>OW052239.1:36132211-41132211 GCA_932527175.1 Operophtera brumata
TAAAATAGAAAAGAAAAGAAGAAGAAGAAAGAATATATATTTATTTGTATACAAGAGCTACACAGAAACACAGAACACACTAAGAAGAAACAGATATGAAGGTACTAGGTGTAACTCAAGTAACAAAATGGTTCTGCCTCAGCATGAGTTGGTTGACAGCAAGCTAGCAACCAACGCTGGTCTTCCGGCAGAACCACTTGTTGACCACTTTGTTGTCGTTAAATAGATACTAGCTAGGTATAGGTACTGTAACCCGCGACTTGATTCGGACGCGTAATTTTATTTGTAGTAAGACTATATTGTCTGGGTTATCTATGACATACTAGTTCCTCATAGATAATCCAGTTGATCAATATAATGTTTATTGTAAGTTAGGTATGAGGTATGAGGTTGACGTGTTTGTATGAGCTTGATCATGCATCAAAAATGTATCCTAAATATAATCACCGTAACATATTATACGGTGGATATCTGAACTATTTTTTTTATTATGTTAGACTAAATACTACACATAAGAATAGTAACGTCATACATAACATATATGGTGCTTAAGACTAGTGTTGATATTATAGTACCCGGCGGACTCATCTAGACGAGTCAATCCATTCAGAGGGTTGCCGCGCGCCAGCCGGATCGCACGTGAAGTTAGTTCGGTAAACTCACTCAAGCGCCGCGTCACGTCATCCGTCAGCTAAAGTCTTCTACTATTATTTATTCTATGCTTAAATGAAGATAAACGCATATTGCATCGCATTCGGCAGCCTGAATTATAACAAGGATCCGAACCTCACGTTTTTCACACTTCCAAGGGACATCGAAAGGTGTAGAAATGCACGTCTACATTATAGGTAATTAGGTACACCTACCTAACAAATGTAGAATTTTGCTACCTATCCTTAAATTGTATGTCTCCGGATTTATTTATGTATTTAGATAGGACTTACAAGAACAAAAATAGAAAAAAACAATACATTTTTGGGGTTCCCCATACTTAGAACTGAAACTCAATAGTTTTTTTCATCAAACCCATACGTGTGGGTTATCTATAGATAGGTCTTCAAAAATGGTTTAAGGTTTCTAATAAAAAAAAAACTAAACTGAATAGTTTGCGCGAGAGACAGTTCCAAAGTGGTAAAATGTGTCCCCCCACCCCTTAACATCTTAAATAAGAGAATGATATAACAAAAAAAAGATGTACATGTAAACTTCCACCGATAATTGGTTTGAACAAGATCTAGTTAGCAGTTTTTTTTATACGTCATAAATCGTAAACCATCCAAGAACTTTTATATTATGTTACTTGCTGCTACAGAACCCTTCATGGGCGAGTCCGACTCGCACTTGGCCGCTTTTTTTATTTGCCCAATTACGAAGGTACAAATCACCCGACAAGCTTCTACTACACTATAATACCATAATCAATCAGTTAAATATCAACTATAGGTAGGTATTATATATATAGTTTGAGCTAATCAAGATAGGTACATGCCTAGCGCTTAACTCAGTAGCCTCGTGAGGAATGGGAGCGGCACGGGAGGGGTGACATGTGACGTAAAGAACTGTCGGGCTACACACGTGATGAAAATTAGTGATAGATCTTACGATATATACAAATAAGTACCTAAGTCATTGCGAAAGTGAATAATATACTTGTTCAAATAATTATTATATTTAATACTAATATCAATATTTTCAACTGAACTTTCAATTTATTAGCTTATGTCCATATCGCTACTCGAATCACTGTCAGTATGACTGGAATCACTTTCGTTATCTGAGTCTTCATCTCGTAATCTTATTATAAATTGATCCATTATATCGTCGCTAAGATGGTCGTGTTTGAAATACAATTCCTCAACTTTCTTTACGTGACCGTCACAGTTTTGCCATATCTCAAATGAAAAATTAGCAAATAACTCTTCTAGTGCTCTCTTTTTCTCAGTTAAATTTGAGTTAATATGTTTTCGTGCCAGCTCGCCCTTGATATCTCCTCATACTAATTCGATTGGGTTTAAATCCGGATGGTACGGTGGCAAATAAAGTACCGTATGACCATTTTCTTTTAATATTGCATCAATTTTAAATTGTTTTTCTGGTTTATTTCGTTTTATTAATTTTAACAAATCCCTCTTTTTCATAACTAAAGATTATATTGTGTGATTATACTGTGAAGATTTATATCGTTTTCATGCTCGGCAGAATTTGGATCAGATTTACTAACCTTGAAAAAATTATTTACATTATAAACAACATCTTTAGTTTGAGCTCTAATCTGAGGATCCATCTTCGGTTGCTAATCTCGTGTGCGTCTTGTCTAAAGCGGCCGGTCCAAATAACACGTATTGACGGCAGCGAGATCGCCGCCCTACTGACGTCAAGTGACGTCTCGCGACATTTGACATAAGAAAATCACCACTCTCCCGTGCCGCTCCCATAACTCAGGAGGCTACTTAGCTAAACGCTAAACCTGTAGTTGGGAACTGATATTATGAATATTGGATGTTGGCGCTTGGACTATTTTGTTAGCGTCGTATGTCATTCCATAACATAATTATCGAATGGCATAGGTACGTTAGTCTGTACCTTGTCACTACCTACACCTAAAAGAGATATTTAGTTTCATTGACAAGGTACAAACTAACGTACCTTTGCCATTAGATAACTATGTTATCGTAAGCGACTAGTCGTCAACCCTTACGAGCAACGTCACTCCGCACCAGATAGCGACGCAGTTACGCGTTAGAAGAGAGAGGAAATGTTTAGGCAAAAATCACGATAGGCATTGAGCACTAATGCAAGCTGAATTGCACTTTCTTGCATCCCAGCAAGAGTCGCTATTTATATAAATTTGTTCGTGAAGTGAGCCTCCTGTACTTGTTCTATTATTTATTCTGTCTTGCTAAGTAAACGAAAACTGTACGAAACAGTAATCGTAGACATTTCAATCGTAGGTATAATATATTTACGGCTGTTTTGCGTAGTACCTACTACTATTGGTTTTGAGACGCAGGAGGGCGAAGTATGTGTAAGTTTTTAGTAGTACTTAGTAGAGTTGTTTTTTGTGAAAGAGTTCGTTCGGGAAAGTACTACCAACCACCACTACTACCAGTACTATTTCTGCCGCAAAGCAGTAGTTGTCCGCGACTCGCGATGATGATTAGATGATCTTAGCAAGTAATTCTAAGACAAACATGAATAGGTATCATAACTTAAAATAGTTGGCTGAAATAAACGATTCTCTTTATTATTAGCAATAGGCAGGCTTTAGTTACTTAGAACATTGTGAATAAAGGACGTTGGTGCCACCATAGGTTAGGGGTAGGCAGGTAGATGCGTTTCTTTAACCTCACCTTCCTGTAGGGGTATGAACCGCCCGGTATACCAGACAGGTAACCAGACGCGAAGGTCTGGAGGTAAGTCTGGGGGCGAGGTTCTGGTCAAGGTGCCAGAGTACCACAGGTAGTACCTACTGGTACACAGGTACCAGCAGGTAAAAGGTAAAGTAGGTACTTAGGTAACTAAAGGTAATTGGCACAGACTTGGTAAAGGATTCTCAGCTGGTGGTACGTGGGCACGTCAAGGGTAAAGACCTGGTGAGCTGCTAAGCCCAGGATAGCTGGTCTCCGTCAGTAGTGGCACGCGCGAAGGTCTGGCGCATACTGAGCGGAGACACGGCGGACCGCTGCTAATATTTATAAACTCGGTCCGGCGCGCCCACTGTACTAAGGTCGCATCATTAAAATCCTTCTACCAAGGCCAATTATCGTCTAGACAGCATCACGCTAGTGTCGACGCGTGCGCAAGAGTAGGCAGCGTCTTGTTGACCGGATAAACCGAAAGGCAAGTCCGGCCAACAAGAAATATAAGGCTTTCTAAGTACATTTACTATGTAACAATGTAAAACTAGCGGATAAGAATCGATATAGCCACCTAACGAGGGACCTATGTACAAAGATTAAACATATGGTAGGTAGCTATACCTAATAGGTACGTAGAAATAGTAACCAATGTACTTAGATGTAAGAAAATAAAGAGATATGGTCAGAAAGGTTGGCATACTGAGGTCCAAGGGACAGCGAAGATAAGGCTGTTTACGTTCAACTTTCACCGCTCTCGTTGCGGTAACGCCCAGGGGTTCCTAAGTAAATTGGCTTGTGGGAGCATCAATGAGTGTTTTCCTATATGCGAGAAGAAGAAAGAAATAGTCTGGAAGAGCGAAACAGTATGAGGTGCAGCCCATTGAACGCTTCCACAAGTCATCCAGTACTACGAACAGGAACGGACCCGACGAATGCACGGTCTGCCAGCCTCGCTAAGCACCATTCAACCAACGGAAGTATCGTTTCAATTCGGAAGAATCCCACACCCCAATCGACTGTAGGCAGGACGAGGCATCACGGCTCGGGGCGATACAGGCTCCCTGAAGGTCATCTACCTTCCTGTCTCCCATCATCTACTCCGGACAGCGGAACGGGACCAGCCAAAACTAGGCAGGCGCCATCACCATCTACGCCTGGAGCACGTACCTACGGCAAGCAATATAGGTATCGTAGCTCGGCGCTACCCTGCCGCCCCACATCATATATATCTGGTCCTTCGAGCGCCGGATACCGTACTGCTGGAAACCAGAGCGGAACCAGGAGCTGCTGTGACAACCACATCGAGGGGAAGCGGATCTTCTGACCAGCCAGTACTGTCCAAGTGGATCATACCACGACCGAAGTACTGGCGCTGCGTATCTAATCGAAACTCATTCGATTACTGTTCAATTTCAGTTACCTACGGGTGCTCCCTGATAGCGGACCACTGGACCACTGGACCACTGGACCAACGGAGCAAACCGGATCGGACCGAAGCGGATCGGACTGAAGCGGATCAAGCCTGAAGCGGATCAAGCCTGAAGCGGATCGAGCCAAAGCGGATCGAGCCAAAGCGGATCAAGTCAAAGCGGATCAAGCCAAAGCGGATCGAACCGAACCGGATCAAAGCGGACCGAACCGGATCATCGACCTGGGCCATCGGAACATCGGACCTGGACTGACGTACTGGCGTTTATGTAAGTCGTTGCTGATACAGACACACCAGTCACGGGATGCCAGTAACCAGGAGCCAAGCAGGAACATCACGTCGACCACCGATGGAGGAGCCAGTGGTACCCCAGCCAACCCCGACGGAGGCGTCGAGGCCTACACCAGCCCGACCGGAGGTTCCGGTCCGACCAGCTGTGGGTCAGGGACTGATGTCCGAGGACTCGGACTTCAGAATCTCAGGGGTAGCCAGTAGCTCGGATACTACTAAAGGTACGATGACAAAAACGACAGGTACCACTGATAACACCATGGAAGCGCAGCCAAGTGAGAGGAGAACGAGAACAGTTGGTAAGTCCAAGGCCCGCCCTGCCTCAAAGAGTGCCTCGCTGGCGGAGAAGGCGAGGAAGAGACGTGAGGTAGAGCTGCGAGCAGAACTCAACCGCCAGGTGCTTAGACAAGCCCAGGCCGCCGCCGACCTAGCGAGGACGGACATGGAGCTGTTGAGATTGGACGAGGAGGACGCGGCAGACTTGGACTCTGCTGTGGACGAACCTGAAGGTAGATCTGAAGGTGTCCGAGATTGGGTGGAAGCTACGGTAGGCAGGATGTCTGGTGGAGGACATCAAGGGGAAGAAGGGACGTCCGCGGAGGGGCGACCAGGTGACGTACTCGCGAAGGAGTGCGCCATAAAACTTCAGGATCCAACTGCCACCGCCGGCGTGAAGCCAGAGGACACAGCACCTAAAGGTATGGAGGCTAGTGGCACTGATGCTCTAGCCGAAGCGATCGTGAGGGCCATCACATCCGCGCCGAGATCAGGGACTGCACATCAACCGGTGTACATGCATGAACTTCCAGTCTTTGACGGCAGCTGTGGGGAATGGTTGGCCTTCAGAACGGTGTACGAAGACACCGCGCCGCTATTCAGTTCCGTGCAGAATATGGCACGGCTGAGGAAGGCGATCAGAGGACCGGCCAAAGAAGCGGTAAGGAGTATTTTATATTCTGAGTGCGCACCTAGTGAGGTGCTAGAGTCACTACGCCGCAGGTATGGGAGGCCGGACGCCCTAGTTCTAGCAGAATTGGAAAAGGTAAAGAACCTGCCAAGAACAACGGAGAACGCGCGAGATGTGTGTGTGTTTGCCAGCGTGATCAACAACACCGTCGCGACGATCAATGGGCTAAAGAAACCGCATTATCTGAAATCACCGGAAATGATCAAGGTAATAATTGATAAATTACCCATGGTACTGAAGTACCGGTGGTACGACTTCGCAGCAGAGCACGAGGACCCGGACTTATCGCTGATATCACAGTTCCTGAACAGGGAAGCTGAGAGATGCGGCCCGTATGCCTCCCAGGAGGCCACAGCTAAGAAGGTAATACACCCTCAGCGTCAAAGCGCACATGCCGCTAAGGAGAGAGAGACGCAGCTACATACGTGCCCGCATTGCGAAGGAAGTCACTCACTAGAGGAGTGTAAGAAGTTCCGGCAAGCTAGCGTGAATGACAGGTGGGTCATAGTGAAGAAAGCTAGTCTGTGCTTTAAGTGTCTGAGAACCAGACACAGGAAGGAGAGCTGTCGAAGGCCACCGTGTAAGCAATGTAGAAGATGGCATCATCACCTACTGCACGAAGAGGGTAAGCAGCCAGACCATGGGCCCAAGGATCAGAGCAGTTCAGATAATAGCAAGGAAGGGGCCAAGGAAGTGGCCAACAACGTTCATCTAAGCCAGGTGAACGCTACGAAGGGCGCGAGAGCGTATTTAAAGATGGTGCCTGTAGAGATATACGGGCCCAAGGGGACGGCCAAGGTAATGGCCCTTTTGGACGAGGGTTCAACAGTGACCCTTCTCGACTCGGCGGTGGCAGAGGAAATTGGACTTCACGGACCCAAGGAAGCTCTCTCAATAGAGACAGTCGGCGGTAGAGTCATCAAGAAGGACGACTCTATGCGGGTGAACTTGAAGCTTAGAGGCCTCCACCAGAGTCAACGGCGTAAGATCTGCGGGGCTCGCACTATAGATCGGTTGCGACTGACGCCTCAACGGATCGACAAGTCAAGGTTAGAAGAGTGTATGCATCTGCAGAAACTGGTAAGCAGGCTACACTACGCAGAGGAAGCTCCGAGACTGCTCATCGGGCAGGACAACTGGGAGCTGATAGTATCACGAGCGACACGTAAAGGTAAACGTAATCAGCCAGCTGCCTCACTGACGCACCTAGGATGGGTGCTTCACGGCCTGGACGGAGGAGCGGCTCAGAAGATGAACTACCTTACCTGCGCACACGTCTCTACTCGTGATGATGAGCTGGACCAGCTCATCAAGGAACACTTCGCGATTGAATCATTGGGGGTTCAACCGCGTCGACCGAGCACGGACTCTGAAGAACGAGCCGTGCAGATACTACAGAAGAATACTCGAAGGTTAGAGAACGGACGCTTCGAAACAGGTTTGCTCTGGAAGAGCGATCTAGAGTCGATGCCGGACAACTATGAGTCCGCGCTCAGCAGACTTCGGAACATAGAGCGGAAACTTGACAAGGATCTAGAGCTGAAATCGGAGTACCAAAGGCAGGTAGAGAACCTCTTCAACAGCGGATATGCCGAGGAGGTGACTCACGAGTCGTCGTCAACAAGGAAATGGTACCTACCTCACTTCGCCGTGACGCATCCCACTAAGAAAAAGAAAAGGTTAGTCTTTGATGCGGCGGCTAAGTTCAAAGGGAAGAGTCTCAACGACGCTCTACTAGCGGGACCGGACTTGCTTCAGTCACTGTTTGGAGTGCTTCTTCGCTTCAGGCAGAGACCGGTCGCCGTGGTATCCGATATTAAAGAAATGTTCCTTCAAGTCAAAATCAGGTATGAAGATAGAGACAGCTTGCGTTTCCTCTGGAGAGGAGCGGAGCGAACCGGAGCGCCGAAAGAGTATCGTATGACGTCAGTCATCTTCGGCGCCGCTTGTTCACCGAGTCTAGCTATCTACGTGAAGAACCTGAACGCCCGAGAGTTCCAGGAAAGATACCCCGAAGCAGGTAGAGCAGTGGTAAGAAACCATTACATGGACGATTATCTTCACTGCTTTGAAACGGAGGTAGAGGCGCTTCGAGTATCGAAAGAGGTAGAGACCATCCACCAAAAGGCCGGGTTCCAGCTGAGGGGATGGGCATCGAACAGAGAGAGAGTCCAGAAAGGACTCACCACAGAGGTAACCACGCAGGTAGAGCTCGGGTCGAAAGAGGAAAGAACCCTCGGGCTGCGTTGGTTCACAGAAAAGGACGAGATGGGATTCAGGACCCATCTAAGAAACGTAAGAGAGGTCGTCGATCAAATGGAGACTCCGACGAAACGTCAAGTCACGAGCGCCGTAATGTCAACCTTCGATCCCTTGGGCTTAGCGTCGCCTGTGCTAATCCAAGGGAAGAGACTGCTTCAAGACATCTGGAGGAGCGGCGTCGGTTGGGACGAAAAGGTAAAGCAGACGGACGAGTCTTCATGGCAAACGTATCTTCAGAATTTACACCTACTCGACGATCTACGAGTCCCTAGATGCGTCTCGCCTTACCAAACGGAGGGAGAGCTACATGTCTTCACAGACGCTAGTGAGGTAGCTTACGCGTGTGCAGTCTACTGGAGACAGAGAAACCAAGAAGGTCAGTATACGGTGACTCTACTAGCCGGGAAGGCTAGAGTCACTCCGTTGAAACCAGTCTCTATACCACGACTAGAGCTGCAGGCTGCACTGATGGGAGCGAGGTTAGCGCACTCTATCGACCGGGAAATGGACTTAAAGGCGACAAGTAAGACTTATTGGACAGACTCTAGCACGGTGCTCTCTTGGATCAAAACGGATCCAAGAACCTTCAAGTCTTTCGTGGCACATCGTCTGGCGGAAATCGAAGATACGACGAGACCTCAACAATGGCGCTGGGTACCTACAGGTCAGAACCCAGCGGATGACTCTACTAGAGACATCCCTAAGGACTTCAACGGGGGGCATCGATGGTTCATTGGCCCGGAGTTCTTAGGAAAGGAAGAAGAAGAATGGCCGGCAGTACGCTCGTTCAAGCGAGAGCAATCAGGAGAGGAAAGAGAGCTGCACATCACTGCGGCAGCTCGGGTCTGTGAGTACTCTACCCCTGACCCTACTAGATTCTCGAGGTGGACGAGACTCCTGAGAGCGACTGCCCGGATATACCAGTTTATCGACTTATGCCGCTGTAAGGTAGAGCTCGTGCAAGCTGCAAAGGAACAGGACCCTACTTGGAAAAGGGTCTCTAAGAAAAAGAGAGAGCAGCTCTACAAGAGGCCTACAGAAAAGAAAACTGGTAAGAAGTTTCTGTCTCTAGACGCTACCTACGTAGAGAGAGCCGAACGGGAACTTCTAATGAGAAGTCAACGAGAGAGCTGCCTTGAGGACTCAGGCAAGTTAAAGAAATTGGATATCGTCAAGGAAGGGGGACTCCTGCGAATACGGGGGAGGATCGACGCAGCGGTGGGGTTAGATCGCGACTACAAGCGACCTATCATACTGGATAGTAAGAACTACTTAACTCGATTGCTCATCACTCATTTTCATGAAAAATTCAATCATGGAAATCACGCCACAGTAATAAACGAGGTACGTCAAAGGTACTGGGTGCTGGGGCTTCGGTCGGCGGTGAGAGCAACGAGACATGGCTGCCAATGGTGTCGAGTCCACAGAGAGGGGCCTCAACGACTTCCGACGGGGGACTTGCCTAGAGAGCGACTTAAGGTGGGAGAGCCGCCCTTCACTAATACGGGTGTGGACTACTTCGGCCCCATGACAGTGACGGTGGGACGCCGCCACGAGAAGAGATGGGGGGCCTTGTTTACCTGCTTAGCTACAAGGGCAGTGCACTTGGAGCTGGCTGCTTCTCTGTCCACAGTTCAATTTATTTTATTTCAGATAGGTTCATCAAAGAATGAATGGACACAAGTCCAATAAATTAGTTACCGCAGGACAGTTACCGAAGGATGGCGGCCAGACGGGGGATGCCGCGTACCATGTTCAGCGACGACGGGACGAACTTCGTCGGCGCTGACAGGGAGCTACGGGGGGCTGTCGAAGAACTCAATTCCGACAGCGGCCTCGCGGGAGAGGCCAAAACCATGGGCCTGCGCTGGAAGTACATCAGCCCGGGGGCCCCGAATCAAGGGGGAGCATGGGAGCGTCTTGTTCGATCAGTCAAGACGGCTCTAGCGGTGACACTGAGAGAGCGTCACCCCAAGGAAGAGGTCTTACATACGCTACTGCTAGAGGCCGAGCACGTGATCAATTCGCGACCACTCATCACCACTGATGACACAGAAGAGGAGGCGCTTACACCAAATCACTTCCTCATGGGGAAATCCTGCGGAGCTCTAGAGATGGGGGCTTACACCGAAGCGGACCTCAGCGGCCGGCGCTCATGGCGGACGGCGCAGAGACTAGCCGACCACTTTTGGGCTAGATGGGTGCGAGAGTACCTACCAACTCTCGTACCTAGACGAAACAACCACAACATCACTGAACGAGACTTGCAGTGTGGGGACACGATCCTCATAGTGGACCCCACACTCCCAAGAAACACCTGGCCTCGAGGCATCGTGGTCCGTACCTACCCTGGACCCGATGGCCGAACGAGGAACATCGAGGCACGCACGTCGCATGGGACGTTCAAGCGACCCTGCTCCAAGGCGATACTCCTGGTCCCTGGAGACAACCCTCATGTCTCTCAGGGAGCCAGTGAGACAGCAGACACCGGTCATCGTGTACCCCGAGCTAGGACTTCACTCCACTCCGGGGGGCTGAGCGACGGTCTTCCCACTACAACGACGCCTCTACATGTCGAGAGCCAGAGCGACGGTCATCCCACCACGACTCTACCGAGCAGCGAGTAAGCGGCCAGAGGACAATGCCGCGCATCGGGGGGAGGATGTCCGCGACTCGCGATGATGATTAGATGATCTTAGCAAGTAATTCTAAGACAAACATGAATAGGTATCATAACTTAAAATAGTTGGCTGAAATAAACGATTCTCTTTATTATTAGCAATAGGCAGGCTTTAGTTACTTAGAACATTGTGAATAAAGGACGTTGGTGCCACCATAGGTTAGGGGTAGGCAGGTAGATGCGTTTCTTTAACCTCACCTTCCTGTAGGGGTATGAACCGCCCGGTATACCAGACAGGTAACCAGACGCGAAGGTCTGGAGGTAAGTCTGGGGGCGAGGTTCTGGTCAAGGTGCCAGAGTACCACAGGTAGTACCTACTGGTACACAGGTACCAGCAGGTAAAAGGTAAAGTAGGTACTTAGGTAACTAAAGGTAATTGGCACAGACTTGGTAAAGGATTCTCAGCTGGTGGTACGTGGGCACGTCAAGGGTAAAGACCTGGTGAGCTGCTAAGCCCAGGATAGCTGGTCTCCGTCAGTAGTGGCACGCGCGAAGGTCTGGCGCATACTGAGCGGAGACACGGCGGACCGCTGCTAATATTTATAAACTCGGTCCGGCGCGCCCACTGTACTAAGGTCGCATCATTAAAATCCTTCTACCAAGGCCAATTATCGTCTAGACAGCATCACGCTAGTGTCGACGCGTGCGCAAGAGTAGGCAGCGTCTTGTTGACCGGATAAACCGAAAGGCAAGTCCGGCCAACAAGAAATATAAGGCTTTCTAAGTACATTTACTATGTAACAATGTAAAACTAGCGGATAAGAATCGATATAGCCACCTAACGAGGGACCTATGTACAAAGATTAAACATATGGTAGGTAGCTATACCTAATAGGTACGTAGAAATAGTAACCAATGTACTTAGATGTAAGAAAATAAAGAGATATGGTCAGAAAGGTTGGCATACTGAGGTCCAAGGGACAGCGAAGATAAGGCTGTTTACGTTCAACTTTCACCGCTCTCGTTGCGGTAACGCCCAGGGGTTCCTAAGTAAATTGGCTTGTGGGAGCATCAATGAGTGTTTTCCTATATGCGAGAAGAAGAAAGAAATAGTCTGGAAGAGCGAAACAGTATGAGGTGCAGCCCATTGAACGCTTCCACAAGTCATCCAGTACTACGAACAGGAACGGACCCGACGAATGCACGGTCTGCCAGCCTCGCTAAGCACCATTCAACCAACGGAAGTATCGTTTCAATTCGGAAGAATCCCACACCCCAATCGACTGTAGGCAGGACGAGGCATCACGGCTCGGGGCGATACAGGCTCCCTGAAGGTCATCTACCTTCCTGTCTCCCATCATCTACTCCGGACAGCGGAACGGGACCAGCCAAAACTAGGCAGGCGCCATCACCATCTACGCCTGGAGCACGTACCTACGGCAAGCAATATAGGTATCGTAGCTCGGCGCTACCCTGCCGCCCCACATCATATATAGTAGTGTTTGCATTACTGTGTTCCAGTATAAAAGGTATAGTTGCCGGTAGACGCAGTGCAATGCCACAAGGGGTGGACGTGACATATGAGGTAATGCATTGTTAAAGGCAGACGTTACCACTCAAGATCAGATGGCCCACCTGATTGTTCCGTCATTCGCTAAGATAAAAAGTGGGGGATTGGTGCTAGTCAGTCAGTGGGAGCTCAACAAACGGTGACACACCAAGGCTGAAGTGGGAGTGGTCGTGTGTGGCGAGTTATGCAAAAGCGATACTCGCGACGATAAGTACGCATGTGAAAGCTTTAGAAAATGCAAAATAGCTAGTACAAAGTAAAGAAGTACCCAGAAGAAAAATCTCTTCAAACTACTTAATTAAACCTAGTAATTTTGAACAAACTGAGGTGTGTATAACCTTTCTCCTTACAAATATTAACCTACAAACGACACATAGGCCCAGTCATCTAAAACATTTAAGGTCGCAAAAAATTGCAAAGTTCGCACAGTTCTATCGAAGTTGCAAACTTGGTTTTATACAATTGGTAGTTATCCTAACAACATCCCAAAAAAACAGAACCCTGCAACTTTTTGCGACCTAACACGATTTTTGTGTCTACGGTGACTGGCCTAACAAGACTGATGGGGATTCTGAAAAACAGCAATTGGTTGCCTACAAAATAAGCTCAGATCATATGAAATACCTAATAAAATTATTAAAGAAGTTATAAAATAACGTCATGATATACACAACCCGTGTGTATCACACTACTGATGAGAACACGTATCCAAAAAACTTTATCTTCCCAGGGACTTAACTATTTAAGCATAATATAAGCATGTATTTCTGTGGTTAGATATCACAATTCACAACAACAACTTTTGGTACAAAAACTGGGTTTTCATGTTATTCTTTGTTAATAGTATCAACAGCAATATGGCTAGCACTTGCTCATTAACTATCAAATGTTCAATAGCTTCATGTCTACAAATTAATTTCACCATCAAGTGAAACTTGCTTTGAAAACAAAATCAGCAAATCAAATCTATGATTTTCAGGATTTTATAAATTGTGTCAATTCAAACAATACCTATGTAAAGCTTCTAGAAACACGGGATTTTTATAATTATCGAGATCACGCATCACAAACATGCTCCAGTTTTTTTTACATCAAACGTACCTGAGAGAAATTATACTGTAAAAGTAGATAGAGGGATTGAACCCCAAAATATAAAACTAGTCTCGGTGTTAAGTTAAAATCACAATGGATTTACCACAATTTTTTTTTTCAACTCTTTGTTTTCTAGAAGCTATGCCTAATTTTATGGCAAGAGGTATAACTGCAGAAATAAAAGAAGAAATCATAAGCAAATTAGTGCCATTTATACCAGAAAATAGGAGATACTTCTAGCAAAATTTACCAACTTATAACTTCACCGTTAGGATGATTTAACTGACTGGTATAAAATAAGGTATACACCACTATTCCAAATACACTACAAAAAAAACTTGGATAGTCAGTATTCGATAAAGATTGAATCTACGCAAAAATAAGGTACCAATTATTAATTTCCAAAAATAACCATTAAAAAAGAGCGGCCAAGTGCGAGTTGGACTCGCCCATGAAGGGTTCCGTAGCAGCAAGTAACATAATATAAAAGTTCTTGGATGAATCACGATTTATGACGTATTAAAAAAACCAATTTTTGTTGGAAGTTTACATGGTAATGTACATCATATTTTTTTTTAGTTTTTAATTCTCTTATTTTAGAAGTTATGGGGGGGACACTTTTTACCACTTTGGAAGTGTCTCTCGCGCAAACTATTCAGTTAAGAAAAAAATTATATTAGAAACCTCAATATCATTTTTGAAAACCTATCCATAGAACCCCACACGTTTGGTTTGATATTTTTTTTAAATTTGGTTTTCAGTTCTAAGTATGGGGAACCCCAAAAATAATTGTTTTATTTCAATTTTTATGTAAAAATCTTAATGCGGTTTACAGAATACATCTACCTATTAAGTTTCAACAGTGTATAGCTCTTATAGTTTCGGAAAAAAAAAGGCTGTGACATACACGGACGGACAGACAGACATGACGAATCCATAAGGGTTCCTTGTCTTTGACTACGGAACCCTAAAAATGGGAACATTTGGTCAAAACAATTTAATAGTGCATGCGCCATAGAAAGTTACCAAGTTATTATTTCGACGCGTCACGCCTCACCGTACAAAGTCAATAACAAGTATTATGTCCATAAATTTATTCGGATTTTGTCAAGAAAACAAAAGTTTAATTTTTTTTTAATTCCATTCGAAAAAAAAACATTACGCAGATTAAATTTGTACCGAATAGACTTGGAATAGTCATTTAATTTTACTTTAATTTGTGTTTAAAATTCAAAAATACAAAGAATATAAAAAGGTATAAAATTATAAATATATATACATATATATATATATATATATATATAATATATAATACACAAATAAAAAGATTCAAACATCAGAAGAATGCGGGAATGTTTAGGTGAATATCCCGCTAGGCACTAAGCACTTATGCAAACTGAAAAGCACTTTGTTGCGTCCCAGCAAGGTTCGTAATTTTTTTTTCACGATGTGAGCCTTCTGTTCTTTTCTATTATTTATTCTGTGGTCTTACTTACAGTTATTTTATTTTTCTCCCAGCTTAATTAGGTGTATAACTGAGTTAGTAGCTATGTTACCGCACATAAGATTGGTAAAGCTTGAGCATATTCCGTTTGCTGAACACCGTAACAAAATCTCTAGACATGCGAACAGTAACTATGTTACATACGGCGCACATGCTTAGGTTAAGCACGTTCTAAAATAATGTTGCACTAGACAACTATTATTTACTAAATAATAAAAAATCATTAATGTTATCACGATATAATAAACACTGTTTTAAAGGGAATGATCGTAGCGATCGTACAGATCAAAATCATAACAGATAAATATTTACAAAATCACTGACTGATCACTAATTTAAGATAAAAAACTTTAGGCGCGAATATCTCGTAGCAATACTTCTTGTAGTTACGGTTGTCGCAGACTACGTATTTGTACACTGATGGTAATAGCATAGCTCTCTCCATGCATAGCCCGCTGTGATACTTTGAGCTTTTGTGTGTGTGATAGTTAGCGATCACGTCTCAGTCACGTAAGTCATCTCTGGCAACACGCACTAATTAAGATGACTGAAATAAAGTGCTCGAGTGGCGACCAACAACCGGACGACGCAGTGTAGGAGGGGAACTTCCGATGTACCAAACATTATAAAGGTCGCGGGAAGTCTGTGGACGGACGCGGCTCAAGACCAGTTGTCGTGGCATTCTATGGACATGTTCTATTTCCAGCTGGGCTGATGATGATGATTAATAAAAATAAGGCAAGTAAATATAAACATGTTTGTTTTCCCCTAGGTACATACCTACTTATACCATACTTTTTGTATTTTTTTTTGTGTCTACCTATTACGGACCAAGGGATACCGCGTTTGTTAAAATCACTTTTCTTGTATGGGAGCCCGCTTTAATTTTAAATTTTAATAGAATAACAAACAATACATCCAAACTTTATGACCCCAATTAATAATAAATAATAGTAATGATAATAATAATGGATATTTCACACAACTTTATCTAGCCCCAAGCTAAGCAGAGCTTGTGTTATGGGTACTAGATAGTTGATATATTTAATACAATATAATACATAGATAGATATTTTTTATTAAACATAGAAAATACCCAGAACACCCTGAACAAATATCTGCGATCGCACAAATATTTGTTCCGAGGCGGGAATCGAACCCGCAACCTCCTGCGTCGCAGGCCAACCTTCGCCCGCCGCGCCACAGAGGTCGTCAACACCATTGATTTTAAGGTTTGAATTTCCTATAATCCTTTCATAAAGACGCCAAACAAATTCATGGCATGTTTCAAGAAGTAGGTACTATTATTTATACTGTGGTAGTACTGGAAATTAGAATTTAGAAGACTATAAATGTTTGAAAATTATCTTACTAGGCATGTCAAATGCAACGTCCTCGCCGCGCCGTTTTTTTTTGTAGGTGGTCAGTATGTTTCAATTACGTGTATTTCTTCCAACATAGTTTGTAGGTACCTATATAATTTATTTGTTTCTTTATCCGTCTTTCTGTACAAAATAACTCGAAAAACTGTTACTATGTATTTTTACGAAATAGGATTAAATTAATAGTTTTAAATAATAAAATCACTGCATGAGCGTTTTTTTAAACAGCCCTAAACGTGTAGGTTTTTTTATTTTTATGTATTTCATACTCAATATATTGTACACATTTAATTATAATATTGTACCTTAAAAACCTCCAAAGGTTGAATAGGTACAATCGACAAAAAGTAGGCGCACATACACATTCAAATTAATATAAACAAGCAAGGTAGGTATATTAGTGGATGAAAGTTCATATGGAAAAAAACATCAGCAGGAAGTTTGGCAGAATAGTGAGTTTTGAGGCGGAGAAAACGATCTAATTTGGGCCTTGCTGGGAAAAATCCCGATTCCCAAGATATTTTCCTGAGCAAGGTCCGTCGTTCAATACCGGTTTAAATTGGGTTGTATGGGTTTGTACGAGGTTTTAATTGTTTCTTAAAGTTTAAGACTTGTATGAACTCTAGGGAGGTAGAATAGGCTAAACCCTATGTTTTAGGAGTTGGAAGGGGTTTTTTAGAGGTACAAACCTTCTTAGCTTGTGAGAGTTTTTAGGGTGCTTTTGATTTAATTTTGTTTTTTTGTGGTCCTGTATTTTTTGGTTGTTTTTGTGGGTTTGTTCGTTTCTTCACCATTTTCATTTGCGATTCGGTTATGATGGTTTTGAAATACTAACTTTGCACCCATATTGGTACAGTTATTGAAGTTGTTGACCACTTTGTCTATTTGGGGTAAAATAAAACGAATAAAACTGTTATAAAATATAACGAAACCAGCATAATATGTAAAACACAACATGTGCACAGAGATTCCTCAAGTATCCAGTAGTGGAACGCCTGGGACTTCGCCCGCGTGTAGTTTTTGCTATTCAAACTTCAACATCCCGCTGCACCACTTTAGGGTGTGTATTTCGGAAATTCCTTTCTTAGAGCACCGCTGTACCACAAAATAAATGTACCTATGTGAATTTCAGGTCTCTATGACCTAGGGTTTAGACTTCGCGTTGATAGTCAGTGACCGAGTCAGTCAGTCAAGCAACGATTGTATAGGTAGTATACATTTATTTTATTTTTACATTTATCTGATTACGTACAGAACAAAAATTCAATGAAGTAATTGACAAAACAATTAATGTGTTTTCTACACAATTGTACGTTTGAGAGGTTTGTTTACCTAATTAGTTACAAATCCCACCGCAAGGTGGAGGTCACAGATAATGGAATAGTGTCAAAATTCGAAGTGTCATTTTCAAGGACTAGCCCCTTAACAAATAGTGCTTCGCGCGACTATGTGCTTGCAAAAAAGAGGTGGACATTTTGAGAACCTTATGCACTAGCTTTTACGTGGAATAAATGTTTTTTATTGACTTCTTTTTTTGTTTTTATTAGCCCAAATTAAACCTCTTTAGGAAAATAATAAATGGTGCGTCCGCAGTGCCTTTCTTTAACAGTTGATAAGAAATGTTGTGTTTGAGTTATAAACATGTAATTTGTACTAACAGATAAACAATACGATGTAAAATAACGTCAAGTAATAAAAAATCTGAGTAAAGTAAGGGTTTTATTGCAAAATTTTACAATTACAGGAAAAAATATTGAAAATTAAGCTGATTCTTTTGAAAAAACATCTTAATTTTCAATAGAGGGCTGTTTTTCCAAGATTTTTTTATTTTATGAGCAGCTGTCGTTATTTCTAATAACTAATCAGTTTGTTTCATTAAAATAGATCGTTTAGTTTAAAAGTTACACCGTTTTGTTTAGATGGAGGTCATTGTAGCAAACAAAAAATTAAAAAGCGTCTTAAAATAATTAAAAAAATGATAGATTTTATTTGTAATTTTTTCCGTCAATAAAATTAACCAAAGTTACCGACATTTTAATTTGTGCACATTATGAAGACTCACACTGTATTTGATCAAATATAGTAGTACGTATTCGGATTGGAGAGGTCCTCCTCCTCTGCCAAGGGGAGAAACATTCGATAGTCAATTCTAAACAAGAATTTCGAATATGAGTAAAATCGGTAAAGAAGTTGTCTAGATATAAAGATGTTTTTTTTTCAGGGCTACTTAGGCGATGTCTGAAACCTTGAGAGTTATATAAAAATGCTGTAAGGGGTTACAGGCTCGATTAAAAATAATATTAATAATAATTATTATTTTATTAAGATAAGATTTTTTTTTGTAGATAGTATTCGTTTATAGTGTTTTTTTTTATTTTTTACGAGATTTAGAACAAATAAGTGAGATAATAATAATACGTACGAAAATAATTAATAAATTAATAGTAATTTGGAAAATAATAAGCACTGCATTCCAAAAAGTAGGAAATTATTAGTAAATTGAAAAATAAAGTTTAAAAATGCATAATTAGGTTCTTTATTAGGATCATTGCATAGTTTTATAAAAGTTTGTGCTCGCAAGGTCTACTGCCCCCAGAACTACGTATTAGTTTGAAAAATAGGAATGGCAAAGCATTCCATACTCATACAGCATACTCATACAGATTATGAGTCTCAAAGCATTCCATACTCATACAGCATACTCATACAGATTATGAGTCTCAAAGTGATCCTTTAGATAACATGAAGAAGTAGGATTAACAAGTAATTAATTTTGTAACAAGTAGTAATTAAAAACCTTCAACGCAATGAAACGGCTCAACCGATTTTGATCGAACATATGTAAGAACACTTCCGAAAAATTCAACTTTCAAACAAAAAAAAAACGATATCGGTTCATCCGTTCGGGAGCTACGATGCCACAGACACACACACACACACACACACACACACACACACACATACACACACAAACACATACACACACACACACACAGACACGTCAAACTTATAACACCCCGTCGTTTTTGCATCGGGGGTTAAAAATAATGCCAAAGAGAAGGGACAGAAGACGAGTATGTGCATTCTTGCGAAGACGGGACACGTCAAACTTATAACACCCCGTCGTTTTTGCATCGGGGGTTAAAAATAAAGCCAAAGAGAAGAGGCAGAATATGTGAATTTTGGCGAAGACGGGAGGGAGCCACTTGAGCTTCGCGCGGAACTCAAGCACATGCTCGTAGTGACGCAAGACTAAAATGAACCGATTTCAGAGATTTTGAAAGCGCTCAAGTTTACTCTGTAGGACCTCGGAGTGGTCAACATAGCTTTATTCTCATCCAAGAATCTATCGGCATAAGTATTAATTTGAAATAGTCAGCTTATATCTGTGAGTGACTCCGGGGAAGGAGCCGTCGTCCCATCCAGTATAAACATGCCAGCGTCTTATCTTCTGCCGTTAAACGTCTGACGAATCGCTACCGGAGGACAATGGGGCACACCTTATATAGGGTCCCTTAGGGTGATCTAAAAACCATTTATTTAAATCGTAATAAGTTTAAATAAAAACTTATTTACTGTTTATTTACGCCGTGATTTATGTAAGTACGTACTGATACCTACTGATAAATCCAAACTTATTTGGCGGAACATACATACATAAACACATGCCATTTTTCCCAAAAGGGTAAGCAGAATTAATGGGCCTCTTTTCACCGGGTGTTGCACCATCGTGTGAATAAAGACGTGACAAGTGATAAGCTCATGGTCGCCACGACTGACTCGTTTAACTATTTGGCTCAAGGATACTTGTACGCGTCTGCCTTATTCTTTCATAAAACTGTTTTTTTTTTCGTTTATGTTCTTTGGAGAAACCAACCAGTAGGTATAAGAAACACCAACATTCATAATTTTAAAACAAGGTATAAAACACTATTCCATGGGAATTACAGTTATTTATAGACTTGTTAGGCATTCATCACCATAGATAATTAATTATACGGATGATGAAGAGGTCCAGTTTGTAATAAACTCGTTTCATAAATGAGTTTCTACCTATCGATATCTTGTGATATAATATTATGGCTATCTTAAACCACCAACTTTAATTATATATTAGCAATTTGAAGTGGCAATGGGCAGGCCATAGAGCTTGCGGAACTGACAACCGTTGAATAAAGGTTCTCGAGTTTACCACCAGGAGAGGAAGGCCTCTCGATGGAGCGACGACATTTGAAAGGTCGTAGGAAGTCAGTGGATGGAGGTGGCTCAAGACCGTGCCTCGTGGACTTGTACAGGCTGATGATGATAATGATGGTTATGGTAAGTATTGTTATGTTTGTAAAATCTGAATATGATAAAAATCAAAGCAAAAACAGCACACTAATCCATTAATAAGAAATTCCATACATAACATAATTCAAATCTAAGCCTGTATTAAACTCCGTACAGAACCCAGCGAGCCGTCGACCGACTCGCGAGATGAAACGAATGCACCTTGTCATTGTCTCTGTCCGCCCGCTATTAGTTCTGGAATTAATTGGTCCAGTTGATAAGGATCTCCGATATTAAGACGCATTCTTTGACTTATACAAATTGAGGGTGTGAACGGTTTTTTGGTGATCACACTTTCGTTTATTCCAAGGAGAGCTCAAAGTTTTATGATCAACAATTATTCTGATATAATAGTAGATTATGCACTATGGGAATAAAGCAGTGTCTTACGTCTCGGGCGGCATATTGAACCCTAAGCGTAAGCGGGACTCTAGAGTTATATAGAGTCCTGAGTGAAGCGAGGAGTTCAAGCTGCTCAAGACGAAGACAGGCTTTATTCCAGAGGAGCATACTGTACTTTTCACACCTTCTTCGAGACAATAAAAATTCACTGAAAATCACAGCACCAAACACCGTCTTTTGTTTCACATTCATTGTAAACGCACCATTTTTTTTTGAGTTCTGCATAATGTTGCCAGTTCGATTTTCGAACAAACGTCTTTACAATGCCATATGGGCATTTTTAGACTTGCGAGTTTACACACGAATTTGACGTTCCAAATTCAAATCACTTTATTCCCTAGGGAATAACATACAACTTGATATCCCTAAAGGGATAATGCTTTGCTTTACGTAGAGGTTGCATGATATATGTAATTGTACATTGTCGAGCAAAACATATTTGTGAATTAGTCACTCAGGCGGAGCTTCGCTCGGTCTTGCTGATCAGAGTCATTTCAATATCAGGATGCGGTCTACAAAGTTTGTATTATGCATGCATTTTAGGTTGATATGTAGGTCATCATCAGCACACACTAGTCCACTGCTGGACATAGGCCTCTCCCAATACGCGCCACTGAACCCAGCCACTTTCAACCGCCGCACCGCCTTTCGTAAGTCATCGCTCTACCTATAGTACAGGCAAATTAGCAAAAACTGTGGCCCTAAGTCGAGTAGTCGTGGATTCCTATGGAATCGATAGACGACACGAATAGAAGCTTATCCCAGGTTTGCACCGTTTCTGGCGCATACGGAAGGCTTTTAAATATTAGGTACAAACTTTGAAAAATTGTAACTTTTGAATAAACAAAAAAGTGTTAAGTGCAAGTTCAATTACTTATAGAGACAGTCTTAGTGCGTTATAGATTTTAATTAAAACTACGTGCTATTTTTTTAGAAATGTTTTTTTTTTCGTATGTTCCGTAAGTCGGTTAAAAAAATACTTGGTGCAAATGTAGATCATAACGGTCTTAAGTGTATGCCAAATTGCACCGACTACATCTATTTTCCCCATTAAGTTACAGGTATTATAAGTACCTACGTGAGTTATTACCGGTTTTTTCAATTAGGTATTATAAGGTTTTCACCCTATTTCACCCTGTTCCGGGGGGGTGAATTTGCTGAAAGTTATATTAGAGGTGATTTTCAAGCCAAACAAAACAATTAGAAAAGGTTTTGTGACTACATCTAAGTACTTCCACACTTTTGCTAAAAATCACCTAATTTGCCTGTACTACTAGCCAGAGGGCGCCCCACGTCACGTTTGCCAAGACGCGGTCTCCACTCAAGAAATCGCCTACCCAAACGGTTGTCGGTTTTTCGGCATATATGACCAGCCCATTGCCACAGCTTGCTAATCCGGTAGGCTATGTCAATGACTTTAGTTCTCTGTCGGATAATCTCGTTTCAGAATTCATCTTTCAGAGAAACTCTGAGCATAGCCCCTTCCATAGTTCGCTGTGCAACCTTGAACTAGAGGATAAGACCTACCGTGAGTGTCCGCGTCTCGGCACCATAGGTCATTACTGGTAGGACGCACTGATTGAAGACTTTAGTCTGCAGGCATTGTGGTACAGGCGACGAGAAGACTAACGATATATAGGTAACTAGTACATAAATTAAAAATTTCCAGGGCTTTTTGGAATCCTTTTCCTTGGTAAAAGTGACGTGTTGGCACGGAGTGAAGAGAAGCCACGCAACCTGGGGAAATCAAAAACTCATACAAAAGTGAACATCAGTTTTTGTGTACCGTTACGCCTACAATAGGCCTTACAACACTTACGACGACCGACAATAAAGCATGGATGCCAGCGCTCGCCCGCGGCACCCCTCATTACGGGCACATTACCGCGTCAGCTTGTCCGTCTGTCTGTAATGCGTATGTAACGTGTACTAAATGACCTGTGATTTATTTGAGATTGCGAGACGTGTATTATTGTGCTGTGCAATGATTATGGTGTACCATCGTCTTCAAGCTTCGTTAAATATTGGTACAAACTAGGTACATATATACCTAGGACCTAGGTACTTCTAGATATATGTAGCTCAGTGAAAGCCGACTAATGTTTTACGTAAACTGCTCAAAACGGTGAAGGATTGGCAAGTACTAAAACTGCAACGCGTCGCCAAACGGCGCGCGCTGTGGACGCGGCCGCTTGCAACACATGAGACGTCGCCAAACGGCGCGCGCTGTGGACGCGGCCGCTTGCAACGCATGTGACGTCATCAAACTGCGCTCGCTGTGGACGCGGCCGCTTGCAACGCATGTGACGTCGCCAAACGGCGCGCGCTGGGAACGCGGCCGCTTGCAACGCATGTGACGTCACCAAACGGCGCGCGCTGTGGACGCGGCCGCTTGCAACACATGAGACGTCGCCAAACGGCGCGCGCTGTGGACGCGGCCGCTTGCAACGCATGTGACGTCATCAAACTGCGCTCGCTGTGGACGCGGCCGCTTGCAACGCATTTGACGTCGCCAAACGGCGCGCGCTGGGAACGCGGCCGCTTGCAACGCATGTGACGTCGCCAAACGGCGCGAGCTGTGGACGCGGCCGCTTGCAAGGCATGTGACGTCGCCAAACTGCGCGCGCTGTGGACGCGGCCGCTTGCAACGCATGTGACGTCGCCAAACTGCGCGCGCTGTGGACGCGGCCGCTTGCAACGCATGTGACGTCGCCAAACGGCGCGCGCTATGGACGTGGCTTCTTGCAACGCATGTGACGTCGCCAAACTGCGCACGCTGTGGACGCGGCCGCTTGCAACGCAAGTGACGTCGCCAAACTGCGCGCGCTGTGGATGCGGCCGCTTGCAACGCATTTGACGTCGCCAAACGGCGCGCGCTGTGGACGCGGCCGCTTGCAACGCATGTGACGTCGCCAAACGTCGCGTGCTGTGGATGCGGCCGCTTGCAACGCATTTGACGTCGCCAAACGGCGCGCGCTGTGGACGCGGCCGCTTGCAACGCATGTGACGTCGCCAAACGGCGCGCGCTGTGGATGCGGCCGCTTGCAACGCATGTGACGTCGCCAAACTGCGCGCGCTGTGGACGCGGCCGCTTGCAACGCATGTGACGTCGCCAAACTGCGCGCGCTGTGGACGCGGCCGCTTGCAACGCATGTGACGTTGCCAAACGGCGCGCGTTATGGACGTGGCCGCTTGCAACGCATGTAACGTCGCCAAACTGCGCACGCTATGGACGACGCGGCCGCTTGCAACGCAAGTGACGTCGCCAAACTGCGCGCGCTGTGGATGCGGCCGCTTGCAACGCATTTGACGTCGCCAAACGGCGCGCGCTGTGGACGCGGCCGCTGCGTCGTGAATTGCCGGCCAACCCGTGACAGCTATTTATTAGCTTTTTTATTAGCTTTTGCATTCATTCAAAAATATCTATTTATAAACCAATTTCAAAAAACCTCACGAGTATGTACAATTGCAAAAATAGATATAATAATATTTTACTGCAGAGAAACACGGTTCCAATCAATAATTTCATAAAAGTTTGGTTTGAAACCATACATACATACATACATAGACACACGCCTTTTTTCCCCGAAAGGGTAGGCAGGGCCTCTTTTCACAGTGGATTGCACCATCGTAGAATATAGACGTGACAAGTGGTGAGATCATCGCCGCCATTTCCTCCCTCGACTAATTCCGCTAACGCTTTCTTCCAGTAATGACACATTACATAATAAGCTAGCAGCCAGGACAAATCTTATACCAACGAATCTTATAAACAAGTCCGGGTAATCCCTTAGTCGGCTTTTACGACTACAGGGTAGAGTTGACAGCACACGATCACGGGGCAGATCGACCATGAGATGGACTGACCAAATCAAGGCAGCTTTGGCATCTTGGTGGTAAGGGCAACACTATCGACATGCGCCAATTTGCACTGGGCCTACCTGCACAGAACATAAGGACACACCTCCGCTCAAAAAATTACAGGCAGAACGAATAATTAAAAAAAACTAGTGGTCTACTGGCGCTAGGGAGATTCTGTCATAGCAACACATAAGTTTTAGTAGTAGTAGAGCTTTTTGTGAAAGAGTTCATCCGGAGAATTACTATACCGCAAAGCAGTAGTGCTTGCATTGTTGTGTTCCGATTTGAAGGGTATGGGTGCCGGTGAAATTACATGCACATTATACTTTTCATCATTATGTCTCAGGGTGGCGGGCGCAGTGTAATGCCACATGGTGCGTCCTAGGTGGACGTGACCTATGACGTAATTAAAGGCAGAGGTTACCACTTATCAACCGGTGGGCCAAATGATTGTTCTGTGATTCAAGTAAAAAAAAACAGAATCAGCTTAGCGCCAGTAGACCACTAGTTACAGACCGTTCACCGTAAGATGTCCCCTTGTGAATAGTGCCAACCACGGCAAGGGGACATGAACGGTACGTATTGCCAAGGTTCATGTCATAACAACACATAACCTGCCAATATTTCAAACGGCTGCAGAAATATACATAAAGATACTTACCCACGTGACAGAATACAGACCGACAGACGGACAGACAGACAGGTGGAGGGCGTGGGTTTAGTGATATGGCCCCTGGGGTATAAAGCCCTAATCAACAGAAAAAATAATATTACTGATCGTGTTAGGTTACGTTCGTAAGGACTAGATTGCATAACGACTATAAAAGCAAAACGACTTATTAATGTAGGTGAGCAACATAAACATTTTAAACGATATTTAAATGTTTTATTCTCTTTAATTCTTTTAACTAATACCATTTAAACACAACGCAGAAACCAGAATAGGAAAATATGCATCCAACTAACGCCACCTATCTCCACCCCAGAACTTACAAGTCCCTTTACCAACGCACTTTCTTTAATAAGGCCGGGGCTCTTAGGAGATCCTTCTAAAACTAAACGTAGAGGTTCCGATTCGCTGATGGAATTATTTTTGGGAAACTCCGTCAAATTAAACTTAGTTTCAGGTATACTAGTTCCATTATTAATTGGGACTAGTATATCAGAATCTAATTTTTTGTGGTTCGGGAGAAAATCAAGTCTCCATATGTTGTAGTCCCGTATAGACTCCGCGGACCCAAATCTCCTCTTTGGCGGTTTCTTCGTCACTTTCTCAAGCGGAAATGTCAATACTTCAATCACCAGGATCCCTTCACCAACAAACATAAAACGCAGCATAATATTCTGGTTTTCTTGATGGATGATAGACCTTTCGTCTTTTATGAAATTTGGTTGCAAGTTGTCTGGATCCCAAATATCTGGGTTTTTAGAGGGAGCTGGCACCGGCTGGAACGAGACCGTCTCGATAGGGTACACTTTAAGGATTGACTCGGGCGTGTCTCCGTACTGCGCGAAGCCGGTCCCTGCGATATTGTCTATCTGCTTCGTGTAGTAGATCTTGGCATCCTCTGGGTTTTCTAACGCGTGTAACTGGAAAATTTTGTTTTTATTTATTTCATACACAATATAATATATCTTAAATTTAATTACCTAAGGTGGATGCTCACAATTAAGGCGTGTTTTTTTGGTTTTTTGCCCATTAGAGCTCGTCTACACTTCTTCAGTTATCGAAAAACATGTGTGTTAAGTCTCTTAGTTCTCGCGAAATCAACTTTCGCTATCTGAAGAAGTGTTGATGAGCAGTAATGGGCAAAAAACACAAAAAAACACGCCACAAGCGTGAGCATCCTCCTTAAGGTGAATGCTCACGTTTGCGGCGCGAGATTCAAATTTTATGGTGTTTTTTGCCCTTTACAGGTCATCAACACTTCTTCAGATAACGAAAGTTGAGTTTGCGACAACTAGGAGACTTAACACACATGTTTTAATTGATAGTATCTCATAAATATCATCAGTTTAGCTATGATACCACATTTTTACAGTGTTTTTGTTTGTTTAGGGGTATCTTAGCTAAACTGATGATATTTATGAGATACTATCAATTAAAACATGTGTGTTAAGTCTCCTAGTTGTCGCGAACTCAACTTTCGTTATCTGAAGAAGTGTTGATGAGCTGTAATGGGCAAAAAACACCAAAAAATTTGAATTTCGCGCCGCAAGCGTGCGCATCCACCTTAAGATATTATCACTATGTACTCACTTTAACTAAGTAATTAAATGAGTTACACTTTTTTACGAAATATTAAACCAGTTAATTTAATTAAAAAATTAAAACCACCTGCTATTTACAGTGTTCCATTACAACTGGAAAAAAGAACACATAAAGACATACGTCATAATGTAGGGCCCCGAAGCTAATTACTCTATTCACGACTAGATGTCGCCACAGGAAAATATATGTTCATGTGAAATGAAATGAAATGAAATGAAATGAAATCAGTTTATTTGCTTGAACATGGCATGTTCATGTGGCAGGAATAGGAGTAGGAATGGCGGCTGATAAGCCGCTGTTCCTTGCAATTGTCTTCTGAAAGCATTTTTGCGAGCGATGATCCTGAAATGGAAACGGCTGCACCTATTTCCACCAAACATAGCTAAGAATCATCTCGCAAACACCATCTTTCATATGAAAACAAACGAAATAAACATCGTTTAAACCATTTTGGATTCACTACACTCCGTTCAGACGCGGGTAAATAACCAGCCAAGTGCGAGTTGGTTGATTGGTGTAGAGCTGGTTGTACATCAAAAATTCAATAATAAAAAAAAAATGCACTAGTCCGAGTTGGACTCGCACGCGAATGGTCCCGTACCATCGTACAAGAATTAACACTAGTACTTGTTTGTGTTTTTTTGTCTTTTGTTTGTTATTTGTGTGTACGTCTGAATGTTAAATAGAGTAAGTGGTTGCGGCCGTTCTAATTAAATAATTCATAATATATGGTTCATGAGATACAGCCCGCTGACAGACGGACGGATAGCGGAGGGTTAGTAATAGGGTGCCATTGGCAGCCTTTGGGTACGGAACCCTAAAAAAGGATGGATCTAATAAAATATTTGCTAAAATAATTGGACAACTCACATTTATTTTGACACAGCCTGCGCTTTGTTGGTTCAGATCGTACAACGACAGCTGGAAGAGAAGAAAACCAATACCGTAATGTAACAATGAACACATTGATGATTCAACAAACCTGTATGATGGGTATAGCATGTCTATGATGGAGGTGGTGTATACAAGTCGTCCCAAGACTATACGACATGAAGGGAAACTACCTTAAATATTGTAGATAGGATATTTTACTGAAAGGAGACTTTATTTTATTTTTTAAACTTAGTAATACTGCATTCGAAGATTTTCTAAAAAACTACTTGCTTCGACTGGGAATCGAAACGAATTAAATGAAAAATTAAAATTAAAATGATTAATTTTACGTTATTCCTTTATTTTATTTTATTTTGAAAAATAAAATAAAGGCTCCTTCCTGCAAAATATGCTATCTACAATATTTAAGAGGAAAAGGCTACAAAATTAAAAAAAAGGTATTTGTAAAATCTATTGCTGTCGCGCATACCTCAAACCTCCCCCCGCAGAGGGTGATAGAGACAATTGCAGCTTGGATCGACAATACCTATTAAAAGTACATAAAATCAACGATTCGTAGTCCCCTGATTCCTTCTCCAAAACTTAACCAATTTAACTATTTTTTTAATTAATAATAAAAGAAAGTTTTAGCCGTGTTCGTTTCATTTTTTATATAATCTAGTCAAATTTGTTTTCAGGATGTTTGAACACAGCGGAAAATCTGATAATTTTTTTAGGTTTTTGAATGTTCATATCTCTTTTAATAATAAGTTATAAAAAAAGGAAAACATAGGGACTTGCCAAAGGTAGCCATAGATTTCTTGGAAAAAATTGCTCTACTGGCATTATCCAGGGAGAAAACAGCGGACTACGTTTGTATGGGAAAACGGCCCTTGTGTTTCCTCTTAAGGTACTTTCCCTTCACGTCGCATATAGTCTTGGGATGCCCTGTATGTGCTGTGTACTGAATCAATCAATTTATCGTGCCTAGCTAACTGCTGGTGCATTACTACATCATCACCATCATCATCATTATCATCAGCCTACAAATATATAATAAAAACAAAACAAAACTAATAAAAAAACCTACGACTGAAACCAAGCTTGCTGAACGAGCGAAGCGAATTCTCTGAGTCAACTTGGAAAAATCGGCGTTTGTATGTACGTTTTTTTTTTTTTTTTTTTAACATTGATAGATCTTTGTTTGACCACGATTTTACCTGTTGGTAAGTGACGATGTGGCCGAAGATGAAGCACAAAGGTCTAGAAGGCACCTATTCACTCTTGACTTGAAGAGACCCAGATTATAGTTTTCAGGAAAGGCAGACGACGGTAGTGTATTCCACTCCTTATCAGTTCGCATTATAAAGGTAGAACTGAAACGTTTTGTGCGAATAGAAGGTATACCAATGAGGTAAGGATGGTACTGAGCCGTACGCCTGCTGGTCCTATGATGAAAAGGAGATGGTGGGCATCGACGTAAATTTATTTTACTTTGGTCGAAGATGGTGGGATCAGATCGTGCAGTTCCTGGGAGCATTCACCGAAATGTAACCTATAGAAGATCGCAAGGCATGCAACCTTACGGCGGTGCTCGAGACTCTGGATTTTAGTCTCCGCCATATGTTGTTCACCTATAAGCCTGAAAGCTCTACGTTCGATCGAGTCCAAGGCAGCAAGCTGGTGTTTGGCCGAGCCATCCCAAACATGGCAGCGGTACTCCATACCAGCCCGGACTTGTGCTTTATATAAACTGAAAAGCTGTCCTGGTGTGAAGTAACGCTTTACCTTATTCAGGATGCCTAGCTTCATGGCAGCTGTTTTTGCCTTAGACTCGATGTAAGAGCCAAAGTTGAGAGTAGGCGTGAGCGAAACACCTAAGAGCTCGAGGTGATCTCCTATAGCTACAGGTACATCTCGGAATACAGGAACTTGGAGAAACGTTTGTATGTATGTATGTTTGTCCGATGAAAACTTCCGTATCGTTCATCCGATCTTCATGAAATTTAGTAGTGGGGTGGATAATATTGGTACAATTTGTATGTAAGCTATAAAGTTAAGGAGTTGTTGAGATACCGGGTTCAAGAAGGGACAAAAAAAAGTAAATCCGCCATATCAAGTGGTTTCAACATGACACCCGTCATGTGAAAGCGCTTTGCTTAGAAATTTCAAAGCTTATTTATTTTTTAAACTATTAATTGTGTAGTTTTTGAGATATTAAGGAAAATAGAAAATGTAAAAACCAAAACCCCTAAGGTACTTCCAGCAATTCCACAATGCTGAAATTTGGTATGCTTGTAGCTTTTGTGACGCAAATACAGAGAAAAGTCTAAAATTTACCATCTCCTTTTCATCATAGGATGAGCAGACGCACGGCTCGGTACCATCCTTACCTCATTAGTATACCCTCTATTCGTACTAAACGTTTCAGTTCTACCTTTATAATGCGAACTGCTAAGAAGTGGAATACACAACCGTCCTCTGTCTTTCCTGAAAACTATAATCTGCGTCTCTTCAAGGCTAGAGTGAATAGGTGCCTTCAAGACCTTTGTGCTCCATCTTCGGCCACATCGTCACTTAGCAGCAGGTGAGATCGTGGTCAAACAAAGATCTATCAATGTACATAAAAAAAATAAGAATTTAGAAACTTTTACTCTATAAAACGTTTTAAAACTTGATTAATGAATAATTGCTTTCAAGATTGATATCTGGGGTTCCCTGTGGTCCCGGTACCCTTGTTGAGTGGCAAGTGGTCGTAGGAGATCATGACTGCTAGTCATATAGCTTACCCTGTACTCTAATATGCCGGCATCAGACGAGACGACCCGTGTCTCTTCTCGGTAGATCAGTTTGACATTAGCAGAACAGTTGCCATAATGACCTGGTACTGAAACTAAAAAAAAAAACTTAGTTAAAATTACAACTAATAGCTAACAAAGGTTACAAAATCTAATATATAAAAGGCTATGTCCTGACTGACTGACTGACTGACTGACCGAGGTCCAACGCACAGCCTAAACCGCTGGTCGTAGAGACTTGAAATTTGGAGGGTGTGTTTGTCTTGATGCGTAGGGTTGTACTAAGAAAGGAATTTTGAAAATTCGCATGCTAAGGGGTTCAAAATGGGGTTCTAAAGAAAATCAAAAATGCTCTGTATTTCGGAAACCGTTAGTAGCAGAACCTTGAAATTTTACAAGGAGATTCCTCAAATAAAATTACCAAACATTTGTTTCAGCGATACCTGAAATTTTCCTAAAAACCGGAAGGGGAACGTACTCTTTGTAATTAAATAAAAAATCTTTAGTTTTTACAACGTACAGGCTACACCGCTGGTCGTAGAGACTTGAAATTTGGAGAGTGTATTCTTTTTAGGGTGTTAAAATGTACTTAAAAATTAATTTAGAAAATTCGCTCCCTTAGGGGTCCATAAAGGGCTTTTAATGTATACACTTTGCGTTTTGTAACGCACAGTCTAAGCCGCTGGACCTAGATACATGAAATTTGGAGGATGTATTAATTTTTGGGTGTAGGGGTGGACTAAGAAAGGATTTTGGAAAAATCACCCTATAAGGGGTCCAAAACGGCTTTTAATGTAAAACTAAAATGCTTCGTATTTCGGAAATCGTTAGTAGTAGATACTTGAAAATTCACAGGTAGATTCCTTATATAAAAATAGCAAAAATATGTTTCAGCAGTACCTGAAATTTTGCTGAAAAAAGCCACGGGAACGTGTTGTTAGTAAATAAATACACTTTACGTTATAGCCAGATTTCAGCGTATTAGACGATTTAAAAGTTAGTTTCACAGTGTAGTCATTGAGATCAAAATATTTTCAGGACTTCAAGGTTCAAATGGGACCCCTAAATTGAAAAACTTGAGTTCGGTGTCGTTTCAAAGGTCGTTTCACGGTGTCGTTATTGAAATAAAAATATTTTCAGGACCTCAGGTTTAAAATGGGATCCCTAAATTGAAAAAATTGAGTATGGTGTCGTTTCAAAGGTCTTTTCTGGGTGTCATTGTTGAAATCGAAATAGTTTAAGGACCTCAGGGTTAAAATGGGACCCCTAAATTGAAAAACTTGAGTACGGTGTTTCAAAGGTCGTTTCACGGTGTCGTTTTTAAGATTAAAATATTTTCAGTACCTCAAGGTCAAAATGGGACTCCTAAATTTAAAAACTTGAGTATGTTGTCGTTTCTAAGGTCGTTTCTCGGTGTCATTGTTGAGATTTAAATATTGTCAGGACCTCAAGGTTAAATGGGACCCCTAAATTGAAAAACTTGAGTTCGGTGTCGTTTCAAAGGTAGTTGTTTCACGGTGTCGTTTTTAAGATTAAAATATTTTCAGTACCTCAACGTCAAAATAGGACTCCTAAATTTAAAAACTTGAGTATGTTGTCGTTTCAAAGGTCGTTTCACGGTGTCGTTGTTGAGATTCAAATATTTTCAGGACCTTAAGGTTAAATGGGACCCCTAAATTGAAAAACTTGAGTTCGGTGTCGTTTCAAAGGTCGTTTCACAGTGTCGTTGTTAAGATTAAAATATTTTCAGGAAATCAAGGGTAATTTGTGACCCCTAAATTGAAAAACTTGAGTTCGGTGTCGTTTCAAAGGTTGTTTCACGGGGTGGTTGTTGATGTTTAAGTAGTTGTCTCCACGTCGCGCCAGAGATGTTTTCAAACTACGCGCGGACGAAGTCGCGCGCGGGTCATCTAGTTAAACATAAAGGTCAGAGTTCTTAGATAAGTGATAACAATAATTATTACTTTGCTTAAGGGATGAATACGGATGTAACCAAGAAAGCAGTAACATTCCTCCCAGCTAACCTTTGTGTAATGGCACAGAATATATAATAGTTGAGTTGTAGCTTCATACCTAAAGCGCGGAGTGCGCCACGCCTGGTAATGTAGAGTGTAGTGCTGATGTGAATCATCAAGATTCAATTATGATTATAATTAAGGTGTATGCTCACGCTTTTAGCGTTTTTTTTTGCCCATTACAGCTCAACAACACTTCTTCAGATAGCAAAAGTTGATTTCTCGAGAACTAGGAGACTTAATACGCATGTTTTAATTGATAGTATCTCATAAATATTATCAGTTTTGCTACGATGCTCCTAAACAAAAAAAAAACTATATAAATGTATTTAGGGGTATCGTAGCTAAACTGATGATATTAATGAGATACTATCAATTAAAACACGTGTGTTAAGTCTCTTAGTTCTCGCAAAATCAACTTTCGCTATCTGAAGAAGTGTTGATGAACTGTAATGGGCAAAAAACACCAAATAATTTGAATTTTGCGCCACAAGCGAGAGCATCCACCGTAAGTACTTATTTTTAAGTACTATATAACTGCGTTCCAAAACCAAAGTCGCCGATGTGGGAGAGAAGGCCGCGCGGTTGAAGTGGGATTGGGCCGGTCACATTTGCCGCATGCCCGACGAACTTTGGGCCAAAATCACCACGGCATGGAGCCCTAATACAGCCAGGCGGCATCGCGGCAGACTACGCCTGAGGTGGCGGGATGAACTGGACGCCTATGAGAGGGAATGGGAAACGGTTGCACAGGACCGTGGTGACTGGCGGAAGTGGGGGGAGGCCTTTGCCCAACAATGGGACAGTATGGGCTAATAGTAATAGTAATAATATATATAGATAGATAGTTATAATGATAAACACTTTATTGCACACCAAATAGAAAAAGAAGGTTAAAAGAACAAAAAACAATAACAGTAATGTACAATCGGCGGTCTTATCGCTAAATGCGTTCTCTTCCAGGCAACCTTTGGATGGACAGGATAATACAAAATCAAAAGACGATCAGTATATATTTAATACCTATATTTTTGTAATCATGTTCTCGGAAACGGCTCTAACGTTTTACACGAACTGAGATGTGGCCGCTAACTACTGATCTCATACCAGAGCTCAAAGTCACGTAGTGGGGCTACAGAGAGAGCTATGTTCGGTGTTTCAGTAAAGATTACCAGAAATGAGGGAATCCGTAAAAAAAACAAGATCACCGACATAGCTCTCGGAATTAGCAAGTTGAAATGGCAATAGGTAAGCCATTTGCTCGCAGAACTGACAACCGTCGGGTTTTCTAGTGGCATTCACACGACGCAGGATAGGATGTCACGATGGATGGCTCCATTAACAAAATACATTTTAAAGGTCGCAGGAAGTTGGTGGATGGCGGTGGCTCAAGACTGTTCGTCGTGGCATTCTGTGAAGGATGCCTTGGCTAGAATTGACTTCTTGTAGGCTGATGATGATATGATGATAATAATGATGACTACGGTTACGCTAATGATCAAGGGTCTAGGTGGGAGCCAGTTGGACTGTATATTTACGGTAACTTTTATTATTCACTGCGGGGCAAAAGCTGCATCTCTATAAATCGCAAGTCCGGCACCACATGGAGTACTGCTGTCACCTCTGGGCATGACCATCTGGCTACCAGCTTGAACCTTTTGACTCGGTTTAAAGGCGTGCAATGAGAATTGTCGACAATCCCAAGCTTACGAACGGTATTGAGCCCTTAAGTCTGTGGAGAGACTTTGCCTCTCTCTACGTGTTCTACCTACCGTTTGTATAATGGATTTTGTTCCGAGGAATTGTTTGACATGATGCCTACAGCTACCTTTTTTTACCGTACCGCTCGCCATCGGCAGAGGATTCATCCGCACACCTTAGAGCCAGGGTGGTCTCAGACTGTGCGGCTTCAGAGAAACTTCCTCCCGCGAACGCTCAGGTTGTGGAATGATCTCCCGCTGAGGTTTTCTCAAGCTTCTACAGTATGGGGTTCTTCAAAAGGGGTGTTTAGATTTTTTCAAAGGGTCAGCAACGCGCGTGAGATGCCTCTGGTATTGCAGGCGTCCATAGGCTAAGGTAACCGCTTACCAACAGGTGGGCCGTATGCACGATTGCTAAATCGGTAGCATTAAAAAACAAATGTAACCGTTTGGGCTACGATATCGTTTCAGAAGCGTACAGTTGTACAACATGTTTACTAGTTTATTAGTAGGTACACTGAGAAAATAAGGCGTCAAAAAATGGTCTAGGTGACTTACATCTTACGATGTCTATGGAGGTTTCGTTAATCCTCATGATCTCGAAGTTCTCGTTGCGCCCTTTCTGCGTGTCGGTTGGATATTTGGTCTGCTTCATGTAGTCTTTGTCGGGAGTCGAGCCGTGCTCTGAGTATTCGTATCCAGGTGCGTCGGGGTCCCCGTAGTCGTCTTCAGGGCTTTCACCTGAAATGTAAAGCATTTGAAGAGGCATCACCCATTCGCTAATAAGTTATTAGTAGTATCCACGGGCTTTGATAAAATGTAGACTTGAGATTTTTAAAACACGGGCCCAAGCACTCCTTTGCCGGGAATCCACAGCAGCGACACCGCCTAGTACCGACGTGACTTGCCAGTTGTAAGCCACCATGCGTTAGCATCCTAGTAGTCTGTGATAACACCCGCACCTAGAGTTGGGCAAGCAAATAGTAGGCCTTTACCCATGAAATTGCCGTTCTGCAGTACTGGCCATTTCAAATCAAAATATTTTTTATTTGGCTCAGAATTGGTCGCTGATCGAGTTCCAGAAGTATCTCCGTCATCCACCGTACTCACCAGGCCTTGCGCCTAGAGAATTCTACTTCTTCCAGAATTTGGATAAGTTTTTGCCGGCAAAAAAAACCAAAACCCGTGGCTGTACAAAATACCTTTGAAGAATTTGTTGCCTCCTGTCCAGCTGATTTCTTCAAGAAGGGCATCAATAAACTGCCACTGCGTTGGCAAAGATGCATCGATCGCATGGGTCATTACTTTGATGTATAATATAAATAAAAAAAATACGTTAACTTCTTTCATAAAAAAACGGTAATTTCATAGGTAAAGTCCTTATATATGCCTATCTATAACATTTGAGGAGTTTCTTCAATTCCATGGTTTCCAGCATTATAACTAGATTTTGATACAAATTAATCTGGAAGTAATGAACAGTTCAGTTGTCCGAACTGTGCCAAATATAGGGAACCAACACAGCTCACATATTATAACATATTATGTTCTTATCCATGACCGTTTCAAAAATAACTTTAAAATATCTAACTATCGTGTCTTCACACCTAGCGAAAAAACACCTAACAAACACCTTTACTTTGACATGTGTATGTGTTTTCAGTGTATGGGTGTGCGTATGTTTGTTACTTCTTCACGCTGAAACGGCTGAACGGAATTGGATGAAATTTAAATGAAAAACATATCCCTGCATTCCTTTTTTGTGTCTTCTGGTTTGTGGTCGCCACGCCACTCAAAACTATTTCTTCCTCAACGGTTATTAACGAGCTATATGGCCTGCCCATTGCCACATAAACTTGCTAATCCTGAGAGCTAATTCAGTGATCTTCAATGGACCGATGACATATAACGGCCACAGCTGTTCGCCGTGGCTTCATAGTGTGGGAGCCCTGTCAGCCGCAGGACTTCGCTGGCTGGTGACGATGAGGGTTGTATCAGCCTGCCATGCTAAGCTGGATCACAATACTTTGATCCTGAGCGTGGAGGTGGATACGTCATGTAGCGTGAAGTATCTGGTTTGTAAGACCTACCTCTGATTTTCCAAATGCCAGTGGCTGTCTCGGCTGTGGCCACGCCCAGATATTTGACTTCGAAGGGATCGGGATCCTTCCACGAGATGAAAGGTGTTGTTTCGTTTTTTTTACCCACTGCGATAGTGCCGTCGTCTCTCCATTCCACCCAGAATGCGCGGTATTCGTATTCATTAAGAAAGTATTGAGCGGTATCCACATTCACCTTTGCAAGATGATCTATGGCTCTGTTTTTATGGATCGCGCTCCGCCGTAAAATTCTGTTTGACCAACCATCGATGTAAATCTGAAAGTAGAACGAAGGCTGCAATGCTCTAAGGTAGTAAGCAACGTAGGCTGCAATGCTCTAAGGTAGTAAGCAACGTAGGCTGCAATGCTCTAAGGTAGTAAGCAACGTAGGCTGCAATGCTCTAAGGTAGTAAGGGATATATTATTCAAAATAGGGTCTGACCTTTCTTATTTCGTTTAAATCAAGCCATTCACTACACAGTAATTGTTCCTTAGCTTTTTCTAAGCCAATGCAGTCCGGGAGACATCGTATTTTCCAGATGGAGGAAATTTTATGGAAAATGAGCACCAGGTGGAATTAATTTTATGAAACATGATCACCAGGTGGGGGTAATTTTATGAATCATGAGCACCAGATGGAAGTAACTTTATGAAATATGATCACCAGGTGAGGGTAATTTGATAAACATGATCACCAGGCGGGGGTAATTTAATGAAATATGATCACCAGGTGGGGGTAATTTTATAAACATGATCACCAGATGGGGGTAATTTTATATACATGATCACCACGGGGTAATTTTATGAAATATGATCACCAGGCAGGGGTAATTTTTTGAAAAATGAGCACCAGTTTTATAGTAGGTGAAGATAGAAAATACTTTATTACACACCACAAAATAATTTACAAATAATAAAACTAAAACGAATTATGTTGTGTAATGGGCGGTCTTATCGCTTAGTAGCGATTTCTACCAGACAACCTTTGTGGATCATATTAACACAGGGTATCAATGGTCTACTTATTTAAATATAGTTACGTCGATGTAATCATTTATTTAGATGGCGGTAATTTAACATCTCTGGATCTCTGGATCTGAACTGGATCTTCTGGATGTGGTTAGTATAGTAATAGAGATTTTTTGTGAAAGAGTTCGTCCGGGGAATTACTACCTCCATACCTATTTCTGCCGTAAAGCAGTAGTGTTCGCATCACTGTGTTCCAGTTTAAAGGGTATGGGTTTTTTTTTTTTTTTTTTTTGTTATACTACTTGGATGACGGAACAAGCAAGAGGCCCACCTGATGTTAAGCGGTAACCTCTGCCTATGAACAGTGCATTACCTCATAGGGTGCCGGTGAAAGTACAGACACATGAGACTTTCCATCTTTATGTATCAGGGTGACGGGCGCAGTGCAATGCCACATAGGGCGCGTACTTGGTGGACGTGACCTATGTGATAATGCACTGTTCATAGGCAGAAAGTACCGCTTAACATCTGGTGGGCCATCTGCTTGTTCATCTAAAGTTGTATAAAAAAAACATGTGGCGAGTTATTGCATCAAGTCAAAAATAATTTAGGCGAAAAAAGTTAGCAATAACCTCGTAATTCGGAATAGCATCTTGTGTAGGTTCGGCAGTCAGCTTGATGCAGGCATCGTTGCGAGTCATTACTTCGAACTCTGCTCTTCCAGATGTGACTGGAAAGTACTCGTAGACCCTTTCGGCGTTAGTCCTCACGTCTTCTAATAAACAAAAACGGAAGAATTCAAGTGTGAGCACAGAATATATAATAGTACAAAGTGTGAGTTACACTCACGAAGAGTAGAGAAGTACATGCTTACCTAAGCTGTGCTTACCTATAGATGAGAGGGTTTGGCGCATGCTTACCTAAGCTTAACTTACCTATAGAAGAGAGGGTTTGGCGCATGCTTACCTACGCTATGCTTACCTAAGCTATGCTTACCTAAGCTATGCTTACCTAAGCTATGCTTACCTATAGAAGAGAGGGTTTGGCGCATGCTTACCTAAGCTCTGCTTACCTATAGAAGAGAGGGTTTGGCGCATGCTTACCTAAGCTATGCTTACCTATAGAAGAGAGGGTTTGGCACATGCTTACCTAAGCTATGCTTACCTATAGAAGAGAGGGTTTCGTATATGCTTACCTAAGCTATACTTACCCATAGAAGAGAGGGTTTGGCGCATGCTTACCTAAGCTATGCTTACCTATAGAAGAGAGGGTTTCGTACATGCTTACCTAAGCTATGCTTACATATAGAAGAGAGGGTTTTGTACATGCTTACCTGATATGGCACCATAGATCACATCCATATAGTGCGGCAGATTATAAAGAAGTCGGAGGAGTATAATCAGCCTCTGTGCTTTGCGTTTGTGGACTATGGGAAGGCCTTTGACTCTATAGAAACCTGGGCCGTTCTGGAGTCCCTGCAGCGATGTCAAGTTGACTGGCGCTATATGGTGCTGAGATGCCTCTATGACTCCGCCACAATGACCGTCCAAGTACAGAACCAGCAGTCTAAAACTATTCAATTGCGCCGCAGAGTGAGGCAAGGGGATGTGATATCGCCTAAATTGTTCTCGAACGCATTGGAAGATCAGGGGGGTTACTATGAGCTCTTATATCCATTCAGTTCAAAAACTATTCAGTACAAAATATCGGTTCATCGTTGACATTTTTCATCGTTGAATAACTTTAATCGCAGAAGTCTGTAGACCCTCTGCGATTGTGCCTTTAAATATAGTTGCGGACATCACGGAACCAACATTCTGTACTGAATAGTTTAACAACTGCATGGCAATAAGAGCTCATAGTAACCCACCTGTTTAAGACGCTGAGTTGGAACGGACGAGGCATTAACATTAATGGTGAGCGCATTTCACATCTTCGATTCGCAGATGACATCGTTATTATTGCTGAATCACCGCAGGAATTGCAACAAATGCTGAACAGCCTAGCTGATGCTTCTCGACGGGTCGGACAGGGAATGAACTTGGACAAGACCAAAATCATAGTCAATGAGCATATAACCCCGGTTCCGATCACGGTCACTGGTACACCTCTCAAAGCTGTGCAGGAGTATGTTTACCTCGGGTAGATCATACAGCTAGGTAAACATAACTTCGAGAAAGAATTAAGTAGGAGAATTCAGCTTGGCTGGGCAGCATTTGGAAAACTTCGTCAAGTTTTCTCGTCGCACATCCCACCCTTTTGTAACATATTATATTGTAATTGTTTTTTACATTATGTTGCAATAAAGAACTTTGAATTTGAATTTGAATTTGAATTTGAATGCCTAAAGACAAAAGTCTTTAACCAGTGCGTCCTACCAGTTATGACTTACTGAGCTGAAACGTGGACACTAACTGTAGGACGGGTCCATAAACTTAAAGTCGCTCAGCGAGCTATGGAGAGGGCTATGCTTGGAGTTTCTCTGAGGGATTAGATCCGAAACGAGGTTATCCGGCAGAGAACCAAAGTTCTAGACATAGTCCAGAGGATTAGCAAGCTGAAGTGGCAGTGGGCCGGTCATGTCTGCGGAAGAACCGATAATCGGTGGAGTAAACGAGTTCTTGAGTGGAAACCGCGTCTAGGCAAACGTAGTGTAGGACACCCTCTGGCTAGGTGGAGCGACGACTTGCGCGGGGTGCCTGGCAGAAACTGGATGAGGAGAGCCGAAAACCGGGCTCAGTGGCGTGCCATGGGAGAGACCTATGTCCAGCAGTGGACTGCAGTAGGTTGATGATGAAGCAACCGAGTCGCAGGTACTTCCGGTGTCTATTGGAGTTGACACGACTCCATGGAATAAAAAATGGTCCAAGGTCGTAAAAAAAATACTTAAACCAAAATTGCCGTCATCTTGTTTTTGTTCTCTTCCGGAAACCGGACGGACTTCCGCTAATTAAAATTGAGTTCAGGTACCCCCAAAGCCTATGCCAGGACACCTCACACGACCAGGATCGCGTTATAATATGTCTTTTAAGTTAAGATTATATTTTGGCCGCCATATTGAATTTTGAGGAAAGGAGCCAAACTTGGGATTGGCAACATTTAGAATCGAAACCAGAACCACCGTTTTTCACCTTTTTTTTACTTCGGAAAAGTCACGTTGCCAAAATGGCCAACAAAATGCCGTTGTACTTGAAAATGTTTTTGTTTATCAAAATTATAAAAAACATGAAGTTCAGGAAGATATTGCTCACAAACCATAAGCCCTACAAAAAAGTTTGTACAGCATGTTATAGAAAATGTTATAGATATCCTTTTGGTCCTTGACCCCTTTTTTTCTAACTGCAATACTTTTTGGTTAAAATCGTAAAAACCGCGGTTAGGGATATATTTCGAGGGAAAAAGGGGAGGGGAGACAAAATTCGGCTTGGCAACATTCAGAACCGAATTCAGCAGGCTTTTTTACATTGGAAACTTCATGTTGCCAAAATGGCTCACAAAATGCCGTTGAAATGAAAAAGAAGCCGATTTTTAGATTTTTTTACCAGTCTACCCCACTTTTACGAAGTCGTATAAACATTCTAATCTATGTGAACAAAAAGAGTCTCCAACTGTCTGAGCTCCAAGACCAAACGTAGGAGCGGATGGGTGTAAAAGTGTGAGATGAAGAAGACGACAGCATTAGTACTAACCGAAGTTAAAAGCGGCTCTCCTGTACTGCGGTACATTCGTGTTGTCCACGCGCGTTGTGGTGTGTGCTTCTATCCACGGCAGGTAAGGTGATATGTCGATGAAGCGCGCCGGCTCAGCGCACCCGGGGCTGATGATGCCGAATCCAATCTAAGGGCAGTTTGTACACCTTTATTCAATTAATAATTAAGTCCTTTATACAATTTTCAACTTATTTTAACTATTTCATATATCATTGAAGATAGTTCCAGATAGGTAAGTGGGTAGGTTCTATTTATATTTTTAGCAATATATATTCTGTGGCAATTATATGTGCCTCACAGTTGCGAAAAGGTCATCCCATCCATAAGTGTCTCCAGCTGGGCAAAGGTTATCCCTTCCAATAGTGTCTCACAGGTGTGCAATCTGTTCCTACATATTTATCAGGTTATTATTTACAAGTACGAGTATATCAAGCGTAGCGTGTGCTGTCTTATGAACTTTTGCTGATTCTTTTTACATCTTACTTTTGACTACCTTCTTGGTTTTAAAGTTGGTTACCAACTATTAGTCACTGAGTCGTCCATTCGAATCAACAATGTAAGAAAAACATCGTAAGCAAACCGGCAAGATTATAATAGCCAAGTTCCAGCTACGACGCACGCATGGAGGAAGCCTCTGCGCGGCGCGCTGAGCCCTTCCACTGCGCGCTACTTGCCCCATCGCGCACACCAGCGCGCAGGACCCTCGACAAGCACACTGCCGCAAGTGGACCAGCAAGGACCTGTATCGCGACGGACACGAGTGTGGCGTATTCGTACCAGAGTCCAATAACTAGTAGAGTTCGAAGCCAGCACCAACCCGTTGTCCCAGACGCACTTCTGTTGATAATTCTTCGCGAAGCCGCACAGGAACTGCATTGGTCTCAACTCTTTTACAGTCAACTGAAAAAAAAGAAGATCTTGACAGAAACTTGATTTGTAGTGTCTCAGGTTGGACCAGTTGGACAAAGCACTCATTCACTGGTAACTGTCCACAAAGTTTTTTTTTTTTTTTTTAACTTTGTCCCCGGTCTGCTCTAGAACTTCTATTTACTCTAGCCTTGAAGAGCCCCAGATTACAGTTTTCAGGAAAGACAGATGACGGCAGTGTATTCCAGTCCTTAGCAGTTCGCATTATAAAGGTAGAACTGAAACGTTTTGTGCGAATAGAAGGTATACTAATGGGGTAAGGATGGTACTGAGCCGTACGCCTGCTCGTCTGAAAAGGAGATGGTGGGATCAGATCGTGCAGTTCCTGGGAACATTCCCCGAAATGTAACCTATAGAAGATCGCAAGACATGCAACCTTACGGCGTTGCTCGAGACTCTGGATCTTAGTTTCTGCCATATGTTGCTCACCTATAAGCCTGAAAGCTCTACGTTCGATCGAGTCCAAGGCAGCAAGCTGGTGTTTGGCCGAGCCATCCCAAACATGGCAGCAGTACTCCATACCAGCCCGGACTTGTGCTTTTTATAAACTGAGAAGCTGTCCTGGTGTGAAGTAACGCTTTACCTTATTCAGGATGCCTAGCTTCATGGTAGCTGTTTTTGCCTCAGACTCGTTTTAGGAACCAAAGTTGAGAGTAGGCTTGAGCGAAACACCTAAGAGCACCTCGAGGTGATCTCCTATAGCTACAGGTACATTTCGGAATACAGGAACTTGGAGAAACGGACTTTTTTTCGCCGAGGAAAGACAAGCCTGCGTTTTAGAGGCGTTGAACTTGACTAGGTTGGCATCGCCCCAATCGGATACTGCCTTGAGAGTCAAATTCAGACGCAGCAGCATCTCATCTCTTAACTCCAGAATAAACTAGAGCCCTGGTAGAAGCGGCGGCTCACTTGCTCAAATCATCGAAGAAACACATATCAGTTAGTATATGCGGATTTATATTTTTAAACCCGACAAAAGAGGAGCCATCACATATCAGTTAGTATATGCGGATTTATATTTTTAAACCCGACAAAAGAGGAGCCATCACATATCAGTTAGTATATGCGGATTTATATTTTTAAACCCGACAAAAGAGGAGCCATCACATATCAGTTAGTATATGCGGATTTATATTTTTAAACCCGACAAAAGAGGAGCCATCACATATCAGTTAGTATATGCGGATTTATATTTTTAAACCCGACAAAAGAGGGGCCACATTTCTTTGGTCGAAGGGGGCCATGATTGTGTAGTTTGTATGTCTGTATAAATTATTGTTGACACGTCACGTCATTGTCTTATCCAGGTTCGGCCTGCGATACTTCAATACTTAATATACTTATCTCTATTTTTTTTAGTATACTTAGCCTTTCATCAAGGAAAGTATCACCAAGTAAGTATTTATAATACCTACTATATTTATTAAAAGTCTTGTCTATAATACAAGCTCAGCTGACAGGGCCGTCGATAATACTTAAATTTAGAATAAGCAGTCCCCGCATTAGCGTTGTCCGGTTTCTCTTTGTAACTACATACATACATAAACTCACGCCTGTTTACCGGAGGGGTAGGCAGAGACCACGGATTTCCACTTACTACGATCCTGACACACCTCTTTTGCTTCATCCACTCTCATCACTTTGTAACTATTGTTAATAAATATAACAGTTTTTAGTTTAAATGTAAACGGGTTTTTTGATGCTGTAAATAAACGTTTCTATCTCTCTTTCTTTTATCTGTTATACAATTGCTGCAACTAATTTCGCATGAACATTTTATAATCTTCTTTATAGTAATCTTCCTGACACAGCTTGAAAAAAGCCAAAGGTTGGTTCGTCTAGGATTTTCCTTACGGTTTCTTCTATTTCCACAATCAGAATAATATATTCGATGGCCTTTTTTCAGATGAACATCTAGCTATAGATAGATGACGCGGGATGTCGCTCGTGGATAGAGGATCCCAGTATTCGCCTTATGGCTTCCGAGGTACTTATGTAGCGTCCGGTTTAGTACCTGAGGGCCTAGTACAGGTTTTTCTAAGTTTTGCAATCGGTATCCCGACTATCGAATTGCGAGTCGATGTTTTTTTTGTGTGGTTTCAATGAGTTTCTCAACAAGTCCAGGTCGGCTAAGGCTTATAATTTTTTGCATACAAAAACGACATTTCGACTCGTAATTCGGTTATCGTTTTTTGTGTTTCCAAATTACAAACCTGTACTTAGCCCTCTGGTACCTTCATCCCTGTCGTCGACTCCTTGCATATCAATTGCCTGTAACTTCTAACAGTAGAAAAAAAAGCCAAAATCCCTGAATTGCCCTGAAATTGTTGCTATTAGCACTCTACGCACAGTAAATAATTATATCAGCTAAAGCTCTAGGCAACAGTGGTGACAGGTTGCAACAAGTTCAGCTTTTATCTGTACCTACACTATGCTCTATTACCAGTGTATTGCAATGTTGTATAACTCAATATCACGCCAGGATCCCTTGTCCAGACTCACAATAAACTTGCTTACCCCAGCTCTGTTGTAGAACTCTTGACAGTCTGACTACAAACTAGCTTACCCCAGCTCTGTTGTAGAACTCTTGACAGACTCACTATAAACTCGCTCACCCCAGCTCTGTTGTAGAACTCTTGACAGACTCACTATAAACTCGCTCACCCCAGCTCTGTTGTAGAACTCTTGACAGACTCACTATAAACTCGCTCATCCCAGCTCTGTTGTAGAACTCTTGACAGACTCACTATAAACTCGCTCATCCCAGCTCTGTTGTAGAACTCTTGACAGACTCACTATAAACTCGCTCACCCCAGCTCTGTTGTAGAAGTCTTGACAGACTCACTACAATCTCGCTCACCCCTGCTCTGTTGTAGAACTCTTGACAGACTCACTATAAACTCGCTCACCCCAGCTCTGTTGTAGAAGTCTTGACAGACTCACTACAATCTCGCTCACCCCAGCTCTGTTGTAGAACTCTTGACAGACTCACTATAAACTCGCTTACCCCAGCTCTTTTTTAGAACTCTTGACAGACTCACTATAAACTCGCTCACCCCAGCTCTGTTGTAGAACTCTTGACAGACTCACTACAAACTCGCTCACCCCAGCTCTGTTGTAGAACTCTTGACAGACTCACTACAAACTCGCTCACCCCAGCTCTGTTGTAGAACTCTTGACAGACTCACTACAATCTCGCTCACCCCAGCTCTGTTGTAGAACTCTTGACAGACTCACTATAAACTCGCTTACCCCAGCTCTTTTTTAGAACTCTTGACAGACTCACTATAAACTCGCTCACCCCAGCTCTGTTGTAGAACTCTTGACAGACTCACTATAAACTCGCTCACCCCAGCTCTGTTGTAGAACTCTTGACAGACTCACTATAAACTCGCTCACCCCAGCTCTGTTGTAGAACTCTTGACAGACTCACTATAAACTCGCTCACCCCAGCTCTGTTGTAGAACTCTTGACAGACTCACTATAAACTCGCTCACCCCAGCTCTGTTGTAGAACTCTTGACAGACTCACTATAAACTCGCTCACCCCCGCTCTGTTGTAGAACTCTTGACAGACTCACTATAAACTCGCTCACCGCAGCTCTGTTGTAGAACTCTTGACAGACTCACTATAAACTAGCTCACCCCAGCTCTGTTGTAGAACTCTTGACAGACTCACTATAAACTCGCTCACCCCAGCTCTGTTGTAGAACTCTTGACAGACTCACTACAAACTCGCTCACCCCAGCTCTGTTGTAGAACTCTTGACAGACTCACTATAAGCTCGCTTACCCCAGCTCTGTTGTAGAACTCTTGACAGACTCACTATAAGCTCGCTTACCCCAGCTCTGTTGTAGAACTCTTGGCATGGTTTTTGATCCACATACTGGAGTGAGAAAATAGTTTTTTCCGCAATCTTGTTATCTGTAAAAAGTCATAGGTGCTTTTAACTGAGTGGCAGTTTAGTAGCATTGTAAGCAATTAAAACTACAAATCTATACTCAAAATAACCAAGGGAGCAATAAAAACTAATCAATTAGTTTTTACTATAAAATCTAAGTGATTGTACAAGCAATGACTTTCTGTACCTACTCTGATTAAATAAAATAACTAAACGACGTACGAGTTATGTACCAGTTTTTTGTTTAAGAAATGTATGAAAAATAAACTTAGATTTTGGCATTCCACACGTTGTTTATTTAGTTTTTCTTTGAAAACATGTATTCGTTATGTTTGCAAAACTAGCCCCCATAACGTATTTGTACAAAAGAGGTTGCTTGACCAACCGTTAGGTAACAAGCACACTTCAACCGACCAAGGCCTGTATGTATGTTGGGACTCAGTTCGTAGTTTTCAAATTATCATGACGAAACTTGATACATACAATTTTCTATTTTCATAATGTGGATAGACCAAGTAATATTTGGTCCATCTAAGAGTGACGTTGTCCACATTCTTCTTCTTCTTCTTCTTATCTTAGGTAATGGCTTCTGTGCATTCTTCTTCTTGTTGTGGCGTGTTCAGCGGACCGTAGTGGTGCCACAGAGTTTGTCAATGACAGATGATTAACTTGACATAAAACCAAAAAAGTGCTGGGAGTCTGAGGAAAGATAAAGGTACGGTCTAGAGGGTGAATCGGTTGTCCACCTTGCCGCCATGAGATCGGCTCAAGCACTCATCGTAACATGACATTTTACTTGACATTGACTGATACTTGATTTCAGCTGCTTTCTTATAGCCCGAAAACGCTATAGCTAATAGCGGCCATTGGCGGCATCTTGCTTGCATACAGGATTATGTATATACCTGTGTGTACTAGAAAAGGACTGTGACGTTATAAAGCTTGGCTGCTCATTATATTGCCGCGCAGAGTCAACAAGTGAGCCCCTAACTTCAGTTGACATCACTGCTTTGATTGTTGTATATTGGCACCAGACAATTTTTTTTTAATTTTCTTAGCATCACTGCCATCCCCAAACGGAATTCTTCATACAAAAAAAAAAACGCCTCGCACCGCTCGAAAAAGCAGTTTTTATTAAAAATCTTGAAAAAATAGATAATTTTACTGAACGCCTACAGTAAACCCTCGGCTTTGCTGTATTGATTTTATTTATCTAATTTTGTAACCCAATAATATGCACTATTTTAATAAACAATCGAATATAGGCAAAAAGAAGACTTTACTTTGGATTTTTTTTCAATAGTAAAAATGTTGTCTTGTCGTGTTTCGAATTTTAATTTAATATACATGCATATTTTTTAATTTGAATATTGTACGTACTTGATTTAGTCAGTTAAAAATAAAATCTTAAGATTAGGAATTTTGCGGCATACCCATAAAGAGAAGTAAATTTACCATCTGTGAATCCTATTGCGTAGAGATCACGCACCGATTTTATTGGGCGATGCGGCCAGCATATGGGTTTCATTGGAACTGAAAATGATTATAAAAAAATACTGAAACATCAAATAACACAATATATACATCGCTCTATGCAGCCACAAACAATCAGGAATACCGGTGGAGACTTCAGAAAAGCTTTACCTATTTGAACTTTCGAGTTATGTAAGATTCTAGTTAATTTATGAACTAGGTAATAACCTCGCCCCCGGGTTTACCCGCGTTATTCTCTCCCAAGAGAACTGAATTCAGGGATTAAAAGTATACTTTGAATTATTAATTGAAATATACTTTAATTAATGTGAATTATGCTTTTAGTAACGGCTTGAATGACGGAACAAGCATAATATGGCTGATGTTAAGCGGTAAACTCTGCCTTTAACAAAGCATTACCACATAGGTCACGTCCATCTAGGGCGCGCCCTATATGGCATTGCACTGCGCCTGCCACCCTGAGACATAGAGATGAAAAGTCTCATGTGCCTGTAATTTCACCGGCAACCATACCCTTCTAACCGGAACACAGCAATGCGAGCACTACTGCTTTGCAGCAGAAATAGGTATGGAGGTAGTAGATACTTCCCCGGACGAACTCTTTCACAAAAAAGCGGCCAAGTGCGAGTTGGACTCGCCCATGAAGGATGCCATAGCAGCAAGTAACATAATATAAAAGTTCTTGGATGGTTTACGATTTATGACGTATTAAAAAAAAACTACTTACTAGATCTCGTACAAACCAATTTTCAGTGGAAGTTTACATGGTAATGTACAACGTATATATTTTTTTGTTTTATTATTCTCTTATTTTAGAAGTTACGGCGGGAGGCGGGGTCACATTTTACCACTTTGGAAGTGTCTCTCGCGCAAACTATTCAGTTTAGAAAAAATATATATTAGAGACCTCTATATCATTTTTGAAGACCTATCCATAGATACACCACACGTATAGGTTTAATGAAAAAAAAAAGAGAGTTTTAGTTCTATGTATGGGGAACCCTAAAAATGTATTGTTTTTTTTTCTATTTTTGTGTGGAAATCTTAATGTTTTACAGAATACATCTACTTACCAAGTTTCAACAGCAATAGCTCTTTTATAGATTTGGAAAAAGTGGCAATGACATACACGGACAGACAGACAGACAAACAGACAGAAAGACAGACAGACATGTCGAATCCATAAAGGTTCCGTTTTATGCCACTTGTCTACGGAACCCTAAAAAGCTCTACTACTACTAAAATGAAGAAATAAACCATTTAAGTACTTACTAAGTACCAGATTAATAGTTGATAGACTTTGGTCGAAGGTTGATAGCGAGGCGGAAAAAATATAATATATAATATTTCTCGTACTACTTAAACTGCAGTACACGATGAGCGCATGCCTTTTACAAAAATAATACTAAATAATAATAATACAATAATACATGTTTTTTTTCCATAATTTTACGTAAGAAATGTTTTTTGTCTTTATAATTGTTATTTGTCTGACCTGTAAATTTATATTTACAAATAAATTGATTATTTTAATTCTTTATTCTTGATTATTCATACAATGATCAGGAGGGCGCGGATTCTCGGATTGTAGACTGTTGCCTAAGAAGCATATGAAGGTGTTAACGTAAAGACGGTATAATGCATACTGGTTTATTTGACAGCAGGCTACATGTGGCGCAGCCACTCTAGCTACTTATAGATATACCTACATATGAAGGTGTTAACGTAAAGACGGTATAATGCATACTGGTTTATTTGACAGCAGGCTACATGTGGCGCAGCCACTCTAGCTACTTATAGATATACCTACATATATAACACTGTCGAATAGAATTAGAGATAATATGACAAAACAAGAAAATGGATGTCGTGATTTTATTCAAAAGTAACGCCCATGGCTTTTATATTTATCCAATATTTAGATACGCTTAAAACAGTGAGCTGGTGGAAGGCTTAATAACATAATAAAGAAAATATTATCATCAGTTTTGAAAATAGATTTAGATAACAGGGCGTGGTCGCAGGTCTCTTTGCCTGGTAAATTAGGAGACTAAGGTATTCGTAAGAACTTTTTCTTTGGTTGATAAAATTACTTGTAAGATTTACCGCCACGCTAGCCTTAATTATATTATTTGCCGTGCGTTTACCAGCATCAACATTCCAGCCATTCTAGAACCGAATGGTCTGCTACGTGACGATGGTAAGCGGGCTGACGGCATGACTCTTGTTCCGTGGGAGAAGGGTAGGCCAGGCCTTTGGTGTGTGATGCTACATGTTGTTGTTATTTATTTATATTATTTGTTTTCTCTATTACGTGTCTGGGCTACAAAATAAATCTTTATTCTTCTTTTGATTTTGTACTCTTCCACGTTGATTCCGGGACATCAGTTATGGCAAAATGGCCGATTAGGCTGAGGATCTCAAAACGCGTAAATATGCTGGTCTCGACAGCGCTTTCGTATTTGAGCCTTACAGGGTCAAGACTCTGGATCCGTGGGGTACCAATCGAACTTTCAAAATTCTTCAGGGCGTCTGGTCGAAGCAACACTTGACCCGAGAGCTGGCTCAGCGCATTAGTATTATCATTCAGCGTGGCATTATAGCCAGCATCTTAGGGGAACGAATCCATTTGTATGAAATATAATTTATTAATTTTTGGAACTAATTGTTACACGGATACAACAATTATAAATGATAATTGCAAAAGTATACACTGTTCCGCATCTTCCAGCGCCCGACCTTAGGACTAGGAGCACTAAACATCATACCAAAATGGTAAAATTGGATTTTGATCAGTGGAGTTATCTTTAGATAGTTTTAATTATATTCGTTTCATTCGTCTTTAGGTAGCTTAACTGTCTCATTTGTATTTTTTAAATTTTGTGTACCTAATATATCTACTTAACTATAATAATTATAGTTATTATTAAAGTAATCAATGGTAGTTAAACATTGAAGGTATTAAATTTAGTTAAAATATAAAGTATGTACCAACTGACATTAAAAATTATAAAATAAATAAATAATCAGCTGACATCAATAATACTAATAAACTACTTGATAAAATTATTAATACTTACCTACGAAAGGGGCCCGATAACCTTAGTCTACCTTTCCATTGCTATGCCCTAAACACAGGGTTCAATACGGACTATTATACAATTTTATTATTCTTGGGATGAATCCATGGGATCAATACGGCTGCACCCTTCATGTGCGAGTCTACCTGTGTCTTTATGTAACAACTAATAAGTTACTACAGGAGGCCAGCACTACCTCATACCTAGTATACCTAGTATTCTTTTATCTGTGCTCATACGAAACGAAACGAACTAATAAGTAACCACGTGAAAGCAATACATATATTGAGTATTGAGTATATTTTGGGAAACTCGGTAGATCGTAATTTATGAACCGAGTCAAATGGACCTCGATAATATTGCAAATAGAGGATCATTTATTTTGAAACATTACGGTGGTGGGGTGTAGTTTCTCAGACGAATAGAACGTTTTTTTAGTCGATTCAGTTCCTTCTTTTGAAGATACTTTAGCTAGTCAAGCTACATATAGATACTTACAATGTTTCTCCTTCCCGAGGTCTAGCTTGATTATGGATATCGAGTTCAAAATGGAATCCTTATACTCTGGATGTGTTACATAGCTGAGGACATTGCAGAGCCAGGGCTTGTTGTCTTTAGGTATGAACATGGCTTTGGTGTCTTCTCTGCAACATGGCGGATATTATTATAATATTTCAAGCAAACCAACCGACAGGTAAAACAAAAGAAGCAGCCTCGCACAGTGTTGGGTTCCAAACATTGAGGGATTCTTTCTGTATGGTTCCAAAGCCGGTTGGCGTAATATTAATTCAAGGTATCCCGTCTTCAAAAGAAAGACCTCTAACGATGACGACGGGTCCTGAGTGTATACGGTCATTGATCATGATTTTATTTTTCAAATACATACAAATTTAAATTCCGATATGGATATCGTACAAGAGGTGGAGAAGGTGGTATGGGTAGAAATGGGCAGCTATCGAAAATAATTTGGTTGGAAGGAGCTCATGGCTACGTGAGGGCCATCGAGTAAGGACCTGAGTCGGTCCCGCCTCAGGATTTTCTAGTTGCTATGTTCGTGGCATTCAATAGCGTGGCCCCATCATCAATAGGTCGGACCTGATCCAACCGCTGGCATGGTCTCGGTAGTGGGCCGAAACCCATGCTGTCGTACATAATATAGGTAGCCGTGGCTAGCGTCGGCATAGCGTGAGTCATGTTTAATTTCATTTGAATTATTTTCGTGTTACGTTTGACCATAATGAGAACCAGGGTCTGATGAAGGCAGGAGTTTAATGGAAACTATTCACTGGATAAGAGCACAAGGGAAGTGTTTGACTCTCTTATATTGTTTTTGTAAAAAAAATGACAATACGACCTTTAGGGTTTGATAATGAAGCCCAGGGGGCGTTCTACTGATGAACTCTTACATAATAAGCAGTAGAACGGTTGTATTCACCATTTTCTAGGACCTATGTAGGGGATGGGAAGGTGGGCAGTCGGTATCGTTTAAAATTCTTAGTAAGAATAGCATGCGGCCAAAGTAGCGGGGATTCAAGTAGTACGAATATATATAACCAATAGCTTACTTGAAGATTCTCCGAGGTATCTTGGCCACATCATCAGCATTTGCTATCGCAAAGCCTGGTTTGACTAACACCATACCTGTCACGGCTATTCGTTCCGTGACATCTTGACCTGAAATGATTAAAGACGCAACCAGCAGGGCTATTTTAAAACGTTCGAAAAGCCTTCCGACAGCTGATTCGGGAGTTACTGACGGAGATTCCGCTAAACGCGATTAGCAACGCCCTACGACCCCGATGGCACCAAAAACGGCCTTGTGACCGATGGTAAGAGAGCCAGTGTGGTGAAACGATTTGATGCGCCTCACGAGGCTCTTTTTATGCACATGTCATAGGGTTTGATTCGGGAATATGCAAGCTTGCTTAAGGTTTTTAACTCTACGCTACTGCTTGTTATATTGCCCGCGTGGAAATATTTACATGTACAAGGCCCAGTGACACGACTGTCAATGTTCTTTGAGAAGTTCTATAACTCACGTAAATGGACCTTGAGCAGTCCCAGCCACGGATAAACAGATGTTTCGCCAATATTGCCTTCCTTAGTGACGCGTTGCACAGAGTCACATCGTCGCGGCTGAGATGACACGAACAGAGCTGTAATAGTAGATTATGCACTATGGGAATAAAGCAATATCTTATGTCGCGGGCGGTATATTGTATACTTTTTCAATATGGAGGGGGGTATTCGTTTTTTTTGAGGTTCGAGGTTCTGTATTTTTTGGGTGTATTTGGGGGATTGTTAGTTAGTTTGTTTCTTGCCCAAATTCATTTGCGATTCTGCTCTCATAGTATTGATTGAAATAACAAGTGGTTCGCCCCGAGGGCCCGAACTGAGACCTCGCGAATACACGCGATTTAGGTAGGTTAACTTATTTCTTTCGAAAAAATTATCTATGTACGTGAATATATCCACATAAAATGGACGTACTTGTCACGGTGCTTCATATCCAAGCTTCAAAACGCATCGATAGCGCGAGCTAACTTTCAGACATAATATGCAGTGCCATCTAGTTGTGGATTTTCTACTTAACCATCAAAAATTACGTTTTTTATCGCAAAAATTGGTATTACAAGAACAATCCTCAATTTTCGACTTCTCACTATAGTTTTGCACAAAAGATGCAAATACCATCTAAAAACATTTACTGAGATGAATTAAGTGGTTCGAAAAGTTAGACCTGCAACGTCGTTCAAACTCCTAGAAACGGGAGATCAACAATGGATGTTATACTGGTTATTCTACACTAATATTATAATGTGTGTGCATTGCTTGTAATGAATAAACTCAAAAACTACAGTGCTGGTTTCAAAAATTATTTCACCATTGGAAAGCTATATTCACCCTGAGTGACATAGGCTACCAGGAGGGGTGAAGGGGGGGGGGGGCTGTTTTTCATCCTGAAACAACCCGTGCGAAGCCGGGACGAGTCGCTAGTGTTTTATAAAGTACAAGTTTCAAAACTCTTCAATTTCAGACTTTTCCCAGTATTTGTGTCATAAAAGCTACAAACATACCTTTCAGCGTTGTAGGATTAGTAGAAGTACCCAGAGGTTTTGGTTTTTTACATTTTCGATTAACCCTAATATCTCAAAAACTATATAAGCTAAAATATTTAAAAAATCGTGTTGTTATGTCTGAGCGAGGGGCTTTCATATGAAACCCCATTTGATCTGATATTCTCACTTTTTTTTCCCCCTCTTGTACCCCAATATCTCAACAACCCCTCGACCGATATAGCTTATAACCTTACCATCAAATTTTACCAATACTATCTAGCCCGCCCAATCCAATTTGTTTAACTGGTTGAACAGATACTTGAACATATTGGAGTAGAGGATCCAATTTCATGAAGATCGAATTAATGGTTCGGAAGTTACGCTCGGACAAACATACATACAAACGCCGATTCTTCCGAGTTGACTCAGAGAACTCGCTTTGTTCGTTCAATAATTTTGCAGTCCGTCCTTTTATCGAAGTTGTAGACCATTATGTCTATTTGGGTAAACGATTCAACTAGGAAGGTGTTGGACCTTCTATGATGAGTGAGATATAAGTTTTGAAACTATCAAGTTTAAGTATTTTAAGTAGTTTCTATGATAAGGTTAGCCGAAAAATCCAACTCAGATGAGCAGATTTCAGGAAACTATGCTATAATCTTCACATTACAGACACAGGAGAGCCTCAAGATGAAAGTCTGTTATCGGTGTATGTATGTGTATGTTATGGCACTGAGACGTGATCACCAACTATTAGCATGATACAAAGGCTCAAAGTTGCGCAGCGCGCTAAGGAGAGAGCTGTGCTCGGAGATTCCGTCCTGTACCTGAATCCGAAACGAAGAGATCCGTAGAAGAATCGGGACCGCTGACATGGCTCTCAAATATAGCAAGTTGAAGTGGCAATGTGCAGGTCATACTCATACATCGAGCAACACGGACGGAGGCCTGCGTTGCTCGATGTACTCATATAGCTCGCAGAACCAACAACTGCTGGGGTATAATTGCTCTCGAGTGGCAACCTTGAACCGGACAACGCAGAGTAGGAAGCCCCCTTGATGGGCCGACGACATTTTCAAAGAAGCAGGAAGATGTTGCATGGAGGCGGCTCAGGACGTTCATTGTGGCATTATATGGGGGAGGCCTATGTCCAGCAGTGGACTTGTACCTACATGCTGATATTTGTACCACCATCCATTTTTGAACCACCATCCACCATCCAATTAGATAATGCATAGTGCATTATCTAATTGGATGGTGGTTTTTTTTTACTTACCTACTCGTACTACTCAAAGAGGTAAGTAAAAAAATAAATATAGGAAGAGTAGATATATCAGATATATATATATATATATATATATATATATATATATATATATATATATATATATATATATATATAGACTAGCTGTAACCCGCGACTTCGTACGCGTAATATTATTTTATCCATAACTCTGTGTTATAGCACAGACTATATTAATATGTTTTTACACTGTGGTAATAGTATGTTCTAGTTCTTGTAGTCTTCGACCAAAGTAAAATAAATGGACTGGCCTTACCCATACAAAACGTCCGTGAAAAATAAGACAATTCTGATTTAGGGTACGGTCAACAAATAAACTATCTATCTATCTATCTATCTATCCAGCCACTGCTGAGTAAAGTCCTCTTCTCTATAGCGCCACTCCTGGCGGTCTTGTAAATAAACTAGGTGAAATTAAATTATTGAACTTCTTAAAAACTGTATTTTTTTAATACTTAATACTTTAACAGATGCAATGTGTTTTCTAAAGTTATTTCAGTAGGTTTATAGTACAAAAAATCGCCGAAAAAAATGCAATTATTGAATGAAACTTTTACAAAAATACATGGTTCCCTTCTGTTAGTAGTCTTCATGTAGTCACGTATCTATTTTTCAGCTCTCAAACATACACAATATAAATCAATAGAAAAGCAAGTCCACCTAAGGTCTTCAGCTCAATCAATTTGTGAAAAATATATTTTTCATCACTCAATAAACTAAGAAAATATCATAAGAATCGTACGGAAACATAAATGTATAAAAATTCCAGTATTTAAGAAACTGCAGAGTGCAGTTTTAAGAATTTTGCACAATGAGTTTTTTTGTACTACTTGGAATGACAGATCAAGAAGATGGCCCACCTGATGTTAAGTGGTACCCTCTGCCTATGAACAGTGCATTACCTCAGGTTACGTCCACCTAGGACGCGCCCTATGTGGCATTCCACTGCGCCCGCCACCCTGAAACAAAGATGAAAAGTCCCATGTGGCCGTAATTTCATCGGCACCCTTACCCTTCAAACCGGAACACAGCAATGCGAGCATTACTGCTTTGCGGCAGAAACAGGTATGGTGGTAGTACTTCCCCGGACGAACTCTTTCACAAAAAAGCTCTACTACTACTAACCGTTTTTTGGCGTATAGAATTCATTGTGTAGAAAATGATCAGAGCAAATACGGGAAAATGTATTCCACTTCCAAAAGTCGTCTGTTCTTGCTCGTCTTATGACTTCGATCCATTTTTGTTTACTTTAAATTTCTTTTGGAAAGCTATATGGTTAATTAACATGCCATTACATATTATATGCAATTACCTAAAGCGACGTGCTTAGCAATGTTTTGACGTAAATAATGCAAATTACAATTCTAAATCAATACGATACCCCTTAGGCAACAGTTTTTTTTGCAGTCTGTACCGGACCATCCGTCATGCGTGAAGTCTTGTCAAATATTTCGTCGCTGTAGTTGGAAAACTAAATAACTAATAACAACAACAAAACCAAAATCGCGAGATAAACGCGATTTACTGTTTTATTGCGTCAAAAATGGCAATAACTTTTTTATCGTAACTAATTTTGCAGTCCGTGTTTTGATATGTTATAGATTGGTACTGTATCTATTTTTGAATTTAACGATAATACATTTTAGTTCTTTTGATTAAGAGAAAAAAATAAAAAAACGACTATGTATTTTTCCCTCGCTAAAGTTTTGAATAATTGATGCAGTTATTTATTTTTGCATGTCAATTGTTTAGTTTTCCTTCGTCAATGATCTCCACTGAGGTTCAAAAAGCTAATGTTAAGTGCCATTATTGAATTTTCCCATAATAGTGAAATCATGAAGTGATCTATTATTTACTTATTTGAATATGACAATTCTATCCATGGGTATAGATTAAAATAATATTAAAATACATTTTAAAATAAAACCAACTTATAATAAATATATAAATAAATAAATATTTCTGGACAGTTCACACAACATTATCTAGCCCCAAGCTAAGCAGAGCTTGTGTTATGGGTACTAGACAACTGATACACTTAATACAATATTAACATAGATAGATATTTTTTATTATATATAAAATACCCAGAACACCCTGAACAAATATCTGCGGATCGCACAAGTATTTGTTCCGAGGCGGGAATCGAACCCGCAACCTCCTGCGTCGCAGGCGAACGTTCGCCCGCCGCGCCACAGAGGTCGTCTTCATAATCATTTCTTTTTATCAAGACTGAATATTAGAAAACTACTGAAACACCTACATTATTTTAGCAGACTTATAAATTCAAAGTAAGTGACATAACAAACTTATCATACGACTAATGCTTATAAAATCAACAAAATGAAATCAATTTGTGGAACACAATAATTCTAAGTATCAAAAAGAAAAAGGTATGTCGACTAAAATTAAAACTATCTACGAGTATAAACTTGTGTCTGTTAACTTTCATTCAGAGTGGGGAACATTGAGATAATGTCCTGGGGCGTAGTCCTCCTTGTCGCTCGTCTTCTAGAATAAGACGTGTCCATCGACATGTATGGGCCATCATAACCATGAAGAAAAGTCGATTTCGCAAAATGTGTTAGTTATGTAGTTTTCCTACCACACGACGATTTATAAGTTTTTTATCAATTGATGAAAATTATATTACAAAACCTTTACTTACGAATGAAATGCGATGCCTGAAGCTTTATTTGTATTTCTTGTGTTGTTTGCACTTGCAGAAAAGCACAGGAAGGCATTGTATTACCAAGGTATCTAATTTTGGTATTTTTCAGCATAGCTGTCACTCGTTGCCGTGACAAAGACTGACTGAAGCGAAGTGTACTAGCTAGGTCTGTTTAGAAGCTTCAAAACTATCGTTCCCTAAGGCCCGTCCATTCATTTTATTTACGTCGATGGTTGTAGTAGTAGAATGTTTGGTTTTCCACTTGTGGTATCCTACCTATGCCAATTGTATATTAACGCGCCTGCCCCGAACGTTTGCACTTTTAAATGCCCCTTTTGCCCGCAACCGTCACAAGAATAATTTCTAAAGCAACATCCGATGGTCCGGTTCCCCTTTCCGCACCGCCAGCAACGCTGCTCCACGCGCTGCGCATCGCCCGCGGGCACGGCGGGGGCGCGCGCTCCCGCTGCCAGCCTGTGTACGGGCTCGGACGCACTGGAGCCCGCCGCTGTCGCCCCGCTACCTGTCCCGCTCGCCTGCGCGTGCTGGTCGGCTGCCTCGAGTGCGAAAGCCAGCTCCACCGCCCTCTTGCATGTTAGTGTAGGCTCAGCGAAGAATCGGGATCTCATGTCATCGCTCACGAGTCTCGATACAAACTGATCTCTCAAGTTCTCTTCGAGGGTTGTCTTGAACCTGCGCGTACTCGCTAAATGTTTGAGAGCTTGCAAATAATCGCCAAGACTTTCGCCTCTATTTTGACGTCTTTGTCTATTAATGTGTCGCTCGGCTATCGGCTCCGAGCGCTTCGGTTCGAGATGGTCACCGATTGTCTTCGCCAATTCCTAGAAAGTTTTTTGTGTACGGATCATCAGGCGCACATAGATCACACATTAAATCATATAAGTAGCTTCGCCGGGTTGAGTTTAGCACCTAGACACTTGATTTTGAGGAAGGACTGAGTGCAGGGGGTTTCTCGAGGGGCCCCAGGAACACCCCAGACAGTTTTGTTTCTTAGGAAACGCGAATTGAATTAGTTACAGTCACGTAAAGCCATAATTTTTGTAGTAAGTGATCTCGTATCTGTCAGAACATCACCAAATATGATAAAATAAGTGACAGAACCGACACGGAGCACCCCGAATCCACGTGGTCTTGTGCGTCGCGCCCCTAGAGTGTATATAAAAACACGGAGCCAGTAGCTCGCGTGGGAGGTCCTGAGTGGAGCAAGCCCGTGAGGCCGAGCGGAGAGAAGGGGGGAGATGGCGAGCGAAGCGAGCCGGCGACCTCCGTAGCGTAACGTAGCGTTTTATTAACTGGTTTTTTGCTTGACTGAAGTGTGTGTGTATTGATGTGTCTCTAACTTTTTTGAACCTCAATATTTATAGGGTGCATAGGAGTTGCTGCGGTAGTTGGTTTTTTTTAACTGGTTTTTTTTACTTGACTCAAGTGTGTGTGTTTTTATGTGTCTCTAATTTAACTTTATGTGTGAATATTTATATCGTGCATAGCAGTCACTGCGGTAGCTGGATTGTTTAACTGTTTTTTGCTTGACTGTCGCCCGAATACTGAAACGCTACTTAAATAATTAAGATCGTCTCAACTGTTTGAGACGCCGTTATCCTAAAAATTCGTATACTGAAACGTCAATTTGATCATCACTTAAAAATTAAACATGACAGATTTGAGTATGATTGTAATCGCCACTTATGTTCAAAACGGTATTCTCAAAGGATGATTAGCATTTGACAGCTACGTAAGTACGCCTCAAATTCTATAAGTAGCCATCAAATATAAGAGTACTCACGACCTATCTTAAAATCCTAACCTAACAACTTTATTTTGCACTAAAAATGTCGGTATCTTTGCTATTCTCGTTGTCTGACGAAGAAGTGGTTTCCACCGGGCGGCGAAACGAAGATAAGCTAGATGCCTTTGCAAAATATGACGACCTGCGGTTTAAAATAAGGATCCGCCTCGATAAACAAACTGTGCTGAATTTGTGTTCTCCGTTTGGGGAACATATTCAGCCCCTGACCAGGCGAAACCGGGCGATACAAGCAGTGGACCAATTATTGATAGCGCTTCGGTTTTTTGCTACCGGCACCACCAGAGGGTCATTGGAGACATTTTACATGTTTTTTTTAAATTCTACTTTGTATGACGGGTCAAGCAGATGGCCCACCTGATGTTAAGCGGTACCGTCTGCCTATGAACAGTACATTACCTATCACATAGGTCACTTCCACGTAGGACGCACCCTATGTGGCATTGCACTGCGCCCGCCACCCTGAGACATAAAGATGTAAAGTATCATGTGCCTGTAATTTCACCGGTAACCATACCCTTCAAACCAGAACACAGCAATGCTGCTCGCATTGCTACTGCTTTGCGGCAGAAATAGGTACGGTGGTAGTACTTCCCCGGACTAACTCTTTCACAAAAAAGCTCTACTACTACTGTAGAACAACCAACAGTTCACCTTATAGTCCATAGAGTGGCAACAGAAATAGCAAAGTTAAAGGGAACCTACATAAAAATGCCTACCACCAGTGAGCAACTAAGTATCGCTCATGAGTTTTATGGAAATGCTGTGATGCCTAGAATAATTGGTGCTGTGGACTGCATTCATATAAAAATCAAGTCACCTGGTAGGTATTATTTATACGTCTATGTAACTAGCGACCAGCCCGGGTGCCCGGGTATCCGAAACACTATAATAAATACATATTTTACAGCCTATAACTTGGTATTATTTATTCCTAAATGGTAACTGTTCAAATCAAACAACTGTATATTATCAGCTAACATTTATTTTCTTTGAAGCATTCTATTAATTCTAAGTTTTAGTAGCTCTCATTCCAATTTTTGTCTTTGCGAATTCTTACCCTTTTACAATATCTACAAGTATTTCTTTTTCTGAGGGTATTAATAACACCCCAATAATCTCTCTTCTTTGTATTAGTTATCTCATTCATATTTTCAGAAAATAATGAAATGAACGTACGAAGCACTACTTTTGTTTGGGATAATTTTCACAACAAAACAAACTTTGCTTTTCTTGACTGACAATGACAAGACACATTTTACGTTTCGTTACCATTTAGTAGATACATTTTATTAAAAATTATCATGTTCACTGCGTAAAACGAAACTCTAAGTCCAAAATAACAAGAAATGTAATAGGGAACAAACTTTTTGAAATAATATTGCCATTTAAAGAAAATTTAACGGGCTCTCAGCGAATCATGGTCTCAATGCTAATAAAAGGCAGTTGAGTATCGCCCGAATACTGAAACGCTACTTAAATAATTGAGATCGTCTCAACTGTTTGAGACGCCGTTATCCTAAAAATTCGTATACTGAAACGTCAATTTGATCATCACTTAAAATTAAACATGACAGATTTGAGTATGATTGTAATCGCCACTTATGTTCAAAACGGTATTCTCAAACGATGATTAGCATTTGACAGCTGCGTAAGTACGCCTCAAATTCTATAAGTAGCCATCAAATATAAGAGTACTCACGACCTATCCTAAAATCCTAACCTAACAACGTAGGTATCTTTATTTTGCACTAAAAATGTCGGTATCTTTGCTATCCTCGTTGTCTGACGAAGAAGTGGTTTCCACCGGGCAGCGAAACGAAGATAAGCTAGATGCCTTTGCAAAAATGCGCCTCGATAAACAAACTGTGCTGAATTTGTTTTTCTCTGTTTGGGGAACATATTCAGCCCCTGACCAGGCGAAACCGGGCGATACAAGCAGTGGACCAATTATTGATAGCGCTTCGGTTTTTTGCTACCGGCACCACCAGAGGGTCATTGGAGACATTTTACATGTTTTTTTTAAATTCTACTTTGTATGACGGGTCAAGCAGATGGCCCACCTGATGTTAAGCGGTACCGTCTGCCTATGAACAGTACATTACCTATCACATAGGTCACGTCCACGTAGGACGCACCCTATGTGGCATTGCACTGCGCCCGCTACCCTCAGACATAAAGATGTAAAGTCTCATGTGCCTGTAATTTTACCGGCAACCTTACCCTTCAAACCAGAACACAGCAATGCTGCTCGCATTGCTACTGCTTTGTGGCAGAAATAGGTACGGTGGTAGTAGGTACTTCCCCGGACTAACTCTTTCACAAAATAGCTCTAGGTACTACTACTGTAGAACAACCAACAGTTCACCTTATAGTCCATAGAGTGGCAACAGAAATAGCAAAGTTAAAGGGAACCTACATAAAAATGCCTACCACCAGTGAGCAACTCAGTATCGCTCATGAGTTTTATGGAAATGCTGGGATGCCTAGAATAATTGGTGCTGTGGACTGCACTCATATAAAAATCAAGTCACCTGGTATTATTTATACGTCTATGTAACTAGCGACCAGCCCGGGTGTCCGGGTATCCGAAACACTATAATAAATACATATTTTACAGCCTATAACTTGGTATTATTTATTCCTAACTAAATGGTAACTGTTCAAATCAAACAACTGTATATTATCAGCTAACATTCATTTTCTTTGAAGCATTCTATTAATTCTAAGTTTTAGTAGCTCTCATTCCAATTTTTGTCTTTGCGAATTCTTACCCTTTTACAATATCTACAAGTATTTCTTTTTCTGAGGGTGTTAATTACACTCTCTCTTCTTTTTATCAGTTATCTCATTCATATTTTCAGAAAATAATGAAATGAACGTACGAAGCACTCCTTTTGTTTGGGATAATTTTCACAACAAAACAAACTTAGCTTTTCTTGACTGACAATGACAAGACACATTTTACGTTTCGTTACCACTTAGTAGATACATTTTATTAAAAATTATCATGTTCACTGCGTAAAACGAAACTCTCAGTCCAAAATAACAAGAAATGTAATAGGGAACAAACTTTTTGAAATAAAATTGCCATATAAAGAAAATTTAACGGGCTCTCAGCGAGTCATGGTCTCAATGCTACTAAAAGGCAGTTGAGTATGCCACTTATATTTAAGTGTACGTCATAATTAAATAGCCTTTAGCTAATTTGATCAGATTAGTAGCGTTTCAGTATTCGGGCGTATGCCACTTATATTTAAGTGTACGTCATAATTAAATAGCCTTTAGCTAATTTGATCAGATGAGTAGCGTTTCAGTATTCGGGCGTGTGTCTCTTATATTTTGAACGATACTGTCAAACGACCATTGAAACGACACCATACTCAAGTTATTCAATTAAGGGTTCACATTTTAATCTTGAGGTCTTGAAAATGTTTTATTCTCAACAACGACACCTTCAAACGAAAACGTGCAAGTTGTGGAATGGGTGTTTCCGCTAAATTACAAAATGTGCCGCTTCAAAAAAATAGAAAAAAGAGTCCTTCAGAGCTGGCAACGCGTTGGCAATGCCCCTGGTGTTGCAGATGTCAACAGGTGATGGTATCCGCTTACCACCAGGAGGGCCGTAAGCCAGATTGTGGATTAAAAAAAAAAACTACGCATTTCATTACACCATACTTTTTTTTTATTAAGGGTCCATTTTAACCTTGAGGTCCTGAAATTATTTTAATCTTAACAATGACACCATCAAACGACCTTTTAAACGACACCATACTCAATTTTTTCATTTTAGGGGTCCCATTTTAACCATGAGGTCCTGAAAATATTTTCCGTGAAACTAACTTTGAAATTGTCGAAATACGCTGAAATCTGGCTAAAACCTAAAGTGTATTTATTTACAAAGAAAACGTTCCCATGCCTTTTTTCAGCAAAATTTCAGGTACTGCTGAAATTTATGTTGGTTATTTTTATTAAAAGAATCTACCTGTGAATTTTCATGTATGTACTACCAACGGTTTCCGAAATACGAAGCATTTTAGTTTTACATTAAAAGGCATTTTGGACCCCTAAGAGGGTGAATTTTCCAAATTCCTTTCTTAGTAATCCTTTGCACTCTAAAAAGAATACACTCTCCAAATATCAAGTCTCTACGATTAGCGGTTTAGGCTCTGCGTTGTAAAAACTAAAGTTTTTTTATTTTTTTTACAAAAAAAACGTTCCCTTTCCGTTTTTCAAGAAAAATTCAGGAATTGCTGAAACACGTGTTTATTTATTTTAGTTGAGGATACTCCATGTAATATTTCAAGGATCTACTGCTAACGATTTCTGAAATACAGAGCTTTTTTGTTGTATATTAAAAGCCAATTTTAGACCCCTAAGCATGCGAATTTTTAAAATTCCTTTCTTAGTGCACCCCTAGACCACAAAAGAAACGTACACTCCAAATTTCAGATCTCTAAGACTTACGGTTTAGGCTGTGCGTTGATTGTCAGTCAGTCAGTCAGTCATTCAGTCAGTGAGTCAGTCAGTCACGCAACGATTTTATATTATATTGATATTGAAGAGTAGGTATTGCACTACCTAATCTACGCGCGGACGAAGTCGCGAGCGGGTCAGCCAGTCTACTTTTATAATATTTGTCATGACATTTTACTCACGCTATTTATCTGTAAACTATATTGATGTCTTTACATACCTTTGGCAGCTATCAGAACGAAGTATTTCACCCCAAACATAATCGGGGTTATCTCCACTAGACACACTACTGTCGGACCTATTCAAAATGCTGAGTGAATGCGCAGAGCAACACTCAGGCATTTTTATACACCAATCCAGATATTGGCAAGATGCTTGTTTTCGAGAGAATGGAAGGAATTAGTAAATATTTGTCGTTTTCAAACTCTGCAATGCTCTAAGTTTTCAAATAACATTCATTATTAGTCAGATTTTAAGGAATGTGACAAAGGAAGTGGGCAACCGCTGACCTAGGTCAAAAATAAATGAACCAGGGATGTTTACGCAAACAAATACACACGAGAAGCCTCGCCCCTCGCTTCCCTGCGCGGGGGGACTAGAACGAACTTAGCCGTGGACCGCCGACATATCGGCACCAGATTAATATATTTATATTTAGAACCTATCTGTAAATCACAAGAAATACAATATTAAACGTAGATTCAATACAAGAAGTTCTTCATATTAATCCTCAATAAGTTTTGGCGACCGTTTGACAAGAAAAACACGAATTTGCAATTTACAAGCTGCCGGCCGGTGGACATTTTGTATGGAGCATTGGAAACGACCTTTGGAATGCAACGATGAATATTGGATTGGACTGGAACAAACAAAGAAAATACTAAAGGATTTGCAGTGTGTGACAGTGAAGTTGGTTTCTGAAAGGGAGGTTTGCCCGTTCCTTAACTTATTCTCCTAATTCATTTTTGTCTAGCTTGCTCGAGTTCCAAAACAATTTTGTTTCGCAAAGGCTTCCATCAAATACCTACCTACGCGCTTTGAGCAGAGTTTCTTCGGCTAAGTCAAACTACAACAATGCTATAGTAGCATATTCACGTAAATATTAGTGATACTTATATATTTTTCTATTCAATATACCAATAATACATTGGTATTATAGCATTCCGTAGAGAAAATATCTTCCCATTTCTGCGTGGCATTATTTTATATTACCTACATGTTTAGGTATATGCTACGCTAAGCTTGCTAAACGTTATTTATCCTCTTGTAGGTGAAACATATTGTTTTCATCCCATCTATTCGAAAAGGACGACTGGGTTCGCCTTTAAGTGCACCCAACGGTGGTGTTTTCTATGAGAAACTTTTAGCGGGCAGTAATGAGTTTTCCGGCGCACTTATTAAGTTCCTAATTCAAAAAGTGCGCGGCAAAGATAATTGCGGCGCACTTATTGAATTTGGAACCAGCGCCAAATAATTCGAATGCAAATATTGTTTGAATAAATACTGGCAGGTACGACGGCCCAAAACCCAAAACAAAAAAACCCAAAACACACAAAAAACACAAAACACAAAAAAAACACATAAAAACACAAAACACATAAAACACCAAAAAACACAATACACACAAAAAACACAAAACACAAAACACAAAAATACACAAAAACACAAAAAAAACACAAAAAAACCAAAACACAAAAAACACAAAAACAAAAAAAACACAAAAACACAAAAACACAAAAAAAAACACAAAAACACAAAACACAAAACACAAAAAATCACAAAACACAAAAAAAAACACAAAAAACACAAAAAAACACAAAACACAAAAAAAACACAAAAACAAAAAAAAAAAACAAAAAACACAACACAAAAAAAACATACAAAAAACAAAAAAGCACAATACACACAAAATACACAAAACAAAAAAAAACACAAAAAAAAACACAAAAAAAAACACAAAAAAGCACAAAACACAAAAAAACACCCAAAAAAACACAAAAACACAACAACAAAAACACAAAAAAACAACCATTTGTTTTATTAAATAATAATATTACAATAACATATGAGGCGCCTTTTATTTTCTCATAGTGGGTGATGAAAAGCAGAGTGTATCACACGGGCGCAACATATATTTTTGGCTCGGGCGACATACTTTGAATCCCTCGCTACGTTCAGGATTCTACTAAAGAATCCCTCGCTACGCTCGGGATTCTACTCTAGAATCCTCACTTCGCTCTGGATTCAAAAAAGCGCCCTCGCCGTAAAAATATTATGTTGCTCCCTTATGATACAATCTACTATTTTTACCTATCTATCACATCATTTCAACTTTATTTTATGTTTTTGTCGGAAAATAGGTACTTAATTCAAATACCTACGTAAAATAAAAGGTCCTGATTGTAAACAGTGAAAGCTAGTGAAATTAATCACATTTCATGTCAATTCCAGGTTAATCAAGCGAGTGCAAGCGCAATCAGTTGATAGATACCTACCTAAATCTATGCACTCTTATCTACCTGTCGGTGACGACGTATTCCGTGCATATTACCTATTGTTTTCGCTCGACATCACAGCTGTTTTGAAGGTTTGCTTCGAGTAAAGGTATTTATACATTTGATATTTTTTGTCTTCATTACAATGACTGGCGCAGACGAGTTAAAGCAGACGAGTTAAAGGATCTTAAGGCTAAAAGGGCTTCCATAAAAGGAAGGCTAACTACTTTTGAAAAATATTTAGATGAATTGAAGCCATTAGTTACCATAAGTAAACTTAGATGCCATGAAACAAAAACACGATTAAAAAAGTTGGAAGGCCTATTTGAAGAGTATGATTTAATTCAAACTAGCATAGAAGTTAAGCAGGAAAATCCAGAAAATCAGATCGAGAGGGAATCTAGTGAAAATCGGTTTTATAAATGTATGGCGGAGGCCCAAGAAATAATAGATAAATATAAAAATGTTATTGAGTCTGACGCGCTTAGTTCATGTTCGAGTACAACCAAACAAACTTCGAATATTAAGTTACCTCAAATTAAAATACCTAATTTTGATGGTGACGGATCAAAATGGTTGGAATTTCACGATACGTATACTTCTATGATTCATACCAATGATTCCATTGCAAGCATAAACAAGTATCAATATTTGAAAAGTGCACTTACCGGTTCCGCAGCCTCTGTGATAGCATCCTTAGAGTTATCGAGCCGTAACTATGATATCGCCTGGAAACTCCTGTGTGACCGATATAATGATAAGCGTAAGCTAGTATGTACTCACCTTAAGGCTATGTTCGACGCGCCGATTACCAGTGAAGCAAGTTCGCTGCGTTCTCTGGCCGACCATATTGCGAAACATTTGAGAGCATTAAGTACGTTAGGTGAAAAAACTGATAATTGGGACAGTCTGATTATATTTCTCTTTTCAGCGAAATTAGATAGCGTAACAAGTATTAAATGGGAGGAATATAAAGGATCTCTGAGTGAGGTACCTAATTTAGAAATATTTTATGCATTTTTGCGTATGAGAGCAGACGTTCTCGAGGCGACAGCAGCAAGTAGCAGCGAGCATGGTTCTGGGCAGCAACAAGCGCACCAACAACCACAGCTGCAGCAATATAAGCGCATGAATAAACAACAAAAGTCATTCGCCGCAGTTTCCAATGAGAGTAACAAAAATAACAACAAATGCTTAGTTTGTAATGACGAGCATTTAATTTATTATTGCAAAACATTCTTGGCGATGTCACCGTCAGACAGATTCAAATTAATCGTGAAAAATAGATATTGTATCAACTGTCTACGTAGCGGACATTTAGCCCCAGAATGCAAGTCTTTGACTTGCAAAATATGCAGTCACAAACACAATTCGCTTTTGCATTTTGACAAACCGATTGCAGAGAACAAGCAAGAGGTTACTAGTAGTCCGATTTCATTGTCAACTTGCATTGCTAATCAAGAATAAGCTAATAAACTTATTGAGGATTAATATGAAGAACTTCTTGTATTGAATCTACGTTTAATATTGTATTTCTTGTGATTTACAGATAGGTTCTAAATATAAATATATTAATCTGGTGCCGATATGTCGGCGGTCCACGGCTAAGTTCGTTCTAGTCCCCCCGCGCAGGGAAGCGAGGGGCGAGGCTTCTCGTGTGTATTTGTTTGCGTAAACAATCTCCGCCTCCTTGAAAAGTGAAGATTCCTGTTCCTTCTAGGGAAGATCCATGAGAGGGCAAATTCTGTTTATTGCTCGTCTTACGATTCCCTTGCTGCTTGTTTGAATGTCTGCTAAACGACAGGCACCATCAGAGCCTCTGTAGACGGCTGTGATCCTTCCTAATGGCCACTTCATGGGTGGGCTGCATTCGTCTCTGATAAGCACCAATTGATTGGGTTTGATGTCAGGTTGTCTGTTTTGCCATTTTGTTCGCTGCTGCAGTTCGCATATATATTCGCGGCTCCATCTGTTCCACATGTGCTGCCTCGCTTGCTCTATGAGGGCGTATCTGTGGAGTCGGCTTGGATTAACATCTTTTAGATCAGGGGCAGGTAATGACGTCAGCGGTCTCCCTACGGGGAAGTGCCCTGGGGTCAATGGACAAAGGTCATTTGGATCGGACGACATAGGAACTAGCGGTCTCGAATTCAAAATGGCCTCTATTTGGCAAAATAGTGTAGTGAGCTCTTCGAATGTGAAATGAGCGTTACCTACGACCCTTTTCAAATGGAATTTAGCTGACTTCACAGCTGCTTCGTATAGACCCCTGAAATAGGGCGTGTATACCGGCGAAAATTTGAATTTAATGCCTTCACTAGCTAAATCTGACACAGACTCTGAACAATTCTTGACAAGGGCAGCAATCTCTCGGCTTGCACCGACGAAATTGGTGCCGTTGTCACAAAATATCTCGCGAGGCTTTCCTCGGCGAGACATAAAGCGTCGCAAGGCCAATATAAACGCTTCTGTGGTCAAATCACTAACGAGTTCTAGATGAACCGCTTTAACCTTGAAGCATATAAACACACAGAGATAGCATTTTATTAGCCTGGCGCCACGACCCTTTTTGTTGACGATTAAAAAAGGTCCTGCATAATGAGTTCCTGTTATTTCGAAAGGAGAACCTGGTGATAATCTTACAGAAGGTAAGTTACCCATAATCTGTTTTGCAACTGCTCCTTTCATTCGTTTGCATCTTAAACAATGCTTACATACTCGTCTTGCTAAGCATCTCCCACCAATGGGCCAGTATTGTTCTCTGACGACTGAAAGAAGCAATTGCGGCCCTGCATGCATTAATTTCATATGATAATAGTTCATGATTAGTTCCGTATACCGATGTTTACTATTCAAAACATTGGATGTCGTTTTTCAAACTTGTATTCTGAGTTGTCCAACCTCCCACCAACACGAATCAAGCCGGTTTGTTCATCAACCGTGGGGGTTAAATTATGCAATGCAGGTAATGCTTTAAAATTATTTTTGTAAATAGAATAACTTTCTAGTTGTGAAAATTGAGCTAGCTTCAACTCACTGTTTTCTAATTTTTCAACAGTGAATGGCCCGATTATTTTCACCTTCTTTCGGCAAATAATAATAAATCTACTGACATACGCGAATATACGACGTAATTTTATAAAACTTGAATATCTCTCAAAATCAATAACTGACTTTGGATTTGTATCAATATTTGAAAGGTGAACTCTCACCTCAGGTAAGTTCATATTTTGTGTTTCACCGCCCCGCTGGTCAGGCCACTGATCTTGTGGGCTTTTTAGGTATGTAGGCCCACTACGTCGCTCTAATGACTCGAACCTCTTGCGTGCGATATAACATGAATGGCCTACCGTTTCAGGCTTCGCTTTTAAAGGCAACGTGACACAGAACCTCCCGTCCTCAAGCCGTCGAGTGTGCTGCTCGAAATGCACGTCTACAGAGGCTCTGATGGTGCCTGTCGTTTAGCAGACATTCAAACAAGCAGCAAGGGAATCGTAAGACGAGCAATAAACAGAATTTGCCCTCTCATGGATCTTCCCTAGAAGGAACAGGAATCTTCACTTTTCAAGGAGGCGGAGATTGTTTACGCAAACAAATACACACGAGAAGCCTCGCCCCTCGCTTCCCTGCGCGGGGGGACTAGAACGCACTTAGCCGTGGACCGCCGACATATCGGCACCAGATTAATATATTTATATTTAGAACCTATCTGTAAATCACTAGAAATACAATATTAAACGTAGATTCAATACAAGAAGTTCTTCATATTAATCCTCAACAAGATTTGTTTTTTCAATTTAGTAACTAGAACGGTTCTAAATGTTATTTTTTGTCCAATTTTTCTAAAGAACTTGTATATTTTTAGAAGTTGGGAAGCAAAAGTTTTATTTCTAAATAATTAAATAAATCAACTCATTGCATTTGTTGCACAGTTTTGTGGCAAAACTTGAAAAAATAGATCCCAACCCAAATAATTGTATAACTTTGTAAATATAGTTTTTTTTTACTTTGAATATTACCTACATGTCACTGGAAAGTAAAATGGACAACAAGACAATGGACCTAGTTTTGCAAACCCCCACCAACTCACATGAAGTAACTTTCAAGATAATGCGTGTAACATAACATAGCATCCGACAGTCACATACATCGTCTTGAACATTAGGTTTCACTGTGTCGAGGTTATCAGTAACTACGAGTACCATGGTACCACAACACCCAGACCCGGAACAAATATACAAACAATAATGCTCATACAACCATTTGTCCCACGTTTAGAATCAAACCCTCAACCTCTCGCATTACAGCCGGCTTCACACCCGCCGCGCCATGTTTACAGTTTTAGAGGTAGGTACCATAAATGGAAAGTAGGAGTTTAAAAAAAACTATTTCGAAGCTAGTATTTTATCCCCAATACAATACTTTGTCATCTCTAGTGTTCTTCATCAGTTCCACTTCCACCAAAGGGCACTTTCTGAAAGCACATGCCTGACTTGTTGCTGAAAATACCGAAATCGCTATATGTGTGCCTATAATATTATTTGAGTACTTCCCTCAATTCCTCATGGATCCCATCATAATAACCAGATTTTGAGTCAACTAAAAAAAAAACAATTCTGTTCATAAATGACGGAGATAATATTTCATATTATGAAGTAACAAACAAAAAAATAAATAAAAAAAAACACAGATTGGGAACCTTTTTTTATGACGCAGTATTTTTGTGCATAATATTGAAATGCCCTACCGTCAGTGTCGAGTACCCGCCGAAGTCATTTAAGTACAATAGTAGCGCGATTGAGATCCACCTCCTTTTTAACTGACTTCAAATAACGGAGGAGATTCTCAAATCACGTTTTGTTTTTTTATTATGTTTGTGACCAGCCAGACGGAAGGCGTACATTTGGTAATAGAGACCTGTTGGCTGGTGTCGTTTGGGTAGGGAACCCACGCAACAAAAACCATAAAACAATATAGTCTGGCTTCCATTGACATTTATTAAGGGGCAGACATCAGCTAAATTCAGTTCCTATCTAACTCAGTATAGTTCATGTAAGTAAGAAAGTGACAGAACAGCCCTCGTGCTACGAAATTTTTACGAAAAACACAAAAAAACATTATTGTATTTATATATTTGCTGTCTTAAACTGTGTTTATTATGTTATAAATATGTTTACAATAGCATATTTGACTCTTGACAGCCTCACTACAATAATGCTGGCACGTGTTGTAAAGGTAGGCAACGAAAACATTCTTAATATTATCAATCTTTTACTATTACTAGTTCGAATAACTTAAACATAACGATAAAACAAGCATATAAAAATGTGCATTGCATGCAATATATATAACACGTAGGTAAAGGCAATAACTATGTAGGTAAGCCAAGAAAGTATAAAGAAGAATAAGCAGCTATGTGAATCGGAACCTCTGGGTTTAGTTTTAGAAGCCACTTCAAAAAGCCCCGTTCTTATTAAATAAAGTGAAAAAATACGAGAAAAGAAAAACATTGCATTGCAATAACACGTATGTAGGTATATCTAACGCCACTCATTTTTACCCCAGAACTCACAAGTTTCTGTACCCGTTGGTAAAGAAACTTGTAAGTTCTGGGGCAAAAATTAGTGGCGTTAGATATACATACATAGATAGATAGAAAAATATTTATTGCACAAGACAAAAATCAGTACATTGGTGAACTCAATGCTAATTAGCATACATACGTGTTATTGCAATGCATATTTTTCTATTCTCCTATTTTATCACTTTCTTTAATAAGGACGGGGCTTTTTGAAGTTGCTTCTAAACTAAACCCAGAGGTTCCGATTCACCTGCTGCAACTACAACTGCTTATTCTTCTTTTTCGTCTCTTACTATTGAATCTATTTATTGTTAGAAGTATTGAAACCTTCTCAATCAATGTTTTCGTTTTGGTCTCAATACTTCTAACACTAGAATACCTTCACCAACAAACTTAAAATGGAGCAAAATATTCTGGTTCTTTATGTCAATGTGTGTGCTTTCATCTTTTATGAAATATGGTGCGTTATCCGGACCTTTATTCCAAACATCTGGGTGTTTAGTAGTAGCAGGCACCGGTTGAAACGTGACTGCCTGGATGGGGTACTCTTTAAGGACATCCTCGGGAGTATCACCGTAAGGGCCAAAACCAGTCCCTTCCAGATTGGAGATCTGCGACTTGTAAAAGATCTTGGCGTTCTCTGGCTCTTCCAACGCGTACAACTGAAACAGTGAATTATTACGCGAAATTCAAATTTTATTGTGTTTTTTGCTAATCATAGGTCACCGACACATCTTGAGATACCTTAACCTAGTTTTGAGGAATTTTAGATTACCGTTAATGATGAAGACCTGCGGCCGAATTCGACGGTGAAGGGTAATTAGCCGTATTCCGTGGTGTGTCTTTCCCAAGAATAGACCCCTCCATCTCCTACCGTGGATGTCGTAAAAGCCGACTAAGGATTACCCAAACTTGTTTGTAAGATTCGTTGCTATAAGATTAGCTTATTTAAGGAATGTATTATTTCTGGAAGAAAGCGTTCGTAGAGTCAGTCATGGGAAGCAATGGCGGCGATGAGCTCACCACTTGCCACGTCTATATCCCACGATGGTGCAACCCACGGTGAAAAGAGGCCCATTTGAGGCTCTGCCTACCCTTTCAGGGAAAAAGGAGTGTGTCTATGTATGTATTAATTGCCAAGATTCCCAACCACGATAGCTTCAATACTATAAACTTCTTCATTACTTTTGTATTTTTTTTTAACTTATCTTTATTTTCTCTGTTTCAGCTTCTATCTATTCTTTCCTCAGTCAAACTACGCGACAAATGGCGGGTAAAAATCGGATGAATCAATTAAATAATTATAAAACTTACATTTATCTTCACACAGCCGACGTCTCCGTAGTTCATATCGTACAACGAAAGCTGGAAAAAAAGAAAACAAGTATGTACCATAATGCAATAATGAACTCATTGATAGAAAACCTCGTCCAAAAATCTGTACTTTTTTTTAACTATGAAAGACCTTTGTTTGACCACGACCTCTCCTGTTGGTAAGTGACGATGTGGCCGAAGATGGAGCACAAAGGTCTAGGCGCCTATTCACTCTAGCCTTGAAGATACCCAGATTATAGTTTTCCGGAAAGACAGACGACGGTAGCGTATTCCACTCGTTAGCAGTTCTTTTTTTATTTTATTTTTTAACATTGATAGACCATTCTTTGTCTACTATCTCACCATTTGGTAAGTGACGATGTGGCCGAAGATGGAGCACAAAGGTATAGAAGGCACCTATCAACTCTAGCCTTGAAGATACCCAGATTATAGTTTTCAGAAAAGATAGACGTACCTATTGTGGTTACCTATTATTTCATATTTATGATGATGGTGTTCTAAATGTGGGTTTTGAATCAATCTATTCTTTAATTTATGCTGTTACAAGCTACAGTTTACTATAAAATAAACACCCCTGGTTACCTTTACATAAGATGAACATTTGCATTTCCAATAAGTATTCAAGTTGTTTAATCCTGTGGATATTCTTTTTATTTTTGAACTTCGTGATTTACGGAACAAGCAGATGGCCCACCTGATGTAGCCTCATAGGTCACGTCCACCTAGGATGCACCCTATGTTGCATTGCCCTGCGCCCGCCACCCTGAGACATTAAGATGAAAATTCTCATGTGCCTGTAATTTCACCGGCAACCATTACCCTTCAACTTGGAACATAGCAATGCGAGAACTACTGCTTTGCGGTAGATATAGTACCGCGGTTGGTTGCGGGGGTAGTACTTTCACGGAAGAACTCTTTAAGATACAAGCGACATCGCGCGACTCGACCGGTTGACAAAAATGCCCTACTTCTATTACTACTAACTAATTATAGGATATACATTATTACAACAAGTTACGAATGAAAGGTAAGTTATTCTAAGTTAAAATGAATAGAGACTACGACTGGTCAAAGTAGGTACCAGTGATAGAATGACGACACCATGTTCCATTTCCATATTCCAAGTAAAACTGCAACTGCTGAATTGGCACTCGTGTTGTATCGGCCGGGCATTGAAAATGCAAGGCTGCTATTTCACTCTCGTGGTGGCCATATAATTAAGAACGCTGATATAAAGGGAAGATTTTTTCCAACTAAGATGCAAAACTAATTGTATGCATTTGTTTTTATTTCTCTCGGTATCGTAAAACATTTCCATATTACCACTGTATTCATTGATACACATGATTGGCTAAAAATCAATAGGCAAACTTTTTACACTACTTTTAAACAAAGTATTCCTTATTACTGGCTGGTCACGTAATTAAGAACGCTAAGTAGTTTATACCTTTATTCAAATTTAAATAGAGATCACTCAGTCAATTTGTTACTGTTTGTATAATTTTGGCGCCATTACGTGCTGTAAAAGATTAAAGGTGATTGCTTCTTTAGAAAAAACAATGGGAAAAAATAAAAGTTGTGATAAATCTACAAGAGAAGTAATAATAAAACTTCGCCGGAAGAATTGGTCTTATAAAAAGATAGCCGACCATCTGCAATGTTCAAAAACGATGGTTTTCCACGCTGTAAAGCATTTTGCTACCTATCAAACTACTTCGAATGTTCCACGTGTACCTAAACAGAGAAAAACAACTCCTCGAGATGACCGAAACATCGTTCGTATGGCAAAACAAAATCCTTTTAAAGGGTCCAATGAGCTTAGAAAAGAATATTTTGGTGAAAACAACCCTTCAGCAATCTCAGCACGCACTATTCGAAGACGTTTGGTAGAAGAAAAATTGCACGGTAGGATAGCAAGAAAGGTACCCATGTTAAAACTTTGCCACAGGCAAGCCCGGCTTGCATTTGCGAGAAAGTATGAAAACTGGACTGTGCAACAGTGGAAAAATTTACTTTTTTCTGACGAGACGAAAATAAACAGAGTATGTTCTGATGGAAAACGATATGTACGACGTCCCCCGAATACAGCATTCGACCCAAAGTACACGAAAGTTACATTAAAGCACGGTGGTGGAAATGTGAAAATTTGGGGTTGCTTTTCTGGACATGGTGTAGGACCTGTAAAGTAGATAGAAGGTAACATGGATCAGTTCCAATACAAAAATATACTGGAAGAAACAATGTTACCATATGCTGAAGACGTTCTACCGGTCATTTGGACATTCCAGCATGACAATGATCCAAAGCACACTGCACGCACCGTAAAGGAATTTCTTACAGCGCAATTAGTTTCTGTCTTAGACTGGACTGCTAACAGTCCAGATCTAAACCCAATAGAGAATCTGTGGTTTGAAGTAAAGAAAAAGGTTTCAAATACAAAGTGTGGAAATTTAAGAGAGCTGTATGCCGTTTTTTTAGAAGAATGGTACTCTATTTCTCTTGCGAAATGTCAAAAATTAATAGAGTCAATGCCTCGCCGGTGTAAAGCTGTAATTAAAAGCCGTGGATATGCTATTAACTATTAATTTTAGTTAAATATTTATTAAATTTCTTTTTATGTTTCCTGTGCTACATAATATTGTGATTTTTTAAATCTAAGTGTCATACAAAACAATTCCCGAGCAGTTAAATAAATCGTTCTTAATTATTTGTCCAGTTTCAGTACTATTTGAATGTGTTACTTTGATAAAATCAATAAAATGTGCAAAAAATAGTTAGCGATTTCATACTTTATTCTTAAGTCAGGTTGCTCTATTAATGTGACTATTATATAACATAACTAGTTGCTTCTCAGAAGGTACACATCTCTGTGTATGATACGATTTAAATAAAAAACTTCTAGAACTTCAAATCGTTCTTAATTATATGACCACAACTGTATATAAAAAATAAATAAATAATACTGGACAAGTTCATATATAGTCTTTGATTATATCAAACAATTTTTTTTTATTTTCTAAGGATATACTGGGTAGGTATTTTTATTAAATAATACAATTTCGTGTATTATCTAGGAAAAACATAGAGCATAGCTTCGACCAAAGTAAAATCAGAGCATAGAGACGAATACCAAATAGAATTATCAAATCGATAATTAACTATGGCATCACTAATCGATCTGTTAACAAGATGTTTCAAGATTACTTGAAAATATGGGAAGCCATTTCGAGCTCTTTAATACTCATAGGTATTGGACCGATTGATTTGATTCGTGTTTTGCTCAGATCAAGAATACAACGTTTTTTTGATCAGAACACGACTATGTTTTCTGAATTTAAAAATATGACGCCATTTTAAAGTTAAGTTACTGGACCGATTGCTTTCAACATTGATATGTGAGGTTCCCAGTGGTTCCTGGTACAGTAAAACAATAAATGAGTGGAACGTGGTTGTAGGAGATCATGACTGCTAGTCATATAGCTTACCCTATATTCTAATACACCGTAGTCCGACGAGACGACGCGAGTCTCTTCTCGGTAGATCATTTCGAGATCACCAGAACAGTTGCCATGTTGACCTGGGACTGGAGCTAAAACGTCAAATTTTAGTTAAGGCCATAGACGTAGAATTTTTTCGCTACGCTAAATAGACAAACGAAGCGTGGGAGAGAGAAGTCATTTTTAAATGTACCCCGTGCAAGAAGAAAAGTGACAGCAACAATGTATTGAATTTGACATGTTTTGCTTGAGTACATGCGCATACCGGACGGTCTCTTGTGCAGTTTAACTAATTTTGTAATTATTTTAGTAATCTTACTATTAAATAATAAATATTACTTTGTATGAGAATGGTGTCGTGTTCAGTTTGTGACTGTGAAGATACAAGACGTAATTATCCGGGAAAATACACGTTTCACAGGTAAATAAGAGATTATTGGTAGTTCGATTGTATTGCTTATTTTATCAATTCTGCTTTAGTAAATGGCCTAAAAACCAGTTTCATTCGTAGATTAGGACTTTCCCTTATATTTTTTAATAATATTTCGTTGCTGCACCTAGAAATAAACAATATTTTATGTAAAATATAAAAATGTTTGATTACGATAGGGCTTGACCAAGTGATGACGTCAGAAATATCGATAGTCCTGTTGCAGTCTATATCGTTGTATAATGCGCATCATGTAAAAAGAACGCTGGCGGTCAAGCTTCTTCAGGCGTTCCAGCGTTCTTTTTAAGAGATTACTTACTTTTCTACTTATTTGAGAGATGTATAACTATGCATTGAATGAGTGCCTATCTAGTTTACTACAAATAATGTACAATTATAGTACGCGTCATGTAAAAAGAACGCTGGAACGCCTGTAGAAGCTTGACCACCAGCGTTCTTTTTACATGACGCGCACTATACCTACCTATAAATTAAATTTTTATCCATCCTAGAATGGAGGTTTACTTTGTTTGGAGTAAATTTGTGTGCTCTATTAACATTTTACCGTTTTTTTTTAAATCTTTAATAACCAGGTGGACATTGAGGTGTGTGTTTTTGTATTGACTATTGAAAAGGTAACTTTAAAGCACCACGGGTGTTTTTATTGCAGTTTGTGTAGTAGATATTTTGGAGTAAATATTTACGTTGTTGATTATTACACACGCCTTTTTCCCCGAAAGGGTATATTTATTTTGAATTTTTTATAAATAAATGTTGTTTATTTCTGCTTAATAAAATAATAGGTAACAAATTAAATTTAAATATACCCCAAAAATTCTGTTCCAGCGGTACTCGAACCTGCACCCTCGCCTGTGATCAGCGATGCCTTTACTTTCGAACTTTGAATAGAAGGTTTCCAATGAAACACCTGTATATACAGCACTATCAACTTGGCGCTATAGCCGAGTTGATAGTGCCCACAAATTTCGTCTCCAGCGTCATAGCTCGATCTATGGCTAAATTTTTTAAGGCATCGCCGATGACAGGCGAGGGTGCGGGTTCGAGTCCCGCTAGAACGGAATTTTTGGGTTACATTTAAATTTAATGTTATCCATAAAGCGTGGTTTACACTTGAAAAATAATAAACTTTGGGGTAACAAATTGTCTATAGATAAAGTAACAGAGTGAAAAATTATATGGGCGTAGCACGGCTGATATAAAATGTTTTTGTGCTTTCAGATTTCCAAGTAATCCTTTGCTACGAGAAAAATGGTTATCGGTTATAAGAAGAGTGGGATGGACTCAAATAAGAACTCCACTAGGTATATGTAGCAAACATTTTAAGTTTAAATTTAAAAGGGAAACTCTAAGATCCCACCTATAAATAAAACCGTAATATTTAGGGGTCAATAAATAATAAAGGTTTATGTATTAACTGTATTCAAAATTGGAATAAGAACCTTATTCTCTTTATGACGTCAAATCTGCCAAGCTGTGTTCTTCATGAAAGACTTTTTAGTGAACTAGATGACTATTACGGGCGACCGTAGTGTATCGTCCGTAATAAATAAAACTAAATAAATTGTTTATGTAGGTACAGTCTATATACGGAATATTTACACTATAGTTTAGAATATATATACAAAAGGAGTAGGCAGTCACAGGCAACAACAACGCGAATCAATACAAATTACAATCGCGTGAACTCGTAGTCGAACGCGCATTCAACCAGTGTCTCGTGAGCGGATTTATCTCTCGGACTGAATGCTCGCATGGGCGCTTGCGGGCGAGCCGAGGACCGCACGGGGGAAGAGTACCTCGTGTCTCCCGCGCGCGCGGCCTTCACCTCCGCGGCTCTCCATGCGCGCGCGTGCCTTGTGCAGCTTATAAGCACAACATATTATTTGGTGATTCCAGGCCAGAGCCGTTTCTACAGGAGTGGGGTAAGATGGGTAAACTACTTAAATATTAAATGTTAGGTGATGTGTTGTATATTATAAACTACGTAAACCATACTGAATATGTAGCTAAGTCGGCTACAACTTAATCTGCATTAAGATGTATTTATCTACCATACACATCACGGACGGATGACGAATTCTATCGACAATGTAAAAGTGTTGGTCGAGGACAACACTATTTTTAACTCAGACATAGACTTTCACCAACACGTGCACATATTTTTTTTGGTTCCATCTTCGATCTCTGATTGTAGATCTAGTACATATACTAAATCTATGGTTAAGGCGCTATAGGGCCAACGAAAATTTTTATGTCAGGGTGTGAAGCACGCGGGGTTGCCCCGCCCACTGAGCGTGACGCAGGATGCGCCGAGTTCAATGACCCGAATTCTATCGGCGGGTAAGAGCGTTTTCACACTTTCCGATCCGATATCCTTATCGGAAGACATTTCCATACATTTTGTCGGTATCTGATATTGGAGACCGATAAAATGTATGAAAATTACGGCCGATAACGGTATCGCATCGGATAGTGTGGAAACGCTCTAAGGCGTCTTGCTATTATTTTCGCACATACGGTCATCAAGTAGTACAGTATGCGCACAAAAAATAATAAGTTTTAGTGCTAGTAATAAATAAATAATAAAGAATGTTTACGTAAGTTTTTTTATTATTTCTGTTGGATATTTGGATAATTACATTACCCATAAAAATGGATCGCTAGGAAGGTATCTAATTGTGGCAGAAAATCAGATGTTCCATAAACAAAATAAGTACCTCATGATTCGATCCTAAGAAATTACCTCTCCGTCTCCTCCAGTGGATGTGTGCAGAGGTCTGTCCGACCTAAGACTAGGCCCTCCGTCTCTTTCTGAGGAAGGGTGCAGAGGTGTGTGTCCGGCCTAAGAAATTACCTCTCCGTCTACTCCAGTGGATGTGTGCAGTGGTCTGTCCGACCTAAGAGTAGGCCCTCCGTCTCTTTCTGAGGAAGAGTGCAGAGGAGTGTGTCTGGCCTAAAAAATTACCTCTCCGTCTCCTCCAGTGGATGTTTACAGTGGTCTGTCCGAACAAAGAGTAGCCCCTCCGTCTCTTCCCGTGGAAGAGTGTCGTGGTGTGTCCAGCCTAAGAAATTACCTCTCCGTCTCCTCCAGTGGATGTGTGCAGTGGTCTGTCCGACCTAACAGTATACCCCCCGTCTCTTCCCGTGGAAGAGTGTCGTGGTGTGTGTCTGGCCTAAAAAATTACCTCTCCGTCTCCTCCAGTGGATGTTTACAGTGGTCTGTCCGAACAAAGAGTAGCACCTACGTCTCTTCCTGTGAAAGAATGCCGTGATGTGTTTCCGGCCTCAGAAAATACTTCTCCATCTCCTCACGTGGATGTGTGAAGTGGTATGTCCGGCCTAAGAGTAACCCTCCGTTTTTTCCTATGGAAGAGTGCTGTGGTGTTTGTCGGGCCTAAAAAGATACCTGTGCGTCACCTCACGTGGATGTGTGCAGTGGTCTGTCTGGCCTACGAGTAGACTCTCCATTAGTTCCCGTGGAAGAGTGCCGTGATGTGTGTCCGCCCTAAGAAAATACCTGTCCGTCTCCTCAAGTGGATGTGTGAAGTGGTATCTCCGGCCTAAGAGTAACCCTCCGTTTTTTCCTATGGAAGAGTGCTGTGGTGTTTGTCGGGCCTAAAAAGATACCTGTGCGTCACCTCACGTGGATGTGTGCAGTGGTCTGTCTGGCCTACGAGTAGACTCTCCATTAGTTCCCGTGGAAGAGTGCCGTGATGTGTGTCCGCCCTAAGAAAATACCTGTCCGTCTCCTCAAGTGGATGTGTGAAGTGGTATCTCCGGCCTAAAAGTAACCCTCCGTTTTTTCCTATGGAAGAGTGCTGTGGTGTTTGTCCGGCCTAAGAAAATACCTGTGCGTCACCTCACGTGGATGTGTACAGTGGTCTGTCTGGCCTAAGGGAAGACTCTCCGTGTATTTCCATGAAAGAGTGCTGAGGTGTGTGTCCAGCCTAAGAAAATACCTGTCCGTCACCTCACGTGGATGTGTACAGTGGTCTGTCTGGCCTAAGGGAAGACCCTTCGTGTCTTCCCGTGGAAGAGTGTTGTGGTGTGTGTCCGACCTAAGAAAATACCTGTGCGTCACCTCACGTGGATGTGTGCAGTGGTCTGTCTGGCCTAAGAGTAGACCCTCCGTCTGTTCCCGTGGAATAGTGCCGTGATGTGTGTCCGGCCTGAGAAAATACCTGTCCGTCTCCTTCCGTGGATGCATTGAGCATCACATCAATCTACAAATTCTACCTATATCATTCTATAATTTTAAATGTAATAACTACTCATTTTGATTTCTAGCACCGAAAATGTATGGTAGTAAATGTGTTACTACCGTACATAACATACCACCATCCAAAGGGCGTCGAAAATTTTGGCATAGTCGTCAGCCACCATTTAGTTTTATTTTAAGTTAGAGGCGCACTTAAAAAAAATTACATTTTGCTAGAGGATACGGGTCATTCGCAAAACATCCACTTCTCATAATGTACACCGCACTTTTCTAACTATTTTTTTTTTCAAAAAATCTGGGTATTGGTTACTGGCTCACTGACTCATTTTTTTTTTTTTTTTTTTTTTTTTTATACTACTGGTATTGCTGAGCAAGCAGATGGCCCACCTGATGTTAAGCGGTAACCTCTGCCTATGAACAGTGCATTACCTCATAGGTCACGTCCACCTAGGACGCGCCCTATGTGGCATTGCACTGCGCCCGCCACCCTGAGACATAAAGATGAAAAGTCTCATGTGCCTGTGTCATTGACATCGTTATTCTCCTAGAAGGAGTCGTTTTAGTGATGGGTCATGTTCTAGGAAAGTGTTAAGTTTTTTAATCAGACTCGGGAAAAAATCTGTCATTTAAAAAATCCAAGCTGACCAAAACCGTTCTTCGAAATGGTGACCGATCGGATCCGTTCAAACGACGCATCCTACTGGATGCATTTTGGGATAGATTAAATAAAAAAACAAAAAAAATAGATTTCTGCTCTAAAATGGGTTTTTTAAGCAGACTTGTCCGACTAGACTTTGGTGAATTAAAGTTTTTTACCAAAGTTATCACTCGAAAATTTGGTTTATATAGAAAAGTTGTAAGCATCTTGGTGTATATAGAGTGCAAAATCACAACTTTTTTAAAAACCATGATGGCGCATGGCGGATTGTTTGGTGGTCATTTTGTAGAATCGTAAAGTTTTCAATTTTCAAATTGAAAAAAGAGACTGCGGGCAACACCGGAGCTTGATGACTAGTAAAGGGCTATCGTGTGGGAGAACAAGTGGTGTTGCCTGGTGGAAATTGCTACTTTTTTACTTTTCGTTACTTTTTACTTGCATTTATATTTTACTTTTAAAACCAAGAAGTAAAAATTTAATCAAATGAAAAAAGTAAAAAGTCTAAAATATAAAAAAGCAGAGCAGAGCTTGTGTTATGTGTACTAGATAACTGATATACTTAATACAATATATTACATAGATAGATATTTTTTATTATACATAAAAAATACCCAGAACACCCTAAGCAAATATCTGCGATCGCACATAAAATAAATTATTCTATTTAGTCTTCTTCTGCCTGTGCCCAAAGATATGATGACTAAAATATTCTCTAACAAGAAAATATGCTATTTCGACTTCTTCTGCCTGTGCCCAAAGATATGATGACTAAAATATTCTTCTTGAATGGAATACGTGCTAACACACAATTTACAATAAATTTATCTGTGCCCTGAGCTACCTGAAAAATACATAATATGTTTATAAGGAGGCGAGGAATGTAGGTACCTATGCATCAATATGCATAGGTACCTACATTCCTCGCCTCCTTAGGGTCAGGATACATTCTGAGTACCTTTAGATTGCTAAAGGTACTATTATCATTACAGGCAGCTCCTATCTACTAGTGAACTCTCCAACAGTGTAGGTAAGTATCTACTCAGAATGTATCCTGACCCTACACAGAACGGATAAACTAATAAGTGAAGTATTAGTAATAACGCGACAACATGGAACGAAGGTAGGATAGTCGTATGAAAAGTTCTTTGTGGTTGTCTGTCTGCGGCCTGTCTCGCTAGCTAGAGAGTATCAAAATTCCTTAGTCTGCCTGCCAAAGAGCGTCAAGTTCACCTTTTGGGAGTGTTGGAAGCTCTAAACTTTATTTTGAAAAACACAACATTTGAATTAAGTTTCAAAAAATTGAGGTACATTTATTATTTTTCATTAGCTGAAAAATAGCCAAATAAATGCCCTTTCTCCGTAAATAACTATTATGTTGCTTAGAATTTCTAGTTATTTTTATACCGGCCTCCATATATTTTTTGGACATCTCCTTTAGTCTATTTTTAGCAAAAAAATTGAGTCTATATTTTGCGAAGTGGACGTTATGCGAAGTGGTCATATTGAGAATAAGTGCGGTTGTACATTACAAGAAGTGGACGTTTTGCGAATGAGTTGTATCCTCTAGCCATAGCACAATAACTAGTGGGTCGGTGGTGCGTGAGGTACGAGCAGCTGGCGTACAGTTTTCCTTTGCCGCTTACTCGCGTGTATGCACAAACCTCTACAAACCCCTGCAAACCCTACCAACACTACAAACCCCAACAAAATCCTACAAACCCTACAAACTCCTTCCAACGCCTACGAACCTCTATAAATCTACTTTGATTTTGACCCTTAACCTTGACCTTGACCTGTACCTGTACCTGTACCTGTACCTGTACCTGTACATGTACCTGTACCTGTGTCTGTACCTGTACCTGTACCTGTAATTATACCTGTACCTGTACATGCTCCTGCACTAATTAATACGAATGTCATCTCTTCGTTTATCTCACACACTCGACCATCGTTCTCGTTAGCTCGAGAAGCTACAGCAAAGTTAATTTGAAGAGAGAAAACTAACGTAATATTCGTAATCAGCACCCACAAATTACTCAAAAACGACACCCATATTAGTTTTTTCTTATATTACCTTTACGCAGGGTTGCTAGGTTACTTTCCTACTCACTTACATACGAACCTGACTGCAAATTTGATGATGTATTCGCAATCAGCACCTCCAAATTTCTCGAAAACGCCACCCATATCGTTTTTTTCAGTCTCTCGATTACACAAGCACCGTTTTCTCCCAGGGTTACCAACAATATACTACTAAAATAGTCAAAGGTTATTTTTAAGGACTTCCTTCATTTTCAACAACAAACAAACCATCCACCAATGTTAATACCACATACAATTTATTATCAAAAACTTCATTTTTTTATATATATTTGGGGAAAATCTCGGAAATTACCCTAAAAATAAGGAAAATATTTCCACCTGGCAACACCACTTGTCCTCCCACACAACAGCCCTATACAAGTCATCAAGCTCAGTGTTGCCCGCAGTCTCTTTTTTTCAATTGGAAAATTTTATTTTCCACGATTTTACAAAATGGCCACTACACCATCCGCCATCTTGGTTTTGAAAAAAGTTAGGATTTTCCTATATTCACCGAGATGCTGGCAACATTTCTGCATAAACAAAGTTTTCGAGTGTTAACTTTGGTAAAAGGCTTTAATTCACCGAAGTCTAGTCAGACAAGTCTGTTTAACAGAGACATTTTAGAGCAGCCTTCTATTTTTTTTTGTTTGTAACATTTTTCTTTAATCTTTCCCAAAAAACAGTAGGATGCGTCGTTTGAACGGATCCGATAGGTCACCGTTTCAAAGAACTGTTTTGGTCAGGACCAAAACAGCTTGGCGACTTTTCCCCGAGTCTGATTAAAAAACTAAACACAAACCTAGAACAATGAGTCAGTGAGTCAGTCACCGTTATCCAGGTTTTTTTATATAATATAGATAGAAAAGTGCGGTGTACGTTATGAAAAGTGGACGTTTTGCAAATAAGCCGTATCCTCTAGCCATTTATGTTCAGTTTTCAAAGTGCGCCACTAACTTGAAAATAAAACTAAATGGCGGCTGACGACTATGCCAAAATCGTCGACGCCCTTTTGATGGTGGTAGCCGGTAAGACATTTACTACCTACCATACATTTTCTGTCCTAGTAATCAAAATGTAGTTAACATTGAAAATCGTATCCTAATGCAATAGGTAGAATTGGTACATTGTTGTGATGCTAATTGCATCCACGGGAGGAGACGTAGAGGTTTTTTTTAGGCCGGACACACACCACGGCACTCTTCCACGGGAAGAGATTGGAGGGTCTACTTTTAGGCCGGACAGGCCACTGCACAAATCCATTTGAGGAGAAAGAGAGGTATTTTCTTAGGCCGGACAAACACCACAGCCCTCTTCCATACGAAAAAACGGAGGATTACTCTTAGGCCCGACATACCACTTCACACATCCACTTGAGGAGACGGAGAGGTATTTTCTTAGGCCGGATACACATCACGGCACTCTTTTATGGAAAGACACGGAGGGTCTTCCCTTAGGCCAGACAGACCACTGTACACATCCACGTGAGGTGACGGACAGGTATTTTCTTAGGCCGGACAAACACCACAGCACTCTTCCATAGGAAAAAACGGAGGGTTACTCTTAGGCCGGACATACCACTTCACACATCCACTTGAGGAGACGGAGAGGTATTTTCTTAGGCCAGACACACATCTAGGCACTCTTTCATGGAAAGACACGGAGGGTCTTCCCTTAGGCCAGACAGACCACTGTATACATCCATGTGAGGTGACGGACAGGTATTTTCTTAGGCCGGACAAACACCACAGCACTCTTCCACAGGAAAAAACGGAGGGTTACTCTTAGGCCGCACATAACACTTCACACATCCACTTGAGGAGACGGAGAGGTATTTTCTTAGGGTCGGACCCACACCACGGCACTCTTCCACGGGAAGACACGGAGGGTCTACTCTTAGGCCAGACAGACCACTATACACATCCACGTGAGGTGACGCACAGGTATTTTCTTAGGCCGGACAGACACCACAGCACTCTTCCATAGGAAAAAACGGAGGATTACTCTTAGGCCCGACATACCACTTCACACATCCACTTGAGGAGACGGAGAGGTATTTTCTTAGGCCAGACACACATCACGGCACTCTTTCATGGAAAGACACGGAGGGTCTTCCCTTAGGCCAGACAGACCACTGTACACATCCACGTGAGGGGACGGACAGGTATTTTCTTAGGCCGCACAAACACCACAGCACTCTTCCATAGGAAAAAACGGAGGGTTACTCTTAGGCCGGACATACCACTTCACACATCCACTTGAGGAGACGGAGAGGTATTTTCTTAGGCCAGACACACATCACGGCACTCTTTCATGGAAAGACACGGAGGGTCTTCCCTTAGGCCAGACAGACCACTGTATACATCCACGTGAGGTGACGGACAGGTATTTTCTTAGGCCGGACAAACACCACAGCACTCTTCCATAGGAAAAAACGGAGGGTTACTCTTAGGCCGCACATAACACTTCACACATCCACTTGAGGAGACGGAGAGGTATTTTCTTAGGCCAGACACACATCACGGCACTCTTTCATGGAAAGACACGGAGGGTCTTCCCTTAGGCCAGACAGACCACTGTACACATCCACGTGAGGTGACGGACAGGTATTTTCTTAGGCCGCACAAACACCACAGCACTCTTCCATAGGAAAAAACGGAGGGTTACCCTTAGGCCGGACATACCACTTCACACATCCACTTGAGGAGACGGAGAGGTATTTTCTTAGGCCAGACACACATCACGGCACTCTTTCATGGAAAGACACGGAGGGTCTTCCCTTAGGCCAGACAGACCACTGTATACATCCACGTGAGGTGACAGACAGGTATTTTCTTAGGCCGGACAAACACCACAGCACTCTTCCATAGGAAAAAACGGAGGGTTACTCTTAGGCCGCACATAACACTTCACACATCCACTTGAGGAGACGGAGAGGTATTTTCTTAGGCCAGACACACATCACGGCACTCTTTCATGGAAAGACACGGAGGGTCTTCCCTTAGGCCAGGGTCTTCACTTGAGGTGACGCAGAGGTATTTTCTAAGGTTGGACACTCATCACGGCACTCTTCCACGAGAAGACACGGAAGGTCTACTTCTTGGTCGGACACACCATTGCACACATCCACTGGAGGAGACAGAAAGGTAATTTCTTAGGCAAGATGATCTCTACTCCTACTAGGTATGTAGGTAAGGTACCCATCTAAAGTAACAATTTGAAGTCAGAGTTTATTCGCAAAAAAAAACGGATATATTTGTTACCTAGGTTTTACTTCTACTTACGTTTGTTGGCTTTTTCATAATTATGATTTGTGAGTTGCTTGATATATTCCGTAGTGCGTTTGTTTGCTAGCAGTGCCACAGAACCAATATTAGTTTGTACTGCGGAGACGCTCCGTAGTCACGTGACCGATGGCGGGAAAATTGACACAGGTCCTACCTCGATGCGGTCTGCGACCGGTCTGAACAAGGCGAGCGCACGCTCTGATACTTATATTTGTGTTTAAAAAATTATATAAAAAAATCCCTTCTAGTTTTGCTAAATTTTGTTAATGACTTCACTAATTTAAATAAAAATTAACATGACACTAAGTGTTTCATAAGTTAAAACGTGAAAGAAGTAAGTCAAAAACATGATTTCAATTTTAAAAAGGTGGTATCTTTGTGTTTTTTTTTTATTCAGTGAAGTAATTCAAATAGTGTATTGAATTAATGATTTCACTAGATAAAATGATCAAAAATATCATATATTTTTTTCTTCATAGAAAACTATAAGAATTCTTATCAAAAACTTTAAAATTCTAGAGACATTTGAGAACCTATGGCGTCTTAAAACGTCAAAATGAGGTTCAAAGAGAATTAGGCTGCTGACCCAGGCAAAAATAAATGAACAGAAATAATTAGTACGGTTCTAAATGTTGTTTTTTGTCCAATTTTTCTAAAGAACTTGTATATTTTTAGAAGTTCAGAAGAAAAAGTTGTGTTTCTAAATAATTAGATAAATTAAGCAACTCATTGCATTTGCGTGAAACAAAACGAAACAAGCTTCATTACTTTCCCACAACTTCTACGCAAGAAATTAAATTAGCTTTTTCATTATCTTAACATAATATTATCAATAACCAAAAGTATCTCAACTGTACGTTACGTTCGTCAAAAATGTTGGGGTCAAACAAAGATTATTTACGGATAGCTTACAACAAGTTTAGTAGCGTTTTGAACTACGCCATCGTTAACGGCGTATATAGTAACGTCAAGTTTATTAGGGCTCGTAATAAAACCTCCGAAAAGAATCACAATATACCTGCTTCAAAAAATCATTTTTTTACTGTTATTTATACTAAGTTACCGACAATTTTGTTCCGAATAAAAATCCCAAATCAGACGAAAATAAAATACACACTCTACTAGGATTAACACTTTGTTACTAGTTCAATTTCTATTTTGACGACAATTTAGGTTCATCATTTTTACCATACGAGTAATTAAGGCTATTTAAATTTAAAGTTGAGGTTACTCTTTTACTAAACTGGGACTAAACCGCCATTACTATAATACTGTAGTGAGCAATATCTAGTAGATAGATAGATATATTAACACTTTATTGTACACCAAAAAATAATAATAAAAAAACACAATAATACAAGGATTAACTAAATCTAGAGTTGGTATTCTTAGAAAATACAAAATAGGTCATCGGAACTTGACAGGCAAGTATTCCAAATTTCAGCTCAATTGAACTGAAATTTGGAATACTTGCCTGTCAACCAATTGGTTGAGGAAAACTGCGGTAAAATTCAGTTGCAAGATTCCACCCGGACATACATTGCAAGTTAAATAAACGCTTGTAATAAAGCATCAAAGGTGAACGATCAAGGTCAGGTGACTTACTTCTTACGATTTTTATAGAGGTCTCATTAAACCTTAAGATTTCATAATTTGCGCTCCCCATGTATTGCGTATCGAATGGAAATTTGTTTTGCATCATATTGCTATCGCCTGGGGTCCCCCCGGCCTGGAAGTACTGGTCTGCACTTGAATCTGCGGAATTATCCGACTGGTATTCCGGATCATTTCTACCTGAAACATTGATTGAGCACAGCTTGGAATTCAAATGCTGATTTGCATTTGCTACAAAAAAACAACTGGGTTTATCCCCTAATTTTCCTAGTATTAAGACCAAGGGTAACGTTTACCGTTACCACAGATAAAATAATCCGTTACTGAGTGAGCGTGTAACGCAACGACCACAAAATTTTAATCTACGTCGCCGCTAATGTCATCAACGTTTTTTTCAAAATGCATTTGACCAGTGGGGTAATTGCGCAATTACATTGAACTCCTCAGAACATCGGTAAAACTTCAAATTTGACATTTATAGCCAAGTCTGGACACATTTCTGTCAGTTTCGTATTGTGTAACTACTTGACAGCGGCAAATTTGTGACGTCCCACTATGAGCCAGTTTCAAGCCCAGTGATTAGTGTCATTCGTACCAAAACCAAAGCTCAGTCTGACGTCACTGCACATCGAAAAAATCATTCGGAAATTCCTCGAGATGGTAATCTCGCATGAACACTGGTGTTCGATTTGAGTACTCTGACAGTTGGTTTGGAATTACGCAATCAAGGGGCAACCTATAAATCCATTTCAATTTTAATAAAATATTCCAAAATACTAGAAAAAATAGTTTAAATATTAAGATATAATCTATTCAGTTAAAAATAATTACTAATATCGGTACGTAATCAGCGAAAATATAGTTAGTGTAACATACACACAATAATGAGGCTAGAAATCTGTCTTCCAACACTCAAGGCCACACGTAAAATGCGACTCAAATAGCGCAATTTAATCGCGAGAAATCATGTATAAATGTGCATCTCATGACTACTCCAATGAGCCCAAACACGGCTAGGACACGTTGTTTTATGACGGAGTTCCGTTTCCCATCAGTTTCATGGTACCATTTTCATTAGAACCATTTATTTAAACCTGCTTCGTCATGATCTTAGCGGCGTCCGTGAAATACTTATCATTGAGGAGTTCCAATGTCCATTTGTGGTCTTCTTCATCAGTTTACTTCACTTCTTTTTGCTGAAAATACCAAAATCGCTATATACTATACAATATATCTATATATTTGAGGAGTTCCGTCAATTCCATGGATTCCATTACTAGATTTTGACAAAAATGCTGATACAAATCTGAACAAATCTGGAAGTAATGAACAGTTCAGTTGTCAGTCATCAGTTGTCCCGTGATCATGGCCCATGCAACTATGACAAATATCGGAAACCAACACAGCTCAAAAAATAATGAGTAATTATGGTCTTATGCATGACCGTTTAAAAAATAACTACAAAGTATCAAACTATCGGGTCTTCAGACCCTCGCGTCGTCCGTGACGTTAAAAAAAAACACTTTACAAACAACTTCGACATCACACTAACTATAGGCCGCGGCCCGATCCACCACAGTTCCGACTGGACACGCTCGGATTTATATAAAAAAACGGCCAATTGCGAGTCGTACTCGCCCATGAAGGGTTCCGTAGCAGCAAGTAACATCATATAAAAGTTCACAATATATAATTGCGGTTTACGCATTAAAAAAAACTACGTACTAGATCTCGTTCAAACCAATTTTCGGTGGAAGTTTACATGGTAATGTACATCATTTATTTTTTAGTTTTATCATTCTCTTATTTTAGAAGTTACAGGGGTGGGCACATTTTACCACTTTGGAAGTGTATCTCGCGCAAACTATTCAGTTTAGACAAAAATTATATTTGAAGACCTATCCATAGATACAACACGTACGGGTTTGATGAAAAAAATATTTCGAGTTTCAGTTCTAAGTATCTCCAAAATGTATTGTTTTTTTATTATATTTTTGTGTGAAATGCGAATGCAGTTGAAAATGTGAATGCGGTTCACAGAATAAATCTACTTACCAAGTTTTAACAGCATAGTTCTTATAGTTTCGGAAAAAAGTGGCTGTGACATACAGACGGACAGACAGACAGACATGACGAATTCATAAGGGTTTCGTTTTTTTACATTTGGCTATGGAACCCTAAAAATACCTAACGGAAAAAATGCGAAAGTTTGTGTAGGTATGTGTGTTCAGTGTATGGGTGTGCTGTGTTTGTTACTTAATGAAAGGGCTGGAGGGATTTGTATGAAATTTGGAATGAAGTTATCTGTCTTGCTATCTCCATTCCAAATTTCATATCCCAATTTATATGAAAAACATATTCCAGCATTCCTTTTTGAGTCTTCTGTTTTGTGGTCGCCACTCAAAATCATTTCTTCACCAATGGTTATCAGCGAGCCATGGGCCTGCCCATTGCCACATCCACTTGCTAATCCTGAGAGCTAATTCAGTGATCTTGGTTCAGCGGTAACAATGAGCAAAAAGCCTCCTGATAAACTTTTTTTTAAACAATTTTAACTTGAAATGACAGCGGTACTCTCGCGGTTCGAGTGGCCTCTAACCAGTCGACGTGCTGTAGGAAGCCAGTCTTCAATAGACCGACGACATTGTAACGGCCACAAACGGTCGCCGTGGCTTATAGTGTGGGAGGCCTGTAAGCAGAAGATATCGCCGGCTGGTCCCAATGAGGGTTGTATCAGCCTGCCATGCTAAGCTGGATCACAATACTTTGATCCTGAGCGTGGAGGTGGATACATGTAGCGCGAAGTATCTGGTTTGTAGGACCTACCTCTGATTTTCCAAATGCCAAAAGAGACCACGGCTGTGGCCACGCCCAGGTATTTGACTTTGAAGGGATCAGGATCCATCCACGACATGAAAGGTGTTTTTTCGTTTTTTTTACCCACAGCGATAGTGCCGTCTTCTCTCCATTCCACCCAGAATGCGCGGTATTCGTCTTTGTGAAGGAACGGTTGATTGCTTTGCAGTTGCACCTTATTCCCAGCAGATTGTTCTCTGTTTTTATACATCACGCTCCACTTGTTATTCCAACCATCGATGTAAATCTGAAAGTAGTAAGCAACGGAGGCTGCAATGCTCTAAGGTAGTAAGCAACGGAGGCAGCAATGCTCTAAGGTAGTAAGTCACGGAGGCTGCAATGCTCTAAGGTAGTAAGCAACGGAGGCAGCAATGCTCTAAGGTAGTAAGCCACGGAGGCTGCAATGCTCTAAGGTAGTAAGCCACGGAGGCAGCAATGCTCTAAGGTAGTAAGCCACGGAGGCTGCAATGCTCTAAGGTAATAAGCCACGGAGGCTGCAATGCTCTAAGGTAGTAAACCACGGAGGCTGCAATGCTCTAAGGTAGTAAGCCATGGAGGTTGCAATGCTCTAAGGTAGTAAGCAACGGAGGCAGCAATGCTCTAAGGTAGTAAGCAACGGATGCAGCAATGCTCTAAGGTAGTAAGCCACGGAGGCTGCAATGCTCTAAGGTAGTAAGCAAAGGAGGCAGCAATGCTCTAAGGTAGTAAGCCACGGAGGCTGCAATGCTCTAAGGTAGTAAGCCACGGAGGCTGCAATGCTCTAAGGTAGTAAGCAACGGAGGCAGCAATGCTCTAAGGTAGTAAGCAACGGAGGCAGCAATGCTCTAAGGTAGTAAGCCACGGAGGCTGCAATGCTCTAAGGTAGTAAGCAACGGAGGCAGCAATGCTCTAAGGTAGTAAGCAACGGAGGCAGCAATGCTCTAAGGTAGTAAGCCACGGAGGCTGCAATGCTCTAAGGTAGTAAGCAAAGGAGGCAGCAATGCTCTAAGGTAGTAAGCCACGGAGGCTGCAATGCTCTAAGGTAGTAAGCAACGGAGGCAGCAATGCTCTAAGGTAGTAAGCAACGGAGGCAGCAATGCTCTGAGGTAGTAAGCCACGGAGGCTGCAATGCTCTACGGTAGTAAGCAACGGAGGCAGCAATGCTCTTAGGTAGTAAGCAACGGAGGCAGCAATGCTCTGAGGTAGTAAGCCACGGAGGCAGCAATGCTCTTAGGTAGTAAGCAACGGAGGCAGCAATGCTCTGAGGTAGTAAGCAACGGAGGCTGCAATGCTCTAAGGTAGTAAGCAACGGAGGCCGCAATGCTCTAAGGTAGTAAGCAACGGAGGCCGCAATGCTCTAAGGTAGTAAGCAACGGAGGCCGCAATGCTCTAAGGTAGTAAGCAACGGAGGCCGCAATGCACTAAGGTAGTAAGGTATTATACCTATATTATGCAAAATAGAGTATGACCTTTCCTCAGAGAATTATCAATTTTTGTCTGGACCTTTCTTATTTCGTTTAAATTAAGCCATTCACTACAGTTGTTCCTTAGTTTTTTCTAAGCCGATGCAGTCCGGGAGACGTCGCATTTTCTAGGAGGGGGGGTTGGTGGGGGTAATTTTATGAATCACGAGCACCAGGCAGATAGATAGATAGGATATTGAAACTACTTTATTGCACACCATAATATAAAACAATTTAAAAATAATAAATATAGAACAAACTATGTTGTACAATGGGTGGTCTTATCGCTTAGTAGCGATTTCTACCTGACGACCTTTGGATGGATAGAAATATATAATATTAAAACAAGGGGTATCAATGGTCTGATTATTTAAATATAGATACGTTGATGTAATAATTTATTTAGATGGAGGTAATTTTATATCTCCCGAACTAGATCTTCTGGATTTGGCGAGAAAATGGGTCAAGTCAAAAATAATTTAGGCGAAAAAAGTTAGTACTAACCTCGTAACTCGGAATAGCATATTTTGAAGGTTCGGCGGTCAGCTTGATGCAGGCATCGGCTTGAGACTTTACTTCAAATTCCACTCTTCTAGATGTAATTGGAAAGAACTTGTAATCCCTCTTGTTGTTAGTCTTCACATCAACTAATAACCAAAAACGGAAGAATTCAAGTGTGAGTTAGACTCACCAACAGAGGGTTTCGTACAAGAATGCTTACATATAGAAGCTTCCATTTTTTTTTACGGAATGACTGACGGAACTATCTTATGGCTCACACCTGATAATAAGCAGTAAAATCTGCCATCTGGTATATTTTAAATATTAATTTTCTGTAAGTAGCAGTTTTTGAGCTATTTTTAAAAGTAATATCTCGTCAACGTGCCAAATGACCAAGGCACCTAGTGACCCACCACGCAAACCACCATCAGTGCGGCCACCGTGCATCCTAGCAAGTAGCCACAATGCAAGCCACTAGGCTCTACGCGCCAAGCAAGCTGCCTGCCTGTGCGGACGTAGCCTTAGTACTAGGTAGGTGACTCGCTAGGCTCTACGCGCCAAGCAAGCCACCTGCCGCCTGCTAATTTTACAAAAAAAACTACTTCAAAGCTTTCAATACAAACTCATGCGCATTCTGTCTGTTTAATTAAGTTTTAAATTCAGTATTATCTCCTCACTCCTGATCAATGAAAAGTGCTGCGGCATTCATCATCAGCTCACGAGCATGAGATGATGAGTCTCAGACTCTTATACCAGAATAAGTTATGAAAAATTAACAAACACACGATGTTGATGAGGATTTCTCTCGATTGCTCTGACATTCCATCATCAGGTCCCGACATGTTGAATATGGGGCCACCTCGGGAGTAAACCCATTTAAATTAGTTTACAATATAGGTACTTAGATATCTGTGAAAAAGCCGTGGAAAAGCCACGTATAAAGTTTTTGGGATTAATTTTGGGACCTGCCGGCCAAAATAGTGCAAACAGTTCCTCCACGAGGTTCTTCGCAAGCTAATCCGTTTTCCTTTCAGCCTATAATGCAAACCGGGCCCCTTACTAGCTAATTGGACTGACACCCGGAGACCCAGGACATCGCAAGTGTAAGTTTATTTAATGAAAATGTTTCTTTTACATCTCAACATGGGTTCACCCCAACCAATCTTGCATATATAAGTTTAGCTCCTCTCCATCCAAAGGTTGTCTGGAAGAGATCGCTTTTTAGCGATAAGACTACCCATTGTACATTTAGTTCTTTGTTTAATTGTTATGTGTTGATTTTAACTAGTTTGTAAGGTGTGCAATAAAGTATTTTCATTCATTCATTCATCGCTCATGGATGTTGAGCTGTAAATTGAACTACATAATAACTTAGAAACATTTGATTTGATAGCGCTGCGTACTGCAGCCAGAGGTCACCTGCGTACCCCCCCAGGGTAAGGGGTGAAACATTGAATATACATAAAATCGAGCATAGAACCTCCTCTTTTTTTAAAGTCGTATATTTGTTCTAAACTATGTGAACGAAAAGAGTTCCAACGTCTCCCGAGCTCCAAGACCAAACGTGGGAGCGAATGGGTGTAAAAGCTGTGAGATGAAGAAGATGGCAGCATTAATACTAACTGATGTTAAAAGCGCCTCTCCTGTACTGCGGTACATTCGTGTTGTCCGCGCGCGTTGTGGTGTGTGCTTCTATCCACGGCAGGTAAGGTGATATGTCGATGAAGCGCGCCGGCTCAGCGCACCCGGGGCCGATGACGGCGAATCCAATCTAAGGGCAGTTAGTACGCCTTTATTCAAATTTAAAGTTATTCTAACTATTTACTTTATCATTGAAGCTACTTCCAGGAAGGTAAGTGGGTAGGTTCTATTTATACATACATACATAGACACACGCTTTTTTTCCCCAAGGGGTAGGCAGAGCCTCAATGGGCCTCTTTTCACAGTGGGTTGCACCATCGTTGAATATAGACGTGACGAGTGGTGAGCTCATCGCCGCCATTGCTTCCCACGACTGACTCAGCAAACGCTTTCGTCCAGTATTATCACATTCCATAAATGAGCTAGCAGCCAGGACAATTCTTATACCAACGAATCTTACAAATAAGTCCGGGTAGTCGGCTTTTACGACATCCACGGGAGGAGATGGAGGGGTCTATTCTTGGGCCGGACACACCACGACGTAACACGACACCACACGGTTCCGTTTATATTTCTAGCAATTATATGTGTCTCACAGCTGTGAAAAGATCATCCCTTCCATAGTGTCTCTAGCTGGGCAAAGGTTATAAAGATAAGGATAGAAATAAGTTTATTTCACTTAGTTATCCCTTCCAATAGTGTATCACAGGTGTGCAATCTGTTCCTACATATTATCAGGTTATTATTTATAAGTATATCAAGCATAGCGTGTGCTGTCTGATGAACTTTCGCTGATTCTGTTTACATCATACTTTTGACTACCTTCTTGTTTTTAAAGTTAGTTAACTACTTTTAGTCACTCCGTTTGAATCAACAATGTAATAAACGGGAAAGAAAAACATCGTAAGCAAACCGGTAAGATTATAATAGCCAAGTTCCAGCTACGACGCACGCATGGAGGAAGCCTCTGCGTGGCGCGCTTAGCCCTTCCACTGCGCGCTACTTGCACCATCGCGCACACCAGCGCGGTACCCTCGACATGCACACAGCCGTGGGTGGACCACCAAGGACCTGTATCGCAACGGCCACGAGTGCGGCGTATTCGTACCAGAGTCCAATAACTAGTAGAGTTCGAAGCCAGCACCATCCCGTTGTCCCAGACGCAGTTCTTCTGATAATTCTTCGCGAAGCCACACAGGAACTGCGTTGGTGTCCACTCTTTTTCAGTCAACTGAAAAAAGGATCTTGATAAAAACTTGATAGTGTCTCAGGTGTGACAAATAACGCTTTGGTAACTGTCCATAGAGAATACACGGGGTGTTAGAAGTTCGAGGCAATAACTATGTGGTACGAGTGTATGTATTTATGCATATATCTTTATAGCCATGTAGCTCCGAACCGGGTTCTCTCATTTCAATGCGTTTTTTTGGTATTCCGGAATCCGAAGATCGATAACTTTCATTCTACTTAGAATTCCAAACTTATTGTTTTGTTCACTACTTATCTCCAAAAGAGTGTTATTTTTATGCTACCTCTATTGTAGAACTCTTGACAGACTCATCATAAACTCGCTCACCCCAGCTCTGTTGTAGAACTCTTGACATACTCACTATAAACTAGCTTACCCCAGCTCTGTTGTAGAACTCTTGATTTTCTCACTATAAACTCGCTTACCCCAGCTCTGTTGTAGAACTCTTGACATACTCACTATAAACTAGCTTACCCCAGCTCTGTTGTAGAACTCTTGATTTTCTCACTATAAACTCGCTTACCCCAGCTCTGTTGTAGAACTCTTTACAGACTCACTATAAACTCGCTCACCCCAGCTCTATTGTAGAACTCTTGACAGACTCACTATAAACTCGCTCACCCCAGCTCTGTTGTAGAACTCTTGACAGACTCACTATAAACTCCGTCACCCCAGCTCTGTTGTAGAACTCTTGACAGACTCACTATAAACTCGCTTACCCCAGCTCTGTTGTAGAACTCTTGACAGACTCTCTATAAACTCGCTCACCCCAGCTCTGTTGTAGAACTCTTGACGGACTCACTATAAACTCGCTCACCCCAGCTCTGTTGTAGAACTCTTGACAGACTCACTATAAACTCGCTCACCTCAGCTCTGTTGTAGAACTCTTGACAGTCTCACTATAAACTCTCTCATCCCAGCTCTGTTGTAGAACTCTTGACAGTCTCACTATACACTCGCTCACCCCAGCTCTGTTGTTGAACTCTTGACAGTCTCACTATAAACTCGCTCACCTCAGCTCTATTGTAGAACTCTTGACAGTCTCACTATAAACTCGCTCACCCCAGCTCTTTTGTAGAACTCTTGACAGACTCACTATAAACTCACTCACCTCAGCTCTGTTGTAGAACTCTTGACAGTCTCACCATAAACTCGCTCACCGCAGCTCTGTTGTAGAACTCTTGACAGACTCACTATAAACTCGCTCACCCCAGCTCTGTTGTAGAACTCTTGACAGACTCACTATAAACTAGCTTACCCCAGCTCTGTTGTAGAACTCTTGACATGGTTTTTGATCCACATACTGGATTGAGAAAATAGATTTTTCTAGAACCTCGTTTTCTGTGAAAAGTCAAAGGAGGTTTTAATAGCTGTAATTTAAACGGTTAGTTATTAAACAGATTTTGGTCAGCTCCAAAACGTATGTTGTAAGCAAAAAAAGTGAATGCTGCTTCTGGTACCAAAGATTGGTAGTGGGATGCAAAACTTAAAAGCCTTAAAGTAGGCGCTAGGCGCATATGTGTAACATTTGACATCTCACCTTCTTTGCAATAAGCAACATGGCTGATAGTACCAACCTCTCGGAAAAATGCGTGCTGCCTGTTATATACACACTTTCGTCTCTTTTCATGAAATCACTCCCACAAATTGCATGAAAGCGAGATTAAATTTTTTACACACCACACATGAATGAATGAATTAATAATTAATTAAATTATTAATTCATTTACTGATGTAACACATCAAAAAATAAATTAATCATTCAGCATTTACTCGTCCAGTATATGTATTAGTCGTACTGTAACCTCACGCATACTACCCATTTTAGACTCTTTCTCTACTTCGCTTGTTTTACTCGAAAACCCGACCGAAACAAGTGTGTGACGAAGATGTGGCCAACGATGGAGCAGAAGGCACCTTCACTCTTGCCTCGGATTATACTTAGTTTTAGGGCACACAAACAACGGCAGTCGAAATAAGATAGATATAACAGAGTGTTTTTTAGGGTTCCGTAGTCAAAGACAAGGAAGGTAGATTTGTCATGTCTGTCTGTCTGTCTGTCTGTCTGTCTATCTGTCCGTGTATGTCACAGCCTTTTTTTCCCGAAACTATAAGAGCTATACTGTTGAAACTGGGTAGGTAGATGTATTCTGTGAACCGCATTAAGAATTTTACACAAAAACTGAAAATGAAAAAAAATTTTTTCATTCAATCTATACGTGTGAGGTTTCTATGGATAGGTCTTCAAAAATGATGTTGAGGTTTCTTATATTATTATTTTCTAAACTTAATTGTTTGCGCGAGAGACACTTCCAAAGTGGTAAAAAGTGTGCCCCCCCCCCGTAACTTCTAAAATAAGAGAATGATAAAAATAAAAATAAAAATATGATGTACATTACCATGTAAACTTTCACTCAAAATTAATTTGAACGAAATCTAGTAAGTAGTTTTTTATTTTTGGGGTTCCCCATACTTTGAACTGAAACTCAAAAATTTTTTTTTCATCATACCCATACATGTGGGGGTATCTATGGATAGGTCTTCAAAAATGATTTTGAGGTTTCTTATATAATTTTTTTCTAAACTGAATAGTTTGCACGAGAGACACTTCCAAAGTGGTAAAAAGTGTGTCCCCCTCCCCATAACTTCTAAAATAAGAGAATAATAAAACTAAAAAAAAAAATATGATATACATTACCATGTAAACTTTCACTCGAAACTGGTTTGAACGAGATCTAGTAAGTAGTTTTTTTTAATACGTCATTAATCGTAATCCATCCAAGAACTTTTATATTATGTTACGTGCTGCTACGGAACCCTTCATGGGCGAGTCCGACTCGCACTTGGCCGCTTTTTTTTTTTTACTTGGACAGTATGGGCATATCCTTACTTTGGTCGAAGGGCATATCCGTATCCTTATGAGATACAGGAAAACTGTCTTTTGAACCATTTACTAATTTTGTATGAAAACTATTTTGACGTAGTAATTTTTTTGTCAAGCGTGAGTTCTCCATAAAAAACACTTGTTTTTTTTTTTTTTTTAAATGCTAATCGACTCAGTTTCATGTAAGTATTGTTTCATTGTAGAAGAAGAAGTCAAAGTCAAATATAAAATGTTTTCTCATATAATTTGTAAGTAATCTGGTACCTACGTTAATAAAACTATCGCAATAAATGTTCTATATGGCCTCCCTCTTGCTGCATACAGGTACAGGCCCGTTTCAGAACACCCGTAGTGCCCTTCGACAATTACATAAAAATAAGTGACGAGGCGAATTTAAGCTAGAAAGCATTCTCTTCCAAATAGCTTAGTGTATTGCGGGGAAAAAGATGTTTCGACGTAAGAAAGTGGAACCGAAACGATTACTGTAAATAGAAGGTATACTTATGAGGTAAGGATGGTAGGTACTAGGTACTGAACCATGTGCCTGCTTGTCCTGTGAATGGAGAGGGTGGGATCAGTTCGTGACACGTGTAGTAAATGTAAACCATTGGGTAAATGAGTCCCTAGCTTTTATTGACGTCCCTGAGCACAAGCACAACACATACATAACTATAGAGAAGAATAGTTTACCATCTGTGAATCCTATCGCGTAGAGATCATGCAACGATTTTTTTAAGTGATGCGGCCAGCATATGGGTTTCATTGGAACTGAAAAAAATAAAAAATAAAATAAACATCAACTATATTATGCAATTGTACATCGCTCTATGAACCCACAACCGTTCGGGACTACCAGTGGAGACTTAAGAAAAGCTATATTTGAATATTCGAGTTATGAATACCGTTCTAGTAAGATTCTAGTACATTTATAAACTACTAACGCTCGCCTCCGGTTTCACTCACGTTATTATATCTGGAACAACTAAATTTCAGGATTATAAGTACTTAACTAAAGTATACATGATGTATATAAGTATATAAGTTATACATGGTATTTCATGATGATGATGATGATTGATGATGGATAAGATGCGGGTTAATTGGACCACCACAATATTTTGGTAGTGGGTGTAGTTTCTCAGACGAATATAATGTTTTTTTGTAGTCGATTCAGTTCCTTCTTTTGAAGATACTTTAGCTAGTCAAGCTACATATCATCATCATCCACAGCCTGACTTCACCCACTGCTGAGTATAGGCCTATCTTTGCCTGTGCCATTCCTTACGGTCCTATGCCAGTCTGATCCAGGTTCGGCCCGCGACGCATGCGATATCGTCTGCCCATCTAGCTGCTGGACGACCAACGTTTCTGTACCCAGTTCTTGGACGCCATTCAGTTAGCGCCTTACTCCACCTATCGTCACCTCGTCTTGCCAGGTGTCCTGCCCAACTCCATTTTATTTCCGTTATAGTTACATATAGATACTTACAATGTTTCTCCTTCCCGAGGTCTAGCTTGATTATGGTTATCGTGTTCAAAATGGAATCTTTATACTCTGGATGTGTTACATAGCTGAGGACATTGCAGAGCCAGGGCTTGTTGTCTTTAGGTATGAACATAGCTTTGGTGTCCTCTCTGCAACATGCATCATATTAAGAGATGATGGTGGATATTTAGGAGTTCCGTTGTCCACCTTCCGTCTCCTCAGATCAGCTCGCTGCCACCATAATGTTATATTGTCATCGAAACTTGACAGGTAGGTGTGCAAAACTACATCTTAATCGGTTGAGGATAACTGTTTTAAAATTCAGTTGAAAGATTTGACCGGAACTTACATACTTACAAGCAAACATTGCAAGTTTAATAAAAGCTTGTAAAAATGTGGTAAATTTTCGAGATGATTGAAATTAATAGTTATTTTTGAAAACCCAAATACACTCACACATTTTTGTTTACTGAACTGTTCTGGCGGTACTATATTATTTGTTTACTGAACTGTTCTGGCGGTACTATATTATTTGTTTACTGAACTGTTCTGGCGGTACTATATCATTTGTTTACTGAACTGTTCTGGCGGTACTATATTATTTGTTTACTGAACTGTTCTGGCGGTACTATATTATTTGTTTACTGAACTGTTCTGGCGGTACTATATTATTTGTTTACTGAACTGTTCTGGCGGTACTATATTATTTGTTTACTGAACTGTTCTGGCGGTACTATATTATTTGTTTACTGAACTGTTCTGGCGGTACCAAGTATATTATTTGTTTACTGAACTGTTCTGGCGGTACTATATTATTTGTTTACTGAACTGTTCTGGCGGTACTATAATATTTGTTTACTGAACTTTTCTGGCGGTACTATATTATTTGTTTACTGAACTGTTCTGGCGGTACTATATTATTTGTTTACTGAACTGTTCTGGCGGTACTATATTATTTGTTTACTGAACTGTTCTGGTGGTACTATATTATTTGTTTACTGAACTGTTCTGGCGGTACTATATTATTTTTTTACTGAACTGTTCTGGCGGTACTATATTATTTGTTTAATGAACTGTTCTGGCGGTACTATATTATTTGTTTACTGAACTGTTCTGGCGGTACTATATTATTTGTTTACTGAACTGTTCTGGCGGTACTATATTATTTGTTTACTGAACTGTTCTGGCGGTACCAAGTATATTATTTGTTTACTGAACTGTTCTGGCGGTACTATATTATTTGTTTACTGAACTGTTCTGGCGGTACTATAATATTTGTTTACTGAACTGTTCTGGCGGTACTATATTATTTGTTTACTGAACTGTTCTGGCGGTACTATATTATTTGTTTACTGAACTGTTTTGGCGGTACTATATTATTTGTTTACTGAACTGTTCTGGCGGTACTATATTATTTGTTTACTGAACTGTTCTGGCGGTACTATATTATTTGTTTACTGAACTGTTCTGGCGGTACTATATTATTTGTTTACTGAACTGTTCTGGCGGTACTATATTATTTGTTTAATGAACTGTTCTGGCGGTACTATATTATTTGTTTACTGATCTGTTCTGGCGGTACTATATTATTTTTTTACTGAACTGTTCTGGCGGTACTATATTATTTGTTTACTGAACTGTTCTGGCGGTACTATATTATTTGTTTACTGAACTGTTCTGGCGGTACTATATTATTTGTATTAATTTTACATAGCCACCTAACTTATTTTTAGGCAAAGTAATGTGTAAAATTATTTTTAGTGACTGGTTTTTTTTCTTTTTTTTTTAACCAGTATGTTTAATTATGCTTAACTTATTATTATAACTTCATCGTTAGTTTTTTGTGTTATTTGGTTTTAAGTATACTGAAAATGTGTTTAATTTTAAATTGCCGTATGTTAATATTTAATATCCGTACCTATAGGTACACGACGCTCAATTGGAACCTAAGCGGATATCCGTGGTTCACTCTAGGCCTCAACGGAAGATCAGCGCTGGGTTGCCAACGCGGCAGCAAACGCTGAGGTGAGGACCCTTTTGTGGCTTTCGTCAGGCACACACACAAATTGGCATATTTTCTGTGTAGTGTTTTTGTTTTAGTTTTTATTTAGTTGTTGCCTTGTTTGCTTTTTTGTTGGTGTGCGTCTTTTTTGTCACAAATAAAAGTTTTTTTTCTTTCTTTCTTTAAAAAGTCTCGTAATTTTGAAACAAGTCTTTGAAACTACTATACCTCAATTTTCATTTATGAAAAGTTACAAGTGACAATAAAATATCATCATTGTCAACATCAGTCTATGTCAGTCCACTGTTAGACATAGGTCTCTCCCAATGCGCGCTATTTAGCCTGATTTTCAAGTCTTACAATTTTTTTCTACTGGACGCCTTACACAGGTCATCGCTGTACCTCACCAGAGGGTGCCAAACACTACGTTTACCAAGACGAGGTCTCCAATCTAGAAAACGTTTACACCATCACTTAATGTATTGTATTATGTATATCAGTTACCTAGTACCCATAACACAAGCTCTGGCTTAGCTTGGGGCTAGATAATGTTGTGTTAACTTGTCCAGCATTATTTATTTATTATTATTATTTATTATCACTTGTCGGTTCTTTTTAATTCTTGCTAATTCCCTGAGCTATGTTGATAACCTTAGTTCTCTGTCGGATAACTTTGTGGCCAAGAGATGTTAGGCGACCAAGAGGCAGACCACCCGCCCGATGGTCCGATGACATCGTTAAAGTAGTTGGACGAGAATGGATGAGAACAGCGCAGATAGATAGAAAATTGTACTCACCTTAAAAATAGTAGATTGTATCATAAGGGAGCAACATAATATTTTTACGGCGAGGGCGCTTTTTTGAACCCAGAGCGAAGTGAGGGATTCTAGAGTAGAATTCCGAGCGTAGCGAGAGATTCTTTAGTAGAATCCTGAACGTAGCGTGGGATTCAAAGTACGTCGCCCGAGCCAAAAATATATGTTGCGCCCGTGTGATACACTCTGCTTTTCATCACCCACTATGAGAAAATAAAAGGCGCCTCATATGTTATTGTAATATTATTATTTAATAAAACAAATGGTTGTTTTTTTGTGTTTTTTTGTTGTGTTTGTGTTTTTTTTTGGTGTTTTTTTGTATATTGTGTTTTTTGTGTTTTGTGCTTTTTTGTGTTATTTGTGTTTTTTTTTGTTTTGTGTTTTTTTGTGTGTATTGTGCTTTTTTTGTTTTTTTTTATTGTGTTTTTTGTGTTGTGTTTTTTGTGTGTTTTATGTTTTTTGTTTTTTTTGTTTTTTTTTTGTTTTTGTGTTTTGTGTTTATTGTGTTTTGTATTTTTTGTGTTTTTTTTTGTTTTTGTTTTTTTTTTTGTGTTTTGTGTTTTTTGTGTTTTTTGTGTGTATTGTGCTTTTTTGTGTTTTTGTGTTCTGTGTTTTTTTGTGTTTTTGTGTTTTTTTTTGTGTTTTGTTTTTTTTGTGTTTTTTTGTTTTGGGTTTTGGGCCGTCGTACCAGCCAGTATTTATTCAAACAATATTTGCGTTCGAATTATTTGGCGCTGGTTCCAAATTCAATAAGTGCGCCGCAATTATCTTTGCCGCGCACTTTTTGAATTAGGAACTTAATAAGTGCGCCGCAAAACTCATTACTGACCGCTAAAAGTTTCTCATAGAAAACACCACCGTTGGGTGCACTTAAAGGCGAACCCAGTCGTCCTTTTCGAATAGATGGGATGAAAATAAAATAACAACACACTTATATTAACTTACAAACTCACTCGTCCACTAGTTCATGGTGATACAATGGGCGGCCTTATCGCTAAGAGCGATCTCTTCCAGGCAACCTTTGGATGGACAGGATTGTAAAGAACGTGAGAGGAGGTGAAGTTACAATAAAAATACAATAAAATAATAAAATAAACGTGTAAATACATAAAAACAAAATATAATATAGGTACCTAGTAGAATTGAAAGGAAAGCGTAAACGCATTCACTTTAGAGATGCAGCGAGAAACAATTTGAAAGACCTCATTTTAAAAAATTGTTTACGTTTTGGCATGCCTGATGTGAACAGGCAAGTCATTCGACAGATGGAAAACGCGCACCGTAAAAGATTTGCTAAATAATTTGGAGTTAAGAGGGCAAATTGAAGGAATGTGAGTGATGCAGAATTCGAAGCAATCTTTAAGTAAGCTGGAGAGGAAGGAACAAATAAGATTTTATATAGAAATATGAGGATATGAGCATTCCAGCGAAAACGAATTGGCAACCATTTGAGCTTAGCGCGATACTCTGACACAGAATCATACTTTCGCAAGCCAAATATGAATCGGATGCAAAGATTTTGGAGGTGCTCAAGTTTATTGAGTTGGTCTTCTGTGTAAGATCAGGGAAGCTGGCGTCGGCGTAGTCTAAGCGATTGTGCGAGCATAACTTTTGTGGCGGTGAAGAAAGTTGCGAAGTCTCCTTAGGGAGGCAAACGACGCAAACATTTTCCTGCTGAGCTCAGTCAGATGCGGACCCCATGACAGCTCACTATCCATGATGACACCCAAGTTCTTAACTGTGCTGCTGAACGGAATAATTGTGCCATCGGGAGGTAAGGCCAATTCACCCTAGGTAGTATCCTAGAACTTCCAATGACCATAACTTGGGTTTTAGCTGGGTTCACCCCAAGGCCTTAGGACTTACTCCACTCGTCATTATTTATATCAGAGATGGCTTGATTAAGGCTATAAATGTGGGTTTGAGAATAGATTTGAAGGTCGTCAGCATACAGGTGGTAGGGAGAAGATATTTTTTCAGATATGGAGTCAATAAATACAGCAAAAAGAAGAGGAGATAACGAAGGACCGAAGAGAGTGACGTATTTATGTTATCTATTATTGAGTATTATACCTACATTCTAAACAAATAAATAATTCATGCTATAATAAGCAGTAGAACGGGCATTTGCCATTTGCATGGGGGAGGGGAGTGCAGTTGGAGTCCTGCATGCGGCCAAAGTCACAGGGTTTCAGCTAGGACGAAAATAAATCAATAGCTTACATGAAGATTCTCCGAGGTATCTTGGTCACATCATCAGCATTTGCTATCGCATAGCCTTTCTTGACTAACACCATCCCTGTCAAGGCTATTTCTTCCATATCATATTCACCTGAAATGATTAAAGTCACCAACAACTGCGTAGGTCCACAGAATAAATATTAGAACAAGTAGTAGGTCCAGCAGTAGACGTGCTGACTGACTCATGATTCAGCAGTAATGTACAATGCTGCAGATGGAGCGCTCCATTTTCAGCATTTCTCAGTTGTTTCACTCTCCTGGAGAGCCTAGCTAGATGGATTTCTCAGTTGTTTCACTCTCCTGGAGAGCCTAGCTAGATGGATTTCTCAGTTGTTTCACTCTCCTGGAGAGCCTAGCTAGATGGATTTCTCAGTTGTTTCACTCTCCTGGAGAGCCTAGCTAGATGGATTTCTCAGTTGTTTCGAGTGAGGCCACCAGGATCCCCTAACCCGATCCCCCAGGGTATCCCAGTGAACTCAACAGTTCACCGGAATCCTCTTGATATAAAATGTATAAAGATGTTATCACACACTCTCCTCGAGAGCCTAGCTAGATAGATTTCTGGACGTGTGGAACAGTTGTTATACTTTACGCCCTTCATAAGGTGACCAGTTGGGATGATGACCGTAAAAAGATCGATGGTAAAAGAACATGTATGGTGAAAGGATTTGACGCGCCTTACAGAAGCGCTTTGATTCGAGGATATGCTGGTTTGCTCACGGTTTTTTCGTATTTTCCTTCAAGTTTATGAGCGCATAATCTTGCCCGTGTTTCTACTATTATATATTCTGTGCCCGCGTCAGAAATATATTGATGCACAAGGAAAGAACCAGTGACACGAAAGTTCTTTGAGAAGTTCTATAACTCACGTAAATGGACCTTGAGCAGTCCCAGCCACGGATAAACAGATGTTTCGCCAATATTGCCTTCCTTAGTGACGCGATGCTCAGAGTCACATCGTCGCGGCTGAGATGACACGAACAGAGCTGTAATAGTAGATTATGCACTATAGGAATAAAGCAGTGTCTTACGTCGTGGGTGGCCTAACCCCTCTACTTTTCACACCTTCTGTTAGACAATAAAAATTCACTGAAAATTACAACACCAAACAACGTCTTTTGTGTCGGGTGTCGTGTTACATTCTTTGTAAACGCACCTTTTTCTTTTCTTTTTTGAGTTCTGCTTATGGTGGCCAGTTCGAACAGTTCTATTTTCGAACAAACCTCTTTACAATGCCATATGGGCATATTTTTAGTCAGAGTTTTCCAATAGTTTCCACACGAATTTGATTATTCAAATCACTTTATTCCCAAGGGAGTGTCATACAACTTTCTATCCCTTAAGAGATAACGCCTTACTTTACGTTGAGGTTGCATAATATGTAATTGGACATTGTCGAGCAGGTGGTGTAAAAAGTTAATTATTATTAACTAGCTGCCAACAACCGAATTAGAATAATTTATTTATAATTTTGTATTTCAAAGACGTAAGCTTACAGTAAGCTTGAAATTAATTAAGAGTACATAATGGAACGAGACAATGCAATACGTCAAATCGTAATCAATACGTACATTACAATTACATTACATCGTTTCGTTTCGTATGAGGTAGTGCTGGCCTCTGGTGTCGGAGTTTGTAAAGCCGCCCGAGGGCCTCTGACATGGCTTATCGTCAATAACAGCCGGGACCGACAGCTTCACGTGCCCTCCGAAGCACAGAGCGATGGAAATCCGCACATAACTTAGAAAAGTCATTGGTGCGGAGCCTAGGATCGAACCCGGTATCGGTTATTACATTACATTACATTGTAATGTGTAGCTGTGTAGTTCCCGGTCTCGAATAGGGCTACCCCATCTCATCCCGTGGGTGTCGTAGAAGGCGACTAAGGGAGTATTGAAAACCTGTGCATCCTATCGCATCTTAGGTTCACCGTGCGGTGGCGGGTAAACAACCTACAAGCATTCCCAAGGAGGGTTGGTGTCAGGCAGGCGGCCGACTGTAAAAATCTAGCCAAAACTCTTTTGCAGTATGAATAGGAAACATGATATGATGCGCGATAGGGCTAGGGCGTACCCCACAGGCGACGCGCAGGGGCAGCACCCGGCTCCTGTGGGAAATGGACAAGGGTTGTTGCACCACCCCGGGCGGGGGCAACGTAAGAAGCTAGCCCGTGAAGTGCGAAGTGAAGTGAGAATGAGGTATGGTAGTTGGAATGTCGAGACGATGACTGGAAGAGCCAGAGAGTTAGCGGATGTATTAAAAAGACGACGAATAAATGTGGCGTGTCTGCAAGAAACGAAGTGGAAAGGAACAAAGGCTAGAGAGATTGGTGAGGGATATAAGTTTTACTATTGCGGAAGTGACGGAAGAAGGAATGGCGTTGGAATAGTATTAGACAGTAGTTTAAAAGAAAAAGTTATGGATGTAAAAAAATTAAATGATAGATTGATAGTTGTAAAAGTAATGTTAGAGAATGTGATGTTAAATGTTGTAAGTGTGTATGCACCGCAAGTGGGGTGTGATGATAGGGTGAAAGATAAATTTTGGGAGGATTTTGACTCAGCGATGATGGGTATACCGGTGCATGAGGAGGTATGCATGTGCATGTGCATGATACATAGGAGGAGATTTTAATGGACATGTGGGGAGAATGAGTGGCAATTGTGAAAGAGTACATGGGGGGTGGGGTTTTGGCGACCGCAATAGTGAAGGTGAAGCCCTTCTGCAATCCGCTACTGCTTTTGATCTGGCAGTAGCAAATACGTGGTATCAGAAAAAGGATGGCCACCTAATTACTTATAAAAGTGGCAACCACACGACTCAAATAGATTACTTTCTCGTCAGACGCAACCGTCTAAGCCACGTCCGAGATTGCAAAGTGCTGCCGGGAGAAGACTTAGTTTCTCAGCACAGACTTCTTATTATGGATGTGATTAGAAAGATAAAGCCCAAAAATAACAAAGAGCGCCCACCTCCTAAAATAAAATGGCATATGTTAGAGAAAGAAGAGTATGCGAAAGAATTTAGAGAACGAGTGGTTGATAAAATGATTGAAATGGGAGGCATGGAACATCTAAGTGTAAATGAATGTTGGCGTGAAATAGCAGGGTGTATCAGGACGTCAGCGAAGAATGTTTTGGGAGAGACAAAAGGTAAACGATTGATAGATAGGGATACATGGTGGTGGTCGGTAGAAGTACAAAATGTACTCAAGGAAAAGAAGAAAAAGTTTAAAGAATGGCAGTGTCGAACAGGAAAATGTAAGCTTGAAAGCAGAAAAGAAAGCTGAGTACGATTCTTGGAAGAAAAAAGCCAAGAAAGCCGTTGCAGTAGAAAAATCGAAAGCCCAGGATAAATTATACAGCACTCTAGATACTCCAGCAGGGCAAAAGCATCTATACCGGCTCACTAAAACTAGAGAAAGAATGGCGAGGGATGTGTCTCAGATAAAATGTGTAAGAGATGAAGCAGGAGACGTTCTTTCGGATGATGAGAAAATTAAGGGTCGATGGAAGAACTATTTTGAAAGGCTGATGAATGTAGAAAATGAATGGAGTGGTGTACTAGAGGTAAAACCAATGAACGTAGGACTGGTGAGAAATGTAAGTGTGGATGAAGTGAAAAAAGCTATAAATGAAATGAAGAATGGGAAAGCGCTAGGACCAGATGGAATACCAGTTGAAGTATGGAAGCTATTAAGGGCAGATGGATGGAAGTGGTTAGCATTGTTCTTCAATAAGTTGTTGCAGGAAGAAGCCATACCCAATGAATGGTGTAACAGTTTGCTGGTGCCCATCTTCAAAAACAAAGGTGATGTGCTGGAGTGCAACAACTACAGAGGAATAAAGCTAATGTCACACACTATGAAAGCGTGGGAGAAGGTCATTGAACAGCGACTGAGAGAGGAATCTGAAATTTCACAAAATCAGTTTGGTTTCATGCCAGGTCGGGGAACAACTGATGCCATTTTCGCAATGCGCCAACTATGTGAGAAATACAGAAGTGCACATAAAAACTTGCACATGGTCTTCATTGATCTTGAGAAGGCATACGACCGGGTACCCCGAGAAGTTTTGTGGTGGGCCCTAAAAAAGAAAGGTGTGCCTCTGAAGTACGTGGAGTTGATCCGAGCAATGTACAGCCGATGCAGTACCCATGTCCGGTCCACAGTTGGCACTACCGCTAGCTTCAATGTGGCTGTAGGCTTGCACCAAGGGTCAGCTCTGAGCCCTTACCTCTTCCTGGTGGTAATGGACGCTCTTACGTCGGACATCCAAGGAGAGGCTCCCTGGTGCATGTTGTTTGCCGATGACATTGTGTTGGTTGCCGAGAATGGCACTGAGGTCCAGAGTAGACTTGAGGAATGGCGGCAAAGACTGGAGAGTGTTGGCCTGAAAATCAGCAGAACCAAAACCGAGTACATGTTCTGCGATTTCGGCGGTCTCTCCAATCCTGTGACAATAACACTTGCCGAAATGTCCTTACCGGTCGCCTCTGATTTTCGATACCTCGGGTCACTCTTACAGGGGGATAGTGAGATTGACCGGGACGTAACGCATCGGATCAACTCAGGGTGGATGAAATGGCGACAGGTCACAGCAACAACATGTGACCCACGGATGCCACTCAAGTTGAAAGGTAAAATTTACAAATCCGTGATAAGACCTGTCGTTATGTATGGATCGGAATGCTGGGCCATGAAGAAGAAGGATGAAAGAAAATTGCATGCAGCAGAGATGAGAATGTTGAGATGGATGTGTGGAGTAACAAGAATGGATAAAATAAGGAATGAGTATATAAGAGGAAGTATGAAAATTGCACCAGTGACAGAAAAATTGAAAGGAAATCGTTTAGCTTGGTATGGGCATGTTATGAGGAGGCATGAAACGCATGTAACTAAGAAAGTTATGAATATGAATGTTAGTGGATGGAAAGGAAGAGGAAGACCTAAGAAAAGATGGATGGATTGCGTAAGAGATGATATGAATGAGAAGGGAGTGAATAACAAGGTGACGGCTGACAGAGGAGAGTGGAAGAAAAAGACGTACTGCGCCGACCCCAAATAATTTGGGAAAAGGGCAAGACAATGATGACATTACAAGTACATTACGATACTTTTTTTTAATATACTATTTCAATGACGGAACAAGCAGATGGCCCACCTGATGTTAAGCGGTAACCTCTGCCTATGAACAGTGCAATACCTCATAGGTCACGTCCACCTAGGACGCGCCCTATGTGGCATACATTACGTCAATACGTACATTGTTAAATTGGGTACTATATTGTTTGCTCATAGGTAACGTCACTCTATGTGGAAATGCACTGCGCCTGCAACCTTAAGGGTAGCTAAATAGATGATATTAAGTATAATGTAAAAAATATTTTTTGAATACTAGCTTTTATAAAATTAGTGATCGTAACCGTGTGCTTATCAAAATGAGCCTAAACACGGCCAGTCTACTATTTTCCCTCAAGGAGTTCCATTGTCCACCTTCCGTCTCCATCATCAGATCAGCTCGCTGTCACCATAATATTGCATTGTCATCAAAACTTGACAGGTATGCAAAATATCATCTCAATCGGTGGAGAAGAACTGCTTTAAAATTCAGTTGCAAGATTCCACCCGGACATACATTGCAAGTTAATTAAAAGCTTGTAAAAGGTCATATGTAATGTGCCTTTATCTTTAGGGTGCTGTCACAATAAAATTGTATTGTCATCGGAACTTGACAGGTATGCCAAAAAGCTCAATGGTATCGGGAACTTATTGACCGAGCGGGCGAAGCGAGCGATCTTTTTGCTTTCCTCTGTCAGTTTGTTGGTACTGCTCTACAGGTCGTATTTTACCGATCTGGACAAAACTTGGTACCTATACAGGTTCTAAAATTTCAAAGTTTTTTTTTGTTATCGGCGATTACTCGATAACTTGTAAAGCATAATTAGCTGTGATGGTTTTCCTTTTCGCAAACGGATTCCGATTCCCGATTTTTTCTCGATTTATTACATCCTACTAAGGTATGGATGGCTGGATGGATGTTTGTTACTCTTTCACGTCAAAACTACTGGATGAATTTGGATGAAATTTGGAATGGAGATAACTGGACTCCCGGAATAACACATACGCACATTTTTATCCCGATATTCTCACGGGATAGAGAATTACGCGGGTGTAACCGCGGGGTGCTGCTTGTCTTATATATATTTACATACCTTTGATAGCCATCAGAACGAAGAATTTCACCCCAAACATGGAACTGTTCAAATTGTCACTTTTATGTCATAAGCACCTAATTGCTACAGTAGGTGCCTGAGAGAAGATTTAATTACGAATGAGCAGAGCATTGCCTCAGGCGTTGTTATATAGATATATATATGTAGTTGTTGTTCATAATAAGTACCCAAATATTGACAAAATGCTTGTTTTCTAGAGGATGTAACAAATGAGTAAATATTTGTCGTGTTTATTAACATTTGATAATCACATTTCGAAGCATTTGATTACCTTTTTCGGAACGTGGTCAATATTTACCATCATCATCATCATCTTTAGACGTCCACTGCTGTAGTAGAGTACTGTTGTTAAAAAAAAATTTTACCCTCAAAACTCCCACAACCTAAGAAGCCTTACAAACCTCGAAACAACCATTCAAACTCATAAAAACACAGGGTTTATACCCTATCCTAACTCCTTAGATTTCATACAATGCCTTAAACTCTGAGAAACCCTTAAAACCTCCTACAAACCCATTAAACCCCATTACGACGGACCTTGCTCAGGAGTCTTGCTTGGGAGTCGGGATTTTTACCAGCTGAGGCAGGAACCACGATAGAATGTTTTCGTGACACTCCTATTTTTTTTTACAACACCTACAAATCCTTGAAACCCGTACAAACAAATCCATACGACCCCATTTTAGAATATATACAAACAAAGGACTTTTCTCATGATTTGTGATTTTTATTTTTCCTAGTGTTTGACTAAGTTTGAACGGTTTTCTCGGCATCAAAACTCCCTATCCTACCCTATCCTATTTCGTCAAAATTGTAAGAGCAGTATTTCGCGATAATTTGTACAGACAGACAGACAAAGAAACAAATAAATTATTAATTTGCACATACAAATCAGTTGATCGCGGTCACGACTCGGCTATCGGGTTCTAGATGCAATAAATTGCGCATTGTGAGGCGATTGTATGCATTGATGATCATTATTGGCCTTAGTACTTTGATAGAGATCAGGCGCCCATTCAAAGAACATCTCTAAACGTGTTGCCAACGCAACCACAGCTCGGCTTCGGGGTGCGTGCGCTCGCCATCGCCACCGCTCGCTGTCAAACGTACACGATGCTACACGCTCGGATTAAGAATTAAAGCCACACGCATGCTACACCTTACACGCGAGCGCGACGTATATCGTATGTCATTTTTGACCGAGTGAGCGGTGCGATATCCTTCTTCTTCTTTTCTTAGGTAATGGCTTCTGTGCATTATTTGCGACAATTTAGCCATGTCAAGTGAAAGTGATATAATTAATTATATTTTTATAGTCAAGTCGTCAAGAGTCATTTTAAAAGAAAAACGGCTAATTTCCCTGTATTTTTTGCTGTCGTTTCGAGACTGAGTTCAGAAGCCTCTTTATCGTCAAGAGTCTAACCCAGTTTACATAGTGGCAGAAAAATTAAGTTTTTACAGGAAAAATCCACCATTTTGATGAGACACGCAATCTACTTAAATTTCACTACCTACATGTCTGCCCATCTCGCTGCTGGACGACCAACGATTCTGATGTATATGTCCGAATGTATAAATTTAATTTTATTTTATTCAGTTGAACATAATAAAAATTACTGTTTTGTTTATGCTCACTTTTTATTCAAGCTCCTAAGTAGGTACCTATACATTGTTTTAGGGTTCTGAAGTGCAACAAAGAACCCTTATAGTTTTCCTATGTCAGTCTGTCCATCCGTATTCAGAGCCGTTTAAATAGTCGTAAACTATGAGTAAGGGTCAGGGAGGGTACGGTGACTCAGGAGACAACAGTGTCTCATACATGTTTCGACCAGAATGACGCGCTTTATGTGACTATCTTTGTCGCACAATTGAAGGGAGTGAACCCCAAACACGGCCAAACCAGTCAGCGGGCGAATTGAGCGCCGTACGGAGGTGTCACCGTTTTTATTTTTTTCCGCGCTCACAAAATTGCTTTATTTTGTTTGTTGTTGTCCGAAGATCATCATAGTTTGTGGTGACCATTGTGTTTGCCGTATAAAAGATATTGTAGTAGTCTTTATTCTGTATTTCTTTGGTGTTTTTGTTATCAGATTCGACTGCCGTCATCGAATATTTTCAACATGACGTATTTGTGAACAGTGACTCAATTTTAAGGAGAACACAGTGGCTCACGCTAATTTAATCCTTGAACCACTGTGGTACACAGTAACTCAATTCTCTTTTTTCTTTTTTTTTCTAATATTGTTTTGGCAGTATTTAATGAAAATAAAATGATGCTATATTAAACTAGGATAGTTTAACAACAATCTGTGCAAATTTCAGGTTAATCTTTTGAGTTTTTCAAAATTTTCGAAACCTCTGCAAAAATCCGAGCCAACGTAGCCTCCCTGACCTTAGACTAAATCCCACAATATATACATACATAGACACATACCTTTATCCCATTCTACAGGTCATACCTTACAGATATCATCTGCCTGTGATTAAGTCTTTTGTTGCGGACCAAATCAAACAGCTCCACCATTCTCCTTCAAAGTTTATACAAGACTGCACAAAATAAACATCACAAAAAGAACCAATTTTAAAATATATACTATATTTTGTCACCAGCTAGCCTCCCTTAAGTTTTGAAGGAGGCTGGTGTGGTTGGTGCGGAAGTTTAGTCACCAACATCTTTCATTCGGTTCACCAAAATAATTATTATGGCACCAGTTCTGAAACTCCGGTTCTGTAGACGGCCGAAGGGGTGTAAACAATAACCTAATTATTAAGTCTTACTAACAAATGGTAGTAGTAGAGCTTTTTTATGAAAGAGTTCGTCCGGGGAATTACTTCCACCATACCTATTTCTGCCGCGAAGCAGTAGTGCTTGTATTGATGTGTTCCGGTTTGAAGGGTAAGGATGCCGGTGAAATTACAGGCACATGAGACTTTTCATCTTTATATCTCAGGGTGAAGGGCGCAGTGCAGTGCCACATAGGGTGCGTCCTAGGTGGACGTGATCTATGAGGTAATGCACTGTTCATAGGCAGAGGTTACCGCTTAAAATATACTTATTGCCAAACTTGAACATTACGGCGTAAGAGGAAATACTCATGCGTTGCTGAAGTCATATTTGAGCAATCGAAAGATGTTTGTAGAAATAAAGAATCGAGGGTATGGTGAAGAGGAGAAGGTCCAGAAATCAAAATTGGTAAATATAGTGACGGGAGTACCTCAGGGCTCAATTTTGTGACCAATTTTATTCATTATTTTCACAAATTACATGATTAACTATATAACTAATAAAACACCGGACATTGATATCGTAGTCTATGCAGACGATACTAATGCTAGTGTTAGTGCAGATGACATGCCAGCGCTTAATGCAAGAGTAAACGATTCCTTGGTTAGTTTCCAATACTGGTTCTCAGCTAATGAACTCATTATCAATGTAACTAAGACAAACGCTATGCTTTTTCAATCTACTGCAAACAGTAAAGATATTTTGGAACCGATACTAGATCAGCAATGTGTGCAAAACGTTAACTCGGTAAAATTCTTAGGAGTGCATAAAGATTCATTACTTAATTGGAAAAATGAACTGGAAGGCATAGAAAGCTCTATTGCTTCAGCCTGCTATGCGTTGAGGACACTACGTGATAAGATCAGTACTGAACGATTGAAAATGGTATACTATGCACTAGTTGAATCCAAGCTTAAATATGGCATTCTTTTGTGGGATAACAGCTACAAATATAATATAGAGAGGGCTTTCATCTTGCAAAAAAGAAGCATCCGAACAATCGTTCGTATCTCTCAAAGGGACTCCTGCAGGAACCATTTCAAAGACTTGGGTATATTGACTGTTCCGGCCCTTTATGTACAGGTACTTTTAGGATTTTTGGCTAAATACAGGCATGAGTATGAAACGGAACAGGAATGGGAAGAACGAATCAGGAGTAGAACCAAAAATATTCGAAACAAAATAACTCCTAGACTTAACATCATGAAACACTGCGCTAGATATCAAGCTGTGAAAATTTTTAACAGCTTGCCTTTGGATATCAAAGGGGAGCTCCATAGGAAAATAGTTTTCAAAAATAGATTAAAGGCTTTCTTATTGGAAAAGTGTCCATATACGCTCGCTGAACTTGACTTATAATTTATCTTTAACTATGTATTTGAATACATAGACACATTATTAACATTAACATTATTATTAACATTATTGTTATCAATAAATGAACTATGAACTATGAATAATAATACCATCACCATGGTCTGACTTAATTATAATGAGCCACACATGTCCATCACTCCACATCTTGTATTGTATTGTTTTTATTTGATTTATATAATTGTAAATGTGTTAATTTTTTTAAGTTTTACATTTTTTAATTAATTATTAATTATTATTGACATTATGATTTTATGAATGATAATAATTACTACCTACTTTCCTACTTTATATGTGAACTTTCCGACACAATGTTTTTTTTTATTTCTGGAAATAAATGAATTGAATTGATTGAACATCAGGTGGGTCATTTGCTTGTTCCGTCATTCAAGTAGTATAAAAAAATAAAAAATACCTTGTGGTGTCTGCATAAATGAAATTAATACCTAGAGTCCGCGCCACGACTAAAGTCCGACGGCCTTTTGAGGAACTAACGGATAACAGAGGGAGATTTTTTTATTGCAGTATTAATTAGTATGCCGTTTCTAAGAATCTTTCGAAGAATTCTTTATTCAGAAAATACCATCCAACCCTATAATTTAAAACCAATTTCAAATAATCTAAAACACATTAAACTCTTTGAAAGGATTGTGTGTGTTAATTATGATATCGTGAATCAACCCTTTTCTACCGAGCCTATTATAATATCGTTAAGGTGACGGGCTGGTCGGATCGACCACAGAACACTTGGACAAACAAAAAAAACAAAAACTATAACTTGAACGGGTCGCATTAATCAACCTGGAGGAAGTATTAAGTGTCAAACATAATAGTTTTGATAGGATGGGAGACGACTGGTTTGTTTCCATTGTAGGCATCATGTTCTTCATTCTAGACTTTTGTTATTAATATACAGAAGTACATCGAGCAACACGGAAGGCCGCATTGCTAAGACTGAAATACTAGTGTATAGTATTATTTTATATGTGACTGAAGAAAGATGGGACATGGGAATTAAACCTTCTCATATTTCTTACATATAATTTTCGTCACGGTTTATTGGCATAGTATCTGACAACCTCTGTGGCGCGGCGGGCGCAGATTCGCCTGCGACGCAGGAGGTTGCGGTTCGATTTCCGCCTCAGAACAAATATTTGTACGATCTGTAGATACTTGTTCGGGGTGTTCTGACTTTTTTCTACGTATAGTAAAAAATATCTATATATGCAATGTATTGTATTAAGTATATCAGTTATCTAGTACCCATAACACAAGCTCAAAACTTCAGGATTTTGATAAACATTCTTTGTGCAGATTTCTACATTCCCTACGCATTATTTACATCAATAACCTTCTCTTTTTAAAATATTGTAATTTTAATACAAACATCTTAATTTTTCCTGTCATTTACCAAGTAAGGTGTGGCAATATTTTAAGCGAGTAGTTCCTGATGGATCCCTTGAGGTCGATCCCTTGTCCTGTTCGATCCCTTATACCTATAATTTTGTTCCTAATAGATCCTGTCTCCAAGGGATTAGTTTAAAATTATTATTTTAATTACTTTTTTGTTCTTGGTGGGTCCATTAAGGATTTTTAAAGAAGTTTGGTACAGTCAAGCAATAAACATCTACCTGTATACATTATTATTCAGTTTGTTTAAATAATAAAACATCATGAGCTGCATAACTTAATTATAACAATTTAACTTCCACTTCTTTCTTTTATTTTAGCCTCCTGTTTGTTCAGTGGAAACGCGCAGAAGGTCCGACAAACAATGGTCCATACAAATAGGAATACATGTTAACGAGAGCGCGGGTAATCCTACAATGCTCTCCTTAATAATTAGCTGTGACGTCATTTTGTAAGTACTTATTTATTAGGATTTCCATAATAGGATACACATAACTAACAAGTAATTAATTTTGTAAAAATTAAAAAACCGTCAACGCAATGAACCGGCTGAACCGATTTTGATCAAACATAGCTAAGAACACTCCCGACAAATTCACATTTAAAAAAAAAAAAAAAACGGTTCATCCTTTCGGGAGCTTCGATGCCACAGGCAGTCACACACAGACACACAAACAGACACACATACATACATACCTACACACACACACAGACACACAAACAGACACACATACATACATACCTACACACACACACAGACACACACACACACAGTACAACACACAGACACGTCAAAGTTATAACACCTCGTCGCTTTTGCGTCGTGGTTTAAAAATTTGAATGTACAATAATTGGATGCGTTCCCTGTGCTCACTCAGCGTATATAGCAGCTGATTGGTCTTATTTGGAGGCTTTGTCCTCATGGACGAGTCAATATTATGTGCTGAAAAATAAATATATCATTCATTGACCTTTTATTTGTAAAGTGAACGTACAAAAATGTTCTACCTCTTCATTAACCATGTGAAAAAATAACAAAATGTAGCTGTTTTCGACTGAAATTTTTATTCAACTTCTAAACGACTTCGAATTTCGTACTTTTTCTTTCACCTAAATGTCGGCAACACTTTATCTTCAAGTTGAACGTATGATTCTGTGATGCGACGGTTTTTCACGTGGCAAATCATTATTTTTCGTCATTTTCACTTACTTTTCGTTCCGCGAGCACTGTTCTGTCACTATCTAAATTACCTGAACTTTAATGAGTTAGAAAGTGATGGAATTCGGCTCTGGTATGTACCTTGAGGCAACCACAGCTCCTTCAGTTCACAAGTACCTAGCTTGCAGCATCGTAATTAAATTGAGTAGTACCTGTTCGATCCCTTGAGGTCGGTCCCTTTGTGCTGTTCTATCCCTTATACCTTAAATTCCCTTACAGCTGCACAAATAAGTGTAAGGCTTCGGCAACCCCGAACAGAAACGTTCATACAAAAATAAAACGCTCAGAAAAATATATATCTTTTAAAATATATATTGCTAATTTTACAAATCCATCGCCTTTGGTTTTATGGTATCAATTTTTTAACCTTGCACCTGTGAAGCAATCAAATCTAGCTAAAAGTGAGAGGTAACTTATTGTTTTTTCTATCGAGAAAAATGTTCGTGTTTCTGTTGCAGTCGTTTCGTTTCGTATGAGGTAGTGCTGGCCTCTGGTGTCAGAGTTTGTCAAGCCGCCCGAGGGCCTCTGACATGGCTTATCGACTGCTATTAATCAATAACAGCCGGGACCGACAGCTTAACGTGCCCTCCGAAGCACAGAGCGATGGAAATCCGCACATAACTTAGAAAAGTTTTTGGTGCGGAGCCTAGGATCGAACCTTGTATCGTTGGATTCTGAGTTGCACTATTGAACCGTTAGGCTACCATCGCGCTGTTGCAGTGATCCCTCGGTATTATAATGTAGTATCCATGCATCGGCATCAAGCAGCGACTATCAGCTACTGTGCAATCTCGCATCCTCACTTTCTTCGGGCACGTGTCGCGACGCGGCGGGTCAAAGCCTCAAATTCAAAGTCAAAGTCAAAGTCAAAGTCAAAGTCAAAGTCAAAGTCAAAGTCAAAGTCAAAGTCAAAGTCAAAGTCAAAGTCAAAGTCAAAGTCAAAGTCAAAGTCAAAGTCAAAGTCAAAGTCAAAGTCAAAGTCAAAGTCAAAGTCAAAGTCAAAGTCAAAGTCAAAGTCAAAGTCAAAGTCAAAGTCAAAGTCAAAAGTCAAAAGTCAAAGTCAAAAGTCAAAGTCAAAGTCAAAGTCAAAGTCAAAGTCAAAAGTATTTTATTCATTGAAATCACAAGGATCATTTTAAATCGTCTTAAAAAATAAATTTACATTTACTCCTGTTCCAACGCAACCAGACCTAGAAGAATCAGGCAACAAACACGGTCTGTTTTTCTTTTGATGATCCTTCTTACTACTAGGTGGAGAGCGCCTGTGTGGTGCCTCGAGAACAAGTTGAAGCTGATTCAAGGAAAAAAGGAAAACCAAATTAAAAGTCTTACTTAGGTAGGCAGTCAAAAGTAAGATGATAGAGAGAATCAGCAAAAGTTCATAAGGCAGCACACACTACGCTTGATATACTCATAAATAACACATCAGTAATAAATTATATGCAGGTACAGACATTGCAAATTGACAAATTAGGTGTCGAGGGGCAGAGCGACATCAGGCCACGCGGCTTTATCATTAACATAGTCATCTAGTGTGTAATACGCTTTCTTAATTAAATTATTCTTTATGTAAGATTTAAATCTTCGAATCGAAAGTTTAGAAGCACTTTCTGGAAGTTTATTATAGAACCGAACAGAATTCCCCATAAAAGACCCACTTACTTTTTTTAATCTAAATTTGGGAATACTCTGTTTATTTTTATTTCTCGTGTTAAAACAATGCACGTCACTTTTTTTCATAAATCTATCTAAGTGTTTATGTGTATATAATAAGGTTTCGTAGATGTATTGCGATATTACGGTGAGAATGTTAATTTCCTTAAACCACTCCCTCAAGGAGTCACGTGGCTTCATTTTATAAATGGCACGTATTGCCCGTTTTTGTAAAACAAATATTGCTTGGATGTCTGCTGCTTTCCCCCACAGAATGATGCCATATGACATAACACTATGGAAGTAGCCAAAATAAACTAGCCTAGCTGTAGCTTCATCAGTAAGCTGCCTTATCGTACGAACAGCATATGCAGCGGAACTAAGTCTACCCGCAAGTGCCTCAATTTGTGGTCCCCACTGCAAACTTGCATCAATATTAAGTCCTAAGAAAACAGTAGAGTTTACAAGATTGAGTGTCTCGCCATTTACTTTAATATTAGTTGGGTAATGTTTTACATTTGGCAAAGTGAATTTAATGCATTTAGTTTTTTTAGCATTAAGCAACAGATTATTTACTGTGAACCAATCAAGAACTTGCGATAGTGATTTATTTAGATCATCGTAATTAGCTTTTGACCTATCAAGTTTGAAAATTAAAGAAGTATCGTCAGCAAATAAAACTATATCACATATGTCTTTTACATAAAAAGGGAGATCGTTAATGTATACTAAAAATAGAAATGCGCCTAGTATTGAACCCTGGGGCACTCCCATAACAATAGACGATCCTGAAGACCTTTCACCACCAACGTCAACTTTTTGTACTCTATTGGATAAGTAAGAATTTACAAGCTTAATTGCCTGATTTTGGATGCCATAATGTTTTAACTTCAAAATTAGAGTAGAATGCTTTGGATAGGTCGCAGAATACTCCGATCGCGTCTTGCGAGTTTTCCCATGCTTGAAATATGTGTTCCAAAAGCATGGTACCAGCATCAGCTGTTGATCGACCCTTGGTAAATCCAAATTGATGACTATGAAGTAGTCTGTGGAAGTTAAAGTGTGACAATAATTGAGTAAGAATAAGTTTTTCAAAGATTTTACTTAACGCGGGCAATATAGAAATCGGCCTATAATTAGCTGGATCTTTTGCATTTCCAGACTTGAACAAAGGAATTAATTTACTATGTTTCATAAGATCTGGAAAGATTCCGTCGTCAACACATCTATTAAAAATGTAGGCTAAGCATGGAGCAATATCAATAATTATAATACCTAACACCTTTGTGGATATTCCCCAAAGATCTTCAGTATTTTTAATATTAAGTGACTTAAATGTCTTAACAATACTATCGGCATTTACGTATCTAAAGCTAAACGCGATCTCACATTTAGCAACACTTAGTTCCAATAAAGTAGATGCTCCAGAGGCAGATGATTGTAATGACTGGGTTACAATAACTGGTATATTAGAGAAAAAAATGTCAAAGGCATTCGCGACATCAATCTTTTTTGTCAATGTTGTATTGTTTATGTTTAATTTGATCTGCTTATTGCGTGTCTTCGATTTACCTGTTTCATTATTAATTAATTTCCAAGTTGCCTTAATTTTATTCGATGATTTTTCTATTTTTTTTCTCAAATGTATTGATTTTGCTGCACGACAAACTTTTTTAAAAGTATTTGAATAGTTCTTTATATACAAAATAAACTTTGGGTCATGCAACATTGATTCCCTAGCCGCATAGAGATCATATAATTTATTCCTGCTTCTATAGATACCGGGTGTCGCCCAATCAGCTAACCCGACATTAGATTTAGCTATACATGTTTTTAATTGAAATATCTCAGTATGTTGCTCATTTATCAAATTAGACAAGGAGGTAAAAAGTTCATTTGGATCATCTACGTATGGTAAAAGGGGTATTTTAAGTTCAATACTGCTCTGAAACTTCATAATTCGACTCGTACAGGGAAGAGTTGAGGGCACACGAGCACGGGGCAGATCGACCATGAGATCAACTGACCAAATCATGGCAGCTTTGGACGGTCCACTGCATGAATGCACCAGGAAAGCTGCGGTGCGAGATGAGTGGCGAAGGATTGTGAAGCGAGCCACAGACCCTGAAGTGACGACCACGACCACTCTGCCAAGAGTGTAACGACGATGAAAAAGATCCATGCATATTTATAGTCTGAATGGTGTACCAAATATAACTTGGAATTTTAACGTTCTATACGCCGCATTCCATTATAAAATTCGTCAATGGTAATTAAATATATAGCAACCAAAAAGTTTTGAAACTTTTGAATTATTCAAAAATATCTGATGAAGTTACTATTATGTAGTATTAAAAGTACATTTTAGAAGCAATAGATCGTCGTTGAAGATATTTGATTCTAGCTCTGACTTACATACATATACATAGACACACGCCTTTTCCCCCGAAAGGACCTCTTCAGATGGACCTCTTTTCACCGTGGGTTACACCATCGTGGGAAATAGACATGACAAGTGGTGAACTCATCGCAACCATTGCTTCCCATGACAGACTCTGCTAACGCTTTTTTCGAGTAATAATATACCTAAGTCAGCAGCCAGGACAAATCTTATACCAACGAATCTTACAAACAAGTCCGGGTAATGTCATGTCACAAATTATAGGATAAGTTCATAAATTCATTATTATCTTAAAAACAATGATCGGTTATACATTTTGTCAGCTTGCTTTTAAACATAGTAAATGGCAAATTCTTAAATGAATTTGGTTATTTATTATAGACCCGTATGGCATTTACATACATATACATTTATCTTATAAATATGCAGCATAAGTTGTTTATTTTTTAATGATTATGTTATATCAATTTATTTGTTAGTAATAAAAATACTAATCAATGGTATTATTACGTACATAATACCAGCATATTATTGGGTAAAAATATTAGATTATATTAACTAAGACTTATATTCAGATAAACCCGCAGTATGCGTGGTATTTTTGCATTTATGAAGTCAAATGGCACCAGCCGGGCAATTGCGCAAAACCATTGAACTACAATACACTGAACATCGAAAAAACTTCAAATTTGACATTTATAGCCAAAATTTTTACTTTTCTGTCAGTTTCGTATTGTGAGGGGAGACCAGGTAAAACGGGTAAGTTAAGGTTGGAAGCAAAAAAAAACAGGTTCTTGATATTTATCAAACTACTAGCTGTAACCCGCGACTTCGTACGCGTAATATTATTTAATCCATTTATTATATTATCCATGTGTGCGTAACAGCACAGACTATAATATTATGTTTTTACACTGTGTTAATAGTATGTTCTATATATTTGTTGTAGTAGTAGAACGTTTGGATTTCCACTTGTGGTATCCTACCTATCTAGATACTAACTAGTGGTTCGCCCCGAACTGAGACCTCGCGAATACACGCGATTTAGGTAGGTTACCAGTTACCTTATTTCTTTCTAAAATATATCTATTTTATGTACGTGAGTATATCCGCATAAAATTAACGTAGTTATAGACGGTTATCACGGTACTTCATATCCAAGCTTCAAAAACGCATCGATCTAACTTTCAGACATTATTAGCATTGCCATCTAGTTGTGGATTTGTTACTTAACCACCAAAGATTAAGTTAACGATCATTAAGTTTAAGACCACGATCTCACCTGTTGGTCAGTACTACATAGGGCGCGTCCGAGGTGGACGTGACCTATGAGGTATTGCATTGTTCATAGGCAGAGGTTACCGCTTAACATCAGGTGGGCCTTCAGCTTGTTCGGTCATTCAAGTAGTATACTTAATAAATAATATTTAAAAATAAATAAAAAAACACGCTTTTATAGCTAACCCTCGGATAGCTAACCGAACTAAAAAATAGAAATAATATTCAATTTCAATGAGTTTATATTACAGTAGAAGAAGATCGAACAATCAATCAGTTTTTTTTTTGAGCGTGGGTTACTTGATATAGTAAGTGTAACAATCATTCTGTTGGCAACTATCATCGAGCAACACGGAATGGAGACGCCATCAAAGGCATTCCCCGCTGTAGTTCCCCTCTAAATTTAATGCCCTCGAGGGCATACAGCTTATAAAAAACTAGCTGTCGCCGATTGCTCTGTCAGACTGAATCGACTCGCGTGGGAGATAGTGCTCCAAGAAAAACGCCGAGTTGTTCAGTTTTATGCTGTAAAAAAATGATTGGATCATCAAATTTACAAGAAGATGGTGTTTCCTTTCACATGTACCTGAATTTCAATAAATTATTATAATTTATTGCATAAAAATTGACCAAGTCAAATTAAGCCGTATAAAAACAAAAGTGGCCATCTTAGATTTTGAAATTTTTGAGTTAGTGTTCGGGGTAAAATAATAAAACTGAACGGTTTAACAAAAAAAACCGTGAATATTTTATTCAAAAACACTGATTCACTCTTCACTACGACTGCACTTCAGTACACTAGTCATTCATTACTCTAAAATCACTCCCAAGTTACTTGATTTATTCGTACTGAAAGCCAATTCCCTTACGACTACCCTGCCCACTTTTAAACCGAGCTCCACTTAAGCGTGTGATAGAGGGGCGACATAAAAGTGACCAAAAGAATAGATATAAATGTGTATAATACATCAATGTGCATGTCAGGATGTATTCTGCTGACGTAAACCTGTATATAACGTGTAAAGTCAGTAAGCCAAGAGGTGGATGATTACTTAATATCCTTGATTACTAAATACCATTTATTAAACACGTTCGACATCATGTGACATGTGGCATTAACGAGTATCGTATTTGACGGCTTTGTAACCACTAACTAACCGTTAACTACTAACTACTACTACTACGTGTCACAGGCTCTTTCTTGGTTCAGTGACCAACTTGAGATATAGTGTCCCTGAAAGTGGCCTGTGACCAATGGTGAAAGAACCAGTGTGGTAAAAGGATTAAATGTACCTCGCAGAGGTGTATTATATGATATGTCAACGTAAGTGTCATGTGAAACTATATTTAAAGAAATAAAATTAAATCACACTACTATTAACTACAAGTGTAACATCAAAAAGTTTGTACATTTGAGAACTTTGATTACAAGAGATGGCAAGCATGAAGATGATATTTAAATGAGTGTAAATTCTGGAAATCAAGTGAACTTAACGCCTTATTATCAGCCGGAACGTATCCAAAAAGGCACGACGACTGGATGTGCATAGAGGGGTGTTAGTGCCAACACTAATGTATCTGGTGGTAGCGAAAGTTGCTAAGGCAGAATAAACATGAAAGTAGAATAAATGCAGTGAAGATGAGGTTTGAGAAGTATGTATGGTGGACTTTGAGAGAGAATAAGAAACTGTGTGTTAACAGAGCATTGTAAAATGAAAGAGCACGTGTATAGTGACAAGGATTGAGAAAGGTATGCTTGGATGGTTTGGGTATATATAAAGGATGAATGATAGTAGATTAACGAAACTAGTTCATAAGATGAGCATGAATGGGACAGTTGGAAGGGGGAGACCTCGGTGAAGGTATTCAGAATAGATCAGGGTCGATCTGGAGAATGGCCAGGCTAAGAGCGCCCTTAACCAATGAGCATATATGAAGAATGTGATGTGAGTGAATGAAGCGAAACAGGTATGCCAGGATCGTAGCAAGTGGAAATTCATGGTCTCTGCCTACTTCTCTGGGAAACAGGCGTGAGTATGTGTGTATGTTTGTAATATTATAAATGCTAAATTTTCTAAGGATTGGATGAAATTTAGAACGGCGAGAGCTGGACCACTGGAATAGTTTTAAATTTTATTTAGATGTTCCCATAGGATCAAAACTTATGCGAGTGAAATCGCGGGTTGCTTCTAGTTTATAATAAGAATAAAACTACGTGGTTAATTTTATCAAAATCGGCAATATTGATCATACTTAAATAACTTTACTCTTTTCAGGTAAAAGTAAATAAAGATGCTTTAAAAAAATCGTTGATCGCCCATTATGAGGTTACTGTAAAATCTTTGCACGTTGTGTTTGCCTATAATGAGGGGTTTTCACGGCCATACCAAATCATCTATAAACCCTTGAAAATAGATGTCGCTGCTGTGTACTTAACTGTAAAAGTAAAGAAATGTAAAAGTCAACAACGAAGTGATATATTTTAGTGGTATTTTGTTACTATCACACAAAATAACATAGGTACGATGCATTTGTTGATTTTGACAACCACAGTTGAGTCAGGGCCATCAATTGAGCCAAATTGAATTTAAAAAAAAACGAAAATGAAAAGCCCCCATTGGTTTCTTCTGTAGCTAAAGATAGGTATATAGTTTGTACCTCTTCATATATGCATGTCGGATCCTCAAGATCCCTTCGAGCGGCAAAAGGCAACTTAGGGGCTTTCCAGTGGGTCTCGTGCAAATGAGGAAAATTCAAAAGTGGTTTCACTAAGATTTTATTCAAACTGACTTTGAACTTGATTTTGTATTTTGTTGATTAAATCGTGTGCACTCTGCAAACGCCGATGTAATAATGAGCTCTGGCGCTTTCGTACGCTCCTTTTATATCTGAGCGTCGATCGCTTTGCGTCTTTGCGTAAACAAGACTCGGGCGCATTCGTTTGGGTGGCGCGACACGACAGAATACGATTGTTCGCAGCCGTACACGTGGTGTTTATAAGCCTTCAATCTCAGTAGATCTATTCTCCAGATTCATCATATGACTTCTCTCTCCGACATACATGTGTAGACTGTTGGTAAACCTATTTTTTTTTAAATTAAATAAGCAACTGCTAACAATAACAGCCTCAATGCACAGTGAAATAGCTTTGTGCTCATTTAACAGTTTTTTTTATTTCTCAAAAATTCCTGTATGTGAGTTGCCCGTGTTTTCTTTTATACTACTAAATTAGTGATGTGCCTCAATAATAAAGTAGATTTTTTATCGATAAAATAAATGCTCGTTTAATATGTTTTACAAGCTATTGAAATTTGATTTATATTATTCGGGAGCCATAGCCTAGCCTAACCTAACTTTCTAACCGTTAATCCAATCACCATGAAGGTATTGGTATATAACAAGGTAGGTAACTGTTATGATTTTAATTTGAAATTATTCATTTTATGCCATAAGTTGACGACCTCTGTGGCGCGGTGGACGAAGGTTCGCCTGTGACGCAGGAGGTTGCGGGTTTGATTCCTGCCTCAGAACAAATATTTGTACGATCTTCAGATATTTGTTCAGGGTGTTCTGGGTATTTTCTATGTTAATGCAAAATAAATATCTATGTAATGTACTGTACTAGGGATATCAGTTATCTAGTCCATATCACAAGCTGTGCTTGGCTTGGGGCTGGATAATCTTGTGTGAACTGTGTCCAGCATCAAAAAATAAAATAAAAATAAATATATATATATAATGAAATTCACTTAGGTACAATGTGAAAGAAAACACCATCTTTTCGTAAATTCGATGTTCCAGACCTTGATTTACAGCTGAAAATGTAACGATTCGGCATTTCAGTATTTGTAGCACTGTCACACTGTTTTACTCTATGCGTCACACGATCGGTTCAGTCTGACAGAGCAATCGGCCCATCATGATACAATTTTATTACTAGCAAAAGCAAAACATGCTTGGTGAGGGCTAGCAAGCTTTTTTTTCCGTGATTATTTATATTTAAACAAAGACATGAATTTAAATTACTATGCTAAATTACAACGGATAGTTTTTTCGTTAAGCGTACCACAAAATTGCATGGGATAGTAGAGGACTCGCTTCGCTCGCCCTAATGATTGGGCGAAAACAGTGTTACTAACGCGTATGCCCAAATGAAATTGTGCATAGCCAGAGGGGAACGACATCTTGACATGAATTTAAATTACTATGTGATATTACAAATCTAGAGGTGTGATAGTTTTTCGTAAAAAGTTGCATGCCTACCTAGGTTGTGGGATACGTGATCACTATAAATTAACAAAAGCATATGGCAGGTAGAATAACTAAATCAATTGACACTTTGATTACACAAGCTTTTAGCGCTGAAAAAAACATGAAAAATATAGCTAATAATTTTGCCAGTGAGTTTCAGAATAATGTAAAATCTATTATACCTAAATGCACTCTTAAACTGTTGAATGAATCTGACTACGTGAATCCTGCAGATAAATCAATATTCTTTCCTAAAGCTTCTAAAACTCACGTTCATAAAATTATAAATAATATTAACCCGCATAAGGCGCCAGGTGTCGATGGCATTCGAGCCATGGATATCTTGCGACTTTCGGATAGGATTGTGGGTGCAATAACACGCTTATTAAACACCAGTATTGCCACTGGTCGATATCCTAAAGAGCTAAAGACGGGTATTGTCCGACCTATTCATAAAGGTGGAAGCACCCTGGACTATGGGAAGTATCGTCCTATTACAATACTGCCAGTATTGGATAAAATAATTGAAAAATATATAAGTGGCATTGTACAGAAGTTCTTTTCGGCGAATAGCATTCTGGCGTCTCAGCAATACGGCTTTCAACCAAATAAAAGTACTACCCTCCTGCTGTCTCGTTTTACGGATGACGTAAACTCTTTCCTAAACGCGAAAAAGCATGTCCTATTAGTCTTTATAGACTACAGTAAGGCGTTTGATACACTGCGGCACGACTTACTTATTGAGAGGCTAGACAGTAGTGGGATAAGAGGGGATCTGCTGGAGTGGTGCAAAGATTATCTTCGTAATCGCAGCTACCAAGTCAGGGTGGGAGACGAGTATAGTGACAGTGTCAATATCTCTGAAGGAACGGCACAGGGATCGGTGCTCGGTCCCTTGCACTATTTAACGTATGTCAATAATATGATCAACATTTTAAAATATTGCACTGTCTACCAATTTGCCGATGACACTTGTCTGATGGTAGCGGATAAAGATATTATGATCGCTCAAGACCATATCCAATCGGATTTCACCGCAATTTGCAGGTGGTCTCATGATGCTGGACTGGTACTGAACGCTGACAAAACAAAACTGATTCACGTCCACTCTAGCCACAACTCGTGTAAAAATAACTTTAAAGTTGTAGCCCATAGTCACGATTGTCTACACTCATTTAACTCCCCGTGTAAAGTCAGTTGCATAAATATTGAGCAGGTGATCGAGCACACTTACCTCGGCTTAGTCATTGATAATAGGTTCAATTGGGCAAAGCATATAGACAGAACGTGCAACAAACTTCGTGCCATTATGGCTAAGTTTTATATTATAAAAAGCAGGGTTCCCTTTCACGTTTTAATGACAATGTATAAGGCCTTAGTTGAAAGTATACTATCGTATGGGTTGAGTAGCTACGGCCGTACATACAAGTCATACCTTGACCAGATTTTTAACATACAGTACAGGCTACTTAAACTGATCGTTCCCATTAAAATAAAAAATAAATACGCAGGTGATTCACTAGGCCTTTTTAATTACTGTGGCATTATTCCGATACATAAAAAGGTAGAACTCAATTTGCTAATAGAACAATTCTTCAATTTAGATATTCAAACTCAAAAAAGTCACCATATTGTTACCAGAAGTATGACCAACAAAAATCTACTTAAACCATTATTTAGGAACAAATACGGGAAACGAACATCTGAATACATAATCCCACATCTTATTAATAAAATACCTACAGACATTAAAAACAAAATTACTCAAAACAATATTAAATACACCTTAAAAAAGTATATGCTAAGCAATTTAAAGAGCTTGGCATAAAATGGAGCATCCTATGTTCGCGCGAGCACTCACTCAAGATGTTGTTACTATGACTCGCATGTGTGTGTGTGCTCGAGTGAACGTGCATCATTTGTTTATCTAACTACCTACTACTTATAACTCGAATGTAATTTTGTATGTACCTATCATCGAGAACCTAGTGTTACGATAAACCTAATATAGGTTTTTAAACACTAAATGTAAGAAACATATGTTGTAAATCATGTTCAATAAATAAATAATAATAATAATAATTTCCCAGTTTGAACTCATTTACTCATTTTCAAGAAAAGTCGTGTCATGAGTGTCCGTACTGTGTCGTGGGATTTTCCTATTCAAATCCTATTCTCTGATTGACCAAAGAATTTAAAAGAAAATTGCTAGGTATAATTTTTTCAACGCGATTTTCTGTTCATTAGATAAAGCGCTAAGTATTACTTTACCTACCATTGTTTAACATTAACATAACTTAACACACCCAACACATACCTACATAGTTGTGATCCCACACTAGGATCCCATGTGACGTGGGACAATTATGCCTGAAATTTAAAAAAAAAACTATTTTACATTTTTATGACTAATGTAGTTTTTTGGCACTTAGGACCATGATTTTTGGTTTTTGACAATAACAGTGACTGACAGATATAATACATCGTATATTTCGTGGCCAGAACCGACATGGATTATGTAGGTTAGAAGGATGACGGCAGCTAAGTAAAGCGTTTTTTCCTTTCCTTTCCTTTCGTCTCTTTTGACTTGCCGACCCATAGTTTTATGAAATTAATGTATGCTTTGAACAAAATTCTAATTAAATTTTCCCAAGAACGAATCATCTCATGAGCTAGTGGTTGTACCTGGGGTACTCAAAATTTTCTTGATTTTTTCTCTATACTCTAAGTTTCCGCGTTTACCCCCTCTCTCTCCAGCCTACTACTACCTTTTACTAATCTAAAATTTCATAGTGATCCACAAAATGATCTGTATGTTATCCTCGATAACTACTCCGGAACTCCTCCTTCACAGAGAGCGTTCAACCCTTCCCCCCATACCTAGCCGCCCTTAAATCCCTTCAATGGCCCTTGATGGTAGCACAGAATATATACAGTAGGCAAAGTAAGTTCCTACCAAAAAGTTATCGATACTATTAATTTATCGACTTGAGTGCTGGAAGTCCCTAGAACGGGTGTTACTGTCAATTTTGTGACATAACATGATGTTTGTACACAGAAAGCATCTATGTGTGTATAAAGATTTTTGATGTGTTGCTGTTTATAGATGTGTGCGTTTATAGCGATAGAACGAATGGTTACAAAAGTGTGCATCAAACTGTAAGTGAGTGCGTGAAGCCCCACCCAAAAATTTCTGAATAAATATGTATTGGTTGACAGCTCTAAGGCGTCTCCCCTCCGGTACGGAGGCCTGCGTTGCTCGATGGCAACTATCTATGAAAGGAGAGTTATGAAAATTAGTAAAATGCAACCCACGCTTTTAAAAAAAAAAAAAAAACTGGTTGATTGTTCGATCTTCTTCTACTGTAATATAAACTCTTTGAAATAGAAAATTATTTTCTATTTTTTTAGTTCGGTCACGGGGTCTCATCCCAAAGAAAAAATATATTGTTCTATTTAAATTCAATAGATGGCGTAACAGGTATAGATTTGTTATTGAAGTATGTGAAAAATGAATATTAGGCCCAAAAAAATATATTTTTCATCCCATCTATTCGAAAAGGACGACTGGGTTCGCCTTTAAGTGCACCCAACGGTGGTGTTTTCTATGAGAAACTTTTAGCGGGCAGTAATGAGTTTTCCGGCGCACTTATTAAGTTCCTAATTCAAAAAGTGCGCGGCAAAGATAATTGCGGCGCACTTATTGAATTTGGAACCAGCGCCAAATAATTCGAATGCAAATATTGTTTGAATAAATACTGGCTGGTACGACGGCCCAAAACCCAAAACAAAAAAACCCAAAACAAAAAAACCCAAAACGCACAAAAAACACAAAACACAAAAAAAAACACAAAAAAACACAAAACACAAAAACCACAAAAAAACACAATACACACAAAAAACACAAAACACAAAACACAAAAAAAAACACAAAAACACAAAAAAAAAACAAAACACAAAAAACACAAAACACAAAAACAAAAAAAACACAAAAAAACACAAAACACAAAACAAAACACAAAAAATCACAAAACACAAAAAAAAACACAAAAAAACACAAAACACAAAAAAAACACAAAACACAAAAAAAACACAAAAAGTAAAAAAAAAAACACTAAAAACACAACACAAAAAAAAATACAAAAAAAACACAAAAAAGCACAATACACACAAAAAACACAAAACAAAAAAAAAAACCAAAAAAACACAAAAAAGCACAAAACACAAAAAACACAAAAAAACACAATACACACAAAAAACACAAAACACAAAAACAAAAAAAAAAACACAAAAAAAACAAAACACAAAAAACACAAAACACAAAAAAAACACAAAAACACAAAAAAAAACACAAAAAAACACAAAACACAAAAAAAGAACACAAAAAACACAAAAAAACACAAAACACAAAAAAAACACAAAAAACAAAAAAAAAACACAAAAAACACAACACAAAAAAAAAATACAAAAAAACACAAAAAAGCACAATACACACAAAAAACACAAAACAAAAAAAAACACAAAAAAAACACAAAAAAGCACAAAACACAAAAAAACACCAAAAAAAACACAACAAAAAAAACACGAAAAAACAACCATTTGTTTTATTAAATAATAATATTACAATAACATATGAGGCGCCTTTTATTTTCTCATAGTGGGTGATGAAAAGCAGAGTGTATCACACGGGCGCAACATATATTTTTGGCTCGGGCGACGTACTTTGAATCCCTCGCTACGTTCAGGATTCTACTAAAGAATCCCTCGCTACGCTCGGGATTCTACTCTAGAATCCCTCACTTCGCTCTGGATTCAAAAAAGCGCCCTCGCCGTAAAAATATTATGTTGCTCCCTTATGATACAATCTACTATTGTTATATCAAAAAATACCCATAACACGGGAAAATTAAATAAATGCCTCTTCAATCAAGTTTAATTATTTTTAGAAAAATCTAATCATGTCTTTTTCCTAGTGGTAATCATTTGAACTAGGTTGAGGTTTGACACAGTTTTTATGTAGTACCACATGTGGTACTAACTTGATAGATGGCGTTATTTAAAAAAAAAATAGATGACCTGCCAATGACGTCATGCCCGAAATGAAAGAGAAAACTAGTATTTCCGTTCTATTCTAAAATTTTCAAATAAAATGTCAGACCTGTATACATATCATTGTGACCAAAGACGAACTAGTTATATATAAAAGGCACTGACTGACTGACTGACCGAGTGACAACGCACAGCCTAAACCGCTGGTCGTTGAGACTTGAAATTTAGAGGGTGTACCTATTCCTTTTAGGGTGTAAAGGTCTACTTAGAAAGGAATATGAAGAATTCGTATGCAAAGGGTTTCAAAATGGGGCTCACACGTAAAAACAAAAATGCTGTGTATTGCGGAAAGCGTTGGCAGTAGATACCTACTTGAAATTTCCGCTTCGGCCGTCAAGGAAACTGGGGTTTCGTAACTGGTTCATAGGTAGTTTCCTCAAATAAAATTAACAAACAGCAATATATGAAAATTGGCACGGGAACGTTGTGTTTGTAAAAAAAAAACTTTACGATTTAGCCATATTTCAGCGTAATTTCGATGTTGGAGAATATCGTTTCACGATATAGGTAGTTGTTGGGATTCAAATATTTTCAGGAATGGACTCCTAAATTGGAAAACTTGAGTGTTCGTTCGTTTCAAAGGTTGTGTCACGGCGTGGTTATTTGTTGTCTGCACGCCGGGAAAGTTTTCGGACTAGGCGCGGACAAAGTCGCGAGCGGGTCATCTAGGTGGTTAATGTGGGGTACCGCGAAATTCCTAATCTTAGATTTGATTTTTAACAGGCTAAATCAAGATTAAAAATATGCACGGAAACTACATTATAATTCTGAGGGGTCGCTGTAGATACCAGAAACACGATAGGACAATATTTTCTCGATATAAAAAAACCCAAAGTTACATCTATTTTTTGCCTAGATTCGATTGTTTATTAAAATGGTACATATTATTGGGTAAAAATTAGATAGATAAAATCAATTCAACAACGCCGAGGGTTCACTGAAGGAGTTTTGTAAAATTATCTAAATTTACGAGATATTCAATAAAAACCGCTTTTTCGAGCGGCGGGCGAGGGGCGTTTTATTGTGTATGAAGATTTGTGCCTGGGGTTGACGCAGTCTTAATAAAGATGTTGAGTTAAAAAACCATGATCGTCATAAAGGCCCGTCGCACATGGAGCTACCAAAAATTACGCAACTAATCAGTAGGTAATTACAATTACAAACCACTTAGAAACTGTACCTCGCACACGATGACACGACGCTATATAGATGCTCATGTATGAACCTTTTGTTCAGGGTGTTCTGGGTATTTTCTATGTATAATAAAAAATATCTATGTAATATGTTGTATTAAGTATATCAGTTATCTAGTACCCATAACACAAGCTCTGCTTAGCTTGGGGCTAGATAATGTTGTGTGAACTGTCCAGCATTATTTATTTATTTATTTATTTATTTATGTTGTAAAGTTTCAGTCAATTCTTTACTATCGTCAGCTTCAGCTTATAATTTCAGAGATTATTAGGCAAACTATTTTATAACACCACATGCAGCATTACCGTGGCAATGGAATCATAATGAGGTAAAGCATTGTTAAAGGCAGAGGTTACCGCTTAACATCAGGTGGGCCATTTGATCTCGTTAGTATTTGAGTTTGTGACTAGTTCTTTTTGAGTAGCTCTATGTACGACGCGCCTAAGTTTTTTAACACGCCATCTGTTGAGTGTGTGCGCGTTTTACGCGCTAATTACAGTTGCAGGTGCTAGGTGACTCTAGCTATCAATTGCGGTGCTAGCGGCATCTAGCGCCCAGGTAAGGCAACCAAATTAGCCCGCACAATAGCCCGAGTTATGGCGGTCACGTTTCGTTGTATGGCATGAGGTATCTGTACTAGTATAGTATTATTTTATCTGTGGTATGGTACACGTTTTTGCGGCCTTAGCCATACCTATACGTCCATGATTGGGTATCGCACTACGTCCGATCCGGATCCGTGAAAATATGGTCCGGAGTAGTCGTACAACTATTTGTACGGATCCGTCATCAGATATCGGATGGCGGAAATCGGATCCAGTTCATAAACTACCATACAAATAGTTCTACAACCACAACGGACCGTATTTTCACGGATTCAGATCGCATTCGGATCGGACGTAGTGCAAAACCGCCCTATAACCTGTGATGTAACATATAAAAAAAAAAGGAAATAAGCTGTGTAATGTCAGACAGACAGAGGGACAGAAACGAAAGTAGGTAACTACAGATACAGTTTTAGTGTCGCTTTTGATGCCTAAACTAAAATAATAATATTATCTTGTATGATAGGCATCAGCGCCCACCGTCAAAGTAAATTATGATTCCGAACCAATAAAGTTAGTATTTACAAAAAAAAGGAAAAAGTGTGTGTGTGTGTGTATGTGTTTGTGTGTGAATGTGTGTGTTTTTGTGTGTGGTTTGTGAGTGTTTGTATAGTGTGTTATTTTTATACATAGAGACATACACAATTATTATGCATGAGTGGTCCTATATTGATCCTGTGGGTACCTTTTGAGGTACGAAACCCTAAAAATGAAGCACTTCCTGCAAATTCCTACTTTCACACTTACACTGCGACCGATAATCTGCTAATTAATCGATATCTTTGCTAGATACGGTATCATTTCGATACGTTCGCTAAAACATATTCTGTTTAGTGTGATTTTTTCAAAATGGAGTATACAACGCTATTTTTTCCGTTTTTCGCGTTAGTTGTGATATATGCGCTTACTTGTGTGTGTTTGCATTGCTGTGAGCTGTTCCGTGAGTACCTTCAATTATATAGTGTAGTAGTACGTGGTATAGTAGTACCTACGTAGTATAGTTGTACGTAGTATAGTTGTACGTAGTATAGTTGGACGTAGTATAGTTGTACGTAGTATAGTAGTACGTAGTATAGGTAGCATCGTCATAGTTGTTGTCTCAAACGGGCACACACAAAGGTGCTAAGCTAATTGGTCAGGAAGGTAGCCCATAGTATACGGGGCGTACCAAGACTATGCGACATGAAGGTAAAGTACCTTCAATATTGTAGATAGGATATTTTGCTGAAAGGACACTAGTAATACTGCATTCAAAGATTTTTCTAAAAATTACGTTTGCTTCGTCTGGGAATAGAACTGAACATTTAATGGAATCAAACATTATTCATTAGGTACGTTATTCTTTTTAACCCCCGACGCAAAAACGACGGGATGTTATAAGTTTGACGTGTCTGTGTGTGTGTGTATGTGTGTGTTTGTCTGTCTGTGGCATCGTAGCTCCCGAGCGGATGAACCGATTTTGAATTAGTTTTTTTATGTTTGAAAGGTGAATTAGTCGTGAGTGTTCTTAGCTATGTTTGATCAAAATCGGTTCAGCCGTTTCATTGCGTTGAGAGTTTTTTTAATTTTTACAAAATTAATTACTTGTGTTATAAGTGGAATTATAATTTATTATCCATTTTTTAAATTGACGTATCAAAAATTGGCGTATTGTTTTTCACATTTAAGTAAGTTCGATTCCCAGACGAAGCCAGTAATTTTTAGAAAATCTTAAAATGCAGTATTACTAAGTTTAAAAAATAAAACAAAGTCTCCTTTCAGCAAAATATCCTATCTTAAACCTTCATGTCGCATAGTCTTGGGACGCCCTGTATTTTAGTATTGAAGCAAAAAGTTGTGTATGTTAAAAAAAACTACCAATGTGATAAAAAAAATGAGCGAGCCTCACCAACTAGTGTCCACCCGCAACTTCGCTCGCGTTTTACTGGGATAAAAACTAGCCTATATCTGAATCCAGGTCATAATCTATGTGTATACCAAATTTCGCCGAAATCGGTTCAGTCAGCCGTTTCGGCGAAAGCCAGCCATGATGGCATCACAGCTCAGAGCCAGGATGCAAAATGACAAATGGACTAAAATGGCAACAATGTGGAAAGGTCCTACCGGGATGAGGAACCAGGCCGGCCAAATGCTAGATGGACAACTTTGATTATACTATAGACAATCAAAGATGGACAGATGAGATATAATAAACTGGCCAAGTGCGAGTCGGACTAGCGCACGAAGGGTTCCGTATCCGTACCATTATCTAAAAACACGGCAAAAAAATCACGTAATATCACGGTTCATGAGATACAGCTTGGTGACAGACGGACGGACAGCGAAGTCTTAGTAATAGGGTCCCATTTTACCTTTGGGTACGGAACCCTAAAAAGGAGGTAAGACAAATAGTTGGACCGAGCTGGCTTCAGACCGTGATCGCTGGAAAAAACTGGAGGAGGCCTATATTCCATAGGGTTCTATCTAACATAATAATTATTTAATTAATATAACATAATTACTAATATAATAATACACATACATACATACATAGACAAACGCCTTTTTACCCGAAGGGGTAGGCAGGGCCTAATTAATATAATTTAATTTAAATAATAAGTAGTACGTTATTAAAATTTTAATAGTCTAATACAAACATGTTAAATAGTGAAATTTTATAAAAGGGTTTTTTATTTATTTATTGTATTTATCCGTAGAGTCTTTATTGTATGAGCGTTTTTTATAATTACCGTAAATACCTACCTACTAAAAAGGAAGTCAATAACAAAGTCAAAATCTAACATTATTTATTACTGAGTTTAGTATTATTTTATCTGTGCTACTAATAATAATTGTGATACATAATAATTTCCTATCATATTTGCTTCTAATGTCGCCATCTAGTGATGAGTAGCAACATTTACCAACGTAGAAACAGTTACCTACATGTTTGGGGTTCGAGGTTGTTCAAAACGGTTTTGAATAAAATTGATATGCATTATCTCCACAGATAACTAGAGGGCGCTGTAGACGGAATGTTTAAGATAGTAAAACTGTAGCACAGAGTAAAAGTTTACTTACTCCTATAGATCTTCTTCTTCTTCTTTCGTGTCAGTTTCTAAACATGACTAAATTTTATTGGACCAATATAGGAAGCAATCGCTAAGGCCCTTTCCGTTGTCTGGTTCAGGTCTTCTAGTGTGCAGGTAGGTAGGTGGTCGGGCAGAGAGAGCGAGTTATTTACCGAAATATGAATACCAAATACTAGTATAGTATTCTTTTATCTGTGCCAAATACCTACCTACCTAATACGACCTCTGCGGCGCGGCCGGTGAGTAGCCGGCTATAAGATGCGTGAGGTTGTGGTAACAATGACATGGTACCTACTGGTAGGTTCCTGATACCCACGACACAGGGAATCCTAGTGTGGGATTAGGACAATGTCATAAACGCTTTGATTATAGGTACATATATTGGCGCCAGACAAAAAATTTCATTCTCTAAGCATAAACGTCAAAAATGGAAAAAACACCATTTCGAAAAGACACTCAATTCGCTTAAATTTAACTACACCACACATGTGCTATGTACCTATCCAATCCAATACACCAGTTAAAATGCCACCAAAATTACACGAAATAAAACGAAAAAACACAGACAACATTTCTTTCAAAAACGGCAGATTTAATCAATTCCGCGTTATTAGTTGCAGGGTATAAATGAGACTCATAAATGGCAAAGCTACGATGTTTGTATGTGCTCGCATTGCAGGGTAAGGGTGCCGGTGAAATTACAGGCACATAAGACTTTTCATTTTTATGTCTCAGGGTGGCGGACGGCCGGGCGCGGTGCAATGCCACATGATACGTCCTAGGTGGACGTGACCTATGTGATAATGCACTGTTCATAGGCAGAGGGTACCGCTTAACATCAGGCTATCTGCATGATCCCTAAACCCAAGTAACATAACAAAAAAAAGATTGCCCAATCACGCAGAAACGGATGAACCGATTTCTTTCAATTTTAATACACCGATATACTATATACTTGTATTGAGCTATAGGCTACTTTTACCTTGATAAACGTGAGCGAAGCCGCGGCCGGACACTAGTTATAAGAATAGCCTTTTCATTAATTTCCTCATTATCTAACGTATTTCGTAATGAATTCAGAAGGAAAACGCTGACTCACTTGATAACAGCTAATACACAATGATAACAGCTATTCAATGATAACGGCCTCTTTGGAACTGGAGCTCATTTACAAGGCCCAACATCATCATCATCATCATCATCAGCTGCCCTCTTGTGGAAATATAGGCCTCCCATAGACTGCCCGACCAGTGGTCTTGAGCCGCCTCCATACAACTACCTATACTGCCCGTAGGTACAACTAATCATAAAATGGAGTATGAAGATTTTTCGGCTCTCAAAAAGGTGTCAAAAAACATCATGAGGAAACTGGCATTTCCGTGAACCAATAAGTCTAATTTTATCGGGTCAGTACCTAAGTCAGTACGTAACTACATATTACATACTTTTCACTAGAAACGGGATATTTACCATGATTTTTATCACAGGCTTCCATGAGTAGATGTGCGTAGATGTGCTTGCATGGCGTAAATAACACCTGAGCACAGAATAAATATTAGTAACCTAAGGCCCTCTTACGACATCCACGGGAGGAGTTGGAACAGTCATATTCTCAAACCGAGACCTTAATACATAAAAACAACATACATAATTATATAGAAACATATAGGCAGAGCCTCAAATGGACCTCTTTTCATCGTGCGTGTCACCATCATGGGAATATAGACGTTAATAGTGGTGAGCTCATCGCCGCCATTACTTCCCATGAGTGACTCGGCGGCAAACGCTTTCTTCCAGTAATAACACATTCCTCAATAAGCTAGCAGCCAGGACAAATCTTATACCAAAGAATCTCTATAACAACTCCGAGCAGTCCCTTAGTCGGCTTTTATGACATCCACGGGAGGAGACGGAGAGGTCTATTCTTAGGCTGGTCACACCACGGCTTGGTCGTTTTTAGGGTTCCGTAGCCAAATGGCAAAAAACGGAACCCTTATGGATTCGTCATGTCTGTCTGTCTGTCCGTGTATGTCACAGCTACTTTTTTCCGAAACTATAAAAGCTATGCTGTTGAAACTTGGTAAGTAGATTTATTCTGTGAACCGCATTAACACAAACATGAAAAAATTATAATACATTTTTGGGGTTCCCCATACTTAGAACTGAACTCAAAAAAAAAACATCGAACTCTTACGTGGATAGGTCTTCAAAAATTATATTGAGGTTTCTAATATCTTTTTTTTCTAAACTGAATAGTTTGCGCGAGGGACACTTCCAAAGTGGTAAAAAGTGTGCAAACCCCCCCCCCCGTTCCCGTAACTTCTAAAATAAGAGAATGATAAAATAAATAAAATAAAATATGATATACATGTAAACTTCCACCAGAAATTGGTTTGAACGAGATCTAGTAAGTAGTTTTTTTTTAATACGTTTTTAATCGTAAACCATCCAAGAACTTTTATATTATGTTACTTGCTGCTACGGAACCCTTCATGGGCGAGTCTGACTCGCACTTGGCTGCTTTTTTTATAAATTTTGTTTAGTTTTTAGGTTAGTTTCGAGAGAAACCACAATTCTGTAGATATCGTTTATTATTCTTATCTTAATTTACTTTAAAATAATCCTCTTTAATTCAGTAATTATTATTGTTATTATTTAGCCATTATTTCCATAACTTATTTTTCTTTTTACAAGCTTTATATTAACTTGCAATGTATGTCCGGGTGGAATCTTGTAACTGAATTTTAAAGCAGTTATCCTCAACCGATTGAGCTGAAATTTGGCATACCTGTCAAGTTCCGATGACAATATAATATGATGGTGACCCCAAGCTGATCTGATGATGGAGACGGAAGGTAGACAACGGAACTCCTCGAGGGGTAATAGAAGACTGGCCGTGTTTAGGTTTATTTTGATCAGCACACGGTTACGATCACTAATTTAAAAAAAGCGGCCAAGTGCGTGTCGGACTCTCCCATGAAGGGTTCCGTAGCAGCAAGTAACATAATATAAAAGTTCTTGGGAACCCCAAAAATAAAAAACTACTTACTAGATCTCGTTCAAACCAATTTTGAGTGAAAGTTTACATGGCAATGTACATTACATATTTTTTTTAGTTTTATCATTCTCTTAATTTACAAGTTATGGGGGGGGGGGACACACTTTTTACCACTTTGGAAGCGTCTCTCGCGCAAACTATTCAGTTTAGAAAAAAATTATATTACAAACCTCAATATCATTTTTGAAGACCTATCCATAGATAACCCACACGTATAGGTTTGATGAAAAAAAAAATTTTGAGTTTCAATTCTAAGTATGGGGAACCCCAAAAATAAAAAACTACTTACTTGATCTCGTTCAAACCAATTTTGAGTGAAAGTTTACATGGTAATGTACATCATATATTTTTTTTAGTTTTATCTTTCTCTTATTTTAGAAGTTACGGGGGGGGACACACACTTTTTACCACTTTGGAAGTGTCTCTCGCGCAAACTATTCAGTTTAGAAAAAAATTATATTAGAACCCTCAACATCATTTTTGAAGACCTATCCATAGATACCCCACAAGTATGGGTTTGATGAAAAAAAATTTTTTGAGGATCATTTCTAAGTATGGGGAACCCCAAAAATAATTGTTTTTTTTAAATTTTTGTGTAAAAATCTTAATTCGTTTTACAGAATACATCTACCTACCAAGTTTCAACAGTATAGCTCTTATAGTTTCGGAAAAAAAAGGCTGTGACATACACGGACAGACAGACAGACATGACGAATCTATAAGGGTTCCGTAGTTTTTTTACGGAACCCTAAAAAACTTGTATTGAAAAATATATATTTCACAATAAACTTATTATACTTACGTGATTAAAACACAAATTAAATTAGGTACACTAAAAGTCAGACCCCATTTTGGGTATAGGCCTCCTCCGACTGTCTCCATTTGTCTCTTTGTTGAGCGCTATCCATCCAGTCCTCGCCTGTTAGTTTCTGGATCTCATCAGTCCATCTTTCTTTGGGTCTACCTCTTGATCTTCTGCCGTGTGGGCCCGCCCCAAGTGGTAACGCGTTTCGTCCATCTATTGATGGCACTGCGAGCTATTCAGCTAATTCAGTAATTACCCCGGGGTTAACATTGACGAAAATCATAATTATTAGACTGTATTGGTACCTCAATCAAGTTTTCCTGCTACAGATATGTACAGAAACGCGATCAAGAGCTGAGGCACTCACGCTATAAAAACAAGCAAGCATTCCACATGCCTCATCCGGTTCTATAAAGTAGGCACAATCGGAGAGAGGTCTAGCTCAAAATGAATCAAGTCGAGTCCTATCAAAGCGTTGACCGATTACAGCCGTAATCGCAGCCAAGACGAGTTTATCTTCGCGCGCTGGAACGAACAGACGCTACTCGAGACAGTGCTCGCTACCCGTCATATACGAAACAAAATAATAACAAGTTTATTATTAACAGTTAAAAATTACAATTGCTTAAGCTCGCAAATAAACTAAAAACGAAATCAAAGCGTAATATAAAAAATCTTGAAATATAAAAAAACAAAATTGGACAAATCAGAAACAGTGCGTTGTCCATTAAAAATATTATGAAAAATTTGTTTTTATGTTTTATAAATGAATTTAGGATATGTGTAAAAAACTGCTAAAATAGACAAAAAAATTTATGAAAAGTGTTTCACACCAAAGTTGTACAATTTGAACCAGTGCGTAAATTAGTTTTGATTAAAAATGGAGAATACATACGGCGAATACCTAATTCAAAACCTTACCGAAACCCAAGAGGATGTAGTCCCAAAGACCACGACTGGATCTACGAGCAGAAGCCTGCTTGGTCTTCTGCCGATGTTCTTCCTCATTCTGTTAGTCGTGCTGAGGATATCCTGGACCCTGTATAGAAGTTTTGGTAAGCTTAAACATAGTATAATACTAGCGTAAGGACATGGCGGAAGACGTATAAAATGACAATGTAAAATAGCAGATAATAGACACCAACGACAATCAGTGAATTAGTTAGTTCGCATGCGGTCGGTTATGTTTGGTGTTATAACAAAATTATCATGGTCTTTGGTCGAATGGTGTCATAACACCAAACGACCAAAGATGGACCGTATCTTGATATTTGAATCTATGGTAAACTATGACTTACCCAACTCCCAGTCATATATTATATGACTATATGACTAGGTATGACCAATCCTCAGGTGGTCCGATCCTCAGTCATGGACCAAAACGCATGTGCTGACATGCAATGCGTTGTGCCAAATAATTTGATTTAATATTTGTAGTTTTAGAAATACTATGTAATAATACTAACAATATGGTGTAAAAAAACGAAATAAATGACATACTTAATAATAATAATATGTCTAAATTATAGTCATACAATCATAAAGTCATATAGTCACATATAGTAACTTATAGATATCTGAACCTAGACATAAAGAACTCAAAGTAAAAGGACTCCGGGTCAGCGTTCAAAAATTTTCCGAACCAAAAGAGAGACAAAACGCAGAAAGAGAGACAATTCTGACAAGTTTTATCCGTCCACTGCTGCTTGATTATTGAACACATTTGAAGGACTAGAGTGTGGCAGTATACCAAACTCATTTGTCATCGTTCGAAATGTCAAAGGCCATATTTTATAATGGTAATACGAGCACTATGCTTTGCGGCATAAATAAGAGGTACCTAATAAATAATGGTGTTTCAACAATTACAAAACATACGAAATTGATATTTGGTGATATAATTCTTCATATCACCAACTATTATTTATTCTGTGATATCACTGACTTACTTTTTCTATTTGCATTACACGATTGGTTAACTTAAGAGACCTCTTTTAAAACAGAGATTTAAATTCTACAAACAGAACCGATCTAAGCTTTGGATATGTGTTCAATGGTAATCTCATCTAAATCCTTGTATTTTATTACAATGTTATCTTACGTTCTTTAATTAAATCATCATGAATGACATTGTAAATCAGACATTGCACACGTAACAGTAGAAATACATTGAATCATGCTTAAGGCGCTATAGGTTCAACGAACATTTTTGTATGAGGCGAAGAAGGCGAGCGCAAGCTCTGATACCGTGTTTTTTATGTATAAAAAAATTATATAAAAATGTCGTTCAAAGTTTTGTTTAATTTTGTTGATGAATTCACTAACTCAAATAATAACTAACATGTAACCAAATGTTTAAAAAATTAAAACGTGAGAGAAGTGAGTGAAAAATAGCATTTAAATTTTAAAAAGGAGGTATCTTTGTTATTGCTTTTTATCAAGTGAAGTAATTCAAATATTGTATTTAATTATTGATTTCACTAGATAAAAAGCTCAAAAATATCATATATTTTTTTCTTCATAGAAAACTATGAAAATTCTTATGAAAAACTTTAAAATTCTAGAGACATTTGAGAACCTATCGCGCCTTAAACCTAAACTACTTTTGTACACATGTATTCCACACAATAAATAATACTTTACTTTACTTTACTATGCGACTATATGTAATTTTCTAGGTAGGTGCGTCCAAACCTTACAGCAAACACAGATGTCAATATTATAGTTGGATTTATTTAAAATGAATCATAGATTTTAATTAAAACGAAATAAAAGTTTTTAGTACATACCAAACAAAATCCTATACGAAATAATAGTTTATCAATGCTTAAATTTTACAAACTTTTATAGTAGAGCTTGTTAAGTAGTTACCACGTTCTCACAAAAGGTAGGTCAGATTTCGTCACATTTTTAAAATTCATTATTTATTTGTATATATTATTACTAGTGTACACCCACAGCTTCGCTCGCATTTTATCAGGATAAAAAGTAGGCTCTAGCTCATTCCAGGTCATAATCTATCTGTTTACCAAATTTAATCAAAATCAGTGAAGTCATTTCGGCGTGATTGAGTTATACTAAGTCCATGGATTGAGTAGCAAACATACAAACATAGTAACTTTGAGATCTATGATATTAGTGTGTAAACTGCTTCATCGGCATCTTTCGTTTAGGGTAATGAGGGTAAACATCTTTTTAGGCAAATCTCATGTTTAGGTATAATGCCCTCATTGGGGTAACTCGATCAAAAGGGGTAATTGCCACTTCATTCAATATTATTTTATTTTCACTGCACTTTGAATTTGTTGATAAATCCGGTCCCACATACCTTAGTCATGACCTTACCTAAATACATAAAATCAATAATAATATATAAAATACTTTTCACCTGTTTGAATGTCGGCACAGAACTGGTTCTTCTAGAGCCAATAGATACTGTTGCTAACCTACGTAGATATTACCTTGTACTTTATTTATTCTGTGATATTACCCACATCTTACCCGGACTTGGTTGTTTAAGATTCGTTGGTATAAGATTTGTCCTGGCTGCTAGCTTGTTATGGAATGTGTTACTACTGGAAGAAAGCGTTAGCAGAGTCAGTCGTGCTAAGCAATGGCGGCGATGAGCTCACCACTCGTCACGTCTATATTCAACGATGGTGCAACCCACTGTGAAAAGATACGTAGGTAGTTGTTTGGTGTTGGTTGGTACACCTGCCATGTTAACGAAGGTAACTCCTTAAGATCCTGATCAATCACGAATTCACCCTACGACGTATCACCCCAACAATATACGGTGTTTATTTAAATCAAAGATTCAAGTAAAAAAAATTGAGGTAGGTAATTACGTACAAACCGGGATACTAGGTACCACTAGTTATTTATCAGTGGTTTGAGTAAATAAATAAATAATTAAATAATTAATACTGGACAGTTCACACAACATTATCTAGCCCCAAGCTAAGCAGAGCTTGTGTTATGGGTACAAGATAACTGATATACTTAATACAATATATTACATAGATAGATATTTTTTATTATACATAGAAAATACCCAGAACACCCTGAACAAATATCTACGATCGCACAAATATTTGTTCCGAGCCGGGAATCGAACCCGCAACCTCCTGCATCGCAGGCCAAGCTTCGCCCGCCGCGCCACAGAGGTCGTCGGTGAGTGGAACAGAGTCGCCCTTTTTTTACTTCGTGAATGACGGATCAAGCTGATGGCCCAAGCGGTAACCTCTGCCTTTAACAGTGCATTATCACATAGGTTACGTTCACCTAATAGGAAGCACCCTGTGTGGCATTGCACTGCGCCTGCCACCCTAAGACATAAGAAGAAAAGTCTCATGTGCCTTTAATTTCACCGGCACTCAAACCCTTCTAACCGGAAGTAGCAATGCGAGCACTACTGCTTTGTGGCAGAAATAGGTATGGTGGTAGTACTTCCCCGGGCGAACACTCTCACAAATAAGCTCTACTATCTACTAAAAACCTGCTAAATCTCAATAAAACGCACTTTTCTTATTTTTCCATATCTGGCCATCAAGTCAGTAGTCAAGGAGTTAGTATCGTTTGTTTTGACGTCCATAGAGCAAGTCCAATTGACCGCCTTCTTGTGGTTTCATTTCGATGGGGAGAACGGAGGCCTGCAATGCTCTAAGGCTTAGGCCTTAGAGCATTGCAAGCCTCCGTACCGGAGTGCTCGATGGTTTCGGCCTAACCTGGAGTACGCATGTAGCCAAACTCTATGCAAAATTGGCAGCGCATGGCGCTCTATATAGAGACTATCTCGCGTGGTCTCAGCTGGTTGTGGTTCGTGTTTGCCAATTTGCGACTGTACATACGCTCCTCTAGTATGGAGCTGAGCTGTGGGGGCGCGCTGCCAACAGAGAGAGCACTAGTAGTAGTAGAGCTATTTTGTGAAAGAGTTCGTCCGTGGAAGTACTACCACCATACCTATTTCTGCCGCAAGGCAGTAGTGCTCGCATTGCTGTGTTCCGGTTTGAAGGGTAAGGGTGCCGGTGAAATTACAGGCACATGAGACTTTCATCTTTATGTCTCAGGGTGGCGGGCGTAGTGCAATGCCACATAGGGCGCGTCCTAGGTGGACGTAACCTATGAGGTAATGCACTGTTCATAGGCGGAGGTTACCGCTTCAAGCACATATATGGGCAAACAGAGCATAGTTTTACACTGAAATGACTGTTATTGGCTTTTATATTGGTTATTATTTGCGGCAAATAATATTTGGTTGAAGAAAACAGTGGACTAGTAGCGAAAATAACATCGAAATTACTTGTATGGACTAAAATTTCGGTGGTATTTTCGCTATGAATCCACTGGTTTCTACAACCAAATATGATTTGCCGCAAATAATAACCAATATAAAAACCAACAACAGTCATTTCAGTGTAAAATTATACTCTGTATGCCCATATTTGTGCAAATACGTTAGTATGAAAAAGCAACCACCTTAACGTCATGTCAGGTGCTTGTTCCGTTTTTCAAGTAGTATACAAAAAAAAACTTTATATCACTGAAGATATCACACAAACACACAGCCTCTCCGTTCCGTCGGGGGTAATGATAACTTCAGTTTGTGATTCAACTCATGAACATCATGTTATTACCTGACTGCGTGCACAACTACGTACTTACAGCGGCTATTATTGTTGTCTAGATTCGAAGGTTGTAGAGCTAGTTCAATGCACCTAGGTAACAATGCGACGAGGGATCAATGTATAGTTATCAGTTGATATTATTGAAAGTGTCAGGTGTTTATGACAGGTTCTACAAATAGAGATTAATGATCTCCACAAATATAGGTTATATCCATTTATACCATTCCCTCTCTAAAACTCTTATTAAAAAGCAAATTTTTGTGATAGTTTAGCAAGGAGTTTGTGGTAGTTTAGCAAGGAGTTTTTGATAGTTTTGCAAGGAGTTTTTGATAGTTTAGCAAGGAGTTTGGCTAAATAGTAACTCATTGTTGATTAGTATGTGAAGTCGAACGCAATAATGTATGAAGGCCGATAATGCGCGCTGAAAGTTAAACGACACTTAAAAGTAAATAAAAATAAATTTACCTGTAAATAGTAAAACTAAAACGATAAATCTAATATACTAACAAAATAATAATACCAATACAAAAAAAAATACACAAAAATAAAAATAAATAAATTGGGATGTTAAAGAACAAATAGGAGGGAATGTACATTACTAACTAAGACTAGTAAAATAGAGAGTGAAACAAAGACGCTGAGTTTGTAACTAATACTGCCTCTTCATATAAAATAACTAGGTAACCAAAGTTCACGTATGCAGTCTCCTATATAATTCCTTTGAGTCAGTTATTTGGCAAAAAGTTTCAGAGCCGAACAGCCACAATAAACGAGAATGATCGGAAATAATTCCTATGTAACGGGATGTCAAAGGGATTATCATGAAACTGTACAATTTAATGAGAAATTGACAAACCAAAAGTCAAAGTAAAAAGTATTTTATTCATTTAAATCACAAGGATCATTTTGAACCACAGGCGGCCTGGCTTATATTACACACATCAACACGGTCTAGGGATATTTTTAAAAAAGCAAATTACTATCAATGTGTTAATTATTTATATGACATGTATATATTTAAAAGATACGTTATATTAATATTTTACCATTTTTTAATAATGGTTAACTTCGATTAAAATTTCAGGATTTTATGGAAAAAAAATGAAGCATAGACGGAAACCGTATATGAATTAACTTTTAATTTATGAGTAAAAACTGAAAAAAATAGAAAAATCATTTAATTTGTGTTTATAAACTTGAAGTTAGTAGTCTGAGAAAGCGCCCATGATGTTCATAACACATCGGCAACGATTCGGCATGCTCAGAACAAGGTTGTCAATGTCTTGCTGCGGAATATTGTCCCATGTCCTTCTGAGGTGCGCAAAAAGTTGATCTTCTGTAGGCAGATTTTCAGGAACTTCCTTCAGAGCTCTTCTTTGCAGCATATCCCACGCATGCTCAATGGGATTTAGATCTGGCGACTGAGCAGGCCAGTCTAAGGCCCTAACATTGTGTGTATGTAACCAAGCTGCTACCGTTCTCGCCGTGTGTGCCCGGGCATTGTCGTGCATGAGCAGGAAATCTTGCCCCATTTGTGTTCTGTGGGGCAAGATTACGGGCCCCAGCACCTGTTGGACGTATCGTTCTGCCGTCATATTGCCCCGCACCCAAACGAGATCCGTCCGTCCTCCAAGACGAATTCCTGCCCAAACCATAATTGTTCCTCCTTGATATGGGTGAACTTCCTGAGGGTTCTGAAGACGGCTCCATCGTCCAGGAACTCGCCAAACACGCGTCCTTCGTGAATCTGGATGGAAGCCGAACCTGGATTCATCCGTGAACAGCACATTGGACCATTGCTCACGGCCCCAGTCCACGTGGTTCCGAACCCATTCTAATCGTCGTCCACGATTGCCTCTCCGTAAAGGTGGGACCCGGAGTGGTCTACGAGAGCGTAGATTGCTTTCATGCAGCCGCCTTCTTACAGTTTGGCCACTCACAAGCACTTGGTGTTCCACTCGCAGCCTTTGGACCAATTGAGTCGCCGTTGCATTTGGTTGAGCTCGCGCAGTAATTTGCAAAAATCGGTCTTGTCTGGGGGTAGTGATGCGATTTGGCCCCCGGTGCCTCTCCGCTACTTCACCTGTGGCACGATAGCGTGTCCACAATCTTGAAATTACATTTTGGTGGGTCCCTATGGCCTCAGCAACATTACGCTGAACAGACCCAGCTTCCAGCATTCCCACAGCTCGTAACATCTCCGCCCTCGTCGTTGCTTGGCTACAATACCTCAATTTTAACTTTATCTTTCGTTTAAAAATGAAAAAAAAACTGTAACTAAACGTAATTCGTATTGTTTTCTAAATTTCGCACAAATGAAAATTCCCTCTCCTACACATCAAGACATTTTTATGCCACCGAAACAAAAGAATTTTTAAAAATTTGAATTTGGAATTAGTCTGAGATAAATTACAAACAAATCGGTGTATAAAAGATTCCAGTGCGGCCAGTACTTTTCGAGTTATTTAATTGAGTATGAAATATCCCTAGACCGTGTTGATAAGTGTATATTAGTCTCTAGATTGTGAGATACAAAATTGATTGACTTAAATTAACCAGTGGTTCCCCGGAACTGAGACCTCACGAATACACGCGATTTAGGTAGGTTACCTTATTGCATTCGAAAAAATACGTATTAATCGTGTTGAAATGTCAAAGCGAGGGGCTTTTATATGACACCCCACTTGATCTGATATTCTCACTTTTTTTTCCCCCCTCTTGGACCACAATATCTCAACAACTCCCCGAGCGGTATAGCTCATATAACCTTACCAACAAATTGTACAACTACTAAATTAATAAAAAAATTATTAAATTATTTGTAATTGTACACCAGAGGCCAGCACTACCTCATACAAAACGACGACGACGATTGTACCCCCCAATCAAATATATGAATGAAGATCGGATTAACGCTTCGGAAGTTATGCTCGGACAAACATACATATACATAAACGCCGATTCTTCCAAGTTGACTCAGAGAACTCGCTTCCCTCGTTCAATTAATATCCAAATAAGAAGTACCTTCATTTCGGGCCAGCAGTACATTTCTAAGTTGATCATGTAGCGTCTAAGTGACCCCGACTTCAGATCCTAAGGTCGGGGGTTCAATCTCGGTCGTGCGCCAAAACCTGTGACATGTGCATGAATGGAGCCTCTGTCTAATATTTATTCTGTGCCTCTGCGATGTTCTCTGAATCCTTTCACCAAACTGGTTCTTTCACCATCGATCACAAGGCTCTATTTATGTCTCAACCTAGTAAATAACTCGAGTAACGTCGGGTAACCAAGAAATAAGTAGTGACATGAACGCGACATGGCGTCCTTGACTTTAGTAGAGATCGCGTAACTAGCGCAAGCAAACTCATCGTAACTCAAGTACAAACACACGTAACTTGCGCAAGAGTCCGTTACTTAACCAGCGGCCGTGATTGACGCATTTAAAAATTTGAACACCTTTGAATATAGTTATACGTGTCTATAAATGATAAATAATAATAAATTATGCTGGCCAGTGGTGCAACATTATCTAGCCCCAAGCTAAACAAAGCTTGTGTTATGGGTACTATAGATAACTGATATACTTAATACAATACATTACATAGATAGATATTTTTTATTATACATAGAAAATACCCAGAACAAATATCTGCAGGTCGTACAAATATTATTTCCGAGGCGGGAATTGAACCTGCAACTGCAACCTCCTGTGTCTCAGGCGAACTTTAGCCCGCCGCGCCTCAGAGGTCGTTAAATAGAAAAGCCTAAACTAATCCCAATCTGTTACTAGAGGTAATAGCAACTTACAGAATTGCTTACAGATTGTGTAACACTAATGCTATCAGTTTCAATCATTTTAAATATCGTGACCATCAGAAATGACGCTCGTGTATTTACCCAATTTACGCAGTATATCTATAAAGCTTGATTGTTGCTAAAGTGAGTAAAAGGTGATCGCAGCAACGTCATAACAGACAAAAACCGCATTGAAACTGATGAATTTAAATTCAATAGTATTTAAAATTTGTCTTGAACACGGTTCGAAACAGGTCAACGGATCATTAAAATTTTGATGGATATTTTAGGGATAGAGGGCAGGAATTAACCTAAATTTAGGAGAGCCTAAATTTTCGTGTATTTTCAATTTCGATATCTTGCCGGTTTTGGAAGATATAAATGTACCGCGAAGCTACGGGCTCAACTTGAGCTTATAAAATCAGGAAATCTTGGAGAACTAACTAGAAAATACCATGTTTTTTTTTTCAAAAACTCCATGAAACATTGTCTATTGTGTACTTACGCAATTTTTACCTTTATTCAATGTCAGTCAGTAATAGAGCCACCAGACACCAGAGGCCAGCACTACCTCATACGAAACGACGACGATAGAGCTAGCCAGATAATTCTTGGTTTCCCTGTCTTATGCCATGTGACTGATGATAAAATAACAAATGTGGTGAAAGATTACAGTGCACCGAAGATCCCTGTGAAAGAAACAATACTCGCCGACTTAAGACCAACCCCAGACTGCGTTCAAATCAGGGTTTTTAATAAACAAGTTTTAATGGTGGAACAATCAGATGGCCCCCTCTGCCTATAAACAGTGCATTATCTCATAGTCCACATTCACCAAGGATTGCATTGCGCCCGCCACCCTGAGACACAAAGACGAAAGTCTCATATGCCTGTAATTTCACCGGCACCCATACCAGTTTATTAGTTAGTTTATTGTTACTAGTCTAGTACCATCCGCTGCTTGGCTCACGTTTTGATAAAAAGCTGTAATCAAGCTCTCTAGTATCAACGAAATCAGTTCAGCCGTTTCAGTGTGATTGAATAGCAAACATTTTAACTTTGACATTTATGATTGGGATTGGTACGTTCTGATAACTATAGCCGAACATTGATTTCTTGTGATATCATGATTAAAATGTATCGGATAAGATCGAAACTAAGGCGCAATGACTCAGAACCAAAGATTAAATTAACTAGAATGACAATATGTCTTCATCGTCGTCAAAAATAAGACACAACAACAACAACCATTGGGCGAAAAGTGATTTCTTATGATATCATGACCAAAATATCGGATAAGATTGAAACTAAGGGGCAATGAATAAGAACCAAAGATTAAATTAACTAGAACGACAATACGTCTTCATCAAAAATAGACACAACAACATCTAAATATGCCAACTAATCTCAAGTCCTCAATACAAAATCTATCATGAGCTGATCTCGAAGATCAAAGCAAATAAATCTAAGGATTGTGATAAGGCTCAAGAGGGTTTTCAAATCGTTGCATCGTGACTTGTGATCATGTGATTATTATCAGCATCTATTTTAAGAGGAATTTGGATGAAAATAGCTTAGCGTTTATCTTGACTGTGATCCGAGTTTCCTTGAAGTTGATTTGAAGAAGGATCAGTAACTACCACGTAATAGGCAATCGCCGTCTTTTCGAGACACAGATATGATTGAATGTGAGTGAAAACTAGCGTAAGGTTTCAAGGTCACGACAACAGTTTACCGAGGCACATCTCTCGTTATACCTATTATGATTTTAGTTATGATGTTTTTGGCCTTCTCTGTGATAATGTCAAGGCCTGCATAGTGATTGGCAGATTCAATTTCTAATCAACATATTATTTTAACACGAAGCGAACTATCAGGCAGACTGGTAACAACTCCAGCCAGATCACTCTCAGAGTTGAGTTTGCTTTAACGGGTTTTTTTATATATATTTTTTTATCCTACTTGAATGACGGAACAAGCTAGAGGCCCACCTGATGTTAAGAGGTAACCTCTGCCTATGAACAGTGCATTACCTCATAGGGCACGTCAACCTAGGACGCACCCTAAGTGGCTATTATCATCATCATCATCATCAGCTGTTCATACTCATCATACTCAGATGTGCTATCCACTCCTAAGTTCATCCGCATTTTCATGCTTGACTTTATAGAAATCCTTACCTTAAAATATATTAACGGAACTATTTTAGGATCACTCTCGTGTCCGACCATCTCTATGTTCTCATGAATCTGATGATCATTCGTAAGTTTCGTAACTAATAAGTGGTTAACTCTTCCAGCCATTTTCGAAAAGAGATGTCGTCTACTTTTATTTTATATCCATTCCTAGTGTTTTTAAAGTTATTTTGTGTAATTTTGGTGTCATTTTAACCAATGTAGCTCGTTTCTAGAGCACAAGTGTAGTGAAATGAAATGGAAGTGAATTGCGTTACTTTTCAAATTGGTGGAAATTGTCTACCAAAGTTTTTTTTTGTAAAACGGGCACCGGTTTACAAAAACTTGACTTGACTGTGACTTTAACGACCTGGAAGGATTGCAACGTTGCAAATTATACTATTATATATAATTTTATTTACTTACTTGAAAATGGCAAATGCACAACCCGTGCGACACCAATTATTATAAAAAAAAAGTGGTCTCCTCAAATAGGTAAGTGTCATTATATTTGGCCTTGACAATCATGCTGGGCACATTGGAACCGATGCCTATCAAATTCGATAGCACAACGCAAACATAATAAGCACTGATAATTGACCGATTTGTTTGATTACCTTTATTCGATTACTGATTGTTACAAAATAGCGAGTCTGACTCAATAATTGTCATGATCATAGAGTGTTAGAATTTTTACATATTCCTGTGTTTTTAGGGTTCTGTACGTTGAAAGGTAACAACAAAACCATCATACTTAGCTAGTTTTTTAAGAAAATACAACTAAAAATCATGCGCGAAGGTCCTATTTGAAAAAATATATACTAGAGTCTAAAGATATACTAGAGAAAATGGGTGTAGGTATCTATGTACCTACTAAGTACCTACATCCTTTTCCTGATAGTACCTACGTAGATAGTAAGTAGGTAGGATATGCAAACTAGACCATCCATTAAACAGCTCTCACAGATAACAGATAATCTGATAACATGCGGATGGTCATTTACTGAATAAATTTGATCAGATTTATCAAATGTTTTGTGATAAAATGGTGTTTAGAAAAATATATTAGCAAACTAAAATATTCGAAAACGTTCTAGCCACAAAAAAACAATCATGTAAAAAAGAATTCGTAAGTTTTTCTTATTTGTTTAGAATTAAAAAAATACTGGAAAATTACTTCAGTTTTTTTTTTAATTTCAGAATTTTTGTAACAAATAAGTAATAAGTATTAAAGTTTACATCAAAATCATGGATTCTGAAGAAATAGAAGAGAAATCCCAGATCATCAAATCAGTGTGGTTCAAATTGGTGGTAATACCGGCACTGGCAACAGTCTCCATACTGCTATGTCTTCTGTGGCAGTGCTATAGGAACAACAAGGAAATGTGAGTCCTAATCTCATAAGAGGAAGGGTTTTTGTGAAATTATCTACATCATCAAAACATTGTGGTTCCTAAATTAATGGTGATAAGAGTAATACCAATGTTACAAACCACACAAGGAAATGAGAGTTTAAAGTCATAACATTTAGGAAGAGTTTTCATTATCTCGGAATATTTTCAGAGATTTACATAATAGGAAGTAGGGTGTACCCTTCAGTGGTGGGTGGATGTTTGCAAAGTCAATATTTTGCAGAATTGCTTCAATAATACATTTATTTACAGAAATAATAATACAACTAATACAAGGTAGGTATATGTATACAAAATTAAATTAAAATATTATGAAACGGTTGTGCTACCTGAAGACCGCTACTAACGATCTAAAGGTAGCACAACTGATCCAAATCACTACCAGACGGAAGCGTCCCTAAGATACTTGCTGCATTGCCACGCTGAAGGGCAATACTAATGCGTTGAGCCAGATAAGAACTAAATTACATAATTATTTTGTGATAAAATTATATTTACTGGACCACTTAATTGAAATTTTAATTACATTTTACTTCTTACCGAATGGTCGCACAAGAGTTTTCATACTTAGTAAATGATCGCACAAGAGTTTTCATACTTAATAAACAGTCGCACCAGCATTTTCATACTAAAAAAATGATCGCACAAGCGTTTTCATACTTAACAAATTGGTCGCACAAGCGTTTTCATACCTTTTTTTAATGAAACTAATAGGCAAACTAGCTTACGGCCTGTAGGTTACCTGATGTAAAGTGGTCACCTTCGCTTATAGACACCGGCAACACCGGGGGGTATAGGGGGTATACTTAACAAAATGGTCGCACTGGCGTTTTCATACTTAACAAATGGTCGCACAAGCGTTTTCATACTTAACAAATGGTTTTCCATATTCGAGTTTTCATTTTTTAAACAAGATCAAAATAATTTCATTATCTTGTGCATACAAAGAAGCAAGCGCACAATTTACGATAGAAGCGTAAACGTAAGTACCTACACATATTGAGTACATTTACTCTTCTCTCAAGATAAAGCTTTATTTCATTAGTTTCGCGAAAACATCGTACACTGGGATTCCCATTTTCACAAGTAGGTACCTATTTATTTGAAGTTGTTTGTGATTTAGAATTTTTGTTTGCTGATATGTGTTAGTCCTTTTTCTTACTTGCATTTGGTTACTAGTCTTTTTTAATTTATAAAAGAAATATGTATTTATATTTGCTGAGTCTAGTGTGTGTAGCTATAGTGCCGGTGCTGTGCTATTGCATCTACTTTGTTTTTGTGACGAAGACATGTATAAAATGTCTAAACAAATGTCACAAATCGAGAAGTAAGTCTCGCTGGTTTGATTGCATTTATGTAGCAGATTTTTTGAGCTTGATTACCGAACTTTAAACGCGTATTTAAACCTTTACTAACTAATTATTAAAAATAAAAAAAAAGTGGCCATGTGCTAGTCGGACTCGCCCATGAAGGGTTCCGTAGCAGCAAGTAACATAATATAAAAGTTCTTGTAGTTCGTTGTAACTTTGATCGATGTTTTAATAATAGTGTATTAAAAAAAAAAAAACTTGCTAGATCTCGTTCTAACCAATTTTCGTTGGAAGTTTACATGGTAATGTACATCATATATTTTTTTTAGTTTTGTCATTCTCTTATTTTAGAAGTTATGGGGGGGGGGGACACTTTTTACCACTTTGGAAGTGTCTCTCGCGCAAACTATTCAGTTTAGAAAAAAATTATATTAGAAACCTCAATATCATTTTTGAAGACCTATCCACGTACGAGTTCGATGTTTTTTTTTGTGTCAGTTCTAAGTTTGTCAGAAATTTATTATTATTTTTTATTTTTGTGTTTAAATCTTAAGACGCCATAGGTTCTCAAATGTGTCTAGAATTTTAAAGTTTTTGATAAGAATTCTTATAGTTTTCTATGAAGAAAAAAATATATGATATTCTTGATCATTTTATCTAGTGAAATCATTAATTCAATACACTATTTGAATTACTTCACTCAATAAAAAAAAAACACAAAGATACCACCTTTTTAAAATTGAAATCATGTTTTTGACTTACTTCTTTCACGTTTTAACTTATGAAACACTTGGTGTCATGTTCATTTTTATTTAAATTAGTGAAGTCAATAACAAAATTTAGCAAAACTAAAAGGGATTTTTTTATATAATTTTTTAAACACAAATATAAGTACCAGAGCGTGCGCTCGGCTTGCTCAGACCGGTCGCAGACCGCATCGAGGCAGGATCTGTGTCAATTTTCCCGCCATCGGTCACGTGACTACGGATGAAATGGAAACTATCAAGTCAGGCTACTCGCAAATCATAATTATGAAAAGAGCCAACATAGGTACTTGTACTATTATTTATTCTGTGACAAAGGTAAGTAAAAGTAAACCTAGGTAAACAAATACATTATCCGATTTGTTTTGCAAATAAACTCTGACTTCATACTGTTACTTTAGATAGCTACATACCTAGTAGGAGTAGAGATCTGGCCAAAGAAATTACCTCTCCGTCCCCTCTAGTGGATGTGGGATGTGCTGTGGTCTGTCTGACCAAAGAGTTGACCCTCCGTTTCTTCCCGTGGAAGAGAGCTGTGGTGTTTGTCTGGCCTAAGAAAATACCTCTCCGTCTCCTCAAGTGGATGTGTGAAGTGGTATGTCTGGCCTAAGAGTAACCCTCCGTTTTTTCCAATGGAAGAGTGTTGTGGTGTTTTTCTGGCCTAAGAAAATACCTCTCCGTCTCCTCAAGTGGATGTGTGAAGTGGTATGTCCGGCCTAAGAGTAACCCTCCGTTTTTTGCTATGGAAGAGTGCTGTGGTGTTTGTCTAGCCAAAGAAAATACCTCTCCGTCTCCTCAAGTGGATGTGTGAAGTGGTATGTCCGGCCTAAGAGTAACCCTCCGTTTTTTCCTATGGAAGAGTATTGTGGTGTTTGTCCGGCCTAAGAAAATACCTGTCCGTCACCTCACGTGGATATGTAACGTGGTATGTCCGGCCTAAGAGTAACCCTCCGTTTTTTCCTATGGAAGAGTGCTGTGTTGTTTGTCCAGCCTAAGAAAATACCTGTGCGTCACCTCACGTGGATGTGTGAAGTGGTCTATCTGGCCTAGGAGTAGACCCTCCGTCTGTTCCCGTGGAAGAGTGCCGTGATGTGTGTCCGGCCTAAGAAAATACCTCTCCGTCTCCTCAAGTGGATGTGTGAAGTGGTATGTCTGGCCTAAGAGTAACCCTCCGTTTTTTCCTATGGAAGAGTGTTGTGGTGTTTGTCTGGCCTAAGAAAATACCTCTCCGTCTCCTCAAGTGGATGTGTGAAGTGGTATGTCTGGCCTAAGAGTAACCCTCCGTTTTTTCCTATGGAAGAGTGCTGTGGTGTTTGTCTGGCCAAAGAAAATACCTCTCCGTCTCCTCAAGTGGATGTGTGAAGTGGTATGTCTGGCCTAAGAGTAACCCTCCGTTTTTTCCTATGGAAGAGTGTTGTGGTGTTTGTCTGGCCTAAGAAAATACCTCTCCGTCTCCTCAAGTGGATGTGTGAAGTGGTATGTCTGGCCTAAGAGTAACCCTCCGTTTTTTCCTATGGAAGAGTGCTGTGGTGTTTGTCTGGCCAAAGAAAATACCTCTCCGTCTCCTCAAGTGGATGTGTGAAGTGGTATGTCTGGCCTAAGAGTAACCCTCCGTTTTTTCCTATGGAAGAGTGCTGTGTTGTTTGTCTGGCCTAAGAAAATACCTCTCCGTCTCCTCAAGTGGATGTGTGAAGTGGTATGTCTGGCCTAAGAGTAACCCTCCGTTTTTTCCTATGGAAGAGTGCTGTGTTGTTTGTCTGGCCTAAGAAAATACCTCTCCGTCTCCTCAAGTGGATGTGTGAAGTGGTATGTCTGGCCTAAGAGTAACCCTCCGTTTTTTCCTATGGAAGAGTGCTGTGGTGTTTGTCTGGCCAAAGAAAATACCTCTCCGTCTCCTCAAGTGGATGTGTGAAGTGGTATGTCCGGACTAAGAGTAACCCTCCGTTTTTTCCTATGGAAGAGTATTGTGGTGTTTGTCTGGCCTAAGAAAATACGTCTCCGTCTCCTCAAGTGGATGTGTGAAGTGGTATGTCCGGCCTATGAGTAACCCTCCGTTTTTTCCTATGGAAGAGTGCTGTGTTGTTTGTCCAGCCTAAGAAAATACCTGTGCGTCACCTCACGTGGATGTGTGCAATGGTCTATCTGGCCTAGGAGTAGACCCTCCGTCTGTTCCCGTGGAAGAGTGCCGTGATGTGTGTCCGGCCTAAGAAAATACCTGTCCGTCACCTCACGTGGATATGTAACGTGGTATGTCCAGCCTAAGAGTAACCCTCCGTTTTTTCCTATGGAAGAGTGCTGTGTTGTTTGTCCAGCCTAAGAAAATACCTGTGCGTCACCTCACGTGGATGTATGCAGTGGTCTATCTGGCCTAAGAGTAACCCTCCGTTTTTTCCTATGGAAGAGTGTTGTGGTGTTTGTCTGGCCTAAGAAATAACCTCTCCGTCTCCTCAAGTGGATGTGTGAAGTGGTATGTCCAGCCTAAGATTAACCCTCCGTTTTTTCCCATGGAAGAGGGCTGTGGTGTGTGTCCAGCCAAAAAAAAACCTCTACGTCTCCTCCCGTGGATGCAATGAGCATCACATCAATGTACTAATTCCACCTATTGCATTAGGATACGATTTTCAATGTTAACTACATTTTGATTACTAGGACAGAAAATGTATGGTAGTAAATGTGTTACCGGCTACCACCATCCAAAGGGCGTCGACGATTTTGGCATAGTCGTCAGCCACCATTTAGTTTTATTTTCAAGTTAGTGGCGCACTTTGAAAACTGTACATAAATGGCTAGAGGATACGGCTTATTCGCAAAACGTCCACTTTTCATAATGTACACCGCACTTTTGGTCCTGACCAAAACAGTTCTTTGAAACGGTGACCGATCGGATCCGTTCAAACGACGCGTCCAACTGTTTTATGGGAAAGATTAAAGAAAAATGTTACAAACAAAAAAAAATAGAAGGCTGCTCTATAATGGCTTTTTTAAACAGACTTGTCCGACTAGACTTTGGTTAATTAAAGTCTTTTACCAAAGTTAACACTCGAAAATTTTGTTTATGCAGAAATGTTGCCAGCATCTCGGTGAATATACGAAAATCCTAACTTTTTTCAAAACCAAGATGGCAGATGGTGTGGCGGCCATTTTGTTAAATGGTGGAATATAAAATTTACAAATTGAAAAAAAGAGACTGTGTGCAACACTTAGCTTGATGACTTGTATAGGGCTGTTGTGTGGGAGGACAAGTGGTGTTGCCAGGTGGAAATATTTTCCCCGTTTTTAGGGCAATTTCTTAGATTTTATCCAAATATATATAAATAATTAAGTTTTTGATAATAAAATGTATGTGGTATTATGAAGGAAGCCCTTAAAAATAACCTTTGACTATATAAATTTGTATATTGTTGGTAACCCTGGGAGGAAACGGTGCTTGTATAATCGAGAGACTGAAAAAAACGATAGTAACGTTCGATTGCGAATAAATCATCAAATTTGCAGTCAGGTACGTATGTAAGTGAGTAGGAAGGTAACCTGGCAACCCTGCGTAAAGGTAATATAAGAAAAAACTAATATGGGTGTCGTTTTTGAGTAATTTGTAGTTTCTGATTACGAATATTACTGAAATTTTTTGGTTACATGGGTAAGTTAGTAGGTAAGCTGGTAACCCTATAAAATGGTAAGATCAGAAAAAACTAATATGGGTGTCGTTTTCAAGTAATTTGTGGGTGCTGATTACGAATATTACGTTAGTTTTCTCTCTTCAAATTAACTTTGCTGTAGCTTATCGAGCTAACGAGACCAGCGTGACACGAAGTGGAACGATTCCACTGAGTGGAACGATGGTCGAGTGAGTGAGATAAACGAAGAGGCGACATTCGTATTAATTAGTGCAGGAGCATGTACAGGTACAGGTATAATTACAGGTACAGGTACAGGTACAGGTACAGGTACAGGTCAAGGTCAAGGTTAAGGGTCAAAATCAAAGTAGATTTATAGAGGTTCGTAGGCGTTGGAAGGAGTTTGTAGGGTTTGTAGGATTTTGTAGGGGTTTGTAGTGTTGGTAGGGTTTGCAGGGGTTTGTAGAGGTTTGTGCATACACGCGAGTAAGCGGCAAAGGAAAACTGTACGCCAGCTGCAGCACCTCACGCACCAGCGACCTACTAGTTATTGTGCTATGGCTAGAGGATACAACTCATTCGCAAAACGTCCACTTCTTGTAATGTACATCGCACTTATTCTCAATATGACCACTTCGCATAACCTCCACTTCGCAAAATATACACTCAATTTTTTTGCTCAAATAGACTAAAGGAGATGTCCAAAAAATATATATGAAGGCCGGTATAAAAATAACTAGAAATTCTAAGCAACATAATAGTTATTTACGGAGAAAGGGCATTAATTATTTGGCTATTTTGCAGCTAATGAAAAATAATAAATGTACCTCAGTTTTTTGATTGATTCTTGATTCAAATGTTGTTTTTTTTTCAAAATAAAGTTAGAACTTGTAACACTCCCAAAAGGTGAAATTGACTCTCTTTGGCAGGCAGACTAAGGAATTTTGATACTCTCTAGCTAGCGAGACAGGCCGCAGACAGACAACCACAAAGAACTTTTCATACGACTATCCTACCTTCGTTCCATGTTGTCGCGTTATTACTAATACTTCACTTATTAGTTTATCTGTTCTGTGTAGGTTCAGGATACATTCTAAGTAGATAGCTACCTACACTGTTGTAGAGTTCACTAATAGATAGGAGCTGCCTGTAATGATAATAGTACCTTTAGCAATATGCATAGGTACCTACATTCCTCGCCTCCTTATAAACATATGTATTTTTCAGGTAGCTCAGGGCACAGATAAATTTATTGTAAATTGTGTGTTAGCACGTATTCCATTCAAGAAGAATATTTTAGTCATCATATCTTTGGGCACAGGCAGAAGAAGACGAAATAGCATATTTATTTTATGTGCGATCGCAGATATTTGTTTAGGGTGTTCTGGGTATTTTTATGTATAATAAAAAATATCTATCTATGTAATATATTGTATTAAATATATCAGTTATCTAGTACACATAACACAAGCTCTGCTTAGCTTGGGGCTAGATAAAAAATGTGAAATGTGTTATGTGAACTGTCCAGCATTATTTATTTATTTATTTATTACACACGTGTGGTTTTGGCATGTTTGTTTCATTATGTTTTCCCTTCAAGAACAATTTTATTATTTTCTCGGAAACGGAGGTTTTATAATATATAAAATTTATATAATCGAGTAGCCCAATAAATAAGCTTTTTTTAGATATATTTCATAACTTCTGAAATTTTCTCAGAATATTATACCACTTCTGGACATCTCCTTTATTCGCAATATGTACACTGGACTTTTCATAAAATGACTTCAATTTTATTTTTTTTGAGTTTTTTTATTTTAGACTTTTTACTTTTTTCATATGATTACCTTTTTACTTCTTGGTTTTAAAAGTAAAATATAAATACAAGTAAAATGTAACGAAAAGTAAAAAAGTTGCAATTTCCACCAGGCAACACCACTTGTTCTCCCACACGATAGCCCTTTACTAGTCATCAAGCTCCGGTGTTGCCCGCAGTCTCTTTTTTCAATTTGAAAATTGAAAACTTTACGATTCTACAAAATGACCACCAAACAATCCGCCATGCGCCATCATGGTTTTTAAAAAAGTTGTGATTTTGCACCCTATATACACCAAGATGCTTACAACATTTCAATATAAACCAAATTTTCGAGTGTTAACTTTAGTAAAAAACTTTAATTCACCAAAGTCTAGTCGGACAAGTCTGTTTGAAAAACCCATTTTAGAGCAGTAATCTATTTTTTTTTTTTTTTTTTTTTTCTTCTATCTTTCCCAAAAAACAGTAGGATGCGTCGTTTGAACGGATCCGATCGGTCACCATTTCGAAGAAAGGTTTTCGTCAGCTTGGATTTTTGAAATGACAGATTTTACAGACGGACTAAACACTTTCCTAGAACATGACCCATCACTAAAACGACTCCTTCTAGGAGAATAACGATGTCAATGAGTCAGTGAGCCAGTAACCCATATCCAGCTTTTTTGAAAAAAAAAATAGTTTGAAAAGTGCGGTGTACATTATAAGAAGTGGATGTTTTGCGAATGACCCGTACCCTCTAGAAAATGTAATTTTTTTAAAGTGCGCCTCTAACTTAAAAATAAAAGTAAATGGCGGCTGACGACTATGCCAAAATCGTCGACGCCCTTTGGATGGTGGTATGGTATGTATGTTATGTATGGTAGTAACACATTTACTACCATACATTATCTGTGCTAGAAATCAAAATGAGTAGTTATTACATTGAAAATTGTAGAATGATATAGGTAGAATTTGTAGATTGATGTGATGCTCAATGCATCCACGGAAGGAGACGGACAGGTATTTTCTTAGGCCGGACACACATCACGGCACTATTCCACGGGAACAGACGGAGGGTCTACTCTTAGGCAAGACAGACCACTGCACACATCCACGTGAGGTGACGCACAGGTATTTTCTTAGGTCGGACACACACCACGACACTCTTCCACGGGAAGACACGAAGGGTCTTCCCTTAGGCCAGACAGACCACTGTACACATCCACGTGAGGTGACGGACAGGTATTTTCTTAGGCCGGACACACACCTCGGCACACTTTCATGGAAAGACACGGAGAGTCTTCCCTTAGGCCAGACAGACCACTGCACACATCCACGTGAGGTGACGCACAGGTATTTTCTTAGGCCGGACAAACACCACAGCACTCTTCCATAGGAAAAAACGGAGGGTTACTCTTAGGCCGGACATACCACTTCACACATCCACTTGAGGAGACGGACAGGTATTTTCTTAGGGCGGACACACATCACGGCACTCTTCCACGGGAACTAATGGAGGGTCTACTCTTAGGCCAGACAGACCATTGCACACATCCACGTGAGGTGACGCACAGGTATCTTCTTAGGCCCGACAAACACCACAGCACTCTTCCATAGGAAAAACCGGAGGGTAACTCTTAGGCCGGACATACCACTTCACACATCCACGTGAGGAGACGGAGAAGTATTTTCTGAGGCCGGAAACACATCACGGCATTCTTTCACAGGAAGAGACGTAGGTGCTACTCTTTGTTCGGACAGACCACTGTAAACATCCACTGGAGGAGACGGAGAGGTAATTTTTTAGGCCAGACACCACGACACTCTTCCACGGGAAGAGATAGAGGGTATACTGTTAGGTCGGACAGACCACTGTAAACATCCACTGGAGGAGACGGAGAGGTAATTTTTTAGGCCAGACACACCACGACACTCTTCCACGGGAAGAGACGGAGGGGCTACTCTTTGTTCGGACAGACCACTGTAAACATCCACTGGAGGAGACGGAGAGGTAATTTTTTAAGCTAGACACACACCACGACACTCTTCCACGGGAAGAGACGGAGGGTATACTGTTAGGTCGGACAGACCACTGCACACATCCACTGGAGGAGACGGAGAGGTAATTTCTTAGGCTGGACACACACCTCTGCACTCTTCCTCAGAAAGAGACGGAGGGCCTACTCTTAGGTCGGACAGACCACTGCACACATCCACTGGAGTAGACGTAGAGGTAATTTCTTAGGCCGGACACACACCTCTGCACTCTTCCTCAGAAAGAGACGGAGGGCCTACTCTTAGGTCGGACAGACCACTGCACACATCCACTGGAGTAGACGGAGAGGTAATTTCTTAGGCCGGACACACACCTCTGCACTCTTCCTCAGAAAGAGTCGGAGGGCCTAGTCTTAGGTCGGACAGACCACTGCACACATCCACTGGAGGAGACGGAGAGGTAATTTCTTAGGATCGAATCATGAGGTACTTATTTTGTTTATGGAACATCTGATTTTCTGCCACAATTAGATACCTTCCTTACGATCCATTTTTATAGGTAATGTGATCATCCAAATATCCAACAGAAATAATAAAAAAACTTACGTAAAAATTCTTTATTATTTATTTATTACTAGCACTAAAACTTATTATTTTTTGTGCGCATATTGTACTACTTTATGACCGTATGTGCGAAAATAATAGCAAGGCGCCTTAGAGAGTTTCCACACTATCCGATGCGATACCGTTATCGGCCGTAATTTTCATACATTTTATCGGTCTCCAATATCAGATACCGACAAAATGTATGGAAACGTGTTCCGATAAGGATATCGGATCGTAAAGTGTGAAAACGCTCTTACCCGCCGATAGAATTCGGGTCATTGAACTCGGCGCATCCTGCGTCCCGCTCAGTGGGCGGGGCGACCCCGCGTGCTTCACACCCTGACATAAAAAATTTCGTTGGCCCTATAGCGCCTTAATGCGGTTCACAGAATACATCTACATACTTACCAAGTTTCAACAGCATAGCTCTTATAGTTTCGGAACAAAGTGGCTGTGACATACACGTACAGACAGACAGACAGACAGATAGACAGACATGACGAATCTATAAGGGTTCCGTAATTTTTAGTTACGGAACCCTAACAAGCATTACAAAAATATTTAATAAGTATGTTAAATTAATATATTTTCACCCGAAAATATAGTGAACTTAGAACTGAAACTAAAAAAAAACATCAAACCCATACTATGGATAGGTCTTCAAAAATGATTTTGCGGTTTCTAATATAATTTTTTTCTAAACTGAATAGTTTGCGCGAGAGACACTTCCAAAGTGGTAAAAGGTGCCCCCCCCCCCCCCATAACTTCTAAAATAAGAGAATTATAAAACTAAAAAACAATTATGATTAACGAAAATTGGTTGAAATTGGTCTGGTTTGAACGAGATCTAGTAAGTAGATTTTTTTTAATACGTCATAAATCGTAATCCATCCAAGAACTTTTATAATAAGTTACTTTCTGCTACGGAACCCTTCATGGGCGAGTCCGACTCGCACTTGGCCACTTTGTTTTTGTTATTCCACTGATTGTTTCTGCCAGTTGATGTATAATATAAGTCATATGATAATTCAATTCTATCGTTGACAAATCGTCAATAGTATGAACCAATTGTGCGCGCGTGATATTCGTATCTAACAAGTTTCGCATGACTGCATGAATACAACGACATACTGCTCATCCTATAGTGAGTGCTACTAATAATAATTTGATATACTTAATGCTATTATGTTTCTCTTGCCTGGATTTTCACGCTTCTATGTTTACTGAAAGGGTATATAGGTGACGATGATGATGTCATCCAGGCCGATTTCGGCCACGGCGACTGTTTACTGCTTTATATGGAAGAGCTTCGCTGGTGCGCTCTTATGTGACTTACGTACCCTATCTTGGCTGTAAACGTGCGTTTGTATATAGGTATTAGGGTAGCCTCAGTGCAAAGGTGTAAAGGTTTCAGAGAATCAGTCAGCTACCTCTTTGTAACAAGTTTTTATAATAAATACATACATCGACACATGCCTTTTTCACATGGGTAGGCAGAGCCTCAAATGGACCTCTTTTCACATGGGTTGCACCATCGTGGAAAATAGACGTGCCAGTGGTGAGCTCATCACCGCAATGCTTACCACGACTGTCTCTGCTAACGCATTCTTCCAGTACCTAATAACACGCACAAAGCTAGCAGCCAGAACAAATCTTATACCAACGAATCTTGCTAACAAGTCAAGCAATTTAGATATAATTCGATCGGAGACAAAACACGGTGTAACTATTAGTAGCATATGGTTAGACTATATTTTCGGGGGAAAAACTATAAATTTGACATACTTTTAATTGACATAGGTACACATTAGACGTTTAATTTGGTAAGTAAAGATTAAATATTTTTGTAATGCTTGTTTTAGTTATTCCACTGTTTGACCTGCCAGTTGATGTATATTATAAGTCATGTGATAATTCAATTCAATCGCTGACAAATCGTCAATGGTTATGAACCATTAACTATCTTGAATGCAAATAAATATCTTGAATCTTGAACCAATTTGTGCGCGCGTGATATTCGTATCTAATAAGTTTCGCATAACTGCATGAATACAACGACATACTGCTCATCCTATTGTTAGTGCAATCACACTAATATTATAAAGGCGAAAGTTTGTGTGTGTGTGTGTGTGTGTACCTAGTGTGTTTGTTACTTCTTCACGCTGAAACGGCTGGACGGATTTACATGAAATTTGGAATGGAGATAACTGGACTCCCGGAATAACACATAGCCGCATTTTTATCCCGATATGCCCACGGGATCGAGACTTACGCGGGTGAAACCGCGGGGCGCTGCTAGTTTGATATAATGCTATGTTTCACTTGCCTGGATTTTCACGCCTCTATGTTGTATGTACGTATCTGTGAGTGTTCTTAGCTATGTTTGATCAAAATCGGTTCAGCCGTTTCATTGCGTTGAGGGTTATTTTAGATTTCCAAAATTAATTACTTGTTCAATCATCAAATTATACAGTCACAGATTGGATGGACAAAACAGTCTCAGCATATTTTATACGAACACGAGTACGGTATTATGATATCAAAAAATATGCAATAATCTCATCTCTTAAATAAAAGGCAATAGGTATATAAAAGGCAATATCCTCACTGACTGACTAACTGATTGAGAGACAACGCACAACCTAAACCGCTGGTCTTGCATGGACTGGCTGGAGACTTGAAATTTGAAAGGAGTGTTTGTCTCAATGCGTATGGTTGTACTAACAACGGAATTTTGAAAATTCGCATCTTAAGGAGTTTGCTTTTTCATACAAACATAGTTAGTTAGTCAGTTAGTTATTCATGTATTCGCTTAAAAATATGGTAATTACAATGTTCTTAATAGATATTTAGTTTCACGTATTTGCAGAAATATAAATAAAATAAAAAATGAATAATGCTGGACAGTTCACGCAACATTGTCTAGCCCCAAGCTTAGCAGAGCTTGTGTTATGGGTACTAGACAACTGATATATACTTAATACAATATATTACATAGATAGATATTTTTTATGATACATAGAAAATACCCAGAACACCCTGAACAAATATCTGCAGATCGCACAAATATATGTTCCGAGGCGGGAATCGAACCCGCAACCTCCTGCGTCGCAGGCGAACGTTCGCCCGTCGCGCCACAGAGGTCGTCCAATATGGGCGAACAGAGTATAATTTTAAACTGAAATTCCTGTTGTTGGCTTTTATATTGGTCATTATTTGCGTTGTTAAATACACTTTACGATTTAGCCAGATTTCAAAGTATTTAGACGTTGTAAAAGTTTGTTTCACGGTATAGTTGTTAAGATTAATATATTTTCAGGACCTCAAGGTTATAATGGAATGGACTAATTTGAAAAAGTTGAGTGTGGTGTCGTTTCAAAGGTAGTTTCACGATGTGGTTGTTGGGATTCAAATATTTTCCACGCGGACGAAGTCGTGAGCGGGTCAGCTAGTCATATACTCGTATACATGTATGTGTCATGTATGTGACTGTTGGGTGTTATATGTATGTTTAATCATAAAGTAAACTATGAAAGAAAGAAGGAAAGAATATAAAATTATTTGTAAAAAAAAACAAGTATGTGTGCAAGTGTGTGTAAGTCTGTTTGTGTTGTATTTTTTTTTTTTTTGTGTAATTTTTTTTTTTTTTTTTTTTTTTTTTTTTTTAGTTGTAGTAGAGCTTTTTTGTGAAAGAGTTCGTCCGGGGAAGTACTACCACCATACCTATTTCTGCCGCAAAGCAGTAGTTCTCGCATTGCTGTGTTCCGGTTTGAAGGGTAAGGGTGCCGGTGAAATTACAGGCACATGAGACTTTTCATCTTTATGTCTCAGGGTGGCGGGCGCAGTGCAATGCCACATAGGTTGCGTCCTAGGTGGACGTGATCTATGAGGTAATGCACTGTTCATAGGCAGAGGTTACCGCTTAACATCAGGTGGGCCTCTTGCTTGTCCCGTCAACCAAGATGTATAAAAAAAATACAAGAGCTACACAGAAACACAGAACACACTAAGAAGAAACAGATATGAAGGTACTACTGTAAGGTGTAACTCAAGTAACAAAATGGCTATGCATCCGTATATAATCAACACAGTCTCAGATTGGTAACATGGCACAATCAATCTTAATAGTTTTTCTGACACACGAGTCAAGTATAAAATCAACAGAAGTACAATAATCAATAAGTAGACGAGGGATAAAAAAATCAACAATTTACTGTCACAGATTGGTGAGACAATAAGTCTTAACCATCTTTTCTCACACTCTACATGAGCCCAGTATAAAATAACAAAGGTAGGTACAATAATTATTAAGTAAACTCTAGGTAATCAATCAACAAATGTACAGTCACATATTAGTTACACAATCAGTCAGTTTTTTCTTATTCTCCACACGAGTCCAGTATAAAACCAACATATATATGTTATGTACAATAATCATTAAGTAAACTCTGGGTAATAAATCAACAAATTTACAATCACAGACTAGTTAGATAATCAGTCTTAATAGTAAAAAAAAAGCATAAACCACTTTCTTTCAATCTGTGAGTGAAAAAGACGAAGTATCGCCCCGGTTTTAAAGTCGCTTCCCTCCCAGGTAGGTATTCTATATTATCAGATACGGAATTGTTGATCTATATTATCTAAAGATTTCAGTTATTGTGATATTTAAATAATACTGTAAAATAAAATCAAAACAGCCGAGCACTTTTCGCTATAACAGTCCAAGAAAAGGATGCCTGGCCAGTCGGGCCTTTCCGTTAGGTATTTTTGTAACAAACTTACCTACATATTACATAATTACATACATACAAACGCCGATTTTTCTAAGTTGACATAGAGAACTCGCTTCGCTCGTTCAATAAATTCCGTCTGTCTTCAGGTTTATTTTCTCGCAATCGAAGTGAGTACCACAAAAGTAAAGTGAAGTAAAAGTAAAGTTAGACTCGGGACTAAAATCCATTAATTTCATTCATCACCCATTCATTGTCGATTCTATAAAATGCCTCGTTTTATTCCCTTGTTGAACAATCTACTACCTATTTAGCTTTATGCTGATTCCACTGGCGTCATTGTTTATTCCGCAAAGAAATAAAGCGTGACGATAAACTACAAAGTATTTTGATAATTATCTAGATAATAATTTATCAATTAGAACACTTAAATACAGATTACAGAGATACCTCATTAATTTAATATCTTATCTTGGAAATAAATGAATCTGGGTGCAAACAGTTATTAATGTGACGCGGCTTTAGTAAGATGTACGTACCTGTGTTGATTTCTATTGTGTTCATCATTGGATTGTTTATTTATTTCGTGGAACTTTACTACAAAGGTAAGTCAAAATGTTTCAAAATGATAACTGGACTCAGGGTTTTTTTTCTAGGGATGAATACTGCGTACATTTTGGTCAGAATCTGGAAATAAATATTCGTAGGATGAATCCATGGGCTGTACATATTCTGTGCCATGGGATCAATACGGATGCACCCGAAAATGGGTGCCTGTGCAATCTTGAATGACGAATGCCCCAAAAGTTTTCTAGTGTCATCAATCAGCTAATAGCTTTATGTTTGTAGGTTTGTAGATCAGTAAAATCATATTTCAGTGAAATGAGCGTTATTTAAAAATATCCATCTGAAATTCCTAAAAAAAATATGGTTCTAGAACCTTTTTTATTATTCATAGAGTACCTATTATTTTATCTGTGCTCATAGGTCACGTCAGCATAAGACGTCCCTATGTGGCATTGTAGGCACTGCGCCCGCCTCCCTGTGACACATCAGTCTCATGTGCCTGTAATTTCACCGGCACACAGCAGTGCGAGCACTACTGCTTTTTATGGCACAAATAGGTAGGTATTGTGGTAGTACTTCCCCGGACAATTACTTTCACGAAGAAGCTCTACTACTAATCACTAACTCATCTATACCTTTTAGTTTTAGTAGTCTAGTAATAGTTTAGTAGGTAGGTACCTAATATTAATAGCATCTGGATTACCATATACCTACCTAATCACTGCGGACACTCTAGATTCGCAAATAAATCACTATATCACTACATCAGAGACTTTCTAATCTTATTTTTATTTTATTTTCTTCGGAAAACAAACTACTTATATATGTACCATCTAATAAATAACAATTATAAAAAACTAATTACCTACCATTAACCTGTTTTCAATTAAGAATTTAGATAAATGTTGTTTGCCTTTAATTAAATACTATGTAGGTACCTACTTAATCCAAATTTAAAAAAAGTTACTTAAAGAAAACTTACACAACAAAGTTACATTAAAGTTATAAATACTTATATAAAGAGTTATCGAATCAATTCAAACCAATGGTCAGAAAGCACGCGCCTGAAGTCGGCTGGATCAGAGTCAAAAAAATCTAAGTAGGTACCTATAAATAAGTTTAAATCTATGAATAACTTTACTATGAGGTCAATGCTGTGTAGGTACCTACCTACATCACCATTGTCAAAGTCCACTGCTGGACATAGGCATAGGTCTCCCTAGAATATCACGGCGGACAACGGTACCTACCCATATCAAGAGGGCCTTCCTTCCTACCTCGCGTTACCACACACCCTATAGGTACCTACGAATACCTACCTAGGTACTTAGAATTTTTTCCCCAACCAACACAACACCTAAAAACTCTAAACACTCTAAATTCGTCAGTTCGCGTAAAACATTTTTGTAAAACATTTTTGCACACGGTTTTACGCCATTTATTTTCATAGATTGTTGATTATCCGTTATCTGAAACGCTGCCATCTAGTAACGAGTAGCGTTATCAAATCAGTCGTTCATTCCGGTTATAATATCGTGGTAGTAGTTTATACACTACACACCTTTTAGTTCGTATCGGATCCTATAGGTGGCAGTAAAAACAATGGAAAAAATTGTTTTTGTGAGCTCTGACTGCGACGCGTCCAGTTCAGTTCAGTACGTATAAGATTTATTGTCCTAAGCAAGTTAATCTAAGTTGCGCAGAGGATAAAATAGCGGACCATTTGAGTCCCCATCTATAGGCAGTACCGTGGGCCTTATACCTATTTATAATAATAGTGACCCCGATGCTTTGCCCAGGCGTAGTCAATTGGGTAATTACCTACATCCTTCTGAACTATCTCAGTTCATGATTCATGAATCATTCAAAGCCACGACTACACCGTAGGTAGGTATGATAATAATGTCTTGCATTTCAATCTTTTCACACATTTTCTTAAAAGGTAGGTAGCTCGGTTCGCTAGTTTACGGCCTCTTAGTGGATTTGGCAACTTTAAACGGTCAGAAAAAAATAATGTTACTGTTGATAATCTGTACTGATAATGTATTTTGATAGATAAAATATTGTAGTTTCTGATTTCAAAACTGTTTGACGCGAAGAGATCTTAGTTTTTTTTATAATAAATTTTAATCCCAAAAATTACCAAAACGCTAGTTTTCGCCCACAAATTTCAGTATTCGGCCACATGGTATTTAGTTTTAATGGATAAAAAAGTAAGACGAAGCTATTATAGTTACATTAAATACTCGTTTTTTAGTAAAAATGTTTTTAGGCCTCAGCAGAAAAACTATGAAAATAATGTATAACTTCCTGTTAGGTAGAAGTTTAGGTTCTTATATCACTTCTCTGTCTTATAATTTTAAAGTCTTTAAATTTAAATCCTTTTATTACTTATACATTTTTCGTTTAATTCTTTTTTCTTTACTGTTGAAATAGTAATTACTGTTTTTTTAATTGTTAACAATTACAAGTCTTGCATCATGAATTATGATTTTGACAATAATTATCATTTACCTAATATATTTTCTCGATCAGTGAGTGTATGCAATTTAATGAATTATATAGTAATCACAGCCTTTAATTCAAATAACTAATGATATTTCAAGTCATAAATTTATCAATCAAATTGATTACTTAACAGTCTTTTACGTTTATGGTTATCATCAAAATATCATCTTATTTTTTTTCTTACATCTTATATATGAAATCATATTAATTATAAGTAGCAATCACTAATTTCGAATAGTTATAAGCATTTTAAACATAACAATCGCATTAATAATTTGACGTTATCACTATTATATATTTTTTGTAAAGATGGCCATTATTTAACATTAACATGAAGCTTTAACAATTAGGTACCAACATTCAATCTTTTTAACCACCCCAATTGAAAATATAATCACTAAAAACTAGGGATGGGCCGAAATTCGTTTCACATTCGGTTTAACCGAATTTCGGCGGCTTGAACCGAACTTCGGCATTCGGCCGACTTTCGGTTCAAATGCCGAACATTCGGTCCAAGATAAGATTAAAATAGGTACCTCACCTTTTTTTATTAAAATAATTAAAACAAATTTATAATCAGTCATTTATTAATCTTTGTAATTCGTTACTAATTAACAATAAAATATTTTTTAAGAAATCAAATCAACTTTTGGTTATTATTTACGAAATTATAATAATTATTAACGAAATAATTGCCCTCTTGACACTAAAACAATAATCAGATACTTGTTATATAAAATGAAAATTTTATATGGACTATAATATGTCAAGTAATAGTCATATTAGGAGATTGTGAAACAGGTGTTTCACAATATTATTCATTAAATAATATTTATGAAAGTATCATTCTTATACCTATTACCCAAGTAGCACACAAGTGTTGTACAGCAGCAGATTTACAGTCCATCGTGGAAACTTTAGCTGTATTAGCTTGCTGTATAACAGCACAGAATGCGCATTTTCAGCTGTTATAACGCTCGTTTGGGCACAAATTATACAGCACCTAGTTCTCACCTGCCTGTTTAATTGCATTTTATTAGCATTCATAAGGGTAATAGTTGCCCCAAGAGCTTAACAGCGGCTGATTAATGAGGATGTGTGTTACCCATTATTCAGCAAAAACGACCAATGCACCCTTTTTATACGCTTCCATACAGACGAAACTTCGTTTTAGGCAAAATTGTGAAAGTTAATAACTTCATAATATCCATCACGGTCGGTAACGACCTCTAATAGTTTTATTTTCTACGAAGTGAAAAGTGCAAACGACAAGAGGAGATTAAAATAATATTTTGGGTAAGTAAAACACGCAGATTTTTAGACATTTGTGTGAAATCTTATTGCAAATGCAAGTTTATTGTGAAATGCCGTCTATATTTAGTTGAAAATTTTCATGCGCCCTAAAAAAACTAGTGTTTTACCAGAAAAACCTGATATTAAATGTGCCATAAATTAATAAAAATTAAGTGATTCAGTTTAGTTTGGACTTATAATTGGATTAAAAACTGTTTTACACGTAAATAACTTAAAATTAAACCTTTTTTTAAATTTATTCTCTAAAATAAATCAAAACTAAATTATTTAAGTTATATATAAATGAGGTTATCAGAAATTAAATGGTGGACAGGCAATGTGAACTGTATATATCACAAATAAATGCTATGGGCTGTACCAATATTCACTTGTGGTCCATTATTCAGGAACGAGCGGGAGAGAGTAGTTCGTGTGCTAACTAAATAAGTCATATGTCGGTTTTATGAGTAATAGTAGTTCACATTTACGCCAGAAGCCTACCAGTGATCTAAATAAAGTTCCTTAATCAATTCAAGCTTTAGGGACCCGCAGAAAACGTTTTTATTATTTAGGTAATTTATTATTCCACAGGCTCGGGATCCTCTTCTAAGAGAACACGTAAAGAAATAACAAGTGCAAGCCCCGGAGAACACATTGACGGTGAAAACATAAAGAACAATGATCCTGAAGCTGATTATAATTGCATGATGGAAATGAGAATCACGCAGATACAAACTTATCGGGTTGAGAGGACTCTATGCAGGGCGTTGGATTAAATAAATAAATAACTATTATAATGCAGTTTATTATTTCTTATACAGTATGTACTAATGGTATGAAGTAGCAGCAAATATTTTATTCTCCATAGTTAACATACGGAACCCTCCTTCAAAAAAAATACACGCTCTTACTAGTTTTGAACATTGCTCGCCGAACTCGTAGGTTGTTAGTGGTTTTTATAAGTCTTAAGTATACTGCTTCCACTTTTCTTCTTATTCCACCAGTTCTTGCTTAAGCTTTCCACGTTTTTAAACAAAAAAACAAACGAAACCTATTTCATGTAAGAGCTTCAACTGTGAAATAGTTACCTAATATTACTCTTAAAGTTCACATAGCAATAGCTTAGGCATTGGAATACCCTAGGAAGGATCTTATTTAACTCTGTTAGTAGATTGAATGCATATGCGAGTCCTATTATTCAGCCCAAGTAAGGAATCAAGGGTTGCGTGTGAACTAATTTATAGTAGTTTGCCGTTATTAATCTGCATAGAAGTTCACATATAGTGTTCACGTGGACTTAATATGTGCTGTTATACGAGTGCTATGAGAACAGCTGATTAACACTATGAAAGTTCAACCTTATGCAGCATGAACCGTTAAAACAATTTTAATTAGATTCACTGAAAAACTGCTTACGTTATAGCAGTTCACATGTTCTCTCTTAAAACGCAAGCAATTGAGTGGAACACGCGTGGTCAGCAATTCAGCAATTAGCACAGTTCGACTCCGCAAAAATGCTTTCTTACAGCTAATGGTATTAAAAACGGCTAAAAGCTGAATAATACTAACCTCTACATACAATACTAACGCCAGTAACGTTACAGTGGCGTCTTCGTGGTGCTTATTATAGTCATTAGGCAGCTGATACTCTTACAGGCAGCTGTTGCAGTTCGACTGAACCTTATTAAGTCTTCATAATTGCTTGAATTTCCGATGTGATAGCTTATAATGCACTATTGTGTTACTTGGGTAGTATTTAAATTTTACCAAGGGCAGATTGTGATGTAAAAATACCAAAGATTCAGCTTTATCTGGCAGGAGTCTATTACGTTTTTGTTCGTAAAGATTTCCTGCCTCTGTAAAAAGTCGTTCAGAATATACTGAGCTTCCAGGAGACGACAAAAATATTTTTGCCAAAAAACTCATGTAAGGGAACTTGTCCTTATTCTTAGCCCACCAGTTTTATGGACATTGGTCTTTAGGCAGCAATACAGCATTCAGATATTTATCGAGTTCTGAAGCAATTGGACTCTTCGTCTCTTCTACAAAATTTGGTAATCTTGCTGCTGCCAGTTCCTCATAGCAGTTCCAGAACGTTCTATGTGTGTCTTCTTTGTTGGATCGCGAGGCAGACTGTGTTGTCTGGACAACTTCGTCGTAACTGCTAGAGTTTTCAATATCCTCGCTTCTTCTTACACATTCTGCTAAAAAGTTACTTTATTTTATTCATCAGTTTCGGTATAAAGTGTCCAAACACTTGTTTTTTTTCTACCACTCATTTTTGACCCTTGCAACAAGCAGATATTGAATACTGATTAGTTTTATTACGTATTTACAATTATCTGTGGCATTACTTCACACTTAATCCACTAAAAATCACGTAACTTACATAATGTAAACAATAACGCACGTGTCGCGAAGATGACGTATTTGCTATTGACAGAGAGACGCGGGGTTGTGGGATGTGCGGGCAGGGCGTATGCAGAGTGAGTCGAGACCTGCCCGCTCCCGAGAAAGCGCGGCAAAAATAACCGAAGTTCGGCCGAATTTAAAAATTTTGCCGAATGTTCGGCCGAAGTTCGTATTCGGTATGAACTACATTCGGCCCATCCCTACAAAAACTTAGACAAATGAATGTGCATTCATTAATTCGTTTCGTTTCGTATGAGGTAGTGCTGGCCTCTGGTGTCGGAGTTTGTCAAGCCGCCCGAGGGCCTCTGACATGGCTTATCGACATTCATTAATTAGGAATCAATATTGCATGCATTGCATTAGAAAGGCTTATCTTGTGGGGTTTGTTGTTTGAGTCCTAAATTTTTTTTTAATTTAAATGATACTATTTAGTGCAGATATCACATCTTGTATTCCTTTCTGCATTTTCTTCTGTGTGGCTTATTAAAATATCATCACACCGGGCGCAATCTACTTTTATTCTTTCGTTTTCTTTATTTATTTTAAACTTTTGTCACCTTTCGTGTTGAAACTTCTGCTTTCTTCAACTGCTTATCTGATCTCTTTCCAATCTCTTCAATTTTGACTTCCTTGTCCTTGTTTACGCACTTCTATCCTTTATGTTGTCTTTTTTTATCTTTAGACTTTTTGGCATGTTTCAAGACGAAATTGCTGCTGGCGTACGTATATTAATAGTTTTCCTTCGGGGATCCGGTATAAATAAGTATTTATTAAAAGCCTCTCTATATTCCATAATTGATTCTGGCATTTTGCTTGTTATTTAATAAGGTTTGTTATAGTTTGTGTCAGAGTCAGCGTATTGCTCCGAGTTACTATAGCGTCACTGTGTATGCAGAAATGCGGCTACTAGTAACTCTTTGTTTGAATTTGATGGTTAAAGTATGTTGTCTTTATAAGTCGGGATTCCATGAAATTTGAAAGGTTCTTCTATTATCGAAGGATTTGGTGGTAGAAAATCAGCAAACTTAATCGGCTAGTCTTGATTTGTTTGACTTTGTGTAATGTAATGTGTCAAAGTTTTAAGTTTTTGGGATATTCCTCTCAATTCATTTCATTTCCACTCAGATTCTTCTCAATTTCTGGTTGTTTTTTCATCCTCAACTAATAGAGATGTCAATAAATTAATTATGGAGTTCTTCCTGTCTTTCAAACATGTTTCATACAGGACATCATCATTTTGGATTTCAGAAGTCCTTTACTTGAGTTTTTTTCATCTTCTTTAGAATCACAGACACGTTTATGTTTTTTTATAGTCAGAGTTGGTTTGAAATGTTATAAAACTTTATTTTGTGACACGAAATCTACGTTCGTTATTTCGGGTTTTTCTCAGTTTAAATTATCCAGTGTGTTTTGGAGACATTTAGTATTTTCCACTGCATATGAATTTAATTTGATTAATGTTTTGCGGTATAAGTGTTTTATTGTATCCCGGAACAGTGCACAAAAAATAGTCTTTGTGATAGATCTATGTATAGGTACTGGCTTTGCTATTTTTTTTTTGATAATTTAATATTATTAGAGGAAACCTGAAGAAAAAAAATATAGGAATTATACTTAGAAAATCAATGTAGAACACTTATTATAATTTATGCCTATTTGCCTTAAAATTGTGGCCGAAAACTGAATGACTCTATTCAGTTTCCGGTTTCCTTTTCCATACAAATTCAGGTAGGCCGAAAACTGAGTTACAATTTTATTGCTGTTTTAGTTTCCGGCCATCAATAAAATGGCCAACTTTCATTCATCGTTATTTATTCATACTGATGTACTTTGGTGGCCGAAAACTAATAAGCTAAGCCATCACATGGCTCATAATCGGAAACAGAAGAGAATTTCGATATATACGTGACCAAATAAATGAAAGAGACAATTGTATTATAGGCTGTGTTATTCTAGTTTTCGGCCACTAGGCCGAGAACTAAACGTTTTGTAAATTTTCGATGCTACTTTCCGGCCACCTTAATTATCGTAGTTTTAAATCAAATATTGCAATAAACATAGCGGTAATAATGTTAATAAGTCATTTCTACAGTCAACTAAATGCACATCAACGTCATTTAGTTACAAAAACATTTATTAAAACACCTTGGAGTGAAACGCGTGCCACTAATTTTTTCGTACAATTACGCACGCGGTGACAGCTTCGATGCTGGTGTCAAAATGATAAATTCACTAAAAATTACTAGTAAAGGCTTCGACCAAAGTAAAATAAATGGACTGGCCTTACCCATACAAAACGTCCGTGAAAAATAAGACGATTCGGATTTAGGGTACGGTCAACAAATAAACTATCTATCTATCCAGCCACTGCTGAGTAAAGGCCTCTTCTCTATAGCGCCACTCCTGGCGGTCTTTTAAATAAACTAGGTGAAATTAAATTATTGAACTTCTTAAAAACTGTATTTTTTTAATACTTAATACTTTAACAGATGCAATGTGTTTTCTAAAGTTATTTCAGTAGGTTTATAGTACAAAAAATCGCCGAAAAAAATGCAATTAGTGAATGAAACTTTTACAAAAATACATGGTTCCCTTCTGTTTTATGTAGTTACGTATCTATTTTTCAGCTCTCAAACATACACAATATAAATCAATAGAAAAGCAAGTCCACCTAAGGTCTTCAGCTCAATCAATTTGTGAAAAATATATTTTTCATCACTCAATAAACTAAGAAAATATCATAAAAATTGTACGGAAACATAAATGTATAAAAATTCCAGTATTTAAGAAACTGCAGAGTGCAGTTTTAAGAATTTTGCACAATGAGTTTTTTTATACTACTTGGAATGACAGATCAAGAAGATGGCCCACCTGATGTTAAGTGGTACCCTCTGCCTATGAACAGTGCATTACCTCAGGTCACGTCCACCTAGGACGCGCCCTATGTGGCATTCCACTGCGCCCGCCACCCTGAAACATAAAGATGAAAAGTCACATGTGGCCGTAATTTCATCGGCACCCTTACCCTTCAAACCGGAACACAGCAATGCGAGCACTACTGCTTTGCGGCAGAAACAGGTATGGTGGTAGTACTTCCCCGGACGAACTCTTTCACAAAAAAGCTCTACTACAACTAACCGTTTTTTGGCGTATAGAATTCATTGTGTAGAAAATGATCAGAGCAAATACGGGAAAATGTATTCCACTTCCAAAAGTTGTCTGTTCTTGCTCGTCTTATGACTTCTATCAAATTTTGTTTACCGTAGTTTTTTTTTTGAAAGCTATAAGGTTAATTAACATGCCATTACATATTATATGCAATTACCTAAAGCGACGTGCTTAGCAATGTTTTGACGTAAATAATGCAAATTACAATTCTAAATCAATACGATACCCCTTAGGGATCAGATTTTTTTGCAGTCTGTACCGGACCATCCGTCATGCGTGAAGTCTTGTCAAATATTTCGTCGCTGTAGTTGGAAAACTAAATAAGTAATAACAACAACAAAACCAACATCGCGAGAAAAAAGGGGTTTTACTGTTTTATTGCGTCAAAAATGGCAATAACTTTTTTATCGTAACTAATTTTTCAGTCCGTGTTTTTATATGTTATAGATTGGTACTGTATCTATTTTCGAATTTAATGATAATACATTTTAGTTCTTTTGATTAAGGGAAAAAAATAAAAAAACGACTATGTATTTTTCCCTCGCCAAAGTTTTGAATAATTGAAATGATTTATTATTTACTTATTTGAATATGACAATCCTATCCATGGGTATAGATTTATATAATATTAAAATACATTTTAAAATAAAACCAACTTATAATCATTTCTTTTTATCAAGACTGAATATTAGAAAACTACTGAAACACCTACATTATTTTAGCAGACTTATAAATTCAAAGTAAGTGACATAACAAACTTATCATACGACTAATGCTTATAAAATCAACAAAATGAAAAAAAATTGTGGAACACAATAATTCTAAGTATCAAAAAGAAAAAGGTATGTCGACTAAAATTAAAACTATCTACGAGTATAAACTTGTGTCTGTTAACTTTCATTCAGAGTGGGGAACATTGAGATAATGTCCTGGGGCGTAGTCCTCCTTGTCGCTCGTCCTCTAGAGCAAGACGTGTCCATCGACATGTATGGGCCATCATAACCATGCAATAAAGTCAATTTCGCAAAATGTGTTAGTTATGTAGTTTTCCTACCACACGACGATTTATAAGTTTTTTTATCAATTGATGAAAATTATATTACAAAACCTTTACTTACGAATTAAATGCGATGCCTGAAGTTTTATTTGTATTTCTTGTGTTGTTTGCACTTGCAGAAAAGCACAGGAAGGCGTTGTATTACCAAGGTATCTAATTTTGGTATTTTTCAGCATAGCTGTCACTCGTTGCTTTGACAAAGACTGACTGAAGCGAAGTATACTAGCTAGGTCTGTTTAGAAGCTTCAAAACTATCGTTCCCTAAGGCCCGTCCATTCATTTTATTTACGTCGATGAGTAAAGGTTATTTAGCCGGAAAAAAACCAGATATCATGCGACTATTTCTTAATGAATTGATCATACTTTCGCACAAAAAAATTGCTAGGAATCGCTATTATCTCCATTTTACTATAGAGCCTTCGCCAAAAGGCCGAAAACTAAAGGCGGCCGGCTAACTAGCGAAATGACCCTACCTATACATAGGTAGGTACATAGACACACACCTTTTTCCCCGAATGGGTAGGCAGAGCCCTAAATAAGACTATTTTCACTGTGGGTTGCACCATCGTGGGAAAAAGACGTGACAAGTGGTGAGCTCATCGCCGCCATTGCTTCCCACGACTGACTGCTAACGCTTTCTTCCAGTAATAACACATTCCTCCAGGACAAATCTTATCCAACGAATCTTACAAACAAGTCCGGGTAATCACTTAGTAATAATCCACTAAAACCATAATAGTACTACCTACCTATGTCAACATTATATATACGATAAAATCTGAGCGAAGCCACGGGCGGACACCCATAATGTACCTAATACCTTGTCCTGTTTTAACTACTTTTCTAAGAACATTGTATTAGTAACAGTGTATTTATAAGTTATCGAAACGAGTTTGGGACTCACACGACTTACAGCTGCACACTAAAATCGACGTGTATAAAGCAATAATTCTTCCAATACTCCTATACGCCACTGAGACCGTGTCTTTATAAAGGCGATATAAAGCGGCTTGACGTCTTTCATATGAAGTGCCTCAGATCGATACTTCGTATTAAGTGGCAGGATCGTGTACCTAATACAGATATTCTTCGCCGTGCCGAGCTTAGTGGAATGGAGGCTCTGCTCATGCAAGGCCAACTTAGGTGGTGTGGGCATCTTGTGCGTATGGGTGACACCAGGCTTCCGAAATCGGTCTTTTTCTCGGAGTTATCTCAGGGGAAGCGTGCACCTGGTGGCCAGTTTCTGCGCTACAAGGATGTCCTTAAGCGCAACCTATCTTCATGTGATATACCGTGCGATGATTGGGAAGAGCTTGCACATCGGCGGTCTGACTGGCGCAGCACCGTTCACAAGGCTACTGTGCAATATGAAGTAGGTAACTCGTCTGGAACACCTTGATGCTAAGCACCAGCAACAGAAGATAAAACCCAAAACCATTTACACCTATACCTATAATTGTTCTGGACAGTTGCACTGTCCCTCGTGTGATAGAACGTTCAAAACAAAGTTTGGGTTTGCGCGCCATATTCGATCACATAGATAGGGAAATTTGTGAATTGTATAGACAACAAAATTGGGTTATCAGGGTTCGCCATCGACGGATACGTTGAGGAGGACTATATTTATAAATTTAGTGGCGTACAAAAATGTAATTAAGTACCTACCTACTACTTACCTATAGGTAGGTAGGTATATTCTATTCGGTATTTGGTCTCGTTGGAACAGTAAATAGGTAGGTACCTGTATAGTTTTTTAATAGTAAATATTAGTAAATAAGTCGTATAATACCTATTACTAAACGAGGAATACCTATCTGTACATATAAATATTATTTGTACCTACCTATAGATTTGTAATGATGTTCCCGAAAATGGCTCTAAAGATTTCGATGAAATTTGCTGTGAGGGGTTTTGTGGGCGAAAAATCGATCTATCTAGGTCTCATCTCTGGGAAAAAAAGTTTTTCTGACTGCGAGGTCAGTTCTTACCCCAAAAGAAGTATTCTAGAGGAGTAAGGTGTCTTAGCTGGCTATTTCTGTGGCCCGTAAGTTCCGATCCACTTGGTAACAATGTTTTTTTCGTGTTTTCCTTTATCTTTACAATTTATACCTATATTTTATATTTTAATTCAGAAGCATAATCTACTATTAAGTAAGTGAGTAGGTAGTTAGACTATCGATTCCCGTAAAAAAAGTGGGATTCGATTCCGGTCGCATGAATAATATTTATTCAAAATAGTTGAATGGTGTTTGTACTTTTATCAAAATCTACGTGCCTGCTTTCAATTTTTTTTGATGTCTCTTCGTACCATTACCATTACTTGTAGGTACTAATATTTATTCTGTGCCATTACCATCTGTACTAAATAGGTTTTGAACATCAAGTAGGGTCAAGTTCAAAGATAAGCAGGTAGGTCTACGTCCTTAGCAAATTAACTGCGCTGAGTAATAGGACTAAATAGCGTGGGTTAATTGTTGTCCATGTTCCCTTGTTTTGTCGACACTATTATTTTTACCCATTGAGGTATTACTACTATTTACTTCGTATCAGCGGTTAATTCTTGGTCACCCGGAGTTAGATATGAAACCACCTTGAGGTACGATGAAAGAAGCCGTCATGTGAAAGGATCAGTGCCTTTGGCAGAAATTTGTAAGAAGTAATTTGATGTAAGTGTCACATTATCATTAGGATATCCTCAAGGATCTGAGTATGATCGAAATTCTCCCCTAAAGGGGTGTAAATGAGGTTGAAGTTTGAATGGAATAACCTAGTTTTATTAATTAAATTCATTAATTTTTGGATGAGTACCTATGTTCTGTAGTATGTCCGTCCTAAGAATAGACTTTCGGGGGAAAAGGCGTGTGTCTATGTACGTATGTATTTATTTTATATGTTTATTGTGGTCTAATTTTATTCCTAATAAACATACTAAATAAGTTGCTCTCAAAAATAATTTAAAATTCATGCAATTATTTATCTTTTGAGTGTTAGATAAAACATTTATATTCTTGTTTTCTAGAAAAACAATACACATGAAAGTTTCAACAACCTCCTAACCTTATTTTGATAATTTTTTCTTAGTCACATTTCTACTAATATTTATTCTGTGGTCACAGTCCCAGACTTTGATCGATAGCAAATTATCAGGTAGGTCACCATTTGTTTTTTCCGTCATACAAATCAAATCAAATAACACTGAATTGATTATCTTTGTGAAGATAATGTTTTATTTATATCGGTTATTGAGATCGTCTACAAATCATTAGTAAAATGAAGTGTACTCGTAGGTACGGTTCAAACACAATTTCTGTTGTATTCATTTTAGATGAAGAAAATTAATTTTGTTGAACAAGTTGTAATTGAGTTAGGAAGGGTTTTAGTTGTGTGCGTTTTGATAAACAAAACCGTACTTTTTAAATGAACAAGTCTCAGTTTCCAATAAACAAGTTAAGTTTTTATATAAGCAACCGAGTTTTTTTTTGTTGTACTTGTTGAATCCTTGGATATTAAGGGAAATGTACACCGTGAAACTTATCTCTTGAAAGAAAACTGTCGGTTTGTACAAGTGGGTTATAGGTGAAAAAAGTGGTAAAAATTAACACTGTTTTCAGACAAGTGTGTGTTTCAACTTCAACAAAAGTGCTATTAAAAATGTTAACCATGAGAAAACTGGTGATGATTATCACAATTTCCATGATCTTGGTGTTTGTAATATTGATTTGTGGACTTTTATTATACAAAACAGTGGTTATTATAAGTAAGTAACCTTACTATTAACGTATTTATTCAAAACTAATTATTTTATAGTATTTAATATTTAGAAAAATCGTTAAAAAAAAAACATGAGGCCGTTCAAAGAAATACGTATAAATACAGCTTAGAAATTTAGTTTATTTTAGCTGCAGTTTTAGTTTATTTTACACTTAAGTTAAAAATCAGCACAATAATTATTGTACTTATGCTTGTAAAGTATTTCTTCGAATGAGCTCTAGAGCTAACGATCAGTAAATAAATCATTAAGACAAAGTACTGGCTAGTACTTGTAAATTATTGTAATTGTAGGTACTTTACCAGACTTCTATCACGATGGAAAGTGTGATCCAGAACCAAAGTTATTGAATTATTTTTCAAGTGATTGTGATGTTAAAATACTACATAATATTATCAGGATATTTGAAGTAATTATTAGTACTATTTAATCTCTTTCTGGGTTCTCTCACTGGATGTTTGATAAGCTATAGTAAGAGCACAATGTTATAACGAAGTACTGATTGAAATAATACTTTAATCAAAACTCATAACATCCAACAGTTGCATACAATGTCCTGATGCCCACTAGGATGCCCTGGGTCGTGGGTAAGAGGAACTACTAGTACTATGGTACAGAATACCCAGACTCGAACAAATATTTGCAGAACATAGGTACAAACATTACACCACAGAGATTCATGACCATCTGAAGTATTTTTTTAGTCCATTTATTTACACGATTAAAAGATGTTTAAATCGAATGACTATAGTACTACGGCATGTGTATTTAGGTGTGTTGTAAAATAAATAAATAAATAATGCTGGACAGTTCACACAACATTATCTAGCCCCAAGCTAAGCTGAGCTTGTGTTATGGGTACTAGATAACTGATATACTTAATACAATACATTACCTACATAGATAGATATTTTTTATTATACATAGAAAATACCCAGAACACCCTGAACAAATATCTGCGATCGCTGCTTTGTAGTTTATTCAGTACCTACCTATACACGCGCTAGCAGCCAAATAGTTTATAAGGTGATGACTGCACTGAATGGCTGGGGCAGCCGTCAAACCGTCAAACCATACCAACCATATTGCGTCTGTCAGAAAAACGCTGCCAGCACAAGTTGAATAATGCACATTATGCACTAAATTTCTAGAAAACTTCTATACTTCTAAAAAACTTCTAGTTTCTAGAAAAGTTTTAATTGAATCAATCTGTTTTTTTCCGATTTTCCGACACACAATAGTTATAAGCAATGGACAAGCACCCACCTCCTCAGCATCACAGCAGTAACGATGACGCTACGCTCTTGTCTATTTAACATTCATTCTGCTCAGTTAGTGTAGGTAGAGTATTTCAACTGTATGAACTCTATTGTGTTATACAAACGACGGTTTACATTACTCATATATAAAGTTCTTCCATTTAAAAACAAGTGAAAAGATAACTTTTAGTGATATGTGATCAAAAAAGGAAAATCAAAAACAAAATTAATAAAAAAAAATATAAAATAAAAACGTTTACCTATCGGAATGGCTTTAAATAAAATTGGCTCAAAGACGATGCTTCGGAATTATAATTTCTAGAAAGTGTATATACTTGGTGTATATAATGTGTACTTGACTTATATTTTTGTATGTGATAGGTACCTCGGATTAGGATAGTGAGTTTAGCTATATTAAATATAAAATAAAAAAAAGTATAGTATAGTGAATTACTAAGTTACTAACCATTCCATTATTCTATCTTTATAGTATTTAAATAAAGATAGAAAAAATTATAATTAATATTGCATTAAGTGGGTTCTTAAATTTTCGTTACTCGTGCAGTGTTCAAATGATATAGGAAAGTTAGTTAAATCCAAATAGTTTACGCAAGAGATAATCATGAACAGATATTATAAACTAGTATAGTTCTCAAAATGGACACAGTAGTCGTGGTGTGCGCCGGAGTGGTTCTGCTAATGTGCATCTATTTACTCTGGTTTTGGTTCTGTTTCGGGAACTACGTAAAACGCCGTAAGTGATATACTTATTGTTAATTTAGTAAAGCAAAAGTAAGTAAAATACATAGTAAAGAGTCGTATTTTTTCAAAAGTTAAAAGTGATTGTAATTTCATTAATATTTCTGTATTTTTTTATAGAGTTTTTATTGTGAAGTTTTAGTATGGTTTATCTATGGTAATGTATATTACCATGTGTATGCCTGTCTTATGTATGATTTTCTACAAATCAGCTAATATGTTTTTGCCCAGTTTTCACCTCTTCTGTTTTCAGTATTCTATCCATCTAATCACTTTGCCTCTCTACATAAATCTTTGTTTTTTTAATGAAAGGTACAACCATTACTTTTCCTTGTTTATGGACTGATAGGACAGACGGCGAAACTACAAAAAGACTCTTGAATACGATTTTGGCACAAGTCGTCTCGGCTATGGGTTTATGCAAACTGAGCACAAATATACTAGACTAGCTGTTACCCGCGACTTCGTACGCGTAATATTATTTTATCCATACACCGTGACACGACCTTTGAAACGACACCATACTCAAGTTTTTCAATTTAAGGGTCCCATTTTATCATAGAGGTCCTGTTTTCTTTAATTTCAACATCGACACCGTCAAACAACCTTTGAAACAACTCCATACTCAAGATTTTCAATTAGTGTTTCAATTATTTTAATCTCAACGACACCGTGAGTCAACCTTTAAAACGATACCGTACTTATATTTTTTAATTAAGGGGTCACATTATGACCTGAAAATATTTTCAACAACGTCACCGTTAGATGGCCTTTGAAACGACACCATAGTCAAGTTTTTCAATTTATTGGTCACATTTTAACCTTGAGCCCCTGAAAATGTTTTAATCTCAACAACGACACCGTGACACGACCTTTGTAACGACACCATACTCAAGTTTTTCAATTTAGGCGTCCCATTTTAATCTTGAGGTCCTGAAAATGTTTTAATCTCAACAACTAAACCGTGACACGACCTTTGTAACGAAACCATACTCAAGTTTTTTCAATTTAGGGGTCCCATTTTAACCTTGAGGTCCTGAAAATGTTTTAATCTCAACAAAGACACCGTCAAACGACCTTTGAAACGACACCATACTTATTTTTTTCAATTTAGGGGTCACATCATAACCTTGAGATTCTAAAAATGTTTTAATCTGAACAATGACACCGGGACATGACCTTTGAAACGACACCATACTCAAGTTTTTCAATTAAGGGGTCTCATTTTATCCTTGAGGTCCTGAAAATATTTTAATCTCAACAACGACACCATCAAACGCCCTTTGAAACGACACCATACTTATGTTTTTCAATTTAGGGCTCCCATTTTAACCATGAGGTCCTGAAAATATTTTGATCTTAATGACTACACCGTAAAACTAACTTTGAATTTGTCTAAATACGCTGAAATCTGGCTAAAACCTATTATATTATTTACATGTGTATTTATTTATTTTGTGTATTTATTTACAAAGAAAATGTTCCCATTCCTTTTTAACACGCTTTTGTTAGCTTGGGTTGTATCTATGTATGTATGTAACTGAATCTTTGAGCATAATTTTCACCAATTTCCAGAAGTCTGATTAATTTGCAACTTTGCATAGAGAGAGAGAGAGAGAGAGAGAGAGTTAGAGTTAGAGATATTTCAGCTAAATTTCAGGTACTGCTGAAACTTATGTTGGCTATTTTTATTTAAGGAATTTACCTGTGAATTTTCATGTATCTACTTACGGTTCCAAATTACGAAGCATTTTAGTTTTACATTAAAAACCATTTTGGACCCCTTTCAAGGTGATTTTTCAAAACCCCTTTCTTAGTACACCCCTACACCCAAAAAAGAATACATCTTCCAATTTTCATGTGTCTAGGTCCAGCGGTTTAGACTGTGCGTTGCAAAACGCAAAGTGTATACATTAAAAGCCCTTTTTGGACCCCTAAGAGGGCGAAATTTCCAATTCCTTTCTAAGTACCTACACTTTAACACCCTAAAAGGAATACACTCTCCAAATTTTAAGTCTCTACGACCAGTGGTTTAGGCTGTGCGTTGTAAAAACTAAAGTTTTTTAATTTTTGTACAAAGAAAACGTTCCCATTCCGTTTTTCAAGAAAAATACAGGATTCGCTGAAACACGTGTTTATTAATTTTATTTGAGGAATCTCCTTGTAATATTTCAAGGTTTTACTGCTAACGGTTTCTGAAATACAGAGCTTTTTTGTTGTATATTAAAAGCCCATTTTGGACCCCTATACATGCGAATTTTTAAAATTCCTTTCTTATTGCACCCCTAGACCACAAAAGGAACGTACCTTCCAAATTTCAGATCTCTAGGACTTACGGTTTAGGCTGTGCGTTGATTGTCAGTCAGTCAGTCAGTCAGTCAGTCAGTCACGTAACGATTTTATATAGGTACATTGATAGCAGAATAAAAAAAAACATTATACAAATCACGTATATGGGTTATCAAATGAAATGGCTTTGTGAGTAGATTAGAAATATATATCATACTATAAAAAAAACTACTTGCTCAAACAAATTATTACAAAACGTCCAAAATTTCCACAATTTTTAGTTGACTTTGAACTACTGTACCTATATTGAAAACACCAGATGACAGCATATCCCTTCAACAAGTAAAAAATCTGATACTTATTTACTTATATAATGTCGTAAAAGCCGCCTATAATAAGTGATTGACTGGACTTGTTGCAAGATTCGGTGGTAAAAGATTTGTCCTGGCTACTAGCTTATTATTGAATATATTATTACTGGAAGAAAGCGTTAGTCGAGTCAGTCGTGGGATGCAATGGCGGCGATGAGCTCACCACTTATCACGTCTATATTCCACGATGGGGCAAACCACGGTGAAAAGAGGTCCATTGAGGATCTGCCTACTCCTTCGGGGAAAAAGGCGTATGTCTATGTATTTATGTTTTAATTAGTCTGTCATTTATTAGGCAAAAGATAAGTTTGATAAGATAGTATTGTGTTGTTTATCTTTATGCATTAATTTAGTTGACAATATGGACGTAGTGGCGGCTGTGTTCGCCGGCGTGGTGTTCCTGTTTATGTGCCTCTATTTACTATGGTTTTGGTTATGCTTTGAGAACTGTATTATTAGTAAGTATTTTTGACTTAGTCTATTTTTTGTAACAAAATGTAGCAATGTCTATTAGATTGCTAGAACATTCCAAGTGAGTGCAAATCAGCTTAAAAAACGTTGCGTATTACATCAGCAAATTATTAGGGCGAGCGACTACTTACTATTCCCATAACGTATGCATTATTAGGGCGAGCGACTACTTACTATTCCCATAACGTATGCATTATTAGGGCGAGCGACTACTTACTATTCCCATAACGTATGCATTATTAGGGCGAGCGACTACTTACTATTCCCATAACGTATGCATTATTAGGGCGAGCGACTACTTACTATCCCCATAACGTATGCATTTTATGGTAAACTTTACCAAAATACTATCACACCCTACATTTGTAATCTAACATAGTAATTTTAATTCATGTATAAATGTGTTATCCACAAGTAATTAATTTTGTAAAAATAAAAAAAACCCTCAACGCAATGAAACAGCTGAACCGACTTTGATGAAACATAGCTAAGAACACTCCCGACAAATTCATAATTTCCAACAAAAAAAAAACGAAATCGGTTCATCCGTTCGGACACACACACATACACACACACAGACACGTTAAACTTATAACAACCCGTCGTTTTTGCGTTATAAAAAAAACAATTCAAAAATCTTGCGAGCCCTTACAAAGCTGTGCTTTTTGGCAAAGCAAAGGCAAAAGATAAGTAGGTAGTTAGGTATTTAATCGTGTATGATAAGATATAGGCTATTTTGTTGTATCTGCATCTATGTTTATCACTGTATGTATGGAAGTGGAGCTGCCAATATGGTGGACGCGGTATCAGCATTGTTGACGGCAGCGTTTTTGTTTTTGTGCGTCTTCTTATTTTGGTTCTGGTTCTGTTTCGGGAGCTGTGTAAAACGTCGTAAGTGATTTTTCTTACTAACATAAAATTGTTGTGCTCTATTGTTGTAAATTATAGTAATCTTGTTGGTAGCATTAAAAAAAACTGTACCTATGTGAACGTTGGTTTTCTTGGAAATTAAGTAGACAAAAATTTTTTTTAGGCTCGTTTGACACATTCAACTTCAACCAGATCTGGAAATATTTTTTAAAACGAATGAAACCCCGAGGTTGTTTTTTTTCTTCAAAAGCCACTAGATGTCGCTTTTAGAGTATCAGCTCAATAATACAATTAGTTTGTTATCGGTATCAAAGGAACAGATTATTTCAATCCTATCTATCGATTACGTAGGACGATTATCATTTGTTTTTGAGCCCTCGTGAGCGCTACTTCTGATTTTTACTAAAATAATAGCTAGTTCTAAAATTATTTTAGTAATGGGGTAAAACAGCCTTACCTGAAAATCGTTTACCTACTGTTTTTCTATTTTTAATTTTATTAAAAACATGGCTTCAAATATTTTTGGTGGTATAGTATTTTTGTTTATCAATATAACTGTATTTTGGATCATTTATTTCGTGCTGGTTAAATATTTTGGTAAGTTTTCTATTTTATTTTGCTTTGTTCATAAATTGATTGAACTCTTTGAAGCCAAAACTCGTTGATAATAGCGCCATCTATTTTTCTTAAAAGTAATTTTGGGGCACCTTCCATACATATAAATTAAGGTGGTATGCTTTCACTTGTAGCGCGAAATTCAAATTTGTTCGTGTTTTTTGCTCATCACAGCTCACCAACACTTCTTCAGATAGCGAAAACTAATTTGCCGGTAATTATGTGACCTAACACACAAGTTTTAAGTTATGGTGTCACATAAATATCATTAATTTAGCTACGATTGTGCTTCAATGGTTTTTACAATTTTTTTTATGTTTCAAGCATGTTTCATTCAACTAAAAAATACACGAAAATACGAAAATTTGTGTGCTAAGTCATATAATTACCGTCAACATAGTTTTCGCTATCTGAAGAAGTTTTGACGAGCTGTGATGGGCAAAAAACACGAAAAAATTATAATTTTAGCGCCATAAGCGAAAGCAGATAGGTATGCATGTATGTACACGTCTAGTACGTGTACCTACATACCGATAAACAAAGAAAACAAATCTTCGAAATTTACAATTAATATGGGTGCATCCGTATTGATCCCAGAAATTCATCCCACGAGCTAAAAGTAATAATAATTATTCCGGTATCATACATTGGACGGATTTATATTTATGTAAATAATTACCTATTTATTGTACAAAGCTAGTTAAATTAAAGTTAGTACAATTGGCGGGGACAGCTTACGTGGACAACGGGAAGGGATTTTGTGACTTCCCATCCACGTTAACGTGGACAAGATAACGAGGACATCAGGAATAGACCAACAATGTGTTTCATACTGGGCAAATATGTTGCTTTTAAATACAAAGTTAGGCACAGAAGAAACCTTGTTATTGTTATAAGAAACTTGTTATATGAATGTCTCTTATTATTTAAATAAATCAACAGATTAAACGTCATGCTAGATAAGACCAAAAACATTCAACAAAAATCATTTTGAATATCGATTTATCCACTTATCTAAAAAATTATCTAGATAAAAATAAATTACTTTTACGTCAGTTGTTATTCCGTCTGCGGATTAGAAGCACGTTTTGAAAAACGTTTGCAGTTTTTGCAGAAGTTTTTTGATTTTTTAAGAAATTGTGAATCGGTGAATCTTTCTTGAAAATGACCACATACTATTATATATCGCCGGCTTTTATATTTTGGTTGACTTTCTTATTGGTTCTTATAGTGATTGCATCGTGCAGATCTTGGAGTAAGTTATTTAGTATTTTAAGATTTGCTAAACTCATTTTGAGGCTTTCATCCTTAATTCCGTATAGCCGCTTGCGATCTTCAGGTATTTTAAAATATTGTACCTGTCTCTTTCGGGTGTAACAAGAACATTCCTAATGTTGTAATGATTGTTTTTATTTTTATTCTACCAAGGTAGCAAACTAGCATACATGCCGGAAGGTGTGCGGATGAATACTATGTAAATAGCGAGTAGAGCGGTGAAAAAAAAACTCGACATCATTTTAATTGCTTAAACAATTTAGACAACAAAATAACCTGCTTCTGAACAGTTCAGCAAAAATTTGATGGCATAGATCAATATCAAGCTTTTTGAGGTTGAGACCGGATGGACTATTCAATTAGTACTACCTACATATTATATTTATTACGTTACTGCCGTGGCCGGCAAATAGGGAGTTGATGGTCGAAAATGATAATACGATTACGAGCCTAACCGGCAGCCTTATTGTGTAATAGTCTGAAGTTAGATTTCAAAATCTATTTTGCTATTTTGCGCAGCGTGTTTGAAATATTTCAGCTCTTGAAATAAAAGCTTAAACACGCAGCCCAATGATTGGACAATAGCTATGCAACACATACGTAAGCCAACCACCATGCTACCATCGAGCACTCCGGTACCTACGGAGGCCTGCAATGCTCTAAGACTTCTACTTACTGGAACAAAAATTGCACAAATCAAAATAATGAAAAAGGGTACTTTTGTAAACGAAACTGTCTGTTCCGTTATCATCATCATTCTAAAGTAGGTCCCTTTTTTATCGATAAAACCTATATCGCTTACGGATACAAAGTTGCACTCGTGATTCAATCATTTGTTAATTTAAGATTGGATTGTGTGGACTCATTCTGATTAATTTAAGTATTAAAAGAATTATATTTAAGTAATTTGTACGAACAAACTAAGATGGAACCGCAAATGATAACTGTGCTGGTATTAATATCAATAAAAATATTATTTTGGATTGGCTATTTGATTATGGTCAAAAAAAGAGGTGAGTCAAAGAATTTTATCACCATATGAATTATTTGTATCACAATTTAAAAGTCCTGTACACAGGCAAGCTTAGTGCTAGATATCATTCTGTTCTAGCTAACCTAGAGGACTACATTGAATGAATAACGTTCACAAGCTCAAAATAAAAATAAAAAGTATAAGAAGTTTATTTCTGTGACAACAAAAACATATGAAACGCAATTTTTACAAAATTAAGGTAGGTAGTAGGTATGGGTACACTATAAAGAAACTTAAATAAATAACCATACAAAAAAAAACCCATCTAAAGTACAATAATTGGAACAATGCAATGTTGGCAAACAATTAATTTGTATAGTGTAAATATTTTTAAAATGGGAAAATAATAGGTACCTACTTACTTAAAAATAATGATACAGCTATTACAAGTAAAAATAAACCACAGAACAGTAGAGCTACCTAAAGATCGTTACAAACGATCTGATCCCAATCACTACTAGATGGAAGCATCCCTGAGAAGCTGTGTGCATTGCCGCGCTGAGTGGCAATACCAATGCGTTGAGCCCTTAGAGAATTGCAGGCCTACCACGGATATTTAATTGGAAGATGATATATTATTATTGGCAGGATTTGTTCATGAGAGTGATTTATTGATTACATAATATTATATACTTTCCTCTGAATACTTCAACTGAGGATTATTTGATGTCACGCACGTTGTAGGAATTTTGGTTTTAAATCTAACGTAATTTCAAAGGAATTCAACATTTCTTCGTATATCCTTTCATATAGATAACGATAAGATTTGCTTACCAAAATTGTTTTAATTTGGAAAATTCCTGGTTGTTTTAGGCCTGAATTTATTTTGATTGTATTTTTGGTTTTTTCAGTACGCTTTATATTTGCGTGGTGAGTCTAGCAAATAACGCAGTAATTTCCGATAAGGCTACTTTTAGATTTATCTTTGACGTGGATTTTAATCAGTCGATATCTACAATTAGCAGGATAGATAACAAAGATTGCAGTATACAGCTGTAGTTCACTCTGGATATATAGATGGCGCTGTATCAGTATCGGATAGTTGACGATAAAGCGAAAAACACAGTTTATGAAATATCTGAAAGCTTTTGTTCAAAGTGAATATTTGTAATAGTCTTTATTTAAGTATAAAGAGGAAAGGAGTAATGCGTTAAAACATAGTATCTAATTGGGAATTGGTACAAGTTCATTCTGTGATGACTAATTGGGACTTACTTCAGAATTCAATTTTGTTTGCGTAAACATTATTGGGTTGAAACAAGAAGCACTGATCTAAACCAACTTTTTAAATCCCCTATGTCAATAATATTTGCAATTACTAATACCATTTTTTATTAAGGCTGCGACTACACCAGGCAGTAATCTTCATACATAAAAATGCCTCTCAATTGGCCGGCAAATCAGGCGTTGATGGACGAACGTGATAATACTAGGTATTTAAAGATTGGATTTTGTGGACTCATTCAAAGTTGATAAACTGTAAAAATTATGGAAAATAAGTAATTGTACGAAAAAACTAGAATGGAACGGCAACTGATTGCTGCGTTGATCTTAGTAATAATTGCACTTTGCACGTTACACTACCTTTTTATGAGTGCAGAAACTATGCTAGGTAGGTACCTACTTTTAGCTTATTTTACGTTTATTTTAGCAGCATAGTTATAGATAGGCAAGAAGCTTGAATTTGGGTAGGTACATGGATGTATAATAAATACATTCCTATAAAAGAATGAGACTGGTAGGTATAATTGATAACGGTTTGTTTTTAGCCTTACTTCCATGCTTTAGTTCTTCTTCTGAGGGTAGGTATAGTATTATTTTATCTGTGGTTATAGATAAAAAAGTTTGCAATATGTAGCTGTAGTTCTTTTTTGATAAAATAGATGGCACTATATAGGTATCGGAACTTTGACGATAAAACGTAAAAACACAATAGGTAGGTAATGAAATAATTATCTCTGCTTTTCTAAACTATTGTTGTTATTTTGTTTTGGATTTTTTTCAACTCGGCTCAGCAGAACCAGAAATATAACAGAGTTGCACGGGCCTAAGCCAAGTGCACATCAGTACTACCATAGACTAACTAAACACAATAACCTACCTAGTCCGGGTCGACATAACTTGAACACTTGTAGGTACCTACCTACTTGATTCGTTTGAAAGGTCAGTTTGTAAAAACTTCCTAACAATCCTACACGTGTTTAAATTACTGCTTTTTTCAATAAGGCAAATGTGTGCTTAGCAAATCTAGAAGTCGGAGGGACTGAAATAACTGTTTGGGTACCTATTATTCCTGTTGTGGACAAGACAATTGGGACTATCGACACCTTTTCCTAACGCCACATCCTAGCAATTTTGTATTTTTTATGTAAGTAAGTACTTGAATAACTTCTCAGCAATTGTACTCTGTATGTTATGGGTGTTGGGGGTGGCTATGTCAACTATAAGTGCTGTGTTGTTAGTTTTGTTGATGAGTGTTAAATCGGGCTTATTGTAATGTAAAGTATTGTCAGTAAGGATGGCTCGATCAAAATAAAGTTTATGGGAGACGTTTTCCAGTACAGAAACTGTACTGGAAAACGTCTCGGTGTGTATTTGTAATAAAGCGCTGGTCTTACAGATGATCAATAAGCCCATACATAGCAGCTAGTCTTTGGTGTATGATGTTGGCCACCTGATCGTGTCTGAATTTGTAGTCGGTTTTATTATTATTATTATTTAAAATAATAAACGAGTAGCTTTCGCTGATGTGCCTATTTCAGAGTGTTGAAATGTCTTAGTTTCACTTGCTGCACTGATTACACTTTGATGTCTTTTAATGTTAACAGTTTGTTTGTTCGCAACCAGTTCGCAACTAGCCTGTGATCTAATTGAACGTTTGTTTTATAAGGTTATATTCCAAAGTCTTCATTTAAAATTTTAAAGAGGGCCGGGATTCATAATTTTAAAGTACATATGCAATTGGAAATTGTGACACTAGCTACGTAATTACTAGCGGAGAAGTTGTTGTCGGCCTAAACACTATTCATCTAAACCTATTGCATTAAAGCCGTGGTGTGTCCGGCTTAAGAATAGACCCCTCCGTCTCCTCCCGTGGATGTTATAAAAGCCGACTAAGGGATTACCCGGACTTGTTGATAAGATTCGTTGGTATAAGATTTGTCCTGGCTGCTAGCTTAGTATTAGAATGTGTTATTACTGGAAGAAAGCGTTAGCCGAGTCAGTCCTGGGAAGCAATGGCGGCGATGACCTCACCACTTGTCACGTCTATATCCCACGATGGTGAAACCCACTGTGAAAAGAGGCCCACTAACGCTCTGCCTTTTTCCTTCAGGGAAAGAGGCGTAGGTATGTCTATATTTACCGCACTAGAGTAGGTAGATACTCACAATTTTCATCCCCTAATTATTTCAATAGGCACCTTGTGGCCTTAATGTTCGCAATGGAACCATCTTTATTAACATGCATTACGGAAAATAATTAAGTTTACGGAATATTTTAATCAACAGATAAAATCTATAGATAGTATCAAATAGGTATTTATCAAGGCAGGCACCATTATCATTATCGAAATAATATATTACATATATAATATGTAGAGTGCCAATATTGTTGTCTGCCTTCAGTTATACGATAGGTACCGAAGTGCTCAGGCAGATACGCGTTACTTGCTAATTCAATCTCTTTCGCAAAATCGTACCTAGGTACCTACATGTTTATTGCACACAGTGATTTTTGAGACATGTATTTCTTATTACGCTCTTCTGTAAGTTGGGCTGGAGCTGTATTTTTTTTTATTTTGGGATTGCTGATTATTCTACTGTCGTACAGATCTTTCAGTAAGTAAAACTACTTTAATACTTGTCTTCTCGTGTCTAATTAATTTAATTAAATTGTTAAAAAAAAATACGTAGGTATATTTTTTGAGGTTACTATTTCTGTGGTGTGTGATAAGACCTGGTACCTATCCGTAATAAGACCTGTCGTTGTGGATGGATCGGAATGCTGGGCCATGAAGAAGAAGGATGAAAGAAGATTGCATGCAGCAGAGATGAGAATGTTGAGATGGATGTGTGGAGTAACAAGAATGGATAAAATAAGGAATGAGTATACCTATAAGAGGAAGTTTGAAAATTGCACCAGTGACAGAAAAGTTGAAAGGAAATCGTTTTGCTTGATAATTATGGACATGTTATGAGGAGGGATGAAAAGCATGTAACGGCGTAACGGAGAAAGTTATGAATATGAATGTTAGTGGATGGAAAGGAAGAGGAAGACCTAAGAAAAGATGGATGGATTGCGTGAGAGATGATATTTACGAATGAGAAGGGTGACGATAAGGTGACGGCTGAGAGGGGAGAGTGGAAGAAAAAGACGTACTGCGCCGACCCCAAATAAATTGAGAAAAGGGCAAGACAATGATGATGATGCTGTGCTGTTGTGTGTCTGGCCGCCGGCCTAAGAATATACTTTTCCGTCTCCTCCCGTGGATATCGTAAAAGCCGACTAGGGATTACCCGGACTTGTTGATTAGATTCTTTGGTACCTATAAAAGTTGTGCTGGCTGCTAGCTTATTATGGAATGTGTTAATATTGGAAGAAAGCGTTAGCGGAGTCAAATATTTATTCTGTGGCCGAGTCAGTCGTGGGAAGCAATGGCGGCGATGAGCTCATCATTTTTAATTTCTATATTCCACGACGGTGCAACCCACTGTGAAAAGCTTATTAAAGCTCTGCCTACCTCTTCGGGGAAAAAGGCGTGTGTCTATACTATAGATAGGTACCTAACTATGTAGGTATATATACCTATTTCCACTAATATTATAAATGTCAAAGTTACGATGCTTGGATGTTTGTTACTCAATCTGGCTGAAACGGCTGAACCGATTTCGATGATATTTGTAGCAGAGTTAGATTATGACCTGCATTGAGTTTGGCTATTTTTTATCCATGTTACTATTATTTATTCTGTGTCCATGTAAAATTCGAGCAGTCACAGAATAAATAATATTGCAATTTGCAAGGCAAAGTCAAGGGTGGCCACTAGTGTTATAATATAATACTGTATCAGGCTAATAGAGTAACCGAATAAAATGTATGAGACTGACTTGACAAAACATACTAGTTAGGTAACAACGAAGCCATAAAAATTGTGGAAAAGGATTCAAGCAAACATTTTTTATTTTAGTTTATTTTAGTATGATTAGGGGAATAGTAGATTGTATCATAAGGGAGCAACATAATATTTTTACGGCGAGGGCGCTTTTTTGAATCTAGAGCGAAGTGAGGGATTCTAGAGTAGAATCCCGAGCGTAGCGAGGGATTCTTTAGTAGAATCCTGAACGTAGCGAGGGATTCAAAGTACGTCGCCCGAGCCAAAACTATATGTTGCGCCCGTGTGCCGCGCGCTCTGCTTTTCATCACCCACTGAGAAAATAAAAGGCGCCTCATATGTTACTGTAATATTATTATTTAATAAAACAAATGGTTGTTTTTTTTGTGTTTTTGTGTTTTTTTGTTGTGTTTGTGTTTTGTGTTTTTTTTGGGTGTTTTTTGTGTTTTGTGCTTTTTTGTGTTTTTTTTTTGTGTTTTGTGTTTTTTGTGTGTATTGTGCTTTTTTGTTTTTTTTGTATTGTGTTTTTTGTGTTGTTTTTTTGTGTGTTTTATGTTTTTTGTGTTTTTTTTGTGTTTTTGTGTTTTTTTTGTGTTTTGTGTTTTGTGTTTTTTGTGTGTTTTGTATTTTATGTGTTTTTTTTTGTGTTTTTGTGTTTTGTGTTTTTGTGTGTATTGTGTTTTTTTTGTGTTTTTTGTGTGTATTGTGTTTTTTTTTGTGGTTTTCGTTTTGTGTTTTTTTTTGTGTTTTGTGTGTGTTTTGTGTTTTTTTGTTTTGGGTTTTGGGCCGTCGTACCAGCCAGTATTTATTCAAACAATATTTGCGTTCGAATTATTTGGCGCTGGTTCCAAATTCAATAAGTGCGCCGCCATTATCTTTGCCGCGCACTTTTTGAATTAGGAACTTAATAAGTGCGCCGCAAAACTCATTACTGCCCGCTAAAAGTTTCTCATAGAAAACACCACCGTTGGGTGCACTTAAAGGCGAACCCAGTCGTCCTTTTCGAATAGATGGGATGAAAAAGATATACCTATAAGGTTTTTCGAATCGATTACCGTATCTATCAATTTGGTAGCTACTTTAAGTCATTATCAATTCCTGATAATTATTTAATGTTAATCTATCACGCATTTCACCCACATAGGTACCTACCTACCTACTTAGCTGTTTTTTTTAGAAAGATCTGGGTAGGTAGGTACTTTTCTTGTCAACAGAAAACCACACAAAAAAAAGAGTTACTTAACTAGGTTTTGGTCTTCAAAATAAAAAGGGTTCAAAGAAGCATTCTAAGATTTTATTCACAACCAGTGCCAGCCAGCGGATTCGCTCGCGTTGTTTGAAATTGAAAGCTATAACCACAGCATAAATATTAGTACTTACCTATAACTTGGTACCTATACTAAATGTATTCAGTAGGTAGCTACCTACTGATTAGGTATGGAGTAGGTACCTACTGTGTAGGTATTGAGTATCGAAAAAGTAGCCTACTATTATTTATTCTGTGCCTTTAGCTCAATCCAGGTCATAATTTCTAAAATATCTATCTTTTTACCAAATTAAATCGAAATCGGTTCAGCCGTTGCGGCGTGATTGAGTAGCAAACATACAAACATCGTAACTTTGACATGGGAGATACTATAAATAGCAGTGTACTGCCATCTATTTGTCTATAGCTGAATTAAAACACTTCAATGGTTAGTCGATGATTCACAAGATAACATTTATTACCTTCGTAGTGTTTACAACAGTTCATAGATGGTGCTCTGATACATTTTCCCTACATACGACACATCAATTTCAGGAAGTAGTCTAGCTGGTATATAATTAGACAAAGACATCATAATCTGAAATAAAACTTTACAGCCATTATAATAACGCGTTTAATAGGTAAAAATAAAAGTATAATTTTAAAATTCTGATATATTTTCTAAAAGCCGGTCATTTGCGATTCGAACTCGTTCACGAACAAACGCACGAAGGGTTCCGTACCATTATCTATAAAAACGACTTAAAAATCACGTTTGCTGTAAGTACTTATGCGAGCCCCCTTAACAATTTTTTTTTTTTTTTTTTTTTAGTTTTTGTTGTTATAGCGGCAGCTGAAATACATCATCTGTGAAAATTTATCTGTCCATCTCGGCAAGTATCGGGATTCTGGGGGTCGAGATATCTAATGAGGTCCAATATGGGAGTCATCTCGAAGCAAAAGCTGCACTGACTTCTTAAAAAACTTGGAGTGCTAAACCGTGCTAAGCAGTGTTTTACGCCGAATCAACGGCTGTTGCTTTACAAAGCACAAGTTAGGCCGCACGTTAAATACTGTTCCCACCTATGGCACGGGGCACCCAAGTACCAGCTGCTTCGCTTTGACTCCCTTCAGAGAAGAGCCATTAGAATCATCGGCGACCCTAAGCTCTCCAATACTCTAGAACCGCTTATAGCCAGCGCAGAGCCATTGGATCGCTTTGCGTGTTCTACTGCCTCTACAACGGGGAATGCTCTGACGAGCTTTTCGATCTCATCCCCGCATCGAGATTTTACCATCGCTCTTCCCGGCATCGTGACAAAGCTCATCCACACATCATAGATCCCTGGGTTTCCCGTACGACTCGTTTCTCGAGATCATTTCTTCCCCATACCTATAAACTTTGGAATGAGCTGCCATCTGAGGCTTTCCCGCTTGGTTACAACATGTGTCGCTTCAAGAAAAATGTTCATAAATTCCTTCAGGGTAGGCAACGCATCGACAATACCCCCGGTGTTGCCGGTGTCTATAAGCGACGGTGACCACTTTACATCAGGTGGGCCGTAAGCTAGTTTGCCTATTAGTTTAAAAAAATAAAAAAAATAAAAAACTGTCTAACTATCCCGGTTTATGAGATACAGCCTGGTGACAGAAGGACGGACAGCTAATAGGAGGTAATAGGGTCAAGTTTTACCCTTTGGGTACGGAACCCTAAAAATGAATTACGTGTAGTGTAAGTCTCCTCTTTAATCCTCATATTGTAGTTTCTATGGGTACCTCTTCTCAGAATCATGAGGATATCACGAGGGATCGGAAGTTGAGGTCACTAGCCACTATACCTACCACCAGTGTTCTCCTTTTCACATTCCATAGTAATTTCTTACACCGTAGTAACATTACAGCAAAGGTATATTATTCACGGAACAAGCAGGTGGTCCATCGTAACGTCAAAGTCAAAGTCAAAAAGTATTTTATTCATTGAAATCACAAGGATCAATTTGAATCGTCTTAAAAAATAAATTTACATTTACTCCTGTTCCAACGCAACCAGAACTAGAAGAATCAGGCAACTAACACGGTCTTACACGCGTAACCTCTGCTTTTATCAATGCATTACCTCATAGGTCACGTCCACCTAGGACGCACCCTATGTGGCATTGCACTGCGTCCGCCACCCTGATGAAAAGTCTCATGTGCCTGTAATTTTACCGGCACCCGTACCCTTCAAACAGGAACACAGCAATACGAGCACTTGCTTTGCGGCAGAAATAGGTATGGAGGCACTACTTCCCGGATGGATTGCTTCGACAATCTCGTGGGGATTTATTGTTATTACCTTCAAGGCATTGTTTAAATATGTATTACAATGTGGAAACTTATCTCCTTGATTCTGACATCAGATAAATCGTGATAAATACGTATCTACAATCACTTTAGTACCGGGATTTTGGGCACTAGAGTGTTTTGTTATCCATTATTAAATTTGTTTAAACGAAATATGTAGAAAATGTGATTTATCATTAATATTAAAATCTAATAATAACATCCAAAGTTTAACAAGCAATTATGAACCATTTTGTTTAAAAATTATGAACTTAAACAAAATTGTGTGATCATAAAAATCTAATTTTCAATTGGAATTTGTAATATTATTTTGCAATTGCAAAATAAAATCAATCTTTGCTAAATTCCAAATATATTTGTTCAAAATGGCGCCTTGGGATGAGGATACAGACGAGCATGGATCTTCTTCTTCTTCTTCATGGCCGCCGTCTGGAACAATTGCGTACCTGTCGATATTTTGCACCATGCTTGTAATGGCTTTTGTTATTATGTGCGTCAAAATGGGTCATTTAAGTAAGTAATTTAGTAACAATAGGTAACAATTTTTTTTTAATTATTTCCTACTTTCTGTTTGGCGTTTCTAATGTCATCAATTAATCATAATTCATCAATAATGATTTCGTTTTTGTTTTGTTTTGTTTAACCAATGTTGTGTTATAAATACTTTATTTTTTCTTCATAATAATTTTCTTGCTAGCATCGATCTTAATTATTTTTAAACCCCGACGCAAAAACGACTGGTTGTTATAAGTTTGACGTGTCTGTGTGTGTGTGTGTGCCTGTCTGTCACATCGTAGCTCCCAAACGGATGAATTAATTTCGTTTTTTTTTTGGATTGAAATGTGAATTTGTCGGGAGTGTTCTTAGCTATTGCGTTGAGGGTTTTTTTAATTTTTACAAAATTAATTACTTTTTAATAAGTAAACAATTAGTTACGTCAGTACAACAGGTTTCAAAACTTGAGAAAATATATAATTTCCGTAACCTACTATAAAGAAAACATTTTCGTAAAAACACTCAAAAATCATTTCAAAATCAGGCGATAGGTACTGTCTATCAAAACGATAAACAGATATCGTATCAATAGAAAGAATTCGACATAAGACCATTTCGTGATTATCTGTGTTCTGCGGCAAAGCTGTGAAGTTAAACTAACTAACAAAATGTTATTTAAGGATTTTTTGTGAGATCTGCGTCCCTTTAACTAGTAAATTACCAAGCATTCCAATAGTTTGTTAGATCAAATTGTGTGTGAGTGAAAATAGTCGAGAAGCGCTCAACTGGTTTGCGACGCAAGCAAGTATTGAGAGTCTCAAAATATACATAGAATGTCATAAAGCAACTCCATATTGTGATTGCTAGAAAAAGAAAACTAGCTCTTGAAAAGATTGTAAAGCAGTTGCAAAGAAGAAATTCTACTATTTACAAAGGCCAAAGCAGATTTTATTTTGTAATCATCTTATCTGGAAGACTTTATCAAGAACTAATTACAAAAATGGCTCCAATGTACGGATATCCCAACTACGAATTTTCTGATGAAGATTATTCGGATGAGTGGGATGATCACGAAGAAAAGCCCCCTAGGCTGACAGAGATGGCGTTTTGGTATATGATCATACTGATCGTGATGCTGCTGCTATGGCTCTTTATGTTCTTTTGTCTAAGGATCATCGCACTGAGTAAATATAATATATCTGTATATCTATAACATTATTTTCTAGGGAAATCAATGTTTCTCGAACGATATGGTGAAACATGAGCGCGAAAATCGTTTTTTTTTTGGTGTTTTTTGCCCATTACAGCTCATCAACACTTCTTCAGATAGCGAAAGTTGATTTTGCGAGAACTAGGAGTTTGAACACGTAAAATATCATCAGTACCTAAAATACACTGTAAAAATGTGTTTATCCCCTATCGTAGGGTATCGTAGCTAAACTGATGATATTTATGAGATACTATCAATTAAAACATGACGTGTGTTAAGTCTCCTAGTTCTCGCGAAATCAACTATCGCTATCTGAAGAAGTGTTCATGAGCAGTAACGTGCAAAAAACACAAAAAAAAACGCGCCACAAGCAAGAGCGTGTGAGAGAATGAAAGAGAAAAGTCCATAAGGCGAGCGTGTGTGGGATAGTAGGGAAGGGAAGATCTCAATGTGCCTGACCAAATCAGAGATATTTTGGGAACATGCCAAGTCAGGAGTACCCTACGCTGATGAGCGTATGTGAAGAATGTAATGATAGTGAATGAAGCAAAATGTGTATGTCAGAATAGTAATGAGTGTAAATCGTTGATTCCAGCATATTATCCGGGAAAAGGCGAGACTTTATTTATCCATATAATGTACCAAGTAGTTCGTCAACAACATTGAGGTAATATGTACTACGTAAAATGTAGTACATATTACCTCAATGGTCAACAAAGACTTTTTAGGTCACATGATGTTATTATGTATACTGATGTGCAGTGTGGTGAAATATTTACACTACTATTCTTTTTTTTTACATTACTGATAGATAATAAATTGATAGAATAAGTCTTTATTTACAACTAATAATAGTCTAAGAATAGACTCCTCCATCTCCTCCCGTGGATGTCGTAAAAGCCGACGAAGGGATTATCCGGACTGTTAGTTAAATTCGTTGGTATATAAGATTTGTCCTGGCTGCTAGCTTAAAAGTGTTAGCTAAGTCAGTCGTGGGAAGCATTGGCGGCGATGAACTCTCCCCTTATCACGTCTATTTCCCACTATGGTGCAATCCACATTGACCTTTTTGGGGAAAAAGGCGTGTGTCTATGAATGTATTACAAAGAACATACATATTAGTATTATTATAAGTTTCAAGTCTGAGGTACAATTAGCGGTAATGTCGTTAAAAATAATCTTATCAAGATATATTTTAGATGGACAGGATATTTATAATATATAATAACATGTTCAATAAGTTGATGTTGGTGAAAATAAATAAAAGATAAATAAATTAATAAATTGTTCGGCCAATCACAAAGTTAAAAAAATATTACTCAAGATGGCGTAGGAGGCGATTTTTTTTTCCTGTTAGTAGGTACCTATATTATAATGGTAGTATCATCTCTTTATTTATACCTTTGTAAAGGTTCGATACCCACTCGCTATCTAAATAACAATATCTCAATGATACCGTGTAGTACCTACCTATAGGTGGTTGTTCAGAATATTATAGCCATGCGGATTTTTAATGCACTACAATCTCATTCGAATTTAAAGTTCTTGAATTATCGTAAAAATCTAATGCCATTGGATCACTCCATTTGAAAACACTTTTATCTATCGCTTAATGACATAATCAATCAAAAAATTATTACTAACATAACACTAACATCTTTTATTCATAGGTTATTGACGTGTTAAGTTTTAGATAAATATATTGTTTATCTTGTTTAGCTAATCCCCATAAAAAGATTATTTCAAAAGGGGGGTATAAATACATCAATAATTATTATCCGCTTTGCAACATTTTATCAGATTATGGTCCGATTCTATCATTGTGTTCGACTCAATCGTGCCTCGATGACATTAAGCAGTTGTAGTATACATGCATTCTTATAAGACAATCGTGTGTTTTTAGTTAATAATTTTGGTGTCAAAATGTGTTGAATTTTAACATACCTACAATTGGTGAAGTGTGGTGTAAAACTAACTTATTTTTTATTTATTTATATTATTAATTAGTGAAGTATCAAAAATGGAATCTCAAAATGTGATAGACTCAGATGTAGTGGAGACATCGGCCTTATTAGGCAATTCTATAACAGATGTTGTTTGGACAGTTCTTAGTTTTAGCACAGCGTTTGTGATATTAGTTTTTATTGTGACGTGCATAAAAGTTCTTGTTATAGGTAATTTTTATTTATTTATCTATAGGCTTAAAATCATTGTGTGTCTGACTGACCGACTCACTAACTGACTAACTAGACCTGCAATTTTTATGGTGTCATTATAGGGGTGCAGGGGTTTCCGAAATATATCCCCCAAGCGGGAGTGTTGATGTTTGTATGGAAAATACTCCACACGGACAATGTCGCAGGCATGGCATTATAGTATATTATGGATAGGTACCAATAGTTTTTTTTTACTTTTCGCTTTCGTAGCCTAGTGTCTATGGTGGACAGTGATGCTACAAATACATACAGTACATGTTTAGAAACTAGTACCTACCATTCCTTTTATCACAATAGTACATTATGGTACTAGTGTGTAATGTTGGGGATTACCGCTGAGGCGCCATTGAGACCCGAGCCTTAAGAGAGCTCAGGACGGTAATCATCAAAACACACGTGTATCATACGACGTTTTTCAACATACTTGTGAAGAAAATAATAATAAAACAGAAATACACACTCTGTGTAAATGTTCAAAAATGTTTTAATTATAGTCCACTACCCTTACGTAACGTAGATACTCAGATAACTGAACAATGTCTTATTTTCATAAGCTTTTAACGAGAATCAATCACATAATGCACATGCATATCAGCACCAAAATAGTATTATAAGAATCTTTGTTCGAAGATAAGAATTAGGTACCTACCTAAGTTACTAACAGTTTTTACTTGCATTTCACTCAAAAAGGAAATATATGTTCCAGATTTTTTTTACTATATCTAGAGGCCACCTACTACGTTTTCACGTCTTATAATATAATTAATTTATATTTTTTTTTTGTTGAATATTTGTAAATACTAATAAAGTTGTAACAATCCTCGGTTGTAACAGATATAAGAAACGTTCATGGAGGTAGCTCGACCGCTCCCTTACTAAACGTCTCTCCGTTTCTCGTTCCAGGGCAGAAAACGCGCAATCCGCAGCAGAGACGAATGTACGTGGGTGCCCGCCCGCGACAGTCTCTTGGGCCGCAGGAACCCACTATCTACGTCAGCCCCTCCAACTTACCCCCTCCGCCAAAGTATGGTAAGTGTCACCTTACTTTTTTTTTATACAACTTGGTATGACGGTTGAAGCAGATGGCCCACCTGATGTTAAGCGGTACTCTTCTTTTTTTTTTTCTTTTTTTTTTAACATTGATAGACCTTTGTTTGACCACGATCTCACCTGTTGGTAAGTGTCGGTGTGGCCGAAGATGAAGCACAAAGGTCTGGAAGGCACCTATTCACTCTTGACTTGAAGATACCCAGATTTTAGTTTTCAGGAAAGACAGACGACGGTAGTGTATTCCACTCCTTAGCAGTTCGCATTATAAAGGTAGAACTGAAACGTTTTGTGCGAATAGAAGGTATACCAATGAGGTAAGGATGGTACTGAGCCGTACGCCTGCTCGTCCTATGATGAAAAGGAGATCTCTGCCTATGAACAGTGCATTATCACATAGGTCACGTCCTAGGACGCACCCTATGTGGCATTTCGCTGCGCCCGCCATCCTGAGACATAAAGTTGAAAAGTCTCATGTGCTTGTAATTTCGCCGGCAACCATACCCTTCAAACCAGAACACAACAATACGAGCTCTAGGTACTGCTTTGCGGCAGAAATAGGTATGGTGGTAGTACTTCCCCAGACGAACTCTTTCAGAAGCTCTACTACATTAGTACTAGAGCTTTTTTGTGAAAGAGTTCGTCCATATCACGATTTGTGTGTTCGATCTTATCATAGATTGTGACCATAGGTCATATAGGCTTTATGGTGAGGGTACCGACTGACTGTGTATCGACCTTTATGAATGGAGAGTTCTGGCCGAGAGGTGTCAAGTTCAGGAGGTCCTTCGGACGCTTGACACGAGACACCGCGCAGTTGCATCTGCTTCAACCGCAGTTTTAGTAGTAGTAGAGCTTTTTTGTGAAAGAGTTCGTCCGGGGAAGTACTACCACCATGCCTATTTCTGCCGCAAAGCAGTAGTGCTTGCATTGCTGTGTTCCGGTTTGAAGGGTATGGGTGCCGGTGAAATTACAGGCACATGAGACTTTTCATATTTATGTCTCAGGGTGGCGGCCGCAGTGCAATGCCACATAGGGTGCGTCCTAGGTGGACGTGACCTATGAGGTAATGCACTGTTCATAGGCAGAGGTTACCGCTTAACATCAGGTGGGTCATCTGCTTGTTCCGTCATTCAAGTAGAAAAAAACAAAAAAAAATGCGTCATATGTCGCCGTCTCCAAGTGTGCAAAAGTGTTTTTTATAAATAAGTATGTACGTTTTTTAAGGTTGCTATGGGCTTATTGTTTAGGTTTTATACAGTTCCCAATAAGCCTGAAATAAATATATTGAATTGAATTGAATAGGTCATAGGTATAGGTCAACCTATGGTATCGCGCTATTTTGTACATAGGTAGTGTAAAGTTTGATCGATCTTACACACACGTATCTTCCAAAACTAAAAAGATAAAGTTTAAATGATTAGCGCGATACAAACTGTGCACAACGTAACGGTTTTGGTTGTGGTTCTATTTTAGTACATTAGGGCGATACAAACTGTGCACAACGTAACGGTTTTGGTTGTGGTTCTATATTAGTACATTAGCGCGATACAAACTGTGCACAACGTAACGGTTTTGGTTGTAGTTCTATTTTAGTACATTAGCGCGATACAAACTGTGCACAACGTAACGGTTTTGGTTGTAGTTCTATTTTAGTACATTAGCGCGATACAAACTGTGCACAACGTAACGGTTTTGGTTGTGGTTCTATTTTAGTACATTAGCGCGATACAAACTGTGCACAACGTAACGGTTTTGGTTGTGGTTCTATTTTAGTACATTAGCGCGATACAAACTGTGCACAACGTAACGGTTTTGGTTGTAGTTCTATTTTAGTACATTAGCGCGATACAAACTGTGCACAACGTAACGGTTTTGGTTGTGGTTCTATTTTAGTACATTAGCGCGATACAAACTGTGCACAACGTAACGGTTTTGGTTGTGGTTCTATTTTAGTACATTAGCGCGATACAAACTGTGCACAACGTAACGGTTTTGGTTGTGGTTCTATTTTAGTACATTAGCGCGATACAAACTGTGCACAACGTAACGGTTTTGGTTGTGGTTCTATTTTAGTACATTAGCGCGATACAAACTGTGCACAACGTAACGGTTTTGGTTGTGGTTCTATTTTAGTACATTAGCGCGATACAAACTGTGCACAACGTAACGGTTTTGATTGTGGTTCTATTTTAGTACATTAGCGCGATTGGGGCTCTATTTACCAAAATGTCTCCGATCTGTTCTGAATACATTTGGCGAGAATTAATTGAATTTAGATAATAGAGACGATAGTAAAAGTGAAATTTAAAAAAAAAAACGACTCGACAGTAGAATAGTTAGATGTATTGTGGAATCGCAAAAATAATAAAATTAAAATTTCTAAAAAAAAACGACTCGACAGTAGAATAGTTAGATGTATTGTGGAATCGCAAAATTAATAAAATTAAAATATCTTGGCGCTGCTTTTCTGGGCAGGACAACGTCTGCCGGGTCAGCTAGTAAGTTTTTAGATTATATTTTTTATGAAATAAATAGGCAAACTAGCATACGGCCCTCCTGATGTGAAGTGGTCACCGTCGCTTATAGACACCAGCAACACCCAGGGTATTGTCGATGCGCTGCCTACCCTGAAGGAATTTATTAACAATTATTTCTTGAAGCGATACACGACGTAACCAAGCGGGAAAACCTCAGATGGAAGCTAATTCCATATAGTTTATAGGTATGGGGAAGAAATGATATCGAGAAACGAGTCGTTTTAGAAACCCAGGGTTCTATGATGTGCGGATGAGCTTTGTCACGGTGCCGGGAAGAGCGATGGTAAAATATCGATGCGGGGATGAGATCGAAAAGCTCGTCGGAGCATTCCCCGTTGTAGAGGCGGTAGAAAACGCAAAGAGATCCGATGGCTCTGCGTTGGCTAAACGGTTCTAGAGTATCGGAGAGCTTGGGGTCGCCAATGATTCTAATGGCTCTTCTCTGTAGGGAGTCAAAACGAAGCAGCTGGTACTTGGGTGCCCCATGCCAAAGATGGAAACAGTATTCTACGTGCGGCCTAACTTGTGCTTTGTAAAGCAACAGCAGTTGCTTCGGCGTAAAATACTGTTTAGCACGGTTTAGCACTCCAAGCTTTTTGGAAGTCAGTGCAGCTTTTGGTTCGAGATGACTCCCATATTGGACCTCCTTAGAAATCTCGACTTGCCGAGATGGGGGAATGTCTTGGAATCGCGGCGACACATCGAACGGGGCCTTCTTAGACGAGAACGCACAAACCTGTGTCTTAGTTGGGTTACTGGTATAGTATTCTTTTATCTGTGGTTGGGTTAAAGGAAAACAACTGTTATACTTTTCACTAGAAACGGGATATTTATCATGATTTTTGAGTTTTGTTTGTTCCCAAATCGTTGAGGTAGTGGCACAGAATATATAATAGTTGGTAATGGTATAAAGATATAAAGATAAGGATAAGTTTATTTCACTCAGAATCAAATCATAATTACATTTCAGATGTTCGTGAGCATATGAAATTAAGAGAACTTTGCCTTCCGTGCTAGTTAAAAAACTGTGTTACTGCTGTGTAATGCTTCTCTTCCATAAAATAATGGTACGTTCGTAATAAAAGAGTGAGAAAGAGGGTAGATCGATATATCTGCCAATAACATCTACCTACTCGCAAAGACTTTAGTTAGGTAGGAACCTAGTTCTCCCGTGATAATGGCGCATGCAACTGTGGTGAAATATCGAGAACAATCAAAACTCAATCAAAAATCATGGTAAATATCCCGTTTCTAGTGGTGAAAAGTATGTACATAACAGTTTAAAAAGTTATAAATTGTTATTCTTGAAAAAACTTGCAAGTAATGTTGTTTACTAAGTATATGAATTACTGTGCGCGGCCTCTTTATTGAATACTGGTGTTATGATAATTTAGTAATCAGAAGTTGTAAAGCTAGGATTACTTATGAATAGATTGATAGATAGGTAAATATAACTACTTAGGCATTTACAACTCTAGGTATTTCATAAAAAATAGTTTACATAGATACATACCAACATAGACACACGCCTCTTTCCCCGAAGGGGTAGGCAGAGCCTCAATGGGACTTATTTCACAGTGCGTTGCACCATCGTGGAATATAGACGTGACAAGTGGTGAGCTCGTCGCCGCCATTGCTTCCCACGACTGACTCAGCTAACGCTTTCTTCCAGTAATAACACATTCCATATTAAGCTAGCAGCCAGGACAAATCTTATACCAACGAATCATTTGAACAAGTCCGGGTTATTCCTTCGTCGGCTTTTACGACATACACGGGAGGAGACGGAGGGGTATATTCTTAGGCCGGACACACCACAGCTCTTATAGCGTTAGGAATTGCAACTAAGCTAACACCTAGTCTGGCATATGACAGAGCTATAAGAGAGATGACTGCTCTTACAGATCCACGGATAATTTCAACAAATGTTCATATATTTTTTTTCTTTTTCCAGAATGCATGGCACCGCCAAGCTACGAAGAAGTAGTAGGCATTCACTACCCTCAGTACAGCATTCAACCAATCTCTCAGCCAATCAGCGCAGCCCTAGCGCAAGGACCGTCAGTGACGCCCGCGCCCGCAACCGACAACGCAACGTCAGTAACCGTTATCAACGAGCCTAGAAGGACGTCGGTAACCGTTGCGAGGACGTGAAAATATTTAGTTCCAGAAAGGGTTCCAGCTGTTATGGGATAGGGTAAAACAATTTCAAAATTTTGATGGCACAACAAAAAAACTTAACGACCATGAATGTTATCATATCATTTATCACGTAAATTACTAAAATAAATTATGTTACTATAATTTATTTAAGTAATAATGTTAAAAAAAACAGCAACAAATCTGACGTATTTGTGATCCTTATTTGTGTTGCTGTCAGCTTCTCTTCTATTTTGTATACGCCAGGAGAGAAAGGTACATTATCAGCCATGTAAAGTTCTTGAATACGGCTGCTAGATATTTAAATATTTTTTTTTGTAAAAAATATATTTTCCAATGCAAGCTTTTATAAAAATTAGTGATCGTAACCGTGTGCTGATCATAATGAGCCTAAATATACGGCCAGTCTACTATTATCCATCTAGGAGTTCCGTTGTCCACCTTCCGTCTCCATCGTCAAATCAGCTCACTGTTACCATCACATTAATTTGTTATTAGAACTTGACAGGTATTCCAAATTCCAGCTCAATCGGTTGAGGATAACTGCTTTAAAATTCAGTTGCAAGTTTCCACCAGGATTCCACCCAGACAAACATACCTACATTGCAAGTTAAATAAAAGCTTGTAAAATGGGTTTATTACTATGTTTACCTTATTACCAGTTAAACTGGCAAGTTTTACTGTATTTTTTATTACAACTAGTCCAACAATTAAGTATACCATCATGCATTTACGATGCCAAACGCCTCTTTGGAAATAACGTTTTCTATATAGGATAACTTTAACGATAAAACAGTTTATGAAAAAACTTTAAAATAAATCAAATTACTATATTTATAACATGGATTTGATTTATTTTTATTCTTCTTTTATCTTTATGAATAACGATAACTCCTTAGCCACAATAACTGCTTTGAATATCTGTAACGACAATAGTTAATCGTTATAGTTTTTTTTGACTGATGTAAATTAGTCTTAAGAGGACGTAAGACTGATTTAGCATTGGACAAAAATATAGGTACCTACCTAGGTATTATTAGATAATTTGTAAATGGAAATAAAAGTACTTTCTGAAGTTTTTACCGAAACAATGATGTTAAAGATGCAATTTAATGTAGCATTCTAGGTATATTATGATGAAGCCATTTAGTTAAACTTTTGTGAATAAAATTAGGAGGTAAAAATAACCTTTGCGAAAATTCTTAAAAAATATATAACTTGTTATGTTTTACAGAAGATACCATATTTGTATATATAAATAAATAACTTTATTAGAAGTAAGTATTTTACGATTTTCCTTTAACCCTTCTCAGGTCAGAATCGTGATATTATATACCTACTTACCAGAAACTGGCATACAGGCATGCCATAATAGTAGATTGTATCATAAGGGAGCAACATAATATTTTTACGGCGAGGGCGCTTTTTTGAATCCAGAGCGAAGTGAGGGATTCTTTAGTAGAATCCTGAACGTAGCGAGGGATTCAAAGTACGTCGCCCGAGCCAAAAATATATGTTGCGCCCGTGTGATACACTCTGCTTTTCATCACCCACTATGAGAAAATAAAAGGCGCCTCATATGTTATTGTAATATTATTATTTAATAAAACAAATGGTTGTTTTTTTGTTTTTGTGTTTTTTTGTTGTGTTTGTGTTTTTGTGTTTTTTTTTGGTGTTTTTTTTGTGTTTTGTGTTTTTTGTGTTTTGTGCTTTTTTGTGTTTCTTAGTTTTTTTTGTGTTTTGTGTTTTTTGTGTGTATTGTGCTTTTTTTGTTTTTTTTGTATTGTGTTTTTTGTGTGTTTTGTATTTTTTGTGTTTTTGTGTTTTTTTTTTGTTTTGTGTTATTTTTTTGTGTTTTGTGTTTTTTGTGTGTTTTGGGTTTTGGGCCGTCGTACCAGCCAGTATTTATTCAAACAATATTTACGTTCGAATTATTTGGCGCTGGTTCCAAATTCAATAAGTGCGCCGCAATTATCTTTGCCGCGCACTTTTTGAATTAGGAACTTAATAAGTGCGCCGCAAAACTCATTACTGCCCGCTAAAAGTTTCTCATAGAAAACACCACCACTTGGGTGCACTTAAAGGCGAACCCAGTCGTCCTTTTCGAATAGATGGGATGAAAAGTATATTTCCCTCTTCACAAAAGGTTTCTTAGGGTAGATTCGACCAAACTAGTATAAGTCTCAAGTAAAATCACTATTTACAGAGTAAGTGATATTTTCGTTTTACCAATTCTTATACCAAGTATAGCCAGTCTATCTGAGAGTTAATCGCTATACCGCCAAAATTGAGGAAGTAAACTAGTTATCCGAGAGTATTTTAATGGCGGCCGCCACATTTGCCAGAGAAATACCAGTTTCTAGAAACACTTCCAGAAAAGCCATCCCTACCTATAATACTACCTAATAATACACAACGTAAATGTAGTAGTATAGTAGTAGTAGTAGATGCCATACCTATTGCTGCCGAAAAGCAGTAGTGCTCACATTGCTGTGTTCCGGTTTGAAGGGTATGGGTGCCGGTGAAATGACAGGCACATGAGACTTTTCATCTTTAAGTCTCAGGGTGGCGGGCGCAGTGCAATGCCACATAGGGTGCGTCCTAGGTGGACGTGACCTATGTGATAATGCACTGTTCATAGGCAGAGGGTACCGCAACAGTCATTCCAAGTATTATACAAAAAAAAAACTTGTATGATAATTTATGAAGCGTAATATCAATAGCAGTTTAATTTTTAATTACTTTTCACTAGAAACGGGATATTTACCATGTTTTTTGAGTTTTAATTGTTCCCGATGCAACCGTGCCGAAATATCGGGTACAATTAAAACGCAAAAATCAAGGAAAATAGTTTTTTTTTAATACTATTTGGATGACGTATCAAGCAAGAGGCCCACCTGATGTTAAGCGGTAACCTCTGCCTATGAACAGTGCATTACCTCATAGATCACGTCCACCTACGACGCAACCTATGTGGCATTGCACTGCGCCCGCCACCCTGAGACATAAAGATGAAAAGTCTCATGTGCCTGTAATTTCACCGGCACCCTTACCCTTCAAACCGGAACACAGCAATGCGAGCACTACTGCTTTGCGGCAGAAATAGGTATGGTGGTAGTATTTCCCCGGACAAACTCTTTCACAAAAAAGCTCTACTACTACTAAACCCGTTCCCGGTATCCCGTTTCTGGTAATATGTAATTGTCAGTTTAAACCATTTTCTTCCATTGAACTTAGAATCATGGGTTTAACCATCGACGTAAATTTATTTTACTTTGGTCGAAGGGTTTAACTGCTATTAACATAACGGCCTTACGGGCCTCAATCTTGTTTGGAGCCTTATACTCGTATTATTATAGCCCTGTAAGACGTACCTAATCTAGCATTAGATACGCAGATCACCTCGTAAGGAGCTGCCACATTCTACTGGCATTAAGATCGCTATTAGTACATAGAAGTCAGTTATTGCGCGCATTAACAAGTGCTAGGTAGGTACCTCTCCGTTTGTATGTTTGTAAGATTGAATAGAACACACATAGGTAACAGTAGGTACAAAATAAAAAAGTTTGTCATTGTGACAACGTAGGAGGTACGGAACAGCAAGAGATGTAGCGTAGGAGGTGCGGAAAAAGTTGGTCACAACGAAAACCTGTGTTTCGACTCCTACGTGAAACGCGAAGTTCAAGGCGAGTCTACCTACCAAATAGCACCCCACATACGGTCGTAGCGAAATATCTTAAGAATACATAAAATAACAGTATAAGTAATAAGTTACCTCTAATTTAAAATGGCGGTGCGCAGCGCGGTGCGTTGTTTTTAACCTCCGCGGCAAAAACGACGGGGTGTTATAAGTTTGACGAGTGTGGGTGTGTGTGTGTGTGTCTGGCTGTCCCATCCATATACTAAGCGAAAAAATTCTACGTCTATGGTCCCATCGTAGCTCCCAAACGGATGAACAGTTTTTTTTTTGTTTTGTTTGAAAGGTGAATTTTTCGGTAGTGTTCTTAGCTATGTAAGTTCAAAATTGGTTCGGATATTTCATTGCATTGAGGGTTTTTGAAATTTTTATAAAATTAATTATTTGTATTATTATTTAGTGATTAATTTAGGACAGTTTGGATGCTTAGATGCTTGTAAAGTTGTAACTCAAGCGCACCATAAAGGCTGAATAGGGAATTAGACTATGACCTGGATTAGCACTACCTAAGCTACCTAGTTTTTATCCCCTCCAGTACCACGCGAGTACTTACCCAGAAAAACCATCACATAAAATAAAGACGAGTAACGCCTAATAAAAACAATATGCCGCAAGCAGTAGTGCTCGCATTGCTGTGTTCCGGTTTGAAGGGTAAGGGTGCCGGTGAAATTACAGGCACATAAGACTTTTCATCTTTATGTCTCAGGGTGGCGGGCGCAGTGCAATGCCACATAGGGCGCGTCCTAGGTGAACGTTACCTATGAGGTAATGCACTGTTCATAGGCAGAGGTTACCGCTTAACATCAGGTGGGCCATCTGCTTGTTACGTCATTCAAGTAGTTTAAAAAAAAAGCTTTTTGTTGGTAAGCACGTCGCTTGAGAACGGTTGGACCAATTTGTCTGGTTTTTTCCAAATTTATGTAAAATCCGATAACATTTGGAAAGAAACATTGGAAAATTCGACCATGGGCACAGATTATATAGTAGTTACTTCGTAACCATCGGACAGGACAACGTCTGTCCGCGGATTTTGATGATATTTAGTATGTAGATGGTTCTTGGGGGAGAGGGGAAGTAGGGTAGAATGGAGAGGTACTGTTTTATATCCGGATACCATGAGTTTGAAGCCGCAGGTGAAAGGTTAGTAACAAATACGCATGGTGTGTGTATGTTACATATCGTATATTATATTCTATTTATACTGTACTATAATAGTACAGTGTAAATAGAATATCACACAAGAGTCACACAAGGCGTATGAGAAGTGTGTGTCCGATCGTTCAATTGTACCGTATATGGCACACGCTGGTAATTAGTGTAACTACCTATCTGGCTCGTATTATGCTGTTTGATGCATGTTTGATGGATGTATCACTTTGCTATGGTTAGGGTTACAAACTACTTCATCATGCTCAGCCTGAATGCCACGACCAACGGTGTTCAGCCGCCTCCATCTACCGACTTCCTGCTACCTTACAATGTTCGGTCTAGCGAGTTAGGGTCAGCGGGCTCGTGGTTGCGACTCGAGAACCTGGTTTATTCCCGATGTCCACGTCAACGTGGACAGCGGGAAGTCAACAAATCTCTTCCCGCTGTCCACGTTAGCTGTCCCCGCCAACGTGGACAGCGGGAAGTCACTAAATCCCTTCCCGTTGTCCACGTTATGTACCTAAAGCGCTGTCTCCATAGGCTTCAACTACACAAAACTTAAATAAGACATGCACAACATTCAAATCTGTGTCACAATATCAAATTCAATAATAATAAATGTAGGCAGATTAGTATGGTAAAAAATATTACTAGTTGCCTCATTAAGCAATTGCAAGTTTACACGGCTCTCTCCGACCATGGTCCCTAGTTGGGCATCACGGTACCGTTGTTGGGCCACATCCGCCGCATGTAGTTAAATAACCTGGTTGTCTCGTGATCTCCAGAGTGTGGACGATATACATAGACTGGCATAGGTGATGTTATTATGATATGTTATGTTGGAGACTGTATCCCTGCAGTCTCCATCCGCCCGAACCCCCCAAGCATGGCCATCGGGTCTTCTCATACATTATCCAGCCCAAAGTCCGGGAATGTTGCATTAAAGAACTGGCAGGGGATATCGATTGTAGCAATTTTTTTAATACATTCTTCTATTTGTAATGGCACGTCAAACTGGCAAACGGCCCGCCTGATGGTAAGCGGTTACCGTCGCCTATTGACATCTGCAACACCAGGGGCATTGACATTGCGTTGCCTGCCCTGAAGGACTCTTTTTATTTATTTTTTTAGAAGCGGCTTATTTTGTATTTTAGCGGGAACACCTCAGGAAGGAGCCCATTCCACTTTTTTTTTATACTACTGAAATGTCGGAACAAGCAGATGGCCCACCTGATGTTAAGCGGTAACCTCTGCCTATGAACAGTGCATTACCTCATAGGTCACGTACACCTAGGACGCACCCTATGTGGCACTACACTGCGCCCGCCACCCTGAGACATAAAGATGAAAATTATCATGTGCGTGTAATTTCACCGGCACCCTTACCCTTCAAACCGGAACACAGCAATGCGAGCACTAATGCTTTGCGGCAGAAATAGACATGGTGGTAGTACTTCCCCGGACGAACTCATTCACAAAAAAACTCTACCACTAAAAAAAACCACATACTGCTCCCCATACCTCCCATACTTGCATTGCACGTATGAGGGAGAAAAGATCTCGTAAAGCGAGCAGTACGAGATACCCACGTGTCGATGATGGTGGATGAGCTCCCTTGCGTTGTTCAGAAGTGCGATGGTAGAACCTGGATGCGGGTATGAGATTGAACAGCTCGTCAGAGCACTCCCCATTATAGAGTCGATAGAACACACACCAGCGACCCGATGTCTCGGTGCAGGCTCAGCGGCTCTAGTGAACTGGAGAGCTTGGGGTTGTTGACGATTCAAACGGCTCTTCTCTGTAGGGAGTCAAAGCGAAGCTGCTAGCTGGTACTTAGGGGTCCTGAGCCATAGGTGAGAACAGTATTCCATGTGTGGCCGAACTTGTGCTTTGTAAAGTAGTAAGCGCTGAGGTTGCGTGAAATACTGTTTTGGACGGTTAAGCACTTCTAAGTGACTCGCATACTGGACCTCGTTAGAAATTTCAACTATCAAAATCCCAATGCTCACAGAAGTTGAAAGAGGTATGCCCTGAAATTGCGGCGCGAGGTTAAAAGGAACCTTTTTTGCTGCAATGTGAATGTCCCCACTTGTGTCTTAGGAGGATTGAAAGTAACCAGATTTTGGATACCCCAATATGAAGCTAACTCTAAAGAGCTTTCCACTTTAGACACAATGGTTGACCTATTCTCATCCACTTCGGCACGAGAGGTGTTTGCGCGGTCAGAGTAGAAGGTATCAGTGGTGCTGTCATCCGCATGACAACCGCTTATTTGTAGCATATCATGAACGAAGTCGCAGGCGTTTCATTAGTAATATATACAATTAACCATTATGCATCGAGCGTATGGTCTACAAATTAACCTTAACACAGATACCTACCACACGGCTGATACTGAGTCGTTTCTCGTGAGGTTACGTGTTAAACGAAGGTGACAGCTGTCGGAGTGGATTAAATTGAGCTGTATAATCCCTTGTTGGAATAATCACATGCAAATGGTTCTAAATAAATATAGACCTCCAAGTTTATATAATTACAGTATTTATATAAACTGGTACATTCTACCGTCTCGCCATCAATTATTAGCCTGGTACCTACCTTGAGCGGTTTATTTCTTAATATTAGTACTTAGTAGTAGTAGTGCTTTTTTGTGAAAGTGTTCGTCCGGGGAAGTACTACCTCCATACCTATTTCTGTCGCAAAGCAGTAGTGCTCGCATTGTTGTGTTCCAGTTTGAAGGGTATGGGTGCCGATGAAATTACAGGCACTTGAGACTTTCATCTTTATGTCTCAGGGTGGCGGGCGCAGTGCAGTGCCACATAGGGCGTGTCCTAGGTGGACGTGACCTATATGGTAATTCGTTATTGAAGGCAGAGGTTACTTATTCCGTCATTCACGTAGTTATAAAGAACAGAAACCTGCTGCCACAAAATGCTAGAACAATTTACTTCCACCTCTCAGAAAATCCAAAAAGGTTTTCACGAAATAAGATAAGTATATTTCACTTAGAATAGATACAACAAGTCATAATTAAAATTGGCATTAATTTCAAAGATGTTCTCAAGTAGGTATATGAAATAAGAGAACTTTGCCTTCGTGCTAGTTAAAAAACTGTGTTACGGCAAGTTAACGCTTCTCACACCTTATAGAATAGTCCTTTGGATATTATTACCAAAAATAAATGACTTAAAACTCTTATTATTTTCACAAATTCCCATCCCTGTCTATCTGGGCAAAACTTCAACCATAAATTTTAAATTAGTTTTTTATCCTATTTGCACATTCACAAGCTGTGTTCTCTTTACGTTGTCAAGAGTCAATTAGGAATTGTCGTAAGAACCACAGATTAATTAATAGTTTCGTCGTAACTATTAATTAATTCGTATATCTCAAAACTTTCGAATTATTACGAATTATTCCCAGGGAATATTTCGAAAGTTTTCCCGCGAGCAACTATAGACACAACACGACGCGACAAAAATAATGTACCTACGTCGTACCTAACTCAAAATATTTGCGTACGAACGGACGCTCCACGCGGCTGTCGGCAACCAACTGAGAAATGGGAAGCTAGCTGCCCGGCGGGCGGTAGGTAATTATCGCGCGCAAGTACATGGAGTGCAAGAGGCCTGTAAGAACGCCTGGAAGAAGTAGGTAGGTTTTTAGATAAGTTTTAGGTTTACTTAGTCTTATTTTAAAAAACAGGAAGTACTTACTTTTAATTGCAATTCCATACTTTAACCCCTAATATTTGGAAACATTTGTCGTAGCGGGAATCGAACCCCAAAACCCCTCGCATCTCAGCCAGCTCGTCCGCCGCGCCACAAACGTCGTCAAATCACCCTTAGCGGGTTAGAAAAACTACAATTGCTCGATAACCTGTAAGAAGACTGACCAGTGATGTCTCCAGTCTACGTGAACTGCTAACAAGTACAGATTGAAACGAGGACAATGTACAATGTCACTTCCTCGAACAAATCAATTGATTCAGAACAAGAGGCATGACGACAAACACGTGGCATGCGACCTTCATAGACAACACTCAATCTTCAGTTATTGTAATGCCAATTGATATTGTTTAGTAAGTACAGATCCCGGCTATCGCTCTGACACATCCAGCACGGACAAGAGAGAGTAATTGAAGAGAGATGCGGGCTGCGTTCGCTTTGACCTGAACCTCGAGTCTGCAAAGACAAGCAACTACACGGGCATGTGGTGTACACTAGATTACACGTTCAGCCGTTTCATCGTGATTGAGTAACACACATCCAAATAGTTACTTTGATATTTATGATATCACTTGGGAGCGGGATTAGGTATGTCATGATACTGCATGAATGTAGTACACATGCATCATTACACTACCATACCATCCCGTGGTGCGTTAGTTTCCTATAAAACTACATTTTAAGCAAATCATTCGAAATAAAAATAAAACTCCGTTCGCGTGCAAGAGTCGTGGGCGCTCTACTGTACACTCCTCCTTTGTCCACTATCTCACGATGGAAATTCACGATGTGGTCAAAGATTTTGCACGCTTAAGATAGGTACTCATAACCTAATTGTATTGATCGGGGAAAACAGACGCTGGTAATGTGTACCTACTTTCAATTGCTGTTCTAATGATGAAAATAAACATAAGGCGCTATAGGTTCAACCAGTTTCAACGAACATTTTTGTATGAGGCGAAGAAGGCGAGCGTACGCTCTGATACCGTGGTTTTCTATATACAAAATTATATAAAAACCGGCCAAGTGCGAGTCGGACTCGTGCACGAAGGGTTCCATACCATTATCTACAAAAACGGCAAAAAAAAACATGATTGTTGTATCGGAGCCCCCCTTAAATATTTGTTATATTTTAATTTAATTATTTATTTTTAATGTGAATATATAACTAAATATTCTGTGAATATTTCAAGCGTCTTCCTGTTGCCATTATCAATATCGAGCAAAAACGAGCAAAAACGTCACGTTTGTTGTATGGGAGCCCCCTTAAATATTTATTTTATTCTGTTTTTTAGTATGTGTTGTTATAGCGGCTGCAGAAATACATCATCTGTGAAACTTTCAATTGTCTATCTATCACGTTTCATGAGATACCATGGACTTAGTATACAAACAGGACTGAGCGCTCTACAAAATTATAATACCGAAACAAGACCTTATTCCATTAGGTTAAGACTCAATTTACATTACCGTCATAGATAGATGAAAAACGAGGCAAGAGATATAGGTAGAATATAGTTAGTTTGTCCCTTTCTAACACTTGAAATAATAGCTTTATGGTAGCAAGGGTGACCATGACCATTGTATATGAAAATACTAAGAGGTCATCGATACTACAAATCTAAAAGTTGGCCGTCGCGGGACGCCCGGCAGACGAGAAACTTCATGGCATGGCTACGTCATGCCGTTTGCCAACACTGAACACTCGGTAAGTAATCAGTAACAAAGTCCGATAACACTTTTTGTGATATTAGAAAAAAAACGTGTTTCCTACAAACGCAAGCCCAGTCCCGAGTCATCTGCTAAGGGAGGTCAACATTTTAATTTGCGAAATTAACAAAAAGTGCTATTGATTCGTGATACTGATCACTTACCAAGCCTCCAGTACAAATCTGGCTGCGTAAATAACTGATAAATAATTTGATTTAAATAATGTTTGTTCCATTCCACGTTCATAAGTGTCTATGGAAAAAGTCTCCTGGACATGACTTTATTTTATAGTCACCGTATTAGAAGTAGACACACTAACTCTGTAGTTCATATCTTGGTCGGCTCGTTTTTCAGCTGCGAGCGCTCAGTCCTGTTTGTATATTAAGTCCATGTGAGATACATCCTGGTGACAGACGGACGGACAGATAGACGGACAGCCGAGCCTTAGAAATATGGTCCCTTTGGGTACAGATCCCTAAAAATGTCCTTTAAAGTTTCGTTATTTTTTTTTTGATGACTAATCTAATTCAAATATTAATAAGTAAGTTACATACCAAATGTTTCAAACATTAAAACGTGTAAGAAGTAAGTCAAAAATAGTATTTCAATTTTAAAAAGGTGGTATATTCAAATAGTTTATTGAATTTATGATTTCACTAGATAAAGAGCTTAAGAACCCATATATTCTTTTCTTCTTGAAAACTGGAAGAACCTATCAAAAACTTACTCTAGAGCTCATTATAGACATGCGTGAACCTATTGCACCTTGAACTGTTTGGTACGGATAGATACCTAATCTGATTAAATATCCGTGTATAGGTACTACAACGTACGTCCGTGTCAATTGCTTGTCAAAACTTAGAATCAAATCTGATTGTGCACTTCAGTGCACACTCTCCGCAATTAATTTTGAAGAACTTCGAGAATGATGAGAAGGAACTTGGTACAAGTACTACCTAGTTAAATATAGATACATTAGTACAATAGTATGAAATTCACAACAATACCGTGCGGATGAGTCGGTCACGCGCCGTCACTCGCCGTCACGCATCACGCGTCACGCGTTCGCTTCTACATCTTGACAAGTGGAGTCACGGTCATTGTTTGAGCACTCAACACATCACAGTTACCTATCATTTCTTTTCAATAAAATTAATTAGGCCATCCTGTTTATAATATTTATTTATATCCTGTTTTTATCCTGAAATATATGTACCAACTACGACCATGTTAGGAAGCTGTGTTCCCTGGCTGGTAATTGCCGACGCAGGTGACTAAACAGCCAGGCTCAAATGGGACTGAGCGGGGCACGTCAGTCGAATGCTTCCCAACAGGTGGGTGAACATCAGCACACCCTGGATACCTGAGGGACGGCGACCTAGGAGTCGGCCGAGAAAGCGTTGGCGGGACGAAGGAGTGGTGGGAAACTGCTGAGGACAGGGACAAGTGGAAGAATTTGGGGGAGACCTTTGACCAGATGGGGGACAACATAGGTAAAGAAAAAAAACTATCTGTAGCTCACCGACATAGCTCTCAGAATGGGTATGTCTGTGGATGTCGGTGGATCAAGACCAGTCATTGTGGCATTCTATGATCGCTAATAGACATCTCCTAACCTTCATATACCTTCTAAAGGACAATGATGATATTAAAAAAAATGGGCGAGTTGGGAACTAAAATAATACATTATTTTAATAATTTCGGACGAGGTATATTGCGTCTAGTCGGGAAGTTATCTAGGCAACTGTTTGTTATCTCAAAACAAAATATATTTCTGAGCAAAAATGATAAAAATTCACAATAATGTGAGTAGGTATTGGAAATTCCAGAAAAGCCTAAAAAATGCGATTAAGGCTACTGTTTCAATTGAATCGTCAAACAAAATGTTTGTTAATGAATTTAAATTATTTTGATAAGAGTTAAATGATATTTTATGTTAATAATATTATTTGCTTTAAAATCATGAGATTTTTCTGTATCTATAAGAATATAGATATAGATATAAGAATAAGAAGAAGAGTTTAGTGATTTTTGTAGGTAGTTGTAGAGATTTATTGTGCAAGAGTTCCATACCTCCATACCTATTCCTGCCGCAAAGCATAAGTCTTCACATTGCTGAGTTCCGGTTTAAAGGGTATGGGTGCCGGTGAAATTACAGGCAAATGATACTTTTCATCTGTATGTCTCAAAGTGGCGGGCGCAGTGCAATGCCACATAGGATGCGTCCTATGTAGACGAGACCTTTGTGGTAATGCGTTGTTTAAGGCAGAGGTTACCACTTAATATCAGGTGGAACATCAGCTTGTTCTGTCATTCAAATAGATATAAAAAAATGTGCAATGCCACATAGTATGTGACCTATGTGGTAATGCATTGTAAGGCAGAGGTCAACGCATTAACATCACTATCTGCTTGTACTAAAGAAACCTAAAAAGTAATAAATAAATTAAAAAATAGTGAAATCTGCTTGTGTCACCAATGTCAAGCATGTGCATTCAGAAAGTACCATTTGGTGAAGTGGAATTGATGAAAAAGACCAGAAATGGCCATTGGAACTACTCAATGATAAGTATTTCACGGGTGGAGATAAGGGTGACTTTCCGATATCCGATTGAGCTGAAATTTGGCATACCTACCTGTCAAGTTCCGATTACAATACAATATGATGGTGACAGCGAGCTGATCTGATGATAGAGACAACGGAACTCCTCGATGGATATTAGTAGACTGGCCTTGTTTAGGGTTATTGTGATCAGTACACGGTTCCGATCACTAATATGATAAAATCTTGTATTGGGGAAAAAATCCTAGCTTCCAAGTATTTTTTTTCCCGAAAGAATTATTGAGAAGCAGTTTCAAATTCGATCCATAAAAGACGGTGTAAATATTCAAAGGATGTTTCTCGTTTATTAGTAGCACGCTGTGCTTCGAAACGTGATAGCCAAAGCTCCCAGGCATAAGGTTAGATTTATTAGTAGCACGCTGTGCTTCGAAACGTGATAGCCAAAGCTCCCAGGCATAAGGTTAGATTTATTAGTAGCACGCTGTGCTTCGAAACGTGATAGCCAAAGCTCCCAGGCATAAGGTTAGATTTATTAGTAGCACGCTGTGCTTCGAAACGTGATAGCCAAAGCTCCCAGGCATAAGGTTAGATTTATTAGTAGCACGCTGTGCTTCGAAACGTGATAGCCAAAGCTCCCAGGCATAAGTTTAGATTTATTAGTAGCACGCTGTGCTTCGAAACGTGATAGCCAAAGCTCCCAGGCATAAGGTTAGATTTATTAGTAGCACGCTGTGCTTCGAAACGTGATAGCCAAAGCTCCCAGGCATAAGGTTAGATTTATTAGTAGCACGCTGTGCTTCGAAACGTGATAGCCAAAGCTCCCAGGCATAAGGTTAGATTTATTAGTAGCACGCTGTGCTTCGAAACGTGATAGCCAAAGTTCCCAGGCATAAGGTTAGATTTATTAGTAGCACGCTGTGCTTCGAAACGTGATAGCCAAAGCTCCCAGGCATAAGGTTAGATTTATTAGTAGCACGCTGTGCTTCGAAACGTGATAGCCAAAGCTCCCAGGCATAAGGTTAGATTTATTAGTAGCACGCTGTGCTTCGAAACGTGATAGCCAAAGCTCCCAGGCATAAGGTTAGATTTATTAGTAGCACGCTGTGCTTCGAAACGTGATAGCCAAAGCTCCCAGGCATAAGGTTAGATTTATTAGTAGCACGCTGTGCTTCGAAACATGATAGCCAAAGCTCCCAGGCATAAGGTTAGATTTATTAGTAGCACGCTGTGCTTCGAAACGTGATAGCCAAAGCTCCCAGGCATAAGGTTAGATTTATTAGTAGCACGCTGTGCTTCGAAACGTGATAGCCAAAGCTCCCAGGCATAAGGTTAGATTTATTAGTAGCACGCTGTGCTTCGAAACGTGATAGCCAAAGCTCCCAGGCATAAGGTTAGATTTATTAGTAGCACGCTGTGCTTCGAAACGTGATAGCCAAAGCTCCCAGGCATAAGGTTAGATTTATTAGTAGCACGCTGTGCTTCGAAACGTGATAGCCAAAGCTCCCAGGCATAAGGTTAGATTTATTAGTAGCACGCTGTGCTTCTAAACGTGATAGCCAAAGCTCCCAGGCATAAGGTTAGATTTATTAGTAGCACGCTGTGCTTCGAAACGTGATAGCCAAAGCTCCCAGGCATAAGGTTAGATTTCCAGTTTCAGAGGTCGTTTGCTTGACAGATAAAACAAATAAAAAAACACAATAATATGATGACCACGATGCGAAAAACAAGTTAAACTTCAACATCAGCCGGATTTTGAAACAAACGATGAAAAGTGAAGTGGTACAACCGGCTTTTGATACAATAACATCATCAACCTGCCACTGATACCAATTACATACACGATCACGCGACCAGCGTCAGTCTGACACAACTACCCACTCGAGAGGGACGTCTGTACGTAATCCTATACATACAGTTTCGGGAAATAAAGCGTACGTAATTATTTTTGTTACATGGTCAGTGCTACTTAATTAATCAAATTAATAAGTTAAAATTCAAGAAAATATTTGTTTAAATATTAGTACACTTGTGTCCAAAATATCTGTGTTAAAAAATATTGTGTGAAGGATAAAAAACAACAAATTGTAGCTACTTATTGAAGCAGTGTTAAAATATATCGAAACTGATGATTTTCCTCATCTTATCGGAATACCCTGAGTGAGTGTATAGTAACCAGAAATACGGTCCCAATAAAAAGGTAAATACCAGTAGCAGTTCAGGAATCACATTACAAACACACTACACTACATTATTACAGACACGTTACTTTACATAAAGTATTAGAAAAACATAAGTTCAAGATACAGGTCCGGAATAGAAGACTTAGGTAGGTACTAGTGTAGTATTATGTTATCTGTGACTTAGGTATAGTTCGTCTATTGTGTCACAGAATAAATGAAATGAAATCAGTTTTTTTTTTATACTACTTGTATGGCGGAACAAGCAGATGGCCCACCTGATGTTAAGCGGTATCCTCTGCCTATGAACAGTGCATTACCCCATAGGTCACGTCCACCTAGGACGCGCCCTATGTGGTATTGCACTGCGCCCGCCACCCTGAGACATAAAGATGAAAAGTCTCATGTGCCTGTAATTTCACCTGTATTTGCTAGAACACGGTAGAATACATGGAAGGCCTCATGTTATAGTGACTTATAGTACTTAAATAATAGTACAAGTATTGTGTTACGAAAGAAAGACATGCCTACGCTGATTTTGATGCAGTTTTTACATTTAACGTAATTCGTTTTATCGAGAGTTTTTGGTGTAGGCACAGATAAAATAATACTATACTAGTATAATGTAATCGGCTCGCTTCCAAAACCATTTTATAATCAGTCAGTGCATTGAATCCGGAAGAGTGCATTCAACGCTTTCACTCGCGGTCTTTGATCGCCGCATGGGACTTTCCAACACGGGTAGGGTTACCAGATTTAAAAACCGGCCAAGTGCGAGTCGGACTCGTGCACGATGGGTTCCGTACCATTATCCATAAAAACGGCAAATGTAATCACGTTTGTAAAAAAATTGCACGCAAAAAGTGGACACCCATCCAAAAACGGGCTTCGCAGATCATTGCTTAACCTACATTTAGAAAAATCACGTTTGTTGTATGGGAGCCCCCTAAAATATTTATTTTATAATATTTTTTAGTGTTTGTTGTTATAGCGGCTACAGAAATACATCATCTGTGAAAATTTCAACTGTCTGACTATCACGGTTCATGAGATACAGCCCGGTGACAGACAGACAGACAGACAGGCGGACAGCCGAGCCTTATTAATAGGGTCACGTTTTACCCTTTGGGTACGGAACCCTAAAAATTATATTTCCTAACAACTTTCCTCACTTTTCAGTAGATTTCCTAACATTTTGGCTCTATACACATTATGATAAGTAAACAAGCAATCAATTATTTTGCGAGGCAGCAGGCAGCTAAGCTCTGACATTTATGATATGATGCCGCTATACAGGGGTTCCCAAAGTGGGCGATAACGCCCCCTTGTGGGCGCGGCAGGCCTAAAGGGGGGCGGTAAGAGACACTAAAAAAAATCGACCAAACAAACACACTTTCTAATTTTCTTAATCTTCAATCTTCTTCTTAGCTCACAATAATTAATTTAATTTGAAGTTATAGTGGTTTTTAAGTCAGTGAAAAAATGGGGGCGCTAAAAATAATTATGGGGGTGCTAAAAATAATTTATTCTCAAAGTGACAAACAAGTACAGAACAAACAAAATAGACAAACTAAGACAGTAGACAAAATAAGTTTGGGAACCCCTTCGCTATAGCAATCCAAGCGACTCCACGCTTGGATTGTTCGAAATATGAAAATTTTCGTATATCGTTTGCATTCCAACAACAAAATGCGACTCATTAGGTTGTTTATTATTCATTTAAATCAGGGGTCGGCAACCTTTTGCTATAGCAGGGCCACATATATTGCCAGAGTATCAGTGCGGGCCGCACTTATTTGTATATGTTCGGACATTTACTTTTAATATTTGAAATAAACGCATATATATTCATACAAGCACACAAATATGTACTACCAAACATAGTGATTATCTGCTGAGCAAACTTTTTCGATTCTTTGAAGTTTTCAGAACTCAAATCTCCGTAGAACTGTACCAAGTCAGTGCTTTCCTTAAATGCCGTTTTAAGTGTGCTATTACTTTGCAAATCTACTATGTTCATTTGCAAATTGCTTGGTACATCATTAATATCAATTGCAAAAGGGTTTTGGAATATTTCCATGTTAAGGGAGATCTTTTCAAAGTCGGTGAATCGATTTATAAACTCAGTTTGTAGTTGTGTTAACACGTTTCTCATTGTAATATTTTGCCACTCAAAACTATCTCCAATTTCTTCCACGGCTTTCTTGCAAATAGGAAAATGGTCAAGCTTTTTTCATCAATATGCTTGATAAACAGTTTCAGTTTCAACTCAAATGACTTTACGTCTGAATACATATAGCAAATCAATTTATTTTTTATTTTTTGCCTTTTGTATTGATATTTTTTTTTCTTACGGACCGCAGTCTTGCGGGCCGCACCAAGATAGTCCACGGGACGCATGCGGCCCGCGGGCCGTCGGTTGCCGACCCCTGATTTAAATCTTTAAATTTCCAGAAAACTTCTAATTTTTCCTTTATCCTGATAGAAGGCCTAAATTCCTGATAAGTCAGGAAAATTCCTGTCGTCTGGTAACCCTAATCACGGCGCGATGACGAGGTGAAGGTATAACTCATCTTTAAAATGACGTCACAACTAATTAAAATCATTTGCAACTGCATCTCATGGTACCTACTCATTTATTCAAAACAATGGGATTATTGACTGATATGTCCACTTGATTACGTCATGCATTTGTTTTATCTGGTTCAATGTTAAGTTGTCATTAGCGTGCGTGGCCATATATTTATTTTTATAATTGTAAAAAATAATTTATCTCAAGAAACTTATGAATACAATACCTAAATGACAGTGGCAAAGTAGCTCTCCTGAATAAATAAAAAATGCGAGGTTTTTATGTGTTTTTACTTGGTTTAATGATATTTATGGATATTATCACGGGTATTTATCACGTATTGGTTTAATGAGTTAGAAAGTGAAGGAATTTTGCTCTGGTATGCGCCTTAAAATAAAAACTTAAGACTATCTAGGTATATTGTATGATGTGTTGCCACGGTATCAACCAGTGCGCACTATGTGATCCATCAATTTAATGATGATCCTCGTGTCTCCATCATTCATCATTAATATCAATCAACTCTGTATATCCTTGTTGACGGTGTTTAAAGATTCTAGATCATTTTAATGCGTGGTTGGAATTAAGAAAACGTTTTTCTTCAGATAATTCCTACTACTTAAGTGCTCAAGGAGAAATCATATAATAGATACACGCCTTTTTCCCCGAAGCGTAGGCAGAGCCCCAAAAGACCTCTTTTCACCGTGGGTTACACCATCGTTGAAATATAGACATGACAAGTGGTGACCTCATCGCCGCCATTGCTTCCCACGACTGACTTGGCTAACACTTTCTTTCAGTGCTTTAGGTAGGTATAGCCAGGACAAATCTTTTACCATCAAATCTTAGGTACTTAATCCTTTAGTCGGCTTTTACGACATCCATGGGAGGAAACGGAGGGGTCTTGTGGCAATAGAAGTCCACTGCTGGACACAGACCTCCATTGAATGCCATCGAGCATTATGAGGGGCGTTATATGTCCCCATGCAACTTTGAACACCTTTGTTTTGTCTTTGTCTTATCTAGCGATCTCCCCTATACAACCTACCAGTATTTAACCTAGCAAAACAATAAATGAATTATGTTTTTTTCAAATTTCATCGGTAAATCTAGGGAAATTAAATTATCTTACCAACGTCCCAAAACTGAGAAAATCATGACAGAAACACAAAAACAGTACTTGACTTCAGACTGACAGAAAAATGATACCTACTCATGACTTGTCCACGTGATGTTTTATTGTATGAATTGACAATTTGTTTCAATTACCAGCTATGGACATTGTAAATTAAACAATCACGCGAAATGATTTCAATGCTGTCAGAAGTCGTTATTTACAAGGCCTTGGAGAGGCTTTACAAATGAAATGAATGAATGCCCTCTGGCTAGGTGGAGCGACGACTTGCGCGGGGTGGCTGGCAGAAACTGGATGAGGAGAGCCGAAAACCGGGCTCAGTGGCGCGCCATGGGAGAGACCTATGTCCAGCAGTGGACTGCAGTAGGTTGATGATGATGATGATGATGAATGCTTCTATAAAGGTATAGAGAATGAATGTTCAACTAGATACTACCTAAAACGCAGAGAGTCAACGTGGACGGCTTCACCCTCGTGGAGAAGAGACGACGACCAAGATCGTGCCGCAATCAACGCGGCACCGGTCAGATACTGGCTGAGTCGGCAATATGATAATATAATATGCCCTAACACAGTATATTACTTGTAAATTTTACTATTTTTAAAGCAAAACCATTCTATTAGGGGCAAAATTACAATAAGATTATAAAAAATTATGATTTTACGAATTTTTACCAAGAAAGATTTTACGATTGTTTCTAAATGGTCACAGTTATAATGCAATTGAAAAACCATTGAAGTTAGTAAAATACCAAAAGTGTCAAAAGTGGCAAGTTTGAGACAATTCATTAACAATTTAAATACAATTGTTTTAGAAGAATTGGGCCGAGCAAACTGAGTTATATTTGTTTGTTTTATAAAAAACGCTACATTTGTCAACAGCTGAATGATGAGGAGATAGGTACCATAATTCGATATGCATTACACACAGCGCAATGGCTCGAGACGAAGTTTCCCCGGCTGTTTGACACTGAACTTTTTATTTTATTGAGGCCACAGATTTTGTATTGTAAATTAAATGTAATACCAATTATTACGCCTTGATCTTGAGTTTTATTATAACAATGATTGAGGAAAACAGGAAATGGAAAAAAATATCTGCATCGTGACCTACTTGCTCTAAACTCTTGTACCATTTCTAGTAGTACTTAATCTTGTGGTGTCTTAGTAAAAAAGCAAATGTGTGATTTTTGATATTTTAATGGATTCGATGGTGTGTCCGATGGTCCGGCCCATTACTAAGTCCATGGTCTGGCCTAAGAATAGACTACAAGCCGTCCCCTGCTGTGGATGTCGTAAAAGCTGACTAAGGGATTACGCGAACTTGTATGATTCGTTGGCATAGACTTACGGGCCTAAAAGAACAGGATGGCAGACTTATAAAAAATTGACTTGAGAAAATTACAGTCAGTTTTTCTGTGTCGGGTTCGGATTTTATACACCAACGTCAGCGACAGCCTATGACTTGGTTCGCCGCACTGGAGCGGTTGTGTTTGGTGCTATGTCAAAATGCAAACTTAGTAAATTGACCGCGGTGGCTACCCTTGACACTCGATCGCAATCCTAATTTGGGATTTGCTGTCAAATCGTGCCATTTGGTACTCTTGAATCCAATCCTGCAACACGATTGGATGCGAACCTGGTGGAATTTTAAGGAACTAAACAAAATCGACTATACTGAAATCCAAGATATATGGGAAAATAAGTAATAATTAGGTGAAATGATAAGGATTATGCAAGTTATTTTCAAATGTAATGAATGGTAGTTTTATTGCGTTCTGTGTAGCCACACCTACGTCATGTTGTTCTTTCAGGAATCATCACAAGAAGTCGGTCGCGAACACGATTTAAATTTTAATCTCGATTTTGATTGAAGAGTGCCAAATATTAGTGAAAACTGGATTGGGATTGGATTGGGATTGAAACTGTTGTCAAGGGTAGCCCCCCGATCTTGATATTTCAATCTATGTTCGTTGGTATAAGATTTGTCCTAGCTGCTAGCTTATTATAGAATGTCCTATTACTAGAAGAAATCATTATCCGAGTCAGTGGTGGGAAGCAATAGAGGTGATGAGCGTTCCTCCTGTCACGTCCATATTCCTACGATAGATACCATGGTGAAGATGCCCATTAGAGGCCCTGCCAACTCTTTCGGGGAAAAGGCGTGTGTCTTGTATGTATGATTTAGCAAAATGATCTTAAGGGAAGAAATAGAGTCCGATTAACAATTAGGTAGGTACTAATCAAAATACGAATGATGGTCTGATTTTTTTATTTCACTTCCTTATAATTTACTGTTTTTTAATGGTATTATGTAATGTGGGTTCCGAACGCGCCACGTGGTAGACCCAGACAGCGATGGCGGGATGAGCTTGACTCCCACAACAAGGGCTGTTCACATAAAACTCAGGATACAAATGATTGGAAAGAGGGAAGTGAGGGCTTTGCCCAGCAGTGGGAAACATCCGGCAATTTTATTTTTGAAACATTTTTTTTATGGTATCTTTTTTAATTTTGCAAATGCATTAGATTTCATATAGGTACGACCAGGATATTATACAGGGCGTTACAACTAAGTTTCTAATTTTGTACCTATAATTATGGTTGATAAGAATAGCTGTGGAGGCTGTAATTACCAGGAACCAAACCGGCAACAAGCAGCTCATTACAGATTCAAGTCACAAGTTGCAAATTATTGGTTTAAATAATTATTCTAAGCACAAACAGTTTCCAAACTATCTAATTAAGTACACGAAAGGCCAGACATTGCAATGCAATGCCCTTGGGGGTCGATCTATCGAAACACCGACTTAATTTACACCATCAGGTTATGCATCTGTGGTAAACTGCAATATACTGGCATAAGACTGAAGTACAAATGATGCTACTTCATAGAAAAATAAAGCTTATATTTTTAATTCGGACGGTAATGAACTTTTCGGAAAATGTCACGAATGCTCAAAGCGGGATTGTTAGTAGTAGAGCTTTTTTGTGAAAGAGTTCCTCCAGGGAAGTACTACCAACGTGCCTATTTCTGCCGCAAAGCAGAAATGCTCGCATTGCTGTGTTCCGGTTTGAAGGGTATGGGTGCCGGTGAAATTACAGGCACATGAGACTTTCATCTTTATGTCTCAGGGTGGCGGGCGTAGTGCAATGCCACATAGGGTGCGTACTTGGTGAACGTGACCTATGTGATAATGTACTTTTCAATAGGCAGGAGGATACCGCTTAACATCAGGTGGGGGCCTTCTGCTTGATCCGTCAATCCAAGTAGTAGTATAAAAAAATGTATCTGTGGTAAAGTTCAATCTACTGACATAAGACTGAAGTACAAATGATGCTGCTTCATAGAAGTTAAAGCCGTTATTAAATAAATAATACCTAGATACCACACAGGTGCTTCGCCCTAGGTCTCTGAGGAACCGTTTGATTTTGTTTTACCAGCGTCGTGGTTCTACCATCGCATCGCACTTCTCGACACCGAAGGAGAGCTCATCCACACGTCATCGTCACGTGGGTGTCTCGTATAGCTCGCTTTACGAGATCTTTTCTCCCCTTACGTGCATGTTGTGGAATGAGCTCCCATTCCGAGGTTATTCCACCAAACTAGGTACAATAAAGACCGTACAAAAAAAAAGTATTCGTTCTGAGCAGGCAACGTTTTGGTACCTCTGGTATTGCAGATGTCAATAGGTGACGGTAACCGCTCATCATCAGACGGGCCGTTATCCTGTTTGTCAAGCCAATAGGTACATTGCCTATATATCAAAAGTACTACGAAGGATCATCAAATAAAGCTAAGTCGTGTTTGTTGCTTTCATCGTTGTAAAACTAGCATGGCTGGCTTTTAAACCCACGCTCGGCCTTAGGGTGAGGTCCCTTCCACACCACTACACCAACAGGGCCTGTTAAAAATGTTAATTTCACCCACTTTGTATAAGACGGAACACGGAACTTTGCCACGGAATAGGAATAGTATATGTACCTACATAGATAGGAAGATGCTGCCAAAAAAGGCCCCGCCCACACGATCAGTCGATCAGTTCTTCCGGCATTTTATAGTGTCAACATCAATCAACATCTTCCTTCCTCCTCCTTTTGACAATCAAAAACAGATATTCAAATTCAAAATCTTTATTTCTTTATTTCAGGTATATTGAGAATTGCACTAAATTTAAACAATAAACCCATAGAAACATATATACCTTAGAAACTGACACAACATGTATATAAAAACACTTTATTTATACCTTAATAAACAAACCCGTAAGCATAGAATACGCAATAGTTCCTATTATGTAAAACTAGTGGAATGCCCGCGACTTCGTCCGTGTGTACCTACTTTCCCTACAAACTTCAACACCCCGCTGCACCCCCTTAGGGGTTGAATTTCTGGAATTCATTTCTTAATGCATCCCTAGACCACAAGAGGAACGTACCCTCCAAATTTCAGGACTTACGGTTTAGGCTGTGCGTTGATAGTCAGTCAGTCAGTCAATCAGTCAGTCAGTCACGCAACGATTTTATTGTAATAAGTTGATTGAAACAGTCATAGACTACAAATAAATGTCTGTTAAATAATTGCAAAAATAGCAACAGAATTATAAATAGTAAGTAGGTAGGTAAGATAATGATTTAAAATCGAAACACGTACAAATGCGAACGCTTGTAGAATTTAAATGATGTTTTGTTTCGACAGGTGAGTAATTTACATATTTTTCACACTTTTGTTTTTTTTTACTCACAATTAGTTATATTTGGAGCATGATGTAGCTGTAAACTAATAACAATAGTCCAGATCCTTTTGTATAATGTATTATGTACGAGTATGTATGTTATTTTAAAGATAACTTCAAACCGTAGCTAAACTGATAGTATTTATGAGACACTATCAATTAAAACATGTGCGAAATCAACTTTCGCTATCTGAAGACGTGTTCATGAGCGGTAATGAGCAAAAACACCAAAAAATAATAATTTCGCGCCTCATAATAGAGCATGACACTCGCTGAAGCTGCAACGCGGGCCAAGTACCAGCAATCCGAGGATGCACATATTGCCTAATCGCGTCGTGCGCACTTGGAACCGGCAGACCAGACTCAGTGATCAGAGGCCCCTCAGTGAATTCTTTCATAAATAGACTTGACAAATATTTAAAGTGCACTGATAAGGACTAAGATATACACGCATCAGCTCCGAGAGCTGCCTGTGTATTATAAATAAATCAATAAATAAAATTTGGTAGGGTAGATAGAAACTTGGAAGAATCTGCGTTTGTATTGTATCTATGTACCTGGTATGTATGTACCTACCTAGGTTTCTTTGGCACGCTCTGTAGCCTAAAGGGCTTGATGGATTTTAGCTTGAGAGGTGTCGTTAGATTCGTCTTAGTTGTGAGAGAGACACTAGGTACCTTTATTAAAATTATTGACCCAGTCGGGTTTTTTGTTTTTTGAATAATTGTATTTGTTGTGTAACAGTTGTAATTAGTTATGTCCTGAATAATTAATATTCTTGCTATCATGCAAATGTCGTGAAATTACGAGAATTCAACATATTTTTGCGATGCATCCACACGTGAAGGATATTACCGATGCTATGCTAATGTGGATTAACGGAACAATTGCTTTAAAAATGTGAAATAAGTAGGTAAATATTGTAATAGTACGTCCGTTTATGACTTTGTGAGTACGACATGAACTAGTGATTGATTAACAAACTAGATGGTAGGGAAAGTGATTTAACTTAGCTAAGTATTTAGAATTGTGGCTTGCTGCAAAATGTATGTATCATAATATCCCTATAAGCCCGGGTAGGGGGTATTCTACGCATCATGCATGGTGCAATCTTAGTTTTTTTAGATTTTCTTTCACAGATACGTTTTCTTAAATTTCGATGTTTTTCATTCATGAAATGCCTTGTAAAAAACCTGAAATGCCTTCACAAATTCTTGAAATTAAATTCCCCCAGAAATTTACCTAACACAACATGAGCAACCCATGATGGTAGTGGTATCGTTCGTAATAAAAGAGTGAGAAAGAGGATAGATCGATATATCTGCCAACTAGCAGCGCCCCGCGGTTTCACCCGCGTAAGTCTCAATCCCGTAGGAATATCGGGATAAAAATGTGCCTATGTGTTATTCCGGGAGTCCAGTTATCTCCATTCCAAATTTCATGCAAATCCGTCCAGCCGTTTCAGTGTGAAGAAGTAACAAACACACTACACACACACACACACACACACAAACTTTCGCCTTTATAATATTAGTGTGATAACGTCTACTCGCAAAGACTTTAGTTAGTTCTCCCGTGATTATGGTGCATGTTAATGGCATAGTTAATGCCGAAATATCGGGAACAATCAAAACTCAAAAATCATGGTAAATATCCCGTTTCTAGTGAAAAGTATGAGATACGTATCTACGCAAGGTACCTTAATGTACCGTAACGTTCTCATGCAGTGTTAGGTAAATTTCTGAAAGAATTTCAGGATTTTTACGAGGCATTTCATGAATGAAAAACATCGAAATTTAAAGTCTTGGAAATAAAGTTATTCGCCATGATCGCCTATGAACGCCTGCAATACCAGAGGAATCACACGCACGTTGACGACCCTTTAAAAATTTCCAAACACTCCTTTTGAAGAACCCCATACTGTAATCACTTGGGAAAACCTCAGCAGTGAGATCATTCCACAACCTGAGCGTTCGCGGGAGGACGTTCCTCTGAAACCGCACAGTCCGGGACCATTGCACTGGTTCTAACGTGTGTACATCAGGTGGGCCGTATGCTAGTTTGCCTAATTGTTACATAAGCATTGCTGTGTTCCGGATTAAAGGGTATGGTTGCCGGTGAAATTACAGGCACATGAGACTTTCATCTTTATGCCTTAGGTTGGCGGGCGCGGTGCAATGCCACATAGGGTGCGTCCTAGGTGGACGTGACCTATGTGATAATGCACTGTTCATAGGCAGAGGGTACAGCTTAACATCAGAAGGGCCATCTGCTAGATCCGTCATTCCAAGTTGTATAAAAAAAACTCAAAATGCCGATAGGTACTTCTAGACACGCGAGAGCAATCTAAGTTAGTCACGCATGCGAAGATCGTCACGTAAACGGAATCAGACCCACTGACCCAACTCCCAAACAGTGGGCGAAGCGAACAGTTCCACTAGAACCGTGCGCTGGCGCAGACGAGATTCGCGGACATTGTACAAATTCGTGTTGTTTTCGTGGTTGTTGATTCGATAGTTTAGTTTATTTTTCAAGTGTTTCTACTTAATAAACAAGTGTTATAGTCTATTCAGACCAGAAGTTGAAATTTCTACGGGATTTTTAATTCAATGGTTTGTACTTATATTTCTATTTTAAAATGCTTAAATACTTAGTTACTTTATAGGTATCTAATTCAATATTAAAATAATTTATCCTTGAATTTAATATCCAACTATTGAAACAAAGCTTCTGCATGGCGATTATTACCTCTTGCAAAGCTATTTTGTTTACAGCCTAAAAAACTAAAATTACTAAAATTATGTAAATAGTAGGTACCTATAACTTTTGAAACTATCATAGTTATGCACATACTTTTCACTAGAAACGGGATATTTACCATGATTTTAAATAAATAAATATTAAGTATATTTGTGCATATACATCTACCTACACCAAGTAAGATAGCTAATTACATGGTATTTTAACTTAACTACGTTAGCTACCCGCTAAGTTATTGAACTATCAACTTTCTATCTAATTAATCGTTTTAGAAAATGCATGGATCCAGTTAAAGCGGAAAACTGTCATTTTTCTCGATGCAATCGTATAAGGAATGTTTGTATCGGAATAAAGTCGTAGGTTCACAGCCCAGAACGCACACAAGTTTTTCCAATCTTCAACTTCGTCAGCCGGTATATGTCCACTGCTGGACGAGGATTTCCCCATAGAATAGGGGGGTATTTATTTACATAATCACCCCGCTTAGCAAATGGATATTTTATAGTTTTTATCACATGCTATAAACATCGTGAGGTTACTGGAAGTGTCATAGATAGAACCAAAAAAAAATACAGTTTCATACACTATGCTCTAGATTAGAGCAACCAACCCACGTCTTACCTATAGCTTGCTTAGCTTTTGCTGGTCAATAGATTAGAGTCGAGTACCAGCATAAAAGTCATTGACATAGCCCACCGGATTAGCAAGCTGAAGTGACAATGGGCTGGTCATATATGCCAAAGTAAGCGAGTTCTTGAGTGGAGACCGCGTCTTGGCTAACGTAGCGTGGGGCGCCCTCTGGCTAGGTGGAGCGATGACCTACGAAAAGCGGCGGCAGAAAGTGGATGAGAAGAGCCGAACACCGGGCTCAGTGGCTCGTATTGGGACAAGAGGCCTATGTCCAGCAGTGGACTAGTGTGGGCTGATGATGATGACCAGCATAAGCCAGCTAAAATCACATGGTGGAATGAAAACGGACGCATCCGAAGCTTGACCTTTACCTAGTCAAGACCTGAAGTGCAGTGTCGTAATGCAAAGCACCTCCGATGGAGGTCGCAAGATATTGGTGGATGGAGGCGGCTAATGACTGTCGTAGCATTTTATGGGGAAGGTCTAATAGCCTGATGATGTTATTCAAGGCCAGAAAAGAAAGTCTATTGTCTTTTGTTATTATTTATTCTGTGCTATTATTACGGTACATTCTATGAACCCTAGGTAACTTAAAATTATGTTTTACATAACCAAAAACACAAAGTAATATGAACTCAAAATATCAAGGAAGGTTGTTGGCATCTTGACTGCAAAGGAAGTTGATGCTATCTGATTCATGCAGTGATACTCCCAAGAAGTGACGCACCGCATACATTCGATTTTATTTGAGTACCTAAGCAAGATAGCTGCCAACTTTAACTTCACCAAAGATATGAATAAAGAGCGATACCGAGCGATACGATTTGAATATATACCCTGTACCTATTACACATACAACTGTTGGAAATACGTATTTTATGTTTCTGAAGTGCTGAAAGAAAATCGTTCAACAAATCTATTATTTATTTATCTATTACTCGGCAGATTCCGCTGATGACCTCAAAAGACGCAAATGAGCAAGTCTCGACGGCTTACTTATTTGAGTCTTTCGGGGTCGAGACTCTGGGTCCGGGTAACGGGGCCCGGGGACGTTTTCAAAATTCTTTCAGGGTGTCTGGTCGAAGTGACGCGTAACCCGAGAGCTGGCTTTTATCTGGCTCAAGGCATTAGTATTGCCATTCCGCGTGGCAATGCAGCCGGCATCTTAGGGACGCTTCCGCCTGGGTAGTGATTTGGATCAGTTGAGCTACCTTTAGATCGTTCGTAACATGTATTATCAATTTTATTTTATTACTTATCCTATGTATTATGGCCTGATCAATAAACTTTGTTACAAAAACTATGGCAGTAAAGCGAACCTTGTGCTTTGAAAAACCACTCTGGGAAAACGGGAAACCCTTCTTAGTCATAGTAAGTGAATGTCGTATAGTGTCTAAATAACATAGTTGCATAAAATTATGCAAGAATACGCGCGGTTTAACTCTGATTCATATAAAAAACATGATTTATACTGATACTGGGAATTAATAGGTCACGTGAGTTCACGTTCGGAACAACCAGGAACAACCACAGTACCATAAAGAAAATTTGACTCTGCCGGAGGGGCTAGTCTGCAAATTTGACAAGGAACTTACACGGCCGTGTGGTGTACACTACACGGATTTTAGTATGGAGAAATCGAAGAGCGCCCCTAGCGGGCATCTTGAGAATCTCAAATCCCGTACAAAAATCCGGGTAGTGTACCTACACCACACGACCGTGTAAGTTGCTTGTCTTTGCAGACTAGCCCCTCCTTTACCGATTAAGATCATGTTCGAAATACAAAATGATATTCACATAACCTACCCCTTTCTTTTTGTCTTTTTGTTTTGTCTTGGGAGTGGGAATTCATTTACGAACAAACCGGTCCTGGAGGACCGGAATGATGTGGGACTCGCCGCCCTGAAAAGGGCAGAATACACACTAAAACCACTCCGGTGTTCCTCTCGCGCCATGTTTGCCAGATCACGGGAACGAAATCCTTCCGCGATACATAATCTACCCCTACCACGTTTCATCAAGATTGGATCAACGGTTCTACGGTTATTGTCGGACAAACACACATACTTACAAACATAAATACACACAAACACGTCCGCATTCTGCAATTAGACTGAGAATGACGCAAGCGATGCAAGATCGCGCCACCGCCAGGCAGAAATCTTGCTACAAAAAAAACGCCACGTTCCTCTCGAAAAAGCGGTTTTTACTGAATATCTCGTGAAATATAGATAAAATAAAAAACCCCGTGGTTGAACCCTCCGTTTTATTGTATTGATTTTATATATCCAATTTTGACCCAATAATCAGGTAACTTTGTGTTTTTTTTTCTATCGTGATAATTTTGTCCTATCGTGTTTCTGTCTGAGTAATTCCTCGGTATTATAAATTTATAAAGTTGTATCTATGCATATTTTTAATTTGAATATTGTACTTGATTTCGTCAGTTAAAAATCTAATCTAAGATTGCTAATTTTGCGTTATACCCCACCTTAAATCCTTGATAAATCAACGTGATCCGCCAATCTTTTTCCGTGATCTATCCCACAATAGGATCCCCTGTGTCGTGAGTATCAGGAACTACGAACGAATATTTGCAGATCTTATAAACATTTAATCCCGCAGCGGGAATCGAACCCGCAACATCTAATATCTCAGCCGGCGACTCATCAGCCACGCCATAGAGGTCATCAAGGTAAAACACTTTACAAAGTTCTACCTACTAGGTACATAGCTATTAATTCCAGACACTTAAACATTATTACATGTTAAAAGGTTATAATTACATAGTCACCTATAATACTTCACTGGTTATATAAGTTTCATCTGACAAAGGGCGCTTTCACATTGGACGATAACGACACGACACGATATCGTCGACGATACCAGTTCAGTAACCTGTTGTGAACGATGATGATAGAACTAGTGTGGTGAATGGATTATGAGCGTCTCCCGGAGACACCTTCCGTGCACAACATAAAGTGTTGGCGAGTAGCTAGCTGAGATGCGAGAGGTTGCGGAATCGATTCCCGCTGCGCGACAACAAATGTTTGTATGATCTGCAAATATTTGTTCCAGGGCTGTATGTTGTCGTAGCATGGTAATCGTAGTTCCCGATACCCACGACACAGTGACTCCTAGTGTGATCAGGACATGATCAGGACTATGCATGTTGTTGTTGGATGCTTGTTGCAGATATAAAATATAATGAGTTTAGTATTAGTAGTTACTTTGAATATAAGCTGGCAATAGTAATATAATGTTTCATGTATATGTGGTAACATTACGGTAAAATATGAGTCGTCGTCTATCTTACCAACAAAAACATTTATTTGAATTTAAATTAAATTAAATTAAATTCAGTGATCATAAACAAGTATTTAATTCGTGATCACACCAATGCTAATGTGGACCTATTCCTCATAGGTATATGTGAAGACGTACTTGAACCCTGACTTCTGGCCGAAAGGGGTAAAGTTCCGGCGGTTTAAGGTCCGCCTGTCACGTGATCCCCCGATTCGCGACGCGTCGGCAATCACACGTGTGTTAGATTAAGTTATAAATAAAGTGCTTTATATGCATGTTAGTTTCTAAGGTATATATGTTGCTATGGGCTTATAGTTTAGGTTTAGTGCATTTCTCAATAAGCCTGGAATAAAGATTTTAAATTTGAATTTGATTTAGAATTAATAACGATAAAGATTATGGTTTGGTGGATCGTTTCGTCCCTGGTATCGTTGACGATATCGTGTCGTGTCGTTATCGTCCAATGTGAAAGCGCCTATTTCTGTATTTATTCTAGCTATGGATTTGTGAGCTAAAAAGCAGCAAACAAAAGCCAGTAAGTACTTACATACGGATAAGAAGATTATGATAGACAGTATTTTTTATAGCGTGATCCGTGATAACGCTTATCAGTGAGTGATTTGCGAGCGTTCTACCTGCGTCTATCCAGATTATTGTGGTATTAAAATATGTACAAATTATTATAAGTGATAAACTAAAAAAAACAGGAAGTGAATTTTTATACAATTTGTAAATTTTGTGAGATAAATTTATCGAAGTTTCTCGAGGAAATCGTATAATATTAATTTGAATAGCAAGGTGAGTCATTTTATCACTGTGTCAGTTTACTTTGTAACTGATTCGATATGGGTTGACACAATAAAATTTCCAAGGTATTAATTTGTAACTTAAAAGGAAACTTGAAAATAAAAATTAATAATACTTTTTATGAGCCCCAACGAACTACTCAAAATATGTACTCACACGGATTAGGTACATATTATGGATAATACTTATTTTAATATAATTATAAATCATTCTAATTTTACCTTTTTATTTTATACAACTTGGAATGACGGATCAAGCTGATGGCTCACCTGATGTTATGAACAGTGCATTACCACATAGTTCACTTTCACCACTTCCACCTAGGACGCACCCTATGTGACATTGCACTGCGCCCGCTATCCACCCAGAATCATAAAGATGAAAAGTGTCACGTGCCTGTAATTTCACCGGCAACCATATCCTTAAAACTGGAACACAGCAATGCGAGCACTACTGCTTTGCGGCTGAAATAGGTATGGTGGTAGTACTTCCCCAGACCACAGAATAAATAATAGCTCAGACTAACTCTTTCACAAAAAATCTCCGCTACTACTCAATATGAATTAACGTATTTATTATTTTAACTCTGTTTATATTAAAACTCGTTACAAAATATATTTTTTACTATGAAGGAATAGTATCTACAAAAACCAGTAGTATAAAAAGATTATGGTAAAAAATATAAATCAAAACGGGGAACCAACGACCGCGGAGCAAAGCCCAAACGGTCAGAGGCTGCAGAGAGAGGAACCATTATATATAAGTTTTTTTTTTTATATCACTAATTATAAAATCTCGGTGTTTATTATTACCATCATCGTCATCATCTTCATACCGTTCAATTTCCACTGCTGGATGAGGAATTTACCATATAATCACCGCACGCTTGGCACGCTTGGCAGGTGGATGATAGCAGATCGATAAGTGATGGTGATCACAGTATGATGTTGAATTTGGTGGATGGTGTTGCCCACCCCCTGGTGTATTTCCTTAGTTGGCTTCAACGATATCCTCGGGAGGAGACGGAAAGGTCTATATCAGGCCGGACATACCACGCAGTGTTAGAACTGGTACCTACAGGGCAATATAATTCGCCGTAATACAGTTTTCAACTAGCACGGGAGGTATGTTCCTAAACCTCATAGTGCCTACGCTATTCTTAGTTCTTATTAATAGTTGTTTTAACCTTAAAATATATATGCACTATGTAAAATATCCTTATGTTATGAAATAAAACTATTATATTCTATTCTTTTGGAACAGGAGTATATGTAAATTTATATTTTAAGACGATTCAAAATGATCCTTGTGGTTTTAATGAATAAAATACTTTTTGTCTTTGACTTTATTCTATTCTATAATCCACCAAGCAACAACTACAAATCATTATTCAGTAATGACGATGATATAACAGACACACTTGTTGTACAAGGTCACTCCACAGAATATCAAGTCGATTGGGAATCCCATCGCTATAATTTCGCAGGCCAGTGAACTGACCGAACCGGTAGACACAGACATAGCTATGGCAAGAGACTAGGCATGACGGCATAGAAATCAGCTATGACGAAAGCACTGGGTAATATAAAGCAAATTCATTATTTACTTATAGTGTTTTTTTGTTGGTAAGTGATGATGTGGCCGACGATAAAGCAAAAGGTTTTAGAAGGCACCTAATCACTCTAGCCTTGAAGAGACCCTAGCTGAAAGACAGACGACGGTAGTGTATTCCACTTCTTAGCAGTTCGCATTATAAAGGTGGAACCGAAACGTTTAGTACGATGAGGTAAGTATGTTACCGAGCCGTGCGTCTGCTTGTCATATGCCTCAAAGTTGGTTTTCCTTTTTTCTTTGAATCAGCTTCCACTTGTTCTCGAGGCACCACACAGGCGATCCCCACATAGTAGTAAGAAGGATCATCAAAAAAAACAGACCGTGTTTGTTGCCTGATTCTTCTAGATCTGGTTGCGTTGGAACAGGAGTAAATGTTAATTTATTTTTAAGACGATTCTAATGATTGTGGTTTCAATGAATAAAATTACATTTATTTACAGAAAGAATAATACAAGGTATGTACAAAATACATATGAAACAGTTGTGCCACCTGAAGACCGCTGCAAGCGATCTAAAGGTAGCTCAACTGATCCAAATCACTACCAGACGGAAGCGTCCCTAAGATGCTGGCTGCATTGCCACGCTGAATGGCAATACTAATGCGTTGAGCCAGATAAGAGCCAGCTCTCGGGTCACGCGTCGCTTCGACCAGAATATGAATAAAATATGAATAAAATAAGTCAGACTTTGACTTTGTAGTTACTATTGGCCACATACTTAGCCAAGCATGACCTTTACTTTCATCCAAAGTATCGTGCCAAAGTAATGTCTATGTGAAAACTTTTTGACTTTGACTTTATGATGAAAAGTACTAGGTACTTCTATAAGCTGATGATGATGATCACGATTTAAGATCATTGTATAGGTCGGTAGGAACTGCAATTACATTAACAGCTACCTACTTACTGATGGAAGGTTGGTGTGTTTACATGCTATAAATAATATGAATCCTATGATATTAACTTCCTATTATTGTTGACAGAATACACTCGAGCACTTCCTACAGATAGGATCTATTAAGTACTTATCTTTTATCTAGTAGTCATGTTGTAGTAAATGTTAACACTATTGTATAGGATAGATACAATAGCATGATGCTATGGAAAGCAAGAATAAGGAATGGGGAAAGTTGAATAAGGATAAACCAATCTTACACTGAACACGGCACTAAATAGTAGATTGTTATACAAGGAGCCAAAATGACCCATTAATAATAAGAGTTAGTTTTAGCGAGGGAGTAAATAGAAACAGAGTTTTAATGGGTTTTTAGCGCCGTGTGTTACACACTACTCTTCACTACGATTGCGAGAAAATAAAATAATCCAATACCTGCAATATAAACAAATAATTACGGTCACTATCAATTCAATTTGCAATTAGAGAAAAATTATATATTTTGCGCCAATGTCTTTTTTTTATTTCTTCTGTAGCCGCAACGCATTGCATGCATTCTACCAAATGGCCGATTTTAGTTCCATTTAAAAAAAATGTTGTTCTTTTTTTATGAAACAGTAATAAGTCGAGTCTTTATTCATGATTATTCTACTTACGACTAAAGACTTTTTCGTTTTTGTACGCTCATTGAAATTTGACAGACAAAAATAAAAAACAAAAACTTTTTCCCCTAGATGAAGAAATGCTATTTTTTCTTCGCTCTGGTACGACAATGACGGTCTTTTTGAGCAAGAGGACTGAAAATATTCTTCCCTTCTTTTAATTGCTTCTGAGGAATGTGTGATCAGGTTCTTGTGCTCAGATAGGAACTAGTCCTAGTATTGTGGTACAGTTCATCTTGTCCTTCAATAAGCTAACAGCTATGAGCAATGTAGGTTGTTCAAGTAAGGCTTCATTTACATACAATGGACAAGATAACTATCGATCTGATTCTTACAAGGAGGCATGTAATTAAATTGTGGGACTATGTATGTGACTTTTGGTTGTTGGTATGCTTAGAGCATTGCAGGCCTCCGTACCGCTCGATGTTGGTATGTTATCAATGTTAGTATATAATATGGCCACTACACTCCCACACTTCACCATTACTGCACTCCATATTGTAATTGTGTTAAACACATCGTTTTGAATCTTTTCAGGAATGTCTTCTTCAGCAACCAGTTGACGGGCTGATGAAAAGTCTCTGATCATTGAATCATCATCAGCATCACCGACACTATGTGAACCCATCTAAGATGCTGCTGAAATTCTGCAAATCATGCCAGTAGTGAGTAACTAATTTCAAAGCCTATTTTACGCCATAATAAGATTCGTTTTTAGTTAACGACTAAAATTCGGAGTTTGAGGTGTGTTTAAGTAGGTTAATTAAGTAGGTCTCCTTCGTTTTTATGCAAGTTTCTGGCTAATTAACCAATTAATATCTTAGTCATTTTACCTTTTAGTCCAGGCAGACACACAGAGTATAATAAACCTATGTAGGCCACATTGCTCTACGGTTTCAAACGGTTTTCAAGATATATCCTAATTAGATATGGTACGTCAAAAATAGGTTATTTAAAAAATGAGTTACCCAGCCCCCTTTTATGTATTTTTTATATTAATCCGAGCGAGTCCAGTCGGGAGTGTGGTGAGCCGGGACTGTGGTGAGCCGGGTCGCGGCCATAATCTGTATTTGTCACAAATAACAATACTGAAACTTTAAGAAGATAGGTACATAATAGCAGTGGGCGGAGCAAGACACAGCACTCATTTCCCACGCATTAATAATATGACCCACTTTTGTCATTGATTGTACTAAACAACATTGTTGTTTAAATTTAAAGCAAACATTGGACACGGTAGGTGTAGAAAGGAATTAAAACATTAAAAAATTAATTTCCATTTATACCGAATATATTTTCAGACGAGCGGTAATGCCTCGATGGGAATGTCTCCTTTATTAATTTCCATTTATACCGAATATATTTTCAGACGAGCGGTAATGCCTCGATGGGAATGTCTCCTTTATTAATTTCCATTTATACCGAATATATTTTCAGACGAGCGGTAATGCCTCGATGGGAATGTCTCCTTTATTAATTTCCATTTATACCGAATATATTTTCAGACGAGCGGTAATGCCTCGATGGGAATGTCTCCTTTATTAATTTCCATTTATACCGAATATATTTTCAGACGAGCGGTAATGCCTCGATGGGAATGTCTCCTTTATTAATTTCCATTTATACCGAATATATTTTCAGACGAGCGGTAATGCCTCGATGGGAATGTCTCCTTTATTAATTTCCATTTATACCGAATATATTTTCAGACGAGCGGTAATGCCTCGATGGGAATGTCTCCTTTATTAATTTCCATTTATACCGAATATATTTTCAGACGAGCGGTAATGCCTCGATGGGAATGTCTCCTTTATTAATTTCCATTTATACCGAATATATTTTCAGACGAGCGGTAATGCCTCGATGGGAATGTCTCCTTTATTAATTTCCATTTATACCGAATATATTTTCAGACGAGCGGTAATGCCTCGATGGGAATGTCTCCTTTATTAATTTCCATTTATACCGAATATATTTTCAGACGAGCGGTAATGCCTCGATGGGAATGTCTCCTTTATTAATTTCCATTTATACCGAATATATTTTCAGACGAGCGGTAATGCCTCGATGGGAATGTCTCCTTTATTCTACTGGTTTTCCTGTTGTGTTGCATTATTAATAGGTAGTCTACGTTATATTTAAACAAATTAATTACAGACAGTTGCAAGAAAAAACCAACCAAGTGCGAGTCGGACTCGCGCACGAAGGGTTACGGCCATTATCTATAAAAACGGCAAAAAAAACACCTTTGTTGTACGGGAGCCCCCTAAATATTTGTTTCATTCCATTTTTTTGTATTTATTGTTATAGCGGCAACAGAAACACATCTGTGAAAATTTCAACTGTCTAAATCACGGTTCAGCGGAGTCTTAGTAATAGGGTCCCATTTTATCCTTTGGGCACGGAACCCTAAAAATAACAATTTGGCAGTACAATAAATTGGACAAACTTCGAAGGTTGTTCAAACATTTTTTCCGTGTGATTCACACCACTCTTTCTCTCCTATAAAATCAGTTAGATAAAATATTTGCAAAATTTCCTTAGACCGATCATGCGTGATAAGGATGTCAGCATCTGTCAAGATAGCTCGAGGAACGCTCCTAGTTCCTGAGTGAAGCCGTAGGAAGCCGACGTGGTTTCAGTTTATTTTACTGTCCACAAATTTTCCATTTTGTGTTTAAATGTGAATTTTAGGGATGTGACTCGTTATTTATGTAAGTTCAAAGCCTTTTCTAACCAATCTTAAACTATGTTGTTTCTTGTTATGTAGAATTGTCCAAATATGATAGGACACCTTTTGTTAAATACCTGCACTCCTTATTAAGAGGCAGACAAGAGCTAAATTCAGTCACTATCTAACTCTGTAAAGTTCAGGTAAGTTAGAAAGTGACATAACAGCGCTCGCGCTACGAAAAGTGAACAAAATCACGATAAACGGTATACAAATATTTGCTACGTAATAGAAAAATAAATCCACCATGTCCTCTGAAATAATATTATTTGTTACTCTTATTAATTTTAGCAATGTACGCTGATAGGTAATTGAGATATTTACGTTATAAGCGCAAGCGCATTGTAGACGTTCACGATTTTTTTAACGTTTTTTTTTCGAAATCTTGTTTTGGTCTCGATCAAGCCCTTGGAAATATGATGAAGGTTATCATATATTATATTGTTGATATCTAAAACTGTGTAGATTTTACAAATAATACGTTTAAAAAAGCCGAACGGAACCATTAACCGCAAGCAATAACCGACAAAAAATTCTAAGCTAACCACAGACAAAAATTGCCCTCATTTCTAACAAAAAAGTTCCGATACTGAGAATACTTTGAACTTCCCTCGCAGAAGATTATTAGTTGTATAATTAATTTAATTAATTGTACAATTTATATTATTTCAGCTGCCTGGAGACGATGTACTGGAAATGTTGCGAAGAGAGGTTTTGCTTCGACAAGAAAATAGCCACATACAAGTAAGTGTTAATAAAAATAATTTATTTAAAATAAGTATTTATAATTAAAAAAAATAACAATCTTACCTATTTATATTTATAAGCTGGAACTTTACCATGGCAGAGCAAAGGCCTCCCTTTCCTCTGTCTAATTTTTTTTTCTGCGTATTTTAAATTTAAATTTAATAAAAATAAAAAGTGCTTTCGATAAAAAAGTGTACAAGTTATTTTGAACCATTTTCTTCACTAAAGAGGCATCATGCAATTTGATAAAATAAAAAAAATCGAAGAGTTTTTATATGTAACAAAAATATATTTTATTTTTTGATTTTGAACATCATGTACCTACATGTCAGCCCATATTTAAAAATCAAATAAACTTCTAGAGAAAAGAAAAGACTAACAACGAATGCAAATTAATAACATCTATACATATATATAAAACAAAGTCGTGTTAGTTACACCACTTATAACTCAAGAACAGTGAACCGATTTGGCTGAAAATTGGTGGGGAGGTAGCTTAGAACCAGGAGATTGACATAGGGCGGAGAAGTAGGAGGGGGTTCACCGGGGGCTACCCGTGCGAAGCCGGGGCGAGTCGCTAGTATATTATACAATTATTAATAAACATATTTAAAAAACTTAAATGTCTTTATTTACGGAAAGAATAATAGAACTAAGTAAATACAAGTAGGTATGTACTAATGAAACAGCTGTGCTACCTGAAGACCGCTGCTATAAAAATCTAAATAGCTATCTAATATCAATAGCAGTTTGTAGGTATATACCAAATTGATCTAATTGGTGATTTGATGATAGGTAGGTAAATTCGCTTATCCACAATACCCAAGCCTACGAATTGCGGGTTAGTTTTGTCCACTTTATAAGGAAATATTGAATTTGAACAAGGTTAACGGAAAGCCACCTTTGGACCAATGTGTGATTTACAACATGATTATTTATATCTGTAATGTTTGCACTGTAGTCGTGAAACCAGATCTCACAGGCTTAGGAGAACAGCTAGTACAATCAGTGATATGAGAATATCACATCACATACCTACAGAGTCGAACTACAAAGAAAAATATTATTAATTGAAATCACAGGGATCATTTTGAATCGCCTAATTTGAATAAACTAAATTTACTCTTGTTCCAACGCGACCAAACCTAGAAAGAAAGAAAGAAAGAAAGAAATTGCATTTATTTGTGTCAACAACATGAGTACAACAATATTGCACACTAAAAGACACACACACACACAGAAACAAAGAAAAACAAAACTAGTTTGTTAGAAGAATCAGGCAACAAATACGGCTCGGCTTATTTGATGATTCCTCTTACTAATAGGTGGGAGGCGCCTGTGTGGTGCCTCGAGGACACGGAGAAGCTGATTCAAAGAAAAAAGAAAATCAAACCCAAATAAACTTAGTTTATTATTTTTCAAGTGTAAACCACACTTTATGGATAACATTAAATTTAAATGTAACCCATAAATTTCGTTCCAGCAGGAATCGAACTCACAACCTCGCCTGTGATCGGCGATGCCTTTACCAATTCGGCCATAGAACGAGCTATGGCGCTGAACAGCAGGTTTCTAATGAAACACCTGTAGATGGCTTCCATCGGCGCTATAGCCGAGTTGATAGTGCCCACAAATTTCGTCTTCAGCGTCATAGCTCGTTCTATGGCCGAATTGGTAAAGGCATCGCCGATCACAGACGAAGTTGCGGGTTCGAGTCCCGCTAGAACGAAATTTTTGGGTTACCTACATTTAAATTTAAATAAACTTACACACTAGGAAAGATCTATCCTCTGTGTCGTGGGTATTAAGAACTACGAGTAGGTACAATGGTATCACAAACACAGACAAAATATTTACAGAGCATACAGGTTGTCAAAGCATTGCTGATATTTCATAGAAACCTCTCTTGTAGATCGGTGTCATATTCATCATCCTTTAGTTAGACGTCCACTGCTGGATGATGCCTTGTAGAATGCTATGCGAGGATTTGGTACAATCACGGGGCTTGGCCAGGAATTGGACGAATTGTTCTTAAGTATTCAGGATGTGGCTGCTTACGGCTAAAAACTGTGTAAGAAATATCGGCTAGCAAAAAACAGATAAAAAATCGAAAAATACTATATACTTAACTTTTACTTATGTAATAGGTACTTTCTGGGACTATGTTGCCATTAAAGATAAGCAGACACAATACTTTATTTGATCGGGTTTGTAATAAATAACTAATTATAAGTATTTACTTGTTAAATTTTTCTTTTATTGCCTTAGTGTTTTGCAACTAAAAGGTTAAAAAGATGGTTTGGGTCAACTCGCATGATGCTACTTATAAGGCACTTGACTACTTGCTTCCGTTGGTAATGAGCCTGCTATTCTCTTTCAACTCTGTATAGTAAATAACGTGAGAGAATAAACACGTCTGTATGTTTGTCGTGTCATGGACCGTAACTGGAAACAGTACGTAGTAGAAACTCTGTTGACTGTAAGATTAACTTGTCAGATTGAAGCAGAGCTGATAGTAATGAATGCTAAGTACCTACTCACAGTGCCACCGACTCGGCTTCTGTAATTTGGACCAAAATATAAAGCCGATTAAAACTAAACAAAATGCAGATTTCTGAAAACATAACAAAATAATTGTAACAATACCACAAAGCTAGTAGTAGTAGAGCTTTTTTGTGAAAGAGTTCGTCCGGGGAAGTACTACCACCATACTTATTTCTGCCGCAAAGCAGTAGTGCTTGCATTGCTGTGTTCCGGTTTAAAGGGTAAGGGTGCCGGTGAAATTACAGGCACATGAGACTTTTCATCTTTATGTCTCGGGGTGGCGGGCGCAGTGCAATGCCACATATGGTGCGTCCTAGGTGGACGTGACCTATGAGGTAATGCACTGTTCATAGGCAGAGGTTACCGCTTAACATCAGGTGGGCCATCTGCTTGTTCCGTCATTCAAGTAGTATAAAAAAACTCAAAATTTTGCAGCGGGCTATGGAGAGAGCTATGCTCGGAGTTTCACTACGTGATAGAATTGGAGTGATGAAATCCGTAGAAGAACCAAGATCAACCGACATAGCTCTCAGAATTAGCAAGTTGAAGTGGCAATGGGCAGGCCATATAGCTCGCAGAACTGATAACCGTTGGGGAAGAAAGGTTCTCGAGTCGCGATACCACAAACCGGGCGACGCAAAAGAGGAATGCCCTGTTTCGATGAACCAAAAACATTATAGAGGTTGTAGGAAGGCGGCGGATGCAGGCGGGTCAAGACCATTCGTCCTGGCATTTTATGGGACAATGTCCAGCAGCGGACTTCTGTAGGTACGCTGATAATGATTATGATGGGTTAGTTATCTTGCCACGCTATATTCAATGCTCTTTTTATTCTTATACATCAACAGCAAAGTAATTAAAAAAAAAAATCTTCTTTGAAAAATAAATTATTTTCTTCTGATGTGTTAAAAGAAAACTCAACTCAAACTGCTTTTAAAAGCAGTGTTTTGAGGGCTTCCGGTCAGAAAGACAAATTTCTATATCATCGCGTTTATATCACTTTATCCTGCATTGTTTGCAAATATCAACAATTATCAACGAAATTTCAATAATAAATCACATTATTTTCTGCAAATTTTCATCATAATCATCCAGAGCCCGATTTCACCTACTGCTAAGAACAGGCCCCACTTAGTTTGTGCCATCCACCATGATCCTGCGCTAGTCTTATCCATCAACGTTCGTAACATCAACGGGACGCTGACTATGTCATACAACCATCTCGCTGTCGGACGACCTACATTTCTATACCTACCCACTCCTGAGCCACCAATCGGTCATTGCCTTACTCCACCTTTTTTTTAACATGGGGGAAATGCGTTTACACAGAACCCCGTGTAAACGCATTTCCATTTTCATTCGCTTATAGGGAGCTGGCGGGTTACGTCGGGCTCGGCGCCACAGGAGCGTCACTACCGACTAAAACCCACGTTGGCCGGCCTCGATGCATGACAGGGGGCTCCGGCACCTCCATTGAAACGCACTGGTGGCCCTTTTGCATTTTGCCAAGAGTACAGTCCCGGTATTGGCACCCACAGTCACGACCGAAAGCCGCGCAACAAGTGCGCGACGCTCATAGCAGCACCTGCCTAAAGTGCCGCCGCCACCCTGGATCCGCTTAAAAACGCTGGAATATCCATTTATTTCCACCTTACGGTTTAATAATTTACGGATAGTAAAATTGCATCTTTTATCGTTTTCAGGCTAGAGGAAGAATCTTATGCAAATGGCTACACAAATATGGGAGCCAGCGTGGACAGCGTGGTGACCGTCCAACCTCTGAACAACAACCACCTTCCACCACAAGCCATCACTGGGAGGGAGATCAACGAGGTGCCCTTACACGCTGATAAGCTTTATGAGGTAACACTTTTCTTAAGGACCTCCAAAGATATTCATTTATTTTTAGACGACAGGAGGCAGGTGTTAATTTGAACTTGAAACAAGACCAACGAAAAAATGAATTACGGACGCTATTAGAATAGATTGCATTAGATACAAGACTGGCAAACAAATGATCTCATAAATCATCATAATGGCCTTTCTGCTTTATGTTATGAATTTTGATGCAGAACTATAAGACAACCTTGAATAACTTTTAAAATAAGAAATAATGGTAATGAAGTCTCACTTAGTTTTCTCTGTTTCATTTCACCTTGACCTAACTTATTATTGTTTTATTTCAGGTGTTTTCTAAATCACTTATCTTCAGAGATGACCACGAGCTCAAATCTAAGAGTCAAGATTCCCTCGACGATCTTGAAACCAAGTCAGAACCAGACTACCTATCTGACAAGCCGAACAGGACCAAAGTTTATTTCGAAGACGAAGTAGACTCACCAGTCACCGATTTTGAAATCATGTTCAAAGATGAACTATTGGCTCACCATGATATGTTCAAAATTGAAGAAGAAGAAGAAGAGGATAGGAGAAGTAATGGAACAGAAGAAGGACTAACTATGAATGTTTCATTAAAGAAACAAGATGTTATAAAGCCCAGTACTGTTACAATCAAAGACGAATCGAAAATCACAATACCTAACCCGACTTATAACTACGATCCCATATCAGTAGTCACATTACCGTCAACGCTATCTTTACCAAGAGTTGAAAATGTAAAGGGTATTTTGAGACAGAGAGGAGAACTACCCAGAAGCAATAGTGCTAGAACTTTGGAAAGGATAGACAGTAATAGACCAGGTTTGAATGGAGTAGAGAGCCTTAAGCACATAGACCCGAATAAAATCAACAAAGTTTTAGCCCGAATGCCTCATAGAAGTGCTTCATTCTTAAACATTCCAGAGCATTTAGCTCCCGAAAAGCCTCCGCTATTGAAAAGCAAGTCAATGGTGGGCGTTATGTCTGAAGAAATTAAGCTTAGTAAACTATTAGACACACCTATTATCAAAAGTAATAATCTGCCAAGATTCTTCACTGATAAGCCTATAATAATCACAGACTACAACAGGGAAACGCTGCAGAGTATAAAACAGAAATCCGCGCTGATGTACAAAGAGAATGACTTCAGCATGCCGAGGTATTACGGCACGGTGTCAAAAAGCACTGAAAACTTGTCTCTGAATGAGAGTAAGTCTATGCCAGATTTGAGAAATCCAGCGTCTACGGGAAAAGTTAGCAAGAGATTGATTAAATTGAGAGGGAGATTGAAGCCGTTAGTTATTAGAAAAAGCTCCGACGAAAAGCTATAAATTAAACTTATTCTAGTAGGTACCCTGTAATTCTGACGAAGCGCTCTAACCTATTAAGCCAGCGGGTCACGTTTATTTTTATCGAGAGATGTTGCTTATTTGTAGGTATATAATTTAAAATGGATATAAAAAATTTGTGATTAACTTATATTATTTAGTGTTGCTATGCTTGGCAGAGTTTTATTATTTAAAGATTTATCAGTATTTGTTGCTCAATGATATTGTATTGTGATTTTAATTGTAATTGCCTAAGGTGTGTTATTTTAACTAAGTTCAGACGTTTTCGAATGAATGTTCTGAAGTTAGCCGTGGGAAAGTAAATTGACTTTGCGACACTGCATAACGCACTGCCTCTAACTTCAGAATGGTCATACAAAAACAGTCAACTGTACCTAATATTAATAACCAAACCCACTCACATTAGAACAGTGTACTTAATAGGTAATGCTAAACTGATGTAAGCTTTAGTTGATCACAAAGTTGTTACTTCTAGTCATTTGACATCACACGAAAATGATGCAGTTGAAAAAAACCTAAATAAAAAAGTATTTAGATCTGTAAGTATTATTAAAACTGAAAATTAAAATCTAGCTTTGTATAAACTACTAACTATTGTATAAAATGTAAATAAATTAGTACGTAAAAATAAAGTTAATTATGAGCCAAAATATTTGTTTTATAAATATGACTAAGCTGAACTAACCTACTTAAATTCATCATCATTATCATCATCATCACCCTACAGAAGTGCACTGCTGCAAAAAGGCTTCCCCATAGAATGCAACGACGAACGGTTTTGATCCACCGACTACCTACAACCTTTATTTATGTATTTTAGTATAGTAGTACAGCTTTTTTTCTGAAAGAGTTCGTCCGGGGAAGTAAATACCACCATTACTTATGCCGCAAAGCAGCGGTGCTCGCATTGTTGTGTTCCGGGTTGAAGGTATGGGTGCCGGTGAAATTAAAGGCACATGAGACTTTTCATCTTTATGTCTCAGGGTGGCGGGCGCAGTGCAATGCCACATAGGATGCGTCCTAGGTGGACGTGACCTATGTGGTAATGCACTGTTCACAGGCAGAGGGTACCGCTTAACATCAGGTGGGCCATCTGCTTGATCCGCCAATCCAAGAAGTATAAAAAAAAGACCAACAGCTTAATTTAAAAACCGTATATGCTAACCAAAACAGGTTTCGGAAAAAGCAATACCTCACGGCTAGATAAAAAGAAGCTAGAAAAAGCGCAAACACTCAATAGATAATAGCAATAGTATACATTTTAGTATTTTATGATAGAAAATCTTTATTTACGGAAATAATAATACAGCTAATTCAAGTAAATACAAGTAGGTATGTACAAATGAAACAGCTGTGCTAACGATAGCATGTAATATTATAAATGCGAAAGTTGATGTGTGTGTGTTTGTTACTTCTTCACGCTGAAACGGCTGGTCGGATTTGGATGAAATTTGTAATGGAGATAACCGGACTTCCGGAATAACTCATAGGCACATGTTTATCCCGATATGCCTACGTGATTCAGATCTACGCGGGTGAAACCGCGGGGCGGTGCTAGTAAATGATGTTTATGAGTTGTTAGAGTAATTGGTAGTCGGGTACGGAAGACACCTACCTACATGATCAAGTCAAACAAACAAATGCTTAAAGCATAATTATTAATAAGTTTTTTTTTTCCTTTTACGTTAGTCCCTTCCGTAGTCTCTAGAAGGAACCACGGGTATTTTTTTTACCCGTGGGAGGAGTAGACATTTTGACGGATAGTATTGAGACATTTAATCCCGGTACCACGCGAGTGGGGCCAAGATCAAACACTTAGTTCAATAAGAAACACTTAAATAAGAAATGTGCACATTTTATTACAGTATCACTATTCCGTTCACTTTTAAGGTTACTGCTTAATATTTGGATCCAACACAAATTATCCTTACAAATTATTTAAATTCATTAGAAGGTGTTATGTAACACTATTAAACATGGTTTTCTTTTGCATCAAAGAACCTACTGATATACCTAGAATAATTATTATTATGAGAATGTTAAGCATAGTATATTCAATTCACCTGAGTTTGATCACCCGGGTGCATTAAGTGTACTTTTGGTATATTTAATGCACCTGTAGTCACACGGGTGTACCTGGGTGCATTGAGTATACTAGAAAAGTGTACGTAATGCACCTTGAAACTACTTTAGGCCGTCAACGATGAGATGTTCTATCGAGTGGCCATTGCTAACAAAACACTACCTATTATTAATACAATTAGGAGATTCTTATGTTTCTCTTAGTTGGTAATATTTATTATTAAATACTAGTCTGGGAAATTGCCTGAGGAGTTATTCAGTAAAATAGATTTGAATAGCTATTTTAAAGTTAGTTATTTCATTTGCAACTTTAATTATATCACACTCATTATTGACGTAATTATTTTAATGAAATTACGATTAAAATTGAAAGTCACTGTTGCTTTTATTTTAGGACTGAGTACTATCTTATCAAGGCTTTAATTTAATCGGGATGTTTATAATTTATTAGCTAAATACCCAATTTGCTACGATGAAGCCCAAATAAATATTTTAACACCCCTTTTTACCCCATTTTAAGGGTACTCAATTATGTAAAACTCTGAAATATGTGTTGAATTATTCAGAGGCCTTAGTTTGGATAGTTTTCGAAACTATTATGAAGTTTTGTTTCCATCCATACATTTTCTGACAGTGCCCCTTCGTTTCTTGACGTTTTCGCTAGAGGCACTGTAAGTAAATGTATGGAAGGAAACGAAACTTCATATAGTTTCGGAAACTATTCAAACTTGTACCAAAGGTACCGTATTTTAAGTACCCATACTGAAAAATGAACCACGTGTTAAATAGTTCCCATACAAACTTTAACACCCCATTTGGGGATTAAAACTCTTTTGGGGGTAGTTCAGGAAAAAAATATTTTATGCTTTTATGATTTTTATTGAAGCATTTATTGTGCAAAGTTTAAACTCAGTAAGTTCTAGTATTACGATTTCTCATACAAAATATATATAATATAATATATATATATATATAGGGTTTTCATCCCTTTTCACCCCCTTAGGGATTGAATTTTCAAAAATCCCTTCTTAGTGGGTCGTTCACGTATAAAAGGATCCTATTCTTAAAATTTTAGCTTTCTAGGTCCAGCGGTTTTGGCTCGGCGATGATGAATCAATAAGTCAGTCATAAGTCAGTTAGTCAGGTTAAACCGCTTTATAGGTATAGACAAACATATAGACACATAGACAAACGTTATTTAAATCTTTGTTGGGTAAAGTGTTTATATATTTATGAAACTTACATCACTTTTACATAATATTTCCAATTTGTGTTTCAAGTTAAATTCAAACAATTTACAAACATACTAAGTAAATTTGTCTGTAGAAGATTTAGGATTTATTATAAAGATGAACTCCTTAAGATTTGAATTAGCACCAAATTGAAAATAAAATGTTTTTATAAAAGGATAAAAATATATGAAACATTAAAAAAAATACACATTCATACAATTTTTATTTAATCATCTCATAGTCATACACAAGGGAATTGCTAAGAAAAAGAGGCCATTACAGTTTCTACATAATGACTATTTATCTCCTTTATATTTCACTAGTAAGAAAAACGACAATATACACTTTACAATTAACTTTTAGAATAAAGCTACGCAATTCACATACTTTCACTTAAAGTTAAAATGCATCCTAATTCATATTTAATAATAACTATTAAAAATATTACAGTTACTACATTATTCGAGTAAATAATTTGGAAATTCCATTAATATTTATATATTTCTAATATAATTCTGTCTCTAAAGTAAAATTGGTGTTTCATAAATAAATCTTTAGTAATAGTTATAAATAAATAATGTGTTTCTGTGATAAAAATAATTAACAAAAATCATTAATTTTAGTATTTTTTGATTTAATTCTAAATTGTTCTAATCTAGCCTTTTAGAATAAGTTCTTAACTAGACTATGAGGTATATATAGCTAAAAGGCAATTTTAACCGATCTATATACAGGTTGACCCATTTATTGTGGTTCAATAAGCATTATTGTGGTTGCATTCTTTACAAGCTTATTTTGACAGCTGTCTGACAGTAAAATCTATTAATCAAATATATCTCTTCGAGCACACAAATTTTGAACTACAGGGATAAAAAAGTTTTAACAGTTCTATGACGTAACAGTCCTATAGAACAAATGGGAGTAACCTTTTAAATTCAGATGACAATTCAAATGATGGCGATGACGGATTAATCTGCATGCGGATTACGTAGCCTTGTTGCAATCATTTTCTATACGAAATTATGTTAAGAGACTAGACTAGTCTGTTTATGAATCTAACCAATGGGAAAAACCCTGAAATGCGGGCGTTGTTTAATCCATACAAACTAATTCCTCTTTTTCCTCCCAGGATAATGAAATTAAAGCAAATATTTTTTAGCATACAATCTAATATCTACTGTGTATTATTTCGATAAATTAATCAAATAACAATAATAATAAATAACATAACAAATAAAATAAAAACACGCAGTTATAGATAAAGTGTTTAAAAAAGTTAACATCGGTCTAGTTTTGGAGGAGAAAATAGGGGAATACGATCATGAAGATTGGTTGGACAATAATAAATATGTATATCTAACTACGTCTTCTCTTAACAACAACTCTTCAAGTCACTGGTTCTGTCTTGTTTACGCTACGTTAGGTCAGCAACCAGCTTGAGGTATGGTGGTACGCTCTTGCTTGGTGATTACCTAGTTCCCGCAGCCAGCTTGCAAATCTTGATTGCAACAAATTAGGCAACCACAACAACTTAATTTAAAATAGAAATAACATTGAAACCGCCAGCAAAAGAATTACGTAGTCACTGATCTAAAAGTTGGAAAACGGAACTTTTCGATGGATCGTGGTGTGTCATGGTTGGACTCATTTTTATCATCTCATGGTTTTTAATCATCAGCTGGAAAAAGGAATCTTAAAAGCTTGCATAGAACTTATTTAACCACAGTAAATGAGCCACAAGTCTACGTAAGAACAATTTTCAAAAACGATTCTAATGTTACTATTAATAAGAGCAAAGCTGCAATATCCTAAGGAAGGAAGCCGAAACACTAGATAAGAAAATCTCAATAACACTATTATTTACAACAATCTGGACTAGACTGTGCTTTAATAATTAATTATATTACAGAACCTACTTTTACATCTAAAATTGGTTTACAAAATTTGACACTGTATTTTAACAAATTATTAAAAAACCTTTTAAAAACTTTTGTAAATGACACAAAAAGTTTTACGTTATCTTTAATGGTTTGCACTAAAACGAAAATATTGTACTAACATGTAAAATGTACTTCAATAACCCAGTAGTAAATCTAAAATACTTCAATTCTACAAACACGGGTTATTTCGGCCTTAACTTTACAAAACTATCAGTGATCAATAACGAACGCACTGTCTGGGTGTAATTGAGGAATTAAATAGACTAATAAAAACCACATACAAATGTATCGGACATGTAGCTCCACCCAAATCACGCATAGTGTGGTGTTCCGAAGTTACCACAAAACAAAACTAGATGTCGCGAGTAGAAAAATTGAAACACGCTATCATTGTCATTTCTTGTTTGAAGAACGCAATGTACGGCACCATTCCAGGAATAGTTTCCTCAAGTTAAAACTAGATGGCGCTGTCTGAGACCAGTAAATTAGAACGTTCTATCGTAGTCATCCCATGGCTAGAGAACTCTGTACGGTTCCTATGGTTAATTTTAGCAGACTGTTTGCATAATTTGCATAGGGTTCACGCCCAAACAACACATAATCTGTAAACATTTTAACTGGCCTTTTACGGCTGTCGGCTAAATCATGGTATCTCATACATACATAGACACACGCCTCTTTCCCCCAAGGGGTAGGCAGAGCCTCAATGGGCCTCCTTTTTTGCACAGTGGGTTGCACCATCGTGGGATACGACATGACAAGTGGTGAGCTCATCGCCACCATTGCTTCCCACGACTGACTCGGCTAACGCTTTCTTCCATCATTATTATCATTACCATTATTTCATTTTCTTTTTCTTTTATACTTAAATAACACATTCTGTAAGCTAGCAGCCAGGACAAATCTTATACCAACGAATCTTATCAACTAGTCCGGGTAATCCCTAAGTCGGCTTTTACCACATCCACGGGAGGAGACGGAGTGGTCTATTCTTAGGCCGGAAACACCACACTATCAAGTGTCTATGTGTTAGTCATAGAAAGACAGACTGACGGACGGCAAGGGCTTGGTTAGGTTTCCGGTTGGCACCTTTAAGGTACGCAACCCTAAAAAAACCAGCCAAGTGCGAGTAGGACTCGCACATGATGGGTTCCGTACCATCGTACGAGATCACTATGTACTTTTAAGGTTGAGCAAAAAACGCCTAAGGCCCAAGTTCACGAACAAATAAATCGGTGGTTACCGTAACCTATCGTCAGAGAGACAGATAATTTTTGAAAACATCTGTCAAAAAGAGCGGTTTAAGCTAAACAGCCTTTTAAACGTCCATTAATGTGTTGGTGAACAGTGGCCTTAATATCACGTTTCTTGTAGGGCCGGACGGACGGACGGACAGCGGAGGCTAAGCTATAATAGGGGTTGGTACCCTTTGGGTACGAAATCCTAAAACCCATGATGAGATTATTAAAAATAAAAAAAATACTAAATGATTTCTGGTTTTACAGACAGTGCTTGAGTAATCTCTCAAACAATTTTACAGCAATTAAATGAAAAGCATTCATTTGAACTAAGGTACACAGATATTTGACACAAATACTGAAATATTAAAATAAATAAATTAAGTGACCCCTAAGTCTAAGTCCCTTAAGTTTAAGAGGCAAAGTTATCGGGAATATATTTTTAGGAGCTATGTATAGTTTACGTATTTAATTTGGCATTTCAAACTATTTTCAAAATATTAAAGGTAGGTCGAAAAAATGTTTTAGAAAATGTGAATTTATTTTATTGTCTAGTCACTTACGATGTTCTAAATAGTGTAGTCATACATTTTGGCAAACGGTATAAGGTCCAAAAAAAAAAAAAAAAAAGGCTTTTGGAAACAATTATAGAAGTTTTTTTCTTATTTTTGTATTAAGTTGTTATTAAGTTTTTTCACTTATAATAAAGGGCTTTCGAAATTTTATGAATAAAATACTTTTGCTTAAAAGATTTAGTAATTTTAGGACAGTTGTGAAATAGAGTATCTTTATTGGCTTTAGGAATATATTTAGCTCTTACATACAATAAATGGCTCCCTTATGGCTATCAATAGCTTTGAAGGATTTTGGTCTGAAACTTATAAAAGGTACCTATTTGGTAATTCGGGCAGAATATGCGAAGAGTATTTAATAGACTCCTGAAATCGTTATAATCGTTGTAACTACAATTATTGTAGATCACAATAAATTTGGTTCATTATTTCTATACCACACGTACCTACAGCTTCTTTCTGACACTGGTTTACGTTTTCTCCTCACGTCTCTCACTTAAGAATGAAAATATTATACCCAAACTTATTGGTGCCCCATTCTGCCCCAAACGATCTTGGGGTAAAATAAGAATATTACTGAAAATTAACAAATGATTACCATGTTCTTCCGAATGGTATTTTATGGTTAGAATATCACTAAAAATTTAAACCTTATCTATATATTCATTTTAGGGGTGTTAAGAATAATTATTATCTAAACTAACTCGTAGGAGTCCACACAAAATCACAAATTAGTTTAACAGTGTATTCCTATTTTCCTCAAAGCAACCGTGCGCTTGGGGCAAAATGAGAATCCTATTCAAATTCACTTAGTAGTAGTCCACACACACTTAGTCTATCTGGCATAACGTGTCTATCTTACGGTCTTGAACCGTTTCACCTTGATATTGACTTTGTTCCCGCACAGCTTGAAGGCCGTAGCGGCCGTCATCAGGTCGGCGGACGATAGGTCCTTGCCGTCCACGGATACCAGTAAGTCGCCTTTCTGGAGACGTCCATCCAGTTCCGCCGGGGACCCAGGCAGCTGGAATAGAAAGAAATGGGTCTCTACTATGTATCTACTCAAATCTATCAATTTTAGAAAGATTTATTGGAAAATATAGTAACATCTGAGGCTTTTGTCATATTACTCTGCGGCTCTCATATGGACTGGGCTATGGGGCAATGCCGTAGATATAAGTAGAGCTTTCCGGGTCCAGAAAAAGTGTGTTAGGGCTTAGGCCTAGGGTCTTTTGTGTTTGGTTCATGGACGGTTGCAAACCGTTATTTAAAGAACTACATGTCTTACCCTTGGCTTGCATGTACATACATAAGAGAATTGTGTATTCTTGTGAAACAACACCCACAATACTTTAGGAAGCAATCAGATGTAGCTGTACAGAACGTTGAGCCTAGAAATCCATATATAAACTTTTTTGCCCAAATTTAATATAAGTGAAATGTATATGTAAACTTCGTCCAAAGTAGATACTTTTATTCTTTGGTCAAAGTATGTAAATGCCATACGGGTCTATAATAAATTACTTAATTCATTTAAGGATTTGCCATTTACTATCCTTAAAAGCAAGCTGATGAAATGTTTTAGTACATTGCATAGCCCATCATTGTTTTTATGATATTAATGAATTTATAAAATGGTCCAATAATTTGTGAAATGAAGTTTTGTATTTTAATGAGCAATATAGATGTATAATTTTTTATGAAATCACACTGACATTTGCACTCCATCTAGATGGTAGAATATAATAAATGTATTGTAACACCTCTTAGAAATAAGTTACCTATATTCGAGCAAATAAAATGTTCTTATTCTTACTCAACTGGTTTGTCAATCGATCATGGCAATGATTCATCATTTCTTAAGTCAAAGCTGAAGTACTAGCTATGTGATATTTAAACATGAGGAATTATAGACCATTTAGTAGATATCAGTGTTAGTGAGCAAATCCCAGCGTTGGGTAGGTAGTTGTAGTAATATAGTTACCATGTGTCCCAGGTAGACTCCCGGTGCGAGCACGGGCGCTACGCACGTGATTCCGAGTGGCTTGCCCGGCTTGCGAGCCAGCTCCACCTCCACCTGGTCGAACTTATGAGGGTCTGGACGATGGACTAGCATTTTTAGCTGAAACATTATTTATTTCTATTAAAGATACTGCTCAGCCGCTTGATTCTTAATATACATTGTTATTTTAAATAAATAATGCACACAGTTGTTCACACAATTATTATTTATGTGTACCTACTCTTGTTTACGAAATTCTCAAGGTTGACTTTACACATATGATATAGTTAAAAAAGACAAGGTTTGTCAATATGCCAGGCGTGTACATGATTCCGTGCAAGTGTGGTAAGTGTTGTATCGGAGAAACGTGAGGTAGGAGAAGAGGTTAAAGAGGTTAGGTTAGGTACGTAGGTTGAAGAGGTAGATTTCATTAGGTTCCTAGGGGTCACTATTGACAAAACCTGCAGATGGAAAAAGCATATTGATTTAATTTGCTCTAAGCTTAATAGGTTCGTTTTTGCACTAAAACGGAACGCGCGGTTTTAGCGGTGTCGTTAGAAGCTGCTCTCCAAGCATATCACGGATATGTAGCATAAGTACTAGAATACGGATTGATAATATGGGGTAACGCTACTGATTCAGATAGGGCTTTTAGAGTGCAAAATATATATATTCGTGCCATTTGTGCTGTCCACTATCTCGAAACAAATTGGCCACTTTTCAAGAAATATAGACTATTGACACTACCCAGTCTTTACATTAAACAACTGGCAATTTTTGTTAAAGAACATCCAGAGTTGTACAGAAAGCACGAAGATTTGCGAGAACTTAGAAATCATTCTAACAGTAGGCTTGTCTTGCCACTATGCATGAAGTCAATGCAATAAAAACGCAAACTTCATGGCGATTAAAATATTTAATAATCTTCCTGAAGATATGAAAACGCTGACATTAGATATATTTAATTTTAAAATTCATAATTGGCAGTTAGATGTTTTTACTTGATAGAAGAATTTTTAAATAGGAATGACATGCCTACTTTATAATAAAACGAGTTTTTTAATGATCTTTTTTATGAAATGATAATGATAATGTTTATATTTTAATTATTTATGACAGATGGATATTATTTGATTGTATACGTATTCTATTTTAATAGTTTTTAATGTTTTTTTTTTCTTAATTTGACATACTTTTTAATTTTAATTTTCCTTTGTTATAAATTCCTACTGATAATGTTAATACCGTAAAGGAATATTTGCACGCTATTTAAGCAAAAGTATGAGCACACATAATTATGTACTACTACCTACCCATAAGTTTACCATACTTTAGTAAATAAAGATATTTGATTTGATTTGACGCGCCGTCACTTTAAAATCACACTCATAGAACACACACGTAGCGTAAAAAATTTTATGTGGGAAAATCCGCATTGGCCGAACACTGGTGCCAGTCACATGCGTCCCATTTCATTCGTTTTGAGAAAGCCACTATACTTTCAAGGGAGAAATTTTGGCCTCCTCGAAAGATTCGAGAGACTATAGTAACCTATAACAGAGACATACTAGGCTTCCACAAAACTTTAATTAAATATACGGTTTAATATAGTTTTTATACTTATGTGGGAATATGTCATCCACCGATGCACACCAGGGCTTATTGTAGATTACGATTAGGTGCCCTTTTACACTAGTAGTCTCATCAGTAGAAAATCAGCGTGTTGCCTGGCCTATAAATATACCCCTCCGTATCTTCCGTGGATGTCGTAAAAGTCAACTAGGAGAGATTACACCAAGTGCGGTGCAGCAGAATTCACCTGAATACTCAACACCAATACTGCGATCACCGATCCGCCTGCCAAGCGTGGTGATTAAGACAAATTGGCCTCAACTGTACTCTATGGAGGAGGCCTCGTCCAACAGTGGACGTGTAAAGGCTACTGATGATTAAGTCATACCTTAGCAGTTTTCTGTTTGATGCTCAAACACACTCGTTCATGAGCCATCTCCTTGGTAATAGACACTCCGTTACAGTCCAGTATCTGGTCTCCAGCTTGCAGGCGACCGTCTTTCGCTATGCACCCATCCTTGTACACGTCTAGGATTATTGCTGCTGCGCCCTGGAAATGCAAGAAAAAAGTTTTAGTTATTACAATTTCAGCTAACTATAACTAAGGGGCGACGGGGGTTTAGAAAGTTGGGGCAAAGCGAGTATGTATGGAGCAAATTGCCCTTGATATATGTAGCTTAATTTTTTATTCAATCCTGGAGGATTACTCCCGTATCAGCTATGAAATCATTAAACCTACTTGGTTAATCTTTGAGTCATCATTACTTTGAATATTAGAACTGCTCAGACGTGTGTTTTTAAATCTATTTCAAACAGTTCTACTTCACTTTAAAGTAGAGCCTCTTGGAAGAAAACTTCCACGAGTTTCTACTAGTAGATCCAACAGTAGAACCTCTTGGAACGGAGGTTCCTGATCCCGTGTGTCGTAACGTGAACCATGTACCACAACACACAGACACAGAACTACTTGTTTAATTTATCTATGACAGAACGAATACTTGCAGATCATACAAACATCTGTCCGCAGCTGATTCGAACCCACAACCTGTCACGTACCAGCCGGCTACTTGCCCGCCGCACCACATGTGCTACTTACATTGACGTGTGTGTCACTGCCTCCCAGTAGTACCAATCCCAGCACAGAGCTCCCTGACGCAATCTCTATCGTCATGTCCGTGTTGGGGATGATCGGTACATGTGCTACTTACATTGACGTGTGTGTCGCTGCCTCCCAGTAGCACCACTCCCAGCACAGAGCTCCCTGAAGCGATTTCTATCGTCATATCCGTGTTGGGAATGATCGGTGCCACCGACGGGTCCGGGGGAGGCTCCACTGGAAACCAAAGAGTTTTCAGATCACAATCTGTGGTCATGACGACTACAGGTCTAGCGCTTAACTGAGTCACTCCTTGAGGCATGGGAAAGGTACGGGAGGGGTGTTTTCGTTTACATTGTGTCACATGTCATCTGATAATTTGAGAGACGAAAACACCCCTCCCGTACCGCTCCTACACCTCACGGACAGACCTGTAGGGTGAAGTTGCGTATGTCATCAAATTCTAATAGTGGAAATGAAATCACGCTTCCATGAATGAAAAGGAAGTGTGTTGCGTAACTTTTCAAATTGGTGTAAATTGTCTACCAAAGTTTTTGTAAAACAGCCGCCGTTTTACTAACACATGACTTGACTGTGATATTAACGACTTGGAAGGATTGCAACGTTACAAAACACATCAAATTATACATGAAAATGGCAAAACCTTTTTTTTTAATATAAATTAATATAATTTAAAAAAAAATGCATAATAGCCTCTGTTTTCTCTAAAACTTTAAATCATAAGATGTTTTTATTGCCTTCAGTAATACAACGCTGAGAACAACTTGTTTTTATTTTTGAAAATTACCTTTTAAGAAACAAGGTTCTGACTCACTTTTCATTTCGCAGATGCTATTCTGTCAGTTTCTAACTTGCCTGAACTTTAATGAGTTAGATAGAGGCAGTAATTGGCGTCCATCGACGCCTTAAAAGTTATGCATACCTTTAATAGGAGAGGGTGCGGGGCGCGGCGTGACGGGGCGGGAGGCGCCCCCCGGCGCGTCCGGGTCGTGGGGTTGATTCCGGCTCGTGGGCCGCGACGGACCTCCTGAAACAACACGCAAATTAATAAATCTGGCTTAAACAGAGACCCCTTTGTCTCCTCCCAAGGATGCCGTTCAATCCGACTAAGAGATAACACCAAGGGTACAGGCAGTATCCAACAGAGCTTCCTTCGCTTCGCTCTGAATTCAAAAGAACGCCCTCGAAGAACAATAGTAGATTGTATCATAAGGGAGCAACATAATATTTTTACGGCGAGGGCGCTTTTTTGAATCCAGAGCGAAGTGAGGGATTCTAGAGTAGAATCCCGAGCGTAGCGAGAGATTCTTTAGTAGAATCCTGAACGTAGCGAGGGATTCAAAGTACGTCGCCCGAGCCAAAAATATATGTTGCGCCCGTGTGGTACACTCTGCTTTTCATCACCCACTATGAGAAAATAAAAGGCGCCTCATATGTTATTGTAATATTATTATTTAATAAAAGAAATGGTTGTTTTTTTGTGTTTTTTTGTTGTGTTTGTGTCTTTGTGTTTTTTTTGGGTGTTTTTTTGTGTTATGTGTTTTTTGTGTTTTGAGCATTTTTGTGTTTTTTTTTTTTTTTTTTGTGTTTTGTGTGTCTTGTCCTTTTTTTGTTTTTTTTTTATTGTGTTTTTTATTTTGTGTTTTTTTGGTTTTTGTGTTTTTTTTGTGGTTTGTGTTTTTTTTGTGTTTTGTGTTTTCGTGTTTTTTTTGTGTTTTGTGTTTTGTGTTTTTTGTGTGTATTGTGTTTTTTTTGTGTTTTTGTGTTTTGTGTTTAATTGTGTTTTTGTGTTTTTTTTGTGTTTTTTGGTTTTTGTGTTCTTTTTTTGTGTTTTTGTGTTTTTTTTTGTGTTTTTTGTGTGTTTTGTATTTCGTTTTGTGTTTTTGTGTTTTTTTTTTTGTGTTTTGTGTTTTTTATGTGTATTGTGTTTTTTTTTTGTGTTTTCTGTTTTGTGTTTTTTTGTGTTTTTGTGTTTTTTTTTGTGTTTTGCGTTTTTTGTGTGTTTTGGGTTTTTTTGTTTTAGGTTTTGGGCCGTCGTACCAGCCAGTATTTATTCAAACAATATTTGCGTTCGAATTATTTGGCGCTGGTTCCAAATTCAATAAGTGCGCCGCTATTATCTTTGCCGCTCACGTTTTGAATTAGGAACTTAATAAGTGCGCCGCAAAACTCATTACTGCCCGCTAAAAGTTTCTCATAGAAAACACCACCGTTGGGTGCACTTAAAGGCGAACCCAGTCGTCCTTTTCGAATAGATGGGATGAAAATTATTTCTTTGGCCCCGTGTAACACAAAAAACTATATTTTACTCTGTCACCGACATTGTATCCTTGAAGTTTGTATGGGTAATGGTTTTATACCATCTACCATAAGTTCACAGATGAGAATTACCATATAAAGAAACTAGCTAGAGAGTGTAAGCAGGAATGGTGGGCGTACCAGCGGCGGCGTCGTCCGGGTCCTTCATGTTGGGACTGCACACCGTCAGCACCACCACGTCTTCAGTCTGCTTCAGCTTAGCTGCAGCCTGAAGCTAGCTAGAGAGTGTAAGCAGGAATGGTGGGCGTACCAGCGGCGGCGTCGTCCGGGTCCTTCATGTTGGGACTGCACACCGTCAGCACCACCACGTCTTCAGTCTGCTTCAGCTTAGCTGCAGCCTGAAGCTAGCTAGAGAGTGTAAGCAGGAATGGTGGGCGTACCAGCGGCGGCGTCGTCCGGGTCCTTCATGTTGGGACTGCACACCGTCAGCACCACCACGTCTTCAGTCTGCTTCAGCTTAGCTGCAGCCTGAAGCTAGCTAGAGAGTGTTAGCAGGAATGGTGGGCGTACCAGCGGCGGCGTCGTCCGGGTCCTTCATGTTGGGACTGCACACCGTCAGCACCACCACGTCTTCAGTCTGCTTCAGCTTAGCTGCAGCCTGAAGCTAGCTAGAGAGTGTTAGCAGGAATGGTGGGCGTACCAGCGGCGGCGTCGTCCGGGTCCTTCATGTTGGGACTGCACACCGTCAGCACCACCACGTCTTCAGTCTGCTTCAGCTTAGCTGCAGCCTGAAGCTAGCTAGAGAGTGTTAGCAGGAATGGTGGGCGTACCAGCGGCGGCGTCGTCCGGGTCCTTCATGTTGGGACTGCACACCGTCAGCACCACCACGCCTTCAGTCTGCTTCAGCTTAGCTGCAGCCTGAAACCAACACAAAACACATGAAAATGTATAAAGTTTTTAAAAAAAGACGTAGAAATGTGGGACACAAAGACACAAAACAAAGATCACATAATTATTTCACGAAACATATAAAAAAAAATGGTCTCAAATTAGCAACACCAATAATACGAATTGGTCTGCTGATTGATTTTGTATTCATATTTAATGTAAAAACATAAAAGACATAAAAAACCGGCCAAGTGCGAGTCGGACTCGTACACGAAAGGACAAGATTTAACACATTACGGTTCAAATGATACAGCCATTATTAAGATAGAGCAAAAACAAAATTTTATTCAATATAAGGATTCATTTTACCTTCATATTTTAATTTCATTATCCACTGTTATAGAAGCACCACAGATAAAATAATACTATACTAGTACAGATACCTCATGCCATACAACGAAACGTGACCGCCATAACTCGGGCTATTGTGCGGGCTAATTTGGTTGCCTTAGCTGGGCGCTAGATGCGGCTAGCAGCGCAATTGATAGCTAGAGCCACCTAGCACCTGCAACTGTAATTACCGTGTAAAACGCGCACACACACAACAGATGGCGTTTGTTAAAAAACTTAGGCCCGTCGTACATAGAGCTACTCAAAAAGAACGAGTTACAAACTCAAATACTAACGAGATCGAATGGCCCACCTGATGTTAAGCGGTAACCTCTGCCTTTAACAATGCTTTACCTCATTATGATTCTATTACCACGGTAACGCTGCATGTGGTGTAGTAAAATAGTTTGCCTAATAATCTCTGAGATTATAAGCTGAAGCTGAAGATAGTAAAGAAGTGACTGAAACCTTACAACATAATCATCTATATAGCTTCGTGTGCGAGGTACAGTGTCTAAGTGGTTTGTAATTGTAATTACTGATTAGTTCCGTCAGTTTTGAGTAGCGCCAAGTGCGACGGGCCTTTATGACGATTATGGTTTTTTTAACTCAACATCTTTATTAAGACTGCGTCAACCCCAGGCACAAATCTTCATACACACTAAAACGCCTCTCGCCCGCCGCTCGAAAAAGCGGTTTTTATTGAATATCTCGTAAATATAAATAATTTTACAAAACTCCTTCAGTGAACCCTCGGCGTTGTTGAATTGATTTTATCTATCTAATTTTTTACCCAATAATAAGTACCGTTTTAATAAACAATCGAATCTAGGCAAAAAATAGATGTAACTTTGGATTTTTTTATATCGAGAATATATTGTCCTAGCGTGTTTCTGGTATCTACAGCGACCCCTCGGAATTATAATGTAGTATCCATGCATATTTTTTATTTGAATACTGTACTTGATTTAGCCTGTTAAAAATCAAATCTAAGATTAGGAATTTCGCGGTACCTCACATTAACCACCTAGATGACCCGCTCGCGACTTTATCCGCGCCTAGTCCGAAAACTTTCCCGACGTGCAGACAACAAATAACCACGCCGTGACACAACCTTTGAAACGAACGAACACTCAAGTTTTCCAATTTAGGAGTCCATTCCTGAAAATATTTAAATCCCAAGAACTACCTATATCGTGAAACTATATTCTACAACGTCGAAATTACGCTGAAATATAGCTAAATCGTACAGTGTTTTTTTTATAAACACAACGTTCCCGTGCCAATTTTCATATATTGCTGTTTGTTAATTTTATTTGGGGAAACTACCTATGAACCAGTTACGAAACCCCGGTTTCCATGACGGCCGAAGCGGAAATTTGAAGTAGGTATCTACTGCCAACGCTTTCCGCAATACACAGCATTTTTGTTTTTACGTGTGAACCCCATTTTGAAACCCTTAGCATACGAATTTTTCATTTTCCTTTCTAAGTAGACCTTTACACCCTAAAAGGAATAGGTACACCCTCTAAATTTCAAGTCTCAACGACCAGCGGTTTAGGCTGTGCGTTGTCACTCGGTCATTCAGTCAGTCAGGACATTGCCTTTTATATATAACTAGTTCGTCTTTAGTTACTATGATATGTATACAGGTCTGACATTTTATTTGAATATTTTAGAATAGAACGGAAATACTAGTTTTCTCTTTCATTTCGGGCATGACGTCATAATAACGCCATCTATCAAGTTAGTACTACATGTGGTACTACAAACAAACTGTGTCAAACCTCAACCTAGTTCAAATGATTACCACCAAGAAAACGACATGGTTAGATTTTTTTCTAAAAATAATTAAACTTGATTGAAGAGGCATTTATTTAATTTTGCCGTGTTATGGGTATTTTTTGATATTACAAAATATTTTTTCAGGGCCTAATATTCATTTTTCACATACTTCAATAACAAATCTATACCTGTTACGCCATCTATTGAATTTAAATAGAACAATATATTTTTTCTTTGGGATGAGACCCCGTGGAAGCACTCAGTTTTAGAAAATTTCAGGTGTCTACATTATAACGATTCAAGAGATACAGCGATTGATAAGGTCGAACACAAAAGCTGAATTTGACGGAAACAAAGCCATGAAGGCCTTTGTTTTCTATTACTTTTAAAAATAAAATATACAATCATACTCTACATATTGAGGTCTACAAAATAGAACCATACATGTGTAGGACAATTTGTTTTCAGCGTGCCACACAACCTCACCGATGATCAGAAGAGAACAAAATGAACCTTGCGATTTCAATAAATAAAATATTATTGACTTTGACTTTGAAGGTGTCTGAGGCGGTTCGAAAATTGGTTTAGACGCATTAAACTCTGTAAAGATGCTTGTGTGATATGCATGGAGAGTTCATAGAAAAGATTACTAAAAAAAACCCATAGAACTTTAATTGTAACGTATAAGTGACTCTAAGTGACCCACTTATTTTTAAGAAAAACATTATTAGGTGTATTTTTTTAGGTTCTTACCGCGTCGTAGCTGCAATTCAGCAGTGAGTCTCGATTTACGGCCAGCAGCATGTCTCCGATCTGAAGCCCGGCCTGGAAATCAAATAAACACCACATCACTATTTAATCTATACCTTTGTGCTGCCACATCGTCACTTACCAACAGGTGAGATCGCGGTCAAACAAAGGTCTAACAAAGATTAAAAAAAAAAGAAAAATATAAGTAGTAGAGCCTTTTTGTGAAACAGTTCATCTGGGGAAGTACTACCACCATAACTATTTCTGCCGAAAAGCAGTAGTGCTCGTATTGTTTCGGTTTGAAGGGTATATAAGTGACGGTGAAATTACAGGCACATGAGACTTTTCATCTTTATGTCTCAGGTTATTTTTATAAGTAGTAGAGCCTTTTTGTGAAACAGTTCATCTGGGGAAGTACTACCACCATAACGATTTCTGCCGAAAAGCAGTAGTGCTCGCATTGTTTCGGTTTGAAGGGTATATAGGTGACGGTGAAATTACAGGCACATGAGACTTTTCATCTTTATGTCTCAGGGTGGCGGGCGCAGTGCAATGCCACATAGGGCGCGTCCGAGGTGGACGCGCGTGGTCTGTGAGGTAATGCGTTGTTAAAGGCAGAGGTTACCGCTTAACATCAGGTGGGCCAGCTGCTTGTTCCGCTATTCACAAAGTTTAACAAAAAGTTAAGTTTCTCTTTGTAAGCTGTAACACAGTTCAATCTATTTTATTTTATATTATCTAGATCTCTCTTTTTACGAGTGTTATTTTATTGAACTAATACAAACAAATTCATATTGCAAAATACAAAAAATCTTTATTTTTTTATGTGTAACCTCTTGCCTCTCGCTTTCCCGTTTTAGTAAACTGGTAGCTGTTTCACAAAAAAAACTTTGGTAGACAATTTCCACCAATTTGAAAAGTCACGCAATTCACTTGCATTTCATTTCACTACACTTGTGCTCTAGAGACGAGCTACATTGGTTAAAATGCCACCAAAATTACACAAAATAACTAAAAACTACAAGGAAATAAAATAAAATAAAAGTAGACGACGTCTCTTTTTGAAAACATTTGAAAACCTTCTGTAATGTCCGAAATTAGTTCGAACCATTGACAAGAGATGACACCACTGCTATTTCATCAAAGTTTATTTTTTTTCAAGTGTAAACCACACTTTAGAGCATAGGCAACTTCCCATACATTGTTTGACCCAACTTTTTTGACTAACGTAACCTACAGTTGAGATACTTTTGGTTTTTGATACTATGTTAAGATAATGAAAAAGCTTATTTAATTTCTTGCGTAGAAGTTGTGGGAAAGTAATGAAGCTTGTTGCGTTTTGTTTCACGCAAATGCAATGAGTTGATTTATCTAATAATAAATTTATTTACAGAAAGAATAATACAAGGTATGTACAAAATACATATGAAACAGTTGTGCTACCTGAAGACCGCTGCAAGCGATCTAAAGGTAGCTCAACTGATCCAAATCACTACAAGACGGAAGCGTCCCTAAGATGCTAGCTGCATTGCCACGCTGAATGGAAATACAGCGTGGCAATTACAATTTATCTAATTATTTAAATATATAACTTTTGCTTCCGAACTTCTAAAAATAATCATAATCATAATGTTTTATTGTAATTATCCACATAATACAGTGCAGGTTGAAGCCCTGGCTCCTGAACTAGCGTTAGCTGTGTGTCAGGAGTCAGTTCATTCCCATTTTCTATGGTAAAATAAATTTACGTTACAAAAGACAGGGTATAAGAATACATAACAAAAACAAAAATATACAAGTTCTTTAAAAAAAAATTGGACAAAAAACAACTATTAGAACCGTACTAATTACTTCCATGGAGGGGACCTGGCTCATTTAATTTTGACCTGGGTCAACGGTTGCCCACCTCGTTTATATATGTAATCCAAAAAATAATATTGATCCTACTCTAAGCATTACTTTTTGAGTTTACCTGTTCCGCCGCGCTGCCTTCTTGCAGGTCTGAGACGAAGATGCCCCTCCCCGCCTCCGTGTGCCGCCCTTCGATGATCATGATGCCGAGTCCGGACGGACCCTGGAACCACCACAAATACACTATTACACATTTAGGTATACAATACAGCGTAGCCGACGTGGAGTGTTGTTTTTTATACTAACAAGGTAGCAAACAAGCATACGGCCCACCTGTTGGTAAGCGGTTACCGTAGCCTATGGACGCCTGCAAAAGTTTGAAATGTATATGGCGGAGTAGAGATCGCTATATTGGTGTTGAGTACTCAGTTGGATGGTGCTTCCCGTCGCTTGCTTTTACGACATCCACGAGAGGAGACGGAGAGTTATATATTTAGGCTGGACACTCCACCGATAAGAAGCGGACGGTCAAAGTTACAATTACAAGTCAATAATATCATAACTATCAAAATTACGATGTTTGGATGTTTGTTACTCAATCAGACAGAGACGGCTAAACCAATTTAGATGAAATTTGTCACACAGATAGATTAGCCCTGGATTGAGCTATATGCTTCGTTTTGTCCTGCGGTAAAACGCGAGCGGATACCAAATCTTCAAATTATTTCACAATTTGACGGAGATGTCGACGAACATACATAAAAATTACATACAGACGAACGTAGAAACTCCTCCTATTAATGAAGACGGTAAAAAAAGAGTGACATCTTTTTGGTCCGTACTCTCTACGTTTATTTATCTCGATACTTTTGTTAGCGATATTGCAGTACGCTAACTTGCGCAGGCGCAGTTCAGACCGGCTCGACAACCTCGCGATGAGAATTTATAAAAATGATTTTAGTTACATCATCGAATACTTTAGACTCATACCTACTATGTGTACTAACAAAAATAACTTTGAGGAAAACACTTGAACTACAAACATTACCTCGAAAAACCTTACCTACAAAAGTTTCAAAAATAACTGCGACATTATCTCATCGGTTCTTTCTTGGTTACCAGACTTAGGTCAGAGACCAGTTTGAGATAGGGCGGTCCTGAAAAGGCGTTGTGACCAATGGTGAAAGAACCAGTGTGGTGAATGGTGTCATTGTGCCTCGCAGAGACTCGTTTTATGATCAAAAATATATCAAAGTCAACGTCATAAGGAATCACAAGGATCATTTTGGTTCGTCTTATGAAAATAAATTGACTCCTGTTCCAAAGCGACCAAACCTAAAATAATCAGGCAACAAGCACGGCTCGGCTTTATTTGATGACCCTTCTTACTACTAGGTGGAGAGCGCCAGTGTGATGCCTCGAGAACAGGTGAAAACTGATTCAAAGAAAAAAAGAAAATGCCTTAGGTAGGCAGTCAAATGTGAGATGCTTGAGAAAATCAGCAAAAGTTCACAAGGCAGCACACGCTACGTTTGAATAGGTACTCATAAATAACACATCAATACTAAATTATATGTAGGTACAGACATTGTATTGTTTTTTTACTAAATTTCATCGGAGTCGGCTCAGACGACAAAACAAGGCATACAAACTTGGATTACGTACGTTTATATTTCAGAGAGTAACTTCGCATCCAGCTGCCTATGGTCTTTGTATTTTTCGTGGAATATTGACGGCTTCGTAGCGTGATTAAATAAATAAAAAAAATACTCACACTTGTTTGTACAATTTATAGCAGTGACGGTAAGTTTAATGCATAAACCGTCAGAGTCAGTTCTACACTCCCAATTATACAAGTCGGTAGAGTGAGCCAATGTCTGCGGCGCAGGCTCAACGGCTCTAGTGTACCTAGCTACCTACTGGTAAGCTTGGGGTCCATGTTGAATAATATGGCATTAGTAAACGTTTATTAAAAACCTTACCTTTTTCACAGTGATGTCTCGCACTCCTCTGTAGCCGGCGAAGCGATCCTCTGACTGAAAAGATAGAAAAACACAAGTTAACAAAAGTGTATTGAACACGCAAAGCGAATCGATTCGCGCAAGTTGACTTGGAGAATCAACTTTGTCGAATAGGCGTTTCATGAGTTTTCGCACCACCTGTTCGACAATGTCCAATTACATACATATCATGCAACCTCAACGTAAAGTAAAGCATTATCTCTTAAGGGATATAAAGTTGTATGGAACTCCCTAGGGAATAAAGTGCTTTTAATTTGGAACGTCAAATTCTTGAAAAACTAAGTAAAAAATAATTACGGAATATTTATCATAATTTACGTTTCTAGTGAAAATTATGTACATGACCATGATAGTTTTAAAAGTTATAAGTAAAAAATGCCCATATGGCATTGTAAAGAGGTTTGTTTGAAAATCGAACTGGCCATATTAAGCAGAAATCAAAAAAAAAAAAACGGTGCGATTACAAAGAATGTGAAACAAATTACGGTGTTCGGTGCTGTGATTTTCAGTAAATTTTTAGTGTCTCGCAGAAGGTGTGAAAAGTACGAGTATAGAGAATGCTCCTCTGGAATAAAGCCTGTCTTCGTCTTGGGCAGCTTGAACCCCTCGCTACACTCAGGACTCTATGTTACGTTCAGGGTTCAATATGCCGCCCGTGACGTAAGACACTGCTTTATTCCCTTAGTGCATAATCTACTATTATCTTTCGATAACTTTCAACCATCCGATCTTTATGGAAGGTGAGTAAATAGTCTGTCAAGTGGTTGTTATGTTACTGGGTCCATCTTTCACTAATCTTACTTTAAGGCGTCGATGCACGTCAAATTATGTCACTGTCTAACTCATTAAAGTTCAGAAAAGTTAGTAAGCGACAAAATACCACTCGCGAAAGGAAAAGTGAGCGAAAAACACAATTTTTTAATAAACTTAAAATACGTGTTTTTTTAAATTCCTAGATTCCCAAAATTAAAGCGCAAAATTAAAATCCGTTTAATAACGCTATACGTCCGTGATTGGGTCACCTATCCCCTTATTTTTTGTATATGGCAAACAAATTGGCTGTGACAGACAGACAGACACGCGAGTGATCCTATAATGGTTTCGTTGTTACCTTCTGAGGAGCGGAACCCTAACAATATAACATAACATAATATAACACCCAATAGTTACATACATAGTCCCGATCCCACACTAGGATTCCCTGTGACGTGGGTATTAGAAACTACGAGCAACATGGTACCATAACACCCAGACCCGGAACAAATATTTGCAGATACAAACATTTGTCCCGCAGCGGGAATCGAACCCACAACCATTCGCATCTCAGCCGGCTACTTGGCCGACGCGCTACAGAGGTCGTCAATTTTAAATATGGCTGCTTCCCCAGTAGGCAAACTGTTCGCCGCCAACTGAGTGAGCCGCACTGAAACAGTAGGCGCGCGTAACGCTGCAAACAGCGTAGAGTGAGCGCAAAACTAGCAAACTGTGAACCATTGTGTTCCATTTCAAATATATGGAAGAGCGTACGAAACCGATACGCCAGTAACTCAGTCGGCGGCGAACAGTTTGCCTACTGGAGACGCAGTCTTAGAGTCAGAAAATTCTCACGTATCAATATATATAAAATCGTTGCGTGACTGACTGACTGACTATCAAAGCACAGCCACAGAATATGGCACAGCCTAAACCGTAAGTACTAGAGACCTGAAATTTGGAGAGTACGTTCCTTTTGTGGTCTAGGGGTGCACTAATAAAGGAATTCAAGAAACTCTACCCCTGAGGAGTGCAGCGGGGTGTTGAAGTTTTGTGTAGAAAAGTACATGTGGATGAAGTCGCAGGCATTCCACTAGTATTATTATAAAGTCTATATTTAGCGAGTTCCGTGTCAGCAACCACACAGCTTCTATTAATAACTTTATGGTCTTTTGTTGTACAGATTGTGTAAATGATGGAGAACTCCTTAAAATTAAGATATTTTAGGATAAGCTAGTTTTTATGCACGAGGTTAGCTAATTATTTATATTTTTGGGTTTATCGTTCAATGTTGATTAACTGTGATGAGCAAAAATACAATAAAATTTTGAATTTCGCGCCTCAAGCAGAACTTTTGAATCTTGGTACCTAGGTAGATAGGTTATGTGATCGCGGAAGGATTTCGTTTCCGTGGTCTGGCAAACATGGCGCGAGAGGAACACCGGAGTGTTTTTAGCTGGTATTCTGCCCTTTTCAGGGCGGCGAGTCCCACATCATTCCGGTCCCCCCGGACCGGTTTGTTCGTAAACGAATTCTCACTCTGAAGACAACTAAAAAAAGAAAAAAGAGGTAAATAGGTTATGTGAATATACTTTAAACTTGACCTTGATCGGTACCTACAAGTCAGGCTGTGGATGATGATGATGATGATGATGACGATGACGATGATGGCAGCTTGGTAGTTTTGCAGAAATATGCAGATTTTAGACCTACAAAACACAAAATACGAGATGTAGGTAGTTGTTGCTGACAAATGTCGCAAATAGATAAAGGACACGTCACCTGGTCACGTGGTCTGCACGTTCAAGCGAACTACAAACTATCAACCCGTACCCCGCGTCTACTTCGACGTGAAGGCCGCAGAGGTGGTGGAGTACATCAGGAAAAAAGCCGGAGTGGGATTGAGGGTCATGAAGTTGGACTCTCATCATAATTTGAGCTTTAGCTCATTTATGGTGAGGGTCCCTATGGAATGTGTGAGGACCTACTTGAGCCCTGACTTCTGGCCGAAAGGGGTGAAGTTCCGGCGGTTCAAGGGCAGTCTGTCACGTGATCTCCGGGCCGCGACATGTCGGCGATCATACGCGTGTTTGATTATGTTATAAATAAAGTGTTTTTATATGTGTTAGTTTCTAAGGTAGGTATTTATGTTGCTATTTAGGCTGCGTCCCCAGCAGGCAAACTGTTCGCCGCCGACTGTGTTAGCGGCGTATCGTTTAGTACGCCCTTCCATATATGTATTTGAAATGGAGTGTTCACAGTTTTCTAGTTTTGCGCTCACTCTACACTGTTTGCAGCGTTACACGCATCATTATCATCATCAGCCCACACTAGTCCACTGCTGGACATAGGCCTCTCCCAATACGCGCCACTGAGCCCGGTGTTCGGCTCTTCACATCCATTATCGGCCTTTTTCGTAGGTCATCGCTCCACCTAGCCAGAGGGCGCCCCACGCAGCGTTTGCCAAGACGCGGTCTCCACTCAAGAACTCGCTTACCCCAACGGTTGTCGGACACCGGTTGCGTTACGTGCAAAACTAGCAAACTGTGAACACTCCATTTCAATTAATATGGAAGGGCGTACTAAACGATAGGCCGCTAACTCAGTCAGCGGCAGCCTTAGTGCATTTCTCAAAAAGTCTGAAATAAAGAATTTGAATAGCATGTACTGGTGGTTACCTTTTTCCTCTTGAAGGACAGTGTCCGCTTCCATATCGATCGGATCAGCACACCGGGACGGTAGGCCGCGGGGCGCGCGCGCGCCTCCGTCATCACAGTCATCACCTTACCAGAACGCCATCACTCTCGGTTCAGCACACGTCATTCACTTCTTGTTTAGCACTTATTATGTAGTAAATTCACTATTCGTTATGAGATCAACTACGTCCTAACTACTTTTGTTGTTTGTGTTTGTAGCTATTGTCTAACACTTACGTCACTAATTTTGGTTCAGCATTTGAGGGTGAGGTTCAGTTTGTTTTTAGCACTTTGTTTCTGGTTCTTAATAAAAATATTTTATACATAGGGTAGGTTTTAGCTAAAGTTTTTTTTTTGGATTCTGGTTTATGCGTGTGGTTTCGTTTCATTTCGTATGAGGTATAGTGCTGGCCTCTGGTGTCTTTGTCAAGCCGCCCGAGGGCCTCTGACATGGCTTATCGACTGCTATTAATCAATAACAGCCGGGACCGACAGCTTAACGTGCCCTCCGAAGCACAGAGCGATGGAAATCCGCACATAACTTAGAAAAGTCATTGGTGCGGAGTCTAGGATCGGTAAATTAAAATAAATGGAAAATATATAATATTAAAAAGAATATTTATTCAAGAATTTTCTCCTAGGTACATTAGGTACAGAACCCTGAATGCGCAAGGTCCGACGCGCACTTGGGCATGTTTTTTGAAAAAGGTTGTTGAAAATCAAACTGACGGACAATACAGTGATCCTATACAAGAGTCCCTTAGTTTCTAATAAGGTATGGAACCCTAAAATCAGAACATTCCGCCGAACTATTAACCTAATTCGTTTTTAATGTGAAATATACAACAAATTAATTGTGTATTATGTTGTATGAGTAAATATATAGATTTCAAGCTACCTCACATCCTGAGACCATAGTCTGAGTTTTACAAGCAACTCACACGGACGTACGTAGCCTGAAGCCCAATTCTCTTCTTAATTTTAACACCACTTTTTAAAAGTTTTAAAAGTTGACTTAATCGAGACTATTTGTGAAAGGACTGTTTTTTTATTTTGTTCCATCGTAATACCAATGTATTTTACTTTCCATTCATGGCGACCATAGAGTAGGGCAGTGTAGGTACAGTTTTACCCAAAATATAAGTCGCCGCTATGTACATGCGCCGTAGACCAATTTCTATAGCGCTCGAACCTTCTTTCTACCTCCTAAAATCTTGGGCTGTTATTGGTTAATCGATTTCACGCCAAAATCGCGGCATGTTGTTCATCCAGTTGACTCTTAGATGTGAGCGAAACAGAGCTATACAGCGGGACAGAGCTATACTATACGTTCAGCTACTGTCGGATATGAGTCTGCGCTTTTCTGCGCAAACGAAAATAGTTGTTCGGTCTTATATTTTGGGTAAAACTGTATATAATTTAAAAGAGTGAAAGCAAGAGAAAAATTCTCAGAAAAACTTTAAAACGTCCATGTTTCGGTGACATTTTGTTATTATCACACTTACGTGTGCGTGTTTTATTGTCAGTTGAGCAAAATACCATTTATGACATTTACGAGATAGAAACTAGATCGAAACATGATCCAAAGTACCTATATATTGATTATTTGTTATTACGACAATTGGGCTTCAGTATGTAGCACGGTTTTGGATGGAACTTGAAGTGCTCAAAGTTTCCCGTAGGGGCGCTCATCATTTAACAACACCATACGTCCGTAAAACTCACTCTCGACTCTCAAGGCTCCGAAGTTCTTAAAAACCGTTTGACACGGATTTATAGATACCGATTTTGCAAGATCAGTGCCCCTAGCGTACGTTTTTTGAACCTAAATTTCCACACGAAATTCCATGTTACCGTACGTCCGTGTCAGTTGCTTGTGAAAACTCGGACTAGGCCCTCGGAGCATCCCTCCCACGCTCGTAAACGCAGCCCAGAGATAAGGTATCAGCGCTATCAGTAATACCTATTAGTGATAGGATTAGTTTGTTTGTTTTAAAAGCTTTTATTTGAGCTGCTTTAGAAAATATGATAATCCATGATAATAAGCGAACTCTATGCTAGGGTCTGTGATAATTCTCTAACTACGTACTAAAAGTTAATACCATAATTGTCAAAGTTACGATGTTTGAATGTTTGTTACTCAATCACGCCAAAACGGCTAAACCGAATTCAAATACAAATATCCAAACTCTGACGGATTCAATACTGTTAACACCACTATTCATAAAACCGCATCGAAATCAGAGTACCCGTTTCGGAGTCACGTGGCCACAAAATCTATCAATCAATCTTTATTTCAGGCCTAATGAGAAATGTACTAAACCTAAACAATAAGCCCATAGCAACATACATATCTTTGAAACTAACATACATATAAAAACGCTTTATTTTAGGGCACACGTATAGACGGCGACGGATGACCAAAAACATGCATACGGACGTACACACAGACATACATACAATCACACTCATTAAGGCTTTTTACTCAGAATTCGTCCAGCAGTGGACGTGTAAATGCTGGTTGTGGTAAATGTTTTGTTTTAAGAAAATTGTATTATACCACTAAAATAAATATAATAAAGGGAGCCTCTAGGTCATTTCACAAGTTAAAAGTTCATTGTTCTGTCTAACAATACAAAATACGATGTTGACACGGTATAGGCACAGAATAAATAATAGTACAAGCAAGGGTACCTACTAAGCGATCATAATTTCATAATCTTACCTACCACTTACCGCACCAGTAACTAATGTGCATACATACGTATCGATTCGAAACTGGGGGTTTCCGGTTGTTCTATGAAAAGGGCACATCTAATCAATTCATAGTTTTGCGAACGTAGACCTCGCAAGCACAAACCGCATCATGTAGATCCATAATGATCAAACAAAGAACAAAAAAAAATAAAAAAATGTTATTATGATATGCTCGTTTCCAGACCATGTTCTCCTTCAACGTTTGGGAGCTGTAAAAATCGACGGGTGTGGGACGGGGATTTGAATCCTGACCTGAGAATCGAAAGCCAGGGTCCCTCCCACTAAACCCAGTGATCTCTAAGCGGGTGACCGCCAGTCTATAAAATTGAAGTGTCATAGTGATTTAAAAAACAAACAATACTTATAATTCGTTTTTAGAATTTATGCCTGTCTGAAAATTTGTCTGTTTGAAATTTGTCTTCAAAACGGTTCAACGGTTTTCAATTAAAATTTTAGGGAAAATACAGGAAGTTTAACGTTAATTTTCATGTATTTTTCATTTCGGTATTGCATGGTTCAGAATACATGAATGCACCGCGCGAACGAAGTCGCGGGCTCAGATAGTTATTAATAAATTCTAGGAAAAATGTTGGCACAGCGAGATTTTCCGGAAACAGATCACGAAAATCCTTCAAACTTTCTGACCTTTTACCTTTTTCTATATTCGTTCGTGAAGTACTTTTTGTACAAACATGTGTTGGATCTCGGCCGGAAGCTGTGATGGATCACAGTGATCGATCGACTTACATTATATGGTAACAGAATTTGTATTTATATTTATATTTATATTTGTTTGAAGGAAAACAAAAGGCTTAAAGTTAACAGACTTACAAATTAATAAATACCAGAAAGAAAATTGAAGGTTTTTACGGATAGGTAGCGGAATAGTACAATAAAAAAGATTATGAACATAATGTGACTAATCTCCATGCATCATAATGTAGCATAGTTGGTTAAGTTTTTTTTTTTAAACTAAACATTTGTCATCCACATCGGCACCAAAAAACTCTGAGCAGCCGCCTAGCCGAGCTGACACTTGTGCCGAATAAATCAAGGTCAAATTGCTTACTTAAGTTGTTCAAATTATTACTCGCTCGCCACAAGAACGAATTTTGTCGGTAGTCAGTGCCAACATGAAGAACATAGATTGGGGTGTTAAATCTGATAGGTTTGTAGGGAATGTTAAGCTGAATTTTTTGAAGAAAATTGGGACAAATTTGACCTGATTTTAAGCATTAAAGATAAGTCAGCGATCTCACGCTGCTTGGACCTTAAGGCCTAGTGTTCCAGAGATATGATGGTTACTCTAAAAACCCCACAACCCAGGGCAGAATGAGCCCTCAGGGCGGGACGGGAAACGGGTCTAGTTGCGAGGGCGAGATCAAAGCGCAACCGAATTAGCCACAGTCAGTCGACAGCAGGTAACTAATGTATGCGCAGGTCGCGATTCTCCAGCAACATCACAAATATATTTTGTAGGTATACACAAAATTCATGGAGTTTTACATGTTTCATTGAGATTGTATTCATGATAGTAGTTGGTAGTTTGCTGTTTCGTACACTAATAGCTACATAAAAAAGTCTTACTTATGTAGAAGAAGGATGTTTTCTCGTAAAACGATAAGCAGTCTACGTTGAGCATGGGGCAAAAAGAGCGGGGTAGAATGAGCCTCTACCGGGGTAGTATAATACCAGGGGCCAATCCTGCCGCAACGCGTATGTTTTTATCCGCAAAAAAAACTACAATAACAATTCGCATTTGTGTGTCTCTATGTTTTTGCGCTTAGTTCTTCGAAATTACGCAATGGTTTATGATGCGGTATTCACTATAATATAGATATTTATTCCGAAAGTTAAAACATAAACAAATCCGGGGTGGGCGTGTGCATACTTTAGCAGTTTGTTTAAGATGGTGTGTAATCTGTGATTATTTGATTGTGGTAGCTCATTCCGCCCCCTCGACATGGGGCAGGATACATAATTAATAAACACTAAATTGTACTTTCACGCTTTTGAATCGGTAGAGAAATCAATAATTATAAGGTTTATTTTGAGCAAATCTCATTTTTAACCCCCGACGCAAAAACGATGAGGTGCTATAAGTTTGACGTGTCTGAGTGTGTGTGTGTGTCGCATCGTAGCTCCCGAACGGATGAACAGATTTAGTTTTTTTTTTTAAAGTTGAATTTGACGGTACTGTTCTTAGCTATGTTTGATCAAAACCGGTTCAACCGTTTCATTGCTTTGAGGGTTTTTGAATTTTTACAAAATTAATTACTTGTTAAATACTAGATACAGATGTCTCAATCTGCCCCGCGTGCCGTTGAAGAATGGGAATGTCCATTTATATTTGACCTGATTTTATAATGTGACAGCAATGATTACATTCTGTAATTATTTTTAAAAACAATGCTTTATTTCTGTTGTTTTTCTGCAGAGAACCAATAATCTCATGTAAAACGTTAGGTAGCTCATTCTGCCCTGGTTTCCCTAACCACGTAACCATTTTTATTTATGAGTTTTTTTTAAAAGATGAGATAGGTTGTACGGAGAAATAAGATATTTTTTTTGAATACAAGCTTTTTTTAGAATTACTGATCGTAACCGTGTGCTGATCAAAATGAGCCTAAACACGGCTAGTCTACTATTATCCCTCGAAGAGTTCCGTTGTCTACCTTCGTCTCCATCATCAGATCAGCTTTCTGTCACCATCATATTATATTGTCATCGGAACTTGACAGGTTTGTTAAATTTCAGCTCAATCGGTTGAGGATAACTGCTTTATAATTCAATTTCAAGATTCCGTCCGGATTCCACCCAGCCGAACATACATTGCAAGCTTGTAAAAAGCTTGTATAAATGCTTTGTATGTATCGAACCGTAATAGTATCTACCTATGTAAGTCACAGCAAATGCTCGCGTCTCGCTAAATACTGGTTGTATAGTAAAACCAAAGACTCCTATTAAAAAGAACTTGTACTCGTAATAAGCCCTCAGGTGGATGACATGATCGATCGTTGGAACAATATAACAAGTGAAATAGGACACTGATAGTGTCACGGTGTCGCTCACAGGTTTGTGAAATACAAGATATTGTAGACATCAGATATTGCATTGATAAACACATCACCTAGGTGTATGTTCTTTAGGGTTCCGTACCCAAAGGGTAAAACGGGACCCTATTACTAAGACTCCGCTGACCGTCCGTCTGTCCGTCTCACCAGACTGTATCTCATGAACCGTGATAGTTAGAGAGTTGAAATTTTCGCACATGATGTATTTCCTTTGCCGCCATAACAAAAAATAATAAATAACAGAATAAAATAAATATTTAAGGGGGCTCCCATACAACAAACGTGATGATTTTGCCGTTTTTATAGATAATGGTACGGAACCCTTCGTGCGCAATTCCGACTCGAACTAGGCCGGTTTTTTCATCTCCAGAACTACAGATTTTTGTTAGCGATAGGAACATAGCTACATTTAGTTGGTCTAACAATGTAGTCTTTGAACCCAACCATGTGTACATGTGACGTTCATGCCTCTACCATCAACTTATTGTGAGTTCTGAACGCCCAATTTACATAAATAACTGGCCAAGTGCGAGTCAGACTCGCGCACGAAGGGTTCCGTACCATTATCTATACAAAAACAGCAAAAAAACATGTCTGTTGTATGGGAAGCCCCTTAAAAAATATTTTTTTTGTTTTTTTAGTATTTCTTGTTATAGCGGCAACAGAAATACATGAAAAAAAAATCTGAGAAAATTTCAACTGTCTAACTATCACGGTTCATGAGATACAGCCTGGTGAGACGGACGGACAGCGAAGTCTTACTAATAGGGTCCCGTATTACCTTTTGGGTACGGAACCCTGATACAAATTAGTCAAAATAAAATACGGATAATTTTAAGATCTAAGTAGTCATGATTTCATGAATGTCACAAACTCTACTCAACTGACAATACAACGCGGAAATGTTATCTGGGGGGTTAGTTATGAATGTAGTACATGGATTGAGTGCTAAAATAGCATATAGTGTTCCTTCTTACTCCTATCCTAGAAGATAGCTTGCTATCCTATGTTAGAGAGAAACAAATATATTGTTTTGTTTCCGTACCCTGAATATTGGCACCATGCACATCTTCCTAGATTGTTACCATGAACAATTGACCATGAGTAATTTGACATTTGGCCTGGTAATACTTACACAAATTCGAACATAGATTTATGCTTGTCTCCTTCCAACACATGAATACATTCATATAAAAGAATGAGACTGGTACAATCGATACCGTTTCGTTTTTAGCCTTAGTTCCATGCCTTTAGTCCATCTTCCTAGGGGTTAGTAGGAGAATTTGACAGTATTCGAAACTATATGAAGTTTCGTTTCCTTCCAAACATTTACTAGCAGCGCCCCTAGCGGAAACGAGGAGAAAACTAAGGACGCTGTCAGAAAATGTATTGAAGGAAACGAAACTTCATAGTTTCGAATACTGTCAAATTCTCGTACTAAGGGTACAGGTATAGCGGAATGTATCGAGCAACACGGAATACGGAGGCCTGCATTGCTCTAAGGCGGAATGTGACCGTTATTTGAACGCTTCGAAGTTTTTCGATAATATTAGCATAATAGACGCATCTCTCTTCACTTATTGCAATAATGTATAACAATAACCTACTCTAATCTATGATCGCCTTGAATCGAAAATGGACTATGTTACTATGACGAAGCAGAATAAAAAAAAAACGGCCAAGTGCGAGTCGGACTCGCACAGTACAAATCTGTAGAGGTATATAAGTAAAAGTTATGGTATTTTTATTGCTAAATGAAATCATCATGAGGAAAGGGGTAGTAAGTTTAAAAATATTAAAAATATTTTGATTATATGACGTAACTAAAAATTTATACTTTTCGTAATTTTTCCTTTATCTGTGCTAACACGTTGCTTCGTACCAAATTTCAAGATTCTGAGTTCACGGGCGGGAAGTACCCTGTAGGTTTCGATTCCCTTGCGAGTGTCGAAAATTTACAGCATAATCTTTTGATTGCGTTGGCTTAGAAGTTAGATTTTTTCACAGCTCCAAGGGACAGTAGACCTGTGTATTTGATAATATGAATTTCAGCATGATACCTCCCCTCCACGCGTTCCTGAGAAAAAGGGTCTTGACAGACAGACGGACAACAAAGTGATCCTATAATGGTTCTGTTTAACCTTTTGAGGTACGGAACCCTAAAAAACAATTAATTCACAATAATCTCGATTCAGACAACATTCAGTGTGGATTTAAAATTGTATTATAAATTACATTGCACTGCGGACAAAGATTTGCATCTTTGTCTCAGGGTTTTTTTGCCTGTAGATTCAGCGGCACCAAGCGGCTTCAAACGGTGGAAGTAGGTACCTCGGACGAACTCGCTCACAAAAAGCTATACAATAATAAAAAATATTTTTTAAAGATGTATTTTTTTAAGGTAAGCGCCTAAGTAATAGAGTTCTAAGCTCTGACAAAAACCAATGCAGTGACCTTGTAGCAACGTGATAGGTATTTATATTTTTTGTCACCCAGAACACGGGTCCAGCAAGTCAGTAATCATATTATTTTTGACGCAGGTTACTGTCGAAAACTTAGGTAATATAATTTAAAAGTCAGGTAAATAATGATAATATAAATAAATACCGGCATCGCTACGATGCTAACCACGACCATTGTAACAAATAACCCATTTTCATTACTTATTGATAAATTATTTCTATAATGAGTCAATAATAATAACTAATTAATTGCTTAAATCACGTTTACTTGGAATGCAACAATTATACATAGCTTAATAAAAGGGTATCGAGTTCACTTTCTAAAAAACTCTGATAGATATTTATTAGTCATTTATTGCTGTGAATATTTTTGTACAAGTAACTGTTCTCTTTAGTCGTAGAATGTTGAATGTTGGCCTATTGTGAAAGATTAAAAAAAGAGGGTTTACCGAAAAAAAAAGTGCTTATTGATCGTTATCAATCAGTGCGACCTACCCGTAATGACCTACGGTGCCGAGACGTGGAAACTCACGGTGCGCCTGCTCCATAAGTTCAAGGTCACTCATCATGCTATGGAACGAGCTATGCTCGGAGTTTCTCTGAGGGATAAAATCCGCAACGAAGTTATCCGACAGAGAACTAAGGTCATCGACATAGCTCAGAGAATTAGCAAGCTGAAATGGCAATGGGTTGGGCATATATGCCGAAGAACCGACAACCGCTGGGGTAAACGTGTTCTAGAGTGGAGACCACGTCTTGGTAAACGTAGTGTGGGGCGCCCCCTGGCAAGGTGGAGCGACGATCTGCGTAAGGCGGCTGGTAGAAAGCGGATGGGAAGAGCTGGAAATCGGTCTAAATGGCGCGCATTGGGAGAGTTCTATGTCCAGCAGTGGACTGATATAGGCCGCTGATGATGATGTTGACGATGATTAATTTTGATGTTATCTTGCAATATAATTTTTGCAAATGTTTACAGTTCCGTAGCTCTAAAGTTACCAACGCTAAAATTTAACACATTACACAGTCGTCCGTCCGTATAATAAACGGGTAAAAGGTATTAACGGTATACGGGTAAAAGGTATCGAGTATAAAGTCATGCCAAAAACGAATGTAGGTGGGTATGTGATTAAACACTATATGCCAAAAATAATAACTTCTTCTAGCACAATGCATTAAAAATTGCATCACTTATCTGGTAATGCTAATAACTCCTTGCTGACATTTCATGTTGAACTTTGAAAAAAAAAAAAAAAAACTAAGTCTGGAAATTAAACAGTTTTTAATTGAAGATGTGTTTATCTAGGTGTCGCTAGCCAAAACAAATGGAACCTCAGGGTCAACCTCAGGTCAAAATAGAGATCAGCACGAGTCTTACTCGCATTTGTCCATATTTTTATTTGAAACAAGGCCTACTAAGATCTGAAATGAGTCTCAAACGATGCGTGAAGCGGTAAACCAGCTGTTTTCATGCAAAGCTGTGTTTTAATAAGAGCTCAATAATAATGCGTTGTTAGGAATCAATATTTTCAAGTAAATACCAATTTAGGTAAATTGTATGTACGCCCTATTCCCCTATTCCTATTTTACCCTATTTCGGTTTTAAAGCAAACAATGTGTATAATTTCAACATTTAATGTAACGGTGTTCAATGGTCATGTCTCAAAGTAACAACAAACTATTATGGTGTAGGTATATGTTTACTTTAGCCAATAACAAATAATTTCCTTTGTTTGAAAGAGCTAATATCAACTATATAATGATATTTTATTGTATAAAATTAATATCCAAAAAAATCGTACCTGTTGAATACTTTTTGACCGTTCTTCGTATTACTAACGACCTTCGCATGTGTCTCATGTATTTTATTTTACTAGTACATTAATCTTTCTTGAAAAGAGAACTATCCATTGGCGAAATCCGGGTCAAAATCCAATCAGCAGTAACAGTCGCAGAGAGTAATTAGCTCGGACAGACAGGTAGATACGTAGAACACTTTGTTTTATGCAATGTTGTTATAATGATAACCCTTTCTGCATAATAAACATGTCTTTGAGGAAAAACTTCCACTAAATTATAATTAAACTAACCAGAAACCAAAAAATTTACCAAAACAAATACCTGCTATGTATGGTAATATCCGTATTAAATTGATTTATACGCAAACGAGTATGTATATTAGTCGTTTATATTATAAACACAAATATAGTTAATACATTACCCGCTATAAAATTTAACATGGCAACCAAATTGCGTGTAACGGATTTAAACACTAAGAAATCTAACACACGTTTTTTATCCGAAACACCCAAAACACAACCCGGTTTTCAACACAACATGTCCATTTTTGTATCACTTTGTTACATATCAGGTTTAACTCATATATTTTGAATCAAAAGTCATATTTTAACTGAGTTTTTGCATAGAACCGCTCGATAAAACCTATGAATTGGTACTAAACACAAAAAGTCAGTGTTTGCAATATGACATTGCTAAAATGTAAGATAACAGTCGAAAAATATACGACATACCTCATCCAATATCACAAAGCATTATCACTCAAAACCCATCTTTATATCTGAACAATAAAACTCACAATTAATATCCACTTTAAATAAAGTTACGTCATTACAAAGTTGACGCGTAAGATAAACACTGAAAATTGTGGTTCTTCCTCAAATATAAACTTTATTTTCTAGAGGTTACTGTTGTTTATTGCATGTTAATGAGTCCATAGGAAAACCGTGAGGAAATCCGTAGATATTGACACTGGCGGGTGCGAGCGAGATAGAGCATGGAGCCGACAAGGTCAGAGTTAATAAACATACACACAAAATACATACATTAATATTAGACTTATAATAATTTTCTCAGTACCGGTTTGTTTAACGTTGAAATGTGGTTTTTGTATGATTTGGGCGGGCTTTAGAGTTATTGATCCGATCACTAAAATACTTTGTCTGGTGACTAATATGTCTGGAAGAAATTTCTATAGGTGAGAAGACCGTCTATCGTGCATCTCTTTGGTTTTTTAACAGACTTCATAAAAAAGGAGGAGGTTCTCAACTCATGTTTTTTTTATGTTTGTTACCTCATATCTCGGTCATTTAAGAACCAATTTGTATTTTTTTTTCAGTTAACTCGATATTCTTCCAGATTGGTCCCATTTTCATAAAAATCTGGTTCGGTTGATGGGATCCATGAGGAATTGAGGGAACTCCTCAAATATTATATTATTATAGCGACTTCGGTATTTTCAGCAACAAGTCAAGCATGTGCATTCAGAAAGTGCCATTTGGTGAAGTGGAACTGATGAAGAAGACCAGAGACCAAAATCTTTTATTAGGGATAAATTCCTAGCATCGAAGTCGGTTATTTTTTGAAAAGAATTATGTAATTTAGTTTTATAATGTACCTACTTACGTTAAATTATAATTAACACTTACTGTAAATGAGCGAAATATGATAGCGTCCATGATCGTATACTACTGACTATCAATACACGGCATAGAGACCTGAAATTTGGAGGCAACGCTCCTTTTGAGTTCTCATCATGATCATCATCACAGCCCTTACACGTCCACTGTTGGACAAGGCGTCCGCACAGAATGCAAAGAGCGTTTTTTTAAAACTATGATAGCGTGCATAGGATGGAAGGGAGGCCTTTGCCCTGCAGTGGGAAACTTTCGGCTTATAAATAAATAATACAGATTTCTATGGTACGTGTGATTGAAACATGGAAAATACTATTTCTTTCGTTTGTAGTTCAATATATGTACAATAGAAGCGCATAGGGTGACAATTCGTGATGCTGTTTGTACGTACTATATTTTTCAGTGAATCTTCCAATAGCAAGAACCTTTCTCGAGTCCAGGTACTTACACATAAACAGCCATCAACGCACCCCAAAGAGGTAGGTAAAGGCAGAGTATTTCCGCTACCATAAGGCTAGAAACGAAATGACTCACCTCTTCTTCTAAGGCGACCGGGAACTGTGTGGCGGTGAGAGGCTTCACAGCCACATCTTCTAACGCAGATTTGCGCCTGAAACAAATGTTTCATGAAACCAACATTTCATTATCACAAATAAGGTACATATTTACATATTTGTTGAAATCACAAAGACATTTTGAATTGTCTTAAAAATTAAACGTTGGTGTTCCTTCCGCCATTTTCGGAATTATAAAATAAGTAAGTAAGTCTAATTCAAAAAATACTTGGTGCAAATGTACCTAGATTATAACGGTCTTAAGACTGCACCAACACCAGGCAGAAATCTTCATACAAAAAAAACTCCACGCGCCGCTCGAAAAAGCGGTTTTTATTGAATATCTCGTGATATATAGATAATTTTAAAAAACCTCTAGGATGATCCCTTCGTTTTATTGTATTGATTTTATTTATCCAGTTTTAGACCCAATAATCTGTACCATATTGATAAACAGTCGAATATAGCCAAAGGTTAGAGGTACCTTTGTAATATTTTTTATTGAGAAAATTATGTTCTATCTTTTATCTGACTGTCCTCGGTATTATAATGTAGTTCCATGCATATTTTTAACTTAAATATTTTACTTGATTTAATCAGTTAAAAATCTAATCGAAGAATTTTGCGTTATACCCCACCTTAAGTGTATGCCAAATCTCATCTACTACATCTATTTGTATTATAAGGTTTTAACCCTATTTCACCTCTTCCCGGGGGGGTGAATTTACTAAAAGTTACATTAGAGGTGATTTTCAAGCCAGACAAAATAATTAGAAAAGGTTTTGTGACTACATCTAATTACTTTCTCACTTTTGCAAAAAGACACCTTATAATAATATGACTGTACTGCAAGAAGATGTAGTCTACGAGTATTTTTATTTAAAATATCCTTCTTTAATATCTTTGTTGTAATCTTTTGTCCTAGCATAATTTACCATACTTTATTTTTAGTAGTAGTAGAGCTTTTTTGTGAAAGAGTTCGTCCGGGGAAGTACTACCACCATACCTATTTCTGCCGCAAAGCAGTAGTGCTCGCATTGCTGTGTTCCGGTTTGAAGGGTAAGGGTGCCGTTGAATTTTGCGAAAGGGACATTCCCGTCCAAATCCGAAATTACAGGTACATGAGACTTTTCATCTTTATGTCTCAGGGTGGCGGGCGCAGTGCAATGCCACATAGGGTGCGTCCTAGGTGGACGTGACCTATGCTGTAATGCACTGTTCATTGGCAGAGGTTACCGCTTAACATCAGGTGGGCCATTTGCTTGTTCCGTAATTCAGTAGTATAAAAAATAAAAAATAAAACCTTCTCGAAATTACTATTAATTTAGTTTTTCTCGTTTTTTGTTTTAGTTTATTTACCTACTGTTTATATAAATTATCTGATAGACCCGCTAGCTGCATCTTTTTGGAATTATGTATTATTAGCAAGACTGACGGACGAACCGCGGAGGCGTAGCAATAGGGTCCCGTTGGCACCCTTTGGGTACGGATTCCTAAAAAACAACCCTTAAATAAAAACAACGAAAAAGCAAAATAAGAAAAACATTATGTTCAAAAGACAGTAAATTGGTGTCAATTAAGCGCTAAGACCCACAGTCCGCATTGTCTCTCCCACCGACCGACATAAAGGAGCTATACACAGGACACAGGAATTTAATTCCTCGCAATGCCACAGAATAATAGCGAGTGCGAGGCGCCCGTCACTCGCAGGGCAGACTGCGACCCTTCATTGGGCCCTTCATAAATAAGCATCGTTCGTCTCTGTCTAACCTTACTGGATGAGCCACAATATTATATGCAGACCTTATTAGGAAGTCCGGTGTGTCCGGCCTAGGAATAGACCCCCCGTCTCCTCCCGTGGATGTCGTAAAAACCAACTAAGGGATTACCCGGACTTGTTGATAAGATTTGTCCTGGCTGCTAGGTCAGTCGTGGGAAGCAATGGCAGCGATGAGCTCACCACTTGTCACGTCTATCCACGATGGTGCAACCCACTGTGCAAAGGTTGCTGGTTCGATAGGTGCCTCGGAACAAATATTTGTGCGATCTGCAGATATTTGTTCAGGGTGTTCTGGGTATTTTCTATGTATACCCAATAAAATATGTCTATCTATGTAATGTATTGTATTATGTTTATGTACCTATATCAGTTATCTAGTTTCCATAACACAAGCTCTGCTTAGCTTGGGGCTAGATAATGTTGTGTGAACTGTCCAGCATTATTTATTATTTATATTTTAGGGTTCCGTACCTAAACGGTAATACGGGACCCTATTACTAAGACTCTGCTGTCAGTCTATCTGTCTGTCCGCCTGTCACCAGGCTGTTTCTCATGAACCGTGGTAGTTAGATAGTTTAAATGTTTACAGATGATGTATTTCTGTTGCCGCTATAACATCACATACTAAAAAACAGAATAAAATAAATATTTAAGGGGGCTCCCATACTTTAAACATGATTTTTATGCCGTTTTTATAGATAATGGTACGGAACCCTTTGTGCGCGAGTCCGACTCGCACTTGGGGGGGGGGGGTATATTATTTTCCTAGCAGTTACAGTACATAGATGTTTCCTACGAAATAGATTACTTCCAATAAATCGAATAATAGCAAGCCACATCCAGTTCCTCTGCATCCTCAAAGGACCTATTTGCTGGCGCTCTTTGTCAGTTTAATAGTCCTTATACGATTTTTATCGTACAAAGCTATCTACGGGCATCTTCACGTATCCCGAATTACTAAATAAAAATGTTATTTTATCTTGAAAGGGATATATTAGAATGGAGGATATCAATTATGGTAACTGGAGGAAGGAAAGGACGAAAGGATTTTAAGGAGGAACTTCCTGAGTGGGAACTTCAAAGCGAAACAATTAGGTAGGTACGTATTTTTTGTTTTTTACGCATTTAGTATATTTCTAAGGTACTAAATACCTGAAAAGGTACCAACGGAATCTTTCTAGGATCGATCGCGTGTCTGCCTGTCTGTCTGTGTCGGGCCTTTTTGGTTTTTGCCCGAAATTTTGCACACCTACAGAGTTAGATGATCCAATCACGGAAGTGTTAGCGTAAATAAATTAACTTTGAGTTTGGGAGTTACATTAAGGGGAAAAAAAATTGTCTCGTGTATTATGTGACATGTCTAATGTAATGAGCAGTACAATATTTGTACTTATTATTTAAATATGCTAGTTAAACCCAGACTTGTTTGTAAGATTCGTTGGTATAAGATTGGTCCTGGCTGGTAGCTTATGTAAGGAATGTGTTATTACTGGAAGAAAGCGTTAGCAGAGTCAGTTGTGGGAAGCAATAGCGGCGATAAGCTAACCATTTGTCACGTCTATTTCCCACGATGGTGCAACACACTGTGAAAAGAAGTCCATTTGAGGCTCTGCCTACACTTTCGGGGAAAAAGGCGTGTGTCTACGTATGTATGTATGCATAGTTAAAAGATAATACAAAACTGTCAATAAAGATCTGATCAATACAGGTTTTCTTATTCATAGTCTTATATCTCTGTAACTGCTGAGCCTACAATTTAGTAGGGAGGCCAGTCCTCCGAAATTGAATTCCCGTTGGACAGACGAGTTCCGCGCCGACAACCAGTATCATTGTGTTCAGCGTGACCTCCTGAACAAGAATAGACCGGTTGTCGCATTCTAAAGTGGTGGAGGGAGGAGAGAGGGGTGGGGAAAGATTTGAAAACCGGGTATCAGATTTGGTTAATATCTCAATAACCGCTTGTCGGTTTTCAATAAATAAGATGTCAAACGATAGTTAATTAAATGGTCAAAATACTATGTCAATGGTAACAATGGTTTTCGTAAATGTCATAGTTTATTAAATATTTAGAAAAAAGGAGAATTTCAAACAAAAGATGATTTTGGCTTTGGTGAAAATGACAGTAAATGGTATGTAACTAAAAAGTAATGTATCACAAAGAATTAGGAGCTTTATTAACCTTACTTACCGTTTATTTTTATTTCGATGAAAAACTACAAAATTGTGACTGATTTTTGTAAATACTAAGTTTATTAAATATTTAGAAAAAGGCAAATTTCAAACAAAAGACGCTTTTGGCTTTGGTGAAAATGATAGCGTAAATTACATCTAACTAAAAAGTAATGTATGACAAAGAATTGGGCGCTTTATTCACATGTCTTGAAGTTTTTACTTGATCTTAATAATGGCTGTATCTTTTGAACCGTAACAGTTAGAAACTTGAAATTTTCACAAAATAAGTACTGCTGTAATTTCCATAAGAAAACATTATAAAAATCAAAAATAAAAAAAACTGAAGAATAAACTTTTGTTTTTGCTCGATCTTGATAACGGCTGTATCTTTTGAACCGTAATAGATAGGAACTTGAAATTTTCACAGATTAAGAATTGATATAGTTTCTACAAGAAAACGAAACAAAAATAAAATAAAGTAAATAATCAAATATAGTAAACTTTTGTATTTGCTCGATCTTAATAAGATCTGTATTTTTTGAACCGTAATAGATAGAAACTTGAAATTATCACAGAATATGTACTGCTGTAGTTTCTAAAAGAAAACATAATAAAAAGTAAAATAAAGTTTAAAATAAACAAAACCAAAAACGTATTTTGTCTGAAATTGGCCTATTTTTGAATAAATAATAAAATATGGTATTTGCAAAAACGTGTCACAGTTTTGTCGTTTGTCAAATAAATTAAAAAAAATTAAAAGGAAAATACTGCTGAATAAATCGCTCAATTCATCGTCATACATCACTTTTTAGTTAGGTGTCATTCACTGCCATTTTCAACAAAATTAAAACGTTTTTTTTTAAATTTGTATTTTTTCGAAATATTTAACAAAGTATGATATTTACAAAACCCATTTTAAGACTCAATATGTTTTTTTTTTATTACTTATCTTATTTGTTTAAATCGGACAAGCGGTAATTGAGATATTAACCAAATCTTATACCCGGTTTTTGCATCTTCCCCCCCCCTCCACCACTTTAGAATGCGACAACCGGTCTATTCTTGTTCAGAAGATCATGTTGAATACAATGATACCGGTTGTCGGCGCGGGAATAGTCTGTCCAACGGGAATCGCCATTTGACGACTTTTTGAGAAGTGGCTCTCTACTAATTTTGAAAATGTAATGAATTAGCTTCAGTCGTAGATTACTGGAAAATCTTAGCTGTTTTTTTAGCTACTTAAATGACTGAACAAGCAGATGGCCCACCTGATGTTAAGCATAACCTCTGCCTTTAACAATGCATTACCTCAACCTATTCATTACCTAAACGAAAGTTCATCGAATTTTCACGGGAAACGGAAAATATTTATGAAGAGAAAATGCTTATAAATAGTGTTGTTTATAAAACCGAGGACTAAGTTTAATTGGTCCAGTGTTCACTATGGTTCAATTCGCACTAAAGCGGTTTAATTTTCTGATGAGCAGGGGGCTACACGAACGCTCTGCCTCAAACAAAAGAGAAGATTTAGCTGAAAATATTCTAAGTTCTTATCGATAAAGACGAGCTCAATATGTGTTAATTTATCACTTCCACAATAATCATCATCATCATTCTGTAGAAAGCCACTGCTGGACATAGGCCTCATCATAGGAAGCTACGATGATCGATCTTGAGCCGCCTTGTTCCACCGACTTCCTAATGTCGTTGGTCTATGAAGGGGGCCTTTCCATGCTGCGTCGACCGGTTCAAAGTCGCCACTCCAGATCCTTCTATTCGTACTAAAAGTCGTTTCAGTTCTACTTTTATAATGCGTACTGCTAAGGAGTGGAATACACTACCGTCGTCTGTCTTTCCTGAAAACTATAATCTGGGTCTCTTCAAGCTACATTGAAAAGGTGACCTTTGTGCTCCATCTTCGGCCACATCGTCACTTACCAACAGTTGAAATCGTGGCCAAACAAAGGTCTATCAATGTTAAAAAAAACCTCCCAAACGGTTGTCGGTTCTGCAAGCTATATGGCCTCCCCATTGCCACTTTAAACTTGCTGATTCTGAAAGCTATGGCGGTGTCGCAGCTCGGCTACCTACTTTTTACAACGCCTGCTAAACTAACGATAGCAAGCCGCAGCTCAGGCGAACTACAAATACCAACCTCAAACTTGGAAGGATAAACTTCAAATAAGACAACACTCATGACATCATCGGTACACTTATTCCCTGACGAGACGCGTCCATGACAGTGCTTTTTATGGATTAAAAAAAAACTACTTAGAATGACGGAACAAGGTAGATTGCCCACCTGATGATAAGCGGTACCCTCTGCCTATGAACAGTGCATTATCACATAGGTCACGTCCACCTAGGACCCGCACTATGTGTATGTGGCATTGCACTGCGCCCGCCACCCTGAGACATAAATATGCGCCTCATGTGCCTGTAATTTCACCGGCACACTTACCTTTAACATCGGAACACAACAATGCGAGCACTACTGCTTTGCGGCAGAAATATGTATATTAAGGCGCTATAGGTTCAACGAACATTTTTGTATGAGGCGAAGAAGGCGAGCGCACGCTCTGATACCGTGTTTTTATGTATAAAAAATTTATATAAAAATGTCGTTCAAAGTTTTGTTTAATTTTGTTGATGAATTCACTAACTTTAATAATAACTAACATGTAACCAAATGTTTCAAAAATTCAAACGTGAGAGAAGTGAGTGAAAAACAGCATTTAATTTTTAAAAAGGAGGTATCTTTGTTATTTTTTTTTATCAAGTGAAGCAATTTAAATATTGTATTGAATTATTGATTTCACTAGATAAAAAGCTCAAGAATATCATATATTTTTTCTTCATACAAAACTATGAAAATTCTTATCAAAAACTTTAAAATTCTATAGACATTTGAGAACCTATCGCGCCTTAAGCTCTACAAACTTTTCGAGTTGAAAAATATATTTTTGCACGACCGGAATTTGATCCCATGGCCGTAGGATCGGAAATCTTGTCATTAGGTATTACACGGCATGCCCCGAAGGATTATGACGAGCTTACCTCAACAGTATGATCTTGAAGGTAGGCCCCACCAGACCCTTGATGATGGCAGACGCGTTGAGATGACATCTTCCATGGAGGACTATACCGTTCACCTGCGAACAACGATTAAATATTATCATACATACACCAATGGAAAGTAGTGTTATGGGAAAGTAATCATAATGGGAAAGTAATCATAATGGGAAAGTAGTGATAATGAGAAAGTAGTCATAATGGGAAAGTAGTCATGTTGGGAAAGTAGTTATAATGGGTAAGTAGTCATAATGGGAAAGTAGTCATAATACGAAAGTAGTCATAATAGGAAAGTAGTCATAATAGGAAAGTAGTCATAATGGGAAAGTAATCATAATGGGAAAGTAAACATAATGGGAAAGTATTCATAATTGGAAATTAGTAAAAATTGGAAAGTAGTCATAATGGGAAAGTAGTCATAATGGGAAAGTAGTCATAATGGGTAAGTAGTCATTCTAGTCCCAAATGATCGACACGCGCCTTTTCCCAGGGATCTGCAGAGCCTTAGAGGTCAACTATGGCGCAATCTTAAAGACATAGACGTGACCTTTGGTGAGCTCATCACCGCCATTGCTATCCCAAGACTCACTCTGCTATTTTGCTCTGACTGTACGTACAATGCATGTTTGTTCCCACAAAATGGAATGTGCCTCGTAGTCAACAAAAAACTGCTAATTTTGGCTATTCATATCCTATCCCAGCCTACGAAAATAATGAAAAAATGGGACGCGCTGTCAATGGACCGCGTACCCTGGGGCAGGCGGTCACATACCACGCTTTCTGTGGCTTGCTATAAGATTGTTATACCAACATTTCGATGTAAGTAATCACATAACTGTGTTTTATTGTCAGTTGAGTGGAATATATGAAACTAGCTGCGAACCCGGCTTCGCTCGGGTAAACATTAGGCTAAACTAAAGTCGCAATCTAGAATGCAATCACTAAACATGAACATTTTTATTATGGATATGTTATCAAGATTATTTTGTAGGTGAACCTATGTTTGAATAATTCAAGAAGATAAAATAAACCACAGAAATCCTTCACGTCAAAACAAAATTAATCTTACAGATTATTAATAAAATGTAAAGAAAATTCTATATTTTCATTGCCTGAGTATGACAGTTTTATGGTGAATTCAACCTTCGCTTTGATCTTGAGAGTTCAAAGGAGTAGGATATCCTAAATAATATAATAATAATGAAGTTAGAGTCAGTCCAGTACGCCCTATATAACTAGACCGCCGTGAAGTTAGCCGCATGGTTGAATAATTGTTTTTTCAACACACTTGCTCATAAAGTGGCTCTAATTTCACCGCAATTAGGCACATAATGACACCTGTAATCAAACTGTGACTTTTTCATTGCTATTATTCACGAGTGAGTTATAGAGATAGTTGAACATTTACACAGACTGTGTTTTTCTGTTTTACACATGTCATTAACTGTGACTTTTTCATAGCTATTATTCACAAGTGAGTTATAGAGACAGTTGAACATTTACACAGACTGTGTATTTCTGTTTTATTATTATTTTCTTCACAAGTGTGTTGAAAAACGTCGTATGACACACGTGTAAATGAATGATTACCGTCCTCGGCTCTCTTAAGACCTTCACTGGCGCCTCAGCGGTACTCACCAACATTACACACTTGGTAGGTAACATAATGTACTATTTTAGCGTTTGTTCCAATTGGTAGTTTTTACCGAATATTAACGAGTATTATAAAGGTACCTGAATACAAAAGATGTTTGGATGTTTATTTGTTAAATCATGCGGCGACGGCTAAGCCAATATCGATGAAAATTTGTACAGAGATAGATAATGCACACGAGCAGATCCGCGTATGGATACTAGTGTATTATAAGTACACATAACCTTTCTTGATAACTCAAGAAATAGAAATACGGAAAATATGAAGAGATAAATCTGCCTTTTGGTGTTAATACAATGATCCGTTTTTTTAATAATCTAAATCATAAATCCAACGAAATGAAGGAAATGAAACATCCAAGCAAATTGTAACAGCTATTAAAAATATCGACGTAAGTACCCGTAGAATCTGATAGCGTCTAACAAACTAAGGTATTTCTCAAGGTAAAACCCAAACTCACAGTTGTAATAATTCAATAACAAATAACACAGAATTTTCTGAACGCCTACGCTTTCCTAACCATCAAAACAATCTGTAAGCTTGTAATAATATTGTGTTAGGCGATAATAGTCCAGTCAAAGGGGATATAAAAAGGTATTTGCCTTGCGAAAGGTGGTGTACTGAAGATTGTGATATAATTACGTTGTTAGAGTTGGGGCTCCAATAAAAAATAATAGTTTTTGACCACGGGGGCGAAAAATCAAGCCGCCATCTTGGATTTGAAAGGCACAGAGTTTTGTTTTTAACTCCACAACAGTTGACCGTACGACAAAAATGAAATGACGGGAACAAAGAACATAAAATTCCATATACAGCTCGTTCACCGTAAGATGGCACCTGTAAATACTCCATGGCAGGTGCCAACTTAAGGTGAACGGTCCGGCTCGTTCACCGTAAGATGGCACCTGTAAATAATCCATGGCAGGTGCCAACTTACGGTTAAAGGTCCGGCTCGTTCACCGTAAGATGGCACCTGTAAATAATCCATGGCAGGTGCCAACTTACGGTGAACGGTCTGTAAATTTTGTATTCTGATAGGGGCCGAAAGCTCAACACGCATCCACTTAATTTTTAACTGCTTGATTGACGGAACTGATTGACCTGATGTGTAGCCGTACAGACCGTTCACCGTAAGATGTCCCCTGCGGGTGATCCATTGGCGAGCTGGTACGCCAGCGAGCCTGCGAGCCAGGGGTAGGTATAGGCCGTCAATGGAGCACCTACCAAACCGCGTGATGGTTCGAGGCATGATTTAAGAAGTTTATTATTTTTCAATCAAGTGTAAACCACACTTTATGGATAACATTAAATTTAAATGTAACCCAAAAATTCCGTTCCAGCGGGACTCGAACCTGGAACCTCGTCTGTGATCGGCGATGCCTTTACCAATTCGGCCATAGAACGAATTATGACGCTGAAGACGAAATTTGTGGGCACTATCAACTCGACTATAGCGCCGATGGGGGCCATCTACAGGTGTTTCATTAGTCCCGCTGGAACTGAATTTTTGGGTTACATTTAAATTTAATGATTTAAGAAAACAAAAGTATTATAAACCATGGTTCCAAAGATTTTTACTGAATGTTCGTTAGTACCGGAACGTTCGAGAATCAAAGCCTCATTGGATATAAGCGAATTTTGTTCAAAGAGCAATCAGTCTAAAATTGGCTTTCAGTGAGAAAATCAATGAGAAACAGTGAACAGTGTAGTGAAATACAGTCCTAGTGTTTTTGGATAGCTTTATTAAAGTGTACATACATAGATGTACGTCTTTTTCCCCGAAAGGGAAGGTAGAGCTTCAAATGCCCTCTTTTCACCGTGAGTTTGCACCATCGTGGGAATATAGACGTGACAAGTGGTGAGCTCATCGACGCCATTGTTTCCAATCACTGATTCAACTAACACTTTCTTCCACTGCATAACATAAGCTAGCAGCCAGGGCAAATCTTATACCAACAAATCTTACTAACAAGTCCGTACGAAGTAAATAAGTTCAACAGCGAGTCTATAGTAAGCTAGAGTAGTTTGTATTTCAGTTGTCTGTAGGTAACTGCTAATGGTTCAATAGAAACCGGTGAACTGGAATAGATGGCCCGTGTTTAAGACAATGTATGAAGGGGTTTCGCGCACAAGCGGAGCAGGGAGCGTTTTATTAGTCACAGACAATAAAATAATCCTACTAATATTATAAGTGCGAAAGTTTTTGAGTGTGTGCGTGTGATTGTTCTTCACGCTGAAACGGCTAGACGTATTTGGATGAAATTTGGAATGGAGATAACTGGACTACCGAAAATAACACATCGGCACATTTTTATCCCCATTTTCCCACAAGATCGAGACTTATGCGGGTAACACCACGGGGCGCTGCTAGTAAGAACTTACGTCGCTAGTTCTTTGTCGTTTTAGATGAAGGCCAAATCTTGCAAGGGACCTAAAAATAATTCATTTTCTGACTTCTGAAATCGATTTCTATATTATTTTCAAGTTCATTTAATTAGTGATTATCCGAGAGGATACAGTGCATTTTTACAGAAAATTTACTGAAAATTAGTATTCTACTCCCTCATAAAAACAATTTAGTCTACTTTATATTCATGGCAACCATAGATTAGAGTAGGATAGTGCTATATATAATTGGAATGAGTGAAAGAGACGCGGCTAAAACTATCAGGAAAACTTTAAAACGTTCGAGTTCCAGTCGAATTTCGATAGAATTACATTTCCGGGTTACCATTACATCTACCAGAATACTATTTGTGACATTTATGACATCGACACTAGATCGCAGATGATCCTAATTATATTTTAACTATTATTTTGAGGATCTGCCATTTTTGAAAGAAACGTCGTCATTTTTATTTTTTTACATGTTAATTTGTTTTTACGAGTAATTTCGTGTAATTTTAGTGGCATTTTAACCGGTGTAACTTGGATAAATAGCACATGTGTGATGTAGTGAAATTTAAGTGTATTGCGTGTCTTTTCGAAATGGTGGATATTTCCCTGTAAAAACTTTTTCTGCCACTATTTAAACTGGGTTATGACTTGACGGAAACTCTTGACGACTTGACTAAAAATATATAATAACTATATTTTATCACTGGACATTGGGTAAATTGTTGCAAATAATGCACAGAAGCCATTACCTAAGCTATGAAGAAGAACTATTAGTTTTTTATGAAAATTGGGCTTCAGTAGTCTTCGCCGACCTCGGAGAAATAGGCGTCAATAAGTCACGAGTAAGTAATTATGTAGTTTTTTTTTTTTATACTACTGAATGACGGATCAAGCTGATGGCCCACCTGGTGTTAATCGGTAACCTCTGCCTATGAACAGTGCATTACCTCATAGGTCACGTCCACCCAGGACGCACCCTATGTTGCATTGCACTGCGCCCGCCACCCTGAGACATAAAGATGGAAAATCTCATGTGCCTGTAATTTCATCGGCACCCTTACCCTTCAAACCGGAACACAGCAATGCGAGCACTACTGCTTTGCGGCAGTAATAGGTATTGTGGTAGTACTTCCCCGGACGAACTCTTTCACAAAAAAGCTCTACTACTACTAGTAGTAGTACTAGTATGTCAGGAAACTACATAAACGGAGTTGAAAATATTGACTAACCCATATCTCGAGCGGCTGAAGACCGTTCGTCGTTTTATTCTATGGGAGGCCTGTCCCAGTAGACTTTTACAGGCTGATGATGTTCTTTGTTATCGTTTCAATATCACCATCGCTGTTGCCTCAACTATAGCCACACCCTTATTGGCTTCTCGCCAGCTCCACTTAGCTGTTGTGTACAAATATCTGAATAAACTCTGCAATCGCTATCGCTACCGCTCGTACTAACAACGCGCCCTTATTGGCTTCATGCCAGCTCCATTGAACAAATCAGCTGTGTTGTATACAAATATGTCGATACTAGGGTCTGGTATTTTATTGTTGCCAAAAATAAGACTCGATTCATTCTTACGATTCAAGGGGATTTCTTTGCCGAAGTTATTTCACTTTTCCTTTTGTGAGCTCAGTAACAATGTGGTTTAGCGTATTATTTACAAGCAACCAGCTATGGGAAACCGAAATAGGACATGGAGTGTATTGTAAAGTAGACTAGTACAACTCCCGCGACTGCATCCGTGTGGGTTATAGGAGTTTTCAGGGTTCCGTACCCAAAGGGTAAAACGGGACCCTATTACTAAGACTCCGCTGTCCGTCCGTCTGTCACCAGGCTGTTCTGCAGATATTTGTTCAGAGTGTTCTGGGTGTTTTCTATGCATAATAAAAATATCTATCTGTGTAATGTATTATGTAAAGTATATCAGTTATCTAGTACCCATAACACAAGCTCTGGCTTAGCTTGGGGCTAGATAATGTTGTGTGAACTGTCCAGCAGTATTATTATTATTATCTCACTTATTTATTCTAAATCTCGTAAAAAAATATATATTTTTCACTATAAAGGAATACTATCTACAAAAAATAAATAGTATAAAAAACATTATAGTAAAAAATATAAATCTAAACGGGGAACCACCGACCGCGGAGCGAGGCCCAAACGGTCGGGGGCTAGGGCTGCAGAGAGAGGAAACTCCTGACTATGCGTGCCGAGTCCAGGAGTACCGCCTTCTGGATCTGACCCTTGATCCAACCATTTAGCGAGAGCTTCTTAAGATATTGGTCGAAGCTCTTCGCTATCAGTCCATTTACTGAAACGACTATCGGGACGATAATTGTTGAATCCACATCCCACATGGCGGTAATCTCGTAAGCCAAGTCAAGGTACTTGCTTAACTTGTCTTTCTCGGCCTTCACGAGATTAGCATCATGCGGGATAGTGACATCAACAAGTATTGCCCGGCGTTCCGACCGATCTACCACCACGATATCAGGCTTATTGGCAACAATAGTCCTGTCCGTGATGATAGACCGGTCCCAGTAGAGCGTGGCACGGCCATTTTCAAGAACCGGCTGAGGCACGTACTTATAGTACGGCACCTCAGGTCCGAAGAGGCCATATCGGAGAGCAAGTTGCTGGTGGATGATCCTGGCTACTTGGTTGTGTCTGTGCAGATACTCTGAGTTAGCAAGATGCGAACAACCCGAAAGTACATGTCTGAGGGACTCTCCGGGACGGTGACATGCTCTACAGATATCAACCGTCCCATCCTTCATGATGTACTTTCGATAGTTGTTCGTCTTGATAACCTCATCCATAATCGCACAGACAAAACCCTCGGTTTCCCCAAACAGGTCACCGAAACGTAGCCAGTTCACTGAAGCGAGCAGATCTACATCGGGCCCTGTGAGGGCCTTGTGAAACCGCCCATGCAGTTCCTTGCTCTCCCATACGGTCCTGCGGTCCTGAGTGCTCAGGGCTAATGGTTTACGCCAGTTCTCGTTTGCTAAGGAGAGCGGGGTAAAGTTCTTGTCAACTGCAACTACATCGTGATGCATCCCGTACTCAGCGTCGAGGAAGTATTCCCTGAGACTGCACACCTCGCGGTTGTGTAGAGTCTTAGCATTTAAAAAGCCTCGACCTCCACACTTCCGCGGGATGTACATTCTCATTACTGACGAACGCGGGTGTCGCATGCGATGGGTCGTTAACAGTTGACGAACTCTACAATCCACGGCATCTAACTCTGTCTGGGTCCACCTTAATATGCCGAAGGTGTATATGAGCAGGGGCATAACCCAGCCGTTAAAGGCGCGAACCTTGTTGCCACCCGACAAAAGACTGTTAAGTACTTTTGTCAAGCGGCAAAAGAAACGCTCCTTCACCGACTGCTTTATGTCCCTATCTACCATACCTAACGACTCCGACATACCAAGGTATTTGTAGGTTTCGACTTCGGAGAGAGATCTGAGTGACATTGTCTCAGAAAGCTGCAAGTTCGTGGAATTTACAACTTTCCCCCGCTGTACTTGCATGACCGCACACTTATCTACACCAAACTCCATACTGATAGCGTTGCTGAATACCTGTGTGATATTCAATAAAGCTACCAATTCTGTTTTTTTTGGTGCAAAAAGCTTGAGGTCATCCATGTAGGTGAGAAATGATCTCACCCTCTCTTCGGAGTCGGTAGCCTAGACCTGAATCCTTCAGTAGAGTGCTGAGAGGATTCAGTGCTAGGCAAAACCACAAAGGACTCAGACTATCGCCCTGGAATATACCCCGCTCAATCCTTATTAGGTCTTGCGGAGCAAAAGGATCCCATCGGCTACCTGGATGACTAAGGACTGTTGTCCACTGCCTCATACACGATCCAAGGAAGAATCTTAACGTTGCATCAACTTTATACAACTCCAAGACCCTCTCTAGCCATGTATGAGGCACCGAATCGTAGGCCTTCTTATAGTCAATCCAGGCAGCCGAAAGGTTCCCCTTGTTCCTTCTGACCTGCTGGCTAATGGCTATGTCAATGAGGAGGAGTTCCTTAGTACCGCGGGACCCAACCCTACATCCATTCTGAGCAGGAGCCAAAATATTATTCGCAACAATATGCGAGTTAATTTTAACAGTCAGAATGGATGTAAGTAGCTTGTAGATGGTAGGCAAGCATGTGATGGGTCTATAGTTCTTAGCTTCCGCGGTACTACCGGACTTATGGAGAAGGAAAGTGACACCTGTAGTTAGAAAACTTGGGAGAGATCCAACCTCGAGGGCTTCTTGGAATTGCTTAGCGAGCACCGAGTGTGAACATCGAAACCACTTTAGCCAGAAGTTGTGTAGTCCATCCGGCCCAGGACTTTTCCAGTTCTGAGCCGAGCGGATCGCACAACTTACGTCCAAGGGGCAGATGGTAATAGCCTCCATGGCTTCAATCGGTTCACACTCGGCACTCACCACACTCATCCAGTCACCCTCCGTGTGTTCGACGGGCGCAGACCAGATACCACGCCAGAAGTTATTCGCGACTTCAGCATCTGGCACTCGCCCGTCGTGCACACTTTGGCCGGGTTTCTCCCAACTTCGGTACACTTTCCTTTGGTCACTTTGGAAGTTGCGATTCTGCCAGTATCTATCCACACGCTCTCTATAGCGACGGATACGGTTTGCCCACGCAGAGACTTTCTGCTTCAGAAAGTCGATACGCTCTGTCACACAGGCCAAGTAGTCCTGGGGCCGTGTTTCGGTCCCTGCAAAAGCCTGTGTCACAAAGCGCATCACTCGGGGGCAATGGTTGCCCCCTCTGAAGCAGATTAGTTTTGCAATGAGGGTCCTGAACTTACTGATACGTCTCTCGATCCGTACTTGCCAGGCGGGTGTACTAGAGGCGGGTCGCGGCGCTCGGTCAGTGTCCGGGAACTTGACACGAGCGACGCGGCACGCCGCAATGGCCCCGCAGTACAGGATCGAGTGGGTATCAGCTAAGTCTTTGCTAGCTATTAAATATGGTACTAGCAAAGGGTTCAGGGCCCCCATTAACATCAAATTCAATTATTATTATTATTATTATCTCATGAACCGTGATAGTTAGACAGTTGAAATTTTAACAGCTGATGTATTTCTGTTGCAAATACTAAACACAGAATAAAATAAATATTTAAGGGGGCTCCCATACAATAAACGTGTTTTTTTGCCGTTTTTTATAGATAATGGCACGGAACCCTTCGTGCGCGAGTCTGACTCGCACTTGGCCGGTTTTTTATTTTTTCTTAACTGTTTGAATGACGGAACAAGCAGATAACCCACCTGATGCAAAGAGGTAACCCGTGCCTTTAACAATGCATTACCTCACAGTTCACATTCACCTAGGACGCGCCCTATGTGGCATTACACTGCGCCCGCCATCCTGAGATATAACGATGAAAACTCGCATGTGCCTGTAATTTCACCGGCACCCTTACCTTTCAAACCGGAACACAGCAATGCGAGCAACTGCTTTGCTACAGAAATAGGTATGGTGGTAGTTCTTCCCCGGACGAACTATTTCACAAAAAAGCTCTACTACTAACACAACTATTACTTAAACTTTTCATTTACCTTTTAATAATTTATTTTATATATATTTTTCCTTGTTATAGCGGCAATAGAAATACACACTGAAAAATTCAACTGTCTACCTATTAGGGTGCATGAGATATAGCCCGCTGACAGCTAATAGAGTCCCGTTGGCACCCTTTGGGTAAGGAACCCTAAAACTATAGTAATAAGACCCAGAAATAAAGGCTTTTATTGTTATTATAGTGGTCACCGTTATTGCTGAGCGAAAGTGGAGTTGGGCGGGCCATATCGCTAGGCTTGACAGAAGTCGCTGGACGAGACGGATCCTTGAATGGAGGCCGTGGGCATACAGAAGACCCAGAGGTCATCCACTGAAACGATGGTTGGACGACATAAAAGGTTACGCAGGCTATCACTGGATGAAGGCAACTGATTGACTCGCGTGGAAGAAGTTGGGAGAGGCCTTCGTCCAAATACCGGCCAAGTGCGAGTCGGACTTGCGCATGCATGGTTGCATGCCTTTATCTTTAAAAATTGCAAAAAAGCATGTTTGTTGTATGGGAGCGCCAATATTTATTTTATTCTGTTTTTTTTTATTTATTGTTATAGCGGCAACAGAAATATATCATCTGTGAAAATTTGCCACAGGCAACGAGAATCCCTATAGCCTGGTGTCCAAGGTTTCCAGCAGCAGAAAATTACCTTGCTATGAATATTTAAATCTTCAAATAAAATAACCTTAATTTTATTTTCAACATTCTTATGTGCTGTTTGCAAAATTACGACGACTTTGTGAAATCATTAATCATTTCAGTCATGATACTTAACAACATAGACGTTTCCTGCGATCATAGATCTTACTTTCCATTGGCATAATGCCATCGGTACGCCGACCAACTAACCACTGGATACTACAGACATTAGGCTTGTGTAGATCACGTACGAAGAATGATTAAGAATTATTTCCCACTATTGAACGTACCATTACCAGAGGCTAGAAGAGGGCCTTATACTCTATACCACACCTGCGGGATTAGTCGCTAGATGGCGCTTTGTAAACATTGAGTGTTAGCTGAGAAATACTTACCGAACAAAGAAGTGGACAATACACGCTATCTTAAAAGTAAATGTATGAAAAAAAAAACTTTTACCTTTGTATCTGAGAAAAAACAGAGAGTAAACAGTACAGTTTTTTGTACAGAGCCGTATGTGAATAATCTACTGAACAAATTCACCTCGAGGCCACCGAAAACTAAAAATCAATAGTAGCAATAATATAGTACCAGGCCAAAAAAAAGAGGACTCCACTATGACAATCTTGAACATGGACTGAGTGAGCTAATGAGAGAGCTATTAGTAGAGACTCCGAACAATCGCTGGGAAGATAGAAGCAAGAATCACAAATAATATAAATGATCACACCGATGAAAAATTCACCATTATGCAAGGTGAAATTGATTCTATTAAGAAAATAAGTTCGGATCAATCAAAAAAACACTTGGAATTAGAGAAACATAATAAGACGTAGAAAAATAATATTTTTCGCGGTAGATGAAGACGAACACCAACCAAGACTCTTTTACCACTGAACTAACAGTACCTACTGAATAATCACACTAATATTATAAAGGCGAAAGTTTGTGTGTGTGTTTGTTACTTCTTCACGCTGAAACGGCTGGACGGATTTGCATGAAATTTGGAATGGAGGTAACTGGACTCCCGGAATAGCACATAGGCACATTTTTATCCCGATATTCCCACGGGATCGAGACTTACGCGGATGAAACCGCGGGGCGCTATATGACTGAAGTAATACATTTGATTGATTTTACTAGTACGGAGTGCTCCGCTCAGAGCCTAACAATGTATCAAATACCCAGTTTCACATCATCAGTCTGCATCACTAAGAAAAACAATTTCCATACTATGCTTCTCAACGTCCACGGTAACGGTTATGGTGTTCAACCCACCTATAAATCTATCTGAGGGTGTTGATAAAAGTTTATTATTGAAAATACGTTTTTCAAAACACGCTTTTCTAATATTATTAAACGGAATCGTAAGCTGATCAAAATGAGCCCGAACACGGCAGGGCTACTATAAATTATATACTGTAGGGCACCAAAACGCCCCTTTATAGCAGCTACATTCTGATAATTATCTCTCTAAACTATAATCGAAAAATAAAAAAAATACAAAAAAAATGCTGGACACACCACATTATCTAGCCCCAAGCTAAGCAGAGCTTGTGTTATGGGTACTAGATAACTGATATACGGTACATTACATAGATATATAATTTTTTATTATACATAGAAAATACCCAGAACACCCTGAACAAATATCTGCAGATCGTATCAATATTTGTTCCGAGGCTGGAATCGAACCCGCAACCTCCTGCGTCGCAAGCGAACCTTCGCCTGCCGCGCCACTGAGGTCGTCAAAATCGAATGTAGTGTTACTGTGCTGAAAATAAACTAGAGAATATTTAAAGAGGCTTATATTATTAAATATAATAGACGAGATACACAGACGGCCTAATTTTCACACAAACTACGAATTTATCCAAAATTATACTTAACTATGTATAATACAGAAGAGTTAATTTATGGACAAACTGCGACTTTGTCCGGATAGTATTTAGACGATTAGCTACACAGACCGGTTAGTTTATGGACCAACTGATTTGTCCAGATGATTTCAAACGTGTTGCTTCATAGACCGATTATATTGACTTGCTGCTAATTTGTCCAGATGATTTTTAGACAAGTCAGTGCCGAGACAATTTGCGTTTTACACTACCTACTACTAACCCTTTTATTTATTTTTTGTAACTTTTAATTTAGGTTATAACGTTACTGTGACAATGGTGCAACCCACAGTGAAAAGAGGCCCATTTGAGGCTCTGCCTACCCTTTCGGGGAAAAAGGCGTGTGTCTATGTATGTATGTTACTGTGACATCTCTATGGCTAGTCTGATTTTTCAAGGCTTTGAGGTACAGGAAAGGAATGACTCGATTAACAAAGTTTAGGGTATTCGTAGCAAAACGGATGATATTTATGAGATACTATCAATTAAAACATGTGTTATGTCTCCTAGTTTTCGCGAAATCAACTTTCGCTGTCTGAACAAGTGTTGAAGAGCTGTAATTAGAAAAAACACAAAAAAAAACACGCCCCAAGCTCTCCGATACTCTAGAACCGCTTAGCCAACGTAGAGCCATTGGATTTCTTTGCGGGTTCTACCGCCTCTACAACGGAGAATGCTCTGACGAGCTTTTCGATCTCATCCCGGCATCGAGATTTTACCATCGCTCTTCCCGGCACCGTGACAATGGTCATCCGCACATCATTGAACCCTGGGTTTCTCGGACGAGTAGTTTCTCGAGATCATTTCTTCCTTATACCTACAAACTATGGAATGAGCTTCCATCTGAGGTTTTCCCACTTGGTTAAGACATGTATCGCTTCAAGGAAAATGTTCATAAATTCCTTCAGGGTAGGCAGTGCATCGACAATGCCCCGGGTGTTGCTGGTGTCTATAAGCGACGGTGACCACTAAACAACAGGTGCTAGTTTGCCTATTCATTACATTAAAAAAAACCCCACAAGCCAGAGATTTGTTTTTATATAATTGTTTTGTACCAACTGTGCATAAAGACAGTGTGCTGTAAAGTTCCTACGGTGAATTAATGAGTCAATTTACTTTATCACGGAAGCAGAAAACCTCAATTCAATTCCGTATTCTCTCCTTATTATTCTCGCAGCTTCCGATTTGTCTAACAAATAAGACAAATGACCTGGAGGCCAATTCTCGGATTGTAGAGATTATCTCTAAATTAGAGATAATGTCGAAGCATGAATGTCTACAAAAAATGACACGAAAATGTCACAATATCCATCAAATCGTATTCGTTTTGAATGATTTTGGTCGACATAATGTCTATTTGTGACATCACGAGAATAGCAAATTAGGATTTTATTCGACATTCGCCACCTTTTTTCGACATATGTCGAATTCGACTAATTTCTAAAGTACGAGAATTGCCCTCCTGCCGAATCACAATGTCTATAGAGAATCACTCGCGTCAATAGCGTAGCTAGCTTTTGGGAATATTCCCACAAAGCTTGAGAGAAAACTTCGGGGAAGTTCGGCAAGCGTTTGTATTATTAATAGAACAGACTATTTGAAGTTTATCTTCGAAAATTGATTTCAAGTTTCGCATTGTCCAAGTGCCCAAGGTAAAACAAAAGTCACGCAAAATAAGTTTTTTGGTGAACATTAAATAATTTTGCAAAAATTCAAAAAAACCCTCAACGCAATGAAACGGCTTAACCGATTTTGATCAAACATAGCTAAGAACACTCCCAACTAATTCAACTTTCAAACAAAAAAAACGGTTCATCCGTTCGGGAGCTACGATGCCACAGACAGGCACACACACAGACACATCAAACTTATAACACCCGTCGTTTTTGCGTCGGGGTTAAAAATGTATTTTTTAAAACAACCGTTTATTCAAATAGTGATCGGAACGGTATCCTGATCAAAATGAGCCCTAACACTGCCAGTCTACTATTATCCATCGAGGAGTGCCGTTGTCCACCTTCTATCTCCATCATCCGATCAACTCGCTGTTATCATAAAAGTGAAGAGTACATTTTGCGAAAAATCCAGTGTACATTTTGCGAAGTGGTAATTTTGAGAAAACTTACTTACAGTGTACATTTTGCGAAAAAATCGGGTGTAAATTTTGCGTAGTGGACGTTTTGCGAAGTGGTCATACTGAGAAAAAGTGCGGTGTATTATGAGAAGTGGACGTTTTGCGCCTGAGCCATAATATTGTATTGCCATCGGAACTTGACAGGTACCTATACCAAATTTCAGCTCAATTGACCACCGGGGAGTGGGCCAAATTTAACTTGTAATATTTGATTACAAACATCGCGACAGGCGAAACTGAATAGTTCCTGGTTGTAATAAAACACCTCCTCCAAAATCTCGTTGTCTCGAGGGGATTCTGGTGAACCGATCAGTGCACTGGGATCCCCTGGGAATCAGGTTAGGGGATCCTGGTGGCCTCACTCCAATTTTACTGCAGGTGTATCCTTGGCCGATTCGGTTGGACTCAGCCCACAGATAAATAAAGCCATACCAGATCTGACGGCAACGAAGCGGGTTTAGTGGGATCTTTCAAGATAGACCTTATGGTATTTTGAACCGCAGACCAAAAATAATAAGTTTGAGGAATGTGTGTGTGTGTGTTTATATTTTGTTTAACTTCGTGGATGACGGTTCAATCAGATGGCCCACCTGATGTTAAGCGGTAACCTCTGCCTTTAGCAATGCATGACCACATAGGTCACGTCCACCTACGAAGTGCCCTATGTGGCATTGCACTGCGCCCGCCACCCTGATACATAAAGATGAAAGTCTCATGTGCCTGTAATTTCACCAGCAACCATACCCTTCAAACCGTAACACAGCAATGCGAGCACTACTGCTTTGCAGTAGAAATACGTATGATGGTAGTACTTCCCAGGACGAATTATTTCACAAACAAGCTCTACTACTACTACGACTACTGAGTTTGGTTTATCAAACCACTCACCTCCAAAATCTCGTCTCCAACTTTTACCGCAGGAGATGCTTTCGCTGCAGACCCTGCCGGGTTGAGTCCGCAGATGAAGACGGCCATGCGAGACCTGTCCCTGTGCCCCGCCAGACTTAGCCCCAGTCCAGCCTTGGGCGAGCGCTCGAGACGCACCGCGACCACGCTGTCTCCCAGCGAGGAATACTTCTTGCGGATTTTATCTGCAAAAAGAGATGGTAGGTTAGTAAGGAATCAGGGAACAAGATATAGAACAGCCCTAAACTATGTGGTGCCTAGTGTATCGTGATCGTGAAATATTGTGCGTGTCTGCAGAAGATATAGAACAAGATATAGAACAGCCCTAAACTATGTGGTGCCTAGTGTATCGTGATCGTGAAATATTGTGCGTGTCTGCAGAAGATATAGAACAAGATATAGAACAGCCCTAAACTATGTGGTGCCTAGTGTATCGTGATCGTGAAATATTGTGCGTGTCTGCAGAAGATATAGAACAAGATATTGAACAGCCCTAAACTATGTGGTGCCTAGTGTATCGTGATCGTGAAATATTGTGCGTGTCTGCAGAAGATATAGAACAAGATATAGAACAGCCCTAAACTATGTGGTGCCTAGTGTATCGTGATCGTGAAATATTGTGCGTGTCTGCAGAAGATATAGAACAAGATATAGAACAGCCCTAAACTATGTGGTGCCTAGTGTATCGTGATCGTGAAATATTGTGCGTGTCTGCAGAAGATATAGAACAAGATATAGAACAGCCCTAAACTATGTGGTGCCTAGTGTATCGTGATCGTGAAATATTGTGCGTGTCTGCAGAAGATATAGAACAAGATATAGAACAGCCCTAAACTATGTGGTGCCTAGTGTATCGTGATCGTGAAATATTGTGCGTGTCTGCAGAAGATATAGAACAAGATATAGAACAGCCCTAAACTATGTGGTGCCTAGTGTATCGTGATCGTGAAATATTGTGCGTGTCTGCAGAAGATATAGAACAAGATATAGAACAGCCCTAAACTATGTGGTGCCTAGTGTATCGTGATCGTGAAATATTGTGCGTGTCTGCAGAAGATATAGAACAAGATATAGAACAGCCCTTTACTATGTGGTGCCTAGTGTATCGTGATCGTGAAATATTGTGCGTGTCTGCAGAAGATATAGAACAAGATATAGAACAGCCCTAAACTATGTGGTGCCTAGTGTATCGTGATCGTGAAATATTGTGCGTGTCTGCAGAAGATATAGAACAAGATATAGAACAGCCCTAAACTATGTGGTGCCTAGTGTATCGTGATCGTGAAATATTGTGTGTCTGCAGAAGATATAGAACAAGATATAGAACAGCCCTAAACTATGTGGTGCCTAGTGTATCGTGATCGTGAAATATTGTGCGTGTCTGCAGAAGACACATTTCAACATAAATTACTATAGTATCCGCCCGCAGCTTCGCTCGGGTTTTACCAGCATAAAATGTAGCTAAAAAATAAAATGTACGCTGTATGTAAATGCTCATTGTAGGTTCCATTCCGGACCCAAGGCCCCCCTGGAAGACACCCCTGGGAGTGCCACGGATGTTTCATCGAAATCGGTTTAGCCGTTTTGGCGGGATTGAGTAACAAACAACCAAACATCCAATCATTCAAACATCCGAACACCGTAACTTTGACGTTTATTATATTAGAGGAATTATGGAAAAGGGCATTATTGAATTTCAGATCCATTCACGCCTTATATTCACTTGTTTGCGAAAAATCGCCCGTGAAATTCCTAATTCTATTAATTTCTAGTTCAAGAGTAATAAGCTCTACCATTTATTAAGGTTTTTTTAAAAGTTCTTATGGATTCCAAGAAGAAAAAAATATGTTTAATCTAGAGAAATCATAAATTCAATACTGTATTTTAGTTGATACAATTGATAAAAAAAAACATACCATCTTTATGGAATTGAAATCCAATATGAGACTTACTTCTGGAGCCCTAAATAAGGGCCCAGTGTACATTGTACAATGCTGGCCAAAAGGCTGCCTTTATTCGAAAAGAGCCATTACCAAATTAAACTGGGAAACCCATTGGAAGGTAACATAAGACCAGCCAAGGGCCCTACAGTAGTGTCAAGAGTTTGCTTTTAGCCGGAGGTGCGACCACTCCAAGCTATACGTCGACTACATTACCGATCGAGATATAGCAGGCACGTCCGTGACCACCTACAAGGTCAGCTATCGAAAGTGGAAGGGTTCACAAACAAGTCGTTTGAAGAGAAACCGACTGAAAAACTTCACGATCTGATCCCACCATCTCCTTTTCATAAAAGGACGAGCACGCGCTCGGCTCGGTACCATCCTTACCTCATTAGTATACCTTCTATTCTTACTAAACGTTTCAGTTCTACCTTTATAATACGAACTGTGGAACAAATTACCGTCGTCTGTCTCTCTCCTGAAAACTATAATCTGGGTCTCTTCAAGGCTAGAGTGACTAGCCTTCTAGACCTTTGTTCTCCATCGTCGGCCACATTACCAACAGTTGAGATCGTGGTCAAACAAAGGTATATCAATGTTTAAAAATAACCCTCCGTCTCCTCCCGTGGAGATCGTTAAAGCCGACTAAGGCGATGGGCAGCAGCATCCTTCTAACTTAACATAAGCCAGCGATCACCAATCCGCATAATGTCAAGCGGGTAATGACAAATCTTGGATATCATTTTTAACCCCACCACAGATAAAATAATACTATACCCCCGACGCAAAAAGAGGGGTGTTAAAGGTTTGACCGCTATGTGTGTGTGTCTGTGGCACCGTAGCTCTTAAACGGGTGAACCGATTCGAATGCGGGTTTTTTTATATTTAAAAGCAGGTTTTCTAGCGTTGGTCCTTAGACATGTTTTATCAAAATAGTTTAGTCGTTTCATTTTGATCGGGGTTCCTTAATTTTTACAAAATTATTTACTCTTGAACTGGTTATTTCTATATTCTACTGAACACGAACTGTCACTGAACTGTCTGTCACTTTCAATCCTACGAACTGTCAAGTTCCAGATTTGTTTAGTGAAATTTCCTTTGTGATAATAGCGAATAGCCCTGGGCTGTTATACGCTATTGAGAAATATATTATCACAAAAAACTTATTACAACATAAAATTAAATCCTTTTTTATCAAAGCTTACATAAAGCTTTTCAGACGAAAAAACCACCTGTCTCTACAAGATTTCCGTATACAATACTAAGGAGGTATGTAAAGTACTGGAGCTAAAGTGAGTTGACAATACCGAGGTCAAGTGTGCCTCCTGACTGTTGTGTGTCCTACTTGTTCCTTATGCTGCCCTGACACTTATTTTGTTACATTTTTATATGAAATAAAATTGATTGCAAATTTTGAGCAAATTTTAGGCGTGGCGCACTCCTCTCTTTATGTTTGAAGCGACAAGTCGAGCCCGCCGTGTACTTGTAGCTTCAAACATAAAGAGAGGAGTGCGCCACGCCTAAAATTTGCTCAAGTACACGGCGGGCTCGACTTGTCGAGTCAATTCAATGATTCAGACAATATGAGAGTTACGCGATAGTAAAAGAGTTAACTACTAGGTAAATTTAGCTGTAGGTAATTAGAGATGTGCGACCTGAATTGCACTTTATTGGGTGGGAGCAAGAATCGCTATTTAATTAAATGATTTGAAGGGGTCAATCTTCTGTATCTGGACGTATTCTGTCATTTGATATATTCCATTGGATACGCGTTGAATAACTTTGCGTCTTTGAACATGATAATAAAGTCGTCTCAGACATTTACTATGTAGGGTGATGTATGTGTGTATTGTCATTATCAAATGGATGTGATGATCCATCTTACTTACTACTAGGCTTTGATTATTTATAGACAATAATCAAAGGTGGGAAGCGCCTGTGTGGACAAGAGAAACAACAGTGTCAACAAGGAGAAGCTGATTCAAAGAACCAATTTAAAAACCAAGAAGGTTGTCAAAAGTAAGATTTATTTATTTATTTATAATACACAGGCAGCTCTCGGGGCTGATGCGTGTATATCTTAGTCCTTATCAGTGCACTTTAAAAGTTTGTCAAGTTTATTTTTGAAAGAATTCACTGAGTGGGCACTGATCACTGAGTCTGGTAGCCGGTTCCAAGTGCGCACGACGCGATTAGGCAATAATTATGTGCATCCTCGGATTGCTGGTACTTGACCCGCGTTGCAGCTTCAGCGAGTGTCCTCTGAGTCCTATTTATTATTGTTCATGGAACAAAGAAGAAAAGAGAAAAGATAAGATGTAAAGAGAATCAGCAAAATCCCTTATGATAGCACATCGACACGCTTGATATACTTATAGATAACAACCTGATGATATGTAGGAACAGTCAACGTGGCAATGCAGCCAGCATTTTAAATTAATTATAAAAATAGTGGATAAAGCTCTCGGAAATCATACTCTTCTTTTGTATAATATCGGGAAAAGCCTGGTGGAATTGTTGTATTCGTTACTTCTTCAAATTTTCTTCCCAAACGTGACAAAAAAGGGTTCTAAATTCATTTTGCGGTGAATTGCCGCGTCTCCCGCCTCTAACTCAATCGGCGAGCCTGATAGCGACTAGACGGGAATGGATCATCTCATAGTAATAGATATTGAGGTAAATCTATAATAGAAAAATTACGACTATACACCACGTACTTTAATATTCTCCTGCTGACGGTACGTTGACCTCTATGGACAACGAAACGTCAGCAGGAGAATAGTAAAGTACGTGGTGTATAGTCGTAATTTTTCTAAAATGATACCAATCCATGGTAATTTCAATTTTAGGATCTATAATAACTTGGGGCATTTTAGATACGTTTGTAGAAACTGTTTTATGTACAATCGCGTTCTGAAAATGTTTACCACCTTAAGGCTTATAATTGCATGCACACATCTATGTCACAAGGACGATGATATTTACTAGATATTTGATTAGGAATAGCATATTTTTTTATTAACGTTGAAATTGGGTGCTCATGAAAACCTTTTTTCACCAAGTGAGGTCGAACTTGGCCCTTATTCGCTATGACCATAGATTACTTGGCAATAATGTTTGTGTAATGAGCATGGACTTAACTCCATGGTAATGAGTCAACTTTAAAATTAAGAAATGAGTTTAATCATCAAAAAGTCCTTTTATTATTTTTGTTGGTATCGATGCTACGAGTATTAAAAAGTAATAAGTACCTAGACATTTTAGACATTGCTGCAAACAGTGAGGTAAAGAATCTGATTTGAAAACTGGTAAACATTTTTAGACCGCGACCGTACATGTATTGTAATCGACGTAAGACACCACTCAAGAGCTGAACGGGACGCGTTCACTCACCCTGAAGAAGACTCTTCAAAGAGTTGTAACTTGTCGGTGCCTACACGGATATCCCGGTACGTGAAAAAATCCACATTCTACATAATAAATAAGTTATTGTACGTTTTTATAGTAAAAAACATAATCATGAAAAACACTGCGTGACTGAATATCACACAGTGACATCCTAAAAAATAAACAAAAGCGGCCAAGTGCGTGTCGGGCCACGCGCGTTTTAGGGTTCCGTAGTTGCCCGTCACAATAGTATTGTGCGGACTAGCAGAGGGCTTTCCTGTTTTCACAACTTACATACAACTTCATCTGTGTCGTGGTACCATGGGACTCGTTGTTTATACTCACGGCACAGGGGGTCCTAGTGTGGGGTCAGGGCTATGTATGTGACTGTGGTTTATACTCACGGCACAGGGGGTCCTAGTGTGGGGTCAGGGCTATGTATGTGACTGTGGTTTATACTCACGGCACAGGGGGTCCTAGTGTGGGGTCAGGGCTATGTATGTGACTGTTGTTTATACTCACGGCACAGGGGGTCCTAGTGTGGGGTCAGGGCTATGTATGTGACTGTGGTTTATACTCACGGCACAGGGGGTCCTAGTTTGGGGTCAGGGCTATGTATGTGACTGTGGTTTATACTCACGGCACAGGGGGTCCTAGTGTGGGGTCAGGGCTATGTATGTGACTGTTGTTTATACTCACGGCACAGGGGGTCCTAGTGTGGGGTCAGGGCTATGTATGTGACTGTTGTTTATACTCACGGCACTGGGGGTCCTAGTGTGGGGTCAGGGCTATGTATGTAACTGTTGTTTATACTCACGGCACAGGGGGTCCTAGTGTGGGGTCAGGGCTATGTATGTGACTGTGGTTTATACTCACGGCACAGGGGGTCCTAGTGTGGGGTCAGGGCTATGTATGTGACTGTTGTTTATACTCACGGCACAGGGGGTCCTAGTGTGGGGTCAGGGCTATGTATGTGACTGTTGTTTATACTCACGGCACTGGGGGTCCTAGTGTGGGGTCAGGGCTATGTATGTAACTGTTGTTTATACTCACGGCACAGGGGGTCCTAGTGTGGGGTCAGGGCTATGTATGTGACTGTTGTTTATACTCACGGCACAGGGGGTCCTAGTGTGGGGTCAGGGCTATGTATGTGACTGTTGAGTGTTACGTATTGTAATCTAAGTAATTTTTAATTAAATTTGCATTAAATTTTCCTTTTTTCCCAAGTACATTTTAGAAGTAGTTCGATTATTACTTTTTCTTGTAACTTCATTATTTATTCTACTGCCTTGAATTCGTTCACATAGCCAAAAACAAACGTTTACATGGAAACCAAAAATTGCACTTTAAAGCTTATTATTTCGCAAACGTAACCCTGATTTGAAAAACGGTGCTCACATGCCCGCAATATTTTTGAACGACCTGTCTAATGACACCCCACACTATGGGATAGACGAAAAAAAACATCCACATACTTTACTTGTAGACCAGTACAATTTATTTTTTATTTTTTATTTTACCACTTTATCATCTTGATTATGTCAGTACGTCTATACCCATGCCAAATTACAAACTACCAGCTTACTAAGAGTCGCTGAGCTAAGCCGTGGACAGATAGACAGACGGACATACGGACGGACGGACATGAAAAAACTTGACTTGGGTTCCTTGTCTTATTGACTACAGAAGCCTAAGCAGAACAGAGCCAGTAGCAGTAAAAAGAGTTGGGTTTTCAAAGTCACATACAAATCCTTATCCCATAAAAAGTACCATAAACTGCCGATAGAGATATTAGCCACAGAGCTGGAAGGCAGTCCTCCCTGCATGGAGCCGTTAACATTTAATGGCCACCTAAAGGGGCCTCGAGGTCTTGGGATAAACAGATCTCGGACACCAATAACTAACATTTAATTAAATGAGACTGATTAAATAGGAATGTCCCGTTTTGGGGTATTTAATGGACAGTTGTGGGTAGAATTATAAATAAATAAATAAATAATAAATAAATTAGAGGTCATAAACAATTATGACCTCCGGACCACGCAGAAGATAACAACGTTAAAGAGATTGCAGGAAGTTAGTGGATGAAGGCGGCCCAAGACCGTTTGTCGAGGCATTCTCTTGCGTGAGGTATAGGTATGTTCAGCAGTGGACTTTTATAGGCTGATGACGAGTTGGAACATAAAAAAAAACATAAAAACCTACTTGTGCTCTCTGTCTAAACCCCTTCGAGAAACAGAGGTCTATTGTGTATTATCATTATCAGCTTTAAAATATTTATATAAACCTATTTATATTTATTTGTTCAACTAGAACAGCACAGGCCAATTACACTAATCATTTTACAATAGGTGAGGTACTAAACAATTTTAAAAATATAAACAATGATTAATTTAAAAACAAAAACAGTAAAATAAACGAACTATAAATTACAAATTAAATAGGCTATAAATAAAACAAGAAAAGGTTACAAAGATAAGTAAAGATAAGTACTTAAATCAAATTCAAAAATAAAAACAGACGTCAAATAGGTAATCAGAAGAGAATTCTGAATTTCAGAGCTGAAGCTCTGGCCCGAGAAATTATGTGACTACTTCTGGATGCCGCACTTCGAAAATCAGTTCCAACCTTCGACCAAAGTAAATTTGACTTTTGAAACTGTCATGTACATAATTTTCACTAGAAACGGGATATTTACCATGATTCTTGATCGTGGCGCATGCAACTGTGCCGAAATATCGGGAAGATTTAAAACTCAAAAATCATGGTAAACATCCCGTTTCTAGTGAAAATTAAAGTAAACTTGGTCGACGGATTCAACCAAGAGGTACATGGCATTTCAGAAGCAGTGTCAAACATCACATTACAAGCACAATTCTGCAATAGAACTTTTTTAAACAACACTGAATTTAATACTTTCTGAGACAAAACACAATAATGGTATGCCAGTACAATTCAATGTAATAAACAAATAATATGTATGTTTACCTTATTTCATAGTTAATATCTCGTTTCCTGAGACATTCGAGACGTTTTAATGCATTTCCAACAAGTTTAGTAGGTCAGCTAACTGAAGGCAGAGACTCGACTGTCGCGAGCGCAGGCTAAAATGAGTGTAGCCAGCCAAGGATGTTTGTATCTGACATATTTAAACGCATTTCCTGTTCCGGTAAAATTAACAAAAGATGCCACGCTAAGGGAAAATCGGCGAAGAACTACATATTTTATTGATAAGTTTTTTAAAATATGTTTGACAAAACATACTTTTTATTTCAATTAATAAATAATAATGGGTACATTAATAAAAAAAGCGGCCAAGTGCGAGTCGGACTCGCCCATGTAAAGTCCCGTAGCAGCAAGTAACATAATATAAAAGTTCTTGGATGGATTACGATTTATGACGTATTAAAAAAAACTACTAACTAGATCTCGTTCAAACCAATTTTCGTTGGAAGGTATATTTTTTTTAGTTTTATCATTCTCTTATTTTAGAAGTTACGGGGCGGGGGACACACATTTTACCACTTTGGAAATGTCTCTCGCGCAAACTAATGTGTTTAGAAAAAAATTATATTAGAAACCTCAATATCATTTTTGAAGACCTTTCCACAATAACCCAGAAGAATGGGTTTGATGAAAAAAAAAATTGTGTTTCATTTTTAGGTATGGGAACCCCAATTTTTTTTTGTTTTTTTTTTATCTATTTTTGTGTGAAAATCTTAATGCGGTTCACAGAAACAGGACCGACTTGGTTCGGTTACTTACCAAGTTTCAACAGCATAGCCTCTTATAGTTTCGGAAAAGAGTGGCTGTGTCATACACGGACAGACAGACAGACATGACGAATCTATAAGGGTTCCATAATTTGGTTAAGGACCCTAAAATGATGATGATTAGTGAGCTGAAGCGTATGCTGATCAAAATGAGACCAAACAGTATACCAGGCTACTATTATCCATCGAGGATTTGGCGTTGTCCACCTTCCGTCTCCATCATCAGATCAGCTCGCTGTCTCCATAACATTGTAGCGTCACCAAATGTTGACAGGTATGCAACATCTCAGCTCAATCGGATGTCACAAAGTGGTTCTAATTCAGCTTGCAAGATTTTACCTGAACATTATACTCACATACAAATAAAAGCTTGTAAAACGAATCGCATTGCAATGACAGCAGCCCATACGGAGCTATAAGGCCACAGACAAACAAACAGACAGACAGACAAACACACTATGGCCTATAACTTATAACACCTCTCTTTTTAGTCGGGGGTTAAAGTCTAAGATGGATCAAAGCGTAGACAATCGTCTGTACGAACTGGAGAAGCAAACGGAATGACAGCATCTAGCGACTTGACGGTATATTGATGCGTCACTCCATCAGCCGCCGGCTCCGGGTAGCGTTAAGTGGAGCTTCCTTGAGAAATGGGCAAGCGTTCCATTCTAACTGATCTTTAGTGCGTTTAAATTGATATAGAGCGCGTGAGAGGTGAATTTCACTGCGTCATTGTTTGTTTCTTGGTAACTCTTCTTCAATCTATTCAAATATTAAAAAAAGTGAAAGTGTGATTGTGACTTTGTATGTAGGAGGTAATTTTCTGAGCTACTGATCCGTTTATGAAACTAATTTTACTAATAAAGGTACATTAGGTATCCCTGAGGTACCACAGGCTTTCTTTTATTATTTTCTGGTCCGCGACTCGTGACGCAATATTATACCAATATTATTAAACGGAAAGTTCAATTCACATTTTAGACAAGTTAATTTTATAAAAAATTAAAAAACTCCCGGCGCAATGAAGCTGCTGAACCTATTTTGATAAGACATAGCTAGAAACCATCGCTAGAGAACCTGCTTTCATATAAAAAAAACGCATTCAAATCGGTTAACCTGTTTAAGAGCTACGGTGCCACAGACACACACACATAGCGGTCAAATATATAACACCCCTCATTTTGCATCGGGGGTTATAAAAGAATAACTCATTCGCTAAAGAAATCTTTAAAATTAAAATAACCGTAAAAATTCAAATTCAAAATATAGAAACATAGTGGTAACAAGTGTGGTGAAAGGATTCAATGCCTTCACAGATGCTTCCTTCATGCATTTCATGTTTTTTTGTGTCTGATGTATAACATTTGACACCAGATTTATAATTTTTGTAAAGGTGTTTATATATGTACTCGTATATGCTGTTGGCGTTCTTTTTTATGAATAAATAAATAAATAAATAAACACCAACTACTACAACAAAATCACCATTTTGCTATCCCGCAATCCCATCCAACTCATATCATAAATGTCAAAGTTACGACGTTTGGATGTTTTTTTTTACTCAATCACACTGAAACGGCAGTACTGATTTCGATTTAATTCTGTTTTTTTACAGATATATTAACCTGGATTGAGCTATAGACTACTTTTTACCCTATAAAAACGCGAGCGAAGACGTGGGCAGGCATTAGTTAAAAATTAAAACCTGAGCGATATTTCCAGGTAAAGGTTGATGTAAAATTGCAATAAAAACACGGCTTAAAGTACAGTCGAGTCGAAAGTATCGAAGCCAACGCTTATCTCGAATCCATTAGTAGAGTTAAGCGGTAAGGTCATGACGAAAAGTGAAATGGAATCTAATTAATATAATAGCCTAGTTGCCATTTATTTTGAATACTAAGAATGCAAATTTCAAAGTCAAACCAATCTCTTGTAAAACTCAATACAAGCCAAGTGTAAGGAATCTACACAAAATATGTGATCCAATAACACAATAGTAGATTATGCACTATGGGAATAAAGCAGTGTCTTACGTGGCGGGCGGCATATTGAACCCTGAGCGTAACGAGGGACTCTGGAGTTATATAGAGTCCTGAGTGAAGCGAGGGGGTTCCAGCTGCCCACGACGAAGACAGGCTTTATTCCTGTGGAGCTTACTCTACTTTTCACACCTTCTGTGAGACAATAAAAATTCACTGAAAATCAGTCTTTTTTTTTTTAGTTCTGCTTATGGTGGCCTTTTCTAATTTCGAACAAACCTCTTTACAATGCCATATGGGCATTTTACTCAGTGTTTTCCACGAGTTTCCACACGAATTTGACGTTCCAAATTCAAATCACTTTATCACTTTATTCCTTAGGGAGTTGTATACAAATTTATATGCCTTAATAGATAATGCTTTACTTTACGTAGAGGATGCATTTAGAAGAAGAATGTAATTGGACATTGTCGAGCAGGTGGTGTCAAAAACATTAGCATTACTCACTCTGGGCCCCAGCGGAAGATCAGCGCTGGGTTGCCAACGCGACCTAGCAAACGCTGAGTCCCTTTTGTGGCTTACGTCAGATGCAAATTAAGTAGCTAAAAGATTACCGTACCTAGCATTCAGATACACGTCTGCTGTTCTCTTGGTTAGAGAAGGCTCTAACGGAAGACCAGCGCAGTTTGTTTACAATCTGCATATACTGAGTTAGGGACCTTTTTGTAACAGCAATTCTACCTATTATTATTGGTTACTTGGCGTAGAAGTCCACCGCGTCGCGAATGAAAATATATTGTTATGCCGTGTTTTTAAATCTGTGTTGTTACAAATACAATTTATATTCTATTTCTATTTCTTCTAAAAAAACTATTATATTAAATTTTTCTATTTCATATATATTATATAGATTAAAATAAATAAATAAACTAGCGTATAGAAGCGATACGGTACAATTAGAACGAGAGTAATTGAATTAAAAACGTAGTTGTTATTCTTTTAAAGTTAGACTTACACTATAGATAAATTCAATAACTATAATCAGAGACTGAGTCAGGTGCAGATGACGGCATAATGGCAGGAAAAGGCTTCGTAACGGGGACTTTCTAATGCTGCGGCCACATTATCGGCATTCTACAAATGTGCGCGTGGTCGAGGCCTTTCTGAGGCAAAGTTTTTTTTTTCTTTGTTCTACCTTTGTTTGGCCACGATCTCACCTGTTGATAAGTGACGATGTGGCTGACTATGGAGCATAAAGGTCTAGAAGGCACCTATTCACTCTAACCTAGAAAATACCTAGATTATGGTTTTCAGGAAAGACATTTTTCTATTTACTTCCGACGTGCTATCGCGAAGATGCCCGAGAACGAACTGATTTGAGGTTTGCTAGTTGGAGCAATGCTCAAATTTCAGACACGCAAAGTAGATGAACTCGCGGTGTCTAGTCTACACTATCTACACTATAATCTACACTAATATTATAATATTATAAAGAGGAAAGATTTGTATTTTTGTTTGTGTGTATGTTTGTAATGAATAAACTGAAAAACTACTGTGCCGATTTCAAAAATTCTTTCACCATTGGAAAGCTACATTCACCCTGAGTGACATAGACTACCAGGGGGAGGGGGCAGGAGGCGGTTGCTGTTTTTCATCCTGAAGCCGAAGCGAAGCCGGGACGAATCGCTAGTGTAATATAAGTATATGGTCTGGCCGCAGTCTTAATGAGTTAAACTTCGATACGCTGCTATTATTTTTAATCCTTTCACAGCTGTGGTATCTGTTCTGCAACACGAAACTTGGGTGCAGCCGTATTGATCCCATGGATTCATCCCACGAATATTTATTTCCGGATTCATACCAAAATGTAGGCCGTATTCATCCCAAAAATAATAAAATGAAATTTTTGTCCGTATTAATCCCAAAATGTAGTCCGGATTCATACCACGGCCTATAACAATGGATATTGGTACGATCAGACAGAAAAACTTTTCACTCTCATTATAAACTTTTAATGGTTTCAATACACGCTCGGTTAAATTTTACAATGTTTATCACTTGTTTTGTTTAACCCTTACGAAGTTTGAATACCAATCATCTTTAGCTCTTGTAAGCGGCTTTACAGGCATTGTTAGCGTATTTGGTTGACACCTGTTTTCTGAAACCTGTGTGTTATTGAAATATCTACTTTTGTAATTTACAAAACTATTTTGTGTTTGGGGTCTTTCGGCATCGGGTTGAAGTTTGAGTACAAAGGTACTTATTATTTTAGTTAACAAAATGTATCTGGCTTAATGCTTTAGTATTGAAGAAGAAAGAAAGAAAGAATATATATTTATTTGTATACATGAGCTACACAGAAATACGTATTAAACTAAGGAGAAACAGATATGAAGGTAAAAGGTGTAACTCAAGCAACAAAATGGCTCTGCCTCAGCATGAGTTGGTTGACAGCAAGCTACCAACCAACGCTGGTCTTCCGGCAGAACCACAAAACCACAAGAAATTTCAAAAATCTATTTGACATAATTTTAATAAAGGTAAGAAAAAAATTATAATAATAATCATACCAACGATAAAAATGCGTGTCAATGCAGCCAGCGTCATAGGGACGCTTCCGTCTGGCAGTGATTTGGATCAGTTGAGGTATCTTTAGATCGTTTGCAACGGTCTTCAGGTAGATCAAATATTTCATTTTTATTTTTAAACTTAGTGCTACTTTCTTTTATTAGTTGTATTGTTATTTCTGTAAATAAATGTAGTTTTACTCGGACATTTCAATAAAATTCTTCATTTATAAGATTTGTCCTGGCTGTTAGCTTATTATGGAATGTGTTATTACTGGAAGAAAGCGTTAGCCGAGTCAGTCTAGGAAAGCAATGGCGACGATGATCTCACCACACGTCACGTCTATATTCGACGATGGTGCAACCCACAATGAAAAGAGGCCCAAACGTGGATTTTTCAGATAATGTAACTTTATCTGGAAAATATCCACGAAAACCGAAAAATAGTGTTGCAAATTACTAACTACACAGTACACAATTCTCGTCGAAATAAAACAAATTGCAAAGTCAACAGTCACCGTACGAGAAAGTCAATCAAACGTGTCGCGCGCATTCGTCGCAACGAATCGAATCCATTGTACGCCAAGACAATAAAAGTTGAAATTGACTTGTGAACGCGTCGGTACTCGGTACCTATTGCGGATGCACCAATGCGGCTGACGCTTCTCACACGAGCCGACTACTATACAAAACTTATAAGATAAGATTGTTTCTATTGTATTAAGATGGGAATGCCGCAAAATTATATTATTAAAATTGATTTTTAACTGACTAAATCAAGAACAATATTCAAATAAAAAATCTGCATGGCTACATTTTAATTCCGAGGGATCACTGTACAAAATGTCAGTGTGATTTTATAAAAAACTAGTGACTCATCCCGGCTTCCCACGGGTAGCCCCTGGTGACCTCCCCCCCCCTCCTAACTCCTCCCCCTATTTCAATCTCCTGGTTCTAAGCTACCTCCCCACCAATTTTCAGCCAAATCGGTTCACCCGTTCTTGCGTTATAAATGGTGTAACTACCACGACTTTGTTTTATATATAAAGATATATATATATATATACATATATATATATATATATATATATATATATATATATATATAATATATATATATATATATATATAATATATATATATATATATATATATATATATATGTATATACACTAAAGAGGTTAAGTTTGTTTGTTTGAACTTAGAGAAATATGTAATAAAAACAATATATTCACAAATGATACATTAAATGTAATACTAAAACTAAGACAATAAAGCAAAACTAAAATAAAATAAAAACCTACCTATCAGATCAGCAAGCCGTCACCCGATGGCAGCGTGCCCAGAATGCTGGCTGCATTGCCACGCTGAATGGCAATGCTTATTCGTTGACCAAAATAAAAGCCAGCATTCCGGTCACACGTGGACTCAAAAAGACGCTCCGCAAGGTCTTTGAAAATTGTATGTGCCCCTGTTCCCCACGGGCCTAGAGCTTCCACGCCAAATGGCTCAAATATATACCCTCTGTCGAGTAATGCATACTTGCGCCGTTTGAGGGACTCCGCTGTTGTTGCTGCTGCGGAGCCAGCCCGCACTGATGTACCCGGAAGATGGGACGGCGCCAGAGTATCGACACAGGTAGCGTCCCACACCAGAGGTCGTCCCATTCTCCAGGGGATCAGTGTCATACCGTCAGGTCTTTTCCCGTAGTCTCGCATCAAGCCACACGGTTCAAGGGTAGATACACTTCATTTCCTCATTAAAATACAAAAAGTCATGTCACAAACTATTGGAAAATTTCATAAATTCATTAATATCATAAATACAATGATCCTCAACCATTTTGTCAGCTTGCTTTTAAATATAGTAAATAAAACTATGTTCAAGTAAAAGTTTAAATTGATTTGTGTTCGCGCCAGTACCCAGTGCACCGATGCCTCTCGAGTGGCGTCCGAGTGTACGCCACGTACCGCGGGTCGTTGAACTTTCGATATTTATTGGATATCGTTCAAGACGGGAGCAATTTTTCTTGAGTTACCTCACGAATATACCGCCAGAATATACCTATATCGTTTTATAAAGGACTAGCGTCCGCCAGTGGCTTAGTTCGCGGTCTACCTACCTTACAGGTCATAATCTATTAGTACCAAATTTCACCTAAATCAGTTCAGCTGTTTCGGCGTGATTGAGTAAAAAACATCCAAACATCCTCACTTTGACATTCATGATATTAGTGGGATTAATTATATATTTAGACTGTGGTGTGTCCGGCCTAAGAATATACCCCTCCGTCTCCTCCCGTGGATTTCGTAAAAGCCGACTAAGGGATTACCCGGACTTGTTAAGATTCGTCCTGGCTGCTAGCTTATGTAAGGAATATGATATTACTGGAAGAAAGCGTTAGCAGAATCAGTCGTGGGAAGCAATGGCGTCGATGAGCTCACCTCTAGTCACGTCCATATTCCACGATGGTGCAACCTACTGTGAAAAGAGGTCCATTGAGGCTCTGCCTACCCCACTTCCGGGAAAAAAGCGTGTGTATTTTATTTAATATAATTACTATTGCCCAAGCGAAGTTTCGCTCGCGTTTAGATAAAAAGTAGCCTCCCGATCCAGGTCATAAACTATCTGTGAACCTAATTTCACCGAAATCGGTTCAGGCGATTCGGCGTGATTGTGTTACAAACATACAAACATCCGAACAATTTATTTTAATTATTTTATATTTCAAACACTTCCAATTCCTATAATTATTTATTGTACAAAGAAAAAAAAAGCGTTAGTTGAGTCATGGTTGAGTCAGTCGTGGGAAGGAATGGCAAGCAAATCAAAATGACATTTAACTTCAATATGTCATCGAAGTTCGATAAACCCATGGACTTTACTACGTCCATGGATAAACCTGAAAGATTTTTCATAGGATTCAATCTGCCATTTTTGAAATAAACGTCGTCATTTTAATATTATTAAATTTTTATGTGTTTTTTCGAGTTATTTCGAGTAATTAGTTTAGTGGCATTTTAACCGATGTAACTTGGATAAATAGCACATGTGTGATGTAGTTACATTTAAGTGTATTGCGTGTCTTTTGGCTAAATTGTTGCAAATAATACAGATTTTTCATCAAAAATTATTTCGCATAGAAAAATATTTCGTAGCGATGGGAATAAGCTGAACCCTACACTACGCGTGGTTTGAGACGCATTTGGCCGATCTATTAAAAGCGTTTATGCATCGACAAACACGGAACCTGAAATGCTCTAAGCTTTTATGTAACCGACCGTGTTAGATGAACCTTTGTGTATATTTGGAACAAATGTTCCTAGTCGATTTTGACCCAATTCCCGTTGTCGGATAGCGACCGTGCTCTATGTGTTTATTCTGATGCGTACTACGCGCACACAATGAGAAATTATTTTGTAAAATTCAAAAGAAACACGATTTATCCCACTTATATCATAAGCGTAACTCTTTAGGGTTAAGCTCGCCTTTGTATATATCTTTTGTAATATTTATTTGTAATATTTTTGTCTGTGTACAATAAAGAATTATAAGAATTATACATACATAGACACACGCCTTATTCCCCGAAGGGGTAGGCAGAGCCTCAATCAATGGGCCTCTTTTCCCCGAGGGTTGCACCATCGTGGAATATAGACGTGACAAGTGGTGAGCGCATCGCTGACATTGCTTCTCGCGACTGACTCTGCTAACGCGCAATAACACATTCAACAATAAGTTAACAGCCAGGACAAATCTTATACCAAGGAATCTTACCAACAAGTCCGGGTAATTTACGATTGACTATCGAATGTTTCTGCCAAATATTATCAAAATCAGCCGGTAAATGCCAGCAAACTTACCCCTATTTTGGGGGAAATACCCTTGCAAACTTACCCCTATTTTAGGGGAAATACCCCTGCAAACTTACCCCTATTTTGGGGGGAACATACCGCTGCCAACAAAAATGGAGGATTGCACCATGGTGGGAATATAGACGTTACAAGTAGTGAACCTATCGTTGCCGTTGCTTCCCACAACTGACTCGGCTAACGCTTTCACATTGTGAAAATTTAACTTGGCTGTATCCTACGCTGCTGAGATATATACCCTTGTACAAACAAACAGACAGACAGACGGCACGGCTAAGCTTAGTAATAGGGTCCCGTTGGCACCTTTTGGGAAGGTGCCAAACGTGATGATGCCCTCAAAACCCTCAAAACGTGATGATGCCAGATTACGATGCGTTCTATCAGTGACGTGCCGCGCTCTAATAAGTAACTCTACACAAAAAAAAACAAATCCATACAACAACTGTCGGTTTATTCCATCCAGTCCTACCAGTAGTTCGATAGTCGAACTGTTTGGATGTTTTTTTTCCAAATTGTTATACTGACGGATCGAACTATTTGGAAACAAGGATTTTATTCCAAATAGATTTACTATGATTATAATGGTACAGTCAGAAATGGTACTTCAAATGCATTTGTATCTTGAGAGGAAATTGTCCTTTTTGTTATGATATAATAAATCCTTTCTCGATATATCCTCTTTGAAGGATCACTTAAAACAAATTATGAAGTTTACTTATAATATACTTGTCACTCATTTTATTTGTCATGTAAATTAATGATTTGTGTTGAGGTGAATAAGTTATACGTGTGGAGCGAAAATGGAAGAAAATGATGAAGCATCGAGTGTTGTGTTTTTAAATAGAGGAAGGGGTACGGTGCTGCTATATGCAGGACACCAATATTACAAAAACAAAACATATTGAAATAGTACAGCTGTCTGGAAATGTGCTTCAAACAAAATTAGCAGATGCGTTGGTTCAGTTACACTGCAGGTAAAATCTTACTAATATTATAATAAGCGGGAAAGGTTTACAGATGTTTTGATGTTTTAATGTTCTAAAAATATATTTGCTACTACGTAAATCGATGACTGTACTTCGGAGTTAGTAAATCTATTTGGAATAAAATCCATGTTTCCAAATAGTTCGATCCGTCAGTATAACAATTTGGAAAAAAACATCCAAACAGTTCGACTTTCGAACTACTGGTAGGACTGGATGGAATAAACGCAACTGTCGACTGGGAAAAACTCTAAACCAATAATGACGTCAATACAGTCGCGTATAAACCCTGGGAACCAACTGTTATCTACTCTATGCACAGCAGCGTCATAATAATCGCACAGATTTGATTTACATCGGCAGCTTTTTGTTGTCTGACTATCAAAGATGGCGGCGCGCGGGCCACAGAGCGCGGACACTTTCTGATAAAGCAATTTACATACTAAATATGCATCTAAAAAATTTGATGCATAACAAGTATGGGAGACTGCCAAGGACAGGGACAAGAGGAAGAACTCGGGGGAGACCTTTGCCCAGCAGTGGGACAATAAAGGTTAAGATTTTTTTTATTTCTTATACGTACTACTAAATTAGCAATCACGCGTACGGCCCGGCCCACATGTTTGTAAGCGGTTACCGTAGCCTATGGACGCCTGCAATACCAGAGGCATCACACGCGCATTGCTGACCCGTCTATGCTCTTGACTTTAATCTATAAGTACATCCTCAGATCTCTACACAAATCCGTTAGAATATACTAGGGAGTATTCAGAGGTAAGTCCAAACTTTGTATGTATTTTTTTGCTTTATGGGTATTAGTTACACAAATCCAATTCATTTTAGGTAGGTACTTAGTACATGTTTTTGTCACTTCTGTCTGTGTGTGTGTCTGTAGCACACATGTACCTAGGCCTACCTACCTAGGGTGGTAGGTTACGGTGTGGTTGTAGTTGTGCAATATTAGTTTTTATTTAGTTCTTATCTTGTTTGCTTTTTTGTTGGTGAGTGTATTTTTGTGTATAGTCACCAATAACCGTTTTCTTTTATTCTTTCTTTCTAAAGTAATTAGGGCGAGCGAAGCGAGTTCTCTACTATCCCACAACGGATGCAATTTTGTGGCACACTTTGCGAAAAAAGTATGACACCTCTTGAACATAGTAATTTAAATTCAAATCTAGATATGTTTGTATATAAAAAAATATGTCAAAAAATCTTACAAGCCCTTACAAAGCTGTGCTTTTTTTTAGTAAATTTATTACTTTCTCTGCAGATCTTGGTCCCAAGTCCCAACACGAATATGTCTGACAGATTTATTAGGGCGAGCGAAGTGATTCTTTTACTATCCCACAACGTATGCATTTTGTGGTACACTTTAAGAAATAACTATCACATTTATATATTTATAATTTAAAATAGTAATTTCAATTAATATGTAGATGTAATCTATAAAAAAACAAGAAAAAAAAACATGCGAGAACTTACAAAGCAGTTTTTGGCTACTTTTATACTAGGATGTTTATCCAGAGAATTATTTTTATAGCTTTCTGGTCCACTGATGGAGGTCTGCATATTCTACGGCGCCTCTATTAGCTGATCGTCGCGTGTTGTTTCCATGCTCTGCGCAGCCGGAGCACGCGCATCTCGTAAATTACAGAAATAGCTCCCAGTACCAACACCTATCAGACTCAACACCTGGAGATGTGACTTTGACCCTGGATCTTTCATTGAATTAAAAGTGTTGGATTGGCTGAAGTCCCGTTTTTACAAAATGAATGATATTTATTGAGGAATGGTTTCATAGTAAAATGTGTTGATTTGGCAATAAAACATGGAAAAGTAGATTCGTTTGTTTTTTGTGCCTTGTTTTGGTAAAACATGACTAATCAATTATTTTTGTATTTTGTATTCAATAATACAATTTATAAAAACTATAAGCCTTTATACGGTGTACCACAATATTAGGTACTACATAAATTAATGATGTGGTTCACCAGTAAAATATTTTTACATACCTAGTATTGTCTATAAAAAACTCAATACACTCAGATGTTTCTCCTCAATCACTTAAATAAAAAAATAGAAGAAATAAAAAAAAAAATTGTATGTAACTTCCGTCATATAATATTGTTATCTAGCTAATCTATGTACGAGTGACTGACTGACTTATTGATTCATCATCGGCGAGCCGAAACCGCTGGACCTAGAAAGCTGAAACTTGGAGCGTAGGTTTATTTTATAGCAAAACCACCCACTAAGAAGGGATTTTTGAAAATACAACTCCTAATGGGGTGAAAAGGGGTGAAAACCATTGTATAAAAAACCGTATTCTTGATTAACTGACTGACACCCTTCCTTTTGGCTTTGCCGTAGTCGGGGCAGTAAAATCCTTGCGTGACTGAATGACTGACTGACCTAACTGACTGACTGACTATCAATGAACCAGCTTAACCCCAGAGACCTGGAATTTGGAGGGTACATTCCATTTGAGGGCAAAGGGTGCACTCAGTATGAAGCCGTTTATGCGGCGGAGCCTTGCCTCGGAGGTCGCAAAACCCTATTGTGAAATTGGAGGCCTAGGGAGAAGTCAATACGTACCAAGTTCGAGTTCCGCCTCCGCGTCCTCCGATATGGTCTCCATGGTGCATGGCTCATCGCGCGCGGGCGTGCAACGCACTCGGGCACGCCGCGCGCACTCCGCACACACTATAGCCGGCAATTTGACGCACTTCCTACAACTCTACTGTACTTAGTTACACTGCAAATGTGCGGCTTTATTCACTTTAAACTTAGTAATAAAATCACTATTTAGTAAGTGACACTACATTTGTAGATTTTATGCACCAGAGGTCGCAGTCTAGGTTTAATGCGCAATAGGTTCACAGCATGCCTATAATGAACTCTACAATTTTTAAGTTTTTGTTAACAGTTTTTACAGTTTTCAAGAAGAAAAAAATATATGGTATTCTTAAGGTTTTTATGAAGAGAAATCATAAATTCAATACACTATTTTACTTCAATCGATAACGAACTTTTGAAACATTTGGTAATTTACGAGTATTAATTATTATTTGAGTTAGTGATGTCATCAACAAAATTTAACAAAACTCTAAAGGGCATTTTTATATTATTTGTCATACACAAAACCACGGTATCAGAGCGTGCGCTCGCCTTCTTCGCTTCACATAAAAATGTTCGTTGAAACTGGTTGAACTAAGTTTACCAGTTCACTGGCTTATCAGTGCGCCTTAAGGCTGGCTATGTACGGCTTCCTGATTACGTTTTCTGATCAGGAATTCAGATTCGGACACCTAAATGCTCGGCTTACATACAAAATCTTCAACATATGTTTTCCAAACTGAAAAAAAAAACGTGACGTTCGTTTCGAAAATGAGCGCTACACAGAATTCCAAATCTGAACTCCTAATCTGAAAACCTAGCCAGGAAACTTTACATCTGCGGCCAGTAAGGTGGGGTATAACGCAAAAATAAAACAATCTTTTATTTAATTTTTAACAGAGTAAATCAAGTGTATATATTTTTAATATTCAAATTAAAAATATGCATGGATACTACATTATAATTATCTACCAGAAACACGATAAGTTTTTTTTAATGTTATAGCTCGACGAACTGGCAAACGGCCCACCTGATGGTAAGCGGTTACCGTCGCCTATTGACATCTGCAACACCAAGGGCATTGCCAATGCGTTGCCTGCCCTGATGGACTCTTTTTACATATTTTTTGAAGCAGCTCATGTTGTAGTTTAGCGGAAACACCTCAGGAGGGAGCCCATTCTACAACTTGCACGCATCGGGGAGAAAAGATCTCGTAAAGCGAGCAGTACGAGATACCCACGTGTCGATGATGTGTGGATGAACTCCCTTGCGTTGTCGAGAAGTGCGATGGTAGAACCTGGATGCGGGTATGAGATTGAACAGCTCAATTATTTTCTTGATATATAGAAAAAAAAACAAAGTTACCAGATTCGATTGTTCATTAAAATGGAGCATATTACTGAGTAAAAAATTAGATAAATAAAAACAATACAACAAAGCCGAGTAAACAAATGTTTACAGTAAGGATATTGTAAAATTATTTCCGGGACGAATATTTGTAGATCATACAAACATTTGTCCTGCAGCGGGAATCGAACCCGCAACCTTTCACATCTCAGCCAGCTACTCGCCCGACGCGGTACTGAGGTCGCCTTTACAAACTTAAAACAAGTATTATTACAAAGAAAATTCTAAACAACAGCCGTTAAGAAAATGTGCGCTAAGAAATTGAAACCGGGAGTCCGTTGGGGATTGGAGAAAATATGTTTCTACAAAGTAATACCTAGCTATATGAATTTATTATTACAGAGATTATTACATAGCTTACACCTTTCCAAAATTTGAAATTTAAACATTTTGTTCCACCAAAATGTTTTCTCGTCAACCTCATGTCAAGATATCAAGTATTTGTAGAAACCTATGAATGAGGTGACCCTTAGAAAACCCAAAATCAGCGACATAGCGCTTGGAATTAGCAATGAGTTGGAACACCTAGGGAGCTTGATACGCAAACGATGTTTAGGTACTCCTAATTTTACCTTTGGCTTAAAACCTTTCCTATTTTTGCCGTATCAAACTCCATTAAATTTAGTACACATGGTCAGTTTCTTATAAAACTATTCTTCTAACTTCTATTTAGTACTGCGTAAAGAAGACAGCGCGAGCATAAACTTGTTTGCCAAAAAGTATTTGTAATGGTGCTTTATTAATTACTAATTTGTTCACAGCGTTTAATAATGTGACTTGAAAGAGTTACCTATTTTTATATTCAGTTAATATCATTACTATAATAATTGCATGCTAAGGCTTAAAAGGAATGTGTTGGACATAATATAATTATTTAATATCTATAATACAACCACATTTCATTCAATAAATAAATTTCAATTTATTTCATTTCATATTAAAAAAAAACTTCTTGTTAAAGCTAATGATAAACTTAAAATGAAGCTGATGATGAATGATGATGTAATTATTTAACGCATCATGACGATCCATAATAAAACATGGAATGACGTTAAAATGGTGATGTGGTACCTCTTACATAGCAAGCATTCCAAATGGCCTGTAAACACCCCTTAATTACTGACGTACTGATTTACCATTCATATGCAGAGGCACGTATTGTCATTGAGTTGTGGGCAATTACTTTGAATAGTTTGTAAATACCTCCATAACTTAAAGCCATGAAACAATACACTAGACTGATCTGTGATAGCCTGAGTGCTTAACTTAAAGCCATGAAACAATACACTAGACTGATCTGTGATAGCCTGAGTGCTTAACAAAACCAATTAATAGTTTATAATAGTTTGTCATTGAGCTCCGCTCTTGTCGGTGCAAGTGATGCAAGTCCCTTCGTTTGTCTCTTTCCAATGCGGTCTCTTTTACCACCTTACGACATGACAGCGACCAACTTCTTTATATGGTTCATCTAACTTGATTGCGATCTTCCTCTTCCTTGCTTTCCCCTCCTCTTTCTATTTTCCCTTCTAGTTTTCATAAAGCTGTCAAAATAACTAACAATATTTCCCCTTCTACTTTGAATATTTCATATTGTTCTTTTTCATAATACTGTTTTTTTTTTACTACAGCACTTGGAGAAATTTGTATCCAGAAGTCATCATCAGCCTTTGGATATCTTCGCCTGGACATGAATTATGTTACTATGTTGTTATGTTGTTAGCGACTACATTTAATTAGAAGATTTGCCATAATCACCAGGTCTGGCAGCCGGATTGGTGATAAGCAGAACTGGTGTTTTTTTTTTTACAACTTGAATGACGGATCAGTCAGATGGCCCACCTGATGTTAAGCGGTACCCTCTGCCTATGAACTGTGCATTATCACATAGGTACATCCACCTAGGACGCACCCTATGCGGCATTGCACTGCGCCCGCTACCCTGAGATATAAAGATGAAAAGTCTCATGTGCCTGTAATTTCAACGACAACCATACCCTTCAAACCGGAACACAGCTGCTAATAAATGTAAAAATGCCATGGAAAAATCAAAGAGCCATGGAGCGGGCCATGCTAGCTATCCACCTCGTGGACCGTATACCAAACGTCGATATTCGATGAAGAACTAAGATCGAGGATGTAGGTATACGGATAGCGAGGCTCAAGTGGAGATGGGCGGGACACTTGTCAAGGCGAGATGATTACCCATAGACCAAAGTAGTCACCGAATGGAGGCCGAGAGATATGCGATGGCCTCGAGGCCATCTGCCCGATGGTCAGACAACATTGTGCAGGCAGTAGGAGAGCGGAGGATCCGGCTGGCACAAGACCGCCAGGAGTTGCGTTATAGAGAAGAGGCCTTTACTCAGCAGTGGGTGTTACCGGCGCAGGATAGATAGATAGATAGATAGTGACGTTCTAAAGAAGCAAAACTTATAATGAAATTCAAACCGTCCTTTCTCTTGTAATGTAGGCGAAACCGTCCAATAAGCACGTTACTAAAATAGATTCAATACAGTAGAGTGATATCGATTCCAGCTTCATACTCAACAACATATATTTTGCATACATTTTAAAATTGAACAGCAGTTTTATGAAAAAATATTGTTGATACGAGTCGCATCTAATGATATATCAATCTGAAGCCGAAATACCGTAGTAAAAATAGTCAAATTAATGTTCGAATCATGTTACAATCGATTCAATTCGATTCCCGCCAACTCGGAACATATATTTGTAATCTGATGGTTATTTTATATGTATAATAAAAAATATCTATCTATCTATGTAATGTATTGTATTAAGTATATCAGTTATCTTATACCCATAACACAAGCTCTGCTTAGCTTGGGGCTAGATAATGTTGTGTAGTTCACACCACTACCATTATTTATTTATTCATTTAATTACTAACATTATCATAAGTATCAACAACTGTGACGTCCACAGATGGACTAGGCCTTCCCTATAAAATCCAATTGACAGAATTTGGAGAGAATGTGGAGAGAATGTGGAGAGAATGTGGAGAGAATGTGGAGAGAATGTGGAGATAAAGTGGAGAGAATGTGGAGATAATGTGGAGAGAATGTGGAGAGAAAGTGGAGAGAAAGTGGAGAGAATGTGGAGATAATGTGGAGGGAATGTGGAGAGAATGTGGAGAGAATGTGGAGAGAATGTGGAGAGAATGTGGAGAGAATGTGGAGAGTATGTGGAGATAATGTGGAGATAATGTGGAGAGAATGTGAAGAGAATGTGGAGATGATGTAGAGAGAATGTGGAGAGAATGTGAAGAGAATGAGGGAATATTGTTGAGAGAATGTGGAAAGAATGTGGAGAGACTGTGGAGAGAATGTGGAGAGAATGTGGAAAAAATGTGGAGAGAATGTTGAGAGTATGTATAGATAATGCGGAGAGAATGTGGAGAGAATGTGGAGAGAATGTGGAGAGAAAGTGGAGAGAATGTGGAGATAATGTGGAGAGAATGTGGAGAGAATGTGAAGAGAATGAGGAGATATTGTTGAGAGAATGTGGAGAGAACGTAGAGAATGTGGAGATAATGTAGAGATAATGTGAAGAGAATGAGGAGATATTGTTGAGAGAATGTGGAAAGAACGTGGAGATAATGTGAAGAGAATGTGGAGAGAATGTGGAGAGAATGTGGAGAGAATGTGAAGAGAATATGGAGAGAATGTGGAGAGATTGTGGAGAAAAAGTGAAGAGAATGTGGAGAGTATGTGGAGAGAATGTGGAGAGAATGTGAAGAGAATGTGGAGATAATGTAGAGAGAATGTGGAGAGAATGTGAAGAGAATAAGGGGATATTGTTGAGAGAATGTGGAAAGAATGTGGAGAGACTGTGGAGAGAATGTGGAGAGAATGTGGAAAAAATGTGGAGAGAATGTGGAGAGAATGTGGAGAGTATGTTTAGAGAATGTGGAGAGAATGTTGACAGATTCGGGGACAAACAGCAACTACTCAGATTTTCAACGAAGCTTGACACGCGCATTGGTGATCGCAGCGTTGATGTTGAGTACTTTAGGTGGACGCTGCCCATCCCTTGTTTTACGAATGAATTAATTAATAAATTAATGAAACTGCTTTATTGCACACCTTACAAAAAAGTTGAAATAAAAATTTCAAAACAAATAAATATAAAAACCCGGTCAAGTGCGAGTCGGACTCGCGCACAAAGGGTTCCGTACCATTATCTAAAAAACCGGCAAAAAAACACGTTTGTAAACAGGGTAAACGGAACCCTAAAAACTAAGTAAAATGGGCGGTCTTATCGCTAAAAGCTATCTCTTCCAGACAACCTTTAGGACATCCACGTGAGGAGACGGGCGTATATACTTAGGGCAGGCACACGTAGTTATTCAGTATCGTTATGTAGGAATGTTCTATAATTATAGTTGATGCATCGATGCAGGCCAATCTGGCACGAGTCGGCCATTACAGATTTATAGCTTTTAGGTATTTTATGGATTATTAATAGAGCCGTGGTGTGTCCGGCCTAAGAATGGACCCCTCCGTCTCCTCACATGGATGTCAAAAAAGCTGACTAAGGGGTTACCCGGACTTGTTAGTAAGATTTGTTGGTATCACATGTATCAGACTGCTTAGCTTACTAAGAATATATATAATAATATAATAAGAATATAATCATTTATTGGCATAGAAGTAACACATTAAAAAGATTTATAGAGTTATAAGAACTAAATTAAGTGCTACATACTATGACTCGTCACAACAGGTAAAAAGGTACAGACATTGTAGGGAATGTGTTATTACGGGAAGAAAGTGTTAGACGAGTCATTCGTGGGAAGCAATAGCGGCGATGAGCTCAACACTTGTCACGTCTACATTCCCACGATGGTGCAAACCCACGGTAAAATGAGGGTCTTTGAGGTTCTGCCTACCCTTTCGTAGAAAAATGACTATGTATGTATTACTAAAGAGGTTAGATGTATAGTGGCCATGGTAGTACTATTATATTCTGCGGTCTCGGCATAAGAGTAGGACTTCTCCGTCTCCTCCCGTGGACGCCGTAAACAGTGACTAAATAATAACGCTAGGGGATAAGCAGTAGCATCCACCTGAGTAATCTACACTTTACTGCGATCACCAATCCGCCTGCTGCCGTGATTATGGCAAATCCCCTCTATTATAAGGGGGAGGCCTATTGCAGTAGTAGGACCTAGGACGCGCCCTATGCGGCATTGCACTGCGCCCGCCACCCTGAGACATAAAGATGAAAAGTCTCATGAGTGTTTAATTTCACCGGCACCCATACCCCACAAACCGGAACAAAGCAATGCGAGCGCTACTCAGAACTAAAAATAAAAACAAAAATTAAAATAATACAGCAGAAATAAAAACCTATCTACTTACCTATACCCATTTCCACCATATAATACTTGACACACGAGAATTCTTCAATTTTAAAAATACAGATTTTTATTAGAAAGTTACAAAAAATACTCTTATTTGTATTAATATATTCCTACGATTGTGCGATCCAGTCACATTTCCACGGTGCAAAGACGCCTATTGGCCCGTTCGTTAACTTATGTACTTTGCTTTTTCTATTTGATAAATTATGAACATTTTAATATTTTCATTACAATATCAATAAAGTCAGTACCTTCATAAATTTTCCTTTGAAGCTAACTTTATAATAAAATTCAATTAGAATCGCTCAAGTTTATTTTAGAATCGCCTTTTTATTATTTCCGCCATCAAAGAAATGACTAGTTCAATGAGCTATGAGAAATATGATGGATATTGAAATATTAGATATTCTAAAAATACCGCTCGGGAATTAATTTTAGTAAGATGAAGCTGATGGGTGGATCCTGAAGTTACAATGACAAAATATTATTAGTTAGTACATTTTTATTATCAACTAGCGACTCGCCCCGGCTTCGCACGGGTAGCCCCTGGAAAAATGTTCATAAATTCCTTCAGGGTAGGCAGCGCATCGACTATACCCCCCGGGGTTGCCGGTTTATATAAGCGACGGTGACCACTTTATATCATCAGGTAAGCAAATAAGCTAAATTGCCTATTAATTTCATAAAATTAAAAAAAACATAGGTAACTATTATAGATTTTAGGTCAGCTCATGAACACTTCTTCAGATAGCGAAAGTTGATTTCGCGAGAACTAGGAGACTTAAAACACATGTTTTAATTGATAGAATCTCATAAACATCATCAGATTAGCTACGAACAAAAAAAAAGCACTGTAAAAATGTGTTCATCGTAGCTAAACTGATGATATTTATGAGATACTATCAATTAAAACATGTGTGTTAAGTCTATCATGAGATGCAATGAGCAAAAAACAACAACAAAAAAAACACGCCACACGCTTGAGAGTCAGTAATATTGCATTCAACTATATTTTAAAAGTCATTTGCCTAAGAAGGACTCGAACCGGCTAAATTACAAATAATAAATTAGGATATCGATCGAAAAGGTAAATTACAAGGATCAATTCCTTCTTCCTTGTAGAATGGTTGTAGGGCACACTATATAAATTTTTCGATAGGGCAATTAATTAGAAGGTAGGTGAAAAATTACTTACAAGTTTTGCTCCCGAGGTATTTCCGCTAAACTACAAAATGAGCCGCTTCAAAAATAAAAATAATTAGACTCCTTCAGGGCAGGCAACGCATTGGCAATGTCCCTGGTGTTACAGATGTCAATAGGCGACGGTAACCGCTGAACAAGGCGGGCCGTATGCCAGTATGTCAAGCCATTACAGTAAAAAAGTACCTAATGCAGTAATGCACGTATATAATATAGAAACCAACTCGTATTTCTAAAGAATGCACGTATGTACATGTATCTATCGTATAGATTGTATAAAATAAACTTTTTGTATCTACGAAACATCTTTCGCAGCTTACAAATGACTTGCGGAATACCTACACAAAGTATCAGAGCATGTTGTCTGATATAAGAGCGTGTCTAGAAGTTTTAACAAGTTGTATATTTGATTGTACAATAAAATTGGTTTCTACACAATATTGAAGAAGTTTTTGACCTCCGTGGCTTGCAGGCGAGTAGCCTGACTGGAACCGCAAGAGGTACAGGTTTAATTCCTGCAGCGGGACAAATGCTTGCATGTACACAAAATTCTTTAGAATTAAGACAGTGCCAACGCCAGGCAGATCGCGCCGCTCCTAAAAGCAGTTTTTATAGAATATCTCGTAAAATATAGATAATTTAGAAAGCCCCTACAGTTAACCCACGGCTTTGCTGTATTGATTTTATTTATCTAATTATCTACCCAATAAATATGCTTCATTTTATTAAACAATCGAATCTAGCCAAAAGTTAGAGGTAACTTTGGGATTTATTTCTATCGAGAAACTCCTAGAATCGTGTTGACTCTTATCGTGTTTCTGGTAAAGTGATGCATCGGAATTACAATGTAGTGTCCATGAATATTTTACTTAATATAGTCAATTAAAAATCGAATCAAAGATTGTTAATTTAGCGAAATACCCCACCTTAAGCGCCTTACCGGTACACTCCTCGTTTTTTGACGACAACCCGCTTGCTTCGCCTATTCCATATTGTTCCCGTCATCAAATCATTAATCTTATCTTCCGTCACTATCGAGCGCTTTCTGTCGAGGCCGGTCATCAGTCCTCGTAGGTATTATCTTTGTACACTATCTGGTTTGTTTTGTGTCGAAGCAAGTTTCGAAATTTGATCCTTTTTGCAAGCTTTATATTAACTTGTTGCAATGTATGTCCGGGTGGAATCTTGCAACTGAATTTTAAAGCAGTAATCCTCAACCGATTGAGGTGGTATTTGGCATACCTGTCAAGTTTCGATGACAATACAATATCATGGTGACAGCGAGCTGATGCGATGATGGAGACGGAAGGTGGACAACGGAACTCCTCGATAGATAATAGCAGATAGATAGATAATAGGCCGTGTTTAGACTGATTTTGATCGATCACTAATTTTATAAAAGCTCGTTTTGAAAAATATATATTTAATCAAAACTTTTTATATTTTACAATAATTATCAAAACTACTGGACTAATGGACTTCAACTTTTTAAAATTCTTTTGTACGATTTTCACCCTATCTATTTGCGGTGGCCCCACATGAAAATCGTTTCCCAAGAAGTATACTCCAAAAACGTATAATAAATATTAGGTATTTGAGTGTCGTCCATAGAAACCTATAATATTCTCTCTCTGCGAAGACCCTCCGTTCGAACTGGATATTATTTTATCAGTGCTGGAGACTTCTCTCAGCCTCGTGACGATTGCCCTTAATTATTTTGATGTCGACGCTAATAGGTTCCCCTCGGTAACAGTATTACGCAAAGATCGCAATTCTGCTCCATACAATGGAAATTGGCTCCCATTTTGAATATTAACTAATCAATAAGATGTTATAGACACAAGCAGCAGTGTCCGGCCTAAGAATAGACCCCTGCGTCTCCTCCCGTGGATATCGTAAAACCTGACTCAGGGATTATCCTGAATCAGGATCAATCTGAATCCCCTGATTATCAGGGGGTATCCTGAATAAGGTAAAGCGTTACTTCACACCAGGACAGCTTCGTCTGTACAAAGCACAAGTCCGGGCTGGTATGGAGTACTGCTGCCACGTCTGGGATGGCTCGGCCAAACACCAGCTTGCTGCCTTGAACTCGATCGAACGCAGATCTTTCAGGCTTAATAGGTGAGCAACATAAGGCAGATCTAAGGCAGGACTAAGATCCAGAGTCTCGAGCACCGCCGTAAGGTCGCGTGCCTTTCGATCTTCTATGAGTTACATTTCGGGGAATGCTCCCAGGAACATCATGATCTGATCCCACCATCCCCTTTTCATCATAGGACGAGCAGACGCACGGCTCGGTACCATCCATACCTCATTAGTATACCCTCTATTCGTACTAAACGTTCCAGTTCTACCTTTATATTGCGAACTGCTAAGGAGTGGAATAAACTCTTTCCTGAAAACTATAATCTGGGTCTCTTCAAGGCTAGAGTGAATAGGTGCCTTCTAGACCTTTGTGCTCCATCTTCGGCCAGATCGTCACTTACCAACAGGTGAGATCGTGGTCAAACAAAGGTCTATCAATGTTAAAAAAAATACCCGGACTTTTTGGTAAGATTCGTTGGTATAAGATGTTTCCTGGGTGTTGGCGTTATTACTAGAAGAAGGCGTTAGGCGAGTCAGTCGTAGGAAGCAATGGCGGCGATGAGGTCACGACTTGTCACGTCTATATTCCTACGGCGGATGGCCATCTATGTGTGTATAGAAACTGATTTAAAGAGCTAACTATAGGCTTGTGGTTTGAAAGTTTCCTGTTAGTTTTAAAATAACATATAAAATAAAAATAAAATTATGACCTCTGTGGCGTAGTGGGCGAGTAGACTGTTGAGATACGAGAGGTGTGGTTTCGATTACCGCTGCGGGACAAATGTTTGTATGATCTGCAAATATTTGTTCCGGGTCTGTGTGTTGTGGTACCATTGAAATTGGTCGATGATGAAATCGGTCCAACCGTAAAGGCGTATCGTGTAAGAAAGGTCACCCAGTATATAGTGCTAAAAACATACATAACTACATACATACATGCATACATAGACACACGCGACTAACGCTTTCTTCCAGTAGTAATAACACATTCCATAATAACCTAGCAGCCAGGACAAATCTTATACCAACGAATCTAATCGGTTTTTACGACATCCACGGGAGGAGACGGAGGGGTCTATTCTTAGGCCGGACACACGTACTGCTCTATTTTTTATTTGATTACCCATATACATATTTTTGCAAAAGCCTGTTAAAATATTTATGGATCAATTGCGAAAACTAAATCAAATTAACTGAAATTATAGTTTGTTTTTGTTTTCGAAAAAGCTCTCTTGAGCGTTCCAAAAGCACTTTTGAGCCAAACTTCTTACATCAAGATTTCTAAAAACTATTATATTCTACTATTTCTACTCGTAACTAAAGAATGTTAGATATTTTTTTTTATCCGTACACTATTTTGATGTTTTACGAGTCACATCCGGTCAAAAAGTCTATTCTGTTCATTTCATACCAACAAAATATCCTATCATTTATCACACATTATTATTATCTGCACCAAACTGTCAGAAAATCCCGCACTTTTTGTCGATCACGAAACACGTAAACACCAATTACGGAAAAAGCGTCCATAGTCGACCATTTCCGGCGCGATACTAAAGGAAAACTGACCACGTGGCGAACTTGGCGAAGACTCTCCCAAAGGACATCACAAACCGAAAACAACTTTAATACCTCCACCTAAAGTCGAAATTGAAAGATATAACAAAGACAATAAAATAAAATTGTTCACGTAAGTTTCGATAGCTCTCGAACCTTATAACGAAACTCCTAAAGTCGTTTATTGAATGGCATAACTCTCAAGTGGTTATCAAAAACGGAAAACTTCTGAAGTTGGGAGCTTTGCTAAATTGAATTCGGGAGTTGTTCGTCCTTATTAACAGAGCGATAAAGTTCAAATTACAGCGCGCTGGCCTTGTATTTACAACCGGTACAGGTAAATGAGGTGAAAATATTCATGGATGACAAATAACGGTGAGACGTGGAAAATAACAATTGTTTTGCGTAAAAAATGCGAGAGAAATGTAGTAGGGATGTAGCGTGTCGTGTTTTATCATCATCATCACCTTCTTCAACACCATAATCATGATCATCGGCAGCCTTCTGTAGCAGTCCACTGCTGTGGGCGAGGCCTCCCCATAAAATGCGATGGTGGGATTTGCCTTAGGCGTGAACATATAATGTGAAATGTGGTGCATTAAAACCTTTTTTCTCCACGAGCTTTATAGAAAAATCTACAAATAAAAATATATTATGTTGATCTACATCATATAAAGCATGACCGCTTGTTTTTTTTTTAATAACTTAATATTTAAGACATCAATTTACAAAGTACGAGTAGCCTCTGCTATCGTAGTTACAACCATTTTTCTCCTAAGCTATCAATCATAAGATGTTTTTATTTCCTTCAGTATATTAAATAACACAACGCCGAGAGAACCTTGATTTTGTTTTTGAAAATTACTTTCCTAATAATATTTCAATTTAAAAAAACGGAGAGCTCTTGTCTACCCCGCAGTTAGGTAATTCCTTGGATAGGTAATCCAAAAAAAAAACAGGCGTGTGTGGTGTGTGTTTGAAATGTAGTAGAGCTTTTTTGTGAAAGTGTTCGTCCAGGGAATTACTAAATCCATACCTATTTCTGCCGCAAAGCAGTAGTGCTTGCATTGTTGTGTTGGTTGTGTGAGACTGCGCAAACAAAATATGCGGATCTCGGGTCGTAGACAAGTATCCATCCAAGCGTAAACGCAATACGAGAACGAAAACAAAATGCGAGGGAATAGTATTCACCTTCGCCAGCGGTTGGACGTTTGTCTAAGCGATGTTTATAACATCGCTTCGTTACTCTGCACACGGGATATATGAATGTTAAACTTGCACCAAACATCTACCGTGCTTAATAAACGCGGAGTTTCCTTGGAATAGTAAAACCGTGTTTTATCTCTTTATTTTCAAAATCGATCTCGTAAATCCTAGTCCTAACATCACTAAGACTTGTCAATAACTCTCACGGTTTCAGATTTCGACTACTATACAGCGTCAAGAGACCTTTAATTCTAGATATTTAGGTATTTTAATTCAAAAAACAACTAAAACTAACGATTACGAGACAAGCCGTATTCATTCCCAAAACTATGTTTTTCATTTAAATCTGCAATGTCCTAAAATATAAGTCTCCATTCAGTTTGGGGTAAGTTTTGGAGTATATATGACAAGCCTAACGCAGCCAAAAATTCACTAAAAATAATTATTTTGTAGAAAAATAAATATATACACACATAGACACACGCCTTTTTCCTTGAAAGGGTAGACAGAGCTAAAATATCTTTTTTAAAACAGGCATTTATGAAATTAGTGGTTGGAATGAGCCTAAACACGGCCAGTCTACTATTATCCATCAAGGAGTTCCGTTGTCCATCTTCCGTCTCCATCATAAGATCCGCTCGCGGTAACCATCATATTAAAGATAAAGATAAAAGGTAGAGATAAGTTTATTTCACTTAGAATTGGTACAATAAGTCATAACTAATATTTGCATTAATTTTAAAGATGTTCGTGAGTATATGAAATAAGAGAACTTAGCCTTCCGTGCTAGTTAAAAAAAACTGTGTTATGGCAAGGTAACGCTTCTCACACCTTATAGAATAGTCCTTTGGATATTATCAAGTAAAATTATACCTTAATGTTAAGCTCATATAAATATAAACCTTATAAATTAACATACCTCATGATTCTTGTCATTTATGAATCATGAATGGTCATTTGACGACGTCGGTGGCGCGTCGGGCGAAGGTTGGCCTGCGACGCAGGAGGTTGCGGGTTCGATTCCCGCCTCGTAACAAATATTTGTGCGATCGCACATATTTGTTCCGGGTGTCCTGGGTATTTTCTATGTATAATAAAAGATATCTATCTATGTTATATATTGTATTAATTGTATCAGTTATCAAGTACCCATAACACAAGCTCTGTTTAGCTTGGGGCTAGATAATGTTGTGTTGAACTGTCCAGCGTTGTTAATTTATTTTGTTTATTTATTTTATACCTACATATATCACTTAACGTCAGTTGAGGGATTTGGTTTCAATAACGCTTCCCTATACCTACCTAGCGTCGGTAAACAATGCCAGCTGGCCAGAAATCCAGATCAAGGAGCACATCCTTATACTTCGCCTGGACCTGGAGAGCATATGACTTGAAGTCAGTGGCCCTGTTGGTCAGCAGCCGTTGGAGAAACAGTCGAATTGCCACCCCCTGAATCCGGCCCTGACACCTCTCCGTCACGAACGGGATTGAATTGTCATTGTAACAGGTATTACAGGTGAAATTACAGGCACATGAGACTTTTCATCTTATGTCTCAGGGTGGCGGGCGCAGTGCAATGCCACATAGGGCGCGTCCTAGGTGGACGTGACCTATGAGGTAATACACTGTTCATAGGCAGAGGTTACCGCTTAACATCAGGTAGGCCATCAGCTTGTACCGTCATTCAAGTATAAAAAAAAAAGTATGCAAAATTTCAGGTCAACCGAACACCGGGAAGTGGGTCAAAATTAACATGTAAGATGATTACACCGGGGACAGGTGAAACTAAATAAATGCTTGTATTATAGGAAACCTTGGACCCGACAATAAAATCCGTATCTGCTGTGAACCAAAGTACCTCCTTTTTCTCCCTTTACTATCTCCGAACCATAAAAAAAACATTCTTCCGAATAACAACCGAATTAACTAACCATAAAGTTCTCCGAACTAGTTGACCGTGTGTCGTCGCACCAAAATAGTATATGCCGATGTTTTCATAGCGTTTTACGATTTCATAAAATATCTTTATGTAGGCGCGGGACAGTCGGCAACAGTCATCGCTGAAGATTGATCATTTAACCTCATTTTTGTAATTTTTAACGATCATTATGAAAAACAGATTCATCATCATCAGCTGAGTAGAGTTAGAGTAGTTTCGTCCACTGTTTTTGAGGGTTCCGTACCCAAAGAGTAAACGGTACCCTAATACTAAGACTTCGCTGTCCGTCCGTCCGTCTGTTACCAAGCTTTATCTCATGAACCATGATAGTTAGACAGTTGAAATTTTCACAGATGATGTATTTCTGTTACCGCTATAACAAAAAACACTAAAAAACAGAATAAAATAAATGTTTTAGGGGGCTCCCATACAACAAACGTGTAATTTTTGCCGTTTTCATTGATAATGGTACGGAACCCTTCGTGCGCGACTCCGACTTGCACTTGACCGGTTTTTATTTTAAATTGTATCCCTGTAGGATGATAAAATATTTACATCGTTATTTTTAGCTTTCGAAGGCAAAAATATCTGTTTAAGCATTTTGCCGCGATGCGTGTCTGAACTTGCAGTTATGGGATTATGACACTTCTACGTAAACTCAAACTGAATTTATTAAAACTTTAAACAGAGAGCAAGCAACCTACACAACTGACTGTACATAATACTGCTAAATCATCTGAGTCTTGATATTTCATTCCGGTACATAAATGTTCGGTTTACGCATAACTTTTAATGATGAGATGTGTTTATTAAAGCCCTGACAGCTCGCACGTCATCACCTGGGCATATCTTGTGCTTTTGGGCCTTCGAGCCGGATGCCAGAGGTCCAAGTCAGTGTTTTACAAACGTCATCATAACGACGATCGGCCGTGTATAACGTAATAACTAGCTATTAATCTGTGCTATAAACGTCACAGATGAATGGCTAGTTACAACGCAATACACGCATGATCATCGTTACGATGGCGTTTGGAAAACTCCGACTTGGGCCTCAGAGGGGCTAGTCTGCAAATGTAACAAGCAACTTACAATTATCTATGATCAAAGTCAAATGTATTTTATTCATTTAAATCACAAGGATCATTTTGAACACGAACTTAGACCCCTCTTACTATTTTTTTATGAATGATGTTAGTATGTAACTTATATGGATTATTAACCAATTGGTACTAATATTATAAATGCAAAAGTAACTCTGTCTGTAACCTTTTCCCGCCTAACCCGCTGAACAGATTTCGTTAAAATTTGGCAAGGAGATAGGTATCATGAGGGAGGATATTAGCTAGATTTTGTGTCCAATTTTTTGTTTTGTAAAATCGTCAAAAATAAATTTGTGTCAGAGTAAAAGACAGAGTGTCAGAGAAAAATTTGTGTCAGAGTTTTTAAAGATTTATCGAATAAGTACCTACTTATCGTCAAAATATACCCACGACCACCTCGGAAAGAGCACGTGAAATAAAAAGAGATACAAATTGGTTCAAAAATAGCAGAGAAATCGAGTAACAAACATAAAAATTAGACTCTTCCATTTTTCGGAAGTCGAATAAGTTTTTTGCGAAAAAAATATTTTTCAATACAAGCTTTTATAAAATTAGTAATCGAAACCGTGTGCTGATCAAAATGAGCCTAAACACGGCCAGTCTACTATTATCCATCGTGGAGTTCCGTTGTCCACCTTCCGTCTCCATCATTAGATCAGCTCCAGTGACAGTTCACTGTAAATATTGTATTGTCATCGGAACTTGACAGGTATGCAAAATTTCATATCAATCGGTTGAGGGTAACTGTTTTAAAATTCAGTTGCAAGATTTGACCCGAACATATACATAAACATTGCCTTGTAAAACGAAGCAGGTTCAATGCTGTTCAATACCTAGGTACCTACTAATGGAGTGGGTAGGTACTCTGAATCACCTGGCAGTTGTGAATTGAGCTGAATTCCATCTCAATCTGGACCGATCACTTCCGCTCTGAAAATACTCGACAAACATCCACACTCTATACATACGCTTCTAGTTACATACATGTTATTAGACAGGTGAGAACATGTTTAAATTGTTCACTCTCATTGATAGACCTTTGTTTGACCACGATCTCACCTGCTGGTAAGTGACGATGTCGCCGAAGATGTAGCACAAAGGTCTAGAAGGCATACCATTCACTGTAGCCTTGAAGAGACCCAGATTATAGTCTTCAGGAAAGACAGACGATGGTAGTGTATTCCACTACTTAGCAGTTCGCATTATAAAGGTGTTCTGAACCGTTTAGTACGAATAGAAGGTATACTAATGAGGTAAGGATGGTACCGAGCCGTGCGCCTGGTTATCGTATGATGAAAAGGAGATGGTGGAATCAGATCTTGAAGTTCCTGGGCGCACTTCCCGAAATGTAACCTATAGAAGATGCGACTTTACGGCAGTGCTCGAGACTCTGGATCTTAGTAGCTACTCGAAACATGGAGCCCATTATCGAAAGCCTGTATTAACATTTTACCTTTTGTTAGATTAGATAGACTGGTATATGGGACCGTAAGGAATGGCACAGGCAAAGAGAGGCATTACTCAGCAGTGGGTGAAGTCAGGCTGTGGATGATGATGATGATGATGATCTCTTTACTAAACTAAGGACTAAGGGAACTACACCAGGGGATGGGCGGCAGCATCTACCAGCGTAGGTACTAATGAAGGATGGTATAAATAATATGGTTGTATATTATAATGTAGCTAGTTTAGTTCCATACATCAAAACGTAATACTGCGGTCCAGTCACCAATCCACCGGTCAAGCGTGGAGTTATATTTTTATTTTTTATACTACTTGAATGACGGTACAAGCAGATGGCCCACCTGATGTTAAGCGGTAACCTCTGACTATGAACAGTGCATTACCTCATAGGTCACGTCCACCTAGAACGCGCCCTATGTGTCATTGCACTGCGCCTGCCACCCTGAGACATAAAGATCAAAAGTCTCACGTGCCTGTAATTTCAACGGCACCCTTACCCTTCAAACCGTAACACAGCAATACGAGCACTAAAGCTTTGCGGCAGAAATAGGTATGGTGGTAGTACTTCCCCGGACGAACTCTTTCACAAAAAAGCTCTACTACTACTATTATTATTATGGACCCCATTGCATTCTATGGACGAGGCGTCGTCCAGCAGTGGACGTGAACAGGCTGTTGGTGATGACGATGATGTACCGTTTTATGTAGTAAGTCTACAGGTGTACATTTGACAGGTCATAAAGGTAGCACAACGAGTTATGAGCGCTGAACGAGTTTTCAAAGCGCAGTAGTAATTTTTTGGGTCTGTATAGCGAATGCGCGAATGAAAACATGCGCAATAAAGTTACCACATTCGCCGGGTGCTCATTATCCCGTTGCGCGACCTGTACCTATTTATGCTATTGATTTTCCCCAGGTCGTTTCAGGTGCCCCAAATATGGTACAAATATATTTTACCATGTGCCCCACCATTTTCTTAGTTTTCGTATCAAATTAAAGATTTTCCTTGAATTTTATTGTTATTCCAATGTCTAGAACTCATTACAATATAACGAGTAAAACCTTATTGTAAATGAATATATTCATTATCTACGGTCTTATATGAACACGTTCATCGATTATGTACATGGATAACTAAACGAACATATTTATCGAACATAGGTATTAACTATTACTACGCCGTGGATATACGTGAAATGTGGTGCATTAAAACCTTTTTTCTCCACGATCTTTAAAGAAAAATCTACAAAATAAATATGTTAATCTAAATCATATTAAAGCATGACAAATTGTTATTTTTTTTAAATAACCAATTTATGTAAGATTTTTTTTTTTTTTTTTAAATTTTACCTCACTTTTCGTTTTGCGAGCGCTATTCTGTCACTTAGTAACTTATCTGAACTTTAATGAGGTAGATAGTGCGAACTGCTAAGGAGTGGAACAAACTACCGTCGTCTGTCTTTCGTGAAAACTATAATCTGGGTCTCTTCAAGGCTAGAGTGAATAGGTGCCTTCTAGACCTTTGTGCTCTATCTGCGGCCATATCGTCACTTACCAACAGGTGAGATCGTAGTCAAACAATGGACTATCAAAGTTAAAAAAAAATGTGACAGGGTTTTTCCATCGACGCCTTAAGGCATATCAAACGGACCATTCATCACAATTCAGTGGCGATCATGAACGACGCAGTGTATAATGTATAAATTGGTTTGACTTTCAAATAGTTTTGGTTTGAGCCATACTCTGCCTCTGGTGATCTGAAGGGAATAACCTAGCTATGTTAATGTATCCTATGGCTATCATCAGCACCTGGCCGCAGCATTGTTTACTTCCCGCGGCCTCGGCAGGAATAGATTCAATCGATTCGATATAAAACTTTTATGCGTTTGCGAGCTATTGACAATGGATTTAGCATATTTATATGAATTGGTTTGCTTACAGAATGAGTTTTTGTTGGGATCGTTTAGAAAATAATTGAGGATTTGAGGTTTGTTTGCAAATTGTTAGTGATGGCGTGATGGCGATATCAGACACATATTTTTCTAATTATTAGAGTATTTCTACCACCATAGGTAACTAATGTGAGGTAACACGTGAGACTAATGCATTTTAGAAGTATTTAAGATGGAAAGGTTAGCTTGTGGCGTGAAATTCAAATGTATTTGTGTTTTTTGCTCATCACAAGTCATTTTGAGATAGCAAAACCCGATTTTGCGGAAACTAGGAGACCTAACACGTATATATTTATTGAAAGTGTCTCAGAATTATCATTAGTTCAGCTAAGAATGTCAGTGAACAAAAAAAACACTTTTAAATAATTGAATTACTTTTTTTGTTTTTTGTACTACTTGAATGACGGAACAAGCAGATGGCCCACCTGATGTTAAGCGGTATCCTCTGCCTATGAACAGTGCATTACCTCATAGGTCACGTCCACCAAGGACGCGCCCTATGTGGCATTGCACTGCGCCCGCAACCCTGAGACATAAAGGTGAAAAGTCGCATGTGCCAGTAATTTCACCGGCACCCTTACGCTTCAAATCGGAACACAGCAATGCGAGCACTAACTGACTAAACTAATGATAATTATGAGACAAAAATATGTGTGTTTAGGTCTCCTTGTCAGGTGTTAGCTGTCAGGTTTCGCTACCTCAAAATGTGTTGATGAGCTGTGATGAGCAAACACCACAATAAAATTTGAATTTCGCGCCACAAGCAAAACGTTACACCTTAATGTAATTTTAGAGTAAAAATCGTAAAACTTAAGTAAAAATCGGGTTTTTCCCTGCGGCTAATAAACGCGGAATATCTTTTGAATAGTCAAACCGTGTTTTATCTCATTCGATCTAATCTGAAACTGCTTGTCAATGAAAAAGACAAAACCAAGTATTCCAAGGATTACTAGAGTTTTATAGTAACACCGGTTAAAGTGTAAAAAATCTGGTTGAAGAAAAATATCGACAACAAGCCACATTTTATTGCTAAAAAACTCATTTATACAAAAATAATAAGAAACAAAATATAACTAAGAAGTGAAAAGATACATTATAGTAAATCAAAATAAACTAAACATTACAATAACTTTTTTTTTTTTTTATAGTATAGAATGTTAGTACATTTGCATAGGTACCAACTGCTTGGAGGTAGAAAATGGAAGAAATATTGTCTCAGTCGCAAAACGTCCACTTTTCATACATATAATTTTTCTCAATATGACCACTTCGGAAAATGTACACCCAATATTTTCGCAAAATGTACACTGTGCTTTTTTTCAATATGACCACTTAGCAAAATGTACACCCAATTTTTTCGCAAAATGTACACTGTGCGTTTTCTCAAAATGAATACCTCGCAAAATGTACACTGGATTTTTTCTCAAAATGTACACTGGAATTTTCATAAAATTTATTTTTTTATTAAGCAGGTTAGAGGTGATAGGACTTGATGTGTTCAGCCAAAAATATTACCTCTCCATCTCTTCCCGTGGATGTCGTAAAACAGACTTAGGGATTATTTCAAGGATTATTTTAGGGGTAGGCAGAGCCTCAATGGGACTTTTTTCACAGTAGCACCATCGTGGAATATAGACGTTACCACAAAGAGAAGTCAAAATTCAAAATTCAAACTTTATTTATTCAATATGATTTTAAACAAAATCTCTTTTACACGTCACTTTTTATAAAAAAAATATAGTTCGCAATCTTATTATTATTGTTTTGGCTGTGTTGGAACAAGATCAGTCCCAAGCTTTATTATCATCTAAATAATCTGAGATTTTATAGTACGCTTTTATAGAAAGTTTATTTTTTATTAAGTTTTTAAATTTGTTTATAGACAACTTTAGCACGTCGCTTGGGATCTTGTTATAGAACCGTACACATTGTCCTGTAAACGATTTACTAACTTTATGAAACCTGATAGTGGGAATAGCGAGTTTAACTTTGTTCCTAGTATTTACATTATGATTGTCGCTTTTTTTACTAAACAAGTTTATATTTTTGCGAACATACATCAGGTTTTCATAAATATATTGACATAGTGGCAAGGCCATCGCCGCCATTGCTTTCCACGACTGACTCGGCTAACGCTTTCTTCCAGTAATAACACATTCCATAATAAGCTAGCAGTCAGGACAAATCTTCTATCAACGAATCTTATCAACAAGTCCGTGTAATCAAGCAATATATGAATAACCACAAACACTCTGTCAACAATGTACGACAGAAAAGAATCGTAAATCATCTACTATGCCCTGTAAAATAATACTATTTGTTACTCTTATTAATTTTAGCAATGCACGTTGATAGGTAATACAGGTTTACGCTAAAAGCGCATTGTAATGGTTTAACCATGTTTTTTTTTCGAGTTAATTATTCAAATCCTGTTTTGGGCTCTATCATGGCCTTTGAAACATGATCAAGGATATCTTCTTTTTTTCATAAACTGTGTACATTTTGTTAAAAATACTTTTCTGCGCATACTGCAGACTTTCTATCGGCCGATAGTTCAATCGGGTACTTAATCAGTCTTCGACCAAAATAAAAGAGTATGGACGGGCCTCAGGGTACAATAATTTTGAAGCTTATAAAGAGAGTGAGTCACTCACTTCGCTTCAGTCGGTCTTTGTGACGGCAACGAGTGACGTAACGTACGTGTGTTGTAATTGTGACTTATTTTTCACGGACGTTTTGTATGGGTAAGGTCCGTCCACACTTTTTTATGTTGGTCGAAGTAATCAGTATGAAAATGTATGCAAGTGCGCACATTAGAACGATTCGGTATCGGCCGATAATGCCATTAAACTGATCTGTCGGCGAACTATCGGCCGATAGAAAGTCTGCAGTATGCACAGGGTCTCAGGCCGACATAAATAGATCTTAGCACGTACTAATGCTTAGCATTATCCCTATCACTTTCACACACATGTCAAATCACGCGTGATAGAGAGGGACAGAGACAATGCCAAGCATTAGTAACGTATATTTATCTCAGCCTAAGAGACGCCTATTTGACTCTTGTCAACCTCCTTACAATATAAACAAGAACTCAAAACTCAATAACAACATCTCCATTTTCGAAACACTCATAACAGTTCTGTGCACAGTCGCTTTTTCTCCGTTTGTTTGACTTCCGTTACGTATGCCATATTTTTGTATACATTACCATACTAAATCTGTTCAATATGTATGCCCCGAATGTCGCACTAACGGGCGGGGCAAATAATATCAAAGGCATCCTACTCACTAGGGTTTATAGGTTTAGCTGCTGGCTGTTTGTTAGCGATCATCAGTACGAGTAGACGTCAAAAATGGTACTCTACTCTTCCATACCTACCTAAACCGAAATGATTACATTTCTCTCGTGGCGTGAAATTCAAATTTTATTGCGTTTTTTGCTAATCACAGGTCATCAACACATCTTGAGATAGCGAAACCTGATTTTGCGGAACTAGGAAATATTTTTGAGACACTTTCAATCAAAATATACGAGTTAGGTTACCTAGTTTCCGCAAAACCAGGTTTCCTTATCTCAAAATGTGTTGATGAGCTGTGATAAGCAAGAAACGCAACAAAATTTGAATTTTTTCGTCTCGAGCGAAACGTTGAGACGCAGACATCAATTGATTTACAATTTCGTGACAAAATTCAGGATAAGATACTACAATGTAGGTATCTTAGCAAATAGACCTATGTATACGTTCTGATTATTATGTCAATTTGGTGTTGAATTACGAATAAGGCACTGTAAAAGATAAAATAAACAAATAGCAAACTAAATTATTAATATATGTAGGTTGTTTGTTTAGTTGGTTTGTGAAGGTTTAGCTATGTCTCGAGTATAGATATTATTTATAACATACTGCATTTGAAACGGAACGTTGCAAAAAAAACAGTGATGTCATTCGGCTAGCAATATGTTTGCCACTAAGATTGATTCTACCAGCTAAGCCTAGCTAACTAGAACTACTAAAACACACTAGAGTCTAGCAGCTGCTATTATGTCTTATTATGTCCCATATTTAAGACATTATTTTTTCGTTCCTATCTTTCTTTCCTTCTCCAGTGAGGACAAAGCCTAAAGTGGACATGACAAAGTGTATAAAATTTTGCATCGTTATGAATTGTGCAAATTTAGGCCGCGAGCGCCCTCTCGACGATAAGTGAGTGGCTGTTGAAGACAAAACAACGACTTTTGGAATTGCCTTTGGCTTGTGCAAAATTAATATAAAATTAATGAAAAATAGATACCTAAGTTGCTGAACGTCTGCAAAATTAACATATTGGTTAGATAAAACCTGTCAGGGAAATTGAAAAAAAAAAGCTTATCTTCGAATGTCAATAATTTTTGTTTTCTTTTTCCGTAAAGTAAAACGTCTTAAATAACCAAAGACTTTGGGCATTCCATACACTAACAACACCAAAATAATGACACTTGAAAAATTACACAAATGAGTTCGATACATTAACAGTTCACACTCTAGTCCTTCAAATAAGTTCAATAATCAAGCAGCAATGTACGGATAAAACTTGACAGAATTGTTTCTTTGTATGCGTTTTGTTTCTCGTTTAGTTCAGTCACTTTTTGGTCCATTTGAGGTCAGTTGAAATAATCCATATGAATTATTAATTACATATTTAAATGAAAAATTGAAAGGGTTTATTTTAGAGATCTATTTATTATCCTATATATGAACGTCAAGCACCAATAGTAATTTAATATTTAACAACTAAAAAATAATTTAAAAAAACAACCAGTTTAACTTAAATAATACCAACGGCAATGTTTTAATATGTAAACAAAGTCAGTTCGAATTATTCCCATTTGTCCCCCTGATCCGTCACCGGTGACAGTTAGGACAAAAAAGTATCTATCTGTCACACCGCTGTCACGCTCTGTAGCGAAATGTCACAAATTTGTATTCATCACGCTCTCTAAAAATGCAGTTTTTCATCGCAACGTACCAAATAAACATGATTGTTCATCTTAGAGAATTAAAAAATGTTGTCTGGATATAATAAAAGTTGTTCACCGACCGTTATATAAATGAACCTATTCCTGGACTATTTATACGTGAACATGTTCATAGCCCCATTATAAATGATCCAATTTAAGGTCTATTTATAAATGAACATATTGTTATTGCCGTAAAGAAGATTCTACCGATTATGGTCGATCAAACAAGCATAGAAGTAGACATGGACGAAGTAGAACACGAAGTTAACGCATGTGAATAATGTATCTTTCCACTTACTTGTGGTGTATCCGAAGGGGTCTTCCTCCTCTGGATCTGCGTCCTTCTCTTCTTTGCTACGCTTAATGGCACCAGCCGAAGCGCGGTCGATCTAGGAAAACAAACAATTTAATTTAATTATGGCAAATTGATCATTGCATTCTATAATTCACATCGTCACTTACCAACAGGTGAGATCGTGGACAAACAAAGGTCCACCAAAGTTAAAAAAAAAACTTTTCGTAATAAAACCGACTTCGAAGTTAGGAATTTATCCCAATATACAAGATTTTATAATATTAGTGATCGGAACCGTGTGCTGATCACAATGAGCCTAAACACGGCCAGTCTACTATTACCCATCGAGAAGTTCCGTTGTCCACCTTCCGTCTCCTTCATCAGATCAGCTCGCTGTCACCATCATATTGTATTAACATTGGAGATATCGAAAAGTCAACCTTATCGCCAACCGTGAAATACATATCATTAAGTAGTTCCAATGGCCATCTCTGTTCTTCATCAGTTCCACTTCACCAAATGGCACTTTCGCTTATTTGTTTGTGCCTATAATATTTGAGGAGTTCCCTCAATTCCTCATGGGTCCCATGATCTGAACCAGATGTTGATGAAAATGGGACCAATCTGGAAGTATAATGTGCCAACTAAAAAAAACAAGTCTGTTCATAAATGGCGAAAATAACATCGAAAATTCCGTCCATACAAGTCATTTCGATATTATTTTCGCTATTAATCCAGTGTTTTCTTCAACCAAATAGCCACAATTTTCGTTTATAAAATAACAGCCAACAATGGTAAAATTATAGGTACTCCCTTCGCCCATATTTGGTAAAATACGTTAGTATGAAAAAGCAAGAACAAACCTCCATCGCTTTATCAGTATAAGTCTTGCCTTACATGGCCCGAATAACCACTATACGAAAAGTTACTTCTTAAAATGATGATCAATATCATCAATTGCTTGGAGGAAAACTTCATACCAACCTGCCTCATTATTTTGCAGTTGCTTGATAATATGAGTCTTTGTTTATAAGTATTTGTTTTTACATACTAACATAATTACTTATTGCTTATCCTTCCCCAATACCCTTAGTTTATTGATGTTCGTGGCATCACCTAGCTAGGCCCTGTCTGAAAACCAGCGCTGCACTAAACCTAGGTCTGGTGCAGCATATCCTGAGACAGGGACCTGTTTGACCCCACACAACACACATCGATGATACCTATCAACTTACCGACCAGTTTATATTAGTTTTTATTTATTTTTTCATGTTACTACTCACTTGCTTAGTAGGTACTAGATTTTTGATTTTTGTTTTCATGTGTGTGTTGTGTCTCGGGAGAAATAAATAAATTTTATTTCTTTCATTCTTTCTTGCAATCGTTATTGATGATTTAACATACCTCCATCCCCTGTTCAGTATAAGTCCTGCCTTGCATCTCCCTCTCATCTTCTTCGTCGCTGCTCTCTTCGTCATCAGAATAAACTGGCTTCGTTTCCTCCGGGTTGGCTTCTTCATCAGGATCCACTACGTCGGGTTCCGAAGTAACTGTTATCTATGACAAAAATGATATAAGTGCATATTAATATTCGTTCGTATTGGCAGAGCCGTGAACTCATGCTGTCGTCCTAGAGTATGCCGTTTCTTCATTATGTTTCCCTTCACAGAGTTATGCAAGTGAATACAAGTAATAAATTTTGAAACAATTAATTACTTGTATTAAAAAAATCCTCAACGCAATGAAACGGCTGAACCGATTTTGATCAAACATAGCTAAGAACACTCAGGACAAAATCACATTTCATACAAAAAAAAATCGTAATCGGTTCATCCGTTCGGGAGCTCCGATGCCACAGACACACACACACACACACACACACAAACACACACAAACACACACACACGTCAAACTTATAACACCACGTCGTTTTTGCGTCGGGGAATAAAAAAGAAGATTTTTGTGAAATATGTATTTTTCAATACAAGCTTTTATAAAATTAGTGATCGTAACCGTCTGCTGATCAAAGTGAGCCTAAACACGGCGAGTCTACTATTATCCATCGTGGAGTTCCGTTGTCCACCTTCCGTCACCATCATCAGATCAGCTCGCTGTCACTATCATATTGTATTATCATCGGAACTTGACACGTATGCCTAGCTCAATCGGTTGAGGATAACTGCTTTAAACTTCAGTTTCCACCCGGATTCCACCCTGACATTGCAAGTTAAATAAAAGCTTGTAAAATACATTTGCTACAGAAGACCCGCTTGTTGCGGGATTTTTCGCAAGTATTTTTTTTAATCTTCTTGAATGACGGAACTTGCAGATGGCGCACCTGACGTTAAGCGGTGACCCCTGCCTCTAACAATGCAGTACCTCGTAAGTCACGTCCACCTAGGACGCGCCCTATTCGGCATTGCACTGCGCCCGCCACCCTGAGACATAAAGATGAAAAGTCTCATGTGCCTGTAATTTTACCGGCGCCCTTACCCTTCAAACTGGAACACAGCAATGCGAGCACTACTGCTTAGCGGCAGAAATAGGTATGGTGGTAGTACTTCCCAGGACGAACTCTTTCACAAAAAAGCTCTACTAGTATCAAACTGTGCAAATTGAGCATAATACTGGATACAAATAACTACGGATCAGACAACGGGTTATTGCGATGTTTTCCGTCACCGAAACTCACCGTAATCTCATGCTGAGGTGTCTTCTCAGCAGTAGACACTGGTGATTTGGAAGGTGTCTTCACTGGTGACTTGGTGATGGACTTGGTGATGGACTTGGTGGGAGACTTCTTGGAGGCAGCTGGTGATTGCAGAGGTGATGATGCTTCTATTTCTGATGAGTCTGTATTCTGTGGAGTAATAACTAGTTTGAATCGACTTATATTGCTACTACACACGTTTATAATCTGCATGTCCTCACTCAAATCCGTCAGGACACCAGTTCATCACAATCATCATCATATCAGCCCGTAATCACCCACTGCTGGAAATATGCGTCTTTTTTTTTCTGCCAGTCTCCTCATTCCTATGAGTGAGTACAGATAATCATTACATACATCATCCCATCGACCCCTCCAGATGGTTCTCGAAAATTAATATTTACAGTTTTGTCATAGATAACAGTTACTTCAGAACCAGACGTAGTGGATCCTGATGACCTCTGAGGCGCGTCGAGCGATAGCCGGCTGAGATGCGAAAGGTTGCGTGTTCGATTCCCGCTGCGGGACAAATGTTTGTATGATCTGCAAATATTTGTACCTGGTCTTGGTGTTATGGTACCATGGTACTCGTAGCTTCTGATTCCCACAACACAGGGAATCCTATTATGGGATCAGGACTATGTGTGTGACTGTAGGGTGTTCTGTTATCATCGTGATTTTGACGACCTCGACGGGCTAGTAGCTGGCTAAGATGCAAGAGGTTGCGTGTTTGATTCCCACTGTGGGACAAATGTTTGTATGACCTCCAAATATTAGTTCCGAGTCTGGGCGTGATTATGATTATTATGGTTATGGTTTCAACCATCAATTGCTCGTGTTTGGAATGGTGAAGGCATATTACCCAGGCCAGTAGACTCTGCACAGTAAGCGTCACGACATCTCCAGCTGCCTTTATGAGCTGTACGCATCGTTCATGAGGTGCGGTTCTGACGCACGCTCCGTCCACTTCCAAGATCCTGTCTCCTGTCTGAGAACAAACACAAAAGAAGTAATTCCATGGGCTGGACAGCATTATGAGTCAGAAATCTACTACTGGATTATCGTTTAGGCTTGGGCTGAACAGACATCAATTAGCAATGTGACAAATCCAATTTCCACATATTTCAGTAGGTACTTGTGTCCCAAATAGTTTTATTTATATAATTTTTAAAGCTTTTTATATATTACCGATCGGAACCGATGAACTGATCATGAGGTCAACCACGGCCAGGTTAATCATTGAGGATTTCCGCTGTCCACTCTCCGTCTCCATCATAAAGATCAGCTCTCAGGTTCATAATCGCTGGTAATGAATTCCTCCACAATCACCATCCTCAATTAAGTTAACCATGCGTTGGACCAAGGTTGGACCGGCCAGATCAAGTCTGCAGTGAGTTGCAATCTATAAGGATTAATGGCGAGATATTGTGAGGCGAAAAACAACAGTACAACATGATGACCACGACCGCTCTGTCAAGAGTGCAACGACTCAGAAGGACGTTGTTAAATAAAGTGTTCATATGAGGGGTTGATATGACTCAGAGTTGACGTGCACTACTAGACATAGGCACGAATGGTATTTGAGCCGCCACCATCCAGGCACTTCCTGCGACCTGTACGGTGACATTGGTCCAACAAGGGGCTGACCTTCAACTACGTTTTAAGGTTCGTATTCATCACTGGAGAATATTCCCCGGTGGTTTTCGGTTCTGCGACTTATAGGGCCTGGATATAGTCACTTCAATTTTCCTCCTTAATATATCGGCAACTAAATAACTTACTTTCAGCTCCCCGCATTTCCCCGCTGGGCTTTCAGCGACCACATTCTTGATGAAGATGCCAAATATCGCCTTCTCTTCCCCTTCCTCGCCATCTCTGTTAGAGATTATGTCAACCTGCCGAGGAGAACAACTATTATTCTTAAAATGTATTCTTATTTGACCTGTTAACTGGTTCTGTCGAAGCATGGCGATGGCATGGCATGGAGATCTGGCTCATATGAGGCTCAATGCATTGGTATTGCCAATACATACTGTAAATGTCAAGACTCGACAAACTCGCAGTTCGATCCATAGCGGTTACCGTCGCCTATTGACATCTGCAACACCAGAGGCATTGGCAATATTTTTGAAGCGGCTCGTGTTGTTGTTTAGCGCAAACACCTCAGGAGGGAGCTCATTCCACAACTTGCACGTATGGGGGAGAAACAATCTCGTAAAGCAAGCAGTACGAGATACCCACATGGCGATGATATGTGATCTGTTCTCATTATACTAGAGTCGATAGAACACACCGATAGAGCCGATGTCTCTAACAGCGGCTCTAACATACTGTAATATGTTGAATAGAATTGTATGTATATATACAGGATGCATAAGCCTCCCTGTGCCAATCCTTTCACCTCAATAGTTCTTTTGATAACAGTAAAATACTCCCGGCTATCCCCGAGAAAGGAAAAAAAATATCGACATTCCGGGCATATTTAGCACTCCTAATGCCTTTATGCTGATATTGCTGTGTAGCGTACCCACCTTGCCACCAACGATGCTGACGCCCAGTGGAGCACCAGGGCTTCTCTGAATAGTAACTCTTCGGGCCGGACCCCACCGCTGAGCGACCAGGGTGTCCCCACGACGCTCCGAGTCCACCGTCACTGTCATTTTGGGTTGTGGCGCAAAGCTGAGGACGAAAGCATTATCAAAGTTATTCCACTAACTAGAGTAGCTTTGCCGTGGTAGATCCGGCCTAGAATAGACCCCTATTTCTCCTCCCGTGGATGCCGTAAAAGTCCACTCAAGGATTACACCAGGGAATGGGCAGCAGCATCAGTCCACTGCAATCACAAATCCACCTGCAATCCAACTGGTGATTATAGCAAATTCCCCTCTTTTTTATGGGTCTCGTCCAGCAGTGGACGTGTACTGGCTGATGAACACTAGCAGAATAAGCATCACCGTCATCAGTAGCCTTTAGATGTCGGATGCTGGACGAGAACTCTCCCATACAATGCAGTGGGGGGAGGGGGGCACAATAACTACTCTTGGCAGGCGGATTGATGAACGCAATAAGCATGTTGATTGCTGTGATGGATGCTGCAGCTTATCCCCTTTTTAGGGTTCCGTAGTCAAAGACAAGGAACCCTTATGGAATCTTCATGTCTGTCTGTCTGTCTGTCTGTCTGTCTGTCTGTCTGTCTGTCTGTCTGTCCGTGTATGTCACAGCCTTTTTTTTCCGAAACTATAAGAGCTATACTGTTGAAACTTGGTAGGTTGATTTTTACACAAAAAATTTAAAAAAACAATTATTTTTGGGGTTCCCCATACTTAGAACTGAAACTCAAAAAATTTTTTTTCATCAATCCTATACGTGTGGGGTATCTATGTAAGGTCTTCAAAAATGATATTGAGGTTTCTAATATCATTTTTTTTAAACTGAATAGTTTGCGCGAGAGACACTTCCAAAGTGGTAAAAAGTGTGTCCCCCCCCCATAACTTCTAAAATAAAAGAATGATAAAACTAAAAAAAATATATAATGTACATTACCATGTAAACCTTCACTCAAAATTGGTTAGAACGAGATCTAGTAAGTAGTTTTTTTTAATACGTCATTAATCGTAATCCATCCAAGAACTTTTATATTATGTTACTTGCTGCTACGGAACCCTTCATGGGCGAGTCCGACACGCACTTGGCCACTTTTTATTTTTATATTACCATTTTAGCAAACCAGCATACACCTGTTGGTAAGCGGTTACCGTAGCCTATGGACGCCTGCAATACCAGAGGCATCACACGCGCGTTGCCGACCCTTTAAAAGTTTCCAAACACCCCTTTTGAAAAACCCCATACTGTAGTCACTTGGGAAAACCTGGTATAATCCTTTCATCATCAAAATATATCAAGTGCAAATTGAACTTAAAGAACATTAGAAGAAATTTAGTAGTAGTAGAGCTGTTTTGTGAAAGAGTTTGTCAGGGGAAGTACTACCACCATACATATTTCTGCCGCAAAGCAATAGTGCTCGCATTGCTGTGTTCCGGTTTGAAGTGTATGGATCCCGGTGAAATTACAGGCACATGAGACTTTTCATCTTTATGTCTCAGGGTGTCGGGCGCAGTGCAATCCCACATAGGTGGACGTGACCTATGAGGTAATGCACTGTTCATAGGCGGAGGGTACCGCTTAACATCAGGCTGGCCATCTGCTTGACTTGCCATACCAAGTTGTATAAAAAAAACCGGCAACACAGCGAGAATCCAATGATACATGTATATAGGTTGGTACCTATAGACAAATGTTCCATCACTTCCAGCTGAGACATTGCTCTCAATAGCCCCGCGGCCGCACAGGATGCACACAAATCAATCACTTTACTGACGCGCTCACACCTCACAGTGCGCACAGTGTGTTTGTACACCGTATTACTATTCATTAATTCACCGTATTCATTTATGGTGAGGGTCACTACGAAAGATCTGAAGACCTACTTGAACCCTGACTTCTAGCCGAAAGGGATGAAGTTCCGGCGGTTCAAGGGCCGTTTGTCACGTGAGGGGCCGTTTGTCACGTGAGCCTTCGGACCGCGACGCGTCGGCGATCACACGTGTGTTAGATTAAGTTATAAATGAAGTGTTTTTATATATTATATATGTTAGTTTCTAAGGGCATGTTTCTATGGGCTTATTGTTTAGGTTTAGTACAATTCTCAATAAGCCAGAAATCACGTTTTTAGAATTATAGTCAACGGCTGTGCATGACAGTAGCCTGTGCGAAGGTCAATTACCGCTTGAAGTACGGTGTCTTTAAATCCTAGTAGCCTATAGGTTAGCCTGGTTCTATCAGTAGACCCAGGCTAACCTATAGGCTACTAGGCTTTAAAGACACCGCTTTCAAGCGGTATTTGACCTAATGCATGGTGACCCATAAAGAACCAGCGCGAAGGAGTAGTGGTACGGCTATTGCTGTGGCCGGTAACTGCAGCTCTAAAAGACGACAATAGCCATGATAGCCTAGTGCAGAGGTGGGCAAACTTTTCCATAGAGACAAAAAAGTTTCAAAAAATTCAGAGGGCCAGAATTAAAGCAAAAATGCATTTTGTTTTGTAACCCTTATATCATGGAAATGGACATTACACACAAACATGTTAGTTACGAATGACAATTTAACTTTTATTCGAAGGCCCTGCCATCGTAGATGTTTGAGACACATTAAATTGTTTCTGGTATCTATTATTCTATACTTCATACTGCTGGACCGTCGAAATATAATAATTTTGGGCCATATTGTATATTCATTTTGAAGGACCGTCGGCGGGCCAGATTAAATCCTTTTGCGGGCCGGAGCTGGCCCGCGGGCCGTTCTTTGCCCATCACTGGCCTAGTGGGAGGTAAGTATTCTCATCTTTCGTAATGAGACCCATAGGGACTAATTACGAAATATGGTTCAACCCTGGGTTTAGACCAAGTCTACCCAATCCAGGACAAAATTATACATTTTATACATATAATTATATATTTTATACATTATACTCGTAAAAAAAGATAAACAATTGCCTCTTTGAATTCTTTGTTTGTTCATTATGGATCGACATGATGCATAGTTTTATATAAGTTTGTGCAGAACTAGTGTAGTAGTTACTAGTTACCTATTTTTTTTTATTTACTTAGGAAAACTAATATGTAGCAAATGAGTGTTTTTTTTAACTTGGACAGTATGGGCATATCCGAATCCTTAAGAGATACGGGAAAACTGACTTTGGAATCAGGTAGTTTCAGGTAGTTTGGTAGTTATTTGTCTGGTCAAGCGTGAGTTCTCCATAAAAATGAGTTGTTTTGATAAAGTTTTTTTTTAATATACGCATTAAAAAAAAACTTTATCAAAACAACTCATTTTTACGGAGAACTCACGCTTGAAAAAAAAAATAACTACGCCAAAATCGTTTTCATACAAAATTAGTAAATGTTTCCAAAGACAGTTTTCCCTATCTCTTAAGGATTCGGATATGCCCATACTGTCCAAGTAAAAAAAACACACTCTATAGAACATTGATATAAAGGGTACCAAAAGCCAATTAAAATGTCCACAACAGTGTTTTCAATGAAGCTAGTGGCCTGTGAATGGCTACTAACGAGTTATGTCGGTTCATTGGGCGGGAACCCGCTGTTATGATGATATTGCAAGCCCTTTAGCCTCTAGCGACCTATTATTAACTAATTACAGGTAAAAGGCGAAAGTTTCGCTGTTTAAATCGTGAACCGATTACGATTGAAATTATAGGCACATGAGACTTTTCATCTTTATGTCTCAGGATGGAGGATGTTGATGAGTGACATAAAACACGAAATAACATCAAGTTCACAACGCCGGGTGTGTTTGGCCCTTAGAGAATTGCAGGCCTCTTGCTCGATGGCTACTGGGTTCCAAAGCTAATTTTACTCTTCTTCTTCTTCTTCTTCTTTATATAATGACTTCTGAGGAGCTGCCAAACAATTACGCCACTGTAAAGTGATTTATAATTATTAATTATTCACGACTAGAAAAAATAGACGCACTGTCTGCTGTCATTAATCCCTTGCAATTGTTTTCTAAAATAGTTTTTACGAACTCATGATCCTGAAAACGGCTTCAACAATTTCCGCACCAAACCGGCTGAGAATTAAAAAAACGTGTCTAAATCGGTCATACCATTTTGGAGATAAATGGGAACCTTCGTTTGCATGCGAACTTATCCGTTCAGTCGGGGGTAAATAAAACTTATGTATTAACATAACGATCTTGTTGGTTTTGAGAAGGAGTGGTGGGAGACTGCCAGAGACAGGGACAAGTGGAGGAATTTGGGGGAGACCTTTGCCCAGCAGTGGGACAATATAGTTTAAGAACAAAAAAACAAAAAAAATAACATAACATATAACATAACATAACACTCAACAGTCACATACATAGTCCAGATCCCACACTAGGATTCCTTGTGTCGTGGTATCAGAAACTACGAGTACCATGGTACCACAACACCCAGAACCGGAACAAATATTTGCAGATCATACAAACATTCATCACGCACCGGAAATCGAACCCGTAACCTTTCGCATCTCAGCCGGCTACTCGCCCGACGCGCTACAGAGGTCGTATTGTAGGTAGGTATGCTTTAGTAGACAGGCATAAGGCTGCAAGTATTGCACTTGATGGAGCAGAAAATTGGATTAACTCGTTGCACCTGCCTATGGACAAGCTTCTTTGATATTTAGGAGCATTTCTCGAACTGCTTGAAGGTCGGTGGCGTGCACCACCGAGTCTGATGGTGTATTTATCACTGCACGTATAAAGGTTGACCAAACTGTTATACATACTGAATGGAGGTGGACAACCGCTGACCCAGGTCAAATATAAATGAACCAGGGAAAAACTTCTAAAAATATACAAGTTCTTTAGTAAAATTGGTCAAAAAACAACAATTAGAACCGTACTAATTACTTCCATGAATCCCTTCATGGAAGTAATTAGTACGGTTGAAAGAAGTTGGGAAGCAAAAGTTGTTTGTATTATTTCTAAATAATTGGATAACTCAACTCATTACATTCTTTTTAAATTTTTCGTTACTTTCCCACAACTTCTACGCAAGAAATTATATTAGCTTTTTCATTATAAAATAAATAAAATAAATAAATAATGCTGGACAGTTCACATAACATAATCTAGCCCCAAGCTAAGCAGAGCTTGTGTAATGGGTACTAGACAACTGATATACTTAATACAATATATTACATGAGCGATGGTAGCCTAACGGTTCAATATTGCAACTCAGAATTCAACGATACCGGGTTCGATCCTAGGCTCCGCACCAATGACTTTTCTAAGTTATGTGTGGATTTCCATCGCTCTGTGCTTCGGAGGGCACGTTAAGCTGTCGGTCCCGGCTGTTATTGATTAATAGCAGTCGATAAGCCATGTCAGAGGCCCTCGGGCGGCTTGACAAACTCTGACACCAGAGGCCAGCACTACCTCATACGAAACGACGACGACGAATATATTACATAGATAGATATTTTTTATCATACATAGAAAATACCCAGAACACCCTGAACAATTTGTGCGATCTGCAGATCGCACAAATATTTGTTCCGAGGCGGGAATCGAACCCGCAACCTCCTGCGTCGCAGGCGAACGTCCTAGCATCAATAACAAAAATCTCTCAATCAATCTCAACTGTACGTTACGTTAGTCAAAAAAGTTGGGTCAAACTTTGGGAGTTGCCCATGTTCTTTAAATGGATGTGAGTTTAGCTCTTGCTTTTCGGACGTCGTTGAGTCACTGGGTCTTTCTTTGTCCTCTGCGTGACCAGTTTTTTGTTAGCAAATATAAACCTTAATTTAACCAAGATCTCAGATGCTGGTAAGTGACGATGCGACGGATGATGGAGCACTAAGGTCTAGAAGGCAACTGTTCACTCTTGCTAAAGAGACCTATATTTTCCTATAGATACACGCCTTTTTCCCACAAAGGTTAGGCAGATCCACAAATGGGTCTCTTTTCACTGTGGATTGCACCATCGTGGGAATATAGACGTGACAAGTGGCGAGCTCATCGCCGCCATTGCTTCCCACGATTGACTCTGCTAAAGCTTTCTTCCAGTAATAACACATTCCTTAATAAGCTAGCAGTCAGGACAAATCGTAGAACAACGAATCTTACTAACAAGTCCGGGTAATCCCTTAGTTGGCTTTTACGACATCCACGGGAGGAGATGGAGGGGTCTATTCTTGGAACGGATACACCATGGCTTATGCCGGTAAAGGAGGTGGGCAACCGAAGACCCAGGTCTAAAATAAATGAACCCTTCATGAAAGTAATAAGTACGATTCTAAATGTTGTTTTTTGATATTTTTTTCTTGCATAATTTTAGAAGTTGGGAAGCAAAAGTTATATTTCTAAATAATTAGATAAATGAACTCATTTCATTTGCATGAAACAAAACGCAACAAGCTTTATTACTTTTCCACAACTTCTACGCAAGAAATTAAATTAGTTTTTCCATTATCTTAACATATATTATCAATAACTAAAAGTATCTCAACTGTACGTTACGTTAGTCAAAAAAGTTGGGTCAAACAATGTACGGCGAGTTGCCCATGTTCTTTACACTTTTACATAAGTACTGAGGTATTTGCATGACTTCAGTTAGGTATTGTGTTTGCAAGGTAAAGGTATGTTATGTAAGTACTTACCTACTTTCACAGCAAAACCAGGCCATCCTAATGACAATAATTAAATCTCATAATCTAATTATTATATTCCACTCACCGTATCCACTCAGAACACTTTACATCACAGTTTTCACTGTCCAAGCCGTGTCATTGGCTCAATATCACTGAAAAGTTGCCGTAAACTGGTTCAAATTTGTCTCAAAACTAGTTTAAACGGATAAACGCCGTTCAGACGACGTCTAACAACGCAATGGAGGTAGAGGACGGTTGCTGTAACTCAATTACGGGTATTAGCAATTTTGTATAGTGATGTGTGTAAGGCGTAAGTGATTTGTCGATGACGATAGTTTGATTTCTCTCGGCAAAGACGTTTGCCATTTGCTCCCAAAATACTTTCTTCTATTCTTTATTCTTAGCAGTATCAAAGAATACAAATAGTACAGAGACAGAAGCTTAACTCCGCAAAATCATTTAGATAAATAGCGACTGTTGCAACCACACAATTAAATTAATTTCAGGTTAATGGTGTGCCCGGCCCAAGAACAGACCCCTCTATCTCCTCCCGTAGATGTCGTAAAAGCCGACTAATGGAGCGTGCACACCTAACGAGTACAGTGGCGAGTGGCGAACAGCGGGTACTCGGCCTAGTAAACAGATTGGGATTCTGGACACTGACTCGCCACTGTACTCGTTAGGTGTGCACGCTCCATAAGGGATGACCCGGACTTGTTTGTAAGATTCGTTGGTATAAGATTTGTCCTGGCTGCTAGCTTATTATGGAATGTTTACTGGAAGAAAGCGTTTATCGAGTCATTCGTGAGAAGCAATGGCACGATGAGCTCACCCCTCGTCACGTCTATATTCTACGATGGTGCAACCCACTGTGAAAAGAGGCACATTGAGGCTCTGCCTACCCCTTCAGGGAAAAAGGTGTGTGTCTATGTATGTATGTATGTATGTTATTCATCGATACCGATATCTACAATGACAACTATCACGCAAATACCACCACTACTGACTGTTTTCTATAATCCTTCATAAGCCCGGCGGACGATACATTTTCCATTAATTCTTCATACGCTTTCATTTAATTAATAAATTCGTTTCTCTGTTGGTTCCCAACACGCAGTATGGCTAAAGTAAGGTACTTACGTGATAAGTTCACTGATTGTTTGTGGGTGAGTGAGTTTTCATCTGTTCTAGTTTTTATCTCATCTGTTGGAAAACATAACACAAGTGCGAGCAAGTCAGGGCAAACTAGGTCTTGTACATTGAGGTAATATGTAGTAGTACATATTACCTCAATGGTAATATGGTAATATTGAGGTAATATGTAGTAGTACATATTACCTCAATGGTCTTGTACAAGAGACTTGGTGAGCAGTTTTGAATTAGGAACACGAGTATTTATTGTTCCTTATTTGTTGTTTGCTAAAGAGATTGAACGAAAATATTTGAAAAAAGTTGCTGGCCGGTTTATTCGGCAGGTGGGGCACCGGTACAGGCAGTATGAAAAAAACGCGCTCTGCTCTCGGAAAATGAGTATTCGTTTTTTCTAAGTTTTTTCTACACATGTTTTTATATTTATTTGAATAAATGCATGACGTGCAGGTTGCATAAAGCTGAAAGTCTCATGTGCCTGTAATGTTACCGGCACCCATACAATTTAACCGAAACAAACATTTAAGAAACTGCTTTATTTGTAGATGTAAATTATTGCATTTCAAGATGCAATGTGTAAATTTTATGTATTATGTGCAAAGTTATTTGAAAGAACTTTCTTTGTCATTAGACAAGCGCTTCCGAGTTCATGATTCGGTATTCTTAGGTCTATTCATACATACATACATACATACATACATAAAGTCACGCCTGTTTCCCGGAGGGGTAGGCAGAGACTACGGATTTCCACTTGCTACGATCCTGACACACCTGTTTTGCTTCATTCACTCTCATCACATTCTCTCTTCATACATGCTCGTCGGTTAAGGGTACTCTTGACCTGGTCTTTTTCCAGAACGTCTCCGATCTGGTCTGAATACGTTTGCCGAGGTCTTCCCTTTCCCCTGTCCCATTCACGCTCGTCTTATGTACCCGTTTCGTCAATCTACTATCGTCCATCCTTTATAAATGCCCAAACCATCTAAGCCTATTCATATCCTTTGCATCTAGGTCTATTCAAACCATCTAAGCCTATTCATATCCTTTGCACCTAGGTCTATTCAAACCGTCTAAGCCTATTCATATCCTTTGCATCTAGGTCTATTCAAACCATCTAAGCCTATTCATATCCTTTGCATCTAGGTCTATTCAACCATCTAAGCCTATTCATATCCTTTGCATCTAGGTCTATTCAAACCATCTAAGCCTATTCATATCCTTTGCATCTAGGTCTATTCAAACCATCTAAGCCTATTCATATCCTTTGCATCTAGGTCTATTCAAACCATCTAAGCCTATTCATATCCTTTGCATCTAGGTCTATTCAAACCATCTAAGCCTATTCATATCCTTTGCATCTAGGTCTATTCAAACCATCTAAGCCTATTCATATCCTTTGCATCTAGGTCTATTCAAATTATTTTATTATTATTATCCCATTTTCATTTTGGTTCAAATCGGGTAAATTTTTGTGTTTTTTCAGTTTATTTAGTTTTATTTGAACGTGTGATTCTAAACCGAAGTATAGAAGTAAGTAATCTACTAAGCGGTGATCCATAAACTTATTACGATAATCGATCCTAAACAGAAGCCAGCACAATTACATTAGAGCTCCCGCGGGAGCACTGAGTGGATTGCCCAAAAGTAGTCCAGTTATTCATTGCACTAAGTAGTAATTACCTATACATAGTAATTAGGTACCTGTTTAGCTGGTACCTGGTACCTGTTTAGTTATTTATCGTCTTACGCTGGAGAAATCGGGAGTAGGTAGGTAAGTAATAATTTTTTCATCACACCTATTTGAAAAACGACAATTGGCTATAGAGGATGGCCGGAGCAAAATTAAGATTTATAGTTAGTTTGGGGTTTCTATCTTCTGATTGGTCAACATCCGTGCTTCTGATAGATTAGTTAGGTAAGATTGGAAGGTGAAAGTTAAATGTAAAAAAATACAAAAATATCACTAACTGACATTCAATTCTCTATGGTGATAAACTTATTTTTGATATTGGCTAGCAAGGAGTTTGTATTATGTTTATTAGTTTGTACTAATAAAACATGAGTAGACTGTTACTTTGACGACGTGGAAGGATATTATGTATTGTGTATTATGTACAATAAATATACTTTAAAATGGCAAATGCACAAGTCATGCGACACCAATAATAAAGAAAACAAGACAGAGAGTTGTACTAACATATTCGTACAATGTTTTTGAAAAACTGCTATTTTTATGAAACATACGTACCTAGACACACGCCTTTTTCCCTGAAGGGGTACGCAGAGCCTCAATGGGCCTCTTTTCACAGTGGGTTGCACCATCGTGGAATATAGACGTGAAAAGTGGTGAGCTCGTCGCCGCCATTGCTTCCCACGACTGACTTGGCTAACGTTTTTCTCCAGTAATTCATATTAACATTACATAAGCTAGCAGCCAGGACAAATCTTATACCCACGAATCTTATCAACAAGTCCTGGTAGTCGGCTTTTACAACATCCACAGGAGGAGATGGAGGGGTCTATTCTTAGGCCGGACACACCACAGCTCAGATACACATTAGATATATATTTTCACGATATGCTTTAACATCACTATTTAGGGCTGCGGGGGAATTGCGTAGTAGACTGACGTTTGATGTCGATTACCAGTTTGCTGTTCATTGCGCAGCGTGTTTGAGCTTTTTTACAAGAACATAAATATTTAAAACACGCTGCGTAACGAATAGCAAACTGGACATCGAAATCAAACGTCAGTCTACTACGCAATAACCCAGCTGATCGCATCATCATCATCATCATCATTGGCGTCTCCATGGCTCCTTCCTCAAACGTCACTCTATCCATCTACGGCCTCTATGCAAAACCCACATTACAGAACCACCAACTTATCTGTAGAATGAAATGTATGTAGATGATAGAAAACTACATACATTTCATTCTACAGATAAGTTGGTGGATCTATACATCATTTTTGTTTTCTTGTGAATGGATACGAAAAGTACCTTCTTAATTGTTAAAGAAATTGTAAAACAGAGAAGTAATGTAAACATAAATGCATTGACAGATTTCCTGTAAAACGTGAAGTTAATGCGATGAAGCCTTACTGAGGACGGACTTAGATAATCTGTTTAAACACGACCTTTGAAACAAACCACTTTCCACCCTATCTCACCTGCTCTATCATCTATTTTACAACAAATCGCAAGTTGTCAAGCCAGAGGAAAATATTAAAATGAACAGGATTTTAGGTGTTTTTTAAAGGTCAGTTTGGGAAGGGCATAGAAAACGTAAATATTGCATCATCATTATCTTCGGCCACATCGTCACTTGAGATCGTGGTCAAAAAGGGTCTATAACAAGTTTTAAAAAAAAAGTTTCGGTCACGTGGTTTTATTTTTGGAATAACAAAAAAGTACTTTCGTAGAAAGAAATAACCGCATCAGGAGCAAGAGGTATAAAATCGTGAAGGTAAACATCGTGAGAAAACTGTCATATCCTAGACGCAGTTTTTATCTAGCAACTTACATACGAAAATCGTTTTTTTTTTTATAATTACTTCTAGCAGGCACCAAATCCTTCCAGTACACTGGTTTGTGAAATTGTGACTAACGGCAGGGTGACCAAAAGAGAATTACCAAGAAGAACAATTTTTCCCCATTCCATTTTTACTCAGAAATTTGCAAGAGAGGGCATTGGTCAACTTGTCGAGCTAATGAAAACCTTACCTTTTCATTGAGTGTCATTTCTACTATGTGTGCCGTTCCAAATAACTAATTTTTCTTTTTTTCTTTTCTTTCTTTCTTTCTTTATTCTCTTTAAAATAAAGCTTACCTAGGTCTTCTAGACGGCACAAGGAATTTCAAGGGGCCAGTAGATTTCCTCCTATTCTTGACCACTGGCACCATCAGATACTCCTCATCCTCCGTCTCGGAAGAACTGTCCAACTTTACCAGAGCAGGGGCCGACATTCTTCTAGAGTTTTCTTTGGATACTTCTAGCATGTCCCGTATTACCTGGAATAGAAAATAATTTAGTTGGAACGTTGCGACGAAACGGCTGTACCCATGTCCTGGATAACCTGTTACATGGGAAGAAGGACGAATGAGTCTGGATACCAAACGCCGTATACCACTCCGCACATCCGCCTAAAGTCAACCAAATGATTCCGGATAAAAAAAAAAAAAACTTTAGCCTTACTAAGCTCGAGGATATTATCAGACAATTGAAGAGATCCTACTTGGAAGTAATCTGAGGCAAGCCCATCCTTATATCTTAGCATTTCATACCAAGGTTGTAAGGCCAGCACTACCTAAGGAATACTAACCGTAACCCCCAATACGTCTAGACAAAACTATTCCAAACAAAAACAGTATAGGAATAAGAAACTCTTTATTCCGTACAGCTGTGTAAACAGAGTGAAAAATTTAATTGTCCCATTTCGAGCGTACAATATAGTGCGAAGTTCAAAATAACAATGATTACTAAACTTTTTCCCGCGGCTTCAAATCCCCCCCCCCCCCCCCCCCCCTCCCCCTCTGCCCCTTCCCGCCGTAGGAAAAGAGGGAAAATAATACAAGTGTCACCCATCCAAATAGCTTATCTGTATGTACACTTATATCTCGAGTTCTCCTAGTCTTCTAGACTGATTCCAATGCGGTTTTCAGTTTCGTAAATGGTATTTATTGAGTAATATTTTAAGGAATAAACTTTTTCAGTACTATGGTTCTACGCATGCGGAGACACGCTCAAATGCTAGTGATAAAATAACTCACCTCACAGTATTTGCAAGAACTCGCTTCAGACAAATAAGCCGTGGTTATAGCATACGCGTAGTTTTCTAGAAAGCACTTATGACAACCATCGACGTAGTTTTCCGGGTCTGTTGATTCTTCACTAGGTTCTTGTATTTTCAGCTGTAATTTCTTTTCCATAGTCGCTTGGTTAATATCTAAGATTTTCTTTTGATCCGCTTGATGTTTTGTCTCTTCATCCACTAATTTTTGCTGATTTATTTCTTTCAAACACTCAGCTTGATCATTGTAGTATTCTACTATTTGTATGCTTTTGGGTTCTGTGTATTCTACACATAGTGATTTGGACGGTTCTTTCGTTGGGCTTTTCTTTTTCTTCGTTATATTAACGTTTATAGGTTCTATTCGCAACGATTGCATTTGCTTTATGATGTGTTCTTGGACGTACGGGTATGACGATACTTCGTCTGTGAAATCCTGATCTATTTCGTTGTTTTCTAAGTCTTTTGTTTGCTTATCTTGTTTTAATTCTTTTATTTGTTTACGTTCGTCTTTGATCTCGATTTTATGGTTGTTTTTGATTGACTCTTCGTCTAAGCAAGTCTCATAGCCGTCTATTTCATGATCGATATATAGCAGATTAGTATCTTGGACGGAAATTTTTGAAGCTTGATAGAAGCTCGTTGCATCATCTGGGGAGTTCAAACATTCTTTCCAACTCTCATCACTTTTCACTTTTTCTAGACTGGTTTTTTTCGTGTCTTCTTTCCAGTACTTATCGAAACTGATCCTTTCTAGTCCAGTAGGGGTTACTGCAAAAACCATTTCATCTGAAGTCGATATTTCTCTACTTTGCTGCTTAATCAGGTCTCCTTTCTCAGTTTTTATTCTCAAATCTGGCAATTCTCTTGGTGTAGTCAACACATCATCTTCTGTTATCGTCATATCATCATCATGTTCATCTAAGGAGTCAGATTTTGAAGACTTATGATCGCCTAAGCCGTTCATTTTTGCAATTTTGTCTTTTTTACAGTCTTCGAAGCTGAGGTCTCCCAGCACTGAAAGTTCGTCGTCTTTGATGGAAGGTTCCTCAGGCTCGAGGCATATTTGGACGACTTCGATGCCTTCCCCGTATTCCTGGAGACACTCGTGGAAAGAATCCATTCCAGTGTGGTCGTCGGATGCCAGCGAGTTAACGCATTCCTGTGAAATTAAACTTAAAAGAACTTCAATATTTCTAAGATGATTTTGGATACAACTGTAGCGTGAATCATCTTTTAGCCTAGCGGTTATATCGCAAAATAGAAGCGAAAATCGACGGTTCAATCACAATCCATTTAAAAAGTTTTAGGATATTGATTGATAGTCAGTATCAAAGTTATTGACATTATTCAAAATATCTACACCGATAATGCACTGTTCATAGGCAGATGGTACATCAGGCAACATCAGGCGGGCCATCTGCTTATTCCGTGATTTCAAGTTGCAGGTATAATAAGTTTTTTGTGAAAAAATATTTTACAATTGAAGCTTTTATAAAATTAGTAATCGTAACCGTGTGCAGATCAAAATGAGCCTAAACACGGCCAGTCTACTATTGTCCATCGAGGAGTTTCGTTGCCCACCTTCGTTCCGTCTCCAACATCAGATCAGCTCGCTGTCACCATATATATTGTATTGTCGTCGGAACTTGACAGGTATGCTACAGCTCAATCGGAAAAGGGCGTTTCTAAACTCCGTTTCAAGATTTGTCCCGCATAACACCGGTCAAGTTAAATAAAAGCATGTACAAAATAAGAATAAAAACTGTTGTCCTAAGTCTCAACCTTCAGAAGCTCATCGTGTTTGGTACTTAGTGACTTTATAAAAGAAGAAGAAACAAAAGGTATTTTATTTATATTTATTCAACGCACATTTAATTTAACAAAGTAGTATCATTAACACAGATTGGATTAAAGCATTTGACATCAATTTTCCACTACTTACATACCTACTAACAACAAATAGTTCTAGCATAAGTTATGGTAAGAACTTGAATTTGGGCAACATTTGAATGTCTCCCAGTTTTTTATAATTCATCAATTAACATTTATTAAAATCTGTTTATTTTTAACGTAACATAATATACAACGTGCCTACGCTTTATATTGCCAAGCTTATTTCATTGTTAAATGGAACAACATCTTCACGATCTAAAAATATTACAAAAACAATTAAGAATTTATAAAATTATGAATGTCCTGGGTATGCTCGGAGCTACACCATACAAATTCGGATACAAATTATAATAAAGTTCTGTATATCGAAATGGCAACCCGTACCAGTATTTTTCTTACACACCATAATTATTGCAAAAAATATTTATTTATTATTCTTTATTAATATTCAAAAGACAATCCCCCATTTCCTTACAAGCTATGATATGTTCCAAATAACCTGTAAGTGATAATGACAAACAAAAGCTCTTGCAAATAATGTTTTCACTAATTTAATATTTATATCTCTCTTTTCATATTTTTAGTTTGCACATCTAGTTATAATGCTAAATTGTACATGATTTTAATCATTTATGAGCATTGTTATAAATCTATCACATTTAATAAATTGACTAGCAACTTCATTATTATTTTAACATCTATAACTCCACGACCGACAACTTTTCAACCTCGATAAATAGACACCAATTTCTACTTTTTTCTTAAAAATCGTACATATTTTATTCGTATTACTATGTCACTTTAAAATGGACGTTTCGCATTCAAGCAGATGTGAATTATACCTATACATATTTATTAAAAAACAGATTTGGAAAAGGACTATAACTCATTTGTCTAAGAATTTATAGCCAGGGAGCGAAGGCGAGGGTTTCAAGAGATGCTTCATATTCTTAAAATATATCAATATATATAAGCGACGGTGACCACTTTACGTAAGGTGCGAAAAACGCAAGCAATTTTTTCGAAATGTTACGATCTATAAAAAACATGCATTATTTTTTACTTATTTAGAAAAGTTGTCTTATTACATTATAATGTTGGGGCATGTCCTAAATACTTGGGGTCTTATACAGTAATAAAAAGTATACTAAGACTTGATAACGAGCACTACATATATAAAAGCATATCAAAGTAGAAAACTGCATAGTAAATAGGTACTTTAGCAAACATATTGAAAAAAAGAACCTACCAATTAAAACTTAAATTTTAGCTGTTTGAGCAGTGAACTACAAATTATTTGACTTGGACGACGTTGATTTTGTTATCTAAGATACACATGACTGTGTGATTTTCGAAGCAAGATTTCTTCAAATCCTTCAATCGATAATCGTCACATTTAAACATGATATCTATATAACTCTAACTCACCGATACATCAATTATACCTCAAATTAATTAACCTCACGTTTTGGCTCGTAGGCAACGCGATCAGCCCTTCTATATCGGACCGGTAGCCCTGGTGTATAGCAATACATCCCCATAGATGCGGACTCGGTGGTGGGTGGGGAGCCGGAAAGATGAATTCTTATAACTTTTTTATCAAACATGTCGAACAAAATGAATAAAGACCACTCTCCAACCCCCTCTACAGGGGAGGCGGTGGATAACCTGGTGGCAGCCTTCGCGGGCCCGCAGGTTGACACTGCTGCCTGGACGATCGTAGGATCTAAAGGCAAAAAACAAGCAGCTAACACTGGGAAAGGGGAGCGAAAGCCTGCGGCTGGACCTTCTCAACCCAAGGTTCCCAATCCCGAGGTGACTAGCGTCCCGGGGAAAAGGAACTCAAAAAAGCTGAGGAAAGCAGAAAAGCAAGGTCAGATGGGTGCGCAACAGGTGGTTCCTGGAACTGGTGAGCCTGTGCAGAACACCCCTGGTCCGAGCTTTTTCTATAAGCAAAGAAGCAGAGATAAAGGGTCCCTCCCCAAACCGTATGCCCCGCCGGCGAGATCTACGGGCTTGCCTGTAGTGACCGCCGGGTCCGTTGGTTGCAGAGGTAAGGGGTCGTGGACCAGCAAGCATAGTAACAGATACAGTCGCAAGAAGCGTGCTACCATGGCCATAGCTAGTTCAGCCGTGGCCCCGGCCCATACGGAGCCGAGTAAGCGCTCTAGGCTGGACGACACCGTTTCTCCGAGAGGTGATCGGAAGAAGCAGAGGCTTGATAGTACGCGTCGTGCCCCCACCATCAGTTACGCGGACATGGTTCAGAGCCATCTTTGCGTGGCTGTTGCTAGGGACGACAATAAGCATGTCACAGAGGAGCAAGCCACTTCAGTGAAGAGGTACCTGGAACGGTGTATCTTGGAGGACATCAAGAACCCGGAAAAGGACTTCTCCCCACGCTTCATGGGCAAACCCACCATCGCCGAAGGGGTCCTGAAGCTGTGGTGTGAGGACGAGCCTTCACTTGAGTGGCTACGCAGTGTGATCGCGAAACTACCGGTAGCTACATGTCCGAAGCTGAAGGTGATTAAGCAGAGCGACATCACCAAGAGAGTAAGGGCGGCTCTGTTCATTCCCGACTGCATCAACACGTTGGAGGACACTAGTCTTGTTTTGGCAGAACAGAACAAATGGGCCCAAATCAAAACATGGACGGTGTACAGTCACAGCATGCAGAAGGACGACATCCTCCTCCTGAAGCTTGGGATACCTGAGGGGTTGGTTCCCGAGCTCTTGGCGAGAGAGCGAAGACTGGCCCATAACTTAGGGAGCGTGTACGTCCGGTTCTTTGCAGAGGACGGGAGTCTGCAGGACGTACCCCCCGAGCCCAAGCAGTCTTTGGAGTCGAGCTCAGCAACGGAACCGCAACCAGGTCCCAGTGGTGTGCAAGCGCCCGTACTATCGCAAGCAGAGTCATTACACTCGTCGCCCATACCGTCGGGCTCTAAGCCGATGGAGGTGATGTGTGGAGAGTCGGACCTGCTGGATAGTTCGGAGGAAGAGGAGGAGGTGAAGGTTAGCCAACATGATGGTGACCCAAGCCGCCTCCTCTAATAAATATAACATAGTCCAATGCAACCTCCAGCACAGCCTCACTGCAACGGCTAACCTGCGCAGTGTGCTGGAGAAAGACAATATGACCATAGCCTTGATCCAGGAGCCGTGGATCAGGGCAGGGCGTGTGTGTGGTCTTGGCAGCTTAGGAGGTAAGTTACTGTATGATAACACTTGTAGCAATCCACGTGTGTGCATTTATGTACCACGTGCCCTAACAACTGTGCCCCTTACCGAGTTCTGTTTCAGGGATTTGGTAACAGCCAGAATCCGAGGCAGTTTCGGTGGGGAGTTCGAGGACGTCATGGTAGCATCGGCGTACATGCCAGCTGATGAGCCCATCCCATCAAATGATGTCACGGATTTGGTAAGGCATTGCGAATTACAAAACTCTAAACTAATTATTTCAGCAGATACCAACGCACATCACCCTCTTTGGGGGATGCTCGTGTCAAACAGCAGAGGTGATGATCTGGTAAATTTCCTATTTACTACATCTCTCTCTATTGCTAACAGGGGTGCTGAGCCAACCTTTGTAACAAGGCGGTTCCGCACCATAATTGATCTCACCATGGTGACAGACAACTGCTCCAGATACATACAGAACTGGAGGGTATCTGTAGAGTCATCCTGCTCGGATCATAGGTGGATCAGGTATGAACTGGAATTGAGCACAGCACAGACATCACCATCCCGCAACCCACGGAGGACTGATAAGGTAAAGTTTGTTAACTCCTTAGAACAGCGCCTCGGGGACATAGCGGGACAAGTCATGACTAGCACATCCGCAATTGAGACTGCGGTTGTTCAAATTACTACAAGCCTGACTAAGAGCTTCGAGGAGGCCTGCCCTCTCACAGGGGCACGTGGAATCGTTAGAGGAAACAAAGGCTGGTCCGAAGACTTAGAAAGACATAAAGGAAAGGTACGAAAATTATTTAACAGAGCAATGAACACGTACGACGACTCGGATTGGGACAAATACAGATCTGCCCGTGCTGAGTACAAGAAACGCATCCGGAGGAATGGTCGTAAAAAATGGCAAAAGTATTGTACAAGTATTGAATCTGATTCCCAAGCGAACAGAGTGAGGAAAATCCTCGCGACTGACTCTAATCGTGAGATAGGTTCTTTAAAAAAGACAGACGAAACTTACACTAAAACGACAACTGAAACGCATGAACTATTACTACAGACTCATTTTCCGGGGTGTCTTTTAGACCAAGAAACTAGTTGGCACGATGCCACTGGTATAGGGTCGGCATCTGAAACAGACTGGGCAGTCGCACGGTTGATAGTTACCGTAGAAAAAGTAAACTGGGCAATAAACACATTTCAACCGTATAAGTCCCCTGGTATAGACGGAATTTTTCCGGGCCTTCTTCAGTGGGGTAGGCTGCATCTCATCGAGACGCTCACAGTCGTCTTCAGGGCTTGTCTTGCCTTTCGCTATGTACCGCTAAGCTGGAGAGAGGTCAGGGTTATATTCATACCTAAACCGGGGAGAAGTGACTATACTGAAGCTAAAGCCTTTAGACCGATTAGCCTCACTTCCTTTCTTCTAAAAACTTTGGAAAGATTGTGCGATCGGTACATAAGGGATTACACTTTAATATCCATACCACTACATCCACAGCAACACGCCTATAGCTCGGGTAAATCAACAGAATCAGCACTACACACTGTGGTTAGCAGAGTGGAAAAAGACATAAAGAACAGAACACTCTGTCTGGCTGCCTTTATTGACATAGAAGGCGCTTTTGACAAGACTAACTTTAGCAGCATCAGCGCAGCATTACAGAGACATAGGGTAGCTCCGACACTGGCGGACTGGATCGTTGGCATGCTCAAACTTAGGGCGGTACGTGTCGACCTACTCGGTGAGACCAGAGCAGTGGTGGCGAGGGGATGTCCCCAGGGAGGTGTCTTGTCGCCGCTACTGTGGAACATGGTTGCCAATGATCTAATAACCAGACTTAACGCCCAACGTTTCTTCACGGTAGGCTACGCGGACGACCTTGCTATTCTGATATCGGGTCATTTTGCTAGTGTGGCGTGTAATATCTTGAATAGTGCACTTAGGGTCGTCGAGGAGTGGTGCACAGAGTATGGATTGACCGTGAATCCAACTAAAACAGAGCTAGTAATGTTCACTAATAAGCGTAACCTAGGTGCCTATAGGGTGCCTAGTCTCTTTGGTACGCAGTTGCACTTTTCCAATGAGGTTAAATATCTGGGTATAATTTTGGATAGTAAACTGAACTGGGCGAAACATAAAGACAACAAAATAAAGAAGGCCACGATATCTTTCTGGCAATGTCGCAGAATGGTGGGTAAAACATGGGGTCTTAGCCCAAAGATAACCCTATGGCTTTACAACACGGTGATTAGACCTTCGGTAACATATGGTGCTCTAGTTTGGTGGCCCAGAACTAAACAGAGTACTATTATTAGTAAATTGCAAAAGTTCCAGAGATTGGCATGTGTGGCGACTACGGGTAGTATGAGAACGGCCCCAACGGCTGCCCTTGAAGCCTTAATAGGCCTGACCCCGCTGCATTTACACGTGCAACAGGAGGCAGCAGCCGCTGCCTACAGACTCAGGGCTTTAAATCTACTAATGCATGACACACGGGCCATCCACACTACCATCATAGACGAGTTCGCGGTTGGTTATCCACTGTTACTCTCCATTTATGATAGGGTACCCAAAAAACACATTCTCTCTAAGAGCTTCACTGTACAATTACACGAAGAGCCCAGTGACAGCTCGAACATTCACGAACTTAGAATATATACAGATGGCTCTAAGATGAAAGCAGGAACCGGAGCGGGTACGTTTTCGGAAGATCTGAACATTCACTCGTCAGCGGCTTTGGGGGTGTGGAATTCCATCTTCCAAGCGGAATGCGTAGGCATAATCCAGGCTGCTCACGCAGTGCTACGTAGGAAGGTAACTGACTTTAACATCAGGATACTCTCTGACAGCGCTGCGGTACTACGAGCCCTGCAGAAAAGCGAACATACATCAGGGTTGACCATTCAGTGTCATAACCTGCTGGAAGAAGTAAGTAAGTCAAACAACATAACCTTGCAATGGATCAAGGGGCATAGTGGCTCCAGAGGTAACGATGGGGCTGATGAACTGGCCAGGAGAGGCTCGGAATTGCTACCAGCAGGACCGGAGCCCATTTTACCCCTGCCATTTAGCCAGATACGCTCCTGGATCCGTAAACGTACTGTCAATCTACACCAAGAGCTATGGGAAAATTTATCGGATTGTAGGCAGTCAAAGGAGGCGTTTCCGGACCTAAATCCGAAATACTCCCGTAAACTCCTCAATCTGAAGCGTGACAAGCTACGCCTGATTGTCGGGATTGTCACGGGTCACTGTGCTCTTAATAAACATTTATTTACTCTGGGTATTACAGATAGCCCCCTATGTAGAGGCTGTCTAGTAGCTGATGAGACGCCAGCGCATGTACTCCTGGAGTGCAGCAGCGTGGCGTCCCAGAGAAAAACATACCTCGGGACACCGAGGACGCCCAGGCAGGCCTGCGCCAGCATTGGCGAGCTGCTAGCCTTCCTGGAGGACATCGGGTGGCTGGACTAGCAGCCTCCACCCATCACGCAAAAAGGGCCCGTTGGTGGCCTAGTTGCGGAGAAGAGTCTGCTCTACAAGTACAAGTAAGTACCTCACATTAATCTCAGTTTGGTTCCCAGGCTATTCGTATTTCCATTACATTCGATGACGGAATATTCATAGTATGAGTTTTTATGTCAACAATTCTTACAATTTACCTTACAGCAGGAATGTAGTAAAAAAACCCAACAACCTGGGAATAATTTCATGGTGACACAAATCATTTGAAATATATATATATTTTAACTTTTGAAACTATCATGGTTATGTATATACTTACGTACGATTATACGTAGGTAGATGTTATGCGTTGGGGAACTACGCGGGATGTAGGACATGCTCAGCTAACAAGAAAGTGATGGTAAGATGATGTTCTAGACCTTTCTAGGTCAAAGGTGTAATCCAAGACACCTCTTATTATTAACGATAGGTAAGTTATTTTCACTAGAAACGGGATATTTACCATGATTTTTGAGTTTTGATTGTTCCCGATATTTCGGCACAGTTGCATGCCATGATCACGAGAGAACTAACTAAATATCGGGAACAATCGAAACTCAAAAATCATGGTAAATATCCCGTTTCTAGCGAAAAGTATTTTATTTTAAATTTACACATTGCAGCTTTTCAATTCTTATTCACCGATACATCAATAACAACTCGTTAATCTCAGTTTATCTTTATATCATTTCATGGTGATCTCCGCTTTGATGTTCGGGGGAATCCTGAAAGGTCCCGGAGGTGGAACGGTCTCCAACTCCTGGGTACATTCGAGCTGGAGATCTATTATGTCCTGGTGGAGCGACATTATCAGTCGGAGGATTTTCGTGAAGTATTCCAGTTTCTGAAATAAATTATTTGGGATTTATAATCAAAAGGTAATCACAAATTTAGTAAGATTTATAAAAAACTAGTTTTCATATAGTTGCAGCAACAGAATTTGAGTGTTGATTTAGAACCTATGTGCTAAGTGCCGTTTTGTAGTATTAAAACTAAGTCGAGAAGAAGAATATTAACAGCTAAGTGTATGTAAAAGCATGCAAGTAATATTGTACACTAAAGGGAAATCATTATACTAATTCTAAAATATAATTCTAAAATATAATTACAAAAAAATAGGACTTTCAAATTTTAACAAAATAGATAAAAGAACTAAAAATATCTTAGAGCGGTAGTTCCCTTTACTGTACAAATTTTGAAAGAAATTAAGTTAAAAAACAGCATGCTAATAATAAGATTAATAATCAAATACTGCTCTAAGCGTCACAAGCTTCAATAATATAAAAACAACTTACTTTTTGATTTTTCCCCTCAGTGTACAATAATCACGACACATAACAAATCGAACATAAACAAAACAAAGATTTTTTAACAACAGATTAATATTTGATCTAACAGATGAATGCATTTTTTGATCATGTATTGTGATTTTTATGTTGTGAACATAATACCAAAGAATATATAAATGTTTTATGTGACACAAAAATAATCAATGTTAATCTGAATACCGCTCACCTGGCTGCTCTGTACGCTGTGTCCATTAGCGTGGTCTCCTCCAACGACCGTGCTGCACGGCAATGGTTTCGAAATACCGATTCTCACAATACCTGCAACAAAAACATCTATTTTATATATTTCATCCATTTTCATACAATGCTGTATCACAAGCACTATAACCTTCGAATTTAATATAGTTTATCGCTAAGTTGAATTTAAGTTATAAGTAAGTGTGTTATAGGTATGTATTTAGTTTTAAGGCAAATTAGTTTATAATTATCTTTCTTATGTAATTAGTTTTGAGCACGTTTCATCCAGCCAGGATTTATATCAATAACAGGCAGACAACGAAATTCGTAGATTATATTGATTAGATCATTGTTTTTAACATATGAGTTTCACATGAGCAGTTGAGGTAGTAATTATAAATGATATTTGTTGGAGTAAGTTTTATTTTTTTTAAAAACCGCTCTTCTAATTCGGCTTAGCTGCCCCTCCCTGTCCGTACCTCGCTACGGCCTTGTTTTCTTGTGCAGTAAAGAATTCAATAATATTTATGGTAAGTACCTTTTGACAAATATTATAGAACCTTAATTCCTTCGTTACGAAATAATATTGAAACAAGTTTAATCACTGTTTTCTGAAACACAAATGAAAGTAACACAATAATTGTATTCAGTGTTATTCAGCCAGTTATGTATTATTTGCTTTTCATAGATCCTATGTAATTACTTCTGATAAGATACCTATCTGTTATCTTTATGAGAAACAGAGTCACCTATTTAATTTTAGCTATTTGATGAGTTTAGTGACCGAAATGTTTATGATATTATTGTTTATGGTTGACTATTCATCATATTATATCGTCACTCTAAATGTATGTAAATCAAAATTTATTATAAACTCTAGTTAGAAGTCATAGATCGTAGAAATTATGGCTGATTGATAACATCACTGTCTGCGTTAACGTCACCATCGCACAATTACTAGTAGGTACCTTTCTCATCATCATCACCGGCACTGTTGGTAGATACCTTGGTACATTGGTACATGGTTGAGATACATTGGTAGTTTCCCGGAGGGGTAGGCAGAGGCCAAGGATTTCCACTTGCTATGATCTTGACATACCTCTTTTGCTACATTCACTCTCATTACTCTTGACCTAGACTTTTTCAAGAACGTCCCCAATATGGTCTGAATATATTCGCCAAGCAAGGTCTTCCCCTTTCTACTGTCCCATTAACGCTCATCTTAAGTACCCGTTTCGTCAATCTACTATCCTCCATCCTTTGTAAATGCCCAAATCATCAAAGTATACCTTTCTCAATCATAGTCACAAGAAGTGCGTCTTCTACTCTCTTATCACACTATTCCTCATTCATTCTATTTCTCAAAGTCAACACACACACATACTTCTCACAGTTCTCATCTATACTGCATTTATTCTACTTTCATGTTTTATCTGGCGTACCCAACTTTCACTACCATACATTAGTGTCGGTACTAACACTCCTCTATGCACGGCCAGTCGTTCCGGACTCGTTTTGGACACGTTCCGGCTACTCATAAAGGCGTGAAGTGCCTCATTAACTTAATTTCCAGCATTTACTCTCCCTTCAATATCATCTTCACTACTAATACTACTATAACTTTTGAAACTATCATGGTTATGTACATACTTTTCACTAGAATCGGGATATTTACCAAGATTTTTGAGAACCATGAACATGTTCTCCCGTTATCATGGCGTATGCAACTGTGCCGAAATATCAGGAACAATCAAAACACAAAAATCATGGTAAATATCCCGTTTCTAGTGAAAATAATCTTCACTACTGTTAGTAGTACTTGCTAGTTATGATCATCACTGCACAGTTTTTTTATTTTCATCCATAGTTTCGAACCCTCTCTGGGATCTCCTATGTTGTTGGTATTAGGTACTACGAGTACCGTAGTACCAAAGGTACAGACCGTTCACCTTAAGATGTCCCCTCTGCCGTGTAGTATTTTTTTTTTATGGTTGGCACTATTCCCAAGGCACCTCTGGACACAGACTAAGAGTGTAACGCAGGGGACATCTTACGGTGACCGGTCTGTGTAGTTAGTTACTAGATGCCTTCCTAATCGTCATCACCGTTGATGTTGGTAAAACTTCCCAATCTTCATCGTCGGTGCACAGTTAGTAGGTTCCTTCCTAATCATCATCATCATCATCATCATCATTATTGACGTCACATTCGAAGTTCATACCTCTTGGAGCAGCCTTGATAGCAGCAACAGCAGCAGCTAGCGGACTCCTCGCGCACTCCACTCCATTGACGGACACGAGGCGATCCCCGGGCGACAGCCGGCCGTGCCGCGCGGCCGCGCCGCCGGCCACCACTGACCTCACTACGATCACAGATCTCGTGGAATCTGAAGGATCCTGAAAGTTAAGAAAAATCCTCTATAAGGTTAACTTGTCCGTTCTAAAACATTCGATTGCCTTATGGTGAATGCTCACGCTTGCGGCGCGAGATTCAATTTTTTTCGTGTTTTTTGTCCATTACAACTCATCAACACTTCTTCAGATAGCGAAAGTTGAGTTTGCGAGAATTAGGAGACTTAACACACATGTTTTAATTGATAGTATCTCATAAATATAAACAGTTTAGCTAGGAAACCCATAAACAAAAAAAAACACTGTAAAAGTTTATTTAGGGGTATCATTGCTAAACTGATGATATTTATGAGATACTATCAATTAACACAATTTTGTAAAGTCTTTTAATTCTCGCGAACTCAACTTTTGCTATCTGAAGAACTGTTGATGAGCTGTAATGGGCAAAAAACAATAAAAAAAATGAATTTGGCGCCGCAAGCGTGCGCATCCACCTTAAGATGTCAGTTCAAATTCTAGACGACCTCTGTGGCGCGGCGGGCGAACGTTCACCTGCGACGCAGGAGGTTGCAGGTTCGATTCCCGCCTCGGAAAAAATATTTGAGCGATCGCAGATATTTGTTCAGGGTGTTCTGGGTTTTTTCTATGTATAATAAAAAATATCTTTCTTTGTAATATACTGTATTAAGTATATCAGTTATCTTAGTACCCATAACACAAGCTCTGCTCAGCTTGGGGCTAGATAATGTTGTGTAAACTGTCCAGCGTTATTTAATATTATTATATTATTAAATTAATCAAGTATACTTTCTTATTGTTTAACGTATTCAATTTGTTTGGTTAATATAGATGGTTTAAAACCGTTTGTTTTTAACATAATGAATGATGGAGCAAGCAGATGGCCCACCTGATGTTAAGCGGTAACCTCTGCCTTTAACAATGCATTACCTCATAGGTCACGTCCACCTAGGACGCACCCTATAACTGGCATTGCACTGCGTCCGCCACCCTAAGACATAAAGATGAAAAGTCTCACATGCCTGTAATTTCACCGGCATCCATACCCTTCAAACCGGAATACAGCAATGCGAGCACTACTGCTTTTCGGCAGAAATACGTATGGCTGTAGTACTTCCCCGGACGAACTCTTTCACAAAAAAGCTCTACTACTAACTACTACATTTCCCATACAAATTTTGGGGATCCAATTTTGGTGATAAAATTAATATAATTTCATTACTAGTATTTTATTTTGAGTAAAAACTAATCACAAAATGGAAACTACCAAGTTTTAAAACAAAAAAAATAGTAGGTACTCGTATTAAAATGTTTTTTTTTTTCAAACAAACATGTTTGTGATTGGTGATGGATTTGGAGCACCATTAAAATTGTGATGCCTTACCAGGTAGTCCAGTATTGAGAAGCCCAGTCCTCTGTCCTCCTTCACGAGATCGATGTACTCCACCGCGTCAGTCCACATCGCGAGGCCGCTGAGCGGTTCCAGCGAGCGCGATTTGTTACGCTCCAGGTCTTCCGAGCAAAACTCTGTAACACGAAACATTATGTTACCTATTGTTATCAACTATCCAGCAAATACAACCGCGCAATCATCCAACGTGCTTAAAATAAAATGTTACGCGTCCTAGTAAGTGCACCATGGTTCACAACCAACATTAAAATCCACTTGAGTACCTAGAAGTCCCCACAGTTGACCAGGACATCAAACTTCGAGAAAACAGTTATTTGGACCACCTAAAAATACACTCTAATCCGCTGGCAAGAGCGTTAGTTGAAAACCCAAGGTCTAGCAAGAAAGACAAAAAAAACCGCAAAAAAACGCTGCCAGAAAGTGACAGCGCTATTGCCCATTTGAACCCGGGAAGAGATGAGGTATTGATTTCTTCAGCTCGGAAGTAACTGACGTAAGCGACAAATGATAAAATTTTGTTTTGCGTCTAAAGTAGCAAATATGAAAAATAAATTCCCTTATATTAATCTAAGTAATGTGATTATTTACCTACTGAATAGTATTAAAAAAATCGTTTAATATTTTCTCTAATCGAAGGAGGGACCTAAAACTGTAATTCGGAGGGCCAATTTAATAAAAATAAAGCTATCGAAAAAAGTTTCACCAATCGTGTTTCTTGTCTATGATTTATTTTCATCTGATTTCTATTTCATCCTCAAGTAATTACTGTATTAACATCAAGTTTGTAACCTTTACTGACCGAGTGAGCATGTAAAGCAAAGACTCCAAAATTTTACTACACCGTCTTAAATTCCTATAATTTTCATTTAAGGTGGATGCGCACGCTTGCGGCGCGAAATTCAAATTGTTTGGTGTTTTTTGCCCATTACAGCTCATCAACACTTCTTCAGATAACGAAAATTGAGTTCGCGACAACTAGGAGACTTAACACACATGTTTTAATTGATAGTATCTCATAAATATCATCAGTTTAGCTATGATACCCCTAAACACATTTTTACAGTGTTTTTGTTTGTTTAGGGGTATCGTAGCTAAACTGATGATATTTATGAGATACAATCAATTAAAACATGTGTGTCTCCTAGTTGTCGCGAACTCAACTTTCGTCATCTGAAGAAGTGTTGATGACCTGTAAAGGGCAAAAAACACCAAAAAATTTGAATCTCGCGCCGCAAACGTGAGCATTCACCTTAAGTCGTTTCATCGAAGTCGGGGCACAGATAAAATAGGTCGGGGATAAGTTACTAGCTTCGAAGATGGTTAATTTTCGAAAATGATTATCTAGAACGTTGTCGCCACTAGTTTTTTTTTATACAACTTGGTTTGGCGGGTGATGCAGACGGCCCACCTGATGTTAAGCGGTACCCTCTGCCTATGAACAGTGCATTATCACATAGGTCACGTCCACTTAGGACGCACCCAATGTGGCATTGCACCGCACCCGCCACCCTGAGACATAAAGACGACATGCCTTACTGCGAATCGTTTCACCTGCGTTCATTCACGATCGATCACATGGCCCTTTCTAGGCTCGCCTGGCAAGTCTGTAATATCACCGGCACCCATACCCGTCAAACCGGAACACAGCAATGCGAGCACTACTGCTTTGCGGCTGAAATACGTATGGTTTTAGTATTTCCCCGGTCGAACTCTCACAAAAAAGGTTTACTACTAACCAAATCATCCATCATCTTATCATTCATTATCATTCTAGTTAGACAAATGGTACGTTACCTGAATGCTGATGCGATAGCACAGTGTTGGTACTGCAGAGTGACGCGACAGAGCTCTCGGATTTAGCCTTAATGAGTCGCGCCGGCGGCGGCGCCAGCTGCTGCAAACTGCCACCCGCTACTGAATTCTGAAAATTAAATAGCAAAACATACTTTAATGCTCTTGATAAACGATTGACACTGGAACGGGTGGCGTATATCCTAAATGTCTAGTATTTATAACTTGTATGGACAACTTTTTATAAATATCGGATTTATAAATACGTCCATAGTGATAGTATTATTGTAGGTATATCCTCAGTAGGTATAGCGACTAGCGTGGTAGGTGTCATAGCGGTCCTGAGTCTCGACACACATCCACGTGATGTATGAGTGTATATATAGACACTACACTCACATTGATCCGCGGTGGGTCTCGGTCCCTCCTCGTCCTGACGGCGACTAGCGTGGTAGGTGTCGTAGCGGTCCTGAGTCTCGACACACATCCACGTGATGTATGAGTGTCTATATAGACACTACACTCACATTGATCCGCGGTGGGTCTCGGTCCCTCCTCGTCCTGACGGCGACTAGCGTGGTAGGTGTCATAGCGGTCCTGAGTCTCGACACACATCCACGTGATGTATGAGTGTATATATAGACACTACACTCACATTGATCCGCGGTGGGTCTCGGTCCCTCCTCGTCCTGACGGCGACTAGCGTGGTAGGTGTCATAGCGGTCCTGAGTCTCGACACACATCCACGTGATGTATGAGTGTCTATATAGACACTACACTCACATTGATCCGCGGTGGGTCTCGGTCCCTCCTCGTCCTGACGGCGACTAGCGTGGTAGGTGTCGTAGCGGTCCTGAGTCTCGACACACATCCACGTGATGTATGAGTGTCTATATAGACACTACACTCACATTGATCCGCGGTGGGTCTCGGTCCCTCCTCGTCCTGACGGCGACTAGCGTGGTAGGTGTCGTAGCGGTCCTGAGTCTCGACACACATCCACGTGATGTATGAGTGTATATATAGACACTACACTCACATTGATCCGCGGTGGGTCTCGGTCCCTCCTCGTCCTGACGGCGACTAGCGTGGTAGGTGTCATAGCGGTCCTGAGTCTCGACACACATCCACGTGATGTATGAGTGTATATATAGACACTACACTCACATTGATCCGCGGTGGGTCTCGGTCCCTCCTCGTCCTGACGGCGACTAGCGTGGTAGGTGTCGTAGCGGTTCTGAGTCTCGACACACATCCACGTGATGTATGAGTGTATATATAGACACTACACTCACATTGATCCGCGGTGGGTCTCGGTCCCTCCTCGTCCTGACGGCGACTAGCGTGGTAGGTGTCATAGCGGTCCTGAGTCTCGACACACATCCACGTGATGTATGAGTGTATATATAGACACTACACTCACATTGATCCGCGGTGGGTCTCGGTCCCTCCTCGTCCTGACGGCGACTAGCGTGGTAGGTGTCGTAGCGGTTCTGAGTCTCGACACACATCCACGTGATGTATGAGTGTATATATAGACACTACACTCACATTGATCCGCGGTGGGTCTCGGTCCCTCCTCGTCCTGACGGCGACTAGCGTGGTAGGTGTCATAGCGGTCCTGAGTCTCGACACACATCCACGTGATGTATGAGTGTATATATAGACACTACACTCACATTGATCCGCGGTGGGTCTCGGTCCCTCCTCGTCCTGACGGCGACTAGCGTGGTAGGTGTCGTAGCGGTTCTGAGTCTCGACACACATCCACGTGATGTATGAGTGTATATATAGACACTACACTCACATTGATCCGCGGTGGGTCTCGGTCCCTCCTGGTCCTGACGGCGACTAGCGTGGTAGGTGTCGTAGCGGTCCTGAGTCTCGACACCACATCCACGTGATGTGCTCCTAGAACCCGCCACCCGTTTACCTGAAACAAATAATCATGTTTACCATGACTAACATATGGGCACTCAGGAAACTTTGAGAAACTTAAAAAATAAGTTCTTTGGGTAAAGTTTTTTTAATTAAATCTAAAGGCATATGTATAGTATGGTGACGTGACTGCTGGGTGTTATGTTGTATATGTTTGAGTATGTGTTTGTCCGATGATAGCTTTAGAACCGTAGGTCCAATTTTGATGAAACTTCGTAGGTAAATAGGTTATGTAAATATAATTGTTAATTTGGAACATGAGTTTGATCGGTGCAGGGGTTTTGAGCTACGGGGTCCAAGCGAGGTCACGTTCGGGGTGAACGTTCTTATAACGTCAATATAACGCAGTCTTGTTAAGGCGATATGTTAAAATATCGAATGGGCGGAGTCTATCAAGAAAACAATAGCTGCAAGACAGTTACAGCGTTATTACTCACCTGAACCCGGGAAGAGATGAGGTATATATTTCTGCCGCTCGGAAGTAACTGACGTAAGCGACAAATGATAAAACTTCGTTTTGCTTCTAAAGTAGCTAATATGAAAATAAATTATCTTTAATTAATCTAAGTTATGTGATTACCTACAGAATACCTAGTATAAAAAAATCGCTTAATTTTTTCTGTAGTCGAACGAGGGACCTAAAACGGGTTTTAGGAGGGCCAATTTCAAAAATAAAGCTTTCGCTAAAAGTTTCACCAATCGTGTTTCCTGTATATGATTTATTTAGATTACATCCTCAAGTAATTACTGTATTAGCAAGTTCAACCATCAAGTTTGTAACCTTTACTGTTACTGAGTGAGCATGTCTTAAATGAAGGCTTACTTCTAGCAGTTCGTCTCCTCGGTTGAAGAGTCCGGTGGAGGCGACCGGGCCGCGCGGTGCCAGAGCCCTGATGTAATGCCTCGCCTGCACCTCCTTGCCCGACACCACACGCACGGTGCCTTCCAGAGATATCCCCAGCCCGGCTTCCTTATCACGGATTATTGTTCCCACCTGAAATATTCAGAGCAAGTGTGTCATCAGTAAAATCTTTATAAAAATGTATATTTTAATCATAAATTCATTGAAATCACAAGGATCATCGATGATCAATTTGAATTCTACCACGATCATTTTGAATAATCTTATAAAATAAATTTACTCCTGTTCCAACGTGAGCAAACCTAGAAGAATCAGGCAACAAACACGTCTCAGCTTTATTTGATGATCCTTCTTACTACTAGGTGGAGAGCGCGGCACCTGTGTGATGCCTTGAGAACAAGTGGAAGCTGATTCAAAGAAAAAAAGGAAAAGCAACTTAAAAGCCTTACAGGCAGTCAAAATTAAGATGCTAGAGAGAATCAGCAAAATTTCATAAAACAGCACACGCTACGCTTGATCTACTCATAAAAAACACATCGATAATAAATTATGTGTAGGTATAGACATTGCAAATTGATAAATTAGCCGTCCAGGGGCAGATCCATCATTATCATCACCATCGTCCTCTACCTAGGGAGACCTATGTCCGGTATGTCCACCGCTGGACGTATGTACATCATATTTTTTTTTAGTTTTATCATTCTCTTATTTTGGAAGTTACGGGGGGGGGGGGGAATACATTTTACCACTTTGGAAGTGTCTCTCGCGCAAACTATTCAGTTTAGTTTTTTTTTAATTAGAAACCTCATTATCATTTTTGAAGACCTTCCTGTAGAACCCCACACATATGGGTTTGAAGAAAAAAAAATGATTTTCAGTTTTTAGTATCCCCATACTAAAAACTGAAAATCATTTTTTTTTCTTCAAACCCATATGTGTGGGGTTCTAAAAACCCCAAAAATTTATATTTTTGTGTGAAAATCTTAATGCGGTTCACAGAATACTTACCAAGTTTTAACAATAAGCTCTTATAGTTTCGGAAAAAAGTGTCTGTGACATACGGACTTACGGACAGGCAGACAGACAGACAGACATGACGAATCCATAAGGGTTCCGTTTTTTGCCATTTGGCTACGGATCTCTAAAAATGAGGTACCTGTGTGTGAGAAGTGAAAGGGTGACTTACGACAACATCATACTCGTACTGGTGTCCCGGCCAGTCTTTCTCGTTACTCAGAATGTCCCGCCACTTATCCTGTATCCTCCGCGTCTCCTCTAGGTCCTCTCTACCGATCACTATCTCCTCGTCCTCTCTCTCGGCCGGGGGGGACGGGAGCGGAGACGGGAGCGGGGACGGGAGGTGCGCGAAGCTCTCCACTTCGGTTTCTATCACTGTAGATTCGTCGTACTGCAGAGAGAATTATGTTTTAAATTCACAGAGTAGACGGACGGTACTTAATTTCAAAAATAAAATGTGCGCTTAAAGTAAAAAATCTAGGTAAATTAAATGTGAGGGCAAAGAAACCCAAGGACTTTTAAAATGAACTAAATTAAAATTTCGGGTATAGAGTTTAAGATAATAGGTATACTTATTTAATTATTGTGTTTATTACTCATTCTGTGATATATGTAAATAGAATATAATTAGAAAAAACCCTTAATAGGAAAAAAAACCCTATAAAGGATGAGATAGATAAGGAAAGTGATGATAGGTAAATCTCTTTGGCCCTAGTTCAAAAACACAAACGGGCGGTCGTGGTAACCAGCGATCACGGTGACATATATTAAAACATATATCAAAGCGAATCGGTTGCACTAAACAGCCGTAAAACGTTTTTTTTTAAATATTATTAGAGGACAAACAAGCAGACGGGCCTGCCTGATGGAAAGCAGCCACCGCCGCCTATGGACATCTGTAACACCCACGGTATTGCAAATGAGCCCTATTGATGTCTCTTAAATTTACCTATATTGTATCCCTGTGGGAAGACATCCAACGGGAGCTCATTCCACGCCTTGCAGGTGCGCGGGAGAAACGAGCGCGTGAAACGTACTGTGTTGTGAGGTAGCCTAACTCACCACACTAAAGCTATATTTGGCGAGCGACGTGACGGACGGGCTAGGTGGAGCGATGGGCGACTTTCTGCCGTCCTGTGCTGCGAGAGCCTTCTGGAGTTTCTCGAAGCCAGCTCCCCGCAGGTACCTGATACAAATAACTATTTATTATAATCAGTTTTTTGTGAAAAATCTATTTTTCAATACAAGTTTTTATAAAATTAGTGAACGTAACCGTGTGCTGATCAAAATGAGCCTAAACACGGCCAGACTACTGAATTGAAATTGAATTGAATTGAATTGAATTATCCATCAAGGATTTCCGTTGTCTACCTTCCGTCTCCATCATCATATCAGCTCGCTGTTACCATCATATTGTATTGTCATCGGAACTTGACGGTATATGCCAAATTTCAGCGCAATGGGTAGAGCATAACTACTTTAAAATTCAGTTGCAAGATTCCACCCGGATTCCACCCGGATAAATATACATACATTGCAAGTTAAATAAAAGCTTGTAAATACAGGATCAGTTGAAAAGTTACCAAACTAGTCATCATAATCACATTGATGATATTGATATTAATTGTATTTTGTATAGTCAAGTCGTCAAGAGTCTCCGTCAAGTCATAACACAGTTTAAATAGTGGCAGAAAAACTGAATTTTTACAGGGAAAACCCACCATTTCGAAAAGACACGCAATACACTTAAATTTAACTACATCACACATGTGCTATTTATCCAAGTTACACGGGTTAAAATGCGACTAAAATTACACGAAATAACTCGAAAAAACAAATTAAAATGTAAAAAAATAAAAATTACAACGTTCCTTTCAAAAATGCAACATTGATTCGCGTTTCAAACATCTTCTTCTTCTTCATGTAATGGCTTCTGAGAAGTGCTCCAAGCAATTCGCCAAACATCTGTTGGTTAACTCTGCTCTTAGAGTCTGTCAAGCGTCAAGATATGTCAAAATCAATAACTACAAGAACAATAACTGACCTCAAAGCTTTGAGCCTGACGTGGGGTCCCTTCGCGTCCCTCAACAAGGCGACCGCTCGATGGTTCGTAACACCGTTCAGTGACACGCCATCCACCTGAGAACAATCACTTCATAAATAACCAGTAATTGTCGTCGCTTATTATACTGGTAGTTATGAAACAACGATTTGTACAGAACTAGGCTTCCTCGTGTTGTCAGGAATTCCTATACCTACCTACATTAATTTAAATGTGAGTTTGGATGTAGTGGTAACAAGCACTACCTACGATTTTTTTTTTGCTACTTGGAATGCAAATTATTACAACATATTTAAAGATAAGAGTCTTTTGAATGATTTGATATGAAAACTTGATGAGTGGGCAACACCTAGTTTAAAGCTGAAAACTTGATGAGTGGGCAACACCTAGTTTAAAGCATTGTCGCATCCTGCAATGCTCTAAGCATTGTCGTATTAAACTTTATGATTTTAATGAACAGCTATTATCATGACTGTGATAGTCATGATAATAGCTTCATTGCTTATCTAAAAAACTACTCCAAAACAATTTACACCATTGCAAAAGCACCTATACCTATTTATTAAAATGAAATAGTCTAAAGATAAAATGAAGAAAACATGGCGGATCATTCAATAGGGAAACTGATAAAAGACCTTCAAAAAAATTTAGTTATTGGTTGATAATATCACTATAATCAATGATCAGGAAATAGCTCATACTTTTATCAATTTATTTACAAATATTCCTTTAATTTCAATTTATTTATTTACAAATACTAGGTGCTTGAAATCATGTGTTGAAAAAGCAGACATTAAAGATATATCAAAATGTCAACTGATGTGACAAAGTTTTTGGTTTTGAGTACGTTGACTCTAAAAAGACCTGTGGGGTATGTCACTACATTATAAAAATTAATTGCTCCCCATCATAGATAGTGCATAGTGCATAGGAGGTGGACTTTCAACTTGAATATTAAATTACTGATAAACACAGATTATTTATTTTGTTCAAGAGCTCGGAGAGATTGAATGCCTCCGCAAATATGGCGCATGTAGGAGTTACAGATCAACAGCATGTATACCACATTACAAATACATAACATAACACCCAACAGCCACATAGTCCTGATCTGGCACTAGGATTCTCTGTGTCGTTGGTATCAGGAACTACGAGCACCATGCTACCCACGATACCCATGAGAGACGTCAGTGCAGATTGTTCCTTTTCCATTTCAAAGTTCCGAAGTCCAACAAGGGACCTCTATAGTTTCACCGTCTGTCCGTAAGTCTGACTGTCTGTCACTCCGTAGCCAGAGCGTAGCGTATGTGTCAGGATTACTGACTCCAACACCGTACTGAACTGAAGTTAGAATTAAAATGCTGGTAATGTATAACGTGATAAATAACTGACCTCGACAATCCTGTCGTTGACTTGTATCTTCCCGCAGAGATCTGCCGAGCTGCCATCGCTGATACTCTTCACGAAGATACCGCTCAGCTCCTCTGGGAACAAACGAAGCACACATATTAACATGCGACCACCCCCTCGCGCCTCATCACAACTGACACATCGCCTGCTCAACCTTATAGACCTAGAACAGACTTTCACACCATCTTGGGGACACTCACAGGACAGTCTCCTGAACAAACACCTCTCCAACATCGGAGCCACAGACAGCCCGACTGCAGAGGGTGTCTGACCGAAGAAGAATCGGCTGCTCACGTAGTCCTGGAATGTGTGGGAGTAGCAGCTCAACGTAAACAAATCCTCAACAATCCAAGGTCACTCCACCAAGCCTGCGAAGACCTCAGGAAACTTATGTGCTTCTGGACGGAGTTAGGCTAACTACCTAGTCAGACAACTCTCGCGCATAATGGACCACCCATAGAGTTGGAATGCGGAAAAGGGAGTTCTTTAACATTAACATTAACCCCCTCGCGAGTCATTCCACCGATTATGACGCGGATTGGCCAATACGAAAATAAACTACGGCAACATCATTAAGTAACATCGTTCAGTTCTACCTTTATAATTTGAACTGCTAAGGAGTGGAAAACACTACCGTCGTCTGTCTTTCCTGAAAACTATAATCTGGGTCTCTTCAAGGTTAGAGTGAATAGGTGCCTTCTAGACCTTTGTGCTCCATTTTCGGCCACATCGTCACTTACCAACAGGTGAGAACGTGGTCAAACAAAAGTCAATCAATGTAAAAAAATAAGTAACTAAATCAAAAATTCAATAATTTATGTTTCAAATTCGAAAACAGATTAATAATATCGTGAGCCAATAATCTTGAGATTCATTTTAAGCCGACTTCAAAATAATAAAGAGGTTCTTAATCTTTGGATAGAAATTTTTTTATTTTTTTTTTTATACTACTTGGGTGACTGAACAAGCAAGAGGCCCACCTGATGTTAAGCGGTAACCTCTGCCTATTAACAGTGCATTACCTCATAGGTCACGCCCACCTAGGACGCACCCTATGTGGCATTGCACTGCGCCCGCCACCCTGAGACATAAAGATGAAAAGTCTCATGTGCCTGTAATTTCACCGGCACCCTTACCCTTCAAACCGGAACACAGCAATGCGAGCACTACTGCTTTGCGGCAGAAATAGGTATGGTGGTAGTACTTCCCCGGACGAACTCTTTCCCAAAAAAGCTCTACTACTACTAAAAAAGCTCTACTACTACTAAAAAACTAGAGACTAGATTGAAAAGAACGTGAGGCAGTGCTATATTTAGCCTATTGGCACCAAACAAGCATCGTTTACGGGAAAAATACGCAGCTATGAAAACAAGTTTCACAAAAAAAAAAGCTTAAATCAGGTTTCCGCAACAAAGTGTTCCAATCCAAACCCCACGAGCAAGGTGCAAGTCATCGCCCCTCCCCTACACATCCGGTCTTTCCTTCATTCAAACAAAAAACCCTTAATGCTTCCCCTCTATAAGTATGATAGTGGAACTCCCGCGACTTCGTTCTTGAAAGTTTTTTTTCCATACAAACTTGAATAACCCGCTGTATAAAGGGGTAATTTCTTAGTGCAGCCCAAGACCAAAAAGAAATGTACCCTCCAAACAGGTATCTAGGATTTACGGTTTAGGCTGTGTTTATAGTCAGTCAGGCAACAATTTTACATATATATATATATTGACCACCTCAACGAAGGATATATATAGAGTATTTGCTATTTAGGAAAAATTTGTACATTGATATCCTATATTAACTGGTTTTTATTAGGGTTCCGTTGTCAAAGACAAGGAACCCTTATAGATTCGTCATGCCTGTCTGTCTGTCTGTCTGTCTGTCCGTGTATGTCACAGCCTTTTTTTTCCGAAACTATAAGAGCTATACTTTTGAAACTTGGTAGGTAGATGTATTCTGTGAACCGCATTAAGATTTTTACACAAAAATTGAAAAAAAACCATTATTTTTGGGGTTCCCCATACTTAGAACTGAAACTCAATTTTTTTTTTTTCATTAAACCTATACGTGTGAGGTTTCTATGGATAGGTCTTCAAAAATGATGAGGTTTCTAATATAATTTTTTTCTAAACTTAATAGTTTGCGCGAGAGACACATCCAAAGTGGTAAAAAGTGTGTGTGTGTGTCCCCCCCCCCCCCCCCCCCCCCCGTAAATCCTAAAATAAGAGAATGATAAAACTAAAAAAAATATATGATGTACATTACCATGTAAACTTTCACTCAAAATTGGTTTGAACGAGATCTAGTAAGTAGTTTTTTATTTTTGGGGTTCCCCATACTTAGAACTGAAACTCAAAATTTTTATTTCATCTTACCCATACGTGTGGGTTATCTATGGATAGGTCTTCAAAAATGATTTTGAGGTTTCTTATGTAATTTTTTTCTAAACTGAATAGTTTGTACGAGAGACACTTCCAAAGTGGTAAAGAGTGTGTCCCCCTCCCATAACTTCTAAAATAAGAGAATGATAAAACTAAAAAAAATATATGATGTACATTATACCATGTAAACTTTCACTCAAAATTAGTTTGAACGAGATCTAGTAAGTAGTTTTTTTTTAATACGTCATTAATCGTAATCCATCCAAGAACTTTTATATTATGTTACTTGCAGCTTCGGAACCCTTCATGGGCGAGTCCGACTCGCACTTGGCCACTTTTTTAAGTACATATCTTTTAAAAATCCAATTCTTCGTTATATTTTTTGGTGTAATGTGTACATTCTTCCCACAACATTTTTTAGGATTAGTATTACTTACTTACCTACTTACTTATGTATGAGGGAGTTACCCTGATTTGTAAAAAGATACATAAGAGGAGATTACCGCTGAGACGCTTCAATGAGCCCTCTGCATACAAACGAATTTTGCCCCTATATTGCATATTATCTCATGAAACTCCATGGAATTTTGTACATTATAAATACGTACACTTATATATCCGTGGTTTGACAGGTTTTTAAAAGCTATGTGGTTTACTTATCACTCTGGTTTAACTATATACATAGACACACGCCTTTTCCCAGAAGGGGTAGGCAGAGCCTCTAAACGCCTCTTTTCACCGTAATTTGCACTATCGTTGGAATATAGACGTGACTAGTGGTGAGCTCATCGCCACCATTGCTTCCCACGACTGACTTGGCTAACAATTTATTCCAGTAATACCACATTCCTTAATAAGCTAGCAGCCAGAACAAATCTTACTAACAAGTCCAGGTAATGATTGAACGAATTTATGTCCATTATGAGTTTCAAACTTCGTTTAGTATGTAGCGGCCTAGCGGTACACTAGGCTTGTGTAAGGTACGTGACCCTACGCAGTGGATTACGCTTCCAAACCACATGTTTAGTGTTCCGTACCCAAAGGGTAAAACGGAACCCTATTACTCAGGCTTTGCTGTCCGTCCGTCTGTCCGTCTGTCACCAGGCTGTATCATATGACTTGCACTTGGCCGTTCTTTTTTATTTTATTTTTCTTGTTAAACGAATATTATTTTCGTAATATCACAAGCCTAATCCAATAATAGCTTCAAAAATTAATGAAGACCTGACATTTTGTTTTAAAATAAATTTAAAATAGTTTTATTTCGTATCGAACTAGGTATAATCTAGTTATAATTCATGTTATAAATCTAGGTCAATGTTAAATTACTTATTAGCCTGCCTTACGCCTAGATTGTAAGGTTACTGTACATTTATTATGTACACTAAGAAAATAGAAACGATCCGGGATGCTCTATTTTCATTTTACTTTCAAATAGATATCTCTGTGGCGCGGCGGGCGAAGGTTGGCCTGCGACGCAGGAGGTTGCGGGTTGGATTCCCGCCTCGGAACAAAAATTTGTGCTATCGCAGATATTTGCTCAGGGTGTTCTGGGTATTTTCTGTATTGTATTAAGTATATCAGTTATCTAGTACCCATAACACAAGCAGAGCTTGCTCATATTCAAGGCTAGAATATGTTGTGTGAACTTTCCAGCAATATTTATTTATTTATTTAAAACTACAAGTCAGATCTCCATAAATGTTTGTAGATATAATTGGATAAATAAAACATAATTAAGGTACGAAAATAACTTTTGTTTTAACTTAGCAAAAAAATATAAGGAAGTTGAAACGTGATTCAGTAAGAAAAGTTCGACAGTCGGAGGCTTTAAGAGTTTGTAATAAGGATAGGCAGGCAGTAATATTAATTTTCACCAACCAATTATGGCAGGGTGGTTTTACATACCTTTGAACCTTTTAATTTGTCATGCTTTAACTGTTCTGTAAAATAAGTATTAGTTGGTGAAAATGAGCATGACTCTCTTGTAGACTTGCGTAGGAATAGAGACTTTCCCGTATCAATATACTTAAACTTACGAGGTACTTTGTAGAAAGGTCCAACCCGTTTCAAACGGCCTACTAAATAGTATGTTCTCCATCGGTGTAAAGTCTACGCCATCGTAGAGGCAGTGTCTACGCCATCGCAGTAGTAGTGTCTACGGCGTTGTAGGATATCTACGCCGCAGTGGCATAGTATTTACACTATCGTAGGAGTAGTGTCTACGTCATCGAAGGAGTAGTGTCTACGCCATCGTAGAGGCAGTGTCTACACCGTCGCAGTAGTAGTGTCTACGCCGTTGTAGGCGTAGTATCTACGCCGCAGTGGCATAGTATTCACACTATCGTAGGAGTAGTGTCTACGTCATCGTAGGAGTAGTGTCTACGCCATCGCAGGCATAGTATCTACACCGTAGTGGCGTCGTATCTACGCTGTCGTATTATGCGTGCCATCAATCTAGACAGTTTTGCTTTATAAATGAGTTCAAAAGAATGTTAGCCAAAAAAATTAAATCACTTGTCGAAGCCTTAGTCGAAACCTGTCCGAAACGTTTCAAAAAACTGTTAACATCTAAATTTTTCTTTCAGTTCTTCAACGATTTGGATTTTAAAAGGGTGGAACTTCAAATATTTTTTCATTGTTTCAGAGACGGCTGCTTTTGTAAGTCTTATTGAGGATATGAGTCCTTTCTATATTTAAAGTAAGCTCTGCTTAGCTTGGGGCTAGATAATGTTGTGTGAACTGTCTAGCATTATTTATTTATTTATTTAAAGTAGTGGATGTTCACGTAAACCCCGTTCCAACCGTTCAATGTTTACGGTGGACTTAGGCCTTGGGCGTGACCTGTTCATAGCCGAAGCTGTTGTGTGGAACCTCAGTACCCAAAAGCTCCGTACTCGGTCTGTCACTCAATCGTCCAATATTTCAATGTGAACAAAATTGAAGACGAGCGATAGTTAACGTAAGAACTACCGCCCTTGAAAGCTGGTCCCTAATCGATGATTCAACCAGTTTCCCACATTGCTTATTACTTTTTATATTAATTTTATTTAAAACCATAAATTTGCCGCCACACACCCTTTTTACAAGCTTTTATTTTAACTTGCAATGTATGTATGTCTGGATGTAATCCGGGTGGAATCTTGCAACTGAATTTTAAAGCAGTTATCCTCAACCGATTGAGCTGAAATTTGGCATACCTGTCAAGTTCCGATGACAATGCAATATGATGGTGACAGTGAGCTGATCTGATGATAGAGGCGGAAGGTGGACAACGGAACTCCTCGACGGATAATAGAAGACTGGCCGTGTTTAGGCTTATTTTGATCAGCATACGGTTACAATAACTAATTTTGTAAAAGCTTGTATTGAAAAATATATTTTTCATAAAAAGCTTATTTTAACTAGATTCTACACCGTCGTAGGCACAGCGTCTATGATGTACGGATAGGCAGAAGCACCCGCCATCTGTTTATCCCTTTGTTCTGAGTTCGTAGGGATACGATTATTTTAAATTAATTGTATTTTACTAACTTTTTATTGCTACAAACTTTGAACAGAGCCTAAACAATACCCAGAAAACATTGTCGTACCCATTGTGCCAAACTTGTTATCTGCAAACCCCGATCGGAAACTTGTACGAGTCGTGCCAGCGCCGTATTGTGTTCAGCTGTTATTGTTTGTTATTACTTCCGATTGCTACAAACTTCAGAGTTCAAACGAACTTAACCGTAGAGGAAGGGGCAGGATGACCGATAAAAAAAAAAAAAGTGCTGGACATTTCACACAACATTAATCTAGCCCCGAGCTAAACAGAGCTTGTGTTATGGGTACTCGATAACTGATATACTTAATACAATACATTACAGAGATAGATATTTTTTATTATACATAAAAAATACCCAGAACACCCCGAACAACTATCTGCAGATCGTACAAATATTTGTTCAGAGGCGGGAATTGAACCCGCAACCTCCTGCGTCGCAGGCGAATCTTCGCCCACCGCGCCACAGGGGTCGTCTACTTCGTACTACTTAGAAACAACCATTCAAAAAAGCGTCATCTGCTCCCACTTCACTCCCATTATACGAACTATGATTCTATGGGGTAGCCTTCAAGACGTCTACATGCCAATGATGATGATGACTCGAACGAAGGAAGGTATTATAAAACCTGCGATGAATGTAATCTCATCTCGCGTCATGTCTGACCTAATTATACACAATGAACTCTATGCGCCAGGCAATACACGACAAAATATTAATAGTGTTGATATCTGCAAAATATTTATTTCCTGTGTTCATCTCGTGAAATTTGGTACATATACTCAAAGATATGTGACCCTATCACGGATATATATCTATATCAATTTGTCATTTCGGGGATTGAAAAAAAAATGGTGCACTTGTTTTTGTTTTAATTTTCTTCCTTCTCAAATGAGAGGGCTCGTTATAAGGATTGTTTTATTTTTAATATGCATGCATTATTAAAATGTAAAGCTACGAAAATGTATCATCGTTACCTCACAATATAAAGAGACTACCATTTAAAAAAAATAGAGTATAGTTAGTGCATCATTCATAGTTTACATTTTACAGGAAAATCTGTAAACGGAAAATACACGTGAAGAGAAAATGCGTCAAAATATATTGCATTACACTGTTCATTTGGTTTTTTTTGTGTATTCTCAAATAAAAGTTTACTTTCTTTCTTTCTAAATGAGTATGAATGTGGTATCAAAGCTCACCCTGTTCACAAACGTATCCCGCCACGGTGATACCAAGTCCTAAGGAGTTCTTGTTCAGGTGCACATCGTAGCTGAGCGTCTCCGGGGCTGATGAGCCTCGGACCGCCATGTCCAGGGGTAGCCTGCACAGATAAATATATATTAGTACCTATTGTTGCGCCGGCCAATTGACGCTAACGAATTTAGACCCTTTCAGCGCCATCTGTTGACAAGTAGACTCGCTGTAGTAGATAAAGTTTTATTTTACTACGTGAATGACGGAACAAGCTGATGGCCCACCTGTTGTCAAGCGGTAACCTCTGCCTTTAACAATTAATGCCACATAGGTCACGTCCATCTAGGATGCACCCTATGTGGTATTGCATTGCGCCCGCCACCCTGAGACATAAAGATGAAAAGTCTCATGTGCCTGTAATTTCACCGGCACCCATACTTGAAGGGTATGTGTGCCTATACCCTTTAAACCAGAACTCAGCAATGCGAGCACTAAAGCTTTGCGGCAGAAATAAGTATGAAGGTAGTACTTTCCCGGACGAACTCTTTTCACAAAAAAGCTCTACTACTACTAAATTACTAGCGCCATCTGTTGACGCGTAGACAAACTGCATGTATAGAGCAGGACGCATATATCCATCTGTTGTTTTTGAACCGTCCGAGAAAGTTCTACGGAGTTCTCGATAATACTAGGACTATATAGTTTTTATTTTGTAATACTACTTGGAATGACGTGTCAAGCAGATGGCCCGCCCACCTGATGTTAAACGGTAACCTCTGCCTATGAACAGTGCATTATTACATAGGTCGCATCCACCTAGGACGCGCCCTATGTTGTATTGCACTGCGCCGCCACCCTGAGATGAACAGTCTCATGTGCCTGTAATTTCACCGGCAACCATACGCTAGCAGCCAGGACAAATCTTATACCAACGAATCTTATAAACTAGTCCGGGTAATTAAGGGATTACGACCAGGTAAACGGCACATTGGTGTTGTGACTGCGATCAGCAATCCGTCTGCCAAGCGCGGTGATTATGCAATCCCCCCCATTGAATTCTATGGGGGAGGCCTCGTTCAGCAGTGGAAGCCAGCTAAACCTAGTATGTACACACCTGGGAGGCTGTGGGGAGATCACTAGCGGTGCTGGAGTGAAGGCGGTCGGTGGTCTCGGGGTCGTGAGGGCGCCTCTCGGGACCACAGCCACTATTGATGCCACTGGCTACAAAATAAAGATTTTTTTGGTAATTATTTAATGAGCCTGCATGTGGTGTCCCACTGCAGGACAAAGGGGCTCCCTTTCTTCCTTCTATTCGTCTCTATTGTTGGCTATTTGGGACCAATCCTTCAAGTAGGAGTTGAAAACAACAAACGCTGTTCAAAATTTCAGAATTTTTCATCAACATAAAGTGTCTCGAATAGAGCTTCTTAAATTTGATTGCAGACAAACCATCGAGCGACAGAGGCCGCAATGCTCTAAGAGACACACAAATAAGTAATCAGACGTGAAATTAAGTTAGAGAAAAGTGTGTAAAATTGAGAGCTGCTAAGCTACTGACTTTAAACTATACCAAGGCTAAGCCCCGTTGATAAACAATACAGTAAAGCTAAGGCCAAAGAAACGCGTTCAGCCCGCGTACTCAGGGGCGTACACGGTGGCGATCAATGGGAAGACAATGAGTCGCCACCGTGTCACCGCGGACGCGGGATGAACGCGTTGGTTTGGCCTTAGCTTAAATGAACTTAAAGTAGTATTTTGTTATTATCGTCATGTAATTTACTAACAGTACGTAGATTGTAACAAGCACTATTGTTACGTTATGGTCTGATAACAATGACAAATTGCGTGAAATTTTATTGAGATGTAATAATACATATTCAAATACCTCAAATTCTGAGTAAATAGCACTAGAACTGGAAGAATCCAGTAATAGGCTCTACGTGTAAACTACGGTTAGATTTTGGCCTGGAAAATTAAACCCTCCCGTATGTACAAAGTGTCCCAGAATTCATACACTAACCCTAATGATTTGTTTGATTGACAAATAGTTGTTGTTGACAACTTGTTTGACAAATAGTTCAATTTTATACCGCAACATTCGATATCTATAATTTAAGTAAAATTCTAGCCTAAACTAAATATTATTTCTATAAATTATTATCCTTTGTCGTAGTATTATGTAATAAGTATTTTTATATTTCTTATCGTTTAATTTACTATGTATCCCTGTAATAAGCTGTTAATTGTTGTATTTCTTGCGCACGCTGTGATACCCTATAATTACGGGAACACTAAGATTAAGACCTTGTTTTGTTTTGTTTTTTGAATGTGTTAGTGTAAACCTGTGCTATTTAATAAAATAAAAATAAAAAATAAAAATAAAATGATTTTCTAATATTTTTACAATATTACTTATGGAAAATTCATGTTTGTTTTATCAAAAAGATAGTCACTTGATGTTATTTCAATTCATCGTCTAACCGTCAATTCTTCATCTAACCTAACCTAACCTAACCTTAAAAGAGAGTTTTAAAAAAAAACTTTGCCCTGAAGACAAAGGTTCTTGAGAGATGACCACGAACCAGACGACGAAGAGTAGGAAGGCGCTTTCTCCGTGGACTGACGACATTCGTGAAATTCAGTGCACGAAGCGATGGTAGCCTAACGGTTCAATAGTGCAACTCAGAATCCAGCGATACCGGGTTCGATCCTAGGCTCCGCATCAATGACTTTTCTAAGTAATTTGCGGATTTCCATCGCTCTGTGCTTCGGAGGGCACATTAAGCTGTCGGTCCCGGCTGTTATTGATTAATAGAAGTCGATAAGCCATGTCAGAGGCCCTCGGGCGGCTTGACAAACTCCGACACCAGAGGCCAGCACTACCTAATACGAAACGAAACGAAACAAAACGAGTGCACGAAGGTGGAACAAAACGTTCTTCAACGGTGGACTTCAACGGTCCAATGATGATGATCTATGATCTAGATAGATAATATAGAAAATACCCAGAACAGTCTGAACAAATATTTGTAGATGGTACAAATATTTGTTCCGAGGCGGGAATCGAACCCGCAACCTCCTGCGTCACAGGCGAACCTTCGCCCGCCGCGCCACAGAAGTCGTCATAACCACACTTAAAGTTAAATTTTCAATGCAGAAACTCTTCGATAAAAAAATACCTGTCAACTACATGCTAAATTACACCCTGTCACAGTTGAAATAGGTCTTACCCTATGGTGCATCCTCTCCTCAATAATGGTGGGTGGTGGGGACGGCGGCGTTGTCTCCTCACATAGCGCCCCGAAGCCGTCGTGCCCCGCCTCTGACAGCCTGCGCTCCAGCTCGATAGGATCTGCCAGGAGTCGGGACGGGACTACGGGCGCCGGTGATGACCCTAGGGACTGACGAAAATAACTGTCAACTCTAGTTTATACGGGAAAAAATAGAAAGAAAAAGAAGAAAGAATATATATTTATTTGTATACATGAGCTACACAGAAACAAGTAGAAAAACTACCTACTTATACAGCTAAGCAGTCATATATGTTTCATTTATATAATCAATCAAGAAGGATATCATTGGTATTGATAAGGTTAAGACGATATGTAAAATTTTGGAGTCTTTGCGTGACATGCTCGCTCAGTAACGGTTACAAACTTGAGGTAAACACAGTAATTACTTGAGGATACTCTTTTAGATCCCTCATTCGATTAGAAAAAATTTAAGAGTTTTATATACTATTCAATAAATAATCAAATTACTTAGTTTATTAGTAGATAGTTAATTTTTTATAAATGCGACTTTAGAAGCAATACAAAGTTCTATCATTGTCGCTTACGTCAGTTACATCCAGCGGCAGAAAAGTATTCCTCATCTTTTCCCGGGTTCAAGTCAAAGTCAAAGTCAAAAAGTATTTTATTCATTGAAATAACAAGGATCATTTTGAATCGTCTTAAAAAATAAATTTACATTTACTCCTGTTCCAACGCAACCAGACCTAGAAGAATCAGGCAACAAACACGGTCTGTTTTTTTTTGATGATAAAAAAAGTGCAAGTGAGCAATAGCGCTGTCACGTTCTTGCAGCAATTGTTTTCTTGCTATATTCCGCCCATTCGATATTTTAACATATCGTCAATGTATCTTGCTGTGTTCCGGTTATAGGGGGGGCGGGGAAGGGGGCGGTCGCTTTGAGAAATAATGTTAATTTCCGACGACATGCAAAATTCTGAAATGCCTAATTTTACAAAAAGGTGCGGCATTTCGTCTCCAAAGAGGTTATACGTCATCTACACTGACCATGATCTATCTGTATTACAAATATCATCGAAATCGGTTAAGCCAATTTGGCGTAATTAAAACAAACATAAAAACATTAAAGCATCGTAACTTTGACATTTATGATATCAGTATAAATAAATATTGGTTCAATTTCGCTAGTAAATTTCACCAATGCATTATATGTAGCGTCCATTAGCGTGTGACGTCACTTCCGAAGCGGCACGTCACGGACCGGATATCATTTTACCCGCAGGAAGAGATACGTTCCCGCGAATCCGAACTAAACCAAATTATTGCAGAGTACCTACATTCAGAATAGTTAATTTCAAACAGATTTCATTTTAGTATACTAAAATGAAATCTGTTTGTACAGTAGCAGAGCTTCTTTGTGAAAGAGTTCGTCCGGGGAAGCACTTCCACCATACCTATTTCTGCCGCAAAGGAGTAGTGCTCGCATTGCTGTGATCCAGTATGAAGGGCAAGGGTGCCGGTGAAATTACAGGCACATGAGACTTTTCATCTTTATGTCTCAGAGTGGCGGGCGCAGTGCAATGCCACATAGGGTGCGTGGCGTGACCTGTGAGGTAATGCACTGTTCGTAGGAAGAGGGTACCACTTAAAATCAAGCGGGCCATATGCTTGATCCATCATTCCAAGTAGTATAAAAAAAAGAACAAAAAAAGAGCTTTCAAAAGATAACTTCTTCGTTTTCTGTCGTACCATTGGTAATTTCTTGGTCACCCATCAGAAGTATGTGGCTCTGCTAATACTTCGTTTCACTGGTTCTGTCTTTGGCACTCAACTTTGAGAACGACTTTCAGAACACCAAAATGACATTTTGATATTGCTCGTTTTTAGACTTGATACTGATTTATAATACGGGCATTATGCCCATTTTCACGGACCAATACTTATTTTACGGGACATCAATTGACATATTTCTACGAAAACCTGTCAGATTTGGCATACGTAAGTGCCTCTTAAGCGTTAAGTTTCCCCTATTTAGTTGGTGAAAACGATTTGTCAATTTTTTGGCGCTAGTTTTCCTGGGCCTTTATTCGCTAGGACCAAACGTGACATAACGCGGGCTCGTTACGATATCTGCGTGGAGTCATCGTTCAGAATACATTGTGACGTCACACGTTATTGGCAAGTAAACTCCTATGGTCATAGCGAATAAGGGCTGGTGTAAAACACATAAACAGATAAATTATAAATAGTTTGTTTATGTCACATTATCAGAAATATTAATCGTTCATTATTTACAAAAACAACAACAAAATAACTTAAAAAATCTTAAAAATGAATCCCTATTTCCCTTGGTCACGCCATAACTTGAGAACTACTGCAACAAATTGGATAATTATTTTTTTGTTGTGTTCGTTTTCAAGGTTCGATGCAGTCAGGTCACCGTGACCACGCGAATGAAGTCGCGAACGGGCCGCTACTATTATTAATAATTATTATTATTATAAAAATTAATCGTCGTATCATTTGTCATGACTGTTTTCGGAATTAGTCAATACTCTAGAAAACCTTTTCAAGAAGCCAGTTTCTTAGCTTTAGTTTAAAATGAGATAAGCTCGGTGCGTCCTTCTAAAGCGACAATCCGGACAAACCACGTCATATTATCATCAGGTAAACAATCAAGGACAAGGAATAGGACGCAGGAGATTGCGGGTTCGATTCGGAATATGTATATTTTATGTAAAATAAAAAATATCTAGCTATGTAATGTATTGTATTAAGTATATCAGATGTGCTTAGCTTGGGGCTAGTTAATGTTGTGTGAACTGTCCCTTCGTTACCTGATAGCTGTTCGATACCTGAGTAGGTACTTGAAAGTCAAGTGATGGCTCCTGTTTAAACACCACCCCAAAGAACAAAGAGCTGGTTTTGAGTTTCTTTCCTTCACCGATAAGTAACAACTAACTCCTCCCTAAAAACTTACACCAAACTTTATTCATCAGTTACTAAGTAATTAAACACTAAGTTTGAGAAAGTACTTCAGAGTTTTAATTGGAATCTTAGCCAAAACGTCATAAAGGGTTGGAATGGTGCAAGGGGGTGTAGGAGGGAGAATGTGTAACTCCCTCCAATTAGAAGACTTGTATATAGGTCAACTGGGGTAGTTTTAGTTGAGGAATATGACGAAAGACGAAATAAAAGTACGTAAAGTTTTACTTAGCACACTAGAGAATTAACTATGCATGAATCTGTAGCATAAACATCGTATCATTGCCTGTGGCAATCCTTTGTTATGCGTAAATTTGTATACTATACAGTAGATTATCACATTACTCAGATTAATTAAAGATAATTTATTTTTATATTTGCTACTTTAGAAGCAAAACGAAGTTTTTTTTTTATGTAATGGCTCGACAAACTGGCTGACGGCCCGCCTGATGGTAAGCGGTTACCGTCGCCTATTGACATCTGTAACACCAGGGGCATTGTCAATGCGTTGCCAGCCCTAAGGACTCTTTTGTTTTTTTTTTTAAAGCGGCTCATTTTGTAGTTTAGCTGAAACACCTCAGGAGGGAGCCCATTCCACAACTTGCACGTATGGGAGAGCAGTACGAGACACCCACGTGTCGATGATGTGTGGATGAGCTCCCTTGCGTTGTCGAGAAGTGCGATGGTAGAACCTGGATGCGGGTATGAGATTGAAGTTTTATCATTTGTCGCTTACGTCAGTTACTCCGAGCTGAAGAAATCTATACCTACCTTATCTCTTCCCGGGTTCAAGTGAGCAATAGCTCTGTCACTTTCTTACAGCTATTGTTTTCTTGCTAGATTCCGCCCATTCGGTATTTTAAAGTAGCCCAAAGAAATCGCGGCACCAAGCATTCCCCTTTCTAGCTGCTTTCTCCTTGTTAAATAAAGGAAGTGAAAAATAACAGAAAAGACACCGCAGTTATCTTCTACATTTGATCATCAAATTTTGCGTTTCAATTAAGGCGCTATAGGTTCAACGAAAATTTTTGTATGAGGCGAAGAAGGCGAGCGCACGCTCTGATACCGTGTTTTGATGTATAAAAAAATTATATAAAAATATCGTTCAAAGTTTTGTTTAAATTTGTTAATGAATTCACTAACTTAAATAATAACTAACATGTAACCAAATGTTTCAAAACTTAAAACGTGAGAGAAGTGAGTTAAAAATAGCATTTCAATTTTAAAAAGGAGGTATCTTTGTTATTTTTTTTTATCGAGTGAAGTAATTCAAATATTGTATTGAATTATTGATTTCACTAGATAAAAAGCTCAAGAATATCATATATTTTTTTCTTCATAGAAAACTATGAAAATTCTTATCAAAAACTTTAAAATTCTAGAGACATTTGAGAACCTATCGCGCCTTAATGATTAAATGTCGTAAATAGTGGATAATAAACCTTCTAGACGACCGCGAGTGAGAGTATGAGCGACTTGCTCAAACCCTGGCGTCACGCACCATTACTTGTATAATATGTATTCTGTGACCATGTATTCACCTTACTTTAGATTTCTTTGGGTTCATCAAACGGGTTCATTTTAATCTTAAATAGGCTCGCGTTTGGCTACATCTCACCTGATGGGAAGCGACAATAAGGCCTATTGGTGGTTGCTTTTATAATACTAACGTATTTTACCAAATATGGGCGATAAGTATAACTTTACATCTAAATAACTATTGTTGGCTTTTATATTGGTTATTATTTGCGGCTAATCATATTTGGTTGAAGAAAACAGTAAATTTATAGTGAAAATAACATCGAAATTTAAGTCCATACAAGTCATTTCGATGGAATTTCCGCTAGTAATCCAGTGTTTTCTTCAATCAAATATGGTTTGCCGCAAATGATGACAAGGATCATAAAAGCCAACAACAGTAATTTCAATTTAAAGTTATAACTCTGTTCGCCCATATTTGGTAAAATACGTTAGTATGGAAAAGCCCGCTCGCCTAGAAGATGCTTATTCACTCTTCGTTTTAAGATACCCAAGTTATACGATAAAGGGAATAAAGAAGCCGGAAGAGAGATCCCGGCCTTTGCTGGCCGTATGATGAAAGAGCTCAGAAACGGTTTGTACGCGACAATGGTATGTCGACAACAAAAGGGTGAAACGACTCTCCACGTCTGGTCATCAGGTGGCGGGATGGAGACGAGGGGATTAAATCGTGTAGCTCCTGAGAACACTCAACCAATGAGAATTTATTCTTCGAATTTTTGATTCTGAGTTTTCTGCCATTGTTTAAAATAAAGAAAGTGGATCAGTTCAGTATTTCCACACAGTGAAATAATGATGCAACTTTTAAGAGCGAATGACGGATATAGGGCGATTGGAAACAGCTCCGGTAAAAATAGAGCGATTGTGAAAAGATCACAATGGATCGATGCGCTGTGGAATAGTTTCAGGCGAATGGCGTACTTAATGGAGAAGTGAGCTCTTAATATATTAGCAGGTCAATGCGTTTTGATAGAAACATTGATCGTAACGTCGTTGATTTAAAGACCAATTCAGTTCGGACTTCAGTGTAGCGGTTGGCGCAAAGGCACAGCGCCTGATTTAGTTTTGTATAGGTTTAATCCGCTGCACCTCTCAGGTTTGAATTTCAGAAACTCCTTGCTTAGTGCAGCGCTAGACTACAAATGGAATGCACCTTTTTCAGGTCTCTAGGACTTATGGTTTAGGCTGTGTTATAGTGACTCAGTAAGTCATCAAAATGTTTTCTATTGGCGCTTACGTAGGGCATTGCACTGAGTTCGCCACCCTAATACATTAAGATAAAAGTCCCATGTGCCTGTAATTTCACCGGTACCCATACCCTTTAAACTGGACCATAGCAATGCGAGCACAACAGCTTTGCGGCAGAAATAGATATGGTGGTATACTTCTCCAGACGAACTCTTTCACACAATTTCTACTTCTAACACCAGTAAGCATAAAAAAAGGATGTCTAATACTAGTGAAATGCCTGCGACTTCGTCCGCGTGTACTTTTCCATACACATATCAACACGCTGCCCCCCTTAGTGGTTGAATTTCTGGAATTCCTTTCTTATTGCACCCCTAGACCATAAGAGGACAGTACCCTCAAAATTTCAGGTCTCTAGGACTTACGGTTGAGGCTGTGCGTTGATAGTCAGTCAGTCAGTCAGTCAAGCAACGATTTTATACAATCTTTCTTAACTCCTTCTTATTCCTTATAAACTCTTCAGATGTATTTGTATTCCATTTAAAACCTGATACTTTGTTTTTGCTTTATTTTTGATCATTTCAACTGACTGGAGGAAATGGGGCCTTAGCCCAACAATGACATTATTCCGGCTAACATTATCAGTATCATTTCAACTCTATCGTACAATTCAAGCCATTCAACTGATCACCGTGATGGGCGGAGTAGCTATCTGTTGTATTTATCTCTTACAATGCAATTAGTAAGCTGGGTTTGAAGCCTCTCGCGTCAACACATGCACAGTTAATCTAGGACAGCTTTATCGATTGTGTTGGAATGGAAAAGTTCTCAATTAAATCTACAATCAAAGCTCTTTCGTATGCCACCCCAATAGAACTGATAATCACTTGACATTAATTGTTCAACCCCCTCTTAGATTCCAGTATCTCAACAGTGCTCCGAGGCCCAGGCAGGGCCCGAGGCCCACCCGTCCCGCAAAAATACAGGCCCCTTGACCGATTCAGGTGATTATACCACTTACAAGTTATATTAGTACTTTCTACCCACGTACCAAATTTCATGAAGAATAGGCCAACAGTGCGAGAAAAAAAGAGAATTATATTCTTGGCTAGACAAAGCAGCTTGAGGTATGGGTAGCCCTGGAAAGAACCTAGTGACCTATGAGGAAAGTGCCAAGTGAAAGGTTCAGAGTGCCTCGCAAAGGCTCCTTTCATGCAGTTGTCACCTGGAGTTGTGGGTCCGGCTGGTGCACCGGCCTCGCGACGAGCAGCCTCACCGCGGCACCGCATTGCCTCAACACTGACGCCGCCTGCCGCGCGCACATGCCCACCACCACTACGCAGCCGATCCGGAGGAGCATGTCTCCGCTCCGAAGGCGCCCATCCTGTACACAACACAGATAACATAAAATAACACCCAACAGAAACATACACAGTTCTGATCCCACACTAGGACCCCTGTGTCTAATTCTAATTCTAAATGGGGGAGATAAGACCTGCACTGACGTCCCGCATTGGCGAGTGTATTGTGCATTGTCCCCCTGCTAACCCTAGCCCAGCCAGCCCAACTCCTCAAAATAGCGGAGAAGGACTCAGGGCTGATGACAGCACTGTTCCAGTATCCCCGAGAGAGCTATAGATGAAGTGAGACATGCAAGACTTGATCAACTCCTGGAGTCCGGTTATTTCTCTGGCTTCATTTGTGGCTGTGCAGTGTAGTGTCACATGCTCCACTCTCTTCTCGTCCTGAAGACAGCCGCGACACAGACCACTGTCCGTGGCTCCTGTCTTCAGCAGTTGGTGGTTGAGATCACAGTGACCCGTGATGATGCCCATTATCATCCGTAGGTCTTCGCGTTTCATCTTTAACATTGTTTTTGCTATCTTTTTGTTCTTGGCTGGGAGCATCGACTTTGTTTGCTTACAGTCCTGTCTGTGTTACTTTGTGCTTATGCAACTGTGTGTGCTTTTTCTGTGTCCCATATTTTCTGGTGTTCCCTTTAGGAGTTTAGCACAGTCTCGTGGGTACGGAAGTACGAGCACCGTGGTACTACAACACTGACGAACTCTTTCACTAAAAAGCTCTACTACTACTACTACTAAGTAAATACACATTTGATATCCACCAGACGAAAAATTTACATAGGTACCTACTATTTAACAAACCAATCTTCCATAGAGGTTTAGCTCCTCTCCATCCAAAGGTATTTGTATTTATTTATTGCTTACATGTACTTACATTATTGTTGGTATAAGGTCTTATAGTTCTTAGGTCTTAGGTTGTCTGGAAGAGATCGCTTTTTAGCGATAAGACCACCCATATTACACTTAGTTTTATTCAATTGTTGTGTGTCGGTTTTAACTTGCTTTTAATGTCTCGCTAGCTCAACTTGAAGGATTGGTCCCAAATAACCAACAATAGAGACGAATGAAAGGAAGTAAGGGAGGCCTTTGCCCTGCAGTAGGACACCACAGGCTCATAATAATAATTATTATTATTTTAGTGTGCAATAAAGTATTTTCATTAATTTATTTACCCGGACTTGTTTGTAAGATTCGTTGGTATAAGATTTGTCCTGGCTGCTAGCTTATAAAGGAATGTTAGTAGAGTCAGTCGTGGGAAGCAATGGTGGCAATGAGCTCACCACTTGTCACGTCTATTTCCTACGATGGTGCAACCTACAGTGAAAAGAGACCCATTTGAGGCCCAGCCTACCCTTTCGGGGAAAAAGGCGTGTGTGTATGTACAGTTGTGGTCATATAATTAAGAACGATTTGAAGTTCTAGAAGTTTTTTATTTAAATCGTATCATACACAGAGATGTGTACCTTCTGAGAAGCAACTAGTTATGTTATTATAATAGTCACATTAATAGAGCAACCTGACTTAAGAATAAAGTATGAAATCGCTAACTATTTTTTGCACATTTTATTGATTTTATCAAAGTAACACATTCAAATAGTACTGAAACTGGACAAATAATTAAGAACGATTTATTTAACTGCTCGGGAATTCTTTTGTATGACACTTAGATTTAAAAAATCACAATATTATGTAGCCCAGAAAACATAAATTAAATTTAATAAATATTTAACTAAAATTAATAGTTAATAGCATATCCACGGCTTTTAATTACAGCTTTACACCGGCGAGGCATTGACTCTATTAATTTTTGACATTTCGCAAGAGAAATAGAGTTACATTCTTCTAAAAAAACGTCATACAGCTCTTTTAAATTTCCACACTTTGTATTTGAAACCTTTTTCTTTACTTCAAACCACAGATTCTCTATTGGGTTTAGATCTGGACTGTTAGCAGGCCAGTCTAAGACAGAAACTAATTGCGCTGTAAGAAATTCCTTTACGGTGCGTGCAGTGTGCTTTGGATCATTGTCATGCTGGAATGTCCAAATGACCGGTAGAACGTCTTCAGCGTATGGTAACATTGTTTCTTCCAGTATATTTTTGTATTGGAACTGATCCATGTTACCTTCTATCAACTTTACAGGTCCTACACCATGTCCAGAAAAGCAACCCCAAATTTTCACATTTCCACCACCGTGCTTTAATGTAACTTTCGTGTACTTTGAGTCGAATGCTGTATTCGGGGGACGTCGTACATATCGTTTTCCATCAGAACATGCTCTGTTTATTTTCGTCTCGTCAGAAAAAAGTACATTTTTCCACTGTTGCACAGTCCAGTTTTCATACTTCTCGCAAATGCAAGCCGGGCTTGCCTGTGGCAAAGTTTTAACATGGGTACCTTTCTTGCTATCCTGCCGTGCAATTTTTCTTCTACCAAACGTCTTCGAATAGTGCGTGCTGAGATTGCTGAAGGGTTGTTTTCACCAAAATATTCTTTTCTAAGCTCATTGGACCCTTTAAAAGGATTTTGTTTTGCCATACGAACGATGTTTCGGTCATCTCGAGGAGTTGTTTTTCTCTGTTTAGGTACACGTGGAACATTCGAAGTAGTTTGATACGTAGCAAAATGCTTTACAGCGTGGAAAACCATCGTTTTTGAACATTGCAGATGGTCGGCTATCTTTTTATAAGACCAATTCTTCCGGCGAAGTTTTATTATTACTTCCCTTGTAGATTTATCACAACTTTTATTTTTTCCATTGTTTTTTCTAAAGAAGCAATCACCTTTAATCTTTTACAGCACGTAATGGCGCCAAAATTATACAAACAGTAACAAATCGACTGAGTGTTCTCTATTTAAATTTGAATAAAGGTATAAACTACTTAGCGTTCTTAATTACGTGACCAGCCAGTAATGAGGAATACTTTGTTTAAAAGTAGTGTAAAAAGTTTGCCTATTGATTTTTAGCCAATCATGTGTATCAATGAATACAGTGGTAATATGGAAATGTTTTACGATACCGAGAGAAATAAAAACAAATGCATACAATTAGTTTTGCATCTTAGTTGGAAAAAATCTTCCCTTTATATCAGCGTTCTTAATTATATGGCCACCACTGTATGTATGTATTTAACTTATAATCGCATGTTCCCATCGCATGGCAACGCCCTCCCTTCCCTCAAAATCAACTTGAGCCAGTAAAATCTGATCAGCGTGCCCTAGAAATAAGCGTCGGAAACTTTCGCTTCAGATGTGGAGCTCATTAAATCGGGACTGCCCTAAATATCCACGGAAGTAGATAGTTGGATGGCATTATGAACTGAACTTAGAGCATTGCAGGCCTCTGTTCCGTGTTGCTCGATGGAACTGAATAAGGAATGAGGGTGAATCACTATCCTTATGACTGCTATTGACCACCCTACACTGCTATTCAAAAGCATTAAATACTTGGAAGCCTAATATTCCAATCTTAGAGCATTGCAGGCCTCCATACCGGAGATTCTAATACATGCCGGCATTGTAAGTCCAGGTGGAATCTTGCAACTGAATCTTAAAGCATTTATTCTCAACCGATTGAGATGATATTTGGCATACCTGCCAAGTTCAGATGACAATACAATATCATGGTGACAGCGAATTGATCTGATGATGGTGACGGAAGGTGGACTCCTCGATGGATTGTTACACTGACCGTGTAGGCTTATTTTGATCAGCACACGGTTACGATCACTAATTTTATAAAAGCGTGTATTGAAAATTATTTTTTTCACAAAAACTTATTACTGAATACCTTCGGTAATTTCGTCGAAATAATAATTTACACCTTTCTAAGATACCTATATACCTAAAAATACACTAAAACCGTGATTTGATCAAAATAAGCACAAACACGGCCGGTCATCCCTCGAGGAATTCCGTTGTCCACCTTCCGTCTCCATCATCAGATCAGCTCGCTATCACCATAATATTTTATTTAAAGTCAAAGCCAAAAGTATTTTATTCATTGAAATCACAAGGATCATTTTGATTCGTCCCGTCTTATTGTCATCCGAAACCAAGGTCTACGCAAAGTTTCAGAACTTTTCATCAACAAAAAGTGTCTCTAATAGAGCTTTACAGATTTGATTCCAGAAAAAGATACGTGAAAGGGAAATAAAGAAAAATAGGACAAAAATGGCGATATATACAATCGTGATAGTTATACCTATATGTATTTATCCATATAACATCAAGTATGTAATTATTGCGCATAGCAAAGTCGAACATTGAACAGTACTCGTACAAGCGCCGGAACAAATTACCTAGACGACATACTTGCTAATGGAGAATCGCTGTATTGACACCGCAGAGGCAGAAGTCTGAGCTTTGCAGCATCAATCGTATCGACGATTACGAGGTTCGTCGGTAAATTACACAGTAAACTATCAAATACGGGGTTTTTTTTTTTTTTTGTAAACATAACACATAACACGCGCGTTGCCTACTTTCAAAATCAGAACTCCTTTTTCGAAGAACCCCTACTGCATACAGCATACCTAAGCATACTGTAGTCTCCAGAGAAATTCTCGGCAAAGAGATCATTCTCTTGAGTGAGGAAATTCCTCTGGAACCTCTTGGATTCCCACCTCACAAGACACGTCCATTGTTGTACGTTTGCAACCGGCTGTCGGTGAGCTTGCACATCACCGGACGGGTTTTTGTGTTGATTGCACTGTGTCTCATTGTTGTACCGTCATGTACCTACTACCTATCAACACTACCTTCAATTTTGTACTTAATGTCGGGCGCTTGCTCGCCGTAGTAAGTGTAAAATATTCCATGTCATTTGTTATCGCTCGTGTGTGGTATCGTAAAAGAGAACCTGGTATTTAGACAAACCTAACATAGGTTTTAAGATACTACGAATTAAAATATATTTGTATCAGTTTGTGTGATAAATTAAGAAATAAATAATCTAAAACGCACCCTGTGGTATTGCACTGCGCCCACCACACCCGGAGACAAAAAGGTAGTCTGTGTTTCTTCATGAGCCTTTAATTTCAACGGCACGGTCTACCTTTTATACTGAAACACAGCAATGCGAGCACTACTGCTTTGCGACAGTAATAGGTATGATGGTAGTATGAATCTTTCACAAAAAAGCTCTACCAACACTATTCATTCATATTTTCGCAGGAGGTTACGGGTTCGATTTCCGCCTCGTAACAAATATTTGTACGATCTGCAGATGATTGTTCAGGTTGTTCTGGGTATTTTCTATGTTTTTTTATTTTTATTATTTAGTATGTATTGTATTGTGTTCATCAGTTATCCCATAACACAACCTCTGCTTAGCTTGGGGCATGATAATATTGTGTGAACTGTCCAGCATTATTTATTTTATTTTATATTTTAGGAACACTAATAATATCATCTTCCATGAAACACGCCGTAAACACAAAAAGTCAAGTCACATTTTCTCATTAAATCACAAAACTAGTTCAATTCCTTTGAAATCCCTAAGCAGGAAAGGGACAGCTACATGTGTAATCTTTTAGCAAGATAGAGATATCTATATATTTACAAACATTACTACTAAACGGGCATTAAGTTCAGTCGTAAGATGTTTATGGGCCCGTAAAGTGTAACAAGCAAGAGTTTTATGCATTCTTTTTGATGATATTTTGGTATTTCGGTTGGGGAAGTACAATTTCTACCACCAACTATTAAAACTGTGTTTCGGTTTGAATTATCTAAACATTTTTTAAGGTTAATACAATTTGTTCATTCGTTCTTCCGTCGTGATTCTGGTTCCTTCTATTTATTTTATTGAAATTCTTGCTGCCTTGGATTCGATTGAACGCAGAGCTTTCAGGTTTATAGGTGAGCAACATATGGCTGCAGGCTAAGATCCAGAGACTCGAGCACCGCCGTAAAGTCGCATGCCTTTCGATCTTCTATAGGATACATTTCGGGGAATGCTCCCAGGAACTTCACGATCTGACCCCACCATCTCCTTTTCATCATAGGACGAGCAGACGCACGGCTCGGTACCATCCTTACCTCATTAGTATACCGTCTATTCGTACTAAACGATTCAGTTCTATCTTTATAATGCTAACTGCTAAGGAGTGGAATACCCTACCCTCGTCTGTCTTTCCTGAAAACTATAATCTGGGTCTCTTCAAGGCTAGAGTGAATACGTGCCTTCTAGACCTTTGTGCTTCATCTTCGGCCACATCGTAACTTACCAACAGGTGAGATCGTGGTCAAACAAAGGTATATCATAGTTAAAAATAAAAAATAAAAATACAGTGGTGGCCCATTCTAATTCAAAGCGTGAAAACTGTGTGTTGACTTCGCAACCCTACAACATGCGAGGTTCCAGACGTATTTGTCCGGCTTGCTAATTGCAGGCTGGGGTCGCTTTCATCCCGTCGTAGGTAGCGATGAACACAGTTTACCTTCGGCATTTACGGCTAATTAACTAACTCCTAGCTAAGCTATTCGCAATAGCAAAACAAGCTACGAACTATGTGTATTATTGGATGTTATTAGTAGTAAAACTAGGGCGTGTTATATTACGTCATAACATGCCATAAGTCTTAACATACTAATTAATTGGTTTATTAATTGGCTTGGGGCTTTGAGTAGACAATTTTTTATGAAGAACTTTAGTACCTCTCTATGTCCCCTGATGACCTCTGTGGCGATGGTTCGCGTGGGACGCAGGAGGTTGCGGGTTCAATTCCCGCCTCTGAACACATATTTGTACGATCTGCAGATATTTGTTCAGGGTGTTCTGGGTATTTTCTACGTATAATAAAAAAAAATATCTATGTAATGTATTGTATTAAGTATATCACCTATCTAGTACCCTTAACACAAGCTCTGCATAGCTTGAGGCTACAAATACAAATATATTTATTTCGTCAGTTCTTATGTTAATTATAGGCCTAACACTAAAGTTCTAACAATACAGGCATACGAAATTCACTTATTACACAGTTAACACGAGACACCAGAAAATGTCAGAAAAACGCAATCCACTTTAATTACCTCAATTCAATTCAATTAACCAACGGAATTCAATTCAACAATATAAAGGTTAACAATAATAATAATTTATCAACAATAATGTTTTTATAATAATAAGTTCAAAAAATTACAGTAATAACTAGTTAATTAATGATTGCTAGATAATGTTGTGTGAACTGTCCAGCATTATTTATCTATTTTTTATGTATTCATGCCTACGGCGTAGAGCCGTGGCGTAGGCATTGCCTACGGTCAGGCAGGGACTCTGCTTCTTCACGTGTGACTGGTTATTTCATGGTTGACCAGACTCTGACATTATGTTAGTGACCTGCTTGCGGCATGGTGGCCCTGAAAGAGGTCACTGCTACAATCATAACAACACTTGGTTCATCACCATTTTCGCTTCTTCTACTCGTATCAAGAAGCCTACGTCCATGCACATACATAAACTCACGCCTTTTTCGCGGAGGGGTTGGCGGAGACCTTGGATTTGCACTTGCTATGATCTTGACTCAGCTCTTTTGTTTCATTCACTCTTATCACATTCTTCATACAGGGTACTCTTGACCTGGCCTTTTTCCAGAACGTCTCCGATCTGGTCTGAATATGTTCGCCGAGGTCTTCCGGCTTCCTGTTCCCACTGTCCCATTCATGCTCGCGTTATGTACCCGTTCCTTCAATCTACTATCGTCCATCCTTTCTAAATGCCCAAACCATCCAAGCATACCTTTCTCAATCCTAGTCACTAAGTATTCTTTAATTTCACAACGCTCTCTTTTTGTAACATAGATAGGCCTTGGTTTGACCACGATCTCACCTTATCACACTATTCCTCATTCTATCTCTCAAAGTCACACCACACATACTTCCCAAAGCTTTCATCTCCACTGCATTTATTCCACTTTCATGTTTCTTCTGCCATACCCAACTTTCGCTAAAGTAGTAAGAAGCCTAACAGTTCCTATTTAAGAACCTACCAGTAGATATTCAAGAACCTATAACAGTATTACATTATGATCTTGCTTGTCCATTTAACTGTCAAATCGTAGTGCCATTTCTGTCATGCTATGCACTAAGAACTCCACACAGTATATACCAGAGTACTCTGTGCTCCACACTAACACCTACGCCGTAGAGGCGTAGAAGACCCGTAAACGCCCAAAGACTACGGATTTCCACTTCCTACGATATTGACAACAGTGATAATTTTTTTCTAGTAGAGACGTTTCGCATTCGATTCGATAGCGCAAGAAACTCGTACAATTTTGAATGAGGGAAGATAACATCTCCGCTAAAGCTAAGATAGATAAAAGGCAAGAAATACATTCTTATAACATTCAAATAAATTCCTACAATAAACAACAAAAACAATATTGGCCCCATAAAAACTCTTGAAAAGGCTGAGGTCAACTCAAAGCTGTTTTGTACAATTTAAAACCATACAATGCCTTCAGCTTCAGTCAACAATTTTTGTTCAGATCCTGCCCATGTTGGACCTACAAGTTTCAGGCGAATTTCAACCTTATAGCCAAGGCAAAATCGACTGAATTTGCGTGTCGTGTTCTCCAATAATGACGAACACACACCCGTTGTGTACAAGTTTTAATCTTATCAAATTGCCTCAAAGCTGAAATCTGCTTGACACGGTTAAGCTAGGGTATGGCATACGCACAAAAATGTCTTTACCCCAAAACCTTTCAGTAAAAACATTAGCCTCAGCTTAGACCCTGGCGACGGGCCAAGCATCACACCCTATTTGTGCCAATACCACGTCGTGTTATTCACCAACTTGGAACCGTTAGAGTAAAACGAATGAGCCAGAATCGAGATGATTGCTTTAGTTTTATGAGATTTGGGAGACAAGGTTGTTTCGTATTCAAAATGGTGGTTATTTGAGAGACATTAACTAGCGAAAGTTTAGAAGCAAGTAAGCCAAAGTATTAGATCATATTCATGCAGGGCTATAACATATAGAATCGTCCAAAACCGTTTAAAACACTTGGATGTCCAATGTCGATGACAGAGGTAATTAAAATTTCGAAACATAAATAAAACTAATTACTGAAAAGAACATTCCCAGATTTATTTTAAAAAACTCACGAGTCGTTTCATACCGAGATTTTTCATTTCAGATTTTTAATTGGAGATTTTTAATACGAGTCTGGGATATTAATTTTGCGCAGGTAATACGGGTCGATCAGACCGCACTGTTTCGTGTGACCAAAACCGAACTCCACATGATGCATTTGTAAAAAGTTTTTAATTATTTTAGTAGTAGTAGAGCTTTTTTGTGAAAGAGTTCGTCCGGGGAAGTACTACCACCATACCTATTTCTGCCGCAAAGCAGTAGTGCTCGCATTGCTGTGTTCCGGTTTGAAGGGTAAGGGTGCCGGTGAAATTACAGGCACATGAGACTTTTCATCTTTATGTCTCAGGGTGGCGGGCGCAGTGCAATGCCACATAGGGTGCGTCCTTAGTGGACGTGACCTATGAGGTAATGCATTGTTCATAGGCAGAGGTTACCGCTTAACATCAGGTGGGCCTCTTGTTAGTTCCGTCATCGAAGTAGTATTAAAAAAAAAAAAAAAAACTAATAAAGTTTCGGCTCAAAATAGGCTGTGACGGACGGACAGACAGGCAGACAGACATGTGAGTGATTTGAAAATGGTTCCTTTGGTGCCTTTACCTTTTGATGTACAATCCTAGAAATATCAATAATAGTAGATTATGCACTAAGGGAATAAAGCAGTGTCTTACGTCGCGGGCGGCATATTGAATCCTGAACCGAGCGTAATGAGGGACTCTAGAGTTATATAGAGTCCTGAGTGAAGCTAGGGGTTCAAGCTACCCAAGACGAAGACAGGCTTTATTCCAGAGGAGCATACCTTCACAACCTTACTTTTCACACCTTCTGCGTGACAATAAAAATGCACTGAAAACCAGAGTACCAGACACAATCTTTTGTTTCACATTCTTTGTAAACGAACCTTTTTTTTTTGAGTTCTGATTATGTCTACCAGTTCTATTTTCATTTTATTTACGTCGATGCTATTTTCGAACAAATCTCTTCACAATGCCATATGGGCATTTTTTTACTAAGAGTTTTCCACGAGTTTCCACACGAACTTGACGTTCCAAATTCAAATGACTTTACCTCCCTTGGGAGTTTCATACAACTTTACCACCCACAATAGTTAATTATTTACTTTACGTTGAGGTTGCATGATATGTAATTGGACATTGTCGAGCAGGTGATGTGAAAATTATTTTTTGTATGTATGAGATGTGTGTGAGAATGAATGTGAGTGTGGTGCGTTGGAAGGTCAAGTGCGGTGTATGCTAGGAACGAATAGATTGCCGTTGGAAGGTCAAGTGCGGTGTATGCTAGGAACGAATAGATTGCCGTTGGAAGGTCAAGTGCGGTGTATGCTAGGTACGAATAGATTGCCGTTGGAAGGTCAAGTGCGGTGTATGCTAGGTACGAATAGATTGCCGTTGGAAGGTCAAGTGCGGTGTATGCTAGGTACGAATAGATTGCCGTTGGAAGGTCAAGTGCGGTGTATGCTAGGTATGTATAGATTGCCGTTGGAAGGTCAAGTGCGGTGTATGCTAGGTACGTATAGATTGCTCACTCTGTCAGCTACGCCTCCCGGCAGCACACTCTTGACCACGACTCCTGAGGAGCGCCCTCCAACGATCCCGAAGGCAAGTCCTGACCCGTCGTTCCAGAGCTCCACCACTTCCACCTGGGCCCATTCTCCGAACACCTGCTGTGAACACAACCACACTGAGGATCACCTGGGAACAACCTGGAGTTTTTTTTATACTACTAGGAATGACGGATCAAGCACCTGATGTTAAGCGGTACCCTCTGCCTATGAACAGTGCATTATCAGCACATAAGTCATGTCCACCTAGGACGCACCCTAAGTGGCATTGCATTGCACCCGCCACCCTGAGACGAAGATGAAAAGTCTCATGTGCCTGTAATTTCACCGGCACCCTTACCCTTCAAACCGGAACACAGCAATGCGAGCACTACTGCATTGCGGCAGAAATAGGACTTTCCCAGACGAACCCCTTCACAACAAGTGATTAATTTTGTAAAAATTAAAAAACCCTCAACTCAATGAAACGGCTGAACCGATTTTGATCAAACATAGCTAAGAACACTACCGACAAATTCACCTATCAAACAAAACAAAAACGAAATCGGTTCATTCGTTCGGGAGCTACGATGCCACAGACAGACACACACACAGACACACACACAGACACACACACACAACCACACACACAGACACGTCAAACTTATAACACCCCATCATTTTTGCGTCGGGGGTTAAAAAAACTCTACTACTACTAAAAAATGACCAAAATGTGTTACCATGATGCGCTGTCGTCGCCTCTTGGCCCTCTTGCTGACCATCAGCTGACCTCCTCCGCCATGTTGCTGCTCAATGGCACCTCTCTCGGGAACGCGCGGCACTCACGTGGGGCTCGAGAGGACACCTTGTCACACGCATCATGGAGTCTACGTGCTTAGCTGTAACAGAAGATAATAGTTAATATTGCGCGTCTGATGCATGTCGCATACGTTAAGACAAGTAAAGCTAGGATCATATTGTTGTGTAGGGGGGGGAGGGGCCTGGCGCGCCAAAACGCAATCGGTTACTTTTATTACCTATGACTAGATCCACATTAGTATGTTCACGCGCCACTACACAAAACAACCTACTAAAGTGAATCTAGTCATAGGTAATAAACTTAAACGATTGCGTTCTGGCGCGCCACGACACACCCCGACACAACGATATTCCGATCGAGCCGTGTCTGTTGCCTGATTCTTCTAGGTTTGGTTGCGTTGGAACGGGAGTAAATTTATTTTATAAGACGATTCAAAATGATCCTTGTGTTTTCATTGAATAAATACTTTTGACATTGACTTCGACTGTATAATACTTATATAAGTTTATATTGAGCTGTTTCCACCGACTTCCAGCGATCTTTTGAATTTCGGGGCCTTCTTTCCTTATTCTAACTTAGTTAAGTACACATTAAACAAGAGTTAATTTACATTTCCAACAAGTTGCTAAGAAACAACAAAAACTCGTAAGATACTACACAAGGCTTCCAAATTCCAATCTTGAAACTTCCGACATATTTTCGATCGTAAACCAGAAACAAGTTCAGAGTTTCCTAAAGTTGAGAATAACTGGAAACTTGCTTCTGTACTGTATTGCCGCTATAGCTGCAAGGCCTTAGCCACTCTAAATCGACTTTAATATAAAATAAGTTTCTTTGTAAACTGACCACATATATATGTGGATATAAACATAACATAACATAATGTCTCCGGCCTAAGAATATACCCTTCCAGAATTTTGATTACCAACATTTGTTGTAAGTTAGTTTGTTAGTTACAAGTAAAGATAATAAAACAGTCTAAAAAACACTCGTGTTATCGAAAAACAAATAACAAGACACAGAGTTGAACTGGGGAAGTAAACAAATAACAAGACACAGAGCTGAACTGGGGAAGTAAACAAATAACAAGACACAGAGCTGAACTGGGGAAGTAAACAAATAACAAGACACAGAGCTGAACTGGGGAAGTAAACAAATAACAAGACACAGAGCTGAACTGGGGAAGTAAACAAATAACAAGACACATAGCTGAACTGGGGAAGTAAACAAATAACAAGACACAGAGCTGAACTGGGGAAGTAAACAAATAACAAGACACAGAGCTGAACTGGGGAAGTAAACAAATAACAAGACACAGAGCTGAACTGGGGAAGTAAACAAATAACAAGACACAGAGCTGAACTAGGGAAGTAAACAAATAACAAGATACAGAGCTGAACTGGGGAAGTAAACAAATAACAAGACACAGAGCTGAACTGGGGAAGTAAACAAATAACAAGACACAGAACTGAACTAGGGAAGTAAACAAATAACAAGACACATAGCTGAACTGGGGAAGTAAACAAATAACAAGACACAGAGCTGAACTGGGGAAGTAAACAAATAACAAGACACAGAGCTGAACTAGGGAAGTAAACAAATAACAAGACACAGAGCTGAACTGGGGAAGTAAACAAATAACAAGATACAGAGCTGAACTAGGGAAGTAAACAAATAACAAGATACAGAGCTGAACTGGGGAAGTAAACAAATAACAAGACACAGAGCTGAACTAGGGAAGTAAACAAATAACAAGACACAGAGCTGAACTGGGAAAGTAAACAAATAACAAGACACAGAGCTGAACTAGGGAAGTAAACAAATAACAAGATACAGAGCTGAACTGGGGAAGTAAACAAATAACAAGACACAGAGCTGAACTAGGGAAGTAAACACAGACTAAATTGGGGTAAAGTTTTCACATTACCGCTATTTACATAGGGAATGATAGTGATATCAGTAAATCGAAAACCACTATTATACGCACGACACAGAAAAACCGCACAAAAAAGGAGCATCTGCAAGGCACCCTGAATCCTTGCACTTCATCCCTTAGGTAGTAGTAGAGCTTTTTTGTGAATGAGTTCGTCCGGGGAAGTACTACCTCCTTACCTATTTCTGCCGCAAAGCAGTAGTGCTCGCATTTCTGTGTTCCGGTTTGAAAGGTATGGGTGCGAGAAATGTCTCAGGGTGGCGTGTGCAGTGCAATGCCACATAGGGTACGTCCTGGCATTAAGTAATTAACCTATGTGGTAATGCATTGTTAAAGGCAGAGGTTACCGTTTAACATCAGGTGGAAGGTCCATCTGCTTGTTCCGTAATTCAAGTAGTTAAAAAAAACCGCTTTGGTTCTGTCTTACTGCCGATGGATGCCAAATTCTATCACTAACTCATGAAAGTTCAGGTAAGTTAGAAAGGCACAAAAGAGCGCTCGCGAAATGAAAAGTAAAAACCGAAAACCAAGTTATTTTTTAAAAATAATATGTAAAGTAATTTTTAAAAATAAAAAGAATGTTCTCTCAGCGTTGTGTTATTTAATATACTGAAGGCAATAAAAACCTCTTATGATTTTTAGTTTCGGAGAAAAATGGTTGTAACAACGAAAACAAAGGCTACTTTGCAAAAGAGAAAACTTACATTTAAGTAGTTTTATTTTTTATTTGAAAATATGTGGTTTATGTAGAATACATAATGTAATGAATTATATGTGGAATACATAAATATTTTTCGTAGATTTTTCGATAAAGATTGTGGAGAAAAAAGGTTTTAATGCATCTCATTTCACAAATATCCACCAAACGCAGTAAAAAACTAGTGTCACGTAGAATAAACGCAGAAAATCCAATTGCAGCCAATGGCGCGATAAAATGTTGTTTATTTGTCCATTTTACCGTAACATGAAATAGCAATGAAATCTGGAGTGGTCGTTTAATAAAGCTTTACGGTTGATCACGGCATTTCGACACTCGATGACTCATGTGAGACAATGTCACTCGACTAGACAAGTCAATAAGAATAGGTCCCACCCTACCCAAGTATACGGGATTGCCTGAGACTCTTGACGACTTGACGACTTGCAGGCGAAATTGTTTGGAGCAGTCCTCACATATTACTATATGAAATTCAGCGCTTCGGAATTCGTGATATTCTATTTCTATTTAGTACAACAAATACTACAAAACAGAATAAAATAAATATTTAAGGGGACTATATAATAAACGTGATATTTTTGCCGTTTTTATAGTTAATGGTACGCGAGTCCGACTCGCACTTGGCTGGTTTTTTTATATCAAAGAGAGCAAATTGACATAATTCTTTTCAAAGTTTAAACTCTTCTTATTTACGAATTCTTCAGCCATCATCCCTAATGGATAACTAAGATTATCCTAACATTATCGAATCTGGGACCCTTTGATACGCTGTACGCCTGTAACCAACTACGCCACCACCATTTTGATCACATTACTCATGCGTGACCTCAACATGAATGTAGCGTATTATTTTGAAAATGAGCGTACTAAATCGGTTTTTCGCAACGCTGGGCGTAACTAACTAACAAAGATCTCGCGTAAAATAAGTGTGACTGAATTTTAACTAGCTGTGCCGAAGATAATGAATCGCGTGAACGAAGTCGGACTTCGTAAGATACGTCATTTCGTGAACCCTGCAAGAAAGGTATCGCAATGGAACATACAGGAAAATTTCAGTTAAAAATCCTGTTTTATCTCTAAAATTTCATTGAAATCCGCTGAGCCGTTTCTGAGTCTATCCGAGACAAACTTTCAGACAAAACATATAAATAGACAACAACTAAAAGGTATGTATTTATAGCAGTTTTCACTTAAATTTTGTCACTTATTTTGAAATCGCAGACTGATACTTCAATTTTATTATATTGGTATAGATAAGCTGAGGTTGCGTTTCTACCAATGATGTGCGAGGTAGATGAGCGGTGCGAGGATGCGTAGCGAGGCTGTGGAACGATGTGAGTGTTTCTACCAGAGATGTGCTAGGCAGCTGAGCGGTACGAAGATTGGTGTACATAGTAGCAGTTTGGTTTACAAACACATCCCTCGCTACGCATCCTCGCTCATCTCTGGTGGAAATGCTACCTTATACTGGCCCTCGCAATGGGGTATAGCTGATCTATTGCGTCATCAGGACACGCTAAACAAGGGTATGTGTCACTTCGCGAACAACACGAATAGAACAGTGATATGACTTAGCATAGAGCTATATAAATAATCATTCAGATAACTAACATCCATATTAACCTCGTTTCGTTTCGTTTCGTATGAGGTAGTGCTGGCCTCTGGTTTCGGAGTTTGTCAAGCCGCCCGAGGGCCTCTGACTTGGCTTATCGACTGCTATTAATCAATAACAGCCGGGACCGACAGCTAATGCAGTCATACTACTATTATATATTCTGTGGCCATATTCTGTGTTCCGCGGAACCCTAAGGTTCCGCGATACCCTTGTATGAATTTAACTTCCGCAAGAATTTAGAAAAAAAAACTCTCTCTGGTCGACCGCTCTGACGCGGCGGATCACGTTCACGAGGCGCAGCCGAACTTAGTCGCCTCAAACAATTTTACTATGTACCTAACTGTTAAATGGTACTTTTAATATGCTTATTAATAAAGAATACACTTTTAATAGCTATTGTTTTATTGTAGGGTTCCATCAAGTATTTAGCTTTCCAAAAGGGTTCCGTCACCAAAAAAGATTGAGAACCTACCTAATGCATAAACTAAACTTTAAAAAAAATGGTAATTGCTGACTTTTATTATGCAAGCAACTGTGCAAAGAAAGATTAATGAAGGAAATAGCTCTATCTTCGCAAGACACTTCCAGAGCGGAGGCGTCAGACCCTCCGCCACAGTCCTTAGGATGCTGTTCTGACTGTACCGAACTCTGCGCATAAGGGATGCAGTTTGTTGCGTATGATGGCGTGAAAGCCATCCGCTTGGTATTGCGCAAACATCTCCGACGCACTGCAGAATCGAGGCAGTCCCACCCAACATCATCCGAAAGATATTATTATACTGAATGCGCAGGGCGTCCAGCGATCTTTTGGTGTGCTATGCTTGGAGTTTTCCCTGAAGAGAGCAGAGCTTCAATGAACCTTTTTTAATTTAGTTTTTTCTTATAAAAGATGGTCTTTGCGAGTTTTGTTTAGTTCTTAGTTTGATGACAATTTGTGCAGCCGTTTCCAGGATAATCCAGATCAATTTTAAAGGAACTCTGAAACCAGTGAGGGCTTTGAATAAACTAAAATTAACTTGTCGTGTGAATCGCACGATCGTAGGCCCATACATGAGACAGCGTTGAGCTCATCGCCGCCATTGCTATCACTCGACTGACCCGGCTAACGCTTTCTTCCACTAATAACACATTCCAGAGCCTAGCAAGTACCTACTAATCTCATATAAACTCAAATTGCCCAAGTCCGGACCTACGAAAGTAATAAAATCATCTCACACATCTGTCCGTTCGTGTAACTGGTTCTTTCTTGGTGATCAATATAAATGTTAAGATGCGTGGCCTGATTTCGCTCAACCCCTTGACAGCTAAAACATGGCAATTTGCAATATCGGTTCGTACATATTATCAGGTTGTTATTTATAAGTACCTACATCAAGCGTAGCGTGTGCTGTCTTAACGAATTTTGCTGATTCTCTTTAGATCTTACTATTGACTACTGTAGCATAGATCATGATCTATGTATACCTACTTGTGTGCTGTGTGCAGATCATGCACACAGTGTCCCACAGCGGGAAGCGAACCCACAACCTCTCACATCTTAGCCGGCTACTCGTCCGCCGCGCCACAGAGGTTGCTCTATTCACGACTTGCATTTCAATTATGTACAGTCAACCCTTCTGTATTATTCGACACACGTCATCCCACGCGACGCGACAAACAAACCCATTTGTTGGTTGTGACACGGGAAATATGGTTTTATTAACCCCAGCAGGGGGTGTAGAACCCCTTACAAGATGTAAATAGTATAATTTGTTTGTTTGTGTCTCACATGATGCGATCATTTGAAAACTGTTTATGGAGAGTAACTTCTCTCGTGTGGTGGTCACGCCCCTACATGGTCTCCCTGAGGAATGTGGATCTGGAAGGAGCTTTTGAATTTGTTCTTTGTATCGTCGTTAGTATACCAGTGAAGCGAAAGGATCGGGTGTAGCCAAACATGCTTCCGTGAAATACGTAACTATCACTAAGATATTAATTATTACATGTTTTTATAGGATTTTGTATTTAACAAGCTTTTATTTAACTTGCAATGTGTGTTTGTCTGGGTGGAAGTCGGGTGGAATCTTGCAACTGATTTTAAAGCAGTTATCCTGAACCGATTGACCTGAAGTTTGGCATACCTGTCAAGTTCCGATGACAATACAATATGATGGTGACAGCGAGCTGATCTGATGATGGAGACGGAAGGTGGCCAATGGAACTCCTCGATGAATAATACTAGACTGACCGTGTTTAGGCTCATTTTGTTAAACACACGGTTACGATCACAATTTTATAAAAACTTGTATTGAAAAATATGTTTTTCACAAAAAACTTATTTCAAAACTATTTAGGTACGTTGGCTGAACGAAGTTCTCCACTGCCATGATACAATTTAAATAGTAGTTAAATACCAATAGTTACGCGAGTGCCATCTCTTGACGATGAAAGATCTAAACTGACAATGACACTTGGAAAACTCCTCATTCAGCTGGTCTGTGTCTGTGAGAACTCGTCCAGCGACAAGGCATGCTGTATTTTACAGCGTCGAGCGATTACTTGAAACTATTCTATCTATTTGAGCCAAGGTTTTGGTGGAATTTTCCTCACCGATAACCGTGGAGGTTGCATATCGCATAATGTCCTTATAGGAAAACCGGGAGAGACCTTGTCAGAGAATGCGGTCAAGAGCGAGCGCGGCAGGGGCGCAGAATACACATTAGTATGTAGGTACTGAGGGTTCTCTCATTAACATTCAGTCGGGAAGGTCGTGAAGAGAAGAACCCTTGCTATTTAAAATGTATGTACTACGAAGGATTATGGTTAAAACAGATAAAATGTTTAGGTAGGTAGGTACTGTTGTTATGGCATAACTTGTCGCCGAATAATAGTGATTTTGTAGAAGTCTTTTCCTATAAGCTTCACCATCCATCATCCATCTAGGGAAAAAAAGGAGAAATTCCCCAATTTTTTCATCAAAAATACAGATTATTATCAGGACCATGTATGTGACTGTTATGTGGGTTATGTTATGTGTTTATGTGGGTGTTATGTGTATTATTAAATAAAATAAATAATAACAGCAGATACTTTTGAAAAAAATATAAAAAATACTTAAGTAGGTACTTATGTTGTATGTTTTTGAGGAAAGTAGGTAGTGTTGGAAAAAATATCGACTCTGCCTATAAAAGGGTTAAGTGTTCCGATTTTCCAATTTTGTTGAAAACACTAAAACCATTGTAAATCCACGAAAGATCAATTCCCCACAGCAAAGGCCAAATTTACGAGCTCATTTACAATATCTTACATCGAAACGGATGCCAAACGAAATTTGCGTCCCCCCAGAGTCTTACACAAAAGCTGGCAATAACAGTAGACATACAGACCAACAGGCGAACAACGGAATTTGCCGGGTTTCATTAGTACTGTACTCTGCCTCCGGGACGGGAGATGCCACAGTCTAGAACGAGTTGGCTCCTTCGATACAGCAGATGATCTCATGTATCGCTAGGAGAGAGCTCAGGAGACGCAAAATGACTGATCTCATATAAACTACACACAAATATCGCTGAGAAAACTGCGCAATATTAGTTATTTTTGTAATATTTTAGAAGGTACCTAGCCACTACCAGATACTAGATTTTCACCTTTTCGGATTAAGGGTAGGTACGTATGCTATTCCTTATTCTTCGGAAAAAATATTATACGTGAATACGCTATAGTTTGGTTTGCTCTATACCTATTGAATTAAATGTCGTTGTTTATATTTGATAAGTAGGTCCTAACGTATTTAAACAACTTGGAATGACGCATCAAGCAGATGGCCCACCGTCTGCCTATGAACAGTGCATTATCTCATAGGTCACGTCCACCTAGGACATAAAGACATAAAGACATAAAGACGAAAAGTCTCATGTGCCTGTAATTTCAGCACCCACCCTTTATTTTACCAGTTACTAGCGTACCTACTTCTCCGTCCGCAACTCGGCTCGCACTAGATTACGCCCTTCATAAAATTGCAAAATACCTACTTAATGCGGTACTGGCCAAGTTGACAACACCGCAAATAGTGCCTTAAACTAGGGTGGTGCCACCGCGTGCCGGTGCGTTGCGGCGGCGGCAAGGGCGCGGCCCTAAGGGGGCGCCAAATTGCCCAATTGGTGGGTCATGCTGGCATTGAAAACCTTTCCTTTACAAAAACTTAAGCAATTGTCTTATTTGTTATTTAATTGCTATCTTCGAGCCCAAACACTGAATTTTCGCGACTCGCATTGCTCGCTGGTATATGTTATTCTGATAAATAATTTAGCAGCACCGCCCGCCGTTATATTTTATACTACCAAATATAGTTTTTGCAGCACTTACCTCCAGCTAAAATCAGTTTTTTTTTTTGAGTTTTTTTTATCAATGAATGATGATCAATGAATGAATGAATGATAATGACGGGATATAGGGGGGAATGGAAGAACAGAACATGTTGTCCCGACTTATTCGGACACGGGCATGATGATTAAGACTCTCCGGTGTCCAGGGTGGCTTACACTAGCTGTTTTCTTTAAGCTGTGTAGAATAGCATTTATTCGTCGACCGGAGGAGACAATCAGTAATGCGATCTGCCGAAGGCTTATTTTTAGGAGCTTATATCCGGATGTCGGGAGAAAGGCTATAAAGGGCGCTTTGATGGCAGAGATTCTTGCGTCTGATGCTTAGTCCTATTTATTTCATAACAGCAGTAAGCCAGCTATGCATTTATAATTCAAGAGATGTAGGTATTAGGGCTATTTTTGGTTTGAAGATAGAGACTCATGCATGCTTCGACCAAAGTACTTTGGTAGAAGCATGCAGGCACTATTTTTGACGTAACAAAATTTTAACTTTGACTTCTAATCGATGTCCTCGATGTAGGAGTTTTTGTATATAAGCATAAAGACCTAGGTAGGTATTTCAGCAAGCAAGTAGAAGTTACAATTTTAGAGTAGGTACGACATCAAGATAAAAAAAAAATTTAGACGATTAACTAGATTGACTTTATCCTCAAATAATAGTTATTTAATGGCAATTTTTTTTTATAAAAATGCATGGACATGACATTTTCTAGATTTAAATCCAATTTGATACGATGGCTTGCAGAAAAATGATTTTATATAGCGTTGATGAATACTTTAATTATAGAATTTAATTTGTGTTTAGTTTTTTATTTGAGTATGTGACCTTTTTGTTGTTTGCCTTGATATATGTTTACCTAACTGTGGGTACTTATCGACTTATTTGGCTTTAGCTTTCAATGTTCATACGCCTGTAAAGGCAGGTTTTGGTAGATCAAACTAGATATAAGACCTTTTGAAACTTTTGAACCTTTTGACCTGAAACCTTTTGAATATATGATGATTATGATTATGATTATGATTATGACTATGCAGTTTGCAACACAAGTAACAATGTTACAAGTATCGATAGTTAGTGCAGTGCGTTGTTCAATTTGTCACACAATGGCCGAGGTCAGCACGCCACAGATTGAGTAAATCCTACACTACTCAACGAGGAAGGATTTGTATATAATATGATATTTGAATACTTTCAACATTCTCGAAAACGACTGTAACAATTTCGATGAGGTCTCATCTCTGGGAAAACAATTTTCCACCATTTTTTTCACCTAATAGTAGTTTATGAAACTGCACATAACAAGGTATTAAAACACTCGTGTGATACTATAAAAACCCTCGCTAAGGCTAGGTTTTTAAATTCACACTCGTGTTTTTACAAGCTTTTATTTATAACTTGCAATAATATGTATGTTTGCCTGGGTGGAATCCTGGTGGAATCTTGCAACTGAATTTTAAAGCAGTTATTCCTCACTCAACCGATTGAGCTGAAATTTGGCATACCTGTCATTAAGTTCCGATGACAATAAAATATCGTGGTGACAGCGAGCTGATCTGATGACGGAGACGGAAGGTGGACAACGGAACTCCTCGATAAATAATAGTAGACTGGCCATGTTTAGGCTCATTTTGATCAGCACACCGTTACGATCACGAATTTTATAAAAGTTTTTTTTTTTTTTTTTACAAATAACTTATAATATCCCCTGCTAGGTAACAAATAAATAAATAATGCTGGACAGTTCACACAACATTATCTAGCCCCAAGCTAAGCAGAGCTTGTGTTATGGGTACTAGATAACTGATATACTTAATAGTACAATGCTTTCCATAGATAGTCATTTTTTATTATTACATAGAAAATACCCAGAACACCCTGAACAAATATCTGTACAAATATTTGTTCCGAGGCGGGACTCGAACCCGCAACCTCCTGTGTCGCAGGCGAATCTTCGCCCGCCGCGCCACAGAGCTCGTCACACTTTCATAGACTACTATTAGGTGATGTTTGGGTGTAGGTACATTATTTATATACGCGATCGTGCACGGTGTGTCGGTTTCCGCACGATGTTTTCCTTCACGGTTTGAGAGCACGCTGTACCTAGTACCTACGCACAAACAGTTTTCGTGTGGAATAATCCATTGGCTCTGATATTTGTACCCGCGACCTTCGTCTCAGAATTCGGGGTACCTAGCACCCACTAGGCCAAGGCACAGAATAAATAATAGTGGCCAAGGCTCAATTGAGATACCTACGCAAAATTTAAAGAACTAAGTGAGAAAGCAAGTTACGTGAAGGATTAAGGGGTTTGTTGACAACCTGGCACACAGTACGCGGCCCAGTGACAGTGTGTCCCATTTTTCATTATTTACGTTGACTACGTGGCCCACAACGCTGGGCCAGGTTATTAATAGTCAAAATAAGTAGTTTTTACTCGACGACGTGACCCATTCTATTTTTTGGCAACAAACGTGCATTGTAAGTACAGTCAGAGCAAAAAGTTAATGCATTTGTAATTGAAAATGAAATGAAATTTAATACATTGCATACAAGAAATATGTTATTTCTTCGGCGTTTTTTGCTCGACCTTAACAATCGCTATATCTCTTAGACCGTAATAGGTGAAACATGAAATTTTCCAAAAGTAAGAAGGTGGAAAGCGGCTGTATGGCCCCTATACTCTCAATGTGTTGAAACTCAAAGTTGAAGATTGGGATTCAGCATTATCTCCCCTAGATACTGTTCATCCTATGCTGGTCATCATCATCAGTCCCTGGAGCCTGAAGGATAGCCTGATGTCGTTGAACATTTTGAGCTTAAACTGAAGGTATAGGTTTTTTTTTTATATACAACTTGGTACGACGGAACAAGCAGCCTATGAACAGTGCATTATCACATAGGTCACGTCCACCTAGGACGTACCCTATGCCTAAGGTTGTTGCAAATATAAAATAATAGATAAAATAAACAATGCTGGACAGTTCAGACATTACCTAGCCCCAAGCTAAGAAGAGCTTGTGTTATGGGTACCTATATATCAAACTAATATACATATTTAATACAGTACATAACATAGTTATAGATATTATTTATTATACATAGAAATCACCCTAAACATTTTGAACAAATATCTGCAGATCGTACAAATATTTGTCCCGAGGCGGGAATCGAATCCGCAACCTCCTGCGTCGCAGGCAACTTTCGCCCGCTGCGCCAAAAAGGTCGTCAAATATGATACAGTCCATTCAAAAAAAAAGTTGCAAGTTAATGAACAGCTGTACCAAATTCTTACCATCATAGTTAAACAATCTCGCACACACCATCTTTAATACAAAAAACCTCATTGAAATCAGACCACCCGTTCCGGAGCTTAAAGGGCAGACAACAGACATACTAGAGACAAGAACACACAATGGCCTCAATAATAACCACCCTCTTTTTAGTAGGGGTTTAAAAGTAGACAGATTCTTGTAGTCCGATTATTTTGTACTACCCACAATAGCCTCAATAATAACCCCCCTCTTTTTAGTAGGGGTTTAAAAGTAGATAGATTTTTGTAGTCCGATTATATTGTAGGCACGGATAATAAAATAAAAAACGACCAATTACAGGCATAGTAAACCACCGAACACATGAAGAAAATCACATTTCAGTCTTCGTTTCATGGCGTAATTTTCCACGAACATTCTCTGAATTTTAGTGTCTGCTCGCTGAAAATGGCAGGAGTCTTGAAGACAGGGCTGGTTGGTGCACATTTTCATTCAGTTATTGATTTTTGATATCGGAAACTCACCTTTAAAACCTAGTACAAAAGATCACTATCCAACACACAAAAATTATAAGATCGCAGGAATTCACAGATTTTGTCTTATAATTTGAATAGTTTTAATATATTTTGGCTATGACCAGCGCGCGGTTTCGTCTGACCGTGCGCGATCGCACTTCGTACGGTACTGAGGCAACGACGGCACATACACTGAACCAACCCATAGAAGTTCCACTGCGACGATGATAAGGAAACTTACTATTTACTAAACTGTGGCATACGATTGCGCGATTTAGAAACTTAAAGTCAGGGAGTGACAGTTTATATTCTTCTGAACAAGTTTTAGTAGTAGTAGAGCTTTTTTGTAGAGAAAGAGTTCGTCCGGGGAAGTACTAGGTACCACCATACCTTTTTTCTGCCGCATAGCAGTAGTGCTCGCATTGCTGTGTTTTGGTTTGAAGGGTAAAAGGTGCCGGTGAAATTACAGGCACATGCGACTTTTCATCTATATTTTATTTTCACTTTTCAGGGTGGCGGGCGCCGTGCAATGCCACATAGGGTTTTTTTTATGTAATGGCTCGGCAAACTGGCCTACGGCCCGCCTGATGGTGAGCGGTGCGTCCTATGTGGACGTGACCTGTGAGGTAATGCACTGTTCATAGGCAGAGGGTACCACTTAACATCAGGTGGGCCATCAGCTTGTTCCGTCATTCAAAGTAGTACAAAAATAAGAATTAGCGCGCCGGCAGGCACCTCAATTCGGAAGTTAAATTGCTCGTATCAATATTGAACCTAACATTAGTTCGATAAAGCTCATTTTTGATTGAACGCCGGTTGGAGTGACAAAGACGTAATGGCGGGTCCGCACATGCGCGGAAGAAATCGATGGGAATGGCGACGAAACTTATTTGATTCAGCGCTTTTTGACGAGCTTTTTGGTAAAATGATTTTGTTTTGCTGCGAAATTCGGCGTGAACGGGTCTTGTTGAAAGAGTTGCTCTACATTTATCTTGACTTTGTAAACTATTTTGGACATCACTAACACATTTTTTACTCGAGTTCTGTGTGGGAAACTTATGGCGACGCTCTTATTGAGCCTCTTGAAAAGCATTTGTAGAGGAATTCCGTGTGAACACATACATAGACACACACCTTTTTCCCCGAAGTGAGTAGGCAGAGCCTTAATTATCACAGTAAGTTGCACCATCGTGGAATAAAACAAGTGACATGTGGTGAGCTCATCGCCGCCATTGCTTCCCACGACTGACGCTTTCCTCCAGTAATAACACTTTAAATAAGCTAGCTTTTCCTTTTGTATCATTGTAATCCTTTTTAATGAACAATATAAATAACAGAGGACTCTGGGTGCGGTTATAGCTGCCTATTCTGAACTTACATAATAATTCAAGACGTCCACTGCTGGCCTCCCCATAGAACTCCACGTCGAACAGTCTCGAGCCGCCTCCATCCACCGACTTCCTTCAAATCAAATCAAAATAATTTATTGCGTAATATGGTTTTGTTACAGAAAGGATAGGTAGTGCAACAGTTTATTACAGGCATAATCAGCGTTTCACGCAAGCAATATTTAGTAGGTACTAGGTACCTATTCAGGTGACATTATAATTAATATCATACAATATCAGAATTAAACATGTAAAGAAACCCCCGTCGCAATCAATCAATCAATCAATCAATATTTTTAATTTACTAAACCTAAACAATAAGCCCCTATGGGTTTATTGTTTAGGTTTAGTAAATTTAAATTAAAAACCTTAAAACTAACATACATAATATATAAAATACTTTATCTTAGCAATGAAACGGCTGAACCGATTTTGATCAAACATAGCTAAGAACACCCGACAAAATCACCTATAAAAAAAAAAAAAATTGGTTCTTCCGTTCGGGAGCTACGATGCCACAGACAGACACACACACACACACACACACACACACACACACACACACACACATCAAACTTATAACACACCGTCGTTTTTGCGTCGAGGTTTAAAAAGTACATTACATTAGCAAATTATATAGTCCAAGTTAGTTCTTCCTTCCTGCGAACGTTAACATGTCATAAGTCCATTGAGTGGGGAGGCCTGATACACTGATTGGTCCGGTTCGTATTTAGAACTTAGCGTTACCAGGATCTAAGTCCTTTTAACCGTGTGTTCCAAGGTTGGGTAAAGCTCCACCCTGACTCGCAACATACTCTTTCGAAGGCGTTTTGACGTAAATTCATTGAACGTCCTAACTGAAGTTCGTTGGGCATCCTAGGAAAAATACTTAGGAAACATCGGTAGTTTTATAATTAAAAGGCTAACAAATTACCACTTTTAGAAAAATAGTAGAAATGGAGCACGAAGGTGTCGAGGCTAAGCAGGAGTGACAATAACGTAAGTCCAGGACGCCGGTTGTGATTCGGCGTCCTCCCTGTGCAAGTGGGAGCGGGGAGAGGGGAAGGAGGGGGGATGGAGTTGTGTTTGTGTTTGGAAGGTGGTGTTGGAAAAGCCTCCTCAGACTCCCGGTCGTGGTCCCGGGCCAGCCTTGGAGCGTTACTCCATACGTTGCGTCAAAATGAGTGACAGAACCGACACGGAGCACCCCGACTTCACCTGGTATTCTGCGTCACGCCCCTATAATTTATCAAATATATTTCCAATCTATTCAACTCAGTTTCGATTTCCCGTCACATTGCGTTTTCAGTTTAAACGCAATGTGACGGGAGTGATAATTAACTTATTATAAGGACTAATTAATAATTCAAGAATAGTAGGTTTAATTGTTTATTATACGCATGGTAGCTCACAGCGACTACTGCTAATGGAAGATATTATACGTACACATACATACAAAGTCTGCGGTGCGTTTGTTCATACACACAAATTCAATCAATCAAAATATGCAAAAAATACTGTCCAAGCCTTGGAATTTAATAAATCATTAATATTAAAAAATCTAATAATTCGTCAGGGATTTGATTTAAAAATTCGTTCCCCTGAAACATCTTACGATATTATTCAAATTCAAAGTATCCTACACAAAGTTTTTTTTTTCTATTAAATAACAGCTCAAAACTATTTTGATAGACGAGAAAACGATCCAGCTTAGTCCTGTAGCGGGGGGTTGTCTGCGAACCCAGTTCCCGGAAGCCTGTATAGACGTAACTATCAGTTTTATACCCCAAATGCAACGCAGACTATCACAATAATATAATTTAAATGTAATAATAATAAAATTACAAACTATAATGCGATTACAATACAACAATAACTTCAATTTCATATACAAACACAATTTTAGCAACATTTCATGGCAACTCACGAAAACACTTAGTGGCAAAAAAAACGTTGGCACTTAAAGAAAAACTCGGTGGGACGCTGCGGCCAATTATACAGACAACTACAAAATTATATTGATATCTCCCAGCCAGAAGCAATGAAGAAATACAGGCGTCCCAAGACTATGCGGCATGAAGGGAAAGTACCTTAAATATTGTAGATAGGATGTTTTGCGGAAAGGAGACTATTTTATTTTTATGAGTTAGTAATAATGCATTCTAAGATTTTCTAAAAATTACTTGCTTCGTCTATGAATCGAACCGACTTAAATATGGAAAGAAAAACACCCCGTATTTTTATGATGCCAATCGAAAGAATGGACAAAAAATTCTAGTAACATGGTATCTTAAAACAAAAGTTTAACGTAAAATTAATCATTTTACTTTTAATTTTTCATTTAAGTCGGTTCAATTCCAGACGAATCAAGTAATCTTAATCTCAGAATGCAGTATTACTGAGTTTTAATAAATAAAATAAAGTCTCCTTTCCGCAAAATATCCTATCTACAATATTTAAGGTACTTTCCCTTCATGTCGCAAAGTCTTGGGACGCCCTGTATATATTATATTAATAAATGTAGAATTTATTTATCTATAACAGCTATTTATGTTACACACTATTGTTATTCTACACGTACTGTAATCACAAAACATGGGTTACATTCCGGTATAACACTTACACTAAACTATACACTTCAACAGATCGGTTCTACTTACTCAAATTGTGATAGACATTTACAAATAAATACTGTGATTCTATTACTTAAACTATGAAACTAGTAATGATTACTATCCTAAATAATAAATGAATTAAAACAGTATCAAGACACGACTATGTATTCATAATTACTCGTACATAAGCTACGTTAATGACACTAATCGCCAACGCGAATCAATTCACATGGGTTATTTAGTTTAAAAGTTCAAGTTAAAAGTCTTTAACAAACTGTAACTACACAGAAAAATGTTTGATTCAAAAGGTAAGAGTAAAAATCGAATAACAACGTCACTATTCAAAAATACACAACAGTAAATGAAATTACCCTGTTTAGAAGACATTGTATATCTTAAAAATTGTGTCCTCAGCCTTTTTCAATGATATCATTTTGTTTTCAATTTTCATTCGTATTCATTGACAGACAATGGCCACTACTGAAACAGGAAGATAACATTACTTGTTTGAAAAGCGTTCCAATCAGATTTTTACGAAACCTTTAAGGTACGGACAGACGTGCTCATTACTAGCATGCTTTTTAAGCATGCCAGTAATGAGCAAGCTTTGCAGTTGTTCACATTTGCTAGCAATAAGCATGCTTTTTTTGGACATACTCCTAAATAAGCATGCTCGTGCTCCTAAGCAAACGTGTTCAGACGTGCTTAGCACACCCCCTCCCACCCGCGCCTCAGGTAGCATGCTCAAAAATCAAACGACTGTTGAAATAATCATGCTGATTATTAGAAATGTCTGGACACGCGTGCTACTAATAAATACTTGCTCAATAAGAGCATGCTTCCGTGCTAGTAATGAGCACGTCTGTCCGTATCTTGACGCAAACCCAGTAGACAGTGCGAGCTTTGAGTAGGCAACCTAACTTAATCATATTGGTACTAACTTCCATCGTACTTCAAGCTTTTACTGAACAATGTTTGGTAAGTTCAACCTTGGCTCCTGATTTCTGTTAGTGAAACCCACAGTAGTAAGTTTTTTTTATCTTTTATCTAGCTAGATATATCAAAGTAAGAGAGACTATCGGGGATATTAACAGAGCAATAAGGAAAGTCACTTTGTTAATAAAATGGCAGGTTCAATACGAAGACAGCGAGTGACTATTATCTGTCAAATCGTTTCACTAATTTGCTAAGGGATCTATGAAATACAGGGTTTTATAATAAATCAAAAGAAAAAAGTAAAAGATTCAACAAAAATGCTAAAGTTGAGAATATCAGACGGATATCATGAATATGGCTTATTAATTCAACGGTAAGATTTTCATACCAGCCCCCTTATTCGCTATGACCAAACGTGACATAACGCGGGCTCGTTACGATATTTGCGTGGAATCATCGTTCAGAATACATTGTGACGTCACACGTTATTGTCAAGTAGTTTCCAATGGTCATAGCGAATAACAGCCCTGCCGCAATTATTTTTCTTATTACAGATTTAAAATTGTCCTATTATTTTAATATTGAATGGAGGTTATTTAGATATACTAGTATCATTTGTACGAAAATCTACCGTTAGCAAACCGTCTTATTACTAGGGATTATTTTCATACTAGGGATTATTTCTATCATCTTCACGGAACATGGAAATTCATATTCACCCGTACTAAACATACTCGTTGAAGAAACCACCTACACAGTAGGAAAAAGAGAGATAAATTAAGTCTATAGATTATTGATACAAGGATTCATAATTAGGGTTATAAATGAAAAATATTCGAGTTACAGAAACACAAGAAAATAAAAATGCAACGCAGATCGTGAAGACTTATAACCAACATTTGGTAAATATTACCACAACATTCTTTAAAATACACTTACATACTACGCAATGTGTTTTTTCTATATATTATTTAATTTATTAATAACGTTTTCCAAAAGAGTTTTAATCGAAGCATTTAATCATTGTTTTTTTTAATCCCTCGCGCATATGCTTTTTTGCGCCGCAAGTGTATAAGACAGGGAAGTTTTTATTATTTTAAAAATTACTTTTTAATATATTAATTTATTTAAAGATATTATACAGATAGACTAAAGAATGGCACAGCCTGATATATATGTACAGGCTTACTTTTACGAAGAGTTTAATCCAATTCTAATTTAAATTCGGTATTTCACCGTGCAGCCAATTTGAAAACTCTAAATATATATCAGGCTATGTCAAGATAGGCTGTTCAATCTTTAAGAGGACATTAGCAAAGTGTCAGACATGGAAGTCCTGATGATATGACTGATCGCTTTATCATCTGTGCGAAAAAAGACAAAAATGCACCTAAAATCTTACCCGGACTTGTGATTCGTTGGTATAAGATTTGTCCTGGTTGATAGCTTATTATGGAATGTGTTATTGCTGGAAGAAAGCGTTAGCTGAGTCAGTCGTGGGAATCAATGGCGGCGATGAGCTCACCACTCGTCACGTATATTCCACGATGGTGCAACCCACTGTGAAGAGAGGCCCGTTGAGGCTCTGCCTACCCTATCGGGGAAAAAGGCTTGTGTCTAAGTATGTATGTGTAAAATTTTCAATGTAATCTGTATTCGTACTACGCAAAACGAATGAGATAGGTCAGGTTAGTTCTATGGTCTAGACTAGATGGCGCTGTAGTACTAGTTTTTTTCTAATATAGGCACGATTTTTCGCCGTTATTTATTTAAAGCTAGCTTCCTCTTGATACCTAGAGAGCCATCTCCGGACATAAGAACTATAAACGGCACTTGTCATGCCACAGAATAACACAGATATCATTGTAATCGGTTGTTTCATTCAAAATGGCAACATTCCTTTCATCAAATAGCGATATTTTGGTCATCTCTTGAGTCATTTTATTAAGATTTGTCTGTCACTTGTCTAATTCGTCCTAAAAATAAAAACAGCTATCTTGACATAGCTGTTAATTAATGCTACATTAAATATATTAAAGTTTTAATTAAATTAGTATTTTTGGCATTGCGTCTCGGTTGCACGATAACGTATTTACAAATACAATTATTGGGTGGGAGATTTGACTCGAATTTTCACGATACATAAATAATTAATAAAATACGAAGACAAATTATTTAAAAATATCATACTTTTGAATGAATAATTTACATAATGTTATTTTATTAAATACCATACTGAATGTATTTAAATTCAAATGCAATAATGAGTTCGCTGTTAAAACATTTTAGGATGGAATATGTTTATTATAATTAGATTTTATTTTTGATTGTCCCGAAGTGTAGAGATATACAAATGCAATAAAATACATTGTGACAATGTTACATGACAATTGAGTTCTTGTATGGGTGATTGTATGACGTTAATTAACTGTGTATTCCATACAAAGTCATGTTCTTTGAAAGTTCCAAATATATTATGAACTACCAATATTTTATTAATCTCTGAGCCTAAATTACGGTCACAGATTTAATGCAGAATGACCAGGAAATAACCAGTGATACGACGAACGATTGATTAAATATATTTTGTGAAGGAACTTCTGATCCACAATTGGACCGATTTCTCAATACTTTTGTTATCAATTTTAATATAATACATCTTGATCAATACTTTTTGTTTTAAATAAAACATCTCAAAATAAATCAACTCATGGCAAGTTGTTATAAAAATGCTAAAATTAATTAATTCAGATCAATACATATAAATAATAATAATCCCACTAGACACCACCACGATCACAAACATACTGTTTTAGTTAAAAATTAATACTCTTTAAATAACATTCTGATCACAAATTAAAACGAAAATCTCAAAAATCCTGGATGAGAGCATTTTTTATACGTTAATTCACATAAGGCTGCGACACATCATGACATCGTGATCTGACACTTAAATAATATAATACTTTCATACATTACACTTAGATAGACCACAGTTAAGAAGCAGTCCTTCGTAATACGAGTATTTGCTGTACAAACTCATGTATACAGGGCGTCCCAAGACTATGCGACATGAAGGGAAAGTACCTTAAATATTTTAGCTATAGGATATTTTTTATTTTATTTTTAAAACGTAGTAATACTGCTCACTGAAAAATTAATTGCTTCGTGGGGGAATAGAAACGACATAAATTGGAAAAAAAAATGATGTCAATCAAAATAATGGATAAAAAAAAATCCTGTTAAGTAGTATCTTATAACAAAAGAATAACGTATAATGTTTGACTCCATTAAACGTTCGGTTCGATTCCCAGACGAAGCAAGTAATTTTTAGAAAATCTATGAATGCAGTATTCCTAAGTTTTAAAAATAAAATAAAGTCTCCTTTCAGCAAAATATCGTATCTACAATATTTAAGGTAGTTTCCCTTCATGTCGTATAGTCTTGAGACGGCTGGTTAATGCGACCGATAGCATTATTTAACTTATACATTTTCGTAATAATTACACACATAACTGTGACAATAACGTCGATCGACGAGTTAAGGCAGAAGAGTGAGAAGTGACAGATCCTGTGCACGGTGTGTCGCTACACTTATTTGTCAGAAGTTATAGACCACCCTTAACATTCACCACACATCTTTGTCTAAGGCCACTAGAGGTATTCTTAAACGTGTCCGTACCTGTATACAGCAAGAGGGAATATTGTATATACAAATTGTATGAGAAAACATTTGATTTTATTTCTCCGTTTTTTTTCTTCCTGTACAATGAAACATCCCATACATAACCACATAAAAACTTAATCAACGTGAACAACTCATTTTTATGTAGTTATTTAAAAAAAATAACTACGTCACAATAGTTTTCATACAAAATGAGTAAATGGTTCCGAAGACAGTTTTCCCGTTTCTCTTAAGGATTTGGATATGCCCATACTGTCCAAGTTAAAAAAAACACTGTATAATCTGAGAAGACGCAGAGGTATGAAATTATTTTTTGTTTTGAAATAATGAACCAGAACAAAAGTTAGAGTGATTCAAAATTGATAGAAAGGGGGGGGTCTATAGACTTCAATACTCTCAACCAGCACCCAAAAAAAACTTTAAAAATCCTCCTGCACTTTGCGAAATACCGATAGTACTTTTCATTTTTTGGCTTTCACTGTAACATACGTGGGTTCCTCGCCCTCCCGCCCGTCGGGGGGCTGCTTGCTCAGCAGCAGGGGCAGGCGGCGGTCGCGCATCGAGCCCCCCGGGGACACCAGCCCCCCTTGGGGCAGGCCTGGGGGCGACGTGGAGTACATGATCGCGACATTGCCCGAGTATCCCACCGGCCCGCTAGCCGTATACATTACATTCACGCCTGCATACGTCCCCGTCGTATAAGTCATAGTTCCAGACGTAGGGTAATTCCCCGTGTAGCTTACCCCGGACCCTCCCGCATAGCTGGATGCCCCCACGTAACTTGAGGTTTCCCCCGCGTAGCTTGCTGTCATATGACTTCCAGGATTCACGTAGGCTCCACTATTTGTAATTGGAGGGTTTCCTGTGTAGTTTGCCCCGGACCCTCCCGCATAGCTGGATGCCCCCACGTAACTCGAGCTGTCCCCTGCGTAGCTTGCCATCATTTGACTTCCCGGATTTACATAGGCTCCACTATTAATAATTGGAGCGTTTGCCGGGTAGTTGGGCCCGCTCCCCCCCACATTGTGGGTATTGCCGGCGTAGTTTGGAACGGGTTTGGTCTGGAAGCCTGCGGGTACGGAGTAGAGCGGCTGCGCGGGCTGGGGGCCCCCCGTCCCCCCCAGGGGGGTCGCGTAGCGCGCGGGCGCCGGCGGGGGAGGGGGGGCTGTGTCTCATGTCTGCAGTGCCGTATTCAGCTCGCGGTGAATAATGCTCTGGAAATTTTAACAAGTCAATCTGTAAGTGGAAATTAAACTCCGAGGAAACAGTTATTTGGACCGCCTAAAAAGACACTCTTATCCGCTGGCAAGAGCTTTAGTTGAAAACCCAAGGGACACAAAGAGGTTGAAGAGAAGCCATGTTCTGGACAACCAGCTATATTGAGGTAAGAAGAACTGATGAGTCCGGATCCCAAACGCCAAGAAACTATCCACTCATCCGCCTATAGTCCACCAACTGATTGCGAATACATATAAACAAATAAAAACAAAAAAAAAACTGTAAGTAAGTCGTGGTGTGTTCTCCCGTGAATGTCGTAAAAGCTGAACTAAAGGATTACCCAGCCTTGTTTGTAAGATTCGATGGTATAAGATTTGTTCTGGCTGCCAGCTTATTTAAGGAATGTTATTAATAAAAGCGTTAGCAGAATCAGTCTTGGATGGAATAGCGGCGATGAGCTCACCACTTGTCACGTCTATATCCCACCCAGGCTAGTTAGTTAACAAAGTACTCACGAGCTCCTCGAGCTGCCGCGCGAGCTGGTCGCTCAGCGCGCTCAGCACTTGCTTCTGACCCTCGTGCGCGGCCAGCGCCAGCTCCAGCTGACTCTGAGCCAGCTTCGCTTCTGCCTCCTGGAAATAACAAACAAATTACATTAAAACTATTTACATATTAATAAAACCGTTACGCCGTCCGATTAGCGCATGATCCAACAAAACAAGGTCTGCTACTCCGAGATAAAACCTGTTCTACTGACCTGTTCGCTCTTTCGTGACTTGGTGATCTGCGCGAGCTCCTCGTTCTTCTGCGCGAGCTCCGCCTCGAGCTGCGCCGCGCGCTGCCTCAGCTGCTCCACCTCGTTGGCTTCTCCGCCTGGTGAACCAGAGCATGACCCATTACATACAACTACACATGTTTAATAACAAAAACCTGAAGTAAGGAGAATTTGTGTGGAGGCGTGGAGAGTATCGCCAGAGAATGCGCAAATCCTACACACTCTGGCGGTCTCTTTAATCAGGGCCCCAATCGCGTAAACTTTTAACGTTTATTGTTTTGTTTTGGTAATAACGTTAAAAATTAGCGCGATTGATCTCTGTTGCAGAGGCTACTGCAGTTTCTCTGCTGCAGGGACTCTGTTGCAGTGACTTGCTGCTGAGTCTATGTTGCCGAGTCTCCGCCAGAGACTTTCCGCTGCAGAAGGCTGCTGATTCACTGGTACAGAGTATCTGCAGCAAACTCTTTGCTGCAGTGTCTCCCACCCAAATCTAACTGTGTATGTTTGCAGGTCCACCATATCATGGGTCGTACGAACCCAGACAAAAGGCTAGTCCAGTGGAAGATCTTTCCTTTGAAATAGAGGACATATGTCCAACCATTGTACTCTATAGTAAATATAGAAATCTGCCGTGGTTGAGGCGCAGGTTGTCGAGCGTCGCCAATTGATAGGCCTTTGTTTGGCCACGATCTAACCTGTTGGTAAGTGACGATGTGGGCGAAGATGAAGCCCAAAGGTCTAGAAGGCACCTATTCACTCTAGCCTTGAAGAGACCCAGAGTTTTTCAGGTAAGACAGACGACGGTAGTGAACTCCACTCCTTAGCAATTCGTATTATAAAGGTAGAACTGAAACGTTACGTCCGAAGTACAAATAGGATGTATACTAATGAGGTAAGGATGGTACCGAGCCATACCTGCTCGTCCTATGATGAAAAGGAGATGGTGGGATCAGATCGTGAAGTTCCTGGGAGCATTCCCCGAAATGTAACCTGTAGAATAGAAGATCGAAAGGTATGCAACCTTACGGCGGTGCTCGAGACTCTGGATCTTAGTCTTCGCCATATGTTGCTCACCTATACGCCTGAAAGCTCTACGTCCGATCGAGTCCAAGGCAGCGAGCTGGTGTTTGATAGGTTTACCTTTGCCGGCGAGGTGGCGAGCGCGCGCCACTTCCTCGCGGTACTGGTGTAGCTGCCGCTTCCACTCGTCCACGTTGGCCGTGCTCTCTTGCAGCGCGGCCGTGAGACGCAGGTTGTTGGATTTCAAGGTCGCCAGTTCTACCTCCCACTTCTTAGCGTTCGCCGAGCTGGAAACAAAGAAAGGTTCACATTTACTGAGAGGCGATTAAAAGATAGCATCATTTTTACAAGCTTTTATTTAACTTGCTATGTGTGTATGTTTGTCGGGATGGAATCCGGGTGGAATTTCGCAACCGAATTTTACAGAAATTATCCTCAGCCGAGCTGAAATTTGGCATACCTGTCAAGTTCCGATGGCAATACAATATGATGGTGACAGCTAGCTGATCTGATAATGGTGACGGAAGGTGGACAACGGAACTCCTCGATGGATAATAGTAGACTGGCCGTGTTTAGGCTCATTTTGATCAGCACACGGTTACAATAACTAATTTTATAAAAGCTTGCATTGAATAAAATATTGTTCACAAAAAAACTTATTATCCCGAAACTCAGTTCGTTTGTGAGAATAACGCGGGTAGTATCGCGGGCGACCGACCGCTAGTCGTAAATATTGCTGACCTCTCAATTAGGTAACGCTTTCGGTGTAAGCTCTCATAATCGTCGTTGTCATTAAAATCAAATAACGGCTTAAAATCGCATCGTCACAAGTGAAACCTTTACTACAAATAAAGCTATTGGCACATGTCTGTACAGTCAGCGGCAAAGCGACAATAACATTTACGAAACCTTACATTTCATCGGCGCCGGATGAAATGTATGAAAATTCTGTCCGATAACGATATCGAATTGGATAAAGTGAAAATGCTTTTACTCTATCACTTGTAGAGAACCACCCTGTACTATGAATTACGAACAGACAATCATCATAATCAGCTTCCTTTAGACGTCCATTACTAGACGATTGCAATTGGTGGACACAGATGGATGCTGCTGTCCATCAGTTCAGTTCAAACGTTTTGGGTTAACGGTCAGGTCTTAAATATAATTTACAATTACATTGTATACATGGGTATTGCAAAATAAAATAATAATAACAATTAAAAAATAATATTTAAAAAAAAAATTTTTTGATTGTCCAATTAAATATAATGTGTATAAAAATAGAATAAAATTCAATCTAGTAATTAATAAAAATAATAACATTGTACAATAATCCAGAACTTTAGTTTGCTTTTGAAGGACTGCATTGAAGAAGCACTTGATGATCGCCGATGAAGACTGTTATAAACTTTTTAGATTAGGTCTTCTTATTCAATTTATTCATAAAGTGCGGTTCTATGTGGAACGGTTTCTGTTTTAAAATAATTTAAATTATAAACATTTGTTTATAACAAAAAAAAAAAAATAAGAAATATTTTAGCTTTTACAAATTATACAAATTTACATATTAACTTGACGAGTTCCTCTGACTGTCATTAAAATAAACAGCTGGCCTCATTGCATGCAACAGCTTCGACGACTTCTCGAGATGCCGCGGAACAGCCCTCAACATGTGTGCGTGACGAGTGGGGCACCCCCATCCCCTGGTGTAATCCCTTAGTCTTTTACGACATTCACGGGAGGAGACAGAGGGGTATTTTCATAGGCCGGACACACCACAACTAAGCTATACCTTAATAATGTTTTATCGGCCAGTCATCTATGCTGGGCCGTGACTAACGCTTTACCGTCGACTGTACGTAGGTATACGTAACACAACGGTGTTTTCGTCTCGATACGATGCCTACTCTAGTTCAAATTCGCACGCGAGATAATAAAGATTAGGACACCTATTCATGCACTGATATTTTGCATCTACGTACCACCAACCATAGTCGTAATTTGTTGATTTTGTTTACCTTATTTTTATAACTATTACCTTCGTTTGACCGCGATCTCACCTGTTGGTAAGTGACGATGCGACCGGCGATGGAGCACGAAGGTCTAGAAGTCACCTATTCATTCTTACCTTAAAGATACCTAGATTATAGTTTTTAGGAAAAACAGACGTAGTCCCGGGCTGAGCTAGTAGCAATAAAATATATGGCTTCCCAGCTATATGTTTGAGTAAAGTGAAATTATTAAACTAAGAAGAATTTGCATTGCGATATTGGATCCCCAACCATTGTATTCCATCAAAACACTTATTTCCTAGAATATATAATCGGATATATAATATAGGATATATCAATATTTTTACGAATCTTAAGGCGCTATAGGTTCAACGAACATTTTTGTATAAGGCGAGCGCACGCTCTGATACCGTGTTTTTATGTATAAAAAAATTATATAAAAATGTCGTTCAAAGTTTTGTTTAATTTTGTTAATGAATTCACTAACTTAAATAATAACTAAAATGTAACCAAATGTTTCAAAAATTAAAACGTGAGAGAAGTAAGTGAAAAATAGCATTTCAATTTTAAAAAGGAGGTATCTTTGTTATTTTTTTTTATCGAGTGAAGTAATTCAAATATTGTATTGAATTATTGATTTCACTAGATAAAAAGCTCAAGAATATCATATATTTTTTTCTTCATAGAAAACTATGAAAATTCTTATCAAAAACTTTAACATTCTAGAGACATTTGAGAACCTATCGCGCCTTAAGCGTACTTTATTCGTATTTGTAATATATTTGTTTCTTCCGTAGTTAGCTGGTAACAGCAATTTAAATAAATTAAAAGGAGTTGCCACAACTAATTGAACACTATGATTAATGTGAATAGCATAGCTTATTAATTTTTTCAGGAAACACTCGCTGTCCGTCCAACTTGTTCCGCTGTGAATGTCCGGCAGTATCCGCTTTCGATCGTAAACTACAGATTTATGGTTGCGCAATCGTTATGTATATCGATTTTTCCATACAGACAGACAGACGAGTAATTGTAATTAGGGTTGTCAGATGTTCGATAAAACTTGACTAAATGGAACATAAATTTATATACTGGACATTATATCCGCTCCCCAGGTATCAGTGACGTAGCATGACTCTTTCGAAGCTTTAACTAAATATGTCTTAAGATTTAACAAAGACATGTGCCTGGTTACCTTAATGCTATTGAATTTAATGACTGCGTAATCAAAACTTCTCGAGACATATCAGCGCGCTAACTGACAAATTCATTAAAATAAGAGCGTTTACGACCTCTGTGGCGGGGCGGGCGAACGTTCGCCTGCTACGCCGGAGGTTGCGGGTTCGATTCCCGCCTCGGAACAAATATTTGTGTGATTTGCAGATATTTGTTCAGGGTGTTCTGGGTATTTTCTATGTATAATAAAAAAATATCTATCTATGTTATATATTGTATTAAGTATATCAGTTATCTAGTACCCATAAAACAAGCTCTGCTTAGCTTGGGGCTAGATAATGTTGTGTAAACTGTCCAGCATTATTTATTTATTTATTTACATTACAACTACCACCACACACCCTCTTACCCTCATCGTTATCAACTATTAAGGGACACATATAAATACAAGACTATTAACTCATGTCAAATTGATAGGTACCTAAAAAACTAGCTATTCCAGCGAAAGTCGAATCCGCATCTTCGCCTCTAAACATTGCCGACTAGATGCAAAGATGCGGAAGCGAAATTTATATTCTTATATTTTTATTATTTACTTTCACTTACTTAGTCATATTTTTGTTTTCTTTAAAATTTTGTTTTCTTTAAAACTAGCATAAGCATTTTTGTTAGTATCCATAAATTTTTGTCATATTTGTGTAACCATTTTTTGGCCTTATTGTTTTGCATTTTGTTGATTGGACTATATATATTGTAAAGCTGTTATTTTACAAAAGTAAAAAAAAACTAGCCCCGCTGATGATGCGTATTCGAGTCCCGCTGCAATTCGTTGCAAGCTCGTTCGTTTCGAAGAACGAGCTTGTATTGAAAAATATATTAATGAAAAAACAAATATGTTTAATATCTCGAGACAACCCTAGGAGTAGTTGCGGTCAGCACGCGCCAGCACATCGGATTGTACGCACTAGTTGACGGTTATTGTCGTCCGCACGATACTTTATACTATCGAGGATAGTAGGTTAACATTATTTCAGATGAATACATTACGGCGCTAATCCGGGACGAAACATAGACACACGCCTTTTTCCCAGGAAGGGGGTAGGCAGAGCCTCAATGGGTTGCACCCTCGTGGAATATAGACGTGAACAGTGGTGAGCTCATTGTCGCCAATGCTTCCCACGACTGACTCTGCCAACGCTTTCTTCCAGTAATATAACACATTCCATAATAAGCTAGCAGCCAGGAAAAATCTCATACCAACGTATCTTACAAACAAGTCCGGGTAATCCCTTAGTCGGCTTTTACGACATCCACGGGACGAGATGGAGGGGTCTATTCTTGGGCCGGACACACCAAGGTAGTTATTCAATAAAATACTTATTTAGTACCTAGGTGATTAAAAAGGGGTGACTCATCGGGTGAAAGGGGGGATGTCTACGATGAAGATAATCGTCCCACAAGTGGATCATGCGATGCTTTACATAATCTCCAGTAGACCGTTCCGGGAAATCATTCGATCTTCACGCTCATTACTGTACGCAAAGAAAACACGCTCTATCTATAGATAGGTGGACACAGTGCTGCTCACAGCAGAAAGATAACCTGACTAATGAGGGCTTTTCATCAAATTAATTAAAAAAGTAGTTCGATTTGGCTCGGTAGATGGCGCTGACTCAAATGTGTTTGTCAAAATTAATAAATGCATTGTCTGTGCTTTTATGTGACAGTAACAAAATACCACGAAAATATATCACTACGTGGTTGACTTTGACATTTCACTTTATTTTGACAGTTAAGTACGCAATCGAGCTGGCTCCGTCTATTTTCAAGGGTTTACGCATGATGTGAAACGGCCGTGAAAACCCCTCATTGAGCGAGCGACGCGATGTCTCAGAGTCTAATTGCAGGATGCGTTTTTTTTATGTTTGTATGTATGATTAGTGGAATGCCCGCGACTTCGTCCGCGTGTACTTTTCCATAGAAACTTAAACAAAGTCAAAGTATTTTATCCATTGAAATCACAACGATCATTTTGAATCGTCTTATAATAGTACAATAAGGTATCATACGACGTTTTTCAACACACTTGTGAAGAAAATAATAATAAAACAGAAATACACACTCTGTGTAAATGTTCAACTGCCTTTATAACTCAATAGTGAATAATAGCAATAACAAGTCACAGTTTGATTAAAGGTGTCATTATGTACCTAACTGCGGTGAAATTAGAGCCACTTTATGAACAAGTGTGTTGAAAAATAAATTTAATCCTATTCCAACGCGACCAAACCTAGAAACAGAAAACCTAGAAAACACCCCACTGTATCCCCCCCTTAGGGGTTGAATTTCTGGAATTCCTTTCTTAGTGCACCCCTAGACCACAAAAGGAACACCCTCCAAATGATGTGTTTTGAAGAAGATGTAAACACTTTGAAATGGTTGCTGTTCACCCACTGCTGTCCATCACACTGTGGCTGCTAGTTAAAGCTCCAGTTAGGCAACGGATAAATCGCCACAATTATATTATATCTGTTTTTATACTGCATTATGTGCAACCGCTATTATGTACAGCTTGTGTAATACATAGCTATACTCTGTAAGACAGGTGCAATGATGTCTCTTTCAATAATTATAATTATCTCTCAATTCATTTATCGTAGAAGCAGACAAGTCCACTTTTTAACAGACTTCAGAAAAGGAGATGATATGTTCGTCTGTATGTATTTAGTATGTATGTTCAACCCACTGTGAAGAGGCCTATTGAGGCTGTGCCTACCCCTCCGGGCAAGAGTCGTGTGTCTATGTATGTATGTTCACCGGTATCTACGTCAATTATGAACCATTTTTTTTAATGGGAGTAAATAAATAAATAATGCTGGACAGTTCACACAACATTATCTAGCCCCAAGCTAAGCAGAGCTTTTGTTATGTGTACTAGATAACTGATATACTTAATACAATATATTACATAGATAGATATTTTTTATTATACATAGAAAATACCCAGAACACCCTGAACAAATCTGCGATCACACAAATATTTGTTCCGAGGCGGGAATCGAACCCGCAACCTCCTGCTTCGCAGGCCAAGCTTCGCCCGCCGCGCTACAGAGGTCGTCAAATACTCCCGGTCAAATTGTTTTGTAGATAAATGGGAACATTAGCCGGCCTCCTTACCGGTGGTTTGCACCCACAAACACAACCTCTCAACCTGAACGCACACACCATTCAGTCGGGGGCTTTTTTTAAATTATCATTTGGTGGCTAACTGGCGGACAGTCCGCCTGATGTAAAGCAGTCACCGCCGCCTATGGACATCTGCAACACTCACGGTATTGCAAACGCGGAGCAATTTAAAAAAAAAAAAAATTTTGACAAAATATCGGACGGTCCGCCTGATGTAAAGCAGTCACCGCTGCCTATGGGCATCTGCAACACTCACGGTATTGCAAAAGCGGAGCCCTATAATATTTCTCTTGAATTTACCCATATTGTAGCCCTGTGGGAAGACATCCTACGGGAGCTCATTCCACGCCTTTTTTTTATACTACTTGGGATGACGGGTCAAGCAGATGGCCCACCTGATGTTAAGTGGTACCCTCTGCCTATGAAGAGTGCATTACTTCACAGGTCACGCCCACCTAGGACGCACCCTATGTGGCATTGCACTGCGCCCGCCACCCTGAGACGTAAAGACGAAAAATCTCATGTGCCTGTAATTTCACCCGCATCCTTACCCTTCAAACCGGAACACAGAAATGCGAGCACTACTGCTTTGCGGCAGAAATAGGTATGGTGGCCTTGCAGGTGGGCGGGACAATTTCTCGTCCACTAACCCGGCAGAGCATGTCACGTTTTCAATAATAACAATAACCTATTCTTCGCGACTCGCTGTTAGCAGCTTCAAATTTCTTAATATATATGAACAACGCATCAGTATTTACAACGCAGTAACGACACACTCGCAACTTTACAATAAAAATTACAAAACACACTAAATCAATTAAATTGATGATCGTATTAGCTTACAAAACTGCCATCTTCAGCTACGCATGACCACCTACCAAAACCGACCCAAACCGACCTTAACCGGACCTAAAAAATCTGCGCAATTCTTTAATCTGCCGAATTAAGAATATGTCCAATCCAGAATCTGGACAAAGGACTAAGGACTATTCTAGGTGACACTTATCTTCTAAAAAGTGATGTAAATTATAATTAGCATATCACAGGTGACGGACGCAATACAATACCACGTAGGGCGCGTCCCAGGTGGTATACCGCTTAACATCAGACAGATCATCTCTTATAAAAAAAACTAACTGACGCGGTGATCCGTTCTCGACAAAACGAGATTATAGGTAATTGTTTCTAAGTGGTCATGCGTTGGTGATGCTAATACCCCCCTATTCTCCCCCCTTTCTTTATAAAAGGTATAAGTGTTACCGAACACGAATACCGGATTTACTGTAGTGTGTGCTAGTGTTGGACCGACATCGGCATTATGGATGTTTTAATCGTGAGTACTTTACTTTTTGTGATGGTGTTAGTGCTACAAATAGATGAGAAATTAGGAACAAGTTTAGTGAGTCAGCGGGATAATGCCGAAGATGCGAATTTGTTTTTTTGCAAAGTTTTTTTATGTTAAAGTTCTAAGTCCTAGGTTTTATTTTTGTTTGTGTAATACTCGTGTTTGTTTGTTGTAGCTTTTTTTGTTAGAATAATCATAGAATTAATTTGTTTCCCGTGTTAGTAGTTGTTCATCTGATAGACGTATATAGGAAACCTTTTCAAACTAATAAACAAAACAAACAACCGAGCAGATCATAATAAAATAAATGACTTTTTTTTGTTATTCCTTAATTGCAATGCAATGCAAATGCAACCATAAAATTATTTTAACTATTTGTGTCCGGCCTAAGAATAGACCCCCCCGTCTCCTCCCGTGGATGTCGTAAAAGCTGACTAAGGGATTACCCGGACTTGTTGATAAGATTCGTTGGTATAAGATTTGTCCTGGCGGCTAGCTTATTATGGAATGTGTTATTACTGGAAGACAGCGTTAACAGAGTCAGTCGTGGGAAGCAATGGCGGCGATGAGCTCACCACTTATCACGTCTATATTCCACGATGAAAAGAAAAAAAGCTGTGAAAAGAAGATCTGTCTACCCGTTCGGGGAAAAAGGCGTGTGTCTATGTATGTATGTACCTATGTGTTTCTCAAATTACCCCAATCGTCTCAATATTGCACTAGCCACCCGCCCCGGCATCGCACGAAAACTTACACATACATACATAGACACGCCTTTTCCCCGACAGGGTAGGCAGAGCCTCAATGGGTCTCTTTTCACTTTTGCTTTTGGGTTGCACCATCGTGCAAATATAGACGTGACATGTGAGCTCATCGCCCCCATTGCTTCTCACGACTAACTCTGCTAACGCTTTCTTCCAGTAGTACAGCCAGGACAACTCTTACACCGACGAATCTTACTAAAAAGTTCGGGTAATACAAGTAAAAAGAAAAAAAACGGCCAAGTACGAGTCGGACTCGCGCACGAAGGGTTCCGTACCATCATCTAAAAAAACGGCAAAAAAACACGTTTGTTGTATGGAAGCCCCCCTTAAATATTTGCTTTATTTAATTTTTTTTTTTTTTTTAAAGTGAATATATAACTTAATATTCTGTGAATATTTCATGCGTGTGAATATTTATTTTCGTCATCAATATCGAGCAAAAACGAGCAAAAAAGTCACGGTTGTTGTATGGGAGCCCCCTTAAATATTTATTTTATTCTGTTTTTTGGTATTTTTTGTTAGACCGGCAACAGAAATACATCATCTGTAAAAATTTCAACCGTCTAACTATCACGGTTCATGAGATACAGCCTGGTGATAGACAGACAGACGGACGGACGGACAGCGGAGTCTTAGTAATAGGGTCCCGTTTTACCCTTTGTGTACGGAACCTTAATTACAGTTACAGTAAAGATGTAATAAAAATACAGTAAGTGAAAACGCAAATCGCGTGCATCGCGGACGGCACGCGACAGATAATATCCACCATTTTATCAGTCGGAAACGAAAATGCGGATATTGCACTTACATTGTAATACGGCTGAAGTGACGGTTTCAGTGTTCATATGTTAATTTTTCAACACACTTGCTCGTAGGCCCTACTTGCAGTGTGTTAGGGTCATAATGTACAATATTACACACCCGTGCCTTTTGCTTTACATTATCGCACTACTGCGGTAAAGTTATATAGCTAGTACCTACAGAGCGAGGTGCGCATATCGGGTTGTCTCAGTTCTTTGTTCAATTTATAGAATTATACATACCTACCTACCTACCTAATAAATTACGGCAAGGCAGTATGTGGTGGAATGATAGTTTACACTCACAATAAACACAAATTGAATACTATTAAAACAACAACTATGTACTTACTTTAATATAATTCTAAGCACTATAATAACTACCTACTCAAAATACCTACTTGTTAATGTGACATTGCACTGTATAGGCCACCGAAAAATGTGTACCTGCACGAGCCTTTTATAAATAAGAGCTGCAAACACTAGGTAGGTAGGTGGGTAGGTACTCACGACACGCGTTTATTTCGGTGATGTAAACCAAAAAGCACGTTTGTGCGTGTCTATTGTTCTTCGTCACACTCGCTGTTATAGGTATTTGTTACTTTTTATTCCTATTTACTTATATGTTTGTGTTTATGTATCTATGTACTTGCAACCTAATTTAAGGATGAGGAGGAATGTATCGCATCTTATACAAGCCTAAGTAGGTTTTTTAGATGTGTTGAGATAATTATGTAAAATGTTTTTTAATAAGTAACAATAAAAAAAAAAAAAAAAAAAAAACAATATTTCTTCAATTTAATTCCAGTACAATAAAAAAGTATCCTAGCAAAGAGTTAAGAACAAATTGATGTAGACTTTTTCGAAGAAAAAAATATTTATAGATAAACCTTAGCCATGAATTTACAAAACTGATTTAAATTATTGTAAACTGTTTAATTACCACAGAATTTAAGTGTTTTAACTTTAAAAAAAGTTCGAGATTCTCTTTGCCAATTTTCTTACAATTAAAAACTCCTTCATAATTTCTTTAGCATTTTATTATTTTAGTCCTATCTAAAGTTTACTACCACAGGAATTTTATAAAATAATGTCGACCAACGAGAAAATAATCTTGAGAAAGGTAATTGGCGGGATAACCTACCTTTTTCCTGGCAAGTGTGTTGAAAAACGTATGAAACGAGTTAGCATTGGTCATTACAGCTCTCGGCTCTATTACGCCCTCGCTTATAGGCTCGGGCTGCAATCCTGCCGCGACTGTAATGACCAACTTAGCTCACTTGTATCATAATGTACTATACAGCCATATGCGTTAGAACATCAATGTTTCAAAGCATGTCACAATTTAATAGACAACACTCGTTATAAGACAAAGTAATAACAAAAACTTAGAGAATGATAAAAATATACACAATTAAAAAAAATGCTGGACCGTTCGCACAACATGATCTAGCCCCAAGCTAAGCAGAGCTTGTGTTATGGGTACTAGATAACTGATATACGTAATATAATACATTACATAGATAGATATTTTGTATTATACGAGTACATACAAAATACCCAGACCACCCTGAACAAATATCTGCAGATCGTACAAATATTTGTTCCGAGGCAGGAATCGAGCCCGCAACCACCTGCGTCGCAGGCGAAGCTTCGGCCGCCGCGCCACAGAGGTCGTCAATCTTAGGACTGACTAAGGACCGAAAAGAAGTAAAATTTTGTGTGAGACTTTTCACAATATGGACTTGATGTAAATTCCAACGGTTTGGAAAGACATATGCCTCACAACATACATAGGTCCTCTTATCCTCATAGATAATATCCTCAGATATCCTTGAGGATATCCTACAAGCGGTATGTCAGAGGCAAGTCCAAACATTATTGTAATCAACAGATGCTCATCCCGATATACTTGAGTACTGCGATTACCAATAAGCCTACCAAGAGTGGTGATTATATTTTAACTTTGATAGACCTTTGTTTGTCCACGATGTCACGTGTTGTTAAAGTGACGATGTGGCCGATGATGGAGCACAAAGGTGTAGAAGGCACTGCACCTCACTTATTTCACCTCTTCACCTCTATTTACAAATATTTGTGTAATATATTGTATTAAGTATATCAGTTATCTAGTACCCATAACACAAGCTCTGCTTAGCTTGGGGCTAGATAATGTTGTCTGAACTGTCAAGCATTATTTATTTTTTATCTATTTATTTACACTTTTTGATTCCTTTTTTAGGGTTCCGCACCCAAAGTGTAAAACTAACTATTACTAAGACTCCGCTGTACGTCCGTCTGTCCGTCTGTCATCAGACTCTATCTCATGAACCGTGATAGATAGACAGTTGAAATTTTCACAGATGATGTATTACTGTTGCCGCTCTATTACAACAAAAGCTAAAAAATAGAATAAAATAAATATTTAAGGGGGCTCCCATATATACAACAAACGTGTTTCTTTTGCTGTTTTTATAGAAAACTAGCGACTCGTCCCGGCTTTGCACGGGTAGTTTCAGGATGAAAAACAGAACACCCCCCCCCCTATCCCCCCCCCTGGTAGCCTATTTCATTCAGCTCAATGTAGCTTTCCAAAGGTGAAAGAATTTTTGAAATCTGCACTGTAGTTTTTGAGTTTATTCATTACAAACATACACACACACACAAAAATTCAAATCTTTCCTCTATATAATATTATTAGTGTAGATGGTACGGAACCCTTCGTGCGCGAGTCCGACTGGCACTTGGGCGTTTTTTTTTTCCAGGCCTCGTCCTGTGGACGTCTAGTAGCTATGATGATAACATGATCAGTTTTTGTATAGTAATTGTAAGCATTGGAATATCAACCTTATTCCTATGAGTCGCTGATACTTTTTGAATCCGTTCAGCAGTTATATTTATTTTAACAGCGTTATATATTATGTAAGCTTCACTGCCTGTCCTCATTTCATTGAATACAAGTAGGAAGCAATTAAAAATCGGTAAAAAAGCGTTACATACGGGCAATGTTTCGATTTTACGGTAAGTGGCCGTTTTAACAATATGGCGGCGAATTTGCATTTCTGCGATATTATATATGCAATTTATTTATTTATTTTAAGTCTACGTCCAAATCAAACACAAAACTTCATAGAAAAAAGCACCCCGCGCCGTCTTAAAGAGGGTATTATGTATTAAATAACACAAAAATACATTTATTTACAGAAAGGCACAACTAATACAAGTAGGTATGTACAAAATATAAAAATAATACAAATGAAACAGTTGTGCTACCTGAAAACCGCTGCTAACGATCTAAAGGTAGCTCAACTGATCCAAATCACTACCAGACGGAAGGGTTCCTAAGATGCTGGCTGCATTGCCTGGCTCAACGCATTAGTATAGCTAGATAAGAGCCAGCCCTCGGGTCACGCGTTGCTTCGAACAGACACCCTGAAATAATTATGAAAACACGAAGTGCCCCGGTACTCCACGGACCCAGAGTCTCGACCCCGAAAGGCTCAAATAAGCTCAAATAATTAGTAAAATATATATTTTACAACGAGCGTGGCCGCGGTCGGTACTCATGAAGGAGGACCTCTAAATGGTCGACGAAACGTCAGCAGGAGAATATTAGAGTACGTGGTGAGTAGTCGTATTTTTTTTTAAATGATACCAAGCCACGGTAATTTCAATTCTAAAATATATTATTTTACAAAACTGTCAGTAAATCTTCAGTAATAGCATATTAATGTTATTAATCAAAAAAAATACCGTATATTCCGTATATACCGTATGTTCCGTATACCTGCACCATATTAAGAAACATTAGAATCTAGCCAAAAGGCTATTATCTTTATAGCTGTTTTAGAGCCTTAGCCGCCAAGTATCTCACATACGACCTCTATGGCGTGGCTGGCGATGGTACGCCTGCGACGCAGGAGGTTGCGGGTTCGATTCCCGCCTCGGAAAAAATATTTGTGCGTGCTGCAGATATTTGCTCAGGGTGTTCTGGGTGTTTTCTATTTGTAATAAAAAATATCTATCTATGTAATGTATTATATTAAGTATATCAGTTATCTAGTACCCTTAACACAAGCTCTGGCTTAGCTTGGGGCTAGATAATGTTGTGTGAAATTGTCCAGCATTATTTATTTATTTATTTTTATACATTTGAATGTAGGCTAGTGTGCGATGAGATACTTGGCGGCGACTAGACTCCGAGACTTGCAGGATACTTGAATCGCCTGTGCGTATCGTAATGGGAGAAGGGCTTTACAGTAGTCGCATATGATGTGTAAAATCTGACATCTCACCTCCTTTGGAATAAGCAACATGGCTGATACCAACCAACCTCTCGGAAAAATGCGCGCTTCCCGTTACACACATTCCGCCCCTTTTCACGAATACACTTGCACAGATTGCGGGAAAGCGAGAGAAAAGATGTTACACACCAAAAAAATGTTTTTCAATCAATCAGCTAGCCTAGGTAGGTAATGACCTACCTAGGCTAGCTGATTGATTTCTCACAAATATTACGTGTGTGTTAATGCCATAACATCGGTTTGCACTCGAAAGTGTCACGCGTTGTTTGCCCACAAAGCTAAGCAAATCAGTGCGAATGACTTGCAAGCTTGTCGCAGCGCGCGAGCGAGCGTGGAAAGCGAGATTGATCAATCAGCTGACATAATGACGAACAGTAGTTATGTAGTTAAATGTAATTACTAGATACCGCGCGCGGTTTCACCCGATTTCGTCGCCAAATGAACCCAAACACTGCCAGACTATTATTTGGATAATATTGGTGCCGTTGTCCACCTTCCGTCTCCATCATCAGATCAGCTCGCTGTCACCATGGTATTGTATTGTCATCGAAACTTGACAGGTATGCCAAATTTCAGTTCAATCGAACACCGGGAAGTGGGTCAAATTTAACTTGTAATATTTGATTAACCGGGCCAGGTGAAACTAAATAAAAGCTATAAGGGGAAATAATGACACTAGAGTTATATAGTCAACAAAATACACAACAAAACAAAATACAGTTCGTAATTAAAAGCCATGCAATACAAAAGTTTTGTGAAAATTAATTATCTAAGGATTAGTAATTGTCAAATTTTATTTTGAACAGATTTCACAACCTCTATAACATATTACTAAATAAATAAAATACTTAGTGAGAGAACTGTGGCAATGGTGTGAGCAAATATGCAGATATGGATATTTGCATCGTACATTAAGCTCCATAGAAAATTCCATTGCAGATCTAGAATCTAGAGTCTAATGCAATTAATCTCAGAATAGGAACGTCTAGATTCTAGACGTTCCTATTCTGAGATCGAGTGGGAGCTATGTGATAGCGCCTTTAGGGCACGCGTGGCAAACTTGGGAGAGTCACAACTTGACATGTTTGCCAACAGATGCAATGCTACGCTACGTGTAGTAAGTTTTTTAGTTTTTTGGCTTTTATAAAATTAGTGATCGTAACCGTGTGCTGGTCATAATGAGCCTAAACACGGCCAGTCTAAACACTCCATCCATTGTTAAGTTCCGTTGTCCACCATCCGTCTCCATCATCAGATCAGCTCGCTGTCACCATCATATTGCATTGTCATCGGAACTTGACAGGTATGCCAAATAAATCGCGCTCAATCGGTTTAGGATAACTGCTTTAAAATTCAGTTGCAAGATTCCACCCGGACATACGTTGCAAGTTAATATAAAGCATGTAAAAACTATACGTGGCTCCCTTATTCAGATGTGTACGCTATAACACACACTACACTGTGTGTCTACACGTGTGCATTAAAGTAGAATAAAAGTGTTTTTTTATATGTATCTTAGTTTTTAAGGTATTTATGTTGCTATGGGCTTATTGTTTAGGTTTTAGTACATGTTCCAATAAGCCTGAAATAAAGATATTTGATTTGATCAGATTTGATTTGATAAACGCGTTAATACCCAGATAGTATTTTGTGCACTAATTAGTAAGATGTTATTTCAGAGAGCTCTACCCTTACTGCTGGCGGTGTCGGCCCTGGCCCAACACGAGGGTTACGAGGGTTTCGAGGAGCAGGGGCACGGCTTCGCGGGGGGGTACCCTCACGCGCCGGTCCACCACCACAGCGCGCAGAGTCTGAGCCACGAGCATCACGGTCACGGGGAGGAATACGAAGTGGACTACCATGTAAGTCCATTCTAAGGTTGTCTCGAAGATATCGCTTCGCCAGCGGATTCGTACGCGTGTGGCGGGATAACAAGCAGCCTCCCTCACCCCCTCCCCCATCCACACACCAAATATCATCATAATCTGCTCAACCGTTCATCCATCTTGGATCAGTTGAGCTACCTTTAGATAGATGGCAGCTGTCAGGTGGCACAACGTTTCATTTCTTTTCTTTCTTATGTATTTTGAAAGTTTTGTGCATACCTACCTGTATTAGTTGTATTTTTATTTCTGTAAGTAAAGGTATTGCCTCTTTATTTGTCTTTTTTGAGGTTCACTACCTAAAAATAACCTATAATAAATGTTGATTGTTATGAGTAATATCACTTAAAAGCCTCCAGTGGAGCTTTTTTTCTTTTCTTGTATGCTTCCAATGCTGTTAACTACTATGTGGATAATGCAGTTGACTACAATATTGTTATATTTGTGTTACTTAACTCTTTCATATCCTTATTGTAGGTGTTTATAGTCTTTGAATAAATATTTAATTTAAAAAAACCTTTGTCCCGACAGACATTGTCGTGTCTATTTTTATGGAGTTCATTAAAAATCCCATAAAAAAGCATCTTCAGCTTTATCGAGAATTTGCCAATTTTCTGGGCAACTATACCAATTTTTATTTCTCTAAAAACCTTATTCGTACAATCAACAACAAAAAAAAAACACCAGCCTTTCTCAAGAGATGTGATTACCAACGAACAGTATTTTAGTTATTTTTTTGTTTGCAGGCTCACCCCAAGTACTCCTTTGACTACGCAGTTAAGGATCCTCACACGGGCGATGAAAAGGAGCATTGGGAGACCAGAGACGGTGACAAAGTTAAAGGTATATCGCTATCATCATTCAGGGGACAACCGTTGGGGAATAATGGTACACGAGTGGCGACCACAAACCGGACGATGAAATGTAGGACACTGAAATGCCTGTATTTTCACCGGCAACCATACCCTTCAAACCGGAACACAGCAATGCGAGCACAGTAGTGCCATACCTATTTCTGGTGTGGTGATATCCACGACCCAGGGGATCCTAGTGTGGGATCAGGACTATATATGTAACTGTTGGGTGTTATTTTATGTTACTATACTGAAGTAAATATTGGTCTTATTGAGTCGTGTGTTCTTTTTCATTTATCGACTATTTTGATTGTCTAGTCTAGTGTCACTATTGTATTGGCTCCATATGAATACCGCAGAGTGGGGGCCCTGGTGACTTGCAACACAGGTTATTTAAACCTATCGCAGGCACCAGTCTCGCACAATGTAGGTTTTAAGTAAGTGCTGCATTTCTGTACCTAGTATTAAGATACACCTAATGGGCCTTATTACAAAAAACTAAATTAGTCCTGGTTTAAACCCGAACTACGTAGTCTAGGTTTGTAGCGGTATTTAAGTTATATACAACTTTAATACAAAGGCAGGTGGTTTGTTTTCCGAAGTCAACTCTAGAGCTAGATAGTTCGATTTGATGTCAAAAATGTCAAAGCCTCGGACTATCTCTGGTTTTTCTTAAACCAGGCAGCCCCCTCGTTTAACAATGGTCTAAATATTTACAGTTGATTGCTTGTTGGACAGAAGTTCTTCTTCTTCTTATCTTAGGTAATGGCTTCTGTGCATTATTTGCAACAATTTAGCCAATGTCAAGTGATTTTATTATTATAGTTTTATTGTCAAGTCGCCAAGAGTCTCCGTCTAGTCCTAACCCAGTTTAAACAGTGGCACAAAAACTGAGTTTTTACAGGAAAAAATCCACCATTTCGAAAAGACTCGCAATACACTCAAATTTCACTACATCACACATGTGCCATTTATCCAAGTTACACCGGTTAAAATGCCACTAAAATTACACGAAATAACTCGAAAAAACACATTAAAATGTAATAAAATAAAAATGACGACGTTTCTTTCAAAAATGGCAGATTTTTTCTCCCCTGGACAGAAGTTCGTCATCTCGATTGTGATGTGACACTCTGATACAAGATCCGTCAGTTTAACAAGTCGGAAATATGTGTAGTTTAGAAAACAAACCATCTGCTTTTGTGTTAAAGTTCTATATAACTTTAATACCGTGACAAACCTAGACTACCTATTACGTAGTTCGGGTTTAAACCAGGACTAATTTAGTTTTTTGTAATAAGGCCCAATGTGTCGAGAGAATAAATGATGATTATTATTAATTACATATTTTTAGTAAGGAACAAAAGTTTATTTGTCACTTTTTTATACAACAAAACTTTCCACAGGAAGCTACACACTAACAGAAACCGACGGCACAAAACGAGTGGTAGAATACGAAGCTGACGACAAAAACGGGTTCAACGCGGTCGTCCACAAGATTGGAACACCAAAACACGAGGAGTACCATCCCAAAGCCGAGGAGTACCATCCTAAAGTCGAGGAGTACCATCCCAAACTCGAAGAGTACCATCCCAAACTCGAGGATTACCATCACCAGGTCGAGGAGTACCATGCGAAGCCGGCGCGTGAGCCGATAGCGTATAATCACGACTATGGGCATTTTGATGAGGGATTTGTACCAGTAGTTGGTTACGGAAGACAATAAGAAAATCTTCAGCTTCTTCTATTTATACTAGATAAACTTTCCTAAGAAGCGAGAATCTACCGATTGATCAGGATGATTGTAAGCAGTTTGAAAAGAGTTTTCGTGGTGCAAATATGTGATCTAAATCTACGATTTAAATCCATAAATGGTCAAAAACATCTTTACTTCAGCGGTCTTACTGCGTAGACGAAGTTCGATTTTGTTTATCAGTTTTCTCTACATTGCGCTGCGTGTTTAAAAAAAACTGTTTTGTAAAAAAGCTAAAACACGCAGCGCAATGAAAAGCAAACTGGTAATCTACATCGATTAGACAATAGCCGTGCTGGCCGGTCCTACCATCTATGTTGGGTGCAAGCTCAAAAAGAGACCTCATTTTTGTCAGTCCCAAAATTGTACAAAATCAAAAAAATTAACTGATACCATATGGATCTTACTGCTGTTCCAACGCGACGAAACCTTTTTTATTAACTTTGATTTACCTTTGTTTGGCCACGATCGCACCTGTTGGTAAGTGACGATGTGGCCGAAGATGAAGCACAAAGGTCTAGAAGGCACCTATTCACTCTAGCCTTGGAGAGACCCAGATTATAGCACCCAAGAAGAACTAGGCAGCAAATACGGCTTGGCAAATTTATGCTGATCCTATCTATGACTACTCAATTTCTAGAGTCAGAGCAGACCCTCCTATGAACTAGGATATTGGACTCCGGCACTAGGTTGGAGTCCCTAATATAAGGAGATACTGACAAAAAAGATTCTACTGAAGCCTTTCGAGAATATCGAATCCTGTATATAAGTTATGTAGTTTTGTATCGCTCATCGACCTAGCTTAGTTTCATTTTAGTATTATTTAAGTGTTAAATCTTTGTTTTCTTGTTGTAATCTTTGACTTATGAGACTGTGCGTTACCGTTTTGTAGATTTAAGTGTTGTACAAACCTCTTGCGGTTTCAAATAAACTTTTGTTATTATTGCAAAATGCGTTCTTATTTTATGAGCTTTTATATAATAAGTAAGTATATAAATTATATTTAGGCCAGTGAAGAGAAAAGATCGAGGGCTCAGCCACGCTGTTTTTCAGCCTCGCCTTAGAATGCTGCTGTCGTCACAGCAGCCATGATACTCGGTAGCTATCCGCTGTTCCCAAACAAAATTGTAAATTATGTAACAAACAATGATTGAAAAAACAAGCAACAGCAGGACAACCACCGATATGGGAATGGGTTATGATCCAAAACCGTTTCCCATACAAACTTTTATACTGGTTATACGGCTTCTATAGTACATACAGAGACACACGCCTTTTTCCCCATAAGGGTAGACATTTATTATAATAAATTGTTTTATTTTTCGCATCTGCATTACCCTCTCCACTCTGGTTTCAACTGAAAATCAGCGTTTATGGTGGTACCAGTTTAGAGGTGTTTTTTTTTACGATTTCTACTTCTGTTTCGGTCTTTTATGTGTTATTGGCGTCTAATAAACGTCTCCTATTACGATACGCATAGGCGATTCAAGTATCCTGCAAGTCTCGGAGACTAGTCGCCACCAAGTATCTCACATACATTTGAATGCATGCTAGTGTGTATAGCCTGCATTCAAATGTATGTTAGATACTTGGTGGCGACTAGTCTCCGAGACTTGCAGGATACCTTCAGGATACTTGAATCGCCTGTGGGTATCCTAATGGGAGAAGGGACTTGGACTTCACCTAAATGACCCTGACAAAAAAAACTGTTTTTGTGGTATTTTTTACACAGTGTATCTAGAGACAACCTCTAATCCGATTTTCGAAAATCTATTCGAAATCTTTGTTTAGAATTGACTATCGAATGTATCTGCCAAAACAAACTTCCCCCTTTTTTGGAGACCCCCCCCCCCCCCCCAAAATTTTGCCAGTTGTTGCTAGGACGCTTCGCTCGCTCGGTCAATTACATTTCGAGTAGGTTTAAAGTTTCAAAAGACTCGTGGCGCCATCTAATGAGACTCACTGTCAACTAGTGTTTTGTTATGATGTTTGAGTTTCATCGAATGACGCTAGATGTCGCTACAAAAAGCTTTTTCCAAACAACGTTCTCGGGATAAGGACAGGGAGATGATTATATTCGCTTTGAAATGTAGTGATGTCTTTCCGTCTGTGATAATCAGACCTAAGTGTAGCGCCACATCTGCGGAACGTACGGCGCCGATCGTTCGGTTCAATTCGCTCGCAGTGTTGCAAAATACATTGAATGCGTTTTGGCTGAAATAATCGCTCAAAGGGAGGTTCGGCGCTACGCTGAACGCGACGTAATTTCGGCTGATGTGTCATAGGGAACTTGAAAAATAATGCGAGCGTATTGAACCGAACGATAGGCGCCGTACCCATCCCATGGACCATCCAATACAAACACTGTCCAGCACTTCCTTAGTAACGGAGTGGTCTATAATTAGAATCATTTACCGAAAAAGTTGTTACTGCCACATCAACAAATGCTTTCAAAAACAGATAGGATAACTGGTTGCGAACGAACAGACTGTGAACATTATAAGTAATTAAATTTGTAAAAATTAAAAAAAACCCTCAACGCAATGAAACGGCTGAACCGATTTTGATCAAACATAGCTAAGAACACTCCCGACTATAATTCACCTTTCAAACAAAAAAAAAACAGTTCATCCTTTCAGGAGCTACGATGCCACAGACAGACACACACACACACACACACAGCCACGTCAAACTTATAACACCCCGTCATTTTGCGTCGGGGGTTAAAAAGACATTAAAACAAGGACGTTATAATTTTTACTTTGGTAGAAGCATTAAAGTGTAATCAGTGCAGCGAGTGAAACTAAGACATTTCAACACTCTGAAATAGACACATCAGCGAAAGCTGCTCGTCTATAATTTTATATAGTAATAAACAGACGCGCTCGTGCTAGTGTCCCTCGGAACAGTAAAGTATTGTAGCACTAACCTCTGCGCCAGCGCGAGCTTCAGTCGGTCGTTCTCGTAGCGCAGCTGTTGTTCGGGCGACTCTGGAGCGCCGGGCTCCGCGCCCGTCGACGGCAGCGCGCCGCGCGGCCCGCGCCCCACCGTGGCGTACCCGCCCTGTCACACAACAACAAAACAATGGTTAGTTGCAGGGGGTGGGCATGTCGTCTTCCCAGTACATAGGTGGTTACCGGGGTCCCCCCCGCGCGCAACTAGCTGGTGTCTTCACAGGTCTAAGGCGTCGGGCCGTAAGGTGGGCACTAGCGGGGTCAGTGAGTGATCCTTTAAGCAACAACCTTACGGTGCGTTGTAATCTCCGGTACTTACCTGGATAGTAAGTAGAGACGTGAGCTGGCATGGATCCGGCCACCCAGCTGCAGGACCTGGGTAGGCACATGTACGTGTGTCGAGAAGTGAGCGTGCTTTACAGCTCCGGTACCATTCTGTAGAAATGGCAGTTAGCCTATCTAACGCCTCTATTTGGGGTTGAAGCTAGCATCTTTGCGGGTGCGGGTGGTGAGCGACCACAATTGCTCCGATACTATTTTGGATAAATGGTAGTGTTCTGTATAGTTAACGAGCAACTCGCATGAGTACCCGGAGTGTGTAAGCATGATGGGCGGCAGGACCTGCCGCAACTGGTCTTGGCCTCGGCCAGATAAAGTGCGCTACCGCGTATAAACGTAAGGTTGGTCGGGCAGCCACTTTAAACACGTATAGATGATGAGGGTTTGACCTTATACCTGACACACTATCCGGACCCACTGACCTGATACCTGACACACTATCCGGACCCACTGACCTGATACCTGACACACTATCCGGACCCACTGACCTGATACCTGACACACTATCCGGACCCACTGACCTGATACCTGACACACTATCCGGACCCACTGACCTGATACCTGACACACTATCCGCACTTTATTGCACAAGACAAAAAGCAGTGCAATTTTCTTCCAGCTAACCTTTGTGTAATATAGAGTGGGTGGTAGTGCTATTCAAAATATTATAGGTCGAAATTAAATGATTAACATAATTAAATACCTACTCTAAATAACTAGCTATATAAATACCTAACATAATATAATCCAATAAATAACATAAGCTCAATTTTGTTGGATATTTTGCAGTGACAAAAAGTATTGGTACAGTTTTGACTTTGAAGACTCCCATGGAACATGCACTTTCATGGCTTTCCTAACTTCTACTGGAAGAGAGTTCCACAAGCGGATCGAAGTGTCCGTAAAAGAGTAGGTGTAAAAAGAGGTCTTATACATATGGGCTTATAATGGCTTCTGAGAGCTCCAAAAAAATTCGCCAATGTCAAGTGATATTAATTTGTATATAATCAAATTAGTCAAGTCGTCAAGAGTCTCCGTCAGTCATAACCCAGTTTAAATAGTGGAAGAAAAAATTAGTTTTTACAGGGATAAATCCACCATTTCGAAAAGACACGCAATACACTTAAACTTCACGACTTCACACATGTGTCATTTATCCAAGTTACACAGGTTAAAATGCCACCAAAATTACACGAAATAACAAGAAAAAACACATTAAAATGTAATTAAATAAAAATGTCGACCTTTCTTTCAAAAATTACAGATTGTTCCAACAATTATATTATTTCAATTTAAACTCATAGGTACCGGTGTCGCCACGAGACGTGAGCACGGAATAGCGGAGTGGGGGGCGCGAGTAGCCAATGATAGACGTCGCTCGACTGACACCACCAAGAAGAGATCTATAATACGGATCTTACGCTTATACTCACCATCCAGTCATGTTCCACGATAATGCCTAAATTAAAGTTCATCTTAAAAACCTTTAAATTTTTGAACGCGTTATGTGTCCCCCAATAAGTCTATTATTATTCATTCATTTATTTCAGGTCATATCCATACAGAAAACATAATTTGAAAAGAGTCAAAACAAAACCACACACCTAACGCACATTAAACATAGCGGCTCTGAAAGCCATATGTATGGCATTCCAGTGCCTCAAGACGGGACAGTCAACCCTGTCCAGGATGGTGACGACGAGCCTAATGGTACTAGCTTGAAATTACAGGCACACGAGAGTTTTCATCTTTATGTCTCAGGGTGGCGGGCGCAGTGCAATGCCCCATAGGGTGCGTCCTAGGTGGACGTGACCTATGAGGTAATGCACTGTTCATAGGCAGAGGTTACCGCTTAACATCAGGTGGGCCATCTGCTTGTTCCGTCATTCAAGTAGTATTAAAAAATAAAAAATAAAAAACGTCGCACGCGGCTCATCATGGAGGCAACTCGTTTCCGCATGATTGCGTGGAATCCATCTACACTAGATTCTGCACACATTCCTGACACACAGATATTCACATTCAATACTTGACCAGCTGGCCATCAATACCAGACTCTCCACCATCTGCTACCAGTAAGTTCTCAGTTATTGTGAACACATAGCCCGAAGACAGCCAGATAACCTTGAAAAAGTGGTTGTAGTGGGAAAAGTGGATGGAAAAAGACCGCGCGGCCGATCACCTAGTCGCTGGTGTGATCAAGTCAAGGCACACACTGGCCTCCCTGTCGCCGCTGCCCTGAGACAAGCCGAGGATAAAACAGCGTGGAAGAAGCTCGTTTGCATCCCTACTAAATCCTTTCAAGATGGGCACGACCTTCAGTAATGAAGAATACGGCGAAGAAGAAGAGAAGAAAGTGTCCCTTAATAAAACCTGATGGTGCAAATTACCATTCTACACTAATAATCTATAAATATAAAACAAAGTCGTGTTAGTTACACCACTTATAATTCAAGAACGGGTGCACCGATTTGGCTGAAAATTGGAGGGGAGGTAGCTTAGAACCAGGAGATTGACATAGGGGGAGGGTTTGGAGGAGGGGTTCACCGGGGGCTACCCGTGCGAAGCCGGGGCGAGTCGCTAGTAATATTATAAAGAGGAAAGATTTGTATTTTTGTGTGTATGTATGTTTGTAATGAATAAACTCAAAAACTACAGTGCAGAATTCAAAAATTCTTTCATCATTGGAATGCTAAATTCACTCTGAGTGACATAGGCTACCAGGGCGGGGGGGTAGGAGGGGGGGGCTGTTTTTCATCCTGAAACTACCCGTGCGAAGCTAGTATTGTATAAAATAGGTGTGAACACCTCACCTGAACGTTCCCGGTGGATGATAACGGAACGGAGTGCGACCGTGGGTGAGGCACCTCCTCGTTTTCTATTTTAGGCTGAAATCAAAAAATGCGTTTAGAATTTCGATGGCTGGCAGCTAGTGCGTCATCTGGATTTTGATCAGATGTATATTCTAGGCTAGCAATAGTGTCCACAACTAAACTAGCAAATATGGAGTTGGTAACCAGTGTTTAGTGTGATTACCTGTGGCGGCTGGTGCCTCAGAGAACCGGTGGTGCACTGCATGAGTTTAGTGAATAATAGCCTAATTTTTAGTGCAAATTTTTACCTTATGAAAAGGACACCCGACGTTTCGAGTGAAAATCAGTCAGGGAAAGAAAAAAAGCATTTATCACACATCCACATATAATTTTTTTTAGCAACCCGATCCCGTCCTATAGGGTATACTTGTAGCTTGTACTTGTACTTTTTCTCAGACACATTTCATCAAAATCAAGATGAAAGCAGACATCCCTTAGGCGGGGTCTTGTACTAAGAGTACAATGATAGAATTACAATTGTCTTGTGATTTATAAGCCGTTTCCAAGGCTAGTGTAGTAACGTAAACGAATTTGGCTTCTATAGTGACTATGAATTATGACGAGCTAGGTGTTCGGTACAAAACAATCACACTAAAGACCGGTTACCAACATTACACTTTAAATAAAATGATCCGAAAATCACTAATACTCTTTACTTTAACCACTGAATTGCTTTAACTGTATTTCCCCGCACTGTTCACAATTTATCCCTCTCCAGTCACTTGATTTGCTCGACCACTCATCAACAGATGGCGCTAATAACACTACGTTTACTTCAATAGCGTATCTATTCATCAACAGATGGCACTACGAGGCTCTAAATGCGTTTGCAACAGACAGCCGGCGCAGCACTATGTACCATTATGCGTCCCAAAAAAAAACTATTGGTCATTGTTACCAATTCGAAGTGACTAGTAGTAACAATATGATATATGCAAATCTGGGTCTGTGTGTTGTGGTAAATGGTGCTCCTGGTTCCTGATACACACGACATGGGATCCTAGTGTGGGATCAGGACTATGCATAGAAGAAAATAGCAGTTTCTTCTAGGTATGGAATAGACCTGTGCAGCTTGTTTTAGATGTAACTTTGGAGGAAGCAGCTCGTTGTATAGGTACCTGCGGACTCGCCGGCTCCACATTGCTGCGCCTGGATGGCCTCCTTTACCTCTTGGAACTGCAGCTCGTTTTATAGGTACCTGCGGAGGGTGCGGCTCGTCGTCTGGCGGTGCTGGCCGCGCCGCCAGCAGGGGGCTGGCCGTGGCACTGGGCGCGGGGGTGGCTCCGTTGGGCGGCTTGCCGCCGGCGGGGGGCGCAGCGCCGCCGGCTCCACATTGCTGCGCCTGGATCGCCTCTTTTACCTCTTGGAACTTTTCTATGAACTGTAAAAAAAAACGCTTAATATTTCACGACGACCTCGACCTCTGTAGCGCGTCGGGCGAGTAGCCGGCTGAGACGCGAAAGGTTGCGGTTCGATTCCCGCTGCGGAACAAATGTTTTTATGATTTGCAAATATTTGTTCCGGGTCAGGAGATCCTAGGCTATGTTCAGAGACAAGAAAGTAACCGGGCGAAGATCAGTCATAGCCGAACATCGTATAAGTTGATCTTTAAAATTCGTATTCAGAAACATAGTTCACAACAAACTTAGCTAAGAAGCTAAGATTATACTTTGTTGTCTGTGGCAGTTTTTGTTTTTAGCGGAACTTTTGCCGGTTTTTTATGCAGACGTAACTAACAAACGACAAAGATAGCCATACATAAAATGATATTCGAGTGAATGAAACAAAATATTTATAATGAAAATCTATTTTTTATGTGATAAGTGTGTAATATTTAATTGCGGGAACATTATTGGAACATTTATTTGGAAGGAAAAAATAACCATTAATGGAGTAGTACATGGATTGAGTGTTAAAATAGCCATTAATTTTATAGAGTGTTCCTTCTTACTCCTATCCTAGAAGATAGCTTGCTATACTATGTTAGAGAGAAACAAATATATTGTCACACGACAGTCGTTTTTCCTTTCCGTACCACTGAATATTGGTACCATGAATGTACATCTTCCTAGATTGGTACCATGAATGTAGTAGTAATTGGTACCAAGTGTGACATTTGGCCTGGTACAAGTTACACAAATAAGAACAGATGGATATATGCTTGCTCATTCCAACACATGAATACATTCATATAAAAGAATGAGACTGGTATAATCGAATCCGGTTTGTTTATAGCCTTATTTCCATGTGTAGTACATCTTCCTAGAAAATAACAAACCAGCAAAATATTACAAATGTCAATGTTAACTACACCTTTACTCGCTCGGTGAAGCCACTCCTGCTCTATGTTCGGCTCAAGTAGCCGATATGCACTACTTACGCTTAGCTTAGCTTGCGCTAAGTTTAAGCACTGCTCCATACGTTTCTGAATACAAATTGGAGCGTAAGCACTGAATTTTGACATAAGGAAGCGTAAGTCCACGCTTAAACTCCTCTCTGAATCTTAGCCTTAGTGTCGGATCAGGACTATGTATGTTACTGCCCCCCCCCCCCCCCCCCCCCCCCCCCCCGTCACTAATTAAGTAAGGGGGGGGGGTTAATATTTGTGTGACAAACTAAGGACCATGCTGGTAAATTGAACACAACTTTCTTCTTTATTCTTTATTCTTTATTGTACAAACACAAACAGAGAAGAAAAACAACTTACATATAGGACATGTACAAAGGCGAGCTTAACCCTAAAAGAGTGAACTTTGTGAGCAATTCAGATAAAATTAACTATACATTTTAGGGAATGCTTGCGAATTCAATCCAGACAGGATTGAATTCGTTCGTTTATCAGGTCATTGGTTCTTTCTTAGTCACTCTGCGTTGAGTCACAGGCCAGGTTAAGGGCATGTGATTGTTCGTGAATGAACAATGTGGTGAAACGATTCACAGTGAGGCATGGCGTCTTTATGTCTCAGGGTGGCCGGGCGCGGTGCAATACCACATAGGGTGCGTCCTAAGTGGACGTGACCTATGTGATAATGCACTGTTCATAGGCAGAGGGTACCACTTAACATCAGGTGGGCCATCTGCTTGATCTGTCATTACATGCAGCATTTTTTGTTTTATACTACTTGGTATGACCTGTCAAGCAGCTGGCCCATCTGATGTTGCACCTGATAACAGTGCATTACCTCAGAGGTCACGCCCACCTAGGACGCACCCTATTTTGACGACCTCTGTGGCACGGCGGGCGAAGTTTCGCCTGCGACGCAGAAGGTTGCGGGTTCGATTCCTTCGTCGGAACAAATATTTGTGCGATCTGCAGATATTTGTTCAGGGTGTTCTGGGTATATTCTATCTATAATAAAAAATATCTATCTATGTAATGTATTGTATTAAGTATATCATCTTTGTAATGTATTGTATTAAGTATATCAGTTATCTAGTACCCACACAACAAGCTCTGCTTAGCTTGGTGCTAGATAATGTTGTGTGAACTGTCCAGCATTATTTATTTTAATTATTTATATTTGGCATTGCATTGCACCCGCCACCCTGAGACAAACATGAAAAGTCTCATGTGCCTGTAATTTCACCGGCACCCTTACCCTTCAAACCGGAACACAGCAATGCGAGCACTACTGCTTTGCGGCAGAAATAGGTATGGTGGTAGTACTTCCCCGGACGAAACCTTTCATAAAGAAGCTCTACTACTACTAAAAAATAAATTACCTTGCCGAGTTCAGACTCGGAAGCGAACCCCAGTCCATAGACGGTGTTAGCTCGTACATCGCTCCACTGACCGAACTTCTGTGACGTCTTCGTGAATGTCATATTTGCTGTGATCGTGCTGTTTATCACCGCCTGCAAAAAGAACATGTTTTTTTACAACCTTTTTTTTTATTGAGGTAAACCAACAGCGTTACAATATATATATAGTCCAAATAATAAAATACAAAACAATAAGGCCAAAAAAGGGTTACACAAATTTGCCAAAAAATTATGGATACTACTAACAAAAATGCTTATGCTTATTCGCTTTAATTCGCTTTCACGTCTGTTTAGACGCTGTTTGTTTCACGCTTTCGTCTGTGTCGTCACAGGTCACGTCGCCTAGGACGCGCCCTGCGTGGTATTTCACTGCGCTCGCCATCCTGAGACATAAAGATGAGACTCATGTGCCTGTGATTTCATCGGCACCCATACTCTTCACACCGGTACACCGCATTGCGAGCACTACTGCATTGCATCAAAACTAGGTATGAGTAGGCTTTCCGGGCGAACTCTTTTAACAAAAAGAAAGAAAGAAAGTAAGAAAAAACATTTATTTATGTCAACAAACAATATTCCACACAAAATCACACACACACACACATACACACACACAGAAACAAAGAAAGATAAAACTAAGTTGTGCCTCTTAGTCACGTATCACTGACACAAATTGGCGTCCAGCTCAGCATCAAAGCAAAAGAGCTCTATTATTTGATAAACTGTGGTGTGTCCGGCCTAAGAATAGAACACTCCGTCTCCTCCCAAGGATGTCGTAGAAGCCAACTAAGGGAGTACCCAGACTTGTTGATAAGATTCGTTGGCATAAGATTTGTCCTGGCTGCTAGCTTATTATGGAATGTGTTATTACTGGAAGAAAGCATTAGCAAAGTTAGTCGTGGGAAGCAATGGCGGCGATGAGCTCATCACTTGTCACGTCTGTATTCCACGATGGTGCAACCCACTGTGAAAAGAGGCCCATTGAGGCTCTGCCTACCCCTTCGGGGAAAAAGGCGTGTGTATGTATTATGTATTTGATATAATATCAAGAAATAAATTTGCAAATACCCTCTGTTTTAGTTTTTACTACCATGTTTCACCTATATTTTCACCTATATTACCTATATAACCTGGTATTTTCTATGCATAATAAAAATATCTATCTATGTATTATATTGTATTAAATATATCAGTTATCTAGTGCCCTATTATTATATCAATCACAAAAGCTTTCAGTACATATACGACACCGAGCAAACGCTCTGCTTACTTTTTATAACGATTTTTTTCGTGATTTTAGCTTACTTTTTGTTTTGCGATCGCTATTCTAACACATTCTCCACGCCTTATTTTTTTGTTTAATGTAATGGCACTACAAACTGGCATACGGCTCGCCTGATGGTAAGCGGTTACCGTCGCCTATTAACATCTGCAACACCAGAGGCATTGCCAATGCGTTGCCTGCTCTGGAGGACTCTTGAAGGGTAAGAAATTCTTACCTTTGTCCCTTCGACGCTGATGATCTAAAAACTGGCATACGGCCCGTCTGATGGTAAGTGGTTACCGTCGCCTATTGACATCTGCAACACCAGAGGCATTGCCAATGCATTGCCTGCCCTGAAGGACTCTTGAAGGGTAAGAAACTCTTACCTTTGTCCCTTCGACGCTGATGATCCTGTACAAATTCCTGGAGGAGTCGTAGAAGAAGCTGACTGAGACCGCTGCAGAGCTCGCCGACATCCACGATCGCTTCGTCTTCGGGTCTATGTGGAACACGTGCGCCTTGCACGTGAATATCGGCTGCTCACTGTAATCACACAATACAACTTAAGTTAAAGGGGGTAGAGTTCAAAACTGCAATATTCGTGATATGCTCAAGTGTGGCCGTGCATGGAATACTGCAACCTCCTATGGGTTGGTTCAGCAAAATATCAGCTGGCTGCTTAAGACTCAATAGAGAGCCGTGCTAAAAAACTTATTAAGGTGGTTGCTTTTTCATACTAACGTATTTTACCAAATATGGGCGAACAGAGTATAATTTTACACTGAAATTACTGCTGTTGGCTTTTATATTGGTCATTATTTGCGGGAAATCGTATTTGGTGGAAGAAGACACTGGATTAATAGCGAAAATAACATCGAAATGACTTTTCAGTGTAAAAGTATACTCTATTTGCCCATTGTTGGTAAAATACGTTTGTATGAAAAAGCAACAACCTTAATGACGAGGCACTGGTTACGAACAGGTTGCAGAGCTTAGAACATCGTCGAAGAATTGCGTGTTTGTCTAACTTCTATACCGCATACATTTCGGTGAGTGTGCTCAGATTAATCCCCTCGTCTCCATTCCGCCACCTGACGACCAGACGTGGAGAGTCGTTTCACCATTTTGTTGTCTACACACCATCGTCGTAAATAATAATATAACACTTTAGAACTTACACTATTTCATCAATGTACAACTCCATTTTACTCCAAAATACACAAAAACACTTGTAGCAAAGAATCAGTTGCTATCACTGCACTTTGACAGGGAATGTTGAAACTGCAGATATGTTTCCTGAACTAACAATCCAGTACTAATGACTTTGTAATAGGACTGATAATTGCTCAGCAAGTTTTACCGATAGTACTATCATGACAGGTGAATGACAGTGATAAGATATGATAGTAAAAGTAAACGATACCTGTGTTGTTGCTTTTAAAAATAATGGATTTTAAATATAGACTTCACACACACCGACCACCACACACCTCGGTCTCCTCCCATGGATGTCGTTAAACCCGACTAAGGTATTCCAGGTGCAGCAGCATCCACCTGAATGCTCAACACCAATCCACCAATCCAACACCAAACTCAACACCAAATTGAGGTGGCTTCGTCCAACAGTGGATGTCACATCTGAAGATGACACACAATGAGGAGATCCGTAGAACCAAGATCACCAACATAGCTCTCAGAATGAGCAAGTTGAAGTGGCAATGGGCAGGCTATGCAACTCTCAGAACTGATAACCATTGGTTTAGTCCATTTAGTTCTATAGTAGATCTAATAGTAGAACTAGGTGGACTTTCCATAGATAAGAGTAGGAAAATAATTAAGTACCTACCTAATTTATTTGCAGAAGGACGTGACACTAACTGTGACTGTATAAAGTAGGATTTCCCAACCGGTAGCGCACGCCTTCCGTGGGGGGGAGGGGGGCTAGAAGACCGTAAGGGGGGGTGAAGTGCTCATACGTTCAATAAAAAATGAAGACATCATTTTTACAAAAAAAAACGCGGCTTGCTCTGCTCGCCTTTATAGTGTGATATTCATTATCATGCATATATGCGACACTGTTCTCGAAATAATACACAAAAAAAATTGCGGCTCGCTCAGCTCGCCCTTATACAGTGAGGTAAAAGATACCATAAGAAAAAGCGGTCGAGCGAATGCGTTTTTTACGAACACGGCCCTGAGGCGGAACGTTTCGCTTGTGGCGTGAAATTTATATTGTATTGCTATTTTTGCTCATCACAGCTCATCAACACATCTTGAGATAGCGAAACATTTATAGTCATTTATAGTCATTTATAGTCATTTATTGATAAATTATCATTATACGTCAAAAACACAGTGTAAAACAATAAAAAGTCGATAATAACATTTATAGGTAAATAGGCACCTACATAAGTACAAACATACCTACAGCAAAAAGTAGGTAAAAATTGAAATACCATTACTACTAATCACAAATTGAAATACATTATTTTACGACTGTATGAAGTCATCATATCTGTAAAAAGTGTTGTCGATAAGCCAGCGATTTAGTCTGGTTTTGAACACGGTACAGTTTGGTGCATCTTTTATGGACTCTGGCAGCTTATTGTACACTGCTGGGCCCATAATATGAGTTAATCTCGATGACTTCACGAGAGTCCGCGGCAACGACACGAGTTTGTGCTGGTTACGTGTCTGATGAGCGAAATCCCCGTGAGTCGCGTAAGAACTTAGGTTTTTCCTCACATATAGTGCCACTTGTGAGATGGCAATACAGGGCAGCGTAAGAATACCTAATTCTTTGAAATGCGGTCTCACTGTTTCGTCACTCCGTATCCGCACAATCGCCCGTACGGCCCTTTTCTGCATCCCTGCAACCTGATTAGGAAAAAACTAAGAGACCTAGCAAACATGTTTTGATTGATATTGTCTCAATGATAGGTATCATTAGTTTAGCTACGATTGTCAATGAACCAAAAAATCATTGTAAAAATCATTGAATGACATTCGTAGAGCTAAGGTTTACTATTTACGAAGCTAGCTATTTAGCTAATATTTATCAAGCAAAAAACACAATAAAATTAAAATTTCGCGTCACAAGCAAAACGATGCACTTTCAGAAAGTCGTAAAACTCAAAAAGGTTATATAAAAGTGCGCGATGACATCACAAATTGATCAAATATAATTTGTGTGAGTATGTACTCGTATGTAGGGGGAATTACTGACCCATTTCTAAAAAATATTTCACTACAGGAAGCTTAATTACCGCTGAGTGCTATAGGGTATGGTTTATTAGCTTCCGCTAGCGGGTTCGCTCGCGTTATGTGTAGTACCAATCAACTCCGTAACGGTTAGCGGATTTTGATGGTATTTGGAGTGTTGATGGATTCTAAGGGGGAGAGAGGGAGGGAAGTATCGGTGGAGGGATACTGTTTTATATCCCAACAACATGCATGTGACATATTACTTTATACATCGTTTTTAGGGTACCGTACCCAAAGGGTAAAACGGGACCCTATTGTGCTAATATTTATTCTGTGCTATTACTAAGACTTCGCTGTCCGTCTGTCACCAGGCTGTATCTCATGAACCGTGATAGTTAGACAGTTGAAATTTTCACAGATGATGTATTTCTGTTGCCGCTATAACGACAAATACCAAAAAACAGAATAAAATAAATATTTAAGGAGGCTCCCATACAACAAACGTGACTGTTTTGCCGTTTTTAAAGATAATTGTACGGAACACTTCGTGCGCGAGTCCGACTCGCACTTGGGCGGTTTTTATCCCAACACCATGCATGGGTAAGGCTAGTAGAAGATAAAGTTATTCCAAATGTGAGCTAGATAAACTGTCCATACACACAGATAAAATAATACTATACACATACATAACAACAATAATAAACAAGTTTATCATTTATGCAATAAATTGTTTACTCGTCTGCTAAACAGGTCAACTTGGCATGTCATATTTAAATAGACTATGTAACCACAACCACAAACATTATCATTTAAAATAAATAAATGTAGGTAATTGTAAGGGTGCCTTCAGATTAGGTCGCTTGTAGTGCGGCAGCAGCGCGGCAGCAGCGGATGCCTTCTCATTACAAATACAGCCGCGCGACTTACTTAGATTAGGGTGGCCAATTTATTTCAATAATGGACTCGAACGAGGTGCAACTGACCGCAAGCGGCTACCGCGCTGTCGTCCGCTATGAAAAATCACGTATCGCGCGGCTGTCGCGCTGCTCTTTTTAGTATAGAAGTAGCAGCGCGACAGGTAGCAGCGTTACAGCCGCGCGTCTGTAGCGCTGCTATTGTCGCGCTGCTGCCGCACTACTGGCGACCTAATGTGAAGGCACCCTTAGATTTGTGACATTTAATATTATGATGGATTATTATTATTACTTTTTAATTCACTATTATTTTATCTTGTTTCGTTGCCATTATTTATAGAATCATAGAGGCTAGAGACTAACATTATTATTAAAATTGCATGCTAATTCATACAGACATATGGTGGTCCTAAGATTATTTAATCTAAAATACATTATTTTCATCCTGTTGTACCATATTTCATGCAAAAAATTATTATTACATTTCATAAATAAATAAATAATGCTGCACAGTTCACACAACATTATCGAGCCCCAAGCTAAGCAGAGCTTGTGTTATGAGTACTAGATAACTGTCATACTTTATACAATACATTACATAAATAGATATTTTTGTATTATACATAGAAAATACCCAGAACACCCTGAACAATCTGCAGATCATACAAATATTTGTTCCGAGGCGGGAATCGAACCCGCAACCTCCTGCCTCGCAGGAGTCATATGGGGGAGGATTGGGGTAAAATTTAAGCAAGGTAGTTCTCGATGTACATATGTCACTGACACAATTTATGACAATTTTGAATTTAATACTAGTCTCCAAGTATGTTGAAAAATCAGCATAAGAATACTTCAACCAAAATAGATAAATATCTACATAACATAGTACTGTACAGTACGTTTTGAGGTCAGATCAGTAAACATGCAACCGTTTTGTAACTCTGTTATTACTTCACAATGCATTATCTCATACAATGGATGAGAATTTTGGTCATTCACATCAAAACACATCTGTTTACTAACTCCTGCATACCTTGAATGGATGCTCTCAATTTCATTTATATGTACTAAAATATAATAAATGTAATTTAAATATTAAACTGGACTATTAATCACATTATTATTATAAATGCAAAAGGTTAGATGTGTTTGGATGTTAGGATGTTTGTTACTGAATCACAACGAAACGGCTGAACCAATTTCGGTGACATTTGGTACACTGAACAAACAAACAACAACAAATATTTCCTCGCCTTGGAAACAAATATTTGTAGGATCTGCAGATATTTGTACAGGATGTTCTGGGTATTTTCTATGTACTTATAATAAATAATATATATATCTATGTTATGTATTGTATTAAGTTCTAGTACCCATAACACAAGCTCTGCTTAGCTTGGGGCTAGATAACGTAGTGTAAACTGTCCAGCATTATTTTTTTATTTGATTACTTAGATTTAGCTATAGGATACTTTTTATCCAGAAAAACAACCCTCGAAGTGTGAAATGGAGGGCAACCGCTATCCTGTATTCATTATTCAGGTATCCGGAGCAGCAGACTGAAAGATCAGTTTTGTTTGTTAGTATTGCTTTGATGCTTAAACAACTGCACCAATTTTGATTAGAGGTATGTATACAGAATGTATACATTATTGTGTAGGTACCTATTGTATGTATAGATAAAAAGCTGCATTAAAACGAGAATAACCCAGGTGTAACAGCGGTTGACATTCTTAATATTACTAGCAGTCGCTAATAATACCTATTAAGAATGTCTAAAATATCAAAATTACACTGTAGTGTTCAGGATATGATGATGGATTTTAAATAGGTATTTACTAGTTAGTTATTCTTTATTGGATCATTTCAAAGAATTTTGCATATTGATAAATTAGGAACTTGATGACAATCTTTCTTTCAGGCTAGCTGTTAGGTCGGTAAAAGTTTAGAATCGTTTGGCAGGAGGAGGAGGGGGAGATGGGGGGTGGTGGAGGGGGAGGGGTACCCCCTCACCCCTGGTACCAATCCCATAACAAGGTAACTTATAGTTTTCGAGAAAAAAAAATAAAGAAAATTTTGAGGTTAAGTATGAGATTTTGGTAAAACTTTACAATCGTTTGGCAGGAGGAGGATGGGAGAGGGGGGGGGGGAGTGGGGGATTTGTACCCCCTCGCCCCTGGTACCACTCCTATGCAAAGGTAACTTACAGTTTTCGAGAAAAAAATAAAGTTTTTTTTTTTTGTTAAGTATGGATATTTTAAATGTCGGACTCCGGTATGTGCTCCCGCCAGTACTCTCGCGAGGTCGCCCTTGAGTGTCGCTTCACCCACTCGACCTTTGCTACGCTACGGAGGTCACCGGCTCGCTTCGCTCGCCAGCTCCCCCCTTCACTCCGCTCGGCCTCGCGGGCTTGCTCCACTCAAGATCTCCCACGCGAGCTACTGGCTCCGCGTTTTTATATACACTCTAGGGGCGTGACGCACAGTACCACGTGGAGTCGGGGTGCTCCGTATCGGGTCTGCCACTCTTTTCGGACCTAACCAACTATTGTCGGGGTGCTCTGTATCGAGTCACACAGTCAGTCAACAATAAAAAATCCATAATTTATAACATTCATTAATTCCTCAAAAGGATCTCTCTTATTTCTTTCAACATCCCTTCTCTACAGATAGAGGTACCTACTCATAAATTAAATCATTCATATTATTATTTTACGTTCCGATTTTGTAAAATTTTCTTTATTATTTTTCTTAAAAAGCACAAGTTTCCTGGACAAGGGGGCCGAGGCTGGAATTTCCTGTACCCTCCCTGCAAGTTGGCGATGACTCCCGTAACATCTGACACTTCCAATTCAAAAATTTCATACTTAACCTCAAAAATTTCTTTTTTTTTTTTCTCGAAAACTATAATTTACCTTGTTATGGGACTGGTACCAGGGGCAAAGGGGTGCCCCTCCCCTTCCTCTCCCCCTACTCCCACCCTCCTCCTCCTGCCAAACGATTCTAAACCCAACCCGTTAGGTCTAATTTTGAGATGACATTGATGATAGAATTCTCATGGTGCTGAGGTTTGATCATAGTGCCAAATTTTCAGTCCTATTGAAAGTTTGAAAGCAAAGGACTTTATCTGATACTAGAATAGTAAAAGCCTGCACAACACTAGGTAAAATATACATAAAACTAGAAAAACTACGACCAGAAGACGTCACTACACCAAGCTCTTCATTAATTTGTACCAGGCTCGCATGAACTCAAAGGAGTCATTCAACTATGTAATCCGGTGGCTGTATAAATAGCAGGGCAGGTCCCGACGACCTTACCAAGTTAAAAGCACTCAATCGTATGCAATCGATGTTTGTGCAATAGCTGAAACGAAATGTATCGGTGTCGCGAAACACCTTGCACAATTCTATCATACGACCATTACATTATGCACCAAAAATATAGTCTTTGGAGCAGAATTTTATAGATTCTGTAGCTATATTTAGAGGATTCTTGAAGGGAAACTTAAAAATATCCCTTTGCATTGGTAAAATGCATCCCCTCCCTAAATTAATGTCTGGTTAAACCGATTTTTCTAATTTTTGCGACAACGCACACGGAGCTAACTACGTGAAATTGATAAAGTTAACATCGTTTAATTTTACTCACCCCATCGTTTCTTTTCCCACTGTCATTTAAACAAAATATTTTATAGAATTTAATTCATATTCTCGATTTTCCACTATACGCGATCTGTCACAAGCCGCCGCAATTTAACCATAGACTAAAGCAGAGAGATAGAGTTTGACATGACTAGCCAGTGTTGACCTTCGACAAGAAGAGAGTGGCCTTGTCTATGGTATACAGGGCGGCGGGCGCGGCGTTGAGCCTTGAATACTACTTATTGGTTCAAAAAACTTTATCAAATCAATAATAATAAAATACTCATAATATAACAGAACATACCTACTTGTATTTATCGATAAAAATGTTTTATTTCTATTATTTCATCTATTATTTCAAACACAAAAGCTGTTTTTACCGCCATCTATATACGTTACAACGAAACACATACTTTTCAGAATAAACATAATTTGCTTTGCTACTCAACGCTAGATGGCGAAATTGAGCATATTACTCAAAGTTCTGGAAGTAGCTCGCTGAGGCGCTTGAACCTTCTGTATACAAACGACGAATTGCTCCAATATTTGTATTAATGTCTCATCAAACTCCATAAACTTTTGTACAAATGATCAGTCACTAATATCCGCGGCGGGTGAGCAGCTGGCTGAAATGTGAGAGGTGCGGGTTCGATTCCCACTGCAGGACAAATATTTGTGTTTGACTTGCTACAAATATTTGTACCGGGTCTGTGTAGTGGTGCCATGGTCATTTTAGTTTTTGATACACACGACACAGGGGATATGTAGTGACTGTGTGATATGTGTTATTTTATGTATTGTTATGTTAAAATTAACGACCGAATACCAAAACGTATATATTCTGGGGCAAAACTACGATCAAGCATAGGTAGCAGGTAGTAGGTATTAGGTATTAGGCATGAATGTAGAGGTCCATCTTCCTAGGTATTAGGGTATTTGGAGAGTGACCTAAGTAGAGGCACAGATAAAATAATACTATACTAGTAGTAGAGGTTAAAACCTGAGGATTGGGCCATTTATAGTATCATGGCTTCATTGTCACAGAGAAAATTTAAAAAGTGTGTCATGCAAAAAAATAAGAAAAGATTATGTCAAATATGTCGGATGAAATTCAAAAGTCAAACATCTTTTTATTTACCTTATATAAAATTAACAATAAGTGTAATTTAACATTTTGGATTATTTGATATAACGAAAAATAGTGTGCCAGCCGGCACGTGTGCACGCCCACCGGTTAACTGTGTGTTCAATATGGAAAATTATTACCTATGCTAACGACCCACATAAAATATTCTAAATTCACAAGTAATTCACATGCAAACACAAAAATAAAATTTAAATTAAAAAAAAAGGTGGATAATACCCTTTTTAGCAATTTAGCTAATTCAGCTAACTATCATGGATACAAGGGAGCTTCTGCCATCGCCACGTACGCACAAACCACGCCTTAACAGCCAGGCACAAAATTATAGGTACTGAATCTAATATTGATTTCGTTCGACAAGGTAAAAGTAGGCGAATTTCTCCGAAAAGACATCAAAAATACCAGGAGCCTATAGAAACTTTAGACAGTGATATAAACAATGACAAAAGCTACTTAGCAAGCAGCAGCAGATAAATGAGGAAATGGGTACATTGCGTAGCTTACAAAACCCGCAACATTCATAGATTAAAACAAATAATAACACAGTTGATCCTGCATTGAATAAAACGCAAGAAACAGTATCTTCAACGGACAAAAATCAAAGACATTCTACAAACGTTCTTGCAAGAGATAAAGAAAGAAGCATCATCAAGTGGAAAATCAGATGTTAGTACGAAAATAACCGAAAACTACGTACCAAATCAAAATCCTCAAGTAAATACTAGTGTGATGCCGAACACTGGTCACAGTTATAATGAGTACAGCGCGCCCCAATGCTTCAGTTCTCATCCGTTTGTTCCAGTGGAACAAACCAGATTAGATAGTGCAAAGAACTGCGCAACGCAGACCATAACTAAGAAACCAGGCTTATGGAATACTCTGAAAAAGAAAGTGATGTCTAATCGTATGGATCCCCTGGCATACTCTTATAGGGAACAAAGATTGCTGAAGGTAATGTAAAGATGACAAACACTATGCTCCAACAGATTTTCAAAAAGCTAAATCCGTTTTCCCGAAAGAAGCATTTCTTAACCTAGAGCTTTCTTTTTTAAAGAATGTTTTAGTTTAAGAAATGCACATAACATGTCAATCATAGCAATGAATTTTCTTGTTTTTACACAGTCCATCACATACATCTATACTAGTCATAGGATACACTGGTTCCGTAGTTTCGAGGGTCCGTTGGATCAGCGAAGCTAGGCTTACCCTTGCCCAACATAGTCTTCAAGATCAGATTCTTTGGGGAAAACGGATTTAGCTTTTTTAATATCTGTTGGGGCATTCTGTTTGTTATCTTTACGTTATCTTCAGCAATGATATCCACAGTCGCGCGAAATCGCGCCACAGACGACCTCTGTGGCGCGGCGGGCGAAGGATGACCTGCGACGCAGGAGGTTGCGGGTTCGATTCCCGCCTCGGAACAATTATTTGTGCGATCGCAGATATTTGTTCAGGGTGTTCTGGGTATTTTCTATGTATAATCAAAAAAAAATATCTATTTAATGTATTGTATTAAGTATATCAGTTATCTAGTACCCATAACACAAGCTCTGCTTAGCTTGGGGCTAGATAATGTAGTGTGAACTGTGTCAGGCATTATTACAAAAAAAAAAAAAACTTTGTTCCCTATAAGGGTATGCTAGGGGATCCATACGATTAGACATCACTTTCTTTTTCAGCGTATTCCATAGGCCTGGTTTCTTAGTTATGGTCTGCGTTGCGCAGTTCTTTGCACTTTTTAATCTGGTTTGTAACCACTGGAACAAACGGATGAGATCTGAAGCATTGGGGTGCGCTGTAGTCATTATAACTACAGCTACAAAAATGTACTAACCACTGGTTTGATTCGCAGAAGAAGCAAGTCATTTTTATAAAATCGTTGAATGCATTGTACTTCTAAGGCCACGAAAACATGTAGGTACCTACTTTTCATAACAAAACTATGGACCGGAACTTTTTCAATAATTTTATGAATTTGTAAACATATTTTAGTGAAATCGCTTATTTTATCCATATTTTGAGAACTCGCATGTACTATAAAATTGGTTAAATTATTATTTTTAAGTAGATTTAATCGAAAACAGAAATTTCAAAAATAGGTACTTTTTGTCTTCATAGAAAAATGCAATGGCCCCTTGCAACCTATCTTCGAATTAAACCATTTTCTAAGTTTAAAAAAAGTAATAACATGTATAGTTTTATTTTATTATCAAGAATAATATATTAACAAAGAGACTTAACAATTGACTTTTTATTTAATAAAATACCATATAATTCATAGTTTAATCTTTTTTTGAATAAATGTCCCACGCATCTATCCCGTGTGTTATATTTTATTTAAATGGGTGTAGTGTTTGTGATTTAAGATGTGGCAGCTTTTTAATTGTTTTCTAGGAACTGGCAAACTATCGCTCTTGCTTTAAAAATGATAAATTCCTGTCAGCCTTTTTACTTTGGAGTGAATCACGGCTTCAGTGCACCTAAAGATTTTGTCTGTTAAAAAATTAAGGGACTTTACCCGCAACTTACGTTGTAAGTATTAATTTATTGACTTTACATTTAATGAATGTTGTAGAATGTGCTATTTTGCAAGTAAACTAAGGTTTTCTTATTGATTTGCAATGCATTTGGAGATGGTATTTTGGTTTTAGGTTAATAATTTCCCCATGTGTTTATTCCCGAATGTTGCGTGTGTTGCGTAACACGCGGGAATATGTTACGGCTTCCCGTGTGTTATGGTACACGTTTTCGTGGCCTTAGCCATACCTATTACTAAGTTTTAAGCATAAAATATAGGTAGTCTCCTTTCAGCAAAATATCCTATCTTCAATATACAGTTGTGGTCATATAATTAAGGACGATTTGAAGTTCTAGAAGTTTTTTATTTAAATCGTATCATACACAGAGATGTGTACCTTCTGAGAAGCAACTAGTTATGTTATATAATAGTCACATTAATAGAGCAACCTGACTTAAGAATAAAGTATGAAATCGCTAACTATTTTTTGCACATTTTATTGATTTTATCAAAGTAACACATTCAAATAGTACTGAAACTGGACAAATAATTAAGAACGATTTATTTAACTGCTAGGGAATTGTTTTGTATGACACTTAGATTTAAAAAATCACAATATTATGTAGCACAGGAAACATAAAAAGAAATTTAATTAATATTTAACTAAAATTAATAGTTAATAGCATATCCACGGCTTTTAATTACAGCTTTACACCGGCGAGGCATTGACTCTATTAATTTTTGACATTTCGCAAGAGAAATAGAGTTCCATTCTTCTAAAAAAACGTCATACAGCTCTCTTAAATTTCCACACTTTGTATTTGAAACCTTTTTCTTTACTTCAAACCACAGATTCTCTATTGGGTTTAGATCTGGACTGTTAGCAGGCCAGTCTAAGACAGAAACTAATTGCGCTGTAAGAAATTCCTTTACGGTGCGTGCAGTGTGCTTTGGATCATTGTCATGCTGGAATGTCCAAATGACCGGTAGAACGTCTTCAGCGTATGGTAACATTGTTTCTTCCAGTATATTTTTGTATTGGAACTGATCCATGTTACCTTCTATCAACTTTACAGGTCCTACACCATGTCCAGAAAAGCAACCCCAAATTTTCACATTTCCACCACCGTGCTTTAATGTAACTTTCGTGTACTTTGGGTCGAATGCTGTATTCGGGGGACGTCGTACATATCGTTTTCCATCAGAACATACTCTGTTTATTTTCGTCTCGTCAGAAAAAAGTTCATTTTTCCACTGTTGCACAGTCCAGTTTTCATACTTTCTCGCAAATGCAAGCCGGGCTTGCCTGTGGCAAAGTTTTAACATGGGTACCTTTCTTGCTATCCTACCGTGCAATTTTTCTTCTACCAAACGTCTTCGAATAGTGCGTGCTGAGATTGCTGAAGGGTTGTTTTCACCAAAATATTATTTTCTAAGCTCATTGGACCCTTTAAAAGGATTTTGTTTTGCCATACGAACGATGTTTCGGTCATCTCGAGGAGTTGTTTTTCTCTGTTTAGGTACACGTGGAACATTCGAAGTAGTTTGATACGTAGCAAAATGCTTTACAGCGTGGAAAACCATAGTTTTTGAACATTGCAGATGGTCGGCTATCTTTTTATAAGACCAATTCTTCCGGCGAAGTTTTATTATTACTTCCCTTGTAGATTTATCACAACTTTTATTTTTTCCCATTGTTTTTTCTAAAGAAGCAATCACCTTTAATCTTTTACAGCACGTAATGGCGCCAAAATTATACAAACAGTAACAAATCGACTGAGTGTTCTCTATTTAAATTGGAATAAAGGTATAAACTACTTAGCGTTCTTAATTACGTGACCAGCCAATAATAAGGAATACTTTGTTTAAGGTGGTCGCTTTTCCATACAAACGTATTAGCACAAATATGGGCGAACAGGGTATAATTTTATACTGAAATGACTCTTGTTGGCTTTTATATTGGTCCTTATTTGCGTCAACACATATTTGGTTGAAGAAAACACTGGATTAATAGCGAAAATAACATCGAAATTTTAGTTAATTTATGTCAGTGTGTGAGTGTACACTGACAGTGTGACACACATAGCCGCAGATTAGATAACAGTTACATGTCACTTACACGCGACGTTGTCAGCTCGTGACTTACGCCGGCTAAGCGCTGTTGCCGCTTTGATCTGTCATCTCATAATTAGCTCGAATATAAATTTTTAGAAAACCAAACATTTAGGATTGGTCATGTGTATTGCAAGCATATGAATTTTGGATAATTATGGGATAATAAATAATAATATAAATACGTAAAAATGTAATGAAATAAAAACTACTAGATGATCATAATTATTATGTTTACTAACGTGTTTTTTTTGGATAAATAGAAAAATATTAGCAAACTCAAAATAAGGTGAATAAATCTAAAGCTGATGCTGGCATCACTCTGACAAAATGCATGGCGTTGCCATGGCAACATGTTTGTGATTTGTGAGTGCGTATCAAAAACTACAATATATACTGGGGTGCGTATGTTGAGGATTTTTCATATTTACCTACTACGCATTGTAAAAAAAATTACCATGGAACCACGCTCTTCCATGAAAAATTACAAAGCACATCAATATTCTGGGCCGAGGAAAAGCCTCAAACGAGTTCATGGACAAATGAAACGATATCATGGAGAAAATAAAAGGTTAGTACAAGTACACCAAGTAATTATTTTTTCATAAAGTTATAACATACAACAACCAACAGTCACATACCTCGTAGTCCTGCCTAATCCCACACTAGAATTCCCTATGTCGTGGGTATCGGGAACTACGAGTACCTACCATGGTACCATAACACCCAGATTATCGTAGATTATTGTGCTTTCGGCTAACTTACAAAAACAACCTCTTTGACATGTTTCAGTCGAAGTGAAGTGTGGGGCAAAAAGATGAAAACGGACAATTCCAATGTTTCTTCATGTTCTGTGTAAGTGAAACTACAATTTTCAAACAAATTCGTTGAAATGGTTCCTCGGGTTCTTATTCATAAAAGTTGCTGGTTTAGGGACTTCGGAAGACTCAGATATGCAGGCCCAGGGTTGGTATTGAACCTGTTGCCTCCTGCTTGGAAGACAAGCGTTTACCCAACTATGACATCACAATCATACACATCATCACATTCATCATCAACTATGATTTATTTGGCTCTTTCGCAAAACGTCCACTTCTCATAGAGTACCTACGAGCGGCGACCGCATGATCTACTTCGTCATTTGATAGATACTAAGATAAGACACATGGCACATGATTATAAAAGTTATGCTTAGTTTAGAATAAAAACCGACCAAGTGCGAGTCATTCTACGCACGAAGGGCTTCGTAGGTACCATTATCTATACAAACGGCAAAAAATCAAGTTGTAAGAGAGCCCTCTTAAATATTTATTTTGTTCTATTTTTAAGTATTTTTTGTTATAGCGGCAACAGAAGTACATTATTTGTGAAAATTTCAACCGTCTAACTATCACGGTATATGAGATACAGCCTGGTGACAGGCGGACAGATGGACAGCGGAGCCTTAGTAATAGGGTCCCGTTTTACCCTTTGGGCACGGAACCCTAAAAAAACTACCACTTCCGGTGTTTTTTTTAATGGTATTTACGTCATTTGATACAGAGATGATACTTGTGGCATCAAATAGCATTATATTAGTAGTTACAGAAAAATCTAGTCTGCAAGTTCCTGTATGGAAGTGCTCGGCAGACAGTTTCAAAGATAACGATCCGGACCCCGAATTTACGTCATTTGATACAAAGATGAAGTTAGTTGCAAATGTTAGATATTAATCGTACATTTAATTGTGGACCAGTCTGCCGAAGGTATTCTGGCCGAAATCCTCCCCAATATACCAATAAAAACACATTTGTATAGTGTTTTATTTTGTAGCAGAAGTCAAGTGTTTCCACACACTATCAATTAAAATTAAAATTAAAATCTAATCACTGCTTTCAACAGAAGCTTCAGAATGCTACTGACAAGGATTGTATTACACTGAGCGCTATGGTTACGCACAGTGCAACTATAATCGGTACAGTACAGTTTTTTACGGTAAGAAATAAAAAAGGGAAAGGAATTAAAATATTTAAAAAAATATAAAAGGAAAGAAAAGTAAATATATTGATAAGAGTGAAAATCTTAAATAGAAGAAAAGTAAAAGAGTTAAAAGAAGTAAAAATTTCAAAAACAAAGAATAGTCAAAAGTTTAACATAAGTAAAAATGTAAAAAACCAAAGGAAAAAAAGTAAAAACATAAAAAGTAAAAGGGGTAAATAAAGTAAAAGTAAAAATGCATAGAAGACACAAAACTAAAAAGTAAAAATGATATAAGTGAAATTGTAATAAAGTGAAGAAAAGTTACAAAGTTCATAAAATATTTTTTTGTAATAAACATGAAAATAGGTACAAAAAGCAAAAATAAATAAAAAAAAGTACAGAAATTTCAAAAGTTTACCATGTAAATAAGTGTAAAGAAGTAAAAAAATTAAATAAAAAAAGGAAAAATGTAAATAGTAAGACAGTAAAATAAAAAACAGTAAAATTTGAAGTTGAAGTAGTTTTGAGAAAAAGTCAAGTGTACATTTTTTGGAGTGGTCATTTTGAGAAAACTGAAATTTTGAGTGAACTGTACATTTGGCTAAAAAATCGGGTGTATATTTTGCGAAGTGGACGTTTTGCGAAGTGGTCATATTAAGAAAAAGTGCGTTCATCGGGTGTATATTATGAGAAGTAGACGCTGAATTAGCTGAAATTGTGTATTCTGTGTATTCTCTCATTGTTTTCTATTTCCGTAGTATTATTTTTATCGTAATGTACCCAAAGGGTCCCAGAGCATATCAGCCCCCCTATTCCCTAACTGAAAGTCACTCGGTGACTAACGTTTGACAAGAAGAATGATCAACAATTAAAAAAAAATACTATGAAGAATTGTCAATTGATGGTCATTTTACTTGTCAAACGTTGGTCACTGAGTGACTTTCAAGATAGGGAATAGGGGGGCAGGTTCTTGTAAGTCTGAGACAAGTTGCATTTGCCAGTTTATTATTTTGAAGAGTAATCAGTATAGCTAATGGGAAACACACTAAATTTTCAATTATTTTTTTCTAGCACACCGATTGACACTTTGAGAACATACAGTACAAATAAAATAATATATCACAAAGAAGCAACATATACACAAAATGAACTGACACAAAACACTGAGAAACAGCCCACACTATCAGAACCTCTGGACATAAATTGGCCACTAATCGATCCTACTGTCCTAAGTCATGAGTTGATTGTTGAGCATGTTCCACAAGATGATTTGGCTGGCCTGTCAGGGAATAGAATTGTTGACCTCGCACATGTCCTTCAATGGGCTTTTAAAATCGAGAGACACCGGTCACAATGTGGAGGCAGCAGTATTGTATATGTGGGTGAATTGAAAGATGGCTTCAACAGCATATTTACGTTCAAATGCAGTATGTGTGGGAAAGAGTTTCGGAACAGTAATGAAGATGTTCAAAAATTTAACAAAGCTTTCGTTTGGGGAACTTTAACAGCCGGCAGCTATTACGCCCAGGCGGCTCACATCACAAATTTGATGGACATCCCTACAGTGTCAGCAAGCAAGTTCCTAAAAACTGAAAAATTACTAGGCGATGTTTGGATGAACCATCTAACTGAGGTAATAAAGAAGAATGGAGAACAGGAGAAGGCCATCGCCATTGAAAAAAACCGTGTTGATGAAAATGGTATTCCACATGTGACTGTATATGTGGATGGTGGCTGGCCTAAACGATCCTACGGTCACAACTACAGCTCTGCATCAGGCATGGTAAATTTTCCTTCTCTTGAAAACTTTTTTGTTTATCTTTTATTTGAATGCTGTACATAATAGATTATAATTTTGAAATACATTTTTCAGGCTTGCATAATTGGTAAAGAAAGCAAGAAATGTTTATTTATAGGCATTAAAAATAAATATTGCTACCACTGCCACATTTATGAATAAGAAACGAAGCCAGTGCCAGAGCACACCTGCTTCAAAAACTATGAGGGACCATCAACGGGGATGGAGTCGGCCATTCTAGTAGAAGGATTTCAGAGGAGCCAAGAGATGCACGGGGTCAAATATTTAAATTTTGTTGGAGATGGAGACTCATCGGTTTTTGCACAACTGAGAGAAAAGGTCTCTTATGGAATGCAAATAAAGAAAATAGAGTGCAAAAATCATGTTATTAAAAACTACACGGGTGCATTGTACAAGGTAATAATATATAACCAATGTATTCAATATGTTGTATCGAACTTGGATGGGAAGCGTTCCATAACACTGCCCTGATTCTTATCAAATCTTCTTTTTTTCAAATCTCTAAATCTTCTTATTTTTCAGATTCTGTCAAACACAAAATTGCCATTAGCAGGCAGAAAAATACTAAAGCCTAAATTACAGAAACTAACCGTTGTGGCACGGAAAATAATAATAGAGGCAGACCGTAAGTCACTGAGGGAGGATCTCAAAAATGGCCCATCTCATGTTTTTGGCTGCCACAAAGACTGCAAACCATATTACTGTCGATTCTGCAATAACAGTGATGAGACTGATACCGACTCTCTACAAGACCTAAAAACTAAGACACCCACAGTTTGGGCGCTCATTTGTGCAGCAAACGAGGCAATCATGTCGAAATGCCATCGGCTATCAAATGACACAACAAATGTGGTGGAAAATTTTATGAGCGTCTTGAGCAAATTCATCTGTGGCAAAAGGTTAAATTTGCACAAAGGTGGATCATATCAACGCAGAGTATATATTGCAGGTACGAAGAGTATATTATGTCCATCCTCAGGGTTTCAGTTATCTCCGTACCAAATTTCATCAAGATAACGGGTCAGTCGTATAGTGAAGTCATGAAAAGTAGCGAACAGACACGAATCAGAGATACTTTTGAATTATTATTTAGGATTATAGGTATGTAACAATTTAGTGAAAAATGTATATATCAATTTATTTATTTTGATATATTTAATATATTAAAGGACTTTCACACTCTACGGGCCAAAAATGGCATGCAAGTGCCTGGAAACATCACACAAATTCTAGCCCTGGGCCAACTTTCCAAAAATATATTGTCCAGAAAGAAAAATCCCACTCTAGGCGAAAAAAATGCACTCGAAGACGGCTTTTTGCCCACAAGACCAAACCTGACAAACATTATGGCCCAAAGGCACAAGGGGCAAATGAGCCTATTATAGAATCAGATTTGAAGGATGCATGCCTCTCAAAACTTCAAGATTTTCAAAAAACAGACAATGAAATAAATGAAATTGAGCTACTCACCATAGGGCAACATGACAATGACAATTATAATACATATAGAGCTGATAGGCTCACAGCAAGCCAATTTGGAACGGTTAGTTTATTCCCATGTTCTTCTTGCTGGTCAATGTCATTCGTGCTATGCCACAAATAGTACGAGTGGCGACCGTATGATCTACTTCGTCATTTGATACTAAGATAAAACACATGGCACATGATCACAAAAGTGATGCTTAGTGTAATGGTATTTACGTCATTTGATACCAAATGACGTAAATACCATTAAAAAAAACACTGGAAGTGGTAGTTTTTTTGTACTTTCGGCCGATTAAAAATTTTGTCACATATTTTTCTAGACTAAGCATTACTTTTATAATCTTGTGCCATGTGTCTTATCTTAGTATCAAATGACGAAGTAGATCATACGGTCGCCGCTCGTACTAAAACGTTTTCGTAGCTTCAACAAATCAACTGATTTGTAATAGGAGGGTAATGTTTAGTGTGTTTAGAAGTATGTTTGTATGTAGGTTTGTCATTGTACCAGTAATGTAATACCAAGATCGGGTACAATTTTGAGTAGAGGTTTTTGTTTTTCTTATAATAAAAGTACTTGATGCAGGAGGTGGTTAGGTTGTGTTTCAAAATAAATTAGAATATGATTAATTTTGGCATTATTACAGATATGTAAAAGAAAAGCAACTACACCCTGCCACAACCACGTGAAGAGCATTTTATACAAAAGCAACGTTCTAACGAGTGACATGGCATATGGTCAACGTAATGAATCGGTGGCACGAACACTGTTCATAGAAAAAATGAAGAAAGCTGTAAGACCAGCAGGGCTTTTTATTGACAAAGAATTTGGCTTTCTAGGAGCTAGTCCAGATGGTACGTACCTAGTACTAATTTATTACAAGTAATTGTTTTCATACTGTACTAGCCTTTTGGCCGTAGCTTCGCAAACAAACGAACAAAACTACAAAGTTTACCTCTTTATTATATTAGTGTAAAATATTTTAAACATAGTGTAATTAGTGTAGTGTAAGTGATAATTTGTAATTATCAATTAATTAATTTCAGGGGTTATAGAAGAAGAAAAATCAATTTTAGAAATAAAATGCTTCCCCTCACTGGCTCGCAAAGGTCTAGACATTAGTTCCGCTGCCAAAGCTGGGAAAAAATTTCCTCTCTGCGTGGCTGGCGATGGAAGTTTGCAAATGAATAAAAAACACAACTTCTACTATCAGGTTAGTATAGACTATATTTTATTTTTGCAAAAACTAACAAAAATAATTAGAAATACATTTTTCTAATGAATGGTAACCTTTCTTCTTGCAGATCCAGGGTCGACTGCGGATTTCATCAATGATGAAATGTTACTTCGTCGGCTATATTTCTCCGACCCAAGAAATCACGATAATAGAAATTGAGCGCGATGAAGTTTTCATAACTAATATGTTACCGAAACTGGTGACATTTTATAAAAATTTTATATTGCCCGAAGTTGTTCTTCGAAGAGTACGCAATAACCAGAAATGCTTAGAAATTTCATTCTGGTAAATAGATGTGACTTCCTCAGCGATCGGCAATTATTATCGATCGCCGAGGAAGTCACATCTATTTACCAGAATGAAATTTCTCCGAAACCGGTCTACTGATTGTGTATTTTGAGCACATTTGTAGCGAGGCCATTGTGAAACATGGTGAAGCACTGGCTGTTTCACTAGATTTCTCGAAGGCCTTTGACAGGGTTTTGCATGCTAGCTTTATTGGCAAGCTTATTGCCTACGGACTGCCAGTTCAATTGCTGGTTCGCACAATTTCTAAAGAAAAGATCCATTCGAGTAGTTTTGACGGCTGCTCGTCGGATCAATTGACTATGAACGCCGGGGTACCTCAGGGGTCAGTATCTGCCACATTGTTTCTGGTGTACAATAATGATCTGCTAATGCCCGGCATCATTGTGTATGCAGATGACAGCACTGTTGTGGAGAAATACGTTTCCACTGCGTGTGCTAGGCAGTATGAAATTCAGGTGCTAAGAGATGAGATGCTGCAGCGTCTGAATTTATCTCTCAAGGCTGTATACGACTGGGGCGATACCAAAATCTAGTCAAGTTCAAAGCCTATAAAAGGCAGGCTTGTCTACCCTTGGCAAAAAAAGTCTAAAAAAAAAGTTTCTCCAAGTTCCAATTTTCAGATATGTACCTGTAGCTATAGGATCACCTTGAGCTCTTAGGTGTTTCAATTACGCCTACTCTCAACTTTGGCTTCTACATCGAGTCTATAAGGTAAAAACAGCTGCCATGAAGCTTGGCATCCTGAATAAGGTAAAGCGTTACTTCACACCAGGACAGCTTCTGAGTCTATATAAAGCACAAGTCCGGGCTAGTATGGAGTACAGCTGCCACGTTTGGGATGGCTCAGCCAAACACCAGGGACTAGATCGACCGCAGAGCTTTCAGGCTTATGGATGAGCAACATATGGCGGAGACTAAGATTCGGAGTCTCTAGCACCACCGTAAAGTCGCATGCCTTTCGATCTTCTATAGATTACACTTCGGGGAATGCTCCCAGGAACTTCACGATCTGATCCCATCGTCTCTTTTTCATCATAGGACGAGCAGAAGCACGGCTCGGTACCATCCTTACCTCATTAGTATACCCTCTATTCGTACTAAAAGTTTCGGTTCTACCTTTATAATGCGAACTGCTAAGGAGTAACTTTTATATTATGTTACTTGCTGCTACGGAACCCTTCATGGGCGAGTCCGACTCGCACTTGGCCGCTTTTTTTTTACTTGTAAATATATTACGTAATATTTGTAAATAAAGAAAATTAAAATTACCTATGTTTTTGATTACTTTAACAACTACCTAACGAAGTCCTATAAGATTGCCTTTGCTAATACCTACTAGTTATGAATCATGTAACTACTAGAGCAGCACAGAATCACTACCAAAGATACGCTGAGTGAGATACGCATAGTGATTATGTTACCTGAGTTTCTATGTGCATTATATGGGGGATATCTATGCCCTGCTGTGGACTTCAGTTGGCTGACGATGATCTATCCATAAAAGCTATAAAAAATAGTAAATAATTATTTAGAAAAAAAACTGTGTGCTGATCAAAATGAGCCTAAACACGGCCAGTCTATTATTAACTTATCAAGGAGTTCCGTTGTCCACCTTCCATCTCTATAATCAGATCAGATCGCTGTAAATTAGTGATCGGAACAGTGTCCTGTTCAAAATGAGCCTAAACACGGCCAGTCTACCATTATCCATCAAAGAGTTCCGTTGTACACTTTCCGTCTCCATAATCAGATCAGCTCGCTGTCACCATCATTATTGTATTGTCATCGGAACTTATGACAGGTATGCAAAATATCGGAAAGTCAGCCTTATCGCCACCCGTGAAATACTTATCATTGAGAAGTTCCAATGGCCATCTCTGGTCTTCTTCATCGGGTCCACTTCACAAAATGATACTTTCTGAACGCACATGCTTGACTTGTTGCTGAAAATACCGAAATCGCTATATGTGTGCCTATAATATTTGAGGAGTTCCCTCAATTATTCATGGATTCCATCATCAGAACCCGATATTGATGAAAATTAGACCAATCTGGAAGTATTTTTTTTCAAATCGGTTCATAAATGACGGAGATATGACATAACAAACATTGAGAATTGAGAACCTCCTCAATTTTTTGAAGTCGGTTAAAAATTGATTTGAAATAAGGACACACCAAAACACTCACTTCACAGTCTTAACACAGAATAAATAATAGTACAAGGTCATAATATTGGCTGGACCAGAATCAGGGTATTTCGTTAATCATGACAAAAACATTTATAAAAAAATTAGTCTGGTATCGAACCCAGTACCGTGGTTTAAGTGTCGAGAGTTCTAGTCACTGGTTCACCAAAAAAACTAAAAAAAGAAAAAGAAATTAAAAAATATAGGCAGTATAGAATCGAACCCAGTGACGCGGGTTTAGAACTTCAGAGTCGAGAGTCCAAGCCAATGGTCCAACCTTTATGAAATTCGCGCGCCGAAATTAGCTAATAGTTCTAATACAATAATATCCTTGTCTGTGTGCGTGAGTAGGCTTTCATATTGTTCGGAATTTGCTCGGCACAAGTATGTAAAAACTAGAGACTAAAATAACCTGAAATATAGCTAGGTACATAGCAAATAATTCACCATTTGCGTGAACGTTAGTGTTATGACATAATATGCACATTTTAATTCATAAATATATAAAATACTTCCACATTTGGCAACAGCGCCATCTATTGACGCTGTTGTGCCTAGCTGACCACGAAAAGTTTGCCTATTGATTTTTAGCCAATCATGTGTATCAATGAATACAGTGGTAATATGGAAATGTTTTACGATACCGAGAGAAATAAAAACAAATGCATACAATTAGTTTTGCATCTTAGTTGGAAAAAATCTTCCCTTTATATCAGCGTTCTTAATTATATGGCCACCACGTAAGGTACCTACTTTCCCTTCATGTCGCATAGTCTTGGGACGGCCTGTATAAGTAGATGCAGATAGGCGTAGCATGCGTAGCTCCTCTAACCACACGGAGTTCCAAAGTTTACTCATTTCATAACAAGATGTCGCCACTGGTAAAATTAAAACGCGCAATCGCTGTCGCTCGTTGGTTGGTGAACTCTTTGTGCGGGGAGCCTTCCAGCCAGACTCCCAGGGGGACATATTGTATTTTAAAAGCTTTTGTAGGTATATATGTTCGGGCACAGACTATATAAATAGTAAGGCTCAAATCTTGCAACTGGATTTATAGCAGTTATCCTCAACCGATTGAGATGAAACTTTGCATACCTGTCAAGTTCCGATGACAATACAATATTATGGTGACAACGAGCTAATCTGATGATAGAGACTGAAGGACAATGGAACTCCTCGATGGATTATAGTAGACTGGCCGTGTTTAGACTTATTTCGATCAGCACATGGATCCGACCACAATATAAAGCTTTTTGTATTTTCACAAAAATACTTATTTACCTGTGAGTGGGTTCATGCCCAAACAGCAAAACATAATCTGTGAAAAGAACATGGGCAACTCTCCATACATTGTTTGACCCAACTTTTTTGTCTAACGTAACGTACAGTTGAGATACTTTTGGTTATTGATAATATTATTATGTTAAGATATTTATTTTATTTTTTATTTTTTTATTTTCAGCCCGTATTATCCCAATGGCAAAGGCCTCCCTCCCTTTTTTCCAGTTCTACGGTCCCTTGCTGCAGTGGGCCTGTCTGGTAGGTGCACATCCAACTCGTCACGCCATCTCCGTGGTGGTCTGCCGCGCGGGCTTTTTGCGTTAGGAACCCAATCATTAGTGGATTTTGTTAAAATAATGAATAAGCTAATCAAAAGAAAGTAATGGCGCTTGTTGCGTTTGGTTCACGCAAATACAATGAGTTGATTTATCTAATTATTTAGAAATAAAACTTTTGCATGCCAACTTCTTAAAATATACAAGTTCTTTAGAAACATTGGACAAAAAAACAACATTTTGAACCGTACTAATAATACTTCCACGAAGGGCCCTGGTTCATTTATATTTGTCCTGGGTCAGCGGTTGCCCACCTCCTAGACGGCTACCTCGCTCGACTGCCCAGGTATAAGGCCTGTTGAGACACAATCCAGACGGACGGACGGCAAGCTTAGTAAGGCTCTTTTATGGAAACCCTACTCTAGATACCTACAAGTACCTACTTCCTGCTCTGCTCTGCGGCATTATACGAACCTTACGTGGCGTTACGTTGTACCACTGACATACTAATTTGACTTCCTGTTGCCATCCTGTCCTGTGACATTGACTCGTTTTCCTTTTGCAAGACCTTCGTGTTATTGTCTCATTACTTTATCTGTGGTCCTGAGGCTTGTAAAAAATATGAAATCTTATTGAGATGTAGGTTTCATTCACCACAGAATATATAATTAGTACAAAAGTGGTTTCACTTCTACGCCCCTCATAAAAATAGTAATACCAGTATAACCTGACGCGACGATGCATTCTATCTATGTCCAGTATGTAGCTGTGTATACTCTGTCTGTCTTTAGATACAGTCTACAAGTCTACTACAGTTACTATTAGTACTGTCTGTCGCGACTCCAAAAAGTAATACCAGTATAACCTGACGCGACGATGCATTCTATCTATATCCAGTATGTAGCTGTGTATACTCTGTCTGTCTTTAGATACAGTCTACAAGTCTACTACAGTTACTATTAGTACTGTCTGTCGCGACTTCAAAAAGTAATACCAGTATAACCTGACGCGACATGCATTCTTTCTATATCCAGTATGTAGCTGTGTATACTCTGTCTGTCTTTAGATACAGTCTACAAGTCTACTACAGTTATTATTAGTACTGTCTGTCGCGACTCCAAAAAGTAATACCAGTATAACCTGACGCGACGATGCATTCTATCTATATCCAGTATGTAGCTGTGTATACTCTGCCTGTCTTTAGATACAGTCTACAAGTCTACTACAGTTACTATTAGTACTGTCTGTCGCGACTTCAAAAAGTAATACCAGTATAACCGGACGCGACATGCATTCTTTCTATATCCAGTATGTAGCTGTGTATACTCTGTCTGTCTTTAGATACAGTCTACAAGTCTACTACAGTTATATTAGGACTGTCTGTCGCGACTTCAAAAAGTAATACCAGTATAACCTGACGCGACATGCTTTCGTTCTATATCCAGTATGTAGCTGTGTATACTCTGTCTGTCTTTAGATACAGTCTACAAGTCTACTACAGTTATATTAGAACTGTCTGTCGCGACTTCAAAAAGCATATACATTCAGAAAGTATCATTAAGTGTGAGTAGTACTAGAGCTTTTTTGTGAAAGAGTTCGTCCGGGAAGTAGGTACTATCAGCATACCTATTTCTGCCGCAAAGCAGACTACTGCTTTGCGGCGGAAATAGGTACCTAGGTAGGTAGGTGCGAGCACTAGCTCGCATTGCTGTGTTCCGGTTTGAAGGGTAAGGGTGCCGGTAAAATTACAGGCATATGAGACTTCATCTTTATGTCTCAGGGTGGCGGGCGCAGTGCAATGCCACATAGGGTGCTTCCTAGGTGGACGTGACCTATGAGGTAATGCACTGTTCAGGCAGAGGTTACCGCTTAACACCAGGTGGGCCATCTGCATGTTCCGTCATTCAAGTATTATTAAAAAAAAACTGATGAAGAAGACCAGAGATGGCCAGTCCACAGGATCATAGCAAAGAGATCCAACAGGAGCTACTTACTCATTGGAACTCTTCACTTATAAGTATTTTACGAGTCGCGATAAAAGGTGACCTTCCGATATCCGATTGAGCTGAAATTTGGCATAACTGTGTAGCTCGGATGACAATACAATAAGATGGTGACAGTGCGCCCTGGTGATGAGACGGAAGGTGGACAACGGGACTCCTCGATGGATAAATAGTGGACTGGTCGTGTTCGGGCTCAAGGTTATCACGGTTCCGATCACATAATGTTACAGCGAGCTCTGATGATGGAGACGGAAGGTAAACAACGGAACTCCTCGATGGATAATAGTAGGACTGGCCGTGTTTGATCTCATTTTGATCAGCACACCATCCGATTTCTAATTTTATAAAATCTTACATTTGGGCTCATTTAAATTAATTTAAATTCCTGGCTTTGAAATCGTTATTATCTTCTAATGAATTATTCTCATTTAACTTGATTTCTCAGTAAACTTACTGTCGAGAGCGAATGCCGAGAGCGGCGTATGATGGTGAGAGCTCAAGACGAGAGCTCATAGCGAGATACTTTGAAATACTAAACTAACAAATCAATAAATTATTATCATTTAACTTGATTTCTCAGTAAACTTACTGTCGAGAGCGAATGCCGAGAGCGGCGTAAGATGGTGAGAGCTCAAGACGAGAGGTCATAGCGAGATACTTTGAAATACTAAACTAACAAATCAATAAATTATTATCATTTAACTTGATTTCTCAGTAAACTTACTGTCGAGAGCGAATGCCGAGAGCGGCGTATGATGGTGAGAGCTCAAGACGAGAGGTCATAGCGAGATACTTTGAAATACTAAACTAACAAATCAATAAATTATTATCATTTAACTTGATTTCTCAGTAAACTTACTGTCGAGAGCGAATGCCGAGAGCGGCGTATGATGGTGAGAGCTCAAGACGAGAGGTCATAGCGAGATACTTTGAAATACTAAACTAACAAATCAATAAATTATTATCATTTAACTTGATTTCTCAGTAAACTTACTGTTGAGAGCGAATGCCGAGAGCGGCGTATGATGGTGAGAGCTCAAGACGAGAGGTCATAGCGAGATACTTTGAAATACTAAACTAACAAATCAATAAATTATTATCATTTAACTTGATTTCTCAGTAAACTTACTGTCGAGAACGAATGCCGAGAGCGGCGTATGATGGTAAGAGCTCATAGCGAGATACTTTGAAATACTAAACTTACAAATCAATAAATTCCAATTCAAGAACAGCACTAATTAATAAAAAATAAAATTAGCTGGACAGTTCACACAACATTATCTAGCCCCAAGCTAAGCAGAGCTTGTGTTATGGGTACTAGATAACTGATATACTTAATCCTACTAATATTATAAATGCGAAAGTTTGTGTGTGTGTTTCTTACTTCTTCACGCTGAACCAGCCGGACGGATTTGCATGAAATTTAGAATGGAGATAACTGGACTTCCGGAATAATACATAAGCATATTTTTATCCCGATATTGCCACGGGATCGAGACTTACGCGGGTGAAACCGCGGGGCGCTGCTAGTACAATATATAACATAGATAGATATTTTTTATTATAAATATAAAAATACCCATAACACCCTGAACAAATATCTGCGATCGCACAAATATTTGTTCCGAGGTGGGAATCGAACCAGCAACCTTCTGCGTCGCAGGCCAACCTTCGCCCGCCGCGCCACAGAGGTCGTCAAACATTCTACTACATCTAAATGATCTAATATCCACATTAGCACATCTGGTACCTGCTTATTATCAGCAGATATCAAATATCCGACGGCGTTCATCTTCACGTTATCACAGTTCGATTCGTGCCGCCGGGTCAGGGGTCACGGAGCCCACGAGGTCGGGACCGAAGTACATACTACGTACTTACCAATAAATACCAATCGAACTTGCTGTTTCCAAGCACTCGACTACGCCAGTAGACCAGAAGGTACCATATTCCGTGGTGCTAGCATTGTAGAGTTGTAACACATAGTAGGAGATGACTCGCTAGCGACTTCGCCTGCGCGTAGCCAGAAAACTTCCCCGGCGTTCAGTCTTTCGTCTTTCTTTCGCGTTTCGACCTTTCGAAACGACACCACACTCAAGTTTTTCAAATTAGGAGTCCCATTTTAACCTTGAAGTCCAGAAAATAATTTAATCTTAAGAACTATACCGTGTAACTAACTTTTATTACAACGTCGATCGAATTACGTTAAAATCTGGCTAAAACTTAAGGTGTATATTTTTACAAATTAAACTGTCCCGTGCCTATTTTTAGGAAAATTTTAGGAACCACTGAAATAAGTGCCTGTTAATTTTATTTGAGGAATCTCCATGTAAATTTTCTAGGTTCTACTACCAACTGTTTCCGAAATACACAGTATTTTTGATTTATGTTAAAACCCCATTTTGAACCCCTTAGGATGCGAATTTTCAAAATTCCGTTCTTAGTACAACCTTACGTATCGAGACAAACACAGTCCAAATTTCAGGACTCTACCAGCGGTTTAGGCTGTGCGTTGTCACTCGGTCAGTCAGTCAGTCAGGACTTTGCCTTTTATATATATTGTAATAGTAGCATACACGAGTTTTGGATATAGGTAGGTAAAAGGGTAATTTTCACTAGAAACGGGATATTTACCATGATTTTTGAGTTTTAAATCATGGTAAATATCCCGGGAAACGGGAAAACTAGAAAACCATGATAGTTTCAAAAGGTGAAAGGGTGTAAGTAAAAACAAGTTTTTGTCTAAAACTATATTTTTGAATGCATACTTCTATAAAATTAATGATCGGAACCGTGTGCTGATCAAAATGAGCCTAAACACGGCCAGGCTACTATTATCCATCGATGAGTTCCGTTGTCTACCTTCTGTCTCCATCATCAGATCAGCTCGTTGTCAACTTAATATTGTATTGTCATCGGAACTTGACAGGTATTTAAAAAGTTGGTAGTAGGTACTGGTACCGCCAACGAAAGTTCATTAACATTACAATTGACAGACATAAGTATCAAAAGCGACCACTGCGTGTCGGGCCTCGCGCATTGTAGGATTCCGTCGTTGATTGCCTTTCCTGTTTTACACCACTAACCAACTTCATCTAAGTAATTTTCAATGGAATTTGTACGAAATTTTCCTAATTACTTGTCCAAGTACATTTTATGAGTTGTTCGACTACAACCTGTTGCTGTTGTTGTTGTTGCGATTACTCGCTAACTTGTAAAGCCTACTTAGCTGTGACAGTTTTTGTTTTGTTAGACTGTGTAAGCTTAATATTTCGCAAACGGATCCGTGAATCTTATTATTGAACGACCTATCCAACGACACCTCACACTATGGGAAAGCCAAGAAATAAAACATCCCGCACTTTACGTGTCCCCTATACACGTACACCTGACGTAACCAACAACGTTATTAATAAATAAACTAAACTAAACTAAACTACACGTAGGCACAAAGGTAGCCTAAAAAAATATTTTACCACTTGGTTGTCGTGATTAATATGTATTTATTATATTATATTATTAAATATTATATTTAATCCATTATTTCCCTTAATAAATTATAATTTTAATTTAAACATTCCATGCAAGTATTTATTGATTTTAAAACATGGTATAAAAATATAACATTTATGTATAAATATGAATATGTCCTAAACTTTTCGTTAGTTACGTCGAGTTACGTCGAGGACAGACAGACGGACGGGCGGACATGGCGAAACTATCAGGGTTCCTTGTCTTGTTTAATAATGTTTTGACCCTAAAATCTGTGACAGATTCCCACGACAAAACGATTCACATTATAATATTCTGTGGGAACGACCTTGAGACGGATTTTAATATTCTATATTTGCATATATTTCTATCAACTCTTGCATAATGCGATCGTTTCTAACCAAAGATGTCTTTTACATGTATTTTATTAATATTGTGACGGGAGTCACCCATTTTACTTTATTCGATAAGAGTAGTGGAAGACCTCGCCGCATAGAAGGTCGTGACTTCAAAACCAGTAGCGAGTGCACTAATTAATCTAATTACTTCGCGCCAAATTAAAATAGTTAGCGACTGTGAGTCTCCATGATCACTCGGAATGACATGGCTTGACAATTTCCATCCAGTACCAAGCCGTATTCCAATCGAAACTCAATCCCACATCGATATTATCGCCTACACAAGTAAAAAAACCGCCCAAGTGCGAGTCGGACTCGCGCACGAAGGGTTCCGTACCTATAAAAACGACAGAAAAAACACATTTGTTGTATGGGAGCCCCCTTAAATATTAACTTAATTCTGTTTTTTTTTTAATATTTGTTATTATAGCGGCAACAGAAATACATCATCTGTGAAAATTTCAACTGTCTAACTATCACAGTTCATGAGATACAGCCTGGTGACAGACGGACGGACAGCGGAGTCTTAGTTATAGGGTCCCGTTTTACCCTTTGGGTACGGAACCCTAAATGTTCCTATGTGCCTATATGTGTTATTCAGGCCAACCTTCGCCCGCCGCGCCACAGAGGTCGTCAAACATTCTACTACATCTAAATGATCTAATATCCACATTAGCACATCTGGTACCTGCTTATTATCAGCAGATATCAAATATCCGACGGCGTTCATCTTCACGTTATCACAGTTCGATTCGTGCCGCCGGGTCAGGGGTCACGGAGCCCACGAGGTCGGGACCGAAGTACATACTACGTACTTACCAATAAATACCAATCGAACTTGCTGTTTCCAAGCACTCGACTACGCCAGTAGACCAGAAGGTACCATATTCCGTGGTGCTAGCATTGTAGAGTTGTAACACATAGTAGGAGATGACTCGCTAGCGACTTCGCCTGCGCGTAGCCAGAAAACTTCCCCGGCGTTCAGTCTTTCGTCTTTCTTTCGCGTTTCGACCTTTCGAAACGACACCACACTCAAGTTTTTCAAATTAGGAGTCCCATTTTAACCTTGAAGTCCAGAAAATAATTTAATCTTAAGAACTATACCGTGTAACTAACTTTTATTACAACGTCGATCGAATTACGTTAAAATCTGGCTAAAACTTAAGGTGTATATTTTTACAAATTAAACTGTCCCGTGCCTATTTTTAGGAAAATTTTAGGAACCACTGAAATAAGTGCCTGTTAATTTTATTTGAGGAATCTCCATGTAAATTTTCTAGGTTCTACTACCAACTGTTTCCGAAATACACAGTATTTTTGATTTATGTTAAAACCCCATTTTGAACCCCTTAGGATGCGAATTTTCAAAATTCCGTTCTTAGTACAACCTTACGTATCGAGACAAACACAGTCCAAATTTCAGGACTCTACCAGCGGTTTAGGCTGTGCGTTGTCACTCGGTCAGTCAGTCAGTCAGGACTTTGCCTTTTATATATATTGTAATAGTAGCATACACGAGTTTTGGATATAGGTAGGTAAAAGGGTAATTTTCACTAGAAACGGGATATTTACCATGATTTTTGAGTTTTAAATCATGGTAAATATCCCGGGAAACGGGAAAACTAGAAAACCATGATAGTTTCAAAAGGTGAAAGGGTGTAAGTAAAAACAAGTTTTTGTCTAAAACTATATTTTTGAATGCATACTTCTATAAAATTAATGATCGGAACCGTGTGCTGATCAAAATGAGCCTAAACACGGCCAGGCTACTATTATCCATCGATGAGTTCCGTTGTCTACCTTCTGTCTCCATCATCAGATCAGCTCGTTGTCAACTTAATATTGTATTGTCATCGGAACTTGACAGGTATTTAAAAAGTTGGTAGTAGGTACTGGTACCGCCAACGAAAGTTCATTAACATTACAATTGACAGACATAAGTATCAAAAGCGACCACTGCGTGTCGGGCCTCGCGCATTGTAGGATTCCGTCGTTGATTGCCTTTCCTGTTTTACACCACTAACCAACTTCATCTAAGTAATTTTCAATGGAATTTGTACGAAATTTTCCTAATTACTTGTCCAAGTACATTTTATGAGTTGTTCGACTACAACCTGTTGCTGTTGTTGTTGTTGCGATTACTCGCTAACTTGTAAAGCCTACTTAGCTGTGACAGTTTTTGTTTTGTTAGACTGTGTAAGCTTAATATTTCGCAAACGGATCCGTGAATCTTATTATTGAACGACCTATCCAACGACACCTCACACTATGGGAAAGCCAAGAAATAAAACATCCCGCACTTTACGTGTCCCCTATACACGTACACCTGACGTAACCAACAACGTTATTAATAAATAAACTAAACTAAACTAAACTACACGTAGGCACAAAGGTAGCCTAAAAAAATATTTTACCACTTGGTTGTCGTGATTAATATGTATTTATTATATTATATTATTAAATATTATATTTAATCCATTATTTCCCTTAATAAATTATAATTTTAATTTAAACATTCCATGCAAGTATTTATTGATTTTAAAACATGGTATAAAAATATAACATTTATGTATAAATATGAATATGTCCTAAACTTTTCGTTAGTTACGTCGAGTTACGTCGAGGACAGACAGACGGACGGGCGGACATGGCGAAACTATCAGGGTTCCTTGTCTTGTTTAATAATGTTTTGACCCTAAAATCTGTGACAGATTCCCACGACAAAACGATTCACATTATAATATTCTGTGGGAACGACCTTGAGACGGATTTTAATATTCTATATTTGCATATATTTCTATCAACTCTTGCATAATGCGATCGTTTCTAACCAAAGATGTCTTTTACATGTATTTTATTAATATTGTGACGGGAGTCACCCATTTTACTTTATTCGATAAGAGTAGTGGAAGACCTCGCCGCATAGAAGGTCGTGACTTCAAAACCAGTAGCGAGTGCACTAATTAATCTAATTACTTCGCGCCAAATTAAAATAGTTAGCGACTGTGAGTCTCCATGATCACTCGGAATGACATGGCTTGACAATTTCCATCCAGTACCAAGCCGTATTCCAATCGAAACTCAATCCCACATCGATATTATCGCCTACACAAGTAAAAAAACCGCCCAAGTGCGAGTCGGACTCGCGCACGAAGGGTTCCGTACCTATAAAAACGACAGAAAAAACACATTTGTTGTATGGGAGCCCCCTTAAATATTTACTTAATTCTGTTTTTTTTTTAATATTTGTTATTATAGCGGCAACAGAAATACATCATCTGTGAAAATTTCAACTGTCTAACTATCACGGTTCATGAGATACAGCCTGGTGACAGACGGACGGACAGCGGAGTCTTAGTTATAGGGTTCCGTTTTACCCTTTGGGTACGGAACCCTAAATGTTCCTATGTGCCTATATGTGTTATTCCTGGAGTCCAGCTATCTCTATTCCAAAGTTCATCCAAATCTGTCGAGACGTTTCAGCGTGAAGAAGTAATAAACACACGCACACTCACAAACTTTCGCATTTATAATATTAGCAGGATTTTCATAACTCTCCAGCTTTAATAAAATAAAATAAATATATTCAAAAAAATATTCAATTGATGAAATTAGAACTAGGTAAGTAGGTATTTAAGAACTTTAAAACTTGCATGCCGATGTTTTTGGTGTAACATGTGAACATATAATTACTTGTAAGTACTTTTTAACTATATATGTTTGAAGTGAATAAAGCATTTCATTTCATTTCATTATTTTCATTTTCAGACTTCGTTATCTGCTCTACATTCTAATGTAGATCTTTTGTGATGTTTTTAGGTCATCCAGAGTTCAGACTATTGCTTTGTAAAACAGTTACTGCTGTTACACAATATGGTTTGAGTTGTAAACTTCAATTTAATCCATCGGCGTATAACAATGTGTATCTTACGAGACTACATAACCACGGGCAGCGGCCCGCGAAGTTATATCATAATAACTGTTGGCCAACGGTAATTATTTCACTGTTACTCGAAATTAGATCGAATTGACTTTTTTTTAGACTCAAAGAAATCTTAATAAAATAATGCTTGAATACCTAGTTGGTTGTTTAATTGCTTTGAAATCTAGATCAAAATCACCTCTAATGGGTACTAGAGGTGAGGTAGGGGTCTTTATTCGCAGATCTACTAGTATAACATAGGTCACTAGTAGATCTTCGAATAGTAATACCTCGCGAGCAATAACCTGCTAAAACTACGCATCATGTTGATCCATAATGATCAAACAAATAACTTTTCACACCACCTGCTCGACAATGTCCAATTACATATCATGCAACCTCAGCGTAAAGTAAAGCATTATCTCTTTAGGGATACAAAGTTGTATAAAACTCCCTAGGGAATAAAGGGATTTTAATTTGGAACGTCAAATTCGTGTGGAAACTCGTGGAAAACTTAGAGTAAAAAAATGCCCATATGGCATTGTAAAGAGTTCGAAAATCGAAACGGGTACCATAAGCAGAACTCAAAAAAAAAAGCATTTACAACTTAGAGCATTGCAGGCCTCCGTGCTTACAAAGAATGTGAAAAAAAGACGGTGCTTGGTGCTGTGATTTTCAGTGAATTTTTATTGTCTCGCAGAAGGTGTGAAAAGTAGAGTATGCTCTGGAATAAAGCCTGTCTTTGTCTTGGGCAGCTTGAACTTCACTCAGGAACTCTGGAGTCCCTCGTTTCGCTCAAGGTTCAATATGTCGCCTGCGACGTATGACACTGCTTTATTCCCATAGTGCATAATCTACTATTTTATGCATAACTTATTATGTTCCAAATCAAGCCTGTAGCTTCTAACATCACTTTTCGATAACCCAAACGGTTTCAGACATCGCCTAAGGGGCCCTGAAAAAAACTATGCTTTAGAGACCGTATATTATGTTTCGTCAAGATTAGTTGAAAAATACGACTCTCCATCTATTTGCGTACCGTGGGGCTCCGGTATAGAGGCCTGCAATGCTCTAAGACCTTCTATGAAAAACGATTCGTTAATATTTTGCAGTCTTTGCGTTACATGCTCACTCAGCAACAGTAAAGGTTACAAACTTGATGTTTATACAGTAATTACTGGAGGATGTAAGCTAAATAAATCATAGACTAAAAACACGATAGGGTGAAACTTTTCTCGATAGCTTTATATTTTGAAATTGTCCTAAATCCCGTTTTAGGTCCCTCCTTCGACTAGAAAAACAATAAGCGTAAATTTGTATACTGTTCTGTAGGTAATCACATTACTTAGATTAACTAAAGATAATTTATTTTTATATTTGCTACTAAAAGAAAAACGAACTTTTATCATATGTCAGTTTCTTCCGAGCGGCAGAAATATATACCTCATCTCTCCCGGGTTCAGGTGAGTAATAACGCTGTCACTGTCTTGCAGCTATTGTTTTCTTCATCGACTCTTGACAGAGTAAACTCAAAAAAAAATGGTATTTGTCTATTTTCTTTTCTTTTCTACTTAGTAGAAACAGCTAAAAACATATTGCAAGTAGTGGTAGTACCTATGTGAGCGAAACAACATTATTGGCGTGATATTTAATTGATAGAGTTAATGTAGAGCTGGTATTTGTGACGCTTCCATCGATAAACTAACTAATAATAGCACCTGCTCTCTCAATAAATGCACTTGCATAGCTGAGATCCAGTTTGAAGGGCAGGGCCGGTGGAATTACAGGCGCATGCGCCTTGCCTACCAATGTCAGGGTGATGAACGAAATGTAGTCAAGTAGTCTGTCTGCCATTCAGCATAAATGTTGATGAAGAATTTTGACATTTACATTTTTTATGGCTGAAAAATCAGGTGTCTCCTCGTAGATTTAATGGCGAATTAATTTGTACAAAATGTTTAATTGTTAGCTTTTACAATAGTATTGAAAAATCAGCCTCTTGATATCTAAATCTAGACTAGTAGTTCTGCGAACAGTAGGCTTTGCGAGCATTAACTTGTATAAAACTATACGCATCATGCCATACGGAGGCCTGAAATGCTCTAAGTGCTAACCCATAACTCTCACGTTTCTTCGCCTAAGTGGCCCTGAAAAAAAAACTCACCTGTATATCTAGACAACCTCGTGACCGATTTGCTCATTATACTCCTCCAATCAAAACGATGAAATTTTAGAACCCGTGTACCAAGTTTCGTCCAGATCGGTTGTAAAATACGACCTGATGATACCAACAAACTGACAGAGGAAAGCAAATTGAACTTCTCGCTCGATGCATAATGATACCTGTACAGATAAAGAAAAGTGACTATGATAAAAACGAGTAAGTGGGTGCAAAAAAAATGGTAGAGAATAATATATCTGCCATTTTATTGTATTCAATTCCTATAGAGGGACAATAAACTGCACCCATGTATGAGGTCACTGTAGAAAAAGTCATTACTTTATGTTACCTCGATTTTATAATTTTTCTTAATATCCAATAACAATGAAATTGCCATTGAAATAGTTCATCTAAAAAATGCTATTGATTTTGGTAAAAATTATCGTAAAGTTCAAACCAATTGACATTGTCAACGATAAACAAACTGATTCTTGGGAAACTTTTCGCTATAGTCAATTTGATTCGTCTAGGTGAGCCAGGGTCACCCACTTTCGTCTCCCAGGGTCAAAATAAAAACAACCTGTTCCAAAAACTTAATTATTTAATTACATTAAAATCTTCACAGAGGTACGGAAAGCAAAATACATTGTGCCAAAGCAAAAAACCTCTCATAAATACATCTTAGCGCACATGCTTATTTAAACATCACAACTTCTTACAAAAATACTTATATACAAACTTACAAAAATGAGAAAAATGTAATGGCGCGACTGACTTAACATTACTTAATGACTATTAAATTAAACCTCTTGGTTTCCAAGAGCATTTCCAGTGGGAAAGGCAATGATGACATAATGGAACATAATATGACAAATTGATTTAATTTTGATAGTGTCGGCGCGCCAACCGCGTGTTGTCGTTCTAGTTTGCAGCGAAATGTTCGGTACTTTTACTAGCCTCTCCGTGCGGGGGCTATCACGTCACTTACATAACGAAAGTAAGGCATTCACGTAGAAACCAGGTTGCCTGTAGCTGGGGAACGGTATACCTACTTTACTGCACAATGTCGCGGATGACACAGTGCGGGTGGCATCGGTAAGTACGGCGCTGGTTATAAGCTTCGTTCGTGATGTTAGTTTTCGCTACAAACATAGATTTTTGATGCTGAGTCTAGTCTCAAACAATGTCGATTTTGCCTATTAATTTTGTGCTCACAACTCAAACAAAATAGGACAAATACTCAACCGAACGCGCGCTCGCGCTTAAATACTTCACAATAAATTACTAATAAGTTACTACAATAAATAAATCTAACACAGCTATTGCGACTAACTAAATGAGCTATCATCACAATATACGAAATCGAATTTAACAGAACCAATTTAAACAATCGAGTCTGTTAATTTCGGTTTCTAGAAAAGGAAACTAATCGGTGAATGGAACACACGCGATTCACTTCCTCGGACGAAATAGATTACAAATAAAAAACTTGCGGACAACGTGAAAGGCGGTTATCCAATAGAAAGGTGTCACGGTTGGTAACCGCTTTCTACCGCGAGTACAGAGCCAAGTCCGAAATTCTACGCTGGCGAGCCGCGGCGTGGAAACCACGCGTGCCGTCGGGCACCAACGGCGCTCTAGGTTCCATTCTCGGTGCACATGATAGCCTCCTTTGTCCTGGCATCGGGCCACATTCTGTACCTGACAACGAACATCCAGACATCCGTCTAGCTAGCCAGCCATCACCGCTTCCACTGCTGCCCGTACTTGCCTGTGACGTACGTCTTGAGTTACTGCAGTAAAAGGACACTCCTGAGTCTGAACTGTGACTGCATGTGGACACTCTTCGCGGCACCCAAGTCTGGATTTCTGGTGAACGTGGAGCGAAGAAACCACTGGAGCTGCGTCGGTAGAAGGGTTGTGTGTACCTGTATTCGTATTCAGCTTCAGATCCACTGCAGCAGGAAGAGTATTCGCATTCGTGGCGTCTCGGTGTCGGCCGACGAGCCCCAGTCTTGCGCTTCGGCTCTCTCGGTACACCGTTCAACTCATATACTTTCATGCCTTCATCCTCTGGGCCTTGGAGATGTAATGCTTCCCTTGCAAACTCCGATTCGGTAAACTCTACCAAAGCACACACACAGTTTACTAAACTCGGGTTTTTGTTCAGGAACTGGCGCACATCAGCTGGCACTGGGTTCCCTGGACGCAGCACCCGCACAAGAGCTATTTCTCCACAGCCAGCAAAGAGACGAGACACATTTTCAACTGATGGTTTATCAATGGGCATTCGGACAGCTACCACTGTCCTAGACGGCGTCGTTTCATCGTACGCAGGCAGAGGGTCTAAACGACGTAACTTAGTTCCTAAATCGTTGATCTCCAACTTGGTGGAATGCTTCAGCGCTTCAGCAACCACTCTCCAATCTTTAGTTAAATGCTTGACGCGCTTGAAGCTCGATATCAGCTTCAGAGAGACGTATCCTTCTTTATTCCTTCGCACATGCTTTAGCAAAAAGGCGTCCTTTGTGATGTTTGCGTCGGAAAAGTAGAACTCCACTTGTGCGACGATTCGAGCGGATAGTTCCTCATCTGGTGGGGAGTACGGGGGCTCGGGGGCGTCGGCAACGTCGGGTGCTACCTCGCAGCCCGAGTCCTTGCCGCCTCCAGATCCTGCATCAGAAGCAGAGTCTGAGTCTTGCTCGTGGTCGGAAGGTCTTCGCTCCCGGTCGGCGGCGATGCCCTCATCAGGTTCCGGCAGGGTCCCCTCCATGGTAGCGCGTGGGGACTGTGTGACGCGGCGAGACGTGTGTGTCGCTCGGGTGCGCGGTCTAGACTGCGGGCGCGCGGCGAGACGGTCTCCTTTTTATAATTTCGGGGGATGCTCGGGTAAAAGGTATTCGGAAACGAGATGACATTGGTGACGCGGGTTTCGTTTACAAAATAAAGTATGGTCCTGCGGATTTGCCTGTAGTCTATAGGTTTATACTGAGATGCGTGACCTGCGTGCAAGTCCACAACAAAGCTCTGGTTTCCTAAGAAGCGGTGACTGTCATATAGCGGCCATAATATAGCGGTAATCTCGAATATCAACCTAACGCTAAGGCCTTATTTGAGTTTGTCACGTCTCTGATATACCTACCTATATTTCAGTCGTCATGTTTCGTCGGCTCTTCTAGAAGACGGAGGTTTAACTGGGTGCGTTTTAATAGTTTTAGTTTCCTTACGTGCGAAAGATGCAAATGTTTTTAATGCAGTTATGGAACAATGATTTGGGCGTGCGCAGTATCGTTTTCTTGGAATGATAAATAACAACAATGATCTATGCAATTATACTATAACCTGTCCTTATCCCACATTACGTGGGGTTAGTACCATGTTTTATTCTTTCATGCGGGACAAATCAAAGTCAGAGTAAAAATATTTTATTCATTGAAATCACAAGGATTATTTTAATCGTCTTATAATCTAAATTTACTCCTGTTCCAACGCGACCAAACCTAGAAGAATCAGGCAACAATCGGCTTTATTTGGTGATCCTTCTTACTACTAGGTGGGAAGCGCCTATGTGGTGCCTCGAGAACAACGAGAAGCTGATTTAAAGAAAAAAGAGAACCAACTTAAAAACCAAGAACGTTGTCAAAAGTAAGATGTAAAGAGAATCAGCAAAGTTTGCATGGTCTGCAAATATTAGTACCGTGTCTGTGTGATTGGTAGCATGGTGCTCGTAGTTCCTGATACCCACGACACAGGGGATCCTAGTGTTGTGTGACAGTTGGGTGTTATGTAGGTAATGTATACAGTATTTTCTTCGTATCATAATCATAGCTGTAACTTGCTTGTTTATGACTGAACTGACTACTTAGTTATGGTAAAATAATATTTGAGAACACTCTTCATACACATACTAAGACGACAGTTTGTTAGTTCCGTCTACCCTAAACAATTAAAATATTACGTCATACCTACAATATTGGTAAAGTACCTGCAAACAAGATTACTGGCCGGTCACCTCATTCTAATTAGATTGACTTAAACCGCATTAAATACGTAACTTCAACTATGAGACAGGAATATCCAGCTTTAGTTCATACTGGCACCAACCTACTCTGGGTCACCAAGAGCAAGCGTTAGGTTAGGTACCTAAATGGTCACCTCTTCACCTAACATATCTTCATACAAAAAAACACATCACGCGCCGCTCGGAAAAGCGATTGAATATATCGTAAAATATAGATTACTCGTATTATTCATTAGTAATTGCATGTTCAGGTAATTTATAATAAAAATATCTATCTATGTAATATATTGTATTAAGATAAATACATTTATTTACAGTAAGAATAATACAAGGTATGTACAAAATACATATGAAACAGTTGTGCTACAGTTGTGACCGCTGCTAGCGATCTTGTATTAAGTATATCAGTTATCTAGTACCCATAACACAAGCTCTGCTTAGCTTGGGGCTAGATAATGTTGTGTGAACTGTCCAGCGTTATTAACTTATTTATTTATTCACTATGTTAAAAGCTAATAAAAACTTTAGATGTTTGGATATTGTTTGGATGTAAATTTTGTAATAAAAATGTTTGTGCTCGCGAGGTCTACTGTTTGCAGAGCTACTAGTTTCTAACTAATGTCCGCCCGCAGCTTCGCTCGCGTTTCACCGTGATAAAAAGTTACCGGTTATAATCTAAATATGTATTGTGTGTATCAAATTTCCCTTTAGGACCATTCGGTTGACTTTGCAAAATGTTAAAATCACAAAATGTATAATTTCCCAGAATCACAGAAACTTGAATTCCTAAAATATTGAGTTTACAAAAAGTTGAATTATCAGTTCAGCCGTTTTGGCGTGATTGTGTAACAAACATACAAACATCCAAAGATAGTAATTTTGACATTAATGTCATAAAGGAGGTGGGCAACCGCTAACCCAGGTCAAAAATAAATGAACCAGGGACCCTTCATATGGAAATAATTAGTACGGTTCTAAATGTTGTTTTTTGACCAATTTTTCTAAAGAACTTGTATATTTTTAAAAGCTGGGAAGCAAAAGTTGTCTTTCTAAATAAGATAAATAAACTCAATGCATTTGCGTGAAACAAAACGCAACAAGCTTCATTACTTTCTCATTGAAAGTTGCCTAAATACGTTAATGGATCGAACAGGACGATCACAGTCCAGTGGATCATTCTCAATGGATCAAACAGGAACTACTTACAACTTCTACGCAAAAAAGTAAATTAGCTTTTTCATTATCATAACAATATAAGCTGAAGAGTTTGTTTGTTTGTTTGTTTGAACGCGCTAATCTCCGAAACTACTGGTTCGAATTGAATAATTCTTTTTGTGTTGGATATTCCAGTTATCGAGGAAGGCTATAGGCTATATAACATCACGCTACGACCAATAGGAGCAAAGATATAGTGGTAAATGTGTAAAAAACGGGAGAAATTATAACTTATAACTCAAGAACGGTGAACCGAATTGGCTAAAAATTGGTGGGGAGGTAGCTAAGAACCAGGAGATTAATATAGGGGGAGGGGTAGGAGGGGGGGGGGGGGTTCTCCGGGGGCTACCCGTGCGAAGCCGGGGCGAGTCTCTAGTTATCAATAAGCAAAAGTATCTAACTACTATTATTTATTCTGTGTCTCAACTGTACGTTACGTAAGTCAAACAATTGGGTCAATGAATGTATAGGGAGTTGCCCATGTTCTTTAAGATCATGCTATATCAGGTACTTGGAACTCTTTCAAATATGGTGAAATAATGTCAACATGTCAATAATGTCAACGCGGTGGAAATTAGAAAGAAATTATCGCAAAACTCCAATATAAATTAATATAACTGCTCTAAAATAGAGTTCATGAATGATATGAGCAATTATGTACGTAATAAACATCGCAAAAAATTAATAGACTAAAAATAAATGTTTAGGTATGTTTACATTGTAGTAAACACGTTTTTCTGGCTTTATTGTAATTTGTTATTAGATTCCAGTTAAATATGGAGATGTTATTACAATTATGGAAATATTTAATATCTTGTTGATAAGAGGTATATCTCGGAAGTATCTAGGTTTATCAAATCAGGAAATTGTTTACGCCGGCCAAGGGATACCTATATTACGAACTACTCTTCAAAACAATACGTTTTTTTGTTAATAAGATCACGTGCACATTATGGTATATTTGTAATGTAGTCGTGGGAAACAATGGCGGCGATGAGCTCACCACTTGTCACATCTATATCCCCACGATGATGGAACCCATCGGTAAAAGGGGCACATTGAAGATCTGCCTATGCCCTTTCGCGAAAAGGCGTGTGTATATGAATGTATGTATGTATCATCAGGTCGACACTATATTTGGCATTAACTCGTATAAAAAATAACATATTCAGAAAAATGTAATCTTTTATATCAGCTATTTATACGTGACTAATGAGCTCTAGTCGGAAGAAGTCGCTGTTTATTATTGTACTTGTTAATTGTGTAAAGCGTTTACAAGCGTATGCGGAAATGTTAGTATTTATGCACTAGAATTAATACTGCAATGACCTTGCGTGCTATCTCGGTAAGCGCCGGGGATATTCTGCAATAGGGACACAAAACACTATATTACTGCCTATTTCTGCCCTCGGATCTGCTCTCATGGAATCTTTATACTGAAAACTGCATCAAAATAGCTGCAAATTCAAGTTCGTGACAATTCTAGTACTAGACGACCTCTGTGGTGCGGCGGGCGAACGTTCGCCTGCGACGCAGGAGGTTGCGGGTTCGATTCCCGCCTCGGAACAAATATTTGTGCGATCTGCAGATATTTGTTCCGGGTGTTCTGGGTATTTTCTATATATAATAAAAAATATCTATCTATGTAATATATTGTATTAAGTATATCAGTTGTCTAGTACCCATAACACAAGCTCTGCTTAGCTTGGGGCTAGACAATGTTGTGTGAACTGTCCAGCATTATTTATTTATTATTTATTTATTATTTAGTACTTCTTTTAGTAGTAGTAGAGCTTTTTTGTGAAAGAGTTCGTCCGGGGAACTACTACCACCATACCTATTTCTGCCGCAAAGCAGTAGTGCTCGCACTGCTGTGTTCCGGTTTGAAGGGTGCCGGTGAAATTACAGGCACATGAGACTTTTTCATCTTTATGTCTTAGGGTGGCGGGCGCAGTGCAATACCACATAGGGTGCGTCCTAGGTGAACGTGTCCTATGAGGTAATGCACTGTTCATAGGCAGAGGTTACCGCTTAACATCAGGTGGGCCATCTGCTTGTTCCGTCATACAGCAGTATAAAAAAAAAAAAAAAAAAATTTATTCATTAAAACAGGAAATTTAAATAAAATTTTCGTGTTATTTTATTTTGGTATCTTGCAGGATTCAGAATATTATGAATGTACCGCGCGAACAAAGTCGGGGACACAACTGGTAATAAAATAAAAATAAAATTGCGTGATAATATGCTTGTACTATTATTTATTCTGTGCCCATAGGCAGTCCTGTATGTCACTGAAATCCTCATAAACGGCTGGACCGATTTTGATGAAATGTTTTGTGTGTGTCTGGATGGTTTAGATTCACAATTGGACCCAATAGGTGCGCTGCAGTAGGATTATACCGGGACAACGCAAACGATGTTACGCATTCCTGTACCACGCGAGTGTATGGTTGACTACTGATAGTATTATATTATATTATACTGAGAAAAAAAAAGAATTGGAGCAGAGTTTTGAACCCACACACCTCCAGATCCAAGCTGGCTGTGTGCTCCACTCAATGAGGAGTTTTCCTAGTGTCATTTTAGTATTATTTATCTCTCGCTAGATGGCGTTGGCGACAGTTTTGATAACACTAAATATTTTAAAATACGTAACTATCACAAAGATATTAATTATTACATAATTTTACAGGTTTTTTTTTTACTATTTACGTTGGCTGAACGAAGTTCTCTATTGCCATGATATAATTTAAAAAGCAGGTAAATACCAATATAGTTGCTAGTATATTATTATTTTATCTGTGCAATAGTTACGCAAATGCCATCTGTTGACGATGAACGAACTAAACTGACAAAAACGCTTGGAAAACTCCTCATTACTATAGGTAACTAGAACTCCGCTATTTCAGAATGACTCCATAGCATCGTGATTGTAGTAGGTACCTAGGTAGGTACCTATTATCAGTGCAAACTTGATAATAACAATACAGATGGATCTGCTTCCTGTTGTCTGTTTGTCACGAGCAGCCTTCACCTTAGCTTGTGTAATATCTATTGAAATACATAATCTCTCTAGTGATGCAAAGTGTTTAATTAGTATTATTATGATCTAACATACATCATACACGTGACGATGAGGTTATAGTGTCAAAAAAACTTTTTGATACGTGACGATGATGTCTTAGTGTCAAAAAAACCTTTTGGCATTTATTTATCATACATACATACATAAACACGCCTTTTTCCCCGAAAGGGTAGGCAGAGCCTCTGATGGGCTTCTTTTCACAATGAAGCAATGGCGGCGAACTTGTCACTTCTATATTCCACGATAGTTCAACCCACTGTGAAAAGAGGCCCATTGAGACTCTGCCTACTCCCCTTCGGGGAAAAAGGCGTGTGCCTATGGATGTATGTATGTAGAATATAATATATTCTAAGATCGTAAATACATACGATCGCCAGGTTTGTCCCCAAAGAGTGGAAAGTTGTAAAAATAAATTGCCGTATTGACAATAAGCCAGCTGAATTGGAATTGGTCTTCAATGGAAGGGCTGACCTGGTAGTTTCAGCCTCTAAAACGGAAGCCACACAATCCGTGATGTAAGCAACCTAAATATTAGGCCTCTAATTATGTCATGGCGAATTTTACTAAGCGGATTGCGAAGACTTGGTTACAGCCGTAATGATATTTGAAACTAAGCTTGAAAGCCTTCCAGAAAATATAGTACGAAGTCGGAAAACTATCTACATATAACTACCTAGCAAAAGAATTAATAAATAGTTAAGTAAATATTATACAAATGTCTAAAAACTATAGGCAAAGGATTACACCTTTAAAAATCTGGTTTTGAAAGAAAATTTTAAACTAAGTGGTCCCTACATGGCTTACATAGTACGGGAGTAAACTTAAATTACTCATATTCCTATATAACAAACAAATTCCGTCACTTTCTAACTCATTAAAGTTCAGGTTAGTTATAAAGTGACAGAATAGCGCACACGTAACGAAAAGTAAGTGAAAATCATGAAAAACAATTATTTGCCAAGTGGAAAACCGTCGCATCACAGAATCATACGTTCAACATGAAGATAAAGTCTGTACCGAAATTTATGTGAAAGAAAAAGCTAAATTCTGAGTCGTTTAGAAGTTGAATCAAATTTTCAGTCGAAAACAGCCGCAATTTTTTTTTTTTTTTTCACATAGGTACTAGTATAGTATTATTTTATCTGTGACATGGGTAATGTACAAAAATATGCAGCTGTTTTCGACTGAAAATTTGATAAAAAAAATTATAATTCATTGACCTAGGTCAATGAAAGACATTTTTTTTTTCAGCACATAAAATTGACTCCTCTATGTGGAGAAACCCTCCAAATAAGAGCAATCAGCTGCCTTAAACGGAAAATTATGTGCAAATTCTTGCTTTGTTCATTTTAGTAAAACTGGAATTTTAAGGTACCAGTACAGAACTTCGATGAAGACAATGCAACTCTTTCGGGAATATTGTTTTTAAATTTTAGAATAGTCAGTAACTACCTACCTACTAGACTCGTCACTACTACCTACTAGACTCGTCACTACTACCTACTAGACTCGTCACTACTACCTACTAGACTCGTCACTACTACCTACTAGACTCGTCACTACTACCTACTAGACTCGTCACTACTACCTACTAGACTCGTCACTACTACCTACTAGACTCGTCACTACTACCTACTAGACTCGTCACTACTACCTACTAGACTCGTCACTACTACCTACTAGACTCGTCACTACTACCTACTAGACTCGTCACTACTACCTACTAGACTCGTCACTACTACCTACTAGACTCACTGGCCTTAAAGAGTACCTAATAACGTTTCAGTTCTACCTTTATAATGCGAACTGCTAAGGAGTGGAATACACTACCGTCGTATGTCTTTCCTGAAAACTATAATCTGGGTCTCTTCAAGGCTAAAGTGAATAGGTACTTTCTAGAATCTTCGGCCACATCGTCACTTACCAACAGGTGAGATCGTGGTAAAACAAAGGTCTATAAATGTTAAATTAAAAAAAAAAAACGTTTTACCCAATGAGATAGACCAAACAGTTAAAAGCTGTGAACATCTTCCTCTCACGGTCACGGTCTTCTATTCGCTATTGTGATGTCTCGTATCGTAAGTGGTGTATTTTATAAGAACTTGTATTTCCGACCCGCGTGTTATTTCGCGTACATTCATTTCTAAACGCATTGTTGAGAAGGTCATTGCCAGAGGCATCGTTGTGGTGCTACTGCGAAACCTTTCCTGCTGTTTGTCGCTTTCATAAAGCATTAAGTGATTAAATATAAAGATCATTTATTTGCTTATACATATGTAAAAATAGAAACAACTAATTACGAAGTAATCATTTAAAATAATTATTTTAAATATAATTACGAGTCAACGTGGCGCGGCGGGCGAAGGTTCGCCTGCGACACAGGAGGTTGCGGGTTCGATTCCCGCCTCGGAACAAATATTTGTACGATCTGCAGATATTTCTTCAGGGTTTTCTGGGTATTATGTATGATAAAAAATATGTATCTACGTAATGTATTGTATTAAGTAGGTAGGTATATCGTTATCTCTAGTACCCATAACACAAGCTCTACTTAGCTTGGGGCTAGATAATATTGTGTGAACTGTCCAGAATTATTTATTTATTTAATATTAATTTACATATTAAATAAAAATGTTACATTTTTATGAATTCATCAATATTATAATGTAATAGCATTTCTCAGTCATTTCTCATTAGTGCAAGTGATTAGTGCAGGTGCTTAGTGATTAGTACCAACCAGTATTAGAAAACACTCGCAATACACGTTTTTATGTACTAATCCCTAACACTAATCACTAATCACTCGCTCGCGCACTAATCAAAGTTCAGACGTCACTATAGGGACAATATGCACTGAAACAAAATGGATAGTAGTGATTTGGATCAATTCTGCTACCTTTAGATCGTAAGCAGCGGTCTTCAGGTAGCACATTTTTTATTTAAATTTTGTACATACCTTGTATCAGTTGTATTATTCTTTATGTAAATAAATGTATGTGTCAGTACATATTTACTGACACAAAGAGTGAATCCAATCATGGAGTTTACTCCATTCTAGTTCACAAATATGTTGCGCAGAAGGAAGCATAACTCACTTTTTTTTTACGTTTTTACTCCCAATCTATTTTTTTTAGCGTGTGCCTTAGACTAAAAAAAAAAACTATAATTGTGAACTGTGGTGAGCCTGTGGTGTGTCCGGCCTAAGAATAGGCCCTCCGTCTCCTCCCGTGGATGTCGTAAAATCCGACTAAGGGGTTACCCGGACCTGTTGATAAGATTCGCTGGTAAAAGATTTCAATTTTTTAATTTCGAGAGTATTTATTCGAGATTTTCCATTCGTTCTGATATCCGCGTATCATAATGTTACCGATCTGACTGTACTAAAGCAAGCGATGACGAATTTACCCTACATTTTTTCGGTGACAAATTTACCCGATGACGAAAGAAACCTAACCCGTCCAGGCTGCTAGCTTGTTATGAAATGTGTTATTTACTGGAAGAAAGCGTTTGCCGAGTCAGTCGTGGGAGCAATGGCGGCGATGAACTCGCCACTTGTCACGTCTATATTCCACGATGGTGCAGTGCAACCCACCAGTACTACGATGTGTATCCAGTGTGTACTTTTGACTCATTTTGTGATAGGGTTTTTTGTTTGACGTGTACCTTTTGTATATGAATAAATTACTATCTGACTATCTACCACTGTGAAACGAGGCTCATTGAGGCTCTGTCTACCCCTTCGGGGAAAATGACGTGTGTCTATATGTATGTATAACTACGAACCCTGTGGGAATTAACATTACTCTTGTCTTTTCGCAGTAGTTCCCATCGCAAACGGCTAAGATCACTCACAACGACCTCTAGGAACGACGTGACACGACGCCACGTAGCGTGCATACCAAATATGTTAACATAGGAAGTAGCTGCGTTGGGAAACCACGCGGGATGTAGGACATGCCTAACTAACAGGAAAGTAATGGGAAGATGATGTTCTAGCTTTCTAGGTCAAAGGTAACAAGACACTTATTATTAACGATAAGTTTTTTGTTGAGAAACATATTTTGCATTACAAGCTTTTTTTTAAATAGTGATCGAATCCGTTTGCTGGTCAAAATGAGCCTAAACACGGCCAGTCTACTATTATCTATCGAGGAGTTCCGTTATCCACATTCCGTCTCCATCATCAGATCAGCTCGCTGTCACCATCATATTGTATTGTGATCGTTTTTTTTTTTTTTAACATTGATAGTCCTTTGTTTGGCCACGATCTCACCTGTACAGGTATTATAGACAGGTATGCCAAATTTCAGCTCAATCGGTTGAGGATAACTGCTTTAAAATTCAGTTGCAAGATTCCACCCCAATCCAACTTCTACAAACATACATACATTTTTTTGCAAGTTAAATAAAAACTTGTAAAAACGGTATATTTACCATGATTATTGGGTTTCTTTTGTTCCCGATATTTCCGCACAGTTCAGGTGGATGCTGCTGCTTTTGTTTATAGCGGCCAAGAAGTTTGGGCTGTTTTAATCCTCAGGAGCTGCACGATTTGATCCCCTCGTCTCCATTCCGCCACCTGACGACCAGACGTGGAGAGGCGTTTCACTCTTTTGTTGTCGACATACCACCGTCGCGTACAAACCGTTTCTCAAGCTCTTTCATCATGCGGACAGCAAAGGCCTGGAACTCTCTTCCGGCTTCTTTATTCTCTTTTTCATACAACTTGGGCATCTTCAAACGAAGAGTGAATAGGCATCTTCTATAGGCCTCATCGTCGCTTCCCATCAGGTGAGATGTAGCCAAACGCAAGACTATTTTATTACCTATCGACCTGAGTAGGTTACGAGTACCAAGACCATAAGATTACCAACCCACCTTGCAGGCATGCCTGGTGGCACCATGGTGGTATATCAACTTCCCCCTTTGAATGGGGGAGGCCTCGTCCAACAGTAGACGTCTGACGTCTGAAGATACAATCATAATTGTATTTCTAGTATTAATATCCTATTAATATTTTCTAATTCAAAGAAATAATAGATACCAAGATAAAATTGTTCTCACCTCGAACCCACCTAACAAAGGATAAGAATTCAATTAATAGTCACTACCTATAAGTATTACCTAAGTAATGTTAATAAGGATATCAGGAAGTGTTTGTATGTCCGTCAATGAACTTAGACATCAATCAAGTGACTATAGAGGCAGGTTCATATACAGGCTGTCCTAATATGTATACAGACCGTTCACGGTAAGATGTCCCTCCGTTAGTCCTCTTAGTCTGTGTCCTTAGGAATAATTCCAACCATAGAAAAAAACACTCCACAGCAGGGGACATCTTACTGTGAACGGTCTGTACTAATCCCGGGGGTTCTACTACTATACTACATAATACGTTTAAACAACGACGTTTTTTTTATTTTCTTTAATTGGCGTCATACTGCTTGTCCATTTGCCATTTTCAAGCATATTTATTGTATTTTCAATATAATTTGCAACGTTACTATCCTTCCAAGTCGTCAAAGTCACAGTCAAGTCATGTTTTAGTAAAACAGTGGCCGTTTTACAAAAACTTTGGTAGGTACTCATTTCCACCAATTTGAAAAGTCACGCAATTCACTTCCGTTTCGTTTCATTACATTTGTGCTCTGTAGACGAGCTACATTGGTTAAAATGCCACCAAAATAACACAAAATAACTCGAAAAAAACACAAGGAAATGAAATAAAATAAAAGTAGACGACGTGTCTTATCAAAAACGGCGGAACAAGCTCGTCAACAACTTTTTGTACCTACGCGTTTTATAAAAAACGTTTTTATCCCATCAAAAACCAGTCGTTTTTTGTTTAAAAAAAATTTTTTTGGGTTTCGTACCTCACAATGTACCCAGGGAACCATTATAGAATCACTCTCGTGTATCTCTGTGTCTGTCTGTCTGTCACAGCCTATTATCACCAAAACTAGTGGACGAAAAAAGTTGTTACTTATCACATAAAGTTTAGTGTAGCGTAAATAAATGAACTCAGAATTTGAAGGTTAATTTGAAGCAAACTAGAAAATTCATAAAACTTAATTGTCAAGATCATCATGATATCAAATGAAAGGGCTAGTTATAAGAAATACAATTAATTATATATTTATTTGACCATTCCCCTAGATAGCTGCATAAAAGGCGCTATAGGTTCAAAGTCAAATTTTATAAGAATCTTTGAATTCAGTCAGTAAACACTATCAGTGTTGTTTTATGTCCATCCTACTTGCATCCTACTGGTTTTGTATAGGTACGTAATCTGGAAGAGATTTCTCTAGTGACAAGATCGCTCAGTTATTTTCTGAATGGAGGGACTGAGATTTGTAAAGCTGGACGGACACTGTCTGAGACAAAATAAGTAGACAAAAATAAAATTAAAAAAATTATGCCCCGGGTGAGGATCGAACTCACGACCTTAAGATTATGAGACTTACGCGCTGCCTACTGCGCCACCGAGGCTCTGACGTGGCAGATAAAAATAGGTCACAGTACGCTCTACTGATATCACTTCGATAACAGTATTACTTCCAGTATTATTAGTGGAAACAATTGATTATTTTACAAGCTAACTTTTCCAACTGTTTATTTTTAAATTCGAAAACATTTAGCCTGGGAGTGTTTTAAATACCAAACTACACGGGTTATATTAATAATTATAACATAACTGTCAAAGTTACAATGTATGGATGTTTGTATGTATGGATGTTTGTATGATTGGTAGGCCAGTATAAGTAGGAAGGATACAACATATTGCATGCCTTTCGATCTTCTATAGGTTACATTTCGGGGAATAATCCCAGGAACTTCTCGATCTGATCCCGACATCTCCTTTTCATCATAGGACGAGCAGACGCACGGCTCGGTACCATCCTTACCTCATTAGTATACCTACCCTTTATTCGCACTAAACGATTCAGTTCTACCTTTATAATACGAACTGCTAAGGAGTAGAATACACTACCGTCGTCTGTTTTTCCTGAAAACTATAATCTGGGTATGTTCAAGGCTAGAGTGAATAGGTGCCTTCTAGACCTTTGTGCTCCATCTTCGGCCACATCGTCACTTACCAACAGGTGAGATCGTGCTCAAACAAAGGTCTATCAATGTTAAAAAAAGGATCATCAAATAAAGCGCGCGCCGTGTTTGTTGCCGGTTTCTAGTAGTTCTGCGAACACAGTAGACATCGCGAACACAAACTTGTACCTATATAGGTAGAACTATGTATGATTTCGATCTATAATGGTGATTGGCCTAATTTCTATGAAATGTTATGTAGAGATAGATAAAATGCTGTGGTATTCTTTACATCCACCGGATTGTCATGTAGCCTGCTACCTACTGACTGTAGGAGTGATGAGTAGGAGGACATCCTACGGTAGTGTCCACATCCGAATGGATGTCCGTTAGGAAGTTGCTATCTGCAGCATTGGTCCTTCGGATTACTGAAAATATACCTAATCTATTACCTAATACTACTATACTTCGTATCATCGGTTCTTTCCTGGTTGGATGGAAATGGTTTAAAATTCAATTGCAAGACTCCACATAATAATATATTTCTGAATAGATATCAACATTAAGGTTACACACATACTAATACGTAAAGTTAAATATAAACTTGCAAACAGGGAAGTTTCGCTCGGGATTGCGCCAACACCAGGCAGATATCTTCGTATAAAAAAAAAAACTCCTCGCACCGCACGAAAAAGCAGACAAGGGATCGAACTCAAGGGATCCATGAGGAACTAATCGTTTTTATTGAATATTATCTCGTAAAATATAGATCATTTTACAGAACTCCTACAGTAAGCCCTCTGCTTTGTTGTATTGATTTTATGGATCTAATTTTTTACCCAATAATATGCACCATTTTAACAAACAATCGAATCTAGCCAAAAGTTAGAGGTAACTTTGTTTTTTTGTTTCTATCGTGAAAATACTGTCCTATTGTGTTACTGGTACCTACAGTGATCCCTCAGAATTATAATGTAGTATCCATGCATATTTATAATTTGAATATTGTACTTGTTTTAGTCAGTTTAAAATTAAATTTAAGATTGGTAATTTTGCGGCATACCCCACCTAAGTTCAAATACCTACTAAGTTCTAAACCTAGGCTGCAGAATCGTATTATGGTCAATGACAGTTTCAAATGAGTTTCCTCTTTTGAAACTGTCATTGATTATGCTAAAATATCTTGTTTATTAGTAGGTACGTAGGGTATCTATAGAAATAGGTATAACTTGTTTCTAGACAAACCTACAATGTAGCAATAACGATGTAGGAAGGAAACGCTTCCTTGTGTGTTGTTATGCATAGCTTACTCGAGACTAGATAACTATTAATAGGCATAATAAGCACATAGGTTTACTGCATAATTGTAATAATAAACAGTGTTTAATGAAGGAGTATTCATATACCTAGTAATTAAAAGATAAACATAGGTCTCTACAAAGTACACAGCGTAAAAAACTATAGTCTTGTGATCATAGAGCGGTACAGACCATACCTATCTCGAATCGATTATAATAAAAAAGAAAACAAAATTGGTAGAATATACATTTATTTACAGAAAAAATAATACAGCTTAAATACAAGAAGATATGTATACAATTTAAAAAATACAAATGAAACAGTTGAGCTTTAAAAAGACCGACGCAAACGACCTTGGTAGCTCAACTGATCCTAATCACTACCAGCTATCACCACTACGCCTCGCTTCTACCAGAAGCCCTGAAATAATTTTTAAAACGCGAATGGCCCCAGTACTACGCGGATCCAGAGGGTCGACCCCGAAAGGCTCAAATAAATAAGCTCGGAAGTAAGTAAGTAATTAAGTAATAACGGAGATATGAGGTAACTAACATCCAAAAACATACAGTTGAATTGAGAACACCTCCTCCTTTTTATACGTACTATAGTTTTTTTTTGTTTACATTGGTAGACCTTTGTTTGAGCACGATCTCACCTGTTGGTAAGTGACGATGTGGCCGAACATGGAGCACAAAGGGTCATTGTAGTCTTCAGGAAAGACAGACGACGGTAGTGTATTCCACTCCTTAGCAGTTCGAATTATAAAGGTAGAACTGAAACGTTTACGAACGTACTTACTATGTAGTAGGTATAGCGAGCTGAAGTGATAACTAAGGCACTGTGAAGGCTATCTTCACTTATTTTGTTTCAAAATAGGTAATTTATTACTGTTATTATCACCTTATACCGTTTTACGATACCATAATTATAGTATTTCTTCCTGATTGCGGTTGCGGAGTCACGCCTTTGTCCTGAGGACGATAATAGACTTATAATCACATGACAGCCATCTGTTTTCTACGTGTGGACCTTGTACACCTACCTACCTATACCTACCTAGTAGTGCATTTCCGCGAGTGGTCTAGCTAGATCTAGGCAACAGGCATCAGGGCCGGATTGGTTAACCTCTCGGCTTTCCCTCACTTCCTGTTTACACGCGAAGATTAGAGACAGTGTTGCTTCAATTAGGAAAATTATAAAGCGAGCGGCAATTATTATACTTATTGGGCATTAACAACTACATACATACCTACAGGACAAACAGGAATTAAAAATTCCTGTCTGTCCCAGAATTTGGATTGGAGGACAAACAAGAATTAAAATTACCTGTATTCGTATCGGTCACAACCCCATTCTAGATCTGTATTGGAAACTGGGTTTTCCTTGAATATTTCTAAGGAATTCAGATTTTTCCCTCCTGTGCAGCCAACCTAAATAGTTTTTCCGACCTTAAAAGCATCTATTCTGTGAATTTCAAAATCGTTAGAGGAGTTTTTGAGAGTTACCTCGAAACACAATGCATTCTTTGTCTATGCAGATTACTGCTCATACAAATAAATAGATATTGCCCATTTAATAAATAAGGAACTCAATAAAAATGGGATTTTATTATGTATTAATCTTTATAAGATAGCGTTAAATAATGATCACCAATATTGATAACTCAGCACTTTTTTTTTACTATAGCATTACTGAGTAATTTCATAATTTAGGGGCCAAGCTAATATCTAATTGAATAAAAAATACCTATATGAAAAAAGTTGACAATACAGTCACTAGGGTCAGTCAGTCAGTCATTATCGGTGTTTGGAATTACTTTTTAAAGGGTCGGCAACGCGCGTGTGATGCCTCTAGTATTGCAGGCGTCCATAGGCTACGGTAACCGCTTACCATCAGGTGGGCCGTATGCTAGCTTGCTACCTTGGTAGGCAGTATAAAAAAAAATAGGTTACTGGGAGCGTAGCGACGAGCACACGAGCTTTCCTATCTGACTGTGGGGTCTTTGGTGATCGAATTTTCTACAACTCCCCGATATCCGATCATGCTAAAATTTGGTACGCACTTGACTCTGAAGAGAGAAAAATAAAAAATAAAAAAGATAATGCTTTATTTATAGAAAGAATAATAAAAATAACACAAGGACCTAGGCAAAAAAAAAATACTAATGAAACAACTGTGCTACCTGAACCTGCTACCGCTGCTAACGATCTAAAGGTAGCACAACTGATCCAAATCTACCAGACAGAAGCGACCCTAAGACGCTATAGCTGCATTGCTACGATGCCTGGCAATACTAATGCTTTGAGCCAGATAAGAGCCAGCTCTCGGGTCACGTCAAATTTTATGATACATCCAATATTGTCATCGTCTATCCCTTGCGTAGTGATTTGATGTCAGGGTATTTACAGGTGATCTCTTCATCTCACGAGATGATGCCTCATCTCCAGCTCCTAGTCCACTCCTGGACCTTGCGCGGTGTTTATTGTTGGCCTAGGTCACGCATGCGCCCTTGTCTTCTCGAGAATAACAATTAAGAATAGTATGTTGAGCTCAGAGCATTATTAATAGACACAGTTGCCAGATGTACTTATGTTAATAAAGCTTATATGTGACTGCGTTTAAATGGAAAATTATGCTTGTTAGTGCATCTGTTTATTCAATGTTGTGTTCTTCTTCATAATGAGAATACAAAATCAAATTTTTAAAAGAAATATGTAAAAGGAGAAACAACTCAAGAAAGAAAGCATGAAAGAAAGAAAGATAGATACATAGATAGATCCTAACACTTTATTGCACAACACAGAAAATAAGCTATATCATAAATTAATTAAACTAAACACGGAAGAAAGAGAGTTAAAAGCATGAAAGAAAGAAAGATAGATACATAGATAGATCCTAACACTTTATTGCACAACACAGAAAATAAGCTATATCATAAATTATTTAAACTAAACACGGAAGAAAGAGAGTTAAAAGCATGAAAGAAAGAAAGAAGTTCCGTGTCTGTGTGTTGTAGTAGCATGGTAGGTACTCGTAGCTACTTATACCCACGACACAGGGTTTTCTAGTGTGGGATCAGGACTTTGTATGTGACTGAGGATGTGTTGTTTTGTTATAGATTATACATGGATACATAATACATAGACACACGCTTTTTTCCGCGAAAGGGTAGGCAGAGCCTCAATGGGCCTCTTTTCACAGTGGGTTGCACCATCGTCGAATATAGACGTGACAAGTGGTGAGCTCATCGCCGCTATTGACTCCCACGACTGACTCGGCTGACGCTTTCTTCCAGTAACAACACATTCCATAATAAGCTAGCAGCCAGGACAAATCTTATGCAAACGAATCTTATCAACAAGTCCGGGTAATCCCTTAGCTTAGCTTTAGGTTAGCTTTTACAACATCCACGGGAGGAGACGGAGGGGTCTATTCTTAGGCCGGACACACCACAGCACAGCTCAGTATATCCCGACACGGTAGCATGATGTACAGCCTCGGGAGAAGCTATATATATATACATCCCTGTCTATCTAACCTATCAATCTACAACCGGGCAGATACATCATCCATCAGAGATTTACCTTGTATGACTGTATGGCACTCATACAAAAATGGATGTAAAATGAGTCACAATAATAATCACTCGAAATATTATGTAATATTTTTTCTGTGTACTCACATGTGAAGGTTTAAAAACCGCAATAAATATGTGTCAATCGTTTAGACGAAATAATATTTCCTTATTGAGACTTGCTTTCCAGGGTTTTGTTAAACTTTGACTTACTACCTAAGTCAGTTATTTTCGACAATCCCAAGCTCACGAACGGTGCCCGGAGAGACTTTGCCTCTCTCTACGTGTTCTGCCGTTTGTATAATGGGTTTTGTTCCCAGAAATTGTTTGACATGATGCCTACAGCAACCTTTTTTCACCGCACCGCTCGCCATCGGCAGAGGATTCATCGCCCACCTTACAGCCAGGTTAGCCCCACACTGTGCGGTTTCAGAGGAACTTCCTACCGCGAACACTCAGGTTGTGGAATGATCTGCTGAGGTTTTGCCGAGTGACTACAGAACGGGGTTCTTCAAAAGGGGTGTTTGTAATTTTTTAAAGGGTCGGCAACGCGCGTGTTATGCCTCTGGTATTGCAGGGTTCCAAGCTACCGTAACCGCTTACCAATAGGTGGGCCGTATGCTTGTTTGCTACCTGTACCTTGGTAGTATATAAATAAAAAAAATAAAAGTCCCGTGTAATCTAAAAGGGACCCTTCAATGATCACTTTCTTTTCCGTCAGTCTGTCTGTTTGTCTGTCCCGCAGCTTCGCAAGCAGGCGGCCGGCGGCGGCGGCGCGTGGAATCGGGATAAAAAGCACAGTTTGAGAGCAAAGCTAGAACGCCCTATCGATGCGTTTTGTAAAGTTGATGTTAGGAGAAGTAGGTACCTAGCTAAGAGGTGACGTTAAATAAGAGGACAGAGCTTACTTATTTGAGCCTTTCGGGGTGGAGACTCTGTTATTACAATGTAACAAGTATAACAATGTTTTTCTTTTAAAAAATAGTAAATTTGGACACCTGATCTGATGAAGGCGACAGATTATAAAACATAAGGCGGCCTTATCGCTAAAAGCAATGGGTGCCTGGTAACCTTTGGACGGTCAGGTTCTATGCAACTATGTTTGACCCACAACACCTAAGATTTATTTGTAAAATCCCACCATAAGGGCTGAACTGATTTCGATGAAATTTGGTGCAGATATAGATTTTGATCAGGATTGACACACATGCTATTTTCATCCCGGTGTCTCGTGAGAGAAGCCGCGCACGAACGCTAGTTACCCATATTTTCATGCACTCCTCTGCGGCCTTTAGTCCAGGCGGGCGGAGGTCATCGTTTACTTGATAGCATACTTCATTTCAAATCGATAGACCCACCTCGCCTATCAATTAACTATAAACAGCCTGAGAGTAATGACAAGCAAGGTAGAGCGCGCCTGTGGTAGTACGAACGCTCCGTCTAGTCAGCTGACTTTCTAGCAAAAGTTGTGTGGTAGTGCTACTATAGTGATCCCATCATCAGAACTGGACTTTGATACAAATGGAACCAATCCAAAAGTAACTATATCCTTTCAGATAATCCTTTCGATCTTATATAGGTTACATCTTGGAAAATGTGCTCAGGAACTTCATGATCTAATCCCACCATCTCCTTTTCTTCATACGACAAGCAGGCGCTCAGTACCATCCTTACCTGTGTCTTTACCTCATCAAGTATACCCGCAATTTGCACTAAGCGTTTCAGTTCCACCTTTGTAATGTGAACTGCTAAGGAATAGAACATAATATGGGTATCTGTGAATAGGTGCCTTCTAGACCATCGTGCTCCAACGACGGCCGCATCGTCACTTACCAACAGGTAGGATCGCGGCCAATAGAGGGTCTATCATAGATACAAAAAAAAAGATAGAAATATACTTTTTCAAATACATTTATTTATAAACAACGGAGTTAAGAGGTAAACATAAAAAATATACAACTGAATTGGTTGTTAGGTTTTTGCTAAAACAGGTCGATACATATCGTGAATAAGTTCTGAAAATAATTGTTTTAGAGCATGTTGTTACAAAATCGGTCAATATTTTAATTTTGTTATACATAACTTTGATTATTTTGCAGTTATCTGTTGCATAATCTGGTAAGTTTATGTAAGTATCTTGTGTAGTCTATACTATATATTATAATATATCGTGTTCGTGTCGCACCACACAACACTAGTCAGGAAGTGACAACACTAGGGAGGAAAATTGTGAAAATACTTGAATTTGACTACTACTTCTTATTCTACTTCTTAATGGTGAGCTAAAGCTAAAAAGTATTTGACTTTGACAGCTTCATAATGACAACTGACACATTCAACAATCAAATTCTATAGACAAATACCTTTTTATTCGTTTTATATTCATTTCGAAAACATAAATATCATAGCCAATTTTGGCGTCTTCCGGTGTGATACGATCGTGTACCTACGATGGTGGATACACGGTGTTGATCAACTAAGTTTCACCAAAGTCCTACACGGGATGTCTCACACCGGTGAATGGCGTAAGCATAGTTTAAGTACGACGAACGATTGGTGTCATCGTGTGGATTTTCGTAGCTAAACTGCGACTCGGGGTACCAGTGCCGTAACTATACCATCTGGGGCCCGTGGCAAAATCGAAAATTTAAAAAAAATAATGATGGCTCACTTTGGATTTTAAGCAGAACTTATAAAAATATACTTTTCAAATAAATAAAAAAATACTCGGGTACACTGTAAAAAAAATATTGAGCTCGCGGCCTCTTGGGCCTGGGCCCTCTTGGGTCGGGGGCCCGTGGCATTTTGCCAGCCCTGCCACCCTATTGTTACGCCACTGCGGGGTACAGAGCTAGGTAGTGTATCACTACTCCGGCTGACCCTGTGTGGGTGGAGATCCGCCGCGATAGAAACACGTATAATGTGTTATTGCGATTGGCGAATATAGACACGTAACCGTACGTTAAGAGCTAGGTGGTGTATCACTACTCCGGCTGACCCTGTGTGGGTGGAGATCCGCCGCGATAGAAACACGTATAATGTGTTATTGCGATTGGCGAATATAGACACGTAACCGTACGTTAAGAGCTAGGTAGTGTATCACTACTCCGGCTGACCCTGTGTGGGTGGAGATCCGCCGCGATAGAAACACGTATAATGTGTTATTCCGATTGGCGAATATAGACACGTACCCGTACGTTAAGAGCTAGGTAGTGTATCACTACTCCGGCTGACCCTGTGTGGGTGGAGATCCGCCGCGATAGAAACACGTATAATGTGTTATTCCGATTGGCGAATATAGACACGTAACCGTACGTTAGACAGCACTTACACACACGTTTTGTTGACTAGCTCTTGCATTTGGGTTTGTCACTAGGTTTAATTTTTCTACGTGATGAATTACTAAACTCGTCTTCCTCATAATGATGTTTTCATGACAATTCAATAATGATACTTTTTAAGTCTTTAACGCCACAGAATAAATAATAACCACCGTTCAACCGTTTAGATAATACATTGATACCATTTTTTACACTACTACCCCAAAAAATGGTAAAATGAATAAGAATAAATAATATTATATGTATACCCAAATCAAGCCTCTATAATATCAATAACTCAATAGAAGACGCTGCGGACCTGTCCTTATGAACTACATAGTAGTAATGTAAATTTTCACCAATTATTTACAAGACATATCTCATGATTAATTGTCAAGTAAACTGTTAATTTAACAGTGGATGGAGGCGGTTTAGGACCGTTCTTCGTGGCATTCTATAGAGGAGGCCTATGTCCAGCAGTGGACTGCTGTACGCTGATGATGATGATGATGAGCTCTAAACAAAAAAAAACAAAAATGAGATTAAAATGAATTTGTTTTTTAGATTGATAGACAAACACATATATTTGTATGTAGAGATATTGATATAAACATGGTTACTTCACGTTTATATTATAACACTTGATTACCTACGAGTGGGCAAAAACTTAATCCTTTCAATTACACGCTCGGTACAAGCCATAAGCTGAAGCTGTTTTTATTAATATTCATTTCTTCAGATGTGACACATTAAATCCAAGAGTAAAGTTACACAGTAGTAGTGAGTAGGCTCTGTACCAACTGTAGGTACTGATCATTATTTACTAATAAATGGTTATAATTATAACCTTTTAAATAGTTCAAATACTTCTGATGTTCAAATAACAAGTTTACCGCAATTATTGCAATTTCAGCGTTATTTTGTTGTACGATATGAGTCAAAGTCAAAGTCAAAGTCAAAAAGCATTTTATTCATTGAAATCACAAGGATCATTTTGAACCGTCTTAAAAAATAAATTTACATTTACTCCTGTTCCAACGCAAGCAGACCTAGAAGAATCAGGCAACAAACACGGTCTGTTTTTCTTTTGATGATCCTTCTTACTACTAGTTGGGGAGCGCCTGAATGGTGCCTCGAAAACAAGTGAAAGCTTATTCAAAGAAAAAAGGAAAATCAACTTAAAAGCCTTACTTAGGTAGGCAGTCAAAAGTAAGATGATAGAGAAAATCAGCAAAAGTTCATAAGGCTGCACACACTACGCTTGATATATTATACTCATAAATAACACATCAATAATAAATTATATGTAGGTACAGACATTGCAAATTGACAAATTAGGTGTCGGGGGGCAGAGCGACATCAGGCCACGCGGCTTTATCATTAACATAGTCATGTAGTGTGTAATACGCTTTCTTAATTAAACTATTCTTTATGTAGAATTTAAATCTTCGAATCGAAAGTTTTGAAGCACTTTCTGGAAGACTGGCCTAAATAGTCCAGTCAAGGTAAACATGAAAAGTGGATCGTGCTTGCAAAAGTTCCGGTCACGTTATACAGAAACAATAACAATAAACAGTGCCTAAGGGATAAACACTGCTTAAACAAGTTTTAACTTATATTTAAACAATGTATAAGCCATGTCTACCCCCAGACAACGGTTAAATAATGGTTTTGTCGTATCACTTTATACCACAAAAACCACGCGTATACTTGTTCTGGGTCTGGGTGTTATGATACCATGGCACTTGGAGTTCCTGATACCTACGACACAGGGAATCCTAGCTTGGGATCAGGACTATGTACCTATGTGACTGTTAGGTGTTCTTATGTTACTTTTGCATATATTCTACGCTTTTGCTAAACAACAGTTAAACACGTGTCTATACGGCGTGTCTTTGTTTTTTGTGGTAAGGTGGTAGTGATCTATGTGGTCCTCTTGATCGCTTTCATTTGTAACTCAGTCCAGCATTTTATATTAAACCATAAGTACCAGTACAGATCTTGACCTTATTATATTTCGGCATTGAGCGCCGAGAGACAGCAGCCTCAGATATATACATATACACAGGTAGGCAGTGTGCAGGTGTGTCAGCTCATATTGATTGGAGGTTGACAATGTCATGAGATAAGAATCCTGTCACATTTATAAAAAACTACACACCCGCCCCGACTTCGCACAGAAATATAAATATAGTTAGTTTTTTTTTTATACTACCAAAGTAGCAAACAAGCGTACGGGCCCACCTGTTGATAAGCGGTTACCGTAGCCTATGGACGCCTGCAATACCATAGGCATCACACGCGCGTTGCCGACCCAGTAAATTTTCCAAACACCCCTTTTGAACCCCTTACTGTAGTGTCTTGGGAAAACCTCTGCAGGATTCCACAGCCTGAGAGTTCGCGGGAGGAAGTTCCTCTGAAACCGCACAGTCTGGGACCACCCTGGCTCTAAGGTGTGCGGATGAATCCTCTGCCGATGGCGAGCGGTGCGGTGAAAAAAGTTTGCTGTAGGCATCATGTAAATTCCTCGGAACAAACCCCAGTAACCGGACGACTGTCCAGGCTATACTGGCTTAGGGTACCTGGACCACAGATTACATTATAGTATAGTAGTAGCTGGACGTTCAACCTGAACAAACGGTAGAACACGCAGAGATATATATTCATAGTAGAAGTAGAGCTTTTACTAAAATGCTCTACTTCTACTAGAATTCATCTGGGGAAGTACTATACTATACCTACTGTACTATACCTATTTGACGACCTCTGTTGAGTGGCGGGCGATGGTTCGCCTGCAACGCAGGAGGTTGCGGGTTCGATTCCCGCCTCGGAACAAATATTTGTACGATCTGCAGATATTTGTTCAGGGTGTTCTGGTTATTTTATATGTGTAGGCACAGAATATATGGTGTAGGTAATAAAAAATATATATCTATGTATAGGCCTGGCGTTTAACTTAGTAGCCTCCTGAGGTATGGCAGCACGGGAGGGGTGACATGTGATGTTAAGAACTGTCGGGCTACACACGTGATGAAAATTAGTGAAGATATATCTTACGATATTTACAAATAAGTACCTAAGTCATTGCGATAGAGAATAAAATACTTGTTCAAATAATTATTATATTTAATACTAATATCAATATTTTCAACTGAACTTTCAATTTATTAGCTTATGTCCATATCGCTACTCGAATCACTGTCAGTATGACTGGAATCACTTTCGTTATCTGAGTCGTTTATATCGCTTTCATGCTCGGCAGAATTTGGATAAAATTTCCTAACCTTGAAAAAATTATATACATTATAAACAACATCTTTAGTTTGAGCCGAGGACCCATCTTCGGTTGCTAATCTCGTGTGCGTCTTGTCTAAAGCGGCCGGAAAAAACGAACTCGAGGAAATGTGTGTATATTGTATAATCGGGTATATAAGGATAAAAGGGCATGTACTCGAAGATATAAAACAAACAGATATAAACAATAAGATATCCTTGTTTTCCTTATTAAATAAAAATGTCAAAGTAACAACTAATTACCGACTTATTAGTAAACAACAAGTGGTGTGCATGTGGCCTTATTTCCTTCCGATTGACATTGGCCTCCTCGCGAATGGTAATGCCACAGCCAACGAGCAGCACGGTTGGAACACTTTCAATAAACAAATATTGGGTTCTACCTACAATAAAAAGACGCCTCCGTCCGAGTGTTCGCGGGAGGAAGTTCCTCTGAAGTCATAAGACCAATAACTTTAACCAATGACAGTTTCAAAAGAGGAAGACGAGTGACAAACTTTCTGGGCTGGTCCAACTCAACTGAGTCTGCTGACACACCCGTACTTTAGTTGCACTTGGAACAATGTCGAGAACGCTTGTGTTCTAATAATAGTAGATTAGTAGCCAAGGGCTGTAAGGCATCAATTGCAGCCCGAGATATTTAGGCGCACGAGCGCAGCGAGGGCGCCTATAGTTCGAGGGTGCCATTGATGCTTACACCCGAGCTAACTACTCTGCTTTACATCTCGATTGTGAGGTAAGTAGAAAAAAACCGGCATTACAAGAATAAAACATTTAATAAAAATGGAATAAATGCACCACAAACTAGATGGCTGCAGCTTTTTTGATAGCTCACTAAAGTATGTTAAGAATACAGTCTCAGATAAAGACTTTACTCGTTTTTCTTTTCGCCACTTCATGAACTCGTCGTAAGTTTTCAAATATCTCTCTTTAGAACTTTCAGGCAAAATATTGTTAATTGCTGCTTCAGCTTCCATTTTCATTGAATCGGGAGTGCAGCTTATATCTTCATCACTTGCAGAACTCATGTCTTTTTCCTAATTAGCAAGTAATTATAAAAAAAAAAAAAAAAAACAATATTTAAAGTAAAAGTTTTCTATTTCCGCCTTTTTTCATCTTTTTTTAAATTATTTTTTTCAAAAACGAAATTGAGCTTCGCCGTTCGATATTTAAAATTGATAACTATTATACTCATACGAAGACAAGGCTGAATAGCGAAGCGACCTCTTTTGTCATAGGGCTGAATGCATGATGTCTATTGCCAGTATGATGGTTAGATGTACGCGAACTTTTTTAAAGAGTGAAGTTTTTTTTTTAATTACTTACCGCCCTAGTGCTTTTCTAGCTACATTATTACCCTAGAGCGCTAATTGGTCACCTACAAGCCCCATTTGGGGGTAATAAGGACCTACTTACCGAATATGAGAGATGTAAATACCTAAAACGCATCAAAATGCCTTATTGTGTAAAAACTGCTTCAATCACTCCGGGAAGAAAAATAAATCTCACGGAGTTATTTTCCACTCGCAAGTATGGTTAAAAACGTTATTTAGCTGACAAATATATATTCTGTTGATTAAATACCGACCACATCGCCATATTTGAGAGAGCGAGATAGACAATACGGGGACTACAGTCGACTACTACAGTCGGGAAGTTCCGAACCAGACATTCGTGCGACGACGAGCCGGCCCGAGTCAACCGGAGCCCATTGCTTAATGACTGCTACGTTAGAGCGTCACTCGACTTCCACTTTTCAAACTGTAATTGACTTTAACTAAGCCAGCTGTTTTCTATGAACTGTGGGGTTATCCACTACACTGTCTTACAACGGCTAGTTTAATTTTGAACTTTAAGTTCATCAAGTTAAAGGTTACTTGTTTGGCTTTAAAAAATGTACCTTCCGCAAAAGGTATGACTCTGTTTGTACAATAGGTATATTTGTTCCAATGGACTCTATATGGGAATCTATGTAGGATAATGGCGTTCGTGTGTTTTCCATTTGCAGCTTGCAAAAACCTGAAGGTCAATTATTCTCGTAGGTAATTATTTTATAACCACACTGAAAGATGACCGAATCAAGACTCAATTGATAATTGATTGAAGTTGGTATTCTGCTCCCTCATAATAACAAATTAGTCTACTTTAATATGTTTTTTACAAGCTTTTATTAAACTTACAATGTTTGTATGTTTGTATGTATGTACACTACATGACTATGTTAATGATAAAGCCGCGTGGCCTGATGTCGCTCTGCCCCTCGACACCTAATTTGTGAATTTGCAATGTCTGTACCTGCATATAATTTATTACTGATGTGTTATTTATGTGTATATCAAGCGTAGTGTGTGCTGCCTTATAAACTTTTGCTGATTCTCTCTATCATCTTACTTTTGACTGCCTACCTAAGTAAGGCTTTTAATTTGGTTTTCCTTTTTTCCTTGAATCAGCTTCCACTTGTTCTCGAGGCACCACACAGGCGCTCTCCACCTAGTAGTAAGAAGGATCATCAAAAGAAAAACAGACCGTGTTTGTTGCCTGATTCTTCTAGGTCTGGTTGCGTTGGAACAGGAGTAACTGTAAATTTATTTTTTAAGACGATTCAAAATGATCCTTGTGATTTCAATGAATAAAATACTTTTGACTTTGACTTTGACTTTGTGTGTGTGTGTGTGTGTCTGTCTGTGGCATCGTAACTCCCGAACGGATGAACCGATTTTGCTTTTGTTTTTTTTGTTTGAAAGGCTTATTAGTCGGGAGAGTTCTTAGCTGTGTTTGATCAAAATCGGTTCAACCGTTTCATCGCGTTGAGGTTTTTTTTTATTTTTACAAAATTAATTACTTGTATTTGTAGAAGAGCTTTTGTGAAAGAGTTCTTCCGGGTAGGTACTACATACCCATTTCTGCCGCAGTAGCAGAAGCAGTAGTGCTTGCATTGCTGTGTTCCGGTTTGAAGGTACCGCCGGTGAAATTACAGGCACATGAGACTTTTCATCTTTATGTCTCAGGGTGGCGCGATGGCGCATGGCGGGCGTAGTGCAATGCCACATAGGGCGCGTCCTAGGCGAACGTGACCTATGTGGCAATGCATTGTTAAAGGCAGAGGTTACTGCTTAACATCCGGTGGGCCATCTGCTAATTCCGTCATTGAAGAAGAAAAAAATAAGAAAAAAGTTAAATGGTGACAGCGGGCTGATCTGATGGTGGATAATGGAACTCCTCGATGGATATAATAGTAGACTGGCCATGTATAGGCTCATTTTGATCAGCACACGGTAACGATCACTAATTTTATAAAAGCTTTTATTGAAGCAGTCGTGGGAAGCAATGGCAGCGATGAGCTCACCACTTTTCACGTCTATTTCCCACAATAGTGCAAACCCACGTGAAAAGAGACCCATTTGAGGCTCTGCCTACCCTTTCGGGGAGAAAGGCGTGTGTCTATGTATGTAGGTATTGAAATATATATTTTTCCCAAAAATATTATTGTTTTTTCTTCTGTGTATGAGTGAAATTTACGTATGAAACATTTAAAGAGACCGATAACAGTACATAATGTCAATGTTATCTCAACTCTTACAAATGGCTTCCTTTCCTCCGAGGTTAGTTCCTGCCCGCCTTCGGCTCTAGGTCACTCGGTTACACTTGCACATGTCATTACCATCTCCATACAGACGCAGGAGTGTGATAGCACTAACTAGGAACCCACAACAACAAAAAACAATACAGCAGCAGCAGTTCGGAAGTTATGCGCAATTTCACATTCACACATTTCGACGATTGATTTTTATTTATATACTAGCTATTCACCCCGTCTTCGCACGGGTAGTTTCAGCATGAAAAACAGCCCCCCTCCTCCTCCTCCCCCCCCCCCCCCCCCCCTCCTCCCCCGCGTGTCCGTTTCCTGGTTCTAAGCTAACTCCCCACCAATTTTCAGCCAAATCGGTTCAGCCGTTCTTGAGTTATAAATAGTGTAACTAACACGACTTTCTTTTATATTATACTAGATGACCCGCGCGCGACTTCGTCCGCGCGTAGTTTGAAAACATCCCCGAAGCGGCGTGCAGACAACAACTTAAACATCAACAAGCACCCCGTGAAACGATTTTTGAAACAACACCACACTCAAGTTTTTTAATTTAAGGGTCACATTTTACCCTTTATTTCCTGAAAATAATTGAATCTTAACAACGACACTGTGAAACGACCTTTGAAACGACACCGAACTCAAGTTTTTAAATTTAGGGGTCCCATTTAACCTTGATATACTGAAAATATTTTGATTTCAACAACGACACCGTGAAACGACCTTTGAAACGACACCATACTAAAGTTTTTCAATTTAGGGGTCCCATTTAAACCTTGAGGGCCTGAAAATATTTTGATATCACTGTAAAACTAACTTTTAAATCGTCAAAATACGCTGAAAGCTGGCTAAAACGTAAAGTGTTTTTATTTACAAAGAAAATGTTCCCGTGCCTTTTTTCAGCAAAATTTCAGGTACTGCTGAAACATATTTTTGCTATTTTTATATAAGGAATCTACCTGAGAATTTTCAAGTTTCTACTACCAACGGTTTCAGAAATACGAAGCATTTTAGTCTTACATTAAAAGCCGTTTTGGACCCCATACAGGGTGAATTTTCCAAAATCCTTCCTTAGTACACCCCTACACCCAAAAAGCAATACATCCTCCAAATTTCATGTATCTAGGTCCAGCGGTTTAAGTTGTGCGTTGCAAAACGCAAAGTGTATACATTAAAAGCCCTTTTTGGACCCCTAAGGAAGCGAATTTTCCAAATTCCTTTTTAAGTACACCTTTACACCCTAAAAGGACAACACTCTCTATATTTCAAGTCTCTACGACCAGGGGTTTAGGCTGTGCGTTGTAAAAACTAAAGTTTTTTTATTTTTTTACAAAGTAAACGTTCCCCTGCCGTTTTTCAGGAAAATTTCAGGCATCGCTGAAACACGTGTTTGTTAATTTTATTTTAGGAATCTCCTTGTAAAATTTCATGGTTCTACTACTAACGGTTTCCGAAATACAGAGCATTTTTGTTTTACGTTAGAACCCCATTTTGAACCCTTTACCATGCGAATTTACAAAATTCCTTTCTTAGTACAACCCTACGCATCGAGACAAATACACCCTCCAAATGTCAAGTCTCTACGACCAGCGGTTTAGGCTGTGCGTTGGACCTCGGTCAGTCAGTCAGTCAGTCAGGACATTGCCTTTTATATATTAGACTAGCGACCCAATACTCAATACTCAATACTCAACCACCCACCGCTTTATACTACTTGGTATGACGGGTAAAGCAGATGGCCCACTTCCCTTTGTCTATGAACAGTGCAATACCTCACAGGTCACGCCCACCTAGGACGCACCCTATGTGACATACACATATCACTGCACTGCGCCTGCCAACCTGAGACATAAAGATGAAAAGTCTCATGTGCCTGTAATTTCACCGGCGGCACCCTTACCAAATATTTATTCTGTGGCCTTACTCTTCAAACCGGAACACAGCAATGTGAGCACTACTGCTTTACGGCAGAAATAGGTATGGTGGTAGTACTTCCCCGGACGAACTCTTTAACAAAGAAGCTATTTACGAATACTGAATTTCTCTCCTTCTGTTATCCGAAGTCACTTCCACGTCCGCACTTCTCATTGCAGACGGTAGTGACAGTAGGTCAGGTTATTGTTCAGTACGCTAAGTAAATACAAATAAAAGTATAACTTATTAGTTGACCAATTTAAAAGTAATGACATAACTTGTTTACTTTATATAGGAAGTGAATGCATCTCGCGAGAGGATTTTATTTTACTTTCGATTTATGAGCATAATATCCGTGATTACCGAACTACGTGTCCCAATACAACTGCGGCTACGCAGGTGTAAGTATTTATTTATTTATTTATTATATTTATTTTATTTTTTTAGGAAAACAAACAGTACTAAGAATCTTATTCATCATCATCGTCACGAGCCATTAAATGTCCATTTTTGGACGTAGGCCTCTCCCAATTTCTTCGACTCGAGTCGATCAGTTGCCTTCGCCATCCAGTGATAGCCTGCGTATCCTTTTATATCGTCCACCCATCGTTTCGGTGGATGACCTCTGGGTCTTCTGTTTGCCCACGGTCTCCATTCAAGGATCCGTCTCGTCGAGCGACTTCTTTCAAGACTAGCCATACACTAAACACACTATATACTACTATACACTATATACTAGCTATATGTATAATAAAAAAAAAACTGTGTAATATATATTGTATTAAGTATATCAGTTATCTATTACCCATAACACAAGCTCTGCTTAGCTTGGGGCTAGATAATGTAGTGTGAACTGTCCCGCTTTATTTTATTTATTTATTTATAACCCGCCCAACTCCACTTTTGCTCAGCAATAACGGTGACCACGTCTCTCAACTTAGTTGTCCGCCGTATCCATTCATTCCGTCTGCGATCCCGCAAAGTTATTCCGAGCATAGCTCTCTCCATCGCCCTTTGCGCGACTCTGAATCGAATTACTTATCTAAAAATTAAACTACTGGTCATTAAGATGTTTCCACATATTGCGTCTAAGGATACTTGCTTATTGCGGAAATAAAAATATAAACAAAAGGAAAAATAAGGAAAACTTAATCAAACAAGAAACAGCTATGGAAACGCATCGAACCAGCGGTCTAGTAACTTTTTTAAATTTTATAATACAGAGGCAGCTTTTAGATCTAATGCGTGCGTGTATATCTTAGTCGCTATGACCAAACGTAACATAACGCGGGCTCGTTAAGATATCTGCGTGGAATCATCATTTGGAATGCATTATGACATCACACGTTATTGGCAAGGAATCTCCTATAGGCACACTATAGGTCATAGCAAATTATAAGGGCCCTGATCTAAATTGAATAACCTGACTTTAAATGTTTGTCAAGTATATTTTTGAAAGAATTCACCGAGGGGCACTGATCACTGAGTCTGGTAGCCAGTTCGAAGTGCGCGCACGACGCGTTTGGACAATATGTGCATCCTCGGATTGCTGGTACTTGGCCCGCGTTGGAGCTTCAGCGAGTGTCCTCTGAGCCCTATATTATTGTTCATGGGATATAGTGTCTGTGATAAATCTGGTACACTATAGTGGTATAGTGGTGTGGTGGTTGGTTTGGATCTTGTAGGTCTCTATTAGGTCTCCGCGCTCTGTACGTTGCTGCAATACAAGCTTTTATAAAAATAGTGATCGTAACCTGAACACGGCCAGTCTACTATTTCTCTGAACTATCGAGAAGTTCCGTTATCTACCATCCGTCTCCATCATCATCACCATTGTATTGTCATCGGAACTTGACCGGTGTGCAAAATATCAGCTCAATTGGTCGAGGTTACATCATCGAAACACGCCTTTTCCCGTGAAGGGGTAGGCAGAGCCTCAATGGGCCTCTTTTCACCATCAAGTAGGTTGCACCATCGTGGAATATAGAAGTGACAAGTGGTGAGCTCATCGCCGCCATTGCTACCCACGACGGACTCGGCTTACGGAGGCCTGCAATGCTCTAAGGACTCTGCTAACGCTTTCTTCCAATAATAACACATTCCATAATAAAATAGCAGCCAGGACAAATCTTATACCGACGAATCTTATCAACAAGCCAGGGTAATCCCTTTGTCGGCTTTTACGACATCCGCGGGAGGAGATGGAAGGGTCTATAAAATAAAACCTTGTAAAAAATTGATCATTATCACAATAGCTTAAAAAATAGCTTGTAGAAGGCCACTGCTAGACATAGTCCTCCCACATTCGAGGTAGACTTTGTGGCAGAACCATTGTGGTGAAAGGGTTCAATGCACTTTTCAGAGGCTCCCTTCATGCACAATACAAAATAATATATAAGTAAGTACCTAACCATGTAATTATGAGAGCTGGCTCTTATCTTGCTCAACGCATTAGTATTGCCATTCAGCGTGGCAATGCAGCCAGCATCTTAGGGACGCCTCCGTCTGGTAGTGATTTCGATCAGTTGAGCTACCTTTAGATCGTTTTCAACGGACTTAAGGTTGATCAGCTGTTTCATCTGTTTTTTTATAAAATGTTGTACCTAGTACTTGTATTAATTAGTTCTATTATTATTTCTGTAAATAAATAATTAATTATAATTGTTATTATTATTATTTAAGTATGTGTAATTTGTTTTTATAGTTATGTAAACTTAAGTACCTACATTAAATTTGCTAACGTTTGCATTACCTGTAGCCTACCTCTACCATACCTAGGTCACCTATGTATGTATTAGACAGTTTTTATCTGGTGACTCTATTCTAGCATTGAATACGTGTAAGTTTATCATAAACCTATTACTTACTGCATTATCATAAATATGCAAAACAGTATATATCGGCGACATTGAGCCGTTGAATAAACGACATTTCCTGCGCACGAGTTCCGATGTATACCTAGACGGTGAAAGATAACGGTACACATCGCAAAACAAATAGTTACCGTGCTACAGTTAATTACCCAAAATATAAGTCGACCGTATACAATACAATCTACAACTTCTAAGTAGAAAGTTCCTTTCTTCCTACCAATAGCAATCGCGCGATAAAATCTTGCGCTGTTATTGGTTAAACGATTTCGCGGCAAAATCGCAGCCGGTCGACTCTTATATGTGAGCAAGACAGAGCTATACTATACGTTCGGCTTCTGTCGGATATCAGTCAGCGCTTTTCTGTGTAAACGAATACAATCGATCGGACTTACATTTTGGGTAAAACTGTACTTATTAGCGCGGAATATCCTTGGAATAGTTACACCGTGTTGTCTCTTTCAATTGAATTTTAAACTGCATATCAGTGCAAAAGACAAAACAATGTGTTACTATTTTGAGGATAACCAGAGTATTAGCTACTGCCTAAGGTATAGGTAATATAGACTGAACGGTTGTCCCCAAAAAACAAGACATTTAAAAAACAAGTAGTTACAACAAAATAAGAAAAAATTACACAGAAATAAAAGACGAAAATAGAAAATTTTTACATAAGCGTCATGTGTGTTGAGTGGGGACAAAAAGGTCCCCACCACAGCACACTAACATATGAATATACTAGAGAAATGACCGATATTCCCAGATGCATTTTTAAGCTAATAGTCATAATAATAGTCATAAAAGTTATTTATTGATAATATAATTTTTTATAAGTCAAGTTAAAAAAGTCGATTTCAAAGATAAAGTTTTTTAAGAAAAAGATATTTACATTTACTATTTATTGGTACGGTGGCTCTGCATTCGAAAGAGAGATTGTAAGGCCAACTAATAGAATCACCGAGGATGTGAGCAAAATGCTTGGGTAACTAAGTTATTAGTTAGTTAGTTGTTGATAAGTTGTTTGTTAGTGTGAGATATTTGTTCAGGGTGTTCTTGGTATTTTCTATGTATAATAAAAAATATCTATCTATGTAATGTATTGTATTAAGTATATCAGTTATCTGGTACCCATAACACAAGCTCTGGCTTAGCTTGGGGCTAGATAATGTTGTCCAGCATTTTTTTATTTTATTTTATATTTGTGTTCTATCGGTACCCGCATGCTGGCCTCAACCAATGTCACTTGATAACAAGAACATTTCACCCACATTTATTTGACGACCTCTGCGGCGCGGCGGGCGTCTCCCTGCGACGCAGGAGGTTGCGGGTTCGATTCCCGCCTCGGAACAAATATTTGTACGATCTGCAGATATTTGTTCAGTCAGGGTGTTCTGGGTATTTTCCATGTATAATAAAAAATATCTATCTATGTAATATATTGTATTAAGTAGGTATATCAGTTATCTAGTACCCATAACACAAGCTCTGCTTAGCTTGGGTCTAGATAATGTTGTGTGAACTATCCAGCATTATTTATTATATAATAATTTTCCAAAATAAAGTTTTGCTCTATACTGCGAAAGTCTCCCTAACGGAGTCACAAATGTAAACCCAATATTAAAATTGCAAACAATATTTTATTTTATAATAAACTCACGTGTCAAAGGGGTTCTTACAAGCTTTTATTTAACTTGCAATGTACGTGTGTCCGGGTGGAATCTTCCAACTGAATTTTAAAGCAGTTATCCTCAACCGATTGAGATGATATTTTGCGTACCTGTCAAGTTCCGATGACAATGCAATATTATGATGACAGCGAGCTGATCTGATGATGGAGACGGAAGGTGGACGGAACACCTCGAGGTATAATAGTAGACTGGCCATGCTTAGGCTCATTTTGTAAAACAAACTTTTAACTTTTTTTTTTAACTAATTTTATAAAATCTTTTATTGAAAATATATTTTTCACAAAAAAAAAATTAAACAGCCTATTGTATAAATAATTATTGATTTGATTTGGCAAAAAATGGCACGACTGGCCGTGCATAGAGAGGTTTTAGTACCGACACTAATGTATGGCAGCAAAAGTTGGGTATGATTGAAGAAATATGAAAGTAGAATAAACGCAGTGGAGATGAGAGCTTTGAGAAGTATGTGTGGTGTGATTTTGAGAGATAGAATGAGGAATAGGTTGATAAGAGACCGTTGTGAAATTAAAGAAGACGAAAGAACTGAGAAAGGTATGCTTAGATGGGATGGGCATTTAGAAAGGATGGACGATAGTCATCATAGGACGAGCAGGCGTACGGCTCAGTACCATCCTTACCTCATTGGTATACCTTCTATTCGCACAAAACGTTTCGGTTCTACCTTTATAATGCGAACTGCTAAGGAGCGGAACACACTGCCGTCGTCTGTCTTTCCTGAAAACTATAATCTGGGTCTCTTCAAGTCTAGAGTGAATAGGTGCCTTCTAGACCTTTGTGCTCCATCTTCGGCCACATCATCACTTACCAACAGGTGAGATCGTGGTCAAACAAAGGTCTATCAATATTAAAAAAAAAAAAAAAAAAAAAATTGAAGGCGCGAGGCGTTTTTTTGGAATGAAGATTTCTGCCTCAGAAGACCGTGTTTCTTAGGGTACCTATAATACCCCTATGCGGGACGGTGCGTGGGCTGAGTAATAGGGCTCCGTCGGCAAACTTTTGGTACGGTACCCTAAAAGTTAACTATCCGATATGGTGTTTAACCTTTGTCAGTCAATCACTATTAGCTCTGATAACTGATCTCATAACCTTTATTGTAATTGTGACATGCGCAATAAACTGCAGTCGATATTTTAATTATGTGTTGCCAATGAAAAGGAGTTGTTTCACAATGTATGGAACCTAGTATAAAACTAGTATGGAACTTGTATAAACGAGTACTTACATAGCTAAATATAATGTAAAACCTTTTCCCATTGTAATTTTTTCCTTTTTTTTCTTTATAATTGGCGTCGCACGGCTTGTGCATTTGCCATTTTCTATTATAATTTTATTATTGTATATTGTAACGTTACAATTAGCGAAAATTCTAAGTCTATGGTTACAATCCTTCCAGGTCGTCAAAGTCACAGTCAAATCTTGTAACAGAGGCCATTTTACAAAAACTTTGGTAAACAATTTCCACCAATTTGAAAAGTCACGCAATATCTACTCTTCCGTTTCATTTTACTACACTTGTGCTGTATAGACGAGCTACATTGGTTAAAATGCCACCAAAATTACACAAAATAATAAAAGTAGACGACGCGTTTCGAAAATGGCGGGAAGAGCATTATTTTGCTTCATTCCTAAAATATATTTCTCACGCAGAGCAACACAAAACAAACTTAAGAAGATGGACTAAAGGCATGGAACCAAGGCTAAAAACGAAACGGTATCGATTATACCAGGCTCATTCTTTTATATGAATGTATTCATGTGTTGGAATGAGACAAGCATAAATCTATCTGTTCTTATTTGTGTAAGTCGTACCAGGCCAAATGTCAAATTACTACTACATTCATGGTAACAATCTAGGAAGATGTAAATAAATAATAAATAAATAATGCTAGACAGTTCGCACAACATTATCTAGCCCCAAGCTAAGCCAGAGCTTGTGTTATGGGTACTAGTTAACTGATATACTTAATACAATACATTACATAGATAGATATTTTTTATTATACATATAGAAAACACCCAGAACACCCTGAACAAATATCTGCAGATCGCACAAATATTTGTTCCGAGGCGGGAATCGAACCCGCAACCTCCTGCGTCACAAGCGAACCATCGCCCGCCGCGCCACAGAGGTCGTCACATGTATATGCATGGTGCCAATATTCAGGGTACGGAACGGAAAAACGACTGTCGTGTGACAATATATTTGTTTCTCTCTAACATAGGATAGCAAGCTATCTTCTAGGATAGGAGTAAGAAGGAACACTCTATGCTATTTTAGCACTATACACATATGTACTCTGTGGTAAAATATAAAATACGAGTAAAATGTAAAAGTAAAAAACACAGAGCAACAAGGTGACATTCACTGTCATGGATGCCCAGGAAAATATATTACCATTGTAAAAAATCTAATCGCACAACTTCGTAACATTTTAAAATGAAAGTGCCAAAATAACAAAGTTTTAAATTGACATTGCAATTATTATTATCTTACGATCTGAATGGTGCATGTGCCTTAGAGGTGCAATATTTGTAAGTGCGGTATGACCTAAGCTGTTAATAACTTGCACGTGTGACGGAGCAGGTTTAACTAAAGTTTACACAATCGACTCTCCGGACAACACGACTGTCTGTCTGACTCCTGTGCAGACAGGACCTATTAGTAACTTTATTGACATCGTCAGTACCGTGCTGTGTCCGGCCGCCGCGCCGAGGAGGCGAGGAGGCTTATACCACCAAGGGCGGTCTACATTAAATTTAGTTTAAAAAAAAAAGTGTATATTTTTATTTTGTGTAGAAATAAAGCTCTTTTTATTTTTATTTTATTTTTATTTTTATTCACAAAAATTTCACACACCAACAAAAAAGCAAACAAGAACTAAATAAAAACTAAAACAAACACTATTACACAGAATGGACCCCTCCGTCTCCCCCCGTGGATTTCTTAAATGCCGAATATGGGATTACACGGATTTGCTAGTAATATTTTTTTGTTTATGATTTGTCCTCTGGAAGAAAGTGTTAGCTGAGTCAGTCGTGGAAAGCATTTGCGGTAATGATCTATCTATCACTTGCCACGTCTATATTCCCACGATAGCGCAAGCCCATGGTGAAAAGAGGCCCACTGAGGCTCTGCGTACCTTTTCGGCGAAAAAGGAGTGTCTGAAAATTTAAAATTAAAAAAATACATAAAAATTGGTAACAGGTCAAAAAGTAATTGGTAAGTACTTCGATCAGAGAAGGGTACGTACTTACAGACAATGCACTACTTATTTTTTGTATGAATATCATAAATAGTATCTGTAATAAAATTATTCACAGCTAATATATAAAAAAAAGGAAAAATTCTAATTTTATATGATTAATTACATAACAGAAAAATAATAAATACAACTGATTTACAAAATTCATTTGTATTATTGGCATACCTAAGTTCCAATGACAATACAATATTATGGTGACAGCGAGCTGATCTGATAATGGAAACAGAAGGTGAACAACGGAACTTCTCGGTGGATATTAGAAGACTGGCAGTTTTTAATATTGATCACCAAAACTAATTTCATAAAAGCTTGGTATGAATAAGATATTTTCCAATAAAAGGGTAGTATTTAAATGATTTTTCTATTTTCTTTGGCAGAGCATGTGACTAATTTGGTACTTGGTGGTTGGTTGCCCACCAATGGGACACGACAGGCTAGTCGTAATCGTCTTCTATGTGTTAACATAAACTATTTAGTCTGTCGTGTATGCCCTCACTCAGAGATGTATTTAGCCCACATAATCGCATTTACATACAATACCACATTAGGTCACTTGCGTTCACTTATGTAGGTTTTTGTAGCTCAATTTGTAGTTACGAAATTAATTGTATAGTTTTTGTGATAACATTTTGGGGTTTTTCGTTATTTCTTGATGATCTTGTGATAAGCCTCAGTAAACTACTAATTATTATAAAATCCTTCCTGTTAATTAGCATTGACGTATTTTTAACCAACTTGAAATAGGAGGTGGTTCTCAATTCGTGTGTTTTTTTTATTTGTTACCTCATATCTCCGTCATTTCTCAACCATTTTTTTTTTAGGTGACTGGTACACTTCTAGATTGGTCCCATTTTTATAAAAATCTGGTTCTGATGGTGGGATCCATGAGGAATTGAGCGAACTTCTCAAATATTATAGGCACACATATAGCGATTTCGGTATTTTCAGCAACAAGTCAAGCGTGCATTCACGAAGTGTTATTTGTTGAAGTGGAACTGATGAAGAAGACCAGAGATGGCCTTTGGCCACGGGTGGCGATAAGGGTGACTTTCCGATATCCAATTGAGCTGAAATTTTGCATACCTGTCAAGTTCCGATGACTATACAATATGATGGTGATAGCGAGCTGATCTGATGATGGAGATGGAAGGTGGATAACGGAACTCCTCGATGGATAATAGTAGACGCTAACACTTTCTTCCAGTAATAACACTTTCCATAATAAGCTAGCAGCTAGGACAAATCTTATACCAACGAATCTTATCAACAACTCCGGGTAATCGCTTAGTCGGCTTTTACGACATCCACGGGAGGAGACGGAAGGGTCTATTCAAAATGGCGAAAAGAGCCATAAAACTGCTAGTTTAGCCGTATGTATATTTTTTCAGTCCAATAAAAAAGTATTCTAACAAGGAGTTTTTTAAAATGGGATTATAAAGATGTCGACTAATAGACGAAGAAAAATGGATCTCGAAATATGTATTAGTTTTCTGTCTAAAAAGTCAACTCGTTTGTAATAATCTATTTACGACCTACCACAATATACTTGAATGCTTACAAATATCTACATATATAAATGTACCTACACCGTCATAATAAATATATAGGTACGGTCAACTACTGTTATAGTTTTATTACCTGTAATTAGTTAAAAATTACCAATAAATCAATATAAAAGGAACTAGGGTATATTAATTAAATGTTTCCTGTTTACCACCATAACGTTTATGGGTTTATTAAAAATACAGGAACCTTATAGAACACACATTAAAATGTACTTCGTCTTTAATCACCTCATCGAACCAGTTTTCATAGATTTTATAGGTAATAGCAACTTCATGAGTAACGCTATTTTACAAGCTTTATATTATACTAGCGACTCGTCCCGGCTTCGCACGGGTAGTTTCAGGATAAAAAACAGCCCCCCCTCTCCTCCCCCCTTGGTAGCCTATGTCACTCAGGGTGAATGTAGCTTTCCGATGATGAAAGAGTTTTTTGAAATCGGCACAGTAGTTTTTGAGTTTATTCATTACAAACATACACATCAAATCTTTCCTCTTTACAATATTAGTGTAGATGTAGACTTGCAATGTATGTCCGGGCAAGTATTATTTTACCTGTGTCCGGGCAAAGATTTCAATATCTTTGTGTCCGGGTGGAATCTTGCAACTGAATTTTATAGCAGTTATCCTCAACCATTTGAGCTGAAATTTTGCATAGGTACCTGACAAGTTCCGATAACAATGCAATATTATGGTGACAGCACGCTGATCTGATGATGGAGACGGAAGGTGGACAACGGAACTCCTCGATGGATGTGGCTAACTGGCCGTGTTTAGGCTCATTTTGATCAGCACACGGTAACGATCACTAACTTTATAAAATCTTGTATAAAAAAGTTTTTATAACTAAGTTATAAAAACTTATTAACTTTACAATTTTGTATCTAACCATCTCCAACCGAGTACCTACGTGACTACAGTGAATTTAAAATAGTACTCAAATCAAACACTACTTACTTTATTTCTTTTGTAATGATCAATCGTGCACCTAGTTTTAAAAAACAAAAACAACTTAGTTCAGAGGCCTATTATATTACTATATACATACATAGACACACGCCTCTTTCCCCGAAGGGGTAGGCAGAACATCAATAGGCCTCTATGCACAGTGGGTTGCACCATCGTAGAATATAAACGAGACAAGTAGTGAGCTCATCGCCGCCATTGAAATGGGAAATTGAAAACCAAAGCTAATATTATTCCCTAGACTGTGTCTAAAAAAGTTAATTGTCTTGCATGAATAAATATCCAAATTAAGAGCAAAGATCGATTTTAAGTAGCGGGCTAGCTAGTCTACGTAAAAACAAAAACAATTGCTCTATATAGTACAAAGTATAATTTTATTTTGCAACAGGAAAAGTGACAAAAGTATTTAGTACGTATTTGGTAAATTATACCATAGCAATTAACCACAGGGCCATATTAAGGTCAATGTAATGCGGGCGAGCTGAACAGAGCGCACAGGCTTATCGAGATCTTGGCTCTTACACTCGACTCACAACAACTCGGGATTACAGTGTACATAAGGGAAAAGAAATGTTTTTTTTTTGTTTTTGTATTTTTTTTAGCCTACCGTGTGGTGGTTTTCTTCAATTAATGCTAAATGCATTTTTTCCATACGACTTACCGTTTTTTTGTCGAAGTCAGAATTTGACTGAGTCCTATGATTTACATAGGCTATTGAGTATTGGGCTAGTCAGAACGGGCCCTGCCGCGCCGGGCCACCCTCGCCTTCGGCTCGCTCACGTGATGATCACTGTTCTCTACTGTTTTAAATCCATGTTGGACTGCCGACATGGTTTTGAAACACTAGAGAACATATAAATTTTTCAGACATCATATCTCAAAAACGTTAATTCGTAAAAAATGCATTTAACATTAATTTAAGGCTAAGAATAAAGCTACGCGATACACTAAAAAACGCGGCTTTTTTCCTCAGTGCCCCCTTATCTACACCCCCCCCCCACCTAACTCGGTCAAAGTTCTGATGGAGAGCATAATTTTTTTGACCTAGGTGGGATGGCTTCCGTTCCTGAATACCATCGTCTCGGTATGCACTTCTTTTATATCCGTGTCATCTTTCACACTATCTAGCTTATTTTCTTTGGTCTACATGTACTTATAATTATTGTCCATGCACATTCATATTTATCATACACACATAAATAAACTCACGCCTGTTTCCCGGAGGGGTAGGCAGAGACCAGATTTCCACTTGCTACGATCCTGACACACCTCTTTTGCTTCATTCACTCTCATCACATTCTTCATACATGCTCGTCGGTTAAGGATACCTACCTACTCTTGACCTGGCCTATTTCCAGAATGTCTGAATACGTTCGCTGAGGTCTTCCCCTTCCCACTGTCCCATTAACGCTCGTCTTATGTCCCCGTTTTCTCAATCTACTATCGTCAATCCTTTCTAAATGCCCAAACCATCTAAGCATACCTTCCTCAATGCTTGTCACTACGTCTTCTTTAATTTCACAGCGCTCTCTTATCACACTATTCCTCATTCTATCTCTAAAATTATCATATTTATCACTTATCACATTGCCCTTCCCTTCGCATCAAGTCCATACCACACTAACTCTTCAACTTTTCAGCCAGTGGCGTTAGTTCTCTGAGCATTCCCAAAAGTCAGCTCAAGACCGTTTGTTGTGCCATTCTATGAAAGAGGTATAGGTATATGTCCAGCAGTGGACTTCTACAGGCTAATGATGATGATGTTGGTGCTAAATGAGCAGATCACCCGGTCCGATAGTCTTATATCTGCATTTATGATGGAGCCAGAAGTGATTGCGAGTTTATTTTTTATCATACGGGACAGATGAAAGGGCAAGGCTTTCGCTAGAGGCGCGAAATTCATTTTTTTAGTGGTTTTTGCTCAACAACACTTCTTAAGACAGCGAAAACGAATTTGCCGGTAATTAAATGACCTAACATACATGTTTAAATTTATAGTATCACATAAATATAATTAGTTTAGCTAAGATTGTGCTTCATTGCTTTTTACAGTGTTTGTTTTGTTTCAAGATATTGTAGGTGTCAACTGAATGTCATACAGACACGACCTGCGGCTTGCCGGTAAGCCTCTACAGACGTGTCGTGGCATGACGCCTAGCTTGCGACACCGTGTGAAACAGTCTTAGGTCCTACGATAAAAAGAGTTAGTAAACATCCAATGACTTACTTACACGTTGTTACACATACATTAATATGCGTGTATCTACCAACACGGGTTTCCCAAAACATAATTATTTTTTCGCATCGTTATGATATTTGTAGTTTTGGTAATTATACGCTGTTTCATCAAAACATCATTTGAATTGCTAATAAAAACGCTATTTAATGGTATCCGCATTAAAAACTTCAAAACATAAATTAAAACACGCGGCGATTGTCAGATAAACACCGTTGATACTGTTGTTATTTATTGCCATTATTGGTATCGAATTACTTAAATTAAATTCAGTCGATATACAACTTCCTTTATTAATCCTCAGGCTATCGCTGCCCTGAGGTAGGCACTGGTTAACCCTGTCGCCATATTGAAAAATAAATCTGCCATGTGTAATTGTAAAGCTGCACTGATTTACATCATACCACCTTTTCGAAATAAGAGTCTTTAAACCTGACGAACGACAAGTTCAATTTGGCAAAAATATTTAGTTTGACATGGTTGTTCGTAAATGCATATGCGATACCTATTCAAAGATAAATTTAAAAATCAGTTGTTGACCTTGACATAGTTTCAGTGCGTTGCCGCACACACGTGTGTGAGCGATGTGTGGACCTCATAGCTCTGCCTCATTTGCATTTATTGACATGTACGAACCTACTATGATTAATTGTGGCCATATTATGGCGGTCGTCTTGTCATTCTGGTCGTGATAGATAGAATGCAATTTTAATTTAAAAAACGGCATAGTGCTAATCGGACTCGCGCTGAAGGGTTCCGTACCATTATCTATAAAAACGACAAAAAAAACGTTTGTTGAAATACATCATTTTCAACTGTCTAACTACGTATCACGGTTCGTGAGATACAGCCTGGTGACAGACGGACAGACAGACAGTCAGACGGACAGCCGAGCCTTAGTAATAGGGTCTCGGTTTACCCTTTGGATACAAATTCATATTCAAATTTCAAATTCAAATTCATTTATTTTATCATTTATAACCAAAATAACAGTTTTTCAACCAAAGCGTTATAAATATCAGTCATATGTCAATAAAAACTTATAGATTAAATCAATAAAAATTCGGGGTCGAGACTCTGGGTCCGTGGGGTTCCAGGGCCCTTCGCGTTTTCAAAATTCTTTCAGAGCATCTGGTCGAAGCGACGCGTGACCCGAGAGCTGGCTCTTATCTGGCTCAACGCATTAGTATTGCCATTCAGCGTGGCAATGCAGCCAGCATCTTAGGGACGCTTCCGTCTGGTAGTGATTTGGATCAGTTGAGCTACCTTTAGATCGCTTGCAGCGGTCTTCAGGTAGCACAACTGTTTCATATGTATTTTGTACATACCTTGTATTATTCTTTCTGTAAATAAATGTATTATTCTATCTAAAAAATAAAAAATAACAAATAATCATGACATAAAAATTATGTTACATTTTAATTATTTTCATACAATTTGCCCAGCCACTACACTTTCTCGTCGTAACCCTAAAAAGGGTTTTGTATTTATTGGCACAGAAACAGACACCATATTGTATTTTTTTATTATTTCGTCTCATGTTATATATTATCTTCTTATTCTTCTTTGTTTTTCTTCATTATTGAAGGTCGTGCCCGTCTTGGAATGCTTTGGTAGTGGAATTGACGAGCTGCTTCCATGCCAGCCTGTCTCCGGCTCGTCTAAGGGCGGTAGTGATAGGGAGGCCTGTTAATGCCTTGACTTGGTCTTACCATCAGCGGCTATAGGTGATCGGCCACGAGGTCTTTTCCCTTCTATCTTCCCAACCACAACCAATTTGTCTTTGTTGTCTGGTTGCTCCGAGCGATGTTACCGAAATAGCTCGATACTCATTATACATTATAGGAAGGTATAATTGACAGGGAGGATGCTTCCACTTTGCCTTACCAAGGCGCTCTTATAGTTGGGTACAGTTTTTGTCATCTTTTTTGCCCCGCATATAGGCAAATTCCAATCGTGAAAAAAAGTTTGTTGTTTCTGCCCCACCAGGGCTGATTCGAGCAAATTATGAACCGTTATCATAAACAAAAATATTTTTTTAATAATGATATACATTTGAAAAAAAATGGCGGATATCAACCTCCAAAGAAAAATTTGCATACCCCTTTATGCAAATGCAAATCTAATTAAAAAGAATATTAAACCCAAGTTTGTCAAATGATCCCATATTGCAAAAGCAAAATATAAACAGCTCAAACATCCGCATTTTTTTAAAAATAATTATAAATGTGCTGGCAACAAGTATGACTAATTTGTTGACCATTGATTCAAAACTCCGTAGGGATTCGCAAACAAGACATTTTTTTCGAAGTTGACCTTAGAATTGTTTTGTAAAAACAAGATGTTTGAATACTTTTGACATGCCAATTAAACACCAAGCATTATAAGTAGACATAGGAAGTTTTTTTTCTAAATTACCTTTTAAAATTATTGATCAAAACCATGAGCTGACCAAAATTACCCCAGTCACACTGCACGAAAACTGAGCCCACATCGAGGAGTTCCGTTGCCTACCGTCCGTCTCCATCATCAGAACAGCTCGCTTACTCGATAATATTGTATAGTCATTGAATCTTGACGGTACCTACGTATTGTGAAATTTCAACTCAAACAGCTACGTGGAACTGGTAAAATATTAAAAAAAAACGTATTCAGAACCCGAGGTGTTAAGGTGGATGCTCTCGCTAGTGACGCGAAATTCATTTTTTTTGGTGTTTTTTACTTATTACAGTGCATGAACACTTCTTCAGATAGCAAAAGTTTATTTCGCGAGAATAACACACATGTTTTAATTGATAGTATCTCATAAATATCACCATTATAGCTATGATCCCCCTTAACAAAAAAAAAACTCTGTAATAATTTGTTTAGAGTGATCGTAGCTAAACTGGTTGATATTTATGCGATACTATCAATTAAAACATGTGTGTTAAGTCTCCTAGTTCTCGTGAAATCAACTTTCTCTATCTGAAGAAGTGTTGATGAGCTGTCCTCCTCCTCGCGTCGTATTCCTCAATGCTGAGGGTCGTGACGATGTTGCGGCTGCAGATCTCATTAGCGCAGCTGGGCAAAAAACACCAAAAAAATTAGGTTTCGCGCCACTAGCGAGATTATCCACCTTAAAATTCAGTTCTTTGCTAGAATTGACCACGTGTTTTGGAACGTCTGTATTTTCAGTGACAATCTTGTTCTTTCGGAGACAGGCGTTCTTTCGGTAGTTATTTGTAAGTGACGCAGCGCGCATTGCGTTCAATGATTTGGAGAGCCTACAGCAACTAAGTACATTCAATAAGCCTAAGTACTTACATCATGTTCCGAAAAGGTTGTTCATAAAAATAATCTGCCACCACGTAATTAATTGATCCAAAAGATAGTTTTGGCTTGACATTGGACTCATTAGCGCGCCCACATTCGCGACATTCATACAATGACAGTCATATATAACACTGAAAACCTTGATTTTCACCTCGCACTGTGAAGGCAGATGAACACTCTACAATATTACTTTTGAAACTATCATTATATAGGTACATACTTTTCACTAGAAACGGGATATTTACCATGATTTTTGAGTTCGAATTGTTCCCGATATTTTTGGCACAGTTTGCATGCGCCAGGAGAACTAACTAAGGTCTTCGGACTTTGCGAGTAGATGTTATTGGCAGATATATCGATCTACTCTCTTTCTCACTCTTTTATTACGAACGATACAACTTCACTCCGCACCTCGACACTTGTGGTGTGTCGAGATGCGGTGTGTGTCGGTACACCAAGACACATGTGGTGTGTCGAGGTGCGGTGTGTGTCGGTACACCAACGGTATCCGGACGCGTAACAAGTACCACATTGCACTTTTTTGATTCTTACACATTCTCACCACAGGCTTCCATACCAAAAAATCTAAATATCGGGAACAATTCAAACTCAAAAATCATGGTAAATATCCCGTTTCTAGTAAAAAAGTATTCTACAATATTGTCTAAAATAGTAGGTTTCTAAAATAATTGCCTTTTCTATGTACAATGTATCTACAACAACTTTTTGTTGTAGGCAACTTTCAAAATTGCCAAGAAATTATTTTTTAGTTTAATTTGTGGTTATCACAGTTAACATAATACAATAGACCCCTCCGTCTTCTCCCGGGGATGTCGTAAAAGCCGACTAAGGGATTACCCGGACTTGTTGATAAGATTCGTTTTTATAAGATTTGTCCTGGCTGCTAGCTTATTATGGAATGTGTGAAAGAACTGGAAGAACTGAAAGAACTGGAACTAGAACAAAGCGTTTGCCGAGTCAGTCGTGAGAGGCAATGGCGGCGATGAGCTCACCACTTGTCACGTCTATATTCCACGATAGTGCAACCCACTGTGAAAAGAGGCCCATTGACCGGCCTACCCCTTCGAGGAATAAGGCATGTGTCATTGTATGTAAGTATGTATGTCTACTAGTAGTATTTATATATAACATCTTCGCTACCTTCTTTGGTTTGGACATGACGTGTGGCATTGCTTATAAATATATTATGTTATAGTTAAATATGTAGTACCTACGTTATACTGGACATATCACACTATTATTGACCTAGAATAGACAACATGCTGCAGTAATTGCAAGATAAAGATAAGGCGTGCAGTGTAAGATATGGCAAGCTACCAGTCTCCAGACATGTTATCATATAATATATTGTTATTCATTTAAACTTTGTACAGACAGCACCAAAATAACTATCAATCAAAAGAGATTTATCTGTTATCGAAACAATCATAATTCCAATAGTTTATTTTCGTAGACCCGACTTTGATATTCGTAGATGTAATTTGGTTATTTGTATCATAATTTATTTACAGAAAGAATAATACAACTAATACAAGGCATGTACAAAATATGCAAGTCTCGACAGAGCTTACTTATTTGAGCCTTATTCGGGGTCGAGACTCTGGGTCTGTGGAGTACCGGGACCGTTTGCGTTTTCAAAATTCTTTCAGGGCATCTGGCTCAACGCATTATTATTGCCATTCAGCGTGGCAATGCAGCCAGCTACAGATTTGGATCAGTTGTAGATCAATAGCAGCGGTCTTCAGGTAGCACAATATACTTTGAAAACATATGTTTTTTTTTTAATTGTTATTTGTTGACCCATGTTGGATATTCGTAGACACAAATTGAATTATTCACATGATTTGGGATGCACCCGATTTGATCATACCCTAGACCAAAGGAACACACTATTATTTATTCTGTGTCTACACGATAAAACTTAGAAATAAATAAGCTTGAACTAATAACTAACCAGTACCTACATGGTAAAATTAAACAAGCAGGTGGCCCACCTAATGTTAAGCGGTAATCTCTGCCGTTAACAATGCATTACCTCATAGGTCACATCCACCTAGGACGCGCCCCATGTGGCATTGCACTGTGCTCGCTACCCTGAGACATAAAGATGAAAAGTGTCATGTGCCTGTAATTTCACTGGCACCCAAAGCATACAAACCAGAACACAGGTATTGGCTCCCATTAATCAGGGACTGACTCAGTTAAACGCTAGACCTGTAGTACCTACCTACTTCCCCGGATGAACTCTTTCACAAAAAAGCTCTACTACTACTAAAAAGCACAATACTCAATTTTTTTACACAAAGATTAAAATAATTATTTTAAAAATGCAATTGAATCAGTTGGAATAACTAAAGACCGTTGCAAACGATTTATTGATAATACTATTTAAAAATTGCTTGTCAATTATCCAAAAGAACAGTGACCAGGCCAAGGCCACATCAAGGCTGCATGAATACTAGTTTTGTAAAGGTCCTGACTATCGGTACTCACACTCGGCAACACACATGCTTGCAGCCGCGCCCTACACGACGCGAACTGGCTACTAGGGATGCCATGTGTCGATGACTTTGAAGATATCGTTACCTTATTAAACCTTTTTTATCTTTAACTATAGAAGAAATAATACAACTAACACAAACATTTACAATTTAAAGAATACTGAAGCGTTAGCCGAGTCTGTTGAAGCATAGGCGGCGATGAGCTCACCACTTGCCACGTCCATACGCCCGCGATGGTGCAACTCACGGTGAAAGAAGCCCAATGAGGTTCTGCCTACCCTTCCGGGACAAAAGGCAAAAAGTGTGTCTATGTATGTTGTTATTTAAATAATTCAAAACACTATCTATCAATGTAAAATAAACTAAAAATAAAAAACAAATCTCTCATCTTATGATAGCTCAATTAAGCTAAAATCAAACCAAATTCACAAGATTTGATCACATACTCTAGACTAAAGGAACTACACGATAAAACATAGAAATAAACAAAATGGAACTTAATTACTAAGTAACTAAAATGAAACAAGCAGGTGGCCCCACCTGATGTTAAGTGCTAACCTCTGCCTTTAACAATGCATTACCTCGTAGCGCACGTCCATCTAGGATCGTCCACGTGCCCTATGTATGCGAGGCATTGCACTGCGCTCGCCCATGTGATCTGGATCAATAGTCAAAAGTATTGATTTATTGGAATAGGATCATTGTGAAGCGGTGAATTTATTGTCAGTGTCCCTGATATTGCCTCCACCATCCGTAGGCCTTCGTGTTTCATCTTTAGCAATGTGTTTGCTATATTATTGTTTTTGGCTGGAAGCATTGTGACTTTATTTGTTAAGCAGTTTATTTGCAGCAGACAACAGCTGAATTCCGTCACTATCTAACTCAGTAAAGTTCAGGTAAGTTAAAAAACGACAGAACAGCGCCCGCGCTGCGAAAAGTGAGTGAAAATCACGAAAAATGGTTTTTAAACAAATATTTGGTGCGTAATCTAAAACAGAAATCGACTATGCCCTCTAAAATAATATTATTTGTTTCTCTTATTAATTGTACCAATGTACGCTGATAGGTAATAGATATATTTACGTTATAAGCGCATTGTAAGTTCACGAATTTTAAAGAGAAAATTTATCGAAATCTTGTTTTGGGCTTGATCATGCCCTTGGAAATATGATGAAGATTTAAATATTAATTTTTTCTATCTTAAACTGTGTAGATTTTGCTAAAACTACGTTTAATAAAGCCTATTTCACTCTTGACATACCCAGACATCATACCTACATATCGATGAATGACAGACATCTCTAGTGCGGCACGGGTGCGTTGGCCAAGTCACATGCGCCGTGTTGCAATGTCACAGATTCACATTGTACCCGAACTTTAGTGGGTAGATACGTACCTGGGATCTTTATATACATAATATATAATTAGGCATGTCATGATAAGAGAAAGGAGGGGAAAATGGTGAAAATAATAACCGAATGGCAAGCAAGTGGCCAAATCTGCCCATTACATTTTATGAATTAAGCCTCGTCTGATGATGAATCAGCTAGTAAACAGTGATAGGTCAACACTCCGTTTTGTTTTAAAAATGCTTCTAAAGACATGCATTGCTGTGTTCCGGTTTGAAGGGTATGGGTACCGGTGAAACTACAGGCACATGAGACTTTTCATCTTTATGTCTCAGGGTGGCGGGCGCAGTGCAATGCCACACAGGATGCGTCGTAGGTGGACGAGACCTATGTGGTAATGCGTTGTTAAAGGCAGAGGTTACCGCTTAACATCAGGTGGGCCATCTGCTTGTTCCGTCATTCACATAGTTCGTACGCTCGTATTATTGTGGGATAAGTAATTAATATTGTAAAAATTAAAAAATCCCTCAACGCAATGAAACGGCTGAAGCGATTTTGATCAAACAAAGCTAAGAAAACTCCCGAAAAATTCACCTTTCAAACAAAAAAAAACGAAATTAGTTCATCCGTTCGGGAACTACGATGCGACAGACAGACACACACACACACAGACACGTCAAACCTATAACACCCCGTCGTTGTTGCGTCGGGGCACAGAATATATACAGCAGTCAAAAACTAAGTCTAGTAGTCAGAGTCTCCGTCAAGCCATAAATGACTATTCCTAGCGTCGTATTTAATCCTTATCTAAACAGCGCATAAAGTAATTACAATCCCATCATCCAGGATATAAACTAGTCAGATTTAGGTAAGTAGGTAGGCAATAAAGTTGTCAAATCTGTGTATGAAGTTCATTGTGGCCGTGACACGATTGGCTTCCGGCCAGCTTGCATTCCTGCTGCATTTGTAAACAGTGAAATACCATTTACAAGTAACAGATGGCTCTCTTCAAAGATAAAATATAAATGTTTTCATCCCATCTATTCGAAAAGGACGACTGGGTTCGCCTTTAAGTGCACCCAATGGTGGTGTTTTCTATGAGAAACTTTTAGCGGGCAGTAATGAGTTTTCCGGCGCACTTATTAAGTTTCTAATTCAAAAAGTGCGCGGCAAAGATAATTGCGGCGCACTTATTGAATTTGGAACCAGCGCCAAATAATTCGAATGCAAATATTGTTTGAATAAATACTGGCTGGTACGACGGCCCAAAACCCAAAACAAAAAAACCCAAAACACACAAAAAACACAAAACACAAAAAAAAACACAAAAAAACACAAAACACAAAAAACACAAAAAAACACAATACACACAAAAAACACAAAACACAAAACACAAAAAAAAACACAAAAACACAAAAAAAAACAAAAAAACCAAAACACACAAAAAACACAAAACACAAAAAAAACACAAAAACACAAAAAAAAACACAAAAAAACACAAAACACTAAAACACAAAACACAAAAATCACAAAACACAAATAAACACAAAAAACACAAAAAAACACAAAACACAAAAAAACACAAAAACACAAAAAAAAAAGCAAAAAACACAACACAAAAAAAAATACAAAAAAAACACAAAAAAGCACAATACACACAAAAAACACAAAACAAAAAAAAACACAAAAAAAACACAAAAAAGCACAAAACACTAAAAACAAAAAAAAAACAAAAACAAAAAAACAAAAAAAACAAAAAAAACACAAAACACAAAAAAAACACAAAAACAAAAAAAAACACAAAAAACACAACACAAAAAAAAATACAAAAAAAACACAAAAAAGCACAATACACACAAAAAACACAAAACAAAAAAAAACACAAAATAAACACAAAAAAGCATAGAACACAAAAAAAAACACAAAAACACAACAAAAAAAACACAAAAACACAAAAAAACAACCATTTGTTTTATTAAATAATAATATTACAATAACATATGACATATATGACATACGCCTTTTATTTTCTCATAGTGGGTGATGAAAAGCAGAGTGTATCACACGGGCGCAACATATATTTTTGGCTCGGGCGACGTACTTTGAATCCCTCGCTACTTTCAGGATTCTACTAAAGAATCTCTCGCTACGCTCGGGATTCTACTCTAGATTCCCTCACTTCGCTCTGGATTCAAAAAAGCGCCCTCGCCGTAAAAATATTATGTTGCTCCCTTATGATACAATCTACTATTGAACCTCTTATAATTCATTAATTATCGCATAGGTATAAATAAAGCTTGGAAATGAATACGCTCCAACACGGTCCAAACAAACGTACACCTGATAATAAAATTGCAAGCTATATTTTATTTTATAGTAAATTTTAACGTGTCAAAGAGGTTTTTAATATCTATTGTTCAAATCCCGATCGAAAAATCCAGTTGGGTTAATAGGATTTTTCGAAAAATGTATGGCTATATAGTGCTCTCAACTGGTGAAGGAAAACATTTTTCACACCACCTGTTTGACAATGTCCAATTACATAGGCATCATTTCCCAACTTTGTTTTTTTTTTTAGTATTTTTAGCTATATATTGATATGAATTAGTTTATTTTTGTTAAATTATTAGGTATATGTATTCCGATTAACATAATTGGTTCATTTCATTTATTTTGTTTCTTAAAACCTCTGTGCACCGCCTTCTGTTTATGCTACGCAAATTTCTGTCCATCCAAAGGTTGCCTGGGAGAATACGCTGTCAGCGATAAGACCGCCCATTGTACTGTACTATAAGTTTATGTTTTTTTTTAACCCCCGACGCAAAAACAACGGGGTGTTATAAGTTTGACGTGTCTCTCTCTGTGTGTGTGTGTGGTTGTGTGTGTGTGTGTGTGTGTCAGTCTGTGACATCGTAGCTCCCGAACGGATGAACCGATTTCGATATTTTTTTTGTTTTATATGTGAATTTTTAGGGTGTGTTTGGTCAAAATCGGTTCAGCTGTTTCATTGCGTTGAGGGTTTTTTTAATTAATTACTTGTGTTATATTTTCGTTGTGTACAATAAAGTGTTTATCTATCATCTACTAGTGACTCGCCCCGGCTTCGCAAGGGTAGCCCCCGGTGAAAAAACAGCCCCCCCCCCCCCCCCCCCCCCCCCCCCCCGATTTTTTATTACTTATTCTGCTATACGGAGCGGAGAAGAATCCACCAAAAAAGAGATAACTATATAACATCTTTCCAGCCGATATTGAGTTATAAGTGGTGTAACTAACACGACTTTGTTATATATATATATATATATATATATATATATATATATATATATATAGATCTATCTGTATCGGTAACCTATGAAATGATTAGAACCGACAGTAGCCGCTCATGTAGCTGACATTGATCTTCACAAACGTAGCACAGGTCTCTTTAATCCCGATTAGCACAATTATCACGAAGTTGTAACGCTTCGTGTACAGTTGTGTACATTTCATTTATCGCGGTCTCCCAATGCCGCGCTTATTTGCATGCAACATGGCTGGACTGCCTTGGGGAGGGTCGAGGAAAGGCAACTACCTACCTAGGTACTAGGAGTATGTAGGTTTTGTACTGGATACCTTTATGTTAAGATAGAGAAAAAACTGGTCAAGTGCGCGTCGAACCTCATGCATTCAGGGCTGTTCATGTAAATTCTAGAAATGCTTTAGGGTTTCTAAAATATTATTTTATGTTGGTAAAGTATACATTATAAGTAGCCACAAAAATCAAAAGGTCGGTCAATGTTTTTTTTTTTTTTTTTTTTAACAATGATAGACCTTTGTTTGACCACGATCTCACCTGTTGGTAAGTGACGATGCGGCCGAAGATGGAGCACAAAGGTCTAGAAGGCACCTATTCACTCTAGCCTTGAAGAGACCCAGATTATAGTTTTCAGGAAAGACAGACGACGGTAGTGTATTCCACTCCTTAGCAGTTCTCATTATAAAGGTAGAACTGAAACGTTTAGTACGAATAGAGGGTATACTAATGAGGTAAGGGTGGTACCGAGCCGTGCGCCTGCTCGTCCTATGATGAAAAGGAGATGGTGGGATCAGATCATGAAGTTCCTGGGAGCATTCCCCGAAATGTAACCTATAGAAGATCGAAAGGCACGCTACCTTACGGCGGTGCTCGAGACTCTGGATCTTAGTCTCCGCCATATGCTGCTCACCAATAAGCCTGAAAGCTCTGCGTTCGATCGAGTCCAAGGCAGCAAGCTGGTGTTTGGCCGAGCCATCCCAAACGTGGCAGCAGTACTCCATACCAGCCCGGACTTGTGCTTTGTACAGACTTAAAAGCTGTCCTGGTGTGAAGTAACGCTTTACCTTATTCAGGATACCCAGCTTCATGGAAGCAGTTTTTGCCTTAGACTCGATGTAGGAGCCAAAGTTGAGAGTAGGCGTGAGTGAAACGCCTAAGAGCTCGAGGTGATCTCCTATAGCTACAGGTACATCCCGAAAGACAGGAAATTGGAGAAACTGACTTTTTTTCGCCGAGAAGAGACAAGCCTGCGTTTTCGAGGCGTTGAACTTGACTAGGTTGGCATCGCCCCAATCGGATACAGTCTTTAGAGTCAAATTCAGACGCTGCAGCATCTCATCTCTTAACTCCAGAATTTCATTCTGCCTAGCACGCGCAGTGGAAACGTATCTCTCCACAACTGTGCTGTCGTCTGCGTACCCAATGATACCGGGCATTAGCAGATCATTAATATGCAGCAGAAACAGTGTGGCAGATAGCACTGACCCCTGAGGTACCCCGGCGTTAATAGCCAATTGATCCGACGTGCAGCCGTCAATAACTACTCGAATGGATCTTTCCCTCAGAAAGTCTGCGAGCCAGGAACAGAATTGAACTGGCAGTCCGTAAGCAGGAAGCTTGCCAATAAGGCTAGCGTGCCAAACCCTGTCAAAGGCCTTCGAGACGTCTAATGAAACAGCCAGCGCTTCACCATATTTCTCGATGGCCTCACTCCAAATGTGCGTGGCATACACAAGAAGGTCCCCAGTAGACCGATTACGGCGAAATCCGTATTGACGATCACTGAGGAGATCGTTACCTTCGAGGTATGCAAGGAGTTTCCTATTCAGTACACGCTCCATACATTTACATAGTAGGGAGGTGACCGAGATAGGGCGGTAGTTCGAAGGGTCAGCACGACTGCCTTTCTTGGGCACAGGTTGCACGTTAGCGAGCTTCCAAGACTTGGGGACTACACCAGTTTTCAAAGAGAGGCGGAAAAGTCGCGTTAATATTGGAGACAACTCAGGGGCACAGGTTTTTAACACTACGGCCGAGATACCATCAGGACCGCTAGCTTTATTCACGTCAAGACTACGTAGCGTTTTGAGCACTTCCTTTTGCTGAATGCGAATTTCTTGCATTGAAGCTTCGCACCGAGGAAGGCTGGGTGGAGTTTCGCCAGAGGTGTCAAGACGCGAAGCCTCCGCAAATTGAGTGGCAAATAAATTTGCTTTCTCAACCGCAGCGTGAGCTAGGGACCCGTCCGGTTTCAGTAGTGGGGGGAGTGAAGGGCGGCTGAAGTTCGCTTCCACCGACTTAGCCAGAGACCAGAAAGCTTTACTTCCCGCAGGGTATGCGGCAAGCTTAGCCCCCAGACGGCCAATCCGATTGAAGCGAGCCTTCCGTAACACCTTCTTGCAGGACTTGGCGGCTTTGTTATAGTCTTTCTTCTTCATCCGTGCATCCGAGGTTTTGCCGTTTCTTGCGTCAACCCAGGCTAGATAAGCCGCACGTTTTAACGCTTCCGCGCTAGCACACGTGGGACTGAACCATGGGCGAGCATTGCTTGAAGGTGATGCATCGGAGAATGGAATAAAATACTCCATTGCTCTTTTGATCACCTCCGTAACGGCATCAGCACAAACCGTCGGGTCACAAGAAGAAAAACAGGTTTGCCGCCAAGGATAAGACGCGAAGAAGTGTCGCATCTCATCCCAATCTGCTGACTTGTAACGCCACACTCGCCTACTACCTCTAGGTGAGGGATCGGGAGGCGAGTATGAAGATACAGACCTCACCACACAGTGATCTGATGTTCCCAAAGGAGGCAACACTGATACCGAGTGGCGATCCGGCTCGTTCGTCAGCAGAAGGTCCAGGCAGTTGGCTGTGTGGTCCTCAACGTCCGGAATTCTGGTATGTATGTTACAAAAATGGCAACAATTTTGGAAAGCTCACTTTGACGGCCTCTCACGACTTTGTTTTCCATCTCCCCTCAAAAAGTTAAACGTCCCGTCCCCGTCGCGACATGGGAGACAAATAATGGCTTAATAATTCCTATTTTCACCAACCAATCCTTATTTTACGGGACACTTAACGCATGTCAAATTGACAGGTGACAGACGAAAAACTGTAAAATTTGATATTTTCGTAAGCATATGAGACCCATAAGTGATTGGTGAAAGCAAGCGTAAGGCGCAGTGAAAAATTATTTAGGAGTGTTGGAAAATGCTAGGATAAGAGAGGTTCCAGCTATGGTGGCGAGTATTGAACCAACCAACCAATGCCCGACGCGCACGCAGACAGCATGCCAGCGCGCGCGCGCCAGCCGCAACAGCCTCCTGGGCGTGGTAGCCGACAGGCTAGATGCCACCTCACTCAGCACTGGACCAAGATGCATTCAGTTAAGGACAATTACACTGTGAGTGTATTTTGGAGTAGGTAGTTAGAATAAACATTAAGCTGTTTCTAGTTGTAAGTAAAAAAAAAGTGCTGGACTGTTCACACAACATTATCTAGCCCCAAGCTAAGCAGAGCTTGTGTTATGGGTACTAGACAAATACAATACATTATATTTTATAGATACATATTTTTTACTATACATAGAATATACCCATAACACCCTGATCAAATATCTGCAGATCGCACAAATATTTATTCCGAAGCGGGAATCGAACCCGCAACCTGCTGCGTCGCAGGCGAACCTTCGCCAGCTGCGCCACAGAGGACGTAAATTATAGTAACAATATTTTCATAAGTGCTTTTTTACTAACCAAAATATGGATCTGGGGATCTGAAATAAAGTATTATTTTTAATACGTTTGTTTAAAGCACCAACGTCCACAGAGACCTCTGAAAGAAGTCCATATTTTTTTTTACTTTGTTCTACCACGATCTCGTTTGTTGGTAATGGTAAGTGACGATGTAGCCGAAGATGAAGCACAAAGGTCTAGAAGGCCAACTATTATTCACTCTAGCCTTGAAGAGACCCAGATTATAGTTTCCAGGAAAGACAGTCGACGGTAGTGTAGTGTACCCACCTATGAGTATTCCACTCCTTAGCAGTTTGCATTGTTTAGTACGAATAGAGGGTACCTATACTAATGAGGTAAGGATGGTACCGAGTCGTGCGTCTGCTCGTCCTATGATGAAAAGGAGATGGTGGGATCAGATCGTGAAGTTCCTGGGAGCATTCCCCGAAATGTAACATATAGAAGATCGAAAGGCACGCGACCTTACGGCGGTGCTCGAGACTCTGGATCTTAGTCTCCGCCATATGTTGCTCACCAATAAGCCTGAAAGCTCTGCGTTCGATCGAGTCCAAGGCAGCAAGCTGGTGTTTGGCCGAGCCATCCTAAACATGGCAGCAGTACTCCATACCAGCCCGGACTTGAGCTTTATATAGACTCAGAAGCTGTCCTGGTGTGAAGTAACGCTTTACCTTTCACACACATTGGCACATAGGCCTCCCATAGACTGCCACGATGACTTGGACGTTACTTGGGAGGCCATATATAGACTACCACGACGACTTGGGCGTTACTTGGGAGGCCATAATAGACTGCCAAGACGACTTGGGCGTTACTTGGGAGGCCATATATATGGCGTCGTCCTGTTTGTGGTCGTCAGTCGTCACTCCAGAACCATTATCGCCAGCGGTTACAGTTCTGCGAGCTATATGGCCCGCCCATTGCCACTTCAACTTGCTAATTCTGAGAGTATGTCGGTGAACTAAGGCCGCTAATATAACTATCTCGGTAGAAAATCTATAATTTAGTGAGCAATATTAAATTATTTAACTAATGGCCAGTTGGGTAGGGTCAGACGGATCTCGCACGCATGCCGCACCCTGCGACACACATTCGGATACGGGTCGGTAGAGATGGCAAAACAAACAAATTAAAACCACGTAATTGCTAAGCAAAGTACCCTAAACATTTTATTTTAGGAGTTTGTGACTGCGAATATATTGGTGTTTTTTGGAGAAACATATAGTCAAGTGCTGTGGTGTGTCTGACCTACTGACCCTCCGTCTCCTCCTGTGGATGTCGCAAAAGCCGACTAAGGGATTAGCTGGACTTGTTGATAAGATTCGTTGGTATGAGATTTGTCCTGGCTGCTAGCTTATTATAAAATGGTGGTTTTTCTGGAAGAAAGCGTTAGCCGAGTCAGTCGTGGCTATTATATATTCTGTGGTCGTGGGAGGCAATGGCGGCGATGAGCTCACTACTTGTCACGTCTATATTCCACGATAGTGCAACCCACTGTGAAAAGAGGCCCATTGAGGCTCTCCCTACCCTTTTGGGGAAAAAGGCGTGTGTCTATGTATGTATGTATGTATGTCCAAAAACCAATAGTTCTGCGAACATAGATCTCGCGACCACAAACTTGCATAAAACTATGCATCACCTCGATGCATAATGATAAATCAAAGAACACAATAATTATTTACAAAAAAAAACATATTCGAAGTTAGAAATTAATCCCCAATACAATATTTTATAATATTATTGATCGAAACCGTGTGCTGATCACAATGAGCTTAAACACGGCCAGTCTACTATTATCCATCGAGGAGTTTCGTTGTCCACCTTCCGTCTCCATCATCAGATTAGCTCGCTGTCACTACAATAATTTATTGTCATCGGAACTTGACAGGTGTGCCAAATTTCAGCTCAATCTGATATCGAAAAGTCATCCTTATCGCCACCTGTGAAATACGTATCATTGAATTGTGACCCATTGGTCACCAGAAGAAGACCAGAAGACCAGAGATGGCCATTGCCATCTCTGGTCTTCTTCATCAGTTCCACTTCAACAAATGGCACTTTTTGAATGCACATGCTTGATTTGTTGCTGAAAATACCGAGATCGCTAATGTATGTATGATACGTGCCTATTATATTTGAGGATTTCCCTCAATTCCTCATAGATCTCATAATCATAACCAGATTTTGATAAAAATGGGACAACCTGGAAGTACCTATATCGTGACAACTACAAAAAAAATCGTTTCTTAAATGGCGGAGATGCGAGGTAACAAAAAAACGTGTATACATCACTTCGAATTGAGAACCTCCTCCTATTTTATTAATTCGGTTACTAGTATAGTATTATTTTATCTGTGATTCGGTTAAAAAATCTCTTTCTGTGCTGATGGTACACACACATTGCTTAATAAATAGCAGAGATTGATTGATAAGTGCAATAACTAGACATGTGGGGATCTGGATCGACCAACGAGCGCACTATATGTACATTATGTGTAAATGAATACACATACGCTATTGCTGTGCACATATAGGTAAAGGTTACTACTAGTAAAGACCTCAAAGTGGACTTCGGGTAAGCGTTCAATAAGAGTCCAAACCAAAAGAGAGATAAAACGTTAGAGGAACAATTCTGACAAGTTTTATCCGTCCATTGCTGCTTGATTATTGAACACTTTTGAAGGATTAGAGTGTGAACCGGCAGTGTACCAAACTGATTTGTCATCATTCGAATTTTCAATGGTGCCATATTTTGGCTGTCATTTCATTTTACTTTGGTCGAAGGCTGTCATAGTGTATGGAATGCTAAGAGAAACTATTAAGTAATCTGTGGCTAAGTCCACACATTTTTTCAGTGTATTTTTTTGTTTAGGGGTATCTTAGCTTAACTGATGATATTTATGAGACACTATCAATTAAAACATGTGTGTTAAGTCTCCTAGTTCTCGTGAACTCAACTTTCGCTATCTCAAGAAGTATTGATGAGCTGTAATGGGCAAAAACCACCAAAACATTTGAATTTCGCGCCGCAACTGTGAGCATTCACCTTAATTTAGAATAGTCATGATGGGTTGTTTACATTTTGTCTAACTAGCTAGAGTAGGTAGGTATACCTATTGTATCCATTTGTAGATTCTCTCAGTGCGATTGTAGTGATAGATCTATTAATAGCCGACATTAACCTACATGAAAGCTTGTATATGGTGTGACATTGCGTCGCTCAGAGGTCGCAAGTATCACGAGTGTATCTGTGCGACTATCAAGCGATTAGCGGAAAATGTGTATCATTTACCTACTCTAATTAAATAGAGCCCATCCTCACATACGGTGCGGTGACGTGGTCACTTACCAACAGCCTGAAGTTCAGCCTCGGGGTGAGCCAGCGGGCTATGGAGCGCACTATCTTACGAGTCAAACTTATAGACCGCGTTTTTTTTTTCTTTTTAAATTTATACATTGAAATCACAAGTGTCATTTTGAATCGTCTTAAAAAATAAATTTACATTTACTCCTGTTCCAACGCAACCAGACCTAGAAGAATCAGGCAACAAACACAGTCTGTTTTTATTTTTGATAATCCTTCTTACTACTAGGTGGGGAGCGCCTGTGTGGTGCCTCGAGAACAAGTGGAAGCTGATTCAAAGAAAAAAGGAAAATCAACTTAAAAGCCTTATACTTACGTAGGCAATCAAAAGTAAGATGATAGAGAGAATCAGCAAAAGTTCATAAGGCAGCACACTCTACGCTTAAATTTTGTTAGAGTTACGATACTGCGCTCCCAAACACAAATAGCCGATGTAGCTCTGAAAGCTGGAAATCTTAAGTGGGACTAGGCTGGACACGTTCGCCGCATGCCCGAGGACCTCTAGATAACCACAGAGTGGGTTCCGAAGGCGCGGCGGCCACGTGGTAGACCCAGACGGTGATGGCGGGATGAGCTTGACTCCCACAACAAGGACTGGCCACAAATAGCTCAGGATAGAAATGATTGGAAAGATGGAAGAGAGGCCTTGCAATGGGAAAAATCAGGCTTATACGCTTCTACCAAAGTTTTACATCGATGCTTATACGAGTAAATAAAAAAATAAAAAAAATAGAGCGGCCTTAACATTCCTTTGGGATATGCAATTAGAAAACCCGCATCTTTGATAGGTCCTATACTGGTGTAGCTATGCCGTTAGATGACCTCTGTGGCGCGGCGGGCGAGTATAGCCGGCTGAAATTCAAGAGGTTGCGGTTTCAATTCCCGCTGCGGGACAAAAATGCTTCTATAGTCTGCAAATATTCGTTCCATGTCTTTGTGTTATGGTAGCCTTCGACCAAAGTATTTTATTTACGTCGATGATGGTAGCATGGTACTCGTAGTTCCTGATCTGATACCCACACCATTCCTGATACCATTGTGGTATCAGGACTAACTACATATGTATAAGTGTGTATGTGACTGTAGGGTGTTGTTATGAATGCCCGAGGAAGTACCAATGAGAAGTAGGAACTGTCGAATCCATTCAACCACAAGGGGATCTTGGTTCATCATCGTCATCATCAGCAGCCTCTAGACGTCCACTGCTGTACGAGGCCTCCCCCATAGAATCCAATGGGGGATTTGCCATAATCCCCACCCTTGGTTGCAGTTTGAGTACTCAGGTGGATACTGCTGCCCATTCACTGGAGTCATCACATCACTTCTTCAGTAACAGTAGTCCACAATTGGAACATACTACCAGACGATGTTGTTTCTGCCACATCTGTGAATGCATTTAAAAAGGACAATTCAGAACTTAAAAAAGTGACCCAAAATTAGACATTCAAGACTGTTTTGATGTAGACACATCAGCGAAAGCTGTTCGTCTATAAATAAGTAAAATAAAAATAAAATAAATAATCTCTTTGCTTGTTGATAATATTAATTGGTATAAGATGTGTCCTGACTGCTAGCTTATTATGGAATGTGTTATTACTGGAATAAAGCGTTAGCAGAGTCAGTCGTCGAAAACAAAGGCGGCGATGAGCCTCACCACTTGTCACATCTATATTCCACGATGGTGCAACCCACTGGGAAAAGCCACCCACTTTTTTACATTGGTAGCCCTTTGTTTGACCACGATCTCACCTGTTGGTAAGTGACGATGTGGCCGAAGATGGAGCACAAAGGTCTAGAACTCACTCTAGACTTGAAGAGACCCAGATTATAGTTTTCAGGAAAGACAGACGACGGTAGTTTATTCCACTCCTTAGCAATTCGCATTATAAAGGTAGAACCAAAACGTTTTGTGCGAATAGAAGGTATACCAATGAGATGAGGATGGTACTGAGCCGTACGCCTGCTCGTCCTGTGATGAAAAGGAGATGGTGGGATCAGATCGTGCAGTTCCTGGGAGCATTCCCCGAAATGTAACCTATAGAAGATCGAAAGGCATGCAACCTTACGGCGGTGCTCGAGACTCTGGATCTTAGTCTCCGCCATATGTTGCTCACCTATAAGCCTGAAAGCTCTACGTTCAATCGAGTCCAAGGCAGCAAGCTGGTTTTTGGCAGAACCATCCCAAACATGGCAGCAGTACTCCATACCAGCCTGGACTAGTGCTTTATATAAACTGAGAAGCTGTCCTGGCGTGAAATAACGCTTTACCTTATTCAGGATGCCTAGCTTCATGGCAGCTGTTTTTGCCTTAGACTCGATGTAAGAGCCAAAGTTGAGAGTAGGCGTGAGCGAAACACCTAAGAGCTCGAGGTGATATCCTATAGCTACAGGTACATCATGGAATACAGGAACTTGGAGAAACGGACTTTTTTTCGCCGAGAAGAGACAAGCCTGCGTTTTAGAGGCATTGAACTTAACTAGATTGGCATCACCCCAGTCGGATACAGCCTTATGAGAGTCAAATTCAGACGCTGCAGCATCCCATCTCTAAACTCCTGAATTTAATTCTGCCTAGCTCGCGCGATGTAAAAAAAATGATAACCTCATCATCAGCCAGAGTCTATTGCACACCAGACCTAGCTTCTCATCCACTTTCTGCACAGCGTGGACTTATAAGAAATGTTATTCGTTTACAGCCGTCAATTCTTCGAAAACACCTTAATCTCCGAAACATTCTACAGACTAAAAGATTCCTTCGAGTACCTAGATTGTCTCCCAAACTACACCTAAAAACACATGGTCCTTAAACTCAATAATGTAGGTTACATTATACAAAAGCTCATGGATTAGGCAAAGTAATCGATCGTAGACGTGATGTTTGACTTTGAATTTGGACATGATTACGGGAGGTCAGCTATGCTCACGACTTTGGGGTATCGCCCCAGTTCAAACGATTAGCTCTAGGTTCATCACCATCATCAGCCTACAGAAGTCCCAAACTAAACCAAAAAATAAACAAACTAGATATAATATATATAGTCCTCCCCCAGAGACGAATTGTCTAGAGTCACCCCCATCCGCCGCCTTCCTGCGACCTCTATAATGACTTTGGTCCATCTAAAGTGGTGCATTCCTCTTTTGCGTCATCCGGAGTTCATAGTTCTGCGAGCTATATGGCCTTTATTCATATTATGGTTACATATTATTTAATATGCTGTCATATTATGTCCTAGAATCAAACAAACCGAAGACATCAGCAACACGCTCACATTGTCCATTCACCACACTGGTGAACATTCACCTCCGCCGTAAACCACAAGTCTCTTTCAAGGCCATCATACATCATACTTTTAGTAGTAGAGCTTTTTTGTGAAAGAGTTCGTTCGGGGAAGTACTACCACCATACCTATTTCTGCTGCAAAGCAGTAGTGCTCGCATTGCTGTTTAAAGTGTAAGGGTGCCGGTGAAATGACAGGCACATGAGACTTTTCATCTTTATGTCTCAGGGTGGCAGGCGCAGTGCAATGCCACATAGGGCGCGTCCTAGGTGGACGTGACCTATAATGCACTGTTAATTGGCAGAGGGTACCAATCAGGTACCTTAACATCAGGTGGGCCATCTGCTTGATCTGTCATTCCAAGTAGTATATAAAAAAAACAACCTGATAACCTATCGTCGTGTGACCAAGAAAAGACCGCTAAAACGGCGAATGGCTATTCGTTCACCATATATGGCCTCAGTGAACACCTGTTTATGACAGTTCTGATTGTGGAAAGCGCTCACCTCGATGGAGCACGATTTTGCCGATGTAAACAACTCGTGACCTCAGCGACGCGGTGCGCTGCCGGCTGTGCTGTAGAGGTCGCGGGTTCTTACTACAACTCGGAATTAGGCGTTTAATCATGGAGTGGGATCTGTTAATAAACACGTCGGATGTCATTGAATTGGGAATCTATTGTAGGAACCAAGCTATAGTGTCATTTAATTTGACTATGCGACACTGATGCATTAGATCAACCCACATATTTTATACACCTACTACATTAATTTTAATATAGAACAGTTTATTTATAGAAAGAACCAAATTGTACTCGTACCTACTACGTTTTACCTATACAAGTAATTAATTATATAAAAATTCAAAAAACCCTCAACGCAATTAAACGGCTGAACCGATTTTGATCAAACATAGCTAAGAACACTCCAGACTAATTCACCTTACAAACAAACAAAAAACGGTTTATCCGTTCGGGAGCTGCGTTGCCACAGACAGACACTACACACAGAGACACACACAGATACACACACAACCACACACTCAGACACACACAGACACGTCAAACTTATAACACCCCGTCGTTTTTGCGTCGGGGGTTAAAAACAAAGTCTCCCGGCGCGTCTGTCTGTCTGGACGCGAGTAACTAAGAACTACAGAACGGATTTTCATACGATTCATGAGGAAGGCTTAGGTGTGTAATTAATTAAGGGTTTCTGTAAATTGGCTGCAATATGACGATGATTGTTGAAGGAAGACGTCGGAAAAAACCATGCCGAATGGGATCTGTTCTGGCGCCGCGTGAACTACAGATCGGATTCAACAAGTTATTTCAGTTACAGGAACTTCATTATCACTGAGTGCTATAGGTGCGGAGGCCGCATTGCACTAAGGTGCTATAGGATAGGTTTTGTTAGCTTCCGCCCCCGGCTACGCTCGCGTTCCACTCAACTCCGTAACGGGTTTAGCGGACTTTGATAATATTTGGGAGTGGATGGATGCTGGCTTGGGTCGGACTCGGAGGGGGGCAGCCCAATTCGAGCGTACAACATTATAGTGCGATGTTCAAATAGAACATACATACATACATACATAGCCTCTTTCCCCGAAGAGGTAGGCAGAGCCTCAATGGTTATGGTGATGATGGTGCAACCCACTGTGAAAAGAGTTTCACAGTGGGTTGCACCATCGTGGAATATAGACGTGAAAAGTGGTGAGCTCATCGCTGCCATTGCTTCCCACGACTACTCTGCTGACGCTTTCTTGCAGTAATAACACATTCCATAATAAGCTAGCAGCCAGGACAAATCTTATTCCAAAGAATCTTATCAACAAGTCCGGGTAATCCCTTAGTCGGCTTTTACGACATCCACGAGACGGAGGGATAGGTATATTCTTACCTATCAAATAGAACTTCTTTTTTTTTAACTATGATAGGCCCTCGATTGGCCGCGATCTCACCTGTTGGTAAGTAACGATGCGGCCGACGTTGGAGCACAAAGGTCTCCTGCATTACAAAGGTAGTAGGTACCGAAACCACAGAATAAATATTAGTACAAGAAATGCTTACTGCTAATTGCGGGTATACTATTCTGTGGTATACTGTCATTACGCTCGGCTCAGTACCTACCATCCTTACCTCATAGTAGGTACTGAGCCGTGCGTAATGACATCCTTACCTCATGGTAAGGATGGTACCTAGGTACTGAGCCGTGCGCCTGCTTGCCGTGTGATGAAAATGAGATGGTGGTATCAGATCATGACGCTCTGGAACTCCTAATAAGTTATTATCTTGAACGAGGTACCTCTATACCAAGTAAGTAATATTAGTTATATAATGCAATTAACCATACCTATCTACAACATATGTGTAGGTAAGGCACCTATGATAATATCTAGTTTGTGCAGTGCAGAACGAACTAGAAGTGTGTCAAGTGTAACTGCTCAACATACGGTGTGCTGAGGCGAGTAAGTATTTGCTATAAAAATCGACCTTTCTATCAATCGGAAATGACCGCAGGCTATTACTTGTCTGCTGGTTTTCAAGTTTATATCTAATGTTGATTTAGTAAACAAGGTTTTATATATATTCATTAAGGTGGGGTATAACGCAAAATTACCAATCTTAGATTAGATTTTTAACAGACTAAATAAAGTAGGTGCCTGGCTCTTATCTGGCTCAACGCATTAGTATTGCCGTTCAGCGTGGCAATGCAGCCAGCATCTTAGGGACGCTTCCGTCTGGTAGTGATTTGGACCAGTTGAGCTACCTTTAGATCGCTAGCAGCGGTCTTCAGGTAGCACAACTGTTTCATATGTATTTTGTAAAAACTTTGTATAGTAGTATTATTATTTCTGTAAATAAATGTAAGTACCTACAATACCTAATCAAATTAAAAATATGGATATAATATAATTCCAAGGGATCACTGTACCAGAAACATGATAGGACAATATTTCCTCGATAGAAAAAAAAAACAATGTTACGTCTATTTTTTGCTTAGATTCGATTGTTTATTAAAATGGTGTATTAAATTGAAAATTAGATAAATAAAATCAATACAACAAAGCCGAGGGTAGGGGTTTTGTAAAATTATTTTATCCACCACTATTAATCAGTTAGGGAGAACTGTTCAAAGGTTTGACGACCCGGATTTCTTCGACCCTACTTCGGCCACCACTCCGTTGAGGCTTTACTCCAACGGCCGTCACCACGTCTGGCCAGGTGTCCTGCCCAAATCGCTCTGTCTCCGACGTCATAGACTTTTGCCCAACGACGGATCTCAGTGGTTGCGGACTCTGTCTAAAAGTGTTTTGTCTAGAGTGGCGGGAGCACTGCAATGCCACACCAGAGTGCGTCCTAGGTGGACGTGACCTATGAGGTAATGCACTGTTCATAGGGAGAGGTTACCGCAAAACATCAGGTGGGCTGCCTGCTGGATCCGTCATTCCAAGTTGTATCAACGAACAAAAAACAAAAAATGCACCAAAATTTGAAGTTACTAATAATTCTCAATAGTAAAAAACATGTCCTGAAATAAAAAACATGACTTTTGCTAAGGTAGGAAGGTAAAGTTCACGAGTTTTTGACTGAAGTGAACGGTGAACAGAGGCCCATTAAGGGCGTACTATTCGCCAAAGTGAGGTTTTCTCCACGTAACTCTTATTCGAGGAATGAATATAAATGCACAAAAAATATATATGTTGCTTATTAGACATTGAACTATAAAAACAACATATGAAAAAATTCTAAGTATATTATAACTATATGAAAATAAAATCCAAAGAGAAGCTGTTTTGATTTTTAAATTTGTAACTACTTCTAAACGGCATCGAATGTTAGTATTTTTCTTTCACACAAATATTAGTAAAGGTTTTTTTCATAAAGTGAACATTCGGCAAGTCAAACAAATGATTAATCTGGCTACAAATAATTATTGTTTGTTTTCGATATGAAATTTACTCAGCGGGTCCGTGCACGGGCGACGGGCGGCAGTGTAACTCAGACTGTCGGACGTGGAGGTTGTGTCGCTTGTTGCTCCGAAATAGAATTTTTGATACAGCTCACATTTATTAGTAGTTCCTACTTGTAGGATACCTGCTATAATCGTTATTAGAGAGCCACAGTTCGCGCATGGACGCTGGAGTGTTAGTTATTATTTTAGTTTTATAGTTACTGGATTTGTAGAAAGGTAGTTAGGTTAGACGACCTATATAGCGCATCGGGCGAGTAGCCGGCTGAGATGAGAATGGTTGTGGGTTCGATTCCCGCTGTGGGACAAATGTTTGTATGATCTGCAAATATTTGTTCCGGGTCTAGGTGTGTGGTGTTACCACGGTACTCGTAGTTTCTGATACCAACGACACACAGGGGATCCTAGTGAGGGATCAGGACTATGTATGTGACTGTTGGGTGTTTTTTTATGTTTTTGATGTAGGTATTTTTTCGCGCTTGACGCTTATTTATTTGTGACTATACAGTTCAGTTAGTATAAGGTTATTATATTGTAAATAGTGTAGTATAGTTTATAGGTAGGTAATGAAAACTACCGAAGATAATTCTTTAGAAAAAAAACCGACTTCAATGCTAGAAATTTATCCCCAATACCTACAAGATTTTATAAAATAATAAAGTACCGCGTAGAAAAGGAACCAAAATGAGCCTAAACACGGCCAATCTACTATGATCCATCTAGTAGTTCCGTTGTCTACCTTCCGTCTCCATCATCAGATCAGCTCGCAGTCATCATCATATTGTATTCTCATCGGAACTAGACATGTTTGCCAAATTTCAGCTCTATCGGATATCGGAAAGTCGCCACCCGTGAAATACTTTTTTGTGGCATTGCACTGCGCTCGCCACCCTGAGACTTATAGATAAAAAGTCTCATGTGCCTGTAATTTCACCGGCACCCTTACCCTTCAAACCGGAACACGGCAATGCAAGCACTATTACTGCTTTGCGGCAGAAATAGGTATGGTGGTAGTACTTCCCCGGACGAACTCTTTCACAAAAAAGCTCTACTACTACTAAAAGGAGAGTGGAGTTCCAATGGCCATATCTGGTCTTCTTTATCAGTTCTATCACATCACCAAATGATACTTTCCGAATGCACATGCTTGATTTATTGCTGAAAATACTGAAATCGCTATTTGTGTACAATACCAATAATATTTGAGGAGTTATCTCAATTCCCATCATCAGAACCAGATTTGATTTTGGTTATCTTATAAATGGCACCAATCTGTAAGTATACCGTGTCAACTAAAAGAAAAAAAAATACAAATCGGTTCATAAATGTCATATGAGGTAACAAGATATGAGGTTACAAACATAAAATAAGGACACGAATTGAGAAACACCTCCTTTTTTTTGAAGTCGGTTATAAAGTCACATTGGTCCTCCTGACCACACCAACCTTTACTTTTTTTTTTAAATATCTTTGTATATATGTTAGTTGTAAGGTATATATTAGTATGGGCCTTTGTCTAGGTACAATGTACATTTTTCTCTGTTGTCTGAAATAAATGTATTGAATTGAATTTACTAAGCACATACATACCACAACTAGGTACCTAGTGTAAAATAGTCACATTAGTCCTCCTGACCACACCTACCTTTACTAAACAAATAAATACGACACACCTAGGAACCTAGAGTAAAAAAGTCTCATTATTCCTTTTGACCACACCTACCTTTACTAAACAAATAAATAACAAGCACCTAGGTACCTGGTGTAAGAAAGTCACATTGTTCCTTGTGACCACACCTACCTTTACTAAACAAATAAATACGACATGCCTAGGAACCTAAAATAAAAAAGACACATTGTTTTCCTGACCACACCTAAATTTACTAAACAAATAAATACGACACGCCTAGAAAACTAGAGTAAAAAAGTCACATTGTTCCTTCTGACCACACCTACTTTTACTAAACAAATAAATACGACTCTGCCTACCCTTTCGAGGAAAAAGGCGTATACCTATGTATATAGGTATGGTATGGACTAAAGAATAGATAAAAGGTACCTATTACCAGGCACGAGTTAATAATAATTATTATTAAGGAGGCTACGAATATCTACTCAGGTAGGGCAGGTAGGTAGGTACCTATAGGTAGGTAGGTACTAGGTACCACATACGGTCAACGACTTACAATTACTGCCTACGCTCCCAGCTTATAAAGTACCTACTCTCTACTCTACCAACAGATAAATCTACGATCACAAACTAAGAAAGTAGGTAGGTAGATACCTACCTACCTGTCTACCTAAGCCTGTAGGTTTACAAACCTATACGGCCTATCAAAGAAAATAGGTAGGTAGGTACATACCTATGTACCTAGTTACGTACCTTGTAAGAAAAATAAACCCTACAAAGAATATTTACCGTAACTGTTACGTAATTGACTTAATGGTTTTGGCGGTCAACAACCGTTTGGTCGCGGTCACCACTGTCGTTTTTCTTTCCAATGCATTTTACTTTCACTTTTTACAATGCGGATCATGTACGTGGGTGGATTACAAAGAAAATATTCATAGTACTAGTAGTGACATCTGTGGGCGAGTAGCAACTGTAAGTTATCAGCGCCACCTATTATTAAGTAGCTGTAAATAGGTTGGTTCCTTGCGATTCACACTTCATGGCATGTTGCTTTATCGCACTATATTAATGATTACACGCTCAGTGGTTGTTCTATGCTTTTCTCTCATGTAATTTAGGTACAGGTGTACGTTTTTAGACAGGTTTCCTGGGGAGCTTATGAATTCATATACCTAAGAATATTATGAACTCACGTATTTATTCCTCAATTTTGAACATTGTATTTCAAGTCAGGATGGCCGAGCGGTCTAAGGCGCTGCGTTCAGGTCGCAGTCCACTTCTGTGGGCGTGGGTTCGAATCCCACTTCTGACAAAATATTTTTTGGTCTTTAAATTTCCAGGAAAAGTGGGATATATAAAGGGTGAGCGTTTTAGCCCCATAGACTTAGAATTTTCGCTACGCTGTTTAGCCTCTATCCTGCCCACTTTCCTTTTCTTCCAAATTTTCCTTCTCATTCTTTCATACACAAAATAAATAAATGGGTTTCCCATTAAATAAAATAAATAAAAATAAATAAATAAAAATATTCTCGTAAAAAACAAAAAAAATGGAAAATTGTCACAGTCATCGTAGAATGTCACTGTCAAAAGCCAAGGTCATATAGCTGTCGAGCGAGTGTCAGATAGATTTTATAACCTCAATTTTCGTTAGTTTCGATTTTATTTTTATTTTACGTAGTTTTTTATAAGCAAAATGACGACGATTATCAAAGTAAGCGATGAAAAAGAAATCATCAATAGACTTTCTTCTTACGTAGAGAAGATTTCAAACGATGCTATCAATAATAGAGGGAGATTTTATGTTGGACTTTCCGGTAAGTAAAGTGTAGTAATTTACCATAGAATGTTCTCTTTGTTGTACAATGTTTTCCTATGAGAACTTCTGAGATGTGTGTCTTATTATATCTGCAATTTGATCATTGAAAAATTACTGTTTAGCACTTTTAGAGGTTACTTCATGAGTTTGTATATTTTTACTCTCCGAAACCGCAAACTTGTGAACCTGAAGGCATACAATACACCACACAATCTCACTATCTACCTGTTCCCTAAGCCATATTATCACTATTCAGTAGTCTTTATCTACTTAAAATAACTAGAATCCCCATTGTTAAAAATCAACTCGTAATGTTCCGATGCAGTCACCAACATTTTAAGCATCCTATTTAAAATAAAAAAAACATAAATTCCAGGTGGTTCTGTGGTCAAATATCTCTGCGAGGGGTTACCCAAAGTGGACACCGAGTGGTCAAAATGGATGCTTGCCTTCTGCGATGAGAGATTAGTCCCTGAAGACAGTGCCGACTCAACATTTGGAGTTTACAAGAAGGAGCTCATACCTAAGACTGCTTTGGATGAAACTCAGTTTGTTGTGATCAAGCAAGGAGTCTCAGGTAGGTTTTATATGTTAATAGCTTAATGCTTGCTGTTTCGCTGGTGCATTTTTCACCTGAGGGAGCTCTTATGTTGAATGTCTCTAAATTACTCCTGCAGGCTGCTGCTCACCTGGTATCCAGTAACTGTAATACCCCTGCAGCCTGCTGCTCGTAGTTCCTGATGCCCACGACACACTTCAACCTCTGTACTTTATTGATGTTCATGGCATCACTAGGCCTTGTCTGAAAATCAGCGCTACACTAAACCTAGGTCTGGTGCAGCATATCCTGAGACAGGGACCTGTTTGACCCGACACAACACACATCAATGCCTTTCATTCACTTATCAAGTTACTTACCAGCTAGTTTTTATTTATTTTTAATTTTGGTATTCTTCCTAGTTATTGTTTTTGTGTTATTAATAAGTATGTGTGTGTGTTGGGGGAAATAAATAAATTTTCTTTCTTTCTTTACTCAGGGGATCCTAGTGTGGGAACAATACAGTGACTGTTGTGTGTTAAGTTATGCTATGGTTTATTTGATAAATTCCGGGTATCGCAACTGGAATAATAGATGCGCGGCGATGGAGCAGGTGGACGCTTTCTTTTTACTGGCACGCCGGAAATATGGTATCTGTTGTATACTGAATGTGGGTACTTGTCAAACCTTCTTGTAATAATAAGGTTGACTAAGTAGAGGGTAGTTTTACATTTGCCCAGTCATGTTTTACGTGTGTTCTGCTACGTAGCTCAATAAACCTATTTACCGAAATATGGTGTTTTACTGGACATATTAGTATCCAAATAATAGTTTTGCAGCCTGCTGCTCGCCTGGTATATTGGACAAGTTCCGGTTACCCGTATAATGAATACCAAATAGCGGGCGCATCCATTGACTTCCCCTAAATTACTTATTATACATGATATATATATATAGTATACTTTATTTATTTTGTTTATCTAAATATTAATATATTTTTTTTTGTTAGGAATGATTATCTTTTCATTTAAATTATAAGTATGTTGTTTGTTATATGTTTGTATTTATTTTAAGGCAATTTAGTTTCTAAGCTATATTATAAGCTTTCTTTTGTAATTAGTTTTAGCACGCCAACCTTTTTTGTATCATCCTCATGGATGACTGGCAGAAAATGCTGCTTAGCATTAAGTCCTCCGTTTGTACAATGTCCTTGTGTTTTTTGTGCAATAAAGAATTAAATAAATAAATAAATATTGTTTTTTTCTGGATTAAAAGTGTCCAATAGCTTATTCTACATGTGAACCTAATTTCATCGAAATCGGTTCAGCCATTTCGGCATGGTTGAGTATCAAACATCTAAACACGGTGACATATATTTATTAGTGGGATGTGGGACTTTTGTAGTAAAAGACCTTCTTAGTCCCACCACTTACTTAAAAAAACTATTATGAATTACAGCTGAAGAAGCAGCACAAGACTACTCGGACAAACTAAAAAAAGCCTTCAATAGCGATGACTTCAAATTCGACCTGCTTCTCCTGGGAATGGGTCCGGATGGACACACCTGTTCCCTCTTCCCCGGACACCCGTTACTGGATGAAACGAGCTTACAAGTGGCCGCAATCACGGACTCACCTAAACCACCCCCGGAGAGGATTACACTGACATATCCCGTTTTGAATAATGCAAGGAACTGTATCTTTGCCTGCAGCGGAGCAGGGAAGGCTGACATGATCAAGGTAAATAATCATTCAATCAACCACCACCACCCGATTTAAAATTCTGAAGAAAATCTGGCCAGGATTTAACCTCACGTGGCCAGTCTGGAAGTTGATCAGTAGACTCCGAACTCAAGTTAGCCGCTATAGACAATCCATCCAAATGAGGAATGAGGGACCTCTCCTTGGCTGATTGTAATTTCCTTCCTATTCAAATTGTATTCTAATATTGTCTGATAAAGTGTGAATCATTGACACAAAAGATCTACATTACTAATAAAGGTCATCAAGTGGCAATGGGCTGGCCGTATAGCTCACAGAACTGACAACCGTTTGGGACTAAAGCTTCCCAAGTGGTGACTATGAACGGACCATGAATTGTGGAAACCGCATTCAATAGACAACATTTTGGAAGTTGTCAGGAAGTCAGTGGATGGAGAAGGATTAAGTTCGTTAATTGGGCTCTATGGGCCAAGTACAGCAGTGTACTTCTACCAGAAAATGATGACCTATGCCCAGATCTAAACAATAATATGTTTTCAGTGATTACGGACTGCGGTTTGTATGGGATGATTTTAAACTTGGTTATTGGATTTAAATAAAGACATGAGGGTGTGTACAGCTAGCGGATTACGTGACTGTGTTGCTATCAGTTTAGATCAGTTTCAATGGTGTTTCTATCCGAAAGGACCCTCTTGCGATTACCCAATTTGTACAGTTTACCTACAATGCTTGATTGCAATTGCACATTGAACATCGATTGAAACCGATAGCAACAGAGTTACGTAATCGCGCCACAGATAACACGCTGTGTATGAGTCCGTAATGCTGCAATCACCAATCCTGCCACGCGTGGTGATTATGTATAACCCCCCATTGCATTCTATAGAGGGACTTCGTCCAGCAGTGGACGTATAAAGGCTATGATCATACGGGTCTCCAGTCTGTCGTGTACGACCTCCATGGCACAGTGAGCGTGTAGCCAACTGAAATGTGATAGGTTCGTACGGGTTTTTTTAATGCAATTTAGAATAACGGTTCATGCAGTTGGCCCACCTGATGTTAAGCGGTCCTATGAACAGTGCATTATCACACAGGTGACATCCATCTAGGGCTAGGACGCACCCTATGTGGCATTGAACTGCGCCCGCTACCCTGAGACATAAAGATGAAAAGTGTCGTGTGCCTGTAATTTCACCGGCAACCCTTCAAACCGGAACACAGCAATGCCAGCATTACTGCTTTGCGACAGAAATAATGATGGTAGTGCTTCCCCGGACGAATTCTTTCACAAAAAGCTCTACTACTGCTATCGCTGCTGCTGCGTTCGTTTCTGATACCCACGAGACAGGGGATCCTAGTGTTGTATCAGTGGCGCGATTATGTACTCTGTTGCTATCGGTTTCAATCGACTTCAATGCTGTTTCTATTTGAAATTACGTTCTTGCGATTACCTAATTGAGCGATAAGGCCGCCCATTGTTTTGCCTGTTTTTGAATGTTATTATTATTCTTTGTATTGTTTGTGTGGTAATCAATAGAGTTAATCTATCTAATTTATGCAGTCTAGTTGCAATCAAGCTGCATAAATTGGGTAATCGCAAGAGCGTCCTTTCGGTTAGAAACAGCATTGAAACTGATTGAAACTGATAGCAACAGAGTTACGTATTCCGCTAGCAGGACTGTATGAGACTGTCGGGTGTTGTTGCAGCGCATTCTGAAGGACAAGGAGAGTCTCCCGGCCGGTCGCGTGGATCCACACAGCGGCTCCGTGTACTGGCTGGTCGACAGCGCGGCTGCATCACAACTATAACCTATTATATTATGTCCAGTGGAGTAGGGAAGGAGCGTATTTACGCGACCAGGATTTTGCTTGCAAGTACGCCGACCAGGTGCAGGCCTGAAAGACTTGAAAGGAAACAATACTTACAACTTGCTAGTAAAGTTGCTACAGGTCTAGTGCTTAACTGAGTCAGTCCCTGAGGTATGGGAGCGATACGGGAGGGGTGTTTTCGTCTCTCAAATTATCAGATGACATGAAGCCAAGCTTCATTTTGACGTAACGAAAACACCCCTCCCATACCTCTTCCATACCTAAGGGACTAACTCAGTTAAGCGCTAGACCTGTAATTCCGCACGCATTTTAATCGCCCTGTGCAATCGAATTACTTGTAATGTTTCGTAGTACTTTTTCGCAGATGGAATAATGCTCCTTATTTATAAGATGGCTTGGTCCAATTTCCTATGCAAGTATTTGTCCACTTCCAAGTATTTTGTTTTCTAAACGCGATTTTGTTCCCTATTTATATTAGAGCATAGATCAATTTCCTATGCTGATAAATACTTGAAGGTATTTTGAACCCTGGTTTTCGGGGTGGACATACTTGGAAGCCCTGGTACTCGATTTTGCAAGTACGACCCATCCCTACCGCGGGGTAATATTGCACGAATAATTAACGCTCTTCTTTTGATTGTGTCTTTGGTTTAGTTTCCACAATGAGGAGTTTTCCTTGTTTAATTTTAGCATTATTTATCTCTCGCTAGATGGCGTTGGCGAAAGTTTTGGTATAAGTAAATATTTCAAAATACGTATCTATCACAAAGATTGTTATATAATTTTACAGGATTTTTTATTTTTTAATTCCTACTTTACGTTGGCTGAACGAAGTTCTCCATAGCCTTGGTAAAATTGTAAAAGTAGGTATTAAGGTGGTTGCTTTCGCTTGTGGCGCGAAATTCTTTTTTTTTCGTGTTTTTTGCTCATCACAGCTCATCAACACTTCTTCAGATAGCGAAAACTATGTTGCCGGTAATTATATGACCTAATACACAAGTTTTAATTTATAGTATCACATAAATATCATTAGTTTAGGCTACAATTGTACTTCAATGGTATTTAAAATGTTTTTTTGAAATTTGAATTTCGCCCCACAAGCGAAAGCAACCATCTCTTGACGATACTAAACTGACAATGACACTTGGAAAACTCCTCATTTTGCCAATGTCAATGCCAAGATTGAAAACGGCAAGAACTTTTATTTTATTTCCTTGTTTTTTTTAGTTATTTTGAGTAATTTTGGTGGCATTTTAACCAATGTAGCTCGTCTATAGAGCACATGTTTAGTGAAACTAAAAGGAAGTGTATTGCGTGACTTTTCAAATTGGTGGAAATTGTCTTCCGAGCGCTTTCGTGTCCTATTTCGTTTTCGATGGCCATTTGTCCATCGGCTGACTTACCACTGTGATGCTCTGCATATTTTAACATCGAAATAATCGTATCAATGTAAATACTGTATACATTATGATTACCAAATAATAAAATAAAGAGAAACAAGGTATTTTTTTGTACTAAAACTGAATTTGGTAGTTTGTTCCTCCCTAACTTAGAAATCAAATCAAATCAAAATATCTTTATTTGGAACAATTAACTTAGAACACAAACAATGAAAAACGATGATACCCCGCAGAAGTAAAATACTGTGTCGCAAGTATCAATATAGAGTGTCTTATACGCGCCATATTTACGGTTAGATACTCTGTCCGGGATACTGAACAATAAAATATATTTTAAGGTAAAATGTAACACCAAAGTTATATTTTAAAAATGTACCTAGAATTTCAGGATATTATCTAATGTTTGTAGGTGCCTTAGACTGCGCCAACAACTGGCAGAAATCTTCATACAAAAAAAACGCCTCGCACCGCTCGAAAAAGGCGTTTTTATAGAATATCTCGTAAAATATAGATAAAGATATTCCCTCCTTGCGTCGTCGGTAACCTCACTGCTGAGGGTCGTGACTTTATGTAGGACCTTGGACTTGATGATCTGTCTCCACTGGCTTCTATCCTCATGGCGTCGCTCACGCTGGAATGGAGCGCCGAGCGAATTTGATCGCTCCAGCGCATGGGTCTCCGTCCCGCGGTCTCTTTCCTTCCAATTTACCAATTTTTTAGATATTAAAAGTTGCTAATTGCAAAAAAAAAATGGGCAACCACATATTGGGTATATTCACTGTGCGTGTATTACGTACACCCTGTATTGGGTATTGTGTCAAATCAAAGCTATTATCAAACTGATGTTCATAATATAGTTACCGATAATTAAGTTTTAAAAATAACTGGAGATAATGGGCTGGACCCAATTATTTACAAACTAGAAAAATGGGTAGTTACCTAGTATGTTACCTTGTTCCTAATCTCTTCGAGTTCAAATAATGATAATTTAAGTGCTAAAGTTTATAAAATTGTTTATATTTACACACTGTTGCTATACTTTTACATTCCTGTTGATTTTTGGTTGAAATAAACTTACTTGGGCTATTTTATTGTTTTTTTTTATACAAGTGATGTGCCTGCCCCCTTATTCGCTACGACCACCGAACGCGCGCTCGTTACGAATTTCGTGGAATCGAATCTCCTATTGTCATAGCGAATAAGGTCTCTGGTTAGACAGCCAGCGAGAAGTTACTGACTGCGGCTCCGCTATCTTAACGGCGACTGACATACTTTTTGTCATAATAGATTGACAGAGTAAAAGTGAAAATCATCCATCATTCTGGCGTCAGTTAAGTCAATCCAGACTGGTAGACTGAACTGTCGCCATACTGAGCGTGTAACCTACATCCTACGTCCAGCAGTGGACTGCAATAGGATGATGTTAAATAAATAAAAGAGAGAAGCGTCAAGTTCAAATATGTGTAATCCCTCGTTCTTTGAATGCCCGCGAGATCATCACAACAGCATTTATTCCACATAAAAAACGACCTCGACTAACTTGTTACAATACGATTATCATCCACCTATTACAAGTACTTTATGATAATTACAGAGTGTGTCAACTAAATACAAGCGGCCGGCGCGCACGGCGCGTCGACGCACGTACATTACATATTATATTAAACATATACATAGCTACAGTTAATTTTATTATAAAACGAATAGTAACCTAAGTATCGAGCGGTCAGGCGACCATAACACACCTACTCGACCGACTATCAATTTCAAAATAATATTAACAATTCGCAGTTAAATTTTATACAATTAAAAATACATACACGAAATACATTTTGTGTTTTGATGGTTGTCGCCCCGAGGGGTTGGGCGTGGGCGTGGGCGTGGGCGTAGGCCCAGCGCTGGGAGAGGGGCGCACAATTGACGGAGCGGCGAGGGCGGCCACTGGCGGAGCCACTATTATATTATATACAATACATGCGTCTTGAGACTGCGCTTGTGAAGGTAGCCTGTAACAAACAACACGTTTACTTATACAGGCTGTATTATAATATTCCTATAAGATAAGATCATTTATTTGTCCGAAACACAGGTTTACATACAGATGTTATAAAAGAGAAAGTATCACCATGTTTCGCCTTGCCAAGGCATATAACTATTAATTTTAAGATAGTGAGTAGTAATTAATTAAATTCATTCAATATCGTTTTAGAGTTGTAAATGTTATAAACGTCAAACAATTATTAAATACCGTAGAGCGAGAATATACTATACTCTGTCTACGTTAAATACAGTTGTCTAGAAATTCGTCCACAGAGTAGTAAGCTTTTTCCACCAGTAGTCGACATGGCAGATGGCGTAGGGTATCAGCTCGTCGATTCCCGATAGGATAGGGCGCGAATAGATGCATGTTATTTCTTACAAATACTGCAACCTCATGTATGTATAATGAAGGCAAAGTAAGAATTTTCCACTCTCTAAAAATATCCCTACAGGTGTCCGTCTGTTTTAAACCAAACATCGATCGTATACAAAGACCGGGGAGGAGGTATTGTTCACTGTTTTTTTTTACTACTTGGTTATGTGTCAAGCAGATAGTCCACCTGATGTTAAGCGGTACCCTCTGCCTATGAACAGTGCATTCACTGACATAGGCATTCGTGACATAGGTCACGTCCACCTAGGACGCACCCTATGTGGCATTGCACCGCGCCCGCCACCCTGAGACAAAGATGAGAAGTCTCTGTGCCTGTAATTTCTCTGACACCTATACACTTCTACCCGGAACACAGCAATGCGAGCACTACTACTTTGCGGCAGAAATAGGTATGGTGGTAGTACTTCCCCGGGCGAACTCTTTCACAAAAAAGCTATACTACTAACAAATCATGGCGAATAAATTTAGTACCGCGACTTTTTAAATTTCGCATTTATGAAATGCCTAGTAAAATTCCTGAAATTCCTCCAGAATTGTACCTAACACAACATGAGGATGATGCATGAGGTCTTAAGTAGGCCTGTCGCTGGGTTGGCGTTGGGTCAGTGACCCCACCAAAAAAACTAATGTCACGACCAATTGCGGCTAAGGAGAAATTACCGCTATCACGCCACTGAAATATCTGATATGCGTCCCTTAAAGTTAGGTGTTGCTTACCGGTGTCGGCTAGTTGGGCGGCCAGTAGGAATGCGAGTATGAGGGCTTGCTGTGCGCGGCCTTGTTGCTATTGGCGCGTCCGCCCGTGCTGCCGGACTCCTGCAACAATCAACCATCACACATCTATAATAAGGTTAAATTCGCTGTGAGGATGCTTTAAGGCTGCGCCAACCCTTCAAAAGCCTTTTTAATTCAAAATCTCTTAAAATATATATAATTTTACAAAACCCCTACAGTAAGACCGCGGCTTTATGGTATTGATTGATAACTATTATTATTGATACCTAGTTATATCCACCATATTCAGAAACAATCGAATCTAGTCAAAAGAAGGTCAATCAATTAAAAAAAAACATTTGTGGAAATTAATTAACTAATTGTCAGTCGTGGGAAGCAATGGCGGCGATGAGCTCACCACTTGTCACGTCTATATTCCACGATGGTGCAGCCCACGGTGAAAAGAGGCCCATTTGAGGCTCTGCCTACCCTTTCGGGGGGCGTGTTTCTATGTATGTATGTATGTAACGCAAGTGCACTTACGGCGCGTTCACATAGAACGTCTGTTTTACACGTCCGTATGATAAACGTATATGTTATCAGCGTATGTAGTTGTATGAGCGAGTTCACACAGAATACAGTATTCCGGATCCAGTAATCTATCCGGAATACTGTATTCTGTCTGAACTCGCTGATACAACTACATACGCTATTACATATACGTTTAAACGGACCTGTAAAACGGACGCTCTATGTGAACGCGCCCTTACTTTGCCTGTCCGATATAGGTGCAATGCACCTATTAGCAAACCTCAAATCAGTTCCTCTCGGACGTCTTTGCGTCAGCACAGCACGTTGGATGTTAGTAGAAAAACGCCTAATTGCGACACAGTGAACTGCACAAATTCTTCGAAGTCAGCTATCCGTGCGAATGGAGATATTACGCAGCATAGTAGGTACAAAATAAAACGGCACGCTTGGTTTCATGTCTATCTTGATATATGGTCTGTGGTAATGTCAGTGAGCATACAAATAATATAATTGCATAGATAATATACAATTAGTCAAAGGAAGCATAAGCATGCACAAGTAAAGGCGGGTAAAGATAGTATATTATAGCGAATACATAATGTGCGATAAATGTAAGTGTATTACATATACTGGTATATCGACTTACCCGCCTATTATGACTACTGTTCGTCCGTACATCCATCTACAAAACAAAACTCTATGATAACAATAAAAGAAATTAAATAACCATGCATTATATTGAATATCTTTGACTAATCTCATGCGCCACACGGTGATACACATAATACAATATACTAACGCGACATACACGTTCTTACTGAACTTGATAAAGACATATTGTGTAGACTAGGTAAAGGTACCTACAATCAACTATTTTTACTTTCTGAGTAAAATGCTTAAAAACTGGTTGATTGCCAGGATGGGACTCACATTCGCGTTTTGCATATTACCTAGTTTGTAGTTGTATGGAGGTTGTGCATTGATGAGTGGACAGTGTAGTTGTATTGAAGTTGTGCATTGTTGCATATGGAGATTGTGAATTGGTGCACTGATAGGGTGCACATTTTTTTTGTGTTCTCTTTGATATCTGTCATCGGTCGGTGGACTATAGATGGATGGGTGGATAGATTCTAGACGGTTGTGATCCAGACTCATCAGTCCTTCTTGGTGCAGGGTGCATATGGAAGTTGTGGATAGGGTTTGTACGGAGATTGCACTGGTTGATACTGGTGCATGTGAACGTTATGTATTTGTGCGTATAGGCTGTGTAATGGAAGTTGAGTATTGGTGAGTGGATTGGGTGTGTATGGAGGTTGTGTATTAGTGCATGGATAGGGTGCAAATGCAGGTTGTGTATTGGTGCATGGATAGGGGGGGTACCGTGCATATGGAGGGCGTGTATCGGTGCATGGATAGGGTTCGTATGGAGGCTGTATACTGGTGCGTATGGAGGGCGTGTATCGGTACATGGATAGGGTGCGTATGGAGGCTGTGTACGGGTGCGTATGGAGGGCGTGTATCGGCGCATGGATAGGAGAAACCGTGCAAATAGAGGTTGTTTATCGGTGCATTCCGTGCACATGGAGGTTGTGTATCGTTGCATGGATTAGGGGGGGTATCGTGCATATGGGGGTTGTGTATCGGTGCGTGGATAGGGAGGGGGGTACCATGCATATGGAGCTTGTGTATCGATGCGTGGATAGGGGGGTACCGTGTATATATGGATGTTGTGTATCGGTGCGTATGGAGGCTGTGTCCTGGTGCGTATGGAGGCTGTGTCCTGGTGCGTATGGAGGGCGAGTATTGGCGCGTGGACAGGCTAGTCGCCCAGAGCCCGTGCGCGTGCAGAGGACGGTACCTGGTGCTGCTGCGGCACGTGGTGGTGGTGCGGCGGCGCTGGGATGTAGAGGTGCGAGGCGGCGCCGAAGGGGGGCGGCGTGCCGCTATGGAACGCGGCCTTCTCGTAGCTCTGCAACGTAACACGTTACATACATATTCAGATAGTTAGATAGTCATTTATTCATACAAAAGGAACACGTCAATTTTGTTTATTACAAAATGAGTCTAAAAGTACACACTGTACACATTGTACTTAAAAAGAATCATGTCACATCTAGGATTACCTAGGTCCTTCGATTAATTTATGGCTAGTGAACTCATCGAAAGTGTAGGTCTGCTCAATAAACCAGCGTTTCAACCTGGACTTGAATAGGCTGATACTAGGTGCTTCAGTGACATTTTCAGGCAACCGGTTGTAAACTGCCGGACCCATGACAAGCGTCAGTTTGTTGGACTTCGCCAACCTGCGCGGGACCGGTTCCAGTTGACCCGCACGGCGCGTCACATATCACTGTATGCACGGCTTCCTGCGATCATGTTGGTACCATAGAAGTATTTATTTATTTATTTATTTATAATACACAGGCAGCTCTCGGAGCTGATGCGTGTATATCTTAGTCCATATCAGTGCACTTTAAATGTTTGTCAAGTCTGCTTTTTAAAGAATTCACTGAGGGGGCTCTGATCACTGAGTCTGGTAGCCGGTTCCAAGTGCGCACGACGCGATTAGGCAATATGAGCATCCACGGATTGCTGGTACTTGGCCCGCGTTGCAGCTTCAGCGAGTGTCCTCTGAGTCCTATATTATTGTTCATGGTATATAGTGTCTGTGATAAATCTGGTATACTGTACTGGTTGTTTAGGATCTTGTAGGTCTTTATTACGTCTCCACGCTCTCTACGTTGCTGAAGGGTAGTTAATCCAAGTTCGTGAAGTCGTTCCTCATATGTAAGTGCTTTAAGACTAGGCACCATTTTCGTAGCTCTACGTTGTACTCGTTCGAGAAGGTTAATACCTTTTTTGAAGTATGGAATGCATACTCTAATAATAGTATAAAGAGGATAGTTGAAGGGGTCGCGAGTACTCACATTGAACTTGTTGAGCGCGACGTGTGTCTCACTGTATGTCAGCTTAAGGGTCGCGAGTACTCACATTGACCTTGTTGAGCGCGACGTGTGTCTCACTGTATGTCAGCTTCCTACGATCATGTTGGTACCACAGTAGTATAGTGAGGATATATGAAGGGTCGCGAGTACTCACAGTGACCTTGTTGAGCGCGACGTGTGTCTCACTGTATGTCAGCTTCCTACGATCATGTTGGTACCACAGTAGTATAGTGAGGATAGTTGAAGGGTCGCGAGTTCTCACATTGACCTTGTTGAGCGCGACGTGTGTTTCACTGTATGTCAGCTTCCTACGATCATGTTGGTACCACAGTAGTATAGTGAGGATAGTTGAAGGGTCGCGAGTTCTCACATTGACCTTGTTGAGCGCGACGTGTGTCTCACTGTATGTCAGCTTCCTACGATCATGTTGGTACCACAGTAGTATAGTGAGGATAGATGAAGGGTCGCGAGTACTCACATTGACCTTGTTGAGCGCGACGTGCGTCTTGGCGTACATGGCGTTATTGAGATCTGCCGACGCGGCGCCGCCCGCCTTGCTGCCGCTCGTCGCGTACCCGCCGCCTGCAATGCAACACATCATACATATCTTACTTAACTTTTATTTCTTAAGTATTCATTCTTGTGTGAATGACGGGACTAGCAAATGGCCCACCTGATGTTAACCGTTAACCTGTGCCTATAACAATGCATTACCTCATAGGTCGCTTCCACCTAGGACACACGGTATGCGGCATTGCACTGCGCCCGCCACCCCGAGACACAGATGAAAAGTCTCATGTGCCGGTGAAATTACAGGCACTAGACAATTACCATACCCATTAAACCGAAACAGAGCAATGCGAGCGCTACTGCTTTGCGGCAGAAATAAGTATAGTTACGCACGAACTTATTGACAAAAAAGCTCTACTAACTACTCTATGTCTGTGCGCCGCACTTTGTTTGCTGTATTTACACGAAGTGTCGTGTGTCTGGTGTGGTGCTTCGTTTCACCCCTGGTACCGTCGACGATATCGTATCGTGTCGTTATAGTCCAATGTGAAAGCGCCCGATCGAGTATCGAAGATTTTGGCCTGTTTTAGATACTAATACTGTTTTTTTTAACGATATTCAGATATATTCCTTCACTTGCTTGGATGACGGAACAAGCAGATGGCCCACCTGATGTTAAGCGGTGCCCTCTGCCTTTAACAACGCAATCACAGAGGTCACTTCCGCCTAGGACGCACCCTATGTGGCATCGCATTGCGCCCGCAACTCAGAGACATACCCTTTCATATTAGATGAAAAGTACCATGCAGTAGTGCTCGCATTGCTGTGTTCCGGTTTGAAGGGTAAGGGTGCCGGTGAAATTACAGGCACATGAGACTTTTCATCTTTATGTCGCAGGGTGGCGGGCGCAGTGCAATGCCACATAGGGCGCGTCCTAGGTGGACGTGACCTATGAGGTAATGCACTGTTCATAGGCAGAGGTTACCGCTTAACATCAGGTGGGCCATCTGCCTGTTCCGTCATTCAAGTAGTATAAAAAAAAACAGGATTTACTCTGTAGGTTTTTATGAGTGAGTTCCGTAACTTTATCCGTATCTTTTGATTGCAGGTTGAATGTTGAATGCTTGAATATATGTTTGGTTACTTACCGGGTTTGTACGAGTCCTGCGCGTCGTACTGAGGCTGCTGCTGTTGAGCGTACGTGCCGACTTTACCGCCCGCCGTGACCCCGCCCACCCCGCCCACACCCCCCACTCCCCCCACACTCGAACCACCTCCGTACTGAAAACAAAGGTTTAGCATTATAACTTTTGAATCTATCATGGTTATGTACATACTTTTCACTAGAAACGGGATATTTTCATAACCAAAATCTTTGAGTTTTGATTGTCAAAAATCATGGTATATCCCGTTTCTAGTGAAAAGTAGGTAAATAAAATAAATAAATAATGCTAGACAGTTCACACAACATTATCTAGCCCCAAGCTAAGCAGAGCTTGTGATATGGGTACTAGATAACTGATATACTTAATACAATACATTACATAAATAGATATTTTTTTATTATACATAGATAATACCTAGAACACACCAAGATAAATAGTTCTAAAATTAGATTAGGAAAACTCCTCATAAATAAAAGTTCTATCTGTCTCCCTTTTTGGTGGGACAGATCAAACTTTTTTGTCCTAACTGTCACCTCCTGTCGAACTTTTTTGTCCTAACTGTCACCTCCAGTCGAACTTTTGTGTCCTAACTGTCACCTCCTGTCGAACTTTTTTGTCCTAACTGTCACCTCCTGTCGACTTTTTTGTCCTAACTGTCACCTCCTGTCAAACTTTTGTGTCCTAACTGTCACCTCCTGTGAACTTTTGTGTCCAAACTATCACCTCCTGTCATTGGTAAAGCATGGCTGGATCTACCATACTATTTTGTCACCTGTTCAATATGTACCCATGTTTGTAAATTAATAAATGATTATGATTATGACCTTTTTTGTCCTAACTGTCCTTGTTAGGAAGCTGTGACAGAGCAGGGTGACAAATGGGAAAATTTCGTCGTAATCGTACATTCGATACAAAGGTTGCAGCAAAACATGGACTATGGCTCTGTAAACCCGATTCCGTTCGTTGGTCAGTTGTTTGCTGGTCACCTTACCCATGTCTGATGTACTCACCGTAGGATAGACTCCGTACTGGTAGGTGGTAGGTGGGGGGGGCTGGTAGAAGTACGCGTAGCCGGGAGGTAGGGCGGCCGCTGGCACCTGATGACACCACAATTTATTTATTACTAGGGTCCGCCCAAGGGTTCGCTCGCGTTTCACTGGGGTAATAAGTTTTTTGTGAAACATATATTTTTTCAATAAAAGCTTTTATAAACTTAGTGATTGTAACCATGTGCTGATCAAAATGAGCCTAAACACGGCCAGTCTACTATTATCCAACGAGGAGTTCCGTTGTCCATTACCAGATCAGCTCGCTGTAACCATCATATTGTATTGTCATCGGAACTTGATAGGTATGCCAAATTTTAGCTCAATCGGTTGAGGATAACTGCTTTAAAATTCAGTTGCTAGATTCCACCCGGATTCCACTCAGACAAACAATGTAACAATAACAATGTAACATTATTGTTATTACGGAAGAGCGAGACCCTCTAACACAGGTATTTTTCGTAAGAAACACATACAACATACATTTAAGTAATTAAAAGAGGGTCCCCACCAATGTTATTGTATCGTAGATTAAAGTTTAATGAAATAAAACATTTGTATTGTATTTGTATAAAAGCTTGTAAAAAATCACAAACGTATGTGTTTTTCAGCATGGTTGTTATTCGCTATGACCATAGGAGATTACTTGACAATAACGTGTGACGTCACAATGTATTCTGAACGATGATTCCACGCAGATATCGTAACGAGCCCGCGTTATGTCATGTTTGGCCATAGGGGACAGTGATTAAGGTTGCCACCCGTACTTCATAATAAAGTATTGTGCTCTATTTTGGTCTACTTTATAAGGGCAGTTAAAGTTCAAAAATTAAGTCAAAAATTCAAAATTTAGGGATTGATTGTAAAGATGCCGTTAATATATTTAAGAGTAACAAACATTTGTTGGATTTCGCTAGAAGCAACAAAAAATATGTATGGAAGAGCAATAGTCTGGTAAACCCGACCCTAGCAGTGATCGGGTAACTAGTATCAATAGTTTGTTGGTGTTACCTGTTGCGGTGAGGCGGCGTCCGTCCTTCCGAAGCGCTCGCCCGCGCTCAGTCCGAACGCGCCCTCGCGCGCGCCGCTCACGCCGTACCCAACCTCGTAGTACCCGCCCTGCAAGCACACGGCGCATTACTCACCACCGTACACGGAGCGTTACATGTACATGTCTCCTTTTCATCATAGATGTCTCCTTTTCATCATAGATGTCTCCTTTTCATCATAGGACGAGCAGACGCACGGCTCAGTACCATCCTTACCTCATTAGTAAACCTTCTATTCGCACAAAACTTGTCAGTTCTACCTTTATAATGCGAACTGCTAAGAAGTGGAATAAACTACAGTCATCTGTCTTTCCTGAAAACTATAATCTGTATCTCTCCAAGGCTAGAGTGAATAGGTGCCTTCTAGACCTTTGTGCTCCATCTTCGGCCACAACGTCACTTACCAGCAGGTGAGATCGTGGTCAAACAAAGGTCTAACAACGTTAAAAAAAAAAATACGACGGCGACAGTAAATGTTTTTAGAACTGGCCACTTGTGAACGATATAATAAAACAACCGGCCAACTGCGATCGGACTCGCGCACGAAAGGTTCCGTACCATTATCTATAGAAACGGCAAAATAAAACGTTTGCTGTATGGAAGCCCCCGTAATTTTCAGGAAGCTTTGTGCCCGGTTGATACCACATAATTTGACAGAGGCTCAAAAACTCCGTCGCGTTGATTGATTGCTTTTCTCAGTGGTTCCAACGTATGCAGCGATGCATTGATGTGAATGGACTCTATTTTGAAAAGATATAATTAAACTAATAATTTGCTAGTTTGCTCAACCTCTGTAGCGCGTCGGGCGAGTAGCCGGCTGAGATGCGAAAGGTTGCGGGTTCGATTCCCGCTGCGGGACCAATGTTTGTATAATCTGCAAATATTTGTTCCGGGTCTGGTTGTTATGGTACCATGGTACTCGTAGTTTCTGATACCCACGACACAAGGAATCCTAGTGTGGGATCAGGACTATGTATGACTGTTTTTACTATGATAGACCCTCGATTGTCCGCGATCTCACCTGTTCGTAAGTGACGATGCGGCCGAGGTTGGAGCACGAAGGTCTAGGAGGCTCCTATTCACACTTGCCTTAAAGAGACCCATATTATAGTTTTCAGAAAAGACAGACGACGGCAACTTGTTCCATTCCTTAGCTGTTGGCATCACAAAGGTGGAACAGAAACGCTTAGTGCGAATTGCGGGTATACTGATGAGGTAAGGATGGTACTGAGCCGTGCGCCTGCTTGTCGTATGATTAAAAGGAGATGGTGGGATCAGATCATGTAGCTCCTGGGCACATTCCCCGAAATGTAACCTATAGAAGATCGAAAGGCATGGGACTTTACGACTGTGCTCGAGACTCTGGATCTTAGAGTCTCGCCATATGTTGTTCTCCAATAAGCCTAAAGCTCTGCGTGCGTGGGACTGTTGGGTGTTATGTTACGCTATGTTCCGTTTTTGATTTCGTTAAAACTTTCAGTGTCACCTTCGTAGAACATGATCCGCGTACTCACCATGTGATGCGGCATAGTGGACCGCATGATCTGCTCGTCGTAAGCGTATCCCTGCGAGCCGTAGAGCGCGCCGCCCGCGTAGGCGCCGCCCGCGGCCGCGCTCGCGCCCGCCGTCGATGTCGTGTGACCCGCTGTCGGACATTAAGATAAGATTAAGGGTTATATAAATGTTATCTCATGAGGCGTGACAAAACGATATAACTTTTGAAACTATCATGGTTATATACATACTTTTCACAAGGAACGGGATATTTACCATGATTTTTGAGTTTTGATTGTTCCCGAAATTTCGGCACAGTTGCATGCGCCATGATCACGGGAGAACTAACCAGACAAGTCAAAGTCAAAAGTATTTATTCATTGAAATCACAAGGATCATTTTGAATCGTCTTATTAAATAAATTTACTCCTGTTCCAACGCAACCAAACCTAGAAGAATCAGGCAACAGGCACGGCTCGGCTTAATTTGATGATCCTTCTTACTACTAGGTGGGGAGCGCCTGTGTGGTGCCTCGAGAACAAGTAGAAGCTGATCCAAGAAAAAAGGAAACCCAACTTAAAAACCTTAGTCAAAGAGGGTAGATCATAGAGGATAGTCAGACAGGGTAGATCGATATATCTGCTAATAACATCTACGCGCTATGACTTTAGTTAGTTCTCCCGTGATCATGGCGCATGCAACTGTGCCGAAATATCGGGAACAATCAAAACTCAAAAATCCCGTCTCTGTATCCCGTTTCTAGTGAAAAGTATGTGACAAAAACGGACCAATATCTAGACGGTCCTTACCGGTGGTCGCGGCGACCTTGGCGGCGGCCGTCTGCGTGGTGGACGTACTCGTGAGACTGTTGCTCGAGGCCACGGAGCTCGCGTCGTACTGAAACCAACACAACATTACGGTTAAACATATTTATTTATCAAAAGGATTATAAATTCACTTACAAATTACAAGAGGAAACTTAAGATAATGTATAAAGTAGTGTGCCGTACAGCTTTATAAAATAGTATTTAGTAAATAGGTAAATACAAAAAGAAAATAAAGGCTAATAAAATATAAACCAGTTAAAAAAACGGCCAAGTGCGAGTCGGACTCGCGCACGAAAGGTTTCGTATCATTATCTATAAAAACGTAAGCAGGCGTAAGCAGCCGTGTACAACGCATTGTACACGGCTGCTGATTATGTACATTAAGCGGCTCACCTGGTGCGTCGAGTCCTTGTGCTTGTGGTGAGGCTGCGGCTGGTAGGAGTAGGGCGCCGCAGCCGCTGCCGCTGCCGTGTACAACGCATTGTTGTTGTACACGCCCGCTGACGATGAAGTCTACAAAAAAATTAAACATGTTACCTTTTATCAAACCTCTGTATTCACAGACAATTTTTGTCATACCTAGTTTTATTTCGTAACCTAAGTATTCTAGTGTGTTTGTACAGCAAATAAATATAATTGCGTTAACGTGACACTGGACGGGTAGCCCGTCGTGATGCCGGCCGCCGCCGCGGACAGAGAAGTTACACTAGTTACACCGGCCGTGCTGCACATACCTGATATGAGTTGAGGATGGGCTGGTACTGCGTTAACGTGACACTGGACGGGTAGCCCGTCGTGATGCCGGCCGCCGCCGCGGAGAGAGAAGCGTTCGTTGAGTTCACCTGAAAACAACACGGTCCCCTTATAAACACTTTATAATGACTTGTGGCTTTTTGCTCATTACAGCTCATCAACACTTGTTCAGATAGCGAAAGTTGATTTCTCGAAAACTAGGACACTTAACACACATGTTTTAATTTATAGTATCTCATAAATATCATCAGTTTAGCTACGAATACATATATACATAGACACACGCCTTTTTCCCCGAAGGGGTAGGCAGAGCCTCAACGGACCTCTTCTCACAATTTTTTTCTGAATTGCACCATACAAAAAGTACAAAAAAAAAAAAAAAAATTGTTTAGGGTATTTGTAGCTAAACTGATGATATTTTTATGAGATACTATCAATTAAAACATTGTGTCCTAGTTTTCGCGAAATCAACTTTCGCTATCTGAACAAGTATTGACTGAAATAAGCAAAAACCACCAAAAAAAAAACGCCCACAAGCTAGAGCATCCACCTACAAATCCGGTACTATTCATGGATAAATGGTAGTTAGCTTCTCTAACGACCCTAGCTGGGGTTGAAGCTAGCACACTTTCTGGGTGCGGGTGGTGAGCGACGGGTGGTTTTGCTATAAAAAGGACCTACGCTCCAAGTTCCAGCTTTCTATGTCCAGCCGTTTCGGCTTGGCGATGATGAATCAATAAGTCAGTCAGTCAAATTAAGCTCTTATATAGGTATAGATAAAAATAAATAAAATAAATAAATAATGCTGGACAGTTCACACAACATTATCTAGCCCCAAGCTAAGCAGAGCTCAAATAGATATATAGATGAGGGGTTGGTACGTTACCTGCGGCGCGTACACGTTCGCTCCGTAGACGGCGGGCGGGTGGTGCGACACAGGATGGTGCGCGTACACATTCTGTTGCTGCTGCTGTTGCGTCACTGTTTGTTGCTGCAACGATAATCATGCAACAATTACAACATCAGCCATTAGATAAACGTCCACCGCTGGACGAGGCCTACTCCATAGAATGCAGTGGGGTGATTTAGCATATTCACCTCGATTGGCAGGCGGACTGATGATAGCATATTTATTTATTTTTGCGGGGGGGTGGGGGGGGGGGGGGGGAGTTTATTATTAAACAGACTTCAAAAAATTATGGAGACAGTTGATGCATCACGGCACTCCTCGATGGATAACTTTTTTGGCTTGCGTTTGGCTACATCTCACCTGATGGGAAGTGACGATGAGGCCTATTTAAGCACGCTCGCCTAGAAGATGCCTATTAACTCTTCGTTTGAAGACGCCCAAGTTGTATGATAAAGGGAACAAAGAAGCCGGAAGAGAGTTCCAGGCCTTTGATGTCCGCATGATGAAAGAGTTTGAGAAACGGTTTGTACGCGACGGTGGTATGTCAACAACAAAAGGGTGAAACGCCTCTCCACGTCTGGTCGTCAGGTGGCGGAATGGAGACGAGGGGATCAAATCTTGCAGCTCCTGAGCACACTCACCGAAGTGTATGCGGTAGAAAATACACAAACACGCAACTCTTCGACGATGCTCTAAGAACAGTAGATAAATAACAGTAGATTGGCTGTGTTTGGGCTCATTTTGATCAGCGTTTTGATCACTAATTTCATAAAAACTTGTTTAAAAAAAGATATTTTTCAGAACTTGTTCTCTTTCCGTACAGAACCTATGGAGTGACGAATGAATGCCGTAGATACGAAGGGTTCCCAACAAGTCCCCGAAACCCCGAATTGTCAGTGTGACTCACTATGTTTTTACCCATCGAGTCACACAAAAGAATACTTTGAAATTTCTTCCCCCTCTCGTGAGAAGGGCATTTGGTACCGAACTATGCAAAGTGAGCCGCCTCATACCATGGTTTGCCGACATTACATTAAATAGGAAATTCAAATGTTGAGGAAAGTGCGGAAAGAGGAAAGCCCTGATTTGTACTGATGTGTACCACCTTTTAATGGAATGTTTTCGGAGTGCAGCCATCAGAACGCAAATTTACCAGATTAAAAATGTGTATAGCTCAATGTTCTGTTTCAGAGCATTTTGTTTGCACAAACAACAAAATCTGTTTTCCTCGTAGTAAAACTTCCTTAATCAACAAGAGTGTAATCTGTATGGCTGTACATATATATAATCACCTTCCTAAATATATATTGGATGCCCCCTAGCTTGAATGTGTTTAAAGGGTAATTGAAAAAACTGCTTATAGAAAAGGAATATTATAGCTCAAAAGAGTATTTAGATGATAAGAACTTGGACTAATGTAATTTCCTAATGTAATGTCCTTTTTTAATTAAATCTGATGTATGAAATTAATTATGTCACCTGTATAGGTACCTACTAAATATTGCATGCGTGAAACGCTGATTATGGCTGTACATAAACTGTTGCAATAACCATTCTGTAACAAACCCATATTACGCAACCAATTATTTGATTTGAAACATAAGACGCAGCCATCATGCTCTACCGGTCCATATACAGGCTGGTTCAATAAATCTGAAGAGTGACTTGGGAGAGAGAACAATGGAACATACATAGTCGACAATCGACAAAAGTTCCTAAAAAATATCCCTTGGTAGGTACCTTAGGCCTGTGCGCGTTGACGTAGGGCTGGTGCGCGTGCTGCGCGGCGCTCTCCGCGCTCAGCTGCTTCATGGACGCCGACAGCTGCTTCTCCAGAGACGCTGCGGACCGACACACACATATAAAAACATATTACAATTCAACATCTACTACAAATTAGCCCTGCCGCTGTGGATATAAAGGAATTATGCTCTAGATATTATTATACAGCAACATATGGCGGAGACTAAGATCCAGAGTCTCGAGCACCGCCGTAAGGTTGCATGCCTTTCGATCTTCTATAGGTTACATTTCGGGTAATGCTCCCAGGAACTGCACGATCTGGTCCCACCATCTCCTTTTCATCACAGGACGAGCAGGCGTACGGCTCAGTACCATCCTTACCTCATTGGTATACCTTCTATTCGCACAAAACGTTTTGGTTCTACCTTTTTAATGCGAACTGCTAAGGAGTGGAATACACTACCGTCGTCTGTCTTTTCTGAAAACTATAATCTGGGTCTCTTCAAGTCTAGAGTGAATAGGTGCCTTCTAGATCTTTGTGCTTCATCTTTGGCCACATTGTCACTTACCAACAGGTGAGATCGTGGAAAAACAAACGTCTATCAATGTTATAAAAATAATAATAATAATAATAATTAGTTTGGGCCTCGCTCCGCGGTCGGTGGTTCCCCGTTTTGATTTATATTTTTTACTATAATGTTTTTTACCATTTATTTTTTGTAGATAGTATTCCTTTATAGTGAGAAATATATTTTTTTACGAGATTTTTAATAAATGAGTGTTATAATAATAATAATACTCTAGGTATGCATGCATCATGGGCCAAACCTGGATGAGACTGGCACGGGACCGTGAGGAATGGCACAGGCAAAGAGAGGCCTATACTCAGCAGTGGGTGAAGTCGGCTATGGATGATGATGAGACTTTTCACCTTTGTACCTCTACAGGCGCACTTTACAGGTGAAGTGCAATACCACGTAGGGCGCGTAGGTGGACGTGACCTTAGAGGCTCTGCAGTTGTTATGGTTTAAGGTGGGTTAACCGGTATTTCCAGACAAAACAACTTACATGTGGAATTTGATGTAACAACCGGCTCCGCAACGGGGACTTGTGACGACACCGTGGGTTCCACCGATGGTAAGCTCTCGTTCAACTGCTGTAATCAAGAAAAGACTAGTAAGTTCTGCGAACAGTAGATCTCGCGAACACAAAAGTCCATAATCTATATATTGATAAAAACTCTTTGACCGATTTTGCTCATATTCGTAATTCTTGTTTAGAATAGAGTACCTAATGTTTCTGCCAAATATTATCAAAATCGGCCGGTAAATGGCGCCGCAGCAAATTTCCCTCCGTTAGGGGAAATACTTCTCCAATAAAAAATCGCCAACGTCTAAAAAATTATATGAAATTGTAGAATCTGTAAGTTTTGACAAGATTAGTTGAAAGATACAACCTGTAAACGAGTACAAATATACATCCAGACATATGAAAGCAAATTTTGCCAGTTTTGTTTTATCTGTTGCAAAGACCTCTTCTTTTCACAAACCCGTAGAGTTTGAATGCGGAATGAAAAGGGAGTTTTTTAACATTAAGACTTCACTTGCTTCGCTAGCTCGGTCAGTAACATCAAGGGCATAACTAAAGCAGCCAGTGAAATTGAATTTGTAAAAATGTAGAACCTTGTAACGAAGACCTCTGTGACGCGGCGGGCGATTAGAAATGCGACAGGTTGCTGGTTCGATTCCCGATGCGGGACAAATGTTTGTACGATCTGCAAATATTAGTTCCGTTCGACAAAAGTTCCGACAAAAGAAATAGAAAAAAAAAAGTTCCGTGTCTTTGCACGTCAAATCGACATATTTTTATGAATACCGGTCAGATTTGGCATGGGTAAGTGCCTCTTAAGCGTTAAGTTTCCCCTATTTATTTGGTAAAAATAAGCATTAGACTATTAGAAAATTTAGAATGAACCGAGCAAGCAGCAGTGACACGATGGACGTACCATAGCTTGATGAGGCTGCGAGTAGGCGGGCTGCTGGGCGGGCTGAGGCGCGGGCGCGGGAGCGGGCACCGGCACGGACGCAGGCGCGGGTGCGGGCGCGGGCTCCACCACCGGCTCGGTCGCGGGCGGCTCGGGCACCACGTGTGACACGTGGTTCGACACGTGGCTTGGCGTCTGAGAAAATGCAATAGTTTATTAGGCTTGTGTAGTTCATGTACGAAGAATGATTATGAATAATTTCACACTATTGAACGAGAACGAACTATGATCCCGAGATCATCCTTATTAGTTCATTTCGCAAAAGAGTGAGCGCGCTAGCACGCACACCGTCCAACCGATCACTAGATGCGTCTCCGACGAACACCGAGTACATACGAACGAACGAACGAACACGAACCAACACTCTTTTTACCACTGAACTAACAGTACTAATAGAACTATAAGACTGAACTAGTATGCATTTGATTGATTGTACTAGTAAGGTGCCCTCCGCTCAGTGAACGATTAAGCACAAGCCTATAGTTTATAGTTACATACGTACAAACATACTTCGTTTTCCGCGAAATAATTATAACCAGTGGTGAGCTCGTCGACACCACACTCCATCACCATCATCTTCATTTCCTACGGCTAACACTCTCTTCCTCAGTAATAACTAGTCAATATAATGCATGGCGCACTCCCACTTTAGGTATGAAGCTACAAGTACCCGGCGGGCTCGACTTGTCGAGTCAATTCAGTGAGTCAGACAATATAAGAGTTACGCGGTAGAAAGAGAGATGAAACTACTAGGTGAATTTAGCTGTAGGTAATTAGCGCTGTGCTAACTGAATTGCACTTTAATGTGTGCACGTAGTCTGTTACAACGTACCTGCACATGTTGCTTGTGGAGGGGCGCGGGCGCGGGGGCGGGGTCGCGTAGCGCGTCGGGCTCCAGCGCGCCGAACTGCACGTCCAGGAACATGTTGCACGCCTCGCCGCCGCCCGGCATCTCCACCGCTGACGACGGAATCTAGAAGAAAGAGATAAGCAATTATTTGCCATACATAATATGGTACAGATTAAGTTATTGACCAGCTAGGTTACTATGAGCTCTTATAGCGATTCAGTACAAAATAAAGGTTCCATTTTCAGGGTTCTCAATCCGAAGAACCCTAATATTTATTTATTTTTATAATACACAGGCAGCTCTAGGTGATGCATGTATATCTTAGTCCTTATCAGTGCACTTTAAACATTTGCCAAGTCTATTTTTGAAAGAATTCACTGAGGGAGCACTGATCACTGACTCTAGTAGCCGGTTCGAAGTGCGCACGACGCGATTGGGCAAGATGTGCATCCTCGGATTGCTGGTACTTGGCCCGCGTTGCAGCTTCAGTGATTGTCCTCTGAGCCCTATATTATTGTCCATGGTATATAGTGTCTGTGATAAATCTGGTAATAAGATCATAATCATCATTATCATCAAGGTAGAAGTCCACTGCTGGACATAGACATCCCCATAGAGTCTTGCTTGATACGCCTCCATCCACCCGCATCCTGCTGCGTTGTCCGGTTCGTGATTGCCTTATAAGATCATTGAATTACTATCACGGTGGGTCGTCTGAATCTATGAACCAAAATGAACGAGGGACCTCCCCATAATTGTAAAGTTTGGGGTGTTATATCATTTAAATAGTCTTGTTAAAGGCAATATTTTGAACACCATTTTTTTATCATCCTTACCGTCAGCGAGACGCACTCCGCCAAAGAGGTTTACAATGTGCCCTCTGCCACTTCTAAACTGTTTTACCTAGAATTCCCCATTTCCCCATGTAAGAGGATCATACTGGGAACATTCATCAGTCATTAACTCGTATATCCTGTGAATAATGAAGGAAACCCTGTGACTTGACCTCGGAACCCTACACACACATTTGCCCAGTTTTTTCTCAAATTTTTTTAAAGGCTCGCAAGGAAAGGTACCCTTCTCTCCGGCTCCGATTTGATTTATTCTGATATATGTTAGAGAGTAGTCTAAAATAACTGCCATGTATTTTTTTAGCTACCTATTGGGAGAAATTGACCTTCAAAGTACTGAAAAGTGACTAAGCCCTCTAACTACTGTAGAGAGTTTTGTTCAAGCAAATTGTTATATTTATTATATTTCACATTGTTAAAGATTTTTTATTACTTGTTTTTTTTATCATAGAAACTTTACGGTTTATAATTTCTTCACTTAAAATCAAAACTGACAAATGTATTTTGTTTTAAGTCAACAGTATTGTCAGATAACCAATATTTTGTTCTTAAACTGAATTTCTATAAGAGGAAATAGTAACCCAGCAGGAATAACACACAAGCTGCTTTTTATCTGAATACCAAAAGAGAACGAAGAAATAGATAAAAAGAAATAGAAATAGAAAGCGATAAAGAGGGACAATTCTTACAAGTTACCCATCTATTGCTGCTTGATTATTGAAGACATTTGAAGGAGTACAGTGAACCAGCAGTGTCTCAAACTCATTTGTCATGTTTAGAATTTTAAAAGGTATGGCACTTTTGAAATTTTGTCGTTCCTAGTGTATGGAATGCTAAAAAATTTGGCTCCAACTCGTATGGTTTAGTTTGGCGACAGCGCCATCTGTTGGTAATACCTTAGAGGGCGGCGGCACGCGCGCGCGCTGCGTCTTCCTCTGCGCAGCGACCTCCGCGGCGCCGTACACGCCGTAGCTCGCTGAGTACACGCCTGTAGATAATATAGAATAAGCATACAAATACCTAGCTAAGAATAGACATCATCTTTGTCACAGGGTGGGGCGCAGAGCAATGCCACATAGGGCGCGTCCTAGGTGGACGTGACCTATGTGGTAATGCAAGGCGTTACCGCCTAACATCAGCTGGGCCATCTAATAGTTCTGTCAAAGATGCAGCAAAAAAAAAAGATTGTTCTGAGCTTGGTCACTAGGAATCTGCAAACTAACTTTGTTCCAAATAATCCTTGCGATTTCAATTAATTTCAATGCTTCCGGCCTAAGAAGAAACAACCCCCCACTTCCCCGTCTGCTCGCGCAGATGACGTAAGACCCGACTAAGTGATAACACCAGGGGATGAGCAGCAATATCCCTCTGAGTACTCTACACGCGAGGAGATGGAGGGGTATATTCTTAGGCCGGACGCACCATGGCTCATACGTGGGCCCGTAGTTAAGTACATACAAGAATAATGTACATACTGGCGTCATGTCGCTGGGACTGCTGCGTGAGCTGCGACAGATACTGCGACTGCGCCGCCGTCAGGCTGCCAGACATGCCCATCGGCTGTAAACAAACAATATTTATAGTCACCGGTTATAAGTTTTTACACAAGCTTAGGGGAAAATTCTAAGACTACCAACGCATGTGATTATCAAAGAGACGGTCGCGGCTTTCGACCTTGCCTTGTTGGTGTTTCAGTCAAAATTTAGTCAACTTAGAAATCCTACCGGGTGCACCATTTACCTTGCCTAGTTGGTATTTCAGTCAAATTTTAGTCAATTTAGAAATCTTACCGGGTGCACCATTTATTTATGTATGTTTCTTATTAAAAACTTGCTATCCTACAATCTGCGCCAGTTATGAGCGCCACCCAGCGTACACTTACTGAAACTCAATTTCCACTTTTCTCAAATTACAGGCACATGACTTTACATCTTTATGGTAGAGTGACGGGCATTGTTATAGGCAGAGGTTACCGCTTAAGGTGGTTGCTTTTTCATATTAACGTATTTTACCAAATATGGTCGAACAGAGTATAATCTTACACGGAAATGACTATTGTTGGCTTTTATATTGGTAATTATTTACGGAAAACCATATTTGGCTGAAGAAAACACTGGATAATTAGCAAAAATAACATCGAAATTACTTGTATGGACAAAAAATTCGATGTTATTTTCGCTATTTATCCACTGTATTAATAGAGCTAACAAGAACATTAGCCGCTTCAAAAATAAAAGAGTTCTTCAGGGCAGGCAATGCATTGGCAATGCCTCTGGTGTTGCAGATGTCAATAGGCGACGGTAACCGCTTACCATCAGGCGGGCCGTATGCCAGTTCGTCGAGCCAATACATTAAAAAGAAAAACTGTTTTCTTTACCAAATTAGATTTGCCGCAAATAATAAGCAATATAAAAGCCAACAACAGTCATTTCGGTGTAAAATCATACTCGGTTCGCCTATATTTGGTAAAATACGTTAGCATGAAAAAGCAACCTAACATCAGGTGTGCAATATGGGCATCAAATAAAGTACCTGCACTGGTGGATGTTGTTGGATCTGCTGGTGCGTTTGTTGTAGTTGTTGGTGCTGCGGCTGCTGTTGTTGTAGTTGCTGGTGCATAAAGTGCTCGGGCGGCAGCTGGTCAGCAAAGGGCGTCGCGGGCGACCGACTAACGTTGTTCAACTGCTAATAAACAATAAAGTACCTGCACTGGTGGATGTTGTTGTATCTGCTGGTGCGTTTGTTGTAGTTGGTGCTGCGGCTGCTGTTGTTGTAGTTGCTGGTGCATATAGTGCTCGGGCGGCAGCTGGTGAGCAGAGGGCGTCGCGGGCGACCCCCTACTAACGTTGTTCAACTGCTAATAAACAGTAAAGTACCTGCACTGGTGGATGTTGTTGGATCTGCTGGTGCGTTTGTTGTAGTTGGTGCTGCGGCTGCTGTTGTTGTAGTTGCTGGTGCATAGTGCTCGGGCGGCAGCTGGTGAACGGAGGGCGTCGCGGGCGACCCCCTTCTAACGTTGTTCAACTGCTAATAAACAGTAAAGTACCTGCACTGGTGGATGTTGTTGGATCTGCTGGTGCGTTTGTTGTAGTTGGTGCTGCGGCTGCTGTTGTTGTAGTTGCTGGTGCATATAGTGCTCGGGCGGCAGCTGGTCAGCAGAGGGCGTCGCGGGCGACCCCCGACTAACGTTGTTCAACTGCTAACAAACAAACGGTTCAGAACCACGGTAACTAGCAGACGACCGAGCTCTTGCTCGGGACTGGGATTTTTCCCAGCTAAAGGACCTAGCTAGAGCAATTACTCGTCCCAAAAACTACCACTCTTGTGAATTTCATTTAAATAGTTACAGACGGTTACGCTTTTTTCTATACAAACAATATTATATACAGCCACGATGAAAAATATATATACGAGCCGGAAATATATATTCCCACGGCCATGCTACATGGAGGGAAGTACTTTCAATATATTTTTTGTTTTTTATGCAACTTGTAATGACGGATCAAGCAGATGACCCACCTGACGTTAAGCGGTACCCTCTGCCTATGAACAGTGCATTACCTCATAGGTCAAGTCCACCTAGGACGCACCCTATGTGGCATTGCACTGCACCCGCCACCCTGAGACATAAAGATGAAAAGTCTCATGTGCCTGTAATTTCACCGGCAACCATACCATTCAAACCGGAACCGGAACACAGCAATGCGAGCACTACTGCTTTGCGGCACAAGGCAGAGCCTGAATGGGCCTTTTTTCACAGTAGATTGCACCATCGTGAAATATAGACGTGACAAGTGGTGAGCTCATCTCCGCCAATGCTTCCTACGACTGACTCGCCTAACGCTTTCTTCCAGTAATAACACAATCCATAATAAGCTAGCAACCAGGACAAATCTTATCAACAAGTCCGGGTAATCCCTTAGTCGGCTTTTACGACATCCACGGGAGGAGACGGATGTGTCTATCCACCAAAATTATCCCATAAATACTTAGAACAAAAGTTGTTTATTTTAATTAAAATAATTCGGACCTATGACAGTTGCGCATTTTTCAAATTACTAAGTAATCACAAGTATTAAGCATATATTTTTGTGAGATTTTTCATAACACTAACCTCCATGTTGACGTGGTGTTGCGCCGCGTTGTGGAACGTGTAAATGGTTATGTGCGGGTCCGAGCCCACGCCTACCGCCGCACCCGTCACGGCCGACACCACGGGGCTGTCCCAGTCCTCCTGATCAAGGCAATACTAACCTCCATGTTGACGTGGTGTTGCGCCGCGTTGTGGTACGCGTAGGTGGGTATGTGCGGGTCCGAGCCCACGCCCACCGCTGCAACCGTCACGGCCGACACCACGGGGCTGTCCCAGTCCTACTGTTCACGGCAATACTAACCTCCATGTTGACGTGATGTTGCGCCGCGTTGTGGTACGTGTAGGTGGGTATGTGCGGGTCCGAGCCCACGCCTACCGCTGCACCCGTCACGGCCGACACCATGGGGCTGTCCCAGTCCTCCTGATCAAGGCAATACTAACCTCCATGTTGACGTGGTGTTGCGCCGCGTTGTGGTACGTGTTTGTGGTACGTGTAGGTGGGTATGTGCGGGTCCGAGCCCACGCCTACCGCTGCACCCGTCACGGCCGACACCACGGGGCTGTCCCAGTCCTCCTGATCAAGGCAATACTTACCTCCATGTTGACGTGGTGTTGCGCCGCGTTGTGGTACGTGTAGGTGGGTATGTGCGGGTCCGAGCCCACGCCAACCGCTGCACCCGTCACGGCCGACACCACGGGGCTGTCCCAGTCCTCCTGTTCACGGCAGAACATTACCACATTATTACGAGTAGTTTTAAACTAATATTGGACATATAAAAAGTGTGTATGTAGTTACCGTAGGAGGCATCATAGCGCCTTCCGGTTCCGGGCCCGACGTGGCCGAAGCGCTCGGCGTAAACACCTGCACACGGACAAAACGATTCCAGTTACGCCATAAATAAGTTAACAATCATCTTTTTATTGCTAGCAAACAAAATGCGCGAGGTTCATGCAGCTTACTGTAACATTCCCATTGGAACTCAGTTCTCAGATACTTTTCACTAGAAACGGGATATTTACCATGATTTCTGAGTGTTGGTATCGATCGTAATAAAAGAGTGAGAAAGAGGGTAGATCGATATGTCTGCCAATAACACCTACTCGCAAAGACTTTAATCACCGATCATTCTCCATCATTTGCAAGCCTTACTTACTACGTGACATTGGCGAACTAGTGGCAACACCACTCCAAGCCATTCATAAAAAAAAAATTGAATTGACTTTAGTTAGTTCTCCCGTGATCATGGCGCATGCAATAGTGCCGAAATATCGGGAGCAATTAAAACTACAAAATCATGGTAAATATCCCGTTTATAGTGAAAAGTATGTTAGATAACCATGATAGTTTCAAAAGTTATTTCAGTTCTCATCTGAGAACCAACACAACATGCATGTTGTGTCACACACACACACACACATTTTACCATCTATTTTTAACACCCGACGCAAAAACGACTGGGTGTTATAAGTTTGACGTGTCTGTGTGTGTGTGTCTGTCTGTGGCATCGTAGCTCCCCAATGGATGAACCGATTTAGATTTTTGTTTTTGTTTGAAAGGTGAATTTGTCGGATATATTCTTAGCTACGTTTGATCAAAATCGGTTCAGCCGTTTCAGGGTTTTTTCATTTTTACAAAATTAATTACTTGTTACAAATGTAATAAATGATGTTTGTCTTTATCTTATCTTTATCTTTAAACGGTCGCACAATAAACATTACTAGAATTAAGATGGAACGTTCCGCTTGAGGCGCTAAATTCAAAACTTAATGTGTTTTTTGCTAGATTCGATTGTTTATTCAAATGGTGCATATTATTAGGTAAAAAATTAGATACATAAAATCAATCAATACAACAAAGCCGAGGGTTTACTGTACGGGTTTTGTTAAATTATAAATATTTTTTTAGATATACACAATCTACATTATCTAGATTTTACGAAAATACACATAAACACCGTATCAGAGCGTGCGCTCGCCTTCTTAGCCTCATACAAAAATGCTTGTTGAAACCGGTTGAACCTAAAGCTCCTTAAAGTTGATAAACTTTTTCCTTGAAATGAAACTGATAGCATCAGATTATCGTCTCCACAAGCTGTAGCTCTGCAAGTGGCACTAATGAGTATTGAATGAGTGAGGTGCGGTCTAGTGTCGTACCTTGGTGTCAGACAGAGAGCCGGACCACTCCTCATTGTCCCAGTCCTCGGTGGCCGGGAACGCATCACCCATCTGATTGGCTGAAACAATCACACGATCCATCTTACAAACATTCAAACAGCTATCGGAACAATTACAAAACAGACAAGTGTAGATAGATATAATAGTAGATTATGCAGTACGGGAATAAAGCAGTGTCTTACGTCGCAGGCGGCATATTGAACCCTGAGCGTAACGAGAGTTATATAGAGTCCTGAGTGAAGCGAGGGGTTCAAGCTGCCGAAGATGAAGACAGGCTTTATTCCAGAGGAGCATACTCTACTTTTCACACCAACTGCTCGACAATGTCCAATGTACATATCCTGCTACCTAAACGTAAAGTAAAGCATTACCTCTGTTGTATTGTTGTATGAAACTCCCCAGGGAGGTAAAGTGATTTGAATTTGTAACGTCATATTCGTGTGGAAACTCGTGGAAAACTCTGTCCATATGGCATTGTAGATGTTTGTTCGAAAATCGAACCGGCCACCATAAGCAGAACACAATTTCAAAACTAAGGGTTTACCCAGACTTGTTAGTATAAGATTTGTCCTGGCTGTTAGCTTATTCTGGAAGAAAGCTAAGTCAGTCGTGGTATTCCCACGATGGTGCAACCCATGGTGAAAAGAGGCCAATTGAGGCTCTGTCCCACGATGGTGCAACCCATGGTGAAAAGAGGCCAATTGAGGCTCTGCCTACTCGCCTTTCGGGGAAAAGGCGCGTGTCTATGTATGTGTACTTACTATCATTGTAGAGTGGTTGTTGCCAGTCGTGCGAGGCGTCGAGGCGCGGTCGCGGAGGCCCGCGGCCCCCGCGGTTGGCCCCCCGGCCCCCACGGCCTCCGCCCCGCCCCCCGCGTCCGGCGCCGCGCCCTCGCTCGCCTCGCTCGGGTCGCTCGCCATCGCCCCGACCTGACAAATAACAAGTAAGTATACATTTTTACAACCACCGACTTTAAAGCTTTCTATAAAAGTTTTAAGAGCATTTTTGTTTGTTTAATTAAGGCGATATGTTCAAATACCGAATGGGCGGAGTCTAGCAAGAAAACAATAGCTGCAAGAAAGTGACAGCGCTATTGCTCACTTGAACCCGGGAAGAGATGAGGTATTGATTTCTTCAACTCTGAAGTTACTGACGTATGCGACAAATGATAAAATTTCGTTTTACTAAGAAGCAAATATAAAAAATTAATTCTCTTCCATTATTCCAAGTAATGTGATTACCTACTGAATAGTATAAAAAAAATCGCTTAATATTTTCTCTGATCGAATGAGGGACCAAAACCAGGATTTAGGAGACCCAATTTCAAAAAATAAGAATAGGTTCACCAATAGTGTTTCTTGTCTATTATTTATTTAGTGTCCTCAAGTAATTATTATATTAACATCAAGTTTGTAACCTTTACTGTTACTGAGGGAGCAGGTAACGCAACAACTCCAAAATGTTAACATATTGTCTTAAGTCTGTAAATATCTCCTAACTCCTTTCTGATAAGGAGTGCTGTGGCTTTCGTCATCAGCTCAAAAGCATTATCAAGAATGACGGAACAAGCAGATGGCCCACCTGATGTTAAGCGGATACCTCTGCCTTTAACAACGCATTACCGTACCTAGGACGCACCCTATGTGGCATTGCACTGCGCCCGCCACATTACAGACACATGAGATTCGTCTTTATGTCTCAACATAAAGATGAATCTCATGTGTCTGTAATTACACCGGCAACCATACCACAAGCAGGCGTGGCGCACTCCGCACTTAAGTACGAAGATACAAGTACCCGGCGGGCTCGACTTGGCGAGTCATTTCAGTGAGTCAGACAAGATAAGAGTTACGCGATAGAAAGAGAGGTAACTACTAGGTGAATTTAGCTGTAGATAATTAGCGCTTTGCGACCTGAATTGCACTTTAGCGTGTGGGGGCAAGAGTCGCTTATCTATTACAAGCTTGGGTTGAATCCGGGTGTAATCTTGTAACTGAATTTTAAAGCAGTTATCCTCAACCGATTGAGCCGAAATTTGGCATACCTGTCAAGTTCCGATGACAATACAATCTGATGGTGACAGCGAACTGATCTGATGATGGATACGGAAGGGGGACAACGGAACTCCGAGGTGGATAATACTAGACTGGCCGTGTTTAGGCTCATTTTGATCAGCACACGGTTACAATCACTAATTTGATAAAAGCTTGTATTGAAAAATATATTTTTCACAAAAAACTTATTTCAATGATTTTACAGAGTCAACCGGAGTACTATTATGCATGTATTCTAAATAAATAAATAAATAATGCTGGACAGTTCACACATCATTTTCTAGCCCCAAGCTAAGCAGAGCTTGTGTTATGGGTACTAGATAACTGATATACTTAATACAATATATTACATAGATAGATATTTTAATTATACATAGAAAATACCCAGAAAACCCTGATCAAATATCTGCAGATCGCACAAATATTTGTTCCGAGGCGGGAATCGAACCCGCAACCTCCTGCGTCGCAGGCCAAGCTTCGCCCGCCGCGCCACAGAGGTCGTCATTCTGTGCCATAAGTATAGTTTTCGGCTATACTTGTTTCGTTTGCCGTGTTTTGTCTTAACTTTATTTGTCTGAGGGAGTACTTACGTAGTCGGGGCCCCCCTGGGCCACGCTCCCGCTCGCGAGGGGGCGCGACCTCGCCGTTGTTCACCGGCTGTGGGGGCTTTTTCTTCTTCTTTTCATTGGTCTGCCACTCGCCTTGCTGTGGGACATATAATTCTCAAATTACTAATGTTATCACCGTGGTCTGTCCGGTCTAAGAATAGACCCCTCCGTCTCCTCCCGTGGATGTCGTAAAAGCCGACTAATGGATTACCCGGACTTGTTGATAAGATTCGTTGGTATAAGATTTGTCCTGGCTGCTAGCTTATTATGGAATGGTGTTATTACTGGAAGAAAGCGTTAGGCGAGTCAGTTGTGAGGGGCAATGGCGGCGATGAGCTCACTACTTGTCACGTCTATATTCCAAGATGGTGCAACTCACTCTGAAAAGAGGCCCATTGAGGCTCTGCCTACCCTTTCGGGGAAAAAGGCGTGTGTCTATGTATGTATAAAGGAGGTTCGTTTTTTTTTTTTTTTTTTTAACTTTGATAGACCTTTGTTTGACCACGATCTCACCTGTTGGTAAGTGACGATGTGGCCGAAGATGAAGCACAAAGGTCTAGAAGGCACCTATTCACTCTTGACTTGAAGAGACCCAGATTATAGTTTTCAGGAAAGACAGACGACGGTAGTGTATTCCACTCCTTAGCAGTTCGCATTATAAAGGTAGAACTGAAACGTTTTGTGCGAATAGAAGGTATACCAATGAGGTAAGGATGGTACTGAGCCGTACGCCTGCTCGTCCTATGATGAAAAGGAGATGGTGGGATCAGATCGTGCAGTTCCTGGGAGCATTCACCGAAATGTAACCTATAGAAGATCGCAAGGCATGCAACCTTACGGCGGTGCTCGAGACTCTGGATCTTAGTCTCCGCCATATGTTGCTCACCTATAAGCCTGAAAGCTCTACGTTCGATCGAGTCCAAGGCAGCAAGCTGGTGTTTGGCCGAACCATCCTAAACATGGCAGCAGTACTCCATACCAGCCCGGACTTGTGCTTTATATAAACTGAGAAGCTGTCCTGGTGTGAAGTAACGCTTTACCTTATTCAGGATGCCTAGCTTCATGGCAGCTGTTTTTGCCTTAGACTCGATGTAGGAGCCAAAGTTGAGAGTAGGCGTGAGCGAAACACTTAAGAGCTCGAGGTGATCTCCTATAGCAACAGGTACATCTCGGAATACAGGAACTTGGAGAAACGGACTTTTTTTCGCCGAGAAGAGACAAGCCTGCGTTTTAGAGGCGTTGAACATGACTAAATTGGCATCGCCCCAGTCGGATACAGCCTTGAGAGTCAAATTCAGACGCTGCAGCATCTCATCTCTTAACTCCTGAATTTCATTCTGCCTAGCTCGCGCAGTGGAAACATATCTCTCCACAACTGTGCTGTCGTCTGCATACCCAATGATACCGGGCATTAGCAGATCATTAATGTGCAGCAGAAACAGTGTGGCAGATAGCACTGACCCCTGAGGTACCCCGGCGTTAATAGCCAATTGATCCGACGTGCAGCCGTCAATAACTACTCGAATGGATCTTTCCCTCAGAAAGTCTGCGAGCCAGGAGCAGAATTGAACTGGCAGTCCGTAGGCAGGAAGCTTGCCAATAAGGCTAGCGTGCCAAACCCTATCAAAAGCCTTCGAGACGTCTAATGAAACAGCCAGTGCTTCACCATATTTCTCGATGGCCTCGCTCCAAATGTGCGTGGCATACACAAGAAGGTCCCCAGTAGACCGGTTTTGGCGAAACCCGTATTGGCGATCACTGAGGAGGTCGTTACCTTCGAGGTATGCAAGGAGCTTCCTATTCAGTACACGCTCCATACATTTACAAAGTAGGGAGGTGACTGAAATAGGGCGATAGTTTGAAGGGTCAGCACGACTGCCTTTCTTGGGTACAGGCTGCACGTTAGCGAGCTTCCAAGATTTAGGGACTTCACCAGTTTTCAAAGAGAGGCGGAAAAGACGCGTTAATACTGGAGACAACTCAGGGGCACAGGTTTTCAACACTATGGCCGAGATACCATCCGGACCGCTAGCTTTATTCACGTCGAGACTACGTAGCGTTCTGAGCACTTCCTTTTGCTGGATGCGAATTTCCTACATTGAAGCTTCGCACCGAGGAAGGCTGGGTGGAGTTTCGCCAGAGGTGTCAAGACGCGAAGCCTCCGCAAATGGCGTTTGTGGCATTGTTTCTGTTTTGGATAGTGTTAAGACAGTGGCCGGCCCCACCATTGGCAATCTTACTGGTAATCGCGATTACCAGTTCGCAGTACATTGCGCCGCGTGTTTTAGCTTCTTTTCAAGCATGGAAATATTCCAAACATACAGCGCAATATACTGTAAACTTATAATTGAAAGCTATTTACCAGTTTCATAGTCAGGGCAGTTTGGCAGCACCGATTTTTTTTATGTATTGTTAAATTCACAGTTCGCAGTTCATCGCACCGCGTGTAAAGCTTGTTTTCAAGAATATAAATAATTTTATACCATACAACGCAATGTACTGTAATCTGTCTTCAGAACAAAAGGCTAAGTAGGCCGGCCAGGCGCTAAAAAAAATAAAAACCATTTTTTTTCTATTGTGTCCTACTGCTGGGGAAAGGTCTCCCCCAAAATTTTCCACTCATCCCGGTTTTTGGCAGTTTCCCACCACCCTTTCTCGTAAGCCTCGAGATCGTCCCGCCAACGAGTTGTCGGCCGGCCCCGTCATCGCTTTCCGGCTTCAGGCACCCAAGGAGTTACTACGTTCGCCCACTTCTCGGGGTGCATCCGACTGACGTGGCCAGCCCAATCCCACTTGAGCTTTGCTGTTCTACTCCACACCGATGAGTGCCAGTATAAATCACGTCAAATAAAATGAATTGTCCCAATTTACTTCAAAAATTCAGGTTAACGTTCCCTACAAACCTATCAGATTTAACCCCCCCAATCTATATTCCTCATGTTGGCACTAACTACCGACAAAATTCCTTCTCTTGTGGCGAGCGAGTAACAAATTTAACAACTTAAGTAAGCAATTTGACCTTGATTTATTCTGCACAAGTGTCAGCTCGGCTAGGCGGCTGCTCAGCGGAGTTTTTTGGCACCGATGGTGGTATAATGTTGATGATAATATTTAGTTTAAAAATTATGGAACTTTTGATTCTAACTATGTATGTATAGATGATGCATGTAGATTAGTCACATTATGTTCATAGTCTGTTTTTATTGTACTATTCTGCTACCTATCCGTGAAAACCTTCAATAAGCTTTCTGCTATTTATTAATTTGTAAGTCTGCTAATTTTAGCTTGTGGTTTTCTCTTAAATAAATAAAAATATAAATAAGGAATCAAATATAAGGAAATAAATTACAAACTTTTTCAGTCTCCAGCAGAATGTTGCACGCAGCCACCATGTCATTGTCAGTGTCATGAAGAGCCGAGCAAACCTCCTCCTCCGTGCGGCATGTCATCTCCATCAGATCTTGAACCTGAACAATTACATGTTTGTTGAAAGTATAACAAGCTTTTATTAAATTACTGATCGAAACAGTGTACTGATTATAATAATTTTAATACACGGCCTGTCTACTACTATCCATCGGGGAGTCCGTCTCCATCGTCAAATCAGCTCGCTGTTACCATAATATTGTTTTGTCATCAGAACTAGACAGGTATGCCAAATTTGGTTCTACGCCGTTCTTACTTACGTGAACATTGAAATTAAATTAAATGAAATGAAAATGTATTTGTGACAGAACTTGGGGTGACTAATCACCTCAGATCCATCTATATTTGTGAGATACCTCATAACTTTTCTTCAACATAATCCTTACAAAAAGTGCACAGCAAAATAAGCCGTATTGTCACCCGCCGCTTTCCACGATCACATTACATTTCCCAATATTAATAAGTGAGAGTCGCTTACCATTTTTCTGACGTCGGCGCCGTCATCTGATGTTTTGCGATCGATCATGTTTGCCATACGGATTTGTTCTGTGGTTGCCTGAAAAATATCATAACAGTCAGATAATATTCACCGCTCGACTGACTCTCTGAGATTACTTAGGCACAGAATAAATAATAGTAGTAGTAAGGAGAGGTATGCCGCAAAATTCCTAATCGTAAATTTGATTTTGAACTAATTTGTACCAGTTACACGATAGGACAATATTTTCTCGATAGAAAAAAAAACTCAAAGTTACCTCTTTTTGTCTAGATTCGATTGTTTATTAAAATGGTGCATATTATTTATATTAAATTAGTTTAATAAAATCAATACAACAAAGCTGAGGTTGTGCTGTAGGGGTTTTGTAAACTTATATAAATTTTACGAGATATTAAATAACAACGCCTTTTACTTGACGACCTCTTTAGCGCGTCGTGCGAGTAGCCGGCTGAGATGCTAGAGGTTGCGGGTTCGATTCCCGCTGCGGGACAAATGTTTGTATGATTGCAAATATTTGTTCCGGGTCTGGGTGTTATGTTATGGTACCATAGTACCTTCTCGTAGTTTCTGCTACCCACGACACGGGGGATTCTAGTGTGGGATCAGGACTATGTATGTGACTGTTAGGTGTTATCTTTATGTCTGGGGTTGGCGCAATCTTAAGCAACGCTCCGCCCGGAGGCTGAGGGCGGCGGTGAAATTACATGAGATTACTCATCTTTGTCTCAAGGTTGACGGGCGCAGTGCAATGCCAAGTAGGATGCGTCCGTTCTGCCCCCTATCAACCTGGTAATCTCTTTCAAATAAGATTTTACAGTTAATTACGCTGTATCTTTCGTATATTTTCTGTTACAGCTAAATCATGCGGCGCAAAGTACTTCGAAATTGAAATCGAAGGCGATTACCAGTTTGATAGGCAATGGGGGGCTGGCCTAAGAGATAGAGCGAGGGTTGGCAATGTATAAAACATTTGTTTAAAACAAGAGTTTAAAACAAGAGTTTAAAACAAGAGTTTAAAACACTGTGTAAAACACTGGGAAAAATGCATACTTGTTTAAAACACGCCATAAAAAACATATGTATTTCATGGTTTATTCATAGATTGCGGGTTCGAGTCCCGCTGGAACGAAATTTTTGGGTTACATTTAAATTGTTATGTATTTCATATACAATTTTATTCGATTACATATTTTTTGCTCTTTTCTTAACCCGTTGAGTGCCTTATGAGTGACCAGTAATTTCGCGCGTGTCGACAGAGCCGGTCCGGTCCGGCCGGTCATGAAAAATGTCTTTCTGGAGGAATCAGTGACTGTTTTGGATATATTTTTGCATAAATTTACCAGAAAAACATTGTAGATTTAGTGTGTGTTCGTATTATTTCAAAAAGAGGTATAAATCAACGCGATAAATGGAACTAAGTTTTGACGACATGGAATTTCATGTCTTGTGGTCGCTCGGTGCAAATTGTATGGCGCGGCCGCGGGATGGTACCAAAATGGCGGTGCTTTTTTTTTCGAAGTTGTAAATTATCTTTTTCTTGTGTTTTATTTATTTTCAAAGTGATAAAGTTTTGTGAAATGATTACGTAAATATGTATGCTACATACTTACATGTGTAATTTTGGTGAAAGCTATTGTGAATGAGTGCAACGAGATAAAATATGTGTGTGAAATCACAATGTGTGTGTGTCTTCGAAAATAATAATTTACTACGAGGTCATGTAAGTTTTTCAAATATATTACTATTTATTATTAGGTAGGAAAATTCAATGCCATAACAATGATGTATAACACTTGTCATATAATTATGCGTAAACACTTGAAAATATTTTTTTCCGACAACATAAACAAAAAAAAAATTGCTAGAAAAAGTGCTGTCGCTTGGGGGCCATTTTTTTTGGGGTATCTTCGCTTAACGGGTTAACTATTCAACACTGTCAATTTGTAGTAAATTATAACACTTTTTATGGCAACACAGAAGCTTGAGCTCGGGGATTACCCTAAACACGTATTATGTGTACAAAATGTTGTATATTTTTCTAGTTAGTATAATTATACCTACTAATACTAATTAGCTATAATATAATTATAACTAGCTTTCCGCCCGCGATAATTTAGATTTTCCAAGGAAATTAGAAGTTTTTCCTAGGTCAAATCTAGCTTAATATATCTTTCTCCAAGATCCAAGCTATCCCTCCCTGTGTGTGCTAAATTTCATACAGATACATGCTGTAGTTTTGCGTGATTACGTAATAACAAAATTATACTTTCTTTCACATTTATAATTAAATAATTAGCAGGATTAGAATAGGATAGGAAGTATTATGTAATTTTATGAACTTTCCTCATCAATGGTTTAGGAAGGAACGATTGTACGAAGAACAAATATGCAGGTAATATTATGACTTGAAAACATAGTCGACACCTACCTCAGTACTACATATACCTACCTATAGTACTAATCTACCTACTATAATAATAATTCGATCTAGGTTTTTATTGAAAACATATTTTTATCAAACACGCTCTTCTTAAATTATAATCAGAACCGTGAGCTGATCAAAATGAGCCCAAACCCTGCCAGTCTACTATTATCAATAAAGGAGTTCCGTTTTCCACCTTCTTTCTTCATCATCAGATCAATTCGCTGTCACCATAATATTCTATTGTCATCGGTCCTTGATGAGTATGCAAAGTTTCAATTTAATCCGACGCTTTGAAGTGGGTGAAAATCACAATCAAAGATTCCCTTACATTCCTACAAATATAAAGTCTAAGCTATTTTAAGCGTGGTCAAAAAAGCAATAATTAAATTGTAAAATGATTTACCCTTATATCTCAAAAACTACGTAAGTTAAAAAATTATAAAAAATAGTTTTGAAATGTTGAAGCGAGGGGCTTTTATATGACACCCCATTTGATCTGATATTCTCACTTATTTTTTTACCCGCTCTTGGATCCCAATATCTCAATAACCCCCCCCCCCCCCCCCCCCCTCTAAATTCTTCAATTTTAGACTTTTCCCAGTATTTGTGTCATAAAAGCTACAAACATACTAAATTTCAGCGTTGTAGCATTATTGGAAGTACCCTAGATGTTTTAGTTACATTTTCGATTTACCCTAATATCTCAAAAACTACATAAGTTAAAAAATTATAAAAAATAGTTTTGAAATCTTCATATATGACATCCCATTTGATCTAATATTCTCACTTTTAGTTTTTTTACCACCTCTTTCATATCTTAACAACCCCCCGACCGATATAGCTCATTAACAAATTGTACCAATACTATCTACCCCCAATCAAAATTCATGAAGATCGGATTAACGGTTCGACTTTGGAAGTTATGCTCGGGCAAACATACATACATACATACATACAAACGCCGATTCTTCCAAGTTGACTCAGAGAACTCGCTTCGCTCGTTCCAAAATAGTCAAATTAAAGTTCGCTACCCTTACCACAAGTTTTTGACATTATCGTATCGCTAGCGACACGATAGTCAGTGTAAAATATTGGCCAATGACATCGGGGTGATTAGAAATCGTAATAACTTGATTGGTTAATATTTGTCATTGACTATCGAATCGTTAGCGAAACGATAGTCAGTGTAAAATTTTGGCCAATGACATCGGGGTGACTAGAAATCTTAATAACTTGATTGGTTAATATTTGACATTGACTATCGTCTCGCTAGCGATTCGGAGTTCGCCGCCGGACCGCGCGCTAGCCACACGTGCTAACCTCGCTCCGCTGTCTGTTCCAGATTCGCCGCCCCGCTGCCCCGCCGCCCGCGCGCTCCCTTGCGCCTCCTAGCGGCGCGCATCGCCTGCCGGTTCCTGAGCCGGCCGCGTCGTACCTACACCGTACCTACTCAACTACAACTCGCTCTGCTTTCTGTTGCAGATTCGCCGCCCGCCGAGCCACATCGTGCGCGCGTGTAGTAGGTACGCTGTACCTACTCTTCGTGTGTTGATCGACTAAGTCGATCCGCACTTTTGAGTGCGTCTTCGCTATCATAGGAAGCTGCCCTTTTCAGGGCGGAATCCTGTTTCTAGACACTTAAATAGGAAATCCACGCTTAGTGGTCAACCTACGGATACCTTGCGGTGTTATACCAAGTAGGTTGGGCGTTGCCCCGGAGCGCCCGTTTTCCTCCCTCAGGGGAACACGGAATCCGGCTGGGTCTGGAACCACCGGCCTTGGGGTCTCCCCTAGTCGACTCCAGATATCGGTTAGTCCACACCCCGTTTACCCCGTAAGAGCGGTAAAAGGGACACACTAATTAGGTAGGACACCCAGGCCTCACCCCGCCCTGTCTACCCCGACAGGGCGGATCACTCGCTTTACACATCTGCCGGTCTCACCCCCCGGCAGAGAATATGGACATCTCCAAGCTGGATGTAAACTCCGTCCGGAGTTTACTCCAAGCTCTCATTACTTCGTACCCTAACGTGGTACAGGAGCTGCTCTCAGCTCCCGCCTCGGTCCCTGCCTCTCAGGCATTGAACTACGCCCCATTCGAAGCCCCTCAGGCCTCACTCGCCTCCAACATCCCGGACTCCCCGGAGTCCCCGGACCCGGCTCCTGCGGTCGATGACCAAGAAATGGAATTCAATCAGAGTTTGCACCTCTCCCCCCCTGCTGAGTCCTCCTCAGACGACGATTACATCGTCATAACAGGGGGAAAGAGGAAGAAGGCCTCTGTCAAAAACGCCCCTCCTGCCAAAACTGTGATCGCTCCTGCGACAACCCGACCCACTCCACCCCCGGCTTCTTCCTCGCCCCCCGCGACTACCTCCAAGGAGAAGCCACCCCCGCCCCTTTTCCTTCGCGAGAAGGAAAAGTGGGACAATGTCTCCTCTCTCCTCAGAGAGAGGAATATCCATTACACCAGTGCCCGCAGCACAAAAGATGGCATCAAAGTACAGCTGCAGACCTCTGCTGATCACCGTAAGATGACAGCCCTTCTTCGCTCCGAGTCCGTAGGTTTTCACACCTACGCGCTCGAAGATGAGCGCCTCCTCCGTGTCGTGATCCGCGGCCTCCCTGCGGAACACAACACGAGTTCGATCAAAGCAGATCTGCTTGCGCAGAACTTCCCCGTCCGGGAAGTTCACCGTATGTACAGCGCCCGCACAAAAACGCCCTTTGACCTTGTCCTGGTCATCCTCGACCTGTCGCCGGAAGGCAAAGCCGTCTTCGGCTTAAAATCCGTTAATGGGCTCTCTGGCCTCAGGGTAGAGACCCCATATAAAAACGCGTCCCCTAGCCAGTGCCATAGATGTCAACTCTATGGTCACTCGGCTAGAAACTGTAACGCACGTCCTCGCTGCGTTAAGTGCCTGGGCGACCATGGCACGTCCGAATGTGCCCGCACGACCGGCACCTCTGTCCCGCCTAGTTGCGTGCTCTGTCGCGCCGTCGGGCATACCGCGAACTATCGCGGTTGCCCTATGGCGCCAAAAGCGCCAAACAACAGAAGGGTGGCAAAGAGGTTCCCCGACCGTGTACCTCCCCCCACCCCCCAATACACTCAAGCCGCTCCTAAGCTGGCCGTGGTCCCCTCCCCCCCTGCGCCCACTGCCTCCGCATGGGCAAAGGCCCTCCCTTACACCAGCCGAGCCCTTCAGGCAAAGCCCTCCCCTCCTCGTCGCCCGCAGGAGCCGACCGCTAACCCCTCGCCCCCCCCTGCCTCCTCTAGGCCTACCAAAATGTGTCAGTCTGACTTAGCAGCTGACATTGCATTTATTACGTCTTTTGATCTCTCTAAGATCCGCGCACTCGCGCGCGGACTTAGGGAGGCTAACTCTGCGGTGGAGAGAGTCATCCTCCTTGAGGCAAACTCCTCTCTTATCGAAGCCCTCAGCAACACCTCTACTAGATCTTAATATGTTAGTACAAAAGCAAAGATTAAAACCCCGTTCCGTCTCGTTAGCATTTTTTAATGCTAACGGTCTTGCTAAACAACGCGTTTTAGTTCAAGACTTTCTGGCTAGACACCAAATCGATGTTATGCTAGTGCAAGAGACCTTCTTGAAACCCGCCCATCGCAATCCTAGAATTGCTAACTATCAGATGGTTCGTAATGACAGACAAAACGCCAAAGGCGGTACAGTCATTTACTACAAGAGGTCTCTGCACTGCATTCCTCTCGATACCCCCCCCCTGACTGACTTAGAAGCCTCTGTGTGTAGACTCGCGATGACCGGTCATCCTTCGATCATTATAGCCTCGTGCTATCTCTCTCCTAGCAAAACACTACTTGGAAGCGATCTTTTAGCTCTCTTAAATCTTGGAAGCTCCGTCATACTGGCGGGTGACTTCAACTCTAAGAATGTCCTTTGGAATTGTGTTGCCAACAATCCAAATGGAATCAAACTTGACAGACTAGTTGACAATTTAAACTTTGATATTATCCCTCCCTTGTCCCCGACTCACTATCCTGTCATTATAGGACACCGTCCTGACATCTTGGATATTGCCCTCTTTAAGAACACAACCCTCCGGTTGCGCTCTATAGAAGTCCTCCAGGAGCTTGACTCTGACCACCGCCCCGTCCTCATGAAACTAGGCCCACCCCCCGACCCCTCTGCCCCCACCAAGACCGTGGTGCAGTGGCATAAGCTTGAGCAAGCTCTCAAGTCTATTCACTCGCCAGACTTGGATCGAATCCCCGATGATATTAGTTCTTCTGACGATGTCACTATCGCGATCAACTCCCTGACCAATCATGTCTCAGCCGCTGTTAGCGCTTCATCGAAACAGGTCCCAGTGACGGATGACCGTCGCTTTGCCCTGCCAGATGAACTGAGGCGGTTGCTCACGGAGTCGAACGCGGCGACTCGCCACTACAGTGCCTGGCCCACTCTCGAAAATCGTGTCAGGATGCGCCGCCTGCACCGGGATGTCAGGAGGCGCATTCAGGAACACCGCGATCGCGAATGGGATACTCTGCTCTCGGGGATCGGGCCAAGTCATCTGGCTTACTGGAACTTGGCTCGATCCATGAAATCAGACGAGGTCGCCACTATGCCCCCTCTCATCCGTCCTAATCTACCCCCCGCGTTCGATGACGATGAAAAAGCCAACTGCCTGGCTGAAACTCTCGAAGCTCAATGCTCTCCCAGTCTTGAGCCTGCAGACCCTGAGCACCTCGATACGGTGAACAGCGAAGTCGAAAGGCTCATCTCTCAGCCCCCCTCCGCCCCAGCCCTACCCCCGATTAAAGCCTCAGAGGTACTTTCGATTATCAAGGATCTTCATCCTAGGAAAGCCCCTGGTGCCGACGGCATCAGCAATAGAGTACTCAAGCAGTTCTCTATTGCACTCATTTATCTTCTAGTCAGCATCTTTAATGCGGCTATGTCCACTTGCACCTTCCCCGATGCCTGGAAAGAAGCCGATGTCATTGGTATTCGAAAACCAGGCAAAGATCAGTCACAGCCTTCGAGCTACCGCCCTATTAGTCTCCTCAGTTCCCTGGGGAAGATATATGAGCGTCTCCTCCTCAACCGGCTCTGGTCCATTGTCAATGAGCTAAAGCTCCTCCCGAATGAGCAGTTTGGCTTTCGAGCCAGACACTCATGTCCCCAACAAGTGCTTCGCATCACGGAGCATGTCCTATCCAAATTCAATCATACCTGGCCTGCGGGTACGGGAGCTGTCTTCCTCGACGTGGCGAAAGCCTTCGACAAAGTCTGGCACAACGGCTTGATTTACAAGCTCTCTAAATTCGGAGTACCAGATAGACTCGTGCTCATCCTACGAGACTACCTCCAAAATCGTAGCTTTCGCTATCGCGTGGAAGGTACGCTCTCCGACCCGCATCCCATAAGAGCCGGAGTCCCCCAGGGCTCCGTCCTCGCCCCCCTTCTATTCACGCTGTATACTAGCGATATGCCCCGGTCCCACCATCAAGTGGAAATCGCCCTTTTCGCGGATGACACAGCCCTATAAGCCCGGAAGACCAGCGTTGGTTGCTAGCTTGCTGTCAACCAACTCATGCTGAGGCAGAACCATTTTGTTACTTGAGTTACACCTAGTACCTTCATATCTGTTTCTTCTTAGTGTGTTCTGTGTTTCTGTGTAGCTCTTGTATACAAATAAATATATATTCTTTCTTTCTTTTTCTTTCTTTTCTATATACATCGGATCGGAATCCGAATCGGGTGTGTATAAGACTGCAATCCGCTCTCACTGCACTAGGTGCATGGTTCCGCAAATGGCGCATTGAGGTAAACCCAACGAAGAGTGCAGCAGTGTACTTTTCGCGGGGGCGCCCTACACCCCGTGCGATCCATCTCTTTGACAAACCCATTCCCTGGGTAAAGTCAGCCCGTTACTTGGGAGTGATCCTTGATAGTCGCTTGACCTTTCTCCCTCATATCAAAAAAGTTAGCAATCACGCTAAATTCATTCTCGGTCGTCTTACTCCTCTCGTATGCAAGAAGAGTAAAATGTCCCTTAGAAATAAGGTGACACTTTACAAAACTTGCATACGACCTATCATGACATACGCCTCTGTGGTGTTTGCTCATTCCCAACATGTCCGAAAGATCCAAGTAGTCCAAAACCGTTTCTTGCGTAAGGCCACAGGTTCGCCTTGGTACGTACGCAATGTAGACCTCCACCGCGACCTAGATTTAGAGTCGATTGCCAGTTTCATGAAGCTCGCCTCCCGGCGGCATTATGACCTGGCAATAAATCATACCAACCCTCTCATATCCTCCATCCCCGACTACCCCTCAGAGCCTCCCTCTGATCAGTCCCTCCGTAGACCAAGACATGTTCTTGGTGATCCTGATGACCCTATCACTACCGCAAATGCGGTAGTGACGTCATCCAGTCAAGACAGAGACAACACTCTACCTTTGCACCGACCTCGCCGGCGAGGTCGACGAACCTTCTAAGTACCTTCTGTACCCTACGCCTAAACCGGTACAAGCATGTTCCGGGGCGTTTTGCCCGTTCCTCCCCAACCGGCAACAGCCCAAGCCGAGGTCCGTACCTAAGTGGTGCCCTTGTGCTAGTTGCCCCAACCTAACTTTGCAGGTTGAGCGCCATCCGCGCTCACCAAAAGCCCGGTAACGCAGTCATGACCCCAGGCGGTCAACTGCATTAAAATCCATTCGAAAAAAAAAAAAAAAAAAAAAAAAAAACGCTAACGATTCGATAACGTCAGAAACTTGTGGTAAGGGTTCAGTAGGGCAAGCACAGGCTGACTATCGGAATCGTTTCATTTGCGTAATTTTTACGTAGCGAATCGATTTCGATACTATTTCGCAAGCTCGCGGCAGCACAGGATTTTGTTGTATGCGTATCGACCGCGGAGTGAGTTACGAGAGTGTGCGGGCAACATGCGACTAGAAGAATGAAAATGTGTCCAAGGTGTGTTCCGCAACCTAAAACATCGCAATAAATTGCATGAATCGTAAACTTCCGAAAAATATTTAAATTATATTTTTAGAAGTTTATATGGTACATTATAGAGTAAAATGGTGCATAAACCATAGAAAAGTATTTTAAGTTACTTAGTAGCTATAAGAGTTCATAATTTTTCGTATTAAAGTTAGATTTTCTGAGGCTGAATTGTCGTTTGACACAACTTTCTGTATATTCCGAACGTCTTAGGTACAACATTCAATCAAGCTGTCATTACCAAAGACATGCTATACAAGTAGACATGTTACACTCATTCAAACTCCACTGAGAAAGTGGTGTTTTATATAGGTACTATCTATAGCTGCTTACTTTGTTTTTATACTGACGAAAAGGACCATAAAATCACAGCGCTATACGGAAACCCTGTTGGGAGAAAGAAAAAAACATAATATGTCTATGCAGTAGCATCCATCTGGGTACTCGACACCAATACTGCGATCACAAATCCGCCTCTTAAGCATGTTGATTAGCAAATCCCCTCCATTTTATGGGGGAGGCATAGACAAAATACATTGATAAAATTATTTTGAGTCAGTGTAGTATGTACTAGCTACCTACATAATTTATACAATTAAACCGAATAATTTTAAATAATTAAGATTAATAAAATTAATAAAATTGTTGATGTGATTGTTGATGTGATTGTTGACTGTCCTAACTACACCATTCTATCCTAATATCGCAGCCGGCCACGTGCGATCGTGTCTCTCTGTCGTACCTCGGCGAATTGTATATTAGCCATCACGTACGTGTAGGTGTCTGAGCAGCAACGAAACAAATGGTTTTAATGAAATAAATTGTTAAATAAACAAATTTAAATACCTAGTATTTTGTACAAAATGAAATATTTTTTTCTTCTTTTGTGTTTGCCGTAGAATGTTTGTATTGGGCTGGTTTTTAGTATTGGGTTTATCTATTAGTAGTGGCGTGCGTCCTAGTTCACAGAGCGACTAAGTGAACTTGCGATAATTACCTCACTTTCATGTCACCATTCTGAGCGCGGAATAGCGTATCTAATGTATAACACATCATTGGTCAATAAAACACAAACAAACAAATAAAAGCACAGAATAAATTATAGTACAACCAGAGACAGGTTTGTATGCCAATTTATAGATGGCGTATGTTTAAATTACGAGAATTTTACGAAGTTCGTAGGTATATAATTTATTATTTTCTTTGTATGTCTGTCTGTACAAAATATCAGAAAAAACTGGTCCAACTATTTTGATGAAATAGCATAGAGTAGGATAGGCAGTTTAGAAGCCGAGAAAACTATCTAAGTCCCAAAGCTGGGTCAAAAACAAAACCCTGAGCAAAGTCCTATACCGTCTAAAATGGGGTTGTATGGGTTTGTGAGGGTTTTGTTAAAGTTGTTGACTATGCTAGTTGTTGCTCTATGTCTATTTGCGTAAACGATTCATTCAACTAAGAAGGCGTTGGACCTCCGATGGTGAGATTAGTCGATGAATCCAACTCAGATGGGCAGCGTTCAGGAAACTACGCTATATCTTCATATCACAGACAGAGCCTCAACATGATCAAAGCCTAAGTCTGGTATCGGTGCAGTGATGACTTACGGTACTGAGACATGATCGCCTACTATTGGCCTCATACACAAGCTCAAAATCTCACGGCGGGCTATGGAAAGAGCTATGCCCGGAGATTTCGTACCTGAATCCAAAAAGAAGATACCTATCCGTAGAAGAACCGGGATAACTGACTAGCTCTAAAACTTAGCAAGTTGAAGTGGCAATGGGCAGGTCATCGTTGCATGGAGGCGACACAGGACGTTCATTGTGGCATTCTATGGGGGAATCCTTATGTCCAGCAGTGGGCTTCTACCTACAGACTGATGTTTGTACCATCATCTATTTAGAATGCGTAGAACGAGGAGGTACGTACTACCTAATCTACGCGCGGATGAAGTCGCGAACGTCAGCTAGTCAGTAGCTGCTAATAGTTTGCTGTGGAACTTCTTGCAGCGAAAAGCATCGTTCTCATCATATTGAGAACGAATAAACATAAAAATATGTCTACACAAATTATTTTTACGACGATGTCACTGTAAAAATGGCCGTGAGAATCAATTCGAAAGCCAGCTATCGAATTCAAGGATTCGATACATCAAAATGCAACTTGTGCTATCATTTTCTATACAATTTCCGTTCGTTCATTCACAAAACTACACGAAACTTAGATGTCATCGATTCGGAGTCGAAACCCAGCTCTGTCAAAAAGTCGTGCTTCGAACTATCGAGAATTTCACTATCGAAGAGGGCGTTGCTTAAATCTAGCTAATTTGATTGGTCAAAACATGATACAATAGTTTCAAACGCTAGCTGCAAACTACTCGATACCAACCTGTGCTAGGCCTACTGATCATGTTACGATCTAGTGTCGATGTCACAAACTTCAAAAATGGTATTCTGTGGGGCAAGCACGAATAATTAACGTTAGCGAGATGCTTGCGAGTCGATAGTCAATGTTCAATATTGGCTAATGACATCGTGGTGAGTAGAAATCTTAATTATTTGATTGGTTAATATTTGACATTGACTATCGACGCGCTAGCGTCTTCCTAACGTTAATTATTCGTGCTGCTTATCTAACAATACAACGCAAAATGTGATTATATGGAAATGTGACTGTAACATGAATGTTTCAAAGTTATTGTCGTATATTTATGTCCCAGTCAGATGTCTGTCAGTGCAAAACTGTCATGTATTGTCAAGTTAATCAACTGTCATTAGCAAACTCTTGTGGTACCCCTACGGTCCGCTGAACACGCCATAAAAGAAGAGGACATTTGCGTGGAAAACCCTAAACTACGGTACCCTAACTTTACGAATAGCTATCAGTCTGCGTCAGACGGGGGCATCGACCGGCGGTTTGACCTTGCCCTCAGCCAAATGTAACGCAGCTTAGCGACCTCTGTGCCGAGAGAAGTTAGAGGTCGCGGGATCGATTCCCGCATCAAAAGACATTTTAAAAACAAGGAGGATTGTATCTATTCGGCTGGCTTGTCCTGGGAGGGCCCTAAACGTTCGCGTTTTTGGTTTAGCTGATGTAAATATGGTATCGCGCTATTTTTACCCACGCTGGAACGGAGAAGTAGTATGCGTTTAGGATAAGAGCCCGTTTGTGTGTGCAACAGAATGTTCACATTGGTCTCCAAAACAGTTTGAATTATTTCGTTTCTTTTTTTTAACTTAGTTAATTCAAAAACTTTTCAGTCGAAAACAGCTGCACTTTGCTATTTTTTTTCACATGGTTATTGAACAGGTAGAACAATTTGATACGTTCACTTTACGGATAAAAAGGTCTATGAATAACATATTATTTTTTCAGCATTACTCTGATTGGTCTTTGAGGAGAAAGCCTCCAAATAAGACCAATCAGCTGCTGTATGCACTGATTAGTTTAGTTGATAATTTGGGGCCCTGTCCATGCACATCCTTCCTACTCTGTAGTTATGAGTATGAACAGAGTATGAACATAGGAAGGTGTCAATGACCTGGGGTTTGACCTTCTCCTTAGGCTGTGGCTTGTCCTTCTTGTCTTGGCCATGTCTCTCCTTCCCACTGATCTAATTTTCTCTCCCCCTTGTGGGACATTAGGTAAGAACATAGGAAGGTCTCACTAACCTGGGGTTTGACCTTCTCCTTAGGCTGTGGCTTGTCCTTCTTGTCTTGGCCTTGTCTCTCCTTCCCACTGCCCCCTTTGGCACCCCCCTTGGCACCACCGCGGGCACCCAAACTCATCTTTAATCTATATGTACTTTATATTTACAGCTTCTATTTACAAGCAGCTGAAACAAAAAATAAGTACATTGTAGAAGCCATCATACAGCAGACGGAGAGCAGAGAGCACTAAGGTGGAACACTAGTCCATCACCTAATTTTTAGTACATCATTCTGTGTTGGACGCTGTTCTATTATCTGCAGAACCGAATGACCTAATCATCCTATGCTGCAGCTGATCTAAATGGAGCCAAGCCAAAAACACAATATAGTCTAAAATTGCTTACACCTAATTAAGCAACACAAATAAAAACAAGACTACATTTTGTGTCACATTCACCAGACTCTCAATATCATATTGAGGAGGTACGCAGTGCGGTGTACTAGCTACCTGAAAACACATCCTACAAAATGCTCAATGTCAATCGGTGATTTACCTGTCTCAACAAGAATAATGAGAAAGTATAAACATCAATAGTAGTGCTGAGTAAGCTTCAAGATTCGAAAATGCTAACAATCAGGGCAAGGTTGTATAAATGCATGGAAGTGGGTCACAATGCAAGATTGACCCTGATATTACAAGATATTACAGATACCGTGCATGCCATACCAGTCAGAAATATCATCTACAGGTAGATACTTTAATTTCTTTTTGACTCATGTTGTTATTGCTGACTACTCTATTGTATTAGGTTATACCTGTAAGAATAGATGTAATGTTTTAATGTTTTAACAAAAATACTAATTTTGAATAATTTTGGCATCTACATTAACTGAACAACAGTCATTTAAAATTATCTCAAGTCATTAACTTTTAAAAACAATAAATGCAAGTTTCTTTCCTTTTGGTGTGAGATACAGAGGATTGTCAGATAGCCAGGATAGTCAAAATCAGGGGAGATTATGGCAAATCCATTGCATTTTGTGGGAGAGGCTATGTCCAGAAATTGACATCTAATGGCTGATGTATGACAACTGAGGCCAAGAAAGTCCCTGCCTATAACCCTTAAATGGATCATGGTAGAGTTTTGTTTACAATTACAATGAATTTTGTTGTTTGATGACATGGTGTACGTGGGCCCTGTAAATGGATCTTAAAACAACTAGTTGGTGAAAGGATTTAGGCCTTACACTTCTAGTATCGTAGAAACACATTTTGAACCAACAAAATAATATTTTATTGTCAATGTCGACTGATTATCAAAGAGTTTCCTGTGGACAATAAATCCTATACCTAAATTATATGCTGCTATGCTGCGTATAGAGGTGATTTCATATTTTTGTGACTATGATTGTGTCAGTAATTTACAGAGGCAAAATATTAATACAATGTTAATGTTAGACATCTCCCTTTTCCGCATTCGAACCCTATGGGTGGTCCATTATGCGTGAGAGTTGTCTGACTAGGTAGTTAGCCAGCCTAACTCTGTCAAGAAACACAGAAGTTTCCTGGGGTCTTGCACGCTTTGGTGGAGTGACCTCGGGTTGTTGAGGATTTGTTAACGTTCAGCTGCTACACCCACACATTCCAGGACTATGGGGGCAGCAATGTCAATATAATGAGTACAGCAAACAAAATCAACAAAGGTAGATGGAAACCACACCGTATAACACCCTCCAGGGACTGCCAGCAGGATCTACCTTATTAACCTCACAAAAACAGGTGAGGATAGGAATGTTCCAATAGTCCACTGTACTGGATAAACCAATGCCAGGATATTCAAATTATGGAAGTTTGTTGACATTTTGTTTATATTCTCTGATAAAGAGATTATCACAGAATTGTTCAAGAAACTGCTGAACAAAACATTGTATGCAAATTTTCAATCAGATTGTTTTAGAATCGAGACAATTTTCAATTGGAAATAGCTCTTGACTGTCAATATAAGCCGAGTCCTAATAGATGGTATAACATACATGTTGAATGGTACAATCAAGCATCCTTGTTGAAATAACAGTGCTAGGGATTACAGCCCTCTTTCAAAGCCAACGCCAAAAGTATTTTATTCATTAAAATCACAAACAAGTATCATTTTGAATTGTCAAATAAATTATGTTAATTACCAAGGGAAGTGGTGTAGATTCTGTGCTAGGTACTAAAGTGAATATAAACTTGGTTCCTCTCTTTTCAGTCTATGATAAAGGGCTCACCCTACTTTACTGAGGTTTAACTTTAAGAGAATGCTGTATAATGAACAGCAATGTCCCAGTAAAAGAAAGAGCATCTAATTCACAGAACTAAGTCTTATCAGACTCACTCATAAAAATAATGAAGATGCAAATAGAACAACAATTTCTTTATGATTGGAAATAACTATTACCAGTCTTACATTATTATCAGCTGTTTGAGCTCAATGCAATTTCTCAAGATAATAACAATGAATAAGTAATGACATATGTGCAAAGTAAATATACAAGGACATATGTTTTCATTTTATAATTTGAAATGTTTATCAACAATCCAGTTTGATAGAATTGAAAAGAAATACACATAGAGGAAACTTTTACTTACTAATGAGTAGATATGGTGTGTACAGCTTGAATCAAACAAAACCACTTAGTACATCAGTTATTTACAAAATAATCACTAGATTTGTGTTATCAGGTTCTGTAGATTGCTGTCTCTATAGGACATGACCTCCGACAAAGAAATTATAGACACTGATAATATAGAAAAAAAAATAAAGCCCGGCGGCGCTCTAAAACAACAATTCCGAAGAAATTACGCGATTTCACTACAAAACTGCCAACACCAATGGGAATCCTTGTCTGAGGCAGCTTCTTACACTGAATCGGAGGAGCTGTTGAGCCGATTTTGGTACAAATCGGGACAATGAATGAATCATTACATTACGATTGCAAGGGCAGCGCCGGAAAGACTGCGCAGTGCATTGATGCGCGCCGGAAGAAATAATCAACCGAGCACGATCACTTTCCATAGCATTCCGAGGACTCACGTCATCAAATTATAGCACAACCAAGACGAAACTCATTGAGCCAGCGGCACATGTGGGGGACGCCATTCTTGAAGCACCTTTCTTGGTCTGAACTGACAGTCTTTGTTGATGAAATAACCGATCACGGCACCAAACAACACCTCGTTTTCACGCACTTATACACAGCATAGCAGCGTAAAGGTTTTATTTACCTTATAACTACGCTAAAAACCGAAAATAAACTGATTTTCAGGAAAAAACCCAATTCTCCATACCTGAGAGTGCGCTCAAACGCAAGCTGGTCACGTGACTTCCTAGTGATGTGCTATCTCGTAATTTCGTAACGGTTTACCGAACAAAACAATTAGGACCTTATGGGTAAAGAAAAAATTTTGAAGCATTTGCCCTGTTTAAAATTTCCCAACCATTTTCTTAAAACCTATGTGAGATAGAATTTTACGGTTTTCTATACAAAATTAAATGGTTATTTGTCCAGCATGCCATAGATTCAAAGTAAGAGAATAATACTCGATAGCAGAGTAAATTAAATAATGTCTCCAAAAACGGGAACAAATGATGTAAAAAACGGCATAATAATTTTGGAGGGTGAACTTTGAGGGTATTTTTGAACAAGTACTATATAACATACAGGCTTAATATCGAATTCCACGGCAAAAGCGTATGATTGGCAACTCTTTTCATATAGACGATGTAAAGAAATAGCCGCAGTTAATATGCTTATTTACTGTTTTTATTTATATAAGTGATTTTAAACCAATGTGCTACTTATTTTGTGCAACCATTTTCAGTAGCATTATAGGCCTGAAACAAGGTAGGATTTTATTTTCGTGAACTAGCAGTTCTGTACGCTTAATTATCTATGGTAACTAGAGCTTAGCTGCCATAATGAATCAGTCGCGACATAAAACTCTCTAGTCAACAGCGTGGTCAGGAATTTTTCTTCCGGTTTTTCGACTATATCTAGGGTATTTTTTGTGGTTGGGCATGATTTATAGTGCGCTAGGTACGCAAACGCAGGGGCTTTTGTGTAGTGTTCATTTTAATGCGATTCACAGCGTAGTTTCGCAGCTATGAACGTTTACTCACTGTGCTACCGCACAACTGTGATACTTTTGTGTTACTTTTGTATCACCAGTTGTACAAATTCTGTGTCACCACAATTGTGCTACCATTATAAGGTCGGGATACATAAAGGAATAGTAGTTTATTCGTAATTCGTATGTACTACCTAATTAATGTATGGGGAAAACAAACAAATTTATAAAGTTTTGAAACTTGCGTGTTATGATGATTTGGGGTCAAAGTACACAACTCTCTCTCCCCCCACCTGACGCTACACCCCCTTACCGTGAAGTTTGTCCCGTTGCCGGTTTTTTTACTGTTTAAAGTACTCGAAAACTATAATAGACCCAGAAAAAGTGTTAAATACAAAAACAATCCGTATTAAATTCTTAACAAAAAAGGTTCTAATTTTTTTTTATAGGTTTGACGGTATTCAATCTAGCTAGTTTGAGTTTGAAAAACTTGACTTTAACCAAAAACATACTTACCAGCTCAACTCAATGCATTTAAAACATATGGCAGAATTTTATGGAATGCAAAGATGCTCTGAAACACAAATAATAAAAAAAATCTTAAATTGAGGAATTTCTACTTGTGTACCCGATGAAGACACGATGACGCGATGAAGTTTGTAGGAAAACGTGGTTGAAACTATAAGGTGTGGCGTAAATAGTTGATAATCCTTTACCTACAGGTAGGAAGCATCATAACTGTTTAGAAAATAAAAAAATAAACATATTAAAAGTCTCACAATTTTCGAATTATCGGACAAGTTGACTATTTATTTTTTAATAAACTTTAGTTTATAATAAATAGACAATAGCCTCCTATAAAGGCTTACTGAAAAAACATCAAAAGCCGAAATTCCCCCAAAAATCAGCAAAATACATTTTTTTTAACGAATACCAATTCATATTTTATTTTATCTCCTGATGTAACCTCAATTCTATAGTTGTATGCTACCATTATGTGCCACTATGGTGTCACTGTGGTGTAAATTGTTGTATTACTTTTGTGTTACTATTGCACTACATTTTGTGTCACTATTGTGTCACATTCGTCAATAGTTTGGACTTAACCCTTATACAAATCGAGTAGAACAAACGACTACTTAAATATCTATAATGGACTTTATGTTCTAAAAAACTACAAGAACCTAGGTAAATACAAACCATATTAAACTTAACCAGAGGTTCTCTCTAAACTGGAACTCAAGTTTAGGGAGATCCTCAGGTTAATAAAATAAACTCCAGCAGGTTCCACTTTGAGCAACGGTGAAACACCCTGATTCTACTGGTGTGTCTGGTTTGTGCTTCTACTTCTCACGAGTGGCATTGTATCTAGGCTTAGAGAAAATTGTGTAATATTAGACTTGTCTACATTTACCTACGCATGTTGTTTGCTGATAGCCAGACATTAATCTTATATATCGATTCTAAATTTGTCCTGAGTACTTACATTTTAGATTGATTTATCTTAAATGATAAGACCATAATACCATCAGCAAACAAGATTACATTTACGACACATCATAAATATAAACTAAGAAGAGCAAAGGCCCTACAATTGATCCTTGAGGAACGCCTACATTAGCTGTACATTCTCTAGATCGACATCCATTCATCTCGGTGATTTGTCTTTTACTTCTGAGATACGATCTAAAAACTTCTAACTCATTTCCACCCAAACCATAATGCTGCAATTTCCCTATCAAAATGTTCTTTACAATATTGCCTAACGTTAAATCCATTCTACCATCGACCGACCAACGACTGCCTACTCTTCAAAACGACAGCCGTCCATTGAGGTCCGTGCTCCTTGACGACTTACAACTCGACTAACAACTGAATAAATAAAAAAACAAAACTAATATATCTGTACAACCAATACAGTCTCGATACGGTTAACCTGCAGTATGTCTCTAAAATAAATAAGAGAATAGGGCTTCTGGTGTTTGTCTGTAAAAAAAAGTGAACCAAAGTTATCCATGTTCCCCAAGCAATTAGCAAACTGAGCAGCATTGAGGATAAGAATAATAAGCGGATGAGATGTGGTTTAAAGCACTCAAACGATAGTAGTAGTAGAGCTTTTTTGTGAAAGAGTTCGTCCGGGAAGTACTGCCTCCATATCATTTCTGCCGCAAAGCAGTAGTGCTCGCATTGCTCTGTTCCGGTTTGAAGGGTATGGGTGCTGGTGAAATTACAAGCACATGAGACTTTTCATCTTTATGTCTCAGGGTGGCAGGCGCAGTGCAATGCCACATAGGGCGCGTACTACGTGGACGTGACCTATGTGGTAATGTGTTAGGAAGAGGCTACCATCAGATGGGCAATCAGCCAGTTTGGTCATTCAGAAAGTTAAAAAAAAAACCGTGTAAATTGCTTGTCATAACCCAGACTACATAACGGCCTTTGTACATACTGTATAAGTAGCGACTCACACCCGTTAGTGTGTTTCAGGCTTGGTTTTAGGCCATAGAATACTTGCCGTCATTAATATCGACTACTCTTAAAATCGATACCACACCTAATATAACTTACCGGTTTCCATTGATTTGATGAGATACTACTACATCACTAGACAGTAATGGCGGCTCCTTATATTCCACAGACTATACCAATATGTTCCGAATCTACGATCGTGTATTTATTATAAATCAACAGGCTCTTATCTATATCAATTGAGACAAATTTAAATCAATTAAATCTTTTGAATTACAGTTTCTGAGTAAAAAAATAGTCGATAGTGTTCCTTTCCGATTCTAATAATGTGTAAATATTTTTCGAAGTGTTGCAAGACGAGGATGTTATAACCAACTGACTATGAGTAGAGTTACCGAACTTTCTTTCTGCCGCGTACCGCATAATCAGTCTGTGTCCGGTCCGGTGAATCAAACGAACGAAACGAAGAATCGCGCCAAATCCAAAGAAAAAAAAAAAAAAGAAGTGCCTAACATTTTTTCACTACATCAAAATTAATCTATAACAGAATTTTGTAAATCTTTGTACGAACTTGTAAATCTTGTAATAGTTATTTTATTTTACTATATACATTACATTTACTGTATTTAGTTAGAGTTAGATTATTTAAGAATACTATTATTGACAAAAGCTGAGAAACATTTGAACTTTTGAATGATTTGGTCATGAAAACGTGAATTGAACCTAATCACAATGTCGCTTCTAGAAGACGTCTTTCTGGAGAACGAGGCCGGTGAGGCTCAAGAGCTAGAGCGGATTATAGAAGGAGATGAGTTTGACGAAAGACCTCGTTCGCGATCCGATAGTGACGGAAACAGTGCTAAAGAAGATGAAGCAGGTAATTTGCACTACCTATTCTTTGTTTAGCGCCAAATTGTCGTGTCTCTGGTTCTTTCTTGGTAACCCCGCTTTTCAGTTGAGTGATCTGCATGAGGTATGTTGATAAAACCTGTGTGCTGTAATTTTATGGAGGCTGTCATGATATTTATTGCATTATTAGGTATATTTAGCCCCAAGTTCACTAGCAGCTGGATCGAATCATTGGATACACTTGCGCCGGTCAGAGTGGACATACGGGGGCGCTGAGGGAAAAAAAAGACTTAGAATTTTTTTCACAATTTTTTTTGCCTATCGTCTAGCATTTCTTTCAGCAGTCAATTAATGTTCAGTGCATTTTTTCCATACGACTTACCGTTTTTGAGATATGAACTCTGAAAAGTTTTCAAGTTGCCGTACGGAAAAAAGTCATAAGATACATAATTACGACGAAAAGCAACTCGATATGATGCGCATAAAAAAACAAGTTTTTTTTTTTTTTGCAAAATTTGTCAGAGTCCTGCGCACCCTCATGTAAAATAGCACGGCGAAGAAAGACTTAGAAGATTTGTCAAAAAAAAATTTTTTTTTCTTTTTTTTTTGCCTATCTTTTAGCATTTCTTTCAGTCGTCAATTAATGTTCAATGCATTTTTTCTATACGACTTACCGTTTTTGAGATATGAACTCTGAAATTTTTTCAAGTTGCCGTACGGAAAAAAGTCATAAGTGACATAATTACGACGAAAAGCAACTCTACACGATGCGCATATAAAAACAAGTTTCTTTTTTGCGCCCCTTCATGTAAAATAGCACGGCGAAGAAAGACTTAGAAGATTTGTCAAAAAAAAAAAAATTTTCTTTTTTTTTTTGCCTATCTTTTAGCATTTCTTTCAGTCGTCAATTAATGTTCAATGCATTTTTTCTATACGACTTACCGTTTTTGAGATATGAACTCTGAAATTTTTTCAAGTTGCCGTACGGAAAAAAGTCATAAGTGACATAATTACGACGGAAAGCAACTCTACGCGATGCGCATATAAAAACAAGTTTCTTTTTTGCGCCCCTTCATGTAAAATAGCACGGCGAAGAAAGACTTAGAAGATTTGTCAAAATGTCATTTGCATTTGTATTTATATTAGTCTCTTGTTTGCTCTCCTCCTGGCCAATAACATCTATACTTTCTTCGAAAACATCCTCATTGACCATTGAACTATTATTACTAGCATCGACTATGTTCCTGTAGTGTAACTGTAAAGCTTTATCCGGCGGGGTGAAGGCAGAACTGGTTCTCCTATGCTTCTTTCTTTTTCCTGATACTGGTGTTATACACTTTATTTCCGACGAGCCAACCTTTTTGTAGAGGTCGATTATTTTGTGACATTTTTCTAACTCAGATTTTATCCGGATATTCTCAGAATTTAAATTATCAATTTCATGGTTCGCACTTTGCAGTTGGGTTGAGAGACTATGAATTTTTTCATTTAACTCGTTCTTAATGATGCTTTCCTCCAATGATGTGTTGGGAAGACTCATAACGGTGGTGTCAAATAAAGTCGAACTGTCGTTTGATGTTTCAGACAGGGAATTTGATAACTGCTGCGGCTTTCGTATTGTTATGTTATCCGTATCCATTTTTCGGATAGTGAAATTCATCAAGAAATTACGATAAGAATCTAAATTGAACATACTGAGGATCGATTTTTGAGTGTCATTAAGTGACTAATAGTCAACTAAATGACTATTAGTCACCGATTTCCAAAAGCTCGTATTTTTGGAAGTCACCGGTGACTAAAATTGTCATAGTATGATATAAATACGAGTGCCTCTACCCACTCGATTTGAAATCACTTCGTGACTATTTTTGGCACTGACATTTTAATCATATTATGAATAGTAGTAGAGCTTTTTTAAGTAGGGGAAGTACTACCACCATACCTATTTCTGCCGCAAAGCAGTAGTGCTCGCATTGCTGTGTTCCGGTTTGAAGGGTATGGATGTTGGTGAAATTACAGGCACATGAGACTTTTCATCTTTATGTCTCAGGGTGGCGGGTGCAGTGAAATGCCACATAGGGCGCGTCCTATGTGGACGTGACCAAAGTCAAAGTCAAAAGTATTTTATTCATTGAAATCACAAGGATCATTTTGAATCGTCTTTAAAAATAAATTTACATTTACTCCTGTTCCAACGCAACCAGCCAGACCTAGAAGAATCAGGCAACAAACACGGTCTGTTTTTTTTGATGATCCTTCTTACTAATAGATTTTCTTACTACTAGACCTATGTAATAATGCACTGTTCATAGGCAGAGGGTACCGCTTATCATCAGGTGAGCTATCTGCTCGTTCCATCATTCTAAGTAGTACAAAAAAGCCCTATTTTTTAATGAAATAAATAGGCAAACTAGCATACGGCCCACCTGATCTGATGTGGTCACCTTCGCTTATAGACACCGGCAACACCTGGGGTATTGTCGATGCGCTGCCTACCCTGAAGGAATTTATGAACATTTTACTCAATTTTACTCTTTATCTAATGCTTTGGTACACGCACGAATACACGCATTGATCACAAATTCTCAAAGGATCACGTAGTACCTATCAAAATAGTCGAATAGTTGGTAGACAGAGAATGACTCTCAAAAATACGACATTTGGTAAAAAGTGATTTCGAAGTCATGAATGGCTTTTTGTCATTCGTGATTTCTAGTCACTCGGTGAAACTCAAAAATCGATCCCCTGATCCTTTCTTTTACATGTTTTTCACATATTCATAAAGTAGGTACCTAGGGGACCTAGCTTACCTAGTTGTTTGCAAAATGCGTGAAAACTCGGAAAACCACGTTTTACCAGAAATGAGACCTAGCTAGCCAGATTTTAAATGCAAGTTTTGCTTAATTAAAAGAAAAATATAGTTATTTTGAAAAGATAAGTGTTAATTTGAATATAAGAAAAAAGTTTGTCACTTTTATTTTTTTTATGATATTTTTTGATCACGTTATTATTATATATATATATATATATATATATATATATATGTTCTTTATTTCAGGCAAAAAAACCCATAAATTACAAAAAGTTACAGTCAAATTAAAGTTAAAATAGGTATACCTACATAAACAAAATAAAATAAAAACGAATACAATAAAAAATACCTATTATTTCCTGTTCCCGCTCTGGTGCACAGAGATCCAAAATCTGTACATGGGGCTATATAAGCCTTCAGCCATACACTGTAGAATGCCGTTTTTGGAACTCCTCAACCCACTCCAGAAGGACGCTATTCGTGATCTTATGATGGAGAAGAAATCCGGAACCCGTGCATCAGCGAACATGCTCGACGCGCTACAGAACGGACGGCTTTTTCATAAGGATGCGATTATGATAGTAGTTTTAATTTTACCTTGTGGTCCTGAAAATATTTTAATCTCTACAACAACACTGTGAAACGACCTTTGAAATGGCACCATACTCATGTTTTTCTTTTTAAGGGTCCCATTTTTAATAGAGGAATCTTCTTCTTACATTTCAACGTTCTACTATTAACGGTTTCCGAATTACAGACCTGTTTTGTTTTACGTTAGAATACTATTTTGAACACCTTAGCATGCGAATTTTCAAAATTCCTTTTCTTAGTACAACCCTACGCATTGAAACGAACACACACACCCTCCAAATTTCAAATCTTTACGACCAGCGGTTTAGGCTGTGCGTTGGACCTCTATGAAATATCAGTACTTCCAAACCTTAGAAAATTTATAGACTAGATAGAGTTTCGTCCTGTAATCACTACATTAGAAAAAGGCACAGATAAAATAATACTATACTAGTACAGATACCTCATGCATGCCATACAAAGAAACGCGACCGCCATAACTCGGGCTATTGTGCGGGTGTATTGTGTAAACACTCAGATAACTGGGCGCTAGATGCCGCTAGCAGCACAAGAGGTTAGCGCTACTGGTTTTTTTTAAATAACGCCATCTATCAAGTCAGTACAACCTAGTTCAAATGATTACCACCAGGAAAAATACATCATTCGATTTTTCTAAAAGAAGAAGAGGCATTTATTTAATTTTCCCGTGTTTTGGGTATTTTTTTATATTAGAAAAAAATTTTTTAGGAGTTAATATAAATTTTTCACTTACTTCAATAACAAATCTATACCTGTCACGCCATCTATTCAATTTCAATAGAATAAATTTCAATAGTTGGTTCTACACTTTTTCCGCAGGGACAAGGTAACACAAGCCGCAATAGACGCAAGAGTTTCCAAAAAAACGGCGATACAGGTGTATCATTTTCTGAGGGAGGTGTGTGAGGTAGCAGAAAGTCATGACCGTGAAATGATCGGCGGTGACAATGACGTCGTAGAAGTTGACGAAACGCATCTCTACACGCGTAAATATCACCGTGGTAGACTTCTACAACGTCAGACATGGTCGTTTGGGTGCATGAGCCGACTGACTAAAAGACTGCACGTTGAGCTAATCCCTGACAAAACTCGCTCCACTTTAGATGGGATTATTGCAGCAAACGTGCGTCGAGACACTTTTATAATGTCGGACATGCACCGGTCATATTTGGGCGTTGATGTACGCCTAGGAATGCGTGGACACAGAACAGTCAATCACAGCCAGAGTTTTGTGGGAGGTACCGTCTCAATCCCGGTTCACCCATCCCTAGGCGTTCCAGTTCCTGGCACTCCTAATGTATCAGTGGTCGTTCACACCAATACAATGGAGCGACAGTGGCTGGAGTTGAAACGTCACTGTCGCACCTGCCGCAGTGACCAAAAATTAAAGTGGTACATGGGTGAATTCATGTATCGCAATAACATTTTGAAAAACTTACCTAGTGATGCCGCTCGTTTTCGTCGCTTTCTCCGGGATATTAGTAGAGTTTATCCCGGATTGGGAAAGCACGGCATCAGACAAACCAATTGCTATTGTCGAAATTGTCAAAGACGCTAAATAATTCACCCATGGATGCCTTTACTTGCTTTTTTGCTTTTTATTAAGGGGGGCCAGGAACGTTCGTCGTGGCATTCTAGGGGAGAGGCCTATGTCTAGCATTGGACTACTGCACACAACACACCTCCCTCAGAAAATTATCATTATGTTTTTAACAGTCTGTGTACCACATGCCAATACTTATCATATTGTTATGTGGTAAATGGTATTCTATAGGGTAGGCCTATGTCCAGCAGTAAACTTCTGTAGACTGATGATGATTATGATTTGATTTTCAAAATTGTTATAAATATTTTGATTGTTTATCGTTGTAAATATTTATTTGATTGTTTATGGTTGTAAATATTTATTTGATTGTTTATCGTTGTAAATGTTTATTTGATTGTTTATCGTTGTATATATTTATTTGATTTTGTAACAGAAATCATCGTACATAGTGATGTTAGCCATAAATCACTGTACATAATGATGATACCACCTTTTTAAATACGCCCAAATTACGACAGTGTGCTAAAATTAAAATAACACAAATATTTTGAAGAAATTTACTTTAAGGAAAACAAATAATTTTGTGTTAATTTTTGAAAATGTTGTCGTAATTTTGACCGTCCTAAGCCGGGTTAAGAGTATGAAGGGAAAGATGGATATATCTCCATTGATTTGCTATGATCGATTTATCAAAAATATGATATTAAAAAATTAAAAATGGCATAAATTTTGAAACTATCATGGTTATGTACATAATTTTCACTAGAAACGGGATATTTACCATGATTTTTGTGACGAAATATCGGGAACATTTCAAACTCAAAAATCATGGTAAATATCCCGTTGCTAGTGAAAATTATAAAAAATGGCTTTGAAACTTAAAAATCATGCTTATACTTTTACTGATTTTTTACCTATTATTATTTTACCATGGATTGATTCTTTATTATACAAGTAATATATTGTAATAAGTAGGTAATCTAAGTATTTTCGTAGTTTCGTGATGCTTGTTCTTGCAGGTCAGTGTAGTTTTTACTTTTGTTTGGGAACAGCGGATAGCTACCGAGTATCATGGCTGCTGTAACGACAGCAGCATTCTAAGGCGAGGCAGAAAAACAGCGTGGCTGAGCCCTCGACCTTTTCTCTTACACTAGACTAAATATTATTTTTATGCTTATATCCTTTATTTGTTAGTACAGTCTAATAATAAAAGCCCTTTTTTATTAAATGCTTGTACAGATTCGAGATTGCACCAGCACAATTCTAAGAGGTGCTATTTTATTTCGTGCGACGTCCTTATCAAATGATTTTCAATAAATGGCTTAAGCCGACCGAGGTATCATGGTAGTCCCGTTGTGGCAATCACAAAAGTTGTCTCACAACTCTGGTACCCGACGTCTCAGATGTTATTGCATTTAGCCCTACCTAATGTAATGTAGTACGTGTAATCTTTCATTCATTGTTTCATGGAAAAAGCTCGCATTCTTTGTTCATAATTAAATTGTAATTTGTCTTTTATAATTAAATACAGATAAGATTAATGTATCTTTTTTAAAAGCAACCGTTGGGAGCGGCTTACGTATTTTGTAGTAACATCTAGCATTGTTTATTTATTATACTATGAATTAGAACACCTGCTGTCTCGCCAAAAGTAATCTGTCAACATGGTAATAAAACCGGTGGGCTTCTAGGAGCTTGGGATTTATGGCGCACCTATGTAAACAATTAGTTTTTTTCTAGGTATAATTGTGTATGAATTTCACACTTCGTTTTCATTCATCGACGATTTGCGTAATAAAATATGTGATGTTCACGATTTCCGTGAATTATACCTTGTAGCTCGAGTTGATGCATCGGCACTATATATGTAATTCATCACTATTTTAAATTCCACCTTTTTAATACCTTTTACAAATCTTCTAAGTCGACCTTCGCCGTGCTATTTTACATGAAGGGGCGCAAAAAAAAAACTGGTTTTTATATGCGCATCGTGTAGAGTTGCTTTTCGTCGTAATTATGTCACTTATGACTTTTTTCCGTACGGCAACTTGAAAACTTTTCAGAGTTCATATCTCAAAAACGGTAAGTCGTATAGAAAAAATGCATTGAACATTAATTGACGACTGAAAGAAATGCTAAAAGATAGGCAAAAAAAAAAGAAAAAAAATTGTTTTTTTGATAAATCTTCTAAGTCTTTCTTCGCCGTGCTATTTTATATGAAGGGGCGCAAAAAAAAAACTTGTTTTTATATGCGCATCGCGTAGAGTTGCTTTTCGTCGTAATTATGTCACTTATGACTTTTTTCCGTACGGCAACTTGAAAAATTTTCAGAGTTCATATCTCAAAAACGGTAAGTCGTATGGAAAAAATGCATTGAATGAATATTAATTGACGGCTGAAAGAAATGCTAACCGATAGGCAAAAAAAAAAAAGAAAAAAAATTTTTTTTTGACAAATCTTCTAAGTCTTTCTTCGCCGTGCTATTTTACATGAAGGGGCGCAAAAAAAAAACTTGTTTTTATATGCGCATCGCGTAGAGTTGCTTTTCGTCGTAATTATGTCACTTATGACTTTTTTCCGTACGGCAACTTGAAAAATTTTCAGAGTTCATATCTCAAAAACGGTAAGTCGTATGGAAAAAATGCATTGAATATTAATTGACGGCTGAAAGAAATGCTAACCGATAGGCAAAAAAAAAAAACAAAAAAAAATTTTTTTTGACAAATCTTCTAAGTCTTTCTTCGCCGTGCTATTTTACATGAAGGGGCGCAAAAAAAAAACTTGTTTTTATATGCGCATCGTGTAGAGTTGCTTTTCGTCGTAATTATGTCACTTATGACTTTTTTCCGTACGGCAACTTGAAAACTTTTCAGAGTTCATATCTCAAAAACGGTAAGTCGTATAGAAAAAATGCATTGAACATTAATTGACGACTGAAAGAAATGCTAAAAGATAGGCAAAAAAAAAAGAAAAAAAAATTTTTTTTTGATAAATCTTCTAAGTCTTTCTTCGCCGTGCTATTTTACATGAAGGGGCGCAAAAAAAAAACTTGTTTTTATATGCGCATCGCGTAGAGTTGCTTTTCGTCGTAATTATGTCACTTATGACTTTTTTCCGTACGGCAACTTGAAAAATTTTCAGAGTTCATATCTCAAAAACGGTAAGTCGTATGGAAAAAATGCATTGAATATTAATTGACGGCTGAAAGAAATGCTAACCGATAGGCAAAAAAAAAAACAAAAAAAAAAAATTGTTGCTTTGATCTGGCCCCTTATTGTTGCTATGACCATGAGGCGTTAGGGTGTAGATAAGGGGGCAGAAGTCGGAACGGGAATTTTTTCTAAGTCGTTTTTCGATGAAATTTGTCTAAGTCTTTTTTCCTCAGCGCCCCCTTATGTACACTCCAACCGCGAATCCAACTTTTTTTAATTCAACATTTTGTGCCGGTAAGAAGGGCCATCAAATAAAGCCAAGCCAAATTTGTTTCCTGTTTCTTCTAGGTTTATTGTGTTGGAAGAGGAGGAAATTTAGTTTAAAGACAACTCAAAATGATCCTTGTGATTCCATTGAATAAAATATTTTTGACTTTTGACTCAATTAATTTTTACAGAGGAAGACAAAAAGCGGGTCGACCCTACAAGTGCAAAGCCAAAGCGTGTGATCAAGAATCCAAGATTTGTTCTAAATCCTGCTCGACTAACGGGACCGAGGGGCATTCAAATTGTACCTGAGCATTTCAAGGATTTTAAGTTTAAAGGTGTTAATTTTATTATGTTTTTAGTAATTAACAACACATCCGATCCTAAAGGCGTTTGACGGCTTTGAATCCCAGTTGAAACCAAGCGTATAGCCCACCTGATGGTAAGCGGTAACCTCTGTCTATACTCTATAACAATGCATTATCTCACAGGTCACGTCCACCTAGGAAGTGCCCTACCTATGTGGCATTTCACTGTGCCCACTACCTTGCTACATATAGATGAAAAGTCTCATGTCCTATAACTCTACTGCCTTTCAGACTGGAACATAGCAATGCAAGCATAATGCTTTGTGGCAGAGCTAACGGTAGTTCCACAAATAAATTAGTATTGTAGTACTTCCCTGGATGTATTCTTTCACAAAAACCTCTACTACTAACACACTATTTATTGCTGTCAAATGGTGAAGAAATATAATGGTAGCGATTTGAAGTTGCGTTATCTAAAGCTAACTAAACGTATCGCCATCCTTTTCTTTTGTATCTAAAAAGCAAAGGACTCCCTGTTATTTTTAGTTTTAACTTTAGAGAATACAATCTCAAATCGCTACCACTGTAAGGTTAAAGCAATGTCATAGAACCAAAAAAATTAAGCCATGTGATTTGTGCATGCGGTTTGTAATATAGCCCATTATCTAATTCTTGAGGCAGGTTTGTAAATGATCCCATTATTGAATTATAGAGGCAGGTTTGTAATTTATCCCATTATCTAATTCTAGAGGCAGGTTTATAATTTATTCTAACTAATACTATAACTAACTATCTAACTATCTATATAACTATCTAACTATAACTAATTCTAACAACAGGTTTGTAAGCTATGCCACTAACAAATTCTGGAGGCAGGTCTGTAATTTATCCCATTATCTAATTCTAGAAGCAGGTTTATTATTTATGCCATTATCTAATTCTAACAACAGGTTTGTAAGTTATGCCACTAATTAATTCTGGAGGCAGGTCTGTAATTTATCCCATTATCTAATTCTAGAAGCAGGTTTATTATTTATGCCATTATCTAATTCTAACAACAGGTTTGTAAGTTATGCCACTAACTAATTCTGGAGGCAGGTCTGTAATTTATCCCATTATCTAATTCTAGAAGCAGGTTTATTATTTATGCCATTATCTAATTCTAACAACAGGTTTGTAAGTTATGCCACTAACTAATTCTGGAGGCAGGTCTGTAATTTATCCCATCATCTAATTCTAGAAGCAGGTTTATTATTTATGCCATTATCTAATTCTAACAACAGGTCTGTAAGTTATGCCACTAACTAATTCTGGAGACAGGTCTATAAGTTATCCCATTATCTAATTCTTGAGTTTTTAATATTATTTCTCTATCTAATTCTAGGCAAAGGTCATGAACGGGACGATCTGGACTTAGTTCTGAAGAAGTTAGAGCATTGGGCGTACAGACTGTATCCAAAGTTCCAGTTCCAAGACTGCTTGAAGAAAATTGAAACTCTGGGAAAGAAGAGACCTGTTTCTGTAAGAAATATTTTTAATAAACAGTATAGTTTAGCTTTTGGTTAAGGCGCGATAGGTTCTCAAATGTCTCTAGAATTTTAAAGTTTTTGATAAGAATTTTCATAGTTTTCTATGAAGAAAAAAATATATGACATTTTTGAGCTTTTTATCTAGTGAAATCAATAATTCAGTACAATATTTGAATTACTTCACTCGATAAAAAAAAAAACAAAGATACCTCCTTTTTAAAATTTAAATGCTATTTTTCACTCACTTCTCTCACGTTTTAATTTTTGAAACATTTGGTTACATGTTAGTTATTATTTGAGTTAGTGAATTCATCAACAAAATGAAACAAAACTTTGAACTACATTTTTATATAATTTTTTTATACATAAATACACGGTATCAGAACTTGCGCTCGCCTTCTTCGCCTCATACAAAAATGTTTGTTGAACCTATAGCGCCTTAAGCGTTATATCTGTGTTTCGCATGCTCTTTTCTGCCCTGTTCTTACCTAAACTTTACTGAGTAAGGTAGTGACAGAATTTGGGGTGACTAATCACCTTAACAGTAACACACAACGGGATTTTTCCTGTTGAGGCAAATGTATTTTTTTTCCTGAAGGGATTAAGATAAATTGGAGCAGTAACAATTATAAATAATAAATAAATAAATAAAAAAAGAATTATCAGCATTATTATAAAAATAAATAATGCTGGACAGTTCACACAACATTATATAGCCCCAAGCTAAGCAGAGTTTGTGTTATGGGTACTGGATAACTGATATACTTAATATAATATATTACATAGATAGATATTTTTTATTATGCATAGAAAATACCCAGAACACCCTGAACAAATATCTGCGATCGCACAAATATTTGTTCCGAGGCGGGAATCGAACCCGCAATTTCCTGCGTCGCAGGTGAACCTTCGCCCGCCGCGCCACAGAGGTCATAAAAAAGCTCTACTACTAACAAACCGGACGAATACCCAGCATAAAACTAATTCAGCCCATCCACAATCATTAACCAACAGGTTCAACTCACGAAGATACGCTTGGATCTGATTACGTCAGACGACACGGTGGTGCAGAGAGACTCCAGTGACGATGAAGCCGCTCCGATACCGGAGCCAGAGGACGAGTTTGACAAGTTACTGCAGCAGCAAATAGACATCGCTCGGGCCACGCCCGCTCCGGGCTCGGCTAACAAGGCAATGGGCTCGGCCAACAAGGCAGCGGGCTTGGTCAACGAAACAGCGGGCTCCATCAGCAAACCTCCAACCGAAAGGTGAGAGAGAAATTACTACTGGTTCCCCCAAACTGAGACCTTGCAAATAAACACAACGAATGCATTTTTTAACCTTTGAAAAAAGTTTGAGATTGATGTCAGTACTGCATCCCAAAACAGGGCATTTTTGACGCCCCTGTGGCGCTGCGGGTGAAGGTTTGCCTAGGCAGGCAGTAGGTTGAGGGTTCGATTCCCGCCTCGGAACAAATATTTGTACGATCTGCAGATATTCGTTCAGGGTTTTCTGGGTATTTTCTATGTAATGTATATCAGTTATCTATACCCTGGTTTAGAATTCGAGATATTTTATGTAAACAAAGGGGATACCATAGCAAAAAAATAGTTGCTCTATGGTAGTTTATTAAATTAGGCCAATAAACAGGCTAGGCATGTTATTCTAACTTAGATCTGATAAACTATAAAGTAAATCAATATTTTGTCGTATATATTTTTGAGCTATTTCGGTTGCCTGGCGGATATTACAAAAATTTAATACCGTAGGAAAAGCCGCGGGTCAGTACTAGTAAAACATGATCCACGCAAAAAAATGTTTTTACCACTGGCTAGTCTCTTTGACGGTGACATTTCTTTGTTTACAAAAAATATCTCGAATTCTGAACCAGGGTGTAGTACCCATAACACAAGCTCTGCTTAGCTTGGAGCTAAATAATGTTGTGTGAACTGTCCAGCATTATTTATTTATTTATTTATTCTGGAAACTGGAGTTATTTAATAAAAACAAAGCCTTTAATCCAAGATGACGGCACGCGTCTTTGCCCCAATATTAATCACTTAGATTTTTACGATGACCCCAACATTATGTCAAAAACATAATAAAATAAAATAATTAAATTGAGTTTTAAGCGTTAATTGTCTAACACTGCATTAAAACAATTATTTCATAATCGGGACCGCTGACATTGTAACAGTTGTTGCGTTCTGTCGAGGCGGTCCATGACGTATGTCGGCTGATGATTATAGCATTACCTTTCGTAATTTCAGGTCTTCAGCGATGCCCAAAGGTACATCATCACCGTCCATTAACGATGAACAACGAGATAGAATGCTCCGCAGCAGAAAAATGGCAGAAGAACGAAGAATAGCAAGACTCAAGCAAAACACGTCCCAAGAAAGTACCACAGAAAATAACTTAGCGAGATCACCAACGAAAATAGTCGATCTTTCAGCAGAAGAGAAACACAGCACTATAATAGATAGTTCTGATGAAGATGTGGAGATAAACAAAAGTGTTACTAATGATATAAGTAACACAAGTGATATTGAACTTTATACTGATGGTACGGTGGTTACAAAATCACCGAAATGTTATGTACCTGCAAAGAAACACAACAAATATATAATGAATCATGCTGAAGAATATGTTACTGTTGATATTCACGATCGTAACAAACATGATACAGTTGAACTTGATAACGATGGTTTGGTAGTCACAAAAACATCAAAAAATTCTTTATTTACAATTAAACCCAACAAATCTATAATTGACGGTGCAGATGACGATGAAGCTCTTGTTATAAGTAAACCTGTTGATGTTGAAAATCACCGTAGTGATATTGTTACTGCAAAGAAACATAATAAAAACAAAATTGACAGTTCAGATGACGATGATGCTCTTGTTATAAGTGAAACTGTCACGATTGATGTTGAAAAACATAATCATGATGGCTCAAAATCTAAAAATGTAACAAACAGAAAACACAAATTCAACATAGAGGATAATTCTGATGATGATGATCATGTTGTGAATGAACCTATCACTATCGATGTTGAAAATCACCATAATGATGATGGTGATGATGGTGATGATCACCATACTGCAAAGAAACACAAATCCAACATAGTCGATAGTTCCGATTCAGATGATGACACTGCTGTTATCAATGAATCAATCACTGTGGATGTTTATGATAGTGAAAAGCCTCTTACTAGCAACGTTGATAGTGTGTTTGATAATTTGGGAAAAACTAACGCTGGTGACAATGACGTAATAATGAATAAAGGCAGTGAATATTTTGTAATACAAGCTGATGAACTAAATAAAACGAACTCTAGTGTTCTTAATGATTCTGTAGGGCATTCGGTTAACGATAGTAATGTTAAACATCAAAAAACCAATGAAAACTCTATCGAAGTGCCTAATAAATTAGCGGAACGTGATAATGTTGTTTCTGGCACACAAAGTACTGATAAAAATTATGAGCAAAATGTTCTAGAGATAGAGAATGTTGATGAACTGATGGATGTAGATTTAAGTGATGACTTTTGATTTGATTTGTTGACAATTCATTTTTGAGGTTAAAATGTTTTTTTAAACAGAAAAGTTTTTTTTTATTTGTAACAACCCAGACTTTAACAAAATAAGAAATACAAATATACAAAATAATAGCTAGAATTGCTGTTACAAAAAGTTCTCTAACTCAGCATATTTAATTAGAGCCTTTTTCTAACCAAGAGAACAAAACAGAAGACGTGTTAGTCAAAAAAGTAAGTAAGTGTTGTGAATCAAGTAGGTACTTACTTACATGCACTTTATTTACTGAGGATACCCTGCCCGGAATCCTGAACGATAAATCTGTATTTACAAGCTTTTGGTTACCTTTGTTTCCTGTCTGTCTGTTTGTGGGGGATAAGTCTTGCAAATGAATTTTAAACCAGTGTTCAAGTTTCAGCTCAATTGAGCTGAAATTTGCATACCTATCATGTTCCCATGACAATACAATGTTATGGTTGTACCTAGGAAGATGTGGTTGTACTATTATTTATTCTGTGGTTATGGACAGCGAGCTGTAATGATGGAGACGGAATACAGGCCGCTTTTTTTAGTCAGATAGTCATTTAATCATACAAAAGGTACACGTCTAAAAAACACGTTTTATCTATGGTAGGCCCTCGTTTGACCGCGATCTCACCTGTTGGTAAGTGACGATGCGGCCGACGTTGGAGCACTAAGGCCCATATTATAGTTTTCGGGAAAGACACGACGGCAACTTGTTCCATTCCTTAGCAGTTTGCATTACAAAGGTGAAACCGAAACGCTTAGTGCGAATTGCGGGTATACTGATAAGGTAAGGATGGTACTGAGCCGTGCGCCTGCTTGTCGTATGATTAGGAGGTGGTGGGATCAGGTAATGTAGCTCCTGGCATGAGTGCCCAGTGCTGGATTGCTGGATGCTGCTTGCTGGATGATTGTTCTGTTCTTCTTTCGGTGTCGATGGTTCTCCTGTCAAATTATTTTGGACCAGTTCTCTGCCACGGCTATGGCATTAACATTAATATTGTTCTGTGATTGCACAGAACTCCTCGGTTTATAGTAGATTAATCGTGTTTGAGCCTAGGTACCAGTTCTGGTTGCTAATTTTATCATCATCATCATCAGGAAGGTGGAATGAAAGTAGATCAGGAACTGCCAATGTGAATATTATACACTACTATTCCAAATATACCATAAAAAAAACCTGGATAATCAGTATTCGATAAATATTTAATATACGTAAAAAAAGTTACCAAATAACAATTTACAGGAATATCCATAAAAATGGAACAAATGGTAGTGCATGCGCCATAGGTTACTACCAAACCGCGTCACCGCACAAACTCAAGCACTAGTATTATGCCCATATATTTATTCGGATTTTAACAAGAAAAAAAATATATATCTTTTTTAAATCCATTCGAAAAAAAAAACATTACGCAGATTAAATTCGTACCGAATACTTAATATCCAGTTAATTTTTTATGGTACATTTGGATTAGTGGTGTATATTACACCAATTACACTTCAGTGAGATGCCATGCTAAGAATGTTATCAGCGATGCACCAAACCACGGTCGTAGACCTCAAATATTGGAAGTGTTCGCGCTCTCTGCGAAGATGGCGCGTGCAGTTGTTTTAAAATCTGAAAAAAAAACTGAATGTTGAATAAAATTACAAAATCCCAAGTTTTATTTTTAACTAGCTGGTAGTTAGTTGGGCTATTATAGAGTTAAATAATAGACTTTCACAAATTTGTATTATTTGACACCGCAGACTAGTAATCCCACTAATATTATAAATGCGAAAGTTCGTGTGTGTGTTTGTTACTTCTTCACGCTAAAACGGCTGGACGGATTTGCATGAAATTTGGAATGGAAATAACTGGACTCCCGGAATAAAACATAGGCACATTTTTATCCCGATATTCTCACGAGTTCGAGACTTATGCGGGTGAAACAGTGGGGAGCTGCTAGTACCTAATAATATTAGGAAACGTACAAAATGAAATCAAAAATATAATAGTATATCAATTTTAAAGGATGAACGCCTTCCAGTTCCCTGTCGCTCGTGCTGTCGTCATTTGAATTGATTGTCGATGATGATGACGACTCATTTGTATTAATAATAAATTCATCCAGACAACGGTCAGGTGCTTCTTCCTTTTCACTTTTCTCCTTTCCTTTTCCTTTGCAAAATTCCTTTTCACATTCTATGGCGTGATCGACAACTTTGCGCCAATCTTCTGAAGAGATAGATGATTTTTTTTCCTCTAAAAGCATTCTCACTTCCGTTAGATTCATACTGACATGACTCTTGACTTGCGCCCATATATTTGCTCGGCGTGTAATCTGACGAACAAGATGGCGCACGTGTGGCCACGAAATCGATTATCAAATAACAGCGCAAGATTTTAGCTCGCGATTGCTAATTGGTAGAAAGAAGGTTCCCGCGCGATAGAAATTGGTCTACGGCGCAGGTACATCGGGGCGACTTATATTTTGGGCAATACTGTACCTACTTACTACAGTTTACGTAGTACCTACTTACTACGTTTTACGTAGTACCTACTTGCTATATACGGTATTAGATAAAACTTGTATTAGATGTTCAAATAAAACTAATTCCTTTTAAAAATTTATTTAGGAGCATTGCTCAAACTAATATGAACCTTATCACAGTATACTATAACCATCATTTCAATGATTAATATCAATAAGTTACAAGATTATAATAAAAATGCAATGACTCTTTGTATACAGCGTGTATGATGTGTAGACTAGCAATAGGTCCCGTCACGTAAAAAGAGCGTTAAGGTGGATGGATGCTCACGCTTGCGGCGGAAATTCAATTTTTTTGGTGTTTTTTGCCCATTACAGCTCATCAACACTTCTTCAGATAGCGAAAGTTGAGTTCGCGAGAACTAGGAGACTTAACACACATGTTTTAATTGATAGTATCTCATAAATATCATCAGTGATATGATACCCCTAAACACATTTTTAGTGTTTTTTGTTTGTTTAGCGGTATCGTAGCTAGACTGATGATATTTATGAGATACTATCAATTAAAACATGTGTGTTAAGTCACCTAGTTCTCGCGAACTCAACTTTCGCTATCTGAAGAAGTGTTGATGAGCTGTAATGGACAAAAAACACTAAAAAATTGAATCTCGCGCTGCAAGCGTGAGCATTCACCTCAAAGTTTACTGCTAGTGCTCTTTATACGTGACGCGAGCTACTCCCAGACTATTGAGTCGACCACGACTCTTTTTTAGTTATACCAAATAGATTTTCACACCCAATTATAGATTAAGAAAACATTTAATTTAATGTAACGTAAATACTAAATGAGTGATTAAGATAAGAGTTATGTTAATAGAAAACCTAAATAAAACCAAAACATCTACTACATAATGCATTATGTGTTAGATTTATAACACCGGTGTGACTGAAAGCCAGCACTGAACGAACCGCAACGTATTACAGACAGACGAGTCTTCAATGGGACTACAAATGACAAGAAAACCTACCACCATTAATTCTTTATATTAATTTTTTTTTACTTGATCTCATTAGAGATTTTGCCAGAGTTCAGTAGTGTCTGTACTGTCACGTGTGTTGACTCATACCAGAGTTTGGATACACACCACCGGTTTAACTTGTTCTTGATATTTACACTTATCGAGTTTTATTCTTCATCAAGTACAACTTCATCAAGGAGCAAACACCATCGGCTCGCAAACCGGTGTCGCGTTTGCTCCTTGAGGAAGTTGTCCATACAAATGAAACTAGAGTAGAGTAAATATCAAGAAAAATAGTTACAGGTACGCAAGTTAAACCGGTGTATAAACATAATAAACGAAGTTTTCACACAAAAAAACTAAATAATACCATAGACTAACAAAACACATTAGACTGCTAACATAGAACAAAATTTTGTGGTATTATTTCAGGCTATTTCTAGATGGCGCTGGCAAATAGTCTGGGAATCATTCACTCAGCATTTTAAACCAATTACCTGATCTCTTTTATTAAAAAATATCTTTTTTTTATTTTTTTTTATTTTTTTTTATTATGAAACTGGTTGCAAGACATGTTTTATCGATCTATTCGAATACATTGTAAAAATAATTTCAATCGTTTATAGCCTTCGATGAGGTATCTCTGATCGAAGTTTACTTATAGCAGATTCAAAACACTCAGCAGCGTCATTGTAGGCATTCATTTATCGATGCACGTTTTCTTGTATGAGATTGGCAGTCTATTGTGTTTTGTTAGTACATGATAATACGTTGAAAATATTTACAACAAAAGACAAACATATTAAAAATTAGTTCAGCAAAAGCTTAATTTGTTTTGAACAATTATGATACGGCTTTTGGTAAAATTAGTCCAAAAGTCAAAATCATAACAAAGCACGAATATCTAACGTTATCGACTCACTAGCGATGTCATTAGCCAATTTTTTACATTTGCGATCGTCTTGCTGGCGCCTCAGTAACGTTAATTATTCGTGAAACCCCACAGGTCCCGTCACGGAAAAAGAGCTCTGAACGACATGAGGGGATGTGCCGGCGCATGCGCATAGTTGAGCACGACTGACGGACCAATAGCGCGACGGCACAGACAGCTGACGAGCCAATAGAAATGCGGCACTTATCACCTCACGTCATACCACTATTCGGTGGTACCGATATTTCGCCTACCGCGCATGGTCTGCTTTTGCTATTTTTACGTGACGCGAGCTGTATCTTCTACAAAAAGTTAATGTATATTTACATTTAGTATTTGGTTTTATATCAGTACGCGAAAACTTAGGGTCGAATTCTTAAACGACTGCACAGCTCACAGTGCAAATTGCGCACATTTTTCAACCAAAATGAGCTTTGCAGACCAACCCCCCTATTGATTATCAAGCTCGTAATCTATTTCTAGAACGATTTTACAGTACATTGCGCTGTATGTTTCTAATATTTCTGTTCTTGAAAAGAAGCTCAAACACGCGCCGCAATGTACCTACTGCGAGACCGATTACTAGTTTCATAGGCGATAAGGGTGGGGAGGCGCCATATGCGCTCCCTTTACCACAAAGTTGTCAGAGGCGACTTATTTCATCAAAAGATACAAAAATGAGTATAATTTTGGATTCTTTAAATTTTTTTTGTTTTTCTCTATCAAGTATCCATCGATATTTTGAGGGTTCGAAAGCCAGCTATTGCATTTCAATATGCATTAAGTTTGGCGTGTACAATCTCACCAAAGTATTTCTGGCGAGACTACACTTAGACTGGAATAACAGAAAATTTACAAAATCTTTGGAAGCTTGGTGATTTAATTTCACTCAAACATTTGAAACACCAATATAATTAAACCAATTCAAAAATTGTAGTAACGTACAAAATCAAAGTAATTCTATGTATATTCTTTTCACTAGAAACGGGAAATTTACCATGATTTTCGAGTTTTGATTATTCCTGATATTTCGGCACAGTTGTATGCAGTTTGAAATAAGAGTGAGAAAGAGGGTAGATCGATATATCTGCCAATAACATCTACTCGCACAGAATTTAGTTAGTTCTCCCGTGATCATGGCGCATGTAACTGTGCCGAAATATCGGGAACAAACAAAACTCATGGTAAATGTCCCATTTCTAGTGAAAAGTATGTGCATAACCATGATAGTTTCATAAGATAATTCTATGTATACCTTACCTAGTAGGTACCCTACAACTATTAATTTAGACTCTTTTAGAGGAGAGCTGCGTCACATTTAAAGAGTTATCTCAAACTAGATGATTTGAAGTTGAATCTAAAATGTGACCCAACTTTCGTTGCCCCCTATTATAAATAATATTAATTTATAATAAGTTAATTTATACTTATTTGTAATCACTGATTAGCTTCTGGTATCAAAGATGCAAAAAACGTAGTGAAGATCATCCAGGTGACCGACCAGAGCGACCGCTCGTCTGGGTGTGCTGTCTCAGGCTGGTTGCCTTGGTTGCCAGCTGGTTGGTTGGCAGCAGGTTGGTTGCCAGCAGGTTGGCCCTGGTTTCCAGCAGGTTGGTCCTGGTTGCCAGCAGGTTGGTCTTGGTTGCCAGCAGGTTGATCCTGGTTGCCAGCAGGTTGGTTCTGGTTGCCGGCTGGTAGATTCTGGTTGGCGTGGTTGCGATTCAATTGGAGATCGCGGAAGAAGCCGATTTGGTGTCTGAAATTAAGAAAGATAAAAACATGTAAAAATATTTTCCGTAGCATTTTGTTAGTAGCAGAGCTTTGTGTAATAAATCGTCCGGGGAAGTACTATGCCGCAAATCGGTAGCACCATTGCTGTGTTCCGGTTTGAAGGGTATGGGTGCTTGTGAAATTACAGGCACATGAGACTTTTCGTCTTTATGTCTCAGGGTGGCGGGCGCAGTGCACTGCCACATAGGGTGCGTCCTAGTGGTTAATTTTTTTTGAATATTTGTGTGTTCCACACCCACGTATATCCATCCGCCAATGCCTCCGTAGAATGCCCACGCGCCAAGATACGTACGCAACGCCACAATTAGCGTCTGGCGAGTGAACCGCGCTCCACCAAATAGCAAGTCGTTTTCTGTATTAAAATGCTATGAACTGAATGAGTGCATTTTCCTTCCCGATTCCCATTAACATTGGGTGAGGAAGGAGTAGTAAAATTAAGTTAGATACTTACAGGTAACCAGCCACAGCTAAAACAATCACCAGCAGTAGTCTAGCTCCACTGCCGTACAGATAGATCAATGACGACAGTATAGCCAATCGCGAAGCAGCGTACAGGTGGTCCAGCCAATCACGGTGCGCCTCCTCGTCCTCTGCGGGGGGCTCGGGCACGGGGGCCGGCGCAGCGGGGGGAGGGGGCTCCGCGCGGATGGAGGCTTGCCAGCTGGTAAAGAAAATGTAACTGAATTAACTAAAACATTAGTTGATGGCGGCTGTACATACTCGTCCAGAACGTCTCGGCCGATGAGGCTCTCGACGAGAGCATACTTGTACACACTCGTTTCTTCATTAGTACTGTAGATTCCCGCAGTAATGGAAAATGCTGCTGCTGTTTGTCTGTGTGCTGTGAGCACACTGATTATAGGTTTTTATACATTTACCACAAAAAGAAAAATCTTAACCCATGATGGCGAAGAAGATGGTGGATGGTTACTAATTACTATGCACCGCAATAGAAACAGTACTTAGTAAATAGGAACTTTAAATTTAACAACAAACACGGCCTGGTGGGTTACTATGAGCTCTTATTGCCATGCAGTTGATAAACTATTCAGTACAAAATATTGGTTCCGTGATGTCCGCAACTATATTTAAAGGCACAATCGCAGAGGGTCTACAGATTTCTGCGGTTAAAGTTATTCAACGATGAAAAATGTCAACGATGAACCGATATTTTGTACTGAATAGTTTTTCAACTGAATGGATATAAGAGCTCATAGTAGCCCCCCAGCTCTACTCAAAATCGCGTGATCAAATGTACTACTAGTACTATTATTTATTCTGTGGTACAGAAAAATGGCGGCCGCATCTAACTAAAATCGCGCGGCCGACGCCCGTGCAGCGCACTTTCTAACCAACCAAAATCTGACAACGCGCGTTTGAAGCGCTTGTATAACCTCATCAACCTCTTGGTTCTTGGACAACTGGGTTATTTTTTTTTTTTTACCTTTATACTCCTTTGTTTGAACACGATCTTACCTGTTGGTAAGTGACTACACAGACAAACAGTGTACTACGTAAGTGACGATGTTGCCGAAGATGGAACACAAAAGTCTAGAAGGCACCTATTCACTCTAGCCTTAAAGAGACCGAGATTATAGTTTTCAGGAAAGACAGACGACGGTAGTGTATTCCAATCCTTAGCAGTTCGCATTATAAAGGTAGAACTGAGACGTTTAGTACGAATAGAGGGTATACTAATGAGGTAAGGGTGGTACCGAGCCGTGCGTCTGCCCGTCCTATGATGAAAGGGAGATGGTGGGATCAGATCGTGAAGTTCCTGGGAACAGATAGATATCTACTTACAGTGCATATTGCTGCATATACTGTATATACGCCTGCTGCATCATCAGCATCTGATTGGCCATGGAGCCCGCATCCTGCGCTGGCATTTGCTCGCCCAAATTGTAGTTGGGATATGGAGGGACCCTCCCATAGTTATTCATGGCTGAATTCAGATAGTTCTGCATTTCTACATTATGGTTTTGATGATTTTGGCTTTCTGCCCGAGGAACGGCTTCCAGAGGGCTCGGCTCCACATTTCTTCGTCTTAGCCCGTCGGTGCTCGGCTCAGGGTTATGAATTGGGTTGGTCATTCTTCGAGTCGGTGTGCAGACCAGATGCATGGTGTGTATGGTTTGAGTGTCGTAGGTACGGAGCACATCTTTTATGATGGTGCTGTCGTCCAGTAGCTGACCAGAGTAAATTATTTTCTGTTCTTCTGTCCTCTGTAAACAAAGATAAAAATATTTGTAGTGAAAAATGTGTGTGTACGGCCTAAGAGACCTCTCCATCTCCATCTGTGGTGTTGTAAGAGTGACAAAGGGATTAGGCAGCAGCATCCACATGAGTACTCAACACCAATCCACCTGCCTAGGGATTGGGGATTATGGCACATAATCCATTGCATTCTATCAGGGAGCCCACGTGCATCAGTGGATGTTTTGATGGTGATAGGTGAAAAAGTTTACATATTTAACGTACATATTTGGTGACTAGCTGTGCCCGCGACTTCGTTCGAGCGGTCTTCTGAACCCTGTGAGATATTTAAATGCAACATACTTGAAAATTTAAAATAAAATTCCCGTTTTCATCCCAAAAAAGTAGAGCCGTTTCAGAGCTTATTCAAGACAAACTTTCAGACAGACAGAAAATAATTCAAAAATTAAAATTATAAATTTTCCATTTATTTTGAAATCAGAGTCAGACAATAAAATTTTATTATATTGGGATACATGTTGAAAATATAATTAAATATAAATTCAAGAAATAATAATTGAGGTAGATAAGCTAATAAAAAAATAAAAAGCTAATAATCATTAAAATTTTGCCTGTCTGTCTGTATTTCTGTCTCTTGAAAAATAATTACGCTGAAACTACCTAATAAACAGAATTTAATGGGATTTGTACTGTGTAAAAGCTACTTTTAATAGTTTCAAGTTCTTCGCATGATAATGTAAATGCCTGGTTGTCTGCCTGTAATGTAATCGCATGTAAATGGTGATGTACATGCCATGACACAAATTCACAACTGTTTTCTTCGCATTAGATATTAATTTTAATTGTAACATACAATATTCTATGGTAGGTACATTTATTTACAGAAAGAATAATACAAGGTATTTACAAAATACATAAGAAACAGTTGTGCTACCTGAAGACCGCTGCTAGGTGTGTTGAGAAGGTTTTCAAGTTATTGAGCTCTCTAAATCTAATTAGTAAAGCCATAGAAAGCAGTGTCCGGCCTAAGAATAATCCCTGCAAAATCAGTCTCAAATCTCTTAAAAATCAGTCAGAATGTAGATTGATTTTTAAGAAACAAAAATTCTAAATATGTAGTTATGTAAGTCAGTACTCATAGTTTTAAATTTTAGTAACAACTTACATATTCTTTTAAAATGTCTACAATAAATAGACACAATGCTAGAATACATTGCCAATAGAACAGAATGTTTAATATAGTGTCAACACATTACACACACCTAGTTAACAATCATAAGCGTAACTGTTTCTATAGTTTTTGATTGTACATTGTTATTTCTTATCAATATGAATACCTAATTGGGAAGCAAAAACAGTTCTTCTGATAAAAAGAATTACCTAATGTTGGGTTAAATCTATTTTAGTGCTAAACAATTGAGTTGTGAAAAAAACCGGTCAAGTGCGAGTCGGACTCGCACATGACAGGTTACGTACCATTATCTATAAAAACAGCAAAGCCTGGTGACAGACGGACAGACAGCTAAATCTTAGTAAACGTTCCGTTTTACTCTTTGGGTATGGAACCCTAAAACAGCCTATCGCAGCCATCATAAGAATGGTCAGAGACTGTTGGTCATAGGCCTCCCCTGTAGACTTCCATGACAAAGTCTTGAGCTGCCTCCATCCATTGACTTCCTCAAAATGTTTTTTTTTATTGGCATCAAAGTCACAGTCAAGTCATGTTTTAGTAAATCGGTGGGCATTTTACAAAAACTTTGGTAGACAATTTCCAACAATTTGAAAAGTCACGCCATACACTTCCGTTTCATTTCACTATACTTGTGCTAAGTATATAGACAAGGTACATTGGTTAATTAAAATGCCACCAAAATTACACAAAATAACTCAAAAAAACACTATGAAATATTTCGTCTTATATAGTCTTTTCGAAAATGGGGGAAAGAGTCCCCTACAATGTCATTGTTCCATAGAACCTTCCTACAATGTGCCATCTGGTTTATGGATGCCACTCAAGAACCTTAGTAGTCGCAGAGCTATTTTGTTAAAGAGTTCGTCCAGAGAAGTACTACCACCATACCTATTTCTGCCGTAAAGTAGTGCATGCATTGCTTTGTCCCAGTTTGAAGGGTATGGGTGCCGGCGAAATTACAAGCACATGAGACTTTTCATCGTTGTCTCAGGGTGTTAGGCAGATAGCAACAGTTAAAAAACAATTAATGTTGGGTTTGCGAGTTATATGGCTTCCTAATTGCCACTTCAACATGCTAATTCTGAGATATAGCAGCGATTATAGATTTCCTTATATTTGATTGTATCACATAGTGAAACTCCGAGCATTGCTCTCTCTAAAGATCGTTGCGTTACATTGAGCTTGCGTATGAGACCAATAGTTAGCGAACACATCTCAGTGTTGTAAGTCATCACTGACAACATGCAATGGTTATAGTCTTGTGGCTCTGTGCTATCTCTCATGAGAAGTATGAAGAGTTAGATATGGCAAATAGTTTAGGTTAATAGTTTCCTGAACGCTGCCTATCCAAGTTGGATTCATAGATGTAGTACAAGTTAAATATAAATAAATAAATAATGCTGGACACAGTTCACACAGCATTATCTAGTCCCAAGCTAAGCAGAGCTTGTGTTATGGGTACTAGACAACTGATATACTTAATACAATATATTACATAGATAGATATTTTTTATTATATATAGAAAATACCCAGAACACCCTGAACAAATATCTGCAGATCGCACAAATATTTGTTCCGAGGCAGGAATCGAACCCGCAACCTCAGGCGAACGTTCACCCGCCGCGCCACAGAGATCGTCGTATATGTTTATGTATACCTATTTGTAATTAGACTAGACTCAAACTTCATTTCATTTAACACAATTGGAATGCATATTGGGATGGATTTTCTCGAAGGAACCTTAGCAGGTTATCAGAATAGATAATAAACATCTGATGCAATTTCAGACTGCTTTCAACAACTGCGTTATAAGAAAAAAGATTTTAGTTAGTAATTCAAATTATCTTATCTGTATCTTATTAAATTATCTACTATGTAAATACTTTGCCTATTTTAATTTTACAACTGCGATTTTGACTATTTTATGTGAACCAATAATATATTTTCCTATATGTTTCAGCTGGATGACAAATGGGAATAATTCGATTTACAGGAGTAGGTACATTTAACACTAGCAGTACCTATGACAGGAATTTAACAAACTTAAGAGATTGCAAGTACCTATTTCAAGTTATGACTAGTAAAATGGGATCTTTACGGAACGTGTCAGCTAAAATGCCTTCCAGACAACCTCTACAACAGGATAAATAACAAAAATTCATACTGGTTTATTTGGGTAAACTTCCGAGAGATGACCCTTGAGTTGTTTCACCGTCCAAGAGGACTGGCATTCGATGTTCTGGTCTTCGATCTGCTGGTTCGGCGCCTTTACGATGAGCGTCACGTTTTCAGGTATCATTGTCCAATCATCCAATTACTTCCGATTAGATAATATCAATCTCGTGATTTGAAACGCACAAAAAATAGCACGATTTAGACGTCTTTTTGCACGCTTATACCAAAACTTTAACAGATTTGGCCTGACTCAATTTAGCACTAAAATACTTTAAAATTATTAACGCGGTTGGTTTCAGTTTAATAATGTTTGAGATACTTCGTTTTGGATGTAAATAAATACAACGCAACGACGGACGTCCTACCTAGCTCGGCACTTGTCAATTTGTATTGTATTGTGCTGTGCATGAGAATGAATGAGACACGCTCGGATCGGATCCGAATTCCGAACCAATTCGACGCAACGGTTCCAGAGCACAGGGTAAAGGAGGCTCGATATTCAACTTGATTTAACTGTTTGAGTCATCCAAACCGTGGCTGCGAGCCGTCGGAAGTACGATAGTGAGCGAATTGTTTTGAGTTAAATTTACTATGTGAAATTGAGCCATTTGAGCTGTTTTATTAACGCTGAACACGTTGCCTAGTAATGCATATTTATTTATTTATTGGTAATCAACCAATAGCGTTTTATTTTTAATCAAGACTATTATTACTAGTTATTACTGAAAGTAAGCGTTAGCCGAGCCAGTCGTGGGAAGCAAGGGCGGCGATGAGCTCACCACTTGTCATGTCTATATTCCACGATAAGTCAATAAGTCCGCTATGGAACGTCTGCACAAAAACGACATTTCGACTCGCCATTTGGTTTTCGTTATTCCAAATTACAAGCCTGTACTAAGCCTCGGCCTCAGGTCATAGGTCGTTCACGAAAGCAGCGAATGGGTGCATGCAGCCGTTGGAGCTGCATTGCAAAGCTTAAGGTGGTTCCTTTCGCTTGTGGCGCGAAATTCATATGTAGCGATTAATTAATTTTGAATTTAGCGCCACAAGCGAAAGCAACCACCTTAACCCGATTATTGATCTGACGACCTGCGACGCAGGAGATTGCGGGTTAGATACCTGCCTCGGGACAAATATCTGCACATATCTGCGATCGCAGATATTTGTTCAGGGTGTTTTGGGTATTTTCTATGTATAATAAAAAATATCTATCTATGTAATATATCGTATTAAGTATATCAGTTATCTAGTACCCATAACACAAGCTCTGCTTAGCTTGGGGCTAGATAATGTTGTGTGAATTGTACAGCATTATTTATTTATTGAGCTGCGAGTTATTTGAGCTGCCATTCAGCTCTGACTCAAGTTCTCGATCTTCGAGCTGAATAGGCTTAAGTTTTTTGACATGGCTAGAAATTATCTGTCGGTTTTCTATTGGTCCAGCAAATTAACAATGACGTCATTTCATGGATTAATAATAAATACATACTAAAAGGCGAATAAGCAAACCTATTGTAGTTGCTATGACGTAACCTTGCGCCCACAGACATACAGTGTACTACGCCCATGGAAGACCAAGGCATGCTTTTGTTACCAAAAAAATGGGCTCGGTGTGTCAAGGTGTGTCCTAGGCTCGGAAGAAGAACTAAAGCATGGAACTAAGGCTAAAAACGAAACGGTATCGATTATACCAGTCTCATTCTTTTATATGAATGTATTCATGTGTTGGAATGAGACAAGCATATATCTATCTGTTTTTATTTGTGTAACTCGTACCAGGCCAAATGTCAAATTACTACTACATTCATGGTAACAATCTAGGAAGATGTATATGCATCTAGAAGATGGATTATAGGCATGGAACTAAGGCTAAAAACGAAACGGTATCGATTATACCAGTCTCATTCTTTTATATGAATGTATTCATGTGCGGGAATGAGACAAGCATAAATCTATCTATTCTTATTTGTGTATGTCGTACCAGGCCAAATTTCAAATTACTACTGCATTCATGGTAATAAGCTAGGAAGATGTATATGCATGGTGCCAATATTCAGGCTATGGAACGGAAAAACGACTGTCGTGTGACAATATATTTGTTTCTCTGTAACATAGGATAGCAAGCTATCTTCTAGGATAGGAGTAAGAAGGAACACTCTATGCTATTTTAGCACTCAATCCATGTACTACTACATTCATGATATGCATGGTGCCAATATTCAGGGTACGGAACGGAAAAACGACTGTCGTGTGACAATATATTTGTTTCTCTCTAACATAGTAGCTATCTTCTAGGATAGGAGTAAGAAGGAACACTCTATGCTATTTTAGCACTCACTCCATACTATTATACCTCCATGGTCCTAGGTCCTAGCGTCCTAGCCGTAGAACTTCGTTTTAAACGTCATATTTCTTATTCGTGACGACCTCTGTGGCGCGGCGGGCGAAGCTTGGCCTGCGACGCAGGAGGTTGCGGGTTCGATTCCCGCCTCGGAACAAATATTTGTGCGATCGCAGATATTTGTTCAGGGTGTTCTGGGTATTTTCTATGTATAATAAAAAATATCTATCTATGTAATAATACATTTTATTGTATAGCAGTTATCTAGTACCCATAACACAAGCTCTGCTTAGCTTGGGGCTAGATAATGTTGTGTGAACTGTCCAGAATTATTTATTTATTTATTTATTTCCTCTAAGGCATTTCCTTACTATGATAGATTTTATTGTTATTTTCTAATCTAGTGTAGGTACCTAGTGGTTAGTTTAGTACCTAGAAGTTATAACTAAATAGCTTATAACTTCTGAAGTATTGACGCACTAATTATTTAACTAAAGGCACTATATAATGGCTGGGATGAAAACCCTGAATTCAATTTGGGGATTGCTAGCCTGACGCCCTCGGTTATACCCTTCGACCAAAGTAAAATAAATGGACTGGCCTTACCCATACAAAACGTCCGTGAAAAACAAGACAATTCGGATTTAGGGTACGGTCAACAAATAAACTATCTATCTATCTATCTATCTATCTATCCAGCCACTGCTGAGTAAAGGCCTCTTCTCTATAGCGCCACTCCTGGCGGTCTTGTAAATAAACTAGGTGAAATTAAATTATTGAACTTCTTAAAAACTGTATTTTTTTAATACTTAATACTTTAACAGATGCAATGTGTTTTCTAAAGTTATTTCAGTAGGTTTATAGTACAAAAAATCGCCGAAAAAAATGCAATTATTGAAAGGAACTTTTACAAAAATACATGGTTCCCTTCTGTTTTATGTAGTTACGTATCTATTTTTCAGCTCTCAAACATACACAATATAAATCAAAAGAAAAGCAAGTCCACCTAAGGTCTTCAGCTCAATCAATTTGTGAAAAATATATTTTTCATCACTCAATAAACTAAGAAAATATCATAAAAATCGTACGGAAACATAAATGTATAAAAATTCCAGTATTTAAGAAACAGCAGAGTGCAGTTTTAAGACTTTTGCACAATGAGTTTTTTTATACTACTTGGAATGACAGATCAAGAAGATGGCCCACCTGATGTTAAGTGGTACCCTCTGCCTATGAACAGTGCATTACCTCGGGTCACGTCCACCTAGGACGCGCCCTATGTGGCATTCCACTGCGCCCGCCACCCTGAAACATAAAGATGAAAAGTCCCATGCGGCCGTAATTTCATCGGCACCCTTACCCTTCAAACCGGAACACAGCAATGCGAGCACTACTGCTTTGTGGCAGAAACAGGTATGGTGGTAGTACTTCCCCGGACGAACTCTTTCACAAAAAAGCTCTACTATTACTAACCGTTTTTTGGCGTATAAAATTCATTGTGTAGAAAATTATCAGAGCAAATACGGGAAAATGTATTCCACTTCCAAAAGTCTTCTGTTCTTGCTCGTCTTATGACTTCTATCCATTTTTGTTTACCTTAGATTTCTTTTGGAAAGCTATAAGGTTAATTAACATGCCATTACATATTATATGCAATTACCTAAAGCGACGTGCTTAGCAATGTTTTGACGTAATTAATGCAAATTACAATTCTAAATCAATACGATACCCCCTTAGGCATCAGATTTTTTTGCAGTCTGTACCGGACCATCCGTCGTGCGTGAAGTCTTGTCAAATATTTCGTCGCTGTAGTTGGAAAACTAAACAACTAATAACAACAACAAAACCAAAATCGCGAGAAAAACGCGATTTACTGTTTTATTGCGTCAAAAATGGCAATAACTTTTTAATCGTAACTAAATTTGCAGTCCGTGTTTTGATATGTTATAGATTGGTACTGTATCTATTTTCGATTTTAATGATAATACATTTTAGTTCTTTTGATTAAGAGAAAAAAATAAAAAACGACTGTGTATTTTTCCCTCGCCAAAGTTTTGAATAATTGATGCAGTTATTTATTTTTGCATGTCAATTGTTTAGTTTTCCTTCGTCAATGATCTCCACTGAGGTTCAAAAAGCTAATGATAAGTGCCATTATTTAATTTTCCCATAATAATAAAATCATGAAATGATCTATTATTTACTTATTTGAATATGATAAATAAATATTATTATTATTATTATTTAAATCTATACCCATGGATAGGATCCATGGGTATAGATTTAAATAATATTAAAATACATTTTAAAATAAAACCAACTTATTATAAATAAATAAAAAAATATTTCTGGACAGTTCACACAACATTATCTAGCCCCAAGCTAAGCAGAGCTTGTGTTATGGGTACTAGACAACTGATACACTTAATACAATATTAACATAGATAGATATTTTTTATTATACATAGAAAATACCCAGAACACCCTGAACAAATATCTGCAAATCGCTCAAATATTTGTTCCGAGGCGGGAATCGAACCCGCAACCTCCTGCGTCGCAGGCGAACGTTCGCCCGCCGCGCCACAGAGGTCGTCTTCATAATCATTTCTTTTTATCAAGACTGAATATTAGAAAACTACTGAAACACCTACATTATTTTAGCAGACTTAAAATTCAAAGTAAGTGACATAACAAACTTATCATACGACTAATGCTTATAAAATCAACAAAATGAAATCAATTTGTGGAACACAATAATTCTAAGTATCAAAAAGAAAAAGGTATGTCGACTAAAGTCAAAACTATCTACGAGTATAAACTTGTGTCTGTTAACTTTCATTCAGAGTTGTTGTTGAATGTTCCCCACATTGAGATAATGTCCTGGGGCGTCCTCCTTGTCGCTCGTCCTCTAGAGCAAGACGTGTCCATCGACATGTATGGGCCATCATAACCATGCAATAAAGTCGATTTCGCAAAATGTGTTACTTATGTAGTTTTCCTACTACACGACGATTTATAAGTTTTTTATCAATTGATGAAAATTATATTACAAAACCTTTACTTACGAATGAAATGCGATGCCTGAAGCTTTATTTGTATTTCTTGTGTTGTTTGCACTTGCAGAAAAGCACAGGAAGGCATTGTATCACCAAGGTATCTAATTTTGGTATTTTTCAGCATAGCTGTCACTCGTTGCCGTGACAAAGACTGACTGAAGCGAAGTGTACTAGCTAGGTCTGTTTAGAAGCTTCAAAACTATCGTTCCCTAAGGCCCGTCCATTCATTTTATTTACGTCGATGGTTATACCTATAACGTTTGACAAGTAAAATGACCGATGATAATTTTATTTTGATTACTAAGTTTTATGTATTTTTCATTTAAGGGGGCTCCCATACAACAAGCGTGTTTTTTTTGCCGTTTTTATAAATAATGGTACGGAACCCTTCGTGCACGAATCCGACTCGCACTTGTCCAGTTTTTATAGATAATGGTACGGAACCCTTCGTGCGTGAGTCCGATTCGCTCATGACTGGTTTTGAAATTTTTAACGAATCTAGGTAGGAATTTTTTATGAGAACCCACTCGAGATATATTTTCTAATATATTAAATCTATACATATAAAACAAAGTCGTGTTAGTTACACCACTTATAACTCAAGATCGGCTGGACCGATGTTAGTTATTTCTTTTTTGGTGCATTCTTCTCCGCTCCGAATAACAGAATAAGTAATAAAATATCTGGGCTGTTTTTCACCGGGGGCTACCCGTTCGAAGCCGGGGCCAGTCGCTAGTTTGATATAAAATACTTGTCATCCATAATATCCATACTTCACAGATTTGTGAAGGCATCGACGGAGGCCTGCAATGCTCTAAGGTGAAGGTCATCTCACGTCGTTTGTAGTGCGGATCCTCTACTATCATAATCGCTATTATAATGTATTTCTATATATTTTGTGCTCTATGCAATAGTCTGTCTTTTATCTGTGCTGTCTACTGTCTATGCTATGATTATGGCTGTTTGTTTTTGTTTACGTTTACGACGTACTTGTTTTTTAGAATTTTTCTCTGTTTCCTTACTTCCGTTTTCTCCGTTTCTATTACGGAAAGGTAGTGTCAAAGAATATTACTACCTATTGAAATAAGGGCAGTGTAGTGCATTCGACCGGGCTGACTATTGTTTGGCTTATTTCTTTTGCACTATGAAAATCTAACCTCACAAACATTTTGAACACAAAGCTTACAAAAATGGGTGTTACAGTGTAAGTTCCGGTTTCGTTTCCGCATACACGACTACCTATATAAACTAAAATGTAGTCTAATTGTTATTTTCATCAGTTTACAGCAGTATCCTGTACCGGATAACAAGACCGGCACGTACGTGGTAGAGTTGCTTACGAAGCGTATTTTGGCACTCGGAGCCACCCAACAAGGATCATTTCTGGTGGACTGTGAAAGCTACTTATCTCTACCAATGGGTATGTATGCAATTCTTCAAATTCCACTGCCTAAGTTTTCAAAATACCGGTTATCTCAGTACCTTTTTATTGTTTATTTACTTCCACTGCGATCAGACAGCCTCTTTTCGTCTTCTGATCAGATAATTGATTAGTTAGAAGCAGTGTCAAGGTCTATGGACTGACGACATTTTAAAGGTAGCAAGTAGAAGCTGGATGGAGGTGGTCAAGCCCGGTCCTCTATAGTACTTCTATAGAAGAAAGAAGAAGAAGAAGAAAGAAGAAGATAGAAGAAGAAAGAAGAAGAAGAAGTTCTTCTATTCTTCTTCTTCTTCTTCTTGTAGTTCTTCTTCTTCTTCTTCTTCTTTTGATGATCCTCAAATTTGAAGCTAAATCATTTTAGGCTGTATATAAGGACTGTATACAATGTCGAGATACGAAGTCGAGCCAAGTTCAAAAATGTTGGGAATCTTATAATGGAACTAAAATGGAGTTGGGCAGGACAATTGACAAGGCGAGGTGACGATAGGTAGGTAAGGCGCTAACTGAATGGCGCCCAAGAACTGGGTTTAGAAACGTTGGTTGTCGAGCAGTGAGATGAGCAGACAATATTGCATGCATCATGGGCCTTACCTGAATGAGACTGGCACGGGACTGTAAGGAATGGCACTAGCAAAGAGAGGCCTATATTCAGCAGTTGGCGAAGTCAGGCTGTGGATGTTGATCATAAGGACTAAAATAACCTTTAGTAATATGTATATACATAATAATATATATATATACAGTGCAATCTCACTAATCCGGCACTATTAAAAACCGTAGGGTACCGGATTATTGGAATAAAAAGTCATAGGTAATTATTAAAATAAAAAGTCATTTTATAGAGGGAATAAATGTATGTGTGTAATGTATTAAATTAACATGTAGGTACATAATGTAACTAACTAGTTTTAAAATAATCCTTAATGTTAGGAAGTCGGCATGGACTGGCACAGGTATAGAGGGGTGAGGGAGGCGTGGGCGGAGGGTGCCGGATTATTGGACGTGCCGGATTAGTGAGATTATACTGTATATGGGGTAGACTGCGGCACTTACAAAATTTAAAAGATGCATTTTTTTTTATCCCTCATCATCATCAGCAGGCTTTAGACGTCCTCTGCTGGATGAGGCCTCCCCCATAGGATAGTATATAGGTATGATCATATACCCCATAGGAAGGATTTGCCATAACCACCATGCTCGGCTGGTGGATTGGTGATTGCAGTATTTGTGTTGAGTACTCAGGTGGATGCTGCTGCCCAATTACAACAGGGGTGTAATTACGTAGTTGGTTTTTACAGGAGGGACGGCGGGGTCTCTCCTTAGGCCGGACACTCTGCAGTACATTTTATATTCCTATTCATTATATATTCGCCTTCGCAGTGACCTCAAAAAGACATATAAACCTGCCAGACCTACATGATATCTTTGTGAAGAAAGAAAGATCATCTCGTGGCCACCAAGTAAAACTGGCTCGAGATCCTGCCAACACACTTGTTGCACATCACTTCTTCAGTAACAGAGTGGTCTACAATTGGAACATACTACCAGACGATGATGTTTCTGCCACGTCTGTAAATGCATTCAAAAACAAGTTTGACATCTGGCTACAATAGGACAATTCAGAACTTTAAAAAAGTGTCCCATAATTAGACATACAACACTGTTTTGATGTAGACATATCAGCGAAAGCTGCTCAGTATAAATAAATTTATATTTCTATTATATTATAGTATATTGTCCTACTTCAGATGTAACAGTACCTACCAAAACTGTCCACATCCTGCACAACTCGGAACAACCTGCCTCCGTCTTCTCAATCCTAGAAAGTGGGTCTAAAAACATCCATGTGATAGCCGACGGACTCTTTGACTTGCTGATGATGAAGTTATCTCAGCACTACACTTCTAAAAAGCAGACGAAGATAGAGAGTAAGGGACCGAGGTTTGAACTCGGTGATTTCTGCGTGAAGCTCGGGTCGGTGACAATGAATCAGAACTTCAAAGGGATTTTGATTGAGGTGAGTCTAATTCTAATGTGAATAAGAATAACTTTCTCCATTTTTTTTCTTTTTTTCTTTTTTTTTTTGCAATGACGAGTCAGAGGCATATGGCCCATCTGATGATAAGTGGTACCCTCTGCCTATGAACAGTGCATTACCTCACAGGTCACACCCACCTAGGACGCACCCTATGTGGCATTGAACTGCGCTCGCCACCCTGATACATAAAGATGTTACTGGCCAAACATGATTTCAGGCCAAACCAGTTTGGCCTAGGACAAACTAGTTAGGTGCAGGGTTCGAAAGGATAATTATCAATGATAATTATCCTGATAATTATCACGATAATTATCTTGATAATAACAGATTGATAATTATCGATTGATAATAACAAAACATTGCGCACGTGAAAGTGAACTGTATTCGAACGTGTATGGCCGCACTTGCGTCTATCCGAACGCACGAAGTGTAAACGGCCAAGGGAATTCCCCTTACAAGAAAAATTCAGTTCGAATTACGCAAAGTTGAGTGAACTCCAGTGTCATTGGTTTGTTAAATATTGTTTTAAAGCTGGTATTCATGTTTAAATACCACAACCAAGAAAACAAAACCAAGACGCAAGATCTTAGTTGGCTTTTAGGAGAACAAATAAGTTCTACTGCATCTACAGCAGCAACAAAGCCAACGGAAATAGAATCATCATCAGATAAAGATATCCCATTGGCTTCTTTGGTCAATCCAATTTAATTTATTTATAATGTCGAATCTAACGTCACTGATTTTTTCTCAAACTACCTTTAATTATGTTAATTTGTATGATAAAAATTGTTTATTTGTTTTTATTTTTTGTTGTTAGAATTACTCAAATTATAATGCATTTGTTACAAAAGAATATAACAAATGAATTTCTTTCACTGGTGATAATTATCCGATAATTATCTGATAATTATCAAGAAGCGTTATTATCTTGATAATTTCGAACCCTGGTTAGGTGTAATAAGTTGTTGGTGAAAAATATTTTTTTTAATATTAAAAAATCTTTTATAAAATTATTGATCGTAACTGTGTGCTGATCAAAATGAGCCTAAACACGGCCAGTCTACTATTATCCATCGAAGAGTTCCTTTGTCTACCTTCCGTCTCCATCATCAGATCAGCTCGCTGTCACCATCATATTGTATTTTCATCGGAACTTGGCAGGTATGCCAAATTTCAGCTCAATCGGTTGAGGATAACTATCAGAAAATTAAATAAATAATAAATAATTAATCAGGTGGGCCATATGCTTGTTCCGTCAGTCACGCAGTTAAAGATCCCTACCTGCTTCTTTCAGGTGGAATACCGACCCTGTGTCATGGCCAATGCAGTCTGGGGCCTTCTTCGGGAATTCCTGCAGGGCCTTCTGGGGCCCTCGATCCCTGTCCAGCCCCCACAGCACCTCATGTCCAAAATGAACGATATCTACACCCCCATCGACACTATTTACCAGTATTTAGAACACTTCAGTGCTTATCGGAAGATTACTACCGGCTTGAGGACTCAGTGATTAGTGTTTGTAAGAATAAGTTATTATAAGATTTTCCATCAGTTTGCTTCTTCTTCTTCTACTCTTCTTATAATGGCTTCTGTGGAGTGCTCATTACAATTTCGCCAATGTCAAGTGAGGGGTTTTCACGGCCGTTTCACATCATGTTTATAGCCTGATGGCGCCAGCTCTGTACAACCTAAAGTAGCTCTGTCAAAATAAAGTGAAATGTAAACGTCAACAACGTAGTGATATAGTTCAGAGGGGCTAGTCTGCAAATTTGACAAGCAACTTACACGGGCGTGAGGTGTACACTACACGGATTTTTGTATGGAATTTGAGATTCTCAAGGTGCCCGCTAGGGGCGCTTTTCGATTTCTCCGTACTAAAATCCGTGTAGTGTACACCACACGGCCGTGTAAGTTGCTTGTCAAATTTGCAGACTAGTCCCTCAGTTCTTGAACAAGTGGCCCTTGCGGAATAGACCACAATTTCGCCAACGTAGTGATATATTTTCATGATATTCACACAAAAGCACAGACAATGCATTTGTTATTTTGACAAGTATACCTGAGTCAGCGCCATCTATCGAGCCAAATCGAACTACTTTTTTTTTAATTCGATAATGAAAAGCCCTTAATCTCTTACCGCCATTTTCGAAAAGAGACGTAGGCTACTTTTATTTTATTTCTTTTCCAATGGTTTTTTAAAGTTATTTTGTGTTACTTTAGTGGTAGTTTAACCAATGTAGCTCGTTTAAAGAGCACAGGTGTAGTGAAATGAAATGAAAGTGAATAGCGTGACTTTTCAAATTGGTGGAAATTGTCTACCAAAGTTTTTGTAAAATGGCCACTCGACTTTGGCTTTCTCGACTTGGAAGGAAAAGGAATGTAACGTTGCAAAATACACTAAATGAAAATAAAAATTTTACTTAAAAATTACAAATGTGCAAGACGTGCGGCACCAACCATAAAGAAAAAAAAATGTTATAGTCAAATCATCAAGACTCTCTGTCATGTCATAACCCAGTTTAAATGGTGGCAGAAAGAACGAGTATTTACAGGAAAAAATACTGAGACTTCGAGAAAACAGCTATAATATTATTATCGTGATGGTTTGTTTTATCAGCGATAACACGCATGTGAAGCCACGGGCAAAACGCTAGTAAAATAATAAAAGTGCGAGTTGGACTCGCGCACGTAGGGTTCCGTACCATTATCTATAAAAACGGCAAAACAATCATGTCTGTTGTAGGGGCGCCCCCTTAAATATTTATTTATTCTGTTTTTTAGTATCTGTTGTTATAGCGGCAACAGAAATACATCATCTGTGAATATTTCAACAGTCTTAACTATCACGGTTCGTGAGATACAGCCTGGTGACAGACGGACGGACAGCGAAGTCTTAGTAATAGGGTGCCGTTTTACTCTTTGGGTACGAAACCCTAAACAAGATTGTCACCGCCACTTCTCGAGTAGGTGCAGGTATCCATTGAAACTTTGTAAATAGGAATGCCCACACTGTGCATTTTGTCACCGCCACTTCTCGAGTAGGTGCAGGTATCCATTGAAACTTTGTAAATAGGAATGCCCACACTGTGCATTTTGTCACCGCCACTTCTCGAGTAGGTGCAGGTATCCATTGAAACTTTGTAAATAGGAATGCCCACACTGTGCATTTTGTCACCGCCACTTCTCGAGTAGGTGCAGGTATCCATTGAAACTTTGTAAATAGGAATGCCCACACTGTGCATTTTGTCACCGCCACTTCTCGAGTAGGTGCAGGTATCCATTGAAACTTTGTAAATAGGAATGCCCACACTGTGCATTTTGTCACCGCCACTTCTCGAGTAGGTGCAGGTATCCATTGAAACTTTGTAAATAGGAATGCCCACACTGTGCATTTTGTCACCGCCACTTCTCGAGTAGGTGCAGGTATCCATTGAAACTTTGTAAATAGGAATGCCCACACTGTGCATTTTGTCACCGCCACTTCTCGAGTAGGTGCAGGTATCCATTGAAACTTTGTAAATAGGAATGCCCACACTGTGCATTTTCATCTTCATCTTTCTTATCAACTTTCGTTTCAGTCGTAGTTTCTTCTTTTTGGAAACATGTGCGACGAGAATATTTTACTTGGTGGAATATGTGCAGCTTACTTGGTTATAAGAAATTCCAGACAAAAAAGAACCAAGAGAAAGTTTTGGATACGATTTTATTTTTTAATAAGAAGTAACGTGATTATGAGTGAACCACGTGAAGATAAAGATATTCTTTTTAAATAATTACACGCATATCCGAAATAAATTTCGATCGACTTTTGAAATTGCTTGAACCAATCTTGTTTAACGCATAAATCACAGAAACAGAAATCCACCCGAAGCCGGAAAACATGAATCACAGCGCGCGTTTCGCTTTCAACTCTCATCGCGCATGCGCTAAGGGCATGCCTCACGTGCGCTGTTGACTGCGCTATGACGCATGCCCATAATGAACAAAAAAAGGCAAAGTGTGGACATAGCTAATGTATGTAATTAGGATAAGGAACTATTTAAAACAATTGAAACTTTTTTTTTATGTAATTGCTCGATCAGTTGGCATACGGCTCGCCTGATGGTAAGCGGTTACCGTCGCCTATTGACATCTGCAACACCAGGGGCATTGCCAATGCATTGCCTGCCCTGAAGGTCTCTTTTTACATTTCAAGAAAAATCATTCATTCATTTAATTTCATTTAATTTTTTTTTGTTTCAGTAAAACGCTATTCGGCCTCTTATTTATTCTTACACAAGAAGATCACGCGGCCCAACCACCTAGGTATCTATAATCTATTTTTTGTACATATTCTTAAACATACGTTTCATTGTTTTGGTATTTGTGTAAGATACGACATAACTCCATCGTAAATATGTATTTAATACATATAGTAGCAGTTTTGAGATTGTGTATGTACAATCAAACACTTGAGATTTGTCAAAATTATGGCATTACTTAGATAACTACATTATGCAATATTAGTTTTGCTTAACATATTTTCTGATAGGTGCATTGTGGCATTAAAAGATGCCATGATGAATATACATTTTTTTTATTGATAATTAAAAACGTAGGTATGTATAACATAATGTCGATTCTAGGCAGCATTCAAAATAACGACAGTCTTAAAAGAAGCCTGTTTCAGCCTCTTAAAATTCAGTATAATTGACATTTATCCAGTAGTAAACTACCTTTCCAGTATCCATACATTTCGGCAACTTCACAGAGACAGTGCGGTTTGTAACAAAATTTGAATAGTATTCAACTTGAATATTGGATTGAACTAAAGAAAGATATTGCGCAGAGTAAATATGGCGAGTTTACTGACCAACACTCTGCCCTGTACAAGCAATACTTATATATAGCCGTTGTCCACGCAATGTACGACGTTGTTTGCCTCCCGGAGTCTGCCTTCCTGTGTCTTGAAAGGCTTCATTTGCCAAACGTCATCAATGTTCAGTTTCTGATCACCCTGTTAATTAAAACAAAAATTAAATACATTTTAAAGGCGGGATAATTATCCCTCAATTTGTCATTTCATCCAACTGGTGCGACCTAGCTACCAGGGGATAGATTTTTAAATTGTGGGATTTGATTTTTTGATTTTTGAGTTGTGGGATCGTGATTTTGCTTTAGACTTTCGCGTACAATTTTCTCTAGGAGCTCGCTTCGCTTGCTGTGTGTAAGCGCGTTCCCTTCACTCTGACGATGAGGTACTTTCCTGCAACATCCAAGACAAGAAGACATCATCATCAATCAGCCTATATCAGTCCACTGCTGGACATAGGCCTCTCCCAATGCGCGCCATTTAGACTGATTTACAGCTCTTCCCTACCACGTTTTACCAGCCGCCTTACGCAGATCGTCGCTCCACCTAGCCAGGGTGCGCCCCACACTACATCTACCAAGACGTGGTCTCCACTCTAGAACACGTTTACCCCAGCGGTTGTCGGGTTCTTAGGCACTGCCCATTGTAATTTCAGCTTGCTAATTCTTTAAGCTACGTCGATGACCTTAGTTCTCTGTCTGATAAATTCGTTGCGGATTTTATCCCTCAGAGAAACTCCGAGCATAGCTCGTTCCTTAGACCGCTGAGCGACCTTGAACTGATGGACCAGGCGCACCGTGAGTGCCCACGTCTTGGCACCGTAGCAAAGAAGTAACCCATTATAATTATGAAAGATTTGCCGAACGAGTTTAACGAATTATGAACGAGTTGTTGTTTTGCTCACCTCCATTTCCATGTTCACTGCGTCTTCTGGCGCCAAAACAATAAACGGCGTAGACTCAAAACTGAAGGCAAGTCCGAAGTACGAATACCTCTTTATTTCACTCATAAAGAGATCCCAGGAGTAGACCTTATCGGGATCACTGCCCATCTCTCTTATCTGAGTTGACAGTACATCGTAGTAATACTTAAGAAGCTCGTCATAGTGTCTGTCTCTGAGATCTTGTGTCGTACACGCGTATACCATAAAAGATAGATCCAGCACGGGAGACGCACATCTAGATAGCTGAAAATCTATGATTTTTGCGTCAATTGGAGTAGCATCATCGTATTTGAATAAGAAATTGTTGGTCCAGCAATCGCCGTGTGATATGACCCCAGTGCTGAGAGTATTGGTAGCCGCGTCTATCATTCTCTTGTAGGTTTCCGGTACGCAAAATTGTTTGACTTTCTCCACGTAAATGGAGTTGGGATATTCTTTTTCGACGGCATCGACTGCAATCCCACCAACTCGCTCCCAAAACCTCTCGTACCAGGGCCATAAACGTTCATGGTAATATGTTTCAAAAAGTTCGTCTTTTATTTGACTGAATAACTCTGGCTCCTGGTCTTTCATAGCGAAAGATAAGGCATGGAACTGGGCTAGAACTTTGAAGGATAGTTTGCAGTGTGTCAGGTCTATTCCTTCCTGGCGGACCGCACTGCCGAAGTTTTCTAAAGACGCGTCTTCGAGGCAGATTACGTCGTGGATCCCATCCGTGAAAGCGAAGACCAACTTTGCGTATTTGTCAAACGGGTCCTTTACAGTTTTCTTGGATTGGAACTTGAGTAGCGCTGGTAGAACTTTCTCATAGAAATTGATCTCGTTTTTGAAGAATTCGTCGCTTCTGTAAGTGAGACGTCTGGATAGGCTTCTCGGGATGTTCTTGAGTATGACCTGCAGGTGTGTTGGGCCGGTCTCGGCTTGGCCATGGATCTTGATGCGGATTAACTCGCTGAGGTACGAGTCACCCTTTCCAGTTTCGCTGACGTACTGAAACCATACAAAAAACCTATAGTAGGTACCTACCTACAACGTGAAATGTGTTGTACTGCTGCCGGAGCCAGGAATTCGTGGCCGCCTAGTGCGCGGGCTCCCATACGCCTTAATATGTTCGACAGGCTGCCTAGTGCGCGGGGACCTTGTTGATTTCCCGAAAGGAGCGTTGGGAAAGTTGTTCACAAGTCGCATATGATGTGTAACATCTGACGTCTCACCTCAAGCAAACCTACCTCTAGCCTCGTGTTTAAGTAATAAGCAACATGGCTGATAGTACCAACCTCTCGGAAAAATGCGCGCTTACTGTTACACACTTTCGTCCCTTATTACGAAATCACTCCCTCCCACCCACAAATTTGCAGGAAAGCGAAAGGAAAGATGTTACAAATTCAAAACACAAGGACCGCAGATAAATCTGATTGCGCCAACGTTACCATGGAACATAACTGCCTACCTAAGCAAGCGGGTCAGGGAGTCAGGATCATCTGGCCATGGATACATTCCGAATGCTTTTTCTTTTTCAAGGAGGTTCTCAATCGACTAATAGTGTTTTTATTACAAGCTTTATATTAACTTGCAATGTATGTTCGGGTGGAGTCTTGCATTGCTACTGAATTATCCTCAACCGATTGAGATGATATTTTGCATACGTGTCAAGTTCCGATGACAATGCAATATTATGGTGACAGCGAGCTGATCTGATGATGGAGACGGAAGGTGGACAACGGAGCTCCTCGGGGGATAATAGTAGACTGGCCGTGTTTAGGCCCATTTTGATCAGCAAACTGTTACGATCACTAATTTTATGAAAGCTTTGATTGAAACATATATTTTTCACAAAAATCTCATTACCAACGATGTTGTGAAGCCACCGGTATTCGACGTCCATGGTTGTACCAACTTACCTCCCAGTGCGTGAATGTGACGGGTTGCTTGAACCAGTTCGACAGAGCTTCGCCGACTCTTTCGTCCGTGAGCAGAGGGGAGACATGGCTCAGTGTGCTGAAGTCTTCTGCCATCTTGAAGTCCTGTGATCATGATATTTCTACTTAGATTTATAAGGTACCCATACCTACTAGTAATTCTGGTTATAAACTTGATGTAAAAGTAATCTAAATAAATCATAGTCAAGAAACACGATTGGTGAAACTTTTGTCAACAGCTTTATTTTTTGAAATTAGCCTAAGTACTAGTTTTAGGTCCCTCCTTCGATTAGAGAAAATAAAGCATAAATTTTTATACTAGGTATTCAGTAGGTAATCACATTACTTAGATTAATATTAGAGTTTTTTTTAAATTGTTTTTTTATCATTTGTCCCTTACGTCGTCAGTTACTTCCGAGCTGAAGAAATCTATACTTCATCTCTTCCCGGGTTCAAGTTCGCTGTCACTTTCTTGCAGCTATTGTTTTCTTGCTAGACTCCGCCCATTAGGTATTTTGTGACTTAGAATAACAACATCGCGTAAACGTGTCGTAGGTACCTATCACAGGAAATCAAAAGCGTAGGTAGTCCTGGTCCTGACTGACCATATGAGGTAATATGTACTGTCCTGACTTGGGAAATAGGGGAGCGATATCATAAAACAAAGAGTTTGAACGTACATGAAGAGTAATTACATATTACGCATGTTACTGCAGCATTATGCTGAGCGCGAACCTTTTTTGACGGTACGTACACCTGCTCATCTACGTATTTGCATAGGTATGTGTTACTTTTTTTGATTCTGTAAATTCTGTGTGCAGTATTGGTCAAAATAAATTTCTTTCTTTCTTTCTTTTCTTTATGTTAGGCCAGTTCGTTTGGTCCATGTCACAACACTACACCCTACGTCCGTGACAATTCGGAACCCTACAAGCAAATTGTCTGAAATAAATGGAATTATAATCCTAATATAACGGGATGTAGTCAGTCGGCTTGCTATTCAAACGATCAAGGTCATGCAGATTCTCGTGTACCTACCTAAACAACCAATGTGCGCAATGCAATAAGTACCTACCTACATATAGGTAGATAGAGCTACCTACCTATAAAATATTGAAAGCAGTTTTTCAAAAACTGAAAAACTGCTTTAGAGATACCTTAGTTAGACCCTAGATTCTAGGGCATCTCTACACCATATCTACATCATAGAGACCATAATATACTTATCAAAAGTTAAGATTGTCATTTCTTTCTATTGGATACGCACCGCAAATATCAAACAGTGACACTTACGTTTTAAGTCTCAAAGAATAATTACTTAATTTAATATTTGTTTGGTTTTATCAACTCTACATACATATACCTAGACACACGCCTTCTTCCCGACAGGGTAGGCAGAGCCTCAATGGGCCTCTTTTCACCGTGGGCTGCACCATCGTGGGCAACTTGTTGGTAATATTCGTTGATATAAGATTTGTCCTGGCGGAGTGTTATTACTGAAAGAAAGTGTTAGCAGAGTCATTCGTGGGAATCAATAGCGGTGATGAGTTCACCACTTGTCACGTCTATATTCCCACGATGGTGCCGTGCAACCCACGGTGAAAAGTGGCCCATTGAGGCTCTGTCTACTTATATAAGTATCTAGGTACTTTTTTTTATTTAAGTACCTGCTTACTTAGTTTTTAGTAAGGTACTTTATGCTGTGATAAAAAAAAAAAATAGGTGAGTAAGTAGGTTTATGTATGTATTTGTTATGTAAGTGAGTAGAAATATTATAAAACAATTGCGAACGAGACGTTCATTCTGACCGATTCGTAAATTATTTCGAAATCAGCATCTCAGAGCCCTTTTCGAGTTTCAGCCACTTTTTCCTACAAACTGAAAAAGTCTAAATTCCGTTGAAACTTTTTCCTTTATTTGTGTCACAAATAGGGGTTGCAATCCAGACAGATTTTCAATTCGGCCGAAACTGGCCGGATCCGATTCCATACTAAATTTCTCTCTCGTTTGTCACGCTTACGCCGAAATGACTGAACCGATTTCTATGAAACTTGGTACACAGATAGATTATGATCTGGATTGAGCTTTAAGCAACTTTTTATCCTGGTTAAACGCAAGCGAAGCCACGGGCGCACACTAGTTTAAGTATATTAGTAACAATGTGTTATTCAATTCATTGGTGATTCAAGCCTCAAAACATCATGCGCGTCTCAGGGAATGATGCCATTTACTAATGGTCTACTGCATGAAGGTTGACTATGCAGTAAGTGCGTACCTATACTATAACTAGCTATTCAGTCTGTAGGCTAACGAATAAGCACCTAAATCTGTCTTGTAATAGGAGTCCTTTTATAGGGGGGTTTCACCTGCCCACCCACTCCCACCTCTAAGTTCGTAACTCCGATTACCAATATCTATTACAGGGTTCTCTTTTTCCTCTAAAAAATGCTTCTATATAGATTTATAGTCGGCGTTAATATCATCAAATGGTACTCTTCCTAATAAGTTGTAAGGAAGTACCTAAACTAAAAAACGAAGGAAGTAGCAAACTATGTACCTACAAAGACACTCTCCTTTTTCCCCGAAAGGGTAGGCAGAGTCACAAATGGGCCTCTTTTCACTGTGGGTTGCACCATCGTGGGAAATAGACGTGACAAGTGGTGAGCTCATCGCCACCATTGCTTTTCACGACTGTCTCTGCTAACGCTTTCTTCCAGCACATAGCAGCCAGGACAAATCTTATACCAAAGAATCCTACAAACAAGTAAGGTACAAGGTAATACCTTAGTCGGGACATCCACGGGAGGAGATGGAGGGGTCTATTCTTAGGCCGGACACACCACGACCACCACTTCAGAAAAATTATAAATTAATAAATGCAAACAAGAAACTCACCGTAAAGTTGTCAACCGTTTTCTAACTAGGTTTATTTATTTGAAAAATATTTATTAAGTTCGCAAACTTTAAACACTCGCGCTGTACCTACACGCGCGGCGGCAGTAATGGCGTCCACCTCTTCTCTGTCTGTGTTTATAATGTGTGTGACTGTGATGGATGAATGACCTGCCCGGCGCCGCCCACTATCCGCATAACTATATACTAACAAACAATAAAAGCTACTTTTGCCCACACACTTGATACAAATTGATAGCCTACGCAATTCATCCGGGCTATACGTAAACGTCGCTTTGACAGAGGTTTGACGTTTAACCGAGTCGTCGCCAGTGTTGACGTGATCAATGGTGACGACGATATTCTCGTTGGTTTCATTGAATTATATCAATTTATCTTAGATAAGATACCTAGTTACTTTTGATTTTAGATTGTATCCGAAAAAGCTTAGCTAATCTATATGAGAATATATCCGAGAATGTTTAGCTAAATAGTAACTATGAATGAAAACAAAATAGCATGGGGTGAGTTAGGCCTTATACTATTATTTATTCTGTGGTTAGGCTACTTGTGACCTGTATATCGCGACGGGCAACATTAGTTAGGTAGGTACTTCGAACAAGATGAGAGCTTAGTACTTTTGCATTCGGTATCCCAACTATCGAATTGCGAGTCGACATTTGTTTTGACGTATGGTTTTCTTCGATAAATTAGTAGGTAGTTCCTTTAAGGTTGTTCCTCGTGGTCAGCTAGGCACGACAGCGTCAATAGATGGCGCTGTTGCCAAATTTTGAAGTATTTTATGTATTTATGAATTAAAATGTGCATATTATGTCATAACACTAACGTTCACGCAAATGGTGGTTTATTTGCTATGTACCTAGCTATATTTCAGGTTATTTTAGTCTCTAGTTTTAACATACTTGTGCCGAGCAAATTCCGAGCAATATGAAAGCCTACTCACGCACACAGTCAAGGATATTATTGTATTAGAACTATAAGCTAATTTCGGCGCGCGAATTTCAAAATAGTTGGACTAGCGGCTTGGACTGTCGACTCAGAACTTCTGAACCCACGTTACTGCGTTCGATTCTATACTGCCTATATTTTTTGTATTTTTTTTTTACTTTTTTTTTGTGAACCAGTGACTAGATCTCTCGACACTAAACCCACAGTACTGGGTTCGATACCAGACTATTTTTTTTTTATAAATGTTTTTGTAATGATCTACAAAATACACTGATTCTGCTTCAGCCAATATTATGTTTGTGAAGTGAGTGTTGTGGTGTGTCCTTATTTCAAATCAAAAAGTAGGTACTCGATTCTTAACCGACCTCAAAAAATGGAGGAGGTTATCAATTCCAGAGTTTTTTATTATGTTTGTTACCTCATACCATTTACGTAACGATTAGGAAAAAAAATTACATGATATACTTCCAGATTGGTGCCATTTTCATTAAAATGTTTTTCTGATGATGGAATCCATGAAGATTGAGGGAACTCCTCAAATATTATAGGCACACATATATCAATTTCGGTATTTTCAGCAACAAGTCAAGCATTGCATTCAGAATGTTTTTTGTTTTTTATACTACTAGAATGACGGAACATGCTGATGGCCCACCTGATGTTAAGCGGTAACCTCTGCCTATGAACAGTGCATTACCTCATAGGTCACGTCCACCTAGGACGCGCCCTATGTGGCATTGCACTGCGCCCGCCACCCTGAGACATAAAGGTGAAACGTCTCATGTGCCTGTAATTTCACCGGCACCCTTACCCTTCAAACCGGAACACAGCAATGCGAGGACTACTGCTTTGCGGCAGAAATAGGTATGGTGGTAGTACTTCCCCGGACGAACTCTTACACAAAAAAGCTCTACTACTACTATATTTCACGGGTGGCAACAATGGTGTCTCCTGCGATATCCGATTGAGCTGAAATTTGGCATACTCGTACCTATCTAGTTCCGATGACAGTACAATACTATGGTGAAAGCGAGCTGATCTGATGATGGAGACGGAACGTGGACAGCGGAACTCCTCGATGGATAATAGTAAACTGGCCGTGCTTAGGCTCATTTTCATCAGCACACTAATTTTATTAAGTCTTATACCTGGACTTGTAGTTAGCTTGTAGTTCCTGACTGCTAGCTTATTTCAGGAATGTATTATACTGGAAGAAAGCATTAGCAGAGTCAGTCGTGGGAAGCAATGGCGGCGATGAGCTCACCACTTGTCACGTGTATTTCCCACGATGGTGCAACCCACAGTGAAAAGAGGCACATGAGAGGCTCTGCTTACTCTTTCGGGGAAAAAGGCGTGTGTCTATGTATGTATTTATGTTGTATTGGGTATAAATTCCTAGCTATGAAGTAGTTTTTCAGGGTTCCGAAAAAAAAAAATACGGAACCCTTATGGATTCGTCATGTATGTCTGTCTGTCCGTGTATGTCACAGCCACTTTTTTCCGAAACTAATTTTCACACAAAAATAGAAAAAAACAATAAGTTTTTGGGGTTCCCCATACTTAAAACTGAAACACATTTTTTTTTCATCAAACCTGTGTGGGGTATCAATGGATAGGTCTTCGAAAATGATATTGAGGTTTCTAATATCATTTTTTTCTAAACTGAATAGTTTGCGAGAGAGAGAATGATAAAACTAAACAAAAAAAAATGGTGAACATTACCATGTAAACTTCCAACGAAAATTGTTTTGAAAGAGATCTAGTACGTAGTTTTTTTTAATATATCATAAGTTGTAAACCATCCAAGAACTTTTATGTTATGTTACTTGCTGCTACGGAACTCTTCATGGGCGAGTCCGACTCGCACTTGGCCGCTTTTTTTTCTAAAGATTTATTTACTTTCAGCTTTTATTGATAGATCATTCAGTTTAGATCAACTGAAGTCCACGGCTGGGCATAGGCCTCCCCCATAATATAATGCACATAGAAACTTTATTTTACGCCGCATAAATGGCTATTGCTTTACAAAGCGCAAGTAAGGCCGCACGTAGAAACTGTTCCCATCTATGGCACGGGGCACCCAAGTACCAGCTGCTTCGTTTTGACTCCTTACAGAGAAGAGCCATTAGCATCATCGGTGACCCCAAGCTCTCCGATACTCTAGAACCGCTTAGCCAACGCAGAGCTATCGGATCTCTTTGCGTGATCTACCGCCTCTACAACGGGGAATGTTCTGACGAGCTTTCCGATCTCATCCTCGCATCGAGATTTTACCATCGCTCTTCCCGGCACCGTGACAAAGCTCATCCGCACATCATAGAACCCTGGGTTTCTCGAACGACTCGTTTCTCGAGATCATTTCTTCCCCATAAAGTACTATTATTTATTCTGTGCCTATAAACTATGGAATGAGCTTCCATCTGAGGTTTTCCCGTGTCGTACATGTCGTACGTAACCATGTTTTATTTCATGAAAAATGGTCATAAATTCCTTCAGGGTAGGCAGCGCATCGACAATTACCCCCGGTGTTGCCGGTGTCTATAAGCGACGGTGACCACTTCACATCAGGCCGTATGCTAGTTTGCCAATTTGTATCATAAAAAATAAAAAATAAACTGCCAAGTGCTAGTCGGACTCTAGCACGAAGGGTTCCATACAATAATCTAAAATTAAAATTAAAATTACACGCAAATGTACCAGCCATCACCCAATCACGCAACAGGGGGACAGATCCAACTTTTTTGTTCTAACTGTCACCTTAGGGGGGACAGATCAGTGTGACAAATGGGAATAATTCGTCACGCTCCATTTCCATTATTGTGATGTCTTGAGTTTGAGAAATAAAGCCGACGAAGTAACAATTCTTCATTGAGGAAATCCGCAGTTGACCCTATTTTCAACAAGTTTTTTTTTTTTTTTTTTTAACATTGATAGACCTTTGTTTGTGCACGATCTCACCTGTTGGTAAGTGACGATGCGGCCGAAGATGGAGCACAAAGGTCTAGAAGGCACCTATTCACTCTAGCCTTGAAGAGGTCCAGATTATAGTTGAGTTAGTAATTAATTTTGTAAAAATTAAAAAAAAACCCCAACGCTGAACGGCTGAACCGATTTTGATCAAACAAAGCTAAGAAAACTCCCGAAAAATAAACCTTTCAAACAAAAAAAAACGATTTCGGTTCATCCGTTTGGGAGCTACGATGGGACAGACAGACACACACACACACAGACACGTCAAACTTATAATACCCCTTCGTTTTTCGTCGGGGGTTAAAAGAGAGGATAACCCATTCAATAAAAATTAATTATATTATTTTTAATTTCGAGGCCTTTGCGACTTGCGAGACAATGAGGGAAAGGATTGCATTTCAAAAAGGCTAATTCTCCTTAAAAAAAAAGATTGTTAATTTGTATTACACTATGTATAAAATATTTATCTTTTTTATGCTTTTTTATTTATCTTCACTATTATTTTGTATTTTTTAACCCCCGACGAAAAACGAAGGGGTGTTATAAGTTTGACGTGTCTGTGTGTGTGTGTGTGTGTCTGTATGTGCCAACGTGGCTCCCGAACGGATGAACCGAAATCGTTTTTTGTTTTTGTTTGATAGGTGTATTTGTCGGGAGTGTTCTTAGCTTTGTTGGATCAAAATCGGTTCAGCCGTTTTATTTCGTTCGGTTTTTTTTTAAGTTTTACAAAATTAATTCCCTGTAAATATGTAAACTTTGTTGTTTTGTTTGTTTGTTTGTTTGCCAAGCTGCGGTGAAATGGCTAGTACAGTATAAACACAATTACCTACTAGTAATAAATTAGTGCTTAGGAACGTACCATCTGGACTAGCGCCTAGAAAGGAATGGAATCGCTTCGAAGCGAATGTCTTTTGGCTAGGCCGGCTGATATGCATTGCATGCAAATAATATTATGGAAATTAAAAAAAAAAGTGGCCAAGTGCGAGTCGGAGTCGCCCATGAAGGGTTCCGTAGCAGCAAGTAACATAATATCAAAGTTCTTGGATGGTTTACGATTTATGACGTATTAAAAAAAAACTACTAACTAGATCTCGTTCAAACCAATTTTCGTTGGAAGTTTACATGGTAATGTACATTTTTTTTTTAGTTTTATCATTCTCTTATTTTAGAAGTTACGGGGTTGGGGGGGGGGGGGACTTTTTACCACTTTGGAAGTGTCTGTCGTGCAAACTATTCAGTTTAGAAAAAAGTTATATTATAAACCTCAATATCATATTTGAAGACCTATACATAGATACCCCACACCAACGGGTTTGATGAAAAAAAAAATTGAGTTTCAGTTCTAAGTACTAATACTTAGAACTGAACCCCCATTTTTTTTTTGTTTTTTTCTATTTTTTTGTGAAAATCTGAATGCGGTTCACAGAATACACCTACTTACCAAGTTTCAACAGCATAGATCCTATAGTTTCGGAAAAAAGTGGCTGTGACATACACGAACAGACATAACATGTCATAGTAAGATGAACTCTTGTCTTCTAAGCAGGAGGCAAAATGTTCAATACCCACCCTGGGCCTGCATATCTGAACCTTCCGAAGACCCTAACTCGCAATTATAATGAATAAGACCCCTAGGAATCATTTCAACGAATTTGTTTGAAGATTGTAGTTTCACCTACCTACACAGAACTGACTTCGACTGAAACAAGGCAATACTATGTTTTTTTTTTTAAATATTGAATGAGCGAAGCGAGTTCTCTGATTCAACTTGGAAGAATTGGCATTTGTATGTATGTATGTATGTATGTTTGTCCGAGCATAACTTCCGAACCGTTAATCCGATCTTCATGAAATTTGATTGGGAGGTGATAGTATTGGTACAATTTGTTGGTAAGGTTATGAGCTATATCGGTCGGGGGGTTGTTGAGATATTGGGGTCCAAGAGGAGGTAAAAAAAAGTGAGAATATCAGATCAAATGTGGTGTCATATGAAAGTTCCTCGCTTCGACATTTCAAAACTATTTTAGTTTCTGAGATGTTAGGGTAAATCAAAAATGTAAAAAAACAAAACCTCTAGGGTACTTCCACTAATCCTACAACGCTGTTTTTTTTACGTTTGTAGCTTTTATGATACAAATACTGGGAAAAGTCTAAAATTTATGAATCTTGAAACTTGTAGGTACCTACTCTATAAAATAACAACCAGTGTATAACATTCTTTGTTGACCTCCCGTTTCTAGGAATTTTAACGACGTTGAAGGTCTAACTTTTCGAACCACATGTGGATGTACATAGATATTTTTTCGAAATAAATAAGGTAACCTACCTAAACCGTGTGTATTCGTGAGGTCTCAGTTCAAAAAACCTTGTGCGTAAATATATAGGTAATTATGATCAGCTAGTAGTATTTAATTTAATTTTTACGTAATTAAGATAATATTATATTTGTCTGTAATTTCTGTCTAGTTGTTTGTAATTTAATTTTCTCCCATTATTTATACAAAGTTCATATGTAGAGACCTTGCAATGCATTGCGGCCTCCGGCTGTCTGGCTGATTCGCATACACATGACCAATCCTAAATGTTTGGTTTTCTAAAAATTTATATTCGAGCTAATTATGAGATGACAGATCAAAGCGGCAACAGCGCTTAGCCGGCGTAAGTCACGAGCTGACAACGTCGCGTGTAAGTGACATGTAACTGTTATCTAATCTGCGGCTATGTGTGTCACACTGTCAGTGTACACTCACACACTGACATAAATTAACTAAAATTTCGATGTTATTTTCGCTATTAATCCAGTGTTTTCTTCAACCAAATATGTGTTGACGCAAATAAGGACCAATATAAAAGCCAACAAGAGTCATTTCAGTATAAAATTATACCCTGTTCGCCCATATTTGTGCTAATACGTTTGTATGGAAAAGCGACCACCTTAACGTAGAAGTTTTAATGAGTTTCTCAACAAGTCCGCTAGGTCTATCATTTTCTGCATACTAAAACGACATTTCGAATCGCAATTCGGTTTTCGTTATTCCGAGTGATTCCAAATTACAACCCTGTACTTATCCTGATAGTTAGGAAAATAAAAGGTAGGTAGGTACTACAATTGTGCTAGTACCGCCGCGCCGCCGCCGCGCGAATTGAACCCATAATACCTAATTATGCAATTAGAAAATACCTACGAGACAGTGGCTGGCAAGACTAGGCTTGCCGGGTAATGTGGAAGTGGCCTCCTTTCTTCAAAGAAATAACAGAGGCCCAAGTGCACACACCATCGTCGGTAACGATGATCGTGACGACATCGTTACGATGGTTGTTGTTTGCAACAACCACTCGTCGTCGTTTCGTATGAGGTAGTGCTGGCCTCTGGTGTCAGAGTTTGTCAACAACCACTCGGACTTACTGTATTTATATTCTGTGCTCGGACTTGGTTCCCACTAGTCTACCCAGGCATGCGCTACGCGTATCTGTACCAGAGTTATCGGCGTTTTTTCCATTAAATAATTCTGAAAAAGACAATTAGAGTACCTAAATGCAAAGAGACTACATAAGAAGAGCTTATGGAAAATAATGATCTACACTTCACCAGGCAGGCAGGTCAGTGGCATTCACCTGAGTGAATCATCAGTTGGACATAAGCCGCTCCCATAGAATGCCACGACGAATGGACTTGAGCCGCCTACATCCACCGTCATCTACCTGAATACTCAACACCAATTATTCGCAGCAAAGCAAACCACGTATATTGGAGGGTGCCGAAGTTAATTACTCTAACCACAACTAGATGTCGCGACTAAACCAATTATGTCTCCATCCACCGTCATCTACCTGAGTACTCAACACCAATTATTCGCAGCAAACCACGCATAATGCAGGGTCCCGAATTTAATTACTATATCCATTACTAGATGTCGCGACTAAACAATTTATAACGCGCTATCTTATAGTTATAATAGAGCATTGCCACAGATTATATAATAGTTACTTCGTAAGCATTGGAGACCTCCGTACCGCACGCCGTTAACTCTCATTCCTCATTCCTCTCATTCTCTTTGTACGGGCACAGAATAAATAATAGTACAAATAGTATGGGGAGTTTTTGTACCTTTCCAGGCAGAGACATGTTATCAAGAATATATCGTTGTTTCCAGGTACCTAGTTACTGTCGCAATTTTACATTTTACAGTAAAACCGGACCGATTTACAGGCGTCTTACTTTTTTAGGTAGATTCATCCAAACCTAGTATAGTATTATTTTATCTGTGTCCAAACACACAATTCAACATTTTTTCAACAATAATAGTTTATCAATTATGGACGCCTTAAGGTTACGCCAAACCCAGGCAGAAATATTCATACAAAAAAAAAACGCCTCGCTCCGCACGAAATCAATTGAATATCTCGTAAACATGTAATTTAACGAGATTTTCTAAAAATTAATAAAATCCTCAACGCATTGAAACAGCTGAACCGATTTTGATCAAAAATAGCTAAGAACAAAACCGAATAATACACCTAAAACACACAAAAAAAAAACGGTTCATCCGTTCGGGAGCTATGATGCCACAGACAGACACGTCAAACTTATAACACCCCGTCGTTTTTGCGTCGGGGGTTAAATATAGATAATTTTACAAAACCCGGTACAGTAAGCCGAGAGGGCTTTGTTGTATTGATTTTATTTATCTAATTGATTACCCAATTATATGCTCCATTTTAATAAACAATCTTATCTTGACGACCTCTGTAGCGCGGTGGGCGTAGGTTCGCCTGCGACGCAGGAGGTTGCGGGTTCGATTTCCGCCTCGGAACAAATATTTGTGCGATCTGCAGATATTTGTTCAGGGTGTTCTGGGTATTTTCTATGTGTAATAAAAAATATCTATCTATGTAATGTATTGCATTAAGTATATTAGTTATCTAGTACCCATAACACAAGCTCTGCTTAGCTTGGGGCTAGTTAATGTTATGTGAACTGTCCAGCATTATTTATTTATTTTTATTTAATCTAGCCAAAATTTTGTGGTACCTAACTTTGGGTGTATTTTCTTTTGAGAAATTATTGTCCTTTCGTGTTTCTGGTACAGTGATTCCTTCGGAATTATAATGTAGTATCCATGCATATTTATAATTTGAATATTATACTTGATTTAGTCAGTTAAAAATTCGCATTATAACCCACCTTAATCTAATCTAATCTAATCGCTCTGCGTCCCTTTTCCAAAACACCTTTTTTACCACCATAATATCTGTCATTTTATGGTATTTGTGTCAGATAATACTTTACTCGATTGTAATTATCATGTCTTGGGTAAATATGTATTCATAGTAAAACTGTTAAGATTGTGTACGCAGGTACAAACAAAGACAAAAATATGAGAAAATTATGGCATATACTTAAATAATTAAATACTTGGATTAATTTTGCTTAACATATTTTCTGGTTGTTAAACAGAAATAAGATAGGCTTTTTACATCTCAATTAATTAAAAACTACAGAGGTATATTAGCCTACTCAGCATCGTCGGCAAACTGTATGCAAAGGTGTTGATTGAAAGAGTTGTGAAAGAAACCGATGAGAAAATATGGGAAGTACAAGCGGGATTTCGAAAGGGTATGGGATGTACGGATCAGGTCTTTTTCTTGCCGTTTTTTTTTTGGCTAAGGGTCGAAAAGTCTATTGCGCTTTCTTGGATTTGGAAAAGGCCTACGATAAAGTGATGAGGAATGAACTATGGTAGGTACTGTCGATGTATGGGGTAGACAGGAACCTCATTCGAACTCTGCAATCTCTCTACGAGGATTCCAGTGCTTGCGTAAGAATACACGGGTCATACACTGAATGGTGTAGCATCGAAAAGGGTGTTAGACAGGGATGTGTAGCGTCACCGTGGCTGTTTAATCTATTCATGGACAGTTGTTTGCGAGATTTGAAAGATAGTGAATGTGGGTTAAGAATGAATGAGTTAGGTACTCGTCAAATGTCTTCTCTACGCCGACGACCAAGTAATAATTGCGCCGGCCGCGGATGAGTTACAAGAGATGGTAACAATTGCGCATGAATGTTTTGAGAGAAAAGGAATGAAAGTAAACGTAAGTAAGACGAAAGTAATGGTCTTTGAAAGAGATGAACTATTGACGATATGTGATGTTTTGATTGGTGGAGAAAGAGTGGAACAAGTAGAAAAGTTTGTATATTTGGGAACTTTTTTTACAAGAGACGGCAAGCATGAAGATGATATTGAAAGGAGAGTGAATGCTGGAAACCAAGTGAATGGGGCAGTTCACGCCTTTATGAGCAGTCGGAATGTGTCCACAAAGGCACGACTGGCCGTGCATAGAGGGGTGTTAGTACCGACACTAATGTATGAAAGCGAAAGTTGGGTATGGCAGAAGGCTTTGAGAAGTATGTGTGGTGTGACTTTGAGAGATAGAATAAGGAATAGTGTGATAAGAGAGCGTTGTGAAATTAAAGAAGACGGAGTGACTAGGATTGAGAAAGGTATGCTTAGATGGTTTGGCCATTTAGAAAGGATGGACGGTAGTAGATTGACGAAACAGGTACATAAGACGAGCGTAAATGGGACAGTGGGAAGGGGAAGACCTCGGCGAACGTATTCAGACCAGATCGGAGACGTTCTGGAAAAAGGCCAGGTCAAGAGTACCCTTAACCGACGAGCATGTATGAAGAATGTGATGAGAGAGAATGAAGCAAAAGAGGTGTGTCAGGATCGTAGCAAGTGGAAATCCATGGTCTCAGCCTACCCCTCCGGGAAACAGACCTGAGTTTATGTATGTATGTAATTAATTAACAACTTAATTGTAAGCATAAAACATAGTAGGTAGTTATTGATAAAAACAGTGTTATAACGTGTTTATTCTTCGCAACATACAACAAATAACAAACATATAATAAATAATACCTTAAATAAATATGAAACTAAACGTGACTAAACTAAAAACCTACCTAACTACCAGATCAGCAAGCCGTCACCCGACGACTGGCGTGCCCAGAATGCTGGCTGCATTGCCACGCTGAATGGCAATGCTTATACGTTGACCAAAATAAAAGCCAGCATATATACTCGTGATACTGCCTACTTTATATTTTTTTATACGTATGTATTAATTTGTCAGTATAACCGACCTATTTTAAGAAAGATAGTAGGTACGCTAACAGCTAACGCTATAGGTACAGAGCAGACCTATACCACATATACTGTTTATTACCTACCTAAATACATTTTTAAGTTCTTAATTTCAATCTGACATGTTGTAATAATCTGTTTTAAATAAATAAACTTTGACTAAATTTACAGAGGTTAAATAATCCAGTTGTACACGGTTTGTAAGATAAGTTGAAAATTCACTTTAATATTGAATTAAACTAAATATAGATTTAGGACAGAATATGGCGAGTTTACTGATCAACACCCTGCCCCAGATAATATAATACTATACTAGTACCTATACCATCAATACTTATATGTAGCCGTTGTCCACGCAATGTACGACGTTGTTTGCCTCCCGAAGTCTGCCTTCCTGTGTCTTGAAAGGCTTTATTTGCCAATAAACGTCATCGAGGTTCAGCTTCTGGTCACCCTGTAAATTAAAACAAACAAGAAAATTAAAAGATGGTGGGAATTACTTAGCCGTATATAATATATTCATTTTAAAATGATTCCCAACCACGATAGTTTCAATTCTTTATAATATACCAAACTCAGTTTTTAAGCCACCATTTAAACTGGGTTAGGACTTGACGGAGACTCTTGACGACTTGACTATAAAACTATAATAATTATATCACTTGACATTGGCTAAATTGTTGCAAATAATGCACAGAAGCCATTACCTAAGCTAAGAAGAAGAATATACCAATCCCGCAGTTTGACATTTTCATCTAGATAACTTAGGATTAGATTTTTGTTAACTAGGTAACTACTATTCTTTTTATCGCTCGCCGTGTGTTGACAAAGATTTATGAGATAGACAGACATTTGATAACTCTACTAAAATGAAAAAACAAATTTAAAATAAAAATGTGGCATCGTGGTATCGTCAATTGCTTTAGTTTCGCTTATCGCTCCATCACGTCTAATTATCTCTAGGAACTCACTTCGCTCGTCTCTTCCTCTAACTAAACACGTTATTCTCTTCACTACGATGATATACTTTACTCCAACATCCAAGCAAACAAATGAATATTTAGGATAGTGTAGTTTTGCTCACCTCCATTTCTAAGTTCACCGCGTCTTCTGGCGCCAAAACAATAAATGGCGTAGACTCAAAACTGAAGGCAAGTCCGAAGTACGAATATCTCTTTATTTCACTCATGAAGAGATCCCAGGAGTAGACCTTATCGGGATCACTGCCCATCTCTCTTATCTGAGTTGACAGCACATCGTAGTAATACTTAAGAAGCTCGGCATAGTGTATGTCTCTGAGATCTTGTGTCGTACACGCGTATATCATAAAAGATAGATCCAGCACGGGAGACGCACATCTAGATAGCTGAAAATCTATGATTTTTGCGTCAATTGGAGTAGCATCATCGTATTTGAATAAGAAATTGTTGGTCCAGCAATCGCCGTGTGATATGACCCCAGTGCTGAGAGTATTGGTAGCCGCGTCTATCATTCTCTTGTAGGTTTCCGGCACGCAAATTTGTTTGACTTTCTCCACGTAAATGGAGTTGGGGTATTCTTTTTCGACAGCATCGACTGCAATCCCACAAACTCGCTTCCAAAACCTCTCGTACCAGGGCCATAAACGTTCATGGTAATATGTTTCAAATACGTCGTCTTTTATCTTATTGAATTTCTCCGGTTCCTGGTCTTTCATAGCGAAAGATAAGGCATGGAACTGCGCTAGAACTTTAAAGGATAGTTTGCAGTGCGCCCAGTCTATTCCTTCCTGGCGGACCGCACTACCGAAATTATCTAAAGACGCGTCTTCGAGGCAGAGCACGTCATGGATCCCATCCGTGAAAGCGAAGACCAACTTTGCGTATTTGTCAAACGGATCCTTTACAGTTTTCTTGGATTGGAACTTGAGCAACGCTGGTAGGACTTTCTCATAGAAATTGATCTCGTTTTTGAAAAATTCGTCACTTCTGTAAGTGAGACGTCTGGATAGGCTTTTCGGAATGTTCTTGAGTATGACCTGCAGGTGTGTTGGGCCGGTCCCGGCTTGGCCGTGGATCTTGATGCGGATTAACTCGCTGAGGTAGGAGTCACCCTTTCCAGTTTCACTAATGTACTGAAACCAACAAAGATTTTAAATAATAATTTAAAACCTTATTCTCCAAATAAAATTTATTATCGTTGTTTCAACACCAGTTTCATACAAAAAATGCAATAAAACTAATTTCAACGAGCGAAAAATATTTATTGCAGCGCTCCCTGGAGAGTTAACACCATAACATCTATCTAAGAACCATCGCCGATGAATCATAAACCTTTTACGAAAATTTTGTATCTATTTCGGTCAAACCGTTTTGAAAATAAATGGTAACATTCATTTGCACACACAAATTACCTCTCATACTAAGCGCATACTAAATACATCACAGGTCCATCGTGAGCCAAAAAAACTTTATTATCAGTAGATTTAACAAGGTACCTAAAAGGCACCGTGAAATTTTAGTTACTGGTTTCCCGAAAGGTACGTTGGGGAAAGCTGGCTAGATGACCCCACTGAAAAAAATGGAATAGGACCCAACCATAACCAACCGTAAGGAGTCTATCAATCCGTGAACTATTTACATAGGTAAGTACACGGTAGGTACTTTGCAAGAAAAAAAATTTAAATTTTGTATTTTTTTTCCTGGCCTAGTTTAGTTTATTTCCTGGATCTAAGAATTACAGGATTTTTGTGCTGATTTCGATCTCTATCTATGGTTTTTACCAACGATGTTGCAAAGCAGCCGCTATAGGTAGGTATCCTACCCTACGTCCATGGTTGTAGGTACCAACTTACCTCCCAGTGCGTGAATGTGACGGGTTGCTTGAACCAGTTCGACAGAGCTTCGCCGACTCTTTCGTTCGTGAGCAGAGGGGAGACATGACTCAGTGTGCTGAAGTTTTCTGCCATCTTGAAGTCCTGTAATCATGATATTTCTACTCAGATATTAAGGGTATCTACTCTACCTGCTAGTAACTATAATATAGTTAGGCTTCATATACCTAGTGGCCAAGTAGTGGCCGATATCAATAGATGTCGGAAGTAATAAGTTTTTTGTTGTGTTTTTTTATTTCAGTACAAGCATACATCCGACTGATGATCGATGATAATGATGAAATTATTAAGTAGAACCGTGAGCTGATCAAAATGAGCACAAATAAACACGGCTATACTACTATTATCCATCGAGGAGTTCCGTTGTCCACCTTTGTTAGGGTAATAGAGCTTTTTAGGGTTCCGTAGTCAAGGACAAGGAACCCTTATAGATTCGTCATGTATGTCTGTCTGTCTGTCTGTCTTTCTGTCTGTCTGTCTGTCCGTGTATGGCACAGCCTTTTTTTTCCGAAACTATAAGAGCTATACTGTTGAAACTTGGTAGGTAGATGTATTCTGTGAACCGCATTAAGATTTTTACACAAAAATTGAAAAAAAAACAATTATTTTTGGGGTTCCCCATACTTAGAACTGAAACTCAATTTTTTTTTCATTATACCTACACGTGTGAGGTATCTATAGATAGGTCTTCAAAAATGATGTTGAGGTTTCTAATATAATTTTTTTCTAAACTTAATAGTTTGCGCGAGAGACACTTCCAAAGTGGTAAAAAGTGTGTCCCCCGTAACTTCTAAAATAAGAGAATGATAAAACTAAAATAAATATATGATGTACATTACCATGTAAACTTTCACTCAAAATTGGTTTGAACGAGATCTAGTAAGTAGTTTTTTATTTTTGGGGTTCCCCATACTTAGCACTGCAACTCAAAAAAAAAAAAAACATCATACCCGTACGTGTGGGGTATCTATGGATTGGTCTTCAAAAATGATTTTGAGGTTTCTTATGTCATTTTTTTCTGAACTGAATAGTTTGCACGAGAGACACTTCCAAAGTGGTAAAAAGTGTGTCCCCCCCCATAACTTCTAAAATAAGAGAATGATAAAACTAAAAAAAAATATGATGTACATTACCATGTAAACTTTCACTCAAAATTGGTTTGAACGAGATCTAGTAAGTAGTTTTTTTTTAATACGTCATTAATCGTAATCCATCCAAGAACTTTTATATTATGTTACTTGCTGCTACGGAACCCTTCATGGGCGAGTCCGACTCGCACTTGGCCGCTTTTTTGTGAAAGATTTCGTCCGGGGACGTACTACCACCATACCTATTTCTACAGCAAACCAGTAGTGCTCACATTACTGTGTTCCGGTTTGAAGGGTATGGTTGCCGGTGAAATTACAGGCACATGAGACGTTCCATCTTTATGTCTCATGGTGACGGGTGCAGTGCAATGTCACATAGGGCGCGTACTTGGTGAACGTGACCTATGAGATAATGCACTGTTCATTGGCAGAGGGTACCGCTTAACATCAGGTGATCCATGTGCTTGTTTTATTTTTATTTTTATACAACTTTATATGACGGACATATAAAGTTGTATAAAAATAAAAATAAAACCTTCAGTCTCCATCATCAGATCAGCTTGCTGTCATCATAATATTGTATTGACATTGGAACTTGACAGATGCGGGTCGGAAGCGAGTTTGACAGATGATTTACGCACAGCTTACAAAGATGCTTCGATGTCTTCCTTCCGACGTAGTACCTACCTAGCTTTTTGGACTACTACATACAACGCGACGTCATACTAGCGTAGAAAATTACGCCTCATTTATTAGTAGCACCTGTGTGGCCTCAGAATTTTACAAACAAATTGTCTAAAATAAATGGAATAATAATGCTATTATGACGGGATGTGGTCGGTTTGCTATTCAAACGATCAAGGTCGCGTAGATTCTCGCTTCTACCAAACAAAGAATGTGTAGTGTAGGTACAGATACCCTTCGACCAAAGTAAAATAAATGGACTGGCCTTACCCATACAAAACGTCCGTAAAAAATAAGACAATTCGGATTTAGGGTACGGTCAACAAATAAACTATCTATCTATCTATCTATCTATCCAGCCACTGCTGAGTAAAGGCCTCTTCTCTATAGCGCCACTCCTGGCGGTCTTGTAAACAAACTAGGTGAAATTAAATTATTGAACTTCTTAAAAACTGTATTTTTTTAATACTTAATACTTTAACAGATGCAATGTGTTTTCTAAAGTTATTTCAGTAGGTTTATTGTACAAAAAATCGCCGAAAAAAATTCAATTATTGAATGAAGCTTTTACAAAAATACATGGTTCCCTTCTGTTTTATGTAGTTACGTATCCATTTTTCAGCTCTCAAACATACACAATATAAATCAATAGAAAAGCAAGTCCAACTAAGGTCTTCAGCTCAATCAATTTGTGAAAAATATATTTTTCATCACTCAATAAACTAAGAAAATATCATAAAAATCGTACGGAAACATAAATGTATAAAAATTCCAGTATTTAAGAAACTGCAGAGTGCAGTTTTAAGACTTTTGCACCATGAGTTTTTTTATACTACTTGGAATGACAGATCAAGAAGATGGCCCACCTGATGTTAAGTGGTACCCTCTGCCTATGAACAGTGTATTACCTCAGGTCACGTCCACCTAGGACGCGCCCTATGTGGCATTCCACTGCGCCCGCCACCCTGAAACATAAAGATGAAAAGTCCCATGTGGCCGTAATTTCATCGGCACCCTTACCCTTCAAACCGGAACACAGCAATGCGAGCACTACTGCTTTGCGGCAGAAACAGGTATGGTGGTAGTACTTCCCCGGACGAACTCTTTCACAAAAAAGCTCTACTACTACTAACCGTTTTTTGGCGTATAAAATTCATTGTGTAGAAAATTATCAGAGCAAATACGGGAAAATGTATTCCACTTCCAAAAGTCGTCTGTTCTTGCTCGTCTTATAACTTCTATCCATTTTTGTTTACCTTAGATTTCTTTTGGAAAGCTATAAGGTTAATTAACATGCCATTACATATTATATGCAATTACCTAAAGCGACGTGCTTGGCAATGTTTTGACGTAAATAATGCAAATTACAATTCTAAATCAATACGATACCCCTTAGGCATCAGATTTTTTTGCAGTCTGTACCGGACCATCCGTCATGCGTGAAGTCTTGTCAAATATTTCGTCGCTGTAGTTGGAAAACTAAATAACTAATAACAACAACAGAACCAAAATCGCGAGAAAAACGCGATTTACTGTTTTATTGCGTCAAAAATGGCAATAACTTTTTTATCGTAACTAATTTTGCAGTCCGTGTTTTGATATGTTATAGATTGGTACTGTATCTATTTTTGAATTTAATGATAATACATTTTAGTTCTTTTGATTAAGAGTAAAAAAAAAACGACTATATATTTTTCCCTCGCCAAAGTTTTGAATAATTGATGCAGTTATTTATTTTTGCATGTCAATTGTTTAGTTTTCCTTCGTCAATGATCTCCACTGAGGTTCAAAAAGCTAATGATAAGTGCCATTATTTAATTTTCCCATAATAGTGAAATCATGAAATGATCTATTATTTACTTATTTGAATATGACAATCCTATCCGTGGGTATAGATTTATATAATATTAAAATACATTTTAAAATAAAACCAACTTATAATAAATAAATAAATATTTCTGGACAGTTCACACAACATTATCTAGCCCCAAGCTAAGCAGAGCTTGTGTTATGGGTACTAGACAACTGATACACTTAATACAATATTAACATAGATAGATATTTTTTATTATACATAGAAAATACCCAGAACACCCTGAAAAATATCTGCGGATCGCACAAGTATTTGCTCCGAGGCGGGAATCGAACCCGCAACCTCCTGCGTCGCAGGCGAACGTTCGCCCGCCGCGCCACAGAGGTCGTCTTCATAATCATTTCTTTTTATCAAGACTGAATATTAGAAAACTACTGAAACACCTACATTATTTTAGCAGACTTAAAATTCAAAGTAAGTGACATAACAAACTTATCATACGACTAATGCTTATAAAATCAACAAAATGAAATAAATTTGTGGAACACAATAATTCAAAGTATCAAAAAGAAAAAGGTATGTCGACTAAAATTAAAACTATCTACGAGTATAAACTTGTGTCTGTTAACTTTCATTCAGAGTGGGGAACATTGAGATAATGTCCTGGGGCGTAGTCCTCCTTGTCGCTCGTCCTCTAGAGCAAGACGTCCATCAACATGTATGGGCCATCATAACCATGCAATAAAGTCGATTTCGCAAAATGTGTTACTTATGTATTTTTCCTACTACACGACAATTTATAAGTTTTTTATCAATTGATGAAAATTATATTACAAAACCTTTACTTACGAATGAAATGCGATGCCTGAAGCTTTATTTGTATTTCTTGTGTTGTTTGCACTTGCAGAAAAGCACAGGAAGGCATTGTATTACCAAGGTATCTAATTTTGGTATTTTTCAGCATAGCTGTCACTCGTTGCTGTGACAAAGACTGACTGAAGCGAAGTATACTAGCTAGGTCTGTTTAGAAGCTTCAAAACTATCGTTCCCTAAGGCCCGTCCATTCATTTTATTTAAGTCGATGCAGATACCTATATAAATACAAATATATACACTGTAGTACCTCTGTAAGTCTATAATATATTGAAAGCAGTTTTTATCTCTAAATCTCTACATCATAGAGATCTATGAGCCCATTTAGAAAATTTATCAAAAATTAGGATTGCTATTCCTTTCTTATTGGATACACACCTACCTATATCTATCCTATTATTTGCCGACGACGTTAAACTACATAGACAGGTTAAGAATTCCTCAGATTCAAATTCAATACAATGCAAATAAAATTAGAATTTGATCTCAATGCAGTAGAAAACTTGAAGCGGTTCGCCAGTATTATTGTTCTGTAGGTTCGCCTCTGGAACAATCTTCCGTTTGAGTTAAGAAAAGTTGGGTCGAAGGAATGCTTCAAAAGACTAACTCGAGAATACCTTTACCAAAAATGACACTCTTATGTAAGTATGCGTAAAATATATCTTTAGATTATTTATTTAGTTTATTTAATTAGTGTGTTTATATTTTTTTACTTCGTATGTTTATTTTTATTTATTATTATGTAGATAGGTTATGTATATGTTTATATATTATATTATTATTTATATTGCATTATATTTAGGTATATTATTATTAATGTAGCTAATTTTTAAGAACCTATTTGATATTGATAGGATTCAGATATTTGTTCAGGGAGTTCTGGGTATTTTCTATGTATAATAAAAATATCTATCTATGTAATATAATGTATTAAGTATATCAGTTATCTAGTACCCATAACACAAGCTCTGCTTAGCTTGGGGCTAGATAATGTCGTGTGAACTGTCGAGCATTATTTATTTATTTTATTTATTTATTTTATTGTGTTAGTTTGTAAGTAGTACGCCAACCACCAGCTGTCACAAACCAGGTTTGGCTGGTAGAAAATGCTGTTAGCATTAAGCCCACCGTTTTGTTACATTATTTTATGTGCAATAATAGTAGATTGTATCATAAGGGAGCAACATAATATTTTTACGGCGAGGGCGCTTTTTTGGATCCAGAGCGAAGTGAGGGATTCTAGAGTAGAATCCCGAGCGTAGCGAGGGATTCTTTAGTAGAATCCTGAACGTAGCGAGGGATTCAAAGTACGTCGCCCGAGCCAAAAATATATGTTGCGCCCGTGTGATACACTCTGCTTTTCATCACCCAATATGAGAAAATAAAAGGCGCCTCATATGTTATTGTAATATTATTATTTAATAAAACAAATGGTTGTTTTTTTGTGGTTTTTTTGTTGTGTTTGTGTTTTTGTTTTTATTTTTGGTGTTTTTTTGTGTTTTGTGTTTTTTTTTGTGTTTTGTGTTTTTTGTGTGTATTGTGCTTTTTTGTGTTTTTTTTGTATTGTGTTTTTTGTGTTGTGTTTTTTTGTGAGTTTTATGTTTTTTGTGTTTTTTTTTGTGTTTTTGTGTTTTTTTTTGTGTTTTTTGTGTTTTTTTTTGTTTTTTGTGTTTTTTGTGTTTTGTATATTTTGTGTTTTTTTTGTGTTTTTGTGTTTTTTTTTGTGTTTTTTGTGTTTTTTTGTGTTTTTTTTGTGTTTTGTGTTTTTTGTGTGTTTTGGGTTTTTTGTTTTGGGTTTTGGGCCGTCGTAGCAGCCAGTATTTATTCAAACAATATTTGCGTTCGAATTATTTAGCGCTGGTTCCAAATTCAATAAGTGCGCCGCAATTATCTTTGCCGCGCACTTTTTGAATTAGGAACATAATAAGTGCGCCGCAAAACTCATTACTGCCCGCTAAAAGTTTCTCATAGAAAACACCACCCACTTAAAGGCGAACCCAGTCGTCCTTTTCGAATAGATGGGATGAAAAGTATTAATAATAATAATAAAACTAGCTCTCAATGTAAACAAATGCACGGAAGAAAAAACCACTTGTGTCTTCGTACCTACTAACTTGGCGGCAAACTATAGACATTCGAGGTTCACGAACCTATGAAAATAAGATTTTGAGCCAGTCTGGCTCAATATTTTTATATGTTGTAATTTTTAGCTTTAGTTTTTAGTTTTTGTTTTCGTTTACCTTAATTTTTTGATTCTTTCTGTTATTTTATTTTCCCTTTTAGTACAACGTTGTAAATGTTATAGAATACCGTTAATGTAAAAAATACATTTATTTAAAGAAAGACTAATACAACTAATACAAAAAATACTACTTATGTACATAATTAAAAAAAAATATGTGAAACAGTTGTTCCGTTAACTTAAGTAAGAAAACGGAAAATGTTACATACAAAATTAATAAACTCAAAAAAAAAAACTCACCGTAAAGTTGCCAAAAGTTTTCTAACTAGGTTTATTTATTTAAAAAATATTTAAAAATGCGCATAATTTAAACAGAATCGCGCGGAACCGGTTATGTACGTAGTCTCTTTTTCCTTTGTGCGGTAGCGGCATATACTGTCTGAAGACTGATACTGACTGATGAATGAATGAATAACCTGCCTGACTGGCATCGCTCACTATCCGCTTATCTGGATAGTAGGTAGGTACGACATCCTCTGCAGAGGTACTGGGTGTCGGCCCTTATAAACCCCAACTCTAGGCAGGTATATTGTATTAATTAGTTATATATTGATTAATATAATATATTTGTTTGGGTATGTGGGTATTTTCTTTAAATATTGATTAATTAGAATTTCAATGACATTGTAATTGCAGGTACCTAAATTGGATCATGTTATATGAATAAATGAAATTATAATAATTATCTCTTCTATATAACAACAAAGAGTAAAAACTACTTTTGACCACACTGTGTACAAATTTATAGCCAATTAAATTCAATTTTTAATGAATGGCTTGGAGTGGTGTTTCCACTAGTTCGCCAATGTCACGCACGTAGTAAGGCTTGCAAACGATGGAGAATGATCGGTGATTAAAAAGATAGTCGGTGAAAGATTTGAAAACTCCGAGACATTCTAAGCATTTATAGCATCCGAGCTATACGTAAACGTCGCTCTGACAGAGGTTTGACGTGTAACCGAGACGTCCATCGTTTGGAAGTCTTACTTACCTACACAGACTACTAGGATGCTAACGCATCTTACCTACTACGTGACATTGGCGAACTAGTGGCAACACCACTCCAAGCCATTCATTAAAAATTGAATTGAATTGACGTGATCAATGGTGACGACGATATTCTCGTTGGTTTCATTGAACTTATAGATTTATCATAACATAGTTACATTATTTTAGTTTGAGATTGTATCCGGAAAAGCTTAGCTAATCTACGTGAGAATTTATCCGGGAATGCTTAGCTAAATAGTAACTATGAATGGAAAACAAAATAGCATGGGCGAGTAAGGCTACCTGAGACTTGTATATCGCGTCTATGGCAACATTAGTTACTTTAAATTTAAATGTAATCCAAAAATTCCGTTCCAGCGGGACTCGAACCAGCAACCTCGCCTGTAATCGGCGATGCCTTTACCAATTCGGCCATAGAACACTATGACGCTGAAGACGACATTTTTGGGCACTACCAACTCGGCTATAGCGCCGATGGGAGCCATCTACAGGTGTTTCATTAGAAACCTTATTTTTTTTTCTTTTTTTTTTATACTACTGAATGACGGAACAAGCAGATGGCCCACCTGATGTTAAGCGGTAACCTCTGCCTATGAACAGTGCATTACCTCATAGGACACGTTCACCTAGGACGCACCCTATGTGGCATTGCACTGCGCCCGCCACCCTGAGACATAAAGATGAAAAGTCTCATGTGCCTGTAATTTCACCGGTACCCTTACCCTTCAAACCGGAACACAGCAATGCGAGCACTACTGCTTTGCGGCAGAAATAGGTATGGTGGTAGTACTTCCCCGGACGAACTCTTTCACAAAAAAGCTCTACTACTACTACAAAAAAGCTCTACTACTACTACTTCTGTTCAAAGTCCGAAATTTGTTCGAAACATTGACAAGAGATGACACCACTGCTATATCATCATAGTTTATTATTTTTTCAAGTGTAAACCACACTATGGATAACATTAAATTTAAATGTAACCCAAAAATTCCGTTCCAGCAGGACTCGAACCCGCGACCTCGCCTGTGATCGGCGATGCCTTTACCAATTCGGCCATAGAACACTATGACGCTGAAGAAGAAATTTGTGGGCACTATCAACTCGGCTATAGCGTCATAGTATTCTATGGCCGAATTGGTAAAGGCATCGCCGATCACAGGCGAGGTTGCGGGTTCGAGTCCCGCTGGAACAGAATTTTTGGGTTACATTTAAATTTAATGTTATCGATAAAGTGTGGTTTACACTTGAAAAAATAATAAACTATGATTATTTACTTTACTTCGTTACAAGATCAGTTGATTGACCGAACGAGCAAAGCGAGGATCCTTGCAAAAACTAATGAATATACACTTGGCTTTAAAATCATACGACGTATTTTTTTTAAATTCATCTCCAAAGAAAACGTGCCTCCCCTAACTAATATAATTCCTCCTCTTTGTACGGGGACGACCTCTGTGGCGCGGCGGGCGAAGGTTCGCCTGGGACGCAGGAGGTTGCGGGTTCGATTCCCGCCTCGGAACAAATATTTGTGCGAACTGCAGATATTTGTTCAGAGTGGTCTGGGTATTTTCTAAGTATAATAAAAAAAAACTATCTATTTAATGTATTGTATTAAGTATATTAGTTATCTAGTACCCATAAAACAAGCTCTGCTTAGCTTGGGGCTAGATAATGTTGTGTGGACTGTCCAGCATTATCTTATTATTATTCCAAGGGATTGTTTTAGGGATGCTCACTTTCATCAATTCTTTACGGGCCCCTAAGGCTAATGAGATTCCTAACGAATGCCAAATTTGACTGTTCTTGATAGAAACCTGTAAAGACATTAAATAAGAATTGGTTGGTGTTAATGGGCATTAGTCTACCAACATTCATAATTTTTCTTGAATGACATCCAAACCAAACAAACTTCAAACAACTACAAGTAATTAATTTTGTAAAAATAAAAAAAACCCTCAACGAAATGAAATGGCTGAACCAATTTTGATCAAACACAGCTAAGAACACACCCGACAAATTCACATATCAAACAAAACAAAAAACTAAATCGGAAACCGAATGCGAGGTAGAATGAAATAGATATGAATACCTAGTTGAAGTGGCATTGGGCAGGCCATATAGCTCGCAGAATAGTTGAAGTGGCATTGGGCAGGCCATATAGCTCGCAGAATAGTTGAAGTGGCATTGGGCAGGCCATATAGCTCGCAGAATAGTTGAAGTGGCATTGGGCAGGCCATATAGCTCGCAGAATAGTTGAAGTGGCATTGGGCAGGCCATATAGCTCGCAGAATAGTTGAAGTGGCATTAGGCAGGCCATACAGCTCGCAGAACTGATAACAGTTTTATTTTATTTTAATTGTATTTATTATATATACAAAACAGATTACAATCAACTTAGCTTATACTTACATGCATATTTTAGGTCTATTCTAGATTAGAAAGACAGGTTCTCGAGAGGCGACCACAAAATGCCCCCCTTTTCATTACATGATGGAACAAAGACATTATAGAGGTGCCAGGAAGGCAGTGGATAGAGGCGGCTCAAGACCGATAGTCGTGCCATTCTATGTGACCAATGGACCTCTGTATTCTGTGGGAGGCCTAAATGTCCACCAGTGGACTTCTGAAGGTAGATGATGATGATGATAAACCGAAAATATTCCATAACTCAAAACTACACAACATAATCGTGTGAGTGACACCTATCAGCACATTGAAGTACTACCTAGCAGATGCTGTCACGAAGTGATGCACCGCTCTTCTAAGAGATGGCGCTATGCAAAGAAATCACAAAAAATGTAATCGCCTGAAATTATTCTTGAGTTTGTCAATTTTTATCGACTTGAAAAAAAGTTATTTTAAAAGCTCTGTATGTTTTTTGAAATAACAAGTAGTTACATGGAGTGCTGAGGAGCAAGCAGTGTTTCTTACATCATTAAACCTTTTCAGCCTCAGACAAGCACAAAAGCCTCATTACTTTATCCTTTGACGAAATCAAAAGTAACTACAAACTGACTCCTTTCGAGGTGTTTGTTTATTTAATGCGGATTTGCCTTCCGTGCAGAAAGGACGAGTTCTTTGTGGCTTCGGATAATGAGTCACAGTGAAAGATAAACAGCTGTTACTAAACGAGCGAAGCGACGCGACGCTTGGAAGTAGGTATAGGTATACCTGTACCTAGCTACTATCATTTATTTTCTGGTACCTACTAGTAAGTATATGCAGCAGGTATAGATACTTCTTATACAATTTGTAGGTAAGGCTATGATACCTAGGTATCTCCTATTGTTGGCAAAGGCCTCCCCCCATTTCCGCCAGTCACTACGGTTTTGTGCAACCGTTTCCCACACCCTCTCATAGGCGTCCAGTTCGTCCCGCCACCTCATGTGTGTGGTCTGCCGCGACTCCGCGCCGCCTGGCTGTATCATGGGCATGGAGACCTGATACAGGCATGCCGAGGTAATTTTGGCCCAAAGTTCGTTGGGCATGCGGCAAATGTGGCCGGCCCAATCCCACTTCAGCCGCGCGCGCGGCCTTCTCTCCCACATCGGCGACTTTGGTTTTGGAGCGCAGTATGGTGTTTCGGATGCGGTCATTTAGTTTAACGCCCATTACCAATACAATTGTTATTTTGGCTATTATCACATTCGTATTGTTTCACTGTTTTCAACAAAATAGTGGCTCTCATTTTGATAGTGAGTCTCTTGCTTGTGATATATCCTTGCAGGGAGTGTGCCAGCTGTCTTTGCATGAAGCTGGTTGGAGAAAGAAGTATGAAATTATGCAAATGCATTGTTAACAACATCTCGCGACGCCGCGATAAGGGCTCGTCCAAGGGAGCTTCATTATACCTAGATAAAGATTTTTTGCATGTTAATGTTTTTCTGCTACTTGGGTCAGATAGCTTCGAAAACAGGCAAGACAGCGAAATCGAGCGTCGTATCGAAAATGCCGGGAAGAGCTTCTGGTCCATCATTGAACACATGAAAGGCGACCTACCCCTAACACTAAGACGCCAACTCATCGACATGCGTGTTTTTGAGAGTTCCGTACCCAAAGGGTAAAACGGGACCCCATTACTAAGACTTCGCTGTCCGTCCCCGTCTGTCACCAGGCTGTATGTCATGAATCGTGTTAGTTAGACAGTTGAATTTTGAAAAAAAAAAACTGCCATTTTTTAAAGGAACGTCGTCATATTTGTTTTATTACATTTTATTGTGTTTTTTCGAGTTATTACGTGTAATTTTAGTGGCATTTTAACCGGTGTAACTTGGATAAATGGCACATGTGTGATGTAGTGAAATTTAAGTGTATTGCGAGTCTTTTCGAAATGGTGGATTTTTTCCTATAAAAACTCAGTTTTTCGGCCACCATTTTTTAAACTGGGTTAGGACTTGACGGAGACTCTTGACGACTTGACTATAAAACTATAACAATTATACCACTTGACATTGGCTAAATTGTTGCAAATAATGCACAGAAGCCATTACCTAAGCTAAGAAGAAGAAGACAGTTGAATTTTTTACAGATGATGTATTTCCGTTGCCTCTATAACAATAAATTACTAAAAAATAAAATAAAATAAATATTTAATGGGGTTTTTTTGATTTTTCGTAATGTAGTTTAAGCAATAAGCAATGATTTTGGTTGGGGGACCACTTTGTGCGTGCAATTTTTCTTTAATTTTTTTACAAACGCAATTTTTTTGTTTCGCTTCGTTCTTCAGGTAGCACAGCTGTTTCATTTGTACATAGGTACTTACTTGTAATTACTTGAAAGAAAAGAAAGAAAAAAAAAAAACATTTATTTATTTTACTTGTGTTAGTTGTATTATTCTTTCCGTAAATACAGAATAATTGAACAAAAATTTCAGGATTTTTCAAAATAACCCTTAAAAAGCGGCCAAGTGCGAGTCGGACTCGTCCATGAAGGGTTCCGTAGCAGTAAGTAACATAATATAAAAATACTTGAATGGATTACGATTTATGACGTATTAAAAAAAAACTACTTACTGGATCTCGTTCAAACCAATTTTGGTTTGAAGTTTACATGGTAATGTACATCATATTTTTTTTTAGTTTTATAATTCTCTTATTTTAGAAGTTATGAGGGGGGACACTTTTTACCACTTTGGAAGTGTCTATCGCGCAAACTACTCAGTTTAGAAAAAAATTATATTAGAAACCTCAATATCATTTTTGAAGACCTATCCATAAATACCCCACACGTATGGGTTAGATGTTTTTTTTATTTCTAGTTTCAGTTCTAGGTATGGGGAACCCCAAAAATAAAAAACTACTTACTAGATCTCGTTCAAACCAATTTTCAGTGGAAGTTTACATCATATTTTTTCTTTAGTTTTATCATTCTCTTATTTTAGAAGTTATGGGGGGGGGGGGGGGACGCACACATTATACCACTTTGGAAGTGTCTCTCGTGCAAACTATTCAGTTCAGAAAAAAAATATATTAGAAACCTCAACATCATTTTTGAAGACCTATCCATAGATACCCTACATGTATAGGTTTGATGAAAAAATCAATTTTGAGTTTCAGTTCTAAGTATAACTAACCCCAAAAATAATTGTTTTTTTTTAAATTTTTGTGCAAAAAACTTAATGCGGGTCACAGAATACATCTACCTACCAAGTTTCAACAGTACTATAGCTCTTATAGTTTCGGAAAAAAAAGGCTGTGACATACACGGACAGACAGACAGACAGACAGACATGACGAATCCATAAGGGTTCCTTGTCTTTGACTACGGAACCCTAAAAAGGGGTAAAAAGGGGTGACAAAGTTTTTTTTTTTATGTGATGCGTAAATTGTTGCAAATAATGCACAGAAGCCATTATCTAAGCTAAGAAGAAGAAGCAAAGCACTGGTGTTCAGCTAGTTTACCATAAATAGTTACCATATTAGACTGGATCCTGCATTTAGCTCTCCCGAGATATTCACGAGAGCCCGGGATGCACCGGACTGGTTTCAGATCCCATCTGATGTCGTCGTGTAGCGACTACAAAAAAATAAGGTTCTTTGCAAGTATATCCTACGATAACATAGCCCGCCCCTTCACTGGGTACTATATTTTTAACCCCCGACTTGAAAGAGGGGTGTTATAAGTTTGAGGTACATAATTACACTAGATAACGCAAGTGCACCTACTTTGCGTGTGTGGTATAGGTGCAATGCACCTATTAGCAAACCGCAAATCAGTTCGCTCTCGGCCGTCTTCGCGATAGCACGTCGGATGTTAGTAAAAAAATGCCTACTTTCACCATACTGAACTGTAAAAAATCTTCGAAATCAGCCGTGCGAATGGTATATAGGTACAAAATAAAACGGCACGCTTGCTTTCATACAAATTTAGGTGTTTGCGGTGTCTATTTTGATATATGGTCTGTGGTTTGAGGCCATACTTTATAGTGTGTATGTTGTCATGCAGCTCCAGAATGGGTGCTCCGATTTCAATGCGGTTTTATTTGTATGAAAACTGGTGTCAGAACCGATGGACTTAGTATACCACACATACACGCCAAAATATGGCACCTTTGAAAAATCTAACTATGACATTAAATGAGTTCGATACACTGCCATATTTCAGTCTAGTCCTTCAAATGTGTTGAATACTCGAGCAGCAATGGAAGGATAAAACTTGTTAGAATTGTTTATTTTTATACGTTTAATTATCTTTTGGTTCGGAGACTTTTTGGGCGCTGACCCGTAGTTCATTTCCTTTGAGGTCAATGGTTACAACCATCGACGTAAATAAAATGAATGGACGGGCCTTAGGGAACGATAGTTTTGAAGCTTCTAAACAGACCTAGCTAGTATACTTCGCTTCAGTCAGTCTTTGTCACGGCAACGAGTGACAGCTATGCTGAAAAATACCAAAATTAGATACCTTGGTAATACAATGCCTTCCTGTGCTTTTCTGCAAGTGCAAACAACACAAGAAATACAAATAAAGCTTCAGGCATCGCATTTCATTCGTAAGTAAAGGTTTTGTAATATAATTTTCATCAATTGATAAAAAACTTATAAATCGTCGTGTGGTAGGAAAACTACATAGGTAACACATTTTGCGAAACCGACTTTATTGCATGGTTATGATGGCCCATACATGTCGATGGACACGTCTTGCACTAGAGGACGAGCGACAAGGAGGACTACGCCCCAGGACATTATCTCAATGTTCCTCACTCTGAATGAAAGTTAACAGACACAAGTTTATACTCGTAGATAGTTTTAATTTTAGTCGACATACCTTTTTCTTTTTGATACTTAGAATTATTGTGTTCCACAATTTTTTTTCATTTTGTTGATTTTATAAGCATTAGTCGTATGATAAGTTTGTTATGTCACTTACTTTGAATTTATAAGTCTGCTAAAATAATGTAGGTGTTTCAGTAGTTTTCTAATATTCAGTCTTGATAAAAAGAAATGATTATAAGTTGGTTTTATTTTAAAATGTATTTTAATATTATATAAATCTATACCCATGGATAGGATTGTCATATTCAAATAAGTAAATAATAGATCATTTCAATTATTCAAAACTTTGGCGAGGGAAAAATACATAGTCGTTTTTTTATTTTTTAACTAAAATGTATTATCATTAAATTCGAAAATAGATACAGTACCAATCTATAACATATCAAAACACGGACTGAAAAATTAGTTACGATAAAAAAGCTATTGCCATTTTTGACGCAATAAAACAGTAAATCGCGTTTTTCTCGCGATGTTGGTTTTGTTGTTGTTATTACTTATTTAGTTTTCCAACTACAGCGACGAAATATTTGACAAGACTTCACGCATGACGGATGGTCCGGTACAGACTGCAAAAAAATCTGATGCCTAAGGGGTATCGTATTGATTTAGAATTGTAATTTGCATTATTTACGTCAAAACATTGCTAAGCACGTCGCTTTAGGTAATTGCATATAATATGTAATGGCATGTTAATTAACCTTATAGCTTTCCAAAAAAAATCTAAGGTAAACAAAAATGGATAGAAGTCATAAGACGAGCAAGAACAGACGACTTTTGGAAGTGGAATACATTTTCCCGTATTTGCTCTGATCATTTTCTACACAATGAATTCTATACGCCAAAAAACGGTTAGTAGTAGTAGAGCTTTTTTGTAAAAGAGTTCGTCCGGGGAAGTACTACCACCATACCTGTTTCTGCCGCAAAGCAGTAGTGCTCGCATTGCTGTGTTCCGGTTTGAAGGGTAAGGGTGCCGATGAAATTACGGCCACATGGGACTTTTCATCTTTATGTTTCAGGGTGGCGGGCGCAGTGGAATGCCACATAGGGCGCGTCCTAGGTGGACGTGACCTGAGGTAATGCACTGTTCATAGGCAGAGGGTACCACTTAACATCAGGTGGGCCATCTTCTTGATCTGTCATTCCAAGTAGTATAAAAAAACTCATTGTGCAAAATTCTTAAAACTGCACTCTGCAGTTTCTTAAATACTGGAATTTTTATACATTTATGTTTCCGTACGATTTTTATGATATTTTCTTAGTTTATTGAGTGATGAAAAATATATTTTTCACAAATTGATTGAGCTGAAGACCTTAGGTGGACTTGCTTTTCTATTGATTTATATTGTGTATGTTTGAGAGCTGAAAAATAGATACGTAACTACATAAAACAGAAGGGAACCATGTATTTTTGTAAAAGTTTCATTCAATAATTGCATTTTTTTCGGCGATTTTTTGTACTATAAACCTACTGAAATAACTTTAGTAAACACATTGCATCTGTTAAAGTATTAAGTATTAAAAAAATACAGTTTTTAAGAAGTTCAATAATTTAATTTCACCTAGTTTATTTACAAGACCGCCAGGAGTGGCGCTTTAGAGAAGAGGCCTTTACTCAGCAGTGGCTGGATAGATAGATAGATAGATAGATAGTTTATTTGTTGACCGTACCCTAAATCCGAATTGTCTTATTTTTCACGGACGTTTTGTATGGGTAAGGCCAGTCCATTTATTTTACTTTGGTCGAAGGTTACAACCACAAAATAAAAGCAGCGCGCCGCCGCTTTATACGTACTTTGCGATAGAACCTTGAAAATAATAGTTTTTTTAAAATAAAATTAACTAATTCTTTGAGGGACAATGCTTTGTCGAGGTGTCAATCAGGACTGGCAGATATAATACCTATCTTCCACACTAAACTAAGTTATTGTTATAAGTTATACTTTCTCTTTGCCCTTATACCTAACTCGTGGACAACGGGGCTGGTCACTCTTATAGAACCCGTCCTATATTTAGTACTACATGAGTGTCATTGTTTATTGTCCTACATTTTACGATTGAAAGTAAAAAACTACCAACTCCTTTTATCTTGACTTAAATTAGTTTTTTAAACATACTTATTTCTTGAATTAATCTGGTGATGATTATGTGGGTCATATTTTTACCTAATGCCTATCGTATTAAGATTGGCTATTAATTTATACATAGTTATTGGTAAAACGACGTTTTCCCGTCAAGGAGTAATAATTAGGTTTGACGTATTCTGTGGCGCGGCGAGCGATTAGCCGGCTGAGATGTGGGTTGCGGGTTCGCTCCACGCTGCAGTACAAACGTATGTATGATCTGCAAATACCTATTAGTTCCGTGTCCGTGTGTTGTGGTACTATGGTATTCGTAGTTCCTGATACCTACGACACATGGGATCCAGTGTGGGATCAAAACTATGCAATGTGACTGTTGGGTGTTATGTTATTACGGCCGTAGTATTTCGTAAAACCTGTGTCAGGCCGTGATTTTGCCAACATTAGCCTGTAGAAATCCACTGCTAACGACCGGTCTTGAGCCGCTTTCATCCACAAATTTCCTTGATGATCCGATAAAACGCAGTGGTCTGTGTCGCGGCTGTCTTCAAGACGAGGAGACAGTGGAGCATGTGACACCACACCACACAGCCACAAATGAAGCCAGAGAAAAAACCGGACTTCAGGAGTTGATTAAGTCTTGTCTCACTTCATCAATAGCTCCCTCGGGGATACTGGACTGCCATCAGCCCAGAGTCCTTCTCCGCTATTTTAAGGAGTTGGGCTGGCTGGGCTAGGATTAGCAGGAGACGTTCAATGCGGGACGTCAGTGCAGATTAAGATCTGACTGAATAAGACAATCTGATCTGATAAGTCTGAATGGGGGAGATAAGTCTCCCCTGGGTCTGGGTATCTTCAAGGCTAGAGTGAATACGTGCCTTCTGAGACCTTTGTGCTTCATCTTCGGCCGCATCGTCACATACCTTCAGGAGAGACCATGGTCTACCAAAGTAAAAAAAAAAAACTCACTGCCCTTGTTTACTATTTGTTAATACAGAATATTTCATAGTTTGTACTATCTCAAATCTCAATTAACTAATAGCATAGAACAACTCCGCGCCCGCTTCGCATCTGTGGTAAACTTATAATACCTAAGTTACCAGACGCACCTCTACGAAGATAGGTTTTGTTTTCTCGAGTAAAAAACGGCCAAGCGAATCTCAGTCGCCCATGGCTAGTAAAATCACAAGTAATTAATTTAGTAAAAATTAAAAAAACTTCCAACGCATTGAAACTTTGATCAAACATAGCTAAGAACACTCCCGACAAATTCACCTATCAAACAAAAACAAAAAAAAAACGGTTCATCCGTTCGGGAGCTACGATTTCACAGACGGACACACACACAGACACACAGACACGTCAAACATTTAACACACCGTCATTTTTGCGTCGGGGGTTAAAAAAAAGGCCAAGCGAATCTCTTTCGGCCACGGCTAGTAATATTAGAATGTAATGTTTTTGCCATCCGTACACAGTCCCGGGTGGAGCACATGCGGAGATAGTGGCTCTGGCTCTCAATAAGCGCATTCAACTAGAATCATAATACGGAGACGCGTAATTGAGGAAAATAGAGGTATGCTCAATTGTAGGGTTCCACTGTTTATCGAAGTTATTTCAAACACTCAGTTTAATGGTCTATTGTCTATTGAGGCCTGTATTCCAGAACTAAATTCAGTCAGACTGAAACTGTTAACATTTTGGAGTCGTTGCGTTAAATGCTCACTCAGTAGCAGTAAAGGTTACAAACTTGAAGTTAATACAGTAATTAGTTAAGGATGTAATCTAAATAAATCATAGACAAGAAACACGATTGGTGAAACTTTTATCGATAGCTTTATTTTTTTTAGTTGCCCCCAATGTAACCCGTTTTAGGTCCCTTCTTCGATTGGAGAAAATATAAAGTGTAATACTATTCAGTTATAAGGTAATCACATTACTTAGATTAATAGCAGAGATTATTTTTATATTTGCTACTTTAGAAGCAAAACGAAGTTATATCATTTGTCGCTTACGTCAGTTACTTCCGAGCGGCAGAAATCTATACCTCATCTCTTCCTGGGTTCAAGTGAGCAATAGCACTGTCGCTTTCTTGCAGCTATTGTTTCCTTGCTAGACTTCGCCCTTACGGTATTTTATAACACGTCTATATTCCCACGATAGTGACCCACAATGAAAAGAGTCCCATTTACGCTCTGCTTACCTTTTCAAGGTAAAAGGCGTGTATGTATGAATGTAGCTGAGTAATCCTTACATAAAGTGTTCCCTAGTTACAAAGGCTCACAAGTGCGTGTTCGAGACGAGTCTGAGGGCCCTCACCGCAGCCCCACTCCCGAGGAACAGTCACGTTCCTGCGATACTTGGTCTATGAATTCTTCCGATACCTACGCAGTTAGAGGGCCTCCCTTATTCACTAAATAGTGAAAACTAACCCTAACATAAGGACTAGAAATAACTATAGCAAGCACTCAGTTTGTAATCCTGTTTTTTATTCCTGCAGAATTAAATTTATTTACAGAAATAATAATACAACTAATACTAGGTACAAAATAAATATGAAAAACTTGTGCTACCTGAATTCCGCTGCGAACGATCTAAAGGTAGCTCAAGTGATCCAAATCAGTACAAGACGGAAGCGTCCCTATTTTATTCCTTGATATTTAAAAAATAAATAAATAAAGAATAAGTAATGCTGGACAGTTCACACAACATTATCTAGCCCCAAGCTAAGCAGAGCTTATGTTATGGGTACTAGATAACTGCAATGATATACTTAATACAATACATTACATGGATAGATATTTTTTACTATACATAGAAAATACCCAGAACACCCTGAACATGATATTGCAGATCCTACAAATATTTACAATTCCTTGTTCGATTCAGGTGGTTGCTGAAAAATTCCTGATCTAAGATTTGATTTGTAACTGACTAAATCAAGTACAATATTCAAATTATAAATATGCATGGATACTACATTATAATTCCGAGGGATCACTGTATCAGAAACACGATAGGACAATATTATCACGATAGAAAAGTCTATTTTCGATTGTTTATGATAATGGTGCATTATTGGGTAAGAAATTAGATAAAAAAAACAATACCTACAACAAAACCGAGGGTTTACTGTAGGGGTTTTGTAAAATTATCTATATTTTAAGAGATATTCAATAAAAGCCGCCTTTTCAAGCCGCGCGAGGCGTTTTTTTTGTATAAGGGTTTCTGCCCGGCGTGTTTATTTATTTTCAACATTATGTTTTTTATGGATTTTAGACTTATCTAATCTAAACGTATGTATTTTGAATTTAGGCATTTTGATACGTACCCATTACTTATAGAACTGTTTCCCAGAAAATTAATTATAAGCCATCTAATTTCTAACTAAAAGCTTAAAGCTAATTAATTGTAGTAGGCGTTAATTAATATTGTGTCATCAAGAAACTTTAATTGAATCGATACACGTCGAGCTGATATTAATTAGATTGGGCTAAAGACTCCACCAGATTACAGTCAATAAAGATTATAGGGGCAGCAGCATCCACCTGAGTACTATACGCCAATACTGCGATCACCAATCCACCTGCCAAGCGTGGTGACTGTGGCAAACCCCCCCCCATTGCATTGTGGGTAGGGCTTGCATTGCATTATCCGTAAACTTTTACAATCCGGATAATATGGATAGTAGTGAACTTTTGTATTCGGATATCCGGATAATACGGATAATAGGGATAATTTCGGAAAAGCTTTAAGAAAAAAAAATGGTTATAGATAGCTTTATTCATGTTTAAATTAAACAAACATTCACCCACCATACGGTAGCTCTTTATGGTAAAATTAAAACTACTATCATAATAATAATGAGATCATGTTTTTTTTTAAAACTTCATGAACAAATAAAAAATTACAAACTTTGTTCTTATGCTCAAGTTAACACTTATCTTCTCGAAATAACTATATTTTTCTTTCAATAAAGCAAAACTTGATTTTAAAATCTTGCTAGCTAGGTATCATCTCTGGTAAAACGTGGTTTTCCGAGTTTTCACGCATTTTGCAAACACCTAGGTAAGCTAGGTCCCCCAGGTACTTTATATATACATGGTTCAGTATTTTAAGTTTAAATTCTAATCGTAATTTTTTGATGAATTTCACTATCCGGATTTGAAAATTGGCGGATATCCGGATAATTCGGATATCCGGATATCCGGATTGCAAGCCCTAATTGTGGGGGAAGGCGTCGTCCAGCAGTGACCATCTATCGGCTGCTTATATTGAAAGTATACAAGAACAGTATGCAGGGGTATGCTCGCGTATAGTTTCAAATTGTATTAACCATAACTGTTTTTAGAAACTATATACTGTTCCTGCGTAAAGGTCGCGTATACTTTCTGACGCTGATTCAAGGCTAGAACCAACATGTTCTGACATTACAAGTGACAGTAGGTACAACATGGATTTAAAACACAGTGACCACCACGTGAGAACAGGTGGGCAATTCTCGGATTGTAGAGATTATCTCTAAGTTAGAGATAATGTCGAAGCATGAATGTCTACAAAAAAAGTCACGAAAATGTCACAATAACCATCAAATCGTATTCGATTTGAATGATTTTGGTCGACTTATGTCTATTTGTGACATCACGAGAATAGCAAATTAAGATTTTATTCGTCATTCGCCATCTTTTTTCGACATATGTCGAATTCGATCTAATCTTTAAAGCACGAGAATTGGCCTCCAGACCCGACACCTGCACGCCAATACCCAATAGCCTTAAACCAATAAAACATATGTTTTTCGCACTTCGGATTGTAGAGATTATCTCTAAGTAGAGATGGTAAAATTGGTAAAATGAGATAATGTCGAAGCATGAATGTCTAAAAAAAATGTCACAATAACCATCAAATCGAATGATTTTGGTCGACTTATGTCTATTTGTGACATCACGAGAATAGCAAATTAATATTTTATTCGACATTCGCCATCTTGTTTCGAACGTCGAACATTTTTTGTAGACATTCATGCTTCGACAATTATCTCCAATTTAGAGATAATCTCTACAATCCGAGAATTTCCCTCCTGTTCTTGTGTAAACTTTCATTTCGATATACGCCTACCGGCTTCATGAATCACAAGAATCATTTTTGAATAGAATTAACAAATACTTACTTGACTTTAATATTAGCTTGATCTAGTTTGTGTAAAGATGATCTATCATTTATATGGAGCTTTTTCGCAAGTGGTTCATCAATATTCTTTGGATCTATGTCACACCGAAATAAGATTTATTATAGTTCGTTACCCGTGTGACTCGAGCTGAGCTGAGGTTTCTCAAATTGCCTCGCATTGTCTACCGTGAAACTCTCCACGAGGCCAGTGGTGGAAATTACAGCGTATATTGTACCTACTATTGTATAAATAGATGAATGGTCATAGAGTTATTATGTACTAACATTTCCTAGTGTTTTTATGAGTTATTTTGTGTAATTTTGGTGGCATTTTAAACAATATAGCTCGTCTAAAGAGCACAAAGTGTAGTGAAGTGAAATTAAATGGAAGTGTATTGTGTAACTTTTCAAATTGATGGAGTCTACCAAAGTTTTTGTAAATAGCCAGCGTTTTACTAAAATATGAATTGACTGTGACTTTGACAACTTGGCAGAATTGTAATTGAAAATACAATAAATATTGGGGGATTCAATCTGCTATTTTTGAAAGAAACTTCGTTATTTTTATTTATTTACATTATAATGTGTTTTTTCGAGTTATTTCATGTAATTTTGGTGGTATTTTAACCGGTGTAACTTGGATAACGCATGTGTGATGTAGTTAAATTTAAGTGAATATTTAAGTGAAGTGTTATTTCGAAATAGTGGATTTTTCCCTGTAAAGCTGTGTTTCTGCCACCATTTAAACTGGGTAATGACTTGATAGAAAACTCTTGACGACTTGTATAATTTTATTACTTGACATTGGCGAAATTGTTTGGGGCCTCCACAGAAGCCTTTACATAAAGAAGAAGAAGAACAACAATAATTTTATTATACCTACTTGAAAATGGCAAATACACAAGCCGTACGACGCCAGCTCCAAGGCAAGAACGATAGAAGATCTTCGAAGTAGGACAGAGATATTTCCCCCTTGTAGTTTCAGGGTGGGCCTGCGGCTAACGAACTTAAACTGATTACCGGCGCTAGATTCAGGAAATACAATTATTCGGTGCGACCGTATGAATTAATCTCATTTCCCAATCCAGAGAGACTTGTTGGAAAATCTTCATGATTTTTATGACATTATATAATTATGTATATTAGACTACCTATCCTAAGGTTGTGGGGTCCAATCTCGTGCATATGCTAATGGATTTTTATGACGTTCTAGATATTAGGCTACCGATCCTAAGGTTGTGGGGTCCATTCTCGTGCATATGCTAATAGATTTTTATGACATTCTAGATATTAGACTACCGATCCTAAGGTTGTGGGTTCCAATCTCGTGCATATCCAAATGGATTTTTATGACATTCTAGATATTAGAGTACCGATCCTAAGGTTGTGGGTTCCAATCTCGTGCATATGCTGATGGATTTTTATGACATTCTAGATATTAGACTACCGATCCTAAGGTTGTGGGTTCCAATCTCGTGCATATGCTAATGGATTTTTATGACATTCTAGATATTAGACTACCGATCCTAAGGTTGTGGGTTCCAATCTCGTGCACATGCTTATGGATTTTTATGACATTCTAGATATTAGAATACCGATCCTAAGATTGTGGGGTCTGATCTCGTGCACATGCTAATGTATTTTTATGACATTGTAGATATTAGACTCCGATCCTAAGGTTGTGGGTTCCAATCTCGTGCATATGCTAATGGATTTTTATGACATTGTAGATACTAGACTACTGATCCTAAGGTTGTGGGTTCCAATCTCGTGCATATGCTAATGGATTTTTATGACATTGTAGATACTAGACTACCGATCCTAAGGTTGTGGGTTCCAATCCCGTGCACATGCTAATGGATTTTTATGACATTCTAGATTTAGACTACCGATCCTAAGATTGTGGGTTCTAATCCCGTGCATATTATGCTAATGGTTTTTTATGACATTCTAGATATTAGACTACCGATCCTAAGGTTGTGTGTTCCAATCTCGGGCATATGCCGATGGATTTTTTTACTCAAACAATGTGTCTCTCAAACAGAGAAAGAAAACATCGTAAAAACACCAGTAAGGTCCACGAACAGAAAATTCGAAGATGTGCATAAAAAAAGCATCATCTCGAGAGGACGACCTCTGTGGCGCGGCGCGCGAAGGTTCGCACGATACGCAGGAGGTTGTGGGTTCGATTCCCGCCTTGGAATAAATATTTGTACGATCTGCAGATCAGTTCAGGGTGTTCTGGGTATTTTCTATATGTAATAAAAAATATCTATCTTTGATATCTATCTATGTAGGTATGTATTAAGTATATAATTTTGTTGTTCTTCCTAAATCTCCTTCATAATACCCTATTATTCATTCTGTGATAATACACAATAGTGCAACGCGGCGCCGCGCGATAACCAACTGATCCCGTCTTTGTGCATGGCTCTTTACATTGCAGTATTAAGCGCTGCAAAGTTAACCTTTGTTGATAGTGTGGAAACAAGTGCTTAAAACCATTGTGTAATCTCAATAGAACTTTGCACAGAAGATTTTCTGTTAGGCGGAAGGTATGTAGGTACACAAGTAATTAATTTTGTAAAAATTAAAAAAACCCTTAACGCAATGAAACGGCTGAACCGATTTTTATCAAACATAGCTAAGAACTTTCCCGACAAATTCACCTTTCAAACAAACAAAAAAAAAACGAAATCGGTTCATCCGTTCGGGAGCTACGATGCTATAGACAAACACACACACACAGACACGTCAAACTTATAACACCCCGTTGTTTTTGCGGCGGGGTTTAAAAACGAAAACGAACGACGATTAGATAAAAATCAATAATATATAGATACATACATTAACACACGCCTTTACCCCCGAAAGGGTAGACAGATCCTCAAATAGGCCACTTTTCACCGTGTGTTGCACCATCGTGGGAAATAGACGTGACAAGTGGTGAGCTAATCGCTGCCATTGCGTCCCACGACTGTCTCTGCTAACGTTTTCTTCCAGTAATAACACATTCCATAATAAGCTTGCAGCCAGGACAAATCTTATACCAACGAATCTTACAAAGTAATAAGATTATTCTATACAAACTCCCGTCAATTTTCAGTGCTTAGTCTCCAGTTTTCTTACAAATAAAACCACATTGAAATCAGAGCAGCAGTTGCACCCTAGATCCTATTCATCGTGCGCTGGTCTTCACCACGAAGACATGTAATGTCATCTTAAGACTGCGCCAGCAAAAGGCAGAAATCTTTAGACAAAAAAAAAACGACGAAACGCCGCACGTAAAAGCAGTTTTACTGAAAATCTCGTAATATGTAGATAATTTTACAAAACAGAGGGTTTTTACAGTAAACCCTCGGCTTTGTTCCATTGATTTTATTTATCAAAATTTTTACCTTATAATATGCTCCATTTTAATAAACAATCGAATTTAGCCAAAAGTTAGAGATACCATTGGGTTTTTTTTTCTATCGAGAAAATATTGTATTATCGTGTTTCTGGTACAGTTATCCCTCGGAATTATAATGTAGTATCCATGCATATTTATAATTTGAATATTGTACTTAATTAAGTCAGTTAAAAATCAAATCTAAGATTGGTAATTTTGCGTTATATCTTACCTTAATTTGAAGATTAGGTTTTCAATGAACATAATTTTTCAGTAGTGACACAGAATAAATAATTGTTGGTGGTGACGATAGGTGGGAAGGCGCTAACTGAATGGCGCCCAAGCACTGGGTACAAAAACGTTGGTCGTCCAGCAGCGAGATGGGCAGACGATATCGCATGATTGGCGGGCCGAACCAGAGGGGCTAGTCTGCAAATTTGTCAAGCAACTTACACGGCCGTGTGGTGTACACTTCATGGATTTTTGTACGGGATTTGAGGTTCTCAAGGTGCCCGCTAGAGGCGCTCTTCGATTTCTCCATACTAAAATCCGTGTAGTGTACACCACACGGCCGTGTAAGTTGCTTGTCAAATATGCAGACTAGCCCCTCTGGTTGAGACTGGCACGGCACCGGAAGGAATGGCACAGGCAAAGAGAGGCCTATACTCAGCAGTGGGTGAAGTCAGGCTGTGGATGATGAGTGCCCTATATCCTGTTCATCCTATGCTGGTAATCATCAGACCCTGGAGCTAAAACATGAAAAATGAAAAATGCTGGAAAATGAACATTTTGAGTTGCTAATTCTGATAGCTTTATTCGTGATCGGTTCTTCTACGGATTTCCCATTCCGGATTATCACGCAGTGAAACTCTAAGCAAAGCTCTCTCCATAGCCCGCTGCGAAACTTTGAGCTTTCTTATGCGGTCAATAGTTAGCAGCCACGTCTCAGTGACGTAAATCATTACGCACTGGTTATAGACTTTATAACCGGACTGTTAGTGAGATTCGTTGCTATAACATTTTTCCTCGCTGCTAGCTTACTAAGGAATGTGTTATTACTGGAAGAAAGCGTTAGCTGAGTCAGTCGTGGGAAGCAATGGCGGCGATAAGCTCACCACTTCTCACGTTTATACTTCACGATGGTGCAACTCACAGTGAAAAGAGGCCCATTGAAGCTCTGCCTACCCCTTCGGGGAAAAAGGCGTGTGTCTCTGTATGTATCTACATTGTAACGTTTAAAATATTACTTCAGCAACAAGAGGTATTTTTTTGTTAACGGAAAATAGAAAATGTAAGTTTGTAACCACATTTTCGCGATCGTTGAGTGCTACCACCGTTCCAGTTCCCAGACGCGGCACGTAACACGATGACGTAATAGCACGTCATTATTCCAGAAAGCAGGTCGAGTAGTAGTAGCGGGACCGCGCTCTTACAAGGTAAGTTGTTAGGTGAATAAAATGATACAAGCAGTTTTTAAGGTTGCTCCAACAATAGGCAGAAATCTCCATACAAAAAAAACGCCGCTCGCCGCAAGATAATGCAGTTTTTAACCCCCGACGAAAAACGAAGGGGTGTAGTAAGTTTGACGCTTTTACGACATCCACGGGAGGAGACGGAGGGGTCTATTCTCAGGCCGGACACATCACGGTGTTACAATGTTATACCACTAACTAATATAATAAACTATCGACTCGCCCCGGCTTCGCACGGGTAGTTTCAGGATAAAAAACAGCCCCCCCTCCAACCCCCCCCTCTATATCCGTCTCCAGGTCCTAAGCTACCTCCCCTACATAAAGATGAAAAGTCTCACGTGCCTGTAATTTCAAATAGTGTAACTAACACGAACAAAGGTTGTCTGGTAGAAATCGCTAAAATTTACATTGTACAAAATACTTAGTTTTATTTTTATTTTAATTTGTTTAATATTATGGTGTGCAATAAAGTATTTTCTATCTTCTATCTATCTAAAGCAATACCTAGTTTCTACGCATTAGGTATCTGGCAACCTATGCACGTTAACTATCGGCATCAAGTCAGACAAACCGGCCATCTAAATCACTGTCAACGCTCACGTTGCTAGTAAATGGCGCCAGCTACTGGAGGTAAGTTGAGCCGGACTGATCTTAAATTAATAACAGTATACATAGCATAAGTGATTAGTTTTTTATTTTGTCATTATTATTATTGACATGTGTATTATATACATACATAACAAGCCTTTTTCCCTAAGGGGTAGGCAGAGCCTCAATGGGCCTCAAATTATCTATATTTTACGAAAAATTCAATAAAAACAGCTTTTTCGTGCGAGAGGCATTTTTTTTTGTACGCAGAAGAAGATCTAGAGTTTCATAGACCACACCAAGGTTGCATGCCTTTCGATCTTCTGTAGGTTAAATTTCGGGGAATGCTCCCAGGAACTTCACGATCTGATCCCACCATCTCCTTTTCATCATAGGACGAGCAGACGCACGGCTCGGTACCGTCATTACCTCATTAGCTACCTATTCGTACTAAACGTTACAGTTCTATCTTTATAATGCGAACTGCTAAGGGTGGAATACACTACCGTCATCTGTCTTTCCTGAAAACTTTAATCTGGATCTCTTTAAGACTAGAGTGAATAGGTGCCTTCTAGACCTTTGTGCACCATGTTCGGCCACCTCGTCACTTACCAACAGGTAATATCGTGGTAGAAAAAAGTTCTTACAAAGTAATAAAAAAACATATGAGTATTATAAAATCAATAATTGTGATGATAATATTACATGATATTAGATTATTTCCAAAAAACTAAACTTGAATTTTTATAAACCTATAAATTAAAAGCTTTTATTTAACTTGCAATGTATATGTATATTGTACTTGGCATTCGTTGACTACTCGAAAGCATTCGATAGCATCACACATACAGCCATATTTAACTCACTCCAAAAGCAAAATATTGAACCCTAATATTAATTAATTTACTATATTAACTTCATTCAAAACATTTACTTCCATAGTATAGCATCAATGAAAATTCAAACACCTGGTACAACATTTCTGATAGAAAAGTGAGTTAAACAAGGCGACCTATTATCCCCTAAACTCTTCAACAGCACTCTTGAAGAGGTTTTCAGAAAGCTAGCGTTAGGCTGGGGTGAAAAGGGGATTTAAATCGGTGGAATTAGATTCACTAACCTTCGGTTCGCCGACGATATTGTTCTCTTCTCCTCAACAGCAATCGAACTCCAATCCATGCTCGAAGAACTAAGCAATGCAAGCCTTGAGGTTGGATTAAAGATGAATATGTCAAAGACCAAAGTAATGACCAACAACATTGAATATCGAATAATAGTCAACGGTGAAGCGATGCACTATGTCCAAGATTACATCTACCTCGGCCAAATAGTATCCCTCCAGGCAGCAGGCAGGATAAAGAAATTGCGAGACGCACTGAGAACGCCTGGAGGAGCTATTAGTCGATGAAGGAGCTGATGAAGGGTAACCTTCCAATGGTACTAAAACGCAAACTAATGGACATGTGCATCCTTCCCGTCTTGACTTACGGATCACAAACTTGGTCTTTGACAAACATCCAGAAATCCAAACTCAAGGTTTGCCAAAGAGCAATGGAGCGCAGTATTTTAGGCGTTAAACTAACTGACCGCATCCGAAACACCATACTGCGCTTCCTAACCAAAGTCGCCCATGTGGGAGACAAGGCCGCGCGGCTGAAGTGGGATTGGGCCGGTCACATTTGCCGCATGCCGACGAACTTTGGGCCAAAATTTGGGACACAAGGTGGCGGGATGAACTGAACGCCTATGAGAGGGAATGGGAAACGGTTGCACAGGACCGTGGTGACTGGCGGAAGTGGGGGGAGGCCTTTGCTCAACAATATGGACTAATACTAATAATAGTAGTATATGTATGTTTGTCCGGATGGAATCTTGCAACTGAATTTTAAAGCAGTTATCCTCAACCGATTGAGATGATATTTTGCATACCTGTCAAGTTCTGATGACAATGCAATATTATGTTGACAGCGAGCTGATCTGATGATGTAGGTAGACGGAAGGTGGACAACGGAACTCTTTGAGGGATAATAATAGACTGGCCGTGTTTAGGCTCATTTTGATCAGCACAAGGTTTCGATCACTAATTTTATAAAAGCTTGTATTGAAAAAAATATTTTTCACAAAAAACTTATTGCCTTTGATATTGTGAAAATGCAGTGCTGAGGCTTCTATTCGGTCAATCAAAGCGAAATATATTCTTTTGAGAGCGTAAGCAGATTTTGTCCTTTGTCCATTTTCACCAGTTTTTATGGTTCCGCAGTTAACAAGACAAGAAACCCTTATAATTTCGACATGTCCTTCCGTCTGCCTGTCCGCGGCTTAGCTCAGAGACTCTTAGTTACTAGACAGCTATAATGTAGCATGGGTATAAATTCTATAGTAGTTCTGTGAAGTAGACCTTGCAAGTACAAACTTGTATAAAACTATGCATCATGTCGATCCATAATGATCAAACAAAGAACCAAAACGGTTTTTTTTAAATAGTCTTTTTTAGCAATAACTAATAATAAATTTCGCCCGGCAAATGGAGCCGCAGCATCTTCCCCACTTAATTTGCTTTTGGAGGAAATACCAATCTAATAAAAAATCACCGACATAAACAATTTTTGAACCCGTATACCCAGTTTCGCCAAGATTAATTGTAAAATACGACCTGTACGCGACATACATACATCCGGTTTTTTAGGGTACCTCCTCTACACGTTAAGTGGGGGCCGATTTATGTACTTGGAAAATAGGAAAATATGTACTTGGAGACGGCAATGACGGTAAATATGGAACTCTACAATATGCGTGGCCCAACACGGACTTGTCCGGTTTTTAGTTGTTTTTGTGTAGTGCACGTGACTGGCATTTGGGAGGTAGCGTGTTCGTTTAATAAACTTCAGAGTAAAAACTGAAATGTACAAGATAGGAGTTCATCAGATATAGTCATATCGACCTCTGTGGCGCGGCGGGCGTGTAGACGGCTGATATGCAAGAAGTGGGTTCGATTCCCGCTGCAGGCCAAATGTATGTAGGATCTGCAAATATAAGTTCCGTGTCTGTGTGTTGTGGTACATGGTACTCGTAGTTCCTGATACACACGACACAGGGGATCCTAGTGTGGGATCAGGACTTTGTATATGACATACCTACCCGGATTTATTTGTAAGACTTGATGGTATAAGATTTGTCCTGGCTGCTAGCTTATTATGGGATGTGTGCGTTATTACTGGAAAGAAAGCGTTAGCCGAGTCAGTCGAAGCAATGGCGCCGATGAGCTCAACACTTGTCACGTCTATATTCCCACGTTGGTGTAACCCACGGTGAACAGAGGCCCATTGAGCTCTGCTTACCCTTTCGGGGAAAAAGGCGTATGGCCATGTAGGGTGGTGCATCCGTATTGATCCCAGGAATTCATCCCACAAGCTAAAAGTATTAATAATTATTCCGGAATCTGATTACGTAATTTTTGGAGTCCGTGTTTATCCCACCTAGAAGCTTCAACCAAAGTAAAGGAGGTGGGCAACCGCTGACCCAGGTCAAAAATAAATGAACCAGGGCCCCTTCATGGAAGTAATTAGTACGGTTCGAAATTATGTTTATTATCCAATTTTTCTAATGAACTTGTATATTTTTAGAAGTTGGGAAACAAAAGTTGTATTTCTAAGTAATTAGATAAATCAACTTATTGCATTTGCGTGAAACAAAACGCAACAAGCTTTATGATTTCCCCACAACTTCTACGCAAGAAATTAATTTAGCTTTTTCATTATCTATCAACATATATTATCAATAACCAAAAGTATCTCAACTGTATATATTACGTTACGTTAGTCAAAAAAGTTGGGTCGAACAATGTATGGGGAGTTGTCTATGCTCTTTTGGTCGAAGCCTAGAAGTACCTACATCTAAAACGTTACTTCCACTCAGGAAGTAACGTCAGCAAAATATACGTTATTATGAAACACCTATTTATTTCACAACATTTATGTATGTATATTCAATATACGTTATTATGAAACACCTATTTATTTCACAACATTTATGTATGTATATTCAATATACGTTATTATGAAACACCTATTTATTTCACAACATTTATGTATGTATATTCAATATACGTTATTATGAAACACCTATTTATTTCACAACATTTATGTATGTATATTCAATATACGTTATTATGAAACACCTATTTATTTCACAACATTTATGTATGTATATTCAATATACGTTATTATGAAACACCTATTTATTTCACAACATTTATGTATGTATATTCAATATACGTTATTATGAAACACCTATTTATTTCACAACATTTATGTATGTATATTCAATATACGTTATTATGAAACACCTATTTATTTCACAACATTTATGTATGTATATTCAATATACGTTATTATGAAACACCTATTTATTTCACAACATTTATGTTTGTATATTCAATATACGTTTCGCGTTTCACTCGAGTGTACATGCAATTCGAAGAACACTCGTTTCCATCACGCAAGCGACACGTCTCAGTTATTTGATTTGATGAAATATTCACGACGCGCTGAAAATATGTATGGAACTTCATTTTACATTTGCAGAGATGGAAAATGCCGTTGAAAATTCGTTTTAGATATGATTGCGTTTGGTTGGTACCTACCTATTGCTCAATCTAGTAACGTCATATGACGTTTTAAGGTAGATACACACTTATCGCGAGAACTAGGAGACTTAACACATGTTTTAATTGATAGTATCCCATAAATATCATAAGTTTAGCTACGATCCCCCTAACAAAAAAAACACTATAAAAACACTTTCGCTATCTGAAGAAATGTTCATGAGCTGTAATGAGCAAAACACACAAAAAAAAAAGAAAGATATACGCGCCTCAACCGAGAGCATCCCCTTAAGTAGTTAAGTACGTACAAATGTGCCGAACGACGCTGTTTCCTAAAATGGCTAGCTGGTATGTAATACGTCTAATTTTTCAATTCGACTGTGACATAGGTAATTCTTATTCAAAAAAAACTTTTTATTATATATCTTTTGCAAAACATTATTTTAAATTAATGATCGGAACCAAGGGCTGAAGTACAGTTCTCGTAAAAAAAAGTCAAATTAAAGTTCGGATCATGTTACGATCTAGTGTCGATATCACAAACGTCATAAATGGTATTCAGCTCACCGCGGGATGTGATTATATCGAAATGTGACTGTAACTTGAGTGTTTCAAAGTTCTGAGAATTCTCTCTTTCACTCTTTATAATTATTATATAGCATTATCCTACTCTAACAATTAGTCATAAAAATCTATACTAGACTAAATTGTTGTCATGACGAAGCAGAATACCAATTTGTCAATTCACAATACAGTCTCGATCCGTTCAACTTGCAGTGTGCCTTTAAAATAAATAAGAGATCAAAATGAGCCGAAACCGCCAGAAAAATGAGCTCACATTAATCACGGAGGAGCTCCGTTGTCCTTTCGTCTACCAGTTAGCTGCTGCCATTTTATTATATTGTCATCGGAACTTGACAGGTATGATATATTTAAGATCAATCGTTGAGTGGAAATACTGTTTAAAATTCTGTTTTAATATTATTACCACGTATGTACTAACAGGCAAGGTTTGCAGCATACTAACAAGTGTAGTTCATAGTTAGTTAGTTAGTTCATAGTTCATTTATTGATAACAATAATGTTACAGGTCAAAAATAATTATAATAAGAAAGAACATAATTAGTACATAAAAACATAATTAGTAATTAGAGTTTTAAATGTACGTGTGTGATTGGAGATACAGATAAAAGTTTTATCTATCTATCTACATAAATCAAATAAAAATGTCAATAAAATTAAAAAGTTAAATCGTAATAATAATAACATATGATTATTTTATCGACTCCATGCTAATAATTAGTCAGTAGGTACAAATAACATTGGCAAAAAACAGAAATGAAAAAAGCATTAAATAAAACATCATCATAATTAAATACATTAAACACATTGGATAGAAATAAATTCATTGAAGTCATAAATCGACTGCTCAAACAGCCACTTTCTGAGTTTGTACTTAAAAGACTGCGTCGATGGCGCACCAGTGATCGTCGTCGGCAGGCGGTTGTACACGGCTGGTCCCATCACGTGAAGCAACTTCGACGTTTTCGTGAGCCGCCGTGAAAGTGCCCTCAGCCTTTGCGCATGCCTGGTATTGAAAGAATGATCGTCTCCGTACCTTACATATCCATCTATGTTATTTCGTACATACACCGCAGCTTTAAATGTTACAAGGGCGGGTACAGTCAAAATCCAATTCATAGAATGGTCGTGCAGACATGTCTTATGGGACCCGTACAATGGCACGTATTGCTCTCTTCTGCAGTCTGAAGGCGCGTTCCCAATCGGCTGCGCGCCCCCAGAGCTCAACTCCGTATTGGAGGAGTGAATGTACAGAGGCGAAATAAAAGCTTCTTACCATCCGTCTGTCCAAGGTATCTGAGAGACGCCATAGAGCGAAACATGAACGTCCTATCTTTTTGCATAGCTTGTCTATGTGGTTCTCCCATGTCAGGCTTTTATCTAGAGTAAACCCAAGGAAGGTAGTGCTGTTGACCTGGTCAACTACCTCACCCCCCATTCTCACTGATATTGGCTCACAGTAATGTCCCGCAAGGTTAAATTGCATAAAGTTAGTTTTGGTCACATTCAAAATCAGACCATTTTGATGGAACCACTTCTGCAATTCACCTGCCACCGAGTTCAGCTTAATTTCCAAGGCATCCATCTTCGAAGCCTCTACGATTGCCGCCACATCGTCCGCATACATGAGTATGTGTGCATCTTTGATGCAGTCGGGTAAGTCACTTAGAAGGAGGGAGAATAATATATTCGATAGCGACGAGCCTTGCGCTACACCAATGGTAGTCGACATCGCCTTCGATTTAACCTTCCCTCCCCTGCCCGTGACGATTTGGGATCGACCCGTCATGGAACTTAGCAGCAATCGTAGTGACGGGCCTGCTATGCCATAATGCTCGAGCTTTGCTGCGAGAACGGCATGGTCCGCGACGTCAAAAGCTTTCGACAAATCGCAGAACATGACCGCTACTTGCATGCTGCGCTCTCTCGCCTGCAGCACGCGACACACCACCTCCTTGGCAACATCTGTAGTGGATCTCCCCGCCCGGTAGGCGTATTGCCTGTCGGACAACGACCCCGTGCTCAACAAATGCGCTGTGAGCCGCGTACTAAGGCCGTGCTCGAAGATCTTAGCAATGGCCGGGATTATGGATACAGGACGATAACTGTTAACATCATCCTTCTTCCCCTTGCCCTTGTATAGTGGCGAAACTCTGACATTCTTCAACGTCTGTGGATAGTCGCCATTAACAAGGCACCTATTATACAGGACTGAGAGAATGAAAGACACTGGAGCGGCGGCCTCGTTCAGTAGTGATATGGAAATATCATAAATATTTTTGGTCGGTTTGTGCGCTACACCCACTGATATTATTTTGAAAATTTCCATAGGCGTGAAACGATGAAACCTTAGCGAGCGATCAGCGGGCGCCCGAGCCGCCACCAGTGCGAGGATCGCTGCTGGCACATCAGCAGCGGGTGCGCCGCACGTCATCGCGGCACTCACAAAGTGCATGTTTACTGCATCGACAGCGTCACCCTCATTCAGAAATTCTGAGCCATCGGGTCTCCTCAGGAATTCGACAAAATCAAGAGTCCGTCGACTCGTCCAGTTTCTATGTTTACGACGTCCCACATCGTTTTCGTCATGTTAACAGATTTTTCTATGATACTGCAGTAAAAACTGCTTCTCTCCAATTTCAAAATCTCATCAAATCTGTTTTGAAACTCATCAATCTTGGCCATTAAAGCTCCGTTACTAGGAAACTTTCCTCTCACAGACTTCATGTCGCGTATTAGATGTTCTAAGTTGATAATTTCCTCTGATACCCACGACTCTCTATGTTTATGTTATATGACCACGCGCTTTAGTGGAAAGCAAATATCTATTTTATTAACAAAAACGTTCACTATTGCATTCGCTAGCCCGTCTGCCGACAACACCAAAATCCGAGAGACCTCATTCCAGTCTACGCTCGCTAACGATGCAACAAAGTTACATTCATTAGCTTGCGTAAATGCCCTAGCTTGATACACAGGCGCGGTGCCTGTTCGTGACTCACACTGCACCTCAACCCGCACGGCATAGTGGTCACTTAGACGAGTCTGCACTTGGGTCGCGCATACGGTGCCCGCGAGCGCGCATCCTCTCTCAACGTATACATGATCAATACAAGTACTCGTCGAAGCCGTTTCCCGCGTGGGGAAGCCAACGATATTGCAAAAATTCCGGGTATTTACTATGTCTGTCAGTTTTTTTGCTCACTATTTAGTAGGAAAAGATAGTCTACATTAAAATCACCCACCACGACGCAGTCTTTATCAGTTTCTTTCAGCATATCTAACAAAATTTCAAATACTCGAAAAAATTTTGATGTTTTCGTCAAATTTGAACGATAAACACACACAATAACTATATTATAATCAATCAATTCTATTGCTGAGATTTCACAAACTTGTTCAACAGAGATGGAGCTATAACTCAGTTCTTTAAATTTGATTTCATTTCTAACGTAGACGCACGATCCACCGTGTTCTATTGTAGGCCTAGCGTAATAAGAACCTAAAGTATAATTGCTAATATTAATACATTCCAATTCACAACCACTCAGCCAATGTTCCGTGATAGTACGTCACATTTTTTGTCATTCTCCAACAAAACTTCTAACCGTCTCGTTTTGTTTTTAATCGATTGTATGTTTTGATGGCATACCATAATATTTGTAAGCGGCGTAGGTAACTTGCATGGACGCGGACGGCCTCGCCTACCAACTGCATTCGCAAATGAGTCATGTCTATGCGCCGGAGCCGGCGCGTTCGGATCCCCTCTCTCGGCGGGGACGCGTGGGAAACCACGGTACAAAGCGTATGCGGAGCCGTTACTTTGTCAAAAACACTTTCCGGCATGCCGATTAAGAAAGATGCATGTCTTTCTGTTTTAATTTGACGTTTCTCGACCGTGTACTCCGGTTCTATTATATTTTTTAGGAAACTCAACACTTTCTCTGTCGTGGTATCAGGCTTAAAAGACCAAGCCTGAATGAACATCATCCTCTCAACCGCTTGGAGGTCATCAATTTCATTGCCCGTTCCCACAGTGATGGGACGTTGGTTCTTCCTGTGTTGTCGGCCGACCACATGCCACGCATCGTGATCCCCGTTCTTGTCATTACCGCTAGTAGGTGGCGCGGTATCCACTTGCCAGGTTCACCCTCAGTCACAGTTGCTAGATTATTCGGCAGTGGGGCGGATTTCGTTGCGGTTCGGCATGTTTCGGGTGTCTTCGGTGACGAAATCAAAGATGCACATTGCAAACCAGCGGCTGATTTCTTTGCAGCGGCTGCATGCCCACTTACTAGTTTCGCAGCGGCCGCGGCGGCGGCGTTTAGTCCCGCTTGCCGGACGGGTCGCTGCAGCGCTGGCGGGGCCTGGACATCGGCGATCGGCGGTTTGACTGGGACCGGGTCGAGCTTACCCTCTACAGCTGTTTTTAATGAAGTCAACGCTTGATCTTGTTTGTTGATTAAGACGCTCTGATCGTCAATTTTCCTCTCCAGAGTGCTATTTTTATTGACAAGTTCGCCAATCACCTTTTGCAAGTCGCGTACTACACGTTCTAAAGCCTTTTGGGCCATTTCGGATTATTAATACGTCAAAAACGGCGGACCGCACTTGTACCGTGTACACTCACTGGGTTCTTAGTATAGCTTTAGTAGTAGTAGAGCTTTTTTGTGAATGAGTTCGTCCGGGGAAGTACTAACACCAATTACATATTCCTTCCGCAAAGCATTAGTGCTCGCATCCCTGTGTTAGTTGTACTATTATTTATTCTGTACCTGTGTTCCGGTTTGAAGGGGATGGTTGCCGGTGAAATTACAGGCGCATGAGACTTTTCATCTTTATGCAACCTGCACGGTTGAAGATCTGACAGTTAGGCTATTCGTTTATAGTCAGTCATTTAACGAGCATCGAAATGGTTTTATATACATACTAATGTCCGCCTGCGGCTTCGCTGGCATTTTACCAGGATAAAAAGTAGCCAATAGCTCAATGCAGGTCTATAAGTACAATCTATAAGTGTACCAAATTTAATCGAAATCGGTACGGCCATTTCAGCGTTATTGAGTAAAAAACATACAAACATCACAATATGGTTACATTGATTTATAACATACTTTGGATTTATATAGTTTTGAAAAATAAATGTCTACATGATAAATAATATTTCTGATACAATTGAAAATCACAATAAAACTATTTATCGTAATTCGGCAGATAAATAACTTCGCTAACTTCCAGACGAGATGACAAATTCTGGTAATATCTCACAACTAAGCACGGGGTTTCTAAGATAGTAGCGTATGTCACATGACGGCCGTCATATGGCGGAGATGTGAACCATACATACATACATAGACACACGGCTTTTCCGCGAAAGCCTTTCGCTGAAAAGCGGAGCTTTTTTGTAAAAGAGTTCGTCCGGGGAAGTGCTACCACCATACCTAGTTCTGCCGCAAAGCAGTAGTGCTCGCATTGAATCGAATTTTGAATCGAGAGTGGTGCGGATCTGGTTTGACCAAGTATCGGGCTACGGCCTCATGGCCTCTTTCCCTCGATGTTGCCAGTGATAATCAGCTTCTCTAAGTTGTCAGAGCCTTTCCGTGCTATATGACAAATACTCAAGGACTCGCTGGAGGCAGAAGGAGGAAAGCCTAGTAGTTATCTTGATTTCCTTGAGTATTGACACATTCGTCCTACGGGCTGTCCAGGGGATTGGCAGTATCCGTCTTCAACACCACATTTTGAAAGCAACTGCACGTCTGCGATCCTTCGCTTTGAGAGTCCAGGTACACCGTACAGGAATTTAGAAAAGACTAGGCTCCGGATGAGTTCTATATCCTTCCATATTCCCCCCTTCTTGGCCATCCCAACCCTTCTTCAAACTTCAAGCTCACATGAGCCGGTGTAACCATGTATCTAATGTGAAAAACGGAGAAAAATATGTTTTATTATCAAAAAACTTGTTTCTGTCGCGTTGTCCTGTTTAAATCTGCCAGTGGAAACATTGGATCTGTACGTCCGTCAACCGCTCGACGCTGAAACTCTGACTTAAAGTTTAACAGAAAGAACATGTGTGGTTTCTTCAATTTGTTATATCAAGGGAAAAAATTCAACCTACTTATAGTTTAGGAACTGGTGGTAAGAATTCAACCACCCACCAGACGTATGCAACAGCTGAATGGTCTTATTTGGAGGCTTTCTCCTCATAGAAGAGTCAATTTTATGTGCTGAAAAAAATAAAGGTATGTCATTCATGGACTTTTAATGTCATTAACCACGTAAAAAAAATAACAGAGTGTAGCTGTTTTCGACTGAAAATTTGATTCAACTTCTTAGAATGTTGTACTTTTTAGGGTTCCTTAGCCAAATGGCAAAAAACGGAACACTTATGGATTCGTCATGTCGGTCTGTCAGTCTGTCCGTCCGTATGTCACAGCCACATTTTTCCGAAACTATAAGAACTATGCTGTTTAAACTTGATAAGTAGATGTATTCTGTAAACCGCATTAAGATTTTCACACAAAAATATAAAAAAAACAATACATTTTGGGGGTTCCTCCCATACTTAGAACTGAAACTCATTCTTTTTTTTTAAATAAAACCCATATGTGTATCTATGGATAGGTCTTCAAAAATTATATTGAGGTTTCTAATAAAAAAATAACTAAACTGAATAGTTTGCGTGAGAGATAATTCCAAAGTGGTAAAATGTGTGTGTCCCCCCTGTAACTTCTAACATAGTGAATGATAAAACTAAAAAAAAAATATCATGTACATTATGTAAACTTCCACCGAAAATTGGTTTGAACGAGATCTAGTAAGTAGTTTATTTTAATATAATAATAATAATAAGCCATTTATTCCCAAATAAATAATTAAATTACATTTTCAAACATACTTTCATTATACATTAGAATTATACATTTTAATTAGGTACATTATTATTTATATTACAAATTCAATAATTCCTACATTAATATTAAAGAATAACATTTAAAAAAATTAGAATTACACAGTTTTGTTTATTTGGGCACCCATCTTTGGGTGAAGGCCTCCTCCATCCATCGCCATAGAGTTCTGTCTCTAGCGTGCCTCGTCCACGTGACGCCAGCGACGTCCTCGATGTCGTCACGCCAGCGGCGTCGCGGGCGCCCGCGCGCTCGCTTGGCATCGCCGTCGCGAGGGTACCAGTGTAGTACGCGCTCTGTCCATCTTCCGTCCGATGTTCGTGCCACATGCCCCGCCCATCTCCACTTCAGTTGGCAAGCTAGTATAGCCGCATCTATCATTTTGGTTCTCTCCCTTAGGTCTGTGTTTTTGATGCGGTCTTTTAACCTGACATTAAGCATGCTTCTTTCTGTTGCTCGTTGGAAGACTTGTATTCTAGTTATTATATTTTTTGAGAGAGCCCAATTCTGACACCCATAAAGTAGAGTGGGCAAGACTGACGTTTCTATAGCTTTCTTTTTAACAGACATTGGAATTTTGAATTTAAATATATGCTTAAGGGACCAATATTTGTTCCAAGCTAATTTGATTCTCCTTTCTACTTCCTCAAGCGTTTGGTTATTGAATGATATGCTTTGACCGAGGTACACATACTCATCTACGTATTTTACAATCTGCCCCTGTACACATAAGGTTATTCTAGTACTGTTCGTTAGAAGACAAGTTTTGTCTGCATTCATTAGTAGACCACAGTTTCGACTTACGGTGTCCAGTGTCTGCATCATATATTTTAGCTCGTCGTGACTTTCACTAACAACACATATATCATCAGCAAAGCGAAGGTGGGTTAGGAACTCTCCGTTGACATTTACTCCCATTCCTTCCCAATTGAGTTTGTTGAAAATATACTCTAAGAGCGCTGTGAAAAGGTTGGGAGAAATTGGATCGCCTTGTTTCACGCCTCTCAATATGTGAAATGGTTTTCCTACTTTTTCCATCCTATTTTAATACACTATTATTAAAACATAGATCAAAGTTACAACGAACTACAAGAACTTTTATATTATGTTACTTGCTGATACGGAACCCTTCATGGGCGAGTCTGACTCGCACTTGGTCGCTTTTTCTTTCACCCAAATGTTGGCAAAAACTTTATTGTCAAGTTGAACGATTCTGATGTTTTTCTGTGATTTATCACGGTTTGGCAACTAATTGATTTTCGTGATTTTCACTCAGTTTTCGTTCTGTGTGCGCTCTCTTCCGTCCCAAGAGGCCCGTCGTTGAACATTCCTGTTGCCCGTCTTCAAGGCTAGAGTGAATAGGTGCCTTCTAGACCTTTGTGCTCCATCTTCGGCCACATCGTTACTTACCAACAGGTGAGATCGTGTCAAACAAAGGTATATCAATGTTAAATAAAAAAAAAACACTATCTAACTTACCTGAACACATTGACACATTGAGTAAATTCTACGTGTCTGTAAATTTTAGTAGTAGTAGAGCTTTTTTATCAAAGAGTTCGTCCGGGGAAGTACTACCACCATACCTAACCTATTTCTGCCGCAAAGCAGTAGTTCTCGCATTGCTGTGTTCCGGTTTGAAGGGTAAGGGTGCCGGTGAAATTACAGGCACATGATACTTTTCATCTTTGTCTCAGGGTGGCGGGCGCAGTGCAATGCCACATAGGGTGCGTCCTAGGTGGACGTGACCTATGAGGTAATGCACTGTTCATAGGCAGAGTGTACCACTTAACATCAGGTGGGCCATCTGCTTGACCCGTCATTCCAAACAGAATAAAAAAGAGTAATTAATTTTGTAAAAATTAAAAAACCCCCAACGCAATGAAACGGATGAACCGAATTTGATCTAACATAGCTAAGAACACTCCCGACAAATTCACCTTTTTAACAAAAAAACGGTTATGGGTTCATCCGTTCGGGAGCTACGATGGGACAGACAGACACACACACAAACAGATACACGTCAAACTTATAACACCCCTTCGTTTTTACGTCAGGGGTTAAAATAAAAACTTTAATGAGTTAGGTAGTGACGGAAATTGGCTGAAGCATATCTTTTTAAAACTATCAAGAGATTATGAAGTAGTGAGACGTTGTGACATCAATATTTGGTAAAAATATCACGCTTGTCTCCTGTTCTAGCGGAGTCTCACTGGACGCACCCGTGCTTCCCGCGGGACCCTGATCTGATAAATGTTACTCCACGCAAACACATCGTCTAACTTCGACGATATTTCAATATTTTATAGATGGTGCTGTTTCGAATGTTCAATTTATTTTATTTGCGGGGTGAGGTTACGAACAACGCTCGGAGTCAATGCTTTTGTATATTTTATTGACACATTGAGTCAATTCTACGTGTCTGTACATTTTACTCTTTATCAGAAATAGGGTTGTTTTACGTTTTAATAAATTGACCTACGTCTTACATTTTTTAGTCTTTTTTTTATTTTTTTATGTCTATGTCTGTCTGCCTCTATTTAATCGCATATCTCGCTAGCCTTAAGATTTATTTGAAAAGTTTCATGTGCCTGTAATTTCACCTGCAACCATACCCTTTAAACCGGAACACAGCAATGCGAGTAGGTACTGCTGCTTTGCGGTAGAAATAGGTATGGAAGTAGTATACTTCCCCGGACGAACTGTTTCTCCTAAACGATCAATCATAAGATGTTTTTATTGCCATCAGTGTATTAAGTAACACAATGCCGAGAGGACCTTGTTTTTATTTTTGAAAATTACTTTCGTAATGATAGATAATGATGATATAATTAAATTAAAAATTAAAAAAACTTTTTTTTCGCTCTCTTTTGGTTTCACGAGCGATATTCTATCACTTTATAAGTTACCTGAACTTTTATGAGTATTAGTAGAGCTTTTTTATGAAAGAGTTCTTCCGGGGAAGTACTACCTCCATACCTATTTCTGCTCGCATTGCTGTTGTTCCGGTTTGAAGGGTATGGTGAAATGACAGGCACAAGAGACTTTTCATCTTTATGTCTCAGGGTGATAGGCGCAGTGCAATGCCACATAGGGTGCGTACTAGGTGGACGTGACCTATGTGGTAATGCGTTGTCAAATGCAGAGGTTACCGCTTAACATCAAGTGGGCCATCTGCTTGATACGACTTGCACGTAGTTTAAAAAAAAGTTAGTGACAGAAGGTGGCGTCCATCGACGCCTTAATAGGTACTTTAACCATCCACCCGAGCAAAGTCAGCGGTAGCAGCTAGTCCTGAAATAACCATGAAAGGTATAACAAGACGCTACATTTTATCCAGCGAGCGCAAACAGCGAGTTGATTTAGCGAGCATCGTTCCCCATTCAGCTAATTTGGCTGCGTCTGCCCTCGGTTACATGAACTACACATTTTGGATGTGACATCTTTTTTTACAAGCTTTTCATTAACTTGCAATGTATGTCAGGGTGAAATCTTGCAACTGAATTTTAAAGCAGTTACCCTCAACCGAATTTGGCATACCTGTCAAGTTTCGATGACAATACAATATTATGGTGACAGCGAGCTGATCTGATGATGGAGATGGAAGGTGGACAACGGAACTCCTCGAAGGATAATAGTAGACTGGCCGTGTTTAGGCTCATTTTGATCAGCACACGGTTACAATCACCAATTTTATAAAACCTTGTATTGAAAAATATATATATTTTTCACAAAAAACTTATTTCAACTTTGTTATAGGTACCTTAGTTTGACCACGATCTCACCTGTTGGTAAGTGACAATGAGGCCGAAGATGGAGCACAAAGGTCTATGAGGCACCTATTTACTCTAGCCTTGACGAGACCCAGATTATAGTTTTCAGGAAAGACAGACGACGGTAGTGTATTCCACTCCTTAGCAGTTTGCATTATAAAGGTAGAACTGAAACGTATAGTACGAATAGACGGTATACTAATGAGGTAAGGATGGTACCAAGCCGTGCGCTTGCTCGTCCTATGGTGAAAAAGAGATGGTGGGATCAGATCGTTAGGTTCCTGGGAGCATTCCCCGAAATGTAACCTATAGAAGATCGAAAGGAATGCAAATTAAAGGCGGAATCTATTAAAAAAGAAAACAATATCTGTCTTTGGTTGGTTCGTGTATTTTTGTCTTTCTGGTTAGGTATTTCGTGTCGTTCATCATTCCGGTTCGAAATTTGTATCCCATTTCAAGCACGTGGTGGCATCCGGTTGAGCTGAAATTTAGCATTACAATATTATAACGACGTTACAATATTATAGTGACAGCGGATATGATGATGGAGACAGAGGGTGGACAACAGAACTCCTCGATGATTACTAGTATCCTGGCAGAGTTGGAGCTCATTTTGATCAGCACACTGTTTCAATCACTAGTTTTCTAAAAACTTTTATTTAAGAAAAAGATATTATTCAACAAAAAAAAAACTTTTTATACTACTTGAATGACGGAACATGCAGATGGCTCATCTGATGTTGAGCAGTTACTTCTTCCTATGAACACTGCATTACCTCATAGGTCACGTCCACCTAGGACGCGCCCTATGTGGCATTGCACTGCGCCCGCCACCCTGAGACATAAAGATGAAGAGTCTCATGTGCCTGTAATTTCACCGGCACCCTTAAACCGGAACCCAGCAATGCGAGCACTACTGCTTTGCGGCAGAAATAGGTATGGTGGTAGTGCTTCCCCGGACAAACTCTTTCACAAAAAAGCTCTACTACTACTTATTTCATCTTGACGACATTTATGTCCCATCCGAATGATAGGCATGCAGTTTCCCGTTGATTCACATCCAGTAACAGTCAGGAGTGTTCCTATTGAATCACACCATTAAAACTTATACATTTATTTACAGAAAGAATAATACAACTAAGACAAGTAGGTTAGTCCAAAATTAAAAAAATACATATGAAACAGTTGTGCTACCTGAAGACCGCTGCTAACGATCTAAAAGTAGCTCAACTGATCCAAATTATTACCAGACGGAAGCGTCCGTAAGATGTTGGCTGCATTGCCACGTTGAATGGCAATGCGTTAAAATAAATTTAATATTGTTTTCGTTTTGAATTATTTTGCCCCATGTTTGGGGGCCACTATTGTCTTATCCAGGGCCCGTATTCTCCATTCCGTATTCATTCGAGATTTGAAGCTATCTCGCGTACGAAATTCTTCTGAGAAACAACCCTCAGTTTATTTGGCTGCTTTTAATTAAAAATTATTAAATCCTGTTTTAGTTTTGATTTATTTTGTCCCATGTTTGGGCGCCACTATTGTCTTATCCAGGGCCCGTATTCTCCGTTCCGTATTCATTCGAGATTTGAAGCCATCTCGCGTACGAAATTATTCTGAGAAAAAACCCTCAGGCGCCAATTCATTGCAGATGCAATTGAATTGGCGCCCAAGCACGGGGCAAACTTAGACTGATACTTACTGTGAAGTGTATGGAAATAACTAAGCAAACCACATCCAAATACTTAGAGCCCCTGGACCGGACTCTGAGTGGCTCTTCTGATTGCCGTCAAGAATATTTACCAAATTCGCCAAATACGATTTCAAACGTTAATTTACTGCGCTTTGTATACTCTATGGCAACGACAGTGACAACGTTTATAACGACCAATTTTAGACTGCTGATGGGATTTAGAATTAATATTAAATTAGCGCACTGGGAAGGAATTAAATACTTAGCCAGAGCGCATTTGAGCGTAGCTATGTATAACACCGATTCTAGTAAAATTTTGTTTAAGGCATTGCAAGTGTTTGGCTGAAGAATATACCCCTCCGTCGCCTCTCGTGAATGTCGTAAAAGCCAAATAATAGAGTTACACATACACACAAAAAAACCCAGTCAAATTGAGAACCTGCTCCTTTTTTAAAGTCGGTTAAATAGACAATTATTCATCCTGTAGTTGTAGTGGAGTGTTCACTACCAGCCTATCATTAAATCCATCAAAACATTCCTAACTAGGCATCGGGGATCGAAATATCTTCCCTCCCTCTCGCATCTGCGGTCAGCACTCGCTCCGTCTCTATCTTTAATTAACCGAATGTCAGTTTGGAGAAGACACTTGACGGTCTGACTGTACCAATGATGGCAAACTTGTGAAGTGAGGGGTATTACGTGTTGCTGTTTCTATTTTGACACGATCATGTATTTGATCCTTTTCAAAACTAGCAATTATGAAATTAGTGATCGGAACGGTGTGCTGATCTGTTTTTTAGTAGTAGTAGAGCTTTTTTGTGAAATTCTTCCGGGGAAGTACTACCTCCATACTTATTTCTTATCTTCACATCGTATCTCAGAGCATCTCTAGAGTGAATGCGTTTACTCTTTCCTTTCAGTTCTACTAGGTATATTGTATTTGTTTTCATTAACTTTATTATTTTATTTATGGACGTTTATTTTATTACTTTTGTTACTTTTTTATTGTTACTTTACCTGCCCTCACGTTCTTTACAATCCTCTCCATCCAAAAGTTACCTGGAAGAGTTTGCTCTTAGCGATAAGACCGCCCATTGTACACCGTGAACTAGTTTGTAAACCTTCCTTCTACCCATAGCAATCGCGTGCTAAAATCTTGCATTTCGCGGCAAAATCGCGGCCGCGCGTGTGCCATCTTATTCATCAGTTGACTCTTAGATGTGAGCGGGACATAGCTATACAGCGGGTCAGAGCTTTGCTATACGTTCTGCTACTGTCGGATATCAGTCTGCGCTTTTCTGCGCAAACGAAAACCGTCGATCGGACTAATATTTTGGGTAAAACTGTATCTATCTACAAAGATTCGATATTGAAATCTTTGTCTATCTATCTATTCTTGATTGCTTTCAACGTTAGAGTGGATACGTAATAGGGCAGGCTCTAAATTTGTGAATGTGGTGAGGCCTGGAAGAGCCACCATTGTGAACAGGCTGTTCTCATGAATCTAGTTCTGATGATACTTGATTATTCGCGTGAAATGCTCCTCTTTTGTACCTTCAAGCGCATAATAAATTGCTTCAAGTCTCCTTTCAATTCTGAAAAATAAATAATTCTTCTTTATTTTTTGTACTGCGTGAATGACGGAACAAGCCGATGGCCCACCTGATGCCTGGTCACGACCACCTAGGACGCACCCTATATGGCATTAACCCTGAGACATAAAGATGAAAGTCTCATGTGCCTATAATTTAGCATACCCTTCGGACCGGAACACAGCAAAGCGAGCTCTAGTTACTGCTTTGCGGCAGAAATAGGTATGGTGGTAGTACCTACTTCTCCTAACGAACTCTTTCACAAAAAAGCTCTGATTGGTATTTGGTGTTATTAATTGGTACGTGTAAAATCTTTACATGTGTTCCTTGTTCATTGAATTAAGGGGCCCCATTTCGATTTGAACTAAAATGTGGTAGGTTCGTACAATTAAATTTTTGAAAGAGAGGCACTGTTTAAAATGAGATCTATTGCCAGATCCTTTGGTTGGAATTCGTAAAATTCCGCTACTTACTTGCGAAATGGCAATAAACGTGCAAAATATTCTAAAACTTGTTCCAGCACGTACGATTTTTTGAGAATGTCTTACAAGTTAGTGAATAAAATGCTTATAATTTAGATTCTAGACAACATGGGCGAGATACCTGATGAGCCTTTTTTTAACTTTTACTGTTTATAAGTACATTATTTACATCCAAAGTGCAGGTAACATTGTGCAAATAAGCTGATTTTTAAAGGCTTATACAGAAAGTAGGTAGTGGTAAAAAAAATAAAAAGTTTCATCACTTATCTAGATATATTCTTCAAGATACATATTTGTACATAACACCTGACGAAAATTTTTTTACCACTTTATAATCACGTACGAGCTGAGCACCAGCGTTTTTATCGAAAGTACTGGAATTGACTGCTCTTAACTCGTAAATATTGCGATATCAGTCATAAACCTCAGAATGCATCCTGAACTACCGTGGTAATATAAAACGGGCGGTGTCGGGTGCCGGCACTAGTGAATAATAAAGGTGGCAGCCCTCGCGCGGCAGTTTCAGTGGTTCTACTGTAGGAACTAGGTCACCACTGTAATTGCGAACAAGTTAAATAAAATTCACGAATATCGTTCACAGTTTCTATGAATGCGTTTCGTGTAATGCGTGCTGTGTAGAGGCTGTCTAGTGAGTTTCGTTTAACAAGGTAAAAATAACAACATAACGCGGTAAAGACAACAACAGAACGAGGTAAAAACAACAACAGAACGAGGTAAAAACAACAACATAGCGAGGTAACAACCAACAATATAACATCGTCGTCACGATCGTCGTTACGATGGTAGCTGATAAACTCAGACTTGGGAGACAGAATAAATAATAGTAAAAGCACAGATTACTTAATATTAGTTACTAGGTAAGTACAAGTGACTTGTGGTAGGTACCTATCTGTACTCACGCCTTTCCTACGAATCTCTTCCATACAGTCCATATCTTTTTAGGTCTGCCTCTTCTCTTGTAATCTTGCCAATTGAAATTATTAACTTTTTTTCTGTAGATCATATTTACTGAAGATATTTTCGTCCGGAGTCCGCAGTGTACCTAGCCGCACTCTGTCTGTCGATAACAGGTGCAAAGTTTCACCACGGCCCGAATGCGATGGGTATTCTTAAGCCGCGTACGGACTGCTCGTTCCAAATGTACGCGTAGTCGTACGCTGCCCACGCGTAAATTGAATACGCTTACAGCTCCTGTACGGAGCGCCGCGAACCTCTACGCGAGGTCAATCGATTCATAGTACTACGCGAACCCCGCCAGTTATCCGTCATGACTCCGACACCGTGTCTGTCCATTTTGCAGTCCCTTTGACGATCGGCCAAAAACCGTCAGAGGGCGTTTGTGCACTACAAGTAATTTTACTGTCCGGCAGTCAAATTTTTCACGTTTCGATGTGGCATGAAAAAAACGGATGATTGGCTTGCAATTGTCCGTCTTTACTCGGATTGGTGCAGCGCAGTTTAGAGTTGGCTCTCTCTGAAACTTCACGTTACGCACGCGTAATTACGCTAGGAACGATGAGTTTCTGGGAACGTCGGCAGTTGCTTGCTTTATTGCTCTACGTGCGAAGACGTAGAAGACAAAAATACTTTTGGGTTCATCCCCTAATACGTGAAAGGTACCTGACAGGGTCATTTTACATAAACCACAATAAATTGAGGGAGGACGTTTTTTTTACTACTATCTGATTTCTACAGCGACTTATGATATTTTACTATACCTATTAAGCGCGTGGATCAAGAGGCAAAATACAAATATAAGAATTTAATAAAAATTAAAAAACGGCCCAGTATGGGGAAAAGTAAAATGTCACAAACGAAGTACTCAAATATCGGATTACTAACTCAGACATCGGAACGGGAAAAATCGGACTGCCGGACAGTAAAATTCCTTGTAGTGCATAAACGCCCAGACGGTTGCTCGCGCAGCACGCGTTCCCCAAGAGTACGCGTAGATGCAAGTATTGACATGGCGTTTCAGGACACGCGTAACCGACTTCGCGTACATTGGACCGCGCAGTCCGTACGCAGCTTTATATTACCGCGTATATTCCTGTGTGGAAAGCCGTGGTGTTTCCAGCCAAGAACAAACCCCTCTGTCTCTTGTGAACTGAAATTTCGCACAAAAAAGTAGAATTTCATGTAAAAAAAAAGATGGTATGACACATCAAAATTGGCCCAAATATTTTACCTGAAAGCATGAAATACATGAATTGAGTAACTTTTTTTGAAGTTGGTTAAAAAGTTCACGTGTTCAATTAAATCTAGACATGACAAATGGCGAACCTCTGTTTTATTTTAAACAAACAGGTGAAAATGCAAAGTGCATTTTAGACTGTGATAGGTCGAAAATAGTTCAACAATTATGCATTAAACAAAAATCATACCGACCTCAGACAAAAAAATACCTACCTCAGACAAAAACATACCTACCTTAGACAAAAAACATACCGACCTCAGACAAAATATAATAATACAGCATAACGCGCTACAAAGTGAGGCAAGAAATACGAAGACGATAACTTCCTTCATTGTCACAAAATTATATTTCTCCACTATAGTGTGAGTGTGACCCACTAAAAAGAGAAAATTACATTTAATTTTGTGAAATTACTATCAATAAGTTTTTTGTAAAAAATATTGTTTCCTATACTTACAAGCTTTTATCAAATTAGTGATCGTAATCGTGTGCTGATCAAAATGAGCCTGAACACGGCCAGTCTACTATTATCCATCGAGGAGATCCGCGTTATCATCTCAATCGGTTGAGGATAACTGCTTTAAAATTCAGTTGCAAGATTCCACCCGGATAAACTTCTTTTTTTTTTTTATACTACTTGGATGACCGATCAATCAAGAGGCCCACCTGATGTTAAGCGGTAACCTCTGCCTCTATGAACAGTGCATTACCTCATAGGTCACGTCCACCTAGGACGCGCCCTATGTGGCATTGCACTGCGCCCGCCACCCCGAGACATAAAGATGTAAAGTCTCATGTGCCTGTAATTTCACCGGCACCCTTACCCTTCAAACCGGAACACAGCAATGCGAGCACTACTGCTTTGCGGCAGAAATAGGAATGGTGGTAGTACTTCCCCGGACGAACTCTTTCACAAAAAAGCTCTACTACTACTAACATACATTGCAAGTTAAATAAAAGCTTGTAAAAATAAAGTTATTATAAAAAAATACCGTTTTGGGTTCTTTGTTTGATCATTTTATCCAAGTTTGTGCTCGCAAGGTCTACTGTTCGCAGAACTACTAGTTTTAAAATGACCAGAACCTGTACTCATACACACACAAATTAATTTAGTTAACAATCGCAATTAGAGCAATCCCATTACCTAAGGTAACCATACAATTACAATATCCAGGACAATTTCCAATGAGTTAATGGTTCAATTAAATCTTGCTACTGATTGGATCCTACATCAATGTCACCCTACCACCAATCCAACAGCCAAAACTTTCAACCTTATATCCGTGACGTTAAAGCTAAAATTCCTATAGCAATGGAAGGGTACACTAGTATGCGCTTAGTTACAATCCAGACGTAATTCTACCTAAAACTTGTCGAGATAAGGTTTGTTTTTGTGTGGATAAGATAAACACCCAAGTAAAAATAAAAATGTATCGTATTCTATACAAGTTAAGGTGAAATTTTGTATACAATAAAGCTGTTGTAAGGTATTAATTACTCCAGTTAAAGTTTTTCTTATGTCTTTTTATTGTAATTGTACCTATTACATAAATACACACGCCTTTTTCCCCGAAGGGGTAAGCAGAGCCTCAATGGGCCTCTTTTCAACGTGGGTTGCACCATTGTGGAATATAGACGTGACAAGTGATGAGCTCATCGCCTCCATTACCTCCCACGACTGACTTGGATGTAATAACTGTTATTATTGAAATCCTGGTTATCTATATTATATTTCCTTATTTTCGAAAATATAACTGTTACCTACTATTAAAATCGTAGTTACTTAAGTTCGGTGGCAAAAGGTAATTTTAATTATTGTTTTTCCTGCAATCCAAGTTTGGGGACAGACATTAATTTTTAATTCCTGTCCCCGAATGCAACTTCTTAGACAAACAGGAATACACGAAAGTCTGTCCCCGAACGGGGAGAGATTAAGGAACTAAGTCAAACACAAAGTAAAAGTATTTATGTTGCTTGTTTTTTTAACATTGATAGACCTTTGTTTGACCACTATCTCACCTGTTGGTAAGTGACGATGCGGCCGAAGATGGAGCACAAAAGTCTAAAAGGCACCTATTCACTCTAGCCTAGAAGAGACCCAGAGACATGTTACAAAAGATGTCAAATATTAATATTAGTATCAATGTATAACAAACAGGATCTACTCGAATTAAATTATATGTATTTCAGTAACGTACGTACGCGACGCAGCAATAACTAGACAGCTTTGAAACACCGTACAAAGCAAATACCCCCTACAATTGCATAATTGTTAAGTAAACTCAATACAGCGCACGTCTGTCTCGGCCCAGATTCAATATTAATGCATCCAAATGGTTCAATTGAATCTTCCTATATACCTATTCAAACGCAATCAATAGTAATTAGCTTTCAGCTTATGGTCCGTTGAGGTACGGGCAGAGATAATCCTATACGACCTCCTTTGACGACCTCTGTGGCGCGTTGGGGAAGGTTCGCCTGCGACGCAGGAGTTTGCGGGTTCGATTCTCGCCGCGGAACAAATATTTGTACGATCTGCAGATATTTGTTCAGGGTGTACTGGGTATTTTCTATGTATAATAACAATATCTAATGTATGGAAATGTGCATCCTTCCCGTTTCCCGTCTTGACGTAAGGATCACAAACTTGGTCTTTGACAAACATCCAGAAACCCAAACTCAAGGTTTGCCAAAGAGTAATGTAGCGCAGTATTTTAGGCACTAAACTAACTGACCGCATCCGAAACACCATGCTGCGCTCCAAAACCAAAGTCGCCGATGTGGGAGAGAAGGCCGCGCGGCTGAAGTGGGATTTGGCCGGTCACATTTGCCGCATGCCCGACGAACTTTGGGCCAAAACCACCACGGCATGGAGCCCTAATACAGCCAGGCGGCGTCGCGGCAGACCACGCATGAGGTGGCGGGATGAACTGGACGCCTATGAGAGGGAATGGGAAACGGTTGCACAGGACCGTGGTGACTGGCGGAAGTGGGGGGAGGCCTTTGCCCAACAATGGGACAGTTTGGGCTAATAGTAATAGTAATGTATGTAATGTATTGTATTAAGTATATCAGTTATCTGTACCCATAACACAAGCTCTGGTTAGCTTGGGGCTAGATAATGTTGTGTTAACTGTCTAACATTTTTTTTTATTTGAAAGAGTATTATTTTTTTAAATATAAGTGTTTTGAGATATCGAAAATGGCTCTAACGTTTTCAATGTTTGCGGGTGTTTTTGGGGAGGAAAAATCGATTTAGTTAGGTCTCATAACAAGGAGTTTTTTCAAGGAAGACGCTTTTTTCCAAATTTAGGATCTGGATAGGAATGTCTGGTTGACCACTTTGCGTGTATTTTTTTTAAAAGTTTTTTTCCATATTTAGGATAAGCAATGATCAGCGTGGCAATGCAACCAGCATCTTAGGGCGTCCCTAAGATGCTAGTTGCATTGCTACGTCATTATCCGTCTCTGTGGCTGGTACTTCATGACTGAAGATGTCTCTGCTTTACTGACTGGTTTACTGTGATTTCTATTGCTCGCCATCACCACCACATCCTCTCAGAGCTGGTCGGTCCACCTATTCGAGGATCTTTCGCGTGATCTCTTCCCCTATATATACGTTTTCCACGATGACCTGTGCCAATTACCTACATGTAATATAGCCGTGGTTGGTCTGGCCCAAGAATAGACCCTCCGTCTCCTCCCGTGGATGTCGTTAAAGCCGACTAAGGGATTAGCCGGACTTGTTTGTAAGATTCGTTGTGGTATAAGATTTGTTCCTGGCTGCTAGCTTATTTAAGGAATGTGTTACTACTGGAAGAAAGCGTTAGTAGATTCAGTCGTGGAAAGCAATGGCGGCGATGAGCTCACCCCTTGTCACGTCTATATTCCACGATGGCGCAACCCACTGTGAAAAGAGGCCCATTGAGGCTCTGCCTACATTCTCGGGGAAAAAGACATGTATGTATATATGTAACGCATTAGTATTGCCATTCAGCGTGGCAATGCAATCAGCATCTTAGGGCGTCCTTAAGATGCTGGCTGCATTGCTCCTTCGCTATACTTCTCTGTGGCTGGTACTTCATGACTGAAGACTTCTTTGCTTTACTGGCTGAATTACTGTGATTGATGGCCATCTCCACCACACCCTCTCAGAGCTGGTCGGTACACCTAGTGAAAGATCTACCGCGTGATGTCTTCCCCTCTACGTTTCCCACGATGACCAGCTTTAGGAGATACCTGTTATTCTTCTTCTTCTTCTTCTTGTGTCGTCGGTTCCCGTAGATAGTTAAATTGTTTTAGACCAAAATTCAGCCACGTCGATAGCATTTTCAGTGGCTTCACACAGGTCATTTAGGGTTTTTTTTTATACTAGGTACTGAATGACGGAACAAGCAGATGGCTCACCTGATGTTAAGCGGTACCCTCTGCCTATGAACAGTGCATTACCTCATAGGTCACGTCCACCTAGGACGCACGCTATGTGGCATTGCACTGCGCCCGCCACCCTGAGACATAAAGATGAAAAGTCTCATGTGCCTGTAATTTCACCGGTACCCTTACCCTTCAAACTGGAACACTGATGCGAGCACTACTGCTTTGTGGCAGAAATAGGTATGGTGGTAGTACTTCCCCGGTCGAACACTTTCACAATAAAGCTCTACTACTACAAAAGTGTTACTAAAGGGTGCAGGTGTTGGTGCACAATGGACATGACAGCAAGTGAGTCATCGTCTGAGGAGTGAACCCACAGTCACATTGTGCCTCGTTGGAATACCCCAGTTATACCTGAAGCGGCAAAGCGATGGTAGCCAAACGGTTCAATAGTGCAACTCAGAATCCAACGATACCGGGTTCGATCCTAGGCTCCGCACCAATGACTTTTCTAAGTTATGTGCGGATTTCCATCGCTCTGTGCTTCGGAGGGCACGTTAAGCTGTCGGTCCCGGCTGTTATTGATTAAAAGCAGTCGATAAGCCATGTCAGAGGCCCTCGGGCGGCTTGACAAACTCCGACACTAGAGGCCAGCTGCACTACCTCATACGAAACGAAACGAAACGAAACGAAACCTGAAGCGACCCACCTGGCTCCGGAGTCGGTTCAGAGATTTCCAGGTGGTCCATGACAGTTTCTATATACCTAGATACCAGGGATAGCTGTGCCAATTACCTACGTGTAATATAGTATGACACAAAAACATAATATCGACACGACACGGGTCGTCACTCGTCACCCTAATTACACATCGATGGAAAACATTTTCCCTGGGATCTATCAGTTGGATATAACAGGAAGACATTTAGCTACCACGACAACTGCGTTTGATAGAAAACAAAATAAGTATTTTGTGAAAAATATATTTCTCCGACGCAAAAAAACGGAGTGTTGGGGTGGGGTGTTGACGTGGCTGTGTGTGTGTATGTGTGTGTGTGTGTGTGTGTGTGTGTGTGTATCTGTCTGTCTGTGGCATCGTAGCTCCTGAACGGATGAAATGATTTTGTTTTTTTTTGTTTGAAAGATGAATTTGTCGGGAGTGTTCTTAGCTATGTTTGATCAAAATCGGTTCAGCCTTTTCATTGCGTTGAGGGTTTTTTTAATTTTTACAAATTTAATTACTTGTTCAATACAAGCTTATATAAAATTAGTGCTCGTAACTGTGTGCTGATCAAAATGAGACTAAACACGGCCAGTCTAACTATTATCCCTCGAGGAGTGCCGTTGTCCGCCTTCCGTCTCCATCATCAGATTAGCTCGCTGTCACCATAATATTGTATTGTCGTCGGTTCACGCGCCATAACAGAACACAAACTAATGTGAATCTAGTCATAGGTAATAAACGTAACCAATTGCGTTCTGGCGCGCCACGACACACCCCGACACAGCAATATGAACCTAGCTTAAGGTTATGGGCCCAATATGACTTCTTGATTCTAAATTACCAGGGAAATATCGTTAACTGTAAACAGCCCTAAGTAATTCCGCAAAGATTGCCTGTTACAGGAGATTACTGACAGACAGACAGACGCGTCGCAGATGCTAATCGCGAGGCTCATTACACCGAATTATGCTATGAAAATTCAAGGCTGTATGTTTGAATAATCTTACTCGCTCTACCCAGATTACAAATACCTAAACGGAACTACTTCGGTGCTGATGGATGGGGATACCTAACAGCTAGAGTTGCTGGTTTTTAGGAACCCGTTACTCAACAGGAAATAACGGGAATCATATAGGATCACTTTTTTGTCCGGTCTGTCTGTCAAGAACCTTTTTCTCGGAAATGGCTAAACGTATTAATTTAATCTTCTTCTATACATATAATAAATTAGTAGAAACCCAGTTTTTCTGTGCATTGAAGAAATAATAAATAGAAGAAGTAATAGGTAATAATTATATTCGAAATAAAACTGACTTCGAAGCTAGGAATTTATCCCCAATACATTTTGCCATCTCTGGTCTTTTTCATCAATCCACTTCACCAAATGGCACTTTCTGAATGCACATGCTTGACTGACTTGTTGCTGAAAATACTGAAATCACTATATTTATGTGTGTGTGCCTATAATATTTGATGAGTTCCCTCAATTCCTCATGGATCCCATGATCAGAACCAGATTTTGAAGAAAATGGGACCAATCTGGAAGTATGTATTATAGAGTATAGAGATATAGAAAAAAACACGAATTGAGAACCTCCTCCTTATTTATGAAGTCGGTTACAAATATAAAAGGGGTAACTAAAGATGAGTAGTAAGTAGAACACAAATCAGCAATTTTTATAATTATTTTCCAACGTTCTGTCTGTTTGATCACGCACATCTCCGAAACTATTTAACATGTTATTTTCACAATTGGAGAGATCTTAATTTGGAGCAGATTATAGCTTTGTTTCATTAAAATTGAAACTCTAAAAAAAATTTTACGTCATTTAAAGATATTTGAAATTTACAGTTCTTTTAGAAGTTCTCCTAACTTCTAAAAGAACTGTAAGTTACAATAGAAAATAACTTCACACCGCACCGTAGCGAAGCACGAGCACTAAGCTAGGACCAAATATAAATAGTGCCGTAAAAAAACAAGTTTCTCAATATATAGCAATATCAATTTTTAACCGACTTCAAAAAAAGCAGGAGGTTCTTAAGTCGTGTGTTTTTTTTGTTCGTCATTTATGAACCGAGTTGTAATTATTTTTTTAGTTGGCACGGTTTACTTCCAGTTTGGCCCCATTTTTATCAAAATCTGGTTCTGATGATGGGATCCATAAGGAATTGAGGGAACTCTGTATTTTCAGCAACAAGACAAGCATGTGCATTCAGTAAGTATTTTACGGGTGGTGATAAGGATGACTTTTCGATATCCGATTGAGCTGAAAACTTGTATTGGGGATGAATTCCTTATATAGAAGTTTTTTTTTTTTTTAAATCGCGACTATTAAAAACCTTTTTGTAGTTACATCCATAGTAACCTCACATTTCTAGACTTTAAGCCAACACCTAATATCAATTTTCATATAGCAATACGGCTGGTCTCATATAATTTCTGAAATGGGAAGAAGGGCATCCATTTCAAACCGCGAAGGAGGAAGCATGTTTCCTGCATGAGCCGACGTGCTGGCGCCGTGAAGCCAAGGAGTAGGCAGGAGTGCAAGCACAGATAGGCCATCATTTTAGAATTATCTGCTGATAGCTTTTACTCTACTAAATCTATAGAAATATAAAAAACAAAGTCGTGTTAGTTACACCACTTATAACTCAAGAACGGATGAACCGATTTGGTTGAAAATTGGTGGGGAGGTCGCTTAGAACCTGGAGGTGGACATAGGGGGGGGGGGGGGGGGGGGGGGGGTCACCGGGGGCTACCCGTGCGAAGCCGGGGCGTGTGCATAGCCACACGCCTTTTTCCCCGAAGGGGAGGCAGAGTCTCGATGGGCCTCTTTTCACAGTGGGTTGCACTACCGTGGAATATAGTCGTGACAAGTGGTGAGATCATCGCTGCCATTGCTGACTGACTCGGCTAACGCTTTCTTCCAGTAATATTCTAGACATTCCATAATAAGCTAGCAGCTAGGAGAAATCTTATAGCTACGAATCTTATCAACAAGTCCGGGTAATCCCTTCGTCGGCTTTTACGACATCCATGGGAGGAGATGGAGGGGTCTATTCTTAGGCCGGACACACCACAGCCAAACTACATAGACGACCAATGGGTTTTTTAACGAATTATGTCAATTTGTTTGTCTCTATTCGGAATAAATGTTTCAGTTCTACCTTTATCATGCGAATGCGAACTGCTAAGGAGTGGTATACACTACCGTTGTCTATCTTTACTGAAAACTATAATCTGGGTCTCTTCAAGGCTAGAGTGAATAGGTGCCTTCTAGACCTTTGTGCTCCATCTTCGGCCACATCGTCACTTACAAACAAAAACCTATCAATGTTAAAAAAGTATTATTGCTTTGTTTTATTGGTTTTGAATCCAAATAATTACCTTACAGCCGAAATTAAGTCTCTGTTGCTGTTATGCCTACACGATCAAGGCATATCTGCACTAGCTCATCTAAATCGTCGCAAAATGCTCAGTTTTGTATAAAATTTATTACATTATGTTATTATTTATGTCCATCTACCAATAACTTAAACTCTATGCTGTTGATATAAGGATGAAAATTGTATGTGTTTATTTTTAAATTAGGGTACTCGGCCAAACCATCGTTCTATGTTAAGAGACTGTTTATGTAGGTACCTACCTACTTCATGTGTTCGTTTTTGAGTTTTATTTTAGCTGTTTTTCTTAGACCCCTAAGATTCTTTCTAATCCTGAGCCCTAACCGTAGAACATTCTATAACTGTAATGCTAGCTGATACACGTTTTTGAACCACAGAACATTATATCAAGTTAGATACCGCAAGTGCACCTACTTTGCATGTCACTTGGCCTGTCCGAAAGTTTAAGCAATGTACTTAATAGCAAACCTGAAATCAGTTTGCTCTCGACCGTCTTCGCGATAGCACGTCTGATGTTAATAGAAAAATGCCTAATTGCGCCATAGTGCACTGTAAACATTCTTCGAAATCAGCTAGCCGTGTGAATGGAGATATTTCGTAGCAAAGTAGGTGCAAAATAAAACGGTACGCTTAATTTCACATAAATTTACGTGTTTGCTTAGTCTATCTTGATATATAGTATGTGTTTTGGATGTAAATCGTAGCATATACGATTTGCGATGGTCTGTCGTTTGGGTGTAACTTTCACAACAGGTTGCAAACTGGTAAAGCTGTGGCACAATTCGCCACATGTCGCAATATGTTTCGTTGGTGTAAACACCATTTGATGTACGACTTTACGTCCATATACATCCAAGGAACGTGATGAACAAAATGATCCTGATAACCTACAGTCTACTACCGAGGAGTTCCTACAATCCTCTTCTCTTAAATACATAACATAACAAACATAAACATAGACACATGCCTTTTTCCCCGAAAAGGCAGGCAGAGCCTCAAATGGGCCTCTTTTCACTGTGGGTTGCACCATCGTGGGAAATAGACGTGACAAGTGGTAAGCTCATTGACGCCATTGCTTCCCACGACTGACTCTGCTAACGCTTTCTTCCAGTAATAACACATTCCATAATAAGCTAGCAGCCGGGACAAATCTTATACCAACGAATCTTATCAACAAGTCTGGGTAATAATAAGAAAAGGTAGGAAAAATACGATATAACCTCGTAAAATGATCTATCATTCGGTCAACGTTCAAGGAAACTAAATACCGTGTTCCCTTCTAATTATTATCATCCGTGATAATTATTATCTTAGAAGTACGAGTACAGAACAGTTTCTGAGAAAAAATCAAGTAACGTAGTAACCTGAAATGTTTTACAAGGGCTCATCACGTTTGTAGTGTATGTATCACAATAATATTATAAATGCGAAAGTTTGTGAGTGTGTGTGTTTGTTACTTCTTCACGCTGAAACAGCTGGACGCATTTGGATGAAATTTGGAATGGAGATAACTGGACTCCCGGAATAACACATAGCCACATTTTTATCCCGATATTCCCACGAGACTTACGCGGGTGAAACCACGGGGCGCTGCTAGTATATCATAAATGCGCGTCTGGCTGTATGCGGCCGCTGTTCCTATTTATACGTAGACGGTAGGAATTACAACAGACATTAGTCTATGTTCATTGCTATTCATCGCAATGAATAGCAACCTGGACATCACAATCGATCTTCAGTCTATAACGCAATACGACCCGAGATCATAAACTATCAATGTACTAAAAATTGGTTCCTCGTTGAACTTCGGAAACCTAAACACGAGAGAGGGAGACAGACTACCGCGGAATTTTACGTTATCTGCACAGATGAAGTAGGTCAACCGACGAAAAAATTATTTAGTCTGAGTCATGGACGTAGTATACAAAAGGACTGAGCGCTGGCAGCTGAAAAACGAGCCGAGCAAGATATGGACTATAGAGACCATAGATTTAGTATATGTACTAGATCTACAATCAGAGATCGAAGATGGAACCAAAAAAATATGAGCACGTGTTGGTGAAAGTCTATGTCTGAGTTAAAAATAGTGTTGTCCTCGAACAACACTTTTACATTGTCGATAGAATTCATCATCCGTCCGTGATGTGTATGGTAGATAAATACATCTTAATGCAGATTAAGTCTTTCATGAATAACACAGTTTGGCAGATTTGACGTCATAAAGAGAATAAGGTTCTTATTCCAATTTTGAATACAGTTAATAAATAAACCTTTATTATTTAACGACCCCTAAATATTACAGTTTTATTTATAGGTGGGATCTTAGAGTTTCCCTTTTAAATTTAAACTTAAAATGTTTGCTGCATATACCTAGTGGAGTTCTTATTGGAGTCCATCCCACTCTTCTTATAACCGATAACCATTTTTCTCGTAGCAAAGGATTACTTGGAAATCTGAAAGCACAAAAACATTTTATATCAGCCGTGCTACGCCCATATAATTTTTCACTCTGTTACTTTATCTATAGACAATTTGTTACCTCAAAGTTTATTATTATTCAAGTGTAAACTACGCTTTATGGATAACATTAAATTTAAATGTAACCCAAAAATTCCGTTCTAGCGGGACTCGAACCCACACCCTCGCCTGTCATCGGCGATGCCTTAAACAATTTAGCCATAGATCGAGCTATGACGCTGGAGACGAAATTTGTGGGCACTATCACTCGGCTATAGTGCAAAGTTGATAGTGCTGTATCTACAGGTGTTTCATCGGAAACCTTCTGTTCAAAGTTCGAAAGTAAAGGCATCGCTGATCACAGGCGAGGGTGCAGGTTCGAGTCCCGCTGGAACGGAATTTTTGGGGTATATTTAAATTTAATTTGTTACCTATTATTTTATTAAGCAGAAATAAACAATATTTATTTATAAAAAATAAAAAATAAATATACCCTTTCGGGGAAAAAGGCATGTGTAATAATCAACAACGTAAATATTTACTCCAAAATATCTACTACACAAACTGCAATAAAAACACCCGTGGTGCTTTAAAGTTACCTTTTCAATAGTCAATACAAAAACACCCACCTCAATGTCCACCTGGTTATTATAGATTTTTTTAAAAACGGTAAAATGTTAACAGAGCACACATATTTACTCCAAACAAAGTAAACCTCCATTCTAGGATGGACAAAAATTTGAACGCTGGAACGCCTGAAGAAGCTTGACCGCCAGCGTTCTTTTTACATGATGCGCATTATACTACGATATAGAATGCAACAGGACTATCGATATTTCTGACGTCATCACTTGGTCAAGCCCTATCGTAATCAAAGATTTTTATATTTTACATAAAATATTGTTTATTTCTAGGTGCAGCAACGAAATATTATTAAAAAATATAAGGGAAAGTCCTAATCTACGAATGAAACTGGTTTTTAGGCCATTTACTAAAGCAGAATTGATAAAATAAGCAATACAATCGAACTACCAATAATCTCTTATTTACCTGTGAAACGTGTATTTTCCCGGATAATTACGTCTTGTATCTTCACAGTCACAAACTGAACACGACACCATTGTCATACAAAGTAATATTTGTTATTTAATAGTAAGATTACTAAAAAAATTCAAAAATTAGTTAAACTGCACAAGAGACCGTCCGGTATGCGCATGTACTCAAGCAAAACATGTCACATACAATACATTGTTGCTGTCACTTTTCTTCTTGCACGGGGTACATTTAAAAATGACTTCTCTCTCCCACGCTTCGTTTGTCTATTTAGCGTAGCGAAAAAATTCTACGTCTATGATAGAGACAGTGTGTCTCTTTCTAATACGGTGACCATAAAAAAACATGTCCAGGAGACTTTTTTCCTAGACACTTATGAACGTGGAGTGGAACAAACATTATTTAAATCTAATTATTTATCACAGTTATTTATGCAGCCAGATTCATACTGGAGGCTTGGTAAGTGATCTGTAAGGACTTGTACTATTATTTATTCTGTAGTATGGAAGAAATGATCCCGAGAACGTCGTTGAACTGGACGAGGCAATAGTCAGGTGCGTCAGGTATGTTCAGTGAGGCGCACACTGATGACTTTCACGCCATCATTAGAAATCGCTGTGCGTCTCTCATGGAACGCCTGCGTGGCAGCCCTTACACCATTCTAAACACCTTGCCAGATACGAGGAACTCTCCGATTTTGGGGCACTGGATAAGCCTTCATACAACACTTTTTAAGGGGCGGTGCCCCGGTATCTGATTGTCCCTTGTGTCTGCGTATGTATTTATTTGTTGTATTTGTTTTGTGCCTACTTGTTGTAATTTGACATACTTAAATAATAATTTGTAAATTGTGTGTTTTTAAAATTTAATAATGTGTCTTTATTATGTCTGTGTGAAATTTTGAGCTATCAGCCTGAAATAAATGAATTTGAAGTTGAATTTGAATAGGGGAAACCCTCATATTGATGGATCAGCCACATTATAGAGGTCGCAGGATGTGGTGGGGTGGATGCGACTGAAATCCGTTCGTCATGGCATTCTATGGGGAGGCAACTTTTGTAATCAATATGGAACCCTAAAGCCAGTGCATAAAAGCTCAATTTGACTAATTAACACGAATCTGTCCAACACCATTTTCGAGATAGAAAACGCTTGCATCCATCGCTGTAATAAACTTAAAGTGCCAGCAATTAAAGCTCATTTTACATTGAAAGCTGAGTTTAAGTGACACGCCTAGACTAAATCCGTTAGACTGAATATTTTAGAGGACGACGGCGTGGCGAGCGGGCTTGAAAATGACGTACCTGCTAGTGTTGCATTGTGTTTTATCGACATGTTGTGTATTATCGAAATGTTGCATTGTGTATTATCGACACTACTAATATCCTTTTCACTAGAAACGGGATATTCAACATGATTTTTGAGTTCTAATAATTGTTCCCGATATTTCGGCACAGTTGTAAAAGTCGGAAAAGTATGTACATAACCATGATAGTTTCAAAAGTTATACTACTAATATCGCCGGTCGGAGTCTTTACTGGGGCATCCCAAAAAATAAAAGAATATAATATATTTGCAAAAAACTAAAAAAAAAACCCATACAAAAAATGTCGTTGCAAAAAGGCCCTAACTCAGCATTGGCATAAGACTGTGTCGAGTAATAATTGAAGGTTAATAGTTTTATATATTTTGAAATTAAATTTTTTCCGCCTTTATTTTTATTTTCAGTGCATTTTCGTCATAATAATTTCAAGGCTTTATGACTGTTTTGTTATTATTCAGGTAGTATTTGTACTTTCTCTAAAATATGTAATTTTGTAAAATGTGCCAATAATAAAGTAAGATCTCTTTGACCAGAGCGATCAATGCCATATCAATCAAAAAAGTTGCTTATGCCGGCCACTCACGCTCAAGTTCACGGTCAAGTTCGCAGCGGACTTGATGCGGCGTCCATTAAACTTGATGGTGTATGGCTATGGGTGTGCATGACAAGTCTACTTGATTAGCCATACACCGTCAAGTTTACTGGACGCCGCATCAATTCCGCTGCGAACTTGACGGTGAACTTGAGTGTGAGTGGCCTGCATAAAGTCAATGATATTGCAGAGATAGAAAGCTGACCATTTTACAAAATAAGTAAATCTTTCTAATTATTGAATTGAAATTAACGAAAAATCATTATTACCATTATTCCATTTATTATTTTTATTAGCCAGTATTCTGGGCACGCTGTCACGTGACGGCAGCGTGATCTGGTATATAGGTAGGTTTTTGGTTTAGTTTTAGATTTACTAAAGGTTTCATAATTTTAAAAAATAAATACAAAAACCAAGCAATATAAAAATCAAGTCTAATTATAATAAAATTTAAATTAGAATGGCTTGTACTTCGTAGAGATTGGTTGCAGTATCTACAAGTGCAAGACTTGTACTTTACTTAAAATCATAATTGAAACGTTCACAAAATCTACGACACGAAATACGCACTGCTACGCCGTAGCCCGTAGCACATTCGTAGACACTTTACTGTTCGCCGTTACGATTATATTCGTGGTTCCGTAACCGTCTCTTTTTTCATACTTGCTAGTGATTATTTTATAAAAACGGGAAATTTTCACGTACCGTTAAATCTATGTAAGCACCGACATTGTTTCGACCCGTTTCGAGAGTCTTTTTCAAGGTGAGTGAACGCGACGCACTCCACCCGCGTCTCGCTTAGCTTTTGCTCTTTAGTCTTCTCGCTTTTTGTCGGTGCTTACATCGATTTAACGGTACGTGAAAATTTCCCGTTGTTATAAAATAATTGATATGATTCACGAAAGTTTTTATAGTAAAATTGCTAGTGATTTTTGATTAATCCCATTCATCATAATAATCATGAGCCAGTAGGAGTCCACTGCTGGATATAGGTCTCCCCATAGAATGCCACGACGAACAGTTTTTACCCGCTTCTATTTATAGAATTACAGCGATCGTTTTTTTTTAATTTGTATGAATGACGGATCTAACAGATTTCCCACCAGATGTTAAGCGATAACCGCCTGCCTTTAACAATGCGTTACCACATAGGTCACGTCCACCTAGGACGCGCCCTATATGGCATTACACTGCGCCCGCCACTCTGAGACATAAAGATGAAAAGTCTCATGTGCCTGTAATTAATAATTGCAGTAATTGCATTAATAATTAAAGTAATTGCACCCATACCCTTCAAACCGGAACACAGCAATGTGAGCACTACTGTTTTGCAGCAGAAATAGGTATGGTGGTAGTACATTCCCGGACGAACTCTTCCACAAAAAGCTCTACTATGTATATACTACTTGTACGAGATCTGCAGATATTTTTTCGGAGTATTTTCTATGAATAATAAAAAGTATCTATCTATGTAATGTATTGCATTAATTATATCAGTTATCTAATACCCATATTACAAGCTCTGCTTAGCTTGGGGCTAGATAATGTTGTGTGACCTGTCCAGCATTAATTATTTATTTACTACTAAGGAAAAAATAAATATATTGGTTAATTGAATATACCTTCCGCTTAACTTATTACAACAAAATAAACAATCATGGATAATCAATTATCCCCAATTCAAACTGTACAATCCAAACTATACAATCTAAACTATACAATCCAAACTATACAATCTAAACTATCGATACACGCCACAGCCAACCGCATTCAGTAACCATAAAATCATACTGTCCTCCATGAATAATAGGAGCGGGGTATTTTAGAATTATGACGTCATAGCACCGACGACAGCGCCACAAACTGTCCCGAAGAGTAAACAGGGCCAGAGGGTATCCATTCCCAGATTGAAAGCTTTTTGCTCTGAAAGCTTTTATTTTATTAATCCGAACACGATTCATCTACAGCGCTATTGTGCGATGCCTTGATGAGGTTTATGCATAAATTAATTATTATTGTACCTGTCTATGTACATAATAAGCTACCACTAGTACAAGAAATATGCCAGCTCTGAAATAAATTCACATTATCTAGCCCCAAGCTAAGCAGAGCTTGTGTTATAATAATACATTACATACATAGATATTTTTTATTTAACATAAAAAATACCTAGAACACCCCGAACAAATATCTGCAGATCGTACAAATATTTGTTCCGAGGCGGGAATCGAACCCGCAACCTCCTGCGTCGCAGGCGAACCCTCACCCGCAGCGCCGCAGAGGTCATTAAAACTAGGTTACGACTTGACTATAAAAATATAATTACAGGTCTAGCGCTTAACAGAGTCAGTCCCAGAGGTATGGGAGCGGTACGGGAGGGGTGTTTTCGTCCTAGACCTGTATATCACATGACATTGGCGAAATTGTTTGGAGCACCCCTCAGAAGCCATTATAAAAAGAGTACAAGGAGTCAACCGTAGAGTTATTAGAAAGTATTTATTTAGAACCAAAAATGTGTTTTTTTTTTATACAACTTGGATTTACGGATCGAGCCAACCTGATGTTAAGCGGTACCCTCTGCCTATGAACAGTGCATTACCACATAGGTCACGTCTACCTAGGACGCACCCTATGTGGCATTGCACTGTGCCCGCCACCCTGAGACATAAAGATGAAAAGTCTCATGTGCCTGTAATTTCACCGGCACCCTTCAAACCGGAACACAGCAATGTGAGCACTACTGCTTTGCGGCAGAAATAGGTATGGCGGTAGTACTTCCCTGGACGAACTCTTTCACAAAAAAGCTCTAGCAGGTACTAACTGAACAACATGATCGGATATTGGGAATTGGTCAAAAATTGGAATCACCTGGTCGTGTGAGCTTCCAGCTTTAGACGTTATTTTTGTACGTGATTTGATATAGTTGAGTGGTTTCAGGTTTTATTGAAAAAACAGGCAATTAAGAATATTTCATCGTAAACATCTTGCGAAGACTTTTGGCGTGGTTTAGTTGTTATTCGTGTGGATCACGGCTATTGCTGTGGCACAACACGATCAAGTGACATTTTAGCAATGCTGGTGTTATGGGTGGGGATTATAGCTTAACTTCAATTGGACTTGTTGAAAGTAACACTACTCATTCAAAACAGTTTTCTCTCGTCTAGAATATGCGACAGGAACAGCCCGAATATTATTTGTTTTTATATAATTTTTAGCCATGATGGTCTTTCTTATTTCCCATATTTTGAGGAGGAACGTTCCGCTTGCGGCGCGAAACTCATATTTGTGTTTTTTGCTAATCACAGCTCATCAACACAACCAGAGATAGCAAAACCTAATTTTGGAAATCTAGGAGACCTAAGACGCATATTTTGATTAAGTGTCTTCCAATAATGTCAATAAACAACAAAATCACTGTAAAAATCTTTGAATGATATTCACAGCTAAACCACAGATAAACATAGCTAAACTACATTAATGTAGTAGCTAAACTAATGATATTGATAAAACACTATCAATCTAAATGTATATTAGTTCTCATAATATCCGCAAAACCAGGTTTCGCTATCTCAAGCAAGATGTGTCGATGAGCTGTGATTAGCAAGAAACACAATAAAATTGAATTTATTGTTAAACGAAGCACTGTAATTGCCATTTTGATTAAGTTTTAACTTAAATTAAAACACTAGTGATTAAACTATATCTATATCTATCACCGACATTGATTTCTCAAAGTTTGTATGAGAAACGGTTTCAGAACATCCACATAACAGCTGGGCCTTCAAATTGTTCCGACATTCATTCATTTAGCGCGATATGTTATATTACCGAATGGGCGGAGTCTAGCAAGAAAACAATAGCTGCAAGAAAGTGACTGCGCTATTGCTCACTTGAATCCGGGAAGAGATGAGGAATAGATTTATTCAGCTCGAAAGTAACTGACGTAAGCGACAAATGATAAAACTACGTTTCGCTTCTAAAGTAGCAAATATAAAAATAAATTCTCTTTTTAATCTAAGTAATGTGATTACCTACTGAATAGTTTAAAAATATACGCTTAGTACGAGTATTTTCTCTAATTGAAGGAGGGTCCTAAAACAGGTTTTAGGAGGGTCAATTTCAAAAAATAAAGCTTGCGAGAAAAGATTCACCAATCGTGTTTCTTGTCTATGATTTATTTAGATTACATCCTCAAGCAATTACTGTATTAACATCAAGTTTGTAACCTTTACTGTTACTGAGTGAGCATGTAACAACACGACTTTTAATTTTTTTAACATAATTATCTTCGTTGCTAACTCCAATTTGAGAATTTACTTCATACGCTACAAAACACATGTCTTTTGTTACGCTGTAACCTACAGGTAAAATATTAACTGCCAGCTCTGTATTGTGTAATTCTTTTGTCGTGTTATTATTGTCCGCGATATAAAATACGCTATGGAAAATTTTGTTCACGGTAGAAAATAATATTGCACTACGTTTATTTTCAGTCACCGACGCGATTGTACTCTTAAGAATTCATCACATTAATCTAAACGCAGTTCATTGAGGATGAAAACTCATTTCACTGTACAAAGAGAACCTTTTCACTTAAACGTACGCATAGAGTACCCTGCGCTGTAGAGAAATATTAGATTCATTCACGCTTTCTCTGTTCCCAACGCAATGAACGCTTTTGCGAACGCATCAACAGAATGCACATAATGACTGATTTTGATAAATTATTATATAATATACCTACTTACGGTTCTCAGGTTCACATGACAAGCGCTTAGCGCGCGTTTATAACTACATACATTTTATTCAGGCCGTACACATGCTTACGGGCGTTTTGATAAAGCGTACGCGTTGAACGCTGCGCTTGACTGTTGTCAGCGCGCGTCAATGCGCTTTGACATCATTGGTTTTCTAATTTCTATGTACCGCTCAGTTGAGCGCGCGCTTTTTACGTATTTTAGGGTTCGCTCAGTTCATCCAGAAATCGTCCCAAATGGAAACGGAAGGTGCATTTTAATTCTACATTTATTAAATTTTTCCATAAAAAAAGAACTCAAAACTGAACCACGGAGGCGCGGCAACGCCTGACATGCGTGCACAATGTCAAATACAAAAAAAATACGCGCGTTCAACGCGCTTGTCATCTGAACGTACCCTAAGAGCTGGTACACACTGGGCGCTGGGTGTTGCGTTCGTCGCGCGTTGGTAGCGTACACACAGCGCGCTAAGCAAGGCGTTCGACGAGCGTTATTATGGCACACTGGTTCCAAAATTGACGTCAAAGAAAGCGACCACGCCGCACAAAAGCGTCAACATCATCATCATTTACGGCAAAATGGCGGCGCATGTATCTATAAGCGCGCAGCTGACGCCCACAAAACGCACGTTCGAACGAAAATCTGACAGCGCGCGCTTACATGTGTACACCTTCGACAGACCTCTTTATTCTTAAATAAAACGCGCGTTACGAAAGCACGCGCTTGAAAACGCCTAATGTGTACTCGCTCTTAGAATTACAATATTGAATATTAGCTACGTTTTGTCGAATATAAGTCGCGACACCACGAGAGCAAAGCCGAGGATGGAAAAGTAGTCAAAGCAAAGTCATCATCATCAGACAGCCATCATACGTCCACTGCTGGGCCAATCATCCCATTGCACGTCATGATCAACACGCTTGTGTACTCAGGTGTATGTGCAACCCTTCCTCTCTTAGTCGGCTTTTTTTACGACGTCCGCGGGAGGACACGGATGATGGTATATTCTTAGGCCATCCGGCCTAAGAACTACCAGCCTCAGACCCAGACCCGTGGTGCTCATGAACCACGGGTCTAACCCCCTCCCTTACTAAAATATTATAACTAAAAGTTCGTCTGTAGCCCAGCTACTCTGCGCAGATTAAGTGAATTCTCTCGCAGATGGCACTTTTATCAGGTCTGCTTTCGCGCCGCGAAGCTACAGCTACCCACTTGAAGGCTTGATTACGTTAACTACAGCCTTCTTTATACAGGGTGGTAAGTCGACGGATTCCCGTCGAGGCGTGATAGTCGGGCCTAATTCAATTGGTAGCTTCAATCGATGCAGATGCATTGCAATTAGATAATTAGTTTTTTTTTATAATAACAAAATGTGTATGTTAAAAAAGTTCTTGCTTAATTAACTCAGTGAAAACCATAGACGCAGAATTTTTTCGCTAAGATCTATGGTGAAAACAGAGCTACAGTTTTTTTTCTCATTAGTTAAGTCTTTGGTAATTTACTTCTGTGTGGTCGTCAGAGAGTAGCCCTGACCGTGCCGATGGAAGCTCGGTGATTTTGACAACCTCTGTGACGCGGCGGGCGAACGTTCGCTTGCGACGCAGGAGGTTGCGGGTTCGATTCCCGCCTCGGAACAAATATTTGTGCGATCGCAGATATTTGTTCAGGGTGCTCTGGGTATTTTCTATGTATAATAAAAATATCTATCAATATAATGTATTGTATTAAGTATATCAGTTATCTAGTACCCATAACACAAGCTCTGCTTAGCTTGGGGCTAGATAATGTTGTGTGAACTGTCCAGCATTATTTATTGATTTATTTATTTAATTAGATAATTAGGTTTTTTTATATAACCAAATGTGTTTATTAAAATGTTTTAAATATTTTTACTCAGTAAAAACAGAGTTAAGTACAGTTTTTTTTTTCTTGTAAGATAAATCTTTGGTAAGTTACTTCTGTCCGGCCGTCAGAAAGTAGCCCTGACTGTGCCGATGGAAATGAGACAACCAATTGCTCAGTAACTTCTCATGTATTTGCATAATTAACACTTATTTATACTCTTAACTGTACAAGGTCTAACACACACTAACGCTAGTTTGCCTATTACATCTCGTGACGTTCTGCTTAGGTTGAAGGTTGCTGGTAGACATGCGGTAACTGCTGACACCACCGACCTCAATCGCGTGGTGCTAGGAATCCATGTTTAGCTTTGAACACAGATCATAGTCTACCTGTGTACCAAATTTCACCGAAATCAGTTCAGCCGTTTTGAGTAACAAACATCCAAACAGCGAAACATCAAAACATTCGCATCTTCTATATATATAAAACAAAGTCGTTTTAGTTACACCACTTATAACTCAAGAACGGGTAAACCGATTTAGCTGAAAATTGGTGGGGAGGTAGCTTAGAACCAGGAGATTGACATAGGGGGGTGGGGGTAGGAGGGGGGTCACCGGGGGCTACCCGTGCGAAGCCGGGGCGACTCGCTAGTTTATAATATTAGTGTGATGAGTCTAAGCTGTCCATAGGTCGGAACATGCAGCGTGCCTCTGGCATGTAAGTTGTACCTAAGTTGTGAGTTTTGGCGCAACTTGGACAATTAATCAAGAGTCGAGATTGAACTTCGTAAGTGGCGTGCACTGTTCCCGTGACGTCATCGGTTATGTTTGGAGTTTGAAGCTGATCGATTATGAAGGAAGTTGCGTTAATTGGTTTCAAAAAACAACTCGCATCAAAGTATTCACAATTAGAGGTAACTAGTATCTGCCCACGGCTTCACTCGCATTACACTAAAACAAAAAGTAGCCTAAGCGCAATCTGGGTCATTATATATTTACGAACGTAATTTCATACAAATCGGTTCAGCAGTTTCGGCGTGATTGTATAACAAACATCTAAACATACAAACTTTCATTTTGGCCGCAGGCCCGGCCCGCCACAGTCCCGACTGGACACGCACGGATTACAATTTTCGACAGTTTATGAAAATGCAGTGCCAGCCAGGCTTTTCCGTTAGCTATGTGATTCAGCCAGAACTATTCAAAAATTTAAATTCAGGCTTATTGAGAATTGCACTAAACCTATAAACAATTAGTCCATAGAAACATAAATACCTTAGAAACTAACATACATATAAAAACTATGGTGAGCCGGGCTGCGGTCACATTTAATAATATTAGTAACTAAAGACTAGTAACTAATACAACAAAAATAATATACAAGGTATGTACAAAATACCTACATATGAAACAGTTGTGCTACCTTAAGACCGCATCTAAAGATAGCTCAACAGGGGATCGATTTTTGAAAGTCACTAAGTGACTAGAAGTCACTAATGACAAAACGTCAACGATGACTTTGAAATCACTTTTTACCAAATGTCGTATTTTTGAAAGTGATACCCTGTCTACCAACTTGCAAATATTTCACAGTCGTTGTCTTTGACATGCATTTCAATTTAGGCAGTTTGTACCAGTTTTTCTTATCAAAAAATAGAGTATGGATATGTTATGTCTCAGGTGTTCTCACAGGTTTTCCCAGGAGTTCCCAGGTGTTCCCAGGTGTTCTCACAGGTGTTCTTACAGGTGTTCCCAGGAGTTCGCAGGTATTTCCAGGAGTTCGCAGGTGTTCCCAGGAGTTCGCAGGTGTTCCCAGGAGTTCCCAGGTATTCCTAGGTGTTCTTAGGTGTTTTCAGGTGTTCACACAGGTTTTCCCAGGAGTTACTAGGTGTTCCAAGGTGTTCCCAGGTGTTCTCAGGTGTTCCCAGGAGTTCCCAGGTGTTCCCAGGTTTTATCAGGAGTATCTAAGCGTTACTAGGTGTTCCCAGGTGTTCCCAGGTGTCTATAGGAGTTATCAGGTGTTCTCAGGTGTTCTCACAGTTGTTCCCAGGAGTTTCCAGGTGTTCCTAGGAGTTCCTAGATGTTGCCAGGTGTTCGCAGGTGTACCTATTCAGGTGTTCTCACGGGTGTTCTCAGGTGTTGTCTGTCAGGTGTTCTCGTAGGTGTTAATTCCAAGGTGTTCCCAGGTGTTCCCAGGTGTTATCAGGTGTTCTCAAATTTTCCCAGGTGTTACCAGTTAGACCATAGATAATATTATGTGTGGGTGGAATAGGAAAGCCACAAGATAAAGAGTAAAATTGAGTAAATACTATTCATAAATGTCAGTGCCAAAACAGTCACGGAGTGATTTCAAATCGAGTGGGTAGAGGCACTCGTATTGATATCATAGTATGAGAATTTTAGTCACCGCTGACTTCCAAAAATACGAACTTTTGGAAATCGGTGACTAATAGTCATTTTGCTGACTTCTAGTCACTCGCTGACTTTCAAAAATCGATCCCCTGATCCAAATCACTACCAGAACTTAAATCTTAAATCTTCAATTAGTAACTTATACTAGTTTATATCATTATTCATTATCAGACTATGGAGCCAGAACCCTAGTATTATTACTTTTTTTTCTTCTGGTGTTAGCTGCCTTAGTTTTATACAAAAACGTATTCCGGGTTGGTCCTGGAAACGTCTGCACAAATTTCCATCCAAAATAGCTAAGACACATCGCGCAAACGCCATATTTCATTAAAAAACACAATTCGTTCCGGAGTTATGAGGCTGCTGACAAACATACAAACAAACACACTATGACCCCTTACATTTTAGTAACGGTTTAAAAATTATAATGTTCTACAAAAATGTAGACTCTTTCAGAGATTGTCATGAATAAAAGAGACAGATTCTTCTAGGTTTGGTCGCGTTGGAACAAGAGAAAATTTATTTATAAGATTCAAAATGATCCTTGTGATTTCAATGAATAAAGTACTTTGATTTTAACTTTGATGTACCTATGTTTTAAATTCTAAACACTTCATTATCCACAAATACATTATCCACGAATTTGTGGTAAACGCATCGCCGATCACAGGCGAGGGTGCGGGTTCGAGTCCCGCTGGAACGGAATTTTTGGGTTACATTTAAATTTAATGTTATCCATAAAGTGTGGTTTACACTTGAAAAAAATAATAAACTACTCGTATGACTTCATTATCCTCGTTTTACCCCATGAATTCCGGAATATTCAAGATTAAACGCTTGAATAATAACCTTCGCTTGGACTATATTCAAAGTGCTAGCATATTCAAAGTTCTCGGCTTGACATCTCGGAGGTGAGACAAGATTCGAGGAGACAAGAGAACAATGCTTTAAAGTATAGAGCAGGAGCTGGTAACTTCTCAGGTTGGGTGATAATGATAATGGTAATCTTTATGTCCCTGTTGACACTATACATGTACTTAGGCATACATCATTTAACAATTTTATCACAAGTAATACATTTTGTAAAAATTAAAAAAACCCTCAACCGATATTGATCAAACCTTCGACCAAAGTAAAATAAATGGACTGGCCTTATCCATACAAAACGTCCGTGAAAAATAAGACAATTCGGATTTAGGGTACGGTCAACAAATAAACTATCTATCTATCTATCTATCTATCCAGCCACTGCTGAGTAAAGGCCTCTTCTCTATAGCGCCACTCCTGGCGGTCTTGTAAATAAACTAGGTGAAATTAAATTATTGAACTTCTTAAAAACTGTATTTTTTTAATACTTAATACTTTAACAGATGCAATGTGTTTACTAAAGTTATTTCAGTAGGTTTATAGTACAAAAAATCGCCGAAAAAAATGCAATTATTGAATGAAACTTTTACAAAAATACATGGTTCCCTTCTGTTTTATGTAGTTACGTATCTATTTTTCAGCTCTCAAACATACACAATATAAATCAATAGAAAAGCAAGTCCACCTAAGGTCTTCAGCTCAATCAATTTGTGAAAAATATATTTTTCATCACTCAATAAACTAAGAAAATATCATAAAAATCGTACGGAAACATAAATGTATAAAAATTCCAGTATTTAAGAAACTGCAGAGTGCAGTTTTAAGAATTTTGCACAATGAGTTTTTTTATACTACTTGGAATGACAGATCAAGAAGATGGCCCACCTGATGTTAAGTGGTACCCTCTGCCTATGAACAGTGCATTACCTCAGGTCACGTCAACCTAGGACGCGCCCTATGTGACATTCCACTGCGCCCGCCACCCTGAAACATAAAGATGAAAAGTCCCATGTGGCCATAATTTCATCGGCACCCTTACCCTTCAAACCGGAACACAGCAATGCGAGCACTACTGCTTTGCGGCAGAAACAGGTATGGTGGTAGTACTTCCCCGGACGAACTCTTTTACAAAAAAGCTCTACTACTACTAACCGTTTTTTGGCGTATAGAATTCATTGTGTAGAAAATGATCAGAGCAAATACGGGAAAATGTATTCCACTTCCAAAAGTCGCCTGTTCTTGCTCGTCTTATGACTTCTATCCATTTTTGTTTACCTTAGATTTTTTTTGGAAAGCTATAAGGTTAATTAACATGCCATTACATATTATATGCAATTACCTAAAGCGACGTGCTTAGCAATGTTTTGACGTAAATAATGCAAATTACAATTCTAAATCAATTCGATACCCCTTAGGCATCAGATTTTTTTGCAGTCTGTACCAGACCATCCGTCATGCGTGAAGTCTTGTCAAATATTTCGTCGCTGTAGTTGGAAAACTAAATAAGTAATAACAACAACAAAACCAACATCGCGAGAAAAACGCGATTTACTGTTTTATTGCGTCAAAAATGGCAATAGCTTTTTTATCGTAACTAATTTTTCAGTCCGTGTTTTGATATGTTATAGATTGGTACTGTATCTATTTTCGAATTTAATGATAATACATTTTAGTTCTTTTGATTAAGAGAAAAAAATAAAAAAACGACTATGTATTTTTCCCTCGCCAAAGTTTTGAATAATTGAAATGATCTATTATTTACTTATTTGAATATGACAATCCTATCCATGGGTATAGATTTATATAATATTAAAATACATTTTAAAATAAAACCAACTTATAATCATTTCTTTTTATCAAGACTGAATATTAGAAAACTACTGAAACACCTACATTATTTTAGCAGACTTATAAATTCAAAGTAAGTGACATAACAAACTTATCAAACGACTAATGCTTATAAAATCAACAAAATGAAAAAAAAATTGTGGAACACAATCATTCTAAGTATCAAAAAGATAAAGGTATGTCGACTAAAATTAAAACTATCTACGAGTATAAACTTGTGTCTGTTAACTTTCATTCAGAGTGGGGAACATTGAGATAATGTCCTGGGGCGTAGTCCTCCTTGTCGCTCGTCCTCTAGTGCAAGACGTGTCCATCGACATGTATGGGCCATCATAAACATGCAATAAAGTCGATTTCGCAAAATGTGTTACTTATGTAGTTTTCCTACCACACGACGATTTATAAGTTTTTAATCAATTGATGAAAATTATATTACAAAACCTTTACTTACGAATGAAATGCGATGCCTGAAGCTTTATTTGTATTTCTTGTGTTGTTTGCACTTGCAGAAAAGCACAGGAAGGCATTGTATTACCAAGGTATCTAATTTTGGTATTTTTCAGCATAGCTGTCACTCGTTGCCGTGACAAAAACTGACTGAAGCGAAGTATACTAGCTAGGTCTGTTTAGAAGCTTCAAAACTATCGTTCCCTAAGGCCCGTCCATTCATTTTATTTACGTCGATGGATCAAACATAGCTAAGAACACTCCCGACAAATTCAAATTCAAACAAAAAAACAAAAAAAACGAAATCGGTTCAGCCGTTCAGGAGCTACGATGCTACAGATAGACTCACATACATACACACACGCACACACAGACACGTCAAACTTATAACACCCCGTCTTTTTTGCGTCGTGGGTTTAAAACTAATAATATTCATAGTATAATACAAAATTAAATTAAATATATGACACCGGCATATTGTAAATCCTGCTTGCTCATTTGGTATCTGCCACTGCAGGTAAGATTGCAGCCGTCCGTTGATGATATAGAGCATTATCTTGCTAGCGTGAGAAATGAGTCCCACTGTCCGGTAGTTTCCGCATGTCCTGGCATGTCTAGGCTCGTATTAAGTTCCCTGAACTAGGCCACCATATCACAAGCATGTGGTCTAATGGGCAACCAAGAAGTAACCAGTGACACGATGAAGTAAAAATTATCTCTTGGACTATTTTGCATAATATAAGAGGCGGGAAGCGGGTTGCGAATCCGAGACATATTCTTCGTTGCACCAAGCCAAATAGATTTTTGGGCGGAAATGCTTACGAGCTGTTGGATACCCCGACCAGTTTAGCATATGTACTTACATAAATGTATAATAATTATTTATAATTTAATTAAATTATTGTAATTTTATATAATTTTGTGCACAATTAGATTAATTTCGTGTTCTTGCATGTAAGTTCTATCCGAATTTGTATACTTACCATCTGAATTAGGTCCAAGTTTACATAACCACCAAACCGGTCGTTTTAGTAAAAAACCTCCGTCCTGTCAACAAATTAAAGACACAACGGTATGCCTAGTGTAGGCGTACGTTTACGCGACCACCGCGTTGGTTGGTTTACGGCAAAATTAAGGTATACAACATGTATACTTTACAACAATACGTGACGTGAACTGCCAAAAGTTTCACTTACACTCACAAAACATAAACACAAAATGATTCATTAAATTGACACTACGGGCTCTGTACATTTCTTCATACAAACTGCGCGTAAAACGCGGTCTTGGTAGAGCGCGTAAACTTGTAGCAAAAAGTCGCACAACGGCTACCGTAGCTGCACGGCCCGCTCAATGTGCCAGCGAACTTAGCCTTAGCATAGGTACATACACATTTTTAATTAAAGGTTCGTTTGTAAGTCGGACAAGATATACTGTATCCCGACTCCCAGCTTCCTCCTTCAGACTACAATGTTAAATCAATTTATTACGAATTCATCTTGATGATAATAAGCTGATGATTTTAAGCTGGAGGTTAGACGGGAGGCAACGCTGGATATATATTTAAGATATTAAGAGGTATATAATTGTACCCGGACTTGTTGATAAGATTCGTTGGTATAAGATTTGTCCTGGCTGGTAGCTTATTATGGAATGTGTTATTACTGGAAGAAAGCGTTAGCCGAGTCAGTCGTGGGAAGCAATGGCGGCGATGAGCTCACCACTTGTCACGTCTATATTCCACGATGGTGCAACCCACTGTGAAAAGAGGCCTATTGTGGCTCTGCCTACCCCTTCGGGGAAAAAGGCGTGTGTCTATGTATGTGTATGTATAATTGTACAATCTGCAAGTGCTAATATGTGTGGGTCTGTATGTACCGAATAATTACATGAGCGCTCGGCCGCACCGACGTAGGCTCCTTTCAGTGCCTACTGCTGATCTATACTCTCCTATAATCTTAACTATAATCTCCTCGGACATGCATCATTCACAAAGGCTCTTCGGATAGTCAACGAATTATGTAAAGAGTTGATGTTGATTTAATTACGATTCCATTGTCGATATTCACAATAGAAACTGTAAAATATCTTAGCAAGTAGGTATATCTTTCTGTTTTTCTTTGACGATTCGGTGTTTATTTACTGTAATGACATTGTAAAAAGTTAATAATAAATAAATAAGTATTTTCATTCATTCATTAATTCATGATGAAATCTGTTGTACCAACTCTAGCTAATTACAAATAGGCATCTCGCAGAGTGCACTCGCAATGGGCCACGCCATTAGATTTACAGTCCCAACTCAGCATCACATAAACCAACTTACATAGTTGACTAGTATGTAACAAAATGGAGGATATTTGAGAGTTCAATGTGTGGAGAGATGGCTAGTTTTAGTATTCTTGAAGAGGCGTCTCATACATTCTCTTCTCAGTGCTTCTTGTCAGTTAAGAGGCTTTCAAGAGACAAATAGACTTCTTTTAGGCTTCAAATAGGACTTGTTGATAAGATTCGTTGGTATAAGATTTGTCCTGGCTGCTAGCTTTATTATTGAATGTGTTATTACTGGAAGAAAGCGTTACCTAGCCGATTCAGTCGTGGGAAGCAATGGCGGCGATTAGGTCACCCCTCGTCACGTCTATGTTCTACGATGGTGCAACCCACTGTGAAAAGAGGCCCATCGAGGCTCTTCCTACCCCTTCAGGGAAAAAAGCATGTGTCTATGTATATACATATTTTTTTATAAAATGAGTATATGGAGCAGGCTAGCGGAACATTACATTAGTAGAGCTTAAAAAACATATTCTTTTCAAGTTCTTTACTTCTAGCTGCTAGAAAATTCACTTGGTATAACAAGTACCTACATTGCCGTGCTCCGGTTAGAAGGTGAGATTGCCAGTGAAATTACAGACGCTTGAGTCTTACCAATCAACTGCTTTCAAGATACGAGCGAGCTCGGACCGAGTATGCTCGTACGAGCAAATTCGCATCAGAGTTCTACTTACGCTAACACCAGGCAGAAATCTTCATACAAAAAAAACGCCCGCCCCTCATGAAAAAGCAGTTTTTCACCCCCGACGCAAAAACGACGGGGTGTTATAAGTTTGACGTGTCTGTGTGTGTGTGTGTGTGTGTGTGTGTGTGTGTGTGTGTGTGAGAGTGTATGTGTGTGTGTGTGTGTGTGTGTGTGTGTGTGTGTGTGTCTGTCTGTGCCATCGTAGCTCCCAAACGGATGAACCGATTTTGTTTTTTTTTTGTTTGAAAAGTGAATTAGTCGGGAGTGTTCTTCTATGTTTGATTAAAATCGGTTCAGCCGTTTCATTGTGATGGGGTTTTTTTTAATTTTTACAAAATTGATTACTTGTTATTAAATATCCCGTAAAATAAATATAATTTTTAAAAACCCCTACAGTACTCCCCCTCGTTTTTGTTGCATTGATTTTATTTATCGATTTTTTTACTTAATGATATGCTCCATTTTAATAAACAATCGAATCTTCCCAAAAGTTAGAAATAACTTTGGGTTTTTTTTCTATCGAGAAAATATTGTCCTATCGTGTTTCTGGTACAGTGATCCCTCGGAATTATAATGAAGTATCCATACATATTTATTAATGAATATTGTAGTTGATTTAGTCACTTCAAAAACAAATCTACATACATACATAAACTCACGCCTGTTTCCCGGAGGGGTAAGCAGAGACCACGGATTTCCACTTGCTACGGACACACTTCTTTTGCTTCATTCACTCTCATCACATTCTTCATACATGCTCATCGGTAAAGGGTACTCTTGCCCTGGCCTTTTTCCAGAACGTCTCCGATCTGGTCTGAATACGTTCGCCGAGGTCTTCCCCTTCCCACTGTCACATTCACGCTCGTCAAAATCAAATCTAAGATTGGTAATTTTGCGTTATACCAATAACCATTTCTTACTTCTAAATATAACTGCTACAAACCTACTATAATATTATAGTAAGTAGATACAAGTAGCGAAGTAGGTATCATGCCAAGAAATCTCCCTCATCTAAATTGAAACCAGCTCAGCAGTCCTGATGCATCAGATCCGTTTATAGATAAATTTGTTCGCCTGCACAACTGCATGCCTTGCGAAAATGTTTATGCATTTTACCGAAATCTGAGTAAAATAAAAATGGATGTAAAAAAGCAGGGGGCGATTATCGGATTGTAGACATTGCTGTTGAATAGAGATAATACCAAAACAAGATGGCGAATGTCGATATTTTATTCAGCATTCGCCATTTTGTTTCAACATATCTCTATTCAACACCAATTTCGACAATCAGAGAATCGCTCTCCTGGCTTTAAGGTGGATATTCTCGCTTGTGGCGCGAAATTATTATTTTTTGGTGTTTTTGCTCATTACTTCTTCAACACTTTTTCAGATAGCGAATCACAGAACTCGAATTATTTTAACATCTCGCATGCTAAAGACCACACGTTGTATCTCGTGTGAATTGCGTTCGAGATATAAAACTGTGAGATGGCGAGAATAGGAAAAATTAGGCAGCTATATAAATAAAATAAATAATGGACAGTTCACATAACATAACTATGGGTACTAGATAACTGATATACTTAATACAATCCATTACATATGTAGTTTTTTTTATTATACATAGAACATACCCAGCACTATATTCTTACTAACTTGCATTATTTAACCAGCAAACCCCTTTTTTTTTTTTTTTTTTTTTTTCGGTTTTGAAAATCCTCATTGATTCCCTCACTAGCGGGGGCTTGGGGGGATATGTTGGACTTTAACCAACTAAAAACCACACCGGTGTTTCCTCACACGCTTTTGGCTGGGGTTACGGAAACAGTAATAATCTTCCGCGATCCCGGCAGCGTTGGTCGATCTGGACCCCCTCTCTTTCGTTGTAAAGATTTATCTTTACAAATACGCTCTGGGGCGCGCGGGAAACACCGCGCGCGCCGCCTTGGGGCTATTTCTTCGGCGATAGACTCCCCCGAGTCTACCGTCATAGCCCCAGTTATGGAGGTTGAAGAAGAATGCCAGAGGGCCTTCTCCTCCTACGTCTTGGTCTCCGGCTGCGTATCAGAAGATTGGAAGATATCTCCCTCTCTCTCTCCGCAGCCTCCTTCCGCGATATAACTATTTCACAGAAGGATGACATCACTTCCCACGATGTCTCATTTTCCAGCATTGATTTTATCAATGCTGGAAGAGAGAGGTCGTCTCCTACTTCAGCGACGAGGATACGGCGCTCTTCCTCCCAGGCAGGACACACTTCAAGTGTGTGCTGCGCCGTATCGACGAACCAGCAAACCCCTAGCTTAACTAGAACTTAACGTAGGGATTGAAAGAGTTGGCCGTATTCCAAATAATATTTTCTCTGAGGGAATATTCTCATAGTAATTTGCGTTGTTCGCTGCGGACTACGGAATTATAGTTGGTTGGTGAATTTTGGATGTTGTTTGTTACTCTTTACTATGTTACTATCTTAATCACTTACAGCGATAAGGCCGCCCTTTGTACTGTAATTTGATTTAGTTAATCCTATCGTTTTTTTAGGTGTAGGTACAATAAAGTGTTAATCTATCTATCTATCTATCTCTTAAGGCGCGATAGGTTCTCAAATGTCTCTAGAATTTTAAAGTTTTTGATAAGAATTTTCATAGTTTTCTATGAAGAAAAAAATATATGATATTCTTGAGCTTTTTATCTAGTGAAATCAATAATTCAACACAATATTTCAATTACTTCACTCGATAAAAAAAAATAACAAAGATACCTCCTTTTTAAAATTTAAATGCTATTTTTCACTCACTTCTCTCACGTTTTAATTTTTGAAACATTTGGTTACATGTTAGTTATTATTTGAGTTAGTGAATTCATCAACAAAATTAAACAAAACTTTGAACGACATTTTTATATAAATTTTTTATACATAAAAACACGGTATCAGAGCGTGCGCTCGCCTTCTTCGCCTCATACAAAAATGTTCGTTGAACCTATAGCGCCTTAATATCTTATACACTTCAAAGCTTTTAATTAATAGTAGTTTACGAAATTGACACAAAACAGGGATGATTAAAAAACGAGTGTGCGGGCGAGGTAGTATCACACGAGTGTTTTAATACCTAAGTTAGTATAGTATTATTATATCTATGGTTATGTGCAGTTTCATACACTTTTTCACATACTAAATCTACACTTATGCAATGAAACTGTTACATGACTGTTACTTAGTTTCCAATACTATCAAATACTCGTACTAAGCCCTCAGAACACACCTTAAGTTACTGGAGTCACTATCATCTTCAAAGTGATCCTTTAAGGTCCCCTTTTTTCCTGTTTCGATACGGAACAAAAAATAATAACGTTAACACCAAATTAAAAAAAAAATAGTAGTTCGATTTGGCTCGATAAATGGCGCTGACTCAACTATGGTTGTCAAAATTAACAAATGCATTATCTGTGCGGTGTACGCGTACCTATAAGTTACTTCGTAGTGATCCTATGTTAGGGAGTATATTCTTTCCTCGTAACGATTTATTCGTTTTTCCGAACCATTTGTAACTAGCGATTTGTTTGTTTTGTGTGATAGTAACAAAATACTACGAAAATACATCTCTACGTTGTTGGCGTTGACATTTCACTTTACTTTGACAGTTAAGTACAGAGCAGCGCCATCTATTTTCAAGGGTGTATGCATGATTTGAAACGGCCGTGAATATTCATGTTACTAAGTAGTAAATGTTTGCATGCCAGTCTGTCTGTTAGTATACATTCTTTGTTTATCAGGACTTACAAATGGAGTTTACTGTTAATATACAACAAACAAAAAATGGACCATTTCACAAAGATTCATTCATTCAAACACAGCGATCATTGTTCTCACATATCTCGTCATGGAGGCAAATATAATCGGGCTATTTTTTCTTGTGATCACGATTCCCGTTGTTTATGTAAGTAAAATACTCACTCGTATAATAATCATGCTGTGTTCTCTTACAACTTTGTGGTATGCTCGAAACTTTTAGTATGGAAACTAACTACACCTGTCCTAGGTAACGATTAAATATTTGCTAGTTAGTAATACCATTCTATAAACTATTGATTTAAGTGCACTGTCTATTCCCCAGTATATATTGTAGTTTTTTATACTAATTTGTATTTACAAAGGGCTGTTTTCATAACGTCAAAATGAAGCGTGGCTTCAGTCGCCAGAGACAGAGATAGAGTCGTCAGATTAGTAGGCAGTAGAGCTTTTTTGTGAAAGAGTTCGTCCGGGGAAGTACTACCACCATACCTATTTCTGCCGCAAAGCAGTAGTGCTCGCATTGCTGTGTTCCAGTTTGTATGGTGTATGGTTGCCGGTGAAATTACAGGCACATGAGAATTTTCATCTTTATGTCTCAGAGTGGCGGGCGCAGTGCAATACCACATAAGGTGCGTCCTAGGTAGACGTGACCTATGTGATAATGTATTGTTTATAGGCAGAGGGTATTGCTTAAAATCAGGTGGGTCATCAGCGTGATGCGTCATTCCAAGTAGTATAAAAAAAAAACACCCCTCCCGGACTGCTCCCGTACCTCAAGGACTGACTCAGTTAAGCGTTAGACCTGTAGTTGTGACTGTTGACTTCGGGACCTATATATGCTTGGTTCGCAACCCATGCCATTACCATCGTGTTCAACTTTACAGGGTTCCGCTCCAGGATCGTTCTTTTGGAAGCCTCGTCTTGGTATCGATTTTACGGAGTCAAATGACCAAGGTGTTTTTTTTTCTTTGCTTACAATATAAAATTCCGTGACAACATTACAATCTTGCCGTAAGGCAGGCTAATAAGTAAATATATTGATCTGAGTTTATAACAAACTATTCCTAAGAATGTGTCCACTAAATCTTTTCTTACCTACTGTCTCTATTTTTGGTACACTTTAGCACTAGTTTGCACTACACTATACACTATTGCTTACACTTCACTAGCTCATAAGGTTTCGTTCTTTTGAGTCTTCTCGCTATGTCTGTGTTGTCGAGAAGCTGGATTGCCTCGACGTTCACATGATGAAGTCTACGTTGGTGAGTTTCTGCATATTTTTTAAAATGATTTTATCAACGAACTGTATTGTAAGGTCAAGGTGTAAATATAGTATGTAGCAACCTATACACAGGGTGTCCCAAGACTATGCGACGTGAAGAGAAAGTACCTACCTTAAATATTGTAGATAGGATATTTTACTGAAAGGAGGCTATTTATTTTTAAAAGATTTATTTATTTTATTTTATTTTATTTAAATTCAACTGCTTACTGCACTTACAGTATACACCAACGCGCGCAGAAAGCCAAACAATAGGTACATATATTAAAAACTACTTAACTTAGAAAACTAATAGAAGAATTTAAGAAAACATTAAAATTTGAAAAAATACATCTGTTTCTGGTTTCTGAGCAACCAGGGCGTTGAGGAAATTCAGAGCATGAGCTGTAGGAGCATACCGGGTGGTTTGCGTTCAAAGATAATAATACTGCATTTAAAGATTTTCTAAAAACTACTTACTTCGTCTGGGAATCGAACCGACTTAAATGTGAAAAAAACCCCGTATTTATATAATGCCAATCGAAAGAATTTACAAAAAATAATAATTCCTGTTGAGTAACATATTATCTTAAAACAAAGGAACAACGTAAAATTAATCATTTTAATTTTAATTTTTAATTTAATTCGGTTCGATTCCCAGACGAAGCAAGTAATTTTTAGAAAATCTTTAAATGCTGAATTACTATCTTTTAAAAATAAAATAATGTCTCCTTTCAGCAAAATATCATATCTACAATATTTAAGGTAGGTACTTTCCCTTTATGCTGCATAGTCTTGGGATGTCCTATTATTTGTCGAAGAGATTTAAAAATCCTACTGCATAAATTAATGTTGATTTTGATTTTGATTTTGCAGGGGGATTCAACCAAAGTTATGTATTAAACCGTGCTAACGCAAGAAACGGTTTTATCGCGTTGATATACCCTTACGAAATAGGCCTTACTATAACGGGACTGGCTGATGCAGTATCAACGAGGAGGCCTCATCCCCAACTAGACCCCATGTCTGCCCATTACTATACAAACAGGTACAGGTGGTTTCTGAGACATCTCAGTTCGTAAGTCTGTTACATTAATTTCTGTTATAATTTTACCAAACATTATATGGATATCAACATCCAGAAGTTCAGCCTCAGGGTGAGCCAGCGGGCTATGGAGCGCAATACGAGTCGAATTACGAGTCAAACCCATTTCCACAACATGAAAAACCGGCCAAGTGCGAGTCGGACTCGCGCACGAAGAGTTCCGTACCATTAGTTTAAAATAATAATAATAATAATTGCACGCAAAAAGTGGTCACCCATCCAAAAACTGACCCCGCAGAGCATCGCTTAACCTACATTTGGAAAAAAAAAAGATTTTTGTATGGGAGCCCCCTTAAATATTTATTTAATTCTGTTTTTTAGTATTTGTTTTTATAGCTGTAACAAAAATACATCATCTGTGAAAATTTAAACTGTCTAACTATCACGGTTCATGAGATACAGCCTGGTGACAGAAGGACGGACAGACAGACAGATGGACAGCCGAGCCTTAGTAATAGGGTCTCGTGTTACCCTTTGGGTACGGAACCCTAAAAATTAACCAGTTTTTTTAAATCCTAATTCAGCCTAAAAGTTCGATGAGTTGTAGGTGTGTTCTTGATATAATTGCAGGGTTACGGACTGGCTCGGAAATCGTATTGGTTACTACGGCACCCATCAAGACAATGAGAAACGATATCTGTACATGGACAAGCTCACGCCACGCTGGATGAGGAGATTGTTGCCCTTCATAGATGAGGAGTGGGAAGAGGAAGAAAAAAACTTGAAACTCTTCCTTAGCCCAACCATCAACGAACCATTTCAAAATATCGCTGTCAATGAAACTGTAGTAAAAGGTAAGATATCATCATCATCATCATCATCATTATCATCATCAGCGTATAGAAGTCCTCTGATATGACGAATAATTTCCAGACGTTTACGTAAACCATTATATTTACCGAGTACTTTGATCACTTTTTTAATTAAAATAAAAACAGCTCGTATGAACGCAGACATTAAGTGCACGACGGCTTTCTGGGCTTAAATGGTTTAAGCAAATTAGGGTTCCGTAGTCCAAATGACAAAAAACCTTTTCACACCACCTGCTCGACAATGTCCAATTACTTATCATGCAACCTCAATGTAAAATAAAGCATTATCTCTTGAGGGATATAAAGTTCTATGAAACTCCCTAAGGAATAAAGAGATTCAAATTTGGAACGTCAAATTCGTGTGGAATCCGTGGAAACTCTAAGTAAAAACATGCCCATAAACATGGCCATAACATGGCATTGTAAAGAGTTTATTTTACTTTGGTCGAAGGTAAAGAGGATTGTTCGAAAATCGAAATGGCCACCCTAAGCAGTACTCAAAAGAAAGTGCGTTTACAAAGAATGTGAAACAAAAGATGGTGTTTGGTGCTGTGATTTTCAGTGAATTTTAATTGTCTCGTAGAAGGTGTGAAAAGTAGAGTATGCTCCTCTGGACCAAAGCCTGTCTTCGTCATGGGCAGCTTGAACGGAGTTCGGGAGTTAACTCTAGAGTCCGTTGTTACGCTCAGGGTTCAAAATGCCGAGGTAAGACACTGCTTTATTCCCATAGTGCATAATCTACTGTTATATTTTCGTCCTGCTTGATACCTAATGTTTTTGTTTTAGAAGTGGAAGTTGGAGACTTAAACGTCGTGACGGAAGGTCATTTCTACCCAGTTTCAAGTGCATCTTGTCACTTCAGTGTTAAAGCTCATAATGATGCCGCCATCGTACTCTCAGACCACCCTGAGGATACTGACCCCACGATCTATGTTTGTACTCACAAGCCTTTAATTTACTGAACTTAAATTTAAATGTGACCCAAAAATTCCGTTCCAGCGGGACTCGAACCCGCATCTTCGCCTGTAATCGACGATGCCTTTACCAATTTGGCCACGAGCTATAACGCTGGAGACGAAATTTGTGGGCACTATCAACTCGGCTACAGCGCCGATGGGAGCCATCTACAGGTGTTTCATTGGAAACCTTCTGTTCAATGTCTGAAATTAGTTCGAACCATTGACAAGAGATGAGTTTATTATTTTTCAAGTGTAAACCACACTTTATGGATAACATAAAATTAAATGTAACCCAAAATTCCGTTCCAGCGGGATGCGAACCAGCATCCGCTCCTGTGATCGGCAATACCTTTACCAATTTGGCCATAGGACGAGCTACGCTGGATCAATGTTATCCATAAATTAATGTTATCCATAAAGTGTGGTTTACACTTGAAAAATAATAAACTTTCACTGAACTTGTTAGTATGTTAGTTGGTAGGTATGTGTGTGTGTGTTAGTTAGTATTTTTTTTGTATCTACGTGAATGACGGAACAAGTAGATGGCCCACCTGATTAGATCTTAAGCGGTAACAATGCATTACCTCACAGGTTACGTCTACCTAGGCCCCGCCCAATGTGGCATTGCACTGCGCCCGCCTCTCTGAGACATAAAGATGATAAAAAGTCTCATATGCCTGTAATTTCATCGGCACCCATACCCTTCAAACCGGAACACAGCAATGCGAGCACTACTGCTGTGCGGCAGAAATAGGTATGGAGGTAGTAGGTACTTCCCCGTACGAACTCTTTAATAAAAAGCTCTACTACTACTACTACTACTACTACTAAGGTACTGTAAGTTTATATGTGAACGTTAGGTATTTCCGTGGTATATTTTTTTTGTGTCGTTTGATTTTTATTCTGATTTAATATTCTTTAATTGTGTGCTATTTGTGTATATTAAGTGTTGACATGCCAATGTTATGTAATATAACGACATGGTGTAATAAATGAATATCTGAATATCTGAATACCAAAATGTATGTCAGTTAGTATGCATGTTAGTTTGCATGTGTGATAGTTAGTATGTATGTTAATATGTATGTTGGTTTGTATGTATGTTAGTTAGTATATAGGTTAGTTAGTGAGAGACAAATCTTGAAACTGAATTTTTTAATTGCTGAACTAGACTGACCGAAAAAATCGGGGAAAAAGGCGTGTGTATGAACTAGACCGATTGAGCTGAAATTTTGTAAAGCTGTCAAGTTCCGATGGCAATACAATATTATGGTGGCAGCGAGCTGATCTGATGATGGAGCAGACAACGGAACTCCGCGACGGATAATGTAGACTGGCACGCTTCTGCTCATTTTGATCAGCACACGGTTCCGATCACTGATTTTATAAAAGCTAGTACAGTGTTACCCAAAATATAAATCCGATCGACTGTTTTCGTTTGCGCAGAAAAGTGCAGACTGATATCCGACAGTAGCCGAACGTGTAGTATAGCTCTGACCCGCTGTATAGCTCTGTCCTGCTCACATATAACTGTCGACCGGTTGCGATTTTGCGTTAACTAATGCTGGACAAGTTCACACAACATTATGTAGCCCCAAGCTAAGCCAGAGCTTGTATTATGGGTACTAGATAACTGATATACTTAATATAATACATTACTTAGATAGATATTTTTTATTATGCATAGAAAAGACCCAGAACACCCTGAACAAACATCTGCAGAACTCACAAATATTTGTTCCGAGGCGGGAATCGAACCCGCAACCTCCTGCGTCACAGGCGAAGCATCGCCAGCCGCGTCACAGAGGTCGTACAGGTCGTATACCTATATAGCTCTATCCCGCTTACCGCCGCGATTTTGCCGCCAATGACAGCGCAAGATTTTAGCGCGCGATTGTTATTGGTAGAAAGAAGGTTCCCGCGGTATAGAAATTAGTCTACGGCGCAGGTACATCTGGTCGACATTAAATTTTATTAAATTAGTCTACGGCGCAGGTACATCTGGTCGACATTAAATTTTATTAAATTAGTCTACGGCGCAGGTACATCTGGTCGACATTAAATTTTATTAAATTAGTCTACGGCGCAGGTACATCTGGTCGACATTAAATTTTATTAAATTAGTCTACGGCGCAGGTACATCTGGTCGACATTATATTTTGGGTAAAACTGTACCGAAATTGTTATTTTTTCATAAAAAACTAATTCTAACATAAAACAACGTATTTTTGCGTAAATTTGCCTTGACCCATTATCTCGCCACTTTCAGCTTGTCGCTGGTTACTATAACGGAACCTCCTTTTCAATCCTTAAAAACAATACCCTAATTAAGTATGGCGACCTTGATGGCATTCTGGACAAATTCGCATTCCGCTCATTCTGGGTGCGGTGGGACGGAGGCATCTACTCCATGGGTCATGAAGGACAATCCTTTCCTTTCATCACGTGGAAGGACCCACAGCCCTTTCCTATCAAATTCCTGGGCGTGCGCAACGGCTTCAGTTCTACAGGCGTCTGGAAACTCACAGGTAGGTTCTAAACCAAAAACTCGTGCAAAATGTAGGTACTTACCCAACGCAATGCGGAACGCAGGGAAGCTCGCGACTATCGGCATCTCCCTTACGAAGTTCTCAAGGTTACCTCACGTAATGGGTCCAGCAGTGTACAACAAACTACCAGACTCTGTCACACCTGATGGCAGTGTTCCGTCTGAAACGTTGGATTATCGAGCAGAATTTATATTCTGTGAGCGAACTACTCGAAACAAGGTTAACTGTGTAGTCAATGAGGCTTCGACCAAAGTAATAAGTGTAGGTTTCTAATTGTTTTGTTTTGTACCTACCTTGACTTTATATTATTTTATGCTTTATAATTGTGATTTTATATTATTAGTTTTTTTTCAGAATTTCTGTACAATTTGTGTAATTATGAACCTTTATTTTTATTACTGTATTCTGTTTTTTTTTAATTTAGTCTATATGGAATGACGGAATAACGGCTCACCTGATGTTAAGTGGTACCCTCTGCCTATGAACAGTGCATTACCTCATAAGTTCACGTCCACCTATTGCATTGCACTGCACCCGCCAGCCACCCTGAGACTGTAATTTCACCGGCACATCATCATCATCATGCTTTTTTTTGTTTGTTTTTATGCCGTTGTTCCCTTCAAACCGGGACACTGCAATGCGAGCGTTACTGCTGCTTTGCGGCAGAACTAGGTGTTCCCCCGGACGAACTCTTTCACAAAAAAGCTCTATTACTACATGTAAATCGGCTTTACGAATGAATTGTATTACTGTATTTCAACTCCTGAAAATTGACCTTTTGTTGTTGACTATAGCTGTTATCGCGTGTTAGGGCACGCTTAGGATAAGCACCTAAGTACCTACTTGTACTATTGTTTATTTTGGCTCTAGTCAAACTCGATGTAGACAAAATGTAAGCAAACCTTATAGCCTGAAGGCTAAATGGGGATTTAGTCGAGCGGTTTGAGCTTCTTCGGATTGTGGAAATCAGCAGATTATATTTTTTCGGAAATCCTGGAAATGTTTTAACAAAAAAAAAACGACCACGCTCGAGAATGTCAAGGTGGCTTTTTTGTTACAAATTGTTGACCCTCCCACTCTCTTTCGTCACGCTCCTTAGAGTTTTTTTGTTTTCTGGTGCCAATATAATCAAAGGCACGCTCAAATCGTCGGCTTATTGAAATGCACACTATTCAGCATGTGATTAAGCCACCTTGTCTGACGCGCTCGAGTATTTCAAATGATCGTTTTTTTTTACTATTCATATCGGCTGCCCTGGACGCGGGTTCCTATTTTAAGGGCTTATATATAACGGAGGTACTCAACAGGGTGCAAGGTACAGTATATGTTAATCTGACGCACTCGAGTGAATTCCAAAATCCCCTCTTGGGCTCCCCTACTATTATACCTAACCTAAAAGTCAATCAATAACTCACGTACGTCAGACGTATGAGCATTCTGCGTCTGATTGAAGGCAGGATCAACGTGCAGGCCAGCTTCAGGGATCAGGGCGAGCTTTCGATCTCATCCCGGCATCGAGATTTTACCATCGCTCTTCCCGACACCGTGACAAAGCTCATCCGCACATCATAGATCCCTGGGTTTCTCGAACGACTCGTTTAACGAGATCATTTCTTCCCCATACCTACAAACTATGGAATGAGCTTCCATCTGAGGTTTTCCGCTTGGTTACGACATGTGTCGCTTCAAGAAAAATTTTCATAAATTCCTTCAGGTTAGGCAGCGCATCGGCAATACCCTGCGTGTGGCCGGTGTCTATAAGCGACGGTGATCACTTCACATCAGGTGGGAGCCGTAAGCTAGTTTGCCAATTTATTTCATAAAAAAAGGGTATGCAAAGCTACAGCTTCTGTCGCCGGCAAGTGAATGTTAATTCTTGCACCTTATTACAGGTCGGATGCTTGCGCGTAATGGAAAAACTGAGTTCCACACAGGTGAGGCACGTACCGAGGAAGGCATATCATTGATTTATTATTTGCAGCCCATATTGTCCCACTGCAGTGCAAAGGCCTCCCCCAATCCCACTAAAATTAAGAATTGCAAAGTTACGATATTTGGATAGTTGGATATTTGGATATAATAGCACAACATGCATAGCAGCAGACCCTGTGCATACCGTGTGCATACCGTGTGCATACTACGTGTATACCGTGTGCATACCGTGTGTATACCGAATGCATACCGTGTGCACACCGTGTCCATACCGCGTGAATACCGGTTCGTCTATATAGGAAGATATGGATCTTACTTTTTAAATTGTTATCTGAATTGTATTTAAGCTAAACATAACTGGAGCCTAAGCATAACTGGATTTATTTTTCAGGCACGATCGGTTATTAGTTGTGGGAGAGCAATGGCGGCAATGGTCATACTGATGTTCCTACAATTATGTTACCTAGGCGGCTATGGTGAAAAAGGCTTATTTAGGCTCTGTCTACCCCTTCAGGTAATAAGGCGTGTGTATATGTGTAGCCTAGCAGGCACAGGATTCCTTAAGTTAGTTAGTTACCTGCAACCAAACAATAAAACTCCTCGAAAAAACTCTGGCGTTGTATATTTTTTTTCTGCTACTTTATTACTATTGAAATACACCAGAGCATACTGTACGAGCAGTAGTCTAGTTACGGAATGACCAAAATCCGGAATGACCAAAATCCAATGGTTTTGTTCCGAGTAATTGTTTGACATGATGCCTACAGCAACCTATATTACACCGCACCGCTCGCCATCGGCAGAGGATTCACCTTAGAGCCAGGGTGGTCCCGCACTGTGCGGTTTCAGAGGAACATCCTCCCGCGAACGCTCAGGTTGTGGAAAGATCTCCCTGCTGAGGGTTTCCCAAGTGACTCTACAAAAGGGGAGTTTTTTTAAGGGTAAGCAACGCGCGTGTGATGCCTCTGGTAATGCAGGCTTCCATGTTAGGCTACGGTAACCTCTTACCTACCAACGACCGGTGGGCCGAAGATGGATTGCCAACAAGGTAGTATACAAAAAATTACGGCAGCACGCTGCAGGAGTAGTTTTGTTTGTTATGCTAGGTTCATATTGTTGTGTCGGCGTGTCGTGGCGCGCCAGAACGCAATCGGTTACGTTTATTACCTGTATGACTAGATTCGTAGGTACACGCGCTACAACACAACACAACCTACTAATGTGAATATATTTATACTCGTATGGGTAATTAAGCTAGGTTCATATTGTGTGTCGTGGCGCGCCAGAACGTAATCGGCAGTTCATGCGCCACAACACAACCTACTAATGTGAATCTACTCACGTGACTAGATTCACATGAATATAGTAGTAGTTTGTAGTAGAGTGACCTACTAATGTGAACATGGCTTTAGTGGTGCTTTCATGTTTGGTCATATTCTAATTACATTGCAGGCCTCCGTACTCGATGGGTCATATTATTTCATGGACTTAGTAACGGAGACCTGCAATGCTCTAAGACTTAGTATAAGTCCATATATGATGGATTATTTATTATTACTGAAAGTCTATGACGACCTCTGTGGCGCGGCTGGCGATGGTTCGCCTGCGACGCAGGAGGTTGCGGGTTCGATTCCCGCCTCGGAACAAATAATTTGTGCGTTTGCAGATATTTGTTCAGGGTGTTCTGGGTGTTTTCTATGCATAATAAAAATATCTATCTATGTAATGTATTATATTAAGTATATCAGTTATCTAGTACCCATAACACAAGCTCTGGCTTAGCTTGGGGCTAGATAATGTTGTGTGAACTGTCCAGCATTATTATTATTATTATTATTATTATACGCATAGACGTAAAATTTTCGCTATATACTAGATCTATGGACATACGAATACAAAAAAAAACTATTACAGGCTGACAACTTGCTGACAACACCATAGACTTTTTTTTACAATGGGAACTCTTACGTAGTATTTAAATCCTCTTTGATGGGGACAACACATTCCAATCATATTTTAACAAGTTACTTTTTATTAAAAATCTTGATGGTTTGATAATTTCCTAATACATCTACCTATAATGTTTACCTTTGATTCCTTGTTTCGTTTTATCATCCTACAAATTTTGTTCAACAATGAATTTGTCTTTGGGAAACCAGTCGCAAGAATATGATGACGAGGATTACTATGAAAACGCAGGAGATTATGCTTTTAAAAGGGTTGGAAATGAGACAAGCAACGTTAATCAAGTGATTCGCTTCGACCCTTCAAGGAAAAATAATACAGACGATCGGAAGGAGACTCATACAACAAATAAAGAAGTTAATATCACTACGATCGAATATACCAAACAACACCGACCAACCGTATTAGAAGCATGGACAACTTCAATACATCCTCACACAAAAAGCAAGACCACAAAAGAGTTTTCACCTGTTTCTTATAACAAGACAATATATTACGGACCAGCCACACCTATTAACATCAAAAGTAGAAACATAAGTAGGAGATACCTTTTTCCAAATGTGACTAGAAATCGTAACCAAATGCAACAGACATATTCTGAGAATACAAAACAGTTTGGAGTAAATCTACCAATCTTTCGCACGAATAAGTACACTCAATGCTACATGTGTGCATTAAATGAAGAAGATCAATTACCCCAGTGCACTTGCGAAAGTTCCCCAACTAAGAGTGACTGTCTGGCGGAGAGTGGATGCACTAAAAGGTGGCTAGATGTTGGTTCCTGTTATTTTGAAAGAGGGTGCAGAAGAGGCTTGCGGCTAGGATTGAGCGTAACTTCAGCAAGACTGTATGTTTTAGAACAGATGCTCGATAATATCGACGAGGGATGCGTGGTTTCTCCGCGGGCTATTTTGACGCCATTTAGTAAATCAGTATCGCTATTCGTGCGGTATCATGTCTGTGTCTGTAAGGGCGATCTCTGTAACAAAGCAACGAGGCTTCCTGGCGCCCGTTTGATTTGTCTAATGGTAGCTTCTGTTCATCTTATAGATAGGGCTTGTAAGTTAATAAAGTGAAACATTCTACTATCTATCACTTCTCGTTAGAGCCGGAAAGATCCTTACGCAAATTGTGAACTAGCTGAAACTAAAAATGAAATTGACACTGAATAAGTACTTATCTGAAAGCCAATATGACTTCTGTCCCAGCCGGGGTAATATCAATGCAATATCTGCAGGTAGTTAGGCAACCTCTCTACTTGTTTTAGATTTCGAAAACGCATTTGATAGAGATCTGCGGGAGGCATTTTGGCTCATTCTCCAAAAGTCAGGATATCCAAAGAATTTCGTCAACATCATGTATGAGGAGATCCGAATATTAAGTGGAGTAAAACAAGGTCTTCTAATAGCGCCTACTCTCTTCGCCATATACGTAGGTACTTTGCATTTGTCATGAGAGATTCGCTGCAGTATTGTACCTAGCAATCCAAGGCGTGTTTGACATATCAAGACGGCAAAGTCCAAACTGCAAAACATAATATCTATATTGGAGATAGTGCTCCACAGTAGTTGATTTTATCGTTGTTGTTTTAGTTTTCAAACGAAAGTAGTTCCATTTCAATAAGTTTTTTGTGAAAGCAATACAAGCTTTCATAAAATTAGTGATCGTAACCGTGTGCTGATCAAAATGCGCCTAAACACGGCCAGTCTACTATTATCCCTCGAAGAGTTCCGTTGTCCACCTTCCGTCTCCATCATCAGATCAGCTTGCTGTCACCATAATATTGCATTGTCATCGGAAGGTATGCAAAATATTATGTCAATCGGTTGAGGATAACTGCTTTAAAATTCAGTTGCAAGATTCCACCCGGATTATTTTGTGAAATAAATAGTTGTTCTATAGTAACGTATTTTTTTTTGCTGACGTTACTTTCATTCGTTTTAGATATAGGTACTTCTAGGTGGGATAAATACGGATTCTAAAAATGACATGAATATGAATGGTATGAATCCGGAATAATTATTATTACTTTTAGCTCGTGGGATGAATTTCTGGGATCAATACGGATGCACCCAGATTCCACGCAGACAAAAATACATAGGTACCTACATTGCAAGTTATATAAAAGCTAGTACAAACTATCTGGCAGTGTGCTTTTCATCGTATTTGAATGGCTTGGTCCGTTTCCCAAGCATATCGGTTCACGAAGCTGCTAGAAACAATTCTGCTTTGAGAGAGGATCGTTTACTGGAATTTGGTACAAAGGATTGTGATAGTCCAAGTACCTGCTGGATTCAAACGTGTTGGCTAGCTTGTGAACCAATCAAATCAAGCAAAATGTACCTAATGGTAACTTTTATGCTTAGAAAATCAAACGAGACTACAGGTATAAAATAAATAAATAATTAATGCTGGATAGTTCATACAACATTGTGTAGCCCCAAGCTAAGCAGAGCTTGTGTTATGGGTACTAGTTAACTGATATACTTAATACAATATATTACATAGATAGATATTTTTTATTGTATATAGAAACTACCCAGAATACCCTGAACAAATATCTGCAGATCGCACAAATATTTGTTCGAGGCGGGAATCGAAACCGCAACCTCCTGCGTCGCAGGCGAACGTTCGCCCGCCGCGTCACAGAGGTCGTCGTATTTGTGCGCAAGAATGGACCCAACTACTTTTTCATCATTTGCATTTTTTTTATTTGAATGCGCCCGTTATATTGAGAATAAGGACAAAAAGTCCCAAATGCTTGTAATTTCACCAGCACCATACCTTTCAACCTGGAACACAGCAATGCGAGCACTACTGCTTTGCAGCAGAAATAAATATTATGGTAAATAATAAAGCCGAGGGAAGCTGTAAGGGCTTTGTAAAATTATCTATTTTCTAAGAGATATTCAATAAAAACTGGTTTTTCGTGCGGTGCGAGGCATTTTTTTGTATGAATGGGGGTGTTTTCGGGGTCGTCGGGGGTACCCATTAAATCCGCTCGACGAAGATCAAATGTTTGTATGGTCATCAAATATTTGTTCCGGTTCTGGGTGTAGCGGAAAGTCAAATAAAACAATTCATTCAGTAACTTACTCATATATTTATTTCAAAATTCTTGGTACAATGTACAATTTTGGAATTAATTCTGTGATATATAAAACTAAAATTAACAATACTGAGCTCAATGGTACTCAACTGAAATCATTATAATGTTTTGACCAAATTATGTAATTATGGTGCAAAACCTAACATCTTCCAACTGGGGTTAGAACTAAGGCGGGGTGAAATTTGCAAATTACAGTCGATATTAGGTACTTAAATACTGAGTGGAGATTGGTATAGGATCCGTCCCGGAGGGATATTTGCAGTCATCCGGCTAGCTTATTACGTATCTTGCAATAGCAATGCGATAGCAAGAATTGCGCGAGAATTGTGTGATTATCGCATTGCTATTGGAAGATACGTAATAAGCTAGCGGATTTTACAGTGTGTCCAATGGCCTCATTAGCCAATTTAACCCCTTATTTATTTGTTATACTGGCCTTATAAATTGACGTAATTATTTGCAAAATGTTAATTTTAATAAAAAAAATAAAGTCTGTTTTCAGTGTTCAAACACCAGTTTTAATACAAATAAAACCACATAAAATCAGGTGCACCCCTTGTAGCCTAGATCCTGTTCATCCTATGCTGGTCATCATCAGACTCTGGAGACTGGTGTAGCCAAAAATCATATTTTGAGCTCAAAATGAAGGTTCTAGCCTCAATAATGCCCGAGTACCCTTTAAACAAACTGTTGCCAGGATGATCCTGGAAACGGCTGCATCAATTTCCACCAAACATAGCTAAGAACCATTTTGCAAAAACCAGCTTTCAGACAAAAAAAACCGCATAGAAATCAGAGCAGCCGTTTCGGAGCTGCGATGCCACATACATACACAGATACATACGTTAAGGCAATATGTTAAAATATCGAATGGGCAGAGACTAGCAAGAAAACAATTGAAAGTGACAGCGCTATTATTCACTTGAACCCGGGAAGAGATGAGGTACAGATATCTGCCACTTGGAAGTAGCTGATGTTAGCGACAAATGATAAAACTTAGTTTTGCTTCTAAAGTAGCAAATATACAAATAAATCCTTCTCCATTAATCTAATTAATGTGATTACCTACTGAATAGTATAAAAATTAACTCTTAATATAATCTCTGATCGAAGGAGGGACCTAAAAAGGGGTTTAGGAGGGCCAATTTCAAAAAATAAATCTATCGAGAAAAGGTTTACCAATCGTGTTTCTTTTCTTGATTTATTTAGATTAGGTACATCCTCACGTAATTGCTGTGTTGATATCAAGTTTGTAACCTTTACCGTTATTGAGTGAGCGTGTAACGCAACGACTCCAAAATGTTAACATAATCGTCTTAAACATAGGTAATTCCTTTGTTTGCGTCGGGGCTTAAAAAAATACTTTTTTTTCTGGCAGTAATCAAAGATATGGCCATTATTTAAAGATTGAGTTACCTACATTATTATAATATTTTGCGTGCAACCAACAACATGGTAGGTAGTGTGATAGGCAACTTCAACGTACAGACCGTTCACCGTAAGTTGGCCACCTGCCATGGAGTATTTACAGGTGCCATCTTACAGTGAACAAGCTGTAGCTTCAGTAAGGAGTTTTCCTAGTGTCATTTTACAATTATTTATCTCTCGCTAGATGGCGTTGGCGACAGTTTTGGAAATATCATATTCTCGTCCTATGTTTCTTCTTAACAGTCATAGAGTTCTCATCTCAATGCTCTCATCCACTTCTTTTAAACTTTCCGTGACGTGACACGATAATTTTGTTATACGTTTTTTTTATCACTCGTTTGAATGAAATGTTGGTCAAATTACGTAACATTTTACAGAATTTTGTATTTTTAAACTTTTTACGTTGGCTGAACGAAATTCTCAGCTGCTATGATAAAGTAAATTTCTAAAGTTACGGGAGCGCTATCTCTTGTCGATGAAAGAACTAAAACACAATGTCACTTGAAAAACTCCTCGTTATCTCTTAAAGACATGAGATTACTACGTATTCAAATAAGTTGTAATTTTTGTCGGTGTTTAACTATCTAAGTACCTACATCAGGTATTAGGTAACTACCTGATGGATATTTTATTTGATAAGTCGGTTCAAAAACTATGAACAAATCAAACCTCTAACTTGAATTTTCAAACAGATTCTTTCTTAATAACCGAGAATCTACGAATTTAATATACTGTCTTCATTTAATTAGCACATTGAGGTTATTGTGTTTGTATTTTATGATCTTTGACTTATTTATTTTTGTTTTATGCAGGCTCCACATTCGCGCCGTGAACACCCGTGAAAGCCGCGAACCGCGAGTGTGGATGGCTTTCGCGCCCGTTCACGGGGTTCGCGCCTGTTCACGCCTTGTTTCCCGTTCACTGTCGGTATTTGCGCCCGCTTCAAAGGTTTCGCGGGGTGCGAACCTCCCGTGAACGCGAACGCATCCACACTCGCGCGTGAAAACAGAAACGCGCGAGAGTCGGTGCCGTGAGGTTGTGTTTATTTGATTACGGAGGACGGTGCGTCAAAATGAGCGTCACTTGGACGAACGAGCTCATAGGACCACCTACCTAGTTCTGTTGCGATGTATCTTTGTCATCCACCACCATCGCCTTCTCCATTTGAAAAAAAAACTTTTATATACAAGTAATTGTAGTGAGCCAAAGCGCACAGCGTCATGGCGATAGCAGTGCATATTTCGGCGTCAATTCTCGACGAGCGCGTTAACTATACTGTGAACGATAGCGAATGTAGGGCATGCTTTTCGCGCCGACTTCGCGGCAAAATTAAGGCGTGAATTCACGCCGTGAATCACACAGGAGTCTGGAGCCCGCATTAGGTATATTCTTTATGTTTTTCATGATTATGTAATTCGTAGAGAGTTGGTTATTACCTTATATAATATGTAGCACTAATAATGCCCGTTCCACGAACAGGTAACATATTTTTTATGCAACAGCATACAATTATTTACATTTATTTATAAAAGCGACTCGTATTGCTTCATTAACTTCACCAAAACATTCTTACATTATTTACCTTATTATATAAATTTAGGTATATAATATGACTGTCTACCTAACAAAGGAAATGATAGATACTTTGAAATTGACTTTATTGCACTGTAATGCTATATAACACAATTATATAATAGTTATGCATAAGTTATTTAAATATTTTGTTAATATATTGAAATATGTTTATCATTTTAATCGAAAAATACATGTCACATTGCAGTTTTGGCAATTTTACTAATTTAAGTTTAAGATTTCAAATATATTTCGTTTGTTTGTGCATATAATTAGATTTTTCTATATGACAGCTAAGCGTAGCATTGTGTCCATAATATTTAAATAGATTTTCATATATTTACAATTATATATTATTGAATATAAAACATTTTTACTATATATTTTAATTCCTACTTAAATATAAAGGACTATGTTTTGAAACAATTTACATTTGACTTACATTCTAGTCATTCAGCATTTGCTTGTGGACTAGAGCTAAGATTGTGCTTACATACTTACATACGTATATTATCGCTTCTCGCTGTCACACGTAATTAAAAAATCAGCATCTGATTTATGCATATAACTAGATGAAAATAAACTAGGTATATTTGAATTGATATTTAAAGATTTCAAAACGATCAAGAAAAACCTTTTGTAATATGCATGATTCATGTACATAGACAACATGGCAGAGAGATTGCCAGCTTGAAAAACATAAAAATGCTAAAATAATTTATAGTAAGTATACATTTTGAGCGTCACTAAAAAACATTCTTAAGGCTCGCCACTAAAGAGTCTAGATTAGTATGTTCTTAGACTCACTCGCTAGAGCCACTAGAGAGTCTAGATTAGTATGTTCTTCTTACAAATCACTTTAATTTACACTGGGAATAACAAAAAATGCTTTTCTGGTCAAACATGCATACATAATTTCAATCTAATTGTCAAATCCAAAACAATTCCCGGTTTTGAAGTATTTTGTTTTGTTAAATATTAGACGGAGCAAGTCTTGCAGCACTGTTCCTTGTAACGCTTGAGCGCGCACAGGTTCATTGCGCGTACATTCTCGCAGAATCTGGACGTATCGCGGCAAATACCATCTGAAAACAAAAGTCAATTATAAAAAACAAAAACAAAAAACGGCCAAGTGCGAGTCGGACTCGCGCACGAAGGATTCGTGCATAAATGTCATCAGATACAGCCTGGTGACACCATTATCTATAAAAACGGCAAAAATTTAAGTTTTTTAAGGGAGCCCCCTTACATATTTATTTTATTCTATTTTTTAGTGCAACAGAAATACATCATTTATGAAAATTTCATCAGTCTAACTATTACTGTTCATGAGATACAGCCTGCTGACAGGCGGACAAACAGACAGACAGCGGAGCCTTAGTAATAGGGTCCCGTTTTACCCTCAGGGTACGGAACCCTAAAAATACCAATGAATTGTAACACAAATAATTAATTTTGTGAAAATTTTAAAAAAACCTCAACGCAATGAAACGTCTGAACCGATTTTGATCAAATATAGCTAAGAACACCCTCGACAAATTCACCTTTCAAACAACAAAATAATAATTGAAATCGGTTCATCCGTTCAGACAGACACAGACACACACACACACACACAGACACGTCAAACTTCGTTTTTGCGTCGGGGGTTAAAAATAAGCGGATCTGGTCTTACCCTTGCACATTGCCACATGACAGTCCCGGCTGACTATGGGGCGTGGTAGACCTTCGCAGGCCGCGGCCGCACTTCGCTCGCGTCGCCTCACTCGCCCGCCACTGCCTCGCCACACGCAGCGTAGCACGCGGTGTTGCCGACCCATACCTTTGCAGGGCCCTACACACTGTGGGAAACATTTTGTCATGAATACAATTTAGTTGGAAATTAGGGAAGTGAGCAACTAATATTTAGTGAGGACACGAGAAACGAGAAATGGAAGTTGGTAAAGTAGTTTTATATCATAATTTATTTTTCAATTCAAGCTTTTTTAAAATTTGCGATCGTAATAGTGTCCTGATCAAAATGAGCCAAAACACGGCCAGTCTACTATTATCGATCGAGGAGTTCCATATTCCGTCTCCATCATTAGATCAGCTCGCTGTCACCGACATATTGTATTGTCATCGGAACTTGTATGACAGGGACCTATGCAAAATTTCAGCTCAATCGGTTGAGGATGACTGCTTTAAAATTCAGTTGCAAGATTCCACCCGGATTTTACACAGACATTATTACCTTTATTAGGAAAAATGTGGTCATGTTTATTATGTTTGAAAATTTGCAAGAAATAAAAGGCTTTTTATTTATTTTACTAAAGTAAAGTGAGACAACGATTAAGGCAAAAAATAAGAGGATATGAAGATGTGGTAAGTGAAAAGATAGTGAGTGGTGGCCGGTGAGTATTAAGTGACAAACAGTAAGCAAAAAGCAAGATTTGAGTAAGTTGGAAGCTTGTCAGAAGCTGAATGTGATAATATCTTCCCTTACCTTGCTCCAAGGGCCAGTAGCCCAGGCAGGCTGGCAAGGCTTGGCCTCCCTTCTGGTGCTTTCAGGGCGTGCAGTGTATCCACAAGAAGTATCTGGCTGCACTGAACCGTTGCTGCTGATGCATTGCACCCGGCGACGAGAAAAAGCTAATGAATAAAGAGTATTTAGTTAGTATAGTTAGAGGTTATAAAGAAGCTATGCGAGACTACCAGGAGAAACAAAGAGTGTCTTAGTTTTGGGTTAAGAAATTATTGAATGAAGACGGTATGATTTTATAAAAGACTAGTTGAATACCCGTGCTAGCAAATGTATCACATCACAAAAACCTAAAACTTTGTCACCCCCTTCTACATCTTCTTAAGGGTTATTTTGAAATACCTTTATATATGTGTTAAATTATTCTGTATTTTTAGTACCCATCATACTAAGTTTCAATCAAAAGGCACCACGCGTTAAAAAGTTCCCATACAAACCTTAACACCCCATTGCACACCCACTTTTGGGGGAGTTCGGGGAAAAAATATTTTACCCTTTTATGATTTGTATTGAAGCATACTTGTGCAAAGTTTCAAGTTTGTTAGTTCAAGATATACGATTTTTTCATAGAATAGTTTTCATCCCTTTCCACCTAATTAGGGGTTGTATTTACAAAAACCCCTTCTTATTGGGTGGTTTTGCTATAAAAAGAACCTACGCTCCAAGTTTCAGCTTTCTAGGTGTAGCGGTTTCGGCTCAGCGATGATGAATCAATAAGTCAGTTGGTCAGGTTAAGCACTTATTAATGGTATAGATTTAATGATGGTAGCATCTAGATAAAGAAACTCAAATGTTGGGCTCAATGCCATCCTGAAAGAGACATGTGAAGCAGTGAAATGGAAAAAGTGACACATTTACCAGCTCCAGTAGTTCGGCAAACTTGCGTCCACTGTCCTTCACGCCAGGTTGCGCATGTGTCACCATGGCAGTCTTGGATTACAGATGGAGGAGTCACGTATCTTGACATACACTGAGTGGTTTCGACAGTCGTCGTACTGTTGTTGAGTTTATGCTGTAGGACAGATATAATAAAGAGTTATAGAAAGAAAGTAATTAGCAATAAGTTTTTTATGTTTTTTTTTTTTTTCAATACAATCTTTTATAAAATTAGTGATCGTAACCGTGTGCTGATCAAAATGAGCTTAAATATGGCCAGTCTACTATTATCCCTCGAGGAGTTCCGTTGTCCACCATCATTAGATCAGCTCGCTGTCACCATAATATTGCATTGTCATTGGAACTTGACAGGTATGCAAAATATCATCTCAATCGGTTGAGGATATCTGCTTTAAAATTCAGTTGCAAGATTCCACCCGGACAAACATACATTAATTGCAAGTTAAATAAAATAGGTAGACTCATTTAGATGAGTCTTTTTTTTAATAAAACTAATCAGTTCTCTACAGAGTTAACTTACTACTTACTTACTTGGTTGTGTTATGCTGCACCATCATTAAGTTAACTATTAACCTAAGGTTAAAATACTAGCACTGATTGACAATTGGGCCTTAGCTATCAATAATGTATTCACTCACCTGACAAACTGCTCCCCTAACCTGATGTCCAACTTGTCCACAGAGAGCAGTGCAAGGTGACCAGTCAGTTGTCTTCCAAACGTACTCCGTATTGTCAGGAGCTTCAATCAATCTGGAAGATAATTTTAAATTCAATGATTTGTTTGTCACTTCGTTACAGTTTTACCCAAAATATAAGACTGCTCGACTGTTTTCGTTTGCGCAGAAGAGCGCAGATTGATATCCGACAGTAGCCGAACGTATAGTATAGCTCCGTCCCGCACACATCTAAGAGTGTCTGACTGATGAACAAGATGGCGCCCAATCAGCCGCGATTTTGCCGCGAAATCGATTAACCAATAACAGCGCAAGCTTTAAGCGCGCGATTGCTATTGGTAGAAAGAAGATTCCCACGCTATATAAATTGGTCTACGGCGCAGGTACATCGGGGTGACTTATATTTTGGGTAAAACTGTACCTTCACTGAATATAAAATTCAACAGGTTTTAAATATTTTGTTACCTGTTATCCATTGTTGTGTCATCCTCAATATGCTCAATCAAATTCTCAACTCTCTCTTCATAATGATTCCTATTATAATCTTCATTCACTATTATTATGTCCGAATCATCATCCTCGGGGAACACTATCTGTTTATCTTCAAGGTTGATGACATGTGTCTTGCTAGGGACGCCGTAGTTTTGGTACATAATCACATCTACCTTACGTTGACCTCTTGAATTCCCGATAGTCTGAAAATCCCAAAACATCTGAACATATCAGTTATTATGTTGCTCTTATTTAAGGTTAGTCATGATTGAAAATGTTAAATTGACGTAGACTTTGCAGTTATTATGTAATGTTTTAGTTGCACTATCTCTGCATGTTGTGATGCCCATATTTTATCAACCAATTCCTTACTCTATGAGACTCAACGCATGTCAAATCGATGGGTATAATAAGAGAAGGTGGGAGTTAGAGTTTTTTTTTGTCTGTCTCCAATATAATCAAAAGCAACCGCTGACCCAGGTCAAAAATAAATGAAACATGGAAGTATTAGTACGTTTCTAAATGTTGTTTTTTGTCCAATTTTTCTAAAGAACTTGTATAGTTTTAGAAGTTTGGAAGCAAAACATGTATTTCTAAATAATTAGATAAATCAACTCATTGCATTTGCGTGAAACAAAACGCAACAAGCTTCAATACTTTCCCACAACTTCTACGCAAGAAATTAAATTAGAAATTTTCATTATCTTAACATATATTATCAATAACCAAAAGTATCTCAACTGTACGTTACGTTAGTCAACAAAAGTTGGGTCAAACAATTTATCGGGAAAACAATTGCCCGTGTTCTTTGGCATTGGGAAAAATTCCCGGAATTGGTTAGTGAAAATGAGAATACATAAGAACATTAAATGGAATGTGTCTATGACAAGACTCGAAATAAGACTGAGACCCAAGAAAACCTGAAAACGGTGAAAACAATAATTAAACAAGTAATTAACCTATCAATATGAAACAAGGCAAAAATTAAAACAAACCAAAATTACTAAACTGGTATTGAGTCCAAAATGAGAAGACCGCATGCGCCGCATTCAAAACCAACCAAAACTGTACAATAAACCGTAACCCTAAGGTCTATTTTGGTAACTCCTCACCTGAAGCTGCATGATAATATAGTGCAGACACGGCAGGACTCTTGAGGCGCTGTTCCTGATTGGTGGAAGCATCTGTGAGGACACAGCGCTCTCCTAAGTCAGTGTCCCAAGCGGCGTGCAAAGGGTTACAAGTAACAATTATCTTATATAACGTTTTGTGGACAGATCATGTCGTTGATAAAAAAAAAACTGGATTATATAAAGATAGATATAGTAAGAACCAAGGGCAGATTTAAGGGGTGGGGGGGGGGGGGGGGGGGGGGGGGGGGGCACGGGGGTACGTGCCCCCCCTTCAGACGGTATTTTTGTGTACTGTAGAGATATCTTTATTACTGCACTCTCTTCGAGCTATACAGAATTTTACGCGACTCGCTCCGCTCACCGTTATATGTTCTAAGAATTTTTTGCAACACTTTTATAAACATTCATAAACATACTTGTTCTTGAAGTATCATACAACAAGTTTATTTCTAACAGTTATTGTTGTTTTTGTTTGCCGTCAGCCCTTCATCCCAGAAAAAAAACCTGAATCCGCCCTTGTAAGGACAGTAAAGTAAGGACCTTGTAAAAATACGTGATTAGATAGATATATTGATAAAATTAGATTTTCTAAGCGATAGGTACAAGAAGGAACATTATTCTGCATATATCCTAGCTAAATTCTCCTGTCACAGTTTATGAATATCCATAAAACGGCTCGTAAATTTTATGACTCCATCCACTGTTTAAACTTGCATGAGCCTAACTAGATTGTACCTCGGGGTGTGTCCCATTTATTGGTTACGAGTGATGTGATGAAGTATGTTAAGTGTCTCTCCTACTTTAAGTTGCGTCATGTTTCCTGGGGACATGTCATAAACGGAACCCACAATTTGTGTTGTGATATAGTACAACTTGAATAGTTATAATATTACAATATAAAATTCACGTCTCCATTCGCGACGCGTTGGTACGTGACGTCACTTTCTTATAATTTCTATAAGATGATCTATCCACAAAACCATTGAAAAATCAAACAGATAACTGCATAGTATCCTGTACCTCGTTCTCGTCGTATATATCCCTGGCTTGCGAGTTGTAGCTGGGCGATGCTTTGGTACTGGTTGGAACAGTCCCGTACAGTGCATCGCGAACTTTATCTATTTTACCTAAAACAAAAATAAACGCATAAAATGTTTTAAAATAAGATAATTTGTTTATTTCAGATTTTACACATAAGAAAAATTCACATGTCATCCATTTTGTAATAATAATTAAATCTTATAACTATTATATTATTTGTAGTAGTAGAGCTTTTTTGTGAAAGAGTTCGTCCGGGGAAGTACTACCACCATACCTATTTCTGCCACAAAGCAGTAGTGTGCATTGCTGTGTTTCGGTTGGAAGGGTAAGGGTGCCGGTGAAATTACAGGCACATGAGACTTTTCATCTATGTCTCAGGGTGGCGGGCGCACTGCAATGCCACATAGGGTGCATCGTAGGTGGACGTGACCTATGAGGTAATGCACTGTTCATAGGCAGGGGTTACCGCTTAACATCAGGTGGGCCTTTTGCTTGTTCCGTCATCCAAGTAGTATAAAAAATAAAAATAAACTATTGTTTGTAAGTATCAAAATTATAATTATTTAAAAATCAGCATTGCTACCAGAGTGCTGTGATGCCAGAATTAAAATTAAAATGGTCTGCCACAACGGACAGTATGCTGTTAGAACTGTCGCGACTCGTCAAGGAAGCAGTTCTGTTGCGTATGATCGCGTAGAAATCATCAATGTGCGCATCTGCGAACATGCCTGATGCGCTGCAGGACCACGGCAGCTCCAACAGCACCCTGAACCCGTTGTTGTACTGGACTCGTAGAGCGTTCTAGGCCTTCTGCGTATGCCTGAACCACAGGCTGGTACGTGTAGAAATTTTGACAATAAGCCCTGAACAAGGTGACTTTGACCGGGGCAGAACAGCGTGCAAACCTGCGAGCCAGCATATTGCACCTGACCGCCAAACGCTCTACATTCCCTCTCAATGGCAGAATCATCACACATATCCAGTAGCAATTTTTGCAAAACAAATTCCCCAAAACCAAATAAAAAAGAGCACAAACCTTAGCGCATTATGAATTAAGTATTATTATGTCCAAACCCAGACCTGGCTTCCAGATTCTCCATGAATTTTAAAAACCTATTCAGCCGTGAAGCCATATTATGGCAAAGTTACCTCGAGAGTGCTCATGGATACAGTTCTCTACTACGTGTTTGTATTCAACATACTCAGCCTGTTTATCTCCACTGCTGGACTTCTGGACACAGGCCTCGACAGGTCACGACAAACGGTCTTAAAGGGGTATGCAGCAAAATTCCTCATCTTAGATTTTATTTTTAACAGTCAAGTACAATATTCAAATTAAAAATATGTATGGATACACTACATTATAATTCCGAAGGATCACTTTACTTTTACTTTTTACACGATAGGACAATATTTTATGGATATAAAAATTAAAACAAACTTACGCCTATTTTTTGCCGAGATTAGATTGTTTATTAAAATGGGGCTTATTATTGAATAAAAAATTAGATAAATAAAATAAATACACCAAAGCCGAGGGTTTACTGTAAAATAATCTATAATTTACGAGATATTCAACAAAAACCGCTTTTTCGAGCGACACGATGCGTTTTTTTTGTATGAAGATATCTGCCTTGTGTTGGCGCAATAACAACTTTTAGCTTAGTGACATTGCAAACACGAGGTAGGGGCGTAGATAATTCGCATTACAATTCTGAATATACTTTAATTTTACAGGAGCTTTAAAGTGTAGTTTCGGTGCTGGGGACGCGTAAAACGTTATTTTGATTCTAATTTATGTTGAAAATGCTCTGGATTTTCGGGAAAATTGTGTTGAAAAGTGTTTATTGCTATGTTTTGTAGAGGGTCTCTACACTAATGTTATAAAAAAGAATATTGGTATCTCAAAAACTGATGTGCCGATTTCAAAAATTATTTCACCATTGGAAAGCTCTATTCAACCTGAGTGACATAGGCTACCAGGGGGGATAAGAGAGGGGGGGGGGGGGGGGGGGGGGGGGCTTTTTTTCATCCTGAAACTACCCGTATGAAGCCGGGACGAGTAGCTAGTCTTATATAAGACTAGTGTTCCCCGTGGCTTCGCTCGTATTTTACAAACATAAAAAGTAGCCTCTGGCTCAATCTATCTGTTTACTGCTGTGAATTATTAAGTAATCGATTTAGTAAGAAACATCCAAACATCGTAACTTTAACGTGATATTAGTGATACTTTATTACTCTAGATTAAGGAACGGTGTTGACCAAAGCTGAGCAGAGTGGAAATTTATAAAACCAATCAGTTAAATCGCTCCAGGACGTGTTACACTCAAATTAAATTCGGTACACTAAAAGCCAGGCTCCATTTTGGGTATAGGCCTCCTTCAACTGTCTCGATTTGTCTCTTTATTGAGCTCTTTCCATCCAGTCCTCGCCTGCTGTTTTATGGATCTTATCAGTCCATGTTTTATTGGGTTTAACTCTTGGTCTTCTGCCGTGTGGGCCCGCCCAAGTGGTAACGCGTTTCGTCCATTTTCGTTTTCGTACGTCTTTCGTCTTCGTCAGAGTTTGTCCGGGGAAGTACTACCACCTATTTCTGCCACAAAGCAGTAATGCTCGCATTGCTGTGTTCCGGTTTGAGGGGTATGGTTGCCGGTGAAATTACAGGCACATGAGACTTTTCATCTTTATGTCTCAGGGTGGCGGGCGCGGTGAAATGCCACATAGGGTGCGTCCTAGGTGGACGTGATCTATGTGATAATGCACTGTTCATAGGCATAGGGTACCGCTTATCATCAGGTGGGCCATTTGCTTGTTCCGTCATTCTAAGTAGTATCAAAAATAACAAAATAAACTATTATCCGCAGTGCGAGGTTTGTGCCCCGCCCATTTCCACTTCAGGCGCTGTGCATATCGGGGAGCGTCTATCAGTTTTGTTCGTTGTCGTATTTGTTGTCGCTGATGTTGATAGTGAATATTATAAAGTTGCCTCACCCTTCTGCCTATTCTTGTAGTTCCTTCTCTGATCTCCAGGCCGCTGCTCGTGCGACTGGTCATCTGAAGACCCACCGATCATAGCTATGTATCTGCCGTCTGCTCTGCTGAAGAAACAACAAAGAAGTTTTAAGAAAACCACGTAATTATTTACATTAATTAAACATATAACTAACTAAGAACTATTAACATCTCGGAAAAGGGCAGAATATGAAACGGAAATCAAACTTAAACAAGGAACTGAAACGGAATCTAAGTTAAATAAATCAGCATATAGGAATATGGGAAACACTAACGCTCTAACGAGACGGATCTTAGTGGATTTTGTTATGCTACGATTTTTCCATATCTTCCTCAGCTTATCCATGGCAGAACTAGGAATCGCCATATGCCGCTTGATTTTGTCAACACATCCTCCATTTTTTGTGATCAATGATTCGAGGTAAATGTATGATTGAACCACATCACAGTTTGCGATTTGCGTGACCTCCAAGTTGTTATTGACACGGCTAACAACTATCACTTTCGTTTCGCTGCCAAACTCGAGGCTGATGCTTTCCATCTTGAAAAGCAGGTCTTTCAAGTGGATGCTAGTGGCAAACAAGGTGGTATCGTCCGCATGACGTAAGTTCGATATTCTCAGACCTCCAACCGCAACACCGTCCATCCAGCTTTCAAGAGCAATTACTTTCGTAGTAGTACGGTAATAAGCGTTAAATATCGCTTACCTGTCTGCAAGAGGTGAAGAAGGTTCTTCCGGAGCCTTATGCCGCTCAATTTCCTCGCTGGAGGGAAACTCCCCGGGCTTTGGCTTCACCAGGAGGGTGAGGTTGGCGCTGGACCTGCCAGCCACGCAGGTGTAGACTCCGTGGTCGCGAAGTGAAAGGGAAGTTATCCTTAGGGCACCCTGCGAAAATAAAAGATGGTTCTTGATTTTTTTCTACACACGCCAGCACTATTAGTGGAACACTGTTACCTATCATAATGGCATTTCCAAAAAACAAAAACCACTTAAAATGAAAATAAATATTTTTTAATTCGTATTCCCCTATGTTATACTGGATACAATATTAAAGTAAAATAGAAACTTCTAAAAATAATCCACTTCAACTAACTTGTCTATGAAACGAGAGGTAACGATATTTTTAACATCAAATTTTCCCAACCCTGCTCTAAATGCTAATCTACACTCGGGCGGATAGCCTTTGGAAAGAGATTTAGCCAGCACAAAGTACCCAGTAACTGCTTGAAAGTGGGGCGTTATAATGTCACTTTTTAGAGTTAAAATTATTTTAAACCCATTGTTTTATACAACTTTTCGCTTTTGAAAGCAATAGTTATAATAGTTGTTTAATTATTCATATCCATTATCCGTGGTGTGTCCGGCCCAAGAATAGACCCCTCCATCTCCTCCCGTGGAAGTCGTAAAAGCCGACAGGGGTTACCCGGACTTGTTTGTAAGATTTCATGGTATATGATTTGTCAACTTTCTTAAGGAATGTGTTATTACTGGAAGAAAGGGTTAGCCGAGTCAGTCGTGGCAATGGCGGCGATGAGCCCGCCACTATTGTGTCGTCTATATCCTACGATGGTGCAACCCACGGTGAAGAGACCCATTTGAGGTTCAGCCTACCCTTTCGGGGAAAATGACGTGTGTCATGTATGTATTATTATTGGTTTTCACTGCCACACGTATTTGTACACACTATAAATACACCTAAATATTTATTCGGTGTAGGACAGTTTCTGGATAAGATAGATTCTTAACGCGGCAGATTCAATACTCGACAAATTCTGGATTGGACAGATTCGTAATTCATACATTATATATCTCTTTAATTTTATAATGGGTATGATTTAAGCTATCGCCAAATAATAGGGTTTGTCCGCAAAATGTTAAGATCTAGTTTGAGCTAAATACACCGATTTTTTCAGGTTTGCTCCGCTTGCCGTCATATTTATTTTAGCATGTAACATTTTTGCTGCAGAGAGCTTAAAAAAGGAGTATTTGCAAAAAAAATGCGTGATTTGAATTTCCTGAGCTACTATAAACTATGTAGCTTGAACTTCCAGTATTCTCCGTAGGAGACAAATATGGCAACCCTAGATGTATTTCAGTCGCGGCGGGTAATTGGATTCACTTTTCTGTACATGGGTTTCGTATACGAAAAGGTTCATTAACACTTTATTAACACATTCAGAAACACTTCATTAAATTGATGTTATATTCACCTGTGCTCAGTGTTGGATTCCTATTTACAGGTCTGGTAACTGAGTCAGTCTCTGAGGTGCTACCATACCATACGGGAGGGGTATTTTCGTTACATTATATGTCACATGTCATATGATAATTTGTGAGACTAAAACACCCCTCCCGTACCGCTTCCATACCTCAGGGACTGACTCAGTTAAGCGCTAGACCTGTAGAATTAGGTACACAAGTTCTTACCTTTTTAGATATCTTGTATTTCTTCGACTTGGTGATAATCTGATGATCTTTTGCCCACTGTATCTTAGTCCTGTTGTATCCCTTCACGGGACATTTTATCTTCACCTGAGTCCCGTAGAATATGGTGGCTGATCCCCCTACTTTTACAGTCACCTGAAAGAAAAAGCATTGTCATCATTGGTCACTTTTTATTATTATTATTATTATTTAATATTATTATTTATTATTTTTATTTATTATTATTATTTTTATTTTATTATTATTATTTATTATTATTTTTTCTAATTTGTAGTTCGTCATTGGTCATCATTATCATACGTTTACCTACTGTTGATCAGACCTTCCCCATCGTATTACACCATATTATAAGTGAAATAACCATCGGTGCTCAAACAGCCGTCACACAGCTGAAGGTAGTTACTGAAGGTTGCTAAGTCAACTAGACCATCAAAGTGGTTCTATATGGTCCCGTTTTTTCCTGTTCAGGTAAAGAACCCTAAAAATAAAATTCTGCAGGTACTTCTTCAGTCATACATCAACTTTTCATTATCTTACTTTGGCCACAAATTAGAAAAAAAAACAATTGTGCAAAATTGAATTTTTTGTACCTTCCAGGGTACCTATAACTCTAGAAAAATCTTTATTCCTACAAGATACTTTACAAACTGATATTTATTCACTATTCAAAATAACCACGGAAACCTCGGTCACCGAGTCTCAGCACTTGTCTAACTTACTAAACTTTAATGGAGATATAAGATTAATTATAGGCATGCTCGGCATCAAGCTTATAGACTGTGTTCCCAACGTCAAAATAACAAGTCGAACGAAGCTCGAAGATGTTGGGAATCGTATAACGGAACTAAAATGGAGTTGGGCAGGACGCCTGGCAAGGTAAGGCGCTAAACTGAATGCCACCTAAGAACTGGGTACAGAAACGTTGGTCGTCCAGCAGCGAGATCGGCAGATGATATTGCATTTATCGCGGGCTGAACCTGGATGAAACTGGCACAAGACTGTGAGGAATGGCACAGGCAAAGAGAGGCCTATACTCAGCAGTGGGTGAAGTCAGGCCGTGGATGATGATAAGATTAATCTATAGCGCAATAACTAACCTTTTTCTTCTTCGGATCGTGCTGTATGTAGCTTGAGTTCGCAAGCGATATCTCCGGCGCAGCTGTGTCAAGCAGACAGGGTCTAGAGTTGCAAGACTTGGTAGAAGCTGGGCGAGGTGAGCTGCAGAGCGAGGCTGGTCGTTCCACCACGTGGGATTGGGCCATTATTTGCTTGCATTCCACCTGTTAGAAGAACAGATATAATTTGAGGTAGAAAAAAGAAAAAGGCAACAACTAGATGGAAATAATATTATAAGATGACCTTTGTGTCTTAAGATGAATATTTCAAAATATCAGTCGCAGATATAGGTTCAACTATCCGACATGAAGATAATAGAAAGTCCAAGAAGCTTCTGCTGAAAGGGTGATTAGTCACCCCAAATACTGTCACTGTCTAACTCAGTAAAGTTCAGGTAAGTAAGAACGGGGCAGAACAGAGTACGCGAAGCAAATAGTGAGAGAAAATCACGAAAAACCACGGCGAAATGTTTGCTAAGGTCATTAAGAGACTTTGCTCATTGAAAATACCTACTGAAAGCATCTTTTTCAAGATTTGTTGAGCTTACCTCTCGTTGTTTCAATCCTCCACCACAGGTCTTGGAGCATTTAGACCAGTCTCCAGTGTGCCACCTGACAGGACAGTCTAGCACGTTGCAATACTGCCTGTCCGGTGGAGGCGGCTGCGGACACATGCTGTTCGGCACCACCACAGTGTTGGTGCCACCTCGGGTTACCTGAAAACGAATCTACTATCAGAGAATGTTACCTGATATCTTGATGAGATGAGATCCCATATGAGATCGGTGTACCAAAGTGGTATCATCAAATTGGTACTTGCTTTGAGGGGTTCAGGATAAAATAATCACCCTAAAAACACGTTACCAATTTTAATAAAATTATCTAAATCACCCTACTCTAACCACCTTCCATCAAGTTCTATCCACCTTTTATCGTAAACGTAAAAAACATGGAACTTTGTAGAAAGTAAAGAAATTGCTAAAGTATAAGTTAAAAATAGTAAAGAAATTGCTTACCTCATGTATGCAAGTCACTTCTCTCGTCTGGATTCCAATCCCACAAGACTTGGTGCACTGGGAAAAATCCGTGTAATTCCACCTGGAGGAAGAAGAATATAAAAAACTGGGAACCTCCGAACGGTAGAATAATCTCAAAGCCTTGAACGGCATGGAATGTAACAATTAGCACCGAGTTTTACTAGACTAATTTGAACCTGCCGAACATGATTTTGCCAGGTGTTATACCAATTCCCAATTTATACTGCATATAAATGATATGTTCTCTACTGACAGCATTCATTGTTATGCGGATGATAGTACTGTTGACACTTCTACGGGCTGTGCCAACATCCCTCGTTCCGTTATGGAGGAAAGCAGAAAGTTGTTCAGTATCAGTAGCTTAAAGTCAAAGATTCACCCGCTAATTTCCAGCAACCTACAAAATATTATGTAGTTTATGATGTTTGATTGTTGTTCATTGCTCGCAACTTCGGGGCTACAAGCTGTAGAAGGTGAATCAAAACTCGTGCGACTGTCAATGAGGTCTTGTTTTGCAGGTAAATATATCAGGAGTAATGTTGTATATACACATTCAGCTGATTCCCTGTAGACATAGCAGACTAAAGGCCAAACAAAGTAACATTCTAGTAGCAATGACGCTTGTCAGAGGTCAAGGATTGTCTATGAACATACCTCGGAGGACATGGGTGGTCGTTACAAGTCCTCACACGGTTCTCAGGCTTGGTGAGCGGATCGCACATGTAGGGCGAGGCATTCTTGCCGTCTTCGTCCCTCACGCATTGAATGATCAGCTCCTGGAGACAAGTAATGACGTCATGAAATTGCAAAATCTATATTTATGTGAAGAGCCTAACCAAAGAGTGATTAAAACTTTAATAAACTTATTTGGACCAGCCTGGAATCATTCGAAACACAGCGCATTTCTTGCTTAAAAATAGACCCCCTACATCTGCTACCTTGGATGTCGTAAAAGCAGACTAAGGAATTAACATAGCAACAGTCACATACACACATACGTTTGACGACTCTGGAGGTTGCGGGTTCGATTCCCGCTGCGAGACAAATATTTGTACGATCTGCAAATATTTTTTCCGGGTCTGGGTGTTATTGTACAATGGTACTCGTAGTTTCTGATACCCACAGGGAATCCTATTGAAGGATCAGGACAATGTATGTGACTGTTAGGTGTTATGCTATGTTTATGTTACGTAGTTTGATCCCAGGCTAGGATCCCCCGTGTTAGGGTATCAGGATCTACTAGCACCAAGGTACCACAACATACATGACCCGGAACAAATGCAGATCATACAAACATTTGCCCGCAGCGGGAATCGAACCCGCAACTTCTCGCATAGCCAGCTACTTGTCCGCCGCATTACAGAAGCCTTTTGTTACTGATATAATTATGCCTAGAAAAGAAGTAGTGAAAAAATTAAAGGCAGTAGAAGATGATCTTACCTGAACACCGCTGAGACAGGAAGCACTGCAACTGGTGTATCCCTTCTCTTTCCAGGAGTAGGACTTGCCGGGGGCGCCGGGCGCCACCCGGATGTTGCTGGACGTTCCGAAGGTTAGGGACCTGCTGGATGTGAAACGTGTTTTGTATTTTAAAGTCAAGGTCAAAAGTATATTAGTATATATATATATTATATATATATTATCATTATATATATTAATATATATTATTATATTATATTATATTATATATATTATTCATTGAAATCACAAGGATCAATTTGAATCGTCTTATAAAATAAATTTACTCCTGTTTCAACGCGCGCGACCAAACCTAGAAGAATCAGGCAATAAACACGGCATGGCTTTATTTGATGATCCTTCTTACTACTAGGTGGGGAGCACCTGTGTGATGCCTCGAGAACAAGTGGAAGCTGATTCAAGGAAAAAAGGAAAACCAACTTAAAAGCCTTAGGTAGCCGCAGTCCAAAGTAATCTACCAGATACCTACAGGCAGGTCAGTGGATGGAGGTGGCTCAAGACTGTTCTTCGTCGTATTATATGCGGGATATGGCCAGCAGTGGACTTCTATAGGCTGATGACGATCATGATAGTAAGAGAGCTTTTTTGTGAAAGAGTTCGTCTGGGGAAGTACTACCACCGTATACTTTTTTCTACTGCAAAGCAGTAGTGCTCGCATTGCTGTGTTCCAGTTTGAAGAGTGTCGGTGAAATTACAGGCGCATGAGACTTTCCATCTTTATATCTCAGGGTGGCGGGCGCAGTGCAATGCCACATAGGGTGCGTCCTAGGTGGACGTGACCTATGAAGTAATGCATTGTTAAAGGCAGAGGTTACCGCTGTGAGTTGAGCTTGTTCTGTCATATACACATAGTTAAAAAAAAATACCTTTTGTGGAAGTACACTGCTGATAAGTACCTTCCCCATCAAATGAAAGGAAGAATTGTTTTGTGCCGCCTCCATTGCAAGATTCCACCCGGGCTAACATACATACATTGCAAGTTAAATAAAAGCTTGTAAAATTAAATTACGTAATTATGTTGGTTATCATTTTATAATACACATTCAATGTAGTTTAGAAATATTATCAAACAACTTGATATATTTCTACAATCAAACATCATCGGTAGATTGTAATAATCTTATCACTTACGATTGATTTGAAATGAATGTAACCTTAGTCCTTATCAATATCAAACGAAGGGAAGCCGTATTACTCGAAGTATTCAAAATGTCTCTAGATGTGAATATAAGTGAACCTGATGAATTCAACTGCAATGAACTACATAGTTGCATAGACGTAGTAGCAAAACTTAAAGGTTTGGAAGACTTCGTGTATCATGTGGATTTTATTTGTGGAAACAGTGAAAATTTCATTGCAAATGTGTTCCGAATACTTATTAAAGATGTTCAAAGTGAAGATAAGCAGTACAGTTTTATTGTTAAAACTCTGATAAACACAGCAAGGCAAGAACTGTTTCATGAATTGCATATAAGAGAAGTTAATGCGTATGAAATGATTGTAAAAAAATATGAGATCATACAAGAATCTCTGGATATTGAACAAAGAATTGTATTTCCGAAATGCGAGTATACAAGAATAGAGAAAAATCAAGAGGTTATAATCCTAGAGGACATGAAAGCGAAAGGGTATCAAACTGACACTAAATTGGCAAACTACGAACGCTTAGATTATACCCAAGTGAGCACAGCTATAAAGGAATTGGCAAAGTTTCATGCCCTATCATTTATTTACGAAAAGCAAGATTCTCAAACTTTCGAAAACATCAAATCCGAATTTCAAGATATAATATTCACGGAAAGATTTTTGAACAAGAGCAAACTAAGGAATTATTTCCACGAGTCCTTTGGGATGTCGTTGAATTTAGTTGAGGATTTGAAAGCAAAAAAGAAACTGGAGATAATACAGCTCAGGCTTTTAGAGTTATTAAAACTGTACACAAGACCTGGAAAGAGCAATGTATTGTGCCACGGTGACTACTGGATAAATAACATTATGTTTAAAAATGACGTAAGTTGGGCATTTCGTTATTAGCTACATTTTACTGCAGCATACACATACATTTATAACATATAAATATAAGGGGGATAAGGGGGTAGACCAACACCTTACTACCCCAATTATCAACTTCACATGTACGTACATGTATATCCTGCCGACCAAAGAAAGAAGCTCTGACGACCCGCTGATGGCGGTATAGCCCCCCCTAACAAGGCACAGTTAAACCTAATGGCCGCTGACGGGCAGCAGCGTCAGCGGTGCGACTTGATGTGCCCTGCGATTGTTAACCCGCCTGCCCAGCTTTGCAATAGAAAAAACCTCAAAGTTACCGCTAAATCTATGAGACACTACAGTGAAGCCAGGCGAGTAGCTATAGTTGTACAATAAACCGCTAGTATTCAGTAAAAACTTAAGGCTACGCCAAACCCAGACATAAATTTAAGGTACAAATAAAACGCCTCGCACCACTCGAAAAAAATATTACATTGTAATATCTTGCAAAATATTCGGAATTTAAAAAAAACCCTCATAATAAGCCTTCGGTTTTATTGTATTAATTTTATTTATCATCTTATCTAGGCATCGTAGCTCCCAAACGGATGAACCGATTTAGTTTTTTTTTGTTTGAAAGGTGAATTTGTCGGGAGTGGTCTTAGCTATGTTTGATCAAAATCGGTTCATCCGTTTTATTGCGATGAGGGTTTTTTAATTTTTACAAAATTAATTACCTGCTTGTATATTGTATCTCTCGAATTATAATGCAGTATCCATGCATATTTATAATCTGAATATTGTACTTGATTATTCAATTTAAAAAAACTACAATTTCTAATTTTGCGGCATGCACTACCTTAAAATCAGATCATGATACTGCATGATAATTTAACTGGATATAAAGGAGTCAAGGAGGATGTCATTATTGTCGTCTTAAGAAATAAAAAAAAAAATTTTTGCACGTGCGAAATGTAGTGCTGGAAAGAGGGAGTTTAAATCTTCATCCTATTGATTCTTAATGAGAAAAGTATTCCAATTATTTGGCAAACAACTTAATTCAATCGTAATTTTGGAATGTAATGTATTGTTTCTCTTTTCCAGGAAAACAATGAAACAAAAGTGTGCTTCATCGACTTTCAAGTAATGCGTTTCTCATCGCCCCTCACAGACATACTCCACTTCCTTTTCCTCTGCACCGATTCTGCCTTCAGAACTGCCTACTTTGATGATCTCATGATAGACTACTATGACAGTCTAAAAGCATTCCTAAATGCATACAGCATAGATATTAATTCAGTTTACACAAAGGAAGATTTTGATGACGATTGCAAAACTTTTCTTCCGTTTGGATTCTTATTAGCTATGATAGAGTTGAGAATATTGACCACTACTCCTGAAGATGAAGCTATTTCAAAAGGATCTAATATAGTTCCCGGGATACATATTTCGGAGGTCCCCGGAGAATTAGTTTATTATAAAATGAGAGTCAATGATGTGGTGAAAGAGTGTGTTAATAATGGAGTTTTGGATACAGTTGTTGACAAACTCAGTAGCTTATAACAATGTTAGTTTTATGATTCTAAATGATTGTTTGATTTTTGTATAGAACATAAAGATTTTTTTTTTGTTGGTCAGTTATTTTATAAGCTAGACCAGCTAGGACACCATGAGCTCTTATAGCCATTCAGTTCAAAAACTATTCATTACAAAATATCGGTTCCGTGATGTCCGCAGCTAGATTTATGGGCACAGACGTAAAGGGTCTATAGACTTCTGCGATTAAAGTTATTACACTATTATCAACATGTTTTTTTTCTTCTATATTTTGCTATAATGTACATTGATGTGTAAATGAACTGACGTAACTAAGTGTTCCCTGAGATCCTACAGCTTGAATAAATATATGAATATGAAAGAACACGATGAAGAATGTCAACAACGAACCGATATTTTGTACTGAATAGTTTTTGAACTTAATGGCTATAGGAGCTCATGGTAAACCCCCCTGCACTGAAGACTGAAGATAGTCAATTAATTTTATGAGTTTTAAATAAATGACAAATCTTTTGCGTAACTAAGTAAAGTTGTATTACTTACCTATCTCCCCCATTATAAGCCGGCATGCCAGAATCGCCAAACGAAGTCCCATAAGCCATAGAACATGGTTCCATGATACATCTCTCAGTCTCTTCAGCCGGTTTCGGTCCCATACACTTGGAGTCGGGAAGTTTTGCGATGGTTCTAGAAAATTCTAGAAAGATCTTGCAATGGACTTCTTTCTTTCTCCAACCTTCGCCACAGCTGACGCTGCAGGGACTCCACTCTTCGTCTTTGATGTAACTATTGGAAATAAATTAATTTTCAACAGTGTTTTGTATCAGTAGTGAGTGTAAGCAGAATAAAGCAAAAAACATTCATAGTTTTAGTTTAAGCATTCACGAGTTATTCTAACGTTTAAATAAGCGGTAATATTTTGAATGACAAGAATACTTTTTAGTAAATGGAACACAGCTCATAAAAAAGTAGAATAAGTAAATGCTACTCAAAAAATATAAATTATAGTTGATTTGAAATCATGAATAGATGACTACTATACACTCGTTTCAATGATATTAGTCGAAAATGTTTCAATAAAGAATACGTTAAGCTAGTTATTGCTATGAGAGATTCACACAAATATAATCCATAATGTCATGCTCAAAGGTGCTCAGGGTCTAATACTAGAACCTAATCAAATCTGGCTGGTATATGTAGAAGTATGCACCAGTGTATCTAACCGCCAATGTACCTGTAAATTTAAACTCTTTTACAATTGAAATAAGAGTGCCTCACACGCACTCAATGTGTAAAAATTTCATTATTACTGTAGCAGTGTTCAGTGTTTGTGCCAAAAATGTCATAGGAAAAGTGTTAAGCAAAGAAAATTAAGGTGTAGTTGGTGCAAGGAGATTCCAACTTTACTGTGCAGTGCGTTAGAGTAGAAAATTACAAGTCAGTGTTCGTGATTCATGATGGTGAAAGGTCAAATATAACTCTGGAAAACAGTGCTGTATGGTCATCGGTTTCTGTTAAAATCAATTTAATATACAGTGTGGTATCAAAATCAGAAAATTCATAAAACAGATAAAACAGATTCATAAATCTTCTCGAAACATTAAAGAAGATTTCGAATCCTATATAAAACTATCAAATAAAACTAACAGGCATCAGGTTTTTGCAAAATGGAGGATTGAAGATGATAGGTTCTGTAAAATGGTGGGGGTGTGTGTAATGAGGGGTGTATAAAAGGGTAAAGTCATTCCTGATGTGTGATGTCTGACAGTGGTATAAGTAAACCTTAAAATACTCTCTTAGGTACGATACCTTACATACAACCAGCCACACGCAAAGAATATTTTGTAATTGCTGAAAAGAGACAACAACAAAATACTCTGAGCTCATCTGATATAGAAGAATTGCGACATACCTACAGAGGGTATAAAGCAGACATTGAATTATGCATGCAGACTTCACAGAAGACTTTCACAGACTACGTTCTACTGCAGATGTGGAGGCACATAAAAATATAAATAGATTTAATTGTAAATTCAATTCTTCAATATAAACATTAACATTCATAGACGTTTGATATTAATTATCAATATTGACAGAAATACATTTATGCTAAGTTTCTTGAAGAGATTGGGTTGAAATTGAAATCAAATAAATAAGCAGAAATATTTTGTTTTCAATTAATTTACATAATATCTAGTAGAAACGCTTTTTAATCTAAGTATTTTGTGGCTATAGTGAATCAAATACTCAACTGTATTTAAGTTCAGTTTTTCAGTTTATGTATTACACAAATACATTTTTTAATACATGATCGAAACCCGAGTATGTACTCGCTTATGTACGCTTGCCAAGCGCGGAGATTATGGCAAATTTATTTGCATCCTATGGAGGAGGCCTCGTTAAGCAATGGATGTAACTGATGAGGCATCGAAACTTAGGAAAGGAACAGAGGAAGAATTATCCTAAAGGAGAGGCTTCAGAAAAACAGCAGCAGTCTTTAAGGTTGCACCAACACCAGGCAGAAATCTTAATACAAAAAAAACCACGCGTCGCATGAAAAAGCAGTTTTCATTGAATATCTCGTGAAATGTAGATAATATTACAAAACCCGTAGAGTAAACGCTCGGCTTTGTTGTATTGATTTTATTTATCGAATTTTTACCCAATAATATGCTCCATTTCAATAAAAAATCGAGTCTGGCCAAAAATTAGAAGTAACTTTGGGTTTTTTTCTATAGAGAAAATATTGACCTATCGTGTTTCTGGCACAGTGATCCTTCGGAATTATAATGTAGTATCCATACATATTTATAATTTGAATATTGTACTTGATTTAGTTAGTTAAAAAACAAATCTAAGATTGGTAATTTTGCGTTATACCCCACCTTAAAGATTTTATACGAATAGTGAGCCAATATTGGTCAATTTTATAATATTTGGCCTCCACAAACTACACTAATGTACAACACGCAACTTACGTGGCCTCGACCGGTACATCGGGTTCTCCGATCAGACGCTCGGCCTTGGCTTGTGGCATCGGGTATGGTTGAATGAGAGGCTGCGTGTGGTAGACTACTCCTGGTAGCAGATCTTCTATGTCGTCCTGATGGAAAGTTCTTTTTTGTAGAATATGTTAGAGGATGACTCACGCTAGACCGAGTCGTTTGAACACATTGGCCTCCTGAATAGTAATTTAGCTTGTCCGTCGCCAGAAGAAGCATACATATTGTACAAACTGGCTGATTTAGCGTTAGCTAAGAGTTGATTTTCATTATGTTTAGTTTTTTGTCTGTTTAGGTTTTCTTTTGTTGTGTTCAAGGGACAGGACGTATGTAGTATGTAGTTTTATGTAGCTCAGCAACAAAGTCCTTTTAATAAAAAATCGGCCAAGTGCGTGTTGGACACGCGCACGAACGGTTCCGTACCATTATCTACAAAAACGGAAAAAAACACGAAAATAAAAATTGCACGCAAAAAGTGGTCACCCAGCCGAAAACTGGCCCCACAGAGCATTGATTAACCTATATTTGGAAAAATCACGTTTGTTGTATGGGAGCTCCTTTAATATTTATTTTATTATATTTTTGTCATTTTTGTTATAGCGGCAACATAAATCCATCATTTGTGAAAATTTCAACTGTCTAACTATCACGGTTCATGAGATACAGCCTGCTGACAGACGGACGGACAGAAAGACAGACAGACAGACAGACTCTTAGTAATAGGGTTTTACCCCTTACCCTTTGGGTACGGAGCCCTAAAAAACAATAACGTAGATATTGATAAATAAGATGAAGTTACCTCAGGCTCATCAGCCTCTCTGTAAGAAGGACAGCTAATCCCAGTGGAGCAAGGTCTTGATATCTCTGGCCTAAAGGCAGGATCGCAACCCCCGCCCGCAGGGGTGCATTCTACCCCTCTCACTTGCACCCCCTCGCCACATGACACTGAACACTGCAACAAAAACAAATAAATTAACAAATACATACATAAATATATAGACACACGCCTTTCTCCCCGTAAGGGTAGGCTGAGCCTCAAATGGGTCTCACTCTCTCTTCACTGTGGGGTTGCACCATCGTGGGAGTATAGACGTGACAAGTGGTGAGCTCATCCTCATTGCTTCCCACGACTGACTCAACTAACGCTCTCTTCCAGTAATAACACATTCCTTAAATAAGCTAGCAGCCAGGACAAATCCTATACCAACGAATCTTACAAACAAGTCCGGGTAATCCCTTAGTTGGCTTTTACGACATCCACGGGAGGAGATGGAGGGGTCTATTCTTGGGCCGGACACACCATGTATTTTTATTATTTAATAGTTAACAACATGGCAAATAGGTACTTTAATTAACTAATATGTTATTGTTAAAAAAACGAGACTCAATCAAAACCTCAAATTAAATACTAAAATACTAATACTATACCAAAACCGTAAAACTATCAACGTCATCAAACTAGCCATCAACTAACCGTCAACTAACTAAAGCCATCGTTAAACTATTTATTTTGAAGTTAAACTTTGGCAAGGAAGACTTGACAAAAAACAACCAATTACGACTGCGCCAATTATGAGTTAATTTGTTCTGTAATCAGAACTATGGAAGTCACAGCTTATGAAGGAAATAGCCAGTGAAGAAATTGCTGAACAAATTACCTCAAGAATAAGCAGCTACCTCTTAAAGAAATACCTAGATGAAAGAATTAACTTTTCTGAACAATTTTCAGTAGATTCTGTGTTTTAAGTTGGTTCCAAAATATTAAGAATTTAATTCTTGAAAAACTAGGGCTCAAATGAGATTGCTTGCAAAATGCTTACTTCCATCCAACATTGGTCTGATATTGATGACTTCGATATCGAAACATTAAAAAAAACGTACTTCGACTTTAAATGCCTTCAAAAATAAAATTGAAATGCTTTTCGTTGGTAGTTAAACCACTTGAGAGACTGTTTTTTTTTATTTATTTTTTTATTAATACTTTTCGAATGACGGAACAAGCACATGGCCCACCTGATGTTAAGCGGTTACCTCTGCCTATGAACAGTGCATTACCTCATAGGTCACGTCCACCTAGGACGCGCCCTATGTGGCATTGCACTGCGCCCGCCACCCTGAGACATAAAGATGAAAAGTCTCATGTGCCTGTAATTTCACCTGCACCCTTACCCTTCAAACCGGAACACAGCAATGCGAGCACTAATGCTTTGCGGCAGAAATAGGTATGGTGGTAGTACTTCCCCGGACGAACTCTTTCACAAAAAAGCTCTACTACTACTAATTGTTCTTATTAATCCAAATGAGGTTTTCGGCAATGCAAAATTTGAAAAGTTGTAAAAAAAAGCGATTTTTGTACTCATAATTTTTGCACTTTCCTTATAATGTTTTTGTATTTAAGTATTTATTTTTACATACTAACCTAGTTATTTATTGCTATTCCCTTGCTGTATTTATTGTTATTATTGTTGTGTTCTCGTGGGGGAAACAAAAGCTTTTTTTTAAATTTATTTTTATTTACTGACTGTGAAGACGTGGGTGGATGGATGGGGATGGATGCTGGGAGTGAGGGATGGGTAGGTACTTTTATCCTGGCACAATTAGTTTTTGCCACGTGCGTATATATATATATATATATACGCACGTGGCAAAAGCAAATTTAGTGCAATTTCAATCGACTGAAGATGCTGTTTCGTATATGAGCTGTGTGTGTCGGGTCCGGTAAGTTGTCAAAGTTTCCTTGTTATGGAGTTGGCTGCGGCTAGTTTGGCTATCTGAGTTCGCCTGTTATTGACTGTTTCGATGCTTTCAAACGAGAGAAATGTTTATTTTTGGAAGTAAATGTTTGCTGGAAAATTACAGTCTTTACGGGGCCCGTTGAATAGACGGGACGAGAAAAACAAACAAAACTTCTCGAGATACAGACTTTTTCTTTGAATGGGACCCAGGTTTCAATGAGGTTTCACCTCAATTTAGTGAGTTGAGTCTTGAATTAGTCCCGTAACAAAATGGAATTCTAGAAAAATCTTGATTAATTTTCGATACTTAGCTATTCCATTTTTAGGGTTCCTTTCCAAAGGGTAAAACGGCACCCTATTACTAAGACTCCACTGTACGTCCGTCCGTCTGTCACCAGGCTGTATCTCATGAACCGTGATAGTTAGACAGTGAATTTTCACAAATGATGTATTTCTGTTGCCGCTATAACAACACATACTACTACAGAGTAAAATAAATATTTGAGGGTGCTCCCATACAACAAATGTGTTTTTTTTTGCCGTTTTTATAGATAATGGTACGGAACCCTTCGTGCCCCCCGACTCGCACTTGGCCGGTTTTTACAGACTTAGACAGGCATACACACAATTCTAGAAACAGGAATAAGATTGCTCGTCCAACAACTAGATTGCCAGAGTTCGTTAGTCGTTCATAGGACAAAGCTCAAAGTTTTTTCCTAATCATATTGTTATTCTTTCTGAATATTATTTCGATTTATTTCGATCCTAGGCTCCGCACCAATGACTTTTCTAAGTTATGTGCGGATTCCCATTGCTCTGTGCTTCGGAGGGCACGTTAAGCTGTCGGTCCCGGCTGTTATTGATTAATAGCAGTCGATAAGCCATGTCAGAGGCCCTCGGGCGGCTTGACAAACTCTGACACCAGAGGACAGCACTACCTCATACGAAACGAAACGAAACAATTCTTTCTGAAAATAAAAATTAAACTCTGAAGAAGACTGTCTTGTTAAAAAAGGCTTACTACATAATAAATGATTACCTCGATGACGCCTGAGAGCTCTCGGCTCATGATGTTCAGACTGTTTTTATTGTACCACATAGATGAGTTACCGTATTTTGTTCAGTATTAATTGTGCACTACAACTACTGTGTCTATTTTGATTAAATTGTAAACTTCGTGACATTGTAAAAATGTGTATTACCTTTACTATAATTGTAAATCAATTACTTGATTGAAAATCCCTTTATGCTATGCTGCAAATCCCCTGGATCCCTTTATTTAATCCGTAGGACGAACGTGTCAACCAACACTCAAGGAACTCGAGATAACTACTAGGCTTTCCTCCATCTGCCTCCAGCGAGTCCTTGAGTATTTTGGTCATATAGCACGGAAAGGCAGTGACAACTTAGAGAAGCTGATTATCACTGGCAAAATCGAGGCAAAGAGGCCACGAGGCCGTAGCACTTTAATTCCACGAAGCCATGCAGCTCGCTGGCAACAGATTTCGTTGGCGCAACATCTTCCGGCAGAAAGTGATCGATGGAGGGGGTCACGACCCTCAGCATTGAGGAAGACGACGCGATGTGGACTTGATTGAAATTGAAGTAGAACGAATACGTTGTTTTCTGAGCTTTTCCATTTGAATTTCAACTGGCCTGAGTATTTGAAGTAAGCTGGAAAAGTGTTTCCTTCAAAATTAACAACAGAAAAAATTCTGAATGAATACGCTTTTTTTTGACAGGACCATTATAGCTCCAAACTATTTAATTTATTGGGTACGTTGTACAGTAGAATGGTTTAATCTATTTCAATGCTACATTATTTTTACACCCGAAGGAATGGAGCGAACACTTATTGCATTTAGGGTGAGAGTTTCTGTGTTTGTGTGTGCTTAGTATTAGTAGAGCCTTCTTAACCCCCGATGCAAAAACGACGGGGTGTTATAAGTTTGACGTGTCTGTGTGTGTGTCTGTCTGTGGCATCGTAGCTCCCGAATGGATGAACCGATTTCGATTTTTTTTTGTTTGAAATGTGAATTTGTCGGGATTGTTCTTAGCTATGTTTGATCAAAATTGGTTCAGCCGTTTCATTGCGTTGAGGGTTTTCTTAATTTTTACAAAATTAATTTCTTGTTGTTAGTGTTCGTCCGGGGTAGTAATTACTACCACCATACCTATTGCTACCCCAAAGCAGTACTGCTTGCATGTACCCTCGTGTACCCTTCAAACATTACAGGCACGGAGACTTTAATCTTTATGTCTCAGAGTGGCGAGCGCAGTACTATGCCGCATAGGGTGCGTCTTCGGTGAACGTGACCTGTGTGATAATGTATTGTCAGCTACTGATGATGATGAACAAAGAAATAAACCTCTTCGAATATTGGTCAAGCAACAAAATAAACGAAAGCACGACCCAAAATAATAACCTCTTTCCCAAATCTACAATGCATTTCCTACATTGTACGACATCGGTGCAATTTCTACTCTGAAAGGCACTATCATCCCTGTGTTACTACAAACTGGTATACAATCTCAAATGATCTTTATCGCACTGACTTAAGTTTCATAATAGCTTGACCAATTAGAAATTGAACATGTCTAGGTGTAGGCACAGACAAAATAATATTAGTGAAGGTAAGCTTTTTATTATGGAATAGTAACTCTCTGTATAACATGGGAATCGATAACAAAAAAAGGTAGATGCTCTCGCTTGTTGCGCTAAATTATATTTTTTTGTGTTTTTTGCTCATTACAGCTCATCAACACTTCTTCAGATAGCGAAAGCTGATATGCGAATAATACGAGACTCAACACACATGTTTTAATTGATAATATCTAATAATTAATTATATTATAATATAAATTAATATCACCAGTTTACGATACCCTAAACAAAACAAAAACACTGTAAAAATCATTTAAGGATATTCGGATAATACAATAAGTTTAAGCCAGATTTCAGCGTATTTCGACGTTGTAAAAGTTAGTTTTACAGTATGTAGATTAAAATATTTTCAGGACCTCAAGGTTAAAATAGGACCCCTAATTTTAAAAACTTGAGTGTGGTGTCGTTTCAAAGGTCGGTTCACGGCGTGGTTTTTTGGTTGTGGTTGTTAAAGTTGTTGTCTGAACGGTGGTGATACGCGTGGACGAAGCTGCGAGCAGGTCATCTAGTAATACACTACTATTCCAAATATACCATGACAAAAACCTGGATAATCAGTTTTAGATAAAGATTCAATATACGCAAACAAAGTTACCAAATAACAATTTACAGAAATATCCATAAAAAATGGGAACAATGGGGAGCCCCAGGCATAGCTTATCTCAGATGGCGCCACCATCGCTGGTGCTTGTCATTTATTGGTCTTGTCGTTTTCTCATCAGAAGGGTAACGTGTGTACCTTTATTTTTACACTGAAATGCACTACACAGAGGCATGTTTTATACCAGACTATTATTTAATGTTTATTTACTAAAATTATCCATTGATATTTGACACTTTTTAAAGTGTTTTTTTAACATTGATAGACCTTTGTTTTGCTACGAAACAACACCAGCGATTATGTGCCACCTAGCGTGATAAAAAGGCACTGTGTCTCCCCATTGGTCAAAACTATTTAAGGCGCTATAGGTTCAACGAACATTTTTGTATGAGGCGAAGAACGCGAGCGCACACTCTTCTACCGTGTTTTTATGTATAAAATTTTTTTATAAAAATGTCGTTCAAAGTTTTGTTTAATTTTGTTGATGAATTCACTAACTCAAATAATAACTAACATGTAACCAAATGATTCATAAATTAAAACGTGAGAGAAGTGAGTGTAAAATAGCATTTCAATTTTAAAAAGGAGGTATCTTTGTTATTTTTTTTTTATCGAGTGAAGTAATTCAAATATTGTATTGAATTATTGATTTCACTAGATAAAAAGCTCAAAAATATCATATATTTTTTTCTTCATAGAAAACTATGAAAATTCTTATCAAAAACTTTAAAATTCTAGAGACGTTTGAGAACCTATTGCGCCTTAATAGAGCATGCGCAATAGATAACTACCAGGTTATAGTTTCGACGCAACACGTGTCCATAAATTTATACAATTCCATTCGAAAAGAAAAACATTACGCTAGTTAAATTTGTACAGAATACTTAATATCTAGTTATTTTTTTATGGTATATTTGGAATAGAGAAATTAGAAGCGATAGGGTTTTAGTGAAATTCGTATACGTTTGTAGGTACTCTTGTTAGTTCTGTGTCAGTATTGTAACTCCTAACAGCCCGAACATTGTAGCGACTTTCAATACTTTTAGTCGCGCATAAAGTTTTATACGACAATACACTTTTAGATGTAAGAAGGGAGCTGCATATAAATTGATGTTTTCAAGTGGTTCAGCTTTGTAGCCCTGTTAAGACGTAGCTGTTAGCTTTCCTTGTTACTTTATCTCGTCACCTACATTTGGTATAGTTTGTAGACACATGATACATGCCCACAGCGTATGCTGCTTTTTCAATTAATTAAATTATCATGCCGACCTGCCTCATTATTTTGCAGTTGCCTAATAATATTTTTTGATATATTAATACCTGTCAAGTTCCAATGACAATACAATATGATGGTGACAGCGAGGTGATCTGATGATGGAGACGGAATGTTGACAACGGAACTCCTCGATGGATAATAGTAGACTGGCAGTGTTTAGGCTCATTTTCATCAGCACATGGTTACGACCACTAATTTTATAAACGCTATTGAAAAAAATATTTTTCACTAAAAACTTATTTCCTCAATTAGATCTTCAATTCGGTTTCCTTGTGAATCTTTTGTAATGTCTTGACGTCACCGTTTCCTACTAGGACACTGCAATTCCGATCGGTTTATGCGTAAATCTTATATTGCGATTCTTTTTTCAGTTATTTGATAAAGTGAAATAAAGAAACAATAATGAAATAGTTAAACTTGAAATAAATGGATTGACATGTAGGTCACTTTTTATTACGGTCCCATGCGAAGCCGCGGGTGGAGGCTAGTGAGAAACATACCCCGGACCAAGGGCCAGCCACCCAGGAAGGGCATTCGTGCAGGTTGCAGGGCTGAGTCGATCTCGGCGCTGGAGATATGCAGCCCGGCTCCGAACTGGTTCCTGTTATAAGAAAAAGGTTTTTTTTTAACTGCTTGAATGACGGAACAAGCATACGGCCCACTTGATGTTAGGTGGATGCTCACGCTTGCGGCGCGAAATTCAAATTTTTTGGTGTTTTTTGCCCATTACAGCTCATCAACACTTCTTCAGATAGCAAAAGTTGAGTTCGCGAGAACTAGGAGACCTAACACACATGTTTTAATTGATAGTATCTCATAAATATTATGAGTTTAGCAATGATATTTTTACAGTGTTTTTTTTGTTCGGGGTATCGTAGGGAAACTGATGATATATACGAGATACTATCAATTAAAACATGTGTGTTAGGTCTCCTAATTTTCGCGAACTCAACTTTTGCTATCTAAAGAAGTGTTGATGAGCTGTAATGGGCCAAAAACACTAAAAAAATTGAATCTCGCGCCGCAAGCGTAAGCGTAACCTCTGCCTTTAACAATGCATTACCTCATAGGTCACGTCCACCTAGGACGCACCCTGGCATTGCACTGCACCCGCCGCTTTAAGATATAAAGACGGCAGTCATGTGTCTGTAATTTCACCGGCACCCATACCCTTCACACCAGAACAAGCAATGCGAGTACTAATAATGGAACGAAATGCTGTCGTGGTTTGCCGGCTTGAGAAAAGACCCCTTTCCTCCCTGGATGTCATAAAAGCCAACTTAGGGATTACACCAAGGGATGTGCTGCTGCATCTACTTCAGTACTCAACACCAATAATGCAAAACGTGGTAATAGAAAGAAAGATAGAAAGAAAGAAAATTTGTTTATTTTCCCCCAAGAGGACAACACACACAACACATGAAAACAAAAATCTAGTACTAAGCACGGTATACAAAAATAAAAAAACCTACCAAGTGCGAGTCGGACCCGCTCACGAAGGGTTCCGTACCATTATCTATAAAAACGACAAAAAACAACACGTTTGTTGTATGGTAGCCCCCTTAAATATTTATTTAATTCTATTTTTTAGGCAACAGAAATACATCATCATTGAAAATTTCAACTGTCTAAATATCATTGTTCATGAGAAACAGCCTGGTGACAGACGGAAAAACAGACATCAGTAATAGGGTCCCGTTTTACCCTTTGGGTACGGAACCCTAGAAGTGAAATAAAAACTAGTAGTTAGCAGTAGGCTGTTAAGTAGGAAGGCATAAATATGTATTGTGTGGTTTCAAATAAGTCCCTGTCTCAGGATAAGCTGCATCAGACCTAGGTTTAGTGCAGCGCTGGTTTTCAGACAGGGCCCAGCTAGGTGATGACAGACTCCCTTATTGCATTCTTTGAGGAGGCCTAGTCCAGCTATGGATGCCCATCGGCTGATTATGGAACTACAAACCTGGTTGATAAGTATCAGCCCTCGTGACGTTGGCAGACCGTGCACAGAGGACCCTGCGAGTCTTCTCCCCGCCACCACAGTCCACACTGCAGGATGACCAGTCACCAACGTACCACCTACAACAACAAAAGAAGCCTAGATTAGACAAAATAAATCAGGTGTATCATTTTTTTTTTTTCAATACATTATTTTACAAAATAAGTGATCGTAACCATGTGCTGATCAAAATGAGCCTACTATTAGTCTACTATTATCCATCGTGAAGTTCCGTTGTCCACCTTCCGTCTCCATCATCAGACCAGCTCGCTGCCACCATCATATTATACTATCATCCGAACTTGACAGGTATGCCAAATTTCAGCTCTATCGGTTTAGGATAACTGCATTAAAATTCAGTTACAAGGATCCATCCGGATTCCACTCAACAAACATACATATATTGTAAATTAAATAAAAGCTTGTAATTATAAACACTGGCCGATACTTCACACGCATTATCGAGTGTATGAATGTATGAGTCAAACATATGAGTGTATGTGAGGAAAAACCTAAGTTCTGCACCGCGCCCGCCACCCTGAGACATAAAGATGAATGGACTCATGTGCCTGTAATTTCACCGGCACCCATACCCTTCAAACTGGAACACAGCAATGCAAGCATTACTTCTTTGCGGCAGAAATAGGTATGGAGGTTGTACTTCCCTGGACGAACTCTTTCACAATAAAAGCTCTAATACTACTAAAAATACCACTACCAATACAACTAGATAATAATACTACTAGATTACTAAATAAAAGTTTGTAAAAAACTTATCTAGGTTAGTAGGTACACAGAGTGTCCCAGAACTATGCGACATAAAGGAAAAGTACCTTAAATATTGAAGATAGGATATTTTGCTGAATCGTAACCATAAAGCCTTTTTGATTTCTCTTACCAACTAAATAAAAAATTATGGTTACGAGTATTTAAGTTTTATAAATATGGTGTTACAATAGGTAGGTACTATAATATACATGTTACAAAATTAACAATAGTTTTCTTTTCTTTGCTTCTTCAAAGTTTTGATTTTTTATTTTCATTTTTGGTAAGGAACCCCTATTCGGGTACAGGCCTCCTCCGGTTTACTAAATTTCTGTCTGACTTCTTTCTGTTTTGAGTTTTTGTTACAATTTATTTTTTCAGTATTGGGGTTTCCGAGTTTGATATTTTTCTTCTTTCTGATGATTTTATAAATTGTTTAGGGTTTCTCTGCCTGTATTTTTGGTAAACTGGAAGGTTTTGGTCATTTTCCTCCGCGGTGACCGGCCGAGTTGGAGGAGGGAGAGGATCGATATTGTGGGGCGAACAGGAGCCCAATAAGATGATATCTTGTTCTGTTTTTTTGTTGTTGAAAGTAGACTTTATTTTATTTTTAAAACTCAGTAATACTGCATTCAAAGGTTTACTAAAAACTACTTGTTTCGTCTGGGAATCGAAAAGACTTAATGAAAAATTAATATAAATATTATTAATTTTACTATATTCCTTTGTTTTAAGATACTATGCTACGTTAAGAGGTATTATAATTTGTTGTCCATTCTTTCGATTGGCTTCATAAAATACGGGTTTTTTTTTCACATTTACCTAAGACGAAGAAAGTGATTTTTAGAAAATATTTAAGTGCAGTATTGCTAACTTTTTAAAATAAAATAAAGTTTCCTTTCCGCAAAATATCCTATCTACTACATTTAAGGTAGTTTCCCTTCATGTCGCATAGTCTTAGGACGCTCTGTATATCCTACCTAAGTATATGTAAAGGCGACGCTTATATCACAGTAACGAGAGATGGTAAGGGTGGGCGTGTGTCAGTGTGCTCTGTAGTGATTAATACGATGTGGCCCCTGTCTGCTCATGTTTACCAGAGGGTCACACAAAATCTTTTTGAATAACACGCATGGACGTGTTGAATCTCGTTTACATAGTGAAATGGGACAACTTCGACGAACTCTGTGGCGCGGCGGGCGAGTAGCCGGTTGAGATAGCAAGAAGGATCACCAATAATTGGTCTAGGTTTTACAACTTGCAAAGTATGTTTGTTTGTCCGGGTGGAATCTTGCGACTGAATTTTAAAGCAGTTATTCTCAACCGATTGAGCTGAAATTTGGCAAACCTGTCAAGTTCTGATGACAATACAATATGATAGTGACAGCGAGTTGATCTGATGATGGAGACCAACGGAACTCCTCGATGGATAATAGTAGACTGGCCGTGTTTAGGCACATTTTGATAAGCACACGGTTACGACCACTAATTTTATAAAAAAAAAAAAAAAAATTACTTGGAAAATATATTTTTCACAAAAAGTTATATTTGCTTCATTTGCTCAGACACCACAACATTGTAATTGATAAGTAGTATCATTAATGAATTGATTGGTATTTATTTTATCCAATGTATGTAATAGAGACGTATCTATTTTATCCAATGTATGTAATAGAGACGTACCTATTTTATCCATTGTATGTAATAGAGACGTACCTATTTTAAAACATTTGCATGCTTGTGAAGCAAGACCATGTGCGCCATGTTTTAGCAAATAAACTGATATCATTTATTTTCATTTTAATATCGTGGGGTATCAGTTGATGTATTCAGATCCAAAGTTTATCATCATTATCTCACTCTATGATCGAATCCTACATTTATCTCCCAATATGTATTGTGTCCTTGACATTTAATGTCTAAGTACCTGTGATATATGTATTAGTCTATTAAATATTTGTGTACGTGTTTATTTATTAATTCTGTACCTATTGTTATAAATATGTTATACTTAGTTTATCTCTAATCCTGCATAATCTATCCTTGAATAAAATTTTTGATCCTGTAAATTGTTCTCCGCAATACACAAAGTCACACTCACTCCAGACCACTGGCGATGATGATGATGATGATGTTCTTAATTGTACTTACTTGTATGGACACGGATGCGTATTACATCGCATCACAGACGACTGCGGCTTGCTGGAAGCGTCACAGAGTTCTTCAGGAGCGTCTGATCCAGTGAGGCGGTCGCGGCACACCGCTAGCGACATCTTGTAGCCTGTTGGAAGAACAACTAGAATTAATATATGCAAAAATATTGCCCAATATAGCATAGCACAGAACCGACAACCACAGCAAGGGAATCGAGGTTCTCGAATGATAAAATATGAAACAGTTTCCGTAGAATAACCAAGATCACTGGCATAGGGGGAGACAAGACCTCTGGATGTGGTGTTTGACGACTGGTGACGACCTCTGTGGCTGACATGCGAGAGGTTGCGGGTTCGATACCTGCTGTCGGACAAATGTTTGTATAATCTGCAAATATTAGTTCCATGTCTGTGTGCAGGTACAATGGTACTTGTAGTTCCTGATACCCACGACACAGGTAATTCTATTGTGGGATCAGGACTATGAAAGTAACTGGCAAATTGAAGTGCCAATGCACAGGCCATTGAACTTGCAGAACTGACTACCGCTAGGGAATAAAGGTTACGAAGGGATCCGTGTAGAAACAAGATCACTGACATGGCTCTGAGAATTATAACTTTAAGTAGCAATGGACAGGCCATATAGCTCGAAGAACCGAAAAGTTGGGGAATATAGGTTTGGTTTTTGAGTGACAACCACGATTAACCGACGACATTTTAAAGATTGCAGGAATTTTGCATGAAGTCGGCTCAGGATTGTTCGTCGTGGCATTCTATAGGGGAGGCCTTTGTCCAGTAGTGGACACAAAGGGCTAGAAATTGAAATAGGCTAGAATAGGATAATGGTAACAATAAAATTGAGAAGTTTGAGCAAAATCGGTAACATGTTAGTTGATTTAGGTGTGGTGCCAGTTCGGGGCGAACTACTACATAGTAATTAACTCACTAAATACACAATGAAATGTGTACATGACAGATAGCTTAATCTAAAAATTGTTTAATCCATTGAAATCATAAGGATCATTTTGAACCTTATAAACGAAATTCACTCCTGTTCCAACGAGACCAAGCTTAGAAGAATCGGGCAACAAACACGGCGCGCGCTTTATTTGATGACCCTTCTTACTACTATGTGGGAAGCGCCCGTGTGGTGCTTCGAGAACAAGAAGAAGATGATGCATTGAAAAAGAGTATCTACCTAATGGCTGCAGCAGTAAGGCCACGGCTTAGGAAACCCTAGCATATCCGCAATGCACCACTGACAAAAAACTTTCTACGGAGCAGCATCTTTAAAACGAAGAACTTCATTCAAAGCCCAACCAAACAAAAATAAAACCGGCCAAGTGCGAGTTGGACTCGTGCACGAAGGGTTCCGTACCATTTTCTATAAAAACGGCAAAAAAAACACGTTCGTTGTATGGGAGCCCCCTTAAATATTGATTTTATTCTGTTTTTTAGTATTTGCTGTTATAGCAGCAACATAAATACATCATCTGTCAAAATTTCAACTGTCTAACTTTCACGGTTCATGAGATTCAGCCTGGTGACAGACGGACAGACGGACAGCGGAGTCTTAGTAATAGGGTTCCGTTTTACCCTTTGGGTACGGAACCCTAAAAACGGAATCTTTAAGTACCTAGAAACTTTCTTGGCACTCATCAGCTCCCAAAACAAAACCTCATTTCAATTAATTTCGCATTAAAACGTACAATAAGATCACTAGGTAAATAAACCGTAAAAGTTTCAGTTCAAAAACCCATTAGGGCGGAATAAACTCACAGCATTACACTCCTGGAAGTGACTGCATTTTCAAGAACCTAGTTGTATCTGGGCCAAGAACATTGTTTCATAATAAAACTATTATTAATCTGGAACGCTTTTACAGCGAGAATCTGCATTCGATTTTGTTAGTAAGTATTTAAGTTATAGCTGTCTAATAATGCCCTTGTCTGCGCTTACGTGGTACCTTTATTAAGGTGGGGTAAAACGCAAAATTACCAATTTTACATTTAATTTTTAACTACTTGTTGAGCTACCTTTAGATCGCTTGTAGCGGTCTTCAGGTAGCACAACTGTTTCATATGTATTTTGTACATACCTTGTATTATTCTTTCTGTAAATAAATGTATTTTTAACCGACTAAATCAAGTACTATATTCAAATTATAAATATGGATACTAAATTATAATTCCGAGGGATCACTGTACCAGAAACACGAAAGGACAATATTTTCTCAATCGAAAATAATAACAAACTTATGTCTACTTTTTGCCAAGATTCGATTGTTTATTTTAAAATGGTGCATATTAATGAGTAACAAATTAGATAAATAAAATCAATACGCCAAAGCCGAGGGCTTACTGTAGGAGTTTTATAAAATGATCTCTCTACGAGATATTCAATAAAAACCGGTTTTTCGAGCGGCGCGATGCGTTTTTTTTGTATGAAGATTTCTGCCTGAGTATGGCGCGTACCTTGTGTGACTTCCATCATACAACCGAATTTTATAAAAATCGATGCATTTGTTACGGCATTATTGAGAAACATACAAATATACAAACATCGCATTTTCGTTAATTTTAAATTGACATAGTGAAAGTTACACAAAACTGAAAAAAAAAAACTAAAATGTCAGTTGCAGATACTGGCATAAAAACACGATAATGTTGGTTTTTATGACAGTTGCAGATACTGGCATAAAAACACGATAATGTTGGTTTTTCGTCGAAAACTAAGTTCATTGTAAACTGAGGAATTATACATATAAGAATTCTACGGCTTAGTTTTTCGTAGCACCTCTACGAAATATCTACGCCGTTCAATATATTTTGATCTACGATGTGTAGATTTAGCGTCGCACCCATACTGAAATCGTGTTTTATTAACCCCTGGATAAAAAATCCCAGGGATGTTATAACTTTAAGCCCATAGTGTATGTCTGTCTGACTGTATGTATGTTTCTTTTTTGCCATCGTAGCACTGGAACGGGTGCTCTGATTTCAATGCGATTTTTTATAAAAGATAGTGTTTGTGGGATAGTTTTTAGGTACGTTTGTTGGATTGTGGCACAGCCATTTCCAGGATAATCAGTTTGCAACTGTCTTTATCATAGCGTGGACCTCCAGTTTGAGGCCAAAATGTTAATTTTTGACGACATTAGGCTCCAGGTTCTTATGATGACCAGCATAGGATGAACAGGATCTAGGGAGCAAAGACGAGTTTCCATGAGAGTACCGTATTTTAAATTTTAATGGAACTATTAATGTGTTTAGTCCCTCGATTGGCCGCGATCTCACCTGTTGGTAAGTGACGATGCGGCTGACGATGGAGCACGAAGATCTAGTAGGCACTTACTCTTGCCTTGAAGAGACCCATATTATTGTTTTCAGTTCCGGAAAGACAGACGACGGCAACGAGTTCCATTACTTATCAGTAGACTAAAAATATTCCTTCTTTTAAAATTAGCTTCTGTTGATTGTCATTTTTTAAGTCTGATGAGTAGTTTCGGAGATTAACTCCTACATACAAACATTAAAACTTACAAATTTAACTTAGTGTAGAAGTGTATATATAGTGTATATGACAGCTGCGCAGCGCTAAATCATGTAATGAAATAGCTTGACCCAGCAGTTAAGTTCAAAAATTATGTCTCTACCAAAACATTAACCAGCAGCAGAAGATTGCAGAAAGCCGAGTTTTTTTAAATACATTAATAAGGAAATAAGGTCCATTACGACCCCTTGGTTTATGGAAACCGCGCAAGGATGTGCTTTTTCCTGTAGCAAATTGACCGTCCAGTCTAAGATGATATTGGGGACATCTTTGCAGAGTATTATTAAGTGCAGACCGATCATAGTTGACACAATTCACTGTGTCACAGAAAAAATAATACTATACTGTATCTAACTTTTGAAACTATCATGGTTATGTACATAATTTTCACTAGAAACGGGATATTTACCATGATTTTTGAGTTTTATATGTTCCCGATATTTCTATATATTTATATATCTGCCAATAACATCTACTCGCAAAGACTTTAGTCAGTTCTCCCGTGATCATGGCGCATGCAACTGTGCCGAAATATCGGGAACATATAAAACTCAAAAATCATGGTAAATATCCCGTTTCTAGTGAAAATTATATACTGTATCTATATTTTAAAACTTTCAAAATACAACCACATTTTGTTATTTTTTTCCATTTTCACAAAAACTATACAATTCACATAAGCCCCTGCGAGTAATTGTCCCCCCTTGTCGTATTGCCTCGTTTGACGACCTCTATGGCACACCGGGTGAGTACAGAACGTTCACCGTAAGGGACACCCTTGAAGCATTGCAGGCCTCCGGGTGCACCTGTCTTGTGGCGTGCCAACCACGTGCCAACCAAGGCAGGTGACATCTTACGGTGAACGAGCTGTAGGTGGATGGTAGGCGGTGAGATGCCTGAGGTGACTCACTTTTGAGGCTAAGAAGAATCTAATGACATTTCATTTATTAAAATGTATCATCTGCGCCAACGAAACATACATTACCCTTCTCCTGAGTAATTCGCTAAAAATACAATAACTTCGTTGAAACAATTCACAGGAATAGCAGCCTTTGGGTTTTCCCGTGTAGCCTTGCTCATATCTAATATTTAGTATAACAAAGAAACAATACAAAGTATTCTGCTTCACATAATGATTTTAACTCAAAGCTGGCTGTATTGTGCAGTAACGAGGTAGCCCGCTTCCGCAAATGTACCACAATGCGGGTTAACGAGACCCACGTATATTTAGTAGAGTACTAGGCGACTACAACCTCAGAACAAGTAACGAACAAATAAATAAATAATGCTGGAGAGTTTTCACAACATTATCTAGCCCCAAGCTAGCTGTGTTATGGGTACCTACTAGATAACGGATATACTTATTATTATACATAGAAAATGCCCTGAACAAATATCTTCAGGTCGTAAAAATATTTGTTCCGAGGCAGGAATTGAACCCGCAGCCTCCTGCGTCGCAGGCGAACCTTTGCCCGCCGCGCCACAGAGGTCGTTAAACAATCTGAACAATCTAATATGTAACTATATAAAGCAACGGTGCACGAGCTTCGCGCAGCTTGCGTAACGGTGTCGTTGCTGTAGTTTATCCGTTGAAAAAGGATTTTGGGATGTTTTCGAAATTACCTAAAAATTGGGAGAATTACCCTAATAATGGGGAGATTTTATTTTACATGCAATACTTGAGGGTACTGGCAATAAGTGTCAAAACATACAATCCATCTGTCAACTTTGGTGGAAGAAAGTCGTTCGACAAAGTCGAGCCTAACCCTAAAATTCAAACATCGCCTGCACTCAGGGTTGCCAGCTAAAAGCAACAAAAATGACCGAAAATCATTTATACGGCCGCACTTAATAATATTTAAAAAGGTATGCCAAACTGTCAAATTCCAATGATAGTACAATATGGTGGCAGCAAGCTGAACTGATGATGGAGACAGAAGATCAACAACGGAGCTCTTTGCTGTTTAATAGCCTGGCAGTGTTTGGGCTCATTTTGATTAACCCACTATTCTGATTACTAATTTAATAAAAGCTAATTTTGAAAAAAAAACATTTTTACCATAAAAATGGTAGAAAATGGATAGGAAATCACCCTCTGTCAAATCTAGCCCCGATCCAATACATTACAGTAACATTGTTAATTGTACGTCGGCTACTAATTTATATCACGAATCCGCCATTACTCGAATCCAACGATAAATCAGAGAGAATTCCTTTTGTCGAGCAACAGTTTCTTAGAGTTCTCTGTAGATCGGCGACTTCTTGTGAGTAAAACCTTGGATATTATCGCGATCAAGCGTTTGGTTGTATAAATTAGGTACTGCTGGGATTTGTTGGTAAAATAAATATTATTATCTATATCAAGCATAGAAATAATGTTTTGTTTTAACTCTGAATGACGGGATACTAAGATGGCCCACCTGATGTTAAACGGTAACAATGCATTACCTCATATTATCACGTTCACCTAGGATGCGCCCTATGTGAGATTGCACTGCACCCGCCACCCTGAGACATAACGGTGAAAAGTATCATGTGCCTGTAATTTCACCGGCCCTTCAAACCGGAACACAGCAATGCGAGCATTGCTGCTTTGCGGCAAAAATAGGTATGGAGATAGTACTTCCCCGGACGAACTCTTTAAAAAAAGCTCTACTACTACTTAAACATACTACTTAACAACCTACAATTAATTCAAGAAGCTTGCTTTGCTCCAGTATAGTTATGCAACTATGGCAGCCCTGCCTTATCAGATGATGAGATTTTATTGAATTTTTGGAAAACAATTACGTACGACATTTGCGTTCAGTTAAGGTTGGAGATTTCTTGGTGCGTACTTTACATAGCGCATAAACGCAACGATATACGTGCGAAAGCGACATAAAGTCAAAAATACAACGAAATATTAGCTTCGTGTGCTAGCTGTTTAAACTCAACAAAGAACCCCTTGCTCACTGAAAGCAAGCTAAAGGGAAATGCCAATCATGACCTTTACCCGAGTAAATCAAACACAATATTCAGATAAAAAATATGCATGGATCCACTGTTTGTTGGGTCATTAGATAAATAACATCAATTTAATGAGATAATTTTTAAAAATAATCCTTATTTGACGAGATATTCAAATAAAATGCCATGTTCGAACAGTCCGGGGCGTTTATTTTTGTCTGAAGACTTCTGTTTGGTATAGGCGAAGCCTTCAGTGTGATTTTGACATCAAAATCCATAATCTTTGACTGGTATTAAGCAATTGCAATGCTAACTGGTTTAATTTTACTCTTTTCTTTCTAGTTCATTCTATTCGTTCTTCTTTTTAGTTTATTCTATTCTTCTAAATCCAATTATTTCATTGAAGCTTTGAAGAGTAGAGGTTTTTTGCCAACCAAGATAAGGTTTGAATAAAAAACACTAAAGCCTAATCTAAGCATTTAAATTTACAAGTAAATTCATCTTTTATTCCCACGCCGATTACCCGAAACTTATGCAAATTCTCCCCATTAAGTCGTCTAAGATAGCGACAAAAAGTCGTTCGTCTGCGCGCCCATTACAACCGAAATTTGCGAGGGCCGAGTCTAATTAAGAACCACTGAAAGATGAATACCCAGATAAGAATTAGCACTACGAATGTTGAGCGAGTAATTTGTTGGGTGCCCTACTGACAGGAGGCCAGGGCCTACAAATATTTGGGTAAGGTCAAAATATTTGGTTAAGTAGCTCTGAAGGGTTTTGTGGAGATGTCTTACTTACGTAAGATTTGAGTTATGAAATGGAGAGAGAACTTCGAACATAAATCACGTAGAAAGCAAAATAAGTTAAAATATATTTATCAAAATAAGCTTTTCTGAAGTTAGTGATCGGAACCGTGTGCTGATAAAGTAAAAGAAATGGCGGCGATGAGCTCACCACTTTTAACGTCTATCTGCCACGTAGGTACTATGAAATTTTGTGCCATTTTTCGAACTTTCACCATAGTATGTTTTTAAAACATGTACTCACCTCCACCGCAAGTAGCAGAGCACAGAGAGCCCGGGGTTGCCAGCCAGTGGTACCTCGGCCGAGAACAGGAGGACCCGTCGCCTCCGCAGACCCCACACTCGTCCACGCGACGAGTAGACCCCACTCGAAGGTCACAGCCGACGCGCTGAGGAAAATAACAAAAGTTTTTTAGGTACCATAGCAATGAACCAGGACTCACATTGTGAGGATATTATGGAACAAAATTATGGATAATATATTCGTCTATCGAGATAGCTAATAAAAACTATGAAGTTTCATACACAATTTTCAAATAAATACGTGGATGATAATAGTAGACTGGCCGTGTTTAGGCTCATTGTGATCAGCACACGGTTCTGATCACAAATTTTATAATATCTTGTATTGGGGAAAAATCCTAACTTCGAAGTCGTTTTTTTTTAGAAAAGAATGATTTAGTAGCGCGGTTATTTCATTTACTTGAACCAAAATGAGGATGAAACTTCGTTTTGTATGAAGCGGGCTGTGGTACAGTTCGTTCTAGCCTACACGAAATGATTACCACTTTTAAAGTCGGTTAATAATATAATTTTAGAGTCTAGAACTTTTAACATAAATACTAGTTATACAGAAATTGAGCAGAAACCTAGTTTTTTTCAAGCACGTTACCTAGGCATTATTCTATCTGAATATTCTATGAGGCGTCTTCCTAGGTACGTCACGGCAAACTATCACAAGCAAAAACCACAAACCAAAACCCACCTTATTTCTAGACTTTTAACAACTATTTTCGTGGAATCATTTTGTTGTTTGACGCAAACATTTTTAAGCTAATGTGACCTTTATTGCGCTGTAGTTTTTAGAAAGCTGTGAAATTGTAAAACTGTTTCAATACTCAGAATCTACATACTTTACACAGAAAATAGCGAACTCTTAAGGGTAGAGACCCTTGAGACATTATTCTGGAACATTTATAGTCATTTATAGTCATCTATAGTCATTTATTGATAAATTATCATTCTACGTCAAACACCACATTCACAGTGGTGGGAACAGTAACACCATCATTCTAATTCAAAATGTTTATTTTAAGCTTATTGAGAAATTCACTAATCCTAAACAATAAGCCAATATCAACATAAATACCTTAGAAACTAACATACATATAAAAACACTTTATTTATAACTTAATCTAACACACGTGTGATCGCCGATGCGTCGCGGTCATCACGTGACAGGCGGCCCTTGAACCACCGGAACTTCAGAATTTAGGGCTGTAGTAAATCTTCACACTTTCCGTGTGGACCTTCACCATAAATGAGCTAAAGCTCACATTATGACGAGAGTCCAACTTTATGACCTTTAATCCCACTCTGGCTTTCTTTCTGATGTACTCCACCACCTCTGCGGCTTTAATGTCAAAGTAGACGCGGGACACGTAGATCTGCGTAGTGGGTACCTCCGCTCGGAAGTGCTGCTCGCTGGATAGATGAGTACCACACTGGTTCCGGCTAGAGGGCTTCACACCCTCGAGACCCAGAGGACCTCGATAAAGCCCTCTACAACACAGGGCTCCTCCATTGGTGCCTTAGCGGTTGCAGCGCTGCGAACTGGTTCACAGCTCCGCCATAGAAAACCTAGTAGAGATATTATTTATTCATATGGTAAAACCCTCGTCACACCGATCGATCGCTTTCCGGCTGCATTATGATTATGATACAATGAACAATACAAAAATACAAATAAAATAGTTGTGCTACCTGAAGACAGCTGCTAACGATCTAAAGGTATCTCAACTGATCCAAATCTAATTAAAATGATATATTAATACCATTTATGTGGAAAGCGGTTAGTTAGTCGTGGGAAGCAATGGTGGCGATGAGCTCACCCCTTGTCACGTCTATATTCCCACGATGGTGCAACCCACAGTGAAACGAAAAGTGCATTATGCGCAGTGAAAGACCCATTAACGCTCTGTCTAGCCTTTCAGGGAAACGGCGTGTGTCTATGTTTGTACATATTATGTGTGTGAAACCATCATAACATTTATATCCTCGTAGAAAAGTTGAATGAACTTTCATCCTATTTTTGGTACCTTCGGAAATACCACTTCATTTCCAATCGTCCTAATCCAAGGGACACCTGCCTCTGATTGTCCATCCCATTCAGATTTCAAAGGTGCGAATGAAATGGCTATAGCCTACTCTATTATGATAATCGGAAAATTCGCCACATTCGAGCGAGGCGGCTGCGAGCTGAATAAATGATGAGGTGTATCATGGCTGCTATTTGTAGCCGAGAACTGATTTTTTGATTCAGTCAGATTTGCAAATAGGTACGTTCTGAATTGTGTAGCTTTATATGGTTGGGTGTAGTCAGAGATTTTGATATTAATAGATTATGCACTAAGGGAATAAAACAGTGTCTTACGTCGCGGGCGGCATATTGAACCCTGAGCGTAACGAGGGACTCTAGAGTTATAGAGTCCTGAGTGAAGCGAGGGGTAAAGCTGCCCAAGACGAAGACAGGCTTTATTCCAGAGGAGTCTATCTGAAAATCGCAGCACCAAACACCGTCTTTTGTTTCACGTTCTTTGTATAACCTTTTTTTTTTGAGTTCTGCTTATAGTGGACAGCACTTGTTCTATTATTTATTCTGTGCCAGTGCATTGACCTAGCCCTCAGAATAAATATGGATGCTGTTGCCCATCCTCTGATATAAAACCACATCCACTGGAGCAAATCGAGCGGCCTGTTCTGTTAAAATTTTGGAGTAGTTGCGTTACCCGCTCACTCAGTAACGATAAAGTTTCCATATTAACATGGTAATGTAGTACTTGAGGAAGTAATCTAAATAAATCACGAACAGAAACACGATTGGTAAACGTTGAATAATGTTTTTTTTAAATTGGCCTTCCTAAAAGCCCCTTCTTCGATTAGAGAATATATTAAGCGTTAATTTGTATACTATTCAGTAAGTATATCAAATTACTTAGATTAAAGGAGAAGTATTTATTTTTATAATTGCTGTTTTAGAAGCAGAACGAAATTTTATCATGTGTCAGTACCTACTTCCGAGCGGCAGAAATCTATTCCGCATCTCTTCCCGGGTTCAAGTGAGTAATTGTGCTGTCACTTTCGTGCAGCTATTATTTTCTTGCTAGACTCCGCCCATTTGATATTTTAACATATCGCCTTAAGGTGGATGATTTCGCATGAGTCGCGAAATTAAAATTTGTAGGTGTTTTTTTGCTCATTACAGCTCATGAATACTACTTCAGCTAGGGGGTTTTTTTTAAAGTCTAAAATAGGCTTGCGTTTGGCCACATCTCACCTGGTGGGAATCGACGATGAGGCCTATTTAAGCTCGCTCGTTTAGAAGAGATATGAGACTCAACAAACAAAAAACACCAACTGAATTTCGCGCCACAAGCGAGAGATTCCACCTTAATTCGGACACACCACGGTAACGTCACGGTTACGTTATAGAAAACGTTGGATAAATTAGAGCCTTTCGAGGAAGAACAGTACATTCTGAAAAATAACGTGAAAAGGTCCAAATGAAACAATTAGATTAGCAAGCAGGTTGTTAGCTGGCCCTTAGACCTTCTTGCCACTTCATTTGGTACCCTCACGTACCCAATTATACGGAACCGCAACATTCATTACCTGACCCTTGGAATGTTATTGGGTCTGGGCAGTAGCGTTTTATCCAGGTGGTTTAATTTGGAATAAAAAACCTTACTTTACAAGTATGGGAAAGAAACTAAAAATGCTCTACTACTTTCAGTTTTCAAAGCGTTACTTCACACCAGGACAGCTTCTAAGTCTATATAAAGCACAAGTCCGGGCTGGTATGGAGTACTGCTGTCACGTTTGGAATGGCTCGGCCAAACACCAGCTTGCTGCCTTGGAATCGAACGCAGAGCTTTCAGGCTTATAGGTGAGCAACATATTATGTAGGAGACTAAGGTCCAGAGTCTCGAGCACCGCCGTAAAGTTGCATGCCTTTCGATCTTATATAGGTTATATTTCGGGGAATGCTCGCAGAAACTTCACGATCTGTTCCCACCATCTCCATTTGATCATAGGACGAGCAGACGCACGGCTCGGTACCATCCTTACCTCATTAGTATACAACTACTCTATTCGTACTAAACGTTTAAGTTCTACCTTTATAATGCGAACTGCTAAGGAGTGGAATACACTACGTCGTCTGGCTTTCGTGAAAACTATAATCTAGGTATCTTCAAGGCTAGAGTGAATAGGTGCCTGCCTTCTAGACCTTTGTGATTCATCTTCGACCACATCTTCAATTACCAACAGGTGAGATCGTGGTCAAAAAAAGGAGTACCAAAGTAAAAAGAAAACCGTATTGAAATAGGTACGCCCGTTGCACTCTAGATCCTGGTCATCCTTTGCTGATCATCATCAGACCCTGGAATCTGATGTCGTCGAAAATTAACATTTTGAACCAAAATTGCAAAAATGCATCAGGTCTCTTAAATTTGAATGAATGAACTGTGAAAGTTATAATGTAATGGCTCGACAAACTGGCATACGTACCGCCTGATGGTAAGCGGTTACCGTCGCCTATTGACATCTGCTACACCAGAGGCATTGCCAATGCGTTGCCTGCCCTGAAGGACTTTGAAGTTTTTTTTTGAAGCGGCTCATTTTGTAGTTTTGCGGAAACACGTCAGGTCACACAACGCTCATCCCACAACTTGCACTTAAGAAAAGATCTCGTAAAGCGAGCTGTACGAGACACCATCTGTCGGTGATGTGTGGATGAGCTCCCTTGCGTTGTCGAGAAGTGCGATGGTAGAACCTGGACCACAGAATATGTACAGCCTGGACGCGGGTATGAGATTGAACAGCTTCTCAGAGCACTCCCCATTATAGAGCCGATAGAACACACAGAGCGAGCCGATGTCTCAGCGCAGGCTCAGCGGCTCTAGTGAGTTTGGGGACTCTGTGATAGATTGGGACAGACGCACGGACGGAATACCGGAATGATTTAAAAAGGGTTCCTTATCAAACTACGGAAGCCTAGTGAACGACTATACTTACTATAACATTGAGATGAGTAAGTGGGGGTAATTGAATTGTTTGTAACTAAATCATGCCGTAACGACTGAACCAATTTCGTCAAAATTTTATACACACGAAGATTATGATCTGAATTGAGATAAAGGGGTTACTTTTTATCCCGGTATCGTGAGTGAAGCCACGGGCAGACACAAGTCTACAATAATTTGAATACTATGACCGCATAACCTCGGGTGTTATTGAATGTGACCTTTTAACGTTTGCAGGTGTCTTGCATGATTTGGGTGTAATGGGATTTTATTATCTTCCTATCTAAAAAGGTTAAGCTCAGAAATTATAGGGATTCAGAACGTTTCCTCTTATAAAATGCCGTCATTCGGTCTGGAAACCAAAGTCAAATTCAACGTAAAAAGTATTTTGTTAATTGATATAGCAAGGATCATTTTAAATCGTCCTAAAAGAGTGAATTTACTCTTATTCCAACGAGACCAAATCTAAAAGAATCGCGTGTTTTTTTAACATTGATAGACCTTTGTTTGTTTACGATCTCACCTGTTGGTAAGTGACGTGTGGCCGGGGATGAAGCACAAATGTCTAAAAGACACCTATTCACTCTAGCCTTGAAGATACCCAGATTATAGTTTTCAGGAAAGACCGACGACTGTTGTCTATTTGCTGTTTTTGTAGTGCCTTAACCAAAGGGTTCTGTGACTGTGCTCTCGCCGACGTTGTTCATCCTGCATATCAACGACCTCTTGAGCATTAATAACATGCACTGCTATGCGGATGACAGCACTTGCGATGCTCGATATGCAGGCCGTGCGAGTGACTCTCGGGCAGACGTGGATGCACACCGAGATATGCTTGTATCCGAAGTTGAGTGCTCACTCAAGTTGTTCTCAGAATGGGGGCGTCTAAATTTGGTTCAATTTAACCCCACCAAGACCCAAGTCTGCGCCTTCACTTCTAAAAAGGCTCCATTTGTTGTTGCCCCGCAATTTCAGGGTATTACCCTTCCCATTTCAACCAGTCTCTCGATTCTGGGTGTCGATATTTCAAGCGAAGTACAGTTCAGGGGTCATTTAGAGAGCAAAGCTGCTCTTGCCTCCACAAAACTCGGTGTACTCAACAGATCGAAGCGGTACTACACACCGGGGCAACGTTTTACGCATTACAAAACACAGGTCCGTCCCCACTTGGAGCATTGCTCTCAGATCTGGAATGGTGCACCGAAGTACCAACTGCAGCCTCTGGACTCCCTACAACGCATAGCTGAACTAACGGGGAATGCTCTGAGGAGCTGTTTGAACGAATCCCAGCTTAGCACTTTTATAACCGCACATCCCGCCATTGTGAGCGAGCTCACCCGCACATTTTGGATGCTTGGAGGTCACGCACAGTGCGTTTCACGCGATCGTTTCTCCCGCGCACCTGCAAGGCGTGGAATGAGCTCCCGTTGGATGTCTTCCCACAGGGCTACAATATGGGTAAATTCAAGAGAAATATATATAGGGCTCTTAATGGTAGGCAGCGCATTTGCAATACCGTGGGTGTTGCGGATGTCCATAGGCGGCGGTGACTGCTTTACATCAGGCGGGCCGTCTGCTTGTTTGTCACCTTATAATATTTTTCAAAAAAGGGTCCAAACCATGTTCTTCTTCTGAGGTCCAAACGGTGCCCTATTGCTCTCACTCATCCGTCCGTCCGTCCGTTGTCAGCCGGCTCATCGCCCGCTGCACCACAGATAACTTTGGATAGACGTAATTTTTTTTTTTCTATGGAGTAAATTATTGTCCTGTGGTGTTTCTCGTACAGCGATCCCTCTCGGAATTATAATCCATGCAAACTTTTAATTTGAAAATTGTATTTGATTTATTCTTTTAAAAATCAAATCTGAGATAAGGAATTTTGCTACGCGGCTACTGATGAAGACGTGGAAATTTATTTTAAGAAATTCCCTCCACATTTTCTTAAAGTTTTCATGGCTGTGAGCGAGAAAATAGAAAAAAATACAGGTAGAAAAATTCTAGCGTCAAAAACTTTATAAGACACGGGTCTCATTACAAAAGACGAGGGAACTCCAAACACTCGTCTACCATTTGACCAATCAGGCCAACTTCAACCAACTTCCCAGCAGAATTAGTATTCGCTTCGAACGTCTCGCGAGATTATGCAAACGATACCTTGGAACTTCCCACTTAAATAATATATGAAATTATGTAAAATACTTGGGAGAAAGAGTGGTCGAAGTTATATCGCTTTTTGAGTGTCTAATGTTTGAGTGTTGAGTTCGGGACCACGCAGGAAGTTTGTGCAATTACGTGATTTCGGGGCAAAGTTTTGTACAATATCATTTTGGTGCTTTATGAAAGTCCATACAGTACGTGATGAAGTAAGGGAAACATTTAAGAATAAATAAATAAATAATTCTGGGCAGTTCGCACAACATTATCTAGCCGCAAGCTAAGCAGAGCTTGTGTTATGGGTACTAGATAACAAATATACTTAATACATTACATAGATAGATATTTTTTATTATACATAGAAAATACCCAGAACACCCTGAACAAATATCTGCATATTATACAAATATTTGTTTCAAGACGGGAATCGAACCCGCAACCTCTTGGGTCGTAGGCGAGCCTTCGCCCGCCGCGCCACAGAGGTCGTCAAAGAAAGATGTGTAGAAAAACGTTGGATTGCCTAGATAAATTCGATTTTTGTAACCCTTTTATTTTTTTGTTCCTTTCTTTCTCCATAAAACATTTTCAGGCCATGCATTTTTTATAAACATTTTTGCTTCGATAAAGGAACTACATTTTTCTGATATCAAAACTGAATTTATCAGCAATGGCGAAAAACACTTCAACCGTCCTTTTATAATAATATAGGAATATTTACCGCGAGAATTCTTAAAGCCAAGCAGAGTAGGTACCTTCTTTCTCAGATCAAAAAACCGGAGTATTGAAACGTCGTGACACAATGGAGGATGCGACCTGACATCATCAGGGAATGGGGCCGCGAAATAATAAGGCTTGGGGGTGGCGTAAGGGATGTGATGAAGCGGATAAATCTATTTCATTTTACAAGCTTTTATTTGACTTACAATGTGTGTATGTAAGTATGCATATTCGGCTCAAATCTTGCAATTGAAGTTTAAAGCAGTTATCCTCAATCTATTGAAATGAAATTTTGTATATCTGTCAAGTTCCGATGACAATACAATATGATGGCGACAGCGCGCTGATCGGATGATGGAGATGGAAGGTGGACAACGTAACTCCTCGATAGATAATAGTAGACTGGCCGTGTTTAGGCTCATTTTGATCAGCGCACGGTTCATCACTAATGTTATAAACGCTTGTATTGAAAAATATGTTTTTATAATAAAATTATTTCCACAGCTCTGGGTTGGTTTGTTGTTATATGTCACATTTTTCTGATTAGAATCTGCATTTTAGTGTTCCGAAGTCCGACAAGAAACCCTTATACTTGACCATCTTTCTGTCTGTCCGGCCGTCCGTAGTCAGAGCCGCTCTACTGGTAATTTAATAGTGCTATCATGCTGAAATCTTTCACGGTAATAAAAGTTCGTGATGCCTACAAAGTTAGAAATCAAAATTCCGAAAATTATTTTTTCGGATTAACTCCAATACCTTCAAAGTGTTATTTAAAAAAAAAATGTTTCCATCTATTTGGGATGTCGTTAGATAGGTATTTTAAAAAGCATCGGCTGACTCATCCTGATTTTTTTGATGAAAAAAAAACCTGGGTGAACCTCCCTTCTCCGGGAAGAGGAACCATCACTAAGGTTTTTTTACGAAATTATAACCATAATTTGTAGTGCTGGCTAGCAAAATATGTAAGTACGTCTCGGTTTTATGCGAATTTATGATATGATTGCAATGCGTTTTTTTTTAAATTAATTATGTTGTTTTCTTGCTAGACTCCGCCCATTCGATATTTTAACATATTTTTGTGTATGTATGTGGCATCGCAGCTCCGATTCCGGTGTTCTGATTTCTATGCGGTTTTTTTTGTATGAAAGTTGATATTTGCGAAATGTTTCTTAGCTATGGTTGGTAGAAATTGGTACAGCCATTTCCAGGATTATCAGCTCGCAACAATTCGTTTGAAGGGAACTCAGGCTTGCAGCTTAGAACTTCCAGTTTGAGATTAAAATGTTAATTTTCGACGACATCAGGCTCTAAGTTCTGATGATGACCAACACACGAAGAATAGGATCTAGGGTGCGACGTGTACACGGGTAGAGCGGTTTCATCATCATCAGTCTGAATCAGCCCACTGCTGGACATCACTGGGAGTCCTCTCCTGACATATAACAACCAACCAACCCAGAGCTGTAGAAATAAGTTTTTTATGAAAAACATATTTTTCAACACAAGCGCGCCATTTAGTCCGATTTCCAGCTCTTCCCGTCCGTTTAGTAGTAGTAGAGCTTTTTTGTGAATGAGTTTGTCCGGGGAAGTACTACCACCATAACTATTTCTGCCGCGAAGCAGTAGTGCTCGCATTGCTGTTTTCCGGTTTGAAGGGTGAAATTACAGACACATGAGACTTTCATCTTTATGTCTCAGGGTGGCGGGCGCAGTGCAATGCCACATAGGGCGCGTCCTAGATGGACGTGACCTATGAGGTAATGCACTGTTCATAGTCAGAGGTTACCGCTTAACATCAGGTGGGCCAACTGCTTGTTCCGTCATTCGAGAAGAATATTTTTAAAAAAATGCCGCCTTACGCAGATCGTCGCTCCACCACGCCAGGGGCGCTGCGCTCTACGTTTACCAAGACGTGGTCTCCACTGTAGAACACGTTTACCCCAGCGGTTTTCGGTTCTTCGGCATATATGCCCAGCCCATTGCCATTTTAGCTTGCTAATGCTTTGAGTTATGTCGATTGCCCTTAGTTCTCGGTTTCCTTACTGCAGTTTAGCTCTGAATTAAGATGGGGGGAATTAAGTTTTATTTTTTATATTTACGAGTATATTGGTCTCTAGAAGCCTCTCGCTTGTAACGTGGAGCTGGCTGACGAGCTCGCTGCGCCTTTGTCCTACGCCTGATGTTTGCTCTCGTTGTTGTAAATTAAAACTATGTGGCCCGGAATGTAAAGCCAGTAATATTTCGTTTGCTATTCGAACAATAAACAACTTTTTATTCTTCCTCTGAGGCTAATGCGTTTTTAAAGTTAGTTTGTTTTTGGAAACTCGGTAGGAGTGTCATTTGAATGGACGAGGAAAGGTAAAGCACATGCCGAGCATATGTGCATATATGTGTTCTGTACTTTTTGCAGTAAAAACCTGATGTTTCGGGTGTCGGTTTATTCAGCAGCAAACTTTTTCCCGAGGCTTTGTTTTGAAATTATTTTTGGCGTTCTACAATTATAACTGATGGAGCTACACCACAGACGATGGTTCATTTCTTGCCCGCGATGCCCAAACACATGCACAAATAAAGACCTGTGTGTCAGTGATATGATGCTATTGACGAGACAAGGTTTTTACAAGCTTTTATTTAACTTGCAATTTATGTATTGAAATATTGGTGGAATCTGGGTGGAATCTTGCAACTAAATTTTAAAACAGTTATCCTCAACCGATTGAGCAGAAATTTGGCATACTTGTCAAGTTCCGATGACAATACAATATGATGGTAACGGCGAGCTGATTTGATGATGGAGACGGAAGGTGGACAACGGAACTCCTCGATGGATAATAGTAGACTGGCCGTGTTTATAGGCTCAATTTGATCAGCACATGGTTACATTACAATCACTAATTTTATAAGAGCTTGTATTGAAAAATCTATTTTTCACAAAAACTTATTGAAATTAATATTTGTACCACCGACACGAAGGAGAAGTATTATTTAAGTTCAATTGCTGCTGTATGACAAATGTTTGTATTGATCTGCAAATATTAGTTCCGTGTCCGTGTGTTGTGGTAGCATGGTGCTCGTAGTTCCGGATACACACGACAGGGGATCCTAGTGTGGGATCAGGACTATGTACGTGACTTGCGTAATTGGCATCCCACGGCTTGTGCACTTAACATTTTCAAGTTTTTTGTATTTTCAATATATTTTTATTGTATTTTCGAAATAATTTGCAACGTTACACTCCTTCCAAGTCGTCAGTCTCATTCAAGTTTAATGATTCAAGTCATGTTTTCGTAAAACGGTGGCTGCATTTCTAAAACTTTGGTAGTCAATTTCCACCAATTTGAAAAGTCACGCAATTCACTTCCCTTTTATTTCACTACACTGTGCCTGAAAAAACACCTGTAAAATGACAATAGAATAAAAATGTGTTAGATAAAATAAAAGGCAAACCTTGAGTGATTACAGTACAAGCAGATAAGAAATAGAATATTTATTTTCTTTTTCGTCGATTTGTGAGAGCAAAAAGTGAATGGATTCTCAGAAAAGTATTGTTTATTCTTGGACTTGGCTAAAATGGATATTTTTTGGTCGAGGAGGTTGCTGTTTTATTTTGTACAAAACAAATGTTCAAACAAGGTGATTTTATAAATAAATAAAAACCTTTACTACTAGTATAGTATTCTTTTATCTGTGCCTTTACTATATTAATTCTAATAAAAAAAAAAAACCTAATTAGGGATAATAAATGTTTAATGTGGTTTAAAAAGTTAAAACGCGCTCAAAAAGTGTTAGACCCAAAAGATAAACAAAACGCATAAAGAGAAACAATTCTGTTAAGTTTTATCCGACCATTGCTGCTTGATTGCTTGCGTTGCAAGCGACTAGGTACAGTACGGGGTTCTTCAAAAGTGGTGTTTGGAAATTTTTAAAGGGTCGGTAACGCGCGTGTAGTATCTGGTATAGCAGGCGTCCATACGCTGCGGTAACCGATTACCAACAGGTGGGCCGTATGCTTGTTTGCTACCTCGGCAGCTAAAAAAAACATATTTGAAGTACTAGCTTGAGTGTGAATAAGCCTGAATAAGCCAAGAGAAAATTCTAAGTCTATGGAATCCGCAATATATCGAACTCATTTGTCACCGTTCTCAAAGGTATTCTGACCTAGGATTTATTCTATGCCTAGGTGAACGTCACGTGGTATTTTGACGTTGGTTAGCTAGGTTCATATTATTGTGTCGGGGTGTGGCGTGGCGCGCCAGAACGCAATCGGTTACGTTGACGCGCCACAACACAACACAACCTACTAATGTGAATCTAGTCATAGGTAATAAACGTAACCGATTGCGTTCTGGCGCGCCACGCCACACCTCGACACAATAATATGAACCTAGCTTTAGTCAAAAACTACAATATATACCGGGGAATTGGTAGTAGTCAGCTTTTTTTTAAATATAATTCTAAGCATTGAAGTAATAGCAATACAACACTAAAAAAACACAAAACAACACAAAAAAACACTAAAACACAAGAAAACACTGAGAATTCTTTTTAAAAAAAACCTTAATTATTTTAATTTCGGTATTCCAACTTTATATTATGAAAATGAGGTTTACACTCCAGTTTTCATAGAAATACAACCGCATTGAAATTGAAGCACCCTAGATCCTGTTCATCCTATGATGGTCATCCTATGATGGTCATCCTATGATGGTCATCCTATGATGGTCATCATCAGACCCTGGAGAGTGATATCGTCAAAAATTAACATTTGATAATCAAATATTTGAGCTCAAAAACTCATTAGTTCAAAAAAACTGTAGCGAGCTGAATATCCTGGAAACGGCTGTACCAATTTCCACCAAACATAGCTAAAAACCATCTAGCAAATACCAACTTTCATACGATTTTTTCATACTACTTTAATGACAGATCAAGCAGATGGCCCACCGCGGTACCCTCTGCCTATTAATAGTGCATTATCACGTAGGTCACGTCCACCTAGGACGCACCCTATGTGGCATTGCACTGCGCCCGCCAACCTTAGACATAACAATGAAAAGTCTCATGTGCCTGTAATTTCACCGGCAACCATACCCTTCAATTCGGAACACAGCAATGCGAGCACTACTGCTTTGCGGCAGAAATAGTTATGGTGGTAGTAGTAAACGCGTGTCGCAGTGCTGCTGCGTCACACACTGGCGTCACGTAAAACCAGCGCTGTAGCAGCGTTTGCGTTCTCGCAGCATGAGTGGCGACCATTTTTGCTCATTTAGATTTAATTGTTTTAAGTTTCTCTGTAAGTTTGTGTTGGCAAAATAAATATTTTTGTATTTGTATTTGTTCTTCCCTGGACGAACTCTTTCACCAAAAAGTTCTACTGCTACTAAAACCACATTGTCAAAATTACCACATTACATAGTGTAAATAACCATATTGTCATCAGAGCATCAGTTCCGAAGCTTACAATTGGAACCCTATACCTACAGTACGCGTTCCTCCCATTTGGCAGACCATTTAAAATTCTTCATTATTTTCCACTTACTTCAATTAGCAATACAAAACTTGAATTCCAGTACTCAAGTCAGAAATTCCTACAGTTTCAGAACACAACATTCATCGCAGCTATTAAATGAAAATAACTTACAAGTTGCTTAAGACTTGAGAGAGCTTTAAACAATTACCATATTGTGGAAGACGTGTCACAGCTTGTAAATAATATATCTGGGTCACGACTGTAATGTCAATTTACGTGGAAAAATTGTTTTTTGTGAAAAATATATTTTAAAATACAAGCTTTCATAAAATTTGTGATCATAACCGTGTGCTGATCAAAATGAGCCTAAACACGGCCAGTCTACTATTATCCATCGAGGAGTTCCGTGGTCCACCTTCCGTCTCCATGATCAAATCAGCTCGCTGTCACCATCATATTGTATTGTCATCGGAACTTGACAGGTATGCCAAATTTCAGCTCAATAGGTTGAGGATAACTGCTTTAAAACTCAGTTGCAAGATTCCACCCGGATTCCACCCAGACAAATATACATTGCAAGTTAAATAAAAGTTTGTAAAAATTGAATTGAATTGACTCAGTAAGCAGCAAATACATTGAAAGCCGGTAGGTATTTAATGTCTATGGAGCAGTTAACCAGCGGCTATCTATTTCAGCTGCCAGCAGCAAATTCGATTGTAATTATAAAGTAGATAGAAGCTTGTTTCATGAGCTGAGCTGTTTGATAATTTTGTGAATTTTCAGTCTATTTCTTTAGGAATTTATACCTATAAAAGTGTTGGTAATTAAAGATTAAAAAAATACATTCTTAAAAAGCCTTACAGTAGTTGTATTTTCCGGTACGGAGGCCTGCAATGCTCAAAGAACGTATACATCGAGCAACACACGGAGGCATGCAATGCTCTAAGGTCGTATATGATGTGGAACATCTGAGATCTCACCTCCTTGGTAATAAGCAATACGGGTGAAAGTTAGTACTAAAATCTCTGAAAAAGGTGCGCTTTCTGACATATCATGTTGTAATACCTAAGCAACATGGTTGAACTTTTTCCGCCATTTTCGAAAAGAGAAGTCGCCTACTTTTATTTTATTTCTTTTCCTAATGTTTTTTTGAGTTTTTTTGTGTTATTTAGGTGGCATTTTAACCAATGTAGCTTGTTTAAAGAGCACGAGTGTAGTTAAATTAAAATATGGAAGTGAAATGCGTGACTTTTCAAATTATCTTTAGTAAACTTTTGAAATAGTAATTAAAAAAACAAAAATGTAATTTGTTCATTTTCTGAAAATTGACTCCAATTTGGTTCCAAATTGTTATTAAGTCATTTAATTATTTTCTGATATTATACCATCCAACACTATCCCGTCCCGGGCCCGGGCTTCTGGGAGCCACCGGGGCCCTTCCGGTCCAGTCCGAACCTGACTCTGTCTGCATGCCATGTCTTAAAATTCGCGCACCACAACCCAACAAAACCTATACTACTAATGTGAATCTAGTGAAAACGTAACCGATTGTGTTCTGGCGCGCCACGACACACCCCGACACAGCAATATGAACCTAGCATAATTTCGACACGAAAAAGCTCCTTTGTATAAACCTCTTTAAACCAATATGGAATTTAAGCTCCATTTCCTCAACAAAGAAAGGCTTAGATTCAAATTGTAATGCGTTTTTACATGGCTCTGCTGGTATTTACTTAAAAATAAGCTCGTTTGTGCCTAGCTCTCAGTGCCGAGCGTGCTGTGAATATTTAATGGACGCTTGTGATGGTCTGTGGGAAAAGAGATGGCGAAGAGCAAAATGATACATGCATGGTCATTTTACATGCCTCTTTAGTAAGTAACTTGCCTTGTATGAGTCTCAAAACTCTCTACAACTAGGCTTTTTAGCCACTTCTCTCTCTCTTCTCTTATAATAATGGCTTCTGAGGAGTGCTCCAAACAATATCGCCAGTGTCAAGTGATATAATTATATTTTTTAAACGAGCGAAGCGAGTTTTATGAGTTGACTAGGAAGAATCAGCGTTTGTATGTATGTATGTATTTATGTATGTTTGCCCAAGCATATCTTCCGAACCGTTAATCCGATCTTCATGAAATTTGATTGGGGGGTAGATAGTATTGGTACAATTTGTTAGTAAGGTTATGATCTATATCGGTGGGGGGGTTGTTGAGATATTGGGGTCCAAGAGGGGTTAAATAAGATAAAAGTGAATATCACATCAAACGGGGTGTCATATGAAAGCCCCTCCCATCGAAATTTCAAAACTATTTTTTATATTGTTTTAGCTTATGTAGTATTTGAGATAAGATAATATAAGATAAGATAATACATTTATTTACGAAACCAAATGAATATAGACAACATACACGAAAAAGGGTAACTAAGTTTTTGGGCAATTTAGAATATAAAATAGACAATAGACTGAACTGTACTTATGAAATTAGAATATGGAATTATATTAATATATACTAGAAAGGAATGTGCAATTTACAATTTATTACTATAATAGTAACTTATAAAAAATGGTTATCGAGATTCTTATGTAGGTAGGTATGTTATGCTAACGCAGAAATAGAACACTAGCTCCCACCCTAGGTACAACCTGTGTTGTGGGAGATATTAGGGTATTTCGAAAATGTAAAACACCAAAACCTCTAAGGTACTTCCACTAATCCTACAACGCTGAAATTTGGTATGTTTGTAGCTTTTATGACACAAATACTGGGAAAAGTCCACTATACTGTAATAAGTAAGTGGTATAAAATTGAAGAATTTCGAAACTGGTAAGTACTCTATAAAACATTAACCAGTATAACATCCATTGTTGAACTCGTGTTTCTAGGAATTTGAACGACGTTGTAGGTCTAACTTTTGGAACCGACGAGTACGTTCATTTTATGTGGATATACTCACGTAGATACATAAACATTTTTTCGAAAGAATTAATGTAACCTACCTAAATCGCGTGTATTCGCGAGGTCACAGTTCGGGGCGAATCACTAGTTATAGTCAAGTCGTCAAGAGTCTCCCTTAAGTCATAACCCAGTTTAAATGGTGGCAGAAAAATAGAGTTCTTACCTGAAAAAAAACGCCATTTTGCAAAGACTTACACACTTACTTAGACTTATACACTTGGTTAAAATGCCACCAAAATTACACAAAATAACTAGAAAACAAAAACACAATAAAATGTAATTAAATAAAAATTACGACGTTTCATTCAAAAATAGCAGATTTAATCTCATTTTGTGGCTTATACATCCACCAAGAACTGATCTACCTCGAACCATGTACCTACATTTTTCTATCATCTACATACATTTCATTCTACAGATAAGTTGGTGGATGGTGGTTTAAATTTAAGGTCAGGCACACACACAAATTGCCATAGTTTTTGTTTCTGTGTAATTGTTTTTTTATTAGTTTTTATTCAGTTGTTATCTTGTTTACTTATTTGTTGGTGTGTGTCATTTTAGTCACGAATAAATGTTTTTTCTTTCTTTCTTTCCATATTATGGCACATCGTAATGTGAGAAATTATGTGAATTATGGGATTTCGATGCCGTTAGAATGGTTCGTTCTTATCTTGTGTCATTACCATGTCTATTTTTGGTTCAGAAATGAGTTCATCTACTTTCGTAAGCGTATTCCTCACACCGCGGAGTAGTACACAGCGCGGTAATTCAGTTAGTTATAGTCTGTGGGCGGTGGGGAATAAACGGCTATTTTTTGCATGCGAGAACATTATTTTTAACTGGGTATGAGATTTCACTATGGGTAAGAGTTTTTTTATTTGTGGCATTGTGTTCCGTAATTAATACCATACCTAAGTATATGTTTTTACACTGCGCTGATACTAAACAAACCCTGGGTTTGGGGCACGTAATCCGCACACACGTACAGACCTAGCCCATGGCATCTTTGGCTAATATCTCCCAAAAACATGCTATCAACTACAAAACAAAGTATTTATGAATTCTCCTACAAAAACCAGTTATTCTAAATTCACGACATACGAAAGGGTTCGCAAACGTACGGCACCAGATTTGAATATAAACTCACAGACAAATCGAATCATACGGCCCTGTTTACTTTAAGTATTGACACGGTCCTTCGACCCTTGTGTTCTGAATTCAGGATATTGTACCAAAACGAGCACATAGTTAAGTAGTAGCAGAGCTTTTTTGTGAAAGAGGACGTCTGGGGAAGTCTACCTCCACGCCTATTTCTGCCGCAAAACAGTAGTGCTCGCATTGGTGTGTTCCGGTGAAATTATAGGCACATGAGACTTTTCATCTTTATGTCTCAGGGTGGCGGGCGCAGTGCAATGCCTCATGGGGCGCGTCATTGACCTATGAGCATTTGTTTATATATCTAGCCCGACAAAAAAAAAACTCTGAGATTACTCTCAGAGCATTGTTAAAGGCAGAGGTTACCGCTTAACATCAGATGGGCCATCTGCTCGTTGCGTCAATGTAATAACATCATTCTCTCACTTTCCTGCAAATTTGTGGGAGGGATTTCGTGAAAATGGACGGAAGTGTGTACAGCAGCGCGCATTTTTCATAAAGGTAACACCCAAAGATTTAAAAAAAAAAAAAAAATTGATTGATTGTTCGATCTTCTACTACTGTAATATAAACTCTTTGAAATTGAAAATTATTTTCTATTTTTTAGTTCGGTTAGCTATAAAAGCGTGCTCTTTTTTTTTTTTTTAATAGTACAAAATTATTTACTTGATACAAGATTTTATTTAACTTGCATAGTATTTCTGGGTGGAATCTTGCAACTGAATTTTAAAGCAGTTATCATCAATCGATTGAGCTGCAAAATTTTTCATACCTGTCAAGTTCCGATGACAATGCAATATTATGGTGACAGCGAGCTGATCTGATGATCAACGGACAACGGAACTCCTCGATGGATAATAGTAGACTGGCCGTGTTTAGGCTCATTTTGATCAGCACACAGTTACGATCACTAATTTTATAAAAGTTTGTATTGAAAAATAATTTTTTCACAAAAAAAGAAATTGAGTTTACTCCCTAAGAATCAATTTTCATATAATAAACGGTACACAAATACATGGGGAGTATCATCGATAAATCGAGCGTTAACATAAAGTGAAGTCGTTACTATATCAGTTATCTAGTACCCATAACACAGGCCCTGCTTAGCTTGGGGCTAGATAATATTGTGTTGAACTGTCCAGCATTATTTATTAATTTATGTTTTCCCTCTGTGCAACATATTCGCGCATCTTAAACTGAACTAGAGTGGAGTAAACTTCGGTCTTAGGCATTATATGAAAATCAATTCTTAAGGTGGGTATGCAGTAAAATTCCTAATTTTAGATTAAATTTTTAACTGACTAAATTAAGTATAATATTCAAATTAAAAATATGCATGGATACTACATTATAGTTTCGAGGGATCACTGTAGGTACAAAAACACGATAGAACAATATTTTCTAGATATAAAAAATACCCAAAGTTTTGGCTAGATTAAATTGTTTATTAAAATGGTCCATATTATTGTGTATATTTTTTAAAATTAATATTATTGGTAATTAATTGGTTTATTGTAGGGGTTTTGTAAAATTATCTATGTTTTACGAGATATTCAATAAGCGCGAGACGTTTTTTTTTGTATGAAGTTTCTGCCTGGGTTTGGCGCAGACATAAGGAGCATACTCCAAAAAAAAAAAATAGGACTAGGATCTCCTAGAAAGGCTTTTCACAGCACAGATTATAAATGATAGAGGATCACGTTACACATCGGTGTGACCCGAGACCTTCTCACTTCGATTCATCACTTTACATACACTCAAACAAATCACATGCAAAAAAACACCCTATTTTTATTACCAGACAGTACAAAACATTTCACATTCAATTCCACCAAGACATCGGATCACGGAAAAGTGTAATGCAGAAGTTAGTTTCGCTGTAGGTACCTACTTTGAGTTTTCTTTTTAAACTTCTTTCTTCATTTCTTCCAAGTTGTCCGTGACAGTGGAATGTCCAGACGTTTATGATATTTTATTGAATCTTTGTAAGTAAGAGTTTTAAAATTTGCCTTTCCGAGAACAGGATGATTTTTAATTTCAATGAAAGAAAATAAAAGTATATTTGCATTATGATATTACTTAACGACTAATCTTTTGCCAGAGGCTTATTCGCGTGATGTCGGGATAAAATTTAGTTCCCCCTCCCCCTCCTGCCTCCCCCAAGCATCTATCCACTCATCAAACATCATCAATATCGGCTCAACCGTTACGGAGTTGAGCGTGGAACTAGAAGACTACACATAACGCGAGTGTAGCCGAGGGCGGATGCTAATAAAAGATGCTTAAAATGCCTATTAGGGTCCGCAAAATTATTAATCATAGATTTGATTTTAAAGAGACTTAATCAAGTACAATATTCAAATTAAAAATTTGCAGGGATATCACATAATAATTCCGAGGGATCACTGTACCAGAATCACGATAGGACAATATTTTCTCAATAGAAAAAAAAATTGCCTAGGTTCAATTGTTTTTGAAAATACTGCATATTATTGGGTAAAAAATCAGATAAATAAAATCAATACAACAAAGCCGAGGGTTTACTGCAGGGCTTTTGTAAAATTATCAATATTTTACGAGATATTCAATAAAAACCTCTTTTTTTTTGAGCGGCGCAAGGTGTCTTTTGTATGAAGATTTCTGCCTGAGGTTGGCGCAGTCTCAGGATAATGTAGCTGTTGACCTTCAGATCTGTGTGTGCCACTAACACCATGCTGCATCGATTAAGCCATCTTCAGATACAATGGATCCAAGGTATTTATATGTTCTGACCCTTGGTAGAATTGTTCCATCTAAAGCGATTTCAAGTGTAGATATACCGCTCTAGGTTAGCGTGGGATAAAGTCCAGTCTCTCGTAGAGAGTGTGCCCGTCCCGAGTCCCAGCATTGGGAACAGTAAGGGCTGATTATGCTAAATCCCTTCAGCAATCTGTTATCTTAGCAAATAGTAAGCCAGTGCAACACAGACTGATAGACGAGCAAGCTGATTTCGCATCGTCATCGGCAAACATTAATCCAACGTCAAAGTACTTTGCGCTCCAATGGGATTCAGGGGTATTGGGACACACAGTCGGATAGGTTAGTGAAAATATGTAATTTAAAGTAAGATCTGGTTGTTGTTTTTTTTTACTAATAGTTCACCCGAAACGTGATCTCACTTGGACCCCGTACCTACCTCAAAAACCCCTGTACCTACAGCAGTTGAAGTTGTGTTTTTTGTGAAAGAGTTCGTCCGGGGTACTACTTCTGTTGCAAAGCAGTAATGCTCGCATTGATGTGTTCCGGTTTGAAGGATATGGTTGCCGGTGAAATTACAGGCACATGAGACTTTTCATCTTTATGTCTCAGGGTGGCGGGCGCAGTGCAATGCTACATAGGGCGAACAACTCATGCATCTAAAAGACATGCGTATGCTTAGATGGGCCGGGGGAATTACCAAGTTAGACACAATCAGGAATAAACATAATATGATGTACATTTATGGTATCACCTTCGCAGAAAACGCCTGTGGTCATGTCATGCGTGGAATCGAGGAACACATGACAAGGAAAGTCTTCTAATAGAAACAGCATAAACAAGACTAGGCTGGATTATAATCGTCCAAATTTTCCTAACCTTAGATCCTATGCTCGCGCAAAAGAAAAGGACGCAATTAAGTCTGACTTCTAATTACAAAAAATGGGGTTTGGTGGAAAAAGGTCAAAAGTTAATGGAACTTTGGGAGGTTGTTTAGGGATAGTTAATTAACATTTTCCCAAGTTTTGGACCTCGAGGACCCTGTGCGAAAAGAGGAGGGGGGTGAAAACTGCACCTTCCTCCAGTTTTTTTGCAATAATTTTTTTTATTACTTCCTACGGCAAAAATATTAACTACTTTTTTGTGGAACGTTAAATTTACTATAATTTAGACTACTCAAACATGATTGTATGATGATAGGTTACCGAAATAAGGCACATGGAAAAAAACTTTTTTGAAATTTGGTAATATATGATATGTTGTTATGATATATGATGTAATGTTGTTATAATTATGGTTCCTGGTTACAATCACCTACTTCGGAAACCCCCCACTCCCCTCCACCCAAACCAGTTCTAAAAAGCTGATTTTCTTCTGTGATGAATACCAACCATTATTCACATCATCATGCTGGTATTCATATTATAGTCCATTCAAGTTAAACACGAAAGGGCATGCATGCAAAAGTTCCAGTCACGCTGTTTTTTTTATATGTTGTTAAGAAATTAACTAATATATAAAAACCAGATTTTCCAAGTGCTGTGCGAGCAGCCCAAAAAATAATGTTTTTTTTTTCGTGTTTGTTCAATATCTTAGTGAAGGAAAGGTCTGACTGGTATAGTCACCATGCTTACTTTTAAAGTAGACTAAATTTTCTAATATTTTACACTAGGGCAAGCTCTATACAGCCATTGGTTCCCAAGATAAAGTACCTTCGAAAACAGCCAATTTTTTTTCCTAAGTGCTTGTTTTTTCAAAATTTTCACTTATTTTGTGAAATATCTTCTCAAATACGCATCCCACGTCAAATACTATCTGTAATGAAAATGTAGTAAATTTAATTAGCTTTCATTTAAAATCAAATTGGTACCTGTAGGCTCAGCGGTTCTTTCACAAAATGGCAGATAATCAAAACCAGGCATAAGTGAATTTTACCGCGTGAACGGGTGCGATACCACCTCAGCACCGTTTGGTCAACGAAATACCAAAATCACCACACTCCTGAGCAAGAGTGAATCACTTGCTGAGCAAGTGGTGGTCTTCCTTCGGCTAGACTCCACCCCACAAGCCGTGAGTGAAGCAGGCATCAAGTGATTTGTGGCTCTATATGTGGGTGACATCGCGAGGGATACTTTGGATTTCCTGAGGTATAAGGCGTTTGTCACTTCAACGAGCATTAACCTCGCCCGTTTGCCACCATGTTGCAAGATGCATGCTCCAAGCACGTGCAGAAGTGGCGGGAATTCAACTTGTATCCCACTAATTGGGGGTGGCAGCTGTCTTGGCAGACTCAACCCCATCCCCACCACCATGGATCCACCATGATCATGGCGCCTTCATATGCCTGCTTCACTTCGATGCTAGCATCCACCATTTGTGTCATCTACATCGAAATGAATGCACTCTTCTTGTGATCGTTTGCCAATAACGTGTCTTGTGCTATTGTCACCATGGTAGATGAGGAGAACACGAATTTGGTTGCTGCTTGTAATGCAGACCGGCGAGCTTGTTCTGCGGCTTTGGTGCTTTGATAGCCGGCGTTAGTGGGGTATCCATCAAAGACAACAATCGCATTGCTACCAATGTGTCTCTGCACGTAGTTGATGTACTTAGAAAAAAAAATCGAAGCCTCGTATATAGGTAACCTATCAACATAAAATCATGTTTGGATAGTCAACATTATAGTAAATTTAACGTTCTACAAAAAAGTACTTGGTTTTTTTGCCGTAGGATGTCAGGGAAAAAAGTTATTGAGGAAAAACCGGAGGAAGGTGCAGTTTTCACCCCCCTCCTCGTTTCGCACAGGGTTCTCGAGGTCCAAAACTTGGGAAAATGTTAATTAACTATCCCTGAACAACCTCCCAAAGTTTCATTAACTTTTGACCTTTTTCCATCTGAAACCACCTGTCGACTGGACTAAATGTGCTAGGTCTATATCGCGAAACATCGCACATACAACGCTGCTAACGGCCTAAGAACTGAACTTACAGAATCTCAGAAAGCTTTCAAGTGTTTGCATAAGTACCCAAAAACTAAGCTCTCCCAACTTTCCACCCGTTTGTATAAAGCTAGAAATTTATTTTCGGACGCGACCAATAGTCGCGACTTTCCTGCCAGCCTAGACAAACAGTATTCGCTTTGAAGCCATTCTATTTCTGCAGTCGTAATACAATACATAACATATCATAACACTCAACAGTCACATACGTTTCAATACCTTACGTCAATCATATACATTGTTTAAATTTTCTACTAGCGTTTTTACTAATAGAATGTTACTTTCTCCGAAGCCTATAGGCATTGAAATAAAATGACACCTACGTGTACAAACTATCAGCAATAACCAATTGCCTGAGCACTCGGCCGTCCGATGACTATCTGGCTCGCTCGGGTGTGTCTATCAGTCGCAGATGCATTGCTCGTGTAAGCACGGGGTTCAGACGGATCCGCGCGGGTATCAGTCACCATTTGTGCAGGATTATTGTCGTGTGTTGTACCTACGTACTTAAGGTTTTATAATGCAAAAAAAATACTAAGGAGTGGGATACACCACCGTCGTCTGTATTTCCTAAAAACTATAATCTGTGTCTCTTCAAGGCTATAGTGGATATGTGCCTTCTAGACCTTTGTGCTCCATCTTCGGCCACATCATGACTTACCAACAGTTGAGATCGTGGTCAAACAAAGGTATATCAATGTTAAAAAAAAGGAAAAAAAAAGCGATTATGGTTGCGATGGCTGCCATAAACTTATCCGAAAAACACGTCCAAACACGGCATCTAACGCTACAGTGCACACTGTATAAGTCGCGAATGACCGTCATAAGGCCGCGTCCGATAGCTCGATGCTTGTTAAAGACACGACTCCCTTCCGTTCCATTCCACTCAGAATAAATGAACTTCAGTTTTGATTTTGTATTGAAAAGGCGTGCCGTTCCTTTGTTGGTAAACAAATAGATTCTGGTTGAATTGGGATAATTAATTATGTTTGGTAAGACGCTTATAATTTAGGAGTGTTTTAACTAATTAGTTTACTTTGTTTTATGAGAGGTAGAAGTTTTTAAGATTGACTGATAAAAACAATTTTATAGTAATTTCTTATTGTATGATAAATAGTTCAGTTCAGTTTTTGAACAAGTGGCCTTTGTGGAGTAGCACACAATTTCGCTAATATGATAAATACTATGGGGAAATTTTATAATGATGGAAAATAATAGACAATTTGTATTGTCTTTAAAGTAGGTACTTTTTTTTCTTTATAATTGGCGTCGCACGCCTTGTTCGTTTGCCATTTTCAAGTTTTTTGTATTTTCAGTATAATTTTAATGTATTTTCGATAAAATTTGCAACGGTTCAATCCTTCCAAGTCGTCAAGTCATGTTTTAGTAAAACGGTGGCCGCAATACATAATTTTTCGAAAAGAACTATGTATTAAATATCTTCTTGTTTGCTAATGCACTGCCGCATACATCCAACCCTATGTTAATAGGTAGTACGAGTATTTATTCTTTGTATCCAACGATCTTTAAGAAATGCTAAGCCGTGTACCTAGGTGGCTTTCAATTCCATGTTCAAAAATCACCGAAATCTCGTCACGTACCTAATGAATGGAAGCCAGGTGTGGTGAAAATATTACGTACATAATACATGTGCAACACTAAACTCCTAAGCCTAACACAATAGCGTTATAAAGTTGGTACTAAACTAAATTACCTTCAGTTATTAATCTGCATAGAGCTGTATACTCGTATGCTTTCATCAGAATAGAGTACTGACGTAAAATGAATTCAACGTTGCCCTCTGTGCCTGTATGAGAATCTCAGGTGCACTAGGGGTGGGGTGACACACGAGTAGCACACAAACACTACCCATATTCTAAACTCGAATCAAGCACTTCATCATCAACCTACTGCAGTCCACTGCTGGACATGGGTCTCTCCCACGGCGCGCCACTGAGCCCGGTCCTCGGCTCTCCTCATCCAGTTTCTGCCACCTCGCGCAAGTTGCGAAGTTGTCAAGTCGTTTGCCAATACGCGGTCTCCACTCAAGAACTCGTTTACTCCACCGGCTATCGGTTCTTCTGCAGACATGACCGTCCCTCTGCCACTTCAGCTTGCGAATCCTCTGGCACACTTAACAAGGACTTGATTAGTTTCAATTCAAAATATAAAAAAAAAAACATTTTTGTAAATAAAAACAAGGTGAAATATACAAAATTCACAACATCAACCGCCATTTTTGAAAAGAAACCTCGTCTCTTTGATTTGCCTTAATTTTATTGTGTTTTTTCGAGTTATCTAATACCATTAAACGAGCAACATTTGTATTCCCACTAATATCATAAATGTTAAAGTAACGATGTGATCACACCGAAACGGCTGAACTGATTTTAATGAAATTTGGTACACACACAGATTATGGACTGAGCTAAGCCACTTTTTACCCCCCCCCCGACACAGGTGTAAGAAGTTTGAAGTGCCTGTGTGTGTGCCTGTGTGTACGTCTGTGTGTTTACCTGTGAGAGTGTCTATGTGTGTGTCTGTATCTTTCTGTGGCATCGTAGCTCCCGAACGGATGAAATGTTTTTTTTTTGTTTGAAAGGTGAATTAGTCGGGAGTTTTCTTAGCTATGTTTGATCAAAATCGGTTCAGCCGTTTCATTGCGATGAGGGATTTTTTATTTTTTACAAAATTAATTACTTGTTATCTTGGAAAGACAAGAGCGAAGCCACGGGCGGACACAAGTGAAAGAGCATGCAAACTGTCTCTTACATGCGTTTGCACAACTAGAGCTGCATGTGACTTGCACCTTGCAAGCAGACACTTGCATAATGGAATCTATCTTAAAATGTGATTCAAAATTTAAGGTGGGCTATAACGCATAATTACCAATCTTAGATTTGATTTTTAACTGACATTCAAATTATAAATATGCATGGATACTACATTATAATTCCGAGGGATCTCTGTACCAGAAACACGATAGGACAATATTTTCTCGATATAAAAAAAAACCAGTTACCGCGACTATTTGTCAAAATTCGAATTTCCTATAATATGTTATAGGGTGAAAAATTTGTTAAATAAAATCAATGCAACAAAGCCCAGGGTTTACTGATGGGGTTTTGTAAAATTATCTGCTATTATTAACTGCATTTTAGTGCGGCGCGAGGCATTTCTTTTTGTATGAAGTTTTCTGCCTGCTTTTGGCGCAACCTTAACGTCAAATCTGACACGTCGTAGTCAAAGACTTAGAATTTTTGCTACGCTGAATCTGGATCATAGATCATACGACCATAGGGTCGTAGTAATTTAAAATTCTGCATAATTTAATGCAAGAGCTATTTGACTTTTACCTTAGTTAACATTTCATAGAAGAAGTAAGAGGGTTAGTTAGTCAATTTGACACCCCTAATTCAAGCATAGCCACTATAAATTCAAAATGAGGTGACCGGTAATTTTGGTGCAGTGGACAAATTTCGGAAGGCTATCTGTTCAGAAATTATGTACCCATAAACTGTGCCCGGTATTTGCCGTGTATATCGTTATTTGTCTAGTTTTATAACGTACATAAATACCTGAAATAACGGCCGCATATACATGAGGTAACATTTTGCCAATTTGAATTATAATGGGAGTTAATTGCGGAATTTACTGCGGGATTTAGAATGTTAAGGTGCAAGTCGGATTAGACTAATCTATGTAATACTAGTGTTTCGCCCGAACTGAGACCGAAGGCGAATACGACCTCTGTGGCGGGGCGGGCGAACGTTCGCCTGCGACGCCCGAGGTTGCGGGTTCGATTCCCGCCTCGGAACAAATATTTGTGCGATATAGATAGATATTTGTTCAGGGTGTTCTGGGTATTTTCTATGTATAATAAAAAATATCTATCTATGTTATATATTGTATTAAGTATATCAGTTATCTAGTACCCATAACACAAGCTCTGCTTTGCTTGGGGCTAGATAATGTTGTGTAAACTGTCCAGCATTTTTTTTTAATACTCGCGATGTTGGTATGTTAGCTAATTTGTTTACCATTCTGACTTCTAAAAACATTTAAGAAGATCAAAACTTCACGGGTCCACCTCGAGATAATTTTTTACACATCTTCGAAATAACCGACATTATCAAGCTCTTTTTCGAAGTGCCTTTGTAGGTTTTCCCTGTTATAGTGTCTGGGATTTTTTACACCCGATACGAAGTTGATTAGCAGACACAGGATTAAGCAAAATAGGGTGTTCGAAAAGTTAGACCTACAACGTCGTTCAAATTCCTAGAAACGGGTGGTCAACAATGGATGTTATACTGGTTATTGTTTTATAGAGTATAAGTTTCGGAATTCTTAAATTTTAGACTTTTCCCAGTATTTGTGTCATAAAAGCTACAAACCAAGCTCAGAGAACTCGCTTCGCTCGTTCAATAAAAGGCAATTATCAGTCTTTATGAACAACTCAGTGCATTTCTCAATAGCGTGTTTGTGAATCTTTTACCGCATACATTTAGGTGAGTGTGCTCAGGAGCTGCACGATTTAATCCCCTCGTCTCCATTCCGCCACCTGACGACCAGACGTGGAGAGTCGTATCACACTTTTTCATCCCATCTATTCGAAAAGGACGACTGGGTTCGCCTTTAAGTGCACCCAACGGTGGTGTTTTCTATGAGAAACTTTTAGCGGGCAGTAATGAGTTTTCCGGCGCACTTATTAAGTTCCTAATTCAAAAAGTGCGCGGCAAAGATAATTGCGGCGCACTTATTGAATTTGGAACCAGCGCCAAATAATTCGAATGCAAATATTGTTTGAATAAATACTGGCTGGTACGACGGCCCAAAACACAAAACAAAAAAACCCAAAACACACAAAAAACACAAAACACAAAAAAAACACAAAAAAACACGAAACACAAAACACAAAAAACACAAAAAAACACAATACACACAAAAAACACACAACACAAAACACAAAAAAAAACACAAAAAAAAACACAAAAAAAACACAAAAAAACCAAAACACACAAAAAACACAAAACACAAAAAAAACACAAAAACACAAAAACACAAAACACAAAAAATCACAAAACACAAAAAAACAAAAAACACAAAACACAAAAAAACACAAAAACACAAAAAAAAAACACAAAAAAACACAAAAAAACACAATACACACAAAAAACACAAAACAAAAAAAAAAACACAAAAAAACACAAAAAAGCACAAAACACAAAAAACACAAAAAAACACAATACACACAAAAAACACAAAACACAAAACACAAAAAAAAACACAAAAACACAAAAAAAACACAAAAAACCCAAAACACACAAAAAACACAAAAAACAAAAAAAACACAAAAACACAAAAACACAAAAAAACACAAAACACAAAAACACAAAACACAAAAAAAACACAAAAAACACAAAAAAACACAAAACACAAAAAAAACACAAAAACACAAAAAAAACACAAAAAACACAACACAAAAAAAAACACAAAAAAAACAACACAAAAAAAAAATACAAAAAAAACACAAAAAAGCACAATACACACAAAAAACACAAAACAAAAAAAAACACAAAAAAAACACAAAAAAGCACAAAACACAAAAAAACACCCAAAAAAACACAAAAACACAACAAAAAAAACACAAAAACACAAAAAAACAACCATTTGTTTTATTAAATAATAATATTACAATAACATGAGGCGCCTTTTATTTTCTCATAGTGGGTGATGAAAAGCAGAGTGTATCACACGGGTGCAACATATATTTTTGGCTCGGGCGACGTACTTTGAATCCCTCGCTACGTTCAGGATTCTACTAAAGAATCCCTCGCTACGCTCGGGATTCTACTCTAGAATCCCTCACTTCGCTCTGGATTCAAAAAAGCGCCCTCGCCGTAAAAATATTATGTTGCTCCCTTATGATACAATCTACTATTGTTGTCGACATACCACCATCGCGTTCAAACCGTTTCTCGAGCTCTTTCATCATGCGGACAGCAAAGGCCTGGAACTCTCTTCCGGCATTTTTATTCTCTTTATCATATAACTTGGGTATCTTCAAACTAAGAGTAAATTAGCATCTTGTAGGCGAGCGTGCTTAAATAGGCCTCATCGACGTTTCCCATCAGGGGAGATGCAGCAAACGCAAGCCTATTTTAGATAAAAAATAAAAATAACTTACCTGACACCTCCCATCGATGCACATGTCCAAGCTCCCCAGTCGGCACCGGGTCCCGTCTGAGACCCTGGCTGCAAGGACAGCTACCACCACCCTGTCATCTTCGTCAATTGACGCCGTCTGAAAACATAATCATAAATCAGTTATTGTTTATGAATCTAGGTAAAATACAATTGCGTTAGATGGTAGGTTGGAAGATCGCTAGTGTCTGCTTTTCAGTGTACAAACATTAGACAGGTATAAGTCACATTGAAAACAAGGTCAGTGTTAGCAATACGGCTGAATACTGGTAGATACTCTCGTCAGTGCCGTGGTGTGTATGGCCTGAGAATAGACCCCTCCGTCTCCTCCCGTGGAATTCCCAAAAGCTTACTAAGGGATTACATCAAGGGATTAGCAGCAGCATCCACCTGAGTTTTCAACTCCAATACTGCTATCAACAATCCCCCTGCCAATCATGGTGATTATGGCAAATGCCCCCCATTGCGTATTTTGGAGGGAGCCACGTCCGGCAGTAGACGTCTAAAGGCTGCTGTTGATGATGATTATGATGCTATCCTCATTTTGGGAGGATCTAGCTTGATGAGAGGCATATTCTGAACAAATGTTGATGTATCAGCCGATTCACGGGTCTATCAAGGCTGGTCAAAAGAATTAAACCAGCCGAAAGACAGCTCCAACGGTCTTCTGGTCCAGAATCAGAAGAATCCGACTACCCTACAGTTCTTACCGCATCAGGGCTCTGTCCAGAATGGTGAGGCGTTCCACGGCAGGTCAGGGCACAAGGCTCCGCGTCATCCCTATGAGCTCTCCAATGGAACAGCTCCCCTCCGTATGGAGTGTTGTCATGGGCGCTGCATTGCTGCTCTCGCCAGATGTCGTCTTCTAGAAGGGAGACGTTTCCTCGGCAGGGCTGTAAAGAAAAAGATTTTGGTGAGAAAGCAATATATTTTATGGTGTACATAGATGCACCTAATTCAGGAATCAAAGAACCAAAGTTATAGACGTAGACCAGTTTTTTTTTTTTAACTATGATAGACCCTCGACATGTGGTTCTGCTGAAAGACCAGCGTTGGTTGCTAGCTTGCTTTCAACCAACTCATGCCGAGGCAGAGCCCTTTTGTTACTTGAGTTACACCTCGCACCTTCATATCTGTTTCTTCTTAGTTTAATACGTGTTTCTGTGTAGCTCATATATACAAATAAATAAATACTCTTCTTTATTTATTATCGATTGACCGCGACTGCGATCTCACCTGTTGGTAGGCACCTACACTACATTTTATAATTCACATACCTATAGGTATGTGAATTATAAAATGTACTAACTCTTAAACATAGGTAATGTTTGCATTATAATAAATGAAATACAATTGGTAGGTAGGTACTTAGTTTCTTAGTTATTCAGTAATATCTTGATTAGCTGAGAGTCTCGATCAGTTGAGTAGCCTTTGATAGGTACCCAAAATAGATAACTAATAATCTGTATGGTGGGTAGGTAGGTACCTACCTGTAGGGTCTCGGTTAGGGTTACATTTTAATAATATTGAATAGTAAATACCTAGATACCTATATAGGCTACATATGAATGGATAAAACTTGACAGAATTGTTTATTTTTACACGTTTAGTTCCTGTTTTGTTCGGACACTTTTTAAGCGCTCACCCAAAGTCCATTTACTTTGAGATCATTGGCTCCTGTAGTTATTATTAGACACAAGTTTTACCAAAATATATGTACCTATACCTACCAAAGCACTTCGTACTAGCCCTCAAACTTCCTGACAGATTATGACCTGTCTTGCCCAGTTCCTTGCACACCGTGAGAAGCCTTGTTCTTAGGCCGGTGAAAATATCTACCTCATTAAAGGCAAAAGTGAGCTTTCTTTTAAAAGAGCAATAAGGCATAAGCCTTTACAAGATGAAACATGGTAGACGACATCAAAGAAAATGAGTCGACAAGCGAATCATCCTCTTTCTCAGTAAGGCTTCAGTAATACCATAAGAATAGCTAATAACCAAGTACAAATGTAATCGCCGAGATAAATTCCTATGGTGCCTAACGCTGCCCGTCGCCCGCGTGCGCGCCCGCTGCAACTGACATGTTGTCTTACCTACTTCATTACATTACACTACTTCATTCACTCTCAATTCATTACTAAGAATCATTATTAGTATATCTAACTTAATGCGCTATTGTTTCATCCAGTTTCAACGACCATTTTTGTATAAGGCTTGAAGGCGAGTGCTCGCTCTGATACAGTGTTTTTGTGTATACAAAATAATATAAAAATGCCCGTTAAGGTTTGTTAAATTTTGAGTTAGTGAAGTCATCAAGACTTCACTAACTCAAATAAGAATTAATAATAAGTTACCAAATGTTTAAAATTAAAACATGTAAGAAGTAAGTCTAAAATGGTATTTACATTCTAAAAAGGTGGTATATTTGATATTTTTTTTTATCGAGTGAAATAATTCGAATCGTGTATTGAATTTATAATTTCACCGGATAAAAAGCTTAAGAATACCATATATTGTTTTCTTCTTGAAAATTGTGAGAACTCATATCAAATACTTAAAAATTTACGATCAATTGATATCGCCACGATATCGTGTCGTGTCGTTATCGTTCGTTGAGTAGGTGATAGCGTGGCTTTGAGTGCAACATTACCGCCAGTGTCTCTTCTAGAGTGTTTATTCTCATGGCAATACCCTTTAATATTATAACGGAAGTGAAACAATTTGAATGCTTAAAGGTTCTATCTGAACTGTTGAAAACATCAAAGACCCATAATATAATTATATATAAATAGGTATTTCCATTTGAGAACAATATCTGTTGTTCAGCTGAAATTTAGCTGGGCTTGGCATCTTTTGGTAAATTACGTCGTAAATTGGTAATCGTCGTAATTTACCTTAGTAAATTATACGAGTAGGTACGAAATCCTATTTAATGCAACGCATTTGACTATTATATCCACGCCTAAACAACAAGCAAGTAACTAAAACTGATTAAAATCCATATGACTGAAGAAATCTTTTAGGTTGGATCTTTGACTATAAATAAATGCGTAGGTTCGTCAGATTTTGGAGGGAAAAATCTTTAAAAGGAATCTTTTAGCAAAGCACTTTGGGTGCTACTCACACCGAAAGCGTATTTGCATTCAATCTAAAGGATATTATAGTACGACCCACTTATGAATTTAATCGTCTCCTTCTGGGACCAAGTCGTAGAGAAAGGGTGGTTTTAGGGGTGTCACTTCTAAAAGTATAAAATAAGTTTAAGAAATATACACGCCTTTTTCCCCGAAGGGGTAGGCAGGGCCTCAATAGTCGTCTTTTCAAAGTGGGTAGCACCGTCGTGGCATATAGATGTGACAAGTGATGAGTTCATCGCCGCCATTGCTTCCCAAGACTGACTCAAATAACGCTTTCTTCCAGTAATAACACATTCCATAATAAACTGGCAGCCAGGACAAATCTTATACCAACGAATTTTACTAACAAGTCCGGGTAATCCCTTACTTAGATTTTACGAAATCCATGGGAGGAGACGGATATGTTTATTCTTAGTTCGGACACACCACGGCTCCATTTTTAGGGTTCCGTAGTCAAAGACAAGGAACCCTTATGGATTCGTCATGTCTGTCTGTCTGTCTGTCTGTCTGTCCGTGTATGTCACTTAATTTTTTTACTTATTTTTTAATAATCAATAATCAATAATCATTTATTTGGTAAGAATATTACACGTACACATTCAAATATAAACTATACTGCAGTATAGATTCCAATATAAATTAACAATGAGTAAATAATAAAAAAAATAGAACAATATTAGAACAATTAAATAATAAAAATATTCAATTATCAGTCATTAGAAATTAAAAAAAATATAATTAAAATCGCATTATTATAAATTAAATCTCAAAATTACGTGAACACTAAAATAGTAAATTACAATAAGTTTATGTCAGAAAGTTATCATGTTATGTCAATGAACTCCTCATAACTGTAGAAGGTGTTGCTTATGAGCCAGTGTTTCAGTTTATATTTAAACTACACAGTTACACTACTAGGTAGCCTATTGTATACTGTCGGCCCCATTACGTGAGTTAGCTTACCTGACTTAGCCAGAGTGCGGGACACGGTGGTAAGCCTATCAGCTCGTCGGGTATTGTGCGAATGCCAATCTCTGTACCTACTGAACGACCCGAGGTTGGTCCGAACGTATACCGCAACCTGATATATGACGATGGATGGGAGCGTTAATATTTCTAGCTCTTTGAAGTATGGTCTCGCGGAGGTTACCTGTGGTATGTGGACTATCGCTCTGACGGCTCGCTTCTGCATGCGAAAGGCGCGTTGCCAGTCGGCAGCGCGCCCCCACAGCTCGGCACCGTATTGAAGGAGCGAGTGGACAGTGCCGAAGTAACAGGACCGCACCACGTGTCTAGGCAAAATCCTCGACAGTTGACCGAGCGCATAGCATGCGCCACCCAGTTTTCCACACACTTTATCAATATGGGATTCACAGGTGAGCGTCTTGTCAAGCTCAAATCCCAGAAACGTGGTACTGTCCACTTGCTCAATGTTTTCCCCCCCCGCAAGGATCGTAAGGTTTCTAGAAGGACGCCCCGACAGACATATATGGATGAAGTGTGTCTTTGTCAAGTTTAGGGCTAATACATTGTCACTAAACCATTTAATACGTCATTACTCGTAATCCATCCAAGAACTTTTATATTATATTACTTGCTGCTACGGAACCCTTCATGGGCGAGTACGACACGCACTTGACCGCTTTTTTAAAATTAAAATTGAGCTTTTCTGAGATAAGTGTTCAGAACCGTGAGCTGATCAAACTGTGCCAAAACACGGCCAGTCTACTATTATCCATCGAGGAGTTCCGCTGTCCACCTTCCGTCTTCATCATCAGATCAGCTCGCTGTCACCATTATATTGTGTTGCCATTAAAACTTGACAGGTATGCCAATACTTTCATTAGTCGTATCCCTGAATCTTTGTACCTTTCGGTAGGGCAGTGTCTAGCTGAAGAGCTTTGTAATATACTAGTGTCTGCCAACGGCTTTGCTTACATTTTACCGGGATAAAAAGGAGCCTATAGCTACATCCAGGTCATTATCTATCTGGGTACCAAAATTCATCGAAATCGTAGTTTATTCCCCAGAGATACCTACACTTTCCCAATAGACACCCTTTTAATAAAACTACGCTTTTATTCCCCAGAAATACATTTTCGGCATGTACACTTAAATACAGTCGTTTTCGAAAACGTCATAATTATACAAGTAATTAATTTTGCACTCCCGACAAATACACCTTTAAACAAAACAACAAAAAACTAAATCGGTTCATCCATTCGGGAGCTACGACGGGACAGACAGACACAATCACACACACAAACACAGAGACATGTCAAACTTATAACACCCCTTCGTTTTTCGTCGGGGGTTAATAAAATGGTTGCGTGACTGACTAATTAGGCTAGGTTCATAATAATGTGAAGGGGTGTGGCGTGACGCACCAGAACGCAATCGGTTACGTTGACGCGCCACAACACAACACTACCTACTAATGTAAATCTAGTCATAGGTAATAAACGTATCCGATTGCGTTCTGGCGCGCCACGACACACCCCGACACAGCAATATGAACCTAGCTTCACTCGCTTACTATCAACGCACAGTTTAATCCATAAGTTCTAGAGCGCTAAATTTCCGGTGGATACATTCCTTTTGTGGTCTAAAGGTGATTTCTTTATATTACCAAGTAGGTTATTTAGTACTACATTCCCATAAAAAACGAACTTGCCGGTTATTTAAAAAACCACAAGACTGAACAAAAAAAAAATTGGTAACTATAATTGGATTGCTTGTATCTAGGCTTGTAGTGTTTTACTTTTTCGAAAAACGGAATCAAAATCAAATTAGAGCGAAGTTAATTTTCAGTATTTTCACCACCTAAAACGAGTCTATTTCACCTCATTTTATTTATGTGACAACCACTTTTAATCAAAAACTGGCACACCACAAGCGTCGGTAATATAGTCAACTTAAAGTAAAGTAAATTAAAGTAAAGTAAAGTATTATTTATTGCGTGAAATACATGTGTACAAAGGTGGTTTAGATATAAGCATGATTCAATGTATTTCTACTGTTACGTGTGCAATGTCTGATTTACAATGCCATTCATGATGATTTAATTAAAGAACGTAAGATAACATTGGAATAAATATACAAGGATTTAGATGAGATTATCATTAAACATTTCGTAAAATATGGGTAGTAATTTTGAAACTTGTATTAAAATTTAATAATAAAAATAAATAAAAAAACTAATGTCAAGGTGTTAAATCTTTATCATTAATGAATTCATTTATATCATAATAACATTTGACTGTAAGTATCGTTTTTATCTTTCTTTGGAACTCCAAATTTGGCAGTAGTCTTATGCTCCGTGGTAGTTTATTATAAATAGATGGAGCCATACCAAATAGGCTCTTGCTCACCATTGTGGTTTTTCTTTCTGGAAGACAGATTTTATGGTTGTCACGCCTGTTGCGGACAACGATATCTGAATGAGTACGAAAGGAATCTGGATTAGATTTGACAAACATAGCTGTCTCCAAAATATACAGTGATGGTAGAGTCAAAATTTTATACTTTAAGAAAAAAGGTTTACAGGAGTCTGTTGTGTCAAGATGGAACATAGTTCTTATGCATTAAACAAGTAACTAATTTTGTAAAAATTAAGTAAACCCTCATCGCAATGAAACAGCTGAACGAAATTTGATCAAACATAGCTAAGAACACTCCCGACTAATTCACCTTTCAAACAAAAAAAAACAAAATCGGTTCGTCCGTTCGGGAGCTACGATGCCACAGACAGACACACACAGAGATACACATACAGACACAGACACAGACACGTCAAACTTATAACACCCCGTCGTTTTTGCGTCGGGGGTTTAAAATAACCAAACATAATTACAAGATCGTAAACTCGAAATAAATCAAAAAGTATGAGATACTATGCAGCGGGTGCGAACGTATGAAAAATACTCAACGCGGACGAAGACGCCGGCTTTCCACTAGTTTCAAAATAAAACACAAAAACCAGAAGAAACAAAATGAACATCAACAAAGTCATTTCAATCTACAATAATGTGTACATTTGTTTCTTCAATCAACCTAACTCATGTTTTTTCACAGCTGCTAACATTTTCCCTTTCAAAGATAACAAACAAACAAATAGTTGCTGAGTGGCATCCCTGAATCATAAGATAAGTTAAATCATTAGATGTGAAACTCCTGATCTTTAACTGAATTAATCAGTGACACAAATATCCAGCTCAAAGGACCGTGTGTAATGTGGTAATTTCAATAACGACGACTCTATTATTATTATTATTTTTAGTTTTAAAAAACTACTACTTTTGACTAATAGCAGCTTTTAATTGTATTTCTTCAAAGGGTTTTAACTAATTACTGACAAACTAATTACTGGCGGCTTGACAAACTCCGACACCAGAGGCCAGCACTACCTCATACGAAATCAAACGAAACTAATTACTAAATAATAAATATAGTCAATATCGCGCTACGACTAATCCAGAACATCTCATTAAATCTAGGTAGAGTTTAGGGAGATTCGTTTCTATAATCTCTCGTAGTATACTATGCGCTGCCTGAAACGCTCTTAGAATAACAATAAGACGTATTTCCCTGTACTTTAGTAGGGCTTAAAGTTTTTTCTTTTTGTTAGTGTCTGTGTGAAATGTATGCGAAGGTGTGGGTGTTTGTCTATGTGTTAAAAAAGAAATGTGGACGAATTGCCTGGATATTTCTCAATTCGTTTTGACGACCTCTGTGACGCGGCGGGTGAAGGTTGGCCTGCGACGCAGGAGGTTGCGGGTTCGATTCCCGCCTCGGAACAAATATTTGTGCGATCGCAGATATTTGTTCAGAGCATTCTGGGTATTTTTGAATGTATAATACAAAATATTTATCTATGTAATATATTGTATTAAGTATATCATTTATCTAGTACCCATAACACAAGCTCTACTTAGCTTGGGGATAGATAATGTTGTGTGAAATGTCCAATAAAAAATTATAATAATATATATATACTCGTATTCGAAATTAAAAGAAAGTATTGGCAAAATAGACGTTTGTGTTGGAATAACGTTGGACGTTGCAACAAGTTGCCGTCGTCTGTCTTGCCTTAAAACTATAAAACGGGTCTCTTGAATAGGTGCCTTCTAGACCTTTGTGCTCCAACGTCGACCACATCGTCACTTACCAATAGGTGAGATCGCGGTCAATCAAGGGTCTATCAATATATATAAAATCGTTGCGTGACTGACTGACTGACTATCAACGCATAGCCTAAACCATAAGTCCTAGAGACCTGAAATTTGGAGGGTACGTTCTTTTTATAATCTAGGGGTGCATTAAGAAAGGAATTCCAGAAATTCAACCCCTAACGGGGTGCAGCGGGGTGTTTAAGTTTGTATAGAAAAGTACACGCGGACGAAGTAGCGGGCATTCCAGTTATAGATAAAAAAAACCTTAAGCTGCATACCAAAATCTTTTTGTGTAGACCGTTGTGGCAACCCTAAACCGAGCGCCTTCAGAATGACAATAAGATATATTTGTGTCTTCTTTATTGGCAAGGCTTTTAAATCTGATTGGTCTGTTTTTGCGCGAATATTTTTGCTCTCTTCGTAAATTGAGCGGTTTATAATTCACAACCCGATCTTGCTGGAACTTTGGGAATTTACGCTCGGTGCATAAACCGGGACTTACGAGGTGTTGGGAAAATTCTTGGGGAAAATCATGTTGGAAAATAATAAATAGTGGACGAAGTAGGTACCCAAGTTACATAGGAGTGAGTTTATTCTCTAATTTTTTTAACTTTGATAGACCTTTGTTTGACCACGATCTCACTTGTTGGTAAGTGACGATGCGGCCGACGATGGAGCACAAAGGTCTAGAAGGCACCTATTCACGCAATGATTTTTTATGACTTTCGATGTCATTTAAAAGTCAACAAGAAAGTTATGATAGACTTCGATTGGCCTTTCACAATGAAGCCCCATCTCGTACCACTGTTTACAGCTGGTTTAATGAGTTTAGACGTGGTCGCATTAATCTCACCGATGATCTACGTGAGGGACGGCCTTCTACGGTGACGACTGAAGATAACATCAGTGTGGTGCGGCATATCATAGAGACTAACAAAAGAGTGACCTATCAGCAGATTCGGACAAGCTTAGGCAACGGTATGTGTCAAGTGCACAAAATACTCATGACACGGTCAGGAAGCTTTGTGCCCGGTGGATACCACATAATTTAACAGAGGCCCAAAAACTCCGAAGAGACCCCTAAGGACGAGTGGGCAAAGTCCTTTTCTCAGCGGTTCCATCGGATTCAGCGATGTATTGATGTGAATGGACTCTATTTTGAAAAGATATCGTAAAACTTGCTAGTTTGTTCAGTTTTTGATTTTCAAAGAACTTTCAGTGTCGCCTTATTACCAAAGAATCTTACTACCAGGGCGGGTAATCCCTTAGTCGGCTTTTACGACATCCACGGAAGGAGACGAAGAATCTTTTCTCAGGCCGGACCCACCACGGCCATTATTGTTGCAAAAAAGTTTGTGCTCGCGTAGTCTACCTACTGTTTGCAGAACTACTAGTATAAATAAGAAAATATAAGTAAACTAGAAATGTACGTGTTTTTCCTCACAAATTGTAAGACTTGTGAGCGAATATCGATCGTACAGAAGAGTACAAAACAGGAAAGACAAAGTACCTACCACCTGTTATTACTAACAATGTGATTCTCGATAAAGGAGTTGAAGTGACTTGGGAACTCGTGAACCACGGTCACACAGTACGGGTTTTGTACAAAACTATCGTGAAATACTCATGTACTTAAGTATATTCTGATAGCAAGGAGCTTACAAAATTAAGTTTTTTTGCAACTTAAGCTTGTTTCATATTGTTCATATTGCAATATTGCATATTGTTGTGTCGGGGTGTGTCGTGGCGCGCCAGAACGCAATCGGTTACGTTTATTACCTATGATTAGATTCACATTAGTAGGTTGTATTGTGTTGTGGCGAGTTCTGTCGCGGTAAAATTGCTCGCCACTCGGTCGCGCCTGAGAGGTGGTGGGGGATCTGTCGCGCAAGAATACGTTACACCAATGTGAATCTGCCATTACGAAGCGTAACCGAAGGTTCATTCCGAAACCAGATACTGTTTTTCTTTTGGTTCGTTATACTTTCAAAAAGTTAAAACTTTTTTAACTTACTTTTTTTCAGCCAGTCTTCTTTATAGTGGATTTTAGCGGATCTACCGAGAACAAAAAGTTTGGCCAATGTAGAAGTTTGACACTCTTACCGAAATGGTGGAAAAACTTTTTTGCGATTTCTGACTTTTCTAGTACTCAAACCTCAGTTGGTCCAATAGGGACTTTTGGTCCTTATAAGAAACAGGATCGATTAGCATTAAAAAAAGATTTTGTGTAAATTTACCATTTTCTTGCCGACTGTAATTTTTTTCCAAAATCTGTGAATGCAGATCAGAATATCTCAAAAAGTTATGGATGGTCTCCTAGGAACATTTTCCTGTAACTATAATGGTTAAGGTACCTGCCCTTACTGTCCCGTCTCAACAATCCATCCTGTTTAGAGTACTCTATGACACTAAATGTAAAGAATATAAGGATCACGGTATCAGGAATAGTGTTTGAGAGGTAATATCAGTATCAGTAATATCAGTAATATCGGTATCAGATGATTCCATAAGACACGTACCTATTCACATCACAACACAACTCTCACACGATGAATGATCTGAAAATACGCCATATTGCGCCACAACACAACACATCAGTATGAACATTCCGCAACACAACAGAAGGCACCCCAACACACCCCGACACAGCAATATGAACCTAACTTAACTCATTGATTCATTTCGTGTTATGGCTCAGTTTAACTATAGTGATTTTGCCTAATAAGTGGCCTATACACATTTATGTTTGATCCTCGACTCAATTCCAAAGGAAAACAGTGTAAATGCGGCCCAAACTTGAAACTACCAACTAAACTATTAATCACGTGGTTATTCTATACTGAAAGGCGAGTTCCAATATCGCCGTAATTTGTTTAGTAGTTATTGATAGTTTCACTTACATTATATAGTAGGTCGGTGTGGTAGAAATTATCTGATACAATTTTAAGTCGCAAAGAAACATAGACACATGCCTTTTCCCCCGAAAGTCTAGGCAGAGCTACAGAATATATAATAGTACAGGAACAAAAGGCTAACTCCGCAAAAACATTTAAATAAATAGCTAATCTTGTCTCCATAACCTAATCGTTTCGTTTCGTATGAGGTAGTGCTGGCCTCTGGTGTCAGAGTTTGTACAGCCGCCCGAGGGCCTCTGACATGGCTTATCGACTGCTATTAATCAATAACAGCCGGGACCGACAGCTTAACGTGCCCTCCGAAGCACAGAGCGATGGAAATCCGCACATAACTTAGAAAAGTCATTGGTGCGGAGCCTAGGATCGAACCCGGTATCGTTGGATTCTGAGTTGCACTATTGAACCGTTAGGCTACCATCGCATTGTCGCTACCATCGCATTGTAACCTAATAACATAACATAACACCCAACAGTCACATACATAGTCCTGATCCCACACTGGGATTTCCTGTGACGTGGGTATCAGAAACTACGAGTACCACGGTACCATAACACCCAGACCTGGAACAAATATTTGCAGATCATATAAACATTTCTCCCGCAGCGGGAATCGAAACCGCAACCTTTCGCATCTCAGCCGGCTACTCGCCCGACGCGCCACACATATAGGTTGTCATACCAACTGAATCATATTTTTTAACTTTTGTTGCCTTTTTTGACCACGATCTCACCTGCCGATATGGACTATGTATTTGACTGTTGGGTGTTTGTGGTTCTTTGGCTGGTGATGTCGTCTCGTAGTCGTATCGTACCATGTAAAATAATGAAAGAGCCTTACTTACATGTTTTCAATTTGCTACTTAGAAATTCATGAGCTTTTAGTGTGTTTAGTCGATTCGTGTAAGGGTAATGTTTGGACAAAAATTATTCAAGTTTGTGACCCTACCTTTACTGCTTGTCAAAGTCAATGTCAATATTCATTTATTAATTCAAATCCTATAAATGACTTTGAATCGATGAACTTAGATAAAGATCACATGTGTGATGTAGTAAAATTTAAGAGTATTGCGTGTCTTTTCGAAATGATGGATTTTTCCCTGTAAAAACTCCGTTTTTCTGCCACTGTTTTAACTAGGTTATGACTTGACGGAGACTCTTGACGACTTGACTATAAAAATATAATTAATTATATCACTTGACATTGGCTAAATTGTTTGAAGCACTCCTCAAAAGCCATTATATAAAGAAGAAGAAGAAGACTTTGAATTATCTTTTAAGGTGGTTGCTTTTTCATACTAACGTATTTTACCAAATATGGGTAACCACAATAATGCTTAATTAAATAATTGTAACTTTGTATGCTAACTAACATTAATTATAAGATTATATAGCCATAGCGCCTTAACTAATGCAAACGTAAACCAGCCTTTAGGGTTGACCAATCAACCAGGTATTTGTCTCTGTCATCGTCATTATCACAGCCTTTTTTTAAAACAAAGGAGCATGGTACCTGAATATGCAGTTCTTCGAGGAGTAGACCCAGAAAGAACTAGTTACACAATCAAAAAACAAACCGGTACCAATCCTGGCATAACCAAAATACACAGATACGCCCGCAATCCACACAATTCATACACAAACACACAAACAAGTAATGTAACTTGTAGCGACATTCAAACTCACAGTCTCGCCGAGATAATTGGTTCCACTGTACACTGCGGAGCAAAGTAATAACTAGTTTTTAGAACAGCTTTGTTTTTATTTTTAGGTTGAGACTGCAACATTCGATGTGCGCTTGTAACAAACTTGAAAGTAACCTAACATACCATAACACTATAATCACTACTACTACTACTACTACTACTTATGCTACTACTACTATTAGCCCATACTAATAGCCATTACCATTATGTCAGTGGTTTTTTAAAATTTGAGCATTCCTTACTTTTCTTTACCTTATTCTTATTATTAGTTTTCTTTATGTTAGTTGTGTGTATAGTCTTTGCGAGTGGTTAGCCGTAACGCCAACAAGTGGTTCTGCCGGAAGACCAGTGTTGGTTGCTAGTTTGCTGTCAACCAACTCATGCTGAGGCAGAACCATTTTGTTACTTGAGTTACACCTAGTACCTCCATATCTGTTTCTTCTTAGTGTGTTCTGTGTTTCTGTGTAGCTCTTGTATACAAATAAATATATATTCTTCTTCTTCTTCTTCTTTTACAGTCCCATTGTTGGGTGAAGGCCTCCCCCCATTCCCGCCAGTCACTACGGTTTTGTGCAACCGTTTCCCATTCCCTCTCATAGGCATCCAGTTTATCCCGCCGCCTCATGCGTGGTCTGCCGCGACGCCGCCTGCCTGTATCAGGGTTCCATGCCGTGGTGATTTTGGCTATACTCAGCACTATAATCAATATATATCAAAAAATTGCGTGACTGACTGACGGACAATCAACGCACAGCCTAAATCAGCGAGGGAGTTACGTAGAGTCCTGAGTCTAGCGAGGGGTTCAAGCTGCCCAATACTAAGACAGCTTTATCCAAGAGGAGCATACTCTACTTCTCACACCTTCATTGAGACAATAAAAACTCACTGAATATCACAGCACCAAACACCGTCTTTTGTTTCACATTCTTTGAAATTGAGTTCTGCTTTTGGCGGCCAGCCCCCGTATTCGCTATGGCAAACTTGTCATAACGTGGGCTGTTACCATCGACGTAAATAAAATGAATGGACGGGCCTTAGGGAACGATAGTTTTGAAGCTTCTAAACAGACCTAGCTAGTATACTTCGCTTCAGTCAGTCTTTGTCACGGCAACGAGTGACAGCTATGCTGAAAAATACCAAAATTAGATACCTTGGTAATACAATGCCTTCCTGTGCTTTTCTGCAAGTGCAAACAACACAAGAAATACAAATAAAGCTTCAGGCATCGCATTTCATTCGTAAGTAAAGGTTTTGTAATATAATTTTCATCAATTGATAAAAAACTTATAAATCGTCGTGTGGTAGGAAAACTACATAAGTAACACATTTTGCGAAATCGACTTTATTGCATGGTTATGATGGCCCATACATGTCGATGGACACGTCTTGCACTAGAGGACGAGCGACAAGGAGGACTACGCCCCAGGACATTATCTCACTCTGAATGAAAGTTAACAGACACAAGTTTATACTCGTAGATAGTTTTAATTTTAGTCGACATACCTTTTTCTTTTTGATACTTAGAATTATTGTGTTCCACAATTTTTTTTCATTTTGTTGATTTTATAAGCATTAGTCGTATGATAAGTTTGTTATGTCACTTACTTTGAATTTATAAGTCTGCTAAAATAATGTAGGTGTTTCAGTAGTTTTCTAATATTCAGTCTTGATAAAAAGAAATGATTATAAGTTGGTTTTATTTTAAAATGTATTTTAATATTATTTAAATCTATACCCATGGATAGGATTGTCATATTCAAATAAGTAAATAATAGATCATTTCAATAATTCAAAACTTTGTCGAGGGAAAAATACATAGTCGTTTTTTTATTTTTTTCTCTTAATCAAAAGAACTAAAATGTATTATCATTAAATTCGAAAATAGATACAGTACCAATCTATAACATATCAAAACACGGACTGAAAAATTAGTTACGATAAAAAAGCTATTGCCATTTTTGACGCAATAAAACAGTAAATCGCGTTTTTCTCGCGATGTTGGTTTTGTTGTTGTTATTACTTATTTAGTTTTCCAACTACAGCGACGAAATATTTGACAAGACTTCACGCATGACGGATAGTCCGGTACAGACTGCAAAAAAATCTGATGCCTAAGGGGTATCGTATTGATTTAGAATTGTAATTTGCATTATTTACGTCAAAACATTGCTAAGCACGTCGCTTTAGGTAATTGCATATAATATGTAATGGCATGTTAATTAACCTTATAGCTTTCCAAAAAAAATCTAAGGTAAACAAAAATGGATAGAAGTCATAAGACGAGCAAGAACAGACGACTTTTGGAAGTGGAATACATTTTCCCGTATTTGCTCTGATCATTTTCTACACAATGAATTCTATACGCCAAAAAACGGTTAGTAGTAGTAGAGCTTTTTTGTAAAAGAGTTCGTCCGGGGAAGTACTACCACCATACCTGTTTCTGCCGCAAAGCAGTAGTGCTCGCATTGCTGTGTTCCGGTTTGAAGGGTAAGGGTGCCGATGAAATTACGGCCACATGGGACTTTTCATCTTTATGTTTCAGGGTGGCGGGCGCAGTGGAATGCCACATAGGGCGCGTCCTAGGTGGACGTGACCTGAGGTAATGCACTGTTCATAGGCAGAGGGTACCACTTAACATCAGGTGGGCCATCTTCTTGATCTGTCATTCCAAGTAGTATAAAAAAACTCATTGTGCAAAATTCTTAAAACTGCACTCTGCAGTTTCTTAAATACTGGAATTTTTATACATTTATGTTTCCGTACGATTTTTATGATATTTTCTTAGTTTATTGAGTGATGAAAAATATATTTTTCACAAATTGATTGAGCTGAAGACCTTAGGTGGACTTACTTTTCTATTGATTTATATTGTGTATGTTTGAGAGCTGAAAAATAGATACGTAACTACATAAAACAGAAGGGAACCATGTAGTTTTGTAAAAGTTTCATTCAATAATTGCATTTTTTTCGGCGATTTTTTAAACTATAAACCTACTGAAATAACTTTAGTAAACACATTGCATCTGTTAAAGTATTAAGTATTAAAAAAATACAGTTTTTAAGAAGTTCAATAATTTAATTTCACCTAGTTTATTTACAAGACCGCCAGGAGTGGCGCTATAGAGAAGAGGCCTTTACTCAGCAGTGGCTGGATAGATAGATAGATAGATAGATAGTTTATTTGTTGGCCGTACCCTAAATCTGAATTGTCTTATTTTTCACGGACGTTTTCTATGGGTAAGGCCAGTCCATTTATTTTACTTTGGTCGAAGGCTGTTACGATATCTGCGTGAAATCATCGTATAGAATACATTGTGATGTCACACGTTAATGGCAAGGAATCTCTTAATGTCATAGCGAACTGGGCTATGTCATGTCATAGCCCAGTTCGATTTTCGAACAAGCCTCTACAATGCCATTAGGGCATTTTTTTACTTAGAGTTTTCCACGAGTTTCCACACGAATTTGACGTTCCAAATTCAAATAAATTTACCTCCCTAGGGAGTTTCATACAACTTTACGTCCCTTAAGAGGTTTACTTTAAGTTGTGGTTGCATTATATCTAATATATGTGAACTAAAGTTATGATTACCGTCTTTCTCTAATAGACCTCCGGTACGGAGGCCGCAATGCTCTAAGTAATAGACAAAACATTTGAATATTTGAATGAAGCGCTGTCAATTCAAGCCATGAATAAAGTTCTACGTGGATTGAGTGCTAAAACCATAAAAAAACATTCTACGTCTATGGTTAAAATAGCATAGAGTGTTCCTTCTTACTCCTATCCTAGAAGATAGCTTGTTATCCTATGTTAGAGAGAAACAAATATATTGTCACACAACAGTAGTTTTTCCGTTCCGTACCCTGAATATTGGTAACATGAATGTACATCTCCCTAGATTGGTACCATGAATGTAGTAGTAATTGGTACCTAGTTTGACATTTGGCCTGGTACGAGATACACAAAAAAAAACAGATAGATATATGATTGTCTCATTCCAATACATGAAAACATTCATATAAAAGAATGAGACTGGTATAATCGATACCGGTTCGTTTTTAGCCTTAGTTCCATGCTTTAGTTCTTCTAAAGATTCTGAAATTCAAGCTTCGTTTTTACTTTGGTCGAAGAATTCAAGTCATTATTTATTTTTATTAGTCGTATTATACATTATTTGTGTCATTTTAGATACTTGAAAGAGAAAATTAATTGAAAAGAAACATTAAATTGAATATAAACATTAAGTAAACATTGAAATAAATAAATAAACGTTAAATAGAAACATGAAATACATTTACATCGACCAACTTATTTATTTTTAGTCTGCCTATAAGTAGTCATCCATTTATGTAAATTGTTTCTGAAATAAAATTCAATAATTAAACGATTCATTTATGAGATTTTTGTCAACCTTATACCAGTAAAACACCAGTTAATCAAAAACACGATCAGACTCTTGTACTTAAACCTTTTTAACGTTCAAAGTTTTAAGGTCGTCACATTAAAACCTTGTCGGAAACAATAAAAAAGAAAGATGTTCCAAAGCAGTTACAAAACTTTGCACATTTTTGTCACAGTTCTTTTAAAAAACGGTTATTTTGGAAACAATATTTTTGGGCTTTGTACATTGAATGGCCCCAAGTGTATATACTTGAGAAGATTCAAACTGAGTCAAGTTGTCTCGGCTTATTAAATAAATGCGGAACTGCGAGGAAAGCCCAACGTGTAAATTAGTTTTAGTGGTTCCGTATAATTATTTTAAATGAGGCGAACTTTTCGCGGCCTAATTGGTGCCTATTTATGATCAGTTTTATGATTGTGCTACCTTTTTTTTTCTTTTATACTACTTGGATAACGGAACAAGCAAGATGCCCACCTGATGTTAAGCGGTAACCTCTGCCTATGAACAGTGCATTACCTCATAGGTCACGTCCACCTACGACGCACCCTATGTTGCATTGCACTACGCCCGCTACCCTGAGACATAGATGAAAAGTCTCATGTGCCTGTAATTTCACCGGCACCCTTACCATTCAAACCGGAACACAGCAATACGAGCACTACTGCTTTGCTTTCAATTTCATCTAAATAAAGTGCTGTTAAAATAACAATCTTTAATTTAATAGATGAGTTATAATTCCGGTACACAACAGTTTCGCGACGAGGATGGGATACAACTAATTACGTGTGATAGGTTGTGTGTTATGTAATTTCTTAGGGGGCGTTCCTACACTGCGTCGTCCATCGGTTCTGCGGGCTATATGGCCTGCCCATTGCCACTTCAGCCACAGAATAAATAATAGTACAAGCTTCAGCTTGCTAATTCTGAGAGCTATGAATGATCTTGGTATTTCTACGGACCTCATTTTTTAGCATAGCTCTCTCCGTAACCTGCTCCAGGCCTATGCATGTGACTATTTACCTGCATGTTGCAGGTCTTGTAGCGGACCGGCTCGCCCCTGCAGCCCGCTGGAGAGGCGCAGGTCCTCAGTTATCTGGACACCCCTCCGTCGCAGGTCCTCGAGCAGAGGGACCACTCACTCCACTGCGACCAGCCTCCGCGCTCCTGTATGCATGTGACTGTTTACCTGCATGTTGCAGATCTTGTAGCGGACTGGCTCGCCCCTGCAGCCCGCTGGAGAGGCGCAGGTCCTCAGTTGTCTGGACACCCCTTCGTCGCAGGTCCTCGAGCAGAGGGACCACTCACTCCACTGCGACCAGCCTCCACGCCCCTGTATGCATGTGACTGTTTACTCGTATCTGCATGTTGCAGATCTTGTAGCGGACCGGCTCGCCTCTGCAGCCCGCTGGAGAGGCGCAGGTCGTCAGTTGTCTGGACACCCCTCCATCGCAGGTCCTCGAGCAGAGGGACCACTCACTCCACTGCGACCAGCCTCCGCGCTCCTGTATGCATGTGACTGTTTACCTGCATGTTGCAGATCTTGTAGCGGACCGGCTCGCCCCTGCAGCCCGCTGGAGAGGCGCAGGTCCTCAGTTGTCTAGACACCCCTCCGTCGCAGGTCCTCGAGCAGAGGGACCACTCACTCCACTGCGACCAGCCTCCGCGCTCCTGTATACATGTGACTGTTTACCTGCATGTTGCAGATCTTGTAGCGGACCGGCTCGCCCCTGCAACCCGCTGGAGAGGCGCAGGTCCTCAGTTGTCTGGACACCCCTCCGTCGCAGGTCCGCGAGCAGAGGGACCACTCACTCCACTGAGACCAGCCTCCACGCTCCTGGAAAGAAACGTATATTTAGGAACGCGAGCAATTTTTCAACCGAGAGCCGTAGGGACTAATGGAACTTATACAATGTGCGGTATTATCGCTGAGTAGCGATTTCTACCTGACAACTTGTGGACTGTAATATTACAATATGTTAGTGTTACATTCATGAAGTCTTCTTTTTATTCTTCAATTATAATGGCTTCTGAGGAGAGCTCCAAGCAATTTCGCCAATGTCAAGTGATATTAATTGGTAATAAAATTAGTCAAGTCATCAAGAGTCTCAACTTAGTTTAAATGGTGGCAGAAAATTAAAGATTTTCAAGAAAAAACCACCATTTCGAAAAGACACACAATACACCTAAACACGACAACACACTTACTAATACCACAGATAAAATAATACTATACTAGTACTAATACTATTTATCCAAGTTACACCGGTTAAAATGCCTCCAAAATTACCCATTAATTTGAAAAAAACACATTTTAATGCTATTTTATCCATTACATACAAACAAACAAAGTATAGGTCTTAATAATATTATTAGTGTAGTTGCCGTGGTGTGTCTGGTCCAAGAATAGACCCTCCCATCTCCTCCCGTGGATGTGGTAAAGGCCGACTAAGGGATTACCCGAACTTGTTAGTAAGATTCGTTGTTAAACGATTTGTCCTGGCTGCTAGTTTCTTTAAGGAATGTGTTATTACTGGAAGACAGCGTTAGCGAGTCAGTCGTGGGAAAGAATGTGTTATTACTGGAAGACAGCGTTAGCGAGTCAGTCGTGGGAAGGAATGTGTTATTACTGGAAGACAGCGTTAGCGAGTCAGTCGTGGGAAGGAATGTGTTATTACTGGAAGACAGCGTTAGCGAGTCAGTCGTGGGAAGGAATGTGTTATTACTGGAAGACAGCGTTAGCGAGTCAGTCGTGGGAAGGAATGTGTTATTACTGGAAGACAGCGTTAGCGAGTCAGTCGTGGGAAGGAATGTGTTATTACTGGAAGACAGCGTTAGCGAGTCAGTCGTGGGAAGGAATGTGTTATTACTGGAAGACAGCGTTAGCGAGTCAGTCGTGGGAAGGATTGTGTTATTACTGGAAGACAGCGTTAGCGAGTCAGTCGTGGGAAGGAATGTGTTATTACTGGAAGACAGCGTTAGCGAGTCAGTCGTGGGAAGGAATGTGTTATTACTGGAAGACAGCGTTAGCGAGTCAGTCGTGGGAAGGAATGTGTCATTACTGGAAGACAGCGTTAGCGAGTCAGTCGTGGGAAGGAATGGCAGCTATAAGCTCACCACTTGTCACGTTTTTATTTCCACAGTGAAAAGAGGCCCATTTGAGGCTCTGCCTACCCTTTCGGGGAAAAAGGCGTGTGTCTATGTATGTATGTAGTATGTAGTTCGTTATTTGTTCGCCAGCGTTCGCTGTCCTATTCAAAACCTGTTACTGACGTGACGGAGAGGCTGACATGTCGAAATTAGTTTTTTCGCGGAAATTCTGAAAGGGAGACGTTTTAAGCAACCTTTTTTTTTGTATTTGGCATGCTTTTTAGGGTACCGCAGTCAACAAGACAAGGAACCATATTTTTCATCACGTTCTCGAAAACGGTTCTACTGATACCGATTCCGATTTGCTAAATTGGGGTTTTCGGGAGAGAAAACTCAATCTAGCTAGGTCTCATACATAGACACACGCCTTTTTCCCCGAAGGGGTAGGCAGAGACTCAATGGGCCTCTTTACACTGTGGGTTGTACCATCGTGGAGTATAGATGTGACAACTGGTGAGCTCATCGCCGCCGTTGCTTCCCACGACTGACTCAGCTAACGCTTTCTTCCAGTAGTAACACATTCCATAAAGCCATGAAAAATCTAATAGCTAGGTCTCATCTCTGGGAAAAGGCGTTGTTCCGAGGATAACGTGTTTTTACAAATTAAGGTTAAGCTATGATCTGCGAGTTCAGTTTTAGACGGGTGACCAGTTTTTGAGTGTAATTTTAACTTTTTTTTTTTTTATACTACTGAATGACGGAACAAGCAGATGGCCCACCTGATGATAAGCGGTAACCTCTGCCTATGAACAGTGCATTACCTCATAGGTCACGTCCACGTAGGACGCACCCTATGTGGCATTGCCCTGCGCCCGCCACCCTGAGACATAAAGATGAAAAGTCACATGTGCCTGTAATTTCACCGGCACCCTTACCCTTCAAACCGGAACACAGCAATGCGAACACTACTGCTTTGCGGCAGAAATAGGTATGGTGGTAGTACTTCCCCGGACGAACTCTTTCACAAAAAAGCTCTACTACTACTAAAACGAGCGAAATTCCATCACACCAGGTATACGCATTAATTATTTATCCAATATGTACAGCGCTTATTCAACCTTACTCACCATTGAATATTGATAGTTTGAATAAAACAGAAGCCACAGTGTTTAATCACAGAACGTCAATCACGGCGTGTCGCGTCGTCGCGCAACGAAAGCGACATTCTGGGAAGTACCTATTACGTAACCGACAACATCAATAATAATATGAACGTTTGTCCTTTTCGTTGCTAAGTGTATCTCTTGAGAACCCCGGCACCGATTTGGCAATTTAAAGTTTTTAGGAAGAAAAAAAAAATTGCCTGGAAAATTTAAAATTACTAAAAAAGAAACTGCTTTAGTCCATGGTTTCTTTATACAACTTGGAATGGCGGATCAAGCAGATGGCTCACCTGATGTTAAATGGTACCCTCTGCCTATGAACAGTGCATTATCACATAGGTCACGTCCACGTAGGGCACACCATATGTGGCATTTCACTGCGCCCACCAAAATATGAAAAGTCTCATGTGCTTGTAATTTCACCGGCATCCATACCCTTAAAACCGTAACACAGCAATGCGAGCATGACTGCTTTGCGGCGGAAATAGGTATGGCGGTCTTAAAAACCGGCCAAGTGCGAGTTGGACTCGCACACGAAGCGTTCTGTACCACAATCCATAAAAACGGCAAAAAACATGTTTGTTTTATTTTTATTATTTGTTGTCATAGCGGCAACAAAAATACATCATCTGTGAAAATTTCAACTGTCTATCTATCACGGTTCATGAGATACAGCCTGGTGACACCATTATCTATAAAAACAGCAAAAAAAAAAACACGTTTTTTGTATGGGAGCCCCCTTAAATATTTATTTTATTCCTTTTTTTAGTACTTATTTGTTGTTATAGCGGTAACAGAAATACATCATCTGTGAAAATTTAAACTGTCTAACTAACACGGTTCATGAGATACAGCCTGGTGACAGACGGACAGACGGACAGACGGTCGGACAGCGGAGTCCAAAATTATATCTAAAAAAAATACAACTAAAATTAGTAACAACCCTACATTTATATGATGAAACAAAAGCCACAGTCTGTTTAATCACAGAACGTCAATTACGAGTGGATTACGACACGCGCCGGGAATATGCACAGCCGTGACAATACGGTGGAGTGCTACGTAACTGGCGACACACGGGGCAATACAATACACAAACGTTTATTTCTATCGTGGTGTGCGGACAATATTGATTACGATTTTGGTGCATTTATCATAACACTAGCGACTTAGCGACTCGTCCCGGCTTCGCACGGGTAGTTTCAGGATAAAAAACAGACCCCCCCCTCCTATCCCCCCTATGTCACTCAAGGTGAATGTAGCTTTCCAATGGTGAAATAATTTTTGAAATCGGAACAGTAGTTTTTGAGTTTATTCATTACAAACATACACACACACAAAAATACAAATCTTTCTTTTTTATAATATTAGTGTAGATTTAGATAACACCCAACAGTCACATACATAGTCCTGACCCCACACTAGGATTCCCTGTGTCGTGGGTATCAGAAACTACGAGTACCATGGAACCATAACACCCAGACCTGGAACAAATATTTGCAGATCATACAAACATTTGTCCCGCAGCGTGAATCAAACCCGCAACCTTTCGCATCTCAGCCGGCTATTCGCCCGACGCGCTACAGAGGTCGTCAAATACGCAAAGGTACCTCCAATTGTTTTAAAAAAATAATGCTGGACAGTTAACACAACATTATCTAGCCCCAAGCTAAGCAGAGCTTGTGTTATGGGTACTAGATAACTGATATACTTAATAATACAATATTGCTCGATAGAAAAAAAACCCAAAGTTACCTCTATCTTTTGTCTAGATTCAATTGTTTATTAAAATGGTGCATATTATTGGGTAAAAAGTTATATAATGAAAATCAATATAACAAAGCCGAGGGTTTACTGAAGGGCATTTGTAAAATTATCTATATGTCACGAGATATTAAATAAAAACCGTTTTTTCAAGTGGTGCGAGGCGTTTTTTTTATGAAGATTTCCGCTTTGTGTTGGCACTGCCTTGCAATAATCACTAATCAAAGTGCAAACCGGGCTTTATTTACCGTGCATCTATTTGTTTCGGAAACGCAGCGTATTTACCGTGCATCTATTTGTTTCGGAAACGCAGCGTATTTACCGTGCATCTATTTGTTTCGGAAACGCAGCGTATTTACCGTGCATCTATTTGTTTCGGAAACGCAGCGTATTTACCATGCATCTATTTGTTTCGGAAACGCGGCGTATTTACCGTGCATCTAGTTGTTTTGGAAACGCAGCGTATTTACCGTGCATCTATTTGTTTCGGAAACGCAGCGTATTTACCGTGCATCTATTTGTTTCGGAAACGCAGCGTATTTACCATGCATCTATTTGTTTCAGAAACACAGCGTATTTACCATGCATCTATTTGTTTCGGAAACGCAGCGTATTTACCGTGCATCTAGTTGTTTCGGAAACGCAGCGTATTTACCGTGCATCTATTTGTTTCGGAAACGCAGCGTATTTACCCATTTCACTCCCCTGTATCAACAATTGGATGGATTTCGTGAACTGTGAAATTCGATAAAAGTTTCATCTCCTGTTGGTATTTACAGAGCGCACAGTCGAGACTCCATTCGCATAACCTACATATTGAGAGTGTTTCAGTTGATACCCCGTATTGTGTTAATTAGCTTTTTTAACCCCCGACGCAAAAACGACGGGATGTTATAAGTTTGACGTGTCTCTCTCTGTGTGTGTGTGTGTGTGTGTGTGTGAGTGTCTGTCTGTGGCATCGTAGCTCCCGAACGGATGAACTGTTTTTATTTTTTTGAAAGGTGAAATTGTCTGGAGTGTTCTTAGCTATATTTGATCAAAATCGGTTCAGCCGTTTCATTTCGTTGAGGGTTTTTTTTATTTTTTACAAAATTAAATAATTACTAGCTTTATGTTAACTTGCAATGTATGTCCGGGCGAAATATGTTTGTCCGGGTGGAATCTTGCAACTTAATTTTAAAGCAGTTATATCAACGGATTGAGCTGAAATTTGGCACACCTGTCAAGTTCAGATGACAGTACAATATGATGCTGACAGCGAGCTGATCTGATTATGGAGACGGAAGGTGGACAACGGAACTCCTCGAGGGATAATAGTAGACTGGCCGTTTTTAGGCTCATTTTGATCAGCACACGGTTACGATCACTAATTTTATAAAGGCTTGTATTGAAAAATATATTTTTCACAAAAAACTTATATAACTAGTGCCCAACCACGGCTTCACTTGGGTTTCATCAGGATAAATAGTAGCCTTGCTCAATCCAGGTTAGATCTACCTGTGTACCAGATTTCATGGAAATCATGGATTGGTAGTAGTAGAGCTTTTTTTGTGAAAAAGTTCATCCGGGGAAGTGGGATACTACCTCCATACCTACTTCTGCCGCAAAGCAGTAGTGCTCGCATTGCTGTGTTCCAGTTTGAAGGGTTGCTTGTAAAATTACAGACGCTAGAGACTTTTCATCTTTATGTCACTGGGCAGCGGGTGCAGTGCAATGCCACATAGGGTGCGTCCTAGGTTGACGTGACCTATGTGATAAATGCACTATTCATAGGCAAAGGGTACCGCTTAACATCAGGTGGGTCATCTGCTTGATCTGTCATTCCAAGTAGTAAAAAAAACACATAGCGCAACACGGAATGGAGGCCGCATTGCTCTAAGACACGTCATAACATGCTCACCAAATCCGCATAAAACAGATCAGGCACCAGTTCTCTTGGGTTCCGCGCAATTTCAGAGCAATTACATATTCTAGTCAGCGCTATGCAAAGACGACACGCGCCCAAATCTCTTCCCTATACGGTTTGCGGGACACACTTATTAGACTGTGGAAACAAATAGACGTATTCACGTCAAAATGTTGTATATATTTGGACGTTGACACGTCTTCATGGAGCTGCCAGTATTATATTTGATTAAATCTCAAAGGACATTGCCAGGGTTCGGTCCAAATCCTGCACAGATATGAAAGTACCTGCTATGGATCCCTTGTGTTATTTTATATCATCACACATATAAAAAAAAATATAGGGTTTACTAAAAACAACAAATGACCTTTTATGAATTAGGGACATGGATGATATTTGTAATTCTACAGTGAATTTAATTAAATATACGTTACTTTTTGACGTGTTAAAGGTGTCACCTGGTCTTGAATTCTACTCTAATGTGATTAATTATCAGCATAATTAGCTAATAAATAAGTAAATAAATTCGTATGAGCTAATGGCAAACTCTGCTATCAGAGTTTATAGGCCGCGGATTTCTGGGCAGCATTTGGACCAAATAGTGGTAAGTAAGCAGTAAAATCTTTTACTAAAACAACAAAACCGGCCAAGTGCGCGTGGGACTCGCGCATGAAGGGTTCCGTACTATTATCTATAAAAATGACAAAAAACACGTTTCTTGTATGGGAGCCCCCTCAAATATTTATTTTATTCTGTTTTTTTTTGTATTTATTGTTATAGCGGCAACATAAATATATCATCTGAGAAAATTTAAACTGTCTAACTATCACGGTTCTGAGATACTGCCTGGTGGCAGACGGACAGACAGTCAGACAGACAGTCCGACAGACAGGCAGATGGACAGCAATGGATGGTCTTAGTAATAGGGTCCCGTTTAACCCTTTGGGTACGGAACCCTAAAAACTATACATAACAAAAATAATTAGCGAAAATAACATCGAAGTTTTAGTCCATACATGTAATTTCGATGTTATTTTCGCTATTAATCCAGAGTTTTATTCAACCAAATATGATTTGCCGCAAATAATGACAAATATAAAAGACAACAACAGTCATTTCAGTCTAAAATTATACTCTGTTCGCCCATATTAGGTAAAATACGTCAGTATGAAAAAGCACTAAGTCCATGGAAAAAGCAACCACCTTCAAAACCAAATGCACGTAGTCCCTCTACGATTCGTAGCAAGCTCTACGCAACGTCTACGTCACCTCTACAAACCCTATCCGATTTATATCAAAAGTGATAAATCAAAAAGGATAATCCTTTGAACAACAGAACGACAAAATGTTCTGAAAGTATTTTTTATTCGAATCCTAACGCTTTGTGAGTCCTTCATGCAGACGGAATCACGTAATAATTTCACTGTCGTGTTATGGTAGCGAGGGTAGGGCAGACTGGCGACTTTATAATTTTTTAACATAAAGTTGATGTGTATATAAATAAGGTGGCCGCATTTTATAATGATCTATATTAACCCACGACTTTGTGTGGATGTAAATTATATGATTAGAATAATATAAGAAGAATATCTACAGCGCGCGTCTTCGTTGTTTTTTATTTAGGGGCTGTTGAACATAATTTTTAAGTCAGCTCATATTTACAAACACAAATAAATTTCTAAGGTACATAATATACCAAAAAGGAAAAAATAAATAAATAACATACATACATACATACATACATGCCTTTTTCCTCAAAGGGCAGAGCCTCAATGGCACGCAGTGCGCTGCACCATCGTGGAATATAGACGTGACCAGTGGTGAGCTCATCGCCGCCAGTGCCTCCCAAGACTGACACAGACGCTTCCCGCCTAGTAGTAAGAAGGATCATCAAATAAAGTGTGCGCCGTATTTGTTGCCTGATTCTTCTAAGTTTGGTCGCGTTGGAACAGGAGTCATTTTAGTTTATAAGACGAATCAAAATGATTATTCCGGTTTCAATGAATAAAATACTTTATAATTGGTGTCGCGGTCGCTTCAACACGCGACTTGTCGCTCGTCTACCACGCAGTCAGTAAATGTTTGATTTCCACGAGTATTACATAACGGTTCCTTGACACGTCCCACATCCGCTCTGAAACATTATCTCTATTGCGGATGTTATCTTTTTTACCGACTTCAAAAAAGGAGGTTCTCAATTTTTGTGTTTTTTTTATCTGTAACCTCATTCCTCTCACTTTCTTACATTCTGTGGGAGTGATTTCTTGAAAAGGGATGGAAGTGTTTTTTTTATACTACTGAATGACGGAACAAGCAGATGGCCCTGATGTTAAGCGGTAACCTCTGCCTATGAACAGTGCATTACCTCATAGGTCACGTCCACCTAGGATGCACCCTATGTGGCGTTGCACTTCGCCCGCCACCCTGAACATACATACATACTTTAATAATAATATAAATACCACACAGCAACACACAGTACCAACCTCTCGGAAAAATGCGCGCTTCCTGTAACACAAGCAGTGTAGTGCTCGCATTGCTGTGTTTCGGTTTGAAGGGTAAGGGTGCCGGTGAAATTACAGGCACATGAGACTTTTCATCTTTGTTTCAGGGTGGCGGGCGCAGTGCAATGCTACATAGGGTGCGGCCTAGGTGGACGTGACCTAATAGGTAATGCACCGTTCATAGGCAGAGGTTACCGCTTAACATCAAGTGGGCCATCAGATTGTTCCGTCATTCAAGTAGTATAAAAAAAAACTTGCAATCTGTGGGAGTGATTTCGTGAAAAGGGACGGAAATGTGTAACAGAAAGCACGCATTTTTCACAGAGGTTGGTACTATCAGCCATGTTGCTTATTACCCAGGAGGTGAGATGTATGTTACACAACATATGCGACTACTGTAAGGCTCGCTCGTTTTTAGGGTTCCGTAACCAACTGGTAACAAACGGAACCCTTATGGATTCGTCATGTCTGTCTGTCTGTCTGTCCGTCCGTATGTCACAGCCACTTTTTTCCGAAACCATAAGAACTATGCCGTTGAAACTTGGTAAGTAGATGTATTCTGTGAACCGCATTAAGATTTTCACACAAAAATAGAAAAAAACAATAAATTTTTGGGGTTCCCCATACTTAGAACTGAAACTCAATTTTGTTTTATCATCAAACCCATACCTGTGGTGTTACCTATGGATAGGTCTTCAAAAATGATATTGAGGTTTCTAATATATTTTTTTTCTTAACTGAATAGGTTGCGCGGGAGACACTTCCAAAGTGGTAAAATGTGTGTGTGTGTGTGTCCCGTAACTTCTAAAATAAAAGAATGATAAAACTAAAAAAATATATGATGTACATTACCATGTAATGCATTGATTACACCTAACGAGTACAGTGGCGAGTCAGTGTCCTCGGCCGAGTGCTCGGTTGGTATAAACACTCTAGGTCAAGCAGAGAGGCGAGAGAGTTTCTAGAATCCCAATCTGTTTACTAGGCCGAGTACCCACCTTTACTGACTCGCCACGGTACTCGTTAGGTGTAATCAATGCTTTAGCTACGGCGGATCGTCAGGATTGTCACGGGTCACTGTGCTCTTAATAAACATATAATAACTCTGGGTATTACAGATAGCCCCCTATGTAGAGGCTGTCTAGTAGCAGATGAGACGCCAGCGCATGTACTACTGGAGTGCAGCAGCGTGGCATCCCAGAGAAAAGCATACCTCGGGCGGGACACCGATGATGCCCAGGCAGGCCTGCGCTAGCATTGGCGAGCTGCTAGCCTTCCTGGAGGACATCGGGTGGCTGGACTAGCAGCCTCCACCCATCACGCATTGGTAGTGGCCATTAGTGGCTTAGTTGCGGAGAAAAGTCTGCTCTACAAGTACAAGTACCATGTAAACTTCAAACGAAAATTGGGTTGAACGAGATCTAGTAAGTAGTTGATGTAATACGTCATAAATCGTAAACCATCCAAGAACTTTTATATTATGTTACTTGCTGCTACGGAACCTTTCATGAGTGAGTCCAACTCGCACTGGGCCGCTTTTTATTTTATGTTGGTTACCTCTTATCTCCGTCATTTATAAACCGATTTGTAAAACACTTTTTTTATTTGAAAGGATATACGTCCAGATTGGTCCACTTTTATCAAAATCTATGGTTCTGATTATGGGATCCATAAGGAATTGTGGCAACATATTTTCAGCAAAATAAGTTAAGCATGTGTATTCAGAATGTATCATTTGTTGAAGTGGTACTGATGAAGAAGACCAATGATGGCCATTGGAACTCCTCAATGATAAGTATTTCACGAATGACGATAAGCATAACTTCCCAATATCCGATTGAGCTAAAATTTGTCTTATCTGTCAAGTTCCGATGACAATACAATATAAAGGTGACAGCGAGTTGATCTGATGAGGGTACAACGGAATTCCTCGAAGGCACGGACGGTATTGCAGTAAAATTCTAAAGTTCACAGCAATGAACGTTTGCCAAAAAACTTCATCCAACCCTGACCTCAATAATATAACTGCAAAGGGCACTCTTCCCAAGCACAACATTTTACAGCCAAATTTCACTACATGAAGTTTGGGATGAAAAAAGTTTTATCATACGAGTTTTTGCATTTGCTTGTTAAAAACTAAGGAACGAAACACATTGCCAGCGTCAATATACCTCCTCGGTTCTTATACAACCTACTGCCAATCTGTGGGGAGCTCCCCAAACTGCGGGGATTTTCAGTCCGAATGGGTAATTTGTGGGGGAGCGTGTATGTGGGGAAAATTTGGGGAATATAGACGTTTACACTAGAACTGCTAAGAAGTAATAAGTTTTTTGTGAATAATATATTTTCAATACAAGCTTTTATAAAATTAGTGATCGTAACCGTGTGCAGATCAAAATAAGCCTAAACACAGCCAGTCTACTATCATCCATCGAGGAGTAAATATTTGAGAGATCTGCAGATATATGTTCAGGGTGTTCTGGGTATTTTCTATATATACAATAAAAAATATCTATCTATGTAATACATTGTATTAAGTCAGGGGTTCCCAAACTTATATTGTGTACTGCCCACTATGAGAATAAATTATTTTTTAGCGCCCCCATGTTTTTTTAGCGCCCCCATTTTTTCACCTACTTAAAAACCACTATAACTTCAAATTAAATTAATTATTTTGAGCTATATTAGCGGAGGTTAAACATGCACAAATCGGGTTATTTAACAAAAACTGCCCGCGGTCTATTATCTACGAAAATGACCTATCTAGGAATACTAATAAGTATTGAATTGCGAAGGTGTTTCTGATTTGACGCCCTCATTTTTTTTCTGGGTATCTTACCGCCTCTCTTTAGGCCTGTAGCACCCACAAGGGGGCGTTATCGCCCACTTTGGGAATCCCTGTTGTCTAGTACCCATAACACAAGCTCTGTTTAGCTTGGGGCTAGATAATGTTGTGTGAACTGTCCAGCCTTATTTATTTTTATTTATCCTTTTTATCCACCCGGTATCTATAGAAGTAGGAATAAATTATATGATCTCTATGCGGCTAGGGAATCAATGTTGCATGACCCAAAGTTTATTTTGTATATAAAGAACTATTCAAATACTTTTAAAAAAGTTTGTCGTGCAGCTAAATCATTACATTTGAGAAAAAAAATAGAAAAATCATCGAATAAAATTAAGGCAACTTGGAAATTAATTAATAATGAAACAGGTAAATCTAAGCCACGCAATAAGCAGATCAAATTAAACATAAACAATACAATATTGACAAAAAAGATTGATGTTGCGAATGCCTTTGACAATTTTTTCTCTAATATACCAGTTATTGTAACCCAGTCATTACAATCATCTGCCTCTGGAGCATCTACTTTATTGGAACTAAGTGTTGCTAAATGTGAGATCGCGTTTAGCTTTAGATGCGTAAATGCCGATGGTATTGTTAAGACATTTAAGTCACTTAATATTAAAAATAATGAAGATCTTTGGGGAATATCCACAAAGGTGTTAGGTATTATAATTATTGATATTGCTCCATGCTTAGCCTACATTTTTAATAGATGTGTTGACGACGGAATCTTTCCAGATCTTATGAAACATAGTAAATTAATTCCTTTGTTCAAGTCTGGAAATGCAAAAGATCCAGCTAATTATAGGCCGATTTCTATATTGCCCGCGTTAAGTAAAATCTTTGAAAAACTTATTCTTACTCAATTATTGTCACACTTTAACTTCCACAGACTACTTCATAGTCATCAATTTGGATTTACCAAGGGTCGATCAACAGCTGATGCTGGTACCATGCTTTTGGAACACATATTTCAAGCATGGGAAAACTCGCAAGACGCGATCGGAGTATTCTGCGACCTATCCAAAGCATTCGACTGCGTGAGTCATGCTACTCTAATTTTGAAGTTAAAACATTATGGCATCCAAAATCAGGCTATTAACCTTGTAAATTCTTACTTATCCAATAGAGTACAAAAAGTTGACGTTGGTGGTGAAAGGTCTTCAGGATCGTCTATTGTTATGGGAGTGCCCCAGGGTTCAATACTAGGCCCATTTCTAATTTTAGTATACATAAACGATCTCCCTTTTTATGTAAAAGACATATGTGATATAGTTTTATTTGCTGACGATACGTCTTTAATTTTCAAAGTTGATAGGTCAAAAGCTAATTACGATGATCTAAATAAATCACTATCGCGAGTTCTTGATTGGTTCACAGTAAATAATCTGTTGCTTAATGCTAAAAAAACTAAATGCATTAAATTCACTTTGCCAAATGTAAAACATTACCCAACTAATATTAAAGTAAATGGCGAGACACTCAATCTTGTAAACTCTACTGTTTTCTTAGGACTTAATATTGATGCAAGTTTGCAGTGGGGACCACAAATTGAGGCACTTGCGGGTAGACTTAGTTCCGCTGCATATGCAGTTCGTACGATAAGGCAGCTTACTGATGAAGCTACAGCTAGGCTAGTTTATTTTGGCTACTTCCATAGTGTTATATCATATGGCATCATTCTGTGGGGGAAAGCAGCAGACATCCAAGCAATATTTGTTTTACAAAAACGGGCAATACGTGCCATTTATAAAATGAAGCCACGTGACTCCTTGAGGGAGCGTTTTAAGGAAATTAACATTCTCACCGTAATATCGCAATACATCTACGAAACCTTATTATATACACATAAACACTTAGATAGATTTATGAAAAAAAGTGACGTGCATTGTTTTAACACGAGAAATAAAAATAAACTGAGTATTCCCAAATTTAGATTAAAAAAAGTAAGTGGGTCTTTTATGGGGAATTCTGTTCGGTTCTATAATAAACTTCCAGAAAGTGCTTCTAAACTTTCGATTCGAAGATTTTAATCTTACATAAAGAATAATTTAATTAAGAAAGCGTATTACACACTACATGACTATGTTAATGATAAAGCCACGTGGCCTGATGTCGCTCTGCCCCTCGACACCTAATTTGTCAATTTGCAATGTCTGTACCTGCATATAATTTATTACTGATGTCTTATTTATGTGTATATCAAGCGTAGTATGTGCTGCCTTATGAACTTTTGCTGATTCTCTCTATCATCTTACTTTTGACTGCCTACCTAAGTAAGGCTTTTAATTTGGTTTTCCTTTTTTACTTGAATCAGCTTCAACTTGTTCTCGAGGCACCACACAGGCGCTCTCCACCTAGTAGTAAGAAGGATCATCAAAAGAAAAACAGACCGTGTTTGTTGCCTGATTCTTCTAGGTCTGGTTGCGTTGGAACAGGAGTAACTGTAAATTTATTTTTTAAGACGATTCAAAATGATCCTTGTGATTTCAATGAATAAAATACTTTTGACTTTGACTTTGACTTTGACTTATTATTTACAAACATTAATTATTCCTATCTGCAATAACATAAATATACAATGTTGCCTTTGCGAATTCGTTCAATGAACAGTGGAAAACGTCAACTTTTTCCGCCACCAGATTGAGCGTGTGGATGTTATGGGTTAGGGTTATTTTCAACACTTTTTATCTAAGAAAATAATGTTATAATAGTATATTATGCACTTAGTGAATAAAGGACGGATTTAAAGCGAAGGCCATAGATGAATCACGAGCAAGTGAAATCGTAGCGACTGATTCAATCATGGCCCTCGGTATAAATCCGTTTTATTCAAGAGTTGCATACTATACTTTATACCCTGACTACGAGAAAAAGAAAGATTTAAGCGAAAATAGACATCTTCTTCATTATTTGAATACATTTTCTATCGATTTATTATTAAGTACCACTAAACTTTGTGTTGGTACAACTTACAGTATTCAAAATAATGCCAATTTACTAATCACAGCAAAGAACACAAAACAGTTTTTATTCTAATGCTAAAATCCTTGTCGACAATGTCGACCAATCAAATCTCGAAGAGTTATTTGCACAAGAAGTGTGTATGTAGAGTTTTCTTTGCACATGGATTTTTTATAGAGTATTTTTTGCGCAAGGAGGTTGTATATGAGTTGTTATTGGAGGGTGTTGCATTGAGATGGAGGCTCGAGTATATCTGTGTATTCTAAATTCAAACACCAAAATAGTGATTAAAAGTGCTTTTTATTCACTGTTTTCAGTTAATAAAATAAGCTTTTTAGAGGGGGAACTTTTTTTCCATTATTATAATACAAGTCGGCCAGACCTGACCAAGGAGGATTTTTAACCTTATTTTTTTTTATATTCTGTGTTTTACGAGGGCATCACCACTCGCTCAAGGTCGCGCGTTATATACCTACAGCCCGGGCGTCTCTCACTCGGGACAAGTGACAGTCGGTTGTCGGACGCACGCCTGAGCGTTCGCGCAACACGTTTCCCGCGCAAATATGACGTCGCGTACATATTGCGCTGTAGGTATATGGATGCAATAGTCAAAAAACAAATAATGAATTATCATTTTTTGCATTGCCGAAGGACGAAGAAAGGTAAGTTATTTGATTGATGTAGGTACTTACATTAGTTATTTTCTGTAGGTACATATCGAAGTAATGCTTTTTATAGGTGTTATTTCATGTGCATACAGCATAGATTTCAAAGATCTAGGTTGGAATATATAAGTAATTACTTGAATTTAGGTACCTACCTACTTAACGATCTACTTACGTGCTTAATTAGACTTAACTTCTGAATCGCTCTGAATTAGTAGTACCTAGAAGAGCTTTTTTGTGAAAGAGTTCATCCGGGTAAGTACCTACTACCACCATACCTATTTCTGCCGCAAAGCAGTAGTGCTCGCATTGCTGTGTTCCGGTTAGAATGGTATGGTTGCCGGTGAAATTACAAACACATAAACTTTTAATCTTTATGTCTCAGGGTGGCGGGTGCAGTGCAATGCCACATAGGATGCCTAGGTGGACGTGACCTATGTGATAATGCACTGTTCATAGGCAGAGGTTGCGGCTTATCATCAGGTGGGCTACCTGCTTGTTCCGTCATTCTTAGTACTTATAAAAATAAAAATAAACATAAATAAGTCTTTATTTCCACATAATAACAATATTGATAATAACATGTGGTACTTAGTACGTAATTCGTAGTTACATAATATGGACCTATTTGAAAATGAAAATAGGTACTCACGAGGTACTTCATGTAGGTTAGGTAATTTAGTGCGAGTTCAGTTCATAATAATAATATGTTTTAGTCATAGAGCAAGGTATTTGCTCCATGGTTTTGGTAAACCTACTGATGTTTTAAAAATAAATCGCAGCTTGTTAACTTTATAAGCAGAGAAAAACCATACTTACCTACACCAACTTAATATCTCATCGTTATAATATCCATATACCTAACTTTGTAACTATTTCATTTACCTACAAGTAATTAATTTTGTAATAAAATTAAAAAACCCTCAATGCAATGAAACGGCTGAACCGATTTTGATCAAACATAGCTAAGAACACCGACAAATTCACCTTTCAAACAAAAAAAACTAATTCGATTCATCCGTTCGGGAGCTACGATGCCTCAGACACATACACACACACAACCACAGACAACACACAACCACACACACACACACACACACGCACAGACACCTCAAACTTATAACACCCCGTCGTTATTCCGTCGGGGGTTCAAAATACCTACCTGCTTTCGTTTTTTTTTATACTACTTGAATGACGCAACAAGCTGATGGCCCACCTGATGTTAAGCGGTAACCTCTGCCTATGAACAGTGCATTACCTCATAGGTCACGTCCACCTAGGACGCGCCCTATGTGGCATTGCACTGCGCCCGCCACCCTGAGACATAAAGATCCGACCCTATGTTACGGTCTCTTCTAGCTGTCTTGCGCGTTACGAAGTAACTAATATATAATCTGTGCTACATGCTGACTACCATACCATAACATAACGGAAGGTCAATTTAATTTTTTATTAGATATGTCGACAACCCTTTCTATCCGCATCACTCCGCGCCAGACAGCGACAGAGTTACGCGTTAGAAGAGAGAGCAAATGTTTAGGTTAATATCGCGATAGGCATTGAGCGCTAATGCGAGCTGAATTGCACTTTGTTGCGTCCCAGCAAGAGTCGCTATTTATATAATTTTTTTCGCTAAGTGAGTCTTCTGTACTTGTCCTAATATTTATTCTGTGGTTTTTTACGTGCATTACATGCATGCGCGGTAGAATCCATGAAGTTATAGGTTTTCTTATAACTTCATGGTACTGATTTTTGCCCATTACAGCTCATAAAAACTTCTTCAGATAGCGAAAGTTGAGTTCGCGAGAACTGGGAGACTTAGCACACATGTTTTAATTGATAGTATCTCATATATCGTCAGTTTAGCTACGATCCCCTAAACAAAAAAAAACACAGTAAAAATGTGTTTAGGGGGATCGTAGCTAACCTGATGATATTTATGAGATACTATCAATTAAAACATGTGTGTTAAGACTCCTAGTTCTCGCAAACTCAACTTTCGATATCTGAAGAAGTGTTGATGAGCTGTAATGGGCAAAAATCACCAAACAATAATAATTTCGCGTCTCAATCGTGAACATCCACCTTAAAGCACTCGTTTGTGACTGTGCCCGGCCTTGTTTGTAAGATTCGTTGGTATAAGATTTGTCCTGGCTGCTAGCTAATTATGGAATGTGTTATTACTGGATGAAAGCGTTAGCCAATTCAGTCGTGGGAAGCAATGGCGGCGATGAGCTCACCACTTGTCAAGTCTATATCCCACGATGGTGCAACCCACGGTGAAAAGAGGCCCATTTGAGGCTCTGCCTACCCTTTCCGGGAAAATTGCATGTGTCTATGTATGTATGTAAGTAAAACTCGTGTTATACTATTAAAAAACTCATCAAGGCTCGGTTTTTAAATTTACACTCGTGTTTTAATAACAGATAAGTAACAGTTTCATAAACTACTCTTAGTGAATAAACTTTGTATTATTTTTATTTATGACTAGCTGGTCTTACACTTTATATACGACTACTGGTAAGGCTCGCTCGTTTTAGGGTTCCGTACCCAAAGGGTAAAACAGGACCCTAGTACTAATACGGGTTGCAGACCAAGAGCTAAGCTAAGTTAGTTTAGCTTAGCTCGCATAGCTGACGCAGTTTTCCATACTTGTGTGCAGACCGCAAACTATGTGAACTAAGCTATGTGAGCTAACTAAAATATGCGAAGCTATGTTAGTTGTGTATGCCGATGCGCAGCTACGCGAGCTAAGTTATGTCCCTCCCGCCTTCCCCGTACGCCCTTCGCACATCCTTCGCCAGTGCTGTCCAGTGTCCTTTGTCGTACGCACGGTCGTTTCGTAGCGAATATGGAGCAATTTATCGAAGTTGTTAAACAATTTCCTGTGTTATGGAACACACAGTTAAAGGACTATCACAATTTAATTAAAAAGGATGTTGTATGGAAACAAATAGTGGAGGAAATAAGTAATCCAGACATACCAGACGGTGAGTTTAATTATTTTTTATTTCAAGTTTAATCTAATTTACATTATTAAAATAATTACAAAATAACTCTCTGACACGAAATGCTTCTCTAGTTGCTCGTAAGTTGTCGTATTGTACCGATCTTAAAGTTTGCTGTTCTTCAATATTGACGATATTGGCGTTACTAGTTGTCGTTCTTGAAGACATTAAATAATTGTGCAAGGCACAGTAGTCTTTGTAATGACGTCCACTAGTTCCAATTGACATTCAAATGGTCGACGAAACACACGAAATCGCGCTGTTAATATGCCGAACGCATTTTCTACTACATTTCGTGCTCTACTGAGACGATAGTTAAAGGTGTTTTTGCTCTGTTATCTAAACATGTACTCCGTGGGTACGGCCTCATAAAGTGTTTTTGTAATGGGAATGCTTGATCACCTATAAACACAAAAGGTGTTGGATCGCCATCAGGCGTTAAAGGTTTATGATTGGGCAAGTTTAATTGCCCGTTTTGTAATTTGTGGCCAAATGCACTATCTGCAAAAATACCTCCGTCGCTAAATCGGCCCATTGAACCAACGTCTATTATAATAAATCTTTTGTGTGCATCAACGACTGCGAAAAGGACGACAGAATACATTTTTTTATAATTAAAATAATTAGAACCCGACTGAGGAGGGCATTTTATTGAGATATGCTTCCCATCCACGGCACCAAGGCAGTTAGGGAATTGCCATTTATCATTAAAGTCTTCTGCAATTACTTCCCATTCACTTTATGTCGGTAACTTCATATATATTGGTTGCAAATGAATCCATAGTGCATTGCACACATCTTTAACAATCAAAGAAACTGTATTATTACCCACTCTGTAATTGTATCCAATTGTTCTAAAGGAGTCGCCAGTAGCTAAAAACCTGAAACACATAAATATTTATTACTAAGTTTGACTTGGTGTTTGTTACAGTGAAAACTGCGAAGAATGAGTGGAAAAAATTACGAGATAGTCATCGAGAGTCACTCAAAAGGATGAAAGCCAGTACAAGTGGTCAGGCTACTTCTCCGGCAAATAACTGGAAATATGCCGAGTTACTCGAATTTATTTTACCCCACATGAAAAACCGTAAGAGAACTGGTAACGTATCAATTAATGATAAAAATACTTTGGCCAGTACATCAACTCAAAGTCAAAATACTTTGCCCGGTACTTCGATCGAAAGTCTAAATACTTTGCCCAGTACATCAACCGAAAGTCAAAGTACTGAGATTTTCGAAAAAATTCCGAATGATGAAAATACTTCCGAACGACCAAAGATAAAAAAAAGAAAAGTTGCCGATGACGCATCATTAAACGACTTACTTCAGAAAGTCGATAACGATTTTATGAAGCGATGTGAGCAAAGAGAGCAACGGAAGGCTGAGGAGGCAAAAGAGGCGGAGAAACACAGACATCCGTTAAATTTATTTTTTGACAGTATGTGCGAGTCAACTAAAAAGCTTCCCGATTGGATACAAAGAGATGTAAAAAAAAAGCTTTTTCAAATTGTAAACGAAGCAGAGGAAAATTATGAAAGTTATTTGTCTAGGCAGACTTATCAATATGAGTACATCATCATCCACATTTTCGACGCCAACTCAAAACGATAACTTGGATAATTTGTAACCTTTTGGCATTTACCAATAACAAATATAAATAAATGTTTTTTTTAATTAAAATAGTTTTGCTTACCTTAAACAAATAGCCAATCTTTCTTCTGGGGTTATAGCCTTCCGATAGTTAGTATCTTGTTTAGTAATATCTCCGATAATCAATGATAACAAATCATAAAACTGAACTCTTGTAACACGATAATATAACTGAAAATGTTCATCATCTAATTCGTAAAATAAAGTTCTAAACTCTCCACTTGCGTGCCGAGATTCAATGTGTTGACGGGTAGTTCTTCAGACACAAAATTTTCGATGTCTGTGGGCATATTTCTGAAACCAACTAACAAAACGGCATGTTATTTTTTTATACATATAGTTAAGCTTTAACCCTAACTGGGACAAATAATATTTTTAAAATAATTGCAGTGTAGGTATAAATTAAAATTATTAGAAGGTAGTTCTTCTGATTCATATGACGCGTCCGCTTGCCATTTTCCGGAACAAAATTGTCGATGTCACATTTTCCCTTTGATAAATCAATATAAATTATAATTATATTGAAAGGAAATGAACTGTTCTTGTACAAAAAAAATGTGTATTAGTTATAACTACCTTAATATGTTTATAAATCGGTAATTAAGAAGTGTCCGGCATATAATACTGATTAATATGCCGTAAGCTTCGCTTGACCCTAATTGGTTGGTTAGTAATAATGAGAGTCTGACTTCCCGCGCGGGGGGAAGCCAGTCGTGCAACGGACGTGCCAGAAGGTGGACGTGCGGCTGGTTGGCTTAGATCACGGTGTTACAAAGGTCAATGTCTGATTCATCTGTTCTTGGTTCAGGTGGAAGTTTGATTACAATGCCTACTTTATAAAATTTATCTTATTGTTTTCCAGCTTTTATCTGTATTTCATGTGATGCTTTTGGGTTATAGATTCGTGTAGAAAAATTACAATACTGAAGTCTGTATGTCTGATGAGTTATACATGATTGAAGGCAAAATCCTGATTCATCTGTGCCTGATTCATACGGTCAAAACACCAAATGAATCATAAAATAACGAAGTTTTTCTCCTCTCCAGCACGAAAGGAACACTTTTTTGTGTAGTAGTTAATTTCTGTTATATTACAATATTCTCGCTTTCCCAGAATTATTATATACTGTTTTATTATTTATTTTATTTTATATTGTTAGCATTTAATATTTTTGATCCCGTTATAAGTAATATAACCCAGTTAACCGACGAGCTTGTAGTTAGTAGTATTACTAACAATATTTGTTTAAACTGACGAGTCCGATAATGAGAAAGCCAGGCACATTACATGTAGTACATCAAAATGTGCAAGGCCTTCCCAGCAAAATATTAGAATGAAAATTATTTTTAAACATGTTTAATGTAGATATCATGTGTGTTACTGAACACTGGTTATTACAATTTGATTTACTCCCTTATTATGAGAATTATAATATTTTAATTTCATTCAAGCGCAAGAACGCAATACGTGGCGGTTCCTTAATTGTGGCTAGAAATAATTTAAAATGCAAAGAACGTAAAGATGTTGCAAATCTCACTATTGAGAGGACTATTGAGCTATCGTGTGTTGAGCTTGAGCGGCATATCATTGTGAGTCTTTACCGTCCCCCTGACGCGGACTTCGCGTTATTTGAATCCACTATGGAAGAAGTACTGCTTAAAACTTTTGGACGTAGTAAAATGTTAATAGTCTGAGTAGATTTCAATATAGATATTCCTGTGAATCCTCTATCTGAGAGAATACAATAACTTATTTAAATGTTTTAATTTACGTCACCTTTTCGAAGAACCTACAAGGGTGACACTTACATCAGCCACCTGTTTGGATAATATATATTGCAATAGTGTTCCAATTGATAAAGCAGTAATTAAACATTTCACCTCGGATCATTACGGTCACAGTGCTATATTTACTTGTAATTTGGTAGATGAACCTAAGGAATTCACTTATCGGCCACAGGGAGTCAAATTATGAAGTTTCAGAGCAGTATTGAACTTAAAATACCCCTTTTAACATGCGTAGATGATCCAAATGACCTTTTTACCTCCTTGTCTAATTTGATAAATGAGCAACATACTGAGATATTTCAGTTAAAAACATGTAAAGCTAAATCTAATGTCGGGTAAGCTGATTGGGTGACACCCGGTATCTATAGAAGTAGGAATAAATTATATGATCTCTATGCGGCTAGGGAATCAATGTTGCATAACCCAAAGTTTATTTTGTATATAAAGAACTATTCAAATACTTTTAAAAAAGTTTTCGTGCAGCAAAATCATTACATTTGAGAAACAAAATAGAAAAATCATCTAATAAAATTAAGGTAACTTGGAAATTAATTAATAATGAAACAGGTAAATCTAAGCCTCGCAATAAGCAGTTCAAATTAAACATAAACAATACAATATTAACAAAAAATATTGATGTCACGAATGCCTTTGACAATTTTTTCTCTAGTATACCTGTTATTGTAACCCAGTCATTACAATCATCTGCCTCTGGAGCATCTACTTTATTGGAATTATGTGTAGCTAAATGTGAGGTGGCGTTTAGTTTTAGATACGTAGATGCCAATAGTATTGTTAAGACATTTAAGTCACTTAATATTAAAAATACTGAAAATCTTTGGGGAATATCTGCATAGGTGTTAGGTATTATAATTATTGATATTGCTCCATGCTTAGCCTACATTTTTAATAGAGGTGTTGACGACGGAATCTTTCCAGATCTTATGAAATATAGAGTAAATTAATTCCTTTGTTCAAGTCTGGAAATGCAAAGATCCAGCTAACTATACTGTTACTGTTACTGTTACCCTGAATCATCCCATTGTTGAGCAAAGGCCTCCCCCCATATCCTCCAGTCACTACGATCCTGTGCTATTGTTTGCCAATGTGTGTTATTAGATGCCAGCTAACTATAGGCCGTTTTTTTTTTTTTTTTTTTTGTACTACTTGGATGACGGAACAAGCAAGAGGCCCACCTGATGTTAAGCGGTAACCTCTGCCTATGAACAGTGCATTACCTCAAAGGTCACGTCCACCTAGGACGCACCCTATGTGGCATTGCACTGCGCCCGCCACCCTGAGACATAAAGATGAAAAGTCTCATGTGCCTGTAATTTCACCGGCACCCTTACCCTTCAAACCGGAACACAGCAATGCGAGCACTACTGCTTTGCGGCAGAAATAGGTATGGTGGTTTCTTGCCCGCGTTAAGTAAAATCTTTGAAAAACTTATTCTTACTCAATTATTGTCACACTTTAACCTCCACAGACTACTTCATAGTCATCAATTTGGTTTTACCAAGGGTCGATCAACAGCTGATGCTGGTACTATGCTTTTGGAACACATATTTCAAGCATGGGAAAACTCGCAAGACGCGATCGGAATATTCTGCGACCTATCCAAAGCACTCGACTGCGTGAGTCATGATACTCTAATTTTGAAGTTAAAACATTATGGCATCCAAAATCAGGCAATTAACCTTGTAAATTCTTACTTATCCAATAGAGTACAAAAAGTTGACGTTAGCGGTGAAAGGTCTTCAGGATCGTCTATTGACATGGGAGTGCCCCAGGGTTCAACACTAGGCCCTTTTATATTTTTAGTATACATTAACGATCTCCCTTTTTATGTAAAAGACATATGTGATATAGTTTTATTTGCTGACGATACGTCTTTAATTTTCAAAGTTGATAGGTCAAAAGCTAATTACGATGATGTAAATGAATCACTATCGCGAGTTTTTGATTGGTTCACTGTAAATAATCTGTTGCTTAATGCTAAAAAAACTAAATGTATTAAATTCACTTTGCCATGAAGTAAAACATTACCCAACTAATATTAAAGTAAATGGTGAGACACTCAATCTTGTAAACTCTACTGTTTTCTTAGGACTTAATATTGATGCAAGTTTGCAGTGGGGACCACAAATTGAGGCACTTAGTTCCGCTGCATATGCAGTTCGTACGATAAGGCAGCTTACTGATGAAGCTACATCTAGGCTAGTTTATTTTGGCTACTTCCATAGTGTTATGTCATATGACATAATACTGTGGGGGAAAGCAGCAGACATCCAAGCAATATTTGTTTTACAAAATCGGGCAATACGTGCCATTTATAAAATGAAGCCACGTGACTCCTTGAGGGAGCGTTTAAAGGAAATTAACATTCTCACGGTAATACCGCAATACATCTACAAAACCTTATTATATACACATAAACACTTAGATAGGTTTATGAAAAAAAGTGACGTGCATTGTTTTAACACGAGAAATAAAAATAAACTGAATATTCCCAAATTTAGATTTAAAAAGTAAGTGGGTCTTTTATGGGGAATTCGGTTCGGTTCTATAATAAACTTCCAGAAAGTGTTTCTAAACTTTCGATTCGAAGATTTAAATCCTACATAAAGAATAGTTCAATTAAGAAAGCGTACTACACACTACATGACTATGTTAATGATAAAGCCGCGTGGCCTGATGTCGCTCTGCCCCTCAACACCTAATTTGTCAATTTGCAATGTCTGTACCTACATATAATTTATTATTGATGTGTTATTTATGAGTATATCAAGCGTAGAGTGTGCTGCCTTATGAACTTTTGCTGATTTTCTCTATCATCTTACTTTTGACTGCCTACCTAAGGCTTTTAATTTGGTTTTCCTTTTTTCATTGAATCAGCTTCCACTTGTTCTCGAGGCACCACACAGGCGCTCCCCACCTAGTAGTAAGAAGGATCATCAAAAAAAAAACAGACCGTGTTTGTTGCCTGATTCTTCTAGGTCTGGTTGCGTTGGAACAGGAGTAAATGTAAATTTATTGTTTAAGACGATTCAAAATGATCCTTGTGATTTCAATGAATAAAATACATTTTGACTTTGAATTTACCTTGACATTAGATTTTTAAAAATATTTTACAAGAATAATTGTTGATTCATCAGATTTTTTCGGTAATATGATCACTGATAATTGTTTTCATAAATACAAATTATTGTAGTTGTTAAAATATGATTATTTTCTTAATACAGAGCCAAATATTTAAATATAATATTTCCGATTCTGATTCATCTGTAGCAAATTCTGATTCATCTGGGCACAAAATATTTGAACGTAGATATCTTGGAAACTACTTCATAAAAACAAGCCCCTCATTGAAATATATGTTCTTTGGTTACCTTTTTTCATATGAACACGTGCGACAGAGCAGAAAGTGAAAAAAAAATTGCCCAGATGAATCAGTCGAAGAATGACATTTCGAAGAACTACCCTGACATATCCAAGGTCTAGAATGTCGTTTTCTTATATAATAATAATAAGTCAGTATTAATCTTCTTTTTCTATGTGTAACGTATTCATCATCGGAACTTTCTTCATCGATTATATTCATAGCAAGCGCCTGACGTCCGTCTAATTGAACTCCGCAACACTAACTGAGCTTTGGCTTAGCTCTTTGTGTGCACGCCATTTATTTCTATCTTAGCTTAGTTTGGCTTAGCCTAGCTTCCCTAGCTTAGCTTTGGAATAGCTTAGTTTTCGGTCTGCAACCGGCTTAAGAGTTCGCTGTCCGTCCGTATATCTGTCCGTCTGTCACCAGGCTGTATCTCATGAACCGTAAAAGTTAGTTGAAATTTTCACAGATGATGTATTTCTGTTGCCGCTATAACAACTAATACTAAAAAAAACTATTATATAAATATTTAAGGGGGCTCCCTTACAACAAACGTGATTTTTTTGCCATTTTTATAGATAATGGTGTGGAACCCTTCGTGCGCGAGTTCCTCTTGCACTTGGCCGTTTTTTTAATGCGGTTTTTTTAAATTATTTTATTCAACTTGTGATGACCGAACTAGCAGATGGCCCACCTGATGTTAAGCGGTACCCTCTGCTTATGAACAGTGCATTATCACATAGGTCACGTCCACCTAGGACGCGCCCTATCTGGCATTGCACTGCTTCGGCCACCCTGAGATATAAAGATGGAAAGTCTCATGTGCCTGTAACTTCACCGGCACCCATACCCTTCAAACCGGAACACAACAATGCGAGCACTACTGCTTTGCGGCAGAAATAAGTATGGTGGTAGTACTTCCCCGGACGAACTCTTCCACAAAAAAGCTCTACTACTAACTAGGTATTAGATATTTCCTGAGCATAACAAATCGCTGACCATCCATCCCTTAGACCACTCATACAAACGCCACATATGCAAATTTGACATCCCCTGGGCACAACTTCAATTTGTCAAGCCAGTACGCTCTTATTTTTTAACACATTTTCAGAAAGCACCCTAACTCCATCACCATAGGGCTCAAAATGTCGCAAGATCAACTAATTCAAAGATTTGCTCAACATACATGTGTTTTTGACGGTATTGGATTATTGTATGAATAATTTTGATGAGATTCTGAATGCATTTGCCTTCTCTGTTTTTTAGGGTTCCGCACCTATAGGGAGGCAACGGGACCATTTTACTAACAATAAGCCTATGCCGTCCCTCCGTCCGTCTATCTGTATGTCTGAATTCTGTCACAGAGATACATATATTTTGGATATAACTTTTGAAACTATCATGGTTATGTACAAACTTTTTATTAGAAACGGGATATTTAATATAGACCTGTCTTTTTATGACGGATTAAGCAGAGGCCCCACCTTATGTTAAGGGGTACCTACCCTCTGCCTATGAACTGTGGCAATGTAACCTACGACGCACTGACACACCCTATGTGGCATTGCAATGTAACCTACGACGCACTGACACACCCTATGTGGCATTGCAAAGTAACCTACGACGCACTGACACACCCTATGTGGCATTGCAAAGTTTCGTCAAGATTAGTTGAAAAATACTTGCCTTTATTTCGTTCATTTTGCGTTCTTGTGTTTAATTAATTACCTATGCGTGTTTTTCTTTTTTCGTAACTTTGTGAATGACGGGACAAGCAGATGGCCCACCTAATGTTTAGCGGTAACCTCTGCCTACAGCAACACATTACCTCCCTATGTGGCATTGCACTGCGCCCGCCACCCTGAGAAAAGTCTCAAATAAAATAAAATAAATAGGATATAGCTCCGATAAACAGACGCCACGTTTAGGTCGTATAGTTTTTTTAATGTCACACGATTTGTATATTTTATTACAAATCGTGTGCCATTAAAAAGAACATTAATTGTTCCTAGCACGACTAACAGGACTGAACTTAACAGTTACGTAGCACTACTTAGTCTCGTAAGGGTAATTTGATGTATTCGTGAGAACCTCTATTTAGCTCTCTAATACTAGCATACAGTGTAATCGTTCATATAAAAACTGTTGGTTCTCGTTTAAAGGTAGGTAGGTACCTACGTGCCAGTTCCGTTACCTTTTTCGAATGAGATATTATAATGACTGAGTTTTACTGGACAACATGAAGAAGCAGGTATTCAACTATATTTCTGTACTATAGCTGTGCCGGAAACGTCGTTTGCGCGGTACACACATACCTTCTGAACCCTGCAAGATATGGAAATAGGACATACACGAAAATTTACAAAAGAAGGATACTAAGCAATTTGTATTAAGTAATAGTTCGGCACGAGTCAAGTACCTACGAAGGTACTCGGCCAATGGCACGTAGGTTCTAAGTAGGTGTACCTAAGTATTGCATTTGGGCTCTATCTAATGTTTTGGCTATTATACTATAAAAGGAACCCTAATGTTCCTTAGAAATTTGCCGATGATATCCAATTAAATTGTTTCTGTCAAACCTTTTTCAAAAGGTCATCCGAAGTAAAGTTTCAAGTGTTCGGAAGAGTGGCAGGGTTGCACCGGCTCCGCTCCGTGAGTGAGAACAATGCGGTGGGGCACGCATCAGCTGTCCTGCAAGGCTCTTCTCCTCGGCGTAATGGCGCTCGCTTTCATGGGGTTCTTAAAGCAGTGGTTGAGCCTGCCTATTCGCCCCAAGTCCTCCGCGCCCTCACATTTAGCTGAAGTTTGGCAGACTGCGCGCGCCCCGTCGCGCCTGCTGCCGCACGCCTACTGGGCGCACCGCCAAGCGCACCCCGAGAGCTATGATCAGCTCTCCTGCAGCGATTTCCCTTCGCCCAGCGACTTGGAACACGTCGCGGCGTGCTGGCAGCGTCTCGTCATCACAAACGGTAGCGTATTCGTGCACTCCTCGCACTGGGACGCGCGTGGACCGGAGCCACTCGTACGCCTCCTCGTCTACTGTGACGTCACCCCGCTTCCAAACTTCACCTGCTTGCTGTGGTGAGTGGATCGCGGTGAGGGTGATACAACTACTTAGATCTAGATTAGCAGAGGAATGATCGATCTCGTTGTGATAGGTACGAGAACAGGAACGCGCCGCAGGCAGTGCCGGCAAGTGCTACGTACGGCTGGCACACGTATTGGGGCGGGCCCTACGACACATTCAACGAGCCATATGTGCTAGCGTGCGAGCCACCAAGAAGGCCGGCAGGCGCTCCCCGCGCCGTCAGCCTCGCCACCGCGCCCTGCGAGACACCACACAATGCGGTCGCCGTGCAGGGTGCACCGTACGAGACCGATGCACCGCGGGCAGCGCCTAGCGTGACGTCAGTGGCAGTGTCTATCAAGTGGATGAGTTATACTGCAGACAAGTCGACCAACCTCGTGGAGTGGATCGAACTGTTGCGCACGTTCGGCGCAGAGATGCTCTATGTATACGTGCTGCAGGTAAGTGTACGCACTTACCTAGACCTACCTTTGTACAGCAACTTTGGAATAATGTTAAGGGCTAATTACATCAGGCCTCTATATTGGAGTATGGATTTCAAGTGAGGAGCCCGCATTTCCAAAAAGATATTTACCTACTTACTTGAAAGCATGCAGAGGAAGGACACCAAGATACCACAGGCACTACGTCGCAAATTTTATGAACAGAGATTAAATGCCTTACGCCTCACTACCTTTGAAGAAAGACGCCTTCGCGGGGACCTCATAGAGACATTTAAAATCCTGACCTTCCAATTAAACCTGCAAGACCTACATGATATCTTAGTGAAGAAAAAAAGATCATCTCGTAGCCATCGTAAACTGACTCGAGATCCTGCCAACGCACTTGTTGCACAAAACTTCTTTAGTAACAGAGTGGTCCACAATTGGAACATATTACCAGAAAAAGTTGTTTCTGCCACGTCTGTAAAAGCATTCAAAAACAAGCTTGACAACTGGCTACGAAAGGACAGTCCAGAACTTAAAAAAGTGACCCAAAATTAGACATTCCACAATGTTTTGATGTAGATATATCAGTGAAAGCTGCGCGTTTATAAATAAATAAATAATCGTATCAATGCGCCGCTCCGATCGTTTTCAGCTACACCCGAATATGCGTCGCGTGCTGCAGTACTACTCGGGACTGGGGTTTGCAGACGTGACGGAACTCGATTTCATGCCGCGGTGTCGCGAGGGCAGCTCATACTCCAGCCGCAGGTCCATAGTCCAGCGGCTCGATCTGCTGCCATTCAACGACGCACTCTACCGCGCCATCGGGAGGCACAGCTGGCTTGCCGTCATCGACATGGACGAGCTCATCGTGCCGCTGATGTAAGCATCGGCACGTGACGACGTCATTTGCGACCTAGAGGCCCATTTAGACGGGGAGAGTTTCTAGTCTCGATGGTATGATTATCGAAAGAATATAAAAAGTTTCTTCGTCTAAACATTCACATCTCTCGCTCTTCCACTTTGGCGACAGTTGCCTCGCAATAGAAATATTGATAGTGTCCGTCTAAACAGAATTTTAACCAATAAACATATTTTTAGGTTTTGTGCCAGTTGCTACCATGAGTGCAGTGCGCGAGGGTGTTTTAATTTTATCTGCTCTTCTAAGACAAGAATTAATTAAACTGAAACGGAAAAAAGATGTTGGGTTAGAAAATGGACAGTGAGAAGAATAAATTTTGGACCATCTACCACGTTGTGCCTTGAATATTATCCAAATTTAAACGATTTTTCCATCATTTTTGAGAACAATACTTTAGTAATCACTAAACTTGAATGATAACATCTCGCACTCAATACGGTTCAAACCAATTTGTATTAGACTCGTAGGAACTTGAAAAAATATCATACGAGGTAGAGTTTAAACAAGTCGAGATTCTCGTAAGCAAGAATCTTCATACTATAATTTAGCTGTGTAAATAAAAGCAGAAAATTATCGCCTAGTGATAAGTGACTTGCAAATCTCCAATGACATAATCGTAGGTGAGAATTTAATTCTTGCCTGTAACACAGAATAAAATAATATTTTGATACGATAATGTTATGGCGGTTATTGCTTGTGATAGTAGCGTACGATTTCTCGTCGAGAAACTCTCCCCGTCTAAATGAGACTTTCTCTTGTCGTATCTTATGTTCTGAGTGTTTATACGGTTACAGGGACGATACGTGGCCCAAACTGATAGCGCGCGTGATGAGGAAGATGGAAGAGACAAAAGAGAGCTCTTTAGACGCGCTCGTGTTCCGCAATTACTTCTTCCTGCGCGGTGCCCAACGCGAGCTCGCTGAGCCGTCGCCCGCGCACATGCTGGCGCACGTGTGGCGCGCCAGCAACCACAGCGAGCCCGGTGAGTCAGCTCTCCCCGATCCACAGCGTTGCCATACTCGAGACCACGATCGCCATGGGCGTAGCGAGGTATGGTCAGGGAGGGGCAGCTCCCTCCTTAGAAGAGCGGTCGTTCGCTGGTAAACTGTAATTCTGACGAGCTTCATAGCTTGCGACGCTATTTTTTATATTACCATCACTTCTCATGTAAAACTCAACATGTCAATATAATCTAGGATTTTCTTTATCTCCCCCTCACTATATACAATCCTGGCTACGCCCTTGGCGATCGCTCTCTCACTCGTCACTTGTCATTGTTGCAGGGTGGTTCGAGAAGTCTTTCCACAACGTGTCGAGTGTGGTAGCTATGCACAACCACATGCCCATGTCGTGCGGCGCGCATAACTGCCGCGTACACGACGTGCCGATCGAGACTGGAAGGTAAGTGTACAGACGAGGAAGGGATCCACCGTCAGAAGACGACTTCTCAGTAATCCCGCGAACGACGCTAGTGATTCCTTGCAGCAACTGGCAAAATGTGCTTCCATCTGTCTGGATGTAGGTATGTTCGTACTCGCGTTTAGGTCGTATGCAGGGAGTCCCAAGACTATACGATATGAAGGGAAAGTATCTTAAATATTGTAGATAGGATATTTTGCTGAAAGGAGACTTTATTTTATTTCTAAAACTTAGTAATACTGCATTCAAAGATTTTCTAAAAATTACTTGCTTCGCCTGGGAATCGAACCAAACATTTAATGGAATCAAACATTTTACATGGAACTCTTTTGTTATAAGATACTATGTTACTCAAGAGCTTTTTTTTATCCATTCTTTCCATTGACATCATAAAAATACGGGGTAATTTTTTTCACATTTTAGTAAGTTCCATTCCCAGACGAACCGAGTAATTTTTAGAAAATATTTTAATTCAGTATATTACTAAAATTTTAAAATAAAATAATGTCTCCTTTCAGCAAAATATCCTATCTACAATATTTAAGGTACTTTCCCTTCATGTCGCATAGTCTTGGGACGTAGGTACCTATATCTTGACGAATCTCAGGTTCTGCAATTTCATTGGTTTTTTTTGTCGTCTGCGATATTTGTTTGGAGGAGTATTTCCTTGTAGTAGTTTGCTGCAGCTCCCTTTACCAGCCGATTTTGATAATATTTGTCAGAAATATTTGGTACTCAATTCTAAGTAAGAATTTCGAATACAAGCAAAAAGGCGTCAATAGGTTGCAGAGATATAGATTTTGCAAAGAGGTACCAGACCAGCCAGACTTTAAAATCCTCGTAAAGGCAGTTGGTTTAATTGGTGTTTCTTTGTAGTGGAATAATATTATAATGCTTTGTACAATTTTGTTGTACACATCTCGTGAGGTTTTCAGGTGTTGCGTTTTGAAATATTATGGAATTTTAGGTGTAAACTAAACAAACTGTAGCAAAAAAGTTTGTGCCCGCGAGGTCTACTATTCACAGAACTTCTAGTATTTGAGTAGGTACAGTTTTACCCAAAATATAAGTCGCCCCGATGTACCTGCGCCGGAAACCAATTTCAATTTCTATAGCGCGGGAATCTTCTTTCTACCAATAGCAATCGTGCGCTGTTATTGGTTAATCGATTTCGCGGCAAAATCGCGCCCGGTCGTGTGCATGGAGGTATAATAGTATGGAGTGAGTGCTAAAGTAGAATAGAGTGTTCCTTCTTACTCCTATCCTAGAAGATAGCTTGCTATACTATGTTAGAGAGAAACAATTATATTGTCACACGACAGTCGTTTTTCCGTTCCGTACTCTGAATATTGGCACCATGCATAAACATCGACCTAGATTGTTACCATGAATGTAGTAGTAATTTGACATTTGGCCTGGTACGAGTTACACAAATAAAAACAGATAGATATATGCTTGTCTCATTCCAACACATTAATACATTCATATAAAACCTGACCGGCGATACGCTAATTCCGGGACAGAGCTTTACTATACGTTTGGTTACTGTCGGATCTGAAACTGAACTGCACTCTTCTGCGCAAATGAAAACAGTCGATCGGACTTATATTGTATCTGTATATTGTATCTGTGATGGGACGGAGAAAGAATACTTTTATCCCATCCGCCGCCAGGACGCGTGTCGTAAGAGCCGACTAACCTGGTCACTCGCGGTGGTAGATCCCCGCAAGGGGTACGCCTGGCTTGCTACCACCCTCTTGCTAGAGCGTGCTGCCAAATGCTTGTACTAATTAATTAGTATGCGGCGTGTTCCAGTACAATTGCAAGAGAACCAGTCCCTCCCCCCTCCCCCTAGTGAAAAGCATTCTTGTCATCACGGGGGCCGTCAGCCATACCGCTAAGAGCCTATTTTGCATCGGGGTGGGGGGTTGTCGCGATGTTCATGGAGACCCGATGAAACGGCTGCCCGCTGGCCGCCCGTGGGTCAGTAGGGGACCCGAACCCAGACTTCACTACTAAAACTCCGCTCTGGGAAACTGTCCCGCCAACCCGCGAAAAAAGCCTGTTAGTGGCTGTCGTGCCGGATTAGGAGACCGGAGTGGAACTCGGCAGTTTCTTTTCGGTGGGATCGGGGGCCCTTCCGTGCATCGCGCCAGCCGTCCATAACTCTGTGTATCTGAGCTCTTTTTGTTGGCTATCTTTGTCACCTGATATGGATGGAATGCTTTTCACTACCTCCCTCATCCCTTTTTAAACATTTAAATGACAATTAAAAATAAAAGAAGTAAGTTTTCTTCAGCGGCTTCACAATCCACTCTTAGAGTAGACTTCTGTAACATCCGCGGGATTCACTCTTACTTAAATACTGTCCACCACCACCTTGAGACAGAGAAGCCTGCCCTGCTTTTTCTAACGGAGACTCAGATATCCTGTCCAGCCGATTCTTCGTATCTTCACTATCCAGGCTACAAACTCGAAGAAATCTTTCTACCGAAAGCTGGAGTCTGCCTGTACGTTCTTGGGGATGTTTGTTGTCGTCGTCTAAACGGCCTTGAAGCAAAGGATCAGTCGTGTCTCTGGGCGCGTGTGGATTACGGTGGTCAATCTCGCATTTACGCTTGTCTCTATCGGGCTCACAAAGGGGATGCGGAAACTACAAGTCTGTTTCAGCATATAGCTGACGGGGTCGAGTGGGCTCTTGGGCAGTACCCCAAAGCAGAGTTGGTCATTCTTGGGGACTTTAACGCTCACCACGTTGATTGGTTGGGTTCCCAACGCATTGATCATGCTGGGAGAACTGTCCAAGACCTTGCACTTACACATGGCCTCACTCAGTTGGTCTCCAGTCCAACCCGGATACCTGATGTTGCGGGTCATGAACCGTCTTTGCTGGATCTCGTTCTGACCACTCATCCGGACCAATATCAGGTAATGGTAAAGGCTCCTCTTGGTTCCTCCGATCATTGCCTAGTATCAACATCTGTGCCAATTGTTCGCCCCGGTCTAGACACTCTTCCTGGGAAGCGAAAGGTCACTTCCGGTCAGCCGATTGGGACGGATTGCGTGAATTCTACGCATCCTACCAAAGGGGGCAGTTATGTTTTTCAACGGACGATCCTAACACTTGTGCTGACTCCGTGGCCGACGTTATACTTCAGGGAATGGAATGTTTTATTCCTAACTCTGTGGTACGCGTTGGCGGTCCGAGTCAACCTTGGTTCAACAGGTCTTGCGCCGATTCTGTTGGTAGCAAACTTGCAGCATTCAGGATCTGGACCAAGGCGCGTGAGTGCAAGGACCCAAATGCTTCCGTTTTGAAGAAAAAGTTTAATGCAGCCTCAAGACACAGCAAAAAAATTATGGCGACAGCAAAGAAGCAACACGTAAGCAGAATAGGGGACCTACTGGCGGAGTATCCTTCTGGAAGTAGGGCATTTTGGTCTCTCGCCAAAGCTGCCGAGGGTAACTTTTGCCAGTCTTCTCTGCCACCCCTACTGCAGCCGGACGGCTCTATGGCCAATAGTGCAAAGGAGAAAGCTGACCTTCTGGGATCTCTCTTTGCCTCCAACTCGACTCTCCATGATGGGGGTGCCACACCTCCATCAATACCCCAGTGTACGAGCTCCATGCCGGAAGTACATTTTTTTCATAAAGTGGTACGGAAGGAACTCTCGTCCCTTGATGTGAGAAAGTCGAGTGGGCCAGATGGCATTCCGGCTGTAGTACTGAAAAGATGTGCTCCTGAGCTGTGCTCCGTTCTATCGCACCTTTTTGATCTGTCTTACGCCTCTGGTATCGTGCCGACTTCGTGGAAAATGGCCCATGTTCACCCTGTCCCCAAAAAAGGCGATCGAACCAACCCGTCCAACTACAGGCCCATTGCGATAACCTCTCTACTCTGTAAGGTGATGGAGCGAGTGATAAATACTCGGCTTCTTGGATACCTGGAGGAGCACCAGCTGATCAGTGATCATCAATACGGCTTCCGTCATGGGCGATCGGCTGGTGATCTTCTGGTCTATCTCACTCACCGTTGGGCTGAAGCCGTTGAGAGTAGAGGGGAAGCCCTGGCAGTTAGCCTTGATATTGCTAAGGCTTTTGATCGGGTTTGGCATGGGGCACTTCTTACAAAGTTACCATCTTATGGCCTTCCAGAGGGGCTATGCAAATGGGTTGCCAGCTTTTTATCCGGGCGGAGCATCAGGGCTGTTGTTGATGGATCATGTTCAGATCCAAAGTCTATCAATGCTGGTGTTCCGCAAGGATCAGTGCTTTCCCCCACGCTATTCATTATGCACATCAATGACATGCTGCAAATCAGCGGTCTTCATTGTTATGCAGATGATAGCACGGGTGACACCTTTTATTCTGGCCGTGCTAATGCCTCTCGTTCTGAGGTTGATGAGAACAGGCGAAAACTTGTGTCCGAAGTAGAGAGCTCCTTATAGTAAGTTTCCGATTGGGGTGACTGGAACTTAGTCACCTTTAACCCTACGAAGACTCATGTTTGTGCGTTCTCGTCTAAGAAGGCCCCGTTCGATGTGTCGCCGCGATTCCAAGACATTCCCGTATCCATCTCGGCAAGTATTGGGATTCTTGGGGTCGAGATATCTAATGAGGTCCAATATGGGAGTCATCTTGAAGCAAAAGCTGCACTGACTTACAAAAAGCTTGGAGTGCTAAACCGTGCTAAACAGTATTTTATGCCGAATCAACGGCTATTGCTTTACAAAGCACAAGTTAGGCCGCACGTAGAATACTGTTCCCATCTTTGGCATGGGGCACCCAAGTACCAGCTGCTTCGTTTTGATTCCCTACAGAGAAGAGCCATTAGAATCATCGGCGACCCAAAGCTCTCTGATACTCTAGAACCGCTTAGCCAACGCAGAGCCATCGGATCTCTTTGCGTGTTCTACCGCCTCTACAACGGGGAATGTTCCGACGAGCTTTTCGATCTTATCCCGGCATCGAGATTTTACCATCGCTCTTCCCGGCACCGTGACAAGGCTCATCCGCACATCATAGATCCCTGGGTTTCTCGAACGACTCGTTTCTCGAGATAATTTCTTCCCCATACCTACAAACTATGGAATGAGCTTCCATCAAAGGTTTTCCCGCTTGGTTACGACATGTGTCGCTTCAAGAAAAATGTTCATAAATTCCTTCAGGGTAGGCAGCGCATCGACAATACCCTGGGTGTTGCCGGTGTCTATAAGCGACGGTGACCACTTCACATCAGGTGGGCCGTATGCTAGTTTGCCTATTTTTTTCATAAAAAAAAAAAAAAAAAAAAATTTTGGGTAAAACTGTACATGCTTTTGCCGCGTCTTTATTCCTGATCGTGCGCATGTGTCAGATTGCAGCACTACCGATCGAGCTGCAGCGCGGATGCAGCCAATTGCACGGAGCTGTATGACGTCGTGCGTGATGCGGCGCTCGCACGGTACCGACACGTGCTACCCGCCGTGCGCAACGTGCTGCGCGTGCTCGACATCCCAGTGCCCGGCGTCTAGTGCCGCGATCACGTGCCGCCCGGCTAGTGCAGCATGGGTTACCTACCCGTGCTGTGCGTTTGCCGCAATGTGTCCAAATGTGTGCTTCGCTTACCTTGATCATGTCCATTTGAGAATGAATGAAGGCTGTTGCATAACTGTGCTGTCATTTTTCGAACAAAAACCGACATCAAAGCTTCGACTAAAGTAAATTTACTAACGTCCTTGCATCAAAGCTATGAATTTATCCCCAATACAAGATTTTATAATATAAGTGATTGGAACCGTGTGCTCATCATAATGAGCATATACACAGCCAGTCTACTATTATCTATCAAGGGCTCCATTGTCCACCTATTCGTCTGCATCATCAGATCAGCTCGCTATCACCATCAAATTGTATTGTCATCGGAACTAGACAGGTATGCCAAATTACAGCTCAATTGGATATCGGAAAAACACCCTTATCCCCCCACCCATGAAATACTTATCATTGAGTAGTTCCAATGGCCATCTCTGGTCTTCTTCATCAGTTACACTTCACCAAATGGCACTTTCTGAATGCACATGCTTGACTTGTTGCTGAAAATACCGAAATCGCTTATGTGTGCCTATAAGGAGTTCCCTCAATTCCTCATCGATCCCATCAACAGAACCAGATTTTGATGAAAATGGGAACAATCTGGAAGTATAACGACGTCTTGAAAACATCCTCCTTTTTTTGAAGTCGGGTAAAAAACCCAACGCTGTGAAATACAAACAGATCAATAAATTGGCTGTTGAAATTGATACGAATTCAGCTCTCTCCATTGTAACAATAACACCTAACATAACACCACAATGCTACTTTTACACAAGAACCGATGCACAAATTCTATCTTAAAGTGACATTGCATATATCCATAGCAGTAAAATAACACCTTATCTGAATACGCTCTTCCCTTGCACCGTAGCTTCGTTCCTTGCCTTTGAAGTAACCCGTAGCATTTTGACTGTAAATTCCGCTGTGTAGCGCTATTTTTACAGCTGCTTTGCACTGCATTTGTGTTAGGTTTAACCTACGCTTAAGTTTAAGCTTTGTGATTTCTGTTTTCAAGCTACCCTGGGCTAAAATAATAGTACTAGTAGTTCTGCGAACGTAGACTACGCGAGTACAAACTTGTATAAAACTATGCATCAAGTCGATCCGTAACAATCAAACAAAGAACCCAAAAAGACAATTTTTTATAATAATAGTAGAGGATCCGCACTAGAGACGACCTTCACCCATCTGTTTAATGGATGAAAAGTATTTTATATGAAATTTAATATATTAGAAAATATATCTCGAGAAATAAAAGACAGACAGAAAGACAAAAAAAATTCTGTCCAGATTATGATTCGTTAAAAATTTAAAAACCAGGCAAGTGCGAGTCGGACTCACGCATGAAGGGTTCTGTACCATTATCTATAAAAACCGGCCAAGTGCGAGTTGGACTCGCGCACGAAGGGTTCCGTACCATTATCTATAAAAACGACAAAAAAAACACGTTTGTTGTATGGGAGCCCCCATAAATATTTATTTTATTCTGTGTATTTGTTATTATAGCGGCAACAGAAATACATCATCTGTGAAAATTTCAACAGTCTAACTATCACGCACGGTTATTAAAAACAGTAAAGTGTTTTTTTGTTTATGGATCATTGTCTGGACAGGAATTTTTTAGACAACCCACTCGAGATATATTTTCTAATATTTTAAATTTCATATAATATACTTTTCATCCATTAAACAGATGGGTGAAGGTCGTCTCTAGTGCGGATCTTAACTTAAGGTTTCAGAAAAACTTAAATGACAGAATAACCATAAGTGGCCCTGAAAAAAAAAACTCGTATCTAGACAACCTCTTGACCGATTTTGGTCTTATGACAAATTCTTGTTGACGAAACATAATTCCAGTATCAAAAATATGTAGGAGGGGTGGCATCCCCAGATGATATCTGGGGATGCCGCGTGCTACCACAGAGTAGCACCCAACACACAGATAATCTCTAGAGATGCCAGCGTGCTACCACAGAGTATCTCACATCATTCAAATTAAGGTGGATACTCACGCTTGTGGCGCGAAATTCAAATACTTTGGTGTTTTTTGCCAATTAAAGCCTGCCTACACTTCTTCAGATAGCGAAGAAGCTTCTTCATAATTTGATTTCGCAAGAACTAGGAGACTTAACACACATGTTTTAATTGATAGTATCTCATACATATAATCAGTTTAGCTACTATCCCCCTAAACACATTTTTAAGTGCTGTTTTTTATCGTAGCTAAATTGATGATATTTATGAGATACTATCAATTAAAACATGTGTGTTAGTCACTTAAAAATAAATAAATAGGATTTCAACTCCGATAAACAGACACCACGTTTAGGTCGTATAGTTTTAATGTCACACGATTTGTATATTTTATAACAAATCGTGTGCCATTAAATAAAATAAAAATTATTGTATTTAGCACGACAGGTTGGACTGAATTTAAAAGTTTCGTAGTGTTGTGTGCACTACTTAGTATCGTAAGGGTGATTTGGTGTACCTATTCGTGAGAACCTATAATTAGCTCTCTTAAACTAGTTTATTGTGTAATCGTTCATAAAAAACTGTTGGTTCTCTTTTAAAGGTAGGTAGGTGCCTACGTGCCAGTCCCGTTACCTTTTTTAAATTAGTAATAATGGCTGGGTTTTACTGAACAACATGAAGAAGCAGGTATTCAAGTATATTTCTGTACTATAGCTGAGCCGCAACTACGTTCGCGCCGTACACTCATATCTTCTGACTCCGGCAAGATATAGAAATAGAGCATACACAAAAATTTACAAAAGGAGGTTATTAAGCAATTTGCATTACGGATGCTCTCAATTGAGGCCCGAAATTATTATTTTTTGGTGTTTTTTGCCCATGTCAGCTCATCAACACTTCTTTAGATAGCGAAAGTTGATTTCGCGAGAATAAGGAGACTTAACACACATGTTTTAATTGATAGTATCTCATAAATATCATCACTTTAGCTACGATCCCCCTAAATATTTTTTTACAGTGTTTTTGTTTTGTTTAGGGGATCGTAGATAACCTGATGATATTTATAAGATACTATCAATTATAACATGTGTGTTAAGTCTCCTAGTTCTCGCGAAATCTAAATTTCACCATCTAAAGAAGTGTTGATGAGCAGTAATGAGCAAAAACACCAAAAAATAATAATTTCGCGCTACAAGCGAGACCATCCAATATGAGTAATAGTTCGGCACGAGTCAAGTACCTATGAAGGTACTCGGCCAATGGCACGTAGGTTCTAAGTAGTTCAATACCTAAGTATTGAATTTGGGCTCTCCCGCCTGTATTGGCTCTTATCCCATAAAAGTAACGCAATGTTTCTTATAAATTTGACAATAATATTCAATTCCATCATTTCGGTCGAACCTCGTTCAAAAGGTCATCCGAAGTAAAGTTTCAAGTGTTCGGAAGAGTGGCAGGGTTGCACCGGCTCCGCTCCGTGAGTGAGGACAATGCGGTGGGGCACGCATCAGCTGTCCTGCAAGACCCTTCTCCTCGGCGTAACGGCGCTCGCTTTCATGGGGTTCTTAAAGCAGTGGTTGAGCCTGCCTGTTCGCCCCAAGTCCTCCGCGCCCTCACATTTAGCTGAAGTTTGGCAGACTGCGCGCACCCCCTCGCGTCTGCTGCCGCACGCCTACTGGGCGCACCGTCAAGCGCACCCCGAGAGCTATGATCAGCTCTCCTGCAGCGATTTCCCTTCGCCGGGTGACTTGGAATACGTCGCGACGGGCTGGCAATGTCTCGCTATCACAAACGGTAGCGTCTTCGTGCACTCGTCGCACTGGGACGCGCGTGGACCGGAGCCGCTGGTACGCCTCCTCATCTACTGCGACGTCATCCCGCTTCCAAACCTCACCTGCTTGCTGTGGTGAGTGGACTGCGGTGAGGGTGATACAACTACTTAGATCTAGATAAGCAGAGGAATGATTGAACTTGTTGTTATAGGTACGAGAACAGGAACGCGCCGCAGGCTGTACCGGCGAGTGCTACGTACGGCTGGCACACGTATTGGGGGGGGCCTTACGACACAGTCAACGAGCCGTACGTGCTGGCGTGTGAGCCACCGCGAGGGCCGACAGGCGAGTATCCGCATGGGCCGGCAGGCGCCCCGCGCGCCGTCAGCCTTGCCACCGCGCCCTGCGAGACACCACGCAATGCGGTCGCCGTGCAAGGTGCGCCGCACGACACCGACGCACCGCGGGCAGCGCCTAGCGTGACATCAGTGGCAGTGTCTGTCAAGTGGTTGAGTTATACTGCGGACAAGTCGACCGACCTCGTGGAGTGGATCGAACTGTTGCGCACGTTCGGCGCAGAGATGCTCTATATCTACGTGATGCAAGTAAGTGTGCGCACGTACCTAGACCTACCTTTGTACAGCAAGTTTGGAATAATTTAAAGGGTTAATTATCTATCAGGCCTCTATTGGAGTATGGATTTCAAGTGAGGAGACCGTATTTCAAAAAAGATATTTACTTCCTTGAAAGCATGCAGAGGAAGGCAACCAAGAAACCACATACTTATATACGTCGCAAATCTTATGAAGAGAGATAACATGCCTTACGACTCACTACCCTTGAAGAAAGACGCCTTCGCGGTGATCTCATAGAGACATATAAAATCCTGACCTACCAATACCAATAAAAATGACTGCCAAACCTACATGATACCTAAATATCAATTTAACCTGACTCGAGATCCTGCCAACGCACTTGTTGCACAAAACTTCTTCAGTAACAGAGTGGTCCACAATTGGAACATACTACCAGACGATGTTGTTTCTGCCACGTATGTCAATGCATTCAATAACAAGCTCGACAACTGACTAAGAAAAAACAATTCATAACTTTAAAATGTGACCCAAAACTAGTAATTCCACACTGTTTTGATGTAGATATATCAGCGAAAGCTGCTCATCTCTAAATAAATAAATAATTGTATCAATGCGCCGCTCCGATCATTTTCAGCTACATCCGAACATGCGTCTTGTGCTGCAGTACTACTCGGGACTGGGGTTCGTAGACGTAACGGAACTCGATTTCATGCCGCGGCGCCGCGAGCACGGTTCAGACTCCAACCTCGAGTTCACAGCCATGCGGCGCGAGCTGCTGCCATTCAACGACGCACTCTACCGCGCCATCGGGAGGCACAGCTGGCTTGCCGTCTTCGACATGGACGAGCTTATTGTGCCGCTGATGTAAGCACCGGCACGTGACAACGTTGTTTGTGACTCTCTTGTCGTGGTATATTATGTTATGACTGTGTTTATACGTACTTTTCTATAAAAACGTGACATTTACCATGATTTTTGAGTTTTAAAATTGTTCCCGATATATCGGCACAGTTGCATGCCAGTTGAAGGTAATTTCAACAGAGCGACATTACATTACATACCAAGAATGGTACAAGAGGCAATAATGATTTCTAAGCACAGAAATTTCAATAGAGGAGATGGTTTTCAATTATCTGGAGTATAATTCCAGCCTATACTGACAGATATATCGATCTACCACTTACTCGCAAAGACTAGTTTGTTCTCCCGTGATCATGGCGCATGCAACTGTGCCGAAATATAGTGAACAACTAAAACTAGTGAAAAGTATGTACATAGCCATGATAGTTTCAAAAGTTATATTGTGTTTATACGGTTACAGGGACGACACATGGCCCAAACTGATAGCGCGCGAGATGAGGAAGATGGAAGAGACAAAAGAGAGCTCTTTTGACGCGCTTGTGTTCCTCAACTTCTTCTTCCTGCGCGGTGCCCAACGCGAGCTCGCTGAGCTGCCACCCGCGCACATGCTGGCGAACGTGTGGCGCGCCAGCAACCACAGCGAGCCCGGTGAGTCAGCTCTCCCCGATCCACAGCGTTGTGATACCCGAGACCGCGATCGCTCTCTCACCCGTCACTTGTCATCCGGAATTGTTTGACATGATGCCTAAAGCAACCTATTACACCGCACAGCTCGCCATCGGCAGAGGATTCACGCACACCTTAGGGCCAGGGTTGTCCTGGACTGTCCAGTTTCAGAGGAACTTCCTCCCGCGAACGCTCAGGTTGTGGAATGATCTCCCTGCAGAGGTTTTCCCAAGCGACTACAGTATAGGGTTCTTCAAAAATCTTGAAATTCATATAGGGTCGGCAAAGCGCGTGTTATGCCTCTGGTATTACAGGCGTCCATAGGCTACGGTAACCGCTTACCAACAGGTGGGCCGTATGCTTGTTTGCTACCTTGGTATAAAAAAAAACTTGTCATTGTTGTAGGGTGGTACGTGAAGTCTTTCCACAACGTGTCGAGTGTGGTAGCGATGCACAACCACATGCCCATGTCGTGCGGCGCGCATGACTGCCGCTCATACGACGTGCCGATCGAGACTGGAAGGTAAGTGTACAGACGAGGAAAGGAAGGCATATACCGTCAGAAGACGACTTCTCTGTTTTCGACCGCGCGAACGAAGCTAGCTCTTGCAACAACTGGCAAAATGTGTTTCCATCTGTGCTGATGTAGGTAGGTATGTTCGTACTCGCGTTAAGGTCGTATTTTTTACCTAATTTATACTCAGGCTTCTAGTTCTGATGTTTCGATGACAATACAATATGATTGTGACAGCGAGCTGATCTGATGATGGAGACGGAAGGTGAACAACGGAACTCATCGATGGATAATAGTAGACTGGCCGAGTTTAGGCTCATTTTGATCAACACACGGTTACGATCACTAATTTTATAGAAGCTTGTATTGAAATATATATTTTTCACAAAAAATCTTATTAAATGTGGATGTCGTAAAGAATAGAATTTGTAAAAGTCATAAAACAAAGGCCTTTCTTCTACAAAGGATATCATTACAAATGTTTAAAAAAAAATGGGCGGATATGCGGTCATTGCTGCAAGGGAAAATGTTTTGAAACTGGTCAGTTTTAACCAAAATATAAGTCCGATCGTCTGTTTTCGTTTGCGCATAAAAGCGCAAACTGATATCCGACAGTAGCCGAACGTATAGTATAGCTCTGTCCCGCTTTATAGCTCTGTCCCGCTCACGTCTTAGAGAGTCGACTTATAAACGACCGGCCGCGATTTTGCTGTGAAATCGATAAACCAATAACAGCGCATAATTTTAGCGCGCGTTTGCTATTGGTAGAAAGAAGGATCCCGCGCTATATAAATTGGTTGGTTGACATCGGGGCGACTAATATTTTGGGCAAAACTGTACGTTGTTGATAGTACATGCTTTTGCCGCGTCTTTAGTCCTGATGGTGCGCGTGTGTCAGGTTGCAGCACTACCGATCGAGCTGCAGCGGGGATGCAGCCAACTGCACGGAGCTGTATGACGTCGTGCGTGATGCGGCGCTCGCACGGTACCGACACGTGCTACCCACCGTGCGCAACGTGCTGCGCATGCTCGATATCCCCGTGCCCGGCGTCTAGTGCCGCAATCACGTGCCGCCCGGCTAGTGCAGCATGGGTTACCTACCCGTGCCGTGCGACTGGCGCAACGTGTCCGGATGTGTGCTTCGCTTACATTGATCATGTCCATTTGAGAATTGATGAAGGCTGTTGCATAACTATGTTGTCAATAAGTATGTTGTTTGAATGTTATATTTTTCATTCGTGAAGTTGGATTTTTCAAAATCTTTTCCCATACAAGCTTTTGAGGAACCAATGTCAGTTAATTTTATCTTTTTGTATTGTTTTGTTATTTTAATATTTAAATATAAGATTATTTAAGGCCAAACAACTGAGGCAGAATGTGAGGTCTCTTATTAAATGTAGGTACACCCTATTTTTACCACAATCAGGACAAATAAACACCTAGTATCTTTTTTCTAAGAAACAGGCCCATTTGAGGCTCTGCTTACACTTTCGGGGAAAAAGGCGTGTGTCGATGTATGCATGTGTGTATGTCTATTGTTTATTTGTTGAATTTGTTTTGAAATAAAATTTTACTATTATGTTACGTTTCTACAAAATATAAAACCCACGACTATTTCGACTATTTTCTGTGATCCGTTTTCATACAAAAAAATGTTCATTAGCTCATTTTAAGTACTGTTTTTTTGTTGTAGATAAATGTAAATATTGGTATGCACGCACAAAGACCGCAGTGCCCTCTGGCGAGTTAACACCGTAATGCCATTTTGCCACGATAACGACAGCCGCAAAAACGTAGAAATCTAGCAGACTTGCAATAAATCAGTCATCATCCCGCAAAATTCGTAATCTTCGTTCAGACAAAATCAAGTATAATGTTCAAATTAAAAATATGTATGGATACTACATTACCTATAATTCAGAGGGATGACTATACCAGAAAGAAGATAGGACACAATATTTTCTCGATAGAATAAAAAACAAAGTTGCTTAAGACGCCATAGGTTCTCAAATGTCTCTAGAATTTTAAAGTTTTTGATAAGAATTCTTATAGTTTTCTATGAAGAAAAAAATATATGATATTCTTGATCATTTTATCTAGTGAAATCATTAATTCAATACACTATTTGGATTACTTCACTCAATAAAAAAAAAACACAAAGATACCACCTTTTTAAAATTGAAATCATATTTTTGACTTACTTCTTTCACGTTTTAACTTATGAAACACTTCGTGTCATGTTCATTTTTTATTTAAATTAGTGAAGTCATTAACAAAATTTAGCAAAACCAAAAGGGATATTTTTATATAATTTTTTAAACACAAATATAAGTACCAGAGCGTGCGCTCGGCTTGCTCAGACCGGTCGCAGACCGCATCGAGGCAGGATCTGTGTCAATTTTCCCGCCATCGGTCACGTGACTACGGATGAAATGGAAACTATCAAGTCAGGCTACTCGCAAATCATAATTATGAAAAGAGCCAACATAGGTACTTCTACTATTATTTATTCTGTGACAAAGGTAAGTAAAAGTAAACCTAGGTAAACAAATACATTATCCGATTTGTTTTGCGAATAAACTCTGACTTTATATTGTTAGTTTAGATACCTAGTAGGAGTAGAGATCTGGCCAAAGAAATTACCTCTCCGTCCCCTCTAGTGGATGTGGGATGTGCTGTGGTCTGTCTGACCAAAGAGTTGACCCTCCGTTTCTTCCCGTGGAAGAGAGCTGTGGTGTTTGTCTGGCCTAAGAAAATACCTCTCCGTCTCCTCAAGTGGATGTGTGAAGTGGTATGTCCGGCCTAAGAGTAACCCTCCGTTTTTTCCTATGGAAGAGTGTTGTGGTGTTTGTCTGGCCTAAGAAAATACCTCTCCGTCTCCTCAAGTGGATGTGTGAAGTGGTATGTCCGGCCTAAGAGTAACCCTCCGTTTTTTCCTATGGAAGAGTGCTGTGGTGTTTGTCTGGCCAAAGAAAATACCTCTCCGTCTCCTCAAGTGGATGTGTGAAGTGGTATGTCCGGCCTAAGAGTAACCCTCCGTTTTTTCCCATGGAAGAGTATTGTGGTGTTTGTCTGGCCTAAGAAAATACCTCTCCGTCTCCTCAAGTGGATGTATGAAGTGGTATGTCCGGCCTAAGAGTAACCCTCCGTTTTTTCCTATGGAAGAGTGCTGTGTTGTTTGTCCAGCCTAAGAAAATACCTGTGCGTCACCTCACGTGGATGTGTGCAATGGTCTATCTGGCCTAGGAGTAGACCCTCCGTCTGTTCCCGTGGAAGAGTGCCGTGATGTGTGTCCGGCCTACGAAAATACCTCTCCGTCTCCTCAAGTGGATGTGTGAAGTGGTATGTCCGGCCTAAGAGTAACCCTCCGTTTTTTTCCTATGGAAGAGTGTTGTGGTGTTTGTCTGGCCTAAGAAAATACCTCTCCGTCTCCTCAAGTGGATGTGTGAAGTGGTATGTCCAGCCTAAGAGTAACCCTCCGTTTTTTCCTATGGAAGAGTGTTGTGGTGTTTGTCTGGCCTAAGAAAATACCTCTCCGTCTCCTCAAGTGGATGTGTGAAGTGGTATGTCCAGCCTAAGAGTAACCCTCCGTTTTTTCCTATGGAAGAGTGCTGTGTTGTTTGTCCAGCCTAAGAAAATACCTGTGCGTCACCTCACGTGGATGTGTGCAATGGTCTATCTGGCCTAGGAGTAGACCCTCCGTCTGTTCCCGTGGAAGAGTGCCGTGATGTGTGTCCGGCCTAAGAAAATACCTCTCCGTCTCCTCAAGGGGATGTGTGAAGTGGTATGTCCGGCCTAAGAGTAACCCTCCGTTTTTTCCTATGGAAGAGTGTTGTGGTGTTTGTCTGGCCTAAGAAAATACCTCTCCGTCTCCTCAAGTGGATGTATGAAGTGGTATGTCCGGCCTAAGAGTAACCCTCCGTTTTTTCCCATGGAAGAGGGCTGTGGTGTGTGTCCAGCCAAAAAAAAAACCTCTACGTCTCCTCCCGTGGATGCAATGAGCATCACATCAATGTACCAATTCCACCTATTGCATTAGGATACGATTTTCAATGTTAACTACATTTTGATTACTAGGACAGAAAATGTATGGTAGTAAATGTGTTACCGGCTACCACCATCCAAAGGGCGTCGACGATTTTGGCATAGTCGTCAGCCACCATTTAGTTTTATTTTCAAGTTAGTGGCGCACTTTGAAAACTGTACATAAATGGCTAGAGGATACGGCTTATTCGCAAAACGTCCTTTTTTCATAATGTACACCGCACTTTTGGTCCTGACCAAAACAGTTCTTTGAAACGGTGACCGATCGGATCCGTTCAAACGACGCGTCCTACTGTTTTATGGGAAAGATTAAAGAAAAATGTTACAAACAAAAAAAAATAGAAGGCTGCTCTATAATGGCTTTTTTAAACAGACTTGTCCGACTAGACTTTGGTTAATTAAAGTCTTGTACCAAAGTTAACACTCGAAAATTTTGTTTTGCAGAAATGTTGCCAGCATCTCGGTGAATATACGAAAATCCTAACTTTTTACAAAACCAAGATGGCAGATGGTGTGGCGGCCATTTTGTTAAATGGTGGAATATAAAATTTACAAATTGAAAAAAAGAGACTGTGTGCTACACTTAGCTTGATGACTTGTATAGGGCTGTTGAGTGGGAGGGCAAGTGGTGTTGCCAGGTGGAAATATTTTCCCCGTTTTTAGGGCAATTTCTTAGATTTTCTCCAAATATATATAAAAAATTAAGTTTTTGATATTAAAATGTATGTGGTATTATGAAGAAAACCCTTAAAAATAACCTTTGCCTATATAAATTTGTATATTGTTGGTAACCCTGGGAGGAAACGGTGCTTGTATAATCGAGAGACTGAAAAAAACGATATGGGTGGCGTTTTCGAGAAATTTGGAGGTGCTGATTGCGAATAAATCATCAAATTTGCAGTCAGGTACGTATGTAAGTGAGTAGGAAGGTAACCTGGCAACCCTGCGTAAAGGTAATATAAGACAAAACTAATATGGGTGTCGTTTTTGAGTAATTTGTAGTTGCTGATTACGAATATTACTTAAATTTTTCGGTTACGTGGGTAAGTTAGTAGGTAAGCTGGTAACCCCATAAAATGGTAAGATCAGAAAAAAACTAATATGGGTGTCGTTTTCAAGTAATTTGTGGGTGCTGATTACGAATATTACGTTAGTTTTCTCTCTTCAAATTAACTTTGCTGTAGCTTATCGAGCTAACGAGACCAGCGTGACACGAAGTGGAACGATTCCACTGAGTGGAACGATGGTCGAGTGAGTGAGATAAACGTAGAGGCGACATTCGTATTAATTAGTGCAGGAGCATGTACAGGTACAGGTATAATTACAGGTACAGGTACAGCCACAGGTACAGGTACAGGTACAGGTCAAGGTCAAGGCTAAGGGTCAAAATCAAAGTAGATTTATAGAGGTTCGTAGGCGTTGGAAGGAGTTTGTAGGGTTTGTAGGATTTTGTAGGGGTTTGTAGTGTTGGTAGGGTTTCCAGGGGTTTGTAGAGGTTTGTGCATACACGCGAGTAAGCGGCATAGGAAAACTGTACGCCAGCTGCTCGCACCTCACGCACCACCGACCCACTAGTTATTGTGCTATGGCTAGAGGATACAACTCATTCGCAAAACGTCCACTTCTTGTAATGTACACCGCACTTATTCTCAATATGACCACTTCGCATAACCTCCACTTCGCAAAATATACACTCAATTTTTTTGCTCAAATAGGCTAAAGGAGATGTCCAAAAAATATATGAAGGCCGGTATAAAAATAACTAGAAATTCTAAGCAACATAATAGTTATTTACGGATAAAGGGCATTTATTTGGCTATTTTTCAGCTAGTGAAAAATAATAAATGTACCTCAATTTTTTTAAACTTGATTCAAATGTTGTGTTTTTCAAAATAAAGTTAGAACTTGTAACACTCCCAAAAGGTGAACTTGACGCTCTTTGGAAGGCAGACTAAGGAATTTTGATACTCTCTAGCTAGCGAGACAGGCCGCAGACAGACAACCACAAAGAACTTTTCATACGACTATCCTACCTTCGTTCCATGTTGTCGCGTTATTACTAATACTTCACTTATTAGTTTATCTGTTCTGTGTAGGTTCAGGATACATTCTAAGTAGATACCTACCTACACTGTTGGAGAGTTCACTAATAGATAGGAGCTGCCTGTAATGATAATAGTACCTTTAGCAATATGCATAGGTACCTACATTCCTCGCCTCCTTATAAACATATGTATTTTTCAGGTAGCTCAGGGCACAGATAAATTTATTGTAAATTGTGTGTTAGCACGTATTCCATTCAAGAAGAATATTTTAGTCATCATATCTTTGGGCACAGGCAGAAGAAGACGAAATAGCATATTTTCGTGTTAGATAATATTTTAGTCATCATATCTTTGGGTACAGGCAGAAGAAGACGAAATAGAATAATTTATTTTATGTGTGATCGCAGATATTTGTTTAGGGTGTTTTGGGTATTTTTATGTATTATAAAAAATATATATCTATGTAATATATTTTATTAAGTATATCAGTTATCTAGTACACATAACACAAGCTCTGCTTAGCTTGGGGCTAGATAAAAAATGTGAAATGTGTAATGTGAACTGTCCAGCATTATTTATTTATTTATTTATTACACATGTGTAGTTTTGGCATGTTTGTTTCATTATGTTTTCCCTTCAAGAACAATTTTATTATTTTCTCGGAAACGGAGGTTTTATAATATATAAAATTTATATAATCGAGTAGCCCAATAAATAAGCTTTTTTTAGATATATTTCATAACTTCTGAAATTTTCTCAGAATATTATACCACTTCTGGACATCTCCTTTATTCGCAATATGTACACTGGACTTTTCATAAAATGACTTAATTTTTTTTTTTTAGTTTTTTTATTTTAGTCTTTTTACTTTTTTCATATGATTACATTTTTACTTCTTGGTTTTAAAAGTAAAATATAAATACAAGTAAAATGTAACGAAAAGTAAAAAAGTTGCAATTTCCACCAGGCAACACCACTTGTTCTCCCACACGATAGCCCTTTACTAGTCATCAAGCTCCGGTGTTGCCCGCAGTCTCTTTTTTCAATTTGAAAATTGAAAACTTTAGGATCTACAAAATGACCACCAAACAATCCGCCATGCGCCATCATGGTTTTTAAAAAAGTTGTGATTTTGCACCCTATATACACCAAGATGCTTACAACATTTCTATATAAACCAAATTTTCGAGTGTTAACTTTGGTAAAAAACTTTAATTCACCAAAGTCTAGTCGGACAAGTCTGTTTAAAAAACCCATTTTAGAGCAGCAATCTATTTTTTTATTTTTTTTATTTTATTCTTTAATCTATCCCAAAAAACAGTAGGATGCGTCGTTTGAACGGATCCGATCGGTCACCATTTCGAAGAAAGGTTTTGGTCAGCTTGGATTTTTGAAATGACAGATTTTTTCCCGAGTCTGATTAAAAAACTAAACACTTTCCTAGAACATGACCCATCACTAAAACAACTCCTTCTAGGAGAATAACGATGTCAATGAGTCAGTGAGCCAGTAACCCATATCAAGCTTTTTTGAAAAAAAAAAATATAGTTAGAAAAGTGCGGTGTACATTATGAGAAGTGGATGTTTTGCGAATGACCAGTACCCTCTAGAAAATGTAATTTTTTTAAAGTGCGCCTCTAACTTAAAAATAAAACTAAATGGCGGCTGACGACTATGCCAAAATCGTCGACGACCTTTGGATGGTGGTATGGTATGTATGTTATGTATGGTAGTAACACATTTACTACCATACATTATCTGTGCTAGAAATCAAAATGAGTAGTTATTACATTGAAAATTGTAGAATGATATAGGTAGAATTTGTAGATTGATGTGATGCTCAATGCATCCACGGAAGGAGACGGACAGGTATTTTCTAGGGCCGGACACACATCACGGCACTATTCCACGGGAACAGACGGAGGGTCTACTCTTAGGCAAGACAGACCACTGCACACATCCACGTGAGGTGACGCACAGGTATTTTCTTAGGTCGGACACACACCACGACACTCTTCCACGGGAAGATACGAAGGGTCTTCCCTTAGGCCAGACAGACCACTGTACTCATCCACGTGAGGTGACGGACAGGTATTTTCTTAGGTCGGACACACACCTCGGCACACTTTCATGGAAAGACACGGAGAGTCTTCCCTTAGGCCAGACAGACCACTGCAAACATCCACGTGAGGTGACGCACAGGTATTTTCTTAGGCCGGACAAACACCACAGCACTCTTCCATAGGAAAAAACGCAGGGTTACTCTTAGGCCGGACATACCACTTCACACATCCACTTGAGGAGACGGACAGGTATTTTCTTAGGGCGGACACACATCACGGCACTCTTCCACGGGAACTAATGGAGGGTCTACTCTTAGGCCAGACAGACCACTGCACACATCCACGTGAGGTGACGTACAGGTATTTTCTTAGGCCCGCCAAACACCACAGCACTCTTCCATAGGAAAAACCGGAGGGTAACTCTTAGGCCGGACATACCACTTCACACATCCACGTGAGGAGACGGAGAAGTATTTTCTGAGGCCGGAAACACATCACGGCATTCTTTCACAGGAAGAGACGTAGGTGCTACTCTTTGTTTGGACAGACCACTGTAAACATCCACTGGAGGAGACGGAGAGGTAATTTTTTAGGCTAGACACCACGACACTCTTCCACGGGAAGAGATAGAGGGTATACTGTTAGGTCGGACAGACCACTGTAAACATCCACTGGAGGAGACGGAGAGGTAATTTTTTAGGCCAGACACACCACGACACTCTTCCACGGGAAGAGACGGAGGGGCTACTCTTTGTTCGGACAGACCACTGTAAACATCCACTGGAGGAGACGGAGAGGTAATTTTTTAGGCCAGACACACACCACGACACTCTTCCAAGGGAAGAGACGGAGGGTATACTGTTAGGTCAGACAGACCACTGCACACATCCACTGGAGGAGACGGAGAGGTAATTTCTTAGGCTGGACACACACCTCTGCACTCTTCCTCAGAAAGAGACGGAGGGCCTACTCTTAGGTCGGACAGACCACTGCACACATCCACTGGAGTAGACGGAGAGATAATTTCTTAGGCCGGACACACACCCCTGCACTCTTCCTCAGAAAGAGACGGAGGGCCTACTCTTAGGTCGGACAGACCACTGCACACATCCACTGGAGGAGACGGAGAGGTAATTTCTTAGGATCGAATCATGAGGTACTTATTTTGTTTATGGAACATCTGATTTTCTGCCACAATTAGATACCTTCCTGACGATCCATTTTTATAGGTAATGTGATTATCCAAATATCCAACAGAAATAATAAAAAAACTTACGTAAAAATTCTTTATTATTTATTTATTACTAGCACTAAAACTTATTATTTTTTGTGCGCATATTGTACTACTTTATGACCGTATGTGCGAAAATAATAGCAAGGCGCCTTAGATAGTTTCCACACTATCCGATGCGATACCGTTATCGGCCGTAATTTTCATACATTTTATCGGTCTCCAATATCAGATACCGACAAAATGTATGGAAATGTGTTCCGATAAGGATATCGGATCGGAAAGTGTGAAAACGCTCTTACCCGCCGATAGAATTCGGGTTATTGAACTCGGCGCATCCTGCGTCCCGCTCAGTGGGCGGGGCGACCCCGCGTGCTTCACACCCTGACATAAAAATTTTCGTTGGCCCTATAGCGCCTTAAGTCTATTTTTTGCCAGTATTGGTTAAAAAAATAGATATATAAAATCAATACAACAAAGCCGAGGGTTTACTGTAGGGGTTTGTAAAATTATCTATATTTTACGAGATATTCAATAAAAACAGCTTTTTCGAGCGGCGCGAGGCGTTTTTTTTGTATGAAGATTTCTGCCTGTTATTGGCGCAGTCTACTGACCTTTCCATTGCCGATTGATGGTTTAGGCACAGAATAAATATTAGTAGAGGTACAGAAGACTCACTTAGCGATTTTTTTTATATAAATAGCGACTCTTGCTGGGACGCAACAAAGTGCAATTCAGCTCGCATTAGCGCTCAATGCCTATCGCGATATTCACCTAAACATTTGCTCTCTCTCTTCTAACGCGTAACTCTGTCGCTGTCTGGCGCGGAGTGATGCGCAACGAAAGGGTTGTCGACACATCTAATAAAAAATTAAATTAACCTCCGTTCCGTTATGACTTATGTAGGTAGTCAGCATGTAGCACAGATTATATATTATTTACTTCGTAACGCGCAAGACAGCTAGAAGAGGCCGTAACATAGGGTCGGATCTTTATGTCTCAGGGTGGAGGGCGCAGTGCAAAGCCACATAGGGCGCGTCCTAGGTGGGCGTGACCTATGAGGTAATGCACTGTTCATAGGCAGAGGTTACCGCTTAACATCAGGTGGGCCATCAGCTTGTTCCGTCATACAAGTAGTATAAAAAAAAAACGAAAGCAGGTAGGTATTTTTAACCCCCGACGGAAAAACGACGGGATGTTATAAGTTTGAGGTGTCTGTGTGTGTGTGTATGTGTGGTTGTGTTTGTGTGGTTATCACATAGGTCACGTCCACCTAGGACGCGCCCTATGTGGCATTGCACTGCACCCGCCACCCTGAGACAAAGATGAAAAGTCTATGTGCCTGTAATTTCACCAGCAACCATACCCTTCCAACCGGAACACAGCAAAGCGAGCACTACTGCTTTGCGGCAGAAATAGGTATGGTGGTAGTAGGTACTTCCCCGGATGAACTCTTTCACAAAAAAGCTCTTCTACTACTAATTTAGAGCGATTCAGAAGTAAAGTCTAATTAAGCACGTAAGTAGATCGGTAAGTAGGTAGGTACCTAAATTCAAGTAATTACTTATATAGGTATTCCGACCAAGATCTTTGAAATCTATGCTGTATGCACATGAAATCACACCTATAAAAGGCATTACTTCTCTATGTACCTAGTACCATAGAAAATAACTAATGTACCTACATCAATCAAATAACTTATCTTTCTTCGTCCTTCGGCAATGCAAAAAATGATAATTCTTTATTTGTTTTTTGACTATTGCATCCATATACAACACAATATGTACGCGACGGCATATTTGCGCGGGAAACGTGTTGCGCGAGCGCTGAGGCGTGCGTCCGACAACCGACTGTCACTTGTCCCGAGTGAGGGACGCCCGGGCTGTAGGTATATAACGCGCGACCTTGAGCGAGTGGTGATGCCCTGGTTTAGGTCCCGAGGTAGCACCCGCAGTGTTCCTGGGTGCCCCTCATAGAGATACGAGGGAGTATCTTATTCATCTATCATTATTATTATTGTTGTTATTTATTTATTTTACTCTGTGCACCGCCGTTCGTTATTACTTCGCTCATTACTGTCTATCCAAAGGTAGCCTGGAAGAAATCGCTTTCAGCGATAAGGCCGCCCATTGTACTGTAATTTGATTTGGTTAATCCTTTTTCTTTGTGTTTTTTTTTGGTGTACAATAAAGTGTTTATCTATCTATCTATCTATCTAGTATCGTTTCCCACTCCACCGGGAAGGGGTCCCCTCCGTTGGGGACCAACGGTGTCGGGACAGCGGAAGAGTGCGAAAGCGTACCCGTTGTCCCGACAAAAGGCGACCGTATGAACACAGTGGTGTTTTTAGCCGGTTTAAGTCCGGCATTACCCTCCTGTCACCTCAGTGGCAGGCGGATAGCCATGACAAAAATAAAAAAAAACTGCTGACCTTGCCATGATGAGTGCTGTTGTCATGGTGTGTCTCGATCAGCTCGGGATCTTCTGTCGATATGTCGTGGCCATGTCTGTGTGCTACTGCTTGTTTTATCTGTAACAAACAATAACAAACTCTTATATTCGTACACGTAAAGGCCTAATTTTATGTAACACGCTAAAACCATTTACAATCAAACAATGGACTATAGCGTCGCGAGGTTTGGTATGGGGTGCTGGTGAAATTACAGGCACATGAGACTTTTCATCTTTATGTCTCAAGGTGGCGCAGTACAATGCCGCATGGAGCGCGTCCTAGGTTGACGTGACCTATGATGTAATACGTTGTTAAGGGGCTAGTCTGTGAAAACCCTTGAAAAGCGGTGTTTTGAAAAGCCTAGAACTTTCCAAATTTAGCTTTATTCTTAACAATATTTAGATCAGAAGAAAGAACACTTCAGGCTGAATAAAAATACGTTGGGGTTTTCTAAAGTTATTTCTAGATTTTGTGTAAATTGAAAAACTACCTACCCATTTTCACGAAATTGATCAAAATAGAGCATCTACATATGAGCCTAAATCTACGGAATTACAGCTATTTCTGAGAAATAAAACACTTTAGTATCATGTCTATACACATAGTTTTAAAAGTATGTTGGGGATTTTAATCTGTTCATATAAAAGATGTGTAAAAACACGAAAACATTTTCAATTCGCCGTATCTACACGATTTCTACGCCATTTTCTGTCATTCCGTGGTTATCCACGGCGCTGGAAGGAAGGCCCTCGTTCACTTTTTTATTCACAGGTGAAAACGGACAACCGGTTACTTCGATATATCATTACAAAAACTTGTATTATTTTACTGAAAATTGTTGGTTTTCGTTGTTATAATTGTAATTCGGGTAATAAGAAACCAATGCAAATTCTTATTTATTTGAGGGTTGTGAAAATTTACCGGACTGACATGGTTTGACAGTTTAATCATACAGTCGTGAACACAAACCAATTCTAGAGATCCACCAACTTATCTGCAGAATGAAATGTATGTAGCTGATAGAAAAATGTAGGTAAATGGTTCTAGAGATAAGTTGGTGGATCTATACTTATAACATTGCAGGCCTCCGTAGTCGCTCGATGCAATTCTACGGTAGCATACTCACGAAAGAGTTTATATTGTGACCAAAAGAGTTTCGCTTAGCGATTTTCCTAGCTCTTTATACTAAGTGATTATCGTTTTTTTACAAAAATTTACTTGCTTATTTCCCGACTTACTTGTGAGAAACGGTATGTTTTTTTTATTTTTATTTATACTATCATTCAATTTTTATCTATGTTTGACTGTTTGTTACTAATAATAATACTGGTACTTCAAATTTTGATATCGAAACAATAAATAAATAAATAATGCTGGACAGTTCGCACAACATTATCTAGCCCCAAGCTAAGCAGAGCTTGTGTTATGGGTACTAGATAACTGATATACTAAATACAATATATTACATAGATAGATACTTCGCTGATACAATGCTGCTATTCAAAAAATCTCCATTAAAGTCCATGCTTTATTGGAGGCGGAAGATGAATAAACTGGTCAAGTGCGAGTCGGACTCGCGTGTAGAGTGCTCCGTACAAGTATGCTACCATATAAATAACTCTGTCAACATAGTAACAACTAGACCAATGGAACTTAGTATAGTCCTCGATAAGTCCTCGGTGAAACGTAGCCACACATTTTGTACATATTTTCTCTTCACGAATATTTTCGTTTCCCGTCGGAATTTAAAAACGTATAGCACAAAGTAATTAATTTTGTAAAAATTTAAATAACCTCCAACGTTGAACGGCTGGACTGATTTTGATCAAACAAAGCTAAGAAAACTCCCCACAAAAACAATAAAAAAAAAAAAAAACGGTTGATCCTTTCGGGAGCTACGATGGGACAGACACACAGACACGCCAAACTTATAACACCCTCTTCGTTTTTCGTCAGGGGTTAAAAATAAACGAATTCAGATTTTGGGTACCTACTAATTTTGGACGAAATTTATAATATAAAATACAAGCTAGGTATAGGTACCTACTGTCACCCGCGACTTAATTTGGACGCGTTATATTATTTGTAGTAGGTACAACTATAATAACTGGGTTATCTGTGACATACTAGTTCCTCATAGATAATCCAGTTGATCAATATTAATTTTATTGTAAGTTAGGTATGAGGTATGAGGTTGACGTGTTTGTATGAGCTTGATCATGTAACAAAAATGTATCCTAAATATAATCACCGTAACATATTATACGGTGGATATCTGAACAATTTTTTTTTATTATGTGGTACTAAATACTACACATATGAATAGTAACATCATACATTACATATACGGTGCTTAAGACTAGTGTTGATATTCTTTATTGCACTTAACTACTTCTGAAAACAGAGGAATCGAATCTTATCATCGTCGCTTCTTATCGTCGTGCTTGTACTATTATTTATTCTGTGTCATCGTCTTGCTTAGTAAACGAAAACTGTACGAAAAAGTAATCGTAGACATTACAATCGCATTATATCGTAGTTTAGTAGTAGTAGAGTTTTTTTTTGTGAAAGAGTTCGTTCGGGAATGTACTACCAACCACAACTACTACCAGTAGTATTTCTGCCGCAAAGCACTAGTGCTTGTATTACTGTGTTTTAGTATGAAAGGTATAGTTGCCGGTGAATGCAGTGCAATGCCACAAGGGGTGGACGTGACATATGAGGTAATGGATTATTAAAGGCAGACGTTACCGCTCAAGATCAGGTGGGCCATCTGATTGTTCCACGTCATTCACGAAGATAAAAAGTGGGGGATTGGTGCCAGTCAGTCAGTGGGAGCTCAACAAACAGTGACTCACCAAAGCTGAAAAGTGGGTAGGTCGTGTGTGGCGAGTTATGCAAAGGCGATACTCGCGACGAAAAGTACGCATGTGAACGCTCTAGAAAATGCAAAATGGCTAATACAAAGTAAATAAGTACCCAAAAGAAAAGTTTCTTCCAACTACTTAGTTATACCTAGTAATTTTGAACAAACTGAGGTGTGTATAACCTTTTTCCTTACAAATATTAGCTGTTAACCTACAAACGACACATAGGCCAGTCATCTTAAACATTCCAGGTCGTAAAAAAATTGCAAAGTTCGCACAGCTCTATCGAAGTTGCAAACTTGGTTTTACACAATTGGTATTTATCCTAACAACATCCCAAAAAAACAGAAGTTTGCAACTTTTTGCGATCTTACACGATTTTAGTGTCTACGGTGACTGGCCTAACAAGACTGAAGGGGATTCTGAAAAAAAGGACTGGTTGCCTACAAGATAACAAAATCAGCAAATCAAATCTATGATTTTCAGGATTTTATAAATTGTGTCAATTCAAACAATACCTGTGTAAAGGTTCTGGAAACATGGGATTTTTATAATTATCGAGATCACGAATCACACACATGCTCCAGTTTTTTTACATCAAACGTACCTGAGAGAGATTTTGCTGTAAAAGTAGATAGGGAGGATTGAACCCCAAAATATAAACTAGTCACGGTGTTGAGTTAAAATCACAATATATTAACTAGTTTTTTTTAACACATTGTTTTCTAGAAGCCGTACCAAAAGTTATGGCAATATGTATAACTGCAGAAATAAAAGAAGAAATCATAATTAGTGCTATTTATACCAGAAAGTAGTAGTAGTAGAGCTTTTTTGTGAAAGAGTTCGTCCGGGGAAGTACTACCACCATACCTATTTCTGCCGCAAAGTAGTAGTGCTCGCATTGCTGTGTTCCGGTTTGAAGGTGCCGGTGAAATTACAGGCACATGAGACTTTTCATCTTTATGTCGCAGGGTGGCGGGCGCATTGCAATGCCACATAGGGTGCGTCCTAGGTGAACGTGTCCTATGAGGTAATGCACTGTTCATAGGCAGAGGTTACCGCTTAACATCAGGTGGGCCATCTGCTTGTTCCGTCATTCATTAGTATAAAAAAAAAAAAAAAAAAAAAAAATAGGAGATACTTGTAGCAATATTTACCAACTTATAACTTCATCGTTAGGATGATTTAACTGACTGGTATAAAATAAGGTATACACCACTATTCCAAATACAACAAAAAAAACATGGATAGTCAGTATTCTATAAAGATTGACTCTATGCAAAAAAAAGGAACAAAATAACAATTTCCAAAAATAACCATAAAAAAAGCGGCCAAGTGCGAGTCGGACTCGCCCATGAAGGGTTCCGTAGCAGCAAGTAACATAATATAAAAGTTCTTGGATGGATTACGATTAATGACGTATTAAAAAAAAACTACTTACTAGATCTCATTCAAACCAATTTTGAGTGAATGTTTACATGGTAATGTACATCATATATTTTCTTTAGTTTTATAATTCTCTTATTTTAGAAGTTATGGGGGGGGGGAGCACAATTTTTACCACTTTGGAAGTCTCTCGCGCAAACTATTCAGTTTAGAAAAAAATTATATTAGAAACCTCAACATCATTTTTGAAGACCTATCCACAGATAACCCACATTGATGAAAAAATAAATTTGAGTTTCAGTTCTAAGTATGGGGAACCCCAAAAATAATTGTTTTTTTTAAATTTTTGTGTAAAATTCTAAATGCGGTTCACAGAATACATCTACCTACCAAGTTTCAACAGTATAGCTCTTATAGTTTCGGAAAAAAAAGGCTGTGACATACACGGACAGACAGACAGACAGACAGACATGACGAAAGATAAAAGATAAAGATAAAGATAAAGATAAAGATAAAGATAAAGATAATTTATTTGCTTAAACATATGTACAAATTGATGGTATAAATATTAGTAGGACACAATATGAAAATCCAAAGGGAATCCATAAGGGTCCCTTGTCTTTGAGTATGGAACCCTAAAAATGGGAACATTTGGTCAAAACAATTTAATAGTGCATGCGCCATGGAAAGCTACCAAGTTATTATTTCGACGCGTCACGTGTTATCGTACAAAGTCAAAAACAAGTATTATATCCATAAATTTATTCGGATTTTGTCAAGAAAACAAAAGTTTAAATCTTTTTAATTCCATTCGAAAAAAAAACACTACGCAGATTAAATTTGTACCGAATATACTTGGAATAGTCATTTAATTTAAATTTAATTTGTGTTTAAAATTCAAAAATACAAAGAATGTTAAAAGGTATCTTACTAATATTATAAACGTGAAAGTTTGTAAGTATGGATGGATGGAAGGATGGATGGATGGATGGATGGATGTATCTTTGTTACTCTTTCACGTAAAAATTGCTTGATGGATTTGGATGAATCTTGGAACGGAGATAACTGGACTCCCGGAATAACATATAGGCACATTTTTATCCCGATATTCCCACGGAATCGAGACCTATGCGGAAAACACCGCAGGGCGCAGCAGCAATGCGACTTATGATACTTTTCATCCAATGTTTTATTTATCTTTGTTTCTGTGTGTGTGTGTGTGTGTGTGTGTGTGTGTGTGTGTATTTTTGTGTGGAATATTGTTTGTTGACTGTTACTACTACATCCATGTTGGTGACACAAATAAATGTTTTTCTTTCTTTCTTTCTTTCTTTTCAATGTACCAGGCGAGCAGCAGAATGCAGGAGTAATTTGGTAACCGAATATCCTATCCTAATTACTCTTTCACGTAAAAACTACGGGATGGATTTGGATGAAATTTGGAATAAAGATAACTAGACTCGCGGAATAACACAGGCACATTTTTATCCCGATATTCCCACGGGATCGAGACTTACGCGGTTGAAACTTACTTCACCAGCGTAAGTCTAATAATACTAGCTTTATAATACTCCGCTACTTAATAATCCTGCGCAGACGAAGTCGCAGGTTACAGCTAGTAAAATTATAAATTGAGTACTAAACAAAAATATAATACACAAATAAAAAGATTCAAACATTTACAAGAGAGCGCCAATGTTTAGGTGAATAAGGGTGGTGGGTGTTTAGGGTGTTAAGGTGGTTTTGGCGCTAGGCACTAAGCACTTATGCGAACTGAAATGCACTTTGTTGCGTCCCAGCAAGGTTCGTTATTTTTTTTTCACGATGTGAGCCTTTTGTTCTTGCTATTATTTATTCTGTGGTCTTACTTACAGTTTTTTTTTTCTCCCAGCTCAATAAAGTGTATAACTGAGTTAGTAGTTATGTTACCGCACATAAGATTAGTAAATCTTGAGCATATTCCGTTTGTTGAACACCATAACAAAATCCCTAGACATGCGAACAGTAACTATGTTACATACGGCGCACATGCTTAGGTAAAGCACGTTCTAAAATAATGTTACACTAAACAAGTATTATTTACTAAATAATAAAAAAGCATTAATGTTTTCACGATATAATAAACACAGTTTTAAAGGGAATGATCGTAGCGATCGTACAGATCAAAATCATAACAGATAAATATTTACAAAGACATTGATCACTAATATAAGATAAAAAACTTTAGGCGCGAATATCTCGTAACAATATTTCTTGTAGTTACGGTTGTCGCAGACTACGTATTTGTACACTGATGGTAATAGCATAGCTCTCTCCATGCATAGCCCGCTGTGATACTTTGAGCTTTTGTGTGTGTGATAGTTAGCGATCACGTCTCAGTCACGTAAGTCATCTCTGGCAACACGCACTTATTAAGATGACTGAAATAAAGTCCTCGAGTGGCGACCAACAACCGGACGACGCAGTGTGGGAGGGGAACTTCCAATGTACCAAACTTTATAAAGGTCGCGGGAAGTCTGTGGACGGAGGCGGCTCAAGACCAGTCGTCGTGGCATTCTATGGAAATGTTATATTTCCAGCTGGGCGGATGATGATAATTAATAAAAATAAGGCAAGTAAATATAAACATGTTTGTTTTCCCCTAGGTAGGTACATACCTACTTATAACTCACTTTTTAAATTTTTTGTTGTGTCTAGCTATTGCGGATCAAGAGATACAGCGTTTGTCAAAATCACTTTTTTTGTATGGGGGCCCGCTTTAATTTTTAATATTAATAGAATAACAAACAATACTTCCAAACTTTATGACCCTAATTAATAATAAATAATAATAATAATGTTGGACATTTCATTATCTAGCCCCAAGCTAAGCAGAGCTTGTGTTATGGGTACTAGATAATTGATATACTTAATACAATATAATACATAGATAGATATTTTTATACACAGAAAATACCCAGAACACCTGAACAAATATCTGCGATCGCACAAATATTTGTTCCGAGGCGGGAATCGAACCTGCAACCTCCTGCGTCGCAGGCCAACCTTCGCCCGCTGCGCTACAGAGGTCTTCAACACAATTGATTTTAGGGTTTGAATTTCCTATAATCCTTTCATAAAGACGCCAAACCAATTCATGGCATGTTTCAAGAAGTAGGTACTATTATTTATTCTGTGGTTGTACATGGAAATTAGAATTTAGAAGCCGATAAATGTTTGAAAATGTCTTACTAGTCATGTCAAATGCAACGTCCTCGCCGCGCCGTTTTTTTATGCCAATTTGTGGTCAGTATGTTTCAATTACGTGAATTTCTTCCAACATAGTTTGTAGGTACCTATATAATTTATTTGTTTCTTTATCCGTCTTTCTGTACAAAATAACTCGAAAAACTGTTACTATTTTGACGAAATAGGATTAAATTAATAGTTTTAAATAATAAAATCACTGTATGAGCGTTTTTTTAAACAGCCCTACACGAGTAGGTTTTTTTTGTTTTTTATTTATTTCATACACAATATATTTTACACATTTAATTAGGTATAATATTGTACCTTAAAAACCTCCAAAGGTTGACTAGGTACAATCGCCAAAAAGTAGGCGCACATACACATTCAAATTAATATAAACAAACAAGGTAGGTATATTAGTGGATGAAAGTTAATGGAAAAAAAACATCAGCAGGAAGTTTGGCAGAATAGTGAGTTTTGAGGCGGAGAAAATGATCTAATTTGGGCCCTGCTGGGAAAAATCCTGATTCCCAAGATATTTTTCTGAGCAAGGTCCGTCGTTCAGTACCGGTTTAAATTGGGTTGTATGGGTTTGTACGAGGTTTTAATTGATTCTTAAAGTTTAAGACTTGTATGAACTCTAGGGAGGTAGGGTAGGCTAAACCCTCTGTTTTTAGGAGTAGGAAGGGTTTTTTTAAAGGTTTGTAGGGCTTCTTAGGTTGTGAGAGTTTTTAGGGCGTTTTTGATTTAATTTTGTTTTTTTTGGTCCTGTATTTTTTGGTTATTTTTGTGGGTTTGTTCATTTCTTGCCCATGTTCATTTGCGATTCGGTTATGATGGTTTTTATATACTAACTTTGCACCCATATTGGTACAGTTATTGAAGTTGTTGACCACTTTGTCTATTTGGGGTAAAATAAAACGAATAAAACTGTTATAAAATATAACGAAACCTGAAGCACACAGCATAATATGTAAAACACAACATGTGCACAGAGATTTCTCAAGTATCCAGTAGTGGAACGCCTGGGACTTCGCCCGCGTGCAGTTTTTGCTATACAATTTTCAACATCCCGCTGCACCACTTTAGGGTGTGTATTTAGGAAATTCCTTTCTTAGTGCACCGCTATACCACAAAAGAAATGTACCTATGTGAATTTCAGGTCCTATGACCTAGGGTTTAGACTTCGCGTTGATAGTCAGTGACTGAGTCAGTCAGCCACGCAACGATTGTATAGGTGGTATACATTGATTTTATTTTCACATTTATCTGATTACGTACAGAACAAAAATTCAATGAAGTAATTGACAAAACAAGTAATGTGTTTTCTACACAATTGTACGGTTGAGAGGTTTGTTTACCTAATTAGTTCCAAATCCCACCGCAAGGTGGAGGTCACAGGTAATGGAATAGTGTCAAAACTCGATGTGTCATTTTCACAGACCACTCTCTTAAAGGCAGGTTGCTAGTTCCGTCAATCACACAATAAAAAAGTAAAGAACGAAACCACAGATAACATAATACTATACAAGATTTCCATAGAAATCTTTAAGTCAGTGTAGTTTGGAAACATGAGGAGTTTTCCTAGTGTAATTTTAGCATTATTTACCCCTCGCTAGATGGCGTTGGCGACAGTTTTGGTAACAGTAACTATTTCAAAACACGTACTTAATTATCACAAAGTTTACATAATTTAACAGGATTTTGTATTTTTTTAAACTATTTTAACGTTGGCTGAACGAATTTTTCCACTTCCATGATAGAATTTAAAAAGTTGGTAAATACCAATTGTTACGCGAGTGCCATCTCTTGACGATGAAAGAACTAAACTGACTATGACACTTGGGAAACTCCTCATTCAATTACTTGAATTAAACAATATCCATACTTGAATTAAACAATAGCCAGACTTTTATTAATCAATATCCAGACTTGAATTACCTACTCAATATCCAGGCATGAAATAATCAATATCCATACTTGAATTAATCAATAGCCTGACTTTAATTAATCAATATCCAGACTTGAATTACCTACTCAATATCCAGACTTGAAATAATCAATATCCAGACTTTAATTAACCAATAGTCTGACTTTAATTAATCAATATCCAGTCTTGAATTACCTACTCAATATCCAGACATGAAATAATCAATATCCAGACTTGAAATAATCAATATCCAGACTTGAATTAATCAATATCCAGACTTGAATTTATCAATATCCTAATGAGGATGAAACTTCGTATGGAGCGGTCAGCGGTATACACTTCCCGTAAAGGTACAAAAATGCGTGGAATTTGATGTAACGATATCCGTAATAGGAACAATCTTCTTAGGGAGAGAGACCAAGCTCCATAGCAGTAATGTTGTTGGTCCATTGGGATCTTCCTACGTGTTCGCCACTCCACTTTGTCCCGACTGTTTTCGTTTCTGCAAGCTATATGACCTGCCCATTGACACTTCAACATGCTAATTCAACACGCGAATATTGAACTTTGAATATATAATCGGGATATTTGTATCAGCGAAGGCATCTTATTGCTCGCATCACAAGCTCGGATGAGCAGCTTACAACACATTAACCCAGAGCTAGGCTTGAAAGCTGCTTATTAAATAATTAATTATTATTGCAGTTTGGAAAATGACACTTCAATGAAAGTAGTAAAGCGCCTGATATGAATCGAAAAGTACGCAGCAAAGTTTGCTCCTGGATTTTCATCAGGCGTTATTATATACTTGCGAAAGCCCTTGGCTTCCCTTCCTTTTTACTGGGATTAAAACTAGCCTATAACTCAATCCAGGATCAATCCATATCTACCCACCCGTGATAATATCCATAAATATATCTGTGTAGGTACCAAATTTCATCCAAATTGGTGTAGTAGTTACGGCGTAATTGAGTTACAATCAAAAATGTGCCCCACATTGTTGTTTATCAATATATAAAATAGTTGCGTGACTGACTGACTGACTAACTATCAACGCACAGCCTAATAAACCATAAGTCCTAGAGACCTGTTTGGAACGCACATTCCTACTGTAGTCTAGGGGTGCAATAAGAAATAAATTCCAGAAATTCAACCCCTAAGAGGGTGCAGCGGGGTTTTTTAGTTTGTATGGAAAAGTATACGCGGACGAAGTCGCGGGCATTCCACTAGTCTATTATAATCTACCTGTTCTATAAAGAGTAGATTATAATAAACAAACATGAAAATAAAAACTAAAGTGGTATGGTAAATATTGATTCAAGCTTGTTAAAGCTTGTCAGCTGCTATAGGTAGGATACCTACCTAGGTACCTTATTAGGTACCTACTCTCACCTTTTTATTTGCATGTGCACTTTTATTTGTATATAATTGATTTAAAAAAAACAGCCAAGTACGAGTCGGACTCGCGCACGAAGGGTACCGTACCATTATCTATAAAAACCGGCCAAGTGAGAGTCGGACTCGCGCACGAAGGGTTCCGTACCATTATCTATAAAAACGGGAAAAATCATGTTTGTTGTATGGGAGCCCCCTTAAATATTTGCTTTATTATGATTTTTAATATGTTTTATTATAGCGGCAACAGAAATACATCATCTGTGAAAATTTAAACTGTGTAACTATCACAGTTCATGAGATACAGCCTGGTGACAGACGGACGGACAGCGGAGTCTTAGTAATAGGGTCCTGTTTTATCCTTTGGGTACGGGACCCTAAAAATCATGAAAAGGCTAATCATATTGCGACATTGAGCTCACTGAATGTGAAGACTCATTTCGCATAGAGAACATAGCGCCTGATAGATAACAGCACGCAATATTTCATTCCTGCGTGATCCATTTGGGGCGCTAAGTGGCTACCTACCAAAAATATATAATTATATTATTATTCTAAGATTGTGTTATTTAGGCAACGTTCACCACCTACCTACCTAGATTGATGAATGATGAATCAAGCTGATGTAATTATTGGTGAAATAATGCTTTGTTTTAAGTTCTATCCATTGAAATGATAAATGAATACCGGTGTTATCAATTCTGTAGCGAAGTGGGTTAATTTGCTTTGAATGGGTGAAATATGCAGCTAAAACAGTGATATCATCAGTTATTTGTTGATGTCAGTTGATGTGCTACTACAAAAATATAATTATAGTTGAGCGAAGTGAGTTTTCCGAGTCAACTTGGAAGAATCGGCGTTTGTATGTATGTATGTTTGTCCGAGCATAACTTCCGAACCGTTAATCTGATCTTCATGAAATTTGATCGGGGGGTAAGTAATGTTGATACAATTTGTTGGTAAGGATATGAGCTATATCGGTCGGAGGGTTGTTGAGATATAGGGGTCCAAGAGGGGGTAAAAAAAAAAAGAGTAAGAATATCAGATCAAATAGGGTGTCGTATGAAAGCCCCTGGCTTCGACATTTCAAAACAATTTTTTATAATTTTTGAACATACTTAGTTTTTGAAATATTAGGGTAAATCAATTGCAGCCCGATGCTAGTAATGCAATGCATTCTGAGATTAAGGCGTAAACACCCTCTGCAGATTGAAGTAGTCATTTTCAGACCTGTATCTCACTACCTATTATTTTGGTCTTCTGTACACGATCAAACCAGCCAGCGAAATGTCATGATGGAACAAAATACAAATTATATTATGTAGCTTAAATAATCTTATCTAAGTTATGTAGTTATAAATTATCTTTGAATAAAACAAGGATAGGTTGGTACCGTAAAGGAAAAAATCACTAGTTATGATTTTGTTTTTTCACAGGCAAACAGATGGTATCCATGGTTACCGAGTGACAACTCGACTTTTTTCAAAATAATATAATGAAAAAAAAACACACGTTTGAGGTTTTCCCCATAGAGGAAACCCTCAGAAGGTCACTGAGGATATTCTACTCAGGGGGCAGTCAGAGGCAAGTCTACCTGAGTATGCTCTTAATAGGTCTCTGAGGATATTCTGCTAGGAGGCAGTCAGAGGCAAGTCCAAATACCTGAGAATGCTCTTAATAGATCTCTAAGGATATTCTACTAGGGGGCAGTCAGAGGCAAGTCCAAATACCTGAGAATGCTCTTAATAGATCTCTGAGGATATTCTGCTAGGAGGCAGTCAGAGGCAAGTCCAAATACCTGAGAATGCTCTTAATAGATCTCTGAGGATATTCTACTAGGGGGCAGTCAGAGGCAAGTCCAAACATCTGAGAATGCTCTTAATATATCTCTGAGGATATTCTACTAGGGGGCAGTCAGAGGCAAGTCCAAACACCTGAGAATGCTCTTAATAGATCTCTGAGGATATTCTACTAGGGGGCAGTCAGAGGCAAGTCCAAATACCTGAGAATGCTCTTAATAGGTCTCTGAGGATATTCTGCTAGGAGGCCGTCAGAGGCAAGTCCAAATACCTGAGTATGCTCATAATCAACTAATTTTACAGAAAATATAAAATAAAAAACCAGCCAAGTGCGAGTCAGACTCGCGCACGAAGGGTTCCGTACCATTAACTACAAAATCGGCGATAAAAAAGGTTTTAAAAAATAATAAAATTTGAACGCAGAAAGCGGTCACCCATCCAAAAACTGACCTCGCAGAGCATCGCTTAACCTACATCTGGCAACAGAAATACATCATCTGTGAAAATTTCAACTGTCTAACTATCACGGTTCATGAGACATGGTGACTGACGGATGGACGGACAGACGAACAGCCGAGCCTTAGTAATAGGGTCCCGTTTTACCCTTTGGGTACGGAACCTTAAAAAACTGAAATATCATTAGTAGAATATTTATTAATCAAATAAATTGGGATTAAATTAATATATTTAATTTATCAGTGAAGTGAGTCAGTCGTTGGAAGCAATGGCGGCGATGAGCTCACTTCTTGTCACGTCTAAATTCCCATGGTGCAACCCACGGAGGAAAGAGACCCATTGAGGCTCTGCCTACACTTTCGGGGATAAAGGCCTATTTATGTAAATTAATACAAAATACATAACATGGCACATCCAACATAAATATAACATATCATAGCACCCTACAGCCATATACATAGTCCTGATCTCAAATAGGACCCCTATTTCATGGGGATCAGGAAGTACGAGTACCATAGTACCACAATAACCAGGCCTACTTTCCCAGAATCCACTTAGTTATTAGCTAGCCGTTGATTCGTTAAACACTGGATGGAAAAGCAGACTATTTCAATTGGGGTTTTGTCTTCTTGGAACTGAGAGTTTAAACTACTTGCCACAACCATATTTTAGCGTAATATGCAGTTTTTCAATAGGCTCGTATGCTAAGTCCTCCTTGTCAACAACTCTAACCCATTGTTTGCATACACTCTTATGCTGCATTAACCCCAAAAACTACATACACTACATTTTAAACTCTCCTCGTCTTCGCGCAAATGTGTAGCGACGATTTGAAAATAAATTGCCGAGACTAAAAAAGTAAAAAATAAATAAATAAATATAATCCCATTTGCCACCGACCAAAACCACTCTCGGGTGCGGAAAGGGATTGCTGCTTGCGTTTAAAGAAGATGAAACTCAAGGAAATCAAACCAGCTCGAATCTGGTTGACCACGATGTTCAGCGCCGACTACGAAATTCGACGCAAAATAACAGCCCTGTACCTAGGCTCAGACGATTTCGTTTACTCTCTGTAGATCCAGTGATCAAGATCCAACTGGTTCTATTGAGAAAACTTTTTCTCTTTAGATCGATCGACTCCAATATGGTACTAATAAGCGAGCTGATCTGATGATGAAGAAGGAAGGACGACAACGGAACTCCTCTATGATTAACCTCACAGTGTTTGGGCTCATTTTGATCAGCTCACGGTCAGGGCTGTCACTACCCGGGGATGCAAGGGTTGTCCACTGCTCGAGGTATAAGGGATCTCTTTGGATGGCACTGAGGGCCAGAGATCCCTTAATAAAGTTGATAAACCTCCTTGGAAATCTTTGAATTCACAAAAAATAACAAGCGGTAGTACCTTTCTCGTTTTTTACTTTCTTTGTCCCTTATGCTATCCTAAACCGCTACGCCAGTAGCAATGAAACTTTGTTAAGTTGTAATCAGCAATGTTTTCGGTGAATATGATTCTCTGGTACGTATTATTTTATGTGTGCGGTACGAAAGCCGTCATGCTCTTAAGACTGGGCCGGAACCCCAGGCAGAAATCTTCATACAAAAAAATGCCTCGCGCTTCTCGAAAAAGCGATTTTTTATGAATGTTTCGTAAAATATAAAAAAAATTACAAAAACCCTAGTTTAACCCTTGGCTTTGTTGTAGTGATTTTATTTTTTACCCAGTAAATGCACCATTTTAAACAATCGAATCTAGGTAAAAAATAGACGTAACTTTGTTTTTTTTTCCTATCGAGAAAATATTGTCCTATCGTGTTTCTGGTACAGTGATCCCTCACATTTATTATGTAGTATCCATACATATTTTTAATTTGATTATTGTACTTGATTTAGTTTGGTAAAAATTAAATCTAAGATTAGTAATTTTGCGTCATACCCTACCTTAAGATGGCAACTTACATGTAGGTTATTGTTAAGTAAATCAATATCAACCTCATTCCACTTCAACCTCTCTGCAAGTTACTATAGCAACGTAGCGATCACTCTGACAACTAAATTGTTTGATCAATTGTCTAACTCGGAACAAAGCTCCCGAATATTTGTTAAAATTAGCTTTAATACCAAACATGGTGGTTCTACATGTTAAACGCGGCGACGAATCCCAGTTTCTCTACGAAACTGAAGTGGAGAAGTCGGTCGATGAAGTGGTGGAAGACATCACTGCGATCTTCAACGGACGATTGAAGGTGGAGCGGATCTGCTACGAGATGGAGGAGTTGCAGAAGCATGGGACGTTTCTACCGCTGGAGATGCAAGGACTCACTGATGAGCAGGTAATTGAGTATTTTCTACCGTTGGAGATGCAAGGACTAACTGATCAATTGAGTCTCTTTTACCATTGGACATGCAAGGACTGACTGATAAGCAGGTATTTGAGTCTTTTCTACCGTTGGAGATGCAAGGACTAACTGATAAGCAGGTAATTGAGTTTCTTTTACCGTCGGACATGCAAGGAGTGACTGATGAGCAGGTAGTTAAGTCTTTTCTACCGTTGGAGATGCAAGGACTGACTGATAAGCAGGTAATTGAGTCTTTTCTGTCGTTGTTGTTGCAAGGACTCACTGATGAGCATGTAATTGAGTATTTTCTACCGTTGGAGATGCAAGGACTAACTGATCAATTGAGTCTCTTTTACCATTGGACATGCAAGGACTGACTGATAAGCAGGTATTTGAGTCTTTTCTACCGTTGGAGATGCAAGGACTAACTGATAAGCAGGTAATTGAGTTTCTTTTACCGTCGGACATGCAAGGAGTGACTGATGAGCAGGTAGTTAAGTCTTTTCTACCGTTGGAGATGCAAGGACTGACTGATAAGCAGGTAATTGAGTCGTTTCTGTCGTTGTTGTTGCAAGGACTCACTGATGAGCATGTAATTGAGTATTTTCTACCGTCGGAGATCAAGGACTCACTCATGAGCAGGCAATTGAGTCTTGTTTACCGTTGGAGATGCAAGGACTCACTGATGAGCAGTTAATTGAGTATTTTCTACCGTTGGAGATGCAAAGACTCACTGATGAGCAGGTAATTGAGTCTTTTTTAACGTTGGAGATGCAAGGACTCATTGATGAGCAGGTAATTGAGATTCTTATACCGTTGGAGATGCAAGGAATCACTGATAAGCAGGTAATTGAGAGTTTTCTACCGTTGGAGATGAGTCTGTTAGCTCAGTGGTAAAAGTCTTTACTTGGTTCGTGTTCGTTCGTTTGTACTCGGTCTTCGTCGGAGACGCATCGAGTGATGAGTTGGACCATAGGGTCAGATGGTATGCGTGCTCGCTCACTCTTTTGCGAAAGGAACTAATATTACTATTGAACTAGATAAGGATGATCTCGGGGAATAGTTCGTTCTTGTTCAATAGTGGGAAATAATTCCTAATAATTATTCGTACGTGAACTAATACACAAGCCTACCTCTGGGCAAGGGTCTCCTCAAAACCTTCGAAGCATCTCTTTTTTTTGATGTCTTTGACCATCCTCGATCGAAGGCATCAAGATTGCACCTCCAACGTTTTCTTGGCCTTCCATCAACGTTGGCTCCGTCAGGCTGCCAAGATGTTACGATGTTTACCCATTATCGAATCATCAACATAGCCCACGAGTTGTTGTTAACACGCGAATGTTTTTAGAAGTCGGATAGAAAGGTAAAGAAAGTAGGTAACCTACCTACATCACTGTATTCGCGAAGTCTCAGTTTGGGGCGAACCACGAGTAGGTATAAAATAATAATAAATAAATAAGACTGGAAAGTTCACACAACACTGTCTAGCCCCAAGCTACGCAGAGCTTGTATTATGGGTACTAGATAGCTGATATCCTTAATACAATACATTACATAGATAGATATTTTTTATTATACATAGAAAATACCCAGAACACCCTGAACAAATATTTGCAAAAATATTTGTTCCGAGGCGGGAATCGAACCTCCTGCGTCGCAGGCGAACCTTCGCCCACCGCGCCACAGAGGTCGTCCTCTAATGAGACTAATGATAAGGTATTTGGTACAATGATCAAAGAGGCCTTGAATGCCACCGAACTAAAAAAAACCTACTGTTCAATTGGCTAATCCAGCATTGCCATATGCGATGTGCAAAAAAACTGGACCGATTATCCGCCTATTACCTATTTGTATTTCAGATCAAAGAGTTAAAACTGGAAGACCCATGGGAAAAGCGTTGCGCCCCCCAAGGAGCAGTTTTCGAGAAGGATGAGATGGGGCGACGATGCGGCCTGGCTCCTCCCCCCCACCTGCAGGAGGTGTTGAAGAAAGCAGCTGAGACTGCTAAGGAGTTTGTGAGCAAGAAGCATGTAAGAACTTGAAGCCTTGGCTTACCTCACATAGCTTTTGTGGACCAAGTAAGCACTTCAAAGGGACGCAAATAAAAAACTGACAAAATAAATACTCAAAACTGACCGTACCGTGCGTTTCCCGCTACGTTTGTTGTATATAATTATAATATCACGTACTGTAGATATTTATAGTTATCACTAGTAATTAATTTTGTTAAAAATTAAAAACCGGTTAAACCGATTTTGATGAAACATAGCTAAGAACACTCCCGACAAATTCACCTGTCAAACAAAAAAAAAAACAAATCGGTTCATCTGTTCGGGAGCTACGATGCCACGGACAGAAACACACACAGACACACACACACATACAGACTCGTCAAACTTATAACACCCCGCCGTTTTTGCGTCGGGCGTTAAAAATGAGCCTAAACAAGGCCAATCTACTATTATCCATCGACGAGTTCCGTTGTCCACCTTTTGTCTCCATCATCAAATCAGCTCGCTGTCACCATCGTATTGTACTGTCATTAGAACTTGACAGGTATGCCAAATTTCAGCTCAATCGGTTGAGGATAACTGCTTTAAAATTCATTTGCAAGATTCCACCCGGATTCCACCCAGGTACACATACATTGCAAGTAAAATAAAAGCTTGTTAAAATAATAAAAAATTGAGTGTGCTAGCTCTTACGTGTGACTGGAGTCCAGTCCAGTTCAGTATAGGATGCGCGAATACGTTGCGCAGAGGGAAAACGTAAAAACTTCACTCTTTCGTAACGCTCAATTTTACAAGCTTTTATTTAAATTTAGGCCTGTAATATCAATAGTATAAATTCTAAGTATAAACTATTTCTGATGTCTATGGACCGTTTTTTTTAATAACTATGTTAAACCTCTGTTTGACCAAGATCTCACCTGTTGGTAAGTGACGATGCGGCCGAAGATGAAGCACCTAGAAGGCACCTATTTACTCTAGCCTGGAAGAGACCCAGATTATAGTTTAAACTGACAATTACAGATTAAACTGCTTTTGATATCACGGGCCTTAATATGTTAATGTGGGACCAACTTGAAACTGAATTTTGAACCTGTTAACCTCGTACGATTAAGCTGAAATTTGCACACCTGTTAAGTTCCGATGGCTATAACAATATGATGGTGACAGCAAGCTAATCTGATGATGGAGACGGAAGGTGGACACCGCAAATCCTCGATGGATTATAGTAAGCTGGCAGTGTTTGGGCTCTTTTTGATCAGCACACGGTTCCGATCGATCACTAATTTTATAAAAGCTTATATTGAAGAATATATATTTCACAAAAAACAGAGGGCCTGTTTTGAAAATCGATTCTTAAAAAGTAAACTAATAAATATATTACCAAAGCTCTAGGCTCATTAGATTCAAGGTTTATTAGGCTCTTCTAAGCTTGGATAGTATTATTTTATCTGTGGCTTGGGGCTAGATAATGTTGTGTAAACTGTCCAGCATTATTCATTCGTTTATTTATTTGTTAACCATCTTCCTTTTTTCATTAACAGGTGGACCTTCGCAAACCCTTAACCCAGAAGGACGTCACACGCGCACTCGAAGAACTCCTCGGTGCGACTAAAATCGTGTTCCCCGCTGGTCTGCCCCCTCACGACCCAGTTCGTACGGAGCTGGACAATGTGGAAGACCTGAGTGGCATGCAGGCAAGCAAAGAAGTCATAGATCCTTCCAGAGCCTGTCTTTGGGCGTGTGGCAAGAAGTTTCTGGCTGGGAATCAGCTCAGTGACCATTTGGGTAAGTGCTTCTTGAAGATTGATCGTCGACATGAATGCAGCACATTAGAATAAGATTTTTACAAAAGACATACTTGTTTTACAGGCAAGAACAACAAATGTAAGGTCGTTGTAAAACTATGCCCCAGCTCAGAGAGCGCTCCGGGTCGCGAGCCGATCATGAGTCAAGATGAGAGGAAGCAGCTCATGCTGCATGCTTATAGGTAAGACCCGAATACCACTACGCACAAAGCCTCATTATCTATACGTGTTTAAAGTGGCTGCCCAACCAACCTTTCGGTTATAGGCGGTAGCGCACTTTACCTGGCCGAGGCCAGGACCATTTGCGGTGTTTAGCTATAAGAGACTTACAATCCGGGTACTCATGCGAGTTGCTCGTGAATTTTGCAGAACACTACCATTTGTCCAAAAGGGTGAAGGGTGAAAGGGTGCTATAGCTTCAACCCCAGCTAGGGGCGTTAGAGAAGCTAAATATATATTTTAAAAATTATAACATACCTACATACATTAGGTATGCCGAAGGGGGGTAGGCCGAGCCTCAATGGGCCTCTTTTCACCATTGGTTGCACCATCGTGGAATATAGACGTGATAAGTGGTGAGCTCATCACATTGCTTCCCACAACTGACTCGGCTAACGCTTTCCTCCAGTAATAACACATTCCATATAATAAGCTAGCAGCCAGGACAAATCTTATACCAACGAATCTTATCAATAAGTCCGGGTAATCCCTTAGTCGGCTTTTACGACAACGACGCGACGGTAGGAGACGGAGAGGTATATTCTTAGGCTGGACACACCACACAGATAGAATCGATATAAATTTGTAATTCGTTTTTACAATAAAACACTTTTGATGAAATTGCAGTTTGTATGGGGAGCAGTTTTGAACCATCCATTATAAAAACATATTTATAATATATTTTAAGTATTTATAAAATCATAAATACTTTCTCGCTTTTTGACTAAAATCTCAAGGTTAAAATCAAATGTTTTATGCATTTAAATCAGAAGGAATTGTCTTCCAGGAAACAAGAGGAATGGAAGAAGTTGGAGCAAGACGATGACGATCGCTACCTGGACTCCAAGTGGGCCGACGGACAGAGCATGAAGAGACAGTTCCATGGCATGAACGACATCTCCTGGAAGCCGACCATTGTTAGGAAGGACTGATGGACTGATGAGCATCGGGCTTTTAGTGGTTGATTCGACATTTAAGACGATATGTTAAAAGTTTGGAGTCGTTGAGTTAAATGCTCACTCAGTAACAGTACAGGAGGCCAATTCTCGGATTGTAGAGATTATCTCTAAATTATAGATAAGGTCGAAGCATGAATGTCTACAAAAAATGTCACGAAAATGTCAAAATAACCATCAAATCGTATTCGATTTGAATGATTTTGGTCGACTTATGCCTATTTGTGACATCACGAGAATAGCAAATTAAGATTTTATTCGACATTCGCCATCTTTCTTCGACATATGTCTAATTCGACTTAATCTCTAAAGCACGGAAATTGCCCTCCAGGAGGGCAATTTTCGGATTGTAGAGATTATCTCTAAATTAGAGATAATGTCGAAGCGTGAATGTCTACAAAAAATGTCACGAAAATGTCACAATAACCATCAAAACGTATTCGATTTCAATGATTTTGGTCGACTTATGTCTATTTGTGACATCACGAGAATAGCAGATTAAGATTTTATTCGACATTCGCCATCTTTTTTCGACATATGTCGAATTCGACTAATCTCTAAAGCACGAGAATTGCCTTCCAGGTTACAAACTTGATGTTAAATAAATCAAAAAAAGAAACACGATTGGTGAAACTTTTGTACGTAGGATAAACTCCTTGAGGAAGGGGATATTAAATCCCATTAACTCGAATCGGGTGTTTTTACTCGGAACAAGTACCTACGTGAGTTAATACCGGTTTTTTCATTTATGAATATCACTCTTCCTATCTATTTTCTAAGGAGATTTATTTTTTGAAATCGGCCCTCTTATATCTCTTTTTAGGTCTCTCCTTCGAGTAGAGAAAATATTGGCGGTTAATTTTTAAATTATTCAGTATGTAATCACATCAGTACTCAGATTAATAAAATAGGATTTCTTTTATATTTGCCAGTTTTAAAGTAAAACAACGTTTTACCATTCGTTGCTTATATCAGTTACTTCTGAGTGGCAATAATCTATCGGGCTCGACTTGTCGAATTATTTCAGTGAACCAGGAAAGAGTGAGTTACGCGATAGAAAGAGAGGTAGCTACTGGGAGAATTTAGCTGTAGGTTATTAGCGCTTTGCGACCTGAATTACACTTTATTGTGTGGGGGCAAGAGATTTTGCGAAGTTAACCTTCTGTAGCTGTACTATTAGTATTCTGTGGTTTAAGTGAGTAATACCGCTATCACTTTCTTGAAGTTATTGTTTTGGTGATAGACTCCGCCCATTCGATATTTTATTACCAAATGAGCACGAACGCATTAACCCCAAAATTTTAACATATCGCCATAATGTTTTTCAGTACCTATATAGTTAATTAGTGTAGGTGCCTAGGTTCAATAACCACGGTTAAAAATAAAGGTAATTGAGTTAAAAAAGTGTTTGATTTATGATTTATTATTAAATTTGGATTCTTTCACTGTGATTATTGCTTACAACCAAAAGAGAGACAAAACGCATAGAGAGGGACAATTCTGACAAGTTTTATCCATTGCTGCTTGATTATTATTATTTGATTATACAGGGTGTAACATAATATCCCTATAAGCCCGAGGAGGGGGTATTCTACACATCAGTGCAAATAACTTTAATTCTACGACTTTTTAAATTTCGAAGTTTTTCATTCATGAAATGCCTTGTAAGAATCCTCCAAAAACGTACGTAAAACAACATGAGGACGTTACGGTACGCTAAGGTACCTTGCGTGGGGCTGCCTCATGTTCTGTTAGGTACATTTTCTGGAGGAATTTCTGGAATTCGTAGAGAAATTTCAGGATTTTTACGAGGCACTTCATGAATGAAAAACTTCGAAATTTAAATTTAAAAAGGCGCAGAACTAAAGTTATTCGCCATGATGTGTAGAATACCTCCTCCCCGGGCTTATAGGGATATTATGTTACAGCCTGTATTTGAAGGACTAGTGAGTGTGAAAATATGCTTAGATTCACTACTAGCATTCGCGCCTGTCGGTAAGTGACGATGCGGCCGACGTAGCACGATGGTATAGAAGACACCAATTCACTCTTGCCTTTAAAATACCCATGTTATACTTTAGCCGTGGTGTGTCCAGCCCAGGAATAGACCCCTCCATCTCCTCCCGTGGATGTCTCAAAATCCGACTAAGGGATTACAAGGACTTGTTTGTAATATTCGTTTTTATAAGATTTGTCCTGGCTGCTAGCTTATTTAAGGAATGTATTATTACTGGAAAAAAGCCTAAGTACAGTCAGTAGTGGGAAACAATGGCGGCGACGAGCTCACTATTTGTCACGTTTATATCCCATGGTGCATCCCACGGTGAATAGAGACCCATTTGAGGCTCTGCATTAAGGGGAAAAAGGCGTATGACTATATTTATGTAGGTATGTATGATTACTTGTAAATGGACAAAAAAAATATAAGTACTCTGCTTATACTCGCTTTAGCATTACACTATGAACCTAATAACGCCCAAAGTGCCCCAATTATGTATACCGTTATTAAATTAATAGCAAGCTCCAAAGTTAGTGTACTTAATTAAGAATATTGTTTTAGCTCTCATCGTGAATAATAATTAGCTTTTCGCGTTTGAAATTAAATTAACTTGAATATGAATGTGTTTTTAGACTACTGATGATATATGAAGTAAGAGATGATAGTGAATTAAGCAAGAGGTTCTATGGAAGTCAGGCTCGTAGCCAAAGGAAATTCCACCATTTCGAAAATACACACAATACACTTATAAAACATGGGCAACTCCCCATACTTACATTGTTTGACCCAACTTTTTTGACTAACGTAACGTACAGTTGATATACTTTTGGTTATTGATAATATAGGTACATAAATACATAGACACACGCCGTTTTCCCCAAAGGGTTAGGCAGAGCCTCAATGGGCCTCTTTTCACAGTGGGTTGCACCATCGTGGAATATAGACGTGACATATTGATATAATAAATATATGTTTATATAATGATAAAGCTAATTTTACTTCTTGCGTAGAAGTTATGGGAAAGTAATGAAGCTTGTTGCGTTTTGTTTCACGCAAATGCAAATTATGTAATTATTTAAATATACAACTATTGCTTCCCAACTCCTAAAAATATACAAGTTGTTTAGAAAAATTGGACAAAAAATCAACATTTAGAACTGTACTAATTACTTCCATGAAGGGGTGGTTCATTTATTTTTGACCTGGGTCAGCGGTTGCGCATTTCCTTTCACGGCATCATTCCGAATGGAAGGGGGCGTATAGATAAATATCCATACGCCAAAATCACTATCTCAGTCGTTGTTTAGTCCAATAGTATTGAGTTCATACAAAAATCCAATTTCCAATTTTATCTTTCGTTGAAACTTTATGTGGACTATTACGAACATTTTATGTCATAAGTTTTTTGTGAAAACTATTTTTCTATACAATCTTTTATAAAATTAGTGATCGTAACCGTGTGCTGATCAAAATGAGCCTAACCACGGCCAGTCTACTATTATCCCTCGGAGTGTTCCGTTGTCCACCTTCCGTTGTCTCCATAGATAGATAGATAGAAAACTCTTTATTGTAATCACCTTAAAAATAAAATAACAGCATACTTATATTAACTTACAACTAGTTCACGGTGATACAATGGGCGGCCTTATCGCTAAGAGCGACTCCATCATCAGATCAGCTCGCTCTCACCATAATATTGCATTGTAATCGGAACTTGACAGGTATGCAAAATAATAATCTACATCGGTTGAGGATAACTGCTTTAAAATTCGGTTGCATGATTCCACCCGGACAAGCATACATACATTGCAAGCATCGAGCAACGCAGGCCTCCGTACCGGAGATTGCAAGTTATATAAAAGCTTGTAAAATATGCATGGATACTACCATAAAGTTCCGAGAGATCACTGTACCAGAAACAAAATAGGACAACATTCCCGAAAGAAAAAAAAACACTTTTTAACTTAGCTCACATAGGCTTATTGGCTTAGGGCTTAGGGATTTGGTAAAATTTACTATATTATACATATTATACCTTTATTCTAAGATTTTGCAAGATTTTATAATGAAAACTACTTTTACAAAGGGCGCAATTATTTTTGTATGAAAACCAGGCGCGCCAGCGAAGTCACACGTCACTTTGTGATTTCTTTGTGTGATTCATTCAGTGATCCATCATGTTACCACAGAATATAGACTAGTAGGTACATACATGTAACATCAAGAATATGGTGACGATGGATTATGAAGGTTAGGAATTGATATATTGCGGGTATAAGTCATTTCGTTCACAACATGTTGGTTTATTTTTGGATTTATTGATATTGGCGTAATGTTTGGGATGGCTCGACTAAACACCAGCTCGCTGCCTGAGACTCGATAGAACGCAGAGGTCGACTATAGGTGAGCAACATATGGCGGAGACTAAGATCCAGACAAATGACTAAGACCTACTGCAAATGCTGTTCTAGATCCAAAGTCTCGAGCACCGCCGTAAAGTCACATGCCTTTCTATCTTCTATAGGCTACATTTCGGGGAATGTGCCCAGGAGCTACATGATCTAATACCACCATCTCCTTCTCACCATAGGACAAGCAGACGCACGGCTCTGTACCATCTTTACCTCATTAGTATACCCTCTGTTCGTACTAAGCCTTTCAGTTGCACCTTTATAATGCGAACAGCTAAGGAGTGTGGAACACGCAGCCGTCGTCTGTCTTTCCTAAAAACTATAATCTGGGTCTCTTCAAGGCTTGAGTGCCTTCTAGAGCTGTCTATGGATAGTTGAAGAATATTCAAAAGTGTTCTACGGAATTCATAAAAGCCAGAAAAGTCTATTATTTTTTGTCTTATGATTTTTGAGTATTATCCTGTCTTTCCTGAAAACTATAATCTGGGTCTCTTCAAGTCTAGAGTGAATAGGTGCCTTCTAGACCTTTGTGCTCCATCTTTGACCACATCGTCACTTACCAACAGGTGTGATTGTGGTCAAACGAAGGTCTAAAATTTTTAATCCGTAGTTAATCCGACGATAACTGCAGATCCGTTGATCCGACCTTGATGAAACTTGGTAGGTAGGAAAAAGCAAAATTAACTTCGTCAGTTGTCTAAGAAAATACCTTGTATTGATGTTTCTAAAACAACTGGCCATTGGCGTCAATGTAAATAGACATCAGCGTTCAAAGTGTGTTAAATCTAGACTTTCTTTTTTTTGTTTAAAGGTAGAGTCCGCGCCACGACTGAAGTCCGGTGACTGGAGCGCTAGTTTCTATGCGCAAAAGTGCAAAAGCGAAAATCTACCTCTGTTATTCGTTAGTTCCTCAAAAGGCCGTCCGACTTCAGTCGTGGCGCAGACTCCAATCAGGTTTTGACTTGAGAAGTCATTTCCTTAGCTGAGGACTGAATAAATTAGCAACTCAAAATAGTGGATGGTATAATGGCGAGGAAGTTTCTCATATTATGCTCATTGCCAATTTGGTTTCCTTGACAGTGGAATTAAGTTTTTTTTTAGTGTTATTTTAGCATTATTTATCTCCCGCTAGATGTCCTATGGTGCTGAGACGTGGACACTTGCGGTGGGACTAATCCTACAGTTCAAAGTTGCATAGCGAGTTATGGAACGGGCTATGCTAAGAGTTAGCTGTGACATACACAGACAGACAGACAGACATGACGAATCCATATGGGTTCCGTAATTTTTGTTACGGAACCCAAAAAAGTAGGTAACAAAAGGTTCGCGAGTGCCATATCTTTACGATGAAAGAACTAAACTGATAATGACTCTTTGAAAACTCCTCATTTTTGATTCAAGAACTTCATCATCATCATCAGCCTACAGAAGTCCACTACTGGACATACGCCTCCCGCATAGAATGCCACGACGAACGGTCTCAAAACTGTCTCCATCCACCGACTTCCTACGTCCTCAAATGTCTGTGGTCCATCTTGTGGAGGCCTTCCTTGTGGTCACCAATCGAGAAACTTTCTACCACAACGTTTATCAGATCTGCGAGCTATATGGCCTGCCCATTGCCACTTCAACTTGATAATATTCTGAGAGCTATGTCACTGATCTTGATTATTCTACGAATCTCCTCAATTGGGAATCAATCCCGTAGATAAACTCTCAGCATAGCTCTCTCCACAGCCACGGAGGTTGTATATTGGCTTATAGCTTATTATTACACGCGGCAAATAAATGCCTGTCGTTGGTGAGCGACACGACACAGACATAAAGGGCCATTGTTGTCTGCTTGTAAAGGCATTGAATATGATACAGTCTGTTCTGTTCATTGTTACAGCTTACACAGAGATTGACGTAGAATATCGACGATATTTTCTGTTAATATGGGACCTGGTGTAATTTTGGTGCGCAAAATAAGGCCTAAACATCCAATTAGTTTGAACCATCATTAATATACCCTTTAAGGAACCACTCAGGCATTATACGGATACAAGGTATTTCATTGAGTTGGGTCAGTGAGGGTAAATCCTAATCAATAAGAGATACCAATTTTGATAAAATAAACACATCATTCAAATATTATGTAAAATTACATACCTGCATACATACATACATACATACATAAACTCACACCTGTTTCCCGGAGATGAAGTAAATAACAAGTGTAGTGAAATGAAATGGAAGTAAATCGCGTGACTTTTCGTTGTGAAAATTAACTACCAAATTTTTTGTAAAGTTGAGTTTGACGACTTGGGAGGATTGTTACGTTGCATATTATATTCAAAACACTTAATTATACTTAAAAATTATATTATACTTAAAAATGGCAAATGCCATTGCGAAACCTAACAAAGGAAAAAAAACTTATAAAATGTACTCAGAACTTGATACCAAAAAGAAAATTCGTAATTACCACACTCATTAGTGAAAATCCCTGATTACACCCGTCAACAGATTTAGACTTTAATCCCAAAGTATATGGTTCCAATTACCTTGCACGTAGGTATCATTATATCAAGGTATATGTGTCAGGATATAAGCGGTTGTAACCGGTTGCACCTGGTGATTAAGCTAGGTGATGGAGATGGATGGGGGATTATGTTTTATAGCGACATTATTTAGGGGAGATTAGACAACCGACAGGAGCGTGTGTGAGGACTGTAGAGGCGCTACGAAAGCCTCTACGCCGTAGAAGCTCGTTTGCCATACATTAGTACATACCTACATAAATTTTCGTTCATCAAAAAATCTATCTCTAAATTTCCCCATTCATCACAGCTCTTTCTACACTGACTCTTTTACGGTGCAAGCTGTTCGGCTGTGGAATTCATTACCGTTGTCGATTCGGCTTGCTCCGTGGTTGCATTCTTTTAAAGATCGTGTCAAACTGTTTTATCTCTAACCTTCTTCTTCATCCTGTTGAGTTTTTATTTTAAAACTTTCACTTCAAACTTTATTTATTTATTTTAAAACTTTCACACAAGACAATAGTGCAAGGAGGACTAACAGCATTATCTGCCAGTCATCCTGGACGTGCAGAAAGATGGTGAGTCGTGCCTTACAAACAAGTACCACAGAAAATAATATTAACAATACAAGTTAAAATATTAAACTAAAAGGATACCTAAATATAATATACTAATAAATACAAATACCCAAACAAAACATAAACAAAAATAAAAACAGTTTCACAAAATAATAATATTATACATAAATAAATTACAGTGACAATAAAACACATACTTAGTAAGGAAAGTATAAGGTACCTAACACAGGCTGCAGTAACATAGATTGTGAAACACTGACACTAAATTGGAAACTAATTATTTAGCCTCTTATTATACAGTTCACGTACCAGTCTCTTAAACGACTCCCTCGAGTCAGCCCTTTTAATATCTACCGGCAAATCGTTCCAAAGCCGAACAGCCACAACCGAAAAAGAGTTTGATCGTTCAAAAAAAAAAGAAAAGAGTTTTCATTGTTCTTGTCTGTTGTTATGTTGTGTTTATATTATTATGTATTTATTTTATGTATTATATAATGTAGGTTTGTATATATTTTGATATGTGTATTTGTCAAGGTGATAACACCACTGTCCCATTCTTCCATATAGTCCTCTCCATCCTAAGGTTGTCTGGATGAAATCACTATAAGCGATAAGACCGCCCATTGTGCATTTCTGTTATTTTTATTGAACGAGCGAAGTGAGTACTCTGAGTCAACTTGGAAGAATTTGTATGTATGTATGTATGTTTGTCCGAGCATAACTTGCGAACCGTTAATCTATCTACATACATACATACATAGACACACGCCTGTTTCCCCAAAAGGGTAGGCAGAGCCTAAAATGGGCCTCTTTTCACTGTGGGATGCACGAGAAATAGACGTGACAAGTGGTGAGCTCATCAGCACCATTGCTTCCCAGGACTGACTCTGCTAACGCTTTCGTCCAGTAATAACACATTCCATAGCAAGCTAGCAGCCAGGTCAAATCTTATACCAACGTCTTCTCAACATCTTACAAACAAGTCCGGGTAATCCCTTAGTCGGCTTTTACGACATCCACGGGAGGAAATGGAGGGGTGGGTCGGACACACCACAGACAATATAATATCTCATAATTACAAGTACGATTAAATTCAGTACAATAAATAAGTATTCTGTACAAAAAATTCCTTTTCAAAATAAGCTTTTATGAAATTAATAGATTTGACCATCGCTCTTCCCGGCACCGTGACAAAGCTCGTCCACACATAATAGAACCCTGGGTTTCTCGTACGACTCGTTTCTCGGGATCATTTCTTCCCCATACCTAAAAACTATGGAATGAGCTTCCATCTGAAAAATTCCCGCTTGGTTACGACTAGTGTCGCTTCAAGAAAAATGTTCATAAGTTCCTTGAGGGTAAACAGCGCATCGACAATACTCCCGGTGTTGCCGGTGTCTATAAGCGACGGTGACCACTATACATCAGGTTGGTGCATGCTGTTTGGCAATTAGTTTCATAAAAAAAAATGCGAAACCTTTGCATTGATAATAATTAGTTAAAAGTTAAAGTAGACTTCGACCAAACAAGCTGTTAGATAACCTAAGCACTTTATAACGTAGATTTTAAACTGTTTGCCTGCTCCAATAAACCCTCGCAAATAGAGTTTGAATTTAGTTTCATTGAGATACAATAATCGGAGCTAAGCAGCTCGCCTGCGGTTTGCGAGTTACAAACTGGGAGAAAATGATAAATGTTTGCCAGATTTCCATCAGCAAAAAGCATTTTCAATTTCGTAAATATATTTGTCCCTTCTGGCTTAGTTTAACAGAATAGAGGTAAACAGATAGAGCTATGTACGTGGCAGATAATGCTACATAGCATACCATATATTATTAATTATCTTTTTCCAATGAAGAACGAAAAAAGTATAATTATTGATAAAAAAACCGACTGCGTGAATAGTTTTGATAATCTAACGACACCTCACAAGCCGAACCTTTTTACAAGCTTCTATTTAACTTGCAATGTATATATGTTTGTCTGGGTGAAATCTTGCAACTGAATTTTAAAGCAGTTACCCTCAGCCGATTGAGCTGAAATTTGGCATACCTGTCAAGGTCCGATGACAACACAATATGATAGTGACAGCGAGATGACCTGATGATGAAGACGGAAGGTGGAGAACGGAACTGCTCGATAGATAATAGTAGACTGGCCGTGTTTAGGCTCATATTGATTTACGGTTACGATCACTACGATCACTACGATCTAATTTTATAAAAACTTGTATTGAAAAATATATTTTTCACAAAAAACTTATTGGGTTCTTTGTTTAATTATTTTGGATCGATGTGATGCATAGATTTATACAAGTTTGTACTCGCGAGGTCTACCTACGCAGAACTACTAGATAGTCTCTATACATACATACATACATACATACACACGCCTTTTTTCCCGAAAGGGTAGGTAGAGCCTCAATGGGCCTCTTTTCACCGTGGGTTGCACCATCGTGGGATATAGACGTGACAAATGGTGACCTCATCTCCGCCATTTCTTCCCACGACTGACTCTGCTAACGCTTTCTGCCAGTAATAATACATTCCTTAAATAAGATAGTAGCCAGGACAAATCTTATACCAACGAATCTCACAAACAAGTCCGGGTAATTCCTTAGTCGGCTTTTACGATATGAGATGAGGAGATGGAGGGGTCTATTCTTGGGCCGGACACACCTCGGCTAAAATATAATATTGGTATCTTTAAGCCAAGTATGCCTAGGTGCCTTCTATACCTTCGTGCTCTCTCTATTACCCATTAAACGTGTCGATTCTACCTTTATAATGTGAACTGATAAAGAGTGGCACACACTGCCGTCGCCTGTACTCCATCATCAGCCACATCGTCACTTACCAAGGTGAGATCGCGGTCAGACGAAAGTCTATCAATGATAAAATAAAACTGAGATATTAATTAATAGCCTAGGTACTTAATACCTATTTGTGATTATTTCGCTCCAATATAATATCACTGCTCCATTTGATATAAGTAGCAGACAGCCCGTCCAGTGTCTATCAGATACAATTACATTTATATCAGATTAGCCCTCACCTACTTGTGCAGAAATTTTTTACCCGACTACAGCGAAGCAGGGAGGGTTATCATTTTGAACAGTATATGTATGTTTGTATGTTCATCTGTTCCCTCATAACTTCTAAACTACTTATCATAATTTGACAAATGAGGTATCGTTAGAAGCGCCTTGATTGTATGATAGTTACAGGGTATGTGACGTCATATTAAATTTAATATCCCTCTAGAGTACAAGTCTCCGTGACATTATGACAAAAAACCCCCATGTAGCAAATTTTATTGAAATCGTTAGAGCCGTTTTCGAGAACATCGAATAATCTATACCTATATAAGAACTTAACCTGATTGACTTATTGATTCATCATAGCCGAGCCGAAACCGCTGGACCTAGAAAGCTGAAACTTGGAGCGTATGTTCTTTTCTAGCAAAACCAGCCACTTCTAGGGATTTTTTGTTAATTCAGCCCTAAAGGGGTGAAAGGGGGTGTAAATTGTATGAAAATTCGTATTTCATGAACTTACAAACTTGAAACCTTGCATAAATATGCTTCAATACAAATCTTAAAAGGGTAAAAGATTTTTCCCCGAACTACCTCCAAAAGCGGGTGCAATGGGTTGTTAAAGTTTCTATGGGAACTTTTCATCGCGTGGTGCCTTTTGCTTGACTTGGTGTGGGTATTTACTCGTAAAATACAGAATAATTGAAACTATATTTCAAAATAACCCTTAAAAAGGGGTGAAATGGTGCGTAGCAAAGCGCTGGTATTCAGCTAGTTTATATTTAACAAAAATATATAAAAATATTGCTTTTTTAATAATATAGGATAAAAAATATTGCACGTTTAATAGTAGAGAATTTTATACTATAATTAGAGCAATTTTGTTATCAAAACGAAATGTAATTCGAAGTTTCTATTGATTCACGGAAAGATACCGCTTTACCTGATATTTACCGGTACTTTAGCGGTATCATTACTAACTACTGAAACCTGCGGTAGCCTCCTGAATCAACCGCGGAGTTCCGGTAGCGATGGCAGAAAAAGCTTAAACCATTCAAACTTATGCCCGTTTGCACTATACATAAGTTAGGCTTGTCCTAGTTAAGATACACCTAAGCCTAAGAACATCCTAGCCTAAGTGGACTAAGGAATGACTTAGGGTCAGTGCAAGGAAATTTATCGTTAGGAGTAATCTAAACATAGAATTGAAACTATCGTGGTTGGGAACGCGGTCGCGGGCGGTGCTCATGATGAAGAGGCTTCTGAACTCAGTCTCGAAACGTCAGCAAAGTGACGAATAATAGTGGTAATTAGCCGTTTATCTTTTAATGTAATCTAAACATGTTAGGAAAGAACTGAGGCAATTCTTATGTTTAGTGCAAACGGGTGTTTGTGTCCTTATTATGAAATATGTAATACAAAGGAACAGATAGTGGTTACAGTGGGGTACTCCGCAAAATTCGTTGTCATAGATTTTATTTTTAACTGACTAAATCAATCAAGTACAATATTCAAATTAAAAAAATGCATGGATACTACATTATTATTCTGAGGATCACTGTACCAGAAACACGATAGGACAATAATTTTTTGATAGAAAAAAATCACAAAGTAGCTAACGTTCAAGTTAGTTACTAACTTTACAAAGTTACAAAGTTCTAACTTTTGGCTAGATTCGATTGTTTGTTAAAATGGTGTATATTATTGGATAACAAAATTATATAAATAAAATCAATACAATAAAGACGAGGGTTCACTCTAGAGGTTTTGTAAAACTATCTGTATTTTACGAGATATTCAATAAAAACGGCATTTTCGAGCGATACAGCGTGTTTTTTTTCTATGATGATTTCTGCTTGGGGTTGTCGCAGTCTAAATCATTCACTTGAGACTAACACCAATACTGTGAACACAACCCACCTGCCAAGCGTGAGGATTATGGCATTCTATTGGGGAGGCTACAGGCTGATGATGATGAAGATGATAAAGCTATTTCTTGGGTAAAAATAAGCGCATTATAAAAATCTCTTAAAAGACTGCCGTCGTTGTTATCAATGTATCCTACTACGATTACGTACGATGTACATATTTCAAACAACCAAAGCTCAGAACCATTTCTTAAACACCATATTTCATACAAAATAAACCGCATTGGTATCAGGTCATCCATTCCGGGGCTACGTGGCAACAAAGAAACATGCCGTACGTATACATACATACATACATAAATACATGACACACGCCTCCTTTCCCGAAGGCAGAGCCTCAATGGGCCTCTATTCATAGGGTTGCACCATTGTGGAATATAAATGTGACAAGTGGTGAGCTCATCGCCGCCATTGCTTCCCACGATTGTCTCGACTAACTCTTTCTTCCAGCAATAACAAAAATAGCCATAAATAAGCTAGCAGCCAGGACAAATCTTATGCCAACGAATCTTATAGACAAGTCCGGGTAATCCCTTAGTTGGCTTATTTGACGTCCACGGGAGGAGACGGAGGGGTATATTCTTAGGCTGGATACACCACGGCATCAATACTTTATAAATACGGCTCTTTTTATTTGGGGCCTTAAAATACTTCCTAAGACACTGCTCCTAATAAAGATACCTACTTAGTCCCTTAATCGCTTTAGACCTGTATTACAAAGGCTATAATAAAAACGGCTTATAATATAAGCATTGTATTTCACTTTGTGTAAGCCCTTATTATTTCAAGCTAAAATAGCTTGGTAACAAAACATGCACGTAACATATTTAATCCATTATCCTCAAAATATCGAAACATATGAACACACATTTTGAAATATTTTAACATCAGACTTGCTAGAGCTTTGCTTGTAGTAGAGCTTTTTTGTGATAGTTTGTCCAGGGAAGTACTACCACCGTACTTATTTCTGCCGCAAAGCAGTGCTCGCATTGCTGAGGATATGGGTGCTGGTGAAATTACAGGCACATGAGACTTTTTACATCTTTGTCTCAGGGCGGCGGGTGCAGTGCAATGCCGCATAGGATGCGTCCTAGGTGGGCTTGACCTGTGAGGTAATGCATTTGTATAGGTAGAGGTTGTCGCTAACATCAGGTGTGCCATCTGCTTGTTGCGTCATTCATGAAGTAAAAACGTATGTTTGATTATTTATTTAGTTTGATTAACCTTACCTCGTCAGTATACCCGCAGTTCGCACTCAGCGTTTCGATTCCACTTTTGTAATGCGAACTGCTAATATGGTAAAAGTTGCCGTCGTCTGTCTTTCCTGAAAACTATAATCTGGGTCTCTTTAAGGCAAGAGTGAATAGGTGCCTTCTAGACCTTTGTGCTCCAGCTTCGGCCGCATCGTCACTTACCAACAGGTGAGATCGCTGTCAAACGAAGGTCTAACTATGATAAAAAAGAAGAAGTTGAACCTTCGTAGTTGAACGTCTGACCGACGATTGCCGATGATGATGATGATATAAATAAACAAGCACCCAAACATATATTATGTTATGTTATTGGAACATGACCTTACAAATATCATTCAGTGCTATATTTGCGAACCCTACCTCATCAATATTCATCCATGTCAACAGAAGATTTATTAGTAGGAGTCATATCATTACGGCGTGTCGGGGATGGTAGGGGGTAGGCAGGTAATTTGGTATGTTTTTCCACCTTCGGATTATCTCGATACGTGTTTAATAATGATTGATTGAACGCTGGTAAATGGATGGAATTTGCCAATTTTGTTGAAGAATGTGTTTTGCGTAGAAGGGATATGCCTGGTTTGAAAGGTTGGATTAGCAGGTGAATTTTTGTATGGATAAGTATTAAGGTGGGCTAAAACGCAAAATTACCAATCTTAGATTTGATTTATAACTGACTAAAACAATATTACAATACAAAATTAAATACAATATTGTACTTACAATATTACAATTTTAAATATGCATGTCTACTACATTATCATTCCGAGGTATTACTGTACCAGAAACACGATAGGACAATATTTTCTCGATAGAAAAATATCCCAAAGTTACCTCTAACTGTTAGCTTGATTCGATTGTTTGGAATTGTATGGTTAGAGCATATTATTGGGTAAAACATTAGATAAATAAAATCAATACAACAAAGCCGGGGGGTTTACTGTAGCGGTTTTGTAAAATTATCTATATTTTAAGAGATATTCAATAAAAACTGCTTATTCGTGCGGTGCGAGGCGTTTTTTTGTATTAAAATTTCTGCCTGGTGTTAGCGCAACCTGAAGAGGCCGTAGTGTGTATAATTTTGGCTTCAATTCAATGTCTGAAATTAGTTCAAACCATTAAAAAGAGATGAACGGTACGGATGGCTGGAAAGGAAGTTTTGGGTCACATTTTTTTATGTTATCCATTTAGTGTGATTAAACACTTGAAAAATATTAAACTTAGAAGTAATTACTTACCTTTAGCTAAGTTTTAGATGTTAATATGTCACATTTTGAATGACGTCTCTGTACGCTCCGACTCGCTTCGCTCGCTACGTGTTCAAGTTTGGCGCAGCGTGTGCAAATCATAAAATAGTTTCTACGTAAAATTGAATATCACTGCGGTCGAGATCCAGAATAATTATACCGGGGTAAGTGCGGGCACGTGGTTATACGGACGTGCCGAGAGGAAGGTGCGTTTAGCTAAGGATAGTAAGTTGCTCGAACACTATTAGCACACTACAAATAAGATGAATGGGTGCGTTCTTAAGAATGCGCCAACACAGGCAAAAAATATTCATTAAAAATAAACGCCTCATGCCGCTCAAAAAAGTAGTTTTTATTGAATATCTCATAAAATGTATATAATTTAACAAAATCCCTTGGCTATGTTGTATTGTTTTTTTATCTAATGTTTTACCCAATAATATCCACCATTTTTATAAACAATCGAATCAAGCTAAAACTTAGAGGAAACTTTGATTTTTTTTCTACCGAGAAAATATTGTCCTAACGTGTTTCTGGTGTCCATGCATATTTATAATTTGAATATTGTATTTGATTTAGTCAGTTAAAAATCAAATCTAAGATTGGTTATTTTGCGTGTTACCCCACCCTCATGAATATATTTTTGTAAGAATACTTGGCTTTTTATAGAGAATACTTATTTTTGATAACAGTGCAGTCGACATCCAGAATAACTGGATCGGGCTAAGTGTTCTTATGTACATGCCAATAATAGTTAGTGCTTAGTTTTGGACAGTAACTCGCATATCTACTTGCTAACTCGAGGTTAGGCAAGTATTGAGCTAGACGTTTGAGAATCCGGTGAACGGTCAATGATATAATAAACTAATTAGGTTTTCTCGTAACGAAGTTTTTATCCAAGGCCATTACTTCCATACATTATCATAATTTTATGTACCTAATCAAAGAGAGCTAGTTTCCTAGATTCAAGATTTTCTAGAGAATGCAATTTTGCAAAGCCATTTTGATAGGAGTGGCAGAAGTTTATAGTAGGTATCTGTAGGTAGGTATTCGTCAGTACCTTGTCACTACTTGCACCTCCCTATTTCCAGTTCAGTAAAGGCCACTTATTTCACTAACGCAAGTCGTAACAAAATGATATTATAACTGGCTACTTTAGCAACTGTCTCAGCAACTATACCTACACATTAAAACACGCCACAATCCCAGTTATGACCGTCACGTAAAGGGGGCAGATTTTTCTCAAAATCATATCTGGCTTCTTTAGCAACTGTCTCAGAAACTGTCCACATTAGAACACGCCACCATCTCAGTTACGACCGTCATGTAAAGGCGGCAGATTTTTCCTCAAAATCATAACTGGCTTCATTACCAACTGTCTCGGTTACTTTCCACATTTAAACGCAGCACAATCTCAGTTATGACCATCACGTAGAGACGGCAGATTTTTCCTCTTAGATATTGATAATTTGCGCGACCGCATTCTAAGACAATCGTTGTGACGTAATCACTGCAGCTTGAACTTAATGATTTTGTGCTCAGGGTTTTGCGATTTTATCTTTATTTCTTTATGAAAAGCTTTATCTTATTGTAAGAACTTTTGGTGACGTCTTCCTTATGCGAAAGGAGTCACTTTATATTGAGGAAGTCAATTGTCAATAGAGAAAGTCTGTGCCTATTCGAAGTTCGCTCTTATTCTTTGAAATTATAAGGTTCGCTTTGAGGCCGTATTGTTCTATGTATAAACTGTAAAGAAATAATTTTATTAGTAGTAGAGATTTTTGTGAAAGAGTTCTTCTGGGGAAGTACTACCACCATCCTATTTCTGTCGCAAAGCAGTGATTGCCGCGTTGCTGTGTTCTGCTTTGAAGGGTATGGGTGCCGGTTAAATTACAGGCACATGAGACTTTTCATCTTTATATCTCAAGGTGGCGGGCGCAGTGCAATGCCACATATGGGCCGTCCTAGATGGACATGACTTATGAGGTAATACATTGTTAAAGGCAGAGGCTACCGCTTAACATAAGGTGACCATCTGCTTGTTCCGTCATTCAAGAAGTAAAAAACACCTGCCAAGCGTTGTGGTAAGTCCTCCCACTTTATTCTATGGGGGTCCTCGTTCAGCAGTGGACGTCTAAAGGGTTTTAATGAAAAAAGTACATACATACATAGACACACGCCTTTTTCCCCGAAGGGGGGTAGGCAGAGTCTCATTGGGCCTCTTTTCACAGTGGGTTGACCATATAGACGTGACAAGTGGTGAGCTCTTCGCCGCCATTGCTTCCCACGACTGACTCGGCTAACGCTTTCTTCCCGTAATTACACATTCCATAATAAGCTAGCTAGCAGCCCGGACAAATATTATACCAACGAATCTTATCAACAAGTCCGGGTAATTAGTCGGCTTTTACGACATCCACGGGAGGAGACGGAGGGGTTTATTCTTAAGCCGGACACACCACAGCATACAAAAAGGAAAAACTTACTTCGCCAAGAACCAATCCATAAAGTATACAAATGTGGGCTGACAAATCTCCTTCAGGAAGTTTGTTATAAATCATAATATAAGTAGTTGGCGAACACAAAGTTTGTAAAAGTTTTCCTCTTACGAGTTTGTTTGTTGCGGTTTCGCTAGGCATACGTAATTTTTCCTTCAGTGTTCACTGTTTCACTGTGGAACTGTGGTGGAAACGTAACCTATAGCCACAGAATAAATAATCATCACTTCTGAGCGGAGGTACCCACTACGCGGATCTACGTGTCCCGCGTCTACTTTGACGTGATGGCCGCAGAGGTGGTCGAGTACATCAGGAAGAAAGCCGGAGTGGGATTGAGGGTCATGAAGTTGGACTCTCGTCATAATGTGGGCTTTAGCTCATATATGGTGAGAGTCCCTACTGAAGATCTGAAGACCTACTTGAGCCCTGACTTCTGGCCGATAGGGGTGAACTTCTGGCGGTTCAAGGGCCGCCGTCACGTGATCTCCCGGGCTGCGACGCGTCGGCGATCATACGTGTGTTAGATTAAGTTATAAATAAAGTGTTTTTATATATAGGTACATATGTTAGTTTCAAGTTTCTTATATCTATGTTTCTATGGGCTTATTGTTTAGTTTCTTATATCTATGTTTCTATGGGCTTATTGTTTAGGTTTAGTACAATTCTCAATAAGTCTGAAATAAAGATTTTGATAATATGCTTTAGCTTAATCCGTGTCATAATCTATCTTTGTACCAAATTTCATTGAAATCGGTTGAGCAGTTTCGGCGTGATTGAGTAGGTAACAAATATCAATATCGAAACTTTAACATTGTCGTGTATATGGGCTTAATTTAATTATGATTAACCGTTTGTAATTTCACCGGAAACCATACCCTTCAAACGGGAACACAGCAATGCGAGCACTACTGCTTTGAGGCAGAAATAGGTATGCTACCACCATACCTATATAAATAATGTAACAGTTACCTGCTGCTGCCTACCTAACAGACAGTGCTACCTGAAGTCCGCTGCTAACAATCTAAAGGTAGCTCAACTGATCCAAATCACTACCAGGGAAGATTTCCTAAGATGCTGGCTGCATAGCCATGCTGAATGTTGTTAACAATTAATGAACAATTAATTTTGAACTATACGGTGCAGAACCCTTTAAAGAAACGCATCTGACTATCCATACATCCATACATACATATACACACGCCTCTCTCGAAAGGATAGGCAGTGCCTCAATGATCCCCTCACTGTGGATTGCACCATCGTTGAATATAGACGTGACGAGAGGTGAGCTCGTCGCCGCCAATGCTGACTCGGCTAACGCTTTCTTCCGGTGATAACACATTCCATAATAAGCTAGAAGCCAAGACAAATCTCATACCTACGAATCTTATCAACAAGTCCGGGTAATCCCTTAGTCAGCTTTTACGACATCCACGGGACTCCTCCCGTCCTCGCGTCTCCACGTAGGGGTCTATTCTTAGGCCTGACACACTACAGCACATTTTTGTGAAAATCCCTAAGCTTCATCGTCGTAACCCCTCAACAAAATGCTAGCCTATCCATAATAAGATAAGGATTTCCAAAACAACGTCCTCAGTTTCCTGAACCGATACCATCCAGGATCCAGACATCCGGGCGCCGGGGGAGTATTATTACCCGAGTATCATATTTCGTATTCTGGCAACCTTTATTTTCGTTTGGTACAACTTTTTTACTAAAAGCTGTTGTAGAAACAGTCAGAAACAAAAGTAGATTGAAAGAACATGGGCAACTCCCCATACATTGTTTGACCCTACTTTTTGACTAACGTAACGTATTACAGTTGAGATACTTTTGGTTATTGATAATACTCGGTAAAATAATCATCATCATCATCTCAGCCCGGCATCACCCACTGCTGGGTATAGTATATGGTATTGGTAAGATAATGAAAAAGCTAGTTTAATTTCTTGCATAGGTGTTGTGGGAAAGTAATGAAGCTTGCTGCCTTTTGTTTTACGCAAATGCAATGAGCTGATTTATCTAATTAGTAACAATAAAACTTTTGCTACCCAACTTCTAAAAATATAAAAGTTCTTTAGAAAAAAATTACAAAAAACGTTTAAAACCGTACTAATTACTTCCATGAAGGGGCCCTGGTTCATTTATTTTTGATCTGGGTCAGCGGTTGTCTACCTCCTTTACTATTTTTACCGAAATATTTCAAAAAAAGCACAGTAGTTGGAAACAATGGCAGCTATGAGCTTACCACTTGTCACGTTTATATTCGCAGTGCACCCCACGGTGAAAAGAGGCCCACTGAGGCTCTGTCTATCCTTATCCTTATGTATGTACAGCTCGTTCACCGTAAGACGAGTTGTAGTTATGTCTGATCAAAGCAAACTTTATTTGTAGTTACGCGTCAGCCTTCATCTATTTGCAAATTTTAAGAAGTCCTATAATATATTTTTGAAGTTAAATGTACAGTAAATAGATTTTAAAACAACAGGCAGATGATTATCCTAAACTATTAAACGAGCAATATTTGTATATAATCACGTTACTAGAAAACGGCTCTAACGATTTCTATAAAATTCGCTAATGAGGGATAATTTGATCTAGCTAAAAGCGTTTTACCAAACAAAGTCAGTTTTTGATGGGTGACCACTTTTTATGTGTATTTTTTTAATTCCAAAATCTGAGGGAATCTCCTTCGCTCCAGATTAGTTTAAGGGTCTGGGTATCCTACACTGTTGATAATAGTAGGCCGTGTTTAGGCTCATTTTGATAAGTACACGGTTCCGATCACTAATTTTATAAATGCTTGTATAGATAAATTTTAACAAAATCTTATTAGATAGATAGATAGATAATTGGATTATTTCAGATTTCACACATAATATAAAGTTCACATGTTCACATTCGCTTTTTCACATGTCATCCATTTTGTTTATAATGATTAAATGTTATAGCTCATGTAAGTAAGTAAACAAAATTACAAGTATTTAAAAAAAAGCATTACATATTAATTCAAATTCAGTCATTATAAACAATTATATGACTTATTGAATGAATAATGAATTATTGATTTAGTTTTGTTGGTAACTGTACTTATTGATAAAATACGAAAGAGTATATTGTACTTTTATCTTACGTCTAAGGATGGTACAGATATTGCAGAGAATGCGCTACTTATTCGTCAAGACAACAGAAATTCAAACAATCGAAAATATATTTGGAATTCTGAAATGTCTCTCAAAATCGTTAGAGACAATCCTTAACAAAATAAAATTTTAATTTGAGAATATTCTCGTTCGTTTCATTACTAGGGTTGTCCATCAAAGGGAATACAATAAACATTGGGCGCGGAGTGGCGCAATAAAGAGGGATCGAGAGGCGAGCCATTTCGCAACATCGACACCCCTAGCGGGGGACTGATGGCTGTATGCGAGCTGAGCGCAGTAATTTTATTATTTTTTATCCTTGCTGTATTAATTAAAGTATTTAAACTGTTTTTCAACTTCTGATATTATTTTGTTGGTTTATATTTTACTAGTGATCGCTCGTAGTTTCGCCTGCGTTATTCTCCTGAGGGAAATTAATTTCCCTAGGATACTTCAGTATCCTATGTTAAAACCTGGTTTTAACGTTTAAAAAGATCAATTATTTACAAAAATTTATTAAAATCAGCCGAGCCGGTTTAGCGTGACAACTTAAATATTTTTGGAATTTAAAGATGTGTGCTTCAGATTTGACCAGAAATAACTATGAGCGCGGGAAAAAGGTCCGTAGTATATTCAATAATCACCAAATAACTTTACAGCTGTAAATTAAGACCTCTAACCATGTCCAATATTTCGAGTACAATTAGGTACCTACTGGTACAAGTACTCGTATTAAAATAAGCATTCTACTAAAATAAACAATGTGTGCAAAAATCAACCTAATCGCTTGCTTTCTACATAAGATTCAAATATATCATAGGTACACAATTGTACATACATACATAGACACACGCTTTTTTCCCCGAAAGGGTAGGCAGAGCCTCAATGGGCCTCTTCACAGTGGGTTGAACCATAGGGGAATATAGACGTGACGAGAGGTGAGCCCATTGCCGCCATTGCTTCCCACAACTGACTCTGCTAACGATTTCTTCCAGTAAAAACGCATTCTATAATATGCTAGAAGCCAGGACCAATCACCAACGAATCTTATCAACAAGTCCGGATTATCCCTAAGTCGGCTTTTACGACATCCACGGGAGGAGACGGAGGGGTCTATTCTTAAGCCGGACATACCACAGCAAACACCACACTATTTTAAACGAAACCGAATATCTCCAAGACTTCTTTTGGTATCATTTAATATCTAGTTTATCGCCGAAATACAGTATCAGTAATAGCACTTGAGTCTACATAAAGAAAATTCACAATCTGGAGTTCTCATTTCACCAAAAAAATACCCAGACAATTTCAAGTCAACACCCTCAAAAAATCTTGTTCAGATCTCGTATAACGCCGTCCCTAACCCGTTTACAGCCAGTAATATGATGAGATTCTCCAAGACGATTCCCTGGACATGCAATATCCGTTGCGCGCCGAAATAACGTTACAACATAAATATTAGATGGACACCGAGCAATCTACTTGCTACATTACGTTTTAAGTGTTATTGGCTGGTCGTGAAATGGCGATGGAATGAAAAATTGAGGTTGGGGGTAGTTTTGATTTTGTCTTTGGGCTTGGGATTTAAAATTGATAAGTTTTTTGTTAAAAATATATTTTTCAATACAAGCTTTTATAAAATTAGTGATCGTAACCTAAATCATAAATTAGTGATGATCAAAATGAGCCAAAACACGGCCAATCTACTATTATCCATCGAGGAGTTCCGTTGTCCACCTTCCGTCTCCATCATCAGAACAGCTCGCTGTCACCATCATATTGTATTGTCATCGGAACTTGAAAGGTATGCCAAATTTCAGTTCAATCGGTTGAGGATAACTGGGATCGGTAGAAATTCAATTATGACATAAATTAAAAATGTAATTTAATTTTTGTCATAAAAATGTCCAATTCGAATAATGTCCAATACTAAAAATGTCCAATTCGAATAATGATCAATAATAAAAATGTCCAATTGCTTTAAAATTCAGTTGCAAGATTCCACCCGGACAAACATATACCACCCAGACAAACATATTATTCCACCCGCACATACATTGCAAAGTAAAAAAACAAGTTTATAGAAGCAAATTAATCAAATAAATTATGTCGGTATACGTTTACGAGTCTTGCTTGTATTTTTAATATAATTTAATTGACTGATATGAAACCAATGTACTTCCAAGAAACCTCACCTATTTCTTCAACGATAGCGAAATGTTCTTCTAAAGAGAAAATTCCTTTAAAAAAGTGCAGAATGTACGCAAACTCTGTGATTGCAATGGAGCGGAACTCGCGAAGAGAAATATTGATTTATTACATAAAGCTCTTCGAGTGAATCGAATGTAAAATTCTTTGAGATGATTGGGTGTTTGTAAAAGCGAGGAGAACCGTAGTATATTTAGTTTCTGCTAGAAAAATACGGCAAGCATAACTATGAAGCCTTTTCCCCCGTAAAAAGCCTCATGTGGGGCCTATCATTACCCCATCTTTATTCCAACGGTATTGTGACCGTGAAAAATCATTTTTACAAAGGCTCTTTTTTCAGTCACTTACTTTAGGCAGAGTATGCTATAATATTGACCAATAAACAGGTAATAAGTTATTAATTGTAATTAGATGCCTTCATCATTAGTATCATCATCATCATCATATATTTCTAAGGTATTTGTGTTGATATGGGCTTACTGTTTAGGTTTAGTGCATTACTCAGTAATGAAATAAAGATTTTAAATTTAGAATTTGATTTTGAATAAATAGATGGAATAAAAAAAAAATAAGTTTATGATTTGTGTTCTTTAGGTGGATGCTCTCACTTGTGACGCGTTTTTTTTTAGTGTTTTCTGCTTTTTACATCTCATCAACACTTTTTCAGATAGCGAAAGTTGATATCGCGAAAACTAAGAGACTTAATACTGAATACCTACTTCGTAGTTTTGGCGCTACGGTGGAAATACAAACATACATTCATATACTGCTAATAACATAACCCTTCCTTGCTGTAGTCGGGTAATAAATAACATAAAATCCAAAACGCACGACAGAAAGTTTTTTTTTATACTATTTGGAATGACTGTTCAAAGCAGATGGCCCACCTGATGTTAAGTGGTACCCTCTGCCTATGAACAGTGCATTACCAAGTAGGTCACGTCCACCTAGGACGCACCCTATGTGGCATTGCACTGCGCCCGCCTCCATAAGACATAAAGATGCAAAGTCTCAGTGCCTGTAATTTCACCGGCATCCTTACCCTTCACAACGGAACGCAGCAATGCGAGCACTACTGCTTTGCGGCAGAAATAGGTGTGGTGGTAGTACTTCCCTGGACGAACTCTTTCACATAAAAGCTCTTCTACTACTAAGATTAATACTAATACTAGTTGTAAGTCTAATCTCTTGACAATACAATACGCAGCTACTCGGTGGGTTCAATCGTCCGTTCAGGCCAAAACCACGCAACAGCGGTCGTGGTCTCAGTCCGCGGACCAACCATTCACAGGACTCCTATTGTTGGAAGAATAAGCGTAAATTGTCTAACATCAAATCAAATTATAAACCAAACAAAAATGAAATCCTATTAATATTATAAACGTGAAAGTTTGTAAGCCTGGATAGATGTATCTTTGTTACTCTTTCACGTAAAAACTACTGGATGGATTTAGATAAAATTTGAAATGGAGATAACTGGACTCCCGGAACAACACATAGGCACATTTTTATCCCGATATTCCCACGGGATCGCGACTTACGCGGGTGAAACCGCGGGGCGCTGCTTGTGTTTAATAAATCAATGAATAATAATCGTGCGTCAATCGAAGTTCGCGCCGAAAATCAGCGCTGCAGGTAACTGCAGCATTATGCTGAGCGCGAAACTTTTTTGACGGCACTGTACACAGCTCATCTACGTACTTACATATGTGTTACTTTTTGACGGCACTGTACACAGCTCATCTACGTACTTACATATGTGTTACTTTTTGACGGCACTGTATACAGCTCATCTACGTACTTACATATGTGTTACTTTTTGACGGCACTGTACACAGCTCATCTACGTACTTACATATGTGTTACTTTTTGACGGCACTGTACACAGCTCATCTACGTACTTACATATGTGTTACTTTTTGACGGCACTGTACACAGCTCATCTACGTACTTACATATGTGTTACTTTTTATTGATTCTGTGTGCAGTTTTAGGCGAACTAAATTTTATTTCTTTCTTTCTTTCTTAATATTAGGGTAATTCCGGGATAGATGTGGAAGACCTAAATTTTGAATAAATATAATGATTTAAAATACCATTTTGATTGAAAACAAAACTTTAATAATCCATCTTACTATATTATTTTAATAATCAGTCTCAAAATCAAACGATATTGCACAATTTGTCTTAAAAAAAAAACACGATTGGTCATCTCTCCTAGAGGGTCCGGGAGTGATAGCCAGTTGTTTTCTTGCCCTTTCCTTTGCCCTTTGGGTATTTATGTTCATTTTTTTTCTTAGTACAAAAATTATAACACATGTCATCGTATTTGGTGCAATTTTCGTGCACCCAGAGCAAACATATCTTACATTGCAGCCAGTCTTCAACGAGTTGGGTGCTGTAGTAATATTTCTTATAACCTCTACAGTTATCTTCCTCTCTGTCTTCATTTCCACTTTCTTCCATAGCCTTTTTAAGGTCTTCTTCATTCAAATTACCCCTAGTTAAAACTGCCTTCCGGACATAGTTATTTGGCATCTTTAAGAACCATCTTTTGTTATATGTTAGTCTTGAAAATAACTTTATATTTTATGGCTATCTTTCCTAGAAACAATATGGCAATCTATCCCGATTGCATGGGGGAGATGGTCATACCTATTTATAAATCTATTGTATCACCCTCATGGTTCAATTTGAGTTTAGAATATGAGAAAAGTTTTATACCTTACGATAAAACCACAAAAACAAGCAAATTTCTTAAAACTTTTCTGTGACCACGTAATATCTCAACCCCTTACCTTATATTAAGTAGGTGTTGAAAAAACAAAGTGAAAAATCACTCGAACACTTTGTTACCGGCCGTAAGATGAAGAAAACTAAACTATCATTAGCGCCATCTGACTGTTATTAATTGGTTTTTTTTCGCCTGGCCACCTCTCCCTTACGGCCATCTTAAATTAATTGCCCCGGAATTACCCTAATTGAACCTGAGAATAACATGCAGTAAGTAGGACAAGCAGCTATAAATCGCTACGTGGGACTGATGCCGCAGGATAGTGGTGATAAGGTGATATGCCACAAAATTCCAAATCTTAGATTTTATTTTTAAATGACTAAATCAAGTACAATTTTCAAATAAAAAATATGCAAGGATACTACATTATAATTCCGAGGGAACACTGTACCAAAAACACGGTAGTACAATATTTCCTCCATGTTGAATTACCTCTAAATTTTGGCTATATTCGATTGTTTATTAAAATGGTGCTTATAATAAATAATAATATTATAAATATTAATAATAAAATATAATAAATAAATAGTTATAATATATAATAATATAGTAATAATATTTAAATTAAAATAAATAATTAGGTAAAAAAAATAAGATAAATTAAATAAATACAACAAAGGTTCTGGAAGGGGGTTCTGAAAAATTATCTTTATTTTACGAGATATTCAACCAAAACGGCTTTTTCGATTTGTACGAGCATTGGGCGTTCAATGAGCGTTTTTTATGGGCGTCAAAAAAGAGCGTACGAGCTCTAGCGTACACGAAACTGTCTCGTGGTTGAACATTTGTTATTGTCGCTCAACGCTGACGCTCCCAGCGCAGAGCGAATTCACTTTACCGCTCATGGCATCCTGTCTGTCATCTAGTGGTTCTGTTGTGAGCTAGAGCTGAATACTCGTGCTTTGCTACGCATCGCAGTCACATCACAAGAAAACTAAAACTTGGTCATCCCTTTTTACCCCTTTTTAAGGGGTATTTTAAAAAATCCTGATAAATGTATTCAGTTATTTTGTATGTTAAGTACACATACCATGTTTCAAGCAAAAGGCACCATGCGATAAAAAGTTCCGATACAAACTTAAACACCCCATTGCATTCGCTTTTAGGGGGGTAGTTCGGGGAAAAAGTATTTTACCCTTTTATGATTTGTATTGAAGCATATTTATGCAAAGTTTCATGTTTGTAAGTTCAAGGAATAAGATTCTCTTAGGGGTTGAATTTACAAAAATCCCTTCTTAGCGGGTGTTTTTGCTATAAAAGGAACCTACGCTCCAAGTTTCAGCTTTCTAGGTCCAGCGGTTTCGCCTCGGCAATGATGAATCAATAGGTCAGTCAGTCAGGTTTAAGCTCTTATTTGAAGTCCAGACGCTAGATGGTCCGTGTACCGGTTAGTGTACAAACCGCCCGGCATGCGGGCACACGCGACCAGATGTTTGTGTTTAATTTATTACAGATGTGTTATTTATGAGTATATCAAGCGTAGAGTGTGCTGCCTTATGAACTTTTGCTGATTTTCTCTATCATCTTACTTTTGACTGCCTACCTAAGTAAGGCTTTTAAGTTGGTTTTCCTCTTTTCTTTGAATCAGCTTCCACTTGTTCTCGAAGCACCACACAGGCGCTCCCCACCGAGTAGTAAGAAGGATCATCAAAAAAAACAGACCGTGTTTGTTGCCTGATTCTTCTAGGTCTGGTTGCGTTGGAACAGGAGTAAATGTAAATTTATTTTTAAGACGATTCAAAATGATCCTTGTGATTTCAATGAATAAAATACTTTTTGACTTTGACTTTGACTTTAACACTTCGCTGAGTTTTACACAGTTTTACACAGTTTTACAAGTATACATATTTAAAGATAAACATAAAACCTTCTCTTTAGACAGGGAACCCTGTCTTCCACGCTCGGTCGGCCGGATCGCGCTGACGATCCGACACCAAATATGTACTCCGCGCGACCGCGTATAAATATTCAATAGCCCCCGCGAGCACCGAGCTACATGTGTCTATCGCTCGAGGAAAGTTGCGGAAAGGTCGTATACGATAGTGACGTCACAAGTTATTAGTACTATTATTATTATTTAGTATTATTAGGATACAAGTAATTAATTTTGTAAAAAATAATAAAACCCTTAAAGCCATTAAACGTCTGAATCGATTTTGATCAAACATAGCTAAGAATACTCCCGACAAATTCACATTTGAAACAAAAAAAAACGAAATCGTTTCATCCGTTCGGGAGTTACGATGCCACAGACAGACACACACACAGACAAGTCAAACTTACAACACCCTGTCGTTTTTGCGTCGGAGTTAAAAATAATGTATAGTGGTAAAGCTAGGAGTATGCCACACTGCATAACTCCAGTAATAAAGACATTCTCCGTGGTTCTACATCCCGGGGACCGCGTTATGCCGTAATGAACAATTTGCATAATTATTATTTCCACCAGAGTAGTGTTACTGTTTAATTATTACTGTGAGCATGTGTTTGCTATTGTCGAATTTGGGGAATTTATTTTATTGTCTAGGATGGTTGCTTGTTTCATAATTATTAATATGATACTTCTCTTTTACTATAACGTTGTAATATTTATTTTATTTAAGTGTAACATTCATATGAATGTCGTACCTATTTAAAAAAAAAAAACTTTTCCACGTGTTTTTTTATATGCATGATTTCTTGCCAAATTTTTGCGTTCCATTTGCATCAAGTCAAGAATCTATACTTCCTCAAATTGCTCAGTATAACCCTCTGTAAATAATAAATACATTTATTTACAGAAAGAATAATACAAGTTATGTACAAAATACATATGAAACAGTTGTGCTACCTGAAGACCGCTGCAAGCGATCTAAAGGTAGCTCAACTGATCCAAATCACTACTTGACGGAAGCGTCCCTAAGATGCTGGCTGCATTGCCACGCTGAATGGCAATAATATAATAATATAATAATTCTGTAGCTTCCACTTTTTTAAATATATGGTGAAGTTGAACATAAATGCTAAGGCATTATTAATTAAATGACAATCAATTACTTATAAAGAAAAAAGTTACTAATATTGAAAAAAAAAAAACCGTCTGCTTGTATAATTTTGATATACCCAGTGTCACTCTCACAAATAAGAAGAATCTAACGACACCTCTCAAGCTAAAATCCATCAAGCCTACAAGGCTACAGAGCGTGCCAAAGAAATATACCTACCTACTACATTGGACATCGGACAAGACACGAAAACATACAAGGTTGGCAATACACACTAAATACGAGTACGCAATACACTTTTTTTTTTAATGTAATGGCTCGATAAACTGGCATACGGCCCGCCTGATGGTAAGCGGTTACCGTCGCCTATTGACATCTGCAACACCAGGGGCATTGCCAATGCATTGCCTGCCCCGAAGGACTGTTTTTAACCCCCGACGTAAAAACGAAGGGGTGTTATAAGTTTGACGTGTCTGTGTGTGTGTGTGTGTTTGTCCCATTGTAGCTCCCGAACGGGTGAACCGATTTCGTTTTTTTTTGTTTGAAAGGTGAATTTGTGGGGATTGTTCTTAGCTATGTTTGATCAAAATCTGTTCAGCAGTTTCATTGCGGTGGGTTTTTCTTTTAATTTTTACAAAATTAATTACTTGTTACATTATATTTTTTGAAGCGTATTCGCATTCCATAACTTGCACGTATAAGAGAGAAAAGATCTCGTAAAGCGAGCTGTACGAGATATCAACGAGTCGATGATGAGTGGATGAGCTCCCTTGCGCTGACGAGAAGTGCGATGATAGAACCTGGATGCGGGTATGAGATTGAACAGCTCCTCAGAGCACTCCACATTATAGAGCCGATATAACACACAGAGCGAGCCGACTATATCATTATGTACATGACAGGCAAACCCGCAGGCAATAGCTTACAGTGTACGCATTAAAACGTCACCAGCACCGCAGTCTCCTTAATTATGTCGGCGTATAATTAGAATTGAAACATTGATATCCAGGCTCCCTAGATATTTGCATTTTAAGCAAATTACCTACTTTAATGGCACACTTACAAACTGGAGTGAAAATACAGACTGACGATTGGTAGAGGTGGTAAAGTTTGTAAAATGGAAATATTATTTATTTATTTATGTACAGAATATTCGCCGCGGTTGATCAAATATTCGTGTGTCGCCCAAATATCATGAACACGCGTTGTGTGGCGCCGTCCAAACTCTTTCTTTATTTCAGGCTACCTGGGAAATTTGCAATAAAATGATACTTAAACATTAAGCCCATATAAATATATACCTTATAAGCTAACATACATTATGTTATACTTAAAACTATCACTTAACGTCAATAGAGGGATTTGGTTTCGTTAACGCTTCCCTAAAGCGTCGGTAAATAATGCCAGCTGGTGAGATATCTGGATCATGGAGCACATCCTTATACTTCGCCTGGACCTGGAAAGTATATGACTTGAAGTCAGTGGCCCTGTTGGTCTGCAGCAGCTGGAGAGACAGTCGAATCGCCGCCTCATGAATCGGGCCTTGGCACCTCTCCGTCACGAACCGGAGTACCTACATCATCTCCTGATGTTCTCTCGCTTATTCGGGAGAGGTAGATCTTTATAGTCGGCTGAACTGCAAGCAGTGTTGTCGACTCAGCCAGTATCTGACCGGTGCCGCGTTGATTGCGGCACGATATTGGTCGTTATCTCTTCTCCACGAGGGTGAAGCCGTCCACGTTGACTCTGTGTTTTTAGAACGGGTTTCTCTGGTGCAAAAAACTTATGAATATGTTTGCTTGTAAGCGCACCCTGGCGCACCTAGTCGTATGTCGATTCTGATATTAAGGTGGTTGCTTTCGCTTGTGGCCAGATATTCAATTTTTTTAGTGTTTTTGCTCGTCACAGCTCATCAACACTTCTTCAGATAGCGAAAACTATGTTGCCGGTAATTATATGACCTAACACACAAGTTTTAATTTATAGTATCACATAAATATGATTAGTTTAGCTTCAATTGTGCTTCAATGGTATATACAGTGTTTTTTTGTTTCAAGGACATTCATAGCCAAACTAATCATATTTATGTGTTACTATAAATTAAAACTTGTGTGTTAGGTCATTTAATTACCGGCAACATAGTTTTCGCTATCTGAAGAAGTGTTGATGAGCTGTGATGAGAAAAAAACACGAAAAAAATTGAATTTCGCGCCACTAGCTTAAACAACCACCTTAATTAGTGAACAGTGTGGTGAAGTACAGCCGTAGTGAAAAGTGAATAATGGATAATTTTATTAAACGTGTAATTTTAGTTAAACCAGAGTTCAGTGTGATTATTTTATCCTGAACCCTAGCTCGTATAACAATAATTTACCCCTCTATCTGCGCCTAGCTCTGTGCGTTGATACCCTGCTGCATTTCATGTTAAATTACGGTCCGCACTACTCTGTTATGACGTTTATTATCATTAACAACATTGTAAATGTTTCTAAATTATAGAGCGCTTTATTTGTTTGCATTGCGATACTAATGATGTAGGTTTTGTACGGAACTTTCTATTTTAATAAAAGTATAGAGAAACTCGGCCTAGGTATGACTTTTACTAGTTTTAAAAACTGTATAAAGTTTAGTATCCTTCCATCTACTTGCTGTTGCAATTTTGTAAATACATACATAGACACATGCCTTTATCCCCGAAGGGGTAGGCAGAAACGCAATGGCCCTCTTTTCACACTGGGTTGCCATTATCGTGGAATATAGACGTGACAAGTGGTGAGCTCATCGCTGCCATTAATTCACACGACTGACTCGGCTAACGCTTTCTACCAGTAACAAAACGTTCCATAACAAGCTAGCAGCTACGACAAATCTTATACCAATGAATCTTATCAACAAGTCTGGGTAATCCCTTAGTCGGCTTTTACAACATCCACGGGAGGAATCAAACGGGGTCTATTCTTAGGCCGGACACACCACGGAGCGCTACCAAATTCAATAATTTTATTCTTACAAAACATATTTAAAAAAAAAATGAGAACCTCCTCCTTTTTTTGTTGTTGTTAAAATATACGACTTACCAACTTTGATTAAATGTCATGAAAAAAAATCTCTAAGCTTACCGCAGCCACGCAGAGTAGTGTGAGTATCAGAGCGGCCCGGGTCGCCATCTTGTCAGATGAGTGCGCTGTCCACTATCATGTTAGCGCGCTACGGCTTCATTCTGAAACAAAGGGCATTATATTCATTAACTCTCCTGAAAACTGAAATGGAGGGGAGCGCGGTTTTTTAGATACATATAGAATACAAAACAAGTATTCTCTTTGAGGTGCTATAGGCTCAACCAGCTTCAACACGAACATTTTAATATCAGGCAAAGAAGGCAAGCGCACGCTCCGACTGATACCGTGTTTTGAAAGTAGGTAGCCTGAAGCTGAAGACCGCTGCTAACGATCTAAAGGTAGCTCAACTGATCCAAATCAATGGATACTACATTATAATTCCGAGGGATCACTGTACCAGAAACACTATAGGACAATATTTTGTCTGTAGAAAAAAAACAAAATTACATCTATTTTTTGGCTAGATTCTTTTGTTTATTAAAATGGTGCATACTATCTTCGACCAAGGAAATAAACTTTGGTCGAAGCATACTATTGTGTACAAAATCAGATATATAAAATCAATACAACAAAGCCGAGGGTTATTCAATTATCTTTATTTTATGAGATATTCAATAAAATCGCTTATATTCGTGCGGCGCGAGGTTTTTTTTTGTATGAAGATTTCTGCCTGCCTTTGGCACAGCCTTAAATCACTAAGATCTAAAATTCTGTGAATTCCATCGGTCAGTCGAAGTTAGGAAACGTAAAGTCAATTTAGTGAATTCTAAAATAAGACTCTCCGTTTTGAACCAGCTATAACTTCAAACTCTTGATGGAATCGATACCACAGAATAAATAATTGACGATACGTAACTTTATTCATGAATTTTATAAAAGGTTGGAATGTCTGAAAGCAAAATGGTTTTAGTTCAACTGTTCACAAATATTTAGATTATTGGTGAACTAATTATGTATTAGTTCAATAGTTATCATCATTATCAACAAGATAAAGATAAAGAAAGATAAAGATATAGATATATTTATTTGCTTGAACATAAAGTCATCTGAAAGGTCTTAAAAATAAGTAGGTAAGTTCCAATTATGTTCTACCTTATCTAGCATGCCTACAAGCCAAGCCTTTATGTCCACTGTTGGACGAAGTCTCCCCTACAGAATGCAATGTGGACATTAGCTATTACGTAGTTAGGTACTGTTACGCCAGCCAGAGTCTTTGGGTTTAAAAAAAGGAGTGTTAGGGTGAATATGTTTATTCACCGAACAAAATTAAAAGGAACATAAAAAAGGATAAACTTAATAAAATTCTGTAAGTAAAGACAAGTGCCGCGCTCGGAGATATGTACTGAACTGAATGCAGGTGTTTCTGTTCTCATGGGAATATAAAACAGCTTATAATGCATTTTATAAAGACAAGTGCCGCGCTCGGAGATATGAACTGAACTGAATGCAGGTGTTTCTGTTCTCATGGGAATATAAAACAGCTTATAATGCATTTTATAAAGACAAGTGCTGCGCTCGGAGATATGAACTGAACTGAATGCAGGTGTTTCTGTTCTCATGGGAATATAAAACAGCTTATAATGCATTTTATAAAGACAAGTGCCGCGCTCGGAGATATGTACTGAACTGAATGCAGGTGTTTCTGTTCTCATGGGAATATAAAACAGCTTATAATGCATTTTATAAAGACAAGTGCTGCGCTCGGAGATATGAACTGAACTGAATGCAGGTGTTTCTGTTCTCATGGGAATATAAAACAGCTTATAATGCATTTTATAAAGACAAGTGCCGCGCTCGGAGATATGTACTGAAATGAATGCAGGTGTTTCTGTTCTCATGGGAATATAAAACAGCTTATAATGCATTTTATAAAGACAAGTGCCGCGCTCGGAGATATGTACTGAACTGAATGCAGGTGTTTCTGTTCTCATGGGAATATATAATGCATTTTCGTATTGTCAAAATTGTCAGCAGAGCTACTATCATCTAAGGGTTATAACAGTACCTACTACTAGGGCGTGTGGTGGTTTTTAGTATGGAAAAACGCGTAGCGAATATTCTAAGTCTATGGGAAAAACCGAAAAGCGCCCCTAGCGGACAGCTTGAGCACCTCAATTTCCATACGTCAATCCGTGTAGTTAGCTTGTTACATTTTACAAGAATGCCGTGGTGTGTCCGGCCCAAGAATAGACCCCTCCATCTCCTCCCGTGGATGTCGTAAAAGTCGACTAAGGGCGCGTTCACATAGAACGTCCGTTTTACAGGTCCGTTTAAACGAATATGTTTTTAGCGTATGTAGTTACTGTATTCTGCGTGAACTCGCTCATACAACTACATACGCTAATAACATATACGTTTAAACGGACCTGTAAAACGGACGTTATATGTGAACGTGCAGTAAGGGATTACCCGGATTTGTTGATAAGATTCGGTGATATAAGATTTGTCCTGGCTGCTAGCTTATTTATGGAATGTGTTATTTCTGGTCGAAAGCGTTAGCCGAGTCAGCCGTGGGAAGCAATGGCGGCGATGAGCTCACCACTTGTTACGTCTATTTCCCACGATGGTGCAACCCACAGTGAAAAGAGGTCCATTTGAGGCCCTGCCTACCCTTTCGGGGTAAAAAGGGTGTCTATGTATGTATATATTATGTCCGGGTGGAATCTTACAACTGAATTTTAAAGCAGGTTATCCTCAAACTATTGAGATGATAAAAATGGCGGCCACTTATTTCATTACCTAAAATATATTCGTGTTTGTTATCCTCCGGTACGGAGGCCTGCGTTGCTCGATGTTGTTATCTTTTGACCCTTTTAAGACGTGGATATATTATGTGAATTTTGGTGCATTAAATCCTTTTTCTCCACGATTTTTTTTTAAATCTACAAAAAATATTAATATGTTAATCTACATCATATAAAGCATGCCTTACTGGTTTCAAAACTTTAAAAAAACTAACTGAAAATGTAAGAAATCAATTTGCAAAGTAGCCTCTGTTTTCGTAGTTACAACCATTTTTCTCCTAAACTATCAATCATAAGACGTTTTTATTGCCTTTTATTGCCTTCGGTATATTAAATAACACAACGCCGAGGAAACCATGCTTTTATTTTTGAAAACCACTTTCCTAATAACATAATAATTTTAAAAAAAGTTTTCATCTCACTTTCCGTTTCGCGGGCGCTATTCTGTCAATTACTAACTTACTTGAACTTTAATGAAATAAATAGTGACAGATTTTGACGTCTATCGACGCCTTTACACATCAAACCTGAACCCGGTCACCGACTTACTTAACGCAAAGTGACCGAGAAAGAACCAGTAAGAGTAACAACACTTCTTAAAATGTATATGTGTAACTTCTTCCAAAGTCTGTAAGCTTTACAAGAGATTTAATACAGTTAGATAGTGGAACCAGGCAAATAGTACCACGCTAGCCTTAATGATATCATTCGCCGGGCCCTTACCAGCGTTAACATTCCAGCCATTCTAGAACCGAATGGTCTGCTACGTGACGATGGTAAGCGGCCTGACGGCATGACTCTTGTTCCGTGGGAGAAGGGTAGGCCTTTGGTGTGGGACGCTACATGCGTTGATACCCTTGCGCCATCTCATCTGTCCGGGACATCAGTTAGGGCCGGTGCGGCGGCAGATTCCGCTGAGGACCTCAAAAGACGCAAATATGCAAGTCTCGACAGAGCTTACTTATTTGAGCCTTTCGGGGTCGAGACTCTGGGTCCGTGGGGTTCCGGGGCCCTTCGCGTTTTCAAAATTCTTTCAGGGCATCTGGTCGAAGCGACGCGTGACCCGAGAGCTGGCTCTTATCTGACTCAACGCATTAGTATTGCCATTCAGCGTGGCAATGCAGCCAGCATCTTAGGGACGCTTCCGTCTGGTAGTGATTTGGATCAGTTGAGCTACCTTTAGATCGCTTGCAGCGGTCTTCAGGTAGCACAACTGTTTCATATGTATTTTGTACATACCTTGTATTATTCTTTCTGTAAATAAATGGCAAATAGTTGAACTAGCGATGTGATGAGTTAATATTTTTCTAGATCGAGTAACTCGAGTTGACTCGAGCTATTGACTAGAGTCGCAACTCGAGTTGACTCGACTCTGTGTTTGAGTAGCGATGAGTCGTTGAGTTGAGTTGATGAATGAAAAGGGTCAAATTGAGTTGGTGGGGAAAAACGCAAAATTACTAATCTAAGATTTGATTTTTAACTACCAAAATCAAATACAATATTCAAATTATAAATATGCATGGATACTAAATTATAATTCCGAGGGATTACTCGGACAGAAACACGACAGAACAATATCTTCTCATAGAAAAAAAATACAAAGTTACGTCTATTTATTGCCTTTTTACGATTGTTTATTAAAATGGTGCACATTATTGGGTAAAATATTAGAGAAATAAAGTCAATAAAACAAAGCCGAGGGTTTAATTTAGGGGTTTTGTAAAATTATCTATATTTTACGAGATATTCAATAACAAACGCTTTTTCATGCTGCGCCAGACGTTTTTTTTTTATGAAGATTTCTGCCTAGGTTTGGCGCAGTCTTAAATCGACACGCGCGCTGCAATTCAACTTGCTATTCGGTTGTCGAACGGAAGAGCCCGAATCAGCCCGAATCAGCCCGATCTTCGAGTTCGATTCGTTTGGTCAGCTGGCCAACAGAGCGGGGCGACCAACGCGCGCGATTTAAGCATGGACTGAGTTAACTCGAGTTGCAAGAAACTGGACTCGAGTTGACTCGTTTACAATTTCTCGAGTGACTCGAGTTAAACAACTCAAATCGCGCATTGCTAAGTTGAACTATGAACTTCCATCGTAGTCGGTGCCTATCTGCCCCGCGTGGAACCCACTCGTAACTCATGGAACTAGGTTACGGGCGGACATATTTTATTGGCTCACAGTTTGCATTGAGCCCCAATCCAACATCACGTCACTAGACATACATACATACATACATACATAGACACACGCCTTTTCCCCCGAAAGGGTAGGCAGAGCCTCAAATGGGCCTCTTTTCACCGTGGGTGAAAAATGACACGACACGTACACGTGACAACTAGTGAGCTCATCGCCGCCATTACTTCGTACGACTGACTCTGCTAACGCTTTCTCCAGTAATAACACATTCCATAATAAGCTAGCAGCAGGATAAATCTTATAAATTTTATCAACGAGTCCGGGTAATCTAGTCTGCTTTTCCGTTATCCACGGGAGAAGATAGGGTCTATTCTTAGGCCGGACACACCACGGACAATATAGTATGCATAAGGTTTGAAGCGGCACTGCGCCTGCGTCTCGCCTGCACCTCGCCTGTGCCTTACGCCTTTTCTGTGTAATTCAAGCTTTACAAAGGCCATATCGATCCATAAAAAGCATTACTCGAGGCTCTGCCAAATATTTTCTAATACGTGTGCGAAAATCGGGGCACATCAATAAAGCTCAGGCGAACAGTGCGATTCGGCCGAAGTGGTTGTAAAGTGACGCGGTCACGCGACGTCGAACGACAAATAGTGCGTGTGGAAACACGGACTTACGAAAATGGAAGGGACATATCGTATTAAGTGGATGCTCTCACTTGAAGTGTTTTTTGCTCATTACAGCTCATCGACACTTCTTTAGATAGCGAAAGTTAGTTTGATTTCGCGATAACTAGGAGATTTAACACACGTGTTTTAATTGAAAGTATCTCATAAATATATTTCACTTTCACACACGTGTCATATCACGCGTGCTAGAGAGGGGCAGAAACAATGCGAAGCATCTACGTGCTACGTTACCTCTATTTATCTTAGCCTTAGTACTAGTGTAGTATTATTTTATCTGTGGCCTTAGTGACATGTTTATGTCATTAGCTAACCTTTGTTTTATATCTAGGTACTTGTACCTACGAGGGGAAATCCATTGTGATAAGAGTTATCATCGTTGTGACCATCGTAAGCCATGTTTTGCTAAAAGCCTTTTATCTGTGACCCGTGAGTGACTTTTATGGAGTTGACATGATTAGGCAATTTACTTTTGATAATAAGTACCACTTTACATGTAATCTAATGCAAATTTTCAAGGGTTATAAAGATATCACCATCATTATAACTTTTGAAACTATCATGGTTATGTACATAATTTTCACTAGAAACGGGATATTTACCATGATTTTCGAGTTTTAAATGTTCCCGATATTTCGGCACAGTTGCATGTGCCATGATCACGGGAGAACTAACTAAGGTATTTGAGAGTAGATGCACTTAAAACAATGTAACAAAAAGGTAACATAATTTTCTACCAGCCAAACCTGGTTATGTCTGTGTATTACCACAGATAAAATAATACTATACTAGTAGTATTACTGTAACGAACCATCTTTACTGGATTCATTTATATCTCACAAATGCTCAAATAAAATTATTATATATTGTTATCAAATAAATCGAGCGATACTTGAATAATGAGGTCGGAAACAATAGAGGGTTTGTTCTGTCGTTTTTTCAGAGAGTTGGGCTGTGAGAATGTTTATATACAAAAAATATAAACATTCGATTTTCAGGATACTTTGAAGGAACACACCAATTCCTGTTTAGGAATCGTATGAATAAGATTCAAAATTGAATGAAATGTTTTATCTTGGTTGGCGACTTTAAATAGAGAGGTAACAGCTGAAGGCGGGGTCAGTGCTGGATAATTCTGGAAGTAGTATCACGTTTGTGTGGTAACGCTGGGGTAAAATATTAAATTGTGTTAATTAATTACGAAGTGATTTTAAAGTTCGTTTAAAAGCTAGAAATTTATACCTTGAAATATTAGGATTGATTCTATAAAGTGGAATAGTCCATAATAAGTGAAATTAAATATAATTTAGTGAAAGTTTAAATTTTGTGAAATATAAAAATAATTTGAAAGACCGCCCAAAATTAGAGAAATTAACTAGTTTCTTTTTGGTGATGTTTTTCAAGTGTTCTTAAATATTCAAAGTCAATGGGGAAGAAGTGATTAGACTTGTGACAAAGTGAACGATTTTCGAAGGAAGATATTTGTTAGACTGTCGTAGTCTATAAAGTATCTTCTATTTTAATGTTTTCAGGTTCCGATATCTTGTTTGACAGGAATCCCTTTATCAGCCCGAAAGGGTTGTCTCGTGAGTCCGCGGGACAGACAAGATCTTATCCATCCATAAACCTCATTCCTGACCCCTAGGCTCCGTCTGTCGCTTTAGGTTACACAGCGACAGATTTCCTATCCTTAATAGTTCAATCTAGGTATTCTGACCTTGCACCTCGTCAGAAGACATACACATTTAACTGCACATTTAAAACAAAATGAGAACGGTTTTCTCAAAGTTTGAATCACACACACCCAATTTAGCCAGGTAATTAGGCACACTTATATAGGCATTGTATTAGTGCGTATGTAGACCAATCTTACAAATTGGCATTTTCTAAAATTTAACCGGTGATTTAATTTAGTTTACTATTATTCTTTCATAAAGGAACGGGCAAAATAATTATCAAACGTATTAAAATACTAGATAAAAGGAGAATCTTGTAATTGAATATTATCATTCGCGGAGGGAAAATTTCATTTAAATATAGTCTAGAATTTTCACAAGCGATTATTCCTACCTGGATAATCCAACTAGGAATTATATTTATCCTACAGAGAATATTTAGAATTATTTGTAAGTAGGGGTATGAATCAAGTAGGGATTTTCCTAGGCTTCAGGAAGCCTAGATAAATCCCAAAGTTAACCAAAGGTGAAGGATGTAAGTGGTTGATTTTGCATTATTGATTAAATGTAAATTTCCAAGAATGTTTGAAAATGACTAACAAACTTACTTCGACGGAAATAGGTTCGCGATCCTCTTAAAATCCCTAGTATTCAAGTAAAATTAATTGATTTGAATTAGAATATCATTTGGATAAAATTCTCGGACAATATTAGGTAATCTACCTATGTCCAAGCGAGGGAGGTTTGACCAAAAGCATTGGAAGAAAATCACCGAGGGCAGCGCGGACGGGGCTGTTCTCCAAAAAGTCGCTTATCTCTGGATGTGAACCTTATCAAATTTGGTTCATCCTTCAAATAATTAAAGAAATAACTTAAAAATTCTATCTGAGAAGCAAATAATTTATACAAGTAATTTCTTGTCATTTCCCTAATGGATCTATTACAGATGCAAATCTGTCACGTAAAAGTATCTTGAAGTAGCACAAGACAAACATGTCTGTATTGAAGCCCTAGAGTCAAAATCAATAAACCTCAGAAATTGTAAAATCAGAATGTTCAAAATATTACTAGGAACCTTAATTGTAGCTTATTCTTTTACAAAGGAATAACAAACTATAATGGAAATAAATCTCTGGAGTAATCTTTTAATTAATTGTTCCGATGTGTACTGAAGTAAAATAAAATTTAAGTAGGTATCTTTCCTATTAGAATTAGTAGCAACTATTACGAGGATATCGATAAAAAGGTAAAATATTTTATGTAGTTAGGATACGTTAAGACTCGACAATATTAACAAATAAAGAACTCGAGTTATTACAATACACAACGTAGGTATATATCTAGATGATCATATGGCCAATTTATAGTGTTTAAAGAAGTAGGTAAGATTAAAGTTATCGTAACTCCACAGAGTAAAGTAGGAAGTCGGTGAGTGCGCGCGGTATAATAGGTAGTTAGATTATTAGGTATAATAGAGAAGGTATTAGGGGGGGTGTTACATTACCAAGGAAATAGTCTACCAGAATATGTTGTACCTGCAGAAGAGTTTCCAGCAGGCCGACTTCTACCTTGGTCAACCTAGAAATCACTCAACCAACTCGGTACCCAATTCGGCCGCTGCAAGTATAATTTCAGCAAGTGGAGATACACGAATCACCACAAACAATGCTGCATCAACTTTCGTGCATGCAGCTCTCACACCTGCACACTGAAAGACCTTTACGAAGCTACTGATAATGCCATAGCCGTGGCAGAGCACTAGTCTAAAATAATTTGACAGAGAACCATCGACACGAAAGAAGAAGACCTAAGGTTTACATGAAGGTTCAAGCCAAAACAGCACATAATCTGTAAAAAAAAACAACAGGCTGTATCTACCCTAGATCCTGCTCCTCCCATGCTGGTCATCATTAGACCCTGGAGAGTGATGCCTTAAACATTAACATTTTCATCTCAAACTGATCATTCTAGCTTCTGTTCCCTTCAAAAAAAATTGGTAGCTCAGCTAGCCATTTCCACCAGAGTTGCGCTGAGCGAGGCTAGGTAAATGAAGTGATTCTATTGGTTCTTAACAAACACATCCCTCGCTAAGCATCCACGCTCATCACTGGTGGAAGCGTAGCCTTAGTCGGGGTTTAAAATTCCAAACTCTTCCATCGTCTCTACGTCTGTTTGCGCTTTTTATTCGGCCTAGCAGACGTAACGGTAGATCGGAGAACCAGATGATTTATATTGTTGTCAGTTTGATTTAAACTGGCAGTTGGGTGTACAGACCTTAGGAAATGGGCAGAGAATAGAGCTAGCTCTATCTTGAACTTAGCTGTAAACTCTGTAGAGATTGATTGTAGTCACAAATCGAAGAACGGATCGTATATCGCAATATTCATAATTGTAGATTTGATTTTTAACTGACTAAATCAAGAACAATATTCAAGTCATACAATTATTTACAGAAATAATAATACAGGTAGGTGCGTAGGTACTCGTATGTACAAATTTAAAATAATACATATGAAACAGTTGAGCTACCTGAAGACCGCTAGCTTAACTGATCCTAATCACTCAAGAAGGAAGCGTCCCTAATATTCAAATTAAAAATATGCATGGCGTCCACATTATAATTGTGAGGGACCTCTGTACCAGAAACATGATAGGACAATATTTTCTTGAACTCTAACTTTGACCTAGATTCGATTGTTTATTAAAATGGCGCATATTATTGGGTAAAAAATAAGTTAAATAAAATCAATACAACAAAGCCGAGGGTGTGGGGGGGGGGGGGGGGGGGGGGGGTTGTAAAATTATCTATATTTTACGAAATATATAAACAAGGTGAGGTGTATAAATAGGTGTTATGTTGCTTCCTGTCAGGTGAGATGTAGCCAAACCATCGAGCAACGCAGGCCTCCGTATAGCCAAACGCAAGCCTATATAAGATATTAAAAAAATGCCACGTCATTTTCGAGTGGAGCGTGTCATTTCTTTGGATGAAGATTTCTGCCTGGCGTTAACGCAGCCTTAAAAACAACTTCGAGAACTTTCAGCCATCATGACATGGAAGATACTGCGCATGACTAAGAGCAACATTTGCAAAACAAATAAATTATTTACGAAACAGGAAAATGAAAGCAAAACATGGAATCCCAATTCACATAGCTGTTAGTGACAAAGTCTTCTGTCTGCCAGGATATATTTTTATCGCGTATTATACAATTTACTCTGAATGTTAGGCGAATGGAGATGGGACAGTGGGAATGGGGAGAACTCGGGGAACGTATTCCGACCAGATCGGAGACGCTCTGGAAAAAGCCAGGTCAAGAGTACCCTTAACCGACGAGCATGTATGAAGAATGTGATGGGTGAATGAAGCAAAAGAGGTATATCAGGATCGTAGCAAGTGGAAATCTGTGGTCTCTGCCTACCCCTCCGGGAAATAGGCGTGACTTTATGTTTGTGTGTAGCATGCCTGACATCCATACATACATAAACTCCCTATTTCCATACCTATTTCCCTATTTGGAACGGCAAGCGGCACTTTTGTCGTGGGTTTTTGCTGAACCGAAAAACTCGACTCAATAATTCTGTTCAGCTTTGACACAGCATTGCAGCGAAATCTTATTCAGTTCTGCCACATATAAAAGAATACGGTTCTGCCAAACAATATCTGCAATAGCCAAATTTTATAAAAGTTACAATTATTCTTTTTTCCGTGTTCTAATTAAAATAATAGATGAGCGAGGATACGTAGCGAGGGATGTGTTTGTTAGAACCAATAGAGTCACTTCATTTACCTAGCCTCGCTCAGCGCAGCTCTGGTGGAAACGGCATAGCAGAATGCGGTTTTTATACGAACCTACACAACAAGCGTGGGGATGTGTGCGAGAGATGTGTGCGAGAGATGTATGCGAGGGATGTGGGATGTGCGCGAGGGATGTGTGCAAAGGATGGACACAAGCGAGAAACTCGCTTGCATCTGATAAGAGCCCGCTACGCATCTTCGCAACGCTCAGCTGCCTAGCACATCTCTGATGGAAACACTTACATCGTTCCACAGCCTCACTACGTATCCTCGCACCGCTCAGCTGCCTAGCACATCTCTTATGAAAACATTTACATCGTTCCACAGCCTCGCTACGTATCCTCGCATCACTCAGCTGCCTAGCACATCTCTAATGGAAACACTCACATCGTTCCACAGCCTCGCTACGTATCCTCGCACCACTCAGCTGCCTAGCACATCTCTAATGGAAACACTCACATCGTTCCACAGCCTCGCTACGTTTCTCCCACTGCTCACCTGCCTAGCTCATCTCTAATGGAAACACTCACATCGTTCTACAGCCTCGCTTCGTATCCTCGCACCGCTCAGCTGCCTAGCACATCTCTGGTGGAAACACTCACATCGTTCCACAACATCGCTACGTATCCTCGCACCGCTCAGCTGCCTAGCACATCTCTAATGGAAATACTCATTTCGTTCCACAGCCTCGCTACGTATCCTCGCACCGCTCAGCTGCGTAGCATATCTCTGGTGGAAACACTCACATCGTTCCACAGCCTCGCTACGTATCTTTGCACCGCTCAGCTGCCTAGCACATCTCTGGTGGAAACACTCACATCGTTCAACAGCCTCGCTACGTATCCTCGCACCATTCACCTGCCTAGCTCATCTCTAATGGAAACACTCACATCGTTCCACAGCCTTGCTACGTATCCTCGCACCGCTCAGCTGCCTCGCACATCTCTGGTGGAAACACTCACATCGTTCCACAGCCTCGCTACGTATCCTCGCACCGCTCAGCTGCCTAGCACATCTCTGGTGGAAACACTCACATCGTTCCACAGCCTCGCTACGTATCCTCGCACCGCTCAGCTGCCTAGCACATCTCTGGTGGAAACACTCACATCGTTCCACAGCCTCGCTACGTATCCTCGCACCGCTCAGCTGCCTAGCACATCTCTGGTGGAAACACTCACATCGTTCAACAGCCTCGCTACGTATCCTCGCACCATTCACCTGCCTAGCTCATCTCTAATGGAAACACTCACATCGTTCCACAGCCTTGCTACGTATCCTCGCACCGCTCAGCTGCCTCGCACATCTCTGGTGGAAACACTCACATCGTTCCACAGCCTCGCTACGTATCCTCGCACCGCTCAGCTGCCTAGCACATCTCTGGTGGAAACACTCACATCGTTCCACAGCCTCGCTACGTATCCTCGCACCGCTCAGCTGCCTAGCACATCTCTGGTGGAAACACTCACATCGTTCCACAGCCTCGCTACGTATCCTCGCACCGCTCAGCTGCCTAGCACATCTCTGGTGGAAACACTCACATCGTTCCACAGCCTCGCTACGTATCCTCGCACCGCTCAGCTGCCTAGCACATCTCTGGTGGAAACACTCACATCGTTCCACAGCCTCGCTACGTATCCTCGCACCGCTCAGCTGCCTAGCACATCTCTGGTGGAAACACTCACATCGTTCCACAGCCTCGCTACGTATCCTCGCACCGCTCAGCTGCCTAGCACATCTCTGGTGGAAACACTCACATCGTTCCACAGCCTCGCTACGCATTCTCGTACTCTTATCTACCTCGCACATCTTTGATGGAAACGCAGCCTTATGGAAGAACTTACACCAGTGACTAGCGCGCATGATGAAGAGCCCCGAACTGTCGTGTATTTTTTCCTAACTCCTAATCGATAAGGAGTGCTGTGGCTGATCTCGTACACATTCGTTATATTCCTTTTTTTTCATCATCAGCTCACGAGCATGAAATGATGACTCCCAGAGGCTACACCTGAATAAGTTTTGAAAAATTAACAAACACACTGTTCCTGCATTTCATTTTTGTGGATTTCCCTCGATTGATCTGAGATTACACGAACAGATCCTCACTTGGTGAATATGGGACGACCTCGAGAGTATAAAGCACAATTGAAAAAAACCAGTATAAACTCAAGTAGGTACATGTTCCGAGTTAAAAAAAACGAGTAATTTTCAATTATGAATGTCACTCCCGGAAGTTTTTATAGTAGTATACACCACATTCAAACAAAGAAAAGTTTTTTTGAATTGGTTACTATTGGCGCAGGAATCGGTGTCCATACAGAAAAAATACGTACTAACGAACATGGAACCTCATCCATTTTTAAAGTCAGTTAAAAATAATAATGATCCCAATTATACACAAGTAGAAAGTCACGAAACGGGCTGCGGAGAGAGCTATGCTTGGAGTTTCACTACGTAATGGAATCCGAAATGAGGAGATCCGTAGAACAACTAATTAGCATTTTGAAGAGGCAATGGACATATAGCTCACATTACTGCAAGAAGTCAGTGGATGGAGGCATATGTCCAGCAGTGGACTTCTACAGGCTGATGATGAAAGATCCCAAACAAAATCTTGTAAATCCCATCTAAATAATTCCAAAAACGTTCCCAAAACAAAGCATTAACATCCAGGAATAGCGGATCGAATGGATTCCTCCCAACTTAGAGCAACTTAGAGAACTTAGTAAACTAACTTAGATACAACTTGGAGGATTCCGAGGACTCACTATTGAGAGCGGGCTATCATCATCATCATCATCAGCCTGGAGACATCCACTGAGTCTAACTATGAACAGTACCACTTCAAAACTGACGACCTCTGTAGCGCGTCGGGCGAGTAGCCGGCTGAGATGCGAGAAGTTGCGGGTCAGATTCCCGCTGCAGGAAAAATGATTGTATGATATACAAATAATTGTTCCGGTTCTGGGTGTTATGGTACCATGGTACTCGTAGTTTAACGGAATCTGAAAATATACACAATGTCCAATGCCACATGGGGCGCGTCCTTGGTGGACGTGACCTATGTGGTTATGCATTGTTAAAGGCAGATCTTGTTCCGTCTTTCATGCAGTTAAAATAAGTATTTTGTGAAAAACATATTTTTCAATGCAAGCTTTCATAAAATTTGTGATAGTAACTGTGTGCTGATCAAAATGAGCCTAAACACGGCCAGCCTACTATTATCTATTGAGTAGTTTCGTCGCCCACCTTCCGTCTCTATCATCAGATCAGCTCGCTGTCACCATCATATTGTATTGTCATCGGAGCTTGACAGGTATGCCAAATTTCAGCTCAATCGGATATCGGAATTCACTCTTATCGCCACCCTTGTAATACTTCTCATTGAGTAGTTCCAATGCCCATCTCTGGTCTTCTTCATCAGTTCCACTTCACTAAATGTCACTTTCAGAATGCACATGCTGACCTTGTTGCTGAAAATACCGAAATCGCTATATGTGTGCCTATAATATTTGAGGAGTTCCCTCAATTCCTTATTGATCCCATCATTAGAACTATATTTTTATGAAAATGGGACCAATCTGGAAGCACGAGACAACTAAAAAAACAGTTCATAAATGACGGAGATATGAGGTTAAAAACATTAAAAAACAAGGGTTTTGTTTTTGTTAGTTTGCGGCAGCTCATACAAGTTTGTGGAAGCTGTCATGTGGTCTGTCGACAAAAAACTCCAAAACATACGGAAAATTCTAAAATTCCAATATTCGCCGAGCCATGAGTTTCTATTCAAAATAGTCCGAATGCAAATCCACAAATCGATGCTCCGTATCGTGCGGTAACCATTGATTTTACCCAAATAAAATATTCACGAGGGGAGGTCGGGTAAAACTGTCATATGTGACGGTCGCGTGTTAGTTTCGGGTTCGCAATCACGGATCTTTAGCAATAAAATAGGAATGGGGTGTCGTTTTGTGAAGGTCATTGGGGTGATACGTTACATTGTCTTTCTAAACACGGTTTATAAATTTCATCGATATGCCATAACACATATTTAATGCCATTTAAAAGAATACATGTATTTACAACGTTTGTTGTGATAATGCCTTTGAAACTATAATATGTACAAAGGAAAGTACTTGTAGTTATTAGATATTGGTCATACTTGAGTTGAATCTGCCGGCCATGCGTGGTGATTATGGTAAATCCCCCATTACGTTCTATGACACTCATGGACATCTAAAGACTGGTCGATGATGATGATATTAACTATAACTACCAGGGAAGGAGTGTATTGAGGCGACCAGGGATTTCCACCAGGTTTTTGCTTGCAAGTACGCCGACCCAGATGTGGACCCTAAAGACCTGAAAGTAAAATAATTATTTTCGAAAAAAAACTGACTTCGCAGCTAGGATTTTTTCCCCAGTACAAGATTTTATAATATTAGTGATTGGAACCGTGTGCTGATCACAATGAGCCTAAACGCGGCTGGTCTACTATTATCCATCGAGGAGTTCCGTTATTCACCTTCCGTTTTTATCATCATATCAGCTCGCTGTCACCATCATATTGTATTGTCATCGGAATTTGACAAGTATGCCAAATTTCACCTCAATTAGATATCGGAAAGTCACCCTTATCGCCACCCGTGAAATACTTATCATTGAGTAGTTCCATGGCCATCTATGGTCTTCTTCATCAGTTTCACTTCATCAAATCGAACTTTCTGAATGCACATGCTTGACTTGTTGCTGTAAATACCGAAATAGCTATATATGAGTCTATTATATTTGAGGAGTTCCCTCAATTCCTCATGGATCCCATCACAATACAAACTGTTTTTTTTTTGTATTTTTGCATATCGAGTCAACTATAAAAAAATACAAATCGGTTCATAAATGACGGAGATATGAAAGTGGTAACAAACATTAAAAAAAAATATGTACACATGACTTGAGAACCTCCTCCTTTTTTTAAGTTGGTTAATAATTGTTATTATTACATTAAATAATGTGCATACTTACCTGCTTAAAATATTACTATATATATAGAGACCTATTACAAATCCGTCTACCACGGTTCTAGTGAGCCAGGTTGCGCTTATATAAAAAATAAATTAAAAAAAAAGCTGGACAGTTCATACAAAATTATCTAGTCCCAAGCTACAGAGCTTGTGTTACGGGTACTAGATAACTGATATACTTAAATACAATACATTACATCGATAGATATTTTTTGTTGTACATAGAAAATACCCAGAACACCCTGAACAAATATCTGCAGATCGATCAAATATTTGATCCGAGGCGGGAATCGAACCAGCAACCTCCTGCGTTGCAAGCAAACATTTGCCCGTCGCGCCACAAAGGTATTTGAGGCAGTATAAAGTAGAATTTTAGTGTCACTCTGGAAGAAAGACAGCTTTTAATGCAAAAAAGCTCAGTTAATCCACAAAGATAAGACATTAACGGAACAGATAAAGCTATAAACAAGATTCAAAAAGCTCTGAAACAAAGGAAAGGACTTTAATAACTGTTTTCACTTCGAAGCAAACTACATTAGAGCAGTTGAGTGAAATCTCAGCGAGCTCTAAAGCTTTTTTAATTAAAACTAATGAATTAAAAATACTAAGAACAATTGTATTGACCGAGTTAATGGAGGCCCGTATACCCCAACCTCCTGCACATAGTTTATAATAGTAACAGCTGGGTACGCAACATAATTTGTTTCATGTATGCGTCTTAAGGTGATTGCTTTTTCAAACTAATGTAATTTCACAAATATGGGCGACTAGAGTATAGTTTTACGCTAAAGTCTTGTTGGCTTTTATATTAGTCTTTATTTGCGGTAAATCATATTTAACAGTTGATAAATAGCGAAAATAAAATCGAAATTTTAGTTCATACAATAAATTTTGTTGTTATTTTCGCTAATCACCTGTTATCTTCAACCAAATAGAGCCTGTTCAGAAAGAGACCCGTCGCGTGATTTGAGGGGCGCAACTGTGCTAATTTTTTTTTGTTTAGCTGGCAATACAATAGCACTTCTGTCCCATTTTAATCCTATTACAACTTTTATAACTACATATTTATTTTGTTTAAGATCAAACATGCCAACAGAAAGAAACCAACTGAAAAACCAGAAACAACCAGAAATTGGAACGTCAGTTCACAATTTGGCCACGACGGATCTCTTTCTGAACAGACCCTACAACTTTCACTCGTGTCTCAATCCAAACGAGATTAGTACCCTATTTGATCAGGACCCAAATGAAAGATTTAATCATAGGCAGATCATATCTGTAAGGTATGTCTTGTAGAATGCTGTTGCTCCTACTCTGCACTCTGCTGAGCCAAGAGGCTGTATTCTTGCAGATTATGGCATGAAAACCATCGACCCGCGCCTTCCTAAACATAGTAAATGCACTGCAGAAGCGAGGCAGCTCCCATCAGCGTTCTAAGCGCGTTATTATATTGGTCGCGTAGGGCACTTAGCGATTTCTGAGTATAGCTGAAACACAGGCTGCTTTGGTAGAACGATTGGCAATAGGCTTTTAACAGAGTAATTTTCACTTGAGTAGGTACTGCAACGAGCAGACTTGCGCGCATGCATTACCTACTTAGTTTAACCCTTGTATTTTATGTAAGCATTGATTTAAGGCGTCGATGGACGCCAAATTCTGTCAATATCTAACCCACTAAAGTTCAGGTAAGTTAGTAAGTGACAAAATCGTACTTGCTAAAGGAAAAGTGAGCAAAAATCATGAATTTTTAATTTCGAAATCATTGAAAAGTAATTTCTAAAATAAAACCAAAAATAAAGGCAAAAAAAAAACATCTTACTATTGATAGTTTGGAGAAAAATAGTTGTAACTACGAAAACGGAAACAGACTTTGCAAATTGATTTATTACATTTAAAGTTACTTTTAGAACAAAAAAAACAATGGACATGCTTTATATGGTGTAGATTAAAATCATAGCTTATTATTTTCCAAATGTAAACCACACTTTATGGATAACATTAAATTTAAATGTAACCCAAAAATTCCGTTAAAATTTCATCTTCAGCGTTATAGTGTTCTATGGCCGAACTGGTAAAGGCATTGCCGATCACAGGCAAGGTTGCGGGTTCGAGTCCCGCTGGAACGGAATTTTTGGGTTACATTTAAATTGAATGTTATCCATAAAGTGTGGTTTACACTTGGAAAATAATAAATTATGATGATATAGCAGTGGTGTCATCTCTTGTCAATGTTTCAAACTAATTTCGGACTTTGAACGGAAGGTTTCTAATGAAAAACCTGTAGATGGCTCCCATTGGCGCTATAGCCGAGTTGATAGTGCCCACAAATTTCGTCTTCAGCGTCATAGTGTTCTAGGGCCGAACTAGTAAAGGCATTGCCGATCACAGGCAAGGTTGCGGGTTCGAGTCCCGCTGGAAAGGTATTTTTGGGTTACATTTAGATTAAAATCCTTTTTTTTTAGATTTATCGATAAATTTCGTGGAGAAAAAGGTTTTAATGTACCATATTTCACACACCTACATCCACGCCATAATTATCTGCTGCCACTGCTCAGCTGCACTTGCATTATACCAGCTATCCTCGCAGCACTGTGACAATAATGTAGAACTTTTTGCTCCACCTTTATTTAAACTTTTTCTCGCAATTAATTGTTTCGTTCTTTTCCGGGGATTTTCCGCTCGGACTTTCTTATTGAGCGGATTTACTTTCTTCATTCCACCGGTCCTATCAGATCATACTTAGATATTTAGACGACCTCCGTAGCGCGTCGGGCGAGTAGCCGGTTGAAATGCGAATGGTTGCGGGATCGATTCCCGCTGCGGGACTAATGTTTGTATGATGTGCAAATATTTGTTCTGGGGCTGGGTGTTCTGGCACAGAATAAATAATTTGGTTCTGGTATCATGGTACTCGTAGTTTCTGATACCCACGACACAGGGAATCCTAGTGTGGGAGCAGATTTTTTATGACTTTCGGTGTTATTTAAGTCAACAAGAAAGTTATGATAGGCTTCGATTGGCCTTACACGATGAAGCCCCATTTCGTGCCACTGTTTACAACTGGTTTAATGAGTTTAAACGTGGTCGCACTAATCTCACCGATGATCTGCGTGAGGGACGGCCTTCTACGGCGACGACTGAAGATAACATCAGTGTTGTGCGGCGTATCATAGAGACTGACAAAAGAGTGACCTATCAGCAGATCCGGACAAGCTTGGGCATCGGTATGAGTCAAGTGCACAAAATCCTCCATGAACATTTAGCGGTCAGGAAGCTTTGTGCACGGTGGATACCTCATAGTTTGACCAGAGGCCCAAAATCGGCGTCGTTTTGATTGAGTGCTTTGTTTTTCTCAGTGGTTCCATTGGATGCAGCTATGTATTGTTTTTGTCGTACAAGGAGCATTGCATCTCTTTTTACATATGTTTCAGCAAATACATTATCTTTATTTTTATATTTATCTTTATCTTTATCTTTATCTTTATCTTTATATTTATCTTTATCTTTATCTTTATCTTTATCTTTATCTTTATCTTTATCTTTATCTTTATCTTTATCTTTATCTTTATCTTTATCTTTATATTTATCTTAATCTTAATCTTAATCTTAATCTTAATCTTTATATTTATATTTGTCCTTATCTTATCGTTATCTTTATCTTTATCTTTATCTGACTGAAACGATAAACTCGTTACCAAGAACTGGCCGATTACCGGTTACCAAGAAGTTGTGCTACCTGAAGACCGTTGCTAACGATCTAAAGGTAGATCAACTGATCCAAACCACTACCAGATTGAAGTGTCCCTAAGATGCTGGCAGCATTGCCATGATGAATGGCAATACTAATGCGTTGAGCCAGATAAGAGCCAGCTCTCGGTTCACGCGTAGCTTCTATTAGACGCCCTGAAGAATTAGGCCCCTATAAATGATTTATGAACTAGTGTTAACATTTTCCCAAGACATTAAAAAACAATCACTACATTTCCCTGGAAAATGGATAAATGTTTCCTAGTTTTTATCCATCGAAAGTTTATTGAAGTCTCCATTATTCTAACAATGCAACTCTTTATAGAAAATGAACAATGAATAAAACAATAAATAAAATGAACTTTAACGAGACTCCTATTTCATTCTGCACTCTATAAAATTTTCAGGAAAAAAGATGTCACAATGTTTTTTTTTTCTTTATAATTGGCGTCGCACAGTTTGTGCATTTGCCATTTTCAAGTATACATACCATACATATACACACGCCTTGTTCCCCGAAAGGGTAGGCAGAGCCTCAATGGGCCTCTTTTCAGAGTAGGTTGCACCATCGTGAAATATAGACATGGTGAGTAGTAAGTTCATCGCCGCCATTGCTTCCCACGACTGACGCAGTTAACGCTTTCTTCCAGTAACACATTCCATAAATAAGCTTGCAGCCAAGACATATCTTTTACCAAAGAATCTTCCAAACAAGTCCGGGAAAAATTAAGAGTAGGTAGACTAAGATTTTCAAGTTTAATTTTATTATTCTAGTAGATGACCCGCGCGCGTCTTCGTCCGCGCGTAGTTTGAAAACATCTCCGGCGCGGCGTGCAGACAACAACTTAAAGATCAACAACCATCCCATGAAACGACTTTTGAAACAACAACACACTCAAGTTTTTCAATTTAGGGGTCACATTTTACCCTTGATTTCCTGAAAATATTTTAATCTTAACAACGACACTGTGAAACGACCTTTGAAACGACACCGAACTCAAGTCTTTCAATTTAGGGGTCCCATTTAACCTTGAGGTCCTGTAAATATTTGAATCTCAACGACACCGTGAAACAACCTTTGAAACGACACCATACTCAAGTTTTTCAATTTAGGGGTCCCATTTTAACCCTGAGGTCCAGAAATTATTTTGATTTCAACAACTACACCGTGAAACCACCTCTGAAACGACACCATAATCAAGTTTTTCAATTTAGGGGTCCCAGTTGAACCTTGTGGTCCTGAATATATTTTGATTTCAACAACGACACCATGAAATGACCTTTGAAACGACACCATACTCAAGTTTTTTAATTAAGGGGTCCCATTTGAACCTTGAGTCCTGAAAATATTTTGATTTCAACAACGACACCATGAAACGACCTTTGAAACGACACCATACTGAAGTTTTTCAATTTCGGGATCCCATTTGAACCTTGAGGTCCTGTAAATATTTATAATATTTTCTCAATGACTACACTGTGAAACTAACTTTTAAATCGTCAAAATACGCTGAAATCTGGCTAAAACGTAAAGTGTATTTGTTTACAAACAAAAAGTTCCCGTGGCTTTTTTCAGCAAAATATCAGGTACTGCTGAAACATATTTTTACTATTTTTATAAAATAAATTTACCTGTGAATTTTCAAGTATCTACTACCAACGGTTTCCGAAATACGAAGCATTATAGTTTTACATTAAAAGTTGTTTGGACCGCTTACAGGGTGAATTTTCCAAAATCCTTTCTTAGTACACCCCTACACCCAAAAATGAATACATCCTCCAAATTTCATGTATCTAGGTCCAGCGGTTTAGGCTGTGCGCTGCAAAACGCAAAGTGTAAACATTAAAAGCCCTTTATGGACCCCTAAGGAAGCAAATTTTCCAAATTCCTTTTTAAGTACACTTTGAAACCCTAAAAGCAGTACACTCTCCAAATTTCAAGTCTCTACGACCTGCGGTTTAGGCTGTGCGTTGTAAAAACTAAAGTTTTTTTATTTTTTTACAAAGAAATCGTTCCCCTGCCATTTTTCAGGAAAATTTCAGGAATTGCTGAAATACTTGTTTGTTAATTTTATTAGAGGAATCTCCATGTAAAATTTCATGGTTCTACTACAAACGGTTTCCGAAAACAGAGCATTTTTGTTTTACGTTAGAACCGCATTTTGAACCCCATGGCATATGAATTTTAAAAATTCGTTTTTTAGTACAACCCCGCGCATCGAGATAAACACAGCCTGTAAATTTCAAGTCTCTACGACCAGCGGTTTAGGCAGTGCGTTGGACCTTGGTCAGTCAGTCAGTCAGTCAGTCAGTCAGGACATTGCCTTTTATATATTAGATTTTGCAACGTTACAATCCTTCCAAGTCGTCAAAGTCACAGTCAAGTTATGTTTTATAAGGCGGTTTCCGTTTTATAAAAACTTTGGTACCTAAACAATTTCCACCAATTTGAAAAGTCACGCAATACATGGCTTAGTTCGGTTGCACCAGATTATTACATAATAAAGTAACAAAACTCGTACCCATATGAGATTCCAAAGGCTTATACAGCAGGTGATTGGTCTTACTATGAGGCTTTCTCCTATGTAGAGGAGTCAACATATTGTGTCGAAAAAAAAAAGTATGTCATATATTGACCTGTTATCTGTAAAGTGAACGTACAAAAATGTTCTACCTGTTCATTTACCATGTGAAAATACATAACAAAGCATAGCTGTTTTCCACTGAAAATTTAATTTAAATTCTAAACGACTAAGAATTTTGTACTTTTTATTTCACCTTAATTTCGGAAAAGACTTTACCTTTAAGTTGACCGTATGATTCTGTGATGCGACTGTTTTTCACGTGGCAAATAATAGTTTTTCGTGATTGTCACTTAAATCTTCGTTCCGCGAGCGCTATTCTGTCACTTTCTAACTTACCTGAACATTAATGAGTTAGAAAGTGAAGGAGAGGATGTTTTTTTTTTAAGTAAACGGCGATAAAGCCTTTATTCCCCAACGGTCGTCGGTTCTGCGAGCTACATGGCCTGCCCATTGCCACTTTAATATGTTAAATTTGTTTATACAAGGTGCGTAAAATCTAGAAATTAATACAGGCTGCGCTCGAAATTAAATATGCATTACGGGTGCACGTGAAATCTATTATGCATAATACAGGGTGCGCCTGAAAGGGAAGCGTTCAATATACCAATATGGGAAATTGTCCCAAATTGGCCAGCTTCCAACGGCGCGTGTGAATATACCGTGATTGACACAGTTTTCGATACCACCCTATACACACCCTACATACATACATTTAAACTCACGCCTGTATCCCGGAGGGGTAGGCAGATACCACGGATTTCCACTTCCTACGATCCTGACACACCTCTTTTGCCTCATTCACTCTTATCACATTCTTCATACATGCTCGTCGGTTAAGGGTACTCTTGACATGGCCTTTTTCCAGAACGTCTCCGATCGGCCGGGGTATTGCGTAGTAGGCTGACGTTTGATGTCGATTACCAGTTTGCTATTCATTGCGCAGAGTGTTTAAGCTTTTTTACAAGAACATAAATATTTAAAACACGCTGCGCAATGAATAGCAAACTGGACATCGAAATTGCAATAATCCCGCTGGTCTGAATATGTTCGCCGAGGTCTTCCCCTTTCTACTGTCCCATTAACGCTCGTCTTATGCACATGTTTCGCCAATGTACTATCGTCCATCCTTTCTAAATGCCCCAACCATCTAAGTATACCATTCTCAATCCTAGTCACTACGTCTTCTTTAATTTCACAACGCTCTCTTATCACACTATTACTTATTCTATCTCCCAAAGTCACACCACACATACTTCTCAAAGCTCTCATCTCCACTGCATTTATTCTACTTTCATGTTTCTTCTGCCGTACACCCCACCCTATGGTGTAAAATGTACTCTTTAATACCCCCGTCGGAACGGAGGTGTATGCGTTTCGAACAGATGGTTTCTGATAACTCTACGATATTATGAAAGCCAAAATATAGCACCTTTGAAAATTCGAACGTTGACAAATGAGTTCGATACACTATCGGTTCACACTCTAGTCCTTTAAATGTGGTCAATAATCAAGCAGCAATGGATAGAAGTTTTTTTTTTCTCTTTGGTTCGATCACTTTTTGATCGCTGACCCGAACTCCATTTACTTCGAGGTCACTGGTTCAGTGTAAGATATTGTTTGTTTGCAAACGAATGTTTCCATTTATCTTGGAAAACGGTTTGACCGATTTTGATGCGATTTTCTTCATAGAATATAATATAATACAAAATGATTTGTTGTACACCTAACTAAATAAAATAAAATAAAAGTTATTATAGGTCTTATCGCTTAGAAGCGATTTCTTCCAGACAACCTTTGGATGGAGATCAATTTATAAGTTTGGAAGAATAACCGAGAGTGTATGTTAAAATATTATAGGTACAAAATAGGTGTATTGTAGGTATAGGTATGGAGGTAGTTACTCCCCGGACGAACTCCTTCACAAAAAAGCTCTACTACTACTACTAAATTATAAAATTACAATAATTTTGTGTTAAAAAACGAACATGATGAGGCGGTTGTACGGTTCAATTTACTCCCAGCCTGTATAGGCATAATTATAGTGGGTAGATATTAACGCTAGGTAGGCCACTGGCGCTGACGTGGTATTGGCAAGGCGCGCAGTTTATGATGGGCGCGTGACTTGGCGGGAACTAGGGATCTAACGCGATGGATGCGCTGATAGGCTGAGAGGTCTTATCGCGATTTGTAGCATGAATTTACTGACAAGATCTATACAGGGTGTAACATAATATCCCTGTAACTCGCCTGTTCATAGCAGGCATGCCAAAATATTACCAATTTTTTAAAATGAGATTTTCTAATTGTATCTCGCAACATTTCTAGAGTGAATGCGTTTACTCTTTCCTTTCAATTCTACTAAGTATGTATATTGAATGAATGAATGAATTATTTATTTGTTTAACTGTGTTTGGTTTTGTATATTATTTTATTTATAGACGTTTATTTTATTATTTTTGTTATTTTATTTGATTTTTATTGTTACTTCTCCTCCCCTCACGTTATTTTCAATCCTGTCCATCCAAAGGTTGCCTGGAAGGGACCGCTCTTAGCGATAAGGCCGCCCATTGTACCACCGTGAACTAGTTTGTAAGATAATATAAGTATGTTGTTATTTTATTATTTTAAGGTGAGTGCATTAAAGAGTTACGGTTTTACCCAAAATATAAGTCCGATCGACTGTTTTCGTTTGCGCAGAATGCGCAGACTGATATCCGACAGTAGCCGAACGTGTAGTATAGCTCTGATCCGCTGTATAGCTCTGTCCTGCTCACATATAACTGTCGACCGGTCGCGATTTTGCCGCGAATTCGATTAACCAATGACAGCGCAAGATTTTAGTGCGCGATTGCTATTGGTAGAAAGAAGGTTCCCGCGCTATAGAAATTGGTCTACGGCGCAGGTACATCTGGTTGACTTATATTTTGTGTAAGACTGTACGCTTCATTCTTCGAGTTGAAACCGTCAAATTCTACTGTAAGCTTTGATAATATGTAAAAAAAAACAATTCTCTGAGGCTTCCTACTTGATGGACTACAGGTTTCCGCTTCCCGCTCCGCTCATCACCATCCCAACTAAACATGTATTGCCGAATCCATTAATCTCACAACAGATCATTATTTATTATTCCGTTTCGTGTAACGTTACAAATTGACGGTACACATGCTACAGCCCGCGGCTCCGCCTGTTCTTTGATATGCTAATGTCAGTTTGTATGACACTGACGTACACAGTCATCGGCTCTTGTTGTGGCGAGTGAAGAACTACGGATCTCAATTGATCATTAATCTGCCATTTTTAAAAGAAGCGTCGTAATTTTTATTTAATTCCGTTTTATTGTGTTTTTTCGAGTTATTTGGTGTACTTTTGGTGGCATTTTAATCGGTGTAACTTAAATAAATAGCACATGTGTGATGTACCTGTTATATATATTTTTTATACTACTTGAATGACGGAACAAGCAGATGGCCCATCTGATGTTAAGCGGTAACCTCTGCCTATGATCAGTGCATTACCTGATCACATCATTTAAATCACTAGTTTGTAAGGTGTGCAATAAAGTTTTTTCATTCATTCATTCATTCATTCATTCATTCATTCATTCATTCACTTGTTACAAATGTAACGCTTTACAAAGCTTGCATGCTCCTACCATATACAAATCTATTTTTATGTACTAATTAAGTACAAATATGTTATTGTTATTTATTTTATTTTATAAGTTTTAATAAGCTATATAGCTTCAAAAACGTACCTAGTTTTTACTTATTGTTGTATTTTTCTAGGTTAACTACACTTGAATCTGTACACCTATATTATGAAATAAAGAAAGTTAATAATTTAAATTTAGTGCATTACCTCATAGGTCACGTCCACCTAGGACGTGTATGTATATAACGTGACGGGACGTATGTTATATTTAAGTGTATTGCGTGCCTTTTCGAAATGGTGATTTTTTCCCTATAAAACTCTGTTTTTCGGCCACCATTAAACTGAGTTATGGTTTGAAGGATACTCTTGACGACTTGACTAATAAAAAATATAATTACCTATATCACTGGAAATTGGTAAAATTGTTTGGAGCACTCCTCAGAAGCCATTCTAAGAAGAGAGAGAGAGAGAGAGTTTAGAACTCCGAGCTGCTTTGTTGGGGGTTTGGTTACGAACAAAAAACACCGTTTTATCATTGAAGGACATAAACTATCTGCCTAGTAACTCCATTCACCAACTCCAAGTGATTTTTACTTAAGTAGAATAGAATAAATAATATCTAATTGCAACAACATTTAAAAACCCATACAAAAACATCAGGTACATACAAACAAAATATGTACCTATAATGAAAAATATCTATCTATGTTATATATTGTATTAAGTATATCAGTTATCTTGTACCAATAACACAAGCTCTGCTTAGCTTGGGGCTATATAATGTTGTTTGAACTGTCCAGCATCATTTATTTATTTATTTTATTTAAATAAAATCAAAAATTAAAAGGTCGTTGCAAAAAGTTGTCTAACTCAGCATATACAGGTTGGTAAACAACCTGCGCTGGTCTTCTGTTAGTTTTATCCCCCGTACCCGGATTCCAGTTGGCCTCGTTTCACAATCGTGGGTGAAAGATAGAAGTTATATAGATATAGCCGTGACAAGTGGTGAGCTCATCGCCGCCATTGCTTCCCACGACTGACTCTGCTAATGCCTTCTTCCAGTAATAACACATTCCACAATAAGCTAGCAGCCAGGACAAATCTTATACCATCGAATCTTACAAACAAGTCCGGGTAATTCCTGAGTCGGCTTTTACGACTTCGGCATTATTTCATAAAAATAGGTACAACAAAATAAACTAAGTAATGTGCCACAGCAACAGGCGGGAACTATACATTAGTTTTGCTTATGTAATGTTTGTATGTTCAGGTGAAGTTTCTATCGGGTTAGTTCCTGTTGACTGATAAGGAAAATGCAACTTAATATGTAAAGTTAGTAGTTCAGCAAACAGTAGACCTTGCACATACCTGTGTAATACTATGCATCAGTAATCTATATCTCGATAACCAGTTGAGCGATTTTGCTTATATTCTAAATTCAAGCATAGAAATGAGTACCAAATGTTTTCGCTAAATATTATCTATATCGGCTGGTAAATGGCGCCAACAGTCACATCTTTGTGCTCCATCTTCGGCCACATCATCACTTACCAACAGGTGAGATCGTGGTAAAACAAAGGTCCATCAATATAAAAAAAAACAGACACTGTCCAGATCTCACACTAGGATCCCCTGTGTCGTGTGTATCAGGAACTACGAGTACCATGTACCACAACACAGACACGGACTAAATATTTGCAGATCATACAAACATTTGTTCCGCAGTGGGAATCGAACTTGCAACCCGGCTAGTCGCCCGACGCGCTACAGAGGTCGTCAACAAACCCATCTTTCATTGTATAGTAATATTACGCAAAGCAGTAGTGCTCGTATTGCTGTGTTCTGGTTTGAAGGGTATGGTTGCCGGTGAAATGACAGGCACATGAGACTTTTCATCTTTATGTCTCAGGGTGGCGGGCGCATTGCAATGCCACATAGGGCGCGTCCTAGGTGGACGTGACCTATCTGCATGTTATCCTGATACGCAATGCGAGCACTACTGGGTTGCGGCAGAAATAGGTATGGTGGTAGTGCTTTCCCGAACTCTCACCAAAAAGCTTTACTACTACTAAAATGTCGACGGCCAATACGAAACATCAAGAAATTAGGCCGAGTCCCGGCCAACGTGAAAACAGCCCTACGAATGGGTAGTAGAATCCACCTGAAAGAAAGAAAGAAAGAAAGAATATATATTTATTTGTATACATGAGCTACACAGAAATACGTATTAAACTATATAAGAAGAAACAGATATGTAACTCAAGTAACAAAATGGCTCTGCCTCAGCATGAGTTGGTTGACAGCAAGCTAGCAACCAACGCTGGTCTTCCGGCAGAACCACTTAATGGCGTTGCGGCTAACCACTCACAACGACTATACAACAACATGCTAACACAAAGAAAACTGATAATAAGAATTATACTAAAAGTAAGGTATGCTCAAATTTCAAAAATCTACTTGAAATAATTTTAATAAAGGTACTTAAGAAAGAAAAAAAAAAGAACATACCAACGATATAAATGAATTAGTGAGTACTCAACACCAGCAGATGTTGTGCAATGTAGGTACCTTTAAAAAAATGCTGACAATACCTAATGGTCTTCGATATTTGAGCTCATTATAAAATAACAATACCTACACCGTAATACGATACATCCCGTTACGATCATAATAGCTTCACGACATGACCTATGGGGCTAGGCAGGTTGCTCATTTGACAAGCATTGTTATCTTTCGTTCTAAATTGTGCGGGATCTTGCATACGGTGACGAGAGAGTCATGACATGTCGTAGGTTTCAAAATAAACCTGCTTATTAGGGATTCTGTCCCGTTAATAAGCTCACTAGTCACCCCAAATTATGTCTCTATCTAACTCAGTAAAGTTCAGCTAAGTATAAGAACGGGGCAGAACAGAGCACACGAAACAAATAGCTAGCGAAAATAACTAAAAACCGCAACTGTCTCAAGTAAGCGTCAATTTTCAAAAGTCTAAGCTTACAAAAAGATTTTTTTTAAGTGAATATATAAAAAAAATAAAATAAAAAAAAATAAAATAATATGTAATAATATATATAATATGTGTAATATATATTATTACTAAATATTCTGTGAATATATCAAGCGTCTACCGGTTGCCGTTATCAATATCGAGCAAAAACGAGCAAAAAACACGTTTGTTGTATGGAAGCCCCCTTAAATATTTATTTTATTTCATTTTTTTGTATTTGTGGCTACAGAAATACATTATCTGTGAAAATTTACCGTCCCGTTTTACCCTTTGGGTACCCTAAAAACCTAGTATGGTTTTTCCATGGCTGTTTTTTTAGTTGTACATGAGATAAGTTGGCATGCTGCGGCTTATCGCGGCATTTGTGGCATCGTATGCGAGCACTCAGTGGTAACCTGAGCACCTACAGTGCTAAAGAGCGTGGGTTCAACCACCGGGAGGTATTATTGACTTATTGAATGGCAATCCATAATATTGACCCAAAATTATAATACTACATTGATGAATGAAGAAGTGTAATTTATAGGCGTGAGATAAATATAAATAAATAAATAAATAATGCTGGACAGTTCACACAACATTATCTAGCCCCAAGCTAAACAGAGCTTGTGTTATGGGTACTAGACAACTGATATACTTAATACAATATGTTAGGTACATATATAGATATTTATTATTATTCATAGAAAATACCCAGAACACCCTGCACAAATATCTGCAGAACGCACAAATATTTATTCCGAGGCGGGAATCAAACCCGCAACCTCCTGCGTCGCAGGCGAACGTTCGCGCGCCGCGCCACAGAGGACGTGGCCTTTACTGCACTTCTACTTCATAGCACCAGTTATTTATTGGACACCCTGCTTAGGTCAGCTATCAGAAATCCAATTCTCGTAATTTAGTAGTAGTAGAGCTTTTTTGTGAGAGTTCATCCGGGGAAGTACTACCTCCATACCTATTTATGCCGCAAAGCAGTAGTGCTCGCATTGCTGTATTCCGGTTTGAAGGGTGCCGGTGAAATTGCAGTCACATGAGACTTTTCATCTTTATGTCTGAGGGTGGCGGGCGCAGTGCAATGCCGCTTAGGGCGCGTCCTAGGTGGACGTGACCTGGTAATGCGTTGTTAAAGGTAGAGGTTGCCGCTTCTTTCTTTCTTTTTCTTTTAAAGTTGATAGACCTCTCTTTGACCACGATCTCACCTGTTGGTAAGTGACAATGTGGCCGAAGATTGAGCAAAAAGGTCTAGAAGGCACCTATTCACTCTAGCCTTGAAGAGACCCAGATTATAGTTTTCAGGAAAGACAGACGACGGTAGTGTATTCCACTCCTTAGCAGTTCCCATTATAAAGGTAGAGTTGAAACGTTTTGTCACATAGAAGGTATACTAATGAGCCTTCATCGAAGCTAATGAGGTACGGATGGTACTGAGCCGTACGCCTACTCGGGCTCGCGGCTAGTCTGCAAATTTGACAAGCAACTTACACGGCCATGTGTACACTACACGGATTTCAGTATGGAGAAATCGAAAAGCGCCCCTAGAACCTTTAAGTCCCGTACAAAAATCCGTGTAGTGTACACCACACGGCCGTGTAAGTTGCTTGTCAAATTTGCAGACTAGCCCCTCTGGTGGGCCATCAGTATGTTTTATCCGGTCATATACTGGCTGAGTCGACAACACTGCATGCAGTTGAGCCGACTATAAACATCTACCTCTCCCGAATAAGCGAGAGAACATCAGGAAACGATGTGCCAGAGAGATGCCAAGGCCGGATTCAGGGGGCGGCTATTCGACTGTCTCTCCAATGCCTGCAGACCAACAGGGCCACTGACTTCAAGTCTATAAATCTGAGTCTCTTCAAGGCTTGAGTGAATAGGTGAATTCTAGACTTTTGTTCTCCATCTTTGGCCACATCTTCACTTACCAACAGGTGAGATCGTAGTAAAAAAAAAGTTTAAAAAAAGTTAAAAAAGAAACTGCTCTCCTGGTCCTGGCGAAGTATAAGGATGTGCTAGTAAAATGTAAAACAGTGATTTAGTACGGTAGTAAAACGGTGGCCGTTGTACCAAAACTTTTGCAGACAATTTCCACGAACTTGAAAAGTCACGCAATACACTTCCATTTCATTTCACTACACTTGTGCTCTATAGACGAGCAACATTGGTTAAAATGCCACCAAAATAACACAAAATAACTCAAAAACACACTAGGAAAGTAATCAAGTTTTATTTTTATTTAACCTCTATTTTTTGCCTTCTTTCGATTGTTTATTAAAATAGCGTATAATATTGGGTAACAAGTAATTAATTTTGTAAAACTTAAAAAACCCACAACTCAATGAAACGGCTGAACCGATTTTGATCAAACATAGCTAAGAACCACCCGATGAATTATTTCAAACAAAAAAAAAACTAAATAGATTCATCCGTTCGGGAGCTACGATGCCACAGACAGACACACACACAGACACGTCAAACTTATAACACCCCGTCGTTTTTGCGTCGGGGGTTAGTAAAATAAAAGTAGCCTATCTCTTTTCGAAAATGGCGGAAAGAAAATGGACTTACTTTCTAAAACTGTGAGAAGCTTATTTGACAGCCTCGTACCGAAACCGGATATCCTGTTAATATCATGAATGTAGTAGAGTAGAGGTTAATATTTAACCCACGAATGTAGTAGTAGGTACATGGATTGAGTTCTAAAATAGCCACTAATTTTATAGATGTTCCTTTTTACTCCTATCCTAGAAGATAGCTTGCAATCCTATGTTAGAGAGAAACAAATATATTGTCACACGACAGTCGTTTTTCCTTTCCGTATCACTGAATATTGGTACCATGAATGTAGTAGTAATTGGTAACAAGTGTGACATTTGGCCTGGTACAAGTTACACAAATAAGAACAGATAGATATATGCTTGTCTCATTCCAACACATGAATACATTCATATGAAAGAATGAGACTGGTATAATCGAATCCGGTTTGTTTATAGCCTTATTTCCATGTAGTACATCTTCCTAGATTTACCCTTATATCATGTTACAATAATAACTGTTACTCAGTATTTACATACCATTTTATGACCCACCGAGTAATTGTAAGGGTTGCGCCTAAAATACACAATTAAGGAAATTATATCTTCCCTGTCCCTTATATTGTAGTGCGATATTCAACTCTAATCCAATGAGTTATGGCTCAAACCGGTAATAGATATTGGAAAAATACGTCTACCTAGCCCTGAATGTTGCTATACGATTTTCCACCTAATGGCGTTAGGTTAAGGTTCAACGATGTTTAAATTTCGATCAATTGTGTATAGATGGCGTATCGATATCTGTCGAAGAATCTACCAATTAAATAGAAGGGGTTCGATGGGGCATTGTGCTCAAAACCTATCAGACAGGACTGGTTTGTAAGTTATGCTCTTTTATTCCAATTAAAATAATAATAATAAATAAATAAATAATGCTGGACAGTTCACACAACATGATATAGCCCCAAGCTAAGCAGAGCTTGTGTTATGGAGATCGTACGAATATTTGTTCCGAGGCGGGAATCGAACACGTAACCTCCTGCGTCGTAGGAGAAACTGCGCCCGCCACGCTACAGAGGTCGTCAAATATACCTACATAAATATTTTAAAAAGGTAACTGAGGTCCAGTGACACGTTGCTACCCACAGACAGATGCCAGTTTAAAATAACAGTAACTTAATTGAAATTCTAGCTTAACTTTACTATTAGTTGAGTTTTTTTTGTGAAAGACTTCGTCCAGGGAAGTACTACCTCCTCACCTATTTATGGGTATTTAATACGTGTAATAAAAAAACTATGTAATGACACAGAATAAATAAAAATAGTACAGAAATATATTTAATTAACCGGTCGAGTCGCGCGATTTTGCTTGTATACTATCCCTTGAGTCACGGGCAGATCACGGCAAAAATGATGGATGGGCGGACTCATCACTAAATCGTTAATTGTGGCCTAATGAATGGAAGGATAAATAAAACTAATACCACTACAAGAATCCTCTTGAAATTTCTCATTGGTTTCTTTATAAACAACTATTTTATAAAATCTTACCGTTTTGTTGAAACAAAATTAAAATAAACATTTCCTCACTGTGGCTAAATTGTCAGCGCAACTGACCACTAACTTTGAGATCACAATAAACATCTTCACAAAGGGCGTTCTAGTAGTTTATTGGCAATAACATGTGTTATTGCCATGTGGCCTATATCCTAAAAAACATTATTATTGAAGTCATTTACACTCAAATAATCAGAAAACACTCAATTTTCTTTATTTCATAAAAACTGATGACCGCGTCAACAAAATGGCGGCCGATGTCGATCGAATATTATTTGTTTACTAACTTAACTTTAATCGTAAAAAGTGGTTATTGCCTCTTTGTCAGTCTACTATCATGCCTCTATGGAATAGTGTTGTAATAATCCGGTTCTTAAATAATGATTGAATGATTGATAGACAATATAATAAACCCTCTATGGACTGTGTCGGCCGACACAAATAGAATTCCAAGGTATGCGGAAAATAGTGTGTCGACCGACACATGTGCACGCCAAGCGGTTAAGTACCTATATCAGTTATCTATTACCCGTAACACAATACAAATACAAATACAAATATATAATGCTGGACGTGCCAGGAAAATATATGTAAAATTATCATAGACAATGTTTTGTTCGTCTGTCGCCTCCTCCCGTAACTAACTCTATTTCCCATTCATCACACGCAGTAACAATCCAAAGACTAATTAAAATAGATGAGCTATTTACATACTTATTGAGATTTAGTGCCTACACCCTCTGTGTCGGGACGCTGGGAGAAAAATAACTCGATAATTTAAAGGGTGTTGAGGCAAATTAGTAGCTGCCGTGAACAGAGAAATGTTGTCTGATGTTTATGTTGTTGTGGTTAGCCCTGTCCCATCCCACTGTTGGACAACGGGCACAAATTATAAGCCACAAGTTTTTTTAACTCATCTAAAAAAAATACGTAATACTGGTCAAATAGTAATTCATAAGTTTATACAATAAAAGCAATTGGAATTATTATACAATGACATAAAAGTAGGCAATTTCTTAGAAATTGATAAAAAAAAAACAGCGTGATAACATCTTTATACTTAATTTTATTTCAAGGGGATTCTGGTGAACCGATGAGTTAACTGGGATCCCCTGGGGGATCAGATCCTGGTGGCCTCACTCCATATATCGACGTACTGAATACGCTTGGAAGAGATATTGGTCGATGAAACATCTAATGAAAAGCGAACTTCCCCTATGCCTTATACGCAAACTCATGGACATGTGCGTTCTCCCCATCCTCACATGTGGTGCACAGCATAGAGAAATTTGGTGCATAGACTTAGCCTTTGACAATTCAGCAAAGATCCAGATTCGAGGTGTGCCAGCGGGCTATGGAGCGCACTATTTTAGGTGTCCGACAAACAGACCGAATTAGATATTCAATTACCTATGCGCTGGTAAACAAAGGTTTATGATGTCAGCCTATATTACTACTACTACCTACCTACTATACTATAGGTACTATAATCCTAAATAATATAACATTCTAAAACATGACGTTTCTTACAAAAATGGCAGATTGAAATCCATAATAGAGGTCGGACGTGTGGACGTGTGTCAGTTTTTGGACGGGCCGCCACCTTGGCAGTCAGATCTAGCGCGTAGATAATTTTGTGAAATTCAAGAACATAATGACACAGGTCACATACGGACTGCGCGTTCCAATGTACGCGTAGTCGGTTACGCGTATCCTGGAACGCCATGTACATACCTGCAGCTACGCATACACATAAAGTTTTCAAAGCTAGCTTCACGCTAGAAAGCTAGCGCGCTCATAGCAGGGGGCTGAGCTAGCGCAAAATACCTAATGTTCTAGAATAGAAGCGCCTTATATGACACTAAAACAGCTAACGAGGGCTTTTCATTTCTGAATTGAAAAAAGTAGTTCGATTTGGCTCGATAGATGGCACTGACTCAACTGTGGTTGTCAAAACCAATAAATGCATTCATTTGTGCGGTGTACGCGTACGTTTACCTTAAGCCGCGTACGGACTGCGCGTTCCAATGTACTCGTTGTCGGATACGCGTATCCTGGAACGCTATGTCCATACTTGCAGCTACGCGTACACTCTTGGAGAACGCGTGCTGCACGAGCTAGCTCTCACCTGAAGTGAGCCACCTTCTGTCAGTTTTTGGTCACGCGTCAAAGGGGACACCTGGGTACGCTATATTTGGACAGCAAAATGGATAGACACGCGTGTCGGAGTCATGGCGGATGACTGGCGGGGTTCGAGAAGCGCTATGGATCGATTGACTTCGCGTACAGGTTCGCGGCGGCCCGTATAGGCACTGTAATTTACGCGTATCCTATGTACGCGCGGACAGCGTATTCCGACTACGCGTACATTTCGAACGCGCAGTCCATACGTGGCTTTACAGATACACCAACTTATCTGTTGAATGAAATGTATGTAGTTTTCTATCATCTACCTACATTTAATTCTACGGATAAGTTGGTGGATCTGTACTTCATAGTGATCTTATGTTAGATAGTACCTGTAAATATTATTTGCTCGTAACGATTTATTCATTTATACGAACGATTTTTAACTAGCGATTTGTTTGTTTTGTGTGATAGTAACAAAATACAACGAAAATAGATCTCTACGTTGTTGACGTTCACATTTCACTTTATTTTGACAGTTAAGTACAGAGCAGCGCCATCTATTTTCGTGTATGCATGATTTGAAACGGCCGTGAAAACCCCACATTTGGGACTCGTCCCGCCATTTTTGAAAAGAGACGTCGTCTACTTTTATTTTATTTATTTTCCTAGTGTTTTTTGAGTTATTTTTTGTTATTTTGGTGGCAATTTTACCAATGTAGCTCGTTTAAGGAGCACAAGTGTAGTGAAATGAAATATAAGTGAATTTCGTGACTTTTCAATTTGGTGGAAATTGTCTAGCAAAGTTTTAGTAAAACAACTACCGTTTTACTAAAACATGACTCGACTTTGACTTTGCCGACTTTGAAGGAGTGTAACATTGCAAATTATATTGAAAAAACACTAATGAAAATGAAAAATAACTTGAAAATGGCAAATGCGCAAACAGTGCGGTGCCAATTAAAAAATATATATAATAAAAAACACCTCATTGCGTTCTAAAAGCTAGACAAAATAAATACCCAAGCTATTTTAGTTTCAGAGTTTCGACATAATAAGATAGACCAATTGAACAGATGAGTGTATCAAACCCAATTTAGGAGTACAGAGAGCTCATGTGAACCTATTTGATGTGAAAAACAAGAATTGACTCATTATAATAACGAAATTCAAGTCAAAGGCGGTAGCGATGCTAACATCACAACATTCTACAAAATAAACTAGGTACCTGTTATTTGTGAACTAAATTAGCGTTTAGTGGGCTTTGTGTTCATCTGTAATTATAATTATTATGTATATACATATATACGCATATATATAAATATATATATATATATAATAGGAGTCTGGCGTGTCCAGGATCTCATGGGGCAGGGTGTTCCATAGATGCCGATTAGATTCGGTCTCATCTCAAAGTCTTATTAGTTGAATAAAATAAATAAATAAATAATGCTGGTCTAGCCCCAAGCTAAGCAGAGCTTGTGTTATGGGTACTAGATAACTTGTAGATAGGTATTTTTATTATACATAGAATATACCCAGAACACCCTGAACAAATATTTGGAGATTGTGGGTTGGATTCCCGCTGCGGAAAAAATGTTTGTATGATCTGCAAAACATTTGTTCCGGGTCTGGGTGTTGTGGTAGAATTGTACTAGTAGTTCCTGATACCCACGACATAGGGGATCCTAGTGTGGGGTCAGGACTATGTATGTGACTGTTGGGTGTTATGTTATGTTAATTACTTGAACTAATTTAACAAGTATCAAACTACGCTCTGATCTCTTGGAGACAGGATCGAATAGGAAAAAAATTGTAGGTGTAAGGGATCGAACAGGCCTAGGGATCGAACTCAAGGTATCGAACAGGAACTACTCAAACCTACGCAGCCTAGCAAACGCTGAGTTGGGGACCCTTTTGTGGCTTACGTCGGGCACACACACAAATTGTCATACTTTTTTTTCTGAGTTTTTTTTTATTATTGTTTGTTTACTTCTTGCTATTTGATGAGTGTCTTTCTGTTTTGTATAGTCACAAATAAATGTTTTATTTCTTTATTTCTTGACAACTATTTTATTCCAATTTGTTGGACTTTGTTTTTTTGATGTGAAACATCTACTGGCGCGTCTTGGCAGTAAAATCTACTCGTATGTCGTGACGGCCAAAAGTATCAATGCAGTAACTTCATCATTTCATAGCTTGCACCAAAAACCGACTCCCATACATCAATCCATAGGTTTAATATTTTTATCATTTCAGTCTCGCATTGACATTCTTTATTAATTGATAATTATAACACAATGTGGAGTTCGTTAGGATATATTGTAACAAAAATAGTGATGGGGCAATTTGGCCGAAACCAACCTTCGGCTTGTGTCAGACAGCGACTGATAATCTCTTATTTAATAAAAAAACAACTATTCTAGTTAGCCTGTGTGCACCCACTACTGGGTAAAGACATCCTCGCTAATACGCTACTCTCTCCGGTCCTGTTCTGTCCAACTGAAATTCAAAGGAATTATTGAAAAAAATGTTCGTGTAGTAAAAATATATCTAGCGGTTCTGCAAACGCAAGACGAGCAAAAACTTGTATAAAACTATGCTTCATGGTGGTTCATAGTCTCTATCATTTCAACTTCTTGAACGATTTTGATTATATTCCAAATTCTTGATTAAAATTGAGTACCGACTGTTTCTGCTAAATATTATCAAAATAAACCGGTAAATGGCTTCCCTTCAATAAAGTGATCGTATAGTGGTTCCGTTTTACCTTTTGATGTAAGGAACCCTAAAAATGGTATTTGCATTTGGTACTATTTATGCCGTGAATTTTCGGGCGTGCGTTTCCTTTCATGGATGTCGTTAAAGCTAAGGGATTACACCAGGTATAGGCAGCATCATCTATCTGAGTACTCAATACCAATGCCACTGTCACCAATCCGCCTACCAAGCGTCGTGATTATGGCAAATCCCCCCAATGCATTTTATAGGGAAAGCCTTGCCCAGCAGTGGACATCAAACGGCTAATCATGATGATGTTATTATTGTTAGATAAATAATTTGTCATATTATTGAACTATGAAACTTTGTATAATGTCACTTCACTACTGTATCGATGAATTTTTAAGCAAATTTAGTTAAAAACTTTTTATTTTTTAAAAAGCACTCAGGTTCGTGTCTGACTCGCGCACTAAGGGTTCCGTAGCATCAGCTATAATAACGAAAAAATAATATATTTGTTGTATGGGAGCCCTCTTAAATATTTGATTATTCTATTTTTTTGTATTTGTTATTGTTATGTATGGATTATTTCCTAGCGTGGGTAGTTGTACTATATGTATCATGCAATAAATATCTACCCTCAGTTGGCTCTGAATCTCTGTGTTTGATTGCAACATATCACTGGCAACGGGATGGAAATTAAATAATTTTAATTGTTTTAAACGCGTGTTGACAACTTAATACCATGCCACTCGGTAAAATAGAAAGTTTCGATATCAATGACCAAAATTGGGACACTTATGTGCGTCGTGTGAAACAATTTATCGCGCTCAATGAAGTCAAAGAAACTTTACATGTTTCCACTTTAGTGACACTCGTCGGTCCTCAGTGCTATGATCTGATGTGCGATTTATGTGCTCCGGACCTGCCAGAAGATAAATCATGGGCAGTTCTCGTGAAATTAATAAAAGATCATTTGGAACCAGAGAGATCGGAAATTGCAGAGCGACACGTCTACAGGCAAAGGAAGCAGGCGCAGGGCGAAAGTGTTCGCTCCTATTTGCAAAGTTTGAAGCATCTGGCTAAGACTTGCAACTTTGGTGTCTCGCTAGAAGTAAATCTGCGTGATCAATTCGTGTCAGGATTGTTCAGCGAGGACATGCGATCCAGGCTGTTTGCCGAGAAGAACATCGATTACAAGCGGGGCGTTGAGCTCGCTTTGGCATTGGAGGCGGCGGAGCGGCACGCGAGCGTGGCGGGTGCTCCGGCCGCGGGCCTGAGCGGCGCGCCCGTGAAGGACGAGGGGCTCCACCGCGTCGGCGGAGGCGGCGGCGGAGGCGGCGGCGGTGCACAGCGCGCGCGCCAGGCCGCGCCCGCTCAAGGCGGGGCTGCGACGGCGGCGCCCGCGGCGCGCCAGCTGTGCTCGCGGTGCGGCAAGCCCGGTCATGTGCCCGGCAGGTGCCGGTACAGGTTTTATTCATGTGACAAGTGCGGTGAAAAAGGACATTTGAAGGCGACGTGCAAAAATAATGACGGTAACGGGGCCGCAAAGAAAGGTCAGTACTTTTTGGACGATACCGATTCCGATGACGATCACCACTTTTATAACTTGGTCAGTAATAATGGTGATAAGCCCTACTATATTCGATTGAGTGTCGAGAATGTGCAGTGTAAATTTGAGATTGACACGGGTAGTAAAATTTCTGCAATATCTAAAAAGTTTTACGGCTTACATTTTTCGCAGATACCTATTCAAAGCAGAACTCTTACGTTTCGATCTTATACTGGTGACGTCATCGAGACATTAGGTTATATTGTGGTCCGCGTGAAAGGGGTTTCGGAGGCCGCTAATATGAAGCTTTATGTAATAGATAACGGGGGACCTCCACTGTTGGGGCGCATTTGGATTAAGCATTTAAAACTATCGCTTTTTAAGAACGATAATGGTATGATCTACAACGTGGCTAAAGTAGATTCGATGGCTAATACTCTTCGAAGCGAATTTCCTGAGGTATTCGCGGAAGGTTTAGGTACTTGTAAATCGCGCATACGGCTGCACCTGAGTGATGAGACGCCGGTATTTGTTAAGGCGCGGTCGCTGCCGCTGGCGCTGCGCGAGCGCGTCGAACGGGAACTCGATCGGCTGCAGCGGGAAGGGGTCATCTATAAAGTTGAAAGGTCTGACTACGGCACGCCGATTGTACCGGTAGTTAAAGCTAACGGCGATATTCGCATTTGTGGTGACTACAAGGTGACCATTAACTCGCGGCTCAAGGACTTTCATTACCCGCTGCCGCGGATCGAGGACCTCTTCGCGACCTTGTGTGGGGGCGAACAATACACGAAGTTAGATTTATCTAATGCTTTTCAGCAATGTATTTTAGAGGATGACTCACAGCCGTTTTCGGCCATCACTACTCATGTAGGAACCTTCGCCTATTCCCGGGTACCTTTCGGTATCAAGTGTATTCCTGAAAACTTTCAGAAAATCATGGAAGAAACATTGAGTGGATTGCCATCAACGACCGTGTTCGCTGATGATATTTGTGTGACTGGCGCCACTAAAACGATTCATATGTCTAACCTTAGGGCAGTTTTAAAAAGATTAAAAGATAACGGACTTCGAATAAATTTTTCCAAGTGCCAATTTTTTAGAGATTCGGTGACCTATTTAGGGTATAAAATTGACAAGTTTGGTTTGCACACGGACTCAAAAAAAGTTGACGCGATTGTGGCCGCTCCGGTCCCAACGAACGTGACCCAATTGAGGAGTTTTATCGGCCTTGTGAATTTTTATTCTAAGTTTTGTCCTAACATTAGTGACATACTAAAACCTATGTATAGCTTATTGAAAAAGAACACGAAATGGACTTGGGATAAAAATTGTGATACTGGATTTAATAAAATCAAAAAATTGTTAAGCAGTTCTCCGGTGCTAGCACACTATGACCCGAGCCTGCCATTGATACTGTCAGTGGACAGCAGTCAGTACGGGCTGGGCGCGGTGCTGGCGCAGCAGTACGCGGACGGCAGCGAGCGACCCGTGTGCTGCGCCTCGCGCACTCTCAACGCGGCTGAGACCAACTACTCGCAGTTGGATAAGGAGGCGTTAGCCATAGTGTTCGGGGTCACTAAGCATCATCAGTATTTGTACGGTAGAAAATTTTTACTTAGAAGCGTACACCGAGCTCTCAGTTACATATTTGGTAAAAATAAAGGGATACCCGTGACAGCCGCCAGCCGGTTACAACGTTACGCAGTAAAGTTGGCGGCGTACGATTACGACATTGCATTCGTGAGATCTGAACAGAACTCCGTCGCCGATGCGTTGTCGCGTCTCCCGCTCGCGGCGACTGGGAGTCGAGCCAGGGGCGAGGACGAGGACTGCAGCTACTTGAGTTTTGTGCAGGAGAACTTACCGGTAAGTTTTAACCAGATCAAAGCAGAAATGGCAAAAGACACTCTATTGAACAAAATATACGGTTACATAATGTTCGGTTGGCCGTCGTCGGACACCGAAAAGGAAGCTGAGAAACCGTTCTTTCGAAGAAAGGACGCCCTACACTCGGATCGAGGATGCTTGGTTTGGGGCTATAGGATCGTGATACCCAAATCCTTACAAGAAACTATTTTGAACGAGATACACGAAGGTCACCCAGGTATAGTAAGAATGAAGCAGATAGCTAGGAATTACGTATGGTGGGAGACGCTGGATGCGGATATTGAGCGGGTGTGCGCGGCGTGCGTAGCGTGTCGCTCGCAGCGTGCCGCGCCGCCAACCGCGCCGCTGCATTCATGGCCATGGCCACACGAGCCCTGGATAAGACTTAACATGGATTTTTTGGGCCCGTTTCGAGGTAAGTACTATTTTGTCACAGTGGACGCGCACTCAAAGTGGATCGAGGTGGACAAAGTAGCTAGTACGTCGGCGTCTAACGTAATCAGCAGTCTTCGGCGGTTATTTGCCCGGTTTGGTTTGCCGAAAAGAATAGTGACCGACAATGGGCCTCCTTTCTCTTCGGCTGAGTTCGGTACGTATCTGCAGAGGAACGGCATTAAGCATACGGCCATCGTGCCATACCACGCAGCGAGCAATGGCGCGGCCGAGAACGCGGTGAGGACCATAAAGAGGGTCCTGAAGAAGGCATGTCTCGAGAGCGTCGACGACGATTTAGCCTTGAGTAAGTTTTTGTTCATGTACCGCAACAGCGCGCACAGTACGACAGGACGTGAGCCGGCTGTGGCTATGTTCGGACGGCGTCTGCGTGGCCGCCTCGACCTGCTGCGTGCTGACCCTGGCGAGGCGGTGCGCGACGCGCAACTGCAGCAGGAGGAGCGCGCCGCAGCCGCCCGCTACGTGACCGACGCCCGGCGACCCAGTGCTGACGCGCGACTACTCGGCGCGCGGCCAGAAATGGACAGATGGGGTAGTCGTGGAGCGTTCGGGACCCGTCTCATACAAGGTAAAGACGATGGACGGACGAGTTCATAAACGCCACGTCGACCAGTTACTTGCCGACAGAAGTGTAAAGTCACGTTTCTCGCTATCTAATGTATATCAGGGGAGTGACGGTGAACTCGGTGATGCGGGGTCAGATTCGCGCGGGGACAAAGGGTTATCGAGTCACTCGCATGCCGATGCGGGTGTTGTGGATAGTCCGCGGATAACGACGCCGTCGCCTCCGCCGACGCGCCGGACAGCCCGGCCGCGGTTGCACCGCAGACGTCGCCGCCGCCGAGCGTGACACAGACGCGCCGGAGGGCTGCTCTTAGGCTTGTAGAAAAGATGAAGAATTATAAATAAATATTTATTGTACCCTTAGGGTTAGGTACTGTATTCATTGTACTCGTTATATCGATTATGAATAAATGCATACTTTTGTGTTATGATGAATAGCTATAAGTAGGTATGTCTACTTATGCATTAGCTAGTTACGTACCTACCTATAATGAATCGGTACCTTGTAATAGTTTAAGGGAGGACAGTGTTATGTATGGATTATTTCCTAGCGTGGGTAGTTGTACTATATGTATCATGCAATAAATATCTACCCTCAGTTGGCTCTGAATCTCTGTGTTTGATTGCAACATATCAGTTATTATAGCGGCAACATAAATACATAATTTGTGAAATTTTCAACTGTCTAACTATCACGGTTCATGACATACAGCCTGGTGAAAGGCGCGTAGGCGAAGAGACAGACAGACACACGGACAGCGGAGCTTTAGTAATAGGGTCCCGTTTGGGTTCGGAAAACTAAAAAACTGAGTTAAGGTAGAAAATAGATATAAATCATTGAGTCAGTGTCAGCGGGTAAAAAAAAGTAGGTACGCGTGTACTTTTCATATGAACTTTCAAATCAGGTAATTTTAATTTTAAAATAGGTATTGTACGAATTGTAATTCCTAACAATATTGTAGCTTAAGCGACAAGGATTAAGCGCAAATCAACAAAAAGAAGCTAAGCATCGCTGCCAATCATAAAGCTGTGATTATCACGCCTACCTATGGACACTTTAAGTAACGCCGAAAATAAAATATCTAACGCCGAAAACGTAGCCGAAAGCTCACCCCATCCATATGTCCCATCCTTACTTTAGTCTAAAGCGTGGGCCTAATAATAAATTGGTCTAATTGGGTATAAGTTGATTAATGCCGAAATTGATTGGGTTATCTCGGGTAAACTTTTGAGACATTGTCTCGTCCCTAATGAAGCTTGTTTAAATTATTTTGGTTTGATAACTCTTTAAGCTTGTTTACATTCGTTAACCCAGCCTTCATCATCATCATCATCATCGGACTATTGCAGTCCACTGCTGAGCCTAGGTTTATTTTATTAAGAAGAGGCAGATAACAGCTAAATTACGTCACTATCTAACTCAGTAAAGTTCAGGTAAGTTAGAAAGTGACAGAACAGCGCCCGCGCAACGAATAGTGAACGATAATCAGCAAAAACAATATTTATACAAATAAATAATGCGTAATCGAAAATATAATTTTACTAATGGCCTCTAAAATAATATTATTTGTTACTCTTATTAATTTTATCAATGCACGTTGATAGGTAATCGAGATATTTACGTTACAAGCGCATTATAGAGGTTAGTTAAAATTTATCAATATCGTGTTTTAGGCTCTATTATGCCCTCGAAAATAGTATGAAGTTTTTTTTTATCATAGACTTTGTTGCTTTTTCTAAATGAGAAGCCTATTTGAAGAGTCAGCAATTAGTAGTAGCAGTACATTGCTAAAATTAAGTCGGAACAATTACGATGGCCTGCATTACTTCACAGGTCGCGTCCACCTAGGACGCGCCATACTTGGTATTGCATTGGTGGTATGCTATTGGCATTTTTACTAAAAAAAGTCTAAGTCAAGTTAAAAACATAAAGTAAAAGCAGAATTTTACTTTATTTGTAAACGGAATTTATTCAATAATAAAATGTAAATCACGCACAATACTTAAATATTTACCGAACAATAAAAAACAATTTTACGTACATTTTGAGTGATGAAAATAATAAAACAAAACTCTCACAAGCCTTTATGATTAGAGTAATAAAATAAGATGCTGAGAAACAAAAACGGCATAGTTTTCCAACAAGCGTAAGCATTATATTATGTAATGAAGAATGTCATAAATTAAGGTGGTTGCTTTTTCATACTAACGTATTTTACCAAATATGGGCGAACATAGTATAATTTTGCACTGAAATAACTGTCGTTGGCTTTTATATTGGTCATTATTAGCGGCAAATCATATTTGGTTCAAGAAAACACTGAATTAATAGCGAAAATAACATCGAAATTTTAGTCCATACAAGTCATTTCGATGTTATTTATATTGATCATTCGAATAATGACCAATATAAAAGCCAACAACAGTCATTTCAGTGTAAAATTATGCTCTGTTCGCTCATATTTGGTAAAATAAGTTAGTATGAAAAAGTGGTGTGCCGCAGGTCGAATGACTTGCAGTAGGGGTACAGTCGCGGAATGAAAATGTTCGTCAGTTTTCAAAGGAATCCCCTTAGCTTGTCGCGAGCACATATTACCTTTTCCAACTATTCTACGTAGCAGACTGCTGTATAGAAAACTATAACTTAAAAGTTTATTATAAAGATCAAAATCGCACACCTTTGATCAGTTGCTTGTTTAAGTTTAGAACGACTTTTTTAGGGTCCCGTACCTAAAGGGGCCAAACGAAGCCCTATTGCCCTCGCTCATCCATCTGTCCGTCTCTCTATCACACGGGTCTATAGCGGCTAAACCATTGAAGTATTCATAATATTTGTACTGTTTATGTATCTTACTGACCCAAACCCAAAAAATATTTTGAAGTATGGTTCCCGTACAAGTTAAAGTGGGGAGGGAAAAATAAATCTGTCGTACCCTAGCATGTGGAGTATAATTTTAGAGCTTATTAAGTAGAATAAGACTTTATTTTTGTTACTAAGTTCAATTTAATTTCCATTTAAACTTTCAGATATTCTACATATTTATTATAAATATTTTACCAAAAAATTATAATATTTTAGTAATTAGAAACATTTTGAGAATTTTCTCATATTTCTATTGCAAACAGATTTAATTTTGCGTGTGGATTAACTAAACTTAGGCAATTTATAACTTCAACATTTGTTACGGAACCACAAATTATATAATAGTTTCTACAACGGAAACCTGAATGCGCGAGGTCCGATGCGCACTTGGCCAGTTTTTTATTGAGTTAGCCAGAAGTTTTGTCATTTTATTCGTAGACTATCTGTCATTCAATCGCCGCTAATATCCGTTGTCATGGTAACTGAAGGTTATTTTCGTAATATTGACAATACTGTGTCGATAAAACAGTACCAATGCAATGCCATGTCGGTAAAGCAGTACCTATGCTTTTTGCATTGAACAACCAAAAATAGGCCCTAAGGTGACGAACATTTTCATTCCACCACTGTACATTAAAACCTGTTTTCTACGTAATGTGTATTGGTTCTACTTGGTCTCTAATTTCCCTCTAACTTATCTGTGGATGTTCATACTCATCTTGGCTTGTCAATAACCTCCTTGTTATGACTCTGTCTCTATTTTATAATACAATAGACTGAACTTTATGGATTTTAAATTATTCATCGCTAGGATTTATAAGCGAGTTGAAATACGTTGCAGTACAAATTCCCAGTATGGTGGGAAAATATCGTAGGTAGGAATTGGTTTTAAGTTGATGGAGGTAATACATTGTTACCCTGCCTTAACAATGCATTACCTCATAGGTCACGTCCACCTAGGACGCGCCCTATGTGGCATTGCACTGCACTCGCCACCCTGAGACCTAAAGATGAAAAGTCTCATGTGCCTGTAATTTCACCGGCACCCTTACCCTCCAAACCGGAACACAGCAATGCGGGCAATACTACTTTGTGGCAGAAATAGGTATGGAGGTAGTACTTCCCTGAACGAACTCTTTCACAAAACAGCTCTACTACTATTAAAAATAAAAATAAAATATAAAAAAAATGATCGGGACGGTGTGCTGATCACAATGAGCCTTAACACGGCCAGTCTACTATTATCCATCGAGGAGTTCCGTTGTGCACCTTCCGTCTCCATCATCAGATCAGCTCGCTGTCACCATAATATTGTATTAACACTGGAACTTGACAGGTATGCAAAATTTCACCTCAATCGAACGAGGTTAACTGTAGAATTGAAACTATCGTGGTTGGGAATCATATTAACTTGAGGTTAACTGGTTCAAAATTCAGTTTCAAGATTTATCTTATTATTTATTTATTTATCGACGACCTCTGTAGCGCGGCGGGCGAAGCTTGGCCTGCGACGCAGGAGGTTGCGGGTTCGATTCCCGCAAGCCCTTTTCCTTTTATATGATAAAAAAAAAAAAAAATTTAAACATATAAATACCCCTAACGCATGAAACGGCTCAAACGATTTTGATAAAACATGTCTAAGAAACACCGCGGTTTCACCCGCGTAAGCCTCGATCCCGTGAGAATATCAGGATAAAAATGTGCCTTTGTGTTATTCCTGGAGTCCAGTTACCTCCATTATAAATTCCATGCTAATCCGTCCAGCCGTTTTAGCGTGAAGAAGTAACAAACACACTAACACACAAACTTTCGCATTTATAATATTAGTAGGATATAGTATTTCAAATATAAAACTGCATTCAAATCGGTTCACCCGTTTGCAGCTGTGTGCGATGGTGCCAAAGCACTCAGGAAAACAGACAGACACACACATACACACGCGTATTTGTCGACCTCTGTGGTGCGGCAGGTAAAGGTTCATCTACGACGCAGGAGGTTGCGGGTTCGATTCCCGCCTCGGAACAAATATTTGTACGATCTGCAGATATTTGTTCAGGGTGTTCTGGGTACTTTCTGTGTATAATAAAACATATCTATCTATATAATGTATTGTATTAAGTATATCAGTTATCTAGTACCCATAGCACTAGCTCTGCTTAGCTTGGGGCTAGATAATGTTGTGTGAACTGTCCAGCATTATTTATTTAAATAAAACATCCCACTTTTTGCGTCGGGTTTTAAAAAGTGTGTAAATAGGTACCTACCGACTTATATATAGTTATTGTATGCTTGTCTGGCATCAAACACAAATTTTCATCTAGTTACACTATCACAGAATACTACTACGCCATGATTTAGTACAAAATAAAGCTGTACAATTTGCAGAGAACATTTTAATAGCCCTGTAAAGTACCGTCAGCAAATAAACCATTAGACTCGAAATCTAATTAACATAATTAGCTGGTATTTATTGCTTTATAAATACGTCACAACTAGTCACAAGCTAATTAGTTATGTTGGGCCAATATTTTGTTTGAGAATGAAAATCTAAATTAAACTAGTAAATGTTTACGAGTAACTTTCAGGTACCTTAACCGTCTGCCGAGCACTTACGGCCACACAGGAACTGGCAGACTAGATTTTTCTGTAACTACCTTCGACCAAAGTAAAATTTATTTACGTCGATGGTAACTACCAATATATTGCTATTTGATGCCACAAGTCTCATATCTGCATCAAATGAAGTAAAAACCATTAAAAAAAACCGGAATGCGATGTCTCTTATCTTTGTATCAGATAACGAAGAGGGTAATACGGTTGCAGCTTGTACTATATACGCATGGTCAGAAGAGAGTTTAAACAAAAAAAAAGGGGTTTTTTAGCGCCATCTGTTGACGAGTGGACACGCTATTGACAATGTGTCGAGCAGGCATGTGTGAGGCTGTGTTTCCACCAAAGATGTGCGAGGTAGATGAGCGTTGCGAGGATGTGTAGCGAGGCTGTGGAACGATGTGAGTGTTTCCACCAGAGATGTGCTAGGCAGCTGAGCGGTGCGAAGATGCGAAGCGACGCTGGGAAACGGTCCGCAGATGAGCGGTGCGAGGATGTGTAGCGGGCTCTTTTCAGATGCGAGCGAAAACTTCAAACGCAAAGGCTCGCGTCCATCCTTTCCACACATCCCTCGCGCACATCTCTCGCACATATTCCTCGCACACATCCCTCGCACACATCCCTTGCACACATCCCTTGCACACATCCCTCGCTTGTTTTGTACATATAATAACCAAACTCTGCTAAGCCGTTTCCACCAGAGCTGCGCTGAGCGAGGCTAGGTAAATGAAGTGATTATATTATTAGTTGGTTCTTAACAAACACATCCCTCGCTACGCATCCTCGCTCATCTCTGGTGGAAACGCAGCCTTAGATTAATTGACCTGTCTATGGATAGTTCAAGAATATTTAAAAGTGTTCTACGGAATTCATAAAAGCCAGAAAAGTCTATTATTTTTTGCCTTATGATTTTCGAGTAGTAGTATTATCCTGTCTTTCCTGAAAACTATAATCTGGGTCTCTTCAAGTCTAGAGTGAATAGATGCCTTCTAGACCTTTTTGGTCCATCTTCGGCCACATCGTCACTTACGAACAGGTGAGAGGTCCACCAAAGTTAAAAAAAAAAAAAAAAATTGCACAGTTACATGCGCCATGATCATGGGAGCACTGAAGACTTAGTGAGTCGATGTTATGGGTAGCTATATCGATGTATACTCTTTCTGGCTCTTTTATTAAGGACGATACGGCTATTTTATGGTTCTGCTATAGGTTAATGGAAGATTCTGTACTAAAACCGTGAGTATGTTCTAACAATAGCAGAAAGACTCAAACTATGTCTACGCCATCCTCCTCCTCGCATCGTATTCCTCAATGCTGAGGGTCGTGACCCCCTCTATGGATCACTTTCTGCCGGACGATGTTGCGCTGCAATGAGATCTGTTGCCAGCGAGCTGCACGGCTTCGTGGAGTTTTGAATCGAGAGTGGTGCGGATCTGGTCTGACCAACGTTACGGGCAACGGCCTCGTGGCCTCTTTCCCTCGATTTTGTCAGTGATAATCAGCTTCTCTAAGTTGTCACTGTCTTTCCGTGCTATATGACCAAAATACTCAAGGACTCGCAGTTATCTTGAGTTCCTTGAGTATTGACACGTTCGTCCTACGGGCTGTCCAGGGGATTTACAGCATCCATCTCCAACACCACATCTCGAAAGCGTCTACACATCTGCAATCTTTCGCTTTGAGAATCTACGCTTTAAACACATCAAATTTAATGTTTCCTATTGTGTGGCTTATGCATATACATAACAAAACCACACTCGCAGAGAATCGATAGTGGTACCGTCTTGGCGTGCACATAAACCGATACCAAAGTAATAACATTTGGATCACGAACTTCCCTGAACTTCCACACTCGTTCGAGCATGTCAACTAACTAAGGAAAATAGTCACGATATGAACGATTTATTTGGCAGGGGAGTAAATAGTTTTTACTCTGTACCCTTTCGTTCAAAACTATTAAGAGGGCGTGTGGCTTCGGTTCGTGAACTAGTACAGGTTTGTCTAAGTTTTTCATTCGTCATCCCGTCTATCGAATTGCTAGTCGTTATTTGTTTCTGTGTATGGTTTTAATGAGTTTCTCAACAGGTCCGCCAATAATTTTCTGCATGTAAAAACGACATTTCGACGAACGGCATTATTTATTCTGTGACCTAAGTACAGCCCTCGGATACAAATAACAAAAAATATTGAGCCTTTCGGGGACGAGAATCGGGTCAATGGGGAACGCCCATCGCGTTTTCAAAATTATTTCAGGGTATCTGTTATAAGTGGCGCGTGTTCCGAGAGCTGGCTCTTATCTGGCTCAACGAATTAGTGTTGCCATTCAGTGTGGCAATGACGCTAGCATATTGGGGACATTTCCATGTGCTAGAACCGATTTGCCAAATATAAAATAAAAAAGGGACATTAATTCCTTGCACTTCTCTACTCTTCGGAGACGTGGTGTCTCTATCGCAGACATATTCGCACATTGGATAGTTTCCATCTGAAATGAATCCGGGACATAATGAACGTTAAGTGGTCCGATTACGTAAGAAATACCGAAGTGTTACGAAGATCCAGCATGTGTGGTATCGAGGCATATCTAATGCGGCGCCAACTGCGATGGTGTGGCCATGTCTCCAGGATGCCCGACGAGAGAGTAGCGAAGCGCATTTTCTTTTCTGAACTCCAAAAAGGGAAACGCAAACCCTGTGGTAAATAACTCAGATTCAAGGATGTTCAGAAAAGACATATGAATAAATGCAACATTGAGCCCTCTCATTGGGAGTCTATGGCACAAAAGCGCCCGGAGTGGAGAAGGCTGGTACAGCAGAAGGTCTGGGCATTTGAAGATGATAGAAGGCGCGATTTTGATTTAAGGTGGTCGCTTTTCCATACAAACGTATTAGCACAAATATGGGCAAACAGAGTATAATTTTACACTGAAATGACTGTTGTTGGCTTTTATATTGGTCATTATTTGCGTCAACACATATTTGGTTGAAGAAAACAGTGGATTAATAGCGAAAATAACATCGAAATTTTAGTTCATTTATGTCAGTGTGTGAGTGTACACTGACAGTGTCACACACATAGCCGCAGATTAGATAACAGTAACATGTCACTTACACGCGACGTTGTCAGCTCGTGACTTACGCCGGCTAAGCGCTGTTGCCGCTTCGATCTGTCATATCATAATTAGCTCGGATAGAAAATATTAGAAAAACAAACATTTAGGATTGGACATGTGTATGCGAATCAGCCAGACAGCCGGAGGCCGCAATGCATTGCAAGGTCTCTACATATGAACTTTGTATAAATAATGGGAGAAAATTAAATTACAAACAACTAGACAGAAATTACAGACAAATATAATATTATCTTAATTACGTAAAAATTAAATTAAATACTACTAGCTGATCATAATTACCTATATATTTACGCACAAGGTTTTTTGAACTGAGACCTCACGAATACACACGGTTTAGGTAGGTTACCTTATTTATTTCGAAAAAATATCTATGTACATCCACATGTGGTTCGAAAAGTTAGACCTTCAACGTCGTTAAAATTCCTAGAAACGGGAGGTCAACAAAGAATGTTATACACTGGTTGTTATTTTATAGAGTAGGTACCTACAAGTTTCAAGATTCATAAATTTTAGACTTTTCCCAGTATTTGTATCATAAAAGCTACAAACGTAAAAAAAACAGCGTTGTAGGATTAGTGGAAGTACCCTAGAGGTTTTGTTTTTTTACATTTTTGATTTACCCTAACATCTCAGAAACTAAAATAGTTTTGAAATGTCGAAGCGAGGAACTTTCATATGACACCACATTTGATCTGATATTCTCACTTTTTTTTACCTCCTCTTGGACCCCAATATCTCAACAACCCCCCGACCGATATAGCTCATAACCTTACCAACAAATTGTACCAATACTATCACCTCCCAATCAAATTTCATGAAGATCGGATTAACGGTTCGGAAGTTATGCTCGGACAAACATACATACATACATACATACAAATGCCAATTCTTCCAAGTTGAATCAGAGAACTCGCTTCGCTCATTCAATATTTAAAAAAAAAAACATAGTATTGCCTTGTTTCAGTCGAAGTCAGTTCTGTGTAGGTAGGTGAAACTACAATCTTCAAACAAATTCGTTGAAATGATTCCTAGGGGTCTTATTCATTATAATTGCCAGTTAGGGTCTTCGGAAGATTCAGATATGCAGGCCCAGGGTGGGTATTGAACATTTTGCCTCCTGCTTAGAAGACAAGAGTTCATCTTACTATGACATGTTATGTCTGTTCGTGTATGTCACAGCCACTTTTTTCCGAAACTATAGGATCTATGCTGTTGAAACTTGGTAAGTAGGTGTATTCTGTGAACCGCATTCAGATTTTCACAAAAAAATAGAAAAAAACAAAAAAAAAAATGGGGGTTCAGTTCTAAGTATTAGTACTTAGAACTGAAACTCAATTTTTTTTTTCATCAAACCCGTTGGTGTGGGGTATCTATGTATAGGTCTTCAAAAATGATATTGAGGTTTATAATATAACTTTTTTCTAAACTGAATAGTTTGCACGACAGACACTTCTAAAGTGGTAAAAAGTCCCCCCACCCCAACCTCGTAACTTCTAAAATAAGAGAATGATAAAACTAAAAAAAAAATGTACATTACCATGTAAACTTCCAACGAAAATTGGTTTGAACGAGATCTAGTTAGTAGTTTTTTTTTAATACGTCATAAATCGTAAACCATCCAAGAACTTTGATATTATGTTACTTGCTGCTACGGGACCCTTCATGGGCGACTCCGACTCGCACTTGGCCACTTTTTTTTTTAATTTCCATAATATTATTTGCATGCAATGCATATCAGCCGGCCTAGCCAAAAGACATTCGCTTCGAAGCGATTCCATTCCTTTCTAGGCGCTAGTCCAGATGGTACGTTCCTAAGCACTAATTTATTACTAGTAGGTAATTGTGTTTATACTGTACTAGCCATTTCACCGCAGCTTGGCAAACAAACAAACAAACAAAACAACAAAGTTTACATATTTACAGGGAATTAATTTTGTAAAACTTAAAAAAAAACCGAACGAAATAAAACGGCTGAACCGATTTTGATCCAACAAAGCTAAGAACACTCCCGACAAATACACCTATCAAACAAAAACAAAAAACGATTTCGGTTCATCCGTTCGGGAGCCACGTTGGGACATACAGACACACACACACACACACAGACACGTCAAACTTATAACACCCCTTCGTTTTTCGTCGGGGGTTAAAAAATACAAAATAATAGTGAAGATAAATAAAAAAGCATAAAAAAGATAAATATTTTATACATAGTGTAATACAAATTAACAATCTTTTTTTTTAAGGAGAATTAGCCTTTTTGAAATGCAATCCTTTCCCTCATTGTCTCGCAAGTCGCAAAGGCCTCGAAATTAAAAATAATATAATTAATTTTTATTGAATGGGTTATCCTCTCTTTTAACCCCCGACGAAAAACGAAGGGGTATTATAAGTTTGACGTGTCTGTGTGTGTGTGTGTCTGTCTGTCCCATCGTAGCTCCCAAACGGATGAACCGAAATCGTTTTTTTTTGTTTGAAAGGTTTATTTTTCGGGAGTGTTCTTAGCTTTGTTTGATCAAAATCGGTTCAGCCGTTCAGCGTTGGGGTTTTTTTTTTAATTTTTACAAAATTAATTACTAACTCAACTATAATCTGGACCTCTTCAAGGCTAGAGTGAATAGGTGCCTTCTAGACCTTTGTGCTCCATCTTCGGCCGCATCGTCACTTACCAACAGGTGAGATCGTGCACAAACAAAGGTCTATCAATGTTAAAAAAAAAAAAAAAAAAAACTTGTTGAAAATAGGGTCAACTGCGGATTTCCTCAATGAAGAATTGTTACTTCGTCGGCTTTATTTCTCAAACTCAAGACATCACAATAATGGAAATGGAGCGCGACGAATTATTCCCATTTGTCACACTGATCTGTCCCCCCTAAGGTGACAGTTAGAACAAAAAAGTTGGATCTGTCCCCCTGTTGCGTGATTGGGTGATGGCTGGTACATTTGCGTGTAATTTTAATTTTGTAATTTTAATTAAACTAGCACTTGGCAGTTTATTTTTTATTTTTTATGATACAAATTGGCAAACTAGCATACGGCCTGATGTGAAGTGGTCACCGTCGCTTATAGACACCGGCAACACCGGGGGTAATTGTCGATGCGCTGCCTACCCTGAAGGAATTTATGACCATTTTTCATGAAATAAAACATGGTTACGTACGACATGTACGACACGGGAAAACCTCAGATGGAAGCTCATTCCATAGTTTATAGGCACAGAATAAATAATAGTACTTTATGGGGAAGAAATGATCTCGAGAAACGAGTCGTTCGAGAAACCCAGGGTTCTATGATGTGCGGATGAGCTTTGTCACGGTGCCGGGAAGAGCGATGGTAAAATCTCGATGCGAGGATGAGATCGGAAAGCTCGTCAGAACATTCCCCGTTGTAGAGGCGGTAGATCACGCAAAGAGATCCGATAGCTCTGCGTTGGCTAAGCGGTTCTAGAGTATCGGAGAGCTTGGGGTCACCGATGATGCTAATGGCTCTTCTCTGTAAGGAGTCAAAACGAAGCAGCTGGTACTTGGGTGCCCCGTGCCATAGATGGGAACAGTTTCTACGTGCGGCCTTACTTGTGCTTTGTAAAGCAATAGCCATTTATGCGGCGTAAAATAAAGTTTCTATGTGCATTATATTATGGGGGAGGCCTATGCCCAGCCGTGGACTTCAGTTGATCTAAACTGAATGATCTATCAATAAAAGCTGAAAGTAAATAAATCTTTAGAAAAAAAAGCGGCCAAGTGCGAGTCGGACTCGCCCATGAAGAGTTCCGTAGCAGCAAGTAACATAACATAAAAGTTCTTGGATGGTTTACAACTTATGATATATTAAAAAAAACTACGTACTAGATCTCTTTCAAAACAATTTTCGTTGGAAGTTTACATGGTAATGTTCACCATTTTTTTTTGTTTAGTTTTATCATTCTCTCTCTCGCAAACTATTCAGTTTAGAAAAAAATGATATTAGAAACCTCAATATCATTTTCGAAGACCTATCCATTGATACCCCACACAGGTTTGATGAAAAAAAAATGTGTTTCAGTTTTAAGTATGGGGAACCCCAAAAACTTATTGTTTTTTTCTATTTTTGTGTGAAAATTAGTTTCGGAAAAAAGTGGCTGTGACATACACGGACAGACAGACATACATGACGAATCCATAAGGGTTCCGTATTTTTTTTTTTCGGAACCCTGAAAAACTACTTCATAGCTAGGAATTTATACCCAATACAACATAAATACATACATAGACACACGCCTTTTTCCCCGAAAGAGTAAGCAGAGCCTCTCATGTGCCTCTTTTCACTGTGGGTTGCACCATCGTGGGAAATACACGTGACAAGTGGTGAGCTCATCGCCGCCATTGCTTCCCACGACTGACTCTGCTAATGCTTTCTTCCAGTATAATACATTCCTGAAATAAGCTAGCAGTCAGGAACTACAAGCTAACTACAAGTCCAGGTATAAGACTTAATAAAATTAGTGTGCTGATGAAAATGAGCCTAAGCACGGCCAGTTTACTATTATCCATCGAGGAGTTCCGCTGTCCACGTTCCGTCTCCATCATCAGATCAGCTCGCTTTCACCATAGTATTGTACTGTCATCGGAACTAGATAGGTACGAGTATGCCAAATTTCAGCTCAATCGGATATCGCAGGAGACACCATTGTTGCCACCCGTGAAATATAGTAGTAGTAGAGCTTTTTTGTGTAAGAGTTCGTCCGGGGAAGTACTACCACCATACCTATTTCTGCCGCAAAGCAGTAGTCCTCGCATTGCTGTGTTCCGGTTTGAAGGGTAAGGGTGCCGGTGAAATTACAGGCACATGAGACGTTTCACCTTTATGTCTCAGGGTGGCGGGCGCAGTGCAATGCCACATAGGGCGCGTCCTAGGTGGACGTGACCTATGAGGTAATGCACTGTTCATAGGCAGAGGTTACCGCTTAACATCAGGTGGGCCATCAGCATGTTCCGTCATTCTAGTAGTATAAAAAACAAAAAACATTCTGAATGCAATGCTTGACTTGTTGCTGAAAATACCGAAATTGATATATGTGTGCCTATAATATTTGAGGAGTTCCCTCAATCTTCATGGATTCCATCATCAGAAAAACATTTTAATGAAAATGGCACCAATCTGGAAGTATATCATGTAATTTTTTTTCCTAATCGTTACGTAAATGGTATAAGGTAACAAACATAATAAAAAACTCTGGAATTGATAACCTCCTCCATTTTTTGAGGTCGGTTAAGAATCGAGTACCTACTTTTTGATTTGAAATAAGGACACACCACAACACTCACTTCACAAACATAATATTGGCTGAAGCAGAATCAGTGTATTTTGTAGATCATTACAAAAACATTTATAAAAAAAAAATAGTCTGGTATCGAACCCAGTACTGTGGGTTTAGTGTCGAGAGATCTAGTCACTGGTTCACAAAAAAAAAGTAAAAAAAAAATACAAAAAATATAGGCAGTATAGAATCGAACGCAGTAACGTGGGTTCAGAAGTTCTGAGTCGACAGTCCAAGCCGCTAGTCCAACTATTTTGAAATTCGCGCGCCGAAATTAGCTTATAGTTCTAATACAATAATATCCTTGACTGTGTGCGTGAGTAGGCTTTCATATTGCTCGGAATTTGCTCGGCACAAGTATGTTAAAACTAGAGACTAAAATAACCTGAAATATAGCTAGGTACATAGCAAATAAACCACCATTTGCGTGAACGTTAGTGTTATGACATAATATGCACATTTTAATTCATAAATACATAAAATACTTCAAAATTTGGCAACAGCGCCATCTATTGACGCTGTCGTGCCTAGCTGACCACGAGGAACAACCTTAAAGCGCGACGATCTTAAAAGTAGACCGCCTTCTAATATAGTATACCATTATGAAAATAATACCCTCACGTGCAACTACTGCAAACGCACGTTTACAGCCAAGATAGGGTATGTAAGTCACATAAGAGCGCACCAGCGAAGCTCTTCCATATAAAGCAGGTAAACAGTCGCCGTGGCCGAAATCGGCTTGGATGACATCATCATCATCATCACACTTTTATTACTAACACAGGTATAGCTAATATTTAGGCATAGTGTAAGAGAAAAGGCCGATGGCTCAGCCATGCTGTTTTTAAGCCTCGTCTTAGAATGCTTCTGTCGTCACATGATACACGGAAGCTATCAGCTGTTCCCAAACAAAAGTGCAAATTATGTAGGTACTTAATAATGATTGCAAAAACAAGGAACAGCAGGACAACCACCGAGAACTCGCTAGGTAATACAAAAGGGTAAGTTGTAGGTATTTAGGCAAGTATATTCTGATAAGAAAAGAAGGGAATAAGAATGGGTGGTTTTATTATGTTTTATTTGAAAGGATTATACTTCTAGACTGGTCCCAATGACAGGTAATCACATTTAAGAAAAATGGGCATACTTCTCAAACAAATAGGCATCCATGAAATTTTAATTATGTTTTCTTCGCTAAATGCCGTTTTGCTTCCCCTATCTTATTGAGTGTAAACCCGTACAGAAGCGAGCAGTCGTGTTGAATGCGGCGGAACACGCGAGACGGACGTTTGCTTTTCATTACCTGCCTTTGATATTGTTGTGGTTTTATGCCTTTGTTTTCGATACCAGTCGAGGTATGTTTATAAGAATCTTATGAAAAACTAGCGGTCTCCCGCGTTTTCAGCCGTGTTATATAAGAGGGAATAAATATTGGGATAAGAGGTATAATATATTCGCCGAGTCGTTTCGGAGTGATAAACATTCTATTAATGACCATTATTAATTTCACTTTCAAATATTAGTGGGGATAAAGAATAATTTTTAAGTTGGGGTATTTAACGTAAAATTACCAATCTAAGTTTTAATTTTTAACTGACTAAATCAAGTACATTATTCAAATTATAAATATACATGGATACAATATTATAATTCCCAGGGATCACTGAACCAGAAACACCGTAGGACAATATTTTCTCGATAGAAAATAAAACCAAATTTACCTGTAACTCTTGGCTAGATACGATTGTTTATTAAAATGGTTTTTTTTTTTTTTTTTATACTACTGGAATGGCGGAGCAAGCAGATGGCCCACCTGATGTTAAGCGGTAACCTCTGCCTATGAACAGTGCATTACCTCATAGGTCACGTCCACCTAGGACGCGCCCTATGTGGCATTGCACTGCGCCCGCCACTCTGAGACATAAAGATGAAAAGTCTCATGTGCCTGTAATTTCACCGCATATTATTGGGTAAAAAATTAGATAAATCAAATCAATTCAACAAAGCCTAGGGTTTACTGTAGGGTTTTTGTAATATTATTTATGTTTTACGAGATATTCAATAAAAACTGCTTAGCGACGCGAAGCGTTTTTTGTGTTTATTGATTTCTGCCTGGTTTTGGCGCAACCTTGAGTTATACCTCAATTTTGGATGAATCATCATCTATTTAGTTTCTTTAACGAAATATTACTAAATATCTTATGATGTTTGTACAACCAGTATATTATTATGCAGACTCGAAGATAAAAGATAGTAACGACAGCATAAAATATCTCTCCCTAGATAGACCACGGTGCGTATCTATCGCTACGTGAGATCGAAGACTCGGCAACATTCTAAACCGTACTAATTCTAATCTGAAGTTATTTTATAATCATTCATCATTATCATCATCATCAGCCTGTAGGAGTACAATGCCGGACATAGCTCTCCTTGATGAACGGTTTTATCCGTCTCCATCCACTGGCTTTATGCAAAAACCATTTAATAACGGAATGACGGAACAAGCAGATGGCCTAGCTGACGTTAAGCGGTAACCTCCGCCTTTTACCTCATAGGCCACCTCCACCTATAGGACGCGCCCTATGTGGCATTGCACTGTGCCCGCTACCCTGATACATAAAGATGATGATGATTGCCTATAATTTCACCGGCAACCATACCCTTCAAACCGGAATAAAGCATTGCGAGCACTACTGCTTTGTGGAAGAAATAGGTATAGTGGTAGTACTTCCCTGGATTAACTCTTTCACAAATAATTGGATCCTATACAAAACCTTGACGTGGTGCCGGTCTAAGAACCCCTCCGTCTCCTCCCGTGGATGTCGTAAAATCCGACTAGGGGTTACGCCAGGGATGGGCAGAAGCATCTATCTGAGCACTCAACACACATTACTTTGATCACAAATCCGCCTGCCACGTGTGGAGATTATATCGAAATCCCATTTGCATTCTTTGGTGGAGGCCAGATTTAACGGTGGATGTCTAACGGCTGATGATGATGATGATGATGACAGAAAAAACACCCACTTCTCACCAGTCAGTGTACGGTATTTAAATCATGTACAATTCTGAGAAATTACTCACAACTCTAAATAATCATGATTGTCGGACTCTTATCATATTAAGAACTCTCAAAACCTGAACATATGAACTAAATTCCATTAACTTTTGAAACTATCATGGTTATGTACATAATTTTCACTAGAAACGGGATATTTACCATGATTTTTGAGTTTTATATGTTCCCGATATTTCGGCACAGTTGCATGCGCCATGATCACGGGAGAACTGACTAAAGTCTTTGCGAGTAGATGTTATAAAATATCAGACTTTAGTCAGTTCTCCCGTGATCATGGCGCATGCAACTGTGCCGAAATATCGGGAACATATAAAACTCAAAAATCATGGTAAATATCCCGTTTCTAGTGAAAATTAAATTCCATTAAATTCTAAAAGCATTACCGCTATAATATTATGAAGTGCAAGGAATATTAAGAGCCGTCAAAACAATCTGGAAAAGGACTCGAGAAATTACCTACTTACGAAAACAGCATGTGGTTTGAGATGGATAATAAAGGTGCACGTTCGCCTTACCTTTACGTACATGTACGTTCATGATGCATGAAAATGGTTATTTTATCAGCCACAACAAGAGCAACGCATTCTTTATGCAAAAAAGGAAAGGTATTTGGTTGAAAACCACCGTAAGGATCACTTTTGAAACTATCATGGTTATGTACATACTGGACTATGGAACATACTACATCTGGATTATGGAAGCATGTGGTGAGAATGTGTAAGAATCATAAAAGTGTGGTATCTGCTACGCGTCCGGATACCGTTAGTGTTGTGTGTCGAGGAAGAGTGAAGTGTGACAATTAAACCAGCGGTAGTGGTATCGTTCTTATTAAAAGAGTGAGAAAGAGGGTAGATCGGTATATCTACTTTATATGTTTAATTCTACTTTGAATGACGGGTCGAGCAGATGGCCCACCTGATATTAAGTAGTACCCTCTGCCTAGTTGCATTATCTTATAGCATGCACACGTCACATAAGGTACACTATTATTCAATCTGATTGTTTAAATAGATCAAATCACAATAACCACAATATTTTAAATTAAGGGAAAATAAAATCTTTTCTGTTCTTTTCTTTGTGAACAATAAAAAATAATATTCATATTTATTTATTGCTGCATGTACTAAATTATACTTAATTATACTTTATTACTTAGCATAGGCCTAACAATTGCTTCAGATAAATACATTGTGCCCTAGAGGGGCGTTGCAATTTTAATGCTTTGGATTGTTCCATTTATATTAGTTTCTCCGCTGACATCTAAAACTTGTGCCCGTACCGGTGTAGTGGCCGCACACCTTTATTAGTTAAACCGTCACAGCGGGGTCTCACACCCGCGAGTGTTGAAAAAATAAATTATCCTTTTGATAGAGCACCCTTAAATTGCTTGTAATTGCGTAGAGAATTCTTGTTTTGTTTATTTTTATGAATGTTGATTATTTTAATGAAAAGCGTGAAATGGGAGAGCCATCATCACCATCATCATAAATGGGTAGATGTCCATTGCTGGTGAGTCCTCCCCCATAGAATCCAATGTAGAATTGCCAATATTGCCAACACCACAACGCTTGGCAGGTTTTTTTGTATACTACTGAATGTCGGAACAAGCAGATGGCCCACCTGATGTTAAGCGGTAACCTCTGCCTATGAACAGTGCATTACGTCATAGGACACGTTCACCTAGGACGCGCCCTATTTGGCATTGCTATGCGCCCGCCGCCAGGTGGATTGGTGATTACAGTATTATGATGAGTTTTTTTTATACTACTTGGAATGACGGATCAAACAGATGACCCACCTGTTGTTAAGCGGTACCCTCTGCCTATGAACAGTGAATCATCACATAGGTCACGTCTACCTAGGACGCGCTCAACGTGGGATTGCACTGTGCCCCGCAACCCTGAGACATAAAGATGAAAAGTCTCATGTGCCTGTAATTTCACTGGAAACCATACCCTTCAAACCGGAACACAGCAATGCGAGCACTACTGCTTTGCTGCAGAAATAGGTATGAATACTTCCCTGGACGAACTCTTTCACAAAAAAGCTCTACTACTACTACTACTGGTGGCTGCTGCCCATCCCCTGGTGGAACCTAACGACATCCACGGGAGAAGACGCAGGGATGTCTGTAGTTTCCACCAAAGATTACTAAACATCATCATCATCAGCCTACAGAAGTCCACTGCTGGGCATAAGCCGCCCCATAGAATGCCACGACAAATAGTCTGGAGCTGCCTCCATCCTCCGCCTTCCTGCAACCTCTATATAATGTCTTTAGTTCTTCGAAAGGGGGCATTCCTCATCTGCACCTTTCGGTTTGTGGTCGTCATACGCGAACTTTTATCACCCAACGGTTATCTTCTGCGAGCTACATGGCCTGCCCATTGCCACTTGGAATGCTAATTCTGAGGCCTATGCCGATTTTGGTTCTTCTACCTATCTCTTAATTTCGGATCCTACCCAACATGTAGTGAAACTACGAGCATAGCGCTTTCAATAGCCTGCACCTATTACCACGAAATTGACAACTACGTGGCGCGGCCTCAATTCCAATTCTATCACTTAGTGCACAGCTCTCTTCATAGCCAGCTGTGCGGCTTTGACCTTGTGGACAAATAGTAAGTGACCACGTCTTAAGTGCCGTAAGTCATCACTGACTTGTCTTAAAGCGTCGATGGACGCCAAATTCTGTAACTATCTAACTCAGTTAGAAAATGACAGAATAGCACTCGCGAAACTAAAGTTGAGCGTAAATCACGTTGTTTTTAATTTAAAAATCATAAGGAAAGTAATTTTCATAAACAAAAACAAGGTCCTCTAGGCTTTGTGTTATTTTATACTGAAGGCACTAAAAACATCTTATGATTGATTGTTTTGAAAAATGGTTGTAACTACGAAAACAGGCTACTTTGCAAGTTAATTAATTTTATGTATTACTAGCGACTCGCCCGGCTTCGCACGGGTAGCCCCCGGTAACCCCCCCGCCTCCCCCCTATGTCAATCTCCTGGTTCTAAGCTACCTCCCCACCAATTTTCAGCCAAATCGGTTCACCGGTTCTTGAGTTAAAAGTGGATTATACATAGATTAGAAAAAAAAACAAGGGTACACGTTTTATATAGTGTAGGAAGACATTTTTTTTTGTAGATTTTCTTTAAAGGTCTTTGAGTTTCAGAAAAAAGGTTTTAAGGTCGTTCCTCGTGGTCAGCTAGGCACAACAGCGTCAATAGATGGCGCTGTTGCCAAATTTTAAAGTATTTTATATATTTATGAATTAAAATGTGCATATTATGTAGCACATATCACATACGTACCTATATTTACGTCTTGCGTTTTTGCGGGTTTTTTGTGTATGACGAAACAAGCAGATGCCCCACCTCATATGTTAAGCGGTAACCTCTGCCTTTAACAATGCATTATCTCCTAGGTCACGTCCGCCTAGGACGCACCCTATGTGGCATTGCACTGCGCCCGCCACCGTAAGACAAAAAGATGAAAGTCCCATGTACCTGTAATTCCGGCGGCACCATACCCTTCAAACTGGAACACAGGAATGCGAGCAGTACGGCTTTGCGGCAGAAATAGGTATGGTGGTAGTACTTCCCTGGACGAACTCTTTCACAAAAAAGCTCTACTACTAACACTAGTGTCTGTGATCTGCCAGCCTAGCCAAGTGGCATTCCCTACGAAGCAATTCCATTTCTACAGTCGTAATACAATACAATAGACCACGTGACATTTCAATAGCTTACGTCAATCTCATACATTATTGGCTTTTATATAGCGTCATCACCATTAGAATATTACTTTGTCTACGGCCTCTGGTAACACGGTATCTGTGACGAGAAGATTATGGCGGAGTTTCCCGAACGCTGCCCATTCGAGAATCTGATCCCACCATCTCCTTTTCATCATAGGACGAGCAGGCGTATAGCTCAGTACCATCCTTTCCTCATTAGTATACCTTCTTTTAGCACAAAACGTTTCAGTTCTACCTTTATAATGCGAACTGCTAAGGATTGGAATACACTACCGTCGTCAGTCTTTCGTGAAAACTATAATCTGGGACTCTTCAAGGCTAGAGTGAATAGGTGCCTTCTAGACCTTTGTGCTCCATCTTCGGCCACATGGTCAGTTACCAACAGGTGAGATAGTGGTCAAACAAAGGTCTAACAACGTTAAAAAAAAAGAAAAAAAAATGCCTTTTCAAAATGAACGGAAACCATAATTCTTGTAGGTAATACGGCAGTACCTCTTGAATAGTCTATAACATTACAATAACCTACACTCCGGATACACACGAATTCTAACGATATAGACGAGTTGCATTTACAGCACGTTCGCTAAATTCTAAACTTTGTGATTCTCAAACTGAGAGTTGCGTATTTACGTATTTCAATTGAATTGATGTGCTCTGCGATTTTTGGTTGGATGGGTTCCAACTAATAATCGCCGACGACAAAAAAACTATGAAATTCTAGAACCTGTATATCAAGCTTAGATAGATAGATAGAAAATTCTTTATTGCACATAAAAGAGAATTAGGTACAAAGGCGAACTTAATGCTAGAAAGCATTCTCTTCCAGATAACTTTTATTGTGGAAAAAAGATGTATCGGCAGTGCACAAGAGAGGAAATATAGAATAAGTTTAAGAAAATTAACAAAAAAATATAATAATTACAATAAAAACATAAAATACTGGCTAAAATTTTAAAATAAATTGATACATTTTAATTAATATTATAATATATACCATTAATATAAATCTAAAATGAGATACAATGTAGAAAATTAAATAAAATTGTTAATTAATCGATCTTACTGCGGAAACAATTATAGATTCTAGACCTGAACACCTCCACTGAAGTAGGCTCGTGATAATTGGGAGATAAAAGTTTCATTCAGAGTCGTTGAAAAATAAGATCTTTACGCGAGTACCAACATACAGACAGCTGAAAGCAAATTTTGCCAGTTGTTGCGAATCACTCGCTTCGCTCGCTCAGTCAATTAGTACGAGAACAATGATGCAACAATAAAATGTTGACAACCACTTCACAGCCGAATGCAATCGTCATCAAAAGCATAACAAAACATAACACTTCATACAAGCAGTGTCCGTTCGCCCGTTGACGGCCGGATGCGCGCGCGCACCCAATTGTGAATTGTACCAATTGTGATTTGTGAGAATGGCGATACTTTGCCACGTGTGTTTGGTGGTTCTGAGTATGGTGGTCGTGGAATCAGCTATCTTAGCTGGGAAAGGTTAGTGAAAAGTCTTTTGAAGTAGCTACCTACAATAATACTGCAAAGTTCTCACTAGTTCCGGAGCTAAGTATCTATCTGTGAACCAAATTTCTTCAAAATTAGTTCAACCGTTTTGACGTGATTGAGCAATGAACATCCAGACATCGTAAATTTAACATAATAAGTTTTTTGTGAGAAATATATTTTTCAATAGGTACAAGATTTTATAAAACTAGTGATCGTGAACGTGTTCTGATAAAAATGAGCCTGAACACGGCCAGTCTACTATTATCCATCGAGGAGTTCCATTGTCTACCTTCCGTCTCCATCATCAGATCAGCTCGCTCGCTGTCACCATAATATTGCATTGTCATCGGAAATTGACAGGTAGGCAAAATATTATCTCAATCGGTTGAGGATAACTCCTTTAAAATTCAGTTGCAAGATTCTAGCCTTGAAGAGACCCAGATTATATTTTTCAGGAAAGACACGACGGTTAGTGTATTCCACTCCTTAACCATGATTAGTAACTGTATCTTAAAATGGTATAATGTCATACAACGATAGCTTGAATTTACGTGCATTTTGAGACACAATTACTTAACATTGTTAGTACCCTGTCTTTAAAAAAAATTATAACTAAAAAAATTAACACAAAATTTGTATTATACACTCAAAAGACCCTTAAAAAGTATAAAGACACTTAAAATAGTATAAAGTCATATCACGATAGTTTTAAATAATTAATCCGGTATTACAATTATTCGGCCCATTGGAGGCTCTGCCTACCCGATCGGGGAAAAAGTCATCTGTGTATGTATGTATGTATGTTTAATTATGTTGGTTACTGCGGATCAGCCGTGGCAATAAATTAACCCAATTAAATTCATGGTGATGTGTGTCAGGATGTGTCATCATCAAAACAATAATCAAATGAGTTTTTCCCAAAACACTCAGAATAAACATGCGGAATAAAGACTGCGCCAACCCCAGACACAAATATTCATACAAAAAAAAGCGCCTTTCGCTGAAAAGCGGGTTTAATTTCGTAAAATATACTTAGATAATTTTACTAAACCCCTACAGCAAACCTTCGGCTTTGTTGTATTGATTTTATTTATCTTATTTTGTACCCATTATTATGCACCATTTTAATAAACAATCGAACTGCACTAAACTGTACTGTTCATAGGCAGAGGTTACCGCTTAACATCAGGTGGGCCATTTGCTTGTTCCGTCATTCTAGTAGTACAAAAAAAAAAAAAAAACTAAGCGAACAATAGACGTAACTTTGTTTATTTTTCAATCGTGAAAATATTGTCCTTTCGTGTTTCTTGCACAGTAATCCTTCGGAGTTATATTTTAGTTTCCATGCATATGTTTGATTAATTTGATTTAGTCGGTTTTAAAAAACAAATCTAAGGTTGATAATTTTGCGTTATACCTCACCTTAAATACATCAAGTTTACCTGCGATGGTGATAGCGATTACATCAGCGTGATGTAACAAGAGCTGTCATTGCTATTGTATATTTATTTTGTTATTTCCAGTAGTTTTTTAACAACAAACATGATTTTGAGATAAACCTATCATATTCAAAATGATTACACACACACAACATACGTTACACACAACAATCCCTGGTCGCACACCAGGCTCCCCTGTTTCGTCATCATCATCAGCCCACACTAGTCCACTGCTGGACATAGGCCTTTTTTAAATATACTACTAAGTTACCAAACACACGTATGGCCCGGCCCACCTGTTGGTAGGCGGTTACCGTAGCCAATGGACGCTTGCAAAACCAGAGGAATCACAAGCGCGTTGCTGTCCTTTACAAATTTCCAAACACCCCTATTGAAGAACCCCATACCTACTGTAGTCGCTTGGGAAAACCTCAGCACGGAGATCATTCCACAACCTGAGTATTCGCGGGAGGAAGTTCATCTGAAACCGCACAGTCCGGGACCACCCTGGCTCTAAGGTGTGCGGATGAATCTTCTGCCGAAGAATGGTCAGATTCTTCTGATGAAGGCGTCTTCCAATACGCTCCACTGAGCCCGTTGTTCGGCTCTTCTCATCCACTTTCTGCCGCCTTTCGTAGGTCATTACTACACCTAGCCAGAGAGCGCCCCACGCTACGTCCACTGTGTACTACGAGTGCCATGATTTCACTACACCTAGAACTGGAAGAAATATTTGCTGATCATACAAAAATTCATAAAACGACCTCTGTGGTGCGGCGGGCGACGGTTCGCCTGCAACGCAGGAGGTTGCGGGTTCGATTCCCGCCTCGGAACTTATATTTGTGCGTTTTGCAGATATTTGTTCAGGGTGTTCTGGGTATTTTCTATGCATAATAAAAAATACCTATCAATGTAATATATTATATTGTATTAAGTTTTTTTTTTTTTTTTTTTTATACTACTTGGATGACGTAACAAACAAGAGGCCCACCTGATGTTAAGCGGTAACCTCTGCCTATGAACAATGCATTACCTCATAGGTCACGTCCACTAAGGACGCACCCTATGTGGCATTGCACTGCGCCCGCAACCCTGAGACATAAAGATGAAAAGTCTCATGTGCCTGTAATTTCACCGGCACCCTTCAAACCGGAACACAGCAATGCGAGCACTACTGCTTTGCGGCAGAAATAGGTATGGTGGTAGTACTTCCCCGGACGAACTCTTTCACAAAAAAGCTCTACTACTACTAAATATCAGTATATCAGTTATCTAGTAGGTACCCATAGCACAAGTTCTGCTTAGCTTAGCTTGGGACTAGATTATGTTGTGTGAACTGTCCAACTGTTATTTGCATAAATAAGTGTAACAATTTGTTCTTATAAACTAGATTTGCCCTCTGCAGGTATCGCAAATTTTTTTAGGGAGCTTAGTAAATAATGACTGTACTGCAACTTAGTTTCTTACATATAAAACAACTAACTACTAAATTTTAACTAATACAAAAATTGTTCATACCTACCAAAGTTACTACATTACCTACAATGTTTATACAATGTTGTTGTTAATAATGTTGTTATTCATCAAGTTGGAAATAGAAGCATAAGGAATAAAAGGCAAATTAAGTAGCTAACAGTTGGCAAGTACAAATGGTCATTATTATTCTACCAAATATTAATCAACAGTATAGAAACACTTTTGGATAAGGAATTTTAGATAACTTTTGGACATTTGTCCTGCAGGGGAATTGAACTCGCAACTTCAGCCGGCTACTTGCCCACCACGGCACAGAGGTCTTCAAACAGGCGTAGAGTCTATACATTAAAAAACATAACAGACTTCCATTTGTAGCTTTTTAAAATCATGCTTATTTTATGATGGTATGAAGGTATATAGAAGTCAATCAAGGAATATATACGATTGGTTTTTGTTGTTGTTGAACACCGTTTTATTGTATTTCCAGCTCCCTACTGCAGAGACCCGGATACAGGAAAGTTATATAACGTCAACTCCACCTGGTCATCTACCACTTTCTGCGGAAACTACACATGCATGTTAAGAAAACGTAATATAAACGAAACGGGATATGTTCTTGTTCGACAACTCAATATTACCAACAGAAATAACGAAACGACTGTCAATGACGTAAATATAAATAAAGATAATATGACTGTAACCACTGAAGTCACAATAACGCCTCAAATAGAACCTGCAAATCATAAAGAAAATGCTAAAGAAGAAGGTTTTATAATTAATGAAATAAAAGTGGAAGATGAGAATAAACAGAAGGAAACAGAGAATATAGCCCAAAAAATTACAGAAATTAGTAAAATAATGATAACTGATGAAGATGAAAACAGATATTTGACAGAAAAGGAAATTAAGTCGATATCTGATATATTACATACAGTCAAAAGGAGTGACCTCGATGCAATAGTAGATATTTATAACCTTGCTCAGGATATTTATAGCGAAATGGATAAAGGAACCAATGAAGGCATCATGGACGATACCATCAATACCATAGCTGATGAGCAACCAATTAAATCGTATTGGTATGATCCTGTAATCCCTAACAAAGTAAGAACAGACATGGATTATCAAGGGTCAAATCAAGTTCCTTCAACACAACATAAAAGAGATTTTACTCCTTACTTCAACGGTGCTTTGACTAATCAAGACTTTGGAAAAATACCATATTACTATCCTATGTCCTCATTTCAAAGAATATCTTCATACATGCACGAACCAACTTTAATATCTGGAGCTGAAATACCTAAACCTTGTAAAGCTGATAAATTATTAAACTATATGCAAGGTAATGTTCAAAATGTAGTCGAGCCATCTCACTTACTCCCATATCCATTTGCCAACATTCAGCATTACGACAATACAGACCAGCCAAACAATAAATACTACACCAACAACCACAACTCATGGGACTACTACAGGCATGGCCATAACCCAGGTCAAGTGTCTAGTTATTTAACAAACGCTATACTTGTGAATCCACACTTAAATGAAGAATTAACTGATGTAGAACAAAAGCATATTGAAAATACGGATTTACTAGGAAAGCTACTTACTGAAACTAAAGAAAATAAGTTACCTGATTGGAAAACAGATCAGCTGTCGAGTCAAACCCTTGAAGAAATTAGATCAAATACTGATACATCAAAGTATTTAAAACCGTTCCCTTTCAGAAAGCATGTAAAATTGGAGAAAGTAGGTAAACTGATCAAATTAAATGAACAGACAAGATTAAGAAGATCCGTTGATAAAGAAGACGCAGAAGATCTGAATAAGAAACAAAAAGAAGAAGAATATGAAACGTATCTTCAGGAAACAACGTAAGTTTCATTATTATTAGCATTTTTAAGACGATAATGTTACAATTTTGGAGTCGTTGCGTTAAATGCTCACTCAGTAATAGTAAAGGTTACAAACTTAATGTTAATACAGCTAGAGGATGTAATCTAAATAAATCATAGACAAGAAACACGATTGGAGAAACTTTTCTTAATAGCTTTATTTTTTGAAATTGGCCCTCTTAAAACCCGTTTTAGGTCCCTCCTTCGATTACAGAAAATGTTAATCGTATCACTCTCGAATTTTCAAAGCTGCCATATTTGGCTTTGATAGTCTTTTTAATTAAGTCCATCGTAGAGATAATAATCGCGTGTATACGCGAGGTCTCAGTTCGGGACGAACCACTAGTTTTATCTGTACCAAAACTACATGAAAGCTCCTCAATTTGCACCGCAGTGGCAGCCAACGGCAAGCGCGCGGTACCAGCCGTTGGGAAAGCGGCTGACAGCGGCCGTCCGCAGCGCCGTGCGATCCTTTCGAGCCCCTCAAACTATAGGTAATCTTGTAAAGATATAGTTTAAAACTGAGCCAACACCAGGCAGAAATCTTCATCCAAAAAATAAACGCATCGCGCTCGAAAAGTTTATATAGAATATCTTGTGAAATATAGATAACTTCACAAAACCCCTCGTTTTTGTTGTAATAATTTTATTGATCTTAAAATAATCTAATAAGCATATATACCCAATAATATGCACCAGTTTAATAAACAATCGAACCTAGGCAAAAAATAGACTTTGTTATTTTTCCATGGAGAAAATACTGTCCTATCGTATTTCTGGTACAGTGATTATGTAATTGTAATTATAATGTAGTATTATCCATGCATATTTTTAATTTGACTTGATTTAGTCTGTTAAAAATCAAATCTAAGATTATTTTGCGGCATACCCCTTCGGCCAAAGGTCAAATGCTTCATTTATGAGGCATTAATAGAACAAACAAAATAGAATGAAATATATTAGTAACTAAATTAAACCAATTTATTTTCATTTCAATGCTTTGTTTGTAAAGAAATATAATAATGATATATTTCATTTCATTTATTCAGATAATTTTTTTTGAAAATCATGTTTGAATATTAGTTACTTAAAATTAATAAATGTCACATAGAATTTAGAATACACAAACAAATTATATACAAAAAAAACAATACGTACTACAAACGTGTAGTGCCACTTAAATAATGGTAGAATATAGGTAGATAATGTACTTACTTTAAGCAAAAAATAAATAAAGTAGGTCCTAGGTACCAGTCATCTCACCACTCTCCTCAATCTACGGCATTGATCAGACCCAAAAATAAAATCGAGAGGACTCATCCCGCCATTTTCGAAAAGAGACTTCCTCTACTATTATTTTATTTCATATCCTAGTGTTTTTTGAATTATCTTGTGTAATATTGGTAGCATTTTAACCAATGTAGCTCGCCTTTAGAGCACAAGTGAAATGAAATGGAAGTGAATTGCGTGACTTTTCAAATTGGTGGAAATTGTCTACCAAAGTTTTTTTGTAAAACGGCCACTAGTTTACTAAAACATGACTTGACTGTTACTTTAACGACTTGGAAAGATTGTAACGTTGCAAATTATAATAGTACTATAATAAATTATACCTACTTGAAAATGGCAAATGCACAAGCCGTACGAAGCCGGCTTCGAATAAAGAAAATAAAAGAAAAGAACGACATCAAAAAGTGAAGTCCGTTATGTTTTCTCGCTGCGCAACATATACGCGCATAAACTGAACTGGAGTGGAGTAAACAAAGGGTAAAACGGGACCCTATTACTAAGACTCCGCTGTCCGTCCGTCCGTTTGTCACCAGGCTGTATCTCATAAACCGTGGTAGTTAGACATTTGTAATTTTCACAGATGATGTATTTCTGTTGTCGCTGTAACAACAAATACTAGTAGAGTAGTCAGAGCTTTTTTGTGAAAGAGTTCGTCCGGGGAAGTACTACCACCATGCGTATTTCTGCCGCAAAGCAGTAGTGTTTGCATTGCTGTGTTCCGGTATGAAGGGTATGGGTGCCGGAGAAATTACAGGCACATGAGACATTTCATCTTTATGTTTCAGGGTGGCGAGCGCAGTGCAATGCCATATAGGGTGCGTCCTAGGTGGATGTGACCTATGTGGTAATGCACTGTTCATAGGCAGAGGTTACCGCTTAACATCAGGTGGGCCATCTGCTTATTCCGTCATTCAAGCAGCATAAAAAAATAAAATAAAAAATAAAACAGAATAAAAAAAAATGCTTTTTTTATGGCGTTTTTATAGATAATGGCAAAAAACCCGGCGTTCGCGAGTCAGACTCGCACTTGGCCAGTTTTTTACCTCAATTAACATATCCTTCCAACAGAAAACAGACAAATAGCGTTGAATGAGTGTAACAGGCCGTCAAAAAAACTTGACAAATACTTACCTATATAACAAAACGTTGGAATTTCGTCCCTTCGTCTAGACATGTCTCGTGTATGTTCATATTCTTCTACAACCCGTATGCCTAAGCCGTGTGCTTATCTTCGGGCTGCTTTTGGGTTCGTAATTTTAAGAGCCCAAAAATAAAAGACCACTCATTTGAAAGGTGTTCTTTAATTCTTGTATACTTTTTTTAATGTGTAACATCTTTATTCTCTCTGTCCAGCAATAAGACATCCACGGAAAGAGATGGAGGGGTCTATTTTTGGGCCGAACACAAGATCTAAACTATACCTACCTAATAATATACCGTATTACCGGACTGTAGGTAACCTATACAGTATCCTAACTTCGCGACCAAGCTATTCATTAAATAACTTGTTTTTTTCAGATGCGATACAAAAACTGTCCCGGGCTACTTCCGGTACGGCAACCTATCCCGACCTTATCCCGAGTGCTGCCCACAAATGATCAATAACAGTTAACTTAATATTGCTTACATATGTACTTAAAATAGACTATTATTAAGTTTATTAGTCTGACCTTATTATTATTATTTTATAATTCAATGTACATAGTCTACATAGCCTAATGTCGCTAACAGCTATCACTTTCATGTTTAGATTTCATAAATAGCGATCACTTTCATGTTTAGATTTCATTAATTAGCGATCACTTTCATGTTTAGATTTCATTAATTAGCGATCACTTTCATGTTTAGATTTCATTAATAGCGATCACTTTCATGTGTAGAATTAAATGAAGCGATCCCTTTCATGTTAAGATTTCAGTCAGAGCGATTAATTTCATGTTTTTAATTTTATTAACGGCGACCATACTTTTGTTATGAATTACTTGTAATATAAGTGTGTTATGTTTATACAACAAAGTAGTCAAAACTCATTTACGGATTATGTTCCTTATTGTACTAGCTACGATGTAAATTATAGGCATAGTCAACAGTTATATAGGCTTTTATTTAACTCGCCGTATTAGTATGTAAGTTTGGATAAACCATGCAAGCAGATTTTTACCCAGTTCCCATCAATTCTAAAGACAAGTTCTTATGGTGACAGCAAGTTGATCTGATGATGGAGACGGAAGGTGGACAACGGAACTCCTCGATGGATTGGCCGTGTTTAGGCTCGTTGTCATCAGCACACGGTTCCGATCTAATATAACAAAATCACTAATATTATAAAATCTTGTATTGGGATAAATTTCTAGCTTCGAAGTCGGTTTATGTTTTATCTTCGGTAATATATTCTAGTTCACTATGTAGGTTGAGGTTGTCTATATATCATATAAGATTAGGACTATTGGGAGTTCTGTTTTACAAGTAAGTCTACTGGGTACAAAGTTCCCAATGGTCTTACTAGTAGGTCTATTGGGAAGGAAATACCCAGTAGTTCTACTGGTAATACTACTGGGATTTGGCGTTTTTTTTCGAAAATAATTATTGAATATTTATCTTTCCACCAAAACCACAGAATATATACAATAAAAACAAGTACAAGAAAAAACAAGTAAAAACAAGTAAAACAGTACAGCCAAAACAAACACTTATCTTATATAACTCATTAACCAAGACATGTTAGTTAAAAATGCATTAGTAAAGCTCCGATTACGACATACGACATATAACTCTTTATTTAGAGTTAATCACCAAAAAACTGCAATAAATCAGATAGGGTGGTTCTCGCCCCCACATGGAGTTAAGAAAGTCGTAATAAGTTACAGAGCACAACCTGTGTAGATCTGAACCGTCGGGTATGAACCGTCCGGGTATGAACAGAAGACGGATGCAATATAGCAACGGGAAATAAGAAGTGTAAAAAATCTGCAATCATTTGAAAAACACAGAGGCGTCACGCCGAGTTTTTTTTTGGTAAGGCCGTCCGCTCATTGTGCCACTACTCGCGGCCACTTAACGCGACCACTACTACTTGGAATGACAGATCATGCAGATGGCCTACCTGATGTCAAGTGGTAACCTCTGCCTATGAACACTGCATTACCTCATAGGTCATGTCCACCTAGGACGCACCCTATGTGGCATTGCACTGCGCCCGCCACCCTGAGACATAAAGATGAAAAGTCTCATGTGCCTGTAATTTCACCTGCACCCTTACCCTTCAAAACGGAACACAGCAATGCGAGCACTACTGCTTTGCGGCAGAAATAGCTATGTAGGTAGTACTTCCCCGGATGAACTCGTTCATAAAAAGCTCTACTACTACTAGTGGCTCAGTCAAGCCACTAGACGCTGGTGGCTGAGTCTGGTGGCTTGACTGAGCTATTATCGCAGCCACTAGTGGCGTAGTGGCGGCCACCAGTCGTCGCCACTTAGGCCACTATTTGGCTGAATTCCATCCCAAATATCAGGGCGGTCTTCTATATCAGAGATAAAAGTATCTACATAGAAAGCCGCCGACATCATGATGAGCGTTCGGTTGCGTGCTTGCAGCAAGACTGACGTGTGTCGGTGGGGACGCGCGCGCCGGGAAGAAACCGGCTACTGTGGCCGAGTGTACGCGCGATGTGAGCGACAAAACGCGGCCACAAGTAGCGAGCTTGGGCGACTCCCGCAGCTTGTGGCTCGAACGCGGCCACTCAAACGCTCAGTTTGCGCCGATACTATACAAAATGTATGAAAAAACTCGTCCGCAGCTTGTGGTCGCGTTTAGTGGCCACGACTAGAGGCTCAATCAAAGTCAAAGTCAAAAATAATTTTATTCATTGAAATCACAAGGATCATTATGAATAGTATTAAAAAATAAATTTACATCAACTCCTGTTCCAACGCAACCAGACCTAGATGAATCAGGCAACAAACACGGTCTGTTTTTTTTGATGATCATTCTTTCTACTTGTTGGGAAGCGCCTGTGTGGTGCCTCGGGAACAAGTGGAAGCTGATTCAAAGAAAAAAGGAAAACCAACTTAAAAGCCTCAGGTAGGCATGTGCGAGCGCACTAAAAATTCATTTGTACACGTGCGAAAACTAGAATCTTCTGCTTTATTCTCTGACTAGTGGCTCGCCCAGCTTCGCACCAGTAGTGTTGGGATTAAAAGCAGTACCCCCCCCCCCCCCCCCCCCCCCCCCTCCCTCCATCCACACACAAAATACCACCAAAACCCACTATAATAGAGTTTTCAACATTTGTAGTACCTAACTTGCATTTTGTTACTCTGTAAGGAACTTGTTTGAGAGTAAAAACTTTTGATGTCACGTACTGAATGAAAAAGTTGATATTTGACGGTATCTTTTTAAATTTATTACCCGGGAGTTGTTGGGACTAAAGTAAAGTAAATAATACTTCGTTTGCTTTATTAAATAGGCGCATAGTTGTTAGTCTTGCTTTATATTTATTCTTCCACGATTATACAAAATAAATAAATAATAAATATATTATCATATTTGATTCAAAAGTCTCATAAAATATCTTTTTTTTTTTATTTATCCAAGCGGATGGACCAACAGATGTCACTCGGTAAACTCTGTCATTACCTCATAGGTCATGTGGTCATGTATACCTAGTACGCACCCTATGTGGAATTGCACTGCTCCCACCACCATAAGACGAAAGTCTCATGTGCCTGTAACTCCACCGGAAACCATACCCTTCAAACCGAAACACAGCAATGCGAGCACTGCTGCTTTGCGGCAGAAATAGGTAGTTAGAAATTTTTGGTTCGTCTTCCTTGGACGAACTCTTTCAAAAAGCTCTACTACTACTACTAATACGATACAAGGCTAAAGGCCAAAGCTAAGGCTAGTATAGTATTATTTTACCTGTGGCTAAGGCTAAGCCACAGATAAAATAATACTATGCTAAGCTAAAGCTAAAGGCTGATTTGATGATAATGATGAAGTCACTTGATTAATGGGATTTTATGTAAGTTACATCCTTATTAGTCGTCAATTTTCCCGCCAAAACGAAGCCTCAGCCGCACAAAAGAGCTCATAAATTAATATTCGAACTCATTGTTTGCGTCACAATAGATTTTAACAAGATATAATGGCTTCAATTACGGAGGAGGAATTTCATTAAGTCCTCACGACCTCAAGTGTACTCTTTGTAGTCTAGGAGATGAGGAGCAACTAGCAATCTAAGTAGCGATCTCAATTAAGATATTTAGGTCATCATTTTCAAAAAAGTCTAAGTAGAAATAAGTAGCCTATTTTAATGAAATAAATAATTCAAAGATCATCTTGTGGCCACCCATTTAAACTGGCTCGAGATCCTGCCAACTAACTTGTTGCAAATCACTTCTTCAGTAACAGAGTGGTCCACAATTGGAACATACTACCAGACGATGTTGTTTCTGCCACGTCTGTAAATGCATTCAAAAACAAGCTCAACAACTGGCTACGAAAGGACAATTCAGAACTTAAAAAAGTTACCCAAAATTAGACATTCCACACTGTTTTGAGGATGCACCCGTATTGATCCCTGAAATTCATCCCACGAGCTAAAAGTTTGATGTAGATTGTAGACATATCAGCGAAAACTGCTCGTCTATAAATAAATAAATAAATATTTGGTGTTCAATAAAGTATTTTCATTCATTCATTCAAATCAAAAACTGCAAGTCAAATGGGTCACAGAATACTTTCGCAGAATTTGGCTAAAAACCAATTAATTTGGGTACCAAAATAATGTACCCAAGTGAGTAGGTACAATACTGCAAATTGTAAATCTCAAAGGGCATTGCCAGGGTTCGGTCTAAATGCTGTCCAGAAATAAAAGGACCTGCAATGGAAGTACCTTGTGTTATTTTATATCATCACCCCACATATTTAAAAAACCTATTTCAGTTTACTTAAAAATACATATTTATTTTTGTGAACCACATAATATGGATGATATTTGGAATTCTTCAGTTCATTTATTTAATTATACGTTACTGTTTGACGTGTTAGAGGTGTTTAAGCCTACTATGGTCTTGGATTCTACTACTCTAATGTGATTAATCATCAGCATAATCAGCTAAAAGTAAATAAATTCGTATGAGCTAATGGCAAACTCTTGTATCAGAGTTTATAGGCCGCCAGACGCATTTTCATTCCTGAACCAAATTCCTTGCAAAGACTGGCAATGCCCTTTTATAAAAATTTGATGACCACCGTTACTAGTAGAACGTAGATACACGAAAGTTGTTGTTTCAATTCTTGCTGCAGGCCAAATGTTTGTGTCATCTGCAAATATTTGTTCCAGGTTTGTGTGTTGTAGTACAATGATACTCGTAGTTTCTGATACCCACGACACAGGGGTCCTAGTGTAGGATGTGACTGTTAAGTGATCCTTTATTTTTAAGATCTAGATATCATGCTTCCGGAGTATAGTAGCTCTCGCTCTAGATTTCAAGTTGCCAGCCTCACGATTTATTCTCTCCGAATTATGCCTATGTAACTAACTACTAGCGTTCTCAGTAGCATAAACATTATGATATGCCTTGAATAATAAATTGTAGGCCATAATGACAAAAGCCGAAGGTTCAAATGAAGGCCAAGTTGCAATAGTCCCTAAGTCCAAAATTAGAGGTTTGTAAGATAATTTTTTTGAAGACAAAAATTTATCTGGAAATATTCCTATCAGTTCTAGAAAAACAACAAACAACTTGTAGAACAAAAAATCTGGTTTTATTTGGAATACAAAAGTAACCTTAAATTATTAAACTTTTCAAAATAATCAACTTTAATGATATAGGCTCAGGTACTATTCTTTTCGTCTTAGCCATAGGACTTTTTAATCAATCTTTTGTGGTGTTAGAGGCCAAATAATATATTGTAAGGGACTTTATGTACTAGATGTACAAGGGTCCATTCAGATCCAAAAAAATCATCGTCCATATTTAATCGGCAAGTTTGATCCATTGGTCTGATCATGAAAAGAATACTAACATTAATTTTATAAAAACAGGAATTTTCACATACCGTTATATCGGTGTCAGCACCGACATTGTTTCGACTCGTTCTGAGAGTCTTTTTCAAGGTGAGCAAAGGGGTAGGAGTAGGAGTAGGTTTTTATAGTAAAGAATACTAACATTTATTTAGAACATTGCAAACCTAGTGTAAGAATATACCTTGTTCACTGAAAGAATGCTATGGTTGAATTTACTAAAGTCCCGACGGTTGATAGAATTTACAAGAGTAATAGTAAGAGTTACTAAGGCTTAGCGGTTCAATTTACAAAACAACTAAGGTTGACGGCAAAATAAAGAGTAAACCCTTTTTTTTCATGAATTTAACAATTGCTATGGTTGAATTTACGAAAGCTCCGACGGTTAATAAAATTTACGAGAGAATTTACAAAACAATATCTGTTGATGACGAAAAAAGGGCTTTACACTTTTTCTTCATGAATACTACAATTCCATTAGGTTATAATTACTAAAGGTAGGTACAAATTATTGGTAGATGATATCGTAACACATATTTAAAGTTTAAATTACAAAAGAATAAAGTAGATTAGATATACCAATTGTGAGTGTATTAGAAATATAACCAGTTTGCTGTTGCAAATTTCTTATGAATGTGAAATTCAACCGACAATATTGTCATATTTACGAGTTCGGTGTGTATTTACCTTAACAAAGTTGATATTACAAAATATATTCGTTGATTTATCACATTTATAGCAATATTTTCATGAAGTAGTTAATATCGTATAACTTTTGGACGTTTCATAGTTATTAAGGTTAAATCTACACCGGAATCATTGTTGTATTTACGAGCTCGCTTTGGTAGATAAGTTGCAATTTTAACCATGACGAGGAAATGGATCTTGTCATAATTATGAGTTAAACTTTCAAATTATTGAGTAGATTATAATAAAACATACAATTAAGTAGATATTACCATATACCATTGCAAATTTTATAGTTTTTTTTACGTTAGATTCACCAGAGAGTATTGTTTTATTTACGAGTTCACTTATTAGAGAAGTTCCCATTTCTACCGCAGCGAGGCGCCGTGTCCGTAACATAACTTAAAGTTGAAATTACAAAAGACTAAAGTAGATAACTCAAAAGTTTTAGTTTATTGGAAAAAACCATTTCGCTGTTGCAAACTTCACAGTCTTTTTACGTTGAATTGACTCGAGAGTGTTGTTATATTTAAAAGTTTACTTTGGTAGAAAAGTTCCCATATATACCGTAACATAACTTGAAGTTGAATTAACAAAATTTAACGTTGATTTCACCAAGTTTTCAGCGATAGTTTCAGTAGTAGATATTAACGTATAACGGCACGTTTTACAGTTTCTAAGGTTTAATCTATAGGAGAAGCATTGTTGTATTTACGAGCTCGCTTTGGTAGATAAGTTAAAATTTTAACCATGACGAGGAACTTTGGATCTTACCATAATTATAAGTAAAACTTACAAAAATTGAGTAGATTATAATAAAACATATAATTAAGTAGATATTACCATACTCCTGTTGTATATTTTATAGTTTTCTTACGTTGAATCGACCAGAGAGAATAGTTACAGGTATGTACGAGTTTATTTCGCGCAGGAGGTTGCAAGTTCGATTCCCGCCTCAAAAAAATATTTTTGCGATCTGCAGATATTTTTTCAGGGTGTTCTGGGTATTTTCTATGTATAATAAATAATATCTATCTATTTAATGTATTGTATTAAGTATATTAGTTATCTAGTACCCATAACGCAAGCTCAGCTTAGCTTGGGGCTAGATAATGTTGTGTGGACTGTCCAGCATTATTTATTTATTTGCATTATTTACTTCGGTAGAAAAGTCCCCATTTCTAACGCAGCGAGGTGCTGTGTTCGTAACATAACTTATAGTTGAAATTATTTCTTTATTAATTTATTTTAACTTACAACTATACAAAACTTTCGTAGCAGGCGCCGACTTAGACTCGCGTAGCACACGAGTGTGTAAGTTAAATTCGGCGCAGCTGCTAACTGGCTGCTGGCGCAGTTGGTACACCCACCATCCGAGACGCAGGCAACTGCCGGTTCAAATCCAACAGAAAGCAAAAAGTGGCATCTACTCACGATGTGAAGAGGCCCTCGGTGGAGACAGGGCACAGTACAAGGCACACTCCAGGGGCAGCGCATATTTAACTAATACCAAGGCGCCCGATCCGTTAAAGCCAGAGGCAAGAGATACGAAATCTAAAGTAAAAGATAACACAAAAGTTGTCGAGTAAAAATATCACATAAATACGAGAGCAAAAATTAGGTGAATATTATAAAACCTTAAAGTAGTTATACAATTGTAGTTGTCGAGTAAAAATTGCCACAATTCATAGTAAAATATACGACAGCAAATTAGGTATTTACTTCAAAACCTTAAAGTAGATAACACAATAGTTTTTTAGTAATAATTATCACAATTCCATAGTTAAATATACGAGAGAAATTAGGTATTTACTACAAAACATTAAAGTAGATAACACAATAGTTGTCTAGTAAAAATTATCACAATTCATAGTTAAATAAACGAGAGCTATTAGGTAGATATTACAAAACCTTAAAGTAGATAGCACAAAAGTTGTCTCGTAAAAATTATTATAGTTAATGGTAAAATTACCAAATATACAACAGAAGTTAGGTAAATAATACAATTTAGTTACAAATTTACCAAAGTGGTTTATTGACTATCCTACCAGTAGTTTGATAAACAACTACAATAGTATTTAACTTGTTTAGTGAAAAATAACAACGTTTATGGTAAAATCCGCAATATGATATTTAATACATTTTTACCGAAACTATAGTAGGTTGTTTGGTAACTATTCTACCAGCTACATTTGGTAACTTAAATATACCAAACTACATTGGTGATCAGCCAACCGTCGCCGTTTGGTAAAATCAACTTAACTCAGCGGTAGGTTCTCATTCAATCGTTTAATTTGGTACATATAATCAGTAATGTGGTTAATTCAAACAAAGTATTCTTTCAGTGTTTGGTCGATGCCTTGTAACACGCATATCTGTATGTAATGCAATAAAATAAGCCTTATAGCAAGCCTTATAGCAATACCTTATAGAAGGCCTTCCACATAGAATGCCACGACGAACAGTCTTTAGTCCACCTCCATCCACCGTCTTCGTGCCTTCATACATACCGTATATCTGTACGCATAGTATTATTTTATCTGCGATCTTGAGGGCAATTCTCGGATTGTAGAGATTATCTCTAAATTAGAAATAATGTCGAAGCATGAATGTCTACAAAAAATGTCACGAAAATGTAACAATAACCATCAAATCGAATGATTTTGGTCGACTTATGTCTATTTGTGACATCACGAGAATAGCAAATTAAGATTTTATTCGACATTCGCCATCTTTTTTCGACATATGTAGAATTAGAATTAATCTCTAAAGCACGAGAATTGCCCTCCTGTATCTATAAACTGACTGACTTATTGATTCATCATCGCCGAGCTGAAACCGCTGGACCTAGAAAGCTGAAACTTGGAGCGTAGGTTCCTCTTATAGTACTAAGCAGGGATTTTGTAAATTCAACCCCGAAACGGGGTGAAAACAAATGTATGAAAAACCGTATTCCTTAAGCTTACAAACTTGAAACTTTGCATAAGTAAGCTTCAATACAAATCATAAAAGGGTAACATATTTTTTCCCCAAAAAGCGAGTTCAATGGGGTGTTTTAGTTGTATGGGATATGGGATATGGTTGTATGGGAACTATTTTACGTTTTTTATTTCTATTTAGTTTTATGTTTTGTTATGTTTACGTCTGTGTTGTGTCCTCTTGGGGTAAAATTAAGAAATTTTCTTTCTTTTCTTTCTTTTTATTGCGTGATGCCTTTTGCTTGAAACTTGGTATGGGTGCTTAAAATACAGAATAATTGAAGAAGTATTTAATAATTTTTGAAAATAACCCTTAAAAAGGGGTGACAAAGTTTTAGTATTTTTACAAGCTTATATATTTAACTTGCGATGTATGCCAGGTCGAATCTTGCAACTGTATTTTAAAGCAGTTATCCTCAACTGATTGAGATGATATTTTGTATACCTGCCAAGTTCTGATGACAATGCAATATTATGGTGACAGCTAGCTGATCTGATGATGGAGACTGAAGGAGGACTACGGAACTCCTTGATGGATAATAGTGGACTGGCCGTGTTTAGGCTCATTCTGATCAGCATACAGTTAAGATCACTAATTTTTTAAAAGCATATTTTTGTATTGACAATTATGTTTTTCACAAAAACTTATTTGTGATGCAATGCGTATAAAAGTACGGGTAATTAGCTAGTAAGTATATATACATTATACTAGCACACTATGGTGTTAAACTTACATCTCTTTTCTTAGTCGGCGGTCTAAAAGAGGCATAACGATCTTTATTTCCCCAGTTACCTTTCCAGACCTACACACATGACTTCCCCGGCTCACCTTCCTTTCATCTTCAGCGTAAGTCCTTATTCCTTTTACCGGAAACGTTTATTCCCATAAATCCCGTGTTCAAACGAATCGGAACAAACACATGGTATGAAGGATATAAATTTGTACAGTACGCGGTATGTGTGTAGGCACATATCTACAGCTAGAGAGGGCATTTGTCTGTCTGCCCGTTTGTATAATTAATAAATAAATACGACGCAGGCGGTTTCGGGTTCTATTCCCGCCTCTGAACAAATATTTGTACGATCTGCAGGTATTTGTTCAGGGTGTTCTAGGTATTTTCTAAGTATAATAAAAAATTATATGATGTATAAATATATCAGTTACTACCCATAATACAAGCTCTGCTTAGCTTGGGGCTAGATAATTTTGTGTGAACTGTCCAGCATTATTTAACTGACAACTCTTATTGAGCGAGCAAAGCGAGGTCTCAGAATCTAATTGCAGGATGCGGCGTTTGTATGTACCTATGTTAATATTTGTATGTGTGTTTGTATTATTGTATGTATTGTTGTGTTGTCAATAACTGCAGAACCGTTGATCCAATCTTGACGAAACTTGACAGGTAGGTTGCCTGAATATAATTGTTGAGTTCGAACATGACCTTGATCGGTGCAGGGGGCTTTGAGCTGCAACCACGCGAGGTCACGGTCGGGGCAAACCACTACTAAGCTGCGATAGAATACAGCCAACCGAATAACAAACAACATTAACTGCGCCAACCTCAGGCAGAAATATTCATACCAAACGAGTAATTAATTTTGTAAAAATTAAAAAACCCTCAACTCAATGAAACGGCTGAACCGATTTTATTCAAACATAGCTAAGAACACTCCGGTAAAATTTACCTTTCAAACAAAAAAAAACGTCGTTTTTGCGTCGGGGGTTAAAAAACGCCTAACGCCGCATGAAAAACCATGAAAGAGTTTGTATTGAATATGTTGTAAAATAAAGATAATTTTACAAAGCCCCTACAGTAAACCCTCGGCTTTGTGTTAACGGTTGAATTTTTATAATTTTTTACCGTTTATTATGTACCATTTTAATAAACAATCGAATCTAGCCAAAAAGTAGAGGTAACTTTGTTTTTTTTCTGTCAAAAAAATATTGTGATATCGTGTTCTGATACAATGATCCCTCGGAATTATAATGTAGTATTCATGCATATTTGTAATTTGAATATTGTACTTGATTTAGTTTGTTAAAAATCATATCTTCGTTTGGTAATTTTACGACATTCCCTTTGAAAATGGCTTCAGTCGAATACGGCCAAACGGACCTAATGTAAACGCTATTGCACACACAAATCCATAACAATTAAAGTTAGTCACAAGAAAATTGGCTATGAACTAGATAATTTGGTGTGTTCTGTACGCTTTCTCACATTACCTGCGTAGATTATAATCACCGTAACTATCATGCACGCTAACGAGGCGTGTACTGTACGAGGGTAAACAGAGATTAGACAGGTGCGTCATATTTGTATGATATGAGGAATTGTGCGTTCAAAGGGTTTAACATAGCTCGTAGCTTCATGACAAGTGTTTGTTTAGAAACGTATGCAGAGGTACCTTGAAATTAACCAGCAACTTGCCACTAATTAGGACTTTAATCATAGATTTAAATATTAAAATGTAAGGTTACATCATACATACATCCATAGCAAGTTAAATAAAAGCTTAGTAAAAAGGACAGGTTGTTTAAATTGATTGTCTACTTTTCGTCTAGACCCCAAAGTGCCAACATACCTACATATTGATACAAACTATAAAATTAAAGGATCTTTAGAACATTATCTGTGAATATTCTTAAAAAAAAACACCAAATAGGCAAAGAAAAATAGAACTTAAAGATAAACCTACTTGCTAAGATATTTAACAGTTTTTATTGTGAATTTCGGCAATGAAATAGTAAATAAATCAACATCGTCCTCATTAAATAATTCGTTGACTATCCGAAGAGCCTTTGTGAATGGCGCATGTCCTCGGAGATTAGTTCTAGCAGTAGGCACTGAAAGGAGCCTACGTCTCGGTGCGGCCGAGCGCTCATGTAGTTATTCAGTACATACAGACCCACACACATCAGCACTCGATCCATAAAACTAGCGATGCCTCCCGTCTAACCTCCAGCTTAAAATAACCCACCATTCCCAGCACGATGACGTGGGGTACATTAAGGGGATGAAAGGATACACACTATACAATTTAATGTATAAAAATCTAGCAAACTTATTTTGCAGTTTTTCCAACATGCTTATGTACTTTTTCTCACGGGATTCCAAATCATAGCACCACTTTCCATTCTACTCCTCACGAAGGCATTGGAATTGCGGCATGAAGCCCACGAAGCCAAAAATATATGGATGAATAAATATATGGCGGAGCCATGAAGGTCATTACTCACTTTACTAATAACTAATTCACAAAACTCTTTTTTCTTTGTTCCGTACCTCTCCACACAAAATGCCAACACAAATATCAAGTAGGTTTACGCCATTCCAATCCTCCAATAGTGAATTTATCCTTACACAGAATCCCAACTAAATCTCCCCTAGCCCATTTTCAAGCATAAATATCGTGCTGGGCGAGCTCGTTAACCTTTGTATACTTGTATCCACTATAAAGATTTCAAAATATTAGTGCTGTTAAAAGAGAAAATTGTGGAAAAGAAAATTGAGAAAAATAGCAGATAAAATCTTCTTATAACTGATTCATTGCAATCTTAATGAACCGATAAAACATACTACGCTCTATGGGTCACTGGTATACTCCATGGGTCAATTACTAACATAACCTATGATAATAATAGAAGATAGATAGATAGATAACACTTTATACCACACCACGTAAAAATTAACACATTCAGAACAATCAGAAAAATAAGTATGGAAGTACAATGGGCGATCTTATCGCTTAGAGCGATCTCTTCCAGACAACCTTGGGATGGAGTGGAATTGACGAAAACGATAAAGGACGGTGGTGTAGATCAAATAAATAAAAGTATATTTTTGTATACATACAATCAAACTTAAAATACATAAATACAAAATATAAATACACAAAATAGAAATGAATAAATAAAATATCTGAACATATTACTAGAATTAACAGCTTCGCTAGATAGACAAAAAGTGATTGAACAATAGCTTTTTGAAGATAGGAAGAGATTTAACGGTTCTGATAACCAGAGGAGGATCATTCCATAGGTGGATAGCTTGTACAGTAAAGGAATATCAATAGGAATAATAGTGGAAAGGATCGTGCTTTCTCCAATCAATCTCTAGGAAGGAAAAGTGGATTTCTCCAAGTTCCCATTCCAAGGAGATCACCTCAAGCTCTTAGGTGTTTCACGTACGCCAACTCTTAACTCCGACTCCTATATCGAGTCTAAGGAAAAAACAGCTGCCATGAAGCTAATAGGTATCCTGAATAAGGTGTTAAAGCGATAGTTCACACCAGGACAGCTTCTTAGTTTATACAAAGCACAAATCCGGTCTGTTATGGAGTACTGCTGCCACGTTTGGGATGGCTCGGCCAAACACCAGCTCACTCCTTAGCAGAGCTTTCAGACTTATAGGTGAGCAATATATGGTGGAGACTAAGATTCAGAGTCTCGAGCACCGCCGTAAAGTTGATTCCCTTACATTTCGAGGAATGTGCCTAGGAACTACATGATCTGATCCCACCTTATTCTTTTCATCATAGGACAAGCAGGCGTACGTTTCAGTACCATCCTTACCTACCTCATTAGTATCTATACCCTCTATGCGTACTAAGCCTTTCGGTTCCACTTCTAAAGTACTGCAATTGACTTATCTTCTTCTTTGTCGTATTCTTCATTACTGAAGGTTGTGCCCGTCTTGAAATGTTTTGGTAGAGGAATTGACGAGCTGCTTTCATGCCATCCTATCTCCGGCTCGGCTAAGGGCAGCAGTGATAGTAAAAAAGTAAAAGGTTGTAAATGTGTTACAAAGGTATCTTAGGAACACGCGTACCTATCTGTTAAATGATGCATCACCAGTAACTACGATGAATCATACTCAAAATATCTCAATACCATTAGGTTCTATCAACAGTATTACAATAAAGACATGTGGTCTTACCATCTTACTCGTACACCCTTATCGAAGTCGTTCGATCCATTATGTCCAAAGTCACGATTTTGTTAAAGTTGAATTAGACAGTGGTATTTTTTATCAAAATTGATATTTTTTTTAAGAAGTTTTGGGCTTCTTATTGTAGCAGGATTTGATTTGATGTTGACTAACACCAATTCCCTTTTCAAAGATAACAGCTATCAACATTTCTCAGCCAGAACCTTTGATGACGAGGTAACAAAACTTAAAAACAATGTTAGAGATTATAGAAGAGTTGAATAGATTTTTTTCAAATGGGGCCCAGATTCTAATTTGAGCTCGTATTTGAGCTTTTCAGAGACCTCTGTTTTTTTTAAATTATTTCATGGCATCTGCGTCTGTTTGAAATGTTGCGTGACCCGAGAGCTGGCTCTTATCTGGCTCAACGCGTTAATATGTACACAAAACGCGCTCAAAAACAGCTATACAGCCACGCGTAACAAATAAAAAAAACAGTTTTTTTATATTTATAACACCACTCTTCGTCTGGTGCCCCATCTGTCAAATCATCACATATTCCTACACCACTCACCAGCACTTGTTACTAGGGTTCCGTGCCCAAAGGGTCCCTTTACATAGATGGCTTTTGTTCAATTCTTTTTATTCAGCATATACATAACTAAATTTGTCACTGCTGACTTTGACAAATACAAATTTTAATTTGGCATGTATTTTATTATGACATAATTTTTAATCATAAAGTTTTTTTGTTATATTTTGTGCTTCAAATAGTACGCAGAAGAACTCAAGAATAAAGTGCCCTCCCGTTAAATAGAGATAGTAAGAACAGTTTTATTTATTATTATTTATTTTATATATAACTTTTGAAACTATCATGGTTATGCACATACTTTTCACAGTTGTGATGGTGCCATCATGGCGCAACCAACTTGTGCCGAAATATCGGGAACATTCAAAACTCAAAAATCATGGTAAATATCCCGTTTCTAGTAAAAAGTATTTTATATATATTTGGGAGTACATAAACATAGTAACAAAAACAATGGGAAACATGATGTCTGCAGAAGTATAAATACTTTGACGCAGACACCAACGCCCTTATAAACATCAAATGTGTACCAACTGAATAATTCAGTAATTTAAATTATATTATGTAAAACCTTGAAAAATTCGCATGCTTTTTATAGGTTGAATTAGTGGAACTGGACGAATATGAATAAGAGCTATATTTGTAAACCCTTTTTCTGCTAAATAAATCATTCATTCATTCATCATTCATTCATTCGCTCATCCGTCCATCCGTCCCTCTATCACAAGTGTCTGCTAAGCCGTTGAAGCTATTTTAATTTTTCGAACCACAACAATCTTAATTTTGCGTACTTATAGATTTAATAAGCTTATTCAATTTATAACTTCTACATTTGGTACGGAACTCTGAATGCGCGAGGTCCACCGCGCACTTGGCTGTTTTTGTTAAACCCAACCTTTTTATTTTCAACGCAGGAATGTAGATCCATTGATTTATCGTATACAAATAGTAAGCTCCATTGAAATTAATCCATTTACAATAATGTATGACAAAATGTATGACGTGTATTATCAAGTAGAAAGTTCTAATGGTCACGTTAAAATACTTTGAGTATGACACATAGTGTAACCTACCTCGTTTTGTAAATATGATTGGATGAATGATATGAGTAAGTTTTTATTAGGCAGAATAAAGGTGTATAGTGCAGTAAATTACAATTCTTAGTACTACGTCTTACGTCAAAAATTGCATTTAGACCTTAGAGCAATACGACCACCGTTTTGCTCTATAAAGACTGATTTGTCTGATGACCCAGGTATTTACAACTGCAATTTGTCTCAACTCCTAGGTATTTTAGTCTGAGGTTTGGTTCACCTTACCTTATTATTATTACCAGCTATTATTATCTGTAAAACGTGAAATTACAGGCACATGAGACTTTTACATCATGCGGGCGCAGTGCAGGCAGTGCCACATAGGGTGTGTCTTAGGTGGACGTGACCTATGAGGCAATGCATTGTTAAAGGCAGAGGTTACCGCTTAACATCAGGTGCAATGGGCCATCTGATTGTTCAGTCATTCACACATTTAAAAAAAAAGGAAGTGGGAGCCAGGATAAATTTTTGATGCAGTAGATTCAACGGACGTCGGTAATGGCGTAAATAGAAAAATCTACTGCAATTTTGCTCTCTTTTTTGTTATTTAGACTGCGTATTTTCTGATAACCCAGGTAATTTCGTCTACAATATGTCTCGTGGTACTATTTAGGCGTTAATTTGGCTCACGTTTCAGCTATTTTGTCAACTTATTGTTGCTTCCAGGTATTTGGACTGCAATTTGGCTCACCTAATGGGTGTTTTTGCATGCAACTTGTTCTATGTCATGTATTTCCGCTGAAATTATTATTTTCCCAACCAACCAGGTATTCTTGATTGCAATAATTTGTCTCGTTTTGTATATAATTTTCTACAAAGCGATAAGACCGCCCATTGTACAACATAGTTAGTTTTAGTTTAATTATTTGTAAATTGTTTTGTATTATGGTGTGCAATAAAGTATTTTCTATCTACTATCTATCTATCTATATTTGACTATTTGATCACCTTCCCAGTATTTGAAAGCGGTTTTTTTTTATACTCCACCACTCCAAGTGGTGACTGAACAAGCTGATGGCCCACCTGATGTTAAGCGGTAACCTCTGCCTATGAACAGTGCATTACCTCATAGGTCACGTCCACCTAGGACGCGCCCTATGTGGCATTGCACTGCGCCCGCCACCCTGAGACATAAAGATGAAAAGTCTCATGTGCCTGTAATTTCACCGGCACCCTTACCCTTCAAACTGGAACACAGTAATGCGAGCACTACTGCTTTGCGGCAGAAATAGGTATGGTGGTAGTCCTTCCCCGGACGAACTCTTTCACAAAAAAGCTCTACTACTACTTATCAGCACGGCTTACGGCTTACCAGTAAGTCATCCATAAGGTATTTATGTTTTTCTCCTTGATAACTATCTATTATTGACTGCAATTTGAATAGTTTTGACTGCAATTAAAGTCAAATTTTAAGTTATTTCGACTGCATGCTGTGTAATCCCTTATCCAATTTGGACACCTGCTTCTCGAATTCATTACTTCAAGAAACATTCCATGAAAGGCGTTGAATATTTAAGATTTCAAAGACTAATTTAAAATTTCGATCCCCAAATTTGTTCTGCGGAATTCGGGAGGCCTATTTTCTATTTCTCAAGGGGTGATATCGAATCCTGTCCGAAATTACCTTACCTTGCGATATTTAATTTGGAGTTTAGGTATTTTAAATGTATTCGCCAAATAAAGGAATATTATTATGTACTTTTTTTGGTAATTAATGAAATATCTCTTTCTCAACATTTTATGTAGGTAGTTTGATTTTCATAGACGATAATATCCACAATAGTAGCAGACTTTGCTTGTGTACAAAAGGGCTCGTTAAGAAGTACGTAGATATTTAATTAAATATCAAGAAAAGCGTAATAATATTACTTTAATTTGACGAATTAATTTCAAATACCAATTTAATAATGTGTGTTCTAATATATGTAAGCTGTTGGTTCTCTTTTAAATAAAATAAATAAATAAAAATAAATACCTTTTCTCCACTCCGAGCTCAGTGGTGAGCTCAACGTCGCCATTGGTTTCCCTTAATTACTAAATGGGTTGAACGAAACGAGAAGCACTCCTTACTCAGCTAACACATTCCAGTATTTTATGAGCCCGACAAGGCCGCGAAGAAACTCAGGTGTCCTTTGAATAAAATCAAGTCCAGATTTTATCACTTGAATAATATCCATGAAAATACTCCCCACTTTTTAATACCCCTATAAAAATTCAAAACTACCCTCCATAAGGTCGCAGTGTCTCATCTACATTATAGCCCTAATAAAGGTCAGGAATCGCCGTGAGCTCCCCTGGGGTAGAAAGGTACAGAAGAAAAGACAGTTCAAACGCACAGAAGTTTCACTGAAGATTCTATAAATCTATGGCACAGACAAGGTGGTGCATGCCGCAAAATTACATCTTAAATTTTAGTGATCGGAACGGTGTGCTGGTTAAAATGGCTCATTCGCAAAACGTCCATTTCTCATAATGTACACCGCACTTTTTCTCAATACGCAAAACGTCCACTTTGCAATGAGCCCAAACACCGGCAGTCTACTATTACCAAATCGAGAAGTGCCGTTGTTTACCCTTTGTCTCCATCATCAGATCAGCTCGAGTCGCCACAATATTGTTTTGTCATCGGAACTTGACAGGTATGCCACATTTCAGGTCACTCGAACAACGGGAAATGGGTCAAAGTTAACTTGTAAAATTTGATACAGACACCGACTGGTTTAACTAAATAAAAGCTTGTAATTACAACATTGAGTTAGGATATAATACTCAAAATATCATATCATCATCATAATCGCAGCCCGGTATCACCCACTGCTAGGTATAGGCCTCCTTTCTCTTTTGCCAGCCTCATCTGTCCTGTGCGTCTCTCAGCCAGGTATTGCCCGTGACGGATACGATGTCGTCGACCCATCTCGCTTTCAGACGACCCTGATTTCTTCGGCCTGACTCCGGCCACCAATCCGTTGAGGCTTTACTCCACCGGCCGTCACCACGTCTGGCCAGGTGTCCTGCCCAGCTCCACGTGAGGTTTATCGCTCTGTCTCCGACGTCATATACTTTCGTCAGAAATATCCAATTGTCTCAGTGATGCGTGACTGATACTAAGAGGCACAAATTAGTTTTATCTTTCTTTGTTTCTTTGTGTGTGTGTCATTTTGTGTGGAATATTGTTTATTGACACAAATCAATGTTTTTTCTTTCTTTCTTTCTTTTCTTTCAAATTCAAAATATCATATAGTACCTCCCTCATATAGTTTACTCCTGAGCTAATACAACGATTCCCCGTCTCCTTGGTTTCAAAACTACTAGTATCATGTCACAGCAAGGCCCTGAACAAATATTTTGCAGATTATACAAACATTTGTTAGTTTTTTTTTGTCAGTAGGATTTCTTTTATATTGTATCTAACACAGGCTGAAGTGGATTTTAAGTGACACAGGCCTCGCAGAGGTTTCGTTGAAGAGGAAAGATGCCTATCAAAAATTCAGAACATAGCTAATGAACCTCAGACTAGGCTATGAAATATTAAGGACCCAAACTAGAACCATTTGCCACTAGAATGAGGTTATAAAGTTGAATTGGCTAATCGTATAATCGTACAGCTCTTTTGTATGAGTGGTTTTTTTGTGGAAGTAGGAGGAAATAATGATTAAACATTACATAATTTATTCATGTGTTTCGTTGTTTTCATGTCTGGTCCAGTCCAGGACGTAACTGGGTCTTTATGTTTTCATGTCTGGTCCAGTCCAGGACGTAACTGGGTCTGTATCTTTTCATGTCTGGTCCAGTCCAGGACGTAACTGGGTCTGTATGTTTTCATGTCTGGTCCAGTCCAGGATGTAACTGGGTCTATATGTTTTCATGTCTGGTCCAGTCCAGGGCGTAACTGGGTCTGTATGTCACAATTCTAGGATTTCAGAAATTTTCAATTTTGTAAAGATAAATGTTAAACATTACTCTATGTTGATTAATATTTTATAATATTTATCAGGAAGTTGCATGGAGGCGGCTTAAGATCGTTCGTCGTACCATTATATGGGGGAGGCCTATTGTCCAGCATTGGACTTATTAAGGCTGATGATGATAAACAGGATGCAAACTCATGAAGTTTATGAAGTTATCTTCCCCTGATAACAACAAAGTTTAACTAGATAAAAGATAATTAATGTATTTCTAACTTATTTCGTCTCTAATTCAGAATTTTTAAGAAAAATCTGCTTTAGTGCTAGTCCAATAAAATTATCATGATCCATTTATCTCTCAACTGTTGCGGTGTGGAGAAAAGAAGGAGATGTGGGGAAACAAGAGAAATATGGAGAAAAGAAAGAGATGATAGTAAAAATTGGTTCAACTTTAGTTATAAAAAGGGTTTTCACTATCGCATTTCATACGCACTCTAGCTAGGCTGATGGGTACACTTACTGTAGTTCTGCTTGTCTCAGGAAACTGGTTGTTTTTTATAATCTGAGGTATGTGAGTCTGTAAACAGCCTTTGACCGTAACTCTTAGCAGTAGTAACTTATGTGATGAAAGGAATTGGGCGCACCCGACACAGATGCTCATCATCCACTCAAATTTTAACAGAGAAAGAAGTTGCCATGAATAAAAATACAAGCAACCCATAGCTACGAAAGTAGTTCAATAAAATAAAGTCCTAAAATCAAGAGCCATATTAAAATATCTGAATCAGAGGATTCAGAAGTATATACTCACATTTTTATCACTCCTTAAATCCGGCGAGACCTGTAAAAGAAATGGAGGATTAATAAAATCTTGCTTTCAAGATAATTTAATCATCTTGGATTGCCGTAAAATGCTGAGAATTTTCGACGTTACATGCCCTTTGATGTCCCTGACGGTCACTTTGAGTTTTTGAAGATGCCAAGTTAGGACAAGGGAGTTCTTTTTCTATGTTCGAATTTTGATTTTATTAGTGAGCACCTTCGATCACAGATTGAGCACACAGATTTAAATTTGGTGCCATAATGTGAAAAAGCTAATGTACTATTTTAGAATCAGCTTCATCTTCTTCTTTCTTGTCATTGGCTTAAATTATCTCATTGCACCAATAACAAGTGACCTTTATTCCCCTCTCCGTTGCCTGGTTCCAGGCCTCTCGAGTGCATATGATCGGGCAGAGAGGACGTGAGAGCAGGTTGATATGTAACAATGAAGGTAACCCCACTTAGCTAGGTTATCACCGGCCAACTTGGCTCCTCAGCAAGGCTGGCTGGCTGAGGGGCTTTAAATTGGCCACAGCAGCTCGTGGCAGATGCTCTGCTAGTGGTATGATATCGGAGGGAGCTGGATGTTGAGAAGACCACTGTTCGCTTCTCGTGACTGTTGGGCTTTCACCATAATTTTAAAGATCAGCATCAGATGAAAGATGTTCATTGCTAGACATAAGCCTCCACCAACGAATGCCGTGACGGCTACACTCTTGAGCCACCTTTGTTTACCGTCTTAATGTGACAGATTTCATTGGACTATCAGGTAGGTTTTTAACTTCTCGTGTTCAATATGAACGGGCTGTATAGCCTAATACTATTTTTTTTGTGTAATGGCTCGACAAACTGGCGTACTCCCCCGCTGGACGGTAAGCGGTTACCATCGGCTATTGACATCTGCAACACGAGAGGAACTGCTAACGAGTTGAATAGGTACACTAACGTCGTCTGTCTTTCCTGAAAACTATTATCCGTGTCTCTTCAAGGCTAGAAATAATAGGTGCCTTCTAGACCTTAGTGCTCCATCTTCAGCCACATCGTCACTTATCAACAGGCGAGATCGTTAAAAAAAATGGATTTGGTTTTTGAGGTCACTCCATAATTTGCACGTATGGGGGATAAAAGATCTCATAATCCGAGCTGTAGGAGACATTCACATATCAATGATGTATGTATGAGATCTCCTTCGGTGTTGAGCAGTGTGATGATAGAACTTGCTCACTTGAACACTTCCTCAAAGCATTCCTCATTATGAAGTCGATAGCACTTTCTGGTTTGACGGGTATTTTAATAATGTGTTCTTTTACATGTCGATATCTGGCCAAAGATGGCCCTGCCTTTGATTCAATAGCAGCGCCAACATCTGAATGGTATGACGAATATTATTAGCCAATCTATTCGGCCCTAGGTATATAAATTATTAGCAGCTGCTTAATATTTGCTTTTTATTTGCTTCTGGGACTTCCGGAGTCCTGGAACTTAGGTATCTAAGTTGAAGCAAGGATAATTATACCAAATTCTACCATACAAATTCTACTTATTCAAAAAATAAAGGTTAAAAGTAAAACAAAAAGGTCACGATGTAAGGAAGTCTTGCCCTCAGCGATGGATGGCGATTTCAAATTAATTTTGCGGAAACTCAATTTTTTCCCAACAAAATGCGGAATTATTCCCGACGTGTCTCGGTTTATTAGGAAAATTTCGAATGGCGAATAAATTTTCATTTAACCAAACCCACCCCTTAAGGGACGTTGTTTTGTGATCGGAAGTAGGTATCTAATGTATTATTTTGTCTTGAGAAAAGTTAGGTACTATAATATTATAAAACCTTAAACCTAAAACCGACGGTTTTCGCTATATTACAGTAAAAAAGTTTTTTGTGAATAATATATTTTTCAATGCAAGGTTTAATAAAATTAGTGATCTAATTTATAATTTATGATACGTGTGCTGATAATAATGAGCCTAAACACGGCCAGTCTACAATTATCCATCGAAGAGTTTCGTTGTCCACCTTTCGACTCTATCATCAGATCAGCTCGCTGTCACCTTCATATTCTATTGTCATCGGAACTTGATAGGAATGCCAAATTACAGCTCAATCGGATATTGGAAAGTCACTCTTATCGCCACCCGTGAAATACTTATCATTGAGTAGTTTCAATGACCATATCTGGTCTTCTTCCTCAGTTCCACTTCACCAAATGGAACTTGCTGAATGCACATGCTTGACTTGTTGCTGAAAATACTGAAATCGCTATATGTGTGCCTGTAATATTTGAGGAGTTCCCTCAATTCCTCATAGATCCCATCATCATAACCAGATTTTGATGAAAATGAGACCAATCTAGAAGCATATCGAGTCATCTAAAAAAAACAAATCGGTTCATAAATGACGGAGATATGAGGTAACAAACATTTAAAAAAACACGACTTTAGAACCTCCTTTTTTTGAAATCGGTTAAAAAACTATTTTTATTGAATATCTCGTAAAATATAGATAACTTTACAGTACACCTTCGGCTTTGTTGTACTGATTATATTTGTCTAATTTTTTACCCAATATATAGTATGTACCATTTTAATAAACCATAGAATCTAGGCAAAAAAAAAAATAACTTTGTTTTGTTTTTCTATCTTGAAAATATTGTTCTATCGTGTTTCTGGTACAGTGATCCCACGGAATTATAATGTAGTATCCATGGATACTTTTGATTTGAATATTGTACTTGATTTATGCCAATTTGCACTAAGCATAAAGTTAGGCTTGTCCTAGTTAAGATACACCTAAGCCTAAGAACAGCCTAGCCTAAGTGGACTAAGGAACGGCTTAGGGTTAGTGCAAGCAAATTTATCGTTAGGAGTAGTCTAAATAAGTTAGGAAATAACTTAGGAGATTCTTAAGTTTAGTGCAAACGGGTGTTAGTCTGTTAAAAATCAAATCTAAGATAAGTAATTTTGCGGCATGCCCTACCTAAGTTAAAATCAACTTTGCGTGATTCGTTTTCCATTAAAATGAACCACAATTTTTGTGTAAATGGCACAGAAATGCGGACATTATTTGAGGTTCCGAAGCTCTTTATTCGGGTCTAAGGGACGGGTCTACATTAAGGACCTTGTCAGGTCTTTTTCAGGAGGTACTTGTGATGGAAAATAATTAGCGTAGCTCCTTGTTTGTGCCCTTTTGTTTTAGCGATGTATTTTTAGCTCCCCTTCTAAAGGTTGGTTTCGACACGGTCTGGTGTGTTTTATTTTAAATTTTTGTGACAATTTTGTTTTAAGGGAGCTTGTTTTTTTGCAAGGCATGTTTGTTATCCTTATTTTAGCCGTGGTGTGTCCGGCCAAGAATAGACCCATCCATCTCCTCCCGTGGATGTCGTAAAAGCCAACTAAAGGATTACCCGGACTTGTTGATAAGATTCGTTGGTATAAGATTTGTCCTGTCTGCTAGCTTGTTATGGAATGTGTTATTACTGGAAGAAAGCGTTAGCTAAATCAGTCGTGGGAAGCAATGGCAACGATGAGCTTACCACTTGTCACGTCTATATTCCACGATGGTGTGAAAAGAGGTCCATTGAGGCTATGTCTACACCTTCGGGGAAAAAGGCGTGTGTCTATGTATGTATGTATGTAACTTATTAACTTTCATGCAAAATAAACGCGACCATACGATGAAGATGTAACAATAATATGTAACATATAATACCCACTTAGATGGTATAATTACTAAACCGTGTCCCAGATTTCTGCATACATAAAGGTTTATCTCCAAAGCGTCTCCTACGCTAGATGAGATTACGATAGATCCTGCCATATTAACACAATCCTGTATTAGATCGTTCGCAATAACGGCACACATAGATGAACCAATTTTCATCTTACATCACTGGTAACGTTTCACCTAAGGTGGATGCTCCAGAAAAGATTTCCATACGAACTTTGAGGAACTATCATTGTTGGTGATAGAATAATATAATTTCATAATTAAGTGTTTATTTTGAGTAAAATTAGTTAAAAAAAGGAAATTAAGAGTATTAATTTAAAAAAAACTGTACGTTAGCTTTTATATAATTAGTGATCGTAACCGTGTGCTGATCAAAATGAGCCTAAACACGGCCAGTCTACTTTTATTCCTCGAGAAGTTCCGTTGTCCACCATCCATCGATCATCAGATCAGCTCGTTGTCACCATAATATTGCATTAATTCATTGTTGCATTGCAAATATTTGCGCACAACTATTGTATGTGTCTATTTGTTATAAAATTGTTAACTTCATGACATCGTAAAAATGTGTAGCTATATTTGTTAATCACTTACAAGCACAGATATAAGAATACTATACTAGTACTTACAAGATATAAATGATTGAATTGATTTGAGTTGAATTGTCATCGGAACTTGACAGGTATGCTAAATATCATCTCAATCCTTAGAGAATTAAAAAAATTGTCTGGCGCATATAATCAAAGTCTCAAACAGTTGAAGATTACTGCTTTAAGGCGCGATAGGTTCTCAAATGTCTCTAGAATTTTAAAGTTTTTGATAAGAATTTTCAAAGTTTTCTATGAAGAAAAAAATATATGATATTCTTGAGCTTTTTATCTAGTGAAATCAATAATTCAATACAATATTTGAATTACTTCACTCGATAAAAGAAAATAACAAAGATGCCTCCTTTTTAAAATTTAAATGCTATTTTTCACTCACTTCTCTCACGTTTTAATTTTTGAAACATTTGGTTACATGTTAGTTATTATTTGAGTTAGTGAATTCATCAACAAAACTAAACAAAACTTTGAACGACATTTTTATATAATTTTTTTATACATAAAAACACGGTATCAGAGCGTGCGCTCGCCTTCTTCGCCTCATACAAAAATTTTCGTTGAACCTATAGCGCCTTAATTCAGTTGCAAGATTCCACCCGAACAAACATACAAACATTGCAAGTCAAAATCAGCCCGATTAGGCGACCGATGGCACAGTGATTTATGTACCTATATATAATCTACAATATTCCTAGGTAAAGCTAACGGTACTATAGCAGATAAAAACAACCCAAAAATTCCACTTGACGTTGAGACCGATGGCGCAGTGTTTAATGTAAGGAGACAGTCGTTGGTTTGATTACCAGTTGGTATTTTTTTGTATAAGTAAGTTTAATACAACTCTCTACATGTTATTTCGATAACAACCTTCTAAACTAACCAATAAGCGTTGATACCCTTGCGCCAACTCATCTGTCCGGGACATCAGTTAGGGCCGGTGCGGCGGCAAGTTCGGCTGAGGACCTCAAAAGATACATATAAGTAAGCCTCGGCTTACTTATTTGAGCCTTTCGGGGCCATCTTTGGGACGCTTCCTTCTGGTAGTGATTTTGATCAGTTGAGCTGTCTGTAGATCGTTAGCAGCAGTCTTCAGGTAGGTAGTAGGTACAGCTGTTTCATTTGTACATACCTACTTGTATTTACTGGAATTAGTTGTATTATTCTGTCCGTAAATAAAGATTTTCAGACGTTACCAATATTGTTTTCCCTCACGAAGCTAAATAATAAAACCCGTGTGACTCTATTCAATCTGGTCCAAACAGGTAATAATGCTGGACACGTCTCAGCCGCCATGTTTGCCGCCATTTTGAAGGTTCCATAAAAGTATTGGAAAGTCTATCATGATTTATGTTGTCAAAGGCTCGGCTAACTTTGATGAGGTTTGATATACAGATAGAATAAAAGCTGTATTAAAATAAAGAATAATATAGAAAACATTTCATCAGGAAGAGCCTTAGAGCCACCGAACTGTGCGGTTTCAGAGGAACTTCCTCCCGGGAACGCTCAGGTTTTGGAATGGTCGGGAGACCATGGTCGGGGAACCAGCAGGGATGCTGAGGTTTTCCCAAGCGACTACAGTATGGGTGGTTCTTCAAAAGGGGTGTTCTCAACGCGCGTGGGATGCCGTGTATTGCAGGCGTCCATAGGCTACGGTAACCACTTACCAACAGGTCCGTATGCATGTTTGCTACCTTGGTAGTATAAAAAAACATCAGCCTACAGAAGTCCAATGCTGAATGCCACGACGAACGCTATTGTTGAAATTGAAACAAAAGCGAATAATTATATGCATAAAAAAAGTCGCAAAAATATCTTCCGTTCGATCGAAATAATACTTTTTGGGTCCCCAGATAATATCCTGGATATTTTTGTGTTTAATTATTACATTTATTTACAGAACGAATAATACAAATAGATATATACTTTAAAAAAAATAAAACAGTTGAGCTATTTAAAGACCGTTGCAAACGATCTAAAGGTATTTCAACTGATTGAAATCACTACCAGACGGAAGCGTCTCCATGATACTGGCTGCATTGCCACACTGAATGGCAATACTAATGCTTTGAGACAGATAATATCCAGCTGTCGGGTCACGTGTCGCTTCGAACAGACGCCCTGTAAGAATTTTAAAAACGCGAAGGGTTCCCCGCGTACCCAGAATCTCGACCCCCAAAAGGCTTAAATACGAGTAAGTTAGCTCTGTCGAGACTTGCATATATACCTTTTGAGGTCCTCAGCAAAACCTGCCGCTGCACCGAACGTAACTAGGTTTCTTAGTTAATAAATAAAACTGTTTTTAGGGTTCCGTAGCCAAATTGTAAAAAACGGAACCCTTATGGATTCGTCATGTCTGTCTGTCTGTCTGTCTGTCTGTCCGTCCGTATGTCACAGACACTTTTTTCCGAAACTTTGCTGTTGAAACTTGGTAAGTAGATGTATTCTGTGAACCGTGTGAGTCTGACTCGCACTTGGCCGCTTTTTTTAAAATGCAAGGGTCTCACTTCACCTGATACCTTTCATTTTCTCTCCACCTGTTTGTACTATTATTTATTCTGTGCCACCTGTCAGATTCACACATGTCAGTTTTCGTGTCTAGTCGGCAGTTTTGGTCCACTCGATTGTTGGGTCGGGATAATAATATAGTGGTCCATCATTGTGCTATGAGGTGTGAAATGTGAGTTGGCACCTCTTATAGGCTTTTACTTTACTCTCCCTGGGGTATGCTGCAAAATTCCTATAATCTTAGATTTGATTTTTAAAAGACAAAATCAAGTACCTACAATTTCTATATATATATAAAACAAAATCGTATTAGTTACACCACCTATAACTCAAGAACATGTGAACCGATTTGGCTGAAAATTCGTGTGAAGGTAGCCTAGAACCAGGTGATTGACATAGGAGGGGGGGAGGTTCACCGGGGGCTACACGGTAAGCCGGGGTGAGTCGCTAGTTCAAATTAAAAATATGCATGGATAACTACATTATAATTCCAAGGGATCACTGTACCAGAAACACGATAGGACAATATTTCCTAGATAGAAAAAATAAATAAAAGTTACGTCATTTTTTTGCCTAGATTTGATTATGTATTAAAATGGTGCATATTATCAGGTAAAAATTCGATAAATAAAATCAATACTACAAAGCTGAGGGTTTAGTCTAGGGGTTTTGTAAAATTATCTATATTTTACGAGATATTCAATAAAAACCACTTTTTCGATAAGTGCGAGTAGTTTTTTTTTTGTATGATGATTTCTGCCTGGGGTTGGCGCAGTCTTAAAATTAAAAAAATAGTTGCGTGATAAAATAAAAATTAGAGAATCAAACCCATAGACTTTTAAATATCTAGAAGTTTACCCACTGGTAGGAAATAAGGAGAAATAAAATATATAGCGCTATTATATACAACTCAATATAGCTCTCAGAGTTAGCAAGTATATTTATTTACAGAAAGAATAATACAACTAATACAAGGTATGTATAAAATAAACCTGAATAACGCTGCTAACGATCTAAAGATGCTGGGATTAGCAAGTTGACGTGGAAATTGGCAGGTCATAGGTCGCAGAACTGATAGCCGTAGGGGAAAGAAGAGTCATCTTCGTTGGAGAAGGTTCTGTAGTGGCAACCACAAACCTGACGACGCAGAGAAGGAAGCCCCCGCCCCCCCTATTGATGGACCAAAGACCACCTTTCATATATAAAAAAAAAACATTCAAATCAGAACACCTGGGGTCATATTTGTGATGGAACCCTGGTTCCCATGTATGCTGCAACATCTGGTAACACTTTTGAAATACCTACACCATATTCTGAGAACGAGGTTTCTCAGAATATCGCAAAAAAAACACTTAGCTCAGAAGTATTTGCGTTACCAAATTCCACAGAAACTGTTGAAACTAAGGGGAATCTTGTGCTGAGCATGTAAGGTTCAAAATAGAAACTACTTTGTAAATTTGTTGATTCCAGTATTGGTGAAAAGAGACGATGTCTCGTCTCTGTCTAACGGGGCAGAGCTGCAATGGCAACTACCTCGCTCGCACCCGTGGGAAGCAAGCCCTTACATGACTTAAACATCGCGTACAACGATGAAAACGGAACCTTATGGCCTAGATATTAAGAGCGATTATAATATAATAAGCGATAGTATTGTATTGAACTATGTAATTATTTGTGATTGGTATCTCACTCGAATTTAGACTACTGGACGATATAGTCGTCGCATTTCAAGCTTGGATTAAAAATAAACTCAACAATTAATTGATAAATTGTACATAAAGGAACATTGGTTGGACGATTTTAGCAAAAACGCCAATCTGTTAAAATAATCCTCGTGAATAAACCTATCCAAGTTCAAAGTTATTAAACACGAGCGGTGCTTAATACTTACAAAAGTATGGTTTTAAATTCGGAACGAGTGCAGATACTGGAATACTTAATCTAGTTAAGTCTTATCTATAATTAAATAATGTGTCTTCTATAACCTAGATATAAATATAGATTTCTAGACCCTACAGGTGACCTGACTCGGAACCTAAACATCCGCATAAAGGTATCTAAATGCATCGCATTTTGATAACTCGCAGATTAATCTAGCTCGCTGACCAGACGACGTGATGCTCTGTATATAAATATACAGTACTGAATTATGCATTATGGGTAATTAGCATCTGACTAATTCAACGATACTGTTCTAGCCAAAAGCACATAATTACAACGTGTAATTATGTACTAGCTATGGTACAGGGGAGAGACGACAATTGATTTGGACTTACCAATTGTTTGAAGCGGAACTTCTAATAAATTAAGGTGTTAGTTGTATCTAGACTAAGCTAGCTTTAATCAACCCGAGGGGGTTTTTTATTTAACCTTGATTCATTTTTACCTCCTCATAGGATGGGTTAGGAACTAAATCAAGGGTTTAAGATATTGCTTATCAGTAAGTCTTAATCAAAATAATCGAGTGTTTCGTTAAACTTTTTTGCGAGTTTTAAAAATACAAAACCACATGAATTCGCTAACAGAAATTTATTGAAGCTTCCTACATCGTCCCATTAACTCATAGGTAGGTAAATCGGTAATACTTTACCAACCAACATTAAATACAGATTTATCTCAACTAGGCTTAAGCCAAAACACACCTTGTTTCTAGACTAACCCAGGACTAAGTACCTTTAATTGTTAATGAATTTAACTCGCTTGTTAAGTTTGCGGAATTGGCCCTAAGGCGTTCCGCTAAAAAACTTTGATCTCTGAAAGATATAAGGTACCTGTATCTATGAGACAGATATGCCTGAAACTTGGAAGGATCAGCAGCAGTGATGTTGAGAAGTTAATAATCTGAGATACCTAACTCTTGATTAGAATTGAAACAAGTTGGCCTATAAATATTTATTACACACTGATTAAATCAATACAGTTGTTTGGCACATGTATTATTACTTGCTAGACTCTTAAACATACATACAAATGTATGAGATTATTGCGGTCCTCACAAGACTATTAAAGCACAATCGATCTAATTAAAACATTTTCAATCTACGCTAGAAAGAGCCAGAGACGAAGCGAGGAGTGAGGAGACATAACGCAAGGTGTATCCATAACCTATGGTCCCTGTTATACAGCGTTTATGATGCCGCCTCAGAATTGCTATACGCAGTTCTTAAGTCTAGGTTAAATACCTGAGACTCCAGTCTTTCATCGGCCTGAATACATTTTACATGGTGTTGGACAATGCAGACAGATATACATGTCATGCATTTTAGCGTTGGACAAGCAGACTTGGCATTTATTGTTGGGTGCTTTTAACACACATACGCAGAGCAAGGGAGGAAGGAAGTGCGAAGCGAGCTTGCGAGCGAGCTTGCCATATAGCGCGTCAGCGCCAAACAGAGCTAGCTAGAGAGAGCTAGACCTAGTTAGCCAGGTTAGGTCATATAGATAGCGCAGTCCGGAGAGCCCATGGAGGATGCAGTAAGGGGGCCGTCTCATATTGCGTAGTAGACTGACGTTCGATTTCGATGTCCAGTTTGTAATTCATTGCGCAGCGTGTTTCAAATATTTCTGTTCTTGTAAAAAAACTAAAACACGCTGCGCAATAAACAGATAACTGGTAATCGACATCAAACGTCAGTCTACTACGCAATTGCCCCGCAGTTCCGAAGCTAAGTGGCATCAAATAAACAGACCGACACACTATTGCCTCAATCTTATTAACAATCAGTCTCAATCTTATTAACAATCAGTCTCAATCTTATTAACAATCAGACTCAATCTTATTAACAATCAGACTCAATCTTATTTACAATCAGTCTCAATCTTATTATTCTTGTCTTTAACACCCCTCTTTTAGTCGGAGGTTTCAAATATTGCATATTAATCCTAAACTGTGCAAAGAAAAAGTAAGGATCAACAAGTAATTAACTTTGTAAAAATTAAAAAAAACCTCAACCCAATGAAACGGCTGAACCGATTTTGATCAAACATAGCTAAGAACCCTCCCGACAAATTCAACTTTCAAACAAACAAAAAACTAAAAAATGGTTCATCCGTTCGGGAGCTACGATGCCACAGACAGACACACGCACACACACACACACACACACAAACACACACACACACAGATACAGACACTTCAAACTTATAACACCCCGTCGTTTTTGCGCCGGGGGTTAATAAATGTACTAGCAAAAACTTTTGTTCAATCATTGCCCAATTTTCAAGTAGCCCTAAACGGTCAAAAACATTCGCAATATTTTGCAACATAACTGATCGTTTAGGGCTCGCCTTTTATAATCTCGTTCTAATTATCGTCTCATCAGCAACCTCACATCTCCACCGGGACATGTCAGCATAAATTGAACAGACAATTTGAGGTTTCGCAAAACCAATAAACTATTAAAGTTATAACGTTGTATTATCGTCTCATCAGCATAGCGCCATCTCCACCGGGACATGTCAGCGTAAATTGAATTGTCAACTTAGGATTACGCAAATTGTTACCGATATTGATTGGAGTGTTATTTCACCGGAGATAGATAGGTACCCAGTTCAATTTTGTATTTGGTTATGTGTACAGGGCGTCCCAAGACTATGCGACATGAAGGGAATATACCTTAAATATTGTGGATAGGATAATTTACGGAAACGCGACTTTATTTTATTTTTAACAGTTAGTATCAATACATATAGTATCATTTTATCTGTGGTAATACTGCAATCCAAGATTTTCTAAAAATTACTTGCTGCGTCTGAGAAATTTTCAAGATTTTAGAAGTTTTTTTGTATTGTTTAATTTAATTGATAACATTTGCTAAAATTATACGTAGGTAGTTGAATTAAATGCAATAATATTCATTTCATGAAATTATAACTTTAAAAATTGCATGCCTATGTTTTTGGTGAAACATGTGAACATAATTACTTGTAAGAAGTTTTTAACAATGTTTGAAGCAAATAAACCATCTCATTTCATTTCAAAATAATCAAGGTAAAATAAAAAGCAGCCAAGTGCGAGTCGAGCTCACCCATGAAGGGTTCCGTAGCAGCAAGTAACATAATATTAAAGTTCTTGTAGTTCGTTGTAACTTTGATCGATGTTTTAATAACAGTGTATTTTTATTTTATTTTTATATTTTTATATTCGAGTTGATTGAATTAAAGGTAAATTGCAGCTTACGATTTAAGACGTATTAAAAAAAAACTACTTACTAGATCTCGTTCAAACCAATTTTCGATGGAAGTTTACATGCTAATGTAAACTTCCATATTCATATATTCATCCATCATATTTTTTTTTAGTTTTATCATTCTCTTATTTTAGAAGTTACACACACATTTTACCACTTTGAAAGTGTATCTCGCGCAAACTATTAAGTTTAGAAAAAAATTAAAAAATGAAAGACCTATCCATAGATACACACGTATGGGTTTGATAAAAAAAAATGAGTTTCATTTCTAAGTAAGCCCCCAATTTTTGTGTGAAAATCATAATGCTGTTCACAGAATACATCTATTTACCAAGTTTCAAGCTCTTATAGTTTCGGAAAAAAGTGGCTGTGACATACACGGACAGACAGACAGACATGACGAATCCATAAGGGTTCCGTTTTTTGCCATTTGGTTACTGAACCCTAAAAATTATCCACAGAAATTATATATACAACGACGCGACATAACAGGACATAAATCAGATTTAAATCGGGTATGATACAATTAGTTGAAAAGTGCACAATAAGAATCGATGTAGCATTAATTGCAGCAATATTGGTAAACCCGTGTTGCACAGCGATCGACCAGCAATACCGAACCGGCCATAATAGGACAATAACTCAACCAGACAAAGCTCGGTTAACAATTAGCGTGTACGTTTACGTGCTGTGTACAATACGTGCTGGTACGTGCATTGTTCTACGTGCTAGTATTGTCCGAAGGGCTCGCTGGAGTTAGGTGTTAGCTGTGAATACGAGAACTGACTAACCAAGTGTAGAGCTCATCTGATACGTACTTGTGTAGTCGATAGGAAATCATAGATTATACATACTCAAGCCTTTTTCCCCGAAGGGATAGGCTGAGCCTCAATGGGCCCGTTTTCAAAGTGGGTTGCACCATCGTGGAATATAGGCGTGACAAGTGGTGAGCTCATCGCCGCCATTGCTTCACATGACTGACTCGGCTAATGCTTTCTTCCAGCAATAACACATAGGTACATACATACATAGACACACGCCTTTTGCCCCGAAGGGGTAGGCAGAGCTTCAATGGGCCTCTTTTCACAATGGGTTGCACCATCGTGGAATATAGGCGTGACAAGTGGTGAGCTCATCGCCGCCATTGCTTCACATGACTGACTCGGCTAATGCTTTCTTCCAGCAATAACACATAGGTACATACATACATAGACACACGCCTTTTGCCCCGAAGGGGTAGGCAGAGCTTCAATGGGCCTCTTTTCACAATGGGTTGCACCATCGTGGAATATAGACATGACAAGTGGTGAGCTTATTGCCGCGATAGCTTCACACGACAGACGCAGCTAACACTTTCTTCCAGTAATAACACATTCCTTATCCAGGACAAATCTTATACCAACGACCATCGAGCAACGTAGGCCTCCGTACTGCTCGATGCCAACGACAGATTCGTTGGCATAAGATTTGTCCTGGCTGCTAGTAACAGGTCCGGATAATCCCTTAGTCGGCTTTTACGACATCCACTGGAAGAGACGGAGAGGGTCTTTTCTTAGGCCGGACAGACCACAGCAAGAATAATACAGTAGGTAAGCATATACATACACCATTTAATTTGAATATATTTGATTGAAAATATAGTTTTCAATACAAGTTTTTATGAAATCCAAGCATGGTCTCTGCCTACCCCTCCGGCAGACAGGCGTGAGTTTATGTATTTAAAAACGATAGAGCTAAAATGTTATAACGATACCAGTATAAAATGATAATGTAAAAAAATCCCAGTCTTCTACTAGTTAGTTAGTAGTAGTAGGTAGAGCTTTTTTGTGAAAGAGTTCATCCGGGAAAGTACTACAACCATACCTATTTGTGCCGCAAAGCAGTAGAGCTCGCATTGCTTTGTGCTGGTTTGAAGGGTATGGTTGCCGGTGAAATTACAGGCACATGAGACTTTTTATCTTTGTGTCTCAGGGTTGCGGGTGCAGTGCAATGCCACATAGGGCGCACCCTAGGTGGACGTGAGCTATGTGGTAATGCACTGTTCATAGGCAGAGGGTACCGCTTATCATCAGGTGGTCCATCTGCTTGTTCCGTCATAGAATGACTGATAAGTAGTAAAAAAAAACTTGTGGTATACTATAAAATACACCTCGCAGAAAATCCCAGAGAAAATCCGGAAAGCCGAGACATTAATAATAAAGGTCCAGATGGCAGAGATGCGAATCGCATACTAATTTCAGAATAAACGAATTAATTTCTGTAATTAATCGCTGAGCGCAAGTAAAAATTCTCTGGTTTTCTATTAATAAGGAAATTTTTAACACAGATTTTATTTACTGTTTCGAAATAAAAATATTGTGGAAAGTTTCACTTGAGGCGCGAAATTCAAATTTTATTATGTTTTTGCTAATCATAGCTCATAAACACATCTTGAGATAGCAAAACCTGATTTTGCGGAAACTATGAGACTTAAGACGCATGTTTCTCGAGCTCTTTCATCATGAGGACAGCAAAGGCCTGGAACTCTCTCTGGCTTCTTTATTCCCTTTATCATACAACTTGGGCATCTTCAAACGAAGACGTAATAAGCATCTTCTAGGCGAGTGTACTTAAATAGACTTCATCGTTGCTTCCCATCAGGTGATATGTACCCAAACGCAAGCCATAGTTAAAAAAAAAGTTTCTCATAAATATCATTGTTAGTCAATGAACAAAAAAATCACTGTAAAAATCATTGAATAACATTCGTAGCTAAACTGAGACACTATCAATCAAAACATGTGTTAGTTCTCTTTTCCGCAAAATCAGGTTTCGCTATCTCAAGCTTCGACCAAAGTAAAATAAATGGACTGGCCTTACCCATACAAAACGTCGATGATCTCAAGATATGTTGATGAGCTGTGATGAGCAAAAAAACACAATAAATTTGGAATTTCGCGCCACAATCAAAACGTTGCACCTTGAACCAACTATTATTTATTCTGTGCTTGAACAAAGCTCTAAGAATTTTGCAAAAACGACTTGCGAGGCGTACGGAATCCTTTCATCACACCAGAGACATTGGCAATGCCTATTATTTATTCTGTGGCAATGCGTTGCCTGCCCTAAAGGACTCTTCTTATTTTTTCTTAAGCGGCTGATGTTTTATTTTAGCGGAAACACCTCAGAAGGGAGGTCATTCCACAACTTGCACGAATGGGGGAGAAAATATCTCGTAAAGGGAGCTAGCTGTACGAGATACCCACGTGTCGATGAAGTGTGGATGATAGAACCTGGATGCGGGTATGAGATTGAACAGATCCTCACGACGTTCTACTGACGACGTTTCCTAGCTAAATCTAAGATTATAAGAATATTCACATCAAATATAAGTTAAATGTGAAAAAAAAACATCAATATTAGCTTTCATAAAATTAGTGATTGTAACCGTGTGCTGATCAAAATGAGCCCAAACACGGCCAGCCTACTATTATCCCTCGAGGAGTTCCGTTGTCCACCTTCTGTCTCCATAATAAGATCAGCTCGCTGTCACCATAATATTGCATTGTCATCGGAATTTGACAGGTATGCAAAATACCGTCTCAACAGGTGGTTGCTATCGCTTGTGGCGCGAAATTCTAATTTTGTTCATGTTTTTTGCTATCACAGCTCATCAACACTTCTTCAGATAGCGAAAACAATGTTGCCGGTAATTATATGACCTAACACACAAGTTTTAATTTAAAGTATCACATAAATATGATTAGTTTGGCTATGAATCTGCTTGAAACAAAAAAACACTGTAAAAACCAATTGAAGCACAATCGTAGCTAAACTAATTATATTTATGTGATACTATAAATTAAAACTTGTGTGTTAGGTCATATAATTACCGGCAGCATAGTTTTCGCTATCTAAAGAAGTGTTGATGAGCTGTGATGAGCAATAAACTTGAATTCCGCGCCACGAGCGAAAGCAACCACCTTAAAATTCAGTTGCAAGATTCCACCCGGACAAACATACGACATTGCAAGTTAAATAAAAGCTTGTTAAAACAATTGAATAGATGCTTTCACTTAAATAACGTGAACACGTTTTCCTAAATAAATGGCGTCTGCAAACACAGGCAGGTAAAGAATTATATTTACCCGACACATTCGCGTCATTAGGCGCTAATAAGGCGGGACAGCCAGCTAATTGCGCCGTAACGACGTTAAACAGTGACGCGGGACTGACGGGCCCGACAGCGATAGGTACTCTGTCAGTAATTGGGAGGATGTGCAACTCTGTACTAAAATAAGTGGAAATATAACGTACTAGCGACCGCCCCCGGCTTCGCACCAAAAATTATTGTAAACTAGCGATTCGCCCCGGCTTGGCACGGGTAGCCCCCGGTGACCCCCCCCCCTCCCCTCCTACCCCTCCCCCCTATGTCAATCTCCTGCTTCTAAGCTACCTTCCCACCAATTTTCAGCTAAATCGGTTCTCCCGTTCTTGAGTTATAAGTGGTGTAACTAACACGATTTTGTTTTATATATATAGATAGGTATAACCTTCCGGGATAAATTCTTTAAATGGTAGCAAACCACATAAAAATCCGTTGCCTAGCTTAGAAGATTACCCGGACATGTATGTAAGATTCGTTGGTATAAGATTTGTCCTGGCTGCTAGCTTATTTAAGGAATGTGTTAATACTGGAAGAAAGCGTTAGCAGAGTCAGTCGTGGGAAGTAATGGCGGCGATGAACTCACCACTTGTGACGTCTATTCCCATGATTTTGCAACACACGTGAAAAGCGGCTCGTTTGAGGCTCTGCCTACCCTTTCGGGGAAAAAGGCGTGTATCTATGTATGTATGTAGTAGTTTAGAAGAACTAAGCGGACAAACAGAAAGACAGAAGTGGTGAGCGATACAATGTATTGAAGGGGGGTTTTATTGCAAAAGGTAATTCTAGTACCAAAATGCAAAAAACTAAAAATGCGCTTTCTCTACTCTGGTTTCAAAATGCTTCGTTTACTTAAAAAATGGTGACCCTAATTACTCCGGATTTTAAGATTTCGATATTTTAATGAAATTTTAACTACATTTGGCTTCGCACATCTTGTGCATTTGCCATTTTCATATTGAATTATTGTATTTTCAATATTATTTGAAACTTTACACTTCTTCCAAGAAAGTCAAAGTAAAGTCATGTTTTAGTAAAACCGTGGCCGTTTCACTAAAACTTTGATACAATTTCCATTCCATCAATTAAAAAAGTCGCGCAATACACTTACATTTCATTTCACTACACTTGTACTATTTAAATGAGCTACTTTGGTTAAAATGCCACCAAAAGAACACAAATTAACTCAAAAAAACACAATAAAAAGAAATCTTTACCCAATAAGAGCCTAACTTGACTGACTTATTGATTCATCATCGCCGAATTTAAAACAATGGAGCTAAAAAGCAGAAACTTGGAGCGTAGGTTCCTTTTATATAATATAATCTTAGTCTATTTAAGGCTAGAGTCGTTCGAAACGAAACGAAGGCTAGAGTGAATAAATAGGTGCGTTCTAGACCTTTGTGCTCCATCTTCGGCCACATCGTCACTTACCAACAGGTGAGATCGTGGTCAAACAAAGGTATATCAATGTTAAAAAAATACTACACGAACTAAAGCTCGTATTATTTAGTTACATTATAACTCTTTTTGTATTCTAGACAGTCGGGTTAAATCCGAAACAACTTTATCCCTTACCCCACATTAACATTAATACAATTTCACGAAAGAAAATTAATTCTATCGAATCCTTCAGCACGTTTTCACGTCAAAAAGTTTCAACTACACCATTGTTCGACCAAAACTAATCCCAAACATTCATGAATTAAGGTTAAATTTACTTTGACACGTCATAATTACTTATACCAACCACTCCTCTTCACAAGAAGATTTAAAACGACGTATCTGTACCTAAATCTGCAAGCCAGAATGAGCTTTATCTCTATTAAAACATAGTTTGGTTTTCTTTGAAGGTGTACTCGTTTATGTCGTATTGACATGGGTTAATAAGGGGAATACAAGGAAGATGTGGGTTGCATAGTAATTGTGGGTCAAACGAGATAATTATCCCTTTAGGTAGGTAAATATTAAGAAAACGGTATTATATTGAAAGGCTGAATATCGGGTTTCGGAACCTTCCAATAATTGGGTATTAGAAGATTAAATTGTCGCGTTGGTAATGGTATACGGCCTAAGAATCCATCCTCTATATATTTTTTTCATCACATAATTATTGTACCACGAAATAAGACCATTCAGTCTGCTGTATGCGCCTTAAGACCGCACCAACACCACGCAGAAATGTTTGTACAAAAAAAACGCCTCGCGCCGATCGAAAAAGCGGTTTTTAATGAATAGCTCGTAAAATATAAATAATTTTACAAAACCCCTCAGTTTACCCTCGGCTTTGTTGTATTGATTTTATTTATCTTCCTTTTCATCATAGGACGAGCAGGCGTATGGCTCAGTACCATCCTTACCTCATTGGTATACCTTATATTCGAACAAAACGTTTCGGTTCTACCTTTATAATGCGAACTGCTAAGGAGTGGAATACACTACCGTCGTCTGTCTTTCCTGAAAACTATAATCTGGGTCTCTTCAAGTTTAGAGTGAATAGGTGCCTTCTAGACATTTGTGCTCCATCTTCGGCCACATCGTCACTTATCAACAGGTGAGATCGTGGTCAAACAAAGGCCCATCTATGTTAACAAAAAAAAAAAACTAATATTATGCACCATTTTAATAAACATTTGAATCTAGGCAATAAATAGACGTAACTATGGAATTGTTTTCTATCGAGAAAATATTTTCCTATCTTGTTTCTGGTACAGTGATCCCTCGGAATTATAATGTGGTATCCATGTAAATTTATAATCTGAATATTGTACTTGTATGTTAAAAAGTAAATCAAAGATTGTTAATTTTGCGGTATACCGTATACCCCATCTTAAGCTAAACATACTTTTAAACACCCGCTTAATATTTTGGTGAACAACCAATCAATCAATCATTTATTTTGTGAAACATGCGGGTACATAATGATGCTAATAAAAATAAAAAGGTACAGGCCATGATCAGCTTTACAGCATGCAAAAAATAAGAACATTGTTACAAGAAACAAGATAAAAAAAATAAAAAAAAGTCACTGATGTACAATAATTGTAAAACATTTCACTAGAAACGGGATATTAACCATGATTTTTGTGCCGAAATATCGGGGACAATTAAAACTCAAAAATCATGGTAAATATCCCGTTTCTAGTGAAAAGTATGTAAATAACCATGATAGTTTCAAAAGTTAATAATTGTAATGTCATAAAAAATAAGAAAATAAAATTATACTTACTCAACCAGTAGCCACGCGTTACTAAAACCCTCCTTACCTCCGTTTGTCTCCCCCACCACCTTTTCTATACCATAATAAATGTCACGTCAAACGCAGCTGCGGTAAGTATTAATTTTTGTATTTGTTGACCGATCGGCGGAAAAAAGGAAAAAGATTAACAAAAACATTTTTCTAAAGGTTGATGAATATGCTGGTCCGTGACTGACCAATACGGGTTTGTGTCTGATTAATTTATGGATATTAATTTTTCAAGCTTACTTGGAAATTGAGTTTTCCATCGAATAACAATTTGTGCCGTGGTGTCTCCGGAATGGACCCCTCCGTCTCTTCCCATGGATGTCGTAAACGCTGAAAGAGGCATGACAAGCGGATAGATATATAGATAGAGAGATGAACACTTTATTGTAAACAATGAAAATATAACATAATAAACATAATCATGTAGTACAGTACAATGGGCGACCTTATCGCTGAGAGCTATTTCTCCCAGGCAGCCTTTGGATGGTCAGAAATTAGCTAAGCAGAAACAGACTGCAGTGCACAGAGTTTTTAAGAATCAAAATGAATTAAATTAACCAATTATGTTAAACCGAATACATAAAAATAAATATTTAATCAAAATAAACTAATAGCTACATATCAATATATAATCCTACTAATATTATAAACGCGAAAGTTTGTATGGATGGATGTATCTTTGATACTTTTTCACGTAAAAACTACTAGATGGATTTGGATGAAATTTGGAATGGAGATAACTGGACTCCCGGAATAACACATAGGCACATTTTTATCCCGATATTCCCACGGGATCGAGACTTACGCGAGTGAAACCGCGGGGCGCTGCTTGTATATAATACTATTATCAAAAATTCTAAACAAATAAATCAAAGTAGAGACAACCAATAAGACTGAAATAAGGTAATGCTGCTTATGGTTTGCATTGAGGATGTGCAGTGGTGGTGTGAAGGGGGGTATGAGGAAGGGGGTTTATTTTGGGGGGTGCTCAATAGAAAACCGCCCCTGAGGCGGCATTCTAAAAATAAAAGACTGTTGAGAGTGTCTTTTTACTCAGTTTCTTTGTCTTATTTCATAATTTCATGGTGTTCCTTTAATTTGAGATACTATGATATTGAGAAGGAATTGTTCCTTGTAATTTACACATTCGATCGGTATCATAAAAATGCAGTTATTTTTGTATTTAAGCGGGTTCAAGTCCCAGCTTAATCAAGTGACTTTTTTGATAAACTTGAATGAAGTATTACTGACTTTAAAAAATAAAGGAAAGTCTCCATTATGTAAAACTTCCTGACTTCAATATATAAAGTACTTTTCCACCAGCATGGCAGTGGGACAGACTGTATATTTATAAGTATCTACTACGGTATTTATAAATTTTCTGATAAAGGCTGCTTTATTAAACCAGCATTATAAAGGGATTAAACCTTTACCCTGGTTTAATTCCTTAGTACGGCTTTTACCACATCCATGGGAGGAGACGGAGAGTTATTTTCTCAGGCCGGGCACACCATAGCACTTCTGTAACGCTAACTAGTTCAAATCCTTTTGGTAATAGATAATAATATTATACATTTTCAGATATCACGTTCATACTACTTCGTGCTTTTACTACATCCGTGGGAGGCGACGGGCAGGGACTTAGGCCGGACACAACACCGCCAAACTTATAGTGCAAGAAAATATACAAAATATTATATTCCATAATCAGAATAAATCACAAGAGCTCTGAGAAAGAACCCTTCAATAACTATTTAACCGCAAGAATTATTAGAAAAAATACATTTTCCTGCAAAGCCTTCATCCAGCCAGGACAGTTTACGATCGCCGGCTATCCCCTTATATCCCGCTCCTGATTGCTTATCCCTTAGGGTAGTGTCACAGACGACACAAGATACGGTTCCCTCAATACACAATGAACCCGTTTCGCGTAATAAAAAATTTCAAAATTTAGTTCGGATCTATTCCGATCTAGTGCTGATGGCCAAAATGACACAAATTGTATTTTCCTCAACATACAAAGCAGTTATGTTAATATATGTATTTTCACACCACCTGCTTTCACACTATGACCAATTAAATAATCATGCAACCTCGATGTAAAGTAAAGCATGGCATTACTTCTTACGGGAGGTAAAGTTGTGTGAAACTTCCAAGGGAGTAAAGTGTTTTGAATTTGGAACGTCAACTTCGTGTGCAAACTCGTGGAAAATTCGGAATAAAAAAATGCCCATAATTGCATTGTAAAGAGGTTTACTTTGTTCGAAAATCGAACTGGCCACTATAAGAACTCAATTTCAAAGAATGTGAAACAAAAGACGGTGTTTGGTACTGTGATTTTCAGGTTTTTTTTATTGTCTCGCAGAAGGTGTGAAAAGTAGAGTATGTTCCTCTGTGATAAAGCTGTCTTAGTCTTGGGCAGCTTGAACCCCTCGCTTCACGAGTTAAAACTAGAGTCCCTCGTTACGCTCAGGGTTCAATATGCCACCCGTGACGAAGGACACTGTTTTATCCTCTCAGTGCATAATCATAATAATCCATGTTTTCAAAACTGTAGCAAGAATTTATCTCTTTCCTCTTTTTGATATAAAACACTATCTATCCTACTCTAATCTATTGTCGCCATCAGTAAATCTTCTATCGACACTAATATTATAAAGAGGAAAGATTTGTATTTTTGTGTGTGTGTATGCGTTTGTAATGAATAAACTCAAAAACTACTGTGCCAATTTCAAAAATTATTTCACCATTGGAAAGCTACATTCACCCTGAGTGACATAGGCTACCAGGGGGGGATAGGAGGAGGGGCTGTTTTTCATCCTGAAACTACTGTGCAAAGCCGGGACGAGTCACTAGTTCATAATAATTTGACGACCTCTGCCGGTTTTACTTGGAGAGTCCTAGCTAGTTACGTTTTAGCTGTGCCTGAGAGCGCCGGCAAATGAAATTGGGATACAAATTTATGACGATATATATATGTTTTCGTTAACACTTCGATACGACTTATAGTAATTGATGATTTGGTGTAAAGTAAACAGATCTGTAGGCTTTTTACGAGCTTAGATAACGTTATAACTTTGGCATACTTGTTGACCGACTGTGCAGAATTAAAAGGAGGATTTCGTGCTTAGCCTGTTTGTGAAATTCTATTATTTAGAGTAGTTCCTGATGGATCCCTTGAGTTCAATACCTTTTTTTATTTTTATTTGATACTACTTAGAATGGCGGATCAAGCAGATGGCCCACCTGTGATGTTAAGCGGTACCCTCTGCCTAGTATAGTATTATTTTATCTGTGCCTCTGCCTATGAACAGTGCATTATCACATAGGTCACGTCCACATCGGACGCGCCCTATGTGGCATTGCACTGCGCCCGCCACCCTGAGACATAAAGATGAAAGTCTCATGTGCTTGTAATTTCACTGAGAACCATACATACCCTTCAAACCGGAACACAACAATGCGAGCACTACTGTTTTGCGGCAGAAATACGCATAGTGGTAGTACTTCCCCGGACGAACTCTTTCACAAAAGAGCTCTACTACTACTACCTTTTCGTGTTCGAACCCTTATAATTTTGTTCCTGTCTCCAAGGGATCAGTTTAAAATTATTATTTTAATTAGTTTTTTGTTCCTGATGGATCCCTTAAGGATTTTTTAAATAAGTTTGGTACAGTATAGTATTATTTTATCTGTGGTACAGTCAAGCAACAGATATCTATCTGTATAGGCACATTATTATTAAGTTTTTAAACTTAAAAAGTCATTGATTTCGAATTAATATAACTCAAATGTGACCTCAGGCAGAATAGAGAACTCGTTTAGAGTGAGAGGTTGTTTGTGTGTGCAAAGTAATGTAAGCAATTAGTACCTATAGTATTATTTTATCTGTGCCACTTATTACCTAAACGTTTTGACCGATTTAGATACGGTTTTCTTTATAAAAGTTGGTGTTAGCGAGATAGTTCTTAGCAAGATTACTAGTATAGTATTATTTTATCTGTGGCAAGATATACATAATAGGTACATAGATACACACCTTTTTCCCAGAAAGGGTAGGCAGAGCCTCAAATGGGCCTCTTTTCACTGTGGGTTGCACGATCGCGGGAATAGGCGTGACAAGTGGTGAGCTCATTGCCATCATTGCTTCCCACGGCTGACTCGGTTAACGCTTTCTTCCAGTAATAAATACGCTAGCTAGGACACATCTTGTACCAACGAATCTTATACAAGTACGGGTAATTCCTTAGTCGGCTTTTACAACATCCACGGGAGGAGACGAAGGGGTCTATTCTTAGACTGGACACCACAGCAAGAATAATACAACTAACGTTGATGTTTTTTTTTAACAATGATATACCTTTGTTTGACCCCGACCCCACCTGTTGGTAAGTGACGATGTGGCCGAAGATGGAGCACAAATTTCTAAGGCACCTATTCACTCTAGCCTTGAAGAGACCCAGATTATAGTTTTCAGGAAAGAAAGACGACGGTAGTGTATTCCACTCCTTAGCAGTTCGCATTGTAAAGGTAGAACTGAAACGTTTAGTACGAATAGAAGGTATACTAATGAGGTAAGGATGGTGCCGAGCCGTGCGCCTGCTCGTCCTATGATGAAAAGGAGATGGTGGGATCAGACCGTGAAGTTCCTGGGAGCATTCCCCGGAAATTTAATGTAACCTATAGAAGATCGAAAGGCATTGAATACATACATACATAGACACACGCCTCTTTCCCCGAAGGGGTAGGCAGCTATAAATCCCGAAACCACCACAAAGATCGAACATTATCAGTATTCCCAAACTAAAGGACGTAAAACTTTATTTGATTCCCAAATCATTGATAATGGCTTCTCTATTCTACTCAGATAATAGAGCTTAGTAATGATGAATGCATACAATCATTACCATTGCTTCACTATATGCCGGCAAATGGTAAATCACAGTTTCTGGTCTCCACTTTAAATACATACCATAAATTATCTTGCTGTTTTGGTTATGGTACAAGTTAAAGCGCACTTTTATGATATTAGGTTATGGGCCCAGATAAGTTTGAAAATTAAGTATGCAGGTATCCAAAATATTAATGTGTATAAAAAAAAGTATAAAAGTTTATTCAGGTGTTACAATCTTAATAGGTTATAAAACAATCTTATTTGTAAAGATAGGTCTTAAGATAGGGATTAGATTATAAACAAAAATAAGAATCATAAATTAATTTGTGAGTGCGCTAGCTCCCCCAAGGAAAACCTGATGATATTAGGTTATGGACCCAGACTTGTTTGAAAATTACGTACGTACCCAAAAAAATTATATATTACAATAATATTGTCTAAATTACTATCTACCTACATATTTTTTACTCGACTACATATAACGGAACAAGCATGCTGCAGATATGTTGTGTTCTGGTTTGAAGGGTAAGGGTGCCGGTGAAATTACAGGCACATGAGACTTTTCATCTTTATGTCTTAGGGTGACGGGCGCAGTGCAATGCCACATAGGGTGCATCCTAGATGGACATGACCTATGTGATAATGCACTGTTCATAGTCAGAGGGTACCACTTAACACCAGGTGTTTTCGTTTGCGCAGAAAAGCGCAGACTGATATCCGACAGAAGCCGAACGTATAGAACGTATGCCGGTCTGTCCCACCGTATAGCTCTGTCTCGCTCACATCTAAGAGTCGACTGATGAACAAGATGCCGCGATTTTGCCGCGAAATCGATTAACCAATATCAGCGCAAGATTTTAGCGCGAGATTGCTATTGGTAGATAGAAGGTTACAGCGCTATAGAAATTGGTCTATGTTGCAGTTATATAGGGGCGACTTATATTTTTAGTGAAACTGTAGAGCTTTCTTGAAGACGCCAAAGCTTACAACTCGGACCAAAGTTTCCAATGTATAGCTACGTAATAAATAATAACAATAATTCACAATCTTGTATTTTGTTGTGATTATAGTTGTTTTTCTAATCTTATACTATCATCTGTCATTTTGTTTTATACACATACATTTATTAAAACAAACTTGTTAAAACATAATAATTTGGAATTTTTGGAATAGCTAGGTGTCAAATTTAATAGTCGATTCATCAAAACTGGTTTAGCCGAGGAGCGAAAGGGCTTATCATGCTAACGTATAATTTTTTCAAGATATATACACAGACACCCGCCTTTTTCCTCGAAAGGGTAGGCAGAACCTCTAATGAGTCTCTTTTTATACGGGCTGTAGCATCGTGGGAAAAAGACGTGACAATTGGTAAGATCATCGCCGCCGTTGCTTCCCACGACTGACTCTGCTAACGCTTTGTTCCAGTAATAAAATATTCCAAATGTAAGGACCAACGAATCTTACAAACAGGTCCGGGTTTTTTTTAGCTGCTTGATTGTCGGTATAAGCTGGTAGCCCAACCTCTGCCTTTAACAATGCATTAACTCATAGGTCACGTCCACCTAGGACGCACCCTATGTGGCATTGCACTGCACCCGCTACATAAATATGGAAAGTCTCATGTGCCTGTAATTTCACTGGCACACATACTCTTTAAACCGGAACACAGCAATGCGAGCACTACTGCTTTGCGGTAGAAATAGGTATCGTGGCAGTACTTCCCCGGACAAACTCTTGTTTTTAAAGTTCTGCTATTATTATTAGTAATATTATTATTAAGAGCCTGTGGTGTCCCACTGCAGGGCAAAGTCCTCCCTTCCTTATCCCCACTTCTCTCTATTATGGGCCACTGTGGACCAATCTACACTAATATTATAAAGAGGAAAGATTTGTACCTATTTTTGTATGTTTGTATGTTTGTAATGAATACGCTCAAAAAGTACTGGGCCGATTTAAAAAATTCTTTCACCATTGGAAAGCTACATTTACCCTGAGTGACATAGGCTACCAGGGGAGAGGATAGGAAAGGGGGGGGGCTGTTTTTCATCCTGAAACTACCCGTGCGAAGCCGGGACGAGTCGCTAGTCCTCTATATAGATAGATAGATAGATAGAAAATACTTTATTGTACATCTTAATAAATAAAAATACGAACAAAAAAAAGAAACAAAACTTAACTATATAATTAAAAGTACAATGGGTGGTCTTATCGCTTAGCAGCAATATAGGTATGTGTTTCGCCTCTCCATCTTCTCCGCGGTCTGCCACGAGATGGTTTTCTGTTCAGAGTGTCCACTCTGTTATTGCTTTAGCTCATAACCCGTTTGACATGCGGCAGACGTGGCCCAAACCCACTTCAATTTACCCGCTTTCTGTCCGACATCCGCGATTTGAGTTTCGGATTGCAGTGTAACTACTGTTGCGAACGCGGTCTATTAGTCTGACTCCTAGAATGTTCGATCAAAATAAAAAAGTATGAACGGGCCTCAGGGAACGATATTTTTGAAGCTTATAAAGTGAGTGAGCTCACTCACTTCGCTTCAGTCGGTCTTTGTGACGGCAACGAGTGACGTAACGTACGTGTGTTGTAATTGTTATTTATTTTTAACCCCCGACGCAAAAACGACCGGGTGTTATAAGTTTGACGTGTCTGTGTGTGTGTGTGTATGTCTGTCCCATCGTAGCTACCGAACAGATGAACCATTTTTTTTTTGTTTGTAAGTGAATTTGTCGGAAGTGTTTGTTTGATCAATATCGGTTCAGCCATTTCATTGCGTTGGGGGTTTTTTAATTTTTGCATATTTAAATACTTGTTTACATGTTGTTCAGATGTTTTTTTTACTTTTTACAATGTCATTGCAGTTTTGTATGTGGATGGGCCCATCCATATTTTATTTATATTTTGATCGAAGCCTGGAACACTACGCCCCATGGCCTACCCAAAAAAAACGTATATTCCAATTACACAATACTCCATTGAAGTAAATGATGGCGATGGAAGTGTTCCATTATCTTGTATTAAAGGATAGTCTGAGGTGTGTCGGCTAAATCGCGGTAATAACGTTCAATCCGATGGTGGCTATCACATTAAGCCTGTTCCGAGTAATAGGACAACGCGATGTTATTTTACGTAGATATAACAGACACCTCCGTACACCGAGAGATGGCTTTAGGCAGTAACATTCAGCAGAGGACGTCAGCAGCTAAACAGGATAGTCTGAGGTGTGTTGGCTAAATCGCGGTAATAACGTTCAATCCGATGGTGGCTATCACATTAAGCCTGTTCCGAGTAATAGGACAACGCGATGTTATTTTACGTAGATATAACAGACACCTCCGTACACCGAGAGATGGCTTTAGGCAGTAACATTCAGCAGAGGACGTCAGCAGCTAAACAGGATAGTCTGAGGTGTGTCGGCTAAATCGCGGTAATAACGTTCAATCCGATGGTGACTATCACATTAAGCCTGTTCCGAGTAATAGGACAACGCGATGTTGTTTTACTTAGTTATAACAGACACCTCCGTACACCAAGGAGATGGCTGTACGCGGTATCATTCACCAGAGGACGTCTAGAGATTTAACAAGCAGCTACACGGGCGTGTGGTGTCCACCATACCGATTTTTGTTTGGAAATTGATGTTCTAAAGGTCAGGGGTGCTTTTTAATGTTTTCGTAATAAATCGAATAGTTTATTTTTACAAGAAAACTATACAATTTATCAAAAAACTCCATTTCAAAGAAAGAAAGAACCAGTCGTAATGTAATGTCGACATAGATTCTATATCTAGACGATGTTGGTGGTAAAAATTACATTATTACGGCTCAATAATTTGTATTTTATTTATGTATTTGTATTGGTTGAGCAAATTATTGAGGTTAATTGATTTAGAATGGTAGGTAGGCAGTAGGTTTATTTCAAGAAGTTTTTGTATTCAAAAACTTTTGATGCTAATAATAGTACTAAGTTACCGATTGTACAAAACAGCTAAATGGTTAAACAAAACCGTGTGCTGTGGTGTGTCCAGGCTAAGAATAGACACCTCCTTCTCCTCCCATGGATGACGTAAAAGCCGACTAAGGGATTACACGGACTTGTTGATAAGATTCGTTGGTATCAGATTTGTCATGGCTGCTAGTTTATTATGGAATGTGTTATTACTGGAAGAAAGCGTTAGCCGAGTCAGTTGTGGAAGGCAATGGCGGCGATGAGCTCACCACTTGTCACGCACTGTGAAAAAAGGCTCATTGAGGCTCTGTCTACTCTTTCGAGGAAAAAGTAAACTACTTTTATCTCATTTTTTTGTTTTCAGTCCGCGTTTTCCTTCAACTTGCACCACCTGCCATTTGACCTCTGATTCCTGGTAATTTGGGAAGCCTGGTAATCACGGGTGCTGGTGTGTGGTAACTCACGAGGTGCGAGCGTAAGACATGGGGCTTATGGCGGATAAAATGAAATGAGGTTAACCTTTTGCCATGGGAGTGACAAAAATTGATTAAATTTTGTTATTATTTTCGAGTGGCGCCTATAGTATTATTTTATCTGTGGTGGCGCCAACTGACATTTATTAGAATCCATTTTCATAATAAGGCTCACGCTACGCAAATAAATGAGGAGTAAAACCGAGCGTTAACAAAAAGTGAAGTCCGTTATGTTTTCCCTCTTCGCAACATATTCGTGCATACTGAACTAGACTGGAGTAAACTCCAGTCGCGCGTCGGAGTTATCACACACCTTTGTATTGTATAACTGACTGGGTTCTTTGGTATAAGAGTTGTCCTGACTGTTAGCTTATAATGGAATGTGTTATTACTGGAAGGAAGCGTTAGCCGAGTTAGTTGTGGGAAGCAATGGCGGCGATGAGCTCAACACTTGTCACGTCTATATCCCACGATAGGTGCAACCCACGGTCAAAAGAGGCCTATTTGAAGCTCTGCCTACCCTTTCGGGGGAAAAGGCGTGTGTATATGTATGTATGTATGTATTCTTAAAACCTTTGTTATAAATACACCAGTGACGGGTATAAGTACGAAAACTCCCATCCGAATCCCGACCAAACAGACCCTAGCGAGACCTGGATGAAAGCCTTCATTACTGCAGGTCATAGCGATCAGGAATGAGCTACAGGATGCTGTTGGAACTGCTCCACACTCTGCTGAGCACTGAGGCATTTTTTTTTTCTTTTTTAGGGTTCCGTACCCAAAGCTTTACGGAACAGAATCCAATTACTAAGACTTCGTTGTCTGTCCGTCCGTCTATCATCAGGCTGTATCTCATGAACCGTGATAGTTAGACAGTTTATATTTTCATATGATGTAGGTATTTCTGTTGCCGCTATAACAACAAATACCTACTAAAAAACAGAATAAAATAAATATTTAAGGGGGCTCTCATACAAAAAACGTGTTTTTTTGCTGTTTTTATAGGTAATGGTAAGGAACCCTTCGTACGCGAGTCCGGCTCGCACTTGGCCGGGTTTTTTTTTGTTTTTTTATGAAAAGTCTTTTCTAAGTCTTTTCTTTATATACATATTTTGTTTTTTTGTGAGAGTTCGTCCGGGGAAGTACTTCCACCATACCTATTTCTGCCGCAAAGCAGTAAAAGTGCTCGCATTGCTGCGTTCCGGTTCGAAGTGTATTGGTAAGGGTGCCGGTGAAATTACAGGCACATGAAACTTTTTATGTTTTTTTTGTTTGGGTGGCGGGCGCAGTGCAATGTCACATAGGATGCGTTCTAGGTGGACGTGACCTATGAGGTACTACATTGTTAAAGGCAGTGGTTACCGCTTAACATCAGCTGGCCAATTTGATATTACCTACAGTCATTCAAGAAGCTACAAAAATATATAATAATTATGCATCTCAACTAATAACCTTATCAAGTAACCCAATGTAAACGATATTTCTTCTCACGTACCTCACACTAAAGAAAAAACTTATTGAGAAAAAGTATATAAATAGAAATCAATAAAAATAAATGTCCTACCGACCGCGGTACCATGAAACGATATGACCAAAGATAAGAAGATCGATCCAACAGATGTGACACGATCGCACTGATAAACAGTCCATTTTACAATTTATTGAACGTCTACAATTTCTTATTGATTTTTGCTTAAGACAGGTGTTCCGTCAAAGATATAGAAATGATAAAAATATTTAAATAAATTATTTATTATTTATGGGCTTTTAAAACATTTATACAAAGTTGATTGATATAGGTTCAGCATCCAGTTATAGAGGTATAGGTGAAGCTATATGTAATAATATACAAAGATAAGTACAACAAAGTTAAGATTTTACCATCGCTCTTCCCGGCACCGTGACAAAGCTCATCCACACATCATAGATCCCTGGGTTTCTCGTGCGATTCGTTTCTCGGGATCATTTCTTCCCCATACCTACAAACTATGGAATGAGCTTCCATCTGAGGTTTTCCCGCTTGGTTACGACATGTGTCGCTTCAAGAAAAATGTTCATATATTCCTTCAGGGTAGGCAGCGCATCGACAATACCCCCGGTGTTGCCGGTGTCTATAAGCGACGGTGACCACTTTACATCAGGTGGGCCGTATGCTATCTTGCCAATTCGTTTCATCAAAAAAAAACGAAGATTAGGAATTATGTAGCATACCCTAAAGAATATGTTTTTTAGGCTATTAAAATAATCTAGTAGTTAGTTTAGTAGTAGCATTAGTTTTAGTAGTAGTATAGCTTTTTTGTGAAGGATTTCATCTGGGGAAGTACTGCCACCATACCTATTTCTGTCGCAAAGCAGTAGTGCTCGCATTTCTGTGTTCCGGTTTGAAGGGTATGGGTGCCATTACAGGTGAAATTATGGTGAAATTACAGGCACATGAGACTTTTCATCTCTATGTCTCAGGGTGGTGGGCGCAGTGCAATGCCACATAGGGCGCGTCCTAGGTGGACGTGACCTATGAGGTAATGCACTGTTCATAGGCAGAGGTTACTGCTTAACATCAGGTGGGCCATCAGCTTGTTTCGTCATAAAAGTAGCATAAAAAAAAAACAGAACAGTGGATCGATCTCAATGGATCAAACTATGGAACTACTCATAATTAATTGTACTTTTCTTAGTAGAACCCTTCAGACTACTTACTGGTTTGAATGATTTAACGATGCAGTTTTGTGCAGAGCCAAGAAGATAATGTCAAACAATTTAAAAAGTTCCAGCCAGTTTCATAAAAATCTATTACAGTACAAAGCACGGTCACTTACAGTATTGGCCGCTTTCCAAAAAAGACAAGAAATTCTCTAAATACTACACAACTTTTAAAAAATTATGGCGTGATATTTGTTTAAAAAAACAGCGCAGACACAATCACTATAATAGTATCGCATTGTTGTGTAACCAAACTTTACACCGTGTGATTTAATCTCACGCCCACACCAGATATAATAATCTTGATAACATTACCAGAGTGTAATCAATGAGCTGAATAAACTTAACTATACCTCCTATAGTCAACTATAATATAGTCGACTATAACTGTAATTTTAATGTGATTGTAGGGGTTATAATGGCTTCATTAGAAGGCTTATGATTTAGTATACAAATAATGGTGGAATTAAGCCATAGTTTCAGCGCCAGTCATTATGACGAAATTCAAATTCAAATTAAAAAGTACTTTATTCTCTGATATCTTAAGGATCATTTTGACTCGTCGTATAAACTAAATTGACTCCTGTTCCAATGCGACCAAACCTAGAAAAACCAAGCAACTACTTTATTTGATGATCCTTGATACTGCTAGGTGAGGAGCGAAATGTGATTTGTTTTCCTAAAATCTTATTTTAGGTACAAGAATATTTATAAATAAATTAATAATAAATAAATAATGCTGGACAGTTCACACAACATTATCTAGCTCCAAGCTAAGATTGAGCTTGTGTTATGGGTACCAGACAATTGATATATACTTAACACAATATATATATAGTTTTTTTTTTTTTTTTTTTTTACCTATAGTAAATATATTATACACAGAAAATAACAAATATAGAAAATATATATATAGAAAATATGTTTACAAGAGACGGCAAGCATGAAGCTGATATTGAAAGGAGAGTGAATTCTGGAAACCAAGTGAATGGCCACTTCACGCCTTTATGAGCAGTCGGAATGTGTCCAAAAAGGCACGACTGACTGTGCATAGAGGGGTGTTAGTACTGACACTAATGTATGGTAGCGAAAGTTGGGTATGGCAGAAGAAACATGAAAGTAGCATAAATGCAGTGGAGATCAGAGCTTTGAGAAGTATGTGTGGTGTGACTTTGAGAGATAGAATGAGGAACAGTGTGATAAGAGAGCTTTGTGAAATTAAAGGAGACGTAGTGACTAGCATTGTGAATAGGATGGTTCGGGCATTTAGAATGGATGGACGATAGTAGATTGACGAAACGGATACATAGGACGAGCGTGAATGGAACAGTGGGGAGGGGAAGACCTCGGCGAACGTATTCAGACCACATCAGAGACGTTCTGGAAAAAGGCCAGGTCAAGACTACCCTTAACCGACGAGCATGTATGAAGAATGTGATGAGAGAGAATGAAGGAAAATAAGGTATGTCAGGATCGTAGCAAGTGGAAATCCGTGGTCTCTGCCTCCCCCTCCGGAAAACAGGCGTGAGTTTATGTATGGTATGTATGTATGTATGCTTGCTCGCCGTAGTAGTTGTAAAATATTCCATGTCATTTGTTATCGCTCGTGTGTTGTATTGTAAGAGAACCTAGTATTTAGACAAACCTAACATAGGTTTTAAGATACTACTAACCAAAATATATTTAGATCAGTTTGTATGATAAATAAATAATAAATTATAATAATATAGAAAATACCCAGAACATCCTAAACAAATATCTGCAGATCGCACAAATATTTGTCCCGAGGCGGGAATCGAACCTGCAACCTCCTGCGTTGCAGGCGAATGTTCGCCCGCCGCGCCACAGAGGTCGTCAAAATTTATTTTATTTAAATGTTATTGTCGTAAATGGATTGCCTTTTCACAGCGACTTTGTTTCTTTACCTCAATCAAATCCTCAAAAAATAAACAGTGCTATAAAATCTCTTGATCCCGTAATATATTATCAAAACTATTACTTGTACGACCACTCAACAACGAATCTGATTACTTTATAAATACCCCTGACTTTTTGTTTTTTAGGGAAGTCAATCGAATAACTTACGATTACTTGGTTCAGGGTTCTTTCTCCGCCCGTCACTTCATAAAACAACGGGAGAAATACAACAATAATATAATAAATAATACAACAGTCATTAAAGTGTAAATTATAGGTACTCTGTTGCCCATATTTGGTAAAATACGTTAGTATGAAAAAGCAACCACCATAGAAAGCTCAACATAGCGCCCGAAACGCCTTCTTTTAACAATATGTTTGTATGATTGTAAGTATGCATGTTTGTCCACATATTTCTGAGAAACTAGATGTCGAATTATGCATTTTTTTATTGTATTAAATATCAGCCAAGTTTTGGTTAAAACCTGTCAAATGTCAGAGCTCTCCTTAGAGTAAGCGCAGGGTTAAGGCATGTAAGGGTTTTTATTATTATATAGTGGAACGTAAAAAGAGATCGCCTATAATATTTCAAGTTTTATCGGTTTTATTGGGGATGCCTTTAGCTTCGTTTAAATTAAGTTGTAGGTCACTTTATTGGGCTATTATAGTTATTGATATGAGATTTACTTCAAGAACAATTTTTTTTGTTTAAAATTCATTTTTCCATTCACGCTTGTATGAAATTAGTGATCGGAACCGTAAGCTGATCAAAATGATATAACTTTTGAAACTATCATGGTTATGTACATTTTTTTCACTAAAAACGGGGTTAAATTTAACTCTTATGATTTGATTACTGACAACAGGTGAAACTATAAATAAAGGCATGTTAAATAGAGATATAAAAAAAAAAAAAGCATGAAACATATGTTAAAAGTTTTACTTACTTACTTACTTACTATAAACTAATAAAAAAATACTTTAAATAAGTAGATGCTGGGCTTACACATTGAATGCCAACTATTTTTTTTATACCTATTTTTATGACGGTATTAGCAGATGGCCCCGTCTGCTGTTAATCGGTACCCTCTGCCTATGAACAGTGCATTATCTCATAGGTCACGTCCTTTAAGAACGTGGCCTATGTGGCATTGCACTGCACCTTTCGCCTGTAATTTCACCGGCACCCATACCCTACAAACTGGAACACAGTAATTCGAGCTTTGCGGCAGAAATAGGCATGGCGGTAGTACTTCCCTGGACGAACACTTTCACAAAAAAAACCACTACTAAAAAACCAATTGTCTTGAGCCACCTCCATCCACCGCCTTCCTGCGACCTCTATAATGTCTATGGTTCATCGAAAGCATTCCTCTTTTGCTTCGTCCGGTTTGTGGTCGCCACTCGAGAATCAAACATTCTTCCCAAACGGAACTAAATACTTAGAAAGTTAAATAAATCAGTAATGTTTTTCTACCATGTTCCAATAAACCCACGCAAATTGTTTCGACATCAAAATACGTATTAAGAAAATACATTTTGTTTGTAATTCAGGAAACCCCGAAGAAAAGTTATTTTATGGCATATAGGTTACCTTACCCCGCAATCAATCATGCGAACCTTTTCCTACCCTCAATCAAAAATATATCTTGTTTCATAGGAAATAGGTTCGGTTCTAAACTGTGGATAAATATATCAAAGATATCCAATAGGGATTATTGATAAGTTTCTAAGAATGGATTAGTTTTGGTTTTTGGGAGCGAAATAAATACATCTTATCGTCTTCCTGTGACGTCCAGTGAGGGATGAGGCCTCTCTCCCCCCCCCCCCTTTTCCATAGAATGTAATGGGGGATTTGCTATAATCACCACGCAATTAATTTTTGGATAAAAAGTACCCTACGTTTTTTAATACAAGGCTCATTTTCTAGCATTAAAAAAACTATGAGAGAACAACTGCATTGCGACAGAAAAAAAAAGTTCACGCATCTAGCCCCAAGCTAAGCAGAGATTGTGTTATGGGTACTAGATAACTGATATACATAATACAATACATTACACAGATAGATATTTTTTATTATACATAGAAAATACCCAGAACACTCTGAATAAATTTCTGCAGATCGTACGAATATTTGTTCCGAGGCGGGAATCGACCCCGCAACCTCCTGCGTCGTACGCGAACCTTCGCCCGCCGCGCCACAGAGGTCCTTTGTAATTACTGATCGACAAAAAGCCAAAAATAAATTGATAACATTTATTTTGATCCCCACTTTGTCGGTAAAACCAAAAGCGTCATGCATTTACACTCCAAACAAATAAGGGCTTAAAACTACATATTTCATCTCCACACTTGATCCTCCTAAATCATGTTTTACTTTAGACACAAATACCGCTTTGCATCAATTTCGACGTTAAATATAAAGCTGTAGGGTATACTTTTGAGTGTTTTAAGTGAAATTTTTGAATTATAAGCGACAGGGTTTTCTGTGAACAAATATAAAAGGCTCAATGGATTCAGAGGTTCAAATGAAATTTTAATTAAAGAAACTTGGCTATTCTTGTGTTGGAAAGTTATTTTACGGTAAGGAAGGCAAAATGGTGTACAGGGTGACCAAGAAGACAATGAAAACGTGTAAACAAAAAAGTGTGTGACAGCTCTAGCGTGCTGGAATTTACTCCAGTCCAGTGCAGTATAAGATGCGCGAATATGTTGCGCAGAGGGAAAACTTACGACTTACTTCACTTTTTTTTTATCGCTAGATAACTTATATGATTTTACTTCCCATATATTTTGGCTAAACTCCAAAAATATAACGTATGATGTCATAACTCATAACTCGAGCTATTCGATCTCATCCCGAAATATTTTTTTTACCATCGCTCTTCCCGGCGCCGTGACAAAGCTCATCCACACATCATAGAACCCTGGGTTTCTCGTACGACTCGTTTCTCGAGATCATTTCTTCCCCATATCTATAAACTATGGAATGAGCTTCCATCTGAGGTTTCCAGTTTTATGATGACATGTGTCGCTTCAAGAAAAATGTTCATAAATTCCTTCAGGGTAGGCAGCGCATCGACAATACTCCCGGTGTTGCCGGTGTCTATAAGCGACGGTGACCACCTACTGAATAGTATCAAAATTCAAGCTTAATATTTTCTCTAATCGAAGGAGGGACCTAAAACGAGTTTTAGGAGGGCCAAATTAAAAAATTAAGCTATCGAGAGAAGTTTCACCAATCGTGTTTCTAGCCTATGATTTATTTAGATTACATCCTCAAGTAACTACTGTATTAACATCAAAATTGTAACCTTTACTGTTACTGAGTGAGCATGCAACGCAACGACTTCAAAATGTTAACAAATATCGGTATAATACTGATTTGGAAGCACTTTACCATAACCATACATTATTATCATCGTCCCAATTCCCACGTGATAAATACTTTCTATCTAATAACAGAAATGTATGTCTGTCTGTAGGCCTGTCTCACTCGAAAGAGTAAGCAAAGGTTTGTAGTAGTAGAGCTTTTTTGTGAAAGATTTCGTCCGGGGAAGTACTACCTCCATCCCTATTTCTGCCGCGAAGCAGTAACGCTCGCATTGCTGTGTTCCGGTTTGAAGGGTATTGGTGCTGATGAAATTACAGGCACATGAGACTTTTCATCTTTATGTCTCAGGGTGGCGGGCGCAGAGCAATGCCACATAGGGTGCGTCCTAGGTGGACGTGACCTATGATAAAATTTACCGCTTAACATTGGGCATCTGCTTGTTGTCATTAGTCTCGTGTGCCTGTAATTTCACCGGCACCCACCACAGGATCTCGAGAGGGGAAACAAACCAGACAACCCCAGAAGAGGAACATCTCGGTAGCGAAACTCATGTCATCATCATCAGCTTTTAGACAAGAAGCCATTTTGAACCCCCGACGCAAAAACGACGGGGTGTTATAAGTTTGACGTGTCTCTCTGTGTGTGTGTGTGTGTATGTGTGTGTGTGTCTGTCTGTTGCCTCGTAGCTGCCGAACAGATGAACCTATTTCTTTTTTCTTTTCTTTTATTTGAATGGTGAATTTGTCGGGATTGTTCTTAGCTATGTTTGATCAAAATCGGTTCAGCCGTTTCATTGCGTTGAGGTTTTTTTTTTAATTTTTATTGAGTTTATTACTTGTTAAACAAAGGCTTTGCCATTGAATTTCACTGCGATTAGTCTTGACCCACCTGCATCCACTGACTTCAATGCCATCTAGAGGGGACTCCTTACACTGCATAGTGAAACTTCTATAAGTTACTATTGTATAATCTTTGCCGCAGGTACAGTTGTGCAAACAAATTGTACAAGAGCGTGGGTGTACATGTTAATGTTAACATAGGTGGGCAGAGAAAATGATCATGTTTTAAATTGGAATGATTCTGTATTGGTCCATTTGAATTTAGAAGCCGCATTAATGTCAGTTCGAAACGTTTTGAGTATTTCAGAGCAAATTATTTAAATAGGCATTCAATAAGCTTTTGCTAAATTAAACTGTAAAGGGCCTCTCAAATAAGTACCTACTTAAAGTTTCACTCAGAATATAAGTCTGATCGACTGTTTTCGTTTGCGCAGAAAAGCGCACACTAATATCCGACAGTTGCCGAACGTATAGTAGGTAGGTATAGCTCAGACCCGCTGTATAGCTCTGTCCCGCTCACATCTAAGAGTCGACCTGCCGCGATTTTGCCGTGAAATCGATTAACCAATTAGCAGTGCAAGATTTTAGCGTGCGATTGCTATTGGTAGACAGAAAGTTCCCGCGCTATATAAATTGGTCTACGGCGCAGGTACATCGGGGCGACTTATAAATAATTAAATAATAAATACTTTGTAAATAATAAGTAAATACTTTGGCACCAGCTGTACAGATTTTTACGAAAGAACCAACCGACTACAAAGCTTTTAATAAAGTCTTATGCGCATTTTTAACCCCCGACGCAAAACGAGGCAGACGACGTCTGTGTGTGTGTGCGTGTGTGTTTGTGTGTCTGTGTGTGTATCTATCTGTGGCATCGTAACACCCGAACGGATGAACCGATTTAGACTTTATTTTTATTTGAAAGGTTAATTTGTCTGGAGTGTTCTTAGCTATGTTTGATCAAAACCGGTTCAGCCGTTTCATTGCGTTGAGGTTTTTTTTATTTTTACAAAATTAGTTTATTTTTGTCAGTTTAATTAAGTCTGAAATTCAGTATTACTTTCATAATCAACTCACGAGCATTAGATGATGACTCCCAGAAGCAAACACCTGAACAACACACACACATAGACACATGCCTTGTTCCTCGAAAGGGTAGGCAGAGCCTCAAATGGGCCTCTTTTCAAACTTGTGGCTCGATAATGTTGTGTGAACTGTTCAGCATTTTTTTCCACTATGGGTTGCATCATCGTGGGAAATAGACATGACAAGTGGTGAGCTTATCGCCGCCTTTGCGTCCCACGACTGACTATGCTAACGGTTTCTTCCAGTAATAACACATTCCATAATAAGTAGCATATAATAAGCTAGCAGCCAGGACAAATCGTACACCAACGAATCTTACAAACAAGTCCGGGTAATCCCTTAGTCGGCTTTTACGACATCCACGGGAGGAGATGGAAGAGTCTATTCTTAGGCTGAATAAGTTATAACAAACGCACTGTACCTACATGTCATTGATTTTCGAAGATTTTCCTCGATTTCGCTGATATTCCACCATCAGACCCTGACTTAGTAAATATGGGAACACCCGGGAGTATATCCAATCAATTATTTTTTTCTAATCTGATTACTTAAAATAAAACTTAAAAACAATCTTTTATGAAAATAGTGATCGGAACCGTGTGCTCATCAAAATGAGCCCAAAGACAGCCAGTCTACCATAATCTACCATAATAATCGAGGAGTTCCATTGTCCATCTTCCGTCTCCATCATCAGATCAGCTCGCTGTCACCATCATATTGAATTGTCATCGGAACTTGGCAGTTATGCCAAATTTCAGCTCAATCGGTTGCGGATAACTGCTTTAAAATTCAGTTGCAAGATTACAACCGGATTCCACCCAGATAAACATACATAGGTACGTTGCAAATCAAATAAAAGCTTGTAAAAAAAAGATCCTGGAAAAAACTAGTGGCTCTAGAAAAGACAGCAAAAACACTTTCAACACGTTAATTCCCGCCAAAAAACATGGTCTACGAAACATAAATAACTAAAACAACGATAAAATCCACCATTTCATACGTTTAATTAGTTACGCACTAATTTCGATAACAAAATTAATCTGCTTCCGGTTTGTATTGAATAGTGATGTGGTCACTAAAATTATTTCCGCAAGTACCGAAACATACGGAATACCACAAGTACGGATACGGTTTTTTTACGGATTATTACTCTTATATAAATAGATAATTTAATTACAATCCTTGTGATTACAGAAATAGTATAAAAAAGTTTACCAAGACTTTTAGAGAACATAACGCCTACTGGGGTGTGTGGGGTTTACTATTCTCGTCGTAATCACGTAATTTACTATTCTCCTGCTGACGTTTCGATAACCGAGCGATAAAGAGGCGTTTAAGAGTCAAATTATAGGGTTCTCTTAAACGTATTTTGAGCAAAATCTACCCAGTTTGTGACAACAAAAAATATATAAATCTTCATAATTTTTCCATGGGCATGATGGAGCCCAAACCACGATTTAGATTGCTTTTCATCCCGACACTACCCTCAGGAAGTAAAATAAAATAAAAAAAAATAAAAAAAAAGCTGGATAGTTCACACAACATTACTAGTGCGAATCTTTTCCTTGTTGTCTTAGTCGTATTCTTTAATTTCAAGAAAAAAACCGACTCGGCTATCTAGATGATGTTTTCATTAATTATCAAGAGAGCGTCACTGCTCAGTTCAACTGCGAACAAATCAAGACGATAAAAGAACGTACTTGCGGAATAAGATATGGGGGTAGTTCTTCAGACACAAAATTTTCGATGTCTGTGGGTATATTTCTGAAACCAACTAACAAAACGGCGTGTTATTTTTTTATACATATAGTTTAGCTTTAACCCTAACTGGGACAAATAATATTTTTAAAATAATTGCAGTGTAGGTATAAATTAAAAATATTAGAAGTTAGTTCTTCTGATTCATATGACGCGTCCGCTTGCCATTTTCCGGAACAAAATGGTCGATGTCACATTTTCCCTTTGATAAATCAATATAAATTATAATTATATTGAAAGGAAATGAAATGTTCTTGTACAAAAAAAATGTGTATTGGTTATAACTACCTTAATATGTTTATAAATCGGTAATTAAGAAGTGTCCGGCATATAATACTGATTAATATGGCGTAAGCTTCGCTTGACCCTAATTGGTTGGGTAGTAATAATGAGAGTCTGACTTCCCACGCGGGGGGAAGCCAGTCGTGCAACGGATGAGCCAGAAGGTGGACGTGCGGCTGGCTGGCTTAGATCACGGTGTTACTAAGGTCAATGTCTGATTCATCTGTTCTTGGTTCAGGTAGAGTAATGATTACAATGCCTACTTTATAAAATTTATTTTATTGTTTTCCAGCTTCAATCTGTATTTCGTGTGATGCTTTTGGGTTATAGATTCGTGTAGAAAAATTACAATACTGAAGTCTGTATATCTGATGAGTTATACATGATTGAAGGCAAAATCCTGACTCATCTGTGCCTGATTCATACGGTCAAAACACCATATGAATCATAAAATAACGAAGTTTTCTCCTCTCCAGCACGAAAGGAACGCTTTTTTGTGTAGTAGTTAATTTCTGTTATCTTACAATATTCTCGCTTTCCCAGAATTATTATATACTGTTTTAGAAGGCCCAAGCTAAGCTGGTATGGGAACAGCCACTTTTGGTTTTGGATGTTAAAGTCCTCCAAAAGCACTAGTTGAGCATCAGGGTTCCGTTGTTGGGCCACATCCGCCACAGTAACCTGGTTGTCTCCTGATCTCCAGAAAGTGAACGATATAGACTGGCATAGATGATGTTATAGATCAGGGGTTCTCAAAGTGGGCGATAACGCCCCCTTGTGGGCGCTGCAGGCCTAAAGGGGGGCGGTAAGAGACCCATAAAAAACGGGGGTGTCAAATCAGACACACTTTCGCATTTTAATAGTTATTAGTATTCCTAGATAGGTCATTTTCGTAGATAATAGACCGCGGGCAATCATGTTTTAACAAGTTTTTGTTAAATAACCTGATTTGTGCATGCATCTCCGCTAATATAGCTCACAATAATTAATTTAATTTTAAGTTATAGTGGTTTTTAAGCAGGTGAAAAAAAGGGGAAGCTAATCATAATTATGGGGGCGCTAAAAAATAATTTATTCTTAAAGTGGGTAGTAGACAAAATAAGTTTGGGAACTCCTGTTATAGATAGATAGATAGATAACTCTTTATTGTACTCACCTTAGAATAATAAAATAATAACATACTTATATTATCTTACAAACTAGTTCACGGTGATACAGTGGGTGGCCTTATCGCTAAGAGCGATCTCTTCCAGGCAACCGTTAGATGGACAGGATTGTAAAGAACGTGAGGGGAGGTGAAGTTACAATAAAAATACAATGATGTTATCTGAACCTTTATCCACCAAAATCAACAAAAATAATAATTCAAGATCACGCAGGCGCACAAAACAAATGTCGCCCCAGGCATGAATACAGATACCAGCTTTTTGTTTAAAATTGTGCTCCATCCAGAGCATAGCCTGGGTATGTCAGGTATGCTGTATCGTGAGGATATTGAATCTGCGTCTCCGTGAGCGTCACTTTTAAAATAAGGCTTGGTGGGCCGGCTCTAAGTTTATTCAAGTAGTCGTTGGCAGCTGCTCGTCGGATCAATTGGCCATCAATGCCGAGGTACCTCAGGGGTCGGTGCTCTCTGCAACCCTGTTTCTGCTGCACATTAATGATCTGCTCATGCCCAATATCATTGGGTATGCAGATGACAGCACAGTTATGGAGAGACACGTTTCCACTGTTCGAGCTAGTCAGAATGAAATTCAGGAGCTAAGAGATGAAATGCTGCAGCGTTTGAATTTGACTATCAAGGCTGTGTACGACTAGGGCGATGCTTATCTAGTTAAATTCAACGCCTCTAAATTGCAGGGTTGTCCCTTCTCGGTGAAAAAAAGTCAGTTTGTTCAGGTTCTCAATTTACAAGATGTACCTATAGATATTGGAGATTATCTTAAGCTCTTAGTTGTTTCACTTACGCTGACTCTCAACTTCGGCTCATATATTGAGTCAATAGCAAAAACAGCTGCTATGAAGTTGGGCATCCTGAATAAGCTAAAGCGTTACTTTACACCGGGACAGCTGCTCAGTTTGTACAAAGCGCAAGTCTGGTCTGGTATGGACTCGATCGAACGCAGAGCTTTCAGGCTTATAGGAGAGCAACATATGGCGGGGACTAGGATCCAGAGATTCTAGCACCGCCGTAAAGTCGCATGCCTTTCGATCTTCTATAGGTTACATTTCGGGGAATGTGACATACGGCAGGCTGCTGTGCCAGTAGGGGACTAGATTGGAGACTGCAGGGACGCCCGAACCCCCCAAGCAATGCCATCGGGTCTTCTCATACATTATCCAGTCCAAAGTCCTTTATTTCCGATAATGTTGCATTGAAGACTGTTGGAGTGCAGTGGATATAACTTGTAGCAATTTTTTTAATACATTCTTCCATAAAATAGGAGGAGGTATACATAGGAAGTTTTAATTTACATTTTGTATACAAATGATTCGGTCTATCAATTTTATCATAATATGATAACGTGGACATCGGGAACTTTTTTTAATTATTTTATTCATTCCCGTTGTCCACGTTGGATTGGACGAAGCCAACGTGAACATCGAGAATGTTTTTTAATTATTTTATTATATTTCCGTTGTCTACGTTAACGTAGACAAGCTCAACGTGGACAACGGGAATGAACCGAATAGCGGTGTAGATAGTGACAAGTTTGTGACTTTATTATTCGTGTGTAAGTAGTATAAGTATATTCCTATAGTGGGGGGGGGGGGGGGGGGGGGGGGGGAGCGGGGGTTTCTGTATGCTTTATCGAAGTTACCCGCGTCCGTAGGAAAATACCCTTGCGTCCGTAGGAAAATACCCTTGCGTCCCTACACGTGATCTCTGGGTGCTGCCAAACGGGTAACAACATTTCTGGTGGTAGGCTTCGGCCGTGGCTTGTCACCACCCACTGGACAAAGTCAGTCCGTGAAGTGACATTGTCGTGTTTCGGACTGATGTCCAGTGTAGCCATTGTGGAAGTGACGGGTTTGAGCAGTTCGTGCACTGGTTTCAGCATGTGCGTTTTAGAGAGCGCAGCGGTGCAAGTGTGCCGGGTGGCTAGGCTTGGAGGGTAGCGGGATCCGAAGCACGGTTCTCCGCTGGCCAACCGCAGCTTGTAGGGGGCCCAACTAGTCAGTTAGTCACTCATGAAAGGCTGGCCCGCCGCCTCGCAAAAAATCCCAGAATGCTCCATCGTGCCGGTTGGCGACCGGATGAGAGGACCCGATGGCCATTCCTGGGGGGGTTCGGGCATCCCCGCAGTCTCCAGCCTAGTCTCCCACTGGCGCAGGAGCCTGCTGTTTGTCTCTAGGTTTTCGCTGACCAGTGCCTCGCTCAACAGCCGTTTTTTCCACTAACCTAAACACTCCAAACCAACTATGAAAAAGTTCAAAAATAATAAGTCGTTTCTATAGCGGAAGCATTTCCTCTCGCTTCAAGTGCACCTCTCGAATATTCGAGGGCTGCACTCCAATCTCGATCCGGTCCACCACCACCTAGAGACCGCCAAGCCTCACTTATTATTCCTCACGGAGGCGCAGATTGTTTGTCCTGCCGATACAGCATACCTCACATACACAGGCTATGCTCTGGAGCACAACTTTAAACCCAAAGCTGGTATTTGTCTATTTGTCCGGGAGGACATTTGCTGTCTGCGTCTTCGTGACCTTGAAGATCCCGATTTTTCAGTTTTATGGACTTTGGTGGACACTGGCTCAGATAAAATTATCTATGCTGATGCTGCTAATTTATATCGGTCTCACTCTGGAGACTACGAAACAACCAGGTTGTTCAACTACATCTGTGAAGTGGCGGATGTGGCCCAACAACGTTATCCTGGTGCCCAATTGGTGATTCTGGGGGACTTTAACGCCCACCGCCAACAGTGGCTGTTCCCATACCAGTTCACCGACCATGCTGGGAGAGAGGCGTGCAAACTTGCACTCACACTAAATCTCACTCAGCTGGTCAATGAGGCAACCAGGATTTCAGACGTTGAGGACCACACAGCCAACTGCTTAGACCTTCTGCTGACGAACGAGCCGGATCACCACTCAGTATCAGGGTACATCAGATCACTGTGTGGTGAGGTCTGTATCGTCATACTCGCCACCCGTTCCCTCACCCAGAGGAAGTAGGCGAGTGTGGCGTTACAAGTCAGCAGACTGGGATGAGATGCGACATTTCTTCGCTTCTTATCCTTGGCGGCAAACCTGCTTTTCTTCTTGTGACCCGACGGTCTGTACTGATGCCATTTCGGAGGTGATCAAAAGAGCAATGGAGTATTTTATTCCATTCTCCGATGTTTCACCTTCAGGCAATGCTCGCCCATGGTTCAGTCCCGCGTGTGCTAGTGCAGAAGCGCTAAAACATGTGGCTTATCTTGCCTGGGTCGACGCAAGAAGCGGTAAAACCTCGGATGCACGGATTAAGAAGAAAGCCTTTAACAAAGCCGCCAAGTCTTGCAAGAAGGTGATACGGAAGGCTCGCTTCGATCGGATTGGCCGTCTGGGGGCTAAGCTTGCCACATATCCTGCGGGAAGTAAAGCTTTCTGGTCTCTGGCTAAGTCGGTGGAAGCGAACTTCAGCCACCCTTCACTCCCTCCACTACTGAAACCGGGCAGGTCCCAGGCTCACGCTGCGGTTGAGAAAGCAAATTTATTTGCTACTCAATTTGCGGAGGCTTCGCGTCTTGACACCTCTGGCGAAACTCCACCCAGCCTTCCTCGGTGCGAAGCTTCAATGCAGGAAATTCGCATCCAGCAAAAGGAAGTGCTCAGAACGCTACGTAGTCTCGACGTGAATAAAGCTAGTGGTCCGGATGGTATCTCGGCTATAGTGTTGAAAACCTGTGCCCCTGAGTTGTCTCCAGTATTAACGCGACTTTTCCGCCTCTCTTTGAAAACTGGTGTAGTCCCTAAATCTTGGAAGCTCGCTAACGTGCAGCCTGTACCCAAGAAAGGCAGTCGTGCTGACCCTTCAAACTACCGCCCTATTTCGGTCACCTCCCTACTTTGTAAATGTATGGAGCGTGTACTGAATAGGAAGCTCCTTGCATACCTCGAAGGTAACGACCTCCTCAGTGATCGTCAATACGGATTTCGCCCACACCGGTCTACTGGGGACCTTCTTGTGTATGCCACGCACATATGGAGCGAGGCCATCGAGAAATATGGTGAAGCACTGGCTGTTTCATTAGACGTCTCGGAGGCCTTTGATAGGGTTTGGCGTGCTAACCTTATTAGCAAGCTTCCTGCCTACGGACTGCCAGTTCAATTCTGCTCCTGGCTCGCAGACTTTCTGAGGGAAAGATCCATTCGAGTAGTTATTGACGGCTGCTCGTCGGATCAATTGGCTATTAACGGGGTACCTCAGGGGCTACCTGCCACACTATTTCTGCTGCACATTAACGATCTGCTAATGCCCGGTATCATTGGGTATGCAGACGACAGCACAGTTGTGGAGAGATATGTTTCCACTGCGCGAGCTAGGCAGAATGAAATTCAGGAGTTAAGGGATGAGATGCTGCAGCGTCTGCATTTGACTCTCAAGGCTGTATCCGACTGGGGTGATGCCAATCTAGTTAAGTTCAATGCCTCTAAAACGCAGGCTTGTCTCTTCTCGGCGAAAAAAAGTCCGTTTCTCCAAGGTCCTGTATTCCATGATGTACCTGTAGCTATACGAGATCACCTCGAGCTCTAAGGTGTTTCGCTCACGCCTACTCTCAACTTTGGCTCTTACATCGAGTCCAAGGCAAAAACAGCTGCCATGAAGCTAGGCATCCTGAATAAGGTAAAGCGTTACTTCACACCAAGACAGCTTCTCAGTATATATAAAGCACAAGTCCGGGGTGGTATGGAGTACTGCTGCCATGTTTGGGATGGTTCGGCCAAATACCAGCTTACTGCCTTGGACTCGATCGAACGTAGAGCTTTCAGGCTTATAGGTGAGCAACATATGGCGGAGACTAAGATCCAGAGTCTCGAGCACCGCCGTAAGGTTGCATGCCTTTCGATCTTCTATAGGTTACATTTCGGGGAATGCTCCCAGGAACTGCACGATCTGATCCCACTATCTCCTTTTCATCACAGGACGAGCAGGCGTACGGCTCTGTACAATCCTTACCTCATTGGTATACCTTCTATTCGCACAAAACGTTTTGGTTCTACCTTTATAATGCGAACTGATAAGGAGTGGAATACACTACCGTCGTCTGTCTTTCCTGAAAACTATAATCTGGGTCTCTTCAAGTCTAGAGTGAATAGGTGCCTTCTAGACCTTTGTGCTCCATCTTCGGCCACATCGTCACTTACCAACAGGTGAGATCATGGTTAAACAAAGGTCTATCAATGTTAAAATAAAAAAAAATAAAAACCTAGTAATAAGCATAATAAAATATAATGTAGAAAAAATAACACAAATTTGTATGCATTTAGGTGTATGTATAAGAACGCCGTTTAAAAATGTTTTACAGGAATAATTGTTGATTCATCACATTTTTTCGGTAATATGATCACTGATAATTGTTTTCATAAATACAAATTATTGTAGTTGTTAAAATATGATTATTTTCTTAGTACAGAGCCAAATATTTAAATATAATATTTCCGATTCTGATTCATCTGTAGCAAATTCTGATTCATCTGGGCACAAAATATTTGAACGTAGATATCTTGGTAACTACTTCATAAAAACAAGCCCCTCATTGAAATATATGTTCTTTGGTTACCTTTTTTCATATGAACATGTGCGACAGAGCAGAAAGTGAAAAAAAAAATTGCCCAGATGAATCAGTCGAAGAATGAAATTTCGAAGAACTACCCATGGATACGGAAAGGGTACATCACTATTATCGGTTTGAAACTATAAACCTGTGTATTGATGATAAACAAGCCGAAATTAGATGTTTGATGCCTAACCGATGATTACTCGCAGCTTCCGTTTTAGATAAATTAACTAACTGTTGACGGTGTTAGAGTTTGAATTAAAATAACATAAAATAACAATTTTGGATGTTATTTTCTAATGTAATTGAATTTTACCACGATGAAAGTCGATTTTTGAAGATTATTAACGTGATGAGAACCAGAATATAGCACTAATGCCATAATGTGTACGTTAACTAATTTATGGTGAGAGTCCCTACGGAAGATCTGAAGACCTACTTGAGCCTCAGAATAAATATTAGGTACTTGAGCCCTAGGTAGGTTCTGGCCGAAAGGGGTGAAGTTCCGACGGTTCAAGGGCCGTCTGTCACGTGATCCCCCGGGCTGCAACGCGTCGGAGATCACACTTGTGTTAGATATTGTTTATGTTTACAATTCTCATTAAGCCTGAAATAAATATTTTGAATTTTAATTTGACTAATGCTAATCCACGAAGAGCACTTATCAATATTTTGGAAACTGATTCATTTTTTTTTATTTGCTTTGAATGATGGAATAAGCACATATCCCACCTGATGTTAGGCGGTAACCTCTGCCTTTAACAATGTATTAATTCACGGGTTACGTCCACGTAGGACGCGCCCTATGCGGCATTGCCCTGCGCCCGTCATAGCTGAGACATAAAGACGAAAACTTTCATGTGCCTGTGATTTCACTGGCACCCTTCAAACCGGAACACAGCAATGCGAGCCCTACTGCTTTGCGCCTGAAATAGGTATGGTGGTAGTACTTTTCCCAGACAAACTCATTCACATATAAACTCTACTAATAACAAAGTAATGATATAAGTACCAAAAAAATTGTCATGCTTTTAAATCATGTTTATTTCCTGAAAGAATAATAAAACAATGATGTATTTATAAAACAAAAACTTCAAATTAGACAGTAAGGCTGCGTTTCCATTGACGCGGAGCTGGGCGGAGCGGAGCTTAGCGGTGCATGAATTGACCAATCACTATGCTCGAAATCTCTGCTCCGCTTCAATGGAAACAGCACGAGCGGAGCGGGGCAGAGCTGAACGGATATTCATATAAAATAAGCGAGGTGATGCGGAGCGGAGGACAGCGGAGCGGTGCGTAGCGAGGTGATGCGGAGCGGAGGACAGCGGAGCGGTGCGTAGCGAGGTGATGCGGAGCGGAGGACAGCGGGGCGGTGCGTGATTCGTTATCTTCGTCGTCAAGTAAGGAAAGATATAAAAGGATTGCTTTTTTCTTTTTAAGCGACAACATGACATATGCTCTTTCTGAAAGATGGAGACAAACTGAGCTCAAAATTGCGCAATTCCAAAGTTAGCTCCACTCCGCTCCGCTCCTCTCCTCTCCGCTCCGCTCCACTCCGCTCCTCTCCTCTCTGCTTCAGTGGAAACACTTACCACTTTTCACCGCTATTCTCCGCTCATCTCCGCACAGCTCCGCGTCAATGGAAACGCAGCCTCAAGCTCAGTGAAGATCGTTGTAAATCACGATCAATCACGAAATCGTTGGAACTTCACGCTCTGACCCCACCATCTCCTTTTCATCATAGGACGAGCAAACGCACGGCTTGGTACCATCCGTACCTCATTAGAATACACCTAACCTCTGTTCGTACTAAACGTTTCAGTTCTACCTTTATTATGCTAACTGCTAAGCAGTGGTATACACTAACGTCGTCTATCTTTCCTGTAAACTATAATCTGGGTCTCTTCAAGGTTAGAGTGAAAAGGTGCCTTCTAGACCTTTGTGCTCCATCTTCGGCCACATCGTCACTTACCAACAGGTGAGATCGTGGTCAAACAAAAGTCTATAATATTAAAGTTCTATGATCTAAAGCACTACTTGTACTATTATTTATTCCGTGTCTAAAGATACACCACGTCCTTTACTATCCTCCTGCTGACGTTTTTTGACCATCTAGAGGTACTTTCTTCCGTGTATTCTTAGGTTGGACATACACATCCAAGGACATTCGTCACTAAAAATACCATAATTCTTTTTTTATCTCTCGGAATCATGACCGTACCTAACCTTGTCATATTTCAAGCTGCTCTCTATGTTAGAAACAACTTGGATGAATATGCGAGGTATGGTGACGGTCACAGGCATGCGGATAGGCTGCGGGCGCTTTCACGGCGCGCACAAAAACGTTAAAGCTGATCCACTTCATAGTACAGGCAAATTAGCAAAAAGTGTGGCCCTAAGTCGAGTAGTCGTGGATTCTTATGGAATCGATAGATCACAATAATACAAAATACACAAAAAAAGTTTTTTTTACAAATGTTTTTTTTTTCGTATGTTCCATAGGTAAGTCGGATTACAAAAATACTTGGTGCAAATGTAGATTATAACGGTCTTAAGTGTATGCCAAATTGCACCGACTACATCTATTTTCCCCATTAAGTTACGGGTATTATAAGGTTTTCACCCTATTTCACCCTGTTCGGTTAGGGTGAATTTTCTGAAAGCTATATTAGAGGTGATTTTCAAGCCAAACAAAACAATTAGAAAAGGTTTTGTGATTACATCTAGTTAATTCCACACTTTTACTAAAAATCACCTAATTTGCCTGTACTATCATGGGACCGACGGTATACAGTCGCCTACTGACTGTTATCACTGACGCTCCATCGACGCGATCATTCAAAACGAAGCTCAAAAAATGACTACTAGAGCAGTCTTTCTATGACTGTGCGGAGCTTACTTCGTTGAATCCTGTGTGTTGAAAATATTAAAATCATTATTAGGTTGTAATTATACTTTAATTAATGTAATATGACATTTACTGACAATTTAATGAAATTGGTGATTCCTAAAAATGTTTAGATTTGTGACTTGTGTTTTATATAGTAATTTGTATGAATTGATTTAATTTTATTGAATTTTATAATTGACGAACTTGTGAGCTAAGTACATAAGTTCTATTTTTTTTATTTGTATTTTTTTGTCAGTATGCACCTATACCTATGACCTAAATGCTTTATAAACCTAATTGACATGTAACAATAATCTGTTATAAATAAATAAACTACAAAGCATACAAACCAAGATATAAGTCGAATATCCTTCGGGATAAAGAACTTTTTCTTAACCGAGGTATGTATCTTCAATATACGGAAACTAACTTTTTACAAGGTGTATGTACAAAGGTAAGCGCAAGGTTCACCGACAAACAACAGATCGAAGAGCAAACTATGAACAGTTACAAGGAAGTGATAAAGCACGCAGTCAATGTTCACATCGCCGTACGAAGTCTACGGCTAACGAACTGTGGGGCCGACGGACGGGCGGGAAGACGCGGCGGGAGAACGCGGGGGTAACGCGAGGGGTAACGCGGACGAGAAAGTGGTTGGAGAACATAAACGGGATAACTTAAGGTGGGGTATAATGCAAAATTACCAATCTTAGATTTGGTTTTTAACTGAAGAAATCAAGTACAATATTCGAATTAAAAATATGCATGAATACTACATAAATTATAATTCCGAGGGATCACTGTACCAGAAACACAATAGGACAATAGTTTTATCATTGTGAAATTATTGCCTAATTATTAAAGCTTTATTAAAGCCTATTATTGGGTAAATTTTTTTTTTTTTTATGAGATATTCAATAAAAAATCACTTTTTCGAGCGTAGGTACTGAGAGAAACGCACGGAACGGTTTCCTCACGATGTTTTCCTTCATAGTTTGAGAACATGAAATTATAATAGTTATAAATTAGTCGAATAGATAAATCTGTTGGTAGATGCACGACTGGGATTTGAACCTACGAAGTTAAAATTGGAAGTAGGGGGTCCCTCCCACCATACCAGTGCTCTCACAAGCGTTACTTTGACGTAGCTGTAGAGGTGTTTAAATTAGCGTATTTTTTTCTCATACATGACATACCTACTGCAACCAAAATAAGAAGTACTACATACATAGAATATAACAGTTTCACAAAAAAAGGTCTTTTAACAAAACTATGAAGTAATGAAGCGTTAAGAAAGCCGTCCGTCTGCAAAGCCCAACATAACGAGCCCCAAAACGTTCTGTAAATAAAAACAACTGAGCCCAAACGTCAAATGTTTGTCGATAGAAAGAAATTGTGTTTGTTTCGTCTGTTGGTCCAATGTATCAGGGGATTGTGACATCGCCAACAATGGCTTATACATGCTCATCATCATCAGCATGTAGACGGCCTATGTTGGACGAGGCCTCCCAGGACTTAGGCAAAGTAACATTCTAGAAGAAAAGCCAACAATGTGTGAAATTGCCCATCTGTATGAGATTGACTATCTGACTATCTATCTATCTGACTATCTGATTGACGTAAACTTAGTATTAGTAGAGCTATTTTAGAGTTATTTTGTGAGTTCGTCCGGGAAACTACTATTTGTGCCGCAAAGCAATGCTCGCATTGCTGTGTTCTGGATTGAAGGGTAAGGGTGCCGGTGAAATTACAGGCACATGAGACTTTTCATCTTAATGTCTCAGGGTGGCGGGCGCAGTGCAATGCCACAAAGGGTGCTTCCTAGGTGGACATGACCTATGTGATAATGCACTGTTCATAGGCAGAGGATACCGCTTAACAGCAGGTGGGCCATCTGCTTGATCCATCATTCCAAGATGTATAAAAAAAAACTAATTTTGAAAACTTCGTAAAGTTTTCTCGTCGCCCATCCCACAATGCCTTAAAGACAAAAGTCTTTAACCAGTGCGTCCTACCAGTTATGACACAGTGGACAGTGGAAACTCACGGCTCCATAAACTTAAAGTCGCTCAGCGAGCTATAGAAAGGGCTATGCTTGGAGTCTCTCTGAGGGATAAGATCCGAAACGAGGTTATCCGATAGAGAACCAAAGTTCTCGACATAGCCCAGAGGATTAGTAAGCTGAAGTGGCAGTGGGATGGCCATGTCTGCAGAATAACCGATAGCTGGTCGAGTAAACAAGTTCTTGAGTGGAGACTGCGTCTGGCAAAAGTTGTGTAGGGACACACTCTGGCTAGGTGGAGCGACGACTTGCGCGGTGTAGCAGAAACTGGATGAGGAAGAGCCGAGGACCGGGCTCAGAGGCGCGCCGTGGGAGAGACCTATTTCAGATGTGTGTAATACAGAGAAGTTCTTTTTTTTTATTCTATCAATGTAGCAGACAAGCATAGGCCCACACGTAGGTAAGTGGTTACCGTAGCCTATGGTCACCTGCAATACCAGAGGCAAAAAACCCGTGTTGCCGACCCATTAAAAAATTCCAAACACCCTTTTTGCATACCTACTGTGTAATCGCTTGGAAAAACCTCAGCAGTGATATCATTCCACAACCTGATCATTCGCGTAAGGAAGTTCCTCTGAAACTGCACAGTCCGGGACCACCCTGGCTCTAAGGTTCGTCCTGCGGCGAAGGCGTTGGAGAGTGCGCGGGCACGAGACCTGGCACTCCGGACTACATACTGCCGGCTTTAGTCCTTTGTCAGATAAATAAATAAATAAATAAATAAATAATAATGGACACAGTTCACACAGCATTATCTAGCCCCAAGCTAAGCAGAGCTTGTGTTATGGGTACTAGATAACTGATATACTTAATACAATACATTAAATAGATAGATATTTTTTATTATACATAGAAAATACCCAGAACACCCTGAACAAATATCTACGATCGCACAAATATTTGATCCGAGGCGGGAATCGAACCCGCAACCTCCTGCGTCGCAGGACAACCTTCGCCCGCCGCGCCACAGAGGTCGTCACGGAGATAATCTCATTTAGGATTTTATCTTTTAGAGAAACTCCGAGCATAGCCCGTTCCATAGCGCGCTGTGCAACCTTGAACTGGTGGATTAGCCCTACCGTGAGTGTCCACGTCTCGGCACCATAGGACATTACTGGTAGGATGCACTGATTGAAGACTAGTCTTCAGGCATTGTGGTTTCATCCATCATAAACAAACAATCAAATAAGGTTTACCTCTTATTTATTTATTTGGATCACCAACGAAAGAAGCACAATCGTGCAAAGTAATATTCTAAAGTTACTTAAATCTAGCTAATATTAATCTAATTAAGCTAGCATCTTAGGGACGCTTCCGTCTGGTAGTGATTTGGATCAGTTGAGCTACCTTAAGATCGCCTTTAGATTAGATTTAGATCTTGTATTAGTATTAGTAATTTCTGTAAATAAATGTATACATACATATGTATGTATATATGTTAAATCTAGTATTTTTTTAATTATAGGTAACCACAGTATGCATATTATATTAAGAACTGTGAATATTATTGGGCAAAATCAAATAGGTACATAGGGTAAATAATATAAATTTGTGACTTCAATTAAAATTAACTAGCAGGTACAAAGAAACAAGTAGGTTTAGTAACAAGAAAGAAAGAACAAGTAATTAATTTTATAAAATTCAAAAAAAAAAACTATCAACGCAATGAAACGGCTGAACCAATTTTGATCAAACATAGCTAAGAACACTTCCGACAAACACACCTTTCAAACAAAAACAAAATCTTAATCGGTTCATCCGTTCGGGAGCTACGATGGGGCAGACAGACACACACACACAGACACGTCATCTTATAACACCCCGTCGTTTTTGCGTCGGAGGTTAAAAAGGACACAAATATTAGGAAGTAAAGCGTCTCTTTTATAAGTGTTGATATTTGCTGTGCAGTAATGCCGTAACAGAAAACCATTCCAAATTCAAACGGAATGAACTCCCATGCATTTAATTTAAACCCGACCAAATTAAATAGCACATTACTTTGTTGCTTAATAAACTCATGCACAGAGAACTGAGATTACCTCTCTATTTGATTAGCTTATCTCTGCTCCGCAGAGGGCGTCATAGATTATGTGAGTTAATTATTCTGATAGCGTAATGCCTATTTTATTTCGGCTTCAGTGAGGCTCTCGGTTTCAAACAGTAATTTAAGGTTTTTGCTTTCTCAGTATTTCATAATCAGAATAGTCTGTATTGTAAACTGTTTCAACACAAGTAATTAATTTTGTAAAAATTTTAAAAACCCTCAATGCAATGAAACTGCTAAACCGATTTTGATCAAACATAGCTAAGAACACTACCGACTAATTCACCTTTCAAACAAATAACAAAATCAAAATCGGTTCATCCGTTTGGGAGCTACGATGCCACAGCCAGACACATGCACAGACACACACACAGACACACACACAGACACGTCAAAGTAAACATCCCCCGAATTTGAAATAATAGAATCGGAATTAGGTTTGGTTTCAATTTGTGGTTTCCCCGTCGTTCTTGCGTCGGGGGTTAATAAAATGACAGCAATGATTTTGTAAGCAGGTACAAACAATCAAAAAATTATTTACTAATTTTACGAGCATTACTGTAGTGCTCGCATTTCTGTGTTCCAGTTTGAAGGGTATGCATTACCTCTTAAGTCACGTCCACCTAGAACGCGCCTTATGTGGTATTGCACTGCACCCGCCACCTCGAGACATAAAGATGGAATATCTCACGTGTCTGTAATTTCACCGGCACCCATACTCTTCAAAAAGGAACACAGCAATGCGAGCACTACTGCTTTGCGGCAGAAATAGGTATGGAGGTAGTACTTCCCCGGACGAACTCTTTCACAAAAAAGCTCTACTTCTACTAAATCTAAATAAGCATAATCTATAAATTGCATAAAATTGTAGGTATTCATGAAAGTGCGGATGTCCTTTCTGTACAACCTAACTCTTTGGGCAGAGAGCATCGCCCGCGTTAAATTAAACAAATCCCCAGAGTTATGACAATATTTGTTTGTAACTCCAACCTTGTACAAAACTAACTCATTAACAGAACTAGGAACACTGAATCCTATCACCACATCGGTTCTTTCTCTATAGTCACAACGCCTTTCAGAACGTACCTCAAAGTGGTTACTGAAATAATTCAAGTCCGATCTGCGGTAGGTATTTTTTTTGGGTATAATTTAGACGGTCACTAAAAATATTTTTAAGGCTCTAAGCCTAGGCACCAAATAAAATAAACACCACCCAAAAAAGTACTAAACGGTTACCAAAATGGATAAATGGTCACCAAATTACGATGGATTAACGGTCACCAAATTCTGTTAGGTTAGGTTAAATATATAATATTTAGTCTAAAGTGTATTTTAAAGGCGTCCATTTATTTTTAAGGCAGTCAATTATACGAAAAAAAGGATTTATTTCATAATATTATATGAAATAAATTGGTGACCATTTATCCATTTTGGTAACCGTTTAGTACTTTTTTGGGCGGTATTTAAACACATGCCTTTTTTTTGTTTCAAGTAAAAAAATGTGGAATAGAATAGAATAGAAAATGATTTATTGTACACTTTCAATAAAAAAAGAAACAAAACTTAACTTCATAATTAAAAGTACAATGGGCGATCTTATCGCTTAGAGCGATTTCTTCCAGACAACATAACATAACATAACACCCAATAGTCACACACGTACCTAGTCCTGACCCTACTCTAGGATTCTCTGTGTCGTGGGTATCAGAAACTACGAGTACCTACCATGGTACCATAACACCCAGACCCAGATTATATATTTGCAGATCATACAAACATTTGTCCCGCAGTGGGAATCGAACCCACAACCTTTCGCGCTAGAGAGGTTGTAAATACATAATATAACTACACAAAATAAATAAATAAAACATCTGAACATATGACTAGAATTAACAGCTTTGCGAGATGGACAAAAAATTATTGAGCAATAGCTTTTTGAGTAATGGCTCCATGATAAAAATGTAAAAAGAAATATTACACACGTTCATATACAGGCCGTCCCAAGACTATGCGACATGAAGGGCAAGGACCTTAAATATTGTACATAGGATATTTTGCGGAAAGGAGACTTTATTGAATTTTTAAAAGTTCGTTATACAGCGTTCAAATATTTTCTAAAAATACTTGCTTCGTCTTGGAATCGAACCGAATTAAATGAGAAAAAAACACCCCATATTTTTATGATGCCAATAAAAAGAATGGACAAAAAATAATAATTCCTCTTGTTTAACATAGATAGATAGATAGAAGATAGAAAACACATTATTGAACAACACAGAAAATAAGCTATTTTAAAAATTAATACATAAACTAAACACGGAAGTACAATGGGCGGTCTTATCGCTATAAGCGATCTCTGCCAGACAACCTTGGGATGGACTGGAATTATATGTATGACATAGAACGGTGGCTTATTATCTGGATAAGTAATATACAATCTCTTAAATTTAAAATATAAAATAAAAATAACTAAGTATAACAATATTTTCATAAATTTAAATGATTGCTACACCTACTTCATATACCTACGTATTTATACAACTTAGGAATATTGAAAAAATAGAACTATATAAAATAATATCATAACTTGTTAAACTACAATATATATACATAAATGTATACATATGTAGGTATACATTTATATATATGTATAAACTATAATATATATATAAATGTTACACACTATACCTACCAATAAAAATAAATAAATAGAAAATAAATATAATTATACGAAGGACCTTTGTTTTAACATGGTATCTTAAAACAAAGAAATAACATCAAATTAATCATTTTAATTATAATTTATCATTTAAGTTGGTTATATTCCCAGACGAAGCAAGTATTTTTTAGAAAATCCTTTAATGCAGTATTACTAAGTTTTAACAATAAAATAAAGTCTCTTTTTAGCAAAATATACTATCGAGGTACAATATTTAAAGTATATTCATAGTCTTATAACGACATGTATAATAATCTTCTTACTATAAAAAATACGAGAAAATTTCCCGTTTTTATAAAATAATCTTCTTACTATATAAAAATAAGTCGGGTTTTCCTTCCTGACGCTATAACTCCAGAACGCACGAACCGATTTCCACGGTTTTGCATTCGTTGGAAAGGTGAGCTTTATATGTTTTTTTTTTTTTTTAAGTCTTGTTAGTTACACCACTTATAACTCAAGAATGGGTGAACCGATTTGGCTGAAAATTGGTAGGGAGGTAGCTTAGAACCAGGAGATAGGACATAGTGGGAGGGGTAGGACGGGGGGGGGGGGGGGGGGTTCACCGGGGGCTACCTGTGCGAAGCCAGGGCGAGTTGCTTGTATATATATATACATATAAAACAAAGTCGTGTTACTTATAACACTTATAACTCAAGAACAGGTGAACCGATTTGGCTGAAAATTGGTGGGGAAGTAGCTTAGAACCAGAAGATTGACATAGGGGGAAGGGGTAGGAGGGGGGGGGGGGGTTCACCGGGGGCTACCCGTGCGAAGCCGGGGCGAGTCGCTAGTATCTTATAATCTTAATCCCAAGCATGTTGTTCGGGTAATACAATTTCATTCACAAACACTCCATAATTCATTCTAACCACAACAGAAGCTTTTGTATTAAAATCTTCGCAGAAACCTCAATTTCTTTAATATTCGCGGGAAAATTGTAATTATGGCCTGCAGGTGACAGGATCGATTCGATCCCACGGGATTAAGGGGAAGGCAGTACCAAGAAAGCGGTAGGTAATTTATTTTTACGCAATAGCGGGATTATGAAAAGTCGTGGTTTGAAATTCAAACGTTTATTAATAATAAGCCAGTATCGTTTTTCACTACTATAATAATAAACAACGCTGGACAATTCACAGAAAATTATCTAGCCCCAAGCTAAGCGGAGCCTGTGTCATGGGTACTAGGTTACTGATATAGGTAGGTACTTAATACAATACACATAACATAGATATAGATATTTTTTATTATGCATAGAAAATACCCAAATCACACTGACGTGTCCCGCCCAGTCCCATTAAACAGACGTGTAGAACGTCAAAAAAAACATTAAACTCATAAAATATAAATTTAAATTTCAATAAATAACTCTGTTAATACCAAATTTTGACAACAATGAACGCCAGCCATCTGACAAAATGCTCCACTTATTTTACACGGTAATAAACTCACGAATAAAGATAATTCTGGCGTGTAATGGCGCTTTAACAACACAAAAACATCATCACTTAATTGTAACAAAACAAAGGAGTTCTGTGCAAAAATTATATTATTAAATGTCCCCTTAACGCATAAATTGGGCCCCGATAATGCCTTTACATATCTCTGACTTTGGAAACAAAGCCGTTGGACTACATGCTGGCGGATTTTGAATACGGTTCGATTTTTTCCTCAAATTTTCCGCAGAGGTTAACGCTTAACATCAGGTGTGCCATCTGCTTGTCCCGTCATTCACGTAAATAAAAAAAAACAAATAGCTGCCTTTTAATTTGTAAGATTATAATGCAATGTTATGTTTGTACGTAATATGAGCCACAGACTATTTTTTTTTTATGTTTAAGGACTGTTGGGTATCCCTTTTTAAGAATAAATAGATAAATAAATGAATAGAAGACGACAATGTCAAAAACAAAATATATTTACTTAATTGGTCTTTTAAAATCTCTTTGACCTGAATGTGAGAAACACGTTGTGGCTGTCGAAAAACTGATGATTATTGACCGAGCGAAGCGAGAACTCAAGAGTCTAATTGCAGGGTACGGCGTTTGTATTAATATATATGTTTGTAAGTATGTGTGCTTGTCCGACGATAACTGCAGAACCGTTTATTCAATCTTGATGAAACTTGGTATGTTAATAGGATATGAACATAGTATTGTTAGAGTCCACGCGAGGTCACGTTCGAGGCAAACTAATATTAGTTAAATCAAATAAGCAGATTTGTTTTTAAGTGACTATCAAGAAACCGACTGCTTGTAGTCCGGAGCATTATCCTGTAACTGTGAAGAGCCTTAGTCCCCGCTTGGCTCAGAAATAGGCCACGTTTTTGCTAAAGGCTTTGCTGCGGTTAAAGAATCTGTATTTTCAGTCATTACCATTTTTCAACGCTTGCTTGGACGTTATGAACCTAGACCACGTTTACAATGATAGTTTATGAGAAAAATATTTGTCATTTTGAAGAGTTGTTGTGGACAAGCAGATGACCCTCCTGATGTTAAGCGGTAACCTCAGCCTTTAACAATGCGCCCTATGTGGCATTGCACTGTGCCCGCCACCCTGAGACATAAAGATGAAAAGTCTCATGTACCTGTAATTTTACCGGCAACCATACCCTTCAAACCGGAACACAGCAATGCGAGCACTACTGCTTTGCGGCAGAAATAGGTATGGTGGTAGTACTTTCCCGCACTAACTCTCACAAAAAAGCTCTACTACTACACTATTATTGGCCTCTCTAATGCTCGATAAGATCCCAACTTAACTTTGTTACTGCTAGAGTCTGTTCAGAAAGAGACCCGTCGTGGGATTTGAGGGCGCAGCTGTGTTCATTTACCATATTTGCTTAGCGGCAATACGATAACGTGTCTGTTCCGTTCTGATCCTTTTACAACTGTAACAATTTCGTTACTTTATGATTAAAAATGCCGACAATTTTCGCCATACAGCTTGGCAATTCAGCCAGCATCTTAGGGACGCTTCCGTCTGGTAGTGATTTGAATCAGTTGAGCTACCTTGAGATCGTTAGCATTGGACTTCGGAAGCACAACAGTTTCATTTATATTTTAAAAATTTTTACAAACCTACTTGTAGGTATTAGTTTTACCTATTATTACATACATACATAGACACACGCCTTTTTCCCCGAAGGGGTAGGCAGAGCCTGAATGGGCCTCTTTTCACAGTGGGTTGCGCCATATTATTCATTCTGAAAATTAAGATATATGAAAAAGTAAACGTTAGTTCCTAATTTAGCCACGATGGTTCTCTTTATGAACAGACTCGACATAGGTTAATTTGGATCCCACAAGCCTTACGCTGTTCAGACATAATATTTTTAATTTTTTAGCCTACCAAAAACCTTTTTTATCACACTCATTTTCTTTTTACACCTTTTTACGGTCCTCTCGCACATGTGGGTTTATACCTTAGCATGGCATAGATAGCTATGGAACGACTTGTAATCTTGCCCTTACGGCCCGTCAGAGTGAGGACAAGATAGGTGGCTACAGAGGTATGAACTGACGGTTTGGGTATGAATAGAGTTTTTTTCGGCGTTTGATAGAAGATTTTGATTTATCCGGACTTGTTGATAAGATTCGTTGGTATAAGATTTGTCCTTGGCTGCTAGCTTATTATGGAATGTGTTATTACTGGAAGAAAGCGTTAGCCGAGTCATTCGTGGGAAGCAATGGCGGCGATGAGCTCACAAGTTGTCACGTCTATATTCCACGATGGTGCAATCCACTGTGAAAAGAGGACCATTGAGGATTTGCCTACAGGCAAAAGAAAAAAGAAAAAGGCGTGTGTCTATGTATGTATGTATGTATGATAGAAGACGTACCAAAAATCAAAAATTCGTATACACTGAAGTGGACTTTAGGAGTGCTCTGCCCGTTAGCACAGAATAAATAATAGCCGTTTGAAAAGAAAAAAAACATGAATTGGCCCATATTCGACCTAAACCTGTTTTTTTTTATCTTTGATAGACCTTTGTTTGATCACGATCTCACCTGTTGGTAAGTAACGATGTGGCCGAAGATGAAGCACAAAGGTCTAGAAGGCACCTATTCACTCTAGCCGAAGGGTAAGGGTCAAACCCGCACCTCTCCATCGGCTGCGGAGGTCGCTGTTGTCATGATCCAAGAAAACAAGACCTACCACTCCGTGACAACCACGTGACTAGACATCAGACGACGTAATTATCAAGTTTCAACTTTATTGCAACAATAACAGAACTATGGGAAAATTCTATGATAGTTCTGTAAAAAAAAATTAACATTGGTTGTCTTTTGTTTGACCACGATCTCACCTATTGGTAAGTGGTAAGTGGTAGATGGTAAGTGGTTTTTCTAATTAAATTATACAATCATGTTAGATTTAGAAAGTTTTTTTTTTAAACTCGTGTTTTTTGGTATCGTACAGTAAAATAAGGGGTGCATCCGTATTGATCCCATGGATTCATCCCACTAATATTTATTTCCGGATTCATACCAAAATGTAGGCCGTAATCATCCCACAAAAAAAAATTTTTTTGTTGTCTATATTAATCCCAAAATGTAGTCCGGATTCATACCACGGCCTATAACAATAAGGAAGTGCAGAAGGTACCAGTAGATTACGCTCTACTGATAGAACAGAGACGGGCTCGTTGGTGACGCCTGATGACGTCCTCTGGTGTTTAATCACGTGACCATCGGATCTCGGAGTGGCATACCCGACGAAGCATGGTCGTTATAACGGCGTTATGTGAGCGCTCTTGGTCTTACGACTCCGAGGCACCCTCTGTTTTAAAACATGAGTAAAAAGGTAAAAGTGTAAAACTCGAATTCCTTCGACGATTAAGCGGAGATTTGTGGGTAAAGTTGTGGGTAAATTACCATTTTTGCGGGTAAATTACCGTTTTAGTGGCGAGAATCGGGACGTTAGACGTTAAGTTCAGCTTAATGTATTGTTTGATTAGCGATCTAGATATTTGAAGATTTACGGCTTAATTTGGTTGAAATTCTAAGTAGTATTTTCTTCAGATCGTCATTGCCACACGATTATCAACCGTAAATCAAAGTAGGAAGACGTTACCGTGGTAGTCCGCACTGTAACAGCTAAACCACAGACCATATATCAAGATAGACACCGCAAGTGCATCTATACTGTGCTCCCAGGAACTTCACGATCCGGGGTTGTATTGCGTAATAGACTGAAGTTCGATTTCGATTTCCAGTTTGCTATTCATTGCGTTGCGTGTTTTAAATATCCTCTTGAAAAAAGGTAAAACACGCTGAGCAATAAACAGCAAACTGGGAATCGACATGGATTAGACAATATGACAGCTGATTCCACCACATCATCATAGGACGAGCAGACGCACGGCTCGGTACCATCCTTACCTTATTAGTATACATTCTATTCGTACTTAACGTTCAGTTCTACCTTTATAATGCGAACTGCTTAGGAGTGGAATACACTACCGTCGTCTGTCTTTCCTGATAACTATAATCTGGGTCTCTTTAAGGCTAGAGTGAATAGGTGCCTTCTAGACCTCTGTGCTCCATCTTCGGTCACATCGTCACTGACCATGGGAATATTTTTAAGAACTAGGTACCGCTCAAAGTGTTTGTTTTATGGTGGTTGCTTTCGCATGTGGCACAAAATTCAAATTTATTTGTGTTTTTGCTCATCACAGCTCATCAACACTTCTTCAGATAGTGAAAACCAATTTGCCGGTATATGACCTAACACACAAGTTAATTTATAGTATCACATAAGTATCATTAGTTTGGCTATGAATGTATCAGCACACATTTAAATATATTTTTCAATACAATCTTTTATAATATTAGTGATCGTTCACTAATATTATAAATAAGCTTGTATTAAAAAAAAACATAAAAAACTTATTAAGAACTACCGCTCAAAATTATTGTTTTAACCTAAAGTGTACCAAAAGCTATCCTGTACATCGATTTGCGGTTTGTACCCCGTCCACTATCTGTACTAGACACTCGCCCGGATTTCCACGGGTAGTGTTAGGACTGCTCGCAGCCCCAAGCACGAATAAATTATAATAAATAATAGTAGGTACCTAATAAATACACAATTTTTTTGTTCAGTCAGTCGTGTTTTTTTGTGTTTTAATTAATTGCTTGTTTCAACAAAAACATCCTATTTGTAGCAGAAATTGTAGGAGGTTATGCAAATATTGGTATACAGCAAATGGCCTTCGTATTAACTTGTATCGAATAAAACGTAATCGCGTTGATTCGAGTTTTCTCGTTCACTGCGAAAGTTAGCGATTCGTGTAAATAAGACTTTTTTTACGAACAAGGAGTAAGCTGAGGGCGGAATAAAAATTATTGTAACGAATCAACACAAAAGTTTAGTGTTACGCCCGTAGACTTAGAATTTTCGCTACGCTTTTATAACTATACTTGACATAAAGACCTCCTAAAATTCTGAAGAAATAAATATTTTTGTCTTTGTTTATGCAGAACGAATCTTTCTGAAATGAGGAGTTTTCCTAGTGTCATTTTAGCATTATTTATCTCTCGCTAGATGGCGTTGGCGACAGTTTCCGTAACAGTAAATATTTCAAAATACGTAACTATCACAAAGATATTAATTATTCCATAATATTACAGGATTTTGTATTTTTTTAAACTATTTATCTTGGCTGAACGAAGTTCTCCATTGCCATGATAACATTTTAAAAGTAGGTAAATGCCAATTGTTACGCGAGTGCCATCTCTTGACGATGAAAGAACTAAACTGACAATGACACTTGGAAAATTCCTCATTGACAGAAAAACATATCAAATATTTTTCAAATACAAATCATATTCAAATACTAGAAAATTAAGACTCTGAATAAGAGCAAAATCAACACAGTTATGGCAGCGATAAAAAACATTTGTTTGTTTTCATCATATTTCCAATGGCATACAAGAGTCCAGAAAGGGAAATCGATACATTTTATGATAAAAAAAAAATCGTGGACTAATATTATTTATCGAGAAAACGTATCATAATCGTGTTTTGGGTTCGATCATGCCCTTGGAAATATGATGAAGACTAAGATTATATTATTTTTTTGTCATTAACTGTGTGATTTTCCTAAAAATACGTTTAAGATCCTCTTAAGGAGTAATCTCTAAAAGAGCCAAGTAAATTTATATAAATATTTGTTTATGTATTGTTTTTCGTGATTTTAGCTCACTTCGTTTCGCGAGCGCTATTGTATCACTTTCTAACATACTTGAACCTTAATGAGTTGGATAGTAACAGAATTTGGCTGTAAACCCCAGGCAGAAATCTTCATAAAAAAAAAGCGCGCGCCGCCCTAAAAATTGTTTTTTATTGAATATCTCGTAAAATATAGATAATTTTACAAAACCCCTACTGTAAACCCTGGGCTTAGTTGTACTTATCTTATAGGTCTTATTTTTTACCCCATAATATGCACCTTTTTCATAATCAATCGAACCGAGGCAAAAAATAGACGTAGGTAACTTTGTTTTTTTTTATAGATAAAATGTTGTCCAATCGTTTTTTTGGTACAGTGATCCCTCGGCATTATAATTTAGTATCCATGCATATTTTTAATTTGAATAATGTACTTGATTTAGTCTGTTAAAACCATAGACGTAGAATTTTTTCGCTACGCGTTAAAACTCAAAACTACGATTAGCAATTTGACAGTAATAAGGTAATTTACCGAGGTGATGAGGCAGAATCATGTTGGTGCCCAGACTCTCATGGTATAACCACAGATAAAATAATACTATACTAGTAGTATAACTTAAAAAAAACTCTATATCTAAGAACAGTGTATTATCTAAATCTCTGTCTCCTATAACTTGCACCCCCGGCTAGTTCTAACAATCGCCACAGTTCGTTACACATTTTTTCGTCTGTCTGCGAGTCCTAATTGGCATCACACGACCGGGGAATTACTGTTACATACGACGGGAGTATTACTGTATTGGAAAGGGAATTAGTGTTACCTATACAGGTTGTAACATAATATCCCTACAAGCCCGGGGTGGGGGTGTTCTACACATCATGACGAATAACTTTAGTTCAAGGGCTTTTTAAATTTCGATGTTTTTTATTCATGAAATGACTTGTAAAAATCCTGAAATTCCTCAAGAAATTCCTGAAGTTCGACCAGTAATTTGCCTAACACCACATGAGGCAGCCCTAGGCTAGGTACCTTAACGTACAGTAAGGTCTTCATGTTGTGTTAGGTACATTTCCTACGGAATTTCAGGTTTTTTAAGCGGCATTTCATAAATGAAAATCTTCTAAATTTAAAAAGTCGTAGAGTTAAAGTTATTCGCCATGATGTGTAGAATACCCCCTCCCCGGGCTTATAGGGATATCATGTTACACCCTGTATACTGCTGTTTGCGATAATGTGCTAAGAGTAAAATGTTTGTTATACATACATACATAAACACACGCCTTTTTCCTCGAAAGGGTAGGCAGAGCCTCATATGGGCCTCTTTTCACCGTGGGTTGCACCTTCGTGGGATATAGACGTGACAAGTAGTGAGGTCATCGCCGCCATTGCTTCCCACGACTGGACTTTGCTAACGCTTTCTTCCAGTGATATTACATTCCTTAAGTAAGCTAGCAGCCAGGACAACTCTTATACCAACTAATCCTACTAACAAGTCCGGGTAATCCCTTAGTCGGCTTTTACAACATCCACGGGAGGAGATGGGGGGGCCTATTCTTAGGCCGGACACACCACTGTATATATTGATAAATTATGTGTATTAGATACGGTATTTTCGGCCGTTCCTAATACATATATTATTATGTATTTTCAACAAACACATTATTTAAATTTTACTTTTAATTTTGTCGCAGTCGGTTAAATAGATTGCGTAAACATGCATCTACAAAGTTATTTGAAAAGTCATTGTATTAAACAAACGACTATCCCACAGTTTAACTTCAAAACGCCCGAACGCAACTTAACTTTAACTTAACCATGTGACTTGACACATTCTTTTGGATTTGTGCATGCCTTCTAAATTAAGTTAAGCTTGTACGCTCAAATAAAGTGCAACACTTTTTTGAAGACCTCTGTAGCGCGTCGGGCGAGTAGCTAAATGTTGCGGGTTCGATTCCCGCTGCGGGTCAAAATAATGTTTGTATGATCTGCAAATATTTGTTCCGGGTTTGGGTGTTGTGGTACTATGGTACTTCGAAGTGCTTGATACACACGATACAGGGGGTCCTAGCGTGGGATCATGACTATGCATGTGACTGTTGGGTGTTATGTTATGTTATATGTAATATTCTCAACTTTTAGACAATTATAAATAAAAACATGCGATTGTCTGCTATTCTAAGTGGAATAAAGTAATATAAAGTATTTTTGGACTTGAGGCATACTCTGTTTTGCGCCAAAGTATAATGTATTTGATGTTTTTTTTTTCAAAACAGGCTTCTATGAAATTCGTTGTTTATTCCCGTTGTCCACGTTAACGTGGAATAAAATGATGATCGGAGTTTTTTTTTGTATGATGATTTCAACCTGGGTTTAGCTTAGCCTTAAGGCAATCTAGAATAAGCCGTCCATGAAAAAATAAATAAAACGCTTAAGAGTACGTAAGATGAAAATTGACAAAAAATTGTTGCACCTGTGTTCGTCGTACGGTCTGTAGAACATTTTCTTACGATTTCTGTTTACTAAGATTTTTAACATAATTTCGACTCAAGTCTTATACACGACATAAGCATTACTTCGTAATTGCTTTAAAAGGTTAAGTTTCTCCTTTGATAAATCTGAAATAATAGATAGGCGACGACCTCTGTGGCGCGGCGGGCGAAGGTTCACCTGCGACGCAGGAGGTTGCGGGTTCGATTCCCGCCTTGGAACAAATATTTGTACGATTTGTAGATATTTGTTTAGGGTGTTCTGGGTATTTTCTACGTATAATAAAAAGTATCTATCCATGTTATGTACTGTAATAAGTATATCAGTTATTTAGTACCCATAACACAAGCTCTGCTTAGCTTGGGGCTAGATAATGTTGTTTGAACTGTCCAGCATTATTTATTTAGTTTTATAACAGATACGAGTACCCAGTCCAAGTGTTAATAATTATCTATCTAAAGCTTTTTCGAGACGTTCACCAATTCGTCATAGAAGGAGCTTTTTGTTTTCATCTCTGTGCTTGCCTGACTACATAGGTACCTACCTGACAGCATACATAAACTCCGGTGCTGTAGTGTGTGTATGTTCTGAATATTAATAAAGTACTACGTGGATTGAGTGCTAAAATAGCATAGAGTGTTCCTTCTTACTCCTATCCTAGAAGATAGCTTGCTATCCTATGTTAGAGAGAAACAAATATATTGTCACACGACAGTCGTTTTTCCGTTCCGTACCCTGAATATTGGTAACATGAATGTACATCTCCTTAGATTGGTACCATGAATGTAGTAGTAATTGGTACCTAGTTTGACATTTTGGCCTGGTACGAGTTACACAAATAAAAACAGATAGATATATGTTTGTCTCATTCCAACACATGAATACATTCATATAAAAGAGACTGGTATAATCGATACCCGTTCGTTTTTAGCCTTAGTTCCATGCTTTAGTTCTTCTTCTGAGGTTCTGAATGAACACACTGTCTACGACCACGATGAAAGATGAAACCACGGAATATTTAATAAATAGTACTAATGACCGCCCGCATCTTCGCTCGCGTTATACCGAGATAAAAAGTTGCCTGTAGCTTAAGTCTTGGTGTGTCCAGCCTAAGAATAGAACCCCCGTCTCATCCTGTGGATATTTTTTTTAAAAAAAAAACTTTCTCTAATCGTCACACTTGTTATTATTGGTTTTTACACGACTGACCCAAAATAAGAGTGTATTATATTCAGAGTGCATGTATGTTTCTTTAATCCACAATTTTTTTTTAACTAGGTACTTGAATGACGGAACAAGCTGATGTCCCACCTGATGTTAAGCGGTAATCTCTGCCTTTAACAATGCATTAGGTCACGTCCACCTAGGATGCGCCCTATGTGGCATTGCACTGCACCAACCACGCAGAGACATAAATAAAGATGAAAAGTCTCATGTGCCTGTAATTTCGGCACCCACACCCTGCAAACCGGAATACAGCATCGCGAGCACTACTGCTTTGCGGCAGAAATGGGTATGGATGTAGTACTTCCCCGGACGAACTCATTCACAAAAAAGCTCTACTACTACTAAATAATCTGGATTGTTTATATAAGCCTCGAGAGTAGACTGGGTAGGGAATGGTGGATTCTTCTGGGTTTTGTTTTTGGAACAGGGGTCAATTTAGTTTATAAGACAACTCAAAATAATCCTAGTGTAACATGACAGGCGCTCCCCACCTAGTAGTAAGAAGGATCATCAAATAAAGGCGAGCCGTGTTTGTTGACTGATTCTTCTGGGTTTTTTCGCATTGGAACAGAAGTCAATTTAGTTTATATAAGACAATTCAAAATAATCCTAGTGTAACATGACAGGCGCTCCCCACCTAGTAGTAAGAAGGATCATCAAATAAGGGCGAGCCGTGTTTGTTGACTGATTCTTCTGGGTTTTTTCGCATTGGAACAGAAGTCAATTTAGTTTATAAGACAATTCAAAATAATCCTAGTGTAACATGACAGGCGCTCTCCACCTAGTGGTAAGAAGGATCATCAAATAAAGGCGAGCCGTGTTTGTTGACTGATTCTTCTGGGTTTTTTCGCATTAGAACAGAAGTCAATTTAGTTTATAAGACAATTCAAAATAATCCTAGTGTAACATGACAGGCGCTCCCCACCTAGTAGTAAGAAGGATCATCAAATAAAGGCGAGCCGTGTTTGTTGCCTGATTCTTCTAGGTTTTGTCGCGTTGTAACAGGAGTCAATTTATTATTAAAGACGATTCAAAACGGTCCTTGTGATTTATCTTCTTCTTACCTTAGGTAATGGCTTCTGTGCATTATTTGCAACAATTTAGCCAATGTCATTGAATTATATTTTTATAGTCAAGTCGTCAAGAGTCTCCGTCAAGTCATAACCTGGTTCAAATAGTGGCAGAAAAACAAAAACAAAACACAAAAAAACACATTTTTTACAGGGAAAAATCCACCATTTCGGAAAGACACGCTTGATTCACATGAATAAAATACTTTTGTCTTTGACTTTGACTTTGACTTTGACTTTGACTTTGAATTTGACTTAGACTTTCACTTTTATTTCACTTTGAACGGTCTTGCGCCTCCATCCACCGACATCTGTGACTCATCCCAAAACAAATTTCAATCCATATTCAATCTAAATAATGTGTACCCTCCCAAATAATTCGTGAGAGAACCAGCAACATTATGACATATTGTTCGACGAACAATAGCGTTTTTCATACAAAAAGGCACCGAAACGGTAAACACGAAGGAGGATGGAGGAATAAAGAATGGAGTGTGATTTGCAGGGATTTGCTCCTTATTTTATGCGCTAAATGTTAGATTTTATTCCCGTTTTGCGAAAAATAAGAATACGTAAGTATATGGACGTGTAGATAGACTTTTTAATATTATTCCAAGCAAAATGAATTACTTTTCTTACATCTACAATAATTAGGTAGTACTTAGCACAATCTTAACAATTAGGACAGTATTCATAAATAAATAAATAATAAATAATGCTGGACAGTTCACACAACATTATCTAGCCCCAAGCTAAGCAGCTTGTGTTATGGGTACTAGATAACTGATATACCTACTAAGATTTACATCGTCGTTACACTCTTGGCAGAGTGGTCGTGGTCGTCACTTCAGAGACATAGATACATAGATAGATATGTTTTTATTTTACATAGTAAATACCCAGAGCATCCTGAATAAATATCTGCAGAAATGTCTTACAAATATTTGTTCCGAGGCGGGAATCGAACCCCCTCTTGTGTCGCAGGCGAACCTTCGCCCGCCGCGCCACAGAGGTCGGTCCTCGAGCGGCTATGACGATGATGTGTTCTTCGTAGTGACTGAGCATAGCTCTTGCCATAGCACAAACTACTAAAAATAAGCTAAGATGTAGTATACATAATTTAAAATAACAATTGTCTCAAGTTGATGACCGTTTTAAAATTATGTCTGTCATGTAGTCCTTTACCATTAACATAAATAAGTCGGCAACTCGCACTTGACATATTTTTATTGTACAATAAACTGGATTTAATTTAAATAACTAAAATTAAAACACTCGCAAGGGCCCGTCGCCCACATAGTCGTTAGGGAGCTGTCTTACCCGATCGTTATCGCGAGGTGGTATGATACTTTATGTAGAGTATTTAAATTAAGATTGCTTGCTTGAACGTTTTTGATTGACTTTTGTGATAGTTGAAAGAAATAACAGAGTAGAATCCAACAGTTTTATCATCCACACATTCAGCCATCCACTGTTCGTCATAGACCTCTCCCAGTACAGTACCTAGTCAGTATTTAGTAGTAGTAAAGCTTTTTTGTGAAAGAGTTCATAGGTCATGTCCACCTAGGACGCGCCCTATGTGGCATTGCACTGCGCCCGCCACCCTGAGACATAAAGATGAAAAGTCTCATGTGCCTGTAATTTCACCGGCACTCATACCCTTCAAACCGGAACACAGCAATGAAAGCACTACTGCTTTGAGGCAGAAATAGGTATGAAGGTTGTACTTCCCCGGATGAGCTCTTTTACAAAAAAGCTCTACTACTACAAAAACTTATCTTATACCTACTTACTTCGGTACGAAGCTGTATACCAACTTTTTAGTTGTATACCTACTTGTATACATGCAAACCAACTGTCATACTACCTTGTATACCAACTTGTATATACCTATGTTTCTAAAAAACATAAACTAAACCACAAAATTACCATTAAAAACAAAAATCTAGATTTCTCCAAACAACAAATACACTGTTATATTGTAAAAAGTGTCCTTTCACTAAAGTTACATCAAAAAATTAGTATATATATATTATATTATATATATTATATATATATTATATATTATATTATATTATATTATACAAAATTAGTACCAGTTTCCATTCTATGCCGAAAAGTACCCACTCCAAGTGCGGATAAAAACCGATAAGTGCCTCAATAAAACCGAGTAGGCCTTCGTAGCGCAGACTTACCCGAATGTACGGGGTAGGGTGACAATGTCTCCGCAATCTGAGACACATCTTGAGAATTTTACTTGGGCGTATAATTGAACAAGAAATATGTGTTGTTCTCCCGAATTTAAAAAAAAGCGGCCAATTGCGTATCTGACTCGCCCATGAAGGGTTCCGTAGCAGCAAGTAACAAAATATAAAAGTTCTTGGATTGTTCACGATTTATGACGTATTAAAAAAAAAATGTTACTAGATCTCGTTCAAACCAATTTGCGGTGGAAGTTTACATGGTAATGTACATCATATATTTTTTTTAGTTTTATTATTCTCCTATTTTAGAAGTAACGGTGGGGAGGACACATTTTACCACTTTGGAAGAGTCTCCCGCGCAAACTATTCAGTTTAGAAAAAAAATATATTAAAAACCTCATTATCATTTTTGAAGACCCACGCGTATGGGTTTGATGAAAAAAATTATTGAGTTTCAGTTCTATGTATGGGGAACCCCAAAAATTTATTGTTTTTTTCTATTTTTATGTGAAAATCAGAATACATCTACTTACCAAGTTTCAACAGAATAAAGTGGCTGTGACATACACGAACAGACAGACAGACAGACAGACAGACATGACGAATCCATAAGGGTTCCGTTTTTTTCCTGTTGTCTACGGAACCCTAAAAACACGAATCTATGCATAGGAACTTATAGGTTCCTATGTACAGATGTAACGATCTCTAACGTAGTGGGGCGCCCACTGTCTAGGTGGAACATGACCTACGAAAGGCGGCGGAAGAAAGTGGATGAGAAGAGCCGAACACTAGGCTCAGTGGCGCGTATTGGGAGATGCCTAAGTTCAGCAGTGGACTAGTGTGGGCTGATGATGATGATGATGGCAGTGGCACGAGACTCCATAATGTCCTACAGTTGGCGCGCTGCATAGCCACACTTCTCCCGGACCGCAGTTGGTGTAACGCTAGGATTTTGACAGATAAGGGATTTTGCCAAAACTTGTGACTGATGTCTCTGATTCAACTTTGCTCGGGTGCAAGTTGGAAGTTGAGGGCGATCTTGTTTATCGCCTTGATAAGTCGCTTTAAAACAAAAATGAAAATAAAATCTTTTTTGTCTCTTGATGTGTCAATCTTTTTAAACATTTTTATGTAAAGTCAAAGATTCAGCAGTGGACTAGTGTGGGCTGATGATGATGATGATGGCAGTGGCACGAGACTCCATAATGTCCTACAGTTGGCGCGCTGCATAGCCACACTTCTCCCGGACCGCAGTTGGTGTAACGCTAGGATTTTGACAGATAAGGGATTTTGCCAAAACTTGTGACTGATGTCTCTGATTCAACTTTGCTCGGGTGCAAGTTGGAAGTTGAGGGCGATCTTGTTTATCGCCTTGATAAGTCGCTTTAAAACAAAAATGAAAATAAAATCTTTTTTGTCTCTTGATGTGTCAATCTTTTTAAACATTTTTATGTAAAGTCAAAGATTTCTTGAGTTATTTTTAGCTTCAAATCTCCAATCTCTTATCGGTCATAGCACCAAACACCTTTTTTTGTTTCACATTATTTGTAAACGTACCTTTTTTTTAATTCTGCCTATCGATTCGCTCGATTCCGTTCAATTTTCGAACAAACCTCTTTGGTTTTTTACTCAGAGTTTTCCACGAGTTTCCCCACGAATTTGACGTTCCAAATTCAAATCACTTTATTCCCTAGGGAGTTTTATACAACTTTACATCCCTAATGAGATAATGCTTTACTTTACGTTGAGGTTGCATGATTTTAATTGGACATTGTCGAGCATGTGGTGTGAAAAGAATTAAATCGTCCTTGGAACATCTACATTTTCTTGTCTCGATTAAAATATAAGTAGTTCAGAAATAGCGTATGATTTTCAAAGAGTTATAGGATTTCGTCATGTAAAACCAGGCTTTAGTAACCTGCTTGTTCTAGTGCTTTGTACCACCAACCAAGGCCCAAAGGAATTCCAGTGTAAATTGCGCAGCGCCTCACGAGCGTTATTATGTGCTCTAACGAATGTGCCAAGTTTTGTAAAAACGCTAAGAATGTAGGTTTAATTCAACCTACAAACACAATATTATAAATAGGGCTTCTTGTGAAGTGTTACCTAATTCTGCCGCAAAGCAGTAGTGCTCGCATTGCTGAGGGTGCCGGTGAAATAACAGGCACATGGGACTTTTTATCTTTATGTCTCAGGGTGGCAGGCGCAGTGCAATGCCACATAGGGCGCGTCCTAGGTGAACGTGAACTAGGCATTTATTATGTACTGGAGTACAGTTATACAAATTATCCAAATTATAAAAAACATGGTTTGGTTTATTTGAGTTTAATATTGTATGAAGACCTCTGTGGCGCGGGGGGCGAAGGTTCGCCTGAGACGCAGGAGTTTGCGGGTTCGATTCCCGCCTCGGAACAAATCTTTGTTCGATCTGCAGATATTTGTTCAGGGTGTTCTGGGTATTTTCAAGTTATAATAAAAAATATCTATCTATGTAATGTATTGTATTACACGGACTTGTTGATAAGATTCGTTGGTATAAGATTTATCCTGACTGCTAGATTATTATGGAATATGTTATTACTGGGAGAAAGCGTTAGGCGAGTCAGTCGTAGGAAGCAATGGCGGCGATGAGCTCACCACTTTTTACGTCTATATTCCACGATGGAGCAACCCACTGTGGAAATAGGCCCATTGAGACTCTGCCTACCCCCTTTTGGGGAAAAAGACGTATGTCTATGTATGTATGTATGTATGTATGTATGTACAATAACAAATCTATGGAAGGAAGATTGACCAGTTGTAATAGTAGGATCCTAATACCCACTCGAAACGATAACCTTCAAAATAATTGAAAATCGCCCTCAAAAACAAGGGTAGGTACCCTAATTAAGGCAGACCACCAATAAACGTGAAGCAAGCGCTTAAGGCGAGGGGAGACCGTAATCCTCAGTATTAACGGGCCACCAATATCAAGTCAGTTAGTTGTTTATACACGCCACAGACTTCGGTACATTTTGAATTTAACATGTTGTTAAGGCGTGTCCACCTACAAGCGCTAAGCGATTTGAGTTGCTAAACCTGTCACTCAAATTAAAAATAAAAACAGATTTTGACGGCCCATCATAACTTTGATTCCTATTACTTTTGAAATAAAAAATAAAGTCTCACTCTAGGTACATTATAAAAAAAAACACAAGTTGGGTTACAATAGATTTTTTCACGCTCCCTTTACTTGTATGTGTCAGAAAAAGAAAGAAAAGAAAAACATACGCACATAGTTTTTGGTTAGATTTGGCTTCGGGTCAAAAATATGAAAACTTTAGCTTCAAGGGTTTAGCAGCTATGGACTCGTGTGACAGAGGGGCAGACGGACGGACGGACGAATGACCGAGAGCAATAGGGCTCCATTTGGACCCATTAAGACCATGGGAGATAAGATCTGCACTGACGTCCCGCATTGGGATGTATTGTGCATTGTCCCCCTGCTAATCCTGGCCCGGCCAGCACAACTCCTTAAGATAGCGGTGAAGGACTCAGGGCTGATGACAGCACTGTTTCAGTATCCCAGAGAGTGAGACAACACTTGGTCAACACCTGGAGTCCGGTTTTTTCTCTGGCTTCATTTGTGGCTGTGCGGTGTAGTATCACACGCTCCACTGTCTCCTCGTCTTGAAGACCACCCCCGACACAGAGCACTGTCCTTGGCCCCTGTCTTTAGCAGGTGGTGTTTGAGATGACAGTGTCCCGTGATGATGCCCACCATCATCCGTAGTTCTTCGCGTTGCATCTTTAACAATGTTTATTATTTTTCAAGTGTAAACCACACTTTATGGATAACATTAAATTTAAATGTAACTTAAAAATTCCGTTCCAGCGGAACTCAAACCCGCAACCTCGCCTGTGATCGGCGATGCCTTTACCAATTCGCCTATAGAACAAGCTATGACGCTAAAGACAAAATTAGTGGGCACTATCAACTCGGCTACAGCGCCGATGGGAGCCATCTACAGGTGTTTCATTTGGATACCTTCTGTTCAATGTATGAAATTAGTTTGAACAATTTGACAAGAGATGACACCACTGCTATATCATCAAAGTTTTTCATTTTTCAAGAGTGAACCACACTTTTAGAATTGCATTGAATTTAAATGTGACCCAAAAATACATAAAGGTATCCCCGATCACAAGCGAGGTGGCGGGTTCGAGTCCCACTGGAACAGAATTTTTGGGTCACATTTAAATTTAACAATGTGTTTGTTATCTTTTTGTTCTTGGCTGGGAGCATCGACTTTGTGTGCTTGAATGTGTGCTCACTTGTTCGTTCTATTGTTCACTTTGTTCTTGGCTGGGAGCATCGACTTTGTGTGCTTGAATGTGTGCTCACTTGTTCGTTCTATTGTTCACTTTGTTCTTGGCTGGGAGCATCGACTTTGTGTGCTTGAATGTGTGCTCAATTGTTTGTTCTATTTGACTCAGGATGAGCAGCACAAAACGCGCAATGCGGTTGTGGACACGCCTTAAGGCTTTATTCCCCCTCGCATTGCGTGGGCTCCTCGGAAATGTTTCAAAAGTTATAAAACCCCTAATTCACTGATGACTCGGGCCATTAATTTAAAGTGTAGCATTCAGCGTGACGTCACAGTGGTGACGTCAGCACGACATGTTCTCGTGATTGATGACGGCCACGTACAGTGCAGTGCAATAAAAGTAGGTATGCACCTAACTATGCATGCATACATACATAAACACACGCCTTTTCCCCGAAGAAGTAGGCGGATCCTCAATGGGCCTTAATATAGACGTGACAAGTGGTGAGCTCATCGCCACCATTGCGTCCCACGACTGTCTCGGCTAAAGTTTTCTTCCAGTAATAACGCATTCCATAATAAGCTAGCAGCCAGGAAAAATCTTATACCAACTAATCTTATCAACAAGTCCGGGTAATCCCTTAAGTCGGCTTTTACCACATCCACGGGAGGAGACGAAGGGGTCTATTCTCAGGCCGGACACACTACAGAACAGGACTCACCTAACTATACTCTAGCCAAACTCAATTAAGACAATATGTAAACAGACATTCATGCATTCTAAATGATTGTGACAAAAACTAATACTTTGTAGCTTTGTTTAAGCGATTGATTTTTTGGATTAGTATGAGCTATTTTTGGGGTTCCGTACCCAAAGGGTAAAACGGCACCCTATTACTATGACTTCGCTATCCGTCCGTCTGTCACCAAGGCCTGGTGACCTATCTAATGAACCGTGATAGTTAGACAGTTAAAATTTTCACAGATGATGTATTTATGTTGCCGCTATAAAAACAATACTAAAAAACAGACTAAAATAAATATTTAAGGGGCTCCTATACAACAATCGTGTTTTTTACCATTTTTGTAGATAATGGTACGGAACCCTTCGTGCGCAAGTCCGACTCACACTCGGCCGGTGTTTATAATGTGTATGTGCTTGAAATGAATAAATTATTATTATATTCTATTCTATAAGATTCAAGAAAGTTGTTTCAGTATAAAAAACAAGTAATTAATTTTGTAAAAATTAAAATATGGGGCACAACAGCCGTTCATTGCCCCAATGCAATGAAACGGCTGAACCGATTTTGATCAAACATACCTAAGAACATTCCCGACAAATTCACCTTTCAAGCAAAAAAAAGAAGAAAAACGGTTCATCCGTTCGGGAGCTACGATGGGACAGACAGACAGACACACACACACACACACACACACACACACACACACACACACACACACATAAACACACACATATACGTCAAACTTATAACCCCCTTCGTTTTTCGTCGGGGGTTAAAAATCACAAAAATGAAGTTACGATTTCTGTACCATGCAGTGTAATCCCCGAAGATTTCGCGGACTTTATCCCGTGTCCGACAAAAAGGTAGCAAAAACGCATTAGTAGAACATTGTCTACAAAATACTTAAGGTCAGAGGGGAGTAATGATGCGTGTCGAGTTGAGGAAAAATATGATCATAATTCTTGTTGCCATTTCTCTCTGCAAGGTTTCGAACTAAAACCAAGAACCTTTTAAGGCGGATCGTTTCGCTTGAGGCGCGAAATTATTCAATATAAACATTAATTCAAATTTGGTTGTGTTATTGCTGATCACAGCTCATCAACACATCTTGAGATAAGGAAACCCGATTTTGCGGAATCTATGAGACCTAAGACGCATATTTTGATTGAAATTGTGCCATTAGTTTATCTATTAGTTTAGTCAATGAACAAAAAACGCACTATTAAAATCATTGAATGGCATTCGTAGCTAACCTAATGATATTTATGAGACACTATCAATTAAATATGTGTGTTAGTTCTCCTAGTTTTCGCAAAATCAGGTTTCGCTATCTCAAGATGTGTGGATGAGCTGTGATTAGCAAAAAACACAATCAAATTTGAATTTCGCGCCAAACCCGAAACGTTGCTAGCCCGTTCCAAACGATCTAGCTAGAGACTAAAGACATGTGGTTTATCAGAATCAAACTAGCGTGGGTTATAAGATTTCCATACAAATATTTAAAATTAAATGTGATTCGGAAACCATGTAATTTTATAAGAAACTAAAAAGCTGTAAGATCATGTTTAAAATGTAGTTAAATAAATAAATAATGATGGAGATTTCTTACAACATTATCTAGCCCGTGCTAGGTATCAGAGCTTGCGTTATGGGGACCTATAATAGATAACTGATACCATTACATAGATAGTTTTTTTTTATTATACATAGTAAATACCCAGAACACCCTGAAGAAATATCTGCAGATCGTACAAATATTTGTTCTGAGGCGGGAATCGAACCCGCAACCTCCTGCGTCGCAGGCGAACCTTCGCCCGCCGCGCCGAAGAGGTTGTCAAAAGACGAAAGATTCAAGTCTAGATTAGGTTTTGTAGTAAAATTAAGTGCTTGTTTTTTTTTAAACGTCTTGAATCACTGAACAACCAAATGGCCCACCTGATGTTAAGCAGCAACCTCTGCCTTTAACAATGCATTACCTCATAGGTCACGTCCACCTAGGACGCACTCTATGTAGCATTGCACTGCGCCCGCCACCCTGAGACACAAATATGAAAGTTTCATGTGGCTGTAATTTCTTGTTTGTTTGTTTCTTTTTTGTTTGTTTTTTATGGCGTCTGATACCACCGCGTCGCGAATGAAAAATAGATTTTCATTCACGACGCGGTGGGATCGGACGCTAGGGGAAACATCTATACAAACGCTTCATTCAAATCAGTCACATAATTTTACTTCAACGCCTAATCTCTTATCTCAACCAGATAATATTATCTGTGGATTATGCAATGGTATGCGAGGTCAATAAACCCTGGACCGTTCTAAGTAAACAGTGTACTTAACACCATACAATCCGTTTAAGTTTGTTTAACAAGTTCGTTAAAAGAATACGGGGTACTAAGTGGTTCCGTACTAAAGAGTTTACAGAGCGGATAAAAAGGTTTGCTAAGATTCCGTATCTAAAACAATAACCTTATTAAGGCGTATACAGCAGCTTATTGGTCTTATTTGGAGGCTTTCTCATCATAGAGGAGTCAATGTTATGTTCTGATCAAAATATATGTCATTCATTGACTTTTATCTGTAAAGAGAGAGTACAATATTGTATTACCTGTTCATTAACCATGTAAAAAAAAATACAAAGTGCAGCGGTTTTCGACTGAAGATATGAACAAGTGAAAATAATTATTTTTGAAAAAAACCCTCTTATAATATTCGTGCATTTTATACTGAACTGGACTGGAGTAAACTCGCCAGTTTTGTTTTATCTGTGATCACGTTTCAAGCACAAGTATTATGTCCATAAATTTATTCGGATTTTTTCAAGAAATCAAATGATAATAACTTTTTTAATTCCATTCGAAGAAATCAAAAACTACGCAGATTGAATTTTTACCGAATACTTAACATCCAGATTTTTTAATGGTATATTTAGTGTGTGTGTGTGTTCAGCCTAAGAATAGACCCCTCCGTCTCCTCCCGTTGATGTTGTAAGAGCCGACTGAGGGATTACCCGTACTTGTTGGTAAGATTCGTTGGTATAAGATTTGTCCTGGCTGCAAGCTTACTATGGAATGTGTTATTGTGGAAATACTGGTTAATACGTGTTAATACGTTAATATGTGTTAATACTGGAAGAAAGCGTTAGCCGAGTCATTCGTGGGAAGCAATGGCGGCGATGAGCTCACCACTAGACATGTCTTTATTCCACGATGGTACAACCCACGGTGAAAAGAAGCCCATTGAGGCTCTGCCTACCACTTTAGGGAAAAAGTCGTGTGTCTATGTATGTTTATTTAGAATAGTAGTTGGCTGCGACATATACTTTAGCTGACATCGAGTTCGGCAGTTGATATTCACGAGATATCGCGATACCGCATCGCCATTTCATCGATGCTAAGAGACCTTAGCATTTAGTTACGGATCTCTGATCGTTAAACTTAAGTGACAACTCGCAAAGCCTGCTCCACAATACATTTCAATTAATTATACAAACTTAATAGCTATTTACGAGACAATTAAATATTTTATGGCGATTATCCACATAATAAAACCAGATAACGCTCTGAAGTTTCCTAAAAAGCTGTTAAAATTTGACAAAACTATGGCGCTGGTTTTATTTGTGTTTTACGAGTTTGTAGCGTTCAAATCAGTTTACACTATAAATATTTCAAATGGTTAAACGTTAAAACAAATTCAAATTGTGTAACTTACCTAAGTGTAAGGCGCAAGCCAGATAGAAGAGACGTAAGGCGAGGACGCGTCGCGGACATTTGTCTCTTCCGCGTCTCTTTCATAAAAAATGTATAGAAGCGTCGCGACACAAAACATACAGAATAGACGGGGCGCGGGCGCGACGCTTTTACGACCGCGCTTTTTGTTCAAAACACACAGGAGAGACGGGGCGCAGACGCGGCGGGGCGAGGACGGGGCGCGGAAGGCATGCCTGCCGGGCGGGTCTCGCTCGCTCGCACAGTCAACGTGTATCGTCGCGTCTGCGCCCCGTCTTCTCTATATAATTTAAAAAGTCGCGTCCGTGTCTTGTTTCCGCCCTGTCCGCGACGCGTCCTCGCCTTACGTCTCTTCTATCTGGCTCGCGCCTCAGGCTAATGAAAAATAAGCAGCTAGTGTGTGTCGGCCCACAAGCATTGTAGGCCGTAGATGCCCGCCACATACATACATACATAGACACTCGTCTTTTTCCCGAGTGGGTAGGCCCAAATGGGCCACGGACACACTTTTCACGGATTGCACCATCGTGGAATATAGACGTGACGAGTGGTGAGCTCATCGACGCCATTGCTTCCCACGTCTGACTCGGCTAACGCTTTCTTGTAAAAACACGCCAGGACAAATCTTATACCAACGAATCTTATCAACAAGTCCGGGTAATCCCTTAGTCGGCTTTTGCGACATCCACGGGAGGAGACGGAGGGTCTATTCTCAGGCCGGACACACCACTCACTTTACCTAGATGGACTTTCCTATTTTACACAACAAGCAAATACTTCCAAGTAATTTACAATGATTTCTGAATGAAATTTTCTTGTTTTTAGTTTGATCTAATGCTCGTTAACTTGTAAAGCCTACTGAGCTGTGATAGTTTTCCTTTGTAACTCCGCTATATACTACTGCCGTGGAGGGACCTAAACAGGGTTCTAAGAGGGCCAATTTCAAAAAATAAATCTATCGAAAAAAGGTTCACTGATCGTGTTCCTGTTCTTGATTTATTTAGATTACATCCTCAAATACATTACTGTGTTAGTATCAAGTTTGTAACCTTTACCGTTATTGAGTGAGCGTGTAACGCAACGACTCCAACATTTTAACATATTATGCTAGCCAGGATAAATCTTATACCAACGAATCTTACTAACAGTCCGGGTAGTTATAGCGTACCTTTGTTAAATTATATCTTCCTGATACTAAATATCTTTGAGCTAAGCCGCGGACAAACAGACGGATGGACATAGCGAAACTATAATGTTTCCTTGTCTTGATGACTACTGAACCCTAATTTCGTTCTCTTAAAATCTTTTTCTGGACCTTAAGTTAGAACATTGATATTTACATTAAAGGTAAGGTGAAATTTTATATTTTTAAGGAAAAACAGAAGCCACTTAAGAAATACCTTAATTCTGTAAACATATCAAGTTCCTAAGCTTCCTTGAGTAGGATAAGCGCTTGATAGTGTTTTATTATACCACTTAAGCTATACAGGCACTTATACCTTCTTAACTTTACGGGTTACGGCATCGATTTGCTCTTTCAATTGACCTAAGGAAGTTAATTTTATTGATGTGTCACTATTTACGACTATTCACCTTATTTAGTAAGTAACTTATAGGTGTCGTATATAGGGTTTATGTATAAAACCCGCCAAATATATCAACGGCTGTGTTAAAAGTTAAGCTGGTAACCACAGGTATTGTTATAGCTTCGATTTGTATCAAGTATTTTCAATCATTCATTCATTTTCTATAAAACGTTAACTTTAAACAGAAATAATTGTTTGGCAATATTAGACCCGTAAGTACATAATAGAAATGTTTTTCAAAATCACTCACTATTTGTACTAATATTTATTCTGTGCTATTGACGCTATTCAATTCAACTCAATTCAATTCATTTATTTAAGACAACAATACATTATAATAAAAATAAGTTAAAGTGTTCATATTTCGAGTAAAATCAGAATTAAAAATAAAATTTAAAACTAAATCTAAAATCAAAAATTAAAATTAAAATTAAAATCTTCATTAAAAGTATTTATCGAACACAGGTCAAGAGAGCACAACATACGCTCTTGCCAAGTGTTCCATAAATAGACAGTCAGTGTCCAGCCTATCAGGTGTAGGTAGCTGTTGGATCTGTCGCGCACCCGGCGTATCAAGGACGCAGATCTTTTGCATATTATCACCGCGAATCCGTCTACTCGTGCGTCAGCAAACATTCCCGATGGGCTGCAGACGCGCGGCAGTCCTATCAGTACCCTGAACGAGTTGTTGTACTGGATCCGCAGGGCATTCCAAGATTTTTTGGTTTGCTTGTCCCAAAGGCTGCACGTACTTATATGATGCACATGGGTCCTACGTGCAATAATGCGGCCTACGTTACTAGCTAGAATATCTAAAAGAACCATAGCTTGTAATAGTAACCAAGAAATTGAAAACTAGGTATACGGTAAAAAACTCCGCTTAAAGATAAGTCTCTTCAGCAGACCAGTTAGCAGTTCTTTGTAAAAAAACTCGCGTAATATTATTTCTTCCAGGAGAAGTTTTAACTGCTATTACAAACTTCTAGTATAAATGATTTTTTTGCATGAAAGCTCACAAACTTGTTAAAATCTTGTACTTACGTTGAGCTTCATAAATAGCTATCTTACTCAAATAGGTATTAACAAAATATATATCAGCCCGAGGCTAATTACTATTTACAAGCTTTTATTTAACTTGCAATGTATGTTTGTCGGGTGGAATATTGCAACTGAATTTTAAAGCAGTTATCCTCAACCGATTGAGCTGAAATTTGGCATACCTGTCAAGTTCCGATGACAATACAATTTGATTGTGACAGCGAGCTGATCTGATGATGGAGACGGGAGGTGGACAAGGGAACTCCGCGATGGATAATAGTAGACTGGTCGTGTTTAGGCTCATTTTGATCACACGCTTACGATCACAAATTTTATAGAAGTATGTATTGAAAAAATATTTTTCACAAAAAAACATATTTTTATACCCTATTGATTTATTCTATTGACATGTAATCTACTGAAAGCCCAACAAATCATATAAAATTGTTACCACATGTTCAGCTAATATTTATTATGTGGGGCCATGATTTGTGGCCGGCGCGCTTCCCGTACAAAACTTATATATTCTGTGACAAAACGTTAAATATTATTTTATACTACCAACTAGCCCCAGCTTCGCACGGGCAGTATCGGGATACCGCTCTTCGACGTAAGCGAAAATTCATGTTTGTATCTTATAATATAGAATAAACCCGCACCCGTGTCACGCGTAAAAACGTTCACTACTAAAACTAGTCCCAATGAGAATATTTTCACACAGTCTGTATGTGGTAGGCCGTGCGGCTAAACATGTCGAATTCGAAAGATTTTCTTGTAAATTTGCCGTCGTGTGTCGTGTACAAAAACTGGTAGGCGTAAAAAGAAAAAGGATAAGATCACATTTATTACGTACCTAAATATTACATTTAAATATCTTGTTAGTTTAAACAATGAATTCTGTTTACCATTCATTCTTTGGAAAAAAATCAAGAGTCAGTTTTGTCATTGTTGCCAACATCACCAAACTATTGCCCCTACTGGTGAGAAGTATGATATATAGGCGCGGGGGAGGCATTGCGTTCTGGCGACACAGCGCCCCGTACTAATAGCATCGTACGCACCTTCTGGTTTATTCTATATTCTAAGGCTTGTAAACAAAACGAGTAAATATTTCTTTGAATGTTATGTAAATATACTTGAGTATGACTATATAATTAAGGTTTTTTTTTAGCAGATTCTTTTCTTAACGTAACCTACACAGCGAGGTCTACGAATCGGGCTCATTAAATTTTGAAGCAAATATCTAATATGTATTACAAGCGATTCCCCAAGGCTCTACCCACGTTGTATCTAAGAATAAATTGTTACAAATACCAAAAGCTTTCCTCGATAAACATTCCAATATCACATCGAAACACTTTTCACTTGAGAGGATTACTAATCTATGAATAGATATGGTAACATAAACATAACCAACAGTCGCATACATAGTCCTAATCCTACACTAGGATTCCTTGGGTCGTAGGTATCAGGAACTCCGAGTTCTATGGTACAACAACCAGGCCCTGAACAAATATTTGCAGATCATACAAACATTGGTCCCACAGCGAGAATCAAACCCGCAAACTTTCGTATCTCAGCCGGCTACTCGCCCGAAGCGGTTCAGAGGTCGGTACTATAGTACTATGCTATCACAACACCCAGCCCCAACATAATATAACGATCACTCACACACCGTCGCAAACACTACCGTCGTCTGTCTTTCCAGAAAACTATAATCAGGGTCTCTTCAAGGCTAGAGTGAATAGGTGCCTTCTATACCTTTGTGCTCCATCTACGACCACATCGTCACTTACCAACAGGTGAGATCGTGGTCAAACAAAGGTCTATCTATGTTAAAAAAAAAGTTTTCAACATTATGCAGAATTATGTCTCTAATACTAAAATCACTGAACTTATGTGGTAAATGAATAGTAATAGAAATAGACGTTTCTAGAATCATTAATCAAAATATTGTAGGCGTTACAATTCCGATTCATTATACAAAATAGTAATTAGCCTCGAGCTGATATAATATATTTATTTAATATTTGTTGAGAATATATTATTATATTTATGTAGCTCAACGTAAGTACAAGATTTTAACAAGTTTGTGAGCAAAACAACGGAACAAAAGCCTATCAAATATATAACAACTCGTGCAATTCTTCTCGCAAAATATAAAATAAATAATAATAATAAATAAATATTGCTGGACAGTTCACACAACATTATCTAGGCCCAAGCTAAGCAGAGCTTGTGTTATGGGTACTAGATATCTTATGTATATATATACTGCATATTTGTTTCTTTTATTATACATAGAAAATACCCAGAACACCCTAAACATATATCTAAAGATCGTAAAATATTTGTTCCCAGGTGGGAACGAACCCGCAACTTCCTGCGTCGCAGGCGAACCATCGCCCGCCGCGCCACAAAGATCGTCAAAAATCAGCTTTAAAATTCAGTTGCAAGATTCCACCCCGACAAACATTACATACATTGCAAGTTAAATAAAAGCTTGTAATAAAAGCGTTCTACATGTCGTCAAAAAATTCTTGAATCTCTTGCAAGATTTAAGCTCTTCCAAAACCTAATTCAAAAGAAGTCAATTTACAAGTGTAATCCAGAAAATAGCAACTTTATTTTATAGAATAGAGATCTGGGCCCGGCGTGATTTGTGGCCGGCGCGCCGCTAATAAAAGTACGATATTATACAGAACATGTGTGTTAGTGAAATGTAATAAGCTTTACAACATCGGTCTCTTACAAGATTATTTTATCAAGTGGCTCAGAGGGGTGGATTTTTCAGAACCATTTTTATTTTTAATTTGATTGTATATTTAATATCTGCATTACCCGAACTGTTAGTGAGATTTGTTGGTAGGTATAAGATTTGTCCTGGCTGCTATGTGTTATTACTGGAAGAAAGCGTTAGCAGAGTCAGTCGTGGGAAGAAATGGCATGATGATGAGCTCACCACTTGTCACGTCTATTTTCCCACGATGGTGCAACCCACAGTGAAAGAGGCCCCTTGAGGCTCTGCATGCGTTTTTCCCTGAAATGGTAGGCAGATCCTCAGTGAACCTCTTTTCACCGTGTGTTGACTAAATATAACATAATATAATATAAATATGATATAACTTCCATATTGACGAAAATGATGTACTAATTCTTTCCACTTGTAAAACAATGTCTTAAGGCGCTATAGGTTCAACCAAACCTATTATCTTTGGGTTCAACCAATTTCAACGAACATTTTTAACCCCCGACGCAAAAACGACGGGGTGTTATAAGTTTGACGTGTCTGTGTGTGTGTCTGTCTGTGGCATTATAGATCCCGAACGGATGAACCGTATTTTTTTTGTTTGAAAGGTGTATTAGTCGGGAGTGTTCTTAGCTATGTTTGATCAAAATCGGTTCAGCCGTTTCATTGAGTTGAGGGTTTTTTTAATTTTTGATAATTAAATACTTGTTGTATGATGCGAAGAAGGCGAGCGCAAGCTCTGATACCATGGTTATGTGAATAAAAAACAAAAAATGCCCTTTTAGAGTTTTGTAATGTTAAATTTTGTTGATGACTTCACTAACTCAAATAATAATTAATAAGTTACCAAATTTTTCCAAAATTAAAACGTGTAAGAAGTAAGTCTAAATGGAATTTCAATAGTAAATTTTAATTTTTTCATTCTTTGTTTTTTTTATTGAGTGAATTAATTACAATAGTGTATTGAATTTAGGATTTCACTAGATAACAAGCTTAAGAATGCATTTTTTTTTTCTTATTACTGCAAGAACTCTTATCAAAAACTTAAAAATTCTAGAGCTCACATAGACTAGCTATGAACCTATTACGCCTTAATAAAAAACCTTTACAAGATTTTAATAAATTCTTACCTGTTTGGAAGTCGAAAATAAATAAATTGAACTAAATAAGGTAGGTACTACTTATCGTACAAACCTCTCAATCAATACAAACATTAATTTTCACTTTTTATCTGCTTGCGTAATGAATACCCAACCGCCGTGATTAGCCGACTAAGAAACAGTTAATTATGTTCATTAATAATGTGGGTCTTCGCCCAAAACTATAAATAATAATTAGTTTGATTCGTTTTCATTAGAATTAGATCAGGAAATACCGATAGCGTCATGGAAATACTACGGACTAGACGAGAATTATTCGCATGGACAAGGGCCTCGAACGTTTTTTTTTTTTTTTTTATAACCCGAAATGCATTGAAAGGGCTGAACAGATGTTAATAAAACATGTCTAAGAACCATCGCTAGAAAAACGGCTTTCTAATAAAAAACCATGTTCAAATCGGTTCACTTTTAAGAATTGGTAGTAGAGCTTTTTTGCAACAGAGTTCGTCCGGGGAAGCACATTGGTAATTGGTAATTTCTGCCGCAAAGCAGTAGTGCTCGCATTGCTGTGTTTCGGATTGAAGGGTATGGTTTCCGGTGCAATTACAGGAACAAGAGACTTTTCATACGATAATGAAAAAAAAAAGAAGAATTTATCTTTATGTCTCAGGGTGGCGGGCGCAGTGCAGTGCCACATAGGGCGCGTCCTAGGTGGAGGTGACCTATGTGATAATGCACTGTTCATTAGGCAGATGGTGCCGCTTAACATCAGATGGACCACGTGCTTGTTGCGTCAATACAAGTTGCAAAAAAAGACGAGAATTTTACGCTAGAAGAAGTGGCTCGTATGAAAAATGAATATATTTGGACAATTAGTCTACTTGGAGGCATGTGTTCGGATTCAATTAATACTTAAATACACACGCCTTTTTCCCCGAAAGGGACGGCAGAGCCTCAAATGGGCCTCTTTTCACCGTGGGATGCACCATCATGGGAAATAGACGTGACAAGTGGTGAGCTCATCGCTCCGTTGCGTCCCACAACTGACTGCTAACGCTTTCTTCCAGTAATAAAACATTTCATAATAAGCTAGCAGCCAGGACAAATCTTATACAATCGAATCATACAAACGAGTCCGGGTAATCCATTAGTCGGCTTTTACGACATCCGCGGGAGGAGATGGAGGAACTATTCATGAGCCGGACACACAATTCAATCATTTATTTATTGTAAGGGATTTACCAATATTGTAAAGGTAAATTGGTATAGTTAGTAAAGGTTAACGACCTTTGATGCGCGGCGGGCGAAGGTTCGCCTGCGACGCAGGAGGTTAGGAGTTCGATTCCCGCCTTGGAACAAATATTTGTACGATCTGCAGATATTTGGTCATGTTCTGGGTATGTTCTGTGTTTTTTTTATTTTTATTCTACCTTATATAGCAAACTAGCTAGATAGGTACCTTACTATTATTAATTTAAATTGATCATGGTTTCTGTTTGTGATAATTAATTACGAAACATACCAATTTATTACATTATTTTATATTATTATTTTTGACCTGTAACTATAATCAGTTATTAATAAAGAAACTATGAACTAGCTTACGGCCCCCCACCTGTCGGTAAGTGGTTACCGTAGCCTATGGACGCCTGCAATTATACCAGAGGCATCACACGCGCGTTGCCGACCCTTTAAAAAAATCGAAACACCTCTTTTGAAGAACCCCATACTGTAGTCACTCGTGAAAACCTCAGCAGGGAGATCATTCCAGTGTACGCGGGAGGAAGTTTCTCTGAAACCGCACAGTGCGGGGCGACCCTGGCTCTAAGGTGTATTGTATTAAGTATATCAGTTATCTAGTACCCATAACACAAGCTCTGCTTATAGCTTGGTTCTAGATAATGTTGTGTAAACTGTCCAGCATTATTTATTATTATTTATTTATTGGCTGTGTATGCACGTTTAGTACTAGTAGTTATTCTGTGGTTCTGACCATAGTTTTAGCTTCACTTGTTTCGTTCGCCGCCGTATTCAGTCTGATGTTTTTACGAGCTTTACTATGTCCGGGTGGAATCTTGCAACTGAATTTTAAGTTGCAGTTATCCTCAACCGATTGAGCTGAAATTTTGCATACCTGTCAAGTTCCGATGACAATACAATATCATGGTGGCAGCGAGCTGATCTGATGATGGAGACCGAAGATGAACAAAGGCACTTCTCGATGGATAATGGTAGACTGGCCGTGCTTAGGCTCATTTTGATCAGCACACGGTTACAATCACTAATTTGAAAAATAGTATTGGAAAATATATTTTTCACAAAAAACTTCATCTATTTGTCTGAGTTTACGGTAGTAATAGGTATAATGGTAGTACAATTAACTACGTAACAGCTTATGCGAAAGTATTACATCTATTTCCTAGTATTTCTCCGGTAATTTTAATAAGAATCCTATTAAATCAGTCATTAATTAATTTGTCACTATTAAAATTGAAATTTTCGGTGATTAAGAGAATAAAATTACCATGCGACGCTTTCTCGTGAGCTTCTTTATTTTATGCGATAAAAATGTGTTTTTGACAAGTTTGTCGCTACTTGGGTGTCTATTAGTGGAAATGTTTTATGGATAAGCAAATGTAGATTCCACACAGCATACACAAAACTGTATGTTATCAATAAGTTTAAATGAAATAATAATTTGTTGCATGAAATATGGTACATCTGGATGAAAATAATGTATTTTAGATTAAATAATATTAGGACCACCATATTTCACCATGAATGCAATTTTAATGATAATGTTAGTATCTAGCCTACAGTTTAATAGTATTTCTTCTTACAATATAATTCAATAATAATAAGTAAATGAAAACAAATTAAATCTAAACTAGTGGTTCGCCCGAACCTACTATTATTTATTCTGTGCCCGAACTGAGACCTCGCGAACAGACGCGATGTAGGTAGGTTCCTACTTTATTTACCTTCCTGACCAACATCTTAAAACATTTACTGTTCAAAATTTCACGGGTCCACCTCAAGATAATTTCCTACACATCATCGAAAGAACCTTTAAATATGACTAACCATCGGGGCGAAAGCATACATAAATAAAATAAAAAATAAATATTTCTGGACAGTTCACACAACATTATCTAGCCCCAAGCTAAGCAGAGCTTGTGTTATGGGTACTAGACAACTGATATACTTAATACAATATATTACATAGATAGTTTTTTTTAATTATATATATAAAATACCCAGAACACCCTGAACATCTGCGGATTGCACAAATATTTGTTCCGACATTAGTATAAGAAGCGGAAGATTTAATTGATAACCTCCTTTTGTGAAGTCAGTTATCATCACAAAATAATCTAGCAAGTAGCAAGTAGGTATATCATGATGGTAGTATTGCAAGTATCATAATTATATTACACCATTAAGTACCATTTCCGGTACCAAATATTTATAAATTGTATGATTGTTATTAATTACGTACCTACCACATACTTATACTGTGTTATTTTAATTTAACATATTGAATTGTAAGTAGCTCTTTATAGTCCTATCTATTTTTAACCTTATTGACGTGTAACAGTTTTTCTTATAAATAACAGCCAAACACCAGCTCGCTAGCTTGGATTCGATCGATCGCAGAGCTCTCAGCTCAGGCTTATAGGTGAGCAACATATGGCGGAGACTAGGATCCAGAGTCTCGAGCACCACCGTAAGGTCGTGTGCCTTTCGATCTTCTATAGGTAACATTTCGGGGAATGTGCCCATGTGGGAATGTGACATGATCAGATCCCACCATTTCCTTTTCATCATACGACAAGCAGACGCACGGCTCAGTACCATCCTTACCTCATCAGTATATCCGCAATTCGCACTAAAACGTTTCGGTTCCACCTTTCTTATGCGAACTGCTAAGGAATGGAATAAGTTGCCGTTGTCTGTCATTCCTGAAAACTATAATATGGGTCTCTTTAAGGCAGAATGAATAGGTGCCTTCCAGACCTTCGTGCTCCAACGTCGGCCGCATCGTCACTTACCAACAGGTGAGGTTGAGGTCAATCGAGGGACTACCATAGTTAAAAAAAAACTGAACTGGACTGAACTCCCGTCTCAGCCAGCTTCTAGCCCGCCCACTGTAGCACGGAGGTTGTCACTATCGTGGAAAGGAACTTTACTGTTTCTTGATATCGTCTTCTTACCTGAAACAAATGAGAATTACGTTAGCAAATTGCGTACGTAAGGCTCGTAAGGTTTGTTGTTGCTTTAGGTATTCATCATCATCATCATCAGTCTGTAGAAGTCCAATGCTAGACAGGCCCCTATAGAATGCCACGACGAACAATCTTGAGCCGCCTCCATCCACTTCGCTAACAGCAAAGTCGAGGTGGAGTCAAGTAAGTAAGTAAGTAATATCTTTTTCATCCCATCTATTCGAAAAGGACGACTGGGTTCGCCTTTAAGTGCACCCAACGGTGGTGTTTTCTATGTGAAACTTTTAGCGGGCAGTAATGAGTTTTGCGGCGCACTTATTAAGTTCCTAATTCAAAAAGTGCGCGGCAAAGATAATTGCGGCGCACTTATTGAATTTGGAACCAACGGCAAATAATTCGGACGCAAATATTGTTTGAATAAATACTGGCTGGTACAACGGCCCAAAACCCAAAACAAAAAAAAACAAAACACACAAAAAACACAAAACACAAAAAAAAACACAAAAAAACACAAAACACAAATACACAAAAAAACCACAATACACACAAAAAACACAAAAAAAAAACAAAAACAAAAAAAAAAAAAAAAAAAAAATACACAAAAAACACAAAAAAAAACACACAGAAAAACACAACACAAAAAACACAAAAAAATCACAATACACACAAAACACAAAAAAAACACCCAAAAAAAACACAAAAACACAAACACAATTAAAAAAACACAAAAAAACAACCATTTGTTTTATTAAATAATAATATTACAATAACATATGAGGCGCCTTTTATTTTCTCATAGTGGGTGATGAAAAGCAGTGTACCACACGGGCGCAACATATATTTTTGGCTCGGGCGACGTACTTTGAATCCCTCGCTACGTTCGGGATTCTACTCTAGAATCCCTCACTTCGCTCTGGATTCAAAAAAGCGCCTTTGCCGTAAAAATATTATGTTGCTCCCTTATGATACAATCTACTATATATCCGGCTTAATGAGAAATGTACTAAACTAAACAATAAGCCCATATCAACGTAGTGAAACTCCAAGCATAGCTTTCTTTATATCCTGCTGCGTGACTATGAGCTTCGTATGAAGTCAATAACTATGGTGATCGCGGCCAAAAAAATAAGACTCCAACTCGTCCCGTGGATGTTGTAAAAGGCGACTAAAGGATTACGCCAGAGGATGTGCAGCGGCATCTATCTGAGTAATAACACCCAGGAATATAAGGATATAACTCTTGCGACATCATAGTTTCGGAGATGGCGCCACCACACTGGTTAACTTCAAGAACATAATTTCCATAACTTCAAGTCCAATAATCTCCATAATTCGTTGGTACAGACCGCGAAGCTGGTTGGTTATCTCCGCGTCACAGATTAAATAATAGTTATTGGGTTATTTTTAACGATTTCGACACAAATAAGATTTTTGTGAAAAATATATTTTTCAGAACGCAAGCTTTTATAAAATTAGTGCGCAGAACCGTGCGCTGAATGAATTGAGCCTAAACACGGCCAGTCTACTATTATCCCTCGAGGAGTTCCGTTGTCCACCTTCCGTATCCATCATCAGATCAGGCTGTCACCATCATATTGTATTGTCATCGGAGCATGACAGTTATGCAAAATTTCATCAAAACCGGTTGAGGATAACTGCTTTAAAATTCAGTCGCAAGATTTGACCCGTTCATACATACCTACTTACATACAAACATTGCAAGTTAAATAAAAGATTGTAACAAAAAAATAATTTTGTAAAAATTCAAAAAACCCTCAACGCAATGAAACGGCTGATCCGATTTTGATCAAACATAGCTAAGAACACTCCCGACAATATCACCTTTCAAACAAAAATAAATAAATTGAAATCTGTTCATCCGTTCGAGAGCTACGATGCCACAGACAGACACACACAGACACATAGACACGTCAAACTTATAACACCCCGTCGTTTTTGCGTCGGGGGTTAAAAATAGCTTCCGTCAGATTTTCATCACACAGTTTTTTATAAGCATTGAGTTAGAAGCTTGATTTTTTACTGCACAATTAACCTCACAGACATATAAAGCTATAAAAGATGATTCCGTTAGCTGTACCTGAGAAAAAGGGTCATAACTCATGACAGACAGACAGACAGGCAGGCGTAAAACAAAGTAATCTTTATAATGATTCCGTTGCTACCTTTCAGGTACAGAACCCTAAGAAGTACCTACTAAGTACGCACATAAAAATATGAATCATTGCGTTTCTACTTCATCTTTAAACACACTGGGGGGGTAACCGATTAGTTTTGCCGCCTGTACATAAGGCACCCGTTACTACCATACTTCTACATGCCTCTGTTACCTCACACTTCTACAACTAAATGTCAAGGGCCGTATATAGTTTGAGTTTTAATAAGCCATTTGACACGGGCGTGTGGGGTACTGTAACACATTTTTTGAACTAGCGACGCAAGTTCTCTTGGAAGATTGAGGAGTTTCCCAGGTGTTATTGTTAGTTAAGTTTTTAGGATTCCATACCTCAAAAGGTAAAACGGAACCATTATAGGATCACTTTGTTGTCCGTCTGTCTGTCTGTCTGTCAAGACCCTTTTTCTCAGGGACGCGTGGAGTTACCAAGCTGAAATTCATAGCAAATATTCAAGTCTACTGTCCCTTGGAGCTGTGACCAAATAAAACTTCTAAGCCAACGCAATCAAAAGATACAGCCGTTTATGCTGCAAATTTTCGGCACTCGCATAGGAATCAAAACCTACAGGGTACTTCCTGTGAACTCAGAATCATGAAATTTGGTACAAAGCTACGACTTATAGCACCTATAAAGGTTTTTTTGAAAAGCATCAATTTTTAGTTACGTCATCTAATAAAAATGTTTTTAATATTTTTAAACTTACTACCCCTTTCCTCATGATGATTTCATTTAGCAATAAAAATACCATAGCTTTTACTTATATACCTACAGGTTTGTACGGAACCCTCGGTGCGCGAGTCCGACTCGCACCTGGCTGGTTTTTTTCATCGTCAAGACACAGATTACTTCTATTGGCATAAAAAATTACACCATACTACTAGTATAGTATTCTTTTATCTGTGACCATACATACATACACGTTACATCCATACATATATATATAGAAATACGCCTTTTTCCCGAAAGGGATATCGAGGTGACAATTTTTTTTTTTTTTTAATTTATTCTACCTTATAAAATCTTTTTACATAATGTTTGCTATCAATAACCTAAAAACCGCAAAGGTTTGAGCTGGTGCTACCTTGAGTCTATAGTATCAATTAGGTCTATAAAGTATGGGGTTATTACCGAAATCCCCTTGATTAATCCCCTTTAAAGGGGATTTCGGGAATTTTATTCCCGAAATCCCCTTGATTCTGAACTGGCAGCTTTAAAGGGGATTTCGGGAATACAAATTCCCGAAATCCCCTTTGAAGTAGAAATCATATTTAGTACTATTTAATATTATCGTTCAATTAAATCGTTCTCCTCCGATTATTGTATGAGCTAAATAAATGAAAAATCTCGAATAAAAACTTTACTTATTAAAGGAAGGTTATAAAAATAAAACAATATAGCAGGCTTAATTCAAAATCACAGTATATTAACAATAATTCACTGGTTACAACAAAACTAAATATAAACAAAACGTAAATCTCCAAAATAACAGTGAGTAAATAAAATCTATTTATGTTTACTAATTAAGGTGGAAATACTCCCTCACAAAATGAGCTTGGACTCTGAGTGACGACTTGGCTTTTTTCAAGAGATTGGTATAAAGCTCTATTTTTTTTAAAATAAATTGTAAATAATACGTCGTCTACTAATTAAAAAAATATAGGTACCCATTTGAAAAAAACCGTTTTTAAAATAATTTACTAGATTACAATTATACGAATAAAATCACAGTATGTTAATAAAAATTGACTGATTAAGATGATGATAACTGGTATTATACCTACACTGTTAGATTTTGATATGTTTAAGGCCGGCCCACAAATAATCTACATCCGTTACCTTACAAAAAATAATTTTAAAGCGTTTTTATTTTTTATTAATCATTTATCGAACAAATCGATTAGCAAATTACTAGTTGAGTTAATTCTAAGTAATGACTTGACTTATAAAAGAAGGTAATGTTAATCTAACAAAATAGCAGGCTTTATCCATTTTTTTTTTATTAAATAGTTCTTTTCCGAATTTTTTATAAGCCCTACAGAATAATAAACTATGGATTAGATATGTCGTGCATTCTGTCTCGTTCGCACAGTACACCGATCTTTGTTTCGTTATAACAATGAACATCAGGTACAAAAATACATGCCTTCGCGCTCCCACAGTACTGGTTTTCGTTGGGATCACTTTCGTGATTGGTTTAAAAACTCTATTGTTTAGACCATTTCTTCTAAAAATAGCAAGATAAGGTTTGGAGTGGTGTTTTAGTCATTACTTATGTGATTTTCAAACGCGTATTGTGCAATGGCTGAGACGGCCGAAATTTCAAGTGACAGTGGAATAGATTATATTAAAAAACTAAATTCAACTTTACTTTTAAGAGGAGGATTTCAATACTACTGTAAAAATAAATATAAAAGTGGTGCAGTTTCGTGGGAATGTGCAAGCAGGAAAAAAATAAAATGTACTGGGACCTTAACGATACAGGTGAGTGTTTAAATCATATTTGTGTTTAATGAATGATAGATATATTAGTGATTCAACGAATAGGAATACGATACCGCTTTGAAGGGCAAGGGTGCCGGTGAAATTACAGGCACATGAGACTTTTCATCTTTATGTCTCAGGGTGGCGGGCGCAGTGCAATGCCACATAGGGCGCGTCCTAGGTGGACGTGACCTATGAGGTAATGCACTGTTCATAGGCAGAGGTTACCCCTTAACATCAGGTGGGCCATCTGCTTGCTCCGTCATTACAGTAGTATAAAAAAAAAAAAAAAAAAAACGTATTAAGTGAGCATTTAAGTTAAAAAAATGAGCTAAATTCTGATATGAGCATTTATAATTTAATTTATTGTTAATTATTTATATAGCGAAACTTCCCATTTTTTAATACTAAAATGTTTCTTAATGCATTGGTACCTATAACAGACAATCCATTATTCTGGCTGCGAATCAGATGACGCTGCTGGCGGCTAGCGTGTACTAGAATTTAATCACGCTTATTTATTGTAGGGGAACACTGTACTCAAAGAAAAAAAACACGACAAGTGTGTTCCAGACTGTAATAGAAATGAAATGGCCTTAAGAGTTGACCAGCTAAAAGATAAAATAGCGTCTGTAGAGTGCCCAAATGTTCCAAGTGCCTACAATGCTGCAGTGGCATCTCTAAGAGATACTGGACTGGATTTAATACAAGAAGTGCGTCCATTTAAGAGCATCAAGAATTCGCTGTACAAGCATAGAAACAAAGCAGCAGAAGTTGATGTATTGGTCCACAAACATACCAAGGATGTCCAGATACCGAACAGATACAATCCCTTCTTACTGGCGGATTTCAATGATGGTGAAAACAGAATTGTTGTATTTTGCTCAGAACAAGCAAGGCATATCATACAAAATTTAGAAGATTTTCTAGGAGATGGCACATTTATGGCTTGTCCACGACCATTTCAACAAATCTATACGATACATGCAGACCTGGGCAGTACAGCCACAAGCACGAATATAATACCGATGGTATACGCATTAATGACTTTGAAAAATGAGAAAAGTTATGTTATTCTCTTCTCTTTAATCAAATCGCAGTAACCTGGCTGGAATCCACGCCAATTCAAAAGTGATTTTGAAAAAGCAACAATGGTTGCTATCAAAAATGTGTTTGAAAATGTGACGGTGAAAGGATGCTATTTTCATTTCAAGCGAGCAATTTGGCGTAAGGGTAAAGAGCTTAACCTAACAAAGTCGAAACTATTGCGAAGACTAGTAGCGCTCTCGGCAGTTCTTCCACTATTGCCAGAAAATAAAATAATTGAAGGGTGGTTTTACGTCGCTTCACAAAGTCCCGATGATGAAAAAAGCTTCAAGTTTCGAGATTACGTACTGAAACAATGGATCAACGAAGATTTTATAAAATTTGGTGCGTATACGGTGAAAGGCATCGAACTACAAATTTGTTGGAAGCATGGCACGGCAAACTTAACAAACGCATTGGAAAAAAGAAGCCAAACATAATTCAAATATTAATTCGGCTTAATTCTTGAAAAAGTAAAGTAATTACTTAAAATTATTGAAAAGATCATAAGTATTTCGTGTAACTGTAATCTAGTAAATTATTGTAAACTGTGATTTATAAATAGTAATATCTTAAATTGGTACAGGAAAAGAAGTTATTATATTTAGGATTTATTTACAAAATGTTATTTTAGAGCTTTAAACTGCTGCTAAACACTTTCTTGAATAAGTTAAGCCATCACTTAGAAGAATTAACTCAACTAGTCCGAGCTCATTTTATATGGGAGACGTTACAGTTAAATTGGAAAATACAAATAGGATTTATTTACTAAGTAACTGTTTTTTTTTGAGATTTTTGTTTTGTTTACATTTAATTTAGTTAACATTTTAATAATTTAGTATTGTATACACGTATAGTTTTTGGTTAATTTAAGGCCGGCGTCTGAGTCACCTAAATCCACAAACTTTCTAAAAAAAAAAAAACTCTCTTAAAGACTCTTTTAAATCGTGTTTTAAAAAAGTAGATTTATCTAGAACTCGTCGTAGTCAGCTAGACACGGTGACACCGGTGGGCCTTTGTTGGCAGTTAGTACTTCAGAGGACAGACCACGTGAACCGCAAACCAATAACAAGTGTCCTGGCCTTCCAACGACGGGACGCTTGTCCCACGTTTGCGATCCACGTGGACCAACCTTTAAAGTGTCGATTACCAATAAAGGCCCACTGGCGTCACCGCGCCTTGCTAACTACTACAAGTTCTCGTTAAATCGACTTTTTCGATTTATGGTTAACACAAAATAAAAATGTTGTAATTTTTTTTGTAAGGTTTCGGACGTAGATTATGTTGGGGCCGGCTTGAAACTGGCCAAAATCTAACCGTGTAGGTATAATACCAGTCATCTTCATCTTAATCAGTCAATTATTATTAATATACTGTGATTTTTAATTAAGCCTGTTATTTTGTTGCTCATTAGGCATTCGTATAATTGTAATCTAGTAAATTATTGTAGAAACTGTGATTTTAAAATAGTAATATCTTTTACTAGTACACGCTAAAGCGTTCAATTTAAGATTTATTAAAAAAAGAAAAAAAAGATTTAACCACTCTCTTAAAAAAAGTAAAGTAAGAAATAACTTAACTAGACCAAGCTCATTTTGTATGGGAGAAGTTCCACCTTAACTAGTAAACATAAATAGGTTTTATTTAAACACTGTTATTTTGGAGATTTTATGTTGTTTACATTTAATTTTGTCAAGACTGTTAATAGTTAGTTTATTATATCCGTTAAGTTAATCTTAACAAGGTCAATCTTAACCAGTCAATTATTATTAGGATACTGTGATTTTGAATTAAGCCTGTTATTTTGTTGTTGATTAGGCATTCGTATAATTGTAATCTAGTAAATTATTTTAAAAACGGTTTTTTTCAAATGGGTACCTATATTTTTTTAATTAGTAGACGACGTATTATTTACAATTTATTTAAAAAAAATAGAGCTTTATACCAATCTCTTGAAAAAAGTCAAGTCATCACTCAGAGTCCAAGCTCATTTTGTAAGGGAGTATTTCCACCTTAATTAGTAAACATAAATAGATTTTATTTACTCACTGTTATTTTGGAGATTTACGTTTTGTTTATATTTAGTTTTGTTGTAACCAGTCAATTATTGTTAATATACTGTGATTTTGAATTAAGCCTGCTATATTGTTTTATTTTTATAACCTTCCTTTAATAAGACAAGTTTTTATTCGAGATTTTTCATTTATTTAGCTGATACAATAATCGGAGGAGAACGATTTAATTGAACGATAATATTAAATAGTAAATATGATTTCTACTTCAAAGGGGATTTCGGGAATTTTTATTCCCGAAATCCCCTTTAAAGCTGCAAGTTCAGAATCAAGGGGATTTCGGGAATAAAATTCCCGAAATCCCCTTTAAAGGGGATTGTTAAAGGGGATTTCGGTAATAACCCAAAGTATGTACTTAATATAATAATTATTTTTATGTTTGCCCATTGTTGGAATGTTCCATACGAGTACGTGATGGAACATTCAAAAATTTCGTAAAAAACTTTTATTTATACATTAACCATTACTTTTACAGTGACAGAAAGAATAATACAACTAATAAAAGTACTTAATTAAAGTGGGGTAAATTTTGTAAATAAATAATTGCTACTTATACCAAACTGCTTCAAAATTGATGTTTCAACTTAACCTTTATATTATTAGCAGTTAAACTATTACTTAAGTCAGGAGGTAAGTCGTTGATTAGCCGGGGAACAAGGTAACCGGTTGTTCGTTCGCCATTCGCATCGTTTGCGCGCAGCGTACAAAGCCGATTCCTAGAAATAGCCCGAGTGTATACAGGGTGTTTGACATTAAAAAATTGTTCCTTCAGAAGTAGATATTGAATTTATGTATGAACTGGTAAAACATAACAATGATGGAAAAGGCCACTGTCGAAGTCGTGAAATTGATTTTTAATTTTAGGTGAGACTATTGTTTTTAGTTTTTTTAATAGTAATTTATAAATATCATCTATGTTAGTTAAGTGGTGAGCTCATCGTCGCCACTGCCTCCCTCGACTGACTCTGCAGTAATAATTTTATTTTATTTTATTTATTTTGGTAAACCAACAGCGATTTATACAATATATTTATGTTTAACATTAACATGGCCATTTAATTATGGCCAAAAAAGGTCTACACAGCTTAAAATTAACAAAAGATTCTACTTAGTACGATATATGAAACAAAACTTACTAGTTGCTACAAACAGATTGATCACGATGATAAGAGGGTGCGGGTGCATTAGTATGTATGTGTATGTGTGTATGAATCTATGTGTATGTTCGTTGGTGTGTGGATGTATGTGTGGTTGTGGGTGCAGTGTGGAGTGTTACAAATGTAGGATAATATATGTGTTAATAATTCATTCCTAAATAAGCTAGCAGCCAGGATAAATCTTATACCTGCCATCTATTCTTACAAACAAGTCCGGGTAATCCCTTAGTCAGTTTTTCTTTTTCATTATCTTGACAATATCATTTCTTTATTTTTGTTTAATATCAGTTGATTGTTAAAAACATAGACTACGGTCTCAGATTCGAAATAGTACCTACTTATGTAAAATACCCTCATTAAGAAATATATCGATAATCGAATTGGTGAATATAATCATCGCCTCCCGCCGCGGCGACCAATAAAATCTCTCGATTCTGTTTTAATCGATTATTTAATCGTAAATTACCTATTCGTTTAAGTTATTGCGACGCCCTAGATTCATTTTAATTTGGAATTAGGTAATTTTCTGTTGGCAAAACCTTTTACAGCTAAATCAAAGGACAGCTAGTTCACAGCGGTTCTTACCCACTGTCCACCTCCCTGAGACCACCTGGGTCCAGGAGTCCAGCTATCTCCATTCTAAATTTAATTAATATCCGTCCATCCGTTTCAGCTTGAAGAAGTAACAAACACACATATACACTCACAAACGTTATTAGTGTGATTCACTTTATTAGCGTAAGGCTTGATATTTATTCTGTGGTAAGGCCGTTTGTCCACCACCGCCGTCACCGTCACGTCACCGAGAACGAGATGCCGGCGCCGAAGTAACGATACCTACATTTACTTAGCCGCGTGTTCACCGCACGTCCGTCACCGTCACGGTGGTGGTGGACCGCGGTTATTGTAAATGTAGGTATCGCTACTTCGGCGCCGGCATCTCGTTCTCGGTGACGTGACGGTGACGGCAGTGGTAGAAAAACGGCATAAGGTTGACGTGTATATGACTGTAAATTTTTCGGTGTCAAAATTAAGACACCAATGACAGCCAGTCTATGATTTAGTACGCGTGAACGGTCGTGTTTAGTGCTATGGCAATATTTTAGGCCTTATTACAAAAGTCTACATTAGTCCTGGTTTAAACCCGAACTACGTAGTCTAGGCTTGTAGCGGTATTTAAGTTATATACAACTTTAATACAAAGGCAGATGGTCTTTTTTTTGAAGTCAACTCTAGAGCTAGATAGTTCGATATTATGTCAAAAATGTCAAAGTCTCGGACTTTCTCTGGTTTTTCTTAAACCAAGCAGCCCCCTAGTTTTACAATGGTCTAAAAATTGACAGCTGATTTCTTGTTGGATAGAAGTTTGCATATCGATTGTGATGTGACACTTTGACACAAGATCCGTCAGTTTGACACTTCGGAATTATGTGTAGTTTAGAAAATAAACCATCTGTCTTTGTGTTAAAGTTGTATAGGACTTTAATACCGTGACAAACCTAGATTATAGTTCCGGTTTAAACCAGGATTAACTTAGTTTTTTTATAATAAGGCCGTTTTCGACCGCAACTTGCTTCCTAAATCTGGTGTTGATGATGCATGGATTGAACCAGCTGTTCCCAAGTTGTGACATCTAATCGGCTTATAGGGATTACTATAAAAATACTCTAAAATTATGTTTTTCTTTTAGTTTGTGCTGTCGGTTACGATGGAACTACCATTTAACGACACAAGTAAATAAATTAGTCTAAACCATTAGTTATTGGATGGTAATGCGATTGGTCAGTAAATATTGATAATCCAAATCAGGAAGGTAAACTGATGGTGTTTAGCGGTAAACCTAGGTTTAAATAGGTGTAATTGCTTTAACCAGGGTTAACCGTTTAACCATAGGTTAATTATAATTACCCAGACTTGTGTGTAAGATTCGTTGGTACAAGATTTGTCCTGGCTGCTAGCTTATTTAAGAAATGTGTTATTAATGGAAGAAAGCGTTAGCAGAGTCAGTCGTGGGAAGCAATGGTGGCGATCAGCTCACCACTTGTCACGTATATTTCCAACGAAGGTGCAGCTCACACTGAAAAGAAGCCTATTTGAGCTCCAGCCTACTCTTTCGGGGAAAAAGGCGTGTATAAATGCATGTATGCATGTATATTATTATGTAGATGCACAGTGTTTTGTCTTTTGCTTTGACAAGCATTTTCAAATTCGATTGAAAGAGACAAAACACGGTGTAACTAAGCGAAGGATAATTTGCGTATATTAGTAGCAAGTAAAATAGTCAACGAAACGTCAGCAGAAGAATAGTAAAATACGTAGAATGTAGAAAATCGTTAATTGATCACGAAATTAAAAAAATACATGAAAGTATCTAATCCCACCATCTCCTTTTCATCATAGTACGAGCAGGCGCACGGCTCGATACCACCCTTACCTCATTCATTAGTATACACCTCTATTCGTAGGTACTAAACGATTCAGTTCTACCTTTATAATTCGAAAAACTGCTAAGAAGAGGAATACACTACCGTCGTCTGTCTTTCCTGAAAACTATAATCTGGGTCTTTTCAAGGCTAGAGTGGTGCAAACCCACGGTGAAGAGAGGCCTATTGAAACTCTGTCTACCCTTTCGGGGAAAAAGCCGTGTATGTATGTATGCATTTAGACTTTTGAAAATCTGATCTACCGTTTCTAGTTTTGCGGTATGCCCCAACGCAGACAAGCATCGATCATATCGTGGCTTTTCAACGAAATATTCAGATTTTCCATAACGTTTACCTCCAAAAGGTTTCTACTTTCGCATCATAAATCATAGAACATAAATAATGCATGAACCACGGGCCGCATTAGATTAGTTTTGAAATAATTTAGCAATAATTGATTGGTACTCATTATTCATTAAAACTTTATTAAAGTTATTAAATCAACATTCAAAATTCATGAGAAATTAATGACTTTGCGAGAGACATAATATATATCTTGTTACATATGAGTAAGAACCGCAAAAGCTGTCAAGAGTCAAATAGGCTTTTTTAAACGTTTAGCAAAATCTGCACAATAAAGACAACGGAAAATATATATGTTAATAATCTTTTCAACACACTTGCTTATAAAGTGGCTCCAATTTTACCGCAATTAGGCACCTAATGATACCTATAATCAAACTGTGACTTTTTCATAGTTATTATTCACATGTGAGTTATAGAGACAGTTAAACATTTACACAGTGTATTTCTGTTTTACACCTGTAAGCAAACTGTGACTTTTTCATTGCTATTATTCACAAGTGAGTTATAGAGATAGTTGAACATTTACACAGAGTTTGTATTTCTGTTTTTTTTTTTTACAAGTGTGTTGAAAAACGTCGTATGATACACGTGTTTATTGATGATTACCGTCCTCGGCTCTCTTAAGACCCTCACCTAACGGGTCGGGTCTCAATGGTGCCTCAGAGGTAATCACCAACATTACACACTTGTACCATAATGTACTATTTCAACACACTTGCTCATAAAATGGCTCTAATTTCACCGCAATTAGGCACATAATGACACCTGTAATCCAACTGTGATTTTTTTATTGCTAATATTCACTAGTGAGTTATAGAGACAGTTAAAAATTTACACAGAGTGTGTATTTCCGTTTTACACCCTGTAATCAAACTGTGACCTTTTTCATTGCTATTATTCACAAATGATATTCGCCGTCTTTTCGACATATCTCTATTCAAATCAATGTCTACAATCCGAGAATTACCCTCAAGGACTATGTATGTGACTGTTCAGAGTAATGTTATTTGTATGTTCTGTTATGTTATATGATGATTCTTTAAAACTGTCATAATTGTTTTTTTTTATACTACTTGGAATGATGGATCAAGCCGATGGCCCACCTGATGATAAGCGGTAATATCTGCCTATGATCAGTGCATTACCTCATTTATCACGTCCACCTAGGACGCGCCCTACGCGGTATTGCACTGCGCCCGCCACCCTTAGACAAAGAAGAAAAGTCTCATGTGCCTGTAATTGCCACCCACACCCTTCAAACCGGAACACAGCAATGTGAGCACTACTGCTTTGCGGCAGAAATATGTATGGAGGTAGTTCTTCCCCGGAAGAACTCTTTCACAAAAAAGCTCTACTACTGACTAAGTGCATACTTTATTAATAAAGAGCATTTTCTGGTCTTTTCTATGAAATACTTTTCGTCGAATTTGCGCAAATTCTGTTCCTCAAATGTTACAATATATTAATCAGAAATGTCGGCGTCCCTTCGTCTGTCTTTTTCCATATTACGAACTGTCGTGTTCTCACATAACTATATCTATGAGACAGACATGACAAATATATATTTCGTTGTTCTGGAATTATTATAAAATAAGCATAACATTGGGTGTTCCATCTGTCACATACATTTGACCAGAAGCCCACTTAATAAATAAATAAAATATAAATAAATAATGCTGGACAGTTAACACAACATTATCTAGCCCCAAGCTAAGCAAAGCTTGTGTTATGGGTACTAGGTTATAAATTTACTTAATACAATACATTACATAGATAGATATTTTGTATTATACATAGAAAATACCCAGAACACTCTGAACGAGAGAATCGAACCCGCAACCTCCTGCGTCGAAGGCGAACCTTCGCCCGCTGCGCCACAGAGGTTGTCAAAATGAATGTAGTAAATAAATGAATGTAGTAATAGGGCCCCGTTGGCACTCTTTGGGTACGGAATCCTAAAATGGTACCAAAGTGTGAACTGACCTATTATTGAATGTTGACAAATTATATAGCTATCAACATCGACGTAAATACTTTGGTCGAAGGCTATCAACGTTAACCAATTTTGATAGTAAGGTAAGTCCATTTTAAGAAGAGCCTAAATACATTATTTTTTGAAGAAATTGTATTGAAATTTGGATGATTTGGGGCTCTTGCTAGAGTGGTGAGTTCAATAGCAAAGTTATGGATTTAAACATTGACACAGCTTATGGTAGAAATATCTAGTTTACTTCGTTAGTTTAGTTACCTACCTACTATCTGGCTCAACGCATTAGTATTGCCATTCAGCGTGGCAATGCAGCCAGTATCTTAGGGACGGGTACATATCAAAATGCATAAATTCAAAACACATACGTTGAAAATACATAAGTTCAACAACCATAAATTTAAAAAACCTAATGGTGAAAATAAATAAGTTTTATAATCGATAAAGTTCTATATGTATAATGGTGGAAATGCCTAAAGCCATAATCTCAAACAAATATGCATGCCGAATTTCAAGTTTGTAGCTGGAGCCGTCAAATTTACACTTTTTATGTATTTCAAACATTATAAAAACCGTACAATAGGGATATTGAATTTATTTATTTGAACCATACGGTATTTTGATTTTCGGTATTTTAAACGTATACAGTTAGGGTACGTATAAAATACATAAATTAAAAATTCATAAATTTATAAAACCTAATACTGAAAATAAATAAATTGAAAACCCTTAAAGTTTTTTATTTATAATGGTCGAAATACCTGAAATCAAAATACATAATGATTACAATGTATACGTTTAAAATACCAATATAATAGCTTATAGCTCAACCCAGATCATAATCTATCAGTGTATTTGATGACCTCTGTGGCGCGGCGGGCGAAGGTTCGCCTGGGACGTAGGAGGTTGCGGGTTCGATTCCCGCCGCGGAATAAATATTTGTACGATCTGGAGATATTTTCAGGGTCTTATGGGTATTTTCTATGTATAATACAAAATATCTATCTATGTAATGTATTGTATTATAAAGAAAGAAAGAAAAGCTCTTTTTAGCTTGGGGCTGGATAATGTTATGTGAACTATCCAGCCATATTTATTTATACCAAATTTCATGAGAATCCGTTCAGCCGTTTTGGCGTGATTAAGTTACAAACATCCAAACATCGTAACTTTGACATGATGTATGATATTAGTGGGATATAATTATAGCTACATCTGTGATGGGCTTAATGCTTTTTTACCGTTATACATTTTGAACTTCAAGTCTTGACTATTAAGCTATGTAGCCATTATTATTAATTACAGCTGTTATGTGTTGTTGACATTATGTTTTTCAAACTTCGGTAATTCGAACTTCGTTATTCTAAACCTATATCAAATGAAATTACAAAAAAACCATTAGGTTTTTTAAATTTATGTGTTTTGAACTTATGAATTCTAAACGTGTGTATTTTGAATTTATACATTTTGATACGTACCCCTTAGAGACGCTTCCGTCTGGTAGTGATTTGGATCAGTTGAGCTAATGAATAACCTTTAGATCGTTTTTTTATTTTGTATGTATGTAACTTGTATTAGTTGTATTATTCTTTCTGTATATAAATGTTAACTTCGTACAGAAAGATAAAATTAAAGTACAAAATTACTTGGTAACATAATTGTGGAAAAACCTGAATTTGACAGCCTTTCATGAATTTGCTTTTTATTATTTTTATGAGCCTGTGGTGTCCCTCTGCAGGGCAAATGCATCCCTTCCCTCCCTATTCGTTTCTATTTTTGGCAATTTGGGACCAGTCCTTCAAGTAGGAATCTAGCTCAAGTACCTACTAACTTTCTATTACTTTTGAAAATAAAAAATACAGTCTTACTGTACCTACTGTACTTGCAGGAGGCAACACGTGCAAAGCAAAAATTTTTTTTTTTTTATACTTGGCGTCGCACGGTTTTTGCATTTGCCATAGAATTTGCAACTTTACAATCCTTCCAAGTCGTTAAAGTCACAGTCAAGTCATGTTCTAACAAAACGGTGGCCGTTTTACAAAAACTTTAGTAAGACAATTTCCACCAATTTGAAAAGTTATTTCCATTTCATTCCACTTCACTTGCGCTCTATAGATAAGCTACATTGTTGGTTAAAATGCCACCAAAATTACACAAAATAACGCAAAAACACTTAGGAAATAAAATAAAATAAGCTAACCAGCTAACTCAGAGACACTGTCACACTGTTTCTGAACGAAATATAATATTAATTCCGTGTAGAAAGTGTAATAATATTAATAGTATGAAGGGCAGAGGTTGCTATAACTTATTGTCAACAGGAAAATTGTTTGTTTTTCCGTTGAATATATTAATAGTATTAGTTTTTACGTTGACAGGGAATGTGTGGGAAAGAGGTTATGCACATAGCATACCTTACCCTACTGTGGGGAACGTTATGTTGTTTGAAAAACTATTAGTTAGTTTCAGGTAGATCTGGTCGGTCACGTGATTGAAACAACCGTCGTGTGACTGCGTCAACACACAACGTTTCTCCGAATCCTAGCGATCTAAGGATTTTGAGTTATTTTGCAACATCTTAAGATATATTTAGACATCATTAGACGTCATCATGGCCACGAAGCCGTAGCCCATTACGTTGGTCAGACCAGATCCGCACCACTCTCGATTCGAAATTCCACGAAGCAATGTAGCTTGCTGGCAGCAGATCTCTGGAACAACATCGTCTGGCCAAAAGTGATCCATGGAGGGGGTCACGACCCTCAGCATTGAGGAATACGATGCGAGGAGGAGGAGGAGACATCATGAAAAGCGAACTTCTTTTATGCCTTAAACGCAAACTCATGGGCATGTGTGTTCTCCCCATCCTCACATATGGTGCACAGACTTGGTCTTTGGCAATTCAGCAAAGGTCCAGACTCGAGGTGTGCCAGCGGGCTACGGAGCGCACTATTTTACGTGTCTGACTAACAGACTAACAGACCAAATTAGAAATTCAATTCTGCTCTCGCACACAAAGGTTTAATGTCAGCAAAAAATCAGCCCAGCGCAAGTGGGATTGGGCCAACCACGTCTGCCGCATGACGCAAGATCTATGGGCAAAATCTACTACAGATTGGGTCCCTAACGCAAGACGCCCGCGCGGTAGACCACCATGGTGATGGTGTGACCAGTTGGATGTGCACCTACCAGACTGGCCCGCTGCAGTAAGGGACAGAGAGAACTGGAAAAAAAGAAGGGAAGCCTTTGCCCTGCAGTGGGACAATATGGGCTGAAAATAATTAGACATCTAGTAATGCTTTACACAGATTAACAATGGAACAATATCTTCATCATTGGAGTCTACTGGAGCATAGGCATCTCAATAAATGATGTCATATGTGGCATATCTCTATATGCTTTAGTAGTAGAGCTTTTTTGTGAAAGAGTTCTTCCGGGGAAGTGCTACCACCATACCTATTTCTGCCGCAAAGCAGTAGGTAGTGCTCGCATTGCTGTGTTCCGGTTTGAAGGGTATGGTTGCCGGTGAAATTACAGGCACATAAGACTTTTCATCTTTCTGTCACAGGGTTGCGGGCGCAGTGCAAATGTGCAATGCCACATAGGATGCGTCCTAGGTGGACGTGACCTATGTGGTAATGCACTGTTCATAGGCAGAGGGTATCGCTAAACATCAGGTGGGCCATATGCTTGATCCGCCAATATCTCGATCCGTGGGCTAAGCGTGTCGCCCTATTGACCCTCTCTGATCACGTGACAGGTCGCGCAAGTGAGCCCTAATAATGAGGCACCGCGCGGTTACTGTGCACAGGCTATGAACTCACTATGAAGCGAGCTATTGACCAAACTACTTGTCTGTTTGAGACAAGATACTGTTTTTCATACGGAAGAGTATTTCAGCAATTTTTTATTATTATTATTGAACGTTGCTCTGAGTTTCAGATGACATAAATGATGCCAGTAATAAATAGTAAAGGAATGCGGCCAATTTAAAACCCATAAGAATTTTAATAGACATTTTGGTGTTTTATTAAACACCTCACCGGCTCAAGAATGTTATAATGACCACCTTGTTTTGTTGCGTGAATTTGTTTGCGTAACCCCGTTTTTAGGGTTCTGTACACAAAGAAACCCTATTACTAAGCCTACGCAGTCTGTCTGTCTGTACTCTGTGGCTATTTGATTTTTTAATTGATCAGTGTTGTATGGGCATGAGCCCATGCAAATAATAAAAATATAAAAAAGTGTCCAAGGAGTTCTCCAACCAAGGAATAATTAAACATATACCGCGTTTGGCGACATCTGGTTTTGAATTTCTTAAGCTTTTCCTGTATGATAAATTTATGTGATTTTCATAAGCTACCTCGTATATAGCTAGTGGGCGAAGTATAGGTACGCTCGCGACGTACAGCGCCATCCGCGTCCAGTACAACAAGAATAAAATCGAAAAATCGAGCGTAAACCAATAGGAAGTCTATTTGTTTTCGCTCTGCGCAAGATTTCGTGCATCTTATACTGAACTGGACTGGAGTAAACTCCAGCCGTGCGTCGGAGCTGACACGTACCATTTTAATCAAGCACTAACACAATATGCAAAATTGTTAATATCATTCATGTGTCGGTTCTGTATAATTCTTTGTCGCAAACGACCAATAAAATCAGTATAAACAGAAGAGGCGCGTCTTATTATTTAAATTGTTACCCTAAATTATCATTAAGTATTATATATTCAGCCTATATACATTAAACATATTGTTAGTTAATAGCGACATGATAATTTAAATGTTTTTTAAACGATTGATACAAAAAATCCTTGTATTAAACAGGTAGGTACGTAGAGTTTACAAGTTTATATGTTTCAAGGTATCAATCATCAATATATATAAAATCGTTGCGTGACTGACTGACAGACTGACTGACTGACTGACTGACTGACTGACTGACTGACTATCAACGCACAGCCTAAATCATAAGTCAAAGAGACCTGAAATTTGGAGGGTACGTTTCTTTTGTGGTCTAGGGATGCACTAAGAAAGGAATTCCATAAATTCAACTCCTAAGGGGGTGCAGCGGGGTGTTTAAGTTTGTATGGAAAAGTACACGCGGATGAAGTCGCGGGAATTCCACTAGTTATATATATAGACGTGTTTTGATATTTGCTGTCTGTACGTAGGTATAATATCCACGAATCCATCTACGTCATATCTTCTATAGGATCATTTGGGCTGGTCTGTCTGTCCGCCTGTCACAGTCTATTATTTGTACTATTCCATTTTCTTCAAATCTATGGAACAAAAGAGTTGAAATTTGGTACATATAGAGCTAGGTGACCCCAATCACGAACTTAAATTGCAAATAAACGAATTAAAATTCATCAAAATAAGAATTTAACTTCAACAAAATACGAATTTAACTTCAGCAAAATACGAATTTAACCTCAGCAAAATAACAATTTAACCTCAGCAAAATAACAATTTAACTTCAGCATGATACTAATTAAAATTCAGGAAAATACGAATTTTCGGTACCTATGTCGTTAGCCATGCAAAACATTTTTTTAACGTACGTATTTCTATTTTGTGAATCAGATAAAACGTGTAGTTCATCTATCCTATCTCGAAACGAATCGATAGAAATCGATAGTTTTCCAATTAACATACTGATTCTAAATCGCTACCAGTTTAGCTAATTATGTTGCTGTTAGCTTAGCGATGGCGATTGCTCTTCATTGATTTAACAGATTTTGATTAAGGTTTTGTATTATTTTTTTCATATTGTATCGATTTATTATAATTTAATATGTATATTTGCCAATAAGTTGATTCCATCGCTCTGTGCTTCGGAGGGTACGTTAATCTGTCGGTCCCGGCTGTTATTGATTAATAGCAGTCGATAAGCCATGTCAGAGGCCCTCGGGCGGCTTGACAAACTCTGACACCAGAGGCCAGCACTACCTCATACGAAACGACGACGAGTTGATTCATTTGAGTTGGTACTGGTGGATTAGGATTCGATCCGTTGTACTAGAAATATGATCCCATAGGTATGCCTATAACACCCAACAGTCAGATACACATTCCTGATCCCACACTATATAGTATCCCCGAGCACCATACTACCAGACACAAAAGCGGAAATCGGACCCTCAACCTCTCGCAACTCAGCTGGCTACTACCCCGTCGTGCCACAGAGGTCGGCAAATAATTAAGTTGTTATAAAATCCGCTGTGGTGTGTCCGGCCTAAGAATAGACTGGACCACATTTTAACCGTATCCTCCCGTGGATGTCGTAAAAGCCGACTAAGGGATTACCCGGACTTGTTGATAAGATTCGATGGTATAAGATTTGTCCTGGCTGCTAGCTGGAAAAAGGCGTGTGTCTATGTATGTATGTATTTATAATGAACATTATGAACCGGTCACAAATAGATCAGTTGATAAAACGAACAAGTGCGGGTAAGACTCGCGTACTGAGGATTCCGTACTATAAAAGAGTATCTTCTGATTTTTTTTTACAAATTCTAGGGTCAAGAAAAGTCAAAAAAAAATAATTCCTTGATTTGTGTAACAAAGCCACTTAGCGTTTCAAATTTTATAATTGTGAGGTGACTGTAAAAACTATTAACTTTTACACCCTCGTGGTTTCTATACAAAAAATATTTATTTATTTATTAATACATATTTATTTAGACAAGCAGCTTTTGCTGATATGTCTACTTTAAACCAGTCTGGAATGTCTAATTTTGGGTCACTTTTTTAAGTTCTGAATTGTCCTTTCGTAGCCAGGTGTCGAGCTTGTTCTTGAATGCATTCACAGACGTGGCAGAAACAACATCGTCTGGTAGTATGTTCCAATTGTATTTCTGTTACTGAGGAAGTGATGTGTAACAAGTGCGTTGGAAGGATCTCGAGTCAGTTTAAATTGGTGGCCACGAGATGATATTTCTTTCTTCACAATTTATCATGTAGGTCTGGCAGGTTGTATTGGTAGCTCAGGATTTTATATGTCTTTATGAGGTCACCATGAAGGCGTCTTTCTTCAAGGGACCACGGAGGATTAGACGTAGTTTATATTATGCATTGTGTTGAATGTCAAGCTTGATTTTTGTACGGCGCTATAAGCTCACAGGCTTTTATATTTGTTATGAATTTCAAGTTAATAACTTTGAATAGAAAAGATGTATGACTGAGAGATGATTATAAATGAGTAGGGAGTGAATGATGAGGTGACGGCTGATAGGGGAGAGTGGAAGAAAAAGACGTACTGCGCTGACCAAATAAATTCTGATAAGGGCAAGACAATGCTATTGATGATGAACTTTAGTCATTCCTTAGTAAAAAGGTCTTTACGCCGTTGTCTTGTCAGACGGACAACTAAGTAATCCTATAAGGCTGCGTTTCCACCAAACATGTGCGAGGTAGATGAGCGGTGCCAGGATGCTTAGCGAGGCTGTGGGACGATGTGAGTGTTTCCACCAGAGATATGTGCTAGGCAGCTGAGTGGTGCGAAGATGCGTAGCGACGCTGTGAGACGGTGAGCAGATGAGCATTGCGAGGATGTGTACGGGCTCTTTTCAGATGCGAGCGAGCGGGTGAAGTGTGGTTGGAGCGGAGCAACAAACTCCGTCTAGTGACTGCTAGTAGTTTCTCGCTTGCGTCCATCCTTTGCACACAGCCCTCGCACAAATCTCTCGCACACACCTCTCGCACACATGTCTCGCACACATCCCTCGCATACATCCCTCGCTTGTATTTAACCCCCGACGCAAAATGACGGGGTGTTATAAGTTTGACGTGTCAATGTGTGTGTGTGTGTGTGTATGTGTGTCTGTGACATCGTAGCTCCCGAACGGATGAACCAATATAGTTTTTTTGTTTGTTTGAAAGTTAAATTTGTCGGGAGTGTTCTTATAGCTATGTTAGATCAAAATGGGTTCAGCCGTTATTTTTTAATTTTTACAAGTTAATTACTTGTGTAGGTACGTATAAAAACTTCGCTCTGCTAAGCCGTTTGCACCAGAGCTGCGCTGAGCGAGGCTAGGTAAATGAAGTGATCCTATTGGTTCCTAACAAACACATCCCTCGCTACGCATCCTCGCTCATTTCTGGTGGAAACGCATCGTTAGGGTCCCTTTTTTCCTGTTGCGGTACAGAACTCGAAAAATGATTACGTGACTTAATTTGAGTCTTATTTTATAGTGAAATTAAACTGCAAATAAAAGTGGCGCACAAAAGACTCTGGCGTTATAATCTTCCTGTCAAATTGATGAGATTGCTCGAACTATAGATTGACTTGTTGTCAAACTGTCAAATTTGCTTTGAGTAGCCATTATTTTCATAAATCCTAATTTTATTGCACACGTTTAATATTTAGAAGCAGTAAATCATATAATTTGTCATATAAAATGTGTGTCATGATTATATATTAGTTTTTATGATGTTAATTTCTTAATCTTTCGTTTTAAATGTATGTCTGTTTGATGTTACGTTATGTTAAATAATATTTCTGTTGATTAATATAGCGGAGACTAAGATACAGAGTCTCGAGCATCGCCGTAAAGTTGCATGCCTTTCGATCTTCTATAGGTTACATTTCGGGGAATGCTCCCAGGAACTACACTACCTGATCCCACCATATCTCTTTCTTATCATAGGAAAAGCAGGCGCACGGCTCTGCTTGTCACGGGCTATGGAGTTAACTATGCTCGTTCTAGTTTCACTACGTGATAGAATCTAACACAAAAGCAGGCGCACGGCTCTGCTTGTTACGGGCTATGGAGTTAACTATGCTCGTTCTAGTTTCACTACGTGATAGAATCTAACACAAAAGCAGGCGCACGGCTCTGCTTGTTACGGGCTATGGAGTTAACTATGCTCGTTCTAGTTTCACTACGTGATAGAATCTAACACAAAAGCAGGCGCACGGCTCTGCTTGTCACGGGCTATGGAGTTAACTATGCTCGTTCTAGTTTCACTACGTGATAGAATCTAACACAAAAGCAGGCGCACGGCTCTGCTTGTTACGGGCTATGGAGTTAACTATGCTCGTTCTAGTTTCACTACGTGATAGAATCTAACACAAAAGCAGGCGCACGGCTCTGCTTGTTACGGGCTATGGAGTTAACTATGCTCGTTCTAGTTTCACTACGTGATAGAATCTAACACAAAAGCAGGCGCACGGCTCTGCTTGTCACGGGCTATGGAGTTAACTATGCTCGTTCTAGTTTCACTACGTGATAGAATCTAACACAAAAGCAGGCGCACGGCTCTGCTTGTCACGGGCTATGGAGTTAACTATGCTCGTTCTAGTTTCACTACGTGATAGAATCTAACACAAATCTTTAGAAGAACCAAGCTCTCTGACAGATCTGAAGTGGCAATGGGCAGGCCAAATAGCTCGAAGAACCGACTACCCAGGGTAATATTTGATGCAAGCGAAAACAACTTAATTTGTTACCAGCTGTGTTGTTTAATCTTTTAAATGTTGTTTTATGATTCAACATTAAACATGAGACCCTCATTAGGTACACGTTTTAAACAGTAAACAAAACTACTGTTCACAACGAACACATGCCACAGACTAAATCATAATTACTACGCTTAACTTGAGCTCAGAAATACCTCAGAAGCCAAACTGGGACCACTCGAGTAAATAACGAACAGAGAGTAAAATTTATGCATTAAAGTGTTGTTATTGTTTTTTTTTATACATTGTCTATCTTCATTTACGGAAAGTATAATACAAGTAAATACAAATGAAACAGCTGTGCTACCTGAAGACCGCTGCTAACGATCTAAAGGTAGCTCAACTGATCCAAATCACTGCCAGACAGAAGCGTCCCTAAGATGCTGGCTGCATTGTGAGCCAGATAAGAGCCAGCTCTCGCTTTGACCAGACGCCCTGAAATAATTTTGTTAAAACGCGAAGGGCCGGTACCGCACGGACCCAGAGTCTCGACCCCTTGCACTAAAGTATTTTTCTCCGGCTGGCAGAGAACCAATGAACCACTTTTCATTGTAGGTAACACAATCGTAGGAATAAAGTGATTGTAGACATAACTTTCCCTCACCTCGCTAACGTTTTCCTAAATAAACCAGCTGCCGAGTAAATACGGGAATTAACGTTGGAACTTAATTCTCTAACAAGTCTAGTAGAGATACCATACCTAATATTTCATCCGTGTGGTATGCGGTCAATTAATTGGTCTAGTCTAGCATCCAGAATGCTGAGATGGTTAATCCATATATTTTGATATGAAATAACATTTGTATGGGTTTTCAATATATTCTTCCAACTATTTAAATAAATGAAGTACTCATTTTATATGCATAGATTGTAGTGTATCGTAGCCCGATCATAGAATGGTGGAATTTCATGAAATGGCCGACGGTTCCTGGCCATATCGTTAAATCGCCAACGTTTTTCTATTTGCTCATCCTCATGATTAGCAGTTTTCTAGTGGAATATCTCGAAAGCATTTTTTTAACGAACTTTTTTACCAGGTCTATAATTTAATAGTCCTAGTAAAAGAGTTAGTTTTTTTTAGATATACATTTTTGTTATAAAGTCCTGGTATAAAAGTTTAAAAAATGCAAGATACAAGATACAAGATACAAGATACAAGATATTTATTTGCATAAATAAGTGTTACAATTTGGTCTTATAAAATAGTGAGCACTTATGACTTATTTGCCCTCTGCAGGCATCGCAAATTTTTCGAGGGCGTAAACTGCTACTTAGTTTACTAAGTATATCTAGTTTACCTTTGTTTTACCTATAGGTAAAACAACTAACTACTAAAATGTTAACTAATACAACAAATAAAACATCCAAAGTTACTAACATTACAGAGTTATTAGGTACATTCATCAATTTGGAAATTTAAGAATAGGTATAAAAGGTAATTTAGGTAGCTAAAGTTGGCAAATGGTCATTTTTATTCTATTAAATATTCGTCAACAGTATAGAAACACCTTTGAATAAGGAATGTTTTTAGCTTTCCGATAAACAACCTTATTTTAGTTTCATTTTTTATATTAATTGGTAGCTTGTTAAAAATTTTTACTGCCATATAATAAGGACTTTTGTTTAGCATACTTATTCTAGAATATGGCAGAAAAAGTCTGTCTTTGTGACGAGTGTTTCTGTTATGTGTTTCGTTTATTTTGGTGAAATAGTTATTATTTTTATAAACGAAAATGCAAATGTCCATAATGTAAATTGAAAATTCTTTTGATTCACTCCTCTAGAAAACTGCTAATCACGGGGCAAACGTTGACGGTTAAACGATATGGCCAGTACCATTTGGCCATTTCATGATACACTACCATTCTACGTTCGGGCCATGACATATCCATAATTCTTATGAAGTTTGTCCTCTGTTTGTTATTTACTCATGTCGTGACTGAACTGACGCCGAGTGCCCGTTGTCAAACTTTTACAATTACACTCAACTTTATTTTGGGTAACATTTGCCTTGTAATTTTATAGTTTGAACTTCAAAAGTATTTAGGTAATTTTTGTAATTTGGTAGTTTTGTAGGGCATCATGTTTTTACTGTGTTCAGATAATTCCGCTGTTTTTTTTGTTTTTTTATGAAACAAATAGGCAAACTAGTACCTATACGGCCCACCTGTGATGTGGTCACCGTCGCTTAAAGACACCGGCAACACCGGGGGTATTGACCGGGGGGTATTGTCGATGCGCTGCCTACCCTGAAGGAATTGATGTTTTTTTTTCTTGAAGCGACACATTTCGTAACCAAGCGGGAAAACCTCAGATGGAAGCTCATTCCATAGTTTGTAGGTTTGGGGAAGAAATGATCTCATTCCAGAAACCCAGGGTTCTATGATGCTGTGGAGATGAAAAGACCCCCTCTTCTCCTCCGGTGGATGTCATAAAAGCCGACTAAGGAATTACACCAGGGGAAGAGCAGCAGCATCCACCTGAGTACTCAACATCAATTCTGCGATCACCAATCCGCGTTCCAAGCGTTGTGATTATGACAAACCCCGCATTTGCGGCAAAGACCTCGACAGAATGGATCCCAAACAGACTACGGCCACGTGGAAAGCCCAGACGGAGATGGCGGGATGAGCTAGACTATAGCTCCTACTTGAAGGATTGGTCCCAAATTGCCAACAATAGGGACGAATGGAAGGAGGGAAGGGAGGCCTTTGCCCTGCAGTGGGACACCACAGGTTCATAATAATAAATAATTAATTATTCATAACATTATATCATAGTCTGAACCGAACAATTATAATATTGAAAATCACTAACAAAAGCCCGGCCGTTGTATTGAAATCAATAGATTCGGTAATTTCCTTTCAAGCCCATTGTCTGGCTTCTTTATAGGGTTAATTAATTGATTAGGTACCTACACTTTTTATGCAACACTAGTGGTAGCCCGCAGGTTCGCCTACGTTATTCTCCCAACGGAAGAGAATTTTGAAAAAAAAAAGATGATAATGTTCTAAATCAAATCTGTTCTAAGACAAAAGTGGCGGATATTGGACACCTTACGTATTGCGAGAGTAAAGTGGCGCTGGGCGGGACACTTGGCCAGATTTGGTGACGGCAGGTGGTGTGAGGCAGGGCCACCGAGTTGTGGCCTAGAGGGAGTACTAGAGGCCGCGGCAGAGCATCATATTTAGTAGGTGACATCTTTTAATTTGAAACAACAGATTTATAAAAAAAAAAAAAAAAACATTAGTAAATTACGAGTGAACTAGAAATTCGAACTAATTAGTAAAATATCAGCTCCATAAATGAGTTATTATTATTATGATGTCAAATAGTTTAAATTACATAATAAGTACATCTTATTTATTTTTAGTTAACTCCTAGCTTACGGGCTATGGAGAGTGCTCTCTCCATAGCCCGTTTCGGAACCTTAAGCTTGTGAATGAGACCAATATTTACTGCCATATGTCATCACTGGCAACACAACATTTATACAATGCTTACTTTCGCTCAGAGAGATCTATCGATTTCCAGAAACGACATCCGAATCTACCTAATTAAACCTGATTTATTCCAACTTGACAAACTACTTCCCAAAACAAACAAACAGTTGTCGAGTTGAATTTATACAGAGATAACTACAGTAGAACAAATAGGCCTGCGGCGAGACAGCTTAGCAATTACACTACACATAGACAACAAGAATCACAAGCTTGTATGTGGGTTTAGGCTTGTGGTAAATATACGTAGGGATATTATAAAAGCCGTGTTTTTTTTATACTACTTGGTATGACAGATCAAGAAGCTGGCCCATCTGATGTTAAGCGGTATCTGATGTTAAGCTGCCTATGAACAGTGCATAGGTCGTGACCTATGCACTGTTCATAGGCAGAGGGTACCGCTTAACATCAGATGGGCCATCATCCTAGGTGGACCTAGGATGCACCCTATGTGGCATTGCACTGCGCCCGCCGCCACCCTGAGACATAAAGATGAAAAGTCTCATGTGCCTGTAATTGGCACCCACACCCTTCAAACCGAAATACAGCAATGCGAGCACTACTGCTATGCGGCAGGAATAGGTATGGTGGTAGTACTTCCCCGGAAGAAAACTTTCACAAAAAGAACTCTACCACTATTACGTAGGGATATTATAAAAGCAGTGTTTTTTATTTTGTATTTATTGTTCAACTATGATAGACCCTCGTTTGACCGCGATCTCACCTGTTGGTAAGTGACAATACGGCCGACGTTAGAGCACGTAAGTCTAGAAGGCACCTATTCACTCTTGCCTTAAAGAGACCCATATTGTAGTTTTAAGGAAAGACAGACGATGGCAACTCTTTTCATTCCTTAGCGAAGTGTGAATTGCGGGTATACTGATGAGGTAAGGTTATGGTACCGAGCCGTGCGCCTGCTTGTCGTATGATGAAAAGAAGATGGTGCGATGAGATCAGGTAGCTCCTGGGCACATTCCCCAGTCCGTCAGTGTATCCGGGTTTTGCTTTTCCTGGAATGGTTCACTTCTTTGCGGTAGAAATCTAGACCTATAATGGAAGTTCTTACTTACATACATACATAATCACGCGCTTTTTTTCCCAGAAAATGTAGGCAGAGCCTCAATGGACCTCTTTTCACCATGAGTTGCACTATCGTGACAAGTGGTGAGCTCATCGCCGCCATTGCTTCCACGCAGTACCTATCCGGAGATAATACTCGTTCTCTACCGTCAATTCTGTTATTATGTCGGGCGCTTGCTCACCGCAGTAGTTGTAAAATATTCCATGTCATTTGTTATCGCTCGTGTGTAAGAGAACATAGTATTTAGACAAACATAACATAGATTTTAAGATACTTCTAGCCAAATTATATAATTAAATCAGTATATTTAATAAATAAAATAATAAATAATAATAAATAAATAAGCAGCTCTACGACTATTTAATTACAGTGCCATCTAGTAAGCATCAGGGAACAAACCCGGCCCACCCCAGATTAAAAGGAAGACCTCTCATTGATCGTTAAAGTTTTAACCCGTGCGTGACATAACTGGAGCTAAAAACTTTTTCCATCTCACCGTTCCAATGTTTATATCCCGTCCCATCCCGGGGTGAACTGTCAACTGTCTCGGGCGTAGAGCTGTCATGTAAATGTTTATACAGAGTGCAAAATGTCCGGATAAAAAATACATGTCCGGACACAGATAAAATAATACTATGTCCGGACTTTCCACTTGCATCATTTATTATGGTCCGTATCCGCAACGATGGAGTTTTACTATAAATAATTGACACCATAAATACCGACAGAATAGGTTCACGAAATATCTATAATGAGCTCTAGAATGTTTAAGTCTTTGATAAGAGTTCTTAGATTCCAAGATGAATAAAATATATGGTATTATGAAGTTTTTATTGTAAATAGATAGACCTTTGTTTGATCACCATCTCACCTGTTGGTAAGTGACGATGTGGCCGAAGATGAAGCACAAAGCTCTAGAAGGCACCTATTCACTCTAGCCTTGAAGAGACCCAGATTATAGTTTTCAGGAAAGACAGATGACGGTAGCTCCTTAGCAGTTCGCATTAAGTATTGGTATCTAGAGAAATCATAAATTTAATACCTACACCATTTGAATCACGTCACTCGATAAAATAAAACACAACATTTTTAAAAATATAAATTGAATTTTTCCATTTTAAAATTTGAATCCAATTTTTGAGTTACTTCTTTCTATTTTAAATTTTTAAACATTTGGTAGCTTATTTATTATTATTTGGGTTGTGTTATCAACAAAATGTAACAAAACTTTAAAGGGCACTTTTATATAAATTTTTATACACAACTACAGTGTATGTTTCATATTTACTGCATCTTCGCTGTATCACAGCCGTTATATGACGGTTGGTGCTTTTTAGGAAACCCAGGGCTTAGAGACAGATATAGCCTACTTTAAAATGTATTTTCTTAGTTCCAAAAGTTAATTAGAAAGGACCGACATCGCCTTCAAATGTCATGACGAACTGTCTTGCCCCACCTCCATCATCATCATCATCATCATCATTCATCGTGTCTATAGGTACCGTCAATCGTATTCCGGATAGTAGAGAAAGACCGGTTATTTCTAGTAAAAGTCCGGATTTCCTAAATGATCATGTCCCAACCTTACTCGGGGTGTTTTAATTTTTATTCTCCGTCCTCGGGTATTTGCCCATGATGAGAGTTAAGTTTTTATTGGGGGTATCCGAGTTGCTAAAGTTTGGGAAACTTTGACAGGTTCGGGTAATGGCTTGGTTTTAATTTGTGAAATTTTGTTGTTATTGTGGTTTAGCAAATTGTTTTGTTTTATTGAATGAGTGAAGTGGGTTCTCTGAGTCAACTCTGAGTCAGTCTCTGAGAATATATGTAGGTATGTATGTAATGGACTTGGAAGAATCTGCATTTGTATGTATGTATATGTTTGTCCGAAGATAACTTCCGTACCGTGGGGAGTCTCTGGCTAGGTGGAGCGATGACCTACTAAAGACGGCAGGCAGAAAGTGTATGAGAAGAGCCGAACGCCGCACGCCGGGCTCAGTGGCGCGTATTGGGAGAGGCCTATGTCCAGCAGTGGACTAGTATGGGATGATGAACTTCCGTACCGTCTTCATGAAATTTGGTAGGGGGTAGATAGTATTGGTACAATTTGTTTGTAATCTTATGAGCTATATCGGTCAGTGTGTTGTTCATTCATACATTTCATGACAATGACTCTTTAATCTATATTGATTTTGTCCAATAAGTGGCCACCTCCACGGCCCCGTCTGTCGCCTTGTTGAGTTCCTCCTGCGTGCAGGAGAGCGGGCATAGCGGGCAGTACAGCAAATGCGGCATGTTCTGTGTGTGGGCTCCGCACTCACACTGAACATGAGTTGCGTCAATTATACCCCATTTGGCCAGGTTGCTTCTGCAGTGGCCAACTAGGGCGTGGAGACTATTAAGAGACTTCCAAATCGGTCACTGCAGTTCGTGTCTAGAAGGCAGGTGTTCTGCCGGGGTAATAAAGTTATTTATCTAATTTTTAACCCAATAATATGCACCATTTTAATCAACAATCACATCTAACAATCTCATTGGAGGTAATTTTGGGTTTTTTTTCTATTGAGAAAATATTGTCCTATCGTGTTTCTGGTACAGTTATCCCTCGGAATTACAAATGCAGTATCTATACTTTTAATTTTAATATTGTACTTGAGTTAGTCCGCCATAGGAATGTAGCGACATAGCACCTTAAAAACCTAGCATTGAAATTTTGTCATAGCTCCAAACACGACGGCTCGCGTGCGAACCAATTCATAGACTGGCTGTCGTTGGTGTTTAAAATCACATTTTGACACCGAAAACCAGACTCTGATTTAACACGTCTTCCGCCCGTCCTTACGCTAGTATTAAATAAATAAAAAATAATAAATAATGCTGGACAGTTCACACAACTTTATCTAGCCCCAAGCTAATCAGAGCTTGTGTTATGGGTACTAGATAACTGATATACTTAATAGTTTTTTTATTTTGTTATTTTACATAGAAAATACCCAGAACACCCTGAACAAATATCTGCGATCGCACAAAAATATCTGCGATCGCACAAATATTTGTTCCGAGTGCGGGAATCGAACCCGCACTATATAACTTACTCTTTAGCTTTTCTAATAAATACTTGTTAATGGGAGTCTATATAGTTCTTAAGTGCTTCTTATTCCTTCCGTAGAGAAGTTTCTTGAGAGTGCAAACCCTCGGAAGCTCAACTCGACAGAAAATCAAATTCCCCATGACACAGCCTATTATGGTAAACTCCCAAGGTTTGCACATGAGTATACAGATCGAACAGATATACAGCTCCATAACAGAGTCGGAAACATACACACATAGACACACGCCATTTTCCCCGAAGGGTAGGCAGAGCCTCAATGGGCCTCTTTTCACAATGGGTTTCACCATCGTGAAATATATAGACGTCATAAGTGGTGAGCTTATAGTGTTGAGCCTGAGAATATACCCCTCCGTCTCCTCCCGTGGATGTCGTAAAAGCCGACTAAGGCATTGCCCGTAGGCCTAGTGTGGGCATACCAGTTAAACGCGTTTACGGCAAAATTAAGGTATACAACAAGTATACTTTACAACAATACGTGACGTGAACTGCCAAAAATGTCACTTACAATCGCAAAACACTCACACAAAATGATTCATTAACACGCCGCTAGGGGCTCTGTACATTTCTTCATACAAACTGCGCGTAAAACGCGGTCTTCGTAGACCGCGTAAACTTGTAGCAAAAAGTCGCACTACGGCTACCGGACTTGTTAGTAAGATTAGTTGCTATAAGATTATAAAATGTGTTATTACTGGACTAAAGCGTTAGCCGAGTCAGTCGGGGGAAGCAATGGCGGCGATGAGCTCACCACTTGTCACGTCTAAAATATTCCACGATGGTGCAACCTGGCCCATTGGCTCTGCCTACCCTTCCCTGCTTCCCTTTCGGGGGAAAAGGCGTGTGTCTATGTAAGTACAGTTTTACCCAAAATATAAGTCCGATCGACTGTTTTCATTTGCGCAGAAAAGCGCACACTGATATCCGACAGTAAACGAACGTATAGTATAGCTATGCCCCACTGCATAGCTCTGTCCCGCTCACATCTAAGAGTCGACTGATGAACGACCGGCCTCGATTTCGCGCAGCGCAATATTTTAGCGCGCGATTGCTATTGGTAGAAAGAAGGTGCCCGCGCTATAGAAATTAGTCTACGGCGCAGGTACATCGGGGCGACTTATATTTTGGCTAAAGCTGTATGTAAGTTTACGATTAAGGTGAGGTCTAACGCAAAATTACCAATCTTAGATTAGATTTTTAATTGACTAAATCAAGTAAAATATTCAAATTAAAAATATCCATGGATATCATTACAATACCGAGGGATCACCCAGACAGAAAACCGATAGAACAACATTTTCTCGATAAAAAAATATCACAAAGTTACCTCTTACTTTTGGCTAGATTCGATTGTTTGTCAATATGGTACAGATTATTGTGTCAAAAATTGGATAAATAAGATAAATACAATAAAACGGACGGATCATGGTTTTATTAAAATTATCAATATTTCACGAGATATTCAATAAAAACCGCTTTTTCGAGCGGCGCGTGGCTTTTTTTTTGTATGAAGATTTGTGCCTGGTGTTGGCGCAGTCTTAATGGCTGAACCTACTATGAATTGGTTGTATGAAGCTTCCTTTCTGTTAGAGTCATTTACCTCGTGCGGTTGCGGACAAACATCGATTTAAGTTATCGGGGCCGTGATGGCAAAATATAACCATATACTCTGCTTATTTATACTCTTTATGGCTGCTTTTATGGGGAATAGTCATTTGAGATATTGGAATCGATTGTAATATTTTTACATGCGAAAACTACATCATGATCATCATCAACAGACTTTAGCTGTCCACTCCTGGGCGAGGCTTCCCCCATAGAATGCAAAGGGGGGATTTGGGGGATTTTTTGGATTTTCAGGAAGGAGTTCTAGGCTTTTTTTTTAGATTCCATTTCCCCTAAAGTGGGATTTTCAGGGGGGGGAAATGGAATAAGCCTGCCATAATCACCACGCTTGGCCGGCGGATTGGTAATGGCAGTAGTGGTTTAGAGTCCTTAAGTATAGATGCAGCTTCAAAAATGGGTTAGTATAATTTCGTCTAAAAAACCGGCCAAGTGCAAGTTGGACTCGCGCACGAAGGTTTCCGTACCGTTATCTCTAAAAACGGCTTAACAACACGTTTTTTGTATGGGAAATATTTAATATTTAAGTTCCCCTTAAATATTTATTTTATTCTATTTTTTAGTATCTATTTGTTGTTATAGCAGCAACAGAAACACATCATCTGTGAAAATTTCAACTGTCTAACTATCACGGTTCATGAAATACAGCCTGGTGACAGACGGACAGACAGACAGACGGACAGCCGAGCCTTAGTAATAGGGTCCCGTTTTACCCTTTGGGTACGGGACCCTAAAAAGCAGCTGGTCTACTTAGCAAGTAGTTTAAAAAGCAGCTGACCTAAGTATAAACTACGCAAGTATTCAGTAGGTACAATGGAATATCTTTCTAAAACTACCAGGAGATTAAGAAGCTATTTTGACTCAATATTTGACAAAAATATCAAAAATTACCCATTTCAATTGAGATCTTCAGATAACGACATCGAACGCTCATACATACGAATAAAAGAACATGGGCAACCCCCCATACATTTTTTGACCCAACTTTTTTGTTAAGATAATTAATAAATAAATAAATAAATAATGCTGGGCAGTTCACACAACATTATCTAGCCACAATCTAAGCAGAGCTTGTGTTATGGGTACTAGATAACTTATATACTTAACACAGTATAATACATAGATAGATATTTTTATTATACATAGAAAATACCCAGAAGACCATGAACAAATATCTACGATTGCACAAATATTTTTTCCGAGGCGGGAATCGAACCCGCAACCTCCTGCGTCGCAGGCCAACCTTGGCCCGCCGCGCCACAGAGGTCGTCGAATAATGAAAAAGCCAAATTAATTTCTTGCGTATAAGTTGTGGAAAAGTATTGAAGCTTGTTTTGTTTTGTTTCACGCAAATGCAATGAGTTGATTTATCTAATTATTTAGAAAAACTACTTTATCTCCCCAACTTCTAAAAATATAAAACTTCTTTAGAAAAATTGCCCAAAAAACAACATTTAGAACCGTACTAATTACTTTCATGAAGGGGCCCTGATTCATTTATTTTTGACCTGGGTCAGCGGTTGCGCACCTCCTTTGGGCGGTTGTAACACATGACATAAATAATCCTGGGAAATCGTATTTTTCAATTATGCCTATATTTGTATCGCACAAATAGAGGAAGTTTTGCTCACTGCTCGAATGCCTCAGTCAGGGGTGCACAAACTTTAGCAATAAAAGCTGAGGCGTGGCCGCAATGGCAGCGGACGGCGAGTTTTTGATGATAATTAGTCCACAGACACTAAAATCATTCAATAAGTATAGTCCTCGATTGAAGATTTGGGTATATACTTTGATGAAGAGCTTACTTTTAAAAGTCATTATGATTATATAATAGGCAAGAGCTATCGCCTGCTGGGATTTATCACTAGAATCACTAAGGAATTTAAAAAACCCAGCAGTGTATTACACCTTTTCAACAGCATGATCCGGTCCGTACTTGAGTATGGCAGTCCTATTTGGTCACCGTACTACGGCGTTCATGTGAACAGAATTGAGGGTGTCCAGAATAGATGCCTAAAAATCCTATCGTACCGGCACAATATGGGTCGTTCGCTCTCAGGGTACATAAATAGACTTAATCATTTTAAAGTTGCTCCACTTTCTACTCGTAGGGAGTACATCAACCTTATTTATCTCCACAAGATTCTTCATTCTGCCATAGATTGCCCCCTTTTGCTGGCTTCAATCAACATAAATATAACTTACGTGACTCGCAAATCTCGGATTTTTGCATTGAAAATATATAAAAACAACACCTCGTTTAATAATCCTCTTCCTCGAATGTGTCGTCTGTATAACGAGTTGGCCTCTGTTGATGTCTTAGATGTATTTGACCCCAATACCAACAGGTTTAAGAGATGTATCTACAGAATCTTGGTATTATGTTTAAATGAAAACAATGTTTAATTATTTTTTCGTTCCCGGTTTTTAGGGTAGTTTAATTTATAACTATGCAACACTGTGACTTAGTCGTGTTTACATATTTGATTACGAATCTAGAATAGAACTAAATATGCATAAAAGTGTAAGCTAAGGTGATTGTAATCTGTTTTGTAAATCCAATAAATAAAATAAAATAAAATAAAATAGCCATGGTTATGGAAAGGTTTGCTTTAAGAAAACTCTTTAGGGTAAAATAAATAAATAATTCTGGACAGTAAACACAACACTATCTAGCCCCAATCTAAGCAGAGCTTGTGTTTTGGGTACTAGATAACTGATATAGGTACTTAATACAATAATGTAATAATAATAATAATGCTGGACAGTTCACACAACAGTACCTAGCCCTAAGCTAAGAAGATCTTGTGTTTTGGGTACTAGATAACTGATATAGATACTTAATACAATAAAGTAATAATAATAATAATGCTGGACAGTTCACACAACATTATCCAGTCCAAGCTAAGCAGCGCTTGTGTTATGGGTACTAGATACCTGATATACTTAAATACAATACATTACATAGATAGATATTTTTATTATACATAGAAAATACCCAGAACACCCTGAACAAATATCTGCAGATCGCACAAATATTTGTTCCGAGGTGGGAATCAAACCCGGAACCTCCTGCGTCGCAGGCGAATCGTCGCCCACCGCGCCACAGAGGTTGTCGAACAATAAATTACATAGATAGATATATTTTATTATACAAAAAAAATACCCAGAACACCCTGAACAAATATCTCGCAAAAGCTCACCTTTGTACATATATTTTGTTATATTTTATTTGTAACCTTTTTTCCCTGTGCAATATAGAATTACTAGAATTATAAGGTTATTATGTTACAAAATAAATCCGCCGCAATAGTCATATAGTCAGTCATGTAGTCCTGATCCCACACTAGGATTCCGTGTGTCGTGGTTATCAGTACCTACGAGCACCAAGATACCAACACACAAACCCAGAACAAATATTTTTAGTGACAAAGCTAAGTCTACAGATCATGCAAACATTCGTTCCACAGCGGGAATTGAACCCGCAACCTCTTACATCTCAGCTGGCTTCTCAGCATAAAATAAACTAGTTTATCTTATGTTGAAATCATTATCGACTTTACAAACAAATGGTTTTACTTCTTTTAGACAAGCTCTCACTACGCCCACACCCCACACCGAGATATTTCTCCAATCAACTAACGTCTGCACAATACTAGTGGAACGATTGCGCTCTCTAAGCGCTCGTATTTATTGTTGTGGTATTGGATTTGACGTTCCGTTTCCAAAGCGGCCAATCTGACGGAATTTGTCACATATTTCTAAAGAACATCAAGCATGGGCTTGTAGCTCTAGAATACGTTAATGATGTGTGGTAGTTTAGCAAAAGGATGTCAATACGTCACGAAAACAAAGTGAGATAATAACAGTTCCTTTTTGGTTCTTTCCTAATCTGTAAACAGGTAAAATTCCCATTTGCATCAATCAATAATCACACAGCATAAAAGGAAATTTAATGCATTACAAAATTACAGTTTTCTAAGAAAATCTGTCTTTAAAGTTGTGTGAACTTCTTGGGCTTCCTCTTCTTCTCTCCGTACAGTGGCTTCTGAGGAATGGCCCAAACAATTTCGCCCATGTCAAATGATATAATTATATTTTTTATAGTCAAGTCGTCAAGAGTCTCCGTCAAGTATCCAGCATAAATGGTGGCCGAAAAACGAGTTTTTACAGGAAAAAAACACTATTTCGAAAAGACACGCAATACACTTAAATTTAACTACATTACACATGTGTTATTTATCCAAGTTACACCGGTTAAAATGTCACCAAAATTACACAAAATAACTCGAAAGAACACAATTAAATGTAATTAAATGAAAATGTCGACTATTCTTTCAAAAATAGCAGATTGTATTGAAATTTGTAAGTTCAAAAGTAAATTGAAGTTCAAAAATTTAAATTTTTAGGCTAAAATTAGTCTGGTGCTTAAGGTTAACAGCTGTCATTCTGACATTAAAATCTAAGACGTTTTCATCTCATCGAAATACTCATTGTTTTCAAATCTTTCACCGACAATTTTTGTAATCACCGTTCGTTCTCCATCGTTTGCAAGCCTTACTTACTACGTGACATTGGTGAACTAGTGGAAACACCACTCCAAGCTATTCATTAAAAATTGAATTAAATTGCAATACACATTCGCCTGAAATAAACTATAGCAAGAATTTCGACCTTGCCGCTCACACTCCGACCACACCCCACCCGAGACATTCCTCAATTCAGCGAGCGTCCGACAATACGTGTTCGCTTTGAACGATTGCCCGCTGTTTGTTTTGTACGGAACCAATTGTTTAGTGGACGTTTTCACGTTCAATAAAGTTTGGCTGAAAAATGTGCTTACCATCAGTAAATGTTTGGTGAAGCTTGACTGGGACCTAGAGACAATTTTGTGGTAGAAAATCTTATATAGTATTGTGAATAAAATACAAATCTCTGTGGAGGTACTAAGGTAGAAACTACTATTACTATTAATATTTAGGTACTATTTATAAATTAGATAGTCATTTGTTATATTTATTTATTTTTAATTTGAGAGATTGCATTCCAGATTTTAAGCCACCGTTCTATGTCGTGCAAATAATTCCAGTCCATCCCAAGGTTGTCTGGCAGAGATCGCTTATAGCGATAAGACCGTCCATTGTACTTCCGTATTTAGTTTAATATTAATTTTTAAATATCTTATTTTCTGTGTTGTGCAATAAAGTGTTTTCTATCTATCTGTCTAAGGTAGATGAGCAAAAGAGGTGGGCTAAGGTCCATTAGGTAGTATTTTATGTGAAAGAGTTCGTCCGGGAAAGTACTACCTCCATACCTTTTTCTGCCGCAAAGCAGTAACGCTCGTATTGCTGTGTTCCGGTTTGAAGGGTATGGGTGCCGGTGAAATTACAGGCACATGAGACTTTTAATCTTTATGTCTCGGCTGGCGGCGCAGTGCAATGCCACATAGGGCGCGTCCTAGGTGGAGATGACGTATAAGGTAATGCACTGTTAACACGTAGGCCATCAGCTTGTTCCGTCATAAACGTAGTTAAAAAAAAAGTGTTCTTAGGCGCATGCTACTGCTAATTCCTGTCCTGACGAAATCCCTAGTTGGCTTTTATGACATCCACGGGAGGAGACATGGGTGTCTATTCTTAGGCCAGACTCATCGTGTGACATATAAGTGTCCAGACAGACAGTGATGTCATCACTGTCGGTCTGGAGACCTCACTCGAGAACCTCACGTAACCCTTTAACATGCTCAATGTAATATTTTGAGACGAGGAGACTAATATTTTGTGAGGAGTTTGCAGTTCTTATTTTTTTTAATACTATTTGAATGACTGAACAAGCAGATGTTAAGCGGTAACCTCTGCCTATGAACAGTGCATTACCTCATAGGTTACGTACGTCCACCTAGGACGCACCCTATGTGGCATTGCACTGCGCCCGCCACCTTGAAACATAAAGATGAAAAGTGTCATATGCCTGTAATTTCACTGGCACCCTTACCCTCCTTTAACCAGTTCTAGTTAAGATTTATATCTAGTATCTTAAAACCCAGAGATCAAACAATGTCTCGCTATCGCATTGTCAAGTCACGGAGTACCTCCAAGTACAAGAGTTTACAGTTTTTATTGGAAAACTTTCCAAAAGCAGATCCAGCGGTCACCGGCTTTGTGACGCTGTAAAAATGGCCCAGAGACGGACCAAGAGCACATTTAGGGTCAAACATAAAATAACACATCCACAGTCTTAAAATGAAATAAATAAATAAAAATAAATATAAATTATGCTATATATATTATTATATTATATATATTAATTATGTTCACAACATTATCTAGCCCCAAGCTAAGCCGAGCTTATGTTACGGGTATTATCTTTTCTAAGCATTGAGTTAGAAGCTTGATTTTGTACGGCACTAAGAAGCTCAGAGACCTAGACCATTTGAGCCCCTGAGGAGAAAAAGAGTCTTGACAGACAGACAGACAGACAGGTGGATAACAAAGTAATCTTATAATAAATAAATAATGAATAATGCTGGACAGTTCACACAACATTATCTAGCCCCAAGCTAAGCAGAGCTTGTGTGATGGGTACTAGATAACTGACATACTTCATACTATACATTACATAAAATATATATTTTTATTACATAGAAAATACCCAGAACACTCTGATCAAATATCTGCAGATCGTACAAATATTTATTTCGAGGCAGGAATCAAACCAGCAACCTCCTGCATCGCTGGCGAACCTTCGCCCGCCGCGCCACAGAGGTCAAGTTAGAAAGTGACATAATCGCTAAACGAAAAATGAGCAATTTTTTTTAATTGATATATCATAAGGAAACAAGTTTCAAAAAAACAAGTTCCTCTCTGCGTATATTTTTTAATATACTGAAGGCAATAAAAATATCTTATGATTGATAGTTTTGGAGAAAAATGGTTATAATTACGAAAACAGAGGCTACTTTGCTAATTTATTTCTTAAAAATTGAATTCAAACCTTTAATTATTTTTAAAAAATATTTGGAAGCTAAAGTACATTTTCTAATAAATTTAGATTACCATATATTTTTTTTTAATTTTTCGTTAAAGAACTAGGAGAAAAAAAAAGGTTTTAATGCACCACATTTCACATATTATATCCATGCCTTAATCCGCCCAGCTTTACTACCCTTGATCCATCTCTGTTCCAAACTGTCACAGGCTATCTGGAAGTTAGATTGAGTTTTATTAGCATATGGTCGTTAACTCGCAGATTACTACGACAAGGTTATTGTTTTAACTGCCAACTTTGAGTTACGGCGGCTTTGGACCAAAATGTCGGATAAACCATCTATTATGTAGGGAAATATTTTACATTTGAATTGGTTTTTTAAGGCCAAGATCGTTATCATGATGACATTATCTTATTTATAACATTAATGTCTTCTAAAACTGCTAGAAGTTGGATGTGACGTAGTTTTGAAGTGAAGTTTATGGCAAGCATTTAAGATTTAATGAGATCATGGTTAAATCACCTAAGCACGTGCTCCATGTCGACGGCGATGCAGACGGTCTGCTTTCCCGGGGGACTTAATTTTTATACTACCTAAGTAGTAAGTTTTACATTATGTAACTACTTCATTGCATTTACCACTGCCTCAAGCAATGCATTACCTCATAGGTCACGTCCACCTAGGATTATTTTATATAGTCCTATTCATCCAAAGGTTATCTGGTAGAAATCGCTACTAAGCGATAAGACCGCCCATTGTGCGACATAGTTTTATTTTTAATATTTGTAAATTGTTTTTATATTATGGTGTGCAATAATAGTAGATTGTTTCATAAGGGAGCAACATAATATTTTTACGGCGAGGGCGCTTTTTTGAATCCAGAGCGAAGTGAGGGATTCTAGAGTAGAATCCCGAGCGTAGCGAGGGATTCTTTAGTAGAATCCTGAACGTAGCGAGGGATTCAAAGTACGTCGCCCGAGCCAAAAATATATGTTGCGCCCGTGTGATACACTCTGCTTTTCATCACCCACTATGAGAAAATAAAAGGCGCCTCATATGTTATTGTAATATTATTATTTAATAAAACAAATGGTTGTTTTTTTGTGTTTTTGTGTTTTTTTTGTTGTGTTTTTGTGTTTTTTTGGGTGTTTTTTTGTGTTTTGTGTTTTTTTGTGTTTTTTTGTGTTTTTTTTTGTTTTGTGTTTTTTGTGTGTATTGTGCTTTTTTGTGTTATTTTTGTATTTTTTTTTTTGTGTTGTGTTTTTTGTGTTTTTTTTTGTGTTTTTGTGTTTTTTTGTGTTTTGTGTTTTTTGTGTTTTTTGTGTTTTTTTTTGTCTTTTGTGATTTTTTGTGTTTTGTGTTTTGTGTTTTTGTGTTTTGTGTTTTTTGTGTTTTTTTTGTGTTTTGTGTTTTTTGTGTTTTTTGTGTTTTTTTTTGTGTTTTGTGATTTTTTGTGTTTTGTGTTTTTGTGTTTTGGTTTTTTTGTGTTTTTTTTTGTGTTTTTGTGTTTTTTTTGTGTGTTTTGGTTTTTTTGTGTTTTTTTTGTGTTTTTGTGTTTTTTTTTGTGTTTTGTGTTTTTTGTGTGTATTGTGTTTTTTTTTTGTGTTTTTTGTGTTTTGTGTTTTTTTGTGTTTTTTTTGTGTTTTGTGTTTTTTGTGTGTTTTGGGTTTTTTTGTTTTAGGTTTTGGGCCGTCGTACCAGCCAGTATTTATTCAAACAATATTTGCATTCGAATTATTTGGCGCTGGTTCCAAATTCAATAAGTGCGCCGCAATTATCTTTACCGCGCACTTTTTGAATTAGGAACTTAATAAGTGCGCCGGAAAACTCATTACTGCCCGCTAAAAGTTTCTCATAGAAAACACCACCGTTGGGTGCACTTAAAGGCGAACCCAGTCGTCCTTTTCGAATAGATGGGATGAAAAGTATTTTCTATCTTCTATCTATCTATCTATCTATGTGGAATTGCACTGCGCCGGCCACCCTGAGACATAAAGATGAAAATTCTCTGAAGTAATTTTCATCAAAATGTAGATATTCCAATTTCCTTAAATAGATGAATAAAATATTTAAAAGCTCTAGAAAATTATCTAGTAATTTTATTTTTACGACGCAGGTATAATTCTTTTTAGCAACTAATATAATATTTTATGCGAAAACTGATTGCCACTTTAAAACGCGAATAAATTCCTGAGAAACATTTAAAGGGCCATAAACAAAGACAAATAACTGAAACAACCCGTTAATTACCGACAATCCCTTTATAAATTATCCAATCTTCGCAAAAAGACTTGGACACAGCTGCGATGAGGTCAGTTGGTACACTACTCATGCTAAGATACACTTTCTACGTAGCGTGGAAACCTGACAGCGATACGTATATAAAGTGTTTAAAAAAAAAAAAAAACTTTTACCATATATGTCTGCTTGTTGAAATTGTAATGACGTTCCTTGTATAATCCGCGCAGTGGGGCACTGGTGACCTGTATGTAATACAGGTTTTTTCTAAAACTTATCTCAAGGAGGGCTCTCGCAAAACAGGTTTTCTTGGTTCATCACACTTACCTACAAAGTAATTTTATGAGTTATGTTACTTGATGACAATTAAACCTTTTGTGAAGAGCTAAATAAATTTATACTTACTCACTACTTATACTTACTTACAAAGAGATAGTTACACTACGGTTTAGAAACACAAATATCAGAGATATGAAGGTATATCATATAAAAGGACGACCTCTGTGCCGCGACGTGCGAAGGTTCGCCTGCGGCGCAGCAGGTTGCGGGTTCGATTCCCGCCTTGGAACAGATATTTGTGCGATCTGCAAATAATTTGTTGAGGGTATTCTGGGTCTTTTCTATCTTAAGTCAAAAATATATATCTATGTAATGTACCCATAACACAAGGTCTGCTTAGCTTGGGGCTAGATAATGCTGTGTGAACTATCCAGCATTAATTATGTATTTAATTTATATCAACTTACCTGGATAAATAGAGCATACATAATATATAATTTTTTAAGAAAAACCAACCACCATGTAATAGATGTTACGAAAAATGAATATTACTAAATTAGATTTATCGTTAAAAAACGTGTTAAAAAACAACTATAAATTCTTATGTATACAACAACTAAAAATCTTTTTTTTTTTTTAATTTAAAATGATTTGTGCCAATAAGTCTCTCATTCTTTCGTACGAACTAAACCAACCATCTCTCCCAGCCTGTGTCAGATTCAAATCGTGCCGTAAAAGTGTCCATTCTAGGCATTACCATAATGAATGTGTTCAATTTGAATTTAAACATTTGCGATTAAATGCTAGTCCAGTAGTTAAAGTGTCAACTAGCGTATAGGCTCTCTTAATTGAGGGAGTTTTTATAAGCTTTTATTTAACTTGCAATGTATGCATGGTTCTTGGGTGGAATTTTTCAACTGAATTTTAAAGCAGTTTTCCTCAACCGATTAAGCTGAAATTTGGCATACCAGTCATGTTCCGGTGACAATACGATATGATGGTGACAACAAGCTGATCTGATGATGGAGACGAACTGATGATGGTGAAAGGTGGACAACGGAACTCCTCGATGGATAATAGTAGACTGGCAGTGTTTTGGCTCATTTTGATCAGCACACGGTTACGATCACTAATTTTATAAAAGCTTGTATTGAAAAAAAACTTTTTTACCATATGTCCAGTAGTGGACTTCTTATCATCAGCCTTTAGACGTCCACACATGGACGAGGCCTCCCCCATAGACTGCAATGGGGGGGATTGGTTTGCCATAATCACCACGCTTGTCAGGCGGATTGGTGATCGCAGTATTGGTGTTAAGTACTCAGGTGGATGCTGCTGCCCATCCCTTGGTATAATCACTTAGTTGGCTCTTATGACATCCACGTGAGAAGACGGAGGTTTTTTTTAATCTACTTGAATGCCGGAATACTTAGATGGCCCACCTGATTTTAAACGGTAACCTCTGCCTTTAGCAATGCATTACATCATAGGTCATATGCACCTAGGACGCACCCTATATGGCATTGCACTGCGCCCGCCACCCTGAGACAGAAAGATGAAAAGTCTCATGTGCCTGTAATTTCACCGGCACCCATACCCATTAAACCGGAACACAGCAATGCGAGCACTTGTACACAACGTAGCACTTCCCCGGACGAACTCTTTCACAAAAAAGCTCTACTACTACTAAAACGGTAACGGTTTATTCTTAGGCCGAACACACCACAGCAGTAGACTTCTAATTGGCTTATAATGATAATGGAGATAGCAATTAAGAAACTGTCTTGCCAATAAGATAAGATAAAATAAGATAAGATAATGTAATATAAAATACGATAAAATAAGATAAGATAAGATACCTTCTCATTCACTTTTAATTTCTGTTTCGACAAGACGAAGATAGCGAATTACTTTCGTAAGTCGATGTCTTAAGAATCCGTGGAGTATTTTAGTAAATTGTTCGGGGCCGCATTAATACCGCATCTCACGCCATCGCCGCATCTTAGATCAACAGTTAAGAGCCTACGTGAGCGCTGAAAGCCGTCTCGTCGAAAACCTCTTAACCAATAAATCACCAAAGTCAGAGGTAATCAATACTAGGGATGGGAAAGCTCCACTCAAGGCCGATTCTCATAGTTTATTAAAACCACAGTGAAAGTTGACTGAAATTAGAATGAATTGCGAATTGACTAAAAAAAAATATTCTCCACCCTCTTAGTACCACTGACCACGACCTCTGTAGCGCGTCGGGTGAGTAGCCGGCTGAAATGCGAAAGGTTGCGGGTTCGATACCCGCTGCGGGACAAATTTTTGTATGATCTGCAAATATTTGTTCCGGGTCTGGGTTTTATGGTAGCATGGTACTCGTAGTTTCTGATACCCACGACACGGGGGATCTTACACTCGTATTTATAGACAAGTCAAAGTAATTACTTAAGCAAAAGTAATTACTTGAGCAACTATTTGTATTGCATAGTTAAGAAATCGGTCAAAGTAAGAACTGTCAAAAGTTAGAATTCTTAATCAAGTAATAGTAACCACTTTCGTTACTTAAGCAACGCTTATTACTCGGTTCGGAGCTTTTTGACAGTGTTTAGTAAGTAACGTGCATTACTCAACTATAGAATAAAATTTTGTACTGAAGAATTCTAGCTTCGAGTAATGACTTCATTAAGAAATTACTTAGCAACAAGTAGTTACTTGTTTATAAATACGAGTGTTAGTGTGGGATTAGGACTATGTGTGTGACTGTTGGGTGTTAGTAACAATTTAGTATGTAGTAACAATTTAGTACGTTAGTAACAATTTAGTATACTTCAGATAAACTTTCATACTCAATTTTGAAATAAACGTGTTTGACACTGGCAATCTATCTATATATATAAAACAAAGTCGTGTTAGTTACACCACTTATAACTCGAGATCGGCTGGACCGATGTTAGTTATCTCTTTTTTGGTGGATTTTTCTCCGCTCCGAATAGCAGAATTAGTAATAAGGAGAGGGGGGGGGGGGGTTTATCGGGGGCTACCCGTGCGTAGCCGGGGCGAGTCGCTAGTATATATATAAAACAAAGTCGTGTTAGTTACAACACTTATAACTCAAGAACGGGTGAACCAATTTGGCTGGAAATTGGTGGGGATGTAGCTTAGAACCAGGAGATTGACATAGGGGGGAGGGGTAGGAGGGGGGTCACCGGGGGCTACCCGTGCAAAGCCGGGGGAGTCGCTAGTATAATATAAAAAAAGAAGAATTTAGTGCCACTAAATCCTTACCACAGAATATATAATTGTCCTTACCTATTCGAAGTAAAAACTCTTTATAATTCTACATGAGTTTTTGTTCCTGAACGAATAAACAAGGCAGGCAAATTAAATTCACTTCCAAAATAACTAATTCTTTGGGTGCATCCGTATTCATCCCACAAGCTAAAAGTAATAATAATTATTCCGGATTCAGGCTATGTAATTAATGGAGTCTTTATTTATACCACAGATAAAATAATACTATATACTATTATCTAAAATCAGTGGAAGTAACGTCAGAAACAAAATGTTATTGAGAAACATCTATTTATTTAACAAAATTATTTTCCTGGTATCTATAATATCTGTATATATGATAGTTCATAGTTTCTTTATTGATAACAAATTATTATTACATGTCAAAAAATAGAATAATAATAATAAGGAGACAATACATGAAGATAAATCTAACAAATTGGTATGTAGGTATTATAGAGTATTAGTATGTATTAGTAGTATGTATTGTAGTTATAGTATGTATAGAGTTTGTCCGGGAAAGTACTACTACCATACCTATTTCTGCCGCAAAGCAGTACTGTAGTGCTCGTATTGCTGTGTTCCAGTTTCAAGGGTAAGGATGCCGGTGAAATTGCAGGCACATGAGACTTTTCATCTTTATGTCTCAGGGTGGCGGGCGCAGTGCAATGCCACATAGGGTGCGTTCTAGGTGAACGTGTCCTATGAGGTAATGCACTGTTCTGAGGCAGAGGTTACCGCTTAATATCAGGTGGGACATCTGCTTATACCGTCATTCAGTAGTATAAAAAAAATACATTAATTTTGAGTTTTGATTTTGAACTAGTGAAAAGTATGATAACTTTGTCTGTGATATTCACATTACTTAGATAATATTTACTGTTAACTAGATATAAAGCTCTTAGACACCAGAAATCATTTTATATCGTAAATTTAGAACATCCCTAATAAATAGTAAGTTACCTACATACCTTTCCTTAATATCTTACACACAGACGAGTATCGTCAGCATAGACGATACAGCAATTCAGTCTCTAACATCTGGGACTAACGTCGAGTTTAGATTGAAGATACAAGAAGGAAATCTCTCTGAGATTGCTTATTGAAACTAAATATTTCGTAAACAGAAAATGTAAACAATTTAGCAAATGTAAAGCTTTTTAGCAAACGGGAATATTAAAAGCTGTCTGTCTGAAAACTAGATAATTAGATGATAAAAATAGAATTGGTTACCTATATATAATCATAATAATCATAATATTTATTTTAAAAAACAGGACACACATACATATGTGATAAAATAAAACAGACATAGCAATAACAATAAGTAAATAAGTTTGTAAAAATAAAAAAAAAACCCCAACGCAAGGAAACGGCTGAACCGATTTTGATCAAATAAAGCTAAGAACACTCCCGACAAATTAACATTTCAAACAAAAAAAAACAGTTCATTTCCGTTCGGGAGCTTCGATGGGACAGACAGACACAGACACACACACACACACACACACACACACACACAGAGACACGTCAAACTTATAACACCCCTTCGTTTTTCGTCGGGGGTTAAAAAGAGAACATAACACGTAAATGAACAACCATTATAATCAACTAAAAGACGTCGATTGCTGGCGATAGATAGGCTACCTAGGTAGGCTAGTACCTAGGAGATAAAATTTTGTAACATAGCTATGCTAGTAACATAAAAGACTAGTACCATAGGATTTTATTATCTCCCGTGCATTATGACTACAGCTCGTTTACCGTAAGATGGCACCTGTAAATACCGGCTATTAGTCCATGGCAGGTGCCAACTTACGGTGAACGGTCTGTACCTTTATAGTTTTTAATTACCGGTGACATCTATCGGTCGATACTCTATACCTATACTAGCTAAAACTTTGTCACCCCATTTTAAGGGTTATTTTGAAAAATCCTGAAATAACTGTTCAATTATTCTGTAATTTAAGTACCCATACCTATCAAATTTCAAGCAAAACCTATCAACCACGCGATAAAAAGTTCCCATACAAACTTTAACACCCCATTGCACCCGCTTTTCGGGGTAGTTCTGGGAAAAAACATTTTATGAATTTATATACCATACTTACCTACATTATATTTTATGTTTTATTTTATGAACAGCTATTATAAGATTGTACACACTATTCAATAAGATTGTTCTGCTCTGTAAACTTAATACTGCAGACTTGTGTTTGTATGGGAAGATAATCATTACCTCGCCGTAACACAGTTTACAACTAGCACGGGAGGTAAAGATTTCTAACTGTATAAACTTACACATACCTTCACTTTTATTATAAAATTCTAATTGTTTGAGTGTTTAGCTATGTAAGTATACAACTGTTTTATGTTTTTTGTTGAAAATAAATTTATTCTTATTCTTATTCTTATTCTTATTGAAGCATACTTATGCAACGTTTCATGATTGTAAGTTCAAGAAATACGGTTTTTCATACAATGGTTTTCACCCCTTTTCACTTTTAAATTTACAAAAATCCCTTCTTAATGGGTGGGTTTGCCATAAAAGGAACATACACTCCAAGTTTCAGCTTTGTAAATCCAGCTGTTTCGGCTCGGCGATGATGAATCAATAAGTTAGTATTCAGTCAGGTTAAGTCTTATATAGGTATAGATAAGAGCGTGAGAGACGACTAGTGGTCCAAATAAAATTAAAGTCACAGAAACTCTATTTATTCATATTTTAATAGCTAGAGGCAGTTACTCCAGACTTTCAATATTATTTTATTAGATTAAGTTAATTATCTGGGTCTGTTAACGACAGGCTTTGAATTTGTTGAGCTAATTAATCAAATTAGTTGATTGGGTTTTATTTTAGCATAAAAAGTTATTAACTTAATTCATCGCTTTGACTAAGAGTCTTGGAAGAAATAATTCTTTTCGGAAAACCGACTTCGAAGCTAGGAATTTATCCCCAATACAACATACATACAAAAATACATACCTGATATATAAATATATATGGCAGAGCCTCAAATGGGCCTCTTTTCACTGTTGGTTGTGGTGTGGTGTGTCGTGGGAAATAGACAAGTGGTGAGCTCATCGCCGCCGTTGCTTCCCACGACTGACTCTGGTAGCGCTTTCTTCCAGTAATAACACATTCCAAATTTACCAATGCATCTTACAAATAAGTCCGGGTAATCCCTTAGTCGGCTTTTACGACATCCACGGGAGGAGATGGAGGTGTCTATTCTTGGGCCGGACACACCACGGCACCCCAATACAAGATAGGAACCGTGTGCTGATCACAATGAGCCTAACACGGCCAGACTACATGACATTATCCATCGAGGAGTTCCGTTGTTCCGTTGTTCCGTCTCCATCATTACCTTACTATACTAAAAAAACAATTAATAACAGGTAGATGGCGCTAATGATAGTTTAGTTGGCTTCGCCTTCCGGCCGGTAACAAAGTGTTTGAGTGATTTTTGCACGTGAAATTGTTTTTTAATATTTAAAATCACTTTGTTTTTTCAACACCTACGTAATATTATAAGGTAAGGGGTTTAGATATTATATGGTCACGGAAAATTTTTAGAAATTTGCTTGATTTTGTGGTTTTATCGTAAGGTATAAAACTTTTCTCATATTCTAACCTCAAAATGAACCATGAAATTGATGAAATAGATTTCGAAATAGACATGGCCATCGCCCCTATGCAATCGGGATAGATTGCCATATTGTTTCTGAGGAAGATGGCCATAAAATATAAAGTTCTTTTCAAGACCAACATTAGTATAACAAAAAATGGTTCTTGCAGGTTAGCATTCTTTTGACGTCCGAAGAGCACATAGAAAAGCGTAAAACAAAAGAAAAAGAAAAACACAAAAGAAAACGAAACTGAAAAACCTAAAAAAAAGAGCATGAAAAACATAAATAAAAAAGACAGCTAGGAAACGTAAATATATTTCCATGGGTTTGTGTGATACTTCTGAAAGTGGAAATGAACAGACAGAGAGGAGGATAACTGTCGAGGTTGTGGGGAAAATTTCTACAGAACCCAACTCGTTGAAGACTGGCTGCAATGTAAGATATGTTTGTTCCGGGTGCACGAAAATTGAACCGAATACAATGGCATGTATTGTAACTGCGGTAATAAGAAAAAAAATAACGTAAATACCCTAAGGGCAAAGGAAAGGGCAAGAAAACAACTGGCCATTTCCCCCAAAGCCATATGGCTATCACTCCCGGACACTCTGGGAGAGATGGCAAATCTTGTTTTTTTTTAAAAGTCAAATAGTGCCATATCTGTTGGTTTTTAGACTGATTATTAAAAGAATATAGTAAGATGGATAATTGACTTTCGTTTTCAATCAAAATGGTAGTTTAAATCATTGTATTTATTCCAAATTTAGGTCCTCCAAGTAAGTAGGGCCATCTACCCCGGATTTACCCTATAGTCAAGTCGTTAAGGATCACAGCCAAGTTTTTTTTTTTAATTTATTTACCATTTAAACTTACAATTAAAACATATTACATGATATAGCACTTCAAAAACCACAAAGGTTTGTAAAAATAATGCTTTATGTGAGTCTTATTCAAATCATGGAATCATTTTACAATCATCATCACCATCGTCATCATCTCAGCCTGAAATCACCCACTGCTGGGTATAGGCCTCCATTCTCTACTGTCATCCTCCTCTGTTCTGTGTGTCTCTCAACCAGGTATTTCCCACGACGGATACGATGTCGTCGACCAATCTGGCATTCAGCCGACCCGGATTTCTTCGATTTTACTATATTAAGTCATAACCCAGTTTTAATGGTCGTAGAAAAACAGAGTTTACAGGGAAAAAAAACACCATTTTGAAAAGACACGCAATACCTAAATTTAACTACATTACACATGAGCTATGTACCTCTCTAAGTTACACCGGTTAAAATGCCACCATAATTAGACGAAAAAAAAAAGGTAATTAAATAAATTTGTCGAAATCTTCTTTGGTGATGAGACCCTAGTGGTCTAGCCATAGTCGCTGTACGCTGTAATTAAGTCTTAAGTGAAACGCTGCTCCCTAATTCCATTAATTGGGCCTTATTAAGATCCATAACATAAGAACCTGTCTTAATTAGCTGACTTGGTATTGTTTCAAACTGCTTTTGAATACTTATTTCGTAACTGTGAATGTGAATAAAGCAAAAGAGGTGTGTCAGGATCGTAGCAAGTGGAAATCCGTGGTCTCTGCCTACCCCTCCGGGAAACAGACGCGAGTTTATGTATGTATGCATTTCGTAACTTATCTGGTTGTAAGACAATCTGAAATTGGAAAACGGGGTGGCTTCTAGCATTAGATCTAGACATTCGTTAAAAACTTTCGAGAATTAATATAATTTTCCCAGCGGCTTCGCGTGGTTTATCATTTTACATTATCAATACGCCAGGTTAACTATGAGCTAAGCAGAATAAAAACTAGTTGAAAATGGCGGATATAGGTACTAAGACATTAATAGATTCTACTTAGTTCTAGGGAACGTAAAATACGGATTGTAGTCGGCATTCGCTAAATAGTCCAGTAACTTTGTCGTCTGAAAGTATGGGGTAGTAGTATGCGTCAAATCCGGTAGTTCTGATTTTTTTGCAGACTTGTTTATGATGTTGGCCTAATGAATAATCGAATTTTTAGACTTCGAGCGCCGAATGCAACCATGTCAAAAATTAAAAAAAACCCGTTTTGTTTTTTTTCCAATTTTTGCGATTATAACCCTAAAGGACTAGTTTTTGAGAAAAAATTTGAAGCCACTAGCATAATGCGCAACCAATCACGAATAACCTTAAACAAAATGGAGCTTCCATTGACCAATCGAAACGGATTTCAGTGACCTAGAGGATTTTTAGGTGGCGCTTCGATTACGCTTCCCTTACAAATAGCGCTCCAAATGACTTCTTGTAATGTTATTTATATAAACTATGTTTATTTATATTTTCAGTCGTGACAGCCTGCTATCGAGGGCGGATCATGTAAGTCTTCTTGAATTTATTTTGACCCGCGACGGAAAGAACCAGTAAATTTATTTGGCTTCGGTGGTTTGAGTCAGGAGTGTATACACACACACACGTGTGTTTTTTCTGTCACCGTTAATCTCTAACACAGGTTATCCTATTATAATGTGGGTTTTTGCAATAGTATGTGTGACTTTAAGGAAGGTTCTTGGATAGGTTTTAACGCCACACGTCACAAAGGGCGCTGCAATATGATGATGATGATGGAAAGCAGCATAAAAAAGCTTTAATCAGATTTCTTTTATTTTTTGAACGTGTTTACGTGTATTATACATAGGTACATCATTTTATTACTTCACGTTACGAATTTACTCTAGTGCAAACCAGTAGATGGCGCTGCTAATAACGAAAGTGAAGTTAGAACGCGCTATCGTTGTGTTTTGGAGAATAGTCGTAACACATAGAGATGCTAATGGATGCGAAGACTTTAATATTCTGATCATTATTTGATCATATTTTTGAGATATCAAAAATATGACCAAATAATGATCACAATATTAAAGTTTTCGCATCCATGCTTCAGCCGTTGTAAGTGATCATATTGAGATCTCAAAAATATGACCAAATAATGATCACAATATTAAAGTCTTCGCATCCATGCTTCAGCCGTTGTAAGTGATCATATTGAGATCTCAAAAATATGACCAAATAATGATCACAATATTAAAGTCTTCGCATCCATGCTTCAGCCGTTATAAGTGATCATATTGAGATCTCAAAAATATGACCAAATAATGATTACAATATTAAAGTCTTCGCATCCATTAGCTTCTCTATGTGAAGCTAATGGATGCGAAGAATATAATAATAAATAATAAGAATAAGAATTAATATTCTGATCATTATTTGATTATATTTTCGAGATCTCAAAAATATGATCAATAAAGTATTCGCATCCATTAGCTTCTCTATGTGAAGCTAATGGATGCAAAGACTTTAATATTCTGATCATTATTTGATCAGAATATTAAAGACTTCGCGTTCAAGATTCAACGTTCAAGATTTCAAAATTTGCGCGATTGGGGGATAATCTGTCTTCCAAATTTCATCAAAATCAGTTCAGCCGTTATAAGTGATCATATTACCCAACAGTCCTACACTAGGATCCCCTGTGTCGTGGGTACCACACTTGTAACATTATTTATTCTGTGGTATCACGAACTAAAAGCACAGAATAAATAAGTACTAAAAGTTATATGTTACTACAACACCCAGATCCGGAATAAATATTTTTTTTAAACCAGTAGGCAAACTAGCTTACTGTCCATCTGATGTAAAGTGGTCACCGTCGCTTAAAGACACCGGCAACACTGGGGGGTATAGTCGATGCGATGCCTACCCTGAAGGAATTTACTAATTTTCTCTTGAAGCGGCACATTTCGTAAACAAGCGGGAAAATCTCAGATGGAAGCTCATTCCATAGCTTGTAGGTATGGGGAAGAAATGCTCTCGAGAAACGAGTCGTTCAAGAAACCCAGGGCTCTGTGATGTGTAGATGAGCTTTGTCACGGTGCCGGGAAGAGCGATGATAAAATCTCGATGCAGGGATGAGATCGAAAAGCTCATCAGAGCATTCCCCGTTGTATTTGCAGATCATGTAAACATTTATCCGCAGCGGGAGTCGAACCCGCAACCTCTCGCACAGCCAACTACTTGTCGCGCTACAAAGGCCGTCAAACATCTAAGCTTTCCTATTTAAAACAAGAAGATACTGTAAAGCAGTATTCAGTAATATATTTACCTGAGCGCGTACCGACGCTTTTAACACCATATGGCGCAAAAAGACAGCCTTACTGTCGAGCAGGCTTCGCACGAACAGCAACAGCATCCTAAGCGCACTCTCGGATCGGTTCGATTGTCCTATGGTTTGGAAGCCCGTCCAGACGACTAAATTTTTGTTAATTATTAAGTACTAACCTAGTTTTAAGTTGTTTTACTAAAAAGTTAGACTAAGTTGTCTGAATAAATAAATATTCTATTCTATAGCTTTGTTTACACGTAACAGCAAACAAACCAACACAAAACAAGTTGGAACGTAGAATTATCCAAATCAAGTTCACGTTATTGTTTCGGCGACACATGTGTACATCCTCCTCTAACTGAATAAACGCTAACTGGCACTTATAATAATTACTTCGCAATCAGGTGAAGGTATAATTTACTAGCTCTTACATCTGGCTTTGCATACAGAACATGGGCAACTCCCCATACATTGTTTGACCCAACTTTTTTTACTAACGTAATACTTGGGATACTTACAGTTGGGATACTTTTGGCTATTGATAATATATGTTAAGATACTGAAAAGCTAATTTAATCTCCTGCGTAGAAGTTTTGGGAAAGTGCTGAAGCTTGTTGTGTTTTGTTTCATGCGAATGCAATGAGTTGATTTATTTGATGAGTTGATGTATTTTTAAGTTTTCATCAGACAAACATAGGTACATACCATCGGAGGCCTGCCATGCTCTAAGGTACGCCGATTCTTCAGTTGACTCAGAGAACTCGCTCGTTCAAATAGTTATTCGTTCCCTGCCCTGGGTTCATTTATTTTTGACCTGGGTCAGCGGTTGCCCACCTCATTTGGTTATGAAGCTGCATTTTAGCGATAACCTGACCGCTTTTCACGAATATTTGAACGGGCGAGTTAACTGAGTCAACTGAAGAATCGGAGTTTATAGGTATGTATGTGTGTATGTATGTTTGTCCGATGAAAACATCCGTACCGTTAATCCGATCTTCATGAGATTTGGTAGAGGAGTAGATAGTATTGGTAAAATTTGTATGTAAGTCTATGAGTTATATCGGTCAAGGGGTTGTTGAGATATAGGGGTCCATTCGGGGGCCAAAAAGCTACAAGCATAAAAAAAATCAGCATTGTAGGATTGCTGAAAGTAACCTAGAGTTTTTTTTTTTTAATTAATCCTATTTAATTTAAAAAAAATAATTAGTAAAGCCTATGAGTAATTTATTTTGTAAAAATTAAAAAACCCTCAACACAATGAAACGGCTGAACCGATTTTGATCAAACATGGCTAAGAACACTCCAGAAAAATTCACCTTTCAAACAAAAAAATAAATAAATCGGTTCATCCGTTTGGGAGCTACGATGCCACAGCCAAACACACACACGTCAAACTTATAACACCCCGTCGTTTTTGCGTCGGGGGTTAAAAACAGAATAGAAAAGAGTTTTGAAATGTACAAGCAAGGCGCTTTCACATGGCTCCACATTTGATATGATTGACTGACTTTTTTTTTAATCCCTATTGGACCCCGATTTCACCATAAATTTATCTTGAATTTGCTGCAGGATATACCCTCATAGTTGTTTTTACGATGTAGCTCACTGAATGGACAGTTTATAACTAAGTTGCTCATCCTGGCTACAGCAGCCAATTGCCTTTGTAATGATTTATTGAAGCATGAAACAAACTTTACAAAGTTAAACTTAACCCCAATTGTCACTTGAACTTCGCTATCAAAACTTGGAGCCAACAGATTAATTTGATATCGCTTTTGTGCACTTCATCAACTAGCAAATCCAACTGACTTTCCATATAAGTAATTAATTTTGTAAAAAAAAAAAAAAAACCCTCAGCGCAATGTAACGGCTGAACCGATTTTGATCAAACATAGCTAAGAACACGACTGAATAATTCACCTTTCAAACAAAAAAAGAAAACCTTTATCCTTTCGGGAGCTACGATGCCACAAACAGACATACACACAGACACACACACAGAAACACACACAGACACGTCAAACTTGTAACACCCCGTCATTATTGCATCAGCGGTTAATAACAAATATTTAAAAATTAAGCATTAGATATTAATTCAAATTCAGTCATCATAAAAAGTCAAGAGGTATAAGTAAAGTAGGTACTTATTATAGAGACTTGTATAGGTACTAGACTAAGTCTTATTTTATCTGTGGTACTAGCAAATCGCCCTGGCTTCGCACGGGTAGCGTCGGGCTTCGTTCTGGGGATTTGTATGTGTCATGTAAATATTTTTATCCTTATCTTTTTTATCCGTCATACTGTGTTTTCTTTTTTTTTTCTTTATATTTGGCGTCGCACGGCTTGTGCATTTGCCATTTTCAAGTATAAATAATTTATTTTTACAATTTGCAACGTTTCAATCCTTCCAAGTCGTTAAAGTCACAGTCAAATCATGTTTTAGTAAAGCAGTGGCCGTTTTACTATTTTAATATAGCAGCATTGCATATCTAGCAAGGACTCCGGGTAACAAACTCTTAGGCGCTACGGTGGAACCTTTAGAACATACGTAAATACAAGAAAAAATACTCTGTGGCGTTTGTTTCACCAACCTCCAAGAGTCGACTCGCTGGGAATAAGGTTTTTAATAGTTAGCAGTGTTATGTAAGTAATTATATATTTTTGAGAAAATTATAAACAAGGTAATGAAAACCAAACTGAATATTAAGAATAACCAAGCTTTTGTGAAGATTTCTGGATATTTAATTAATTTTGTAAATCTAATATTGGTTCCAAACATTTCCGTAAAGTGCTTCTTGTAATTGATATTTAATTGATTATTATAATTCTGAACAGAATTCAGTTCCATTCAGAGTAACTTGAGGCCCATTTGATGAACAGCTCTACCACAGATAAAATAATACTACATAGGAATCTTTAATTTATATTAGAAACGGTCTAAAGATAGCTCAACCGATCCAAGTCACTACAGCCGAAAGTGTCCCTAAGATGCTGGCTGCATTTCCACAATGAATACCAAAGCGTTGAGCCAAATAAGAGCCAGCTCTCGGGTCACTCGTTTCTGCAACGCTATTTAGGTAGCTTTACTGTGCAAGCCATGGCTTTGTCTACCAACCCATTGGGGGGAAAGGCGTGTGTCTATGTATGTAACATTATTAATTTGTATAAACCTACTTGTATTAGTTGTATGATTACAAAATGAATCCAAATATCTCTTATTATTAGAGCCTTTTGGGGTTGAGGCTTTGGGTCTTTGAGTGGGGTACACTTCGCGTTTTTAAAATTATTTCAAGGGTCCGGTCGTAGTGACGCGTGACACGAGAGCTGGCTCGGCTCTTATCTGGCTCAACGCATTAGTATTGTCATTCAGCGTGGCAATGAAGCCAGCATCTTAGGGACGCTTCCGCCTGTAGTTACTTGGATCTGTTAAGGTGTCTTTGTAGGACGTTTACAATGGTATTTAGATATCTCAACAGTTTAATTAGTATTTTATAATTTACGTCTTGTATTAGTTGTATTATTCTGTCCATTTTGGTCGAAGATTCTGTCTATAAATCTATACCTACATAAGAGCTTAACCTGACTAACTGACTGACTGACTGACTGACTGACTTATTGATTCATCATTGCCGAGCCGAAACCGCTGGACCTAGAAAGCTGAAACTTGGAGCGTAAGTTCCTTTTATAGCAATACCACCCACTAAGAAGGGTTTTTTGTAAATTCAACCCCTAAGGGGGTGAAAAGGGGTATAAACCATTGTATGACAAATCGTATTTCTTGAACATAAATATGAAACTTTGCATAAATATGCTTCAATACAAATCATAAAAGGGTATATTATTTTTTCCCCGAACTACCCCCAAAAGCGGGTGCAATGGGTTGGTAAAGTTTGTATGGAAACTTTTTATCGCGTGGTGCTTGCGTACTTAAAATACAGAATAATTGAAAACATATTTCAGGATTATTCAAAATAACCCTTACAAAGGGGTGAAACGGGGTGACACAGTTTTTTTTTTTTTTATGTGATGCCTAGCAAAACTCTTGTATTGAACTAGTAAAGATATAAAAAAAATCTCTGAAATTTCCAATATATTTGCATACATTTTTATAAACCTTTCCCGTCGGATTCCTGTCCCAACCTTGCCTTACCTACCCTACCTTTTATCAGGAACACACACGGGTGAAATATAAATTAAGCCTTTAAACCTTTTTAATAAAATACGGGGTTTTTGCATATTAATACGGATATCTAGGTGTCTATTAGCTGTACGGTGGATTTATATTTTACGAGATAAAGTACTGTGAATTGAGAGTCAGGTTTATTTTTTACTTTATGATTTCACGATGTGTATGTTTTGAACCTATAGCTGTAAAGAGATGAGAAAATCTGCGCCTTTTACATACTCGTAGGTATCAAAGTACTTTTAAATATGTATGTAGCCTATGGTTTTATATTGCTTTAGTTTTGTTTCTTGACATGATATTTTATCACACAAACTTAAAAGGGGTGGTGTGTCCGGTCTTAGAATACACTCCTGCATGTCCTCTCGTGGATATCGTAAATGCCCAGTAAAACTAAGGCCAAACCAACGCGTTCAGCCCGCGTCCGCGGTGGCGATCCATTTTCTTACCATTGATCGCCACCGTGCACGCCACTGAGGACGCGGGGTGAACGCGTTGGTTTGGTCTTAAGGGATTACACTAGAAGATGGGCGGCAGCATCCACCTGAGTGCTCAACACCAATACTACAATCTCCTTTTCGTCTGCCAAGCAACTGTTGGTAAATCCCCGCATTGCAATCTATGACGGAAGCCTTTTTCACCGAACGTCAAAGGTTTTGATTATGCTGATAAAGAAAAGTAATTAATTTTGTAAAAATTAAAAAAAACCCTCAACGCAATGAAACGGCTGAACCAATTCTGATCAAACATAGCTAAGAACACTCACGACAAAATCACCTTTCAAACAAAAAAAAACGATATCGGTTCATTCGTTCGGGAGCTACGATGCCACAGACAGATACACACACACAGAGACTTCAAACTTAGAACACCCCGTTGATTTTGCGTCGGGGGTTAAAAACCGGATCAGACAAATTTACTACACCAGACCATATTATAAGACATTATTATACACTACATGATTTCTTGTCTGACCGTAATAACATATAATGTAATGGTATTTTAAGGTTTTTTTTGACTTCTGTTCGTGTGTGCTAAATTTATTATTTTTAGTATAAGTTTGACTAAATTTAAATAAAATTTACCATAAATATTTTGCATGCCAACATTGGTAAAGCATGGCTGGATCTACCATACTATTTGTCACCTGTTTGATATGTACCCATGTTTGTAAATGAATAAATGATTATGATAATTATGATTATGATTATGACCCTCATAAAAAGGAGGCTGTCGAAAAAAAAATACAAGTACGTACTTTGTGTTAAGTTTAACTGCGAACTGCTAAGGAGTGGAATAAACTACCGTCGTCTGTCTTTCCTGAAAACTATAATCTGGGTCTCTTCAAGTCTAGAGTAAATAGGTGCCTTCTAGACCTTTGTGCTCCATCTTCGGCCACATCGTCACTTACCAACAGGTGAGATCGTGGTCAAACAAAGGCCTGTCAATGTTAAAAAAAAAAGAAAAAAAGTTTATTTATTTCCAACCTACGACTGAACGAAAACTCGTCCTCGTCCCTTTCAAGTTCCTTCTACTTATTGCAGAAACAGGCACAAACATCACTCCATCCTAACATTAGTCTGTAGTACAAACACAATAAGACGGCAATACGAAAACATCAGAACTCACATTGCTACCGATTACGTATAACGTAACGTACAAAGGAAGCGTTTTAACGGAGAAAAAGGCGAAAAAAAATGTTTTTCGCGAAAATTCGAGAGAAAATAACACGAAAACACGACGCTTGTTTGTTGAAACGAGGGAGAAATTTACGATAGACGAGGTAGGGTTCCGCGGATGATGCAAGGAACGGCAAGCTCTTATAATAACTTCACCTACACAAACGTTGCGAAGGAAAATCTCAGTACCGTCGTAATAATTTTGGCACTTGCTCAAAGGTTGTTAAGGAAAACGACGGTATGTAAATACGTTTTCAATAATTTATATAATTCTCAAAGGAAGACGTCTAACTTACATGATTATTGGACTCAATATGCATAAACTGCTTTGCAAAGGAACTTTTACCTTTATGGAGTAAAAGTTCCTTTGCAAATGTTATGTTAGCAATAACCCAAAAGTCTACCTCTTAAAATTTGAAGATTTAATTCCCCATTACATGATTTAACTGCCGTGAGAATTTCTAGATACTTGAATGTGGTGGATTTGCATTTAGACTTTTCATTTCATAATAAAATTCATAATTTCATAATTGCATTTCACATAAATGAAGAGTCTAAATGCAAATCCGCCACTTTTCAGTATTTAGAAATTTTCACGGCATTTAAAAACATCCAATGGCGAAAATAATCTTCAAATTTTAGGAGGTTGGCTTTTGGGTTATTGCAAACATAGCTTTTTCCAGCTCATTAATTTAATACCAATAGCATTTACTACGAGTATATTATGCATAGAATTCAATAAAAAAATGGATAGAGGTGATTTTGCACCTCATGCAGATCCATGATCAATATCTTGACAAACTCAGGACCGTTTTTGTTCATATTCGTAATTCTCGTTTAGAATTGGGGTGTAATCTACTCACAAAATCACGATCACAATGGGGGATCACGTTTGATCCCCCACTTGTTTTTTTTTAATTTGTACTGCTATCTTTATGACGTCACGATGTCTCCCCCCACAGTTCGCACGCTTGTCATCTCATATAAGTATGTATTCAGCAGGTCATACTGAAAGCATTAAAACATACATCAGGATGATTTGAATGGAAAGTTCTGACTCCATTTTGCCGACCTAAGTGATTATAGTAATTCCTCCATTGAAAAGAAAGAATAAAGAAAGAAAGAAAGAATATATAACTATTTGTATACAAGAGCTACACAGGAACACATAATAAACTTAGACTAAGAGGAAACAGATTTGAAGGTACAAAGTGTAACTCGAGTAACAAAATGGCTCTGCCTCAGCATGAGCTGGTTGACTAGCAAGCTGGTCTTCCGTCAGAATCACTTTCATTCTATGAGGCCTAGTCCAGCAGCAGGTGTCTCCTGGTTGATGCTGACGACCTGTCCTGAGCTGCCTCCACCCACAGACTTCCTCAGACTTCCTGCGTCCATCATAATGTCATCGCTTTCCTAACGCTGCTTAGCTTTAGGCAAATTTTGGTAAGCTTATTAATTTCTATATTACCTCCTCAGCTGGTAAACCTGGAACAAAAACATTTTGAATTAGATTGATGGTCGGATCTGATGATGGAGACATGACATGGTGGTGGACAATGAAACCTCTCGATGGTTTATGGCAGTGTTTTGGCTCATTTTGATCAGCTCACAGTTCCATTGACTACCTCTGTGGCGCATTGGGCGAGTAGCTGGCAGAGATGCGAGAGTCTGCGGGTTCGATTCCCGCTGCGGTATAAATGTTTGTATGATCTGCAAATATTTGTTCCGTGTATGTGTTGTGGTTGCATGGTGCTCATAGTTCCTGATACACACGACACAGGGCATCCGAGTTTGGGATCAGGACTATGTATGTCTCTGTTAGAGATATGTTATGACCACAAATTTAAAAAAAAACGGAATCGCGCATGTAGGGTTCCGTACCATTGTCTACAAAAACTGCAATAAAAAACGTTCGATGTATGGGCGCCCCATTAAATATTTATTTTATTCTGTTTTTTAATATTTATTGTTATAGCGGCAACAGAAATACATCATCTCTGAAAAACTCAACTGTCTAACTATCACGGTTCATGGGATACAGCCTAATGACAGACGGATAAACAGACAGACAGACGGACAGACGGCGGAGTCTTAGTAATAGGGTCCCGTTTCACCCTTTGGGTACGGTACCCTAAAAAGATTGTATATAAAAATACTTTTTCATCAAAACTTATTTTCAGGATACAATTATAGTGCGAGACCCTACTGAGATTGAATTCCATCGCTCTTGGCCGTTCTCTCAGAATTCAACAGACAGCGCTATTCTATCATTTATTTTGTTTCCTTTCTACGCTAAGTGATGTTAGGCACTACTTATGTACAGAACTTAATAAGAAACGATTTGTACGGATAGAATACCTAGGTACACGAGAGGGGATTGGGACAAATATGTATAGACCGTATTACAAGGCATTAGTGTACTAATATATATTCTGTGGCATTATAAGTTAATTGACGACCTCTGTGGCGCGGCGGGCGTAGGTTCGCCTGCGACGCAGGAGGTTGCGGGTTCGATTCCCGCCTCGGAACAAATATATGAACGATCTGCAGATATTTGTCTATATTGTCTGTGTATAGGTGTTCTGGGTATTTTCTATGTATAATAAAAAAATATCTATCTATGTAACGTATTGTGTTAAGTATATCAGTTATCTAGTACCCATAACACAAGCTCTGCTTAGCTTGGGGCTAGTTAATGTTGTGTGAACTGTCCAGCATTATTTATTAATAATTGAATATAATAAAATTCAAAAACTACCGACCGTTTTTAACTGATTTCAATAAAGGATCTCAATTCACCGGAATCTTTAATGTTTATTTATTGTATTTTCCCCGATTACTCGAAGACGCCTGGACTGATTTGGAATATTCTTTCTTTGTTTGAAAGGGTATACTTTGCAGGTGGTTCCGTGGTCATCAGGTCACGATGAGATCCTGGATAAACCGAGGGAACTCTTCAAATCAAATCAAAATCATTTATTGCGTAATATGGTTTTGTTACAGTATGGTTATTGCAACAGTTTATGTACAGCCCAATCAGCGTTTCACGCATTTAATATTAAGTAGGTACCAGGGGCGGATTTACCAGCAGGCTGAGTAGGCTGGTGCCTAGGGCGGCAGATTATAGGGGGCGGCAAATTTTGCGGCAATTTTTTTTGTATGTCTTACATTACAAAGAGAAACTTAAATATTTAACAATGTTTACCGAATGTACAGTGGTGGAATGAAAATGTTCGTCACCTTAGGGCCTATTTTTGGTTGTTCAATGCAAAAAGCATAGGTACTGCTTAACCGACATGCTATTGCATTGGTACTGTTTTATCGACACTATTGTCAATATTACGAAAATAACCTTCAGTTACCATGACAACGGATATTAGCGGCGATTGAATGAGAGATAGTCTACGAATAAAATGACAAAACTTCTGGCTAACTCAATAAAAAACTGGCCAAGTGCGCATCGGACCTCGCGCATTCAGGTTTCCGTTGTAGAAACTATTATATATTTTGTGGTTCCGTAACAAATGTTGAAGTTATAAATTGCCTGAGTTTAGTTAATGCACACGCAAAATTAAATCTGTTTGCAATAGAAATATGAGAAAATTCTCAAAATGTTTCTAATTACTAAAATATTATAATGTTTTGGTAAAATATTTATAATAAATATATAGAATATCTGAAAAAAAAAACTAGTTCCTGGTTTAAATGGAAATTAAATTGAACTAAGTAACAAAAATAAAGTCTTATTCTACTTAATAAGCTCTAAAATTATACTCCACATGCTAGGGTACGACAGATTTATTTTTCCCTCCCCACTTTAACTTGTACGGGAACCATACTTCAAAATATTTTTTGGGTTTGGGTCAGTAAGATACATAAATAGTACAAATATTATGAATACTTCAATGGTTTAGCCGCTATAGACCCGTGTGATAGAGAGACGGACAGATGGATGAACGAGGGCAATAGGGCTTCGTTTGGCCCCTTTAGGTACGGGACCCTAAAAAAGTCGTTCTAAACTTAAACAAGCAACTGATCAAAGGTGTGCGATTTTGATCTTTATAATAAACATTTAAGTTATAGTTTTCTATACAGCAGTCTGCTACGTAGAATAGTTGGAAAAGGTAATATGTGCTCGCGACAAGCTAAGGGGATTCCTTTGAAAACTGACGAACGTTTTCATTCCGCCACTGTACATTATTTTGTGTAAGCTGTGTTCATGTTGTGTGTTGTTCACATACGTTTTGAACCTACTAAGGGCGTCGCTCCTTGAACTAAAAATACAGGATTTTTCGCGCAGTTATATGTTCAAATAATGAATATCTTTATTACCTACTGCACTCTCCTCGAGCTAAAAGTACAGAATTTTTCGATCCCCTAGTTCACAACACAATCATACTACTAACGGAAAAAAACTGATGTAGTGAGGACAATAGTGCAGAAATCACAAATTTCATTGTCAATTTTTTTCATGAATTATAACATGAATGATTTAGTTCTGTAATCGAAGTACGGCACAGAATAAATAATGACTAGGGTATATATAATTATACCTCCAGGTCAGTAGGGACGGCAAAATTTGAATAGCCTTATGCGGCGAATGTGTAAATCCGCCAATTCAGGCGACATCTTAATTAACTCTTCAAATTTTATAGGCACACTTGAAGAGATCTGTGTTAATTGTAAAAAAAACGTGTGCTGGTCATCATCAGAACCTGGAGTCTGCAGGAGGAAGACCTTCAGGGTAGGCAGCGCATCGACAATACCAAAAAATAAAATAAACTTGCATATAAAATTATTGCTGTATTTATTAAGATATCAATAAAAAATACGCATATAAAAGATACCAAAGTTATATTCAGATAAATCGAAACCAATATAAATATCTGCGTGCAATCTAGACCATTGGTTCGAATAATTCAATATTGCTATATGAAAGAGTTTTATTCGAAGCCAAAATAGACCAATCGTCGACCAATAGCCTAAAACATCATGAATGCGGTTCAGCATAACTTTGGTTAAAATATTTTTGGACAAGCCTCTATTTATATTCTTTTTCAATGGAATTTATTTTTATTTGTTTTAAAATGTTCACAACTATACGGTATTAAAAACTCAATCGGATACAGGACACTACGTCAAATCCTCTCGTAAAATTCTTCACAACAAACAAACGTATACACAAGGTTTTTGTTGAAAAAGCTTTTTATTACAGACACATACATAGACACACGCCTTTTTCACCAAAAGGGTAGGCAGAGCCTCAGATAGGCCTCTTTTCACCGTGGGTTGCACCAACGTGGGTAATAGACGTAATAAGTGATGAGTTCATTGCCGCAATTGCTTCCCACGACTGACTAAAACAGTTTTTATTAAATTAGTAATTGGTGATCAAAATGAGCCCAAACACTGCCAAGCTACCGTTTATAGATGAGTTTATATGTTCACCTTCCGTCTCCATCATCAGATCAGCTCGCTGTCACCATAATATTATATAGCTATCGGACCTTTTTTTTTTAATACTATTTTAATGACGGAACAAGCTGATGGCCCACCTGATGTTAAGCGGTTACCTCTCCCTATGAACAGTGCATTACCTCATAGATCACGTCCACCTAGGACGCGCCCTATGTGGCATTGCACTGCGCCCGCAACCCTGAGACATAAAAATGAAAAGTCTCATGTGCCTGTAATTTCACCGGCACCCTTACCCTTCAAACCGGAACACAGCAATGCGAGCACTACTGCTTTGCGGCAGAAATAGGTATGGTGGTAGTACTTCCCCGGACGAACTCTTTCACAAAAAAGACAGGTATGCCAAATTTCAGCTCAATCGGTTTAATGAAACTGTTTAAAATTCAGTTGCAAGATTTAACCAGTCACGTTTACCGTGCTAATCCGTGCCATTAGCGAAACATCATTTGGATACCTAGTTACACCGTCTTTTGTCTCATTCGATCACATTTAACCAGTCACGTTTACCGTGCTAATCCGTGCCATTAGCGAAACATCATTTGGATACCTAGTTACACCGTCTTTTGTCTTATTCGATCACATTTAACCAGTCACGTTTACCGTGCTAATCCGTGCCATTAGCGAAACATCATTTGGATACCTAGTTACACCGTCTTTTGTCTCATTCGATCACATTTAACCAGTCACGTTTACCGTGCTAATCCGTGCCATTAGCGAAACATCATTTGGATACCTAGTTACACCGTCTTTTGTCTCATTCTATCAAATTTCAAACTGCTTTTAAATACAAAAGTAATCATTTTAAAACATTTAAAAAAACTCGCAACGCAATGAAACGGCTGAACCGATTTTGATCAAACATAACTAAGAACAATCCCGACAAATTCACCTTTCAAACAAACAAAAAAATAACGAAATCGGTTAATCGGTTCGGGAGCTACGATGCCACACACAGCCACACGCACAGACACACACACACGTCAAACTTATAACACCCCGTCGTTTTTGCGTCGGGGGTTAAAAAGACAAAACACTGCGGAACTGTTCCAAGGAATTTGCGATAGCTATGCGGTAGCGATTTCGTATTGAGTTTAATTTTTTGCCACATGCTAACAAAAAGCATTTAAAAATACATGAATGTTTTCATTTCATATTGAAAAAGCCGTTCGGCTTAACACATTAATCATTAAAAGGTACTCTGCCTAAAACTCTTTTCAGAATCCCTAATTGCATTCAACAAAGGATAAGCAGATTTGTAGCCCGAGAGAATTCGTATTTGAGGTATTAGGTGCAAAAACTGATTGTCTAGGCATAAAAACTGCCTGAAAAGAGGTGACCGAGGCATGACCGCTTACATCGAGGTGGCCTACTCCAAGGTGACTATGCTCGACCAAAACTGTGAAAAATGCAATTTTTCGATTATTTTTTTAGTTAACTTACCGCAAACTGTATTGGGCGCTTACACACTGACATTTAGCAGCGATCAATGTGCGGTTTGAACGTGATGCAGTCGTGATACAAATGATATGCATTCGAAAAGATCAACGTATATTAAAAGTACTGACACATATGCTCCTTAAAAAATGGTGATCCTGTTTTTTTTTTAACATTTATAGTCCTTTGTTTGACTACGATCTCACTTGTTGGTAAGTGACGATGTGGTCGTAGATGGAGCACAAAGGTCTAGAAGGCACCTATTCACTCTAGACTTGAAGAGACCCAGATTATAGTTTTCAGGAAAGACAGACGACGGTATTGTATTCCACTCCTTATCAGTTCGCATTGTAAAGGTAGAACCGAAACGTTTTGTGCGAATAGAAGGTATACTAATGAGGTAATTATGGTACTGAGCCGTACGCCTGATCGTCCTATGATGAAAAGGAGATGGTGGGATCAGATCGTGCAGTTCCTGGGAGCATTCCCCGAAATGTAACCTATAGAAGATCGAAAGGCATGCAACCTTACGGCGGTGCTCGAGACTCTGGATCTTAGCCTCCGCCATATGTTTCTCACCTATAAGCCTGAAAGCTCTACGTTCGATCGAGTCCAAGGCAGCAAAAGCTGGTATTTGGCCGAGCCATCCCAAACAAGGCAGCAGTACTCCATACCAACCCGGACTTGTGCTTTATATAAACTGGGAAGTTGTCGCGGTGTGAAGTAACGCTTTACCTTATTCAGGATGCCTAGCTTCATGGCAGCAGTTTTTGCCTTAGACTCGATGTAAGAGCCAAAGTTTTAGATTAGGCGTGAGCGAAACACCTAAGAGCTCGAGCTGATCTCCTATAGCTATAGTTCTCAATCTCATATAGCTCTTATAGTTCCTGTATTCCGTGATGTACCTGATCATGGAATACAGGAACTTGGAGAAACGGACTTTTTTTTGCCGAGAACAGACAAGCCTCCGTTAACCATTATTTAACCTCCATTTTGACTCTTCCCGCCATTTTCGAAAAGAGACGTCATCTACTTTAATTTTATTTCTTTTCTTAGTGTTTTTTTGAGTTATTTTCCAACGTAGCTCGTTTAAAGAGCACAAGTGTAGTGAACTGAAATGTAAGTGAATTGCGTGACTTTTAAAATTGACGATTCGAAATGATCCTTGTGATTACAATGAATAAAATACTTTTGACTTTGACTTTGGTAGAAATTGTCTAGCAAAGTTTTAGTAAAACTGCTACCGTTTTACGAAAACATGACTTTACTTTGATTTTGATGACTTGGAAGGAGTGAAACGTTGCAAATTATATTGAAAATACACTAATGAATATGAAAAATAACTTGAAAATGGAAAATTCACAAGAAGTGCGGTGGCGATTATGAAGGAAAAATAACTACCAAACAAAAAAAACACTTACTTTGCACGATGGGTTGCCCTGACAACTTAAAATAACTGTATGAATCGAAATCGATCACAGAAGAGTATCCATCACAGCGATAGAGAAGTGTCTAGATACAATCTTAACGTATCGTGACGCTTGCTACCAAAGGCTTGATAAAAGTTGGGAGTATGCCTCCCAGGACTTTACAAGCCAATAATAAAGAATTTTGAATTATTCATGTCTCAATGATAAAATACAAACTGCATACTTTGTTTATCTTATAAGCATATTATTTTATAATAGAATAGCCAAAAGTTGTTTTCCCACAACTTTATTATGATTGTGTTTGTGTGATAAAATCTAGATGGAAAATTAAACGACCAAAATCGAATGTTCACAATTCTCATTTGTGTTGGATATTTTTATAATAAAATACAAAAAGCTTGGTTCGTGATACAGATGAATGAGAATGGAGAGTCACTGTCCTATTATTCTTTATTGTACATAGAAATGACATTACAAATAAAATAAAACAAAAGATAGTGAAAAAAGAGGTCCGTTTAGGGTGGTATGTGGTGACCCTAAGACACTGTTTCTAGCTGTATAGTTTGTGGTATGGTTGAGGTATTTAAAAGTCTTGTATAAATGGTAAATGGTTTGTATTAAGAGTCACAATATTACTTAACTCACTAATAATTGTATAACTATGATTTTATGTTATATTAATGGTTTATGGTAGGTATATTAATGGTATGGTTTTTAGTGAGCACACGATACCTGAATGGCTGGTGATCGTGAACTGGCTCGGTTTTGGCAAATGCGTATCAAATTGCAGACGTTGCTTAATACATATTTGCTGTGTTCGGTTAAAACCTGAAAAGATAGTACAAAGGCGAGCTTAACCTTAAAGAGTTTTCTTACAGCAAACCTTTGAGGCAAGAGAGAGGTGATAAAGATGATAAATATGTATAAATACAGGAAGGTGTGTAAATAAAGGAAGGTGTGTCAACACAGGAAAAAACAGAAAAAATTAAAAAAAAAACATACATAACATAATATCAAGCTAACTTTTAAAATGCAAGAGGAAATATTAAAAGTAAAATATACTCACGTAAGTACCTACATATTTACTAAATATAGCTACTTAAACAAATAGTAAATAAATAAACTTACAATAAACGTAAAATATACTCACGTAAGTACCTACATATTTACTAAATATAGCTACTTAAACAAATAGTAAATAAATAAACTTACAATAAACGTAAAATATACTCACGTAAGTACCTACATATTTACTAAATATAGCTACTTAAACAAATAGTAAATAAATAAACTTACAATAAACGTAAAATATACTCACGTAAGTACCTACATATTTACTAAATATAGCTACTTAAACAATTAGTAAATAAATAAACTTACAATAAACGTAAAATATACTCACGTAAGTACCTACATATTTACTAAATATAGCTACTTAAACAAATAGTAAATAAATAAACTTACAATAAACGTAAAATATACTCACGTAAGTACCTACATATTTACTAAATATAGCTACTTAAACAAATAGTAAATAAATAAACTTACAATAAACGTAAAATATACTCACGTAAGTACCTACATATTTGCTAAATATAGCTACTTAAACAAATAGTAAATAAATAAACTTACAATAAACGTAAAATATACTCACGTAAGTACCTACATATTTGCTAAATATAGCTACTTAAACAAATAGTAAATAAATAAACTTACAATAAACGTAAAATACAAGAAGTGATAGTGCTCTTTTACTTTGCTTTTAAAAATGCACGTTCGCTGCTGATCAAATTTTCAATACAAAATAAATAAATAAATATAAATAATAGAATATAAATATTGCTGGACAGTTTACACAACATTATCTAGCCCCAAGCTAAGCAGAGCTTGTCTTATGGGTACTAGACAACTGATATACTTAATACAATATATTACATAGATAGATATTTTTGATTATATATAGAAAATACCCAGAACACCCTGAACAAATATCTGCGGATCGCACAAATATTTGTTCCGAGGCGGGAATCGAACCCGCAACCTACTACGTCGCAGGCAAACGTTCGCCCGCCGCGCCACAGAGGGCGTCAAACGTATCATTTAAAACTCCCCGGGTGTGTTTTCCAGCACCGAACGAAGGGCTGGCCCGGATAGCGTGGGGAATAGCATTTGTTACAGCGTGAACGGTGAACAACCCACCATATTAACGACTCGGAAGTGTGAGCAGAGAACTTGAGAAGAAGATACATTATTGACCTGCAAGGCGCACCACGAGGGACCAGAAAATCTCACAAAACTGTGATGAAATGCAATTGGTGTCAATCATCACCATCAATAGATGTCCACCACAGGCACAGACCTCCCCCATAGAATGCCATGAGTCTTGAACTGTGACGATCTCTGTAGCGTGTCGGGTGAGTAGCCGGCTGAGATGCGAAAGGTTGCAGGTTCGATTGCCCGCTGCGCGACAAATGTTTGTATGATCTGCAAATATTTGTTCCGGGTCTGGGTGTTATGGTACCATGGTACTCGTAGTTTCTGATACCCACAACACAGGGAATCCTAGTGTGGAGTCAGGACTATGTATGTGTCTGTTGGGTGTTATGTTATGATACGTGATACTTTTTTTTTAAACTTTGTGAATAACTGAACAATCATGTGGCCCACCCGATGTTAAGCGGTAACCACTGCCTTGAACAATGCATTATCACATAGCTCACGTCCACCTAGGACGCATCCTATGTGGCATTGCACTGCGCCCATCACCCTGAGACATAAAGATGAACAGTCTCATGTGCCTGTAATTTCACCGGCAACTACAAACATCCTTTCAAACCGGAACACAGCAATGCGAGTACTAACAGCAGAAGTAGGTATGGTGGTAGTACTTCCCCGGAAGAACTCTTTCACAAAAAAGCTCTACTACTACTCTATACTACTTACAATTATAAGCTTTACCCCAAAGGGTAGGCATTATGCTCCCGAGTTAAGTAAGCGTACACAAAAACATTTGTACAACTTGTAAAAAGCATAACGGTAAAGTAAAGTCATTGTTGTGTATTTGTATAATGTGGGTACTCGTGAAAAACTGAAATGCTGACTGTAAGTACTACCCTGCAAACATGAGTCAGCTTAAGGTGAGGTTAGAGTTCAAGCGTGTTGGAGGAATAGTCGACAAAGGGTGGGGTTATAGTCCGATCGGGCTAGATATATCATTGACATGGAATTAGTAGATTGTATCATAAGGGAGCAAAATAATATTTTTACGGCGAGGGCGCTTTTTTGAATCCAGAGCGAAGTGAGGGATTCTAGAGAAGAATCCCGAGCGTAGCGAGGGATTCTTTAGTAGCACGGAGGTTGTCACTATTGTGGAAAGGAACTTTACTGTTTCTTGATATCGTCTTCTTACCTGAAACAAATGAGAATTACATTAGCAAATTGCGTACGTAAGGCTCGTAAGGTTTGTTGTTGCTTTAGGTATTCATCATCATCATCATCAGCCTGTAGAAGTCCAATGCTAGACAGGCCCCTATAGAATGCCACGACGAACAATCTTGAGCCGCCTCCATCCACTTCGCTAACAGCAAAGTCGAGGTGGAGTCAAGTAAGTAAGTAAGTAATATCTTTTTCATCCCATCTATTCGAAAAGGACGACTGGGTTCGCCTTTAAGTGCACCCAACGGTGGTGTTTTCTATGTGAAACTTTTAGCGGGCAGTAATGAGTTTTGCGGCGCACTTATTAAGTTCCTAATTCAAAAAGTGCGCGGCAATAGTAGATTGTATCATAAGGGAGCAACATAATATTTTTACGGCGAGGGCGCTTTTTTGAATCCAGAGCGAAGTGAGGGTTTCTAGAGAAGAATCCCGAGCGTAGCGAGGGATTCTTTAGTAGAATCCTGAACGTAGCGAGGGATTCAAAGTACGTCGCCCGAGCCAAAAATATACATATGTTGCGCCCGTGTGATACACTCTTCTTTTCATCACCCACTATGAGAAAATAAAAGGCGCCTCATATGTTATTGTAATATTTTTTTGTGTTTTCTGTTTTTTGTGTGTTTTGGGTTTTTTTGTTTTGGGTTTTGGGCCGTCGTACCAGCCAGTATTTATTCAAACAATATTTGCGTTCGAATTATTTGGCGCTGGTTCCAAATTCAATAAGTGCGCCGCAATTATCTTTGCCGCGCACTTTTTGAATTAGGAACTTAATAAGTGCGCCGCAAAACTCATTACTGCCCGCTAAAAGTTTCTCATAGAAAACACCACTGTTGGGTGCACTTAAAGGCGAACCCAGTCGTCCTTTTCGAATAGATGGGATGAAAATATTGTTACCATTGCACCAGTTACAAAAATTACACTCTTAATAAGGTTATCAAAAAACTTTGCTAAAGCTAGGTTGATATGGTTGTGTCGGGGTGTGTCGTGGCGCGCCAGAACGCAATTGGTTACGTTTATTACCATGACTAGATCCACATTAATAGTTTTATTGGAATCTTGCAACTGAATTTTAAAGCAGTTATCTTCAACCGATTGAGATGAAATTTGGCATACCTGGCAAGTTCCGATGACAAAACAATATGATGGTGACAGCGAGCCGATCTGATTATGGAGATAGAAGGTGGACAACGGAAATCCTCGGTGGATAATATTAGACTGGGCGTGTTTAGGCTCATTTTGATCAGCACATAGTTACGATCACTAATTTTATAAAAGCTTGTATTCAAAAATATATTTTTCAGAAAAAATTTAATAAACTTGTTTTTAATTTACTTAATAAAGCCGTGGTGTGTCCGGCCCAAGAATAGACCCCTCCATCTCCTCCCGTGGATGTCGTAAAAGCCGACTAAGGGATTACCCGGACTTTTTTGTAAGATTCGTTGGTACAAGATTTGTCCTGACTGCTAGCTTGTTATGGAATGTGTTATTACAGGAAGAAAGCGTTAGCCGAGTCAGTCGTGGGAAGCAATGGTAGCAATGAGCTCACTACTTGTCACGTTTATTTCCCACGATGGTGCATTCCTGTTCTGGGTGTTATGGTACCATGGTACTCGTAGTTTCTGATACCCACGACACGGGGAATCCTAGTGTGGGGTCAGGACTATGTGTGTGACTGTTCGGTGTTATGTTATGTATTTCTATCATGTTTAAAGTGATACGCTACACATCGCACCGCACCCTAACAAACCCAAACGCACTTTACTAAACAAGCAAGCGATTAGCAACACAATTGAGGTTAAAAACCCCGAGGTCCGCCATCACCGTAGCGGGCCGGGCCGTAACGGACCAAGTGGGCCGCCATCTGGTCCCTAACATTCTACGCTACTAATATTACGCACCTACTCTCATGTACAGCTGGCAAAGATAATAGGCTACCTACTGTGTTAAGGGGCAGACAACAGCAAAATTCCGTCACTATCTAACTCAGTAAAGTTCAGGTAAGTACAAAAGTGGCAGAACAGCGCTCGCGCTACGAAAAGTGAACGAAGATCACGAAAAACGGTATTTAAACAAATATTTGCTGCGCAATCGAAAATATAAATCGACCATGCCCTCTAAAATAATTAATTATTACTCTTGTTAATTTTATCAAGGTACGTTGATAGGTAACAGAGATATTTACGTTATAAGCGCATTGTAGAGGTAAGTTCACGATTTTTGTTGGCTATAAAATTTATCGTAATCGTGTTTTGGGCTCGATAATGCCCTTGTAAATTTGATGGAGATTGACATATATATATTCTGGTGTGTGAAACCGTGCAGATTTTGCTAAAAATACGTTTAAAAATACTATTTGACTTTTGACAGCCTCTTAGGGTGATTAGTCACCCCAAATTCTGTCGATCTAACTCAGTAAAAGTTCAGATAAGTAAGAACGGGGCAGAACAGAGCATGCGGAACAAATAATAGTGAGCGAAAATCACGAAAAACTGCAACTGTCTCAAGTAAATGACTATTTAAAAAATCTAAACTTATGTTTTTATAAACCTATAAATTGCCTTTAATATTTTAAAAGAATCATTAAAATGCTTCAGGCGTTTGGAAGCAAGTAGGCTTTTTTTTGTATAAACCATAGGATTTTAATTTTCTATCGAAAGCAACAGCAAATTAAAACTAGTAAACTTATTTTTCTATTGTATTACGTACAAAATTTAAAAAATTCAAACTAAACAGTTGTGCTTCCTGAAGACCACTGCTAACGATCTAAAGGTAGCTGAATTGATCCAAATCACTACCAGACTTCCGTCTGTAAGATGCTGGCTGCATTGCCACGCTGAATGGCAATACTAATGCGTTGAGCCAGATAAGAGCCAGCTCTCGGGTCACGTGTCGCTTAGACCAGACACCCAGAAATAATTTTGAAAACGCGAAGTGCCCTTTACCCCACTTGTTAATTGATTACTTGTATTAGATAGACTAACCATGAAGCTTATCGAATAAACATGCGTTCGTAAAACCTTCAAATACATCGTTCTTATTGTAGACACGGCAAGGTCATGCAAAGGTTGTTACGAAACACTACAAAGAATAGCCTCAAAATAACATAAAAACATTTTTGACGACTTACACTTTTAACCATCATCTGTTTTCCTTAGGCTGGGCCAACCCTAGGGCAGAAATCAAAACATAAAAAATGCTTCGCGCCGTTCGAAACAGCAGTTTTTATTGAATATCTAGTAAAGTATAGATAATTTTACAAAACCCAAACTAAACCCTCGGCTTTGTTGCATTGATTTTATTTATCTCATTTCGTACCCATAAATATGCATATTTACACATATGCATTATTTTAATAAACAATCGAATCTAGGCAAAAAATAGACGTAACTTTGTTTATTTTTTTCTATCGAGAATATATTTTGTCCTGTCGAGTTTCTGGTACAGTGATCCCTCGGAATTATAAAGTAGTATCGACATATATTTTTAATTTGAATATACAATATTGATAATTAGTCTGTTTAAAATCAAATCTAAGATTAGGAAATTTGCGGCATACCGTACCTTAAGAACAGGTAGAGGTGAACATGAAATTTATAAGACATATAAAAATCGGTGGGCTTATCTTAAAGTGCTGTAAGAAAATCTAATTTTAAACTCAATGCATTCAAAATACATACATAGATACACGCCTTTTTTCCGAAAGGGTAAGCAGAGCCTCAAATGGGCCCCTTTTCACTGAGGGTTGCACCATTGTGGGAAATAGACGTGACAAGTGGTGAGCTCATCGCCTCAATTGCTTCCCACGACTAACACTGCTAACGCTTTCTTCCAGTAATTTGTCCTGTCGAGTTTCTGGTACAGTGATCCCTCGGAATTATAAAGTAGTATTATTACATTAACACATTTCTTAAATAATCTAGCAGCCAGGACAAATCTTACACCAACGAATCTTATAAAAAAGTTAGGGTAATTCCTTAGTCGGCTTTTACGACATCTATTGGAGGAGACGGAGGTGTCAATTCTTAGGCCGGACACACCACGACTTTACTAAGTAAATTTAAAACAAGTTTTATTAAATTAGAGATAGGAGTCGTAAAATTATGACAAGTTTTTTCTGAAAAATATTTTTTTAAAGACAATATTTTATAAAATTAGTGATTGTAATCGTGTTCTGATCAAAATGAGCCCAGTCTAATATTATCCATCGAGGTGTTCCGTTGTCCACCTTCCGTCTCCATCATCAGATCAGCTTGCTGTTGCCATCATATTGTTTTGTCATTGGAACTTGACAGGTATGCCAAATTTCATCTCAATCCGTTGAGGATAACTGCTTTAAAATTCAGTTGCATGATTCCGCCCGGATTCCACCCAGCATACAGCATATAAAACTTGGACTTGGACACTTGGGAAAACATACTAAAGTCATGATTTATTAGCAAATTACAAACGACACTTACATTTTATGTTTAAATTAGAGGAATTCAGACTATTTATCTTCCAAAAAAGGTTCAAGTAAATTTTAACAGCATGATACCTTCAGGGCGTGACTGTCGCTCTCACTTGTCCGTTTATTTAGATTCCTAAGTTTGTCTGTCAGTATGGCTCACAAATATACATAAATACACACAAAGCTTTATCTATTATAGATTTTATGCCCGAAATACTACAAAACTTACAGAAGTTGAGGCGAGGTCAAAGGTCATATAAAGGTCGAACGAAATAACTCTTCAAGTAATAAAATACATGACTTTCCGATATTTTCTAAGTCTGGATTCGATCGAGCGAACTGTTACGTCACTAAGTTGTTACAATACACTTTATCCCACTAATATTTTACGGTACTACTATACATACATCAGACATACGCCTTTTCACCCGAAGGGGTAGGCAGATCAATGTGCCTCTTTTCAGAGTGGGTTGCACCATCGTGGAATATAGACGTGACCAGTGGTGAGCTCATCGCCTCCATTGCTTCCCACGACTGACTCGGCTAACGCTTTCTTCCAGTAATAACACATACATACATACATACATAGACACACGTCTTTTCCCCGACCGATTGGGGCTTTATTTTTAATGTTCGTAATAGTCCGAATAATGGTTCAGGGAAAGAAAATTTTGATAAGTTATCCCGACTATGCTTTTTTTTAAGGTATTGCCCAATCTAAAAATGAACTTCCTTCCACCGCTTTTACCTGGCACTTGACACAAGCTTGAAGTTTCAAAATGATCCGTATGGTTGCGGAATAAGTACCTTACATTTTATTTTGACGTAATTAAGTTTCCAGTTTTAGGTTGATTTATATCTAACATAGTTATGAATAGACATTAGGTCCTCTACTTCCCCCTCTTTCCGCGTAACCCCCTTTCCTGGAACATTATGTAGTGGACAGACGTAATTTCTACACAGGCAGCCATGTTGCAAACGTACAGTAACCTCTACGAAATTTCGTAGATGCTCTACGACATTAATTACTTTTAGATAATAATATGTTATTTTTTATTTGATTCTGATTCTGATTCTTTGATCATCTGTCACAAGGTCTTTTTCAGGTCCTACGAGACTGTCTAAGGTAACCAAGAAAAAACCAGTCTAGCTACGTACGAACATATTTTAATTTCTACGGGCAATCTACCTGTCTAAAGTATAGCCAGTCTATCCATCGAGGAGTTCCGTTGCCCAACTTCCGTCTCCATCATCAAAACAGCTCGCTATCAACAATTGTATTGTCATCGTAACTTGACAGGTATGGTCAAGGTTAACTGGTTAAAAATTCAGTTTCATGATTTGTCCCACAATAACATACTAACAGGTCAAATTAAATGAAAGCTTATAAGATACTAGCGACTCGCCCGGTTTCGCACGGGTAGCCCCTGGTGAACTCCCTCCCCCCTCCTACCCCTCCCACCTATGTCAATCTCCTGGTTCTAAGCTACCTCCCCACAAATTTTCAGCCAAATCGGTTCACCCGTTCTTGAGTTATAAGTGGTGTAACTAACACGACTTTGTTTTATATATATACTAGCAACTCGCCCCGGCTTCGCACGGGTAGCCCCTGGTGAACCCCCCCTCCTCCTAATTACTTATTCTACTATTCGGAGCGGAGAAGAATCCACCAAAAAGGAGATAACTAACTTCGGTCCAGCCGATCTTGAGTTTAAAGTGGTGTAAATAACACGACTTTGTTTTATATATATAGATAGATAAGACAGTACACGCTACGCTTGACATTCGTTATTTAAATAAGTTGCTGAAAAATTTGCAACACAAAATTAAATATTCGTTTCCCGAAAAATTCTAATTTCAAGCATCATACCTGCCAAACAATTCCCGCCAAAACCCCTCTTTGTCTACTGATAGCTACGAAGGCCTGTAACAATACCCACTTGACCGATTTTTTCATCTACCCTCAAAACCGTGCTTCAAAAATCTTGTGCACAGAGTTAAAATATACCGTAGAGTGAAACTTGCCTAGTTGCAAAAAAGGTCCGTAAATAAGTCCATAATTATGAAAACGAGTATGTGGTTTGTCGAATTTAATTCCATTTCATATTTTACTAATGGAATGCCTGCGTGTACTTTTCCAGACAAACTTCAGCACCCCGCTGCACCCCCTTGAATTTCTTGAATTCCTTTCTTAGTGCACCCCTAGACCACAAAAGGAACGGTACCTAGGACTTATGGTTTAGGCTGTGCTTTGATAGTCAGTCAGTCAGTCAGTCAGGCAAATATTTTATACATATTGATTACTTTTTTCGTCCTCTATTAGCGATTATAATAAGATTATTGTGTTTTTTAAATAAAAGCTATTATAAAATGTTCATCTCACTGATGATGATGATGAAATTAGTAAGCAGAACCGTGTGCTGATCAAAATGAGCCCAAACACGGGCAGTCTACTATTGACTATCGAGGAGTTAAAAGTTAGATTATAGGAACCGCTTAACATCAGGTGGGTCATCTACTTGATCCGTCATCCCAAGGCGTATAAAAAAAATAAAAAGTTCCGTTGTCCACCTTCCGTCTCCGGCTCCGTCAAATCAGCTCGCTGTCACTACAATATTGTATTGTCATCGGAACTTGACATGTATGCAACATTTCAGCTCAATCGAACGAAGCTCTGGTTCAAAGTTCAGTTGCAAGATTTGACGGACACACATATATTGCAAGTTAAATAAAATCTTTTGATAATCTGCCCAAATATCAAGGTTTTTCACTGTATTCAAACTAAGGATCGAGCTGATGTAATCCTAAAATAGTCTCTTTCAGCCATTTTCTAAAAGAGACGTCGTCTACTTTTATTTCATTTCTTTTCCTAGTGTTTTCTTGAGTTATTTTGTGTTATTTTGGTGGCATTTTAACCCATGTAGCTCGTTTGCACAAGTGTAGTAAAATGAAAAGGAAGTGAATTGTATGACTTTTAAAATTGGTGAAAATTGTCTACCAAAGTTCAATGACACAATAAAAGTGAATAGACTTTGGGTACTATATAGGTACAAGTTTTTTTTATCTGTGCTTTGGATCAGCGTTCAAAAAGTGTCCGAACTAAAAGAGAGACAAAACGGATAAAGAGTTTGCTGTAAAACGGTGGCCACTTTACAAATACCGGTGACTTTGACGACTTGGAAGGATTGTAACGTTGCATAAAATTATACCTGAAAATGGCAAATGCACAAGGGCGACGACAATTATTTTGAAAAATTAAAAAAAAACTCAATGAAACGGCTGAACCGATTTTGATCAAACATAGCTAAGAACACTCCCGAAAAATTCACCTCTCAAACAAAAAAAAATACGAAATCGGTTCATCCGTTCGGAAGCTACGAGGCGACAGACAGATACACACACAGACACGTCAAATTTATAACACCCCGTCGTTTTTGCGTCGGGGGCTAAAAAAACTAATATATTATTTTCTCCTGTGATTCCTTTTTGCTGATGGTTCTTACAGGGCGCTCTATACTATCCCGCCTCTAAGATCTCGTCCTATTTTCGCTATCTCCGAACCCTATCTGACGTTATTTAATGTTATTCTATACATTGAGCCGAGTCCCGAAAATACTTTTATAAATAATAGGAAAGTAAGTACCATGACTGCTGATAAGATTACGAGTTGTGAGAAAAGGCGTTACTGCTGCCTATTGATCGTTATCAGATAATTAAACATGAAATGATTGCTATAGTTACATACATACATAGACACACGCTTTTTTCCCCGAAGCACAGATAAAATAATACTATACCCCGAAGGCAGAGCCTCAATGGGCCTCTTTTCACAGTGGATTGCACCATTGTGGACTATAGACGTGACAAGTGGTGAGCTCATCGCCGCAATTGTTTCCCACGACTGACTCTGCTAACGCTTTGTTTCAGTAATCACACTTGCCATAATAATCTAGCAGCCAGGACAAATCTCATACCAACGAATCTTACAAACAAGACCGGGTAATCCCTCAGTTGGCTTTTACGATATCCACGAGAGGAGACGAAGGGATATATTCTTAGGGCGGACACACCATACATGTCCTATATATTTATTATAAATTCCACTAATATCATAAATGTCAAAGTTACAATGTTTGTGTGTTTGTTACTCAATCATGCCGAAACGGCTGAACTGATTTCAAAGAAATTTGGTGAACAAATAGATTATGGCCTGGGTTGAGCTATAGGATACTTTAACCCTGGTAAAACGCGAACAAAGCAGCGGGCGGACACTAGTATACAATATATTTATTAGTATAATTTACGAAAGTAAATTAGATTTTTGTGGAAAATATATTTTTCAATACAAGCAATTCAATACACAATTTGTGATCGTAACCGTGTGCTTATCAAAATGAGCCTAAACACGGCCAGTCTACCATTATCCCTCGAGGAGTTCCCTTGTCCACCTTCCGTCTCCCACATCAGATCAGCTCGCTGTCACCATCATATTGCATTGTCAATTGACAGGTATGCCAAATTTCAGCTCAATCGGTTAAGGATAACTGCTTTAAAATTCAGTTGCAAGATTCCACCCAGACAAACAAACATACATTATAAAAGCTTGTAAAATACAAAACTGTCACACGTCCGGATAATGTAATTTGGCGGGTTATACCCCCCGGGGGTCGTTAGTCGGACATGTTCCGACATGTTCCATCATCGCGCAATGTACGAGAAGGCCACCGTCCGGTAAATATTGGCATTGATTCGCTGATAGGGCCCAGACTATTTACTAAGGAAAATATAGGAAAACCTCTTATTTTGAAGTAGGTATTTGGCTCAGTATTTGGTCGGGAAATTGTCACGGTCTTACATAACGGCTGGAAGTAGGTCAGTTATATTAACACTTAGATACACGAAGTTCTTTGGAAAGCCTACATGCTTCTATGGGCTGATGTGGATTATGTTAAAGTGATGACCAGCGTATTTTTTTATTTTTAAAATATAAATATATTTAGGAAGGTAATTTTCATAAATGAAAACAAGTTCCTGTCGGCGTTGTGTTATTTAATATACTGCAGGCAATAAAACCATAGGATAAAAATGGTTGCACTCGTAACTACGAAAACAGAGGCTACTGTACAATAGTAGATTGTATCATAAGGGAGCAACATAATATTTTTACGGCGAGGGCGCATTTTTGAATCCAGAGCGAAGTGAGGGATTCAAAGTACGTCGCCCGAGCCAAAAATATATGTTGCGCCCGTGTGATACACTCTGCTTTTCATCACCCACTATGAGAAAATAAAAGGCGCCTCATATGTTATTGTAATATTATTATTTAATAAAACAAATGGTTGTTTTTTTGTGTTTTTGTGTTTTTTTTGTTGTGTTTTTGTGTTTTTTTGGGTGTTTTTTTGTGTTTTGTGCTTTTTGTGTTTTTTTTGTGTTTTTTTTTTGTTTTGTGTTTTTTGTGTGTATTGTGCTTTTTTGTTTTTTTTGTATTTTTTTTGTTGTGTTGTGTTTTTTGTGTTTTTTTTTGTGTTTTTGTGTTTTTTTTGTGTTTTGTGTTTTTTGTGTTTTCTGTGTTTTTTTTTGTTTTGTGTTTTTGTGTTTTGTGCTTTTTTGTGTTTTTTTGTTTTTTTTTTTGTTTTGTGTTTTTTGTGTGTATTGTGCTTTTTTGTGTTTTTTTTGTATTTTTTTTTTGTGTTGTTTTTTTTTTTTTTGTGTTTTTGTGTTTTTTTTGTTTTTTGTGTTTTTTGTTGTATATTTTTTTTGTGTTTTTTTGTGTTTTGTGTTTTTTGTGTTTTTTGTGTTTTTTTTTGTGTTTTGTGATTTTTTGTGCTTTGTGTTTTGTGTTTTTGTGTTTTGTGCTTTTTTGTGTTTTTTTTTTTTTTTTTTTTTGTGTTTTTTGTGTGTATTGTGCTTTTTTGTGTTTTTTTTGTATTTTTTTTTGTGTTGTGTTTTTGTGTTTTTTTTGTGTTTTTGTGTTTTTTTTTATGTTTTGTGATTTTTGTGTTTTGTGTTTTGTGTTTTTGTGTTTTGTGTTTTTTGTGTTTTTTTTGTGTTTTTGTGTTTTTTTGTGTTTTGTGTTTTTTGTGTGTTTTGGTTTTTTTGTGTTTTTTTTGTTTTTGTGTTTTTTTTTGTGTTTTGTGTTTTGTGTATTTTTGTGTTTTTTTTTGTGTTTTGTGTTTTTTGTGTGTTTTGGGTTTTTTTGTTTTGGGTTTTGGGCCGTCGTACCAGCCAGTATTTATTCAAACAATATTTGCATTCGAATTATTTGGCGCTGGTTCCAAATTCAATAAGTGCGCCGCAATTATCTTTGCCGCGCACTTTTTGAATTAGGAACTTAATAAGTGCGCCGGAAAACTCATTACTGCCCGCTAAAAGTTTCTCATAGAAAACACCACCGTTGGGTGCACTTAAAGGCGAACCCAGTCGTCCTTTTCGAATAGATGGGATGAAAATTTATTTCTTACACTTTAAGCAATATTTCCAATTTTAATGCACCACATTTAACATATATTCACGCCTTAATCTGGATAAACGATCGCGCAGTACAAAACTGTGCCTAGCATTTCGGGGAAAAAAGAATAGAATAGAATATAATGCGAAAAGTATGTGTTTATGTATGTAAAATGAAAGTGAGCTGAATTGTCTACGAAATAAATAGATGTGCTACGCCGCGCCGCGTAGCATGCCGCTACGCCATACAGGTAGGCTTGTATTGAATTGACCAATACCAGTTTACATTGAATAAAAGCGTGTATAAATACTTCTGTAATTTTTCACTATTCTATTCGTTGGTCAAATCAACTCCTAATTCAAACCTTTGTACTACACAAGACAAATAAATGGGTTAAATATAGTACAAAACCCATTCCTAAAAAGGTGTTAACCCTAGTTTCTGTAGTTCTGACATTATATCAAGAGACAACTAGATTTTCGTCGCTCAAAGCGCTTTTCTTATCACAGGCGAATAGTTTTCTTTTTATTTAGCTTTTTCGCTCTCACCCGCGTTCATTAGGCTTATTTTACGCTTCTTAGAGAAAAGAGTTGTTTCAATTTATTTTTTGACGGAGTATCTTATTTTACCGCAGAGAAATAGTGAATTTAAAAAATGTTCGCCTTTGTTTTGAGTAATTTCGTCATTATCCTAAAGTCCACTGCTGGAAATAGGCCACCCCAGACTGGTTTTGAGCCGCCTGTATCCACCGTGTAAAATGTCGTCGGCCCAGGAGAACATGACGGCCTTCCTACGTCGTCCGGTTCTTATTCCCCAACGGCTGTTAGGGAGCTATATGGCCTGCCCATTGCCACTTCAACTTGCTAATTCTGAGAGTTATGTCGGTGATCTTGGTTATTCTCAGGTTTTTAGGTATCTTGGTTGTCAGTTATTTTATCTCAATCGATTCGGAAGCGCTTCGACCAAAATAAAAAAGTTGGGACAGACCTTACCCATACGAAACGTCGATGAAAAATAAGTCACAATTACAACGTAGCGAAAATGTCTACAAAACACGTACCTTATGTCACTTGTTGCCGTCACAAACACCGACTAAAGCTAAGTGAGTTCACTCACTCACTCACTTTATAAACTTGAAAACTATCGTTCCCTGATGGGTGCATCAAACCCATACGTGTGTGGGTATCTATGGATAGGTCTTCAAAAATGGTACTGAGTTTTCTATTTTTTTTTTCCAAACTGAATAGTTTGCGCGGGAGATACTTCCAAAGTAGTAAAATGTGTCTGTCCCCAGGTAACTTCTAAAATAAGAAAATGATAAAACTAAAAAAAAAAAAATATGTACTATGTAAACATCCAACGAAAATATAAATCGTAAACCATCTAAGTACTTTTATATTATGTTACTTGCTGCTACGGAACCCTTCATGGGCGAGTCCGACTTGCACTTGGCCGCTTTTTTATTTGGGACGAAGCGGATGCGGTTAGTTATTTATAAAGAGTACAATTTTTACAGATTTCCGTCTAACTAGGCGCCTTTGTACAGGCTGATTCAGCCCATTTAAATGCTGATCGAATTTAGCCAGTCTAATATAATCCATCGAGGCGATCCGTTGTCCACCTTCCTTTTCCATCATCAAGATCAACTCGCAGTCACCATGATATATAATGTCATCAGAACTTGACAGGTATGCAAAATTTGATCTCAATCGGTTGAGGATAACTGCTATACAATTCAGTTGGAAGATTTGAACCGAACATACTGTATACTTAACATACAAACGGTCTAAGATATGTGTCCGGTCTAAGAATAGACCTCTCGTGGATGTCGTAAAAGCCGACTAAGGGATTACCCGGACTTGTTTGTAAGATACGTTGGTTGGTATACGATTTGTCCTGGCTGCAACCATAATTAAGGAATGTGTTATTACTGGAAGAAATAGTTAGCAGAGTCAGTCGTGGGATGCAATGGCGGCTATGAGCTCACCACTTGTCACGTCTATTTCCCACGATGGTGCAACCCACGGTGAAAAGAGGCCTATTTGAGGCTCTGCCTAACCTTTCGGGGAAAAAGGCGTGTGTCCATGTATGCAAGATCTATCTATGTAGATAGATAGATAGATAGAAAACTCTTTGACGACCTCTGTGGCGCGGCGGGCGAAGCTTGGCCTGCGACGCAGGAGGTTGCGGGTTCGATTCCCGCCTCGGAACAAATATTTGTGCGATCGCAGATATTTGTTCAGGGTGTTCTGGGTATTTTCTATGTATAATAAAAATATCTATCTATGTAATATATTGTATTAAGTATATCAGTTATCTAGTACCCATAACACAAGCTCTGCTTAGCTTGGGGCTAGATAATATTGTGTGAACTGTCCAGCATTATTTATTATTTATTTATTATTTATTGAATTCACTTTAAAATAATAAAATAACATACTTATATTATCTTACAAACTAGTTCACGGTGGTACAATGGGCGGCCTTATCGCTAAGAGCGATCTCTTCCAGGCAACCTTTAACCTGTATTTATTGAGTCATAAAGGAAGATTTTCTTACTAGCTTGAAAAAAGCCTTTAACTGTGAGGTAGAAAGAACCTGGGTGGTGAAAGGCTTAGGCTCTAGACAATATGCTGTAATTGAAAAGTAATTATCGCTCAATTTCCGAAGCAATCATAAATGTCAAAACAACCCGATTCTGAAAATAGGTCAAATCTATATCAATTAACGAAAAACGCCTTTTGACATCTAGAGCGAGACCCATCATAGCACTTGCTGAATTAAAAGAAAATACTGTTGGCCTTAGATGAAAAAGAAAGAGATCGTCGAAGACATTTTGGTCAAATGAATACAGGCCCATTGAACCTATAAGGTTCATTACAACATGACAACAACATGGTTTTGATGAAACTTTGTATTCGAGATAGATTTTGACCTGAATTATAACACAGATGATATTTTTTTTAGTAACTAAATTATAGGCATACACCGTATCATACAGAACACTGGATCATATCCACCGGATCAATCAGTAACTACTCAGATCATATAGTAATAAATTATAGGCATATACGGGACCAATTTTTTTTAACGTTGATAGACCTTTGTTCTCCACGATCTCACCTGTTGGTATGACGATGTGGCCGATGATGGAGCACAAAGGTCTAGAAGACACCTATTCACATTCTAGACTTGTAGAGACCCAGACTATAGTTTTCAGGAGAGACAGACGACAGTAGTGTGTTCTACTCCTTAGCGGTTCCCATTATAAAGGTAGAACCGAAACGTTTAGTGCGAATACAAGGTATACTAATGAGTTAAGGATGGTACCGAGCTGTGCTTTACGGCGGTGCTAGGATCATAAAGAACACTGGATCATATCCACCGGATCAAGCAGTAAATACTCGGATCATACAGTAACTCAATTATAGCATATGCGGGGTCGTAGCCATCAGATCTATCAGTAACTACTCGAATTTATCGAGAAACGCTCATCCTTTTATATTGTTTGATCTGAGCGCGCTACCCTTCAGGTATTAAACTCGGAACAATTAAAACTAAACAAACTTGAAACGATTTAATAACTCAAAAAGCACGTCAATTAATGGGGTGTACTTATAATTTGCTACTCCTTTATTCTCTTTCTCTCCTTGTATTAAAACGGCCAGTATACTATTAATCATCGAGGAGTTCCGTTGTAAACCTTCTGTCTCCATGATCAGATCAGCTCGCTGTGACCTTATATTGTATTGTCATCGGAACTTCAATTAGTGCGTCCTACTAGTAATGACCTATGGTGCCGAGACGTGGACACTCACGGTAGGGCTAATCCATCAGTTCAAGGTTGCATAGCTCGCTATGGAACGGGCTATGCTCGGAGTTTCTCTGAAAGACAAAATCCGCAATGAGATTATCCGACAGAGAACTAAAGTCATCGACATAGCCCACCGGATTAGCAAGCTGAAGTGGCAATGGGCTGGTCATATATGCCGAGGAACTGACAACCGTTAAGGTAAGCTAGTTGTTGAGTGCAGGAGACCGCGTCTTGGCAAACATAGCGTGTGGCGCCCTCTGGCTAGGTGGAGCGATGACCTGCGAAAGGCGGCAGAAAGTGAATGAGAAGAGCCAAAAACCGGGCTCAGTGGTGCATATTGGGATAGGCATATGTCCAACAGTGGACTAGTGTAGGCTGATGATGATGATGATGATGATGATCGAAACTTGATACGTTAGCCATTCAGCTCAATCGGTTGGCAGGAAATGGTTCAAAATTCAGTTGCAAGATTTTTCCCAAACATAGGCACAGATGAACAGGTCCAGTTAAATAAAAGCTTGTTATAATAATATTTCACCAACCCCTTACGAACTTTTCCTGAATTCATCTCACAAAAATGTCACGTACAACAAAATCAATTAGTACTACGATGTAATAAATTCAGAGGGAGACATTGAAGGGAATATTTAATTGTATCAAAGTTTCAACCCCTCTGTCCGGGGAAGACAGAGATGTACTCAGTATTGGGGCCAGGGGCAAAGATTTACCCCAATTTAAAAGAGGACAAACTGGACTACGCAAATGAGTAATGCCCCCATTCGATGGACCAAACACATTATAGAGGCCACAGGAAGGCAGTGGATGAAGGCAGCTCAAGACCGTCTATAAAAGCATTCTATTGGGGAGGCCTATATACAGCAGTGATCTTTTGTATGCTGCTGCTGATGATGATGATGATGAAAATATAATAAAATATTCAAAATTGAACGAAAACTATCAAATGCATTCACACTGTTTCATTCATTAGCCACCTCCCATAAGGAAAAGAAGGATAGACACTGTAAAAGATATGATATTCAAACACATGAACCCAACAAAAAATTGATTGATAACCCATTAAACGGAAAAAGCTTACGAATAAAAATGTTTCTGGCAGATCCATAAAACATAACTTAAGCTCAACAGTCACATATATTTACTTCTTTTGCAGATTTGGATAGTATTTGGTGTGTTGATAGATGGGGGGGATTGGGAAGGGTGGGGTGGGTATGGGGGAGTTCGGGATGTGAGAGGGGGGAGGGTTGGTTACCGGCACTACCCGAGCGACGCCGGAGCGAGTTGCTAGTATGATATTTTTTAACCACTAAGTCAAAAACTCGTAACATCCTAAGCATGATGTGAATTATGCAACTTACCCCTTTATTTTAGATTTGCCCCTTTCGCCTCCCTTGATATGACCCTGTTGGGGTTGTAAAGTTTAATAGCAAGTTATCTAAGGGCATTGAATCTGTCATTGCGGATCTCATGAACGTCTTTCAAGGATTTTGTGGTTTTTGTTGTAAAGGAGTCTGAAGTTCGTTAATAGGTACGAGTCGATGAAACCGCGGAAGTTAGAATTTGTTCGAGTAACCCGAATACCTGCTTGATTTTGTCAAATTTTAATGCTTTACGGTCATACTCAGATACCCTAATCAACCTAATGCAGTCCGCGTCTTAGGGACGCTTAGTAATTTGTATCAGTGATCTACGTTTTAGTACTAGTAAGGAAGACCGGGGTAAAGCCGTATAGCTAAAGATCTAGGTCTATAGGCTTGTGTGAAGTTGTATGTACCTACTGTGGATAAAAATAAATGTAATGTAATGTGTGTTAGGTATATAAGTTATTATTGTGTGTAACCTGTGTAATGTGTAATTGTGTAATGTGTAATTCTAATGACCCCATGTTGGTTGAATAAATAAAATTAAAATTTGAATTTATAGGTCGTTAATTTTAAAACAAAAAAGTATCAAATCAACATTTTTAATTAGTCGGTCTACCTAGGTACACAATTACATAAACATATTTCTAAAATTAAGGCACATAAAAAAAAATACACAAAAATAGTGAACCTCTAACATTTACGGTTTTACCCCGACACCTGGGTAAAATCGTATACTATATACGATATTGCCCCTACAGTAATAAATCAATACATCGACGACGTAACGGTTGGTTTGAATCGTCCTAGGCATTTACTTATTGAAGAATTCAGATCATTGTTCTCTCCGTATTCGTTCACTCTATCTTCTAACGTCGACATCCGCATCTCATATTTTTTAGAAGCTTACAGTTATCCCATACTTCCCTCATAAATCGATTGGACGTCTGATTTCATATCATCAGGATCCCAGCTTTGTCTATCAGTAATTATTTTGTAAATTCATGGCATTTTTGTGGCATCTGTAAACAAAATACAAGGAAACTCATCTACTTGGGTCAAAATCGTATATGGCCGATTTTACCCAGTACGGTTTTGTCGCACGGCTATGTTTGAAAACACTTCCCTCACTACTATAAATACAATGCAAATTCGACGGTACAATTTTCATTAATTACGCGTAAATACACGACCTTCAACATAGATGATGAGCAACAGTTCTGCAGTTCACGTCCACTTCACCACAATAGCTAGAATTTTCAGAAGTATAAGATCAGGACCTCTAAAAAACAGTAAACTCAAATAATAATAATAATAATAATAAATAATAAATATTGCTGGACAGTTCACACAACATTATCTAGCCCCAAGCTAAGCAGTGCTTGTGTTGTGTTGTATTTTCGTAACGTGTGCACCTGCCACAACCATTGTTTGTTGACAAAACACTCTGATTGGTGGACTCAGGTGAGCGGCTTGGGCGCGGGAAATATGAATGATTGACGAGAATATACATGCCATACGGTTTTACCCCGGTATACGGTTTTGTACGGGTCTCCCCTAGAGCTTTTTTGTGACAGAGTTCCTCCGTCCCGTTCCACCGTTTTATTAAAACATGACTTGAATGCGACTTGTACGACTTAGAAGGAGTGTAACGTTGTAAATTATATAAAAAATACACTACTTGAAAATGGCAAAAGCTCAAGCCGTGCGACGCCAACAAAGAAAAAAAACACTTAAATTATTTTACTTTTGACTACAGTTATAAGGGCCCTAACTCACTGAGATGTCATGGCGACGTCGCTGGCTACGTATCCATGGATACCTTCGGTTGCCAGATGGAGTTGCCAGTGGCTAATCAGTTGTCTCACACGTGTGCGCTGTGCGTCCGTCTGGGCGCCCGGTTGGACACCGAGTGAGTGAGACGTAGCTTGCTCATGTACATAGTATTGGCTACGTCGCCAGCGTGCCAGGTATCCAGTCTCCACAAAGTTGACAAACTGTTGCCAAGTGAGTTAACTGCCATAAATTTTAATATGAATTGTTTGGATACGTAGCCGGCGACGTCACCATGGCATCTCGGTGAGTTGGGGCCCCTTTTTATAGTCAGTGAAAGAGTATACTTTAATTTACTAAATAAAAGCTAGCAACCCTAAAATCAGGCCTTAGTGCTTTATTCCGATCAAACTACGAAAATTACTAAAACTTTTACCTATAGAAATACTTTAGCATGAAAGCAAATTGGCAGTTTCGATCAAAGGTTCGATCAGCAACTTCAAAGCTACAAACGTCAAACAAAGCCCGTTTAGTACATACAGCTTTTTGTACCCAATTTGCTGAAGGTCATATCTAAGCGGCACCAGCGAAAATTGGATTGAGGCGAAATACTGCAAACTAGCTCTGTTCAGTACAAAATAGGTATATACCTTCTAAAAGACGTCAAAGTAAATAAACTTCGGTCAGCGCTAGGTGGATGCTCTTGCTTTTAGCGCGAAATTATTATTTTTTGTGTTTTTTTGCTCATTACAGTTCGTGAACACTTCTTCAGATAGCGAAAGTTGATTTCGCGAGAAATAGGAGACTTAACACACATGTTCTAATTGATAGTAAGTATTAATATCACCAGTTTAGCTACGATCCCCCTAAACAAAACAAAAACACAAAAAATGTGTTAGGGGTATCGTAGCTAAACTGATGTTATTTATAAGATACTATCATTTAAAACATGTGTGTTAAGTCTGCCAATTCTCGCGAAATCAACTTTCGCTATCTGAAGAAGTATTGATGAGGCCTAATGAGCAAAAAACACAAAAAAAGTATAATATAGCGCCGCATGCGAGGGCATCCACCTTAAAAAGTTGAATATAGCGCCGCATGCGAGAGCATCCACCTTAAAAAGTTGAATATAGCGCCGCATGCGAGAGCAGCCACCTTAAAAAGTTGAATATAGCGCCGCATGCGAGAGCATCCACCTTAAAAAGTTGAATATAGCGCCGCATGCGAGAGCATCCACCTTAAAAAGTTGAATATAGCGCCGCATGCGAGAGCAGCCACCTTAAAAAGTTGAATATAGCGCCGCATGCGAGAGCATCCACCTTAAAAAGTTGAATATAGCGCCGCATGCGAGAGCATCCACCTTAAAAAGTTGAATATAGCGCCGCATGCGAGAGCATCCACCTTAAAAAGTTGAATATAGCGCCGCATGCGAGAGCATCCACCTTAAAAAGTTGAATATAGCGCCGCATGCGAGAGCATCCACCTTAAAAAGTTGAATATAGCGCCGCATGCGAGAGCATCCACCTTAAAAAGTTGAATATAGCGCCGCATGCGAGAGCATCCACCTTAAAAAGTTGAATATAGCGCCGCATGCGAGAGCATCCACCTTAAAAAGTTGAATATAGCGCCGCATGCGAGAGCATCCACCTTAAAAAGTTGAATATAGCGCCGCATGCGAGAGCATCCACCTTAAAAAGTTGAATATAGCGCCGCATGCGAGAGCATCCACCTTAAAAAGTTGAATATAGCGCCGCATGCGAGAGCATCCACCTTAAAAAGTTGAATATAGCGCCGCATGCGAGAGCATCCACCTTAAAAAGTTGAATATAGCGCCGCATGCGAGAGCATCCACCTTAAAAAGTTGAATATAGCGCCGCATGCGAGAGCATCCACCTTAAAAAGTTGAATATAGCGCCGCATGCGAGAGCATCCACCTTAAAAAGTTGAATATAGCGCCGCATGCGAGAGCATCCACCTTAAAAAGTTGAATATAGCGCCGCATGCGAGAGCATCCACCTTAAAAAGTTGAATATAGCGCCGCATGCGAGAGCATCCACCTTAAAAAGTTGAATATAGCGCCGCATGCGAGAGCATCCACCTTAAAAAGTTGAATATAGCGCCGCATGCGAGAGCATCCACCTTAAAAAGTTGAATATAGCGCCGCATGCGAGAGCATCCACCTTAAAAAGTTGAATATAGCGCCGCATGCGAGAGCATCCACCTTAAAAAGTTGAATATAGCGCCGCATGCGAGAGCATCCACCTTAAAAAGTTGAATATAGCGCCGCATGCGAGAGCATCCACCTTAAAAAGTTGAATATAGCGCCGCATGCGAGAGCATCCACCTTAAAAAGTTGAATATAGCGCCGCATGCGAGAGCATCCACCTTAAAAAGTTGAATATAGCGCCGCATGCGAGAGCATCCACCTTAAAAAGTTGAATATAGCGCCGCATGCGAGAGCATCCACCTTAAAAAGTTGAATATAGCGCCGCATGCGAGAGCATCCACCTTAAAAAGTTGAATATAGCGCCGCATGCGAGAGCATCCACCTTAAAAAGTTGAATATAGCGCCGCATGCGAGAGCATCCACCTTAAAAAGTTGAATATAGCGCCGCATGCGAGAGCATCCACCTTAAAAAGTTGAATATAGCGCCGCATGCGAGAGCATCCACCTTAAAAAGTTGAATATAGCGCCGCATGCGAGAGCATCCACCTTAAAAAGTTGAATATAGCGCCGCATGCGAGAGCATCCACCTTAAAAAGTTGAATATAGCGCCGCATGCGAGAGCATCCACCTTAAAAAGTTGAATATAGCGCCGCATGCGAGAGCATCCACCTTAAAAAGTTGAATATAGCGCCGCATGCGAGAGCATCCACCTTAAAAAGTTGAATATAGCGCCGCATGCGAGAGCATCCACCTTAAAAAGTTGAATATAGCGCCGCATGCGAGAGCATCCACCTTAAAAAGTTGAATATAGCGCCGCATGCGAGAGCATCCACCTTAAAAAGTTGAATATAGCGCCGCATGCGAGAGCATCCACCTTAAAAAATGTCCGAACTAAATAGGAAACAAAACGCAAAGGCTTCATTATTATTATTTGTTCATCAATTATGTTTAATTATTTATTGTGAAGCAGACACTCGTGTTTTTCACTTAGGTACATGGTTACAGCGGAAGATCAGTGTTTTGTTGCTACAACACAACAAATGCTGCGCTGGACGACAATTTGTGTCAGTGATGCGTGACTGTACTGAGAGATGAAAATGGTTGAAATCTGCCATTTTTGAAAGAAACGTCGTCATTTTAGTTTTATTACATTTTAATGTGTTTTTTCGAGTTATTTCGTGTAATTTTAGTGGCATTTTAACCGGTGTAACTTGGATAAATGGCACATGTGTGATGTAGTGAAATTTAAGTGTATTGCGAGTCTTTTCGAAATGGTGAATTTTTTCCTGTAAAAACTCAGTTTTTCTGCCACCGTTTAAACTGGGTTAGGACTTGACAGATACTCTTGACAACTTGACTATAAAACTATAATAAATAAATCACTTGACATTGGCTAAATTGTTGCAAATAATGCACAGAAGCCATTACCGAAGCTAAGAAGAAGAAGAGATGAAAATTAGATTTATCATCTCTTTATTTCAGTCTGTGTGTGTGTGTAAGTCGTTTTTATGTGCGTTTGTTGACACAAATAAATGTTTTTTTCTTTCTTTCTTCCTTTACAAGTAATAAGTTTTTTATTGAAAAATATGTTCTCAATACACTTTTATAAAATAGTAATCGAAACCGTGAGCTGATCCTAATATCCATCGAAGAGTTCCGTTGTCCATCCGTCCCCATCATCAGATCAGCTCGCTGCCACCATAATATGGTATTGTCATCGGAAGTTGACACACATGAAAAATTTCAGCATAATCGGTCGGAGTTAACTGGTTCAAATGCAAGATTTGAAGATAGGTACATACTTATGCAAACATTGCAAGTTAAATAAAAGCTGGTAAAATAAACCCTTCGAACCGCTAATACCTAGAAAACAGGCTAAATCTACAACCTTTTTACATTTTCATCCACTTGAGTACCTAAACCTTACAATAAAATTATACAACAAAAATGTTACAAAGGTAGGCTAATCCTCCTCTAATAAAAACATGATGCTCTAGTTCTCGAGAATAGCTGGCTCACTTTATACATAAAGCTTCCGAGCTGAGCTCTTAGCATCAATGACAACTAGTAATTCGCCCCAAACCACAGAATAAATAATCCCAAACGAGACCAGAGGCCGTAGACAAAGTAACATTCTAATAGCGATGGCGCTTGTAGAAAAGCCAACAATGTATGAGATAAACGTAAGCTATCGAAATATCAAGTGGTCTATTATATTGTGTATTACGACTGTTGAAATGGAATCGTTTCGAAGCGAATGCCACTTGGCTAGGCCAGCTTGTGATGTTTCGTTTCGTAAAGTCCGTTTTTTTAGGGTTCCATAGGGTGCGTCCCTTGTTTCGTCATTCAAGTAGTATAAAAAAATATAAAAACTGGCTCCCATACAAAAAACGTGTTTTTTTGCCGTTTTTATAGATAATGGTACGGAACCCTTCGTGCGCAAGGCCGACTCGCACTTGGCCGGGGTTTTGTTTTTTCCTAAATGTCGCACGCTCGTATACCTACATTAAATTATGTTATGACTAGTTAGTCCATAAGTTCTAATATTAAGTGAATTGTTAATTCTTATGAGAATACATTCAAACCAGAAACCAAAATCAGATAGTTATTGTTAGTATAGTCACAGATAAATTTGTAATTTGTGATTTGTGGCAATGGTATTTCTATTTTTAGCTACTTTTTGCTGTAGGTATGTTTGTACTTATGTGGGTGCCTATTTACCTATAAATGTTATTATCGACTTTTTATTGTTTTACACTATGTTTTTGACGTATAATGTTAATTTATCTATAAATGACTATAAATGACTAAAGTAATACATAGTAAACTACGTATTTTCATTAAAAATACATTTTCTATGGCTATCTATCATCATCGTAAACTGAATTTGAAACAAACATCCATACTTACTTTGACGACCTCTGTGGCGCGACGGGCTAAGGTTCGCCTGCGACGCAGGAGGTTGCGGGTTCGATTTCCGCCACAGAACAAATATTTGTACGATCTGCAGATATTTGTTTAGGGTGTTCTGGGTATTTTTGATGTATAATAAAAAATATCTATCTATGTAATGTATTGTATTAAGTGTATCAGTTATCTAGTACCCATTACACATGCACTGCTTAGCTTGGGGCTAAATAATGTTGTGTGAACTTTCCAGCATTTTTTATTTTTATTTTTATTTTATACATACGTACAAACGCCGATCCGTCCAAGTTAACTCAGAGAACTCGCTTCGCTAGTTCAATGATTTTATTTCTTGTGCTATATCAAGTCTGCCGATATTTCAAGCTAAGCGAAGCAAGTTAGCTTACTGCTACAGGCTGTGTCCATAATAAAATGTTCGAGATTGCTTTTCATATCCCCGCGTACACTTATTGCTGGTAAAGTAATATGAAAATTTCCTGAAGAAAGCCTTTGTAAGAGTTGCTAACTCGCCACGGGTTTGTGGTACAGGCCCAATGATGGCGGGTGTATAATAAAGTACCTTGCGGTGTGTCCGGCCTAAGAATAGACCCCTCCGTCTCCTCTCGTGGATGTTGTTAATGCCGACTAAGGGACTACCCGGATTTGTTGATAAGATTTGACCTGGCTGCTAGCTTATTAATGAATGTGTTATTACTGGAAGAAAGCGTTAGCCAATTTAGTCGTGGGAAGCAATGGCAGCGATGAGCTCACCGCTTGTCACGTCTTTATTCCACGATGGTGCAACCCACTGTGAAAAGAGGCACATTGAGGCTCCGCCTACCCCTTCGGGGAAAAAGGCGTGTGTATATGTATATATATATATGTGTAAGTAAGCACGTTGCCAGCCATAGTCTTAGGCCGAGATCTTACTTAGCACGAACTAATGCTTAGCATTATCCCTATCACTTTCACACACATGTCAAATCACGCGTGCTAGAGAGGGACAGAGATAATGCTAAGTATTAGTACTGCTGAGTTACGTCTATTTTACCATTACTGTCCTTAGTCAATCACAACCTTCGATAAAAAAAAACGTAGATTACAACATTGTAGACCCGCTGACACTGCAACCCCACCTCTTACTAAACTTTGGCCCACCTCAAGCGTCCCGAGCTTTGTCCCACACGAGTTGGTCCCAACTTACCCAACTTGTCCCAACTTGGTGGTGTGAAAATTTCCACTCAGAAGACTACTCGAATTTCACTGTTTGTCTTGTTATTTGTGTTTTTGAGCGGTTTTGTTTGTCTGATGTTGTGCTGGTGAGATTTAGGGATGTACCATTAAAAACAGAGCAAGTTTTAAAGGGCTTTTAAGGGTAGAGGGTACAAGGTACGAGGCAGATCGCCCATGAGATGGAATGACCAAATCTAGGCATTTTTGGACGAATGCACCTAGAAAACTGCAGTGCGAGATGAGTGGCGAAGGATTGAGAAGCGAGCCACAGACCCTGAAGTGACGACCACGACCACGCTGCCAAGAGTGTAACGACGAAGAAGAAGGGTAGTAGTACGGATATGCTAGGAATCTTCCTACCAAAATGCTTAAGAGGCAGACAACAGCTCAATTCGGTCACTATCTAACTCAGTAAAGTTCAGGTAAGTTAGAAAGTGACAGAACAGCGCTCGCGCTACGAAAAGTGAACGAAAATCTCCAAAAACGTATTTAAACAAATATTTGCTGCGTAATCGAAAATATAAATCGACCATGCCCTCTAAAATAATAATTATTTGTTACTCTTATTATGTGGAGCTCTGACACAGCGAGACGGCATCGCGGCAGACCACGCAGGAGATGGCGCGATGAAATAGACACTTTTCACACAGATTGGCAAACAATAGCACAGGATCGTAGTGGCTGGATTTTGGGGGGTGGCCTTTGCCCAACAATAGGATAATTCAGGCTAACAGTAACAGTAACTCTTATTAATTTTATCAATATACGCTGATAGTTAATAGAGATATTTACGTTATAAGAGCATTGTAGAGGTATAAGTTTACGTTTTTTTTTAGAAAACTTATTGATTTTGTATTTTGGGCTCTGCCATGCCCTTGGAAATATGATGAAGATTATCATATATATATTTTTTGTTGTCATTAACTGTGTAGATTTTGGTAAAAATACGTTTTAAAAAGCCTATTTGACTCCTGACAGCCTCTTAATTTTATCTCGATCAATATGCTCGCAATAGATTAAAAATATGTATCTATGTAATGTATTGTACCTATTTAAGTATATCAGTTATCTAGTACCCATAACACAAGCTCTGCTTAGCTTGAGGCTAGATAATGTTGTTTAACTTTTCAGCATTTTTTTATTTTATTTATTTTTGATATAGGTATCATCTTTGAAATTACTGGTATCGTGTAAATTAGATAAATAAATAAATAATAAATAATGCTGGACAGTTAACACAACATTATCTAGCCCCAAGCTAAGCAGAGCTTGTGTTATGGGTACTAGATAACTGATATACTTAATACACAATATACAGGGCGTCCTACGGATATGCCACATGGAGGGAAAGTACCTTGAATATTGTAGATGGAACATTTTATTGAAAGAAGACATTATTTGAATTTAAAAAACAATTTAAACTGCATCAAAATGCATGGTTATGTAAAAAATTCACAATACAATGCAAAAATCCTACAATGAAAATCACAGATACAAAAGAATAAAAGTTTGAAAATGGAACACATTTTTGAATTATTTCTTTATAATCAGCCAGCCGCATTGCGATGGACAAAATAATTTACGCGTCTTTTGGCTCAGGATACGGCTCTATTTGTTGCATACAACCAGGTACTTACTAATTACGTATCTCTTTATCATTTTATCATGAACTTAAATTATTAATAGGGAAATGATGCGTACTTCTCAAGTGGGAACATTTATTAGTAATAGGTACTTATGACAATGTCAGTTGTATGTCCTTACGGCAATGTCAGCTTTTCATTTTTCTGAACAAAATTTCACAGCAAATGTTAAAATTCTTGGTCTTTCTTTTATTTCTGACACTATGTTATTTTGCAAAAAATAATCCTTATGATGAAGCCTTTCGATCGATAGGATAAAGCTACAGGCTGATTATTTTTCTCGTGTAACGGGTTCGATTCCCGGCTCAATCATGTAATTATTTAAATATGTATGAATGCAGTTTAAATTGTTTTTTAAATTCAAATAATGTCTTCTTTCAGTAAAATGTTCCATCTGCAATATTCAAGGTACTTTCCCTCCATGTGGCATATCCGTGGGACGCCCTGTATAACATAGATAGATATTTTTTATTATACATAGAAAATACCCAGAACACCCTGAACAAATATCTGCATATCGCACAAATATTTGTTCCGAGGCTGGAATCGAACCCCCAACCTCCGGCGTCGCAGGCGAACGTTCGCGTAACGCGGAACGTTCTATGTAATGTATATTAAGAATATCAGTTATCGAGTACCCATAACACAAGCTCTGCTTAGCTTGGGGCTAGATAATGTTGTGTGAACTGTCCAGCATTATTATTTGTTTATTTATTTTATATTATTATTTAAAGATTTTCAAAAAGTTATTTGCTTCGTCCTTCAGGGAATACATACACGGGGATAGATACACGGGGATACATGCGTATATATCAGGTCAAAGACATAACCCTCCTTTTTTGGCTTTGTGTTTTTACACTGATCTGTAAAAACACATCCCACCTATTCCTCCCAAAAGCATCAACACCAAGTAACTTCTCGCAATAGCTCTACTTTGCCAGCTATTTTCATAAGCCATTACCTGTACGTAATCGTGTACCTACCACGGAGTACATTTAACTTAATATTCGTACCGTCTGTACATAACAGTAAACATTAATTTACTAAAATGTCCATAACAATTTAGCTCCTTTCAGGGAAGGTTGTTAGAGAGAACGACTTGCGATATAATCATCTTGCTCTAATGGAGGAAGTAGGGATGGGTTTATCAATATTACCACATGAAAGGTTTATCGATAAAGTTATCGACTTTTGGACTTTCAGCAGTATTGTATTGGTCTTGTGCTAAGGCGATATGTTAAATTATCGAATGGGCGGAGTCTATCAACAAAACAATAGCTGCAAGACAGTGACAGCGTTATTACTGGGAAGAAATGAGGTATAGATTTCTGCCGCTCGCTCGGAAGTAACTGACGTAAGTGACAAATGATAAAACTTCGTTTAGCTTCTAAAGTAGCAAATATAAAAATAAATTATATAAAATAAATTATAAGATAAGTAATTAAATTACCTACTGAATAGTATACAAAATTATGCTTATTGTTTTCTCCAACCGAAAGAGGAACCTAAAACAGGTTTTAGGAGGACCAACTGCTATGTTTGGGATGGCTCGGCCAAACACCAGCTTGCTGCCTTGGACACGATCGAACGCAGAGCTTTCAGGCTTATAGGTGAGCAACATATGGCGGAGACCACTCAGTATCAGTGTTGCCTCCTTTGGGTACATCTGATCACTGTGTGGTGAGGTCTGTATCGTCATACTCGCCACCCGATCCCTCGCCCAGAGGTAGTAGACGAGTGTGGCGTTACAAGTCGGCAGATTGGGATGAGATGCGACATTTCTTCGCTTCTTATCCTTGGCGGCAAACCTGCTTTTCTTCTTGTGACCCGACGGTCTGTGCTGATGCCGTTTCGGAGGTGATCAAAAGAGCAATGGAGTATTTAATTCCATTCTCCGATGCTTCACCTTCAGGCAATGCTCGCCCATGGTTTAGTCCCGCGTGTGCTAGCGCAGAAGCGCTTAAACATGCGGCTTACCTAGCCTGGGTCGAAGCAAGAAACGGTAAAACCTCGGATGCACGGATTAAGAAGAAAGCCTTTAACAAAGCCGCCAAGTCTTGCAAGAAGGTGATACGGAAGGCTCGCTTCGATCGGATTGGCCGTCTGGGGGCTAAGCTTGCCGCATACCCTGCGGGAAGTAAAGCTTTCTGGTCTCTGGCTAAGTCGGTGGAAGCGAACTTCAGCCGCCCTTCACTCCCTCCACTACTGAAACCGGACGGGTCCCTAGCTCACGCTGCGGTTGAGAAAGCAAATTTATTTGCCACTCAATTTGCGGAGGCTTCGCGTCTTGACACCTCTGGCGAAACTCCACCCAGCCTTCCTCGGTGCGAAGCTTCAATGCAGGAAATTCGCATCCAGCAAAAGGAAGTGCTCAGAACGCTACGTAGTCTCGACGTGAATAAAGCTAGCGGTCCGGATGGTATCTCGGCCATAGTGTTGAAAACCTGTGCCCCTGAGTTGTCTCCAGTATTAACGCGTCTTTTCCGCCTCTCTTTGAAAACTGGTGAAGTCCCTAAATCTTGGAAGCTCGCTAACGTGCAGCCTGTACCCAAGAAAGGCAGTCGTGCTGACCCTTCAAACTATCGCCCTATTTCAGTCACCTCCCTACTTTGTAAATGTATGGAGCGTGTACTGAATAGGAAGCTCCTTGCATACCTCGAAGGTAACGACCTCCTCAGTGATCGCCAATACGGGTTTCGCCAAAACCGGTCTACTGGGGACCTTCTTGTGTATGCCACGCACATTTGGAGCGAGGCCATCGAGAAATATGGTGAAGCACTGGCTGTTTCATTAGACGTCTCGAAGGCTTTTGATAGGGTTTGGCACGCTAGCCTTATTGGCAAGCTTTCTGCCTACGGACTGCCAGTTCAATTCTGCTCCTGGCTCGCAGACTTTCTGAGGGAAAGATCCATTCGAGTAGTTATTGACGGCTGCTCGTCGGATCAATTGGCTATTAACGCCGGGGTACCTCAGGGGTCTGTGCTATCTGCCACACTGTTTCTGCTGCACATTAATGATCTGCTAATGCCCGGTATCATTGGGTATGCAGACGACAGCACAGTTGTGGAGAGATATGTTTCCACTGCGTGAGCTAGGCAGAATGAAATTCAGGAGTTAAGAGATGAGATGCTGCAGCGTCTGAATTTGACTCTCAAGGCTGTATCCGACTGGGGCGATGCCAATTTAGTCATGTTCAACGCCTCTAAAACGCAGGCTTGTCTCTTCTCGGCGAAAAAAAGTCCGTTTCTCCAAGTTCCTGTATTCCGAGATGTACCTGTTGCTATAGGAGATCACCTTGAGCTCTTAGGTGTTTCGCTCACGCCTACTCTCAACTTTGGCTCCTACATCGAGTCTAAGGCAAAAACAGCTGCCATGAAGCTAGGCATCCTGAATAAGGTAAAGCGTTACTTCACACCAGGACAGCTTCTCAGTTTATATAAAGCACAAGTCCGGGCTGGTATGGAGTACTGCTGCCATGTTTGGGATGGCTCGGCCAAACACCAGCTTGCTGCCTTGGACTCGATCGAACGTAGAGCTTTCAGGCTTATAGGTGAGCAACATATGGCGGAGACTAAGATCCAGAGTCTCGAGCACCGCCGTAAGGTTGCATGCCTTGCGATCTTCTATAGGTTACATTTCGGTGAATGCTCCCAGGAACTGCACGATCTGATCCCACCATCTCCTTTTCATCATAGGACGAGCAGGCGTACGGCTCAGTACCATCCTTACCTCATTGGTATACCTTCTATTCGCACAAAACGTTTCAGTTCTACCTTTATAATGCGAACTGCTAAGGAGTGGAATACACTACCGTCGTCTGTCTTTCCTGAAAACTATAATCTGGGTCTCTTCAAGTCAAGAGTGAATAGGTGCCTTCTAGACCTTTGTGCTTCATCTTCGGCCACATCGTCACTTACCAACAGGTGAGATAGTGGTCAAACAAAGGTCTATCAATGTTAAAAAAAAAAAAAAAAAAAAAAAAAAGACTAAGATCCAGATTATCGAGCACCGCCATAAAGCCTTTCGATCTTCTATAGGTTACATTTCGGGGAATACTCCCAGGAACTTCACGATCTGATCCCACCATCTCCTTTTCATCAAAAGACGAACAGACCCACGCCTCGGTACCATTCTTAACTCATTAGTATACCCTCTATTCGTACTAAACGTTTCAGTTCTACCTTTATAATGCGAACTGCTAAGGAGTGGAATAAACTACCGTCATCTGTCATTCCTGAAAACTATAATATGGGTCTCTTCAAGGCTAGACTGAATAAGTGCCTTCTAGACCTTAGTGCTTCATCTTCGGCCACATCGTCACTTAACAACAGGTGAGCTCGTTGCCAAACAAAGTTCTATAATACATACATATAGACACACGCCTTTTTCCCAGAGATGAGACCTAGCTTGATCGAGCTTTCGCCCGCAATAACCCAATATAGCAAATTTTATCGAAACCGTTAGAGCCGTTTTCAAGAACGTGATGACAAATATGGTTCCTTGTCTTGTTGACTACGGATACCTAAAAAGGAAGCCAAATAAAAAAAAACATAAAACCTCTCCCATTCAGAGCGCGTCGGTGGAAAAACGAATTTCTACATGTCAGTCTGTCCGTCACGTCAGTAACAGGTTTTTAATAGGACAGCGATCGTTGGCGAACAAATAACGAACTACATACATACATAGACACACACCTTTTTCCCAAAAGGGGGGTAGGCAGAGGCGGCCCTTCTTTTCACTGTGGGTTGCACCATCGTGGGAATATAGACGTGACAAGGGGTGAGCTCATCGCCGCCATTGCTTCCCAAGACTGACTGCAAAGGTCTACAAATGCAAAAAAAAAGTAAAAGTATTGTAAACAAAGCTCTTAACACTTGTCACATCTTAATTTAATTCCATCATCCTAAATATTTCCACATTCCAACATCTGATTTCCAAACATTACATCAACTCAACGTTAGATATAACAATTTAATTCAGATATTATCTAAATAGCCTCTACTACAAGACAAATCGATATATTCGTTATCAGGGGCACAGAATAACTGATAGTACTAACGTACAGAAGTTCCACTACACACTAGCTAATTTGGACTGCCCAATGACCCAAGGAGACAAGGTGTGTCCAAGACTATCACGTGACAGATGACCTCACTTGCTACTTTGCACATTACTAGTGTAGTATTATTTTATCTGTGCTGCAACTAAACAGAATTACGGAAATAAAGCGAGTTGTTTTTTATTCTAATCATTTGAAACAATCATGTTAACAACAATATAAATAAGTAATGAATAAATAATGCTGGACAGTTCACACAACATTATCTAGCCCCAAGCTAAGCAGAGCTTGTGTTATGGTACTAGATAACTGATATACTTATTTTTTTTTTTATTACTCTCAGAAAATACCCAGAATACCCTGAACAAATATCTGCAGATCGCATAAATATTCGTTCCGAGGCGGGAATCGAACCCGCAACCTCCTGCGTCACAAACTGAGTTTTTTCTTTCTAATGTAATGAAATAATCAGGTTTACAACAATCAAGTGATACATTACAGCCAAGTCCCGGAACGCAATTATTTACAGAAGCACCAGGACAAATCTTATACCAACGAATCTTATCTACAAGTCCGGGTAATCCCTTAGTCGGCTTTTACGACATCCACGGGAGGGAACGGAGGGGTCTATTGTTATGATGGACACACCACGGACAATTTGATAAAATTAAGTACACATATAGACTAAATCCTGTATTAAAATATACAATACTTGTTATCCTGAAATTCAGCTTCCTCAGGAGAATGATAACGCGTGTGTAACCGAAGGCGAGCGCTAGTTAATAAAATAATAATAGCTAATTTTGAGTGAAACAGTTCTATTCTGAGTCCGAGGGATTCCGCGATACATAATTAATAGCCGCCCTTCATATGGTAATCGAAATGTACTGTTTGACCCTTGGGAGGACGTACCATTGGTTCTAGAAACCCACGAGGAATTCAACATGGCTGACTTTACCATAATACTAGGTTGAAAAACGGACAAAGGAAGTAGTCTAATGGGGTATACCGCAAAATTCCTAATCTTAGATTTTATTTGTTACTGAATGAATCAAGTATAAAAGTACGCATGGATACTAACTACATTATAAATTCGAGGGATCACTGTACCAGAAACACGATATTTTCTCGATAGAAAAAAAACCAAAGTTACCTCGAACTTTTGGCTAGAAGCGCGATTGTTTATTAATTAAAAACTAAGATAAATAAAATCAATACAACAAAGCCAAGGCTTTAATTTAGGGTTTTTTTTTATTTTCTCTATATATTACGAGATATTAAATAAAACGGATTTTTCGAGCGGGACGATGGCTTTTTTTTTTATTAAGATTTCTGCCTAGTGTTGGCGCAGTCTTAACAAGCACACACGGACGTGTTGTCTACACTACACGGGTTTTTGTATAGAAATTGAGGTTCTAAAGATGGCCGCTAGGGGCGCTTTTCGGTTTTTCCATACTAAAATCCTTGTAATGTCCACAACACGCATGTTGAATTTGCAGAATTAAAGCCCTCATAATAAACCAACTCGCCACCACCTTCTACACTACCTAACGCACTCTACTTTTGGTGTATTTTGCCCGCAGGGTGTACGTAGAGCCATTTATTATTCTCAACTAGCTGTAACCGCGACTTCGTTCGACATTCATATCTTCTAAATCCTGTAAGATATCAAAATGCACGAACATTTAATCCCTAAAATTTTCATTGAAATCTGTTGATCCATTTCGGAACCCATTTGAGTCAAACTTTCAGACATTCCGATAGAACAAAAATATAAGTCGATTTATGATTATGCATCGTATAAATAGCAGTTTTGACTTTTTGCCGTTTATTTTAAAATCACAGATAGATGATTAAATTTTATTAAATTGGTATAGATCGTTTCCAGCCCAGTCCCACTTTAGATTTAGACCTCTGGGCTAAGATAACCACAAAGTGGGTTCAGAACGCGCGGCGGCCACGTGGTAGACCCAAACGGCGATGGCGGGATGAGCTTGACTCCCACAACAAGGACTGGCCACAAATAGCTTTTAATTTTGTAATTTTTTTAAAAACCCTCCACGCTGTGAAGCTGCGGTACCGATTTTGATCAAACAAGAACTCTCTAAGAACACTCCCGAAAAATACACCATTCAAACAAAAAAATAAATAAATCGGTCCTTACGTTCGGGAGCTACGATGCCACGGACAGACACACACACACACAGAGAGAGAGACACGTCAAACTTATAACACCCCGTCGTTTTTGCGTCGGGGGTTAAAAAATGATTGGATAGAGGGAAGTGATGCCTTTGCCCTGCACTAGGAAACTTACGGTTTAAAAATAAAATAAATAATAGTATAGATCAGAGAATTAAGTTCGAGTTGCAATCGAGAACACATGATATAAGTTGCGTTACAGAAATAGGTCAAATTTATGATTTAATCTGTGATTGCTACAAAATGTGTTACGTACCTGAATTAACTAGCTCGGGTTCGTAACTTGATGACTACATAATTGATGACAAAGTTACATACATAGACACACGCCTTTTTCGCCGAAGGGGTAGGCAGAGCCTCAATGGGCCTCTTTTCACAGTGGGTTGCACCATCGTGGAATATAGACGTGACAAGTGGTGAGATCATCGCCGCTATTGCTTTCCACGACTGACTCTGCTAACGCTTTCATCCAGTAATAACACATTCCATAATAAGCTAGCATCCAGGACAAATCTTATACCTACGAATCTTATCAACAAGTCCGGGTAGTATCAACAAGTAAATCTAAACGAATACTTATTGCGTAAAACTGAACAACCATATTACAAGTAATATGTATCGACGACAAAGCAAGTTAAAGTGGCAATGGGTAGGCCATAAAGTTCGCAGATCTGACAACCGTTGGGCAACTTTGAATGACGGAACAAGCAGATGGGCCCAGCTGATGTTAAGCGGTATCCTCTGCCAAACCAGAACACAGCAATGCAAGCATATCTTTGCGGCAGAAATAGGTATGGAGGTAATACTTCCCCGGACGAACTCTTTCACAAAAAAGCTCTACTACTACTAAAACAAATATTGTTCGTTTAATAGTATTGGATTGGATTACAACACCTCTGCACATTGCTCACTGCTGCACTTTCATTAACTACTTACCACCCTAACGCTTACGAGACAACTACTTACCACCCTAATGCTTACGAGACAGCTATTTACCACCCTAACGATTATAAGACAACTACACTTACTACCCTAACGCTTACAATACAACTACTTACCACCATAACACTCACGAGACAACTACTTACCACCCTAACACTCACGAGGCAACTACTTACCACCCTAACGCTTACGAGACAACTACTTACCACCCTAACACGCACGAGACAACTACTTACCACCCTAACCCTTACGAGACAACTACTTACCACCCTAACGCTTACGAGACAACTACTTACCACCCTAACGCTTACGAGAGAAATCCCCGTAAAATAGCAACTGGTCTGTGAAAATGCGCAATATCCTCTAATAAAGACTCCTTTAACACCGATTGTGAGCTTAATGATCTTGTCTGGCTACAGGAGTTTTAAAATTAAATATTCTTTCTACTTATTTGATAACATAAATTCTGGTTTCACTAATTTAATAAACCTAATGGAGTTTGGTGTTATCCTGGGAGAGGTCCGATTTCCTTCGAGAAAAATAATGAAAAAATATTTTCGCTCAAGAAAACGTGTCGAGGTATAAATCAAAATGGTGTGATCGGAGGCCATTGATTATTTCAATTTAGAAAACCACGATGGATTTTTCTCCGAAAAAAGGTAATTTAGGGTCTGTAAATTGTTTTTCTCAAATATGCTTTGATATTCAAATATTATTTACTTCAATTCAGACTGATAATCTTCTTCGATTTAAATCGATCTTGCCGGCAATCTTAGTAGGTATATCTTTAGTATGAAAATCCATATTATGTTATGTTCATACTTTTCACTAGAAACGGGATATTTACCATGATTTTCGAGTTTTTATTGTTCCCGATATTTCGGCACAGTTTTTGCGCTATGATCACGGGAGAACTAACTAAAGTCTTTGCGAGTCATAGCAAGCCTAACATACGGCCCCAGCTGATGTAAAGTGGTCACCGTCGCCTAAAGACACCGGCAACACCAGGGAATTTGTGAACATGTTTCTTGAAGCGACACATGTCGTAACCAAGCGGCAAAACCTCAGATAGAAGCTCATTCCGTAGTTTGTAGGTATGGGAAAGAAATTATCTCGAGAAACGAGTCGTACGAGAAACCCAGGGTTCTATGATGTGTGGATGAGCATTGTCACGTCAAACCTAAAAGAATCAGGCAACAAACACGGCGCGCGCTTTATTTGATGATATTTCGTACTACTAGGTGGGAAGCGCCTGTGTGATGCCTCGAGAACAAGGAGATGCTGATGCATACTGAATCTAAAATCAACGTAATAAAGCTAATTTTCCATAACGCCGATTTGAAATGACGCAGGTTCGTTGGCGGAACCGTATCTCTTTCAGCCCGGATGTAAAGTGAAGGGTTAATATTTTATTTCGCGTTTAAAATTCATCCCTAATGTCGACTCTCTGAGTCCCTTCTGCGCATTGTATTTTGTTCACCGACTGCGAGACGCGGTTAAAGAGGTATGCTATTTATAAATTGAATGAATTAATGATTGAATGAATGTATGAATGAGTGAATGAACAAATTAAAGAATAAATTAATGAATTAATGAATGAACGAATGAATAAATGAATGAATGAGTGAATGAGTTAATGGATGAATGAATTAATGAATCGATGTTTGGATGTATGTTACTCAATTACTTTGAAAGTGATTCGATGACTCAATCACGCTGAAACGATTTCGATGAAATTTGGAACCCAGATAGATTATGGCCTGAATTGAGTTATATGCTACTTTTTACCCCGGTAAAACCCGAGCGAAGCCACAGGCAGACACTAGTTTTTTTTTTTATACTACTTGTATTACGGAACAAGCAGATGGCCCACCTAATGTTAAGCGGTAACCTCTGCCTATGAACAGTGCATTACCTCATAGGTCACGTCCACCTAGGACGCACCCTTTGTGGCATTGCACTCACAAAAAACTTATTAGATATTAGGTAACTCATCAGACTAAAGCCCTTCTCCCATTACGATACGCACAGGTGATTCAAGTATCCTGAAGGTATCCTGCAAGTCTCGCACACTAGCCTGCATTCAAATGTATGTGAGATACTTGGCAGCGACTAGTCTCCGAGACTTGCAGGATACCTTCAGGATACTTGAATCGCCTGTGCGTAACCGTGTGCTGATCAAAATGAGCCTCAACACGGCCAGTCTACTATTATCCATCGAGGAGTACCGTTGTCCACCTTCCGTCTCCATCATCAGATCAGCTTGTTGTCACCATAATATTGTATTGTCATCGGAATTTGACAGGTATGCCGAATTTCAGCTCAATCGGTTGAGGATAACTGCTTTAAAATTCATTTGCTAGATTCCACCCAGATTTCACCCAGGCAAACATACATACATTGAAAGTTAAATAAAAGCTTGTAAAAAAGGAGCAAACTTCGTTTGTATGCAGCCAACCGAGTATTGCATGACGACCTCTGTGGCGCGGCGAGTGAAGGTTCGCCTGCGACGCAGGTGGTTGCGGGTTCGATTCCTGCTTCGGAACAAATATTTGTACGATTTGCAGATATCTGTTCAGGGTGTTCTGGATATTTTCTATGTATAATAAAATATCTATCTATGTAATGTATGGTATTAAGTATATATATCTAGTACCCATAACACAAGCTCTGCTTAGCTTGGGGCTAGATAATGTTGTGTTAACTGTCGAGCATTATTTATTTATTTATTTGCAGAGGAGTCAAGCTCGTTAGCGGCACTCTCCTCTTAATCTTGCTTTATAGTCTACATTTAATTGAGACAAAGACTAGATAGATATTCATCTAACTCTTAACTAGAAAACTTTGGGAAAATCTAGTCAACTTAAATAAACTAATTATGGACGTCAATTAAACTTAACTACCATTAAATGGTTCGTTAGAGATTTGCATCGTTTTTAGGATTCGGAGCTTCAATAATAATACATATTTTTATTTTATTTTTATACTACCACTGTAGCAAACAAGCTTATACGGCCCACCTGTTGGCAAGCGGTTGGTCATTCATAATATACTCATAATAATAATTCAAGGTCATTATCTTATTTTTTTTAGGATTCCTTGCTTCCATAATAATTCAAAAAACATAACTCATAACTGTTTCATGTGTATTTTGTACATACCTTGTATTAAATAGAGAGAGAAAATAAACGAATTCTGATATTTGGGGGCTAATTTTAGTGTGCGAACTAGAAAATAAAAAAACCTTTTTCCACACAACTTTATCAAACGAAAGGACTCTTTATGCGAAATCCATTTTATTTTTTATATTATAAAAAAAATCCATTTTATTTTTTATATTATAAAATGGATTTCGCATAAAGAGTCCTTTCGTTTGATAAAGTTGTGTGGAAAAAGGTTTTTTTATTTTCTAGTTCGCACACTAAAATTAGCCCCCAAATATCAGAATTCGTTTATTTACTCTCTGCGTTCATGGTTGGGTTACCAAACTCTCTACATGGACCAAATTAAAAAAAAAAATTATAATACCTTGTTACCTAGAATTATTATAATAATTATATCTATTGAATATATTATGAGTAAAATAAATGTATTTATTTACAGAAAGAATAATACAACTAATACAAGGTATGTACAAAATACACATGAAACAGTTATGAGTTATGTTTTTTGAATTATTATGGAAGCAAGGAATCCTAAAAAAAATAAGATAATGACCTTGAATTATTATTATGAGTATATTATGAATGACCAACCGCTTGCCAACAGGTGGGCCGTATAAGCTTGTTTGCTACAGTGGTAGTATAAAAATAAAATAAAAATATGTATTATTATTGAAGCTCCGAATCCTAAAAACGATGCAAATCTCTAACGAACCATTTAATGGTAGTTAAGTTTAATTGACGTCCATAATTAGTTTATTTAAGTTGACTAGATTTTCCCAAAGTTTTCTAGTTAAGAGTTAGATGAATATCTATCTAGTCTTTGTCTCAATTAAATGTAGACTATAAAGCAAGATTAAGAGGAGAGTGCCGCTAACGAGCTTGACTCCTCTGCAAATAAATAAATAAATAATGCTCGACAGTTAACACAACATTATCTAGCCCCAAGCTAAGCAGAGCTTGTGTTATGGGTACTAGATATATATACTTAATACCATACATTACATAGATAGATATTTTATTATACATAGAAAATATCCAGAACACCCTGAACAGATATCTGCAAATCGTACAAATATTTGTTCCGAAGCAGGAATCGAACCCGCAACCACCTGCGTCGCAGGCGAACCTTCACTCGCCGCGCCACAGAGGTCGTCATGCAATACTCGGTTGGCTGCATACAAACGAAGTTTGCTCCTTTTTTACAAGCTTTTATTTAACTTTCAATGTATGTATGTTTGTCTGGGTGAAATCTGGGTGGAATCTAGCAAATGAATTTTAAAGCAGTTATCCTCAACCGATTGAGCTGAAATTCGGCATACCTGTCAAATTCCGATGACAATACAATATTATGGTGACAACAAGCTGATCTGATGATGGAGACGGAAGGTGGACAACGGAACTCCTCGATGGATAATAGTAGACTGGCCGTGTTGAGGCTCATTTTGATCAGCACACGGTTACGCACAGGCGATTCAAGTATCCTGAAGGTATCCTGCAAGTCTCGGAGACTAGTCGCTGCCAAGTATCTCACATACATTTGAATGCAGGCTAGTGTGCGAGACTTGCAGGATACCTTCAGGATACTTGAATCACCTGTGCGTATCGTAATGGGAGAAGGGCTTTAGTCTGATGAGTTACCTAATATCTAATAAGTTTTTTGTGAGTGCAATGCCACAAAGGGTGCGTCCTAGGTGGACGTGACCTATGAGGTAATGCACTGTTCATAGGCAGAGGTTACCGCTTAACATTAGGTGGGCCATCTGCTTGTTCCGTAATAAAAGTAGTATAAAAAAAAAACTAGTGTCTGCCTGTGGCTTCGCTCGGGTTTTACCGGGGTAAAAAGTAGCATATAACTCAATTCAGGCCATAATCTATCTGGGTTCCAAATTTCATCGAAATCGTTTCAGCGTGATTGAGTCATCGAATCACTTTCAAAGTAATTGAGTAACATACATCCAAACATCGATTCATTAATTCATTCATCCATTAACTCATTCACTCATTCATTCATTTATTCATTCGTTCATTCATTAATTCATTAATTTATTCTTTAATTTGTTCATTCACTCATTCATACATTCATTCAATCATTAATTCATTCAATTTATAAATAGCATACCTCTTTAACCGCGTCTCGCAGTCGGTGAACAAAATACAATGCGCAGAAGGGACTCAGAGAGTCGACATTAGGGATGAATTTTAAACGCACACAACTTTATCAAACGAAAGGACTCTTTATGCGAAATCCATTTTATTTTTTATATAATTAAAAACATTTATTTTAAAAGATTGTATGGTGTTTGCTTTATCATACTATAATTTATATATAATTATTATAATTTTAAAATGAAATGATTGTTGCTAGCTTTTATATTGGTCATTATTTACAATAAATCATATTTGGTTGAAGAAAACAGTGGACTAATACCGAAAATAACATCAATATCAATATTATGTATACATATATAAAATCGTTGCGTGACTGACTGACTATCAACGCTCAGCCTAAACCATAAGTCCTAGAGACCTAAAATTTGGAGGGTACGTTCCTTTTGTGGCCTAGGGGTGCACTAAGAAAGGAATTCTAGAAATTCAACCCCTGAGGAGGTGCAGCGGGGTATTTAAGTTTGTATGGAAAAGTTCATTCCACTAGTTACCTATATGAACAAAAAACATTTATGTTTTTTTCGCTAATAATTCATTGTTTTCTTCAAGCAACAGTCACATACGTAGCCCTTATCCCACACTAGGATCCCCTGTGTCATGTGTATCAGGAACTACGAGTACCATGGTACCACAACACACAGACACGGAACTAATATTTGTAGATCATACAGAATCTCACAGCAGAATCTGAAACTTCTCGCATCTCAGCGTTGAACACTTTAATGAACCATTAAGTTATTGGGGATTATGAGTGCGACCGTAACGAAAACTGGAGAATTTGATTTCTCATCTGCTTCATTAGAATTAAGTTAGATTATAACCACATTGTGGGCATAGTTGATAAAATTATTCCAATCTTAATTTGATTTTGAATAGAATTGTTTGAATTATTGGTTTTATGGGCAATAAACTTGGATGTTGGTATTTGTAAAAGTATGTCGGTTTTCAAAGTCCAGTGGCCAAAATATATACAAGGCAAGCAATATTAATTGGACTTAGAAAACATTTTATTAGTAGTAGAGCTTTTTTGTGAAAGAGTTCGTCCGGGGAAGTACTACCTCCATACCTATTTCTGCTGCAAAGCAGTAGTGCTTGCATTGCTGTGTTCCGGTGTGAAGGGTATGGATGGATGCTGGTGAAATTTCAGGCACATGAGACTTTTGATCTTTATCTGTCAGGGTGGCGGGCGCAGTGCAATGCCACATAGGGCGCGTCCTAGGTGGACGTGACCTATGAGGTAATGCACTGTTCATAGTGTTCGGTACCGCTTAAGATTAGGTGGACCATATGCCTGTTACGTCATCTAAAGTTGTATTTAAAAAAAACATACATCCGGACAGACGAAAGTATATATGCCAGACGCGTAGCACAACACAGTGCAGCACTCTCGAATACGGGACCTGCTCTTCAAGAGGTTGTCAAGAGTCAAAAACGTACCCATTTTATAGGTTAACTACAGGCCTGCGCTTAACTGAGTCAGTCCCTGAGGTATGGGAGCGGTACGGGAGGGATGTTTTCGTTACTTCAGAATGAAGCGTGGCTTCATGTCATCTGATAATTTGAGAGACGAAAACACCCCTCCCGTACCGCTCCCATACCTCAGGGAGTGACTCAGTTAACGTGACGAAGACTGTGGATGAATTTTAGGGGGCAGAACAGGGGGCAGGTGGGGTAAAGGGGGACTGATTTTTATTCCAACACCACGCGTGCCGAAGCCGTGTAAACAATAAGGCTAGTTCAAAATATTTAATCGCTTAATACTTAATTACTTAATTACTTAATTAGTAGGATTTTATTTTAGTAGGCAAATTCATAGCGAGACTGGTCCATCAATTTTGTTGAGCCAATCATTTGAATAGGCTTACCTTTCGATATCGGTGGCGAGATAAAGGAATACAAACATATATTATTTGTGTTCACAAATAACATTGTAACAAGATGTCTTCGCTCTTAATCTCTTTGTAATAAAGGTGATGTTTATTTGATGGTTAACTAGAGAGTTGACGAAATGATGGCGTTTCGTTAACCATAAAATTATAATACCATTTTAAACTGAACGTTTCAAGTTAAAATAAATATGAGTGTTAATTGTATCACCACAATAAATCTATAACAGACTGGTTTGGATAAAGGAGACTGGTCGCGGATGGGCCCACCAAAGCAAAGTGTGCTACTAGGTATGTAATTTACCTCATTTTAATGGGTTTGTTGAGCTCATTATTTTTATATTATGGAAGCAAAAAAAACGGCCTTGGAAAAAAAACTTTTTTTCTGGCTAATTTTATATTTTTTGCATAATATTTACGTGATAAAGAATGGTTCTCAAATTTTGGTGGTAACTTTTTTGCTCCTTATTGAGCCGATGCTTTTGCTTTCATACTCAGAGATGTTCCAAAACCGTTTCCCATACAATACAATCTTTGAGGAACCAATGTCAGTGATAGAATAGATATAATCTCATCACTAGGGTTTTATTTTAAGTAAAGCTAATTTCAAAATGGCATCTTCTCAGTTTTATTACGAAAGCTAAATTTGGATAGCTACTAAGGTATTCAAATTATTTTTTGCGTACATAGGTAGGTACATAAATTTCAACAATAACCATATAAATAGTATCAAACTTAGACTATCCTTAAAATAATTAGTCGGTGTTTGGTCTTTTACATTTACAAGCAGTTCAAAATTCAGTCGAAAAAGACAAAACACAGTGAAACTATTCTGAGGATATTCCACGTTTATTATTAGCATAGTAATAGTATTCAAAAGTATTTTTATAATACAACTGGTTATTTATTTTATTTATTTGGATAAACAAACAGTGACACAATCAACTGGTTAATTCCCCTTTATGGTGCAACCCACAGTGAAAAGAGGCCCATTTGAGGCACTGCCTGCCCTTTCGGGGAGATAGGCGCGTTTCTATGTATGTATATATTATATCTATTATTAAATATATTATCTACCGACATTGGTTCCTCAAAGTTTGTATAGGAAACGTGGATACCCTTAAATTGCGGTAACTCGAATGAGGTACACGCTTGGGCCAATCACCTTAATATTTTGCCCAATCTCCTTTCAAAACTGAGGTGATAACTCTATATGATAAGATCTAATGTGTTGAATGACTGTGAATTTATTCATAGTTAGATCTTGTATCGAGTTTCAGAATAATTTGTAGAGTATATTCAAATTAATCATTGGATAAGTGGGACGTTATGACATGATGGGAAAGCTTATTTATTTTTCTCTATGTTTATATTAATTTCATCATCATCATCAGCAGGCTTTGGACGTCTATTTCTTGTCAGGCGAATAGGTGATCGCATTATTCGCGTTGAGTACCAACTCCGGTATATGCTGCTGCCCATCACCCTTTATAATACATACACACGTCTTTTTTCCCGAAATAGTAGGCAGTGCCTCAATGGGCCTCTTTTCACCTTGGTTTGCACCATCTTGGGAATATAGACGTGATGAGTGGTGAGGTCTTCGCCGCCATTGCTTCCCACGACTGACTCGGCTAACGCTTTCTTCCAGTAATAACACATTTCATAATAAGCTAGCAGCCAGAACAAATCTTATACCAACGAATCTTATCAACAAGTCCGGGTAATCCCTTAGTCGGCTTTTAGAGCATCAACGGGAGAAGACGGAGGCTTATATGCCAAGCCCTGACACACGACATCAAATGTAGCCACAATTTATTCAGAGAAAGCTTAACCTATTTGTTTTAGGATTCACAAAATTTAATAACATTTGGCGGAGGCCCAGACTTTGATTGAAAAGGTCGATTCGTTCAATATTGCCATAATTAAACTTAGCAACGTAAATTGATAATTGGCAACTTTTTGAGATACCGCGCGCGGGCTTCCGAAATGTCCTTCAGACAGAAATCATTTGCGTTGAGAAATGTTTACGTGATTCATAGTCATTATCGTCAGACTTTTCACTAGAAACGGGATATTTATATTTACCATGATGAGTTTTGATTGTTCCCTATAGCAACATTACATACCTACCAAGAATGGTACAAGAGGCAATTGAGATTACTAGGTACAGAAACAATAGAGAAGATGGTTTTCAATTATCTGGAGTATGGAAGACTGTGGTTAAAAAGTGTAAAAATCGAAAAAGATGGTTTTGCTACGCGTCCTGATACCATTAGTGTTGTGTGCCGAGGCGGACTGAAGTGTGACAATGGAAACGATGGTAGTGGTGTCGTTCGTAATAAAAGAGCGAGAAAGATGGTAGATTGATATATCTACCAATAACATCTACTCGCAAAGACTTTCGTTCGTTCTCCCGTGATCACGGCGCATGCAACTGTGTCGAAATATCGAGAACAATAAAAACTCTAAAATCGTTGTAAATATCCCGTTTCTTGTGAAAAGTGTGTACATAACCATGATAATTTCAAAAGTTAATATCGTCAGGCTGTAGAAGTCCACTGCTGGACATAGAATGCCACGACGAATGGTCTTGGGCCGCCTCCATCCACCGTCACCCTGCAACGTTTTCAATGTCATCGATTTTTTATATACTACCAAGGTAGCAAGCTAGCATACGGCCCACCTGGTTGGTATGCGGTTACCGTAGCCTATGGACGCCTACAATAGCAGACGCAACACACGCGCGTTGCAGATCCTTTAACAATTTCCAAACAACCCTTTTGAAGAACCCCATACTGCAGTCACTTGGGAAAACCTCAGCAGGGAGATCATTCCACAACCTGAGTGTTTGCAGGAGGAAGTTCCTCTGAAACCGCACAGTCCGGGACCACTCTGGCTCTAAGGTGTGTGGGCATTGTTCTATCGACGAGGCTATCCCACGGGTCTTGGTATTTGTGTATCATTATGTGAAGCCTTCTCACACCATGTGTCCCCTCCGGTCACCTCAGCGCGCGCCGCACGCGCTACCACTGGCGCGCGTTCATTCAGAGTTTGCCTCTTTTGTGAACCATAGTTTCGTTTTTACTGGTTGGGAACCACTGACTTATTTTATGGTCGAGGGGCACTTATATAGGAATTTTCGCAATTCACCCTTTAGCAGCGGGTGTTGAAGATTGTAAACTAGCCAAAATTGGGTGATTTTAAAAACCTATTTGATTAAATATTTATCCAGACAACACGCGCAGTCTATCAATTGGCTATTTATTGCTCGGCTTGGGTAGTTTATTTACTAAAATCGACTAAAATAGCCGAGTTAATTAACCCATTCCTACCGGGACGTACAGACAGACAGCACGCGAGCCCTATCTATTTGCTATCAGCGCCGTAATCCGCTCATCTATCTGAAGGCTCCGACGGTATTTACGTGAAACGGAACACTTGATAGTGTAGATTCATGACGCACTATGAGGGTTTCAATAGTAAAAAATAATGCTGGACAGTTTCCGAGGCGCGAATCGAACCCGCAACCTCCTGCAACGCAGGCAAACCTTCGCCCGCCGCGCCACAGAGTTAGTCAAACCAGGTCGTCAGGATTATAGGTATATGTTAATACATTGGTCAACTTTTGTAAGCTGCTGTGCTACAGGGGCTTTGTTAAAACTAAAAACTACCGTAGTGGCTTATCTATACATTCCAAGCTTCGTCGTCAGGTCGACGTCTGGTGGTCTTCGTCCTTGGTACAGTAATATGTTATTTTGGACAGAGTTTCCTTGATTTTCTTGAACGCGTTTTCGTTCAATTCTACAACATGTCTTGGTAGTTTATTAAGGTCTCTGTACGTGCGGTCGTTGCGTGTAATTTCTTAAGGTATGCCGCAAAATTCCTAATCTTAGATTTGATTTTCAACTGACTAAAAGCATCTTAGGGACGCTTCTGTCTGGTAGTGATTTGGATCAGTTGAGCTACCTTTCGATCGCTAGCAGCGATCTTCAGGTAGCACAACTGTTTCATATGTATTTTGTACATACCTTGTATTAATAGTATTATTCTTTCTGTAAATAAATGTATTTACTGACTAAATGAAGTACCTAATATTCAAATTAGAAATATGCATTATAATTCCGAAGGATCACTGTACCAGAAGCACGATAGGACAATATTTTCCCGATAAAAAACCCCAAAGTAACCTCTAACGTTTGGCTACATTCAATTGTTTATTAAAATGGTGCATTATTATTGGATACAAAATTAGATAAATAAACCAACACAACAAAACAAGGGTTTCCTGTAGGGGCACAGAATAAATAATTAGTTGGGGTTTCGTAAAATTATCTTTACTTTACGAGATATTCAACAAAAACGGTTTTTTTGAGCGGCATGATGTTTTTTTTAGGTAGATTTCTGCATGGCGTTGGCATTTTTAAGGTGGGGTATAACGCAAAATTATCAATCTTAGATTAGATTTTTAATTGACTAAATCAAGTATAATATGCAAATAAAACATATGCATTGATACTTCATTATGATACCGAGAGATCACCCAGACAGAAACACGACAGGACAAAAATTTCTAGATAAAAAAAACACAAAGTTACCTTTAACTTTTGGCTAGATTCGATTGTCGTTGTCAATATGGTACATATTATTGGGTCAAAAATTAGATAAATAAGATCAATACAAGAATACAATAAAACGGAGGGATCACCTGAATTATCTATATTTCACGAGATATTCAATAAAAACCGCTTTTTCGAGCGGCGCGTGGCATTTTTTTTGTATGAAGATTTCTGCCTGGGTTTGACGCAGTCTTAACATTTCAACTAACTGGTAAAACTGTAACCTATATTCAACTCCATAAACCTAAGTTACGCCTTATGCCTTAGAACCGGAACGTAGCGTGTTCTAAACAATTAGAGAAAACAACATGGCTGTTACTAGCTGTTTTACTGTTTTCAACAGTATTACTGTTTATCAGCGACTTTATAAGAACTAGGCTACAAATTATAGATAATAAAGTTTTGGATAAAAGGTATACTTAAGTAGTTTTACTATCCATTAGACTGAGTCTAGTTATGGATAATAATTGTAGACGTACTATTCGGACTTGTTTGTGATATTCGTTGGTATAAGATATTGGCTGCTAGCTTATTTAAAAATAAAAAATATACATATATATAGTTAGTTATAGTTTATTTAAGTAATGTGTTATTACTGGAAGAATGTGTTAGCAGAGTCAGTCGTGGTAAGCAATGGCGGCGATGAGCTCACCACTTGTCACGTCTATTTCCCACGATGACCCACGATGCAGAGGCCCATTGAGGCTCTACCTACCATTTCGGGGAAAAAGGCGTGTGTCTATGTATGTATGTGTATATTATGTACATCACGATTTTATATAATCATAAGTACAATAATATAATATAATATGTTTGTGCATTTGTGCTAAGTTAAACATCTTTTGAATATGTTTATCTAACATGTTTTGTAGGGTTGTTATTGTCATCCTTCGGTAAGGAACCCTTAAAAACAGCTCGACAAAACCCCATACAGTTTCACAGTCACTTCATGGTCAATGAAGTCCATTCCTGACCATAGACAATACGAAATAGGCTGCCACCAAACAAAGTGAAACGAGTGACTACATCGAGCAACACGGAACGGAGGCCTGCAATGCTCAAAGAGTGACTATGATGGTTGAGTGTTTGTCATGCCTTCACGCCAAAACGACTGAGTCAATTTTGTTGTAATTCGGTACACAGATAGATTAAAACCTGGATAATAACATTGAGTACTTTTTATCCCAAAATTCAATTCACTGGGGATTAAAACTCAGGTGGAACCGCAGGTGACTGCTAGTATCGTATAAATCTGTATGTAGGACGTACACACTCTACGCATAGTACGCATTAATTTCTGATATCTAGGCTATTATTTATTTTGGTACGTTTACGCATTATGTGTACTAAATATTCCCAGCACGCTTGGATTCCGATTATTATAATGTAAGGTGATGACGTGACAGACATTATTATCGATTCAGTTAGTCGAGTGTAATGAGGAGTGAGTTGCGGGGTTGCGCCAAATCCAGGCAGAAATCTTCATACAAAAAAAACGCCTCGCGCCGTACGAAAAAAACCGGCCAAGTGCGAGTCGGACTCGCGCACGAAGGCGTCCGTACCATTATCTATGTAGTAAGTTTAAAATTATTAAAAATATTTTTATTATATGGTGTAACTAAAAATTTATGCTTTTGGCAATTTTTCCTTTAGACGTTGCTTCGTACAAAATTTCAAGTTTCTGAGTTCACGGGAAGTACCCTGTAGGTTTTGATTACCTTGCGAGTGTCGAAAATTTGCAACATAATTGCGTTGCCTTAGAAGTTTAATTTTTTTCACAGCTCCAAAGGACAGTAGGTAGACTTGAGTATATGATATGAATTTCAGCTTGATACCTCCACGAGTTCCTGAGAAAAAGGGTCTTGACAGACAGACAAACAGACGGACAACAAAGTGATCCTATAAGGTTTCCGTCTTTTCCTTTTGAGGTACGGAACCCTAAAAAAACAGTTTTTATTGAATACATACATACATAGACGCACGTCTTTTTCCCCGAACGAGTAGGCAGAGCCTCAATGGGCCTCTTTTCACAGTGGGTTGCACCATCGTGGAATATAGACGTAACAAGTGGTGAGCTCATCGCCGCCATTGCTTCCCACGATACACTCATACCGATGCCTAAGCTTGTCCGAATCTGCTGATAGGTCACTCTTTTGTCAGTCTCTATGATACGCCGCACAACACTGATGTTATCTTCAGTCGTCGCCGTCGAAGGCCGTCCCTCACGCAGATCATCGGTGAGATTAGTGCGACCACTCATAAAACTTGTTGTAAACAGTGGCACGAGAGGGGGCTTCAATTTGAAAGGACAATCGAAGTCTATCATGACATCGAAAGTCATCTACATCTACACTAATATTATAAAGAGGAAAGATTTGTACCTATTTTTGTATGTTTGTATGTTTGTAATGAATAGGCTCAAAAAGTACTGGGCCGATTTAAAAAATTATTTCACCATTGGAAAGCTACATTCACCCTGAGTGACATAGGCTACCAGGGGAGGGGATAGGAAAGGGGGGGGCTGTTTTTCATCCTGAAACTACCCGTGAGAAGCCGGGACGAGTCGCTAGTAAAATATAATTGCACGAAAATTGTCTCGCGTTAAATTCATTTTGACGTGATACAGTCCATTTTCAATTTGCCTATAAATCGTAAAACAAATGACAAATTAATGAAATGCATACGCAATAATATTGGCAAAAAGTTTCATTTTAAAAAAATTAACTTATTTTTTTAATAAATCGTTTACAAGTGGTTAGTTCTAAAAACTTTCAGTGTCGCCCTCGTATTTTTTAGTGGTAATTATATCCAACACTATTAAACAAGCAATATTTGTTTTTAACCCCCCAAGCAAAAACGACGGGGTGTTATAAGCTTGACGTGTCTGAATGTGTGTCTGTGTGTGTATCTGTGTGTGTGTCTGTGTGTGTGTTTGTCTGTGGCATCGTAGCTCCCGAACGGATGAACCGTTTTTTTTTTGTTTGAAAGGTGAATTAGTTGTGTTTTCTGAGCTATGTTTGATCAAAATCGGTTAAGCCGTTTCGTTGCGTTGAGGGTTCTTTTAATTTTTACAAAATTAATTACTTGTTAACAAAGTGCTAATAGATGGTGCCTCTCGCTCGCTCGTCTCTTGTCATAGCAGCGCGCGGTCCCTTTGGGTAGCAGGTCCATGGTTCATACTTACAGAATGACATTGCTCGTGTCCTCTACAGTTTGCTAACACTACTCCGAGGATTACTTAGTGGAGTGTTAATAATTGTAATGCATTGATGTATTTCGTGGAATCGGACTCAATATTTAGTAGTTACAACTAAGGTGTGTTTTGCATTGGAAGGTGGGATTAACACGCAAGTCCGTTTCTCCAAGTTCCTGTATTCCGTGATGTACCTGTTGCTATAGGAGATCACCTCGAGCTCTTAGGTGTTTCGCTCACGCCTACTCTCAACTTTGGCTCCTACATCGAGTCTAAGGCAAAAACAGCTGCCATGAAGCTAGGCATCCTGAATAAGGTAAAGCGTTACTTCACACCAGGACAGCTTCTCAGTTTATATAAAGCACAAGTCCGGGCTGGTATGGAGTACTGCTGCCATGTTTGGGATGGCTCGGCCAAACACCAGCTTGCTGCCTTGGACTCGATCGAACGTAGAGCTTTCAGGCTTATAGGTGAGCAACATATGGCGGAGACTAAGATCCAGAGTCTCGAGCACCGCCGTAAGGTTGCATGCCTTGCGATCTTCTATAGGTTACATTTCGGTGAATGCTCCCAGGAACTGCACGATCTGATCCCACCATCTCCTTTTCATCATAGGACGAGCAGGCGTACGGCTCAGTACCATCCTTACCTCATTGGTATACCTTCTATTCGCACAAAACGTTTCAGTTCTACCTTTATAATGCGAACTGCTAAGGAGTGGAATACACTACCGTCGTCTGTCTTTCCTGAAAACTATAATCTGGGTCTCTTCAAGTCAAGAGTGAATAGGTGCCTTCTTGACCTTTGTGCTTCATCTTCGGCCACATCGTCACTTACCAACAGGTGAGATCGTGGTCAAACAAAGGTCTATCAATGTTAAAAAAAAAAAAAAAAAAAAAAGTAGGCTCCTAGGCTACCGCCCGCTCACTCTCGATTGTCGAGAGTAGGGTAGAGTTCCAGTAGATTCAATATTACAAGATAATGATGAATTTTTGTTCGTTTCTAAATACATACATACATAGACACACGGCTTCTAGCTTATTATGGAATGTGTTATTACTGGAAGAAAGCGTTAGCCGAGTCAGTCGTGGGAAGCCTGCGACGCCGGAGGTTGCGGGTTCGATTCCCGCCTCGGATCAAATATTCGTTCAGGGTGTTCTGGGTATTTTCTATGCATAATAAAAAATATCTATCTATATTATATATTTTATTCAAATCAAATCAAAAATCTTTCAGGCTTATTGGAATATGTACAAAAACCTAAACCTAACCTAACCTATTAAGTATATCAGTTATCTAGTACCCATAACACAAGCTCTGCTTAGCTTGGGGCTAGATAATGTTGTGTAAACTGTCCAGCATTATTTATTTTTTATTTATTTTATTTAATGGCGGCGATGAGCTCACCACTATCACAGATAAAATAATACTTTTCTCCACTATATTCCACGGTGGTGCAACCCACTGTGAAAAGAGGCCCATTGAGGCTCTGCCTACCCCCCTTCGGGGAAAATGGCGTGTGTCTATGTATGTATAGTCTTTAGAGTCTGATCACCAAACTTTAGTAGCCACTAGCCGACCCTGATAACACAAACGTCCTTTCGAGACAAAGGGCCAGTTGCTAACTTATTGTGTTGCTGTTAGATAAGCTGTGGTTTAAGATTGTAACTTCAGGAAGTGTGTACTAACTATGCAATGATCTGTATCGGGGTCAAAGTTTTAATATTGCTGGAAGAAGCGTCATTGTGTACAGCAAGAATCTGGTGAGACAGAACATAGATCAGCGTTTTTATTTCTTTTTGCTTTATAATAATTGGAATGAGTGAAAGAGATAATTCTCAGAACTTTGAAACATTCAAGTTACATCATTCAGTTACATAGTTATTCGATATTTTAATCACATTTCACGTTGTATTTGTATTGGCAGGTGAGCAGAATAACATTTTTAGGTGATCCGAACTTTTGACTGTTTTTTTGTCCGGGTGGAATCTTGCAACTGAATTTTAAAGCAGTTATCCTCAACCGAATGAGCTGAAAGTTGGCATACCTGTCAAGTTCCGATGACAATATAATATGATGGTGACAGTGAGCTGATCTAATGATGGAGACAGAAAGTGGACAACGGAACTCCTCGATGGATGATAGTAGACTGGCCGTGTTTAGGCTTATTTTGATCACCCCACGGTTACGATCACTAATTTTATAAAAGCTTGTATTGAAAAATATATTTTTCACAAAAAACTTATATTATTAATACGAGAATTGGGCTTCTGGTTGCTACCAACAATATTCGACAGCTTAGCAATTTCTAGCAATATTATCTCCGAAATAGTATCGGCTGCTACCATAAATTATATTAGCCTATAGTTTCCACAAAACAAGAAAGCCTTTACAGAGTATCGCCCGTAAATTCTTCGATGAACTTTGTATCACGGGTCGCGACGAACGCCCGGAATCCTGGCTACCCGAGCCAGCATTATGCTGTGTTTACACGAGGCCAGTAATATGTAGCCATATTTTTTTTTTTTTTTATACTAATGAATGACGGAACAAGCAGTTGGCCCACCTGATGTTAAGCGGTAACCTCTACCTATGAACAGTGCATTACCTCATAGGACACGTTCACCTAGGACGCACCCTATGTGGCATTGCAATGCGCCCGCCACCCTGAGACATAAAGATGAAAAGTCTCATGTGCCTGTAATTTCACCGGCACCCTTACCCTTCAAACCGGAACACAGCAATGCGAGCACTACTGCTTTGCGGCAGAAATAGGTATGGTGGTAGTACTTCCCCGGACGAACTCTTTCACAAAAAAGCTCTACTACTACTAAATACTAATCTACCATATGCACGAGCTCAAGTAAAATGCCCCGTTTACAAGCGGCAATCACAATATCCCTGAGCTTCCGATAAACTTGCACTTACTAAGTCAAGTATTTATTTGAGCTAGCTTTATTTTTAACCCCCGGCGCAAAAACGACGGGGTGTTATAAGTTTGACGTGTCTGTTTGTGTGTGTGTATGTCTGTCTGTCGCATCGTAGCTCCCGAACCGATTTCAATTTATTTATTTTGTTTCAAAGTTTCATTGGATTGAGGGTTTTTAATTTTTACAAAATTAATTACTTGTTTTTAAGTGTAACATCTTTCCTCTCGCTTTCCTGCAATCTGTGGGAGTGATTTCGTAAAAAGGGACGGAAGTGTGTAACAGGAAGCGCGCATTTTCCGAGAGGTTGGTACTATCAGCCATGTTGCTTATTACGAAAGAGGTGATATATCAGATGTTACACATCATATGCGACACTGTAAGGCTCATTTTTTTTTATTTACTTCTTGAATCGACGGTACAAGCAAATCTACCTGATGTTAAGCGGTAACCTCTGCCTATGAGTGCATTATCTCACAGATCACATCCATCTCTATATAGGATGCGCTCTATGCGGCATTGCATTGCGCCCGCCACCCTGACACATAAAGATGAAGTCTGATGTGCCTGTTATTTCAACGGCACCCTTCAAACTGGAACACAGCAATGCGAGCACTACAGATTTTCAACAACTACAGTATTTCAACTTTAAAAAGGTGGTTTTTTTTTTTTTTATCAAGTTACGTAATTCAAATAGTGCATTCGCTTCGTTTCGTTTCGTATGAGGTAGTGCTGGCCTCTGGGGTCGGAGTTAGTGCATTGAATTAAGTAATGATTTTACTAGATAAAAGGCTTAAGAATACCATGTATTTTTTTTTTCTTGAACACTGTAAGAACTCTTATCAAAAACTTAAAAATTCTAGAGCTCATTATAGACATGCTGTGAACCTATTGAGCCTTAAGTGAAACGTATAAACATAAACTTTCACTCGGATTTTGCTCCGAAAATCAATATCCTGGAGTACAACTCTTCAGGCTCACATCGTTGCCTTATTCGTTGAAACAAATGACAGCACGACATCAAACTATAATACATCTAAGATCCATGTTCTAGTATAGGGGTTCCCAAACTTATTTTTTCTACTTCTTCACTTCACATTTCACTTTGAGAATAAATTATTTTTTAGCGCCCCCATAATATTTTATAGCGACCCTATTTTTTCACCTAGTACTTAAAAAACCACTATAACTTCAAATTAAACATGCACAAATTGGGTTATTTAACAAAAACTTGTTAAAACATGATTGCTCGTGGTCTATTATCTATGCAAATGACCTAGGTGTCTAGGAATACTAATAACTATTAAAATGAGAAAGCGTGTCTGATTTGACTCCCCCATATTTTTTCTGGGTCTCTTACCGCCCCCCTTTTGGCCTGCAGCGCCCACAAAGGGGCGTTATCGCCCACTTTGGGAACCCCTGTTCTTGTATCTAGTGGATCGCATTACTGGATCCAGTTACTTACCCCGTGTAAACCTTCCATTTTGTTCTAAACGTAGTGTAGGAAAATGCAGTGTATTTTAATATACAGACACTTTAACGGTGCCATACCGTATAGTGTTAGTAGTCGCTAGTAATCGATATCTATCGAATACTTGCTACTAGCAGCTACTACTAGTCCCCGGATAGACCGGTGACATATTAACGTGCAACGTTTCGCTTGTGGCGTAAAATTCAAATTGTATTGTATTTTTTGCTAATCACAGCTCATCAACACATCATGAGATAGCAAAACCTGATTTTGCGGATACTAGGAGAACTACCACGCATATTTTGATAAAGGCGCTATAGGTTCAATCATTTTCAACTAACATTTTTGTATGCACGCTCTGATACAGTGTTTTTGTGTATAAAAAAACAATATAAAAATGCCGTTTAGAGTTTGGTTAAATTTTGTTGATATTTTTACTAACTCAAATAATAATTAATAAGTTACCAAATGTTTCAAAAATTAAAACGTGTAACAAGTACCTAAGCTAAAATGGTATTTCAATTTTAAAAAGGTGGTATCTATGATATATTTTTTATCGAGTGAATTAATTCAAATAGTGTAATAAATTTATGATTTCACTAGATAAAAAGCTTAAAAATACCATATATTTTTTTCTTCATGAAAACTCTTAAGAACTTTTATCAAAAACTTGAAAATTCTAGAGCTCATTACAGACATGCTGTGAACCTTGCACCTTAATAGTGTCTCATAAATGTCATTAGTTTCGCTGCGAATGTCATTCAATGATTTTTACAGTAATTTTTTTGTTTATTGACATTCCTATGTGACACTTTCAATCAAAACATGCGTGTTAGGTCTCTTAGTATTCGCAAAATCAGGTTACGCTATCTCAAGATGTGTTGATGAGCTGTGATTAGCAAAAAAAACTGAAACCTTCCACTTTAACGACCTCAGGGAGATGGAGACATCTCACCAGCGATTCGTTGTTGAACATATTTTTTTTATGACAACCTTCAGTCACCTACATAGTCCTGAACCCACACTAGGATTCCGTGGCGTGGGCATCAGGAACTACGAGCACCATGCTACCACAACACACAGACACGGAACTAATATTTGCAGATCATACAAACATTCTATGGCAAAATCCACTACTGATTGGGTTCCTAACGCAAGACGCCCCCCGCGCGGCAGACCACCACGGAGATGGCGTGACGAGTCAGATGTGTACCTACCAGGCTGGCAACTGCAGCAAGGGACAGAGAGAACTGGAAAAAAGCAAGGGAGGCCTTTGCCCTACAATGAAAAAATAAACCCGCAGCGGGAATGAAACCCGCAACCTCTCGCATCTCAGCCGTTTACTCGCGCGCTGCGCCGTTGAGGTCGTCAGGTTATGGAGAGGCGTAGATGTCGATGGTTTGATGATGATGATTAACCTACAATTTTCGGCATCCAAAAAATTCCATTTAGATCTTCGGGCACAGACAACTCGGTTAATGCTGTTTGGGTGGGTAACTATTATCTATGATGTGCTTATGGCCGAATATTCCAAATTCCGGGCAAATAGTTGTTTACCCTATATCTACAGAATTTTGTTATAGGTTATAAGTAGAATAGTAGAAGTGTCAATTTTGCCCTCGTAGTTTTATTTAACACTAGCGACTCGTCCCGGCTTCGCACCGGTAGTTTCAGGATGAAAACCAGCCCCCCCTCCCCCCCCCCCCCACGTGAGTTGCACCATCGAGGAAATAGACGTGACAAGTGGTGAGCTCATCGCCGCAGTTGCTTCCCACGACTGACTCTGCTAACGCTTTCTTCCAGTAGTAACACATACATACATACATACATAGACACACGCCTTTTTCCCCGAAGGGGTAGGCAGAGCCACAATAGGCCTCTTTTCACAGTGGGTTGCACCATCGTGGAATATAGACGTGATAAGTGGTGAGCTCGTCGCCGCAGTTGCTTCCCACGACTGGCTCTGCTAACGCTTTCTTCCAGTAATAACACATTCCTTAAATAAGCTAGCAGCCAGGACAAATCTTAAACAAACGAATCTTATAAACAAGTCCGGGTAAATTAAGCAAAATTTGACTTTTCCTAGTGTACAATAATTGGTACCAACGGAATAAATAATTTAGAATTGAATTGAATTGAAAAACTTTCCAGCCTTAAATAATAGCGATGGAATGTGGATTGTGGCCCCGATAAGGGCTGAGGGGTTGAGATCCAAGACACATTGCACGACCTTACCTGCGTGGTCGATATAAAAACAACACCGGGATAAGCAGAATTCCCCGGACACCTTCCGTTCGCTAGTAAACAATTTAAGTGACGATCTCGGTCCATTCCTGAATCATGTTATTTGGAATTCCACGACCGGAACGGATTCCACGCATTATGTAGTTAGAATAATACACGCAGCAACTTACTTGCGTCACAGATAAAATGATACTTGCGTCAACTATTATTTGTTCTGTGCTTGCGTCTACAGGCACAGAATCCTATCCTACTCCTACTAATATTATAAATGCAAAATTTTGTGTGTGTGTGTGTGTGTGTGTGAGTGTGTTTCTTGCTTCTTCACGCTGAAACGGCTGGACGGATTTGCATGAAATTTGGAATGGAGATAACTGGACTCCCGGAATAATACATAGGCAAATTTATGTCCCGTTTTTCCCACAGGATTGAGACTTACGCGGGTGAAACCGCGGGGCGCTGCTAGTAAATAATAATAAAATAAAAACATCTGGACAGTCCACACAGCATTATCTAGCCCCAAGCTAAGCATAATTTGTGTTATTGGTGCTAGATAACTGATACCTATACTTATAATACAATACAATACAATACATAGATAGAAAGATAGACAGATAGATAGATAGAAAAACACTTTATTGGACACCAAATAGAAAAATTAAAAGATAAAAGAACAAAAATAATAACAGTAATGTACAATGGGCGGCCTTATCGCTAAAAGCTAAATAAAGATAAAAAAAGATAGATATTTTTATTATGCATAGAAAATATTCAGAACACCCTGAAAAAATATATGCGATCACATAAATATTTGTTCCGAGGTGGGAATCCAACCCACAACCTTCTGCGTCGCAGGCAAACCTTCGCCCGCCGCGCCACAGAGGTCGTCAAGTACAAGTTACTATAGGGCGAAGTTCTTTTTTGTTAACATTGATAGACCTTTGTTTGACCACGATCTCATTGTTCGTAAGTGACGATGTGTTCGACTATGGGGCAAAAAGCACTTCACTCCTTAACAGTTTGCATTATAAAGGTGGAACCGAAACGTTTAGTACGAACAGAGGGTATACTAATGAGGCAAGGATGGTACCGAGCCATGCATCTGCTCGTCCTATGATGAAAAGGAGATGGTGGGATCAGATCGTGAAGTTCCTGGGAGCATTCCCCGAAATGTAACCTATAGAAGATCGAAAGGCTTTACGGCGGTGCTCGAGACTCTGCATCGTCTCCGCCATATGTTTCTCTCCTATAAGCCCTATAAGTTATTTCACCATGGTGGCACTGAGCCTAGTAAGGCTCAGTGCCACCATTGGTACCACAAGCTAGTCACTGACATAACGCAGGGTGACCAAGACAGAACCGGTCATACGAAGAAGAAGTAGTAGGTCCTCGAAAAAAAATTGGTGTTTATGAGATGTTTTTTTTTTACTTTGTGAATGACGAAACTAGCAGATGGCCTTTACCACATAGGTCACGTCCACCAAGGACACGAACTATGTGGTATGTCTATTGCACCCGCCTCCCTAAGACATAAAGATGAAAAGTCTCATGTGCCTGTAATTTCACCGGCACCTACCCTTCAAACTGGAACACAGCAATGCGATCACTACTGCTTTGCGGTAGAAATAGGTATGGAGGTAGTACTTCCCCGGACGAACTCCTTCACAAAAAAGCTCTACTACTACTAAACATTGTAGACACCTGTGTTTTCATAAGTTTTCAGTTTTTCCAAGTTTAATGGAACATGAATATAGTATAGGTTGTTTTAATTTTTTATAAATTGAGTTTTTAATCTATTTGATCAGTCTATAGGACTAATTTCTCAAATCAATTTTGTTTTTTTAAATATATTTATCAAGACAAGCTTTTATAAAATTAGTGATCGGAACCGTGTTCTGATCGAAATAAGCCTAAGCACGGCTAGTCTCCTATTATCCATCGAGGAGTTCCGTTGTCCACATTCCGTTTCCACCAGATACCTCACTGTCACCATTATATTGTATTATTATCAGAACTTGACAGGTATGCCAAATTTCAGCTCAATCGGATGTCAAGAAATATTTTTAATTCACTAGGCACATACTTACATCTAGTGAAGTTAAATATAAAAGCTTGTAATAAATATTCATGTCCAAGGAACCTAAGATCCATAATTATAGCAAGTCAAATATTACCAGCAAATAAATTGAGTGGTAATAACTTAGCTCTTATTTGTACATAGAAAACTGTAGGTACTTATTTCTCATTTAAATAATTAGAAATGGTGGTTTGTAATTAGAAAATATAAAGCAGTAGAACAGCAACAGAAGTACTTCACTCAGACAGTTTTAAAATAATACACTGGCTACCAAAAAAAAGGCTAAAACTTACCGTTTCCTGCCGCTATACGTTCCAACACAAATTTAAACTAATCCAATTGCAAATTCCCTTTCCGTTCCAAATTCACAAACACTGCACTAAATAAGTATCACATACACTTTAGTTCATTAAAATTACACTCATTACACGCACGTTTTTCAACGAAACTTTCCAAGTGAAAATTGAATTTCGAATAAAATTGTCACGTCTCTTTGAATCGGGAACGTGAGGTTCGATTTCGTTCGGGACGCGACACAGCCTCCCCGTGCGACTCTGTGCCACCGAATGCCTTTTGCGCATGGTTGTGCTTTTAGAACGAAACGTCGTACGTCGCATTGCGTTATTAAGCTCGAAACTAGCCTTACGTCGCCGATAGGTTTCACGCTTTTCATGAACATTGGGAAACTTGTGAAGAGGATTGGAAAATATGAGAATGAAATTATCACGCAAAAATCCTTAGCATTGTATACCTAAGTGGAACGAAGCACCATTATTTATGTATTTGTTTATTTGTTTGTTTAGATGTTTGTCAGTCTTTAACACCAAAATAACGATGAAATTCGTAACAAAGATCAAAAACTGAGTTCAAACTTAAGTAGCCTACTTTTTTTAACAAGTAAACAAGTACAAGTACAATGTATTAGAACATTTATTGGTATTAAATATTCTATTGTACCAATCAGTTCTACGGCTGTAGCTATAATTTTACCCGATTTTTTTTAGATAAATAAATTCTATTCCAGTAAAATTTCAAATAAAAATACTAGAAAATTGAAGACTAGTGACCACTCGCGGCTTCTCTCACATTTTGTCAGGATAATAAGTAGCCAAGTATTAATCTATCTCTGTACCAAATTTAATTAAAATCGGTTCAGCCGTTTCGGCGTGGTTAAGTGTAAGTTTAGTGTTCGGCGTATATTAAACAAATCTACAAGCTACAATTAAGAATTATAAAAAATATTGTTTCTACTAAAATTAAACTTCAATTTAATAATGATGACATTGCGCTTTTTAGGCATTGTAAAACTTTACCCGTTCACATACAGTTTAAATATATGTTATTAAAAGAACACTTTTTTAATGAAACATTTAAGAAAGTGGTCGAACACCCTGTATACACGAGGGCAGTTGCTCAAAACCGGTTGTGCACGTCGCGCGCTAAGAATGCGTACGGCGAAAGAACAGCTGGCTACATGATTCCACGGCTCATTAATGAACTACCTACTGACTTACGCGATAGCATAACGCAAAAAAACATTAAGCATAAATTAAAATCCTTTTTTCTAGCTAACATGGAAAGCTACTAACAATAAAAATATTGCATTTACCTAGTTCCAGAAGTAAGATGTATTTAATGTATATTATATATATTTGTACCTATTTACTAAAATAATTGTTTCTATTAATCTAAACGTACCTACGTACGTACGTTGTTTACTTTACTCGTTTTATTGTATCGGTTCAGTAAGACTCGCTTATAGCATTATTTGTTTGCAAACCTTTGTGGTTTTTAAAGTGCTATATCTATGTAATATGTTGTAATAGTAAGTTTAAATGATAAATAAATTTAAAAAAAAAAAAAAAAAAAAGTAAAAATCATCCATATATCCAAACATCGCAATTTTGACAATTATGATATTAGAGGCATAATGTCAATTAAGAACATACTGAGCTAGAAATAAAATGTAGAGTTTGTGCCACTGAGAAAAGATTTGAAGCTATAAAATTTTATTAAAATTCACAAAGGAAATGTTCTATATAAAATTAAATTATATCCCAAAGTGGAAGCTGAACAAAACCGAGAGAATTAAAGAGCTTTAGACTGGACTTACAATAATTTAAACGAGTGTTCTACCTTTCCTTTCAAATGGGATTGAGAGCTTAAAAGACGGAAGGATTTCGTTAAAAAGCGCAAAAATTTACATATGGTGATTTTTTCAATGTACAGTGTTACTGCTCGTGATGAGTCCCTCACTCGTGTGGTACCTCGTTTGAGTACCTCAAAATTTATAATTAAAGAGTTACTCGTTTTTCATCTTTGAACCACCTCATTTAATTCCTCACTTTCGGCTCGAGTCCGTCCGAGCCGAATTCTGACTGAGTGACTGATGCAAAACTGATGAACGAGTGAACTTATGAATGAGAGTTATTCGCAACAACTCCCAACTCTCAATTTGACTCCCTCCCTCATCCAACGAAACTGTAACGCGCCACCGCCAGCGCCATCCCGGACGCTCAACTTGTTCGCGCTCAGTCGCTAGACGGTACTCTATCACAATCACCACATCACCTCACCTCAAATAAGATGAGGTGATCACCTCGAGAGTAACTCGCTATGCAAAACGAGGTCCTCCCTCATCCTCATTTAAAATAGACGAATTACCCAACACTAATAAAATAAAACTATTCTAGCTTCTTCCGATCGTATCAATGCTATATATTTATTTATTTATTGCTATATTTAGTCAAATTCAAATAGTTTTAGAGTAATAGGTGGCCACCTTAATCGCATTATCTGTGGCTGCGTTGAGGTCTTCCCTCGTACAGGTGTTTGGGCACGAGGGGCACACCAACAAGTGAAGCATGGACTGTGTCAGAGCACTGCAGTCGCATTGGGTTAGACTCGGCTCCCTGAACCCCCAGTCCCTCCGTAGACCAAGACATGTTCTTGGTGATCCTGATGACCCTATCACTACCGCTAATGCGGTAGTGACGTCATCCAGTCAAGACAGAGAAAACACTCCACCTTTGCACCGACCTCGCCGGCGAGGTCGAAGAACCTTCTAAGTACCTTCTGTACCTTCGCCTAAACCGGTACAAGCATGTTCCGGGGCGTTCTGTCCGATCCTCCCAACCTGGCAACAGCCCAAGCCGAGGTTCGTACCTAAGTGGTGCCCTTGTGCTCGTTGCCCAAAACCTAACTTTGCAGGTTGAGCGCCATCTGCGCTCACCAAAAGCCCGGTAAAGCAGTCATGGCCCCAGGCAGTCAACTGCATATAAATCCTTCCGAAAAAAAAAAAACCTGAATCCCTATTTGCACAAGTTGAGTCTGCAGCGGCCAACCTGAGACCGGAGTCGATTTAGCGACTTCCACACGAGCCATTGCAGATCGTGTGTACTATTCTATCTATAATCGATCTATTATATCTATAATGTATATATAATCTACTAAATCACCATTTTTAGGTCCGTATGTCACAGCCACCTTTTTCCGAAACTATAAGAACTATGCTGTTGAAACTTGGTAAGTAGATGTATTCTGTTAACCGCATTAAGATTTTCACACAAAAACAGAAGAAAAAACAATAAATTTTGGGGGTTACTTCTTGACAATACTTAGAACTGAAACTCTTCTTTTTTTTTCATCATACCCGTACTTTGATATCCATGTCTATGGATAGGTCTTCAAAAATTACACTTCCAAGGTGGTCAAATGTGTGAAGCCCCCCCCCCCCCCCCCCCCGTAACTTCTAAAATAAGAGAATGATAAAACTAAAAAAAAAAAAAAAACTTCCACCAAAAATTTGTTTGAACGAGAGTTTTTTTTAATACGTTATAAATCGTAAACCATCCAAGAACTTTTATATTATGTTACTTGCTACTACGGAACCCTTCATGGGCGAGTTTGACTTGCACTTGCCCGCTTTTTTCCATAGGGTTTGCAGATTTTGCCATTTTGCAGAGCTTCTCTACATCTGAGAACCTTGCATGTTATGGATCAATAATCACACATTCCTCGACCTTTAACGATATTGAACGGATTCATCTGTCAGTGCTGAGTGACGAGTGACAGGTAGCCGATACAGTGCGGGACACAATTAAGTGTAAACATTAATTATAACATAAATTTGTGCTAACGAGAACGTGCGCCGAATGAGTAAAAGAAAAGAGGCGCTTTTCCGATACAGGAGGTCGATTATTTTAAATAAAACTATGTTCTATGCTTAGCCTAGTATAGTATTGTATTATCTGTGGCTTAGCTTTAACTTTCACAAAGCTAGTCAAAGAGAGTAGTTTTTTTTTTGCAATTGAAATTAATAGGCAATTAATTTAAATGACATTTTTTTTTTAAAAACATGTACAATATATACTATATATGCAATATACATTACAATTGCCTCGTCCAGCAGTGGACGTCTGGCTACAGGTGACAGATAAAGCCGTATTGCCTGATGTCGCTCTGCCTCGTGACAGCTATCATCATACCATTTATCGGAGTTTACTCCATAATAATCCTGAAGAATATAATTTCACATAAGGCGTACGGTACGCAAATAGATGGGTAGTAAAATCGAGCGTTAACAAAAAGTGAAGTCGATAGGTTTCTCTCTGCGCATCATAAACACCGAAATGGACTAGAGTAAACTCCAGTCGCACGTCAGAGTAATTGGGTTCGAACGGCTTGTGCATTTACCATTTTTTTTTTATAAATGGTGAAACAACAGCGCTACTGAAAACTTAAATTATGCTTATTATATATAAAGAATGGCCAATAACAGGCTTCCACATAAAATAAGTGTAAGTTGTAAGTAAGTACAATTATTGTATTTTCAATATAATTTGCAACGTTGCAATCCTTCCAAGTCGTCAAAGTCACAGACACAGTATTCATGTTTTAGTAAAGGCGGCCGTTCTACAAAAACTTTGGTAGACAATTTTCACCAATTTGAAAAATCTCGCAATACACTTCCATTTCATTTCACTACCTACACTTGTGCTCTATAGACGAACTACATAGCTTAAAATGCCACCAAAATTACACAAAATAATCCAATAAAATAGTATCAAAATCGGACAGTAAATGGTGCCGCAGCAAACTTCCCCTCTTTTTGGGGGAAACACCCCTCCAATCAAAAATCGCTGACGCCAAAAATACTTTGTTTTTGAACCTGTATAAGTGTCGTCAAGATTAGTTGAAAAGTATGACCTGTACGCAAGTACCAACATACATACATACATCCGGACAGATAAAAGTAATTTTTGCCAGTTGTTGCAAGGACTGTAAGTAATTATGTGTGTAAACAGCCTATAACTCGCTTATTACTTTCCTCGTAGCCACGGGAGACACATTTTAAATTCCCAATACAAAAATATTCTCCTTCTTTTAAAATTATCTAACTGGGTCAAACTGACACAACTTAAAAACCAATACAGCGTTATTGAGTATAACCACAGAATAAATAACAGTACGTCTAACTTAAGCTACGGGAAAGGTGACTCGTATGTTGTTCTTTGTTTGGTTTGGTATGTTTTTAAAGTTACTAGCTTCGGTTCTTTAAGTTTTGCCTTTTTGTCTTTCTGCAGGGTGTAGGTAAATCCATTCACCACATTAGTTCTTTCACCATCGATACTGTCCTAAAGCAGGTTAGGGATGGGCAAAACATATCGAAATATCGATATTTTTTCATAAAATGATCGATAATGTCGATGATATTTTTAATCCCGATATATTCGATATTTATTTTAGAGTATCGAATTCGTACCAATTTTTTTTTTTTTTGTAAGTAAGACTCCCCGATCTCATTTCTAAATGTCTGGTTCTTCAAGTTCCTATCAGAAATCATAAATACTATTTATAAAAATAATACATATATAATTTTTTCCGAATTTTGAATATATTGGGAATTATGTACTCATAATTACGCTTGGAAAAAAATACGATTACCTTATTATAAGTAATAGTAAGCGTGTAACGCAACGACTCCAAAATTTTAACAGTACATTCAAATACGTAGTTAGTTACTATTATTTTACTATTCCAAAATATCCTTCAATGAAGATCTCGATAGACACCAATAAGTTTTAATACACGGATACCGTTATTGGGTACCTATAACTAAGTCACTCGACAAAAGGAATTGAGAAACTGACCAATATTTTAAAAGGACTGCTTCTATTCATGTGAGGTTCGGGGTATGGGACCACTTCACATTATTCGGGCCGGACCCTTGCCCACAATACCATTGTATCTTCTCGTCAATCTTTTATCAAAATGTGGGGCATTCAAATGTAAATGTACAATGAAAGAATGTGAAACGGTTATATATAAATGCTATAAAATGTCGTCGAAATTGTTAATACCGTAAGTTTACGTGGATTGTATTTATCGGCCATTATTTCCTATTTCGGTGATATATATAAATTGTTTGAAGAACACGGGTTTTATGAATTTTAATTATATTGTTGTGTTTTTATTTGTAGTTTCAAAAGTTATTGCTATTTATTTTAAATTGTCTCCATGTTCAAACATAAAAAATTTGATTATTATTTTTTAATTTACATACACACTCCTTTTTCCCAGAAAGGGTAGGCAGAGCCTCAATGGGCCTCTTTTCATAGTGGGTTGCATCATCGTGGAATGTAGACCTGACAAGAGGTGAGCTCATCGCCGCCATTGCTTTCCACGGCTGACCCGGCTAACGCTTTCTTCCAGTAATAACACTTTCCATAATACGAGTAAGCTAGCAGCCAGGACAAATCTTATACCAGCGAATCTTATCAACAAGTTCGGGTAATCATTTAGTCGGCTTTTACAACATCCACGGGAGTAGACGGAAGGGTCTACTATCCTAGGCCAGACACACCACAGCATTTTATTTTACTACATGAATTACGGTACAAGCAGATGGCCCACCTGATGTTAAGCGGTGACCTCTGCCTTTAACAATGCATTACCTCATAATAATAGGTCACGTCCACCTAGGACGCACCCTATGCGTCATTGCACAGCGCCCGCCACCCTGAGACAATAAAATTAAAAGTCTCATGTTCCTGTAATTTCACCGGCACCAATACCCTTCAAACTTGAACACAGCAATGCGAGCTCTACTGCTTTGCGGCAGAAATAGGTAGTACTTCTCCGGACGAACTCTTTCATAAAAAAGCTATACTACTAAAAAAACAATATTATTTGCTTTTTATTACGGAAGAAATGTGTTTTTGTCAAATAAAAATATTCAAAACAATCAACGCTACATTTTTATGGTTATGGGAAGACATTCACTATGGTTTTTTATATCCATATATATATATCAAAAAACCACATAGAACCTTTATACCATTCACAATAATGAATTTCCACTTATCCTTACTTCACACAATATTTACACAATTTCCAACCCAATAAAAGAACCATATAGACCATAATTTCGCGTACTCTACATAAAATTCTTCACAAACTACTGAATACATTTTTTTTTACATTATACGAAATATCTATCTATGTAATTATATTGTATTAAGTATATCAGTTGTCTAGTACCCATAACACAAGCTCTACTTAGCTTGCGGCTAGATAATGTTGTGTGAACTGTCCAGCATTATGTATTTTATTATTTATTTATATGTGTTTGTTTAAGGCGCTGAACCCTCATTAGCTCGACGCGTGCTTCTTCCACACTAATATTATAAAGAGGTTAACTTTGTTTGTTGTTAATAAAGAAACTCAAAAACGGAGACTCTTTCCGCCAATTTCGAAAAGAGATGTCGTCTACTTTTATTTTATTTCATTTCCTAGCGTTTTTTTGAGTTATTTTGTGTTATTTTGATGGCATTTTAACCAATGTAGCTCGTTTAAAGAGCACTAGTAAGTGTAGTGAAATGAAATGGAAGTGTATTGCGTGGCTTTTCAAATTGGTGGAAATTGTCTACCAAAGTTTTAGTACGCCGTTGGCCGTTTTAGTAAAACGGCCACCGATTTACTAAAACATGACTTCACTGTGACTTTGACGACTTGGAAGTAACGTTGTAAATTATTTAGAACATACATAAAACTTGAAAATGGCAAATGCACAAGCCGTGCGACGCCAACTATAAAGTAATAAGAAAAAAAACTCAAGAACAACTGAACAGATTTTAAATAATTCTTCCACTTTATAGAAAGCTAAATTTGTATTAGCGAGTAACATACTCAGGGGATGTTGTACTGCTTTAGCAAATTTTGGTGGTATTTGATGTCTGGGTAGGGGGGAAGGGGGGAGGGGGGAGGTTTGCGACTGCTTTTCATCCCGAGACTACCTGTGTAAAGTCGGGCGAGTACCGTGTCGCGCCGTCTCGACGCCTTTCCTGTTCTTTCATACAAAATGTAGGAGAGTGACGTGGTGCAAGCTGATAGAAACGTTTCTATCTGGCTTACGCCTAAGTGATTCTAAGGGCATCTAAGGGCTTCAACACATAACCGGCAATATTTTTCAGTTCGAAATTTCCAGAACGGAAGCGGGCAAAACAAAAACTGCAGGGGAAAAGCGTAGTAGACTGACGTTTGATGTCGATTACCAGTTTGCTGTACATTGCGCAGCGTGTTTTACCTTTTTACAAGAACAGAAATATTTAAAACACGCTGCGCAATGAATAGCAAACTGGACATCGAAATCAAACTAGTCTACTACGCACAGGTGGTGCGTTCGTTTGTACTATTCGCTCCGTAAACGTCTTTGATGTTGCGCTTGCGTGCCACTTGTGCCGCGTTGCTGCCACGACGGTACTTATAAGTAGACATCGGATTATATGCACTATCAAAATGCCAAAATATGCATGCAAATATGCACAAAAAAAGGGCGAAATATGCATAAAATGTGAACAATAAAAAAAAAAAACAGGATTCCATTAAAATCTTGGTTTTTTTTTCACTTGCGTCATAATTTCAGCAAAAATAAACAAACACAGCGAGACAAAAACAATTGAATTGCGTTAGGCGCGTGAGTGAAGCAGCGAGTGCAGTAGGCATGCCCCCCTCCCGCACGCACGGCGCAACCCGCCGACGTATACCGAGCGCCGGCCGACCACTATGCGAGCCAGTCGGTCGGATTCAGTGCGCTCGCCGAGTGTGCGCGAGTCGGATGTGTTGACAGCGTAATACAACATGCCTTACTCTGCCAACGTACTCGCATAACTACTTAAATAAGCACTATCATTGAAAAAGTACCAAAATATGGCAATAACGCTATAAAAATAGCAGATGTCTACTCATAAGTATTCCAAAATTACTCGATTTTTTTACTTATCCATGATGAAGAAAAGATTCAAATGCGATGAAAACATACGGCTAATCAATAAACAAATGACAAATTTTGAAAAAAGAATTAAATTAAAATTAATTTAAAATTAAAATTCTCAACCAAACAAAAATTATTATTATTTGAAATGGCTGGTACTGCAAACGGCAATTTCATAGGTAAAGATCTTATATTAACTTGCAATGTATGTCGGGGTGGACTATGTTTGTCCGGATGGAATCTTGCAACTGAATTTTAAAGCAGTTATCCTCAACCGATTGAGCTGAAATTTGGCATACCTGTCAAGTTCCGCTGACAATACAATATGATGACAGCGAGCTGATCTGATGATGGAGACGGACAACGGAACTCATCGATGGATAATAGTAGACTGGCCGCGTTAAGGCTCATTTTGATCAGCACACGGTTGTGATCACTATTTTTATAAAAGCTTGCATTGAAAATTATATTATTCACAAAATACTTATTAAATCTATTCCCAAGTATAGTATCACTTTGGATTCCAATAAAACCAAAAAGTCCCGAAACCTGGTATCCAAATAACAGCATCTTGCTCGAGGTGGTGCCTTAACAAAAATGCGATTAGTATTCTTGATCCGTCCTCCGCCAATAAGATTGCTTTTCCAGCAAACGTTACCCTAATTTTGTCCTGTAGTGTACAGTTCAGTTTATGAAGAAAGATCTTAGAATAGTGTTTAGAAGATGATTTGACTTTGTATATTTGTATTGAGCTGTGGATAGGAAAAAGATAGACGCTTTTAAAATGTGATGCTGGAGGAGAATGTTGCGCATCCCGTGGACGGCAAAAAAAACCAATAACCGTGGTGTGTCCGACCCAAGAATAGACCCCTCCATCTCCTCCCGTGGATTTCGTAAAAGCCGACTGAGGGATTACCCGGAATTGTTTGTAAGATTCGTTGGTATAACATTTGTCCTGGCTGCTAGCTTATTATGGAATGTGTTATTACTGCAAAAAAGCGTTAGCAGGGTCAGTCGTGGAAAGCAATAGTGGCGATGAGCTCACCACTTCTCACGTCTATTTCCCACGATGATGCGACCCAAAGTGAAGAGGCCCATTTGAGGCTTTGTCTATCCTCTCTGGGAAAAGGCGTGTGTCTATGTACTATGTACGTAAGTCTATACTTGACCAGCTGGCTATAAAGACCAGAACTAATGCTCGAAAAAGTTTTTGAGGTAAGCTGTGTAGAAATTAAAAATTATATTATTGTTGTTGTGTATAGGTCTCCTTGTGGTGATTTTAATATTTTTCTGGATAAATTAGAACTTTGTCTATCTATACTAACGAAGTCTAAGGCGAATATACAAAAAGACATCATACTTTGTGGTGATTTTAATGTTAATTTTAAAATTGACTCTAACCAAAGTAATATTTTAATAGATCTACTCGGATGCTATAATTTAAAGCAAAAAATTTATGACGTAACAAGATTGACAAACCATAGTGCCACTTGCATTGACAATATATTCTCGACTTTAGATGTTTTGAATTCAAATGTAGTGAATGGTGTAGAGTCTGACCATTTTGCGCAAATAGTAGCTGTCAATGCTGTTACCGAACCTATTAAGACTTCTATAAAAAAACGTATTGTTAATAGTGATTCGGTAGAAATGTTGAAAACTAATCTAAGAGATGAATTTAAAAATCGAAGTGTAACGTGTTTTAGCGACTTCTTTTCTACATTTATTTTGCAACTAGACGCTGTTATGCCAGTTAAAACAGTTAGACGGAAGGTCAAGAAGTCATTTAATGACTGGGCAACTCAGGGTTTAAAAATTTCACAGAACAATATGAAGAATCTGTATTACTTGCTTGCATTGACGAATAATGAAAATCTTAGAATTTATATAAGAAAATACAGTAAAATATTTAAACAATGTGCCCTATTGGCCAAAAAAAATTATATACGTAGGAAAATTTTAGCTTCAGACAATATTATAAAATCGACATGGAATATTATAAAAAAAGAAACAGGAAAAGCTACAGCATGTTCTAATTATATTCATAAAATTCAAGGTCCTAATAATGAACAGTTAACGTCGCCTTCTAAAATTGCCAATCATTTCAATGACTTCTTCACTCAGATTGCGACTACTTTGACAAAAGATTTGATGAAATCAGAGGCAGAAGCTGTAACATTTCTCCATAAGTTTGTCTCACCCAATGGTAATACATTCTCCCTAAGAAACATTACTCCAGTTTGCGTCGTAAAAATTATTGAAAATCTAAAATGTAAAAGTTCATGCGACTTATGGGGTGTTTCTACATTACTGTTAAATAAACTCAAGTTTGAACTAGCTGTCCCATTAGCAAATGTTATCAATGATTGCATTAATAGAGGTAACTTTCCAGACTTGCTTAAAGTGGCTAAAGTCATACCTTTATATAAAAAAGGTTCTCACTCAGATGCTAATAATTATAGACCCATTTCGCTTCTGCCAGTTTTTAGCAAAGTTTATGAGAAATTTATAGCAAATGAGTTGTACGCGTTTGTAGAATCTAATGAAATTATTAACAGTAGACAGTTTGGATTTCAAAGGAAAAAAAGCACTGCTCATGCAGTAACCACTCTGCTGGAGAAAGTTCTATGGGATTTGGACAGTTCTAAGAACACTTACGGCTTGTTTTGCGACCTTTCTAAGGCCTTTGATTGTGTCTGTCATAAAATTCTACTGGCAAAACTTAATCATTATGGCATACGCAACAACGAGCTTTCTATTATATTGTCTTACCTGGAAAATAGAAAGCAGATAACAGAATGTAATGGTTCTAAGTCTGAATCTAGTGTAATAGAAATGGGAGTACCCCAGGGCTCAATCCTAGGGCCTTTATTATTTATAATTTACATTAATGACCTCGTTACATGTGTAGAAAGGGAATCAGACATAGTTCTCTTTGCTGACGATACTACTGTCGTAGTCAGCGATAAAAATAAGGAAAACGTTTGTATGAAACTAGATACATTGATCTTAAACATTAATAAATGGTTCAAGGCAAATAATCTAATTTTAAATGTTGAAAAGACTAATATTGTGAGATTCTTTTTGGGCAATGGTCACAGTGCTGACCCAGCTCAAAATACAATTATTAAATATTCAATCAATGCAATTAATGATGTTAGATTTTTAGGTGTTCAAATTGATAGTAAATTGACATGGAACAAACATATTGACTCTCTTGTAGGTAAACTTAAGTCGGCTGCTTATGCAATAAAAACAATAAGAGTATTGAGCGATGTCAGATCTGCCAAAGCTGTATATCATGCATATTTTCACTCGTTGATGACGTATGGTATACTAGCCTGGGGTAATGCATCCCAGTCTAATAGAGTGTTTGTGTTGCAGAAGCGGGCGGTACGGTTTATATTGAAAATTGGTAAACTAGAATCGTGTAGACTAAGGTTTAAAGAATTAAATATCATGACTTTTACCGGCGAATATCTTTTTCAAAATTTAATTTATACTAAATTACATATTGACGATTTAAAATTAAAAAGTGACATCCACAATTACAATACACGCAATAAAAACAATATAGTTGTTCCAAAACACAGACTAGCTAAAGTAGCTAATAGCTTTTTATGCATAAGCATAAACCTTTTTAATAAATTGCCCTTGGACATTAGAAATTTAAATTTTAAAGATTTTAGTGATCAAGTAAGAACTTTTTTACTACTAAAATCCTATTATGACATTGACGAAGCTCTAGCTGATGACTTTAGTATGTAATCATACCAGTTTAGTGTTAGTGTGTTTGAATGTTTGAATTTTTGTTCAAATATCTGTAATTTTTAGAATTTTATGTAACAATTATGTATAATATGACTTTTCCTAGTATACAATAATTGGTATCAAGACGGAATAAATAATTTTGAATTTGAATTTGAATTTGACTCTTCACCATATCTCAGTTATTGTGGACACATAGCCCGAAGACAGACAGATAACCTTGAAAACTGGTTGTAGTGCGAAAACTGTATGGAAAAAGACCGCGCGGCTTATCACCTATTCGCTGGTGTGATCAAGTCAAGGCACTCAGGCTCCCTATCACCGCTGCTCTGAGACAAGCTGAGGATAGAACAGCGTGGAAGAAGCTCGTCAGCATCTCTACTAAATCCTTTCAAGGCGGGCATGACCTTCAGTAATGAAGAACACGACGAAGAAGAAGAATAGATTTGTATTAGATCTTTTATATTAGTATAAGGTTTGTACTTGCCGCTAGCTTATTTAGGAATATGTTCAAATCAAGGGGGACCAATTTTCACGTGTTATTTTTTAAAATCGTGTATCTAAGTGTATCGCTACCCTTATCATGTTTCGTAGTCTACCCTTACAATCTCTAATGCCCGTCTTCAGCCGGATTCGTAGCACGGACAAACCACAGCAACAACACAATATGATATAACTTTTTTGCAATAGCAGTTTTTTTACGTGCTTGTTAGACTGACCTAGTAATTTTGTCCCGCAGTGTATTTAGACTGCTGACTGAAGCTCGAGTGACGTAATGAATCGTTTAGTTAACTGAAAGTAAGTTAAGGTTATTCGAACGCTTTATTGGTCCAGATCGATAGGACTTTTAGAGAACAAGTGCGGGCAGTTAAAAACTATAGCCGGAATGTAGTGAACCAGTAAATTTAAGTTAGTAGTAGAGCTTTTTTGTAAAAAAAGTTCGCCGGGGAAGTACTACCACAGAATAAATATGAGTTGGTACTACCACCATACCTATTTCTGCCGCAAAACAGTAATGCTTGCATTGCTGTGTTCCGGTTTGAAGGGTATGGTTGCCGGTGAAATTACAGGCACATGAGACTTTTCATCTTTTTTGTTAGTAGTAGAGCTTTTTTGTGAGAGTTTGTCCGCGGGGAAGTACTACCACCATACCTATTTCTGCCGCAAAGCAGTTAGTGCTTGCATTGCTGTTTGCTGAGTTCCGCTTTGAAGTATATGGTTGCTGTTGAAATTACAGGCACATGAGACTTTTCCTCTTTATGTCTCAGGGTGGCGGGCGCAGTGCAATGCCACATAGGGTGCGTCCTAGGAGGACGTGACCGATGTGGTAATGCATTTTTAAAAGCAGAGGTTCCAAAGAAATATTTTGTTCCTTGAGGGAGTTATTTAGAATTCAGAGCGAATTTTCTAAAGTAGTATCTTGAGAGTAGCGACGAATTCAATATAGGCCGCCCGAGAAAAAAATAGTGTGCGACACATCGACGTAGAGCGACACTAATTTACATCACTATCTATGAGAAAAAGAAAAACTAAGAGTACCTTTCAGCGCGCATTGCCGCGAAATCCTAACTGGCTAGTAAAATCTTCATACATTATAATATTCGTTCGACCTCTTTGGTTAACTTCATGTAATACTCAACAAAGAGTTACAACAAGCTCCTTGAAGGTATTTAACATTAAATGTAATACTAAAACTAAAACAATAAAACAAAACTAAAATAAAATAAAAACCTACCTATTAGATCTGCAAGCCGTCACCCGATGGCAGCGTGCCCAGAATACTGGCTGCATTGCCACGCTGAATGGCAATGCTTATTCGTTGACCAAAATAAATCACAAAAATGAGTTTATCACCATCGAGAATTTAATGTTAGTTTGTGATATTGTGTCGACCTCTGTGGCGCGGCGGGCGAAGGTTCACGCAGGAGGTTGTGGGTTCGATTCCCGCCCGGAACAAATATTTGTACGATCTGCATATATTTGTTCAGGGTGTTCTGGGTATTTTTTATATGTACCTAATAATAAAAATATCTATCTATGTAATGTATTGTATTTAAGTATATCAATTACTTATCTGCATAGCTTGGGGCTAGATAATGTTGAGTGAATTTATTATTTAGCAATATTTATTTATTTATTTAATTTTTTACATTCATCCTTCACGTGAGCGCCTCCAATCTATAACTTCGCTAATCCATCAGAAGCACGGATGTTGACCAATCGGAAGAGAGAAAGCTCCAACTCCCTAATAGCCATGATCCTCTATAGCCAATTTTCGTTTTTCAAATACCTAGGTGTGATGAAAAGTCATTTTTTGTACGAAGTTAAAAATAGCGGATACTTTTTTCACCCAGCCGGCGAGGTCTCTGCTCGTATGTATTAGTAGATTGTATCATAAGGGAGCAACATAATATTTTTACGGCGAGGGCGCTTTTTTGAATCCAGAGCGAAGTGAGGGATTCTTTAGTAGAATCCTGAATGTAGCGAGGGATTCAAAGTACGTCGCCCGAGCCAAAAATATATGTTGCGCCCGTGTGATTCACTCTGCTTTTCATCACCCACTATGAGAAAATAAAAGGCGCCTCATATGTTATTGTAATATTATTATTTAATAAAACAAATGGTTGTTTTTTTGTGTTTTTGTGTTTTTTTTGGGTGTTTTTTTGTGTTTTGTGTTTTTTGTGTTTTGTGCTTTTTTGTGTTTTTTTGGTGTTTTGTGTTTTTTGTGTGTATTGTCCTTTTTTGTGTTTTTTTGTGTGTTTTATGTTTTTTTTGTGTTTTTGTGTTTTTTTTGTGTTTTGTGTTTTTTGTGTGTTTTGTATTTTTTGTTTTTTTTTGTGTTTTGTGTTGTTTGTTAGTATTTTTTTTTTTGTGTTTTGTGGTTTTTTGTGTTTTTGTGTTTTTTTTTGTGTTTTGTGTTTTTTTTGTGTTTTGGGTTTTGTCGTTTTGGGTTTTGGGCCGTCGTACCAGCCAGTATTTATTCAAACAATATTTGCGTTCGAATTATTTGGCGCTGGTTCCAAATTCAATAAGTGCGCCGCAATTCTCTTTGCCGCACACTTTTTGAATTAGGAACTTAATAAGTGCGCCGCAAAACTCATTACTGCCTGCTAAAAGTTTCTCATAGAAAACACCACCGTTGGGTGCACTTAAAGGCGAACCCAGTCGTCCTTTTCGAATAGATGAGATGAAAAGTAACTTTTTTGTCCAATATATTTGTAGAAAATAGGCTAGGAAACAGACAGTCGCCTCACCTGACCTATAATTATAGTAGAGAGGCCACTTCTCAAAAAGTCGTCAAATGGCGATTCCCGTTGGACAGACTATTCCCGCGCCGGCAACCGGTATCATTGTATTTAGCATGATCTCCTGAACAAGAATAGACCTGTTGTCGCATTCTAAAGTGGTGGAGGGGGGAGAGAGGGAAGGGGAAAGATGCGAAAACCGGGTATAAGGTTTGGTTAATATCTCAATAACCGCTTATCCGATTTAAACAAATAAGGTGTCATACGATAGGTAATAAAGTTTTTGACATATCGACTTTTAAAATGGTTTTGGTAAATATCATACTTTATTAAATATTTCGAAAAAAGACAAATTTCCAAAAAAAAAAGATTTTGATTTTGTTGAAATTGGCAGTAAATGTCACCTAACTAAAAAGTGATGTATTACGAAGAATTGAACTATTTATTTAACAGTATTTTGCTTTTTCAATTTTTTTATTTGATTGAGAAACGACAAAACTGTGACAGGTTTTTGCAAATACCATATTTTATTATATATTCAAAAATAGGCCAATTTCAGACAAAATACGTTTTGGGTTTTGTTTATTTTCAACTTTATTTTACTCTTATTATGTTTTCTTGTAGAAACTACAGCAGTAATTATTCTGTGAAAATTTCAAGTTTCTATCTATTACGGTTAAAAAAATACAGCCGTTATCAAGATCGAGCAAAAACAAAAGTTTATTCTTATAAATTTTATTTTTATTTTATTTTGATTATGTTTTCTTATAGAAATTGCAGTAATACATATTCTGTGAAAATTTCAAGTTTCTATCTATTACGGTTCTAAAAATACAGCTCTTATTAAGATCGAGCAAAAACAAAAGTTTACTATGTTTTATTTTTTACTTTATTTTATTTTTATTATGTTTTCTTGTAGAAACTATAAAAGTACTTATTCTGTGAAAATTTAAAGTTTTTATCTATTACGGTTCAAAAGATACAGCCGTAATCAAGATCGAGCTGAAACAAAAGTTTATTCTTATGAATTTTATTTTTATTTTATTTTTATTATGTTTTCTTATAGAAACTATATCAGTACTTATTATGTGAAAATTTAAAGTTTCTAACTGTTACGGTTCAAATATACAGCCATTATTAAGATCAAGCAAAAACTTCAAGACATGTGAATAAAGCGCCCAATTCTTTGTCATACATTACTTTTTAGTTAGATGTAATTTACACTATCATTTTCACCAAAGCCAAAAGCGTCTTTTGTTTGAAATTTGCCTTTTTCTAAATATTTAATAAACTATGTCATTTACGAAAATCATTGTTAGACATAGTAAGTTGACCAATTAATTACCAATCGTATGACACATTATTTATTGAAATCGGACAAGCGGTTATTGAGATATTAACCAAATCTGATACCCGGTTTTCAAATCTTTCCCCTCCCCTCTCTCCTCCCTCCACCACTTTAGAATGCGACAACTGGTCTATTCTTGTTCAGGAGATCATGCTGAACACAATGATACTGGTTGTCGGCGCGGAACTCGTCTGTCCAACGGGAATTCAATTTCGGAGGACTGGCCTCCTAATGGTTCCGTTGGTACCTCACGGGACCATAAAAATCGCATAAAAACAAATTGGACCTCCACTTGTAAATTAACTTGAGAAATTAATAAAACGTTTCTAACAAGAATGTCACTCAAAGTTTATAGAGACGGTGGATGATACGAATTTAATAAAAACACAAGGACAAAACTTTTTCAATATTAAATCGTAGATTCTTTATTAAAAGCGAGTATCTTATTAACTTCGAGGGTTTTAGGCTGTGGAAAAATAAAAAGCAAATTTAAACTAGAATCTAAATTGCCTACAATTTAAAAATCAACTGCTTTTCAGCGTATAATACAGCCAGCATCTTAATGATGCTTCCGTCTGGTAGTGATTTGGATCAGTTGAGCTACTTTTAGATCGTTAGCATCGGTCTTCAGATAGAACAACTGTTTCATTTGTATTTTTTAAGTATTTTACATACCTACTAATTAATTGTATTATTATTTCTGTCAATAAATGTATAGTTAGTATTATATTGGTTTTTAGGGTAACGGAACGATTATAGGATCACTCTGTTGCCCATCTGTCTGTCTGTCAAGACCCTTATTCTCAGAAACGGCTGAAGTTTTTGAACTTGAAAATACGAAACTAGCTACCCGCCCCGGTTTAGCACAGGAAGCACAAAAAAATATCTGTTGATGCAATCACTACCAAACTTCACAAGGGCTAATCTAAAGATTGTCTGCAAAATTTCATCAAAATTTCACATTTCATTTAATTTGCAAAATTTTGAAGTCCGTTGGGAAAATACAAGTACCATAATCTTATGTTTGAAAATTACTTTCCTAATGCTTTTTAAACTAAAAAAAAACGTGATTTTCGCTCACTTATCGTTTCGTGAGCGCTATTCTATCACTTTCCATCTTACCTGAACTTTAATGAGTTATATAGTGACAGAATTTGGCCTCCATCGACGCCTTAATGCGAGAAAATACTTTCTTAAAAACTTAGAACCTAAGTGCCCTAAAGGTTTTTCTTATGTAAGTGACATAATCTGTCTTTTTGAGAATAAATTTCTTTAAACCGAAAATAATGCAAATGATACCGATAATAATGATACGGGATAGTAATAAACAGTCTTAGTCGTACGGCTATTTGACCCATTAAAGGATTCCATTACCAAACTCATCAAAATCATGTAGAAATCAACTCACTATTAACGAAATAACAGGTTAGAATCTAATCTATATTACCTAAAGTAATTTCCTCAAAAAAACCTCACCAATTTACCGTTCAAATTGATTCAGAACATGGCGGCTTAATCAAAACAAAATAACTAAAAACAAGTTTAGTAGTCGGCAAGGATCAAAATTGGATTAAGGACTCAGGGCCGATATACAAGTGCTTAGCGTGAGCCGCTAACTTAGCGAATAAGAGGGACAGCTTTACGGGAAAGAAAGGAATGGTGGGTGGCTTTTATTGATAGCTTATTATGTAATCTAGTTAGCGACTGCTTATGCAAACATCCGCATAGTAATTTTAAGTGTCGGATAATTAGGGGAAAAAGGATAGCTTTACGAGAAAGAAGGGGATGGTGCGCGGCGTTTAGCCAAAGTTAAGTAATTTTTAACAGACTAAATCAAGTACAATATTCAAACTAACAATATGCATGGATACTACGTTATAATTCCACTGTACCAGAAACACGATAGGACAATATTTTCTCGATTGAAAATAATCCAAAGTTACGTCTATTTTTTGCCTAGATTCGATTGTTAAATAAAATGGTGCATATAATTGGATACAAAACTAGATTAATAAAATCAATACAATAAAGCAGAGGGTTTACTGTAGGGGTTTTGTAAAATTATTGATATTTTACGAGATATTCAATAAAAATCGAGCGATGCGAGGCGTTATTTTTGTACGAAATGTTTTGCCTGGTTTTGGCGCAGTCTATACTGTAGTTAGCGATTTTGCAGCACGCAAGCTTGCACGTAGTCACAATAAGCATCAACCGCTAACTAGGAGAAAAAAGGAAGGCTTTACGGGAATGAAAGGTATGGCGCGTGAGGTCTGCCCATTGCTTGTTTTATCTCCATACTTCAGTTAGCGACTTTGCAGTACGCAAACTTGAGCATTGCCACTTTCTACAGGCGTTGGTACCTACTATTATTTATTCTGTGACTGACAATGTACCACTGGGCTGTAAAGATGATAATGGGAGAAGAGAGCTTGGAACATTTTTATGTTTAGTAACATCTATTATTTTATCTGTGGTAACATGTTTGAATTTGATAATGGTAGTAGTTCAAGTGTGGATTTTTCAGGACTTTGTGGTATGATCTGAAACTGTGCCCTGGTGTGTCCGGCCTAGAATAAACCCCTCTTTCTCCTTCCGTGGATCTCGTAAAATGCTCACCTCATTAGTATACCATCTATTCGTACTAAACGTTTCGGTTCTACCTTTATAATGTGAACTGCTAAGGAGTGGAACATACTACCGTCGTCTGTCTTTCCTGAAAACTATGATATGGGTCTCTTCAAGGCTAGAGTGAATAGGCAACTGTGAATAGGCCTTCTAGACCTTCGTGTTCCATCGTCAGCCACATCGTCAACAGATGAGATCGCGGTCAAACAATGTTATAAATACGTTTTTTGTGATAAATATATTTTTCAATACTAACAAGCTTTCATAAAATTTGTCATCGTAACCGATCAAAATCAGCCTAAACACGGCCATTCTACTAAGTCTAAATCTTTCCTCTTTATAATATTAGTGTAGATGTAGATAGTGTTAATGTAGATTGGACGGTGTGATGATCACAATGCGCCTAAACACGGCCAGTCTATTATTATCCATCGAGGAGTTCCGTCATCTATCATCAGATGTCCATCATCAGATCAGCTCGCTGTCACCATAATATTGCATTGTCATCGGAACTTGACAGGTATGCAAAATATAGTTTCAATCGGTTGAGGTTAACTGCTTTAAAATTCAGTTGCCGGATTCCACCCGGATTCCTTCCAGACAAAGATACATACATTGCAAGTTAAATAACAGCTTTTAAAAAAACTTAACCCAATTTGATTCCATTAAATAATTCTAGGACTTAATTAAATCTGCACAAGAGAACAATACAGTGCTCAGAAGTTAATTAATATTGAATTAGCTAAAATAATTGGATAGTTTAGTCTGAAGTCTGGGTGTTACATCTACAATAGGTATGTAGTAACCCCGTTTACAACCCTGGAATTAGTTATAAAACACAGTGCAACGTTTAATTAATCCTAGGTTTGAAATAAAATTATAATTACTTGTTGGGTTTTCGTTGGTTTATCTAAAAGTCAAAGTCAAAGTCAAAAATGTTTAATTCATTGAAACCGCAAGGCTAATTTAAAATCGTCTTAGAAACATTATTAAATACATACATAGACACACGCCTTTTTCTCCGAAGGGGTAGGCAGAGCCTCAATGTGCCTCTTTTTACAGTGGGTTGCACCATCGTGGAATATAGACTTTGCGAGTGGTCAGCTCATCACCGCCTTTGCTTTCCACGACTGACTCAGCTAACGCTTTCTATCAGTAATAACACATTCCATTACTAAATAAAAGTAATTAAATTAAAAAACTGAAAACCTGACTGACGGAACTAGTTTTTTTTGTCATTATTCGTACTAAACGCCAATTACAAAGAAATAAAAAAGGCGTTTGTCGAGTATAAAGGCGAAATAGAAATATGATTGCAAGTGAGTGAGAAAGTGAAAATCAGTCACGAATGAAGATTACCGAGCTGCATTGCTTTTCAAATCAGTCACGAATGAAGATTACCGAGCTGCATTGCTTTTCGTTCTTTTATGCCGAAGAACCGACAACCGCTGTGGCAAACGTGTTCTAGAGTGGAGACCGCGTCTTGGTGGTCTTGTGGGGCGCCCCCTGGCGAGGTGGAGCGACGATCTGCATAAGGCGGCTGGTAGAACGTGCTTGGGAAGAGCTGGAAATCGGGCTAAATGGCGTGCATTGGGAGAGGCTTATGTCCAGCAGTGGACTGATATAGGCTGATGATAATTATCTGGAGATTATTTCCAATTATCTGGAGTATGTTGCCTGTGGTGAGAATGTGTTACAATCAAAAAAGTGTGGTACCTGCTACGCGTCCGGATACCTACCGTTAGTATTGTGTGTCGAGGTGGAGTGAAGTGTGACAGTGAAACCGATGGTACCTATGTGGTATCGTTCGTAATAAAAGAGTGAGAAAGAGAGTAGATCGATATATCTGCCAATAACATCTACTCGCAAAGACTTTCGTTCGTTCTCCCGTGATCATGGCGCATGCAACTGTGTCGAAATATCGGGAACAATAAAAACGCAAAAATCTTGGTAAATATCCCGTTTCTAGTGTAAAGTATGATGATGATTACTTTCCTAGCAGTAAAGTATTCTCTTTATTGATTTTTAAAACTAGGAATTATTTTATCTACCAATGCTATTTACTTGAGATATCAATTCCTCGTAATCCATACATTATCCTGCACCACATAAGTAGGTGAGTTACAGTTCACACAGACGATAGAGCCACTTGCATTAAATGTAAATATTTATGTAAAATTTAAGCTAGAATTTAAATAAAGTGTTAAGGTGAATGGCTGGTGTAAGGGGTAAGCGGAGCGGGCAGCGGGTAGCGGAGCAGAGCGTTTTGTTCCTATATCCAAAGTCAATGTTACTAAGCTTCAACTTTTTGCCCAAGGTATATAGTTAGAGATTATATATTTACAATGGTAAAGATATACACTTTAAGTTGTGGATATTTGTGAAATGTGGAACCTACATTAAAACGTTTTTTCACTACGATGTCTATCGAAAAATCTACAAAAATAAAGTATGTTAATTTACATAATTATAATGCATGTCCACTTGTTTCCAAAATGTAAGAAATTTTACAAAGTAGCCTCTGTGTTCCTGGCTACAACCATTTTTCTCCTAAACTATCAAATTTGTTTTATTGCCTTCAGTATATTAAATAACACAACGCCGAGAGGATTTTGTTTTTATTTTTGAAAGTTACTTTCCCACTTCGACCAAAGTAAAATAAATGGACTGGCCTTACCCATAGAAAACGTCCGTGAAAAATAAGACAATTCGGATTTAGGGTACGGTCAACAAATAAACTATCTATCTATCTATCTATCTATCCAGCCACTGCTGAGTAAAGGCCTCTTCTCTATAGCGCCACTCCTGGCGGTCTTGTAAATAAACTAGGTGAAATTAAATTATTGAACTTCTTAAAAACTGTATTTTTTTAATACTTAATACTTTAACAGATGCAATGTGTTTACTAAAGTTATTTCAGTAGGTTTATAGTACAAAAAATCGCCGAAAAAAATGCAATTATTGAATGAAACTTTTACAAAAATACATGGTTCCCTTCTGTTTTATGTAGTTACGTATCTATTTTTCAGCTCTCAAACATACACAATATAAATCAATAGAAAAGTAAGTCCACCTAAGGTCTTCAGCTCAATCAATTTGTGAAAAATATATTTTTCATCACTCAATAAACTAAGAAAATATCATAAAAATCGTACGGAAACATAAATGTATAAAAATTTCAGTATTTATGAAACTGCAGAGTGCAGTTTTAAGAATTTTGCACAATGAGTTTTTTTATACTACTTGGAATGACAGATCAAGAAGATGGCCCACCTGATGTTAAGTGGTACCCTCTGCCTATGAACAGTGCATTACCTCAGGTCACGTCCACCTAGGACGCGCCCTATGTGGCATTCCACTGCGCCCGCCACCCTGAAACATAAAGATGAAAAGTCCCATGTGGCCGTAATTTCATCGGCACCCTTACCCTTCAAACCGGAACACAGCAATGCGAGCACTACTGCTTTGCGGCAGAAACAGTTATGGTGGTAGTACTTCCCCGGACGAACTCTTTTACAAAAAAGCTCTACTACTACTAACCGTTTTTTGGCGTATAGAATTCATTGTGTAGAAAATGATCAGAGCAAATACGGGAAAATGTATTCCACTTCCAAAAGTCGTCTGTTCTTGCTCGTCTTATGACTTCTATCCATTTTTGTTTACCTTAGATTTTTTTTGGAAAGCTATAAGGTTAATTAACATGTCATTACATATTATATGCAATTACCTAAAGCGACGTGCTTAGCAATGTTTTGACGTAAATAATGCAAATTACAATTCTAAATCAATACGATACCCCTTAGGCATCAGATTTTTTTGCAGTCTGTACCGGACCATCCGTCATGCGTGAAGTCTTGTCAAATATTTCGTCGCTGTAGTTGGAAAACTAAATAAGTAATAACAACAACAAAACCAACATCGCGAGAAAAACGCGATTTACTGTTTTATTGCGTCAAAAATGGCAATAGCTTTTTTATCGTAACTAATTTTTCAGTCCGTGTTTTGATATGTTATAGATTGGTACTGTATCTATTTTCGAATTTAATGATAATACATTTTAGTTCTTTTGATTAAGAGAAAAAAATAAAAAAACGACTATGTATTTTTCCCTCGCCAAAGTTTTGAATAATTGAAATGATCTATTATTTACTTATTTGAATATGACAATCCTATCCATGGGTATAGATTTAAATAATATTAAAATACATTTTAAAATAAAACCAACTTATAATCATTTCTTTTTATCAAGACTGAATATTAGAAAACTACTGAAACACCTACATTATTTTAGCAGACTTATAAATTCAAAGTAAGTGACATAACAAACTTATCATACGACTAATGCTTATAAAATCAACAAAATGAAAAAAAATTGTGGAACACAATAATTCTAAGTATCAAAAAGAAAAAGGTATGTCGACTAAAATTAAAACTATCTACGAGTATAAACTTGTGTCTGTTAACTTTCATTCAGAGTGGGGAACATTGAGATAATGTCCTGGGGCGTAGTCCTCCTTGTCGCTCGTCCTCTAGTGCAAGACGTGTCCATCGACATGTATGGGCCATCATAACCATGCAATAAAGTCGATTTCGCAAAATGTGTTACTTATGTAGTTTTCCTACCACACGACGATTTATAAGTTTTTTATCAATTGATGAAAATTATATTACAAAACCTTTACTTACGAATGAAATGCGATGCCTGAAGCTTTATTTGTATTTCTTGTGTTGTTTGCACTTGCAGAAAAGCACAGGAAGGCATTGTATTACCAAGGTATCTAATTTTGGTATTTTTCAGCATAGCTGTCACTCGTTGCCGTGACAAAGACTGACTGAAGCGAAGTATACTAGCTAGGTCTGTTTAGAAGCTTCAAAACTATCGTTCCCTAAGGCCCGTCCATTCATTTTATTTACGTCGATGCTTTCCTACTGATTTTTAAATTAAAAATAACGTTATTTTCGCTTGCTTTTCGTTTTCGAGTGCTATTCTGTCACTTTCTAACTTACCTGCACTTTAATGAGTTAGATAGTGACATAATTTGGCGTCTAATTACCTACTAATTACCCAGTTTCGGATTAGGGACCAAACAAAGTTTTTTTGTTAAATACCGCTTGGTCTTAAAACTTGCGTCGAACCGTCACGCGGTGCTCCACGGCAGAATAGAAAAAACCCGATCCAATTTCATTAGGGGCCGTTTTACGGGCCATGTCCTGCGTACAGGGTGATGTTTATTAGGGCACGGAATGCGGCCCGCTCACTAGAACATCGGCCACAAATACATTTTTTTCTTACACAATATGCCACTAATATACTTTTACTAATATTTATTCTGTGAATATGCCTTACAAAGTTATTTATGATATTGTACCTTAAAAACCTCCAAAGGTTTGATTAGATACTCACAATCCTCAAAAAGTAAGCACACATACACACACAATGAGGTATTGTAACGACCCCTGTGGCGCGGCGGGCGAACCTTGGCCTTCAACGCAGGAGGTTGTGGGTTCGATTTCCGCCTCGGAACAAATATATGTGCAGTCTGCAGATATTTGGTCAGGGTGTTCTAGGTATTTTCTATATATAATAAAAAATATCTATCTATGCAATATCAGTATATACAGGGTGTATCATAATATCCCTATAAGCCCGGGGAGGGGGTATTCTACACATCAAGTCGCATAACTTTAGTTCTACGACTTTTCAAATTTCGCAGTTTTTAATTGATGAAATGCCACGTAAACATCCCGTAATTCCTCAAGAAATATTCCTAACACAGCATAAGTATGTTACGGTACGATATGGTACCTTACGTAGGGCTGCCTCACGTTGTGTTAGGTACATTTCTGGAGGAGTTTCAGGAATTTATCGTGGAATTTCAGGATTTTTACAAGGCATTTCATGAATTAAAAACTTCGAATTTTAAAAAGTCCTCGAACTAAAGTTATTCGCCATGATGTGTAGAATACCCCCTCCCCGGGCTTATAGGGATATTATGTTACACCGTGTATATCAGTATAGTATGTATATCAGTTGTCTAGTACCCATAACACAAGCTCAAGCTTAGCTTGGGGCTAGATAATGTTGTGTGAACTGTCCAGCATTTTTATTTTTTTATTTTTTTATTATTTAATGATGATATTGTACCTTAAAAACCTCCAAAGGTTTGACTAGGTACAAACAATCGTAAAAAAGTAGGCACACATACACACTCCTCTTACTGAAAACAAAAAGGTATTAGGTATAACAATTATATAAGTAATCACATTCCACAGTTGATTATGGTACTCATAAGACAACTGCATTAGGAAATCAAATCATTTATTTGCTTTAAATAGGGTTAAAAGGTTCTTAAAGTAGTTACAAACAGTACCATTCTAGTTTACCATTTTAGGCTACGATGAAAAAAAAACATCGAAGTTTTTAGGTATGCAAATTACACGTTATCAATGAAAACATTATTAATTCCTAGATTATTAATTAAACACACACAACAATACATTTTTACTAGCTAACCTATCTCAGTCGCTTCAGCGTACGAGTGCATAGCGGAAGTGAGAGGAACGAATGCACGAGCTTCATGCGTATGAGTGCAAGTGTACAGTTTTACCCAAAATTTAAGTCCGATCGACTGTTTTCGTTTGCGCAGAAAAGCGCAGACTGATAGCCGACAGTAGCCGAACGTAAAATATAGCTCTGTACCGCTGTATATAGCTCTGTCCCACTCACATCTAAAAGTCGAGCTAGATGAACAAGATGCCGCAATTTTATCGCGAAATCGATTAACCAATAACAGCGCAAGATTTTAGCGCGCGATTGCTATTTGTAGAAAGAAGGTTCCCGCGCTATAGAAATTAGTCTACGGCGCAGGTACATCGGGGCGACTTATATTTTGGGTAAAACTGTACCTAATATGCCGATACGACTAAATATATTTGGCATAGAGATAAATGTCCTCGTCCTGGGTATATCGTAATAGACTGGGATTACAACACTAATCTCACTTTCAGGCATGGTGATTACGGAAAATTCCATTGCATTCTATGGAGGATGCCTCATCCAACAATGGACGTCTAAAATGCTTCTGTTGATTATGACCTCATAATTTTACCAACCCAAGCTCCTAAAACATCATCCATCCTATCTATAGTCCCAGGATAAATCCTGCACAGGAATGCAGCGAGTTCAAGGACGCCAACTGCGCTCCCCCCCCCCCCCCCCCCCTCCCTCTTGACTTTAAAAGCTTATCCGAGTTAAAGTTTTCTTGTAGATTTTCAACTTGCTATATTTTGCAAACTTAGTTATCGTGTTTTACATCAAAATTTCAAAATGTTTTAAGATACGTTACGTAGTATGCACAGCCTGCACCAGCCGTGCACCAGCCGTCAGCTATCAGCCGTGGTGTGTTCGACAATAAATCCCTCCATCTCCTCACGCGGATGTCGTAAAAGCCATCCACGTATGTTTTTCGGTTTTTCGAGTGTACCTATGTATTTCTTTGGCACGCTCTGTAGCCTAAACGGATTGATTGATTTTAGCTTGGGATGTGTTTAAAATTATTATTTTAATTAGTTTTTTGTTCCTTAACGATCCTTTAAGGATTTTTCAAAGAAGTTTGGTACTACAAAGTCAAGCTACAAATATCTACCTATAATGGCAATGACAAAATTGAGTTATTTTCTTTTTCCCCTTAGTTTTGTATAAAAACTGATGATGGACAACTAATAAGATACCTAGTCTAAAAGTACCATTTTAAAAATGATATATCTTTGTTTGACCACGATCACACCTGTTGGTAAGTGACGATGTGGTCGAAGATGGAGCACAAAGGTCTAGAAAGCACCTATTCACTCTAGCCTTGAAGAGACCCAGATTATAGTTTTCAGGAAAGACAGACAACGGTAGCCTTTTCCACTCCTTAGCAGTTCGCATTATAAAGGTAGAACTGAAACGTTTAGTACGAATAGAAGGTATACTAATGAGGTAAGGATGGTACCGAGCCGTACGTCTGCTCGTCGTATGATGAAAAGGAGTTGGTGGGATCAGATCGTGAAGTTCCTGGAAGCATTCCCCAAAATGTAACCTATAGAAGACCGAAAGGCACCTGATGAAAGTACCTGGTTGGTGTACTTTATTTCGAGTTTCGGGTACACGAAAGTTCTCAGCTTTGCCATGATTCTTTCAAAACCTTGTGACTTTAAGAGAACCTTGCATATTCAAATTCATATTATTCAAGGACGACCTCTGCGGCGCGGCGGGCGAATGTTCGCCTGCAAAGCAGGAGGTTGCGGGTTCGATTCCCGCCTCAGAATAAATATTTGTACGATCTGCAGATAATGTTCAGGGTGTTCTGGGTATTTTCTATGTATAATTAAAAAAAACTATCTATGTAATGTATTGTAACTGTAACTGCTGATTAACACCCTCGTAGTGTTTTAAATTATACGTTTTGTACTGAAATTTTCAGCAGGGAACGTGTTAAGTATATCCGTTATCTAGACCCATAACACAAGCTCCGCTTAGCTTAGGGCTAGATAATGTTGTGTGAACTGTCCAGCATTATTAATTTATTATTTTACCTTATACTGATGCTATCAAGGAACGCACAATACCTTCTTGTTCTATAACGATGTCGACTAGGGTCGGCCATAAAGCATCATCCTGTACGGTTGATTACATTAACCGATAGTTATAAAACTTTATAGGGCAGTAAGGACATTGTATCAATTGCTGTATTAAGTTGTTCCTTGTCCTTGTTTGAGACGAGAGACAGATTATATAACAGCCTTGATCTCTTCTTCAAGGTGTCACAGATACCCCACAGAACATGTAGGTATTCACCAACGTAATGACCGGAAACTAGGTCCGCCCATTTTTAACCCCCGACGCTAAAACGACGGGGTGTTATAAGTTTTACGTGTCTGTGTGTGTGTGTCTGTGGCATCGTAGCTACAGAACAGATGAACCGTTTTTTTTTTTTTTTTTAAAGTTGAGTTTATCTGGAGTGGGCTTGGCTATGTTTGATCAAAATCGGTTCAGCCGTTTCATTGCGTTGAGGGTTTTTTTAATTTTTACAAAATTAATTACTTGATACAAGCTATGTTTGCCTGGGTGGAATCCGGGTGGAATCTTGCAACTGAATTTGAAAGCAGTTATCCTCAACCGATTGAGATGATATTTGGCATACCTGTCAAGTTCTGATGACAATGCAATATGATGGTGACAACAGGCTGATATGATGATGGAGACGGAAGGTGAACAACGGAACTCCTAGATGGATAATAGTAGACTGGCCGTGTTTAGGCTCATTATGATCAGCACACGGTTACGATCACTAATTTTATAAAAGCTTGTATTAAAAAAAAAACACTAGAAACTTATTTTGTATACCAATGGCATGGCAAATCCTTTGTTTACGAAAGTGCTTTGTTTTATGACTGTTTTCAAATTCTATTAAATTGTTTGCGTCAGTAATTGAATTACATACCAGCACAAAATAAATAATGGTAAGTACAAATAGTACCAGATGTTATAGTCTGGCGCAGCGGTGTTTCAAGAAACAAACTGTATTTTGTAAGGTCGTCGCTGTCAAAAAACAACATTATTGTAGTGCCTCGAAATACTAAGCTTCTATTGGAGTTAAAAAGGCATTACGGTGGAGTTGTCATCACTACGACTAGCCACTTTTCACACCAAATTCGCCCTTAGCATGGTCACGCAGAAACGTTAGTATAAAATAAGATTAAGTACAAAGGATATCATCTCATGTCATTGGTAAACAATAAAAACCGGCCAAGGTTTTATTTGCCAGAACATTGTATCAAGGACTTTAACTTGTAGAGATAGGTCTCGTATGAGAATGAGCAAGTTTGGCCGAAGGTGAGTGTCCTCGTGTTAGCGCTGTTCGCTTGGTGAGTTCCTATGACACTATCCTAGCAGTCCTTTGACCGTATCGAACACAACTCTGAGAGTGATCTTGAGTGCTTAAACTTTAAGAGAACTTACTAATACTAATAAGTACTACTTTCTAATAAGTAGAGCTTGTTTGAATAATGATCTAAATGATTAAAGTACTTTTGACTTTGATTTAGTCGGATAAAATCAAATATAGTACTTTTAATTATGCTGCTCTCTTAATGATTGAAATTTTTAAACTAGCATGCTCTTAAGATTGCTCTCAAAGTTGAGTTTACAGGTCTTATAATGTAGTATCCTCAGACTTCGCTCCCAGTTTATTAATTAGCAGTTCCAAGTTCTTAGTTCCAGCACCAGAGTGTAATTAACAGTAGCCGGAACCTGACCGGCGGCGGTGGACAAGTTGGTCTAACTTTGTGGACAGTCCATAGGCAGAGTAAAACTGTGATGCAGTGTAGCATCTTCAATCCGAGGAGCTCTGCTCGGAGTTTAATTCCCCGAGATCGGTAGAAGAACAAAGATCACCGACATACTCGTAGCTCCAAGAATTCGCAAATTGAAGTGGCGATAGACAAGTTACAGTAGGGCTAATCCACCAGTTCAAGGTTGCACAGCGAGCTATGGCACGGGATATGCTCGGAGTTTCTCTGAAAGATGAAATCCGCAATGAGATTATCCGACAGAGAACTAAAGTCAGTGACATAGCCCACCGGAATAGCAAGCTGAAGTGGCAATGGGCTGGTCATATGTGCCGAAGAACTGACAACCGTTGGGGTAAGCGAGTTTTTGAGTGGAGTCCGAGTCATGGCAAACGTAGCGTGGGGCGCCCTCTGGCTAGGTGGAGCGATGACCTACGAAAGGCAGCAGAAAGTGGATGAAAAGAGCCGAACACCGGGCTCAGTGGCGTTTATTGGGAGAGGCCTGTGTCCAGCAGTGGACTAGTGTGGGCTGATGATGAATAGACAGGCCACATCACACAGTAACAAAAATCGCTGTAGAATAAAGTTTATCGAGTGGAGACTACGAACTGGACGACGCAAAGGTGTCATAAGTTGTTTTTTTTTTCTATTCTAAAAATTGTATTTTTTTTTCTAACTTCTAGTGAATTTAAGTGGGGGGGGGGGGGCAATTTCAAGTGCCTAGGGGCCTTGGGTCTCTAAGTTCGGGCCTGTCTGTTGTAAAATGTAAAATATGAGTATAATTCTACTAATATTATAAATGCGAAAGTTTGTGAGTGTGTGCGTGTGTTTGTTACTTCTTCACAGAGCAACATACGCAAAATTCACTGTCATGGGCGCCCAGAAAAATAATATGTTACTTACCATGGTATTGTTTTTTTTTGCTAAAAATTGTTTTAGTGTGCATACACACAACATAAACAACCACTTTACGAACATGAGAACTGAAAAAGTATTTTCAGAGACCGCACTACTTACATTTTAAGTATTTTAAGGAGTTACAAATCTTTGGAAGGAGCAAGTGCTACAGAGTGCAGTCGCAGGCAATTTTAACATTGACTGCGTGAGTTGCGCTACTGTTTTTACAGTAACTTGTGAACATGTGAATATTGAGTAAACTGTGGCGGGCCAGTTTGAACTGTTTGGCTAACTGGCCCGATTGGAGGGAGGTGCCCAACTGTTTAGAAGCGTTTCTCAAACGGAGGGGCGCATTCAAAGTGTGAGAGCTCAACTTCTGCGCCTAAACCAACAGAAATCTTCATACATGGTGGTGGTTCTAAAGCGAGGCTGAAAAACAGCGCCGCTGAGCTTGTGGTGGAGTATAACGCAAAATTACCAATCTTAAATTTGATTTTTAACTGACTAAATCAAATACCTACAATATTCAAATTATTATTTATGCATGGATACTACATTATAATTCCGAGGGATCACTGTACCAGAAACACGATAAGATAATATTTTCTCGATAGATAATAAACCCCAAAATTACCTCTAACTTTTGCCTAGATTCGATTGTTTATTAAAATGGAGCATATAATTGGGTAAAAAATTAGATAAATAAAATAAATACCTACAACAAAGCCAAGGGTTTACTATAGGGGTCTTGTAAAATTCTGTATATTTTACGAGATATTCAATAAATGGAGACAGCGCTTTACATAACGTGGACAACGGGAAGGGATTTAGTGACTTCCCGCTGTCCACGTTGACGTGGACAAGATAACGTGGACATCCGGAATAAACCAATAAAAACAGCTGTATAGAGCGACGCAAAGCTTTTTTTTTTGTTTGAAGATTTTGCCTGGCGTTGGTGCAACCCTGAGTAATTATCAATTAAATTGGTACGAAATTGGCTCGACACACACTTGGCACTTTAAAGCAAATTAATTAGCACTTTAGAGCTTAAACGGATCTTTGAATTGAGAAATGGTTTTAACACACTCACAAAATTTTTGTACGACCTATTCAACGACACCAACACTACGAGACGAGAAATAATCGTACAAATTCCCATTGGCTTTAAAATCTCGATCATTTAGGTAAGTCTTCCAACAAATTCCAACTCCTTAAATCATTTCATCAAAATGTTGTTTACTTTCAATCAACATCTTATTCAAACACTCAAGTGTATTGAAGCTGATTAAGAATAATAAGCAGATTAAACAATTTCAGTCGTCACGTAAAGCGACATTAATCCATAGGATCAACTGTACCCACGCGTGGGAGAAGGTGGCATCTAGGAGTATGTTGGTGGGATATATAATCCCAATTAGTACCTTGTAGGTAAGTTTGTGGGATATTATAAGGCTTAAGGTGAATGCTCTCGAAAGTGGTGCAATTTTTTTTTTTTTTTTTGCTCTCTACACATCAAGACATTTTTTTTTATACTAGTTGATTGACGGAACAAGCAGATGGCCCACCTGATTTAAAGCAGTAATCTCTGCCTATGAACAGTGCATTACAGCTCATCAACACTTCCTCAGATAGAAAAGTTGATTTCGTGAATACAAGGAGACTTAACACAAATGTTGTAATTGATAGTATCTCATAAATATCATCATTTGCGAATATTTGTAAATTATTTTTACAGTATTTTTTTTTGTATGACTGCTTCTTTTCTTAAGATGCTATTTATGAGATAGGTACTATCAATTACAACAGTCTCCTAGTTTTCGCGAAATCAACCTTCGCTATCTGATGAAGTGTTGATGAGCTGTAATGTGTGGTTTTACAGGTACATACGCTTACGCCAGCGCGGTTGGTAAGCGTCGCGGGCCACCAGCTTTGCGTCTCTTGTATCGTTACATATCCAACACGTGCGGCTGCGCCGTGCTTTACGTTACATACAATGCCTTACGCGTTCAGTACAACAACGCGTTCAGGGTGCTAGTGGGGCGGCCTCGTTTCTGCAGCGCCTCTGGCATGTTTGCGGAAAGCAAAGTTGATGGCTTCCATAGCATCATGCGCAAGAGGTGTGCGTCAATGAGGGGAAAGGTCCGTGGAAGCCCAAACAGCATCGTGAACGTGTTGTCGGACAGGTGGGACTGTCCTATAGGAAACCACTGGATGCGCCTGCATGTTGGTTTTTTTTTTTTTATTGTAAATGTACCTCCCTACTGAAATTATTATAAGCGCAACTAACAAAATATGGACAATGTCTAAAATAAATAAATTGAATTTGAACTTGAATTTTAATTTACGTTACGGGCCGCGCTTGCCTACCACCCGCGCGGACGGTAAGCGTAACCACAGAATAAATAATGATACAAGTGTCACTGTAAAACCACAATAACGAGAAAAAACCACCAACAAACAAAAAACTAGCCTCAATGAGAGCATCCACCTTAAATCAATCTTATGACGCCAATAACACGCCTTTTTCCCCGAAGGGGGTAGGCAGAGCCTCAATGGCCTCTTTTCACAGTGGGTTGCACCATCGTGGAATATAGACGTGACAAGTGGTGAGCTCATCGCCGCCATTGCTTCCCACGACTGACTCGTCTAACGCTTTCTTCCAGTAATAACACATTCCTTAATAAGCTAGCAGCCAGGACAAATCTTATACCAACGAATCTTACAAACAAATACTGGGTTGGCCGCTCTTAATCTTTAACGACAGTTTAAAACCCCATAAAAAGAAACGGCTCAAAGGATTATTGTCTATTTTGACTCAAACCCTTGTGACGTCTGTATTAAAAATTAAAAAGTATAAAATTGTGGCTTCGCTCTAATGAAGTAGGTGGATTATATTTTTGGGTTAATCCAGACTCGCCTTCCAAACAGTTAAAGCTATATGCTTAAGTACCAAAAAAAAACCTACTGATTGCAGAAAAATTCAACTTCTAAACAATATATTATTATTATTTTTATATATTTTTTTTAAAAAACACCAAAAGTATTGTTATTTTTAACAGTACATACATACATAGACACACGCCTTTTTTCCCGAAGGAGTAGGCAGAGCCTCTATGTGCCTCTTTTCACAGTGGGTTGCACCATCGTGGATTATAGACGTGACGAGTGGTGAGCTCATCGCCACCATTGCTTCCCTCGACAGGCTCGGCTAACGCTTTCTTCCAGTAATAACACATTCCATAATAAGCTAGCAACCAGGACAAATCTTATACCAACAAATCTTATCAACAAGTCCGGGTAATCCCTTAGTCGGCTTTACGACATCCACGGGAGGGTCCATTCGTAGGCTGGACACACCACGGCTTTAAACAGTACTCAGATTAATAGAAAAGGATTTATTTCTGTATTAGGTACGAGTATTTTTAAAGCAAAACGATGTTTTAGCATTTGTCGCTTACGTCAATTACTTCTGTGTGGTACAAATCTGTACATGGCCTTTTACAGCCACTTTTAATTACTATTTTTAATTAATTATAATTTTAATGTTATGTTTGACATTATTCTAAATGATTTGCCTTATAATTTGACAAAGCCTCTACACAGCTGCATCTTCCTTGTGTGTGTACCAAATTGTTTTTTTTGTTACTATAAATTGACGTGACTAAGTGTTCCCTGTAAATATATGAAATATGAAATATTATCTCTTCCCGGGTTCAAGTGAGTAATAGCGCTATAATTTTCTTGAAGTTATTGTTTTCTTGCTAGACTCCGCCCATTCGATATTTTAACGTATCGCCTTAATTTTCTGACGGTACACATTACCGTGGGAATTAATTTAAGCGTACCTAAAAAGTAAAAATGACGAAGCAACCTTCAAATACGAAAAATTACCTCGCAACGAAGATAATATTTATTTATTAGCTTAGAACTCTCTAAGCTAATAAATAAATATTAATTAGTAAAACGGTGGCCGTTTTACAAAAACTTTGGTACACAATTTCCACCGATTTGAAAAGTCACGCAATTCACTTCCATTTCATTTCATTACACTTGTGCTCTTTAAACCAGCTACATTGGTTAAAATGCCACCAAAATAACACAAAATAACTCAAAAAAACACAAGGAAAAGAAAAAAAAATAGACGACTTCTCTTTTCGAAAATAGCGGGATATACCTACTAGAAATGAGGAAATCAATCAGCTTATTTTCGCTCTACGCTCAGAACTCTCTCCATAGAGGGTGCCATAGAGTATAAACTCTACATTCCCTAGCCTTCGTAACCCTGCCGATGCCGTGGGAACTGCCATCAGGTGAGACGACCTATATTTTATTTATTTATGTTCTCGTAGTGGTGTCCGTGTTGAATATTTAAGTATCGATATGCATGTTTTCATCACGAAATAAATAACGTTGAATAAATATAACTTTAATTTACGTATTTATGTGTCCATTTTGACTTGAATATAGCTAAAAATATGCAAAAATAAATTACAATAAAAATTAATGATGTACGAATTTTATAGTCAACTTAAAGGCTGCAATAATAATATGAACACCTCGTAAATATCACATCCAATAGTAGCCAGTTATCAAAATTCAATTAATAGAACAGGCACCAATAAAGTATGTTGTAGCCTAGAATATTGTCGACATACCACTAAATTATATGCAAAATAGCGTCGAAATTGCCACTTAATTAATATGCTAAAATAATGTCGATATAAAGCTCACAGCACTATAAAATGAGCCTGCAAATAGCTCTGTAATTTATTTAGCACGTTTTAGATAATTAGGCAGCTTGACAGCCAATTTAGCATTATTTATAGTATTAAATAGTGGCTATCAGCTAGTCATATGAGTTTGAGAATATAGATTAGTATTTTATCCAAAATGTAGGTAGGTATAGGCACAGATAAAAGAATGGTATAGGTAAATACTTATCACTATTGATCTACCTATTACGTAGTATGTATAGGATACGTAGAGCATTTTTATAGAAGCTAATATGACTGTTGCCAAACTAAACATGGATTATTAGGTACCTATATTTAAATTGAGGTTTAAATATAGGTACCTAATAATCCATGTTGTTCTATATTCAAAAATATAATATACTCGGCTCTAAATAGCGCCAGACAAATTATGTAGGTAAAGACCTGGGTGACATTTAGGCAGGTACATTTGCAAAAAAAACAACATTTTTACAAATTACACTGTTTAGATGTTTGTTACTAAATCACGCTGCAACGGCTGATCCGATTTCTATGAAATCACGTACCTACACAGATAGATTATGACCTGGATTGAGCGATATTAGGCTACTTTTTATCCCGGTAAAACGCTAGCGACGCCGCGGGCGGAATACTAGTATGTATGTCATAGACTCCCACCCGATGTTTCAAGTACCTATCTGTACTACTACAAGCTCTCTTTTTGTGTCACTGGTACCTTCTTGCTGTTTCAACCGTCACCGTGCTTTAAGTATTATTATTCTTACATATATATCAGGTAAAGTATTTGAATCTGCAATAGGGTCGGTGTGTATCATCGATAATTGAAGGTATAAAGTATAGAATTACCAGTCTTAGATTTATTTTTAACAGACTAAATCAAGTACAATATTAAAATTATAAATTATGCATGGATACTACATTATAATTACGAGGGATCACTGTAGGTACCAGAAACACGATAGGACAATATATTCTCGATAGAAAAAGAACTCAAAGATTATTTATTCTGTGCTCAAAGTTACCTCTAATTTTTGGATAGATGCGATTGTTTATATTATTGGGTAAACAATTAGATAAATAGAATCAATACAGCAAAGCCAAGGGCTTTACTGTAGGGGTTTTGTAAAATTATATATATTTTTCGAGATATTCAATAAAAACTGCTTTTTCATGCGGCGCGAGGCGTTTTTTTGTATGAAGATATCTGACTGAGGTTAGTGCAACCTTAATCGTCTTCGTAGATCACATCAATCAATCAATATTATTTATTTCAAGCTTATTGGAAAATGTACAAAAACCATTACAAGATAATACACATCGATATACTAGTCGCATCCCTATTGCCAGCGAGTCCAATAAGACAATATACGGGGGCCGTTAAGTGTCACCTGGTTCTTACTTACCGTTTAGCAAAAACACCTTCGAAATGACTCCTGGCAATTATCTTTCAAATGGAATTTGAATTGACTTTGGACTTTGCATAAAGGTATCCATTCATTTTGTAAGCAAGGTAACTTAGGTACCTTTCACTGTTTGGGAAGCGAAGTATAGGAATACGAACAAAAGCCTTTTCCTGACTGACAGGTCGTACCTACAGCATGATATTCCACAACCAATTTTCGTAAACATGGTTTCAAATATCATGCTGTGCAAAACGCGTTTACAAAACTGGCTGTACATTATCAACACGTTATGGATCTGCACTGCCTGATTTTGTACACCCTGATTTTTCGAAGCTCGTAGCTGTCTAAACGATGCCTCGCTTTCAAGTGAGAGTGCCTTCGAAAAGAGGTGAGTGCTGGCATGCTGGGGCTTTCGCTAGTACCTACTCTCTTGAGGTCGCTTCTTATTGTTCTTATTGTCTCCCTAGGGTACTACTCGTACAAATGTTGTAATAGTAGATTAGATTAGCGAGGGAGAGTCCTGAGTGAAGCTCAGGCTGTCCAAGACGAAGACAGACTTTATTCCAGAGGAGCATACTTACTCTACTTTTCACTTCTGTGAGACAATTAAAACTCACTGAAAATCACAGCATCAAACACCGTCTTTTGTTTCACATTCTTTGTAAACGCACATTTTTATTTTATTTTTGAGTTCTGCTTATGGTGCCAGTTCGATTTTCGAACAAACCTCGACAATGCCATATGGGAATTTTTTATTCAGTGTTTTCCATAAGTTTTCACACGAATTTGACGTTACAAATTAAATTCGCTTTATATACCTTAAGGCCTTAAGAGATAGTGTTTTACTTTACGTTGAGGTTGCATGATATGTATATACCTACCTAATTGGACATTGTCGAGCAGGTGGTGTGAAAAATATATTATAGTGGCTACAAAAAGCAAAAATAAATGTCTAAAAAAATATCCTTGACATCAACATGGTAATCCAAATCAAGAGATCAATAGGTAGGTAGGTTTCAAATGTAAGGTAAATCTAAGGTAGGTAGGTTCATTTTAGGTAGGTACTTACCTAAAAGTACTAGTAAGTACCTATCAGTGCTAAAAGTAAATAATCAGAGAGATGAATAATAACAAGTCTATCTGATTCGTTTGAAAAAAAAAAAAAAACTTGGTTTCCTGGACAGTATGTGTCTGTCATACCTATATACCTACCTATTTAAAAAGTCTAAAAACCTATTTGAGGTCGTACTTAATGGCTTACAAAAAACTGCATCGAAATCGGATTGGTAGGTACTAGCAATTATTTTTTTCTCGCCTCTGTAGCGCATGTCTGCTTACTCTTATTGTTTTTTTTTTAGTTTTGTTGTGTGCATTAAAGAACAGATCACTTTTAGAGATAAATAATTAGCAAGGAACACTATCAAAATTGGTTGTCATTGTTGTAGGTACAGACCATCGAGCAACACGGAATGGAGACGCCATCAAAGGCATTCCCCGCTGTAGTTCCCCTCTAAATTGAATGCCCTCGAGGGCATACAGCTTATAAAAAACTAGCTGTCGCCGATTGCTCTGTCAGACTGAATAGACTCGCGTGGGAGATAGTGCTCCAAGAAAAATGCCGAGTTGTTCAGTTTTATGCTGTAAAAAAAATGAGTGGATCATCAAATTTACAAGAAGATGGTGTTTCCTTTCACATGTACCTGAATTTCAATTAAATTATTATAATTTATTGCATTAAAATGGACCAAGTCAAATTAAGCCGTATAAAAACAAAAGTGGCCATCTAAGATTTTGTAATTTTTGAGTTAGTGTTCGGGGTAAAATAATAAAACTGAATGGTTTAACAATAAAAAACCGTGAATATTTTATTCAATAACACTGATTCACTCTTCACTACGACTGCACTTCAGTACACTGGTCATTCATTACTCTAAAATCACTCCCAAGTTACTTGATTTATTCGTACTGAAAGCCAATTCCCTTACGACTACCCTGTCCACTCTTAAACCGAGCTCCACTTAAGCGTGTGATAGAGGGGCGACATAAAAGTGACCAGAAGAATAGATATAAATGTGTATAATACATCAATGTGCATGTCAGGATGTATTCTGCTGACGTAAACATGTATATAACGTGTAATGTCAGTAAACCAAGAGGTGGATGATTACTTAATATCCTTGATTACTAAATACCTTTAATTAAACACGTTCGACATCATGTAACATTTGGCATAACGAGTACCGTATTTGACGCCACTAACTAACTGGTAACTACTAACTACTACTACTTCGTGTCACGGGCTCTTTCTTGGTTCAGTGACCAACTTGAGATATAGTGTCCCTGAAACTGGCCTAGTGACCAATGGTGAAAGAACCAGTATGGTAAAAGGATTAATTGTGCCTCGCAGAGGTGTATGATGATATGTCAACGTAAATGTCATGTGCAACTATATTTAAAGAAATAGAATTAAATCACACTACTATTAACAACAAGTGTAACATGAAAAAGTTTGTACATTTGGGAACTTTGATTACAAGAGATGGCAAGCATGAAGATGATATTTAAATGAGTGTAAATTCTGGAAACCAAGTGAACTTAACGCCTTATTATCAGCCGGAACGTATCCAAAAAGGCACCACTGGATGTGCATGACAACACTAATGTATCTGGTGGTAGCGAAAGTTGCTAAGGCAGAATAAACATGAAAGTAGAATAAATGCAGTGAAGATGAGAGGTTTGAGAAGTATGTATGGTGGACTTTGAGAGAGAATAAGAAACTGTGTGTTAAGAGAGCATTGTAAAATGAAAGAGCACGTGTAGGTATAGTGACAAGGATTGAGAAAGGTATGCTTGGATGGTTTGGGTATATATAAAGGATGAATGATAGTAGATTGACGAAACTAGTTCATAAGATGAGCATGAATGGGACAGTTGGAAGGGGGAGACCTCGGTGAAGGTATTTAGACTAGATCAGGGTCCATCTGGAGAATGGCCAGGCTAAGAGTGCCCTTAACCAATGAGCATATATGAAGAATGTGATGTGAGTGAATGAAGCAAAACAGGTATGCCAGGATCGTAGCAAGTGGAAATTCATGGTCTCTGCCTACTGCTCTGGGAAACAGGCGTGAGTTTACGTATGTGTGTATGTTTGTAATATTATAAATGCTAAATTTTTCTAAGGCTTGGATGAAATTTAGAACGGCGATAGCTGGACCACCGGAATAGTTTTAAATTTTATTTAGATGTTCCCACAGGATCAAGACTTATGCGAGTGAAATCGCGGGTTGCTTCTAGTTTATAATAAGAATAAAACTACGTGGTTAATATGATCAAAATCGGCTATATTGATCATACTTTAATAACTTTACTCTTTTCAGGTAAAAGTAAATAAAGATGCTTTAAAAAAGTCGTTGATCGCCAATTGTTAGGTTACTGTACAATCTTTGCACGCCTATAATGAGGGGTTTTCACGGCCATACCAAATCATCCAGAAACCCTTGAAAATAGAGGTCACTGCTGTGTACTTAACTGTACAAATAAAGTAAAATGTATAAGTCAACAAGGTAGTGATATATTTTCGTGGTATTTTGTTACTATCACACAAAATAACAGACGATGCATTTTTTAATTTTGACAACCACAGTTGAGCCAGGGCCATCAATTGACCCAAATCGAACTAATTTTTTTTTATTCGAAAATGAAAAGCCCTCATTGGTTTCTCCTGTAGCTAAAGATTGGTATATAGTTTGTAGCACTTCATATATACATGTCGGATCCTCAAGATCCCTCCGCGCGGCAAAAGGCAACTTAGGGGCTTTCCAGTGGGTCTCGTGCAAATGAGGAAAACACAAAAGAGGTTTCACTAAGATTTTATTCAAACTGAATTTGAACTTGATTTCGTATTTTGTTGATTAAATCGTGTGCACTTGGCCAACGCCGATGTAATAATGAGCTCTGTCACTTTCATACGCTCCTTTTATATACGAGCGTCGATCGCTTTGCGTCTTTTCGTAAACAAGACTCGGGCGCATTCGTTTGGGTGGCGCGACACGACAGAATACGATTGTTCACAGCCGTACACGTGGTGTTTATAAGCCTTCAATCTCGGTAGATCTATTCTCCAGATTCATAAAATGACTTCTCTCTCCGACATACATGTGCAGATTGTTGGTAAACCTATTAAAAAAATAATTAAATAAGCAACTGCCAGCAATAACAGCCTCAATGCACACTGAAATAGCTTTATGCTCATTTAACAGTTTTTTTTTTCTCAAAAATTCCTGAAAGTGAGTTGCCCGTATTTTCTTTTATACTACTAAATTAGTGGTGCCCCTCAATAATAAAGTAGATTTTTTATCGATAAAATAAATGCTCGTTTAATATGTTTTACAAACTATTGAAATTTTATTTATATTATTCGGGAGCCATAGCCTAGCCTAACCTAACTTTCTAACCGTTAATCCAATCACCATGAACGTATTGGTATGTAACAAGGTAGGTAACTGTTATGATTTTAATTTGAAATCATTCATTTTATGTCATAAATTGACGACCTCTGTGGCGCGGTGGACGAAGGTTCGCCTGTGACGCAGGAGGTTTCCTTCCCGTTTGATTGCCGCCTCAGAACAAATATTTATACGATCTGCAGATATTTGTTCAGGGTGTTCTGGGTATTTTCGATGTTAATACAAAATAAATATCTATGTAATATACTGTATTAGGGATATCAGTAATCTAGTCCATTACACAAGCTGTGCTTGGCTTGGGGCTGGATAATCTTGTGTGAACTGTGTCTAGCATCAAAAAATAAAATTATTATAAAAATATATAAATATATAATGAAATTCACTCAGGTACAATGTGAAAGAAAACACCATCTTTTCGTAAATTTGATGTTCCAGACCTTGATTTACAGCAGAAAATGTAACAATTCGGCATTTCAGTATTTGTAGCACTGTCACACTGTTTTACCCTATGCGTCAAACGATCGGTTCAGTCTGACAGAGCAATCGGCCCATCATGATACAATTTTATTACTAGCAAAAGCAAAACATGCTTGGTGAGGGCTAGCAAGCTTTTTTCCTTGATTATTTATATTTAAACACAGACATGAATTTAAATTACTATGCTAAATTACAACGGATAGTTTTTTCGTTAAGTGTACCACAAAATTGCATGGGATAGTAGAGGACTCGCTTCGCTCGCCCTAATGATTGGGCGAAAACAGTTTTACTAACGCATATGCCCAAATGAAATTGTGCATAGCCAGAGGGGAACGCCTTTACTTGATGTCGCCCCCCGCCGCGACCTCCTCGTGTGTCTCTCGTGTGACCTCCAGCGGCGGCCGTGTTGCTCCAAGATATTACTAGCTAGGCTTGCAAGGGCTTCTAAGTTATTTTTACTAGTTTTTTTGGTGTGAACTCATTTTGACATGAATTTAAATTACTATGTGATATTACAAATCTAGAGGTGTGCTAGTTTTTCGTAAAAAGTTGCATGCCTACCTAGGTTGTGGGATACGTGATCACGATAAATTAACAAAAGCATTTCTCAGTTTGAACTCGTTTACTCATTTTCAAGAAAAGTCGTGTCATGAGTGTCCGTACTGTGTCGTGGGATTTTCCTATTCAAATCCTATTATTTGATTGACTAAAGAATGAAAAAAAAATATAGCTAGGTATTATTTTTTCAACGCGATATTCTGTTTTTTCACTATATAAAGCGATAAGTATTACTTTACCTACCATTGTTTAACATTAACATAACTTAACACACCCAACACATACCTACATAGTTCTGATCCCACACTAGGATCCCATGTGTCGTGGGATAATTATGCCTGAAATTTAAAAAAAAAAACTATTTTTTACATTTTAATAACTAATGTAGTTTTTTGGCACTTAGGATCATGATTTTTGGTTTTTGACAATAATAGTGACTGACAGATATAATACATTGTATATTTCGAGGCCAAAACCGACATGGATTATGTAGGTTAGAAGGAAGACGGGAGCTAAGTAAAGCGTTTTTTCCTTTCCTTTCCTTTCGTCTCTTTTGACTGGCAAGTCCCATAGTTTTATGAAATTATTGTATGCTTTGAACAAAATTCTAATTAATTTTTCCCAAGAACTAATCATCTCATGAGCTAGTGGTTGTAGGTACTCAAAATTTTCTTGATTTTTTGTCTATACTCTAAGTTTCCGCGTTTACCCCTCTCCAGCCTACTACTACCTCTTAGTAATCTAAAATTTCATAGTTATCCACAAAATGATCTCTATGTTATCCTCGAAGTGGGGCGGTTCCGCAACTCCTCCTTCACAGAGAGCTTTCAACCCTTCCCCCCATCCCTAGTCGCCCTTAAATCCCTTAAATGACCCTTGATAGTAGGCAAAGTAAGTTCCTACCAAAAAGTTATCGATACTATTAATTTATCGACTTGAGTGCTGGAAGTCCCTAGAACGGGTGTTACTGTCAATTTTGTGACATAACATGATGTTTGTACACAGAAAGCATCTACGTGTGTATAAAGATTTTTGATGTGTTGCTGTTTATAGATGTGTGCGTTTATAGCGAAAGAACGACTGGTTACAAAAGTGTGCATTAAAGTGTAAGTGAGTGCGTGTAGCCCCCCCCCAAAAATTTCTGAATAAATTTGTATCGGTTGACAGCTCTATGGCGTCTCCCCTCCGGTACGGAGGCCTGCGTTGCTCGATGGTACAGACGAATAGGTAGGTACCGACCTACATACATTTTTAGTTCAGTCAGTTGAGTTTTTGTTAGGTACTAAGGTACTTGTTTGCAGTTTGACTAATCAAATTAAGGTGGTTGCTTAAGCGTGTGGCGCGAAATTCTTTTTTTTTCGGGTTTTTTGCTCGTCACTGCTCGTCACAGCTCATCAACACTTGTTCAGATAGCGAAAACTATGTTGACGGTAATTATATGACCTAACACACAAGTTTTAATTTATAGTATCACATAAATATCATTAGTTTGGCTATGAATGTGCTTGAAACAAAAAAACACTGTAAATACCATTGATGAAGCACAATCGTAGCTAAAATAATGATATTTATGTGATATTATAAATTAAAAGTTGTGTGTTAGGTCATATAATTACTTACCTACCGTAATAAGCAAAAAACACCAAAATATTTGAATTTCGCGCTACAAGCGAAGGCAACCACCTTAAACAATCAACTTAGAGATTTAACGTACCTGGCAAAGTAGTTAGATATATTTTAATATACCAGGGTAATCACTCAGATTTTCCCCAAAACCTTCTACTCATACATCTTCATAGCAAATCTTCTAATAAATCCTGTTTTGTTTATCCTACAAAAACGAAAAACTTTGTATCAACTTAAAAGGTAGGGATCTCGTAAATTCTTCAAGAGGATTTGAAAGGGCCATCCTTATCGTTTGGTCGGTAGTACCTACAACTACATTCAGATCGAAAACAACACAATTCCAGCATAGATAGATTGTGTTAGGTAATTAGAGCTTTTTGTGAAAGAGTTTGTCCGGAAAAGTAGGTAGCTACCTATAACTATTTCTGCCGCAAAGCACTAGTGCTCGCATTGTCGTGTTCATATTTGAAGGGTAGGTATGTGGTAGCTGGTCAAAAATTACAGCAGCACATGAGACTTTTCATCTTTATGTCTCAGGGTGGCGTGCAATGTATTGCATTGCACCCGCCACCCTGAGTTAATTCCCATCAGCTTTTACGACATCCACGGGAGGAGACGGAGGGGTCTATTCTTAGGCCGGACACAACGGCACAGTGTAAGCAGGTAGGTACTTACCTTATACTTAATTTACTTAGGTTATATCTTATTACTTAAATACTATGGAAATGTGTGTGTGTGTGTGTGTGTGTGTGTCTTTGTCCCATCGTAGCTCTCGAACGGATGAACCGATTTAGTTTTGTTTTTTGTTTGATAGGTTTATTTGTCGGGATTGTTCTTAGCTATGTTTGATCAAAATCGGTTCAGCCGTTTCATTGCGTTGGGGGTTTTTTTAATTTTTACAAAATTGATTACTTGTACCTACAACAAACAGGTATAGCGAAAGAGGCATCGAAAAATGTTTTTTTTACACTATTTATATATAATATTCAAATAATAATAAAAGGTAAAAATAACCAAATAATATTGAAATAGGTAGGTAGCAAATAAATAAGATTGTCTAGCATTATAATTTGACATAGAAATTCATTATTCGAGTAATAATTAACCATACTGTTCAAGTAGCCGCCAATTACTATTTATTACTTTATTGCACATAAAATAATGTTACAAAAAGGTGGGCTTAATGCTAACAGCATTTTCTACCAGCCAAACCTGGTTTGTGACAGCTGGTGGTTGGCGTACTACTTACAAACTTACAACACAATAGGTTCTTAAAAACTAGCCTGAGTGACATAGGCTACCAGGGGAGGGGATAGGAAAGGGGGGGGGGGGGGGCTGTTTTTCATCCTGAAACTACCCGTGCGACGCCGGGACGATTCGCTAGTATGTTATACATACATAAGAGTGTCATTTTTGGTAAAGGTATTCTCGATTTAGTCTTTTAGAGCATTCCTTCGACCCAACTTTTCTTAACCGGCAGAAAAAGAGTTTCCACGGAACGAGGTGCTGTGCGCGGGGGTATCTACTAGGAGATTGTCAGATGAGCTCAGTTGTTTGTTATGTGTGTCAGAACGGAATTGAAAGCGACTCTTCAGATAACCAGGAGTGAGGGGATCTTGTCGGCCAATTGTCGATCTTGAGCCAATGTAGGTATTTACAAACCTAGAGTGAGCTATGTAGAGTTTAAATTAGACTAAAACGATTTAACTGTTCCAGTTCCTAGATGGTCCACGTTTTGTCTGCGTTTGCAAGTTTGGCCGGAGTCGATACACGCGCGACATCGTGACGCCACAACCTGCGACGCGACGGGGTGGCTGGCATCATGGGGGCACGTGACATTTCTAGTTTCGACGAGAACCATAAAGCATTGCAGGCCTCCGTAACGAAAACATTATGTATCTAACTGGGACTAGTTTAGTATTATTTTATCTGTAGTATTGGTAATAATTAAATAATAATAAATTAATTATTTAAACTGGGTTATGACTCCATCAAAGACATTCTAATAACTTTGAAGTCCTTGCTTGCATCCATCTTGCATCTGACCGTGCATATGACTGACTGAAACAGCTTTATAACTTTTGAAACTATCATTACATAATAGCTAATGAAAACTAATAATAATGACTCATCATTATAATGAGTAGGTAATAATTATGAAACAGCTTTGTTTAGATGTAACCATGGACCGTCCATGGTTATATTTAAACAAAGCTGTATGGTATCTAAATATAAATAAATATCTATGTATAAATAAATATAGGTAAATAAATATCTTGTATCTTGGTTGCTAATAACCAAGTTTGGTGATTAAGTCCATGGATGTAACTGAGCTGACATTTTAGATTTCATTTTCATCTTGTGCTTGCTTATTTGTCCTGCCATCTAGCGGTGAGTTATTGCTAGGAGAATCAGCAAAAGCTAAGTGCTGCCATTACATAGAAATATAAAAAAAAACTGAAAAGCGCCATCTAGTTTTCGTGGGTTTTGTAGATATCAACTGTATGACTACAATTCGTAAAAAAAAATTGAACGCAGTTTACCGATTTTGTTTCTGAATGTTGGTACTGCTGACTGCCATTTTTGTATTACTATTTTAATTTTGAAACGGTTTTCGATCTGATTTATGGCGTTTGTGAAATTCGTGAAAGTTTTTCATAGTTTTTTCAACAATTATGTCTATTTTTAATGACCTATTACCGAAAATCAATGCTATACCAAAAGAATTTCTAAAAAAAATCGATGAGGACCTCAAGGTAAACTTCGAAATGTGTGAATAAAGCCAGTCTGTACGTTTAGTGCTTCAACAGTGTTTTCTCGATAATTCCTAGATTGTACCAGTGAATTATTGTGTTTTGTGTTATTCAGTGTTGAAACAAGTGTAGTGCTCTAAAATCGTGATTTTTCAGGTTGCATTGGAACGTTTAGAAAAGTTTGATGAAGAGTTACAAAATGGAAGCAGTTCTCGAGGACGGGAGAAGGCCCAAAAGGATAAAACTAGAATTACAGCCCTTCAATGTATCAACGAAGATGATGGTGAGTAACTCCACAAAGGTTTTAGTTGTAAAACGTGGTAATATTTGATGATAAACAAAAACAGATCTTTTCTCGAAGGACCCTGGCGGTAATTGATCCAACTCAATTGTCTTACTTGGTGATTGTACCATTTGTACAAAACTTTGGGTTGGGGTGTACATAAGGGGGCAATAATTTCATAAAAGCTTTGTTTGAAAATAAAACCCACATGATAACCTTTATGCCCCAGCAGTTTGTTAGTTCGGTGTAGCGATAACACCAACTTAATGGTAAATACTATAATCACAATTAGGTATGTATTAACTAACCGAAGGCAGGGAGGAGAACTGATATCCTAAACACAAGGAAACTTAGTTAGGAGTTAGGGCTCAGCCATGTACCCGTTTTTTTTTTTTTTTAATTACCATATTGAGACCACAACATTTATCTACCTAGTACCTAGCTACATTAAGTCCTACAACTGATTACCTCAAGTTATGCTAAGTAGGTATATTTAATCTAAGTTATAGGTACATGGAATGTTATGTAGTGCAAGTTATTGAAGACAAATAAAGTATTTTTATTATTATTATATTATAGTTATCAAAGAGAACGAAAAGACACATGTAATTTGGTAATGAGCACAATATTCTTTTATTCTTTTGTCAATATTAAACACTGTATTTTCACAGGTGACTTACAAGCCCCCAAAATAGGAAAGAGCAGTTCCGAGTCCAACTCTGGCTCGAATCCAACGTCAGAGAGCAATGGAGGGAGGAGGGCATCTAAGAAACGGAACAAGAATGAGGTTGATGATATGGTGAGCCCAGAGATTGATAAAAGGCAAAAACGGAACGCTTCTGTCAGAGCACAGAGTAATATTACTAAACAGGTTTGTTAATCCAACTAATCTATCAATACTACCTGCAATTGCGTTGTGCGCACTTGGAACCGGCTACCAGACTCTGTGATCAGTGCCCCCTCAGTGAATTCTTTCAAAAATAGACTTGACAAACATTTAAAGTGCACTGATAAGGACTAAGATATACACGCATCAGCTCTGAGAGCTGCCCGTGTATTGTAAATAAATAAATTTCCTGTGTGTGACTGTTAACAACTGAAAAACCTAGTGTAAATGGAATCTATCCAAAACGGGATCCAACCAACAAGGAATCTGTCGAAAAAGGGCTTGTCCAGGATGCTAGTGATTTCAATTAACACTTTTGATTTACCATATCTGTAATATTCTTCCTTTATCCAGGTAAACGTGAACCTTACGGCAAAGCTTCGACGTGAGAACTCCAGTGACAGCGTGGATAAGAACAGTGACAAAGTGGAAAAGAACAGTCACAAAGCGGACAAAAAAAATGTCAACGTAGAAAAGAGCACTACAACAGTTGGAAAATCATCCACGAGGGGTCGCAGACGGAAAAATGATGAGAAGGAAAATGCAGAGCCTAATGTGCTTGCTATACAAAGTGAGGTTCTTTTTTTTCTTGTTTTTTAAGGCGCAATAGGTTCACAACATGTCTATAATGAGCTCTAGAATTTTTAAGTTTTTTTTTTTATACTTAGTATGACGGATCATGTAGATGGCCCATCTGATGATAAGCAGTACCCTCTGCCTATGAACAGTGCATTATCACATAGGTCACGTCTACCTAGGACGCGCCCTATGTGGCATTGCACTGCGCCCGCCACCCTGAGACAAAGATGAAAAGTCTCAAGTGCATGTGATTTCCCCCCTTCAAACTGTAACACAGCAACGTGAGCACTACTGCTTTGCTGCAGAAATAAGTATGGTTGTAACACTTCTCCAGACAAACTAATTCACCAAAAAAGCTCCACTACTAGCTATGTTATTTTCAGTTAAAGAAGAGAAGTTATCCCTACAGCCAGAACCAACGGATATGGAAACGGATGTGTTAATGTTGACAGTGGATATTCCAGTTAAAATAGAATTGAATAAGGATGATATTGCGATGCCTCCGCCAAACGTGCCTGTGCCTAGTAAGTTATTAACTTTTTAAACATCATTGGATCACTTTTGTCTGCCTGTCTGGGTTGAAAAACTGAGTACCAGGGCTTCCAAGTACGTCCTTTAGATACCAAAGACAAAAACCAGCGTTGAAAATACCTTACAAGTATTTTTTGCACAGAAAATTGATCTGTTCAATAATATAAATAAGGAACAAAATCGCGTTTGAATAAAATAATACATGGAACTGCAAAAATACTTGGATAGGAAATTGGTCAAATGAGGAGCATAATTGCATCTGTGAAGAAGTACTAAGAACGCTTGCAAGTTTCGATTGCCCATGGCAATTATGTTTCCGCGTGCGGAACGAGTGACTTTTACTTACAAGTTGCAAGTATTTTTTTTAATTCCAAGTCTTTAGGAAGTTTCAGGTCCGCACCTGGTCGGCGTACTAAAAGCAAAAACCTGGTGGAAAAACCTTATCGCGTAAATACGCTAGTTCCCCTTAATTATTATTATTTAAAATTATAGACGAGCAGCTTTCGCTGATGTGCCTATTTCAGAGTGTTGAAATGTCTTAGTTTCACTCGCTGCACTGATTACACTTTAATGTCTTAAAATGTCTTTAATGTCTTTTGTCTTTTATGTCCAATTATAATCATAATCATAATCATTTATTCATTTAAAATATGGGTACATATAAAACAGATTACAAATAGTCTGGCAGATCCAGCCATGCTGTACTGTACCAATGTTGGCATGCAAATAGTTATACATTTTATTTAAATTTTGTCAAATTTATATTAAGAATAATTTTAGCACAAATTAAATATCAATTAAAAACACAAACAGATGTAAAATTAACCATAAAATACCATTACATTATATTACGGTCAGACAAGAACTTTTCTATTTACACTAATATTATAAAGAGGAAAGGTTTGTATTTTTGTGTGTGTGTATGTTTGTAATGAATAAACTCAAAAACTACAGTGCCGATTTCATAAATTCTTTCACCATTGGAAAGCTACATTCACCCTGAGTGACATAGGCTACAAGAGGGGGGATAGGAAAGGCGGGGCTGTTTTTCATCCTGAAACTACCCGTGCGAAGCCGGGACGAGTCGCTAGTTGTAAGATAATTGTTGTTCGTTCTACAGAACCACGCAAAGGACTGGCTAAAGATAAATCTGATGACAGTGAGGAAGAGACCAGCAAGAAACGCACCATGAGAACCAAGAAACAACCAGCTGAGGCCATGCCGCCGCCGCCAGGTAATCAGAATACCACTAATATTGTAAACCAGCCTCATCTCATCTGCGTCACGTTTAAGGCTAGAGTGAATAGGTGTCTTCTAGACCTTTGTGCTCCATCTTCGGCCACATTGTCACTTACCAACAGGTGAGGTTGTGGTCAAACAAAGGTCTATCAATGTTAAATGTAATTTATAATATTAGTGATTGGAACTGTGTGCTGAACAAATGAGCCTAAACACGGCCGGTCTACTATTATCCATTGAGGAGTTCCGTTGTCCACTTTCCATGTCCATCATCAGATCAGCTCACTGTCACTATCATATTGTATTGTCATCGGAACTACACAGGGATGCTAAATTTCAGCTCAATCGGATATCGAAAAACCGGTGAAATACTTATCATTGAGGAGTTCCAATGGCCATCTCTGGTCTTCTTCATCAGTTCCATTTCACCAAATGGCACTTTCTGAATGCACATGCTTGACTTGTTGCTGAAAACATCGAAATCGCTATATGTGTGCCTATAATATTTGAGAAGTTCCCTCAATTCCTCATGGATCCCATCATCAGAACCAGATTTTGATGAAAATAGGACCAATTTGGAAGTTTATTGAGCCAAATAAAAAAGAACACTGGGTTCTTAACCTCCTCCTTTTTAGGGTAAAACGGGACCCTATTACTAAGACTCTGCTGTCTGTCTGTCAGTCTGTCACCAGGCAGTATATCATGAATCGTGATAGTTAGACAGTTGAAATTTTCGCAGATGATTTATTTCTGTTGCCTCTATAACAACAAATACTAAAAAAAAACAGAATAAAATAAATATTTAAGGGGGCTCTCATATAACAAACGTGTTTTTTTTTGCCGTTTTTATAGATAATGGTGCGGAACCCTTCTTGCACGAGTCCGACTCTGTCCGAAGTCTGTTACATACATATATAGACACACGCCTTTTTCCCCGAGGGGGTAGGCAAAGCCTCAATGGGCCTCTATTCACAGTAGGTTGCACCATCATGGAATTATATTCAATTCAAAGTTCTTTATTGCAACATAATGTAAAAAACAATTACAATATAATATGTTACAAAAGGCGGTCTTATCAATGAAACTATTTCTTACAGACGACCTGACTATCCTAAGGGAAGACAAAAGCTATGCTTTTGGCCACAGTGCTTGGTGCATGCTTTGGACATTCACCGTCCTCCAAACTAGCGTAAACTGTATCTCGGGGGGCAGTGTACGTCCTCAGCGCCCATTCAGGTGTCATAAGCATAGCTGTTGTTTATATTCGGAACAAATTTGATAACATTTTAAAGGACATGCCAAATGGATACTACGTAAGATTAGAATACATTCCAAAACTTAAAAAATATAATATTTAGAATATAGACGTGACGAGTGATGAGTCTGTTAATAAGTAATTTATAGCGTCGTGTATTTATTTGCAGAGCCTGCAACCCGCGTGTCGCGCGCCGGCTCGCACGCGCGACTAACCGACACTGAAGAGCAGCCGCCGACTGAGACTAGACCGAAACGCACCAGAGCTAAGAAGGTACGCTACTTCACACTTCGGTTCTTTCCACATCAACTCAGCGCTTGCTACTTCACAAAGCGCAAGTTCGGCCATACATGGAATTCTGTTCTCACCAATGGCACAGAGCCCCTAAGGCTGAGGCCTCACCGCAGGCACGCTTAGTGGCAAGAGGTTAGCTCTAGGATAAATGTTTTCACATCAACTCAGTGCTTACTACTTTACAAAGCGCAAGTTCGGCCATACATGGAATTATGTTCTCACCAATGGTACAGGGCCCCTAAGGCTAAGGCCTCACCGCAGGCACGCTTAGTGGCAAGAGGTTAGCTCTAGGATAAATGTTTTCACACCAACTCAGTGCTTACTACTTTACAAAGCGCAAGTTCGGCCATACATGGAATTCTGTTCTCACCAATGGCACGGGGCCCCTAAGGCTAAGGCCTCACCGCAGGTGGCATGCTTAGTGGCAAGAGGTTAGCTCTATTTATTTATTTATGTTTAATACACAGGCAGCTCTCGGAGCTGATGCGTGTATATCTTAGTCCTTATCAGTGCACTTTAAATGTTTGTCAAGTCTAGTTTTTATAGATAAATAAATGTCTAGGATAAATGTTTTTATGATCTGTAATTACATATTAGTTCCGTGTCTGTGTTGTGGTAGCATGGTACCTATGTGGGATCAGGACTATGTAGACTAATGTGGCACTGGGCTAGCGTGGTGTATTCTCATTGAGAGTAGGCATAGCCCCAGCAGTGGGAACAGATGCTTCCCCGTGCAACGAGGAACAGTCTTGAGCTCACTCCATCTATTCCTGTGACGAATGCCATTGGTCTGTTGAGGGGAGGCAGTCTTACACTGCGCCGTGGGTTCTCCACTCGAGAACCTGAAGTGTTGTCACTTACCTATCACTGTACCCAAGAAAGAGTCAGTGGCATGACGAACAAGAGAACTTGATTCTCAAGCCAACTTCAGAATATGGCTTAAGAATAACATAACATAACACCCAACAGTCACACACATAAATAAATAATGCTTGACAATTCACACAATATTATCTAGCCCCAAGCTAAGCAGAGCTTGTGTTATAGGTACTAGATAACTGATATACTCAATACAATACATAACATAGATAGATATTTTTTATTATACATCCTGAAAAAATGACTGCAGATCGTATAAATATTTTTTCCGAGGCTCCCGCCAATCGAACCCGCAACCTCCTATGTCGCAGGCGAACCTTCGCCCGCCGCACCACAGAGGTCGTCATAGTCCTGATCCCACACTAGGATTCCCTGTGTCGTGGGTATCAGAAACTACGAGTACCATGGTACCATATCACCCAGACCCAGAACAAATATTTGCAGATCATACTAACTTTTGTCCCGCAGCGGGAATCGAACCTGCAACCTTTCGCATCTCAGCCGGCTACTCGCCTGACGCGCTACAGAGGTCGTTAAAACTGGCGAAACACTTATGAAAAATAGTATAATTTTACGACGACCTCTGTGGTGCGGCGGGCGAAGGTTGGCTTGCGACGCAGGAGGTTGCGGTTTCGATTCCCGCCTCGGAACAAATATTTGTGCGATCGCAGATATTTGTTCAGGGTGTTCTGGGTATTTTCTATGCATAATAAAAAATATCTATTTATATATTATATTGTATTAAGTATATCAGTTATCTAGTACCCATAACACAAGCTCTGCTTAGCTTGGGGCTAGATAATGTTGTGTGAACTGTGTCCAGTATTATTTATTTTTATTATTTTATTTATTATATGAGTAATAATTAGAAAAAACCTGTATTTACTCACATATAGATACTTGTCTTGAGTAAAAACACCTGACTCGAGTTTTAATCATATAATTTGTTTTGCAGAAAGTGTCGGTATCAGAAACTCGAAGCGATGAAGTGGACAGCACTCCGACATCACAAGAAAGTGTTTCTGGTGAGTGTTTAAAACATTATTATTTTTTAACCTATTTTGTCCCACTGCTGGGCAATGGTCTCCTCTAAATTCTTCCACTTGTCCCTATCCATGGCAGTCTCCCACCGCTCCTCAAAATTCACAAGATCGTCCCGCCAACGCTTTCTCGGCCGACCCCGAGTTCGCCGTCCTTCAGGTATCCAGGGGGTGCTGGTGTTCCATCCTGTTGGGAAGCATTCGAGACTGACGTGCCCCGCCCAGTCCCATTTGAGCCTGGTTTTGTCACCTACGTCGGCGATACCAGTCAGGGAACGCAGCGTGGTGTTCCAAACATGGTTGGTTCTCTTATAACCCAAAATGCTGCGTTCCGTTGCCCTCTGGCAAATCTTGAGTTTCGACCATGTCTGCGCACTGTAGGTTAGGACGTGCAGGATACATGTCGGTGAGTTGGCGTTTTAGTGTTAGGGGTAGGTCGCCTTTCATGTGTTATATTTACAGTTCTACTTATAAGCATTTTACAGTTGTCATGTTCTCATTTATAATGTTTTATGTTTAATTTTAGGTGCATCATCTCCCGCTGATAAACCACGGCCCAAGAGAACAAGGCGAGGCAAAGCGGCGTAAGTATTCATTGAAATACGAGTAGGCGGTTTCGCGCTACATCTGATCCGAATCCATGAAAATACGGTCCGGAGTAGTCTTATAACTATTTGTGTGGTTCTGTCATCAGAAATAGGATCTAGTGCGTAAACTACCATAGTGCAAAACCGCCCTTATTCAACATCACATAATCTATTAATCCTCCATCTCGACTCTATTTCTATCTCAACCCTATTCATTATGTCAACCCTATTCATTATGTCAACCCTATTCATTATGTCGACCCTATTCCCATCGCGACTATTCCTATCAGAACTGTATTCCATCTTGACTTTATTCCCATCTCAATCTTATTTCCATCGTGACTCATATTCCCATCTTGATCATATCCCCATCCCTACTCTATTCACATCCTGAATGTATTTCCATCTTGACTCTATTCACATCCTCTTCCTATCTCAACTGTACTCGCATCCTGACTCTATTCCCATTTCAACCTTTGTCCATCTTGATTATTACCATCTTGACTCTTTTTACATGCTCTTCCCATCTCAAACGTATTCCCATCCCGACTCTATTCCCATCCCAATCTTATTTCCATCTTGACTCATATTCACATCCTGAATCTATTTCCCTCTTGACTCTATTCACATCCTGACTCCATTCCCATCTCAACCTTATGTCCATCGTGATTATTATTATCCTGACTCTATTACCATCTCGACTCTTCTTATCTCGGCCCTATACCCAACTCAACTCTTAAACTCAACTCTGGCAGAATAACAGAACAAGCCAGTTTTGACTATACTTTTCTCCAAAAAACAGTAATATCTTCGCAGTCACAAACTCCAACAATTTTTTTTTTTTAGGATACTTTGCTTACCAATTACTTCTATAATCGAACAGACAAGCAGTCCTGAGCCGCCTCCACTCACCGACTTCATGCTACCCTTAATATACGCAGAATTGTCTACTTTTCAGGGAAAAAAAAGTACAAAAGCCAGCTGAAACCTTTATGTCACCCAAAGAAGACCCAGTTACGAGACCCAGCTCACCTGTGCTTCAGAAAAATAACAAATCCAAAAAAGACATAACCAGCGTTATATCTACCACCATAGAGTCCTCAGTTACAGTTAATTCCACAGCGGATTATCATGATTGTATAGAATTGGAAATGACTAGAATTATTGATAAAACAATGGTTATAAACAAGGATGTGGTAAAAAGAACAGATAGAAACAAGGATAAGGACAAAACAACCGTCATAAACAAGGATATGGATAAAACAACAGTCATAAACAAGGATAAGGACGAAACAACAGTCATAAATAAGGCTAAAACAACGGTTATAAATAAGGATATGGATAAAACAACGGTTATAAATAAGGATATGGATAAAACAACTGTTATAAATAAGGATATGGATAAAACAATGGCGATTTTGCCAAATGGGCTTTATAATCAAACACCAGTTACTGATCAGAACGCTGTTAGTCATTTTATTCCTGTTTCTCTTGTCACTTGTATCTTGGTATCTCTGAAGCTCTTATAAGAGCTACCGTTAGTTAATAGAAAAAACTTTTAATACAAGATTCTGCACTCACTTGAATTTATATGGTCTCATATAAATTCAAGTGAGTACAGAATCTTGTATTAAAAGTGTATGTCTATGAAAGAAACCTAGAAGTGTTAGAGTTATGTCCAGGATGTTCATTTCCAAAATGAGTAGTTACTTTCCCAGAATACGATGAATGACGACCTCTGTGACGCGGCGGGCGAAGGTTGGCCTGCGACGCAGGAGGTGGCGGGTTCGATTCCCGCCTCGGAACAAATATTTGTGCGATCGCAGATATTTGTTCAGGGTGTTCTGGGTATTTTCTATGTATAATAAAAAATATCTATCTATGTATTATATTGTATTAAGTATATCAGTTATCTAGTACCCATAACACAAGCTCTGCTTAGCTTGGGGCTAGATAATGTAGTGTGAACTGTGTCCAGCATTATAAAAAAAAAATACTTTCCTAAAATGGCTACTGTTCCCGATAGACTACTTTCCCAGAATGACAGTTATTTCGTAAATAATGCAGTGCTGTTATTTTGGAAAACGAGTCAAACTAGGAAAGTAGTAATTCTGGACCTAACCCACTTGTCTCATAAGTTTTTTTTTTTTATTTATACTTTTTTAATAAGTTATCTTTTTTAGCTCAACATGAACGTGACAGTGGTTTTAGAAAGAAACAATTTTGATGACATAGCATTGAAAAAACCACAGAACGTCGTTCTGGATGCCACCGTGGTGATTGACAAAGGTAATTAATATAACATAACACCTAACATTCGGTTCTCGAGTAGCGATCACAAACCGGACGACGCAAAAGACGAATTCCTTTCTTTTGATGGACCAAAGACATTATAAGGACACAGAAAGACGGCTCAAGACCGTCATGGCATTATATGGGGGAGGCCTATGTCTGGCAGTGGACTTCTGTAGGCTGATGATGATGATGATGATAAACACCCAACAGTCACATACACAGCCCTGATCCCACACTAGGATCCCCTGTGCCGTGGGTATAGTCGCGTCTCCACCGTGCGCACGCGCAAATGCTCGGTCTGTGTGGACGTGTCTCGGGGCCGTTCGGGCACGTTGTCTCGGCCGAGCGTGCCTCGGGGTCGAGCCGTCGGCTGTCGGTAAATGCGACATGCTCAAAGGTGTCGCAGTGTGCGCTGTTCGTTTAGTGTAGACGGTGGTGGTTTTGGCTCGCGAGCGCAAGTACTTTTAACCCCCGACGAAAAACGAAGGGGTGTTATAAGTTTGACGTGTGTGTGTGTGTGTGTGTGTGTGTGTGTGTGTGTGTGTGTGTGTGTGTGTGTCTGTCGGTCCCATCCATGTAGGTATAATAGTATGGAGTGAGTGCTAAAATAGCATAGAGTGTTCCTTCTTACTTCTATCCTAGAAGATAGCTTGCTATCCTATGTTAGAGAGAAACAAATATATTGTCACACAACAGTAGTTTTTCCGTTCCGTACCCTGAATATTTGCACCATGCATATACATCTTCCTAGATTGTTACCATGAATGTAGTAGTAATTTGACATTTGGCCTGGTACGAGTTACACAAATAAAAACAGATAGATATATGCTTGTCTTATTCCAACACATGAATACATTCATATAAAAGAATGAGACTGGTATAATCAATAACGTTGGCCTGGTACGAGTTACACAAATAAAAACAGATATATATATGCTTGTCTCATTCCAACACATGAATACATTCATATAAAAGAATGAGACTGGTATAATCAATACCGTTTCGTTTGTAGCCTTAGTTCCATGCTTTAGTTCTTCCAAGGTCCCATTGTAGCTCCCGAACGGCTGAACCGTTTTTTTTTTGTTTGAAAGGTGTATTTGTCGGGAGTGTTCTTAGCTTTGTTTGATCAAAATCGGTTCAGCCGTTTCATTGCGTTGGGGGTTTTTTAATTTTTACAAAATTAATTACTTGTAAATAATCGTAAATTGCCTCGTACTTCTGATGGCTCGGTCTGCTTCGCGAGGCTAGCCTCAGCGTCTCCGGGCTGATCGCGATGCTGGCTCGCGAGGCAAAGCACGCATCTGAGGCTGCCGCGCGAGCCTGTGCCCGGTGGAGACGTGGCTTCAGGAACTACGAGTACCATGCTACCACAACATCTAGACCCGGAACAAATATTTGGATATCAAAGAAATGTCGAAGAAATTTAACCATCGCTCTTCCCGGTACCGTGATAAAGCTCATCCACACATCATAGAACCCTGGGTTTCTCGTACTACTCATTTCTCGAGATCATTTCTTCCCCATACCTACACAAACTATGGTTTTACATCTGAGGTTTTCCCGCTTGGTTATGATGTGTCGCTTCAAAAAAAATGATCATAAATTCCTTCAGGGTAGGCAGCGCATCGGCAATACCCCCGGTGTTGCCGGTGTCTATAAGCGACGGTGACCACTTTATATCAGGTGGGCCGTAAGCTAGATTGCATAAAAGTTCCATAAAAAAAAAAACAAAAAAAACGATATGTCGAATCCTTCGATAAATTATACAGGACTTTTATCGAAGGTCCAATCAGAGAATGTGCCCTGTAATATTAAGCTGTTAATAATTTGGTTGACAGGTCAAAAATTATCAAACCTGACAGATGATAACTCTCTACTAACAGACGACGAGAGCGAGCAAGAAGTGCAGACGCCGAGTGAGAAAGCTATCCGACAAATGCAGCCTTCGTAAGTACCTACAGTTGAATATAACTCTCTACTAAAAGACGACGAGAGCGAGCTAGAAGTGCAGACGCCGACTGGACAAGTGCAGCCTTCGTAAGTACCTACAGCTGAATATAACTCTCTACTAACAGACGACGAGAGCGAGCTAGAAGTGCAGACGCCGAGTGAGAAAGCTATCCGACAAGTGCAGCCTTCGTAAGTACCTACAGCTGAATATAACTCTCTACTAACAGACGAGAGCGAGCTAGTAGTGCAGACGCCGAGTGAGAAAGCTATCCGACAAATGCAGCCTTCGTAAGTACCTACAGTTGAATATAACTCTCTACTGACAGACGACGAGAGCGAGCTAGAAGTGCAGACGCCGAGTGAGAAAGCTATGCGACAAATGCAGCCTTCGTAAGTACCTACAGTTGAATATAACTCCACTAACAGACGATGAGAGCGAGCTAGAAGTGCAGACGCCGAGTGAGAAAGCTATCCGACAAGTGCAGCCTTCGTAAGTACCTACAGCTGAATATAACTCTCTACTAACAGACGAGAGCGAGCTAGTAGTGCAGACGCCGAGTGAGAAAGCTATCCGACAAATGCAGCCTTCGTAAGTACCTACAGTTGAATATAACTCTCTACTAACAGACGACGAGAGCGAGCTAGAAGTGCAGACGCCGAGTGAGAAAGCTATGCGACAAATGCAGCCTTCGTAAGTACCTACAGTTGAATATAACTCTCCACTAACAGACGATGAGAGCGAGCTAGAAGTGCAGACGCCGAGTGAGAAAGCTATCCGACAAGTGCAGCCTTCGTAAGAACCTACAGCTGAATATAACTCTACTAACAGACGACGAGAGCGAGCTAGAAGTGCGGACACCGAGTGAGAAAGCTATCCGACAAGTGCAGCCTTCGTAAGTACCTACAGTTGAATATAACTCTCTACTAACAGACGACGAGAGCGAGCTAGAAGTGCAGACACCGAGTGAGAAAGCTATCCGACAAGTGCAGCCTTCGTAAGTACCTACAGTTGAATATAACTCTCCACTAACAGACGACGAGAGCGAGCTAGAAGTGCAGACGCCGAGTGAGAAAGCTATCCGACAAGTGCAGCCTTCGTAAGTACCTACAGTTGAATATAACTCTCTACTAACAGACGACGAGAGCGAGCTAGAAGTGCAGACGCCGAGTGAGAAAGCTATGCGACAAGTGCAGCCTTCGTAAGTACCTACAGTTGAATATAACTCTCTACTAACAGACGACGAGAGCGAGCTAGAAGTGCAGACGCCGAGTGAGAAAGCTATCCGACAAGTGCAGCCTTCGTAAGTACCTACAGCTGAATATAACTCTCTACTAACAGACGACGAGAGCGAGCTAGAAGTGCAGACGCCGAGTGAGAAAGCTATCCGACAAGTGCAGCCTTCGTAAGTACCTACAGTTGAATATAACTCTCTACTAACAGACGACGAGAGCGAGCTAGAAGTGCAGACGCCGAGTGAGAAAGCTATTCGACAAGTGCAGCCTTCGTAAGTACCTACAGTTGAATATAACTCTCTACTTACAGACGACGAGAGCGAGCTAGAAGTGCAGACGCCGAGTGAGAAAGCTATCCGACAAGTGCCGCCTTCGTAAGTACCTACAGTTGAATATAACTCTCCACTAACAGACGACGAGAGCGAGCTAGAAGTGCAGACGCCGAGTGAGAAAGCTATCCGACAAGTGCAGCCTTCGTAAGTACCTACAGTTGAATATAACTCTCTACTAACAGACGACGAGAGCGAGCTAGAAGTGCAGACGCCGAGTGAGAAAGCTATGCGACAAGTGCAGCCTTCGTAAGTACCTACAGTTGAATATAACTCTCTACTAACAGACGACGAGAGCGAGCTAGAAGTGCAGACGCCGAGTGAGAAAGCTATCCGACAAGTGCAGCCTTCGTAAGTACCTACAGCTGAATATAACTCTCTACTAACAGACGACGAGAGCGAGCTAGAAGTGCAGACGCCGAGTGAGAAAGCTATCCGACAAGTGCAGCCTTCGTAAGTACCTACAGTTGAATATAACTCTCTACTAACAGACGACGAGAGCGAGCTAGAAGTGCAGACGCCGAGTGAGAAAGCTATTCGACAAGTGCAGCCTTCGTAAGTACCTACAGTTGAATATAACTCTCTACTTACAGACGACGAGAGCGAGCTAGAAGTGCAGACGCCGAGTGAGAAAGCTATCCGTCAAGTGCAGCCTTCGTAAGTACCTACAGTTGAATATAACTCTCCACTAACAGACGACGAGAGCGAGCTAGAAGTGCAGACGCCGAGTGAGAAAGCTATGCGACAAGTGCAGCCTTCGTAAGTACCTACAGTTGAATATAACTCTCTACTAACAGACGACGAGAGCGAGCTAGAAGTGCAGACGCCGAGTGAGAAAGCTATCCGACAAGTGCAGCCTTCGTAAGTACCTACAGCTGAATATAACTCTCTACTAACAGACGACGAGAGCGAGCTAGAAGTGCAGACGCCGAGTGAGAAAGCTATCCGACAAGTGCAGCCTTCGTAAGTACCTACAGTTGAATATAACTCTCTACTAACAGACGACGAGAGCGAGCTAGAAGTGCAGACGCCGAGTGAGAAAGCTATCCGACAAGTGCAGCCTTCGTAAGTACCTACAGTTGAATATAACTCTCTACTAACAGACGACGAGAGCGAGCTAGAAGTGCAGACGCCGAGTGAGAAAGCTATCCGACAAGTGCATCCTTCGTAAGTACCTACAGCTGAATATAAGAATAGAATAGAATAGTGTTTATTTCATAACTTAAGGATACATTACATAGTGCTTATATAGGTACTTAAGGTTAAAACAACTATTGAGAATTAGGGTAGGCACTATGAGGTTTAGGAACCTACCTCCCGTGCTAGTTTAAAACTGTGTTACGGCGAGGTAGCTCTTAACTCCCCATGCATGCAGTTAATTAGAGCTAATGAATGCATTAAATTAAGAAAATATAACTTGCATAGCTTGCGAAAATAAAACTCTGATATACCTTAATCAGAATATGTACAAACCTAAATCAGAATAATGATAGAACTAAAGTAGAATCAATGAAATAATTAGTATTGCCATTCAGCATGGCAATGCAGCCAGCATCTTAGGGACGCTTCCGTCTGGTGGTGATTTGGATCAGTTGAGCTACCTATAGATAGATAGATAACTCTTTATTGTACTCGCCTTAAAATAATAAAATAACAACATACTTATATTATCTTACAAACTAGTTCACAGTGATACAATGGCCCGTACCTATAGACCGTTAGCAACGGTCTTTAGGTAGCACAACTGTGTCATATGTATTTTTAGGGTTCCGTACCCAAAGGGTTAAACGGAACCCTATTACTAAGACTCTGCTGTCCGTCCGTCTGTCAACAGGCTGTATCTACTGAACCATGATAGTTAGACAGTTAAAACTTTCACAGATAATGTATTTCTGTTGCCGCTATATCCACAAATACTAGAAAACACACTAATATTGTATGTCGGAGGTAATCTCTGATACTACTCATACAATTAAAAAGATTCTGTCACCAATATTTTGAATGGACTTTTTTTTCTTTATATTTGGCTGATTTTGATTCTACCACCATGCGTGTGAAGCCCTCGTGCAAAAGGCTAGTCTACACTAATATTATAAAGAGGAAAGTTTTGTGTTTTTGTGTGTGTATGTTTGTAATGAATAAACTAAAAAACTACTGTGCCGATTTCAAAAATTACTTCACCATTGGAAAACTACATTCACCCGAGTGAAATAGGCTACCAGGGGGGGGGCTGATTTTCATCCTGAAACTACCCGTGCGAAGCCGGGACGAGTCGCTAGTAATCTAATACAAGTAATGTTCGTTTTCAGGTCAGCAGTCAAAGAGAAAGTTCAGCAGTTCGAAGAGTTGGCGACCAGAGTGACCAGAACGAAAACGCGGGCCATGGCCAAGAAGGAGGAACAAACCGAGAATCAGACGCCGCCAGATAAAGTTTCTAAACCTATTCTATCGGCCGAGACGTTGGCTAAGATGAACAGTTTGATTTTCAATGGAAAATCTCATCAGGTAAATAACATACATACATAGACACACGCCTTTTTCCCCGAAAGGGTAGGCAGAGCCTCAATTGGGCCTCTTTTCCTCAAGTGGTGAGCTCATCGCCGCGATTGCTTCCCACGACTGACTCGGCTAACGCTTTTTTCCAGTAATATAACACATTCCATAATAAGCTAGCAGCCAGGACAAATCTACATTACACATCATTATTACATTATCTTTCAAACAAGTCCGGGTAATCCCTTAGTCGGCTTTTACGACATCCACGGGAGGATTGTTTTATGTTGTTTTTGAGGAGACGGAGGGTTTTATTATTGGGCCGGACACCCCACAGCAATAAATAATATCTTCTTAAAACAGTATTTCTTGACCGCATCTCAGCCGGCTACTTGCCCGACGCGCTACAGAGGTCGTCATGTGGAGTTTTTTTTTTAACTTTGATATACCTTTGTTTGACCACAATCTCACCTGTTGGTAAGTGTCGATGTGGCCGACGATGGAGCACAAAGGTCTAGAAGGCACCTATTCACTCTACCCTTGAAGAGACCCAGATTATAGTTTTGAGGAAAGACAAACGACGGTAGTGTATTCCACTCCTTAGCAGTTCGCATTATAAAGGTAGAAGATTTATGTAGATTATGTGGTAGATAGATTTATGTGTTGTATGCCATTACATTACAGCAGATATCGAGTTCTGCGTGCAAGCCGCGCGCCGTCGCGCCCGCCGGCAGATCTCTCATACCGTCCTCGGCCTCCAAGCTCAGCTCCGTCAGAAAGCACAAGGAGGCTGCTGAGGAGACGCTCAAGAGCTCCCGCTCCAACGACGAGGACGCTAAGAGGAAGAAAGAGGCTATGTTGGAGGCTAAACGCGAGCAGCAAAAACGGTATGTTAACACCTACAGGTCTAGCGCTTAACTGAGTCAGTCCCTGAAGTATGGGAGCGGTACGGGAGTACGGGAGGGTTGTTTTCGTTTACATTATGCCACATGTCATCTGATAACTATGTTGGAGGCTAAACGCGAGCAGCAGAAACGGTATGTTAACACCTACAGGTCTAGCGCTTAACTGAGTCAGTCCCTGAAGTATGGGAGCGGTACGGGAGGGTTGTTTTCGTTTACATTATGCCACATGTCATCTGATAACTATGTTGGAGGCTAAACGCGAGCAGCAGAAACGGTATGTTAACACCTACAGGTCTAGCGCTTAACTGAGTCAGTCCCTGAAGTATGGGAGCGGTATGGGAGGGTTGTTTTCGTTTACATTATGCCACATGTCATCTGATAACTATGTTGGAGGCTAAACGCGAGCAGCAGAAACGGTATGTTAACACCTACAGGTCTAGCGCTTAACTGAGTCAGTCCCTGAAGTATGGGAGCGGTATGGGAGGGTTGTTTTCGTTTACATTATGCCACATGTCATCTGATAATTTTACCTCAGGGACTGACTCAGTTATGTGCTAGACTTATAACTTTCTTGTTTTCTCTACAAATCTATTTCTATGAAAACTGCCAACAAACCCCACCTTCGCTCCCCTTCGCAGATGAATTTCGGAAATCTATTTTTTAATGTAGTCACTACTTTTTTTAACATTGACGCTTCCATGAGGAGAAAGCCTCCAAATAAGACCAATCAGCTGCTGTATGTGCGTAAACAAATAAGCTTATGTTGTTGTAGTAAACGCGAGGAGAAGATGGCGGCGGCGGCGGCGGCGCGCCTGCAGGCCGAAAAGGAGCGCCAGCTGCAGCTCGAGCTGGCGGCGCGCGAGCGCATGGAGAAGCAGGCGCACGCGGACGGGTGCAAGCTGGAGCGCATGAAGGAGGCCGTGCGGGTACGTACACGTCGCGACCTGCAGCGCACACGGGGACATGCTCTCTGTCAGGCGCGCACTGACAAGGAGCGCCAGCTGCAGCTCGAGCTGGCGGCGCGCGAGCGCATGGAGAAGCAGGCGCACGCGGACGGGTGCAAGCTGGAGCGCATGAAGGAGGCCGTGCGGGTACGTACACGTCGCGACCTGCAGCGCACACGGGGACATGCTCTCTGTCAGGCGCGCACTGACAAGGAGCGTCAGCTGCAGCTCGAGCTGGCGGCGCGCGAGCGCATGGAGAAGCAGGCGCACGCGGACGGGTGCAAGCTGGAGCGCATGAAGGAGGCCGTGCGGGTACGTACACGTCGCGACCTGCAGCGCACACGGGGACATGCTCTCTGTCAGACGCGCACTGACAAGGAGCGCCAGCTGCAGCTCGAGCTGGCGGCGCGCGAGCGCATGGAGAATCAGGCGCACGCGGACGGGTGCAAGCTGGAGCGCATGAAGGAGGCCGTGCCGGTACGTACACGTCGCGTCGCACAGAACGGCTCTATCCACCGACTTCATGCTAACTTTAAAACATCATGACGACCTCTGTGGCTCGGTGGCCGGAGGTTCGCCTGCGACGCATGAGGTTGCGGGTTCGATTTCCGCCTCGTTTCAAATATTTGTACGATCTACAGATATTTGTTCTGGGTATTTTCTATGCATAATAAAAAATATCTATGTAATGTATGTTTTTAAGTATTTCAATTATCTAGTGCCATAACACAAGCTCTGCTTAGCTTATGTGATCTTTCCAGCATTATTTATTATTTATCATTGATCAATCGAGTGGGCTTCCTACGATGCATTGTCCCATGGTCGCTACTCAAGAATAATTCGCATAACGAATATATCGAATAATTTCCAGAAAAAGCAAGAGCTGGCTCGCAAAGTAGCGGAGACTGAAGAAAGGCGCAAAGCGGAGGAGTCTGCGAGGATGCAGCGACTAGCGGACGAGCAGAGGAAGGCGTTGGCGCAGCGACGCAAGCAGATCGAGGAACACGAGGCGTGAGTATTTGACCGGGCTACTCTTTGCAACAACTTACAAAAGCAAGAGCTGGCTCGCAAGGTAGCGGAGACTAAAGAAAAGCGCAAGGCGGAGCAGTCTGCGAGGATGCAGTGGCTAGCGGACGAGCAGAGGAAGGCGCTGGCGCAGCGACGCAAGCAGATAGAGGAACACGAGGCGTGAGTATTTGACCGGATGAGACTTTGCAACAACTTGCAAAAGAGTCATGGCAAAAGCGTACTCGCGCTTGCGAAACTACATAAAACCACAGAATACATAATAGTACAGGCACAGAATGTTTACTCCGCAAAATCATTAAATAAATAGTGATTCTTTCCCCCCCACAATAAAGTGCAATTCAGGTTGCACAGCGCTAGTACCTACAGCTAAATTTTGTTTAATAATGGGAATGACGGTACAAGCAGGTGGTCCTCTTTATGTTAAGCGGTAACCTCTGCCTTTAACAACGCATTACCACATAGGTCACGTCCACCTAGGACGCGCCCTATGCGGCATTGCACTACACCCGCCACCCTGAGACATAAAGATGAGAAGTCTCATGTGCCTGTAATTTCACCGGCACCCATACCCTTCAAACTGGAACACAGCAATGCGAGCACTACTGCTTTTGCGGCAGAAATAGGTATGGTGGTAGTACTTCCCCGGATGAAATCTTTCGCAAAAAAGCTCTACAAACTACAAAATTACCTAGTACACATTATTATTTCATTATTATTACTAAATTTAACAGCTGATGTTGATAATATTTGTCAGAAACATTTGGTACAAAATTCTAAGCAAGAATTTTGAATATGAGCGTTTTAACAGATAAATAAGAACACGTGTTCACGTTTCAGTATGAAAAAGGAAGAAGCTATAATGGCTAAAGAAATAGAGAAGAGACAGAAGGAATACATGGACAAGCAGAAGATGAAACAGAGAATAGAAGACAAAAGTGAGTTACTAGTGCTTGATACTTGGCGAAGGTACGCCTGGGACGCAGGAGGTTACGGGTTCCCGGGACTGCCTCAGTTAAGCGCTAGACCTGTAGTTATCCTGTTTAGTAGTCCCAGTACCAGCTGGTTCCTGTATGCTATTACTATCTGTATGAAATACTAGTTTGTTATTACCAACAGCCAAGGGAAACACCTGGGCGCCCGAGCGGAAACTAGGAGAAAACTAAGGACGCTGTCAGTAAATGTAGTGAAGGAAACGAAACTTCATATAGTTTCGAATACCATCAAATTCTCATACTAAGCCCCGTAATGTTAATGTTAAAGAACTCCATTTTCCGCATTCGAACTCTATGGGCAGTCCATTATGCGTGAGAGTTGTCTTACTAGGTAGTTACCCAGCCTAACTCCGTCCGAAGCCCCTATGTTAGTCTCGGTATCTGTGGGAAATACCTGTTATTAGTATATACTGGTCCCGATAGCCCTATGTCTAAAAGTGAGGAATTAAATTAATGATGATGTTTGGATGTTTGTCATACAACATGTGTGCTTTCACTCAAAAACGGAGTGAAATATGCTGCTGATAATGCTCTTTAATATTTTCAGTGCACACACCTCTCAAGACACCCGGCACCCCGGGGGGCTACCACCGCATGGAGCCGGTCTACATGGCTGATGGCTTCCAGTACCTCAACTCTGATGAGGACGACGAGCCGCCTGCGAGACCTGTGCCCGAATGGAGTATGTCCAAGGTACGTTCCAAACTTTTTTTTTTACTTTTAGAATGACAGAACCAGCCTATGGCCCTGCTGATGTTGAGCGGTAACCTCTGCCTTTTGTAGTGCATTACCTCATAGGTCACGTCAGAAGTGAGTGCAGAATTGAATTGAACTGGCAGTCCATAGGCAGGAAGCTTGCCAATAAGGCTATCATGCCAATCCCTGTCAAAGGCCTTTGAGATGTCCAGTGAAACAGCCAGTGCTTCACCATATTTCAAGAAGGTCCCCAGTAGACCGGTTTCGGCGAAAACTGTATTGGCGATCACTGAGGAGGTCGTTACCTTCGAGGTGTGCAAGGAGCTTACTATTCAGTACACGCTCCATACATTTGCATAGTAAGGAGGTGACCGAGATATGGCGGTAGTTTGAAGGGTCAGCACGACTGTCTTTCTTGGGCACAGGTTGCATGTAAGCGAGGTTTCCAAGACTTCACCAGTTTTCAAAGAGAGGCGGAAAAGTCGCGTAAGTACTGGAGACAACCCAGGGGCACAGGTTTTTAACACTATGGCTGAGATACCATCCGGACCACTAGCTTTACTACGTATCGTTTTGAGCACTTCCTTTTGCTGGATGTGAATTTCTTGCATTGAAGCTTCGCACCTCCCGGTGCGAAGCTTCAATGCAAGAAATTCACTTCCCAGGCTGGGTGGAGTTTCGCCAGAGCTGCGAAGCCTCCGCAAATGTGAGTGGCAAATCAATTTGCTTTCTCAACCGCAGCGTGAGCTAGGGACCCGTCCGGTTTCAGAAGTGGAGGGAGTGAAGGGCGTCAGAATTTCGCTTCCACTGACTTAGCCAGAGACCAGAAAGCTTTACTTCCCGCTGGGTATGCGGCAAGCTTAGCCCCCAGACGGCCAATCCGATTGAAGCGAGCCTTCCGTATAACCTTCTTGCAGGACTTGGTGGCTTTCTTATTAATCCGTGCATCCGAGGTTTTACCGTTTCTTGCGTCGACCCAGGCTAGGTAAGCCACATGTTTTTGCGCTTCTGCGCTAGCACACGCAGGAGTGAACCATGAGCGAGCATTGCTTGAAGGTGAAGCATCGGAGAATGGAATAAAATACTCCATTGCTCTTTTGATAATCTCCGTAGTGGCATCAGCAGAGACCGTCGGGTCGCAAGAAGAAAAGCAGGTTTGCCGCCAAGGATAAGAAGCGAAGAAGTGTCGCATCTAATCCCAATATGCTGACTTGTAACGCCACACTCGCTTACTACCCCTGGGTGAGGGAACGGGTGGCGAATATGAAGATACAGACCTCAACACACAGTGATCTGATGTTCCCAAAGAAGGCATCACTGATACCCAGTGGCGATCCGTACATACATTTCCATAATTTGATATTGGAACATACTAACAGACGCTGTTGTTTCTGCATCGTCTGTAAATGTTCCTAAACAAAATCCAAAAACAAGCTCGACAACTGGCTACGAAAGGACAATTCAGAACTTTAAAAAAGTAACCCAAAATTATACATTCCACACTGTGACGATGCAGACATATCAGCGAAGCCGCTCGTCTATAAATAAATAAATAATACAACAAATAATGTTTTTCTCATTATAGGTCCGCAAACAGCCACTCGCAAATCAAAGCCACATCTCCCAAGTCCACGTGGACAGACTATTCACGGTGCGTGTGCATAGTCCGGACTTACGCGAAATATTCCCCAACATCGAGCGAAATCGCCTCAAGCGGACGTCCTCCGCTGTGTGGCGCACCCCGCCCCGGTGCGTGCAACTCAGGACGGTCGTGGAGTGAACAAGGTAATAAGAATATTTTATTTGCTTGAATACAGGTTCTTAAACCTTATTTCTAAGATTATATTTAGCAGAAACATTTGGTACTCAATTTTAAACAAAAATCTTATTTCTAAGATTATATTTAGCAGAAACATTTGGTACTAAATTTTAAACAAGAATTTCAAATGCAAGTGAAATCGTTCAAGAGCACAATTGTTGCAAAAAAGTTTCTACTCGTGAGGTGTGCTGTTCGCAGAACTACCAGTATTCTGATAGGTACAAACACCAGCTCTCTGCCTTAGACTCGATCAAACGCAGAGCTTTCAGGCTTATTGGCAGCTTATGGCGGAGACCAAGATCCACGGTCTCGAGCACCGCCGTAAAGACGCATGCCTTTCGATCTTCTATAGATTAAATTTCGGGGAATGTACCCAGGAACTTCACGATCTCATCCTACCATCTCCTTTTCATCATAGGACGAGCAGACGCACGGTTCGGTACCACCCTTACCTCATTAGAATACCCTCTATTCGTCCTAAACGTTTCAGTTCTATCTTTATAATTCGAACTGCTAAGGAGTGGAATACACTACCGTCGTCTGTCTTTCCTGAAAACTATGATCTGGGTCTCTTCAAGGCTAGAGTGAATAGGTGCCTTCCAGACCTTTGTGCTCAATCTTCGGCCACATCGTCACTTACCAACAAGAGAACATGAGATCGTGGTTAAACAAAGGTCTAACAAAGCAAAAAAAAAGGTCCTTACGTGAGTCTCTAATTGCTAGTTCCTTACGTGAGTCTCTAATTTCACGTACGTTATGTGAGTCTAACTTCACGTTCCTTACAGGAGTCTAATATCGTATTTTTTCCTGTTTTCAGGTGTTGATCATGTTTCTGAGTACACTCGCCTGTCGCTGGCGGCGCGTCGCAATAAACTGCTCGTACACGATGATCCTACGGTTTTACCCAAAATATAAGTCCGATTGACTGTTTTCGTTTGCGCAGAAAAGCGCAGGCTGATATCCGACAGTAGCCGAACGTATAGTATAGCTCTGTTCTGCCCGCTGTATAGCTCTTTCCCACCAGCTGTATAGCTCTGTCCCGCTCACATTTAAGAGTCAACTGATGAACAAGATGGTGCACGACCGGCCGCGATTTTGCCGCGAAATCGATTAACCAATAACAGCGCACGATTGCTATTGGTAGAAAGAAGGTGCCCGCGCTATAGAAATTGGTCTACGGCGCAGGTACATCGGGGCGACTTATATTTTGGGTAAAACTGTACTTGTTTGTCACTAACGGCTGAACTGATTTAAATGAAATTTTGTAAAGATAGATTACCTGGTAGATTACATAGGTTGCGTCGTAGGTGGACGTGATCTATGAGGTAATGCACTGTTCATAGGCAGAGGTTACCGCTTAACATCAGGTGGGCGTCTTGCTTGATCCGTCATCCAATTAGTATAAAAAAAAACAAAAAAAAAACCTGGATTGAGATGTAGGCATTTTATCCAATAGCACGCGAACTAATTCGCGGGCGGTGGCTAGTTTATATTTAGTGTTTATAGTTTTATATAAATGGCGTAAAAAACTGCTAAGTTTATTAAAAAACAGTTAAGTATTATAATTACTTATATTTTTCTCAACTGTGCACTTTGCCAGATAGTTTTTCATAAAAACCCCCTATCATGTAAATTTCATCAAAATTGTTACAGCTGTCTTTGCTATTTTTAACATGCAAGGCACCTGTTTTTATGGGATTTTATATTGTATTCGTCATGTGTGAGAAGCTTTATTATATTTAATAGTTATATTACTGTGTTAGTTTATAATGAACTAGCAATATTAGTAATAGCTATACAGAAGGCTATGCGACATGAAGGGAAAGTACCATAAATATTGTAGATATTTTATTTTTTAAACTTAGAAATACTGCATTCAAAGATTTTCTAAAAATTACTTGCATTCACTGGGAATCGAATAGACCGAAATGTGAAAAAAAAACAGCCTGTATTTTATGTTACCAATAGAAAGAATGGATAAAAAAAACCTCATAACAAAAGAATAACGTAAAATGTTTCAATAATTAAATGTTTGGTTCGATTCCCAGTCGCAGTAAGTAGTTTTAAGAAAATCTTTGAATGCATAAGTAGTAAGTATTAAAAATCTACAATATTTAATTTACTTTCCCTTCATGTCGCATAGTCTTGGGACGTCCTGTATATTATTAATTATGAATCACTTGACAAAGATGATCGTGTTAAAAAAATGAAATTGAGATCATGTGCGTACTATATTTTAGAACCTGTACAAGGTGACCCAAAAAATGTATGTATTACCGAAAACGAAAAGAGTGTTTCAACAAAAAAGTGTTTATTAAAAAATGTTATAAATCTGAACATAGTATAAAACAAAGTCGCTTTCTGCGCCTGCCTGTCTGTATATCCGCTAACTCCTTCTAAACCACGCAACTGATTTTGATGCGGTTTTCACCATCAGTTAGATAATTTTTCACGGAAGGTTTATATATAACTAGCGACACGCCCTGGATTCGCACGAGCATTTTTTTTTTTCTTCTATATTATACCCGTGTGAAGTTTGGCCTGGTCATTAGTTATTTGTATAAATAAAAGACAAAAGGCATAAATCTTATTTGTTGATTTTGAATTATTCTCTAAATCAATGTTCTATCTTTTTTGTTTGTTAAAAACTTGTTCAATTATGTGAAAGCGACACTCATGGGAGATTTTGCGAAAGTACTAATGGCGAGACCATAATAGGTATCGTTTTTTTGGGTCCTTACGCCCTTCCCCGTGGCACCATATTTTACAAAAACAAACAATCATACAATTTTCTTCTTTTTTTTCTCTAAAACAAACTTTTTGCTTTACGCCATTTCATATTTAGGCTCCTATGCTGTATCGGTACTTACGTGTTATAAAAAACGTAGTTACAGATCCACCAACTTATCTGTAGAATGAAATGTATGTAGATGATAGAAAACTACATACATTTCATTCTACAGATAAGTTGATGGATCTGTAAGTATTTTATAGTCCGTCCAGTTATTTATTTTACTTTTGACATGTTGTTGAAGTTCCATAATTATTGAGAGGCAAAAAATGCAATAGAGTCCGCGCCACGACTGACGTCCGGTGACTGGAGCGCTAGTTTCTATGCGCAAAAGTGCAAAAGCGAAAATCTAACTCTGTTATCCGTTAGTTCCTGAAAAGGCCGTCGGACTTCAGTCGCGGCGCAGACTCTACTTCATGGACGCTGTTGAAGCGACGTGATTTTTAGTTCCGATATTTATCGAGCCCACAGATTATATTACAAAGTTGATTATTCTGCGAAAAAATATAAAATGTGACCTTAAATTAAATTATTTTATTTTATTTACATAAAATTATTTATCAGAAGGACTTTCCAGTGTCTACAATTAGTATAAGGCTGGAAAGTGGGTGGAGGGGGTTAGTTATAAGAGGAGAGATGGGCGCGAAACGTAGAAACTTATGATTTACGAGAAAAAATAAAGAACATGGAATTTCCAAAAAATAGTAACTCCAAAACTATTGGTTTCCGCGGTACTCCACTTTATATTTAGGTTTCTATTACGTAAGTCTACATGTTATACAAATAAGAATTTACTAGCTTACTGCAGGTATTGGAAAGTTGAGCCTAATTATCAAGTATAAAGGCTTACCCTCAACTCAACCAAACTTAAGAATTCACAAGTAGATCAATATGGAGAATTATAAATAGCTCCTAGGACATCACTAATTGATTAGTACTAGACCTGTCAGAAGTTAAATGGTTGGACGTAATAAATGGTTGGACGGACATTTTTCTCAACTGTGCATATATAGATAGATTGTTTTTTTTTTTATATTGATAAGACCTTTGTTGGACCACGATCTCACCTGTTGGTAAGTGACGATGTGGCCGAAGATGTCTCTATCAAGTTTGAAGATTTCTATCAATGTGAAGTTTGTCCTCTATCATGTAAAAATCATCTACCCCAAAACAGTTCAGTTATAATGCGCGTCATGTAAAAAGAACGCTGGCGGTCATACTTCTTCATACGTTCCAGCGTTCTTTTTACATGACGCGTACTCTAGTTAGTTATTTGAAAGTTAAGTCAAAATCGGATTTTGCCTTAACTTTTTTTTTATTTTAACTTTTTTTTTAATATACACACCATTATACCTTCTGGTTTGCATACATATTCCGGGGCACCTTGTAGTTCGCTCAGAGAAAGCTCAGTCCATGTACATAAGCAGCTATCTGAGCGTTCGTCGGTTCACTGGTACCGTCTTGGTCACTTTGACTTGGCGTTTGTGTATTGCTCGTGCCTACCGTACATTTTCTCATCGATTTCTCTCGGATCGCTATTTGTCATAACACGTACAAATTAGTTCTACAAAATGTTATAAATAGTTATATACAGGACGTCCCAAGACTATGCGACATGAGGGACCTTAAATATTGTAGATAGGATATGCGCTATCTGAAGAAGTGTTGATGAGCTGTAAAGGGCAAAAACACCTAAAAATTGTAATTTCGCGCCACAAGCGAGAGCTTCCACCTTAAGTAACATGGTATCTTATAAACGAATAACGTAAAATGTTTGATTCTTTTAAATGTTCGTTTTAATCTTTGAATGCAGTATTACTAAGATTTAAAAATAAAATAAAGTCTCCTTTCAGCAAAATATCCTATCTACAATTTTAAGGTACTTTCCCTTCATGTTGCATGGTCTTGGGACGTCCTGTATAAATAATTGTTTTGTCGCCCTTCTGCTACTGATACTATTGACTGGCATGATCTGCATTATAGTTCCGTGTATGTGTGTTGTGGTACCATGGTAATCGTAGTTCCTGATACCCACGACACGGTATCCTAGTGTCGGATCAGGACTGTGTATGTGACTGTTGGGTGTTATGTAATAATAGGATTTGATAATTAAATTAGTATTTACAAAAGTATTTTTTGTTTTTTTTAATAAATACGCGCCATTTGGTAATCAAAGACAAAGTGAAATGTATTTTATTCATTGATATCACAAGGATCATTTTGAATCGTGTTATAATAGTATATTATATGAGCAATTAGCGAATAAAGGACGCATTTAAAGCGTAATGATTAAAAGCATAAATCATCAATAAAACCATAGATGATGAATCACGAGCAAGTGAAGGATTATAACGACTGGTCCGTGTGTTATAATTCTGAGCGACGCGAGTGATCATGTCCCTCGATATAAATCCATTTCATTCAAGAGTTGCATACTATACTTTATACCATGACATATTCTGTGTCATGACTACGAGAAAATAGAATAATTTGAATGCATTTTCGATCGATTTATTATTAAGTACCACTAAACTTTGTGTTCGTACAACTTAGTATTCAAAACAGCGCCAATTTACTAGCAAAGATCACAAAACAGTTTTTATTGTAATGCTAAACTCCTTGTCAAAAATGTCGACCAATCAAATCTCGAGGAGTTATTTGCTCAAAGAGTTTGTATGTCGAGTATTTTGTATCCAGTATTTTTTGCGCAAGGAGGTTGTATTATGAGTTGTTATTGGAGGGTGTTGCATTGAGATGGAGGTCGAATATATTGGTGTGTTCTAAATTCAAATACCTAAATAGTGATTAAAAGAGCTTTTTATTCACTGTTTTCAGTGAAAGAGCTGTAGCTGCTGTGTTTCACTGTAGCGCTTTGAGCTTTATAATTATTTCTCATTAATTTAATCAAAATGTTGTTGTATAAAAGGGTATAAAACTGACGAAAGTTATTCCTTAAGTATGTATTAACTTACAAAATTCTAAAGGATAAGACTAGGTAGGTACCTAATACCACAGAATATATACACTAATACTAGCAAAAAAACTACTTTTGAAACTACCATGGTTATGCACAAACTTTTCACTAGAAACTGGATATTTACCATAATTTTCGAGTCTCAACGGAGCGGCATTACATACCAAAAATGGTACAAGAATCTCACAGAAATTTCAATAGAGAAGATGGTTTTCAATTATCTGGAGTATGGAAGCTTGTTGTTTCGTAAGAATCAAAAAAGTGTGGTACCTGCTACGCGTCCGGATACCGTTAAGTGTTGTGTGTCAAGGTGGAGTGAAGTGTGTGCAACCGATGGTATCTTTCGTAAAAAGAGTGAGAAAGAGGGTGTAATCGATATATCTGCCAATAACATCTACTCGCAAAGACTTTAGTTAGTTCTCCCGTGATCATGGCGCATGTAACTGTGCCGAAAAGAAATCATCTTGCTGAATGTATGGACGGATGATAGCGAGACGATGTTGTTTAAGGTTATAGGAAGTCGGTGGATGGCGGCGGCTCAAGGCGGATCGTCGTGGCATTCTGTGGGTGAGACATTTGTCCAGCACTGGACTTTTATAGGCTTATATTCATATTTATTTATTTTAAACCATAGGGACCTTGAGAACACTTAGTTTCGTCAATTTGCTAATACATACATCGAAAAATATAATTAGGCAGGTAGCTAGTACATCTTTAGTTGCAGCTGTATAGGGGCTTTGTCAGATAGGTACTAATCTAAAATAAACCTTATAGAAAAAAAATCAAAAAAATATATAATGATGGATATATAGATAGAGCTGTTCAGTGGCCGAAATATCGGGAACAATCAAAACTCATGGTACTAGGTACCTAAATATCCCGTTTCTTGTGAAAAACTACTTAATATCGGATAAATAAAACCAACGATGATCTGTATGGTTGGCCTCTGTTGCGTTAATATAATCCAACAAAGGACGATAGCTCAATGCCCTGGTGCGGTTTTTGTATTTATTAAAGTAAATCATGGCTCGTACAGGCTCGATGATCTTCGGCTGTTTCCCATACGCGGCTATGCTAAACACCATGTTGTTCTCGAAGACGATTTTTATAAAGAAGTTGATTTCTAGGAACTGATACCCGTAACAGATCTGTGGCGGCCCCGCGCACCACCGACGGAGGTACAGTTTGGGGTCCAATTGTTCATCCGAGTCTGCGCTTGTTTCAACGTATGCTCTTATAACTATGCAGGAGTATTCTACGTCGGTTATTAGGGTCACCTGAGGATAAAAGGTAATAAGTATTATAACGCTTGTTTCAACGTATGCTCTTATAACTATGCAGGAGTATTCTACGTCGGTTATTATAGGGTCACCTGAGGATAAAAGGTAATAAGTATTATAACGCTTGTTTCAACGTATGCTCTTATAACTATGCAGGAGTATTCTACGTCGGTTATTATAGGGTCACCTGAGGATAAAAGGTAATAAGTATTATAACGCTTGTTTCAACGTATGCTCTTATAACTATGCAGGAGTATTCTACGTCGGTTATTAGGGTCACCTGAGGATAAAAGGTAATAAGTATTATAACGCTTGTTTCAACGTATGCTCTTATAACTATGCAGGAGTATTCTACGTCGGTTATTATAGGGTCACCTGAGGATAAAAGGTAATAAGTATTATAACGCTTGTTTCAACGTATGCTCTTATAACTATGCAGGAGTATTCTACGTCGGTTATTAGGGTCACCTGAGGATAAAAGGTAATAAGTATTATAGGTTTCAATTAGAATTTAATGTTTATTTTTTATTTTTCTTCATATGTTTTCTAAAAAAGTTAGGTTTTATGTTGAATTGTTTGTTTTTAAGCATGACAAAAAAACAGATTGTATTTTTTTATTAATTTAATTACTTAATTTCGTTTTCTAATGTCTTGATGATTATAATTATGTAAGCATGGTGTATAGTCTGCCACCATGGGCCTTATTATGTCGTCTTTTTTAACTACCTATGTTTATGCAAAATGTTTAGTGCACGAGTGTTCATCTGTAATTGGAAGTGCATGCAAATTAGATCTTAAACTAGCAACAAAGCAAAGCAGTAGTACTCGCATTGCTGTGTTCCGGTTTGAAGGGTATGCCGGTGCAATTACAGGCACATGAGACTTCATCTTTATGTCTCAGGGTGGCGGGCGCAGTGCAATAGCACATACAATACAAATACAATACAAATATATTTATTTCTTCAGAATTTTAGGTAGGTACAAGACAGTTCTTATTTTATAGGCGTGCCTCATAGGGCGCGTCCTAAGTGGACGTGACCTATGAGGTAATGCATTGTTAAAGGCAGAGGTTACCGCTTAACATCAGGTGGGCCTCTGCTTGTTCCGTCATTCAAGTAGCTAAAAAAAATAAAAACAGTAAGCACCCAACCATGTAAATTGTGTTGACGATCAATAATAAAATAATAATGATAATAAACGCCGAGATGAGCTAGCTTTTTTTGAAAACTACAATCCTAATGATTTTTATATTAAAAAAACATGATTTTCGCTCACTTTTCGTTTCGCGAGCGCTATTCTGCCAATTCTAACTTACCTGAACTTTAATGAGTTCGATAGTGACAGTTGACTCAGAGAACTCGCTTCGCTCGTTCAAACTCACATTGTATGAAGCGGCCCCGACCGGAGACTCTGCATGAATACGCATTATGTCGGAGTATATCTCGTATTTCGTTTCCTCATCGTCGCAGGGGCCGAATCTCTGCAGGTTGCCCATGGCTGAAAATAACATAGGTTACATAACATTCTCTTTTCAAAGCACCTGCTCGGCAATGTCCAAATAGGTACCTACCTATATATCATGCAACCTCAACGTAAAGTAAAGCATTACCTCGTAGAAGATTTGAATTTGGAACGTCAAATTCGTGTGGAAAAAAAAATTAAAGGTTTGTTTGTAAATCGAACTGACCACCATAAGCAGTTATTGCTACATGTTAAGGTGGATGCGCACGCTTGCAGCGCGAAATATTTTTTTTTTGGTGTTTTTGCCCATTCCAGTTCATCAACACTTCTTCAGATAGCGATATGCTATCAGCTATGATACTCCTAAACACATTTTTACAGTGTTTTTTTTTTGTTTAGGGGTATCGTAGCTAAACTTATGATATTTATGAGATACTATCAATTAAAACATGTGTGTTAAGTTTCCTAGTTCTCGCGAACTCAACTTTCGCTATTTGAAGAAGTGTTGATGAGCTTTAATGGACAAAAAACACAAAATAAATTGAATCTCGCGCCGTAAACGTGAGCATTCACCTTAACGCGCTCTACCAAGACCGCGTTTTAGGCGCAGTTTGTATGAAGAAATGTACAGAGCCCCTAGCGGCGAGTTAATGAATCATTTTGTGTGAGTGTTTTGCGAGTGTAAGTGATATTTTTGGCAGTTCACGTCACGTATTGTTGTAAAGTATACTTGTTGTTATACCTTAATTTTGCCGTTTACTCAACCAACGCGGTGGTCGCGTAAACGCGTTTTAACTGGTATGCCCATAGGCCTACAGTTATTTATTAGTTAGTTATATGTGTTATTCGCAAAACACACAAAATTATTCATTAACTCACCGCTGTACATTTCTTCATACAAACTGCGCGTAAAACGCGGTCTTGGTAGAGCGCGTAAACTTGTAGCAAAAAGTCGCACTACGGCTACCGGTATGCCTACACTAGGCCTACAGAACTCAATTTCAAAGAATGTGAAACAATAGACTGTGTTTGGTGCTGTCATAGACACAGAATTTTCGCTTTCCAGATCTATGGGTGCTGTGATTTGCCTGTCAAGCTCCGATGACAATACAATATGATGGTGCAAGCGAGCTGATCTGATGATGGAGACGGAAAGTGGACAACGGATCTCCTCGATGGATAATAGTAGACTGGCCGTGTTTAGGCTCATTTTGAACAGAACACGGTTACGATCACAAATTTTATAAAAGCTTGTATTGAAGAATATATTTTTCAAAAAAACTTTTTTGTTGGAAGATTTCTGCCTGGGTTTAGCCATGATGCTCACATCTCCTCAGAATAAGATAGTTGTCTGCGAGCCTTGTGATGGCCGGCATGCCCATCCTGGAGACGGCACGCTGCACCCACTTCTCCTGCGTGCCGTAGTCCAGGAACCTGGAGGGGGCTTCGCAGCCGGGGCCGTACATGCCAAATCCTTGCTATAACATGTCAAAAGTATTTTATTCATTGAAATAACAAGGATCATTTAGAATTTACTCCTGTTCCAACGCGACCAGACCTAGAAGAATCAGGCAACACACACGGTCGGTTATTTTTTTGATGATCCTTCTTACTACTAGGTGGGTTGCCTCGAGAACAAGTGGAAACTGATTCAAAGAAAAAGGAAAATCAACTTAAAAGCCAAACTAGCAGGCAGTCAAAGGTATGTTTCAAAAGAAATGGCGAATTAAGATATGAGGCGATGAGCCCTTCTAATCACAGAATATATCTATTACTATCAAAGATGCACCAATCTGCACAGTTTTAAAAACTAGACTGAATCGCGGTTTTTTTCTTTTTCTTTTTTCGATTGGATTTACATGCAGTTGACCGCCTGGGGTCATGACTGCGTTACCGGGCTTTTGGTGAGCGCAGATGGCGCTCAGCCTGCTAAGTTAGGTTGGGGCAACTAGCACAAGGGCACCACTTAGGTACGGACCTCGGCTTGGGCTGTTGTCAAGTTGGAGATCGGGCAAAACGTCCCGGGACATGCTTGTACCGGTTTAGGCGTAAGGTACAGAAGGTACTTAGAAGGATCGCCGGCGAGGTCGGTGCAAAGGTGAGTGTTGTCTCTGTCTTGACTGGATGATGTCACTTCCGCATTAGCGGTAGTGATAGGAGTCATCAGGATCACCAAGAACATGTCTTGGTCTACGGAGGGACTGACTGAATCGCTGGCTTATGACAACACTTTTTATAGATTCTTCAACCTCTGTGGCGCGGTGGGCGAAGGTTCGCCTGCGAAGCAGGAGGTTGCGGGTTCGATTCCCGCCTCGGAACAAATATTTTTACGATTTGCAAATATTATTGTTCAGGGTGTTCTGGGTATTTTCTATGTCTGATAAAATATCTACCTATCTATTTAATGTAGGTATAGGTAATATCAGTTATCTAGTAGGTACCTACCTACTAGATTAGGGCTATACAATGTTGGTGAACTGTCCAGCATTAATATTTATTTATTTATTATTAGTAGTATTGGTGTGATCCCGAATGAAATACTTTTATAATATGATCACTGAATTATCTTTTTTTTTAAGCAAATGGTACATGTTTTTGCTGGTAAGATAGACAGCTGACATTTTACCGTAATGTTACCACATACATGAAAAAATATATTATTATTGCCAGCTTAAATTCAAAGTAACTACCAATACTAAACTTATTATATTTTATGTCTGTAACACTATATTTACAAAAAGTTTACCAGTGTCCACCTTCCAAAACGTTTCAAGACTAGTACTGTCCCGCTGCGCCACGTGCATTGCCCGCCTGACAGCGTGCGCGCGCAGGCCGTGTTGACGGGCCAGTCCATGTTCGCGTCGAGCTGTGGGATACAACGTATTGTCCTTTTTCCGTACAAAAACTTTTCGCATGATCTTGTTGCACTGCCCAAAGTTTATCTCAAATAATCTTGGGATAAACATTGGGATCATTCCAGCAACGTTAAAGGCAGATACTATAGACACATACAGCAATACCTATTAAGCCATGGTTTTTTAAACTTAAATTGAGCAAACGTGCCACCACAGTTCTAATAAGAATGCGGCTGGGGCACACGTGCACGCCAGTAAATTTGGCTAAAATGAAAATAGTTGGTAACCCATCTTGCGTCTGTGGAGATGATTTTGGAGATGTTAATCATATATTTTTTTTCGGAGTTACTACGACCATCTTAATTTTTATAATGAATTGATTTAATTCCATGTTCCGCTTCCTTCTAGTATAATAGTCCTTCTTGCATCCTTAGATCCCGATATATATAAAACTTTAGAATCCTTTATTTGTTGCAATAATATAAAAATTTAATTAATTTATTTCCACCAATCGTCATTTTATTATTTTTAGTCCAATCCACTCTCCTGATCCTTTTTTTTCCATTTCCGCGTTTAGTAAAATATGTTTCCCTAATTTTTACCTCAAAAATCCACAAAATAAAAATGGTAAATGCACAAGCAGAGCGACGCCAAAAAAAAATAACGTAGAGTTTGCACTGACGTTTTGAGCACGAGGCCGTACAACAGACAAATTCCGTCAAAATTATATAGATAGAAAACACTTTATTGCACACACAGAAAATAAGCTATTCAAAAATTTATATTAAACTAAACACGAAAGTACAACGGGCGGTCTTATCGCTATAAGAAAAAAAAATAGGTACAGATTTACCGAAATATAATTTTTGCTGCACTTTTTTCGACCCTATAAGTTGAATACTTACGTACCAAAACTTTGCTACGCCAATGCATATCATATTATAGTCATAGGGGCCCATTATAATCAGTGTTGCCAACTCAGAGGAATTTCCACTAGTTCTGGTGGTTCAGACTACCCTTTTAGCGAGTAAATATTGGATTTAGTGGCTAGTGGATTTTTCTAGTGTCTTTGATTGCTTCAGTTAGTGGTAAGGCACTATTACAACCACTAGTACAATTTTAACAAAAATACTCAGTTATATATGAATATATAAATAAATGATTGAATAAGGGTACATTTTTTTGTTGTGTAGGTAGCACAACAGGACTATGGAGGTGGTTTTAGGGAATTCACATCGTTAGTTAGTCAATTTCTTAAACAATTTTTATTATGGACTTTATTTATATAGGAACTGGGTAAAGTTTGATTTGTTTTAAAGTTTTTTTTGTCTATGGTTTTCCGCCAACGTTTAGTGGTTTTCTGGTGGTTTGCGAGACCGATGGTTTTAGTGGTTTTCGGTGGGCCATGAGGGCACATTTGGTGGGTTCGTAAAAATAAAATTGGCAACACTGATTATAATAAAGTGCCCAGGGCCACAGAATAAATAATAGTACAAGCAGGGCCCATAAGTTAAGACGGTCCTGTACCTACATGTTTGTAAACTAGGTACCTACTTACTCCAGATTTTCTGTAGAACTGCTTACATCTTTCCATGGGGACGTATATCATTTTGTAAATCTGAACCACTCCTTTCTTGCAATCTGTAAAATAATTGTTTTAGGTAACTCATTAAATTGTTTGCTCATCTGCACCCACTGATAAGTACTGTTACTGTTCACATCTACAGTCACACCGCCATCGCCAACACACAATGCCTCCCCCGCGCCTATCATACCTACTTCCCACCAGTAGGGGTAATATTTTGGTGATGTTGGCAACAATGACAAAATGGATGCTTGACTTTTTTCCAAAGATTGAATCGTAAACAAAATTTATTATTTAAACCAAAAATAAATAAATAATAAGAGTATTTATTTCTAAAAAGGTTTACAATGTTTAAAAAGATATTTAAATGTAATACTTACATATTAAATGTGATTCTACCCTTTTTCTTTTTACGCCTAGCAGAAATTTTACATGTGGGAACGACACACGACGTTATATTCACAAGAAAATCTTTCGATTTCGATACGACTAGCCGCACGGGCCGACCGCAGACAGACTGGGTGAAACTATTCTCGATGAGACTAGTTTGCGTGGTGACAGTTTTTACGCGTGACTCGGGTTCTGGTTTTCTAAGTGCTACTCTAATCTTATGCATGTTCTCCTTTGTGAGCGTTCATGTCTTATTTTCCTTCTATATTAGTTCTAGCAGCTCTCCCAGCAGCGAGATGGGCAGACGATATCACATGCGTTGCGGCCGAACCTGGATGAGACTGGCACGAGACCGTGAGGAATGGCACCAGGCAAGGAGAGGCCTGTACTCAGCAGTGGGTGAAGTCAGGCTGTGGATGATGATGCTGTCCTCTATGTAGGAATTACTACTACTTACTACTCAATGTCATCGCATAAAACTGCGGGTCTCTGAAATAAGCTGCCGGTGGACAGATCGGGCGAAGTTCTGTGAATGAAGTAAGAGGTTAGATTTAGCGAAGAGTTTCAAGTAAAAAGTAAAAAGTAATTACTCAAAAATTGATGTGTAAGAATGTCTGCCGCGTACTTCGATCATATGTACCTACAATTTAAAAATCGGTCCTAACAGACCGGAAGGGATCACAGGTAGTTCTGTGATCGCAGGCCGCGTACATATAGCATAATCTGAGTTGATGTCAATAGTATACCCTAACTAAAGGGTATACCTACTATTGTATAGGATTTACCCTGTTCAACGTTATCTATCTCCAACTGAACCATAGCTAAGGCACTGTAGGTGTCTTCTTTGTACTCGGGGTGGAAGGTGTAGTCTCGTACACGAATGCTGGGCCCTCTATTACACCTGTGGCCGAGAACCACCCTAGAACGGCTCCTGAAAAAATAAACCAAAAATTCCACGATGGTGCAACCCACTGTGAAAAGAGGCCTATTGTGGCTCTGCCTACCCCTTCGGGGAAAAAGGCGTGTGTCTATGTATGTATGTATGTAAGACCTGGGGGTGTTTCTATCTTTCTTTTCGTCTTATAATGGCTTCTCGGGGAGTGCTGCGAAGGTTCGCCTGCGACACAGGAGGTTGCGGGTTCGATTCCTGCCTCGGAAAAAATATTTGTGCGTTCTGAAGATATTTGTTCAGGGTGTTCTGGGTATTTTCTATGTATAATAAAAATATCTATCTATGTAGGTAATATATTGTATTAATATTAATTATATCAGTTATCTAGTACTAGTCTTGCTGTGGTGTGTCCGGCCTAAGAATAGACCCCTCCGTCTCCACCCGTGGATGTCGTAAAAACCGACTAAGGGATTACCCGGACTTGTTGATAAGATTCGTTGGTATAAGATTTGTCCTGGCTGGTAGCTTATTATGGAATGTGTTATTACTGGAAGAAAGCGTTAGCTGAGTCAGTCGTGAGAAGCAATGGTGGCGATGAGCTCACCACTTGTCACGTCTATATTCCACGATGGTGCAACCCACTGTGAAAAGAGGCCTATTGTGGCTATGCCTACCCCTTCGGGGAAAAAGGCGTGTGTCTATGTATCTATGTATGTATGTATCTAGTACCCATAAAACAAGCTCTGCTTAGCTTGGGGCTAGATAATGTTGTGGGAATTGTCCAACATTATTTATTTATTTATAATTACATTTTTATAGAGAAAACATAGAATTAAAAAGAAAATTATTTACGAAAGAAAAGAATTAAAGAAAAATAATTTATACTAAAGCCACTACATTAGAAATAACTACACAAATTGAAACTATAACAAACATTATAGTACAATAATAAGTGTATATGCACTGTGTGCTGGTGAAAGAGCCTTCAGCTCAGCTTGCTCCTGCATGTTGCCATGCTGCAGCGCTGGTCTTCTGCGAGGCCACTGTTGACCCCACGGACATAATGTAGGCACCTAGTTATCTAGAAGTAGGGCCTCCTCGTACCTACATTACCTCAGATCTTCCTTAGGCAGCCTGTCGATCTCTTTAGCCGAGCCAATGACGATCTGCTTCGTGACCAGAACCACGTTTGTTGACATCATTTTTAATGAATCTGAAATCCACAAAACTAAATTTATTCTTAATAGATAGTGAGTGCAATGAGTGAACTGCGGTCAGACATTAGCGGTCCTATTTACACTCCGGTACGGAGGCCTGCAATTCTCTAAGTATTTACAGCACTCACTAAAACCTTAACCACCTTAACCTAAAGAATAAAAACTTCCATAGTGCAACCTTACCTAATAAGGGTCGCGCAACGTGTAATGAGCGCTGACCTTCAATGCGCAGTAGTCATTTTTTGGGTCTGTATAGCGAATGCGCGCATGTAAACGCTCCAGGCATCATATTGAGCAGACGTGTCGCAAAAAATTTCGCAAAACTAAAAAATAACTTTCATCTCTTCTCTCTTCTAATTTCTTTTAACTCTGACCTTAACTTAAATTAAGATAAAAAGTCAGTTGAAGTGCAGTGTTACGTAAATAATTACGCAATTGAATAAAGTCATCGCTATCTTGGAAAAATTTCGCTGTCTTTCTAAGATCGCTACGAAACAAACACGGATCATGAGTGTAATGCTGCGCTCACCGACTGGCACCACCGGCTTAGGCGCTGGGCGAAGTGGATGGGACCCAAATCTGGTGAGTGGAGTCCCACTCAAAGGTTCTGACAGTGTTAGGGTCACTTTCCGAAATAAACGAAAGCAGACTGATGATGACAGTCGAATTTAATGAAGAACTTAGTGATATCAAAAAGAAACTATCGCAGGTGATGAACTTGATGACAATAATGAACACGAACCAAAAAGAATTTATGGAAAAGATAACGGATGATATCTCAACCATAAAGGAACAAATAAACGACATCAGAGACGTGACCAGTTCCCTTGCTGCAGAGCAAAATGCTATAAAATTGGATGTCCTTCAGCTGAAAACTGCAAACATAAAAGCCACTGAGACGATGGAAACACTGAAATCAGATGTTTCGCAACTCAAATCAATTTCTCCATTACCGCCTACAACATCTGGTACGCTGGAAACGATGATGTCTGAAATTAGAGAACGGGAAGCAAGGAGTAAGAACATCATCATTATGGGAGTTTCAGAACCATTATCGGATAACAGAGATGAAAGAAAAAGTCTAGACAGAAAGGAAGTTCTTAGGATCCCGGGAATCCTTAACCCCGATTGCTTAGAACCGACATACATTGTTCGTATTGGGAAATTTAACTCAAGTAAACACCTTCCAATAAAAGTTTGTTATAGAGCACAAGCCATTGTGAAGTCCCTGCTGCGTAACAAGAGCAGCATAAAACTGGATGATATCAAGGTTTTCTCAGACCAAACACCACAACAGCACCCAAGTAGCACACATTAGAAGTCATAAATCCATTAAATCTATATAGACATTCTTATCGTGGTATATGTTAAGATAATTACTCTCTATAAATGGGTTTAGAAAAGAAAAAAAAATCTAATAGGGTAAATTACCTCAAGCCAAAGTTTTAAAACCTCCATAAGACCATTAATCTTAATAAAGTGTAAATAATCTAAACACTAACTCTATAAGTCCTTTTATTAAAAGCTTCTTTTGATCTGTTGATTATTTTAAGTTAAATTGTTCTATACATATTTAATATTGTCTATAAATACTCTATAAAACAGCGATCACAAGTCTATTCTTGAAAAAAACATTCAATAGATAATTTATAGTGTTCTATCTTATCGGTTAACTTTTATAGTGCGCTTTCAGTGAATTTGGTATTGAAAAATACATTTTAAGTATTATAAGTCTTTAAAACTATTATTGTGTCCGAAATATATTATACAATATGGACAAAGTTAAAAATATCAAAAGTTCTGGTGTATTTCGTCGAAGAGTTCAGCTCTACTTAAAAAATTAACGAGAACAGTTCCAGGTACAAAGCACGTAGGTAACAGGTTTATGTATAATATAATAACAATTGTTGGCTTGCATCAGAACCAAACGAAAAGAAAATAATACTTTGACAGTCACCCTTTTCCCGACTTTTTCTAATTTTGTTGCATAAAACTATCCACACAAACCAGCACAACCCTTACCTAAATAGGGTCTAGAGAGACTATGAAAAGAACAAATTGTTTACAAACATTGCAATTTATAGACAACTTTAAGAGTCTCTTTAGACTCAATGCTCTTGTACAAAAGCAATTTGTCTATAGGAAATAAAATAAATCTTAGTTAACATATTCTATAGCTTGTCTAAAAGTTATGCTATAGAATGATTGATCTAATGGATGTTGTAATTAATTCCTTTTACACTTATCGCCATTTTTAATTTTATTTAATTGTTGCGCTGTTGTCCTGGAATATTTCTCACGTTTTAAACACCACAAATATGAGATGAAAATCACTATAGGATATGTTAAGGATATAGAATGTTTTGTAACGGTTTATTTTATGAGTTTTCATTCTCATTGCAGTAAAACAAAAAAAAACTTAGGCTCCGAACAAACTAAATAATATTTTATGCCTTATAATTTATGCGAGCGCATTTGTTTTAAGATTGATAATACGTAATTTTTTACGATGTATATAAAACCGCACATGTATTTATTTATTTATTTTATTTTATTTATTGGATTTACAAAACAGATTACAATCACCTTAGCTTACACTTTTATGCATATTTAGTTCTATTCTAGATTCGTAATCAAATATGTAAACACGACTAAGTCACAGTGTTGCATAGTTATAAATTAAACTACCCTAAAAACCGGGAACGAAAAAATAATTAAACATTGCACTTTATTTGCACTAGGCACGATAAAACACCGCGTTAAATAGAGGAATATTTAATATTATTTCGCCATGTTGTAATAAATATTGATAATATATCAATTGTACGCCATCATACTTAAAACCATATTCCTTTAAATAATATTTTCTTATAATTGTAACGCTATAGTAACTTTGGTTTTAAAATTTCATCATCATTTACAGCTATCATGGTCTTATCATAGTCTAAAAACAATCTTGAAGACTAAATACTACTCTGGAAATTGTCTTGTAGTTTTCTAGATAGCTTTCTTAAGAAATGTGATAAAGTTTACTCTTAACACTACCTACAGCAGTTTTCTTAAGTCAATCTTATGACCTACTGTTAAAGTTGTGCCCATTTTTACTAAACTGTATCTACAAACATTCTTAGAGATATCTCGAGGGATCTTTAACTCTTAAGATAGACAATCCAATATACATTCTATTAGATGTTTTATAGACAGTTTTTAGATAGAGATGTGCTGGTTGGGCAGATGTATATGAAACATTTAAAGGAACAGCTAAAACAAAGAAGTGATGACGGTGATATATTCCTTTTCTGTATTTGATAGTGAGGTCTCCACTATCAAATACATAAAAGGAATGCCGGAAATCATTAAAATATTGCCAAAACACTAGAAGACCTTGGGGAAGCTGTCCTTACGAATAACTATGTAACGAAGTTTTGATTTCGCTTGTAAAGCATGCATTATGCCACTTCCAGCTGAGCGTACTCTGTGTATTGTCGTATGCTGACCATTGTTTAAATTCTTTGTCCGAATGCTTTATTAAAGTACCTACCCACTTGTTGTCTTTTTCCGATCGTTGTTAAAAGTTAGAGTTTTGCTAGAATGTATTGAATAACTTATTAATATGTATGATTAGCCTAACATTAATTTTAAGAATTACTTTGTATTTCTCGTTTAAGTGAATTATAGTGTATTCTTTATAAGAAAAATAAATAATCTTTAACCAGAAACATGCGCAATCAACCCCACCACTTTCGCCGAGCGCTCAATACCCGTTGCGCGACCTTAGGCGCAAGCCGGACACAAGCGGCGATGGCGCGGGCGTGCCATAAGCGCACCTCTTCTATCTGTTTTGCACCACGTTCTTCTTCTACATTTTGTATGAAAGAACATTGGAAAGGCGTCGAGACGGCACGCCACGGTTGCGCCACGGTTGCGCCGCAGGCGCACCGAAGGTGTACCGCAGGCGCGCACCCCCCCGCCACTTCGCCCACACCCGCCGGTTGTATTTGAATACCACCGATACACTGTCCCGTCGTGAGCGTGCCACGGGCGCGCCCGATGCGCGCCGGTTGCGCACCCGATGCGCGCCGGCAGTGCGCCCGGTAGCGCGCCCGATGCGCGCCGCGCCGCTTGTGTCTGGCTTGCGCCTTAAGACAAGCTTTTATTTAGATTGCCCTGTCCCGGTTTAATCAAATCTTACAAGTTAAATTTGACCCACTTCCCGGTGTTTGGAACACAGCAAAGCGAGCACTACTGTTTTGCGGCTTAATTTTGGATTTTCTCTCAAATAAAACTTAAATAAAATAATTAAAAATAAATAAATATTGCTGGACAGTTCTACAATAATGATAATGATAATGATAATGATAATGATAATGATAATGATAATCTTTATTTCCCTTTTGACACCATACATGTACTTAGGTACGTCATTTAACAATTTATATAAGTAATCATATCTGTTATATGATACAAAATTAAATTAAATATGTATTAATAAATAAATTACATTGATTACATTAATTTCATAAATTAATTAATAATAAATTCTAGAAACATAAAATATTTTTATGAAAATAACAGTATTCATTACGAAATAGTAATTTGCTTAAATCTTAAGAACATCACAAAATATGGATTTATCAGCCAAGGCTTCGTCAATTTTATAATAACTTTTAAATAATAATGTTTTTTTTACGTAATTAAAAAACTCAATGTCACTTTTATTTCTTATATCACTTGGAATACTATTATACAATGTAATAGATACAAAAATGAAACTTTTTTTAGATTTTGCTAGTCGTAAACAGGGCGCTAAAATGTTTTTGCTGTGCCTCGTGTTGTAGCAATGACAGTCCTGTTTTAGAGTCATGTGACTTAAGTTTTCTCGTACATATACCATGTTTTGGTAAATAAATTCACATGTCATAGTCATTATACCTAACTCTCTAAATCTATCTCTACAAGAATCTAATCTTTTCATACCTAAAATATACCTGATCGAACGCTTTTGTAGTACAAATATCCTATTTGACTCAGCAGCTGTACCCCAAAACATTATTCCGTATGTCATTAATGAATGAAAGTAGGCGAAATATACATCCCTAGCTGCTTTTATACCACCCAGTTCCTTTATTTTTTTGATAGCATATGTTGCTGATCCCAACTTCTTTGTCAACTGGTCTATATGGACTGCCCAAGTCAATTTTGTATCTAGCCACACTCCTAAAAACTTCATACTATTGGTACTGGGCAAAGACAAATCTCTTAGTGTAATAGTTTCAGTTTCCTCTTCTCTGATTGCACCATCGTGGGAATATGACAAGTGGTGAGCCCATCGCCGCCATTGCTTCCCATGACTAACTCGGCTATCACTTTCTTCCAGTAAAACACATTCCCATAAGCTAGCAGCCAGGTTAAATCTTATATACCTACAGTACCTACTATTATCTATTCTGTGCTTAGGTATACCAACAAATCTAACTAACAAGTCCGGGTAATCCCTTCGTCGGCTTTTACGACATCCATGGGAGGAGACGGAGGGGTCTATTCTTAGGCCGGACATCTACTTTAAGGCATTTCGGAACCCGGCTTGTACCCAAACGCCCCAAGTAGGTAGGTTCCTAATAAATTTACCTACTTTTTAAGTAGATACCTAATAACTTTACCTGCTTTTTAAGTTACCTTACCTTCTCTTAACTTTACCTAGTTTATTTTTAATTTTTTTAGTTGTACTCCTACTGCCTATACTTAAATGACAAGCTTACCTATCGGATAATGGAGCGTGCCCAGCCAAGGATAGGTCTCTATGTCCGCCACTCCTTCGTACACCATGCTGGCATCAGAGTTGTCCACTCCACACGAATAGTTGCCGTGTGTGGGTTTCAATACTGGAATTCACTGCATGTTCAAGATATAAGAGAGTAAAAACAAACACTAAATAAGAACGAGGTATTCAAACTAAATAACATCCTGCTGGTAGGTACAATGGAGGAGGACGCAGATTATCCCACAGGGTAAGACGATCTGAGTACCTTTGTCTACTATGTATAGACAATATACCTACTTGGTTTCAGTTTTAGCCCTAAATGTCACAAAGGGTTAGGTATATGGACTCTTAGGCACTGGTCCCACCGCCGGCGAGTAAGCGATGAGCTATCGGCGATTGAAACGAACAAAAGATAATCGCTTCCGTGTAAATAATAACTACTAACTTCAACTAAATATGATTTACCGCAAATGAAGACCAATATAAGTACCTACAAGCCAACAACAGTAATTTCAATGTAAAATTAAACTCCCTTCGCCCATATTTGGAAAAATAGATACATTAGATCCCTAAAAAGCTGTAAAAATCAACTCACCGAACATTAAATTAATAAATAAATAAACCACAACAGATTTCATGCCGTTTCAATCACCTAACAGGTAGGTTCCAACTGCAATGCAATTTTTATTATGCAGTCGTTATTTACTTACTACTGTTTACAAATAAACTCTGTATCAAGAAAATACCAGGCAGGGCGCATTCACATTGGACGATAACGACACGTCACGATATCCGTGACCCCGCACCGTGTCGTCGCCAATAATCGTTGGATGGCGTCCTCAGGAGGTCGCCCCAAATATACCTGTCGCCAATATCAGATATCGGCGACGGGTATTTGATGGCCTCTGTAGTGCGTCGGGCGAGTAGCCGCCTGAGATGCAAGAACCCGCAACCGGGTTCGATTCCAGCTGCGGGACAAATGTTTGTATGATCTGATATTTGTTCCGGATCTGGGTGTTATGGTAGCATGTTACTCCTAGTTTCTGATACCCACGACACAGGGAATCCTAGTGTGGGATCAGGACTATGTATGTGACTGTTGGGTGTTATGTTATTGTGGTGAAGGAGAGTGGCGGGAAGGGTGTCGCGCGCGTCACACGCCTCATGTATGGCTCTGAGCCGGACTTTCGGACCCGAAGTGCTGCGGTCGTGTGTGTGGTGCGGTGCATCTTTTCGCCCCTGAGACCCAAGTCGGAGTTTTGCTTTTGCAATCGTCATCGTAACGACGATCGTGCGTGTATTGCATAGTAACTAGCCAGTGACATAGTGACAGATCAATAGCTATAGTTATTAAGTTATACACGGGACGATCGCGTTACGATCATCGTTACGATGTCGTTTGCAAAACTCCGACTTGGGCCTCAGATATCGACGATATCGTGTCGTGTTGTTATCGTCCAATGTGAACGCGCCCTCTTATAATTTTGATGTCTATAGTCAGGTTGTTGACAGATGGGGTACAGTTCTCGGCGGCTGCTGTGGCACATCGTTTGTTCGTCGTAGCACTGGTTAGGTTACTGACTGAAGTCTTCACAACTGGCAAAATTTGCTTTCATCTGTCCGGTTGTATGTATGTTGGTATTCGTAGCGTACCTAGTAGGTGAATTTATTTACAGAAATAATAATACAACTAATAAGTACAGGTAGGAACGTACAAAATTTAAAAAAATACTAATGAAACAGTTGAGCTTTCTGAAGATCTTTGCAATCGATCAGTTTTTTTGGTGGGGTATTTCCTCCAAAAAGGGAGAATGTTTGCTGCGGCGCCATTTACCGGCCGATTTTGAAAATATTTAGCAGAAACATTCGGTACTTATGTGAAAAAATAAATGAAAAATGTTTATTTGCCGAAAAAAGATTTACAAACACTTAAACAAAACTATCCTGTGGTGTTCGCACTAGGCAAGCCTGTATCGCGAACACCAAAGAGCCGATTTACAAAACGGGTTAGCATTAACCTCGGCCGACGGTTAAAGTTAAAGTTAAAGTTAGTAGGTAGGTAATTTTTAACACCTATCGTGTTAAAAATCACTAATTACCTACTTACCACTTTTAGATAACCTAATGAACAGATAAAAAAAATACTATAATACCTAATGGTAGACTTGGGTGGGAACTACGCATTGGATCTAGGTACCTAATACGTAAAAAGTTGAAGTAGTTTTGAGAAAAAATTAAGAGTTCCCTTGTATTATTTGCGTAGTGGTCATTTTGAGAAAACGTGCAGTGTACATTTTGTGAAAAAATCGGGTGTACATTTTGCGAAGTGGGCATATTTAGAAAAAGCGCCGTGTACATTATGGAGCCCTACAGTCATCATCGGCGGCCTTTAAACGTCCACTGCTGGCCACCTCCATAGAATACAATGTAGGGACTTGCCTTAATCACCTCGTTCGACAGGCGTTATAGTCACAGTATTTATGTTGAGTACCGCCCTGATACTCGTAGCAGTATCCCGATAGTGGTACTACTGATGCTACCCATCCCCTGGTGTAATCCATTAGTCGGCTTTTACGACATCCATGGGAGGAGATAGAGGAGTCTATTTTCAGGCCGAGCACACCACGGCAAACGGGTCTAACACTTACATATCATACACCTTTTTCCTCGAAAGGTTAGGCAGAGCCTCAAATGGGCCGCTTTTCACCGTGGATTGCACAATCCTGGAACATAGACGTGACGAGTCGTGAGCTCATCACCGCCATTGCTTCCCACGACTAACTCTACTAACGCTTTGTTCCAGTAATAACACATTCCATAATAATAAAGAAGGAAAGAAAGATTTATTTTTTAAGCACACACACACACTTTTAATAGAAATAAAAAATAATAGATTGTAAAAAAAACAGAAATATTTCATAAAAAAGAATAAAACACAAAAAATACCCATAGGGTTTTAAACTTAAAACTAGACCCTACGTGAAGGAATGGGTAAAATTGGTCTTTCCCTACGTGTGCGGCTAAACGTCCAGCCTCAGCTTAATGACGATACTGACCGAGGACGATATCGACGCTGGTTTTGAACCTAGACTGGGTGACGTCGCGTTACGAGTAAGTCTACAGATAAACAAATTAACATACCTACATAAGAAACGACTGTGTGAGAATTGATAATAAAATACAAATATTATATTAATTAGGTACTTATGGAAAAAAACAGTAAATTTGGTAGAAGGTTTGGTGCAATTTTGAGTTAGAATAGCATGCTAATAAAGTAATAGAAATGTAATATAATTATATAATTGCTTATAAATATACACATTATAGAGAACATGATTAGGGTAGATATTAGTTTCCTAGGAACTTTTTTGAATAAATAATAGTCAAGAGGCTGCGAAACGAAACGAACCTCGGAAAGCTACAGTTCTATGTTTTTGTGTCAATAAAATCAGCTTGGAGCTAGCTCTACGTGGGTATCTAGAGTTACTCTCAGACGCCCATTCAACCTTTTTAGCCATAAGCTAGCAGCCAGGACAAATCTTATACTAACGAATCTTACAAGCAAGTCCGGGTAATTCTAAATAAAACCAAAATATTCTAACAATACTTTATTGCTAACCACCACTGCATCGCACATGATAAAACCTCATTGATTTCTTCAAAATACCTATTAAATAACATAATAATTGATCGACAGAGAATAACATCATCGAAGTGGGCTCGCGAATATACCAGTAAAGATGTTAAAGCCAGTTAAAGTATGCGTGAGATTTACCGATACACTCGCGTCACCCGCTTCCAAAATGGAACACACCATCGAAAATGGAACACCTCATCGAAAATTGTACACTCTATTGAAAATGGAACACTTCATTGAAAATGGTAGGTACACCCAATCGAAAATGTCTGCATGATTGTAAACACTATTGATTGAAACGGTTATACGGCAGTTGAATAAATAGCGTTATAGGTGTCGTTTTATTAATTAATGAGATTATACAATCCAACAATCGCGATCTTATCCTTTATTTACAAACTTCCCCCTTTTTCCATACCTGATGTATCATTATTTATAACCTCCAAACGTTAAATTGTCCAGCGTGGACATCAGTCGCTTATAATTATATTTTAAAATTTAAAACAAGTAAGACCTATTAATTGAAATAACGACTACGTCCACGGTAGTATCTTAGAATGCAAAACTCCGCTGGTATAGACTCGTATAAAGACCACATTTCCGGGACCGAAAATAAATTAGTTTTAGACAATAACCCGCCCCCTCCCCTTTAAAAAAATTAGAACAAAATGTCAATGAGATAAAAGTCTCATGTGCCTGTAATTTCACCGTCACCCATACCCTTCAAACCGGAACACAGCAATGCGAGCACGACTATGCACTCCGGCAGAAAAGTCTAGTGCTTAACTGAGTCAGTCCGCGGTAAGGGAGCGGTACGGGAGGGATGTTTTCGTCTCTCAAATGATGTGTGAAGGACACCGGAACACAGCAATGAATCTGAAGGTGAGATTAATAAATGCCGAGGAGTTGAAATAAAACGACACCAGACGAGTTTATTATTCTAGCGCGGCGGCTCCGGAGATGATCTCGATGAGCTCGCGCGTGATGACGGCCTGGCGCGTGCGGTTGAAGGTGAGGGTCAGCTTGTCGATCATCTCCCCCGCGTTCTTGGTCGCGTTGTCCATGGCGGACATGCGCGCGCTCTGCTCCGAGCACGCGCCCTCCTTCATCGCGAAGAAGATCATGGAGGCGAGCGAGAACTCGGTGTATGACTGCAGCACGTCTGAGTCTAGGGAGTCGTAGATGGCGAGCTTCGGGGCGTTCTGAAAACAGTGAATGAGTGAGTTAGTGAGTTAGTCAGTGAGTAAGTGAGTGAGTTAGCCAGTGAGTGAGTGCGTGAGTGAGTGCGTGAGTGAGTGAGTTAGACAGTGAGTGAGTGAGTGAGTCAGAGTTTTTTTTTCAATAAATTTTTCGACCCCAGAATCAACCATAATAGCAAACATCAAAATCATTAATTAGCCGTTTTCGACAACGTGGTTACAAATATATTATACAAATTCTTGCTAGTTTAATAGTATAGGAATTAAGTTCTAATTAAGTAAGTAAGTAAGTAAGTAAGTAAAACTGGACAGTTCACACAACATTAACTAGCCCCTAAGCTAAGCAGAGCTTGTGTTATAGGTACTAGATAACTGATATAGAATACATTACATAGACAGATATTTTTTATTTTACATAGAAAATACCCGGAACACACCGACCAAATATCTGCAGATCGTACAAATATTTGTTCCGAGGCGGGAATCGAACCCGCAACCTCTTGCGCCGCAGGCGAACCTTTGCCCGCCGCGCCACAGAGGTTGAGGTAATTGGACAATAAACTAAAAAACACGACAAAGGATTTGCGTGGTGACAGTCTTTACGCGTGACTCGGGTTCTGGTTTATTCTATATTCTAAGGCATGAACAATGAATTCAGTACTACAAGTAATAATAGTTGATGTAGGTACCTCGATGGTCTTGCGGCTGAAGAGCGGCAGGTTGGACTGCTGGTAGGAGACGACGGAGCGGAACTTGTTGTAGATGATCTTGCCGGACGCGAACTCGTAGCCGCACGTGAGGATGTTGGACGCGAGCTTCGCGGCGTCAAGGAACGTGGGCGGCAGGCGGCCGATCTGCAATTATACATCATGTATGACACGTGAGTTATAAACAGCGACCGATCTGCAATTATACATCATGTATGACACGTGAGTTATAAACAGCGACCGATCTGAAATTATACATCATGTAGGTATGACACGTAAGTTATAAACAGCGACCGATATGCAATTATACATCATGTAGGTATGACACGTAAGTTATAAACAGCGACCGATCTGCAATTATACATCATGTAGGTATGACACGTGAGTTATAAACAGCGACCGATCTGCAAATATACATCATGTATGACACGTGAGTTATAAACAGCGACCGATCTGCAATTATACATCATGTAGGTATGACACGTAAGTTATAAACAGTGACCGATCTGCAATTATACATCATGTAGGTATGACACGTAAGTTATAAACAGCGACCTATCTGCAATTATACATCATGTATGACACGTGAGTTATAAACAGCGACCGATCTGCAATTATACATCATGTAGGTATGACACGTGAGTTATAAACAGCGACCGATCTGCAATTATACATCATGTAGGTATGACACGTAAGTTATAAACAGCGACCGATCTGCAATTATACATCATGTATGACACGTGAGTTATAAACAGCGACCGATCTGCAATTATACATCATGTAGGTATGACACGTAAGTTATAAACAGCGACCGATCTGCAATTATACATCATGTATGACACGTGAGTTATAAACAGCGACCGATCTGCAATTATACATCATGTAGGTATGACACGTAAGTTCACAATGATCTCTTTTGTTTTGTTGCTCTTTACATTTACCAATATCTCATTTTTCTTATGTACACGTTGTTTTGTATAATAGTCTACCTACCTTGTACCTACCTACTTATGTAAAAATGGCGTTACATAAAACCAGCGCTGCATCAGCGTTTGCGTTGTTGCAGTATACGCCGAGTGGCGACCTTTTTTGCTAATAATAATTTTTATATATACGCATACAAATCAAATTCATTAAATATCTTTGTTTCCGCCTTAAAGTTCCTTATAGTTCTTCAGAATATATTAATCTTTGTAGGAAATTCCATATTCTTCCCATAGCTAAGCGGCGTGAAGTCGCTGATCTTTCATTTTTACTGAAAATAACCTCTAACACTATAAACAGTCCCGAGCTATTGAGTAAAATCATTATCAACGTCCCAACGATATGTACAAGATCTTATTATCCTTTATATACTCCTATTGTTAAGGCGCGATAGGTTCTCAAATGTCTCTAGAATTTTAAAGTTTTTGATAAGAATTTTCATAGTTTTCTATGAAGAAAAAAATATATGATATTCTTGAGCTTTTTATCTAGTGAAATCAATAATTCAATACAATATTTGAATTACTTCACTTGATAAAAAAAAATAACAAAGATACCTCCTTTTTAAAATTTAAATGCAATTTTTCACTCACTTCTCTCACGTTTTAATTTTTGAAACATTTGGTTACATGTTAGTTATTATTTGAGTTAGTGAATTCATCAACAAAATTAAACAAAACTTTAAACGACATTTTTATATAATTTTTTTATACATAAAAACACGGTATCAGAGCTTGCGCTCGCCTTCTTCGCTTCATACAAAAATGTTCGTTGAACCTATAGCGCCTTAATACGAACTATAGGCAAAATGCATTTCTTCAACGTGCCAGCATCAATTTCAACAAGCTGTGTAAACCGATGGACTTGGATCTATTCTCAACGAGTGTAAGCTCAGCCCGTCAGCGGCTCAGCAGAGTCTTTTTCGTAGTTTAGTTTATTTTGTACTGTACCTTATATGTATTTATGTATCTTCGTTACTGTTGACTAGTTTGTTTTTATTATGCACTCTACACGTGAAAACCTGTAATTGGCTTTTTGTTTTTTAACTCTGTTTTTTATGTATTATATATAGCTGTTGGTTTTCCTACTAAATAAATATAAAATATAAATATATGTTGTAAGTGTAAGTTTCTCTTTAACTTTGGCAAAACAAATATTTTTGTATTTGTATTTGTAAGTTATAAACAGCGACTGATCTGCAATTATTCATAATGTAATGACACGTAAGTTACAAACAAGTTTTTCATTGAAAAATATATTTTATCTACTCTCATATCGCAAAATTCAAATTATAAACTTCAAAATGATTTTATATAGACATACTTTATACATAACAACATTTGAACGTAAAGCAAGGCTGCTGTAAGCGAGTCATACTACTGTTAACAACTGATTGAAAATGGAACACATAATTAGAAAATATTGGAACAACGAAAAACGAACGAAAATGGAACGTTTTAAAAAAATGTAGGAACAACTGATTGAAAATGGAACACCTAATCAGGGTTCGAAGTGATAATTATCATTGATAATTATCAAGATAATTATCAAGATAAATATAGGTCGATAATTATCTTGATAAGTATAATCGAAAATATTTGCCACTGGTTAATTTGTCGCATTCAACGACTGCGTATATCGGAACATATCCGCAGTTGACGACGACGATATGATGATATTCCCCTCATCAATTTAATTAAGTAGTATGTAGTTGATTGATTAACTTCTCGTATTTTGGTTTGCAAGTTTTTATTCAAGCAAATATAAACAAAAAAACCTTGATTGTAAAATGTGTACAATTTATTTACTAAACTACTTGCTTCTAACATAAATGTTGATATGTAATATCAGTTAAAAAGGGATTCCTAGGCTTAATATCTGTTTGATAATTATCGGATAATTATCATGATAATTATCGCGATAATTATCAAAGGGCATATTTATCTTGATAATTTCAAACCCTGCACCTAATAGAATATGTTAGAACACACGATCGATTTATGGTTACCTCGTTGGCGACGCTGATGATGTTCTTGGCGTAGAGGCGCTGCAGGATGCTGCGCGACTTGTCGCCGATGCAGATTACCTTTAATACATACATGCACAAAATTATCATACAGAAACAGGTACAGCACTATATTACAAGATATGTGTGCCTACTTTTTGACGTTTTGAGTACCTAGTCAAACCTTTGGAGGTTTTTAAGCTATAGAATATCCTAATGAAAGATATAAAGTTTATGACTAAAAAAAAAACTGAGCGTGGTTATACCTACATATACTGAGGTATACTGGCGTGGTGTGTCCTGCCTAAGAATATAGCCCTCCGTCTCCTCCCGTGGATGTAGTAAGAGCCGACTAAGGGATTACCCGGACTTGTTAGTAAGATTCGTTGGTATAACATTTGTTGCTAGCTTATTTATGGAATGCGTTATTACTGGAAGAAACCGTTAGCTGAGTCAGTCTTGGGAAGCAATGGCAGCGATGAGCTCACCACTCGTCACGTCTATATTCCATGATGAAAACCACTGTCAGGTGAATGATGAAACCATTCACCCACTGTGAAACGAGGCCCATTGAGGCTCTGCCTACCCTTCGGGGAAAGAGGCGTGTGTGTCTGCTGCGCCACAAGTGAGTGTCTAAGGCATCACCTCACGCAGCCAACATGTTCTAACGTGGGGACAGAGCTATGGAACTGACATTTTCAAAAATCAACATATAACACAATTTTAAAAAACAGTACCTACTTACCCTGCACTGTAACCTTCGAACAAGAATACAACTAGATTTCGGGCCACGTACAAGATCAAAGCTTAATACCGTATAATACTTATACGGCTATATTTGTTTACTAACGAACTGAAACAAAAGTTTTAAAACAGTTCTAAGTTCAACCTATTTACAACCATGATACCTAGCAATAAAGTAGTAAATCTTCAAAATATTATCTTATACCTACGATCATTCGTCACAAAAAACGAGCACAGCAATAAATTACTCCTGTCACTTAGAAATAAAAAGACATAGGTTAAACAACATTTAGTGTGAAATCAACCTTAAAGAGCAACAAATAAAGTTCTCACAAATAAAAAAAAAATAAGAGCTCAACTGAGCTGTTATTCACCGAGACGTATTTTTTGCGCCGACCTGACATCTGGTTGTACTCTTGATCGAAGACGTTACCGGTGCCTGTAATTTCAACGGCTACCATACCCTTCAAACCGGAACACAGCAATGCGAGCACTACTGCTTTGCGGCCGAAATAGGTATGGTGGTAGTACTTCCCCGGAAGAACTCTTTCACAAAAAAGCTCTACTACTACTAGATCCATCCATCACCATCCAGCATCTGCTTCTTCCGTCATTAAGGCGATATGTCAAAATACCGAATGGGCGGAGTCTAGCAAGAAAACAATAGCTGTAAGACAGTGATAGCGCTATTGCTTACTTGAACCCGGGAAGAGGTGAGGTATAGATTTTTGCCACTCGGAAGTAACTGACGTAAGCGACAAATGATAAAACTTCGTTTAGCTTCTAAAGTAGCAAATATAAAAATAAATGATCTATAATTAATCTAAGTAATGTGATTACCTACTGAATAATATAAAAAAATATGCTTAATACTTTCTCTAGTCGAAGGAGGAACCTAAAAAGGGCATTAGAAGAGCCAATTTCAAAAAATAAAGCTATCGAGAAAAGTTTCGCGAATCGTGTTTCTAGTCAATAATTTATTTAGATTACATCCTCAAGTAGTTACTGTATTAACATCATGTTTGTAACCTTTACTGATAGTGAGTGAGCGAGCATGTAATGAAACGACTCCAAAATTTTAACATAGCGTCTTAAATGAAATAAAAATGTACCTTAACGTTCTCTGCTCCAGGCTCTGCGAGGCGGGCTCTGATCACCTTGGAGACCCCCGTGTGGACCGCGCCGCAGAGACCTGCACAATAACACATCATTATTGACGACCTCTGTAGCGGCGGGCGAAGGTTGGTCTGCGACGCAGGAGATTGCGGATTCGATTCCTGCCTCGGAACAAATATTTGTGCGATCGCAGATATTTGTTCAGGGTGTTCTGGGTATTTTCTATGTATAATAAAAATATATATCTATGTTATAACCGCATCTATCAATGTACGGTCACAATGTTCTAAAGAGGCTAGCTACCCACAACACAGGTATTCCTAGGGCACTAGCGCACTTGCAAATTAACTATTTGCCAACATTTGCATTGTTCCAATTATTGTTCTTTAGATGGTATTATTTTTTGTTAAGTATTATTTTATATTATTTAAGTTTCTTTATAGTGTACCTATACCTACTACCTACCTTAATTTTGTAAAAATTGCGTTTCATATGTTTTTGTTGTCACTGAAATAAACTTTTTAAACATTTTAAACTTTTAAACTTTAAACTTTTAAACTTTATCTTTTAAACTTTAAACTTTTAAACTTTAAACTTAATGTATTGTATTAATTATATCAGTTATCTAGTACCCATAACACAAGCTCTGCTTAGCTTGGGGCTGGATAATGTTGTGTTGAACAGTCCAGCATTATTTATTTATTTTTATTATCAGCATCATCATCACAGACTAGACGTCCATTGCTGGACGAGGTCACCCCATCAGTGGCGGGTTTAAACATTTGCCACCCGCAAAAAAATTATAAAATTACAAAATTAATTAATAATACGAACCCGCAACCTCCTGCGTCGCAGGCGAACGTAAGACCGCCGCGCCACAGAGGTCGTCGGAGTCGGAGGAGGTATATGTAGTTACAGACATTGCAAATTAACAAATTAGCTGTCGAGGGGCAGAGCGACATCAGGACACGCGGCTTTATCATTAACATAGAGTGTAATATGCTTTCTGAATTAGATTATTCTTTATGTAGGATTTAAATCTTTCTGGAAGTTTATTATTTAGCAGGCCTGCCTGGGCATCCTCGGAGTCTCGAAATAGGTTATCCTCTGGGCCGCCCCGCTGCCACACTCGAGTACATGCGTGTTGAAGAATGTTTAGCCCAGAGTTCAGCACCGGTGTTGATTCATACACAAAGGGTTGGATACACGCCACCAGGGAGAGCCTCCTGACAGGACGTCTTCAGCGACCTCTGTGTGCGAGCGAGTAGCCGGCGACCATGCGAGAGGTTGCAGGTTCGATTCCCGCTGCGGGACTAATGCTAGTATGATCTGCAAATATTTGTTTCGGATCTGGGTGTTATGTTACATCAGGGGTTCCCAAACTGGGCGATAAAAGGGGGCGGTAAGAGATCCAGAAAAAAAATGGGGGCGTCAAATCAGACACACTTTCGCATTTTAATAGTTATTAGTATTCCTCGATTGGTAATTTTCGTCCGATTTGTGCATGTTTAATCTCCGCTAATATGTATAGCTCACAAAAAATGGGGGCGCTAAGAAATAATTATGGGGGCGCTAATTAAAAATAATTTATTCTCAAAGTGGGCAGTAGACAAAATAAGTTTAGGAACCCCTGTGGTACATGGTACTCGTAGTTCCTGATACCCACGACACAGGGAATCTTAGTGTGGGGTCAGGACTATGGTGTTATGTTATAAGTCATACCTCTATCAGAGGTTATGGCGACGTACAGTTCCTTAGGGTCATCTTCGGGTGGGGTTACCTACAAACAAATAGATAAGATAATATTAGTTAGTATTATTTTGATGATTAATGTGGTGTAGTGGCTAGCCCGACTTGCTATATCCTTGGATAGTACGACAATAGCTTCATAAATTCCGATCATTACATTTTATATAAAACTAGGTGACAAAAATATAAATAATTTTAGGAAATATTGATCAGGCACAGTAAAAACAACCGCTAAATGGTATTATTTAGCTTTTTTCTCATACTTTTATACAAAAATTGATGATGGATGACTATTAAAACAATCTCATAGTACCGGAAGACCAAACTACAACTTGAGCCACTTAAAAAAATGTCCTTCAGGGCAGGCAACGCATTGGTAATGCCTCTGGTGTTGCAGATGTCAATAGGCGACGGCTTCGACCAAATTTACTTTGGTTGAAGGGCGACAGTAACCGCTTTATTATAAATTATGACCATTATCTCATAGGTCACGTCCACCTAGGACGCACCCTATGTGGCATTGCACCGCGCCCGCCATCTGTCTCATGTGCTTGTAATTTCACCGGCAAAAATACCCTTCAATCCAGAACACAGGAATGCGTGCACTACTGCTTTGTGTCAGAAATAACCATCAGACGGGCCATATGCCAGTTTGTAGAGCCATTAGGTACATAAAAAAAAACCCAGTGATAACTCTCTTTCTAATTTTGGGTACTTACACCCACGTTCGTAGTTTAACATTTAGTATTTACAAAATGCTGCATATCCCTAGACAATGAACGAGCGAGTACAACATAGGGCTACGAAAATGGTGCCTGGTCTTAAAGCACTTATATATGAGGACCAACTTCATGAACTAGGATTAACTACCTAATAGAGACCTACAAGATCCTAAACAACCACTACAGTATACCAGATTTATCACAGACACTATATACCATGAACAATAATATACTGCCGCACGTGTGATAAATACAGTAAGTGCTCTGAACACACTTTTGAGATAATGGCGGTTAAAGTTTTTTTAACACTTTTTGGTATTACTTCCAAACTATGAGAAATTAAGACACTGGTTTTTGTTTGCCATGTGTACTCATGTTTGCTTTACAATTTCCATATCTTTTATTGTATATATTTATATACACTATTTATACATGTAAACCTTAACAAAGTGTTTATCTGTAGGAGTAAATAATATAGAAAGGTTTCTTTCCTTGGCATTGGTACAGTAAGAGAGTAACTTGCTGTGAGTATATTTAGGCCGAAGAACATACTGTAACAATGATTAGGAAGTTAGATAAATTTATGAATAGCAGGGCAAAATCTACTTATTTGGCAGTGTGACTTACTGCAATCAGAGCTTGTAACATTTAACTAAAAGTCAAAGTCAAAATATATTTTATCACAAGGATCATTTTGAATCAGCTTTTAAACTAAATTTACTTCTGTTCCAACGCAACCAAACCTAGAAGAAGCAGGCAACAAATACGGCTGGGCTTTATTTGATGATCCTTCTTACTACCAGGTGGGAAGCGCCTGTGTGGCGCCTCAAGAACAAGGATGAGCTGATTCAAAGAAAAAAGAGAAGAAGCTTAAAAACCAAGACGGTAGAAAAAATTTAGATGACAAGAGTATCAGCAAAAGTTCTTAAGACAGCACACGCTATGCTTGATATAGCTACTTATAAATAACAACCTGATAATTATGTAGGAACAGATATTGCAAATTGCCATATTAGCTGTCGAGGGGCAGAAATACATCAGACCACGCGTCTTTGTCATTTATAAACCTAGTCTAGTCACTCTAGTCACTTAGAGTGTAATATGCTATCCTAATTACCTATAATTTTCACTAGAAACGGGATATTTACCATGATTTAAAACTCAAAAATCATGGTAAATATCCCGTTTCTAGTGAAAATTATGTACATAACCATGATAGTTTTAAATAGGCATAAATTGCCTAAAGTAATAGGATTGTTTGCCTGTTTGTTTTCTATTTTGGACTGTTGTGTCAACCATGTGTTTTATAAATTTAGTTTACTTTCATTCTGTTTGTGGCTGCTCAAATGTTATTTTCTTCCGCGGTAAACCAGACTTAGTAAATTATTTTCCATCTTCAGTGGCACTGTTACTTGGGTTTACTGTTCTCTATCATTCAAAATACTAATACTGCTACTATTACTCCCCAGAGCCAAAGTTTGTTTTTAAATTGATATTTAAATAAGTATTTTGCAGGTTATTGGTTTCAGTAGTAGTATTTTTGAACTCATTATCGATGGGCTCCTTTTTAAAAGCAGCACTTTCGTAAAATATGACATTTCCTTTGACATCACAAACCCAATGGAATTAAGGTATTCATTAGGGAAATCATTTATTTCCCGATGATTATTAAAATCCACGTACCTATGCCATATTTTGATAAAATCAATAGCTAATTGTGCAAACGTGCGACTCACATTTAACAAACTTACCTTCACTCTGACAGCCCGCATAACCTAGATAGTCAATACCCCTTACTATATCCACAGTAACTAGGGCGTTTGTTGAATGTGCTATAAGTAAAACTACGCAAGACTAATAAAGTGCCCCAATATCCCTTACCATACCCACAGTAACTAGGGCGATTATTGTATGTGTTTTAAGTAAAACTATGCAAAACTTATAAGGTGCCCCAAGTGCATAAATACAGTAAAATATTTTACTGGGACAATGTTACGGGCTAATAACATATTATTCTATAGTAGTCATAATATGTGTACAGTAAGTGTTTCTTACTGTACATATGGTAAGAAATGTAAGTGAAACAAAATACCTGTAACCTAACGTATATTAAAAGCAAGATAACATACTGCAGCAATGCATGGGAAATTGTTTAAAATCTGAAATAAAATTGAAAGTAAGTATACATACTGTAAATAAAACTACAAAACACGACTTACTGCAATTATGCTTATTAATAACTAGGGTTTGATGCCACATTTTAAAACTCTGAGTACACAGAAATGTAGATCTTGTTGTGCAGATTCCAAATATGTATGTAACTCAATATCGCCAAAAATGCGACTTACTGTGGTTATCGTTGGTACGGCAGTATAGGGCTCAGAGGAAACTTGCTGAAGCTCAACGCGGGCCAAGTACCAGCAATCCGAGGATGCACATATTGCCTAATCGCGTTGTGCGCACTTGGAACCTTCTACCAGACTCAGTGATCAGTGCCCCCTCAGTGAATACTTTCAAAAATAGACTTGACACACATTTTATGTGCACTGATAACGACTAATATATACACGCATCAGCTCCCAGAGCTGCCTGTTTATTATAAATACTGATACTGATACTGTTAGCCTGAATCATCCCATTGTTGGGCAAAGGCCTCCCCCCATATCCTCCATTATAAATAAATAAATAAATATCTCTAGACAATGTTGATGTGTGTATTTATAGTAGGTAAGCAGTTTTATTTTGGATGAGTTTGTTACGTTACTAACCTCGGCACGCTCGTAGAACTGAACGGCACCCTCGCCGACCGGGCGAGCGGCCTTCAGGTCACGCTCAGCACGCGCGTACCTGTAAAAAGGGGGCAGTGTCAAGTCACAAGCACTTTAAATGCCGGCCATTCAACTCTCATACAAATTTGTAGATCTCACTCTAATGATGATTTGTAGTAGTAGCAGTAGAGCTTTTCTGTGAAAGAGTTCATCCGGGGAACTACTACCATCATACCTATTTCTGCCGCAAAGCAGTAGTGCTTTTATTGCTGTGTTTGAAGGGTAAGGGTGCCGGTGAAATTACAGGCACATGAGACTTTTCATCTTTATGTCTTAGGGTGGCGGGCGCAGTGCAATGCCACATAGTTCGCGTCCTAGGTGGTAATGCACTATTCATAGGCAGAGGTTAACGCTTAACATCAGGTGGGCCATCTGCTTGTTCCGTCATACAAGTAACATAACAAAAAAAAAAAAAAAAAACGGATTTGTACGCATGGAACTGCATTTGTGCATTTGATTAGTGTAGCATTAAACTACACACACACACAACACTTGCTTGTACACAATTAAAATTCCAACTTCCAATTTCCCTTTTCAACCCCTTCTGTTCACAAGTCATTCACGCAAGATAATGATTGCTTGTCCTAACTATTCAACATCAGAATAATTATTCCGTTCTTCCTCTATCAAATGCTTCGGAACGGTTTCTTTGAGGACAACTTAGGTTGAGCACAGCCTTATAACAATAGAAAAAGCTGAGGCTTGAGCTCGGGCTTGAGTAATATGTAGTATTATAGAGTATTGAGTATTCTAGAGAAACACCAACTTATCTGTAGAATTAAATGTATGTAGATGATACAAAAATGTAGGTAAATGGTTCTACAGGTAAGTTGCTGGATCTACACCAGGCAATGTCATATATTTACGTTTTTCTTATTGGAATGATGAAGTCATTCCATTTTTAAAAGTTACTGTGCCGGTCGAATGGCGAACACCTAACCACAGGTTAATCAACAGTATGTTTAGCAATGACCGTAATAACAGATTAATAGGGAAACAAAGTCACTAGAAATTCCGCACAATCCAGTTGGTAACTGTACTCACTTGGCAGCAGACACCATCTTCATGGACTGCGTGATCTTCTGAATGTTCTTGACAGACTTGAGGCGCAATGAGATGATTTTCAGAGTAGCCATGTTACGCTGTTGCTGGTTGCTCGCAACGGCCACCTGGGTGCACACACCCGGCATACGACCCAACATTTTCACAGTTCTGGGAAGAAAATACATAAATCAATAGCGAACAGATGATCGGCACAGGTTATGTTCTCCACTTCAAGATTAAAGATTATGTAAGAGCTACGCTGCCGACATTAGAACACGATTTTCTTGAAAATTCCTGAACCACAGCACCAAAGGCTTTATAGAAAGGGTTTATAACCACATTTTGTTGAATTTGTAGCGGTAATTACTAACTTTTTTGGGCTTTTTCTTGGTAAAATAACCCAGCAGACGAAAAATGTCGCTGGCCGAAAACTTGATTTTGGGATGCCAGAAGAAAAAAAGTTGAATAAAAATTAAGTGAACGCAGCTAAAAATAAAATGGAGTCGGGTGGCTGGCTATCTTATGTACCTACTCTGTCCATGAGTGTACTAGAGATTTACTGCAAATTAAGTCAAACTTCCGTATTTAGCGACTGTATGAAGTTAGTCATGTTCAGAGAAGCTCATTTTGCTCTATGCTGATTTGCTCCATATTATCTTGGGCAGACCATCACCCTCTCTCAACGCTGTATATGACCCTGCTAATAGGTACCTCAATCGACACACACGATTGGGGCTACTGACAGTGGGCTAATATGTTAGAGGTACCTGAAGGAAGATTGGACACAATATGATCGACATAGTGAGTGAGTGTGACCTCAAAAGTGGCCAGGGCCAAGACAGATGCATTATCAGGATCAGCTACATACTGGCTACCTACTTGGATCCTGCTCCATCCATCATCACCATCGATGCCTTCGTCAAGTCTGAACGCATAGAGCAGTGCTACACCATCGTCATTTTTTTTTAGAGCGAGCGAAGTGTCTCTACTTTTCCACAACGTAAGCAATGTTGTGTTCGCTTTTACTGCTTTTACGTAAAAAAACATCACACCTCTAGATTTGTAGGTACATAGTAAGTAGATAAGTAATACATGTGTCTGGCAGGAAATAACAAAAAACAATAAAAAAACCAGCCAAGTGCGATTCGGACTCGCGCACGAAGGGTTCCGTACCATTAAGTACAAAAAGAGCAAAAAAAACATGTTTGTAAAAAAAAAGGGGTCTCCCATCCAAAAACTGACCCTGCAGAGCATCGCTTAACCGACATTAGGAGAAATCACGTTTGTGGTATGGGAGCCCCCTTAAGACGCCATAGGTTCTCAAATGTCTCTAGAATTTTAAAGTTTTTGATAAGAATTCTTATAGTTTTCTATGAAGAAAAAAATATATGTTATTCTTGATCATTTTATCTAGTGAAATCATTAATTCAATACACTATTTGAATTATTTCACTCAATAAAAAAAAAACACAAAGATACCACCTTTTTAAAATTGAAATCATATTTTTGACTTACTTCTTTCACGTTTTAACTTATGAAACACTTGGTGTCATGTTCATTTTTATTTAAATTAGTGAAGTCATTAAAAAATTTTAGCAAAACTAAGAGTAATTTTTTTATATAATTTTTTAAACACAAATATAAGTACCAGAGCGTGCGCTCGGCTTGCTCAGACCGGTCGCAGACCGCATCGAGGCAGGATCTGTGTCAATTTTCCCGCCATCGGTCACGTGACTACGGATGAAATGAAAACTATCAAGTCAGGCTACTCGCAAATCATAATTATGAAAAGAGCCAACATAGGTACTTGTACTATTATTTATTCTGTGACAAAGGTAAGTAAAAGTAAACCTAGGTAACAAATACATTATCCGATTTGTTTTGCGAATAAACTCTGACTTCATATTGTTACTTTAGATAGCTACATACCTAGTAGGAGTAGAGATCTGGCCTAAGAAATTACCTCTCCGTCCCCTCCAGTGGATGTGGGATGTGCTGTGGTCTGTCTGACCAAAGAATTGACCCTCCGTTTCTTCCCGTGGAAGAGAGCTGTGGTGTTTGTCTGGCCTAAGAAAATACCTCTCCGTCTCCTCAAGTGGATGTATGAAGTGGTATGTTCGGCCTAAGAGTAACCCTCCGTTTTTTCCTATGGAAGAGTGTTGTGGTGTTTGTCTGGCCTAAGAAAATACCTCTCCGTCTCCTCAAGTGGATGTGTGAAGTGGTATGTCCGGCCTAAGAGTAACCCTCCGTTTTTTCCTATGAAAGAGTGCTGTGGTGTTTGTCTGGCCAAAGAAAATACCTCTCCGTCTCCTCAAGTGGATGTGTGAAGTGGTATGTCCGGCCTAAGAGTAACCCTCCGTTTTTTTCCTATGGAAGAGTGCTGTGGTGTTTGTCTGACCTAAGAAAATACCTCTCCGTCTCCTCAAGTGGATGTGTGAAGTGGTATGTCCGGCCTGAGAGTAACTCTCCGTGTTTTCCTATGGAAGAGTGCTGTGGTGTTTGTCCGGCCTAAGAAAATACCTCTCCGTCTCCTCAAGTGGATGTGTGAAGTGGTATGTCCGGCCTAAGAGTAACCCTCCGTTTTTTTCCTATGGAAGAGTGTTGTGGTGTTTGTCTGACCTAAGAAAATACCTCTCCGTCTCCTCAAGTGGATGTGTGAAGTGGTATGTCCGGCCTCAGAGTAACCCTGCGTTTTTTCCTATGGAAGTGTGCTGTGGTGTTTGTCCGGCCTAAGAAAATACCTGTCCGTCACCTCACGTGGATATGTAACGTGGTATGTCCGGCCTAAGAGTAACCCTCCGTTTTTTCCCATGAAAGAGGGCTGTGGTGTGTGTCCAGCCAAAAAAAATACCTCTCCGTCTCCTCAAGTGGATGTGTGAAGTGGTATGTCCGGCCTAAGAGTAACCCTCCGTTTTTTCCCATGGAAGAGTGCTGTGTTGTTTGTCCAGCCTAAGAAAATACCTGTGCGTCACCTCACGTGGATGTGTGCAGTGGTCTATCTGGCCTAGGAGTAGACCCTCCGTCTGTTCCCGTGGAAGAGTGCCGTGATGTGTGTCCGGCCTAAGAAAATACCTCTCCGTCTCCTCAAGTGGATGTGTGAAGTGGTATGTCCGGCCTAAGAGTAACCCTCCGTTTTTTCCTATGGAAGAGTGTTGTGGTGTTTGTCTGGCCTAAGAAAATACCTCTCCGTCTCCTCAAGTGGATGTGTGAAGTGGTATGTCCGGCCTCAGAGTAACCCTCCGTTTTTTTCCTATGGAAGAGTGCTGTGGTGTTTGTCTGACCTAAGAAAATACCTCTCCGTCTCCTCAAGTGGATGTGTGAAGTGGTATGTACGGCCTAAGAGTAACCCTCCGTTTTTTCCTATGGAAGAGTGCTGTGTTGTTTGTCCAGCATAAGAAAATACCTGTGCGTCACCTCACGTGGATGTGCGCAGTGGTCTATCTGGCCTAGGAGTAGACCCTCCGTCTGTTCCCGTGGAAGAGTGCCGTGATGTGTGTCCGGCCTAAGAAAATACCTCTCCGTCTCCTTAAGTGGATGTGTGAAGTGGTATGTCCGGCCTAAGAGTAACTCTCCGTGTTTTCCTATGGAAGAGTGCTGTGGTGTTTGTCCGGCCTAAGAAAATACATGTCCGTCACCTCACGTGGATATGTGAAGTGGTATGTCCGGCCTCAGAGTAACCCTCCGTTTTTTTCCTATGGAAGAGTGCTGTGGTGTTTGTCTGACCTAAGAAAATACCTCTCCGTCTCCTCAAGTGGATGTGTGAAGTGGTATGTCCGGCCTGAGAGTAACTCTCCGTGTTTTCCTATGGAAGAGTGCTGTGGTGTTTGTCCGGCCTAAGAAAATACCTCTCCGTCTCCTCAAGTGGATGTGTGAAGTGGTATATCCGGCCTAAGAGTAACCCTCCGTTTTTTTCCTATGGAAGAGTGTTGTGGTGTTTGTCTGACCTGAGAAAATACCTCTCCGTCTCCTCAAGTGGATGTGTGAAGTGGTATGTCCGGCCTCAGAGTAACCCTGCGTTTTTTCCTATGGAAGAGTGCTGTGGTGTTTGTCCGGCCTAAGAAAATACCTGTCCGTCACCTCACGTGGATATGTAACGTGGTATGTCCGGCCTAAGAGTAACCCTCCGGTTTTTCCCATGAAAGAGGGCTGTGGTGTGTGTCCAGCCAAAAAAAAACCTCTACGTCTCCTCCCATGGATGCAATGAGCATCACATCAATGTACCAATTCTACCTATTGCATTAGGATACGATTTTCAATGTTAACTACATTTTGATTACTAGGACAGAAAATGTATGGTAGTAAATGTGTTACCGGCTACCACCATCCAAAGGGCGTCGACGATTTTGGCATAGTCGTCAGCCACCATTTAGTTTTATTTTCAAGTTAGTGGCGCACTTTGAAAACTGTACATAAATGGCTAGAGGATACGGCTTATTCGCAAAACGTCCACTTTTCATAATGTACACCGCACTTTTGGTCCTGACTAAAACAGTTCTTTGAAACGGTGACCGATCGGATCTGTTCAAACGAATTTTGATACTCTCTAGCTAGCGAGACAGGCCGCACACAGACAACCACAAAGAACTTTTCATACGACTATCCTACCTTCGTTCCATGTTGTCGCGTTATTACTAATACTTCACTTATTAGTTTATCCGTTCTGTGTAGGTTCAGGATACATTCTAAGTAGATACCTACCTACACTGTTGGAGAGTTCACTAATAGATAGTAATTCACTAATAGCTGCCTGTAATGATAATAGTACCTTTAGCAATATGCATAGGTGCCTATATTCCTCGCCTCCTTATAAACATATGTATTTTTCAGGTAGCTCAGGTCACAGATAAATTTATTGTAAATTGTGTGTTAGCACGTATTCCATTCAAGAAGAATATTTTAGTCATCATATCTTTGGGCACAGGCAGAAGAAGACGAAATAGCATATTTTCGTGTCAGAGAATATTTTAGTCATCATATCTTTGGGCACAGGCACAAGAAGACGAAATAGAATAATTTATTTTATGTGCGATCGCAGATATTTGTTTAGGGTGTTCTGGGTATTTTTATGTATAATAAAAAAATTCTATCTATGTAATATATTGTATTAAGTATATCAGTTATCTAGTACACATAACACAAGGTCTGCTTAGCTTGGGGCTAGATAAAAAATGTGAAATGTGTAATGTGAACTGTCCAGCATTATTTATTTATTTATTTATTACACACGTGTGGATTTGGTATGTTTGTTTCATTATGTTTTCCCTTCAAGAACAATTTTATTATTTTCTCGGAAATGGAGGTTTTATAATATATAAAATTTATATAATCGAGTAGCCCAATAAACAAGCTTTTTTTAGATATATTTCATAACTTCTGGAATTTTCTCAGAATATTATACCACTTCTGGACATCTCCTTTATTCGCAATATGTACACAGGACTTTTCATAAAATGACTTAATTTTTTTTTTTACTTTTTGTCTTTTTATATTTTAGATTTTTTACTTTTTTCATATGATTACATTTTTACTTCTTGGTTTTAAAAGTAAAATATAAATACAAGTAAAATGTAACGAAAAGTAAAAAAGTTGCAATTTCCACCAGGCACTACCACTTGTTCTCCCACACGATAGCCCTTTACTAGTCATCAAGCTCCGGTGTTGCCCGCAGTCTCTTTTTTCAATTTGAAAATTGAAAACTTTACGATTCTACAAAATGACCACCAAACAATCCGCCATGCGCCATCATGGTTTTAAAAAAAGTTGTGAATTTGCACCCTATATACACCAAGATGCTTACAACATTTCTATATAAACCAAATTTTCGAGTGTTAACTTTGGTAAAAAACTTTAATTCACCAAAGTCTAGTCGGACAAGTCTGTTTAAAAAACCCATTTTAGAGCAGCAATCTATTTTTTTTTTCTTTAATCTATCCCAAAAAACATTAGGATGCGTCGTTTGAACGGATCCGATCGGTCACCATTTCGAAGAACGGTTTTGGTCAGCTTGGATTTTTGAAATGACAGATTTTTTCCCGAGTCTGATTAAAAAACTAAACACTTTCCTAGAACATGACCCATCACTAAAACGACTCCTTCTAGGAAAATAACGATGTCAATGAGTCAGTGAGCCAGTAACCCATATCCAGCTTTTTTGAAAAAAAATAATAGTTCGAAAAGTGCGGTGTACATTATGAGAAGTGAATGTTTTGCGAATGACCCGTACCCTCTAGCCAAATGTATTTTTTTTAAAGTGCGCCTCTAACTTAAAAATAAAACTAAATGGCGGCTGACGACTATGCCAAAATCGTTGACGCCCTTTGGATGGTGGTATGGTATGTATGTTATATATGGTAGTTACATATTTACTACCATACATTATCTGTGCTAGAAATCAAAATGAGTAGTTATTACATTGAAAATTGTAGAATGATATAGGTAGAATTCGTAGATTGATGTGATGCTCAATGCATCCACGGAAGGAGACGGACTGGTATTTTCTTAGGCCGGACACACATCACGGCACTATTCCACGGGAACAGACGGAGGGTCTACTCTTAGGCAAGACAGACCACTGCACACATCCACGTGAGGTGACGCACAGGTATTTTCTTAGGTCGGACACACACCTCGGCACACTTTCATGGAAAGACACGGAGAGTCTTCCCTTAGGCCAGACAGACCACTGTACACATCCACGTGAGGTGACGCACAGGTATTTTCTTAGGCCGGACAAACACCACAGCACTCTTTCATAGGAAAAAACGGAGGGTTACTCTTAGGCCGGACATACCACTTCACACATCCACTTGAGGAGACGGACAGGTATTTTCTTAGAGCGGACACACATCACGGCACTCTTCCACGGGAACTAATGGAGGGTCTACTCTTAGGCCAGACAGACCACTGCACACATCCACGTGAGGTGACGCACAGGTATCTTCTTAGGCCCGACAAACACCACAGCACTCTTCCATAGGAAAAACCGGAGGGTAACTCTTAGGCCGGACATACCACTTCACACATCCACGTGAGGAGACGGAGAAGTATTTTCTGAGGCCAGAAAATGTGTTTCTGGCATTCTTTCACAAGAAGAGACGTAGGTGCTACTCTTTGTTCGGACAGACCACTGTAAACATCCACTGGAGGAGACGGAGAGTTAATTTTTTAGGACAGACACGCACCACGACACTCTTCCACGGGAAGAGATAGAGGGTAGACTGTTAGGTCGGACAGACCACTGTAAACATCCACTGGAGGAGACGGAGAGGTAATTTTTTAGGCCAGACACACCACGACACTCTTTCACGGGAAGAGACGGAGGGGCTACTCTTTATTCGGACAGACCACTGTAAACATCCACTGGAGGAGACGGAGAGGTAATTTTTTAGGCCAGACACACACCACGACACTCTTACACGGGAAGAGACGGAGGATATACTGTTAGGTCGGACAGACCACTGCACACATCCACTGGAGGAGACAAGATAAGATAAGATAAGATAAGATAATTTATTTGCCAGAACATTGTACAAAGTTCTTAAACTAGGTGCAGTCCACTTATGTTCTACCTTATAACTAGGCATGCAAATTTTAACATGAGTAGGTAACAATAAAATGAAAACGTTTTAAAATAATTGATATCGAGTAATAATATAAAATAAAATGTCAATAATTAACTTTATCAATAAAAATTATAATTGAAAATCCCTATAATGTAAGTATTCATGTAGAGAATAATAGCATCTACCCATCAGCCATTTTTTTAATTTAATGTTAAACAAATTTCCAGTTAGACTTGTAAGATCTTCTGGCAAATTGTTGTAAATTTTAATCGTCATGTAATAGGCCTGATTTTGTGTCATTTTTAAATTATATTTTGGGTTGTTCAGTCTGTTGTCAGATCTATCCCTTAGTTTTATTAGTCTACATTCTTTATTTTTCTTGAACAGTTCTGGATGCTGCTTTGACGGACGGAGAGGTAATTTCTTAGGCTGGACACACACCTCTGCACTCTTCCTCAGAAAGAGACGGAGGGCCTACTCTTAGGTCGGACAGACCACTGCACACATCTACTGGAGTAGACGGAGAGGTAATTTCTTAGGCCGGACACACACCTCTGCACTCTTCCTCAGAAAGAGACGGAGGGCCTACTCTTAGGTCGGACAGACCACTGCACACATCCACTGGAGGAGACGGAGAGGTAATTTATTAGGATCGAATCATGAGGTACTTATTTTGTTTATGGAACATCTGATTTTCTGCCACAATTAGATACCTTCCTAACGATCCATTTTTATAGGTAATGTAATTATCCAAATATCCAACAGAAATAATAAAAAAACTTACGTAAAAATCCTTTATTATTTATTTATTACTAGCACTAAAACTTATTATTTTCTGTGCGCATATTGTACTACTTAATGACCGTATGTGCGAAAATAATAGCAAGACGCCTTAGAGCGTTTCCACACTATCCGATGCGATACCGTTATCGGCCGTAATTTTCATACATTTTATCGGTCTCCAATATCAGATACCGACAAAATGTATGGAAATGTGTTCCGATAAGGATATCGGATCGGAAAGTGTGAAAACGCTCTTACCCGCCTATATAATTCGGGTCATTGAACTCGGCGCATCCTGCGTCCCGCTCAGTGGGCGGGGCGACACCGCGTGCTTCACACCCTGACATAAAAATTTTCGTTGGCCCTATAGCGCCTTAAATATTTATTTTATTCTGTTTTTTAGTATTTGCTGTTATAGCGGCAACAGAAATACCTACATCATCTGTGAAAATTTCAACTGTCTAACTAGCACGGTTCATGAGATACAGCTTGGTGACAGACGGACGGACAGACAGACAGACAGACAGACGGACAGCCGAGCCTTAGTAATAGGGTCCCATTTTACCCTTTGGGTACCGATCCCTTAAAATGTTGCGAGACCTTACAACAAATGTTTGAAGTTCAAACATTTGAATTAATTTGACAAAACAATTTCAATTATTTCAACCTTGTAATAAAGTCAGTTTCTTCGCAAATTTTTTTAGATTGTATAAGAGAGGAGTCAATCTCTCCTTTCAAAAGCCATGGCCCGTGTGAGTGAGTTTTAAGGGGCCAAGGGGCTCGCTGCTTCGCCATGCAGTAATATTTACTTCGATAACAATTGAATTTATTTATGTACTTAGGTACCTACATAAATTGGTATTTGATTTCTTGCACGTTGGAAATAATCTTGTGAACGCATTTTAGATGGGGTGTACTATGAGACTATGAACCGCAAGTACCACGGGTTCATTTCACGTAGGTACAAACAAAGATGCGCGACTTCTAAATTTATTTATTATTTATTTATTTATTAAGAAACAAGTACAACACCAAAGTAAATATTCGAAAAGGCTCATAGGAACAGTAAATATTATAATATCTATTGAAAATGTGAGATTTATATTTATTTATTTAGATGCCCTTTGCATTCCAAAATTAGTCCTTGTTCTGAGGTTAATAATATGCTACGAATCCTAAGTGACACTTGACAACAAATCGTAAAATGGAACGTTCACTGATAAACAGATAGTGTAACCCTACAAAATTTAAAAGTCTATTAGCCTCATGCATTCTTACTAAAAATGAGCTGTTTTTAATTCCTTAATCTTATTAAAATTTGTGAGTTCGTAGGTTTCGTGAGTCATTTGTTCTTGTTGGAATATTTTGTTTTTGTAAGTTTCAAAGCTAAAATTAACTATGCCGGAGCCAGAAAAACCAGTTCCTAACACAAACGCTAACCCAGATAAGGCTTTGGAGTTGGAACAGCCGACAAGAGAAATATCCCAAACAGACCGCATCAACAAAAAACTTCTAGATTCACTGTTCAAGAGAATGGACGAAGGAGACTCGGTAATCAATAAAATGCTGGAGACTGACAATAATACGACGGAAGATGACGAGTGGAACGATTAGTTTAAAGTTGGTGTTAAGTCTGTAAATAAGTTTTGCTCTTAGGACGTCTATTTCGAATAAAGTTTTTTAAAGCTTTGTTTTGTATTTTTCTGCACAACATGATGATCCCAGAACTATATTGTAATAATGTTCAGCTTGATAGGTATCCATCTGATGAATGAAAATCAGAATCAAAATGAAATCAGTAGTAAGTCACTTGCCAAATAAAATTGTTGAAATTCCGCTGTGTCCACTTGGATCCATTGATTGACTCCATTCACTACTGTGAGCACTACCACTACCGTACTATTTGTTAATCTGGGGAAGTAGGTAATTTAATTTTGCTAGCCCTTTTTATCCGAATATCTCATAGCCAAAGGGAAATGTATGTTTTGATTTTCTTAGTAGGATTGTGTGTGTGTGTGTGTGTGTGTGTTTATCAGGATAAATAGGATGTACCTATGTTTGTATTTACATATGTTTCACTGTAGCACCTAACTACTCATCCGAATTTGATGAATGAGGTGTCAATCGATTAGTCGATTAGTTATTATGGTCCGGGTGACATAAGCTACATTTTATGTGAACAAAATCAATGAGGGGTGAAACATCCTAAAAAGTGGGGGTATTTTTTCTCTTTTCCAAGTGTGATATTAAATGAACAAGTAATTAATTTTGTAAAAATTAAAAAAAACCTCAACGCTATGAAATGGCTGAAACGATTTTGATCAAACATAGGTAAGAACACTCCCAACAAATACACATTTCAAAAAAAAAAAAGAAGAAATCGGTTCATCCGTTCGGGAGCTACGATGCCACAGACACACACACACACACACACACGTCAAACTTATAACACCTCGTTGTTTTTGCGTCGGGGGTTAAAAAGGAAAAAACCCGAGTTCATTGCGATATTCATTTGCTTTTTCCATTAACATTATGCAATTTTGTGATAGGTTCACTTAATAACAAAAATACGAAAATACTATCACACCACTAGATTTGTGCGATTTGTGTACTATGCACCACTAATTCAGCGTGACCGGAACTTTTGCAAGCACGGATATATGTACATCTAGACCGGACTATGTAGCAAAATTCTAAAAACTCGTAGTTACTAGTACAACCCCTAGATAGTAAAAATATTGTACTTACATGTACCAGATGTTGCTGCTCACAGTAGAGTTTTTATAACTTTGTGTTAGGGTGGTTGCTTTTCAATAGGTAGTAATGTATCTTTCCATATACTTATAGACGAAGAGAGTACCTATAATGTTACACTGAAATGACTGTTGTTGGCTTTTATATTGGTCTTTATTTGCGGTATCATATTTGGTTGAAGAAAACAGAAGATTACCTAATAGCGAAAATAACGTCGAAATTACAAGTAGGTACCTATGTACAAAAATGACGATGTTATTTTCGCTTTTAATCCCCTAGAACCATCTTAAGCGAACAGATGTGTGCGTCCCGCTCTAATCACACTCTTGAGGCTATTTTGGACGACCTCTGTGGTGGCGCGGCGGGCGAAGGTTCGCCTGCGACGCAGGAGGTTGCGGGTTCGATTCCCGTCTCGGAGAAAATATTTGTGTGATCTGCAGATATTTGTTCAGGGTGTTCTGGGTATTTTCTATGTACCTATAATAAAAACAAAAACTATCTACGTAGGTAATGTATTGTATGAAGTAGGTATATCAGTTATCTGGTACCCATAACACAAGCTCTGCTTAGCTTAGGGCTGGATAATGTTGTGTGAACGGTCCAGTATTATTTATTTTAATTGAATATCTCGTAAACTATACAAAATTTACAAAACCCTGAGCAAACCCCCTACAGTAAGCTCTCGGCTTTATTGTATTGATTTTATTTACCTAATTCTTGTCCCTGGCTATATTATGTACCATATTGAGAAACAATCGAATCTAGCCAAAAACTTTGTGATTATATAGACTTAGAATTTTCGCTATGTATTTTTCTATCGAGAAAATAGTCTTCTTGTGTAGGTAATTGGTTCAGTAATCCCTCGGAATTGCAATGTAGTATCCATGCCATGCATCTTCTAAATAAATAATACTGGACCGTTCACACAACATTATCCAGCCCTAAGCTAAGCAGAGCTTGTGTTATGGGTACTAGATAACTGATATACCTACTTCATACAATACATTACTTACGATTATTAGATAAGTTTAGTTAGATTTTATAGTTTTTGTTTTTATTATGCATAGAAAGTACCCAGAACTCCCTGAACAAATATCTGCAGATCGTACAAATATTTGTTCCGACGCGGGAATCGAACCCGCAACCTCTAGGGTCGCAGGCGAACCTTCGCCCGCCGCGTCACAGAGGTCGTCAATCGGAGGTAATATTTTACTTGGGCCCGTAATATCAATAGCAGTTTAATCCATTGTTAGGTTTTTTTGTTGGCTATTTTCAGTTTCGTCCATTGACAGAAATTATAGATTAAACTGCTATTGCATCCTCTACTTGTCAACAGATGGCACTTAGTAATGTAATAGTATTCTTTTATCTGTGGTAATGAGGGGTTTTCACGGGCGTTTAAAATCATGCGCTAATAGATGGAGCTGTTTTGAACCTAGCTTTCAAAATAAATTGAAATGTCAAAGTCAACAACGTAGTGATATACATCGAGCAACACGGAATGGAGACGCCATTAAAGGCATTCCCCGCTGTAGTTCCCCTCTAAATTGAATGCCCTCGAGGGCATACAGCTTATAAAAAACTAGCTGTCGCCGATTGCTCTGTCAGACTGAATCGACTCGCGTGGGAGATAGTGCTCCAAGAAAAATGCCGAGTTGTTCAGTTTTATGCTGTAAAAAAATGATTGGATCATCAAATTTACAAGAAGATGGTGTTTCCTTTCACATGTACCTGAATTTCAATTAAATTATTATAATTTATTGCATAAAAATTGACCAAGTTAAATTAAGCCGTATGAAAACAAAAGTGGCCATCTTAGATTTTGTAATTTTTGAGTTAGTGTTCGGGGTAAAATAATAAAACTGAACGGTTTAACAAAAAAAAACCCTGAATATTTTATTCAATAACACTGATTCACTCTTCACTACGACTGCACTTCAGTACACTAGTCATTCATTACTCTAAAATCACTGCCAAGTTACTTGATTTATTCGTACTGAAAGCCAATTCCCTTACGACTACCCTGCTCACTCTTAAACCGAGCTCCACTTAAGCGTGTGATAGAGGGGCGACATAAAAGTGACCAAAAGAATAGATATAAATGTGTATAATACATCAATGTGCATGTCAGGATGTATTCTGCTGACGTAAACATGTATATAACGTGTAATGTCAGTAAGCCAAGAGGTGGATGATTACTTAATATCCTTGATTACTAAATACCATTTATTAAACACGTTCGACATCATGTGACATATGGCATTAACGAGTATCGTATTTGACGGCTATGTAACCACTAACTAACCGGTAACTACTAACTACTACTACTTCGTGTCACAGGCTCTTTCTTGGTTCAGTGACCAACTTGAGATATAGTGTCCCTGAAAGTGGCCTGTGACCAATGGTGAAAGAACCAGTGTGGTAAAAGGATTAAATGTACCTCGCAGAGGTGTATTATATGATATGTCAACGTAAGTGTCATGTGAAACTATATTTAAAGAAATTAAATTAAATCACACTACTATTAACAACAAGTGTAACATCAAAAAGTTTGTACATTTGAGAACTTTGATTACAAGAGATGGCAAGCATGAAGATGATATTTAAATGAGTGTAAATTCTGGAAATCAAGTGAACTTAACGCCTTATTATCAGCCGGAACGTATTCAAAAAGGCACGACAACTGGATGTGCATAGAGGGGTGTTAGTGCCAACACTAATGTATCTGGTGGTAGCGAAAGTTGCTAAGGCAGAATAAACATGAAAGTAGAATAAATGCAGTGAAGATGAGGTTTGAGAAGTATGTATGGTGGACTTTGAGAGAGAATAAGAAACTGTGTGTTAAGAGAGCATTGTAAAATGAAAGAGCACTTGTATAGTGACAAGGATTGAGAAAGGTATGCTTGGATGGTTTGGGTATATATAAAGGATGAATGATAGTAGATTAACGAAACTAGTTCATAAGATGAGCATGAATGGGACAGTTGGAAGGGGGAGACCTCGGTGAAGGTATTCAGAATAGATCAGGGTCGATCTGGAGAATGGCCAGGCTAAGAGCGCCCTTAACCAATGAGCATATATGAAGAATGTGATGTGAGTGAATGAAGCGAAACAGGTATGCCAGGATCGTAGCAAGTGGAAATTCATGGTCTCTGCCTACTTCTCTGGGAAACAGGCGTGAGTATGTATGTATGTTTGTAATATTATAAATGCTAAATTTTCTAAGGATTGGATGAAATTTAGAACGGCGATAGCTGGACCACTGGAATAGTTTTAAATTTTATTTAGATGTTCCCATAGGATCAAAACTTATGCGAGTGAAATCGCGGGTTGCTTCTAGTTTATAATAAGAATAAAACTACGTGGTTAATTTTATCAAAATCGGCAATATTGATCATACTTAAATAACTTTACTCTTTTCAGTTAAATGTAAATAAAGATGCTTTAAAAAAATCGTTGATCGCCCATTGTGAGGTTACTGTACAATCTTTGCACGTTGTGTTTGCCTATAATGAGGGGTTTTCACGGCCATACCAAATCATCTATAAACCCTTGAAAATAGATGTCGCTGCTGTGTACTTAACTGTAAAAATAAAGTGAAATGTAAAAGTCAACAACGAAGTGATATATTTTCGTGGTATTTTGTTACTATCACACAAAATAACATAGGTACGATGCATTTGTTGATTTTGAGAACCACAGTTGAGTCAGGGCCATCAATTGAGCCAAATTGAATTAAAAAAAAAACGAAAATGAAAAGCCCCCATTGGTTTCTTCTGTAGCTAAAGATAGGTATATAGTTTGTACCTCTTCATGTATGCATGTCGGATCCTCAAGATCCCTCCGAGCGGCAAAAGGCAACTTAGGGGCTTTCCAGTGGGTCTCGTACAAATGAGGAAAATTCAAAAGAGGTTTCACTAAGATTTTATTCAAACTGACTTTGAACTTGATTTTGTATTTTGTTGATTAAATCGTGTGCACTCTGCCAACGCCGATGTAATAATGAGCTCTGGCGCTTTCGTACGCTCCTTTTATATCTGAGCGTCGATCGCTTTGCGTCTTTGCGTAAAAAAGACTCGGGCGCATTCGTTTGGGTGGCGCGACACGACAGAATACGATTGTTCGCAGCCGTACACGTGGTGTTTATAAACCTTCAATCTCAGTAGATCTATTCTCCAGATTCATCATATGACTTCTCTCTCCGACATACATGTGTAGACTGTTGGTAAACCTAATATATTTTTTTATTAAATAAGCAACTGCTAACAATAACAGCCTCAATGCACACTGAAATAGCTTTGTGCTCATTTAACAGTTTTTTTTTCTCAAAAATTCCTGTATGTGAGTTGCCCGTGTTTTCTTTTATACTACTAAATTAGTGATGTGCCTCAATAATAAAGTAGATTTTTTATCGATAAAATAAATGCTCGTTTAAAATGTTTTACAAGCTATTGAAATTTGATTTATATTATTCGGGAGCCAATAGCCTAGCCTAACCTAACTTTCTAACCGTTAATCCAATCACCATGAAGGTATTGGTATGTAACAAGGTAGGTAACTGTTATGATTTTAATTTGAAATTATTCATTTTATGCCATAAGTTGACGACCTCTGTGGCGCGGTGGACGAAGGTTCGCCTGTGACGCAGGAGGTTGCGGGTTTGATTCCCGCCTCAGAACAAATATTTGTACGATCTTCAGATATTTGTTCAGGGTGTTCTGGGTATTTTCTATGTTAATGCAAAATAAATATCTATGTAATGTACTGTACTAGGGATATCAGTTATCTAGTCCATATCACAAGCTGTGCTGGGCTTGGGGCTGGATAATCTTGTGTGAACTGTGTCCAGCATCAAAAAATAAAATAAAAAAATATATACATATATATATATATATATATATATAATGAAATTCACTTAGGTACAATGGGAAAGAAAACCCCATCTTTTCGTAAATTCGATGTTCCAGACCTTGATTTACAGCTGAAAATGTAACGATTCGGCATTTCAGTATTTGTAGCACTGTCACACTGTTTTACTCTATGCGTCACACGATCGGTTCAGTCTGACAGAGCAATCGGCCCATCATGATACAATTTTATTACTAGCAAAAGCAAAACATGCTTGGTGAGGGCTAGCAAGCTTTTTTTCCGTGATTATTTATATTTAAACAAAGACATGAATTTAAATTACTATGCTAAATTACAACGGATAGTTTTTTCGTTAAGTGTACCACAAAATTGCATGGGATAGTAGAGGACTCGCTTCGCTCGCCCTAATGATCGGGTGAAAACAGTTTTACTAACGCGTATGCCCAAATGAAATTGTGCATAGCCAGAGGGGAACGACATCTTGACATGAATTTAAATTACTATGTGATATTACAAATCTAGAGGTGTGATAGTTTTTCGTAAAAAGTTGCATGCCTACCTAGGTTGTGGGATACGTGATCACGATAAATTAACAAAAGCATTTCCCAGTTTGAACTCATTTACTCATTTTCAAGAAAAGTCGTGTCATGAGTGTCCGTACTGTGTCGTGGGATTTTTCTATTCAAATCCTATTCTTTGATTGATCAAAGAATTAAAAAAAAAATGCTAGGTATAATTTTTTCAACGCGATATTCTGTTCACTAGATAAAGCGCTGAGTATTACTTTACCTACCATTGTTTAACATTAACATAACTTAACACACCCAACACATACCTACATAGTTGTGATCCCACACTAGGATCCCATGTGACGTGGGATAATTATGCCTGAAATTTAAAAAAAAAACTATTTTACATTTTAATGACTAATGTAGTTTTTTGGCACTTAGGATCATGATTTTTGGTTTTTGACAATAACAGTGACTGACAGATATAATACATCGTATATTTCGTGGCCAGAACCGACATGGATTATGTAGGTTAGAAGGATGACGGCAGCTAAGTAAAGCGTTTTTTCCTTTCCTTTCCTTTCGTCTCTTTTGACTTGCCGACCCATAGTTTTATGAAATTATTGTAGGCTTTGAACAAAATTCTAATTAAATTTTCCCAAGAACTAATCATCTCATGAGCTAGTGGTTGTACCTGGGGAACTCAAAATTTTCTTGATTTTTTCTCTATACTCTAAGTTTCCGCGTTTACCCCCTCTCTCTCCAGCCTACTACTACCTTTTACTAATCTAAAATTTCATAGTGATCCACAAAATGATCTGTATGTTATCCTCGATAACAACTCCGGAACTCCTCCTTCACAGAGAGCGTTCAACCCTTCCCCCCCATACCTAGCCGCCCTTAAATCCCTTCAATGACCCTTGATGATAGCACAGAATATATACAGTAGGCAAAGTAAGTTCCTACCAAAAAGTTATCGATACTATTAATTTATCGACTTGAGTGCTGGAAGTCCCTAGAACGGGTGTTACTGTCAATTTTGTGACATAACATGATGTTTGTACACAGAAAGCATCTATGTGTGTATAAAGATTTTTGATGTGTTGCAGTTTATAGATGTGTGCGTTTATAGCGATAGAACGACTGGTTACAAAAGTGTGCATTAAACTGTAAATGAGTGCGTGAAGCCCCCCCCAAAAATTTCTGAATAAATATGTATCGGTTGACAGCTCTAAGGCGTCTCCCCTCCGGTACGGAGGCCTGCGTTGCTCGATGGTGATATATTTTCGTGCTATTTTGTTACTATCACACAAAAGCACAGACGACGTATTTGTGAATTTTGACAAGCATACTTGAGTCAGCGCCATCTATCGAGCCAAATTTAACGACTTTTTTTAAATTCAATAATGAAAAGCCCTCATCCTACGTCTACTCCTCAACAGATGACGCTAGTAATTCTTCATTTACTTTAGTGCGCTAATTCGACAACAGATGGCGCTAGGAGACTTTAATTGCGTTTACGCAAACCAGTCGGCGTAACTGTATGTAGACCTGGGCTGTTATTCTCTATGACCATAGGAGATCACTTGACAATAACGAGTGACGTCACAATGTATTCTGAACGATGATTCCACGCAGATATCATAACGAACCCGCTTTATGTCACATTTGGTCTTAGCGACTGAGGGGGCTTTAAAATAACAGACTAAGAAACAGTAACTTCAATAATATTTTATTATGTACTACAATGAGTTACAATGAGGAATGTTCTTATTTACATAGCTTTTTAACTCCAATATATTTAATTTACAATGTTCACGATTCCAGTTAAACTCACACTACACTTGTTTTTTAACTGAAGCAACATTAATACTGAAAAATAATTGTTGCGTTTCAAACATTGCAAGCTCCAGCTTTGTATAAGAAATTATTGCAATTCAATGTTATAACGTCTTACAAACATACCATAAATATTTATAAAACAAGTAATACAATACAAGTGATTCGTCAAAAATAATCTGTACATACAAGAATATATAAATGGATAATTAATTTACAAGGAAAAATAATGTAATTTGTGTAATTTTCGTAAATATAATTGTACATGCATCTATTGCTCGGACCAACAGCGCAAACACAACGCTGCTTGGAAACATTACCTGCAACAAATACAACACGTTCATTTTAAACTGGACTTTTGTATATTTAAAGGGTGTGTCCGGCCTAGTAATAGACCTCTCCGTCTCCTCCCGTGGATGTCATAAAAGCCGACTGAGGGATTACCCAGACTTGTTGATAAGATTCGTTGGTATAAGATTTGTCCTGGCTGCTAGCTTATTATGGGAGAAAGCGTTAGCCGAGTCAGTCTTGGAAAGCAATGGCGGCGATGAGCTCACCACTTGTCATGTCTATATTCCACGATGGTGCAACGCACTGTGAAGAGGCCCATTGTGGCCCTGCCTACCACTTCGGGGAAAAAGCCGTGTGTCTATGTTTGTATGTTAAAGTATTAAGGGAAGTTTTTTATTTTAACTATTTGGATGATGGATCTTGCAGATGGCTCACCTGATGTTAAGCAATACCCTCTGCCTATAAACAGTGCATTATCACATAGGTCACGTTTATCTAGGCCGCACCTTATGTGCATTGCACTGCGCCCGCCACCCGTAGACATAAAGATGAAAAGTCTCATGTGCCTGTAATTTCACCGCCCTTCAAACCGGAACACAGCAATGCGAGCACTACTGCTTTACGGCAGAAATAGGTATAGAGGTAGTACTTCTCCGGACGAACTCTTTCACAAAAAAGCTCCACTACTACTAGTATGTTGTGTTACAGGCACGGCGACCGTGCCGTGACCGTGTGCATGTGAAAAGGCACTAATTGGTGTACCAATTAGAGAGGCTGCCACCGACTTATACTTCCAAAAAAAGGCTAACTAGGTCCAGACACCATATGGACTTCTTGGGTGTTAAGATTTATAACTCCCAGACTTCATCAATACGACACCTAAGGTTGGTTATTTCTTAATAAAACTAAAAACCCTTTTAATAGGCCGTGCATACTACACACTAGATGAATTCCTTACGGATAAATTCACTGCCGCTGATGACATTCATCCCACTTGTGGGCAAATGCCTAAACCCCTAAACTAAATACTTACATGTTGTAACAATGTTAAGTAAAGTACCAAAAGGTACTACCAAATATTTATAAATTGTATGATTCTTATATTACGTACCTCATACTTATATTGTGTTTTTTGAATTTTACATGTAATATCGAATTGTAAATCCTATTAATATAATAAACGCGAAAGTTTGTAAGGATGGATGTATGTATCTTTGTTACTCTTTCACGTAAAAACTACTTGATGGATTTGGATGATTTTGGAATGGAGATAACTGGACTTCCGGAATAACACATAGGCACATTTTTATCCCGATATTCCCACGGGATTGCGACTTACGCGGGTGAAACCGCGGGGCGCTGGCTTGTAGGTCTATATAATCCTATCTGTTTTTAACCGTTTCACAAGTAAGAGTTTTTCTTAATCTTAGAGCCACGTGTAGGGGGTGGGGTCTAGACTGCCTTCTCGATCATGTCCACGTTGATCTTCTAGAACACGTACGGGAAGTAGTCCGACGAATAAATAACTGAAGTGAACTGAAGCAGACTCGTTCAGCTTACCTAATATACATTGTGAATCTTAGAGCCACGTGTAGGGGGTGGGGTCTAGACTGCCTTCTCGATCATGTCCACGTTGATCTTGTAGAACACGTACGGGAAGTAGTCCGACGAACCGAACCCGAGGCCAGCCATCTCTGCATTCTGCAACAATAATAACAACGTTAGTATGTAACTGTACCACAGCCGTGAAAACTAGATGGCGCTAATAAAAATGCTTTCTAAAGCCGCGGAAGGACTGCGCGTTCCAAATGTACGCGATGTGAACACGGAAATGTGTGGATGTGTGTGTGTCGGAATACGCTGTCCACGCGAACCTCCATGACTCCGACACGCGTGTCTTATCTATTTTGCCATCCAAATATAGCGTACCCGGGCGTGCGCGTCCCCTTTGACGCGCGACCAAAAAACGTCAGATGGTGGCGTAACCGACTACGCGTACATTGGAACGCGCAGTCCGTACGCGGCTTAAGATGATATATAGTGGTAGCTTCGTCAGACCTGAACTGCATTGTTTTTTTATAAAGAACGCTTCTATTCCATACTAGATGGCGCCAGTATTATGATTTCGACGAGCCCATTTTTGATGAGTTTTATATGAAAGCTCAGTTTGCTTAGGTTCCAGACTAGATAGCGTTAGTAGTAATATAAATAAATAATGCTGGACAGTTCACACAACATTATCTAGCCCCAAGCTAAGCAGAGCTTGTGTTATGGGTACTAGATAACTGATATACTTAATACAATACATTACATAGATAGATATTTTTATTATACATAGCAAATACGCTGAAAACCCTGAACAAATATCTGCGGATCGTACTAATAAATGTTCCGAGGCGAGAATCAAACCAGCAACCTCCTGCGACGCAGGCGAACCGACGCCCGCCGCGCCACAGAGGTCGTAAAAAATGCGTTCTTAGATGATATAGTGGTAGCTTCGTTAGACTTGAACTGTAGTTGATGTCTTATTATAGAACGCTCAGTTTGCTAAGATTTCAAACTAGATGGCGCTAGTAATATAGTTTCGACAAACCGACTCCCTTTTTGATGATTTTTATATGAAAGCTCGGTTTGCTAAGATTTCAAACAAGACAGCGGTAGTAATATACTTCTAGAAACTAGAGACTATTTTCGATATTTTTTGAAGTGAGCTCGCTAGGTTTACTTCGTTTTAAAACTAGACGGCGCTTGTAGTACTTCCAGAAACTAGTGACTATTTTGATATTTTAAGAAAGCTCGGTTTACTAAGGTTTCAAACTAGATGGCGCTAGTAATATTAGTTTCAACAAAATTACTCCGATTTTGATGATTTTTATATGAAAGCTCAGTTTGCTTAGGTTCCAAACTAGATCGCGCTAGTAGTAATATTACAAGGCCTTACGCTTTCACGTTGCGTTCTCTCAATGTTATAGCGTGCATCTTTGTCAAAATGGCACTATTATTTATCTAAAAGCTCCTACTCTGTTTACAATGATTCCAAACTAGATGGCTCTAGTAGTATTACAATGCGTTAAGTTGCTTTATAACATGTTATAGCGTGTAACTTAGTAAAAACTGCGCCAATTTCGATAATTCTTTTAGTATAGTGACGTACGTCCAGTGCACTCTCGCGCAGGTCGGTTACTTACGTCCTGCGCATTCCCGTGTTGCTGCGCGGAATGGTCGAGATGCATGTATAAGTTCTGCAACACTTCGCGCAGTTTCTTCATGCTCTTGCGAGACGGCACCATCACCACAGCTTGGAAGTTCACGGGGAGGCCGTATCTGGAATCAGGGGTGATATGATTTAAATAAATAAATAAATGTTGGACATTTCCACACAGCATTATCTAGCCCCAAGCTAAGCAGAGCTTGTGTTATGGGTACTAGATAACTGATATACTTAATACAATACATTTTTTTTTATTATACATAGAAAATACCCAGAACACCCTGAACAAATATCTGCAGATCGTACAAATATTTGTTCCAAAGCGGGAATCGAACCCGCAACCTCCTGCGTCGCAGGCGAACGTACGCCCGCCGCGCCACATAGGTCGTCAAAAAACAAAAGAGTTCTTCCGGGGAAGTACTACCACCATACCAATTTCTGCCGCAAAGCAGTAGTGCTCGCATTGCTGTGTTCCGGTTTGAAAGGTATGGGTGCCGGTGAAATTACAGGCACAAGATACTTTTCATCTTTATGTCTCATGGTGGCGAGCGCAGTGCAATGCCACATACACATGCAAACACACTTTTCTTGGTGTTCTTGAATGACATAGCTTACCTTAACATCAAGGGTGATATTATACAATATGCTGATGATACCACTATCATATTGTCAGCAGAATCTAGTGAAGAACCTGGATGGAATAAGGAACAAAATAGCTACAGTGAACACCTGGTTCGAGATGAACGGGCTGAAACTAAATGCGGACAAAACTAACGTAATCGTTTTTAATGCAGTATCACCTCATCAGATTAGTTTTCCGATACATTTAATAAACGGAAGTACCATAATGACTTCAAATCTAGTTAAGTTGTTAGGTTTAGAATTGGATCCTGTGCTGTCGTGGAAGCACCATGTAGATACAACATGCAGGAAAATGGCGAGAGGAATATATGCACTTAAACAGCTCAGATCTATATCTTCAGAAAAATCCCTAAAAGAAGTATACTACGCATATATTCACTCAATCATGTCATATGGTATCATTTTATGGGGTTGCTCATCAGACTATGAGAGAGCCGTACGGGTGTTAATGAGGGCCGAATATAGGGAATCATGTCGTAATCATTTTAAAACATTAAAAATCCTAACATTGTATCAGTTTATATACTCGAGATTATAAAATTTGTTAGGTTTAATTTGAATGAGTATACGATAAGGGGGAACTATGGCAAACGTAGTGTCCGAAACAAGATGATTCTCGAGCCAGTCCACCACCGTCTGAACATGTCAGCAAAACTGCCCAAACTAATGGGACAGCAAATTTATAACAAACTTCCCCAAAATGTAAAATTAATAAAAAGTGACAATAGGTTTCTTATAGAAGTTAAGAAACTGTTGCTTGACAAAACGTTATACGGCGTCAAAGAGTTTTTGCAAAACGATTACAGCCTCTTTAATGTCGAACTGGTGGAACCACCAATTTTTACATAGTGGTGGGTGTGCTCCTAGTTCTGTGCCTACCAATATACCTACCTATTTTTACAACATTCTTTGTTTTGTTTACTGTTTTTTTTTTCCGTTGTTGGTATTATTTTCTATGTTGAGAATTATTAAGTTATTAAAAAATGTCAATCGCCCCTATACAGCGATAAAAATAATTTAAAAATGTACCTATTAATTATAAGTTTTTAGAGCATTGTTCTTGTTGACGAGTCATAGCCTGTGCACCTAATTTAAGTATTTATATATTTGTTATGTGTTATCACCTATGGCAATAACAAAATATATTCTATTCTATTCTATTCATAGGGCGCGTCCTAGGTGGACGTGACCGATGAGATAATGCACTGTTCATAGGCTGACGGTAGACTCACCAGAGTACAGTCTCAATAGAACCACCTGCGTACAGACTCAGTGGACTCATCTGAGCACAGTCTCAATAGAACCTCCTGCATACAGACTCAGTGGACTCACCTGAGTACAGACTCGACGAAGACGCGGAGCGCTTTCACGTGTATCCACGCGCAGAAGCATTCAGAGAAGTTCACCTTCAGCCATCGCACGAGCGGACCCTGCAACATACACAAACAAATATATATATATATATATATAACCATAAAAACTTTCGTGAATCATATCAATTACTTTATAAGAACGGGAAATTTTCACGTACCCTTAAATCGATGTAAGCACTGACATTGTTTCGACCTGTTTCGAGAGTCTCAGAAGAGAGAAAGACTCTCGAAACGGGTCGAAACAATGTCAGTAATATATATTACCCCAGTTTTTCCTCTATACTAGAAGTTTTCTTCTTCTTCTTAGTTTATGGCATCTGTGGCCAGCTGTCACAATTGTGCCAGTGTCCGTACCAAGATAGTTTCATTATCCTTATTGGAGATTGCAAATCTTTAGTTATAGGAGATGTCCAAAATATATATGGAGGCCGGTATAAAAATAACTTGAAATCCTAAACAACTAAACAGCTATTTACGGAGAAACGGCATATTATTTGGCTATTTTTAAGCTTGTGAAAAATAATAGAGTACCTACATAAAGTACTTTTTTTCTTCTCCAATATAAGTTTTGTGTACCACCTACATAAATGTATCCACAATACACAAAAGTTAGCTGGTAGAGAATGCTTCTTAGCATTAAGTTCACCTATGTACATTGTTTGTTTTGTGCAATAAATAAATAAAACTTGATTTAATGAGGATACAATAACACTTGATTAAAATGTTGTTAATCTGACATTGACAGTGACAGAAGGACGATCGTAATGTTTTTTTGTTGCAGTTTGCAACTCTCTTTTCGTTTTTTTAGCTGAATACAGTAAAAACTCAAAATATATTATAAACTGTTTCATTATTTTATTCCTCCAAGAACATTTATATTATTTCTCTCACGTAGACTTGTTGCGAGGGAATATCATAGAAACTTGAATCGTCATCATGCTTGAGACAGTGTAAACGTTGTCTGTCTACATAAATCTCTCACTCTCTCTCTGTCTCTTTCGTGTACGTACAAATTACTTCTTCTTGTCGGTGACGAGCCTGGTGATCTCGTTCTTGCCGGCGGTGAGGTCGGCCTCGTTGTACGAGAACTTGCGCTCGCGTACAATATGAATACGTACAAATTGCTTCTTCTTGTCGGTGACGAGCCTGGTGATCTCGTTCTTGCCGGCGGTGAGGTCGGCCTCGTTGTACGAGAACTCGCGCACCACGAACTTGCGCTCGCGCGCGTGCAGCTTGAATTCGTCCGACACCTGCACATACAAACAATCATTCATGTTTTACTTTTAATATGTAATTCACGAGTCTAAAGTGGCGCTGGGCAGGACACTTGGCCAGATTTGGTGACGGCAGGTGGTATGAGTCCCTGAGCGGTGGCCGAGAGGGAGCACTAGAGGCCGCGGCAGACCATCAGCCAGGTGGGCGGATGATATAGAGGCCGTAGAGGGAAAGACCTGGATGCGAATCGTACAGGACTAACTGGAGTGTCGTTTGCGGGAGGAGGCCTATACCCAGCAGTGTACCGAGTGTACCCAGCAGCAGTGTACCCAGTAGTATACCCGGCTATTATTTGAGCTGCCAATGAAGATGAAGATGATGATATAATTCACACAGAGAACATTAAAGGACACAATCCCATGAACGTATGGACGGTACCATGTCGAATCCGGTTGCCACATTTAATTTTTTTATGCTATTTCGAATGACGGGTCAAGCAGATGGGCCAACCTGATGTTAAGTGGAACCGTCTGCCTATGAACAGTGCATTATCACACAGTTCACGTCCACCTAGGACGCACCCTATGTGGCATTGCACCGCGCCCGCCACCCTGAGATAAACAGATGAAAAGTCTCATGTGCCCGTAATTTTACCGTGAACGGTAAAATCCCTTTAACCCGGAATACAGCAATGCGAGCACTACTGCTTTGCGGCAGAAATAGGTATGGTGGTAGTACTTCCCCGGACGAACTTTTTCACAATTTAACTATACTACTACTAAAAGTGTTAATATTACAGTTCTATTTTACCCACCCATAATAGTTATTTATGATACTAGTGCGGTAAGTTGGTTTTTACAGACGAGTAGACAAGTCGAGGGCTTACCATAGTCACGAGTTTGTAAAAACCAATTTCCGCACGTGTGTTATACAACGTTTTTCAACACATTTGCGAGAAAACAGTACAATAGGTAAACAAACTTATTGTAAATCATTAAATATAGCGCTCACACGATTTTGGCTGCAAGAGACCATTTTCTGCAATTTGCGCCTCATTCAAGTAGATTCCATATTAATATCAGATTCCTCGCTTGAACTCATGTTATTATTTTGTTTATAAATATCAGTCGGAAACTCGCAACAATCTTTGACATTCATAATATGAAAATGGCGTGAATTTGCAAATGGAGAAAAAATTAGAACTACATATTTCGTCTCATTTTTTCTAGTGAGAGAAACGTATTGAGCAAAAGCGCTTCCAAGAAGGTTCGATTATTCAGCTTGAGAAATAAGCGAACCTCGAATTGAATTGAGGAGATTTGAAACTCCTTGGTGGAATTCTTATATTCTCTTATGGAAATTAGAGAAAAAACCGTAAAGGATACGCACGCTATACAACAGAACGTGCGGTAAAATGGGTACTCTCACCTAAGTAACTATTTTACCGCACATTGAGTAATTTTTAACTTTCGAACAATTTATACAGGCTTCGTATATGCAGGTTTTGAGCAAATTTGTTGAAAAAGCTATTTATGCAATATTACTACTACTAATTCGTGTCACGGGTTCTTTCTTAGTACAAACCACGATACAAAGCGTTAGATAGGCTATATCTTTTGAGATCGTTGACCAAATACACAGTGGACTACACAGTTACAGCCAGAAATGCCAGTGTAGGACGTACCTTCTTGAAGAGAGTGACGGTGTACAGCCCGTACTCGTTGTCCTGGTGTATGAGCTGCGTGGAGCGCGGCACTATCATGTCCGTGATCTTCTCATAGTTGGCGTTCCAGTCGTTGAACATAGACCTACAATTACACAGAAATTGGTTCAAATGATGGCAGGAAAATTTCACTCACGATTCGCCCTACATTACGCTTGTACCAATCTACAAGAGCACGGCATCATTTGATACTCAGAGATTCAATTAAACAAACAGATACATTATTTTTTTATAAGTACATCAAGGACAGGATTAAATAGTTTTCATTACACCAGGCAGAAATATCCATACAATAAAAACGACTCGCGCCGCTCGAAAGTGTTTTTTATTGATATCTCGTAAAATAGGTGTAGATAATTTTACAAAACCTCTACTGTAAATCCTCGTTTTTGATGTATTGATTTTATTTATATAATTTTTTACCCAAAAAATGCACCATTTTAATAATCAATCTATCGTAACTTTGGGTTTTTTTTATTGAGAAAATATTGTCCTATTTTGTTTCTGGTACATTGATCCCTCGGAATTATAATCTAGTATCCATGCATATTTTTAGGGTTCCGTTCCCAAAGGGTAAAACGGGACACTACAAATATCTGTTATGTGTTAATATATCGCTGTCCATCCGTCTGTCACCAGGCTGTATCTCATGAACCGTTATAGTTAGACAGGTGAAATATTCACAGATGATGTATTTCTGTTGCCGCTATAACAACAAATACAAACAGAATAAAATAAATATTTAATCATACAGGCGATACAACAAACGAGTTTTTTCCGTTTTTATAGATAACTAGCGACTTGTCCCGGCGTCGCACGGGTAGTTTCAGGATGAAAAACAGCCCCCCCCCCCCTTTCCTATCCCCTCCCCTGGTAGCCTATGTCACTCAGGGTGAATGTAGCTTTCCAATGGTGAAATAATTTTTTAAATCGGCCCAGTACTTTTTGAGCCTATTCATTACAAACATACAAACATACAAAAATAGGTACAAATCTTTCCTCTTTATAATATTAGTGTAGATAATACGGAACCCTTCGTGCGCGAGTCCGACTCGCACTTGGCCGGTTTTTTTTGTTTGTTTGTTTAATAACCTCAACATAATCTATATAAGTAAGCTAGTCTTGAGGTGTACTCACTTGGGCACGATAACCAGTAGGGTGGTGAGATACTCGCTGTCCAGGATGAAGTGTTCCTTCTTCACCAGGTCGGCCAGGTTGCGAGTCAGCAGACTACCGCTGTGGACATTATGCATTAAGAGCTGTCAATTCCAGTACTTTCGATAAAAACACTGGTGCTCAGCTCGTACGTGATTATGAAGTTGTAACAATTTTTTCGTCAGATGTTTTGTACAAATATGTATCTTGAAGAATATTTAGATACGTGAAGAAACTTTTCTTATTTTTTTTACCACTAAATTCTGTATAAGCCTTCAAAAATCAGCTTATTTGCACAATTTTTTCTGAACTTTGGATCTTCATAAACGGTGAAAGTAATAAAAAAGTTTTCGGGGTATTACGCCCATTTTGTGTAGAATCTAAATTTGTTTCACAAAATTGTAAAACTTTCTCAAAAAAACGTACGTGCTGGAACAAGTTTTAGAATATTTTGCGCGTTTGTTGCCGTTTCGCAAGTAAGTAGCGGAATTTTCCGAATTCCAACCAAATGATCTGGCACTAGCTCTCATTTTACACAGTGCCTCCCTTTCAAAAATTGAATTGTACGAACCTACAAGATTTTAGTTCAAATCGAAAGGGGGCCCCTTAAGGCTATGGAGAGAGCTGTGCTCAGTGGTATACGTGATCAGATCCGGATAAGAACCAAGAGCACCGACATAGCTATCAGAATTAGCAAGTTGAATTTTTGTTTTTTGACGCTTTCCTCCAGTAATAGCACATTCCATAATAAGCTATAGCAGCCAGGACAAATCTTATACCAAACGAATCTTACAAACAAGTCCGGGTAATCCCGTAGTCGGCTTTAACGTCATCCACGGGACGTCGTTAGTAGTAGTAGAGCTTTTTTGTGAAAGAGTTCGTCCGGGGAAGTACTCCTAGCATACCTATTTCTGCCGCAAAGCAGTAGTGCTCGCATTGCTGTGTTCCGGTTTGAAGGGTAAGGGTGCCGGTGAAATTACAGGCACATGAGACTTTCATCTTTATGTCTCAGGGTGGCGGGCGCAGTGCAATGCCACATAGGTCGCGTCCTAGGTGGACGTGACCTATGAGGCAATGCATTGTTAGAGGCAGAGGTTACCGCTTAAGATAAGGCTCCGACATTCTAATAAAAAAAATACCCAAAAAAATATATACATATATATAAATAGCGCGTTTTTACTCAGCTTCTCGAACACGTCGTAACGGCTGAACCAATATTGATGAAATAACATGGGCAACTCCCCATTGTACAAAAAACAACATTTAGAACCGTACTAATAACTTCCATGAACGGGCCCTGGCTCATTTATATTTGACCTGGGTCAGCGGTTGCACACCTCCTTTAGCAGAACATGACCTGGATTTACTTACGTCTGTTTCTTCTCCAAGTTCTGTAGGTTGCCCTTGAGTGCATTGTAGGCCTGCGACTTCACCTTCAGATCAGCGTCGATCTGACCCACCTACAAACAAACAAACAAACATGTCAAACATGATTATAACTATAGTGAATTAGTAGTAGAGCTCCTTGAAAGAGTTCGTCCAGGAAAGTACTAATACCATAACTTTTGAAACAATCATGGTTATAAATAAAAAAAAAAAAAAAAATGCTGGACAGTTCACACAACATTATCTAGCCCCAAGCTAAGCAGAGCTTGTGTTATGGGTACTAGGCAACTGATATACTTAATACAATATATTACATAGATAGATATTTTTTATTATATGTAGAAAGTACCAAGAACAACCTGAACAAATATCTGCAGATCGCACAAATATTTGTTCCGATAACTAATGGTTAGCTGGTTCTAGTCCTGGCTTAGACAGGAGACTTTTTTAATATCCTCGAATGCAGTATTACTAACTTTAAAAAATAAAGGAGTCTCCATTATTTAAAACATCCTAACTTCAATATTTAAAGTATTTGTCCACCATGTAGCATGAACGTGGGATACACTGTATACTGTACTGCATACCGTACAGTAGCACAGAATACATAATAGTACAGATACAGAAGGTCGACTCCGCAAAATCATTTAAATAAATAGCGATTCTTGCCCCCACACAATAAAGTGCAATTCAGGTCGCACAGTGCTAATTACTTGCAGCTAAATTCACCTAGTAGTTCCCTCTCTTTCTATCGCGTAACTGTTATCTTTTCTGACTCACTGCATTGACTCGACAAGTCGAGCCCGCCGGGTACTTGTAGCTCAGTACCTAAAGTGAGGAGTGCGCTACGCCTGACTCTAGTAAAGGCTGAAGTATAATACAATAAATTAAAGAATATCTAACCTGTTTGCTGATGATATCAGCAATATTCCTCAAACTCTGCTTGATTGGATATTTGGCCATGTCCCATTGGAAACGGGTCAGGTAGGTCGGCAAGTCACCTGTAACCATCACACATGTTACAAACGGGTCAGGTAGGTCGGCAGGTCATCTGTAACTATCACACTTGTTACAAACGGGTCAGGTAGGTTGGCAGGTCACCGTAACTGTCACACATGTTACAAACGGGTCAGGTAAGTCAGCCGTTCACCTGTAGCCACCACACGTTATGTTAAAAAATATATGTAAAAAGAGTCCTTCAGGGCTGGCAACGCATTGGCAATACCTCTGGTGTTGCAGATGTCAATAGGCGACGGTAACCGCTTACCATCAGGCGGGCCGTAAGCCAGTCAGTCGAGCCATTACATAAAAAAAAAATGGTTTATGTAGGTAAGCAGGGCACGTATAACCGGCAAACATTATGGGTCAGGTAAGTCAACAGGGCAGCTGCGCAATTGAAACCATCATATATTTGTTACAAAGTGGTCTGGTAGGTCAGCAGGGTGCTTATTACCATCACACATTTGTTACAAATGGGTCTAGTAGGACTACACGGCATCTGTAACCGTCAAACATTTGTTACTAACGGGTCAGGTTGGTTTTATTTTGATTTTATTCCAATTTAATAAATTTAAATAGACATTGTATCTTTAATTGTTATTAAACATTAATATTAATTTATCCAAACATCATACAAATGCTGTTAACATTGACTTTAAAACAAGATTTTTTTTCAGAATTTAGTTTTATTAAATGTTGCGGTAAAAATATGCACACAGCTTTTTGTATGTGAAACTTTAAGAGCTTGAAACTTTGTATTTTGGCTTGTTTCATTATTTATTATTGTGATTATTTTTTAAAGTCATATTTAGTTTACAGTTAAATGACAACATGAAATATGGCGTAAAAAAATATCAGATTTACATAGATTGGGAATTAAGAAAAAATAAATGAAATTAATGTTAACTTGTAACTCTTATAATGTTTCATGACACCATATTTGAAATATCTATTATAATCGTCCTCCCAAAACACAAACGACATAACTCATAAACTTATTTTTTTACATATACCTAACAAAAGTGCTAAACAAAAAATAAACAAAAAATAAACAAAAAATAAACCAAATGGAAGCGAGAACAGAAAACTTAAATATCTAGCACAGTAAGTAAAGTGCTTTACAAGTAATTTTAATAGAAACATCTATAGCGCATGCCATTTTCTAAATGCACAACATTTCAATTTTAACATGACAGTAGAACATGCAAAATATATTCATGCACTACACATACAAGGTCTATTACAAAGATTCACTAAGACACCATAAGAACATTACTGCTACGAAAGAAAGCGCTTCGGCAATTTTCCTCAATTAGAAACAGAAATATGATTCCAAGTGAAAAACTGTCCGTCAGTCGTCGAACGAAGGTTGCAGAGGCGCACATCTTTCGTAGTAGTATACTCCACGCTAGAACTACTTCTCACTTTCATCTCGACTATGATACTAGTCTACGTTCGTCTACGAACGCGACATTGTGATTGCCATACGTTTAAACGTGTGTTTTTTTGTGGCATACTTATGAAAATTTGTTCAGTTTTGCATTCAAATATCGCGCGGCCTGCCACACTTTGTAACGTAAAGTTATTAGTACGTATTAACAATGTAAATACTGAAGCGTCAGTGTAAGAAATCTCATTCATAATTTACTTTTAATATTAGATTTAATACTCTGGGGGCTTAGTACGATAATGTAATAGTATTCGAAACTTCATATAGTTTCGAATACTATCAAACTCTCGTACTAAGCCCCCTGATCATAATAAGCTACAAATCCTACATCAAACCTTGTGGAAGCCTGCGTCAATATATTAAATACTAGTTTATATCAATGTTATATATAGTCATGAAAGAAACTAAATATTTGTAACAAAATCCCGCGATTCTCATAAAATAGTTCTAGCGTAAAACATTCTACTACAATAAAGCTATGAATAACTATTACATCGAATTCGAATTACGTCAATTTAAAAAAAATAGATCTGGTACGTTTTCTGTTTCTGCAGTGGCATTTGCAAATGTGGGCCAAATGTAGTTCTATGAACGTAGTATGTATATATGATAATGTTCTGTTCTGTACGTAAATATGAGCTTAGAATTTAAATGTTATGCTTATTTTGCAGAAATATTGTGTCTTACGACTAAGACTATAAATCGGAGTAAGTTGTCAATCTCGCCAACAAACGTTATGTCCAACATGTCCACCATTATTTATTTATTTACAAGGTCTTATAGATTAGGTAGAGTTTCAACATGAATTTCTCTACAACTGAAAATATATAGAATCATATTAAAAACAAAAGTTTATTTTATAATATTGTAAGATTATTGTATTAGGTTTAAAGCCACTATTCGATATCGTTCAAAATAATTCCTTTCCATCCCAATGTTGTCTGGCTGAGATAGCTCATAGCGATAAGACCGCCCATTGTACTTCCGTAAAGTAAGTATTGTATAGTAGGAAAAAATATTGGTATAATGGTTCCCTTTATGTCATTTACCAAAAGCAAGGGGCTATTTTGTCCTATTCAATATAGCACTTTCGAAAATTTGCGATGTGGGAGAGAATAAATCATAAGTGCTACGTTGTAAAAAATTATTACATTTATTTATGCAAAATATATCGGTATCTTAGTCACTTGAAGAAATTAGGATTTTTTTTACAAAATTAGTCTTCATAATATAGCAATCTAAAATCGTCAAAATTTTACGGTTTGTGTTCAGTTTCTTAAAATATCTTCCACCTGATTCATATTTGAACTCAGAATAGCAAACGCCAAACCAAACTAGCTATAATTAAACACGGACAATAAACAATTGCCGACCGTCAAACTATTCTAGCGGTAGAACGTTACATTTACATAGAAAATGGCTCAATGCGATTCAACAAATATTAATAGTTTTTGGAATTACCAACAGAACCTTTGCACCCGCGAATGCTATGCGCATCTATGACAGCGAAAATAAATCTTAGAATGGATTTTTTAAATTTGAATGAGTAAGTGTACTAAATCAACAAAAACACTCCGTCCGCGAACGGCACTAAAATAAATATATCTTTCAATATAAACCGAGACGTATCCGCCCTAAACATCGTACCAAAGACCTAAATTGCTGAGCAATTTTTTAAATAATTATTAGCTGAAATAATGTAAATGAAAATGCTACAGCTACAGAGCTTTCGCAAAAGCACTTGCAAATATTTCAATTCAGTTAAATACTTCCAAATAATACGTACTTAAAAGCGACGTTAAGGCTGTGTAAAGACGTACAATTTCGTGAATAGCCTAGCCACATTTAAATGACGCAGCGTCACCCTAAACTTAAGAACATAATACTTAAATGAATTATAACTATACGAGGCACAACTTTTATAGTGCGTTAGAATTCTTATGACTCGAAAATATAGGATGGCGCTCCCGACATATTTTTTTAAAGAAACGGCCAGCGCCATCTGCTTTTTTAAAGTTTATGTTAAAGCAATCACTGCAATCACAATCCTACAAAGTGGAAATGCATTTTGATGCTATACAGGCAGGCAGCGCTGTACGTAACAGAGTTTCGCCACTAGCTAAGGAGTCTTTATACAGGGCCTACCAGGAATGCAGAGCATTTGAGACTCAACCATCGTAAGACCCGATAAAATGCTTATTGATGTGATAAAACTGGGGCCATTTTATTACTACTAAGTGTCACAAGGTCAGTTGTTAAACCAGGGAAAAATTTACTTGAGATCTCGCTCTGACGACGTCATAAACGAAGTGTGAATTACCCGCAGTGATTAAGAGCGAAAAGCTACAAAGATTCACGAGTCTGAAGTTAATTTTCCAGGTTCTATTGATATTAATTGTTGGTGTTTGGTCTCAAATTCTCAGTTGGATGGGCTGAAGGCGGGTTGTCTCCTAAACCTTGCGATAAAACGTGATGCGGTCGCTCCTCTTCCTCGTCCTCATCCCACCGCGGCGAGCTTCGACCGCTCGACGGTTGCGACGGGTGCGAGACATAGTCTGAGTGCTCCCGGTGCTCGCACGGCCAGCACCCGTGGTGATCAGAGAAGGCCGAGTCACACACTGGAGACGTCGGCGTGGGAGGCGGCTCGCCCCCTCCAGGGTCCGCGTAAGACTCGATGCCTATTTCCAATTGCACGTCACCAACAGTTAAGATAATCCAAGATTTAGGCTTTACGAGTGCCATAAATTTAATAAATTGCATTGTTTTGTTTAGGTATATTAGTCGTTATCGCCTCGTTTATGGATGAAATAAAATAGGACGTTAGGATAGGAGCAAGATATAAAAATAATTAAAAAGGAAATAAATTAAATAGTAATAAATTAAGAAGCAAAAAGCGTAGACGATTTTTTCAGCTTGATTTGGTTAAGCTATGAATGTTTTGTGAGGCAGTGATTGCTATCATCTATAGTGACGCCATTATTGATGTCTTACGTGCGACTTCCAATCGAACCTAACATGAAATATAAAATATTACACAGTGACACGAAACACGATACTTACAGAAAATGTGACGAAAACTTTTATTAATACGTGATTTTGTAAAGTGCCTTGTAAAGAAATAATGAAGCCCCATTAAGAAACAAAACAAAACCTGTCTTCTGTCTGTGTCGTTATTTTGTGTACAAAATTGATGTTCACATAAATTTTGTACAGTGTTTTTTTAAAACATCGCTTTGCCTACTTAAAGACAAAGAAACAATTTCATGTAGCAATAAATGGCATGCAAACATAAATTATTTATAATTGAACACAACTCTTTTGCCATTTAGTGCCAGAAACTGTTATAAAAGAGTACAAAATCATCCTGTAACGTTGCTCGCTAGTAAAAGTGTTATAAAAACTATTTTAGTATTGTTTTATTTTGCATTTTTATATTCTTACATCTGTTTTGCGTTGAAAATATATTATTTTGAGAGTTAATTCTTTACATTGAAAAATTTACACACGTAGGTTAGGTGAGTTGATTTGAAACCTTAAGCTTAAGCTTGGTTTTAATTAATCTTGAAAAGAAGATACTATAGATTTAAAAACCAAAATACATAATAGCATAACGTACTTTACGTATATATTCATAAAATACTATAAAATTACATTTAAAGCGATAAAATACTTTTATAATATATTTAGAAGCCTGCATACGATAACTTTAAGCCTGGCATAAACTACAAGTTTTACTTACTGCCGCAAACTTTTTTCCATTTCTCAGACACTGAAATTTAATACCAAAATCTAACATTCTCATTCTCTATAATGCATATTCATAAAATCTACGTAACATTCTTCGATAGAACCAAAAATTAGAACGTACATTATAAATTTAATAAAAAGCAGTGTTTAAAATAATGTAGGTAGGTACATAAATAACATTTGTACAAAATATAAAAAGCTGGTGCATAGTAATTCGATATTATTTACTTACCAGAAAGATTGAACTACATATTTAGCAGGTACCTAAGTACTTTACGTAATATTTTACACTTTTAGTATACGTACTAAACTACTAACAATTCATTATTATTGACCCACAAATCTAGCAGCTTGTTTAAAATCTTTCAGTAAATCATATTTATAATTTGTGGAATATAAAATATATCGGCTATACTTATGGTATGCCCATGAAAAAATCCTAGAATCGTTACAAGAAAAAAATACGACAGTTCATAAATACTTTTTTGACGTTGAAAGAGAAACTCTTTCACAATCTGAAACACCCAAGGGAAAGTGAAACTCCGTCTAATCCAGGGGTTCCCAAAGTGGGCGATAACGCCCCCTTGTGGGCGGTGCAGGCCCACAGGCAAAAGGGTAAGAAAGGGTAATAAAAGGTAAGAAACCCAGAAAAAAATAGGGCGTCAAATTAGTATTCATAGATAGGTCATTTTCGTAGATAATACACCGCGGGCAATCATGTTTTAACAAGTTTTTGTTAAATAACCCGATTTGTGCATGTCTAATCTCCGCTAATATAGCTCACAATAATTAATTTAATTTGAAGTTATAGTGGTTATTAAGTAGGTGCTTAACATCAGGCGGGCCGTCTGCTTGTTTGTCACCTTATAATATATATACAAAAAAGGTAAAAAAATGGGGGCGCTATAAAATAATTAAGGGGGCGCGAAAAAATAATTTATTCTCAAAGTGGGCAGTAGACAAAATAGGTTTGGGAACCCCTGAGTCTAATCTATGGTACACAATCAACATTAGTGATAATTCATAGAACAATAGTTAATGCATAACGTCAAACAATGTTCAAATTTAGCATGGTTACGTAAGAAAACTGATGCATTCAGAACATGTCGATCTGTAAAATACATACATGGTAAATAACACCTCTGCATACACATTCTATAAAACATCTATTCACAAGTACATTTATAACATTCACAAAATGATGTGCATTCTAGGTTCGGATTAGTTGTATGTAAACGAACCTTTAAAAAAATAACACTGTCCACTTAACATTCTTAGCTGTTGTTCAAATGATATAATATATTCTGATAATAACGAATCTTTATAATATTTGTTACCTCAAAAGCCACTTTTGATTATCTTGAGTGAATGATCTTTACATAATTTCATAAATTTTCAATATTTTATACAAAATCCCAAAAAATCTAAAGTTTAGTTAATTTGTTAGGAATCTGTTCCCTCAAAATATATTTTTTATACTTAATTTCTTTGTAATCTACACTAAGATTCGCCATTAACAAGTTTTTTTTACAGAGGTATGCTTTAAATGTGTGAATTAGTTATTAGAACTTAATGAGGTGTTAATGTATAAAATATAGGAAAATAAAAACATTCTTTGATATGTTGCAAAATAAATAAACAATGTGATGTAAAAGAAAAAAGTATTATAACAAATAATTTAAAGAAAACAAAGATACATGCAAAATAAAATAAGTAGGTCAGTAAAATAAATTAAAACATAGGAATACATTAAAATATAACCATCTCCATCGAAATTTAGCGAGACATGCCAAGATCTTTTGCACTACTTTGTGCTTTTATTCATCTTTTCTACACCATTTCATTCTGTTCTATTTAATTAGTTTTACATGCTGGCAACAATATCAGACCTATATCAAATAGGCAGCTTTAACTCATCTATTTTAAAAACCTTCCAACTCCAAGCATGCCAAAGTATAGCTATCTTTTTCATGCAAAAATATCACTTTTAATTGCTATTTAAATCTCCTAAATTTCATTAATCATTCGAAAATATTTATAGCAATGGCACAAAACATTTTTATTCATCAATAAAAGTGAGTAAATATTTCAAAATTAAAATTATATGTCAAGTGCCAAATAAAAAACTTTTCGTTTGAAAAAAAAAACACTTACTGTTGTTTGCCATCAGATTCTCGTGAAGTTTATCACGTTGATCTTCTAGTACCTGATAAAAAGAGATTTCTTACATAATATGACATGGATAACAGTAAAATTGTAACAAACTTCATAAAAAAAATTTCATTGAAGAAACACATGGGGCGGATTACCCTAGCACAGGGCAGGGTTTAGGAGTCTTTCGTCATCGAAAAAAATATAGCGTAAATTCGTCACTGGATAACGCAACGAACGGGGGTTCTATAACATTATTTTAAACTTTAAATAGGTTACGTCTAGATCAAGAAGTTCCACGTCGACTTCCAAAAAGATTAATTACGATCCCTATTACAATTTGCCGCCGCAATCGCCCCTCTGATTTGATAAGCAGGCCAACTCAAGTGTTCAGGAAATCCCACTTCAGGGATTGGAAAACATTGTGAGGAATTTACAATTCGGCTCTTACGGAGTTGCAGCCTGCAACCCTGAGAGTGACCTTTTTGTAACAGCGACTGTTGATTATAATTTGTTTGAAACATTGCTAATAATACCTTTTTGTAACAACGATTCCTGTAGGTACATTAATTATATTTTTGTGTGATTTCGCGAATAAGGTATTTTTGTAACAGCGATTCCTGTAGGTACATTAATAATATTTTAGTGTGATTTCGCGAATAAGGTATTTTAGTAACAGCGATTCCTGTAGGTACATTAATAATATTTTTGTGTGATTTCGCGAATAAGGTATTTTTGTAACAGCGATTCCTGTACCTACATTTATATTTATTGTGATTTCGCGAATAAGGTATTTTTGTAACAGCGATTCCTGTAGGTACATTAGTTGTATTCTTTTTGTGATGTCGCAAATAAGGCATTTTAGTAACAGCGATTCCTGTACCTACATTTATAATATTTTTTTGTGATTTCGCGAATAAGGTATTTATGTAACAGCGATTCCTGTAGGTACATTAATTGTATTCTTTTTGTGCCTCGTTGCCTCTTTCCCTCGATTTTGCCAGTTATAATGAGCTTCTCTAAGTTGTCACTGCATTTCCGTGCTATATGACCCATATACTCAAGGACTCGCTGGAGTTACTATAACCGTTTTAAATTTTTTATCCGATATAGATACAAAATGATAGGCTCGGCACGCACAATAGAACGACGACATTTATAAGGTAGGAAGTTGGTTGGTGGTGTAAGCTCAAGACCATCATGGCTATCTCAGGGGAAGCCCTATGACCAGCTATGGACTCTAAACTGGCTGATGATGATTTCCATCATTAGAATAAAAAATCTGCGACTGTTTTCTGTATTTTTTTTTAATTTAAATCTAGTGGATTTACTTATTATTAGTTCTTAATTGTTTTTTTTTAAAAAACAGACATTTCAGAACCTTGATCAAAATGAGCCCAAACACTGCCAGGTTCTATTAACCATTGATAAGTTCCGTTTTCCACCTTCCGTCTCCATCATCACATCAGCTTGCTGTCACCACTATATTGTATTGTCATTGGAACTTGACAGGTATGACAAGTTTCAGTTCAATCGGATATTGGGAAGTGGTTGAAAATTCGATGCCAAGATTTGATTACAAGTGAAGCTAGCGTGTTCAAAATCTGCAAGTGTTCGGATACTGTCAAACATTGACCTGATTAATGTTAGCAATGTATTGTTAGTAGTAGAGCTTTTTTCTGAAAGAGTTACTACCACCATACCTATTTCTGCCACAAAGCATTAGTGCTCGCATAGCAGTGTGCCAGTCTGAAAGGTATTGGTGCCGGTGAAATAACAGGCACATGAGACTTTTCATCTTCATGTCTCAGGGTGGCGGGCGCAGTGCAATGCCACATAGGATACGTCCTAGGCGTCCTAGACATGACCTACGTGGTAATGCACTGTTCATAAGCAGAGGGCACCGCTTAACATCAGATGGGCCACCTGCTTGATCTGTCATACCAAGTTGTATAAAAAAATAAAAAACAATGCTGAAATATTAAGGTATGTTTATAGGTGTTGGAATGCTTACCTCACCGAGATACTGTGCCACCTTCCTAGTGACACTCTCAACAAATGTGTCCAGCTTGCCGAGGTCATCGGACAATCCAACCAACTGATCCAGAGTCCCCACCTGGAATATTACAATGAACCATTACCAAAACAATAGAATTAGACAATTAAATGCAGGACAGATGTATGAAGGATAACATTTCATCCAGTTCTTTTTACGTGAGGCGTTTTTATTTAAGGTTATATCAACTCAGTAATCCTTCACAATTACTGCAATTCGACTATGGAATAGTGTTTGTTACTAATATCGTGGTACTTGGGTGGGGAGTTGATATATTTAGATCCAAAGTATATAACCATTATCTCTCTCATGATCGAATCCTACAAATAATTCTTCTAATGAAGATCTTCTGACCATATTTCAAAACGTTTTTAAAAGATCATACAATAATGTTTCTGATAGAGCAGTAATGCTTTGAGACAGGCAGAGGCATCAGATATCCTAAATCATATTTCAGTACAAGCCCAACGATCAGGCAACACCTTAGCCATAGCTTTACCCCTTTGCCAGATTAATGGAAATGCTGGAATAATGGATGGATGTCTAAAAGTTGATTTTAAAACTGCCAGTGTCAATATTCTGCATTCTGCAGAAGTTATGTGCATGTGTCAGAATATAGCTACATAGCTGGATAAGGGGACTTATAAAAAGGCCAATCTGCAGGAAATGCCTGTTTAGAAGACACTGGGCTATGGGCCTTGTATGTAACAAGATCATTTTTACAAGTAGTTCATCCTCAAGAGTTCAAGATAATGCTAACCTTGGACTTGATTGGAATTATGAAATTTTGAAAGATATTCTTACCTTTAGGTCGGGGATTGGGAATTTATAGTTGACACTAAGGTTGCCCGACTTGGTGGCATTGTTGAGGGAGTCCCAGGTTTGCTGACAGGTCTTGTCGCCGGGGGCACTTATCACCCAGTATTCCGACATTTTCACCACTGAAACACCATCAAAATCTGCTTAGCAATTACACATAATCAAATTATACGTAAATTGAAATCGAATAACGCACAGAACTGTTCCCGTTACATTGTTGGAAGCACTATAACTGTGTTCCGTTTTCAGGAAAATCGATTATTCCTAAAGATATTGGAGCGAACACTGCAATGGGTGGAAGCGGTCAATCAATTGGTGTTTTCCTCGCGAACGCAGCCGCGGGCGCGCGCTGCACTGGATCAATACCGAGGCCGGTTCATTGGGGCCCGTTTGGCAGCCAGACGTCCTGACGCCGAGCTAGAATTATCCCAGAAATCACCCAAAATCACCCCACATACATCCGTCACTCCAGACATTGACGTCTTTTTGTCCCGCGCAGAAGCATTTTCCCACAACACAGGCCACGGTACGCTCTCACATAAATCACAAAACTCACCTAGAACGTAAAAATTACTGCTGTTTATGACTAAATATTGAAAACAGCAAATAATTTGGCGAAATCACAAGACAATCGGGACTAGCCCTTCTTCAACGCCATGAAAATTCACGTGATGCGGTGCTGCCACCTACAACGACTGATGTCCAGCTGATTTACGTCAGTTGTCTATGGTTATAAATTCCAGTTGACTAAGTATTTTCAATAGAAATAAATTACAAAACCAATGGTAAGAATATTTTGGCTACCTTTTTGTTGATTAAAATAGGGTGACAGCACAAATAAAGAGGCAGAAATTAAAAACTAGGCGTATCATTTGTTCATAAAAAAACTTTTCTCTATGACCTTTTCAGTGCCCACCACAGACTATAGGACTACCATCTGAGGCTGCCACAGATAACTTTTCTACGAAGGCTGTGAGGGTGGGTATGGCTTCATGTCACCTATAACTTCATGGGGTATGGGCTCGGAAGAAGAACTATTATACATCCATGGGTATGGGTTGGGTTGTGGCCACAGAATTACTCCTTCTTCTTCTTCTTTTTTTGGCGTGTTCAGCGGACCGGTAGTGGTGCCACAAGAGTTTGCCAATGACAGGTGATTAACTTGACATAAAACCAAAAAAGTGCTGGGAGTTTGAGGAAAGATAAAGGTACGGTCTCGGGTTGAAATCTGCCATTTTTGAAAGAAACGTCGTCATTTTTATTTTATTACATTTTAATGTGTTTTTTCGAGTTATTTCGTGTAATTTTAGTGGCATTTTAACCGGTGTAACTTGGATAAATGGCACATGTGTGATGTAGTGAAATTTGAGTGTATTGCGAGTCTTTTCGAAATGGTGGATTTTTTCCTGTAAAAACTCAGTTTTTCTGCCACAATTTAAGCTGGGTTAGGACTAGACGGAGACTCTTGACGACTTGACTATAAAACTATAATAATTATATCACTTGACATTGGCTAAATTGTTGCAAATAATGCACAGAAGCCATTACCTAAGAAAGAAGAAGAAGGTACGGTCTCTAGAGGGAGAATCATACGTGATTATGACTCCTTGTGCTGAGGTTGTGTTGTGGCACTCTCTATTTCAAACGTCGCCGCGGTGCTCTATGATTTCTGAACAATAAAGTATTGTTCTGACGTAGCGAAAAGTCTGACTGAGCTGACTGAGCTCCACGGCTTGTTTTTTTCCATTTTCAAAGTCAGTTCAGTTCAGTTATTGAACAAATGGCCCTTGCGGAATATCCTTCAATGTCGTTATAGTAACAGTTTGTAATGACACGGACAATGGCAGAATTGTGACAGCTAGCCACAGACAGATGAGATGCCATAAATAAATGAATGAACCTGCCGAAAATAAAATAAGAAAGAAGTGAAGTGAAGCGAAACAAAGATGCGAATTTTTGGCTATTTGGCTAAAAAAGTTGGCGATCTAACTGTGAAATACTCAAATCTCCCTGAATCTTACATCAAAAAGAGTTATGAACAGGTAACAAACGTAACTTTGCGATAAGTTGCATCGGAAAAACATAACCTCAAACTCTATTGACCACAACATCTTTTCTCATCTTTTTAGGTCTACTGGAAGAACCCAACCGGATACCCACAGTATCCCAAAGCTCAGGTAGCCCGTAAGAAGTTCCGTTTTACCACCAACAGGCCGTGGACGGCTCAGTTTAGACAGCAGAATGACCGGGGCATGTATAGGAAGAAAGTGTTTATTGAGCCTGTCGGAGAGTGGAGCTTTTTCAAGTAAGCTTACACACATCAATGAATAAATAATACTGGACAGTTCGGTTTAAAGAATTTATGGGTTGGATTTGGAATCGTTTGGCAGGAGGAGGACGGTGAGAGTAGAGGGAGAGAAAGGGGAGGGGTACCCCTTTGCCCCTGGTACCAGTCCCATAACAAGGTAACTTATAGTTTTCGAGAAAAAAAATAAAGAAATTTTTGAGGTTAAGTATTTAATTTTTGAATTGGAAGTGTCGAATGTTACGGGAGTCATCGCCAACTTGCTGGGAGGGTGAAGGAAATTCCAGCTGCGGCCCACTTGTCCAGGAAACTTGTGCTTTTAAAGAAAAATAATAAAGAAAATTTTACAAAATCTGAACATAAAATGATAATATTAATGATTTAATTTATGAGTACCTCTATCTGTGGAGGAGGGATGTTGAAAGAAATAAGAGAGATCCTTTTTAGGAATTAATTAATTTTATAAATTATGGATTTTATAAATGAAAAATGAATGTAACTACCTGAGTTTTTTTATTGTTGACTGACTGTGTGACTTGACACAGAGCACCCCGACAATAGTTGGTTAGGTCCGAAAAGATTGGCAGACCCGATACGGAGCACCCCGACTCCACGTGGTACTGTGCGTCACGCCCCTAGAGTGTAAATAAAAACGCGGAGCCAGTAGCTCGCGTGGGAGATCTTGAGTGGAGCAAGCCCGCGAGGCCGAGCGGAGTGAAGGGGGGAGCTGGCGAGCGAAGCGAGCCGGTGACCTCCGTAGCGTAACAAAGGTCGAGTGGGTGAAGCGACACTCAAGGGCGACCTCGCGAGAGTACTGGCGGGAGCACATACCGGAGTCCGACATTTAAAATATCATACTTAACCAAAAAAAACTTTTTTTTTGTTCGGAAACTGTAAGTTACCTTTGCATAGGAGTAGTACCAGGGGCGAGGGGGTACAAATCCCCCACTCTCCCCCCTCTCCCATCCTCCTCCTGCCAAACGATTGTAAATTTTTACCAAAATATCATACTTAACCTCAAAATTAACTTTATTTTTTTTCTCGGAAACTATAAGTTACCTTGTTATGGGAGTGGTACCAGGGGTGAGGGGGTACCACTCCCCCTCCTCTCCCCCTCCTCCTCCTGCCAAACGATTCTAAATTTTTACCGTTTTTATTATAGATAGAAAATACCCAGAACACCCTGCACAAATATCTGCAGATCGTACTAATATTTGTTCCGAGGTGGGAATCGAACCCATAACCTCCTGCGTCGAAGGCGGACCTTCGCCCGCTGCACCACAGAGGTCGTCAAAATGGCTTTGATTCTGTTTCTTATACTTTTTATGTCAGGTGGTATATTGCAAACGCCATTGCAGCTCGCAGAACAAGCTAGTGGCGACTAAAAATTGTATAGGAAGGCTCTGCCCTCTCGATGGACTAAAGACAGGGTTTTAAATTATCAAGATATTTTTTTTTTTTTTTTTTTTTAACATTGATAGACCTTTGTTTGACCACGATCTCACCTGTTGGTAAGTGACGATGTGGCCGAAGATGGAGCACAAAGGTCTAGAAGGTCTTCACTCTAGACTTGAAGAGACCCAGATTATAGTTTTCAGGAAAGACAGACGACGGCAGTGTATTCCACTCCTTAGCAGTTCGCATTATAAAGGTAGAACCGAAACGTTTTGTGCGAATAGAAGGTATACCAATGAGGTAAGGATGGTACTGAGCCGTACGCCTGCTCGTCCTATGATGAAAAGGAGATGGTGGGATCAGATCAGAAATATGACCTTTAATAATTATAGCGATAATTATCAAACAGATATTAAGCCCAGCAATCCTTTTTTAACTGATATTAGGTACATATCAACATTTATGTTAGAAGCAAGTAGTAAATAAATTATACACATTTTACAATCAAGGTAATCTTTTATAATTTTTTTGTTTATTATAGCATGAATAAAAACTTGCAAACCAAAATACGAGAATTTAATCAACTACATACTACTTAATTAAATTGATGAGTGGAATAACAACGTCATCAACCTCAACTGCGTTAACTAGATGGGGGTTGTCTGTATCTGAAGAACAAGCATGCCTCGATTATACTTATCAAGATAATTATCAACCTATATTTATCTTGATAATTATCTATGATTATTATCACTTCGAACCCTGACTAAAGACATTTTAAAGGATGCAGGAAGTCAGTGAATGGATGCTGCTCGAGTCATTGAGGGTTCCTCTTGGCATTCTATGGGGAGGCATATGCCCAGCCTTTTCACAGGCTGATGATGGTATTGCGAACAGAGTTGTAGGTGAACACTAGTACCAAGTATAATAATCTATTATTTGTTTTTCAGAGGTGACAGGGTCGAGATAATGGTTGGCAAAGACAAAGGCAAGCAAGGGATCGTAAGCCAGGTCATTCAGGAACGTAACTGGGTGTTTGTGGAGGGACTCAACACACATCTTAGGACTGTAAGTGATGCTTCCGCTAATTCTAATTCTAAGTGGGGGAGATAATGTTAATGTTAAAGAACTCCCTTTTCCGCATTCAAACTCTATGGGCGGTCCATTATGCGTGTGAATGGGGGAGATAAGATCAGCACTGACGTCCCACATTGGGGTGTATTAGAATAGAATAGAATAGAATAGTAGTTTATGCAACTGTCATATAAGATGGGGTAACAAAACACGAGAGTCTGCTTATGCGATAATAGGTTGACTCGAGTGTTTTAATACCTAAGTTATATGCAGTTTCATACACTACTTTATCTTCACTCATAGGAAAAGATTAATTTTTAACAATTTTTTTGACTTTTCTGGCAGGAGACTTTCAGTTAACGCCGATGCCGCGTCTAGAATATCTGGCGGAGTGAAAATCTCGCCATCACTACTCTCTTCTCCAATCATATTTTAATCACTTATAGGATTTTAGTAAACTTTTTTGGAATCCCGAATACAAAAACACGATCGGCAAAAAAATGTATGGGAAGCGCGGGAAATTAAGTTCAAACTAAGCATGCGTGCGCCATTTTTTCACAGCTCGAACTGCGCATGCGTGCGCCTTTTTTTTCATATTCAGGCTATAACCATAGACTAGTTTAATGAATTAATAAAAAAAAAGATAGCGGTACTATAATGAGTTTTATGATACAGTTGGCGGTACTATAATGAGTTTTATTCTTAATTTTATGTATATGCGTCTATAAACTGCGTCTGTATAGAACCGTCTTTGAATTCGTAATTCGAATTTTTCGATTTGAGTGTAGATAAAATACTTTATTGCACTTACACCTTATAGTACAGGCAAATTAGGTGATTTTTAGCAAAAGTGTGGAAGTAATTAGATGTAGTCACAAAACCTTTTCTAATTGTTTTGTTTGGCTTGAAAATCACCTCTAATATAACTTTCAGCAAATTCACCCCCCCGGAACAGGGTGAAATAGGGTGAAAACCTTATAATACCCGTAACTTAATGGGGAAAATAGATGTAGTCGGTGCAATTTGGCATACACTTAAGACCGTTATGATCTACATTTGCACCAAGTATTTTTTTAATCTGACTTACGGAACATACGAAAAAAAAAACATTTCTAAAAAAATCTTTTTTTCTGTATTTTGGCTCGGGGGAAATTGAAGTAGTCGGTGCAAATTGACAGAATTACCAGAAAAATGGGCCGAATAAATTACCAGGTTTGCACCTGGGTACCTCACACGGAAGTCACTTTTTCCATATTTTATTGTCGCTCTACTTCGGGGAAATTTCAGGCAATTCTGGAATTTCACTTAAACTTATTCATTTGATTAGTACTACATTCGCCAGCCATTTAATACTGGAATTTATATACGGAACATGCATTTTTTAAGTATTATATATGTAAATTCAGTGCGGTGCTAAGAAACTAATATATATACTGTGGCGCTACACTGCTAACACTGTCCCCCGACCGCGGGGTGCATCCGTATTGATCCCAGAAAATCATCCCACGAGCTGAAAGTAATAATTATTATTCCGGATTCATACAATCAATATTCATTTCATTTTTAGAGTCCGTATTTATCCCACCTAGAAATACCTACACCTAAAACGAGAAAAGTAACGTCAGCAAAAAAATATGTTATTATGGAACATCTATTTATTTTCACTAGAAACGGGATATTTACCATGTTTTTTTTTTTTTTTTTTTTTTTTTTTCTAGTGAAAATTATGCACATAACCATGATAGTTTCAAAAGTTATATCTATTTATTTCATAAAATTGTTGGTATAAAATAATCAACAAAGTAATAATATATACAGTGTGTCCCAAAAAGTAGTCTCAAGCCGAAGTCCAAAGAAAGGTTACCCCCAGAGATACCCGAATCACCCCCATTTCGCGATTTTTAGTAGTTTTCGAGTTATGTGTTTTAAGACAATCGGAGCTCTTACACTTTTTTGGCCATTGGGACTCGATTCGTTGAGGTAGAGTCCTGTTTTTTTTGTTGTAAATAAGATAAATACTAGGGCTACCTTGTCTGATAGCATTTACATCAATAGCACCTACTATTGCATTAAAATAAAAATAATAATATGTAGTTTTTTTTTTTTTTGCCTAAACTCTAACTTTCAATGAACGTTTAAAAAAAAACACACGTAATCTTTTTCATCCAAACCTATCTTAAAAACATGGCTGATGTGACAGCTATTAGTCATGTAACCTTGTTCCAGATTCTTGCACAGGATCATAAAAACACTCAATTTAATAAAAGTTAGTTCAATTTAAGAAAATGTTCTGCAAGTCGGAATTAAAAAGAAATGTGACAGTCTGAAGATTGTATTGCACATAAGCAATAGTAAAACAACCCATCTTTGTTGTTCAAGGACATTATTTTCTACATACGAGGCAGAAACCTGCGACAGATGGTGGGCCCATTCCAACTGCCAGATCGCCTAAATGGCGAGTCATACTTGAACTTTTTAAGAGAAGATTTAAATGGATAATCCACAGACATCATTTTACTAACACGCCGAAACATGACTTTTTAAAACGACGGCGCACCATGTCACTTTGCGTCAAAAGTTAGACAATATCTTAATGACAGGTTTTTTTTAATACTACTAAGAATGACTGAACAAGCAGATGGTCCACCTGATGATAAGCGGTACTCTCTTCCTATGAACAGTGCATTATCACATAGGTCACGCCCTCCTAGGACGCGCCCTATGTGACATTGCACTGCGCCCGCCACCCTGAGACATACAGATGAAAAGTCTCATGTGACTGTAACTTCACTGGCACGCACCCATACCCTTCAAACCGGAACACAGCAATGCGAGCACTACTGCTTTGCGGCAGAAATAGGTATGGTAGTAGTGCTTTCCCGGACGAAGTATTTCACAAAAAAGCTCTACTAATACTAACAAAATGCGATACTTGGTGATAAATGGATTGGCCGAGGCGGGCATATCGCATGGCCCCCACGATCTCTCGACTTAAACCCCATTGACTTTTTTGTTTGGGGATTTTTTAAAGAGATTGTTTACTCTCGAGAGTGCCAAAATGTGGAAGAATTGCGAAAAAGGTTGACCCAGGCAGAAGCAACAATTCAAAAGCAACAGAATCGCTTTTCTACGCTTTAAAGATAATTTTTTTAGACGATGCTGATTATGTATTGTGCAAGAAGGTCGCCATTTCGAAAATTTACTGTGATGATTCACTGAATACATGCAATGCTGAAAGTTATTATTTAGTTTTATTTAAGATTTAACTTAATCTTAAAAACCAGAATTTCGCATTCAACTGTTTAAATTGAATATCATGAATGATCCCGTAAAAGAATCTCAATCAAATTTACATGATATATAGCTGACATAATGACCAAGTTTTTAAGATAGGTTTGGAAGAAAAGTTTATGTGACTTTACTTTTAAAATGTCCTTAGAATGTAAGGGACTAAACAGAACTTTTAATTTTTCCATATTTTTTATTTTATTTCAATGCAATGGTTCGTGCTGTGGATGTAAATGCTTTTTTTTTGTTACTGTTTCGATTACTTTAAAAACCGATATCTGAGGTTTACTGTCATCACAAACAAAAATAAGTATAAAACGTTTAAAAAAAAGTGGAAGCCATTTTTAAAATATTTTTTAAGGAAAATCACGGACTAGTGTAGAAATCGTTTCAGAGAATCAGAATTATACAATTATTTATAACATAAGCTTTAAGGTAACATCAATATCCTATACAACGAGCAAAGATTCGTATATTATATAAATATTTGTAATGGCACGAGAGGCAATTGAGATTACTATATACAGAAATTTAAATAGAGAAGATGGTTTTCAATTATCTGGAGTATGGAAGCCTGTGGAGAGAATGTGTAAAAATCAAAAAAGTGTGGTACCTGCTACGCGACCGGATACCGATAGTGTTGTGTGTCGAGTTGGTGTGAAGTGTGACAATGAAACCGATGGTAGTGGTATCGTTCATAATAAAAGAGTGAGAAAGAGGGTAGATTGATATATCTGCCAGTAAAATCTACTCGCAAAGACATTAGTTAGTTCTCCCGTGATCAGATACGATTAGAATATGATTTAAAAATAGTTTTTAGTGCACTTAATCCAACCTAATACCGAATTTGTGCAATTTATAAATAAAATGTGCAATTTCTAAATAAATAACGAAATTCCGATATTAATATCGGAATGCCAATATTGATATTTAATATCAGAAATCAGTATAGGAATTGAAAACCTTCCGATATTACATGCCCTAAACGTGACAAACAAGCAGACCGCCCGCCTGATGTAAAGCAGTCACCGCCGCCTATGGACAACACCCACGGTATTGCAAACGCGCTGCCTACCATTAAGAGCCCTATTGATATTTCTCTTGAATTTACCCATCTGCAGATATTTGTTCAGGATGTTATTAATGTTATGTTATATGTTTTCGTTGGTTATTTTCTATGTATAATAAAAAATATCTATCTATGTAATGTATTGTATTAAAGTATATCAGTTATCTAGAACCTATAACACAAGCTCTGCTTAGCTTGGGGCTAGATAATGTTGTGTGAACTGTCCAGCATTATTTATTTATTAAATATTTATTTATGATGGTGACAGCGAGCTGATCTGATGATGGAGACTAAAGGTGGACAACGGAACTCCTCGATGGATGATAGTAGATCACTGGAAAAACTGTAGAGGTTATTTATTTTGACTTCTTTGCTTATATCCCAAAAGTTACACAGTCTAAAATAAAATTAAAACTAGTTTTGAAACGTCTATGATTGTTTAACTTTTTTACCATTTCTTTGGCCCCAATATCTTCTAAAACCCCCGAACCAATTTAGGTCATAACCTTACACAAATTGTACTAATACTATATACCCATCTACCAAATTTTATAAAGAATACTAGTTTTATAAAGAATATATCAACAGTTCGCAAGTTATCTTCAGACAAACATACAAACATACGAACGCCAATTATTAATAATTTGCATCCAACAAAAATATATGAAAATGATAGTAAGGCATTTTTGTGTCTGACCGTACTAATATCCATTGTTAAAGGTCGTGGCTTGGTATGAATCCGGACTACATTTTGCGATTAATATGGACAAATATACAATTTTATTATTCGTGGAATGAATACGGGCTACATTTTGGTATGAATCTGCACCCCACCCACGCCGTTGATTTCTTATTAAGATATATTATTAAGAAGTACTTCCGGTACGAAATTTGTGTTTTTTTTTACGTGCGAATGTGGTAAACTGATAGTATATACCATAATAAAATTTGCACGACTACATAAGTTTCCCCCGAAGTACTATTTACAAAAAAAGAAAAAAAACTATGTTCCGTAAATCGCTGAGGTGTGCAAAACTAATATAGTGTTTATAATACTTATAGAAACCTTGTGTAAGTTTGCACCGAGTACATAAATTTCCCCCGAGCCACAAACTAAAAAAAACAAATTTACAGTGTTTCCCACTATGCACGTAGTTTAAATTAAAATCCATAACGCACTAAGACTGTCTCTATAAGTAATTGAACTTCCACTTAACACTTTTTTGTATTTTCAAAAGTTACAATTTTTCAAAGTTTGTACCTAATATTTAAAAGCCTTCCGTATGCGCCAGAAACGGTGCAAACCTGGGATAAGCTTCTTTTCGTGTCATCTATCGATTCCATAAGAATCCACGACTACTCGACTTAGGGCAACACTTTTTGCTAATTTGCCTGTACTATTAATACCTACCTTACCTACCTTTACCTTGTATTGTGCATTGTCCCCCTGCTAATCCTGGCCCAGTCAGCCCAACTCCTTAAAATAGCGGAGAAGGACTGAAGGCTGATGGCAGTACTGTTCCAGTATCCCCGAGGGAGCTATAATGAAGTGAGACAAAACTTGATCAACTCCTGGAGTCCGGTTTTTTCTCTGGCTTCATTTGTGGCTGTGCGGTGTAGTGTCACATGCTCCTGCTGTCCATAATCAACACCTTCGGACACACTTCATCAGTGTTGCCATCAGGCCATCAGTTCATATTCAAAATTCTGAGTATTGGATGTTTCTGCCAAATATTAACAAAATCGGCTGGTAAATGGCGCTCCAGCAAACTTCCCCTTTTTTATATGTATCAATTCAAAAATAGCTAACTTAAAAAAAAACATCAAATTTAGAACCGGTATATCAAGTTTTGTCATGATTAGTTGAAAACTATGTAACCTGTAAGCGAGTACCAACATACAGAAATTTTGCAAGTTGCTCTACCTCAGTTTGCAAAAACTGCTCTACCTCCCACTTGTAACAGTTGCAAGTTGTCAGTGAATGAAGGCACTCGGGGGAGGCCTATGCCCAGAAGTAGAGGTCAACCAGCTAATGATGATGTGTCTTAGAGCATTGATTTAAGAAGATTATTTCGTATCTATTTACTTATACAACTTGTTTATTGTTGCTTTTGGTATGTATTAATCTATATCTAGGTATCTATTAATGTTTTAGGTGGGCAAAGACAAGAAATTCCCCGGTGTAACAGTGCAGTCCGAAGCCCCAGTGCTCGTGACCACAGATGTGAAACTCGTTGATCCAGAGTCACTGAAGCCCACCGAGTTTGAATGGAGATTCACCGAGGAAGGTGACAAGGTAAATAAACTGAGTATGGCTGTGGTGTGTCCAGACTAAATAGACCCCTCCGTCTCCTCCCGTGGATGTCGTAAAAACCGACTAAGGGATTACCCGGACTTGTTGATAAGTATCATTGGAATAAGATTAGTCCTGGCTGCTAGCTTAGATAAACAATGTGCTATTACTGGAAGAAGCGTTAGCCGAGTCAGTCGTGGGACGCAATGGCGGCGATGAGCTCACCACTTGCCACGTGTATATTCCACAATGGTGCAACCCACTGTGAAAAGAGGCCCATTGAGGTTCTGCCTACCCCCCTTCGGGGAACAAGGCGTGTATCTATGTATGTATGTATGTATGTATATTGAAATTTTCTTGGAATTATGGATCAAGCAAATGGCTCGCCTGATGTTAAGCGTTACCCTCTGCCTATGAACAGTGCATTATCACATAGGTCACGTCCACCTAGGACGCACCCTATATGGCATTGCACTGCGCCCGCCACCGTGAGACATAAAGATGGAAAGTCTCATGTGCCTGTAATTTCACCGGCACCCATACCCTTCAAACAGGAACACAGCAATGCGAGCACTACTGCTTTGCGGCAGAAATAGGTATGTTGGTAGCTGGTAGAACTTCCCTGGACGAACTCTTTCACAAAAAACTATACTACTACTAAAATATGGAAATACAAAAAGTAGACAAATAAGAAACTTAAACTTTGAGGTGGCAATGCGTAGGCAATATCACAGAACTGGGGAATAAATAATCGCGTCGTACGCACTTGGAACCGGCTACCAGACTCAGTGATCAGTGCCCCTCAGTGAATTCTGTCAAAAATAGACTTCACAAACATTTAAAGTGCACTGATAAGGAGTAAGATATACACGCATCAGCTCCGAGAGCTGCCTGTGTATTATAAATAAATAAATAAATAAATAAAATAAATAAATAAAGGTTCTCATCGATTGACCTACCACAAACCAGATGCAGTGTTGGACGGTCCCCCCTTTGAGCTGCGTCTCCACCGCACGGCCACAGGCTCGCGTGGCAGCCGGCTTGCGAGCTAGCTTCGCGATCAGCCCAGAGACACTGAGTCGAGCCTCGTGAGGCAGGCCGAGCCATCAGAAGCCCTCGAGCATCCAAAATATACAGTATATGGAATAGCCTCGCGAGCCAAAACCACCATCCACAACGAACAAACAGTGCACACTGAGGTATCTTTGAGCATGTCGCATTTACCGACAGCCGACGGCTCGACCCCGAGGCACGCTCGGCCGAGACAACGTGCACAATTCATTTTAACATTCATTTATTGTATTAAAATGTATTTTTATGTTATAATGCTGGGATCTTGCCATTTTGTTATTACTTTTTCCATCCACCTTGATTGAGAAAATAATGTAAGTACTGTGAATTGTAAATGGAACTCTACACTAAGCGTTCTCATAAGCTTTGTGCCAGTATTAATTAATATCTAACCTCTTTTTTTCAGGTCCGAGTGTCTCTGGCCAGCAGCCGCATCATCCCCGTCCCGAAGACAGCTGAAGAGACCATAGAGTTTAAGAGCAAAGAGCTTTACATAGAGAATGCTGATAAGGATACAAAAGCAGATGCCACTACTGAGGTAAACGCGCTTTTCTGTCGCGCAGAACTTTGTGACCACTCTGTACATCTGGAACTCACTGAGATTGTCTGTTTTACTGGTGATTGATATAAGGTCGCAGGAAGTCGGTGTTTTTCTTATACAACTTGGTATGTCGGATCAAGCAGACGGCCCACCTGATGTTAAGCAGTACCGTCTGCCTATGAACAGTGCATTACCTCAGAGGCCACGTCCACCTAGGACGCATCATCCTATGTGGCATTGCACTGCGCCCGCCACCCTGAGACATAAAGATGAAAAGTCTCATGTGCCTGTAATTTCACTGGCAACCATACCATTCAAACCGGAACACAGCAATGTGAGCACTACTGCTTTGCGGCAGAAATAGGTATGGTGGAAGTACTTCCCCGGACAAACTCTTTCACAAAAAAGCTCTCCTACTACTGAGTACCTGAGTACTGAGCATCCATCTGAGTACTCAACACCAATACTGCATTCCGCCTGCCAAGCGTGTAGATTATGGCCCGTCCATTGCATTCTATGAGGCGTCGTCCACCAGTGGACATCTGATGATGACTGCTTATGCAGGTTTACTCTCGCTTATCGAGAGTGGGGTGTTGGTACAATTTTTGATCAATGTCTTGTTTTAGGTGACATTCGCGCCGAAACTACGTACCTTTGAAATGGATATAATGGAAGAAATGGGTATCAAAGAGGACAGAGTTCCAGCCAAGTCCTATTGGTATTAATAAAAATAGAATTGTTGATAAAATAAATAGTTTTTAAATTTATGTTGTGTGTTTAATTATGGCCCAACGGAGATCATAGAAGCACTCACCTTATCACCCAACTGTCACATACATAGTCCTGACCCCATACTAGGAACCCCTGTGTCGTGGGTATCAGGAACTACGAGTACCATGGAACCATAACCCCCCCACCCCCATAGTGCCATGTTGTGATGGCACAGTCATCGCACCCTGCGGTGACTGCGTGACTTCTCCTGCTTCACGTCCTCGCCAGCAGAAGAAGAGTTACGCGCAAGTGTCCCGTCCGCCTAAGCCGCCGAACCCGGCGCCTTGCGCCGAGCCTCGTCTGAGGAATGTGGCACCGGAGAAACCCGTTCTAAAAACGCAGAGAGTCGACGTGGACGGCTTCACCCTCGTGGAGAAGATACGACGACCAAGATCGTGCCGCAATCAACGCGGCACCGGTCAGATACTGGCTGAGTCGGCAACACTGCATGCAGTTGAGCCGACTATCAAGATCTACCTCTCCCGAATAAGCGAGAGTACATCAGGAGTACTCCGGTTCGTGACGTAGAGGTGCCAGGGCCGGATTCAGGGGGCGGAGATCGCCTGTCTCTTCAGCGCCTGCAGACGAACAGGGCCACTGACTTTAAGTGATATGCTCTCCAGGTCCAGGCGAAGTATAAGGATGTGCTCCTTGATCCGGATTTCTGGCCAGCTGGCATTGTTTACCGACGCTATAGGGAAGCGTTATTGGAACCAAATCCCTACTATGTATGTTAGCCTATTAGGTATATATTGATATGGGCTTAATGTTTAAGTATAATTTGATTGTACATTTTCCAGGTAGCCTGACATAAAGTTTATATGATTATTATTATTATAACACCCAGACCCGGAACAAATATTTGCAGATTATACAAACATTTGTCCCGCAGCGGGAAACAAACCCGCGACCTTTCGCATCTCAACCGGCTACTCGCCCGACTTGCTACAGAGGTCGTCAGAATTAGTAAGTTGAAGTGGCAGTGGGCTGGCCATGTAGCTCGCGGAACTAGTAACCGTTGTCAAAGTGAAAGTCAAAAAGTATTTAATTCATTGAAATCACAAGGATCATTTTGAATCGTCTTATAAAATAAATTTAATCCTGTTCCAACGCGACCAAACCTAGAAGAATCAGGCAACAAACACGGTATTTTTTTTTTGATGATCCTTCTTACTACTGGAGTGAAGCGCCTATGTGGTGCCTCGAGAACAAGTGGAAGCTGATTCGAAGAAAAAAGGAAAACCAACTTAAAAGCCTCAGGTAGGCAGTCAAAAGTAAGATGCTAGAGAGAATCAGCAAGAGTTCATAAGGCAGCACACGCTACGCTTGATCTACTTGATAAATAACACATCAATAATAAATTATATTTAGGTACAGACATTGCAAATTAGTACATTATGGTGGTTGTAGAAAGGATGGACCAAAGAAATTATGGATGGTATAGAAAGGATGGACCAAGGACATTATGAAAGTTGTAGAAAGGCGGTGAATGGAGGCGGCTCAAGACAGGTCGTCGCGGCATTCTATTGGAGAGGTATATGCCCAGCAGTGGACTTCTACAGATGCTGATGAAGAATGTGTATTGTTCTAGTGGGAGGTGTCGTCTTGGGTTCGAATCCCGGTCATGTAGGCACTTCTTTGTATATATTCTACTACCTGAATAACCGTGATTTGCTACGCATCACATTACAAAAAATCCGGCCAAGTGCGAGTCGGACTTGCGCACGAAGGGTTCCGTACCAATATCTATAAAAACCGGCCAAGTGCGAGTCGGACTCGCGCACGAAGTATTTGTTGTTATAGCGGCGGCAACAGAAATAAATCATCTGTGATAATTTCAACTGTCTATCTATCACGGTTCATAAGATACAGCCTGGTGACAGGCGGACAGACAGACAGATAGATGGACGGACAGCGGAGCCTTAGTAATAGGGTCCCGTTTTACACACTGGGTACGGAACCCTAAAAATTAAAACGTTATCACCCCTTTTTACCCCTTTTTTAAGGTTTTTTATATGTAGTACTTGAAGGGCAAAAGTCCCCAAGGGCGTAGCGAGGTACGGGCAGGTAGGGGTAGCTGCCACCCCTTAGAAGAGCGGTCGTTTTTTTTATTACATCCTTTCTTATACACCTTCACGTGGTGTACACGCATCAAATTCGTGAAAAAGATATGCACCTACCTAGTTATCAACTTGAATGAATCACTTAGAATGAATAAATTATCTAATCAATTTATAATTAAGTTGATGTCCTGACTCCTGACTCAATGAATGACTATCAACGCAAATTCTAAACCGTAAGTCATATAGACCTGAAAGTAGGGTACAACATTCCCTGTGCTGGGATTTCCTAAATTCACCCTTGAGGGTGCAGTGAAGTTTGTATGGAAGAAACTACGGATGAAGTTGTGGACATTCCACTAGTAGACTAGTACATAATGGTGATAGATAGTAAGTCGATTGAGTCGGTAGGTAGGTATTCACACTAGCTATTCCTTTTACAAGATAGGTTGTTCCTCGTGGTCAGCTAGGCACAACAGCGTCAATAGATGGCGCTGTTGCCAAATGTGGAAGTATTTTATATATTTATGAATTAAAATGTGCATATTATGTCATAACACTAACGTTCACGCAAATGGTGAATTATTTGCTATGTACCTAGCTATATTTCAGGTTATTTTAGTCTCTAGTTTTTACATACTTGTGCCGAGCAAATTCCGAACAATATGAAAGCCTACTCACGCACACAGACAAGGATATTATTGTATTAGAACTATTAGCTAATTTCGGCGCGCGAATTTCATAAAGGTTGGACCATTGGCTTGGACTCTCGACTCTGAAGTTCTAAACCCGCGTCACTGGGTTCGATTCTATACTGCCTATATTTTTTAATTTCTTTTTCTTTTTTTAGTTTTTTTGGTGAACCAGTGACTAGAACTCTCGACACTTAAACCACGGTACTGGGTTCGATACCAGACTAATTTTTTTATAAATGTTTTTGTCATGATTAACGAAATACCCTGATTCTGGTCCAGCCAATATTATGACCTTGTACTATTATTTATTCTGTGTTAAGACTGTGAAGTGAGTGTTTTGGTGTGTCCTTATTTCAAATCAATTTTTAACCGACTTCAAAAAATTGAGGAGGTTCTCAATTCTCAATGTTTGTTATGTCATATCTCCGTCATTTATGAACCGATTTGAAAAAAAATACTTCCAGATTGGTCTAATTTTCATCAATATCGGGTTCTGATGATGGAATCCATGAATAATTGAGGGAACTCCTCAAATATTATAGGCACACATATAGCGATTTCGGTATTTTCAGCAACAAGTCAAGCATGTGCGTTCAGAAAGTATCATTTTGTGAAGTGGACCCAATGAAGAAGACCAGAGATGGCCATTGGAACTTCTCAATGATAAGTATTTCACGGGTGGCGATAAGGCTGACTTTCCGATATTTTGCATACCTGTCATAAGTTCCGATGACAATACAATAATGATGGTGACAGCGAGCTGATCTGATTATGGAGACGGAAAGTGTACAACGGAACTCTTTGATGGATAATGGTAGACTGGCCGTGTTTAGGCTCATTTTGAACAGGACACTGTTCCGATCACTAATTTACAGCGATCTGATCTGATTATAGAGATGGAAGGTGGACAACGGAACTCCTTGATAAGTTAATAATAGACTGGCCGTGTTTAGGCTCATTTTGATCAGCACACAGTTTTTTTTCTAAATAATTATTTACTATTTTTTATAGCTTTTATGGATAGATCATCGTCAGCCAACTGAAGTCCACAGCAGGGCATAGATATCCCCCATATAATGCACATAGAAACTCAGGTAACATAATCACTATGCGTATCTCACTCAGCGTATCTTTGGTAGTGATTCTGTGCTGCTCTAGTAGTTACATGATTCATAACTAGTAGGTATTAGCAAAGGCAATCTTATAGGACTTCGTTAGGTAGTTGTTAAAGTAATCAAAAACATAGGTAATTTTAATTTTCTTTATTTACAAATATTACGTAATATATTTACAAGTAAAAAAAAAAGCGGCCAAGTGCGAGTCGGACTCGCCCATGAAGGGTTCCGTAGCAGCAAGTAACATAATATAAAAGTTACTCCTTAGCAGTTCGCATTATAAAGGTAGAACCGAAACTTTTAGTACGAATAGAGGGTATACTAATGAGGTAAGGATGGTACCGAGCCGTGCTTCTGCTCGTCCTATGATGAAAAAGAGACGATGGGATCAGATCGTGAAGTTCCTGGGAGCATTCCCCGAAGTGTAATCTATAGAAGATCGAAAGGCATGCGACTTTACGGTGGTGCTAGAGACTCCGAATCTTAGTCTCCGCCATATGTTGCTCATCCATAAGCCTGAAAGCTCTGCGGTCGATCTAGTCCCTGGTGTTTGGCTGAGCCATCCCAAACGTGGCAGCTGTACTCCATACTAGCCCGGACTTGTGCTTTATATAGACTCAGAAGCTGTCCTGGTGTGAAGTAACGCTTTACCTTATTCAGGATGCCAAGCTTCATGGCAGCTGTTTTTACCTTATAGACTCGATGTAGAAGCCAAAGTTGAGAGTAGGCGTAATTGAAACACCTAAGAGCTCAAGGTGATCCTATAGCTACAGGTACATATCTGAAAATTGGAACTTGGAGAAACTTTTTTTTTAGACTTTTTTTGACAAGGGTAGACAAGCCTGCCTTTTATAGGCTTTGAACTTGACTAGATTTTGGTATCGCCCCAGTCGTATACAGCCTTGAGAGATAAATTCAGACGCTGCAGCATCTCATCTCTTAGCACCTGAATTTCATACTGCCTAGCACACGCAGTGGAAACGTATTTCTCCACAACAGTGCTGTCATCTGCATACACAATGATGCCGGGCATTAGCAGATCATTATTGTACACCAGAAACAATGTGGCAGATACTGACCCCTGAGGTACTATGAACGCCGGGGTTCATAGTCAATTGATCCGACGAGCAGCCGTCAAAACTACTCGAATGGATCTTTTCTTTAGAAATTGTGCGAACCAGCAATTGAACTGGCAGTCCGTAGGCAATAAGCTTGCCAATAAAGCTAGCATGCAAAACCCTGTCAAAGGCCTTCGAGAAATCTAGTGAAACAGCCAGTGCTTCACCATGTTTCACAATGGCCTCGCTACAAATGTGCTCAAAATACACAATCAGTAGACCGGTTTCGGAGAAATTTCATTCTGGTAAATAGATGTGACTTCCTCGGCGATCGATAATAATTGCCGATCGCTGAGGAAGTCACATCTATTTACCAGAATGAAATTTCTAAGCATTTCTGGTTATTGCGTACTCTTCGAAGAACAACTTCGGGCAATATAAAATTTTTATAAAATGTCACCAGTTTCGGTAACATATTAGTTATGAAAACTTCATCGCGCTCAATTTCTATTATCGTGATTTCTTGGGTCGGAGAAATATAGCCGACGAAGTAACATTTCATCATTGATGAAATCCGCAGTTGACCCTGGATCTGCAAGAAGAAAGGTTACCATTCATTAGAAAAATGTATTTCTAATTATTTTTGTTAGTTTTTGCAAAAATAAAATATAGTCTATACTAACCTGATAGTAGAAGTTGTGTTTTTTATTCATTTGCAAACTTCCATCGCCAGCCACGCAGAGAGGAAAATTTTTCCCAGCTTTGGCAGCGGAACTAATGTCTAGACCTTTGCGAGCCAGTGAGGGGAAGCATTTTATTTCTAAAATTGATTTTTCTTCTTCTATAACCCCTGAAATTAATTAATTCCAAAAAAAAAAAAAAAAAAAAAAAAAAAAAAAAAAATATCACTTACACTACACTAATTACACTATGTTTAAAATATTTTACACTAATATAATAAAGAGGTAAACTTTGTAGTTTTGTTCGTTTGTTTGCGAAGCTACGGCCAAAAGGCTAGTACAGTATGAAAACAATTACTTGTAATAAATTAGTACTAGGTACGTACCATCTGGACTAGCTCCTAGAAAGCCAAATTCTTTGTCAATAAAAAGCCCTGCTGGTCTTACAGCTTTCTTCATTTTTTCTATGAACAGTGTTCGTGCCACCGATTCATTACGTTGACCATATGCCATGTCACTCGTTAGAACGTTGCTTTTGTATAAAATGCTCTTCACGTGGTTGTGGCAGGGTGTAGTTGCTTTTCTTTTACATATCTGTAATAATGCCAAAATTAATCATATTCTAATTTATTTTGAAACACAACCTAACCACCTCCTGCATCAAGTACTTTTATTATAAGAAAAACAAAAACCTCTACTCAAAATTGTACCCGATCTTGGTATTACATTACTGGTACAATGACAAATCTACATACAAACATACTTCTAAACACACTAAACATTACCCTCCTATTACAAATCAGTTGATTTGTTGAAGCTACGAAAACGTTTTAGTACGAGCGGCGACCGTATGATCTACTTCGTCATTTGATACTAAGATAAGACACATGGCACAAGATTATAAAAGTAATGCTTAGTCTAGAAAAATATGTGACAAAATTTTTAATCGGCCGAAAGTACAAAAAAACTACCACTTCCAGTGTTTTTTTTAATGGTATTTACGTCATTTGGTATCAAATGACGTAAATACCATTACACTAAGCATCACTTTTGTGATCATGTGCCATGTGTTTTATCTTAGTATCAAATGACGAAGTAGATCATACGGTCGCCACTCGTACTATTTGTGGCATAGCACGAATGACATTGACCAGCAAGAAGAACATGGGAATAAACTAACCGTTCCAAATTGGCTTGCTGTGAGCCTATCAGCTCTATATGTATTATAATTGTCATTGTCATGTTGCCCTATGGTGAGTAGCTCAATTTCATTTATTTCATTGTCTGTTTTTTGAAAATCTTGAAGTTTTGAGAGGCATGCATCCTTCAAATCTGATTCTATAATAGGCTCATTTGCCTCTTGTGCCTTTGGGCCATAATGTTTGTCAGGTTTGGTCTTGTGGGCAAAAAGCCGTCTTCGAGTGCATTTTTTTCGCCTAGAGTGGGATTTTTCTTTCTGGACAATATATTTTTGGAAAGTTGGCCCAGGGCTAGAATTTGTGTGATGTTTCCAGGCACTTGCATGCCATTTTTGGCCCGTAGAGTGTGAAAGTCCTTTAATATATTAAATATATCAAAATAAATAAATTGATATATACATTTTTCACTAAATTGTTACATACCTATAATCCTAAATAATAATTCAAAAGTATCTCTGATTCGTGTCTGTTCGCTACTTTTCATGACTTCACTATACGACTGACCCGTTATCTTGATGAAATTTGGTACGGAGATAACTGAAACCCTGAGGATGGACATAATATACTCTTCGTACCTGCAATATATACTCTGCGTTGATATGATCCACCTTTGTGCAAATTTAACCTTTTGCCACAGATGAATTTGCTCAAGACGCTCATAAAATTTTCCACCACATTTGTTGTGTCATTTGATAGCCGATGGCATTTCGACATGATTGCCTCGTTTGCTGCACAAATGAGCGCCCAAACTGTGGGTGTCTTAGTTTTTAGGTCTTGTAGAGAGTCGGTATCAGTCTCATCACTGTTATTGCAGAATCGACAGTAATATGGTTTGCAGTCTTTGTGGCAGCCAAAAACATGAGATGGGCCATTTTTGAGATCCTCCCTCAGTGACTTACGGTCTGCCTCTATTATTATTTTCCGTGCCACAACGGTTAGTTTCTGTAATTTAGGCTTTAGTATTTTTCTGCCTGCTAATGGCAATTTTGTGTTTGACAGAATCTGAAAAATAAGAAGATTTAGAGATTTGAAAAAAAGAAGATTTGATAAGAATCAGGGCAGTGTTATGGAACGCTTCCCATCCAAGTTCGATACAACATATTGAATACATTGGTTATATATTATTACCTTGTACAATGCACCCGTGTAGTTTTTAATAACATGATTTTTGCACTCTATTTTCTTTATTTGCATTCCATAAGAGACCTTTTCTCTCAGTTGTGCAAAAACCGATGAGTCTCCATCTCCAACAAAATTTAAATATTTGACCCCGTGCATCTCTTGGCTCCTCTGAAATCCTTCTACTAGAATGGCCGACTCCATCCCCGTTGATGGTCCCTCATAGTTTTTGAAGCAGGTGTGCTCTGGCACTGGCTTCGTTTCTTTTTCATAAATGTGGCAGTGGTAGCAATATTTATTTTTAATGCCTATAAATAAACATTTCTTGCTTTCTTTACCAATTATGCAAGCCTGAAAAATGTATTTCAAAATTATAATCTATTATGTACAGCATTCAAATAAAAGATAAACAAAAAAGTTTTCAAGAGAAGGAAAATTTACCATGCCTGATGCAGAGCTGTAGTTGTGACCGTAGGATCGTTTAGGCCAGCCACCATCCACATATACAGTCACATGTGGAATACCATTTTCATCAACACGGTTTTTTTCAATGGCGATGGCCTTCTCCTGTTCTCCATTCTTCTTTATTACCTCAGTTAGATGGTTCATCCAAACATCGCCTAGTAATTTTTCAGTTTTTAGGAACTTGCTTGCTGACACTGTAGGGATGTCCATCAAATTTGTGATGTGAGCCGCCTGGGCGTAATAGCTGCCGGCTGTTAAAGTTCCCCAAACGAAAGCTTTGTTAAATTTTTGAACATCTTCATTACTGTTCCGAAACTCTTTCCCACACATACTGCATTTGAACGTAAATATGCTGTTGAAGCCATCTTTCAATTCACCCACATATACAATACTGCTGCCTCCACATTGTGACCGGTGTCTCTCGATTTTAAAAGCCCATTGAAGGACATGTGCGAGGTCAACAATTCTATTCCCTGACAGGCCAGCCAAATCATCTTGTGGAACATGCTCAACAATCAACTCATGACTTAGGACAGTAGGATCGATTAGTGGCCAATTTATGTCCAGAGGTTCTGATAGTGTGGGCTGTTTCTCAGTGTTTTGTGTCAGTTCATTTTGTGTATATGTTGCTTCTTTGTGATATATTATTTTATTTGTACTGTATGTTCTCAAAGTGTCAATCGGTGTGCTAGAAAAAAATAATTGAAAATTTAGTGTGTTTCCCATTAGCTATACTGATTACTCTTCAAAATAATAAACTGGCAAATGCAACTTGTCTCAGACTTACAAGAACCTGCCCCCCTATTCCCTATCTTGAAAGTCACTCAGTGACCAACGTTTGACAAGTAAAATGACCATCAATTGACAATTCTTCATAGTATTTTTTTTTAATTGTTGATCATTCTTCTTGTCAAACGTTAGTCACCGAGTGACTTTCAGTTAGGGAATAGGGGGGCTGATATGCTCTGGGACCCTTTGGGTACATTACGATAAAAATAATACTACGGAAATAGAAAACAATGAGAGAATACACAGAATACACAATTTCAGCTAATTCAGCGTCTACTTCTCATAATATACACCCGATGAACGCACTTTTTCTTAATATGACCACTTCGCAAAACGTCCACTTCGCAAAATATACACCCGATTTTTTAGCCAAGTTCACTCAAAATTTCAGTTTTCTCAAAATGACCACTCCAAAAAATGTACACTTGACTTTTTCTCAAAACTACTTCAACTTCAAATTTTACTGTTTTTTATTTTACTGTCTTACTATTTACATTTTTCTTTTTTTTATTTAATTTTTTTACTTCTTTACACTTATTTACATGGTAAACTTTTGAAATTTCTGTACTTTTTTTATTTATTTTTGCTTTTTGTACCTATTTTCATGTTTATTACAAAAAAATATTTTATGAACTTTGTAACTTTTCTTCACTTTATTACAATTTCACTTATATCATTTTTACTTTTTAGTTTTGTGTCTTCTATGCATTTTTACTTTTACTTTATTTACCCCTTTTACTTTTTATGTTTTTACTTTTTTTCCTTTGGTTTTTTACATTTTTACTTATGTTAAACTTTTGACTATTCTTTGTTTTTGAAATTTTTACTTCTTTTAACTCTTTTACTTTTCTTCTATTTAAGATTTTCACTCTTATCAATATATTTACTTTTCTTTCCTTTTATATTTTTTTAAATATTTTAATTCCTTTCCCTTTTTTATTTCTTACCGTAAAAAACTGTACTGTACCGATTATAGTTGCACTGTGCGTAACCATAGCGCTCAGTGTAATACAATCCTTGTCAGTAGCATTCTGAAGCTTCTGTTGAAAGCAGTGATTAGATTTTAATTTTAATTTTAATTGATAGTGTGTGGAAACACTTGACTTCTGCTACAAAATAAAACACTATACAAATGTGTTTTTATTGGTATATTGGGGAGGATTTCGGCCAGAATACCTTCGGCAGACTGGTCCATAATTAAATGTACGATTAATATCTAACATTTGCAACTAACTTCATCTTTGTATCAAATGACGTAAATTCGGGGTCCGGATCGTTATCTTTGAAACTGTCTGCCGAGCACTTCCATACAGGAACTTGCAGACTAGATTTTTCTGTAACTACTAATATAATGCTATTTGATGCCACAAGTATCATCTCTGTATCAAATGACGTAAATACCATTAAAAAAAACACCGGAAGTGGTAGTTTTTTTAGGGTTCCGTGCCCAAAGGGTAAAACGGGACCCTATTACTAAGGCTCCGCTGTCCATCTGTCCGCCTGTCACCAGGCTGTATCTCATATACCGTGATAGTTAGACGGTTGAAATTTTCACAAATAATGTACTTCTGTTGCCGCTATAACAAAAAATACTTAAAAATAGAACAAAATAAATATTTAAGAGGGCTCTCTTACAACTTGATTTTTTGCCGTTTGTATAGATAATGGTACCTACGAAGCCCTTCGTGCGTAGAATGACTCGCACTTGGTCGGTTTTTATTCTAAACTAAGCATAACTTTTATAATCATGTGCCATGTGTCTTATCTTAGTATCTATCAAATGACGAAGTAGATCATGCGGTCGCCGCTCGTAGGTACTCTATGAGAAGTGGACGTTTTGCGAAAGAGCCAAATAAATCATAGTTGATGATGAATGTGATGATGTGTATGATTGTGATGTCATAGTTGGGTAAACGCTTGTCTTCCAAGCAGGAGGCAACAGGTTCAATACCAACCCTGGGCCTGCATATCTGAGTCTTCCGAAGTCCCTAAACCAGCAACTTTTATGAATAAGAACCCGAGGAACCATTTCAACGAATTTGTTTGAAAATTGTAGTTTCACTTACACAGAACATGAAGAAACATTGGAATTGTCCGTTTTCATCTTTTTGCCCCACACTTCACTTCGACTGAAACATGTCAAAGAGGTTGTTTTTGTAAGTTAGCCGAAAGCACAATAATCTACGATAATCTGGGTGTTATGGTACCATGGTAGGTACTCGTAGTTCCCGATACCCACGACATAGGGAATTCTAGTGTGGGATTAGGCAGGACTACGAGGTATGTGACTGTTGGTTGTTGTATGTTATAACTTTATGAAAAAATAATTACTTGGTGTACTTGTACTAACCTTTTATTTTCTCCATGATATCGTTTCATTTGTCCATGAACTCGTTTGAGGCTTTTCCTCGGCCCAGAATATTGATGTGCTTTGTAATTTTTCATGGAAGAGCGTGGTTCCATGGTAATTTTTTTTACAATGCGTAGTAGGTAAATATGAAAAATCCTCAACATACGCACCCCAGTATATATTGTAGTTTTTGATACGCACTCACAAATCACAAACATGTTGCCATGGCAACGCCATGCATTTTGTCAGAGTGATGCCAGCATCAGCTTTAGATTTATTCACCTTATTTTGAGTTTGCTAATATTTTTCTATTTATCCAAAAAAAACACGTTAGTAAACATAATAATTATGATCATCTAGTAGTTTTTATTTCATTACATTTTTACGTATTTATATTATTATTTATTATCCCATAATTATCCAAAATTCATATGCTTGCAATACACATGACCAATCCTAAATGTTTGGTTTTCTAAAAATTTATATTCGAGCTAATTATGAGATGACAGATCAAAGCGGCAACAGCGCTTAGCCGGCGTAAGTCACGAGCTGACAACGTCGCGTGTAAGTGACATGTAACTGTTATCTAATCTGCGGCTATGTGTGTCACACTGTCAGTGTACACTCACACACTGACATAAATTAACTAAAATTTCGATGTTATTTTCGCTATTAATCCAGTGTTTTCTTCAACCAAATATGTGTTGACGCAAATAAGGACCAATATAAAAGCCAACAAGAGTCATTTCAGTATAAAATTATACCCTGTTCGCCCATATTTGTGCTAATACGTTTGTATGGAAAAGCGACCACCTTAAGGTTGTTCCTCGTGGTCAGCTAGGCACAACAGCGTCAATAGATGGCGCTGTTGCCAAATGTGGAAGTATTTAATATATTTATGAATTAAAATGTGCATATTATGTCATAACACTAACGTTCACGCAAATGGTGAATTATTTGCTATGTACCTAGCTATATTTCAGGTTATTTTAGTCTCTAGTTTTTACATACTTGTGCCGAGCAAATTCCGAACAATATGAAAGCCTACTCACGCACACAGACAAGGATATTATTGTATTAGAACTATTAGCTAATTTCGGCGCGCGAATTTCATAAAGGTTGGACCATTGGCTTGGACTCTCGACTCTGAAGTTCTAAACCCGCGTCACTGGGTTCGATTCTATACTGCCTATATTTTTTAATTTCTTTTTCTTTTTTTAGTTTTTTTGGTGAACCAGTGACTAGAACTCTCGACACTTAAACCACGGTACTGGGTTCGATACCAGACTAATTTTTTTATAAATGTTTTTGTCATGATTAACGAAATACCCTGATTCTGGTCCAGCCAATATTATGACCTTGTACTATTATTTATTCTGTGTTAAGACTGTGAAGTGAGTGTTTTGGTGTGTCCTTATTTCAAATCAATTTTTAACCGACTTCAAAAAATTGAGGAGGTTCTCAATTCTCAATGTTTGTTATGTCATATCTCCGTCATTTATGAACCGATTTGAAAAAAAATACTTCCAGATTGGTCTAATTTTCATCAATATCGGGTTCTGATGATGGAATCCATGAATAATTGAGGGAACTCCTCAAATATTATAGGCACACATATAGCGATTTCGGTATTTTCAGCAACAAGTCAAGCATGTGCGTTCAGAAAGTATCATTTTGTGAAGTGGACCCAATGAAGAAGACCAGAGATGGCCATTGGAACTTCTCAATGATAAGTATTTCACGGGTGGCGATAAGGCTGACTTTCCGATATTTTGCATACCTGTCATAAGTTCCGATGACAATACAATAATGATGGTGACAGCGAGCTGATCTGATTATGGAGACGGAAAGTGTACAACGGAACTCTTTGATGGATAATGGTAGACTGGCCGTGTTTAGGCTCATTTTGAACAGGACACTGTTCCGATCACTAATTTACAGCGATCTGATCTGATTATAGAGATGGAAGGTGGACAACGGAACTCCTTGATAAGTTAATAATAGACTGGCCGTGTTTAGGCTCATTTTGATCAGCACACAGTTTTTTTTCTAAATAATTATTTACTATTTTTTATAGCTTTTATGGATAGATCATCGTCAGCCAACTGAAGTCCACAGCAGGGCATAGATATCCCCCATATAATGCACATAGAAACTCAGGTAACATAATCACTATGCGTATCTCACTCAGCGTATCTTTGGTAGTGATTCTGTGCTGCTCTAGTAGTTACATGATTCATAACTAGTAGGTATTAGCAAAGGCAATCTTATAGGACTTCGTTAGGTAGTTGTTAAAGTAATCAAAAACATAGGTAATTTTAATTTTCTTTATTTACAAATATTACGTAATATATTTACAAGTAAAAAAAAAGCGGCCAAGTGCGAGTCGGACTCGCCCATGAAGGGTTCCGTAGCAGCAAGTAACATAATATAAAAGTTACTCCTTAGCAGTTCGCATTATAAAGGTAGAACCGAAACTTTTAGTACGAATAGAGGGTATACTAATGAGGTAAGGATGGTACCGAGCCGTGCTTCTGCTCGTCCTATGATGAAAAAGAGACGATGGGATCAGATCGTGAAGTTCCTGGGAGCATTCCCCGAAGTGTAATCTATAGAAGATCGAAAGGCATGCGACTTTACGGTGGTGCTAGAGACTCCGAATCTTAGTCTCCGCCATATGTTGCTCATCCATAAGCCTGAAAGCTCTGCGGTCGATCTAGTCCCTGGTGTTTGGCTGAGCCATCCCAAACGTGGCAGCTGTACTCCATACTAGCCCGGACTTGTGCTTTATATAGACTCAGAAGCTGTCCTGGTGTGAAGTAACGCTTTACCTTATTCAGGATGCCAAGCTTCATGGCAGCTGTTTTTACCTTATAGACTCGATGTAGAAGCCAAAGTTGAGAGTAGGCGTAATTGAAACACCTAAGAGCTCAAGGTGATCCTATAGCTACAGGTACATATCTGAAAATTGGAACTTGGAGAAACTTTTTTTTTAGACTTTTTTTGCCAAGGGTAGACAAGCCTGCCTTTTATAGGCTTTGAACTTGACTAGATTTTGGTATCGCCCCAGTCGTATACAGCCTTGAGAGATAAATTCAGACGCTGCAGCATCTCATCTCTTAGCACCTGAATTTCATACTGCCTAGCACACGCAGTGGAAACGTATTTCTCCACAACAGTGCTGTCATCTGCATACACAATGATGCCGGGCATTAGCAGATCATTATTGTACACCAGAAACAATGTGGCAGATACTGACCCCTGAGGTACTATGAACCCCGGCGTTCATAGTCAATTGATCCGACGAGCAGCCGTCAAAACTACTCGAATGGATCTTTTCTTTAGAAATTGTGCGAACCAGCAATTGAACTGGCAGTCCGTAGGCAATAAGCTTGCCAATAAAGCTAGCATGCAAAACCCTGTCAAAGGCCTTCGAGAAATCTAGTGAAACAGCCAGTGCTTCACCATGTTTCACAATGGCCTCGCTACAAATGTGCTCAAAATACACAATCAGTAGACCGGTTTCGGAGAAATTTCATTCTGGTAAATAGATGTGACTTCCTCGGCGATCGATAATAATTGCCGATCGCTGAGGAAGTCACATCTATTTACCAGAATGAAATTTCTAAGCATTTCTGGTTATTGCGTACTCTTCGAAGAACAACTTCGGGCAATATAAAATTTTTATAAAATGTCACCAGTTTCGGTAACATATTAGTTATGAAAACTTCATCGCGCTCAATTTCTATTATCGTGATTTCTTGGGTCGGAGAAATATAGCCGACGAAGTAACATTTCATCATTGATGAAATCCGCAGTTGACCCTGGATCTGCAAGAAGAAAGGTTACCATTCATTAGAAAAATGTATTTCTAATTATTTTTGTTAGTTTTTGCAAAAATAAAATATAGTCTATACTAACCTGATAGTAGAAGTTGTGTTTTTTATTCATTTGCAAACTTCCATCGCCAGCCACGCAGAGAGGAAAATTTTTCCCAGCTTTGGCAGCGGAACTAATGTCTAGACCTTTGCGAGCCAGTGAGGGGAAGCATTTTATTTCTAAAATTGATTTTTCTTCTTCTATAACCCCTGAAATTAATTAATTGATAATTACAAATTATCACTTACACTACACTAATTACACTATGTTTAAAATATTTTACACTAATATAATAAAGAGGTAAACTTTGTAGTTTTGTTCGTTTGTTTGCGAAGCTACGGCCAAAAGGCTAGTACAGTATGAAAACAATTACTTGTAATAAATTAGTACTAGGTACGTACCATCTGGACTAGCTCCTAGAAAGCCAAATTCTTTGTCAATAAAAAGCCCTGCTGGTCTTACAGCTTTCTTCATTTTTTCTATGAACAGTGTTCGTGCCACCGATTCATTACGTTGACCATATGCCATGTCACTCGTTAGAACGTTGCTTTTGTATAAAATGCTCTTCACGTGGTTGTGGCAGGGTGTAGTTGCTTTTCTTTTACATATCTGTAATAATGCCAAAATTAATCATATTCTAATTTATTTTGAAACACAACCTAACCACCTCCTGCATCAAGTACTTTTATTATAAGAAAAACAAAAACCTCTACTCAAAATTGTACCCGATCTTGGTATTACATTACTGGTACAATGACAAATCTACATACAAACATACTTCTAAACACACTAAACATTACCCTCCTATTACAAATCAGTTGATTTGTTGAAGCTACGAAAACGTTTTAGTACGAGCGGCGACCGTATGATCTACTTCGTCATTTGATACTAAGATAAGACACATGGCACAAGATTATAAAAGTAATGCTTAGTCTAGAAAAATATGTGACAAAATTTTTAATCGGCCGAAAGTACAAAAAAACTACCACTTCCAGTGTTTTTTTTAATGGTATTTACGTCATTTGGTATCAAATGACGTAAATACCATTACACTAAGCATCACTTTTGTGATCATGTGCCATGTGTTTTATCTTAGTATCAAATGACGAAGTAGATCATACGGTCGCCACTCGTACTATTTGTGGCATAGCACGAATGACATTGACCAGCAAGAAGAACATGGGAATAAACTAACCGTTCCAAATTGGCTTGCTGTGAGCCTATCAGCTCTATATGTATTATAATTGTCATTGTCATGTTGCCCTATGGTGAGTAGCTCAATTTCATTTATTTCATTGTCTGTTTTTTGAAAATCTTGAAGTTTTGAGAGGCATGCATCCTTCAAATCTGATTCTATAATAGGCTCATTTGCCTCTTGTGCCTTTGGGCCATAATGTTTGTCAGGTTTGGTCTTGTGGGCAAAAAGCCGTCTTCGAGTGCATTTTTTTCGCCTAGAGTGGGATTTTTCTTTCTGGACAATATATTTTTGGAAAGTTGGCCCAGGGCTAGAATTTGTGTGATGTTTCCAGGCACTTGCATGCCATTTTTGGCCCGTAGAGTGTGAAAGTCCTTTAATATATTAAATATATCAAAATAAATAAATTGATATATACATTTTTCACTAAATTGTTACATACCTATAATCCTAAATAATAATTCAAAAGTATCTCTGATTCGTGTCTGTTCGCTACTTTTCATGACTTCACTATACGACTGACCCGTTATCTTGATGAAATTTGGTACGGAGATAACTGAAACCCTGAGGATGGACATAATATACTCTTCGTACCTGCAATATATACTCTGCGTTGATATGATCCACCTTTGTGCAAATTTAACCTTTTGCCACAGATGAATTTGCTCAAGACGCTCATAAAATTTTCCACCACATTTGTTGTGTCATTTGATAGCCGATGGCATTTCGACATGATTGCCTCGTTTGCTGCACAAATGAGCGCCCAAACTGTGGGTGTCTTAGTTTTTAGGTCTTGTAGAGAGTCGGTATCAGTCTCATCACTGTTATTGCAGAATCGACAGTAATATGGTTTGCAGTCTTTGTGGCAGCCAAAAACATGAGATGGGCCATTTTTGAGATCCTCCCTCAGTGACTTACGGTCTGCCTCTATTATTATTTTCCGTGCCACAACGGTTAGTTTCTGTAATTTAGGCTTTAGTATTTTTCTGCCTGCTAATGGCAATTTTGTGTTTGACAGAATCTGAAAAATAAGAAGATTTAGAGATTTGAAAAAAAGAAGATTTGATAAGAATCAGGGCAGTGTTATGGAACGCTTCCCATCCAAGTTCGATACAACATATTGAATACATTGGTTATATATTATTACCTTGTACAATGCACCCGTGTAGTTTTTAATAACATGATTTTTGCACTCTATTTTCTTTATTTGCATTCCATAAGAGACCTTTTCTCTCAGTTGTGCAAAAACCGATGAGTCTCCATCTCCAACAAAATTTAAATATTTGACCCCGTGCATCTCTTGGCTCCTCTGAAATCCTTCTACTAGAATGGCCGACTCCATCCCCGTTGATGGTCCCTCATAGTTTTTGAAGCAGGTGTGCTCTGGCACTGGCTTCGTTTCTTTTTCATAAATGTGGCAGTGGTAGCAATATTTATTTTTAATGCCTATAAATAAACATTTCTTGCTTTCTTTACCAATTATGCAAGCCTGAAAAATGTATTTCAAAATTATAATCTATTATGTACAGCATTCAAATAAAAGATAAACAAAAAAGTTTTCAAGAGAAGGAAAATTTACCATGCCTGATGCAGAGCTGTAGTTGTGACCGTAGGATCGTTTAGGCCAGCCACCATCCACATATACAGTCACATGTGGAATACCATTTTCATCAACACGGTTTTTTTCAATGGCGATGGCCTTCTCCTGTTCTCCATTCTTCTTTATTACCTCAGTTAGATGGTTCATCCAAACATCGCCTAGTAATTTTTCAGTTTTTAGGAACTTGCTTGCTGACACTGTAGGGATGTCCATCAAATTTGTGATGTGAGCCGCCTGGGCGTAATAGCTGCCGGCTGTTAAAGTTCCCCAAACGAAAGCTTTGTTAAATTTTTGAACATCTTCATTACTGTTCCGAAACTCTTTCCCACACATACTGCATTTGAACGTAAATATGCTGTTGAAGCCATCTTTCAATTCACCCACATATACAATACTGCTGCCTCCACATTGTGACCGGTGTCTCTCGATTTTAAAAGCCCATTGAAGGACATGTGCGAGGTCAACAATTCTATTCCCTGACAGGCCAGCCAAATCATCTTGTGGAACATGCTCAACAATCAACTCATGACTTAGGACAGTAGGATCGATTAGTGGCCAATTTATGTCCAGAGGTTCTGATAGTGTGGGCTGTTTCTCAGTGTTTTGTGTCAGTTCATTTTGTGTATATGTTGCTTCTTTGTGATATATTATTTTATTTGTACTGTATGTTCTCAAAGTGTCAATCGGTGTGCTAGAAAAAAATAATTGAAAATTTAGTGTGTTTCCCATTAGCTATACTGATTACTCTTCAAAATAATAAACTGGCAAATGCAACTTGTCTCAGACTTACAAGAACCTGCCCCCCTATTCCCTATCTTGAAAGTCACTCAGTGACCAACGTTTGACAAGTAAAATGACCATCAATTGACAATTCTTCATAGTATTTTTTTTTAATTGTTGATCATTCTTCTTGTCAAACGTTAGTCACCGAGTGACTTTCAGTTAGGGAATAGGGGGGCTGATATGCTCTGGGACCCTTTGGGTACATTACGATAAAAATAATACTACGGAAATAGAAAACAATGAGAGAATACACAGAATACACAATTTCAGCTAATTCAGCGTCTACTTCTCATAATATACACCCGATGAACGCACTTTTTCTTAATATGACCACTTCGCAAAACGTCCACTTCGCAAAATATACACCCGATTTTTTAGCCAAGTTCACTCAAAATTTCAGTTTTCTCAAAATGACCACTCCAAAAAATGTACACTTGACTTTTTCTCAAAACTACTTCAACTTCAAATTTTACTGTTTTTTATTTTACTGTCTTACTATTTACATTTTTCTTTTTTTTATTTAATTTTTTTACTTCTTTACACTTATTTACATGGTAAACTTTTGAAATTTCTGTACTTTTTTTATTTATTTTTGCTTTTTGTACCTATTTTCATGTTTATTACAAAAAAATATTTTATGAACTTTGTAACTTTTCTTCACTTTATTACAATTTCACTTATATCATTTTTACTTTTTAGTTTTGTGTCTTCTATGCATTTTTACTTTTACTTTATTTACCCCTTTTACTTTTTATGTTTTTACTTTTTTTCCTTTGGTTTTTTACATTTTTACTTATGTTAAACTTTTGACTATTCTTTGTTTTTGAAATTTTTACTTCTTTTAACTCTTTTACTTTTCTTCTATTTAAGATTTTCACTCTTATCAATATATTTACTTTTCTTTCCTTTTATATTTTTTTAAATATTTTAATTCCTTTCCCTTTTTTATTTCTTACCGTAAAAAACTGTACTGTACCGATTATAGTTGCACTGTGCGTAACCATAGCGCTCAGTGTAATACAATCCTTGTCAGTAGCATTCTGAAGCTTCTGTTGAAAGCAGTGATTAGATTTTAATTTTAATTTTAATTTTAATTGATAGTGTGTGGAAACACTTGACTTCTGCTACAAAATAAAACACTATACAAATGTGTTTTTATTGGTATATTGGGGAGGATTTCGGCCAGAATACCTTCGGCAGACTGGTCCATAATTAAATGTACGATTAATATCTAACATTTGCAACTAACTTCATCTTTGTATCAAATGACGTAAATTCGGGGTCCGGATCGTTATCTTTGAAACTGTCTGCCGAGCACTTCCATACAGGAACTTGCAGACTAGATTTTTCTGTAACTACTAATATAATGCTATTTGATGCCACAAGTATCATCTCTGTATCAAATGACGTAAATACCATTAAAAAAAACACCGGAAGTGGTAGTTTTTTTAGGGTTCCGTGCCCAAAGGGTAAAACGGGACCCTATTACTAAGGCTCCGCTGTCCATCTGTCCGCCTGTCACCAGGCTGTATCTCATATACCGTGATAGTTAGACGGTTGAAATTTTCACAAATAATGTACTTCTGTTGCCGCTATAACAAAAAATACTTAAAAATAGAACAAAATAAATATTTAAGAGGGCTCTCTTACAACTTGATTTTTTGCCGTTTGTATAGATAATGGTACCTACGAAGCCCTTCGTGCGTAGAATGACTCGCACTTGGTCGGTTTTTATTCTAAACTAAGCATAACTTTTATAATCATGTGCCATGTGTCTTATCTTAGTATCTATCAAATGACGAAGTAGATCATGCGGTCGCCGCTCGTAGGTACTCTATGAGAAGTGGACGTTTTGCGAAAGAGCCAAATAAATCATAGTTGATGATGAATGTGATGATGTGTATGATTGTGATGTCATAGTTGGGTAAACGCTTGTCTTCCAAGCAGGAGGCAACAGGTTCAATACCAACCCTGGGCCTGCATATCTGAGTCTTCCGAAGTCCCTAAACCAGCAACTTTTATGAATAAGAACCCGAGGAACCATTTCAACGAATTTGTTTGAAAATTGTAGTTTCACTTACACAGAACATGAAGAAACATTGGAATTGTCCGTTTTCATCTTTTTGCCCCACACTTCACTTCGACTGAAACATGTCAAAGAGGTTGTTTTTGTAAGTTAGCCGAAAGCACAATAATCTACGATAATCTGGGTGTTATGGTACCATGGTAGGTACTCGTAGTTCCCGATACCCACGACATAGGGAATTCTAGTGTGGGATTAGGCAGGACTACGAGGTATGTGACTGTTGGTTGTTGTATGTTATAACTTTATGAAAAAATAATTACTTGGTGTACTTGTACTAACCTTTTATTTTCTCCATGATATCGTTTCATTTGTCCATGAACTCGTTTGAGGCTTTTCCTCGGCCCAGAATATTGATGTGCTTTGTAATTTTTCATGGAAGAGCGTGGTTCCATGGTAATTTTTTTTACAATGCGTAGTAGGTAAATATGAAAAATCCTCAACATACGCACCCCAGTATATATTGTAGTTTTTGATACGCACTCACAAATCACAAACATGTTGCCATGGCAACGCCATGCATTTTGTCAGAGTGATGCCAGCATCAGATTTAGATTTATTCACCTTATTTTGAGTTTGCTAATATTTTTCTATTTATCCAAAAAAAACACGTTAGTAAACATAATAATTATGATCATCTAGTAGTTTTTATTTCATTACATTTTTACGTATTTATATTATTATTTATTATCCCATAATTATCCAAAATTCATATGCTTGCAATACACATGACCAATCCTAAATGTTTGGTTTTCTAAAAATTTATATTCGAGCTAATTATGAGATGACAGATCAAAGCGGCAACAGCGCTTAGCCGGCGTAAGTCACGAGCTGACAACGTCGCGTGTAAGTGACATGTAACTGTTATCTAATCTGCGGCTATGTGTGTCACACTGTCAGTGTACACTCACACACTGACATAAATTAACTAAAATTTCGATGTTATTTTCGCTATTAATCCAGTGTTTTCTTCAACCAAATATGTGTTGACGCAAATAAGGACCAATATAAAAGCCAACAAGAGTCATTTCAGTATAAAATTATACCCTGTTCGCCCATATTTGTGCTAATACGTTTGTATGGAAAAGCGACCACCTTAAGGCGATAATAGACCCAAAACTGCAATATAGACCTATCTTAGAAAGCCTACTTCTAAACGGATGGCCCAAATAATTAAATAAGAAACATACTTATAATATGTTAAACAGAAAAATAAATTTACTTTTTTTGATTAGCTTTGCTTATCAAGAAAAAAAGAAGTATCATATGATTTACACGAAAAAGGTGCTTCCAAACGCCCGAAGCTATTTTAATGATTCTTTCACATTATTAAAGTCAATTTATAGGTTTTTTAAATAACATTAGATTTTTGAAAATAGTAATTTACATGAGATAGTTGCGGTTTTTCGTGATTTAAATACTTAAATATAATTACAAATACAAAAATACACAACACTTTTTTTTTTTGGGATAACTTCAGGTGGATGCTCTTTCCAAAGTTTATAGGTATGGGGAAGAAATGATCTCGAGAAACGAGTCGTACGAGAAACCCAGGGATCTATGATGTGTGGATTAGCTTTGTCACGGTGCCGGGAAGAGCGATGGTAAAACCTCGATGGAGGGATGAGATCGAAAAGCTCGTCAGAGCATTTCCCGTTGTACAGGCGGTAGAACACGCAAAGCGATCCAAAGGCTCTGCGCTGGCTAAGCGGTTCTAGAGTATTGGAGAGCTTAGGGTCGCCGATAATTCTAATGGCTCTTCTCTGTAGGGAGTCAAAGCGAAGCAGCTGGTACTTTGGTGCCCCGTGCCATAGATCGGAACAGTATTCAACGTGCACGGCCTAACTTGTGCTTTGTAAAGCAACAGCCGTTGATTCGGCGTAAAATGCTGCTTAGCACGGTTTACCACTCCAAGTTTTTTAGAAGTCAGTGCAGCTTTTGCTTCGAGATGACTCCCATATGATATCATTAGATATCTCGACCCCCAGAATCCCGATACTTGCCGAGGTGGATAAGGGAATGTCTTGGAATCGCGGCGACACGTCGAACAGGGCCTTCTTAGAAGAGAACGCACAAACCTGTGTCTTCGTTGGGTTAAAGGTAACCAAGTTTCGGTCACCCCAATCGGAAACTTGGTCTAAGGAGCTCTCAACATCAGACACAAGTTTACGCCTGTTCTCATCAACTTCAGAACAAGAGGTGAACGGTAAGCGCGGCCACAATAAAAGGTGTCACCCGTACTATCATCTGCATAACAATGACGACCACTAATTTGCAGCATATCATTGATATGCATAATGAATAGCGTAGGCGAAAACACTGATCCTTGCGGAACACCAGCATTGATAGGCTTCGGGTCTGAGCATGACCCATCAACAACAGCCTGATGCTCCGCCCGGATAAGAAGCTGGCAACCCGTTTGCATAGCCCCACTGGAAGCCCGTACGATGGTAATTTCGTAAGAAGTGCCCCGTGCCAAACCCGATCAAAAGCCTTAGCGATATCTAGGCTAACTGCCAGGGCTTCCCCTCTTCTCTCGACGGCTACAGCCCAACAGTGAGTGAGATAGACCAAAAGATCACCAGCCGATCGCCCATGACGGAAGCCGTATTGATGGTCACTGATCAGTTGGTGCTCCTCCAGGTATCCCAGAAGCCGAGTGTTCATCACTCACTCCATCACCTTACAAAGTAGAGAGGTTATCGCAATGGGCTTGTAGTTGGAAGGGTTGGTTACTTCGTTCACTATTTGTTTCGCGTGCTCAGTTCTGCCTCGTTCTTACTTAAGTAGGTAGGTACCTACCTGAACTTTACAGTATTATTTTGTGTTATGTTGTGTTTAATGTTGTGTGAACTGTCCAGCATTATTTATTTATTTATTTATTTATGTGTGACTTTAGTGAGTTAGTTAGTGACGGAATTTAGCTGTTGTCTGCCTCGTAACCTAATGTTTGATTTTCGTAATTTTTGTTCACTTTTCGTTGCGCGAGCGCTATTCTGTCAGTTTCTTACTTACCTACCTGAACTTTACTGAGTTAGTTATGAGGGAATTTAGCTGATGTCCGGTGGACAGAGCGCTTGACTCGTGGGACCGACTATGCTGAGTGCAAACAAATTGTATCGCGATATCTAAATTCAAGGGCGAATCATTCATGAATTGAAAGAAATGTCCACGAACCAATCATGCATTTATCACGCGTCTGAGAGTTATCGGCTATTCAGACAGGTAGGTATAACTACTTACTTACGTAGCTATGCCATTTTATACCGACTAGGTATTACCTAGTAGCTAGGTAGGTAGGTAGGTACTTATTTTACATAGTTTCTGAAAGAGAAAATCCACAACGAGATTAGATAGGTACCTACCTACCTACCTAACTAAATTTACTGACATAGCCCACCGGATTAGCAAGCTGAAGTGGCAATGGGCTGTATATGCCGAAGAACCGACAACCGCTGGGATAAGCGAGTTCTTGAGTGGAGACCGCGTCTTGGCAAACGTAGCGTGGGGCGCTCTCTGGATAGGTGGAGCGATGACCTAGTTACGACAAATTTATACATTTATTAAAAATGTTTAAAAAACCCCCAACGCAATGAAACGGCTGAACCGACTTTGATGAAACATTTCTAAGAACCATCTCTAGAAAACCTGGTTTCAAATAAAAAACCGCATTCAAACGGCGGTGCCACAGACAGACCGACAGACACACACATAGCGATCAAACTTATAACACCACCCCTCTTATGACGACCTCTGTGGCGCGGCGGGCGAAGGTTTGCCTGCGACGCAGGAGGTTGCGGGTTCGATTCCCTCCTCGGATCAAATATTTGTACGATCTGCAGATATTTGTTCAGGGTGTTCTGGGTATTTTCTATGTATAATACAAAATATCTATCTATGTAATGTATTGTATTTAGTATATCAGTTATCTAGTACCCATAACACAAGCTCTGCTTGGCTTGGGGCTAGATAATGTTGTGCTAACTGTCCAGCATTATTTATATATTTTATTATTTATTTATTTTATTGCCTTTACAAGATAAACCAATCTAAAACTGAATGCCCCCTCCATCCACCGCTGTTACTTGGCACTTGACAGAAGCTTCACTTTTCAAAATGATGCTTGAGTACACGGAATAAAGTAAATATTTTATTTATTTCGACGTAGTGAAACAGCGTGTTTAGATTTACACTTAGAATATAGAATAAACCAGAAGGTGCTTACGATGCTATTAGCACGGGGCGCTGTGTCGTCAAAACACAATACCTCCATCGCCTATCATACTTCCCCTAGTAGGGGGTAATGTTTTGGTGATGTTGGCAACAATGACAAAATGGACGCTTGAATTTTTCTAAAGAAAGAATGGCAAACAAAATTCGTTATTTAAACCAAAAAGATATTTCAAATATATTTTTACTTTCGTATGAAATGTGGTTCTATCCTTTCTCTTTTTTCGCCTAGAATATTTTTTACATACAATGTGGGAACGACGTCGACGGCAATATTCACAATCACAAGAAAAGCTTTAGAGCTTGACACGACTAGCCGCACGGCCGACCGCAGACAGACTGGATGAAACTATTCTCACTGGGACTAGTTTGCGTGGTGACAGTTTTTACGCGTGACACGGGTTCTGGTTTATTCTATATTCTAAGGATTTAGATAGGTTATCTAGCTAGATGTTCGTTGCATGCATATTTAGCACTCGGCCGGCGCGCTGCGAGCGTGCAACACGCGTACCTCTGTTTATAGAGAGTCGGTGAAAATGAAGCTCGCTTCGATTGTGTTATGTTGTGTTTGCGTTAATTTCGCTTTTGCGGTAAGTTTATACATTAAAAACAGTTTGAATATAATTAAAAAAAAAGGGAATTAAGTTATGTTTTATGTAGGTAGGTAGGTACTTAGTTTATAAAGTTTCGATTTCACACACCTAAGATGGTTTCTGCCTTTGGGTGACCAAGTAAATACCAGCAATAAATAAATAAATAATGCTTGACAGCTCACACAACATTATCTAGCCCCAAGCTAGTAAATAAGTTGGTATTTTATTTCCTTTTTGTGTGTATGTAGGTAGGTACTTAATTTCTTGATCAAAATGTTTTGTTTATTGTCTTGGAAATTATTTATATTATTTAATGTACTTAGGTATATCTACCTAGGTATTTAATGAAACAAAGGAGGAAAACAAAGGTATCTTAAATGGTAAAATAATTGCAATTCATGCGACTAATGAGGGTAGTACGCACCTACTTAGTACGGTATTAGGTACTAAAACGTTGCTAAGCTACCCAAGCACCTAGGTTACCTAACTAGGATCCGCCGGCGGCTGCGCTCGCGTTTTACCGAGATAAAAAGTAGCCTGTACTTGTACTATTACCTATTTATTCTGTACCTGTAACTCAATATTATTTATTCTGTGATCCAGGTCATCTACCTGCGTACTAAACTTCACCGAAATCGGTTTAGCAGTTTCGGCGTGATTGAGTAACAAACATCCGAACATCGTAACTTTGACATTTATAATATTAGTGTGATTAAGTAGGTAGGTACTTATTGATAAAAATGTCATGACTATAAAAAAATCCTTTTATCTCAAAATGCAGTTGGCTACACGTGACTTCTGATAAACACATGCATTTATGTGATAATGTAATCAACTCACCGAAAACATGGAAAAATACACTATTGCATTACCTACCTACCTTTATTGATAATAGTTACATGTACCTACCTATAAGTATACATGGTTTGTATAAACAACTGAAACCACAGAATAAATATAAGTACCTACCTACAATGAGACACAGATAAAATATGTTAGGGGAGCGTGGTGTAATGGAAGCCTACTGAGGGAAAACTTTCATAAAAAACACATTTATTAATCTTCTTACAATTTTTAATTAGGAACTCTTAGAACAATTATTTAGATATGTTTTAATCATAGTTAGAATTAACTGCAGTCATATAGGTACCTGGGTCTTTAACTTGTAAGAATTGATTACAGACACCGGGACAAATGAAACTAAACCCTACCTAGGTACCAAAAGAAGTAATAAAATACGATTTAATTAAAGAAAAGTAAATGCTTACAAAGAAAACTGACTACATAACAGAAAATCCAAAAATAAATCAACGTTAGATCGAAAGAAAGAGAACTCAGGACAGTGACCGGAGCACGCGAGCACGTGCGCTACGCGTGTTGTTGTTCTGTCCCTTTCTACCGCACATAGCCCCGTCTCTGTTCCCCTTTCTATGAGCGCAGGGGATCCCTTTGTCCCAAATAATCTCCATAGAATGAGGAACTACCTAGTGATAGTTTGTCACGTACGCCCCAAGGAGTAGTTTTTAGGGTTCCGTACCCAAAGGGTAAAACGGGACCCTATTACTAAGACTCCGCTGTCCGTCCGTCTGTCTGTCCGTCTGTCACCAGGCTGCATCTCATGAACCGTGATCCTACCTAGTAAGACAGTTGAAACGTTCACAGATGATGTATTTCTCTAGCCGCTATAGTTAAAAATTCCATTGAAAATTACTTAGATGAACTTGTTTAGTTGTGTAAAACAAGAAAAGCCCCTTCTAAGTCCACATATTGTAACAGACAACTACGGAAATCTTGACTGTGCGTGGTCCGACACGCTCTTGGCTAATTTGGTTTTATTTTATTAGGTAAAATTATTTTATTAGTATAAACTTTTAGACAGATAGGTGCCGAAGGCCTGCGTTGCTCGATGGGTGCCGATGACTTACAAAATTTGGATTTGAATTCACTGGGAGAGGCATTTCCCTGATGATGAGCAGGCGGAAAATGGAGCAGTTCCATTTTTAATAGCATTTTAATCTGTCGAGTGTACCGATTGGAGATAACCCCAGAGGTTGCGCTAACCCCAGGCAGAAATCTTCATACAGAAAAAACGCCTCGCGCCGCACTAAAAAACAGTTATTATTGAATATCTCGTAAAATATAGATTATTTTACACAACCCCTACAGTAAACCCTCGGTTTTATTGTATTGATTTTATTTATCTATTTTTTTTACCAAATATGCACCATTTTAATTAACAATCGAATCTAGCCAGAATGAACCTGATAGAAAAGTTACGTTACAGGTAACTTTTCTATCAGGTTCTATTAGGTTTTTTTTCTATCGCGAAAATATTGTCCTTTCGTGTTTCTGGTACAGTGATCCCTCGGAATTATAATGTAGTACCTACCTACCTATATCCATGCGTATTTATAATTTGAATATTGTATGTCCTACCTGACGTGTCAGTTAAAAATCAAATCTAAGATTGGTAATTTTGGCGGTAGGTATACCCCACGCGGGTTTTGGCTTTTGGTGCTAAGTTTCGGTAGTGGAGCGTAAATAAAATTTTATTGTGTTTTATGCTAATTACAGCTCATCAACACATCTTGAGATAGCGAAACCTGATTTTGCGGAAACTAGGAGAACTAACACACATGTTTTAATAGATAGTGTCTCATAAATATCATTAGCTTAGCTACGAATGCCATTCAACGATTTTCCCAGTGATTGTTTTGTTCATTGACATTCGTAGCCTAAACTAATGATATTTATGAGACACTATTAAAAATGAGTGTTAGGACTCCCAGTTTCCGCAAAATCATGTTTCGATATCTCAAGATGTGTTGATGAGCTGTGTTTAGCAAAACGCTAACAAAATTTGAATTCCTCGCCTCAAGCGTAACATACCACCTTAAATGTACAGGTTCTCTGAGGAATTATTTCAATAGTATTTATTTATAGCTATTCTTAGTATTTTTATGAGTTAAACGGCCTTATTCCAGAAACCAAATTATCTCGGAAAAGACTTATTTATTCGCTGCTATTTACGGAAAGTATTGTTGAAATCCTGTCCGCGAGGGCGCTTGAACCTCTACAAACAAACGTAGTTTGCTGCTATTTTGGATATTTAACTCATCAAACTCCTTGAAATTTTGTGCACATGATCAATCTGGTTCTGATGATGGGATCCATGAGGAATTGAGGGAACTCTCGAATATTATAGGCACACATATAGCGATTTAGGTATTTTGAGCAACAAGTCAAGCATGTGCATTCAGATAGTGCCATTTGGTGAAGTGGAATTGATGAAGAAGACCAGAGATGGCCATTGGAACTACTGAATGATAAGTATTTCACGGGTGAATAAGGGTGACTTTCCGATATCCGATTGAGCTGAAATTTGGCATACCTGTCTAGTTCTGATGACAATACAATATGACGGTGACAGCGAGCTGATCTGGTGATGGAGACGGAACTCCTCGATGGATAATAGTAGACTGGCCGTGATTAGGCTCATTGTAATCAGCACACGGTTACGATCACTAATTTTATAAAAGCTTGTATGTATAGTATTCTTTTATCTGTGCTTGTATAGAAAAAAAAATTGGACAATAAACTTATATTTTTAACGCCCGCGCGACGCAAAAACTACCCTCTAGTAGCAGTAGTCCGGTTGACCGAACTATAAGTTTGACGTGTCTGTGTGTGTGTGTGTGTGTGTGTGTGTGTGTGTCGGTCTGTGGCATCATAGCTCCCGAACGGATGAACCGATTTAGTTTTTTTATGTTTTGTTTGAAAGGTGAATTTGTCGGGAGTGTTCTTAGATATGTTTGATCAAAATCTGTTCAGCCGTTTCATTGCGTTGAGGTTTTTTTTTTTACAAAATTAATTACTTGTTGTATGAAGATTTCTGCCTGGGTTGTCGCAGTCTATGTATTCGTATGTTCTGGCATAGAATATATACAGTAGGTACTGGCATCTACCTACTGTTTCCCAGAATTACAACTTTTGTTTGAGTTTGATCCTTGTGTACAAAGAGCTAAAGTACTTTGTTTAATTTCAGGTCACGTACAAGGCGGCCGTGAGCAACAGTGATGCAGCTGGTGCGGTGTTATCGTGGGCTCGTGAAGCCGCCGGAGAGGTTAGTGAGGACATTACATGTGCATGTGAGCAACGCATGGCGCCTATTTACAGCAGCTGCATTTCATATCTACATAAACTAAGTAGGTATATATACCGCATACAGTGCCAAGTAGGGCTGCCAGATTATACAAACTTTACTACCTCTGCCGAATAAATAAATAAATAAATAATGCTGGACAGTTCACACAATATTATCTAGCCCCAAGCTAAGCAGAGCTTGTGTTATGGGTACTATACAACTGATATACTTAATACAATACATTAACATAGATAGATATTTTTGATTATAGGTATATAGAAAATACCCAGAACACCTTGAACAAATATCTGCACATCGCACAAATATTTGTTCCGAGGCGGGAATCGAACCCGCAACCTCCTGCGTCGCAGGTGAACGTTCGCCCGCCGCGCCACAGAGGTACATCAATAACCGAGAAAACATCAGGAGCTGATATACTCCGGTTCGTGATAGAGACGTGCCAGGGTCGGATTCAGGGGGCGGCGATTCGACTGTCTCTCCAGCGCTTGCAGACCAACAGGGCCACTGACTTCAAGTCATGCATATGCTCTCCAGGTCCAGGTGAAGTAAAAGGATGTGCTCCTTGATCCGGATTTCTGGTCAGCTGGCATTGTTTACCGACGCTATAAGGAAGCGTTATCGAAACCTAATAATCTCTCTATTGACGTTATAAGTTTTTTAACTTTGATATACCTTTGTTTGACCACGATCTCACCTGTTGGAAAGTGACGATGTGGCCGAAGATGGAGCACAAAGGTCTAGAAGGCACCTATTCCTAGTAGTAGTAGAGCTTTTTTGTGAAAGAGCTCGTCCGGGGAAGTACTACCACCATACCTATTTCTGCCGCAAAGCAGTAGTGCTCGCATTGCTGTGTTCCGGTTTGAAGGGTAAGGGTGCCGGTGAAATTACAGGCACATGAGACTTTTCATCTTTATGTCTCAGGGTGGGGGGCGCAGTGCAATGCCACATAAGGTGCGTCCTAGGTGGACGTGACCTTTGAGGTAATGCACTGTTCATAGGCAAAGGTTACCGCTTAACATCAGGTGGGCCTATTGCTTGTTCCGTCATCCAAGTAGTATAAAAAAAAAAAAAAAAAAAACACTCTAGCCTTGAAGAGACCCAGATTATAGTTTTCAGGAAAGACAGATGACGGTAGTGTATTCCACTCCTTAGCAGTTCGCATTATAAAGGTGGAACTGAAACGTTTAGTACGAATAGCGGGTATACTAATCAGGTAAGGGTGGTACCGAGCCGTGCGCCTGCTCGTCCTATGATGAAAAGGAGACGGTGGGATCAGATCATGAAGTTCCTGGGAGCATTCCCCGAAATGTACCCTATAGAAGATCGAAAGGCATGCGACCTTACGGCGGTGCTCGAGACTCTGGATCTTAGTCTCCGCCATATGTTGCTCACCTATTAGCCTAAAAGCTCTGCGTTCGATCGAGTCCAAGGCAGCAAGCTGGTGTTTGGCCGAGCCATCCCAAACGTGGCAGCAATACTCCATCATACCAGCCCGGACTTGTGCTTTGTACAGACTTAGAAGCTGTCCTGGTGTGAAGTAACGCTTTACCTTATTCAGGATACCCAACTTCATGGAAGCAGTTTTTGCCTTAGACTCGATGTAGGAGCCAAAGTTGAGAGTAGGCGTGAGTGAAACGCCTAAGAGCTCGAGGTGATCTCCTATAAAAAAGTAAAATATGTATGTTAGCCTATGAGGTATTCTTCGACCAAAATAAAAAATATTATTTGGTCGTTTTATTTTGGTCGAAGCCTATATTCAGACTTAATTTATGGACGCCCTAGCCATAAGTCCACCGCACGCAACTGCATGATAACGACATCCGACACACATCGATCCGATATGGCGGCCCTGATTGGTGGTATATATCGACGAGACCTCAAACGAGAAAAACAAACGATAAACCGGCAACCGATAAACCGACAACGACAACCGATATTTTGGCTATATCGTTGGTACCGCTAGATCGAATTCAAATGTACCTATACCTAAAATCACAAGGATCATGTATCCTCTTATAAACTAAATTGACTCCTGTTCCAACGCGACCAAACCTAGAATAATCAGGCAACAAACACGGCTCGGCTTTATTTGATGATCCTTCTTACTACTAGGTGGGGAGCGCCTGTGTGGTGCCTCGAGAACAAGGAGAAGCTGATTCAAAGAAAAAAGAGAACTCCTAGTCAAAAGTAGGAATCAGCAAAAGTTCATAAGACAGCACACGCTACGCTTGATATACGTATAAATAACAACCTGATACATTAGTAGGTGTATATTGCAAACGGCCATATTAGCTGTCGAGGGACAGAGCGAAATCAGGCCATGTGGCTTCATCGTTAACACAGTCATCTAGAGTGTAATATGTTTTCTTAAAACGTATACAGCAAGCAGCTGATTGGTCTTATTTGGAGGCTTTCTCCTCGCAGAGGAATCAAAATATGACATTAATTGTCCTTTTATCTGTAAAGAGAACGCACAAACATGTTCTAAGTACTAAATGTGAAAAACAAAACAAAGTGCAGCTATTTTCGACTAAAAAGATTCAACTTAAACGACTTAGGATTTTGTACTTTTTCTTTCACCTAAATGTCCGCAAAGACTTAATCTTCAAGGTGGGCGCATGATTCTGTGATGCGACGGTTTTTCACGTAGCAAATAATTGTTTTTCGTGATTTTCACTTCCTTTTCGTTCCGCGAGCGCTATTCTGTTACTTTCTAACTTACCTGAACTGTAATGAGTTAGAAAGTGGCGGAATTTGGCTGTTGTATGTGACTAAAATAGATTATTCATAAATAGTATTTAAATCTTTGAATAGGAAGTTTAGATGCACTTTAGATGGCCCAATTTTGTCGCGACGATTTGCGGGCACGCTATAGAAAGTGCGTTTGGGCTTGTCCATAATGGCCTGTATCGTCTATCCCCTATTACAGAATCACTGGGTTTTTATCTGCCGTTATCGGTCAGATGGACATATGTGCTCCGACATAAGTGGTTGTCCGACAACCGATATATCGGTTGTTGTTATCGGTTGCGGTGTACAAACAGCCTTACTGTAATCGAAATAAACTTTATAAATACGAGTCTTCGATCAAGAATACTACTAGATATCGGGTCAGGTTAAAATCAAAGCTAAAAACCGTCCGCTTGGGTACATATACTTATACAGCTAAGTATATTTGTTAACTAAACGAACTGAAACAAAAGTTTTAAAACTTCTTTTAAACAGTTGTTCTTCAGTTTTAAAACGGTTTTTGGTGAATAAGAGCTCACTTTAAAAGTGAGCTCTTATTCACCAAAAAAAGTCAATACAAAAAGTAAAAGTCATTCCAAGTCAAATTCGTGTGGAAGTTGTGGAAAACTCTAAGTTTAAAAGTGGCCATATGGCATTGTAAAGAGGTTTATTCGAAAATAGAAATGGCCACAATAAGCAGAACTCAAAAAGAAAAAGGCGCTTTTACAGAGAATGAGAAACAAAAGGCGGTGTTTGGTGCTGTGATTTTCAGTGAATTTTAATTGTCTCGCAGAAGGTGTGAAAAGTAGAGTATGCTCCTCTGGAATAAAGCCTGTCTTCGTCATGGGCAGCTTGATCCCTCGCTTCACTCAGGCAATACTCTATATACCTAACTTACCTAACTTACTTACGAGTTACTAACCTCGTTTAATATGCCTCCCGCGACGTAAGATACTACTTTATTCTCTAAGTGCATAATCTACTATAATGACGTTCGTAAATATATTAGAATGTTTTTCATTGTTCGGTGTCATTTTCATGTAAATTTTATATTTTCTAAAATAAACTTACCTAACCTTTCAGAATATTGACGTCATGGTTCTCCCGAGTCACGTGACAGATTCCGAAGATTACGATGAGGTGAGTTCTTTTGACAAGATATAAATATAAAAAGTGGCTAAGTCCGTGTCGTGCCACGCACATTATAGGATTCTGTAGTTGACCGGCACAACTGGTTGGGTGGTTTTTTGTGAAAGAGCGTCCAGGGAAGTACTACCACAAACAAGTAGGGGGGTACTATTTCTGCCGCAAAGCAGTTAGTGCTCACATTGCTGTGTTCCGGTTTGAAGGGTATGTGTGGCGTGCGCAGTGCAATGCCACATAGGTTGCGTCCTAGGTGGACGTGACCTATGAGACAATGCACTGTTCATTGGCAGAGGGTAACGCTTAACACCAGGTGGGCCATCTGCTTGATCCGCCATACAAAGTTGTATAAAAAAAAACAATATGCGGAAAATAATAGTTTTCCTTTTAACTTCTTCATTCTCTATTGCACACAAGAAAACACAAAATAAACAGTAAGAGGTAGCGATCCTACAGAAACGAGCTTAGGTAACCCTAAAAAGAGTTTACCTGAGTGACTTCGCTTTTAACTGCCGTGTTTTTTATTTTATTTACGACCTGAACGTGAGCTCCAACCGACATACAGAATATGAAAGCAAATTCCATCGCTCTGTGCTTCGGAGAGCACGTTAAGCTGTCGGTCCCAGCTGTTTAGCAGTCGATAAGCCATGTCAGGGGGGCCCTCGGAAGGCTTGACAAACTCCGACATCAGAGGCCAGCACTACCTCGTACGAAACGAAACGAAACGAAAGCAAATTTTGCCAATTGTTGCAAACCCTTCCCTCGCTTGGTCAATACATACATACATAGACTTACGCCTTTTTCCCCGAAGGGGTAGGCAAGCCTCAAATGGGCCTCTTATCACAGTGGGTTGCACCGTCGTGGGATAAAGACGTAACAAGTGGTGAGCTCATCGCTGCCATTGCTTCCCACGACTGACTCTGCTTACACTTTCTTCCAGTAATAATACATTCCTTAAGACTGCGCCAACACCAGGCTGCGGCAACATCTTCATTGAAAACCTCCTCCTTTTTATTGAAGTCGGTTATAAAATCGTCTCGCCCCGCACGAAAAAGCAGTTTTTATTGAATGTCTCGTAAAATATTGATAATTTTACAAAACCCCTATAGTAAACCCTCGGCATAGTTGTATTTATTTTATATAAAAAAAAAAATACTCAATAATAATATGCACCATTTTCATAAACAATCGAAACTTGTCAAAAAATAGTGGTAACTTTGTTTTTTTTTTCTATCAATAAAATATTGTCCTATCGTGTTTCTGGTACAGAGATCCCTCGGAATTATAATGTAAGTAGTATCCATGCATATTTATAATTTGAATATTGTACTCGACTTAGTCATTTCAAAAACAAATCTAAGATTGGTAATTTTGCGTTAAACCCAGCCAGGATAAATCTTATACCAACGAATCTTACAAGCAAGGCTCGGTCAATAGTTCTTGTTTTTTTTGTTATAGACTGTCAACACCTTGTCAGAAGCAGCTAAACAGGCTGGCGTGTACCTCGTCGCGCATCTGAGGGAGAAGACCCTCTGTCGGAGCAAGCAGGAAGTCATCAGGAGCAATCTGGTGTTTGACAGGCAGGGCGCCATTGTCGCTGTGTAAGTATTACGCTAAGAGAAACAAAGAAAGAAGGAAAGAAAGAAAGAAAGAAAGAAAGAAAGAAAGAAAGAAAGAAAGAAAGAAAGAAAGAAATAAAGAAAGAAAGAAAGAAATAAACAAAGAAATAAAGAAATAAAGAAATAAAGAAATAAAGAAATAAAGAAATAAAGAAATAAAGAAATAAAGAAATAAAGAAATAAAGAAATAAAGAAATAAAGAAATAAAGAAATAAAGAAATAAAGAAATAAAGAAATAAAGAAATAAAGAAATAAAGAAATAAAGAAATAAAGAAATAAAGAAATAAAGAAATAAAGAAATAAAGAAATAAAGAAATAAAGAAATAAAGAAATAAAGAAATAAAGAAATAAAGAATTAAAGAATTAAAGAAATAAAGAAATAAAGAAATATATAAATAAATAAAGAAAGAAAATATGTTTATTTTCCCCCAAGACACAACACACACGTTTCGGTTCTACCTTTATAATGCGAACTGCTAAGGAGTGGAATACACTGCCGTCGTCTGTCTTTCCTGAAAACTATAATCTGGGTCTCTTCAAGTCTAGAGTGAATAGGTGCCTTCTAGACCTTTGTGCTCCATCTTCGGCCACATCGTCACTTACCAACAGGTGAGATCGTGGTCAAACAAAGGTCTATCAATGTTAAAAAAAAAAAAAAAAAAAAAAAAAAAACACATAAACACAAGAAAAAACAAAAAACTACTACTAAGCAACTAATACCTAAACAAAAATAAAAAATATATATAAACTTATATATAAAAACTGGTTGGTAAGTTGATAAAAAAGTAGAAAGGATGTGTGTTTTGTGGGGTCAAACAGGTCCCTGTCTCAGGATAAGCTGCACCAGACCTAGGTTTAGTGCAGCGCTGGTTTTCAGATAAGGCCTAGATCAAAGGCTAGAGCAAAGATTTTATAATATTAGTGACTAGCTACTCGTCCCGGCTTCGCACGGGTAGTTTCAGGATGAAAAACGCCCCCCCCCCCCTCCTATCCCCCCTTGTAGCCTATGTCACTCAGGGTGAATGCAGCTTTCCAATGGTGAAATAATTTTTAAAATCGGCACAGTAGTTTTTGAGTTTATTCATTACAAACATACACAGAACAAAAATACAAATTAAATTTAATGGAACGACATTTTTGGGTTACATTTAAATTTAATGTTATCCATAAAGTGTGGTTTACACTTGAAAAATAATAAACTACACGGCCAGTCTATTATTATCCACCGAGGAGTTCCGCTGTCCGCCTTCTGTGTCCATCATCAGATCAGCTCGTTGTCACCATCATATTGTATTGTCATCGGAACTAGACAGGTATGCCAAATTTCAGGTCAATCGTATATCGGAAAGTCACCCTTATTGCTACCCGTGAAATACTTATCATTGAGTAGATCCAATGGCTATCTCTGGTCTTCTTCATGAGTTCAATGGCACTTTCTGAATGCACATGCTTGACTTGTTGCTGAAAATACTGAAATCGCTATATGTGTGCCTATAATATTTGAGGAGTTCCCTTATTTCTCATGGATCCCATAATCAGAACCAGATTTTGATGAAAATCTGATCAAACGGGAAGTATACCGAGTTAACACAAAAAAAACATAAATGACGGAGATATGAGAACCTCCTAGTTTTATTTTGAAGTCCGTTATAAATCTATATAAAACCAGTTCCAGGAGACCACAGAACAGCGTCGCTAACTGCACTACTGCCACTCCTGGATTAATGACCTTCGACACGGACTTCGGAGTGACCTTCGGCGTCATGATGGAGGAGGATCTGGTCCTGAGTGGAAAATTGATGGGTTTGAAGAACTTTGTCGTCGCTGGGGACTGGGCTTCGGAGATCCCATATTTTAGTGGTGAGTAGCATCAGCTTTTTCAACCCCTCCCCCCTACTAAAACGTGGGGTGTAAATTCGTTTGAGGGCATAGTCTGTGGCCTCATAGCTCCAAAAGCCTCGGTGCTTGTTCCGAGGCGGGAATCGAACCCGCAACCTCCTGTGTCAATCGCCCGCCGCGCCACAGAGGTCGTCGAACCCAGTCGAACCATAGTAACAAACATACTAACATCCAGAATTTTACATTCATGATATTAGTGGGATGCATTACAATGCCAAAAAAATATTATTATTCAATTTTATAAATATCCAAGTATTTTTATTTCCATACTGTGCTTGTCTGCTCTGCAATAGAGATTTAAGGCGTGGTATAATGTGAAATGTGGTGCATTAAAACCTTTTTTCCACAACCTTTAACGAAAAACCTACAAAAAAAAAGAGTTAATCTACATCACATAAAGCATGTCACCTTGTTTTTTTCTAATAACTTAAAATTTAAGAAATTCGTAAGGAATTCGTATTTACAACCATTTTTCTCATAAACAATCAATCATAAGATGTTTTCATCCCATCTATTCGAAAAGGAGGACTGGGTTCGCCTTTAAGTGCACCCAACGGTGGTGTTTTCTATGAGAAACTTTTAGCGGGCAGTAATGAGTTTTGCGGCGCACTTATTAAGTTCCTAATTCAAAAAGTGCGTGGCAAAGATAATTGCGGCGCACTTATTGAATTTAGAACCAGCGCCAAATAATTCGAACGCAAATATTGTTTGAATAAATACTGGCTGGTACGACGGCCCAAAACCCAAAACAAAAAAACCAAAAACATACAAAAAACACAAAACACAAAAAAAAACACAAAAACACAAAAAAACACAAAACCACAAAAAAAGCACAATACACACAAAAAAACACAAAACACAAAACACACAAACACAAAAAAAAAACACAAAAAAACATAACACAAAAAAAAACACAAAACACAAAAAAAACACAAAAACACAAAAAAAAACACAAAAAACATAAAACACAAAAAACACAAAACACAAAAAAACACCCAAAAAAAAAAAAAAAACACAAACACAATAAAAAAAACACAAAAACAACCATTTGTTTTATTAAATAATAATATTACAATAACATATGAGGCGCCTTTTATTTTCTCATAGTGGGTGATGAAAAGCAGAGTGTATCACACGGGCGCAACATATATTTTTGGCTCGGGCGACGTACTTTGAATCCCTCGCTACGTTCAGGATTCTACTAAAGATCCCTCGCTACGCTCGTGATTCTACTAAAGAATCCCTCACTTCGCTCTGGATTCAAAAAAGCGCCCTCGCCGTAAAAATATTATGTTGCTCCCTTATGATACAATCTACTATTTTATTGCCTTCAGTATATTAAATAACGCAACGCCGAAAGGGCCTTGGCACAGATTACTTAGGTAATAGTTATTACATAAGCCTTGTTTTTTATAATTACTAATTATTTTTATATAATAAAACGTGATTTTCCCTCACTTTTCTTTTCGCGAGCGCTTTTATGTTACTTTAATGAGTTAGATAGTGACTGGACTCTTCCCGGCATTTTCTAAAAGAGACGTTGTCTACTTTTATTTTATTTCTTTTCCTAGTGTTTTCTTGAGATATTTTGTGTTATTTTGGTGGCATTTTAACGAATGTAGCTCGTTTAAAAAGCACAAGTGTAGTGAAACGGAAGTGAATTGCGTGACTTTTGAAATTGGTGGAAATTGTCTACCAAAGTTTTAGTAAAGTTGCCCACCGTTTTACTAAAACATGACTTGACTGTGACTTTGACGACTTGGAAGGAGTGTAACGTTGCAAAATATATTGAAAATACAATATATTGAAAATACAGATATAATTGAAAATGGCAAATGCACAAGCCGCGCGGCGCCAATTATATATAAAAAGGTAGTGACTGATATTGACGTCCACCGATGCCTATCTTGCAGGTGCTCAGTTCTCAGGCAGCCGGTCATACGCCAATGATGCTAACCTGGTGACCTCCAGCGGCATCTACGCGGGCAGAGCTGGACTCCACACTGGACATGGGAATCTGAGGGTGGCTGAGCTGCAGAGCCGCTTAGATGGTGAGCTCAACAGCTTTCTGAATCTCAGAACTAAAATTGTAATAGGTAGGTACTCTTCTTTTTTTTTATACAACTTTGTATGTCGTATCAAGCAGATGGCCCACTTGATGTTAAGCGGTACCCTCTGCCTATGAACAGAGCATTACCACATTGATCACGTCCACCTAGGACGCGCCCTATATGGCATTGCACTGCGCCCGCCACCCTGAGACAAAGATGAAAAGTCTCATGTGCCTGTAATTTCACCGGCAACCATTCCATATTTTTGGCTACCTCATTATAAAGACAGGCAATTGTATTTATTTATTATTTATTTATGACTTACGCACAAAAGGTGCGGGTAAGGGTGGTTAGGGCGCGTCCTAGGTGGGCGTGACTTGTGAAGTAATGCACTGTTCATAGGCAGAGGGTACCACTTAACATCAGGTGGGCCATCTGCATGACCCGTCATCCCACATAGTATTAAAAAAAACAATAGTGCTAGGGGAACTTAATGCTAACAGCATTATCTGCCAGTCATCCTGGACGTGCAGAAAGATGGTGAGGCGCGCCATGCAAGGTAAAAAAAAACAAGCTTTAAATATTAATTTAAGATAAATATAATATACTAATAAATAATAAACCCAAACAAAAAACAAGAAAGTTACGCAAAAAATATATATAAATTTATAAATTACGGTGTTAACAAAACACATACCAAGTACCAGCTGCTTCGCTTTGACTCCCTGCAGAGAAGAGCCATTAGAATCATCGGCGACCCTAAGCTCTCCAATACTCTAGAACCGCTTAGCCAACGCAGAGCCATTGGATCTCTTTGCGTGTTCTACCGCCTCTACAACGGGGATGCTCTGACGAGCTTTTCGATCTCATCCCGGCATCGAGATTTTACCATCGCTCTTCCCGGCACCGTGACAAAGCTAATCCACACATCGTAGATCCCTGGGTTTCTCGTACGACTCGTTTCTCGAGATCATTGCTTCCCCATACCTAGAATCTATGGAATGAGCTTCCATCTGAGGTTTTCCTGCTTAGTTACGACATGTGTCGTTTCAAGAAAAAAATTCATAAATTCCTTTAGGGTAGGTAGCGCATCGACAATACCCCCGGTGATACCGGTGTCTATAAGCGACGGTGACCAGTTTACATCAGGTGGGCCGTAAGCTAGTTTGCACAATAGTTTCACCAAAAAAAAAAACTAGAAGGGACATAATAATGACTACCTCTGTGGCGCGGCAGACGAAGCTTGGCCTGCAACGCAGGAGGTTGCGGGTTCAATTCCCGCCTCGGAACAAATATTTGTGCGATCGCAGATATTTGTTCAAGGTGTTCTGGGTATTTTCTTTTGTATAATAAATAATATCTATCTATGTAATATATTGTATTAAGTATATCAGTTATCAAGTACCCATAACACAAGCTCTGCTTAGCTTGGGGCTAAATAATGTTGTGTGAACTTGTCCAGCATTATTTATTTATTTATTTAATAATATTATACATATACCTAACAAAGGCTGCAGTAACATAGAGAGTGAAACACTGACACTGAGTTGGTAACTAATAATTTAGCCTCTTGAGATTCATGTAACCCACCAATCACTAACTACCAGTGGCGCGATTACGTAACTCAATTGTTATCGGTTTCAATCGATTTCAATGCTAGCGGTTTTTAATTGTACCTACCCACCTACTTACGGTATCTAGGCCGGACCCACCACAGCAGAGAAACGGAGTTTATTGTGATTATTAGTACAAACCATAGATTTAGTATATGTACTAGATCTACAATCAGAGATCGAAGATGGAACCAAAAAAAATATGTGCACGTGTTGGTGAAAGTCTATGTCCGAGTTAAAAATAGTGTTGTCCTCGACCAACTCTTTTACATTGTTGATAGAATTCATCATCCGTCCGTGATGTGTATGGTAGATAAATACATCTTAATGCAGATTAAGTCTTTCATGAATAACACAGTTTGGCAGATTTGACGTCATAAAGAGAATTTTGAATACAGTTAATAAATAAACCTTTATTATTTATTGACCCCTAAATATTACAGTTTTATTTATAGGTGGGATGTTAGAGTTTCCCTTTTAAATTTAAACTTAAAATGTTTGCTGCATTGTTTGATGCATTGCTGTTTGGAGTTCTTATTTGAGTCCATCCCACTCTTCTTATAACCGATAACCATTTTTCTCGTAGCAAAGGATTACTTGGAAATCTGAAATCACAAAAACATTTTATATCAGCCGTGCTACGCCCATATAATTTTTCACTCTGTTACTTTATCTATAGACAATTTGTTACCCCAAAGTTTATTATTTTTCAAGTGTAAACCACGCTTTATGGATAACATTAAATTTAAATGTAACCCAAAAATTCCGTTCCAGTGGGACTCGAACCCGCACCCTCGCCTGTCATCGGCGATGCCTTAAACAATTTAGCCATAGATCGAGCTATGACGCTGGAGACGAAATTTGTGGGCACTATCAACTCGGCTATAGCGCCAAGTTGATAGTGCTGTATCTACAGGTGTTTCATTGGAAACCTTCTGTTCAAAGTTCGAAAGTAAAGGCATCGCTGATCACAGGCGAGGGTGCAGGTTCGAGTCCCGCTGGAACGGAATTTCTGGGGTATATTTAAATTTAATTTGTTACCTATTATTTTATTAAGCAGAAATAAACAATATTTATTTATAAAAAATAAAAAATAAATATACCCTTTCGGGAAAAAGGCGTGTGTACAACAACGTAAATATTTACTCCAAAATATCTACTACACAAACTGCAATAAAACATCCGTGGTGCTTTAAAGTTACCTTTTCAATAGTCAATACAAAAACACACACCTCAATGTCGACCTGGTTATTATAGATTTTTAAAAAAACGGTAAAATGTTAACAGAGCACACATATTTACTCCAAACAAAGTAAACCTCCATTCTAGGATGGACAAAAAATTAATTTATAGTTAGGTATAGTGCGCTTCATGTAAAAAGTAGTAAACTAGGTAGGCACTCATTGAATGCATAGGTATATATCTCTTAAATAAGTAGAAAAGTAAGTAATCTCTTAAAAAGAACGCTGGAACGCCTGAAGAAGCTTGACCGCCAGCGTTCTTTTTACATGATGCGCATTATACTACGATATAGACTGCAACATGACTATCGATATTTCTGACGTCATCACTTGGTCAAGCCCTATCGTAATCAAACATTTTTATATTTTACATAAAATATTGTTTATTTCTAGGTGCAGCAACGAAATATTATTAAAAAATATAAGGGAAAGTCCTAATCTACGAATGAAACTGGTTTTTAGGCCATTTACTAAAGCAGAATTGATAAAATAAGCAATACAATCGAACTACAAATAATCTCTTATTTACCTGTGAAACGTGTATTTTCCCGGATAATTACGTCTTGTATATTCACAGTCACAAACTGAACATGACACCATTGTCATACAAAGTAATATTTGTTATTTAATAGTAAGATTACTAAAAAAATTACGAAATTAGTTAAACTGCACAAGAGACCGTCCGGTATGGGCATGTACTCAAGCAAAACATGTCAAATTCAATACATTGTTGCTGTCACTTTTCTTCTTGCACGGGGTACATTTAAAAATGACTTCTCTCTCCCACGCTTCGTTTGTCTATTTAGCGTAGCGAAAAAATTCTACGTCTATGGTACAAACGCTAGTTTGTGACACTGCGCACCAATCTGCCTGCCAAGCGTGTTGATTAGGGCAAATACATTGCCATTTTATGAGAGAGGCCTTTTTTGACCTTTGTTTGACCACGATCTCATATGTTGGTAAGTGACGATGTGGCCGAAGATGGAGCACAAAGGTCTAGAAGGCACCTATTCACTCTAGCCTTGAAGAGACCCAGATTATAGTTTTCAGGAAAGACAGACGACGGTAGTGTATTCCACTCCTTAGCAGTTCGCATTATAAAGGTAGAACTGAAGGTTTAGTACGAATAGAGGGTATACTAATGAGGTAAAGATGGTACTGAGCCGTGCGTCTGCTCGTCCTATGATGAAATGGAGATGGTGGGATCAGATCGTGAAGTTCCTGGGAGCACCAGCCTCCTGGGCTTTGTCCAGTAGTGTTTGTCGACTGGCTGATGATGTTTGATCATGATGGTGATGATGATGATGATGACACTTATCGTATATCGTACCGAGTGGATAACCTCACGCGATTTTATCTTTGTTTTGACAGCTTTGTAAGATAATCGATAATTTCTAATGTTATGTTATTGAAAACATGTTATTGACTTGAGATTAATAACATAACAAGACTTGATTCCATTTTATTATGATCTATTAATATAACTCTATCACACTATTGAAGTGTGTTATTGTTTGTTACTATATTATATAGTATTATTTTATCTGTGCTATATAGAATATGACCCTGGAATGGATGACGTACGTATAAGGCTACTATCCCAGCGCGGATACTATTCTGTAACTATTAATAACAGGCAACTTGTCGGTCTGTATGCACTACCATATCACACTAATTTTATAAATGCGAAAGTTTGTATGTGAATAATAAATCCAAGGTAGAACCCCGGTAATGCCAGTGAAATTACAGGCACATGAGACTTTTCATCTTTATGTCTCAGGTTGCCGGGCGCAATGCAATGCCACATTGGGTCCGTCCAAGGTGGACGTGACCTATGAGGTAGGTTACGGCTTAACATAAGGTGGGCCATCTGCTTGTTCCGTTTTTAATGCAGGTAAAAAACAAAAAGTTCTAGACAGCGATGTGCTTCCATAAGTGATTTTTTTTCAAATTTTAATGGAATAACGAAAATAATTGGGAGCATTTATTAAAAAAAATAAAAAAAAGTAATTATAATTATTCCTCTCATCCTGAAAAACTCTTTTCAGTTTTTGCGTGTTGATTAACTAAATTATTATTTTCGCCCCATACAGAAAACACCACCAGACCTCCCGTCATCGATGCTGCCAACATGCAGCGGTTTCCCAGCGAGGACCTGAGCCAGTACATCATCAGACCTCTGGACCTGGTCGCCGGTACCAAGGGCTACAAGGAAATAGTCTGCCATAACAGATTCTGCTGTGAATTTGATCTGAAGACTCGCTCAAAAGGTTAAACACTAATTATAGCCTAATTCTAATTCTAGGTGGGGATGTTAAGACCTGCACTGACATCCCGCTGTGGGGTGTATTGTGAATTATTCCCCCTTTTTGTATGGTGACAAGGGGGAAATTGCATTGAGGGTGCAATACGGTTATGTGAAGTTCACGGACTCGTGGACTCACTAAAACCACCCGGTGGTACCATCCTCTGCGCATGTCGATGGGCTCTGGGATCTCCTACGGAACGCACCGGTGCCCATCTCGCGCGACGCCCAACAGGGCCCATCGCGTGGTTGGCCAAAAACCCAACCACAAACCCTCCCCTGTGCTGCCACCAATCATAGGTTCGTATGAGGGTGGCCGGAGCCCTCACTCCGACCACAACGCGAGCCCAGCGACATATTTCTCTTCCACCACAAAACGCGAGAAAACTCCCGCGCACCTGCAGGGCGTGGAATGAGCTCCCGTTGGATGTATTCCCACGGGGCTACAATATGGGTAAATTCAAGAGAAATATCAATAGGGCTCTTAATGGTAGGCAGCGCGTTTGCAATACCGTGGATGTTGCAGATATCCAATAGACGGCGGTGACTGCTTTACATCAGGCGGGCTGTCTGCTTGATTGTCACCAAAAATATTTAAAAAAAAAAAACTTTGCGGCAGGTGTCAGAGTATGGCTCGGTAGGGGTGTCACCGGCTACGCCCAGGCGGTGGAGAGGGCAAACTACCTTTCTCCGTTTATTCCCACATTTAAATTTGCTCTACTACAAAGACAAAGGCGGGAACAAACAGCCCTTCCCTGTCTCATCATCCAGACATAGTAGGGAGCCACTCTGCCTGGGTGATGAGAGGGCAGCTTGTGGCATCACCCTTATCGCTACCCGTGAAATACTTAACATTGAGTAGTTCCAATGGCCATCTCTGGTCTTCTTCACCAGTTCCATTTCACCAAATGGCACATTCTGAATGCACATGCTTGACTTGTTGCTGAAAATACTAAAATCGCTATATGTGTGCCCATAATATTTGAGGAGTTCCCTCAATTCCTCATGGATCCCATCATCAAAACCAGATTTTGATGAAAATGATTTTTGTAATTCGGTTGAAAATCCGGTTTACACTGCACCATGTCCATGGCAAATGGTTGTTTAATTTAATATTTCAGTATTAAAAGATGAAGTGAGCTACGGTCTAGCGGCGTTCGATGGCGTCCGTCACTATGGAGGGAGCCGATACATCGGAGCTCAGAACTGTGCTGTGTTCGCGTGCGCCGGCCGTTACAAGAGGAGCTGTGGTCTCAGGTGTGTGTTGTATGGAGTGAGCTAGGGCGATGTGAGCTACGGTCTAGCGGCGTTCGATGGCGTCCGTCACTATGGAGGGAGCCGATACATCGGAGCTCAGAACTGTGCTGTGTTCGCGTGCGCCGGCCGTTACAAGAGGAGCTGTGGTCTCAGGTGTGTGTTGTATGGAGTGAGCTAGGGCGATGTGAGCTACGGTCTAGCGGCGTTCGATGGCGTCCGTCACTATGGAGGGAGCCGATACATCGGAGCTCAGAACTGTGCTGTGTTCGCGTGCGCCGGCCGTTACAAGAGGAGCTGTGGTCTCAGGTGTGTGTTGTATGAAGTGAGCTAGGGTCGATGTGAGCTACGATCGATGAATCATAGAGCTAAACTAATTTTGGTATTAACAATGATTTACTGAACGAAAATGTACATCTCTGGTTTGACTTGTTTTTTTTTATAAATTTGAAATTCTGTGGTACCTGGTTCCTACCTATTAGTATACAAAATATGATTCTTTATCCAGCTATCATGCAAGCGAAGCCACTAGCAAACGCTAGTAAAGTACAAATTCTGTTCTTATACATTCAAACACATATGATTTACTTTTAATTCACACACCACACAGACATTTACTTTCATTAGCCGTGGTGTGTCTGATCTACGAATCCTCTAGTCTCATCTCGTGACTAAGGGATTACACCAGGGGATGGCAAGCAGCATCCACCTGAGTACTCAACACCGATACTGCGATGATCACCTGTCAAGCGTGGTGAATATGTCAAATCCCCCCCATTGAATTCTATGGAGGAGGCCTCGTCCAGCAGTGGACGTCAAAATCCCTGTTTATGTAAACCTATACTAAACATAAGTTTAAGTAAACTATTCTTTTCAATTTCAGCTCGTTTAACAACACGCACATTGCCTTCAAAGAATTGTCCATCAGCGCTAACTTTACAAACGAATCTGCAATCTACCCAGTGATTGTATCAAACCAGCAACTTTTAACCGAACAGTTCGAATACGCCACCAAAACTAGCAACGTCCAAACTGTCAAAATGACAGTGACAGATGGCAACAGTCTGCTGACGTTTGGAATATTTGGTAGGGTTTTTGATAGAGACTATGAGAGTTTTTCGGCCAAAGAAAATAGTGATGATTTTTATGATTATATTTTTACTGAGGATGTACAGGAATTTTTTGATTATCTGTGGATTAGAATTAGAATACTGATGTTTGTTGTGTCTATTTACATTTTGGAAATGTTGTAAACACTTTTTGTAATTTTGTCTCGTTTAAGTATTTTCTATACTTAGCATGTTAGACATGTAAGTACCTGAGCCCGTTATTTGAAGATAAATAATAAATAAAATAAATAAATAATTCTGGACAGTTCACACAACATTATCTAGCCCCAAGCTAAGCAGAGCTTGTGTTATGGGTACTAGATAACTGATATACTTAATACAATATATTACATAGATAGATATTTTTTATTATACATAGAAAATACCCAGAACACCCTAAACAAATATCTGCGATCGCACAAATATTTGTTCAGAGTGCGGGAATCGAACCCGCAACCTTCTGCGTCGCAGGCCGAGCTTCGCCCGCCGCGCCACAGAGGAGAAGATAATAAGGTGGATGCGAAATACAATTTTTTTGGTGTTTTTTGCCCATTGCAGCTCATGAACACTTCTTCAGATAGGTAGCGCAAGTTGATTTCGCGAGAACTAGGAGACTTAACACACATGTTTTAATTTATAGTAATTGGTAGTATCATAAATATCATCAGTTTAGCTACGATCCCCATAAACAAAAAAAAATAAAAAACGAAAGCAGCCTCCTTAATGCTCGTCCAAATCCATGCAGTCTACCGATTTGGTCATGGAAATAATTATTGAAAATTAGCCGTCTCAAGCATTTGGTGGTTTTATAAATCGAAAGTACGAAACTTAGATGACGCAAAAGTAATAGCACTAAGTATAGAAATATACTATTTTTTACAAATAGCGTCCCTGTTATTTTGTCAGTTGTGTAGTTTATTATATTTTGTATATTTTGCATTTGTTTACTTCACAACCGTCAATGTCAAGATGGGTAACGATTATAGACAGCTTCTACAGTGCAATAACTTTTGCGCCACCATGTATATGTTTTTTTAAATACAAATAACTACTTTCTACAATGTTGAAGAACGATAAAAAAAATAAGTTTTGTGTACTTACCTTACTATATAAAAATGTGTTACAAAGTTTTGTAAAAAGTAACAAAAATTTAGTTTAGGCAACAAAATATTTGTAAAAATTAAATTCTATTACTTTACTCATTTAGGTTAAGTTTTGGTGTATGTATCACTTTATATTGAAATGCAAACATTAGGTTCTTAATATTTTATTATGCGATATCAAAATGGCTGCTATTTTGAAAAAGTACTTACTACCTACTTATAAGAGACAGAACATCGATCAAAAAAATGGACAATTGCGATCGAGATTCGTGCCCTGAGGGTTCCGATCAGTAAATTATTTTGAAATTGTCAAACCCTACCATCCATACCTATTTCTGCCGCAAAGCAGTAGTGCTCGAATTGCTGTGTTCCGGTGTGAAGGGTAAGGGTGCCGGTGAAATTACATGCACATGAGACTTTTCATCTTCATGTCTCAGGGTGGCAGGCGGAGTGCAATGCCACATAGGGCGCGTCCTAGGTGGACGTGACCTATGAGGTAATGCACTGTTCATAGGCAGAGGTTACCGCTTAACATCAGGTGGGCCTTTAGCTTGTTCCGTTATTCTAGGAGTATAAAAAAAAAAAAAAAAACCTTCTCGAGAGAATTTTTTTCGACAAATTCCTTCAATCCTTTTAAGGGTTAAAAGTTTCAAAATTCCTTTATTGTACACTTTACCTTAATTTGTGTCACAAAGCCTCATAAAGAGACAGACACTAAGCATTACCTACGTGCTAAGTTCGTCTAAGTATGTCAGCCAGAGTACCTACTTTCGAAGATCAATGACGGACGTCATTGACAGCTGTTAAATATCAGCTCTTATTATAATTCCCAGTAAAAAAGCAGCTATTTTGAGTTAGCTTCTTATTACAATAAAAATGCTCATAAATGCTTACTGTCAGTATGTAAATTGTAAAAGCATTTATTCGTAATATAATTTTATTTTGTGACAGTTATGAGAATCACGACTGTCTCCTGTGATATTAGTGCTATGCATGTAAAATTATAGATTTTTTAATATATTTTTAAAATTTGTTTTATTTTTGGGTATAAGGTGCAACCCACTGTGAAAAGAGGCCCATTTGATGCTCTGTCTACACTTTCGGGACCGGTACGGAGGCCTGCGCAATGCTCTCGGGGCAAAAGGCGTTTGTCTAGTACCTATGTATAAAGGTACCTATACTATGTTTGAAAGTGCATTAATTTAAAAAAATGAATTTGAATGTTTGAAAGTGCTGGACGGTATGAGGGTGACACTGAAAGTTTTTAGAACTGGCCACTTGTAAACGACATAATAAAACAATAAGTTCAAATTTTGAAAATGGAACTCTTTGCCAATATTATTGTGTAAGTACCTATGTATTTCATTCATTTGTTATTTGTTTTACGATTTGGAGACAAATTGAAAATTGACCGTCAGAATGAATTTAACGCGAAAAAAAAACAGCAATTATTTTTTTATGACTTTTCATGGCATTTAAGTCAACAAGAAAGTTACGATTATGATAGACTTCGATTGGTCTTTCACGATGCCTTTGCCCCATCTCGTGCCACTGTTTACAACTGGTTTAATGAGTTTAAAAGTGGTCGCACTAATCTCACCGATGATCTGCGTGAGGGACGGCCTTCTACGGCGACGACTGAAGATAACATCAGTGTTGTGCGGCGTATGAGAGAGACTGACAAAAGAGAGACCTATCAGCAGATCCGGACAAGCTTGGGCATCGGTATGAGTCAAGTGCACAAAATCCTCCATGAACATTTAGCGGTCAGGAAGCTTTGTGCACGGTGGATACCTTATAATTTGACAGTGGCCCAAAAGCTCCGTCGTATTGATTGAGCATTCAAAGTGCTTTTCTCAGTGGTTCCATCAGATGCAGCAATGTATTGATGTGAATGGACTCTATTTTGAAAAGATATAATAAAACTAATAACTAGCTAGTTTGTTCAGTTTTTGATTTTCTAAAAACTTTCAGTGTCGCCCTCGTAGGTAGGAAAGCACCGATTTGTGTTGTGAGGGGTCAAATAGGTCCCTGTCTCAGGATATGCTGCATCAGACCTAGGCTTAGTGCAGCGCTGGTTTTCAGACAGGGCCTAGCTAGGTGATGCCACGAAAATCAATTAATTACGGATTATCGAATATAGTTTGGTTTGTCCGGTCTAAGAATAGACCCCTCCGTCTCCTCCCGTGGATGTCGTAAAAGCCAACTAAGGGATTACCCGAACTTGTTCATAAGATTCGTTGGTATAAGATTTGTCCTGCCTGCTAGCTTAGGTATTATGGAATGTCTTACTGGAAGAAAGCGTTAGCTGAGTCACTCGTGGGAAGCAATGGTGGCGATTACTCACCACTTGTCACGTCTATATTCCACTATGGTTCATATTTTAACATATCGCATTAACCGACAGACAAAATAAAGGAGGTTATCAATTCGACGACATCTGCAGCGAGCCGGCGAAAGAGAGGTCATCGAAATTGAATTATTAAAACATCCAACAACGTTTTATTTACTATTTAGGTATATTTCACTTTATTTATCTTAGATTATAAAACATTATTAATTTGAATTACATTTATTTACAGTCCACTTTATTTCATTGATATAGGTAACAACATATGTTCGGTCTTCAATGCCTGTTAGATCTCCTCCTGCCTTTGAGGAACTTCAGATGGTCTTCATCATCATCATACAAGGTCTTCTCAATCCAGGACATGAACGACTCCACCTTGAAAACAAAATTAATTGATTCATTCGTTCTGACCTCCGTTTGGGCTGTAAAATTGACGGTACAAAAACACTAATTTTGTGGACTGGTCCAATTTCCTAGTTTTATTACAAAAAATACGTTTGAATACTAGGTATTTATGTTAAAATGTAAAAAAATACATTTATAAAACTTTAAATAAGTATTAAAATTTATTTTTTGAGGACACATTGGGAATTTTGGTGGCAGGGATCTACATTTTTCTCATTCATTATAAAACATATAAAAGTGATATTTGGTGATCTGATTCTTCGTATCACTGACTTTTTTTGAATCGTAGTAGTTTTAGAAACTCCCTAGGGAATACAGTGATTTGAATTTGGAACGTCAAATTCGTGTGGAAACTCTTGGAAAACGCTAAATAAAAAAATGCTCATATGGTATTGTAAAGAGGTTTGTTCGAAAATCGAACTGGCAATAAAAAGGTGCGTTTACAAAGAATGTGAAAGAAAAGACGGTGTTTGGTGCTGTGATTTTCAGTGAATTTTTATAGCCTCGCTGAAGGTGTGAAAAGTAGAGTATGCTCCTCTGGAATAAAGCCTGTCTTCGTCTTCGCTTCACTCAGGACTCTACATAACTCCCTCGCTACAGTCTCTCGTTACGCTCAGGGTTCAATATGCCGCCCGCGACGTAAGACACTGCTTTATTCCCATAGTGCATAATCTGCTATTATCAATGCGTCGTTAGTGATGAAATTATATCGATTCTAATTTATTAGGAAAATTATTGCACATAACAATTTTTCGGGTGGAAAAGTCAATTGGTTCACGAGTGGGATTTGAACCCACCTTAGAGTCTAGCGGTCGGGATCCCGACTGGCGATCAACGACTGACAACTAGGCCATCAGTGCTCTTAGGAGTGGATTAATGTTGGGTGATGATGAAGTAGGTACCTTAGTATAAACGTCAGGTTTTCCTCTAGCACAAGGAATGCCCCATGACACAATCCCGATTTGACGCCCTTCTCGTACAAGAGGCCCTCCAGAATCACCCTATAAATATAATAACAATCTACATTATAATAACAATCAAGGTACATTATAATAACAATCCACACTATAATAACGACATACGAGAGATAACTGTTTATAATTTCATGTCCACCTAATACCTACATCAGCACCGCACTACGGCACTTAAGCTGGTGGTATCGTTCATCAATCATTATGAAGCTGGGTACAAGAATGGTTTTAGTAGGTAGGCATAGGCGTAGGTCTAGCATAGCTCTCAAAATACTATTATTATTAGGTACTTTTAAACTAGAGACTACCCGTGGTTCGCTACGCATCACATCATAAAAAAACTAAAACTTTCTCACCCCTTTTTGCTCCTTTTTAAGGGTTTTTTTGAAAAAATCAGAAATATGTGTTCAATTATTCTGTATTTTAAGTACCTACCCATACCAAGTTTCAAGCAAAAGGCACCACGCGATAAAAAGTTCCCATCCAAACTTTAAAACCCCATTGCACCCGCTCTTGGGGATAGTTCGGGGAAAAATATTATACCCTTTTATGATTTATATTCATGCATATTATGCAAAGATACGATCTAAAATACGATTTTTCATACGATGTTTTCACCCCTTTTCACCCTTAGGGGTTGAATTTACAAAAATCTCTTCTTAGGTTTAGCTATAAAAATAACCTATTCTCCAAGTTTCAGCTTTCTATAGGTCCAGGCGGTTTCGGCTCGGCGATGATGAATTAATAAGTCAGTTATACAGGTAGGTAGGTATAGATTGTGATATATTTGATCTTGTTTTTGTGTATGTTTTTGTATGTCTAAGGGATATTTTTCCCTATATGTAGAAGGTCATATAATACGAGTCTTTACGTGAACCGAATATATTCCACGATTAAGTTTCTGTACAAGTTATCGACAAGACTGGCTGGAGGTGACTGACTTGCTACATATGTAACAAACATACACAATAAGCATAGGTTAGTATAAAACTTACGTGACAAGCTCCTACGCCTTCCTTGGTCAGCGCGCAAACCTGCGTCTGGAACACCTCATGCCTATGCGCCGCCTTGCACTCCTCGAAGGTGATGGACTTCAATTCTAACATCATCAGGTCATTGTGTATGTAACACACATACTCAATAAGCATAGGGTAGGATAACTTACGTGACAAGCTCCTGCGCCTTCCTTGGTCAGCGCGCAAACCTGCGTCTGGAACACCTCATGCCTATGCGCCGCCTTGCACTCCTCAAAGGTGATGGACTTCAATTCCAACATCATCAGGTCATTGTGTATGTAACACACATACTCAATAAGCATAGGGTAGGATAACTTACGTGACAAGCTCCTGCGCCTTCCTTGGTCAGCGCGCAAACCTGCGTCTGGAACACCTCATGCCTATGCGCCGCCTTGCACTCCTCGAAGGTGATGGACTTCAATTCCAACATCATCAGGTCATTGTGTATGTAACACACATACTCAATAAGCATAGGATAGTATAACTTACGTGACAAGCTCCTGCGCCTTCCTTGGTCAGCGCGCAAACCTGCGTCTGGAACACCTCATGCCTATGCGCCGCCTTGCACTCCTCAAAGGTGATGGACTTCAATTCCAACATCATCAGGTCATTGGGCAGCTTGCCGGGGTACTAGAATAACAGTAATCAATTACCAAGTTAAATCTTTTTTTTTATACTACCATGGTAGCAAACAAGCATACGGCCCACCTGTTGGTAAGCGGTTACCGTAGCCTATGGACGCCTGCAATACCAGAGACATCACAAGCGCGTTGCCGACCCTTTAAAAAATTTCAAACGGCCCTTTTGAAGAACCCCATTCTGTAGTCAATTGGGAAAACTATCAATTAGCTTCCGTGGTGTGTCCGGCCTAAGAAAATACCCTCCTCCTGTGGAGGTCGTAAAAGCTAAATTACCCGGACTTATTGATAAGATTCGTTGGTATAAGATTTGTCCTGGCTGCTAGCTTATTATGGAATGTGTTATTACTGGAAGAAAGCGTTAGCCGAGACAGTCGTGGGAAGCAATGGCGACGATGAGCTCACCACTTATTACTTCTATATTACCTCGATGGTGCAACCCATGGTAAAAAACGGCCAATTGAGGCTCTGCCTACCCTTTGGAAAAAGTCATTTGTCTATGTATGTATTTATTTGCTTTTATGTATGGTTTTAACGGGTTTCTCAACAAGTCCGCTAGGGGCACTTATCATTTTCTTCATACAAAAACAACATTTCGACTCGCAATTCGGTTTTCGTTATTCCGAGTGGTTCCAAATTAAAACCACAGATAAAAATATGCCTGTCCAAAGATTTAAATCTTTGCTCAGGTCTCTATCGACGCCGGATGTTACAAAATCATAAATAATTTATTGTTTATGAATCTACGTAAAATACAATTGCATTGGATGTTAGGTTGATAGGGAAGATCGTTAGATTCTGCTTTTCAGCGTACAAACATTAGACAGTGGCAGATTGTCCAATTTATAAAACAGATCGGCAGAGCATTCACGAATTTCAAATCAACAAACTACGCAGTGCAGTGTCCTGCCTACTGAAGAAGTTAAGGCGCTCCTAGATCAAAAGCGCTAAAATCAAGACAGAAACGGCCTAGAGAGTTGTAAAATCAAGAAACAGGTGGCGTAGCATGGCGTAATAATTTGTTGTACTGTGTATGCGTTATTCTGTGCCGTGCCGCCCCGCCCGTCGCAGCGCGTCCTTTCGTGGTTTGACTAGTGCAAAAACACTTACAGAAGTGGTACCCCATCCAGTCAGAATCAACTCCTCTCCTTTCTCCACAGGTTCATCGTTCAGTTCCACAGCATCGACGGTACTGCTGAACTCTATCTCCTCCTCGGTGAACAGGATGGCTATGTCGTTCACGATCATGTTACCGTCATAGTTTTCATGCTGCACAGCCTTCCGTATCATGTAGGCCTGGCCGCCACTTCGAAGCTGGTTGGTGCCGACTATCGCTTGGAAGTATTTCGGTTTTAGTCTGTTAAATAAAAACGTAGTTAACTTACATACATACATAGATACACGCCTTTTTCCCAGAAAGGGTAGGCAGAGCCTCAAATGGGCCTCTTTTCAATGTGGGTTCCACTATCGTGGGAAATAGATGTGACAAGTGGTGAGCTCATCACCGCCATTGCTTCCCACGCACGACTGACTCCCAGAGATGACGATGGTTCCTATTAAATATAAATAGGCGTTTTGTTCGATTGCTCGAACTACAAATGGCATCATCATCATCACCAGCCTGTAGAAGTCCACAGCAGGACATAATATGACTCTACCATAGAAAGCCAAGATGAACAGTCAATAGACACCTCCATACACTGACTTCCAACGGACCAATAAGCCTGAAAGCTCTGTGTTAGATCGAGTCCAAAGCAGCGAGAATTTTTAGCAAAATCTACACAGTTTAAGACAACATAAAATATATTATTAATCTTCATCATATTTCCAAGGGCATGATGGAGCCCAAAATAAGATTCTGATAATTTTTCTGATAAAGAAATATCGTGAACTTACTTCTACAATGCGCCTAAAACGTAAATATCTGTATTACCTTTCAGCGTACATTGATAAAATTAATAAAAGTGACAAATAATATTATTTTAGAGGCCAGGTTGTTGTTTTTTTGATTACGCAGCTAATATTTGTTTAAAAACCGTTTTTCGCGATTTTCGTTCATATTTCGTAGCGCGAGCGCTTTCCTGTCACTGTCTAACCTACCTGAACTTTACTGAGTTAGCTAGTGACGGAATATAGAGTCCGACCACGACTGAAGTCCGGTGACAAAAGTGCAAAAGCAAAAAACTACCCCTGTTATCCGTTAGTTCCTCAAAAGGCCGTCGGACTTCAGTCGTGGCGCGGACTCTAGCTGTTGCCTGCCTCTTATGAATAAGATACCTGTCAACGCAATGAGCTGCAGTAAGAATGACCCGAGGAGTCACCAGCGACGCGCCACAGAAGTGCCACACTCCATAGATTCTCAACGACACCTGAGACCACAAGATACAGGGTAAATAAATATGAATGCATAATAGATAGCCCGCACCTGATGTTAAGGTGGTTGGTTTCGCTTGTGGCGAGAAATAAATTTTTTTTCGGGTTTTTTGCTCATCACAGCTCGTCAACACTTCTTCAGATAGCGAAACTAATATGACCTAACACACAAGTTTTAATTTATGGTATCCCATAAATATCATTAGTTTAGCTACGATTGCGCTTCATTGGTATTTAGAGTGTTTTCTTATTTCAGACACCATAGCCAAACTAATGATATTTATGTGATATTATAAATTAAAACTTGTGTGTTACATACATACATACATAGACACACGCCTTTTTCCCCGAAGGGGTAGGCAGAGCCTCAATGGGCCTCTTTTCACAGTGGGTTGCACCATCGAGGAAGTGTGTAGGTCATATAATTACCGTAAAAATAGTTTACGCTATCTGAAGAAGTGTTGACGAGATGTGATGAGCAAAAAACACGAAAAAAATTGAATTTCGCGCCACGTAAAGGCTAGTTCAATTTACCTGATAGGGCACAGATCCATTTGGTGCTATATACCCCCCAACGATTCTTTCGTAGTCAAAATCATCTAGCAATGTATTTACTTCTGCAGACTCTGTAAAATACAAAATCAGTCATAAAAGGTTAATTAAAAAAAAAACAGAAAAAACTATTAGTACAAAAATGCTTGTCAGAAGTGGGATTCGAACCCACGCCCACAGAAGTGGACTGCGACCTGAACGCAGCGCCTTAGACCGCTCGGCCATCCTGACTTACATTATCGCTCGAAAATTTTAAACGCTACTCGGACTGTTGACGTCAGAAATTCGGGGAAAAAGGTGTTTATTTATTATCTAATGTTTTTGAATAATGTAATATTGAGGCGTTATTTTATGAGAATAAAAGTTTGATATTACGGTTTAGAGATTACTTATTTCATGCAATCTATTATTATTGTTTTTTTTATTTTCAGCCAATATTGTTTCACTGCAGGGAAAGGCCTCCCTCCCTTTTTTCCAGTTCCCTCTGTCCCTTGCTGCAGTGGGCCAGTCCAGTAGGTGCACATCCAACTTGTCAGGCCATCTCCGTGGGGTCTGCCGCGCGTTAGGAACACAATCATTAGTGGATTTGGCCCATAGATTTTCCAACATAATACGCAATTTTAATTTAAAATAATAGATTACTAAAAGGACTAATGGTTCAATCGCAAGAGCACCATTTCGGATAGAAACCGCTTTAAAACTGATGGGTGATACTGATTGCATAAAGTTATGTCATCCGCAAGGTGATAATGTTATCACAGCCAGCCCACACAGATATCCACAGCTGCACGTCGCATTCTGGTTCCTCGTGGAATGCCACGACGAACGGTCTTGAGCCGCCTCCATCCACCGCCTTTTCTTTTGTATACTACCAAGGTAGCAAACAATCCACCTGTAGTTACGTAAGCGGTTACCGTAGCCTATGGACCCCTGCAATACCAGAGGCAAAAAACGCGCGTTGCCGACACTTTAAAAATTTCCAGACACCCCTTTTGAAGAACCCCATACTGTAGTCACTTGGGAAAACCTCAGCAGGGAGATCATTCCACAACCTGAGTGTTCGCGGGAGGAAGTTCCACTGAAACAGCACAGTCCGGGACCACCCTGGCTCCAAGGTGCGGGGATGAATCCTCTGCCGATGGCGAGCCTGTTCCCGCGACCTTGATAATGTCTGGTCCATCGAGAGTTGGGGCTTCCTCATATGCGTCGTCCGGTTTGTTTGTTACTCATAATCATCATCATCATCAACGTACTGCAGTCCACTGCTGGACATAGGTCTCTCCCATGGCACGCCACTGAGCCCGGTGTTCGGCTCTCCTCATCCAGTTTTAGCCACCCCGCGCAAGTCGTCGCTCCACCTAGCCAGAGGGCGCCCTACACTACGTTTGCCAAGACGCGGTCTCCACTCAAGAACTCGTTCACTCCAGCGCAATATTTTTATATTTTTTTATTTGTGTTTGTATTTTTGTTTGTTACTCGAGAACCTTTTTTCCCCAATCCGGGCTATGTCCAGCATTCTACAGGCTAACAGTGATGATGATGAAGTATTAATAATTAAATTAAATTACATTTAGCAGTTTTTAGTAGTAGTAGAGCTTTTTTGTGAAAGAGTTCGTCCGGGGAAGTACTACCTCCATACCTACTACTGGCATTGCTGTGTTCCGGTTTAAAGGGTGGGTATGGGTGCCGGTGAAATTACAGGCACATGAGAATTTTCATCTTTATGTCTCAGGGTGGCGGGCGCAGGTGCAGTGCCACATAGGGCGCGTCCTAGGTGGACGTGACCTATGGTGGTAATGCACTTACCGCTTAACATCTGCATGTTCCGTAATTCACGAAGTTACAACAAAAAAAACTTGTAACTTCATCAATTCATCATCACCACCACCAGGTGCCTTTTAGGGATCCACTAAAGGACTAGGCCTCCCCCTTAGAATGCAATGGGGGGGGGGGGGGGGGGGGGGGATTGCCATAATCACCACGCTTGGCAGGCGGATTGGTGATATCTACTGCTATCTGCTACTGGTATATGGTGATTATACCAACTGGTATAATAGGGTATAATAATATATAGGTGGTGTTGAGTACTCAGGTGGATCATACCGGTGATTACCTGGTGTAATTACTCAGCGTTTACTACATCCACGCTTTGATAAATGTCTATAGATTATCTAAGCATCCACGGGAAGAGACTGAACGGTATATACCACCATAGTAATCCTACTATAATATGTGTGTGTGAGCGTGTGTTTGTTACTTCTTCACGCTGAAACGGCTCGACGGATTTGGATGAAATTTGGAATGGAGATACCTTTTATCCCGATATTCCCACGGGATTGAGACCTACGCGGGTAACACCGCAGGGCGCTGCTAATTATAAATACATTTGGTATAATAGGTACTTACCTACAATAGGATTAAAAAACCCAAGTAAAACCGCTACAAAAATCACACTCCTCCCCATTATGAGGATCAAAAAGCACTGAATAAAAAAACATCAAAATTTACTTAAATACTGCTAGTTGTGTAGTTATTGATTTATCTAATTTATGTATGTAGGTAATTATGTAAAATATGTGCACTAAATACCTACCTACGTGTGATGATTCCTACCCGTATGATAGGTAATACCTAGGTTATACAATCTATTTATAGGTAGTTTTTTTAACATAGATATACCCTCGGTTGACTGCGAGCGATCTCACCTGTTGGTAAGTGACGATGCGGCCGACGATGGAGCACAAAGGTCTAGAAGGCACCCATTCAATCAGCCTTGAAGAGACCCAGATTATAGTTTTCAGGAAAGACAGACGACTGCAACTTGTTCCATTTATTAGCAGTTCGCATTACATAGGTTGAACCGAAACGCTTAGTCGAATTGCGGGTATACTGATGAAGTAAGGATGGTACTGAGCCGTGCGCCTGCTTGTCGTATGATGAAAAGGATATGGTGGGATCAGATGATGTATATCTGGGAACATTCCCGAAATGTAACCTATACAAGATCGATATGTACTATATACAGGGCGTCTCAAGCCTATGCGATATGAAGGGAAAGTACCTTAAATATTGTGGATAGGATATTTTGCTGAAAAGAGACTAGGTATATTATATTTTTAAAAGTTAATTATATCACATAATATATAATAGTACAAGTAATACTGCATTCAAAGATTTTTTAAAAATTACTTGTTACATCTGGGGATCGAAAAAAAAAATGGGAACAATAATTAGTCAAAACTATCGCCAAAGATTATTACTATTATACCAACTTTATTATTACACATTACACATGCACCGCTCTGACACAAATTTTAATAACTTTTGAAAAAAAAAAAAAACACTGATTGAATTTGTACCGAATCCTCCTGTTTTTTTAGGGTATATTTGGAATAGTGCTATATATAAGTACCTAGGTATAGGTATGTAACATATAAAATTAAAAACTCCCCTTTTCGATATTTATTTATTGAAATAAATTAATTTTGGTCGAAGGTTTCAGCAGCCTTACCCTTGAATCCAATACCACAGATAAAATAATACTATAATTATTGTCCAATGGCAATTTTAATCCATATTAGCACAATGTTGACAATCCCTGTAGGTAGGTACTCTTGAAAACAATTCTGTCACATTGGGTTGAATTTGGATTGCGCTTGTATTGGCTAAGAATTCTGTTAGTACCTACTATGAAGTTAGCTGGTCTTTGGGATCGGCTATGAATTGTGTCAGTAGCTATGAAGTTAGCTGCTCTCTGCTTTTGGTCAATTCAAAGCCATTCCCGTTCTTTCCGCCATTTTTGAAAGAGACTTCAACTTTTATTTTATTACTTTTCCTTGTGTTTTTCGAGGTATTTTGTGTTATTTTGGTGGCATTTTAACCAATGTAGCTCGTTTATAGAGCACAAGTGTAGTGAAATGAAATGGAAGTAAATTGCGTGGCTTTTTAAATTGGTGGAAATTGTCTAAAATGTTTTAGAACATGACTAAACTGTGACTTTGACGACTTTGAAGGAGTGTAACGTTGTAAATTATATTGAAAATACAAAAACCGTGAAAATGGCAAAAGCTCAAGCCGTGCGACGACAATTAAAAAAAAAAGTGCCTATCCTAATTAGTTCATCAAATATCCGCACAATATTACATTAATTTGGCGCCAGGTTGGTATTCAAGAGTACCTACGACATGACACTTGTCCAATACCGATTGATCGTAAATGTGTTCAAGAGTGAATCTGCTGCCGTCGAATGTATTCCTCCTAATATACCGATGAGCTGTTGGAGTCTGCGCTCGGCGGGTCTGTCACGGGAAGGCGGCGCTGTGCCCAGCCTTCTACTTGGAACTTGTAGTCCACGTTGATATGCGTCATAGGGATGTACAGCTGCAAATAATAGTAACTCAGTTGGTAGCGAATGAGCAGCAAAGCTAACACAAGCTACCATTATCTCTGACAGGAAATTCAAGGTCCCCAAGATACAGGCCTAGCATAGTTTGGGACCCACTGTATAATGTTTCTTTGCATGTTGTTTTTACTTTACTTATTATTTTTGTAAAGATCACTGATACTTAATATTAACCTGTGTTGTTTCGTAATAAATTTATCGTATCATATCTTATAAAATGTGGAACTGCTTTAGCGGATTTTCATGGTATTTGGTTGCAATGTCTGTATGCACCTACATTATACATTTAGTAGTAATAGAGCTTTTTTGTGAAAGAGTTCGTCCGGGGAAGTACTACTTCCACCATACCTATTTCTGCCGCAAAGCAGCAGTGCTCGCATTGCTGTGTTCTGGTTTGAAGGGTATGGGTGCCGGTCAAATTACGCAAATGAGACTTTTCATCTTTATGTCACAGGGTGGCGGGTGCAGTGCAATGTCACATAGGGTGGTGAACTTGACATATGAGGTAATGCACTATTCATAGAGAGGGTACCGCTTAATATCAGGTGGGACATCTGCTTGATCCGTCAATCCAGGTAGTACACAAAAAATAAAAAAAACATAATTTATTATTGATGTTTCACTTTATATATCAAGCGTAGCGTGCGTGCTGTGTTATGAACTCTTGCTGACCCTTTCTAGTACCCTTAATATGGGTATCAAATGAAAGGGCTTGACTAGTAAAATAAAGAACAAGATGGCCACCGCCACTAAATGGCGCAAACATATTTTTTTAGGATAATATTGAATATTTTTATTTTTAATAATATTTTTTATTTAAAAAAACAATGATAAACCAAACCTTTACGTTTGTCGTGCCCAGGCTCCAGATTCGGGGGCTGCCAACCCTGAACGGCATTCCAACTTTTACGCAAACGATAAGTCTATTGTGTGCTGAGTTTAGCTGGAACAGATGAGATGAGATGAGATGAAGAGATAATGTATGAATTAAGTATATTAGTTATCTAGTACCCATAACACAGCTCTGCTTAGCTTGGGGCTAGATAATGTTGTGTCAACTGTCGAGTAGTATTTATTATTTATTTATTCATTATAAGTTAGCCCAGAGGATTAGCAAGCTGAAGTGGCAGTGGGTCATGACTGCAGAAGAACCGATAACCGGTGGAGTAAACGAGATCTTGAGTGGAGACCGCGTCTTGGCAAACGTAGTGTAGGGCGCCCTCTGGCTAGGTAGAGCGACGACTTGCGCGGGGTGGCAGGCGGAGACTGGATGAGGGGAGCCGAACACCGGGCTCAGTGGCCTGCCATGGGAGAGACCTATGTTCAGCAGTGGACTGCAGTAGGTTGATGATGAGATGAGGTGAAGTGAGGTGAGCAGAAGTGACGTGAGGTGATGTGAGGTGAGATGAGATGAGATGTTATAATGATGTGAGTAATTAACATAAAAAAAAACCCCTAAAATAAAAATAAGATAAATAAATAATGCTGGACAGTTCACACAACATTATCTAGCCCCAAGCTAAGCAGAGCTTGTGTTATTAATCAATCAATATATTTATTTCAGGCTTATTGGGAACTGTACAAAACCTAAACAATAAGCCCATGGCAACACAAATACCTTAAAACTAACAGAACATACATAACATACATTTTCTATAATAAATAAATATCTATCTATTTAATGTATTGTACAAAGTATATCAGTTATCTAGTACCCATAACGCAAGCTCTGCTTACCTTGGGGTTAGATAATGTTGTGTGAACTGTCCAGCATTATTTATTTATTTATTTTTATAATATATAAAAAACACTTTATTATATTTTAATGCACACGTTTAGACGGCGACGTAAGACGCAACTGCGCGGTGCCACGTGTCAAGTGTTATGGGTACTAGATAACTGATATACCACAGAATAAATAATAGTACAAGATATGCCTACTTAATACAACACATTACATAGATATATATTTTTATATAAAAATACCCAGATATCTGCAGATCGTACAATTATTTGTTCCGAGGCGGGTATTGAATTTGCAACCTCTTGCGCCGCGCCACAGAGGTCGTCAAATATGATGTCTCAATGATACCTCAAGGTAGTAAGAAACGTTGGTCGGACTCTTCGGGATGGGTTTGATCCTGAAGATCTCGTGGTAGAACCGGAACAGATCGTCGGCGTCTTTGCCGCGGTCGTAGCAGCGGATACCCGCCACCCACCAGTGCCCCACCCACCCGTCCTCCGATACGTTGTAAACCATGGACCCTCGGGGCATAATGAACCCTGGAAGATTAAACATTCAGATAAAAAACCACGACCCAGGTGCCGACAGTCAAACAAGATATTTGCAACAAGCTCAAATCCTATGGTCCTATGGATCGTATAAACGCTATTGGTCTCTAAAAGAAATAGTTAAAAACGAAACCTTGCCTATGTCAGTTAAAAGTAAATTATACAACACATGTATTCTCCCATGTCTTAAATATGGGTGTCAAACTTGGCCTGCTACGTACAAAAACATTCAAAAACTTGTAATTTGTCAACGTCACATGGAGCGAAGTATGCTAAATATTAAGGCTACGAGACTGGTGGACCACTCTACAAATAAGGAAAATAACATAAGTAGGTAAGCGATGTTTCAAAAATAAAAATAAAAATGAAATAATAATAATAAATAATAAATAATGCTGGACAGTTCACACAACATTATCTAGCCCCAAGCTTAGCAGAGCTTGTGTTATGGGTACTACATAACTGGTATACTTAATACAATATATTACATAGATAGATATTTTTTATTATACATAGAAAATACCCAGAACACCCTGAACAAATATCTGCGATCGCACAAATATTTGTTCGGAGGGGGAATCGAACCCGCAACCTCCTGCATCGCAGGCCAAGCTTCGCCCGCCGCGCCACAGAGGTCGTCAAATGGAGCTGGACCGGACTTATTATGAGGACAAACAGTGGAAAATGGACAAAAGACATCATGGAATGGTACCCCAGAAACGGGAAAAGACAAAGAGGACGTCAAATAAAGAGATGGGAAGATGATTTACCAAAGGGATGGAGCTGATCAGCCCGTGCTAGAAAAGTGTGGAAAGAACTTGGGGAGGCCTATGTCGAAGGACAACCTGACAAGCAAACTGGTTGCTGAATAATTTACCTAAAATAATACTAGGGACTTATTTTAAGTTTATATACATTCAATAATATTAGTTAGCTATAGGTCAGTGAATAAAGGCTTTATATATATATCTATCTATCAAATCCTATGCCAAACGAATGATCAACACACAACCAGCTTGCAAACAGTCTCATGAAAAAGTCCACAACTTCCAGAAGGATAAAGAGGAGGCCCCTCTAGACCTCATCAAGTACCTACCTACTGGATTAGAGTCGTGGATATGCCACTGGGCGTATACCATTCAGGTCAAGCACGAAAGAAGCACAAAACTCTTGCTCAATGCCCGGAAAGGTATGAAATAATTTACAAGAAATAAAAGAGAAAAAAAAACTTAATATCTGAATATCTTTTTTTTGTTATCGAGTGAAGTAATTCAAATAGTGTATTGAATTTGTGTTTTCACATACCTACCTAATTATACCTAGTTGAAAACTTTAAAAAAATACTTTTTTTTCTTTGTAACTACACAATATATGTAGTCTTATCAAAAACTTAAAAATCTAGATCTCCTTATAGAGATTTTGTGAACCTTAGCGCTTCAAGTCAGTTTGCGCATTTTCCAAATGACCCTTTCAAAATATGGACATGTACATGTAGCATAAGACATTTATAGTTTACTTTTTCATATATTTGTATTCATGTGTAAACAGTTGGTAAACCCAATAAATAAAATAAATAAAAAACTAGGTACTACTCATTAAGCGATAAGCGTTAGTTCTAATACTAGTATATTATTATTTTATCTGTGGTTTAACTCACTTTCCGTAAAGTCAGTGTTAGCATTTATATACATATTTTATTTTATTTTATTTTTGAATCTTAGGAAAACATAGTACAGCCATAGGTATAGTACAGCAATAGGTATAGTACAGCAATAGGTATAGTACAGCAATAGGTATAGTACAGCAATAGGTATAGTACAGCAATAGGTATAGTACAGCAATATATATAGTACAGCAATAGGTATAGTACAGCAATAGGTATAGTACAGCAATAGGTATAGTACAGCAATAGGTATAGTACAGCAATAGGTATAGTACAGCAATAGGTATAGTACAGCAATAGGTATAGTACAGCAATAGGTAAAGTACAGCAATAGGTATAGTACAGCAATAGGTATAGTACAGCAATAGGTAAAGTACAGCAATAGGTATAGTACAGCAATAGGTATAGTACAGCAATGAATACTTGTATTAGTACAACTGTACAAATATCCTGCTAACGGGCAATTAAAATTATCCACAATTATAAAATAAAGTTAGTAAAAAAACAATAGTTACAATAGACGTAAAAAGAAGATATTCAAAACAAATAATTAATTTTATAAAAATTTAAAAAACCCTTAACGTAATGAAACAGCTGAACCGGTTTTGATCAAACATAGCTAAGACACTAACACTCCCGACAAATTTACCTTTAAAACAAAAACAAAAAAAACTAAATCGGTTCATCCGTTCGGGAGCTACGTTGCCACATACACACACACACACACACACACAGACACGTCAAACTTATAACACCCCGTCGTTTTTGCGTCGGGGGTTAAAAACAAAGAAAGAAGACTTACCGAAAGGATCGTCTTTAGCAAATGATCTAGTAGATTGTCCTGTTATCGCTTTCGTGATCCACGGCACGTACGAATGCAGCACGATATGCCGCGGAGGAGACGGTGGTCTTCGTCTTCTGAGAGGATCCCGGCACGGGGACCCACCTGGAACATGTAAAGGATCTAGGCGACACCATCACCACATTGAAGAACTATCTAACGCAAGCAGTTTAGTACGAAGTTAGTATTTATTTATAAAAAAAAAAATACCATATTTTAATTACTTTTCACAACACCTGCTCGACAATGTCCAATTACATATCATGCAACCTCAACGTAAAGTAAAGCGATATAAAGTTGTATGAAACTCCCTCGGGAATAATAGTGATTGGAATTTGGAACGTCATGAATTAATTGATGTGTAGACTCAAGGTACCACCAGCACAAACCTTTGTGGTTTTTAGATGCTATTCGAAGGCAAACATTATATTTAAAAAAAATACCTATGGTTGAATAATATAAAAAAAGGAAATCCTGTGGATAACAAAACGTGATCGTCCTGCAATAGCAGTATACCCAAAAATTCTGTTTTTTTTCTTTGTCACTGAGTGAGCGCAGGTCAAGCTCTGCGCGTGTAAACATTTTACGAGGAAATGTGGCGGGTGCGGGGAAAATATCGGACTCCGCCCAGATCGTCAAGGCTGTTGGTTCCGATGGTACTTCTTGACGTACAGAACCCCAAAAAACTCAACAAACAAAAACCTCACCTTGCGACAGAGCAGCCACGGACCAGTGCCCAGTAGGTTCGTGAATGACACTGGGGGCCCCGGAATGGAGGCCACAACCAGTAGTGCAAATTATCCTGTCCGTAGCTCGTTCGGTGGCGTTCTGAAACAACAGCCATCAATCAGATTAGTACATAATGGATACAGGGTGTATCATAATGCCCCTATAAGCCCGGGGAGGGGGTATTCTACACATCATGGCGGATAACTTTAGTTCTACGACTTTGTAAATTTCATAGTTTTTCAGTCATGAAATGCCTCGTAAAAATCCTAAAAATCCTCCAGAAATGTACCTAGCACAACATAAGGATGTTACGGTACGCTAAGGAACCTTACGTAGGGCTTCTACCTCATGTTGTGTCAGGTACATTTCTGGAGAAGTTTCAGGATTATTACGAGACATTTTAGGGTTTTACGAGGCATTTCAAGAATTAAAAACTTCGAAATTTAAAAAGTCGTAGTTCAATTAGTTATTTGTCATGATGAGTATTAAACCCCCTCCTCGGGCTTATAGGGATAGGTATTATGATACATTCTGTAAAATAAATATAGAAGACATTTGAATTTTGTAGGCTGTTGACAATTGATACATACATACACACGTTGTTGACACACGTTTTTTTTCCTCGCAAGGGTAGGCAGTGCCTCAAATGGGCCTCTTTTCACTGGTGTTGCACCATTATGAGAATAATAATCAAATCAATCAAATCAAAGCTCATTGCCGCCATTACTCCCCACGAGTGACTCTGCTAACGCTTTCTTCTAGTAACAACGAGCTGCTGATAATAACGCCAAAAAAAACTTTAGCCCCTAGAGGCTAACTAGTATACTTTAGTTCGCCTACCCTTAGCTAAGATGACACACTTTTAGAGGTAAACCATACTCTACAGGATCCATTTGAGAAATACTAAATGCTAATTTTGGTTCTAGGTTCATACTCATCAGCCTATATCAGTCCACTGCTGGACATAGGCCTCTCCCAATGCGCGCCATTTAGACCGATTTCCAGCTCTTCCCAACCACGTTTTACCAGCCGCCTTACGCAGATCGTCGCTCCACCGTGGCCAGGGGGCGCCCCACAGTACGTTTACAAAGACGTGGTCTCGACTCTAGAACACGTTTACTTCAGCGGTTGTTGGTTCTTCGGCATATATGCCCAGCTCCTTTGCCATTTCAGCTTGCTAATTCTCTGAGCTATGTCGATGACCTCAGTTCTAGGTTGTAACTACCAATATTCATTAAAACAACGTACTTCTGTGGTATCGTCGTACAAATAGCATAGCTCCTTTGGCAGTTGAAACAGTCGAGTTACTTCTTTATCCTCGTCAATAATATCTCGGGGCACATCTGCGAACAACAAATACAAATAAGCTTAGCTAGTTTATCTTGGTCTCGTCAGATAATTCTGCGGTCCAAATGCAAAATTATAAGTTTTTTGTGAAAAATATATTTTTCAATACAAGCTTTTATAAAATTAGTGATCGTAACCGCGGAGAGGGGGGGGGGTGACGGGTGACGCGATCACTAATGATGAATCAATCGTGCAGGGGAGGGGGGGGGGGCAGGATGGGGCAGGTGGGAGGCAGAAAGAGGTAAGGGGTGCAAGAGGAGGTAAACAAAAGCATCAACATTTTGGAAGGTACAGGCTTTTCTAAATAAAAATCATGGATTTGTCCTCTGGTTATGCCAAGACAGATAAAACAGTAGGTACAGACTGTTAGGTACTAGTAGATCTCTTTTGTGGGAGAAGTACTACCATACCTGCGGCAAAAGTAATTCCCGCATTACTGCATGTATTCCGTTTTGAAAGGTATGGGGGCACGTGAGACTTTTCATCTTTATATCTCAGGGTTGCCGTGAGATATAAAGGTGGGTAAAAATAAAAGTGATATAAACTTCTCCAGAAATGTACCAGACACAACATGAGGTAGAAGCCTAGGTGGTATGCCTTTCAGTGCAATCGGATGCCAGCATTACGTATATTGCAAACTTTAAAGCGAAACGAACGATGCAAGTTGAATAATACCTTTTTGTTTACAGTAAGATGAGTGTATGTGTGCCGACTTTTTGACGATTGTGAGTAACTATATAGTCAAACGTTATAGTTAACTTTGTTAGGTGTATTCTGTAGGTACAAAAAAAGAGTTTTTTTTTTTTTGAGTAGTAAGAAAGTATGTCTTTGGCTTAGCGTATAGAATAAACCAGAAGGTGCGTACGATGCTATTAGTACGGGGCGCTGTGTCGCCCAAACATAATGCCCCCCCCCCCCCCCGCGCCTACCATACTTCCCATCAGTAGGGGTAATATTTTGGTGATGTTGGCAACGATGACAAAATGGACGCTTGACTTTTTTCCAAAGAATGGTAAACAAAATTAATTAAACCAAAAATATATTTATATGTAATACTTATGAAATGTGATTCTATCCTTTTGCTTTTTACGCCTAGCAGAATTTTTACATGTGGGAACGACACACGACGGCTTATCCTCAAGATTTTTTTTCGAGTTCGATACGACTAGCCGCACGGCCGACCGCAGACAGACTGGGTGAAACTATTCTCATTGAGACTAGTTTGCGTGGTGACGATATTTACGCATGACACGGGATCTGGAGGGCAATTCTCGTGCTTTAGAGATTAAGTCGAATTAGACATATGTCGAAACAAGATGGCGAATGTCGAATAAAATCTTAATTTGCTATTCTCGTGATGTCACAAATAGACATAAGTCGACTAAAATCATTCAAATCGAATACGATTTGATATTTATTGTGACATTTTTGTGACATTTTTTGTAGACATTCATGCTTCGACATTATCTCTAATTTAGAGATAATCTCTACAATCCGAGAATTGGCCTCCAGGTTTGTTCTATATTAGGTGACACCTGTCGGTTCGTTTGTAATTCTTACCAGTGCTATAATCGATGTGCCAGATTTCTGCATTCGACGCTCGACCTTGTACGTCAGTCAAATAATCTGTGTACGGTAGACACACTGGTACCATGTACGCTGAAAAAAGACGCACATGCAAGTAAGGAGCTGTTTCACTGTCGACCAGAGGCTGGGCCAATCTTTGGGCAAACTTTTGGTAAAGGTAAAATCACAGGCTCCAGGCGCAAAACAGGGTAAATCCATATTCATCCCAGAAATTCATCCCACAATCTAAAAGTAATAATAATTATTCCGTATTCTGCCCACGTAATTTTTGGAGTCCGTTTTCTTCCCACCTAAACAGTTAGACAGACAGGACTAGACAACCTAGACAGGACTATTATCTAAAATAACTGGAAGTAACGTCAGTTTTTTTTTTATTATGAAACATACAAAATGTACATAACGCCTCTTTCCCGAAGGAGTAGGCATAGCCTCAATGGGCCACTTTTCACAGTGGGTTGCACCATCGTGGAATATAGACGTGACAAGTGGTGAGCTCATCGCCGCCATTGCTTCCCACGACTGAATCAGCTTACGCTTTCTTCCAGTAATAACAAATTCTCTATAATAAGCTAGTAAACCAGGACAAATTTTATACAAACGAATCTTATCATCAAGTCCGGGTAATATTCCTTATTGTTCTTTTACGACATTCACGGCAGGAGACGTAGGTGTCTATTTTTGGTCTGACACACCACGGCTAAACATCTATTTATTTCACAGAATAACCAGCAAAGTAATGAATTATAAACTGGTATTAAATTCGACAAATCACACTCGTTTTCATAATTTCAGACATATTAACGGTCCTTTTTCATAAATGCTTTTAACCTGGCAAACGGTCATATCACTATAATTAATATCAAAATGTTTATCAAAAAGCATAGAACAGATGGAAATAGACGTTTTTTTGTACTGGATTGATTGCTTTCATAATCTATATATATATCCGGGATCGCTGTAGCATAAAAAGAAGCATTTACCTGACTTAATAGGAGTGATCAGCTTCAGGAGCGCTATGCTTTCAGTGGCACCGAAATGTTTGTACTCGGGGTGCAGGAGTACATCTGATGAAGAGAACTTTATCACACAAACGTACACTATACATAACTATCTATTGACGACCTCTGTTGCGCGGCGGGCGAGTAGCGCGTTCGATTCCCGTTGCGGCACAAATACTTGTATTGAACAATTATAAATAAAAAAAGCAACTAATACAAGGTATGTACTCGAGGATCAATTCCTAGACGTAGCAAGTAATTTTTAGAAAATATTTGAATGCAGAATTACTAACTTTTAAAAATAAAATAAAGTCTCCTTTCCGCAAAATATCCTATCTACAATATTTAAGGTACTTTCCCTTCATGTCGCATAGTCTTGGGCCGCCTGTATATGCGTTACCTGCTATGGGAACAAACAAGGCAGCCGGCGCACACTCTGCTCCATTACTGAGCTGTTGGATGGTGACTCCACATTCTTCCTCGTCCCGCTCGTACTCACCAAATGCTATGTTACCCCTGAAAGGACGCTTCGGTTCAACAAATACAGATAGAAAGATAGATAGAAAACACAGAAAATAAGCTAATCAGATATAAGCTTTTATTTGAAAAATATATTTTTCACTCAAGCTTTTATAAAATTAGTGATCGTAGCCGTGTCCTGATCAAAATGAGCCTAAACAACTTCCGTCTCCATCATCATATCAGGTCGCTGTCACCAACATATTGTATTGTCATTGGAACTTGACAGGTGAGCCAAATTTCAGCTCAATCCGTGTCTGAATTTTAAAGTAGATAACTGCTTTAAAATTCAATTGCAAGATTCCACCCGGATTCCACCCAGCCAAACATAAATACCTTGCAAGTTAAATAAAAGCTTGTAACTTACAATGCGTAACCTTCGGGCACATTGGCCGCGTCCATAGCAGTTGAGAGTATGAACAGTGGACTGATGAGCACCACTCTCGGCGTACGGAAGTAATGTGGAGTCCCGTTCTTCACTGCAAACAAATCAACATCGATTTCTGTAGCCCTTATTTATTTATTTAATTGTTTATTAATGCTAACCAGTATTGTAAATCAGCTATTTGCTGTTCGCGATACAGGCTTTTTTTTACGTTGGGAAAATGCATTACGCATGTCCGTCTGCTCGGGGAGAGCTAAGGGGGTCTGTCGGGCTCTCCGTTGGCTAGCACCCAACGGCATGCCGACTAGTAACCCATCGATATTCCTTCATTCACCTTAATGCTAGTGCATCATCAAACCACTCACCATCTGACGAGTGGTTTAGAGATGCACTATCACTTGACAGGGTCACGGGGTCCCGATTAGATTCTACCGCAGCCCTGTCGGTGATTGTACGCATAAAGCGAACCCCTCGTTTCCCCCCATGTGGGGGAGGGGAATATCCTGGAATACGAAGGACATTCCCTGGTGTAGAAGACCTGTGCAATGCCAGACTGGGGCTCCCCGCACCCAAAACTGGCTGGCCACCATCGAGCAGAAGAAGGCGGTTGAATTGCCGCCGCCTTCTTCTGGCCCTCCTACGGCGGAGCATGTCAGTGCGAACACCAAAGAGTCGATTTACAATACAGGTTCCATTCATCCGCAAACACATCACAATCAGAGCCTGAAGACGAAAGTCTATATGAGTGCGAGTTGCGAGTGATGAATGCATCACTTAGTAAACGACCACACGTATCTCTATGCTGTAATGTACTGCATAAAGATACGTCATCGTCGTACTAAGGATTCATTACTTGTCAGACTTTGGAACTTTGGAGTAGCATTGCAGGAAATTATAAGCAGGGAACAGAACATAGAACCTTGATAATGAGACGACACGCATGTCGAGAGTCAGGATATTCTAAATAGGCGAGCACGCTCTCTGGTGCAGTAATGAAGATGTTACCGTGGATGTACTGCAGGGTCCCGAGCCACGTGAACTGATACTCCAACAGAGGCCCGTCATCCAGTAATAGATTCGGATCATCGTGGCACTTCTGCAACTCACATCTCAGGAACGCCACACCTAAAATAAACATTTACGAAAGTAATAATAATAAGACCTGTCCTTATGTATGGATCGGAATGCTGGGCCATGAAGAAGAAGGTTTTTTTTAATACTACTTGAATGACAGAACAAGCCGATGACCCATCTGATGTTAAGCGGTAACCTCTGCCTATGAACAGTGCATTACCTCATAGGTAATGAAAAAAAGAATGGTAGAAGATTACATGCAGCAGAGATGATAATGTTGAGATGGATGTGTGGAGTAACAAAAACGGATAAAATAAGGAATGAGTATATAAGAGGAAGTTTTAAAATTGCACCAGTGACAGAAAAGTTGAAAGGAAATCGTTTAGCTTGGTATGGACATGTTATGAGGAGGGATGAAACGCATGTAACTAAGAAAGTTATGAATTTGAATGTAAGTGGATGGAAGGGAAGAGGAAGACCTAAGAACAGATGGATGGATTGCGTGAGAGATGATATGAATGAGAAGGGAGATAATGATGAGGTGACGGCTGATAGGGGAGAGTGGAAGAAAAAGACGTACTGCGCCGACCCCATATAAATTGGGAAAAGGGCAAGACAATTATGATGAAAGTAATACATTTATTTACAGAAAGATTATTACAAATATTTCAAGTAGTATTTTTAGTAGTAGTAGAGCTGTTTTGTGAAAGAGTTCGTCCGGGGAAGTACTACCACCATACCTATTTCTGCCGCAAAGCAGTAGTGCTCGCATTGCTGTGTTCCGGTTTGAAGGGTAAGGGTGCCGGTGAAATTACAGGCACATGAGTCTTTTCATCTTTATGTCTCAGGGTGGCGGGCGCAGTGCAATGCCACATAGGGCGCGTCCTAGGTGGACGTGACCTATGAGGTAATGCACTGTTCATAGGCAGAGGTTACCGCTTAACATCAGGTGGGCCATCTGCTTGATCCGTCATTCAAGTAGTATAAAAAAAAAAGTAGGTACGTACAAAATTTTAAAAAAAAAATATGAAATAGCTGTGTTACCTGAAGACCGCTGCTAACGATCTAAAGGTAGCTCAACTGATCCAAATCACTACCAGACGGAAGCGTCCCTAGATGCTGGCTGCATTTTTACGTAAGTATTTAATCAAATGACAAAATAATGAAAATGCAAATAAAAATCCCGCATTTCAACTACGGAATCTTTTGAGTATCAGTGGTTCAATCAAATTATTTGATTGAACTAATGAGACTAAAAGTCTCAGTAGTTCCAATAAGACAAAGACAATAGCCAAATTCTGTATCTAACTCAGTAAAGTTCAGGTAAGTTATAAAGTGAAAAACCTCTAGGGCACTTTCAGTCAAAGATTTTTAAATGTTTGGTTTCAGTAACCTCATATTTCACCAATTTGGAATGCTAGAAGGATTTGCGACACAAATATTAATGTTATGTGCTGAAAGAAACATATGTCATTCATTGATCTTTTATCTGTAAAGTGAATGCACAAAAATGTTCTAAATACTGTAGTCAACGCTGTAAACGATCAATATTCACTTCAAGCACGTAGACTTGTCAAGTGCACTTGATCGTTTCGGGGACCCATAAGTTGAATCAAATTTTCAGTCGCATCGTAGACAGCTGCACTTTGTTCTTTTTTTGGCATGTTTAATGAACAGCCCCCCTATTCCCTATCTTGAAAGTCACTCAGTGACCAACGTTTGACAAGTAAAATTACCATCAATTGACAATTCTTAATAGTATTTTTTTTTAATTGATGATCATTCTTCTTGTCAAACGTTAGTCACCGAGTGACTTTCAGTTAGGGAATAGGGGGGCTGTTCATTAAACATGCCAAAAAAAGAACAAAGTGCAGCTGTCTGCGATGCGACTGAAAATTTGATTCAACTTATGGGTCCCCGAAACGATCAAGTGCACTTGACAAGTCTACGTGCTTGAAGTGAATATTGATCGTTTACAGCGTTGACTTGACAACTCCCGTCATGTATCTACGGGCTGGACCATACTTGACAAAAAATTTGATTGACGGCACTTGAACCACCTTGCGATTGATGCGAACTGACGCGACTTGACAAGTTTTTATTAATTTGCGGCCGGAACATCGAATTTTCGGAACGTAATTTTTGCGACTACCACTTGTCTGGGCACAGGGCGGTAAACGACTGCGGCACGTGGACTTGACGGTACCTTCAAGTCACGTCTAGTCCCTCGTCAAGTAAAATCGTCAAGCACGTAGACTTGTCAAGTGCACTTGATCGTTTCGGGGACTTAGAACTTTGTACTTTTTCTTTCACCTAAATGTCGGCAAAGACGGTCTGTAAAACGGTCTGTCTCATAAAAAAGTTGATCGTATGATTCCGTGATGCGACGGTTTTTCACGTGGCAAATAATTGTTTTTCGTGTCTTTCTCTAACATTTCTTCCCGCGAGCGCTATTCTGTCAGTTTTTAACTTAACTAAACTTTAATGAGTTAGAAAGTGTCGAAATTTTTGCTTTTGTATGCGCCTTAAGAAGGCCGTCCATTCTAAGGAACAAAACTCAAGGAAGTTTTCCCTGAGTTTTGTTCCTGTCTCTGTCTTTCAGTATAACATAACATAACATAACACCCAACAGTCACATACATAGTCCTGACCCCACACTAGGATTCCCTGTGTCGTGGTTATCAGAAACTACGAGTACCATACCATAACACCCAGACCAGGAACAAATATTTGCAGACAAACATTTGTCGCGCAGCGAGAATCGAACCCGCAACCTTTCGCAGCCGGCTACTCGCCCGATGCGCTACAGACGTCGTCCTAGGAGGTATAGGTAATTTTTTTTTTTTTTTTCTTATGAAACTATTAGGCAGACTAGCTTACGGCCCACCTGATGTAAAGTGGTCACCGTCGCTTATAGACACCGGCAACACCGGGGGTATTGTCGATGCGTTGCCTACCCTGAAGGAGTTTATGAACATTTTTCTTGAAGCGACACATGTCGTAACCAAGCGGGAAAACTTTAGATGGAAGCTTATTCCAAAGTTTATAGGTATGGGGAAGAAATGATCTCGAGAAACGAGTCGTACGAGAAACCCAGGGATCTATGATGTGTGGATGAGCTTTGTCACGGTGCCGGGAAGAGCGATGGTAAAATCTCGATGCGGGGATGAGATCGAAAAGCTCGTCAGAACATTCCCCGTTGTACAGGCGGTAGAACACGCAGAGCGATCCAATGGCTCTGCGCTGGCTAAGCGGTTCTAGAGTATTGGAGAGCTTAGGGTCGCCGATGATTCTAATGGCTCTTCTCTGTAGGGAGTCAAAGCGAAGCAGCTGGTACTTGGGTGCCCCGTGCCATAGATGGGAACAGTATTCAATGTGCGGCCTAACTTGTGCTTTGTAAAGCAACAGCCGTTGATTCGGCGTAAAATACTGCTTAGCACGGTTTAGCACTCCAAGTTTTTTAGAAGTCAGTACAGCTTTTGCTTCGAGATGACTCCCATATTGGACCTCATTAGATATCTCGACCCCCAGAATCCCGATACTTGCCGAGATGGATAAGGGAATGTCTTGAAATCGCGGCGACACATCGAACGGGGCCTTCTTAGAAGAGAACGCACAAACCTGTGTCTTTGTTGGGTTAAAGGTAACCAAGTTCCGGTCACCCCAATCGGAAACATGCTCTAAGGTGCTCTCAACATCAGACACAAGTTTACGCCTGTTCTCATCAACTTCAGAACGAGAGGCGTTAGCGCGGCCAGAATAAAAGGTGTCACCCGTACTATCATCTGCATAACAATGAAGACCACTAATTTGCAGCATATCATTGATATGCAGAATGAATAGCGTAGGCGACAACACTGATCCTTGCGGAACACCGGCATTGATAGGCTTCGGGTCTGAGCATGACCCATCAACAACAGCCTTGATGCTCCGCCCGGATAAGAAGCTGGCAACCCATTTGCATAGCCCCACTGGAAGCCCGTACGATGGTAATTTCGTAAGAAGTGCCCCGTGCCAAACCCGATCAAAAGCCTTAGCGATATCTAGGCTAACTGCCAGGGCTTCCCCTCTACTCTCGACGGCTACAGCCCAACGGTGAGTGAGATAGACCAAAAGATCACCAGCCGATCGCCCATGACGGAAGCCGTATTGATGGTCACTGATCAGTTGGTGCTCCTCCAGGTATCCCAGAAGCCGAGTGTTTATCACTCGCTCCATCACCTTACAGAGTAAAGAGGTTATCGCAATGGGCCTGTAGTTGGAAGGGTTGGTTCGATCGCCTATTTTGGGGACCGGATGCACATGGGCTATTTTCCACGAAGTCGGCACGATACCCGAGGTGTACGACAGATCAAAGAGGTGCGCTAGAACGGAACACAGCTCAGGAGCACACTTTTTCAGCACAACAGCCGGAATGCCATCTGGCCCACTCGACTTTCTCACATCAAGGGCTGCGAGTTCCTTCCGTACCACTTTATGAAAAAAATTTACTTCCGGCATGGAACTCGAACACTGGGGTATTGACGGAGGTGTGGCACCCCCATCATGGAGAGTCGAGTTGGAGGCAAAGAGACATCCAAGAAGGTCGGCTTTCTCCTTTGCACTATTGGCCATAGAGCCGTCCAGCTGCAGAAGAGGTGGCAGAGAAGACTGTCAAAAGTTACCCTCGGCAGCTTTGGCGAGAGACCAGAATGCCCTACTTCCAGAAGGATACTCCGCCAGTTGGTCCCCTATTCTGCTTACGTGTTGCTTCTTTGCTGTGGCTATAACTTTTTTGCTGTGTCTGGAGGCAGCATTTTCTTCAAAACGGAAGCATTTGGGTCCTTGCACTCACGCGCCTTGGTCCAGATCCTGAATGCAGCAAGTTTGCTACCAACAGAATCAGCGCAAGACCTGTTGAACCAAGGTTGACTCGGACCGCCAACGCGTACCACAGAGTTAGGAATAAAACATTCCATTCCCTGAAGTATAACGTCAGCCACGGAGTCAGCACAAGTGCTAGGATCATCCGTTGAAAAACATAACTGCCCCCATTGGTAGGAAGCGTAGAACTCACGCAATCCGTCCCAATCGGCTGACCGGAAGTGCCACACCTTTCGTTTCCCAGGAAGAGTGACCAAACCGGGACGAACAATTGGCACAGAAGTTGATACCAGGCAATGATCGGAGGAACCAAGAGGAGCCTTTACTATTACCTGGTAATGGTCCGGATGAGTGGTCAGCACGAGATCTAGCAAAGATGGTTCATGACCCGCAATATCAGGTATCCGGGTTGGACTGGACACTAACTGAGTGAGGCCATGTGTAAGTGCAAGGTCTTGAACAGTTCTCCCAGCATGATCAGTACATTGGGAACCCAACCAATCAACGTGGTGAGCGTTAAAGTCCCCAAGAATGACCAACTCTGCTTTAGGGTAGTGCCCAAGCGCCCACTCGACCCCCTCAGCAATCAGCTGAAACAGGCTTGTAGTTTCCGCATCCCCTTTGTGAGCCCGATAGACGCAAGCGTAAATGCGAGTTTGACCACCGTAATCCACACGCGCCCAGAGACACGACTGATCTTTTGCTTCAAGGCCATTTAGACGACGACAACAAACATCCTCACGGACATACAGGCAGACTCCTGTTTCGGCAGAAAGACTTCTTCGAGTTTGTAGCCAGGATAGTGAAGATACGATGTCTCGGCCGGACAAGATATCTGAGTCTCCGTAAGGAAAAGCAGGGCAGGCTTCTCTGTCTCAAGGTGGTGGTGGACAGTATTTAAGTTTGAGTGAATCCCGCGGATGTTGCAGAAGTCTACATTAAGTGTGGATTGTGAAGCCGATTCCGAGCACTTTAAAATATACCTAGTATATGTATAATTTCATTTCACTTCATATTTATTTATTTATTTACATGCTAAAAACAAACATGCTACAAAAATTACTTAAATACTACTTAAACAAAAACAAACAACAAAAGATACATAGTGACAATAGATAGATAGGTAGATACAATTAAGCGAATAAACAAAAAGAAGACATTCACAGGAATAGAATGAAGTAGATACCTAAGTATATAAGTGGTTTACATACTATTTATAATAAATCAAGGTACCTTATTCTTAACCGAATTATTTCCACTCACCAATAACAATCCCGAGAAGAGACGTCAGCCACATCTCACCACCGAAATTAGGTAAGAATGAATCACAGATACATATCTCACTCACAATTTGTTTGTTTGCATTTTTGTGTCTTACAACAAGGTATCTCAACATTGAAGTAGGGTAACCATATAACATTATAAAGCCCGAGCATTAATCAGGGTTCACTTACTTACGTGTTGTGTTTACGTGTTACAATTTCTAAGAGAATTGGTAAGAAAATTATAGAGAGTAGGCACTTATTCATAAAAAAACAACAAACATTCAGTCAATGCACCAACTTACATTTACACGGGGGCTATGCTAGGAGATATAAATATAGATCTAAAAATATAGCATACTTTCATAATATATCTATTTATCATATGTATGTTGATGTTAGTACATATACATACATGTATTATATGTCTCGAGAGCATCTATATCCTCTTTTTCTCGCTCTCCCTAAGAGTCCATGATTCTGCAGCATAGAGGAATACGGGAAATACACCAACACTCTAACGAGACGGATCTTAGTGGATTTTGTTATGCTACGGTTTTTCCATATACTTAATATAATGCGCGTCATGTAAAAAGAACGCTGGCGGTCAAGCTTCTTCAGGCGTTCCAGCGTTCTTTTTAAGAGATTACTTACTTTTCTACTTATTTAAGAGATATATACCTATGCATTGAATGAGTGCCTACCTAGTTTACCACAAATAATGTACAATTATAGTACGCGTCATGTAAAAAGAACGCTGGAACGCCTGTAGAAGCTTGACCGCCAGCGTTCTTTTTACATGACGCGCACTATACCTATCTTCATCAGCTTATCTGGACGACCTAGAAATCGCCATACGCCGCTTGATTTCGTCAACACATCCCACCTTTGTTTGTGATTAATTCATCGCTAATTTTACTAAGTGACGTAACCGACATTTTGGTAATTTTACAGGACAAGCTTTTTTGTTGGCGTCGCGTACAATTGTGACTGATTTGTGACTGTAACACGCTTAAATATGAATTGATTAAAATGAAAATGCACACCAATATACTTCAAACTAAGGCCTTCCTGATAACGTACCTTTGATATTATTTGAATAATTAGTTAATAAAATAAATCAATTTAAAGCAGATACGACACCTAGTTAGAACTTTATTTTGAAATGTTTGGCTTCAAATTTCAGATAGGTCTGGGTATTTTTGAAGTTAAATTCGTTAATTTTAAATCAATTACAGTTTAATATTTAAAAAACGCTTAGTTTACTTTTTTATTTGTTAAACTATCTGGTTCGAACATTATAGGTGGTTTCATTAATCACAATGTCGTACCTACTTGATACGTTATAAGTCAACTTATAACCTAATTAGTAATATTATTATTGGAACAATTTTTATCATAAATCGAAATAAGATCTATTTAAGATAGGTAATCTTTGAGTAGGTACTTAATTGATTATCGTAGGAAGAATAGAATATCAATATTTAACCCCATACTAACAAAATACCCGTACAAACATTTTCGCAATGCGTTAACTATGCGATAAATACAGAGGTGCACATAAAAACTTGCACATTGTCTTCATTGATCTTGAGAAGGCATACGACTATAGGTACCCCGAGAGGTTTAGTGGTCGGTCCTAAAGAAGAAAGGTGTGCCTCTGAAGTACATGGAGTTGATCCGAGCAATGTACATTCGATGCAGTATCCAAGTCCGACAGTTGGCACTACAGTTACAATGTAGCTGTAAGCTTGCACCAAGGGTCAGCTCTTTGCTATTACCTGGTGATAATGGACGCTCTTACGTCGGACATCCAGGAGGAGGCTCCCTGGTAGTACCTGCTGTTTGCCGATGACGATGACATTGTGCTGGTTGCCGAGAATGGCCTCGAGGTCCAGAGTAGACTGAAGGAATGGCGGCAAAGACTGGAGAGTGATGGCCTGAAACAAAACCGAGTACGTGTTCTGCTATTTCGGCGATCTCTCCAATCCTGTGACATTAACACTTGCCGAGATGTCCTTACCGGTCTCTTTCAGTTTTCGTTACCTTAGGGTCACTCTTACAGGGGATAGTGAGATTGACCGGGACGTAGCGCATTGGATCAACTCAGGGTGGATGAAATGGCGAAAGGTCACAGCAACAACGTGTGACCCACGGATGCCACTCAAGTTTAAGGGTAACATTTACATTTACATTTACAAATCCGTAATATGTACGGGACCGACTCGTCCAGAACCAGGGTGTAGCTGAGTGGACTGTGCTATGCTGGGCTGTGCTGTCCTGGTTCCGTCCGGGTCCGGCGTACTTGAGTGCGGCTGGAATCTGTTCTTGACCTACGGTGGCTACGGTGGGATGCGTACTGAGCGGGTTCTTGAATGAAATACTGTTTGCTGGTACTGTACTGCTTGAGGCTTGAGGCTTGAGGCTTGAGACGACTTGTTGACTTCTTGCTGGTTGTGGAACCACTAAATTTCTACTGTTTTTGAGCTATCTATATACAACAAGTCGTCCCTCGCCCGAGCAGCCTGTCGAACAAGCGGGTTTTATTGTCTTCATACTATGCTATTTCAATTTACCTATTACAATGAGTTCCCCGTCTCGTTCCTTTCGTTAAGCTCCTCTGTTTCAAGGTCATATCAACTTTCTCTTTACAACTTTCCAAAACTTTCTAAAATTTATGACATTGTGTTTTAAAAATAGCTTTCTAAAAACTAGCTTATCTATGAGAGTAGGCACGTTTTCTGTTGACTATATTGTGACATAGGTGTACCTAACTCTACCTAGTGTGTAGTTAACTCTGTCCCAGGACTTTTTAGGCAGCCTTTAAAGCTGTCTATTTAGTTAACTACCTATTTGATGCCTGGTATTCTGTACTAGGGTGTGAGGTTCCTACCTATGTACCTACTCTCCTTATAATAAAACTGCAGAACATACTAAGGTTTATTAAATGTGGCTATATCTAAAACTTAAGTCTATTTACTGTTATTTTCTACCTATGTATGTTCTAAGCCTGTTTACTATTTCTATATGGAACTTTATTTATTAAAATTATCTAGCCTATTGGACAGCGTCCGCCTAAGCTAAACTTAGTCTAAACTAATATCTATGTTGGTCGTCCGGAACATTCTCCCGCCGTTCAGTGACCCGTCGCTGGAACACCCGTAGTGGAGGATGACTCGCTCTGTTGCAGCAGGATCAGCTTCTTGGTCGGTCTTCGCAAGGTGCCTCCTTTGGTGAGGACGTCGACTGCGCGTACGATGCCATCACCCCCTGGATACGTTGAGGTGATGAGCCCTCTGGGCCATACGTTGCGAGGCAGGTTAGGGTCGGCGATCAGCACGACATCTCCCTTCATGATGGCGGGGCCCTTGCCATGAGGGTCACGGCGGTTCTGTAGTTCGGGCAGGTACTCTCTGAGCCACCTAGCCCAGAAGATGTCGGCGAGGCGCTGCGATGCTCTCCAGTGCGTCTTCCCGATGAGGTCACTGTCGGTGAAGGGGCCAAGCTGTGGCGTTCGTGCTGGCCCCAGAAGCAGGAAGTGATTCGGCGTTAGGGCTTCTGGGTCATCTGGGTCCACTGATACATGAGTCAGTGGACGGCTGTTGACGGTGAACTCTGCCTCGGCAAGCAGAGTTTGAAGGGCTTCCTCGTGGGGGTGGCGCTCATGCAGGGTTGCAGAGAGCGCAGACTTGACGCTCCTCACGAGCCGTTCCCAGGCGCCGCCCATGAAGGGCGCTCCAGCTGGAATGTAGCGCCAGGTGATGCCCCTGGAGGACGCCTCGTCTGCAGTGCTGGAGTCGATGGCCTCCCGGAGCTCTTTGTCAGCCCCTCGGAGGTTGGTCCCGTTGTCTGACCAGATTTCGGTGGGACAGCCGCGGCGCGCTATCATGCGCCGCAGGGCCATCACAGCGGCGCCCGTGGTTAAGTCGGACGCCAGCTCGAGGTGGACTGCCCGGGTCGTCAGGCAGGTGAAGAGGGCGACGTACCGTTTGGGAGTGGTACGCCCGACGGTGACTGTTATCGGGCCGAAGTAGTCGACCCCTGTGTAGGAGAAGGGCCGACTGTGGTGCGCCAGACGGGTTGACGGGTGGTTCCCCGTCGGCGGCTGTGGGGCTGGCGTCTTCCGGATCCTGCAGACCAAGCACCGGTGGATTGTCATGCGGGCCACCGGGCGAAGGCGCAGAATCCAGTAGTGCTGGCGGCACTCATTGATCGTCATTTCGACGCCAGCGTGATGAAGCTTTCTGTGAACATTTGCAATGAATAGTTTAGCTAGTGTACTGTTTCCGTCTAGGACGGCCGGCGATTTCTGTTGTTTTGTTATTCCCCTCGTCGCTCCAATTCTTGATTTAAGGGTGATTGTCCCGTTTATCAGTTCTACTGCCAGAGGACGAAGTCGGCTGTCCATCGGGACCTCCTTTCCTATTGATAGTAGTTTTATTTCATGGGCGAAGGCGACTTCTTGACTTGCTCGTACTAGGAGGCCTTCCGCTCGTCTAATTATCGTTGGCTCGAGCCTTTGATATTTGTCTGTTTCTGTTCGAATAATCTTCTTCTTGTAGGTGCCGGGTTTTGTCGATTTCACTCGCCAATCCGGATCTATCTGTCTGTTCTGTTTTGTTCGTTTGACTTCCACCCGTTCTATTTTTCGTTGAAGATTTTCGATAAACTGCAATACTCTAGCTGTTGATCGTACCAGTCGGTCATACTTGGAGAATCTTTCAGGATCTGGTAGCGCTGACGCTAGAGATGTCTTTGGACTTGATACTGTTACGGTCTGTACTCTTTCCTCGCCTGTAGTCTGAGCAGGTGCAGGCGAGTCTGTTGGCCATGTTGATGGGTCATTTTGTAGAAAATCTGGCCCACAAAACCACCGATGATGACGATTTAAATCTGTTGGTACATCTCGTGTGGCGTCATCTGCGACATTCATCTTGGTTGGTATCCAGCGCCATTCTTTCAAGCTGCTATTCTCCTCTATTGCCGCTATTCTGTGCGCGACGAATGGTTTGTACGACCTCGCGCCTGTTTTTAACCATGTGAGAACGGTTCGGCTGTCTGTCCAGAAGCGTTTCTCATCTGGTTTTCGGCTGTGTTCTTGTATCACGGCCTCTGCCATGCGGCTTCCCATCACGGCTGCTTGCAACTCTAACCTGGGTATTGAGAGTATCTTCAGTGGCGCGACTCGGGCTTTGGCTAAGACTAGCGATATCTTAATGCTTCCGTCTGGCATGGTGACTCGCCAGTAGAGTACGGCGGCGTATGCTGCTTCTGATGCGTCGGTAAAGGTGTGCAGCTCTAGCTTTAACGCGTCACTGTAGCTGTTATAGCATCTAGGTATTCCAACCTGTTTCAGCTTTTCTAGGTGACCCATCCAGTCTGCCCATTGGGGAGTTAGATCTGTGGGAATCGGATCGTCCCAACCGGTGCCACGACGCCATACTTCTTGCAAGATTTGCTTCGCTCGAGTTGTTACTGGCGATGCGAAGCCTAGAGGATCGAAAAGTGACATTACTATTTTTAACATTTCCCTTTTCGTTGGATTGCCTTTTTTCATTATGTGTTGAGGAAGGCGGGCCATATCTAGATTGAAGGCAAGTTCATCAGAGTCTGGATTCCACATGAGTCCCAGGATACGTTCGGATTTCGTACCATCATCGAGTTGTCGTAATGTCTGTGATTGTCCTGGCTCAAGTGCCTGAAGAACTTGTAAGCTGTTAGAAGTCCACTGTCTCAGATTGAAGTGGGCCGCGGCATGAATCATTTTTACCTCCTTTGCTGTCTTGACTGCTTCCTCTGTAGACCGGAAGCTCTGGAGGTAATCATCCATATAATGGCTTTCTACTATAGCCGTGGCTGCTTCTGGGTACTTTTGTTCGTGTTTACTCGCGTTGAGATTTTTTACAAATATGGCCGTAGCAGGTGATGAAGTCGCTCCGAATATCAATGACATCATCCTATATTCAAATGGCTGTGTATTATCGCGGCGATCACCTCTCCATAGGTACCTGAGTGCGTCTCTGTCTTTTTCAGCGATTTTGACCTGCATAAACATTTCAGCGATATCGGCTGATACGGCTATCTTGTGCTGTCTGAAACGCATCAGGACACCAGGCAATGATTGAAGAAGATCGGGTCCTGTTAGTAGTTGATCGTTCAATGAAGTTCCTCTCGTTTTCGCTGCAGCGTCATGTACTACGCGGAGTTTGTCAGGCTTCATCGAGTTTACTACGGCAAAATGTGGTAAGTACCATGTTCTATTTTCTGTTTTTTGTAAGGGAGCTTTCTCTGCATAACCTTTTTCTGTTAAGTTTTCCATCTGCTGTCTGTACTTTTCTTTAACAAGCTGGTTCTTATCTATTTTCTTTTCAGTGCTTGTTAATCTTGTCAAGGCATTTTGATAGTTGTTTGGCATTACTATGTTATCTTTTTTCCACAGTAGGGCCGTTTCGTAGTAACCATCTGCGCGCTGGTGGGTTTCGGCCTCTAGGATCTTGAGAGCTTGTTCTTCAGGGTCGCTCTTAGGACGTTTCGGGGTGATCATCAGTGACTCAATGGCGAAGTGACGACGAAGCTCTTCATCCATTTTATCTTCTATGTTCAGATTATTCACGTAATGTATCTGATGTCCGAGTCCTCTCGTTCGTGATCCATGAAGTACCCACCCCAAGGGTGTGAGGGATGCTACTGGTTGTGAAATGGTACCGGTTCTCATAGCGCATGCCACAAGTAGCTGCCAGTTGTCCTGTCCTATCAAAATTCTTGGCTTGGCTTTGTAATGCATGATGTATTTTTCTATATCTTTAAGATGGTCACATCCTCTGATGTCTATGTTACTCACGGTTTGTGGAGAAAGCTTTAGTCCCTTTATGGTACGGGCTTGTACCTGATGAGTGTTGGCCCCTCGTAGAGTGAACGATATCTTCTGTGACCGTACCTCTTTGATTGTGGTATTCGCTATTGCTTCTATGCAAAGAGGATCTTCAGGGCCTCGAGCCCCGATTACTGAGGCTACTTCTTCATCAACGAGGGTCACTGTAGATCCGTCGTCAAGTAAAGCATAAGTGTTTACTTCACCCTCTGGCCCCGATGCCGTCACGGGTATAATTTTCAGGAACGTTCTCTTGTTACTCGGGGCCCAAGTGAAAACTACCGACTCATTTACTGTCTCTGTTTTTTCAGTAGCCTCACGACGGAAATGTAGGAGCTTGTGGTGCCAGTATCTGCAGCCGTCTTGCTCACATTGTATCTGCTTACAAGTGTGATTCCTTGTTTTGAATCTCAAACACCTGAAGCACAGTCGGTGTTTTTTGGCAATGTCCCACCTGTCATTGGAATTGACATTTAAGAATTTTTTACATTCGGCTATTGTGTGGGAATTTACTTCGCAGACCGGGCACGTGCCTTTCACTGTGAGCTTGGGATCTGTACTATTACCGCTTAAAGTGAAAGTTCTATTTCTATTGTTCCTTCCCGGTCCCGAAGTATCTATTGTTCTATCTGTTTCCGGCTGCGCATACGGACTACATCTGTTCGCCTCTCTGTCTAAGAAGCGAGCCAACTTGACTAAGTCAGGCTCGTCCGGCGACTGTTCTGATGCGTAGTCGTACCATCTGTATTTAAGCGCAGGCGTCATTTTTTCTATAGTAAGTTTCGTTATCTCTGGATTGTAGAGATAATATACTTTATTCAATGCTTGAAGTGTAGCTACGACATTAGCTACCCGGCTGGCGAAGACACAGAGCTCCCTCGGGGCGTCTGTCGGTCGAGTCAAAGATCTAAGTCGCTCTAACTCGGCGAGGGCTATGGTATCTGGACGCCCGAAGCGTGTCTCTAGTGCCTTCATGACCTCTTCTGACTTAACATTATGTATTAACAAGCTATCAACGGCCTCTCTGGCCCTACCTTTCAAGCAGCGACGTAGGCGAGCGACGTTCTCTGTTTCTGTGTATATTGTTAATGTTTCTACGTACGCTGCCTTAAACGCTAACCATTCTTGGTATGCGCCACTAAAAAATGGGAGCTCTGTGAACCGGCGAGGAGTCGACTGTGTTCCAACACGTATAGCTTGCGCTATGGCTGAAGCGAGGTCTGTCATTGCTGTTCGTGGCTCAGGCCTCGCTATGACTCCCGCCGGTGCGGAAACACCGGGGTGCGTGGTACTAGACTGTATGACTCTATTATTATAAGTTTCATGCTCATACCTTGGTATCACCGGTGCTCCCGCTCCAATCCAACCCGTAGGGTTATCACTGAATCCAATATCACTGCATCCATTTTTAGCACTGCATCCATTTTTAGCACTGCATCCATTTTTAGCACTTCTCACACTTTTGGCACTGCACACACTTTTGGCACTACACACACTTTTGGCACTGCATCTATAATTTTCACTGTTCCTAATATTAACACTATTCCTATTATTTTCACTGTTCCTATTATTATCACTGTTCTCCGGGGCACTGTTCACATTCCACATAGGTCCATTCACTCCGGTTGTCGCTGGCAATCCCTGAACTATTACGGCGGCGGTGGCAGGGACTGCGACAGGTGGGGTAAATGGAGCTGCTGGGGCTCCCAGATTCTGTAGCCGGGCCTCCGTCATCTGTAGAGAGGGTCCGGCTTGGAGTGGTTCCAAAGACGAAGCGGGCGGTAACGTTCCTGCTGCGTCTTGTTGCTCGTTGACATTGGTGGTCACTGTCGTCGTGTTTAACACCCAGTTGTCAACTCTAGCGGCATCCTCGGGTCCGCTGATGATGGTGTCGTAGTCGTCGTCCGATTCAGACTCTTCTTGTAGCCTCTTAAATTCGGCGGCGGCTAGCTGTTCCCGTATCCGAAGGAGGTCTATCTCGGCTTTCTGTAATTTTTCCTTCTTGGATTTTGCCTTAGACTTCTTGGACATTCGGGAACGCCTCGTACTTCTCTCTGTATTTGAGGTAGCTTCTGTGTCTCTGGATGTTTCCTCGCTTGTAGTGGCCGGCGTGTTCTCCGTTAGGTAGTTGGTGTCCTCACTTGATGACGCGTCCCTGGCGGACGCACTCGGAACGTGCGCGGCACGCGACGACTCGGCAGCGGTCGTCGAGTTGAGCACGCTCGCGGGCGTAGGGACGGCGCGCGAAGTGGATGCTGCGTCACGGGACGCGGGATCCACGGGGATAAACTCGCGTGGACCGTGGACCTCGGGGTCCACGACAGAGGACGCGGGTAGAGCGTGGACCGCGGGGTCCACGACTGGGGCCTCGGGCGCGTCACGGGATGCGGGCCGACCGTTCTGAGATCGCGTAACCACCATCCTATGGTCTTCTTAATCCGGCTCTGCGAAGGACCACGATGTACGGGACCGACTCGTCCAGAACCAGGGTGTAGCTGAGTGGACTGTGCTATGCTGGGCTGTGCTGTCCTGGTTCCGTCCGGGTCCGGCGTACTTGAGTGCGGCTGGAATCTGTTCTTGACCTACGGTGGCTACGGTGGGATGCGTACTGAGCGGGTTCTTGAATGAAATACTGTTTGCTGGTACTGTACTGCTTGAGGCTTGAGGCTTGAGGCTTGAGACGACTTGTTGACTTCTTGCTGGTTGTGGAACCACTAAATTTCTACTGTTTTTGAGCTATCTATATACAACAAGTCGTCCCTCGCCCGAGCAGCCTGTCGAACAAGCGGGTTTTATTGTCTTCATACTATGCTATTTCAATTTACCTATTACAATGAGTTCCCCGTCTCGTTCCTTTCGTTAAGCTCCTCTGTTTCAAGGTCATATCAACTTTCTCTTTACAACTTTCCAAAACTTTCTAAAATTTATGACATTGTGTTTTAAAAATAGCTTTCTAAAAACTAGCTTATCTATGAGAGTAGGCACGTTTTCTGTTGACTATATTGTGACATAGGTGTACCTAACTCTACCTAGTGTGTAGTTAACTCTGTCCCAGGACTTTTTAGGCAGCCTTTAAAGCTGTCTATTTAGTTAACTACCTATTTGATGCCTGGTATTCTGTACTAGGGTGTGAGGTTCCTACCTATGTACCTACTCTCCTTATAATAAAACTGCAGAACATACTAAGGTTTATTAAATGTGGCTATATCTAAAACTTAAGTCTATTTACTGTTATTTTCTACCTATGTATGTTCTAAGCCTGTTTACTATTTCTATATGGAACTTTATTTATTAAAATTATCTAGCCTATTGGACAGCGTCCGCCTAAGCTAAACTTAGTCTAAACTAATATCTATGTTGGTCGTCCGGAACATAATATGACCGGTCGTTATGTAGGTAAGGATCGGAATGCTGGGTCATGAAGAAGAAGAATGAAAGAAGATTGCATGCAGCAGAGATGAGAATGTTGAGATGAAAGTGTGGAGTGACAAGAATGGTTAAAAAAGGGAACAAGTATAAGAGGAAGTTTGAAAATTGCACCAAAGACAGAAAAGTTGAAAGGAAATCGTTAAGCTTGGTATTGGCATGTTATGAGGAGGGATAAAACGCATGTAACTAAGAAAGTTATGAATATTAATTTTAGTGGATGGAAGAGAAGATCCTTAGAAAAGATGGATGGATTGCATGAGAGATGATATGAATGAGAAGAGAGTGAATGATGAAGTGACGGCTGATAGGGTAGAGTGGAAGAAATAGACTTACTGCGCCGACCACAAATCAATTGGGAAAAGGGAAGACAATGATGATGTGTGTTCGAGGACGATGACATGATATGGTTTGCTTCTTCTAGGCAATTTAAATATTAAATACATCAAAGTTGATGCTACAATCGAATAACGATTCTGTCCCCTGAAGTAAGTTTATTACCTGTTGTAGATTGAAAGTTGCACACTGAGCATTTTCCGGAGTTATTTTTGACTGCTGCTTACACTCGGCTCTTTTCGCCGGTAACAGATAATTTTTTCTTGATGTCTGTCGTAAGAGGGAATTTCACACTTACGACTTGTTTGAGTACATTTTGCGTGGATAAAAATCTTACTAAAAGTCGTAAGTGTAACTTAGGGCACTTAGAATAAATATAATTTTTAAGAACTGTAGATACGTCAACCATACATCTAGACACTGGTAGGAGATACAGCAACGGCGATTAGACAGATCGGTGCGTCTTCAAAAATAGATAAAATCAACATCAAAAATGTCAGTTACGCCAAAATGTCGGTTACGTCACTTAGTCAGATTAGCGACGAATTATCAGAGGTAAATGTATGATTGAACCACATCGTAGTTTGCGATTTGCGTGACTTCCGGCAAGTTGTTATTGACACGGTCAACACTCAACACTTTCGTTTTGTTGCGGTTGATCTTCAGTTGCGTTGCGGTTTACGCTATGTTCTATCTATCTATCTATCTTGTGTCGCTTTAGTGTCGCCCTAGTAAGTATCACTCGTGTAGGTTAAGGTAGTGTATCACGCAAAATTACCAATCTTAGATTAGATTGTTAACTGAATAAATCAAGTACAATATTCAAATTAAAAATATGCATGGATATATTATAATATACATTATAATACCGAGGGATCATCCAGACAGAAACAAGACAGGACAAAATCTTCTCAATAAAAAAAAAACACTAAGTTACCTCTAACTTTTGGCTAGATTCGATTGTTTGTCAATATGGTAAATAAAATCGGATAAATAAAATCAATACAATAAGACGGAGGGTTCAATAACAGGGTTCTTTTAAATTATCTTTATTTCACGAGATATTCAATAAAAACCGCTTTTTCGAGTGGCGCGTTGCTTTTTTTAACCCCCGACGCAAAAACGACGAGGTGTTATAAGTTTGACATGTCTGTGTGTGTGTGTGTCTGTCTGTGACATCGTAGCTCCCGAACGGATGAACTGATTTAGTTTTTGGTTTGTTTGGAAGGTGAATTTGTCGGTAGTGTTCTTAGCTATGTTTAATCAAAATCGGTTCAGCCGTTTCATTGCGTTGCGGGTTTTTTAATTTTTACAAAATTAATTATTTGTATGAAGATTTCTGCGTGCCGGGAACGCAGTCTTAAAGGGCGTCTAGCTAGAGTACCTAAGCCTAAACAAAAACTTATCATAAATAACTCGTGACCAAGTTATACCTAAAACTTGGTCTTTATAAGCCCCTTTCTCAAATCCTATGCCAAACGAATGGAGCAACACCCTAACCAGCTTGCAAACAGTCTCATGAAAAAGTCCACAACTTTCAGAAGGATAAAGAGGAGAGCCCCTCAAGACCTCATCTAGTATCTAAAAGAATATGTACTGAATTAGAGTCGTGGATATGCCACTGGGCGTATACCATTCATGTCAAGCACGAAAGAAGCACAAAACTCTTGCTCAATGCCCGGAAAGGCAGATTACAAGAAATAAAGGAGACTATTAAAAAAAAACCCTTTCTAGCGATGTTCTATTATTTATTCTGTGGCGATGCTAACACTTAGGTCACAATATCAATAAGGTAGATGATCTATCGAGCGACCTACATACGAAATGTCGCCGTGATGATACGCCAATGGCTTTGCTTATAATTCGAAATGCGCCGGCGCAGCGGATACGACCCAATTTACCATTGATTTGTATTCAATTCAACATTGTAGTACAACCTATGTGAGTAGTATGGATCGATTTATTATCTAGATTTAGATTGTAGGGGGCGTTGTACACGCTGGCCCAATAGCTGGGCCAATAGGTGGGCCAATAGCCGGACCAGCATTGTGATAACGCTTACATGTTGATAGCGTCAAGTGTACCCCTAGTGAGGCCTATTACCAGCAGTGCACTTGAAAGCATCTGGAATACGGACCATACAGTCCAACTGGTATATATGGGATACACAATTAATAACATTTTCCATAGTAAGCTAACAGCCAGAATCTTATACCGAATCTTATCAACAAGTCCGGGTAATCCCTTAGTCGGCTTTTACGACGTCCAAGGGAGGAGACGGAGGATCTTTTTTTTATATACAGGATGGTATGACGGATCATGCAGATGGCCCCCCACCTGATGTTAAGCGGTACCCTCTGCCTATGAACAGTGCATTACCACATAGGTCACGTCCACCTAGGCGCATCCTATGTGGCATTGCACTTTTGCACTGCGGTCGCCTCCCTGAGATATAAAGATAAAAAGTCTCAAATGTAATTCCTGTGCCTGTAATTCCACTGATGAAGCAAGAAACCAATAAATAAATACAGCATCATTGATATCTAAGGTGATAATTTGAACCTGAATATATGACTATTACCACAGCTAATAGAACAGTTAGTAAGTAAAGATTAACTACAGGGCGTGGTCGAAAAATCGTGTTTACTCGCATCTTTACAACCATCTGTGTCTTGACTTTCTGTCATAGAAAAATGGTCTTTATTCAGAGTAGCGTGAGAAGGTTTTAGATTGACAGATGGTAATTAAGATGCAATGGCGTTTGATAAATGGAAAGCAATACCACAGATAAAATAAGCAATACAAACAAATGTAAAAGGAATGCGCGATTTAGGTATGGTTAACACAAAGTCTCGATTATTACGATTTAGGATTTAAGGAAGTATTTACGAATATTTGATTAGCCATTACACGTAAACTTAACACAAAACCGAGTACCTAATTAATTAAGACTGCGCCAACACCAGGCAGAAATCTTCATACAACAAAAAAACGCCTTGCGCCGCCCGTAAAAGCGGTTTTTATTGAATATCTCGTAAAATACCGATAACTTTACAAATCCCCCACAGTAAACTAATCACTAAATTTATCTAATATTTCCCAAATCTTAATCTGTAGTTTGAACTAAAGAAGATTCAGCTTCAGTAGTACCTTAAATCCTGTTCATCCTATGCTGGTTATCATCAGACCCTGGACCCTGGTGTCGTCGAAAGTTAACAGCTCAATCTGCCCGAGTGTAAACAACATTGTTACGAACTGATTATCGTGGAAACGGCTGCACCAATTTCCACTTCGGACAGACAGTGACACGCAAAGTAGGTGCACTTGCGGTATCTATTTTGATATATGGTCTGTGGTCTATCCATCCTCTGGAGTGTCCTTTTACGACATCCACGGGAAACAAAAGAGACATTTTTAGGCCTGACAAACAACCATACTTTGTATATGGTTATAAATACTACTATGGTTATATGGTTATATACGACGACCTCTGTGGCGCGGCGGAAGAAGGTAGGCCTGCGACGCAGGAGGTTGCGGGTTCGATTCCCGCCTCGGAACAAATATTTGTACGATCGCAGATATTTGTTCAGGGTGTTCTGGGTATTTTCTATGTATAATAAAAAATATCTATTTTTGTATTATATTGTATATTAAGTAGGTATATCAGTTATCTAGTACCCATAACACAATCTGTGCTTAGCTTGGGGCTAGATAATGTTGTGTGAACTGTCCAGCATTATTTATTTATTTATTTATACTTTTCACTAGAAACGGGATATTTACCATGATTTTCGTGTTATGTTTGTTCCCGATATTTCGGCACAGTTGCGCATGCGCCATGATCACGGAAGAACTAAATAAAGTAAAAAAAAAATGTACTTTGTATTTTACACTTACTATATACTAGTACTATTATTTATTCTGTGCTATGTATTAATAAACTAGCTGCGGGTTATTTTGCTGATGTTACAGTGTCTACAGATAGCCGCGATATCTGGCCATACCCTGCATCAAATGCGTTCGATTCACGCTTCGATGGGCGTGCTTCAACTCTGGATCAGGCGCTACATAGAATACCACACAGAAGGTAAACTCAGAACAACGCTTTGATCAACTTTAACTTGACTCATTAGCAGCTTGTTTTAAAAGGTCACACTACATTGGTTTTTTTAAACGAACACACACGATTGTACGTTATTCATTGAGATCTCAAGGATCATTTTGAATCGTCTTATAAACATTTATACTCCAGTTCCAACACGACCAAACCGATAAGAATCAGGCGATAAAGCGCATACGACAGCCAAAAACGCGATAATTTACCAGAATAGCGGTCGCGGAACGAAAAGTAAGTGAAAATCACGAGAAACAATTATTTGCCACGTGGAAAACCGTCGCATCACAAAATCATACGTTCAACTTGAAGATAAAGTCTTTGCCGACATTTAGGTGAAAGAAAAAGTACAACATTCCTAGTCGTTTAGAAGTTGAATCACATTATTTAGTCGAAAACAGCTGCACTTTGTTATATTTATTCACATGGTTAATGAACAGGTTTTTGTACGTTCACTTTACAGATAAAAGTTCAAAGAATAACATAAGTATATTTTTTTCAGCACATTACATTGACTCCTTTTTTTTTTCTTTTTTTAGGGTTCCGTAGTCAAAGACAAGGGACCCTTATGGATTCGTCATGTCTGTCTGTCTGTCCGTGTATGTCACAGCCTTTTTTTTCCGAAACCATAAGAGCTATACTGTTGAAACTTGGTAGGTAGATTTATTCTGTGAACCGCATTAAGATTTTTCCACAAACATTAAAAAAAAACAATTATTTTCGGGGTTCCCCATACTAAGAACTGAAACGCAAAAATTTTTTTTTCATCAAACCTATACGTGTGGGGTATCTATGGATAGGTCTTCAAAAAGGGAGGGGGCTCCATAACTTCTAAAATAAGAGAATTACAAACCTAAAAAAAAATATGATGTACATTACCATGTAAACTTCCAACCAAAATTGGTTTGAACGAGATCTAGTAAGTAGTTTTTTTTAATACGTCGTAAATCGCAATCCATCCAAGAACTTTTATATTATGTTACTTGCTGCTACGGCACCCTTCATGGGCGAGTCCGACTCGCACTTGGCCGCTTTTTTTTATACTGCTGAATGACGGAATAAGCAGATGGCCCACCTGATGTTAAGCGGTAACCTCTGCCTATGAACAGTGCATTACCTCATAGGACACGTTCACCAAGGACGCACCCTATGTGGCATTGCACTGCGCCCGCCAGCCTGAGACATAAAGATGAAAAGTCTCACGTGCCTGTAATTTCACCGGCACCCTTACCCTTCGAACCGGAACACAGCAATGCGAGCACTACTGCTTTGCGGCAGAAATAGGTATGGTACTTCCCCGGACGAACTCTTTCACAAAAATGCTCTACTACCACTAAGAATTATTTGGAGGGAGGAGAAATCAAATAAGACCATCAGCTGCTGTATACGCCACGCGCGCTTTATTTGATGATCCTTCTTACTAAAACCATATTATTATGTATATTCTGTGCTAAAACCTACCGGTGGGAAGCGCTTGTGTAGTGCCTCGGGAACAAGGAGAAGCTGATTCATAGAAAAAAAGAACTCATAGAAACTTTAGATAGTCAAAAGTAAGATGTAAAGATTGAGTAGTCACCAACATCCAAACTTGCTCACTTACCTTCAGTAGGTATCAAGGTCTCCTCTCTCCCCGCTGTAAGATGCACTAAGTTTAGGGGATCTATCACGACAAGGGATCAAAGTCAAGGGAACCATCAGGAACTACTTATCGTTTCACCACACTGGTTCTTTCATCATGGTCACGAAGTCCATAACAGGACCACCATATCATGAAAGTAAATAGAATTCACCTGAGCAACGACCTAAGTGAAATTGCTATTAGTGTTTACTTAGGCGCATTCTACGCTGCTACTGACTACTTCGTGCGTGGCACTGGTTATTTAGTATTGAGTACTCAGGTAGATGCTGCTGCTGCCCAACCCGTGGTGTAATCCCTTAATCGTCAATATTGACATCCACGGGAAGAGACTTCTTGGGTTCAGACACACCGCAACACTCACCTTATGTACTAACTAATAATAAATGCGAAAATTTGGTTGTTTATTTGTGACGCTTTTACGTCGTAACGACTGAACTGATTGCAATGATGTTTGGTACGCAGATAGATTAGGACATGGGCTACTTTTAATCTCTGTACCAACCAAATGAAGCCCGGGGCTTAGAATATAGAATAAACCAGAAGGTGCATACGATAATATTAGTACGGGGTGCTGTATCGCCAAAACACAATGCCTCCCCCGCGCCTATCATACTTCCCACCAGTAGGGGTAATGTTTTGGTGATGGTGGCAGCAATGACAAAATGGATGCTTGACTTTTTTTAAATGAATGAATGGTAAACAAAATTCATTTTATAAACCAAAAACATATTTAAATGTAATACTTACGTATACAATTTGATTCTATCCTCATTCATTTTACGCCTTTCAGAATTTTTACATGTGGGAACGACTAACAACGGCTTATATTCAAAAGAAAATCTTTCGAGTTCGACACTATAGCCGCACGGCCGACCAGAGACTGGGTGAAGAAACCATTCTCATTGAGACTAGTTTGCGTGGTGACGGTTTTTACGCGTGACGCGGGTTCTGGTTTATTCTATATTCTAAGGCCTCGGGCTGACACTCAATTTCTAGCCTAGTTATTGGCGAGTTCAGCGAAAAGATGCTTCTGCCCGTTCCTGGTGCTCTAGTCGGCTTGTACGACATCCACTGAAGGAGACGGTAAGTTCTCAGGCTTGACACTTCCGATGTGCGAGTGTATGATGTGCTACTGTGAAATAACTTGCACTGTGGTACAATCCACAGCTTTACAAACGAGCGATGACAGCTGCGAAATGTATGAAATTATTGCCTCCTCGCGTTGTATGAAATTGCATGGATGTAGATGTATGGAACACCCGATATGGATGACAGGTTAATTTGTTAGATGCGGTGATGCAGTTTATGGCCGGCCATTTTGTTTATTTGTAGAGGCGATCTTATCAGATTATTCAAGAAAAAACCTGGTCAAGTGCATTCAGGGTTGTTCAAGGCTGAACATGCATTCCTAACACCACGCGATTGAGGTCGGTGGTATCAGCAGTAACCGCATGTCTACCTGCTGCCCTCAACCTAAGCGTAACGTGACAAGATGGAATAGGCAAACTAGATGGAATAGCGTTAGCACAGATTACTTAATAGTTTAGTGTGTGTTAGACCTTGTATAGTTATGACTATAAATAAGTTATGAAAATACATCAGACGTTACCGAGCAATTGGTTGTCTCATTTCCACCGGCACGGTCATAGCTACTCTCTGACGGCCGACCTCATACCCTGCTGAAGCGCTGAGGCTCTGCCTTAAGCCGCGGCATCCTACCTTACCACACACCTCTCACGTGGCGAAGACACCCTTCTTAATCAGTCTCGTGAGCCTGCCTGACTGGCGTGAGAAAACCATCTATCCATATACCTGGATCCTACCAACACTCCGTATGCTACCTTAGGTCTCCTGGTAGTGGATATCCCGCACCTATTATATCTATTTGTTTATCATCACTCTATGGCTAGGGCTAGGGATCTAGGGCCGCTAGGGTCACTAGGGGACTAGGACACTAGGAACTTGGGGTTCAGGCTGTATGTAGGTCTTACCGTAGAGAGATTGTATGTACCTACAGTCGGGGTTCCAAGAGTAAACCTACCTGACTACAGGATATTGAAGCTGTTCTATGCTTATTATTTTTTAGCTTAACAACGCTTATTAGCCGTTCTTTTCGTAAAATAAACCTTATATAAATATAAAACAGAGGTGCACGACTAATTAGATGACTGTAACAAGACACTGAGAAAGCATTTACAATGTTGATTTACGGAATCGGGCCACTTTTGTTTGGGCACACGGCTTGAGTTACAAATGTTAAGAAAATAACGACTTTTGAAAGACAAGAGACTCGTGTACCTAATAAGTAAAAAATAAGTCTTAAAAAATAAGCTTTGTGAAAAACAGTGAGCTGATCAAAATGAGCCCAATCCTTTGCCAGGCTAATGTTATCCATCGAGGAGTGCCGTTGTCCACCGTCTTCATCATCAGATAACGCAAGATAAAGTCTCACTAATTTTTTTTTAAGAAATTCCGACGTTTTTTTCTAGCTCTCACCGAGATTTATGTAGTGTGGGTCAATACTACAAAAGTTTTCGAAAACGTTAAATCTACCGCTAACTTGTCAAAGTGGTGACTCGTACTACCAAAATGCAATAAATAACTCGAAAACTTTTTTCGAATTCGATTACTACTAATTCGATACAACCCGTACTGCCAATTTTAGTTCCTCCAAGTTTTCGCTAGAGGCGCTGCAAGTATATGTATGGAAGGAAACGAAACTACATTATCGTTATGGTAAACTATCAAAACTCGTACTAGAGGTACAATTCACGGGCATAATATTGTACCTATTAACTTTTGAAACTATTTGATTGATTGTCAATTTTAGATGTGATTTCACTAAAATGCGTCTTTCGGTGGTCGTTGGGAATAAGCGTAGGTCAAATTAGTTTAAATTATTTTCTAATCCTCTCAAATCCTCTAGGAAAGTAGAATTATAAGGGTTCATAATAAGGGCACGCGTCTGCCAGGTGCGTCTATAAATAGCTATTGTGAATAATTTTATTGTAGGGGCTATCTCTTGTATGGAATTAGGGTAACTATGTTATCTCAAATCTGCTTGGATATTAGTAAAAAAAACACTTTCTAGTAAAGTGGCCTTCATTGCAGCGTTTTTACGGTCATAATTCAGTATATTAATCACACGTGATTTTTAATTTACATTACCGCACTAGTGCTGTAATGTAGGTATTATTTTATATTATGAATAAGTACATGTTTTTTTTTTCCTTTTTTATATACAATATTACTAAAATACACATTAAACAGTTGTTCTATCTAAAGACCGTTGCAAACGATCAAAAGATAGCTCAACTGATTCAATTATTCCGCAATCCTCTACTGTAATGACAAACTTAGCTCATTTGTGTTATAATTTGTATTATTTCGAGATGTCGACAATCTATATCAACTCATCAAATAAACTACCTACTTAGTATAATTGAATGAGCTAAGCGAGTTCTCTCAGTCAACTTGGACGGGCGAAGCGAGTTCTCTCAGTCAACCTGGACGGGCGAAGCGAGTTCTCTCAGTCAACGTGGACGGGCGAAGCGAGTTCTCTCAGTCAACTTGGACGAATCGGTGTTTGTATTTATGTTTGTAAGTATGTGTGTTTGTTCCATAGACTTTTAAAATCATAACCCTTGCTTTTGGCTTTTCCGTAGTCGTGTAAAAAAATAAACTCCATATACTTGTTTATTATTTATACTGGCAGATATACTACTTACCTATCTTGTCCACACTAAACTAAGTTATTGTTATAAGTTATACTTTCTCTTTGCTCTATAATGTAAACATATAGGTACCTAGCTCGTGGACGACGGGGCTGGTTACTCTTAAAGAACCTGTTGTTTGGTCCTATATTTACTACTCATCATCTCAGCCCGGAATCACCCGCACTGCTGGGTATAGGCCTCGTTTCTATTCAACCAGCCTCCTCTGTCCTGTGCGTCTCTCAGCCAGGTATTGCCCGCGAAGGATACGATGTCGTCGACCCATCTCGCTTTCGGACGAGCAGGATTTCTTCGGGCCGACTTCGGCCGCCACTCCGTTGAGGCTTAACTCCACCGGCCGTAACCACGTCTGGCCAGTTATCCTGCCCAGCTCCATTTGAGGGTTATCGCTCATAGACTTTTCTTCAGACGACGGATCTCAGTGTTGCGACTCCGTCTAAAAGTGTAATGCCGAGCATAGCTCGCTCCATGGCCCGTTGTGCAACACGTACTCGGTGCACAGTCTCGTAATTATATTGAGTACTACCGAAGTAACTATTAAGTAATCTGTGGTACTACATGAATGAAACTGTTTGGGGGCCCCTCCCGATTTGAACTAAAATCTTGTAGGTTCGTCCAATTTAATGTTTGAAATAGAGGCTTTGGGAAAAATGAGCGCCAGTGCTAGATCCCTTGGTTGGAATTCTGAAATTCCGCGACTTACCTACTTGCGAAACGGAAATAAACGCGCAAAATTTTCATAAAACTTGTTCCAGGAGGCACAGATTACTTAATAGTTACTTCGTAACAGGAGGTACGAGTACGTGGTTTTGAGAAAGTTCGTGACAAAAATGTTTGTCATTTAGAATCTACATAACATGGGCAAGGTCCTTGGGACATCTGTTTTTACTTTTACAGGTTGTAAGTATATTATGAACATCCAAAGTTCAGATTAAAATTGTGCAAATAAGCTGATTTTTGAAGGTTTATACTGAATCTAGTGGTACAAAAATAAAAATAAATGTTTCTCCACGGTTCTAGATATATTCTTCAGGATACATATTTGTACAAAACATCTAACGAAGAAATTGTTACGACTTCATAATCACGTACGAGCTGAGCAGGAGTGTATGTATTGAAAGTATTAGGGGATGGCCGCTCTTAATAAATTAAAATAAAATAAAATATACAAAATCATAGACACCCTACTATTAGGGTCGGTCCACACAATAGCGTTTGAAATTGAAATATTTTGCAACTGTTGCCTTGCGGTTGTATAGAGGGTGCTTCACTAATTGTTATTTTGTTATTCGCTTATTTAAGCAATCGAGAGCATTGCCCTTTTTATTAGGTGGGTATTTGTTTTTGTAACAGATGGCGCCACATAGTGTTGAGGGTTGAGTACAGGTTAAATAATAGTTGCACGGGACTGGAAAGTAGCATAGAAACAGAAACGGCCTCAAGCAAGCGCACATTAAAAAAACAAAAAAAAATGCTGTACAGTTCACACAACATTATCTAGCCCCAAGCTAAGCAGAGCTTGTGTTATGGGTACTAGATAACTGATATACTTAATACAATATATAACATAGATAGATATTTTTTATTATACATAGAAAATCCCTGAACAAATATCTGCGAACGCACAAATATTTGTTCCGAGGCGGGAATCGAACCCACAAGCTCTTGCGTCGCAGACCAACCTTCGCCCGCTGCGCCACAGGCGTCGTCATTTGACGCTTTATGATTCCTTCGTAAACATTTCCAACAACAAGATCAGGATATTGCTAATTGTTCTTAGCTCTCGAGGGATTGCAAGAGCGTCATTCTGATAGAAACAGCTTTGCAACTGGGATCAACTGCCATTTTTGAAAGAAATGTCGTAATTTTTATTTAATTATCTATATTTTAATGTGGTTTTTCGAGTTATTTCGTGTAATTTTGTGTTTTTTCGTGGCATTTTAACATGTGTAACTTGGATAAATAGCACATGTCTGATGTAGTGTAATTTAAGTGCATTGCGTGTCTTTTCGAAATGGTCGTTTTTTTCCTGGAAAAACTCAGTTTTTCTCTATTTAAACTGGGTTATATAACTCGACGGAAACTCTCGACGACTTGACTATAAAGATATAATTATATCACTTAACATTGGCGAAATTGTTTGGAGCACTCCTCAGAAGCCATTATATGAAGAACAGAACAAGAAGCTTTGTAACTGATTGAAACTGATAGCAAGAAAGTTAGGTAATCCACAAACTGGTGGTACAGACCCTTGGAGTCAAGGTGATGTAACTAGGTGTTTCCCTTGCAGTCGGGTAACGCATATCTCTTCCGGTCGGCTTGACCCACATTAGCACCGCCCCGCGCGACCTCCGACACACGAGACTGTGGCACACGATGACTGGATCTCACGATATATCGATGGGATTTTAAAAGAAATATAGATAGATTATAACCCGGTTTTTTTTTCTTTTCTTTATAATTGGCGCCGCACGGCTTGTGCATTTGCCATTTTCAAGTATCTGTATTTTCAATATATTTTGCAACGTTACACTCCTTCCAAGTCGTCAAAGTCACAGTCAAGTCATATTTTAGTAAAACGGTGGCCAATTTTACTAAAACTTTGGCAGACAATTTCCACCAGTTTCAAAAGTCACGCAAATCACTTCCATTTCATTTCTCTACACTTGTGCTTTTTAAACGAGCTACATTAGTTAAAATGCCACCAAAATAACACAAAATAACTCAAGAAAACATAAGGAAAAGAAATAAAATAAAAGTAGACAACGTCTCTTTTCAAAAATGGCGGGAAGAGTCCTCTTACCCGGACTTGTTTGTATGATTCGTTGGTATAAGATTTGTACCGGCTGCTAGTTTATTATGGAATGTGTTATTACTGGAAGAAAGGGTTACCCGAGTCAGTCGTTGGAAGCAATGGCGGCGATGAGCTCTCTACCTACTCACCACGTCTATATTCCACGATGGTGCAACCCACTGTGAAAAGACGTCCATTGAGGCTCTGCCTACCCCTTAGGAGAAACAGGCGTGTGTCTATGTATTTATAGATAGATAGATAGATAGATAGAAAATTCTTTACAACATATAAAAAATGAAGTTAAAAGGTGAACTTAATGCTAGAAAGCATTCTATCCCAGATAACCTTAGTGTATTGGGGAAAAAAGATGTATAGGTAGTGCACAAGAAGGGAAATATTGAATAAGTTCAAGAAAATTGATAAAATATAATAACAATAGAAAATACTCAAATTAATGCCTAAGTTAACTGCGAGTCCGTTGTTTTTGTATAACTTGTATTTCCATGTCAAATTATAGTTATAATGTAGAGCTTTTTCCTACAAATTTCCTAGACGTTTTGGTTTATGTGTATTACAAAGTAGTCCTTATATAGCATTAAACATTTGAAAATTGTGTAGTTACTGGAAGTACCGTAGAGGTTTCACGATTTCCATACAAAATGGGGCATTATTTGCCATAACTTTCAATACATAGCATACATACTTTCATATAACTTTCTGCACTGTTCATCGGCAGAGGTTACCGCTTAACATCAGGTGGGCCATCTGCTTGTTTCGACATTAAGTAGTATAAAAAATAAAAAAAACATTCAGCTAGAAGCTTGGTTTAAGGCCAGATTCAAGAAGACATAGAACCCGGAGGCCTGCAATGCTCTAAGCATAGAACCAAACAAGTTAATGCAAGGTGCATGCGGTGATATTAGCGGTTTGTACATTTACGATATCCGGTGCCTTTAACAGATGCGTTGACCAGTTGACCATAATGCGGGCATACCTAATAGTTTTTATTTAACTGCGTGAATGACGAACCTCTGTCTTTAACAATGCATTACCACAAATGTGACGTCCATCTAGGACGCACCCTATGTGGCATTGAACTGCGTACGCCCCCCTAAAACATAAAGTTGAAAAGTATGATGTGCCTGTAATTTCACCTGCACCCTTCATACCGAAACACAGCAATAGAAGCAGTGCTGCTTTGCGGTAGAAATAGGAATGGTGGTAGTAGGTACTTCACCGGACGAACTCTTACACAGAAAAGCTCTACTACTACAAAAAAATTATCTTACTACTTACATCTATTAATTTCCTTTCCTTGAGTGGAAATTAAAAAGCCCTAATGAAAAATTTCGAATTAGAAATAAATTCATACATATACACACGCCTCTTTCCCCAAAAGGGTAGGAAGCGCCTCAACTGGACCCCTTTTCAACGAGGGTTGCACCATAAATGTTAAAAAAAAATGGCGGCTAAAAAAATCGAACGAAAAATCTTGAACAAGTGCAAGTAGAACTTACGCCTTGTGTATCCGTGGCATAACTTTTCCTACCATACTGATTAATAGAGATTTTGTTTGGGTATAGCCGTGGTGTGTGCGGCCTAAGAATAAACCCCTCCGTCTCCTCTCATGGATGTCGTAAAAGCCAACAAAGGGATTACTTGGACTTGTTGATAAGATTAGTTAGTATAAGATATGTCCTGGCTGCTAGCTTAAATGTGTTATTCTGGAAGGGTTAGCCAACCCAGTCGTGGGAAGCAATGTCAGCGACGCGCTCACCACTTCTCACGTCTATATTCCACAATGGTGCAAGCCACGGTGAAAAGAGGCCCATTGAGGCTTTGCCTACCCCTTCGTGGAAAAGGCGTGTATCTATGTATGTATGTTTATAGCGCTTTTTTCTGAAATCTTCACCATCCCAATCTAGGTGTAAAAGAGTTCAAACTCCTCAATTTCAGACTTATTCCATCAAAGCCTTTATTCAAACTATATAAAAGTATGCCTAATAACGAGCCCTTTCAATTTGATTCGTCCATGGTGCACTTTTGTTAAAAACTTCATTCGCAGGTATAACCTAGTGGAGGCAGCTAGCCGCCACTAGCACAGAATAAATGCCATTAAAGTATTTTGTCACTACGAGCAGAGCAGCCCCCTTATTCGATATGACCAACCGTAACATAACGAAGACTTGTTACGATATCTGCGTGGAACCATCGTTTAGAATACTGTATGACTTCACACGTTATGGGCAAGGAATCTTTTACGGTCATGGCGAATAATCCCAGGAGAAAAATAAACGATGGCCTTGTAAATCTCACTGGCATATTCCCAATACAATTTGTTTTGTAAATGACCTAAATTACATATTTTTATTTTAGTATTCTTGCTGAAACTGTTAGATATGATGGCACGATGGCTCCGGATGTGAAAAATACAACGCTGGAGGTATCACAGCTTAATCCCGCTAAAAAAGGAGATATTTAAGTAGATAGATAGATTGATAGAAAATTCTTTATTACACAATTTAAAAAGAATCGTACATAAGATAGCATTCTCTTCCAGCTAACCTTTGTGTATTTTAGGTATCATGGTTTAATCCGGGTTACGTTTTCTGACAAAAATATCCGTCGATATATCCCCAGATAATTCTCTCATCTGATAACCTTGTTGACCTATTGGTGATATGATTCGCGAAAATTAACGAATGCTCCCATTCGGAACGGATGTAGACCAAAAGTGTGCCGTGAAATTCGAACACGGACCCCTAAAATCCTCTTTTCATACCATTATGAACCATAATCCATAGGTGTTAAGTTGATTTTTGGTTGAGGTATTTGTACTGCAGTAACCCGAAATTTTATTGGACTATTTTGACATCATTTATTATCATTATGTAATAGTTTTGGTTTGGTTTAGATTCGTCTGAATGTTTGTCTGTGCATTAGTAGGTTGACTGACTAACCGTTGATTGATGGATTGATATAAGGTACTACGTAACTTATGTCACAAGCAACTAACAGTCTCCCGCATTTCCTCTCGCGCGTATCGTGTACAAGGCTAGAGTGAATAGGTGCCTTCTAGACTTTGTGCTCCATCTCCGGCCACATCTTACCAACACGTGAGATCGTCGTCAAACAAAGGTCTATCAAAGTTAAAAAAAAACTCGGCATCTTAACCGGTTATTTTACTCCTCTATTGACGACCTCTGTGGGCAAGTAGCCGGTTGAGATGCGAGAGGTTGCGGGTTCGATTCCCGCTGCGGGACAAATGTGGCTGTGTGTTGTGGTAGCATAGTACTACTCTGATTTACACGATACAGGGGATCCTAGTGTGGGATCAGGGACTATGTATGTGACTGTTGGGTGTTATAGTTTCACTTTTAGTAAGGTAATCCCCATTTAAACCTAGCTTTAGCTATCAACCGTGGCTTGACTCACTTTAAGTATATGTATGTAGTTGTTAATAAGTTTTTTGGGAAAAATATATTTTTTAATACAAGCTTTTATACAATTAGTGATTGTAACCGTGTGCTGATCAAAATGAGCCTAAACACGGCCAGTCTACTATTATCCATCGAGGAGTTCCGTTGTCTACCTTCCGTTTCCATCATCAGATCAGCTCGTTGTCACTATCATATTGTATTATCATCGGAACTTGACAGTTAGGTAGGTATGTCAAATTTCAGCTCAATCGGTTGAGGATAACTGCTTTAAAATTCAGTTAGAAGATTCCACCCGGACAAACATATTCCACCCGGACGTATATTGCAAGTTAATATAAAGCTTGTAACAAAAATAAAAACCGGCCAAGTGCGAGTCGGATTCACGCATGAAGGGTTCCGTACCATTATCTATAAAAACGGGCCAAAAGCGAGATAAAAACGGCAAAAAAATTACGTTGGTTGTATGGGAGCCCCCCTTAAATATTTGTTTTATTTTAATTAAATTATTTATTTTTAGTGAATATATAAATAAATATTCTATGAATATTTCAAGCGTCTCCCTGTTGCCGTTGTCAATATCGAGCAAAAAAACGTTTGTTGTATGGGAGCTCCCTTAAATATTTATTTTATTCTATTTATAGTTATTTGTTGTTATAGCGGCAACAGAAATACATCATCTGTGAAAATTTCGACTGTCTAACTATCACGGTTCATGAGATACAGGCTCGTGACAGGCGGACGAACGGACAACGGAGCCTTAGTAATAGGGTGCCGTTTTACCCTTTGGGTACGGAACCCTAAAATGGCGGATTGAGTCCCATTCTCGATTCTAATACGTAACCTATATGTTTCCTAGGTATACCTAGGAAACCTAGGTTGTTATAAATGTCACATTGCTACACCAATTTGTCACTGAGATAGTGAAATGTCTGCTCTAAACACATGCACCAGTTAAGATAACGACAAAAAAAACAGACGACAGACAAACATACAAAAACTTTCACAGTAGGGGACCCATTTGTCAAGACCCTTTGGGTAAACAAACATTATGGGTGAGTTGGAGGGGAGAGAGAATAAGTTATGTTTATTTTTATATTATAGTTTTATAAAACAAGAATTTATTATTTATCGGTGCTGTGAGCTGATAAAAACTGGAACTACTACCTATTTCTGCCGCATAGCAGTAGTGCTTGCTTTTCTGTGTTCCGGTTTGAAGGGTATGACTGACTCTACTTTCTGGTTTTAGTCAAATTAGAGCCATCTCCACAGAATCAACAACAGTTTTTACTACTTGGAATGCTCGTTCAATTCGGAGATGTTATCTGCGTGCAACCGAGTCCAAATATTTGCCGAAGCGTCGTGCGCGTGAGCATGTGACTAGGCACGTACGGCAGGGCTGCCAAATCGTAGGTGGATATTGTGTAGACTTTTTTATTTTTTATTTTGTGTAACTTCTTATATGCGCAGGCGTAAGTCACTGGCCGATAAATGGATCATTTGTTAGAAAAAGATTTAAAACAAATGTACTACTTGAGATTTGCTCCTATTTTGGATATTATCTCATCAAAGCTGTGGTGTGTCCAGCCTAAGAATAAACCCCTCCGTCTCCTCCCGTGGATTTAGTAAAAGACGACTAGGGATCACCCGGACTTATTGATAAGACTCGTTGGTAGGTATTAAGATTTGTCCTGGCTGCCAGATTATAATGTGGTATTACTGGTAAAAAGCGTTAGCCGAGTCAGTCGTGGGAAGCAAAGGCGGCGATGAGCTCACCACTAGTCACGTCGATATTCCACGATGGTGCAACCCACTGTCAAAAGTGGCTCATTGAGGCTCCGCCTACCCCTTCGAGGGGAAAAGGCGTGTGTCTATTACGTATGTATGTATGTATAAAAAGAAAAACAACTCGGACAAAGTCGTGAGCGTTCACCTAGTCTTACTATATTGGTGTCACTTACCTACACACCGTACTATGTATATATATAGAATGCAAAATGGAAGGTAAATAGGTAGACAGCTAATTTTACACAAGAAAAAATGTAGACCATTCAACTTGGATACCACTTTACAATCTAAATATATACCTACAAGTCTATCTTCCCACTACATATTTAAAAAAACGATTGTTAAAATAAATGGTGATGTCTTGGCAGCCCTATTGTAGGTCAGTCGTTTGGCACATTGAAGCGAAGCGAATCAAATAAAGTAGGGTAATCACCTTGTTAGTAAAAGTAAAAATTGAAAACGAATTGTGTTTCCAAATAGTTTTAGTCGTTAGTTACGTGAGTGCATTCACGTTAGTTAAGATTATCTGGTTAGTGATTATTCAATTGAAGGCACATTTATTTTGTATTGCCCTTCAGCGCGGCAATGCAGCCAGCATCTTAGGGACGCTTCCGTCTGGTAGTGATTTAGATCAGTGGAGCTACCTTTAGATCGTTAAGCACAGCTGTTTCATGTTTTTTTTTAAATTTTGTACTTACCTACTTGCAGTATTTGTATTATTCTTTCTGTAAATTAATGTATTCCTAGTTACAGGAAGAATAATACAACTAATACAGGTAGGTAACAAAATTCAAAAAATACATATGAAACAGCTGTGCTTAGCGATCTAAAGGTAGCTAAACTGATCCAAATCACTACCAGATGGAAGCTTTATTATTTTTTTTTTTTTTTAATCTTTTGGTATCATTAAGGCGTGGATTATGTGAAATGCCGTACATTCAAAACTTATTGCTCCTTAATCTTTTTCGTAAAATCTTCTAATAAATATATATGTTGATAACCATATTAGCAACAAAAATTTGAAAAAGAAATAACAAATAGGAAATTTGCAAAGAATTTGCTGTTTTCGTAGTTATTACGTTTTTTTTCTAAATACAAGAATTTATTTGGTCAATTTGTTACTATAGCCATCTTTATCGGAGCCCTCTCTACGCGGGTGTGTCCCGCACTTGACCGGTTTTTGAAAGTCTATTAAAATTAGCACTTCGTTCTAGTAAAAATTTAAATTCGATTCTCGTTCGTTTCCAATTGGATTAGGAATGATCAGTATCTATTGTAGGAAGGTGCGTGTGCGCCCAAAATGATTCCAAGAATCTAAAACAATTGGGGAATACCACCGTTTGTTTTAACAGGTTGGTACTACGAATTAGACGTTTTAGTTCATAAATTGGCTGAGTGCCAACCTAAAAGCTAAAATTACTTTGGAAGTCTAAAGGTGATCGATGCTTTAGAATTAAACTGCCGCAAAGCAGTAGTGCTCGCATTGTTGTGTTCCGGTTGGAAGGGTATGGGTGCCGGTGAAATGACAGACACATGAGACTTTTCATCTTTATATCTCAGGGTGGCGGGCGCAGTACCTAAGTACAATCCTAGGTGGAAGTGCCCTATGAGGTAATGCTTTTTATGAGGTAGTCAGGGGCCGGCCATTTGCAAGAAACGCCATTCACACAGTTAAAAAAACGACCATTTGTATTTTATTACAAGTTTTTATTTAACTTCTAATGTATATATACATATACATTACAAGTATATGTATATGTCCGGATCTTGCAACTGAATTTTAAAGCAGTTATCCTCAACCGATTTAGATGATATTTTGCATACCTGTCAAGATCCAATGACAATGCAATATTATGGTAACAGCGAGCTGATCTGATGATGGAGACGGAGGGTGGACAACGGAACTTCTCGACGGATAATATTAGATTGGCCGTGTTTAGGCTCATTTTGATCAGCACACGTTTACGATCACTAATTTTACATATATATATATATATATATATATATATATATATATATATATATATAAGGTGGATTTGTATATTGGATCAACAAGTGGCTACGTGATTTCAGTGCCACATGATCGCATATGTTGATCCTGTTGGAGCCACATTAGTTAATGGATATGCATATTGGATCAATAAAAGTCGCCTGGATCAACTTGTGTTTTTGGATCAACAAAGTGCTCGCGTGAAGTCGCGCCTGATCAACATTTACCGTAAAGGGATCTCTATATGTTTATAGGTATAGGTATGGTAGCAGTACTTTCACGGACGAACTCTTTCACAAAAAAAAGTCTACTAGGAACATCTACTGTATGATGTTGACAACCTCTCTAGTGCGTCGGGCGAGTAGCCGGATGAGACGCGAAAGGTTGCGAGTTCGATTCCCGCTGCGGGACAGATGTTTGTATAATCTGAATATATTTGTTACGGGGCTGGGTGTAATGGTGCCATGGTACTCGTAGTTCCTGATACCCACGCAGGGAAACCAATAATGTGGGATCAGGATTCAGGACTATGTTATTGTATGTGACTGATGGGTGTTATGTTATGTTATGATAACAAAGATTGGATTGACTTCCTTATTCCTCTTGTTATTTCCGGGTACTTGCACCCCGGTGCGTCAGAGCTTTTGTTTTAGAAAGTCACAGGTGGCCTGTTTTTGTTGAAACAAGCCAGACTGCTCTCCCCACACAGTAACTGGAAAAATATATTAATATTTGAACCAGATGTATCTTCTTAACAATATCTTGAAATTTAATTGAAAGCGGATACGATTTGTGAATCATAGCTTATAGAATTAAATGTGTTGAAAAAATTTACACGACTGTTTTAGTTTCACTTTGAAACTATCATGGTTATGCACATACTTTTCACTAGAAACGGGATATTTACCATGACTAAAACTTACCATGATAAACTCGAAAATCATGGAAAATATCCCGTTTCTAGTGAAAAGTATGTTTAAGTTTTTGAATATAAGGATTTTCGTGCAATAACATAACACCCACTGTCCCATAGACATATTCCTGATGCCACACTGAGATCCCCTGTGTCGTGTATATCAGGAACTAAGAGTAGTACCAAGCTGCCTCAACACACAGACACGGAACTAATATCTGCAGATCATGCAAAGGTTTGTACCGCAGCGGGAGTCGAAACTGGACCTCTCGTATCTCTGCCGGCTACTCGTCCACCAAGCTACAGAGGTCGTCATCATAAAACCAAACTGCCTTCTTTTAAATGCTTTTATTTTATGTCTCGAATCGTTAAAACTGTTTCGCAAATGAGTACGGTGTTTTGAAAATACGGTCCGGAATAGCCGTATAGAACTATTTGCATGGTAGTTTATGCACTAGATCTATTATTTATTCTGTGACTAGATCCGATTTCCGTCATCCGATTTCTCTCGACTTCTCTATATATTCGTATTTTCACGAATTCTGATTGAGCGTAGTGCGAATTTTTAATCCATTTTTAGGGTTCCGTAGCACAAGGGTAAAACGGGACCCTATTACTAAGGCTCGGCTGTCCGTCCGTCTGTCACAAGGCTGTATCTCATGAACCGTAACAGTCAGACAGATTAAATTTTCAAAGATATTTCTGTTGCTGCTATAACAACAAAATATACTAAAAAACAGAATAAATGACTTGCTTAAAAATTAATTACTTACCCGGACTTGTAGATAAGATTCTTTGGTATAAGATTTGTCCTGGTTGCTGACTTATTGTAGAATGTGTTATTACTGGAAGAAAGTGTTAGGTGAGTCAGTCGTGGGAAGCAATGGCGGCGATGAGCTCACCACTTGTCACGTCTATATCCCACGATGGTGCAACCCACTGTGAAAAGAGGCCCAATGAGGCTCTGCCTACCCCTTCGGGGAAAGAGGCGTGTGTCTATGTATGTATGTATGTATGTAAATTACTTATTTAAGGAGGCTCCATACAACAATAGTGTTTTTTTTGCCTTTTTAATAGATAATGGTACGGAACCATTCTGCGCGAGTCCGACTCTCACGTGGCCGGTTTTTCATACTTACATATTTTACCAAATAAAATAAAAATAATGCTGGACAGTTCACACAACATTATCTAGCCCCACGCTAAGCAGAGCTTGTGTTATGGGTACTAGATAACTGATATACTTAATACAATATATTACATAGATAGATATTTTTTATTATACATAGAAAATACCCAGAACACCCTGAACAAATATCTGCGATCGCACAAATATTTGTTCCGAGGCGGGAATCGAACCCGCAACCTCCTGCGTTGCAGGCCAAGCTTCGCCCGCCGCACCACAGAGGTCGTCAAATAGGACGAAAAGAGTATAATTTTACACTGAAATTACTGTTGTTGGCTTTTATATTGTTTATTATACTCTGAACGTATTTTACCAAATACGTTGGAAAAGCTACACTCACGGTTCTGATCGCCAATTTCATAAAAGATATTTTTCAGCAATGCCCTTTTTATTGTTATTATTTTAAAGCAAGTATTTTATTAAGTAAGTAAATAGATTATTCTGATACATACACAGTTTTTTTACATAAATACAGTTAAATTATAATACGTGTAACGCTCGCATTGCTGTGTTCCGGTTTGAAGGGTAAGGGTGCCGGTGAAATTACAGGCACATAAGACTTTTCATCTTTATGTCTCAGGGTGGCGGGCGCAGTGCAATGCCACATAGGGCGCGTCCTAGGTGGACGTGACCTATGAGGTAATGCACTGTTCATAGGCAGAGGTTACCATTTAACATCAGGTGGGCCATCTGCTTGTTCCGTCATTCAAGTAGGATAAAAAAAAAAAAAAAACGTGTACACTATATCGGTGTCTGAGGGTCCCTTGTGTCTGCGTATGTCTTTAGTTGTTGTATTTGTTTTGTTGTGTTGTTTTGTGCCTCCTTGTTGTAATTTGACTTAAATAATAATTTGTAATTGTGTGTATTGAAAATTTATTAATGTGTCTTTATTTCATCTGAGTTTTTTTTTTTTTTTTGAGCTGTCTGCCTGTAATAAATGAATTATTATAGATATGTATAGTTTATTAGAAACCTTGTAGGACTGTTGAGATTTATTATTATCCATTTTAATAACGAAACTTTCACGCAGATATTAAATCGCGTACTATTAGGTAAACTTTATTGCACATTCCCAACACATTTAGCCATGATTGTTGTAAGTGAATATGGCTATCAACATAAAACTTAATGTGCTGTCACTAATTCGAAATATTTAAGTTGGATTTATTTTAATTTAAACGTGAAAGTTAATATGATTTAACTGGAAAAGACCACACATTTCGTCTCGCGTGTCAAAATGAGGATGGACGTCTTAATTTAGTGATGTCATCGAGTCATCGATGTCAGCGTTTTAACTCTCACAAGTTTGACTGCTTTTTTGAGTGTAGTATTTTGTGTTACTTTATCTTAAGACTGCGGCAATACCAGGCAGAAATCTTTATGCAAAAAAACGCCTCACCGAAAAAGCTGTTTTATTGAATATCTCGTAAAATATAGATAGTTTTACAAGACCCCTACAAAGTAAGCCCTCGGCTTTGTTGTATTTATTTTATTTATATAATTGTGTAGGTGCAATAATGTGCACCATTTTAATAAACAATCGAATATAGTCAAAAGTTAGACGTACTCGTAACTTTGTTTTGCTTTTAATTAAGTAAAAGAAGTCGCTGACCCAAAATTCCGTTTACATGTAGTGAGGTAGAGATGTTATTGTTCAAACTTTTATCGATAACATTTTGGGTGTATCCCATCACTATTCGGCTTTCTTTTTAAATTACACAGCCCGCCACCCGTCACTAATTTACCGTAATGGTTACTTATTGTATATATTTGCATGTAAATTGCGAGATAGGTGTGAGGTACATATTATGTGTGCAAATTAAGACCACCTAGTAAGATGTAAATTTTAATTTGACTGTGTTTTTCGAGGAAATATTATGTTTCTTTTAAAGATTTATATTAATAAGATATACCTACTTACTGATCTGTATATTTTTTGATGAATTTCAGGAATTTCTAGAGGAATTTCAGGATTTTTACGAGGCATTTCATGAATGAAAAACTTCGAAATTTAAAAAGTCGTAGAATTAAAGTTATTCACCATGATGTGTAGAATACCCCCTCCCCAGGCTTATAGGGATATTATGTTACACCCTGATAGGCAGGCGTTATGCCCAGTTTAATTGATTTTAACTTAGCCATTAGAACTGCATGCTTATCATAAGTATAGTCGCAGAATTCGGGACAACTATAGGTAGAACTCGCTACAATAAAAATTCTTTTTTTAGAAATTTATCCTCAATACAATATTTTATAATATGTATTATTAATCAGAATCGTGTGCTTATCACAATGAGCCTAAACGCGGCCAATCTACTAATTATCCATCGTGGAGCTTCGTTGTCCCCTTCCGTCACCATCATCAGATCAGCTCGCTATCACCGTCATTTGTATTGTCATCAGATATAGACAGGTATGCCAAATTTCAGCTCAATCGGATATCGGAAAGTCATCTTTATCGCCACCCGTGAAATACTTATCAGAGTAATTCCAATGGCCATCTCTGGTCTTCTTCATCAGTTACACTTCACCAAATGGCACTTTCAGAATGCACATGCTTGACTTGTTGCTGAAAATACCAAACTTGCTAATATATGTGCCTATAATATTTGAAAAGTTCCCTCAATTCCTCATGAACCCCATCATCAGAACCAGATTTTGTTGAAAATGGGAGCAATCTGGAAGTATATTGTATACCTATTAAAAAACAAATCGGTTCATAAATGACGGAGATAATAAGGTAAACACATTAAAATAAACGAATTGAGAACCTCCTCCTTTTTTTGAAGTCGGTTAAAAACTAACCACAAGTGTATTAACTCTGGCTCTGACTACAGCTACTAGTATAGTATTATTAAGTCTGGCTCTGACTACAGCTACTAGTATAGTATTATTAAGTCTGGATCTGACTACAGCTACTAGTATAGTATTATTAACTCTGGCTCTGACTACAGCTACTAGTATAGTATTATTAAGTCTGGCTCTGACTACAGCTACTAGTATAGTATTATTAACTCTGGCTCTGACTACAGCTACTAGTATAGTATTATTAACTCTGGCTCTGACTACAGCTACTAGTATAGTATTAACTCTGGCTCTGACTACAGCTACTAGTATAGTATTATTAAGTCTGGCTCTGACTACAGCTACTGGTATAGTATTATTAACTCTGGCTCTGACTACAGCTACTAGTATAGTATTATTAAGTCTGGCTCTGGCTACAGCTACTAGTATAGTATTATTAAGTCTGGCTCTGACTACAGCTACTAGTATAGTATTATTAAGTCTGGCTCTGACTACAGCTACTAGTATAGTATTATTAAGTCTGGCTCTGACTACAGCTACTAGTATAGTATTATTAAGTCTGGCTCTGACTACAGCTACTAGTGGAGTATTATTAAGTCTGGCTCTGACTACAGCTACTAGTATAGTATTATTAACTCTGGCTCTGACTACAGCTACTAGTATAGTATTATTAAGTCTGGCTCTGACTACAGCTACTAGTATAGTATTATTAACTCTGGCTCTGACTACAGCTACTAGTATAGTATTATATTATCTGTGCTTCAGCCAAATAATGGCAATATCTAATTCATACTAAAATTCAGGTAGGTAAATTACATACAAACTCAAACAGGTAAATTACATACAAACTCAGATAGGTAAATTACATACAAACTCAAACAGGTAAATTACATACAAACTCAGATAGGTAAATTACATACAAACTCAGATAGGTAAATTACATACAAATTCAGATAGGTAAATTACACACAAACTCATATATTAATGACGACCTCTGTGGTGCGGCGAGCGAACGTTCGACTGCGACGCAGGAGGTTGCGGGTTCGATTCCCGCCTCGGGACAAATATTTATGCGATCTGCAGATATTTGTTCTGGGTGTTCTGGGTATTTTTACGACGTCTGTGGTGCGGCGTGTGACGGTTCGCCTCCGACGCAGGAGTTTGCGTGTTCGATTCCCGCCTCGGTACAAATATTTATGCGATCTGCAGATATTTGTTCTGGGTGTTCTGGGTATTTTGACGAAATCTGTGGTGCGGCGTGTGACGGTTCGCCTGCGACGCAGGAGTTTGCGTGTTCGATTCCCGCCTCGGGACAAATATTTGTGCGATCTGCAGATATTTGTTCAGGGTGTTCTGGGCATTTTCTATGTATGATAAAAAAAAAACTATCTTTGTAATGTATTGTATTAAGTATATCAGTTATCTAGTACCCATAACACAAGCTCTGCTTAGCTTGGGGCTAAATAATGCTGTGTGATCTGTGTCCAGCTTATTTATTTATTTATATATTCAGTTTGCCCATCGTCCTTTATTTTTAACCCCCGACGCAAAAAAGATGTTATAAGTTTGACGTGTCTCTTAGTGTGTGTATGTGTGTGTCTGTGTGTGTGTCTGTCTGTGGCATCGTAGCTCCCGAACGGACGAATCGATTTCGTATTTTTTTTGTTTTAAAGGTGAATTTGTCGGGAGTGTTCTTAGCTATGTTTGACCAAAATCGGTTCAGCCGTTTCATTGCGTTAAGGTTTTTGAATTTTTACAAAATGTATTACTTGTTACTAACAACTTTGGTGTGACCTCACTCCCAGATGTAAACAGGTAACATTAAAGCTGTGTAGAGACTATCTTAATCTACCATCTGCTGCAGTATAAACAAGGCTATTGAGCAAATATTACAAGTTGCAATAAACATCTAAAGAGCCGCGCTGCAATGCGTTTTGTTTTTATTGTTAAACATTTTATGATTACTAGCTAAAGAATAAATGTTTTATGTGCAGATCTAAGTTGTAAAATAAATGCTTGCGAAATGTTGAAACGAATATTATGCCAATCGTTTACCGCCTACACAATTGGTTTGGTTACTCGGGCTAGGTTCTATTCGTCCCATAATATCATGCGTCATCATTTTCGTACATCATTTCGTGAATGATACGAACTTTTTAATTTAAATTTCAGATTTGGTAATAACTAGAACCCCCGAACTGAGTCCTCGCGAGTACACGCGATGTAGGTAGGTTACCTACTGTTAGAGTACGCGTCATGTAAACAGAACGCTGGAGGCTGGAACGTATGAAGAAGTATGACCGGCAGCGTTCTTTTTACATGACGCGCATTATATCTTTCTAACCTTCGACGAAAGACTGGTCGAAGTTTCTAACCGACTTCTAAAAATATTAACTGAGTAATTTTTTTCTCGTGACCACCTCGAGATAATTTCCTACAAGATCATCGAAAGAACCTTTGAATCTAAGCAACGGGGCTTAGGTATAATGGATCGAACAGGACTATGGATCGATCTCAATGGATCGAACAGGAACTACTCGTAAATACTACATAGGTATTTACGAGTAGTTAATGATTAGTATAAGTTGCTGAAGAAAAGAACGAAGATGTCTTCGGTTGGTCTATAAATAATCTAAGTTCGGTTGTAGAAGAACCAAGATCACCGAATTAGCTCTCAGAATTAGCAAGGTGAAGTGGCCATGGAAACGCCGTATACACCGCAGAAATAACCGTTTGGCAAGATAGATTTTAAGTTATGAGGGTTGAAAGTGGCCAGATACGGTTGGTGTAATAACCCACGGCCAGCCGGTGTGTTGCCGTATGCTTTGTGAAGTTGGGTGGCACACTGGAGCGTGTCTAGATTCTGGATCTAGGTGGTGTTGTACCATGATTACTCTTAGTTCCTTAACCACGGCACAGGGAATCTATAGAGTGGGGATCAGTAACTATGCGACTGAAAAAACATTAGACACGTCTAAGGCTATGAGTTTTTTTTAAGGAACAGTACCAGCAAACATTTCTAAAAACATCTTTATTAATTTATTGCTCAAGCCGACCTTTTAAGGGGTGTTTTTTTAACAGATCACTTAACTATTATCTATCTAATGTCCCAGTAACACAATCCATTTGAAAAAAAAGGAATTTTAAAGGTCCACCCTACTTAGTTATCAGTTATCAAGGGATTAGGGTTTTTGAATTGAATTTTAATATTAGGGATTTATGAGAAACTTGAGAAAGAGGCCATTGAGAAGGAGGTCAAGAGGAGGATTCAGTTGGACTGGGCAGTGTTCGGAAAACTACGCCAAGTCTTCTCGTCGCCTATACCACAATGTCCGAAGACTAGTCTTCAATCAGTGCGTCCTACCAGTAATGACCTATGGTGCCGAGACGTGGACACTCACGGTAGGGCTAATCCACCGGTTCAAGGTTGCACAGTGAGCTATGGAACGGGCTATGCTCGGAGTTTCTCTGAAAGATAAAATCCGAAATGAGATTATTCGACAGAGAACTAAAGTAATTGACATAGCCCACCAGATTAGCAAGCTGAAGTGGCAATGGGCTGGTCTTATATGCCGAAGAACCGACAACCGTTAGGGTAACCGAGTTGTTGAGTGGAGACCGCATCTTGGCAAACGTAGCGTGGGGCGTCCTCTATAGGTGGAGCGATGACCCACGAAAGGCGGCGGTAGAAAGTCGATGAGAAGAGCCGAATACCAGGCTCAGTGGCACGTATTGGGAGAGGCCTATGTCCAGCAGTGGCTGATGTTGTTGAGAAACTAGCGGTCGTCCGCAGTTTCGCCTTCGATATTCTTTGAGTGTACCGAATTTGGGATAAAAAGTGTACCATGTTTTAATCCATGGTACAATCTACCTGGTTTACCAAATCTCACTCAAATTAGCCCAGCCATGTTTGTATGCAAGGAAGACAAATAAAAACACAGAAAGATACAACTATATGCATATGTGAAATGACATGAAAAACATTTATTTAACACACGAATATAAAAAAACAAAGAGAAGAAACAGATAGGACAAAATTATACAAAATAATAAATATAGCAACAACATACAAACTGGTACAAAACCATAATTTAGATACTTTGTTTATAAATAAAATACATTCAAAAATTTAAAAAGATTAACTTTATTCACAAAATGAAAAACTCCCACGCATCCATTCTTTCCGAAACCAATTCTTTGCCGAAACAAACTTACAAAGCACTTTATTAAGACACAAGCAGCGCCCCGCGGTTTCACCCGCGTAAGTCTCGATCCCGTGGGAATATCGGTATAAAAATGTGCCTATGTGTTATTCCGGGAGTCCAGTTATCTCCATTCCAAATTTCATCCAAATCCATCCAGTAGTTGTTACGTGAAAGAGTAACAAACATCCATCCATCCATTCTTACAAACTTTCGCGTTTATAATATTAGTAGGAGGAAGTAGGAAGGGACTCACACTGTATATTCAAAAGATTTCTTAACGTGTCCTATACGACGTGCGTGCCCAAAATGTCACTCGATGTGTAGCCAGTTCAAATAAAGTTATCCTAAGCTTTTAACATTCTCAGTTTATCACGTCATTCTGACAGTAGATAGCTTTGAAGGGCCGCACTCCGATAACGCTTAGGATCCTTGGCAATGGATAGTCCGGGACATCATGTTATTGTTAAGGGTTCTACTCCGAAAAGCAAAATGAATTCATTTTTATGGGGCTGAATATGATGTACTCAGATAAATTATATCTTTTCAAACTATCATGGTTTTTGCGCATTGTATACTTTTTACTAGAAATGAGATATTTAGTAAAACGGGGGCCGTTCTACTAAAACTTTGGTAGACAATTTCCACCAATTTGAAAAGTCACGTAGGTAATTCACTTCCATTTCATTTCTCTACACTTGTGCTCTATAAACGAGATACATTGGTTAAAATGCTACCAAAATAACACAAAATAACTAAAAAAACACTAGGAAAAATATAAGTAAAAAACGTGTGTTTATTAGGATGATATAAATTTATTTTATTAAGTGTCCGGCCTAAGAATAGACCCCTTCGTCTCCTCCCGTGGATGTCTTAAAAGCCGACTAAGGGATTACCCGGACTTGTTGATAAGATTCGTTGGTATAAGATTTGTCCTGGCTGCTAGCGTATTATAGAATGTGTTATTACTGGAAGAAAGCGTTAGCAGTCAGTCGTGGGAGGCAATAGCAGCGATGAGATCACCACTTGTCACGTCTATATTCCACGATAGTGAAAAGAGGCCCAATGAAGCTCTGCCTATCCTTTCGGGGGAAAAGGCGTGTGTTTATGAGCCTTTCACAGTATTTTCCGATCATGATTATGTAGATAAGTTAGAATGTAGGCGCCGTGAGGGACTGCCTATAAAAACCAGAAAATAGGCTTCGAGGGTCGTCCTTGATCCATAAAAAACAGCGAAGGGTGTTTCCAAATATAGAATAGAGTAGATATTTACTTAGCTCGTTTTACCAACAAACTTGCTAACAAGATAAATGTATAAAATCTAAAACCCGGCTATCTAAAATCTTTTCTGAAAACTCGTGGGACCATAGAAATTAAAACAGGTAGGTATGTATAATTACATCAGGGGCCGGTGCGGCGGCAGATTAAGCTGAGGACCTCAAAAGACGCAAATATGCAAGTCTCGACAGAGCTTACCTACTATTTGAGACTTTCGGGGTCGAGACTCTGGGTCCGAGGGGTACCGGGGCCCTTCGCGTTTTCAAATTTAAAAGAATAATACCTACTACATAACAATAGGGCTATTTATAAAAGCTTTCTATGATGTTGTGTTATTTTTAACGGATGTTGTAATTTTTGGAAAGTTTAACGTGCAATTTAACAATTACCCTTTAAAAATCCGTTTGTTTTCTTTGAAGATACTCTAGGACTATCGACTTATAACAGGACGGGCACACGTGTCCGACAGTTTTTAATGGGCGTATTGAATTCCCGTTTTGGGAAGAGGCTCTCTTCAACAATGAGGCCCTCTACAGTAACAACATCATCATCATCATCATTATCAGCATACATGAGTCCACTGCTGGACATAGATCTCGCTTAACACGTCACTGACGGTGTTCGGTTCTTCTTATCCACTTTCTGCCCGCTACATTTATTAGTAAGTTAGTATTCTGCTCACCCATAATACAAATATAGAATAGAATAGAATAGAAATAGTTTATTTTGAACAGCAAAAATTTTTTTTTTTTTTTTTTTTCTTTATAATTCGTTGCGTCGCACGGGTTTTGCGTTTGCCATTTTCAAGTAGGTATATCCATCTGATGCTGGACACGGAAGGTGGACATCGGCACTAGCCTGGCAGTGTTTGGGCTCTATTTGACCAGCACACTGGAAGCTTGAGTTGAACAAGATATTTTTCAACCAAAAAAACTTAGCAAGTGGGAACTCCGGAGTTTAATCAGCCAAAAGCATCGGGGCATGTACAATGACGAAATAAATTATTTAAACGCAATAAAATTTCAAAGTGTCTCAAGATTATATAGATAATTCCTTACATCCGTTCCTAAAATGCTCAAGGAACCCTTCTCACGCGAATCAACGACACGGAACCATGAAGGGAGAAACAAGTTATTGAAAAAGCTACCTTATAACCATACTAGTGTTTGTCGGTGGATCCGCTCGCGTGGAACCTTAGTGTAGTGTCGTACACCACAATGTAAGTAAGTAATTCCTGGTTCGTCGTAAGTGGCCATGGTAGAGCATGCTTTATCACCACGTTTACATACTACTGTCCGGGCAGCCTTCGCTCACTGCTCGTCAGATTATAGTGTTGTCCCGTCATAGCACGGACATAGCACACATATCAACTCGGAAAGGGATCGTAAGACAACAGCCAAATTCCATCACTATCTAACTCAGTAAATTTCAGGCAAATTAGAAAGTGACAAAACAGCGCTCGCGCAACGAAAAGTGAATGAAAATTCCGTGCCCTTTATAAGTTTAAGTCCTTTGTAAGTACCTACCTAAGATCGCTTTTTCGTCTCTATGTTTTTTGTGTGTACAATAAAGAACAAAGAAGAAAACCTCGAAAACCGGTACTTAAATAAATATTTGCGTAATCGAAAAAATAAATCGAGCTCTCTAAACTAATATTATTTGTTACTCTTATTAATTTTATCAATGGATTAGAGATATTTACGTTATAAGCGCATTGTAGAGGTAACGATTTTTTTATTGAGAAAATTTGTCATTAATCGTGTTTTGGGCCCTGGAAATATGATGAAGATTAACATACTTATATATTTTTTGTTGTCTTAAACTGTTTAGATTTTGTTAAAAATACGTTTAAAAAAACCTATTTGACTCACGACAGTCTAAAAATCCAAAAACTAACAGCTGTGTTTTTCAGAATAGGTATAATAGCTGATGAAGGCGTGAAGATGGTACTAAAATACTGCAAATTCTAAGAAAGTCACGTAGTCACGTACTGATTAGGCATTTATGTATTAGATTAATGTAACAAGTAATTTCGACCTTCGTTTCAGCTGCGTCGGTGGTGTAATGGTCAGCATAGTTGCCTTCCAAGCAGTTGATCCGGGTTCGATTCCCGGCCGACGCACATTTTTGCGTTTTGTTTTGTTCGTTATTAATTTTCCTATTAACATTTTAAAATGTTTGTAAATCAAAAAATACAGTACATCTTCATATAGGTAGGTTTTTCATCAATACAATTTTTTATTAAAATTTTCTGTAACATGACTTGATTCACTATTATTGAAATAGTAAGACTTCACAAACTTACTATTTCATTAGTTATAATTTTATCTAGTAATAGATAGCCATATCATCTATCGTTATCTATCTCTACCTATATCAATAAGTACATGAATCGCCGAAATGTATGTAACGCATAACTTCCGAACGACTGCACCAAATTGGATAATTAATTTTTAGGGTTCCGTAGCTAAATGGCAAAATACGGAACCCTTATAGATTCGTCATGTCTGTCTGTCTATCTGTCCGTCCGTATGTCACAGCCACTTTTTTCCGTCACTATAAGAGCTATGCTGTTGAAACTTGGTAAGTAGATGTATTCTGCGAACCTCATTAAGATAATCAAACAAAAATAGAAAAAAAAAGTAAATTTTTAGGGTTCTCCATACTTAGAACTGAAATAAAATTTTTTTTTCTTCTAACCCATTACTTGTGTGGTATCTAAGGATAGGTCTTCAAAAATGATATTGGGGTATCAAATATTTTTTTTTCTAAACTGAATATTTTGTGCGGCAGACACTTGCAAAGTGGTAAAATGTGTGTAACTTCTAAAATAAGAAAACGTTAAAACTAAAAAAAAAAATGATGTAGGTACATATTTAGGTACCATGTAAACTTCTACCGAAAATTGGTTTGAACGAGATCTAGTAAGTAGTATTTTTTTAATACGTAATAATCGTAAACCTTCCAAGAACTTATATATTATGTTACTTGCTGCTACGGAACCCTTCATGGGCGAGTCCGACTCGCACTTGGCCGCTTTTTTTGTTGTTTTCGTTATTATCAGGACAAAGTCTGTATAAAAGAAAAAAATGAGGATCACCGGGACCACGCAAACGAAGTCGCGAGCGGGCGCTAGTAATATGTAGGTATGTATAGAATAATGATAATAGTACGTGCTATCTTGCCGAAAAAGCAGGGCCAATTTTGATGAAATTTGGTATATAGATTAAAACCTGGATTCAAACAGAGAATACTTTTATCCCGAAATTCAGTTCTCTCAGGAGAAACAAGCGAGTGAATCGCTGGTGAACACTACATGCATATACATAGACACACGCCTTTTTCCCCGAAGGGGTAGGCAGAGCCTCAAATGGGCCTCTTATCGCCGTGGGTTGCACCATCGTGGGATATAGACGTGACAAGTGGTGAGCTCACCGCCGCCATTACTTCCCACGACTGACTCTGCTAACGCTTTCTTCCAGTAATCCCTAATATGTACATTCCTTAAATAATCTAGCAGCCAGCACAAAGGCGAACACTAGTACATTATAATTCACGAAGGATACAAATTTCTTATCAATATATATAAAATCGTTGCGTGACTGACTGACTGACTGACTGACTGACTGACTGACTGACTGACTGACTGGCTATCAACGCACAGCCTAAACCGTAAGTCCTAGAGACCTGAAATTTGGAGGGTACGTTCCTTTTGTGGTCTAGGGGTGCACTAAGAAAGGAATTCTAGAAATTTAACCCCTAAGGGTGTACAGCGGGGTGTTGAAGTTTGTATGGAAAAGTACACGCGGACAAAGTCGCGGGCATTCCACTAGTCTATAATAAAATGGGACCTAAAAGGTAGGCACTAAAGTTGACCTATAGTAATTGTTTTAACCATCAAAAGTGGTTAGGTACCAACCAAAACCACGCTAAAACAATGTTTACATTTGAATGCATAATATTGAAAATGTATTCTTCTCGGGAGAATAAAGGGAGTGAACTGCTATGGAGTGGAATACACTACTGTCGTCTGTCTTTCCTGAAAATTATAATCTGGGTCTCTTCAAGGCTAGAGTGAATAGGTGCCTTCTAGACCTTTGTGCTCCATCTTCGGCCACATGGTCGCTTGTGAGATGGCCTCAAAAAAAAAGAGCGAATCCTGGCGTGCATTAGTACATTATAATTCACAAAAGAAACAAATTAATTACTTACCTGCAATAAAATGGGATGGGGTGTTTTTTTTTTGTTTTTTTTTGTTTTTAGTATATATCCGCAATCAGTTGGTGTACTATAGGCGGATGCGTGGAATATGTGGCGTTTGGGATCCAGACTCATTCGTCCTTCTTCCCTCGTTATAGCAGGTTATCCAGAACATGGGTTCTCTTCAGCCGCTTTGTGTCACATGGATTTTCAATAAGCGCTCTCGCTAGCGGATTGGCGTGACATTTAAGACGGTCCAAGTAACGTTTTCCTGTTTGCTTTATTTCTTCATCGGGATGGGGTGTAACGCAAAATTACCAATCTTAGATTAGATTTTTAACAGATTTAACTTTTAACTGACTGACTTATTAGACTTTTAAGTACAATATTAAAATAAAAAATATGCATGGATATAATATCGAGGGATCACCCAGACAGAAACACGATCGGACAAAATTTTCTCGATAAAAAAAAAACACAAAGTAAGTACCTCTAACTTTTGGCTGGGGTCGATTGTTTGTCAATATGGTACAGATTATTGGGTCAAGGATAAATAAGATCAATACAATAAAACGGAGGGTTCACCCACGGGGTTTTTTAAAATTATCTATATTTCACGAGATATTCAATAAAAACCGCTTTTTCGAGCGGCGCGTGGCTTTTTTTTTGTATGAAGATTTCTGCCTGGAGGTGGCGCAGTCTTAAAGTTAGGCACTAAAGTTGACCTACAGTAATTGCTTGACTCGTCAAAAGTGGTTACTAACCAAAACCACGCTAAAACAATATTACATTTGCATAATATTGAATTTCATTACCTATTCGTTAAATTACACTAATGCCATCATTTCTAACATAATTGACTGTTAGGGTGGAAACACACTTTACTTTAGTAGTAGTAGAGCTTTTTTGTGAAAGAGTTCGTCCGGGGAAGTACTACCACCATACCTATTTCTGCCGCAAAGCAGTAGTGCTCGCATTGCTGTGTTCCGGTTTGAAGAGTAAGGGTGCCGGTGAAATTACAGGCACATGAGACTTTTCATCTTTATGTCTCAGGGTGGCGGGCGCAGTGCAATGCCACATAGGGCGCGTCCAAGGTGGACGTGACCTATGAGGTAATGCACTGTTCATAGGCAGAGGTTACCGCTTAACATCAGGGGGGGATATCTGCTTGTTCAGTCATGCAAGTAAAATAAAAAAAATAAAAAATTGATACAAGTTAGTGATTGGAGCCGTTTGTACTATTATTTATTCTGTGGCCGTGTGGTGATCGAAATGAGCCTAAAACACGGCTAGTCAGTCTACTTTTACGTATCCTCGATACAGGAGGAGGAGTACCGTTGTTCCGTCTCCATCATCAGATCAGCTCGCGGTCACCATAATATTCTATTGTCATCGGAACTAGACAGGTGTGCTAAATTTCATCTCAATCGGTTTAGGCAGTTGCAAGATTTGACCCGAACATTGGCTGAACCGATGTTGATGAATGATTATGTCGTTGGATTTGTCTTTAACGACCTCTTTTTGTCTCGTAAAGTTCTCGATTGAATATCACGTAAAGTATAGATAATTTTACAAAACCCCTACAGTAAACCCTCGGCTTTGTTGTATTGACTTAATTTATCTAATATTTTACGCAATAATATGAACCATTTTATTAAAAAACTAATCTTTGCAAAAAAAAGACGTAACTTTGTATTTTTTTTCTATCGATAAAATATTGTTCTGTCGTGTTTCTGGTACAGTGATCCCTTGGAATTATAATTTAGTTACCATGCATATGTTTATTTTTTTATTGTACCTACTTGATTAATTCTGTTAAAAATCACATCTAAGATCAGGAATTTTGCTGCATATCCCACCTTAAAGATGGCTAAAAGACGGTGGATGGAGGCCGCTCAAGACCGTTCGTCGTGGCATTCTGTTGAAACGGCCTGTGTCCACTTTCTTAGTTTGCATTTCTTTGTAAAATGTGTTTTCGCCTTTACTAACAATAAACTAATAGGTACCTACGAACGGCAACTTTGAAACAGAATGCTAGACAAGAGTGAATTCACGAATTCCAAGATCTGCTAATGTCTTATCTAGGTTATTCTATGTCTTACCTAGCTAAATTAATTCACTTTGATGCGAAATATGAGTCCTAGTTGAATAAAAGTCTAGACTCTAGTCTCTAGACCGAAAGGCGACCGATGTCTGTTTTATGTAGGTAGGTACGGTCGATTGGCAATTAGTATCAATTACTTTTTACAATTGCTGGTACCGTGGCGTATCTGGACTAAGAATAGTCCTGTCTCCTCCCGTGGATGTCGTAAAAGCCGAGGGATTACCCGGACTTGTTAGTAAGATTTGTCTTAGATGCTAGCTTATTAAGTAATCTGTTATTACTGGAAGGAAGCGTTAGCCGAGTCAGTCGTGGGAAGCAATGGCGGCATAACATGCCCATACTTTTAATAATAATATCATGTTTATTTCAGGCTACTTGGGAAATATACGTACTATAAAATTATACATAAAAATTAAGCCCATATAAATATATACCTTATACTTGTGATTTGGCGATCTCTGTGGCGCGGCTGGCGATGGGTCGCCTGCGACACAGGAGGTTGCGGGTTCGATTCCCGCCTCGGAACAAATATTTTTGCGATCTGCAGATACTTGTTCAGGGTGTTCTGGGTGTTTTCTATGTATAATAAAAAATATCTATCTATGTAATGTATTATATTAAGTATATCAGTTATCAAGTATACCCATAACACAAGCTCTGGCTTAGCTTGGGGCTAGATAATGTTATGAAAACTTGTCCAGCATTATTTATTAATTTATTTTCTCCTACACAACTAATTGGTCCGTTCGAGAAAATACGTATTACTCCTCATCTTTTCTGTTACTGGCCCTATTTTCAAACTTCCTCTTTTAATGGTAGATTATGCACTAAGGGAATAAAGCAGTGTCTTACGTCGCAGGCGGCACATGGAACCCTGAGCTTAACGAGGGACTCTAGAAGTTATATAGAGTCCTGAGTGAAGCGAGGGGTCAAGCTGCCAAAGACGAAGACAGGCTTTATTCCAGAGGAGCATGCTCTACTTTTCACACCTTCTGCGAGACAATAAAAAATCACTGAAAATCACAGCACCAAACACCGTCTTTTGTTTCACATTCTTTGTAAACGCACCTTTTTCTTTTTTTCTTTGAGTTCTGCTTTTGGTGGCCAGTTCTATTTTCAAACAAACCCCTTTACAATGCCATATGGGCATTTTTTTTACTCAGAGTTTTCCATGAGTTTCCACACGAATTTGACGTTCCAAATTCAAATCACTTTATTCCCTACGGATTTTCATACAACTTTTTCGTTGAGGGTGCTTGATATGTAATTAGATATTGTCGAGCAGGTGGTGTGAAAACTCATTTCTTTTCATCCATTCTCATCATTAATTCCGGCGTCCGACACGACTGTAGTCGCGACCGATAATCACAATAAATAGTCGCGTCAGCCTTGTAAAAGTTTGCACAGTTTCGTCATCTCGGTCATCTCTAGACTTCATGATTCACTCATTGCCCGCAGTTTGCATGTGGGATAAAATGGAATTTCCAGATGTTAGATAATTCCAATTCGTCACAATTATTAGAACAAAAGTTCAGGAAAAATTAAAAGTAAAATACCACTCCTTATCGATCAAGATTGCGCCATCCCCAGAAATCTTATGGCAGAAATCTTCATACAACAAAAAGCCTCGCGTCGAGTCGCGCCGCACGAAAAAGCAAATCCGTAAAATATAGATAATTTTATAAAACCTCTACAGTAAACCCTCGGCTCTGTTGTATTGATTTATTTATCTAGTTTTGTACCCATAATATGCACCATTTGAATAAATAATTGAATATAGGCATAAATTTACGTAACTATGTTTTTTTTTTCTATCGAAAAAATATTGTCCTGTCGTGTTTCTAGTACAGTGATCATGCATATTTATAATTTGAATATTGTACTTGATTTAGTCGGTTAAACATCAAATCTAAGATTGGTAATTTTGGCATACCCCACCTTAAGAGTTCGGAGATAGAAGGCGAGCGCACGCTCTGATACCGTGTTTTTGCGTATAAAAAAATAATATAAAAATGCCCTTTAAATTTTGTTGATGACTTCACTAACTCAAATAATAATTAATACGTTACCAAATGTTTCAAAAATTAAAACTTGTAAGAAGTAAGTCTAAAATGGTATTTAAATTTAAAAAAAAGTGGTATCTTTGGTATTTTTTTATCGAGTGAAGTATTTCTTATAGTGTATTGAATTAATGATTTCACTAGATAAAAAGCTTAAGAATACCATATATTTGTTTCTTATTGAAAAATGTAAGAACTCTTATCAAAAACTTTAAAAAGTCTACAGCTCGTTATAGAGATGCTGTGAACCTATTGTGCGCCTTAAACAATACATTACGTAGTTTTTTAAATTATACATAGAAAATACCCAAAACACTCAGAACAAATATCATAAAAATATATGTTCCGAGGCGGGAATCCAACCCACATCCTACTGCGTCGCAGGTGAACCTTCGCCCGCCGCGCCACAGAGGTCGTCAAGTCCAATTGATCATTCTCAATGGATCGAACAGGGACTACTCGTCATTTATTGGTCCAGCATTTCACGGTATGATCCTTACTCCACTTCCAAGGAATTCAATTGCTAAGAAAAGTACACATTGCAATTAGTCGTTACTCATATTCTTGTAATCCTTATCAAGATACTAATTAGTGAACCTACCGTCATCTGACTAATGAGTCCCGGGTTTTTGTGTAAATTGTTTGATGTTGGTAGACAATAGACATTGTTGGGAGATATTGTTACAATAACAAGTAATAATGTCCCGGGTTTAAGAATATTATCTTATGGCTTAAGACCGGCCAATCCCAAATACTTTCCATACAAACGCTCGTGCTCAGCTCGTACGTGATTATAAAGTCGTAACAATTTCTTCGTTAGATGTTTTGTACAAATATATATTTTGAAGAATATATCTAGGTTCGTGGAGAAACATTTTTTTTAACACTAAATTCAGTATAAGCTTTTAAAAATCAGCTTATTTGCATGTTTTTAACACCATTGTCCCATTCTCTTCCGGGACGACCTCTGTGGGGCGTAAACTTAAAAGTTCTTCAAAATCGGCTAGCCGTCGAATGGAGATATTTCGTAGCATAGTAGGTACAATAGAAAATGGCAAGCTTTGGTGTTACGTGTTTGCGGTGTCTAACTTGATATGGTCTGTGGTTTTTACAAACGCTAGAGTAATTTTTCTTGACGTATCTACTCAACATTTTATTTATATTTACAAAAACAATAATACAACTTACAAAATAAAAAATAAAAAAAGACAAAATACATATGAACCAGCTGTGCTACCTGAAGACCGCTTCTAACGATCTAAATGTAGCACAACTGATCCAAATCACTACCAGACGGAAGCGTCCCTAAGATGCTGGCTGCATTGCCATGTTGAATGGCAATACTAACGCGTTGATACTATACTACTGTCCGGGACATCAGTTAGGGCCGGTGCGGTGGCAGATTCCGCTAAGGTCCTCAAAGACGTAATATGCAAGTCTCGACAGAGCTTACTTATTTCAACCTTTCGGGGTCTAGACTCTGGGTCCGTGGGGTATCGACTCGAGGTACTATGCGATTTCAAAATTATTTCAGGGCGTCTAGTCGAAGCGACGCGTGACTCGAGAGCTGGCTGTTATCTGGCCCAAAATTAATCCAGATTATACAATTACAATACAATTAAAATACATAGTAAAAAACTAGTACGTGTCATTGGTATAAACTACCAAGAAAAAATACAATTATAATTCACAGAACTATCACAAAGCCAATAAAGTTGTGAGACGCATACCAATCTTATGGTATTCCCATTCATTCATTCGCTCATGAATGAACTCATTAATTCATTAGTGTAGTGAGAACGTTTTATGGCTTTCATTGAGTTTTATGGGTTAATAGAAGCTGGGTGCGAATTAGGTACTACCACAGAATATATAATAGGTACTACTTAATTGATTTTTCTGCTTGATTTAAATCTAATTTTCCTGTAACTTCCTTCCTGGTTTTTGTTGGGGCTTTTTTGTGCAGGTAAGAATTTGTTTGAGTGTTGAATTAGCGCGGTGAGAAGCTTGTTTGAAAAATATTTTTTTCAACAAATCACTTGTTTATAATTGACACTAGAAACGGGATATTTACCAATTTCCGTACCCAAAGGGTAAAACGGGACCCTATTACTAACTCCGACTAACTAAGTGGGACTGAGACTGCGCTGCTGTCCTTCCGTCTGTCTGTCTGTCCGTCTGTCACCAGACTGTATCTCATGAACCGTGATAGTTGAAATTTTCACAGAGATGTATTTCTGTTGCCGCTATCACAACAACTGTGACAATAAAAAATACTAAAAAACAGAATAAAATAAATATTTATGGGGGCTTCTATACAATAAACGTGTTTTTTTGCCGTTTTTATACATAATTGTACGAAACCCTCAGTGCGCGAGTCAAAAAAGTTTTAGTTAAACGGCCACTGTTTTTCTAAAACATGCACAAGTTGTGCGACGCCAATTAAAAAGAAGAAAAAAAACGTGTTATAACAACATAACGTAGGTACCACACATTGCATAAATACACGCCGTATCCCTCAAAAGGGTAGGCAGAGCCTCAATGGGCCTCATTTTACCTTGGGTTGCATTGCACCGCACCGTGGGAACCCAGACGTGAAACGTGATGAACTCTGCTTCCCACGTTTAACTTGGCTAATCTTCCACTAAAAGCCACTACCAGCCAGGACAAGTCTTATATACCGACGAATCTTACTAACAAGTTCTGGTAATCCCTTAGTAGGCTTTTACGATATCCACGGGAGGAGACAAAGGGATATTCTAAGGCCAGACACACTATGTTTTACCAAAACTACTATTATGTTGTAGCAATCTATGAATACTAAGCAAATTCACATAGTCACCCCAAGTTCTGTCACTATCTTACTCAGTAAAGTTAAGGTATCGCCTTAAGTAGGTCCTTTGAGGGCATAGACCGTTTGTCCTGGTTAAGACTGTCAAGCATAGTGTTGACAGGACATGATATATTCACACAATGTTTTTATATATACATATGATACTCGTAACTACCTAATAAGCCCATCTGGTTAGCTTTTGCTAAACATTACCACAGGAAGATTATATATGCACGAATACCGTAGAGGGAATATGACAGAACAAGCAGATGGCCTACTTGATGTTAAGCGGTACCCTCTGCCTTTAACAATGCATTACCTCATAGGTTACGTCCACCTAGGACGCGCCCTATGTGGCATTGCACTGTGCCCGCCACCCTGTGACATAAAGATGGAAAGTCTCATGTGCCTGTAATTTCCCTTCAAACCGGAACACAGCAATGCGAGCACTACTGCTTTGCGACAGAAATAGGTATGGTAGTACTTCCCGGACGAACTCTTTAACAAAAAGCTCTACTACTAACAAAAACATGGCATCCTTTATCCATGTTTTGTCTCTTTCGATCGTATTGGTAACTGATAACCAATGCAAAAGAGAAAACACTGTCCGTGCTTCTATAAAACGTGAATTATCAAAGGAAATAGTTACACAGTGTTCTTTCTTTTTAATTCACAAACTGTCGCCAACGTCATCTAGCGAGAGATAAATAATACGAAAATGACTCTAGGAAAACTTCTCATTCAAAACACAGATAAAATAATACGTTCACAATAACCAGTGGCTCTTCCCGCCATTTTAGAAAAGAGACGTCGTTTAGTTTTTATCCCCCGAAAACGACAAAAACGACGGGGTGTTATAAGTTTGACGTGTCTGTGTATGTGTGTGTGTATGTGTGTCTGTCTGTCGCCTCGTAGCTCCCGAACGGATGAACCGATTTCGTGTTTGTTTTGTTTGAAAGGTGAATTTATCGGGAGTGTTCTTAGCTTTGTTTGATCAAAATCGGTTCAGCCGTTTCATTGCGTTAAAGGTTTTTAATTTTTACAAAATTTATTGCTTGTGTTTAATATCTTTACCTAGTGTTTTTTTGATTTATTTTGTGTAATTTTGGTGGCATTTTAACCAATCTAGCTCGTTTAAAGAGCACAAGTGTAGTAAATTGCGTAATTTTTCAAATTGATGGATATTGTCTACCAAAGTTTCAGTAAAACGGCCACCGTTTTACTAAAACATGACTTGACTTTGACGACTCTGAAGGAGTGTACCGTTGCAAATTATATTGAAAATACACTAAGGATGATGAAATATAACTTGAAAATGGCAAATGCACAAGAAGTGCGGTGCCAATTATAAAGAAATAAGTTTTTTGGGAAAAATATATTTTTGAATACAAGCTTTTATAAAACTAGTGTTCGTAACCGTGAGCTGATCAAAATGAGCCTAAACACGGCCAGTTTAATATTATCCCTCAAGGAGTTCTGTTTTCCACCTTCTGTCTCCATCATCAGATCAGCTCGCTGTCACCATAATATTGCATTGCCATCGGAACTTGACAGGTATGCAAAATATTATCTCAATCGGTTGAGGATAACTGCTTTAAAATTCAGTTGCAAGATTCCACCCGGACATACATTGCAAGTTGTAATAAAAAAAATAGTAACATTGCCGAGACGTTATGACGCCAAAGTTGGGACAACGAACTCATTTACTTGAAGATATAGGTATACAGAGGGACAATTTATTATGAGACCCCACGGTCGATGACATATGGTGTTCTATGAGGTTGTGACACCAGCCACATGGGGTATTCAAGGAACTCAAACAAAAAGTAAGTCATCAATTTCGAGAATAGCTACATGTGCAGATTTAGGTGATACCAGCCATTATGATACTTTGAAGAAGTTTTGTTCGTCATTGAAGGATTTGTCAAGTCGTGATTAATTAGAAATAATTTATGTCTGTAGCGCGTCGGGCGAGTAGCCGGCTGAGATGCGAAAGGTTGCGGGTTCGATTCCCGCTGCGGGACAAATGTTTGTATGATCTGCTAATAATATTTGTTCCGGGTCTGGGTGTTACGAAGTAACTATTAAGTAATCTGTGATGTAGTTGACATAGATAGACCAGTCTCTTGAAGAATATGGCCACAGAAAGTCCTAGAATCATGAATCATATATAGAAGATGTGATGTCCCAAAAAGTTTCGACCTCAAAATGGCATCTTAACACTATTGTTCGGAATGCTTGCAGTGGAACTTTTAGGATGCTACAGACCAGGACGGGTTCCGTACTTGAAAATCTTTGAGCATTTATTATCTGGGGTTAGCGTTATTGCGTTATCTAGAAGACGCTAGCGAGATAATACCATAGGTCAAATAAGTTTTTTGTGCAAAATATATTTTTCAATACAAGCTTTTATAAAATTAGTGATCGTTACCGTGTGCTGATCAAAATGAGCCTAAACACGGCCAATCTACTATTATCCATCAAGGAGTTCCGTTGTTCACCTTCCGTCTCCATCATCAGATCAGTTTGCTGTCACCATAATATTGCATTGTCTTAACTAGTATGCCATAACTTGACAGGTATGCCAAATTTCAGCTCAATCAGTTGAGAATAACTGCTTTAAAATTCAGTTTCTAGAGTCCACCCGGACATACATCCAATGACAGCGTGGTAGCTTGAAATCTTTGTAACTTGATCGGTTGTGAGTCGTATCTATATCATATTATATACCTACAGGTAAAGTTTGTTTATTTGTTTGTTTGTTTGTATGTAGGAGGTAACCTGGGCAGACGAGGTGGCGATAGGTGGAGTGAGGCGCTAACTGAGTGGCGCCCAAGAACTGGGTACAGAAACATTGGTCGTCCAGCAGCGAGATGGGCAGACGAAATCGCATGCGTCGCGGACGAATCTGGATGAGACTGGCATGGGATCGTGAGGAATGGCACAGGCAAAGAGAGGCTTAGACTCAACAACATCCTGAACATTTTACTACCATTAACAGCTTTGCGAGATGGACACAAAGTGACTGAGCAATAGATTTTTGAAGATAGGAAGAGATTTGGTCTATATAATATGATCTGTGTTCTCCTTTTGTAATGGGCACTCGAGTACCTTTGTTCCCAAAAAACCATGGTTTCTTTTATAAGGAACCCTAAAACCCAACAGGAACAATGTCAACAAGCAATATCATATTTACGACGGAAACACTCGACAGTTCAAGACAGCATTAGTGCTAAACACATAACTGCTTTCTTTGTCGGTTGGTTGGGTCCTTTCGGGTCAAGTGCTTAGTACTAAAGTATGGCAGTATTTGTTAGGCGGCTCAATCCTGAAACCAGTCACTAAGAACGTCGAGAGTGACGTAACAATTTACTATGGAAAGATTAATCGTACATATAAGTTTTTTGTGAAAAAAATATTTTTCAATACAAGCGTTTATAAATTTAGTGATCGTAACCGTGTGCTGATCAAAATGAGCCTAAACACGGCCAGTCTACTTAATAGTAGTGGCATAATTGCCTCGAGGAGTTCCGTTGTCCACCTTCCGTCTCCATCATCAGATCAGCTCGCTGTCTCCATCATATTGCATTGTCATCGGAACTTGACAGGTATGCAAAATATCATCTCAATCGGTTGAGGTTAACTGCTTTTAAATTAATTTGCAAAATTCCACCCGGACAAATATACATATACATTGCAAGTTATAAAAGCTTGTAACATAATATAGCCACACGCCTTTTTTCCCGAAGAGGTAGGCAGAGCCTCAATGGGCCTCTTTTCACCGTGGGTTGCACCATCGCCGCCATCGCTTCCCACGGCTGACTCAGCTAACGCTTTCATCCAGTAATAACACTCCATAATAAGCTAGCAGCCAGGACAAATCTTAGACCAACGAATCTTATCAACAAGTCCAGGTAATCCCTTAGTTGGCTTTTACGACATCCACGGGAGGAGTCGGAGGGGTGTGCCGGACACACCAAGGCTTCAAAAATGCTCGCAAGGCTAAGGTCAGACCATCGCGTCCAGCCCGCGTCCTCAGTGGCGTGCACGGTGGTGACCAATGGTAAGACAATGGATCGCCACCGTGCACGCCACCGCAGACGCGAGCTGAACGCGTTGGTCTGACCTTAGCATAACTCCGTCTAAACGCGTAGCATCAAGATGCAACATCCGTCAGATCTGACGCAAAAAGTGTAGGTCAATGAAACGACTACCAGTTCTTGATTATCTAATCTATCAGCTTTAATACTAAGGACTACGTCAACTAAGCCAGACCGTGCGTTTGTTAATAAATGCTTGTATTGACTCTTTACGCCATTTTTTTTATTACGAAACCTTACTTTTATATTATTTCTCTTCCTATTGTTTTTTTTGTGTTATTTTGGTGGCATTTTAACGAATTTAGCTCGTCTAAAGAGCACAAGTGTAGTGAAATGAAATGGAAGAGAACTGCGTGACTTTTTAAATTGGTGGAAAATACCAATATTTTAGTAAAACGGCCACCGTTTAAAACAATAAAAACATGACTTGACTGTATACTTTAACGCCTTGGAAGGAGTGTAACGTTGCAAATTTATTAACTAACTAATGTTACCCGCATAGCTCTCGATCCCGTGGGAATATCGGGATAAAAATGTGCCTATGTGTTATTCCGGGAGTTAAGCTATCTCCATTCCAAATTTCATCCAAATCCGTCGTGCCGTTTCAGTGTGAAGAAGTAACAAACACACACACTCACAAACTTTCACATTTATAATATTAGTAGGACTGTACTATATATTGGATTACATAAATGCTCCAGGTAGGTATAGGGACCGGACGGCGGGCGCCGTTCTAGGCTGCATGGGTCTTCTGAGGGACTAGTAAAGGTTTGTCGAAGTTTTGCATTCGGTATCCCGACTATCGAAACGATATTTGTTATACATTGTTTTAATGAGTTTCTCAACAAGTCCGCTTATCATTTTCTGCAAACCGGCATTTCGTCTCGCAATTCAGTTTTTGTTATTCTGAGTGGTTCCAAATTACAAACCTGCACTAACCTATTTGGTCCATGGTCGCGACTCGAGAGCCATTACTCGAGGTTTGTATACGCTCCAGTCTATTGGACAGAGGCCTTTATGCCATTGAGGCCTCTTTCACCGTGAGCTATGCGTACGAGTGCAGGAAGAAGTTTTTCTTAACTACTAGATCCGCTATTGCGATGATTTTCTTAAAAAAACTAACTGGTCTTTGCTGTGCTTAATAGGGTAATTTTCACATAGCTTATGCGATGGACTGGTTGGAATGTCGTCTGTCGGTCTGTCGGTGCGTCAATACATTTTACACCTTACAGCTTTTAGTTTGGCACAGGAATCAATCTGGCATTTTTAAATGAAACGTCGTCGTGTTATTTTTATTGTGTTTTTTCGAGTTATTTCGTGTAATTTTGGTGGTGGCCAAGTTACAACGGCTTGTGTTACGGGTACTAGTTAACTGATACATTACAAAGATAGATATTTTTTATTATACTTACATAGAAAATACCCAGAACACCCTAAACATAATCATATCTGCAGATCGTACAAATATTTGTTCCGAGGCGGGAATCGAACCCGCAACCTCCTGCGTCGCAGCGAACCTTCGCCCGCCGCGCCACAGAGGTCGTCAGTAATTATGTGTGATAATAAACAGTAAATAATTACTAGATGTAAGAAAATCAAACAAACATTTCCTTTCGGAAGTTAAAAATCATAACTCAGTCAATGTTGACCATTACGACGAAGTAAAACATAAATATTGAGAAAACACTTCCTTTGGCTAAAACAAAATGTACTCCATTACAATTCCTTCCGAATTCCATTGCATTCATACAAATACAATAGAAATTGATAAGTTCCAACTGCATACCATTTAAATCCCCTAAATTAGAGTCCAACAAGACAAACACAACCTTATTGACCAAGTAGAAGACTCAAATCTCAACAGAGGGAAGAATCATTTTAAGAGCATAGTAGGCATTATGCATTCTTTCAGTGATTAATAGTTAGATATTGGAATTTGAACTCTACGTCATTGTAATACGAGATGATATTTGGTCATACATCAAAAATATCTAAGTAGGTAATTGTGAAATAGATAGAAACACTAGGTTTGATGATGCTGATTCTATGAATACTATTTTATGCTGTTTTGTTAACGTTGACACATAGACGTAGGTAGTGGATAGAAAAAATTATATGATGTCTATATTTATTATACTCATTATCTATGAAACGATAAAATGAGACCTATAACAAATACCGAAATTCAGTCTATAAAGAATTTGAATCTAATAATGGTATTACTTATGAAGGCATTATCTAAGATATCAAAAATACCGACATATTAATAACAGTTACAATAAGCGTGGCATTACCATTATAGTCAATTATATAGAGGCTGTAGTATTTTTACGGTATTATAGTGCACAGTTATACTTAAATCGGTCATAGACCTATTAAGGTACAAATTATGCATTTTAACCTTAACTGTTTTTTATTTTAAACTACTTAGAACTTAATATACAAAGTGCTGAATGAATGCTTGAGGCAGATGATTGTAGCTCGTGGAGGAAATAACAACCAAATTGAATTATAGAAAATGTTGAAAAGTTAGAGGAAAAAGCAATGACAAAAACTATAGAAAATGATTTTTTTAATTTTGTGGTAATTGACCAAGCTAAGATGTAGAAAAGTATAAGAGATTAGCGAGATAAGATTCCAAATTAAATCTACAACATTTGGAGAGCTGCCATAAAATTAAGCTTCTTAATCTCACCCAAGAAACGTGAAGTATTAATTAAAATATCACAGTAAATGTTCCAAGAAGTGTTATCTGAGAAGCAGTGCTTCAGAATTAAGAGATAAATGTAAATTGAATCATACATGTCACACACCATCTGACGTAGGACTACACATAGTTAATTAAGGTTATGATGATAAACGAAACAAATGTGCGTGCAGCAAAAGCTCTAGCGTTATTCTTTCATTCATACAAATAAATGTGTCCGACTTAAAAGAGTCCATACACGACGAACGAATTTAGATTTTAGGTATAGGAAATAAAGTTGCAGATTCAACGGAAGCGTTCAATAATCTTGCTCAAGGGGTAATAGTAAACATTCGACGCCGGCGCACAGTATTCAGTCACTAGCTGATCAGTGTTGTGAGCGGACTGCTATTGAAAGGCACGCGCTTACGACTCGTGCGCGTATGAATAAAATTCGATAAATAAAATTCGGGTGTTACACAAGGGTGCGTTTTTTGACCGGTCTTTTTTTATTTTATCTACTCAGCTGAGCTCAATTATTGAAATATAAGTGACACGTGTTTGAGTGCATTGTTTGTGGTCCATGTGCAGATGCTGACTCTTATGGTGAGTTTCAATGAGACCATTGTTTGAACGTTATTTTTATTTTATATAGCATCAAGCACTTTCTTATTTTCATTATCAAAGTTCTAATTAAAGTGCTAGTTGTAAACTGTTGATGTTACATCGTAAAGTTTATACGTGTTTTAGCTGGAAATGTAGATTTTATAGTCGGATAGTCAATGTTTATCGTATGCTGTACCTGAACTTCAGGTTATGGTGCGTTTAATGTATAAGTTACACCCTATTTTATTCCATCTCTATATTTATAAAATCCAAAGTCTATCGGTTTGGTCAGTCTCTAGGCTCGAGAGTTCTACTGGACGGATTGTTATGCGATTTACACCATCTAAAGGAACTATTTAGATACGGGTTTATTGTGACGAGAGGAGTTCAAAAGCTAGATACCCAATCAAATAATATAATCAGGAGAAAGACGATAAGCTTATAACTTTTTTTATCTTGTTCTCCTATCGGAAGTAAAAGTGATTTGGTTCGTTCTGGGAATTCTTAGTTTACAGTTATTTTATTCTTATCTCTCCCATAAATAACAGTTTCAAAGCCAATGAGATTTATTGAGTTGTTTCGTTACTACTGAATTAATAGTAGCTGTTTCAAAGTCTTTTTTTATTAATACTTAGTTTATTAATGATGATCAATTATTTATGACTTATTTACTGTTCAATAGCTCAGTAGTCACATTTTAAAAATTAGTTTTTGTTGTTATAATTGGACCACTAAAATGCTAGAAGTGTATAGGCACAGATAAAATAATACTATACGTATAGGTATATCATGGCTGGCACTCTTAGAGTTTTTTTTAGGAACTTGGTTGAAATCTGTGCTAAGGCTTTTTTAGTCTGAAGTTTCTTATCAGGAACTTGGTTGAAATCTATACTAAGGCTTTTTTAGTTTGAAGTTTCTTATCTCTTCACGCAATACAAGTGGTAGTACCTCCTACGTACTTTAATATCCACTTTAATATTTGTCATGAAATTGTAGATACATTTTCATTACGTTAAGCTTCTAACAGATTATAATCCTTAGTTACAGATGGTAAGAGCATGATATTACACCCACATTTACGTACCTACATAATACATTTATTTCCTTTCAAAGCTACTTGTTTTACTATAAGGAGGAACTAGACACTTTTTGCTTTAAGGAAAACCGCAATAGTACCATAATAACAATTGTACAGAATTAGTTACTTCAAACTAATAGTATACTTATCTTTATCATACACATTTGCTAACATTGTTGGTGCCATTATTACTTTTATATGGTATATAATGTTTTCATTAATTGTAGATGTTATTTTTAGCACCAATAAACTATTCCAATGGGTTCTTGAAACTTACACATTATTTTAGTTACTTACCTAGATATTACTTATGGATATAATTGAGTTCAAAGAACATCGGTAGGTCATGTCAAAAATAGGCATGTCATGTCATGGAATAGGCGTGTCGCTTATACAGCTACTTTACTATAAAAATACACTCTCTAGATTGTTGATACCTTACTTACTTATTGAGGAAACTTTCCAATGACAAAGTCATAACAAAACTGCAATATATCCTCACCTTTTGTGTGTAAAATCCATAGACCATTTAATTTAGATTACTCATCATTTTGATCTACAATTAAAATTGGTCTGTTCAATAGTAGTCTGAGCTTAGCAGTGAGAATATTAAAGACTGCTTTATCTATAATTTTCAATACTTGAACTAGTATTTTTATCTGGGCTTTAACTAAGATTGTAGTTGGCTTCTCTTTTGATGTTCTTTAATTTCTAAATGATTAAGCCGATAATATAGTTTTATCCGAAAAGGTCCGTAAAGTAGTTTTATCCGAGGTGTGTCCGACCCAAGAATAGATCCCCCCAACTCCTCCCGTGGATGTCGTAAAAGCCGACTGGGATTACCCGGAATTGTTTGTAAACTTCGATGGTATAAGATTTGACCTGGCTGCTTGCTTACTTAAAGGAATGTCTTATTACTGGAGGAAAGCGTCAGTCAGAGTCAGTCGTGGGAAGCAATGGCGACTATTAGCTCACCACTTGTCACTTGTACATCCCACGATGAAAAGAGATCCATTTTGGCTCTGCCTACCCTTTCGGGGAAAAAGGCGTGTGTACTATTATTAAATGCACTATTATTCTCTTTAACCAATAACTTTAGAGATTTTATTAGAGGCTGTTGTTTTACCTCAAACCTATTTAAACTAGTTGCTCTACAAAAGTATCTTTCACTGACAAAATGAATGACGTATCCATGTCAGAAGTGTACCTTTCATCTCTTTTGGCTGGTTCGTTTCCGAGAACTTCGCCAGACGTAGTTCCCATATTTTGTTCTTATTTTAAACCCATTTCGTTTTTTATGAGTCTTTGTGGACTATGGATTTTGTGGGCGAGCTCACAGAATTGGCATAAATACTATAATTTGTGATTAAAACAAATTTAGTATCTATGCATATTCACGGTTTTCTTTAGAGTTATTTATTTCAAGCAAAGCTGTTATAAGTTCCACGCTCTTTATTCTACTAAGTAGTATCTGTCTATCGTTTAGTTGAGTAGCTCCTGTTCGATCCCTTGAGATCGATCCCTTGTCCTGTTCGATCCCTTATACCTATAATTTTGTTCCTATACGATCCTGTCTCCAAGGGATCTTTTTAAAATTATTATTTTAATTATTTTTTGTTCCTGATGGATCCCTTATACCCATTGTAACATAAATTTATTCTTGTTCAAGTATTTCACTTAGTAAGGACATTGACACATTTTTTATTAACTTTTAGCATTGTTAATAATTTACGTTTGCTTGTTTGACCTTGTACTATTATATATTCTGTGGTTTTACTTACTGTGGTTATATAGTATTTAACTACTAAATTATAACAAATAATAAAAATGATTATATATTAATGTCATAGAATAATTTTCAAGACTAATTACCGTTCATAAACATGAATGAAGCGTCAGAATTATAAAATAATATGCAAGTTTAATTCTTCTTCTTCTTCTTGTCGTTGGTTCCCATAGATAATTAAATTGTATTAGACCAAAATATAACCACGTCGACAGCATTTTCAGTAGCTTCGCACAGGTCATAGCCCAGGTGTTAGTGCACAATGAATGGACAGGACAGCAAGTGAGGCATCGTCTGAGGAGTGAACCCACGTCACATCGTGCCTCGTCGGAACACCCCCATTTAACTAAGTTATATACCTGCAGCGGCCCACCTGACGATCATAAACTAAACAATTATATGAATCTTATCGTATATTATGATCAAGTAATTAATTATCTTAAGTTCTCTCGGGATATTTATAAACTCTTTATCGTGATAAGCTTCATAACAGTGATTATTGAATTTAAAACAAATGGTTATGTATTAAATAATAATAATAATAAGCCTTTATTGCTGTAACTTAACTTAATAACATGCTTAGTAGGTATAACATCAGAATACTTAAAAAAAATATTTAATTGTTTTAACTTTAACTAATTGTATCGGCAACTGTTCTTCCTTTTACAGCTTGTCCTTTGACAAAGGCCTCCTCTAAAGCTTGCCATTTTGTCCTGTCTTTTGCATTGCGTGTCCATTCTGGACCAGCTATCTTTTTTAAGTCATCTTCCCAGCGTTTAGTTTGTCTTCCTTTGTTCCTTTTACTATCTCGCGGTTACCATTCTGTTACTAGTCTCGTCCACTTCTCTTTTCCTTCTCTTAGCATGTGTCCTGTCCATCTCCATTTCAGGCGTTTGTAGACAGTATGTATGTTTTTAAATTTAGTTATACTCTTTATATTTTGTAATCTCACTTTGTCTCTTCTTTTAACTCCAACTACGCTTCTTTCAATTCCATTTTGACATACGGTTGGTTATATTTTATGGTCACCGTATTAGAAGTAGACACACTGTCTCTATAGTAGATGTCTTACTCGGCTCGTTTTTCAGCTGTGAGCGCTCAGTCCTTTTGTATTATACTAAGCGAATATACTAAGTCCATGATTATAGGTGTTTAGATAACCAGAATAGGTATTATTGCTATTTAATACACTTTCTTTTTCGTCTCTTTTTTTCAACGTGAACATAAAGATTTAAAGTCTGTGAAGTGATGAAGTGCCTATAATTTCTTTGGCCCTTCAAACTGGAACCCAGCAATGCGAGCACTACAGCTTTGCGGCAGAAATAGGTAGGAGGTAGTTACTTCCCCGGACGAAATCTTTCACTAAAAAAGCTTTACTACTACTGCAGAATGAATGAATGAAAATACTTTATTGCACACTTTACAAACTAGTTAAAAATAAATAAAAAGGAAATAAAATAGGAAATAGAGCAGAAATAGGTAAGTAAGTAGGTAGTACTTCCCCAAATCCAGCTGAATAGAGCACAAAGGTATCACACAGTATAGACTTGCTGGTGGATGATTAGATAACATGATTATTTTAGCAGTTCTTTCCATTTTGGTGTACACTGGGCCCCAAGACTGAAATGTTTCACAATTAGTAATCTTAGCCATGGTGTGTCCGGCCTAAGAACAGACCCCCCCGTCTCCTCTCGTGGATGTCGTAAAGGCCGACTAAGGGATTACCCGGACTTGTTGATAAGATTCGTTGGTACAAGATTTGTCCTGTCTGCTAGAATGTGTTATTGCTGGAAGAAAGCGTTAGCAGAGTCAATCGTGGGAAGCAATGGCGGCGATGAGCTCACCACTGGTACGTCTAATTCCCACGATGGTGCAACCCACGTGAAAAGAGGCCCATTTGAGGCTCTGTCTACCTTTTCGTGGGAAAAGGCGTGTGTCTATGTTATGTAGTAATCTCTATCGTTCGTTGTGTCACTTCAATCTTGGTCTGCGTTAGGTCAGTGCGAGGTTGAGGCATGGAGGCCTTGTGACAAGAACCAGTGTGGTGAAATGATTAATTGCGCCCTGCAGACGCTCCTTTATCAACGACATTTAATTCTCATATTTACCTGTTTATGTAAATCCATTGTTTGTTTACCTTACCGGTATCATTACCTTGAAATTTACGGTCAATGTTTTTCATCCTTTTTCTTCCGCTTATGCTTTATAGCTTTACATCTAAGATTCCTTCTGTTTCAAGTTTTAATTTGTCTTGAAGTAGTTATCTAATAGGTATGGCCTTGATGTTGTCTTCTTAACCTAAGGATTCACTGTACCATTCTTCTTCTTCTCTTCTTATAATGGTTTCAGATGAATGCTCCAAACAATTTCGCCAATATCAAGTGATATTTTTTTTCACTTTTCCCGCCATTTTCGAGAATCGACCTCGGCTACTTTTGCTTTATTTCCTTTCCTTGTGTTTTTTTATTATTTTGGTAGCATTTCAACCAAGTATAGTGAAATGAAATGGAAGTGAATTGCGTGATTTTTCAAATTGGTGGAAATTGTCTACCAAAGTTTTAGTAAAACGGCAACCGTGTTACTTATTTATTATGTTAACCTAGTATGTTTATTAATTCTGAATAACGCATTTTTACAAAAAACATGTTTTTATTATGTATTTCAATGAATCAAAAAATATTTCAACTTTTTAAAGTGATCGTAAACATACATATTAGATGTGTGTTTAATAATGGCCCACCTGAGCGGTTACCGTCGCCTATTGACATTCCTTGGGGACAGGATCTATCGGGAACAAAATGATAAGCATAAGGGATCTATCAGGACAACGGATCAAAATCAAGGATTCATCAGTAACTAGTCGTCTGCAAAACCAGAGGCATTTCCAATGCGTTGCCTGCCCTGAAGGACTCTTTATTTGTAGCGGCTCGTCTTTCAGTTTTGCGGAAGAACCTCAGAAAGGAGCTTATTCCACAACTTACCGTACAGTAAACAAGCAGGGTGACATAAAGAACCAGTGAGCTGGGGGTTACTAAACCTCCTGTGGACAAGACAGTCTCCATCCAAGTCTTTGTTCATCTCAGTCACAACATACCTAACTACAAATAAACCGAGTACACAAACAAAGGGCGGTGTATGTTTTGCAAACCTTTCGCAGTTACGCAAAATGTATTTGCATTACAATTTAAAAATGGCACGGTATTGTCGATATCACATTTGGCCTAGAAAGCTGGGGTCTACTCTGGAATAGGACTTATAAGATAGGCCATGAGATCAGGACCGTCTTTAACTTATCGGAGGCCCTGGGCACTTTATGATAATGGGGCCCCTATGACTGTAATATGCATGGCGTAGCAAAGTTTTGGTATTCAACTTTCAGGGTATTTGCTCAAAAAGAGTGCAGCAAAAATTATATTTAAATTCTCAATATTCTCTGGCTCAACGCTTTAGTATTGCCATTTAGCGTGGCAATGCAGCCAGCATCTTAGGGACGCTTCCGTCTGGTAGCGATTTGGAACTTTTTCAATTCATTTTTTTTTTGTCTTGTATTGTTTTTATTTTGTAAGTTTTTTTTTTATTTTCTTGGTGTGTTTTGAGCTACCTTTAGATCGTTAGCAGCGGTATTCAGGTAGCACAACTGTTTGATATGTTTTTTTGCTAATTTGGGCATACCTACTTGTATTAGTCGTAGCTATTATTATTTCTTTAAATAAATTTATGGTTGTTGTGACTGTTGTGTGTTATGTTATGTTATGTTATGTTCTTTAAGAACCTCAATTATGTGAAAACCCGATGTTTTACTTCACTGAAACCAATAGCTAGCAGTATTATAATAGTAACTTCGAAACAATTGACCAATTCGTCACATAACAGAAAGCTCAGTTAAACTAACAATGTGACATGAACATATCGATGATGTAACTGTTTGGTTAGTAACTGCATAACTTGTATGCAGTTACTAAACAGTTACTTATCTAAACATTGATCGTTTGCTGGCTACTGCTCTAAAATTCATGATACTGTAATTGGTACTATAATTCTTTTCGAAAAAAAAACTATTTTGAAGCAAGAATAAATAGGAGAAATTCTTAGTTTCAAAGTTGTTTTTTGGCTAACCATAATTTAAACACTAACCTCTGCCTTTAACAATGCATTACCTCATAGGTCACGTCCACCTAGGACGCGCCCTATGTGGCATTGCATTGACCCTTAGACATAAAGATAAAAGATCTCATGTGCCTGTAATTTCACCGGCATCCATACCCTTCAAACCAGAACACAAAATTGCCCTATTTACAGTGTTTTTGTTTTGTTTAGGGTATTCGTAGCTAATTATATTTATCATCGACCAATGTAAAAATATTTATGAGATACTATCAATTAAAACATATTTTGCGAAATCAACTTTCTATATCTGAAGAAGTGTTGGTGAGCTGTAATGACCAAAAAACACAAAAAAAAAAAGAAAATCTCGCGACAAGCGTGACCATCCACCATATATACATTCAGCACTTACATTGATAAAGTCTCTAACAAAAATGAATAAAAAACACGTCTGCTCTTGTAGCATTAGGAGATCATTATTCGAAGTAATCAGGTCCACTGTCTGAAATGATCGATGGGCGAGAGTGGAGAAGCGGTATCATTGTGAAATTACTATCCATTGATACCAACCAGATACCAATCTAAGTTTTTAGGGTTCAGTATCCCAAGGTGCTACGGGAGACCCCTATTGCTTACCCTATTGCTCTCACACAGTTGTCTGTATGTGCAGGGGTGGAAAAAACGTTGTTTTTTTGAAGAAAAAAACTAAAAAAGCACGAAAATCCTAATTTTAGTCACGATTTTTTATCACTGGAAAAAAGCGTTTGTCGTATCAGTTGTGGGAAGCAATGGCGGCGATAAGCTCACCACTTGTCACGTCTCTATTCCACGATGGTGCAACCCACAGTGAAACGAGGCCCATTGAGGCTCTACCATTTATATGTATGTGGCCGTGGGTGTTGTGTCCGGCCTAAGAATATATCCCTCCTTCTCCTCCCGTGGATGACGTAAAAGCCGTCTTAGGGATCACTCCAAAAACGTGGAGTGCTAAACCGTGCTAAGCAGTATTTTACGCCGAATCAACGGCTATTGCTTTACAAAGCACATGTTAGGCCGCACGTTGAATACTGTTCACATCTATGGCACGGGGCACCCAAGTATCAGCTGCTTCGCTTTGACTCCCTACAGAGAAGAGCCATTAGAATCATCGGCGACCCTAAGCTCTCCGATACTCTAGAACCGCTTAGCCAACGCAGAGCAATTGTATCTCTTTGCGCGTTCTACCGCCTCTACAACGAAGAATGCTCTGACGAGCTTTTCGATCTCATCCCTGCATCGAGATTTTACCATGGCTCTTCCCGGCACCGTGGTAGGTAAAGCTCATCCACACATCATAGATCCCTGGGTTTCCCGTTCGACTCGTTTCTTTAGATCATTTCTTCCTATACCTACAAACTATGGAATGAGATTCCACCTGGGGTGCTCCCCCTTGGTTACGACATGGCTTCAAGAATTTTTTTCATAAATTCCTTCAGACACCGGTGTTTATAAGTGACGGTGACCACTTAACATCAGGTGGGCCGGGCCGTAAGCTACCTTGCATGTTAGTTTCATTAAAATAAACAGGGATAGGCAGTATCCACCTGAGTACTCAACACCAATACTGCGATCACCAATCCACCTGTCAAGTGTGATTATGATTGATGCTCTCGCTTAAAGTGCGAAATTCAATTTTTTTGGTGTATTTTTCTCAAAAAACACAAAAAAAAACAATTCAAGTTCAATAAATCCTCACGTCCGTCAATTAAAAAAAATCAACTCAAGGACATTTTTTCAGATAGCGAAAGTTGATTTCGCGAGAACTAGGAGACTTAACACACATGTTTTAATTGATAGTATCTCATAAATATCATCAGTGTAGCTACGATCCCTCTAAACAAAACAAAAAACACTGTAAAGATGTGTTTAGGGGATTAAAAAGAAATGTGTAAATCTAACCTAACCTAAACACAGTTTATCATTTTGAAGTAAAATGATAAACTACCTACAAAGAAAGAAGAAAGTGACACATTTTGACACGTCATATACCTAGTAGTTTTGTATCGAATAGTTTAATTCAATCCATGACCTGAGTGGTTAAGTCAGTCGGGTTTTCTGGTGAATCTCCAAGATCAGTGACTCATAGAAGTGCATTCAACACACAGTAACTGGCCACAATTATCTAATTCCGATTGTAAGCATGCTGTAACATGTGACTAACATTTGGTACAATTTCTTCCAATCAAAACGAACTGCGTTTAAAGTTGGATAAAGGTTACTGCACATCGAAGCAGAAACATGGTCGTATATGTTTTTGGCGACAAAGACAGTTCTCGGGACCCTTACCGCCATTTTTGAAAAGAGAAGTCGTCTACTTTTATTTTATTACTTTTCCTATAGTTTTGTTTGTGTTATTTTGGTGGCATTTTAACCAATGTAGCTGGTGTAGTGAAATAAAATGGGAGTGAATTGCGTGACTTTTCAAATTGGTGGAAATTGTCTAACAAAGTTTTAGTAAAATGGCCACTGTTTTAATTTTTAAAATATGACTGTTACTTTGACGACGGAAGGAGTGAAATGTTGCAAATTATATTGAAAATACAACAAACATAACTAAAAAAACTAAAATCTAATTAAAACTAAATTACATTAATTAAAAACTGACACATATAATTACACAACACGCAATAAAAACAATATACATAGTTGTTCCAAAACACAGACCAGCTAAAGTAGCTAATAGCTTTTTATGCATAACCATAAACCTTTTTAATAAATTGCCCTTAGACATTAGAAATTGTTCAAATAAGAAAAAAAATACTATGACACTGACGAAGCTCTAGCTGATGACTTTAGTATCTAATCATTTGGTTAAAGTGTTTGATTGAATGTTTGAATTTTTGTTCAATTATCAGTTGTTCGTAGAATATTAGTAACAGTTATGTAAAATATGACTTTTTCTAGTGTACTATAGTTGGTATCAAGATGGAATAAATTATTTTGAATTTGTATTTGAATCATTCTGGAGTCAGTCAAGACAATCCAGACTGATGGACCAGACTGACGCTAGACTGAGCGTGTAACTTCTAGGTAAGTATCTAAGTTTTTATAATTTTTAACTTATATAGTTTCCCCATGCAGTCGCCCTATCGCTTGCAATTAACAAACTGACGTAACTTGACTACGTAAGTCTTTATCTCCGAAGATTAGTGTTTTATTGCTCCGAATTGCTTTTAAATAGCAAGTAATGTCTTGGGACGTAAACTTTTACGTTTAAGTTTACCATTAAAATGCAGGCAGACTGTGAATCAGCTGGTTAGTCAGCCATTTTTAAGTAGGCGTTCGAAACACATTAAGTATGACAAAATAACTACTAACTATGACTTGACTCTAACAAAAATGAGCACTTGAAAGCTTAATGCTTAATATTTCACAAACGGATCTGTTAAACTTAGAACCTAACGTAACTGTGTAAAAGTAGTTCCGATTACAAAACTAGATGTCGCGATTAAATTTGCACTTTCCTAGAACGCGCTGACGAAAACCAACGACTGTTTGGTGGGTCAGAATGCATTTTTAACCTCTGGGAACTGTTGAGCATACATACGTAGTACAATAAATCGAATATTATAGTACATACTGTGTTTATTTTTGAATTAGCTATTTGAGTAGCTAAGCTACTCGTCCTCGGCTCGGGTTCGATTGCCGAACCTGCTACCTAGCCAGTACGTGCGTAGTACATATGGTCCTTCGATAGCCGGATCGGTTCTAGTGACGTATTCGTTCGTTACGACCGGTGAGTTTGTGAAGTTTCGGGTTCGGACAGTGACGCACTCAAGTCACGGCAGCGATACAGTGGGAGCCAACTCAAGTGGGAGTTGAGTTCACGATCAGTGGGCGTATCTACCAGCTCAGGAGGGAGCTGAGTACACTAGCCTGCGAAGGAACGAGCAGGGCGAGGACAATCAGCAGGGTGGTGCCGGTTCACGTGGGAACCAGGCAAGCAACGCGTGATCCGCCGAGAAGGGGCGGGTTCACCAATCCATCAACAGTTTCGACGTGGACAGGAAGGATCGAGAACTTGGTGATATAAACTTTCTATCATATTGAACATTAACATAAAATCAGTTAGTAATTTTTAACAACAACCTTGTAATAACTTTAACTTTAAATTTTGCGATAGGAGGAGTCATCGTATTTGTTTATCAGCTGATATTGTCAAGATGTATAGGCAGGTGAAAGTCGCAACGGCAGATGTTGAGTTCCAAAGAATCCTGTGGAAAAAAGATAATTTAGCAAAAGAGCTACGTTTATTGAGAATAACATTTGGCACTGCATCAGCTCCATACTTGGCCGTCAAGGTACTCCAGCAATTGGCGCATGATGAAGGAGCAAAGTATCCAGCGGCAGCTGGAAAGGTAATTAACCAATTTTATATGGATGATTTGCTCACAGGTTGTGAAGATGTAGAAACAGCAATGAAAATCTACCGGGAAATGAATGACTTACTACTAAAGGGAGGATTTACACTACAGAAATGGTCGAGCAATAGTGAAGAGCTATTGGAAAAGATCAGGAAATCGGGAGAGGGTATCGGGGAGGAAGAAGGACTCAAGCTAAAAGAAGACGAAGTAGTGAAGTTATTGGGTCTTACCTGGAACAGAATGAACGACGCCTTTCAGTACACGGTGACGCTGCCGCAGTTGAAGGAACCTATAACAAAAAGAAAAATTATATCAGATATTGCTCGGTTGTTTGATCCATTAGGATGGGCAGCACCTAGTGTGATCATAGCAAAAGCAACAATACAAAAGCTCTGGATATCAAGAACAGATTGGGATGAGACAGTACCAAGCAAGATATTGGAGGAGTGGCTTTCTTACCGCAATGATCTGCCAACTTTATCGTTACTGCAAATACCTCGGTGGATCCAAACAGCGCGGAAAAACTTGAACGTCGAACTCCATGGATTCTCTGACGCATCCAAGATAGCTTATGCTGCAGCGGTGTATATGCGGGTAGTTGATGATAAGGGATGCACCCATGTGAATCTGGTAACAGCTAAAACCAAGGTAGCACCTATCAAACAAGTATCGATTCCAAGATTGGAGCTCTGTGGAGCTGTCCTTGTGACAAGGTTGTTGGTAGAGGTAGCAGAGGTCATGAACATTAAAAAAGAACGAATCCACGCCTGGACAGACTCAACAGTTGTGTTAGCCTGGCTCAATAGTCATCCGAGTCGTTGGCAGACGTTCGTAGCGAATAGAGTTTCTGAAATATTGACGACACTCGATGCACAGCAGTGGTCTCATATCCGGTCTCAACAAAATCCAGCTGATTGTGCTTCCCGAGGAATTAAACCTTCGGAACTTATCGATAACATCTTGTGGTTTGAAGGGCCAGAAGTATTACATGCGAAAGAGGTTACATACCAAAGATTGAAGAACGAAGAAACAAGTATAGAGGAAATTACTGTTCATCTGGTAACAAATCAGGAGGAATTTTGGGAAAGATTTTCAAGTCTAGGCAGGATGATCAGGGTTATAGCATATTGCAGAAGATTTCTATCAAGGAAGCAACGGAAACAAAATAAGGATACAGGATTTTTAACAACACTAGAATTAAAAGAAGCAATGGAAACTTGTATCAGAGAATGTCAGAGGGAACATTTTAGTGTAGAAATAGCAAGTTTGAATAACAATAGAAACGGAATCTCATCAAAACTCAAGGGTCCATTGAAATCGTTGAACCCATACATAGATGGCAAGAAGATATTAAGGGTAGGGGGACGGCTTGAAAGCTCGTCTTTAACAGAAGATAGGAAACATCCAGTTTTGATCCCAAAAAAGTCAGTGTTGACAAGTTTGATTGTGGCTGACGCCCACGCGACAACTCTCCACGGTGGTCCACAGCTCATGCTGACCTATTTGCGATCAAAATTCTGGATTCTTAGCGCTAAAGGGCTGGTAAAATTACATGTACGGAGGTGTATGAAATGCACTCGGCACTCTGCTGTCACATCAACGCAAATGATGGGACAGTTACCAGCTGCCAGAGTAACGCCAACAAGACCCTTTAAATGCAGTGGAGTAGATTACGCTGGCCCAATTAACGTAAGAACATCCAAAGGGCGGGGGCACCATGCTTACAAAGGTTACATTTGCCTCTTCGTCTGTATGGCCACCAAAGCTGTACACATAGAGGTGGTTAGTGACCTTACCACTCAAGGGTTTTTAGCGGCTTTCAGGAGATTCGTTTCTCGTAGGGGACACTGCAGTGACCTCTGGAGCGATAACGGAACAAATTTTGTTGGCGCTTCCAGAGAGTTAGCTAGTCTGTTTTCCGCAGAAAAATCAGGGATCTTGACAGAGATTGCCCAGAGTTTAGCTAGCAACGGTACTAACTGGCATTTTATCCCTCCTCTGTCACCAAACTTCGGTGGATTGTGGGAGGCGGGGGTAAAATCCGTTAAATTTCATTTGAAAAGGGTGATCGGAGAAACCACTTTAACATACGAAGAGTTAGCAACTGTACTGGGACAGATAGAGGCGTGCTTGAACTCTAGACCTTTGTCTCGGATAGACACTGAATCAGAGGGATTCGATGCCTTAACTCCAGGGCATTTCCTCGTGGGAGAGCCTTTACTAACTGTCCCGGATTACAATTTCGAATCATCAAACATTGGGAGTTTACGTAGGTGGCAGCTAACACAACGTATGATGCAAACGTTTTGGCGGCGTTGGTCGCAAGAATATTTATTGACTCTGGTACACCGTTACAAATGGTCACACCAAAAAACAGAACCCAACGTTGGAGACCTAGTTCTAATCAAGGAGGAAGACTTACCTCCAGCGCGTTGGCTGCTTGGCCGTGTGGTTGTCAAACATCCGGGGGCGGACAATTTAACGAGGGTTGTATCGCTGCGTACCAAAAACAGCAATGTAATAAAGAGACCTGTGTCCAAACTTTGTTTTCTGCCTGTTAATTAACTGTAGAATGTGATCGTTAACCGAAGTGCTCTATTGCACATAGTGGTGGATATGAAGTGATATTTTGAGAGTGTTTTAAGTTGTGTTCTTTGGGGAGATCTTTATTTTATTGTGTTATACCTTAGAGTTAGTTAGCTAGTATTTCTTGGATTTTTGTAACGTCACCGCGCTCATGGTGGGCGGTTCAACCTTATAGAAGGACAAATTGTACTTTGTCCTTGGTGGGCGGCATGTTAAACTTAGAACCTAACGTAACTGTGTAAAAGTAGTTCCGATTACAAAACTAGATGTCGCGATTAAATTTGCACTTTCCTAGAACGCGCTGACGAAAACCAACGACTGTTTGGTGGGTCAGAATGCATTTTTAACCTCTGGGAACTGTTGAGCATACATACGTAGTACAATAAATCGAATATTATAGTACATACTGTGTTTATTTTTGAATTAGCTATTTGAGTAGCTAAGCTACTCGTCCTCGGCTCGGGTTCGATTGCCGAACCTGCTACCTAGCCAGTACGTGCGTAGTACAGGATCTCTGAATCGAAAAGTTGTTTTTACAGACCCGCAACATTATTGAACGACCTATCCAACGATACCCCACACCATGAACAAGAAAATAAAGAAACCCACTTTAGGAGTAGGGGAGAACCCTTTAAAAAATATTTCTTCAAGATTTTATTTTACCAGTATGATTGATATATTTATGCTAAATTTTAGCTTTCTAGTACTAAGAAAATTTGCACAGATTTTTATAAAACCTTATATTCAGATGCGTCCAAAGATAATCAGGTAGTAGAATACAGCTGTCCTAATACAATTCCATTCTTCACTGGCAAAGAAGTTCACGACGTGCTAAAAGCAATGAAATATGAAAGGAGCCCAGGAGAAGATGGGGTAACAACTGAGGCACTAAAAATAGGCTCACCCACCTTGCTCCCCCATTTAACAAATCTGTTTAACTCGATTCTGCAGACAGGAAATATCCCAATACATATGTGCCACGCAAACATTGTTCTCCTTCATAAGAAGTCCGCCATAGGCAATTACAGACCAATCAGCCTGGTGTCACATGTGTACAAAGCTTTTATTAAAGTCATCCAAAACCGCATTAAGAGTAAACTCGACCAGCACCAATCACCGGAACAAGCTGGCTTCCGACCTGGTTTCTCTACTACTGACCACCAGCATACACTAAATCAAATCATAGAAAAATACTCTGAATTTAACAAACCTCTTTACGTAGCCTTTGTGGACTACGCAAAGGCGTTTGATAGCATGGTTCATAGTCTACAAAAGGCATTGTCGTAGGAGGTAAACGACTGACAAATTTGCGATTTGCGGACGACATTGTACACTTTGCCCCAACACCACGGGAACTACAACAGATGCTCCAAGATCTAAGCTTGGTGAATCTTGAGGTTGGGCTTCATATGAACCGGTCGAAGACGCAAATTATGACCAACAGCACGAAGCGTAGGGTCGAGGTAGATGGGCAGGATCTACACCATGTCGATGAATACATATACTTGGGCCAGCTAGCATCCTTCGAAAATAGGCAGGACAAGGAAATTGATCGCCGCATCGATAATGCCTGGAAGAGCTACTGGTCCATGAAAGAGCACATGAAGGGTGACCTTCCACTTACACTATAGCGTCAACTCATCGACATGTGTATCCTGCCTGTCCTAACCTACGGTGCGCAGGCATGGTCGCTGACCGAGTTACAGAAGTCCAGGCTCAAGATTTGCCAGAGAGCAATGGAACGCAGCATTCTCGGCCTTAAACGCATCGACCGAGTGCGGAACACCAAGCTGCGTTCAATAACGGGCATTGCCGATGTGGGGAGCAGTACAGCAAAGCTCAAGTGGGAGTGGGCTGGCCACATCAGTCGGATGCACCCCGAGAAGTGGGCGAACGTTGTAACTCCTTGGGTGCCTGAAGACGGAAGGCGACGAAGGGGCCGGCCGAGAAGGCGTTGGCGGGACGATCTCGAGGCTTACGAGAAGGAGTGGTGGGAAACTGCCAAAGGCCGGGATGACTGGAAAATTTTGGGGGAGACCTTTGCCCAGCAGCGGGACACAATATGTTAACAAAAAAAAAAAAGTACTAAGAGTCTCTGAGCTAAGCCGCTGACAGAGAGACAGACAGACGGACGAACATGGCGTAGCTATAAGGGTTCCTTATCTTTATGACTACGCACGGACTCCTAAAAAGATCTTGATTTCATTGTTAATTTATTGATTTTAATTCAAAGTTATTTTTACAAGGTTGCATCGGTTGGTCACAGTTTGACAACCCTGAAATTAGTGAGTGGCAACCGCGTGATCGTGTTAAGGCGGATCAATGAAGATATCACTGGGAATTAATATGCGGGCCTTAAGGCGCTATAGGTTTAACGAATTTTTTTGTATAAGGCGAAAAAGGCGAGCGCACTATCTGATACCGTGTTTAAGTGAATAAAAAAAAATAAAAAAATGCCCTTTAAAGTTTTGTCAAATTTTGTTGATGAATTCTCCAACTCAATTAATAAGATAGGTACCAAATATTTCAAAAATTGAAACGTGTAAGATGTTAAAAATTAGTTTTCAATTTTAAATATCTGGTTTTCTTTTTTTATCGAGTGAAGTTATTAAAATAGTGTTCAATACAATTTAAGATTTCACTAGATAAAAAGCTTAAGAATACCATATTATTTTTTCTTCTTGGAAACTATAAGAACTCTTTAAAAAACTTTTAAATTCACTGTCAGGTGTCAGTTCAGGTAAAGTTCAGGTAAGTTAGAAAGTGACATAACAAAGCTCGCTCTATGAAAATTGAACGAAAATCACGGAAAACAGTATTTAAACAAATATTTGCTGTGTAATCGAAAATATAAATTGACCATGCCCTCTCAAATAATATTCTTTGTTGCTCTTATTATATAATTATATCAATATTATCAATGTAGGCTGATAGGTAATAGAGATATTTACGTTATAGCCGCATCATAGAGGCCAGTTCACGATTATTTGAATTATGATGAAGATATATGATTTATATATTTTTTGATACTTTTCACTAGAAACGGGATATTTACCATGATTTTTGAGTTTTGATTGTTTGTTGTCCCGTGATCATGGCGCATGCAACTGTGCAGCAGAGGGTAAGGACCCGATATATCTGGAACAACGAAAACTCAAAAATCATGGTAAATTTACCGTTTCTAGTGAAAAGTATGCACATAACCCTGATAGTTTCAATAGGTATATTTTTTGTTGTCTTAAAGTGTGTAGATTTTGCTAAAAATACGTTAAAAAAAGCCTATTAAACTCATGACAGCCTCCTAGGGCGAAGCAATGAAGATATCAGTGGGAATTAATATGTGGGCCTTAACCGGACAAGACATGTTTGCGCAGAGGACTGCGAAGTGCGAAAGGGTTTTTTGAAAAAAGTGTCGTTTGTGGCCTTTTTATCCTTTTTTTTACCTGTTATTTCTACGCATGGTCTGTTTATTATTTTGTTACCAGGAAAGTGAAAACCATAATAATAAACTTAAATATTAGGTAATACATACACCTAATATTTTTATTTTTTATCTCTTGGAGATTTTTTTGCAGTAAAGGGCCTCTTTTCACCGTGGGTTGCACCTTCGTGGGATATAAGCGTGATAAGTGATGAGGTCATCACCGCGCCGCTATTGCTTCCCACGACTGACTCTGCTAACGCTTTCTTCCAGTAAGCCAGGGCAAATCTTATACCAACGAATCTTACTAACAAGTCCGGGTACTAAATATAAGAAAAGAATTTACGAAATTGACCCCATCACACCGGGGTGTTGAAGTTTGTATGAAAAAAATTACGAATGATCATTTTTGTTTTGTTTTTTTTCACGTTGATTGACCTTAGTTTCACCACGACCTCACCTGTTGTTAAGTAACGATGTGGCCGAAGATGGAGCACAAAGGCCTAGAAGGCACCTATTCACTCTAGCCTTGAAGAGACCAGGACAGGCAGACGACGGAGTCGCGGGCATTCCACTAGTTATAAATAACTTTGTTGATACAATTAAAGCAAATGGCCTTAATGTACACTTTCACGAAGTTCACGGTGTTTGACGATGAAAATTAAGTTTTAAACTGCTTCGGTTGAAGGCGTGATTTTGAATAAATTTTGCGTTATTTTAGTAAATTACCGAATGAATTCCGCATAATTTTAGTAAATTAACAACGAAAGTGTGAAAATGTTTATTTAGGTGAGTAATTTCGTATAAATTAACTATTATTTATTTCAAGGTGATACTTTAATCTGTATTAATGTATCACGTTGGATCTGACACCACAGAAGTAGAACACTATTTATCTACACACTGTGCTACTCATCATCATCTTCATTATCATCATCATCTTCATCATCATCATCATCATCATCATCATCATCATCATCATCATCTTCATTATCATCATCATCATCATCCTGCAGATGCCCAGGACATTGGCCTCCCGCATAGAATGGCAAGACAGGTTCACAAACTGTCTATACTTACCTAAAACGAGCTCTAGATAGAGTTTTTATGTTTTTGATAATCATAATCATAATCATTTATTTGACCAAATAAAGTTGATAAGAGTTCTTATAGTTTCCAAGAAGAAAAAAAAATACTATTTTTTTTTAAATAAAGAAATACATTTATTTACAGAAAATATAATACAAATATTACAAGTAGGTAGATATGTACAAAATAAAGAAAATACATATAAAACAGTTGTGCTATCTGAAGACCGCTGCTAACGATCTAAAGGTAGCTCAACTGATCCAAATTACTATGTTATTTTAAAGTTTTTGGTCCAGTGAAATCATAAATTCAATACAATAATTGAATTACTTCACTCGATAAAAACAACACAGATTACCTTTTTAAAATGGAAATCCAATTATAATCACAACACATTTTGAGGTAGCGAAACCTAATTTTGCGGAAATTAGGAGACCTAACACGCATATTTTGATTTAAAGTGTCTCATAAACATCATTAGTTTAGCTACGATTGTCAATGAACGAAATAATCACTGTAAAAATCATTGAATGATATTCGTAGCTAAACCACAGAATAAATAATAGAAACTATTAATATTTATGAGACAGTATCAATCAAACCATGTGTGTTAGTTCCCTTAAATTTCTCAAAATCAGGTTTCGCTATCTCAAGATGTGTTGATGAGCTGTGATGAGCAAAAAACACAATAAAATTTTAATTTCGCGCCACAAGCGAAACTTTGCTCCTTAAATGACAACACTAATTAAGTCTTTAGAACACAAACCCAAATAGAAACTTGACATTATACAAAAAAAAATGTTCTGCGATAAAAAGCCCTAGGGCAATAAGAGAAACCAATTGTAATTTAATGTGTTACCAAACCAACAGAAAAACAAAATAGCTTAATTATGCCTCCAAAATAGATGGAAGCCAATCACTATAAATAAAAAAAAACAAGACCACACGTATTAACAATTTTTAAATCATTAACAGCCTCTTTCACACAAAATACAACTTTATAGCAGTGTACGTAAGGGCTATTTCATAATTATAGAAGTGGATATAGGGTTGTCAAAACGCGGTCAATGAATGACTTAACATTTATAAGCCCTTTTAACAATTTGAACTCAATCATAACACAAGGCGATAAAGATTATTTTAGAATGAAATTATTATGAAATATAGGCTGATTTAAGTTCCAGTTTACGACCTTCCGGGGTGGTCCAAGTTTGAAGATAGGACTGTCATTAGTACAAAAATATGGAGATTTGATAACAATCGTAATATTTTAGTAAAATATTATGTTACATTTTTATCGTTAAAGATGTAATTTGATATTTTAGCGGCTTTTTCTTCGAAGACAGTTTTGTTTGTATGTTTTTCAACAATCAACTTTATAAAAACAGTAAAAAAAATGACGATGGCACGATTTTTGTTCCGTGGAGAACGGCAGGCCTTTGGTGTGGGACGCTACTTGCGTTGAACCTTGCGCCATCTCATCTGTCCGGGACGTCACTTAGGGCCGGTGCGGCGGCAGATTCTGCTGAGGATCTGAGGAGGCGCAAATATGCAAGTCTCGATACCTTTTCGGTCTAGGCACTGGGTCCATTTTTTTCAGGGCGTGTGGTTGAAGCGACGCTTGACCCGAGAGCTGTGAGATCTTTATCAACGCATTTGTATTTGTGCAATATTGCACTTGCACCTAATGGTTTTGGTTCAACGTAGTTTTTTTGCTAGTTTATTTTTGTTACTTATTCTATTTGGTTCGAAAAATTAGGACTTTACGAGGAGTAGTAGACCTTTTTGTGAAAGAGTTCGTCCGGTGAAAGTACTACCTCCATACCTATTTCTGCCGCAAAGCTGTAGTGCTCGCATTGCTGTGTTCCGGCTTGAAGGGTATGGTTGCCGGTGATTACAGGCACATGAGACTTTTCATCTGTATGTCTCAGGGTGGCAGATGCAATACAATGCCACATAGGGTGCGTCCGTGCTGGACGTGACCTATGAGGTCATGTATTGTTAAAGGCAGAGGTTACTGTTTAACACCAAATGGGCAATCTGCTTGACGCGTCATTAACGCAGTTAAAAAAAAAAAAAAAAAATTGTTCAGAAATCCGCCGCACGAACCTTTATTTCCCAGCGGTTGTAAGACCACAGTTGTATGGTCTGGTCTACACTTTAACTTGCTTATATCATCCAACAAAAAGTTTATAAGGGTGCTAACTGCGGGAATAAGCTAGAATTACTTTATTCTGTTTACCTACATACCGTCGCTAAACTAACAAGTACCTTCAAACTGAGAGAAAACAGATATAACAGGACGGTGCGAATGGGACATAAAATCAGTTAGGGCCGCAAAAGGGCCGTAAAATAAGCCATAGTGAAGTGTTGACCTCCATATTGCGTCCTAGGATTCACCGTAAACATATTTCACATGTAAGTTTATTTATTGAAAATGTTTCTTTTACATTTAAATATAGGTACACCCCAACCATTCTTCCATGTAAGTTTAGCTCCTCTCCACCCAAAGGTTGTCTGGAAGAGATCGCTTTTTAGCGATAATACCGCCCATTTTTTTTTTTTAATTGTTTTGTGTTTATTTTGAATAGTTTGTAAGGTGTGCAATAAAGTATTTTCATTCATTCATTCATTCATAATAGAAGCTTTATATATCTTTGATTCATACCTATACCTTAAATCTGACTAAATTATCCCATAATTTACTTTGTTACAGACATACAGACTACTTAATGCAAAGACTTAAAAGATAAAAAGATATATACTTTGTAACCACATAAACAACAAATTCGAATATTTTAGGCGTAAAAATCGGTTACTTAAAAGGCAACAGCATGTGCTATGGCAGAGTTATTGCCATAGCGCTGATCTTCCGTGGTCGCACGCGAGCGCGTAATGGCTGCTGCGGTAACATAATTCATATTAAATTATCCAACCATAACAATACTAAAATCTAACATACTTTACTATACTATAATCCTAAATAATTTATTAAAACTTTAAAACTTGTCAACATGAACACACTCATGTTAAAATCACACTTCACGATAATAGCCTTGCCCGTGGGTATTTTTAATTAGTAACATAATTTATTTACAGAAATAATAACACAAGGTATGCACAAAATTTTAAAAAAAAACCAAGTAGTTGTGAAAATGTAGTGCTACCTGAAGACCGCTGCTAACGATCTAAAGGTAGCACAACTGATCCAAATCACTACCAGACGGAAGCGTCCTTTAGATGCTGGCTGCATTGCCACGCTGAATGGCAATACTAATGATAGTTAGTTAGCTTTTAGATATATCCAAACCTTTGCTTGACACTGCTAAATGCAAAGATTTCGGGCACCAATTTTATTAGTAGGTATAGCCAAAAGCTTACTAACTGAACTACCCTTAGGGGTACTTTATCTCCAGATATCCGCATGATACAAAGGGCTTTAATGCAATTCGGAAGTATGGACACCAATTATGTAAGTAGGTAGCCAAATTTTAACTAAACAATACATTCAGTGAATTATCTTCTATAATAAAACTTCTAATGATAGCTATTAGTTACCAAAGTTGTTTTTGAAACGTTAGAAATAACAAATTTTACTATAATTAGTACCCCATTAACCCTCCATAAATATTTACGATGCAACAGATCCTCGAATGTAAACAGTTCATTAAGTAATTAACGTTTAAATAATAATGAGGGATTCTTTATGATTTAATTTGGAAATAAAAAGAGAAAGAGATTATTTTCTCAGGCCGAACACACCACGGTATTTGTAAGTATATAGAAAAGAGAAATCACAAGATAAAGCCTAGATATAGCGTAACATATTATACCTAGTCTGACCTAGATGGATTACAACTTGTATATAGCAATATTTCACTGAATCGTTGTAATATCTACAAAATGGCGGTTACAAGCTCGCAGCCATACTGTCTGGCGATAAAATAAGAGCTCAGATACACGAGGGATAGGCGACAGCTAAATTCCATCACTATCTAACTCAGTCAAGTTCAGGTAAGTTAAATAGCGACAGAATAGCGCTCCCGCAACTAAATAGTTAACACTAATAATAGGCGATGGTAGCCTAACGGTTCAATAGTGCAACTTTTTTTTTTTTTTTTTTTTAACATTGATAGACCTTTGTTTGACCACGATCTCACCTGTTGGTAAGTGACGATGTGGCCGAAGATGAAGCACAAAGGTCTAGAAGGCACCTATTCACTCTTGACTTGAAGAGACCCAGATTATAGTTTTCAGGAAAGACAGACGACGGCAGTGTATTCCACTCCTTAGCAGTTCGCAACTCACCGATACCGACCGGGTACCGGGTTCGATCCTAGGCTCCGCACCAATGACTTTTCTAAGTTATGTGCGGATTTCCATCGCTCTTTGCTTCGGAGGGCAAGTTAAGCTGTCGGTCCCGGCTGTTATTGATTAATAGCAGTCGATAAGCCATGTCAGAGGCCCTCGGGCGGCTTGACAAACTCTGACACCAGAGGCCAGCACTACCTCATACGAAACGACGACGACGACGACTAATAATAGGTACTTAGCACAACTGTTTCATATGTATTTTGTACATACCTTGTATTATTATTCCTGTAAATAAATGTATTTACTTCAATAGTGAACAAAAATCACAAAACCAGTATTTAAACAAATATTTCCTGCATAATAGAACATATAAATCTACTATGCCCTCTAAAAGAATACTAATTTGTTACTAATTTTATCAATGTGCGTCGATAGTTATTTTAGATATTTACGTTAGGTTTGTAGAGGTTAGTTCACGATTTTTTTTCTCGAGAGTATTTATCGAAATTTTGTTTTGGGCCCTGGAAATATGATGAAGATTAACTTACCTATATATTTTGTTGTAGTCATAAACTTAAGATTTTGTTTAAAATATGTTTTACAATACGTAGAGAAGTTTATTTGACTCTTGACAGCCTCTAAATAACCTAAAAGATAGATGTAAAAATAACAGAATAACGTTATTGCAATAAGGCCCTTACTCAGCATTATGCAGGTTATAAATAGGTTATATAAACAACCTACGCTGGTCTTCCGTTAGTATTTTTGCTAACAATAGTATATAAAGTAGCGGACATGTACTTAAGTATATAGATACAATACAACACAGAATAATAAACAACAAACTTCATAAAATTAGGGGGGAAAAAATTATGGCAAAATAGGTACGGTACGTACATATTTTTTATAACAATAATGATCGTAGATACTTACATAATATTTAAAGCAAATTTAAGCAAATTATACACAGCTATAAAAAAAACAATGTTTAACCCTAGGTTTAGTAGTATTTCGTTTTTATAGGTTTTAGTAGTAGTAGAGCTTCTTTGTGAAAGAGTTCGTCCGGGGAAGTATTACCACCATACCTATTTCTGCTGCAAAGCAGTAGTGCTCGCATTGCTGTGTTCCGGTTTGAAGGGTATGGTTGAAATTAAAGGCACATGAGACTTTTCATCTTTATGTCTCGTCAGGGTGGACGTGACCTATGAGGTAATGCACTGTTCATAGGCAGAGGGTACCGCAGGTGGACCGTCTGCATGATCTGTCATTCCAAGTTGTATAAAAAAATAAGCTTATTATTCAGTAGATAAACCTAAACATAATTTTTTATGGCAGTTTACTTGCACGGAACTCTCTCAACGTGAGTGACACGCTCTTGACTGTTTATTTTATTTGATCGTGTGTATTAGCCCTTAGTCTTAGATTATCGGGTACAGTCATGCTCTAGAACATGTAGTAAAGCGTTTGTAGGCCTTTTCGCGATAACATTTAGACATTTTAAGTGCTATTTGGTATATGGCGACTGACTAGACAGATTTTGATAAGGTTCGTGAAATTAATAGATGTGTTAACACTGTCAATAGCCACCCACATTTGGGCGTGGGCTTGGGCTAGGCATTAATGTTTGTTAATATATGAAGTACTTAGGATTGAATTGGTGTCATATTGTGCACTAGTAATGTAATACATTGTGATACAAAAGGTCGTAAATAAATAAAATAAAATAAATAAATAATGCTGGACAGTTCACTCAACCTTAACTAGCCCAAAGCTAAGCAGAGCTTGTGTTATGGGTACTAGATAACTGATATACATAATACAATACATTACAAAGATAGATAATTTTTATTATGCATAGAAAATACCCAGAACACCCTGAACAAATATCTGCAGATTACACAAATATTTGTTCCGAGGCGGGACGCGAACCCGCATCCTCGCCTGTGATCGGCGATGCCTTTACCAATTTTTTAATAGAACGAACTATGACGCGGGGGGGCTTTGGGTTACATTTAAATTTAATGTTATCCATAAAATGTGGTTTACATTTGAAAATAATAAACTTTGATGATATAGCAGTGGTGTCATCTCTTGTCAATGGTTCGAACTAATTTCGGACTTTGAACAGAAGGTTACCAATGAAACACTTGTAGATGGCTCCCATCGGCGCTATAGCCGAGTTGATAGTGCCCACAAATTTCGTCTCCAGCGTCATAGTTCGTTCTATGGCCAAATTGGTAAATGCATCGCCGATCACAGGATGCGGGTTCGAGTCCCGCTGGAACGGAATTTTTGTTTGGCATCGATACGAGTTTGTAATAATAACATTACGCCCGTGTATCAAAAGTTTTTTTTACCATTGTTTGACCACAATCTCACCTGTTGGTAAGTGACGATGTATCATAATATGTGAGAGAACAGATACATAATATCAGGCTGACATTATTTTTTCTTAAGTCGACATCATTTTATTCTCGTTTTATAAAACTTACTAGTAAACTTTTTGTTGGACTTTTTTAATAATGTTTTATTTTTATTTTACCAATACTATCTACGCCCCTGCCAAATTTCATGACGATCGGATTAACAGTACGGAAGTTTTCATCGGACATAGATACATAGATACATATACATACATACAAACGCCGATTCTGCCAAATTTACTCAGAGAAAACATCACATGATGATGATTTTACATAGAACACGATGATTTTCAGCTGTCATTCAGTTATACTACGCCATTAAAGGTTACCCAACCGATGATTCATCTAACCGTCTGTCAATCTGTAGTTAATTATAGTTAGTTCAGAATTAACCAGCACACATCATGACATACATTCTGTTGTGTAATAGCTAATACCAGACTCGCTTACCAACCTACTAGAAAATAATCTATCTATCTATCTATTTAGCCTGTGTGCACTGTGCACCTACTACTGGTTGTGGTGCTAATATTTATTCTGTGGTATAACCTATCCTCTCTAATACGCCACTCTCTCCGGTCCTGTGCTGTTCTTATCCATTCTCGTCCAACTAAAGAATAGAACCAACCAAGAAAATAATAGAATAGAATAATTAAACTGCGGTGTGTCCGGCCTAAGAATAGAGCCCTCCGTCTCCTCCCGTGGATGTCATAAAAACCGACTAAAATTACTAGGACTTGTTGATAAGATTCGTGAGTAGTTCCTGTTCGATCCATCGAGATCGATCCATTGTCCTGTTTGATCCATGGGTTTGTATAAGATTTGACCTGGCTGCTAGCTTACTATGGAATGTGTTATTACTGGAAGAAAGCGTTAGCTGAGTCAGTCGTGGGACGCAATGGCGGCGATGAGCTCACCACTTGTGCAACCCACAGTCAAAAGAGGCCCATTGAGGCTATGCCTACCCCTTCGGAGAAAGAGGCGTGTGTCTATGTATGTAACCCGACGACGACCTCGGTGGTGCGGCGGGCGAAGGTTCACCTGCGACACAGGAGGTTGCGGGTTCGATTCCGCCTCTGAATAAATATTTGTGCGATCTGCAGATATATGAATAATAAAAAAAAAACTATGAAATGTGTTATATTAAGTATATCAGTTATCTGGTACCCATAACACAAGCTCTGCTTAGATTGGGACTAGATAATGTTGTGTGAACTAAACTTGTCCAGCATTATTATTTTTATTATTATTAATTTTATAATGCACTGTGTATATATATAATTATTTTTAAGGAAAATTCATCATTAAATGGTATTATACTCGTTATTGGTTGACTATCACCACACCATAATCAAGCTCTACACATAACGCCCTATTTTTTCTTGGAATAGTGTAACACAGTTTTTCCCAAGTACGTTTATCAAATTCTTTGGAAAGAGACAAGGCATGTATAGATCCACCATCTTTTCTATAGAACCATTTACTTACATTTTTCTATCATCTACATACATTTCATTCTACAGATAAGTTGGTGGATCTCTAACCATTTTTTGTGTTTATTCGTAGCTCGGTTAGTCTAACTGCAAATCTAATGAATTTAGACCCGAGAGCTGGCTCTTATCTGGCTCAACACATTAGTGTTGCCATTCAGCGTGGCAATGCAGCCAGAATCTTGGGGACGCTTCTGTCTGGTAGTGATTTGGATCAGTTGAGCTACCTTTAGATCGCTAGCAGCGGTCTTCAGGAAGCACAACTGTTTCATATGTATTTTGTACATACCTTGTATTAGTTGTATTATTATTTCTGTAAATAAATGTCATTATCATCATCATCATCATCAGCCTGTATCAGTCCACTGCTGGACATAGGCCTCTCCTAATGCTCGCCATTTAGACCGTTTTCCAGCTCTTCCCATCCACTTTCTACCAGCCGCCTTACGCAGATCGTCGCTCCACCTAGCCAGGGGGCACCCCACACTACATCTACCAAGACGTGGTCTCCACTCTAGAACACGTTTACTCCAGCGGTTGTCGGTTCTTCGGCATTATGCCCAGTCCATTGCTATTTCAGCTTGCTAATTCTTTGAGCTACGTCGATGACCTTAGTTCTCTGTCGGATAACTTCGTTGCGGATTTTATCCCTCAGAGAAACTCAGAGCATAGCTCGTTCCATAGCACGCTGAGCGACCTTGAACTGATGGACCAGGCGTACCGTGAGTGTCCGTAGGTCACCTAGGCGGCACCGTAGGTCATTACGGGTAGGACACACTGATTGAAGACTTTCGTCTTCAGGCATTGTGGTATAGGGGATGCAAAGACAAACTAAATAAATGTATATGATATTAATTAAGAAGTACAAGCTACTCGTATTACAACAGAAATGATATATTTAAATTGAATAATATAGTAGTTTTTTTTACTTAGAACGACGGATCAAGCATAATATGGACCACCCGATGTTAAGCGGTACCGTCTGCCTATGAACAGTGCATTATCACATAGGTCACATCCACCTAGGACGCGCCTTATGTGGCATTGCACTGCGCCCGCCACCCTGAGACATAAAGATGAAAAGTCAGTCTCAAATTCTTTGGAAAGAGACAAAACACAATGTAACCATTTTTCGTGTTTATTCGTAGCATGGTTAGTCCTGCTAGCTTATTACGTATCTTGCAATAGCAATGCGATAGCAAGAATTGCGCGATTATCGTGTAATACGAATTTCTGATTTGGATGCGATAATCGCGCAATTCTAGGACCTGTGTAGTAGGTACCTGTACATAAAGGGCCGGAATAGTCAGTATACCCAAGTTTTTGAAATGATTCCTGCAGGAGTCCCTTTGAGAGATACGAACGATTGTTCGGATGCTTCTGTTTTGCAAGATGAATGCCATCTCCATATAATAGTTGTAGCTGTTGCCCCAAAAAAGAATGCTATATCTAAGCTTGGATTCAACTAGTGCTTAGTATACCATTTTCAATCGTTCAGTACTGATCTCATCTCGTAGTGTCCTCAACGCATAGCTGGCTGAAGCAATAAAGCTTTCTATGCCTTCCAGTTAATTTGTCGCTCAGGTCAATTACTTCCGATCTGAAGAAATCTACACCTCATCTCTTCCCGGGTTCAAGTGAGCAATTAGCGCTGTCACTTTCTTGCAGCTATTGTTCTTGCTAGACTCCTCCCATTCGGTATTTTAACATATCCTCTTAAAGGTAATATGTAGGCATTACATTGTTCAACCTATGTAAATATTTGCGTATGGTTATTGCACACACAAAACCATTAAAGGCTTCAAACGTTATGAACAATGACGAATGAATAGCACATGTGCCTGTAATTTCACCGGTGTGTATGTTTATGCACTCCTAAATACCGGATATCGCTGGCGCAGCCATTACAGGGCGCGTATCTAGAATTCTGATAGCGTTGCAATGCTTATAGCTTTCCAATTCGATATGCCTAGCTTAGCATATAATATTATAGCTTAGACTGAGCTGCAGAGAATATTATTATTTATTATGGTTGCCCTTAGAGCATTGCAGGCCTCCGTACCAAAGTGCTCGATGTGGTTGCCATATTGGTCTCCTATATATATGGATACGGCACTAAGTATGCTGCAAAATTCCTAATCTTAGATTCAAACAAGTAGGTATAATATTCAAATAATAAACATACATGGATACTACATTATATATCCGAGGGATCACTGTACCAGAAACACGAAAGGACAATATTTTCTCGATAGAAAAAAATCCCAAAGTTACCTCTAACTTTTGGCTAGATTCGATTGTTTATTAAAATGGTGCACATTATTGGTAAAAAATTAGATAAATAAAACCAATACAACAAAGCCGAGGGTTTACTGTAGGGGTTTTGTAAAATTATCTATATTTTACGAGATAATCAATAAAAACTGCTTTTTTGTGCGGCGCGAGGCGTTTTTTTGTATGAAGATTTCTCCCCTAATACTTAGTAGCTCAGCAAATTCAAATACTCATGCAAGTGTTTGTCGCATTAATAAACAAGTGTAGGTATTTTTATCTGAAACAAAGTGCGACCAAATAGTACCTAGATTGATATCCCAGAGAACAAACAACTATTTTAAAATCAAGAGTGTACAAAATTAGGTACCTACGGCATAGTGTTGCTCCCGGGGTGGACACTCACTTATCAGAAAATAAATGCTCGCACTACTGTTTATTGGCGGCAGAATAGTAGTATTTCCGCGAATAACTCTTAAAGGCACAAGAAGCTGTTTTACTAGGAACTGATAGTGGTAACTATGAGTACTGATAAGAGTAGATTATTGAGGAAAATATAACCACTGGGAAATACATATTACTAATTACTGGAGAAACTACGAGTGCTTGAGTGTATCTCATATTACGGGAACACGATAACATAACATTATTTAAGAGTTGTTGATTATGGTAAATAAATAAATTAAATAAGTTTTTTGCGAAAAATATATTTTTCAATACTAGCTTTTATAAAATTAGTGATCGTAACCGTGTGCTGATCAAAATGAGCCTAAACACGGCCAGTCTACTATTATCCATCGAGGAGTTCCGTTGTCCACCTTCCGTGTCCATCATCAGATCAGCTCGCTATTACCATAATATTGTGTTGTCATTGGAATGTGACACGCATGCCAAATTTCAGTTCAATCGGATATCGCGAAGTGAGCGAAAATTCTATCCCAGATTTATCCCTCACAGGCAGACAGGGCACGCCAGAATCAGGACAGCAGGTCAGCAGGCAGAATCTAACGACCGTACGTACTTTAAGTATAAGGCCTACATCATCAGAACAGATAGCTGTATCCATAATATTATATTGCCATTGAAAGGACTCGGCAAAGCGAATCATATATGCCCAAAGTCGAGGGGTTTACTACTAGCCTCTGAAGAGTTCCACTATCCACCTCCTGGCTCCATTATGAGTTAAGTTCCAAGATACCAAATTATAGTATTGTCATCTGAACATACAGAATTACATTTCGATACGACAATTAGAAGTACTTAGGTTACAAATTACTTCCAAGATTTGTTATGGCACATTGTTTGTTTGTAGTAGGTACCTACAAGTTGTTGTGTAGTAGAGCTTTTTTGTGAAAGAGTTCGTCCGGGGAGGTACTACCACCATACCTATTTCTACCACAAAGTAATGCATTGCATTGTTGTTGTCTGGTTTGAAGGGTAAGGGTGCCGGTAAAATTACAGGCACATGAGATTTTTCATCTTTATGTCTCTGGGTGGCGAGCGCAGTGCAATGCCACATAGGGCGCGTCCTAGGTGGACGTGACCTATTAGTTAATGCATGCAAGGCAGAGGTTACTGGGTGGACCATGTGCTTGTTCAATCATTCACTCACAAAGTTAAAAAAATACATAAAAAAGCCTGTTCTAAAAGGAATTCTTTCTTTCTTTTATTTATGTTTAATAATTGTAGATAGTAGTACAATTATTAAACATTACAATTTATAAGGAAAAGTGTTGGCAACTTCGAGGTTACGTTAATTCCAGGAAGATTGTTCTTACGTCATTATCGTTGTACGCTTGAGATAGATGGCGACGCTGTCAAATAAACGAAATGTGATCTCATTAACCAACAAATCGGTTTAAAGATTGTGTGTTTGTGTGTGCAAACGAATGTTCTAATTTATCCAAAACGGTTTAATTGATTAAGATACGGTTTTCTTCCAAATTTGATGACGCGAAATTCAAATGTTTTGGTGTTTTTTGCTCATCAACACTTCTTTAGATAGCGAAATTTAATTTCGCGAAAACATGGAGACATAACATACATGTTGTAATTTATACCAGGCCAATTTATGTTATATTATCATCAGTTTATCTACGAATAACCTTGATTATTGTTTCTAGTGTTTTGTTTTGTTAAGGTTATTCGTACTAAACTGATGATTTTTATGAGATACTTACTATCAATTAAAACAAAATTTGAATTTCACCAAGGATTACAAACCGATCGCAAACTTTTTTGCTAAAAAGAACACTATAAAAATGTATTTAGGCAATTCGTAGCTTATCAATTAAACATAAATAAATAATGCTGGACAGTTCATACACAACAACACATGTGTTTTATAAGTCTCCTAGATTTCGCGAAATCAACTTTCGCTAAGTATCTGAAGAAGTGTTGATGAGCTGTAATGAACAAACAATATTTAAAAAAAAAGAATTTCGCGTAACAAGCTAGGCATTATTTGGACTAAGCGAGTTCATAGTTCGAGGCGAACTACTAAATAAATGCGGATAGAGATGACCTTGCTTTCTTGCCTTGGAGACGAATTCGGTACAAACACAAACATTTGAACTGTGATTCATACAAATTATACGCAATCTGGTAGAAAGTTAGATGAAAAGATAACACACAGATGGACCAGTCCGGTTATGCGGCTGTCTGGACGCCGTTATCTACCTGCGCCTTTGCCCTTTCTTTGAACAATGGTCGAAACTACAGTAATCACTTCAAAATGCTGTTCGAACCACTTTACTTTGGTCGAAGCGAACCACGATAGCTTTTGTAAGGTATTTTAAAATCGTGCCAGAAAGAAACTGTACCCATGAAAAAAGTTCCCCTTCTGTTTAAACATGAGATTTCTGCGCTTTGTCATGAGCGGGGGACGTTGACACTTTTTACTCCAAACATCCCCCAGTGGGGCCAGACAGGTGGGGGACGCTGGGAGTAAACGATCGGGAAGCCCTTTCTTTGTGCTTTCGAAATCATTAATTATGTTCTTCTGTTAATTTTGGACTCTGAGGAAAGTCTAACGAAATAAAACCGGCCAAATGTTATTCGGGCTCGCGCACGAATGGTTCCGTACCATTATCTATAAAAACGGCAAAAAATCACGTTTGTAGTATGGGAGCCCCTTTGAATATTTATTTTATTCTATACTTATTTTAGTATTTTTTGTTATAGCGGCAACATAAATACATCATCTGTGAAAATTTCAACTGTTTAGTCACGTCATGGTTCATGATACACAGTCTGGTGACAGACGGACAGACAGCGGAGCCTCATGCTGAGGCAGAGCCATTTTGTTACTTGAGTTACACCTCGTACCTTCATATCTGTTTCTTCTTAGTTTAATACGTGTTTCTGTGTAGCTCATGTATACAAATAAATATGTATTCTTTCTTCTTTCTTTCTTTCCTTAGTAATAGGGTCCCGTTTTACCCTTTGGGTACGGAATCCTAATAAAAACGATGTAATGGAATCCCGCTGCCACTACTTCATGACCTTGTAACAACATCATCATAATTATGTGATACAAAACAAATATTATGTTGTTTACCGATGACCTTACCTAATGGATAAGTAACAGTAAACTGCTAAGTTAGAGGCCAAGGTTTACGATGCGGTCTAATGGTGTTTACCGATAAATCAAAATAATAACTGGGTATAAGCTCACAATAATGCCTCATATGAATAAAGTTTGATAGATGATAAAACGTGTAACATTGAAATAAAATGTGGCATCGAAAACATAATAATTATTTAACAGAGTCCTAAACATCTAAAATACTGCAATGACAGCCTACCTACTAACTGCTTCTCATAAACAGATTATTAAAATATTTTTTCACTCCTCTTGCTCAAAAAGTCCGTCATTGTAGCGTTCCAGAGCGTGGATAAAATAGCATATTTGCCTCTAGAAGAAAAAGTAATTGATTATTAATTTTTGTAGTTATTATCATTAGCCTACAAAATTAATGAATAAAGACTCGACTTTCAGATGTTACATTTTTGAATACCTATGGAACTTAAGTGACCTACATTTTTTTGCACTAGCATTTCTTGACGATCTCTGGATGTACCACAGAATATATAATAGTACAAGACAAAGGATGTACGTACCATGGACTTCTAAGTCCATGGGATGTACAGACCGTTCACCGTAAGTTGGCACGTGCCATGAAGTATTTACAGGTGCCATCTTACGGTGAACGACCTGTATAAGGCAGTGTGTTTGTCAGGATTTTAAAAATAGTTGGTAGGTATTACGTATTACCGCCAAAACTAATTCAAATCGAGAAAGTGAACTTGCCAAATTATTTGAGAATATGATCAGTGAAAATGAAGTGAAAAACCAGTGCATTCGTTTGCTGGGGGGTTTTGAACCTAGTTATTTATTTTAAACTTACCTAGTCTAAATTCAGGTTTTGTATATGGTACTAGAGTGGGTTTAGTGAGTAGTAAGTTCTAATAATGTTGTTTTTTTCCAGGTATGTACCCATGACCTCCGACACGTCTATTCTAAAGTCACCAAATACGGAACTCATATCTGCAACATCAACATTTGGCCTCAACTAAACTACGTCGACCTTCTAAAGGACGTAGGTATAGAAGTGGTTTTCCAATGTCTTCGCCTGTTCAGTAAGTGTACTTATAAGAGGAATAATATGTAGGAAGCTGTCATGAGTCAATAAAATCTACACAGTTATTGCTGTGGTGTGTCCGGCCTAAGAATAGACCCCTCCGTCTCCTCCCGTGGATGTCGTAAAGCCGACTAAGGGATTACCCGGACTTGTTGATAAGGTTCGTTGGTCATATACCTAGTCATATAGTCATAGATTATAGTCATTTATTTCCTCTTTAGACATTTTACATGTACTGATAGGTATCTAAGTATATAGGTAAATGCATCGACGTAAATAAAATGAATGGACGGGCCTTAGGGAACGATAGTTTTGAAGCTTCTAAACAGACCTAGCTAGTATACTTCGCTTCAGTCAGTCTTTGTCACGGCAACGAGTGACAGCTATGCTGAAAAATACCAAAATTAGATACCTTGGTAATACAATGCCTTCCTGTGCTTTTCTGCAAGTGCAAACAACACAAGAAATACAAATAAAGCTTCAGGCATCGCATTTAATTCGTAAGTAAAGGTTTTGTAATATAATTTTCATCAATTGATAAAAAACTTATAAATCGTCGTGTGGTAGGAAAACTACATAACTAACACATTTTGCGAAATCGACTTTATTGCATGGTTATGATGGCCCATACATGTCGATGGACACGTCTTGCTCTAGAGGACGAGCGACAAGGAGGACTACGCCCCAGGACATTATCTCAATGTTCCCCACTCTGAATGAAAGTTAACAGACACAAGTTTATACTCGTAGATAGTTTTAATTTTAGTCGACATACCTTTTTCTTTTTGATACTTAGAAATATTGTGTTCCACAATTTTTTTTCATTTTATAAGCATTAGTCGTATGATAAGTTTGTTATGTCACTTTGAATTTATAAGTCTGCTAAAATAATGTAGGTGTTTCAGTAGTTTTCTAATATTCAGTCTTGATAAAAAGAAATGATTATAAGTTGGTTTTATTTTAAAATGTATTTGAATATTATATAAATCTATACCCATGGATAGGATTGTCATATTCAAATAAGTAAATAATAGATCATTTCAATTATTCAAATCTTTGGCGAGTGAAAAATACATAGTCGTTTTTTTATTTTTTTCTCTTAATCAAAAGAACTAAAATGTATTATCATTAAATTCGAAAATAGATACAGTACCAATCTATTACATATCAAAACACGGACTGAAAAATTAGTTACGATAAAAAAGTTATTGCCATTATTGACGCAATAAAACAGTAAATCGCGTTTTTCTCGCGATGTTGGTTTTGTTGTTGTTATTACTTATTTAGTTTTCCAACTACAGCGACGAAATATTTGACAAGACTTCACGCATGACGGATGGTCCGGTACAGACTTCAAAAAAAACTGATGCCTAAGGGGTATCGTATTGATTTAGAATTGTAATTTGCATTATTTACGTCAAAACATTGCTAAGCACGTCGCTTTAGGTAATTGCATATAATATGTAATGGCATGTTAATTAACCTTATAGCTTTCCAAAAAAAATCTAAGGTAAACAAAAATGGATAGAAGTCATAAGACGAGCAAGAACGGACGACTTTTGGAAGTGGAATACATTTTCCCGTATTTGCTCTGATCATTTTCTACACAATGAATTCTATACGCCAAAAAACGGTTAGTAGTAGTAGAGCTTTTTTGTGAAAGAGTTCGTCCGGGGAAGTACTACCACCATACCTGTTTCTGCCGCAAAGCAGTAGTGCTCGCATTGCTGTGTTCTGGTTTGAAGGGTAACGGTGCCGATGAAATTACGGCCACATGGGACTTTTCATCTTTATGTTTCAGGGTGGCGGGCGCAGTGGAATGCCACATAGGGCGCGTCCTAGGTGGACGTGACCTGAGGTAATGCAATGTTCATAGGCAGAGGGTACCACTTAACATCAGGTGGGCCATCTTCTTGATCTGTCATTCCAAGTAGTATAACGACCTCTGTGGCGCGGCTGGCGATGGTTCGCCTGCGACGCAGGAGGTTGCGGGTTCGATTCCCGCCTCGGAACAAATATTTGTGCGTTCTACAGATATTTGTTCAGGGTGTTCTGGGTGTTTTCTATGCATAATAAAAAATATCTATCTATGTAATGTATTATATTAAGTATATCAGTTATCTAGTACCCATAATACAAGCTCTGGCTTAGCTTGGGGCTAGATAATGTTGTGTGAATTTGTCCAGCATTATTTATTTATTTATTTATTTATTTATTTATAAAAAAACTCATTGTGTAAAATTCTTAAAACTGCACTCTGCAGTTTCTTAAATACTGGAATTTTTATACATTTATGTTTCCGTACGATTTTTATGATATTTTCTTAGTTAATTGAGTGATGAAAAATATATTTTTCACAAATTGATTGAGCTGAAGACCTTAGGTGGACTTGCTTTTCTATTGATTTATATTGTGTATGTTTGAGAGCTGAAAAATAGATACGTAACTACATAAAACAGAAGGGAACCATGTATTTTTGTAAAAGTTTCATTCAATAATTGCATTTTTTTCGGTGATTTGTTGTACTATAAACCTACTGAAATAACTTTAGAAAACACATTGCATCTGTTAAAGTATTAAGTATTAAAAAAATACAGTTTTTAAGAAGTTCAATAATTTAATTTCACCTAGTTTATTTAAAAGACCGCCAGGAGTGGCGCTATAGAGAAGAGGCCTTTACTCAGCAGTGGCTGGATAGATAGATAGATAGTTTATTTGTTGACCGTACCCTGAATCCGAATTGTCTTATTTTTCACGGACGTTTTGTATGGGTAAGGCCAGTCCATTTATTTTACTTTGGTCGAAGGGTAAATGTCAGTTTCACATAGCTTTCACGGTAGGTACCTAAATTTCACAATTTCAAATTATAAATATAGGAAAGTAACAATATAATGCAATACAAATCTCAAAAATGCATTCAAAAAGTTTTAGTTTACCCTGACTTGTTGATAAGATTCGTTTGTATAAGATTTGTCCTGCCTGCTAGCTTATTATGTAATGTGTTATTACTGGAACAAAGCGTTAGCCGAGTCAGTCGTGGGAAGCAATGGCGGCGATGAGCTCACCACTTCATTCATTCATTCATAGACACACGCCACACGGGGAAAACCCCGAAAGGGTAGGCAGAGCCTCAAATGGGCCTCTTTTCACCGTGGGTCACACCATCGTGGGATATAGACGTGACAAGTGGTGAACTCATCGCCGCCATTGCTTCCCACGACTGACTCAACTAACGCTTTCTTCCAGTAATATAATATATTCCTTAAATAAACTAGCAGCCAGGACAAATCTTATACCAACGAATTTTACAAACAAGTCCGGGTAATCCCTTAGTCGGCTCACCACTTGTCACGTTATATTCCACGATGGTGCAACCCACTGCGAAAAGAGGCCCATTGAGGCTCTGCCTACCCCTTCGGGGAAAAAGGCGTTTTGGGGTCTTCAGCTCAATCAATTTGTGAAAAATATATTTTTCATCACTCAATAAACTAAGAAAATATCATAAAAATCGTAAGGAAACATAAATGTATAAAAATTCCAGTATTTAAGAAACCGCAGAGTGCAGTTTTAAGAATTTTGCACAATGAGTTTTTTTATACTACTTGGAATGACAGATCAAGAAGATGGCCCACCTGATGTTAAGTGGTACCCTCTGCCTATGAACAGTGCATTACCTCAGGTTACGTCCACCTAGGACGCGCCCTATGTGGCATTCCACTGCGCCCGCCACCCTGAAACATAAAGATGAAAAGTCCCATGTGGCCGTAATTTCATCGGCACCCTTACCCTTCAAACCGGAACACAGCAATGCGAGCACTACTGCTTTGCGGCAGAAACAGGTATGGTGTTAGTACTTCCCCGGACGAACTCTTTCACAAAAAAGCTCTACTATTACTAACCGTTTTTTGGCGTATAGAATTCATTGTGTAGAAAATGATCAGAGCAAATACGGGAAAATGTATTCCACTTCCAAAAGTCGTCTGTTCTTGCTCGTCTTATGACTTCTATCCATTTTTGTTTACCTTAGATTTTTTTTGGAAAGCTATAAGGTTAATTAACATGCCTTTACATATTATATGCAATTACCTAAAGTGACGTGCTTAGCAATGTTTTGACGTAAATAATGCAAATTACAATTCTAAATCAATACGATACCCCTTAGGCATCAGATTTTTTTGCAGTCTGTACCGGACCATCCGTCATGCGTGAAGTCTTGTCAAATATTTCGTCGCTGTAGTTGGAAAACTAAATAAGTAATAACAACAACAAAACCAACATCGCGAGAAAAACGCGATTTAATGTTTTATTGCGTCAAAAATGGTAATAACTTTTATATCGTAACTAATTTTTCAGTCCGTGTTTTGATATGTTATAGATTGGTACTGTATCTATTTTCGAATTTAATGATGATACATTTTAGTTCTTTTGATTAAGAGAAAAAAATAAAAAAACGACTATGTATTTTTCCCTCGCCAAAGATTTGAATAATTGAAATGATCTATTATTTACTTATTTGAATATGACAATCCTATCCATGGGTATAGATTTATATAATATTAAAATACATTTTAAAATAAAACCAACTTATAATCATTTCTTTTTATCAAGACTGAATATTAGAAAACTACTGAAACACCTACATTATTTTAGCAGACTTATAAATTCAAAGTAAGTGACATAACAAACTTATCATACGACTAATGCTTATAAAATCAACAAAATGAAAAAAAATTGTGGAACACAATAATTCTAAGTATCAAAAAGAAAAAGGTATGTCGACTAAAATTAAAACTATCTACGAGTATAAACTTGTGTCTGTTAAGTTTCATTCAGGGTGGGGAACATTGAGATAATGTCCTGGGGCGTAGTCCTCCTTGTCGCTCGTCCTCTAGAGCAAGACGTGTCCATCGACATGTATGGGCCATCATAACCATGCAATAAAGTCGATTTCGCAAAATGTGTTAGTTATGTAGTTTTCCTACCACACGACCATTTATAAGTTTTTTATCAATTGATGAAAATTATATTACAAAACCTTTACTTACGAATTAAATGCGATGCCTGAAGCTTTATTTGTATTTCTTGTGTTGTTTGCACTTACAGAAAAGCACAGGAAGGCATTGTATTACCAAGGTATCTAATTTTGGTATTTTTCAGCATAGCTGTCACTCGTTGCCGTGACAAAGACTGACTGAAGCGAAGTATACTAGCTAGGTCTGTTTAGAAGCTTCAAAACTATCGTTCCCTAAGGCCCGTCCATTCATTTTATTTACGTCGATGCATAGACTGCTAAAAGCATAACTTTTTGGCTTTCATTTCAATTCAATTCAATATCTCTGTAACACACGTTTGATCGCTGACGCGTCGCGGCCCGGGGATCACGTGGCAGGCGGGCCTTGAACCGCCGGAACTTCACCCCATTCGGTCAGAAGTTGGGTCTTCACACTTTGCCGTAGTCGTGTAATAACTGACTGAGTACGCTTGCAGTTTGAGCAAGCGTTGGAGTGCTGTATTAGTTTTCCAATGATATCGCTCCACAAGGCCTTGCTTCGAGCCGAGGTCTAACTACTCGTTTTCCCACGCGTGTTAAGAGTTGCTACTACCGTGCTTTCTATGGTAACGTTGTACGGTCAGAGCATAGTCAATGCATAGAAGTCTCTTTTTTTTAATACCTACTAGGTATTTGGAATGGCGGATCAAGCAGATGGCCCACCGGATGTGGTACCCTCTGCCTATGAACAGTGCATTATCACATAGGTCACGTCACGTCCACCTAAGACGCACCCTATGTGGCATTGCACTGCGGCCGCCACCCTGAGACATAAAGATGAAAAGTCTCATGTGTCTGTAATTTCACCGGCAACCATACCCTTCAATCCAGAACACAGCAATGCGAGTACTATACTGCTTTGCAAAAGAAATAGGTAGTGAAACATCTATAAAATTTTCGTAAACTAGTTTGTCTGATTCGTAAAAAAACAGCAACCCTTCCTTCTTTTTTTATGAGCGTCGTCAGGATGGCAACCTTTTTTTGAAGTGGATCATTTTGGGTCTTTTCCAAGTGTCATTGTCAGTTTAGTTCTTTCGTCGTCAAGAGATGGCACTCGCGTAAATTTTGGTATTAGGTACCTACTTTTTAAATTTTATCATGGCAATGGAGAACTTCATTAAATCAACGTAAATAGTTACAAAAAAAAATGCTTTGTGATTATTGTTTTATCTGTGGTGATAGTTACGTATTTTGAAATATTTACTGTTCTAAAACTGTCGCTAACGCCATCTAGTGAGAGATAAATAATGCTAAAATGACACGAGGAAAACTCGCTCATTGACTGCTGTGCTGTTCCAACGCAACCAAACCTAGAAGACCCAGGCAACAAACTCGGGTAAAAATGAAACAACAGAACTGTATAATGTATGAAACGCAAAACCCTGTGTACAATAAGAAGAGTCAGAAATAACTTTTGCTCCAATAAAATTAGTGCTTCCATCTACCGGGATCAAAGCGAACTGAGGACGACATATCGCATTGAATTTACAACTCTCAAACTTTCAAAACACAATCATTAACGCTAAGTGCAGTGTACGCATCCATTACAATAACTCAGCGTACTTCAAGACGTAGGTACTGCATTTAAGGTGGAACGTTTCGAATGTGGCGCGAAATTAAAATTGTACACAGACAGCTCATCAGCACTCTTGAGATAGCAAAACCTGATTTTTGCGGAAACTAGGAGACCTACCACGCATTTTTTTAATTTTTTTAAACTAGGTCTACAAATAAACAAGTAAATATAAAATGGAGACCCAATTAAAAGTTTCCACACATATTACAGAATTAAACAAGAAATAAAAAATAACAAGTAGGCAGACAAATTACTATTAAGCATATAAAAACTACAATCTATAAATTAGGTACCTAGCAAAGTAAAGTAAATATAATTAAGCACACGCTTTAAAGTTGTGGAGGAGGTATTGAACAAGTCAATATCGACTTCTCGCCATACTGTATATATTCTGTACTCTCGCGCCCCTCTTGATTTTTTTGATTGTCTCATAAATAGCATTAGTTTAGCGGTAACCTCTGCCTTTAACAATGCATTACCTCATAGGTCACGTCCACGCGCCCTACATGACATTGCACTGCGCCACTCAAAAGTCCCAGGTGCCAGTAATTTCACCGGCAACCGTACCCTTTAAATTGGAACACAGCAATGCGAGCACTACTGCCTTGCGGCAGAAATAGGTACCTATGGTGGTAGTACTTCCCCGGACGAACTCTTTCACAAAGAATCTCTACTACTACTAAAACCACTGGTTCTTTCAGCATTGGTCATTAGGCCCGTTTCAGGGCCACAATACCTCAAGCTGGCCACTGACCTAACGTAGAGTGACCAAAACAGAACCGGTGACACAAAGCTAGTTTAGATATCAGTGTCAATTTTAGTTTGACGACGTAGTTGATTTTAGCGCGTCGGGCGAGTAGCCGGCTGAGATGCGAAAGGTTGCTGGTTCGATTCTCGCTGCGGGACCATTTTTATTATGATCAGCAAATATTTGTTCCGAGTCTGGGTGTTATACCATGGTACTCGTAGTTTCTGATACCCACGACACAGGGAATCCTAGTGTGGGATCAGGACTATGTATGTGACTGTTGGGTGTTATGTTATGTTATGTTATAATTCTTGATATCAGAAATCTGTTTATATGAAACAAAAATACAGCTACTAGAATTACATAACAAATCCATTCTAAAAATATTCAAACAAAAGTTATACTCAAGTGGGTTTAAAATCAGAGGTGTCTAATATAACATATTTTTACACAATTCATTATCGACCTTAGGGTATAATCAATACGGTTTTAAAATGAGTGTTTGAAGGGTATTATTATAGGATGCTTGTATGAAATAATGTAGTCTGTGCTCAGAAGAAAGCGAGCCTTGTTCTGACACTTGACACTGTGTGCGTTTCCATTGTACGATACGATTTAAGTGGTATAATAATCAAAATAAACATGTCGTATATTTCGGGTATAGGTAATCTTAACGAAACGATGAATTATTTTTTGATTCATCATCATCGTCATCATCATCAGCATTTGGCCGTTCACTTCTGGTAGAGGCCATATAATAACATAATCACATATAATACTATGGGGGGGATTTGCCGTAATCAACACGCTTGACAGGCGGATTGGTGATCGCAGTATTGGTGATGAATACTACTCAGGTGGATGCTGCTGGTCATCCGCTGGTACAATTCCTGAGTCTGCTATAGTAACATCCACGGGAGGAGACGGATATGTTTATTCAAAGACCGGACTCACCACGGTAAATTCATTGATTGGTAAACACGAAATAATGTTTTACAAACATCTAATAAATACATATTTAAAGATATCATCAAATAGATATTCTAATATAATATCTAACAGTTGTTCTAATGAGACCATAATCTTTATTAACGGAAAGAATAATATAACCAATACAAGTAAATAAAAGTAGATATGAACAAATGAAACAGCTGTGCTACCTGAAGACCGCTGCTAACGATCTAAAGGTAGCTCAACTGATCCAAATCACTACAAGACGGAAGAGTCCCTGAGATGTTGGCTGCATTGCCACGCTTAATGGCAATACTAATGCGTTGACCCAGATCAGAGCTAGCTCTCGGGTCACGGGTCGCATCGACCAGAAGCCCTAAAATAATTTTGAAAACGCGAAGGGCCCCGGTACCCCACGTACTCAGAGTCTCGACCCCAAAAGTATAATACCTAGGTGTTCTAATAGTATATTATAACAGATATTCCAATTAAATATTTCTGTTTTACAACCCGCACGGTATCGCATTTTCAACGTGATCTATTTCCACTCGTCCGTAACCCGTATTGAGATAGCCGTATTAGAAATAGGTCGATACTGTCATAAATCTGCGATTTAAATGTTTAATGGCACATTTACATTTCAGATGCAATCATGTTATATTTCTTGACAGAATGTTCCTGACCTAGACGCGTTAGTACTGTAATAAACCCAGAACATTTAATATTGTCGAGTATTAGAACTCTGTCGCATTAGCCAAAAACGTACAGACGTATACATGCGTCCTGCCTAGGCTGCCTATAATTTAGTACGCCTACTTGACAAAAGATGGCGCTAGAAAATCTACACCCACGAGAGACCGCAAATAGGTCCGTACGTAACAGTATTTTTGCTCCTGGTCCAAAAACGGGTAACGTTGTTAAAGTTTCCCTGATATACCTATAAGGTTTTGAATAATATTTTAAAGGGGTGGTGTGTCCGGCCTAAGAATATACCCCTCCATCTCCTCCCGTGGATTTCGTAAAAGCCGACTAAGGGATTACCCGGACTTGTTTGTAAGATCCGGGTATAAGATTTGTCCTGCCTCGAAAGTGTAATTACTGGAAAAAAGCGTTAGCAGAGTCAGTCGTCAGACGCAATGGCGGCGATGAGCTCATCACTTCTCTCGTCTATTTCCCACGATGGTGCAACCCACAGTGACTTTTGGGGAAAAAGCGTGTATGTATTTTAAATATTGAAACCAGCTTATATATTATATAACAATGCGTTAGAATTATTTCAAAGACGACCCAGCCAATAAAAATATTACAATTGATGACCAGATCATGCAGTAACTTAAAGTTAAAGGTATACATCAACATCATCATCATCAGCCAGACGTCCACAGAATAACGTAAAACAGTGGATCCATACAAATCTCAAGAGGGCAGAGATCGGTCAGTAATTCACCAGTAATCGCTTAGCGGTGAACGCATTCGAGCCGACTATTCAAAATAACTCCGTGTAATGCAGTAAGTAGTAATATTATACCCTTCGACCAAAGTTTATTTCTTTGGTCGAAGATTATACCTACGGGATATATTCTAAGAAAATATACCAGTAATGCAAGGGATTTGTAATATTAAAAATATTTGTTTTCATTTGATTTGAATGGCGAAACCAGGGGCTGCCAAGAGTCATCATCAGCCCACACTACTAGTCCACTGCTGGACATAGGCCTCTCCCAATACGCGCCACTCAGCCCGGTGTTCGTCTCTTCTCGTCCACTTTCTGCCCGCCGCCTTCGATAGGACATCGCTCCACCTAGCCAGAGGGCGCCCCACGCTACAAAGTTCATAGTTCATTTATTCATAACAGATATTATTTGTTACATGTCATATACTTTACATAAGTACCAATAACAAGTTTTCTATGAAAAAAAACGTTTGCCTATACGCGGTCTCTGGACTCAAGGAGACGCTTACCCCAACGGTTGTCGTTTCTTCACCATAATAATATATGACCAGCCCATTGCCACTTCAGCTTGCTAATCCGGTGGGCTTTGTCAATAACTTTAGTTCTCTGTCGGATAATCTCATTTCGGATTTTATCTTTCAGAGAAACTCCGAGCATAGCCCGTTCCATAGCTCGCTGTGCAACCTTGAACTGGTGGATTAGTCATACCGTGAGTGTCCACATCTCTGCACCATAGGTCATTACTGGTAGAACGCACTGATTGAAGGCTTGTCTTTAGGCATTGTGTTATAGGTGACGAGAAGACTTGGCGTAGTATTCCGAACGCTGCCAAGCCTAACTGAATATTGGCTTGTCTTTAGGCATTGTTTTATAGGTGACGAGAAGACTTGGCGTAGTATTCCGAACGCTGCTCAGCCTAACTGAATATTGGCTTGTCTTTAGGCATTGTTTTATAGGTGACGAGAAGACTTGGCGTAGTATGCCGAACGCTGCCCAGCCTAACTGAATATTGGCTTGTCTTTAGGCATTGTGTTATAGGTGTCGAGAAGACTTGGCGTAGTATTCCGAACGCTGCTCAGCCTGACTGAATATTGGCTTGTTTAACGCTAAGTCCGAGGGTTAGTGGAGTTCCACAGTCACAAACGCAGACGTTAGGTTAAAAGAAATAAAGTTTAATCGTTCACACACACAATTAGCAGACAAAACACAACATAGGTAGGATGATACAGTCAGTTACACAGAATGTTTAAAATAGCGTCGGTCGGATCGCGGAGCGAAATAACATGAACGCGTGCGCATTGCATTTTTTTCTCTGGGCCGACTCTTCGATTGACCAGCCAAAGTTGATCATACCTGCCGCTGTCATTTGGCGCTTCGATCGCTGCACATCGGATCACGCATGTGCGAACAGACGCGCTCTGATTGGTTGAGCGCGTCAGGGCCACGCGTTGCAATGGAAACGAAATAGGGTTCATAGCGTTTAATATGAAACCCATACAAAGCTATCCCAAATACGAGTGTTCCATACCTTCGCGCTACAATCTCCCCCGATAGCCCTACTGAGCGCCCCCGCTGTTGGGCTAGCATTCGGTTATGAATCGGCGCGGCCTACCTCGCTTTCTCTTCTCCCTGACCGGAGGCTGGATTGGACCGATGAAAGGTGTGAGGTGCGAAACGTGATATTTGCCTACCCGTTCCCCAGTCTGCGTGCTTTCTAATATAAATGTCGTGGGGCTAATGATCTGATGTATCTTGTATGGGCCGTCGCGGCGTGGAATAAATTTCGCGGACTGGCCACGGCCTACATCGTTCTGCCCTTGTGTCTTCAGCAAGACGAGATCCCCTACCTGGTAATCTGGTGGGGGCCTTCTTCCCTTGTCCGCGTTGCGTTTATAGACTTCCTGTGCCTTCTCGTGAGTATCCCTAGCCTCGTCCAACGTCGCCGCTATTTTCTTGAGATAGGGAGTGATACCCGGTACGAAGTTATCGTTCTCTAGTATCGCCCTCATGTCTGTCGCGGAGTCTGATGGTGCTCGGAGTTCTCTCCCGAATGTGAGGTAGGATGGAGAAAACCCAGTACTAGAAGTGACAGCGGAGTTCATAGCAAACCTCACCGACGCAAGATGCAAGTCCCACGTGTCGTGATCTTGACCTACGAGCATCGCCAACTGAGGTTTAAGGTCCCTATTTTTCCTTTCAATAGGGTTAGCTTCCGGGTGGTAATACGGCGTGAGCGACTGGGTGATCCCCAATACGTGACACACCTGTTGCATTACTTCGCTTACAAACTGCACCCCGTTGTCGCTGATTAGACGACGGGGAACACCGTACCTAAGGAAAACCTCATTTGTCAAAGTTTGAGCGCACTCTGCGCTGGTGGCGCTCTCGAGCGGGAAAAGTTCCACCCAGCGCGAACAAACGTCTTCTACAATGAGGACCCACCTGTTCCTCCTCGGTGTCTCGACGAGGGGCCCAAAAAGGTCCACCGAAAGAACCTCGAACCGTCTTGACACAGCGGGTGTTTGTAACAATCCCGCTGGTTTTCTGTTATCAGCTTTGTACCGTTGACACGGGACACAGCTCTTGATGTAATTCGTCACGAAAGTGCGCATGCCAGGCCAGTAGTAACGCGCGCGGATGCGACTCACCGTCCGTTCCACGCCCAAGTGGCCGGCTGTAGGCGCGTCGTGAAGGTCCGCCATAACCTTGCTGCGCTCATGTTCGGGTACTACTAGGCATGCGTCCTCGCTGTCATCGGTCTCTAAGCTGTATCTGTATAAAATACCGTCGGATATTGTATATCCACGGTCTGACCACGGTCTCCCCCTGGAGGGTTCGTCGGCTTCCAGGTCGTCGATGATCTTACATACCTCGGGGTCAACTCGTTGGTTGTCGCGGATATCCCTACTGCTCCTCTTCGGCATGTCGACGACGGTAAGACACATGTCACAGTCAGCGTCCTGCGAGCCTACAGGCCTCGACAGTGTGTCTGCCACTACGTTCGAACGTCCGGGGGTATATCCGATAACAATATTGAATTCCTGCAACGTTAGGGCCCACCGGGCTAATCGGCCGCTCGGTGACCTTTGATTCATCAGCCAGCGTAGGGGCTGATGGTCCGTCCTAACTTTAATTTCGGCTCCCTCTATATAGCCGCGGAACTTACCTACTGCCCATACGACTGCCAGAGCTTCGCGCTCCGTCGTCGAGTAGTTTCGTTCAGCGCTAGTGAGAAGTCTGCTCGCGTACTCTATCGGTCTCTCGTCAGGGCCCTCCCCCTGCATGAGGACCGCACCTAGACAGTACCCGCTGCTATCCGTACAGAGGACGAACGGCTTCGTGTCATCTGCTTGACGCAGGATAGGGGCAGTTACCAGGAGGGATTTGATGTGTTCAAATGCCCTCTGTTGTTCGGCGTCCCACTTCCACGAGCTCGTTTTCTTCAGGAGGCTTGTGAGGGGCCTTGCAGTCTCTGCATAGTTAGGAATAAAACGCCGAAACCAGTTAGACGTTTGTAAGAAACACTTCAAGTGTTTGACATTCTGTGGAATAGCCATACCTTCGATCGCCGCAGTTTTATCGGGGTCCACTTGAATACCTCCCGGGACGATGACATGGCCTAGGAACTTAACAGAGTCACGTGCAAAATGACTCTTCTCTCTGTTCACTCGTAGCTTGAACATCTCTAGACGATCAAAAACTGCTTCCAGATCAGCCAGATGCCGCTCAAAAGGTCCTGGTGATAGCAGCACCAGGTCATCAAGATACGCCAGAAGTTCCACCCCCTTCAGGTTGGATCGAAAGCGATCAATGAGTCTTTGAAAGGTTGCACCAGAGTTGCGTAGTCCCATAGGCATCCGTTTATACCTATAGGTTCCTAGTGGGCTGATGAAGGTGGTTTTGTCTTGGTCCTCAGGAGACACGTTCACCTGATGATAACCGGCTCGAAGATCTAATGTCGTCATATACTCACTAGTCTTGGCCGCATGGAGTACGTCTTCAATACGCGGAAGTGGGTATCTGTCCGGTTCTGTCACCGCATTGAGCTTCCTGTAGTCTATGCAGAGCCTCCAGCTCCCATCTTTCTTCGCGACGAGGACGACATTGGAGGCCCACGGGGACTCACACTCCTCGATGACATCGTCTCGGAGAAGCTTCTCAAGCTCTTTCTGCAGGGCCTCTTTCCTGTTCTGCGACATCCTATAAGGTGGGGACGCAATGGGCTCCTGGTCTGTACATACCTTGATATGGTGTGTAGCGAACTCCGTGGCGGGTCCGTTTACTGCGAACTGCGCGGACCTACGCTCGATAAACTCGTCGAGTGTTCGCCTCTGCTCATAACTGAGCTTGGATCCTTCATCTTCACGCAAAGAGAGACTTACAGATTCGGCGCGCATCAATTCCGCAGCGGACGAACTCAACGGACACTCGCGGATAAAATCATGTGGTCGTTCGGGTTCGTTCACAAACGTCCCCCTACTGTGGGCAACGTCCACCACCATGCCGGCTCGTGACAAGAACTTGACGCCTAGGAGCGTCCTAGTCTCGTCGCCGGGTAGCACCAAAAAGTCAGCTGATACCTCGCGTCCCTCTAAGGTCACTGGTACTTCAGCCTCTAATAACTTTCTCTCTACTCTTGAACCGTCAGCCAGACGTATACCACATTCAATCTCGCGGAATTCCACGCCGGAATCTAACAATATTTTATATAAACTAGGACTGGCAATACAATGTGTGGCACCGGTATCAATTATCGCCACACCGCTACGACCCATAACATTAATATTTACTAATGGGTGCGAAGCACTTTTGTACGTGACTGCACTACATGCGTGCGCTACCGAAGTTTCGATCTCAGAATTATTTCCGATGTCGGACCTATTCTCGTTGTTGGAACGTTCGTCGACATCGGATCTCTCGATGTCGGACATTTCCTCGACATCGTACCTACATCTCGACAACTTGCTATCTACAACCGCAACATTAAAATCGGTCGTCTTCTTGCTATCTCCGTTGCACACATCACACTTCGATCGGACCACGCCCACTTTCCCGCAACCGTAACACCGAATTTCTCTACGCTGATTACTACTATTATTATTATTATTCGTAATGGGTTTACTAGAATCGGCTTTCTCCCGGTTGCGGCATTCCTCTGCGGAGTGCCCGAACATTCTACAAAAATTACAGCGGGTTCTCCTAGGGCGGGGCTCACTCGTATTTGGGGTAGAATTCGCGGGTAAATTTCCCTTCGACCTACGGCAGGGGCCAACTTTGGGTAATCAATCGAACTCACCTGAGGGTTGGTCGTTACCTCCTTGGACTCTCTTACGGCATCCTCCGCGATCCGTGCGTCGCACAATAACTTATCTAAACTTATGATACACTCGCGGGACACTCTCTTTTTAACTCTACGATGTAACAAGCCGTAACACATGTCGATCTGAGCACTCTCCGGTAACACATACGGTAACTTCGCTAGCAATGCCCTAATGCGACACAGAAACACTTCTGCACGTTCATCGTCTCGTTGTTCAGCGGCGAAAATCTGTCTGAAGATTTTATGCGCCGGTTGGGTCACGCCGTATGTCGCACGAAGCCGGGCGAGGGCGTCGGGCCAAGATATGACCGACGCTTTGACGCCTCTCCACCATATCGCCGCCTCTCCTTCTAGCAGCATCGGTAGTCCTCGGAGTGCGTGGTCATCGCTGACGGCTGCGCACTCCTTGAAGATTTCTACAGAGTCTAGAAACGCTTCCAGCACTTCGCCGTCGTGTGAGGACCCGCTGAATCGCACCGTGCATTTGCTGAAGTTCCCACAGGAGGTTCCGGCGGGCGCTGGGGCTCCGCTGGTGATGCTCGTCCGTGGTGCGGATGCAGGCACATGTGTCGATGGTGCAGGTGCGCTCGGACTGGACGTGCTGAAGTTGCTGGTAAAGAGCGCGCTGATCAGGTTCCGGTTGGCTTCTGCCTGCGCGCGCGTGATGGTCTCCATCAACGTGGAGAGAAACTGCTCCGAGGGGGCTTGGAACGCTGGCGACTGCGTTGGCTGTGAGCCGCAAGTAATGGGTTCGTCAGCATTGCTGACCCCGCTGACGCTGCCGTTGTCCCCTTTCGGTGTGATATCACCCTCCTCATGTTCTCCTGCTTCTTGTTGTTGCTGCCGGACCGCTTCCTTTCTTGTCACCGGTGGCATTATCGCGTCACTCGCGAAGCACGCCGTTTGTTGGAAGGAATGTCCGGGTCACTAGGTCGTATGTTCTCGAGCCTACTCGAGCCACGGCGTCGAGCACGTGATTCGGCCACTTAGTTGGAGCGCCAATTTAACGCTAAGTCCGAGGGTTAGTGGAGTTCCACAGTCACAAACGCAGACGTTAGGTTAAAAGAAATAAAGTTTAATCGTTCACACACACAATTAGCAGACAAAACACAACATAGGTAGGATGATACAGTCAGTTACACAGAATGTTTAAAATAGCGTCGGTCGGATCGCGGAGCGAAATAACATGAACGCGTGCGCATTGCATTTTTTCTCTGGGCCGACTCTTCGATTGACCAGCCAAAGTTGATCATACCTGCCGCTGTCATTTGGCGCTTCGATCGCTGCACATCGGATCACGCATGTGCGAACAGACGCGCTCTGATTGGTTGAGCGCGTCAGGGCCACGCGTTGCAATGGAAACGAAATAGGGTTCATAGCGTTTAATATGAAATCCATACAAAGCTATCCCAAATACGAGTGTTCCATACCTTCGCGCTACACTTGTCTTTAGGCATTGTGTTATTAGGTGACGAGAAGACTTGGCGTAGTATTCCGAACGCTGCTCAGCCTAACTGAATATTGGCTTCCTTCTCAAAGTTGTGTCTACCTAATTGCAATATTTGGCGGAGGTAGGTATACGTAGTTATGAACATCTGAGTCAAAAGAGCCAAGAGAAAAATCTACACAGATTATGACAAGATCAAAAAATTTATATAATTTTCATCATATTTCCAAGGGCATGATAAAGCCCAAAATACAATTTGGATAAAATTTCTCGATATAAAAAAACTTGAACTTACCGCTACATAGACACACGACTTTTCCCCGAAAAGTAGTCGGATACCCAATGGGCCTCTTTTCACTGTGGGTTGCACTGCACTGTCGTGGGAATATTTAGGTGACAACACAGCACAGGGAATCCTAGTGTGGAGGCCAAGGTACTACTTGTAAATGTAATAAGCTACATACCTATTTTAGTTTTAAAGTATATTTGTAAGCTCTTCGCTTTATGTAAATGGTGCAAATAAATGATTTATAAGTTGGTGAGCTCATAGCCGCCATTGCTCCACGACTGACTCTGCAAACTCTCTCATATTTGATTTCAACTGACTATATCAAGTACAATATTCAAATTAAAAATATCTAAGTATACTACATTATAATACCGAGAGATCACCAGAAACACGATAGGACAATATTTTACTGATAGAAAAAAAAAAACAATGTTAAGTACCTCTACTTTTTGCCTGGTACGGAGGCCTGCAATGCTCTAAGGCCTAGATTCGATTGATCATTAAAATGGTGCATATTATTGGGTTAAAAATGAGATAGTTATTATCAATACAACAAAGCCGAGGGTTTACAGTAAGGGTTTTGTAAAATTATCTATATTTTACGAGATATTCAATAAAAACGCCTTTTTCGATCGGCGCGCGGCGTTTTTTTTGTATGAAGATTTCTGCCTGAGGTTGACACAGTCTTTTTTTTGTTTAACACGAGCGAAAACCCACTTGATGTTAAGCGGTAACCTCTGCCTATGAACAGTGCATTACCTCATAGGTCACATCCACCTAGGACGCACCCTACGTGGATATTATTATAATGATGAATATTATTGGGCTAAAAATTAGATATTTATTATCAATACTACGAAGATGAGGGTTTACTGTAAGGGTTTTGTAAAATTATTAATATTTTACGAGATACTCAATAAAAACCGCTTTTTCATGCGGTGCGAGGCGTTTTTTTTATGAAGATTTCTGCCTGGGGTTGGAATACGAAGACTACGAGAAGACTGTGCCAACCCCAGTCAGAAATCTTTATTTAAATCTTCTTCTAAACTTATTTTTTTATAAATCTATGAATTGTTTTTATTATTGTGAATGAATCAGGCTTCAGGCGTTTCGAAGCATTATGTTTTTTTTGAACTAAACCCTAGGAATATGGACTAAAGGCAACATTCATGCCTAAACCATAGGAAACTTTGTATATTTTCCTGTCAAATCAACAGCAAATTAAAAAATGTACACTTATTTTTCTATTCTTGACTATACCTATTTTATTTTTTTATTATTTGGGCCATTCGTTTAAGAGGGCTTTCTAAGATAGGTCTGTAATGCAGTATTGTGTGTAGGTATCTTTATTTTGTTTAATATTTTCTAGGCGATAATATCGTCTAGAAAATATTAAACAAAATAAAAATACCTACAAAGTCGTGTTTGTGCAAAGCACTGAGCACGCCAAACAGAAAGTAGAAGCCCAGAGGTGAATGATTTGCAAAGTGTTAATTGTAAGTGAGAACTCTTGTTTGTAACTGCAGCTTGCTTTTACTTTAATCAGGTACTTAATGAAATTGAAAATGGCAGTAACAGGATTGCAGTAAGTGACGCTGTTTACGATCTAGATTTGATCAGACTTTAGTGCAACTGGATTTAAATTTAAAACTGTTATTTTCTTACACTTATAAGTTAATAATGGTTTAATTGATTCAAGATGATGGAATAAGGAAGGTTCTTTGAGAATGAATAATAATCTCCCATTAATGAGCCTCATTTTGTTCTTGAAATGCAAAAGATTAAATTTTACTACACCACACATCATGTGCTATTTATCCAAGTTACAGGGGTTAAAATGCCACCAAAATTAGGTACACGAAATAACTCAAAAAAACACATTAAAATGTTATTAGATAAATAAAACTTTCAAAAATGGCAGATTTAATCCCCGCTATCCTCTATAGCCAATATTAGTTTATCGAAAAGGTGTGATGAAAACAGTATTATTGATTCCAAACCATTTCTTACCACCATAGGCCAATGCTTACCACGTATCTTACGTAGAATTTTAAACTAGCTTCCAGTGATTATATAGATCAGAAATATTCGGTAATAAAAAGTTTTTTTTTTAACTATCGGATGGAATCACTACACAAAGGCAATCCCAACAATGTAACGATTTAGGTGCTAATTGAATCGGCAAAAAGGTATTCTCGTTACCGTCTTTGTATTCAATGCCGATTGAACGTTCAAAAGTATCGATAATTGGAGGTGAGTTCAACATATCATTTGTAAAGCTTGTGGGATTGTTTTGTCGGACGCAACTTTATGTCGCAATTTTGCCTGTTTAGGTATCTCTGTCAACTAATTATAATTTTTAGGAATGACAAAGTAAATTGTAAGCGGCATAATATGCTACACAACAAAGAACAGTAACTATCGTCTAATAATAACATAACATGACATGACAACATAACACTGTTAATGTTTGCTTTCCCAAATAAACTAACTAAAAATAACACCCAATAGTCACATACATAGTCCTAGCAATTCTCGTGCTTTAGAGATTAAGTCTAATTCGGCATGTGTCGAAAAAAGATGGCGTATGTTGAATAATATATCCATGTATCTACCAAATTAACTCTGTATTTCAAAATTAATAAAACAGTCAAAAATGAACATTGACTGAAGTAGGTTGTTGTTTTTGTTAAAATGTATACTTAACTTCCTAGAATTTTTGCAAATTCCTTTGCGCATGCTGCGACCAAAAGTCGCACTTTATAATTCCAAGCTTCAATTGTGAGCTTTCTTCAAAGCGCCAACTGATTCCTCGTTACCGCAATTCCAATCGATTGTACCGACACATTAATTTGGAGAAAGGTGTTGAGAGCCATGTTGGTAACGCGAGTGTGTTATTTGTGAATAATTTATTGCAATGAATTGTTGAATCTTGGAATGTGTAACACATTATTAATAATGGAGAAAGGCTTTATGGTTCGGTTTGTACTTTTGATTGATTGATTTGTTGTACACTTTAATCTCGTGAATTATCTACACCATAATATATCTACACTAATATTATAAAGAGCAAAGATTTGTATTTTTTTTTGTGTATGTGTATGTTTGTAACGAATAAACACAAGAACTGCTGGGCCGATTTCAAAAATTCATTCACCATTGGAAAGCTACATTCACCCTGAGTAGTTTTTTTAATCAACCACGCCAAAATGGTTAAACCGATTTCGATGGGTAAACAGATAGATTGTGATGACCAGCCTTTTATCGCTATGACCAAACGTGACGTAGCGTGGCTTGTTACGATATCTGCGTGGAATCATCGTTTAGAATACATTACGACGTCACACGTTATTGGCAAGGAATCTCCTACGGTCATAACAAATAAGGGCCCTGGTTACGACTTTTTATCCTGCAGCCCAATTCTCGTAATAACAAGTACCTAATTAATTTTGTAAAAATTAAAAAAACCTTCCACGCTGTGACACGGCTGAACCGACTTTGATCAAACATAGCTAAGAACACTCCCAACAAATTCAACTTTTAAACACAAAAATAAACGAAATCGGTTCATCCGTTCGGGAGCTACGATGGGACAGACAGACACTCACACACACACAGACACGTCAAACAACACCCCTTCGTTTTTTCGTCGGGGGTTAAAAACAAATAGTAAGAGTCGGACTTCCTGAAGTCTTACTCAGACTAACATATTGTAAGTAAGTTCTATTTATCTGGGCCTAATAGTTATAAAAATAAATTATACGAAGAATAGTGTCATTCTGTGTACAGCTCGTTCACCGTAAGTTGGCACCTGCCTTGGTTGATGTGGTAGGTACTATAGTAGGTAGGGTACTTATCAAGGTCATCATTGTAGAATTATTGTATTCGCAAATAATTGTTCTGTCGAGTGGTGCTCAAACAGTCTTCTCAGTAGCATGGGTACTTAAGTGGTTTTTGTTTATTTATGAAACTAAATGCGAAAATTAACAACAAAGTAGAGTAGCAGCTTTGCCACAAAGTTGTGGGTTGTAGTTTTGTTGTTTTTCGGGCTCCGTTGGGATAAAAACTCGGTGAGTCCAGATTACGATGGGAGCTCCAAAACACGCAGCAATAAACATGTGTTCTGTCTGTGTTATTAATGTATTGTGTTCCCAAGCTGTGTGTATTTGCGTTTTAAAATAAACTATTTATTCTATTCTCTTCTATTCTACCGTTTTTCAATCCATTCTATTTCAGTACAGGTTTCATCATTTTTAGTCCATAAAACTTTGTTATGGATTATTGGGATGCGTTGGGAAAAAACTCTTGAGAAAGACTCTGTGAGTCCAGATTTTTGGGTGTCGATGGAAGCTACCGTTTTTAAATCCATTAAAATCCAATCTATTTCAGTGCAAGTTTCATCATTTTTAGTTTTATCGCTGGGCAATAAAATTTAATTCGGTGAACGTTTCCACAGCTCCAGAGTTTCCAAGTCTATGTCACAGTTTAAAGAAGAGTTACCACCATTAGTATACCCTAGTATTGTTAGTAGTAGAGTTTTTTGTGAAAGAGTTCGTCTGGGGAAGTATTACCACCATACCTATTTCTGCCGCAAAACAGTAGTGCACGCATTGCTGTGTTCCGGTTTGAAGAGTCCCGGTGAAATTACAGGCACATGAGACTTTTCATCTTTAATTTGTCTCAGTGTGGCGGGCGCGGTGCAATGCCACATAGGATGCGTCCTAGGTGGACGTGACCTGTGTGGTAATGCACTGTACATAGGCAGAGGGTACCGCTTACCATCAGGTGGGCAACCTGCTTGAGCCGTCATACCAAGTTGAATATTTAAAAAAAACCTATTCGTACTAAAAGTTTCGGTTCTACCTTTATAATGCGAACTGCTAAATAGTGGAATACACTACCGTCGTCTGTCTTTCCTGGAAACTATAATCTGGGTCTCTTCAAGGCTAGAGTGAAAAGGTGCATTCTAGACCTTTGTGCTCCATCTTCGGCCACATCGTCACTAACCACAGGTGAGATCGTGGACAAACAAAGGTCTTTAAATGATTAAAAGTTAGTCCAAATTGGCGTAACACAGTACCACTTAGATATTTCTTTTAAATATCTTGATAAGATCTTGACAGTTAAAATTGTTAACTATTACAGTAGTCAAGCTAAAAAGTTACTTGACAGCTGCATTTCAATCCGAAAATCGATTGAAATACCGTAATATAAATAAAACAAATACACAGACAGATTAGAAATAATTATTTTGTTTTATTTTTATTATGGCACAAATGACTGACAATCATGAAATAAGGTGCCACTAATAGACACCCTACATTAAAAACAAAGACTAAACAGTACGTACTCACACAAAAAATTATGATATATTATGATATGGCAACTAAGTAAGTAGTTACTACCATAGCATATTATGGATCTCTCACGAAAGACCAGCGTTTGGTAGCTTGCAGTCTACCAACTCATGCTGAGGCAGAACCATTTTGTTACTCGAGTTACACTTCGTACCTTCAATCTGTTTCCTCTTAGTCTAAGTTTATTATGTGTTTCTGTGTAGCTCTCGTATACAAATAAATATAATATTCTTTGTTTATTCCTTCTTTCATATTTCTTATTTAGTTATTTTTTTTTAGTCAAGTGATTAATTTCTCTGTTCTCCGTCTTTTAAACTATAATTAGTTTTTGTGATAAAGATAAAGATAATTTTCAAATGGCGGTCAATATTAAAGGAACATTGTATTATTTAAAAAAATGTGACTTACTTTATAAATATAAATATTTTAGTAAAAGTGCATTTTGAAACTGCATTCTAGTATATGCCGGTACCATCGTTAGAAATATTTGTCAAATCATTCTTAATAAATAACCTCATGTGAATGAAAACAATGGCATCATACCATGACTAACCATTAACCTTAGTGAACTCCTTTGTTTTGAAGTTAAAATAACCATCAGACCCGTTTAAATCATGGGTATTTATAAATTTATCTGGCGTGAGACATAAATCAATCTCCCTTGTACTTGGGATGCCAGCCTACCCATATAATACTAATAAAGAATTACATGAATAGTGTAACTAAAGTATGTATTAGTTCAAATGTTGTAGTTAGTTGTTTTAGTTCTAGTACCTGACTAGTAGTAAAGCTTTTTTGTGAAAGAGTTCGTCCGGGGAAGTACTACCACCATACCTATTTCTGCCGCAAAGCAGTAGTGGTCGCATTGCTGTGTTCCGGTTTGAAGGGTGAAATTGTGCCGGTGAAATTACAGGCACAACAGACTTTCATCTTAATGTCTCAGGGTGGCGGGCGCAGTGCAATGCCACATAGGGTGCGTCCAAGGTGGACGTGACCTATGAGGTAATGCACTGTTCATAGGCAGAGCGTAGGTACCACTTAACATCAGGTGGGCCATCTGCTTGATCCGTCATTGCAAGAAGTATTACAAAAAAAAAACAAGAAACTACGATGCAGTAGCGCCCTCAAAAAATTTGCGATGCTTGCAGACGGCAAATATGTGCTCACTAGCTTTTGAGACCAAATTGTTACACTTATTTATGCAAATCAATATATTTAATCTTGAAGAGAAACCTGAAGATACTGTTATTAGTAGCGTAGGTATATTTTTTACCCGCAATTATAATTAACTAATTAGCTAACAAAAAAAAACCACTAAGTACGGAATCTCCCGCTTGTCGTTCGATTGATTACAGCGCGTGTACATTCAACCATCTCATAATATTTGACCAAAAAAATACATACATACGTACATAAGCACACGCCTTTTTCCCCGAAAGGGTAGGCAGTGCCTCAAATGGGCCTCCTTTCACCGTGGGTTGCACAATCGTGGGATATAAGTAGTTTTATTCTAGCTAACAGCCAGCGTATTTATTATTACATAAATTCTGATTCTGATGTTTTTTTTTACAATTATTCTGTTACTATTTTTTACAGATCACTTAACATTACTTAGATCACTTATACCGTTCAATACTTTTGACAGGTATTTTATCTAATCCCATATGCCAGTCACGTCAGTCAGTCCAAATATGTACCCAGTACCTACTTACGGGAAACCCGCTAATGCCGAAGTGTTAGAAATGATTGTAAACACGACTCTATAATCTATGGTTATGTAATGCCAACATTGTATATCTTATCTGGGTTTATTGAACTTCAATTTGCCGGAAGTATAAATAAAATAAGTAGTGTTTTTAAAAACTTTTATGATAGTAATTTTGTTGTATCAATATTGTCTATTAATGTTATATTGATGCAATTTTTTCAACTACATAATGATATGTCTGTTGCCGCCAACTTCCAACACTATCTCTCACGCAACGAAAAATCAAATAATTGGTTATTACTAGAAAACAATGCAACTTATCAAAAAACTGCCTTTGCAGTATTAAGAAATAGTTATGAATTACTTGTTGTAGTAAAATGTATCTTGAAATATCGTAGGGTTCCTGAGATCTCATTAAAAGCGAGTGCGAAACAATTATTTTTCACCGAGGTTTTTTTATATCGTGCTTACATTCTTCCTTAACCAAGGAAAAATATAAAATGCTCATATTCCAAAATATTTGACTCGTAGAACCCGTAGTACGTAGGTACTTTACTTTCGTAGTTCTAAGACGATTTTGGTGGGCAAAATTACATATTACGGTTCTGAACGAAACAACGTTTTGGGTTAAGAAATAGAAAAAATTATCTAAAAAAAAAAGAAGTTAATTATAGTTGTTTCCTTAGTAAGGTTATGCAACATCTGTCATGTTTTCCTATAAAATATCACGTACCTATATAAAACAAAGGGATTTGTTTACGGCAGGTTTACCTTTCTCTGAACACAGAAACCTGCTATTTTCGTTATTCATGGAAACGTGGGCACCATCATTAAATGATTCTGTGAACCAGTTGAAGAAAGTAGTGTTGTTACGCTATCAACAATTTTTAGATATCTCTTATCGACTTTGGTAAAAGAGTTGTCCATCTTTTATATGAAATTACTTTACGCCATTTTCGAAAATAGACGTCGTCTACTTTTATTTTATTTCTTTTCTTGTGTGTTTTTGAGTTAATTTGTTATGTTGGTGTCATTTTAACCAATATAGCTCGTTTAAAGAGCACAGCTGTAGTGAATTGCGTGACTTTTCAATTTGGTGGAAATTGTCTACCAAAGTTTTAGTAAAACGGCCACCGTTTTACTAAAACATGACTTGACTGTGATTTTGACGACTTAGAAGGAGTCTTACGTTGCAAAATATATTTAAATTACAATATATAAACTTGAAAATGGCAGATGCACAAGCCAAGCGACGCTATTTATAGAGAAAAAAAACTGAGCGAAGCTATATTTAGTTATAGTTAGCCCATAGTTGGTTTGACCATTACTTATAATCAATTTGGCATCATTTTAAATACTAGTTTTTTTTATTTTAACCTAACTATAACTGTGATGCATTTGATTATCATATCAAATGGCCACACTCAGGTACTTACTACATGTTTAACCTAGCTATTATACTTATCCATATTAGCGTCAATAGTTCCATTAAAAACCATAATTCAAATATCTAGTAGTAAAAGCGTGCACGTGAGCTAATTCACAACTATGAAGCGATTGTAACAGAAATATAGAAGGTGACAGGCTCTATTCACTAAAACGCGGTGTGAATGACCAAGTGAGATGGTACGTGAGTACGTGAGAATCCTTGGCAGATATTTCCTAGCAAGAAAAGCTAGAAGCGTAGGGCGCGATTTTTGGTCGCAATAATTAATTTACAGTGTTAAAGGAAATGATTGTATCGCTAAGCGTATAGGATAAAACAAAAATTAACTGTATCTATGCCGATAAAATCATTATTATCACGAGCAAGCTTTAAGACGTCCATTTCTGGACGAGATTACCTTCATAAATTATGCAATGGGGGGGATTTGCCATACACAGCGGCGGATCAGTGATCGCAGTATTGGTAAAGTTAAATAAAATAAGGCTTTTATGAAATCCACGGGAGGAGACGGAGGGGTCTATTCTTAGGCCAGAAACACCACGGTCCTCGATTAGATGGAGATTCATAATTATTATTTTTATTGTGTACGGAGAACAATGTATTAGTTATTGGTCTATGCATATACTTAACCATGTGCCCTTTTCGTCGCCAGTGTCATCGAATTTGGCTTACATTAAGGTTCTCTTGGTTTTTACAAACTTTTATTCAGTTTGACCTCGGGACAGGTGAAACTTACTGTCTGTAATTAAGCCTACCAAGTTAAATTTGTTTGACCCACTTACAGGATCAATTGAGCTGAAATTTGGCATACCTGTCCAGTTGCGAAGACAATATAATATTATGGTGACAGCGAGCTGATCTGATGATGCAGACAACGGAACTCCTCGATAGATAATAGTAGACTGTCAGTATTTGGGCTCATTTTGATCAGCACATCTTTTCAATCACTAACTTTATAAACCCTTGTTTTAAAAATATATTTTTCAACAAAGATCTTGTTGCTATTTATATGACATTTTTACTATGACAAAGTATACATTTTATTCATAGCTTATTTTGTTACTATTTCCTTTATCTTATGAAATATCTTTCTCTACATCTGCTTTAGATCTACTTTATCTTTTAACTTGTCATAAGTCGCGTCTGATACATTTATTTACGCATTAGAATTCTCTAACAACACAATTTCTATGTAGTTGTGAAGGTTTCTCTTTGTGTTGTACTTGTAAAATGTAAATAATGTTTATTGATGGTTATTTGTTCAAATTTACTCGTAAATGATCTAGTTTTATGGTTCTTCTTGAGAAATGTTTGAATGGAATGTACACGACATAAAAATTGAAAAATATCACGTCATCGAATATGTTACTTCAAGCATTTCCAACTAGGTGCGTCAAGGTACTGGATGATAATGAGGTGTGGGTAGGTACTAGGTTCTAGAATATGTAGTAGGACAGTTAAGGTGGATGCTCTCGTTGTGGCGCGAAATTCATTTGTTTTCGTGATTTTTGCTCATTACAGCTCATGAACACTTCTTCAGATAGCAAAAGTTGATTTCGCGAAAACAAGGACACTTAACACACATGTTTAAATTGATAGTATCTCATAAATATCATCAGTTTAGCTACGATCCCTCTAAACATATTTTTACATTGTTTTTTTTGGGATCGTAGCTAAACTGATGATATTTATGAGATACTATCAATTTAAACATGTGTGTTACGTGTCCTTGTTTTCGCGAAATCAACTTTCGCTATCTGAAGAAGTGTTCATGAGCTGAAATGAGCAAAAAACACGAAAAGAATTGAATTTATTGCTTCAACCGAGAGCATCCTATAAGAATATAAGAATCAACTAGACACTTTTGGAGTTTACTCCTTAAGGAGTAAAAAGGAATCGAAGAAATCGAAGTGAATAGGAATAGGAGTGAAACGATTTTAATTTATGGGCTACGGTAAGGAAATCGATGAGGGGTAAAATCGTAAAAACAAGCCTTAGCAACAAGTGAAATCCGTTATGTTTTCCCTCTGCGCAACATATTCGCGCAACATATACGCGCATCTTATACTGGACTGTTTAAAGTCACTGATTTTAAACTTTTTTGTACTAATTTTTTAGCCGAGTTCGTAATTTTATATGAATGAAAAGCATCGATATAAATTCTCAAAGTCTCACATCTCGAAGTGTAACATCCCTAGCAAATTTAATTCAATGTTGTTTTTGTTTGTATACATTATAATTATTGTTTTCGCATTCAACAGAAGAAATGCTTTGGAAATTTCCTAATGTTAGTATCTAATTACTACCCAATGAAGATTTTGTTGGTTTTTAACAAGCTTTTATTTAACTTTGGTTACGTCAAATCTTGCAAGCTGAATTAGAAACAAAGTCAGCTTTCAATCTGCCATTTTTAAAGGAAACTTTATAATCACATCATCATCATCCGCATCCACACATTCCACACATCATAGACCCTTGGGTTTCTCGTACGACTCGTTTCTCGAGATCATTTCTTCCCCATACCTACGAACTATGGAATGAGCTTCCATCTGAGGTTTTCCCGCTTGGTTACGACATGTGTCGCTTCAATAAAAGTGTTCATAAATTCCTTCAGGGTAGGCAGCGCATCGACAATACCCCGGGTGTTGCCAGTCTATAAGCGACGGTGACCACTTCACATCAGGTGGGCCGTATGCTAGTTTGTCCATTTATTTTTAAAAAAAAACTTCCTCTTGTTTGAATGGAAAACCGTTTTAGGGGATTATTAGTGGTGATTGAGAAGTGATTCACGACACAATTACAAAAACAAAACGTTTATTCCTGTCTTTCACATAATCAATCAAAACTTTGACTGTGTACCAGTTACAAAAATGTTCGTATGGTAACACAATAATGATAATAATACGATCTGTTTGATAATCTAGGAATCAGAGTCTTTGCTTGTAGCCCTTGAGGAAAAGTTCGTAATTAGAGCTTTTTGTTTTATCGAGGACCGGTGGTCTGTGTTTTTTTTTCTCTCTCCGTCACCTTCGTCCAAAAACCGTTCTCCGTGACTCGCGCGAGTTTCGTTCGAAACCCGACGCCACAGCAGCCCCCCACGAAGTAAGGAGAGCCATAAATTGAAAAAGAAGAAAGAATGAGGTAGGTACCTAAATAAAATCAAACAATAACAAACAATTATATTCTTACAAAAAAAAGAGGTCAGAGGTCAAAAGGTTTTGAAAAATGGACTTTTCGACCAGACCGTGTGGTATACCCTTTACTCTCAGAGGGTGCTTTTGTTTCTGTTGTCGTTGTAGTGCATGGAGAGCTTGCTGACAACGCAGGAGTATCTGGTGTTTTAATCACAATTTCGGGTGGGGAGTTATCGAATTGTTCAATGTGTGCTGGCTTGATGCGGTCTAAGCTTACTTCCACGTGCCTTCCCCTGATATTAAGTGTAATTGTTTTCTCCTTCCGATTAATGATTTGGTAAGGGCCGGTATATGGGGGTTGTAAGGGTCTGCGCACTGTGTCGTCTCTGAGGAAAACATGGGTAGCTGCTGGCAAGTCTTTGAAGACGAATGTTTTTGACTGCGTATGACGCGAAGCCGCTGTTGGTCTTAGTTCGGCCAGTTTGCTTCGTAATTGGTCAATGAAATCTGAGATGTCGCCTGGACGTTCATGTACAGGCGGGGCGACCAGTAGTTCCCCCGGTAGGCGTAAGGGTTCTCCATATAATAATTCAGCAGAAGAAGATTTCAGATCTTCTTTGAGAGCAGTCCGAATGCCCAGCAGTACCAGTGGTAATGCTCTGGCCCATGTGTCGTTGTGACACATCAAGGCGGCCTTCAGTTGACGGTGAAGTCTTTCTACCATTCCATTGGCACATGGGTGGTAACTAGTAGTTCTGATCCTCGTTGTGGCACAGTGTTGAAGGAGTCTTTGGAAAAGATTAGATTTTAATTGGCGTCCCTGGTCTGTTGTTATTACGCTAGGGACCCCAAAACGGGAAATCCATCCGTTGATGAACGTTTCGGCCACTTCTTCCGCGGTTATACCCGACATAGGCCAAACCTCAGGCCATCGAGTAAACCTGTCGACGGCAGTGAGGCAGTATTGAAATCCTTTACTTATTTGTAGCGGGCCAATGATGTCGATGTGGACGTGTTTTAGGCGACCAGTCGGGCTGCTAAAATGTCCTATTGGCATGTTGGTGTGCCTTGTCACTTTGCCGCGTTGGCACGGAATGCATGTTTGCGTCCACGATCGGCAGTCCTTATTTATTCCAGGCCATACGAAACGATCTGTTATGAGTTTCAAGGTAGCCCTAACTCCAGGATGACTAAGGTTATGAAGTTGGTTGAAAATTGGACGTCGGAATGGCGGCGTTACGTAAGGGCGAGGTTTTCCTGTGGACATGTCACAGATAAGTGTTGTGTTCGTCCCTGGTACGACAATTTCCTCTAAACTTAGTGATGTTTCATTGGACAGAAACAGCTTATTAAGAGCGTCATCCAATTTTTGGGATTGTGATAAATCAGCGTAGTTTGATTCGATAGCGATTGCCTCTATGCGGGACATGGTATCTGCTACCACGTTGTTTTCACCCTTAATATGTACAATATCAGTTGTATATTGCGCTATAAATGACAACTGGTTAAGCTGAATCGGAGCAAGTTTTTCGCGGCGCTGTTTGAAGGCAAACACTAAAGGTTTGTGGTCGGTGTAGACAGTTGTAAGCTGCCCCTCTAGTATGTGTCTAAAATGTTGAACGCTTTCGTAAACAGCAAGCAGTTCGCGATGATAGGCTGGCCACTGACTTTGTTGGGCGTTCAGCTTTTTACTGAAGAAAGCGATAGGTTGCCACTTGCCACTGACTTTTTGCTGTAGGCACGCCCCGATTTGAGTATTGGACGCGTCTGTAAAAAGGCCCAATGGCACGCTAAAAATGGGGTGTGCTAGTAATGTAGCGTTAGCAAGACTGTCCTTCAAAGCATGGAAACGCTGCTCTAAATCTGGAGTCCAAGTAACAGGTATAGCACCTTTGCCCTTTATTGCTGTTATAACGTCAATTAATGGAGCTTGAAGTTCTGCAGAGTGGGGAAAAAAACGGCGATAGTAGTTTATCATTCCGAGAAAACGGCGGAGACCACTAACCGTTTTCGGAAGGGTGTAATCCCGGAGAGCTTTAACTCGTTCTGTGGGAGGATGCGTGCCTTCAGCGTTAATCATATATCCCAAAAATGATACTTCTTTTGCACCCAAATTACATTTTGAGGGGTTAATGACCACTCCGTAGTCTTGTAAACGATGAAATAGAATACGCAGATGCTGGGCGTGGTCTGTGGCGTTGTGTGAGTAGACTAAAATGTCATCGATGTAAGCAAAACAGAAATCTAAACCTTGAACGACTTCGTCGATAAACCTTTGGAATGTTTGACCGGCGTTCCTTAGTCCGAAAGTCATAAAGGGAAATTCAAAAAGACCAAAAGGTGTAATGATAGCGGTTTTACAAATATCGTCTTCCTGGACCGGAATCTGTTGGTAGGCTTTAACCAGATCCAAAGTGCTGAAAACGGTAGCTCCTGCTAAGTTGTGGTTGAAATCCCCTATGTGCCGTACTGGATATCGGTCAGGAATTGTCCTGTCGTTCAGGGCACGATAATCACCGCACGGGCGCCAGGTGTTGTCTCGCTTTTGAGCCAGGTGTAGAGGAGATGACCATGGACTTTTTGAAGGCCTAGCTGTCCCGCACTGGACCATGTTCTCGAACTCTTTTTTTGCGATTATCAGCTTTTCGGGGCCAAGGCGGCGTGGGCGGCAGGATACAGGCTGTCCGTCAGTTGTTTTGATATGATGCACAGTACTATGTTTTATAATTCTAGGAAGTCCAGGTGGTCGCGTAATGCTTGGAAAATCCTTGAGAATATTTTCAAACGGCGAGTTATTTGTCGTTCCTATTGCTTTGACGCTGGCTTGTTCTATGGATGCTATGGCTGCAGGGGCCGAGAGGCCGGTTTTTCCATCTAGCAACCTTTTATTCCTGCAGTCAGGTAGTAGATGGTAGTGAGCTAGAAGATCTGAGCCAATAATAGCGGTTTCAACATCAGCAATAATAAAGCGCCAGTTGAAATCACGACGTAAACCTAAGTTCAGCGAGAGTGATGTATCCCCATACGTTTTTATGACGCTGCCATTGGCGGCGTTAAGGCTGTAATCAGCTGATCGTAACCGACTTCGTATAAGGCGGCGAGGGTAACAACAAACGTCTGATCCAGTGTCTATTAGAAATTGACATTTGGAGTTGGCGTCCGTCACAAACAATCGGCGACTTGAAAGGGGCAGTCAGCAGCCGCCGCTACTGACTGCCTTGTTGGTTTTCCGTTAGGCCAACCCAACTACACGGATTTGTACATTTCAGAGCTTTGTTTTGGTAAACTCTGTGATACCAGCATAACTGCGATTCGTTTTGCCCGCGGCTGTCTCGTGATTGTGATCTTGACCTGCTCGGTCTGTTAAATACACGGCCTCTTTCTGACAGGGCCGCGACTTGTTTGGTAAGTTCTACCAGACAGGATGTCAGAGTGTGCATTTCAACAGGCGTTGGCACGGGAGCAGGGGTGGCCGAAGTTGAGGTTGCATAGATAGCAGGGGTTACAGATGCCGGCGTGACCTCTAGGATTTTATCAGCCAGATCAGCGAGTTTGTCCAGAGGCAGGTCCGCTTGAGCTGTTATGATTCCTTGGATATGGCTAGGTAAGCGGCGCAACCACAGTTGCCTAAGGATGCTCTGATCTTGCATAATCGTTCCTGCAAGGGAGCGGAGATGACGGAGGAATTGAGATGGTTTTCTGTCACCGATCTCTTCATCGGACAACAGTTTGCGGATGCGCTGTTCCTCTGTGGAGGACAGTCTTCGTATGAGCTCTTCCTTAACCTTAAGGTACTTGTCTGTTTTAGGGGGTTGTGTGATTATATCTTCAATCTCCGCCGCATGCTTGGTATCTAGTTGTGATATCACGTAATTGTATTTTGTTGAATCTGCAGTGATACTTGATATTTCAAATTGTGCCTCAATTTGAGCGAACCACACAGCTGGTCGGTCTGCCCAGAAGGGAGGTAGCTTAATGGATACTTTGGACACGCTAGGTGTAGTTGAGGCGGGGTCAATTGTGGTTGTTTGTTTACTATTTGTGATAATTAACGTGAGCTGTTCTTGTAAGGCAGCATTTTGCTCTTTTAGGGACTGTAACTGGGCCTCAAAACCCTCCATCCTTGATTATCGAACAGTAACAGTTTGACCCGAGATGGCAAGAGGCACAATGGTACACGTAGTAAAGTATATAATTACACAATACAAATGTCTCTGTTGAAAAACGCTCTAGAGAAATCAATTAGTACCTACAACAGATTATTGCTATATATAAAAATAAAGTGTATTAATTAAAAAATAAAAACAAAAATATAAAAGTATACACACAGAACCCAATGCTAGAGTTTAAGATTAGTATTAAGCTTACAATATTCTTGTTCAATAATAGCAAGAATTAAAATAGCCTAGAAATACCACAGTCGTTGAGGGTTGACAAACACTATGAACAATAGGGCATCGCATATGTTCAATTTAAATGTTTTTATGTCTAATTTTGTTACAAATTATCTTCTCTCTGTTGACTGGGTTTTTGGTGAATTAATCGGAGGTTATCTGTATACAAAAATCTAGATAAAATGAACCATCGCACAATTTAAGAGTTACCTCCGAAGAAAAATACTAAGCTAGGTTGATCGGATACATTATTATTATCTACATAAATGACAAGTACCTATAGAATAAAGTCAAATAAGAACCGTTAATATGAGTAACTGTAGTGTCTTTAGCACTAATTGCCAGTAGGTATCACAAAGCGGCTGTTATGGGAAAAGTTCTTAACAAATGATATGGAACGCACTGACCGTTCTGTTGTTGTTTGGAACCTGAACCATGTGGGCACGTAGCTGTTGTCGTGGGCGTCTCGCTGACACCGCCGGAGTCGTGGGATACGAGGTCCACTTGTTGTATTGCTCACAGTAAGTATCGAACCGAGCCTGTGACTGGCTGACAGCTCGGAGATTCTGCTGGATTCATTTAGGTAGTGATGTACTGATGTATGCAATGGGTCTCTTCGTGTTGGTGAGATGCGCTTCCATCAATTACAACAAGCGACGTGGCGCTTTGTAGTTATTGTAAGATCCCTCCGTAGACAGTCTTTCTAGGTCTCATGGCTCATTCGGTATACTGCGTATGATGGAACTTTCAGCACTTGTAGACACGAAATTTCCGCACTGCGTGTGTTTTACGGGGTCACCAATTTAGGGGATTATTAGTGGTGATTGAGAAGTGATTCACGACACAATTACAAAAACAAAACGTTTATTCCTGTCTTTCACATAATCAATCAAAACTTTGACTGTGTACCAGTTACAAAAATGTTCGTATGGTAACACAATAATGATAATAATACGATCTGTTTGATAATCTAGGAATCAGAGTCTTTGCTTGTAGCCCTTGAGGAAAAGTTCGTAATTAGAGCTTTTTGTTTTATCGAGGACCGGTGGTCTGTGTTTTTTTTTCTCTCTCCGTCACCTTCGTCCAAAAACCGTTCTCCGTGACTCGCGCGAGTTTCGTTCGAAACCCGACGCCACACCGTATTTCTTGAACTTGCAAACTTAAACTTTGCATACGTATGCTTCAATACAATAAAAAGGTAAATATTTATCCCCATTGCACCCCCAAAAGGGAGTTCATGTTTGTATGGGAACTTTTTATGGCGTGGTGCCTTTTGTTTGAAACTTGGTATGGGTACTTTAACATACAGAATAATGGAGCACATATTTCAGGATTTTTCAAAATAACCCTTAAAAAAGGGGTAAAAAGGTATGACACCATTTTAGTTTTCTTGTGATTTGATGCGTAGCAAAGCACGGGAAACTACAAAACTTACTGAAAAAAAATTGTAACAAAAACTCAAAACAGAAAGAAGTCAGACAGAAATTTAGTAATATACCCATATACCCCACCCCTTCCTTAGCAAAAATAAAAACTATAAGGAAGCAAACGAATGAAAACTAATGTGAATTTTGCTACATGTGCATTATAGTACCTATACCCTTTGGTCGAAGCATATACCAAGCCTATACCTACCTATTGTAACTACATATTTATAAAACTAAAATAACCATAATTTGGTATTTAGTTGGTAAGAGAAATAAAAAAGGCTTTATCAATTGTATATAATCGTTGCGTGACTGACTGACTGACTGACAGACTGACTATCAACGCACAGCTTAAACCGTAAGTCCTAGAGACCTGAAATTTGGAGTGTAGGTACGTTCCTTTTGTGGTCTAGGGGTGCACTAAGAAAGAAATTCCGAGAATTCAACCCCTAAGGGGGTGCAGCGGGGTGTTTAAGTTTGTATGGAAAAGTACACGCGGACGAAGTAGCGGGCATTCCTCTAGTATTTATATAAAAGCACGAGTATTCAGCTAGTTCACTATCTGGTAGTTAAACGCCAGTCAGTGTTAGTTTCCACAAGATATTTTTCATGGCTCTTCGTGCATAATGTTTCGAAACCAAATCAATGGTGAAATTTAACCCGTAAATATAAAATTCCTTACAAAAATAGAAATAATAAACTATAAAAACCGCCAGGTGTGTGGCGCTATAAAACTTGATCCAAAACAATACATAAGTAGGTATTCGTTTTCACTTATTTCTCATGTGTTATGGCGATAAATCTTCATTTATTGGGTTCCGTACCCAAAGGGTGCCGACGGAACCCTATTACTAAGCCCCCGCTGTCCGTCCGTCCGTCTGTCAACGGGCTGTATCTTATGAACCGTAATAGGTAGACAGTTGAAATTTTCATAGAGTGTGTATAATTATATTACCGCTATAACACTTTTTACTTTGGTCGAACGCAATATAACAAAGAAAACTAAATTAAATGGGGCCCATAGAAGAAACGTAATTTTTTCGGCGTTTTTTATTCGATCTTTGACACACCACGGTTATTAAAAAACACTATTCATTTAATATTATAATATATTTCAAGAATGAATAAGACACAGCATTCAATGTCTAGTGGAAAGATTGACAGAAAGATTCAGTAGTTTTAACATGATAAATCTATTGGTACCTACAAGAAAGAACGCAAGAATCAGCTTCCACTTGTTCTCGAGGCACCACACAGGCGCTCCCCACCTAGTAGTAAGAAGGATCATCAAAAGAAAAACAGACCGTGTTTGTTGCCTGATTCATCTAGGTCTGGTTGCGTTGGAACAGGAGTAAATGTAAATTTATTTTTTAAGACGATTCAAAATGATCCTTGTGATTTCAACGAATAAAATTTTGCACGCTTAACGGCAGAATGTACTGGGAACTCAATTTATATATACCTACCATCTATGTTTTTATTACTAATACCTACATTCTAAGCAAATAAATAATTCATTCATTCATTCATTCATTCATTCATTCATTCATTCATTCATTCATTCATTCATTCAAAATACTTTTGACTTTGACTTTGACTTTACCAATTATAGAAGACAAAAAAGACATTTCAATAGAAAAAAAAAACTACACACTTGTTACTAAAAAGTAACATGCGTTAAATCTTGTATGATTGTAAGGAACCCTTCGTGTGCGAGTTAGACTCGCACTTAGCCGGTTTTATACTTTTATTTTTAGAGCACTGGCAGCCTGGCAGTGTGGTGCAGCTAGTGACCCTTACTTCCGATGGCCGTGGGTTCTAACCGCCTTCTTGCACCAATTGATTGTACTCGTTAAAACTTCATTACTATTATTGAAACACCTAGTTAATAATATTTTTGATATCCGTGGAGTGTCCGGCCTTCGAAAAAACCCCTCGACCTCCCATTGATGTCGTAAAAGCCGATAAAGCATTCATTACGCTACGGGAATGAATCAAAAATACTGTGATCACCTTTGAGAGAGCGTAGGTCCAATAGGCACAAGACCGCGATATTATGTGGAGAGATCAAGTGGCGGCCATTGCCCAGCAGTGAGCAAAGACACTGCAGGCTAATCCTAATTGTAACGTAAGGAAGCAGCAAATGAATATTAATATTAAAATTTAATATGTCACTAGGTGATACCTATTATTAATATTAAAATTTAAAATGTTAGTAAGTGATACCATTATTAATATTAAAATTTAAAATGTTGGTAGGTGATACCTATGCTATCATGTAACGAGTTTCCCCTATACCACAGTATCATAGCACAGAACCAGAAGTGCAAACCGCGAATATCTCGAGTGCATTCAAACGTCACCAAAGTAACCACAGTTTGTTACACCATCCTGGTATTGGAATTTGGTATAAGCTGATAAATTCCAATTGCTTTTAATCTTCGTCATACGGTCAATCTCAGATAAATAGAGAGAGAGTTCAGATAGAACACGAACAGATAACGAAACGCTCATAAACACAGAATAACTAATAGTACGATACATACACACTCACACACTCACTATGCATCCAAACTTTGGTAGTAGTAGAGCTTTTTTGTGAAAGAGTTCATCCGGGAAAGTACTCTGGAAAACAAATAATTAATTTTGTAAAAATTAAAAAACCCTCAACGCAATGAAACGGCTAAACCGATTTTGATCAAACATAGCTAAGAACACTCCCGACTAATTCAACTTTCAAACAAACAAAAAAAAACGGTTCATCCGTTCGGGAGCTACGATACCACAGACAGACACACACCCAGACACTTCAAACTTATAACACCCCGTCGTTTTTGCGTCGGGGGTAAAAAAAAACAACACGCGTAAGTACATAAATGGCTTCAGTTTGCTATAGGGCAATGATCCGTCTCTCTTTCTCTATAGGTATTTCTTTGTCTGGACTCAACACCTAATCAGGGCAAGAGTCCAGTTTACGGAACTAAAACTGTAACGTTTTTAACTATATACAGCGTAGATTCCGTTTAACGACTACTTCACGTTTAAAAACATCGCAGAGATGCTGTAAAATTAATGAAATTGCTTTATAGTGCATTCTGCTATAAAACTTTAAATGCGGAAGTTTGTTCGATGAACTCTAAGCTATTACTTAATAGGTTTATGAGGCTTTTAAGAACAAAGAAAGGAGTTATTCCAAAATTTCAACATCTTTGTATTTATCTGTCGTTTTTTTACATTGATAGACCTTTGTGTCAGGATCGTAGCAAGTGGAAATCCGTGGCCTCTGCCTACCCCTCCGGGAAACAGGCGTTAGTTTATGTATGTATGTATGTAGACCTTTGTTTGACCACGATCTCACCTGTTGGTAAGTGACGATGTGGCCGAAGATGAAGCACAAAGGTCTAGAAGGCACCTATTCACTCTAGCCTTGAAGAGACCCAGATTATAGTTTTCAGGAAAGACAGACACCGGCAGTGTTCATTCCTTAGCAGTTCGCATTATAAGGGTAGATCTGAAACGTTTAGTACGAATAGAAGGTATACTTATGAAAATATCATCATAAGCTTATAGAAGTCCACTGCTGAACATAGACCTTTCCCATAGAACTCCACGACGAACGGTCTTGAGCCGCATCCATCCACTGAATTCCTGCGACCTCTATAATGTCGTTGGTTCATTGAGAAGGGGCATTCCTCTTCTGAGTCGCCCGGTTTGTGGTCGCCACTCGAGAACCTACGTCTGTTGTTTTTATAAAAAAAAAAACATTAGGTAGTTCTTATGAGAAACTAAATTCTCTGAGCAAAAAGTTTTAAACATAACATTAGGAATTTTCAATGTGTCCTTTCTTTTGCATAATACCTACCACAATCAGGAAAATTATTTGCACCGGGGTACAGATGCTTTAATGTTTAGTAGTGGTAGAGCTTTTTTATGAAAGAGTTCGTCCGGGGAAGTACTACCACCATACCAATTTCTGCCGCAAAGCAGTAGTCCTTGCATTGCTGTGTTCCGGTTTGAAGGGTATGGGTGCCGGTGAAATTAAGGCACATGAGTCTTTTCTTCTTTGTCTCAGGATGGCGGGCTACATAGGGTGCGTCGTAAGTGGACGTGACCTATGTGATAATGCACTGTTCATAGGCAGAGGCTACCGCTTAACACTAGGTGGGCCATCTGCTTGACGCGTCACAGCAAGTTGTATAAAAAAAAAAAACGCACTCGATACGGTATAAAAAAACTAGCGAACCTCACAGTAGAGCCGCATATATGATGTGTAACATCTAACATCTCACCTTGGTAATAAGCAACATGGCTGATAGTACCAACCCCTTTTCATGACATCACTCCCACAGATTGCAGGAAAACTGGAGGAAATATGTTACACATAAAAAATCAGGCTCCTTTTTTGTTCGGCTGTAACATCCGGTATATTGAATTAATTTGTACAAAATGTACCCTAATTCATCCGGCCCATAATAACTAATCTATAGACACCTCATTCATCAAAATATGAGTTGTTTTAGGAGTAACAGTGGAACCTACGTAATACATAATACTGCTAAAAACACAACCCTTTCTTTTGGCTTTGCCGTAGTCGCGAAAAAGACAACAGCAGAGGACAACGATTTAATTTTATAAACGACATTGCCATTCAGCGTGGCAATGCAGCCAGCATCTTAGGGACGCTTCCGTCTGGTAGTGATTTGGATCAGTTGTGCTACCTTTAGATCGTTAGCAGCGGTATTCAGGTAGCACAGCTGTTTCATATGTATTTTTTTAATTTTTTACATATCTACTTGTATTAGTTGTATTATTTCTTTCGTGTGAATAAATGTATGTCATCTTATTCTACAAACTTGTTAAAAACTTATTGGAAATATAATTAAAATACAAGCGTAACATATGTGGTACAATAGATATCTTCTTTCTCATCAACACCTCTACATTACAACTTATCTCAAACCAGTCTTCATAAGTGCCTCAATTTTGCAAAATATTCCATTTCTACTTAAAACGTGTTTCTGAAGACACCTGAAGAATTTTATCTACAAGGAAATTACTGGTATCGACAGCTTACATCTTTATAAAAGGATGTTTACAGCACACGCTTTTCTAGCTAAAAATATTTAAAAAAGAAAGAAAATTGTTTTATTTTCCCCCAAGGACACAATGCACAATGGACAATGCACACACATTTTATAACAAAAATCTAGTACTTAGGACAAATGGTATACAATATTAAAATAAAAACTGGTTCAGAAGTTCGCAAAATAATCTTTTTTACATAGTATGTCCGGGTGGAATATGTTTGTCCGGGTGGAATCTTGCAACTGAATTTTAAAGCAGTTATCCTCAACCGGTTGAGCTGAAATTTGGCATACCTGTCAAGTTCCGTTGACAATACAATATGATGGTAACAGCGAGCTGATCTGATGAAGGAGACGGAAGGTGGACAACGGAACTCCTCGATGGATAATAGTAGACTGGCGTGTTTAGACTCATTTTAATCAGCACACGGTTACGATCACTAATTTTTTTAAAAGCTTGTATTTGGACTTTTCCCTCCATTTTCGAAAAGAGACGTCTACTTTTATTTTATTTCTTTTCCTAGTGTTTTCTTGAGTTATTTTGTGTTATTTTGGTGGCATTTTAACTAATGTAGCTCGTTTAATAAGCACAAGTGTAGTGAAATGAAATGGAAGAGAACTGCGTGACTTTTGAAATGGGTGGAAATTGTCTATCAAAGTTTTAGTAAAATTGGCCACCGTTTTACTAAAACATGACTTACTGTGACTTTGACGACTTGGAAGGAGTGTAACGTTGCAAAATATATTGAAAATACAGATACTTGAAAATGGCAAAAGCACAAGCCGTGCGGAGCCAATTATATAAAAAAAAAAAAAACTAGTATTGAGAAAAATACTGTCGCAAAAACTTATTTAAATAAAAAAACCTATAGATACTCACATAATTTTTATTTTTCCTACATAATAATCTTCTGTTAAGTATAAACCAATTCGGCTTCTAATAATGAGAATGTTTTCTATATGATTTATGATTGCCATCCATCATTAAATGTGTGTCAATTAATAAAAATATGGACACAAAATCAATCGCTGCACCGTTATTAGAATGATTTGTGTGAGAGTCATGCTAATATAGTCGAAATTTGTGTTAAACGACGGTTTAGTGATAAAACTTCTTAATTTTAATTTATTATTCAATTACATCAAATAAAACGCATTAAATTGTTAAGTTACTTTCCATAAGTCCGAAAGATTGATAAAATCTAGACCAAATTAATAGAAAGTATGTAAAATGAGTTTTTTTTCTGAGTAAATGTTGGAACAAGCAGATGAGAGATTAGTGCAGTTTTCTTAAGGCTACGGCAACATTAATCAGAAATATTCAAGCAGAAAAAATCCAGCACCGCTCGAAAATAAAAAATATCTCGTAAAATATTGATTAATTTACAAAACCCTCACAGTAAACATTCGGTTCAATTTAATGGATTTTATTTTTATAATTTTTGACCCAATAATCTGCACCGTATTAGAAAACAATTAGAGGTAATTCGTGATTTTTGTTTAGAGAGAAAATATTGTCCTATCGTGTTTTTGTTAGAGTGAACTCCCGGAATTACAATGTAGAGTCCATGCATTTTTTGATATGGAATTTTGCTGAATTACAAATAAGATCAATACAATAAAACCGAAGGCTATACTATGACGGTATTTAAAAGTTTTGTTTATTTTACGAGATATTAAATTACATGTTTTTTTCGAGCGGCGCCTTTTTATTTGTAACAAGATTTCTATCCGGGGTTGGCGCAGCCTTAATTTAGTAGGTACTCAACTCTACGGAAAAATATTTTCTACCTGGAAGTAACTATTAAGTAATCTGTGACCTAGAGTACTTAAAGGAATTCTTCGTAATTTGATAATGTACGTACAGATCAAAAATCGTATCGTAAGCAATAAATTTATGAATTTTTAATCGAACCCTCATTACTGTCGATCATCGTCATGGATGGTACTGAGTAATTTCCCCGACACCGTGCCAGGGAATGGCAGATTGATGGTGAATTTTATGGTGCTTGCGTGTAAAATCTCTCTGAGTGAGTTATGAGCATTTGGCGTTTTATATTTCAAGATTTAATTTATTGAAGTGAAACTTAAGAATACCAGTGGCCGTTATTTTAAATCCGCTTATTTTAAGCCGAATTAGAATAGACAAAATGTAGAAAACATCGGAAGAATTGACAAGATTTTTTGTTAGAAAAACTAGCCTTTAGCCCGCGGGTTAGGTCGCAAAATACAAATACTCGTAAGTTCTAAGACTACTCCGGACCGTATTTTAACGGAAACGGATCAGTGTAGTGCGAAACCGCCCGAAAACATTTTTTTTCCTAATCTGTGGCAGTCAAATAATATTGAATTGTTTGCTATTTCTCGGCGGAGCGAAAGCATTTGAAAATCAAAAAATCAAATGACTATTATACTGGCTGAAGACGGACATTACAGATTGTATGGCACCTGCTAATCACGATAAGAGATTCAAAACAGACCGTTCACCGTAAGATGTCCCCTGCGTTTTAGGGCGTTTGTCCACCGCCGCCGTCACCGAGCCGTCGCCGAAAACGAGATTATTTCGGGCCGAGTTTAATATGACGTGACGGCGATCGTTTGTCCACCGCGACCGATTTCGCTGGTTTAGTTTGTTCCAACTGTCATGCGTGGTAGTCGCGTTTTCGAAGAATATCATCTTTGGAATAGAATATTATCTTTGGATACTTCCTTGGTTTTATCCCACAAACATTCTTTACTTTCTATAACTTCTATTAATGAATAAATATCGTATTTAAATTTTTTGGCCATTTTTATTACAATGATATATTATGATAATTGATGACAGACAAAATAATAACTGAGCTCGTGTACGGTGCGACGGCGACGGTAGTGTGTGGACAAGTTCATACGTGTTTTGTATTGCCGGCACATCGGCCCGTCAAAATCTCGGGCCACGTTCTAGCGGTCACGCCGATCTACTCGCAATTTCGGCGGCCGGGATGACGGCGCTCGGGTGACGGATGTGCGGTGGACACGCGGCTTAAGTAAATGTATGTACCGCTACTTCGGCGCCGTCATCTCGTTCTCGGTGACGTGACGGTGACGGCCGTGGTGGAAAAACGGCCGTAGCCCCGATTTAAAAAAAAACTACGTGTGTAGCTCGTTCTCACCAGGTACTTGATACTTAACCAGTTATAATCCGTTGAGGCGCCTCAATTGATACAATTCAATTGTTCCAAGCCCCTGATCCAGTACTCTAGATCTAAATAGCATATGACATAACAGTATCTAGGCAGGAGAGCACTCACCGTCTAGACGATCTCATCATGGAGCATCATGATGGAAGAAAGCGGATGCTATGGGAAGATAGATAGATAACGCTTTATTGTTCATAACAGTTATCTCACATATATATATATAAAAACAACCTAAAATAATAGCTAAAATAAAATAAATGCACAAAGCTTATATAGAGATTTCTTCCAGACAGACTTAGGAAGACAAAAATAAATTAAAGTTGGTGGCTGGAAGGTGGATCGTCATGAGGTATTCTATAGGGGAGGCCTATGTCCAGCAGTGGACATTAGATGGCTTATGAGAAAGATCTGTTTCAGAATAAATTATAATTCAAAGCCATTTAGCTGCTAGGCAATTCAAATTCGGCTTTAGTTTATCGTCATCATCATCATCATCATCATCATTTCAGCCCATCAGCACCCACTGTTAGGTATTATAGGCTTCGGTTCGTCACAAGTCTCTGCCAATGTGCATAAGCGATGTTATTCGACCATCGGGCGGGGGTCTGCCTCTAGGCCGCCGAGCAACTCTTGGCCACCATACTATCACCTTCGTTCATCTCCCGTCGTCCTTTCTAACCAAGTGTCCCGGCCATCTTCACTTCAGCCTTGCGATCCGCAGCCCCACCTTTAGACATTTATTTATTAAAATTGACACAGTTATGATACCAAAACGCTAACTATCTATAATTATGAGTAAGCACAATAATACAATACAAATTAATAACTAATAATAATTACTTTGTGTTTTGACTTTTCGTAGATGCTAAGGGTTTTTCTGACAGATAAGAAGTAAACTTCTGTCTAAGTGTGGCGCCACATCCGCGGAACGTACGGCGCCGCGCGCCGGTCGTTCGGTTCAATACGCTCGCAGTGTTTTTCAAGTTCCCTATGACTATGACACATCAGCCGAAATTACGTCGCGTTCAGCGTAGCGCCGAACCTCCCTTCGAGCTATTATTTCAGCCAGAACGCATTCAATGTATTTTGCAACACGGCGAGCGTATTGAACCGAACGATCGGCGCCGTATCGTTCCGCAGATGTGGCGCTGCACTTAATGCTTCGATGGTGGGAATGAGCTAAATTAAATCCAAATTTGAAAATGCGAAATTTTGGATGTTTGTTTACTAATAAATAACTCCGTAACGAGTAAACCAATTTCGATAAAATTTGGTACACTACACCTGGATTGTGACAGGGTTTTTTTATCCTGGTATATAATAACCGAAGCCGCAAACAAACACTAGTACTAAATAAATTTAACTTGTGCTTTTTATGGCGATATGATTGGTTCTCATTTTTCTCTTATCCAATGGGTGAAAACAATAATGCTGATGTTCCTCAAAGAAAGTCAGGTGGCATGATTTTTCAAACAATCAGCTATTCAGCTGCATTCCTATGTCAAGGCAATAAGGTACAGTATCACTCAAATTGTTGATTTGTTACAACCTCACAGGATATCAGATTGCAAAAATAAATTTATCAAGGGAGTATATCATTTCATTTCTGTGTCCTCAATTATAATGAGCTGTATAATATTATCAATAAATTGCTGTTGTTATTGTGTTATATTTTTAGGACATACTAACGTTCACACGCGGTTTTACCCGCGTTAGTGTCCCGAGGGTATTTAGGGACTGTATTTTGCATTTGTGTGTCCGACGTAATAAAAGACCACTACTGGATGTCGGATAAGGTGACGAGGGCATTATACCAGGGAATATCCATGGTGTGTCCGGCCCAAGAATAGACCCCTCCGTCTCCTTCCGTGGATATCGCAAAAGCCGACTAAGGGATTACCCGGACTGGTTTGTAAGATTCGACGAATTTAACCTGGCTCTTAGCTTACATTATTACTGGAAAAACCGTTAGCAGAGACAGTCGTGGAAAGAAATGGCGGCGATGAGCTCACCACGTACATACACACAAACATAGACACACGCCTTTTACCCCAAAGGTGTAGGCAGAGCCTCAATGGACCTCTCTTACAACATTACATAACATAAAACCCAACAGTCACACACATTAGTCCTGACCACTGTGTCGTGGGTATCAGACACTACGAGTGCCATGCTACCATAACACCCAGACCCGAAACAAATATTTTCAGATCATACTAACATTTGTCCCGCAGCGGGAATCTAACCCGCAACCTTTCGCATCTCAGCCGGCGGCTACGACGCGCTACAGAGGTTGTCAAAGAAGAACGTACAAAAAACTAATATAAGGCTGCGTCCCCAGTGTACTAATATTTATTCTGTGCCCCAGTAGGCAAACTGTTCGCCGCCGGCCGACTGAGTTAGCGGCGCCGCGGCGTATCGGATTAGTACGCCCTTCCATATATTTGAAAGGGAGTGTTCACAGTTTGCTAGTTTTGCGTTCACTCTACGCAGTTTGCAGCGTTACGCGCAAAACTAACAAACTGTGAAGACTTCATTTCAAATATGGAAGGGCGTAGGTACTAAACCGATACGCCGCGCCGCTAAGTCGGCGGCGAACAGTTTGCCTACTGGGGACGCAGCCTTAGACCGCGGTTGCTAATATATTTTACATACCTACTTATTTACTAAATTGTTTGTTTACCTGCTTACTGGGTTCCCCGCGTCAGATTGCGGTTTCGAAATTCCCCATATTGATATAAAAATATCAAATACATGTACTTATTAAAATAGCATGATTATCTGCTTAGCATGTTTATGTTAAAACATGGAATATTTCTACTTACATAATAAGGAAATGTCCGGCCCAAAAATAGACCCCTCCTCCCGTGGATGTCATAAAAACCGACTAAGGGATTACCCGGACTTGTTTATAAGATTCGTTGTGGTATAAGATTTGTCCTGGCTGCTAGCTTATCTAAGGAATGTGTTATTACTGGAAGAAAGTGTTAGCTGAGTCAGCCGTGGGAAGCAATGGCAGCGATGAGCTCACCACTTGTCAGGTCTATATCCCACGATGGTGCAACCCACTGTAAAAAGAGGCTCTGCCTACCCCCCTTTGGGGAAAAAGGCGTGTGTCTATGTATGTATGTAACATGACATAACACCCAACAGTCACACACATGGGTATGGGTGCCGGTGGCATGCCTAACAGGCACATGAGACTTTTCATCTTTATGTCTCAGGGTGGTGGGCGCAGTGCAATGCCACATAGGGCGCGTCCTAGGTGGACGTGACCTATGTGAGAATGCACTGTTCATAGGCAGAGGTTACCGCTTAACATCAGGTGGGCGGGCCATCTGCTTGTTCCGTCATTCAAGTAGTACATAAAATTAAAAAAACACATATTAGTCCTGATATTTTCAGATTATGTCATGAATACAAACGTTTCTCCCGCAGCGGGAATCGAATAATAGGTCGTTACATTGTAATTGTACCAGGATAAATGTAGCACATATAGCTCAATCCAGGACATAATCTATCTTTGTACTTACCAAAGGAGGTGGGCAACCGCTGAACCAGGTCAAAAATAAATGAACCATGTTCCTTTCATGGAAGTAATTAGTACCTACGGGTCTAAATGTTGTTTTTCGTCCAATTGTTCTGAAGAACTTGTATATTTTTAGAAGTTGTGAAGCTAAAGTTGTATTTCTAAATAATTAGATAAATCAACTCAAGGCATTTGCGTGAAACAAAACGCAACAAACTTCATTACTTTCCCACGCAACATCTACGCAAGAAATTAAATTAGCTTTTTCGGGTATTCAAGTAACGTAGCTTTACGTTTATGCATATTACCTATACTTCCTATTATTTATTTTAGTACTATGTAATTATATTATATATTTATATTATACATTATGATTTATTTTTATAATATTAATTATGTTACTCACATATCTTGTATTGATATACTACAAAGGTCTTTTTTTCTTCTCCTTATTACGTTTTTTTGTGCACTACCTAAATAAATGTATCCACAATACACAAAGGTTAGCTGGTAGAGAATGCTTCTTAGCATTAAGTTCGCCTATGTACATTGTTTGTTTTGTGCAATAAAGAATATTCTATTCTATTCTTTCTATCTTAACATATATTAGCAACTAGCAGCACCCCGCGGTTTCACCCGCGTAAGTCTCGATCCCGTGGGAATATCGGGATAAAAATATGCCTATGTGTTATTCCGGGAGTACAGTTATCTCCATTCCAAATATCATTCAAATCCGTCCAGCCGTTTCAGCGTGAAGAAGTAACAAAAAAACTACACACACACAAACTTTCGGCTTTATACCATTAGTGTGATAACCAAAAGTATCTCAACTGTACGTTACGTTAGTCAAAAAGTTGGGTCAAACAATGTATGGGGAGTTCATCTTCTTTACTCATTAAACAGTCAAAATGCGCATAGGACTTTTAATTGAATAACTTTGAAGTTGGTTGTTGTTTTTGACTTGTCTTCTTAGAATTTTTGCAATTCTACTTTGCATGCTGCGACGAAAAGTTTGCAACATTTGTCCTGCAGCGGGAATCGAACCTGCAACCTTTGGCATCTCAATTCTTAGCTGGCTACTCTATATTTTTACTATTTATAATATTCATTCGTTATTCGTAATGCTACACAATTAGGCCTGCTAGCGAGGTTAGCAGATGGATTCTTCGGATTGTGTTGTACTGTACCTAGGTAAAGAAAGTATTCGAATGTATTTTTGGAATACATGTGATCGTTTGGAAGCCCGGTAGTGCTCCACATATCTATTTTAGTTTCACCAAAATCAGACAAGCGCGAACTGGTTTTGTAGAGCATTAATTTAATGAATACTTGTTCATTAGATAAATAACTAAAAGCTTAGCGAAAAGTAGACCTTGCGAGCACAAACAAAAAAATTAAGATGTTACTTAGATGTAGGTAATTATTCAATGCATAATGTCGATCTAATATATATATCTTGGCAACGTCTTGACTGATTTTGCCCATATTCGTAATTTTTGTTAAAAATAGAGTATAGGTACCTACCTACCGAATATTTCTGACAAATATTATAAAAATATTTTTTGATTTTTCAAATATTTTTTGAGGAAATATCATTTAATCTAAAATCGCTGACGACATAAAATTCTATGACTATTTTAGAACCTGTATATCAAGTTTCGTCAAGATTCTTCGAAAAGTTCAACCTGTAAGCGAGTATACTCGTACTAACATAATTATATACCGTACAGATAAAAGCAAATTTTGACAGTTGTTGGAAGGACCACTCGCTTCGCTCGCTTGGTCAATAATTCCGAGGAACACTATAAGCAAACCATAATAGTACGAATACCACCGTAGTGCCTCCGATTTTGATGGTGTCAATCGACTTGTTATTCCGGGCACAGAGTAAATAGTAATAGTGACACACAGTACATTTTATAAGAACATAATTCTTTACGAAAAAAACCCAACTTTGAAGCTAGGAATTTATACCCAATACAAGATTTTATAATATTAGTGATCAGAACCGTGTGCTAATCACAATGAGCCTAAACACGGCCAGCCTACTATTATACCTCGAGGAGTTCCGTTGTCAGCTCGCTGTCACCATCATATTGTATTGTCACCGGAACTAGACAGGTATGCCAAATTTCAGCTCAATCGGATATCGAAAAGTCACCCTTATCGGCACACGTGAAATACTTATCATTGAGTAGTTCCAATGGCCATCTCTGGTCTTCTTCACCAATTCCACTTCACCAAATGGCACTTTCTGAAAACACATGCTTGATTTATTGCTGATAATAATGAAATCGCTATATGTGTGCCTATGATATCTGAGGAGTTCCCTCAATTCCTCATGGATTCTAGCATCAGATGCAGATTGTCATAAAAATGGAACCAATCTGGAAGTAAGTATATCGTAACAAGTCAAAATCAATTTTCCAAAGCGGTTCATAAATGACGGAGATGAGGTACCAAACAAAAAAAAAACACTTATTGAGGACTTCCTCCTTTTTTAGAAGTCTGTTAAACAGTGAGAGGTCTATGATTTTTTTGCTATCGGATCGAATGATTTCATATATAAAAGAGGAGAAAATACATTGAGATTTTTATTAAAATTTTGCATTAAGTTATAGATACCTACTTTATTAAAATATTGTACTTACGTAAGTAGGTACATTATTTTGTGGTTTACCGTAGTCGGGATAACTTTTAACTTGTTTACATGAAGATTTATGTTCGTTTCATGCATCGTAACCTACGAGCTGTGTCGCACGGTAACAATTGCTCCAGATGTCTAAAATAATACAATGTGCCAACGTCCTAAGTGCTATTTCTAATGCTAGGTGGTTATTTGCCAAACGCTCAATGTACCGCTAATCTTACTCTAATAGAGGTACCTAGGTACGTCTACGTAGTACTTGGTGTGAGAGAGCTTCGCTCGGCGTTGGAAAAAAAACTACCAAGATCTTATGAAACTAAGTCGTTTTGCTTTTATGGTCGTTATGCAATCTAGTCCTTACGAACCTAACCCGTGTTTACTAAGTTTGTCTCTACCCTTATCGTGTTTAGTAAGGGTCTACCCTTACAATCTTTAATGTCCGTCTTCAGCTACTCACAGATACACTAATACTAGTATTATGTTATCTGTTCTAATACCTGATCTTTCAAATACATTTAAAAATGTTGGAGTCGTTGCGTTACACGCTCACTCAATATCGGTAAAGGTTACAAACTTGATATTAACACATAATATAATTGAGGATGTAATATAAACAAATCAAGAACAGAAACACGATTGGAAAACCTTTTCTCGATAGATTTATTTATTGAACTTGGCCCTCCTAAACCCCGTTTTAGGTCCCTCCTTTGATTAGGTAAATTATTAAGCGTTAATTTTGATATTATTCAGTAGGTAATCACATTACTTAGATTAAAGAAGGATTTAGTTTTATATTTGCTACTTTAGCAGCAAAACGAAGTGTTTTCATTTGTCGTTTACGTCAGTTACTTCTGAGCTGCAGAAATCTATACCTCATCTCTTCCCGGGTTCAAGCGCTGCCACTTTCTTGCAGCTATTGTTTTCTTGCTAGATTCCGCCCATTCGATATTTTAACATACCGCGCAATAAGATTTTGGCACAAACGACTCTCAAAATAACCGGAACATAATTTTTCAGTTTCAACTAATATAAATGAGGAATTTGTACGGGTTTTATTTACCTACTAGCGACCCCAGCTTCGGAGCAAAAGTTATTAGATAAAAATGGTTTGGAACATTATTCGAAATATATTTTGTCAATACGTCTAATTGGGCTTCAGATTTATGAACGTTCTTACCATTCGATTATAGAATAAACCAGAACCTGTGCCACGCGTAAAAACTGTCACCACACAAACTAGTCTCAATGAGAATAGTTTTACCCAGTCTGCCTGGTCGGCCATGCGGCTAGTCGTGTCGAACTCGAAAGATTTTCTTGTGAATCGTGTGTCGTTACCACGTGTAAGAATTCTGCTAGGCGTAAAAATAAAAAGGGTAGAATCACACTTCATTACATAAGTATTACATTTAAATATATTTTTGGTTTAAATAATGAATTTTTATTTACCGTTCATTCTTTGGAAAAAAAGTCAAGCATCCATTTTGTCATTGGTGCCAACATCACCAAAATATTACCCCTATACTGGTGGGAAGTATGATAGGCGCGGGGGAGGCGTTGTGTTCTGGCAACAGAGCGCCCCGTGCTAATAGCATCGTACGCACCTTCTGGTTTATTCTATATTCTAAGTTTAAGCAGTAGATTCTACCGCTATCGAATCAACTGCGATGTTATATTAAAATATTTACCAGCCAAATTAGGAAAATTTCAAACCACGCCTCTACTAAAAGTCTTAAATTGACATTTGCGAACATTCAATTCGATTACGCAAGTAGTTCATGCTATGGGTCAACTGTACCTAGGTTAACTTATCTGTTTTGTGACATTATTTTATTTTGTTTGTTCGGAAGTAATTTTTATATATGTATTTTGAATGAAGATAACGCATCTTAAGATATCATTGGTTATTTGCACAACAAACCGGATGGAACCTTGTAGAATGAAAATAAATTTTCAATTGACATTGGCCTCATTTTAAAAATAAAATTAGCACTATTCGGGTTAGTAATAAACGGAGCTTAGCCCAACAGTCACATAAAATATAGCCCTGATCCCACACTAGGGTGTCGTGGGTATCAGAAACTACGAGTACCATGGTACCATAACACCCAGACTCGGAACTAATATCTGCAGATCATGCAAACATTTGTCCCGCAGCGGGAGGCGAACCAGCTCTTCTCGTATCTCAGCCGGCTACTTGCCCGCCACGTTACAGAGGTCGTCAGATCAACACCACATACACATACATAGATACACACTTTTTTCCCTTGAAGGGGGTAGGTAGAGCCTCTATGGGCCTCTTCATAGTGGGTAGCACCATCGTGGAATATAGACGTGACAAGTGGTGAGCTCATAGCCGTCATTGATTCCCACGACTGACCCGGCTAACGCTTTCATCCAGTAATAACACATTCCATAATAAGCTAGCACCCAGGACAAATCGTATACCAACGAATCTTATCAACAAGTCGGGTAATCCCTTAGACGGCTTTATGACATCCACGGGAGGATAGGGAGGGGTCTATTCTTAGGCCGGAGACACCGCGGCATACGAGTAGGTATAACTAGAGATTATAAATAAATATTTGTTTGACCTCAACCTAGAAATACTATTTGTTTAAGACTACCTTCCGGTGAAATGACGTAGGCTGATGTTTATTATTGAATATAACATAAATAGCCATCTAACGACATTGTTTATACAACATACATTTTGCTATATATATATATCTACTGGCTGAATAGCTGTGCTTCGCTACGGTGAAACTCAAATGATTTCTATAATTGACTGAGCGGGCGAAGTGTTTGCAACAACTCCCATAAATAAGTCAGTTTGTTCAGGTTCCCATTTTCCTGGATGAGCCTATAATGAGGGGTTTTCAAGGCCGTTTCACATCATGCCAAAAGCCTTGAAAATAGATGGCGCCAGCTCTGTACTTAACTGTCATAATAAAGTGTAATGTCAGAGTCAACGACGTAGTGATATATTTTCGTGGTATTTTGTTATACTATCACACAAAAGCACAGACAATGGATTTTTTAATTTTGACAACCATAGTTGAGTCAGCGCCATCTATCGAGCCAAATCGAACTACATTCTTTTTTTTTATTTGTAAATGAAAAGCCCTCATAATAAGAGATCATCTTGAGTTCTTAGGTGTGTCACTAACGCCAACACTCAACTTCGGCTCATATATTGAGTCAAAAGCAAAAACAGCTGCTATGAAGTTGGGCATCCTGAATTCCTGAATAAGATAAATAAAGCGTTACTTCACACCTAAGCTGCTCAGTTTGTACAAAGCGCAAGTCCGGTCTGGTATGGAGTACTGTTGCCACGTTTGGAATGGCTCGGCCAAACACCAGCTCGCTGTATCTCGAACGCAGAGCTTTTAGGCTTATATAGGTAAGCAACATCTTATGGCGGAGACTAAGAACCAGAGTCTCGAGCACCGCCTTAAAGTCGCATGCCTTTCGATCTTCTATAGGTTACATTTCGGGGAATGTGCCCAGGAGCTTCATGATCTGCTCCCACCATCTCCTTTTCATCATACGACAAGCAGGCACACGGCTCAGTACCATCCTTACCTCATCAGTATATTATATCCGCAATTCGCACTAAGCGTTTCGGTTCCACCTTTGTAATACGAACTGCTAAAGAATGGAACAAGTTGCCGTCGTCTGTCTTTCCTGAAAACTATAATATGGGTCTCCTTAAGGCAAGAGTGAATAGGTGCCTTCTAGGCCTTCGTGCTCCAACTGCATGATGATGATGTTGATGATGGTGACTGGCTGAATACACGTGCTTCGCTACGGTAAAATCAAATTGTTACTACACTCTATTCTGTGGCGCACCCTGCTCGTCAGCGTTCGGTTATAATAAATAAAAAACCGGCCAAATGCATGTCGGAATCGCTCACGAAGGGTTCCGTACCATTATCTAAAAAACCGGCAAAAAAAACACGTTTGTTGTATGGGAGCCTCCTTAAATATTCATTTTATTCTGTTTTTTATTATTTGCTGTTATAGCGGCAACAGAAATACATAATCTGTGAAAAATTCAACTATCTAACTATCACGGTTCATGAGATGCAGCCTTGTGACAGGCGGACAGATAGACAGACAGACAGACGGACAGCCGAGCCTTAGCAATAGGTTTTACCCTTTGGGTACGCAACCCTAAAAACATTCCAATAAAATCATGTTCGTCTGAAAACTGTTGTTAATTCTTTCACTAGTGATGTCAATGCATTGTTCTATAGCCCACTAGCGGAATGCGCTGGCTTCGCATGGATCAACTGTCTACGGCAGATAGGTAGGAAAACACTTTCTAGTGGCGCCATCCCATTTAGGTAGTTATCGCATCATCAGCAACCCTCAGACATCTACTACTGGCCGATGCCAATGCAGCAACATCATATTTAATTGTGAAGCAAAATAATTATAAACGGATTTTACTTTGTTAGTATTTAATTTGATTTAATGTTATTGAAATTTAATTTGTTATAATGAAGATTTTATTTCTTTGCTTAGAACATGAAAAATAATACCAATTCTATAATTTTCCTAATGAATATTCAAAAACATAATTACTGGGACGGATCATAATATGAAATCATGAAATTTTAATATTTAATTTAGTCTCTTTTTTTTTTAACAATGAGAAACCGCGATCTCAGTTGTTAGTAAAGGGTTTTTGTAAAATTATCTATATTTTACAATATATTCATTAAGAACTCTTTTTGGAGCGGCACGAGGCGTTTTTGTTTTGAATGAAGATTTCAACAAAAACAGATTTGAAATTGATTTGTTTTTTTTTCAGTTTTTGTTCTGCCTGATGTAACCCTTAACGCCACCTGATATAAGTAATTAATTTTGTAAAAAATAAAAAACACTCAACGCAATGAAACGGCAGAACCGATTTTGATCAAACATAGCTAATAACACTCCCGACTAATACAAACAAAAAAAACAAAATCAAAATCGGTTTATCCGTTCGGAAGCTACGATGCCACAGCAGACACACACACACACACACACACACAGAAACGTCAAACTTATAACACCCCGTCGTTTTTGCGTCGGGGGTTAAAAATTGAACCTGTCAAAAGTTACTAATACTACAAAATAATTACGTAATAATAGATCTCGTATAAGAGTCGATATCTATTGTACCGACATACAGACCGCCTTTTTGTTAATAGCTATAGGTATAAAGATACATGTGTATAACAAAATCAATTGTGTTGGTGTGTGATTAATGAGTCATCCCACGGCTTCTTCAGCTCAGATGCGTGCTGGATGTTGTTCTACGAAGGTGTCCATTGTTTCCATTATATTGGAAAATGTGTTATTTTGAAAGAAATGTGGAAGACTTCTTTTCTAGAATCAATGCGTGCAAAATTAGTGAGGTTGGGAAAGCTTGTAAGTTAATCTAATTTTCTCTATTGAGTATTTGTAAAAAGGGTAGCCTTAGACAATCCGAACACTTCTACTTTCAACTAACTGAGGGGTAAAAGTCTTATGTTCACAGGTATATGGTTTGTATTAAGAGTCTATACAATTACACTGAAGGTTGACAAAAGGACTAATCTATTTACCTAATCAATTTATGGTACGGTTTTATGGACACAAGGTGCCTCTATGGTAGATTGGTCGCAGACTGCTCCGGTTTAGGCAAAAGCGTATTAAATGCAGACATTGCATTAATACTCATTTGCTGTGTTAGGTTACTTGTACTATTATTTATTCGGTGGTGAGGTGAAAACCTGAACAGTGTTTTTACAAATCAGGCAAGTGGCTATAGTTTTGTGTCCACTTCATCGGATCATCATCAGCCAACAGAAGTCCACTGCTGGACATAGCCTCCCCATAGAATGCCACGACGAAAGATCTTGAGCCGCCATTATCCACCGCCTTCCTGCGACCTCTATTATGTCTTTGGTCCATCGAAAAAGGGGGCATTTCCAATTGCGATTTTTGAGAGTCTGTCTTCCCCAACGGTTATAAGTTCTGCGAGCTATAAGGCCACCGTTTCACCTTCACCAGATCCGACAGTAAAATTCCCTGTTTACTGTAGGCCGCATAGGTGGTGGTGTACATCAGGAAGAAAGCCGGAGTGGGATTGAGGGTCATGAAGTTGGACTCACGTCATAATGTGAGCTTTAGCTTATTTACGGTGAGGTTCCCTTCGAAAAGTGTGATAACCTACTTGAGCCCTGACTTCTGGCCGAAAGGGGTGAAGTACCGTCTTTCGCGTGATCCCCCGGGCCGCGACGTGTCGGCGATTACACGAAGTGTTTTTATATGTATGTTAGTTTCTAAGGTATTTATATTGCTATGGGCTTATTGTTTAGGTTTAGTGCAATTCTCAATAAGACTGAAATAACGTTTTTGAATTTTAATTTAATAGTCTCCTTTTTTTAACGGTTATGTCTGCCGCAAAGCAGTAGTGCTGGTATTGCTGTGTTCTAGTTTGAAGGGTTATGGTTGTCGGTGAAATTACACATACATGAGACTTTTCATCTTTGTCTCAGGGTGGCGGTTGCAGCGTAATGTCACATAGGATGCGTCCTAGGTGGACGTGACCTATGTGATAATACACTGAGGGTACCGCTTAACATCAGGTCCATCTGCTTGATCCGTCATTCAAAGTTTTATAAAAAAAACTAATTTGTAACTTTCCTTGTTTCAGATAAAAGCATCTTCAAAAAGGAATAAATAAAAACATATCATGTGACGTGAAAAACATCGATAACTTTTATCGACTATCGACATTACATAAAGGGGTCTCGGCCGATGCCGTTCGACTTTGTGCCAGTGAAGTGAAAAACAGTAAATGAGTGAGAAAAGCAGTTTAACTGTTGGTGATAGAATGACCAACATCGAGCCGGAGACAAGGGTGATGATCATGCGGTCTACTGATGGCAGGAACACGTACCGGAGGCAGGTTAGTCGCTTTAACAATTGTTTTGATGTAATGGCTGGACAAACTGTAGTACAGCTCACCTGATGGCAAGCGGTTACCGGCGCCTATTGACATCTGCAAAACCAGAGGCATTGCCAATTATGTTGCCTGCCCTGAAGGACACTTTTAATTTTTTTGCCTCATTTTGGCCAAAGACTTCGTCTTTGTAAACGTAATGTGGCGCCCCCTGGCTAGGTGGAGCGACGATCTGCGTAAGGTGGCTGGTAGAAAGTGGATATGAAGAGCCGGAAATCGGTCTAAATGGCACGCATTGGGAGAGGCCTATGTCCAGCAGTCGACTGATATAGGCTGATGATGATGATGATTTAACTGGATTGGAACCGTAAGCCAATCAGCTCAAGCATGGCATGCCTACTGTATGTTTTCCAACGAGGAGTTCCGTTATGTTTTAATCAGATCAGTTCCCGTTGTTTATTCTATTGTTTGTCATCTGAATTTGACATTCAGCTCAAAAGGATCTCTAAGGCCGAGATAAATAGATCTTACTTAGCACGTACTAATAATTAATAGCATTATCCCTGTCACTTTCACACACATGTGTCAAATCACGCGAGCTAGAGGGGGACAGAGACAATGCTAAGCGTTAGTACGTGCTTAGTTACGTATATTTATCTCAACCTATTACTTAATGGGTCAAAATCACCTTGCTAGATTTGAACCAAACCAATAACCAAATCAAAATCAGATGGTTTATTTTACGTACCTAATCTATAACATAAACGAAGGTGTCACACTGACTTCGTTCCAGTCTATATGAAAGCTACACATCGCAATCGAGATGTAGAAATTCTGTCGAGCAAACTGGCTATCGAATGTCAATTTGTAGACTACTGGTTTTAGAACAACCGGGATATTCCGAGATTTTATCAGTACTTTAAGGCTTAAAACACTTATTTTTTCTATAACCAAAGCCTATAAACCCCTTAAAATCCAGGTTGAATTCTGGTTTAGACTTGGTCTATAATCTTCGCCTATATTCTTCTCTTTACCATTCTGCTCACTTCCTTTGTTTCAAAGACGATTACTCCTACTTATTTATACTTTTTTTTTCCTTATAATTTGCGTCGCACGGCTTGTACACATCGAGCAACACGGAAACCTGCGTTGCTCGATGCTTGTACTACATTTCAAGTTTATTTTTATTATTGTATTTACACATGTTACAATCCTTCCAAGTCGTCAAAGTCACAGTAAAGTCATGTTTCAGTAAAAGGGTGGCCGTTTTGCAAAATTTTGCAATTTTAAAAGGCACGTACTTTATACACTTCCATTTCATTTAACTACACTTGTGCTCTTAGACGAGCTATATTGCTTAAAATGCCACCTAAATTAAACAAAATAAATCAAAATCACTAGGAAATGAAATAAAATAAAAGTAGACGAAGTCTCTTTTCGAAAATGGCTGAAGAGTATATTTTTATACTTGCTCCCATAACATTATTCGATAGTGAAGCCCATAATAGAATGCTATAATTTATAAATAAATAACTTATTACCGTTGACACGCTACGTGACCGTAAAGTCATTCATTTCAGCGACAAAACCATGGTAAATAATAACTATCATTTTACTATTATCTATTATCGTCTTTCTATTCTTTATTTCTACCAAAATAAGGTCTATTTTAACATGTTTCGATGGGAGGTTCGAGTTTGTAGCAAGGGTTAGATATGTGTTACTGTGTCGTACATTGACCTCACAAAATGTTCGGGACTAGAGAACCATTTTAGATAGAGTGGGCAGAGTTTTTATCGATAAAATCTTAAATGTTATTATAACAATTTTCGTCGTAATTTGGGTTAAGCCTGTAAGCTTTTAAGGGCTTGTTTATCAATTAGTGTAATATTTATTTATGTTTTGAAAATATACGAGTGATTTGTGTTATTCTAAGAGCTTGTGCACATATAAATGCGCTTGCGTAGTAAAAACATAGGAATTTTAATTGTTAAAACGTAATTACTTTTGTTTACGGTTTGACTGGAATTTTTAATTATAACTGAAGATAAAATTGGAAACTTAAACGCTAGTAATTTTTAGTTATGCAACATGTAACGTAATACCTAAAGTAATAGCCTTTGGGGGTTATTCTAAACAAACATGGTAACTATTTTATGTACCAAAGCTTATGTGCATAAGTATTATGTATATTCAAGTTCTCCTTGGTATAATTCCAAAAATATCATAAATTGTAAAAAAAACAACACGTCCTTCGTCGTAGCTTGGCTGAAAGATGCATCACAAATGTTTCCAGCAAACTCTCTTTTATTTGTGCATAAAATCCGACAGAGACGGATAGGCGAGAAACCACCACAAATGCACCCAAACCTACGCCAACACCTTTGGAGAGTTTACCTTTTTTTTTTTTTTTAACATTGATAGACCTTTGTTTGACCACTATCTCACCTGTTGGTAAGTGACGATGTGGCCGCAGATGGAGTTATTGATGGTTGTTGATTGACCTTGATTTGCATCCAGCACCAGAAGACTGAAGAATGGCTACAGACTGCATGCAACCTTCATGGAGATATTCTGTAGACTTGGTGGTAGAGTCCGCGCCATGACTGAAGTCCGGTGACTCGAGCGCTAGTTTCTATGCGCAAAAGTGCAAAAGCGAAAATCTACCTCTGTTATCCGTTAGTTCCTCAAACGGCCGTCAGACTTCAGTCGTGGCGCGAACTCTAAACAAGTAACTATAAGTCAAAAATATTTGATTAATTGAAATCACCAAGGATCATTATGAATCAATAATATAAAATCCTGCGTGACTGACTGACTGACTATCAACGCACAGCCTAACCTAGAGACCTTAAATTTAGAGGGTACGTTCCTGTTGTGGTCTAGGGGTGCACAATGAAAGGAATTCCAGAAATTCAACCCCTAAGGGGGTGCAGCCGGGTACCTAAGTTTGTATGGAAAAGTACACGCGGGCGAAGTCGCGTTCCAGTATAGTCCTCTTATAAACTTTATTGACTCCTGTTCCAACGCGATCAAACTTAGAAGAAGCAAAAACACGGTGCGTGCTTTATTTGATGATCTTTCTTACTTCAAGGTGGGAAGCGCCTGTATTGTGTGGTCAAAGTCAAAGTCAAGGTCAAATAAAACAGCTGTAATAGGGCCGACTCATGTCGTCTCCGGTTTATTTCTAGAGGAAAGTTTACGAGGCATTTCATGATAAAAAAACTTCGAAATCTTATAACTTATTCGCCATGACCTGTAGAATTACACCCCCTCCCCGGGCTTATTTTTTGTTATATGTAATTGCTCGACAAACTGGCATACGGCCCGCCTAATGGTAAGCGGTTACCGTCGCCTATTGACATCTGCAACACCAGAGGCATTGCCAATACGTAGCCTGCTCTGAAGGACACTTTTTATTTTTTTTGAAGCGGCTTATGTCATAGTTTAGTGGAAACACTTCAGGAGAGAGCCCATTCCACAACTTGCACGTACCTATGGGGGCGAGAAGGTCTCGTAAAGCGAGCTGTATATACGCGATACCCACGTGTCGATGATGTGTGGATGAGGTCCCTTGCGTTGTAGAGAGGTGCTTGCACGTAGGTATGGGGGAGAACAGATCTCTTAAAGCGAGATACGTACGAGATACCCACGTGACGTCATAGGGATATTATTGATACACCCTTTATTTTGGTATTTCAAAGTAGGTATCAAGTATTTGTAAAATACTATGTGGCGATTAAAGGATGACTCACGCTAGACCGTGTCGGGTCCGAGCCGAGAGTCGGCCGTAGCATGGTCTCCGAGCCGGTCCCGTGCCTGACTAGACTACAATCATGTCATCACGACCGACCTCTCGGCGGCACTGTATTCATGCAACGGGCCGTGGCCGAGCCGAGGCGGGCTGAGTTGTTTCCGAGCGTTGTCCGTTGCTCGGCCGTCACTCGATTGCCGCTCGGTATAGCGTGAGTGTATCCATACAAAATATATGAAATATTACCTAGTTTACCGTGCTACGGCCGACACTCGGCTCGGACACGACACAGTCTAGCGTGAGTCATCCTTGAAACGCTATTATCCTATTATCCTAAAAAGCAAGCATTATGTTCCTTATCAACAATATTGGCCTTCTTAATTATTATAGAACAAAACTAGTCAAAGATTACCTACTATTCTCGAATTATTCGATATCTATAAACTACGTCACTGTCCCATCTCTATGTCAACCCATTCACACTGCACATGGTGCTCGAAACATTGATCGATACCGCGCTCCACTGTAAATGTATCAGCCTGTACCATACGTTAGAACGTACGTTCAAACATGGTATCACCCTATAGCTCTACATGTTACAAAGTATAGGTCTAGTGAGTTATATTGCGAGTTTACTTAAGAGGCTGTCAAGAGTCAAATAGGCTTTTTTAAGCGTATTTTTAGCAAAATCTACACAGTTTAAAACAACAAAAAATATTCATGTTAATCTTCGTCATATTTCCAAGGACATGATCGAGCCCAAAACATGATTACGGTAAATTTTCACGATGAAAAACATTGTGAACTTACTTTTATCTACAACGCACTTATAACGTAAAAAACTATATTACCTATCAGCGTACATTAATTAAATTAATAAGAGTAACAAATAATATTACTTTAGAGGGCATGCTCGATTTATATTTTCGATTAAGAAGCAAATATTTTTTAAATTCCGTTTTTCATGATTTTCCTTCACTTTTCGTTACGAGAGCGCTGTTCTGTCACTTTCTAACTTACTTGAACTTTACTGAGTTAGATAGTGACGTAATTTAGCTGCTGTCTTCCTCTTAAGGAGCTGACAAAAGTCAAATTATGTGAGTCTGTAAGTTAGATAGTGTCAAGTTTTGATATTATCATCATTTTAGGCCGGTTGTCGTTCACTGCAGTACAGAGACTGTAATTCCCCATAAATAAATAAATAAATAAATAATGCATTAGCAGAACATTCGCTGATTGCCGGTTCGACGCACTACATTCGGTTCGACAAGGCCCGGGTCTTGGCCAGAGAGAAGTTTTACGGTCCTCGCAAGATCCGTGAGGCAATCGAGATTGGTCGTCTGCCGAATTTTAACAGGGACCGGGGATGGGCTCTACCACCTGCCTGGAAATCATGTCTGCATGGTGCTCACGTTAGTACGAGAGACGAAGCTGATAGAGACACAGTGAGTGTTGCCTGTCTCTCTGGAATGCCATACGGTGTTGATGGTAGTAGTAGTGACAGCGATGAGACACCACAATCCACTGCGCCGGCGACGATGACGAAACGAACACAAGCTATATTCCTACCCGCGCGCCCCACTACACGAGCCGAGCGGGCTGCAGCTCGCACTGAGCGGATTAGTGCTAAGCGAAACGCGGGTGGAGTGCGTCGCGTTCACTCACCTTGAGAAAGACTCTCGAAACGGGTCGAAACAATGTCGGTGCTTACATCGATTTAACGGTACGTGAAAATTTCCCGTTTTTATAATATAATTAAATAAATAATGCTGGACAGTTCACACAACATTATCTAGCCCCAAGCTAAGCAGAGCTTGTGTTATGGGTACTAGATAACTGATATACTTAATACAATATATTACATAGTTTTTTTTTTATTATACATAAATACCCAGAACACCCTGAACAAATATCTGCGATCGCACAAATATTTGTTCCGAGGCGGGAATCGAACCCGCAACCTCCTGCGTCGCAGGCCAAGCTTCACCCACCGCGCCACAGAGGTCGTCATACCATAGAATGGTCTGTGACCACCTCCATCCACTGACTTTTCAATGACAGCTGTTCATCTAGTGAGCTGCCCGCATTGCGTCAGGTTCGAAGTCATCACTCAAAATCTTTATTTCCTAACGGTTGTCAGTTCCGCAAGCCTATGTGGCCTGCCCATTGCCACGTGAACTTGCTGATTCTGAGAGCTATATCGGTGATCTTGGTTCTTCCACGGATCTCCTCGTTTTTGATTTTATCACGCTATTTGATTTAAGATCTACTTCTCTTCTTATAATGGCTTCTGAGGAGGGCTGCAAACAATTTCGCCTATTTAAAGTGATATATAATTATATTTACTATATTAAAGTTATCAAGAGTCTTCGTCAAGACATAACCAAGTTGAAATGGTGGCAGAAAAACCAAGTTTTTACAGGAATCAATCCACCATTTCGAAAAGACACTCAATCACACAATCATGTGCTATTTATCCAAGTTACACCGGTTAAAATACCACAAAAATTACACGATATTACTCGAAAAAACACATTAAAATGTAATTAAACTAATAAAAATAAAAAATTTAGAAATGGCAGTACCTAGTCAAACCTTTGAAGGTTTTTAAGGTACTATATTATAATTATAACTGTGTAATATTGTGTATGAAATAAATTAAAAAAAAAAAAAAAAAACCCAGTTATTTAAGATATAACCTTAGAATATAGAATAAACCAGAACCCTTCTTAAGCGTAAAAACTGTCACCACACAAACTAGTCTCAGTGAGAATAGGTCCACCCAGTCTGTCTTTGGTCGGCCGTGCGGTTACTCGTGTTGAACTCGAAAGATTTTCTTGTGAATATGCCGTCGTGTGTCGTTCCCACATGTAAAATATCAGCTAGGCGTAAAAAGAAAAGGATATAATCACATTTCATACCTAAGTATTACATTTAAATAATGAATTTAGTTTACGATTCACTCGTTGGAAAAAAGTCAAGCGTCCATTTTGTCATTGTTGCCAATCACCAAAACATTACCCCTACTGGTGGGAAGTATGATATGCAATGTGTTTTGGCGACACAGCGCCCCGTACTAATAGCATCGTTCGCACCTTCTGGTTTATTCTATGGCTGGTACTACGAGGTACATATTAGTTTTATTTTTCTTTGTTTCAGTGTGTGTGTGTGTGTGTGTGTGTGTGTGTGTGTGTGTGTGTGTGTGTATGTGTGTCTTTTAGTGTGGAATATTGTTTGTTGAGTCATGTTGTTGACACAATTTTTCTTTCTTTCTTTCTTTCTTTCTTTCTTTCTATAGCCTAAGGTTAATATAACACGACCGTGTAATGTCGGTTTGTTGTGAGTCGAATGACAGCCGATGGGTAAATGTACCGTGAACTTGTGCATGTCATTGACGATTTTGTATGGTGGCATTCCTCCCAAGTTACCGACAAAATAAGATAATTATATTCTCAGTAGTGACGGTACAATTTAATCCTAAACGAATTAAGATTTTACTGTCTTAAGAACGCAATCGTAAATGCCAGTTTTATGATTATACACCGGTTCAATTTACTTAGGTACTTGTAGTGTTTTTTCTAGATATCTAGACAAACGGCAGTGTATGACCAAGTTCGCAAATAAAATGCGTATATATATAACAGTAAAGTTCCAACTTTTTATTTTTTTTATAAAATACCTTTGTATTTTACTTTGATGGGCAGCAGTATCCACCTGAGTACTTAAAACATTACTGCGGTCACCAATTCGCCTGCCAACCCCATCGCGGGGAAGACCTCGCCCAGGAGTGAATGTTTTTTTTTATCAACTTTAATGACAGAACAAGCAGATGGCCCTACCTGATGTTAAGCGGTAACCTCTGTCTTTAACAATGCATTACCACATAGGTCACGTCTACTAGGATGCACCCTGTGTAGCATTGCACTGCGCCCGCCACCCTGATCCATAAAGATGAAAAGTCTCATGTGCCTGTAATTTCACCGGCACCCATACCCTTCAAACCGGAACACAACAACACGAGCACTACTGCTTTGCTGCAGAAATAGGTATGCTGTCAGTACTTCCCTGGACGAACTCTTTCACAAAAAAGCTTTACTACCTACTACTATGACTAAAGGCTGGTGATGATGATGAGGGTCTTATTTGTATCCTTCTCCTCCACAGATTCTGGCGGCTCTGGCCGTCTCGCTGGGCCCGTTTGCAGCCGGCCTTAGCAAGGGGTACATGTCTCCCGCCATAGCCTCCATGCAGGAGTCACAACACCATGATGCGTTTACGGTCAGCGACCAACAGGCCAGTTGGATCGCCAGTCTCAGCTTATTGGGTGAGTTTTAACCTTATTATATAGGCGATAGAACTTATATTTCCATCACTGATTCTGCAAGTCTTGGTACGCAATTGACAATCTTATGATAATTAAGGTTACATATCTCAATCGCCTCTAAGTAACAACCATGATGCATTTACGGTCAGCGACCAACAGGCGAGTTGAATCGCCAGTCTCAGCTTATTGGGTGAGTTTTTACCTTATTTTAAAGGGGATAGAACATGTATTTCCATGCCTTATTCTGCAACTCTTGTTATGCAATTGTTGACCCTATGTTCAAGGCAATAAGGCCATATTTCTTCATCGCCTCTAAGCAGAAGTCGTAGCACTATTATACCTTAGGGTTCCCACGTACCTACACCTAGGGTTTTTTTTCTAGTTCATTGTTTAAAAAACCTAGAACGCTGTTTACCTTGATAAGACTTATTATGTACGCCGAATATATTTTCAAAATTGTATGAAGATTATGTTGTTTTTAAATTAAACTTATTATTTTTTGTTCCGTCGGGCTCTATAATTTACTTTTAAATTAAAAACTAGAAGTCATATCTTGATAAAGTTTCGCAGATATAATCAGACAAGACTTACAAAATATATCTGCAATTTATTAGATTGTTGTAATAATATACAGAAAAAAAACAGAGAGAGTTGAAATATGATTCAGTCGAAAAATGCGACAAGTTGTGTGTGCCCTAACGGTCAGCTATTATTATGCTAGTTTGAGATTCTGGGATTGAGCTTATTAGGTAAATCCTTGATATGCAATTGACGATCTTCTTATTTATTCTGTAGGGCTCATTATTCTATGATTATTTGTGACTACAAGTGGCAGGGCTTTTAGTCTATTTAGGAAAGTCCATCGTTCCATTGTTTTCCTTCGAGAACAACCTATTTCCAATTTAGGACATCGCAAACAGAAAAGTCCAGGTTAACCGAATGTTGACCTTATAGTGAGGTAGTTAGGACTCATATTTGGAATGGCTGATAGTGGTATGTAGTATAAGCACAGATTATTTAATAGTTACTACGTAAGTAAAAGTTCTTTGTCGTGGGGCTGTTGCGGGCAGTATAAGAAAAGTCAAGAATCCAAGCCTATCACTCAATATGATGCGAGGTAGTGAGGCGCCTCCATTCACTGATTCCTCGGTCGACGGCCGACGTGTTTGAACCATCCTTTACACACTGCATCATCCGGTGCGAACCAACCAACTTACTAGCCACCAACCTTCGGTTACCAACTTTATATAAACTTATCTTATCTTATCTTATATGACAGTCCCTAATGGTCAGTGACAAATCATGTTCATTTCCGCCTGTCAAATGTTATCTGAACTACACTATCACACAGATAATTACTTTCCAAACTTAACTAATGAGGTAATAATTGGTTCGGACATCGGAAGAAGATCTATGATATACTAGCACCCGCTCGCGGGTTCGCTCGCGTAGAACTGGGATAAAAAGTAGCCTATGTGGTAATCAAGATCATAATCTATCTGTTCACCAAATTTCATCGAAATAGGTTCAGTAGTTACGGCGTGATTGAGTAGCAAAGAAACGTCCTAACTTTAGGATTTTCCTAATGATTTTCCTTTTATTTGTTGTCTATGACGATATGGTATGTTCAATCAAATCAAGTCAAAAGTTAGAAGTAGAGTCCGCGCTACGACTGAAGTCCGACGGCCTTTTGAGGAACTAACGGATAACACAGGTAGATTTTTGCTTTTGCACTTTTGCGCATAGAAACTAGCGCTCCAGTCACCGGACTTCAGTCGTGGCGCGGACTCTAACTTTGTGTTTTTTTAGTTATCTGACATAGTTTAATGGCTAGTTACTACTTACCTAATACACGCAGGATCGTCGTCACGGTCATCATTAAGATGGTGTTTGCAAAACTTGGACTTGGGCTTCAGTGTATTCGAGCCGTACATTTTTCGTTATGAATGTAAAATTTCCTTGCATCCGTTGAATCAAAAATGTTAGCCTAGCTACCAACCCGTATTGTTTTTGATATGTAACATCTTTTCCTGCAATCTGTGGGCATGATCTCGTGAAAAGGGACGGAAATGTGTAACAGGAAGAGCATTTTTCCGTTAGGTTGGTACTATCAGCCATGCATGTTGCTTAATACCAAGGAAGGAGATGAGAACGCGCACTTTTCCGAGAGGTTGGTACTGTCAGCCATGTTGCTTATCACCTTGGAGGTGAGATGTCAGATGTTACACATCATATGTGACTATGTATGGCTCGCTCGTTTTTTTATAACCGGCGTCGCACGGCTTCTGCGTTTGCCATTTTCAAGTAGGTATTTATTGTATTATTTTGCAACCTTACATCCCTTCCAAATCATCAAACGCTCAGTCAAGTCATGCTTTTGTAAAACGATGGCAGTTTTACTAAAACTCTGGTAGACAAATTCCACCAATTTGAAAAATCACGCCTTAGAGCATTGCAGGCCTCCGTACCGGAGAGTCACGCAATAATACACTTCCATTTCATTTCACTACACTTGTGCTCTATAGACGAGCTACATTGGTTAAAATGCCACCAAAATTACACAAAATAACTCAAAGAAACACTAGGGAATTATATCATATAAAAGTAGACGACGACTGTTATAGAAAATGGCAGAAGGAGTCTGTTGTTGTTTTTAAAACTCAAATAGTCATACATACATACATACATAGACACACGCCTTTTTCTGCGAAAGGGTAGGCCGAGCCTCAAATGGGCCTCTTTTCACCGTGGGTCACTATCGTGAGATATAGACGTGACAATTGGTGAGCTCATCGCCGCCATTGCTTCCCACGACTGATTCTGCTAACGCTTGCTTCCAGTAATAATAATACCTACATTCCTTAAATTAGCTAGCAGCCAGGACATTTCTTATACCAACGAATCTTACAAACAAGTCCAGGTAATCCCTTAGTCGGCTTTTACGACATCCACGGGAGGAGATGGAGGGGTATATTCTTGGGTGGGACACACCACTTCGAACAAAATACCATATACCTATACAAGTTTTTTGATTCACTCGCATTTCGGTTTGCATCCCAGATCATTCCATTCACATGTATGAGATCATACATGAAAATTACATAATTTAAAACAAGTTGGGTACCGATGCACTGTACATTATTGCTTTACTAGCTATTGCACGTGGTTTCATCCGATTTATTCTCCTAAGTGTGCATTAGACGTAACTCAGGTTTGAATGCAGGTTTTATCTATCTGTAAGTGTAACCAACCAAATTTCATCAAAATTGTCCCAGCTAAAATGCTCGACTAATAGAAAACTACATGCAGCGTGCTGCTTGCATCGTGTATTGGATAAGTTCCGGATATCTGGATAATGAGCACCAGATAGGTGGCTTCCTATTTCACTCCAACTCCAGGGGGGTTGCGCCAATCCCAGACAGAAATCTTCATACAGTAAAAACGCCTCGCGCCGCACGAAAAAGCAGGTTTTATTGAAATCTCGTAAAATAATAGATGATTTTACAAAACCCCTACAGTAAACCCTTGGCTTTGTTGCATTGATTTTATTGATCTTATGCCCAATATTATGCTCTATTTTAATAAACAACCGATTCTAGCCAAAAGTTAGAGGTACCTTTGGGTTTTTTTTCTATCGAGAAATAATTGATGTGGTACAGCGATCCTTCGGAATTATAATGTAGTATCAAATCAAATAATAGTAGAGATCAAATCTAAGATTCCCACCTTAAAGGGTTGTTTTGCTGGATTAAATGTACTCCTAAAGTATCCAGGTCATCTATGTGTTTAACAATACCCATCGATGCCTTACCCGCATCCAGGTTCTATCTTACTTCTATATTCTAAGGTTCTAACATCGCACCTCTCGACAACGCAAGGGAGCTCATCCACACCACACATCATCGACACGTGGGTATCTCGTACTACTCGCTTACGAGATCTTTTCCCCCATACGTGCAAGCTGTGGAATGAGCTCCCTCTTGAGGTGTTTCCGTGAAACTTCAACATGAACCATTCCTCATTTTGCGTCCTATGGTTTATGTTTTAGCTATTATGGCCTGCCCATTGCCACTTCAACTTGCTAATTCTGAGAACTACGTCGGTGATCTTGGTTCTTCTAAAGTACATGCCGTTGCAGCGTGATTTTGTAACAAACACACCAACATACAAACATCCAAGCATTTATATTATTAGTAGGGCTTTGTTGGTGTGCGGGTCAGTGACTGCAATTTGACTGTCATCCACTTAATGACGAATGCCGGCGAAAATATTGCACAACGTTATACAGTGGCTGTTCACTTCCTGAAAAGATAGCCGCACTGAATTGTCGGTTTTAATGGATTGTTTTGTTCGCATATTTCAAGCAACACATTAGTATTTTAAGCCTAATATAATAATAATGAAAGTGCCGTGCCCTCTGTCTCCTCTCGTGGATGTCGTAATAGCCGACTAAGGCATTACCCGGACTGTTAGTAAGATTCGTTGGTATAAGATTTGTTCTGGCGGAATGTGTTTACTGGAAGAAAGCGTTAGCTGAGTCAGCCGTGGGCTTCTACTATTCTCCTAAACCAAAAGCTTAAACGTTCTTATTCAAAAAATAAATATAATACTTTCAGTGCATGAAACACTCTTTATTTATTCCTTCCAACATCCCAATTCGATAACTTAACGCGCAAGAATCTACACTTAATCAAACCCAACGAGTCTTATTACGGCCGTTGAAGACCACCCTGTATTTTGTATTTATTACTCCAGTTGCATCGGCAGTATTCTACTTGAAATAGATTTGAGCAGCAAAAATGTATAACTGAGCCTCAAATTTTACTAATTCAGCGTCTTTATGGAATAATACTTTTCACTATAAACGGGATATTTACCATAATTTTTGAGTATTTCGATTGTTCCTGATATTTCGGCACAGTTGCATGCGCCATGATCACGGGAGAAGTAACTAAAGTCGTTGCGAGTAGATGTTATTGGCAGATATATCGATCTACCCACTTTCTCACTTTTTTCTTACGAACGATACCACTACCATCGGTTTCACTGTCACACTTTATAATTAAAACTCAAAAATCATGGTGCATATCCCGTTTCTAGTGAAAATTGTATGAAATAAGTAAATGCAATTGTGACGGTAAGCAAATATAATATTTATGCTTCTCAAAAAATGCAGTTGCATTCCGTTGGTAAAATCGTTTTATTTTGCTGTCAGCTGGTTGCTGGCAGAGTAAATAAATTGCCCCTAATAAATATCTCACCACTCAATTTATTACTTTGCAATTTTTTAAGATGTTCGTTATATTATTACTGCCGACCAATTAATTGGCGCCTTTGACTGCCTGCCTTTTGTAATTCCATGTTAACAATGAATAAAAACCAAGGGATCTAATTAGCTATATAGCTACTCGTTATATCAACGATTTGAAAGAAAGCCCGTGTAACTGCATTATTAAAATAACCACATTTTCGTAGTCAAGAGCGTTTTGTTTTCTTACTTTTTAATAGGAAATTAACATCATATTTTGGCTTTTTAAAAATTTACTGGAATATAGAAAATACATTTATTTACAGAAAGAATAATACAACTAATACAAGTAGGTAAACGGAATATTGTTTTTTTTAATTCTGAATATTCAAAGAACATACGCAAAGATGAGTAATTTCGCCACAGATAACTTCATACATTCGTCTTATAATAGTAGATTGTATCATAAGGGAGCAACATAATATTTTTACGGCGAGGGCGCTTTTTGAATCCAGAGCGAAGTGAGGGATTCTAGAGTAGAATCCCGAGCGTAGCGAGGGATTCTTTAGTAGAATCCTGAACGTAGCGAGGAATTCAAAGTACGTCGCCCGAGCCAAAAATATATGTTGCGCCCGTGTGATACACTCTGCTTTTCATCACCCACTGTGAGAAAATAAAAGGCGCCTCATATGTTATTGTAATATTATTATTTAATAAAACAAATGGTTGTTTTTTGTGTTTTTTTGTTGTGTTTGTGTTTTTGTGTTTTTAAAGTGTTTTTTTGTGTTTTGTGTTTTTTGTGTTTTGTGCTTTTTTGTGTTTTTTGTGTTTTTTTTTGTGTTTTGTGTTTTTTGTGTGTATTGTGCTTTTTTGTGTTTTTTTGTATTGTTTTTTGTGTTTTATGTTTTTTGTGTTTTTTTTGTTTTTTTTTGTGTTTTGTGTTTTTTGTGTTTTGTATTTTTTGTTTTTTTTTAATGGTTTTGTTGTTTTTTTTTGTGTTTTGTGTTTTGTGTTTTTTGTGTGTATTGTTTTTTTTTGTGTTTTTGTGTTTTGTGTTTTTTGTGTGTATTGTTTTTTTTTTGTGTTTTTGTGTTTTGTGTTTTTTGTGTGTTTTGTGTTTTTTTGTTTTGGGTTTTGGGCCGTCGTACCAGCAAGTATTTATTCAAACAATATTTGCGTTCGAATTATTTGGCGCTGGTTCCAAATTCAATAAGTGCGCCGCAATTATTTTTGCCGCGCACTTTTTGAATTAGGAACTTAATAAGTGCGCCGCAAAACTCATTACTGCCCGCTAAAAGTTTCTCATAGAAAACACCACCGTTGGGTGCACTTAAAGGCGAACCCAGTCGTCCTTTTCGAATAGATGGGATGAAAAGTTAATTTATGTAGAATAAGTAGTATCCGCTTGTGATTTCAATAGTGTGGTTCTGAGACAGAAAGTAGTAGGTATGATCTATATCTCTGTCATGTCAAGTATCATCAAAATTGATTCAGCCGTTATAGCATGATTGACCCACAAAAGAAACACGAAGGCATGGCTTGTCACTTCTCGGTGTAAAAAAGTCAGTTTCTCCAAGTTCCTTTCTTCCGAGATGTAAGTACCTGTAGCTATAGGAGATCACCTCAAGCTCTTAGGTGTTTCACTTATGCCTACTCTCAACTTCGGCTCCTACATCGAGTCTAAGGCAAAAACAACTGCCATGAAGGTAGGCATCCTGAATAAGGTAAAGCGTTACTTCACACCAGGACAGCTTCTGAGTCTATAGGTATAAAGTACAAGTCCGGGCTGGTATGGAGTACTGCTGCCACGTTTGGGATGGCTCGGCCAAACACCAGCTTGCTGCCTTGGACTCGATCGAATGCTGAGGTTTCAGCTTATAGGAGAGCAACATATGGCGGAGACTAAGACATTTGATGTCACACCGTTCCGACTAATGAATATGTAGGTGCCCACCGTGTTTAAATACGCTTGAAAACCTTAAACTACTACTACTCCGACGACTACTACTACGTCCCTCCTTTTTCTTCGATGTGAAGGCCGGTGAAGTATATCAGTAAGAAAGCCGGAGTGGGTTTGAGGGTCATGAAGTTGGACTCTCGTCATAATGTGAGCTTTAGCTCATTTATGGTGAGGGCCCCTACGGAAAATGTGAAGACTTACTTGAGCCTTGACTTCTGGCCGAAAGGGGTGAAGTTCCGGTGGTTCAAGGGCCGCCTGTCACGTGATCCCCCGGGCCGCTACGCGTCGGCGATCACACGTGTGATAGATTAAGTAATAAATTGTTTTTATGTGTATGTTAGTTTCTAAGGTATTTATGTTGATATGGGCTTACTGTTTAGGTTTAGTGCATTTCTCAGTAAGCCTGAAATAAAGATTTTGAATTTGAATTGAATTGAATTAAAAATGCGCGATATCCAAAGAGCGCATATATGTATACCTAACTATACTGTCTTACCTTTTATTTGCACAACATTTTAGATGTATCAAGTGCCCATTTACATAAATTGAAATTTTTATAAAAAGCTTATAAAGGCTCGTCAGCTTGTCGAGTTACTTTACATTTTTAAGTTTTTTTTTACTAAACAGTGTTTAGCTCCAATAATTTGATTTACTTATGTTATAAAGACCTTTTAAAACAACAAAACAACCGTTCCGACTTGTTTTTGGAACTTATTTGTTCCCACAGCTCGAATCTCGCAAGTAGCATAAACATTAATGTCCAACGTTCCATTTAACGAACATTATAAAAATAAGCAAAGGATATGAATTGCCAAATCAGCTGGCCGATAGATACATCTTTATCAGTGTTTGGAATGAAAATATTTTTATTTGAAATGCGGAGGCGAAACACATGTTTGCGCTTTGAAATATTTATTATGAGACTTACTACGTTTTATTTTCACAAAACATTCGAATGAAATAATGAAACAATATGTCCGCCATTTTCGAAAAGAAACGTCGTCTACTTTTATTTTATTTCATTTCCTAGTTGTTTTTTGAGTTATTTTGTGTAATTTTGGGCATTTTAAGCAATGTGCATGGTTAAAATGCCCAAAATTACACAAAATAACAGTATATTGCGTGACTCTTCAAATTGGTGGAAATTGTCTACCAAAGTTGTTGTAATACGGCCACCGTTTCACTAAACATGACTTGACTGTGACTTTGACCACGTGGAAGGATTGTAACGTTGCAAATTATATTGTATTTTACAAGAAATTTAAATACCCACTTTAAAAAGGCAAATGCACAAGCCGTGCGACGCCAATTATAAAGAAAAAAAAACAATATGTTCTTACTTATTTTATCACTAGTACCTACTTCCTCATCAGCCGTAGAATTCTAATGCTGGATGAGGCCTCCTCCATAGAATGCAATTGGGGGTTGCCATTAATCACAACGCTTGACAAGCGAATTGGTGATCGCAGTATTGTTTATGAAGTGGAAGACACACTTTACGTAGACTTGTACTCAACATTATTGTAATATAATTACAACTCTATCCAAAATAATGACCTACCGTTACGCCATCTTGTAATCTAATGTAGTAACACAAAGCTATCCTAATCGTGTCTGTCACATAATTTTGTGTTAACTGCAAGTTAGTGCAACATTTCTATGAATGCGCCGTTTTATCACGGAATTAATTTAATAATATATTTGCCTGCTTTAACCAAAATAGAGATGTTGATAATAATAGAATGTTAGATATATTTATAATGGGTTGCACTATGTTATAAATACACTCATCAACACGGTCTAGGGATATTTCATACTCAATTAAATAACTCGAAAAGTACTGGCCGCATTGGAATCTTTTATACACCGATTTGTTTGTAATTTATCTCAGACTAATTCCAAATTCAAATTTTTGAAAATTCTTTTGTTTCGGTAGCATAAAAATGTCTTGATGTGTAGGAGAGGGAATTTTCATTTGTGCGAAATTTAGAAAACATTACGAATTACGTTTTGTTACAGTTTTTTTTTCATTTCTAAACGAAAGATAAAGTTAAAATTGAGGTATTGTAGCCATGCAACGCCAACATTTGACGAGGGCGGAGATGTTACGAGCTGTGGGAATGCTGGAAGCTGGGTCTGTTCAGCGTAATGTTGCTGAGGCCATAGGGACCCACCAAAATGTAATTTCAAGATTGTGGACACGCTATCGTGCCACAGGTGAAGTAGCGGAGAGGCACCGGGGGCCAAGTCGCATCACTACCCCCAGACAAGACCGATTTTTGCAAATTACTGCGCGAGCTCAACCTAATGCAACGGTGACTCAATTGGTCCAAAGGCTGCGAGTGGAACACCAAGTGCTTGTGAGTGGCCAAACTGTAAGAAGGCGACTGCATGAAAGCAATCTACGCTCTCGTAGACCACTCCGGGTCCCACCTTTACGGAGAGGCAATCATGGACGACGATTACAATGGGTTCGGAACCACGTGGACTGGAGCCGTGAGCAATGGTCCAATGTGCTGTTCACGGATGAATCCAGGTTCGGCTTCCATCCGGATTCACGAAGGACGCGTGTTTGGCGAGTTCCTGGACGATGGAGCTGTCTTCAGAACCCTCAGGAAGTTCACCCATACAAAGGAGGAACAATTATGGTTTGGGCAGGAATTCGTCTTGGAGGACGGACGGATCTCGTTTGGGTGCGGGGCAATATGACGGCAGAACGATACGTCCAACAGGTGCTGGGGCCCGTAATCTTTCCCCACAGAACACAAATGGGGCAAGATTTCCTGCTCATGCACGACAATGCCCGGGCACACACGGCGAGAACGGTAGCAGCTTGGTTATATACACACAATGTTAGGGCCTTAGACTGGCCTGCTCAATCGCCAGATCTAAATCCCATTGAGCATGCGTGGGATATGCTGCAAAGAAGAGCTCTGAAGGAAGTTCCTGAAAATCTGGCTACAGAAGATCAATTTTTTGCGCACCTCAGAAGGACATGGGACAATATTCCGCAGCAAGACATTGACAACCTTGTTCTGAGCATGCCGAATCGTTGCCGATGTGCTATGAACATCATGGGCGCTTTCTCAGACTACTAACTTCAAGTTTATAAACACAAATTAAATGATTTTCTATTTTTTTCAGTTTTTACTCATAAATTAAAAGTTAATTCATATACGGTTTCCGTCTATGCTTCATTTTTTTTCCATAAAATCCTGAAATTTTAATCGAAGCTTAACCATTATTAAAAAATGGTAGAATATTAATATAACGTATCTTTTAAGTATATACATGTCATACAAATAATTAACACATTGATAGTAATTCGCTTTTTTAAAAATATCCCTAGACCGTGTTGAGTGTGTAGATTAAAGTCAAAAGTATTTTATTCATTGAAATCACAACGATCAGTGATCCTCTTATAGACTAAATATACTCCTGTTGCAACGCGACCAAACCTATAGAAGAATCAGGGAACAAACACGGCGGCGAGCGCTTTATTTGATGATCCTTCTTACTACTACGTGGGGAGCGCCTATATGTGTGGTGCCTCGAGAACAAGTAGAAGCTGATTCAAAGAAAAAAGGAAAACCAGCTTAAAAGCCTCAGGTAGGCAGTCAAAAGTAAGATGCTAGAGAGAATCAGAAAAAGTTCCTAAGACAGTACACGCTACGCTTGGTATTATACATACATACGTACATGGCACACGCCTTTTTACCCGAAGGGCTAGGCAGAGCCACAATGGGTTTCTATTCACAGTGAGTTGCACCATCGTGGAATATAGACGTGATAAGTGGTGAGCTCATCGCCGCTATTGCTTCCCACGACGGACTCCGCTAAAGCTCTCTTCCAGTAATAACACATTCAATAATAAGCTAGCAGCCAGGACAAATCTTATACCAACGAATCTTATCAAGTCGTCCATCTGAGGTTTTCCAGCTTGGTTACGACATGTGTCGCTTCAAGAAAAATGTTCATAAATTCCTTTAGGGTAGGCAGCGCATCGACAATACCTTGGGTGTTGCCGGTGTCTATAAGCGACGTGACCACTTCACATCAGGTGGGCCGTATGCTAGTTTGCCTATTTAATTCATTAAAAAAAACCCCCGGGTAATTGCCGCTTGATATACTCATAAATAACAAATCAATAATAAATTATATGTAGGTACAGATATTGCAAATCAGATGTAAATTCAGATCTGTCTGTAGGTCCCAGAACTGTATGTGTCGTAGGGATATTATAAAACCCGTGTTATTATTGTGTAGAAACTCGCCCTATGGCTTCGCAGTCAAACCCCCCTTCCCAACACATCCCCCCCATCTATCTACACAATACCAATACCATCAAAATCTGCTAATGCAGTTTCCCCCAGGGGGGGTTACCATGAGCTCTTATAGCCATTCAGTTCTAATACTATACAGTACAAAGTGATATTTTTTGTAAGAATTTTGAAAATTGTGTTTTTTTTTCTTCTACATCTAAATATAGGTACACCCCAACCAATCTTCCTTATAAGTTTAGCTCCTCTCCATACAATCGTTGTCTGGAAGAGTTTTAGCTTCTTAGCGATAAGACCGACCACTGTAAATTTCGTTTTTGTTTAATAGTTTAGTTTAGTTTGTGTTGTTGTGTGTTTATTTTAACTAGTGTACAATAAAGTATTTTCATTCATTCATTCATTCATCTGCAATATTAAAGGCACAGTTGCAGAGGGTCTACAGATTTCTGCTATCAAAGTTATTTAAGGAAATGTCAACGACGAACCGATATTTAGTACTGAATTGTTATTGAACTGAATGAGGGCACTGGCAAGTGTGGTTTGAAGACTATGTAATTTTATAACAAACTGACAAACTACGGGTCTAATTATTACTGTATCTTTGCTCACCTGATGTAAAGTGGTCACTGTCGCTTATAGACACCGGCAACACCTATTGTCGATGCGCTGCCTACCCTGAAGGAATTTATGATCATTTTTCTTGAAGGGACACATGTCGTATCGTAACCAAGCGGGAAAATCTCAGATGGAAGCTCATTCCGTAGTTTGTAGGTATGGGTATGGGGAAGAAATGATCTCGAAAAACGAGTCGCACGAGAAACCCAGGGATCTTTGATGTGTGGATGAGCTTTGTGTAGGTGCCGGGAAGAGCGATGGTAAAATCTCGATGCGGGGCTGATCGGTACAAAATTTAATGGAGATAATATTTAAAATAGCAGCAAACTTCATTGTGTGCATAGGGCCCCAGCGCCCTCGCGGTACAAAATGTTTATCAGCTTACAAACAAAGCCTATGTTTCCTATAAATAGTTCTAGCCGTGGGTACTAAATCAGCCGATATCCTGTCGACTTGCGCTTTCAAAATAAACGGCACGCAATGTTGCAAACCTATATAAGTAAATAGTCGCCTTAGTTCAATGACTAGAACTAATGTTTGAGGATCTAAATATATCTAAACAATTCGGAAAATATTCGGAGGAAATAGAATTCTAAAATAGTCTTTATTTACAGAAATAATATTATATATAAAACTAGCAATTTGCCCCGGCCCGGTATCGCTCGAGTAGCGTTGGAACTCCCGTCTCCGTACCCCCCTTCATCTATCCACACACCAAATACAATAAACGCGCTTCTATACTCTATACTCCAGAGCTAGCACTACCATGGACTGTAAACTACCAAAACACTTTAGCATAAACATTCCATGGCTCGATTTCGCGGTCGTTCATCAAGTAAGAGTATTATCGTAAATCATTCAGGCATAAGATATTGCTCCTAGATACATACGTTGTATCAGGGGTGGCCAACACGTCGACCGCGGTCTGTATTCGGCAGCCCGCAGACTCATTCCACATAGATAGGGCATGAGATCAAGGAAAAACGTTTTACAAAGTAAACTTTCGTCTTTGTTTTAGAAAAACAAAGAAAATAATAAGTTTTTTGTGAAAAATATATTTTAAAATACTTACAAGCTTTTAAACAAGTACCTAATTAATTTTGTAAAAATTAAAAAAAACCCAACGCATTGAAACGGCTGAACCGATTTTGATCAAACATAGCTAAGAACACTTCCGACAAATTCACCATTCAAACAAAAAAAAAACCGAAATCGGTTCATCCGTTCGGGAGCTACGATGGGACAGACAGACAGACACACACACACACAGACACGTCAAACTTATAACACCCCTTCGTTTTTACGTCGGGGGTAAAAAATTAGTGATCGTAACCGTGTCCTGATCAAAATGAGCATAAACTCGGCCAGTCCAATCCATCGAGGAGTTCTGTTGTCCACCTTCCGTCTCCATGATCAGCTCGCTGTCACCATGATATTGTATTTTGATCGAAACTTGACAGGTATGCCAAATTTCAGCTCAATCGGTTCAGGATAACTGCTTTAAAATTCAGTTGCAGTATTCCACCCAGATTCCACCCAGATAAACATGCATACATTGCAAGTTAAATAAAAGCTTGTAAAAAAAACAAATATATTTGACACCATTATCTATAAAAACGCCAAAAAAACATTATTTTTGTATGGGAGCCCTCTTAAATATTTATTTTATTCTGGTTTTAGTATTTGTTGTTATTGCGGCGCAACAGAAATACATCATCTATGAAAATTTCATCTGTCTAACTATCACGGTTTATGATATACAGCCAAGCGGACAGACAAACAGACAGACAGCCGAGTCTTGGTAATAGGGTCCCGTTGGGTCCCCTTTGGGTATGGAACCCTAAAAATTACAAATACTAATAATATGTTCAGGGTGTTCTGGGTATTTTCTATGTATAATAAAAAATGTCTATCTATTTAATGTATTGTATTAAGTATATCAGTTATCTAGTACCCATAACACAAGCTCAGCTTAGCTTGGGGCTAGATAATGTTGTGTGAACTGTGTCCGGCATTATTTATTTATTTATTTTATTTATGTTTTTCAGGTTTTATTTCAAATTTCAAAAGACAGACAGTGATGCGGTTTTAGTTGGTTTTAGTAGACCCCACGGAGATAAATTTAAATGAAGACCGCATACTTAAAAAGTTTGGCCACCCCTGCGTTTGTACTACTGCAGTACAGTCATCGATGAAAATCAGTACATTCTACAGAGCGTAATTTTTTTACAAGCTTTTATTTAACATAAACTTTTAGTATGTTTGGTATGTTGTAAGTTTGTGTGGAAAAAATCTTGAAAATGAATTTTCAACAAGTTAACCTCAACCGATTGAGCTGAAATTTGGCATACCTGTCAAGTTTTGACGACATTACAATAATATGGTGACAGCGAGCTGATTTGATGCTGGAGACGGAAGATGGACAACGGAACTCCGCGATGGATAATTTTAGACTGGTCGTGTTTAGGCTCGTTTTGATGACACACCGTCTTATTTGCCTAATTTTCATAGAAATTGTTTTTGCGGGACACCACGACTATACATATAGGTTTTAATAATTGTAATTGTATTGTCCATTTTGTTACTTGAGTTACACCTAGTACCTCCATATCTGTTTCTTCTTAGTGTGTTCTGTGTTTCTGTGTAGCTCTTGTATACAAAGAAATATATATTCTTTCTTTCTTTTTTCTTTCTAATACCTATGGAATTCTAAATTCGTGATCAGCCTCTTGTAATAACAATAATATGCAAATTAGGCAAATAAGTAGAACATTTTGTTATCGATAAGGGTCCGGTATAAATTATGTTTTCATGATTAACTTTTGGCACTGACTGTACCATGTTTTTGCCATCGAGACCCTGTTAATTTCATGCAATTTCGTATGTAAATTGTAGCATGTAATTCTAAGGAAGTGTCATGTAGTTGTTAAACGCTGTATACTCGTCCTGACACAATGTAAATTTAATTTCACTGACATAATGATACACAATAGCGCCCTCCGTGACGCGTCGGGTAAGTAGCCGGCCGAGATGCACAGGTGCGGGCTCGATTCCCGCTGCGGGACAAATGAACTGCTAATATTTGTTCTGTGTAGTGGTAGCATGGTACTTGTAGTTCCTGATATAGTCAAGCCTTGTGTGATATCGGGACATTATATGTTATGTGACTGTGGAGTGTTATGTTGTGCATGTTTTGATATAAAATTCTTTAATTTTTAGAATTTTGGTAATAGTGAACAATCCCAAGCTCACGAACGGTATTGAGCCCTGAGTCTGAGGAGAGACTATGCCTCTCTCTGCGTTTTCGACCGTTTGTAAAATGGGTTTTCTTCCGAGGAACTGTTGGACATGATGCCTACAGAAACCTTTTTCACCGCACCGCTCGCCATCGGCAGAGGATTCATCTTAGAGCCAGGGTGGTCCCGGACTGTGCGGTTTCGGAGGAACTTCCTCCCGCGAACACAGGTTTTGGAATGATCTCCCTGCTGAGGTTTTCCCAAGTGACTATAGTATGGGATTCTTCAAAAGGGGTGTTTGGAAATTGTTAAAGAGTCTGCAACGCGCGTGTGATGCCTCTGGTATTGCAGGCGTCCATAGGCTACGGTAATCGCTTACCAACAGGTGGGCCGTATGCTTGTTTGCCACCTTGGATGTATACAAAATAAAAACTTTCACGTCTGTTTCCTTGTTTGTTTGTATGGAATCAAAACGGTTCGACGGGGTAGCTCTATTTGAGACACTCTTAGAGCACCGCAGGCATCTTCATATACAGAAGTTAAAACCAGAAATCAAAATAATTAGTTCTCCATATTTTAAATTCGGCAATCGCTTCAGGGCATAACAAAAGTACAGGCTTTGAAACCCAATTATCTTTCATATTCAATTACTGATAATAAATTACAAGCTTAGTGATTTTGATTCAATTATTGTTAGAAAATTACATGGTTTGGTGTTTTGACGGTGTTATTGATAAAGACATGTAGCCCCCGGCAGTATGCGGTAGGTAGGTACTTACACCTAAGCTGTTTTTATAGATTAACCTGGATTTAAGTAATAATTAGGTAGGTATATAGAGATTGGATTTGAGACAACTTAAAATGGCGGTAATATGCATGAAAATTATACAAGTTGTAAGGCTAAATTGTATGCAGCACAATCATTATCATCATCATCCACAGCCTGACTTCACCCACTGCTGAGTATAGGTCTCTCTTTGCCTGTGCCATTCCTCCCGACCCCGTGCCAGTCTCATCCAGGTTAGGCCCGCGACGCATGCGATATCAAAAAGGGGGTAGGCAGATCCACACTGGGTCTCTTTTCACAGTGGGTTGCACTATCGTAGAATATAGATGTGACAAATAATAAGCTATATAATAGCAATAATAATAATTAGCTTATCGCCGCCATTGCTTCCCACGACTGACTCGGCTAACGCTTTCTTCCAATAATAACACATTCCATAATAAGCTAGCAGCCAGGACAAATCTTATAACATCGAATTATACAAACAAGTCCGGGTAATCCCTTAGTCGGCTTTTACGACATCGGGAGGAGATGGAGGGGTCTTTTCTTGGGCTGGATACACCCATATTTTCAAGTACTAAGAATCAACTAGAACACTATATTTTATCACCCATACATATAAAATAAACATAAGTAACTGAGCGCTTAAAGTGCATTGCAATGCAAAATATATAAACAACTTGAGTAAATAAACTCTATCATATCATCTCCACACTAAAGTGCTTAGCTATTTTCGGTCAGACTTGGCTTTGATCAATCTAGAACTAAAACAGAAGCAATACTTACAAGATCATATCTGCGATGTATCTCTGCAGCCATACATCTTGAGAATCGCTTAGACAGACAAAAATAACCAGACGAACGGACACCGCTATATTTACACCAGTAACATCAGTCTGTCTGTCTGATAGACTGTTAAATTTGTTATTAGTAGTTCCAGTTCGAGATTCTGAGTTCGATTCGAAAATAGCTAATTAAGATATTTTCAAACATTTTCACGCAACCAAACGTTAAAATTTACAAAAATATATACTAAGAATTTCCACAAACGTTTCACAAAAGTAAGACAAGTAAGAAGAAAGAAAAGAAAGAAAGGAAAGATAGGAAAGAAAGGAAAGAAAGGAAAGAAAGGAAAGACAGGAACGAAAGGAAAGAAAGGAAAGGAAAGAAAGGAAATAAAGGAAATAAAGGAAATAAAGGAAAGCAAGAAGAAAGAAAAGAAAGAAAGGAAAGATAGGAAAGAAAGGAAAGAAAGGAAAGTCAGGAACGAAAGGAAAGAAAGGAAAGGAAAGAAAGGAAATAAAGTAAAGAAAGGAAAGAAAGAAGAAAGGAAAGAAAGGAAAGAAAGGAAATAAAGGAAATCAAGGAAAGAAATGAAATAAAGGAACAAAGGAAATAAATTAAATAAAGGATAAAAAGGAAATAAAGAAAAGATAGAAAGAAAATACATTTAGCTACCCATATTTACCACTCAGCTATCGAAAGTCCGTTGCAAACAATCGAAGGACAGCTCAACTGAGTTTGCCCATTTCAGACATACGAGTACAATATTACATAAAGTATGTACTTATAATCATACTTATACTTATTCTTAAACTTTTCTCAGTTTGAGTAGCAGTATTGATTTCTATTGAGTTGTTTTATTATGTACTAACGACACTAAATCAATGTTTATACGACAATGATTTTACCAACTCCTCCGTTCTCATAAATATCAATGAATCTGCATTTGGTTTTCAGACACAAAAAAACTCCCATGTAAAATATAGGATACACTTAAACCGACCACTTCAATACCGCCCACTGAAATAACCAACATTGATGGAGTGCATATCGCATCTTTAGTTATTCGTTTTGTTATAAGCGAAGTTGTTGAAATAACACGCATTCTTCCAACTTTCGTTCTGTTTATAGCCACACATATAAATCTTAATTAAATTATGCGTTATGTATACCTAATTAAAGTCTATATTGCCAATCAAACGTTACGGCAACCAAAAACTTTCACACTTTATGTATAACGCAAAATTACTCATCTAAGATTTGATTTTTATGACTAAATCAAGCACAATATTCAAATTATACATATGCATGGATACTACATTATAATTCCGAGGGATCACTGTACCAGAAACACGATAGGACCATTTTCTATTAAGTTTCTACGACAATACAATATTATGGTGACAGCGAGCTGATCTTATGATGGACCCGGAAGGTGGACAACGGAACTCCTCGAAGATCATAAAAAACATTTATCCTGCAGCGGGAATCGAACCCGAAACATTTCGTATGTGTATCTACTTATTTTAGTTGTATTATTCTTTCAATAAATAAAGATTTCAATTCCTGCTGCCGGTTTTTTTTTGTATGATCTGTCCCTGGTCTAGCTGTTGTGTTACCATGATACTCGTAGTTCCTTATAACCGCGACACAGGGGATCCCAGTGTGGGATCAGGACTATGTATGTGACTATTGGATGTTATGAATGTTATGTATGTTATTAAGTTCTAAGACTTGACCAAATACAAATAGTGTTGTAAGCACTTCAAATCCACTATTCATCTATAATTATACCATAAAACAAACCGGACGAATTCCTCCAATAAAATACCACTAATTAGAGCCTTGGTTATATTACTTAAATTGCCTTTATAAATCGAAGATTAGTGTGGGAGGGAAAGGGGGAGATAAGGGAGAACAACGGCGGATTCAAAAAAATTGTTATAGCTGTTATTGAAAGAAAGAAAGAAGAAAAGAAAGAATATATTATATTTATTTGTATACAACAGTTTTTGTACTATTATGTATTGTGTGACAAGAGCTACACAGAAACACATAATAAACGTAGACTAAGAGGAAACAGATTTAAAGGTACGAAGTGTTACTAGTAACAAAATGGCTCTGCATCAGCATGAGTTTGTTGACTAGCAAGCTAGCAACCAACGCTGGTCTTTCGTCAGATCACTTGTTGGCGTTGTATTGCTTCCCACGACTGACTTTGCTAACCTTCGATCACAGAGTTCTATATCTGTGATCGAAGCTGCAAACACTTTTTTCCAGTAATAACACATTCTTTAATAAGCTATACAGGACAAACCTTATACCAACGAATCTCACTAACAAGTCCGGGTAATCCCTACATCCTCGCGAGGAGATCTATTCTTTGGCCGGACACACCACGGCATAGCAATTGAATAAATAAAACATTCAAATTTGACGCCAGCTATGAACACTACCTGATGCCGAATTCTCGTACTAATAAGTTTTAGTGAAAAATATATTTTTCAATAGTAACAATACAAGCTTTTATAAAATTAGTGATTGTAACCGGGTGCTGATCAAAATGAGTCTAAACACGGCCAGTCTACTATTATGCATCGAGGAGTTCCGCTGTAGACCTTTCGTCTCCATCATCAGATCAGCTCGCTGTCACCATAATATTGCATTGTCATCGGAACTTGACAGGTGTGCAAAATATCATCTCAATCGGTTGAGGATAACTTCTTTAAAATTCAGTTGCAAGATTCCACCCGGACATATATTGCAAGTTAATATAAAGTTTGTAAATATCGGATCATGTTACGATCTAGTGTTGACTTCACAAACGTCAAAAATGGTATTCTGCTCACCTGACAATACAACGCAGATTATGATTATATCGAAATGTGACTGTAACTTGAATGTTTCAAAGTTCTGATAATATAATTCAAATAAAAGGATTAGTACAATGGGTAGGTTGTGTTACGTTTTGCGTTTTTTTGTGTTGAATTTTCTCGTGTTCGTGTTGTTTTGATTTCTCTCTTTCACTCTTTTTAATTATTATACAGCACTAGCCTACTCTAAAATGTATGGTCGCAAGAATCAATAATATTATTGTTATGAGGGAGCAGAATACCAACTTTTCAGTCAATTTACAATTATACAGTCTCGATTCGGTCCTATTCGGTCAACTTGCAGTGGGACTAAGAATTGGGCTTCAGAATCAAACCTGAAGCACATATGAAATGTCTTAACCACTAACACTGGACGGCGAACCTCCGCCAATGATTCTATTTCGAGATGAGACGTAAATCTCGCCAGATAAGTGAGATTACCCTACCGAGCCGGCAATACATCAATATTGACGGACGAATGTGCTAATAATAATGTTGAGCCGGTAAAACAATTCTTACAAGTAGAAATGAAATTACGTTTGGGACACTATGCGATGAAATTTAAATATGAGACAAAATGTGTTCATTTTATGATCAATTATCTTATTATCAGGTGCTTCCGTCTGGTAGTGATTTGGATCAGTTGAGCTACCTTTAGATCGTTAGCAACGGTTTTCTGGTCACAGCGGTCAAAACTGTTTCATATGTTTTATTTAATTTTTGTAATTTATTGGAATCTACAAGTGACTCTTAGAACTCAATAAAGGACTTTTATGGGTATTTTAAACAAAATACCAATAAGACTCTAAAAGGACTCATAAAACTCTATACAAATACAAAAATTACAAAATACAAAAATTCGTTATTTTTCTTACATGACTATAAGTTACATGGGTTGGGAACTCCTCTGTTAAGTTACAATAATTTGTGTTAGAGGAGTCCCCTCTTTAATTATGGGTCTATAAAAGACCCATAGAACTATTTTTTTTTCGAATGGATTTATATGCTGTTTACCTCCTGGGGTCATGACTGCTGACGAAGCAGCTGACTAGCTTTGATCTCTCCAAGATCCGCGCACGCGCACGCGGACTCAGGGAGGAAAACTCGGCGGCAGAAAGAGTCATCCTCTTTGAGGCCAACTCCTCTCTTATCGAAGCCCTTAGCAACCCCTCAACTAGGTCTTAATAAGTAAACCATATAACTCATCATCATCATCATCATCATCATCAGCCTGCATCAGTCCACTGCTGGACATAGTCCTCTCCCAATGCGCACCATTTAGACCGATTTTCAGCTATTCCCATCCACTTTCTACCAGCCGCCTTACGCAGATCGTCGCTCCACCTTAGCCAGGGGACGTCCCACACTACGTTACTAAGACGTTTACTCCACTCTAGAACACTTTAACTCCAGTGGTTGTCGGTTCTTCGGCATATATGCCCAGTCCATTGCCATTTCAGCTTGCTAATTCTTTGAGCTATGTCGATGACCTTAGTTCTCTGTCGGATAACTTCATTGCGGAGTTTTATCCCTCAGAGAAACTCTGGGCATAGCTCGTTCCATAATACGCTGAGCGACCTTGAACTGATGGACCAGGCGCACCGTGAGTGTCTACATCTCGGCAACGTAGGTCATTACGGGTAGGACGCAGTGATTGAACACTCTCGTCTTCAGGCATTGTGGTATAGGGGATGCAAATATTCGACGTAATTTACCAAAAGCTGCCCTGCCAGGTGAATTCTTCGCTTGGCCTCCCTCTCAAAGTTCTCAAACCATAGAACTCAAAATACCTAGTAACTTATTTATTCCTCTCCTTGTCCTCAGGTGCGTTCATCGGCGGAATCCTGGGTGGCTTGGCTATGAGACTGGGGCGCCGCTCCGTCCTGTTAGCCACAGCTCTGCCTTACACTCTGGCGTGGCTAGCCACAGCTCTCTCGACTGGAGTGCATATGATATCTATCGCGTCGTTCTGCGGGGGCATGCTGATTTGCTGCATCAATATGACGACACAGGTAAAATTCTAATTATGGCCACTGAACAAGAAATATTTGCATATGTTTTGAATATTTCAATACGCAACATTAACAGACAAATTCTGTCACAGTTTAGGTAAGTAAGAAAGTGACAAAATAGCGCTCGTGGAATGAAAAAGCGTTGCATCACAGAATCATACGTTCAACTTGAAGATAAAGTCGTTGCCGACATTTAGGTGACAGAAAAAGTACAAAATTCTAAGGCGTATAGAAGTTGAATCAAATTTTCAGTCGAAAACAGCTTGCACTTTGTTGTTTTTTTTCACATGGTTAATGAACAGGTAGAAAATAATTGTACGTTGATTTACAGATAAAAGGTCAATGAATGACATATTAGTTTTTTTTCAGCACATAATATTGTCTCCTGGGAGAAAGCCTCCAAATAAGACCAATCAGATCTGTTTACGCCTTATCATTGTACATTATACCATGTATTTATCAATTAAATAATATATTTTAATACGTAAGTAATGAAAATAAAATAGCCGTAAAAGATAATGAAAGTTTGCCATAAAATTAATTTACGACATATTGTAAATGTAGGGAGGTGAGAGCTTTGAGAAGTGTGTGTGTGCGATTTTGAGAGGTAGAATGAGGAATAGTGTGATAAGAGAGCGTTGTGAAATTAAAGAAGACGTAGTGACTAGGCTTGAGAAAGGTTTGCTTCGATGGTTTGGGCATTTAGAAAGGATAGACGGTAGTAGATTGACGAAACGGGTACATAAGACGAGCGTGAACGGAAAAATGGGAAAGGGAAGATCTTGGCGAACATATTCAGGATCAGAGATGTTCTGGAAAAACGCCAGGTCAAGACTACCCGAATATGATACAATATGAATTTGATACAAGTAAATGAAGCAAAAGAGGTATGTGAGGATCATAGCAGGTAAAAATCCGTGTTCTCTGCCTAACCCTCCGGGAAACAGGCGTGAGTTTATGTATGTTTGTATATTGTAAACATAAATTAATTAGAAAGCTCAGAATTTCTCGAAAGTAGGAAAATGCAATGAAAACTATCGTAATTTAGTACCGTGGATAAGTCAAAACCTTTCTTACTAGTAAACTGCGTATATAAACGCTTTACCTTATTAAAATTTATGACTTGGATTAGATATTTATAGCATTGTAATTTCGTTTTCAATAGAGCGTTGGGTAAGGGTGAGGTACCTATACTAGCAAGGTGAATTTAATGCATAGGAATGCCTTGTTTTGTTTCCGGGTGTGTCGTATTTTGGTATCTGATACCCATAAAATGTGGGATATAAGTTAGAAACACAAAATTTAGTAGTTCTGATATCTGTTATACTCGTACAGCCGCAGATCTAGACTCTAAATAACAACATTTGATCTAGGCTTTAAATATCCACATTAAGTTTATATCTAGGTAATAAGCCAAAAGCTATATAACCCAAGGCATTAGGTAGCAATGATAATTAAGTAGTCACATAAATATTGCTTACGGGTAATACTCGTACACACTATAGACTAGATTTACTACTAAAATATCCCAAGAAATAATTTATAAGATGGTAAAATCCAACTATTATGAACGTTTATTACTTACTAGCGACTAACCCCGGCTTCGCACGGGTAGCGTCGGGATAAAAATCAGCCCCTCCCCCTACCCCGCCAACCCCCATCCTCACCACGCAACCCACCCCCCACATCCATCAAAATACCATCTAAATCAGCTAAAGCCTAAACACGGCCAGTCTGCTATTATCCATTGAGGAGTTCCGTTGTCCAACTTCCGTCTCCATCATCAGATCAGCTCGCTGTCACCATAATATTATTATATTGTCATCAAAACTTGATAGGTACGCAAAATTTCAGCTTAATCAGTCAAGGTTAACTGGTTTAAAATTCATTTTCAAGATTTATCTCACGCTAACTAAGTATGTTTGCGTCAAATCTTGAATGACCATTGTGCCATACTTCGCGATGTTTAAAAAAGTTGAAATTTTGCATACCTATCGCGTTCCAATATTATAGTGAAACCGCAAATAGTTTAGATAATTAGTTCACATGTTTATGTGGCGTTGAAATTGTAAACATTACAGTATATTCCAAAATGTTCACAGCAGAACGAACACAAATGAATATGTACCATTCTCCACGAATCAGTAACGTATACGCAAATTACGAATTCCGTATAGAAGAGCTAAACTAATTGGATTTTGTAGTTATGCTAATTGAAATCTGGCAGTGATTTGTTTTCACAAAATATTAGAATGTGTTTTGAAAATGAACCTTTTATGAGATGCAAAGTCTCTTTGAATGACATGTTTACGAAAATAAATACGCAGTTTTTTCGTTTTATGGTTTTCGATACTGGTTTGATGTACATATGATTTTAACTGTGTCGTATTAACAGGGCGATGAAACTGATGAAACAATCGCAGATGTTATATCGCATTATCAACGTAATACACTGCGTTTTGACATCGATTATTTGGATATGCATTTTGATGTGTCATGCCACAGATAAAATAATACGTCATGCCACAGTTGGATTCCAACCTTCATAATTTATAAAAATACTAGGGTCCGACCGCGACTTCACTCGCTTTTAACCAGAGTAAAAAGTAGCCTGTAGCTCAATCCTGGTCATAATCTATCTGTGTACCAAATTTCATTGAAATCGGTTCAGCCGTTTCGGCGTGATTGAGTAACAAACATCCTAACATCTAAACATTGTAACTTTGACATTTATGATTAGTGTGAGTGTGATATAATATTACATGTGACAAAATCGTTTTTTTGTCCACAGGTCTACGTCACAGAAATAGCCCTCCCCGAAATCCGAGGCTGCCTCAGCGCAGTCCTGAAAATCCTCAGTCAAATCGGAATCCTCATCTCCTTCTCCGTGGGAGCCTACCTCAACTGGTACCAACTCGCTCTGATGGTGGCAGCGGCTCCAGTCTTACTTTTCTTCGCACTGTTCTTCATACCGGAAACCCCATCCTCTTTACTGCTGAGAGGAAGAGAACAGGAGGCAGAAGAATCTCTGCAATGGCTGAGGGGTCCAGAAGCTGATATTCGACAAGAGCTGGCAACGATACGGACCAATATCTTAGCTAGTAAGCTGTATAATGGCGGACACACTAGTAAGATCAAGATTCTCATGTCAAAGAGGTTGACCAGGCCTGTATTGATAACATGTGGTCTGATGTTCTTCCAAAGGTTTACCGGTGCGAATCTCTTCAACTTTTACGCCGTTAAAATGTTCAAGAAGACCTTCAGGACCATGAACCCTCACGGAGGAGCAATAGCGACAAGCGTAGCTCAGCTCCTAGCTTCGTGCTTATCAGGAATGCTTATAGATCATGTTGGAAGACTACCATTACTGATGATAAGTGGCGTGATGATGTCTATAGCTTTAGCTGGATTCGGTTCTTACGCGTATTACGAAGAAGTATTAAGAAATACGACAGAATTTAACATGGCCGAACCTGGGTCTTACGACTGGATTCCTTTACTTTGTGTGCTAGTGTTGACAATTGCATTTTCATTGGGCATCAGTCCTATCTCTTCGTTACTGATAGGAGAGTTGTTTCCTTTAGAATATAGGAGTACAGGTAGTGCCTTAGCGACTAGCTTCAGTCATCTGTGTGGGTTTGTGAATGTAAAGACAGCAGCCGATATACAAGAGCATATAGGTCTATACGGTCTATTTTGGATGTACGCTGGTATATCAGTTCTGTGTTTACTCTTTGTGATTCTATTCGTGCCTGAGACGAAGGGTAGGGAAATAGATGAGATGGATCCGAAGTATGTCGAGTCACTATGCATTAATCGGTAAGGCGTACCTTACTCATAATCTTTGATAGATTTGTCGTTCGTGAATGTGAATTAATAGAGTTATATGCCAAAGTAGCCACTTCTAACAAGGCGTTAAGTAAGTCAGCCCATTCATTTCATATCAGATTTGAATGCAAGTAACTATTGTTTGTTTTATAGCCATGAATTTAATGATCATTCTCGCTAGCCTCAGTTTTCTAAATCTAGTTATTTTTATTAGTTTCAGACATCTGTTTCCTGGAACTAATTAAACTTTACTTTTCAATATAAACTGGATATTTACTATGATTTTTGAGTTTAAATTGTTTCCGATATTTCGGCACAGTTGCATGCGCCGTGATCACGGAAGAACAAACTAAAGTTTTTGCGAGTTGAACAATCTAAACTAAAAAATCATTGTAAATATCTCGTTTCTAGTGAAAAGTATGGTAAATTAAACATGATATTTTCAAAAGTTATAATTAAACTTTGTTTCATAATAGTTAATTAACAATGACGCCATTTTTCGACTAACTGGATGCCCTGTTAAAACCAGCTATTTTAATATAGCTTTATATTAAAAAATTGCCATTTGGCTTGTTAAGTTCACGTAGAGATAAATCTTTTAAGTAAAGGCTGACAGTATTCTGGATTATACCAGTATTATAGTTTATGTGCCTTCTTCAAGTTCCTTTACATCACAAGACTTCTATTCTTTAGTTTATACTCGGGATTCGTACTCTCCGATGGTAGCTTACTTAACATAGTATGTTGGTATTGTAAGCATAGATAAAGCCGTGGTCCTTGTAAGCTATTGAAGTTAGATAGCCTTACTCATGTTGGTGCGCCTGAAGCCCTCTATATTATATTTCTTTCAAAAAAAGCTTCATTTACCTCCTTAGACGACATGACAGTGTGCATATCTGACTCCCGTAACTTATTCATGGCTTTCCCTATCCTAGTCTTCCTTTTATCTTTACTTCAATGATGTTCTATAGGAACCTGTCATGTTATATAGGGTGGTCAGCCTTGTTAGTTCATTATATCTTTTAAATTATCAAAGTGCCAAAAGTGCCTTGGTTTTAACTTTAGTAAATTTTGCTAAGAGTTAACCTAACTCAGAGTTATGTAATTGGGCAGTTGTTTTATACTGCGCTGTCGTTGAGTTAGATCTTAACCTAGGGCTATTGTTAACTCTTATTGGCGTAATTCGGTCTAAGTAAATGAGTTGAAGCTCATGCTTATATGTATTTTCATTGTTGAATACAAAAAAGTTATTTATTGTAATTAGTTGTAGAATAGAGATGTTTTTATGTGTTGCTTTTGTTAGGTATCTCCGTCTTGCTCATTTGCATAGGAAATGAGTGAGGCAGTACTTAATTTAATTCGCTTATGTATTAGATTATATCTATGATCTAAGGTATGTAGGATATTATTGTTAAGGGCTCAAATATACTTCATTATATTACCGACGTCAATTAAGATTTTGATACACCGAAAATATTTCCATCTCTTAAAACTCATTCTATATAAAATGCTATAAAAAGGTTGTTATATTGTTGCGTATAGGGTGTACAGAATTTATACAAACTAAGTAGGTAACATACATATTTGAGAGAATTTCAAGTTTTACAACTTTTATTCAGCTTCAGTATTTGATATCGGGATCTTTTGTCTGTATAAGAAAAAAACTTAAATAATATTTGTGTCCCAGCTCGTAGTAAATTTACATTTTATAATAAAATATAATGTTGCCATAGAAACGTTAAATGTATTAAATATACGTACGGGTATGTCATAATATTTTATGTAGGTGCCTTTTTAATGAGATACAAACAATAAAAATACAATATGAAATATATATAAAAAAATTGTAGCTAAAATTTCAACCAGTGAAATTCTATCGTCGTAGCAGAAAATGCTGATTAACGTAATTTTACAAATTTTCCCGTACTTTATTATTATACTACGAAAAATAGATGTGGTGAGAGGTATTAGAGTATCTTTCATGTAGGTAAGTATTCAATTGAGAAAGGATTTAAAAAAATTACGTCTATGTTTGTAAAATACATTTAAGGCTAAACAGCGTTCTCTGAAATGGACTTGATGGATGATCTACTGGCAAAACGTTATATAAAATTAATTTTTAATAATCATTTTATATTAAAATTGGTGCTAAGAAGGTGCTGCATATTGCAGAGTTTGAAAAATTTATAGCTTTAGGTAAAATACCTAGTGAATTGTATAGAAACAGTATTATTAAGTTTGTAAATATCTATCTTATTATTATATGTAGATATTTATATTAAATTTAAAATAGATATAAATAAATGTTGCCATACATGAGAGCTATGTGAAAATAACTTTTTATTATTTGTACTTAAACTATTAGAATTTAAGTGTTGTAATAAAAATTTGGATTTTATTTTGACTATAATTTATAACTTTCTATGTTAGTGATAAGTTATTTTGAATTTTTTTTAGGGTTCCGTACCCAAAGTGTAAAATGGGACCCTATTACTAATAGTATAGTATTATTTTATCTGTGCTATTACTAAGACTCCGCTCTCCGTCTGTCACCAGGCATCTCATGCACCGTGATAGTTAGAAAGTTGAAATGTTCACAGATGATGTACTTCTGTTGCCGCTATAACAAACAAATACTAATAAATAGATAAAATAAATATTTAAGGGGGCTCTCATACAAGAAACGTGTTTTTTGCCATTTTTATAGATAATGGTACGGAACCCTTCGTGCGCGCGTCCGACTCACACTAGGCCGTTTTTTTAAAATTATTAGTACTTCCCTGGATGAAGTCTTTCACGAAAAAGCTCTACCTAGTACTACTAAACTATAGTGCATTCTACGGGGAGCCCTCATCCAGCAGTGGATGTCTTACGGCTGATGATGATGATGATGATGATGATGGCACCAGTATTGAATATCCGAAATATATATCAACCATTGGAATGTGTATACATTTCTATGAGTTTCCTGTTAAGGTGCAAAGTTTCGGTTTTGTAAATTCAATTTTTATTGTGATTTTTGCTAATCACAGCTCATCAACACATCTTGAGATAGCGAAAGCTGATTTTGTGAAAACTATGAGTTAGTTCACACATGTTTAGATTGATTGTGTCTCAGAAATATCGTTATTTTAGCTACAAATGTCAATGAACAACAAATAATTAATTTTGTAAAAACTAAAAAAAACCTCATTGCAATGTAATGGTTGAACCGAATTTGATCAAACATAGCTAAGAAAACTCCCAAAAAATACACCTTTCAAACAAAAACAAAATCGAAATCGGTTCATCCGTTCGGGAGCTACGATGCCACAGACAGACACACACACACACACACACACACACACACAGACACGTCAAACTTATAACATCCAGTCGTTTTTGCGTCGGGGGTTAAAAAATTCACTGTAAAAATAGTTGAATTACATTCGTAGCCTAAACTAATGATATTTGTGAGACACTTACAATGAAAACTTGTGTGGTAGGTCTCCTAGTTTCCGCAAAATCAGGTTTCATTATCTCAAGATGTGTTGATGAGCTGTGATTAGAAAAAACACAATAAAATTTGAATTTCGCGCCAAACCCGAAACGTTGAACCTTAACGCGTGGCTTAGCTATTGAATTGACATGGCTATCTGATGGCCACCATTCCGTGACGCCAGTGAATAGGAAGTAATGATGTCAATTATTCTATTTCCGGGTCCATGGAAATGCTTCGTCTATATGGTTTAGCAGACAAAGGTCGTTTTGGATCATATCAATGGGTGATATAGTGGACTATGGGTTTTACCTGTTAATTCACATTATGGGGGATTACGTAGGTAGTTAATGTATTTTCATCCATTACATTATATTTTATAATACTTCCCAGTGTCCCCCAACCAATAGATTTTACTCATATTCTAAGGGAAATAATAAAGTGATCCTCAATAATTCTAAATGAGCGGCAACATGTGGAACCCTTTATTTATGATAGAGCGGTAAGATTCTGAATAAATGCGGTAATTGTACAATTTAATCTTTTTATAAGTAACTAGCGACTCGTCCTGGCTTCGCACGGGTAGTTTCAGGATAAAAAACAAACCCCCCCCCCTCCTATCCCCCTCCCCCCTGGTAGCCTATGTCACTCAGGGTGAAAGTAGCTTTCCAATGGTGAAAGAATTTTTGAAATCGGCCCAGTAGTTTTTGAGTTTATTAATTACAGACATACACACACACAAAAATACAAATCTTTCCTCTTTATAATATTAGGGTTAGTGTAGATGTAGATAGTGTAGATATAATATTACCAATATTTTGTTAGTAATAGAGCTTTTTTGTGAAAGAGTTCGTCTGGGGATGTACTACCACTACACCTATTTCAGCAGCAAAGTAGTAGTGCTCGCATTTCTGTGTTGCGGTTTGAAGGGTATTGAGTGCCGGTGAAATTACAGGTTCATTTCATGAGACTTTTCATCTTCTTGTCGCAGGGTGGCGGGTACAGTACAATGCCACATAGGGCGCGTAGGTGGACGTGACCCATGAGGTTATGCATTATTAAAGGCAGTAGGTTACTGCTTCACATCACATGAGCCATCTGCTTGTTCCATCACTCATCTAGATCGTAGCGGTAAATGGCGAGGATGAAAACGTAATAATTAACTAAGCGGTAAATTTTATAATTGAGCTACTTTATTTATTTAAAAGTGTCTACAATTAGTCAGAAAAATAATTAAACTGGGATTTTAAATTTTTAAGTAGTTGGTAATTATGCAAAGAGTGGGAGGGGGTGTGTGTACTAACTACTCCTACCAAATGTGGCATACAGGGTCATCGCTGTGCTGCCACCCTTCTGCCACCAACCTTGTTCGTAAGTGGGTGGCCAGAGCCCTCACGTTACCCCGACCACCACGCGAGCCCAGCGATAACTCTGACCACCAACACAAGAGAAAAAACACACGCTTTCGCGGTGAAAGAGAAAGTTGGTAACCCTACCTCGGACTGTGTGTTGTGAGTTGTGATTGTTGGGAGTTATGTAAAATGATTACTTACAGAATTGAAATTACCATGGCTTGGTATCATTTTAGAAAAAATACGAATATACACCACGTACTTTACTATTCACACTATTAAACCGTCCGGTTTAAGAATAGATCCCTCCGTCTCCTTTCGTGGATGTCGTTAAAACCGACTAAGGGATTACCCGGACTTGTTGATAAGATTCGTTGGTATAAGATTTGTCCTGGCTGCTAGCTTAATTGCTTAATTATGGAATGTGTTATTAGTGGAAGAAAGCGTTAGACGAGCCAGACGTGGGATGCAATGGCGGCGATGAGCTCACCTCTTGTCACGTATATATTCTACGATGGTGTAACCCTCTGTGAAAAGAGGCCCATTGAGGCTCTGCCTACCGTTTCGGGGAAAAAGGCGTGTGTCTATGTATGTATGTATGTAAACGTCAAACTATAACCAGGTCTGGTTAATTCCATACATTTTAGAATTAGTTCACACAAAATATCGATAGATGGCAGTACTGGTATCGCTAGGAATATTGAACACATTAATTAGATTATTTTTTCACTTTTTTTGACGGCATTGCGTAAATAGTACCTCTAGAAGACTTTTTATGTGATTTTAACTAATAAAATAACAAAAATCGTTATAAAATAGTTTTTTTTTTCAATGTTTTTACTGACATCTAGCAATTTCTAACCGAAACATTTTGATTGGGTTCTAAGGTTCTAAGTTTGGTCAAGAAACACATAGATGGCGTTGAAATAAAACCATGTTTCGGAGAATAAAATTATACGATAATATTTCGATAGTTACTCCACAGAGTAGTAAGAATACTAACGTGTTACTCTATGATATGATGTGATGAAATACGCTTGATTTCTCAAGTATCATCTAGTGCGCTGTAAAGAAGGCAAGAGAGAAGCGCCATCTAGTACGCTGTTAAGAAAACAAGTAAGAATGCATATTAGTACGTTACTACCGAGCGCGCGCCACGGGCGCTGCTCTTGCGCGACTTATCGTGGCAACGATCGTAGTACTAAGATTGTCTCTCTGTTGTACGTTAGTATTATTCCTTACTCTGTGCTATAACTAAACTAACTGATATTTAAATATCAGCAGGAGAATGGTAAAGTACGTGGTGTATAGTCATAGTTTTTCTAAAGATTGATTTCTTACGCCTGAAAACTGTTTTATAGCAATCTGTCGAGAAACAGCTAATACATATTCATAAGGGCAACTTATTGTGCAGAAGCCAATGCTTATTTGCAAATGACGCACTAATAATCCAAACTGTGGAAATAGAAGAGAACTGTGGGAATAGAAAGAGCTTATAACCAAATTGTAGACAAGATCTGTCAGTTATTTACAGAACTTAGATATGTACTATTATATCTAATGAAAGGTCCAGACTTCCCCCTATCGCTAAAATGAAAACTAATGGACCCATACATTCTCCCCGTCTTAATATATGGTACGCAAACTTGGTCCTTGACGCAGCTTAAGTCCAAACTCAAGGTCTGTTAGCGTGCGATGGAGCGCAGTCTCCTGGGTGTGAGGCTCGTGGGTAGGATACAAAACACTGCGTTGCGCTCACAAACACAAGTTGTGGATGTAGCTTCGAAAGCAGCTAAGCTGAAGTGGGATTGGGCTGGTCACGTCTGCCGCATGCCAAGCGAGCTGCAGGCGAAGGTAGCCACCCAGTGGCGTCCTGACCCAGCGAGAAGGCGACCCGGCACCAAAACGGAGATGGCGAGACGACATTGATAAGTTTCTGGCTGACTGGGCAAACATAGCTCAGGATCGTGATATCTGTAAGGAGTGGGGGAGGTCTTTGCCCAGCAGTGGGACACAAAGGGCTAGAAATAGGATATAAATAGATACTATTACAGTTTGACATAATAATATATATCTTAACAATCCGATTATTAGCCCCCATGTTACGGTTTCATAGCCACATGGCAAAAAAAAAATCCCATATAATAATTTAGAGATTTGCTTGACGAACCTAGTTACATTTATCTTGGTAACCCGCGAGAGAACCCGCGTGCGGATACTAGTATGCATCCATTTAGTTCTATATTTGTACACCAATTTATAAATTATTTCTTAAGGCGCTATAGGTTCAACTAACATTTTTGTATGAGGCGAAGAAGGCGAGCGCACGCTCTCATACCGTGTTTTTATCTATAAAAAATTTATGTAAAAATGTCGTTCAAAGTTTTGTTTAATTTTATTGATAAATTCACTAACTCAAATAATAACTAACATGTAACCAAATGTTTCAAAAATTAAAACGTGAGAGAAGTGAGTGAAAAATAGCATTTAAATTTTAAAAAGGAGGTATCTTTGTTATTTTTTTTTATCCAGTGAACTAATTTAAATATTGTATTGAATTATTGATGTCACTAGATAAAAAGCTCAAGAATATCATATATTTTTTTCTTCATAGAAAACTATGGAAATTCTTATCAAAAACTTTAAAATTCTAGAGACATTTGAGAACCTATCGCGCCTTAATAATATCCAGAATAGATTTTTAATAAAAGAACCTCTTCAAACTGCATTTGAGTAGGTACTTCAGTTGTATCTGTAGCTGTTTATAAGTACCTATAATGTTAATTGAACTTGAAAATAGACTTCTTAGCTTATATAATATAAGTGGCTTGATAGCTTAGATAATTGCAGGGTTGCTTGATGCATGATAGGATAGAAATCATCAAGTATTTATATCTGGCTACGCAAGAAGGTTACACATATGGACACAGAATAAACATGGAGGAAATCAGGATTTTTACGAGGCATTTGATGAGACCAGCTCAGGTTGTTTACAGCCTGCATATGCTGAGTTAGAGACCTTTTCATCCCATCTATTCGAAAAGGACGACTGGGTTCGCCTTTAAGTGCACCCAACGGTGGTGTTTTCTATGAGAAACTTTTAGCGGGCAGTAATGAGTTTTGCGGCGCACTTATTAAGTTCCTAATTCAAAAAGTGCGCGGCAAAGATAATTGCGGCGCACTTATTGAATTTGGAACCAGCGCCAAATAATTCGAACGCAAATATTGTTTTGAATAAATACTGGCTGGTACGACGGCCCAAAACCCAAAACAAAAAAACCCAAAACACACAAAAAACACAAAACACAAAAAAAAACAAAAAAACACAAAAACACAAAAAAAAAGCAAAATACTTACACACAAAAAACACAAAACACAAAAAAAACACAAAAACACAAAAAAAAAACACAATACAAAAAAAAACACAAATAAAGCACAATACACACAAAAAACACAAAACATAAAACACAAAAACATAAAAAAAACACAAAAAATAAAAAACACACAAAAAACACAAAACACAAAAAAAAACACAAAAACACAAAAAAAAACAAAAAACATAAAACACAAAAAAACACAAATAAAGCACAAAACAAAAAAAACAAAAAACATAAAACACAAAAAACACAAAACACAAAAAAAACCACAAAAACAAAAAAAACACACAAAAACACAAAAAAACACAAAACACAAAAAAAAACAAAATACACACAAAAAACACAAAACACAAAACATAAAACACAAAAAAAAACACAAAAACAAAAAAACACAAAAAATACAAAACGCACAAAAAAAACAAAACACAAAAAAAACACAAAAACACAATACAAAAAAAACACAAAAAAAGCACAATAAACACAAAAAACACAAAACACAAAAAAAAACCCAAAAAAACAAAAAAGCACAAAACACACAAAAACACTGAAAAAAAAAACATAAAAACAACAAAAAAAACACAACAAAACAACCATTTGTTTTATTAAATAATAATAATTATTACAATAACATATGAGGCGCCTTTTATTTTCTCATAGTGCACCCACTATGAGAAAATAAAAGGCACATAAGAAAATACATAATATCCCTATAAGCACGGGAGGGGGTATTCTACACATCATGGCGAATATAACTTTAGTTCTACGTTAGAATAGAATATAGTTATTTTTATTTGTAACAACACAGATAGGTATAAATTAAATAAAACATGAAAAAATACAAAATGATGGTTAGATTTGCTGTTACAAAATAGTAGATTGTATCACACGGGCGCAACATATATTTTTGGCTCGGGCGACGTACTTTGAATCCCTCGCTACGTTCAGGATTCTACTAAAGAATCCCTCGCTACGCTCGGGATTCTACTCTAGAATCCCTCACTTCGCTCTGGATTCAAAAAAGCGCCCTCGCCGTAAAAATATTATGTTGCTCCCTTATGATACAATCTACTATTTTGTAACAGCAAATCTAACCATCATTTTGTATTTTTTCATGTTTTATTTAATTTATACCTATCTGTGTTGTTACAAATAAAAATAACTATATTCTATTCTAACGTAGAACTAAAGTTATATTCGCCATGATGTGTAGAATACCCCCTCCCGTGCTTATAGGGATATTATGTTACAACCTGTATATAACGTGTGTGGTATGATGTATTACAGAAAAGTGCGCCATGTTCTATTCACTTAACAAATGCAAATTAATCACCGTCATCATCATCTCCGCCCGGAATCACCCACTGCTGGGTATAGGCCTCCTTTCTCTTATGCCAGCCTCCTCTGTCCTGTGCGTCTCTCAACCAGATAATATAATATAAAAAAGTAAGTACCTAAACTATTTTAATAAAAATAAAAATAGTTTCCTTTCTTTTTTTTACACAAGTTTGAATGTCGCATCAAGCAGTTGGCTCACCTGATGTTAAGCGCTACCCTCTGCCTATGAACAGTGCATTACCTCATTGGTCACGTCCACCTAGGACGCACCCTATGTGGCATTGGACAGCGCCCGCCACCCTGAGACATAAAGATGAAAAGTCTCATGTGCCCGTAATTTTACTATTCACGGGCCAAACAAAAGTGAATAAAATGTAATTCTCGTTAGAGAACAAAACGCGCCCTAAAACGCCCTGAGCACAGCGTGAACTGCACTGCAATACAGGAATACAAGAGATAATATGACCGGGATAAATCGTAAGATATGTTTACTCTTTCAAATTTTGCCACTCATTGAAGTTCTGGTTTTGAAAATGGCCGAATAGCCACATAGATAGTATAAGTTTTTTACATAAAGTATAAGTTTATTAACTACAAGCACATAACTTACAGGGTACAAAAAATATGAACATTAGAGAAGTAATTTTATCTAACAGAATGGCTAGTATGAAAGAGCTGCTTAGAATATTCAGGCCCTACACTTAGTCAGAATATAGGAGATAGACCAGACTTGATATGAAATAAATGCATTTATTATTTATTTATTATAATAGCGCTCACGAAACGAAAAGTGAGCGTAAATCACAAATACAATATTTAAGATGATATGCTAAAATACCGAAGGGGCGTCTAGCAAGAAAACAGTTTTTTTTTACTACTTGTATGACGGGACAAGCAAGAGGCCCACCTGATGTTAAGCGGTAACCTCTGCCTATGAACAGTGCATAACCTCATAGGTCACGTCCACCTAGGACGCACCCTATGTGGCATTGCACTGCGCCCGCCACCCTGAGACATAAAGATGAAAAGTCTCATGTGCCTGTAATTTCACCGACACCCTTACCCTTCAAACCGGAACACAGCAATGCGAGCACTACTGCTTTGCGGCAGAAATAGGTATGGTGGTAGTACTTCCCCGGACAAACTCTTTCACAAAAAATCTCTACTACTACTCAAACAAAGCTGCAACAAAGTGACAGTGCTATTGCTCACTTAAACCCGGGAAGAGATGATGTAGGTATAGATTTTTTCAGCTCGGAAGTAACTGACGTAAGCGACAAATTATAAAACTTCGATTTGCTTCTAATGTAGCAAAAATAAAAAATAAAACCAGTTCTTTTAATCTAAGTAATGTGATTACATTGAAAAGTATACTTTACGCTTAATATTTTCTCTAATTGAAGAGGGACGGGTCAAAACGGACCTAAAATGGGTTTTAGGAGGGCCAATTCCAAAAAAAAAAACGCTATAGACAAAAGCTTTAACTACCAATCGTGTTTCTAGTAATTGATTTATTTAGATTACATCCTCAAGTAATTACTGTATTAACATCAAGTTTGTAACCTTTACTGTTACTGAGTGAGCATGTAACGCAACGACTCCAAAATTTTAACATAATCGTCTTAAAATTGTATCTCTCGATATATTTTCTTAAACATGTCCCTTGTATATCCTGAACAAGTCAATCGATAGGTTACAGCAGTGCGACTGAAACTGAAACAGACAGATGAAATAACAATAGGAGAGAGCGAGACCTCAATACACGTGAGGTGTCACTGTTACATCATGTTTGAAGATTTGATACAATAGTTTTGTAAAACTAAAGCGATAGTGAGATCGGATACCCGTGGAATGATTCTCGGATTATCTCGTCACATTTATTCTTGAATGTCGTTATCTCGTAGACGAGATTTATCCTAAAACACGGGCCTAGACCTCTGAGTAATATCACAGAATAAATAATAGTACATAGACCAGATTTGATGAAGTTTTAGTAAGATCAGCAATTTTAGTTGGCTTATTAAAATAAATAGGTACATACATACATTACGCCCTTTTCCCCGAAGGGGTTAGGCAGAGCTATAAAAGTTATATATTATATGTTTTTATATGTATGTTAGTTTCTAAGGTATTTATGTTGCTATGGGCTTGTTGTTTAGGTTTTAGAGCATTTCTCATTTAAGATAAGCCTGAAATAAAGGTTTTGTATTTGAAAAGGCCTCGTTTCACAGAGGGTTGCACCATCGTGGCACCACGTGTAGACGTGACAAGTGGTGAGCAAATCGCTGCCATTACTCGGCTAACACTTTCTACCAGTAATAACACATTCCATAATAAGCTAGCAGCCAGGTCAAATCTTATACCAACATATCTTACAAACAAGTCCAGGTAATCCCTTAGTCGGCTTTTACGACATCCATTGGAGGAGACGGAGGGATGTATTCTTAGGCCAGACACCATGAAAATAACCTGGTTTTATTAGATCATTTAAACGTAACACGATATCTTATCGTCAACCTTTTTTGATAGTTCATAGATATAATCTCCTCTATGATAATTATGACGACTTATTTATCACTCATATGTAGGTACAAAATATTCGAGGATACTTAATTTGTAATATTACTTTACTTACTCCAAACATAAAAATATAAGTACTAACTGAATTCAGCAAAAATGTGCGTCGGCCGGGAATCGAACCCGGATCAACTGCTTGGAAGGCAACTATGCTGACCATTACACCACCGACGCAGCTGACGAGTTCTTTGAAATTGTCGATCCAACACAGATTAGGAGGGACAACAGCTAAATTCCGTAACTTTCTAACTCAGTAAAGTACAGCTAAGTTAGAAGGTGACAGAATAGCGCTCGCGCAACGGAAAGTAGGTGAAAATCACGAAAAACAAGTATTTGCCGTGAAAAGTAGGTGAACATCACGAAAAACAAGTATTTGCCGTGAAAAGTAGGTGAACATCACGAAAAACAAGTATTTGCCGTGAAAAACCGCGCATCACAGAATCATACGATGAACTTGAAGATAAATTATTTGCCGCCGTTTAGGTGAAAGACAAAGTACAAAATTCTAAGTCGTTTAGGAGTTGAATCTTTTCAGTCGAAAACAGCTGCACTTTGTTATTTTTTTCACATGGTTAATGAAAAGGTATTTTTTTACGTTCACTTTACAGATAAAAGGTCAATGAACGTATTTTTTTTTATTCGGCACATTACATTGACCCCTCTGTGAGGATAAAGCCTCCAAATAAGACCAATCAGCTGCTGTATGCGCCTTAAGAATTCAGGCCTCTAATGTTTCGGCCATAATGAGAACAAACAAATCATTAGGACAGCATGGTAGGTACCTACCTATATGGCAGCCTGCGTCTTATAAACTCATTTCGCGGCAGTCGTAATCCAGGATTATTCCTGTCGTGTCACGTAGATTTATGTAGCTAATCAGTTAATATTTTAGGTACATACATCATCATCATCAGCCTAAAGAAGTCCACTGCTGGACATAATGTCTCCCCATAGAACAAATTATCTCGGCTCAAACTTACACTTATACGTATGCGACAAAACCAGGCAGAAATCTCATACTGCAAAAAAAAGCGGCCAAGTGCAAACTGGACTCGCCCATGAAGGGTTCATGAAGGGCTAAAAAAAAATTGAGTTTCTGTTCTAAGTATGGGGAACCCTAAAGTTTATTGTTTTATTTTCTATTTTTGTGTGAAAATTAATGCGGTTCACAGAATACATCTATAACTTACCAAGTTTCAACAGCATAGCTCTTATAGCTTCGGAAAAAAGTGCCTGTGGCATACGGACGGACAGACAGACAGACAGACCGACAGATAGACAGACAGACATGACGAATCCATAAGGGTTCCGTGTTTTGCCTTTTGGCTACGGAACCCTAAAAAACGCCTCGCGCCGCTTGAAAAAGCGGTTTTTATTGATCTCGTAAAATAAAGATAATTTTACAAAACCCCTAAACCCTGGGCTTTGTTGTACTGATTTTATTTATCTAATTTTGTACCCAATAATGTGCATGCACCATTTTTAAACAATCTGATCTAGACCAAAAATAGAATTACTTTGGTTTTTTTCAACAAAAAAAAACTATTGAGAAAATATTGTCCTATCGTGTTTCCTGTACAGTGATCCCTCGGAAAAATATATTTTTCAACACAAGCGTTTATAACAGTGCTGATGAAAATGAGCTTAACTAAACACGGCCAGTTTAATATTATCTCTCGAGGAGTTCCGTTGTCTCCATCATCAGATCAGCATAATATTGCATCATAATATTGCATTGTCATCGGATTTTGAAAGGTATGCAAGAATAAGGGATGAATACGGCCTACATTTTGGTATGAATCCGGAGATAAATTCTCGTGGGATGAATCCATGGGATCAATACGGCTGCTCCCAAAATATCATCTCAATCGGTTGAGGATAACTGCTTTAAAATTCAGTTGCAAGATTCCACCTGGATATATGTATATTGCAAGTTAAATAACAGCTTGTTAAAAATTATAGTTATATAACGTGTAGGGACTCACATAATGAGATGTCCAGGGGATGTGTCTCACTGGATGGTTTCCCCACATTATACAGGCTGCCCCCACCTTATACAGGTTGTTCCATATTATACAGAGGTTGTTAATATTTGCGGGCGCAATGAATCGCGGCCGACAATAATAACATCCGTTCCGAGGCCGACTTTATATTTTACGTATACGCAACTCGCTGTCTCGTGCGTAGAGTAGCTTGGAAACAGAAAAAATACAACTGACAATACATTGTATTTTCATCACACCTATTTGACCTATTCGAATAATGAAAATTTGTTATAGAGGATAGCGGGAGCATAATAACTCAATTTTGCTCCCTATAGGAAGTACGAGCTTTCTCTCTTTTAATTGGTCAACATCCGTGCTTCTATAGATTAGCGATGAAAAATAGTGTGTATCTCGGGCCCAAAATATTTCGTGCTCGGGCGGCGTGTATTGAATTCCTCGCTACACTAGGATTCTACTATATAGAATCCCTCACTACACTCTGGATTTTATTATATAAATCTTTTGCTTCGCCCTGAATTCAAAATAACGCCCTCGAGGATTAGGTAAGTTTTCTATGCATAATAAAAATATCTATCTATGTAATGTATTATATTAAGTATATCAGTTATCTAGTACCCATAACACAAGCTCTGGCTTAGCTTGGGGCTAGATAATGTTGTGTGAACTGTCCAGCATTATTTATTTATTTATTATTATTATTTATTTATTATAACATGACCTTGGCCCCTTGAAACACATTTTTTTTTCTTTTTTTAATCTATGATTGACTCTCGATTGACCGTGATCTCACCAGTTGGTAAGTAAAGATGCGGCTGACGATGGAGCACAAAGGTCTAGAAGGCACCTATTCAGACCCATATTTTAGTTTTCCGGAAAGACAGACAACGGAAACTTGTTCCATTCCTTAGCAGTTCGCATTACAAAGGTAGAACTAAAACGCTTAGTGCGAATTGCGGGTATACTGATGAGGTAAGGATGGTACTGAGCCGTGCGCCTGCTTGTCGTATGATGAAAAGGAGATGGTGGGATCAGATCATGTAGCTCCTGGGCACATTCCCCGAAATGTAACCTAACAAATCTATGTAACCTCTATGCTTTGGGCCTTAAGTTTATGCCTTGCATAACTTTTTTTAGTTCAAAAAAATCTTCCAAGATATACAAAAAGAATGTGCGTCGGCCGGGAATCGAACCCGGATCAACTGCTTGGAAGGCAACTATGCTGACCATTACACCACCAACGCTTACTTACAAACTTTAAAACTACTTTTTCATTTCTCTAGGTACCTACTTGAATCAATATGTACCTATATATTTGAATCAAAACATCTGTGTAAATTCAATCAAGTTCTATTATTTCATAGGAAAGTAACTAAAGAAATGAAAAAGTAACTTTGTTTTAAAGTTTGTTAGTAAGCGTTGGTGGTGTAATGGTAAGCATAGTTGCCTTCCAAGCAGTTGATCCGGGTTCGATTCCCGGCCGACGCACATTCTTTTTGGATTTCTTGGAAGTTCTTTTTTAGAATCAAGGTCACTGACATAGCTCTCAGAATTAGCAACTTGAAGTGGCAATGGTCAGGTCATACAGCTCGCAGGACTTATAACCGTTGGGGAATACAGGTTCGCAAATGGCAATCGAATTTTCCCAGCGTCAGCTCGTTGCATGGTCAAACTGGTTAAGGCATCGCCGTTTAGAGTCAAAGATGCGGGTTCGAGTCCCGCTGGAACGGAATTTTTGGTCTCCATTTAAATTTAAGCCTCCCGTGGATGTCGTAATTACCGTGGTGTGTCCAGCCTACGGAGGCCTGCAATGCTCTAAGATCCGGCCCAAGAATAAAACCCTCCATCTCCTCCCGTGGATGTCGTAAAAGTCAACTAAGGGATTACCCGGACTTGTTTGTAAGATTCGTTGGTATAAGATTTGTCCTGGCTGTTAGCTTATAACTGGAAGAAATTGTTAGCAGAGTCAGTCGTGGGAATCAATGGCGGCGATGAGCTCACCCCTTGTCACGTCTGTATCCCACGATGGTGCATCCCACTGTGAAAAGAGGCCCATTTGAGGCTCTGCCTACCCTTTCGGGGAAAAGGCATGTGTAAAAATGTGCTGGCTTATAACTCAAAATTACCAATCTTAGATTTGATTTTTAACAGACTAAATCAACTACAATATTCAAATTAAAAATATGCATGGGTACTACATTATAATTCCGAGGGATCACTGTACCAGAAACACGATAGGACAATATTATCTCAATAGAAAAAAATCCAATGTTACGACCATGTTTTGCCTAGATTCGATTGTTTATTAAAATGGTGCATGGAAATCTTTGGTGCATGGTAAGAAATTATATAAATAAAATCAATACAACAAAGCCGAGGGTTTACTGCAGGGGTTTTGTGATATTTATTATATTTTACGAGATATTCAACAAAAACCGCATTTTCGAGCGGCGCGAGATGTTTTTTTTGTATGATGATTTCTGCCTGGCGTTGGCGCAGTCTTCAATTATTTCTGTAAATGTTTTAATGTTTCTAAGAAGCCTAAGATCGTACAATCTTTGTAATTAGGTCAAAGTTTACAATGTCGTGACCTTGTTTCATTAATTCATTTGTTTGTAGAGAAAATACATGAATCGAAACATCTGTGTAAACTCAATCAAGTTCTATTATTTAATAGGAAAGTAGGTACCTACCTAACGAAATTAAAAAGTAACTTGGTTTTAATGTTTGTAAGTAGGCGTTGGTGGTGTAATGGTCAGCATAGTTGCCTTCCAAGCAGTTGATCCGGGTTCGATTCCCGGCCGACGCACATTCTTTTTGTATTTCCTGGAATCTTTTTTTTAAATTAAGTAGCTTGACCCTAAAATAATCAAGATCACCGACATACCTCTCAGAATTAGCAAGTTGAAGTGGCGATGGGCCGGCTATATAGTAGTAGTAGAGCTTATTTGTGTAATAGTTCGTCCGGGGAAGTATTACCACCATACCTATTTTTGCCGCAAAGCAGTAGTGCTCGCATTGCTGGGTTCCGGATTGAAGGGTATGGTTGTCCATCTGCTAGCTTTGTTATTACTGGAAGAAAGTGTTAGCGTGTCATTCGTGGAAAGCAATGGCGGCGATGAGCTTACCACTTGTCTTGTCTATATTACCACCCACGGTAACTAGTACCCATAACACAAGCTCTGCATAGCTCGGGGCTAGATAATGCGGTGTGAACTGTCCAGCATTATTTATTTATGCATGGGTAGCATTTCTATCTGAAACTAGGCTTTATACACTGTATCAATTCCCCGCGCACTCTCTGTCCCAGCCTACTCTAGCACACCCCATTTAAGATGTAAACATATAAGTACCTATAGGCAACCCACCCCGCATTGGGGGTGAAATTCATATCAGTACAACCGGGGCTGCGCCGCCGGTCGGTCGCGACACACCCTTATCGCCTTCAAAACCTTCCAGACAACCATTTTTCTATCCAAAAACCCCATAGCATTCCGAATTCAAAATTTACATTACTAGTGACGTTTTATTTGACATTGACATTTGATTTCCCGTCGATATTTGACCTCATTCGTCAGAAAATTGAGTGAAATGGTGTGAAAATTGACAATAATCAAAGATGTCTTAGATCATAAAGTGCAAAGTGAGTTGGTTATATTGATTGTAAGCACATAGTTTGCTTTTGTAGACATTTTAAAAGCTTTTTTGTTAGTAGTGGCACAGATAAAATAATACTATACAGTACTTACAACTTAATTTAAAAACTGTTCCACGCATCCGACTGAGCTGAAATTTTTCATAAGTACCTTGTCAGTTCCGATGACAATATAATATTATGTTCTGATGATGGCGACGGAACAGCGGACAGAGGAACTCTTCAATGATTAAGTAGCCTGGCAATATTTAGGCTCATTTTGGCCAGCTGACGGTCGCGATTTAATTAAAAGCATGTTTTAAACAAGTTATAAATTTTGTAAAAATTAAAAAAACCCTCATCCTAATGAATCGGCTGAACCGATTTTGATCAAACATAGCTAAGAACACTCCCGACAAATTCAGGTTCACATTTCAAACAAAAATAAAACTAAATTGGTTCATCCGTTCGGGAGCTACGATGGGACAGACAGACACACACACAGACACACACACACACACACCCACACACACACACACACAGACACGTCAAACTTATAATACCCCGTCGTTTTTGCGTCGGGGGTTAAAAAGATATTGTTCAACTATAAAACTTATACATACATATGCTGGTAAGTCCTTGGGCCCAATTCTACTAAACTTTATTATTGGTAAGTAATGAATTGTCTCATACTTTTCACTTGTATGTAACCCTTTTGGTATTCCACTAGCTTCAATAGTTTTTCAATAGCATTATAATTGTGACCATTAGGATTTTTTAGACAACCGACTCTATATATTTTGTAATATATTAAATTTCATTTAAAATACTTTTCATCCATTAAACAGATGGGTAAAGATCGTTTCTAGTGCGGATCTTAGACTGTAATCTAAATAAATCATAGACCATAAACACGATTCATGACACTTTTCTCGAAAGCTTTATTTTTTGAAATTGGCCCTTCTAAAGCCCGTCTTAGGTCCCTCCTTCGACTAGAGAAAGTATTAAGCATATTTTTTAAAACTATTCAGTAGGTAATCAATTAACTTAGATTGATTCTGTGGCGACCTCTGTGGCGCGGCGGGCGAAGCTCGGCCTGCGATGCTGGAGGTTGCGGGTTCGATTCCCGCACTCGGAACAAATATTTGTGCGATCGCAGATATTTGTTCAGGGTGTTCTGGGTATTTTCTATGTATAATAAAAAATATCTATCTATTTAATATATTGTAATAAGTATATCAGTTATCTAGTACCCATAACACAAGCTCTGCTTAGCTTGGGGCTAGATAATGTTGTGTGAACTGTCCAGCATTATTTATTTATTTATTTATTTATTTATTATAAGATCATTTATTTTTATATTTGCTACTTTAGAAGCAAAATGAAGTTTTATCATTTGTCGCTTACGTTAGTTACTTCCGAGCGGCTAAAGTCTATACCTCACCTCTTCCCGGGTTCAAGTGAGCAATAGCGCTGTCACTGTCTTACAGCTATTGTTTTCTTACTAGACTCCGCCCATTCGGTATTTTGACATATTGCCTTAATTACAATTGTAATTAAATTGTAATTGCATAGTAATATAATGGGTTTTCCTTAAAATATAACTAGTAGAATTGGGCCCGTTGATACTGCGACAAATATTTTGATCTTAGATGTTGTGCTCGCTTATATAGAAATTAGATGGTAATTAAACAAGTCTCAGTTTGCAAGCGAATGTTTTAAGTTTTTTACTTTCCTTAATTCCAGAAATAAAGTGAGCAAAACTGTAATTTTTTTACCCTCATTTTCTGAAACAAAGCTAAGAAATGTAAATTATAATATATGTAGCAAAGCAGTGCCCGCATTGCTGTGTTCCAGTTTGAAGGGTATGTGGGTGCCGGTGAAATTACAGGAATATGAGACTTTTCATCTTTGTTTTAGGGTGGCGGGTGTAGTGCAATGCCACATCTGCAAATCAGTAGTGCTCGCATTGCTGTGTTCCGGTTTGAAGGGTACGAGTATGGGTGCCGGTGAATTTTTTCATCTTTGTCACAGGGTGGCGGGCGCATTACAATGCCACATAGGGCGCGTCCTAGATAATAATAATAAATAATAAATAATGCAGGACAGTTCACACAACATTATCTAGTCCCAAGCTAAGCAGAGCTTGTGTTATGGGTACTAGATAATTGATATACTAATACAATACATTAAACAGATAGATATTTTTTATTAATATATAAAATACCCAGAACACCCTGAACAAATATCTGCAGAACGCACAAATATTTGTTCCGAGGCGGGAATCGAACCCGCAACCTCCTGCGTCACAGGCGAACCTTCGCCTGACGCACCACAGAGGTCGTCAACTGGACGTGACTGATAAATTGAAAGGAAATTGGTTGATAGTGTGCAGAATACTTCAAACTACTTAGATTTAATGGTAATTAGTTTTTATAATTGTGATTTATTAGATATATATACTGTTTGTTTTCCGAATAAAATAAAATAAATTAAATAAAATAAATTTATTTACAGTGACATAGAAATCCAGGGACCATGAAAATTATCTAGATGTGGTTTTCTTACAAGATTTCAGTCTTTTTCTCTCAGTTTAACGTATTAGTTGTACCCAGACTACATAAACAATTTTGGTTTAAAAAGAAAAATCGGGGCGAACTACTAGTACTACTATTACTAAAAGCGTAAGCCCACCTGAAGTAAAATGGTCACCGTCGCATTGAGAAACTGGTAACACAAAAGGCATTATTGATGCGTTACCCACCTGTAAGAAATTAATTAAATAAATAATGCTGGACAGTTCACACAATATTATCTAGCCCCAAGCTAAGCAGAGCTTGTGTTATGGGTACTAGATAACTGATATACTTAATAAACTACATTACATAGATAGATATTTTGAATTATACATAGAAAATACCCAGACCACCCTGAACAAATATCAGCAGATCATACAAAACCAAAGGCCAGTTTTTTTTAAAGTTTTATATTTTAGATTCGTTGGTATAAGATTTGTCCTGGCTGCGCGAAGAAAGCGTTAGCTGAGTCAGTTGTGGGAAGCAATGGCGGCAATGAGCTCACCACTTGTCACGTCTATATTCCACAATGGTGTCACCCACTGTGAAAAAAGGCCCAATGAGGCTCTGCCTACCCCCCTTCGGGGAAAAAGATGTATGTATACTTAAACCACCTTCTGTAATGAGACCGACAATTAATGCTCTGAATAACAATTTATTATACGCTTAGATCACCTATAAATTATATAACATAATGATAAAATGTTATCGCTCTGTTAGCTGCGTCGGTGGTGTAATGGTCAGCATAGTTGCCTTCCAAGCAGTTGATCCGGGTTCGATTCCCGGCCGACGCACATCTTTTTGCAATAATATTTTATTATTTTTTGTTTATTTTTATGTGCTTTTTTGAAGGACATATATTATATCCATTGCCTTTCTAATACGGCCCTAATTAGGAAGTAATATTTTTTAGGGTGGTAAAGCTTTGGCGTTGACTAGGTTCGCCACTCGTCACTTTTACATTCTAACGGATAAAAATGTCCCATAATGGTACATCAGCATGTTTATTGAATACTTTACACACGTTTTAGGGTTCCTCAATGCATGTTAAAATTAAATACAGCCAATAAAAGTCTTTCATGCGAAAATACGGGCAGAAAAAGTCACTTTGGAATAATTATGTGGGTCCCGTCGTCCCTGAAAACCGTGCCACAAATTTTTCCCAACCCCCTCCAGCCACATTGTCACTAGGGCGGGGAAAAATAAGACTTGTTTTTAAATCTTGTTTTGTAGAAGATTTTAGTAGGCTGCATATAAGTAACCTACATAAAACCAGGAGGTGCTTTTGTCGTAAAGAAACTATTGAACCATAAGTATGTGTTCACCACTACTTGTCACAGGTACTTATGTGACAAATTAGACACGTTTACAGGTCTATCAATGTTTAAAAAAAACTTGCACTATTATTTATTCTGTGCCTCCACTATCTACTGTAACTTTTTTTTAATTTCTGCTGATTGGCCGTTAATTGTGTTGCGTCATACGTACCTAGCTAAGTACTCGTATTGCAAAAATATCATCAGCCCGTAGAACCCCACTGCTGAACACAGGCCTCCCCATAGAATTTCATAACGAACAGTGTTGAGCCGCCTCCATCCATCCACTTCCTGCGACTTTTATAATGTTCGTAGTCCATCGAGAGGGCGGCCTTCCTACACTGCGTTGGTCGTTCGGTTACAACAGGCTAAAAAAGGTTTTCTTGTATAATAACTAATGATATTTTTGAGACAGTCAATCAAAACAGCTCTCCTAGTTTCCGCAAAATTTGGTTTTGCTATCTCAAGAAGTGTTGATGAGCTGTGAGTAGCAATAACACAAAAAGTTAACCATTTAATGCATTCATTATATAAAATGGTAAATTAGATAACATGGACATAATCTACCTGATACTTGATATTTGTATCTATGAATATGCATATAAATTCTAGTGTATGAAATCTATTGGTGCAGGCTTAGGATTCGAACCCAACACCCAGGATCATAGGATCGGATGAGATACCCACTACACTACCAATGCTATCCAATTAATTATAGCCCACATAAATCTAAAGAAACCAAAAAATAACGAAATGACGAATTCCATCGATTGTATACCTAATTTGATTCACTCCAATCTTCTTTTTGGTGGTTTCGCTATCTCAAGAAGCGTTGATGAGCTGTGAGTAGCAAAAAACACAATAAATTTTGAATTTCGCGCCACAACCGAAACATTGCACCTTAATATATTCTGTGCCTTAAGACTGGTCGTCTTGGAGTTTATGGAGGAAACCAGCAGTAGACTTTTGCAGGCTGATGAATAATAACGATAGCACTTAAAATCTTTCTGTCATTTGAATAAAGGACTGAGACTGGTCAAACCATTATTTCCCATGTCTTACAGTTGACCTCGCTAGGGTCATCCCTCTCTTCATTACGGCTTTTTCGGGCTTCTATAAAGTTAGTGTATACCTACATACGTACCCAGATTAGAGGTACGTTTTCCTTTTATACAACGAAAAGTCTTCGTTGTAAAATAATGTTCGTATGAAAATGGGCAAGGGGTCGTACCTTCTTGCATAACTAAAACTATAGGACAATAACCTCAGTAGATATACTCTACTAATTCTAACAGCAGAATCTCTGTCCAAAATTCGTTGCGCCTAGGCAAAACTATACCTGTTCTGCACTACTAAGATTTTGTAAAGAACATCCCATCGCGCGGTGGCAAGCCGCAAAATTCCTAATCTTAGATTACTAACAAGACATTGATAAGACAGACTGAATAAAGTACAATATCAAATTAAAAATATGCATGGATACTACATTATAATGCCGAGGGATCACTGTACCAGAAACACGATAGGACAATTTCGTGGCAAGATAGGGAGATGTCATTTCCTTCCTGGGGGGTTACTATGAGCTCTTATATCCATTCAGTTCAAAAACTATTCAGTACAAAATATCGGTTCGTCGTTGACATTTTTCATCGTTGAATAACTTTAATCGCAGAAGTCTGTAGACCCTCTGCGATTGTGCCTTTAAATATAGTTGCGGACATCACGGAACCAATATTTTGTACTGAATAGTTTATCAACTGCATGGCAATAAGAGCTCATAGTAACCCACCAGGCCATCATGTATCTTCCGAGCATAGCCCGGCGGGGGTGTCACTGGCTACGCCCGGACGATGGAGAGGGAAAACTACCTTTTCGCCGTTTATTCCCAAATTCACCTTTTTCCCGAAGGGGTAGGCAGAGCCTCAATGGGTCTCTTTTCACAGTGGGTTGCACCATCGTGGAATATAGACTTAACGAGTGGTAAGCTCATCGCTATTGCTTCCCACGACTGACTCGGCTAACGCTTTCTTCCAGTAATAACACATTCCATAATAAGCTAGCAGCCAGGACAAACTAGCGTGTTTTCTTAATTTTTTTAAAATATTATTTATGTTTCATTTTTTAGTTTGGTTTATCTCTGTCTCTCTTTCACTCTCTAACTCTAACTCTAACTCTAACTCTCTCTCTCTCTCTCTCTCTCTCTCTCTCTCTCTCTCTCTCTCTCTCTCTCTCTCTATGCAAAGTTTCAAATTAATCAGACTTCTGGAAATTGGTGAAAATGATGCTCAAAGATTCAGTTACATACATACATAGATAGATACAACCCAAGCTAATAAAAGCGTGTTAATAAAACGCCTCAAACGAAGGCATATTAATCATACAATAGAAATACCGAACAATAGAATGGAATGAATCAAATTATACAATCGATGGAATTCGTCATTTCGTTATTGGTTGGATTCTTTGGATTTGTTTGGGATTGATTGGTCTAGAATTAATTGGATAGCATTGATGGTGTAGTGGGACTCTCATCCGATTCTATGATCCTCGGTGTTGGGTTCGAATCCTAAGCCTGCACCAATATGTAGTACTCGAATTTATATACGTATTCATAGATACAAATATCTAGTATTAGCTAGATTATGTCTATATTATGTAATTTACCATATTATATAATTCATTCATTAAATGGTTAATTTACCATTTTATTGAATCCATTATATGGTTAACCATTTTATATAACTTATAATGAAATGGTAAATACATTTATTTACAGAAAGAATAATACAACTAATACAAGAAGGTAGGTATGTACAAAATTTAAAAAAAACACAAAATTATTTCTGGGCTTCTGGTCGAAGCAACGCATGACCCGAGAGCTGGCTCTTATCTGGCTCACTCAACGCATTAGTATTGCAATTCAGCATGGCAGGCAATGCAGCCAGCATCTTAGGGACGCTTCCGTCTGGTAGTGATTTGGATCAGTTGAGCTACCTTTAGATCGTTAGTAGCGGTCTTCAGGTAGCACAACTTTTCCCTGAAATGGTTATTTTACCATTCTATACATTTAATAATTAATAAACATTAAATGATTAATTTAATTCATCTTTCTGAAAATAGATATTATATTTTATTATTAACATTCATGAGTTTCATAGCGTTTTGTATTTGGGAGCGTACAGCCCAACTTTTTACTGCATCATGAAATTTATTGCGGGCCAGATAATTTGAACTCTTGGAACTTATACGAGGAAACTTCGAGGTAGCAATTTAGCATGCTCAGCTGTTTGCTTCACCTGGTTCCTATGTGCCGTCATCATCATCTCCATCTGACGGTAGACTACAGCTATAGACCGTTCACCGTTAGTTGGCATTTGCCATGGAGTATTTACAGGTGCCATCTTACGGTGAACGAGCTGTAACATGTAAATTTGCAATATCTACATGTTTGCATATATTTGACAATTCAGCAAAGGTCCAGACCGAGGCACAAAATACATAAGTACAGAAGGTCACTTCAGTACAACAAGCGATAACAGGCGCACCTACCTATATACGCGTATACACGACGATCTCGGTGAAACTCGGTCAAACGCCAGTCGCGAGTGCCCGTGACCTAACAATACTTAGGTATTGTTGTTATTTTGAGACTTTTTTTGTGACTGTGAATTATGCAATGCATAAACGCTCTTTACATTACTCGCTCGCGTACATTAATTGCTCTGTGTTTGGTTATCTAAACAAAACACAACACTGGTTAAAAATAATTGTCTTTTTTAGCCAGTCCTAGTGCTACGATTGACCGTAGGTAATTAAAATCATAATCGGCCGGAACTGACCTTCTGTACTATGTATTTTGTGCTCGAAGTGTGCCAGCGGGCTATGGGACGCAGTATTTTAGCTGTCCGACTAACAGAAATTGAAGAAATTAGAATTAGAATCCAATTTAGAAATTCAATTCGGCGCTCGCAAACAAAGGTTTACGATGTCAGCAAAACATTCGCCCAGCTCAAGTGGGATTGGGCCGGCTACGCCACGTCTGCCGCATGTCGGAAGATCTATGGGCAAAATCTACTACTGATTGTGTTCCTAACGCAAGACGCCCGCGGGACAGACCACCACGGAGATGGCGTGACGAGTTGCATGTGCACCTACCGGCCTGGCCCACTGCAGCAAGGGACAGAGAGGAATGGAAAAAAGGGAGGGAGGTCTTTGCCATGCAGTGGGACAATATGGGCTGATAATAACTATATAATACCTACATATTATTATTAGGTTTTGTTGTATACATCGTAAAGTGGCCTAAAAATGTAAGTGATCTATTAAAACGATCAAAGTCCACAGGTTCATAGCCATTACATACATATAACTTTTGAAACTATCATGGTTATGTACATAATTTTCACTAGAAACGGGATATTTACCATGATTTTTGAGTTTTATATGTTCCCGATATTTCGGCACAGTTGCATGCGCCATGATCACGGGAGAACTGACTAAAGTATTTGCGAGTAGATGTTATTGGCAGATATATCGATCTACCCTCTTTCTCACTCTTTTATTACGAACGATACCACTACCATCGGTTTCATTGTCACAATTCACACCAACTCGACACACAACACTAACGGTGTCCGGACGCGTAGCAGGTACCACACTTTTTTGATTCTTACACATTCTTACCACAGGCTTCCATACTCCAGATAATTGAAAACCATCTTCTCTATTGAAGTTTCTGTACTTAGTAATCTCAATTGCCTCTTGTACCATTCTCGGTATGTAATGTCGCTCTGTCGAGATTACCTGCGGACTGTGTAGCTCGATCCAATGATTTGAGCCAAATTCCAAAAGGTGTTCTGCTATGGCTGACTTATGTATGTCCCTGTTCTTGACCGCTCGTATGTGCTCCTTAACCCGACACGCTATCGTACGTTTCGTTTGTAAGTCCGCAGGTAATCTCGACAGAGCGACATTACATACCGAGAATGGTACAAGAGGCAATTGAGATTACTAAGTACAGAAACTTCAATAGAGAAGATGGTTTTCAATTATCTGGAGTATGGAAGCCTGTGGTAAGAATGTGTAAGAATCAAAAAAGTGTGGTACCTGCTACGCGTCCGGACACCGTTAGTGTTGTGTGTCGAGTTGGTGTGAATTGTGACAATGAAACCGATGGTAGTGGTATCGTTCGTAATAAAAGAGTGAGAAAGAGGGTAGATCGATATATCTGCCAATAACATCTACTCGCAAATACTTTAGTCAGTTCTCCCGTGATCATGGCGCATGCAACTGTGCCGAAATATCGGGAACATATAAAACTCAAAAATCATGGTAAATATCCCGTTTCTAGTGAAAATTATTACATACATATTACATATTATTCACACTATAGCGAACAATACGTGACTCGTACAACACAAGGGGATCATCACACTATAGCGAACAATACGTGACTCGTACAACACAAGGGGATCATCACACTATAGCGAACAATACGTGACTCGTACAACACAAGGGGATCATCACACTATAGCGAACAATACGTGACTCGTACAACACAAGGGGATCATCACACTATAGCGAACAATACGTGACTCGTACAACACAAGGGGATCATCACACTATAGCGAACAATACGTGACTCGTACAACACAAGGGGATCATCACACTATAGCGAACAATACGTGACTCGTACAACACAAGGGGATCATCACACTATAGCGAACAATACGTGACTCGTACAACACAAGGGGATCATCACACTATAGCGAACAATACGTGACTCGTACAACACAAGGGGATCATCACACTATAGCGAACAATACGTGACTCGTACAACACAAGGGGATCATCACACTATAGCGAACAATACGTGACTCGTACAACACAAGGGGATCAGGACAAAAAAAACTCTTAAATACTTACAAAATGGGAGCTCTCGGTGAAAAATGTATAACTCAAAATAAAACTCAAGAATCGTGGTAAATGAATGTATAACTAATTATCACCAGGCTGTGGTTGGTTTTTGGTTATTGAAACTGAACTGGCTGGCTGAACTGCATTTGCTGTTCAGCAAGTCATTTGCCAAATCTTCCATTAACTTTCGAAAAACTTAGCGGAGCTGTTTGAGATAATCTGAAGATACTTTTTCCTTAATCAGGCAAGTTTCTTGAGTAGTCGCCAAATTTACAAAGTTGCTTCAGATAATCTGCACTCCTGGGAAACTAGCTGGGCTGACTGCCAGCTCGTCACTCGTTAAAACAACGTTTACTATTAGGTAAAAAAGCCTAGGGCTATTGCACTAGGTCAAGGTTGCACGAAACAATGGAACGAGCTACTGTTCGGAGTTTCTTTGAAAGATAAAATCCGAAATGAGATTATCCGACAGAGAACTAAAGTGATTGACATAGCCCACCGGATTAGCAAGCTGAAGTGACAATGGGCTGGTCATATATATGCCGAAGAACCGACAACCGTTGTGGTAAGCGAGTTCTTGAGTGGAGACCGCGTCTTGGCAAACGTAGCGCGGGGCGCCCTCTGGCTAGGTGGAGCGCTGACCTACGAAAGGCGACGGCAGAAAGTGGTTGAGAAGAGCCGAACACCGGGCTCAGTGGCGCATCGTACAAATATTTGTTCCGAGGCGGGAATCAAACCCGCAACCTGCGTCGCAGGCGACCCTTCACCCGCCGCGCCAATGAGTTTGTCCTTATGAAATCCCTTGATCTGTCATCGTAATCCGCATCAGCATTAACACGTGCCGGATTAATCGAGTTTAATCCGGCTGAAGCCGGTCATAACCGGATAATGCAATGACCGGTTGCCCGGACGGATATTGCGATCCAGTTAGCTGAAATTGGCGTACTTATCACGTTTGCATGAGTTCATACGCTATGACGACCTCTGTAGCGCGTCGGGCGAGTAGCCGGCTGAGATGCAAAAGGTTGCGGGTTCGATTCCCACTACGGGACAAATGTTTGTATGGTCTGCAAATATTTGTTCCGGGTCTGGGTGTTATGGGACTATGGTACTTGTAGTTTCTGATACCCACGACACAGGTGTGGGGTCAGGCAGGACTATGTGTGTGACTGTTGGGTGTTATGTTGTGTGGGTGTTATGTTATGAATTTCACCTGGATTCTGTATCTCTACTAGAACTAAGATAACCAGCAGATTTGTAGAAGTTTGTGACAATGGAAATAATCAAAGTCAATTTAAAAAGAATTTTTTCACACTACCCACTCGACAACGTCCAATTACATATCATGCAACCTCAGCGTAAAGTAAAGCATTATCTTTTTAGGGATATTAAAGTTGGATGAAACTCCCTAGGGAATAAAGTGATTTGAATTCGGAACGTCAAATTTGTGCGGAAACTCGTGGAAAACTCTAAGTAAAAAAATGCCAAGTAAAAGAGGTTTGTTCGAAAATCCAACTGGCCACCATAAGCAGAACTCAATTTCAAAGAATGTGAAACAAAAGACGGTGCTTGGTGCTGTGATTATCAGGGAATTTTAATTGTCTCGCAGAAGATGTGACAAGTAAAGTATGCTCCTCTGAAATAAAGCCTGTCTTCGTCTTGGGCAGCTTGAACCAGCTTCAATCAGGACTCTACATAACTCGAGTCTCTCGTTACGCTCAGGGTTCAATATGCCGCCCGTGAAGTAAGACACTGCTTTATTCCCTTAGTGCATAATCTACTATCTCATTCGATTGAGTAGTTCCTGATCGATCCCTTGGCTATGATCCTGTGGACTTTGATCGTCCTGTTCGATCCCTTAACATTTACAGGAAACTTTCAAATTCCTGATTTCCTGATTTCCTTTTCGATTTTTTGCCCTAACTTTAAACTTTTGAAACACATCGTCACTTTAAAAGCTATTTCGGTGCACTATATTCCGTACCCTCTGGTACGGAATATAGTGCACCTATTACTGTAAACGCATGTTTACAGTGTTTTTTATTGTTTATGGGTATCATAGCTAAACTGAGGATATCTATGAGATACTATCAATTAAAACATGTGTGTTAAGTCTCCTAGTTCTCGCGAACTCAACTTTCGCTATCTGAAGAAGTGTTGATGAGCTGTAATGGGCAAAAAACACCAAAACATTTAAATTTCGCGCCGCAAGCGTGAGCTTCCACCTTAAGTCACCTGGACCATAATAACAAAACTCATCAAAATCGGATGAGTTATTTAGTCACTATATTAAAAAAAACAACAATTATGACACTACAGTAGAACATATTTATTATATACCTACGCCGCCAATACCCAAAGACTTCTATTAAAATAATAGAAGTCTTTGCCAACCCATGACAGAAATGTTCATACAAAAAAAAAACGCATCGCGCCGTGCTAAAAAGCAGTTTTTACTAAATATCTCGTAAGATATAGATAATTTTACTAAATCTACAGTAAACACTCGGCTTTGTTGCATTGATTTTGTTTATAAAAAAATTCTCCCAATTAGGTACCTATGCTCCATTTTAATAAACAATGGAATCTATATAGGCAAAAGTTAGAGGTAACTTTGTTTTTTTTTTTTCTATCGAGAAAATATTGTCCTATCGTGTTTCTGGTTCAGTGATACCTCGGAATCATAATTTAGTATCCATGCATATTTATAATTTAAATATTGAACTTGATTTAGTCAGTTACAAATCAAATCTAAGATTGGTAATTTTGCGTTAGTCCCCAGAGTGACCCAGACCATAATAACAAAACTCATCAAAATCGGACCAGTTATTTAGTCGCTACCATTTGTATAACAAGTAATTAATTTTGTAAAAATTAAGAAAACCCTCTACGCAATGAAACGGCTAACCGATTTTGATCAAACATAGCTATATAAGAACAATTCCGACAAATTCAACTTTCCAACAAAAAAAAATTAAATCGTTTCATCCGTTCGGGAGCTACGATGCCACAGACAGACACACACACTCACACACACACACACACACACACATATATACAGACACGTCAAAATAATAAAACACTGTTGTTTTTGAGTCGGGGCCTCGAGGGTTACAAACGAACACACGACACTACGATAGACCATACACATAAATACGCATACTGCTTAAAACATAACCCTTTCTTTGGGCTTTCCCGTCGTCGGGTAAAAGCTGACAAGCATATAACCGTAGGTACCCATAAAGGTAGGTATTCTCCTCCTTCGAAGATACAGTCCAATCTAATTCATGGCACGTCTTTCCTTGACAAATACAATTTATATCCCAGCCTATTGGATTTGTTTGATATACTATGTATAATATCTGTGTAAGTATGACCACAGAGTAAATAATAGTATTTACAAGGTATGACTGTATATTTATTACTGCCTATAGTGTTGCGACTTTAGTTACGACGTTCTTAGCACAGAAGATATATTATTTACTGTGTTCTTAGTGATGTGACTATAGTCATAACATGCCAAGTGTTAGGACTATAGATAAGTCGTAGCAAGTGTTGGTACTATAATAATAATATAATATAAGCTTTATTTTTCCTCTCACAATATGTGTAACTTAAATAACACAAATTCAATTTTATAAAACAATGTAAATAATCAAATCTTGAGTTAATTCTAGTGAAAAGTATGTACATAACCAGGATAGTTTCAAAAAAATTAATTTAATCTCGTTTTGTTTCTCCAGTGAGAGGATCGCTGTTAGCGATAAAAGCCTCCTCTAGTTGCCTCCATAACTCCCTGTCTCTAGCTGCTCTACTCCATGCTTTACCAGCTACATTGGCGATGCCGTAGCTCCATCTCCTTTGGGGTCTGCCTGCTCTACGTTTTTTGTCCAGTGGGTACCAATTTGTCACTATTTTGGACCATCTGTCGTCTGCCATTCTTTGCACATGTCCAGCCCATTTCCACTTCAAGTGTAAGACTCTTTTTACTGCATCTTTTGCCTTTGTCTTTTTTCTTATATAGCAATTTTTTATTTTATCTCAGAGTTTTTGGGCTCATGTAGCTCCTGCCTAAACCACTGGTACTATATCAACTGATATGTAGTATTTACTTAGTGATGTGACTATAGTTATAACGTACCAAGTGTTGGGACTATAGATAAGTCGTAGCAAGTGTTGGGACTATATCAACCGATATGTAGTATTTACTTAGTGATGTGACTATAGTTATAACGTACCAAGTGTTGGGACTATAGATAAGTCGTAGCAAGTGTTGGGACTATATCAACCGATATGTAGTATTTACTTAGTGATGTGACTATAGTTATAACGTACCAAGTGTTGGGACTATAGATAAGTCGTAGCAAGTGTTGGGACTATATCAACCGATATGTAGTATTTACTTAGTGATGTGACTATAGTTATAACGTACCAAGTGTTGGGACTATAGATAAGTCGTAGCAAGTGTTGGGACTATATCAACTGATATAGTATTTACTACTTATTATTGTGACTATATTTTGAGTTTCTTAGAGCTGTGACTAAATTAATTTTTGTTCGTAATTTGTTTATATTTTTCTTCTCAATGTGTTTGTGTATACTTAGAGATGCGGAAGAGCGAAAATGCCTATCACAAGTATTCCTTTATACTTAAAAGGTTTTTTCAACTATAGTTTAAATTGAAGTATTTTTTATTACTGAATAAAAACATTTGTATTTGTATTTGTGACTGAATCTTTTACTACCCAATGTTGGCATAGTTATGACATACCAAAAGTGTTGTGGCTGTATCAATTACTATGTGGCGACGCACAGGTTTATAAAGTTTGAGAGGTAGAAAAAAATAGAAGGCATTATATGTCTTGATACCTTTGATTATATATTGGCGCCAGACAATTCTTTTAATTTCTCTAAGCCCTACGTATCTTCCATTTTTGAACGTAATTTTAATCTAATTACATTTTAATGTGTTTTTCGAGTTATTTCGTGTAATTTTTATAACACGTTAATATCTAGACCCGTGATTTGTCAGCTTCTTATAAAAGTATGGATTATTACGTACACACATCACGTCACATTTAAAAATAATTCAGTAAAAATCACGATTCTTGTAGATTTTTGGTATCAGTAAATGTTAAATTATCACATGGGAATTTTCCGTCAAGAAATTCTACCAACTTTCCTCAAACCGTGGCGCTAAAATCATTTATCTTCGCGATAAAATCCACGTTCCTGATACCTGAAATTTGCGGTCACTTTTTGCAGCCGAAAATCATTTGTCAAACGTCACTCCCACAATGGCATTTGATAGAATTTCAGAAATAATATTTTATCAGGCACTTCAAATATAACTTTGTATGTAGAATATTATGACAACAAGAAGTCATCATCATCATCATCATCATCTCAGCCCGGAATCACCCACTGCTAGGTATAGGCCTCCTTTCTCTTCTGCCAGCCTACTCTGTCCTGTGCGTCTCTCAGCCAGATATTGCCCGTGACGGATACGATGTCGTCGACCCATCTCGCTTTCGCACGACTCGGATTTCTTCGACCCGACTTCGGCCACCACTCCGTTGAGGCTTTACTCCACCGGCCGTCACCACGTCTGGCCAGGTGTCCTACCCAGCTCCACTTGAGGTTTATCGCTCTGTCTCCGACTTTCGTCCGACGACGGATCTCAGTGTTGCGGACTCGGTCTAAAAGTGTAATGCCAAGCATAGCTCGCTCCATGTCCCGTTGTGCAACCCGTACTCGGTGCACTGTCTCTTTAGTGAGCGTCCATGTCTCGGCACCGTAAGTCATAGTTGGCAGGACACAGTGGTTATACAGACGGGTCTTCAGGCACTGTGGGATCTTTTTTGACCGGAAGACATTTTCAAGTTTGCCGATTATGGATAATTTTACAAAACTCCTACAGTAAACAAAAAATCAATACAACAAAGCCGAGGGGCTTTGTTGTATTGATTTTTTGTACTTATCTAACTTTTTAGCCAATAATATGCTCCATTTTTATAAACAATCGAATCTATAGCCAAAAGTTATAGCTTTGTTTTTTTTTTCTATCGACAACCTATTATTGTCCTATCGTGTTTCTGGTACAGTGATCCCTCGGAATTATAATCCATGCATTTTATAATCTGAATATTGTACTTGATTTAAGATTGGTAATTTTTCGTTATACCTTAAATATGGTTAGGTAACTGTATACTTTAGTGACCCATACATACCACCGTGGAAGCATTAAACGCACATCCCAGTTCACACTTGACAAAGCTCTCTTTCTATTTGTTTTAAGTATTAGCACTTATTTTAAAGTGTTAACACTTATTTTTATGGACTCCTAATATATAAGGAACAGTGCATTGACACTGGGATGATAATTGTTAAGCTTTTACCCAAGCAACAACTAAAATAGAGGTTCAATCGTTTCTTTAATTTGCCGACCTCTGTGGCACGGCGGGCGAGAAGCCGGCTGAGATGCGAGAGGTTGCGGGTTGGTTTCCCGCTGCGGGACAAATGTTCGTATGATCTGCGAATATTACTTAGTTCAAATATTTAATATTTACAAATATTTTTTCAAGTGATGCGATTACCAACGACAACGATCATCATTTCATTTTTAGGGTTCCGCAGCCAAAGGGTAAAATGGGACCCTATTACTAAGGCTCCGCTGTCTGTCTGTCTGATGTCTATCCGTCTGTCACCAGGCTGTATCTCATGAAACGTGATAGATAGATAGTTGACATTTTCACAGATGATGTATTTCTGTTGCCGCTATAACAAAACATACTAAAAAACAGAATAAAATTAATATTTAAGGGGGCTCCCATACAACAGACGTCATATTTTTGCCGTTTTTATAGATACTGATACGGAACCCTTCGTTCGCGAGTCCGTCTCGCACTTGGCTGGTTTTTTTATTTATATAGATAGACTAGTGGGACGCCCGCGACTTCACCCGCGTAGTTTTTTCATACAAACTTCCGTAACCCGCAGCACCCCCTTAAGGGGGTGAATTTCGGAATTCCCTTGCTTAGTGCACCCCTAGACTACGAAAGGAATGCAACCTCCAAATGTTAATTTATTTATTTTTTGCAAAGATGGAGAATCTGAGCGGCACACTGAAACCTTTCATCATACTAGTTCTTTCATTGGTCACCTTTCAGTCCCTTTTCAGGGACACCATACCTCAAGCTGATCAAGGTGGACGTGACCTATGAGGTACCTAATGCGTTGTTGAAGGCAGAGGTTACCGCTTAGCATCAGGTGGACCATCTGCTTGTTCCGTGTTACATTCAGATAAAAAAAAGGTAGCTCAACTGATCCAGATCAGTTTTTTTTATTGAAAGTATGTTTTTAACCCCGACGCAAAAACGTCGGGGTGTTATTAGGTTGAAGTGTTGTGTGTGTGTGTGTGTGTGTGTGTGTGTGTCTGTGTGTCTGTCTGTACCATCGTAGCTCCCGAACGGAAGAACCAACTTCGATTTTTATTTTTTTGTTTGAAAGGTGGATTTGTGGCAGTGTTCTTAGCTATGTTTGATCAAAATCGGTTCAGCCGTTTCAATGCCTGTCGATTTTTTACAAAATAAATTACTTGTCTACCACAGACGTACACTTTCATGTTAGGTTTCATTCCACGCAGCGGGAATCTGGCATGGAAAGTGCGGAAATGAAAAAGCAGTTCCGTCGCGATGAAACGAAACGTAAATAAAAGTTTTTTCTGAATGGCGGACATATTTGCTGGCCTATTTTTATTAAGGTTCAAATAACTGTGACATTTCATAGCTCTTTTGGAAGCTTTTCAAACGCTGAAAAAAGGAATTTCACAAACAATTTTTAATCAAAATTCGCTTGCGGATTTTCTCCCTAGAAGAACGAAAGTCACCGACATAGCTAGACTAATGCTGAGCATTATCCCTGTCACTTTCACTCACATGTCAAATCACTCGTACTAGAGAGCGACAGAGACAATGCTAAGCAATAGTATACGTGCTAACCTTAGAATTAGCAAGATGTAGGCTCTTATCTGGCTCAACGCATTAGTATTGTCATTCAGCGCGCAAAGCATCAGCCAACATCTTAGGGACGCTTCCGTCTTGTAGTCATTTGGATCGGTTGAACTATTTTTTTTTTCTTTTTTTTTATACTAAGTACTTGGAATGACGGATCAAGCAGATGGTCCACCTGATGTTGGGTGGTACCTAACCTCTGCCTATGAACAGTGCATTATCACATAGGTCACGTCCACTTCGGACGCACCCTATGTGGCATTGCACTGCGCCCACCACCCTGAGACATAAAGATGAAAAGTCTCATGTGCCTGTAATTTCACCGGCACCCTTCTTACCCTTCAAACCGGAACACAGCAATGCGAGCATTACTGCTTTGCGGCAGAAATAGGTATGGTGGATATATTCTGTGATGGTGGTAGTACTTCCCCGGACGAACTCTTTCACAAAAAAGCTCTACTACCTCCTCTAAGTAACACAGCAGCTCTAAGCTCCTTTAGATCATTAGCAGCGGTGTTCAGGTAGCACAACTGTACCTTTTTTTTTTTTTGTTTTTTTTTGTTTCATTACCTAGGTACTTGTATTGTAATAATTTTTTAATTCTTTCTTTAGAACTACTGATAAAATAAAGCCTAGAAGGTACTGCGTTCTAATTGTAGGTACAATAGGCCGTCTCACACTAAACTAGGTAACATAACAGCCCGATTTCCAAGGCCTACAAATAAATTAATATAGGTACCTAGGAAAATTGGCAAGCGTTGGCAAACCGCACTGCGACAATGTGCTCTATTGTCGAACGAGACAATACAAATCGTATTTAACAGAATTAGTTTATTTTTATTGCTGACGCGGTCCGCCAGTTAGTATCTCTATGCCGTATTCTGAAACCACGCAGTGCGCCAAGTTCAGAACAGGTCAAAATTTCAGGTCTCTAGGTCTTACGGTTTAAGGTCATTGGCACATTTACTACATCAACTCGGAGAGGGATAGTCACCCTGAGATACAAAGATTGAAAGTGTCATGTGCCTGTAATTTCACCGGCACCCATACCCTTCAAACCGGAACACATTAATGCAAGCACTACTGCTTTGTGGCAGAAATAGGTATGGTGGTAGTACTTCTCCGGACTAACTCTTTCACATAAAAGCTCTCTACTAACTGAATATATAGAAAAGCAGACAACGCTTCACTTTTATGTATTTTTATGTATAGGCACAAATAAGAGACGAATCCGCTCTGTGTAAACCCTCGCTAGGGCATTCAAATAACGGATTTTCCAATAATGGATTTGTATTGAGCAATACCGGTATACTGTACCCTGTGTACAAAGGTTAGTGAGGAAAGGGATTTGTATTGAGCAATACCGGTATACTGTACCCTGTGTACAAAGGTTAGTGAGGAAAGGTATTTGTATTGAGCAATACCGGTATACTGTACCCCGTGTACAAAGGTTAGTGAGGAAAGGTATTTGTATTGAGCAATACCGGTATACTGTACCCCGTGTACAAAGGTTAGTGAGGAAAGGGATTTGTATTGAGCAATACCGGTATACTGTACCCCGTGTACAAAGGTTAGTGAGGAAAGGGATTTGTATTGAGCAATACCGGTATACTGTACCCTGTGTACAAAGGTTAGTGAGGAAAGGTATTTGTATTGAGCAATACCGGTATACTGGACCCCGTGTACAAAGGTTAGTGAGGAAAGGTATTTGTATTGAGCAATACCGGTATACTGTACCCTGTGTACAAAGGTTAGTGAGGAAAGGGATTTGTATTGAGCAATACCGGTATACTGTACCCTGTGTACAAAGGTTAGTGAGGAAAGGTATTTGTATTGAGCAATACCGGTATACTGGACCCCGTGTACAAAGGTTAGTGAGGAAAGGTATTTGTATTGAGCAATACCGGTATACTGTACCCTGTGTACAAAGGTTAGTGAGGAAAGGTATTTGTATTGAGCAATACCGGTATACTGGACCCCGTGTACAAAGGTTAGTGAGGAAAGGTATTTGTATTGAGCAATACCGGTATACTGTACCCTGTGTACAAAGGTTAGTGAGGAAAGGTATTTGTATTGAGCAATACCGGTATACTGGACCCTGTGTACAAAGGTTAGTGAGGAAAGGTATTTGTATTGAGCAATACCGGTATACTGGACCCCGTGTACAAAGGTTAGTGAGGAAAGGTATTTGTATTGAGCAATACCGGTATACTGTACCCTGTGTACAAAGGTTAGTGAGGAAAGGTATTTGTATTGAGCAATACCGGTATACTGTACCCTGTGTACAAAGGTTAGTGAGGAAAGGTATTTGTATTGAGCAATACCGGTATACCGTACCCTGTGTACAAAGGTTAGTGAGGAAAGGTATTTGTATTGAGCAATACCGGTATACCGTACCCTGTGTACAAAGGTTAGTGAGGAAAGGTATTTGTATTGAGCAATACCGGTATACTGTACCCTGTGTACAAAGGTTAGTGAGGAAAGGTATTTGTATTGAGCAATACCGGTATACTGTACCCTGTGTACAAAGGTTAGTGAGGAAAGGTATTTGTATTGAGCAATACCGGTATACTGTACCCTGTGTACAAAGGTTAGTGAGGAAAGGGATTTGTATTGAGCAATACCGGTATACTGTACCCTGTGTACAAAGGTTAGTGAGGAAAGGGATTTGTATTGAGCAATACCGGTATACTGTACCCTGTGTACAAAGGTTAGTGAGGAAAGGGATTTGTATTGAGCAATACCGGTATACTGTACCCTGTGTACAAAGGTTAGTGAGGAAAGGGATTTTTATTGATTAATACCGGTATACTGTACCCTGTGTACAAAGGTTAGTGAGGAAAGGGATTTGTATTGAGCAATACCGGTATACTGTACCCTGTGTACAAAGGTTAGTGAGGAAAGCGATTTGTATTGAGCAATACCGGTATACTGTACCCTGTGTACAAAGGTTAGTGAGGAAAGGGATTTGTATTGAGCAATACCGGTATACTGTACCCTGTGTACAAAGGTTAGTGAGGAAAGGGATTTGTATTGAGCAATAACGGTATACTGTACCCTGTGTACAAAGGTTAGTGAGGAAAGGGATTTGTATTGAGCAATACCGGTATACTGTACCCTGTGTACAAAGGTTAGTGAGGAAAGGGATTTGTATTGAGCAATACCGGTATCCTGTACCCTGTGTACAAAGGTTAGTGAGGAAAGGGATTTGTATTGAGCAATACCGGTATACTGTACCCTGTGTACAAAGGTTAGTGAGGAAAGGGATTTGTATTGAGCAATACCGGTATACTGTACCCTGTGTACAAAGGTTAGTGAGGAAAGGGATTTGTATTGAGCAATACCGGTATACCGTACCCTGTGTACAAAGGTTAGTGAGGAAAGGGATTTGTATTGAGCAATACCGGTATACCGTACCCTGTGTACAAAGGTTAGTGAGGAAAGGGATTTGTATTGAGCAATACCGGTATACTGTACCCTGTGTACAAAGGTTAGTGAGGAAAGGGATTTGTATTGAGCAATACCGGTATACTGTACCCTGTGTACAAAGGTTAGTGAGGAAAGGGATTTGTATTGAGCAATACCGGTATACTGTACCCTGTGTACAAAGGTTAGTGAGGAAAGGGATTTGTATTGAGCAATACCGGTATACTGTACCCTGTGTACAAAGGTTAGTGAGGAAAGGGATTTGTATTGAGCAATACCGGTATACTGTACCCTGTGTACAAAGGTTAGTGAGGAAAGGGATTTGTATTGAGCAATACCGGTATACTGTACCCTGTGTACAAAGGTTAGTGAGGAAAGGGATTTGTATTGAGCAATACCGGTATACTGTACCCTGTGTACAAAGGTTAGTGAGGAAAGGGATTTGTATTGAGCAATACCGGTATACTGGACCCCGTGTACAAAGGTTAGTGAGGAAAGGGATTTGTATTGAGCAATACCGGTATACTGTACCCCGTGTACAAAGCTTAGTGAGGAAAGGGCAATCCCTTTCCTCACTAACCTTTGTACACAGTTTCCCAACACCTGACAATTCAGGTGTCGGGAAACTGAATGGATTTACTGAATTCTCTTTTTGGTTTTGAATTTGAATGGTTCTATAAGATGAACCGCTAGCGACTTCGTCCGCGCGTAGACAGAAGACTTCCCCGGGGCGTTCAGACAACAACTTTAGCATCAACAACCACGCAGTGAAACGATTAACGATCCCAGTTTAACCTCGAGTACTGTATATATTCTATGCCTCGAGGTCCTGAAAATATTTTAATCTTAACAACTATACCGTGAAACTAACTTTTACAACGTCGAAATACGTTGAAATCTGGCTAAAACGTAATGTGTTTTTTTTTTGCAAAGCAATCGTTCCCGTGCCCTTTTTCAGGAAAATTTCAGGTATCGGTGAAATACTTGTTTGTTAAATTTATTTGAGAAATCTCCTTGTAAAAATTTCAAGGTAGAAACCTTGAAATTACTAACGAATTACTACTAACGGTTCTTGAAAACTATTATTTATTCTGTGCCGAAATACAGTTGTTTTTTGTTTTAAGTTAGAGCCCCATTTTGAACCCCTTAGAGTGCGAATTTCCACAGAATAAATATTAGTACAAGTACAACCCTTCGCATCGAGACAAACACACCCTCCAAATTTGTCACTCGGTCAGTCAGTCTGTCAGTCAGTCAGGACATTGCCTTTTATTTATGAAATTTTAATTTAATTATTAGTTGGGTGTGACCGTCCCGTTTTGAATCGATTTTCATTGACAGCCCCAACACCTGGAGGCCTACTATAATTCGACGAAAAACGAAGTTTCGATCGAAACTTCGCACGTTTCACCGGCACCCTTACCCTTCAAACCGGAACACAGCAATGCGAGCACTACTGCTTTGCGGCAGAAATAGGTATGATGGTAGTACTTCCCCGGACGAACTCTTTCACAAAAAAGCTCTACTACTACTAAAACTAAGCCTAAGCCTGGTGACAGACGGACAGTGAAGTCTTAGTAATTGGGTGCCGTTTTACCCTTTGGGTACGGAACCCTAACTAGACTGGAGTAAATTCTCAGAGATGACCCACACCTTTCATACAAACTTCTACACCCCGTTGCACCCCGATAGGGGTTGAATTGGGGGAATTTATTTCTTAGTACACCCTAATACCACAAAAGGAACATACCCTACAAATTTCAGGTCTTTAGAACTTACGGTTTAGGTTATGCATTGGTAGTCAGTGAGAGAACCAGTCAGCCAGGAAATATTTTAATAATATTGGTGATTGGTCTAAAGCTCGTAGGCATTACAAGAACATAGAGTTTACAGATGAGTAGTGATGTGCCTCAGTACCGCAGTGCGCCAGACGTGCCAGTTGAGTGATGGGACAACTCGTAAAACCAAATGACTCTTATCGATAAACATGTTAGTAGAGAATAAACCAATCTAAAACTAAACACCATTTCATTGCGTCAAAATAAAAAATAAACCTTATTCCGTTTATACGAGGGTCCTTATTGAAAAGTCATTCTTGTGTGAAGTGCCAAGTAAAAGCGGTGGAGAGGCGTTCAGTTTTATATTACTAAAAGTCTACTATAAAAATTATGCAAAATTTTAATCGAAAAAAATGTTTTGTTTTTTGCTGTGGATTGTCCTGCCTAAATATAGTACCCTCCGTCTCCTCCCGTGGATAGCGTAAGAGCCAATTAAGGAGTAGCTTCAGTAGTAGTACAGCTTTTTGTGAAAGAGTTTGTCCGGGGTAGTACTACTACTATACCTATTTCTGCCGCAAAGCAGTAGTGCTTGCATTGCTTTGTTCCAGTTTGAAGGGCCAGTGAGATTACAGGCACATGAGACATCTTTATGTCTCAGGGTGGCGGGCTCAGTACAATGTCACATAGGGTGCGTCCTAGGTGGACGTGACCTATGTGGCAATGCATTGTTAAAGGAATAGGTTACCGCTTTACATCAGGTGGGCCATTTGCTTGTTCCGAAATCCCACGCAGTTAAAAAAACAACTTAACAGTTGCCTAAGGGATTACTCCAGTGGATACAATACTCCGTTTACCAATCCACCTGCTATATCCGTGGTAATTATGTAAAATAAAAATAAAAAAAAAATTTGGATAGTTCACACAACATTATCTAGCCCCAAGCTGAGCAGAGCTTGGGTTATGGGTACTAGATGACTGATATTACTTAATACAATACATTACATGGGTAGTTATTTTTTATTATACATAGAATATACCCAGAACACCTTGAACGAATATCTGCAGATATTTGTTCCGAGGCGGGAATCGAACCCGCAACCTTCTGCGTCGAAGGCGAGCCTGCGCCCGCCGCGCCACAGAGGTCGTCAAATGTATAATGGGGGCATTAAATGGGGGAGGCATTATCCAGAGACGTCTACCGAAGATGTTGATGATGTTGTAGTGTTTCGTAACATCAACACTACGCCAACTACTAAGACCTTGGCAACAGCTTGGAAACACAATCAAAAGCTCATTTTATCGATAACTTGGCATGTCCCCACACTAGCAGCTTTGGCTCGGTTATAGCCCTAGAGGGGACGTAATGCTGTGATGATTATGAGAAACTCAGCGTTAGCAGGATTTTGAATTTAGTTTAGGAGGAAACATAAAGGAGTATTGTATTTTGAGCAAATAAAAAAATGGTAAGTATATTCCTTAGGGTGAAAAGTTTTTCGTGCGTACAAACAAATGTTTCCATTTATCTCGAAAACGGTTTGACCGTTTTTTTTATACAGCTTGGAATAACGTTTGCATGAATCAATCAGATGGTCCACCTGATGTTAAGCGGTACCCTCTGTCTTTAACAATGCCTCATAGGTCACGTCCACCTAGGACGCACCCTATGTGGCATTGCACTGCGCCCGCCACCCTGAGACATAAAAATTCAAAGTCCCATTTGCCTGTAATTTCACCTGCAACCATACCCTTCAAAACGGTACACAGCAATGCGAGCACCAATGCTTTGCGGCAGAAATAGGTATGGTTATACTCGTAGTACTTCCCCGGACGAACGCATTCACAAAAAAGCTCTACTACTAAAACCTAATATCATCAAAGAATTTGAATAAAACCAAATGAATTTATGTGACGTATTCCATTTGCAGCTGTGCCAAGAGCCTTGCGGCTGGGATTTGTACCCATGTTTAATTAATGTGTGCAAACATACATACTTACTTACATGTGGCCTTAGCCAGAATGTTCCGAGAACGCTATGTTAATATTCCTAGTGGTTTTTGCGAGGAAGTTGCGATTGGAATAACAGGTTGTCCGAGAGTATGGTGATATGCATTGCCAAATGGGGAGGGGGGGGGGGGGGGGGGGGGGAGGTGTTAATATCCTATACTATAAACCGAGCAATATTTTCATCAACATATTTGTGTGTTTGTTTTGTTTTATCATGGCTGCTGTACTAACAGCATTCTAAGGCGAGGCTGAAAAACAGCGTGGCTGAGCCCTCGACTTTTTCTCTTACACTAGACTAAATATTATTACTATATATAAAACCTTTGTTAGTAATGATAGTGTAAGGAATAAATTCCCTTTTATTCCTTTATACATAATATATATTTGTATATTTGTACTCACGTTCTCGATTTAGACTAAAATTGCTATGGTGGTTTTTTATCAATAAATAGATCTAGCTAGATCTTTCTCCCAGACATAACGACCATCATGCGGACCTGCCTCATTATTTTGTACTAACCTAATAATATGTTTGTATTTAAGTATTTGTTTTTACATACTAACATATTTATTTATTGCTTTCGTAGTTTATTGAGTTCGTGGCATCTCGCTAGGCTCTGTCTGAAAACCAGCGCTGCACTAAACCTAGGTCTGGTGCAGCTTGTCCTGAGACACGAACCTATTAGACCCCATACAACACACATCGATGCTTTCCTACCTGCCAACCTAACAGTTTTCATTTTATTTTTTATTTCATTTTATTTTTGTATACCAGTTGTCCTTAGTACAAAATTTTTGTTTTCGTGTATTTATGTGTGTGTTGTGTTTTCTCGGAGGAAAATAAAATTTTATTAATTTTATGTCTTTCTTTATTCTCTCTCATCTGGGTAAATTAGTTTTTCTATGGCTTTGTTTCACAATCAATACAAAGGTTTCAGTATTTACTCAGCGAGTTAACTACTTAGAAGTTTTTAATGAAACTGTAACTGGTCGGGGTCCCTAATATTTAAAACTTGCAATATATATGTATGTTTGTCCGGGTGGAATCCGGGTGGAATCTTCTTAATTTTAAAGCAGTTGTCCTCAAACAATAAAAATAAATAAATAAAAATAAATAATGCTGGACAAGTTCACACAACATTATCTAGCCCTAAGCTAAGCCAGAGCTTGTGTTATGGGTAGGTACTAGATAACTGATATACTTAATATAATACAATACATCAATAGATATTTTTTACTATACATAGAAAACACCCAGAACACCCTGAACAAATATCTGCAGAACGCAAATATTTGTTCCGAGGCGGGAATCGAACCCGCAACCTCCTGCGTCGCAGGCGAACCATCGCCAGCCGCGCCAAAGAGGTCGTCAACTGAAATGAAATTTGGCATACCTGTCAAGTTCCAATGACAATACAATATGCTGGTGACAGCGAGCTGATCTGATGATGGAGACGGAAGGTGGACAACGGAACTTCTCGAGAGATAATAGTAGACTGGCCACTGGATCACTAATTTTATAAAAGCTTGTACCTATTGAAAAATATATTTTTCACAAAAAACTTATTTTTTTTTATGATATAACTTATTAGATAAAAGTCTTACGTGATCATGACAATTAGCAGAATTTATTGTTCTACTTTGATTAAAATTAGAGGCTTGCTCTACATTTCCAAGTCGATTCTCCCCCGCAATTTAATTGAATAAATCCAGGTAAAACGATTCACGATCCACCGCAGCACTCCCTCCTCTCACCACAGAAGAAATTACAGTAACTAACGTACAGATTCACCTCCATTCAAAACATATAATTTACTAGCAGCCCGCTCGTGACTTCATTCGCGTGGTCCGGTGATCCGACTGCAGGGCTACTTGTCGGGTCCAGTTGTAAATCTAAATCATCCAAAGACCAAATCAAAAACACACAAAAAAAAACGGTCCATCCTTTTATGAATTGAGTGACAAACACACGTATACACGTACAGAAGAATTAAATTTTATTTATCTATTGTTTACCCAACAATCTGCACCATATCGAGAAACAATCGAATCTAGCCATAAGTTAGAGGTAACTTTGTGATTTTTTATATTGAAAAAATATTGTCCTATCGTGTTATTGGTACAGTGATACCTCGGAACTATGATGTTGTATTCATCTCAATATTGTACTTGATTTAATTAGTTAAAAACTAATCTAAGATTTCAGCCGTTATGGATGCTTGATTCTAATCCATATTGAATCTAAAATCAGCGAGATAAAGCCCTTTATACATTGAAAGGCAATTTGGAGTGACACATTCCTTCCATTAATATCCGACTTTCTTTACAGGAACAAATCTAATCAAGATATGGCAGGATCCAGAGAGAGGCTACTCTACGAACGGAGATCTGATTATAATGCAGAATACAGAAGACGCTATGAGCCATATCAAGATACCCATAGATATAGAGAACGAAGACCAGAAAGAGAAAACAGTGAGCGACCGAGACGCAAGAACGGATACGTTTACGAAGACATTTATTCCGATTTTGATGAAGCGCAAGGTCGGCTATCTCTATTCAGGCCTATACGACCAGAGTTTTTAAATCTACCCTCAAGCTTCGATATAAAATACAACTCACTACCAAGAAACTACTACAACTATGAGCGAGACAGCGAACGAGAAAGAAGGAGAAAGAAAGATTATTATGATTTCCGAATCGAGAATGAGAGAAAGAGAGAAAATGAGTATGAGAGAGGCAGGGAAAGACCAAAACTGAATTCAAGCCTAAAACCGTTGCAGAATCAACTGAAGCCGTTGCAAGATCGAACTGCAAAAGTAGATCTGAATTCAAAACAGAAAAACGTTGCAGTTTGCAAACCGTTGCGAATCTCCGAAAAGACCGCACGCTATTGGACGTCGGATGAACCCGAACGCTCCCGATCGCGCCCGAAGAAATCCGAAGAGAAGAAAATCGTGAAATTCTCCGAAGTTTCTGGTTGCAATCGCAAAATGATCGTCGATGATCCGATTTTTGGGCGCAAAGTGGTCCCTGTCCGCGAATTAGAGGTTTCGTTAGACCAGATGATACAAAACGGTTATTTTGAAAAGCATAATATTCCTATTCGGCCGATGGTGCGAGCTGGCAACGTCGCGAAAGAAGAACTAAATGAGACAGTGAAGAGTGAACCCAATGGAAAGTGCTTGACTGGGACTGTGAAGGAACAACCACCGAGGAAAGCGAGACATTTGCCGCAGGTTAGTAGATTAGAAGATCTTTCAATACAAGCTTTTATAAGACTAGTGATCGTAACCGTGTGCTGATTAAAATGAGCCTCAACACGGCCAGTCTACTATTATCCATCGAGGAGTTCCGTTGTTCACCTTCCGTCTCCATCATCAGATCAGCTCGCTGTCATCGGAATTTGACAGGTATGCCAAATTTCAGTTCAATCGGTTGAGGATAACTGCTTTTAAATTCAGTTGCATGATTCCACCCAGACATTTGCAAGTTAATACAAAGCTTGTTATTGTGATGTAAGATCTTGCTATTATTGAATGAGCGAAGCGAGTTTTCTGGGTCAACTTGGATGAATAAATAAATAAATAAATAATTCTGGACAGTTCACACAACATTATCTATATAGCCCCAAGGTAAGCAGAGCTTGTGTTATGGGTACTAGATAACTGATATAATTAATACAATATATTACATAGATAGTTATTTTTATTATACATAGTAAATACCCAGAACATTCTGAACAAATATCTGCGATCGCACAAATATTTGTTCCGAGGCAGGTATCGAACCCGCAACCATCGTCCGCCGCACCAAAGGCCGTCAAAAAAAATGCATTTATATGTATGAAAGAATGCATGTTTTTTTTAAACAACTTAGATTGGCGGATCAAGGAGATGGCCCAATATATACCCTCTGCCGATGAACAGTGCGCATTATCACATAGGTACAGAATAAATAATAGTACAAGACAGGTCAAGTCCACCTAGGACGCACCCTATGTGGCATTGCACTGTACCACCCTAAGAGATAAAGATGAAATGTCTCATGTGCCTGTAATTTCACCGGTAACCATACTCTTCAAACCGGAACACAGCAATGCGAGCACTAAAAAAAGCTTCGAGTGCAAACCGTGCTAAACAGTATTTTACGCAGAATCAACGACTATTGCTTAACAAAGCACAAGTAAGGCCGCACGTAGAATACTGTTCCCATCTATGGCGCGGGGCACCCAAATACCAGCTGCTTCGTTTGGACTCCATACAGAGAAGAGCCATTAGAATGATCGGCGACCCCAAGCTCTCTATTAATACTCTAGAACCGCTTAGCCAACCCAGAGCCATTGGATCTCTTTGCGTTTTCTACCTCCTCTACAACGGGGAATGCTCTGACGAGCTTTTAGATCTCATCCCCGCATCGAGATTTTACTATCGCTCTTCCCGGTACCGTGACAATGCTCATCCACACATCATGGGGCCCTGGGTTTCTCGTATGACTCGTTTCTCGAGATCATTTCTTCCCCATACCTACAAACTATGGAATAAGCTTCCATCTGAGGGTTTCCCGCTTGGTTACGACACGTGTCGCTTCAAGATTTTTTTTCATAAATTCCTTCAGGGTAGGCAGCGCATCGTCAATACCCCTGGTGTTGCCGGTCTCTATAAGCGACGGCGACCACTTCACATCAGGTAGGACGTATGATAGTTTGCCTAATTGTTTCATTAAATAAAACTACTGCTTTGCGGCAGAAATAGGAATGGTGGAAGTACGGCCCCGGACGAACTCTTTCACAAAAAAGCTCTACTACTACTATTATGTACTTCGTACTACGTATGTAGTTCGGATAACTTCCGAACCGCTATTCGATCGTCGTGAAATTTGGCAGTGAATGAAAACAACGTCAGGAAACCGGCATGTCCCAAAACCGAAAGTTCCACTCTCAGCCATAAGAACTCATTTCAGGGCTAGGTATACCACAACCTAATGCAGACCAAAACAGAACCAGGGAGAGGATGACCGAACTAATTTTGATGCTTCGAACTGCAAACGAAGTGTATTTGGGATCATGTCACACTTACACTCGTTTAAATATCTTCCTTCTCACACATATACACGTTTAAAATATCTTCCTTCTCACACACAGAGCTTGGTAATTAATATCCTGCCGATACCAGGCAGACGAAATTAATCAAACTTGTACCCAGAACCACAGTACAGCTAAATTACCCAGTAGCGCAACCTGTCTGACTATTGTCGCTACTTAATACTTATTTACATAGTCGCGTCTTCACACGCAAATATCATTTCAGAGCCACGGTACCCCTGACCATACCCCTGGTAGTACCGTAGGTCTTTTAAAGTTAAACGGTACCACCGAGTAAGTGATCCTAGTGATGTGTTGACCTAGCAATCTGTCGTATGATAAATGGATAATTAGGTAAGTAATAGAAAATGCATATCCAGTAGGTACTACCTATCATTGATGCATCTTTACCACGGAACAGAGAACACATTTTGTGATCTTTACGATTAAATAGTGAAACCTTTTTTTTGTTTACCTAACCTCTTTTCGCCCACTGTTTTGCCTGTTTTTTTTTTGTTTTATTAATATTATTTTTTGTATTGTTTCTGTGTGTTAATCAATTAAGTAATAGAAAATGCATATCCAGTAGGTACTACCTATCATTGATGCATCTTTACCACGGAACAGAGAACACATTTTGTGATCTTTACGATTAAATAGTGAAACCTTTTTTTTGTTTACCTAACCTCTTTTCGCCCACTGTTTTGCCTGTTTTTTTTTTGTTTTATTAATATTATTTTTTGTATTGTTTCTGTGTGTTAATCAATAAAGTGTTAATCTATCTATCTATCTATCATCTCTTGCTTTTTCAAACAAGAAAAAATAATTACACATTATTTTTTGTGCTTCAAATGTCATCTAATTTAAAATCAATACAAGGGAATTGAAAGAATATTTGGCGAGTAGTTACTGTTCTTGTTGGAAAATTACTATGGAAGACGGAGATAAAGAGAAGTCAATGGAAATAGATTACATCAAAATAAATGGTGGAACCGCCCTTCTCCGTGGTGACTACCGTTACCATAAGCAGAAAACTTACACAGATGGCTCCACATTATGGAGATGTTCAACATATAACAAGAGTAAATGTTGTGGTATAATTTCAAAGGTAATGCTGTAATGTATTTTTTTAATCATTCTGGTTTCTGTTTACTTCAAATATACAGTTGACAATCTACTATTTTATCCCGAGACTTCCCGTTTGAATTTCTAAAATTCTTACCTGTGTTTGGGGAACGCCACCGAACCACAAACACATATTGGAAGCCTTCCACTCAAAAATAAACAAACTGATTAATAAAAACACGGTCACGTTGATGCGATTGCTACAAGTACTGGAGCAAGTTCACAGTTTAGAGATGGTCCCAAAAAAAAGACGCAAAGATCAAATCATCAACGAACACATTTTAAGCGTACAGCTCCAAATTGTAAATAAAGTCATATCTGTAGGCTACGGACTAGAGAAATTGCGTTAGTTAGTAGTGTGACATAATTATGTTTGTTTTTGAGTGAGTGGTTTCAAAAATTTACTATTTTCCGTTTTGGTTCATGTTATTTACCGCCAAGTTGTGCTTTGATTTATTATACAAAATGTATTTTTAGTAATTTAGAATAATAAAAAATATAGTAGGAGTTGGTACCTAAGGTGGAGAACTTAGGTGAAGCACGGGTCCGGACTCATTACATCATTATTACTCGGTGGTACCGTTTAACTTTAAAAGACCTACGGTACCACCAGGGGTATGGCCAGTGGTACCGTGGGTCTGAAATGGCAAAAATATCTGTTAAATCTCTTTATTACATTGGTAATATTAATTACTACCAGCGCTCCCTGGTGTTACGCATAGGTTTCGATCCCGTGGGAATATCTTGATAAAAATGTGCCTATGTGTAATTCTGGGAGACAAGCTATCTCCATTCCAAATGTCATCCAAATCCGTCGAGCCTTTCAGTGTGAAGAAGTAACAAACACACGCACACACTCACACACTCACAAACTTTTGCATTTATAATACATACATACATACACGCCATTTTCCCCGAAAGGGTAGACAGAACCTCAATGGGCCTCTTTTCAGAGTGGGTTTGCACCATCGTTAAATATAGATGTGACAAGTGGTGAGTTCATCACCGCCATTGCCTCCCACGACTGATTTGGCTAACGCTTTCGTCCAGTAATAACACATTCCATAATAAGCTAGCACCCAGGACAAACTTTCTACCAAGGAATCTTATCAACAAGTCCGGGTAATCCCTTAGTAGGCTTTTACAACACTCACGGGAGGAGTTGAAGGGGTCTATTCTTAGGCCGGACTCACCACAGTATTATAGTAGGACATTTATAATATTAGTAGGATACCTCGTCTAACGGGAATAGGTACAGAGAAAACTTGAATGTCACAATAACTTAAATATTCACGACGAATTATCTCATACTACATAGTAGTTCTGCGAACAGTAGACCTAGCAGTATTAAATAAATAAATAAATAATGCTAGACAGTTCACACAACATTATCTAGCCCCAAGCTAAACAGAGCTTGTGTTATGGGTACTAGATAACTGATACACTTAATACGATACATTACATAGATAGATATTTTTTATTATTCATAGAAAATACCCAGAACACCCCGAAAAAATAAATAAAAAATAATCGTAAAAATATTTGTTCCGAGGCAGGAATCGAACCCGCAACCTCCTGTGTCGCAGGCGAACCTTCGCCCACCGGGCCACAGAGGTCGTCACGTATTGACAACGTGTTGACCGATAATGCTCATATTCGAAGTTCTTGTTTAGAATTGAGTGCCGAATGTACTGCAAAATAATATACAAACTGGCCGGTAAATTGCGCCGCAACAAACATACCAACTTTTTGGTGGAAATACACCTCCAATTAAAAATCGCCGACGATGTAAATAATCTTATAGAACCTGCATAGCAATCTTCGTCAAGATACGTTGAAAATACGACCTGTAAGCGAGTACCAACATACCTACAGACAGATGAAAGGAAATTTTGCCAGTTCTTAGCTCGCTCGGTCAATTATTACCACTATTACTTATAGTGATTATAAGCAACAAATCTCCATAGGAACAGTAGGTTGGACACGCCACGGCACGGCTTATAGGTTATATTTGTACTATTATCTATTCTGTGGTTATACGTGGAGTTGAAGCACTGTAACGACATCACTATGTCGCGACTTTGTTGGTTTATGATTCCGAATCAGTAACTTGATTCATTAGCAAATGTTAAGGATTAAGCCTGAATTAATGAATGTTTAATTTAGGGTTAAATACATTGCGGAAAGTTTTTGTTATTATTTACTTAATCCTTACATAAGCAGCAATGGATTGCCACACGTATTAAATCTACACTAATACTATAAAGAACTTGGAACTTCGTTTGTAATGGATAAACTAAAAAACAACTTAACCGATTTTAAAAATGCTTTCACTTATAGAAACCTTAATTATCAGCGAATAACATAGGGGTCGGGCGCAATTTTTTTTACGGTGGTCGCTTTTGCTTGTTACCCGAAATACAAATTTTTTCGTTTTTTTTTGCTCATCACAGCTAACATTAACACTTCTTCAGATAGCGAAAACTAATTTGACGGTAGTTATATGACATAGCACACAAGTTTTAATTTATAGTATCACATAAATATCATTAGTTTGGTTATGAACATCGAGCAAGGCAGGCCTCCGTACCTCGATGGTTATGAATGGATGTGCTTGAAACAAAAAAACACTGTAAACACCATTGACGTGTAAATATATTGAGTGTCATCAACAAAAACAAAACTCTAAAGGGCATTTTTATATAATTTGTGATACACAAAAACACTGTATCAGAGCGTGCGCTCGCCTTCTTCACCACACACGAAAATTTTCGTTCAACCTATTTGCGAAAATAAGACATGCCAGCTTCATTAGTCGTGGGTAAAAAGAACCATTTATATTATCAAAGCAATCTCTTACGCTATCTAATACGATAGATTAACATGCTCTATACGTGATACCTAAATAATTGATGCCATTAAAGCAATCTGGCGGGCTAATAGCGGGTTCGAACCCTTCGGCGCCCTTGACTAATGCTACTCCCCCCCTACGTACCTATAGGGGTAGGTTGCGTAGAGATATTTCATGAAAGATCTAAGATTTGTCAACATGATATATATGTAATTATTCACCTATTATGTAATTATGTACACTTTCCATCTCCATCATCAGAACAGCTCGCTGTTACCATCATATTGCATTGTCAGCGGAACTTGACAGGTATGCAAAATATCATCTCAATCGGTTGAGGTTGAGGGTAACTGCTTTAAAATTCAGTTGGAAGATTCCACCCGGATTCCACCCAGACAAACATAGGGAAATTTCAAGTTAAATAAAAGCTTGTAAAAATAATTATACACAAGACACAAGTAATTAATTTTGTAAAAATTAAAAAAAACCTCAACACAATGAAACGGCTGAACCTATTTCATCAAACATAGCTAAGAAAACTCCCGACAAATTCACCATTCAAACAAAAAAAAACGAAATCTGTTCATCCGTTCGGGAGCTACGATGCCACAGACAGACACACACACACACACACAGACACGTCAAACTTATAACACTCCGTCGTTTTTGCGTCGGGGGTTAAAAATAACAGAATAAAAAAAATATGTTCAAAAAAAGGTGGTGTTTTCTACACTTTTGACATATTGACATTGAATTGGATATCAAGAAGTACCTATTCAAAAAGTCGAGTGTAGTTACGATTCCAACAAATTATATCATTATTTGTTAATTACGAGTGAATTTAATTAATAACAGCGAGTTAAAAATACAGTTGCATGAAAATATTTAAATACAAGACGTTGTCGGTCTTCGTAAGTTACAAGTACATGTAATAGCTTTAGGTACCTATTTACAGCGCTTACTTACTTAAGGGGCTTCGTTCGTAACCTACTTTTGGAATCTGGGCGCGCGCCAGTTTTATCATTTTGTGTTAGGCTGTCTCTTGTATCTGTTACATATTTCTTTATTATTGGATCGGGTATGTTTAAATGGTTCCTCAATATGAATAAGTGCTTCGTGAAAAATATATTTTTCAATACAAGCTTTAGGATTTTATAGAATTCACATGAATCATTTTGAATCATCTTACATACTCATCCATGGCGTTATTGCACAATATTTGATATAGAAGTAATATGAATTATTTTTAAAACTAAAACTAAACAAAGCTTTTATAAAATTAGTGATCGGAACCGTGTGCTGATTGAAATTAGCCTAAACACGGTCAGTATAATCCATCGAGGAGTTCCGTTGTCCACCATCAGATCAGCTCGCTGTCACCATCATATTGTATTGTCATCGGAACTAGACAATTAGTGTGCCAAATTTTAGCTCAATCGAATATTGGAAATTCACCCTTATCGTCACCCGTGAAATACTTATCATTGAGTAGTTTCAATGGCCATCTCTGGTCTGCTTCATCAGTTCCACTTCACCAAATGCCACTTTCCGAATGCACATGCTTGACTTGTTGTTGAAAATACCAAAATCGCTATACGTGTGCATATCCTATTTGAGGAGTTCCCTCAATTCCTAATGGAGCCCACCATTAAAACCAGATTTTGATGAAAATGGGACCAATCTGGAAGTATATCGAGTCAACTAAAAAAAAAAACAAATCGGTTCATTAATGATGATAATGTGGTAACAAACGTAAAAAATACATATGAATTGAGAACCTTCTTTTTTTTGAAGTCGGTTAAAAAGGAAAAATTAAACATAATTACGACTTATCATCTCAAACTGTATCTACCTGTATATTGATTAAGATTTCTATACCAAAAATGTATCTAAGAAATTCTACTATTTTTTTTTCACTAACATCTTTATAACAGTCAGCTGTTTATAGAAGCAGCAATGCCCATTTTCCCATTCAAACCTGTGTAAAAAGTACCATTAAAAAATATTTAACCACTGCCCAGCATCCTCGTCCGGCGCTAAAACGGTTCAAGAGCTCATTAACGACTAACGATCGCTACCCATACGATTCAGTGGCACAGTGTAGCGAACCAAGTAGCAGAACTCGAGAAAGAAATACAGGGGCCTGCAAGCTACGTCGTAGCTGTGTTGCTACGATGCTACGTTTAATTTACATAATACACCACTATTCCAAATATACCGTATTATACCTACTTCATAAAAGATAGCTTAATCTCTGCGACAGCTGTCAGTAAAATCACGCCTATGAAGTTCTGAATTTTATAATAGTACCTGTCAATGTCATGGTTAGCTCACGGTTCACTTCTATCTTGATTTGTGGAAATAGATTCACTTTAACGAATTTAAATACTCGATTTCTTCAGGCCTTCATGTTCTTCATTCCGACTGACCAAATCCGATTGACCCCATTTGACCCTATATATAAAACCTTCTAGAATCATTTTCAAATTCCCCGTTGTCTTTATTTTAATTTTTCCAACTTGGCAGTATATTTTTAATATTGTCATAAATCTCTCTAAAAAGGCCGTATTTTAAAATAAAGTTAGAGACCCTGTCTGTTTCACTAGGAAAGATCAAAATATCGAATGTGGTCGTTCGTGTTACTGGATATTTCCAAATAAATCTTAGGATATTTCTAGGTCTTTCTCTTTAGGTCAGTGACTTATGATGGGCTTGAAATGGTATTTTTCTGAATGGTTGAAAAACCTGTATGGTGGACGAATAGTGAAAGATACAGGTTGAAGGATTCATAGTCAAATACTACTGATATAACAAGTAACGTACCTTTTTTAACATTATTTCAAGTGCGTGATTTAAACCGAGAACGCCGCTAAGCTGTCTTACTGGATTAACTACACTGTGTCCCTGTGCAGTATAAAGTTGACCCTTGCGGTGACCTGGTTTCTCATTCCGGAAAGGATTTTTCAAGCCCTGCTTTTGTTTTTCGGTATTTTGGACCTTTGACCAGCTGCGGTGGAATGGCATTTCTGTTTGAGGTTGAATTCCTTTGGACCGTGTTTGAAGAGACATTCGACGAACCATTTGTCCACTTTATAGTAGGTGTCATTGGAGCCCTAAAAACTAGGATTATTTTGGGTTCAACCAGTACAACATAACAACAATATAAAAAGCTTTTTCACTCCTCTTGCTCAAAAAGACCGTCATTTTGGCGTACCAGAGCGAAGAAAAAAATTGCATTTCTTCATCTAGGGCACAGAACAGCTCTATCTATATACTATATCTAATCTAAGGGCAAAAGTTTATATTTTTTTTTGTCTGTCAGATGACTATGAGCCTACAAAAATGAAAAAGTCTTTAGTCAGAAGTAGAATAATCATGATTAATCAATGACTTATTACTATTTCATACAAAAAGAAAACATTTTATTTTTGAATGGAAAATGGAACTTAAATCGGCGATCTCTTTGGTAGAATGCATGCAATGCGTTGCGGCTACAGAAGAAATAAAAAAAAGACATTGGCGCTCTAATTGCAAATTGAATTGGTAGTGACCGTAATTAATTTTTAATATTGTATTGGATTATTTTATTATCTCGCAATCGTAGTGAAAAGTAGAGTGTTACCTTTACGTCAACACGGCGTTAAAACCCCATTAAAACTCGGTTTCTATTTACTCCCTCGCTAATATAATGGATCATTTTAGCTCGTTGTACAACATCTACTATTAAATAATATATCACCAGCAAAGTTTCCTCAGTTATATAAACGAGTACCAACAAACTGACAGAGGAAAGCAAATTCAACTTGAAGCAGAGACGGTTTGCTCGCTCGGTTTGTTATAGTGTAGATAGATATTTTGGAACACCCCACATGAAAGGAAGAAAGAAAGAAGAAAGAAAAAACATTTATTTGTGTCAACAACATGGGTCAACAAACACATTAAAGAAAGAAAGAAGAAAGAAAAAACATTTATTTGTGTCAACAACATGGGTCAACAAACACATTAAAGAAAGAAAGAAGAAAGAAAAAACATTTATTTGTGTCAACAACATGGGTCAACAAACACATTAAAGAAAGAAAGAAAGAAAGAAGAAAGAAAAAACATTTATTTGTGTCAACAACATGGGTCAACAAACACATTAAAGAAAGAAAGAAAGAAGAAAGAAAAAACATTTATTTGTGTCAACAACATGGGTCAACAAACAACAATATGACATTTCCACACAAAAAGACAAAAAACACACACAGAAACTATTAATCAGTTCTCCCTATCATCAATGGTTTGCTGGAAGAAAACTCTTTTAGGGTTAAGCTCGCCTTTGTACATGTCCTCTATGTAAGTTGTTTTTCTTCTCTGTTTGTGTGTACAATAAAGAATAAAGAAACAAAGAAAACTAAAAGTAATATGTGCCTCTTAGTACCAGCCTTGTACCAGCCATGCATCACTGACACAAATTGGCGTCCAGCTCAGCATTACTCTCCGTATTACCCTCAGGACCCCTTCCTCCATCGTAAACGCCGTCTCATCCTCGTAATTATGCTAAGAGCCGCATTATGTGTAAATATTTTGAAAAGGCCATTAGTTAATTATTTTCAAGAGGTCAACCTAATGGATCTCTTGAATATTTATATTCTGCACGTTATGTTAAATTACTCTCACATACATACATTTTAAATCTTACTTTTTAGTAGTAGTAGAGCTTTTTTGTGAAACAGTTTGTCCGGGGAAGTACTACCTATTTCTGCCGCAAAACAGTAGTGCTCGCATTGCTGGGTTCCGGTTTGAAGATTCCGGTGAAATTACAGGCATATGAGACCTTTCATCTTTATGTCTCAGGGTGGCAGACGCAGTGCAATGCCGCATAGGGTGCGTCCTTTGATTCAGACAATTTTTTTAATTCTCTAAGGTTGTTTCCTAGGTGGAAGTGACCTATAAGGTAATGCTTTGTTAAAGGCAGAGGTAACCACTCAACATCAGATAGGCCAACTGCTTGATACGTAATTCAAGAAGTCAAAAAAAAAACATACATACGTCTCGCGCCTGTTTCCCGGAGGGGTAGGCAGATACTCCACAGTGTCTGTGTCTGTGTTTCCACTTGCTACGATCCTGACATCTTACCCCTTTTGCTTTATTCACTCTCATCACATTCGACCTCAACAACTCATTGACCTTCTTCTTTCATCTTGATTCGACGACCTCTGTAACGTGGCGGCTACAGATACGGCTAAGATGCGAGAGGTTGCGGGTTCGATTACTATGCATGTGACTGTTGGGTGTTATGTTATGTTATTCTTCATTATTATACATTGTTACGTGGAGAAATCAAAGGGGTAGACCCAGAGTACTAAGGTGATGTTTTCTCCCTTTGGTCTTGTAGATACTCTGTGGTAGATGGTTAAAAAATAGGGTTTCCGCTCTGTGCTTGTAAAGTTGTCAGTTTGACATTCTGGCCGGGTGCCGAATTTTTGAGTCTGTAAAAAGAGGTCAATGACCTGTTTTTGGGATGTATTTTTGTTTTGATAAAGAACTATGATAAAGATGTAAATGTTATTGTTAGGTTCGAGAGTGTTTTGTAACGGTGATATGTTTTTGTGATTGGTAGTGCAAGCCTCGACGGGACAGAAGTCTCGCCAGACCTAGCCACTTTTGCGTTAGTTGGAGACTGGAATCGCTTTTGTGAAGAGGCTAGGGGAACTCGGCCATTTTTTCCTATGGTTGCCTTGGCACGACGCACTTTCATTGTTTTAACAGGAGGAACTCTCTTCTAGCCCTGGTGAGTCTTTAAACCCTCGCTAGGAACCTGGTTATTACTGTTTCATTAGTATTTATCAATAAATGGTTGTTACAGGCGATACATTCTTATAAGGTGACGCCACGTATTCCCCACGCAGGCGGGCCGTATTTTGATGTCTGGAGGAATAATAAAAAGCATATTTCACTGCTGGTTTTTCTACACAAACCCTGGACGTTGCCCTTTCAGGTGGGTTTTCCTATTGTTTACAGTAGTACTTAATTAACACATGGTCCTTAAATTCCTTTGTGTCTTCAATATGCCTTTATAGTTTCAAATGATAGCAGGTGCTAACTGAGTTCTTCTGCTCATTGCAGGGTTTTTTATTTTACTGGAAGAAGTTGCCTGGTGGAAGCAAAACAACTTATTACCCTTTCCGAGTCAGCCTACTGACCGGATAACTGCTGTACATGGTCACACCACAGCAGCGAAGCAGCATAAACCTGCACGGTAGCCCATTCGGTTATCGGTCAATATCTATGGTGGTGAAGGTGATTCCACGGGAACCAGAGGCATTGGTAACATTTGTCCTATCCGTTGATCGTGCAAAACTTTTACTATTCCAATAGAAATTCCTTTCTATTGGTGGCGCCCAATACTTCTAGTTATAATTTTAATACCTTGTGACGGTAAAGATTTTTCTAGGAACAGCAATTGCAATTCATCTCAGGAAAACCCACTTTTCTCTCTGACTGTAATTAGCTGGCATAATTAAATTAATTCTAAGTACCTAGTTGGAGTGTAGGGTTATAAACATTAAAAAATTACAAAGCATTCAGAATAATTTATTTACTCAAAATTCACCCTATACCCCCGCAGGAAAAATGGTAACAGTGGCTGCCCAACGTCGAGGCTTTTCGTGAAGAACTATCATGTCTATTTGGCTGTGATGGGAATTGCAATTGTTGTTTTTACATTGTGTGTGTGTTATACTTATAAATACCTATTTCTACTTATAAACTTAACTACTTATTAACTTAAATTATCTTATTGTAACTGAAACAATTTCTAGTGTGGTTAAAACAAAACTTTTTAGCTTTATTAAGCTTTAGTTTTAAATATTATTTACATACAGGAACTTATTGTAACTTGAGATGATTTGCAAAACTCTTTTAGCAATATTAAACTTTGGTTTTTAGTATTATTTACATACAGGTGTACTCAAAACTCATATGATACATCATTCTACACTTACACTTTTTTTTACACTTTGATTATTACTTTTACCTGTTGTGCGGTACACTCAGCTACATAAATATCTGGTTAGGATTTTTTTTTACTTTGGTTTATTACGTTGTGATTTTTGTTTTTCAACATGGGTGAGCGTCCCATTGCCTTCCAGTCCTTGCATAGGGACGAGCTTATACATGAGGTACGCATTCGTGATGCGGTACCTGCTTAGGACGTCGCTGCCTTGCGGGTCCAAATAAGAACTTTAGTTAAGGATATTCCAACCGATACTATAACCTCGTTCGAGGGTGAAATTGAGACAGAGCTGTCGGCCATCCGCTTGAAATTTGCGGAGTTGAAGGAGCTTAAAAAGACATTTGTCCGGCCACATGCCTTGAAGAATTTAACTCGTATCCAGGCTTTAGCACATCACGTTTTCCATCGTCTGACGCGTTTAGAGCCCGAAACACTAGAACATAAGCTTGCAGTTTCCGAACTAAATGAAGAGTTGGCTAAGTTGTTGACTAAATTAGATAATATGTTCTCGACCTTTGATTCTTGCAAAGAGTCACCCACCCCTGAGGTTGGCCCCGTCGTTTCTTCTGCGGTTATACCGGTGGGTAAACAACAACTTGTTTCGTCATTGAACCTGAAGTTCAACGGCACGACGTGCGTCCGTGCATTCCTACAAAGGTTGGAAGAATTATGCACCTCACGCGGCATCTCCGATGAAAGATTGTTTGGCTCGGCCGCCGAAATATTTGAGGGAGAGGTTCTATGCTGGTATAGGGGTGTCTAAACTGAGCTCCACGATTGGTCTGACTTGAAACAGAGTTTGACAGATGAGTTCTTGCCTTACGATTTTGACCGACGGCTCATGCAGGAGATCCGATTACGTACTCAGGGTCCTCAAGAAAATATCGTGACTTACGTGGCCATTATGCAAAATTTATTCAGTCGGCTATCGTACACTGTGTCGGAAAAGGAGAAGTTTGACATTGTATTTCAGAACGTTCGGCCAGAGTATACGTTGCCGTTGGCTACTACAGAAATCACCACCTTGAAACGATTAAAGGAACTTTGTCGTATGTTGGAGTGTGCAAAATATCATGCTCAAGCGTTTGTTGAGCCTCCCAAGTCAACTAGTGGTTTACTAGGTCCTGATCTTGCGTGTAAAAGTGTCAAGGTTGCGAAACCGGTGCATGAAATGGTCGCCGCCGTTAAGCAGTTCTGTGCTAGGTGTCGGGTTGATGGCCATTCTTTGTCTGAATGTACTTCGAAGGCTGTTGTGTGTTTTCGTTGTGGTAAACAGGGATTCACCGCTCTCAGGTGTCCAAATTGCAAACCGGTGCCTGTTGTTCCTGCAAAAGTTGATGCGCCGCTGGATGCTGCAAAAAACTAGGTAGTTCGAACCGTCCATTAAATAATTCTGTCAAATTTGATCATGCAGGCGACTGGCAAAAATATTTAAAGCAGTTGTCTTTTTTCTTTTCGTCCTATAGGAGTAATAAGAACGTTTTGACGGTTCGTGATTCTTTTAGATATAGTGATAATCGTCCTTTTCTTTCTGTTGTTGTTGGTGATACACCCATAAAGGGTTTATTGGATTCTGGTGCTTCCTTTTCCCTTCTGGGTAGGAATGTTTCTGACATGTTTGTGGAAGCGGGAGTTACCCTCCACGGGTGTGATGACATTACTCACATCTCCACCGCCAATGGCTCTCGTTCTCCCATTCAAGGTTATTTTATGTTGCCTGTTAAGTTTGGCGACATGGTTCGCGTTCTTAAACTATATGTTGTACCGGCGGTTTCTTTGCCTTTAGTTTTAGGGGTTGATTTTTGGAGCGCTTTCAATATAGCTCCAAATATCTTTAATAACCCAAATTGTTTCTTGAATGTTGAGGAGCCGCGTGATGTTGCGGAAATTAGGTTTTTACAACCTTTTGATCAGCTCTCTGCCGAACAGCAGCGTGTTGCTGCTGATATGGTCGATCAGTTTGAGGCGATTTCGTTTGAGAAGAAAGGCTTAGGTTGTACCTCTCTTCTCACTCATTATATTGATACTGGAGACTCGCCTCCGATCAAACAGAGATACTACCCCATGTCACCGGAGCGTTTGAAGGAACTTAATCGACAAATTGATGAGATGCTGTCCCAAGGTGTCGTTGAACCGAGTAATAGTGCTTGGAATAACCCTACTCTCTTCACGCCCAAGTCAAATGGCGAGTTACGTTTTTGCATTGACAGTCGCAAGCTGAACGCAGTAAGCAAGCGTGACGCTTATCCGCTGCCTTATATCTCAAGGATACTCGATCAACTTAGGGATGCTAGGTTCCTTAGCTCCATAGATCTCAAGAGCGCCTTTTGGCAAATTCCATTGGAGGTTTCTTCGCGTGAGAAGACTGCGCTTACTGTTCCAGGACGCGGGTTTTTTCATTATACTAGGATGTGTTTTGGTTTGTCCTCATCTCCCGCTACACAGCAGCGCTTGATGGACAAGCTTTTTGGCCCCGATTTCAACGATAGGGTTTTCGTATATTTAGACGATATAATCATTGTTAGTCAAGACTTTGATGAACATATTTCCTTGTTGTCCCGTGTAAAAGAACGCCTGTGTTCTGCTAACTTGACGATAAACTTTCCGAAGTGTCAATTTCTTCGTAGGGAGTTGAAATATCTCGGATATGTAGTCGATGAGAGAGGGCTACGTACAGATCCTTCTAAGGTACAAGCAATTGTGGATTTTCCTACTCCCTCTAACAGAAAAGAAGTGAAAATGTTCTTAGGAACCGTTTCTTACTACCGTCGGTTTATCAAAGATTTTAGTTCTCTTGCGGCCCCTTTAAATGCTCTTACTTCCACCCGTAAGTCAGCCCCTCCTTTCTTTTGGTCCGAAGAAGCAGAACATTCGTTCAATAACCTAAAATCGGCCCTTGTGTCCGCCCCTATTTTAGCGTGCCCGGATTTTTCTAGGCCCTTCTCCGTACATTGTGATGCCTCGGGTTATGGTGTAGCTGGTACTTTAACTCAGGTTCTCGAAGATGGTTTAGAGCATCCCATAGCTTTCGCGAGTCGGTCGCTAGTTAGGGCCGAAAGGAACTATTCTGCAACAGAGAGAGAGGCGTTAGCGGTAGTGTTTTCCGTGGAACATTTTCGACCGTATGTGGAGGGAGGACCTCAGTTTAAAATTATTACAGACCATTCAAGTCTCAAGTGGTTTTTTAATTTGTCAAATCCCACTGGTCGACTCGCAAGATGGGGTTGTCGGTTATCTCCCTACGATTTTGTCATAGAACACCGAAAGGGTAGGGATAACGTGGTTCCTGACGCGCTTTCGCGAGCAGTCCCCGTGGTGGTTATAGACCCTTCTTTAACTGACCCTTGGTTCGATAAGCTGTTGGATAGATGTACGAGATTCCCAAGGTCTTGTCCGAATTATTCTCTCATCGATGGTAAATTATGTAGGTATTCAAAGAACAAGTTTGGTTTTTCGAGTGAATTTGACTGGAAAGAAGTCGTTCCCTCTTATAAACGTGCCGAAGTTCTTGAGTTCTGTCATTGTCAAGACACTTCGCCTCATTTTGGTATATTCAAAACTTTTAAGAAAGTAGCGTTACGCTATTATTGGTGTGGTATGTATCAAGACGTGGTCAAATTTGTAAATTCTTGTGAGATTTGTGCGGCATACAAGCATTCGCAGGAGCCACCCAAAGGCCTCATGGGTGACCCTAAAGTTTGCTCACGCCCTTTTGAGACGATAAGTATGGATCTGGTTGGACCTCTACCCCGTTCGAGGGCGGGATTTACCTTTTTGCTGGTGGTTGTTTGTTGCTTTTCCAAATACTGTCTTTTGTTTCCTCTCAGAAGAGCAGTAGGCAAGTCTATTGCGCAACACTTGGAGAGTGGTGTGTTCCTGGCACATGGCATTCCGCGCACAGTGATTGCGGATAATGGGACGCAATTCACTGGAAGTGAGCTTCAGGCCTTGTTCCAGAGATACAACATTCCCCAAATTCACTTCACTCCTCGTTATTGTCCACAAGTTAACACAGTGGAGAAAGGTACAACTTGATGGTCTTGACCATCGTTGTTGCGATTTCCATTCTTGTAAAAAAAGATCATCGTTCGTGGGATACTACCTTGTCTAAAGTTCAGTTTGCCTTGAACACCGCTGTGAATGAGTCGACTCGATTTACTCCCTTTTCTGTTGTACATGGTCGCGAAGCTGTCCCTAGTGGTAAGTTTTACGGACCCTCTAGCTCGTCTCCTTTAGATCTTGCATGTGCTTCGCGCGAAGAGTACATGTCTAAGCTTGGCGTATTGAGTGACATTTTTGGTAATGTGGAAGACGCGATCGCTAAGGCCCATCTTAGAAGTGCAGTTTATTATGACAAGGGACGCCAGATGTGTGAGTTCAAAGTCGGTGACGTAGTTTGGAAGAAAACTTTTCCCCAGAGCGATGCTAGCAAGTTCTTTATGGCGAAGCTTGCTCCTAAATATGAAAAATGTCTTGTTATAAGTAAGCGTTCGTCCTTGGTCTATGAATTACAAAGTTGTAGCACTGGTAAAAATTTAGGCTCGTGGCACATCCAGTATCTTAAGTCGGATAGTGGTTGATTAGAAATGTGAAAGAAAGCTCGGACAGTAGGGAATATTTTGTGGTTGTTTAGTATCCGTCCTGGCAGTTGGTTACATTTAGGGGTTCGATTGCTTAAAGAAATGAATATTATATATATATATATACATATATTAGTATTTATCTATAATCTTGTCCTTACTTCTATTTAAGTAGTCGCAGTTGTTGTAAGTCGCCGTAAATCATCGTTAGTCGCAGTCGCTATAAGTCGTCGTTGTACCCGCAGTAAGTCGCCGTCGCAGTTGTTGTAAGTCGCCGTTAGTTATCGTTTGTTGCAGTCGCCGTAAGTCGTCGTTTTACCCGCAGTAAGTCGCCGTCGCAGTTGTTGTAAGTCGCCGTAAATTATCGTTAGTCGCAGTCGCTATAAATCGTCGTTTTACCCGCAGTAAGTCGCCGTCACAGTTGTTGTAAGTCGCCGTAAATTATCGTTAGTCGCAGTCGCTATAAGTCGTCGTTTTACCCGCAGTAAGTCGCCGTCGTAGTTGTTGTAAGGCGCCGTCAGTTATCGTTTGTTGCAGTCGCCGTAAGTCGTCGTACCCGCAGTAAGCCGCCGTCGCCGTTCTTACTGGTGAATCCAATTATCTTTCTGCTGTAGGTAGTGTGTTTGTTGTCCCCTTGCGGAGTAAGCAAGTATTTGGTTAGGTGGTATTGTTGGCCCTGGCTGGGTTAGGAGTGGGGTCGTTTTTTTATTTTTTTTTTGTTTTGTCATCGTTTGGATGTTCTGTGTTTTGCGTCGCGTGGCTTGGAGCCACACAACGCTGGAGTTTGTTGGGTTGTTGTCGGGCCGTGAGGTCGTCCGACTTTGTGTTTGGGCGATTGAATTCGTCGAAATTAAAGTAGGTTGTAAAGGTAGTTATATTTACTTGTAGATTATTAGAAGTTTGAATTTGTCGCTGTTTTCACTTTTTTTCCTCGAATGTCTTGTATTTGAGTTTTCGGGAAGTTCCATTAAGTTTTGTTGGTTTGAGTGTGATAGTACCTTGTCACAGAGGAGCTACAAGTTTTGTGGGAGTTCTGTTTTGTTGCAGTTACTAGAGTTGCAATAAGGCTGGAGGACCAGCCGGAATTTCGCTCCTAGGGTAGCAAAATTCTTCCGAGTTGAGGGGTCACTGTTACGTGGAGAAATCAAAGGGGTAGACCCAGAGTACTAAGGTGATGTTTTCTCCCTTTGGTCTTGTAGATACTCTGTGGTAGATGGTTAAAAAATAGGGTTTCCGCTCTGTGCTTGTAAAGTTGTCAGTTTGACATTCTGGCCGGGTGCCGAATTTTTGAGTCTGTAAAAAGAGGTCAATGACCTGTTTTTGGGATGTATTTTTGTTTTGATAAAGAACTATGATAAAGATGTAAATGTTATTGTTAGGTTCGAGAGTGTTTTGTGACGGTGATATGTTTTTGTGATTGGTAGTGCAAGCCTCGACGGGACAGAAGTCTCGCCAGACCTAGCCACTTTTGCGTTAGTTGGAGACTGGAATCGCTTTTGTGAAAAGGCTAGGGGAACTCGGCCATTTTTTCCTATGGTTGTCTTGGCACGACGCACTTTCATTGTTTTAACAGGAGGAACTCTCTTCTAGCCCTGGTGAGACTTTAAACCCTCGCTAGGAACCTGGTTATTACTGTTTCATTAGTATTTAACAATAAATGGTTGTTACAGGCGATACATTCTTATAAGGTGACGCCACGTATTCCCCACGCAGGCGGGCCGTATTTTGATGTCTGGAGGAATAATAAGAAGCATATTTCACTGCTGGTTTTTCTACACAAACCCTGGACGTTGCCCGTTCAGGTGGGTTTTCCTATTGTTTACAGTAGTACTTAATTAACATATGGTCCTTAAATTCCTTTGAGTCTTCAATATGCCTTTATAGTTTCAAATGATAGCAGGTGCTAACTGAGTTCTTCTGCTCATTGCAGGGTTTTTTATTTTACTGGAAGAAGTTGCCTGGTGGAAGCAAAACAACTTATTACCCTTTCCGAGTCAGCCTACTGACCGGATAACTGCTGTACATGGTCACACCACAGCAGCGAAGCAGCATAAACCTGCACGGTAGCCCATTCGGTTATCGGTCAATATCTATGGTGGTGAAGGTGATTCCACGGGAACCAGAGGCATTGGTAACATTTGTCCTATCCGTTGATCGTGCAAAACTTTTACTTTTCCAATAGAAATTCCTTTCTATTGGTGGCGCCCAATACTTCTAGTTATAATTTTAATACCTTGTGACGGTAAAGATTTTTCTAGGAACAACAATTGCAATTCATCTCAGGAAAACCCACTTTTCTCTCTGACTGTAATTAGCTGGCATAATTAAATTAATTCTAAGTACCTAGTTGGAGTGTAGGGTTATAAACATTAAAAAATTACAAAGCATTCAGAATAATTTATTTACTCAAAATTCACCCTATACCCCCGCAGGAAAAATGGTAACAACATGCTCGTCGTTAGCAATGTTTTCGAAATTCACCTTCAGAAATCATAAGAGGAAGTTTTTAGCTAAGTAACTTAAAACAGAACAAGTCGCGTGCATCTGTTGAAATTCTCTCTTCAAAATAAATAACATAATATTTGTTTGTTTTTTAAACTTTATTTGAAACTTTTCGAAAATGGGAAACTGACGCCTTTTTCCCTGAAAGGGTAGGCAGAGCCTCCATGGGCCTCTTTTCAATGTGGGTGCATCATCGTGGTAATATAGACGTAACAAGTGGTGAGCTCATCGCAGCCATTGCTTCTACGACTTTTTCCAGCAATTTTTTAATAAGCTAGCAACCAGAAGCCCAATTCTCGTAGGTAATAAAAAAACTTTTCGGATCATGTTACGATCTAGTGTCGATGTCACTAACGTCAAAAATGGTATTCTGCTCACCTGACAATGCAAAGCGAAATGTGATTATACCGAAATGTGACTGTAACTTGAATGTTTCAAAATTCTGAGAATTATCTTTTTCACTCTTTACTATTATTATATAGCTATATGGTCACAATAATAGAAAGTAGATTACATTGTTGTTATGAGGGAGCAGAATACCAATTTTTCAGACAATTCACAATAGAGTCTCGATTCGGTCACCTTGCAATAAGAGAATTGGGCTTCAGGACAAATCTTGTAACTACCAACAAAACAAGGTACCTACATATTCAAGAAAAATTGCTACAACAAAAATACAAGTACCTACGTACCTAGTTATAAGTACTTTCCCAAGGTATAAATTTTACAACCTCTTTAACAGCTAAACATCTCAAAAGATTTTCGATAAAAAAACAATATATTCTTTGTCACGTACAAACTCTAGGGGTCTGTTTACATTACTCCGGCACGATGTCGCATCGCAAATACGTAGACTAGCCATTTTCCCACGGCTTCGCACGCGTAGTGTCGGGACAAAAAGCAGTCCCCAACGCAGCTCCCTCCATCCACACACCAAATATTATTCAATACTAGATGACCCGCTCGCGACTTCGTCCGCACGTAGTCAGAAAACTTCCCCGGCGTTCAGATAACAACTTCCTTTGAACCACCTGGAAACGACTTTGAAAGGACACCACACTCAAGTTGTTCAAATAATGGGTCCCATTTTAACCTCGAGGTCCTGAAAATATTTAAATCTCAACACCTACTCGTATACCGGGAAACTAACTTTTACAACGTTGAATTAAAATACGCTGAAATATGCCTAAAGCGTACAGTGTATTTTTTTTACAAAGAAAACGGTCCCGTGCCCTTTTTCAGGAAAATTTCAGTTACCTCTGAAACCCGTGTATGTTAATTGTATTTGAGGAATCTCCATGTAAAATTTCAAGGTTCTACTACTAAAGGTTTCCGAAATGCAGAGCATTTTTCTTTTACGTTAAAATCCCATTTTGAACCCCTAAGAATGTGACTTTTCAAAATTCGGAACGGAACTTTACTTTTACCCTTCATATCGAGACAAACACACCCTCCAAATTTCTAGACTCTACGACCAGCGGTTTACAGCTCGTTCACCGTAAGATGGCACGTGTAAATACTCATGGCAGGTGCCAACTTACGGTGAACGGTCGTTAGACTGTGCGTTGTCACTCGGTCAGTCAGTCAGTCAGTCAGTCTGTCAGGACATTGCCTTTTATATGAGACTAGATATGAGATACTTATGAGATATTGTCGTGTCGTTGTGATGTGAATAGGCCCTAAAGTGATGGATCAGGAATGTTTGCTAAGGTTGTTTGCTGGGCAGTAAAGTGTTGTAGAACTTGTAAATGTTGTCGAGAAGATGGTAGAATATTCAGTAAATAAGTTTGAAGAGACCAGCTTGCGTGGTGACGCTAACGGATCTAGAGTTCAACTATGAAATAACCGGTGAGATGGAAGGCTTCAGAAGACTTCGTATTTTTCTTCTTCTTATCTTTCGTTTTTTACTTGTACAAAAATAAATCTTATGGAAAATGAATGAATGAATATATATTTATTTGTATACATGTGCTACACAGAAACATTTACAGATATGAAGGTACGAGGTAACATAATGGCTCTGCCTCAGCATGAGTTGGTTGACAGCAAGCTAGCAACCAACGCTGGTCTTCCGGCAGAACCACTTATTGGCGTTGCGGCTAACCACTCACAACGACTGTACAACAACACACTAACATAAAGAAAACTAATAATAAGAATAATACTAAAAGTAAGGTACGCTCTCAAATTTCAAAAATCTATTTAACGTAATTTTAATGAAGGTAAGAAAGAAAAAAAATATAATAATCATACCAACGATAAAAATGAATTTTCCGAAAAAGGTGCTATTTTATGCTTTCAAGAATGTACCGTAAACTTACACACTATTAACGCACACAGAACACTTGTGACGTGTCTTAGACTTTCCTGATCCTTTTGATGGTCAAACAAAATTTATTTAATTTAGATCTAAAAAAAATTAAGCTTTGCAGGTCCCTTATCGCTGGCGGGTATCTTATCTTTATCTTATTCTACAGGTCCTAGCAGCATTAGCAGTGTCCCTGGCCCCATTCTCAGCCGGCCTGGGGAAAGGTTACAGCTCCCCAGCCATCGCTTCTCTGCAAGGACCTGGAGCCAACGCCACGAGGCGAGACTTCCAGCTGACCGACCAGCAGGCGAGCTGGCTGGCTTCACTCTCTTTTCTTGGTAAGTTTCCTCACAACTTCGAAGGCCATGTGAATACTTCTGTGTTATACACAGATTGGTACCAGGATGAGCTTTATGGTACTTGTATCCTGGTAAAATGAGAGTAGGTAATTAAAATCAGTAAATCGGTTTTTATTAGTAGGTAGAGCTCTTTAGTGAAAGAGTTCGTCCGGGGAAGTACTATCTCCATACCTGTTTCTGCCGCAAAGCAGTAATGCTCGCATTGCTGTATTCCGGTTTGAAGGGTATGGGTGACGGTGAAATTACAGGAACATGAGACTTGTCATCTTTATGTCTGATGGCGGGCGCAGTGCAATGCCACACGGGGTGAGTCTTAGGTGGACGTGATCTATGAGGTAATGCATTGTTACAGGCAGAGGTTATTGCTTAACATCAGCTTGTTCCATCATTCAAGTAGCTAAAAAAAAAGTCAGCCTTCTGTACGTATGTATATTGTGACATTATCTCCACTTATCTGCTCAATTCGTAGGTATTACTTATTTGGACGTTATTTATTTCATCGAAAATGTAAAAGCCTAAGCAAATTGAAATCAAACATAGATGTGGCTCTTCAATTTCAGCTGTTGACTTTCATTCCGTCCACAAAACATCTCGTTACCTAGCGTACACAAACACATTCAATTAGTAACAAAATTAAACACTGACTATATAGATAGATGTACTCGTATTCACGAGGTCACAGTATGGGGTGAACCACTAGTTAGCGACGGACATTTGATGTTGTACCTAATGCATCTTTTTGCTAACCCTTTTCTAAGTTAAAAGGAGGTGGGCAGCCGCTGACCCAGGTCAAAAATATCATGGAATTCATGGAAGTAATTAGCACGGTTCTAAATGTTGGTTTTTGTCCAATTGTTCTAAAGAACTTGTATATTTTTAGAAGTTGGGAAGCAAAAGTTGTATTTCTAAATAATTGGATTAATCAACTCATTGCAGTGAAACAAAACGCAACAAGCTTTATTATATTTCACAATTTCTACGAAAGACATAAAATTAGCTTTTTCATTATCTTAACATACATTATCTATAACCAAAAGTATCTCAACGTAACGTTAGTTTAAAAAGTTGGGTCAAACAATGTATGTACAAATACAAATACAAAATACAAATACAAATGTTTATTTCATTAACTTAAGGTCTACAATTTAACAGGGTTTGGAGTCTCCTTTTAAGCAAAAAATATGCTTGTGTTAGGAGATACCGCTCTTCTTTATCCATAGTTTAATTTTTTTTAAGTAGTAATTGTACATAAACATAACAATAGGTAAACATTTTTAGGAACAAAACAGAGACAACAAACAGACAGCGCAAAGAAAAAGTTTGCTAATTATTGTAACCTAATAATTGTAACCAAGTATGAGGAAGTGAATGTGGAGTTGCCCATGTTCTTTGATAAATCGATATATATTAAAGGAGAGTACCACTTAGGTGTTTGAGCCCTCTGCATTCAAACGCAGTTAGCTCTTATTTTAATACTATCTCATCAACATAAAAACGATATTTTAGTAACATCATTTATTTACAGAAAGAATAATACAACTATTACAAGAACCTACGTACAAGATTTAAAAAAACAAATGAAACGTTTGTGCTCTGAAGACCGCTGCTAACGATCTAAAGGTAGCTCAACTGATCCAAATCACTACCAGACAGAAGCGTCCCTAAGATGCTGGCTGCATTGCCACGCTTGATGGAAATACCAATCAATAAAGTATTATATAGAACCATGGTTTTTCTGTTTCTTATAAAATTATATGGTTCCCAATCGGTTTCAACAGTTTGAACAGAGCTTTTTTGGTTTCAGTTTAGATTTACTTTAGGTGATGTAAAAAAAAAATACCACGCTGTTTTTCTGAATTATTGAATTATATTAATCAACGGAGTCACCTCTGTCTCCTTCAGATCAGCTTGATGTCACCATCATATTGTATTGTCATCGGAATTTGACAGGTATACCAAATGTCAGCTTAATCGAACACCGGGAAGTGGGTCAAAGACTTGTAAGACTTGATTACACCGAGACAGGTGAATCGAATAAAATTTTGGTTTATTCTTTGTATTATCGTTCAAAATTAGCGTATCTTGCCCCTAAAATATTCGCTGTTTATTTAATGAATGTCGGAACAAGCAGATGGCCCCACCTGATGTTCCTGACTTTTCATCTTTATGTCTCAGGGTGGCGGGCGTATATATTCTGTGGCGCAGTGCAATGTCACATAGGGCCTGTAAAAGTGCCTGCCTGATACGTCATTACAAGTTGTATAAAAAAAAACTGATACCCATACCCTTTAAACTTTCGTCGAAGCCCATACCCTTCAAACTTTAACACAGCAATGCGCAAAAATAAGTATGAAAGTACTTGTTAGACGACCGATATCTCAAAAAGCTACTAACTGAATAATTTGTATCCATTCCAGGAGCGCTCTTCGGTGGCATGGCTGGTGGAGCTGCCATGAGGCACGGGCGACGCCGGGTGCTGTCGCTAGCTGCCGCCCCGTGCAGCCTGTCCTGGCTGCTGACCGTGCTGGCCACGTCGGTCCGCATGATGTGCATCACCGCCTTCCTGGGAGGGTTCTGCTGTTCCATACTTACTATGCTGTCTCAGGTAAGAGCTGCCATGAGGCATGGGCGACGCCGGGTGCTGTCGCTAACTGCCGCCCCGTGCAGCCTGTCCTGGCTGCTGACCGTGCTGGCCACGTCGGTCCGCATGATGTGCATCACCGCCTTCCTGGGAGGGTTCTGTTGTTCCATACTTACTATGCTGTCTCAGGTAAGAGCTGCCATGAGGCACGGGCGACGCCGGGTGCTGTCGCCAGCTGCCGCCCCGTGCAGCCTGTCCTGGCTGCTGACCGTGCTGGCCACGTCGGTCCGCATGATGTGCATCACCGCCTTCCTGGGAGGGTTCTGTTGTTCCATACTTACTATGCTGTCTCAGGTAAGAGCTGCCATGAGGCACGGGAGACGCCGGGTGCTGTCGCTAGCTGCCGCCCCGTGCAGCCTGTCCTGGCTGCTGACCGTGCTGGCCATGTCGGTCCGCATGATGTGCATCACCGCCTTCCTGGGAGGGTTCTGCTGTTCCATACTTACTATGCTGTCTCAGGTAAGAGCTGCCATGAGGCACGGGCGACGCCGGGTGCTGTCGCTAGCTGCCGCCCCGTGCAGCCTGTCCTGGCTGCTGACCGTGCTGGCCACGTCAGTCCGCATGATGTGCATCACCGCCTTCCTGGGAGGGTTCTGCTGTTCCATACTTACTATGCTGTCTCAGGTAAGAGCTGCCATGAGGCACGGGCGACGCCGGGTGCTGTCGCTAGCTGCCGCCCCGTGCAGCCTGTCCTGGCTGCTGACCGTGCTGGCCACGTCAGTCCGCATGATGTGCATCACCGCCTTCCTGGGAGGGTTCTGCTGTTCCATACTTACTATGCTGTCTCAGGTAAGAGCTGCCATGAGGCACGGGCGACGCCGGGTGCTGTCGCTAGCTGCCGCCCCGTGCAGCCTGTCCTGGCTGCTGACCGTGCTGGCCACGTCAGTCCGCATGATGTGCATCACCGCCTTCCTGGGAGGGTTCTGCTGTTCCATACTTACTATGCTGTCTCAGGTAAGAGCTGCCATGAGGCACGGGCGACGCCGGGTGCTGTCGCTAGCTGCCGCCCCGTGCAGCCTGTCCTGGCTGCTGACCGTGCTGGCCACGTCAGTCCGCATGATGTGCATCACCGCCTTCCTGGGAGGGTTCTGCTGTTCTATACTTACTATGCTATCTCAGGTAAGAGCTGGATGCGCCAACACCAGGCAGAAATCTTCATACACAAAAAACGCATCGCGCGTGTAAAAGCGGTTTTAAAATATAGATACATACATATTTACATTCACAGACACACACCTTTTTCCCGATAGGGTAGGCAGAGCCTCAACGGGCCTCTTTTCACCGACTGTTGCACTATCATGGGAAATAGACGTGACAAGTGGTGAGCTCATCGCCGCCATTGCTTCCCACGATTGACTCTGCTAACGCTTTCTTCCAGTCATAACACATTCCATAATAAGCTAGCAGCCAGGACAAATCTTATACCATCGAATCTTACAAACAAGTCCGGGTAATATAGATAATTTTACAAAACCCCTACTGTAAACCCTTTGCTTTGTTGTATTGATTTTATTTATCTAATTGTTTATCCAATAGTATGCACCATTTTAATAAACAATCGAATCGCCAAAAGTTACAGGTAAATTTGGTATTTTTTTCTATCGAAGGAATATTGTCCTATCGTGTGTCTGGTACAGTGATCCCTCGGAATTATAATGTAGTATCCATGCATATTTGTAATTTGAATATTGTACTTGATTTAGTCTGTTAGATTCAAACTTTCGGTTAGGAATTTTGCGGCATACCCCACCATAATGCGCACTGCCTTTCACTTCACTGGTTCTTTTAGAATAGGATACAAGGCCCTTTTCAGGGCCACTGTCTCTATCCCTACAAACTGAATTGTCAGTGAAGAAGAAGACCATTGATATCGACTCTAGATCGGAGCATGATCCCAACTATATTTTGACTATTTTGCAAGCTTTTATTTGGCGACCTCTGTGGCGCGGCGGGCGAAGGTTCGCCTGTGACGCAGGTGGTTGCGGGTTCCATTCCCAACTTAGAACAAATATTTATGCGATCTGTAGATATTTGTTTAGGGTATTAAAAAGTATAATACAAAATATTTATCTATGTAATGTACTTATATTGTATTTAAGTACCTATATCATTTATCTAGTACCCATAACACAAGCTCTGCTTAGCTTGGGGCTAGATAATGTTGAGTGAACTGTCCAGCATTATTTATTTATTATTTATTTATTATTTAGTTTGACGTGTCTCGCTGTAATCATTATCTTACAAGTCAAATTTGACCCACTTGCCGGTGTTCGATTGAGCTGAAATTTGGCATACCTGTCAAGTTGTGATGACAATTACATTACATTGTAGGTAAGCGTGATGAACCAAGAAAACCTGTTTTGCGAGAGCCTGGTGCCTGAGATAGGTTTTAGAAAAAACCTGTATTACAATACTATGGTGACAGCGAGCTGATCTGATGATGAAGACGGAAGGTGGACAATAGTAGACTGGTAGTGTTTGGACTCATTTTGATCAGCAACTGTTCCGATCACTAATTTCATAAAAGCTTGGTTTAAAAAAGATATTTTTCAAAATGAATTTAGTTTTATTTGAATTGAGCTTCCAGTCTGTGGTATCTACCAGTATTTACTGAATAAAACATTCTGAACATGAATAAAATGAGATAACAAAATCGTTCCTAAGAGCCATTCAAACAATCCACCAGTTTGTCTAGAAAGGCTTTTATCGTGAACGGATCAGGGAAAACGGACTTTATTATCTGTGTAAACGCATCAAATTGCCTCGGATTGAAGGCTATATTGTAAAGGAACTAATTTCACCGCCCGCATGTTCTCGTTGCGTTTAGTAGGGTGGCTCTAATTTTGGTGACAGGACATTTCAGTATTTTAGAGTTCCGTACTTCAAACTGTATTAACGAAACGATTTTAGGATCACTCTCGTGTCTGTCCGTCAGTCACAGCTTATTTTCTATGAAAAATACATACATACATAAAATAGACACACGCCATTTTCCATTTTCCCCGAAAGGGTAGGCATAGCGTCAATGACCCTCTTTTCACAGTGGGTTGCACCATCGTGGAATATAGACGTGACAAGTGGTGAGCTCAGCACCGCCATTGCCTCCCACGACTGACTCGGCTAACGCTTTCTTCCAGTAATAACAAATTCCATAATAAGCTAGCAACTAGGACAAATCTTATACCAACGAATCTTCCAAACAAATCTGGGTAATCACTTAGTCAGCTTTTACGACATCCACTGGAGGAGATGAAGGGTCTATTCTTGGGCTGGACACAACACGGCATCTGTAATCAAAACGATAATAAAATGAAATTTATTTATTGCATAAATAATATGTAAATTTTTGTAACCGTTCTTGAGAACAAGGGTCTTGACAGACAGGCAGACAGACAACGAAATCAAGAAACTTTAGGTGTCCCGTTTTTCTTGAGGAACCCTAATAACAACATAAGCACCCATCATTGATAAAGCCTGGTACTTCGCATAAGTTTCAAAATCCCTATATCTTTTTCGCGTAGCATTCCCTAATTTAGAAAATACGCCTCAAAGAGAAAGTTTTCCAGTTAAATAGCATTATTTATTACATAAGCGGACTGCTATTGACGTCGTAAGCCGCGTCTGGCGTTGGGAAAGGACACCATACACGGAATGCGCATACATTCAAAACTATCAAATCAAATCAAATATCTTTATTTGAGGCTTATTGGAAAATGTACAAAAACCTAAACAATAGCATAGCAACATAAATACCTTAAAAACTAACATACATATATAAAACACTTTAGACTTGCACACGTTTAGACGGCGACGCATGACGCACCTGCGTCAGACGGCACGGCACCCAGGCCATAAAGGAAATAAAATTTACAATTTACTATGCGGGTACCTACAATTATTTTGTTTCTAATACAAACCATTTTGATTTTTTTATTTCTTTATACTACTTAGAATGTCGGAACAAGCAGATGGCCCACCTGATGATAAGCGGTGAAAGCTTAGTGAAATCGATCGAAAAATGGCCTCGTGTAATTGGTATATTTATAAGAGGCTTTTTTTAGCAGTAAGTTAATACATTTGCAAGAAAAAAACATCTGTTTGGATGTCGTTCCAGGTAAGTATATCCAGGTTATGTTAGTCTAATTATTTGAATTTAATTCATAATTAAAAAAGGGCAATATAAACAAAAAATTACAAATTAAACCCAAATAATAATACTTAAAATCTCTCAATCTGATTTTTTATTTTTTATTTATTTTGTAAATTAATTTCGTCCGCATGCAGGGTGCCCTACTCATTGGATGGTAATACTGTTTTTCTGACCAGGCGGTCAGGTTTCTGACATGTCCATTTATGCTATTATATGTCTGTTATTTATGCTGCATAAGTATACCAAAGGGTGCTTACCTGGGTCAGATAATACCTATGCCATGCATTGCCAACCATATTTTCTTAGAAACTACTAAACACGCAAAATAAAACGCTAGACGCAGCCGCTGACGTCAATAGCCGAACAAAGCTTTTGTTAGAGTATGAAAGTATAATGAGTTTTTCATTTGTTGGAAATAATAGCAGTTTGAGAGAGGAATAAACATTAAAACCTAATAAGGATTTTCATAAAGAATGGGTCTGGAAGTGATGGACCAATTTAGGTGCTTTTCGAACAATTGCTTAATTTATTTTATGAGTAAGTTATAGCTGTATATATTCTGTGGTTATATGTATATGTAGTCAAATAACTTTAGCTATGGAAAATGGGCCAGTTGGGCCACATTTCTTTTAAAGTCAGTTATGTTTAGGGTTCGCATAGGGTGCCATTGGGTGATATTCATACATTCATACATTCATTCATTCATTCATTCATTCATTCATTCGTTCATCCATTCATCCATTCATCCATTCATCCATTCATCCATTCATCCATTCATCCATTCATCCATTCATCCATTCATCCATTCATCCATTCATCCATTCATCCATTCATCCATTCATCCATTCATCCATTCATCCATTCATCCATTCATCCATTCATCCATTCATCCATTCATCCATTCATCCATTCATCCATTCATCCATTCATCCATTCATCCATTCATCCATTCATCCATTCATCCATTCATCCATTCATCCATTCATCCATTCATCCATTCATCCATTCATCCATTCATCCATTCATCCATTCATCCATTCATCCATTCATCCATTCATCCATTCATCCATTCATCCATTCATCCATTCATCCATTCATCCATTCATCCATTCATCCATTCATCCATTCATCCATTCATCCATTCATCCATTCATCCATTCATCCATTCATCCATTCATCCATTCATCCATTCATCCATTCATCCATTCATCCATTCATCCATTCATCCATTCATCCATTCATCCATTCATCCATTCATCCATTCATCCATTCATCCATTCATACATTCATCCATTCATCCATTCATCCATTCATCCATTCATCCATTCATCCATTCATCCATTCATCCATTCATCCATTCATCCATTCATCCATTCATCCATTCATCCATTCATCCATTCATCCATTCATCCATTCATCCATTCATCCATTCATCCATTCATCCATTCATCCATTCATCCATTCATCCATTCATCCATTCATCCATTCATCCATTCATCCATTCATCCATTCATCCATTCATCCATTCATCCATTCATCCATTCATCCATTCATCCATTCATCCATTCATCCATTCATCCATTCATCCATTCATCCATTCGATCTTTCAATCATTAGTTCATTAGTTCATTAATTCATTCAATATTTCAATCATTCATTCATTCATTAATTCTTTCAATCATTGTTTCATTCATTCGTTAATTCATTCTTTCATTCATTAATTCCCCGGCATTAAAATCGGCAATAAAAGACATGACTTTAACATACTTCTACCTAGAATTCCCTTAGAGGGTGTATTTTGGTAATTCCTTTCTTAGTGCACCCCTATACCACAAAAGGTACGTATCTCCAAAATTGATCTCTAGGTTTTACGGTTTAGGCTTTGCGTCGATAGTCAGTTAGTCAGTCACGCTACGATGTTTTATACGAATTATTATTGATAGATAGACAGAAAACTTAAAATTTATTTCTTTTAACATTCCCCTGATGATCACAATCCCAAGAAATCTTTCCATAACATGTTTCGGAGTCACCACTCTTCTCAAGTCCTAACAATACTCCTTATCATTTGCAGGTGTACATAAGCGAGATATCAAAGCCAGACATCCGGGGCTGCCTCAGCGCCGTGCTGAAGGTCGTCGGGCATCTCGGAGTGCTGTTCAGCTTCACCATCGGAGCCTACCTCGACTGGCAACAACTAGCATTATGCATATCCGCTGCCCCGCTACTTCTCTTCTGTACTATTCTATACATACCAGAGACACCAAGCTATCTCGTGCTGATCGGGAAAGACGAGGAAGCGTACAAAAGTCTGCTCTGGTTACGCGGGCCGGAGTCAGACGTAGCTCAAGAGCTAGCCACTATACGAACCAATGTCTTAGCTAGCAAGAACTTCAGTCAACGGCAGAGTCAATCTGGGCATATGCTCGGTTCTGTAGATGCCAGAACTATGAATAGGTTGTTAGGTCCGATTCTAGTGACGTGTGGTCTTATGATGTTTCAAAGGTTTTCGGGAGCGCACGCGTTTTCCTTCTACGCTGTTCCGATTTTTAGAAAGACTTTTAGTGGTATGAATCCTCATGGAGCTGCTATTGCAGTGTCGTTTGTACAACTGCTTGCTTCTTGCTTGTCCGGTTTGTTGATAGATACAGTAGGTCGTCTTCCGTTACTGATAGTGAGTTCGGTTCTTATGTCAATGGCCTTAGCAGGGTTTGGGAGCTACGCGTATTATGAAGAGGTGCATCGAAACCAGAGGATCCAGAACGTGATGTTCCACCAAACTATTGGACAAAACGACTGGATACCTCTGCTCTGTGTGCTGGTGTTTACTATAGCGTTTTCTTTAGGTATGAGTCCTATATCCTGGCTTCTGATTGGTGAGTTGTTTCCTTTAGAGTATAGAGCGTTTGGCAGCGCAATGGCGACTGCGTTTAGCTACCTCTGTGCTTTCGTTGGAGTTAAAACCTTTGTGGATTTTCAGCAGACGTTAGGGTTGCATGGTGCGTTTTGGTTGTACGCCTCTATAAGTGTAGGGGGGTTATGTTTTGTGGTTTGCTGTGTTCCGGAGACTAAGGGGAAGGATTTGGATGAGATGGACCCAAATTATGTGAAAAGTCTATCGCCTAAGAGGTAGATGAGAGTTAGTTTTAGGTACTTACCTACTTTGAAACTTCTGTATCTGTGAATATATACCATAGAAATGTGAAGTAAGGAGAAGTGAACCCGGAATTTTTTGTATTGAAATCGCCATTTTTTAACCCCCGACGCAAAAAGAGGCGTGTTATAAGTTTGACCGCTATGTGTGTATGTGGCACTGTAGCTCTTAAACTAGTGAACCGATATGAATGCGATTTTTTAAATTTGAAATCAGGTTTTATAGCGATGGTTCTTAGACATGTTTTATCAAAATCGGTTTCATAGCCATTTCATAGTTTTTTTTTTCTTGATGCCCAATACTTTAAAAACTTTACGTGTTATGAAACGTGTCATACTTTGTGCGTTATTAAATTCAATATGCCCATAATACTGACAGGTATAAGAGTAATCGCGGCGCCAAGCAGTTTTTTTCCGTTATTAGCTGATATCTACTCGTTAAATAAAGGAAGTGGATAATAACTGAAAAACACTTCGTATCTTTTACATTTTAACATAAACATAATTTCACCCCCCTCACCTTGAGGGTCTTAAGAGAGCCGAGGACGGTAATCATCAATAAACACGTGTATCATAATGCACTATTACAATAAACCCACTCTCAGCAACACGTGCTTTGCCTCCTTACCAATTCTCCTTACTTAATATTTCTATGATATGTACTTACTATTATATTTAAATCAATATAACACCAAAATTTACCTATGTTGTACTATTATATATTCTGTGTCTATGTGCTTATGAATAGACATAAACATTCGCTCCCCTATATAATATAACTATGTCGTTAATCCATCTAGTGCTAGTGGGTTCTGATTCTGCGTCGTCCGGTTCGGGGTTGCCACTGGGGTCTGAGAACATTCATTTTTACTGATATTAATGAAAGTTTCACTTTGAATATTGAAGCAAGTGATTTAGCATTTTTTATTATTCACAGATAGAAGTTTCCTAGTTTAAAAAATAAAATAAAATTAGTATGTAAACAAACACAAAATTATATCAAGCCAACCGCGAAGATTTGGCTGTGCTTTTGAAAAAAAATTGTAATATCAATGTAATTTTGGTGGTGTTTTTAGATTTAATAGAAAAATATCTTAACACTTCGCATATCCTAAAATTCCATATCCTAACAAAAATCTGTATCAAAAATATTTTGGTTTCTCAGACCTTTGAACTATCTTCTAGTAGATTCTTAAATTAGACATATACCTTAATCCTTAGCTGAGTCTACGAATTCCTGGCGACCGTATTCAAGAACGACATAGCCGGAGGCTTTATTTCACATACATACCTACATAGAAACACGCCTTTTTCCCCAAAGGGGTAGGCATCAGAGCCTCAATGCCTCTTTTCACAGTGGGTTCCACCATCGTGGAATATAGACGTGACAAGTGGTGAGCTCATCGCCGCCATTCCTTCCCACGACTGACTCGGCTAACGCTTTCTTCCAGTAATAACACATTCTATAATAAGCTAGCAGCCAGGACAAATCTTATACCAACTAATTTTACTATCAAGTCCGGGTAATCGCTCAGTCGGCTTTTACGATATCCACGGGAGAGGACGGAGGGGTCTATTCTTGGGCCGGATGCACCCACTTGCAAACTAACAAACTAACAAACTAACAAACTACAAACAAAACTAACTTTGTTGGAACTTTTAACATCCTAAAAACTTTATTTTAAGGCCTTAAAAACGATTTAAAAATGAAAAAATGGCCTGTGTCGTTTTGAATACGGTCGTAATTTTACTGGTTACATTTTAATCGAGCTTTCCTATATTACTGTATGACAATATAATAAGACAATAATTATTTGATAAGACGACAAATATGTTATAAATTAATATATTACTAACCTATTGTTATAGTTTAGAAGAGTATATGGATCAGTGTTCTTATATTATTTACAATATTCACAATTAAATTTGAATCACTATTTTTGTAACAAACAACAAACGTTGTTAGACCATGGTCTATTACCATTATAATAGCGTCAAATACGTTATTTTAATTACTAAACCAAGCGTTCACAAATAAATCTTTTTTTGTTGTTAAAATTTTGGAGTCGTTGCGTTACGCTTACTGTTAAGTAAAGGTTACAAATTTGATGTATAACACAATTAAATACAGTAATTGCCTACTTGAGGATGTAATCTTTATAAATCATAGACAAGAAACACGATTGGTAAAGCATTACTCGGTGGCTTTATTTTTTGAAATTGGCGCTCCTAAACCCCGTTTTAGGTGTCCTTCGATTAGAGGAAAAATAAAAATACTATTCAGTAGGTAATCACATTATTAGTAGAGCATTTATTTTTTATATATTTCCTACTTTAGAAGCAAAACGAAGTTATTTATTTATAGTTGTCGCTTACGTCAGTTACTTCCGAGCTGAAGAAAAGCATACCTCATCTCTTCCTGGGCTTGAACCCAGTTAATAGCTCTGTTACTTTCTTGCAGCTATTGTTTTCTGGCTAGACTCCACCCATTCGTTATTTTAACTTATCGCCTTAAGTGGTAATTAAGGTGGGGAAGTACCTATGCCGCAAAATTCCTAATCATAGATTTGATTTTTAACTAATCAAGTACAATACCTATTCAAATTAAAAATTATGCATGGATACTACATTATAATTCCGAGGGATCACTGTACCAGAAACACGATAGGACAATATTTTATATATAGAAAAAAAAACAGAGTCTAAAACTTTTGTTGGCGTTGCAACTAAGGAAAACAATAACTTCAAAAAGTGATAGCGCTAAGTATAGATTTGTGCTGCTCGGAATTAATTAACGTAAGCGAAAAATTTAAAACATAGGGTTGCTTTGAAAGTAGCAAATAGAAATAGCAAATATAATTACCAAGTAGATTACCTTCCGAATAGCATAAAAATGAACCGAGAATATTTTCTCTATTCGGCGACCTAAAACGGGTGTTATGAGGGCCGATATTTTGTTTTTGTTTGATGTTATAAAACAGTAGTAGACCCATGGTTTGAACAGCGTTTGTTCCAGAATAACAGTGATAGAAATTTCGCCAAGTATTTGCATGTAAACATTTCTAATAAAGAACTCAGAATCGAATACGAAATGATTATAAACACTGGTTCCAATGGTCGGTCAGTCTAAAAATTTAAGCTCATGTCAAATTATATTTCTTTACATCAACCTATCTATATATCTAGTAAAAATTTAAAATACCATTAGGTAATATTTTTTACTAAAATTCCTCAAATTTTGTTACCTTCATTAAAACTGAATATTTTCCTACATAAATAATTATTACTATTTTTCATAATCAATTTTATTCATGCCCATTATGTACCTAATAATAAAATGTTATGGGAACATTTTCAAAAAATACCAAACTTATGAGAAAGCTGTTGTGTGTTAGGACTTAGTAAAATGTTACGTTGAATAGTACTATTTACAAAATAATTATCGACTCAATATAATCAATAAGAAATTGACAAAATAAATGAGATGCAGCTTTTGGGGTCTACGTTTTTAATTTTACTCGCATATTTGGGAATTAAAATAAACAACAAATCCAAACCAAACATAAAAAATATTTCCGATTCATAAAATAATGCATTTATGTTAAATTATAATCAATTTTTTGTCATGTAATTAACTTAGAAATTAGAAAAACAAAAACCATAAATATGTTTCAATATTTTTATCTTTGTCCAAATATTAACAATTGCCTTTTAGCGTAAAACCTGCCAAAAGCCTTTATTTTAAAACTATTTAAATGTCGACCAAAATTAAATCAATTAGTAAATTATTTCAGTAAAATAAATTTATAGATTGTATTATTTAGAATTATGAATATTTAGAATAATAATCTAAAACTAGTAATAGAAGGCCCAAACCCTGCAGATTTTTAAATAAAATTCTAATTAGCATAATAATTTGCCAGATGTAGAGTTTCTAAAAGAAAATAAATACAAAAATAAGTACTTAATCCGTTTTTCCAAAGGTAAGGAACACTAAAAATATGTACTCAGCAAAGATAATGAATTAATAGACAAATTGATAGGTTGTGAATTTATACATTTTCTAGATTTTTATAATTAATAATTATAAAGAATAACTAAAAAAAAGTATCGCTTTGTAATTATAAGTAAGTTCCCTAAGCTTGCTTGCATTAGAAGATCTAGCTGGAGTGAATGTTTTATAAAAAATTGTGTTAGTATGTTAGCTAAATGATATGCAGGCGTTGTGCACGACCTGTAATCTCTTAAAGAGCGTGTAACATTTGAGTGCGTATCCTGGCATGCCAACATCCGCCATTTTGAAATGAAGCAATTTGTGGCTATCTACATCTTCGCACATGCATTTATGATCTTGCTCTGTTATTTAATGATTTTTAATTTAAAAGCTTCGATGTGTGGTAACTGAATTAATTATTAATAATTATATTGTTTTAGATTATCGGCTTAGCCCTTATCGATGTGGTGTGGTAGCAGTGTGCCTATAGTTGTATAGAGTTAGGTACTTACAGATTTAAATTACTATATATAAGAACATTTTAAGATTACTTACTCATTGTATCTTATCTTTTTTATTTTATTAATTGATATATTTTGATATTCTGATTATTTGATTTACTGATTTAGTAAATTCAAATTGTACACCACCATTTTGTTTCTTGTGTTTTTTGTTTTGACGACTTCTTTGGCACAGTGGGTGAATAGCCAGCTGAGATATTCGATTCCCGCTTTGTATAATCTCCAAATAATAGTTCCATATCTGTATATTATGGTACCGTGGTACTCGTAGTTCCTGATACGCACGACACAGGGAATCTTTTTTTTCAGGGGACTACACTTACAAACACACTAACATACACATACATACACTTTGTACAGGACTATTCGTATGTATGATTCGTTAGTCCATACTTACCCATTGATCATTTATTATATAAAAATTTACCTTATTTATTTTTTTAAACTGAGTTTTTACGTACATATTTGAAAATTTAAACTATTTTCCTACAACATTTAACCAAATAGCGTATTTATTCTACACACATTCCGTTTAAATCCTATCTACGAATTTATGCAGGTTATTTTATCATATTTGGAAGACCAATAAGGTGTTACTATTTACTACCCGGTTAGTATGTATGAATTTGAATTAGTTCCAAGAGCCTTTGATTAAGATTTAAAGTATTAAAAGAAAACGTAAAAAAAACAGTTCTAAATTGGACGGTGTCCTTTAACCGTAGATCAACGCATTTACAGAGTAGTTGAGTGCAGTACAAGCCTATATGTAAATAGTCACATTTTCTATGTGTGTTATTTTTTGCGAGAAGCTAATTCTAGACAAGTGTATTATGTTTATATCTCAGAACTTAAGAGGAGCATCTGCATTATCCTGGTGATTTCTTTAAAAGCTCTGCAATAATTCGTAGATAGGTGATTTGGGCATGTAGATTCTAAGATAGAAAGCTTTAACTAGCTTAGTTTCAAAAGACTAGATTGTACAAAACTTTTAAATAATATCAAAATTGTTCTTTTCTTACTAGACATCGCAACGAAATATATTTATGTAAAAGTGTGAAATTATAGAAACATATTTATTGTTAATAACTTTAATACAAACTGATGAAGCCTAATTTTCACTGAAACTTAGAAATATCTTAATTTTAACTCTAATGCTACCTAGTTACATCTAAAACTGGACACTGGGCATTTTGGTTAGTAGAGCTTTTCAAATATGGCGTCGCAACATGGTAAAAAATTGGGGACATTATCGCCATTATCCTTTATTTTTTATACAACAGTTTTTTTTAAATAATTTAATTAGGGTTTTATTACCCGACTGCGTTAGAAGGAGGGTTATGTTTTGAGTGTATCTATGCTTTCTTTGGCACGCTCTGTAGCCTAAACGGCTTGATGGATTTTAGCTTGAGAGGTGTCGTTAGATTTGTCTTATTTGTGAGAGTGACACATCAAAATTATTCACGCTGTCGGTTTTATTTTATTTTATGTGAAACATCTTTTGGCGCGCCTTTGCCGTAAAACTGACTCGTATGCCGTGACAGCGTCATACCGTTTGTACAACATTAGATGTTTAACATCTGCCTGGCGTCCCGTGCCGACTAAAGGCCTATTCAAATCTAAGTGGTATCCGCTACCGCCGTGAGTAGCGATATTCCAATGGATATGTGAATAACGCGCTGTTCAAACCATAGCGGTATTCGATACCGGAGCCGGTAGCGGTCTTCCGACGACGCTCGAGCTAGTGTCGTTGTTGCCGTCTTGTATGCTGCACCAAGATTTTCAGTGTATAAATAAGTGTATTTAAGCATTGGCTGTGGGCGGCGCAGGGTGCATCTGCAAGGGAAAACCAAGTTCCGCCGAACACGCGGAACGTATCGCGTATCACTGTGGCATACGGTTCCGGTTTCGTGACAGCTGCGGAAATGCCATACCAAATACCCGGCGGGATATCGCTCGTGTATTACCGCTACCCACGGCGGTAGCGGATACCGCTTGGATTTGAATAGGCCTTTATTTTTTTAATAATTATACGTGTGTTCATTTTTCTCAATTACAATTAAACTGGATTTCATTATAAGTACAACTTATTACCTACCTACTTATAATTAAATTCTGGCTTATAATTAAGTCTCTACGAAACATTCTCAGGTAGCTATGTACTTATAGCTATCAAACATTAACATATTATTACTTACGTATGTATTTGCTCTGTTTCAGTGAAAATAGGTTTTTTCGACAGTCCCTAAGAAATGAGTTTTGATCTGCACAATTAATATGTAGTAGGAGGCCTAAACCACAGAGTTACTAACCTTACAACAGCATCGTAGCGCGATTTAAAGTTGCTTTGTGGAATTCGACATACTCGATCGTCCGAATGTCGCAAAATCTTTGAAGATCTTCAAGGCTAGAGTGAATAGGACCTTCTAGACCTTTGTGCTTCATCATCGGCCAAATCGTCACTTACCAACAGGTGACATCGTGGTGAAATAAATTCAAATTCAAATTCAAATTCAAAATCTTTATTTCAGGCTTACTGAGAAATGCACTAAACCTAAACAGTAAGCCCATATCAACATAAATACCTTAGAAACTAACATACACATAAAAAACACTTTATTACTTAATCTAACACACGTGTGATCGGCGACGCGTCGCGGCCCGGGGGATCACGTGACAGTCGTCCCTTGAACCACCGGAACTTCACCCCTTTCGGCCAGAAGTCAGGGCTCAAGTAAGTCTTCACATTTTCCGTAGGGACCCTCACCATAAATGAGCTAAAGCTCACATTATGACGAGAGTCCAACTTCATGACCCTCAAACCCACTCCGGCTTTCTTCCTGATATACTCCACCACCTCTGCGGCCTTCACGTCGAAGTAGACGCGGGACACGTAGATCTGCGTAGTGGGTACCTCCGCTCGGAAGTGCTGCTCACTGGATACATGAGTACCACACTGGTTCCGGCTAGAGGGCTTTCGTTTCTTCCTTATCACCTCGATAAAGCCCTCTGCATCACAGGGCTCCTTCCTTGGAGCCCTAGCGGTTGCAGCGCTGCGAACTGGTTCACAGCTCCGCTTCTTCCCCATTTTCTGAGAGACAGCCAAGTTGCTAGCCGCTGCAGAAGCGTAATCATGCCGTTGGGGAGGAGCCTGCGTGACCGGTGTCGGCTTCTCTGCGGTGTGAGACATGCTGGCGGCGGGCCGAGGGCACGCGTTCGGTGTAATTGCGGTGGCGAGCGACAAATTCGCTGAGCCGACACATTCCATCTCGTCACTCAACAACGACACAGTGCACTTTGCACCTTGCAGCACGTTGACCTCGTTAGAGGCGGACGACCTACTTAATAAATGAGTATCACGTAATGACACCAACTCAGCACGCAGACCGGAGATAGCATCTTCGGACGCCTCCAACTTAGCCTGTACTACAGCCAGGCTTGTCTTCAGGAACACGATATCCCTCAGCAGCCTGGTGACGTTGACGTAGTCGAATCCCACTGGTGGGAGCTTATGCAGCTCCTTCGCAACGAAATCGGGCACATCATCAGGACCAGTCTCCTTGAGCAGCGTCACAATGTCCTGAAGACTCCTTTCACCTTTCCTTTTTCAATGGATCAAGGGGCATAGTGGCTCCAGAGGTAACGATCGGGCTGATGAACTGGCCAGGAGAGGCTCGGAATTGCTACCAGCAGGACCGGAGCCCATTTTACCCCTGCCATTTAGCCAGGTATGCTCCTGGATCCGTAAACGTACTGTCAATCTACACCAAGAGCTATGGGAAAATTTATAGGATTGTAGGCAGTCAAAGGAGGCGTTTCCGGACCTAAATCCGAAATACTCCCGTAAACTCCTCAATCTGAAGCGTGACAAGCTACGGCTGATCGTCGGGATTGTCACGGGTCACTGTGCTCTTAATAAACATTTATTTACTCTGGGTATTACAGATAGCCCCCTATGTAGAGGCTGTCTAGTAGCTGATGAGACGCCAGCGCATGTACTCCTGGAGTGCAGCAGCGTGGCGTCCCAGAGAAAAGCATACCGCGGGACACCGAGGACGCCCAGGCAGGCCTGCGCCAGCATTGGCGAGCTGCTAGCCAATGTGCCAGCATTGGCGAGCTGCTAGCCTTCCTGGAGGACATCGGGTGGCTGGACTAGCAGCCTCCACCCATCACGCAAAAAGGGCCCGTTGGTGGCCTAGTTGCGGAGAAGAGTCTGCTCTACAAGTACAAGTACAAGTAAGACTCCTTTCACCTCCATCCCTCCGGCGGGACGGCATACTGGCTTCCTTGCCGAGCGTGCGGAAGAGTAGCAGCTTGCCACTGCAGATGTCATCCTCCTTAAAGTTTGAGGTGCAGATCTGCAAGATGCTGATCTCGTCCATGATGGCATTCTGAATGAATGCCAACAACTCGTTCACGACGATCGCCTTGTCAGCCATCGCGGAAACTATCGGGCTGCGGCTTGAGCCGCGCGTTCGCGTATTAAATTCGTAACTGTGCAAGAGCGAGACACGTCCGTTTCCAAGCACGCATCGCAATGCACTCCAAAAAAAATAAAGGTCTATCAATTCAATGTTAAAAAAAATGCGTTTCCAAGCCGCCAAAGTTATCCATGTAGTTGCCACGATCATACGGAATGTTAGAACTACTAATATAGTAGGTACCTATTATTTTATCTGTGGTTAGAACATTGAAGAATAGGTATGTATGGCTCATGATCCTGAACACAAATGCTATCAGAGTTGGGTCCAATTTATTATTGCAGATTCTTAAAAAATAATTGAATTATGCTAAGATGATAATAATATCTGTTTGCGAAATTGAGCTGATTAAAATAATTTCCTAGGGAATAAAATGTGAAGCAGACAATAAAATATAAGCTGATACGACATTGAGCCGATTAAAATAATTTCCTAGGGAATAAAATGTGAAGCAGACAATAAAATATAAGCTGATACGACATTGAGCCGATTAAAATAATTTCCTAGGGAATAAAATGTGAAGCAGACAGTAAAATATAAGCTGATACGACATTGAGCCGATTTAAATAATTTCCTAGGGAATAAAATGTGAAGCAGACAATAAAATATAAGCTGATACGACATTGAGCCGATTAAAATCATTTCCTAGGGAATAAAATGTGAAACAGACAATAAATTTATATTATAAATCTTGAAAGCGCTATTGTAGTAGTGTAAGTAAATTACTTCTAGATAATTTTACGTAACGCTAAACTAATATGCCTCAATAAAAATAGATTTGTTTGTATTTTGCATTTTATTTGATCGGAACACCTCACATCGATAGGCACTAGGTACGTATTTGTACGAAGAAGGTAATAGTCCAAATGATATCAATTGATTCCAAAAAATATTTTATTAACAGAAAGGTAGATACCTACATAATCCCTTCTTATTTTGGTCGAAGGGATTATGTGGACGGCCCTAAGGGAACGATAGTTTTGAAGCTTATAAAGTGAGTGAGCTCACTCACTTCACCCAGTCGGTCTTTGTGACGGCAATGAGCGACACATATGCTGAATAATACCTAATTTAGAAACCTTGGTCTAGTATTATTTTATCTGTGCCTTGGCCTTGGTGATAGGTACAATGCCTTCCTGTGCTTTTCTTATTTGAGCAAACAACACAAGAAATACAAAATAATAAAGCTTCAGGCATCACGGTCTTTCACAAAATAGCTCTACTACTACTACCTAGGTAGGTACTACACTTATTTTTAACGGACGTTTTGTACCTACCTGTGGGTAAGGCCATCGAGCAACACGGAACGGAGGCCTGCAATGCTCTAAGGGTACGGCCCGTCCATTGGTCTAAGTGTTCTACTCATTCTACGTAACGGTTGAGCAGATTTAAATGCATTTATGGTGGGTGGATGGTTGCCGGTTGGGAGAAGACAGGGGCATTGCCGTCACCATTCTTGCGAAGCCACGGGAAAAAGGCTAGTTACCTATACCTACCACAGAATAAATATAAATAATAGTACAAGTACCCATACACAAGTACCCATACACAAGTACCTAGGGGAGTTAGTAGGGAACGACTCTTATTTATTCTGTGACCATACACAATAAAAACTGACTCTCAATTCGATGGTCGAGATACCGAATGCAAAACTCAGACAAACCTCTAGCTAGAATCAATCAAGAGGTCTGTCTAATTTTTCTAGAGTCTATTTTATACAGTGCCCTTATTTTAAAGATAACGTTATAATCATGAATAGCGCCATCTGTGTCAAAGTAAAAGAGCTGTTAACCAAGCAAGTTTCCAAGATATTTACATAGATGGCGCTGACCTTACGACTTAAAAATCAAAGAAATTTATCTAATTAAAATAAACAACTTTGTTCTATTTGATTTAAAACTCATAAATAATAATATTTAATTCGTAAATAATCAAACGAAAAGCATTTAAAATCAGTAGATTGGACTCCTCTAAAGGAACACAAAATAAATACCTACCTTGTTTTTTTTTGTTTTTATAACTTGGCGTCTCACGGCTTGTGCATTTGCCATTTTCAAGTGTATAATTTATTATTGTAATTATAATTTATAATTTGCAACAATCCTTCCAAATCGTTAAAGTCACAGTCAAGTCAAGTTTTAGTAAAAAGGTGGCCGTTTTACAAAAAACTTTGGTAATACTTGGAAAAGTCATGCAATTCACTTCCATTTAATTTCACTACACTTGTCCACTAAAGAGGAGCTACATTGTTTAAAATGCATTACACAAAATAACTCATAAAACACTAGGGAATAAAATAAAATAAAGTACGACGCCTCCTTTCGAAAATGGCGGGAAGAGTCCCATCTTGAATCTTAAATCTTGAACCCTTACTATGATGACATGCTTTAAAGAAATTGAAATTATAAAGTACATTTAGTTTACGTAGTATAGTACTAGATGTCGCTAGTAAAATTGTACCAAAGCTGAATCGCGCTGACGAAAACACGTGGCGGTGATTCAAGTATTCTCAGGCCGCACGCATGTTATAGAATGCCACGACGGTCTTAACTGCGTCGTCCGTATGGATGAGAAACACTAATGTGTTTTGAATTCATTTGTTTTTGAAAGCAGCTCTAGCATGTTTAAAATGCTATGAGTGCGTGCGGCAAACAATTACAATACAAGTTAAAAACTACACATTAATTAATATGTAAATAATTAATAAAGAAAGACAGGGCGTCCCAGGACCAGTGCAGGACTATGCGAAAAGAAGGGAAAGTACTTACTTTCAAAGTAGGTACCTTATATTAAATCACAGCAGAATAAATAATAGTTGCTTATATATTGTAGATAGGATATTTTTCTGACAGGAGACTATTTTATTTTTTAAACTGAGTAATAGTAACTAAGTAAGTTTATGTTTATATTTAAAACATTTGTTTAAAACACTGGGAAAAATTCATAGGTACTTCACCTACTTACCTGTTTCGAAACATGTTTTTCAAATCAAATTTTATTCGATAAAATATTTTTTGTTCTTCCGATGTTTTGAAGTGGGTGAAAATCATGATTAAAGAATCCGTTACATACCTACAAATATACAGACCAATCTATTAAAAACGTGTTCAAAAAAAACATTAATTAAATAGTAAAAGTTCAAAACACTACAAAAAACAAATGATTGCAGATTAAACAATATGTTTTTTTTTGTAAAAAAATCTTTTATTTTACCTACTTTTTATTTTTTATTTTTATAAGGAATGAGTGTATATACGACGAAGAAGACTTAAGAAATGGCGACAGGTCACAGCAACAACATATGTGACCCACGGAATATGGATGCCACTCAAGTTGAAGGGTAAAATTTACAAATCCATAATAAGACCTGTCGTATATGACCTGATGTCTGGATCGGAATGCTGGGCCATGAAGAAGAAGGATGAAAGAAGATTGCATGCAGCAGAGATGAGAGTGTTGAGAGGATGTGTGGAGTAACAAGAATGGATAAAATAAGGAATTAATTTAATAAGAGGAAGTTTCACCAGTGACAGTAAAGTTGAAAGGAACTCGTTTAGCTTGGTATGGACATGCTAGGAGGAGAGATGAAACGCATGTAACTAAGGGAGTTATCAATATACACTCACAGGCACAATTAACCGCCCACCTTGTATTTCTTTCAGCTAACAGTAATCGTCAAATTAGGACCATATTTGATGGAAGTTATGTTATAAGCAACCATTAAGAATAAATAAAATTAAAAAGTCTTGAAAAAATCCGTTTATTAAAAAACATATGGCAAAAAATCGATATCGCGAAAAATTTGCTTAAAAATGTAATGTGTTTAATTTTGAATAAAATCTACCATTTTTTTTTTCAATTTAAATTTTAATAATGAGTGTTTCCACCTCGGGCCCCAATGACTTCTTGGAGCCGGTTAGACAATCCATCCATGATGTCTTGAATATCCGACTGAAGGATATTGTGCCACTCCTCTACCGCAGCCATCTTAAGCTCTCCTAGGGTCGTAGGGGCCGGTACTCTTGCTCAGATTCATATCTTTAGGTTGTCCCAAATGTGCTCAATCGGGTTCAGATCGGGACTGCGTGCCGGCCATGGCAAAACTTGATGAAATGGCAGATCTTGCGGTATGGCAACGAGCATTGTCGTGCATTAATCTGAAGTTCTCACCAATAAATGGTGCGAATGGTATGACGTGGACTTGCAAGACTTCCTCCACGTATCTTTGAGCGTTCACACTGCCTCTATCACACCACAAGATCGGTACGAGCCTCGTAAGAGATGCCTCCCCAAACCATTATTGACCCTCTCTGATAACCCACGGTTTCAGTTATTGCGCATGCAGCAAACCGTTCATTTTGGTGCCTGTATACGTTGGCGTCCATCTAGACCTCTTAAGGCTATTCTGCTCTCATCTAAGAACAGTTCGTTCTACCATTCCTCTACAGTAAAGTCAGCATATTGTCGCGCAAAGGCAAGTCTAGCTCTACGGTGCTGTGGGAGCAGTTGTGGTGCGCGAGCTGGACGAAAAGCTCTCAGATTACTTTTAGCCAGTCTTCTTCTGGTACGTTCACTCACACTGACATTTCTCACCTCAAAATGCCGTGTACGCGCTTCAGTAGCGGTGCTAAAGCGATTTCTTAGCACGTTACTGAGTACAAAGCGGTCATCCCAAGCTGAAGTGCACCGATGTCGACCCTGACCTGGCTTCCTCGTGTATGAACCAGTCTCCCGAAAGCGTCTGATGGCATCCCGTACCGTAGTTCGGGGTACACCGAGTTTATGAGCGATGCGAAGTTGGCTATACCCAGCGTCAGCAAAAGCCACTGCCCTTGCAGCACCAGTTGCATTGAGAGGCATTTTTTTCAGCCACAAAGAATAACAATACACTAAAAACTCTAATTAAACAATATTCACACACGATGCCAGAAAATAACAAGAAATGTAAACACAGGAACGTAACTGGAACAATTACATACAACGACTAAATTCCAAAAAGGCTTCTGTGGCACAAAATTATTCATCGAAATATGGTTATAAGTGTTTAGTTTATTGCTACAATACCCACTTAACAAAAAAAAACATTAGATAAGCCCCCAGTTAACATAAGTAATCAGGGTGACGAAAAATATAGGTGGGCGGTTAATTGTGCCTGTGAGTGTATAATAATATATTACAAACTAAATAATGCTGGACAGTTCACACAACATTATCCAGCCCCAAGCTAAGTAGAGCTTGTGTTATGGGTGCTAGATAACTGATATACATAATACAATACATAACATAGATAGATATATTTTTTATGCATAGAAAATACCCAGAACAAAACAACAAATATCTGCGGATCGTACAAATATATTATGTTCCGAGGTGGGAATCGAACCCGCAACCTCCTGCGTCGCAGTCGAAATTTCGCCCACCGCGCCACAGAGGTCGTCGACCTACAATTTATATATTCTGTGCTACAATCCGGAACTAATCCTCTTTTTGACCCAGGGTTTCAACTTTCAGGGTTGAATACTAAAACTTTGCTACGTCACCGCATTTTCAAAGTCCTAAGGGCCCCATTATCATAAAGTGCCCAGGGCCTCCGATAAGTTAAAGACGGTCCTGTGTACACTGCTAATGACGTAGCAACGTGATAAGTGATAATTATTTACCAAAATGATTACAACTACCAACTCCAAGTAACCGTTTATACGCAATCATATCATAATAATTAACATTCAACTCAACTCGGTCAGTGTTCGATCGACCGCCGACGAACTGTGAGTGCCGGAGCGAGCGAACGTGTCGATAACAGTGTTCCAATTTTGAACCGGTAAGTTTGTTGACGTTCTCAGACGAACAATTTAAAGGAAAAAAGGAAGTTTCATTTGATTTTATGTCGTATTTGTGTGACGGGTGTGAATTTTCCGATGTTTTTTATCGATGTCTGGAATGTCTGATAAACAGTTAATTAAGGTATTTTGTTGTGTTTTATAAAGTAGGTGTATTATGTCATAGGCGTATATAAAATCTTGTGTCGTTTGCTTCAAATACTGGGTAGGTAGGAGGTACCCACCTACCTAACTATGTACCTATGTTTGCTTAAAGTTTTTGAAAGTTATCTAAAGTCATTCCAATCTGTATGCAGTCGTCCGACATATTGTAACTTCGGTACAAAGTCTAACAGGTAAAAGTTACGATGTTTGGATGTTTCTTACTCATTCCACAGAATAAATAACAGTACATACACGCCGAAACGGCTGAACCGATGTTGATAAAATTAGTACTTACCTAAACAGTTTTTTTTATAGAGAATTTATCGTAATTTGTGTTTAAAGTTATTGTTTGTTTTTTAATTAGCCTAATGACAGGTTTTGGTAGAGCGAACTAGGCTTAAGATTGGGTACTATTATTTATTCTGTGCCTTAGCTGAAATAGATGATTATATATTATAGACTAATGACCTGTATTCAACTATAGACTAGGTATTTTTTATTTCGTTATAATGCGTGCGAAGCCACGTGTGGACACTAGTCCATTATAATTATGGCATTTTTTAACCCAGCCTTGTTTGGTTAGATTCGTTGGTATAAAATTTGTCCTGGCTGCTAGCTTATACAGAGCGTCCTAAGACTATGCGACATGAAGCGTCTTGGGACGCCCTGTATATGGAATGTGTTATTACTGGAAGAAAGCGTTAGCAGAGCCAGTCTTGGGAAGCAATGGCGGCGAGGAGCACACCACTTGTCACGTCTATTTCCCACCGTGAAAAGAGGCCCATTTGGTCATGGCTTCCCTTTCGGGGAAAAACGCGTGTGTATGTAATGTATGTATGTAATACTTTGAAAGCGCCATCTAGTGACTTAGCGGGAATTATTTTTCCTGGTGATGATGTCTTCATGCGCAGTCTGTATCTTGCAGCTGAAGATGGGAATGCTCCTCATCAAGTTCATCGGTCTCCTGTCCGTCGGCGCTGGAGCCTACTTCACGTACCAGCTCCTGAACCCGGCTCCACCCCCTCAGCTGAACCCTCACGAGTGGTGGGGATTGAACGAGCTGAAGGGGAAACTGGACCATACTGTCACGCCTTTTAAGATCAAATTCGAAGAGACGGTAAGTGGAAGACTATAGTATATTCAGAATTTGTTGTACGAAATTAGGAAGGAGCTGAGAACTACTAAATTAAATGTTTGAGGAAAGTAAAAATTCCAAAATGTTTAGAAGCAGAATCTCCACACTTGGTCCACACTTGTATCATTTCAGTGTATCCATAGTTTATCAGATCTCCGACGCGTATCATCGACGTGTATCATTTTCGTTAGTGAGGACGTAAAAAATACACGATCATGTTACACGCCATAGCTAACACTCGATAATACTCGACCCTATACGCCTGATTTTAAAATTCAAGATGATACAAGTGTGGACCCAGCTTTAAATACTGATACGGATAAGGAGTCTGAGAAATGTATCGCACTACCAGCCTTCCTACTTTAAAAACCAAGCTTGAAAAACTTCCTACCCCTATAGGATGAGACCACAGAATACAAAATAGTACAGAAGGTTAACTCCGCAAAATCATTTAAATAAAAAAGCGGCCAAGTGCGTGTCGGACTCGTCCATGAAGGGTTCCGTAGCAGCAAGTAACATAATATAAAAGTTCTTGGATGGATTACGATTAATGACGTATTAAAAAAAAACTACTTACTAGATCTCGTTCAAACCAATTTTGAGTGAAATTTTACATGGTAATACATTATATTTTTTTTTTAGTTTTGTCTTTCTCTTATTTTAGAAGTTATGGGGGGGGACACACTTTTTACCACTTTGGAAGTGTCTCTCGCGCAAACTATTCAGTTTAGAAAAAAATGATATTAGAAACCTCAATATCATTTTTAAAGACCTATCCATAGATAACCCACACGTATAGGTTAGATGAAAAAAAAAAATTTAGTTTCAGTTCTAAGTATGGGGAACCCCAAAAATAAAAAACTACTTACTAGATCTCGTTCAAACCAATTTTGAGTGAAAGTTTATATGGTAATGTACATCATATTTTTTTTTCAGTTTTATCATTCTCTTATTTTAGAAGTTACGGGGGGGGGGGGGGGGGGACACTTTTTACCACTTTGGAAGTGTCTCTCGCGCAAACTATTCAGTTTAGTTTTTTTTTTATTAGAAACCTCAACCTCATTTTGGAATACCTATCCATAGATACTCCACACGAATAGGTTTGATGAAAAAAAAAATTGAGTTTTAGTTCCAAGTATGGGGAACCCCAAAAATAATTGTTTTTTTTTTAATTTTTGTGTAAAAATCTTTATGCGGTTCACAGAATACATCTACCTACCAAGTTTCAACAGTATAGCTCTTATAGTTTCGGAAAAAAAAAGGCTGTGACATACACGGACAGACAGACAGACAGACAGACAGACATGATGAATCCATAAGGGTTCCTTGTCTTTGACTACGGAACCCTAAAAACGACTCTAGCCCCCACACAATAAAGTGCAATTCAGGTCGCACAGCACTAATTACCTACAGCTAAATTCATAGTTACCTCTCTTTCTATCACGTAACTGTTACCTTGTCTGAATCACTGAAATGACTCGTCAAGTCGAGCCCGCCGGGTACTTGTAGCTACGTACCTAAAGTGCGGAGTGCGCCACGCCTGGTGAGACAGAATAGTTTGGTCCACGTCTTCTATTCACATACTATCTTCCAGATCATCAAAGACCTCAAAAAACGCCTCAAGAACCCTCGACAGTTCACCCCTCCTCTTGAAGGAGTCGGCTTTGAATATGGCTTCAACAGCGGACAGCTGAAGACATGGTTGAACTACTGGGCTGATGAGTACCCCTTCGCTGAACGTGAACAGTTCCTGAACCAATTTCCTCAATACAAGACCTATATACAGGGGATTAATATACATTTTATCAGGGTTAAACCTCAGGTAAGTTGCAGTTTTCCTCTTAGCATTTTTCCTATTTAGTTAGTAGAGCTTTTTTGTGAAAGAGTTCGTCCGGGGAAGGTCTACGTCCAATGCGAGAACACAGCAATCTGAGTTCCGGTTGAAGGGTATGGGTGCCGGTGAAATTACATGCACATGAGACTTTCATCTTTATGTCTCAGGGTGGCGGGCGCAGTGCTATGCCACACAGGACGCGTCCTAGGTGGACATGACTATGTGGTAATTGTTAAAGGCAGAGGTTATCGCTTACCATCAGGTGGGCCATCAGCTTGTTCCGCCATTCAAGAAGTTAAATACAAAAACAGCGATAACGTGGTGGTTACGGCAAATCCCCGGCAAACTGCATTATAAAGGGGATGCCTCGTCCAGTGGATTACCAAGATGTTTCCTGTACCCAGGTGCCTGCAGGAGTCCAGGTCATCCCGATCCTGCTCATCCACGGCTGGCCCGGCTCCGTGCGAGAGTTCTACGAGGCTATCCCTCTCCTCACGAAGCAGCAGCCAGGGTACGACTTCGTGTTTGAGGTCATCGTGCCAAGCTTGCCTGGATATGGATTCTCAGAGGTAAGCGTTTATACCTGAAGCTGGGGAGCACGAACAAACAGTTCGGGCTTCCCCCCGCGCAGCAGCCTCTCGATGATACCGAGGCTGCCGCGCTCGTTCGGCGACGGTTTCTTCGCGCGGAAAATTCGTTTTGTGTGGACCCGCCTAGTCGAGAATCTACACATACTCGTATCATACCTTCTACCAGCCTTCTATTTCTTCTATCCTTTCTTCCTTTGTTCTTGTTCACATATTCTACCTTAATTTTTACTAGAAACAGGATATTTACCATGATTTTCGAGTTTTGATTTTTCTCGATATTTCGGCACAGTTGCATGCGCCATAATCACGGGAGAACTGACTAAAGTCTTTGCGAGTAGATGTTATTGACAGATATATCGATCTACCATCTTTCTCACTCTTTTATTACGAACTATACCACTACAATCAGTTTCATTGTCATACTTCACTCCACCTCGACACACAAAACTATAACGGTATCCAGACGCGTAGCAGGTACCACACTTTTTTGATTCCAAAGGCTTCCACACTCCAGATAATTGAAAACCTTCTTCCCTATTTCTGTGCTTATAATAGTAATCTCAATTGCCTCTTGTACCATTCATGGTATGTAATGTTGCTCGGTTGAGATTACCTGTGGAGTGTTTAGCTCGATCCAATTATTTGAGCCAGTTTACAAAAGGTGTTCTGCTATGGCTGACTTCTATGTGTCGTTGTTCTTGACAGCTCGTATGTGCTACTTGACCCGGCACGCTTTCGCAGGAATATTTTGTTTGGCCAATGTACGAACTCCCACGGCTACAATCCATCTTAAACACCCCTGGTTTTTCAAGTGGAAAACATACATATTCTACCTTCTTTCACTATATTCCTTTGCAAACCCTCTCATTCCAGCCGGCCGTCCGTCCAGGTCTGGCCGTCCCTCAGGCGGGCGTTATCTTCCGAAACCTGATGCACCGACTCGGCCACAAGAAGTTCTACGTGCAAGGAGGAGACTGGGGCGCCGCCGTGGGCTCTGCTATGGCCACGCTGTTCCCTGAGGATGTCCTCGGATACCACACCAACATGCCCGTCACTCATGTAAGTAAAGCCAGTATAGCTAAGATCGTTCAAGACTTGCTCAAGGTGCGGGTGTAAATATAAGACGATTCAATTATCTTCCAATGAACCAAACTTCTATTAAATTCTTGTGATTTGAATTAATGAAACCCTTTACTTTAGCCTTGTATTTGACGTTATGCATGAATTTACACACGGGTTACATCTCTCCAAAAGTGTCTCCAATCTCTCCACTGAGCTCTTATGGACGTCATGTCTGTCTGTCTCTCTGTCTGTCCGTGTATGTCACAGCCTTTTTTTCCCGAAACTATAAGAGCTATACTGTTGAAACTTGGTAGATAGATGTATTCTGTGAACCGCATTAAGAATTTTACACAAAAATTTAAAAAAAAACAATTATTTATGGGTTTCCCCATACTTAGAACTGAAACTCAATATATATTTTTTATCCAGGTTTTGCGTGTGGTGTATCTATGGATAGGTCTTCAAAAATGATGTTGAGGTTTCTAATATCATTTTTTTCTAAACTGAATTGATTGCGCGAGACGCACTTCCAAAGTGGTAAAAAGTGTGTCTTCCCCTCCCCCCCCCCCCCCCCCCGTAACTTCTAAAATAAGAGAATGATAAAACTAAAAAAAAAAAAATATAATGTGTAATTACCATGTAAAATTTCACTCAAAATTGGTTTGAACGAGATCTAGTAAGTAGTTTTTTTTGAATACGTCATTAATCGTAATCCATCCTAGAACTTTTATATAATGTTACTTGCTGCTACGGAACCCTTCATGGGCGAGTCCGACACGCACTTGGCCGCTTTTTTAATCTAGTCTTGCCTTACTTCATACAGCGCAGCTTAGAGGGGAAGGTACTATTTTAATCGACCTAAATGGATGGTATTATTGAAATGGGACATTTTTTTTTATGTATCTGAGCTGCGTACAAACTGTATGGCATAATTTTAAATGTTTCTCGTCATACATCAATCAATCTCGACATGAGTCGGGATTTCGAGTTAGAAGTTTATGAACTTATTGACATACATACATAGACACACGCGTTTTTCAACGAAGGGGTAGGCTCGATGGGCCTCTTTTCACAGAGGGTTGCACCATTGTGGAATATAGACGTGACAAGTGGTGTGAACCCTTCGCCCTCACTGCTTCCCACAACTGACTCGGCTAACGCTTTCTTCCAGTAATAACTAAGCTAGCAGCCAGGATAAATCTGATACCAACGAATCTTACAACCTCTGTGGCGCGGCGGGCGAAGGTTTGCCTGCGACGCAGGAGGTTGTGGGTTCGATTCCCGCCTCGGAACAAATATTTGTACGATCTGCAAATATTTGATCAGGGTGTTCTGTGTATTTTCTATGTATAATAAAAAATATCTATGTATGTAATGTATTGTATTAAGTATATCAGTTAACTATTAGGTACCCCATAACAGAAGCATGACGGTCATGAAACTGGACTCTCGTCATAATGTGAGTTTTCGCTCATTTATGGTGAGGGTCCCTACGGAACTACTACTATTCCTACGGACTTACTTGAGCCCTGTCTTCTGGCCGAAAGGGCACGATTACTAGGGTTAGATTACTTTATAAATAAAGTGTTTTTAAATTGTTAGTTTCTAAGGTATTTATGTTTCTATGGCCTTATTGTTTAGGTTATGTGCAATTCTCAATAAGGCTGAAATAAAAAATAAAAAAAAATATTTTGTTTTTTGTCAAGCTCTCCTTAGCTTGAGGCTAGATAATGTTGTGATACTGTCCTGCAATTTTTTTTTATCAACTAGACTGGGTAATCAATTGCTTTTGTTCCAGAACGGTTGCGCCATGCTGCGGACCTTCATCGGCGCTTGGATCCCGTCCCTCATAGTGGACAACGATCTCGCCGATCGGATGTACCCGCTCGCCAGCCACTTCGCGTACATTCTTGAGGAGTCTGGATACTTCCATCTCCAGTCTACCAAACCCGACACTGTGGGTAAGTTCAATCAGCATATAGAAAAGACGCATCCTGTATTTACTGGTGACCTTCTATCACATATATACTTGTCAGAGAGAAGTCATTTGATGAATCTGGAGAATAGATCTACTGAGATTGAAGGCTTATAATCACCACGTGTTCTGTCTTGTCGCGCCACCGAACGAATGCGACCGAGACTTGTTTACGCAAATCGACGCTCGGATAAAAAAGGAGCGTGCGGAAGCATTCAAACATCGGCATTGGCCGAGTGCACATTGTTAAATTAGCAAAATACAAAGTCAAGTTCAGAGTCAGTTTGAGGTCAAGTAATAAAATCTTAGTGAATCTTAGTGCTTCTTTTGTGTTTCCTCATTTGCACGAGACCCACTGGAAAGTCCCTAAGTTGCCTTTTGCCGTTCGGAGAGATCGTGATGATCCGACTTACATCCATAAACTCGCGCCTGTTTCCCGGAAGGGTAGGCAGAGACCACGGATTTCCACTTGCTACGATCCTGACACACCTTTTTTGCTTCATTTATTCTCATTACATTCTTCATCCATGCTCGTCGATTATATGTCTGTTGGCGGTGAAATTACATGCACAAGAGACTTTTCATCTTTATCAGGGTGGCGGGCGCAGTACAATATCACATAAGGCGCGTCCTAGGTGGGCATGACCCTATGAGGTGCATTGTTAATGGCAAGAGGTTACCACTTAACATCATTTGGCCATCTAGGTACCTACTTGTTCCGTCATTCACACAGTCAAAAAAAAACTTCAATCGATTTTTAATCCCTGAAAGAGTTTAATTATAAAATCATCATCAGCAACCATTATACCCTAAAACAGTTTAATTATATCATCATCATCAGCAGCCATTAGACCCTAAAACAGTTTAATTATATCATCATCATCATCAGCAGCCATTAGACCCTAAAACAGTTTAATTATATCATCATCATTAGCAGCCATTAGACCCTAAAACAGTTTAATTATATCATCATCATCAACAGCCATTAGACTCTATATAAGTTATATTATATCATCATCATCAGCAGCCATTAGACCCTAAAACAGTTTAATTATATCATCATCATTAGCAGCCATTAGACTCAATAAGAGTTTAATCATATCATCATCATCATTAGCAGCCATTAGACACCAAAAGAGTTTAAGTATATCATCATCAGCAGCCATTAGACCCTAAAACAGTTTAATTATATCATCATCATCAGCAGCCATTAGACCTTAAAACAGTTTAATTATATCATCATCCTTAGCAGCTATTAGACCCTAAAACAGTGTAATTATATCATCATCATTAGCAGCCATTAGACCCTATAAGAGTTTAATTATATCATCATCATTAGCAGCCATTAGGCTCTATAAGAGTTTAATTATATCATCATCATCAACAGCCATTAGACTCTATATGAGTTATATTATATCATCATCATCAGCAGCCATTAGACCCTAAAACAGTTTAATTATATCATCATCACTAGCAGCCATTAGACCCTAAAAGAGTTTACTTATATCATCATCATTAGGAGCCTTTAGACTCTAAAAGAGTTTAATGATATCATCACCATGAGCAGCCATTAGACCCGAAAAGAGTTTAATTATTTCATCATCATCAGCAGCCATTAGACCCGAAAAGAGTTTAATTATTTCATCATCATCAGCAGCCATTGGACCCGAAAAGAGTTTAATTATTTCATCATCATCAGCAGCCATTATACCCGAAACAGGGATTAATTATTTCATCATCATTAGCAGCCATTAGACCCGAAAAGAGTTTAATTATTTCATCATCATCAGCTGCCATTAGACCCGAAAAGGGTTTAATTATTTAATCATCATCAGCAGCCATTAGACCCGAAAAGAGTTTAATCATTTCATCATCATCAGCAGCCATTAGACCCGAAAAGAGATTAATTATTTCATCATCATTAGCAGCCATTAGACCCGAAAAGGGTTTAATTATTTCATCATCATCAGCAGCCATTAGGCCATGATAGAGTAAAATTATATCATCATCATTAGCTGCCATTAGACCGTAATAGAGTTAAATTATATTATCATCATTAGTAGCCATTAGACCCTAAAAGAGTTTAATTTTATCATCATCATTAGCAGCCATTAGACCCTAAAAGAGTTTACTTATATCATCATCATCATTAGGAGCCTTTAGACTCTAAAAGACTTTAATTATATCATCATCATCAGCCGCCATTAGACCCGAAAAGTGTTTAATTATTTCATCATCATCAGCAGCCATTAGACCCGAAAACATATTAATTATTTCATCATCATTAGCAGCAATTAGACCCGAAAAGATTTTAATTATTTCATCATCATCAGCAGCCATTAGACTAGAAAAGAGTTTAATTATTTCATCATCATCAGCAGCCATTAGACCAAAAAGAGTTTAATAATTTCATCATCATCAGCAGCCATTAGACCCGAAAAGAGTTTAATGATTTCATCATCATCAGCAGCCATTAGACCCGAAAAGAGTTTAATTATTTCATCATCATCAGCAGCCATTAGACTAGAAAAGAGTTTAATTATTTCATCATCATCAGCAGCCATTAGACCCGAAAAGAGATTAATTATTTCATCATCATTAGCAGCCATTAGACCGTAATAGAGTTAAATTATATTATCATCATTAGTAGCCATTATACCCTAAGAGAGTTTAATTTTATCATCATCATTAGCAGCCATTAGACCCTAAAAGAGTTTACTTATATCATCATCATCATTAGGAGCCTTTAGACTCTTAAAAAGTTTAATTATATCATCATCATCAGCTGCCATTAGACCCGAAACGAGTTTAATTATTTCATCATCATCAGCAGCCATTAGACTAGAAAAGAGTTTAATTATTTCATCATCATCAGCAGCCGTTAGACCCAAAAAGAGTTTAATTTTATCATCATCAATAGCAGCCATTAGACCCTAAAAGAGTTTACTTATATCATCATCATCATTAGGAGCCTTTAGACTCTAAAAGAGTTTAATTATATCATCATCATCAGCCGCCATTAGGCCCGAAAAGAGTTTAATTATTTCATCATCATCAGCAGCCATTAGACTAGAAAAGAGTTTAATTATTTCATCATCATCAGCAGCCATTAGACCCAAAAAGAGTTTAATAATTTCATCATCATCAGCAGCCATTAGACCGTAATAGAGTTAAATTATACTATCATCATTAGTAGCCATTAGACCCTAAAAGAGTTTAATTTTATCATCATCATTAGCATCCATTAGACCCTAAAAGAGTTTACTTATATCATCATCATCATTAGGAGCCTTTAGAATCTAAAAGAGTTTAATTATATCATCATCATCAGCCGCCATTAGACCCGAAAAGAGTTTAATTATTTCATCATCATCAGCAGCCATTAGACTAGAAAAGAGTTTAATTATTTCATCATCATCAGCAGCCATTAGACCCAAAAAGAGTTTAATTATTTCATCATCATCAGCAGTCATTAGACCCGAAAAGAGATTAATTATTTCATCATCATTAGCAGCCATTAGACCGTAATAGAGTTAAATTATATCATCATAATTAGTAGCCATTAGACCCTAAAAGAGTTTAATTTTATCATCATTTTAGCAGCCATTAGACCCTAAAAGAGTTTAATTATATCATTATCATCAACAGCAGCAATTAGACCCTAAAATAGTTTAAGTATATCATCATCATTAGCAGCCATTCGACCCTATAAGAGTTTAATTATATGATCATCATTAGACCCTAAAAGAGTTTAATTATATGATCATCATCATTACTAGCCATTAGACCCTAAAAGAGTTTGATTAAAGTTTACGGATTTAGATTACGTGATTAACCGAGTATATTCCGTAGGATATATTAAGCTACAATATACCTAGATAACGGATACCGTACGGTCTGATGAATAGACAGGCGTACCGGTCATTCAACTTATTTTTTTAAGTCTAGACTGTCGAAACGGTAAAAATCAGAGAGTTCCTAATCGACACAAAATTAGACTTTGTGAATTTTATTTACAAGAATGATGGCAGTTTCGAGTGCAGCTATTTGCACTATTAAACGGTGTTCCACTTACAACCTCGTAAAACTTTTCGGATGAATTAGGGTGAAGCCAGACGAGCGTAATTTTTTGAGTTTTGAGTTACGATGTATGTGTCGCGTAATTAGTTTTCATACACTATCGCGGACTCATTTTACATCGTCGTGTGGCAGAATCTGTACTTGTGTATGAAACCGAATGCAGCAGAAATTACGAGACAGAAATTACGCAACCCACAACTCAAAAAAAATACGCTCATCTGATCGTCACAAAGACCTGATACTTACTACAGTCTAAGGTCTTTGGATCGTCGCCCGTCTTCGCTTCAACTCTCGCTAAATATTCTATGGTTATTTTTTATCAAAAAGTTTTTGTCATCCAGTTTTCTCTAGTCCACTGCTGGACATAGGCCTCTCCCAATAGGCGCCACTGAGCCCGGTGTTCGGCTCTTCTCATACACTTTCTGCTGCCGCTTTTCGTCTAGGTTATCGCTCTACCTAGCCAGAGGGCGCCCCACGCTACGTTTGCCAAGACGCGGTCTCCACTCAAGAACTCGCTTACCAGCTCATTGCCACTTCAGCTTGCTAATCCAGTGGGCTATGTCAATGACTTTATTCAAAAAGTTATTAAGTTATCTACAAAATGTTATTAAGATCTGACTTGTATGAATTAAGAGTATTTTATTCATATTTTTCACAAGAAACGGGATATTTACCATGATTTTTGAGTTTTAATTATTCCCATTTCTAGAGAAAAGTATAAACATGATTGTTACAAAAGTTGTATTATGTATGTTTAGTTTATTAAATTAATCATTTTATATATTTTCCAGGTGTGGCCCTAACAGACTCCCCCTCAGGCCTCCTCGTCTACATCCTCGAGAAGTTCTCATCCTGGACCAGACGAGACCACAAACTGAAGGCTGACGGTGGACTAGCCTTACGCTTCTCCAAGGACCAGCTGATCGACAACCTGATGATGTACTGGATCCCGAATTCTATCACTACGTCGATGAGGTTTTATGCTGAGAATATGAGCAGTAAAGCAAGGGATTTGAGGCTGGACAGGTAATCATACAAACATACACGCAGTTTTACCCAAAATACTCTTAGATGTGAGCGGGACAGAGCTATACTATACGTTCGGCTACTGTCGGATATTAGTCTGCGCTTTTCTACGCAAACGAAAACATATATATATCTCTATATCATATACATTTTGGGTAAAACTGTACATGAATTATGCTAATGAGGCGTGGTCGCTATCTATTGGCCTCATACACAGCCACGCAGCAGGCTATAGAGAGAGCTGCGCTCGGAGTTTCACTACGTAATACCTATACGTCGCAAATCTTATGAAGAGATATTTTAGGTACATGCCTTACGCCTCACTATACTTACCACAATACTAGACGCATTCGTAAACAAAGACGTCGAAGTCTATTCTTGGGCCACAAAGAATAGACTCCTCCATCTCCTCCCGTGGATGTCGTAAAAGTCGACTAAGAGTTTACCCGGACTTGTTAGTAAGATTCGTTAGTATACATTTATCCTGGCTGCTAGCTTATCTAGGAATGTATTATTACTGAAAGAAAGCATTAGCAGAGTCAAGTCCATTTGATGCTCTGCCTAAACAAAATCCTCAAGGGATCGATCAGGAATCGATTGATCGAACAGAACGATCAAATTCCACAGCATCATAGCCAAGGGATCCAACAGGAACTACTCACCCTTTCGGAGAAAAAGGCGTGTGTATATATGTATGTGTTTTTTACAAGCTTTTATCTAACTTGCAATGTATGTATTTTGTCTTGGTGGAATCCAGGTGGAATCTTTTAACTGAACTCTAAAGCAGTTTAACTCAACCGATTGAGCTGAAATTTGGCATACTTATCAAGTTCCGATGACAATACAATATGATGGTGATGCCTAGCTGATCTGATGATGGAGACTGAAGGTAGACGGAACTTCTCGAGGGATAAATAGTAGACTGGCCGTGTTTAGGCTCATTTTGATCAGCACACGGTTACGATCCCTAATGTTATAATCTCTTTCTAGCTACGCAACAAAAGTACCGACCTGGGCGATTCAAGCCAAGAACGAGCTGATGTACCAGCCCCCCAATGTCCTCCACACCAAGTTCACAAACCTGCTGAACGCGACTGTGCTGGATGACGGAGGACATTTCTTGGCCTTCGAGCTGCCGAGGGTCTTCGTCGAAGACGTCTTCAAAGCTGTGAAAGCGTTCAGGGAGTGGCACCAGCAGCAAGCTGTCAAAAGTGAACTGTAAAGACTGATGGATTGTTTTTGTAAATTACGTTTCGTTTCTCGTTTCGAGGGCCTCTGACATGGCTTATCAAAATGGCTTTGGCTATTAATCAATAACAGCCGGGACCGACAGCTTAACGTGCCCTTCGAAGCACAGAGCGATGGAAATCCGCACATAACTTTGTAAATTAATTTAAAGTTATTGTAAATTAATTTCAGATTTTTTTAAATTAATTTCCTGTTTTTTTAATTTAATTTAAGATTTTTTAAATTTATTTAATGTTTTTGTTAATGAATACAAGTATTTTTAAAAAAAACAAGGTTTTTGTAAATTAATTTAAGTGTTTTTTAAATTTATTTAAGTCTGTTGGAGTAAAATTAATTAATATAAGGCGTTTTGTAGTTTTTTGTTTTATTCCGGCGCCTCTGTATCGCGGGCGAAGGTTCGCCTGCGACGCAGGAGGTCGCGGGTACGATTCCCGTCTCGGAACAAATATTTGTACGATCTGCAGATATTTGTTCAAGGTGTTCTGCAATGACAGGTGCAAAAGGTGTTCTGGGTATTTTTTATGTATAATAAAAAATATCTATCTATGTGATGTATTGTATTAAGTATATCAGTTATCTAGTACCCATAACACAAGCTCTGCTTAGCTTGCGGTTAGATAATGTTGTGTGACTGTCCAGCAGTATTTATTTATATAAACATATTATTTTAGTGCACACGTGTAGATGGCGATGTATGACGCAACTGCGCGGTGTCTCGTGTCAGGCGTTCGAAGTACCTCCTGAACTTGACACCTTTCGGCCAGAGCTCTCCATTCATGAAGGTCGATAGACGGTCAGTCGGCACCCTCACCATAAAGGAAACAAAATTGACATCATGGCTATACTCCAACTGCTCGACCCTTATGGTTAGCCGTGTTTCCTGCTACACCAGGGAAAGCAAAGCAACCAGTCTTTTATTATGTAATAGTTACGCTTTATCAAATTGGTGCAGCTAAATAACAACTGAACCTGTCCTTGACTTGATTTATCTTATCAGTAAGATAATTGCAGAACCTACCTACCTTTAATATAAAAAATATATAAGACAAATTTCCGAACGAGGATATCAGAAAAGAGCTGATAAGCACCGGTATTGCTGTGTCCAGCCTATGAACAGATCCCTACGTCTCCTCCCGTGGATGTCGTTTTTTTTGCCGTTTTTATAGATAATGGTACGGAACCTTTCGTTCGCGAGTGCGACTCGCACTTGGCCGGTTTTTTTACATGACGCGCATTATGACGGACAACCTCTGTGGCGTGGCGGGCAAAGGTTCACCTGCGACGCAGGAGGTTGCGGGTTCGATTCCCGCCTTAGAACAAATATTTGTACGATCTGCAGATTATGTTTCAAGGTATGTAATTTGTATAATAAAAATAAAATATCTTTGATCAGTTATCCAGTACCTATTACACAAGCTCTGCTTAGCTTGGGGCTAGATAATGTTGTGTGAACTGTCCAGCATTATTTATTTATTTATTATTTATTTATTTGGTCTGGGTCTGGGTACCACAGTACTCGTAGTTCCTGATACCCACGACACAGGGAATGCTAGTGTGGGCACAGAATAAATATTAGTAGAAGGTGGTATCAGGACTATGTATGTGACTGTTGGGTGTTATGTTATGTTATTTTATTTCATTGCAATTTATAATTTTCTAAAACTTATTTTAGTACTGAAGTAAGATAAAAATAATAATCAAATCTGATAATCGGGTACTTTTTCCAATAATCTAAATAAGTAGGTACAGATAATCACGTTGGCTACAGAATTTGTCAATAGGTATATTTCTTGATGATGTGTCTTTTAATGATTTGTTGCACCTAGTAGGTACATAGTTACTTTGCAAATAATAATAATGATTTCAAGCGGGGAATCCTTGAATTGCAAATTGCAGAAAATAGGGGGAGCCTTATTTAAATATTTACAATAATTTTATATCATGTCGCAGAAATACTCAATCATTACCGTACTGTTTTCTTGCAAATGTGTTGAAAAACGTTGTTTGACACACGTGCGGAATTTGGTTTCTACAAACTCGTGACGTGACTATGGTAAGCCCTCTACTTCGTCTAGGGCTATTCGTAAATTTTATTCGTAAACTCGTTTGTAAAAACCAATTTACTCACTAGTAACTAATTAATTTTGCCAAAATAAAAAAAAACCCTCAACGCAATGAAACGGCTGAATCGATTTTGATCAAACATAGCTAAGAACACTCCCGCAAATTCACCTCTCAACAAAAACAAAAAAAAACCAATCGGTTCATCCGTTCGGGAGCTACGATGCCACAGACAGACACACACTCACAGTTACACACACAGACACACACACGCAGCCAACCACACAGTCACGTCAAACTTATAACAACCCGTCGTTTTTGCGTTTGTTAAAATTAGAAATTCGCGCCTTTACCGAAACGTTCCACCGGCAAGGCATATCTCAATTAATTGTCATTAGATGACGTCGTCTGTGCTGACCACATGACCATCGGATCTCGGAGTAGGTATTATTATGATACAATCGGGCACCATTTGGAACAACACCGGCATTACGTAATCTGTAGTTTATACAACAGTGTATGTTGAGCTGTCAGTGGAGTCGGACATGTTCCGAGTTCTTTATCGTAATCACCTAATGATTTGATAGTGGCTTAATGATAATCAGTTTAATCTGTTACGCTGCTTATAGAATTTTTGGACCGAAGGTATGTGCTGGAAACTTGTATTAAATATTTAGGTTGCATTATTTTTCGATACATTTTTGGAAGTGACTTGAGTAGGAACTCTTTCAATTAACTTGATTCTTGACAGACAGCTTAGGTAGAGTCACATTTAAGTTGCTTAAATCAAGTTGCATTATTTTTCGTTAAACTTGTGTAAGTAACTTGGAGTACCAAATCTTTCAATTAAATTCTTGATGGACAGGTAAAGTCACAATTAAATTGTTTAAATGAAGTTGCATTATTTTACGATACATTTTTGGAAGTAACTAACTTAATAAATGGTTCGCTGTGGATTTAATTATCAATACAAAACGTATAATTTAAAACATATACGTGGTGTGTTTTCCAGCAGCGAACGTGTAGTAGGTACTCTTTTAATTAACTAAATTCTTGATGGACAGGTAAAGTCACATTTAAGTTGTTTAAATCAAGTTGAATTATTTATCGAAACTCGGTTCTTGAAAGACAGGTAAATTTACTTAAGGTGAATGCTCACGCTTGAGGCCCTATATTATTATTTTTTGGTGTTTTTTGCCCATTACGATGAGCATCAACATTTCTTCAGATAGCGAAAGTTGATTTCGCGAGAACTAGGAGACTTAACACACATGTTTTAATTGATAGTATCTCATAAATATCATAACTTTAGCTACGATACCCCTAAACAAAAAAAAACACTGTAAAAATGTGTTTACGGGTATCATAGCTAAATTGATGATATTTATGAGATAGTATCAATTAAAACATTGTGTTAAGTCTCCTAGTTCTCGCGAACTTAACTTTCGCTATCAGAAAAAGTGTTGATGAGCTGTAATGGGCAAAACCCACCAAAAAATAATAATTTCGCGCCACAAGCGTGAGCATCCACCATAAGTGAGAATATTAAATGACATTGTAGGTAATGGTCGCATGAAGTCGGTGAATGGAGACGTATACGGCAAAGTTGAGGAGTAGTCACCAAAGATCACTTTCATATGTTTTATAATGGCTGAGAAATCTATATCCCTGCCACCAAAACCAATGCATCACCTTAAAAAGGGCCTTGACTCGTTCTTATCTTCTAAAATTGTCGGGCAGTAATAAGCATTCTCAACGAGCCAGAGCAAAACATGTGTTCATTATGGATACCGCAATGTCATGCTTACGAGTCTCAGTCGAAGTATTTAACAACATCTTCATTCAGACATACCTACTTCATTTTCAACAGGTTTGCTAAGAAGGTGGTACCTACCTACAGTCACAGATAAAATAATACTATACTAGTACTACAGTTATTATGCAAAGTAACGTATCTGTTTCTGAGCTCACAAAAACAACTTTACCGTACCTAACTGGTGTTTTTCCGTCCAAGCGTATAGAGGTAAATAACAGACTACTTCCCTTGACGCTAACTGGCTAGTACTAGAAGAAATCTGGTGGAAAAAGGCCTTCGCAAAAAATGCCACGACGAACGATCTAGAACCGCCTTCATTCACCGACTTTCAGCGACTGCCATAATGCTAACCAGCTTCGCGTCGCATCGGTCTTAAAAACCGACTTCGAAGCTAGGAATTTATCTCCAATACAAGATTGTTGAGATCGGAACCGTGTGCTGATCACAATGAGTTTAAACACGGCCAGTCTACTATTATCCATCGAGGAGTTCCGTTGTCCACCTTACGTCTACATCACCAGATCAGCTCGCTGTCACCATCATATTATATTGTCATCGGAACATGACAGGTATGCTATAATACAGCTCAATTAGATATCGAAAAGTCACCCTTATTGCTACCCGTGAAATACTTATCATTGAGTAGTTCCAATGGCCATCTCTGGTATTCTTCATCAATTCCACTTTACCAAATGGTTCTTTCTTTTTTCTTTCTTTTTTTTATGGTTTTTTCTTCTTTCTTTCTTTTCTTTCTTTTCTTTTTGCTTGACTTGTTGCTGAAAATACTGAAATCGTTTGTGTGCCTATAATATATGAGGATTTCTCTCAATTCATCATAACCAAATTTTAATGAAAATGGGACTAATCCTTTCTTATTTAAGATCGTTCTGGTCCATGAATCCGTCAATATGTCCATCTGTCAGTTATGGAGGAAATACTGCGACATGACACGCACTTGGAGCACTTTTTTGAACCAGTTAAAAATTTGAACTCTTTCCAGATGGCAAAATTCATCCTCGTAGCAGGTTTAGTAGTGCTGGTGACGTTTCCATTCTACTACCTATTTCTGAAGAGTCCACCACCGCTACCTGAGCTCGATGCCAACGCGTGGTGGGGCCCGAATGAGCTGAAGGGGAACCAAGACAAAACTGTGAAACCTTTCACGGTTTCATTTAGCAAGGAGGTAAGAAGATAGCTAGTAGAGGCTTGTGGAACGTTGTACAGCTTCGTAGAGCCAAGTAGCGGCTCAGCCCTTTGGGGGGAGGGGTTGTGGTGCGGTTTGGAACCTTTTCCTGGTGCATACGTGACATGAGGCCGATCGGACTCACCATCAGGTCTACTACATACCCTATTTCTAGACTCATCGTAATTTCGATATCTACTTAGTGTTTTATGGGGTAAAACGTCCTGTGAGCAAATCGAACTCCAAAGTTCACACTGAATCATATTTTTTATATACTATATTGTATGTACTTAGTGAAAAACTAAGTGGAAAGTTACTTAGTGGAAAGGAAAAGGAAGACCAAAGAAAATATGGATGGATTGCATGAGAGATGATAATATGAATGAGAAGGGAGTGAATGATGAGCTGACAGGGAAGAGTGGAAGAAAAAGGCGTGCTGCGCCGACCACAAATAAATTGGTAAAAGGGCAAGACAATGATGATTGTATTTAGTGAAAAACTAGCAAATCGCCATCAGATCAGTTTGCTCTCACCATAGTATTGTATTTTCATCGGAACTTGACCGGTGTGCCAAATTTCAGCGCAATCGGATGCAAGGATTTGCTTGAAAATGGATTACAACATTTGAACCAGATAGCCAGACTCTATTTCCTCCCGTCAATGTCGTAAAAGCCAGCTAAGAGCTGAGCCACCAAGCAATGGGCAGCAGCATCTGCCTGAGTACTCGACACAAATACTGCGATCACCAGTCCACCTGCCAAGGGTGGTGATTATGGCAAATCCATTGCATTCCTATGGAAAATGCCTTGTTTAACCACCGACGCAAAAACGACGGGGTGTTATAAGTTTGACGTGTCTGTGTGTGTGTGTCTGTCTGTCCCATCGTAGCGTTTGAAAGGTGAATTTGTCGGGAGTGTTCTTAGCTATGTTTGATCAAAATTGGTTCAGCCGTTTCATTGCGTTGAGGGTTTTTTAATTTATACAAAATTAATTAATTGTTATATATTTATCTATTTAACACTTACTTGCTGACCCTACAACTTTTTTTGTTAATATTCTAGTTGGTAAGAGAGCTCGAGGACCGTCTCAAACGTCCCCGCTCCTTCACCCCCCCTCTGGAAGGAGTAGGCTTCGAGTACGGTTTCAACAGCGCTCAGCTCAAATCCTGGTTGGATTACTGGGTCAACGATTATCCCTTCGCGGCGAGAGAGAAATTCCTGAACCAGTTCCCGCAGTTCAAGACCAATATACAAGGGCTGGATATCCACTTCATCAGAGTGACTCCTAAGGTAAAATGACTTGATTTCTTATGGGCTGTGCAGTTAAATGACTATATATATGTATAGATACAAACATAAATAATTTGGCCATTTTTGAAATACGCATCTATACAGGGTGTAACATAATATCCCTATAAGCCCGGGGAGGGGGTATTCTACACGTCATGGCGAATAACTTTAGTTCTAGGATTTTTTAAAGTTCGAAGATTTTAATTCATGAAATACCCTGTAAAAATTCTGAAATTCCGTGATAAATTCCTGAAACTCTTCCAGAAATGTACCTTACACAAAGTGAGGCAGCCCTACGTAAGGTACCAAAACGTACCGTAACATCCTCATGCTGTGTTAGAAACATTTCTTGAGGAATTTCTGGATGTTTACGTGACATTTCATGAATTAAAAACTGCGAAATTTAAACAGTCGTAGAACTAAAGTTATTCGCCTTGATGTGTAGAATACCCCCTCCCCGGGCATATAGGGATATTATCTACCTGATGTTAAGCGGTAACTTCTGCCTATAACAATGCATTACCTCACAGGTCACGTTCACCTAGGACGCGCCTTTGCAGTATTGCACTGCGCTCGCCACCCTGAGCACAGACATGGAAAGTCTCGTGTGCCTGTAATTTCAAGAGTCTCGAGCACCGTCGTAAAGTCACAACCTTGCGATCGTCTAAAGGTTACATTTCGGGGAATGCTCCCAGGAGCTTCACTATCTGTGATCGCACCATGTCCTTTGCATCATAGGACGAGCAGATGCACGGCTCGGTACCATTACCTTCTATTCGTAGGCATTTCGTAGGTACTAAACATTTCAGTTCTACCGTTATAAAGCGAACTGCTAGGGAGTGGAATACACTACCGTAGTCTAAACTAAAACTTCAAGGCTCTCGTGAATAGTTCCCTTCTAGACCTTTGTGCTCCATCTTCGGCCACATCGTCTCTTACCAACAAATGAGATCGTGGTCAAACAGAAGTCTATCAATAACCTTCAAACTGGCACACAGCAAGCTTCACATTACCATTTTAAGGTAGAAATAAATGAGAGGGTTTACTAACAATATCGCCAGTTGGATCACGGAAAGATTTCGTTCCCGTGGTCTGGCAATAATGGCGAGAGAGGATACCGGAGGGGTTTTAGTGGGTATTCTGCCCTTTTCAGGGCTGCGAGTCCCACATAATTCTGGTCCTCCCCAGACTGGTTTATTCGTAAACGAATTCCCACTCTGAAGACAAAAAAAAGTATGGATATCTATAGCCCTACTAATAACATAACTGTTCAGCTATTGCCTGCATTTCTGAAATACGCCTCTCACCTTGAAGCATCGATACATGTACCTACCTATGATACTAACTCGTTAACCCAATGTGATGATTTGATTTCCAGGTCCCAGCTGGTGTCGAGACAGTACCACTCTTGCTCCTCCACGGATGGCCTGGATCCGTTCGCGAGTTCTACGAGGCTATTCCTCTGCTCACAGCCGTCAGCAAGGACAGAGACTTCGCTCTGGAGCTTATTGTGCCCAGCTTGCCTGGATACGGGTTCTCTGATGTGAGTGGTACTTTTATTTAAATATATACAACTTGTAATGACGGATGTACCAGACGTCCCACCTGATGTTAAATGGTACTCTCTGCCTAAGAACAGTGCATTATCACATAGGTCACGTCCACCTAGGAGACACCCTATGTGGCATTGCACCATAAGCATAGCGCCCGCCACCCTGAGACATACCTAAAGATGAAAAGTCTCATGTGCCTGTAATTTCACCGGCTACCATACATACCCTTCAAACCGGAACACAGCAATGCGAGCACTACTGCTTTACGGCAGAAATAGGTATTGATGTAGTACTTCCCCGGACGAATTCTTTCACAAAATAGCTCTAAGTACTGTCAGTAATTTACAAAGTTCTGTTTCTCTTCTTATAACGTTACCCGCGGCGAAACTCATGGGTCATCTTTGAGCAACGAACATTATTACACTGCCTTACGTATGTTAATATTTTGGAGTCGCTGCGTTACATGCTCACTCAGTAACGGTAAAGGTTACAAATTTGATGTTTATACAGTTATTATTTGAGGATGTAATCTAAATAAATCATAACTCTTTTTGAAAAAAAAACAGACTTTGATGCTAAAAATGTATCTCCAATACAAGATTTTACAATATAATTGATCGGAACCATGTGCTGATCACAATGAGCCAATCACGGCCAGTCTACTATTATATGAATAATATTTCGAGGAGTTCCGTTGTCCACCTTGCGTCTCCATCATCAGATCAGCTGGCCGTCACCATCATACGAACGATTTTTAACTAGCGATTTGTTTTTTTGTGTGGGTAACTTCTTGTTCTCCTTCTTATGATGGCTGAGGAGTGCTCCATACAATTTCGCCAATGTTAAGTGATATAATTAATTATATTTTTTTAAGAGTCGCAAGAGTCTCCGTCAAGTCATAACCCAGTTTAAATAGTGGCAGAAAAACTGAGTTTTTACAGGAAAAAATCCACAATTTCGAAAAGACAAGCAATACACTTACATTTTACTACATCACACAATGTGCTATTTATCTAAGTTACACCGGTTAAAATGCCACATAATTACACGAAATAACTCGAAAAAACACATTTAAATGTAATTAAATAAAAATAACGACGTTTCTTTCAAAAATGGCAGTTTTTTTTTATGTACTACGTGAATGACGGAACAAGCAGATGGCCCACCTGATGTTAAGCGGTAACCTCTGCCTATGAACAGTGCATTCTCACATAGGCCCCCCCGATGATATAATCCCGTGATGTTAACAAAATATCACGAAAATATATCTCCACGTTGTTGACGTTGATATTTCACTTTATTTTGACAGTTAAGTTCAGAGCAGCGCCATCTATTTTCAAGGTTGTATGCATGATTTGAAACCGACGTGAAAACCATACCTCCAGTTTTTTTTAAGTCTGTTAAAAAGAGGCCTGCGTTGCTCGATGGTTAAAAATAACAAACACTTGACCCTGTTTCCAGGCTGCCGTTCGTCCAGGTCTCGGCGCCAACGAGGTGGCGGTTGTCTTCAGGAACCTGATGCACAGACTCGGGTTCAACAAGTTCTACGTACAGGGAGGAGACTGGGGATCTGTTATTGGCAGCAGCTTGGTCACGCAGTTCCCTAATGTAAGTTTAAATAACAGTTTCAGTTTCAGTTATTTATTTCATAAACAATTAAACAATGGAATCTGAAAAAATGAGACATTTATACGAACTACAGAATATTATAACAAGGGACATACAAATTATAGAATTAAGTAAAATAAAAAACAAAAAAAAATACGAAAACAAATAAATCACATTATTCACATTTCATGAAATCGTCCACAGAGTAGAAACACCCTTTCAACAAAAGATTTTTAGTTTAGTCCTCCTAATTTAGTCACTACTGAACAAAACCGGTGGTCAGATCTCGCGCATTCAGGGTTCCGTACCAAATGTACGAGAAAATTCACGAAATGTTTCAAGATTTTTTGGTAAAATATACACAATAAGTAGCATATTTACCGTGGTGTGTCCATCCAGCCTAAGAATACACCCCTCCGTCTCCTCGCACGGATGTCGTAAAAGTCAACTATAAGGGATTACCCGGACTTTTTAGTAAGATTTGTTGGTATAAGATTTGTCCTGGCTTATTAAATAATGTTCAAATAAAAACATTATAATAAATTCAATATATCTAATTTCTGGAATAAGGTAGATTAATTATTATTATTGTTGGTAGCTTTCCATGTTAGTAAGAAAAAAGGAAATTGATAATCACTTCTTTATTGAATTTCAGGAGGCTCTGGGTTACCACACGAACCTAGCGTTCTCCAACACTCTCCGAGCCACCATCATCGAGTGGGTGTGTTCGTTCTACCCGCCCCTCCTCGTGGAGCCGGCGCTGGCTAGCCGCATGTACCCGCTGTCGACGAAGTATGCCACCATCCTGGAGGAGTTTGGCTACTTACATATTCAGGCGTCGAAGCCCGACACTGTTGGTATGTATTAATGGGCGGAGTCTAGCAATAAAACAATAGCTGCATGAAAGTGACAGCGCTATTGCGCACTTGAACCAGGGAAGAGATGAGGTATAGATTTATTCAGCTCTGAAGTAACTGACGTAAGCGACAAATGATAAAACTTCGTTTAGCTTCTCAAGTAGCAAATATAAAAATAGATTATCTCTTATTAATCTGGGAATGTGATTAACTACTGAATAGTATACAAAATTACGCTTAAGTAATATTTTCTCTAATCGAAGAAGGGGCCTAAAACGGGTAATAAGATGGCCAATTTAAATAATAAATCTATTAAGAAAAGTGTATTTTTGTTAATTTATGTAGTAGGTAATTTAGTTTTTAATTTTTACATTCTTCTGTATTTTTAAAATTTACGTGCTAGATAAGGTAGAACATAGTTGGAACTTACCTACTTATTTAAAGACCTTTTCGTAAATGGCATTATGTTCAAGCAAATCAATCTTTCCAGGAGTCGCACTAACAGACTCTCCCGCCGGTCTCCTCGCATATATCCTCGAGAAGTTCTCCACCTGGACCCGCCAGGAGTTCCGCCAGAAGGCTGACGGAGGCTTATCCTTCCGGTTTACCAAGGAACAGCTGATCGACAACCTGATGATGTACTGGTCCAGCAAGTCCATAACTACCTCGATGAGACTGTACGCCGAGAGCTTCAATATCAGGCACTTGAGCGCCCAGATTGATGAGTAAGTCTCCATCGACTCTTAAACTTAGTGGCTCAGCATGTATGCATAAAGTTAAGTTAGCTTCAGACGCGTAAACACAAGAAGCGAACGAATAACGAGATTTTAACCGACTACAGCAAAGCCGAAAGGCAGAACATGTTTTAGCCGACTACAGCAAAGCCGAAAGGCAGAACATGTTTTAGCCGACTTTGTATGTATGTAGGTATTTTTGTATTTACATACACTGTAGCTCCTAAACTACCTACTCATCCGATTTTGATAACTAAAAAATAACCACTGTGCCACCCTGACACAAAGATGAAAAGTCTCATATGCCTGTTATTTCCACCGGCACCCTTCAAACCGGAACACAGCAAAGAGAGCACTACTGTTTTGCAGCTGAAATAGGTTGGTGGTAGTACTTCCCCGGACAAACTCTTTCACTCCTTTACTCGTTTAGAAGTGGACGTCTAAATTCCGTTGACTCAACATCATATTGTATTGTCGCCGGAACTTGACAGGTAGGCTAAATTTCAGCTCAATTGGTTGAGGATAACTGCTTTAAAATTCAGTTGCAAGATTCCACTTGGATTCCACCCAGACAAACATAGATAGGTACCTATATACTTCGACTAAAGTTGGTCGAAGCATACATTGCAAGTTAAATGAAAGCTTGTAATAATGTCACATAACAATTAAATAATAGAAATACACACACAGCTATACATCACGCTCACAGAACCTTAAACATTCCGACAAAATCCTCTTGATGATGATTTGGTTGTGGTAATGTTGAATTTGTCCTGTTTTTCAGGATCCCAACTCCAGTCCCAACCTGGGTGCTCCAAGCCAAGAATGAAATGGCTTACCAGCCTCCCTTCCTGCTCAAATTTAAGTACCCCAGCCTGGTGAACGTCACCGTGTTGAACGACGGGGGTCACTTCCTGGCCTTCGAGCTGCCGAAGGAGTTCTCCGAGGATGTGCTGAAGGCTGTGACCACTTTCAGGAAGCTGGCCAAGAGCGCTGCTAAGACTGAGCTGTAGATTTAAGGATACTGTTTGTAAATAAATGTTGTTTACTGTGTAACTTATTTTTTGACATATTTAGCGATCAGCGGCCTCTATATAAGTACAAGTAATTAATTTTGTAAAAATTAATAAACCCTCAACGCAACGAAACGGCTGCACCGATTTTGATCAAACATAGCTAAGAACACTCCCGACTAATTCACCTTTCAAACAAAAAAAAAACAAATCAGAATCGGTTCATCCATACGGGAGCTACGATGCCACAGACAGACACACACACAGACATACACACACACACACAGACAGCCTGGTTGCTAGCTTATTATGGAATGTGTTATTACTGGAAGAAAGCGTTAGCCGAGTCAGTCGTGGGAAGCAATGGCGGCGTTGAGCTCACCACTTGTCACGTCTATATTCCACGATGGTGCAACCCACTGTGAAAAGAGGCCCATTGAGCATCTGCCTACCCTTTCGGGGTAAAAGGCGTGCATGTGTCTTTGTATGTATGTGTGTATGTATTGCAGGATCCATGCTAGAATTGAGCTCTGAGTTTCAGATCAATCCTATACAACCAGTGTTTTTTTTTGTTTGGGATATTCGTAGCTAAACCAATTATATTCATAAGATACTATCAATTACAACATGTGTGTTGAGTCTCCTATAAGTTCTCGCGAAATCAACTTTCAATATCTGAAGAAGTGTTGATAATGAGCTAAAAACACCAAAAAACATCGAATTTCGCGCTACAAGCTAGAGAACAAAGAACTTAAAAAAATCATTTTGGGAAAGCACACGTGTCACAAGTAGAATATTGTTATATTAATCCTATTAGTTATTTTATTAGCCACGTGAGGAAATATCAATGAAACGTAACGACGCCATGAACGTCGCTCGGTCGCGTGTCGCGCTCGCGTCGCATCGTGATTCTGGATTAGCCTCCTATCGGTGAGAAGTAGCTTATTTACTATTAGGGTTTATTCTTTACTTGCTGTAGCCCGCGACTTCGTCCGCGAGTAACTTTCGTAAGTCCTGTATAAAATAAAAAATGTTCACACTTCTAATTCGATTTTCAATGATATGCTGTGTCCGGCCTTAGAATATATAGACCCCTCCGTCTCTTCCCGTGGATTTCGTAAAAGCGGACATAGGGATCACCCAGACTTGTTTAGTTAGATTCGTTGATGGTATAAGATTTCTGGCTGCTAACTTATTAAGGAATGTGTTATTACGTGGAAGAAATCGTTAGCAAAATAAGTCGTGGGAAGCAAATCTGTGCCTAAGTTTTGCATTCGGTATCCCGACTATCGAATTGCAAGTCTATTTTGTATGATTTTAAAAAGTTTCTCAACAAGTCCCTAGGGCTAAGTCCACTTATCATTTGGTGCATACAAAAACGACATTTAGGCTCGCAATTCGGTTTTCGTTATTCCGAGTGGTTCCAAATTACAAACTTGTACAAAGCCCTCTGAAGATAATTAACCCCGTTGTAACTCCTATTAATATAAGGGGTTTTATATTAAATTTGAGGCCATACTAGTATGTCTGTCTGACTGTTCGTTTGAGCGGTTTTCAATGCGGTTGTATTGTAAGAAAGATGGTGTTTACCTACGAGAGTGTTCTCAACTCATCAGATTGCACCAATGTTTTTGAAGGTAGGTACTAATTATTAATAATTCAAAATATTATTTCTCGGCGCGTGTCGGTGCCCAAGTCACCAGCCGCCGTTACCCCTTCGCCTCTTATCAGCGCAAAGTCAGCTATTTGTCGTCATTTCGGGAATTAGGGTGAGTTAAGAGGGGAATCAAATCATTTTCGGATTATAAAAACGTGTCATAGATTTTGCAGAAGCTGTTTTAATCTCTTGACTGAATTGGTAATTAGTTTCTGAAAGGCTTTCACGGGAATTATTTGAATTTAAGTTTTTTTACTTTGGATTTTTTGTCGCTAAATCTCCGTAGTTCCACGAATCGCTATGGTTTTTTGACGTTTAAACGAACGTTATTATGTATGGAAAACCCGAAAAGTTAAAAGTGGTATGTATATCAAGGCTCTGCCAATAATTCTCGGCCAAAAACGCGTGAATTTCTATGGTAGGTACTTACCTATACCACAGATAAAATAATACTAAACTAGTAGGTACCTATACTCAAGGTTTTCTTAATCATCTGCAAAACCCGACGAATAGGAAAACTATTCGTAATGTCACACAACATCAAACCCAACAATTCGCAAACATAATTTTCCAAGTCAACAGTGTATTCCCCAAAGTCCCTTATCTCTGAAACACACGTTGAATTCAATTACCCAGACACAGAATGCATAATAGTTAAAGGGGAGAATGGGGTGATGTGGGAGGAGCCAACACGCCTTCTGGTAGAAAGAGATAGCAGGTTGAATTGGGGGTGTGGAGGGAGTGAGATGTTGAATGAAACAAGTTTTTTTATTTGGTTTTATATTTAGCACGAGTTTGTTAAAAACACGTAATAAAGCAAACAGAATATCTAAGTTCGGTCGTTAGTCATGCCATTTGTTCTCTCTTGATCACCCTGCTATCAGTGACCAGCTTAAGGTTTGTAACTATACATATATTCATGTATCTTAATAACAAAGTTTTTTTTTTATAAATATATATAATTAATAAGTCTAGTAGTCAAGTTTTCAAGTTGACAAACGTAGTAACAGATATAAAAAATTAAGAATAAATAAAAATACAATTAACAAGCACGATTACCAAAATACAGGAAGAAAAAAAGAAAGAAGAAAAGTAGAAGGGGAAAAGTTGGTCACCTTATAAGACATGACAGCATTATAAAAATAATCATAGAAGGGAAAATAGAAGTTAAACGAGGAAAAAGAAGACCGCGAATAAGTAACATGAGCCAAATAAAATAGCAGCGTTTGCTGTCATGCCTTATATGGAAGTAAAATAGACCATTTACTCGAATTAATATTAAGACATAATTACACAGGGCCCTACTAAACTTAAACGTACTAAAATACAAAGTCTACTAACGATAACTAATATTAACATAATCATAGCGAATCTTACCTAATTATTATGGCACATCTAAACTGACTACGATAGTCTACAACAATTATTTATAAATACTTCTCGTCACCCATTTTTATCATTAGTTTATCCTATTCATTAGTTTATTTCTTCTTTCATTCCCATTTCACATCCACTTATTTTCCATCCTTCATTATCCCCATCTAAATTCTTAGCTACTTCCACCCCACCCATCACACCCATGTATTTGCCCCTTCTCCTTATTTTCAGATCTTTTTTTTTGCCTTTTTCCCATTTCACACCCATTTATTTCCCTTCCTTCTCATTCTTCTCCTTATTCTTACAATCTTTTCCGGTATCCGGCGCTATCATCAGCAGATTATTCCCATTCCTATCCCCAAGGTTTCTTAATGGGACATTCTGTCTCCATCTTGGCCCAAAATAATACTGATTCCTCAAAACTCTCAAGTGTTCCTTACCAAAAATGAACTCCCTGGGTCTTTGTCGACGAAGTTCTTCATTTTCTTCATTCCCGTACTTTGGATAATCGTCCAGGAATATTTTGGATCGCGGACCATCATCTTCGAAGTATGGCCGCTTGAGTCGGAGTCGTCTGGATTGAGGACTGGATGGAGATTCACATTTGATGGCGAGGTTGGCGGAGTTCTCTTTGTTGAGATTGGTCTTCTGCCATTCTAGAATTTCGCAGAGTAGGCCAATGTATCTGAAAAGTTTATCATCATCAATTTTAATACCTATATCCGAATACACGGCGCTCAATTGGAACCTGACCGGATATCCTTGGTTCACACTGGGCCTCAACGGAAGATCAGCACTGGGTTGCCAACGTGGCCAAGCAAACCCTGAGTTGAGGAACCTTTTGTAGCTTACGTCAGGCACACACACAAATTGGCATTTTTTTTTTGCTTTTAAGACATCCATGAGAGGAGAAAGAGGGGCAGTTACTAGATGTGGCAATGCATAATGATAACAGTGAAAATCTTACTACTACTTCGTGTCACCAGTTCTTTCCTTCGTTAGGTGAGGAATGGTGGCCTAAGTAACGGTGGTTCTCGATGGACTGACCACATTTTAAAGGAAGTCGGTGGATGGGCAGTTTAAGACCTAACAAGCAGTAAACTACTAACCTAGCATACCACCCAACAGTCGCAAACATAGTCGTGATCCGAAACTAGAACTCTAGGATCCCTGTGAAAAAAAGAATTTCCTCTGTCGTGGGTGCGTGGGCACCAGACGCCTCAGCTCCGCGAAGGCACCGCTGACGTTCTGCTGACGTTACCTGATGGCCATCCTGAGGATCTCGTTCTAGGACAGCTTCTTGTCAGGCGGGTGCGTGGGCACCAGACGCCTCAGCTCTGCGAAGGCGCCGCTGACGTTCTGCTGACGTTACCTGATGGCCATCCCGAGGATCTCGTTCTTGGACAGTTTCTTGTCAGGCGGGTGCGTGGGCACCAGACGCCTCAGCTCCGCGAAGGCGCCGCTAACGTTCTGCTGACGTTACCTGATGGCCATCCTGAGGATCTCGTTCTTGGACAGCTTCTTGTCAGGCGGGTGCGTGGGCACCAGACGCCTCAGCTCCGCGAAGGCACCGCTGACGTTCTGCTGACTTTACCTGATGGCCATCCTGAGGATCTCGTTCTTGGACAGCTTCTTGTCAGGCGGGTGCGTGGGCACCAGACGCCACAGCTCTGCGAAGGCGCCGCTGACGTTCTGCTGACGTTACCTGATGGCCATCCTGAGGATCTCGTTCTTGGACAGCTTCTTGTCAGGCGGGTGCGTGGGCACCAGACGCCTCAGCTCTGCGAAGGCGCCGCAGACGTTCTGCTGACGTTACCTGATGGCCATCCTGAGGATCTCGTTCTTGGACAGCTTCTTGTCAGGCGGGTGCGTGGGCACCAGGCGCCTCAGCTCCGCGAAGGCGCCGCTGACGTTCTGCTGACGTTACCTGATGGCCATCCTGAGGATCTCGTTCTTGGACAGCTTCTTGTCAGGCGGGTGCGTGGGCACCAGACGCCTCAGCTCTGCGAAGGCACCGCTGACGTTCTGCTGACGCCAGCGCTCGCGGCAGTTCGTGAAGAGCTTCCGCGGCGGCCGGAGGACACAATCCAGGGAGGGGACATCTTCAGAGATATTCTGTTGGAAATTGTTACTTTTCATCACTGACTCCTATATACTAATTTAGTTTATTGACAAGCTAGGTATGGTAACCGTGAAAAGGGCCCTTTTATGAAAGGAAAAGATTGGTGAAAGGCTTCGTGTAAAATGTCCATTGCCACAGTCAGTCAACAACCAAATTCCGTCACTACTAACTCAGTAAAGTTAAGGTAAGTTAGATATAGTGATAGAATAGTGCTCGCGCAACGAAAATAAATAAATAATAATAATAAATAATGCTGGACAGTTCACACAACATTATCTAGCCCCAAGCTAAGCAGAGCTTGTGTTATGGGTATTAGATAACTGATATATTAAGTAAATAAAAGTAAGGTATTCAATATAGCTCTAATTTCAATACTGATGGTCACAAAAACCAGTATTTGAACTAATATTTAGTGCGTAATCGAAAATATAAATCTAAGTACTATGGCTCTCTAAAATAATATTATTTGTTACTATTCTTAATTTTATTAATGTACGCTGATAGGTAATAGAGATATTAAAAGCGCATTGTAGAGATAAGTTCACGTTTTTTATCGAGAATACGAGTATTTCTTGAAATCGTGTTTTGGGCTCTACATGCCCTTGGAAATATGATGAAGATACACTTTTTAGTGGCTATGAACGCGTGGTCCGACAGCATAGTCTTGTTTTCATAAGCTGTGTAGTCCAGTCATAGCGACTACACCGGTCAGTACCTTCTTTCACTAAGATATTGAGCAAAAACTGATAAAAACTAAAATTTCATAGTTTTTTGGGCACATCGCCACTCGCACAGCACTTGGAAAATTGCAAATCTGTTTTTTTAATATTGGTTATGGTCCTAACAACATATAAAAAAATCAGCGTGATCGGAACTTTTGCAAGCACGACTGGACTAATTTAGATTTTTGACGGAAAAATCAGTATAGATTAATACCTATAGATATTATTGGGGCTTAGCTTGGGGCTAGATAATGCTGTGTGAACTGTCCAGCATTATTATTATTATTATTATTATTATTATATACCCTAGACATATATTATTAGCGAAAGGACAGGGCGGTTAAAGCGATAAAATAACTGCAAATTTTTTGGTGACAAAATTAGCTGCGGCCAACGAAAAACAGACTGACTTAGTTTGCACGCGATTGATAGTGTTATGAGACAATGATAGCTTGCTATATATAACTAAGCAAGAATAATTTGATGAGAGAAGGAGCTACTAAAGTAGGGCCAATTAAACTTCATTGAAGTCCGTATAGATTCATTCAATTTAGTCGTTTTTAGGGTTCCGTAGTCAAAGACAAGGAACCCTCATAGTTTCGTCATGTCTGTCTGTCTGTCTGTCTGTCTGTCTGTCCGTGTATGTCACAGCCTTTTTTTTCCGAAACTATAAGAGCTATACTGTTGAAACTTGGTAGGTATATGTATTCTGTAAACCGCATTAAGAGTTTTAGAAAATAAAATAAAAAAAACAATTATTTTTGGGGTTCCCCATACTTAGAACTGAAACTCAAAAAATTTTTTTTCATCAATCCTATACTTGTGGGGTATTTATGGATAGGTCTTCAAAAATGATATTGAGGTTTCTAATATCATTTTTTTCTAAACTGAATAGTCTGCGCGAGAGACACTTCCAAAGTGGTAAAAAGTGTCCACCCCCCCCCCCCCCCCCCCCGTAACTTCTAAAATAAGAGAATGATAAAACTAAAAAAAGCATATGATGTACATTACCATATATACTTTCACTCAAAATTGGTTTGAACGAGATCTAGTTAGTAGTTTTTTTTTAATACGTCTTAAATCGTAATCTATCCAAGAACTTTTATATTATGTTACTTGCTGCTACGGAACCTTTCATGGGCGAGTCCGACTCGCACTTGGCCGTTTTTTTTTTTTTACTACAAGCTTTATATTAACTTGCAATGTATGTCCGGGTGAAATCTTGCAACTGAATTTTAAAGAAGTTATCCTCAACCGATTGAGGTGATATTTTGCATACCTTTCAATTTCCGATAACAATGCAATAGTATGGTGACAGGGAGCTAATCTGATGATGGAGACGGAAGGTGGACAACCGAACTCCTCCAGGGACAATAGTAGACTGGTCGTGTTTATGCTCATTTTTATCAGCACAGCACGGTTACGATCACTAATTTCATAAAAGCTTGTACTATTTTTTTAAAACTTATTATAAATGGAACACGGCACACGAGGTAGCTGAATTTTTTGATGAAAATAATTCATTCCGTTGTCCACCTTCCGTCTCCATCATCAGATCATCTCGCTGTCACCATTATTATTGTATTGCCATCGGAACTTGACAGGTATGCCAAATTTCAGGTCAATCGGTTGAGGATAACTGCTTTAAAATTCAGTTGCAAGATTCCAGATTGGAAGATTTCCAGTCATAAGTGTTCACTATTTTATAATACCAAATTGTTACACTTATTTATGCAAATAAATGTCTTGAATCTTTAATCCACCCGGACAAACATATTCCACCCGGACATACATTGCATGTAATAAAGCTTGTAAAAATGTTTTATTTCTTTGGTTTTTGACAGAACGTCAAAGAACGGTATCGTACCTGCACTTAGAGCATTGCTGGCCTCCGTACCGTACCTGCATGTCCTGAACACTCCTCATGACGAGCCTGGTCTCGTCCTCACTGTCGGGCAGACAGGGGTCATCGCTCAGCATCTCACTGTCTGGCTCCTCTTCAGAGCACGACTCTTGGTCCGAGGCCATACCTTGCACTGTATCATAAATAACATAACATTTGAGGTGGATGCTCACTCTTCGGGTGCGTTTTTTTTTTTTGTTTTTTCCCATTACAGCTCATCAACACTTCGTCTTCTTCAGATAGCGAATGTTGATTTCGCGAGAACTAGGAGACTTAACACACATGTTTTCATTGATAGTATCTCATAAATATATCATACGTTTAGCTACGATAGCCCGACCGATCATAGTTAAACTGTTGATATTTATGAGATACTATCAATTAAAACATGTGTGTTAAGTCACCTAGTTCTCGCGAAATCAACTTTCCCTATCTGAAGAAGACTAAGTGTTGATGAGCTGTAATGGGCAAAAAACACCAAAAAAAATGTTTTTCACGCCGCTAGCGTGAGCTTAACATAGATACATACATAAACTCACGCCGGTTTCTCGGAGGGGTAGGCAGAGACCACGGATTTCCACTTGCTACGATCCCGACACACCTCTTTTGCTTCATTCACTCTCATCACATTCTTCATACAATGCTCGTCGGTTAAGGGTATCTCTTGACCTGACCTTTTTCCAGAACGTCTCCAATTTGGTCTGAATACGTTCGCCGAGGTCTTCCCCTTCCCACTGTTTTTTTGTGAGTTTTTTGTGGAAGAGTTCGTCCGGGGAAGTACTACCTTCATACCTATTTCTGCCGCAAAGCAGTAGTACCTTGTACTATTATTTATTCTGTGGTAGTGCTCGCATTTATGTGTTCCGCTTTGAAGGGTATGGGTGCCGGTGAAATTACAGGCACATGGGGACTTTTCATCTTTATGTGGCGGGCGCAGTGCAATGCCACATAGGGCGCGTCCTAGGTGGACGTGACCTATGTGATAATGCATTGTTAAAGGCAGAAATTACCGCTTAACACCAGGTGGGCTATCTGCTTGTTCAGTCATTCAAGTAAATAAAAAAATCAAAAAAACGTATACCTACCAACGAATCTTACAACCAAGTCCGGGTAATCCCTTAGTCGGCTTTTACGACATCCACGGGAGGAGATGGAGGGGTCTATTCTTGGGCCGGACACACCACAGTAATATGCTCTATACATTAATTTAGAGTAAACAAAGCTCCGAGCTAAATAAATCCACGTATCACCGGATATAGTTATCAGGGGAAGTGCTATAATTAGAATTATTGAATTACCTACTCAGTTTTTGTTAAGTAAAACAATTTATGACAAAGAATTAAAGGCCCAAAAGGCCAAGGCTATTAAATACATACATACACACGCCTTATTCCCGACAGGTTAGGCAGAGCCTCAATGGGCCTCTTTTCACAGTTGTTGCACCATCGTGGAATATATACGTGACGAGTGGTGAGCTCATCGCTGTCATTGCTTACCACGACTGACTCTGCTAACGCTTTCTTCCAGTAATACCACATACCTAGAAGCCAGGACAAATCTTCTACCAACGAAACTTATCAACAAGTCCGGGTAATCCCTTAGTCGGGTTTTACGACATCCACGGGAGGAGACGGTGAGGTCTATTAAATAAATTTGTAATAATTGATATTTACCGTTTATCCCCGCGATATTCGTAACAGTTGGCATAAAAACAATTTATTTTTCCACACTTCACAAAACGATGTTCACACAGCGACCGATCATTCGCAACTGAGGAAAAAATATTCCAATATTTAAATTTCGAAAGGGGGTTGATACAGCATCCGCTCGTTGGCCTATGAAAACTGAGACCAGCCAATGGGGAGCCAAGGAGGCGGAGTGAAGGAGATTAATTTCAGCTTGCGAATTACGGATTTTGTTATCGCAACTTTACACCTATGTTGTCATACTGCGGTGAAATATGTTTCAAATTCAATTGTTGACAAAGATGTAGGTAATTGTACGAGTCATCATCATCACCATCATCATAATAAGCCGGTAGAAACCCATACCAAAATAATAATAAATAATAATGAAACACGCAACTCTTCGACGATGTTCTGTGCTCTTGTTAAACAATTATAGAAATATTGATGATTTTGCTAAAAATACGTAAAAGAAGCCTATTTGACCTTGACGGCCTCATAGGTGAATCTTAGTTGACTGACTCTTCTCTTATCAGTGCCTTGTCCTCAGTGTCTTTTATCCTGAACTGAAAGTCATCATAATACTAATTGCTACATCCAACGCCTTTTAGTAGGGATTCAATCTGCCATTTATGAAAGAAAGGTCGTTATTTTTATTTAATTACATTTGAATGTGTTTTTTCGAGTTATTTCGTGTAATTTTGGTGGCATTTTAACCGGTGTAACTTGGATAAATAGCACATGTGTTATGTAGTTAAAATTGAACTGCGTGTCTTTTCGAAATGGTAGATTTTTTTCTGCCACCATTTTAACTGTGTTATAATTTGTCTCTTTACGACTTGACTATAAAACATCGAGCACTCCGGTACGGAGACCTGCAATGCTTTTAGCTTAGAGCATTGCAGGCCTACGTGCTCGATGGCTCTAAGCTATAAAAAATATAATTATTTCACTTGACATTGGCGAAATCGTTTGAAGCACTTCTCAGAAGCCATTATAAGAAGAGAAGAAGAAGAACTTTTAGTAAATTTTAATTATAATTATAATATCTAATTCCGTCAAACTCGTTAAATAGGTATTTAATATATAGTACGAGATCCAGCATAAAGATGGCGGCACTGATATGGATTTTAGCGAGATACTTTTAAATAATAAGGAATAAAGATTAATTTTTTTAGCACACACGCACACTTAATAGAAATGACATACAATATAATAAAACGTAAATAAAAAAAAACAAAAATTTGCAAAATACCCATAGGGTTTTAACCTTAAACATAAAACAAAACTACGTGAAGGAATGGGTAAAAAGTGGTCTTTCCCTACGTGTGTTTCTAAACAGTTCCAGCCTCAGCTTAATGTCGATACCGACCGAGGACGATATCGACGCTGGTTTTCAGCCTTCCAGCCTTCAGCTTGGTTTTCCATTTCAATGGAAGCTAAATGGCATTCTCTACATGATATTGGGTTGTCTGATGAAACCATAGATCTAGAATAAACCGATAATTCTGAGTCTATGGATGAAACGCTGCCGATTTTCCGAGCAGCCAGATAAACGATAAACCCGTGATTTATCCTGGCTGCAGCTAGCTTGGAATGAATGAATGAAAATACTTTATTGCACACCTTACAAACTAGTTAAAATCAACACATAACAATTAAACAAAAAACTTAATGTACAATGGGCGGTCTTATCGCTAAAAAGCGATCTCTTCCAGACAACCTTTGGATGAAGAGGACGTGAACTTCTAAATGAATGGAATGTGTCATTACTTGAAGAAAGTGTTAGCCGAGTCAGGCGTGGAACGCATTGACGGCGATGGACTCATCACTTGTCACGTCTATATTCCACGATGGTGTAACTCATGGTGAAAAGAGGCCTTTTGAGGCTCTGCCTACTCCTTCGGGGTAAAAGGCGTGTATATATGTAGGCAAAACTGTAAAAAAAAACCCACAATGCTTAAACTTGCAAGCATGCCAGTATTTTTTATTATTTATGTTGTAATGAAGACCAAATGATCTAAATGATTTAAAATGTATGTTAGAAATTTTAAGAAAGTATTGGGTTTTGGTCCTGTAATATTCTGTAAGTACTGTATATATTCTGTGCCTATAGCGACAATCCTACCCACTGTGTATGGTCAAATATCAACCCTGAACGTGGGGAAAAGAGATAATTTTTGAAAACGTATTTAATCTAATTTATTCGTGTAAATAATACTATCTATTAGATTTTCTTGAAGATAATCTGATCAATACCCAGATGAATGTAGTTATCTCAAAGCCATATCTCATACTAATACGATCAATAATTGTAACTCGTGTCGACACATCCAACTAATAAGGTATTTGTGTAATAGTGTCTATTACAGATTATCTAATAGTTTGTATTTATTGTTGTGACAGCAGAAGTTATCAGTACTACGCTAGCTACCGAGCGCAAACCACGCTCTTTGTCGTATCTTGTGTATTTATATCAACAAACTTACGGCTTCGGTCGGTTTTCGTATTTGTCGTATACTTTACAAAGAATTCTTGTTCTTTAAACTGTTGTGTTAACTTTGTAATTTTCTGATTGTGTTTTATTAATAGTCTTTATTATGTGACTCAGAATAATGTGTTTTAAGTGGAACTGTTTTAAAACATTTTTAGCATAGATATTATTGAATAATTTAGTGAGTTATTTTGAAGTGTTATTTAATTGGTATTACTTCGATAACAAGTAAGTAATAAATATACATTTATTTACAGAAAAAATAATAAAACTAATATGAGTAGGTATGTAATAAAGCAGTTGTGCTACCTGAAGACCGCTGCTAACAATCTAAAGCACAGAATATAGTGTCTAAAGGTAGCTCAACTGATCCAAATCACTACCAGACGGAAGCGTCCTTAAGATGCTGACTGCATTGCAACGCTGGATGGCAATACCAATGCGTAGAGCCACATATGAGCCAGCTCTCGGGTCAATTTAAAAACTACAAGTGTTTACAACTACGATTTTTCGTTCCGTCTGGCTTAAGATTTAATTTAATTTATATACTACAAGTTAGATATTAATAACATTTTGTAGATATATTTGAATAAGACTTATCAAGGATCTTCGAGATCTAGAATTATGAAAAAAATTGCAGAAAATATTTATCCAGAGTTGAAACGTAATTCAGCCGAAGAAAACAAAGAGCTACCTTAAGAGTATACCTTAAGTAAATTAAATAATCGGCCAAGTGCGAGTCGGACCCGCACACGTAGGTTTCCGTACCATTATCTATAAAAACGGCAAAAAAATCACGTTTGTTGTATGGGTGCCCCCTTATATTATTTATTTTATTTTGTTTTTTAGTATTTGTTGTTATGGCAACAGAAATACATCATCTGTAAAAATTTCATTAAATATTTTATCTTAGATACAGACGACAGACCCCTGGTGACAGACGGGCAGACAGACAGACAGACGCACGGACAGCGGAGTCTTAGTTACTTGTACTATTATTTATTGTGGTAATAGGGAGGGTCCCGTTCCGTTTTACCCTTTGGGTACCAAACTCTAAAAATCGTCATAAAATCAAAACACAATAAATTATAATTAACTAATTAGCATTGTATATTATCGTTCCCAATCCAAATTAACAATTGAGTAGTTCTTAATAGATCACTTGGCTAATTATGAGCCTGTGGACTTTGCTCTCACTAATAACACATAATTGGTAAATATTGAGATAATTTATTATTAATAGATAGTTGTTAATACACTAATAGAAACTTTACATTTTTAGCCACTTTTAAATGTATAGGTACCTATATAGTACAGCTAACCTGACTGACTTATTGATTCATCATCACCGAGAAGAAACCGCGGGGCCTAGAAAGCTGAAACTTGGAGCGTAGGTTCTTTTATAGCAAAACCACCCACTAAGAAGGGTTTTTTGTGAATTCAACCCCTAAGGGGGGAAAAGGGGTGAAAACCATTGTATGCAAAACCGTATTTCTTGAACTTACAAACTTGTAACTTTGCATAAGTAAGTATGCTTCAATAAAAATCTTAAAAGGGTATATAATTTTCCACGTTCACCCAAAAGCCGGTGCAATGTGGTTAAAGTTTGAATGGGAACTTTTTATCACGTGGAGCATTTTGCTTGAAACTTGGTATGGATACTTAAAATACAGAATAATTTAACACATTTTTTTTTATACTACTGAACGACGGAACAATCAGATGGCCCACCTGATGTTAAGCGGTAACCTCCGTCTATGAACAGTGCATTACCTCATATATTATACATATTTCAGGATTTTCAAAATAACCCTTAATAGGGGGTAAAAAGGGGTGACAAAGTTTTAGTTTTTTTGTAATGTGATGCGTAGCAAAGCACGGGTATTCAGCTAGTTACTAATAGATACCAAAAATAGAAAGAATAATACAACTAATACAAGTAGGTACAAAATTATAAAAATACATATAAAACAGTTGCGCTACCTGAAGACCGCTGCTAACGATCTAAAGGTAGTTCAACTGATCCAAACTACTATCAGACCGGAAGCATCCCTAAGATGCTGGCTGCATTGCCACGCTGAATCGCAATACTAATGCGTTGAGCCAGATAAGAACCAGCTCTCGGGTCACGCGTCGCTTCGACTAATAATAGATCATACAGATCCCTTGACATAATGAAGTCACGAATGGCAATGTTTTGAAGACGGCTGCGTCAACTCGGTGGGGACCGTTTAAATTTAAAAGAGCTACGGTACCACCAAGTGGTATGGTCAGGGGTATCATGGGTCTGAAATGACCAATCTGTACCAAACTGATGTCGTCGGAAAGATAAGTAGTTACAAAGTCTCATCCCGATTAGGTAAACATTTATTTACAAAGTATCAATTAACTAAGTAAATCACGTGATCGACCCATATACTAACAGATATGAAGAGATAACTGATAGACGTCCATTAGACACTATCGCGAGTGTTCGATGAACTCTCATATTGTATAGATACATGTAGATAGCAAGTACCTTCTATTTACTAATTATAAAGAGGAAAGATTTGATTGTTTGTTTGCAGGAAGGCAATTCTCGGATTGCAGAGATTAAGTCGAATTCGACATATATGTCGAAAAAAGATGGCGAATGTTGAATAAATTCTTAATTTGCTATTCTCGTGATGTCACAAATATACATAAGTCGACCAAAATCATTAATCGCATTAGCTATTAATCGTATACGATTTGATGGTTATTGTGACATTTTCGTGACATTTTTTGTAGACATTCATGCTTCGAGATTATCTCTAATTTAGAGATAATCTCTACAATCCGAGAATTGCCCTCCAGGTTCTTTTAACGGGGTGTTTGGAAATTTGTAAAGGGTCGGCAACGCGCGTGTGATGCCTCTGGTATTGCAGGCGTCCATAGGCTACGGTAACCGCTTACCAACAGGTCGGCCGTACCTGCAGGTGTTTGCTACCTTAGTAGTATTAAAAAAAAAAAATAGATGGAGGGGTCTATTCTTGGGCCCAAAACACCACGGTCACACTCATTTCAATAAAAAAATTAATTGTTCTAGGCACAATAGGTACCTACTTGAACCCATGGCATCTATTACTACGACTTAGAATCAGGATATACCGACGGTCTCATGCTGGGATGTTGGAAATCCTGAAAACATAATCCCCTCCTTTTTAGAAGTTGGTTAGATGGATCCTCAAGAGTTGGTGCCATTGGAGGGTAAGTAAACTTTTGACATTTGGCCTCACAAACACCAGCCTTTGTTAAGGCGTGGATATATATGTGAAATGTGGTGTATTAAGACGCTATGTTAAAATTTTGGAGTCGTTTCGTTACATGTTCACTCACTATCAGTAAAGGTTACAAACATGATGTTAATACAGTAATTACTTGAGGATGTAATTTAAATAAATTATAGACTAGAAACACGATTCGCGAAACTTTTCTCGATAGCTTTATTTTTTGAAATTGGCTCTTCTAATGCCTTTTTTAGGTCCCCCCTTCGATTAGAGAAAGTATTAAGCATATTTTTTTATATTATTCAGTAGGTAATCACATTACTTAGATTAATTATAGATCATTTATTTTTATATTTGCTACTTTAGAAGCTGAACGAAGTCTTATCATTTGTCGCTTACGTCAGTTACTTCCGAGTGGCAAAAATCTATACCTCACCTCTTCCCGGGTTCAAGTGAGCTATACTCGTAGCGCTGTCACTGTCTTACAGATATTGTTTTCTTGCTAGACTCCGCCCATTCAGTATTTTGACATATCGCCTTAAGCCCTTTTTTCTCCACAATCTACATTGGAGAACTCAGGTGGAGCACGAGAAACGACCCATCGAAACTTCTACAAAATATGTTAATCTACATCATATAAAGCATGTCCTCTTCTTTTCAAAATGTTGTAAAAACAAATTTGCAAAGTAGCTTCTCTTTTCATAGTTACAACCATTTTTCTCCTAAACTATCAATGTCCCGCTATATACCAATGTCAAACTATTTGTCCTGCAGCGGGAATCGAACCCGCAATCTTTCGCATCACAGCTGGCTACTCGCCCGACGTGCTAAAGAGGTCGTCACACCACAATAATCGACGATTAAACTCAGCACCTTCTTCGATATTTTCAGCTGGACTGCCACCCGTGCCAAGAGTACGGCATCAGCCTAGAACCTGCAACCTAGCGGCTAGATCATGCTACAGAGCTCCGTTGAGGCTGTGCCGGCTGCTGGCGTTACTGATAGTGCTGCCGACGCTGTTCATATTGGTACCTTTGTATATGAGGTAAGGATCCACAGCATCGCAGTGGTTCCCAACCAGTGGTCCGTAGACCACAAGTGGTCCGAGGATCCACAGCTTCGCAGTGGTTCCCAACCATAGTGGTCCGCCAGAACTAAAATATGGTCCGCGAAAGAGTGCGGCGCGGTCAGATGACCAATTTAAACTAAGTGATGATATGCGTGTAGCTTTGAACAAAAATATCAACCCAAGAATTCAAGAACTTGTGCAGAAGATGCAACCTCAAAAATCTCATTGATACAGACTGAATTATCTACTAAAAATTATATGATTTCACTCTTCGACCAAAGACTTTGGTCGAAGATTTTACTGTTAATTAATGTTACGTTTGAATTTTACGATTACTAATGTTAAACCTTTCGAAAAAGGATTATTTTTATAGATTAATATGTACAGTTTATTTTTTAAGCTTGTGGCCCCTACTAAATAATAAATAAACAAAGTGGGCTTGTCAAAAAAAATTGGGAACCGCTGTTCTAGAACCATAGTCTAATTATACTATAATAGTACCTACCTAATAAACTCGAACAATCAACCAACTTAACATTATCAGCAACCACACAATAAAGATAATACATTTGTGTTACTGCAGTTATCCAACAGATAAATAGAACAAGATAATTATTGACAGTTCTTCAACAGCTTGTTGCCTGTATACATTAAATTGAACATCTATTTACTTTTACTTAATGCTAATAATGAGAGTCGCCCAAAGGGCTATGGAGCGTGCCATGTTTGGAATATAATTACTGGTACGTGTCCGCAACACGAAAATCCGAAGGAGGACAAAAGTGGCTGATATTAGAGACCGTATTCCGAGACTAAAGTGGCGCTGGGCAGGCCACTTGGCCAGATTTGGTGACGGCAGGTGGTGTAAGGCCATAACCGAGTGATGGCTGAGAGGGAGCACTTTAGGCCGTGGCAGACCATCAGCCAAGTGGGCGGATGATAATGAGGCCGTAGAGGGAAAGACCTGGATGCGAATCGCACAGAACTGACTGGAGTGACGTTTGAGGGAGGAGGCTTATACCCAGCTTTTATTTAAGCTGCCAATGATGATGATGATGATGAAGAAAATGTAAACTGACCACAGGGCGTGGCGTGGGTCGTCAACTGACCCTTAAACCGTGTTCTTATTAGTTAGGTAAATGCTGCTAACATAATATGTTGTGACATAAACAAATAAAATTACATGTAATCAACAAATACTTAATCAATCAAGACTGAATCATCATAAGCTATTATGCCTCATATAACTATGCCAAAATATCGGGAAACAATTAACTCACAGATAAATATCCCGTTATCAGTGAAAACAGTAGAAAAAGTTGTAATTGTTTATGTTTCAGATATCGAGTATTTCTAGGACAGATGTACCCGATGAGTATGACTGACATGAGACTGATAGACAGTAAGATATCACCGACTTGGTGCCAGGTAGGTGTGTAAATTTTGCTTATTTTTGTACTCTAGTAAAGCGTTTGACCTTCTCGACCACGAGATTCTTCTAATGTTGTGTCAAAAGTATAGTATTATTTTATCTGTAATCAAAAGTAATACATAGTCATAATTTCTTGTAGCTCTTGTTTAATATCGAAAATAAATCTAACTTAATCCGTAGGTATGATTGCCTTCAATACTGCACAGGATTAGTAAGGTAGGTATTGCACAAGGTCCTTGGCTTGGACCCTTACCTTTCATATTCAAAACGTTTATAAGTCCAAAAGTTGACCTTAAATTTTGCATAACTAGAATTACATTGTCATCATTTAAATGTTATATTAACAAGTCACCTTACGAAAGCTACTACGAAATAACGATGTTTTTATTTCCGTATCATCATTAGCGTACAGAAAGTCCACTGCTGGACATAGGCGTCCCCCATAGAATGTCACGACGAACGGTTTTGAGCCGCCTCCATCCACCGCCTTCCTGCGACCTCTATGATGTCTATACACACATACATACATACATTAACTCACCACCGTTTCCCGAAGGGGTAGGGTAGGCTGAGACCACAGATTTCCACTTGCTGCGATCCTGACACACCTCTTTTGCTTCATTCACTCTCATCACATTCTTCATACATGCTCGTCGGTTAAGGGTACTCTTGACCTGGCTTTTTTTCAGAACCTCTCCGATCTGGTCTGAATACGTTTGCCGAGGTCTTCCCTTCCCACTGTCCCATTCACGCTCGTCTTATGCACCCGTTTCGTCAATCTACTATCGTCCATGCTTTCTAAATGCCCAAACCATCTAAGCATACCTTTCTTAATCCTAGTAATAACGTCTTCTTTAATTTCACAACGCAATTATAATGACACAATTTATAATCTCTATGGTCCATCGAAAGGGGGATTCCTCTTTTGCGTTGTTCGGTTATTTTCATAGACATAGAATTTTCGCTACGCATGGTTATTTCTGTATAATGAGGGCAATTCATTTTCAAATAAAAAAAAATAGTTTGATTTGGCTCGATAGATGGCGCTGACTCAAATATACTTGTCAAAATAACAAATGCATTGTATCACTACGTTGTTGACGTTGACATTTCACTTTATTTTGACAGAGATAATTTAGCTTGTACAGAGCTGGCGCCATCTATTTTCAAGGCTATAAACATGATGTGAAACGGCCGTGAAACCCCTCATTTAAGGAAACTAGCAAAATAAAATATTTAACTATCTTATTTAAGATATGCCTAAATATTTATCTTGACACGTGTCAAAGTAAAACATACGATTTACATAACATTTCTTTCCTTCGAATACCTACCTACATAGTTGTTTTATCTTCTTATAGGCTTATTTATACTACACTCAGACAAGTGATAATAAATTCTAGATACTGGTATCGTTCGTCGCCTTGTAGGTACACAATAACTGTTTTATTTTAAGCCTTCAGTATGAAGCCTTCACACACGTGAATCCCTTATTTGTTGCAAATTTTCTCCAAATATGGGAACAAATTATCTAACTGAAAATAATGCAGAAGCAATCAACAATTAAGCAAATAGTCAAATTTTGTGTTAGCTCCCGCTTGTTTCAAAGAGCTAACCCATCAAAGAATAATATTAAAATATCTGCTTAAAAGTTATAGGAATTTATAGTTCATAGTAATTGAAATGTATAATATGACTTGTTTGTCTCCTAGCGGCAGGTGGTCCGTTCGAATGCGACCTTCAACGCATTCGTGGTGCCAGGTCATCCAGAAATGAGCCAGGAATTGGTTCCGGTTTCTATGACCAGAGAACTGGAGTTGGAAGACGATATGAAGGAATACTGGGGCTTCTATCTGCTGAAAGGTTCTAGTGTGACTGTGTCGGCTTGCACGAGGTCAGTACTGTACAAAAAAAAACAAAAACCTTCTTTGTTTTGGACTTAGATGGTATGTTGATAAAAGACAGGGATGGGGAAACATTTTCCTTTGCGTGCCAATATTTACTAATGAAATATATATAGCGGGCCAGTATGTTTGATTTTTGACTATAGTTACCTATATTTTTTACTTAAATCACAGAATATATACAGTAAATAAAAATATTGATAAGTAGGTATGTATTTTCTGAAACACTTATTTATTATGCAATATTACAAACTATTGAAATAAGACAAATATTGCAAATTAGAAGCCTTAGGAGTGCTGATCTTTGTGGGGACATGGAACTGTTTTGTTTCTGCATGATTTCTAACGATAAGAAAACTTCACATGATTTTTATTTGATGGTCGCGGGCCGGAGATGGCCCGCGGGCCGTAGTTTCCCATCCCTGATCTAAGACAATGGCTTATTAGTTAGAAAATTTGTAAGCTATGATCTAAAATTATAACGCCTTTATCCAATATCAAATTCAAATCATGATTTTCAATTTTCTTTCGTATGTTGTCAATTATACTTCATTCTTCTTTTCTGTAACTTTTCAGATGGCCAGGAGCCTCTCTCATCATGATAAAAGGCTACAAGCACCTCCAGGAGTGCGCGTACATCGGGGACGACTCTTCAGAAGAACTTGATGAACTTCTAGAGGCATATAGTTTGGGCCTGATGAGTAATACCACGCTGATGGAGAAGATCGAAGACCTTAAGAAAGTAGATGGAAAGGCTAACGATCCTGGTAAAGATCTTATAGATCTATAGAAGATCTTATCCTATGTTTTATCTGACTTTTCTTCGCATCTGGCATACTAAAATCGTCGGGATTTATATGATCATGAAATCCGTATAATTCTGTAAAACTCTTTGAAATGTACAAACAAACAGAAAGAGATAAATAAGTTGTTTTATGTAAAAATACATCAGAAAACTTAGTAAACAGTAGTAGTCGTTTTATGAGTAGTACCTAGATCTTTTTTGTGAAAGAGTTCGTCCGGGAAAGTTCTAACACTATACCTATTTCTGCCACAAAGCAGTAGTGCTTGGATTGCTTTGTTCCGGTTCATATTCAAAATATGAACTACAAAATTACAGACACATGAGACTTTTCATCTTTGTGACTCGGGGTGGCGGGCGCAGTGCAATGCCACATAGGGTGCGTCCTAGGTGGACGTGACTTATGAGGTAATGCATTTTTAAAGGCGGAGGTCACCGCTCAACATCAGGTCATCATTCATACAGTAAAAAAAACACTATATTACGATACTTGCAACTACTCGTACATTATATACTTACAAAGGAAACATTCAAATACAAAAAATGCAAATACAAAAAACTTTATCAAAGATCTATTAAAGTATTAACTATTTTATGAGCTCGTTCATCTCAAAACTGATAACTTAGATAAATACTACAATAATTATATCATATAGAAGGCAAATTGATAAAGTCCACAGAATATTATACCCAAGTTCCATTGGAAAATAATTTGAGTATCAATATTAAAATCTTATATTTCAGAAACAATGAGAAGACAAAAAGCAGGAGTCAGTTTCCACGACCCAAAAACTGTTGTAAACGTGACGTCATCGGAGAATGATCCTAATCTCGATGTCACTGATCATGATCCGAAGGTTAGTAATACATATTCCGGGCAACCACAAGGACAAGATCGTTCTCTTCATAAACCTGTTGTTATTATTTGAACATAACTTATACCACACACTACCCAATGACCAATAAAAATATGATAAAAGATATGACTATCCAATGACCAAGGCTAGAGTGAATAGGTGCCTTCTAGACCTTTGTGCTCCATCTTCGGCCACATCGTTACTCACCAACAAGTGAGATCGTGGTCAAATAAAGGTCTATAAATAATTTAAAAAAAAAAAAAAATGTATACCCGTGTATACATCATTTTAGGGTTTAAAACATGATCACATAATCAAATTAACGATTCTAACACACAAATATTTTCTTAATCGACTACTCTACCTGCTATCAAATTGGATAAAACCAAAAAAACCTGACGAAAAGGTAATTTAGCCAACATTGACAGGAAAGAAGAACAAACTACCAAGGTAGTCAAAGGTTAAAAATCTGTACTAATATTTTCAGGAGCTCCAAGAAATCCTGGAGCATCTACACGCCATCCGCCAAGCAGCGAAGGACGAACAGCTGAAGTTCTACCACCCACCGTCGCACCTGATGCAGCTACCAGCTCTGCATAGACATAGAGACGCCAATGTTGATAAGGACGAGCGAAGATGGCTGTCTTTTAAAGGTATGCTTGCTAGATAATATTGCTGTGCCCTAGCAAAGTTCAACTCGAAGCCATCACTTTACGATCTTCTAAATATTTAAATCGGGTCTGGTTGTAGTAGTACCACGGTACTCGTATGTTCCTGACATCCACTGTACAGGGAATCCGGAACTTTACCGTAAATTGTATAGCAATGACGAATCTGAAGATGCAGTGTAGGGCAGTCCCCATCCGATGGAGCGATAGTACTACAGTCGTGGGCTAAAATTGATGAAGAATACCTCTATGTATGTTCAACAGTAGACCTTATCCAACTAATACACAACACCATACTTATTCCTACTTACTTAATCTGGGGATTGGCATCCGACACGAGACTGCGCCAAATGAGAATTCATGATTCCTTTTTGTCCGATGAGTCGAACCATGGATACCCGTATTTCCTTTTAGTCCGATGAGTGGGACTATGAGAATAAGTTATACAGGAATAAGATTGCAAGTCATACAACTAGATTGGCTAGAGTTCGTAAGTCGTTCATAGGACAAAGCTCTAAGTTCTTTAATAAACTACCTGACCATATTGTTAATTTGTCTGAGAATAAATTTAAGAAAATTGTGAAGACTGTTTTATTAAAAAAGGCTTACTACAAAGTAAAATATTACATAGATGACAAAAGAGCCTGGGACTGTACTAATATTTATTCTGTGCCTGGGAGCTCAGCACATGATTCTTAAGACTGCTATATTTTTTATTGTTCAACCTACTTGTGGTTTGTGTACCTAACCTAGGTGGGTACTGTATTTTATTTTGTAACTACCGTTGTGTCTATTTTCTATTTGTTATAAAATTAACTTCTTGACATTGTAAAAATGTGCATTTACCTTTTATTTGTAAATCACTTACTTACGAGAAATAAATGATTGATTGATTGAGTGATTCCTCGCTGTCCAATGAGTAGGACCAACAGGAAAAAAAGTTCACGTCGTCCGATCTAGCGGACTATGCTGTCGGACCACGCGTTTACAGCCCAACTTTCTCTATTTTGCGCAGTTTCTCGCCAGCTGGTGGTATCAAGAAAATATTAATCACGTAAGCTAGTTTTTACCAAAAAAAATTGTTTCATATTTTCAAACAGGTTTCTGCAATTATTTATTTCCAGATATCGATGGAAACAACAGTGAAGTTATGCCAAAAGAAGACCGCTCTGAAGCAGTAGCTACAATAGAACCGAAACAGACAGACAAACCTTCAGTTAATACTTTAAAAAGCACTGAAAACCATACAACGATCAATATAGCTACAGAATCTACCGTCAAAAAAATAGTTCATAACAGCATTGAAAGTAAAAATACTCCAAACAGAAGTATTGAAATCACTACGCAGCGAACAGACAAGTTTAAAGACGAAGTTCTTAATGAAAACAGAGTAGATAAGAAAGAAGATACAAAAACCGGAACTGTAGATACACAAAACCCAGATGAAGATACACTTGGATTGAAAGCAGTTGAAACAGAATACTTAACTACGGTAAGTGGTTTTTTCATGCCGTCTTTATATTGTTCAAGGACGTCACTGAAATAGGTTTATAGATAGATTTATATATGATAAATCATCATCAGGCTACAGAAGTCCACTGCCGGGCATAGGCCTCCCCCATAGAATGCTGAACATAAGTTCATGGCATACCTATGCATGTACACGTTGGAAACGATATTATCGAAGTTGTTGACCACTATGTCTATTTGGGCCAAGCGATTCCACCAGATTATTGATAGAAGTCGAAAAATACTTTATTGCACACCATAATTCAAAACATTTTTACAAAAAAAAACTAAACATGTCGCCGGTCTTAAAATATATAACCTGGGTCTCTTAATTATATAGGGGTTTTAAATACATCTAGAGCTATATAGATACATCTATTCTGTATTGTTGGAATGAAAAATTATTTACTGCATTTAGACCGCTATCATAGAATAAATAACCGGTATAAAAGTGTATTATTCATAATCTGCATGTGTATAGTTGAATAATCAGATTGTGAAAATCATCGTGATAATCATTTTGTAATCAAAATTACTTTCTTCTATTTGTATGAATTTAGTCACTTTTTTTTTGTTACGTGACTCAAATTTACCTATGGAACCATTATTGGATCACTTTATTGTCCGTCTGTCTGTCAAGACCTTTTTCTCGGCTAAAGGTATCAAGTTGAAATAAAGTTTATAGCTTAAGTATTGTAAAAAAACAAGTTTATATTTGAAGGCATTTAAAAGATACGGTAGGTGCGGAGTCCATTATACTCTGGATACAGTCTTTCAAAGTATCATACAACTTACAAACAGACTGGTAGACCAAAATCATAGGGTTCTTCTTGTTGATTGTTGATCTTTAAAGTTAAGTCATGTAGCCCAACTGCATAGGGTAAAAGTCTGAGCGTATTTTTTTTTAAATGTTATGCGTTGTCACTTTAGTACCAAAATAACGCATCAGGGTACGAGTCTTGTTATTCTGCTTGATCTTATTTATCTTGGGAGTGAGTCGGCCCGTCATTGGCCTCGCCTACGCTTATACCTTGATATCCTGGATTTTTCTATGGGTTTCTCTTTTGAGTAGAGTATTTATCGAAGAAAATTGAATCGATATGATAATACGTCAACTTCTGTTTGATATATGAGTAACATTAGTGAAGATACGGCAAAAAGCTATTCAATAATAAGTTTAGGTACATAGCAGCTGATCAAATTTTAGTAATAGCATAAATGACTTACCTAGTCTTATTTTTATCAAAAAAACTAACGCGTTGTTAACCTTATCAGTGGTAATTTAGATTGTCATTAGACGCACTTCAGTACCTACCTAATAAATATTATACAGAGGAAATTAAATGTTTAAACATCTATCTGATGTTTTGTAGGCTTTTCATCAGTACCTATAACGCGTAATATTTGGTTTTGAGATCTCGAAAACAGCTCTAACGACGATTTTGATGCAGTTTGCTATAAAGAGGTTTTTGGGGGCGAAAACTCGAACAAACTCGGAAACTCGATATAGGCGATATTACACAAAAAATATAACTTTTCACTATTTGCTAATCTGTGTCAGTCAATACAGAATATTGAATAGTTTGATATTCCACGCTAGGAAGATGGACTAAAGGCAATGATTCCACGCTAGGAAGATGGACTAAAGGCAATGATTCCACGCTAGGAAGATGGACTAAAGGCAATGATTCCACGCTAGGAAGATGGACTAAAGGCAATGATTCCACGCTAGGAAGATGGACTAAAGGCAATGATTCCACGCTAGGAAGATGGACTAAAGGCAATGATTCCACGCTAGGAAGATGGACTAAAGGCAATGATTCCACGCTAGGAAGATGGACTAAAGGCAATGATTCCACGCTAGGAAGATGGACTAAAGGCAATGATTCCACGCTAGGAAGATGGACTAAAGGCAATGATTCCACGCTAGGAAGATGGACTAAAGGCAATGATTCCACGCTAGGAAGATGGACCAAAGCACGCCTGCTGCTAATATAAACTAGAATTTCGAACAGGCTTGTTCTGAATTAAAATTGCTTGAACATAGTAGCACAAGTTTTTGATGTGTAAAATCTTTCCTCTCGCTTTCCTACAATCTGAGGGAGTGATTTCGTGAAAAGGGACGGAAGTGTGTAACAGGAAGCGCTATTTTCCATGTTGCTTGTTACCAAGGAGGTGAGATTTCAGATGAAACACATCATATGCGACTACTCTAAGGCTCACTCTTTTTTTATTTATTCAATAGTACTAGTACAAAATTATACCACTTGAAATGTGAGCATCAGATTTAAGGCTAAAGCTCTGTTTCACAATCAATAAGTAAAGTTCTAAGTAAGCTACTTCAAATATTACTGCTCAGCAAACAAGTATTTCAGTTCCACAATCCCTCAATAGTGTTAATCACCACTTTATCTGCTCAGTGAATTAAAAGTTAAAAGACAGACAACAGCTAAATTACGTCACTATCGTGAGTGAGTTTCTATAAAAACTTAAACCTTTACGTATTGATTCACAAGCAGCGCCCCGCGGTTTCACCCGCATCAGTCTCGATCCCGTGGGAATATCGGGATACAAATGAGCCTATGTGTTATTCCGGGAGTCTAGTTATCTCCATTCCAAATCCTTTCAGTAGTTTTTACTTGAAAGAGTAACAAATATACATCCATCAATCCTTACAAACTTTCGCGTTTATAATATTAACACACACACAACACTACACAATAGACTTTATATTAGAGTAAATTTTATTTTTATATAGTTTTTGAAGTATTTACATTCTATTTGTAACGACTGTAATTTTAAAAAGTCAATCACATACGGGAGAGAACTGTTTCCTGGGCCTCGCTCTGCGTGGGCTGGCTCACGCTTTTCCGGGAGACAGGGCTACATCTATATATTATCATGTTATGGTCAATAAACATTTCTTATTATTATTATTATTATTAATAGGATTTCATTTTCATTTCATTTATTTATTTATTATCACACAAGTTACAAGTAATTTAGCAATCAAGGGTTTTTAAAAATACATAATGGCTTGGTTAACATTAAAATACACAACTATAGTAATACATTACTATACAGCACCTACACAAAATCAAAAAAAAAATGTGTTGTAGGTGCTGATATCCTGCAGGTATTAAAAACAAGCGTAGCCATATCATCACCATCGTACAAATTGTGATTGTGATGTGAAACAATGCCTTTTTTTTGTAAGTTAGTTACTATACAAACTTAAACCTTTAGTTATTGATTGTGAAAGAAAGCCTAAATAAATAAGCATAAAGTGCTTTTCCTATGTTATAGTAAGCTAAGCGCCTAAAACTATTGAGTGAGCACTGGTATAGGTTAGCTGCCAATTAAAGAGCAGGCTCCAAAAATAATCCGTTTCTTTTCTCAATTTACAGGCAAACAATCCCGAGCCAAACTCCAGAGAAGTGTTCGAAGATGTCCTGAAGAGGCTGCAAGCTTTAGGCGACCGAGGCAAGCGAGTGCTGGTGAAGCTGCACGAGACTATGGGCGTGGAGTACACTGAACAGGTAAAGGATACAAACTCCAGAGAAGTGTTCGTAGATGTCCTGAAGAGGCTGCAAGCTTTAGGCGACCGAGGCAAGCGAGTGCTGGTGAAGCTGCACGAGACTATGGGCGTGGAGTACACTGAACAGGTAAAGGATACAAACTCCAGAGAAGTGTTCTAAGATGTCCTAAAGAGGCTCCAAGCTTTAGGCGACCGAGGCAAGCGAGTGCTGGTGAAGCTGCACGAGACTATGGGCGTGGAGTACACTGAACAGGTAAAGGATACAAACTCCAGAGAAGTGTTCGTAGATGTCCTGAAGAGGCTGCAAGCTTTAGGCGACTGAGGTAAGCGAGTGCTGGTGAAGCTGCACGAGACTATGGGCGTGGAGTACACTGAACAGGTAAAGGATACAAACTCCAGAGAAGTGTTCGTAGATGTCCTGAAGAGGCTGCAAGCTTTAGGCGACCGAGGCAAGCGAGTGCTGGTGAAGCTGCACGAGACTATGGGCGTGGAGTACACTGAACAGGTAAAGGATACAAACTCCAGAGAAGTGTTCGAAGATGTCCTGAAGAGGCTGCAAGCTTTAGGCGACCGAGGCAAGCGAGTGCTGGTGAAGCTGCACGAGACTATGGGCGTGGATTACCTACACTGAACAGGTAAAAATGATATAGGTGCAAGTGAAGCGACATTCAATTTTGTCGTTAAGTCGCTAGGGGACACTGTACAATAATAACAACATTTACTAGTTAAATATATATTAGTATTTTTAAACGAATTTATAAAAAGTCTGTACTCATTTAGCGTATTTAAACATAATCTAGCGAATCATATATATTTGCAGATATTTGTTCAGGGTGTTCTGGGTATTTTCTATGTAAGTATAATACAAAATATCTAGGTATCTATGTAATATATTGTATTAAGTATATCAGTTATCTAGTACTCGTAACACAAGCTCTGCTTAGCTAGGGGCTAGATAGCGTTGTGTGAACTGTCCAGCATTATTTATTTATTTATTTATATTCTTAGTATGTAATCATTCACTGCTTGACATAGACATTAAAGGACCTACATTTGGATTATTATAAGTTTACATTGACCTGAGTGACATTTGTCTTTTTGAGAATATAAACTGTTTAAACCTAACCTAATTTATGTACCTAATGTATGAAAACTGTTGTTGGAAAACTGAACCCGCTAGATTATTACGTATTATTATTAGTATTATTAGATTATTACGTATCGTAGATTATACGATAATCGCGCTATTTTTGCTATCGCATTGCTATTGCAAGATACGTAATAAACTAGCCGGTCGTCAGTTTTTTATTCTAAAATTTACTTTTTCTATTTATAATGTTCCAGGAATCCACCAAACCTGATATAATGGCAGCGGTGCAAGGCAGCAGTGAGGAGCTGGACCGCTTGCGCAGAGTACTAGTCGAGGCTATCGATGAGGAGAGCACGAAGACGCAGAGACAACGTACGCTCCTATATTATTTTACTGCTTTGTTTGACTACACTGTCGCGCTGCGGGCGAGTAGCCAGCTGAGCTGCGAGAGGTTGCGGATTCAATTCCCGCTCCGGGATAAATATTTGATAATATAACAGATATTTGTTCAGGGTGCTTCTGGGTATTTCCTATGTAGGTATGATAAAAAATATCTATCTATGTAATGTATTGTATTAAGTATATCAGTTATCTAGTACCCAAAACACAAGTTACGGCTACATAATAATGTGTTGAACTGACCAGCATTATTTATTTTTTACTGCTTGGTTCTCAGTTTTTTTTTTACTTTTTAGTCAAATTCATGGCTTTTAACGTGTTTTTTCATATAAGTAACTGATTCCTTAATATTTATTTTTCAGAGAAACGCCGTGATACGATGCAGGAAGCCAGAGCCAAGAGAGAGCTGATGCTGGGTCAGATCGAACTGGAGCGCCAACTGAACGAAGATGACGAAGCCAGGGACTATGCGGCAGAAGAAGTAAGCATACACCTTGGAGTATAGAATAAACCAGAACCCATGTCACGCGTAAAAACTGTCACCACACAAGTTTCAGAATAGATTCTCCCAGTCTGTCTATGGCCGGCCGTGCGGCTAGTCGTGTCGAACTCGAATGATTTTCTTGTGAATATGCCGTTGTGTGTCGTTTTTTGTCAGAATTTTAACATGTGGGAACATGTAAAAATTCTGCTAGGCGTAAAAATAAAAAGGATTAAATCACATACATGTCAGTATTCATATATTTTTAATTTATTATACATCAGTCATTTTAATATATTTTTGGTTTCAATAATTTGTTTTTTTACCATTCATTCTTTGGAAAAAAGTTATGCGGCCATTTTGTCATTGTTGCCAACATCACCAAAACCTGGTGGGAAGTATGCCTATCATACTTCGGGTCGGGTCAGGCATTGTGTTTTGCCGACACAGTGCCCCGTACTAACAGCATCGTACGCACCTTCTGGTTTATTTTATATTCTAAGGCATAGGTACACAAGATAAGACATAAATAGACATGGATTTTGATAGTAGTAGAGCTTTTTGTGAGTTCGTCCGGGGAAGTACTACCACCATACCTATTACTGCTGCAAAGATAGTGATTGCATTATTTGCATTGCTGTGTTCAGATTTGAAGGGACTCAAATTCAACTCTAATCTCTAAACGAAAATAAAAATAAATAAAATAAAAATAAATAATGCTGGACAGTTCACACAACATTATCTAGCCTCATGCTAAGCAGAGCTTGTGTTATGGGTACTAGCTCCACTGGCTTGACCCATTCCAAAGCTCTTATTAAAGCCTTCGATAAGCGGAACACCAACCGTATCATAGCGCTGAGTAGGAGCCTTAACAAGCACATGTTCAAGTGAAGGTTATGCGAAACGCAATCCTGCAGACTCTGTGATGAGGCGGATAAAACGCCTCTTCATCTGCTAGGTGAGTGTGGACCACTAATGCACAAACGCAGCATTCATCTGGGCAAACACATTCTCAGCCCGGATGAACTGAAAGAACTCGCCCCTAAGAAAATCCTACAGTTCCTAGCAGCTGTAGGTCTTAGCGGTGAACTGTAAACGCCCTGTCCAGGGGCGGTATGTAACAAGTGGCGATCACAATAGGCCTAACTGATCGCAGTGATACAATAGCCACAATAAGCTAATAAAAAAAATGGGTAGGTACTAGATAACTGACATACTTAATACAATAGGTTACATAGATCGATATTTTTTATTATACATAGAAAATACCCAGAACACCCTGAACAAATATTCTCAGATCGTACTAATATTTGTTCCGAGGCGGGATTCGAACCCGCAACCTCCAGCGTCGCAGGCGAACCTTCATCCGCCGCGCCATAGAGGTCGTCAAAATATGTAATGCCGTTTACAGCTTTCTAATACTAAGAGACGTATGGCGTAACTATAAGGGTTCCTTCCTTGTCTTGTTGACTAAAGAACCATACAAATGTTGCAAATTAAAATACCTATGGTCTTCCTAACTTCCAGGGTCTGGATCCTGATGGCTACGCTGAACACCACTCCCAAGTGAACGAGACCACTCCATTCGACATGTCCAACTCTGAGTTCTGGTCGTCATTCTCCAGCAGTGAAGAGGCGTTGCTGGAGTGTGCCGGCTTGATCCTGAATCTGCCGCTGACGCCGCACAGTGGGTGTCGCGCTGACGCGTCTGAAGATGAAAGTTTTGCAGCTGCTAGAGCCAACGCACTTACATACAGGTGAGAATCAACATTGGTCATCAATATCCTCCTCCTCGCGTAGTTCCTCAATGCTGAGGGTCGTGACCTTCTGCCGGCGATGTTGCGCCAGTGAGATCTGTTGCCAGCGAGCTGCACGGCTTCGTAGAACTTTTAATCGAGAGTGGTGCTGATCTGGTCTGACCAACGTAACGGCCTCTTTCCCTCAATTTTGCCAGTGATGATCAGCTTCTCTAAGTTCATCAATCTCCAATGGAGTGTTGTACATACATACATAAATAAATAAATAAATAATGCTGGACAGTCCACATAACATTATCTAGCTCCAAGCTAAGCAGAGCTTGTGTTATGGTTACTAGATAACTGATATACTTAAAACAATACATTAAATAGAAAGATATTTTTTTATTATAAATTGAAAATACCCAACCTAAAAATAGAACAACCTAAACAAATATCTGCAGATCGCACAAATATGTGTTCCGAGGCGGAAATCGAACCCGCAACCTCCTGCGTCGCAGGCGAACCTTCGCCCGCCGCGCCACAGAAGAATTAATAAAGTCACGCCTCTTTCCCGGAGAGGCACGGCCACAGATTTCCACTTGCTACGATCCTTAATATTCGCTTCATTCACTCTCATCTCATTCTTCATACATGCTCGTCGTCAAAGGTACTCTTGGCATGGCCTTTTTCCAGAACGTCTCGGTCTGAATACGTTCGCTGAGGTCTCCCCTTCCTAATGTCCCATTCAAGCTCGTCTTATGTACCCGTTTCGTCAATCTACTATGGTCCATGCTTTCTAAATGCCCAAACCATCTAAGCATACCTTTCTCAATCCTTGTCACTACGTCTTCAATTTCAGAACGGTCAACAATGGAGTGTTTTATTGTTACTTTTGAGAAATCTCTTCAGGGCAATAATGTATGAGGAGAGTTTTAATGACGGAACAAGCAGATGGACCACCTGATTTTAAGCCTCAGTATTTAACAATGCATTACCACATAGATCTCGTCCACCTAGGACGCGCATTATTCGGCATTGCACTGCGCCCGTGACCCAAAAGATTAAAAGTCTCATGTGCCTGTTATTACACTGGTGAGAGCAATGAATTTAAATATCATAAGGTATACTGCTGCGGTGTGTCCGGCCTAAGAATTTACTCCTCCGTCTCCTCCCATGGATGTCGTAAGATCACCCGGACTTATTTGTAAGATTTGTTGGCATAATATATATTATGTCCTGGCTGCTAGTTTATTTAAGGAATGTGTTAATACTGGAAGAACGTGTTAGCAGAGTTATTCGTGGGAAGCAATGACGGCGATAAGCTCACCACTTGGCAATTCAATTTCCCACTATGTTGCACCATAGTGGGCACCACGTTGAAAAGAGGCCCATTTGAGGCTCTGCCTACCCTTTCGGGGAAAAATGGCGTGTGTTTGTATGGAGGTATACCGCCAGTTACAGAATGGATATCTTTGATCTTTGGGAGTTTGAATCATCTTCCGCACTTGTTCTCGAGGCACCACACAGGCGTAAGTACTACGTAACACACTAGTAGTAAGAAGGATCATCAAATAAAGCCGAGCCGTGTTTGTTGCCTGATCCTTCTAGGTTTGGTCGCATTGGAACAGGAGTCAATTTGTTTTTATAAGACGATTCAAAATGATCCTTGTGGTTTCAATGAATAAAATACTTTTGAATTTAGCTTTGACTATAAGAATCGCAAACGATGGGAAATAAAATCGTAAAATCGAGCGTTAGCAAAAAGTGAAGCCGTTATGTTTTTGAAAAATAACCATGCTCGTTCAGAGTAAACTACAGTCACGCGTCGTAGCTAACACACTAGCTTGTTACAAGCTTTTTTGTATGTAATGTATGGAATTTGGATGGAATCTTGCAACTGAATTTTAAAGAAGTTGAGGATACTCAACCGATTGAACTGAAATTTGCCATACCTGACAAGTTCCGATTACAATACAATATTATGGTGACAGCGAGCTTATCTGATAATGGAGACAACGGAACTCCTCGATGGATTCCTAATAGTAGACTGGCCGTGTTTAGGTTCATTTTGATAAGCACACGGTTACGATAACAAATTTTATAAAAGATTGTATTGAAAAAAAAAAAACTCAAAAAACTTGTTTTCGCTAAAGAAAACCAAATTCTGTCCTCTCTTCCAGGGTGCCAGCCAACGGCTACTATTTCTTCGTATTCAACTCTGAAAACGAAGTCCAGAGGAACTTCATCCGAGCGAGGTTTGACCTGCAGAAGACCAAGTACGAGATCGCCAGGACTAAGCTCAGGGAGTGTACTAACAGCACTGAGAGATGTGACCTGCCACTCGACATATTCTCTAGCCAGAAGGTAGATATTATTTTTCAACACACTTGCTCATAAAGTGGCTCTAATTTCACCGCAATTAGGCACATAATGACTCCTGTAATCAAACTGTGACATTTTTATTGCTATTATTAACAAGTGAGTTATAGGGACAGTTGAACATTTACACAGAGTGTGTATTTCTGTTTTATTATTATTTTCTTCACTAGTAAGTTGAAAAACGTCGTGTGATACACGTGTGTATTGATGATTACCGTCCTCGGCTCTCTTAAGACCCTCACCTAACGGCTCGGGTCTCAATGGCGCCTCAGCGGTAATCATCAACATTACACACTTGTACCCTAATGTACTATTACAACTTTGCTAAGACGCTGGCAACAGACAAATCCTGTCACTATCTAATATATTAAAATTCAGGTAAGTTAGAAAGTGACAGTATAGCGCTTGCGATACGAATAGTGAGCGAAAATACTGAAAAACATTATTTAAGGTGGTTGCTTTTTCATACTAACGTATTTTACAAAATATGGGTGAACAGAGTATAATTTTACAGTGAAATGACTGTAAAGTTGTAAATACAATCACACATTAAACTTCGATGTAATTTTCGCTATTAATCCACTGCTTTCTCCTACCAAGTATGATTTGCCGCAAATAATTACCAATATAAAAGCCACAAAAAAAGCATGTAATTTTACAGTCATTTCACTGTAAAATTACCAAAAAAAGCATGTAATTTTACAGTCATTTCACTGTAAAATTACATGCTTTTTTTGTGGCTTTTATATTGGTAATTATTTGCGGCAAATCATACTTGGTAGGAGAAAGCAGTGGATTAATAGCGAAAATTACATCGAAGTTTAATGTGTGATTGTATGTGATTTTCATTTTTATTGTCTCGCTGTAGGTGTGGAAAAGTAGAGTATGCTCCTCTGGAATAACGCCTGTCTTCGTCTTTAGCAGCTTGAATCCCTCGTTTCACTCAGGACTCTACTTACTAGAGTCCCTCGTTACGCTCAGGGTTCTATATGCCGCCCGCGCCGCGGCCTCTGCTTTATGCCCTCAGTGCATAATAACGCCTGTCTTCGTCTTGGGCAGCTTGAACCCCTCGCTCCACTCAGGACTCTACTTACTAGAGTCCCTCGTTACGCTCAGGGTTCTATATGCCGCCCGCGCCGCGGCCTCTGCTTTATGCCCTCAGTGCATAATAACGCCTGTCTTCGTCTTGGGCAGCTTGAACCCCTCGCTCCACTCAGGACTCTACTTACTAGAGTCCCTCGTTACGCTCAGGGTTCTATATGCCGCCCGCGCCGCGGCCTCTGCTTTATGCCCTCAGTGCATAATAACGCCTGTCTTCGTCTTGGGCAGCTTGAACCCCTCGTTCCACTCAGGACTCTACTTACTAGAGTCCCTCGTTACGCTCAGGGTTCTATATGCCGCCCGCGCCGCGCCCTCTGCTTTATGCCCTCAGTGCATAATAACGCCTGTCTTCGTCTTGGGCAGCTTGAACCCCTCGTTCCACTCAGGACTCTACTTACTAGAGTCCCTCGTTACGCTCAGGGTTCTATATGCCGCCCGCGCCGCGGCCTCTGCTTTATGCCCTCAGTGCATAATAACGCCTGTCTTCGTCTTGGGCAACTTGAACCCCTCGCTCCACTCAGGACTCTACTTACTAGAGTCCCTCGTTACGCTCAGGGTTCTATATGCCGCCCGCGCCGCGGCCTCTGCTTTATGCCCTCAGTGCATAATAACGCCTGTCTTCGTCTTGGGCAGCTTGAACCCCTCGCTTCACTCAGGACTCTACTTACTAGAGTCCCTCGTTACGCTCAGGGTTCTATATGCCGCCCGCGCCGCGGCCTCTGCTTTATGCCCTCAGTGCATAATCTACTATTTTTCGGAGATACTATTTCTTAACTTTGTAGGAGTCATTAATTTGTATTACCGTGCAAAGAATAGGAATATTGATTGATTAATAAGAACAATTAACATTTACAACGGTTTTTATGAGAACAAAGAAGCTCTTAATTATTTTTAAACACACTGAAAGTTGACCGAATCGAGACTGTAGTATCGTCAATTGACTGAAAAAACTGTATTCTGCTCAACAACAATACAATCTCCAGTGCTACAATTATCAATTGGCACGTGGTGCTTTTGAGGAACTAAATCTATAATCATCATAAACTGTGTCAAATAGCGCCACAACGGCGTCCACGCGTCCTCGCGCCAAGTAATACTGGTCGGACTGAACTTTCGATTCTTGCGACCATAGTAGTATAATGAGTAGTAGTATCATTAGTAGGATAATGCTTTATAATAATAGTAAAGAGTGAAAGAGAGATTTCTCAGAACTTTGAAACATTCAAGTTACAGTCACATTTCGATATAATCACATTCCGGGTTGTATTGTCAGTTAGTAAGTGTGGCACACGTAACATTTTGTGAACTTTAATTGTTTATTACGAGAATTGGGCTTCTGTTTTACAGATCATTTCTTTGCTTTATTGGCGTGACTTATGACCTACTCTAAGTTGGAAACCTTTTGGAAAATGGTAGGTTTTCCAAAGGAAAATGAAAAACTACACAGAATAATATTTCAACCGTTTCTGTTGTTCGTCGGATCAGTTTGAAGAATTGATTAGCTACGGCAAAAACACGCACGTGACTAGTTTGAGTAATTCGAAGACGAATAATGAACCTTGTACTAAAAGTAAGAGTATTGAGCAAGGCTTATGCTCGTTTTCACTAATCACGGGAAATACGAGTCGAAACATCACGCATTTCAAATAAAACAGTTTTGCACATAAATCAGTCAATTTGACGTGAAAATATATGTCGGATTTCAATCAGCCAATTTTGAAAGAAACGTTTTCAGTTTCTAACTAGGTAATTTCATTTGTGTTTTTAAAAGTTATGTCGTATAATTTTACAAATGTGGGACATGTGTGGCGTAGTAGATAGAAGTGTACATATTGCGTGTATTTTCGGAATGGCGGATTTTGTCTTCCAAAACCTTGATTTTCGTAGACAAAACCTGCCACCATTTTGGGCACCTGGCACTCTTGACTTGACTTAGTTTTACTGGAATTTATTATTACTTGATATTCATTTGACATTGTTTAAATTATTGCAAATAATCCTCAGAAGCAATTAACAAAACACTAATTATGTCTAGGGATATTATATAAGCCGTATTATTATAATTTTCTCTCGTTATTTTGTCGCGAATTCAATGATTTTCTTTATTTTAGTTCAGTGGACATTCCAGAAAAACTGTGAAGCCAAAAACATTTGGATACTTTTGAAAGCATCTATCTCCTAAAGTTTTAAAGTAACAAAAATGTGAACTACATGCATACCTACAAATGTCAATAAAATACTAGTTATTACACAGAGTATCAAATATTGACTATCTTCAAGGTCCACATTCAGACGCCAACGATCTAAAATCTAGACGTATAAAAACGCTACCTTAGTAATATCAATATCCTTGTACAAAAATGCACAACAGTAATGTAAGTATTGATTTAAGTCTGAGGCCTGTCTCATGTTTTTGTTGAAAATTATCAATGTAGGATCAATAACAGAACATCATTTGAAAAATCTTCAACTACAGAATCACCCTTCGAGGCTTTTTACTTTGGTCGAAGGAATCACCATTATTTTCGGATAATAAACCTTTGTTCGCATAAACTACTTAAGTACTCGTAAAAGACATTATAAAGATTGCTGGAAGTTGTAAGATATCCTGGCTCCTATGGCATTCTATGGAGAGGCTTATGTCCAGCAGTGGACTTCCACAAGCTAATTAATGATGATGATTTACTAATTATGTACCGATATAATTTTTATTTTGTAAAAGAAAAAACAATACGAGCGTTTAAAAAATTAGTGATCGTAACCGTATGCTGATCAAAATGAGCCTAAACACGGTCAGTCTACTATTATCCATCGAGGAGTTCCGTTGCCCACCTTCCGTTTCCATCATCAGATCAGCTCGCTGTCACCATCATATGGTATTGTCATCGGAACTTGACAGGTATGACCTATGCCAAATTTCAGCTCAATCGGTTGAGGTTTTGAGGATAACTGCTTTAAAATTCAGTTGCAAGATTCCACCCGGATTCCACCCAGACAAACATAGGTAGGTACATACATTGCAAGTTAAATAATAGCTTGTAATAACAGCATAGGTATTAAATGTCAGTACCTAATCAATATAATATGACACACTTCGATAAAATATTCATTAAAAACTCTTATGTGCATCAGCTTTTTGCTCTAGTTGTTATCATTAAATGTTTTTTTTCATTTGAATGACAACTTTGAGATTGAAAGTAAAGTCCACCTCTATCTAGACCTACCGCAATGCTTCATCGTTAGTCTTAGTCGTCTGTTCATCAACTGCAGGGACTTAGGCCTCTTATCAGCAGGAACAAGTCCACCGCTCAATCGCAAGACAATCACAAGCTCAAGAACGGTATTATAGAGCCCTAAGTCTGAGCAGAGACTATGCCTCTCTCTGCGTGTTCTACCGTTTGTATAGTGGGTTTTGTTCCGAGGAACTGTTGGACATGATGCCTACAGCACCCTTTTTTCACCGCACCGCTCGCCATCGGCAGAGGAATCATCCGCACACCTTATAGTCAGGGTAGTCCCGGACTGTGCGGTTTCAGAGGAACTTCCTCCTGCGAACACTCAGGATGTGGAATGATCTCCCTGCAGAGGTTTTCCCCAGTGACTACAGTATGGGGTTCTTCAATAGGGGTGTTTGGAAATTTGTAAAAGGTCGGCCACGCGCGTGTGATGCCTACGGTAACCGTTTACCAACAGGTGGGCCGGGCCGTACGCTTGTTTGCAGCCTGCATCATCTTCCCGCGATGTCTTCTGTCTATCGGCTAATAGGGGCTGTCTACTAAGGTACCATTTTACGGGTTCTGCTCGCCATTCAAAAACCTTTTCTTCCAGCGGTAGTCCATTAGGAGTTTTCCTAGTGTAATTTTAGCATTATATTCTCGCTAGATGGCGTTGGCGACAGTTTTGGTAACAGTCAATACTTATTTCAAAATACGTAACTATCACAAAGACATTAATTATTACATAATTTTACAGGATTTTGTATTTTTTAAAGCTTTTTACGTTGGCTGAACGAAGTTCTCCACTGCCATGATACAATTTAAAAGTACTTAGGTAAATACCAAAAGTTACGCGAGTGCCATCTCTTGACGATGAAAGAACTAAACTGACAATGACACTTGGAAACTTCTAATTCTGGAGAAATGCTTTTATGAGTAGCAAGATGAGATAACTATAAACAAAAAAACTGATTGTTCTGGAAAAAACCTAATAATTCCTTTCTTTTGTCCCCAGGTTGTTCTAGAACTGCCCCTTCGCAACAACGATTCGCTTTGGAACGAGCAATTTGTGATCATCTCAGAATGCGAGCCACGGACCTCCATCTACCTCTTCTGTGTGCTGTCTGTGCCTGTTCTCATCATGGTCTTCGCTTTTCAATGAACACCAGCTGTGACTTGAACAGATTGAATTTGAATAGCTGTTTGGCTGGTGTTAAAATACCTCCACAAAGATTTTCCAAAACACCTAATGAGTGTCCTGAGCAATGATAATAACTATTATAATTTTCACTAGAAACGGGATATTTACCATGATTTTTGAGTTTTAAATCTTCCCGATATAACTATTGCTAAGGGCTTTTTGATAGATACAAATTCTGGAATATCAATAGAATCAAACTTTTTTTCACTAGAAGCGGGATATTTACCATGATTTTTGAGTTTTGATTGTTCCTGATATATCGGCACAGTTGCATATGCACAGCTTTGCGCCATGACTGAATGATGCAAAATAACAATAATGGCGAATTTACTATGAATTTATTAGATGTACTAGATTTATTGCTTAGTTTTGCTACAATTTAACAGCATAAAAAGTAAATTATTTTATAAAAAACGGGAAATTTTCACGTACCGTTAAATCGATGTAAGCACCGACATTGTTTCGACCCGTTTCGAGAGTCTTTTTCAAGGTGAGTGAACGCGATATGATATGATATGATATGATTCACGAAAGTTTTTATAGCATAAAAAGTATTTGAGAATAATTTTAATAGCGTATTAACAGGTCTTTTAACCCGGATCTAAGCTCAGAACTAACCAAGGTTTACTGAAGTGTAAACCTAACTACGTTTAAGGATTATTAGTTAGTAAGTTTAAAAAGTTACTAGCGGTGCTAAAATGAACCAATAGTTTTAAGAAACAAAAGTTGCCTATGTTAATCGTAGCAATAACTAATTACTCTTAGTGTCTATAAGTTAAATGTTAAAAGGTACATCTCTAATATAACAGGGAAAGTATTTTGATTATAATTTTAATTCGCAAATTAATATTCAGTACGTACCTACTCTAAGTTATTTAACGACATTTAAATCGTGATTTTATTCATTTATTCAGTGACATAATCGAGCCATTTTGTATATAATCATTTAATTATAATCGGTTATAAAACAGTATGATTTTTGTCATAGTCAACTGACTTATTGGGCGATAGAGGAAGCGTAAGAGATTTGCGAGCACCAATTACGTAAAAAAAAAAAAAAGTTAAAGACCAAGGCTCCCTGGGTGTTGTATTATTTCCTCCACGACGACCTCTGTGGCGCGGCGGGCGAAGGGTCGTCTGCGACGCAGGAGGTTGTGGGTTCGATTCCCGCCTCGGAACAAATATTTGTACGATCTGCAGATATTTGTTCAGGGTGTTCTGGGTATTTTCTACGTATAATAAAAAATATCTATCTATATAATGTATTGTAATAACTATATCAGTTATCTAGTACTCATAACACAAGCTCTGCTTAGCTTGGGGCTAGATAATGTTGTTTGAACTGTCCATATTTATTTATTAAATTAATATACAAATAAAGTGTGATTTATTGTTCAGGAGAAAAAAAAGTTGTAACTACAAAAACTTTAGGGTACGTTGCACATTTATTACTGATATTTAAAATTGTTTTCTCAAAAAATTTAAAGCAAGTTGATATGATCTATATAATGTAGATAAACATATGTTTTTTTCCAAGATTTTTCGATAAAGATTACTGTTACATAAGGTTTTTAATGTTTTATTCACATCCATCTACGCCTTGTTGGTGTTTACTGTACACAGCGCGGGTAGCTTGCGCGGGCTCCATGTGCAAGCTGCTAGCGTGGGCTTCATGCGAGGACTACCTACTTGCTCGTTTTGATACGATGGTTGCGGGTGACATACGGGTTTACAAGCTACTCGCACGGGTAATATGCACAGGTTACTTGCTCGTTTTGATACGATGGTTGCGGGTGACATACGGGTTTACAAGCTACTCGCACGGGTAATATGCACAGGTTACTTGCTCGTTTTGATACGATGGTTGCGGGTGACATACGGGTTTACAAGCTACTCGCACGGGTAATATGCACAGGTTACTTGCTCGTTTTGATACGATGGTTGCGGGTGACATACGGGTTTACAAGCTACTCGCACGGGTAATATGCACAGGTTACTTGCTCGTTTTGATACGATGGTTGCGGGTGACATACGGGTTTACAAGCTACTCGCACGGGTAATATGCACAGGTTACTTGCTCGTTTTGATACGATGGTTGCGGGTGACATACGGGTTTACAAGCTACTCGCACGGGTAATATGCACAGGTTACTTGCTCGTTTTGATACGATGGTTGCGGGTGACATACGGGTTTACAAGCTACTCGCACGGGTAATATGCACAGGTTACTTGCTCGTTTTGATACGATGGTTGCGGGTGACATACGGGTTTACAAGCTACTCGCACGGGTAATATGCACAGGTTACTTGCTCGTTTTGATACGATGGTTGCGGGTGACATACGGGTTTACAAGCTACTCGCACGGGTAATATGCACAGGTTACTTGCTCGTTTTGATACGATGGTTGCGGGTGACATACGGGTTTACAAGCTACTCGCACGGGTAATATGCACAGGTTACTTGCTCGTTTTGATACGATGGTTGCGGGTGACATACGGGTTTACAAGCTACTCGCACGGGTAATATGCACAGGTTACTTGCTCGTTTTGATACGATGGTTGCGGGTGACATACGGGTTTACAAGCTACTCGCACGGGTAATATGCACAGGTTACTTGCTCGTTTTGATACGATGGTTGCGGGTGACATACGGGTTTACAAGCTACTCGCACGGGTAATATGCACAGGTTACTTGCTCGTTTTGATACGATGGTTGCGGGTGACATACGGGTTTACAAGCTACTCGCACGGGTAATATGCACAGGTTACTTGCTCGTTTTGATACGATGGTTGCGGGTGACATACGGGTTTACAAGCTACTCGCACGGGTAATATGCACAGGTTACTTGCTCGTTTTGATACGATGGTTGCGGGTGACATACGGGTTTACAAGCTACTCGCACGGGTAATATGCACAGGTTACTTGCTCGTTTTGATACGATGGTTGCGGGTGACATACGGGTTTACAAGCTACTCGCACGGGTAATATGCACAGGTTACTTGCTCGTTTTGATACGATGGTTGCGGGTGACATACGGGTTTACAAGCTACTCGCACGGGTAATATGCACAGGTTACTTGCTCGTTTTGATACGATGGTTGCGGGTGACATACGGGTTTACAAGCTACTCGCACGGGTAATATGCACAGGTTACTTGCTCGTTTTGATACGATGGTTGCGGGTGACATACGGGTTTACAAGCTACTCGCACGGGTAATATGCACAGGTTACTTGCTCGTTTTGATACGATGGTTGCGGGTGACATACGGGTTTACAAGCTACTCGCACGGGTAATATGCACAGGTTACTTGCTCGTTTTGATACGATGGTTGCGGGTGACATACGGGTTTACAAGCTACTCGCACGGGTAATATGCACAGGTTACTTGCTCGTTTTGATACGATGGTTGCGGGTGACATACGGGTTTACAAGCTACTCGCACGGGTAATATGCACAGGTTACTTGCTCGTTTTGATACGATGGTTGCGGGTGACATACGGGTTTACAAGCTACTCGCACGGGTAATATGCACAGGTTACTTGCTCGTTTTAGTTTTTACCCAGTCCAAGTAGGCTTTACGATTTGCGTCACGTAAAAGTGTTTCGACAGACGAGTATTATTATAAATCAATTTTTTAATAAGTTTTTGTGAAAAATATATTTTTCAGTACAAGCTTTTTATAAAACTAATGCTCGTTACTGGTTGCTGATCAAAATGAGCCTAAACACGGCCAGTCTACTATTATCCATCGAGGAGTTCCGTTGTCCACCTTCCGTCTCCATCATCAGATCACCTCGCTGTCACCATCATATTGTATTGTCATCGGAACTTGACAGGTTGAGGATAACTGCTTTAAAATTCAGTTGCAAGATTCAACCCAGATAAACATACATTGCAAGTTAAATAAAAGCTTGTAAAAAAGCAAATACTTAACCAAGTAACCCGCGTGGTACAACGACCTCTGTGGCGTGGCGGGCGAGTAGTCAGCTTAGATGCGAGAGGTTGCGGGTTCGATTCCCGCTTCGTGACAAATGTTTTAACCTGCGCGCCTTACACTATCATAACATAACAACCCAACAGTCACACAGAAGAGTACCATGCTACCACAACACCCAGGCCCCGAACAATATTTGCAGATCGTACAAATATTTGTTCCGAGGCGGGCATCGAACCCCCAACCTCGTGCGTCGCAGGCGAACCTTTTTCCCGCCGCGCACATAGATGCACTTGCACGGTGACCGAAAAACAACCAGTAACGTGGCGAACGATCGAGTCGGTCAAAGGTTAAACCACTCGAAGACGACAGCTCGCTAGTGAAAGTATTTAACTTTCTAAGCGCTAAATAGTTACGAGAAATTCAATAAACAAGTCTGGCTTCTGACAGTCTCGAGTAGTCATCATCGATCTGTCGGTGGATGGAGGCGGCTCAATACCGCTGGTCGTGGCTTTCCAGCTGCTTCCCTGATGAGACTGTGCTAACAGCATGCTGGCCGTTGTGGCAGACCATTTTAATTTTAACTCCGGCATCACAGCACTCTGGGTTTCAAAACTAGTCGCCTAGCTTGTAACTCAATGAGTACAACTGAGTATAGGTACTTAACTTTATTACCTCTTGACTTTTTATGATGAATGAATTAGAATTAATTTATTGTAACTTTGTATAGTTACTAACATTAATTATAAGATTTAATTATTATTAACAAAATGGAGGTCATGTGATTTTTTTATGTGTGAAATCTGAAATAAATAATTATCTTATTTTATCATTCCAAGCAGGAGGTGGAGGGGTCCGGCCGTTGATAATGATGTAGTTCCTAGATGTTCTGTAGAAGTAGGCTAGTTAAAAAAAACCGGTCAAGTGCGAATCGGAATCACGCACGAAGGGTTCCGTACCATCAATAAAAAACGCAAAAAAAACACGGGGAGTCCCCCTTAAATATTTGTTTTATTTTAATTTAATTAGTGAATATATAATTAAATATTATGTGATATAAGTATAAAAGTTGCCTGGAAGAGATCGCTCTTAGCGACAAGGCCGCCCATTGTACCACCGTGAACTAGTTTGTAAGATAATATAAGTATGTTCTTATTTTATTATGTTTAAGGTAAGTACAATAAAGAGTTATTTATCTATCTATAAAAATAAATTAAATCTAAATAAATTAAAATAAGTTTTTGTGTTTTTTTTTTTCATTACTAGTTTTTATAAAATTTGTGATATAACCGTGTGCTGATCAAAATGAGCCTAAACACGGCCAGTCTACTATTATCCCTGGAGGAGTTCCGTTGTCCACCTTTCGTCTCCATCATCCGATCAGCTCGCTGTCACCATCATTATTGTATTGTCATCAGAACTTGACAGGTATGCCAAATTTCAGCTCAAGCGTTGAGGATAACTGCTTTAAAATTCAGTTGCAAGATTCCACCCGGACAAACATTGCAAGTTAATATAAAGCTTGTAAAAAATAAGCCAGTGATATGAAGAATCAGGCCTCCAAATAACAATTTCATATGTTTTGTAATTTCAGAAAAAATCTAAATGCCTGTAACATTTCCAACGCGTCGTCTACTATATCTATATCTACTCTACTCACTAATAATAATAAAGAGGAATGATTTGATTGTTTTTATTTTTTTATTTTTTTATTATATCTTTAAAAATTAACACAAACATCAGTATAATTACAGGCATATTGTGTCGGTGCTTACATCGATATAACGGTACGTAAAAATTTCACGTTTTTATAAAATAATTGTAATAGTACAGTACACACAAATGACCAATGTTTGTTTGCATTGAAAAGGCTCCGAAACTACTGAACTGATTTGAAAAATTAATTCATTGTTGGGAAGCTACACGCGCTAGCCCCGGGTGACATAGACAATATTATATTTTAAAAAAAATTAGGGATCTTTACTAATACTCCAATAATGTAACGCAAGGTGTAAAAATAATTAACATAGGGTGAATAACTTTAGCTGGTTTTTGTATCTGGTGTGTGGATAGATGGGGGGTTGGGAAGGGGGGAGGGTTAGGGTGGACGGGAGGGAGGGGGTATCCCGATACTACCCGTGCGAAGCAGGGGCGAGTTTCTAGTACTAAATATTACTAGGTTACGTACTTTGTGCCCAGCGTGAATAATATAGTTTGAATGTTGTGGTAGGTACTCACCAAATGTATAAAGTTCTGCTGAAAATCGGAAATAGCATGATTTATAGTCTATGGGCGTTTTTGCATAAAAATTGACCATGAGTGTCCATCAAAATGTAAGTGCCAATAAAATGATCATGAACACTACAAGGAACCTATTTAAATGCATGACGTGATGTCCTAGGTATTCTAAACTACCTAGGTACACGCTGAATGGTACCATTATGTGGCTACAACGCATCAAGCAAATAACTACGTAATTAAAGGCTTTGTATTGTCGTGATCGATATCTTTAGAGATCCCTTAGTTAGAATATAGCACACCAGAACCCGTGGTACGCGTAAAAACTGTCACCACGCAAACTAATCTCAATGAGAATAGTTTCACCCAGTCTGTCTGTGGTTGGCCGTGCGGCTAGTCGTGTCGAACTCGAAATTTTTCTTGTGAATATGCCGTCCTGTGTCGTTCCCACATCTAAAAATTCTGCTAGGCGTAAAAATAAAAAGGATAGAATCACATTTCATACGTAAGTATTCCATTTAAATATATCTTTTTGGTTTAAATAATGAATTTTGTTTACTACTCATTCTTTGGAAAAAAGTCAAGCGTCCATTTTGACATTGTTGCCAATATCACCAAAATAATAACCCGGGTGGGAATTATGATAGGCGTGGGGGAGGCATTGTGTTTTGGTACCGTGTGCTATTATTGATTCTGTTGTTTTGGCGACACAGCGCCCCTTACTAATAGCATCGTACGTACCTTCTGGTTTATTCTATATTCTGAGAGATACCCATAAATCACGAAGGTTTCTCCAAGGTCATGTGGAACCCTTGGGCCTACGTTCCGTTGTTTTGTGCGACTGTTTAGAACCGGAAATGGCAGTAATGTCTTTCTTTGTTTTGTTGCTTCTTATGAGGGCATTTAATAAATGCCGAATACGTGAAGAATCTGGCTGTTAGCGGTAACAGCCAGATTCGTCACGTATAAAGAACAAAACGTGTGTGCCAGCAAAAAAAAAACGACTTTATCTTCTAACGCTCGTTTTTAATCTCTATCTATTTGCGTACCGTGGGCCATAAATGAACACCAAATAACCAAAGCGGCCATGTGCGTGTCTGACCACGCACAGTTAAGTGTTCCGTATCGGGAGGAACATTGACGGTCAAAGTTAATAATACCGAGTACCAAATGTTACGCAGAGCCATTGGATCTCTATGCGTGTTCTACCGCCTCTACAACGGGGAATCCTCTGACGAGCTTTGCGATCTCATCCCCGCATCGAGGTTTTACCATCGCTCTTCCCGGCACCTTGACAAAGCTCATCTACCATCATAAAGCCCTGGGGGTTTCTCGTACGACTTGTTTCTCGAGATCATTTCTTCCCCATAACTACAAACTAATGGAATGAGCTTCCATCTGATGTTTTCCCACTTGGTTACGACATGAGTAGCTTTTAGAAAAATGTTCATAAATTGCTTCAGGGTAGGCAGCGCATCGACAATACAATCGACAATCGGTGTTGCCGGTTTCTAGCGACGGTGATCACTTTACATCAGGTGGGCCGTAAGCTAATTTGTCTATTTGTTTCTTAGTATATCATTACAACAAAAAAGTACCTTTTAAAGTAAGGAACCCTAAAAAAATGCTAATAAACATCAAAGTCAAGACCAACGCGGAATCGGTCTTCGCTGCACAACTGGCTTCAGACTGAATCGATTGATCTATTTTAATAAAGTTCAATAGTCGTTTATCGGAACGGAAGTTATCGGAATTATACAGATAAAATTACAATACCCTAACATTTAAATTTCATCCTTGTTTGTACAGAAAATTGAGCTTAAATTCCCTGGAAAGTTCTCAAAATAGCATGAGATCACCAGTATTCAATTCCAACCCAATTTTCTCATGAATAAAGTTGAATATTCTTTACTGATCTATTTAAAAGCAATCAGTGATTGAGACGCTTGAACGGGTATTCCATCATGAGTGAAATGCTGCACCCGATGCATTAATCGGATGCATCTGGGATGACGTCACAAGGTTGGTGGAGTTACAACAGGATTTCTCAATTTGTTTTAAAATGTCTGGTAAAACCCAGCTTTGCTCAGGCTTTTTAGTGTTCCGTACCCAAAGGGTAAAACGGGACCTTATTACTAAGACTTCGCTGTCCGTCCGTCTGTCCGTCTGTCACCAGGCTGTATCTCATGAACCGTGATAGTTAGACAGTTGAAATTTTCACAGATGATGTATTTCGGTTGCCGCTGCGCTATAACAACAAATACTAAAAAACAGAATAAAATAAATATTTAATGGGAGCTTCTACACAACAAACATGATTGCGGCAACAAAACGGCAAAACGTTTGTTGTGTGGTATGGAACCCTTAGTGCGCGAGTCTGACTCGCACTTGGACTGTTTTTGTTTTCTAGGTGTATCGCTACCCTTACCATCTCTAATGTTTATCTTCAGTCAGAATAAGTCGATCAGGCGCTCGGCTGAGGAATAGCAAACTATTCAATATTCTGTGTCTGACACAGATTAGCGAATAGCGAAAATTAATAAGAAAAAATGTGGAAAATTTTATTTTCCCAAAGTCTTGGCAATAGTTAGGGCAATGTTTGTCCCAACAAATTGCCCAACAATTGGGCCAGAGAGTACAAAGTCCTCATAGTTTTTAATACCTTGTATAGGTAAACGTACTTTCCTAACTTTGAGTAGATCAAGCCTGAATCTCTCTTATCATTTTACCTTCGTTAGTAAGCTCACAAGTTGTGTAAGGTCGTTAAACAGATAAAAAATCTTGTAATTTAGGTCATATTAACGCACGTACGATACGTCGAGTTGTAGTAAATACCGGAATTACTAATAAGACAGATGGCTGAACTCAGAATCCACAATTAAATTAATTCATTAAGGCTGCGTCCCCAGTAGGCAAAGTGTTCGTCGCCGACTGAGTTAGAGGCGTATCGGTTGAGTACGCCCTTCCATGTATTTGAAATGTAGTGTACACAGTTTGCTAGTTTTGCGTGTAATGCTGCAAACTGCGTAGAGTGAGCGCAAAACTAGCAAACTGTGAACACTCCATTTCAAATACATGGAAGGGCGTACTAAACCGATACGCCGCTAACTCAGTCGGCGGCGAACAGTTTGCCTACTGGGGACGCAGCCTAACTTGTCCAATAAATTACATTTAGCACACTAATATTATAAATGCGAAAGTTTGTGAGTATTTGCGTGTGTTTGTTATTTCTACACGCTGAAACGGCTGGATGGATTTGGACGAAATTAGGAATGCAGATAACTGGACTTCCGGAATAACACATAGGTATATATTTATCCCGATATTCCTACGGGATCGAGACTTATGCAGATGAAACCGCGGGGCGCTGCTAGTATAATATATAATACTAGATGACCCGCGCGTGACTTCGTCCGCGCGTAGTTTGAAAACATCTACGGCGCGGCGTGCATACAACAACTTAAAGATCAACAACCATCCCGTGAAACGACTTTTGAAACAACACCACACTCAAGTTTTCCAATTTAGGGGTCACATTTTACTCTTGATTTCCTGAAAATATTTTAATCTTAACAACGACATTGTGAAACGACCTTTGAAACGACACCGAACTCAAGTTTTTCAATTCAGGGACCCCATTTAACCTTGAGGTCCTGAAAATATTTGAATCTCAACAACGACACCGTGAAAAGACCTTTGAAACGACACCATAGTCAAGTTTTTCAATTTAGGGGTCCCATTTGAACCTTGAGGTCCTGAAAATATTTTGATCTCAATGACTACACTGTGAAATTAACTTTTAAATAGTCAAAATACGCTGAAATCTAACTAAAACGTAAGGTGTATTTATTTACAAAGAAAACGTTCCCGTGGCTTTTTTCAGGAAAATTTAAGGAATCGTTGAAATACGTGATTGTAAATTTTATTTGAGGAATCGCCATGTAAAATTTCATGGTTCTACTACTAACGGTTTCCGAAATACAGAGCATTTTTGTTTTACGTTAGAACAGCATTTTGAACCCTTTAGCATGCGAATTTTCAAAATTCCTTTCTTAGTACAACCCTACGCATCGAGACGAACACACCCTGTAAATTTCAAGTCTCTACGACCAGCGGTTTAGGGTGTGCGTTGGACCTCGGTCAGTCAGTCAGTCAGTCAGTCAGTCAGTCAGTCAGTCAGGACATTGCCTTTTATATATAAGATTGACGAAAGTCCCTGAGGAGGAGGCCTTTGCGCAAAAATAGGCAGCCCCATCATTAAGATAACATAATTAAAAGTACATTCATTTTAATAATGTACTTGGTCACATAAGGAAAATATAAATCAAACAATGTGGAATTATATTAAAGTAATTTGTAAACATGCGTGCTTAGATGGGCCAAGTAAACAGATTTAAGTAAATAAATAATCAATAATTATTTAAGTCTCTGCTACACGTGTCACAGTAGCTCGCACGAAAGCATGGCAGGTACCAAGTCATAATGTTTCTAACCCATGTGCAAGGAGTTTCTGCTAGTAGCTAATACAAGGCTGCCAGGAGATTGCAAGCCGTTAGAGTTTTTCTTCCTGCGGGGATAAGAGAGGGAAAACTGTATGACTTCACGAAGCGTTTCTATGAACGGTTGCCATATTTTCTAATCGTTGTTAATTACCAGTTTGCTATTCATTGCGCTGAGTGCTTAAGCTATTTTTCAAAAGCAGAAATATTTAAAACACGCAGCGCAATGAATAGCAAACTGGACATCGAAATCGAACTTCAGTCTATTATACGCAATACGACCGCGAGTATGCCAGCTACCGGCTTGCATTAACACTGAATGCCAGTGCCTGGCATACCGACTTGCCAGTATCGGGTATGCCAGCTTGGTTATCTAATATTTTACAAGCAACTGTCCCATTTTCCACGAAAAGTTATTGTACATAAAAACCTTGCGGAAAAATTAGTTGAATTACAGTAAAAATCTCATCAAAATCCGTTGCGGACTCTTTTTCTATGAACCAGCTTGTCCTTGTTCTCCTAGTACTAAGAAGGATCATCAAATAAAGCCGAGCCGTGTTTATTGCATGATTCTTCTAGGTTTGGTCGCGTTGGAACAGGGGTAAATTTATTTTATAAGACGATTCGAAATGATCCTTGTGATTTCAATGTATAAAATACATTTGAATTAGATTTTCATGCATCATGGTATGTGTTTAATATTTCCAGTGGTCATTCAAAGTTAGGGACGTCCACGAGTATAGGCGTTAGGCTGCGTTTCCATTGACACGGAGTTGGGCGGAGCGGTGCTTAGCGGTGCATGAATTGACCAAGCACTATGCTCGAAATCTCTGCTCCGCTTCAATGGAAACAGCACGAGCGGAGCGGGGCAGAGCTGAACGGATATCCATATAAAATAAGCGAGGTGATGCGGAGCGGAGGACAGCGGGGCGGTGCGTAGCGAGGTGATGCGGAGCGGAGGACAGCGGGGCGGTGCGTAGCGAGGTGATGCGGAGCGGAGGACAGCGGGGCGGTGCGTTGCGGAGGGTAGCTAGGTGAGCGAAGCGGGGCGGTGCGTTGCGGAGGGTAGCTAGGTGAGCGAAGCGGCGAGGTGCGGACCGGGGTGCGGGGGAGGGTGTGACGCCACGACTCGCGCGCAGTGCGTCGTAGTAGTCACACGTTTAGCGTATAGCGTCACACGTTTGGAAATAAGTTGAAAATTCTCCATGCACAGAACGATATTTTATATGTTGTCGAATCCCGAATCCATGTTTTCTCTTCATATCTAAAAAGTTGCAACAGTCAATGCTACTTCATCTGATTCGTTATCTGCGTCGTCAAGTAACGAAAGATATAAAAGGATTGCTTTTTTCTTTTTAAGCGACAACATGACATATGCTCTTTCTGAAAGATGGAGACAAACTGAGCTCAAAATTGCGCAATTCCAAAGTTAGCTCCACTCCGCTCCGCTCCTCTCCTCTCCGCTTCGCTCCGCTCCGCTCCTCTCCTCTCTGCTTCAGTGGAAACACTTACCACTTTTCACCGCTATTCTCCGCTCATCTCCGCACAGCTCCGCGTCAATGGAAACGCAGCCTTAACGTAGAATCTAGGTGCCTTCTAGTGCCATTACTAATCGATGACAGATGTGGTTGAGGTTAATAGTAAATAAATAAATAAATAATGCTGGACAGTTCACACAAGATTATCTAGCCCCAAGCTAAGCAAAACTTGTGTTATGGATACTAGATAACTGATATAGGTACATAATACAATACAGACAGTTTATAGTGACAGACATACAGACAGTGTGCCGAATAAAATTCTGTTACACTGTGTTTCGAACGCGGTTTCTTTATGGTAAACTCTTGCTAATGTATCTTAGAGCATTGCAGGCCTCCGTACCGGAGTGCTCGATGTAATCTATAGTATGTATTAGCAACTAGCCTCGGCTTCGCACGGGTAGTATTGGGACACCCCCCTCCCTCCTCCCCTCACTCCTCTCCCGCAGATTTGATTCCAGAGAAACGATCAAGCAAACACACGTGAAAGTTTGTAAATAAACCAAGCAGTTTTTACTTTGTACTTTTTCAGCCTATACTGTTCTGCATGACACACTATCAATTCTCAACTATAAACCATTAATATACGACTCATTATTGTCTGTTAGTTTCAATTTTCTTCTTGGCCTCCCAAGGCTCTCAAGTTGAAATAGGGCTTGTTTAGGTACGCATACCATTCTAATGAGTTTTTTGTAGGTATACCCAGGGAAAGCGGAAGGGAGGGGCTTCTAAATGACACCTCAAAAATCAATCTGGGGGGCACCCCCTCCAATTTTACTACGTGGTAAAGAAGATTTCTCTATGCTATCATTCACATAGCTTTCTTTTTTCTTAAATGAATAAGTTTTTTGGAAAAATATTTTTTGAAATATAAGCTTTTATAAAATTTGTGGTAACCGTGTGCTGATCAAAATGAGCCTAATCACGGCCAGTCTACTATTATCCATCGAGGAGTTCCGTCGTCCACCATCAGATCAGCTCGCTGTCACCGTCATATTGTATTGTCATCGGACCTTGACAGGTATGCCAAATTTCACCTCAATCGTCAACTGCTCAACTGCTTTAAAATTCAGTTGCAAGAGCTAGTAAAATAAAAGCGTACAAGTGCGAGTCAGACTCGCCCATGAAGGGTTCCGTAGCAGCAAGTAACATAATATAAAAGTTCTTGGATGGATTACGAATTATCTTCTTTGCCTGGCCCTTTCCCATTTATTTGGGGTCGGCCCTCCGTATCATGCGTCTCCAGGCAACTCTGTCCTGGGTCGTCTCTTTTTTAACTTGGGCTTCTTTAAGGTTCTTATTTACTAATGACATCCATGTGATTCGGGGTCTTCCTCGTCCTCGGGGTTTAGTGTCAATATCTAGCACTTTTCTGGTCATGTGGTCGGATGGTCGCCTCATAACGTGTCCATACCACCGCAGACGGCTCTCCTGTAGTTTATCCGGGATAGGTCTCACTTTGAAGGTGCCTCTTATGTGTGCGTTTCTGACATGGTCCAGCCTAGTTACACCACCTGCCCATCTGAGCATCTTCATCTCTGCGCAGTGTAGTTGGTTTTCGTGCTGCTTTTTAAGTGGCCAGCATTCGGCTCCATATGTCATGGCCGGTCGGACGGCTGCTCTGTATACTCGTCCCTTTATGCGCACAGGCATTCGGTTGTCGCATAACACGCCGGTTAGTTCTCTCCATTTCATCCACCCGGTATTTATGCGATGAGTGACATCAGTGTCTATTGACCCATCTTTACTGATGATTGACCCTAGGTACTTGAAATGGTCCACTTCTTTTACCTGGGTGTTTTGCAGGCAGATGGTGTGTTTGCTGTTGACGCCACTAAAGTTGCAATGCATGTACTCGGTCTTCTCTCTGCTTATTCGCAGACCTGATGTCTCCAGAGCTTCCCTCCACTTTTCTAAAATCTGCTGTAGGTTGTTCACATCTTCACTGAAGATGACGACGTCGTCCGCGTATAGGATGTCCCATGGCGGCGCTCGTTGCAGATTTGAGGTGAGATGGTTCATTACAATATTAAATAGCAGAGGACTGAGTGCGGAACCCTGGTGCACACCAACCTTTACATCAAATTCATCGCTCATTCCGGCTGGACTTCGCACCTTGGTTGATACTTGGTGGTACATATCTTTGACAGTCATTATGTAATGCTCGGGGACACTCTGGGCCCTTAGAGCGTGCCAAATTAATTCTCTCGGTACCCGGTCGAAAGCTTTTTCTAGGTCGATGAATATCATGTGCAAGTCTGTTTTGTTGACTCTGTACTTTTCCATCAGTGTTCTGACCGAATGTATGGCATCAGTTGTGGATCTACCGGCGACGAATCCGCATTGGTTTTCAGTCACGCTAGTTATTTCAAGTAACCTTTTGTTGATGACTCTTTCCCATATTTTGAAGGAATGTGAGATTAGCTTTATAGCTCTATAGTTGCCGCAGAGTCTTATATCACCTTTATTTTTATAGAAAGGGATAAGAAAACTCTTTCGCCATTCGTCGGGAATTCCATCAACCAGGAACTTGTTGAAAAGTTTCGTCAGGAAGAGTACGCCAGTATCACCTATCCGCTTCCAGAATTCAGCAGGTATATCGTCAGGGCCAGAGGCTTTGTTATTTGCCATTCGTTTGATTGCCAGAGTTATCTCTTCAGGCCTTATACATGGGATAGGGCCTTCTGTAGCAGGGATATCTTGTAGTGCCTCACTAGGGAATACCTCATTTAGCAATTCTGTGTAGTATTCTTTCCAGCGGTCTCTGATGTCTTCGTTTGACGTTAGTAGTTTTCCTTGGTCATTTTTGATAAATTTGTTTGTGGCAGTATCCCTACTACTTTGGTGTTTGCGTTTTGCCAGCTTAAAGATTTCTCTATCGTTTGAGGCCGTTTCAAGTTGAGCATAAAAATCATCCCTGGCGGTTGCCTTGGCCTGTGCGACGGCTCGTTTTGCGATTTTCTTAGCAATTTTATAAGCCTGGTGGTCATCGTCATCTTTCGTCTGTTGCCAAAGTTTGAAGAGTGTTTTCTTAGTTTCCAATTTTTCTCTCACTTCTTCATTCCACCAGCTAGTATCCTTGTTATTATTGATGGCACCTTTAGATACTCCTAAATATTGTTTTGCTTTTTCATTGCAGTATAGTTGAAAATCTCTCCACATTGCATCGGCTGTATCATCCTGCTGCTGCTGAAAGTGTTGTGTGATGTCTTCACACAGTCTGAGACCTTCCTCTCCCTCCAATTTATGCCACCGTGTTCTTATTATTTTATCCTTCTTGACTTTGTATGTTTTTGGTATTTTGAACTCTGCCACTAGTATTCTATGCTGTGAGGTAAGAGGTTCCCCGGGTATGACTTTACAGTCTTTGCATGTCTTTAGTTGCTTTCTATCAGTTAGAATGTAGTCTATCTGAGTGCATGCCCCGCCGCTTTTATAGGTTACTAGATGTTCTACAGATTTTGTGAAGAAAGTATTAATAATTGCAAGGTCGTGTGCCAGTGCCATTTGAAGGATGTTCTCTCCCTCCGGGTTGATTTTACCATATCCGAAGTTGCCATGTATTCTCTGATAAGTGGTAGTTTTCTCACCAACGTGACCGTTCAAGTCCCCGCCGATGAACTTCGACTCACAGTTTGGTATAGACTGCAGCAGATCGTTAATTTCTTCCCAGAAAGATTCCTTTTCCGAACTTGAGGTTCCGGACTGGGGGGCGTATGCGCTTATGATGTTCATGCACGGTTGATCGTTCAGGGCCAGCTTGATTGACATTAGTCTTTCGCTTACTCTGTTTACTTCAACTACGCGATCTTGAAAGTGTTTGTCTACTACAATGCCGACTCCATTCTGCGCCCTCGTTCCATGATAAATCAGCTTGTAGTTATACCCGATATTACGCGATTTGCACCCCTTCCACTTCGTCTCCTGGATGCAACAAATGTTGATGCGTCTTCGATGTAATACTTCGCCGAGTTCTAAGCTGCGTCCTGTCATCGAGCCCACGTTCCAGCTCGCTATGCGCATCGTGGGTAATATGCCGGGTGCTCTGATGACATTTGCGTCGCTTTGGGGGTACGCCCTAGCATTTATTGCGTTTCCATCACTGTTACCGTCGCTTGAGGGGGACGCCCTAGCATTATTCGCCCTTTTATTATTTGTATTTTTCATGATTTGGAGTTGTGATGATTGGCTTTGTTTTTACGGCCGGTTGCCACCTGACGCCAAGACGCCGCCGTTGGCCCATAAGGGTTCTTCCGCCGCCATCTCTTCTGTGAGCCCCAGCCCAAACTCACAGCACTGCTGCAACCTCTGCTCCGAAGATGTCGAAGAAGCCCGCAGCAGGGGTTTTATATCGCAGTGTCCTTCTGCGACCTTTTGGTCCGCGAGAGCTATTTTATTTCACTCCTACCCTCCTGGTTCTACTTACGCAGAACCAGGCGAGCATTCCCCTATCCGCCACCTTGGGGACGCGTTCCCTTAGGGGTTAAAGGCTCCCCCGGGAACGTCTTTTTGTAAGGCGAAAATGATGAGCGCTCCTAGCGGACTTGTTGAGAAGCTCAGTAACTCCATAGAAAAAAACAAATATCGCAATTCGTACTGAATTTAGATAACTTGTCTGTTCATCCTCTATTTTTGAATGAAAATCATTCACACATTTTATTTATTGATATCATCCATCAGTCTATTCATTTTTTTTTCAGTCTGCCAAAATTAACTAGTACAAATAAACACCTACCGTGTCACTAATAAACGCGGATCATCCATGCAACGGTTTTTTGCCTCTATCGATCGAATTTGAAGCTGTATGTCAATGCAAAAGACAAAAAATCCAAGGATAATTCGATTTTATAGTAGCAAGGCTAATTTTTATTAAACAAAGTTGAAGATTCCCACTACATACTTACATTTTAAAAATCACTACAATGACAATGAAACATATTTTTTGCCTTTTGTTTCAGAAAATAAATATTCTGAAGTCAAGAATATTAACAATTTTAATCTTACATTAATCATTTTAGTCACAACAAATGTAATTTAAATATGTATAAACACTATGGTCTATTTTAGAAATTTCCATGACATCAAATAGATTATTCAACTAACTTATAGAAACTACTCCCCGACCTTATGATTCTCTTAAATAGAATACATTTTCAACTGACTGAGAATAAACTACTTTTCATTAATGCTTGTAAATCATCTAAACATTCCAAAAATATCATAACTTCGACACATCAATATTAATATAAAACTATCTAGATCCTACTGTGTCGAACCGTACCATCTCATCTCATAACTTTGTCAAGCGAACTGACGTCTCCTAGATTTTTAGAGATTTGAAATTTTCTTAATTGTTAAACTAGTGAAAGAGTAAATTTAAAAAGTTGCTAGTTTTTCGTCGTATGTGGATTAACACACTATACAAACTCAAGGTATCGAAGACAACTATTTAACATCAATTCAGAATTATCGTGTTATTTTCGGATGGATTACGAATTATGACGAATTAAAAAAAGCTACTTACTAGATCTCGTTCAAACCAATTTTCGTTGGAAGTTTACATGGTAATGTAGGTACATCATATATTTTTTTAGTTTTTATCATTCTCTTATTTTAGAAGCTACTGGGGGGGAACACATTAATTTACCACTTTGGAAGTGTCACTCGGGCAAACAATACAGTTTAGAAAAAAAATATATTAGAAACCTCAATATCATTTTTAAAGACATCTACAGATACTCCACACGTATGGGCTTGATGTTTTTTTTTTTGAACCCCAAAAATGTATTGTATTTTTTCTATTTTTGTGAGAAAATCTTATTGCGGTTCACAGAATACATCAACTTACCAAGTATCAACAGCATAGCTCTTATAGTTTCGGAAAAAAGTGACTGTGACATACACGGACAGACAACAGACATGACGATTCTATAAGGGTTCCGTAATTTGGTTAAGGAACCCTAAAAATGCTTGTGCGTATAATATGAATAAAAGTATTCGAACTATTTGACTAACAAATTAATTCCTAGTCATCGCAGTTGCGTCTTATTTTTTTGTTCTATTTTCATCTGCGATCAGTCTTCAGACATGAGCAGGTTTGTTGTGGGTAGTCGGGCTTGTAGCAGAAGTGGTCCAGCGACCACCTCTCCTTATCTTATGTGCCATGTTCCATCTAGTTCCATGTCTTATTGTTCCTCTTCGGGTAGTTTCGTCTTAAACTGCACTTTTACCGGAGGAAGCCGGGGCCGGAGATTTGATTCCTAATGAGGAAGGAAGTTCCATAGAAAGAGGCAATGCCCTCCCCCTACTCCCCCCATCCATGGAGTACTTCCGCGGTCCCTGGGTATACCTATAGTAAAGTCACGAGTAGGTTCTTTGATAAGATAATGTTAGGCAAAACAAGATAATAAAAGATTGTATTAAAAATATTGCAATGTAGACCAACAAGCCACCGGATGACAAACTCAGCCTGACCTAACTCTTTAGAATTCCTTTAGACCTTTTTTGTGAGACTACGTCCGGGGAAGTACTATCTCCATACCAATTTCTGCCGCAAAGCAGTAGTGCTCGCATTGCTGTGTTCTGGTTTTAAGGGTAATGGGAGGCGGTGAAATTACAGGCACATGAGGCTTTCATCTTTGTGTCTCAGGGTGGCGGGCGCAGTGCAATGCCACATAGGGTTCGTCTTAGGCCGACGTGACCTATGAGACAATGCATTGCTAAAGGCAAAGGTTACCGTTTCACATCAGGTGGGCCATCTGCTTGCTCAAGCCAGCAAAAAGCGTTCAAGCGCAAAAAGCCCGAGTGGTCACCCATCCAAATACTGACCTTGCAGATCATTGCAAAAAGCCCGAGTGGTCACCCATCCAAATACTGACCTTGCAGATCATTGCAAAAAGCCCGAGTGGTCACCCATCCAAATACTGACCTTGCAGATCATTGCAAAAAGCCCGAGTGGTCACCCATCCAAATACTGACCTTGCAGATCATTGCAAAAAGCCCGAGTAGTCACCCATCCAAATACTGACCTTGCAGATCATTGCAAAAAGCCCGAGTGGTCACCCATCCAAATACTGACCTTGCAGATCATTGCAAAAAGCCCGAGTGGTCACCCATCCAAATACTGACCTTGCAGATCATTGCAAAAAGCCCGAGTGGTCACCCATCCAAATACTGACCTTGCAGATCATTGCAAAAAGCCCGAGTGGTCACCCATCCAAATACTGACCTTGCAGATCATTGCAAAAAGCCCGAGTGGTCACCCATCCAAATACTGACCTTGCAGATCATTGCAAAAAGCCCGAGTGGTCACCCATCCAAATACTGACCTTGCAGATCATTGCAAAAAGCCCGAGTGGTCACCCATCCAAATACTGACCTTGCAGATCATTGCAAAAAGCCCGAGTGGTCACCCATCCAAATACTGACCTTGCAGATCATTGCAAAAAGCCCGAGTGGTCACCCATCCAAATACTGACCTTGCAGATCATTGCAAAAAGCCCGAGTAGTCACCCATCCAAATACTGACCTTGCAGATCATTGCAAAAAGCCCGAGTGGTCACCCATCCAAATACTGACCTTGCAGATCATTGCAAAAAGCCCGAGTGGTCACCCATCCAAATACTGACCTTGCAGATCATTGCAAAATAGGTAAAACGCGAAAAATACTTTTCAATTTTTTCGACCTCTGTGGTGAGGCGGGCAAAGGTTCGCCTGCGGCGCAGGCGGTTGCGGGTTCGATTCCCGCCTCAGAACAAATATTTGTGCAACCTGCAGATATTTGTTCAGGGTGTTCTGTGTATTTTCTATGTATAATAAAAAAAAAAAACTGTGTAATGTGTTGTATTAAGTATATCAGTTATTTAGTACCCATAACACAAGCTCTGCTTAGCTTGGGGCTAGATAATGTTGTGTTAACTTTCCAGCATTATTTATTATTTATTTAATTTATGATATCACTAGATAGCATTTTTTTCTTCTTGGAACCTATTAGACCTCCTATCAAAAACTTAAAAACTCTAGAGCTCATTTCGTGAACCTATAGCGCATTAATAAAAATTACGAATTTAATGTATGTAAAATTATACAGCTTAATAAATTTGGTATGCTTACTGTATACCACCTATAAAGTGTAGTATTTTAGTAATTCTAACCATGTGCTTGTTTGTAGAATCATTATCAGGTTGTTTAAATAAAAAACATAAATGTCAAATTAAAATATATTTATGTACGAATCAATTATTATACACCTGAATAAAATATTCAAATTTATGTGAGAGTAACAATAAGCTAGCTATAGAACGACTGCATGAACAGTAAGCATCTAGTTACAAAAGGTAAAGTCCCGTACAAATCACATTAATATTATAAATGCGAAAGTTTGTGTGTTAGTGTGTTTGTTACCTCTTCGCGCTGAAACGGCTGGACGGATTTGGTTGAAATTTGGAATGGAGATAACTGGACTCCCGGAATAACAGATAAGCACATTTTTATTCCGATATTCCGACGGGATCGAGACTTACGCGGGTGAAACCGCGGGGCGCTCCTAGTAATAAATAAGGTTGTAAGTTGAAACATTTAGCATGAGGCACGAAATTTAAATTGTATTGTTCTTTTGCTAATCACATCTCGTCAGCACATTTTGAGATATTTAAACCTGATTCTGCGAAAAATCAGAGAATAACACGCATGTTTTGATTGTAAGTGTCTCATAAATATCATTAGCTTAGCTACGAATGTCAAACGGCAAAAAAATTACTGTAAAAATTATTGAATGACATTCGGAGCAAAACTAATGTAATTTATCAGACAGGTAGCGATTTGAGATTTTATTCTGTAATGTTAAAACTAAAAATAGACTCCCTGTCCTTTGCTTTTTATATACAAAAGAAAAGGATAGCGATGCGTTTAGTTAGCTTTAGCTTTAGATAATGCAACTTCAAATCGCTACTACTATCAATCAAAACATGTGATGTTATTTTTCTGAGTTTCCGCAAAATTCGGTTTTGCTATCTCAAGAAGTTTTGATGAGCTGTGATGAGCAAAACACACAGTAAAATTGTAATTTCGTGCCACAAGCGAAACGTCGTTCCGACATAAAATAGTACCTGCGCCTATAGTTCAACCTTGCTCAGAATAAAAAACATTTGTTTGAAACAATAGTTCTTAGAACAAAATAATACGGTTATTAAACTAATAGTAAAGAGTACAGGAAGAGAGTAGGTACAGGAAGTAGATAAGTTATCAATTATATTGAATTTATAGAGTTAATTAGTCTTTTATCATGGATAGTATAGTATTATTTTAGCTGTGTCATGGAGTAACATTATATAGCTTACAATGAAGCTTATATAGCTTATACCTATAGCTTTTATATGAACTATATATTAAATTCCTATTAAATTAGAATTTAAATGAAATCTTATAAGCAGATTATATCAAATATTCAATTAGAATTTATATTTTATATATATATTCATTACATTTATATACATATTATTATTTTATTACATATCATTTATATTTATATACAAGATGTAACTGCTAATTTTATATTTAATTCTAATATACGGCACTAAAGCCCAATTCTCGTAATAAAAAATAGTCAATAGTTCGGATCATGTTTATTACGATCTAGTTTCAATGTCACAAACGTCAAAAATGGTATTCTGCTCAGCTGACAATACGAGTACAACGCGGAATGTGATTATACAGAAATGTGACTGTAACTTGAATGTTTCAAAGTTCAGAGAATTCTCTCTTTCACTCTTTACAATTATTATTATAGCACTATCCTACACGGTCGCAATAACCATAAGTTCAGTCCGACCAGTATAACTTGACGCGACTTGTGGCCGCCGTTGTGGCGCTGTTTGATACAGATTATGATGATTATAGAATTAGTTCCTCCAAAGCGCCACGTGCCAAATTATAATTGTAAGGAAAATCGGCCGCGGCCGACTCTTAGATGTGAGCAGGACAGAGCTATACAGCGGATCAGAGCTATACGTTCGGCTATTGTCGGATGTCAGTCTGCGCTTTTCTGCGCAAACGAAAACAGTCGATCAGACTTATATTTTGGGTAAAACTGTAATAAAATACAATAGACAACGTGACATTTCGATCGTGACATTGCGCGTCAATCTCATACATTGTTGGCTTTTATAGAGCGTCATCGCTAACCATCAACCATACGGTGGCCGAAATGCTTAGAGCATTTCGGTCGCTAATAGAATGTTACTTTGTCTAAGGCCTCAGGGCTATTTTAAAATCCTTCCGACAGCGAATTGGGAAGGAACCGATGGAGATACCGAAAGACGCGATTTTAAATCAACCGTACAATTTGTTTTGTATCAAACACCATTAAAATTGGCTTAGTCCGTTAGGCGTAGAAGCACAACAAAGAAACAGATGACGATATCTTTTTTTGTAATCAAAGGTTAAGTACGGCTTGTAAGATTTCTTAAGTTTTAGGTACCGCAACCGGTTGACGTCACAGTCTACTCTTCCGCATGACAATTTTGAATATTTATGTGACTAAATATAATACATTTGTTACTAGCTGTCGCACGCAGAACATGCAAACATTTGTCCTGCAGAGGGAATCGAACCCGCACCTCTCGTATCTCAGCCACAGAGGTCAGAGGACCGGCATGCGGCATGCTTCAAACCGGAACACAGTAATGCGAGCACTACTGCTTTGCGGCAGAAATAGGTATGGTGGTAGTACTTCCCCGGGCGAACTCTTTCACAAAAAAGCTCTACTACTGTACTTAGCAACCGGGGCGCCGCCTTCGTCCGGGGCAAACAGTGTGAACAGGAAAGCTGAGGTGCGAGATGAGTGGCGAAGGATTGTGAAGCGAGCCACAGACCCTGAATTGACGACCACGACCACACGGCCAAGGGTGCAACCATGAAGAAGAAGAAAAGAGGTTAAGTTAGTTACCTCTTACTTACCAATATGAATTTTATTCAATAAGAAAAAATATTACACGCAAAAATGGTTCGAGCATGCGATCACCCATCCATGTACCGACTCCTTGAATTGAATTTACACTCCAATTCCATCACATAAATAACCTTCTTGCTTTTATAACAAAATACATAAATATTATGACAAAGTTTTTTATGAAAAATATATTTTGAATTCAAGCTTTTATAAAATTATAGTGATCGTAACCGTGTGCTGATCAAAAAGGGCCTAAACATGGCCAGTCTACTATAGTATCTATGTAGTACTATCTATCTACAGTATTCTATCGATCAAGGAGTCCCGTTGTCCACTATCTGATGATCTTCATCATCAGATCCTCGATGTCATCATAATATTGTATTGTCATCGCAACTTGATATACTATTTGTAGTAAATTGTGCTCGTTGTGTTTTCTAAAGAGATAGGTACCTACCTACTTCAAATTGTTTTTGTATAATGTAGTACTAGTTATATTGCATGCGGCGACGCGGATTATGGTGGATCTTTATTCTTGTTAGTACAGGCAAATTAGGTGATCTTTAGCAAAAGTATGGAAATAATTAGCCCTTTTTGCTAATTTGCCTGTAGGTGCTATGTACCCATTTTCGCAATAAATATAAGATTTTGTGAAAAATATATTTTTCAATACTTACAATGCTTACAATATTAGTGACCGTAACCGTGTGCTGATCAAAATGAGCCTAAACACGGCCAGTCTACTATTATCCCTCGAGGAGTTCCGTTGTACACCTTCCGTCTCCATCATCAGATCAGCTCGCTGTCACCATCATATTGTATTGTCATCGGAGCTTGTCAGGTATGCCAAATTTCAGCTCAATCTGTTGAGAATAACTGCTTTAAAATTCAGTTGCAAGATTCCACCCGGATTCCACCCAGACATACATACATACATTGCAAGTTAAATAAAAGAATGTAAAAAAAAAAAAACTGTAGTTTTCTTTAGTGTAGTCTAGTAAGTTCTACGGAGTGCATCTAGGTTAAATAAACCCAGTTCAGAGTCACTTGGCAGAGGAACCCAGCTATAAATCATTTACTAGTTTATAACTATCATCAAATTTATTACTCCGCGCAGTTTACAGGAAACGGGGTTCTTGCAAAATATATACAGCAGGGCGTTGAACTGATATAACATTACTATACAGGTTGTGACAATATAATGGGACCTGATTTAGATTTAAACGCTTTATGCACATAATAAAAGAGAGATATAAAAAAACAGATTATATGAAGAAAAATAAAATTAAACTAACGGATAAATAAATATGGGTTTAAATGGGGTTAAATATATGAAATATATGAACATATACATACATACATACATACATAGACACACGTCTTTTTCACCGAAACCCTTTCGGCATTTGAGGCCCTGGGTTCCACCATCGTGGGAAATAGACGTGACAAGTGGAGACCTCATCGCCGCCATTCGTTTCGTTTCGTATAAGGTAGTGCTAGCCTCTAGTGTCGGAGTTTGTCAAGCCTCTGACAGCCGGGACCGAGATTGCCTCCCACGAATGACTATGCTAACGCTTTCTTCCAGTAATAATACATTCCTTAAATAAGCCAGCGGCCAGGACAAATCCTATACCAACGAATCTTACAAAAATGTCCATTATTCGGCTCTTGCGACATCCATGGTAGGAGACGGAGGGGTCTATTCTTAGGTCGGACACTCCACGGCCAAACCAATATTATTTATGAATAAGTAATATTGATATGGAAAATAAAAAACATAAATAGGTTTAATTTCATTTTGTGTTATTTAAACCACTTACACAAATAATAAGAATCGGTAACTATATAACAATATAAAAAAACATAGCATGAACGCAGTTTGAGACAATCCTCACACACTATCGTCTGTAAATGACCAATATCAGTAGCTAAAACGTAATAACATAACATAACCCATAAGTCACATACATAGTCCTAATCCCACACTAGGTTCCCCTGTATCGTGGGTATCAGGAACTACGAGTACTTAGTGCCACAGCACACAGATATTGAACCAATGTTTGAAATCAATTGTAAACATTTGTCCCGCAGTGGGAGTCGAACCCGCAACTCAGCCACGCTCTCTGAGCCACGGAGCTCGTCATATATTTCCTTATAACTTCCTAAATTATAATAAAATGACTGTTATCGCTAGCTATCATAATTTAAAAACAATATACTGTTGACACTAAGGTTGCCAACAAAAGCGTATTTAACTGACGCGAAGGTTGAACTAAGCAAATACATGTTAAGGCGCTATAGGTTCGCGAAATGTCTTTAAACAGCTCTGGAATTTTTATGTTTTTGATTTTGTTTCTTACAGTTTTCAAGAAGAAAATTCTTAAGCTTCATCTAGGAAAATTATAAATTCAATCACTATTAGAATTATTTCAATCGATAAAAAAACAAAGATAAATAAAAATTACCTTTTTAAAATTTAAAATTATTTTTAGTCTTACTTTACACAAAAACACGGTATCAAAGCGTGCGCTCACCTCACACAAAAATGATCGTTAAACCTATAGCGCCTTATTGATGACATAATTTAACTGTACAACTAAAAATATTAGCATTTAACACCATGCCACAGTGTGAATGAGTTAGGTGGCGTATATGGTTTCATACATAACATATTCGTGCTTTAACAAAAACACCTGTAGGCTTCACTTTATGGTGGGGTATAACGCAAAATTACCAATCTTAGATTAGATTTTTAGCTGACTAAATCAAGTACAATATTCAAATTAAAAATATGCATGGATACTACATTATAATACCTAGGGATCACCCAGACAGAAACACGACAGGACAAAAATTCTCGATAAAAAAAACACAAAGTAACCTCTAACTTTTGGCTAGATTCTATTGTTTGTCAATATGGTACAGATTATTCGGTCAAACATTTCGGAAGATTTCTGCCTGGAGGTAACGCTGTCTTAACGGTCTATTCCCGTTTTCCACGTTGAGCTTATCCACGTTAACGTGGACAACGGGAATATAATAAAATATTTAAAAAACGTTCCCGATGTCCACGTTATCATATTATAACATTGATAGACCAAATCATTTGAATACTAAATGTAAATCAACACCGCCTCGACTGTTTTAACGTATTTTTAGAAAAATCTACGCTTTTATGCCATCAACAAAATATATAATGTTAATCTTCATCATATTTCCAATAGAGTATAGGGCATAGAGTCAAACATAAGGTTTTGATAAAGTTTATCGTCAAAAATATCTCGATCAATACCTTTAGTGGACTACGGGCAGGGAGCGAAAATTCGGTTAACTTAAATAATATATTACTTATCAACATACGTCAGTAACACTAATATAAAGTAACAAATTGTATTATTATAAAGAGAGAAGATTTATATTTTCGATAACGCAGCATAGATTCGTTAAAATATTGTTTTTCGAGATTTTCGCTCACTTTTCGCATCGCGAGCGCTAATTTGTCACTTTTTTACTTTAAATTTAATAAGTTATAGATAGGTAGTTACATAGTTGACAAGATTTGCCTGTTGGCAGCGCCCTAACCATCAAAAATCTAGGAGCGGTCTGTAGAAACCATTTAAATAACTTAGCACTTATATTATCACTAATATAAATAAAACGAATATTATCTAAAACACGTTTTTGCAATGCTTTTTTTATCTAAATACTACTATGACAGTAGCGTAAGGTAATTTTACTATTTATGTTTAACTCTAAGCAAAATCTCAAGCAGTGGATCCGGCTGGCACAAGATCGCCAGAAGTGGCGTTCTAGAGAAGAGGCCTTTACTCAGCAGTGGGTGTTACCGGCTGAATAGATAGTTAGATAGATAGAAAATCTCATGTTTGCAATTTTTTTATCAGAAACGTACACAGGACGTCCCAAGACTATGCGACATGAAGGGAAAGTACCTTAAATATTGTAGATATGATATTTTGTTGAAAGGAGACTTTCTTTTATTTTTAAATCTTAGTAATACTGCATTCAAAGATTTTTTAAATTACTCGCTTCGTCTGGGAATCGAAGTAATCAAAATTTTTTCGTTATTCTTTTGTTATAAGACAATAGTTTTTTTTTGCCATTCTTTCGATTGGCATCATAAAAATACGGATTGTTTTTTTCACATTTAATTCTGTTCGATTCCCAGACGAAGCAAGTAATTTTTAGATAATCGTTGAATGCAGTATTACCAAGTTTTAAAAATAAAATAAAGTCTCCTGTCAACAAGATATCCTATCTACAATAATTAGGGTACTTTCCCTCATCATGTCATGTCATGTTTTTCATGTCGCATAGTCTTGGGACGCCCTGTATTACGTCGTTTCGCTTCTACTTTCGCGAGTTCTTATCATAGAACCTTATCATCAAACAAAATATCATTTATTCTATCTAATTCTTGATAAGTAGAAGATAATTCATGTACTTACCTATTGTTCTAGAGTAATATTGTATATTTTGTTCCAATTTTAATACCTAAGTCGTGTTCAATATAGCATTGAATCTTTTCAGCCGTCAAAGCGTGACAGATAGGAATTGTTTATTCTTTTATCTCTATGCAAAGGAGTTTTAAAAAGATTATTAAAACGTTCTAACCGGTGACTAATATCATTGTTAAACGCTATTAAAAGCAGGTACCATTACAAGTTTCAAAGCTCTAAAATCATGGTAAATATACTGTTTCTAGTGAAAAGTATGTACATAATAATCATGATAGTTCCAAAAATTGCATTACAAGTTTCTTACTTGGTTTTAGCCATGTATTTTTTCATAACCCTATACTAATATAACACATGTAAAGTTTTACAGAATTGATTTACAGAAAAGCTCATTTGTAACATTTTCTAAAATAAAAAATAATGTTACCTACATTATTTTAACAAATAACAGATCTTTGAAATTATTTACAAATCACAAATATAACTCAGATCACAGAGGGTTCGGAGTATTCACCAGCGAATATAATGAACTGAGATTTTTTATCAACTATTATAAAAGCAAATGGCCGATTGGCAACAAATTCTTCCGTATCATTAACGGTTTCGTTCACTAAGGTCTCCGCTCTCACCGTACCAGTAACCCCCTGCTCTGTCACCTCTATATCAGCTATTTGGGTGATCAGAGATGCGTACATAATATAATCACTAATATTGTTCAGTTCTGACTTTTTTGGGTTAAAAACCCTTCGCACACCCATATCATAAATCAACTCAGGCAAATTATCAATACTTGTGGTCACTTTAAATCGGGGTATTCTAACGTTCACCAATTTAGGACCTTGATACTTAAAAGCATTAAAAATAGAGTTCAAGGTTGTCTTTTGCAGATCATAAAATATATCACCCACCCATATGTCTTTGATCGGCAAAAATAGCAGCATTGAAATACCGTTGTTGCATGGAATCTCTAAAACTTTAATGTTTAGAGGCAGTTTTATCATGTTGAAATATCCTATTTGATTCATCATATTAACCTCACCGATGGAGTTTCCTGAACTTGACCAAAAATCCTCAATCTTTGTATAAGCAGGGTTAAAGGGAATCTGCCAGGCACTTCTGAAGTACACGTTATCACTCATTAACATCACTGTATTGTTAAAATCGTATGAAGACAGAGCTTCGGTAATAATGCCGTTCGTTCCAGATTTTATGAATCTGTTCACTTCGGCAGCCGAAATTTCGGGGTACGAAAATCTTTTCAACAACACTTTTACACCGTAAAACTTTTGCACATTGCGTATATAGTTTTTTTTCACTGCCGAAGTATCGTCAATTACAATGACACTGTTTCTTTTGAACTCACTCTTCAATCTTTTATATATTTTTTGTAGAATTCTCGCTAACTTCATCTTAAAGCAGCGATTTCTATGTTGTCTTGTGACCTCTGAGAGTTCTCTCAAAGTTATTCCGGTCGCCCCTTCAGCCAACGTTGATAGTTGGAGCCAAGTTGATAGCGGTGAAAAAACGAAATGGGCATTTTCGTTCTGCGCTACCCTGTCCAAAATCCTTGTAGAAAAGTTGTAGGCCGGTCTCTTTAGGAGCAGGAGAGCTGATCTTTCCTTGCAGTTGTAGGTTTGGTTGGCTGAGTAGACGAGTTGTAACATGGCGAACAAAAATAGTACTTTAAGCGTCATGGCGATGTTTTGTGCGTACGAACGCTACGTGCGTCTATCTCGCGGCTTGGTCACTGAATGAAGATGTATGAACATAGAGTCTTGAACTTGGCCGGTTTGGTCGAAAGTGTTTGCAATTTTTATGCAATGGTCTATTTACTAATTATTCCGATTGTGTGCGATCGAGATTCTATCGGGAAGAGATAAAATTTAATTTACATTAGTTAGAGCGTTATTTTATGGTAAAACGGTGTTTGTTTATTTATTTTTGTTCTTCTTTAGGAACTATTATTTGTCTTTACCAATTTTTAGTAAGTTACTCTAAAAAAATGACTACATTGTTTTTATTTAACTTCGTGAATGACGGAACAAGCGGATGGCCCACCTGATGTTAAGCGGTAACATTGCCTCATATAGATCACGCCGGATGCATCCTATGTGGCATTGCACTGCGCCCGCCACCCTGAGACATAAAGATGAAAAATCTCATGTGCCTGTAATTTCAACGGCACCCATACCCTTCAACCCGGAACACAGCAATGCGAGTACTACTGTTTTGCGGCAGAAATATAGGTATGGTGGTTGTACTTCCCCGGAAGAACTCTTACACAAAAAAGCTCTACTACTAACACAAATATAATATATTACTAATAGATCCCTTGGCTTTGATCCATTGTAGGTACTAATAGATCTTGTCTCCACAGGATCAGTTTAAAATTATTATTTTCATTATTTTTTGTTACTAATATGTAGATCCATTAAGGATATTTCAAAGAAGTTAGGCACTGACAAGAAGCAAATATCTACAAGTACATAATATTAAAGTCTTTAAAAAAACTAAAAAGTAATTAATTTTATAAAAATTAAAAAAAACCTCTACGCAATGAAACGGCTGAACCTATTTTTATCAAAGATAGCTAAGAACACTCCCGACAAATTCACCTTAAAAACAAAAAAAAACTAAATCGGTTCATCCTTTCGGCAGCTACGATGCCACAGACAGACACACACTCCCACACACACACACACACACACACACACACACACACACACACACACTCACACACACACCTAGTCACACACACACACACACACACACACACAGAGAGAGAGAGACACGTCAAACTTATAACACCGCGTCGTTTTTGCGTCGCGAGTTAAAAATTATTCGTCATCGATTTCGAATGAAAAATTTCAAATTAACAATTTCGGATGTTATCGGGCTTCCTGCCCGAACAACTGAATCAGAACAGCTGCTTCGCTTTGACTCCCTACAGAGAAGAGCCATTAGAATCATCGGCGACCCCAACCTCTCCGATACTCTAGAACCGCTTAGCCAACGCAGAGCTATCGGATCTAATTGCGTGTTCTACCGCCTCTACAACGGGGAATGCGCTGACGAGCTTTTCGATCTCTTCCCCGCATCGAGATTTTACCATCGCTCTTCCCGGCACCGTGACAAAACTCATCCATACATCATAGATCCCTGGGTTTCTCGAACGACTCGTTTCTCAAGATCATTCCTTCCTATGAAACTATTGAATGAGCTTCCATCTGAGGGTTTCCCGCTTGGTTACAACTTGTGTCGCTTCAATAATTTTTTTAATAAATTCCTTCAGGGTAGGCAGCGCATCGACAATACCCCTGGTGTAGCTGGTGTAGGTATGTATATTCGGGGACAAACAGGAAATACTCATAAGCGAAGGTGTTCACTTTACAACAGATGGGCCGTAAGCTAGTTTGTGATAAGATAAGATAAGATAAGATAAGATGAGATCATTTATTTGTCCGGAACACAGGTTTACAAATAGATGTTATAAAAGAGAAAGTATCACCATGTTTCGCCATTTCAAGGCATACAAATTTTAAAAAAACAACAATTATTCGAAATTGTCGTTAGACATAATTGTGAAACAACAATGTCTATTGGTTTCATTAAAAAAACACATATGACGGCTGTGCTGAGAGCCTACCACAGGCACAGAATAAATAAAAGTACAAGTACCACAGGTTTGTCTAAGTTTTGCATTCGGTATTCCGACTATCGAATTCTGAGTCGATACCTATTTGTTTTTATGTATGGTTTTAATGAGTTTCTTAACTTGTCCGCTAGGGGCGCTCATCATTTTATCCATACAAAAAGCGGCCAAGTGCGAGTTGGACTCGCCCATGAAGGGTTCCGTAGCAGCAAGTAACTTATCATAAAAGTTCTTGAATGGACTACGATTTGACGTATTAAAAAAAACTACTTACTCGATCTCGTTCAAACCAATTTTCGTTGGAAGTTTACATGGTAATGTACATCATATTTTTTTTTTAGTTTTATCATTCTCTTATTTTAGAAGTTACAGGGGGGACACACATTTTACCACTTTGGAAGTGTCTCTCGCGCAAACTATTCAGTTTAGAAAAAAATTATATTAGGAACCTCAATATCATTTTTGAAGACCTCTCCATAGATAGGGACACGACACACGTATGGGATTGATGAAAAAAAAATTGAGTTTCAGTTGTAAGTGGGGGAACCCCAACAATTTACTGTTTTTTTCTATTTTTGTGAGAAGTTCTTAATGCGGTTCACAGAATACATCTACTTACCAGGTTTCAACAGCCTAGCTCTTATACTTTCGGAAAAAAGTGGCTGTGACATACACGGACAGACAGACAGACAGACATGACGAATCTATAAGGGTTCCATAATTTTTGGTTACGGAACCCTAAAATCGGCATTTCGTCTTGCAATTCGGTTTCCGTTATTCCGAGTTGTAACATATTACAAACCTGTGGTAGGCGCTCTGCAGGGCTTAGTACCTAATAGTGTTCCGTTGTCACACTTTGCGTAAAGAACACTGAAAAACAACAAAAAAAAAATTGCCTCATTACATTGCAAGTAAACGTAAAAGTAAAGTGTTCCGTGTGTATTTTTGTACCGATAACTTATCTCCTCCATGTTGTATTATTAGGTACGCTCGAAATGGGCAGGCTGTTGGAACTACATAATAATGTACTTAGTTTTTGACATCTCTATGTACACAGCTGTGTGCAATAAAGATTGTATCATCCTTATTCTTATTTACAAGCTAAATTACTTCCTAACATAAACAAAATTGATACGTGTATGAATAATAAAACAAGGTTCTAAAGCCAAAATTATGAGATAAAATAATATGATAAGCCCATTTGGAAATAATTATCCTATTGTGACATTAGATCTTGGTTAATTATACCAAATACAATATTTGTTTACTTGTTTTAAAATATTGTTACCATTCTTGTTTATTTTTTTACTTTGATAGACCTTTGTTTGAGCACGATCTCACCTGTTGGTATGTGTCGATGTGGCCGACGATGGAGCACAAAGTCCTAGAAGGCACCTAGGTATTATATTTTTTCACCGGAATAAGTATATAAAAAATAAAACAAATAATGCTGGACAGTTCCACACAACATTATCTAGCCCCAAGCTAAGCAGAGCCTGTGTTATGGGTAGGTACTAGATTAATGATATAATTAATACAATATATAATATAGATAGTTATTTTTTATTATACATAGAAAATACCCAGAACACCCTGAACAACTAACTAAGGTGAAAATATAAATATAAATAAATAAGGTGTATTGTATTGTAACACTTAGTAAGACGTGTTGGTTGGCTATACCTAATGTCTGATTTCACCAACAGACTCTAAAGGCGGCGATGGACGTCAAATTCTGTCACTATCTAACTCATAAAAGTTCAGATAAGTTAGTAAGTGACAGAATAGCGCTCGCGAAACTAAAAGTGAGCGAAAATCACGTTTTTAGTAACTTAAAAATGAAACACAATGAAGAGATCGCTTCTTAGCGATAAAACCGCCCATTGTACATTTAGTTTTTAGGGTTCCCTACACAAAGGGTAAAACGGGATCCTTTTACTAAGTCTCTATCTGTCCGTCTGTCACCAGGCTGTGTCTCATGACCCTTAGACAGTTGAAATCACAGATAATGTATTTCTGTTGCCGCTATAACAACAAAAACTAAAAAACAGAATAAAATAAATAATTAAGGGGGCTGCCATGCAACAAACGTGTTTTTTTGCCGTTTTTATAGATAATCGCGTCAGTGCGCGAGTCTGACTCGCACTTGGCCGTTTTTTTGTTTTTTTTTGTTTAATTGTTTTGTGTAATTTTTATTTTAACTAGTTTGTAAAGTTGCACACTTTAAAGTATTTTCATTCATTCATTCATTCATTCATTCACATTTTTCTTAGACTACCTATACGATGCATTTTAGCGTTTATTTGAATCTACAAAACCGAAAAATCCAAATATATAAGTGCAGCAGCTGTCTGTATATACAGGGCGTCCCAAGACTATGCGACATGAAGGGAAAGTATATTGTAGATATGATATTTTGTTGAAAGGGGGCGTTCAAGTATTACGTAAGCACTTGAGGGGGGCGGGGGGGGTCTTTGCTTTGCTTGTTTTTGATGACATGTTGGGTGGGGGGGTCGATATCGTGATTACGTCAGGTTATTATTTACTTTTTTACACAAATGGCAACCCACAAATAGTCTATGCTTGAAAACAAAACACACATGTCGGGGATTCCCACAAATAATGAATACGTTATAGGTACTCGCTTAATTTTAATTGATAGTATCTATGATATATCATCAGTATTTCTATGATTACAGTATTTACAGTGTCTTTTTTTTTATTAGGGGGTATCGTAGCTAAACTGCTGATATATATGAGATACTATCAATTAAAACATGTGTGTTAAGTCTCCTAGTTCTCGCAAACTCAACTTTTGCTAAAGAAGAAGTGTTGATGAGCTGTAATGGGCAAAAAACACAAAAAAAAAGAATATCGCGCTGCATTTGTGAGCATTCACCTAAAAAAAATTGCATATAGGTACCAATGATTACGTAAGCATGGGAGGGAGGGGAGAGGTTTGCTTACTTAAGGGTAGGAGGGGGTCAATAATTGTAAAAAATCTGCTTACGTAATACTTGAATGGCCCCAAAGAAGATTTTTTTTTATTTTTAAACTTAGTAATACTGCATTCAAAGATTTTTTTAATTACTTGCTTCGTCTGGGAATCGAAATCAAACATTTAACGTTATTCTTTTGTTATAAGGTACTTTGTTACTTAAGAGGTTTTTTTTTGCCATTCTTTTGATTGACATCATTGAGGTTTTTTTTTCACATTTAATTCTGTTTGATTCCCAGACGAAGCAAGTAATGTTTAGATAATCGTTGAATGCTGTATTACTAAGTTTTAAAATTAAAATAAAGTCTCCTTTCATCAAGATATCGTATCTACAATATTTAAGGTACTTTCGCTTCATGTCGCATAGTCTTGGGACGGCCTGTATAAAGGACTTTTTGTCCATTTCATGGTCTATCAGACAATGTCGTTTGAATATTACCGTTGGTCTCATGCGGAACCATTGGCTCGTAAAGCGTTTTCCGCTTGACAGGATAGCGTGTTTTGAATTACAATGTACACGCAAGGTCGGCTAGCCTATTGCTATTCTGAAGAGGCATACTGTATATTCTTATTCCCACAGCTGGGATACAAGCTTTTTCAACTCGTTACTACAAAAATTTAGTGTGGATTATTATCTATAATTGAGCATTAAAATTCCCAGTTGAGCACAGGTTATTAAAATTGACAATTTATTAATATAATTATTAGGTACATTAAGCAGCTAATTTCATAATTTTGTGGATAAATTAGAATCTAAAAATAAAAAAATTAATTACAAAGTTTTTCTTTATACCTATACAGAATGAATACTACAACTAATAAAAGTTCCGTGGTGTGTCCGGCCTAAGAAAAGACCCCTCCGTCTCCTCCCATGGATGTCGAAAAATCCGACTAAGGGATTACCCGGACTTGTTGATAAGATTCGTTGGTATAAGATATGTCCTGGCTGCTAGCTTGTTATAGAATGTGTTATTACTGGATGAAAGCGTTAGCAGAGTCAGTCGTGGGAAGCAATGGCGGCGTTATGAGCTCACTACTTGTCACGTCTATATTCCACAATGGTGCAACCCACTGTGAAAAGTGGCCCATTGAGGCTCTACCTATCCCTTCGGGAAAGAGTCGTGTGACTATGTACGTACGGATGTATGAAATAAATTACACAATTAAAAAATACAAAAGTATCAGTTGAAAGATCGTTGCAAACTATCTCAAGATACTCAATATATCCAAAATCAATTTTACGAAACAAATAGAGTTACTAGAATGGGATTCGAGGAGCGTAGCGAGCAACATGGCCTTAATAATAACAACAACGCACAAGCCGAGTGATATAACTGCTCCATTGGTAATACCTACACATCAATTAGTTTTTTTACCGCTCATAATGCTACAGCACCCATTTCAAATTCCATTCTATGATTGTCCGAACCAATTTTGAGCAGACCAGTCATAATGGTATCGTTCATTAAAATCTAACAGTGATTGTGCTCAAATCATAATAATAATATCTCTCAATTATAGAGTGACGCACACAGAAAATATTTAAAGTGATACTTTTATTAATTCTATTGATTTTTGACGATCACCCCACATTAGAATAATGAAATAATAGAATTGCTTATGTACACATATTGAACATGCTTCATCGAGTTATCATCATCCATCATCATCAGCCTATAGAAGATCTTTCGAGAATCAGGCATAGAAGTTCACTGCTGGGCGTAGGCCATCCAGATAGAATGAAACGAGGAACGGTCTTGAGCCGACTCCACCCACCAACTTAGGACCTTTAAAATTTCCATAATGTTTCCGGGGTCTACGAGGATGAAGGTCTATACAAAATCCGTGTCAAATACATACACAAGACAAACACCATTTTCCCCGAAGGCAGAGTCTCAAAGGGCCCTTTTTTCACAGTGGGTTTCACCATCGTGGAATATAGACGTGACAAGTGGTGAGCTCATCGCCACCATTGCTTCCCATGACTGACTCGGCTAACGCTTTCATACACATTGCAGAGCATCATAGCAGAGCTTGTGTTATGGGTACTAGATAACTGATATACTTAATACAATATAATACATAGATATTTTTAATTATACATACAAAATACCCAGAACACCCTGAACAAATATCTGCGATCGCACAAATATTTGATCCGAGGCGGGAATCGAACCCTCAACCAACTGCTTCGCAGGCCAACCTACGCCCGCCGCGCCACAGAGGTCGTCAATTTGGGTGATCTGCAGATATTTGTTCAGGGTGTTCTGGGTATTTTCTATGTATAATAAAAAATATCTATCCATGTAATCTACTGTATATCAGTTATCTTAGTAACCATAACACAAGCTCTGCTTAGCTTGGTGCTAGATAATGTTGTGTGAACTTTCCAGCATTATTTATTTGTATTATTTACTCAGGTGTGTTTTTACCTTGACAAACGTTTTGGCCAACATTCGGCTCTGCCACTGTCTCATTAGATGGGCCAACGTGAGATGAGAGCTTTGAGAAGTATGTGTGGTGTGACTTTGAGAGATAGAATGAGGAATAGTGTGATAAGAGAGCGTTGTGAAATTAAAGAAGACGTAGTGATTAGGATTAAGAAAGGTATACATACTTAGATGGTTTGGGCATTTAGAATGGATGACAAAACGGGTACATAAGACGAGCGTGAATGGGACAGTGAGCAGGGGAAGACTTTGGCGAACGTATTCAGACGATCAGAGACGTTCTGGAAAAAGGCCAGGTCATGAGGACCCTTAACCGACGAGCTTGTATAAAGAATGTGATGAGAGTGAGAAAAAGAGGTGGATCCAAGTCCAAATCAAGGCAAGTAGAAATCCGTGGTGTCTGCCTTCCCCTCCGGGAAACAAGCGTGAGTTTATGTATGTAAGTACGTATGTTACTTTGGGTTATTTTTCGATCGATAAAATATTGACCCATCGTGTTTCTGGTATTTACATGTGTTTCTTCACTTCTTTTTCTTCTTCAGGTGTGTATTATTTCATGGAGTATTTACAGGTGTCAACTTACGGTGAACGAGCCGGACCGTTCACTGTAAGTTCGCACCTGCTATGGGGTATTTACAGATGCCATCTTACGGTGAACGAGCTGTAGTATCCATGCATATTTATAATTTGAATATTGTACTTGATAATCTACGATTAAAATTTTGCTTCATGTCCCACCTTAAAAGCCGCCGCTATCACTACAGGCCATGTGGTTTTCTATTTAAAAATATGATATTATTTCTGTTTAATCGTTATGAATACTCATGATGCATAGCTCTTGAATTCAATAAATAGAAGAACTTGGACCAATTGGTATAAATAATTATGACGATATGCGAGCGCGATAGTCTGGGCGTGGATTAGTTAATACAAAGTTTGTATTAACTAATCCAGAAACAGAAGAAACACGAGGAAACAGAGGAATACGTTTGTATTACAAACGTGTTCCTCTGTTTCCTCCCTGGATAATGTTTTTTTTACTATAAAATCTATATCTATATATATATAAAAGAAGTCCACTCACTGACCACTCATCACGAAAGCTCGGAAACTACTGGGCCGAGAGGTCTGAAATTTGGCACAAGCATTTATTAAGGCGTGTAGGCGCGCACTAAGAAACGATTTTTGAAAATTCGCACCCTAATGCCCGTCTGCACTAAACTTTGACAGCTCCTAAGTTCATGCTTATCTCTTATGACGTTCTTAATGATGTAAAATGCGTTGCACCAAACTCTTTAGTTTCCTAAATGCGTTAAGACATGTCCTAAAGTTACGGCCTCTATTTTGCGATCTTAGCACTAAGCAAGCGCTTAGAAGTGTCAAACAAGACTGACAGTCACATTGATAAAGTAACGTCAGTCAGTCATGTCAATTCATTGACTTTTTTAGATGGAAGTGCCGTCGAGAGAGTACCTACCTAATCGGTTTCTTGTGCCGTACGTATTGTTAGTGATTAAAATTGGATCAGTAGTTTAAATTATGAGTGAACTCGACGATTTTATGGGATTTCTTGAGTACGTTGACGACCTCGATAATCATAATCTCGATAATTTTACTTAATATGACTTTGCCTTTTTCTTGTAACAGGCGTACAAATCATAATTTGTACGGAGAAATTCGTTGACCTTTTCCTCTTTTCTATCTGCTTCTGCATTATAGTTTAAATTGTTTTTGTTTATTTCGAAAAACACCACAACTTCGAAAGAAAAGCGCACGAATGGTCGCTCAGGTCGCTGTTGCTGGTGCTGTCAGCTGTCAGTCAAGTGTCAAAACAACAACTATCATAGACAAATATAAAAATGTTCACTCTTTCATTCACTTACTTACGAAACGTCAGTTTTAGGAGTCGCTTACGTAAACTTGTTTGCGCAGACGAAGTTGATGCTTAGGGATGCTTATGTCAGACATAGCTTAGGTGTTGTCTTAACAAGTTTTGTCTTTGTTGACTTTAGTGCAGACGGGCATTAGTGGTTGAAAAAGGGTGTTAAAGTTTGTATGAAAGTCTACGCGTCGACGAAGTCACGAGCGGGTCAGCTAGTATAGGTATAACTGTCATGTTTCTAATTTGTAATATTATTTTATCTGAGCCACAATTTAATCAAATGTAACACAGATAAATAATACTGGTAATAATATCTTTCATTCATTATAGGAACATGACACACGGCTTTTTCCCCGTTTATGTAATGTGCCTCTTTTCATCGTGGGAAAATTTAAATAATTATTAATTAATTTTGATTAATTTGACTAACTTCAGTGGTTTTTCAATTGCATTATAATTGTGACATTTAGAAACAATCGTAAAATCTTTCTTCGTAAAAATTCGTAAAATCATAACCATTTTACAAGCTTTTATTTTAACTTGCAATGTACCTTATGTATGTTTGTCCGGGTGGAATCTTGCAACTGAATTTTAAAGCAGTTATCCTCAACCGATCGAGCTGAAATTTGGCATACCTGTCAAGTTCCGATGACAATGCAATATGATGGTGACAGCGAGCTGATCTGATGATGGAGACGGAAGGTGGACAACGGAACTCCTCGATGGATAATAGTAGACTGGCCGTGTTTAGGCTCATTTTGATAAGCACACGGTTACGAACACTAATTTTATAAAAGCTTGTATTGAAAAATAAATTTTTCACAAAAAAACTTATTTAATGACAATAATTGACGACCTCTGCGGGGCGGCGGGCGAACGTTCGCCTGCGACGCAGAAGGTTGCGGATTCGATTCCCGCCTCGGAACAAATATTTGTGTGATCTGCAGATATTTGTTCAGGGTGTTCTGGGTATTTTCTATATATAATAAAAAATATCTATCTATGTAATATATTGTATATCAGTTGTCTAGTACCCATAACACAAGCTCTGCTTAGCTTGGGGCTAGATAATGTTGTGTGAACTGTCCAGCATTATTTATTTATTATTTATTTAATTGCATAGTTTATGAATGGCTTTTCTTTAAAAAATAGTAGGATTGGGTCCCAGGCACATACATACCACAAACTTTCACTATGTAGGTACTCGGGGCAATGCACTCTATAATATTAATTTATCACATTCAGATAATGTTTGAACAATGTCAGCGTTATACAACAGAGATATCGGAGAAAGTGCTCTGCCAATATTTGTATGAATAGTTCGATTGTATTGAATAGATAACGAATAATAATGATGATGATAATAAAAGAATAATAATAATAATAAATAATGCTGGACAGTTCACACAACATTATCTAGCCCCAAGCTAAGCAGAGCTTGTGTTATGGGTACTAGATAACTGATATACTATATACAATATATAACATAGATAGATATTTTTTATTATACATAGAAAATACCCAGAACACCCTGAACAAATATCTGCGTTCGCGCAAATATTTGTTCCGAAGCGGGAATCGAACCCGCAACCTCCTGCGTCGCAGGCCAAACTTCGCCCGCCGCGTCACAGAGGTCGTCGATGATGATGATGATATCATCCAGGCTGATTTCGGCCACGGCGACTGTTTACCTGCTTTATATGGAAGAGCTTCGCTGGTGCGCTCTTATATGACTTACATACCCTATCTTGGCTGTAAACGTGCGTTTGCAGTAGTTGCACGTGAGGGTATTATTTTCGTAATAGTACACTATGTTAGAAGGCGGTCTACGTTTCAGATCGTCACGCTTTAAATCAAGATCGCGCCTTCTGTCATCTGCTGTACCAGCCTTCTCCACTCCGTGCGCTTTTCTTCCATACTGGCGCGGCTGGCGATGGTTCGCCTGTGACGCAGGAGGTTGCGGGTTCGATTCCCGCCTCGGAACAAACATTTGTGCGTTCTGCAGATATTTGTTCAGGGTGTTCTGGGTGTTTTCTATGTATAATAAAAAATATCTATCTATGTAATGTATTGTATATAGTATATCAGTTATCTAGTACCCATAACACAAGCTCTGGCCCAAGCCAGAGCTTGTGTTATGGGTACTAGATAACTAACTTGCTAACTAGCTAACTTGGGGCTAGATAATGTTGTGTGAACTTGTCCAGCATTATTTATTTATTTATAGACTCCCCAATGAGAGAACTTCCCTTCATTAGATGAACCAACGAGTAGTAATACGACCTATGTGATGCGGCGGGCGAAGGTTCGCGACGCAGGCGAAGGTTCGCGACGCAGGCGAACTGCTGAGAATTGTTTACATACACATGTGACTACACATTCTCACTAGTGAGTATTGATAGTACTATCAGCTGGGAATTCATGAATACATTTTGCATGATTTTTTAGTTACGATGTTTGGATGTTTGTTTCTCAATCATGCCGAAACGGCTGAACCGATTTTGATAAAATTTGGTATACTTATAGATTATAACCCGGATTGAACTATAGGCCATTGTTTTATCGACAAAACAAGAGTAAAGTCGTGGGAGGACACTAGTGTTCCATAAATAAACATTTGCTATACCTACCTCTAATGTTTTGAGCTGTATAAATTGTGTCCGGCCTAAGAATAGACTCCTTCGTCTCCTCCCGTGGATGGCGTAAAAGCCGACTAAGGAATTACCCAGACTGTTAGTAAGATTCGTAGGTATAAGATTTGTCCTGGCTGCTAGCGTTATTACTGGAGGAAAACGATAAGCGGATTTGATGGGTGGCGATGAGCTCACCCCTTGTCACTTCTATATTCCCACATTGGTGCAACCCACAGTGAAAAGAGGGCCAATGAGGCTCTGCCTACCCTTTCGAGGGAAAAGGCGTGTGTCTACGTATTTATGTAATGTATGTACGAGTATGTATAAATATGTATGTATAGACGTTCCGAGAACGCGAAATAAAAACAAACGATTCGAATAAACTAAAAGTTTCGCTGAACAAAAACCTTTGCAAAAACACAGGCAGCCAACATAGGAGGTCGTTAGCAGTGTAGAGTGAATAAGAAACAAAAAGCGGCCAAGTGCGTGTCGGGCCAAGCGCATTGTAGGATTTTACTTGCCCGCCGCAATATGCGCACTTAGAAGGGGCTTTCCTGTTTTACACAACTAACAAATTCATCTGAGTAATGGATTTTGTAAAAAAACCTTTTTACTTTTTCGAAGTACATTTTATAAGTTGTTCGACTATTACCTTCTATTATTGATTCTATGCTATTCTGTACTGTACTCGTTAACTAGTAAATCCTACCTAGCAGTGATTATTTTCCTTTATATAGGTACTACTGTCGTGTATAACTTATCCAAAAACAACCGTTTAACTGGAAGGACGAGTAGTTCCTGTTCGATCCATTGAGAACGATCCATTATACCTATAATTTTGTTCCTTATCGATCCCTTTCTCCAATGGATCATTTTAAAACGATTATTTTAATTAGTTTTTGTTCCTGTGGAACCATTAAGGATTTTTCAAAGAAGTTTGGTACAGTCAAGCAACAAATATCTACCTGTATACATTATTATTAAGTTTTAAAACTAAAAAAAAACTACTCAATTAAAAGCTATTTTGGGATCAATCTCTGCCATATTTGAAAGAATCGTTATTTTGTATTTAATTACATTTTAATGTGTTTTTTCAAGTTATTTCGTGTATTTTTAATGACATTTTAACCGTTGTAACTTGGATAATTAGCACATATGTGTGATGTTGCGAAAAAGTGCATTGCATGTATTTTCGAAATGGTGGATTTTCTCAGTAAAACCCAGTTTTTCTACCACCATTTACAAATACAAATACAATTATTTTATTACATTAAACTTAATCTGGGATACAATAGCATTGATGGGGACCCCTCTTGTAAGAAAAATACCTGTGTTAGAGGGTCTCGCTCTTCCGTAATAAAGGAACAGAATAAATAATAGTACTTACTTTGATTAAGGCGCGATAGGTTCTCAAATGTCTCTAGAATTTTAAAGTTTTTGATAAGAATTTTCATAGTTTTCTATGAAGAAAAAAATATATGATATTCTTGAGCTTTTTATCTAGTGAAATCAATAATTCAATACAATATTTGAATTACTTCACTCGATAAAAAAAAATAACAAAGATACCCCCTTTTTAAAATGTAAATGCTATTTTTCACTCACTTCTCTCACGTTTTAATTTTTGAAACATTTGGTTACATGTTAGTTATTATTTGAGTTAGTGAATTCATCAACAAAATTAAACAAAACTTTGAACGACATTTTTACATATTTTTTTTATACATAAAAACACAGTATCAGAGCGTGCGCTCGCCTTCTTCGCCTCATACAAAAATGTTCGTTGAACCTATAGCGCCTTAAGTAGAAAAACATAATTTTGATGATTTGAAAAGTAACAAAAAAATTAAGATATTAAAATTAGTTTAAATTGGGTTATGACTTGACGGAGACTGACTTGACCAATTTTATTACAAATTAATATCACTTGACATTGGCGCAATTGTTTGGAGCACTCATTCTTCCTAGGGAGCACTCCTCACCTCAGGAGCCATTATATGAAGAAGAAGAAGAAGAAGCAGCTATTTGAACTAAAATAGGTTTATAAAATGATTGTGAATACCTAAAGGCTTTATTTATGGGTTGTTATTGTAGCGCATTATCGGGAGCTCTGTTTATTTGGCATGTCAACCATTCGACGATGGTGATGAGGACATGATACCGAGAATAGCTTCGTTTATGACCTCAGTGAACAGACGCACAGCCAGACGATAGATAAACATTAGCTAAGCAAATATTCAGTCACTATCACATTACGAAATATGATTATTAGTTTAAAAAACATAACTTTCATTATTAATATTCAGGTTGTGATTATATTCAACACCTTTGTCTGTCAACAATTAAAAAAAAAACCTTTATTGGCCTTATGATTAGTTTGTAAGTATTTGTTGTTATAATTATATTAATGGCTGTGGTTTTTATTCAATAAATAAATAAATAAAAAAACAAATACTTTTTTAATTTAATTCTAATCGTAAAAAGTGTTAACAATAATAATGAACCATAAAAGTTATTTTACAGTGCAGTTAGAGTATACAATTGTCACTTATACATTTATATGGCCCACCCTTTCAAAATAAATTATAGAAATAGGTAATATTACATCAGAATATTTTGATGGAGATGAAGTTTAATATTTCAATCTCATTATGTGTAGAATATATATACTTTTATTAAGTATTACTTTTCTAATTACACGTCTAAAATGATGCAACCGTGCAACCCACTGTGAAAAGAGGCCCATTGAGGCTCTGCCTACCCCCTTCGGGGAATAAGACGTGTATCTATGTATGTACCTATGTATGTATGTCTAATATACCTACCTATTTCATCTCAGTACCTATGACATAACCTTGGAATATAGATACGTCCGAAACGGGCAAACTTACAAATTAACAACTTGTTGATACTTACAAAATAATCTACCACCTTTATATGTACACAGTTTTAATGACAATGGGACCAAACATAAAAAAACACGTATAAACCTCTTCCTTTTATTGAAGTCGGTTAAAAATCTAGGGACACCAGATGAAGAATAAACGAAGAAATCAATTAGCACACTGACTAATCAAGTGAGTGAGTCGATATAAATAGACATCACAGGATGACTTCAAGGTTGAATCGGAAGCAATTGATCAAACTCCAATAAGTGACAAGCAGAGGCATACACTAAGGACTCTGAGGGTATAGACAAATATCTTTGTTAGGGTTCCGTACCCAAAGGCACATAATATATAATAGTACCATAAGAGTAAAAACAGGACCCTATTACTAAGACTCCGCTGCCCGTCTGTCACCAGGCTGTATCTCATGAATCGTGATAGTTAGACAGAAGAAATTTTCACAGATGATGTATTTCTGTTGCCGCTATAACAATAAATACTAAAAACAGAATAAAATAAATATTTAAGGGGGCTCCCATACAACAAACTGTTTTTTTGCCGTTTTTGTAGATAATGGTACGGAACCCTTCGTGCGCGAGTCGGACTCGCACTTAGGCGGTTTTTTTTAAACAAATTTTTCACCCAACAGTCTCGTGCATAGTCCTAATCCTACACTAGGACCCCCTGTGTCGTGTGTATCAGGAACTACGAGTACCATGGTATGGTACCACACCACGGAACGAATATTTGTAGATAATACTCGACTTAATAATACTGACTCGAGATCCTGTCAACGCACTTGTTGCACATCACTTCTTCAGTAACAGAGTGGTCCACAATTGGAACATACTACCAGACGATGTTGTTTCTGCCACGTCTGTGAATGCATTTAAAAACAAGCTCGACAACTGGCTACGAAAGGACAATTCAGAACTTAAAAAAGTGACCTAAAATTATACATTCCACACTGTGACGATGTAGACGTAAAAGCTGCTCGTCTATACATAAATAAATAAGTGATACAAATTATTTGTTCCGCAACAGGAATAACCCGCAACCTCCAGCATCTCACCATAGTTATTCAGTTCTTGGAGCTATAATATGGTCTTCGCTAATTCTAAGAGCTATGCCGGTGATCATCCTCAATGGATCGATTATTTAAGATGCCTCATTTAAGATTATTTTACTGACCATAGATGTTTTGCCGAGAACGAAGTCAATGACTCGCCTACATTCCGGGCGTTTTTTGTGTCTACATAAAGTACGTCCGATGTTCGTGAGTCACCATGAAGCTGTACCTCGGTACCTATTCAATCCCCTGGGCTGGCTCAGACATGGTAATTGCTACAAGCAGTAGGTATAACTGTTGCACATCACTTCTTCAGTAACAGTCCAAAATTGTAACATACTAATAGCAGACGATGTTGTTTCTGCCACGTCTGTAAATGCATTCAAAAACAAGCTCGACAACTGGCTACGAAACGATAGCAATAAATAATAAATAATGTTCACACAAAACTATCTAGCCCAAAGCTAAGCAGAGCTTGTGTTATGGGTACTAGACATCGAGCAACGCAGGCCGTACCGTGTTGCTCGATGGTACTAGATAACTGATTTACATATGCACAGATAAAATAATACTATACTATTATGCAATACCTACATTACATAGATGACATACATACACACGCCTTTTTCGCAAATGGGTAGGTACGCAGAGCTTCAAATGGGCCTCTTTCCACAGTGGGTTGCACCATCGTGGCAAATAGATGTGACAAGTGGTGAGCTCATCGCCGCCACTGCTTCCCACGACTGACTCTGCTAACGCTTTCTTCCAGAATAACCCATCCAACCCCAGGCAGAAATCATCATACAAAAAACACGCCTCGCGCCGCTCGAAATTTGGTTTTTATTGAATATCTCGTAAAATTAAGATAATTTTAAACAAAACCCTCGGCTTTGTTGTTTTTATTTTATTCATCTAATTTTTTACCCAAAAAATCCAAAAAATATACAATCGAATCTAGGCAAAAAACAGACGTAACTTTGTTTTTTTTTATATCCAGAAAATATTGTCCTATCATGTTTCTGGTACAGCGATCCCTCGGCATTATAATGTAGTAACCATACATATTTTTAAGGTTATTTTTTATGTATATGCGTCTATAAAGTGCGTCTGTATATAGAACCGTCTTTGAATTCGTAATTCGAATTTTTCGATTTGAGTGTAGATAAAACTCATTATAGTACCGCTATCTTTTTTTTATTAATTCATTAAACTAGTCTATGGTTATAGCTTGAATATGAAAAAAAAGGCGCACGCATGCGCAGTTCGAACTGTGAAAAAATGGCGCACGCATGCGTAGATTGAACTTAATTCCCCGCGCTTCCCTTACATTTTTTTGCCAATCGTGTTTTTCTTTGTTTAATTTCAATTTTTCCTATGAGTGAAGATAAAGTAGTGTATGAAACTGCATATAACTTAGGTATTAAAACACTCGAGTCAACCTATTATCGCAAAGACGCAAATATACAAGTCTCGACAGAGCTTACTTATTTGAGCCTTTCGGGGTCGAGACTCTGGGGCCGTGGGGTTCCGGGGTCCTTCGCGTTTTCAAAATTCTTTCAGGGCATCTGGTCGAAGCGACGCGTGACCCGAGAGCTGGCTCTTATCTGGCTCAACGCATTAGTATTGCCATTCAGCGTGGCAATGCAGCAGGCATCTTAGGGACGCTTCCGTCTGGTAGTGATTTGGATCAGTTGAGCTACCTTTAGATCGCTTGCAGCGGTCTTCAGGTGGCACAACTGTTTTATATGTATTTTGTACATACCTTGTATTATTCTTTCTGTAAATAAATGTATTAGGTTAATGTTGTACTTGATATAGTTGGTTAAAAATCAAATCTACTCTTGGTATTTTTTCCACAGAATTAATATTAGTACAAGTTATACCCCACCTTTAGCAGCCCGGACAAATCTTACGCCAAGGAATCTTACAAACAAGTCCGGGTAACCCTTTAGTCGGCACCACGGCAAGGCTGATTAACTGAGGCCATAGAATTCCTATAAATTCTCATGAAACACATACCTATGGTCTAGATTGTACTGAAGATAAATTTATTTTCTGATGTGAGCAATACCTAGTCACGAGTTTACACTGAAACACACCACAAATTAGTGTCTACCATCAGTCCCCCGATTCGGGACCGGTAGATCGACGATTGTACTTTTTAATTTAATTTTAAAGGTTCTTTATTACATAGGCATCAAAGTACAAATTCCAGTGTAGGTATGCTAGAACATGCTTACATACACACGCCTTTTTCCCCGAAAGGGTTGGCAGAGCCTCAAATGGGCCTCTTTCCACCTTGGGTTTGCACTATCGTGGAAATAAAAGAAAGTTGCAAACCACATTTTAAACATCTTAAGATGCTAGCATTGACGTCTATATACATTTTAGAAGTAAGTGCTGGCGAACCTACCTATTTAGCATTTTATTTTTAAGTTATGTTGTCCTATATTGTTCTGTATTTTCTGTATGTAATTGTGCGTATTATATTTTATATTGTTATTTATATAGTATTAAACTTAAATGTACCAATTTGACATGCCAATGTTATGAAATGTAACGAGATGGTTAATAAATAAATATCTAAATATCTAAGTAAATTTGTCCGTAAATATCCCCACTTATATACAAAACTTGATGATCTTCCTAGAAGATATGCACTTAGACCGGGTAAAAACAAAATCGTTCAACCACAATCACACCTAAAAATGCATAGCAACGGACCATACGCATTGTCAATAAAAATGTATAATAAGCTTCCGTTACAAATAAAAGACATGCAAAGGGATCAACTATTTATAAAAACGCTCAAGTCCGTCTTATTGGAAAAATGCTATTATAATATTAAAGGTTTTTTAGAGTAGGCGGGCTAGGCACATATATGTAAATAAATATAAACCAACTGACATTAAAACTTGTAAAATGAATAAATAATCAGCTGCCTTTAATAATACCAATAAACTCCTTGATAAAAATAATAATACATACCTACGAAAGAGGCCCGAGAACCTCGGTCTACCTCTCCATTGCTATGCCCTAAACACACAGGGTTCATGTGCGAGTCTACCTAAGTATTGTAACAACTAATAAGTAACCATGTGAAATTAATAAATATATTGAGTATTGAGCTAATCGCCGCCATTGCTTCCCATGACTGACTCTGCTAATGCTAACGCTGCAAACGAAGCTGCTAACGCTATTTTTAATGTTCTTGGTATGGATATTTTTATGATATAAAAAATATTATATTCTATGTAATATATTGTTGCTGGCCTAGCCAAACGGCATTCACTACGAAGCGATTCCATTTCTACATTCGTCATACAATACTTACAATAGACCACGTGACATTTAGATAGCTTACGTCAATCTCATACATTGTTAGCTTTTCTACTAGCGTCATCGCTATTAGAAAAGGCCTCTGTTATCTAGTACCTACCCATAACACAAGCTCTGCTTAGCTTGGGCTTAGATAATTATGTGTGAACTGTCCAGCATTATTTATTTATTTATTTATAATTTTAGGTAAGAATTTAGATAGGTAAAAAAAAAACAATACAACAAAGTTTTTTTAGTGGGTTTTGTACAATTATCTATATATTACGATATATTCAATAAAATATACCTTACGCCGCACGAATATTGCTTTTTCGTGCGGCTTAAGGCGTTTTTTTTTTACAAAGATTTGTGCTTGAACCCTCTGCTTGATTGTTGCTGTGCCTGGGGTTGGCGCAACCATGAATGGCGCACAGGCACAGCTCAAGCCCGTTCGTCGTGGCATTATACGGAAGGCCTATGTCCAGCAGTGGACTTCTACATAATGATATTTTGATCTATCTATCCCAAACAAGTATCCGCATTTTTTTTTAGTTATTCAGCCTTCCAGTTTGGGACCGCTCGATTCGGCAGACTTGATGTCTTCTCGAATCGGACTCTCTTTCCGTCAGTCGTCGAGATTTTTTAATAGTCGGTATAGCAGCCCGATCGAGCGGTCCCTAATTAGGGCAGATTCACATACCACAGTCAATGTAGTAGGTATCAATTAACTAAGATTTTAATTGGGCTTTTTCTCAAAGCAAATACATCTCTACAACATTTACAATAAAGGATATATTCCTTTGAGTTTTACAGCCTTGTAAATTATAGCCATTAGTTCTGCTTCATAAGTTCACGGCGAATTATTATCATGTAATCTTTATTGCGCAGTGTTTTTTAGGGTTCCGCATTCGACAAGAAACCATCTGAAAGGGATCTGTCCGTCCATCCGTCCCAGTCTATCAGCATTCACAGCTAACCAATATGCATTAATTTGATATAGGTACGTAGGTACTTTTTAGTAGAAAAATATATTTTTCAAAACAATAAGTTTTTATTAAATTAGTGATCGTAACCGTGTGCTGATCAAAATGAGCCTAAACACGACGAGTCTATTATCCATCGAGGAGTTCCGTTGTCCACCTTCCGTCTCCATTATCAGATCAGCATCATGATATACCTAGCTGTCACTATAAATAAAAAATAAATAATGCTGGACAGTTCACACAACATTATCTAGCCCCAAGCTAGGCAGAGCTTGTGTTATAGATAGATAGATATTTTTTTATTATGCATAGAAAATACCCAGAACACCCTGAACTTGCAGATCGCACAAATATTTGTTCCGAGAAGGGAATCGAACCCGCTACCTCCTGCTTCGAAGGCCAAACTTCACCCGCCGCGCCAGAGAGGTCGTCAAGAGGTATAATATTGTATTGTCATCGTAACTTGACAGGTACCTATTTGTAACAGCTTAATCGATCGATGTGACGTCTGAAATGAGCCTGTGTTTCTTACACCAGTTTTTAAATAGCGCTTCGGTGAAATTTACCCCGCCAAAGCGGTTTAATGTGGACATTAGTAAATAAGACAAAATTATTATTGGTATTCAATAAATAAATACATTTGACATTAACTTTGACCTCATCAAAATTATCTCTGATATCCTGTGATGAGAACTTTTCAAGTTTTGTAGGAAAAACTGTGACTTCGGAACCCTATACTTTACATGGTCCGACACGCACTTGTTCAATTTATTTGCTCCTGTTTTGCACGTAACGTATTTTTGTTACTATCGGAAAAAAAAATTCCACAATATTTTCCTATTACATCCGATACCAAATATTGTTAGGTATTTTGAGGTATATGTAGGTACTAAGTTGTAATTTAAAACAAATATTTCAGAGTCTATTTTGAAACCTAACTATAACACTTGACCGAAATTCTAAATCGATTACTGAAATGCAAATATCCGGTAGTTATTTCACATAATTTCAACCGTTGAAATCTGAAGTACGAGAAGTGTTTAATAGTAGATTACACTATGGGAATGAAGCAGTGTCTTACGTCGCAGGCGGCATATTGAACCTTAACCCTCTATCACGCTTGCTGTTCGGTTGTTCGGGCACTGCGCGACAGCAATAGATTTTACAAATACCTATTTTTTAATTCTCTAGCCCTTGGTGTTTCCTCTTAACGAAGGACTCTAGGAGTTATATAGAGTCCTGAGTGAAGCGAGGGGCAAGCTGCCCAAGACGAAGACAGGCTTTATTCCAGAGGAGCATACTCTACTTTTCACACTTTCTGCGAGACAATAAAAATTCATCGAGTGAAAATCACAGCACCAAACACCGTTTGTGTGCTTTTGTTTCACATTCGTTGTAAACGCACCTTTTTTTTGAGTTCTGCTTATGGTGATCATTTCGATTCACGAACAAACCTCTTTACAATGGGCATATGGGCATTTTTGAACTCAGAGTTTTCCACGAGTTTCCACACGAATTTGACAATCAAATCAATTTATTTTTATCGACATCTGTGGCGCGGCCGGCGAAGGTTGGCCTGCGACGCAGTAGGTTGCGGGTTCGATTCCCGCCTCGGAACAAATATTTGTGCGATCGCAGATATTTGTTCAGGGTGTTCTGGGTATTTTTTATGTATAATAAAAAAAACCTATCTGTGCAAAGTATTGTATTAAGTATGTCAGTTATCTAGTAGGTACCCATAAACACAAGCTCTGCTTAGCTTAGGGCTAGATAAACTGAACTGAAACTGTTTACTGGGCTTTGTGAACTGTCCATAATTATTTATTTTTTTATTCCCTAGGGAGTTTCATACAACTTTATATCCCTTGGGAGATAATGCATTACTTTACGTTGAGGTTGCATGATATGTAATTGGACATTGTCGAGCAGGTCGGGTGAAAAACATTTTTGGTGTATAAATATAGACTGCAGATGGATACTGCAGCATCTAAAAAACAACGTTGACATTGAAAAAGTGTGTAGGTTACTAACATTTCAAAGATCCCGCAAAATGGCACCCGGCCAAATTCTGTTACTACACAGAGCACGAACGATTGATAGAGACGAAAATATTGTTAATGTTTGTAGTTTAATTGGTATTGTTGCTGGTGTTTGGGATAAACATAGAATAAACCAGAACCCGTCGTGTCACGCGCAAAAACTGCTACCATGTAAACTAGTCTCAATGAGAATAGTTTCACCCAGTCTTTCTGTGGTCGGCCGCGTGCGGCTGTTGTGTCGAACTCGAAAGATTCTCTTGTAAATTTTTTCTTTGGAAAAAAGTCAAGCTTCCTTTTTGACATTGTTACCAATATCACCAAACTCCCGCTACCACAGATAAAATAATACTATACTAGCCCCTACTGGTGGGAAGTATGATAGGCGCGGGGGAGGCATTGTGATTTGGCGACACAGCGCCCCGTACTAATAGCATCGTACGCGGTTTATTCTATATTATAAGGGGATAAAATAACACATAGTACACCGGTTTAACCAAAATTATTTTTTTATTAAAACTATCAAAAACGCTAATTCTCTCTACATTACCGTACTTCACTACAACTAATACTATATTCACTCTCAGCATCCCGACCCGACTATCGAATTGTGAGTCGATATTTATTTTTATGTAGGGTTTTAATAAGCTACTCAATAAGTACGCTAGGGGCGCTTATCATTTTTTGCATACAAAAATGACATTTTGACTCGCAATTTGGTTTTCGTTATTCCGAGTGGTTCCCAATTACAAACCTGTACTAAGCCCTCAGGTAAAATCCTATGCCATCCCAAAGGCCGGATGATTAAAAAAAAATGCGAAGAAATAATAACAGTTATATTTCTAAATTATTCCTCGTTCTCCATATCACATTCCGAGAAAGGATAATAATTTAGAAATGTAACATGTTTACCGGGATCCGAACCCGCTCCTGGCCGTCTCTCTTCAGATTTCTATGGCGTCTCTACTATCTGCGGCTGCAAACACGTTTTCATGCTCTGTGTTTATCTATATTAATACTTTATCACATCTGTTTGTCTGTAATTTTTACACACAGAAACAATATGTGTGTCCGCGTGTCTGAATGATAAACACATGTTTTTTTTTGTGAAAAATATTTTTTTTAATAGAAGCTTTTATAAAATTAGACTTCCGTTGTCCACCTTCCGTCTCTCTCATCAGATCAACTCGCTGTCACTATCATATTGTACTTACCTATTGTCATCGGAACTTGACAGGTATGCCAAGTTTCAGCTCAATCGGATATCGGAAAGTCACCCTTATAGCTACCCGTAAAATACTTATCATTGAGTAGTTCCAATGGCCATCTCTGGTCTCCTTCATCAGTTCCACTTCACTAAATAGCACTTTCTGAATGCACATGCTTGACTTGTTGCTGAAAATACTGAAATGGTTATAAATGTGTGCCTATAATACTTGAAGAATTCCCTCAATTCCTCATGGATCCCATCATGAAAACCAGATTTTGATGTAAATGGGACTAATCTGGAAGTATAATGTACCAACTAAAAAAAACAGTTCATAAATGAGAGAGACCTGAGGAAACAAATATTAAAAAAACACACACACACGACTTGAGGACTTCCTCCTTTTTTTGAAAAACCCATAATATTTCATAATATGTCTCTTGTTTTCATTACCTAATCGTGTAGGTATGAGCCCATAGCATAGCTAGCATAGGTATCCCTCAGCAAACTCTATAGCTTTGAATGTGTTTTACCTAATGTTATAAATTCTTGCCTTTAGAGCCCAAAAACAGCAGCCAATTCCAAGTAGTATCAATCTCGTAGCCCCTGTTATCACGGGTCACCGTTATCATACTCCGAAATGCTCTACAATATCACTTCAAGTCATTTCATCGCCCACGACACACAAAATGGCAAGGCTTATAATATTTTTATTCCTAACAATAGTAGCTTCAGTTTACACACAGTGCACTATAGACAATGCTCAGCGCTTTTTCAAGAGGTCAGTCTACGATTTCTCAGTGATATTAGCTGGAAGATTGAGTCAGGATACAGAGGGCCATTTCGTCGCGTCGGGATTATCGACATGGAGTTTACTCTCAACTATATCTCTCGGAGCAACGAGAGATACACTAAGCGAGATTGCATATGTACTACGAATGCACCCAAATAAGTGTTTCAGTGACAAATACAACCAAATAGCGAATAAGATGATTAGTTCTAGTGGAACTGTTCTGGAGCGTAGCGCAGCTGTGTTGGTAGATACAAAACTAGATGTTTATCAAGATTTCATTACAGACGTGGCAAAGACTCGTGTCTGCACCGTAGAACAGCTATCTTTCACTGACGCTTTATACACAGCAGCCTACGTCAACGATCTGGTAAGCAAGGCGACGCATGAGGCGATAGATGAAATCGTAACGTCAACCGACATTGACGGAGCGTCTCTCTTAATAATTGATGCTCTGTACTTCAAAGGAGCTTGGAAATACCAGTTCCCGTACTCAGATACAGAGATCAGCGCGTTTTATAACGACAGAGGGGAGCAAGTTGGAGATGTCAACCTGATGTATATGAACGGTGTTTTCAATGTCACTTCTGTGAAACAGCTTCAGGCTAGAGTTCTAGAAATGCCTTATGGAGAAGAGAACAGATTCTCAATGCTGATAATCCTGCCCAATACCGATGTCACTATCAACAACGTGATCGATAACCTTAGCCTCATCAGTTTAAGAACTATTTTCGTACTATTCTCGCGACACGAGCCCGAAAACGTGGCAGTCCAATTGCCAAGGTTCAAAATATCTTCTGATATAAACAACTTGAAGGAGCTTCTTATGGATATGAATTTGAGGAAGATGTTCGACAGTTCCGAAGCACAATTCGATGCTCTGGCTTCAGACCCTGAATTGTTTGTGTCTAATTTGATTCAAAAGGCTGATATAGAAGTAACGGAGGATGGTACAGTGGCTAGTGCAGTCAGTGAGGCTGAATTTGAATCCAGGATGCTGCCCCCTCAGTTTGTTGTTAACAAACCCTTCGTGTTCATGATCGTGGATAGAGATACGGAAATTCCGCTGTTCACAGGAGCATATTCTACACCCACAGAAAATGTTTTTTAATAATGTTTCGCAGTTTGCAATATCTCTTAAATACCTACTTTATAATATGTACCTATGTTAGGTAGTTGGATACTTATCTAAGTAGGTACTTAATATAAGTACTTATCTATTGAGAACAACTATTAACCAATCAAAATAAAGCTTTTGCACTGCCAATTATAAACAATGTTTTCGTACTTCTTAAGATAAGTGTTCCTAGATTTATAGACAGAGCAGAGGGCCTAGTATATAGGTTTGTCTAAGTTTTGCATTCGGTATCCCTACTATCGAATTGTGAGTCGATATTTGTTTTTATATATGGTTTTAATGAGTTTTTCAACAAGGCCGCTAGATGCGTTATCATTTTCTGCGTACAAAAACGACATTTCAACTCGCAATTCGGTTTTCATACTAACATACTAAGTAGGTGCTGTGTAGTATAGGATGAATGCTATAAGAGTGTAGGTATGCACCTATTATTATGATAAAATGTATTTATTTTATGTATTCTAAGTAGGTTTGTATATTATATTTAAAGATATGTGTATTTGTCAAGGTGATAACAAACACCGCTGTCCCATTTTCTTTCATATAGTCCTCTTCATCCTAAAATTGTCTAGAGGAAACAGCTACAAGCGATAAGACAGCTCATTGTGTTTTTTTTAAAGTTAAGTTTTGTATTTATGTGGTTTATTTAATCGTTAATGTACAATAAAGAGTTTATCTCTATCTATCTAAGCCCTCAGGTTATATTCTAACAAGTTAGACAGGAGTTGGTCCCATTAATGGAACTGATCAGTGGAAACAACAGTCACAAGCTTTTATTTAGGTATTTACTTGCTTTCCTGTCCGCCCAGTGGAGGACAAACCTGGCGATCGGATTTTCGACCACTTCCTGATATCCAATTGAGCTGAAAGCCGTTCCTGTCAAGTTCCGGTGACAATACAATATAACGTGCCATCCAACTAATCTGATGATGGAGACATAAGGTGGACACCGGACCTCCTCGATGGATAATAGTAGGCTGGCCGTGTTTAGGCTCATTTTCATCAGCACACGGTTCCGATTACTAATTTTATGTAATCTTATACATGTACATAGACACACGCCTGTTTGCCCGAAGGGGGGTAGGCAGAGCCTACACAGTGCCTCTTTTCACAGTGTGTTGCACCATCGTGGATTATAGACGTGACAAGTGGTGAACTCATCGCCGCCATTGCTCCACGACTGACTGGGCTAACGCTTTCTTCTAGTAATATTGGGGATAAATTCCTAGCTTTTAAGTCGGTTTTTAGGGTTCCGTAGTCAACAAGACAAGGAACCCTTATAGATTCGTCATGTCTGTCTGTCTGTCTGTCTGTCCGTGTATGTCACAGCCACTTGATTCCGAAACTATAAGAGCTATGCTGTTGAAACTTGGTAAGTATATGTATTCTGTGAACCGCATTAAGATTTTCACACTAAAATAGAAAAAAAAACACTACAAGAACTTTTATATTATGTTACTTGCTGCTACGGAACCCTTCATGGGCGAGTCTGACTCGCACTTGGCCGCTTTTTTTGACATGGTCTGTGTATTTTTGTTTCGTACATTCCAGTTACCTACTAATATTAGCTGCTAAAATTTCGCGGTTTGCGGTGTATTGGTTTTTTATTATTATTATTTGATTTATGACGGAATAAGCAGCTGGCCTACCTCACAGGTCACGTCCTCCTAGGACGCACCCTACGTGGCATTGCATACCCTCCACTCTGAGAAATAAAGTTGAAAGTCTCAAGTGCCTGTAATTTCACCGGCCCCTTTAAACCGGAACACAGCAATGGGAGTACCTACTGCTCTGCAGCAGAAATAGGTGAGTACTTCCTCAGACGAACTCTTTCACAAAAAAGCTCTGCACTAACAAAATACATTACTGAGCACTTGTTAAATATTTTTTTATAAGCCGGAAGTTTCCCTTTTGCAAAGGCCTCCCTTTCCTCTTTCCAATCATTTATATCGTGAGCTATTTGTGGCCAGTCCTTGTTGTGGGAGTCAAGCTCATCCCGCCATCGCTGTCTGGGTCTACCACGTGGCCGCCGCTCGTAAATAAATACCTCAGTAAAATAAGTATAGGTAGGTACTCATTTCAAGACTATTGTAGGACCTAGGAATATCTAACTATGACTTCACCGATGACATAACTTCGAGCTGACCTTGCCTACGTCGTCGCAACACTCCTCGCTCGTAATCTTACCGATAAATTCTGTTATTATAGTTTGTTTGATTTACACCCTGTATTTATGTAATTTAACGGGTATTTTCTCAGAGTAGGTAAGATATACAGGGTGACATTGGCATAGTGCCTGCCGCTACTACTATTATTTATTTACTATTATTCTGTGCCGCTACTAAAACGATGATCTCTCGCAACTCTCGCTCTCGTTTGGAAGTTAAAATTTAGTATTTCACATACCCAGGCTTTAAAAAACTCATTATGTTAACGTTAGTTACATTAGTTAACTTTTTATCGCGTGGTGCCTTCGCTTGTAATTGTAACTTGGTATGGGAACTTAAATACAGAATAATTTAAAACATAATTCAGGCTTTTCAAATAAATAAGGGGTAAAATGGGGTGAAAAAGTTTTAGTTTTTTTGTTATGTGATTCGTACGGGTATTCAGCTAGTCTAGACCAAAAACTTATGATAGACTAAAACTACTAACTAGAACCTGGTTTCGACTTTATTATAAGATTTTTGGAAATGTTTCCAAAATATGTGTCTGGATAATATTTCAGGGTCAGATTCTGCCCATGGTACGTACTAAACAACTTCCTCAAGGAACATAGGTAAAAAAAAATATTAGTAGGTACAAGTAAGTCACAGTAGCCGCAGACAAATGATGTTCAGCCACTCGGCTTATCGATATTCAGACATATAGGTAGTTGAGTGCCGTTGTTCAATGAACGAGCTAGCCGTCCAATTAGATGGCTGATTCAACCAGTTGGCTGCGACAAATATATCTGTTTTAACCCTAGAGCATTGCAGGCCTCCGTACCGCTGGCTGATTTTAGCTTCGTTGCCTATGTACCCCTCTCTTCATAAAGTAAAGTGGCAACACCTTGACTAGTACCTATGAAGTTGACGCAAGTGACGTTATTGACTGACTGACATTGAGTTGAAATTGAAATAATTCGGAGTGAAAATAACCTCTGCCTTTCTGCCAGCGTTGCCAACATAACGAATTACCCGTCATATCTAGCGGACTAGGGTATGAAAAAACGGAAGATATCGTATTTTGACGCCTATTGGATTTTTTTGCGGAATTTAGTATCAAAATATTTTATCCAAATAAGCCTCGTATGTTATAATAGCCAGCCGTCAACTTCTACTGCATCCGGAATGATTGAGACCCCAAATTGTGACGATGATTTAGATAATATAGAATTAGATTATTTTTAATAAAATATTATTGTACCTAATTTTGTTTATTTTTTCAATTTTTCAAAAATTAATGTTTTTTGTATTTATAAATGTGAGGTTTAACGGATATCTAACGGGATTTCGTAATGAAGTCGGCGGAATTTCAAAATTATTGTTGGAAGCACTGGTCGGCTGACCGGCCTGCTTGGCCTGCCTGCCTTAAGTGTGACCGTTTACGGTAGATTGACTACTGTGACAGTAGATTTTCGATGTAAATTGGGTAGTGCAGTAGATTTTCAGTATTTTTTGAAAAAGTAGCGGATTTCAGTAGATTTCTTTGACAGAACGTTTTCCTAATTTGATTAACAATGATAATGGTCAAAAATTTATTGACGAGGAGTATCGTCAGTTAAAATTTGATAGTAGCGTTCAAAATTTATCAGCGTCATCCAGTCAATCAACAGTTTTGGTTGACACGGACAAATTTTGGTCAAATGTACATAAATTGACAGACATTAACAATAAAATAAAATATGATAATCTATGTAAATTTGCAAAAGCGATGATGTGTTTGCCGGTATCAAACGCCTCTTGTGAGCGTATATTTTCACAATTAAATTTGGTGAAAACAGAGCAGCGCAATAGGTTTCCAAACACTCACATATCATTGCTTTTACATGTAAAACAAGGTTTAATTGATAACGGCAGTAATTGCACGAATTTCCAACCTGACAACAATATGGTCAAGCTAATAAAAAAATCAAAATATGTCAATGATGAATCTAATTAAGTATGTACCTAATAGTATAAATAAAACCTCGTAATATTATACTTGTCTTTCATTTCTTACCAAAAATTCTCAATTTAGGCCCTTTACTAGTACGGTAGAATTTCAGTAGGTTTTTTCCAAAACGTTAGTAGATTTCAGTAGAAAAATAAGTTACGTTTAGTAGTTTAGCGGTTTTTGAAAACGGTCACACTTTGATTTGTTTTGGTTTGGTTGAGTTGAATCAAAAGATAGTTTTGAATACTTATAACTTGTTTGTAATGGCATGTTTTTCGTGCAAATGTACTAAATACCTACAGTAGATAGGTTTCATTGTTAACTACGAGTAGCAACGGTGTGGGCGCGTCGCAAATAAAAGAAGCCAGTCAGGCAAGAACACGAAGTGCGAACTAGTATCAAAGTTCAACCAAAAATGTACGTACAATACCTTACCTATATATAAATTAACGTAGTATTTTTTCCTCTGTGATGGCTTGTGACGGAATATTTGGTGTCAATAATTAGTACTTAGAGCTTTTTTGTAAGAGTTCGTCCTAGTTTCGGACAAACTCTTGCAAGTACCTAAGTTAGTCCTCGGACTCCAAGGAAGTACTACCTACCACCATAGGTACCTGTTTCTGCCACACAAGCAGTGGTGCTCGCATTGCTGTGTTCGGTTGGGGTGTAGATAAGGGGGCACTGAGGAAAAAAGACTTGTTGAAAATTTTGTTTCGTTTTTTTTTAGCCTATCATGTAGCCTTTTTCTTGGGCATATTTATAGTCTGATGGAAAAAATGCATTTAACATTAATTGATTGCTAAGAACGCTACAAAATAGGCAAAAAAAAAAACTTAGTGTCTTCTTATGTAAACTCTGACTCGCAACCTAGATGGATGTGACCTGTGAGGTTAAAAGTGGTAAATATTTTCAGGGTGTTTACCGAGCCATCTGACACCTATCAACTGTCTGCGGAGCAACGTCAGTACTATGAGGATAACGGCTTCTTGGTGATCAAGGAGCTTATTGACTTCACGTCACTTTACAGCTACAAGTAAGTACTATTTTCTTGCAACCTGACGTATTTACTATGGAATCAATTTAGTTAAGGTGTGGATTATGTGAAATGTGGTGCATTAAAACATTTTTCCTCCTCGATCGATATCAAAAAATTATAAAAAATATACAGTGGTGGCCATATAATTAAGAACGCTGATATAAAGGGAAGATTTTTTCCAACTAAGATACAAAACTAATTGTATGCATTTGTTTTTATTTCTCTCGGTATCGTAAAACATTTCCATATTACCACTGTATTCATTGATACACATGATTGGCTAAAAATCAATAGGCAAACTTTTTACACTACTTTTAAACAAAGTATTCCTTATTACTGGCTGGTCACGTAATTAAGAACGCTAAGTAGTTTATACCTTTATTCAAATTTAAATAGAGAACACTCAGCGATTTGTTACTGTTTGTATAATTTTGGCGCCATTACGTGCTGTAAAAGATTAAAGGTGATTGCTTCTTTAGAAAAAACAATGGGAAAAAATAAAAGTTGTGATAAATCTACAAGGGAAGTAATAATAAAACTTCGCCGGAAGAATTGGTCTTATAAAAAGATAGCCGACCATCTGCAATGTTCAAAAACGATGGTTTTCCACGCTGTAAAGCATTTTGCTACGTATCAAACTACTTCGAATGTTCCACGTGTACCTAAACAGAGAAAAACAACTCCTCGAGATGACCGAAACATTGTTCGTATGGCAAAACAAAATCCTTTTAAAGGGTCCAATGAGCTTAGAAAATAATATTTTGGTGAAAACAACCCTTCAGCAATCTCAGCACGCACTATTCGAAGACGTTTGGTAGAAGAAAAAATGCACGGTAGGATAGCAAGAAAGGTACCCATGTTAAAACTTTGCCACAGGCAAGCCCGGCTTGCATTTGCGAGTAAGTATGAAAACTGAACTGTGCAACAGTGGAAAAATGTACTTTTTTCTGACGAGACGAAAATAAACAGAGTATGTTCTGATGGAAAACGATATATACGACGTCCCCCGAATACAGCATTCGACCCAAAGTACACGAAAGTTACATTAAAGCACGGTGGTGGAAATGTGAAAATTTGGGGTTGCTTTTCTGGACATGGTGTAGGACCTGTAAAGTTGATAGAAGGTAACATGGATCAGTTCCAATACAAAAATATACTGGAAGAAACAATGTTACCATACGCTGAAGACGTTCTACCGGTCATTTGGACATTCCAGCATGACAATGATCCAAAGCACACTGCACGCACCGTAAAGGAATTTCTTACAGCGCAATTCGTTTCTGTCTTAGACTGGCCTGCTAACAGTCCAGATCTAAACCCAATAGAGAATCTGTGGTTTGAAGTAAAGAAAAAGGTTTCAAATACAAAGTGTGGAAATTTAAGAGAGCTGTATGACGTTTTTTTAGAAGAATGGAACTCTATTTCTCTTGCGAAAACTCAAAAATTAATAGAGTCAGTGCCTCGCCGGTGTAAAGCTGTAATTAAAAGCCGTGGATATGCTATTAACTATTAATTTTAGTTAAATATTGATTAAATTTCTTTTTATGTTTCCTGTGCTACATAATATTGTGATTTTTTAAATCTAAGTGTCATACAAAACAATTCCCGAGCAGTTAAATAAATCGTTCTTAATTATTTGTCCAGTTTCAGTACTATTTGAATGTGTTACTTTGATAAAATCAATAAAATGTGCAAAAAATAGTTAGCGATTTCATACTTTATTCTTAAGTCAGGTTGCTCTATTAATGTGACTATTATATAACATAACTAGTTGCTTATCAGAAGGTACACATCTCTGTGTATGATACGATTTAAATAAAAAACTTCTAGAACTTCAAATCGTTCTTAATTATATGACCACAACTGTATATGTTAACTACATCATAGGGACACAGAATCTCCATTTTATTTCAAAAGTTTTTAAAAATTAGTAATTTAGGGATGGGCCGAATGTAGTTTATACCGAATACGAACTTCGGCCGAACATTCGGCAAAAATTTAAAATTCGGCCGAACTTCGGTTATTTTTGCCGAGCTTTCTTGGGAGCAGACAGGTCTCGACTCGCTCTGCATACGCCCTGCCCGCACATCCCGCAACCCCGCGTCTCTCTGTCATTAGCAAATACGTCATGTTCACGACACGTGCGTTATTGTTTACATTATGTAAGTTACGTGATTTTTAGTGGATTAAGTGTGAAGTAATGCCACAGATAATTGTAAATACGTAATAAAACTAATAAATATTCAATATCTGCTTGTTGCAAGGGTCAAAAATGAGTGGTAGAAAAAAAGTGTTTGGACATTTTATACCGAAACTGATGAACAAAATAAAGTAACTTTTTAGCAGAATGTGTAAGAAGAAGCGAGAATATTGAAAACTCTAGCAGTGACGACGAAGTTGTCCAGACAACACAGTCTGCCTCGCGATCCAATAAAGAAGACATACATAGAACGTTCTGGAACTGCTATGAGGAACTGGCAGCAGCAAGATTACCAAATTTTTTAGAAGAGACGAGGAGTCCAATTGCTTCAGAACTCGATAGATATCTGAATGCTGTATTGCTGCCTAAAGACCAATGTCCATATAACTGGTGGGCTAAGAATAAGGACAAGTTCCCTCACATGAGTTTTTTGTCAAAAATATTTTTGTCGTCTCCTGGAAGCTCAGTATATTCTGAACGACTTTTTTCAGAGGCAGGAAATCTTTTGGAACAAAAACGTAATAGACTCCTGCCAGATAAAGCTGAATCTTTGGTATTTTTGCATCACAATCTGCCCTTGGTAAAATTTAAATACTAATAGGTATAAGAATGATACTTTCATAAATATTATTTGATGAATAATATTGTGAAACACCTGTTTCACAATCTCCTAATATGACTATTACTTGACATATTATAGTCCATATAAAATTTTCATTTTATATAACAAGTATCTGATTATTGTTTTAGTGTCAAGAGGGCAATTATTTCGTTAATAATTATTATAATTTCGTAAATAATAACCAAAAGTTGATTTGATTTCTTAAAAATTAATTTTATTGTTAAGTGGTAACGAATTACAAAGATTAATAAATGACTGATTATAAATTTGATTTAATTATTTTAATAAAAAAAATGAGGTATTTTAATCTTATCTTGGACCGAATGTTCGGCATTTGAACCGAAAGTCGGCCGAATGCTGAAGTTCGGTTCAAGCCGCCGAAATTCGGTTAAACCGAATGAGAAACGAATTTCGGCCCATCCCTAAAAATTACTTAAAATGCGAGTGAGTAGGTAATTATTTTGCAAATTAGCCTCTGTTTTCGTAATTACAACCATTTGTCTCTTAAACTTTGTTTATTGCTTTCAGTATAATAAAAAACAGAACGCCGAGAGGACCTTGTTTTTATTTTAGAAAATTATATTCCTAATGATTTTTAAATTAAATAAACGTGATTTTCGCACACTTTTCGTTATGAACACATGGGCTTATGACTTGGCTCCAACGTTGGCTACGAATAGAATGGCCAATAATTGCAACCAAGGTTGCGGCCTCATATGGGCTTCAATATAATTTGGCAAACACTCATGCCAAGAGCATTGGAAGGCTGTACGTTCGAGCAGGTATCATTTATTCATCAAATTTATTGCTGGCAAGTCATCTCGGACGGGACACTTTTCGCTCTGGCTACTTTCGCCCACGCATTGAGCACATATTATTAATATTTAATTAGTCAAAGGAATAAGAAGCCAAGGAAAAGGCGATTCTGGATGATAAAGACGTCCAAAAACTCACATCGGCAGCGACATCACACTGAGCGCGTACTGATGCAACCAATGTGTGGATCGAGAAGCGACGTTGGACCCAAGTTGCCCCCCCCGCCTACACACTATACTCCCCTCGCCTTTGAACCTGTACAAAAAACCGACACAAGTCGGGTTAACATTGGCTATTGGACGCAATGTTCCGTTTTTATCCAATAACGTGCCAAGATCGATCCTCACATTGGTGTGTTGGATCCAACAGTATAACTTGGAGCCAACATAGCCCATGTGAGGCGCCACCATTAGGCGTGTGCTATTCTGTCACTTTCTAACTTACCTGAACTTTAATGAGTCAGATAGTGACAGAATTTGGCATTGCATGACTGACTGATTCACTCATTGACTGACTAGCAATGCACAGCCTAAACCGTAAGTCCTAGAGACTAGAAATTTGGAGGGTATTTTCCTTTTATTGTCTAAAGTGTACTAGAAAAGGAATTTCCGATATTCACCCCATAAGGGGAAATAGCGGGATGTTGAAGTATGTATGTCTAAAAACTCCGTTGCGGGCAATCCAATAGTCTCAGATAATTCCATTGTTATATTATTCTGTTCTGGGTAGTTCCTATGTATAATAAAAAATATCTATCTATGTAATGTTTTGTATTAAGTATATCAGTTATCTAGTACCCATAACACAAGCTCTCCTTAGCTTGGGGCTAGATAATGTAGTGTGGACTGTCCGGCATTATCATAATATTATAATATATTATTATTATTCACTCAATTTACATTATAACATTCACAAAAACGTTATTGTTGTCTGTGGTGTGGTAAACAGGTAGGTAAGTAGGTATGTAAGTCTGCCTAAGGTCTGCAAGGCGCAAAATTCCTAATGTTAGATTTAATTTTTAGCTGACTAAAGACGAAACTTCATATAGTTTTGAATGCCATCAAATTAGTAGTAGTAGAGCTTTTTTGTGAAAGAGTTCGTCCGGGGAAGCACTACCACCATACCTATTTCTGCTGCAAAGCAGTAGTGCTCGCATTGCTGTGTTCCGGTTTGAAGGTTAAGGGTGCCGGTGAAATTACAGGCACATGAGACTTTACATCTTTATGTCACAGGGTGGCGGGCGCAGTGCAATGCCACATAGGGCGCGTCCTAGGTGGACGTGACCTATGAGGTAATGCACTGTTCATAGGCAGAGGTTACCGCTTAACATCAAGTGACGACCTCTGTGGCGCGGCGGGCGAAGCTTGGCCTGCGACGCAGGAGGTTGCGGGTTCGATTCCTGCCTCGGAATAAATATTTGTGCGATCGCAGATATTTATTCAGGGTGTTCTGGGTATTTTCTATGTATAATAAAAAATATCTATCTATGTAATATATTGTATTAAGTATATCAGTTATCTAGTACCCATAACACAAGCTCTGCTTAGCTTGGGGCTAGATAATGTTGTGTGAACTGTTCAGCAATATTTATTATGTGGCATTGCACTGCGCCTGCCACCCTGAGACATTAAGATGAAAAATCTCGTGTGCCTGTAATTTCACCGGCATCCATACCCTTCAAACCGGAACACATTAATGCGAGCACTACTGCTTTACGGCAGAAATAGGTATGGTGGTAGTACTTCCCCTGACGAACTGTCACAAAAAAGCTCTACACTGCTAACAAAACTTGGACTATACTTCCAGACTAGTCCCATTTTCATCAAAATCCCCAGTTTTGAAGTTGTTTTTGTTTCGCAGGCCCGTAAGTAACATTTATGTAGGCATGTTGTTGTTTATTGTTTTCAAGCTGGTTTATCTATCATGTCACTGACTGTTTTTATGTGCCTATGATGTTTTAATCGTAAGTAAGTTTGTGAGTAATGGTGTATAGTTTTGTCACAAAATATTTTGATATACCTATTATAAACGGCTCAATTTTGATATATTATTATAAAGGGCTCAATTTTGATGTATTATTAAAAAAGGCTCAATTTTGATATATTATTATAAAGGGCTCAATTTTGATATATTATTATAATGGGCTCAATTTTGATATATTATTATAATGGGCTCAATTTTGATATATTATTATAAAGGGCTCAATTTTGATACATTATTTAAAGGGCTCAATGTGCCAAATGTAACATTTGGAGTACCCTTAGAATTCCCTTAAAATTATTGCTCCTGTTCCCACGGCTGGGATTCAAGCCTATTCTCGGCTGGCGAGTGTCAATAGACTGTAAAAGCTGATAATATTATTCACATGTTTGTTATTTTCTGTTGCTGATTGGTACTTATGAGTTCGTTGTCCAATCGATAAATTAGGTACCTATTGAATTGATATGTCTTGATGATAGGTAGGGTCCTAGGTTCATAAACACAAAGATATCGTAATACAAAGAACGTCTGAATGTACTTTCGAACCACTTGGCCTCACCAACTACCATCAACTACCCGAAGAGGCTGAATAGACAACATATCATGGAACACGATGGAATATGACACATAAGATAAGGAGAGGTGGCCGCTGGACCAAGCCCGACATCAGCCGACTAACCACACCAAACCTGCTCGTAGTCTGAAGACTGATCGCAGATGAAAACAGAACAAAAATAAATTAAGGATAGATCTCAGACAACAAAGTCAAAGTCAAAAGTATTTAATTCATTGAAATCATAAGGCTCATTTTGAATCGTCTTATAAAATAAACCAGCTGGGGCCCCACGATCCCGCAGGTTCTAGAACTTTCAGAAATTTCCCGAAGGTTTCGAACTTTTTCAAACATATTTCGAGGTTTTTGAAATTTTGGAACTTTCTCGAAGGTTCTAGAACTTTCGTAAATTTCTCGAAAGTTCTCGATCTTTTTCAAGCTTTTCTGGAGGTTTTTGAATTTTTGGAAATTTCTCGATGGTTCTACAACTTTTGGAAATTTCTTAAAAGTTCTTGAACTTTTTCAAAATTTTCTAGATGTTTTTGAACTTTCAGAAATTTCCAAAAGTTGTAGAACCATCGAGAAATTTCCAAAAATTCACAACACATACAACTTTTCAAAATTTCTTGTAAGTTCTTGAACTTTTTCAAACATTTCTAGAGGTTTTTGAACTTTCAGAAATTTCCAGAAGGCTCTAAAACTTTTGGAAATTTCTCGAAAGTTCTCGAACTTTTTCTAACCTTTCTGGAGATTCTCGAACCTTCTAGAATTGCCTTGAACTTTCCAGAACCTCCCCGAAGTTTTCGAACTTCCTCGAACCTTCTAGAAGTTTTGGTTGAGTTTCATGTCAAATTGACCGCATTCTAAACCGTTTTTCTCTAAACCTTAAGCGCGCAGCCCAAAACTCAAACCACAGATTACATAATAGTTACTACGCCCAAACCTTCTAAACCGTTTTTCTCTAAACCTTAACTGCGCAGCCCAAAACCCCAACCTTCTTCATGGATGGGAGGGTTGGGGCTACCCTACAGTTAAACCTTTTTTGGGCTGCATTGGTTCGTTTTTTAGTTTTATCGGCACGCACATTTTATCAACTTAGTTTTATTATATTCTAGCGACTCGCCCCGGCTTCGCACGGGTAGCCCCGTTGAAACCCCCCCCCCCCCCCCCTACCTTTCCCCCCTATGTCAATCTCCTGGTTCTAAGCTACCTCCCCACCAATTTTCATCCAAATCCGTCCAGCCGTTTCAGCGTGAAGAGGTAACAAACACACTATTACACACACAAACTTTCGCTTTTATAATATTAGTTAGTGTTTAAATATCAACGGTATTTGAACATTTTAGAAAAATTTAAAGAATTGAACCTTTCCGGATATTTTGGATCTTTCTCGAACATTCTCGAATTCTTCTTCATGAATAAGAGGGTGAGATTGGGGCGGGCTACCGTACCGTAAAACTTATTATTTGCGAAAAAATTCCCGAAAGTTCTATAACTTTCTGGAATTTTTTGAAAGTTCTCGGTCTTTTTCAAGCTATTCTAGAGGTTTTGAAATTTTGGAACTTTCTCGAAGTTCCTAGAAATTTTGGAAATTTCTCGAAGGTTCTAGAACATTCGGAAATTTCTCGAAGATTCAAGAACTTTTGGAAATTTCTTGACCTCTTTCAAACTTTTCTAGAGGTTTTTGAACTTTCAGAAATTTCCGGAAGGTTCAAGAACTTTTGGAAATTTCTCGAAAGTTTTCGAACTTTTTATAACCTTTCTGGAGATTCTTGAACCTTCTAAAATTGCCTTGAACTTTCCAGAACCTCCCCGAAGTTTTCGAACTTCCTCGAACCTTCTAGAAGTTTTGGTTGAGTTTCAGGTCAAGTTGACCTCATTCTAAACCGTTTTTCTCTAAACCTTAACCGCGCAGCCCAAAACTCAAACCACAGATTACTTAATAGTTACTACGCCCAGACCTTCTAAACCGTTTTTCTCTAAACCTTAACCGCGCAGCCCAAAACCCGAACCCTCTTGATGGATGGGAGGGTTGGGGCTACCCTACGGTTAAACCTTTTTTGGGCTGCATTGGTTCGTTTTTAAGTTTTATCGGCCCGCACATTTTATCAACTTAGTTTTATTATATATACTTAATGATAATGATAATGATAATGATATTGATTTATTCCTGTTCCAATGCAACCAAACCTAGAAGAATCAGGCAACAAACACGGCTCGGCTTTATTTGAGGATCCTTCTTACTACTAAGTGGGGAGCGCCTGTGTGGTGCCTCGAGAACCAGTGGAAGATGATTAAAAAAAAAGGAAAACCAACTTAAGGTGGATGCTGCCGCTTGTGGCGCGAAATTCTTTTCTTTTTGTGTTTTTTGCTCTTTACAGCTCATGAATACTTCTTCAGATAGCGAAAATTGATTACGCGAGAACTAGGAGACTTAACACACAGTTTAAGTTCATAGTATCTCATAGATATCATAAGTTTAGCTACGATCCAAAAAAAACACTAAAAATGTGTTTAGCGGGATCGTAGCTAAACATTATATTTATGAGATTGTGTTAAGTCTCCTAGTTCTCGCCAACTTAATCAACTTTTGCTATCTGAAGAAATGTTGATGAGCAGTAATGGGCAAAAAACACTAAAAATATTAATTTTGCGCCACTAGCGTGAGCGTCCACCTTAAAACCCTTAGGCAGTCAAAAATAAGATGCTAGGGAGAATCAGCAAAAGTTCATAAGACAACACGCTACGCTTGATATACTCATAACAACAAACTTAGTATTGATTATTGGAACAAAATACTATGTTATCATTTAAAAGTAGGTTCTAATACCCACAACACGAGGGATCCTAGTGTGGGATCAGGACTATGTATGTGACTGTTGTGTTATGTTATCTACAGGAAGAATGAAACAAATCCTACTTAATATTATAAATGCGAAAGTTTGTATGTGTTATTGTGTGTTTATGTGTTTTGTTTGTTACTTCTCCACGCTGAAACGGCTGGACGGATTTGCATGAAATTTGGAATGGGGATAACTGGACTCCCGGAATAACACATCGGCACATTTTTATCCCGATATTCCCACGGGATCGAGACTTACGCGGGTGAAACCGCGGGGCGCTGCTAGTACTACATAAAATAATGTACAAAAAAAAGTACGACTGTTACAATTGAGTTTTTTGTTTTACTACGTGAATGACGGAACAAGCTTGTGGCCCACCTGATGTTAAGCTATAACCTCTGTTTTTAGCAATGCATTACCTCATAGGTCACGTCCACCTAGGACGCACCCTATGTGGCATTGCACTGCGCTCGCCACCCTGAGACATAAAGATGAAAAGCCTCATGTGTCCGAAATTTCACCGGCACCCATACGCTTCAAACCGGAACACAGCATGCAAGCACAATGCATAGATATAGATATAGAGGTCAGTACTTCCCCGGACAAACTCTTGCACAAAAACGCTCTACTACTGCTAAAAACTGCTATCTAAAGACCGCTGCAAACAATATAAAGATTACTGTATGTTTATTTACAGGCAGAGGTTTCTACAGATATGTAAAGGCCTAGTCCCTAAAGGGAACATGACGGTCTATAGAGAACCATCTTTGATCGGCAAGAAGCAAAACCCAGAAGATTATGTTAATAAGGTAATTTCATATTCATTTCACGGGCCCATCCCGAAGTTGGCCAAAAAGCCAACCGCAAACTCTACCTCCAAATGTGGCAGCCTCTCGATGTGCCTCTCTATGTGGTGGTCTCTCTTCCACCACGAAAACGTGAGAAAACTCATGTCTTCGCGGCAAGAGAGAGAGATAGAGAGAGAGAGAGATGTCACTTCCTTCCTGGCCATCATCTACCTTCCGAGCATAGCTCGGCATGGGCATCACCGGCTACGTCCGGCAGGTAGAGAGGACAGCCTTACTCTACCTATCGTCACCTCGCCTTGCCAGGTGTCCTGCCCAACTCCATTTTAGTTCCATTATACGATTCCCAACATTTTTGAGCTTCGTTCGACTTCGTATCTCGACGTTGAGAACACCGTCTATAAGCTTGATGCCGAGCTTGGCGCGTTCCATGGAACGTTCGGCAATAAACGCATGAACATTATAAACTAGGTTAATACATACTTTTTAAGCTGTACAGGGGCTTTGTCAAAGTAAAAACTACCTTAGAGTCACCCGCAGAACATCTGCCTCCCGGCCACAAGCAGCAGTGGCCAACTTGGAAGTCCCTAAACCGACTGAGGACTCAAGTTGGTCGCTTCCGAGAGAACCTGGCCAAGTGGGGCCTGGCCTGGCCTCTTACATAGACCCATCCCAGAGTCAGTGTAACTGCGGAGCCCTTAAACAAAGCATGACTCACCTGCGCTTTTCCCCTCTCTGCCCGACCTCCTGCACACTAGAGGACCTGAACCAGGCAACGGAGAGGGGCTTAGCGATTGCTTCCTATTGGTCCATTAACCCGAAATATATGCTGAAGAACCGACAACCGTTGGGGTAAGCGAGTTCTTAAAAGAAAGAAAGAAAGAAACGTGGGGCGCCCTCTGGTTAGGTGGAGCGATGACATACGAAAGGCGGCAGAAAGTGGATGAGAAGAGCCGAACACCATGCTCAGTGGCGCGTATTGGGAATTGGGAGAGGCTTATGTCCAGCAGTGAACTAGTGTGGGCTGATGATGATGATGGTCCAATAAAATTTAGCCTCTGACACGAAAGAAGTTTTATTTTGGCATTGATAGACCTTTGTTTGACCACGATCTCACCTGTTGGTAAGTGACGATGTGGCCGGAGATGGAGCACAAAGGTCTAGAAGGCACCTATTCACTCTAACCTTGAAGAGACCCAGATTATAGTTTTCAGGAAAGACGGTAGTGTATTCCACTCCTTTGCAGTTCGCATTATAAAGGTAGAACTGAAACGTTTAGTACGAATAGAGGATACTAATGACGTACGGGTGGTACCGAGCCGTGCGCCTGCTCGTCCTATGATGAAAAGAAGATGGTGGGATCAGATCATGAAGTTCCTAGGAGCATTCTCCGAAATGTAACCTATAGAAGATCGAAAGGCAAGCGACCTTACGGCGGTGCTTTAGACTTTAGATCTTAGTCTAAAAAGAAGAAGAACAAAAAACTTGTTTTATAATTGCAGCTGCAAGAGATTTTGTACGATGATGTGTTTATACAATACGCGCACACGCCGCGCCTGCTGCACATCGTGACGCAGCTGATCGGCGATGACGTCACGGGCATCCACAGCATGTTCATCAACAAGCCGCCCGGCACCGGCAGGCACCCGCCGCACCAGGTACCACCAGAGACTTACAGTTTATACAATACGCGCCGCGCATGCTGCACATCGTGATGCAGCTGATCGGCGATGACGTCACGGGCATCCACAGCATGTTCATTAACAAGCCGCCCGGCACCGGCAGGCATCTGCCGCACCAGGTACCACCAGAGACTCTTACAGTTTATACAATACGCGCACACGCCGCGCCTGCTGCATATCGTGACGCAGCTGATCGGCGATGACGTCACGGGCATCCACAGCATGTTCATCAACAAGCCGCCCGGCATCGGCGGCATCCGCCACACCAGGTATCACCAGAGACTCTTACAGTTTATACAATACGCGCACGCTCCGCTCCTGCTGCACATTGTGATGCAGCTGATCGGCGATGACGTCACGGGCATCCACAGCATGTTCATCAACAAGCCGCCCGGCACCGGCAGGCACCCGCCGCACCAGAGAATCGTACATTTTTACCCAAAATATAAGTCGCTCCGATGTACCGGTGCCGTAGACCAATTACTATAGCGCGGGACCTTCTTTCTACGAATAGCAATCGCGCGCTTAAATCTTGCGCTGTTATTGGTTAATCGATTTCACGGCAAAATCGCGGCCGGTCGTTCATCAGTCGACTCTTCGATGTGAGCGGGACAGAGCTATACAGCGGGACAGAGCTATGCTATACGTTCGGCTATTGTCGGATATCAGTCTGCGCTTTTCTGCGCAAACGAAAACAGTCGATCGGACTTATATGTTGGGTAAAACTGTATATACTTAGTGGGGTCATGGGTGTGATAGGAAGCTGCAGACACTGTATTGCCATGCTTATCCACATGCACAAGCCGCCCAGTATGAGAGGGTTAATACCGCCAGTCGGATCACGGATGGATTTCGTTCCCATGGTCTGGCAAACATGGCGAGAGAGGATACCGGAGGGGCTTTAGTGGGTATTCTACCCTTTTCAGGGAGGCGAGTCCCACATAATTCCGGTCCCCCCACGACCGGTTTATTAGCAAATAAATTCCCCACCTGAAGACAAAAAAAGGGTACTGGGAACCGTCCGGTTTAGTAGAAGTAATGTTTTTTTGTGAAAGAGTTTTTTTTCTTTTTTATCTATTATAGACCCTCTGTTGACCGCGATCTCACCTGTTGCGGTAAGTGACGATGCGGCCGACGTTGGAACACGAGGGCCTATAAGGCACTTATTCACTCTTGCCATAAAGAGATCCATATTATAGTTTTCAGGAAACACTTTGTAACTTGTTCCATTCCCTAGCAGTTCGCATTACAAAGGTAGAACTAAAGCGCTTAGTGCGAATTTCGGGTATGCTGATGAGGTAAGGATGGTACTGAGCCGTGCGCCTGCTTGTCGTATGATGAAAAGGCATATTCCCCGAAAAATGTAACCTATAGATAGATGATCGAAAGGCATGCAACTCGAATTATGCAAGAGTTCGTCCGGGGAAGTACTACCACCATACCTATTTTTGCCGCAAAGCAATAGTCCTCGCATTGCTGTGTTCCGGTTTGAAGGGAAAACCGCCGGGTGTCGGTGAAATTACAGGCACATGAGACTTTTCATCTTTATGTCTCAGGGTGGCGGGCGCAGTACAATGCCACATAGGGTGCGTCCTAGGTGGACGTGACCTGCGAGGTAATGCATTGTTAAAGGCAGAGGTTACCGCTTAACAGGTGGGCCATCAGCATGTCAGGTAAAACTAGAAGTGAAAAAAAAAAAACTTAAAAATACTTGAGCTCATTATAGACATTTCGTGAACCTATACCAGTAGCGCCTTAAGGCGATATGTTAAAATATCGAATGGGCGGAGTCTATCAAGAAAACAGTAGCTGCAAGACAGTGACAGCGTTATAACTCACTTGAACCCGGGAAGAGATGTATAGATAGAGTATAGAGATAGAGTATAGATTCCTGCCGCTCGTAAGTAGTTACTTCCGAGCGTCATTTGTCGCTTAAGTCAGTTGACTTAGCGCCAAATTATAAAACTTCGTTTTGCTTCTAAAGTAGCAAATATAAAAATAAAATATCTATAATTAATCTAAGTTATGTGATTACCTATTAATTAGTATAACAATTTATGCTTAATATTTTCTCTAGTCGAAGGAGGGACCTAAAATTGGTCCTAGGAGGGCCAATTTCAAAAAATAAATCTATAGAGAAAAGTTTCACGAATCGTGTTTCTAGTCTGTGATTTATTTAGATTATATCATTATGTAATTACTGTATTAACATCAAGTTTGTAACCTTTAATGTTACTGAGTGAGCGTCTAATGCACGCAACGACTCCAATATTTTAACACGGCGTCTTAAAACTAATTACAATTTTATAATATTTCAGGACTTGTACTATTTCCCGTTCCGACCTGCCGATAAGATCGTAGCTTCGTGGACCGCCGTGGATCACGTGACCCTGGAGAACGGGTGTCTGTTCGTGGTGCCTGGCTCACACAAGCAGAGGCAGATCTGGCCTCACGGGAACGTCAAGGTAAACTTACTTCACCACACTGTTCACCAAGTGACACTTGAGAAAGGGTGTCTGTTCGTGGTGCCTGGCTCACACAAGCAGAGGCAGATCTGGCCTCACGGGAACGTCAAGGTAAACTTACTTCACCACACTGTTCATCAAGTGACACTTGAGAACGGGTGTCTGTTCGTGGTGCCTGGCTCACACAAGCAGAGGCAGATCTGGCCTCACGGGAACGTCAAGGTAAACTTACTTCACCACACTGTTCATCAAGTGACACTTGAGAACGGGTGTCTGTTTGTGATGCCTGGCTCACACAAGCGTAGGGAGATCTGGACTCACGAGAACGTCAAGGAAAACTAATTTCACCACACTGTTCATCAAGTGACACTTGAGGACGGGTGTCTGTTTGTGATGCCTGGCTCACACAAGCGGAGGGAGATCTGGCCTCACGGGAACGTCAAGGTAAACTAACTTCACCACACTGTTCATCAAGTGACACTTGAGAACGGGTGTCTGTTTGTGATGCCTGGCTCACACAAGCAGAGGGTGATCTGGCCTTATGGCAACGTCAAGGTAAACTAACCTCACCACACTGTTCATCAAGTGAGCCTAGAGAACGGGAGTCTGTTCGTGGTGCCTGGCTCACACAAGCAGAGGGAGATCTGGCCTCACGGGAACGTCAAGATAAACTAACTTCACCACACTGTTCATAAAAAAATCGCATTGAAATCGGAGCACCCGTTCTGGAGCTATTTGGCAACAAAGAAACATGCCATCTAAATAATATAAATAATGCCGGATAGTTCACGCAGCATTATCTATCCCCAAGCTAAGCAGAGCTTGTGTTATGGGTACTAGATAACTGATATACCCCACCTTAAATGCACTAACCGAAAGTTTATTATAGAACAGAACAGAATTCCCCTTATAAGACTCACTTACATTCTCTAATAGAAAGGGAATATGTATTTTTATTTCTCGTGTTATTAAAATGTGAATGGCCCAAGGAATATAATATATAGGTAGCAAGACGGTGGGTGGAGGTGGCTCAAGACCTCGTGGCTTTCTGTGGGGGCGGCCTATGTCCAGCAGTGGACTTCGGAGTGGCTGATAATGGCAAGAAAAATTAATAAAATTTACACAAATAGCCTTTGACCAAAGTAAAATTGTACAAATCTACATCTACACTAATATTAAAAAGACGAAAGATTTGTATTTTTGTGTGTATGTTTGTAATGAATAAACTCAAAAACTACTAGTAGGTATACTCGCGTTCGACCGTCGGTTGGTTTGCCACGCCGTACGGCTAGTGTGTAAATATTATCATAAAAACTGTGGTTAAAATAACAATTGTGTTATGTGTTACATATCAAAGTGAAGCTGACTGTGAGACCTTTATTTTGGTGTTTGTTCTGAATCAATCCCTTCAGGCACCAGTGAATCATTAGCAAAAACATTTTTCATTCACCGGTGCATTCGCCGCATTCCATTGACGGGACCTACAACTTACGGCTCGCTCGCTGTGACGTCATCGCTGAGCATTACGACGCGCTGCATATCCGTCCACCTGAGTGCATTGTGATTTTGTTTACTGTCGGTGGTATCTTCGATATTATTGAGACATTTTTAAGGAAGCTCCATCCACTGGGAGTGTTTAGAAAGGGGCGCACGGCTTGTAATTGCTTGGATGAGCAGTGCTGCTGGGACCCAGGAATTACGACTGTACGAAGGAGTTGGTTTGAGGAAGCGAGTGATTTCTACATAAGTACTTGTTGCTTCTGGCTGGTTTTTATTGTTGAGTGTGGGGCGGAGCGCTGTACCATCGCGCTACTGAGTCGGTGAGCGGCATTTAGCATAATAGTGAGTTACCATTTGAGTGCTACGAGACGACCTACGCGTTGCTACACGCTGCTACGACCTTGTTGCATGTGGTACATCTGTACCTATCTGCTACGCACGTTCTCGAGTGTAACTCGACTAAGCTAAGTAAGCTAAGGTACCTATTACCTATATCTACTACAGCTACAGGGGGGGAAGCATGATGCGCACTCCTCCTAACAAACTGTTAGGACAAGCTTTTTCGCATCCAGAATTGTGTCAAAATCCTGAATTGCAAGAGTCAGATTTAAATATTTCTTTGAGAAAAAGGAAATACGTAGACGAATCGTATGAAAGCGTGACTCTCAACATGAACTATATGTTCAGCAACTTGCAGCAAACGCTAAAAGAAATCAAAATAAGCCAAGACGAAGAGTTTTCAGAAATAAAACTTCAAATGAGTGCTCTGAAAATCCAAAATGGAAGCTTGTTGATAGCAAACGCTGAGATAAAAACTGCTTTGGAAAATATTATTCATGAACAGAATAATATGAAGAGCCGCATAGAGAACCTAGAGAAAAAGGAGCAACATTCACAAGGATATGTATGCATTCTTGAGGAACAGCTTGAAAACCTAGAGAGAAAATTGAGAGAAACAAGCATTGAAATTAATAATCTACCGATAGTAAACAATACACAGCTTACATCTGTGATTGAAGGGATACATAAAGCCTTAAAGATAGATTTCGATCAACGAGACATCCGCGCTGCGTACAGCGTAACTACGAAAGCTAACCGTCCTAAACCGGTTATAATAGATTTCTCTCCAGTCCAGAAGAAAACGGAGCTTATGAATGCATTCAAGCAGTACAACAAAAAACACAAGGATGACAGATTAAATTCGAACACAATTGGGTTGGCTGGGGAACGAAAAATTATTTTCGTAAATGAAGTTTTGACGAAGAAAGGAAGGCACCTCAATTACTTGGGTCGGGATTTTGTTAAAAGGTCTAACTGGAAATTCTGCTGGACGGCCAGAGGAAAAACCTTCGTTAGAAAAGAAGAAGGGCAGCCAGCCATCGAAATCAAAAGTATTCAACAAGTCTCCTCCTTGAATGAGGGCCTAGAGGATTGACTAGTACATCCTCGGAACAGAGTGTACTACCACGTTTACTTATTGACATCTATAGTTAAGCTCTTTTATTGTAAACTTATTTTCGGCATAAGTTACTTTAAAACAATTACTGTAAAAAATACTTATTCAACTGCACACACACACAACTTACTTACAAAACTCAACACAAACTCAATCACACAATCACACATCCTACATGTATACATATACACTGTCTCCGCTCTAACACACACTGCTCTCACACAATCAAACAATTATAAAGGTTTATATGTAAATGATGATTTTTTACAAATAAAATTACGTTTTTTGCTCAAAGTAGCAATTCGTCACAATATACATAATTATATAATATGATACACGATTTAGAAAGTGTTCTGTTAGACATTGACAATGTCAATGTCTCCAAATCATCGTTTGTGGATGAACCTGAAAATTGTATAAAATATATGAGCAGTGGCGGGAAAGCGATATCAGTGATAACAATTAATATACGAAGTATCAATAAAAATTTCAATGACTTCTTAGTACTAATGGAACGCATTAACATAAAACTAGATATGTTAATTTTTACTGAGTGTTGGCTGGGTCCTAATTGTAGTCTCGAAAATTTGACCAACTATAACTGTTTCCATAAAAAAAAAAAAAAAAAAAAAAAAAAAAAAAAAAAAAAAAAAAAAAAAAAAAAAAAAACTGTTTCCATACAAAAGATCAAATTAATCAAAATGGAGGTGTTGTCGTTTATATAAAAAAGGGTTTTACAAATGTTATAGTACATGAACCCCAATGTTCGGACGCTAACTGTCTTGTTGTCCAACTTGGTAATGAGTTATGTGTAATAGCTATCTACCGATCACCCTCGTTCCACAATATTGCAAATTTCTCTAACTTCTTGGATAATTTACTGGTGAGCTTGAAGTCATATCCTAACATCTTACTCATTGGAGATATAAACATTGATATATCTGATTTCAGTACTGATATGCGTTCTGATGAGTATTTGTCTATTTTAGCCAGTCATGGTATCTTACCTGGTCATACTCTGGCTACTAGAGAATTGGCCTGTTTAGATCACTGCATGATCAAGACAAAAAACATGGCTACAACATTAGTGCTCCCATCATCTATCACTGACCATTCCCCAGTCTTAGTACAGCTAGTAATAAAACGTCAATTTAGGAATAAAGTAGTAAACAGAATACAAAGTCGAATTGATTTTAATGCTGTTGGTAAAGAACTAGCAAAAATAGTTTGGGAGAAGGAATTGGACTACTCAGACCTAGAAAAAGCTACAGAAACCTTCTTGAATATTATATCAACTATAATTCAGAAATTCACTTATCTCATAACCATATCTAACAAGAAAGCGATCATAAAGCCGTGGATAACTCAAGGACTAATTAATTGCATGAGAAGAAGAGACAAACTACATATGAAATATAAAAGAAACCTAGACAATGAAAAGATTAGACAGACGTATATAAACTATAGAAATGTTTGCAATAAAATATTGAAAAAACTAAAGAGAACGTATGAGCGACTAGAGCTAGAAAAACATGTCAAAAATAGTAAGGACACCTGGAAAACGATAAAGACTATATGTAACTATCCTATTAAACCCAATCCAGTTCAGCAACTACTTACAGAACAATCTAGACCAAAAGAATCTCTTAACAAAGTTAATACATATTTTAAAAGTGTTGGCTTTAATCTTTCTAGAGATATTCTACTCTCTCAAAATGAAACTGAACAGACCCTAGCAATCAAATGTAACCTTAGGAATAGACCAATGTCATCATTCGGCTTATTAGCAACAGATCATCAAGAAGTTCACACAATCATAAATTCTATGAAAATTGATAGCGCTCCTGGTTGGGACAAAATCACAACAAGACTAATTAAATTAGCCATACCTTATCTCTTAGATCCAATCACAAAAATCTGCCAAACTAGTTTTGACCTTGGTGTTTTTCCGAAAGTACTAAAAAAATCGGTAATCTGCCCTATTCACAAAGGAGGGAATGCAGATGAGGTGAATAACTACAGACCGATAGCTCTTTTGCCAGTGGTATCAAAAGTTTTAGAAAAACTGATGAACAATAGACTAAAACAATATCTAGGAAATAAAAATCTGCTGTCTGATAATCAATACGGTTTTAGACTCGGACGTAGTACTGAAGATGCAGTACTGGACGTTACAGAGTACATAAAAAGTAATCTTGATTCAGGTTTAAAAACAGTTGGGGTATTTTTAGACTTAGCGAAAGCTTTTGACACCGTTTCTGTCCCCATACTTCTATCAAAACTTGAAGCATTTGGCATAAGAGGCTCAACCCTAAATTGGTTTAAAAGCTATTTAACGAATAGAACTCAATATACCCGCATAGGTGAACATATCAGTGATGAAACGGTTATAGAGTTTGGCGTTCCCCAGGGTAGTATTCTGGGGCCCACACTATTTTTAGTATATATAAATGATCTCTGTGACATAAAAATGCATAACAGCAAAGTAGTTACTTACGCCGACGACACAGTGCTGTTATTTCATGGTAAATCTTGGACAGAGGTGCAAGAAATAGCTAACCAAGGACTTAGTAATATCACAAATTGGCTTAATAATAACGTTCTCAGTCTTAACGCAACTAAAACCAACTTTATAAGCTTTACCATAAATAATAGCACACAACCAAAACAAGAAATTGAACTGAAAATGCACTCTGGCACGTGTTTACGGGCGCATGACTGTGATTGCTCTAAGCTTAAGTCTGTCGCAGAAATTAGATACCTCGGTGTTATTCTAGATAAACATTTGACATGGACAGGACATATAAAGAAACTATCAGGACGAACCAGAAAGCTGATATATACCTTCAAACAATTGCGTCATGTACTTGACTTTGAGTCTCTGGTAAAGGTATATTTCTGCCTGGCTCAATCCATTCTATCCTACTGTATCGCAGCGTGGGGGTCGGCTGCTCGCACTCATCTTATGACCTTGGAAAGATCACAACGAGCACTTTTAAAAGTGATGATCTGTAAGCCGAGACGGTACCCTACAGATATACTATACAAAAAAATTAAAGTATTAAATGTTAGGCAGCTTTTCATAAAAAGGCTAATTTTAAAACAACACTCTTTAGTGAATGAAAGTGTAATAGCCTCGATGTTGACTAAACGGAGGCAGGATAATGTATTTAAAGTAATTAAAGTACGAACTTCATTCGGTAGAAGTTCTCTGACTAATTTAGGACCGCGACTTTACAATAAGTGTAGCGCAAAAATCTCCATCATTAAACAAAATTATAATCAGTTAAAAAGATCAATGGACGCGTTTCTGTTGACATTAGACTATAAAGAAACAGAAAATTTGTTGATGAGCAATAATTAATGAATATACACAAGGAACATAATACTATCAAGCGAAAGGGTATGTATTCTGTCACACGAGAGCTGTAAGAAGTTTTTTCACGCACTGCACTTGCACGCCCCAATATAAAATACACACCCACACATACGAACACACACACGCACACACACACAAATATACACATACACGCACACACACAAACACACTCACGTAAACACGCACATATTTCAGGGAATTGTATAGTGGTAAATAGTTAATAATTATTAATAAGTTGAATGTCTTTATTTACGGAAAGAAAATAACTACAACTAATACAAGTAAACCTCGTAGCGATATCATCTTTAAAATTTATAAAAATTATAGAGAGTCCGAAGCGAGTCACTAATGACCTTACAATTACAGGCTCAGTGGAGACCTAGTGTGGGGAATAGAGCTTAAATTGGTACAAACCTAATTTTTGTTAGTAACGCTGTATGAATTAATGTAAAGCTACTTAATTAAGCTATTTGTATTTGTGTTTATGTAAACCTTATGTACCGCCAACTATAAGAGAAAATAAACATTACTTTACTTTACTGTCCCGATTTCAAAAATTCTTTCACCATTGGAAGTTACATTCACCCTGAGTAACATAGGCTACCAGGAAGGGGATAGGAGGGAGGGGGGGCTGTTTTTCATCCTGAAACTACCCGTGCGAAGCCGGGACGTGTCGCTAGTAACTGATAAAAGTACAATCAATCATCGACGTAAATAAAATGAATGGACGGGCCTTAGGGAACGATAGTTTTGAAGCTTCTAAACAGACCTAGCTAGTATACTTCGCTTCAGTCAGTCTTTGTCACGGCAACGAGTGACAGCTATGCTGAAAAATACCAAAATTAGATACCTTGGTAATACAATGCCTTCCTGTGCTTTTCTGCAAGTGCAAACAACACAAGAAATACAAATAAAGCTTCAGGCATCGCATTTAATTCGTAAGTATAGGTTTTGTAATATAATTTTCATCAATTGATAAAAAACTTATAAATCGTCGTGTGGTAGGAAAACTACATAACTAACACATTTTGCGAAATCGACTTTATTGCATGGTTATGATGGCCCATACATGTCGATGGACACGTCTTGCACTAGAGGACGAGCGACAAGGAGGACTACGCCCCAGGACATTATCTCAATGTTCCCCACTCTGAACGAAAGTTAACAGACACAAGTTTATACTCGTAGATAGTTTTAATTTTAGTCGACATACCTTTTTCTTTTTGATACTTAGAATTATTGTGTTCCACAATTTTTTTTCATTTTGTTGATTTTATAAGCATTAGTCGTATGATAAGTTTGTTATGTCACTTACTTTGAATTTATAAGTCTGCTAAAATAATGTAGGTGTTTCAGTAGTTTTCTAATATTCAGTCTTGATAAAAAGAAATGATTATAAGTTGGTTTTATTTTAAAATGTATTTTAATATTATATAAATCTATACCCATGGATAGGATTGTCGTATTCAAATAAGTAAATAATAGATCATTTCAATTATTCAAAACTTTGGCGAGGGAAAAATACATAGTCGTTTTTTTATTTTTTTCTCTTAATCAAAAGAACTAAAATGTATTATCATTAAATTCGAAAATAGATACAGTACCAATCTATAACATATCAAAACACGGACTGAAAAATTAGTTACGATAAAAAAGTTATTGCCATTTTTGACGCAATAAAACAGTAAATCGCGTTTTTCTCGCGATGTTGGTTTTGTTGTTGTTATTACTTATTTAGTTTTCCAACTACAGCGACGAAATATTTGACAAGACTTCACGCATGACGGATGGTCCGGTACAGACTGCAAAAAAATCTGATGCCTAAGGGGTATCGTATTGATTTAGAATTGCAATTTGCATTATTTACGTCAAAACATTGCTAAGCACGTCGCTTTAGGTAATTGCATATAATATGTAATGGCAATAACAATCTTATAGCTTTCCAAAAAAAATCTAAGGTAAACAAAAATGGATAGAAGTCATAAGACGAGCAAGAACAGACGACTTTTGGAAGTGGAATACATTTTCCCGTATTTGCTCTGATCATTTTCTACACAATGAATTCTATACGCCAACAAACGGTTAGTAGTAGTAGAGCTTTTTTGTAAAAGAGTTCGTCCGGGGAAGTACTACCACCATACCTGTTTCTGCCGCAAAGCAGTAGTGCTCGCATTGCTGTGTTCCGGTTTGAAGGGTAAGGGTGCCGATGAAATTACGGCCACATGGGACTTTTCATCTTTATGTTTCAGGGTGTCGGGCGCAGTGGAATGCCACATAGGGTGCGTCCTAGGTGGACGTGACCTGAGGTAATGCACTGTTCATAGGCAGAGGGTACCACTTAACATCAGGTGGGCCATCTTCTTGATCTGTCATTCCAAGTAGTATAAAAAAACTCATTGTGCAAAATTCTTAAAACTGCACTCTGCAGTTTCTTAAATACTTTTCTTAGTTTATTGAGTGATGAAAAATATATTTTTCACAAATTGATTGAGCTGAAGACCTTAGGTGGACTTGCTTTTCTATTGATTTATATTGTGTATGTTTGAGAGCTGAAAAATAGATACGTAACTACATAAAACAGAAGGGAACCATGTATTTTTGTAAAAGTTTCATTCAATAATTGCATTTTTTTCGGCGATTTTTTGTACTATAAACCTACTGAAATAACTTTAGAAAACACATTGCATCTGTTAAAGTATTAAGTATTAAAAAAATACAGTTTTTAAGAAGTTCAATAATTTAATTTCACCTAGTTTATTTACAAGACCGCCAGGAGTGGCGCTATAGAGAAGAGGCCTTTACTCAGCAGCGGCTGGATAGATAGATAGATAGATAGATAGATAGTTTATTTGTTGACCGTACCCTAAATCCGAATTGTCTTATTTTTCACGGACGTTTTGTATGGGTAAGGCCAGTCCATTTATTTTACTTTGGTCGAAGCAATCAATATTGTTTACGTAGTATGAATCGTACAAGAAAGAGACTTGATTACAAAATAAATATTCTAACAATGAATATACTGTCACAGATAAAATCCTACTGTGAAATGTTACATCAGCAATAGTTGAAATATTTCACTCAGCCTGTCAGTTGCGTCGGTGGTGTAATGGTCAGCATAGTTGCCTTCCAAGCAGTTGATCCGGGTTCGATTCCCGGCCGACGCACATTTTTGTTTTTTGCTTTTACATTTACATTAACATTATTTTTAATTTTAATTATTAAAATTAAAAATATAGAAAGTTTTTTTTTTTTTTATTAAATTGATTTAATTTTTGTAACCTCGTTAGAAGTCAATACCCGAAGGGTTTTATTATTAGGTTTTATTATTTGTTTTTTTTTTATTAGGGTTCGTACCTTGATCAAACAACGCTTACGATACACATAAACACGCGTTACACTTATGACTAGAGGAGAGAGATTATATTATTGACGACCTCTGTGGCGCGGCGGGCGAAGGTTCGCCTGCGACACAGGAGGTTTTGGGTTCGAGTCCTGCCTCGGAACAAATATTTGTACGATCTGCAAATATATCTATCTGAGCAATGTATTGTATTAACTATATCAGTTATTATATTATTATGAAATGTGTTATTACTGGAAGAAAGAGTTAGACGAGTCAGTCGTGGGAAGCAATGGCGGGGATGAGCTCACCACTTGTGACGTCTATATTCCACGATGGTGCAACCCACTGTGAAAAGAGGCCCATTCAGAATCGGCCTACCCCTTCGGGGATAAAGGCGTGTGTCTATTTATGTATGTATATCAGTTATCTAGTACCCATAACACAAGCTCTGCTTAGCTTGGGGCTAGATAATGTTGTGTGAACTGCCAGCATTAATTATTGATTGATTTATTATTTTATTCGTTTCGTTTCGTGTCGTATGAGGTAGTTCTGGCGGGTGGTGTCGGAGTTTATCTATATTTATATAATATTATATATATATTTATATATCGTGACCCGAGAGCTGGCTCTTATCTGGCTCAACGCATTAGTATTGCCATTCAGCGTGGCAATGCAGCCAGCATCTTAGGGACGCTTCCGTCTGGTAGTGATTTGGATCAGTTGAGCTACCTTTAGATCGCTTGCAGCGTTCTTCAGGTAGCACAACTGTTTCATATGTATTTTGTACATACCTTTTATTATTCTTTCTGTAAATAAATGTATTTATATTATATATATTTTATTATATTATAATATAATTACGAGGGAGACCTATTTCTGTATTTCCTACGAGTATTATTTATACCTATATAAGATCCTAAAAGAAAAAATAAAAATAAATAAAATAAATAAATAATGCTGGACAGTTCACACAACTTTATCTAGCCCCAAGCTAAGCAGAGCTTGTGTTATGGGTAGATAACTGATATACTTAATACTATACATTACATAGATAGATATTTTTATTATACATAGAAAATACCCAGAACACCCTGAACAAATATCTGCAGATCGCACAAATATTTGTTCTGAGGCGGGAATCGAACAAAAAACAACCTTCTCCACGCGAGTTCAATTCGCACTTGACCGGTTTTTACAAGCTTTTATTTGAATTTATTTCCTGTCTGCCTGTGGGTGACGAATCTGGCGGTGGAATTTTGGACCACATCCGGGTGTTCGATTGAGCTGAAATTTGGCATAAGTACCTGTCAAGTTGCGATGGCAATACAATATGATGGTGCCAGCGAGCTGATCTGATGATGGAGACGGATGGTGGACAACGGAACTCCTCAACGGATAATAGTAGACTGGCCGAGCTTAGGCTCATTTCTATCAGCACACGGTTCCAATCACTTAACTTCAGAAGAGGTTGTTTAGAATAATCTAGTTTTTCTACAAAAACTTGTTTAAAATCCTTGTGTTTCTTGTATTTCAGGACTCGCATACACTGTACCACGGTATTCTGGATGAGGAGACAGTCGCGCCTTTAGAAAAGAGAGTTCATTTGGAAATGTCTCCCGGAGACACCGTGCTGTTCCACCCTTACCTGGTCCATGGATCTGGGCCGAATGTGTCCGAGGTAAAAATTGAAAAAGAAAAAGAAAGAAAATTTATTTATTTTTCCCCAAGAGGACACAACACACACACACATAAACATAACACAAGAAAACAAAAAACATAAAATGAAATAAAAATAAAAACCGGCAGTAGAAAGTAGATTGGCATCGATGTGTGTTGTGTGGGGTCAAATATTGTGTGCGCTCGCATTGCTGTGTTCCGGTTTGAAGGGTAAGAGTGCCGGTGAAATTACAGGCACATGAGACTTTTCATCTTTGTCTCAGGGTGCGGGCGCAGGTGCAATGCCACATAGGCTGCGTCTGAATGCACAATGTCATAACTGTTCATAGGAAGAGGGGTACCGCTTAACAACAGGTGGGCCATGTGCTTGATTCGTCATTACAAGTAGTATTAAGAAAAAAATACGGTGTTATATATTATGATGTTTTATTTCAGAACTACCGCAAGGCGATAACGTTCCATTTCGCGAACAGTAACTGTGAGTGCGTCGACGTCACCAACACCGTGCAAGAGGCCGCGGCCAAGGAGATTGAAATGCAAGCCAAGAAACGCGGGATTGATCTCACTTTCGCTGTGAGTATGAAATTAATAATGCTGGAAAGTTTACACAACATTATCTAAAATATAAGTCGCCCCGATGTACCTGCTTTATATAGCGCGGGAACCTTCTTTCTACCAATTAGCAATCGACCTATTGGTCGATTGACGACCTCTGTGGCGCGGCGGGCGAAGGTTGGCCTGCGACGCAGGAGGTTGCGGGTTCGATTACCGCCTCGGAACAAATATATGGGCGATCTGCAGATATTTGCAGGGTGTTCTGGGTATTTTCTATGTATAATAAATAATATCTATATATTTAATGTATTGTGTTAAGTATATCAGTTATCTAGTACCCATAACACAAGCTCTGCTTAGCTTGGGGCTAGACAATGTTGTGTGAATTGTCCAGCAATATAAAAAATAAATAAAAAAATGCCCTCCCGCGCTAAAATCTTGCGCTGGTGGCTATCGATCCGTGGTATGGCATCACGGTTCATGGCCTCGTGACAGGCGGACAGACAGACGGACGGACAGCGGAGCCTAGTTATAGGGTCCCGTTTTGCCCTTTGGGTACATGGAAACCTAAAAACCAGAGAAAATACGAATTTAAAAATTAAAATAGGCAAAAAGAATTGCATAATGTTTTAGATTAATTACATTTTATGTATGTTTGTTACAGGAAATATGGAAGTACAAGAGTAGACACATCAAAGGTACCCGGTCTAAAATATAAAACAAAATGTAGTTAGTAGTGCTCGTGGGAAATACGATTATACTCCTGGGATACATTCCTTCTCAATAGCATAGTATGTCAAATTAAGGCGATAAAAAAAAAGCGGCGGCGGCGGCGGTTAAAATATCAATTGGGCGGAGTCTATCAAGAAAACTATAGCTGCAAAACAGTGACAGCGTTATTACTCACTTGAACCTGGGAATAGATGAGGTATAGATTTCTGCCACTCGGAAGGAACTGACATAAGCGACAAATTATAAAACTTCGTTTTGCTTCTAAAGTTGCAAATATAAAAATAAATGATCTTTAATTAATCTAAGTAATGTGATTACCTACTGAATAGTTTAAAAATTTACGCTTAATGTTTTCTCTAGTCGAAGGAGGGACCTAAAACGGGTAGGAGGACCAATTTCAAAAACTAAAGCTATCGAGAAAAGTTTCACAAATCGTATTTCTAGTCTATGATTTATTTAGATTACATCCTCAAGTAATTACTGTATTAACATCAAGTTACTTATTAACCTTTACTGTTTCTGAGTGAGCATGAAACGCAACGACTCCAAAATTTTAACATAGCGTCTTAAAGGAACACCATGCAATTATGAAATAAGACAAATAAATTGAGATTAGAATATTATATCTGTAGATGTATATGTATGTAGTTATAATAATGGTTTGGTGATGTAAATATATCTTGGTTGCTAGAGCGCTGTGATAGTTTTACCTTTTTTTAAATTTAATTATTATATACAGTGTATCAGAACATCCCTATAAGCCAGGGGAGGGGGTATTCTACACATCATGGCGAATAACATTAATTCTACGATTTTTTAAATTTCGAAGTTGTTCTTTCATGAAATGTCCCGTAAACATCCTGGGGCCCAATTCTACTAAACCTATTAGGCCTTATTATAAAAAAACTAAATTAGTCCTGGTTTAAACCCGAACTAAGTAGTCTAGGTTTGTCACGGTAGTTCAGTTCTTTTTATATTTGTAATTTCATAGAAAAACAATGGTTTTTTCTTTAAAAAATAGTAGAATTGAGCCCTTAACATTCCTCCAGAAATGTTCCTAACACAACACGAGGATGTTACGGTACGTTAAGGTACCATACGTAGGGCTGCCTCATGTTGTGTTAGGTACATTTCTGGAGGAATTTCAGGATTTTCACGAAGCAACTACTTCGATATTTAAAAAGTCGTAGAACTAAAGTTATTCGCCTTGATGTGTAGAATACCCCCTCCCCGGGCCTATGGGGATATTATGATACATTATTTACCTAACTGTTATCATAGTTAAGTATCAATATACCATGAAGTTATATAAATATAGTAATCGGGAAGGTAAAGAGTAATTAAAATTAAGACCAAAAACATTCCTTAAAAAATAGTAGAATTGAGCCCTTAACATTCCTCCAGAAATGTTCCTAACACAACACGAGGATGTTACGGTACGTTAAGGTACCATACGTAGGGCTGCCTCATGTTGTGTTAGGTACATTTCTGGAGGAATTTCAGGATTTTCACGAAGCAACTACTTCGATATTTAAAAAGTCGTAGAACTAAAGTTATTCGCCTTGATGTGTAGAATACCCCCTCCCCGGGCCTATGGGGATATTATGATACATTATTTACCTAACTGTTATCATAGTTAAGTATCAATATACCATGAAGTTATATAAATATAGTAATCGGGAAGGTAAAGAGTAATTAAAATTAAGACCAAAAACATTCCAATAAAATATATTTTGCTATTTTTCAACAATTTGGTTGTTATTATTCACTAGAAAAGCAGGAAACCCATCTATCTATCCACACACCAAATACCATCTAAATACCCTAAACCCTCCCCCCCTTCCCCTATGTTACTCGCTGATTGTTTATTATTATTTAATAAGTTTGTCCTTTACAAACAGGCAAAGTGTACCTCTATAATAATATATATAACTTATAGTGTACATTAATAAAATATCAAAAATATTTTTAATATACTCCATGAAGCCATTATTCTTAGGGGCTACTTCTTACTGTTTTTAATATATTTTAAAAGCTTTTATCCACTCTTATATCGTAAAATTCGAATAATATACTTCAAAACGAGTTTATATTGACATAATTTATATACACAATACTGAAATTTAAAAATATAATCATATTATAACATTTTTTCTCTAACTAAATAATGTTACAATAGTAGTTTATGATGGTGACAGCGAGCTGATCTTACGATAGAGACGGTGGACAATGGAACTCCTCGATAGTTAATAGTAGACTGGCCGTGTTTGTGCTCATTTTGATCAGCTCACGGTTCTGCTTAATAATTTCATCATCATCATTATCAGTCAGATGTACATTTTATAAAAGCTTTTATTGAAAAAAACATTTTTAACAAAAGACTTAATTTTTTTCTTTACTATCACTGAACTAAAGACGTGACCGAACTCCTTGTATGTACTTGGATTTAAATCTCCACAAATCCTGAAAAAAAGTACTAATCAATATTTGCAAGTAAACACGTCTAGACCACAGACTATTTTTTTTTTCAAAAAACTCAAATCTCCCGTTGCCCCTTATATCCTATTCATCATGCGCTGGTCATCATCAGAACCTGGAAGCCTGGCGGGAGGATGACGTCATGTCATCTTCATCACCAGTTGACTGCGGTAGGTTGATGATGAAAGGCAGGCGTGGCGCACTCCTCACTTTAGGGTCGTAGCTACAAGTACCCGGCGGGCTCGACTTGTCAGACAAGATAAGAGTTACGTGATAGAAAGAGAGGAAACTTCTATGTGACTTTAGCTGTAGGTAATTAGCGCTGTGCTACCTGAATTGCACTTTATTGTGTAGGGCCAGTCATACACTACGTTTGCCAAGACGCGGCCTCCACTCAAGAACTCGTTTACTCCACTGGTTATCGGTTCTTCTGCAGACATGACCCACTGCCATTTCAGCTTGCTAATCCTCTGGGCTATGTCGAGAATTTTGGTTCTCTGTCAGATAACCTCGTTTCGGATGTTATCCCTCAGTGAGACTCTAAGAATAGTTCTTTCCATAGCTCGCTGAGCAACTAAGTTTATGATGAGAGCCGTCCTACCGTGAGTGTCTACGCCTGGCAATGGCTCAATGTGAGGTAGTAATAGACTGCGGCAGTTGCAACCGCATCTTCCAGCGTGTTACCCGGCTGCGTATATTGAAATTATACAAGAACAGTACGCACAGGTCGGGACTACTCGCGTATAGTTTCAAATGGTATTAACCAGACCTATTTTTAGAAACTATACATGGTTATTACGCTCTTATCGCGTATTTTTTCCAATAGGTAACGTGTGCGAAAAACATACTGCACTAGTTTCACTGGGTTAAGTATGTTTTATTGTTTAAGGCTATTGGGTGTTGGTTCTGGTTCGCTGCGGGCCCTGTCAGGCCACGTTCGCCTTCGGCGCGCTCACAGATCACTGTTCTCTAGTGTATTAAACCTATGTCGCACTGTTAATTGTAATGACAGAACATGTTGGTTCTAGCCTTGTATAATCACATAACTAATTCACTGAATCAGCTTCAGAAAGTATACGCGACCAGTACCTACGCAGAAATCGTGTATAGTTTCTAAATAAGTTTATTGTGAAAAATATATTTTTCAATACAAGCTTTTATAACATTAGTGATCGTAACCGTGTGCTGATCAAAATGAGCATAAAAACGGCCAGTCTATATTATCCATCGAGGAGTTCCGTTGTCTCCATCGTCAATCAGATCAGCTCGCTGTCACCATCATATTGTATAGTCATCGGAACTTGACAGGTTATGCCAAATTTCAGCCCAATCGGTTGAGGATAACTGCATTAAAATTCAGTTGCAAGATTCCACCCGGATTCCACCCAGACAAACATAAAAACATTGAAAGTTAATAAAAAGTTTGTAAAATAGTTATGGTTAATACAATTTGAATCTATACGCGAGCAGTCCGACCTGTGCGTACCGTTCTTGTAAACTTTCAATATACTCCACCCGGCTGCTCGTGCCGGCGTTCCCGCTAGCTTATTACGTATCTTGCAATAGCAATGCGATAGCAAGTATTGCGCGATTATCACATCCAAATCGCAAATTCATATTACGTATCGCTGGGTACGTAATACGAATTTGCGATTTGAATGCGATAATTCGCAAATGCGCAATTCTTGCTATCGCTGCTATCACATTGCTATTGCAAGTTACGTAATAAGCTAGCCGGTGTTCGTCGTTCCCCATACGACTACTAACCTGATAAGTTCCCAAGATGCCTTTATCCTGCGCCATGGTGTTAAATTCCTCGATCAGTGGCTCTTGAACAGTCCCCACCAAATCTATGTAACTACATTTGTTACTTAAGTAGTGGACAGTCATTGCTTTGCGGAAACTCTAAAAACGTTAAAGAATATAGACGGATACACAAATTCTAATTTCGCTATACCTACGTTACATAGTGTGAAGTAAAACATGAAAAAGTAGCTAAGAAAGCTTTTCCTGGGTTTTTCACATCGTTGAATTTCAAAATCACATTGAAAATGACTCCTTATGCCTGAAATCCAAGATGGCGACTACAAATTTCTTGAAAATTATTTTCGCACTCTCAGGAGATATCCGAAGTGATTTCAAACAGATTTCACAAGAATCTATTAAGTCGTTTTTAATCTTCGCCAGTTTCAAGACAAATCTAAAAAAAACTTATTTTATTATAAAATACAGACCAGGTAGTGTTAATGTGTAAGATGTTATATATTTGTTTACTACGTACTCGAGAAGCATTTTTGGCGGCCATCTTGGATGTGAAGGAAAGTTTTTTTTTTTTTTATTATATCTTAAAAAATTAACTCATACAATGTATTATACACTCAAAAGACCCTTATGAGTTTGTTCATAGTGTATACACAAACCTTCTTAGGTGTAAATACATAATCTTACTCTGTAATTCAGTATCCACTTCATCGCTTAAAATAGGTAAGTACATAAATAATTTCGAAGTGCTATAGCAATTTCAGATTCAACAATGGCGGAAACCCTGAAATAACTCTCTTATCAACTTGTTACGGGTTTTGCTTCTTGTTTTATATGTATTGTATTTAAACTGTATCTATTCATATTTCATACCTTAGATACATTGGGCCCAGAGCCATGTATCAGCAGAACCGGGTGAAGGAACAGTTTCGCCCGGGTTCATCTCAATGTAGACTCTCTTCTCTACTGGTGCGTATTAATAGATACCTTAGATACATTGGGCCCAGAGCCATGTATCAGCAGCGGATGAAGGAAAACAGTGTCGCCCGGGTTCATCTCAATGTAGACTCTCTTCTCTACCGGTGTATATTAATAGATACCTTAGATACATTGGGCCCAAAGCCATGTATCAGCAGCGGATGAAGGAACACAGTGTCACCCGGGTTCATCTCAATGTAGACTCTCTTCGCTACCGGTGTATATTAATAGATACCTTAGATACATTGGGCCCAGAGCCATGTATCAGCAGCGGATGAAGGAACACAGTGTCACCCGGGTTCATCTCAATGTAGACTCTCTTCGCTACCGGTGCATATTAATAGATACCTTAGATACATTGGGCCCAGAGCCATGTATCAGCAGCGGATGAAGGAACACAGTGTCACCCGGGTTCATCTCAATGTAGACTCTCTTCTCTACCGGTGCATATTAATAGATACCTTAGATACATTGGGCCCAGAGCCATGTATCAGCAGAACCGGGTGAAGGAACAGTTTCGCCCGGGTTCATCTCAATGTAGACTCTCTTCTCTACTGGTGCGTATTAATAGATACCTTAGATACATTGGGCCCAGAGCCATGTATCAGCAGCGGATGAAGGAAAACAGTGTCGCCCGGGTTCATCTCAATGTAGACTCTCTTCTCTACCGGTGTATATTAATAGATACCTTAGATACATTGGGCCCAAAGCCATGTATCAGCAGCGGATGAAGGAACACAGTGTCACCCGGGTTCATCTCAATGTAGACTCTCTTCTCTACCGGTGTATATTAATAGATACCTTAGATACATTGGGCCCAGAGCCATGTATCAGCAGCGGATGAAGGAACACAGTGTCACCCGGGTTCATCTCAATGTAGACTCTCTTCTCTACCTGTGCATATTAATAGATACCTTAGATACATTGGGCCCAGAGCCATGAATCAGCAGCGGATGAAGGAACACAGTGTCACCCGGGTTCATCTCAATGTAGACTCTCTTCTCTACCGGTGCATATTAATAGATACCTTAGATACATTGGGCCCAGAGCCATGTATCAGCAGCGGATGAAGGAACACAGTGTCACCCGGGTTCATCTCAATGTAGACTCTCTTCTCTACCGGTGCATATAAATAGATACCTTAGATACATTGGGCCCAGAGCCATGTATCAGCAGCGGATGAAGGAACACAGTGTCACCCGGGTTCATCTCAATGTAGACTCTCTTCTCTACCGGTGCATATTAATAGATACCTTAGATACATTGGGCCCAGAGCCATGTATCAGCAGCGGATGAAGGAACACAGTGTCGCCCGGGTTCATCTCAATGTAGACTCTCTTCTCTACCGGTGCATATAAATAGATACCTTAGATACATTGGGCCCAGAGCCATGTATCAGCAGCGGATGAAGGAACACAGTGTCACCCGGGTTCATCTCAATGTAGACTCTCTTCTCTACCGGTGCATATTAATAGATACCTTAGATACATTGGGCCCAGAGCCATGTATCAGCAGCGGATGAAGGAACACAGTGTCACCCGGGTTCATCTCAATGTAGACTCTCTTCTCTACCGGTGCATATAAATAGATACCTTAGATACATTGGGCCCAGAGCCATGTATCAGCAGCGGATGAAGGAACACAGTGTCACCCGGGTTCATCTCAATGTAGACTCTCTTCTCTACCGGTGCATATTAATAGATACCTTAGATACATTGGGCCCAGAGCCATGTATCAGCAGCGGATGAAGGAACACAGTGTCGCCCGGGTTCATCTCAATGTAGACTTTCTTCTCTACCGGTGCATATAAATAGATACCTTAGATACATTGGGCCCAGAGCCATGTATCAGCAGCGGATGAAGGAACACAGTGTCACCCGGGTTCATCTCAATGTAGACTCTCTTCTCTACCGGTGCATATAAATAGATACCTTAGATACATTGGGCCCAGAGCCATGTATCAGCAGCGGATGAAGGAACACAGTGTCGCCCGGGTTCATTTCAATGTAGACTCTCTTCTCTACCGGTGCGTATTTCTCCTCATTCATTAATACGTGAAAGAATTTCTTGCTGTCCTAAAATATCATTTTTAATAATGACAACGAATTTCACTGGAAACTAAAATTAGATATTCGTTGGTGTTGGTTTATTTCACCGAGGCTAATCCTCGTATTTAGGCCATAGAATGCTATAGAAAGCTTTGGGGGCACCGCCTAGTTTGCAAGAATTCGGTGAATAGAGGCAGTTCAAGACAGTTCGTCTGCTTTACGGTGGAGGCCTATGTCCAGACTTTTTTTTTAACTATGGTTGACCTTCGATTGATCGCGATCTCACCTATTGGTAAGTGACGATGCGGCCGACGTTGGAGCACGAAAGTCTAGACGACACCTATTCGCTCTTGCCTTTAAGAGATCCAAATTATAGTTTTCAGGAAAGACAGACAACGGCAACTTGTTCCATTTCTTAGCAATTCGCTTTACAAAGGTTAAACCGAAACGCTTAGTGCGAATTGCGGGTACACTGATGAGGTAAGGATGGTACTGAGCTGTGTGCCTGCTTGTCGTATGATGAAAAGGAGATGGTGGGATCAGATCATGTAGCTCTATAGGCTGAATGTTTCTCACCTCACAAGCTCCATGCTTGAGCAGCGGCATTTTATGTGTTCCTGGTATGCAGAACAGACAACCGTTCTCAATGGTGGCTGAGTCTATGGCCGTCCAGGTTCCTACGATATTAGCTGGTCGAACTGGGAGGTAGTAGAGATCCTAAAATTAGTAAGAAATTATTGCAAGAAGTAATCAATATTGTTTTAGCTCTTGTCTCGCTTGGTCACCGCCTTTGACTGCAGATAAATTGTCGTAATCCTTCCCTTTTTAGGATTCCGTAGCCAAATGGCAAAATACGGAACCCTTATAGATTTGTCCACTTCCAGAAAGTGCTTCTAAACTTTCGATTCGAAGATTTAAATCTTACATAAAGAATAATTTAATTAAGAAAGCGTATTACACACTACATGACTATGTTAATGATAAAGCCGCGTGGCCTGATGTCGCTCTGCCCCTCGACACCTAATTTGTCAATTTGCAATGTCTGTACCTGCATATAATTTATTACTGATGTGTTATTTATGAGTATATCAAGCGAAGTGTGTGCTGCCTTATGAACTTTTGCTGATTCTCTCTATCATCTTACTTTTGACTGCCTACCTAAGTAAGGCTTTTAATTTGGTTTTCCTTTTTTCCTTGAATCAGCTTCCACTTGTTCTCGAGGCACCACACAGGCGCTCCCCACCTAGTAGTAAGAAGGATCATCAAAAGAAAAACAGACCGTGTTTGTTGCCTGATTCTTCTAGGTCTGGTTGCGTTGGAACAGGAGTAAATGTAAATTTATTTTTTAAGACGATTCAAAATGATCCTTGTGATTTCAATGAATAAAATACTTTTGACTTTGACTTTGACTTTGACTTTGACTTTGTCATGTCTGTCTGTCTGTCTGTCCGTGTATGTCACGGCCACTTTTTTCCGAAACTATAAGAGCTATGCTGTTGAAACTTGGTAAGTAGATGTATTCTGTGAACCGCATTAAGAATTTCACACAAAAACAGAAAAAAAAACAATATTTATTTGGGGATACATACAAACAAAGAACTGAAACTCAAAAAAAAAAAAAAACCTATATACGTGTGTGGTATCTATGGATAGGTCTTCAAAAATGACATTGAGGTTTCTAATATCACGTGCCCCGTCCCCTCCCCTCCGTTAGTTCTAAAATAAGAGAATGATAAAACTAAAAAAAATATGTGATGTACATTACCATGTAAACTTCCAACGAAAATTGGTTTGAATGAGATTTAGTAAGTAGTGTTTTTTTTAATACGTCATAAATCGTAAACCATCCAAGAACTATTCACTAATATATTATGTTACTTGCTGCTACGGAACCCTTCATGGGCGAGTCCGATTCGCACTTGGCCGCTTTTTTTCTACATTGATAGACCTTTGTTTGACTACGATCTCTCTCACCTGATGGTTAGTGACGATGTGGCCGGAGATGGAGCAAAAAGGTCTAGAAGGCACCTATTCACTCTAGCCTTGAAGAGACCCAGATTATAGTTTTCAGGAAAGACAGACGACGGTAGTGTAATCCACTCCGTAGCAGTTCGCATTATAAAGGTAGAACTGAAACGTTTAGTACGAATAGAGGGTATAATCATAATAATCATTTGAATATATATTTTTTTACCTGAAGCGGTGCATTTCTTATTTTACCTGGTGAGGTGCATGTCTTGTTGTCCCGGGTGGTTTGTTGATCAGCATGCTGTTTATAGCCGTTAGATCCTCGCCTAGAAGCTGCGACACGATGTGCAGCAGGCGTGGATCCTCGCTGTAAGTCATGAAGACTTCATCGTGGAGGATATCTTGGATCTGGTGAAAATGTGAAGGTTTAGTTCTATTCAGGAGGGTGATTTCCTTATAGGTACATTGTTATCATGCAAAAGTAATAAAATTGTCCCCAAGATTACGGATGCAAGTTAGTTGGAGCGCAATAGGTAGGTACTTGAGAACAGCTGGACCGATTTGCCTATTTTTTGTTTAAAAGGTTTTAAGAAATGAAAAATAGGGAAAATTGCCCGGAAATTGAAAAATTCGGGCAAAACTGAAACTACATAGGTACTCTATCCTAGTGAGGGATTGGGGCTATGTAAAATCCAGGTATCCATTAGTACCTATGCCAATATTGGCTTAGTGTTAGTAATCCAACCTTACTTTATTGACATAATCCTCCGGATTTGAAGACTTGCCAACCAAACTGAAATCCTTTATGAAAAACACATTTTTTTCTATTTTACCGTTGCATATATCTATAAATCGCTGCCTGAAAAAAAACAACTCATCAGAACTCTCTTGAAATCTTCCATGTTTTACCAAAAATATAAGTCGCCACGATCTGCGCCGTAGACCAATTTTTATAGCGCGGGTACATTCATTCCACCAGTAGCAATCGCGCGCTAAAATCTTGCGCTGTTATTGGTTAATCGATTTCGCGGCAAAATCGCGGCCGGTCGTTCATCAGTACATAGAGTCTAAGATGTGAGCGGGGGGAGCTATACTATGCGTGCGGCTACTTTCGGATATCTGTCTGCACTTTTCTGCGCAAACGAAAACAGTCTTATATTTTGGGTAAAACTGTACAGATAATCTGAGATTAGATGTTACGTAGGTAGGTACCTGAAATTGTCCAAAGTTATCGTATCAAAAAGCTGTTTTATGACGAAAAATCCATTCTGATTGTAGAAATCCAGCTCTTCTCGCGTTAAAAAATAGGTGGTAGAGTCAGCTGTTTTTGCTGCTACAGACACACTAAAATTAATTTCAAGCATTAATAAACCAGTAAGTACATATGTTTTTAAACTAAACTCTGAAAGTCTAGTTCTACGAGCCTTCTAATACATACAACATTTTGTGAAAGGGCTCGTAGCTCTATTGTGAGCAGAGATCTGACCAATAAAAACAAGAAGTAGGTATCTAAGTCAAGTATTTGGAAGCCGCTTGATGTGGTCTCTTAAAGGTGAGTATACACTAGAGCATTTACTTGTAACAGAACATCGAGCCGCTCTAATGAGTCCCCCTTCACGAAACGAACATTTCGATGATTTGTTACAACCTTATTTTACAAACCAAAGACCAAATTCGTGTAACATTTAATCGAGCAAAGACAACGTGTTACGCGGTATGAGGTGCGCGAGCGAGACGTAAATAGAAAGGAATGCTCAAGCCAAGTGAGCATTACGTCGAACACAGCGTTGAGAATTCGCAGGAACGTTACATCATATGGAAATGCTCGGGAAAATGCTCTAGTGTATACTCACCTTAATAACTGAAGTGTCAGCTTTGGGTACGTATCAAAATTCATAAATTCAAAATACATACGTTTAGAATACCTACATAAGTTCAAAATCCATAAATTTAAAAAACCTAATGGTGAAAATCAATAAGTTTTATAATTGATAAAGTTCTATATGTATAATTATGGTCGAAATGCCTAAAGCCATAATCTCAAAGAAATCTGCATGCCAAATAACTAGAATAAATAATTTAGTTTATTATTAAAATGGATCATACAGCTGAGATACTCACTGTCAAACCTGTCTGAGAAAACCTTCAGAATGCTGTTGGATCTGGCCCGGACCCTACGCACCAGGGACGTGCACCGCTTACGCATGGTGGTGTAGAAGCAGTCCACTCGCGCCTCAGCGAACATCCCCGATGCGCTACAGAACCGGGGTAGCCCCCACCAGTACCCTAAACGCGTTATTGTACTGCACACGTAGTGCATTGTACTGTTTTTGAGTGTAATCAACTCAAAGGCTGCTCGTGTAGAAGCTATACCAAATTTCATCGGAATCCGTTCAGCCGTTTCGGCGTGGTTAAGTAAGAAACATCTAGACATCGTAATTTTGATGTATGATATTAGTGGGATATATTATAGCTACATATAAATAATAAATAAATAAATAATAAATATTGCTGGACAGTTCACACAACATTATCTAGCCCCAAGCTAAGCAGAGCTTGTGTTATGGGTACTAGTTAACTGATGTACTTAATACAATTTATTACATAGATAGATATTTTTTATTATACATAGAAAACACCCTGAACAAATATCTGCGATCGCACAAATATTTGTTCCGAGGCGGGAATCGAACCCGTAACCACCTGCGTCGCAGGCGAACGTTCGCCCGCCGCACCACAGAGGTTGTCAATGGGATGGGCTTAATGATTTGTAACCATTACACTTACATTTAAACTTAAAGTATTTGACTATTGTGCTATGTAGCCATTATTAATTTGATCTGTTATGTGTTGTTGACATTATGCATTTAAAACTTCGTTATTCTAAACTTATATCAAATGGATTTATAAATTTTAAACCATTTAGGTTTTTTAAATTTATGTGTTTTGAACTTATGAATTATAAACGTATGTATTTTGAATTTATGAATTTTGATACGTACCCGTCTGATGTTTATTTCATGAATTGTATGTCCTTCTTTTGTTTTTGAATGTCAGTTCACAAAACGATTTCGTTTCGTAGCGCGATGTAAACAAGAGTCATTGAGAACGTTCTAGGTTGTCGAAAGATACAAACAACTTGGCGATTCACTCTAATTAGCCATTGTCTGGCCTAACCAAAAGACCCCTCTGTCTCCTCCTATGGAGTAAAAGCCGTCACGGGAATAGATATCAGATGGATAGAAGCATCCCTGATACTGCGATCACCAATTCTCCTGCCAAGCGTGGTGACTATGGCATATGTCCCCCCCCCCCCCTGCATTCTGTGGTTGGGGCATCGTCCAGCAGTGGACTGGCTGATGATGAACAATCCAACTTGTAACATCGATAAACAGGCACGATAAAATAAAATACAAATACAGGTACGACCTTATTTCATCTCTATTACATAGATACACGCCTTTTTCCCCAAAGGGGTAGGCAGAGCCTCAAAAGACCTCTTTTCACCGTGGGTCACCATCGTTGTAATATAGACGTGACAAGTGGTGAGCTCATCGCCCCCATTGCTTCCCACGACTGACTCAGCTAGCTTACTTTGTTTCTTTCAGTAAATAAATGACACCAGGCCAAATCTGACTAACAATTCCGTATAGTCCCTTAGTGGACTTTTACGACATCCGCGGGAGGAGACGGAGGGGTCTATTAGGCCGGGCACACCACGGGTTAATGTTAATATAATAAGTAAGATTACTTACTTTATAGGCATAACTTTTGCACTTTTAAAAGATTTCGAGTTGCCCAAATTTTTACTCAAAAATCGCATGATCAAAGTAGGTAACTTATATTTTAGGTACAGAGGTAATTCTGTGTCTACGGAATGAATACAACTAATTTCGCGGCAGGTAGAAACATTATTTATATATATGCGGTTTTAGCTACCTGCTGTTCTCTGGTAATTTTAATTCGGCAGCATAGTATTTATATATATGCGGTTTTAGCTACCTGCTGTTCTCTGGTAATTTTAATTCGGCAGCATAGTATTTCCACAGAATATATAATAGGTATTTCTCGAAAGGACCCGGGTAAAAAAAACCCGTGATACCTTCCAGGGACTAACGGGAGTGACCACGGGGTATACATAGTATTATTTTATCTGTGCCACGGGTAACAAACGAATGAAGGTACTTACTTTATAGGCATAACTTTGGCACTTTGGAAAGATTTCGTATAGCCCATTTTTTTACTGTATAATGACATAATGAGAAAATTAAGTATCTACTCATAGACGTAGAATTTTTTCGCTATATACTAAATCTATGTATCTACTTTTATTTTAAGTTAATAGTGTGTCAACGGAAAGATTACCTAGAACTAAGTTCTCGACTAGGTAGCAACAATATTTAATGCTGTATTATCTACCTAGTTATTTAATGCTTTGCATTGTAACTTAACATAATTTTAGTTTTTTTGTATACAGTGTAATTGTTGTTTTAATTAATACTATATCTGTGCTACTAATTACATACATACACGCCTTTTTCCCCGAAAGGGTAGGCAGAGCCTCAATGTGCTTCATTCACAGTGAGTTGCACCATCGTGGAATATAGACGTGACGAGTGGTGAGCCCATCCCCGCCATTGCTTCCCACGACTGACTCGGCTAACGCTTTCTTCCAGTAATAACACATTCCATAATAAGCTAGCAGCCAGTACAAATCTTGTACCAACGAGTCTTACAAACAAGTCCGGGAATATCAATCACAACTTTTGTTTTAAATGGATTTTCTTACTTATAACAAAAAAAAACTTATAACTTTAATGAGAAGGAAATAATTAATAAAAGAAAAAATATTCAAATAAAATATATATTGGTACAGCAATCTATTATTCTAATCATGTTATTCTAAAATTCTAATTATCTTTGGAATTGTTGCACAGTGTTTTGTCTTTTGCATTGACAAGCATTTTGAAATTCGATCGAAAGAGACAAAACTCGGTGTAACTACGCGTAGGATATTTTACGTTTATTGACGACCTCTGTGGCGCGGCGGGCGAAGCTCGATTCCCGCACTCGGAACAAATATTTGTGCGATCGCAGATATTTGTTCAGGGTGTTTTCTATGTATAATAAAAAATATCTATCTATGTAATAAATTGTATTAAGTAATCAGTGAACTAGTACCCATAACACAAGCTCTGATTAGCTTGGGGCTAGATAATGTTGTGTGAACTGTCCAGCATTATTTATTTATTTATTATTGTTTATTTATTAGTAGCAAGGCTTGACTATAAATGTGACCGACCTCTTCGTATGAATTTGGACCTCATTCTCCAAAAATCCTGAAAAAAACGGCATTCATCAATATTGTATAAAAAACTTGACAAGCGCTCCCCAGCGATTACAACAAGAACGTAAAGTCAGATTAATCCAATAAGTATCATGAGGAGTTTTCCTTAGTATCATTTTAGCCTTATTTATCTCTCGCTAGATGGTGCTGGCGACAGTTTTGGAACAGTAAATATAAAAATTTTTAACAAACAAAGATATTAATTATTACAGGATTTTGTATTTTTAGAACTATTTACATTGGCTGAACGAAGTTCTCCATTGCTATGATATAATATAAAAGTAGGTAAATTCAGATATTCCAGACCATTTATTTCCATGGCGTTAACGCCATAAGGCCTTCCAGAAGTTACAGGAGCGCCATCTCTTGACGATGATATAACTAAATGACAATAATACTTGGAAAAGTCCTCTTTTTCATAGACTAGCCCCCTCTCCCACACAGTTCCCCCCCCCCCCCCCCCCCCAGTTTTTACCAATAGGTTTTTGGAAAAAGGTTTCCGTCTATATAGCAACTCTTGTAATTCCGGATGGAAAGCAAGCAGATTCACATGAATAGGTACCTGATAAGTTTCTGGAAAGCCATTTTTCTGAATTTTTGTTTGAAATTCATCGTTCAACGGTTCTTGGACGGTTCCCACCAAATCTATGTAACTGCATTTGTTGCTCATGTAGTGGACGGTCATCGACTTGCGGTGGCTCTGTAAAAGATGTTTACGACTATATAAACGTGAAATGTGGTGCATTAAAACCTTTTTTCTCCTTTTCTTTTTTCCTTCTTTCTCTTTCTCGAAAAATCTACAAAAAATATTATGTTAATCAACACCACAATAAGAATGACCCTCTTGTTTAAATAATTTGATGTTTGCATATAGCCTCTGTTTTCGTAGTTGAGTTAGGTACCTAGTTAGTTAGTTAGAATAGAATAGAATAGAATATTCTTTATTGCACAAAACAAACAATGTACATAGGCGAACTTAATGCTAAGAAGCATTCTCTACCAGCTAACCTTTGTGTATTGTGCAAAAAAACGTAATAAAGAGAAGAAAAAAAAAAGAAAAAAAAAGACCTTAGATGATTGATATTTCTCCTAAATTATCAATCATAAGATCTTTTTAATTCCTTCAATGCCGAGCGATATTTGTTTTTATTTTTGTAAAATTACATTCCAAATAATTTTTTATTTTAAAAAAGCGTGATTTACCCGCTCTTTTCGTTTCTCAAGCGCAATTCTATCACTTTCTACATGAACTTACCTTTACCTTGTTTATACCTTTACCTGAACTTGAATAGTGACAGAATTTGGCGTTCATCGACGCCTTAAGGCTGTGTTTCCACCAAAGCTATGCGAGGAAGCTGCGGATACGTAGCGGACTCTTCACGTGGGAGGCGATGTGCTACAAACGTCTATTGGATGATACTATTTGACCTGCGACACAGGAGGTTGCGGGTTCGATTCCCGCCTCGAAACAGATATCTGCGGTCTGCAGATATCTCTGAGCGAGGCTAGGAAAATCAAGAAATCCTATGGTGATTGATGACGTGGAATCCATGACATGGAATGTCTTACTCGCACGTTCCGCGAAAATCAACTAAGGTATTATATTTCAATGTACTTTCGGCATACCTCTATCCTTAGAGCATTGCAGGCCTCCGTACCGGAGCCTCTATCTCACGAACCGCTCAACCAATCCCAGTAAACCAGGTGTCAAGTGATAGTCACTCGGCTCCCTTCCACCAATGGTACCTACCTACTGAGAATTCTGACAACTAACTGCTGACTTCAGTCGCCTCTAGGATTCGTGAGGGTATGGTATGGAGATAGACGTGGACAACCGGAAGGGATTTTGTACTTCCCGCTGTCCACGTTAATAGACATCGGGAATAGACCGTTTTTGTGCCGAAAAATCCGAAATGAAGGAACTCTGTTGTCCGGATTCTTCTCAATGTAGACTCTATTCTCTAACCGGTGCATATTAATAGATACCTTAGATACATTGGGCCCAGAGCCATGTATCAGCAGCGGATGAAGGAACACAGTGTCACCCGGGTTCATCTCAATGTAGACTCTCTTCTCTACCGGTGCATATAAATAGATACCTTAGATACATTGGGCCCAGAGCCATGTATCAGCAGCGGATGAAGGAACACAGTGTCGCCCGGGTTCATTTCAATGTAGACTCTCTTCTCTACCGGTGCACATTAATAGATACCTTAGATACATTCGGCCCAGAGCCATGTATCAGCAGCGGATGAAGGAACACAGTGTCGCCCGGGTTCATTTCAATGTAGACTCTCTTCTCTACCGGTGCACATTAATAGATACCTTAGATACATTGGGCCCAGAGCCATGTATCAGCAGCGGATGAAGGAACACAGTGTCGCCCGGGTTCATTTCAATGTAGACTCTCTTCTCTACCGGTGCGTATTTCTCCTCATTCATTAATACGTGAAAGAAACTCTTGCAGTCCTGAAAGTAAAATTCTTTTTTTTTGGGCCCAATGTATCGGGAATTTTTCTACCACCCCAAATTTGTGGCGTTTAGTAATAAAACGCATGTTGATTGTTCTTATAATCGCTAGATTACAGTGGTCAAATAAAATTAGTCTAATCTAGCCCTCGTCTAATGAGTCTGAGAAATACGAAGATGACCCATACGAAAAACGACGCCACAAACTTGAAGTGGGTCTATATTCCAAACAAAAAAATACTCATTTTCGAGCCCTGTCCCGACTTGCGAGTAGATATCTAAAGCTGACTGTTTTGTCCGTCGATCATCGAAAAACCGCGTAGGCGCTCGAAGCGTGTCATCAAATAGGTACTTAATAGGTTAAAAATCAGCTTACAAGATTAAATACCGGACTGATCTTAGCGGTCATACAAGCATTGACACATAGCATATCATGCAGCGGATATTTCTCAGCGCACAGTTATCATAGTTGCTCACCTGAAAAGCTCCATGTTGGAGCAGCGGCATCTTATGTGTTCCTGGTATACAAAACAGACAGCCGTTCTCAATGGTGGCTGGGTCTATGGCTGTCCAGGACGCTATGATATTAGCTGGTCGAACTGGTAGGTAGTATAGATCCTAGAAATAGTGATCAATCGTTGAAAGGAGTCCTTATGTTTGGAGATGTTTCATTGTCCTTATCTTTTTACCGTGTCATTGCGTCTTTCTTAAAACCCAGAAGACAACCAGCGTGATGAAAAGATTCAAGATGCGCTTGAAAGAATAGGTAAGCACAGTGCCCATCATCATCATCATCATCATCCCTACAGAAGTCCACTGCTAGACATAGGCCTCCCCCATAGAATGAAACGACTAACGGTCTCTCCATCAACCGCCTTCCGTGACCTCTATAATGTCTTTGGTCCATCGAAAGAGGGCATTCCTCTTTTGTGTCGTCCGGTTTGTGGTCGCCACTCGAGAATCTTTCTTCCACAACGGTTATCAGTTCTGAGAGCTATATGGCCTGCCCATTGTCACTTGAACATGCAAATTTGGAGAGATTTGTCGGTTATCAAGGTTCTTCTACGGATCTCTTCATTTCAGTCAATGTCCATGCGATTAGCAGAATCATGTTTCTGCTAAATTTTGGGACTACGTCCATAAAATTATCATCTTTCGTATATATTTTCCCACTGCAGAGACTTAGGCGTTTAATTTAGAAATTAGCATATTCCCAAATTGAAGATACACTACATACCTTAAGCTCACTTCAGAAGGTTACAGAGAACACAATGAATTCTTCAGTTCGAAGCTTTTGATGCTTACCTGATGAGGTGGATGTCTACTCGTCCCGGGTGGTTTGTTGATCAGCGTGCTGTTTAAAGCTGTTAGATCCTCGCCTAGAAACTGCGACACGATGTGGAGTAATTTTGGGTTCTCGCTGTAAGTCATGAAGACTTCATCGTGGAGAATGTCTTGGACCTGGATGAAATAAGTATTAAAATTAAAACCTCCTTGTCCTCTCTCTTTCCCGTAAGACTGCTTTTCCACCAGAGCTATGCGCGGAAGTTGAGCGATGCGAAGAGGCATACCTAGCGGAGCTGTGAAACGTGTGAGTCTTTCAACCAAAGCTGTGCGATGCGAGGATGCGTAGCAGACTCTTTTCACTTGCGAGGCGGTGTGATTACAAACACCGTCAATTATCTGGTATCTCTTAGTAGTAGTAGAGCTTTTTTGTGAAAAAGTTCGTCCGGGGAAGTGCCACCATGCTATTTCTGCCGCAAAGCAGTAGTGCTCGTATTGCTGTGTTCCGGTTTGAAGGGTATGGTTGCCGTTGAAATTACAGGCACATGAGACTTTTCATCTTTGTCTCAGGGTGCGGGCGCAGGTGCAATGCCACATAGGCTGCGTCTGAATGCACAATGTCATAACTGTTCATAGGAAGAGGGGTACCGCTTAACAACAGGTGGGCCATGTGCTTGATTCGTCATTACAAGTAGAATATTTAAAAAAAAACTAGTAGTTTGCTTTTGCACACATCCTTCGCACGCTTCCCTTACTCACGTCCTTCACACACATCTCTCGCATGTTTTGTATGTAGGTACAAAAACGCGCTCCGCTAAGCCCTTTTTCACTAGAGCTGCGCTGAGCGAGGCTAGGAATATGATGTAACCCTATTGGTCTTTTTTTTTTCTCTCGCTCCTCTAGCTTCTCGCACCAGCTCTGGTGCCTAGCTTTCCTTATCATGCGCCAGAGATTCAACTTGTTCATATTATCCTCTTGTAAGGCCGAGCCCTTTTATATCCATAACCCATAACGTAATTTGTCAGCCAGGTGGAATGCGGTCTCCCAGCATAGAAAATTAAAACTAGGAAAATAAATGGTCCTGCCTTACCTTGTTGATATAGTCCTCTGGACTAAGCTTTTTGCCAACCAAACTGTATTCCTTTATAAAAGTAATATCTTCTCTTTGACTGCCGTTGCATAATTCTGTAAATCGCTGTCTGAAAATTAAATGTAAATGTTTTAAGACTCGATCCTGCAGAGGACGTTGTTCAATCAAACCCACTTGTTACAACGCTACCTCAAATTGTTCAATGTATTCGTATCAAAAAGCTTTTTTATGACGAAGAATCCATTCTGATTATAAAATTCTAGCTTTTCTTCAGGTAGAAAATAGGTGTTCATGTCTCCTTCATTTGCCGCGACTGAAACACTGAAAATTAATTTTAAGTCATAAACGTATAACAATTAATAGCCATTATTTTTATAGTTCCGTACCCAAAGGGTAAAACGGGACCCTATTACTAAGACTCCACTGTCCGTTTGTCTGTCTGTCCGTCTGTCACCAGGCTGTATCTCATGAACCGTGATACATAGACAGTTTAAATTTTCACAGATGATGTATTTCTGTTGCAGCTATAATATCAAATACAAAAAAATATAATAAAATAAATTGAATGGGGCTCCCATACAACAAACGTGTTATTTTTGCCGTTTTTATAGATAATGGTACGGAACCCGTTGTGCGCGAGTCCGACTCGCACTTGGCTGATTTTTTTAGATACCTAAAACCATAGAATAAATATGCCTAAACCTTGCCTAAACTAGTACCTACCTAAATAGTATCGTTCCATAGTATGGTCACAGATAAAATAATACTATACGTTTGGTAAAGTTTTTTTTATTTTTTACACGTAGGTATGTTTTGTTTTTGAATATCAGTTTCACAAAACAAGTTCGCAATCCAATGTTAATATGTTATTGTCGGGTTTTTCCTTGACTCAGGTCTTTGACCCCTATTGAAGAGGTAGATTTCACTAGGTTCCTAGGGGACAACACATGCAGATGGAAAAAGCATATTGATGGAAATTGATCTAAGCTTTAATAGGTTCGTTTTTACCCTGAAACGTATAAGACAAGCGGCGTCGTTAGAAACTGCTCTCCATGCATATCATGAATATGTAGCCTCAGTACTACAATACGGATTGATAATATATGGGGTAACGCTAATGATTCAGATAGGGCTTTAAGAGTGCAAATGAAATGTATTCGTGCCATTTGTGCTGTCCACTATCTCGAACCATGTAGGCCGCTTTTCAAGAAACAGACTTGACACTACCCAGTCTTTATATAAAACAGCTGGCAATTTTTGTTAAAGAACATCCAGAGTTGTACAGAAAGCACGAAGATTTGCGAGACTATCAACTTAGAAATCGCTCAAACAATATGCGTGAAGTCAATGCAAAAAAACGCAAATCATTTCGATTAAAATATTTAATTAATTAATTAATTTTCGGGTGGTTTTCCATAATCATTACGCTTATGGCAGGCGGATTGGTGATCGCAGCAGGTTGCGTAGACGTACTCAATTGGATGCTGCTACCCATCCCTTGGTGTCAACCCATATAATAAATATCCTCGCATCATCTTCGATCAAGAATTGTTGATCGAATCGTATCATGGTGTAGGTAGGTATGGTTGCTACGTATTTTACCAAATATGGGCGAACCAAGTAGGTAGGTATTACACTGAAATAACTATTGTTGGCTTTTGTATTGATTATTTACGGCAAATGATATTTGGTTGAAGAAAACATTGGATTAATAGCGAAAATAACATCGAAATGACTTGTATGGACTAATAATGTCGACGTTATTTTCGCTATTAATCGAATGTTTTCTTCAACCAAATTTGTTTTGCCGCAAATAATGACCAATATAAAAACCAACAACAGTCATTTCAGTGTAAAATTGTACTCTGTCCACCCATATTATCTGGTTTTGGCTGAAAATCAGCACTGGATATTTTACTTTTAAGTAACTTATCCAGCACAACGCTGAGCTAAAACCAATTTGCTACAGCGATCTGGGACGCACAGGGGTTTTTACTTTACTTCCTATATTTTATTTAGTGTTAATTTCCTCTTTTTTTGTGTTAGGTGTAAGATACCTTGTCTATCTTTTGTGCCCCCGTGTTTTTTGTAGGAAATAAATATTTTTATCTTTGATCTTTATCTTTATACTTGGTAAAATACGTTAGTATGAAAAAGCAACCACCTTAAAAGAGTGTCATAAAAAATAAATATAGTTTTAACAATCAAAACTTAGTGGTTCTATCAATATACTTCATTGAACTAATGAGACGAAAAAGTCTCAGTAGTTCAATCAATTGAATTGTTAATTGAAGTACTGAGAATATACCTCTTAGCCGGCTTTTACGGCATCCACGAGAGGAGATGGAGAGGTATATTTTAAGGCCGCACTTCGTTTAGCCGTTTGGGTTCGGACGAAACCCTACAAAACATAGTTTAGTGAATAAGTAAGTACTTACATTCTAGATATAACTTTATCACTTTTTAAATATTTCGTGTACTGCAAGTTTCCACTGAAAAAGTTCATTATGATTAACTAGGTAAAGCTATTTACTTTTTATTTAGTTTACAGGTCTATTTGTGTCAACTGACGGATTACAACTAAATGTTCGGCTCAACGAGCAACTTTATGTATTTACATGATATCAGGAGGTCCTGATATCATGTAAATACATAAAGTTGCTGGTAGGTAGGTAGGTACCTACCTACATTTTTATACTAGGGTCGTAAATAGGTTATTTTACCATCGACACGAGTCTGTTTACCTTAGATACGCCGGTGTACTAATCATACTACGTATTTTAAAAGCAATGTATTTTTATTACATACATACATACATACATACACACGCCTTTTTCCCCGAAGGGGTAGGCAGAGCCTCAATGGGCCTCTTTTCACAGTGGGTTGCACCACCGTGGAATATAGACGTGACGAGCGGTGAGCTCATCGCCGCCATTGCCTCCCACGACTGACTCAGCTAGTATTATCTATCACATTCCATAAATAAGCTAGCAGCCAGGACAAATCTTATACCAACGAATCTTACAAACAAGTCCGGGTAATCCCTAAGTCAGATTTTACGACATCCACGGGAGGAGATAGAGAGGTCTATTCTTGGGCCGGACGCACCACGGTATTTTTATTGCTTGAGATAAAGAAAAGAAAAAAAAAAGAAAAAAAAAGTTTATTACAGCATCAACAAAATCGGTTACATATAAAACTAAAAACATTTATTAATAAAAGTTACAAAAGAAACCGGACATTGCTCATGCAGACTGCTTAAATACTAAATTTAAGTAATACCCAAAAAAAAAAAAAAACAATTAGGAAAGATGATCAAGGATGTAGGTATTGGTATATATTATGGGTATTTTTACTTTATCGCACTAGTCCGGTAAAGTTAAATAAATCTTTTTAGGATGGTTAAATTAACTTTGAAGATATGTATTTCAATGCCTTGTAAGTACACTTTTCTAGCAACTTTATGGAAAAAAGAATTAAATATTGATAGTTTTTTTTATTTGGTCGTGTCTTTTGAGAATATTGAGCATCCGGCAATTTTCAAGAATCAATCTCAGACTGAATCGAGACAGGAACATAATATTTAAGTATTATAGTAGTCAAAACACGATTCAGTTTCAGTTTTGGTTAACGGGCCGTTAATCAATTAATCAATCAATCAATCAATATATTTATTTCAGGCTTATTGCGAACTGTACATAAACACCTTAAAACATACATATAAAAAACACTTTATTCTACAAAGGATCGTTAGGGATGCCACAGGAAAATTAAACAAAAAATTTAATTAAATATGTTTATTACAAAAATCTTAGGTCTTATTTCTTACATTACAATCGAATCATTAAATTTAATACTCTGTTTGGTGTAATTCTGAAAATATATAATTAAACCACAAATTGTAATAAAACAAAACCTTGTGTCTCTATTTTGCTGTAAAATATATTTTATTAGCGACAAGAAACCTTCAGAAATTGTTTTATTATAATGTGTAATAGTCGTAATAAGATGATATAATAACTATTATTTATTAAATAGTTATAATTGCTCTCTCGGCCTACTTTAAGTAATTAAACAAATTGCTTAAAGCTTACATAACATTTTTAAACTTAATAATATATCGTCCCTTATAATTAAACCTTCTGTCACTATACTTGCTATGTTACTAAAATAATGTTATTTTAGAGTGTAAAATAATTATTATACAAAATTAATTAAAAAACTAAATGAGGTTACAATTTAACTTGTAGAATTTCTAATATATACAAAACTATCCTATTTTGTATATCATACCCCTTAAAAATATATATTTTGAGCTAATTATTTCTAAATATAGAATTTATAAATATAATTATAATAATAAAAAGGGAAAATAACTTATTTTAAAACTGTGACATGAGACTAGATCTGTTTGAAGATTATTAATAATATTAAACTGCATTCTTATATTAATTAAGTACGTCGGTGTAAAAGAAGAAAAAAGTATTTGTTGGTAACTTAAACTTATTATTATTCACCCAACTCCGTCAAAAATCTGTAAAAAATGTAAATAACCTTTTAATAAAAAATAAATGTATTTTACAGTGGAAAAGCTATTTTTTAGACATCTCATGCTCACCAAAGCAAAAATTGGAGATTAATATATATTTATATTTAAATAAAGTAGGGATATATACAGTTGTGGTCATATAATTAAGAACGATTTGAAGTTCTAGAAGTTTTTTATTTAAATCGTATCATACACAGAGATGTGTACCTTCTGAGAAGCAACTAGTTATATTATATAATAGTCACATTAATAGAGCAACCTGACTTAAGAATAAAGTATGAAATCGCTAACTATTTTTTGCACATTTTATTGATTTTATCAAAGTAACACATTCAAATAGTACTGAAACTGGACAAATAATTAAGAACGATTTATTTAACTGCTCGGGAATTGTTTTGTATGACACTTAGATTTAAAAAAACACAATATTATGTAGCACAGGAAACATAAAAAGAAATTTAATCAATATTTAACTAAAATTAATAGTTAATAGCATATCCACGGCTTTTAATTACAGCTTTACACCGGCGAGGCATTAACTCTATTAATTTTTGACATTTCGCAAGAGAAATAGAGTTCCATTCTTCTAAAAAAACGTCATACAGCTCTCTTAAATTTCCACACTTTGTATTTGAAACTTTTTTCTTTACTTCAAACCACAGATTCTCTATTGGGTTTAGATCTGGACTGTTAGCAGGCCAGTCTAAGACAGAAACTAATTGCGCTGTAAGAAATTCCTTTACGGTGCGTGCAGTGTGCTTTGGATCATTGTCATGCTGGAATGTCCAAATGACCGGTAGAACATCTTCAGCGTATGGTAACATTGTTTCTTCCAGTATAATTTTGTATTGGAACTGATCCATGTTACCTTCTATCAACTTCACAGGTCCTACACCATGTCCAGAAAAGCAACCCCAAATTTTCACATTTCCACCACCGTGCTTTAATGTAACTTTCGTGTACTTTGGGTCGAATGCTGTATTCGGGGGACGTCGTACATATCGTTTTCCATCAGAACATACTCTGTTTATTTTCGTCTCGTCAGAAAAAAGTACATTTTTCCACTGGTGCAACAGTCCAGTTTTCATACTTTCTCGCAAATGCAAGCCGGGCTTGCCTGTGGCAAAGTTTAAACATGGGTACCTTTCTTGCTATCCTACCGTGCAATTTTTCTTCTACCAAACGTCTTCGAATAGTGCGTGCTGAGATTGCTGAAGGGTTGTTTTCACCAAAATATTCTTTTCTAAGCTCATTGGACCCTTTAAAAGGATTTTGTTTTGCCATACGAACGATGTTTCGGTCATCTCGAGGAGTTGTTTTTCTCTGTTTAGGCACACGTGGAACATTCGAAGTAGTTTGATACGTAGCAAAATTCTTTACAGCGTGGAAAACCATCGTTTTTGAACATTGCAGATGGTCGGCTATCTTTTTATAAGACCAATTCTTCCGGCGAAGTTTTATTATTACTTCCCTTGTAGATTTATCACAACTTTTATTTTTTCCCATTGTTTTTTCTAAAGAAGCAATCACCTTTAATCTTTTACAGCACGTAATAGCGCTAAAATTATACAAACAGTAACAAATCGACTGAGTGTTCTCTATTTAAATTTGAATAAAGGTATAAACTACTTAGCGTTCTTAATTACGTGACCAGCCAGTAATAAGGAATACTTTGTTTAAAAGTAGTGTAAAAAGTTTGCCTATTGATTTTTAGCCAATCATGTGTATCAATGAATACAGTGGTAATATGGAAATGTTTTACGATACCGAGAGAAATAAAAACAAATGCATACAATTAGTTTTGCATCTTAGTTGGAAAAAATCTTCCCTTTATATCAGCGTTCTTAATTATATGGCCACCACTGTATATATTATGTACGTAAATAAAATATCCCATATAAGGGTGTATCATAATATCCCTATTAGCCCGGGGAGGAGGTATTCTACACATCATGGCGAATAACTTTAGTTCTTCAACTTTTTAAATTTCGAAGTTATTAATTCATGAAATGCTTCGTAAAAATCCTAAAATTCCTCCAGAAATTTACGTAACACAACATGAGGACGTTACGGTACGTTATGATACCTTACTTAGGGCTGCCTCGTGTGGTGTTAGGTACATTTCTTGAGGAATTTTAGGATGTTTACGAAGCATTTGATGAATTAATAACATCGAAATGTTAAAAGTGGTAGAACTAAAGTTATTCGCCATGATGTGTAGAATACCCCCCTCCCCGGGCTTATAGGGATATTATGTTACACCTGTATAATAATAAGTAAAATAATATAAATAATAATATATAAAACATTCAAAAGGTCTATCGCAAAAAACGCAGTAGGTAACAAACAACATACCAATGTCAATGACACTTGTCACCTGTTTGACACAGATGTCGCGATAAGTAATGCTATTTTTAACCCCCGACGCAAAAACGACGGGGTGTTATAAGTTTGACGTGTCTGTGTGTGTGTGTTTGTGTGTGTCTGTCTGTGGCATCGTAGCATCCCAACGGATGAACAGTTTTTTTTTTTTTTTAATGTGTATTTGTCGGGAGTGTTCTTAGCTATGTTTGATCAAAATCGGTTCAGCCGTTTCATTGGGTTGCGGGTTTTTTAATTTTTACAAATTTAATTACTTTTTCACAATGGACCTAATGAATTCATCACCATAAAATGATAATCAAATAGCTTCATTATTATTTGCATAATAATTATTTCAAACAGCATCTTAAATAATAACAGTACTGTGGGCAGATTGAATAAGTACTTTCAAACAACTACAGGACGTTCAAAGTAGGTTCAACTGATAAAACCAATATAAAAGGCAATAATTAAATAAATTATAGTTTTCTACATGCAGTGCAAATTGAATATTTAGTGTTTTAAAAGCGTTTTAAGCGTATCTAACTATGAGCGTCCCATTTTAACATTACAATAGTTACGAGTGTATTAATATTCTTAAAGTGAAAGCTACTTAAATTAGAATCTACATAATTATAAAAGCAGTTTAGACCATTTTAATGCTTTTTAAAATAGTTCAAACCGATTGAAATACTTTAAAATACACAAAGTTTAACTATCACACTAACAATTTTCTATAAAAGCCTCTTATAATACAAAGAAAACCCTTAAGCATATTTTACAACCTAATCAATTCCATGCAACTATAATCCCATTACATAAAAAAGCGAAGGCATTTAAAGTGGATTTATAACATTTTATAATTAAATTATTAATTTTAATAGTTAAATTATTATTTTTATAATTAAATTATATTTTTACAATATAATTATATTGTTGATCATAAGATTAATAATTGATGATTTTTAATTGTTATTTTAATGTTTAATTATATATATTTTTTTATAATTGAATTATTATATTTATAATTATAAGTTAACTATTCAAATGTATAAAGTAATAACTGGCATTTGATACGTTAGGATTTAGACTGTCTAAGATAATTACGGTTAGTTTTATAAGCTAGTTAATAGCTAATTCTAATTTTATTAAAGCTGGAAAACCAAATCATTGTAATTTGAAAACCAAATCATTGTATTAATATCGCCACTAAAATACTAAATTAAAGCGCCATTTCGTCAATTCAAATGTTAACTTCTAATAGATTCAACTACAAGAATTATGTAATCAAAGAACATGGGCAACTCCCCATACATTGTTTAACCCAACTTTTTTGACTAACGTAACGTACAGTTAAGATACTTTTGTTGATAATATATGTTAAGAGAATGTAAAAGCTAATTTAATTTCTTGTCTAGAAGTTGTGGGAAAGTAAAGAAGCTTGTTGCGTTTTGTTTCACGCAAATGCAATGAGTTGATTTAGGTATCTAACTATTTACAAACACAAATGTTGCTTCCCAACTTCTAAAAATATACAAGTTGTTTAGAAAAATTGGTCAAAAAACAACATTTAGAATCGTACTTATTACTTCCATGAAGGGGCCCTGGTTCATTTATTTTTAACCTGGGTCAGCGGTTGCCCACCTCATTTGTACCTCATTTGTACATAAAAGTAATTCAATGCCAAAATTAATAAAACATTCCATTGCTCATAAAACTTTAAATAAATACTCTGAGATAACTCTTCGCTGGCATAAATCAGAATCATTGTCTAACCAAGGTCTAACCTCAAAAATAATGCCCATATTCTACCATCTTATTAATTTTACAAGGTTTTTATAAAACTACTAGTGGAATGCCCGCGACTTCGTCCGCGTGTACTTTTCCATACAAACTTCAACACCCCGCTGCTCCCCCTTACGGGTTGAATTTCTGGAATTCCTTTCTTAGTGCACCCCTAGACCACAAAAGGAATGTCCCCTCCAAATTTAAGGTTTCTAGGACTTACGGTTTAGGTTGTGCGTTGATAGTCAGTCAGTCAGTCAGTCACGCAACAATTTTATATATATTGATAAGCCCTTTGTTTTGCTTATAGTTTACAACTATACAGGCTATCCCAGAATCTATATAACATAACATAATTCCATAGTCCCAGAATCTATTTACAGCGTGGAGTCGATGGCGAAATTAAATGGGAAGACACGAGTAGAGCTACTTGTCATCAGTATATATAATAATCAATTTCAGTTTTGGCGCGAAATCCAAATTTTATTGTGTTTTTTTAAGCTCATCAACAAATCTTGAGATAGCTAAACCTAATTTTGCGAAAACTAGGAGACCTAACGCATATTTTGATTGAAAATGTTTCATAAATAATAGTTAGTTTAGTTTTAGTTTAGCTGCGAATGTCATTCAATGATTTTTACAATGATTTTATTGTTCATTTACATTCGTCGAAACTAATGATATTTATGAGACACTTTCAATAAAGTTGTATGAATAATGTAATTCCGGGGTCAGTTACTACTACTCCCTTGGTCTCCTGCTATCTACGTACACCCTGACAACTTCACCTTCGTATTTCCTCTGCGACGGCATGAAGTAGAAGTCCGGGTTGGGCGACGGCCCGCCGTCAGGGCGCGCGCCGCGCGGCAGCGAGTACGTAGCGCGCTCGGGACGCGACGAATATCTGGAACATTATCATCATCATCACCTTAATCATCATCATCATAATCACCTTCATCATCATCATCATCGTCTTCGTCACCTTCATCACCTTCATCACCATCATCATCATCATCATCACTATCACCTCCATCATCATCACCTTCATCATCATCACCTTCATCATCATCATTATCGTCACTATCATCATCATCATCATCACCTTCATTTGACGACCTCTGTGTCGCGGCGGGTTGCGACGCAGCAGGTTGTGGGTTCGGTTCCCGCCTCTGAACAAATATCTGTACGATCTGCAGATCAGGGTGTTCTGGGTATTTTCTATGCATAATAAAACATATCAATCTATTTAATGTATTGTATTAAGTAAATCAGTTATGTTAGTACCCATAACACAAGCTCTGCTTAGCTTGGGGCTAGATAATGTTGTGTGAACTGGGTCCAGCATTATTTATTTATTATTTATTTATTTTATTAATTGTATAAAAATTGTTAATGAATTGTCACTTTTGACACTTTTGGTATTCTTTTAACTTCAAAGGTTTTTCAATTGCCTTATAATTTGTGACTATCAAACAATCATAAAATCTACTTCACACTAATATTATAAATGCGAAAGTTTGTCTGTGCGCGCGTGTTTGTTCCATCGTCATGCTAAACGGCTGGACGTATTTGGATGAAATTTGGAATAGAGATAACTGGACTACAGGAATAACACAGGCTATTTTTTTATTCCGATATTCCCACGGGTTCGAGACTTATGCGGGTGACACCGCAGGGCGCAGCTAGTACAATAGAAGATACAATACATTTAGCAGCATAGCTTTTTTAATGACAATTGTAATTGCAAAGTATAAGAATGGTTTTTCTTTTTAAAAATAGTAGAAATGGGCCCCTGATAGACAACTAAGTGATCCTATAATGGACCCGTTTTATATTAATAAGGTGTGGAACCCTACAAAAGAATATAAAAATTGCAAAAAGTACAAAAACTAAACCGACCGTGACAGGACTCGAACCTGCAATCTTCGGATCCGAAGTCCGACGCCTTATCCATTAGGCCACACGGTCACATAGTAAGCCGCTCGAAATTAACCATTTGTTTCCCGTTAGATAAACCACTGTTATTTTTTTTAGGTAATAATATTGTTGTCGTGTGACAAACTTTATTACAAATAGATAAGGTGCAAATTGGCTTAAATTGTATATCTACATTTGGTACAAAAACAGAGTTAGGTGACCCAATCACGTACATGTAAATTCATATTTTGGGGTTAATTTCGGGGGCAATCGAGAAAATTTAAAAAAACTTTTGGTTTTCTGCAAACATCGGCTTTTCGAAACAGAAATATGATTAATATGATTGCAAGTGAGTGAAAAAGGGACAGTTAGACACGAACAACCACTGAGGCTTATAATTTAAATCATAGTACACTGAATAGTATTTTTTTATTTGTGGTAGTAGGTACTTACAAGAATCATCTACCTATAGGTACCCTATGGGCACGTTATACGATAAAAATATAAGGTTTTTTTTTTGTGTTTTTTGCTCATTACAGCTCGTCAACACTTCACGAATGTTGATTTCGCGATAACTAGGAGACCTAACACACATGTTTTAATTGATTCTCATAAATATCATCAGTTAAGTCCTAAAAAAAACTACAGTGTTTTTTTTTTTGGTATTAAACTAAACTGATGATATTATGAGATACTATCAATTAAAACATGTGTGTTAAGTCTCCTAGTTTTCGCGAAATCAACTTTCGCTATCTGAAATGAATGAATTTCATTTCAATTTGAATTTCACGCCAGTAGCGAGAGCCAATAGAATATGCACTGTTCATAGGCAGAGGGTGCCCCTTAACACCAGGTGGGCCACCTGCTTGTTCCGTCATCTAAATTAGTATAAAAAAATTAAAAAAATCTTTATTTTCCTTCTTTTTTTACTTTCTAGCAGCGCCCGCGGTGTTACCCTTATAGGTCTCGATCCCGTGGGAATATCGAGATAAATATGTGCCTATATGCTATTCCGGGAGTCTATTACCTATGCAGCTATCTCCATTCCAAATTTCATCCAAACCCGTCGAGCCGTTTCAGCGTGAAGAAGTAACAAACACACGCACTTGACTCACACACTCACAAACTTTCGCATTTGGATTATATTATCGTGTGATATTAGTAGGATATTTGTGTCCTGGCTGACTAGCTTATATTGTGTTATACTGGAAGAAAGCTTAAGCCGAGTCAGACGTGGGAAGCAATGGCGGCGATGAGTTCACCACTTGTCACGTCTATTTCCCTCAATGGTGCCCATTTGCACCATTTGGTGCCATTGATGGTGCTCAAGAGGCCCATTTTAGGCTCTGCCTACCCTTTCGGGGAAAAAGGCGTGTGTCTATGTATGTATTTATTAGTAGGATATGGGATTTTTCCCCAATTTTTTACACGTAACCTAAGCTTGTGTGCGCTGGTGTGACACTTACCCGTATTGACCTTGCCCTTGCCCTTGCCCTTGCCCTTGCCCTCTCGGCCGCTGCAAGCTCCTCGTCTCATGGTAGTACTGCGCCGCACTGTTCACATGCTTGGGCGTCGTTCTACCCGCCGTCCCATTCCCGTTCACTCGCCCATTGGGCGATCTATGTCCATTCCCGGCCATTCGATGCCCGTTTTGGACCATTTCTTGGGACATATTGTGGCCGTTTTTATGCCCATTTGTGTTATGCCCGTGGCCGTTAGACCCAGTGTGGTGGTTCGGGCCGCTGTTAGGCCGCGGTGGGGGTGGGTCGGTGGGCCGTAGGGGGGCGGAGTGGGGGCGGTATCTGGGAGGGGCGGTGGACATAGTGCTGTTGTACTTATCGTCGTTTTCGAATGGTTCAAACGCATAGTTCGTGTTGGCGGAGTAGTCTTTCCAAGCCGCGTTGGGAATCAGTTGCTCCTGCAATTGAGAATACATATTTGGTTAATTCTAATAGCGCTATGTCTATAGTGTTTAATAAAATAATAAATAAATAAATAATGCTGAACAGTTCACACAACATAGCCCCAAACACAATATCTATTCACACAAATATTTTTTTTGTCACGCTTTTGCTGATTGTCTCTAGCATCTTACTTTTGACTGCCTACCTAAGGCTTTTAAGTTGGTTTTCCTTTTTTCTTTGAATCATCTTTCACTTGTTCTCGAGGCACCACACAGGCGCTCCCCACCTAGAAGTAACAAGGATCCTCAAATAAAGCGCGCGCCGTGTTTTTTGCCTGATCCTTCTAGGTTTGGTCGCGTTGGAACGGGAGTTAATTTATTTTAAACACGATTGAATGAACGAACTTGACTGAATACAAGTAATTAATTTTGTAAAATTTAATAACCCCTCGACAAAATGAAATGGCTGAACCGATTTTGATCAAACATAGCTAAGAACAATACCGACAAATTCAACTTTCAAACAAAAAAAAACGAAATCGGTTCATCCGTTCGGGAGCTACGAGGCGACTGACAGACAGACACGCACACACACACACACACACACACACACACACACACACACTCATACACACACACACACTCATACACACACACACACACTCATACACACACACACACAACGTCAAACTTATAACACCCCGTCGTCTTCGCGTCGGGGGTTAAAAATACTTTAAACTTTGATCCTTTACTGAGCCTTTTTATTCGATTTTGACCTTTACTTCGACCTTCAACTTACCTTCGTTTTCACTGTCCCTTTGCTTTTATAGAGGGTACACCCAGCCTGTAGTAACGCCACCAGTATAAGGGCAGCGACACACCCAACCACGACGTACAGCTTCGTCTCAGCGAGACCGAAGAACGTGCGCGCGTTGCCTTCAGCTTCTTCGGTGGGACGTTCTGATAACACTGTGGAAGAAAAATTACAACATAAAAAAAAAACGATGCAGCTCAACCACCAAGATTTCTGGATCCACATTCAAGTTGCCCAATCTCCCCTGAGCCAGTGTGTCTCACACCACTCTCCTCTATCTGTCCATTTAATCGAGTGCTGTGTCATATGGTATAACTACAATATTTAGGCTATCTCAAATATTTGTTTCAAGTTCACTGTGATTTGTACTTTGTTTCTAGATAAAACGTAGTTCTTTCAAAAGTAGTAGTAGTAGAGCTTTTTTGCCTATTTCAGCCGCAAAGCAGCTGTGCTCGCATTGCTATGTTCCGGTTTGAAGGTGAAATTACAGACACATGAGACTTTTCATCTTTATGTCTCTGGATGGCGGGCGCAGTGCAATGCCACATAGGGTGCGTCCTAGGTAGACGGACGTGACCTATGTGGTAAGGCAGGGATTACCGCTTAAAATCAGGTGGGGCATCTGCTGGTTCCGTCATCCTAATAGCTATAAAAAAAACTATCTTGTAAAATGTGAAGGGTACTTACAGCTCTGCGGCTCAAACACCAAGAACTCTGGATCTACATTCAAGTTGCCCACTCTCCCCTGCGCCAGCGTGTCGCGCACCACTCTCCTCCACTTGTCCATGTCGTCGGCTGCGGTGCCGTTGCTGGTCTCCAGGGAGCGGCCGCTGGAGCCCGGGATGGAGTTCGACTCGATGGATTTGAGAGTCAGTTCAGCAATAATCGCTTTGGTCTCGTTTCTGGAAGGTAATAAAGAGATGTTGAGCGATCGAAATATTGAACGAATGAACCTTGCAACATACATACATACATACATACATAGACACACGCCTTTTTCCCCGAAGAAGTAGGCAGAGCCTCAATGGGCCTCTTTTTACAGTGGGTTGCACCATCGTGGACGTGGATCCCTGGATCGTGTTGTATGGATCGTGTTGTAGACGTGACAAGTGGTGAGCTCGTCGCCTCCATTGCTTCCCACGACTGACTCGGCTAACTCTTTTTACCAGTAATAACACATTCCAAAATAAGCTAGCAGCCAGGACAATCTCATACCAACTACTCTTATCAACAAGTCCGGGTAATCTTAGACGGCTTTTACGACATCCACGGGAGGAGACGGAGGGGTCTATGCTTAGGCTTAGACACACCACGAACCTAGCAACGAATGATAGCTTACCCCTTTCTTCACTCTCCTAACCATCTGACCACCAAATCTCACCACCAATGTTCAATTGGTACAAAACACTTCCCAATTTACCATTAATAGTAAATAATGCTGGACAGTTCGTTCGTGTTATGGGTACTAGATAACTGATATATTTAATACAATACATTACATAGATAGATATTTTTGATTATTCATAGAAAATACCCTGAATAAATATCTGCAGATCGTACAAATATTTGTTCCGGGGCGGGAATCGAACCCGCAACCTCCTGCGTCGCAGGCGAAAGGTCATCCCTGAATTGATATCATTAAAATAATCAACTTTCGTCCTATTTATTTAGGGCCTAGTTCTTTAAGAACTATAATTATTATAGTGTAGGTTGTACTTACTGCATAAATCCGTTGACAAGCAGACCATGGTACCCCTTGTTCTTGCCCATTTCTGCCGCTAAGTTGTCCACGACTCTTCTGCTCAACTCCTCGTAGTCCTTGCTGCCGGCAGCCGGCGGCTTGAAGCTGTCTGCCAGCCCTGAAACGCAGAGGTCATTTATTAGACAAGACCCTGAGTATGAGGTGTGGTGAGTCTGTATTGTGCTACCATGGTACTCGTAGTTCCGGATACCCTCGACACAGGGGATCCTAGTGGGATCAGGGCTATGTCTGTGGCTGTTGTGTACCTATATGATGTATATGTAGTATGAAAGAGTCTATATAAAGCACAAGTCAGGGCTGGTATGGAGTACTGCTGCCACGTTTGGGATGGCTCGGCCAAATACCAGCTTGCTGCCTTGGACTCGATCGTACGTAGAGCTTTCAGGCTTATAGGTGAGCAACATATGGCGGAGACTAAGATCCAGAGTCCCGAGCACCGCCGTAAGGTTGCATGCCTTTCGATCTTCTATAGGTTACATTTCGGGGAATGCTCCCAGGAACTGCACGATCTGATCCCACCATCTCCTTTTCATCATAGGACGAGCAGACGCACGGCTCGGTACCATCCTTACCTCATTAGTATACCTTCTATTCGTGCTAAACGTTTCAGTTCTACCTTTATAATGCGAACGGATCTGCTAACTAATCTAGCTATAATCTAGGTATCTTCAAGGCTAGACCTTTGTGCTTCATCTTCGGCCACATCGTCACTTACCAACAGGTGAGATCGTGGTCAAACAAAGGTATATCAATGTAATAAAATAAAAGATTACCTGTGATTCGTATGAGCATGGTGTAGGACGACACGCCCGGCACAATGGGTTCTATTGCCAACTCTTCCTCAGTTGGTTCTGTGGAGATAACAATAACATAACGTGAATCAACAACCAACGCCAATACATGCGATCACCAATCCGTCTGCCAAGCGTGCGTGATTATCGCAAATCCCCCCTATTCCACAGACGACCCTCCTATTTTTGACGACCTCTGTGGCGCGGCGGGCGAAGGTTCGCCTGCGACACAGGAGGTTGCGGGTTCAATTCTCGCCGCGGAACAAATATTTGTAAGATCTGCAGATTTGTTCAGGGTATTCTTTTCTATATCAAATAAAAAATATATATCTACGTCATATATTGTTTTATGTCAGTTATCTAGTACCCATACCACAAGATCTGCTTAGCTTCGGGCTAGATAATGTTGTGTGAACTGTCCAGCATTATTTATTTATTTAATACATAATAGTACCGGTACACAAGTTTGACTCCGCAAAATCATTTAAATAAATAGCGACTTGCCCCCACACAATAAAGTGCAGTTCAGGTCGTACAGCGCTAATCACCTACAGCTAAAGTCAACTATTAGTTACCTCTCTTTCTATCGCGTAACTCTAACCTTGTCTGACTTACTGAATTGACTCGACAAGTCGAGCCCGCCGGGTACTTGTACCTTCATAGGTATATAAAACGCGTAGTGCGCCAGGCCTGCCTAGTCTTAGTAGTAGAGCGTTTTATTAGAAATCGTTCGGGGATGTACTAGGTACCACCGTACCTACAGTTGTGGTCATATAATTAAGAACGATTTAAAGTTCTAGAAGTTTTTTATTTAAATCGTATCATACACAGAGATGTGTACCTTCTGAGAAGCAACTAGTTATGTTATATAATAGTCACATTAATAGAGCAACCTGACTTAAGAATAAAGTATGAAATCGCTAACTATTTTTTGCACATTTTATTGATTTTATCAAAGTAACACATTCAAATAGTACTGAAACTGGACAAATAATTAAGAACGATTTATTTAACTGCTCGGGAATTGTTTTGTATGACACTTAGATTTAAAAAATCACAATATTATGTAGCACAGGAAACATAAAAAGAAATTTAATAAATATTTAACTAAAATTAATAGTTAATAGCATATCCACGGCTTTTAATTACAGCTTTACACCGGCGAGGCACTGACTCTATTAATTTTTGAGCTTTCGCAAGAGAAATAGAGTTCCATTCTTCTAAAAAAACGTCATACAGCTCTCTTAAATTTCCACACTTTGTATTTGAAACCTTTTTCTTTACTTCAAACCACAGATTCTCTATTGGGTTTAGATCTGGACTGTTAGCAGGCCAGTCTAAGACAGAAACTAATTGCGCTGTAAGAAATTCCTTTACGGTGCGTGCAGTGTGCTTTGGATCATTGTCATGCTGGAATGCCCAAATGACCGGTGGAACGTCTTCAGCGTATGGTAACATTGTTTCTTCCAGTATATTTTTGTATTGGAACTGATCCATGTTACCTTCTATCAACTTTACAGGTCCTACACCATGTCCAGAAAAGCAACCCCAAATTTTCACATTCCCACCACCGTGCTTTAATGTAACTTTCGTGTACTTTGGGTCGAATGCTGGATTCGGGGGACGTCGTACATATCGTTTTCCATCAGAACATACTCTGTTTATTTTCGTCTCGTCAGAAAAAAGTAAATTTTTCCACTGTTGCACAGTCCAGTTTTCATACTTTCTCGCAAATGCAAGCCGGGCTTGCCTGTGGCAAAGTTTTAACATGGGCACCTTTCTTGCTATCCTACCGTGCAATTTTTCTTCTACCAAACGTCTTCGAATAGTGCGTGCTGAGATTGCTGAAGGGTTGTTTTCACCAAAATATTCTTTTCTAAGCTCATTGGACCCTTTAAAAGGATTTTGTTTTGCCATACGAACGATGTTTCGGTCATCTCGAGGAGTTGTTTTTCTCTGTTTAGGTACACGTGGAACATTCGAAGTAGTTTGATACGTAGCAAAATGCTTTACAGCGTGGAAAACTATCGTTCTTGAACATTGTAGATGGACTGCTATCTTTTTATAAGACCAATTCTTCCGGCGAAGTTTTATTATTACTTCCCTTGTAGATTTATCACAACTTTTATTTTTTCCCATTGTTTTTTCTAAAGAAGCAATCACCTTTAATCTTTTACAGCACGTAATGGCGCCAAAATTATACAAACAGTAACAAATCGACTGAGTGTTCTCTATTTAAATTTGAATAAAGGCATAAACTACTTAGCGTTCTTAATTACGTGACCAGCCAGTAATAAGGAATACTTTGTTTAAAAGTAGTGTAAAAAGTTTGCCTATTGATTTTTAGCCAATCATGTGTATCAATGAATACAGTGGTAATATGGAAATGTTTTACGATACCGAGAGAAATAAAAACAAATGCATACAATTAGTTTTGCATCTTAGTTGGAAAAAATCTTCCCTTTATATCAGCGTTCTTAATTATATGGCCACCACTGTATATCTGCCGCAAAGCAGCAGTGCTCGCATTACAGTGGTCCAGTTTGAAGGGCCGGTGACATTACAGGCACATGCAACTTTACATATTTATGTCTCAGAAAGGTCTCAGGGTGGCGGGCGCAGTGCAATGCCACGTAGGGCGCGTCCTAGGTGGACGTGATCTATGTGATAATTCACTGTTCATGACAGAGGATAGCGCTTAACATCAGGTGGGCCATCTGCTTGTTCCGTCATCTAAAGTAGTACAAAAAAAAGAAGAAAAAAAAGGTACCTACTTAGTACAAAAAAAATGGGGGGTTGCCTCATCCAGCAGAAGAAGACAATAAGACTCACCAGGTCCACACGGCTTGATGCACACTCTCTCCTCAGTGACTACCGGAGTCTGCAAGTGCTTGCCGGTTCGTTTGTTAACAGGGTCGAAATCACCCCCTTGCACTATGAACATCATGTACCAGCACTGGTTGTCTGTGAAGGCTAGATCCTGGAAGGACATAAGTTAATATTCAATACATTTATTGCTTTCACATTACAAATAGTTGGTACACATAATACCTACTAATATAATACTTTTTACAAGCTTTATATTAACTTGCAATGTTTGTCCGGGTGGAATCTTGCAACTGAATTTTAAAGAAGTTATCCCCAAGCGATTGAGCTGAAATTTGGCATACCTGTCAAGTTCCGATGACAATACAATGTTATGGTGACAGCGAGGTGATCTGATGATGGAGACGGAAGGTGGACAACGGAACTCCTTGGTGGATAATAGTAGACTGGCCGTGTTTAGGCTCATTTTGATCAGTAGTTATAAAAACCTTTTATAAAAGCTTGTACTTATTGAAAAATATATTTTTCACAAAAAACTTATTAACATATCGCCTTAATATCAGGTGGGTCATCTGCTTGATCAGACAGTCATGTAGTTAAAAAAAAACAAAAGAACATCCCCATTATCCCCCTTACTCACCTTCTGATCGGCAGTGTTCCTCTTCCTCAAGAAGCTGAGCGTCGTGACGCCGTCCACGACGCTGCCGGACTCCTGGGTGATGTCCTGCTTGGGGTCGACGCGCGGCGCGGAGTAGTTACCTTCTGATCGGCAGTGTTCCTCTTCCTCACGAAGCTGAGCGTCGTGACGCCGTCCACGACGCTGCCGGACTCCTGGGTGATGTCCTGCTTGGGGTCGACGCGCGGCGCGGAGTAGTTACCTTCTGATCGGCAGTGTTCCTCTTCCTCACGAAGCTGAGCGTCGTGACCCCGTCCACGACGCTGCCGGACTCCTGGGTGATGTCCTGCTTGGGGTCGACGCGCGGCGCGGTGTAGTTACCTTCTGATCGGCAGTGTTCCTCTTCCTCACGAAGCTGAGCGTCGTGACCCCGTCCACGACGCTGCCGGACTCCTGGGTGATGTCCTGCTTGGGGTCGACGCGCGGCGCGGAGTAGTTACCTTCTGATCGGCAGTGTTCCTCTTCCTCACGAAGCTGAGCGTCGTGACGCCGTCCACGACGCTGCCGGACTCCTGGTTGATGTCCTGCTTGGGGTCGACGCGCGGCGCGGAGTAGTTACCTTCTGATCGGCAGTGTTCCTCTTCCTCACGAAGCTGAGCGTCGTGACCCCGTCCACGACGCTGCCAGACTCCTGGGTGATGTCCTGCTTGGGGTCGACGCGCGGCGCGGAGTAGCCCGTCACCCAGCTGTCCATGATGAAGGGCCGCCCCGAGCGGGAGTCTACCCAGCCGATGATGGCGTCCGTTTGAGACTGGGGACACAACAGTCAGATCAGAGTCAAGAATTACCTAGTAATTACCATCGGCGGACTTGTTGATAAGATTTGTCCTGGCTGCTAGCTTATTATGGAATGTGTTACTTCGTGTATTATTATTAGGTGGATGTGACCTATGTGATAATGTACTGTTCATAGGCAGAGGGTAGCGCTTATTATCAGGTGGGCAACGTTTTCTCGTGTGTAAAAGACTGTACGTGTCGTTTACTCGTGTGTACAAGACTGTACGTGTCGTTTTCTCGTGTGTACAAGACTGTACGTGTCGTTTACTCGTGTGTACAAGACTGTACGTGTCGTTTTGATATTAGGCCCATTTGCTACTAGGTCATGTTGCTAATAGGACGTTATGCTAATATGCCGTTTTGCTTTTAGGACGTCCTGCTAATGGGGCGTTCTGCTCAAATGTCCTTTCAATACGAACCGAGTCTGCTTGTCCCTTCAATCCAATAGTATAAAAAAACACGCTGATATAGACTTGCATCATGAGTCGTCGTCTAGTAGCCGTTGATGGTATGCACTCACCATTTTCTTGTTGTCGCTGAAGCCGATCCCGGTCCAGTGCTTGCTCTGCCGGGTTCTGATGGTGAACCGGACGCTGTCCTTGCCTCTCTTCTGCCCGAGGTACTCCCACGAGGCGTGGTACAGGCACGTGTTGTTGCCGACGTCACAGTCCGCCGGGTGCTTCCATTCAGCTCCACACTTGTCTTTGAGAGGCGTCACGCCGCCCGTTAGGGACGATTTAGTTTCTTCTGTAAAGAGATAATCATATTTAGTATGTATATAGAGAGTTGAAATAAGACAATAAACCAAAACTAAACTAAAAACCAGCAATCAGATCAGCAAGCTGTCACCCGAAGGCAGCGTGCCCAGAATGCTGGCTGTGTTGCCACGCTGAATGGCAACGCTTATTCGTTGACCAAAATAAAAGCCGGAATTCCGGTCACTCCGTTTAACCCTAATTTTTACTGTAATTTTTATTATGTAGGTATATTTTTAGTTCTTTGTATTAGTGATTCTTTCTGATACTCTTAAAGATTTACTATCTTTATGACTTTAAAAAGTTTTTCACACGTTTGCTCGACAATCTCTAATTATATATCATACAACCTCAACGTAAAGTAAAGTAAAGCATTATCCCTTTAGGGATAACAATTTGTACGAAACTCCTTAGGGAATAAAGTTATTTGAATTTGGAACGTCAAATTCGTGTGAAAATTCTTGGAAAACTCAAGTAAAAAATGTCCGTATGTAAAGAAGTTTGTTCTAAAATCAAACTGACCACCATAGCAGAACTCAAAAAAAAAAAAAAGGTGCGTTTTCAAAGAATGTAACCAAAAGATGGTGTTTGGTGCTGTGATTTTCAGTGAATTTTTATTGTGTGGCAGAAGGTGTGAAAAGTAGAACTTATGCTCCTCTGGGATAAAGCCTGTCTTCGTCTTGGCACAGATAAAATAATACTGGGCAGCTTGAACCCCCTCGCTTCACTCAGGACTCTATATAACTCGTTACGCTCAGAGTTCAGTATGCCGCCCGTGACGTAAGACACTGCTTTATTCCCATAGTGCATAATCTACTATTAACTGCGGGTGAAAGGTGCCACCAGATCGTGGCACTAGATGGCGCTGATACCAAACTTCTGTTCATCGATAACTTACCAAAGAAGTTGATGGTAGTAACGCCCCGCTGCCCCCCGTGTCCGTGGTACTTGACCTCGTCCTGCCTGTAGAAGTCCCCCACGGCCGCGGTGCCCTTCTCCAGCCCCGAGGGGGGGGAGTGCACGTATCTGCCTGGCTCCTGTCCTCGCGCCCAGATCACATGCATCAGATCGTCGACGAGAGAATGGTCGGTGGGTTCTCTTGCCTGTAATTTAAATAAGTTTTTGTGAGAAGTATATTTTTCAATACAATCTTTTATAAAATCAGTGATCATAACCGTGTGCCGACCAAAATGAGCACGGCCAGTCTACTATTATCCATCGAGGAATTCCGTTGTCCACCTTCCGTCTTCCATTATCAGATCAGCTCGCTGTCACATAATATTGCATTGTCATCGGAACTTGACAGGTATGTAAAATATCATCTCAATCGGTTGAGGATAACTGCTTTAAAATTCAGTTGCAAGATTCCACCCGGACAATCATTGCAAGTTAAAACTCGTATACAGCTTGTAAAAACAAAGGTGTTGTAACATACATAACACAACTGCAGTCACATACATATTCCTGATCCCACACTAGGATCTCTTGTGTCGCGGTCAGCCGGGACTATGAGTACCGATCCACACAGACGAGGAACAAATATTTGCAGATCATGCAAAGATTTGTCCCGCAGCGGGAATCGAACCCGCAACCTCTCACATCTCAGGCAGCTACTCGCACGGAGGTATACTCGGCGGGAGTCATGTCAGTGAGTCAGACAAGATAATAGTTACGCGATAGAAAGAGAGGTAACTACGAGCCGACTTTAGCTGTAGGTAATCAGCGCTGTGCTACCTGAATTGCACTTTATTGTATGAAGGCAAGAGTCGCTATTTATTTAAATGATTTTGCGAAGTCAACCTTCTGTACCTGTACCTACTATTATGTATAGTGCGGTATACCTTGATTTTCTTCCTAAACATGATGGTGGTGACTCCGTTCTCCTCAAACCCTCCCGCTGCTGTGAGGTCATCGTGTCCACCCCAGAACGAGTCCACGCGTGGGGTTGATCTGCAAAATAATGTTCATAATAAACGTAGAGAGACTTATACCGTAGACCTCAGTGGCGCGGCGGGCGAAGTTTCGCCTGCGACGCAGGAGGTTGTGAGTTCGATTCCCGCCTCGGAACAAATATCTGTACGGTCTGCAGATAATTGTTCAGGGTGTTCTGTGTATTTTTTATGTATAATAAAAAATATCTATGTTGGAGTGAAGTGTTCTCCCGTGATCAAGGCGCATGCAACTGTGCCGAAATATCGGGAACAATCAAAACTCGAAAACCATGGTAAATATCCCGTTTATAGTGAAAAGTTTGTACATCACCATGATAGTTTCAAATGTTATGATTGTACAATTGTACCTGTCTCTTGTATAGTAGTCCAAAACCCGATGGTAGTTTCCCTTCGCCGTTCCGATGACGATGTCAGTACAGTCCATTGGGTTAAAGTCGAATTTAGGCACGTACTCGTGATTGGGGAAGTAGCCTGGAAACGTTTGGAAAACAAATTAAAAGAGCCCCATTAAACACACATATCATCACGGCATTAAATGGTTCTCCATTGCCATTGTGATACCATAATTGGGAGGCTGGATAACTAAATAGGGCTTTGAGAAAAGCGCGCCTTCTTTCAGTTTTTAACCCCCGACGAAAAGCGAAGGGGTGTTATAAGTTTGACGTGTCTGTTTGTGTGTGTCTGTCTCATCGTAGCTCCTGAACGGATGAAACGTTTTTTTTTTTGGTTTGAAAGGTTTATTTGTCGGGAGTTTTCTTAGCTTTGTTTGATCAAAATCGGTTCAGCCGTTCAGCGTTGGGGTTTTTTTTTAATTTTTACAATATTAATTACTTGTTCATTAAAAACTGTAGGAGTTCAATCCTCGTCGGGACATTTTATTACCAAAATAGCCTGAGGCAGAACTAACACTAACACTTGAGGCGGTTTAAAGGTTGTTCAACCTAACCATTAACTGTTATCCTGCCATGATTACCTACGTACCTAATAAAGTGTTAGTCTGTGGCCATGATAACCTATGGTAAGATACAGCTAACACCTCGATTATAGGTTGGGAAAAGGGGCCGAAAGGTCATCACACTCATATTTGAAAAAATAATAGAAATTAGTTCAGAACCTGAAACCATGTTATGACAAAACTATTAAAATATTTGAGTAAAACAGGATCAAAATAAGAAAACGTTAAAGGGGAAGTCTAGGTAAGAAGAAAAAACACGATTAAGTACGAAAAACAAAGAACAAAGTAGAAACACAGAAAAGTTAGAAATAAAAGGTAAGGTAAGTAGGAATCAACAGGGTGAAACTCTTCAGGGTGAAACTCTTAAAAGGACATCAGGGTGAATCTCTAAGAGGACATGAAAGTGTAAAAGCTGGAGCAAGCGGGGCGAAGCAGATATGAGATATATTAAAGCTTGGAAAAGTAAAATTATTCATGCTTATAAGTTTCGAGTTGAAGATAAAATTAAAATCCTTAATTTTAAGAAACAGTCATTTTAGATCCCCTTATCATAAAAATTGTGATTTGTGGTGTTTATTAATATTTAATTTTAGTTTACTAAAGGTACTGCAAGTTATTCCTTGTTCTCACAATATGTTAGACTTTACAATTAATTTTGTTACTCAGTTAATAAATCAAAATAATGTGATCCATTTGCGTAACATAAACAGTAACCAAAGATTACACGCTCAGTAAATAAAACCCGAAAAATGGTTTATTGATATCTGGTATATGGTTATTGGTTTTGAAATTAGTTTTTTTTGTTCATAGTTTATAATTATTTTGTTACATTTACTGAACGTATAATCTGTGCGAAGCGTAGTGCGTTACCTGTTTCTTCTTTCAGTCCTTTCACAAGCAACGACTCGGGTTCTTCAGCGTTAGGTTCAGATTTAGGTTCGGGATTGGGTTCGGGTTCTGATTTGGGTTCAGGACTGGGTTCTGGTTCTGATTTGGGCTCAGGACTAGGTTCTGGTTCTGATTTGGGTTCAGGACTAGGTTCTGGTACTGATTTGGGTTCCGGTATGGGCTCTGGTTCAGATTTGGGCTCTGGACTAGGTTCTGGTTCTGATTTGGGTTCAGGACTGGGTTCTGGTTCAGACTTGGGTTCAGGGGATGGTTCGGGCTCTGATTTAGGTTCCGGACTAGGTTCTGGTTCAGATTTAGGCTCTGGACTTGGTTCGAGATTGGATTTTGGTTCAGGACTGGGTTCGGGTTCTGCCTTAGGTTCGGAAGTGGGTTCTGGTTTGGGCTCAGGTTCAGATTTAGGTTCAGGGGTTGGTTCAGGTTCTGTCTTGGACTCGGGGTTAGATTTAGGTTCCCTAGAATATTCTGCGGCTGCAGTTGGTTCAGCTTTGGGTTCCGAAGTAGGTTCTGGTTCTGATTTGGGCTCGGGAGTAGGTTCAAGTTGTGATTTCTTCGAAATGGGCTCAGGTTCGGATTTAGGTTCAGGAGTTGGTTCAGAATCAGAAGTGGGTTCTGGTTCCGAAGTGGGTTCAGCTGTAGGCTCAGGCTCTGGTTTCGGTTCTAGAGGCTTAGGAAAAGCTTTAACTTTAGATGATAATTTAGGCTTTGGTGCAAACTTTGGTTTTGGTTTAGGTTCTATGGGTTCGGATGTGGGTTCTGGTTCGGATGATAAAGAGGTCGTTGTGGTGTCATCTGCAAAAAATGTAACCATGCATCATATACATTAGTAAAGTGTGTTTGTACATATTGTAATGTTAGTTTTGCCTGTTTTTTTAGAATATCAATTTTGTTTGTGCTTTCCAATTGCGCCGTGGCTTTTAGCTTTTGTGAGTTAAATTGTGCTCTTAATAATATTACGTATTATTATTTTACTTACCTATTGAATCATTTGTGGCCCGTTTTGGTCGACCTGTCAGAATAGAAAAACAGTTATTAATACTATCAATCAGAAAGGATAGTTTTCGTTATAAAACTTTATTTCCTAATTCAAACTCGTATGCATAAAGTATGTTTATTTAAGTTTAGTTGGTTTAGGTGGTTAATACATACAAAGATACAAAAGAGATAAAAAACTCTCTGTATTGGATTATTTAAGTTAACGCCAAATGCATTCAAAATATTTTACCTTTCGAACTTGACACTTTGTAAGAAACGCTAGTCTTAACCGTAACGTCATCTCCCAAATTCTTAAAATCCAACCCATCGAACGAATGCATCGCTACTCTCTTATTTCTATCATTTTCCATCGGACTTCGTGTAGTAGGTTCGGGCTCTGGTTCAGCTGTGGGTTCCGCTGAAGGTTCTGGTTTGGGTTCGGATGTGGGCTCTGGTTCGGGTTCCGCTTTGGGCTCTGCTGTCGGTTCGGGCTCGGATTTAGGTTCAGGGCTAGGTTCTGGTTCAGATTTAGGTTCTGGTTCAGATTTGGGTTCTGGACTGGGTTCGGGTTCCGCTTTGGGTTCTGGACTGGGCCCGGGTTCCGCTTTAGGCTCTGGCTCGGGGAGAGGTTCAAGTTTTGGTGAGGCTGAAATCATAAATGGTTAGGCATAAATAATTATACATAATGCCTTAATTGGTATTTTATTTTGTGGATTTTTGTCTTTTTATGAAATGGACTTGTTTGTAAGATTCGTTGGTATAAGATTTGTCCTGGCAGCTAGCTTATTAAGAAATGTGTTACTGCTGAAAGAAAGCGTTAGCAGAGGCAGTCGTGGGAAGCAATAGCGGCGATGAGCTCTTCACTTGTCACGTCTATTTCCCACGATGGTGCAACCCACGTGAAATGAGGCCCACTTGAGGCCCTTTCTACCCTTTCGGGTAGAAATATGGGTAGTGTATGTATAGTTTTTGCCAATCAAACTTACATTTCTCTTCGATGATAGGGCCCAAAACGGGGAAATTCTTGCATTGCTTCGTCAAGCCACTAGGACGCCAACCGACGGCTGAAAAACAAAATAAATTAATAAATTTACACTTATAGTGAGGTGACGTGATGTGATGTCAGATATGGGGCGTATTTGTGATGTTAGAATCATGGACTTAGTATACAAACTACGTCCATGGTTAGAATTGAGAACTGGCATGAGAAGTCACCCAAAGTATATATTGTAGTTTTTGGTCACCCGTTTGTGCCCGTACTTCATAATAAAGTACCTATTACCTTATTTCGGGCAAGCGTTCTTTACACTGGCTATAAAGTAACGTAAAAATACGTTAATTTACCAATTACATTTTTTGAAGGTTTCATCCTATGTTGTTTACTAAAAAACTAGCGATATTTTGCGTGAACTGATCACATCTATTCATCTATCAATTATATGCATGAGCTTATGAGCAATATACTCTAGTAAAACAAGTAATTAATTTTGTAAAAATTAAAAAAAAACCTCAACGCAATGAAACATCTGAACCGATTTTGATCAAACATAGCTAAGAACACTCCCGACAAATACACCTTTCAAACAAAAAAACAATCGAAATCGTTTCCACACAACGATGCCACAGACAGACACACACACAGACACACAGACACGTCAAACTTATAACACCTTGTCGTTTTTGCGTCGGGGGTTAAAAGTGGCTCTGCCTCAGCATGAGTTGGTTGACTAGCAAGTTAGCAACCAACGCCGGTCTTCCGACAGAACCACTTGTTGGAGTTACGTACGGCTAACTACTCACGACGACTATACGAACAAAAAACACACTAACATTACTTGTACTATTATTTATTCTGTGCTAACATACTTTAAGAAAACTATTAATAAGAATAATACTAAAAGTAAGGTATGCTCATATTTCAATAATGTGCTTGACACTATCACACTAATATTATAAAGGCGAAAGTTTGTGTGTGTGTGTGTTACTTCTTCACGCTCAAACGGCTGAACGGATTGGCATGAAATTTGGAATGGAGATAACTGGTCTCCCGGAATAACACAGGCACATTTTTATCCCGATATTCCCACGGGATCGAGACTTACGCGGTTGAAACCGCGGGGCGCTGCTAGTATTTTAATAAAGGTGAGTTAACGAAAAATGTATGTTACCAGCGTATGACGTTCCATTGACCATCATCACCACCTCGATCTCCGCAGAGTCCTTGAGGACGCGCCAGTACAGAGCGAACTGGTCTGACAGCGCGCGCTTGCTGAACAACGACAGGTTAATGTTCTTGTCTTTCCATGGAGACTCTGCAAAAGGACAGCACATTATAAGTTTCTTGGTCAAAAGGCGACTCATGCCCCCACACAGCCGCACAGCGCTAATTACCTACAGCTAAAGTCACCTATAGTGTTATCTATCTTTCTATCGTGTAACTCTGAAATTACAGGCACATGCGACTTTTCATCTTTCTCATCTCAGGGTGACAGGCGCAGTGCAAAGCCACATAGGGCGCGTCCTAGGTGGACGTGCCTATAAGGTAATGCATTGTTAAAGGCAGAGGTTACCACTTAATATCAGGTGGGCCATATGCTTGATCCACCAATCACGTAGTTAAAATATAAAAAACTAGGCATCCTGAATAAGGTAAAGCATTACCTCACACCAGGACAGCTTCTGAGTCTATATAAAGCACATGTCCGGGCTGGTATGGAGAACCTGATGCCACGTTTGGGATGGCTCGGCCAAACACCAGCTTGCTGCCTTGGACTCGGTCGAACGCAAGCTTTCAGGCTTATTAGGTGAGCAACATATGGCGGAGACTATAAGATCCAGTCTCGAACACTGCCGTAAAGTTGCATGACTTTTGATCTTCTATAGGTTACATTTCGGGGAATGCTCCCAGAAACTTCACGATCTGATCCCACCATCTCGTTTTCATCATAGGACGAGCAGGCGCACGGCTCAGTTCCACCCATACCTCTTTAGTATACCCTCTATTCGTGCTAAACGTTTCAGTTCTACCTTTATAATGCTAACTGCTAAGGAGTGGAACACACTACCGTCTGTCGTCTGTCTTTCATGAAAACTATAATCTGTGTCTCTTCAAGGCTAGAGTGAATAGGTGCCTTCTAGACCTTTGAGCTCCATCTTGGGCCACATCGTCACTTACCAACAGGAGAGGCAGTGGTCAAACAAAGGCCTATCAAAGATTTTAACAAAAAAAGTCTGCTTCACTGTATTGACTCAACAAGTCGAGGCCGCTGGGTACTTGTAGCTTCATACCTTAAAGTGCGCCGCGCCTGACCGTACCTAATACTTACTTTTATTGCATCCTTTTCCGTAGAAGCCGAGAGGACAGTAGCACATGCGACTGGGCGCCTCGGTCGCGTTGATGTCGACACATTTGCCCCTCAAGCCGCAGTCGTTATCGTCGACACACTCGTCTGAGAACTGACAGCGAGGACCCCAGAACATCTTGTTGCATTTACAGCGGCCCAGGATGTGGAAACCGTGCCCGGAACACGTCTCATGGTACTTCTTGCCTGGAAAAGTAACATGTGATATTGCTAAAATAAAAAGTAACATGTGATATTGAGAGAATAAAAAGTGTCATGTGATATTGTTCGAATAAAAAGTAACATGTGATACTGTTAGAATAAAAAGTAACATGTGATATTGTTAGAATAAAAAGTAATATGTGATATTGTTAGAATAAAAAGAGTCTATGCTTTTGATATAGTACGCGTCATGTAAAAAGAACGCTGGAACGTATGAAGAAGTATGACCGCCAGCGTTCTTTTGATATAGTACGCGTCATGTAAAAAGAACGCTGGAACGTATGAAGAAGTATGACCGCCAGCGTTCTTTTGATATAGTACGCGTCATGTAAAAAGAACGCTGGAACGTATGAAGAAGTATGACCGCCAGCGTTCTTTTGATATAGTACGCGTCATGTAAAAAGAACGCTGGAACGTATGAAGAAGTATGACCGCCAGCGTTCTTTTGATATAGTACGCGTCATGTAAAAAGAACGCTGGAACGTATGAAGAAGTATGACCGCCAGCGTTCTTTTGATATAGTACGCGTCATGTAAAAAGAACGCTGGAACGTATGAAGAAGTATGACCGCCAGCGTTCTTTTGATATAGTACGCGTCATGTAAAAAGAACGCTGGAACGTATGAAGAAGTATGACCGCCAGCGTTCTTTTGATATAGTACGCGTCATGTAAAAAGAACGCTGGAACGTATGAAGAAGTATGACCGCCAGCGTTCTTTTGATATAGTACGCGTCATGTAAAAAGAACGCTGGAACGTATGAAGAAGTATGACCGCCAGCGTTCTTTTGATATAGTACGCGTCATGTAAAAAGAACGCTGGAACGTATGAAGAAGTATGACCGCCAGCGTTCTTTTTACATGACGCGCATTATATTAATCTTTATGTTCAGTATAAATTTATTTTTCTGTTTTCATGTCTTGTGTTCTCTGAACCATGTGACCTCATTGAGGCTCTGCCTACCCCTTCTGGGAAAAAGGCGTGTGTTGGTATATGTATGTAAGTTTTTATTTTTTTAATTCCTCGTCATCATCATCAGCCTACAGAAGTCCACCGCTGGACATAGGCCTCCCCCATAGAATGTCACGATGGATGGTCTTAAGGCGCCTCCATCCACCGCCTTCCTGCGACATTCCTCTTTTGCGTCGTCCGGTTTGCCCATTGCCACTTCAACTTTTTGAACTAATCTAATAGCGAATATTATATGTTTTGATTGTCAATTATCAATTAGCATAATGCCCTTGCGCATAATTTCTAAATCATTGGACAACATGTCAAAATGATTTTAATCACATCAGCAGTAAGTATAGGTAGTCAGAGAAACCGGTTATAAAAATATATTGAATACAAACAAAGGACCCATTTACATAAATGCGAAACGCACCTACCCAAGTTATTTTAATATCTTGCTTACCTTGATATCTATTTAAACTATGCTAGGAATGTCTTGAATTTTCTTATAACAAAAACTAATTGCTGTGGTCTGTTCGCTATTTGCCCATATCGCAAAATTAACAATCTTCGATTTGATTTTTAACTGACGAAATAAAGTACAATATTCGATTAAAAAAAAAGGAATGGATACTACATTATAATTCCGAGAGACCACTGTACCAGAAACAGGATAGGAAAATAATTCTCTATAGAAAAAAAAAACTTCTATTTTTTGCCTAGATTCGATTGTTTATTAAAATGGTGCATATTATTGGGTACAAAATTAGACAAATAAATCAATACAACAAAGCCGAGGGTTTACTGTAGGGGTTTTGTAAAATTATCTATATTTTACGAGATATTCAATTAAAACCGCATTTTTCAAGCGGCGCGAGGCGTTTTTTCTGTATGAAGATTTCTGCCCGGGGTTGGCGCATTCTTGTTGTCAATACTTACGTGGAACAATGTCGATGTCTGCGCATGACCAGAATCTGTAGTTGGAGCCCCATTCTCCAGCTTCCCTTTGTAGTTGCAGCGTGCAGTTGTCGCAGGTGAAGTCACTGGGCAGACGGACCTCGTATTTTTGTGCTCTGCAATGATAAGGTGTTAATGATACAAACCGAAAAAGCTATCAAGAAAAATCGCTTAGTGTGCCTCTAAAATTTTAAGAGTTTCCTCGATTTCTTCAGGATCCCATCATCAGATCCTGACCTGATGACGATGGAAACACCTGGGAAGCATTTTTTTTTTTAACAAATCAGTCTATGCGTCTTCGAGTAATCGGGGAATGTATATAAGACATACATAGCGCCAGACAAAAACAAAATCTCTAAGGGCTAATAGTATCATTAGTATTATTTTATCCATCGACGTAAACTTTTGTCGAAGATTTTATCTGTGTTAAGTGGTAAGTTTATGTTATAAATCGAGGTCCATGTTAAATTACTTATTAGCCTGCCTCACGGCTACATTGTGATGTTATTGTACATTTATTATATAAACTAAGAGAAAAATAATGTGCCTATACATTTTTCAAAAGTTACCTCGATTTCTCGATTGTTTGAAAAAAAACTTACGTGGAGTCATCCCGAACGAACTCCGAGCCACCTGCTCTCGGCGTCAGATCCAAAACTGGTCGTTCTAGATAGTCCAATATCCTGAGGCTAAATCCTCCCTAAAAATAAAAATATACCGTTAAAATCGCATCAAAAGCCGTTCAGTTGTAGACAGGAATAAACAAAGGTACGTAACGGGAAAAAAAACTACAAAAAAAATAAAAATTGCAAAACGAAAGCCGCGGAATATTATTACAAAAGGTACGTAACAGGGAAAAATCTACAAAAAAAAATTGCAAAACGAAAGCCGCCCAACGTGGGGCTCGAACCCACGACCCTGAGATTAAGAGTCTCATGCTCTACCGACTGAGCTAGCCGGGCTTGTGCTAATTACGTCGAAATTATGTATTACTTACTCTGTGCGCGTAAGCTAAATGCCAATGTACTGTGAATGTCGATCCGGCTACAAACGATGTCTTCAATGATCCTGCAACCAATAAAATTGATTATCAACTATTTTTCATGCTAATCAACGTTAACAACATCCAAGAAATGTTTTGTATCCATGAACTGTGTTGACAGCTACCGCCATCTATCAGCGCGTAGCGTAACCAGGTGACACGGATACCTGTTTTACATAACGCCGCATAGATGGCGCAATCGTTAATTGTTGGACGTGGGAATAAGTTTACACATTTCGGTCGATTTATTATTATCTGACAAAGTAATTCCCACGGTGCGTGTATAGTCACAGGAATCTCACTACATACTTTGTTGAAATAAATCTATTGTTACATAAGCGAATACAAAAACATTAAAAATTATTGATTAGGTTTAAATTGCTTATGAAGTACATTTATTTACAGAAAGAATAATACAAGGTACCTACTTATGTACAAAATACATATGAAACAGTTGTGCTACCTGAAGACCGCTGCAAGCGATCTAAAGGTAGCTCAACTGATCCAAATCACTACCAGACGGAAGCGTCCCTAATATGCTGGCTGCATTGCCACGCTGAATGGCAATACTAATGCGTTGAGCCAGATAAGAGCCAGCTTATCTTATGAAGTTATGTTGAGTGTAAATTTGCTATTGACGAGCACAAATTTTTTCTAGTACTAATATAATATTCCATACAAGATGGTACAGAAAAATTGCAAAAAGATTCGCAGCCGGTAGGATTCGAACCTACGCTCCCAGAGGGAATCTGATTTCGAGTCAGACGCCTTAACCACTCGGCCACGACTGCTTGATGACGTGTCGTCAAATTAGCTTATAATTAATCGTACTCTATTTTCGGGATATTTCATTGGATTGTGTCACGGGGTCTCATCCCAAAGAAAAAATATATTGTTCTATTTAAATTCAATAGATGGCGTAACAGGTATAGATTTGTTATTGAAGTATGTGAAAAATGAACATTGGGCCCTGAAAAAAATATTTTGTAATATCAAAAAATACCCATAACACGGGAAAATTAAATAAATGCCTCATCAATCAAGTTTAATTATTTTTAGAAAAATATAATGATGTCGTTTTCTTAGTGGTAATCATTTGAACTAGGTTGAGGTTTGACACAGTTTGTTTGTAGTACCACATGTAGTACAACTTGATAGATGGCGTTATTTTAAAAAAAAAACAGATGACCCGCCAATGACGTCATGCCCAAAATGAAAGAGAAAACTATATAGTATTTACGTTCTATTCTAAAATTTTCTAATAAAATATCAGACCTGTATAGATATCATTGTAACCAAAGACGAACTAGTTATACATAAAAGGCAATGTCCTGACTGACTGACTGACCGAGTGACAACGCACAGCCTAAACCGCTGGTCGTTGAGACTTGGAATTTAGAGGGTGTAGGTAGGTACCTACTATTCCTTTTAGGGTTTAAAGGTCTACTTAGAAATGAAAATGAAAAATTCGTATGCTAAGGGTTTCAAAATAGGGTTCACACGTAAAAAAAAAAATGCTGTGTATTGCGGAAAGCGTCGGTAGTAGATACCTACCTACTTGAAATTTTCGCTTCGGCCGTCAAGGAAACAAGGAAACCGGGGTTTCGTAACTTGTTCATAGGTAGTTTCCTCAAATAAAATTAACAAACATATGTTTCAGCAATATATGAAAATTGGCACGGGAACGTTGTGTTTGTAAAAAAAACACTTTACGATTTAGCCATATTTCAGCGTAAATTCGACGTTGTAGAATATAGTTTCACGATATGGGTAGTTGTTGGGATTCAAATATTTTCAGGAATGGACTCCTAAATTGGAAAACTTGAGTGTTCGTTCGTTTCAAAGGTTGTGTCACGGCGTGGTTAGTTGTTTTCTGCACGCCGCCGGGAATGTTTTCTGACTAGGCGCGGACAAAGTCGCGAGCGGGTCATCTAGGTGGTTAATGTGGGGTACCGCGAAATTCCTAATCTTAGATTTGATTTTTAACAGGCATGAAGTACAGTATTTTAATTAAAAATATGCATGGATACTACATTATAATTCCGAGGGGTCGCTGTAGGTACCAGAAACACGATAGGACAATATTTTCTCGATATAAAAAAATCCAAAGTTACATCTATTTTTTGCCTAGATTCGATTGTTTACATATTATTGGGTAAAAAATTAGATAGGTAGATAAAATCAATTCAACAACGCCGAGGGTTCACTGAAGGAGTTTTGTAAAATTATTTACGAGATATTCAATAAAAACCGCTTTTTCGAGCGGCGGGCGAGAGGCGTTTTATTGTGTATGAAGATTTGTGCCTAGGGTTGACGCAGTCTTAGTAAAGATGTTGAGTTAAAAAAAACATAATCGTCATAAAGGCCCGTCGCACATGGAGCTACTAAAAAATGACGGAACTAATCAGTAGGTAATTACAATTACAAACCACTTAGAAACTGTACCTCGCACACGATGACACGACACTATATAGATGCTCATGTTGTAAAGTTTCAATCACTTCTTTACTATCGTCAGCTTCAGCTTATAATCTCAGTGATTATTAGGCAAACTATTTTATTACACCACATGCAGCATTACTGTGGCAATGGAATCATAATGAGGTAAATCATTGTTAAAGGCAGAGGTTACCGCTTGTCATCAGGTGGGCCACTTGATCTTTTTTTTTTTTTTTTACTTCTTGGGTGACGGAACAAGCAATAGGCCCACCTGATGTTAAGCGGTAACCTCTGCCTATGAACAGTGCATTACCTCATAGGTCACGTCCACCTAGGACGTGCCCTATGTGGCATTGCACTGCGCCCGCCACCCTGAGACATAGATGAAAAGTCTCATGTGCCTGTAAGATCTCGTTAGTATTTGAGTTTGTAACTAGTTCTTTTTGAGTAGCTCTATGTACGACGGGCCTAAGTTTTTTAACAAACGCCATCTGTTGAGTGTATGCGCGTTTTACGCGGTAATTACAGTTGCAGGTGCTAGGTGGCTCTAGCTATCAATTGCGCTGCTAGCGGCATCTAGCGTCCAGGTCAGGCAACCAATTTAGCCCGCACAATAGCCCGAGTTATGGCGGTCACGTTTCGTTGTATGGCATGAGGTATCTGTACTAGTATAGTATTATTTTATCTGTGATTGTGTTAACAAATTGGTCACAACACAACACAACTTCCACCAGTTATGCTTATTATATGTTGTAATACAAAATTAGCTCCATAGAAATAACTTATTAGCCGAGCACATTTACCTCGATAAAAACCTGTTCAATAAATGATAAGAATATTCAAATGAAGATAAAAATACACCCGTGTACCTATTACACGGTCAATGTACCTACTTAATAACGTCTATTACATTTACTTACAGCTGGCTCTTATCTGGCTCAACGCATTTGTATTGCCATTCAGAGTGGCAATGCAGCCAGCATCTTGGGACGCTTCCGACAGATTGAAGTGAAGTGAAGTGATTTGGATCAGTTGAGCTATCTTTAGGTCGTAAGCAGCGGTCTTCAGGTAGCACAACTGTTTCATATGTATTTTGTACATACCTTGTATTAGTTGTACCTACCTATAATTATTTCTGTAAATAAATGTATTTCACTTATTACAGGTACTTATGTACAAATTTAAAAAAAAACATGAGACAGTGGTCTACCTGAAGACCGCTGCTAACGATCTAAAGGTAGCTCTACTAATCCAAATTCTTACCAGACGGAAGCGTCCCTAAGATGCTGCCTACATTGCCAATAAATTGCTGGACTTGGTTCCAGGTGACAGCACCTTAGCGGGCGGGATACGTTCCGTTTTTTTAAATTTTATTTAAAGGCTTTAAACAAATGTATACGCGAAGAGTAGAACGGACCGTTACTACATAGTTTTCTCTTTTTCATCTTCGGACGAGACAACACGGCATAATTCCAGTCGAACATCACTTACAGGGTAAGTTTGTTTGACTAATTAATAAATTGCTGGACAGTTCATACAACATTATCTAGCCCCCAGGCAAAGCAGAGCTTGTGTAATGGGTAATACCTATAATAGATAACGGTGGGGTATAATATAATGCAACCAATATTAGATTTGATTTTACACGCTTTTATGGAATTTTAAAGCAGTTATCCTCACTCAACCGATTGAGCTGAAATTTGGCATACCTGTCAAGTTCCGAAGACAATACAATAAGATGGTGACAGCGAGCTGATTTGATGATGGAGACAACGGAACTTCTCGATGGATAATAGTAGACTGGCCGTGTTTAGGCTCATTTTGATCAGCAAACAATATAGTTGTTCCAAAACACAGACTAGCTAAAGTAGCTAATAGCTTTTTATGCATAAGCATAAAAATTGCCCTTGGACATCAGAATTTAAATTTTAAAGATTTTAGTACTCAATTAAGATTTTTTTTACTATTAAAATCTTATTATGACATTGACGAAGCTCTAGCTGATGACTTTAGCATGTAATCATACTATCATACCGATAAGTGTTTGAATGTTTGAATTTTTGTTCTATTATCTGTTATTTTTAGAATATTATGTAACAATTATGTATAATATGACTTTTCCTAGTGTACAATAATTGGTATCAAATATAAAAGTTTGTGTTGAAAAATATATTTTTCACAAAAAACTTATTTTGCCTAGATTTGATTGTTTATAAAAATGGTGCATAAACAAAACAAAACAATGGCGCATAAACAAATTTGCGTAAAAGATTAGACAAATAAAATCAATTCAACAAAGCCGAGGGTTTACTGTAGGGTTTTTTTTTTAAATTATCAAAATTTTACGAGATATTCAATATAAACCGCTTTTTCGAGCCGCGCAAGGCGTTTTTCTTGTATGAAGAAGATTTCTGCCTGGGGTTAGCGCAAATAAATATTTTTATCTTATTTTACCTTAATGAAACAATGAAATTAGTCGGGTTTTTTTTTTAATTAACATGTACTGTTACTGAGTGCAGCTCGCCTTTCGGCATCCCGCACGGCGGCTTGGTGCGGCTGTTTTCGAGGAAGTCCAGGTCGAGCCGCCGCGCAGGCGGGTACGTCAGCGCCACTTGCGCCTGCGCGCCCGCGAGCGCACACAGCGCGACGTGCGCCTGCATGCGCGCCCGCGTGCGCACACAGCGCGACGTGCACCTGAGCGCCCGTCGAGCGCACACAGCGCGACGTGCACCTGCGCGCCCGCGAGGGCACACAGCGCGACATGCGCCTGCGCGCCCGCGAGCACACACAGCGCCAGCGCTAACGTGTATAGTTACTGAGTGTATAAGCTAAGCTCACCTTTCGGCATCCCGCACGGCGGCTTGGTGCGGATGTTGTCGAGGAAGTCCAGGTCGAGCCGCCGCGCGGACGGGTACTCAGCGCCACGTGCGCCTGCGCGCCCGCGAGCGCACACAGCGCCAGCGCTAACGTGTATAGTTACTGAGTGTATAAGCTAATCTCACCTTTCGGCATCCCACACGGCGGCTTGGTGCGGCTGTTGTCGAGGAAGTCCAGGTCGAGCCGCCGCGCGGGCGGATACGTCAGCGCCACGTGCGCCTGCGCGCTCGCGAGCGCACATAGCGCCAGCGCTAACACACACAGCATGGCGCTCAGTCCCTCATCGCTTTCTGGCTAAAAGGAGCTACACTTTGTGATTGTTTCAAAGGTTATTGAACCATTTTGGAGAACACTAGGTATATAGCACTTTTTGTTATCACTTTTATTTGGATGTTTCTTCACTAATTACTCTTTGGTTTTTGACACTTTTGCGCTTCTTATTTCAGATCGGACTCCACTAGGTTAATGCGGTGTTTTCTTGAACTTCTGTAACAAACAAAAAATGCAAATTATAATTCTGAAGAAGGCAGTTAGTAAGGTAACAAGGAAACAGTTAAAACAACTTTAAAATTGTTTAAAAAGTTTACTTTTTTTAACGCTAGGCACAAATGTGAAAGGAAATGAGGACATAGCAAGTCTATGATAGAGACAAATTTGAAATCTAAATGCAGTCCAGGTCCTAGGTATTGTATCTGTAGGCTAACATATCCAATACCTAAGACAAGCAGGTTGCTGCGCCTCATTGTTAGTCTAATACTGTTGCATTCCGACAACTTATTATGTTGCAATGCATTTCATGTACACCACATTCAAAATCAAATAGGATTCATAAACGCATTTTTAGTAAAATTTACACAGTTTATGACACAATAAAAAAGGATGTTAATCTTTATCATATTTCCAAGGGTATGATAGAGCCCAAAACACGGTTTTAATATCGTGAACTAACGTAATCGAAAATGTAAATAAACTATGCCCTCTAAAATAATATTATTTGTTACTCTTATTAATTTTATCAAGGTACGTTGATAGGTAATAGAGATATTAACGTTATAAGCGAATTGTAGACAATTCACGATATTTAATTGATACAATTTATCGAAATAGTGTTTTGGGCTCTATCATGCCCTTGGAAATATGATGAAGATTAACTTCGACCAATATTTTGGTCGAAGAAGATTAACTATTATTATATTACTACTATTATATAATTATTAAACTTTGTAGATTTTGCTAAAAATACTTTCACTTAGAGCATTGCAGGCCTCTTTGATGATAATTTGACACTTGACAACCAAACAAATTCACAAAAACATACTTGTAGATGATTATGGAAAGAATTGGGAGCTGTTTTAATTAAAACTAAATTAGCCATTTTTGGTTTCAGAATAAATTACCACATCACTTTCTTAGAAAGTGACATTAGAATAATAATATAATATTAAGTTTGGTAACATTCTTACAAATTGGCGCTTTGCCGACACTCTGTTCCAATTATCTTATTCTAACACCCGCAATAACAGCTATGCATTATCTAATTATCTGTTTATTTATTTAATTCTAATTTCAATACTTTTTTTCACAATATAGGTATCCGTGGTGGTGTGTGTCGTGGTGTGTCCGGCCCAAGAATAGACCGCTCCATCTCCTCCCGTGGATGTCATAAAAGCCGACTAAGGGATTACCAGGACTTGTTAGTAAAATTCGTTGGTATAAGATTTGTCCTGGCTGCTATCTTATTTAAGGAATGTATTATTACTGGAAGAAAGCGTTAGCAGAGTCAGTCGTGGGAAGCAATCACTTAGAACCACTTTCTTCCAAAATTAAACGCTCGGTTAACCAAGATTATGAAAAGTTTATACAGAAATGTAGACAATCATAATTTAATGGGATTAAGTCATCATTCAAATGTTACCATAACATTTTAGTTAAGGCTGGACCAACCCCAGGCAGAATTCTTCATACTAAAAAACGCCTCGCGCCGCTCGAAAAAGCGGTTTTTATTGAATATCTCGTAAAATATAGATAATTTTACAAACCACTACAGTAAACCCTCTGCTTTTGTGTTATTGATAATATTTTTATCTAATTTTGTACCCAATAATATGCACCATTTTAATAAACAATCGAATCTAGGCTAAAAAAAGACGAAACTGTTTTTTTTTCTATCGAGAAAATATTGTCCTATCGTGTTTCTGGTACAGTGATCCCACGGAATTATAATTATATATCCATGCATATTTTTAAATTGAATATTGTGCTTGATTTAGGCTTTGTTTCACAATCAAGTTACTCAAAGTTGTTACTCAGCAACTTAACTACTTAGAGGTTAAATTATTTTGTTAATTTTTAACTTACTGAGCAGATAAAGTGGTGATTAACACTACTGAGGGTTTGTGAAACGCAAATACTTATTGACTGAGCAGTTATATTTGAAGTGGCTTACTTATAACTTTACTTATTGATTGTGAAACAAAGCCTTAGTATATTATAAACCAAATCTAAGATTAGGAATTTTGCGGCATACCCCACCTTAACAGGTGTATAAATTTACCAAAATGTTTAATATAGCTACACAAATACCATCGTTATACTCCACAGATAAGGTTGAAAGTCTTATGCCTATATTTCGGTTGTCCGTCCGTCACACTTGACGGTGACTTCGTTACTTTCACCCCGACAATAGCCGATTGTTATAAATAATATTATTAACTTTTGTTTTCACTTTATCTCAACATCCCATTAGATATTTTCTCGTGATGGAATGATTGGTTCAAGCAGGCGGAATTGATTGATAGTTAGTTTGAAGTGTTTGAAGGCTCAATTACCGACTGCAAGTAGGTACTTGACAAAGGAGAAAATACGATTTCAGTTTATTTTGTACAACCAGAAATAGTTAGTGAGGAAATAAATATATTCAAAAGAAGTAATCCATGGTATTTCAAATTAGTGAAAATTAGATTCTTATTAGAAAAAGAGGATAGAAGCGCTCGATGTCTCGAGATGTGGTGCTGCAGAAGAATGCTTGGGGTTTCGTACCAATCAGTCCATAATCTCGCATCTCACTCGTTTCGGACACGTGTCGCGACCAGTGAGTTGTAATTAGGGGTGGGTCATACCAGTCATACTTGCAAAATTGAGAACCAGGGCTTTCAAGAGCAGGCTGCACGACATACTTTCCATATAAACGCTCGTGCTCAGCTCGTACGTGATTATGGAGTTGTAACAATTTCTTCGTTACCTAAGATGTTTCGAACAAATATGTATCTTGATGAATATATCTAGGTTCGTGGAGAAACAACAGGGCTCATAAAACCTTCCAAGATATATTTTGCATAGGATATTGATCCGTGCTTCAATATAAATAGGGAATACAATCGCGTTTGGAAAAAAATACTTGGAAGTTGAAAAATACTTGTATTGGAAAATGGACCAAACCGTCTTATAAATAAGGAGCATAATTGCATCTGCGAAAAAGTACTACGAAAACTTGCAAGTAATTCGATTACACAGGGCTTAGAGCATTGCAGGCCTCCGTATTCCGTGTTGCTCGATGGCACAGGCCACAGGGCGATAAAGTTTCTGCGTGCGGAACTAGCGACTTTACTTGCAAGTTGTAAGTATTTTTTTACTTTCAAGTCTTTATGGTCCGCACCTGGTCGGTGTACTTGCAAGCAAGAACCTGGTGGGAAAACCCTGGTCGCGTAAATACGCTCCTTCCCTAGTTGTAATGTAATACCCTAGTAATAACAGTTCAATGGACGCGGAGAGGTGTCCATTGAACGCCTTGTTGTATACACTGTAAACGATTTACTTACTTTATGGAGCCTAATAGTGTTAAAAGCGATTTTATCTCCGGCCGGTTTAGCTCTGATGGTTAAAACAGCGTCTTGAGATTTCTAAGATGACAACGCCGAAGAATACCGAATATTACTTCTACCACTGTCCGTGGGTAAAACTTTTCACCAAGGTATAATATGATATTGATCAAAATAGCAATTCATATAATATTTAATTGCCTGTAGTTAAGATGACGGCATACTAGGAAGACATTCTATCGTAACACTAGAGATTATAATCGCTCAGTGAGTAACGTTCTTCGCAACAGATATTATGTATTTTAAAATTTCCTTTGTTTACTTGATGTACACAGCAGGTATTTCATTAAATACTAGCAGTTTCCACGGTTTTACCCGCGTATTCTCCCTAGGGAAATGAATTTTAAGATAATAAGTATTCTCTGTTTGAATCCAGGTTTAAATACATCTGCGTCCCAAGATTCATCAAAATTGGGCCAGCTGTTTTTGTGTAAAATCGCGACAAACATCCTAACTCTCCGGTACGGAGGCCTGCGTTGCTCGATGTCCTAACTAAACACAGGCAACGTTTCAATTGTATAAATAAAGGACCAATTCCTTCGCACCGTTAGTGACGGGATGGGAAGCAGTCAAACACAACCCATCACCCATCTATCCACACACCAACATACATACATACTAGACACACGCCTTTTTCCACTAAGGGGTAGGCTGAGCCTCAATGGGCCTCTTTTCACAGATGATGAAACCCACATCGTGAAATATAAACGTGACGAGTGGTGAGCTCATCGCCGCCATTGCTTCCCACGACTGACTCGGCTAACGCTTTCTAAATTCTACGACCTGTGCTTTCCCTTAGTACGGAAAAAAAATTGGACTAAACAACGACCAAAATGGATATCGAAAGGTATAAAGGCGTGTAGTAAACGTAAACGAGCTCTTCTCTGGAAATATCGAGTATCAAAGAATTCCAGTGATAAGAAGGTGTTCAAAGCCTACTCAGCGAGATACAATAAGATTATTAAATTGACACAAAAATCTCAGAATGATTACTACATATTAAACTCTTCAAATAAGTCAAGAGCAACATGGAACATTATCAACAATAATAAGCAGAACTTTCCTAAAGAGAATATTAATATTTTGAATCTTAATGGGAAGCAAATAACGAACCCAAATTTAATAGCTCAAACTTTTAATGATCACTACGCAAACTTAGCACATTCTAATTCCTCAGCTAAAGCGACTACGTCATATAGTAAAACTTATAAGATTAAAAACTATAAATTAATTTTTCTGGGACCAACAGTTAGTGAAGAAATATGCACTGTAATAAAAAGTCTAAAAAATACTAATAGTACTGGAAATGACAATATATCTACTAAAGTTCTAAAATATGTATGTCATCTCATCTCGCCTATTATGAGCCATCTTATTAACCTATGCATGGAGCAAGGAGTTTTTCCATCTAAATTGAAGACAACAATTATAAAACCAATACACAAAAAAGAAAGTAAACTAGATATTCAAAATTATAGACCTGTCGCATTGATATCAGTGTTTTCCAAAATATTTGAGAAGGTGATATTTAAAAAACTATATGACTATTTTGAAGAAATGGAAATACTTGTAAAAGAACAAAAAGGTTTTCGTAAAAATAAATCAATTAACTCAGCTATTTATGAATTTCTCGAAATGATATACCCAAGGATGGACAAAAGACAACAAGTGTATGCGGTGTACTTGGATATGACCAAGGCATTTGACTATGTAGAACATAATATCCTACTGAACAAACTGGAAACATATGGTGTACGAGGAGTTGTGCTAGATTTATTGACGTCTTACATAAGTAATAGAACTCAAATTACTCACATAACTAAAATTTGTCGAAAGAAGAAACTTGAGGAAACATTTGTTTCATCAAAAAGAGTAGTGACACATGGAGTACCCCAAGGCAGCGTTCTTGGACCTCTTTTATTTTTAGTATATATTAATGATATAACAATGGCAACAAAAAACTCAATGATACTTTTTGCAGATGATTGTACTGTGGTATATCACAATAAAAATGAAATCAGTACAAGCATTGGTTCCATAATAGAATGGCAAAAAAATAATAATTTGAAAATAAATTTTGACAAAACGAAACTTATGAACTTTAGACAGACATCAAATAAAGATTCAACTACAGTTACTTATGACGGTAAAGAGATTTGTGAAACAGTAACAACAAAATTCCTTGGATTGTTTATTGACGACAACATGAAGTGGCAAACGCACTTACAATTTGTTCAAAGTAAATTAGTCCAGTCTGCTTACGCATTACGTTTGTTACGCAAGGTAGTCCATCAAAAAGCTGTAATTGCAGCATATCATGGTAATGTGGTATCAAGACTACGATATGGGATCATTTTCTGGGGAAATGCTGTTAAGATAGATTGTGTATTTATTGCCCAAAAGAGATGCATTCGAGCAATATGTGGCTTAAAAAGAAGAGATACATGCAGGCCGTATTTCAAACAACTAAATCTTTTGACACTGACATCACTTTATATTTTTGAAACTATGTTATATATAAGACGTAATCCTCACATATTTCCTCATGTTTCTAGCGCACGACGTTGCGATTTTTTGCAACTGAGGGATAACGTGACAACGGCTCTTTTTAGCAATAGTGTATTTGCAATGTCCTCCAAAATCTATAATAAAATACCATCTGACATTAGACAATGCAGTGACTTTATGACATTTAAAGCTAAGTTATTTACTTATTTAATAGAAAATGCATTTTATTCAATCCGAGAATTTTTTGACTATAAGGACTAATTATTTTTTATTATTTGACATGATTTTCTATATTTTTGCATTACTTTCATTTTCACATTATATGTTTTAATTTATAATTTTATGTTTGGATTTATGGTTATTTTGCTTTAATGGAAACCTTAATAATGTTGTGATAATGTATAAAAGTATTGTATTTAATTAATTACCTACCATAAATTTTGTACGCCTAGCGCAGATCACAGTGCACTTAATAGTAGATTGTATCATAAGGGAGCAACATAATATTTTTACGGCGAGGGCGCTTTTTTGAATCCAGAGCGAAGTGAGGGATTCTAGAGTAGAATCCCGAGCGTAGCGAGATTTTCTTTAGTAGAATCCTGAACGTAGCGAGGGATTCAAAGTACGTCGCCCGAGCTAAAAATATATGTTGCGCCCGTGTGATACACTCTGCTTTTCATCACCCACTATGAGAAAATAAAAGGCGCCTCATATTATGTTATTGTAATATTATTATTTAATAAAACAAATGGTTGTTTTTTTGTGTTTTTTTTGTCGTTTTTATGTTTTTTTTAAGTGTTTTTGTGTGTTTTGTGTTTTTTGTGTTTTGTGCTTTTTTGTGTTTTTTTGTGTTTTATTTTTGTGTTTTTTTGTTGTGTTTTGTGTTCATTGTGCTTTTATTGTGTTTTTTTTGTATTATGTTTTTTGTGTTTAATGTTTTTTGTGTTTTTTTTTGTGTTTTTTTTGTGTTTTGTGTTTTTTGTGTGTTTTGTATTTTTTGTGTTCTTTTATGTTTTTGTATTTTTTTTTGTGTTTTATGTTTTGTGTTTTGTGATTTTTGTGTGTATTTTGCTTTTTTTTGCTTTTTTTTGTGTTTTTTTTGTGTTTTGTGTTTTTTGTGTGTATTGTGCTTTATTTGTGTTTTTTTGTATTGTGTTTTTTGTGTTGTGTTTTTTTGTGTGTTTTATGTTTTTTGTTTTTTTTTTGTATTTTTGTGTTTTGTGTTTTTTGTGTGTTTTGTATTTTTTGTGTTTTTTTTGTTTTTGTGTTTTATGTTTTGTGTTTTGTGTTTTTTGTGTGTATTTTGCTTTTTTTTTGTGTTTTTGTGTTTTGTGTTTTCTTGTGTTTTTGTGTTTTTTTTTGTGTTTTGTGTTTTTTGTGTGTTTTGGGTTTTTTTGTTTTGGGTTTTGGGCCGTCGTACCAGCCAGTATTTATTCAAAACAATATTTGCGTTCGAATTATTTGGCGCTGGTTCCAAATTCAATAAGTGCGCCGCAATTATCTTTGCCGCGCACTTTTTGAATTAGGAACTTAATAAGTGCGCCGCAAAACTCATTACTGCCCGCTAAAAGTTTCTCATAGAAAACACCACCGTTGGGTGCACTTAAAGGCGAACCCAGTCGTCCTTTTCGAATAGATGGGATGAAAATATTGTAAGAACTTTTATACCTACCTGTGTTTCACAAATAAAGATATTGAAATTGAAATTGAAATTCTTTTAGTAATAACACATTCCATAATAAGCTAGCAGCCAGGACAAATCTTATAACAACGAATCTTACAAACAAGTCCGGGTAATCCCTTAGTCGGCTTTTACGACATCCACGGCAGGAGATGGTCTGAGATGATCTGCGATCGCACACATATTTGTTCCGAGGAGGGAATCGAACCCGCAACTTCCTGCCTCGCAGGCCAACCTTCGCCCGCCACGCCACAGAGGTCGTCATGCTATCTATTTTGAAAAATATCGAGATAGTGATCGTGCTATCGATATCAATCAATAGTTCGCGTCTCGTTAAAGTCAATCACGTCGGAACGCGGCGAAAGTGGCGGCGCGGCGGTGGCGACATCTGGAGAATATTTATCGCTTTTATATAGAACTAATGTTCGTCTGCGGCTGCGCTCGCGTTTTACCAGGATATGAAGTAGCCTATAGCTCAATCCAGGTTATCATTGAAATTTGTTCAGCCGTTTCGGCGTGATTGGGTAACAAACATACAACCAAACATCGTAAGTGACATTTATGATATTAGTAGGATCGAAAATTCTAAGTTTAGGAGTAGGATAAACATTCTTTGTCACACTAATATACTAAATGCGAAAGTTTGTGAGTGTGTGTGTTTGTTACTTCTTCACGCTGAAACGGCTGCACGGATTTGGATGTAATTTGGAATGGAGATAACTGGACTCCTAGAATAACACATAAACATTATTTTTGTATCACCGTGTCTTTAGACTGACCAGCCGGTTGTGCCGGCCGACTTTAGATTATTCGCTTATCCCTAAAGTCGGCCCCAAATCCCTATTGTAACGATGGAGTGGCAACCACGGACGACGCAAAAGAGAAATACCCCACCCCTTTCGATGGACCAAAGATCGCAGGCGATGGATGGAGGCGGTTCAAGACCGTTTGACGTGGTATTACATGACAGAGGCCTATTTCCACCAGTAGGTACTTATTGTATACTTCCGTGCGTCCCTATTCACGAAATCACTTTCACAGATTGCAGGAAAGCGAGAGGAAAGTGTTACACATCAAAAACGCTGGTTTATTAAAATAACTAACCAGACAGAACCTTTTTGATTTCCCACAAAGATGGCGATACCTTCTAAATAATGTTTAATTACCTAATAAATTACATCCATGTCTATTACGAAAGGTTTTTCTCACCAAACAACTTCATATTTATATTACAAAAGGCTAATCAAATGTAGAGTAGAACACCATTGATAATACATTTTAACCTAAAAACTTCATGGTGTAACTCAAGTCATAGGCACTAGGTACTTAGAGTACGGTACATTAATTCTGTGTCAACAGTTCTAACAACAATAGCATGTCAAAACGCGTTTGTTATGTAAACATAACGTGGGATTTCATATCATAATTGAACCTCAACTTTGTTTGATATTGGAAGAGTGCAACCGGTTTCACTGTTTAAAAATATGCATCGTTATTAAGCAGACAAGTAACAAAATATGCATCGTTATTAGGCAGACAGTAACAAAAATATGCATCGTTATTAGACAGACAGTAACAAAAATATGCATCGTTACTAGGCAGATAAGTAACAAAATATGCATCGTTATTAGGCAGACAGTAACAAAAATATGCATCGTTATTAGACAGACAGTAACAAAAATATGCATCGTTATTAGACAGACAGTAACAAAAATATGCATCGTTATTAGACAGACAGTAACAAAAATATGCATCGTTACTAGGCAGATAAGTAACAAAATATGCATCGTTATTAGGCAGACAGTAACAAAAATATGCATCGTTATTAGACAGACAGTAACAAAAATATGCATCGTTATTAGACAGACAGTAACAAAAATATGCATCGTTATAAGGCAGATAAGTAACAAAATATGCATCGTTATTAGGCAGACAGTAACAAAAATATGCATCGTTATTAGGGAGACAGTAACAAAAATATGCATCGTTATTAGACAGACAGTAACAAAAATATGCATCGTTACTAGGCAGATAAGTAACAAAAATATGGATCGTTATTAGACAGACAGTAACAAAAATATGCATCGTTACTAGGCAGATAAGTAACAAAATATGCATCGTTATTAGGCAGACAGTAACAAAAATATGCATCGTTATTAGACAGACAGTAACAAAAATATGCATCGTTATTAGACAGACAGTAACAAAAATATGCATCGTTATTAGGCAGATAAGTAACAAAATATGCATCGTTATTAGGCAGACAGTAACAAAAATATGCATCGTTATTAGACAGACAGTAACAAAAATATGCATCGTTATTAGACAGACAGTAACAAAAATATGCATCGTTATTAGGCAGACAGTAACAAAAATATGCATCGTTATTAGACAGACAGTAACAAAAATATGCATCGTTATTAGACAGACAGTAACAAAAATATGCATCGTTATTAGGCAGCTAAGTAACAAAATATGCATCGTTATTAGGCAGACAGTAACAAAAATATGCATCGTTATTAGACAGACAGTAACAAAAATATGCATCGTTATTAGACAGACAGTAACAAAAATATGCATCGTTATTAGGCAGACAGTAACAAAAATATGCATCGTTATTAGGCAGATAAGTAACAAAATATGCATCGTTATTAGGCGCAGACAGTAACAAAAATATGCATCGTTATTAGGCAGCTAAGTAACAAAATATGCATCGTTATTAGGCAGCTAAGTAACAAAATATGCATCGTTATTAGGCGCAGACAGTAACAAAAATATGCATCGTTATTAGACAGACAGTAACAAATGTATGCATCCTTATTAGACAAACAGTAACAAAAATATGCATCGTTATCAGGCAGACAGTGACAAAAATATGCATCGTTATCAGACAGACAGTAACAAAAACATGCATCGTTATTAGGCAGCTAAGTAACAAAATATGCATCGTTATTAGGCAGTTAAGTAACAAAATATGCATCGTTATCAGACAGACAGTAACAAAAATATGCATCGTTATTAGGCAGCTAAGTAACAAAATATGCATCGTTATTAGGCAGCTAAGTAACAAAATATGCATCGTTATTAGGCGCAGACAGTAACAAAAATATGCATCGTTATTAGACAGACAGTAACAAATGTATGCATATAACTTTTGAAACTATCATGGTTATGTACATAATTTTCACTAGAAACGGGATATTTACCATGATTTTTGAGTTTTATATGTTCCCGATATTTCGGCACAGTTGCATGCGCCATGATCACGGGAGAACTGATTAAAGTCTTTGCGAGTAGATGTTATTGGCAGATATATCGATCTACCCTCTTTCTCACTCTTTTATTACGAACGATACCACTACCATCGGTTTCATTGTCACAATTCACACCAACTCGACACACAACACTAACGGTGTCCGGACGCGTAGCAGGTACCACACTTTTTTGATTCTTACACATTCTTACCACAGGCTTCCATACTCCAGATAATTGAAAACCATCTTCTCTATTGAAGTTTTTGTACTTAGTAATCTCAATTGCCTCTTGTACCATTCTCGGTATGTAAATGTCGCTCTGTCGAGATTACCTGCGGACTGTGTAGCTCGATCCAATGATTTGAGCCAGATTCCAAAAGGTGTTCTGCTATGGCTGACTTATGTATGTCCCTGTTCTTGACCGCTCGTATGTGCTCCTTAACCCGACACGCTATCGTACGTTTCGTTTGGCCAATGTACGAACTCCCACAGCTACAATCAATTTTATACACCCCTGGCTTTTCAAGTGGAAAACTGTCTTTTAGTGAACGCAAGTAGTGCGATATCTTCTTTAAGGGAGTGAAGATGGTCTTTACGGAAAACTTTTGCAGGACTTTCGCAATTTTGTCCGTCACCCCCTTAACATATGGCAGAAACGCTGGCCTACGTTCTACTCTGCATCTGTGGGGTCTTTGCCTAGGTCGGGATGGTAATGACCGAAGCTTATATCCATTCTTACGCAACACATGATGGACATGAGCTAGCTCACTTTCAATGTGATTCTCATCACACAGGTCAACTGCTCGGTTGGTGAGAGATGTTACCACTGAATTGAGCTGCCGAGGGTGGTGGTGCGAATCAGCATTAAGATATCGGTCCGTGTGTGTAGGTTTTCTGTAAACAGAGTGGCCTAACCCACCATCTTCTCGGACCTGTACCAATACGTCTAGGAAAGCCAAACGTCGATCACATTCCATCTCATACGTAAACCTCATCTTCGTATGTACTCCATTAAGATGTGCCAAAAGTAGTTCTATTTCTTCATTCCTTCCTTCCAAAATACAGAAAATGTCATCAACATACCTCTTCCACAATTTAATCGGTAAGGGGGCAGTCGAGATAGCCATATTCTCGAAATACTCCATCCAAATATTTGCCACTACGGGAGCAACTGGACTTCCCATAGCTACCCCATCTATTTGGAGATAGTAATTTCCCTTGTATACAAAATAATTTGTGGAGAGTATATGATGCACAAGCTTGGCGTACTCTGCAGGGATGTCATTTTCCTGTATGCTCTTCTCAATCACCTTCATACAGTCAGCTAAGGGGACGTTTGTGAAGAGGGATTCCACATCGAAACTCACCATCTTCTCGCTGTCATCCACCTTTGTCTGCTTCAGAATATCTATGAAGTGACGCGAATCCTTCACGAAAGAAGAAGTGTTTCCCACCGTTTGTTGCAGTACTCCTGCTACATGCTTAGCTAACTCATAAGTCGGTGAGTCAATTTGACTCACGATGGGTCTCACTGGAGCATGCTGCTTATGCACTTTTGGTAGACCATATAGTTTAGGTGGCTGGATGTTTCTAGGACGCAACAGGTATTTCGTTACTTCCTCTCCGATAGCATGTAGGCTCTCCTTTATAATTTTCTGGGTACTACGATGTGTTCGGGCTGTCGGGTTGTAGTTCACCGGTTTATATATACTGCCATCTTCCAACAAACTAAGGATTTTCTCCTCGTATTGTGTGACGTCCATAACCACTGTCGCATTCCCTTTATCCGCCTTCAGGATCATCAAGTCTGTATCCTGGCGCAAATCCCTTAACGCGACTAGTTCTTCGTCTGTGATGTTCGGTTCAGGTGGTTTAGCATGACGTAGAATGAAAGCAATGTCTTGTCTTAGACACTCCGAGTCACCTAAAGGTATCATATTATAACGAATAACTTCTTCTACGTTACCGATCACTTTTTCATACGGGATGCGTTTCGTGGTAGGGGCAAAATTCAAACCCTTTTCCAACACTTTAAGAGCAAAGTCATTCAAAACCTTCTGGGACAAGTTAATTACTGTTCGAGTTATCAATGAGTTATGACCCTGGTAGGGGACAACTCGCTTTTGTTTACTCAGTAAGGATTCGAACTTACGATTCTGTTTGAAAGCACTTAATTCCCCAGAGCGTTGGGCTTGCAAGTATGTAATACGGTCACAAATATCAAAATCCGTATGCACTAACACCCCACTGCACTTAGAATGTACCCTATACAATTCCTCTTGTGACGAATGAAACCAATGTCTAGTGTTCCGTATTGACTTACGTAATAACTTAACACTCGCTTGTCGCAGAATACTCGCGGATCCCGGAATGTCACTGCGTGATTTAATCCGCACGCACAGAGGTATTAGGTCTGCGTCACGACACTCATAGATATTCTGAAGCAGACAAAGGTGGATGACAGCGAGAAGATGGTGAGTTTCGATGTGGAATCCCTCTTCACAAACGTCCCCTTAGCTGACTGTATGAAGGTGATTGAGAAGAGCATACAGTAAAATGACATCCCTGCAGAGTACGCCAAGCTTGTGCATCATATACTCTCCACAAATTATTTTGTATACAAGGGAAATTACTATCTCCAAATAGATGGGGTAGCTATGGGAAGTCCAGTTGCTCCCGTAGTGGCAAATATTTGGATGGAGTATTTCGAGAATATGGCTATCTCGACTGCCCCCTTACCGATTAAATTGTGGAAGAGGTATGTTGATGACATTTTCTGTATTTTGGAAGGAAGGAATGAAGAAATAGAACTACTTTTGGCACATCTTAATGGAGTACATACGAAGATGAGGTTTACGTATGAGATGGAATGTGATCGACGTTTGGCTTTCCTAGACGTATTGGTACAGGTCCGAGAAGATGGTGGGCTAGGCCACTCTGTTTACAGAAAACCTACACACACGGACCGATATCTTCATGCTGATTCGCACCACCACCCTCGGCAGCTCAATTCAGTGGTAACATCTCTCACCAACCGAGCAGTTGACCTGTGTGATGAGAATCACATTGAAAGTGAGCTAGCTCATGTCCATCATGTGTTGCGTAAGAATGGATATAAGCTTCGGTCATTACCATCCCGACCTAGGCCAAGACCCCACAGATGCAGAGTAGAACGTAGGCCAGCGTTTCTGCCATATGTTAAGGGGGTGACGGACAAAATTGCGAAAGTCCTGCAAAAGTTTTCCGTAAAGACCATCTTCACTCCCTTAAAGAAGATATCGCACTACTTGCGTTCACCAAAAGACAGTTTTCCACTTGAAAAGCCAGGGGTGTATAAAATTGATTGTAGCTGTGGGAGTTCGTACATTGGCCAAACGAAACGTACGATAGCGTGTCGGGTTAAGGAGCACATACGAGCGGTCAAGAACAGGGACATACATAAGTCAGCCATAGCAGAACACCTTTTGGAATCTGGCTCAAATCATTGGATCGAGCTACACAGTCCGCAGGTAATCTCGACAGAGCGACATTACATACCGAGAATGGTACAAGAGGCAATTGAGATTACTAAGTACAAAAACTTCAATAGAGAAGATGGTTTTCAATTATCTGGAGTATGGAAGCCTGTGGTAAGAATGTGTAAGAATCAAAAAAGTGTGGTACCTGCTACGCGTCCGGACACCGTTAGTGTTGTGTGTCGAGTTGGTGTGAATTGTGACAATGAAACCGATGGTAGTGGTATCGTTCGTAATAAAAGAGTGAGAAAGAGGGTAGATCGATATATCTGCCAATAACATCTACTCGCAAAGACTTTAGTCAGTTCTCCCGTGATCATGGCGCATGCAACTGTGCCGAAATATCGGGAACATATAAAACTCAAAAATCATGGTAAATATCCCGTTTCTAGTGAAAAAAATGTATGCATCGTTATTAGACAAACAGTAACAAAAATATGCATCGTTATCAGGCAGACAGTAACAAAAATATGCATCGTTATCAGACAGACAGTAACAAAAACATGCATCAATACCTAAACCCATGATTCCATGAAACCACATATGATTTCAATAAACCCTCTGAATATATAAGTTGGTTGGAAAGGTGTGTTGGGTGGAGTTCCATTATTACATAATTTCAAGTTATATGTCATCATCCGATATGGTCTAGTGGCTAGGATACCTGGCTCTCACCCAGGAGGCTCGGGTTCGATTCCCGGTATCGGAATATCTTTTTGCAGAATTTTTAAATTAAGAATGGACTTGATATATAATTTTCAATATGGCCCTTCGCATTTTCGAAATTATTTCTGGGCGTTTGGTCGAAGCAAATCTTGGACCGAAGTAGTTTTTGCACGGTGAAAATTATGAGCGCCCCTAGCGGACGTGTTGAGAAACTCATTAGTACCGACAGTATCTTATCTCAAATCGGTGGTCAAGAGAAGGAATGCTATCTATTAGACTATAGGCTCTTGTCCTCTAGTTTTGCCGGCTTTCAACAAAATACCTATGTAAAGATCCAATAGCTTATCTGTAGAACCATTTACGTACCTACATTTTTCTATCATTTACCTACCTACATTTCATTCTACTGATAAGTTGGTGGATCTCTATACGTGTGACATACATACAGACAGACAGACAGACAAATAGACGTAACTAATATTACAATTATTAGTATTATTAACATGATCGTAGTAACTTATTTATAATCCGTGACATTCGTTTCTGATTTCACAATCCCAAATTATTCACACAACCTTTGGTCCATATTTAATTTTATTGCCATCTATCATCGAGTAGCGGTACTTAAGTATTTATATCAGAAAATGTCAGGGCAAGGTTCACGTGTGAACTTCATTAGCCACAAAGAAAAGCCTATAGGTGCAATTTTAGTTTTTTTTTACTAAACGAAATAATATAGCACTCAAATTACAGATAGTTTGTAAATATTTTATTTGTAATTTCGTAAACTTGTTTTAGTTGGTAACTAGGTACCTATATAAGTCATAGTCGTATGTAACAGTTTGTATGTATAATCTTGTTCTGGTTATAAAATTGTATGTAAGTAGGTATTATTATTTTTAAAATTTAACAATCTAGGTAATTAGGTACCTAAAAACTTTTTGTTTTTAAATATATTATTAGAATTTAAGGCAGGTTACTTACTTATTAGTTATTATTACCTATGCTTGGTGTGTCCAGCCAGCCTAATAAAAATAGATCGCTGTGTCTCTTTCCATAAATGACATAAAAACCAACTAATTAATTACACCAGGGGATGACATCCACCTGAGTAGGTACCTACTCATATACTGCCGCTTGCACAGCGTGGTGGTTATGGCAAATCCCTCCACTGCAGTCTATGAGCTGTTTATGAAACTTTTTATACGATTATGAAACAAAACTATGTAAACAGTATAAAATCGATGTAAACGCTTGAAATGATCGTGACAAAGTGATTTGCCTCCTCAGTCTCCGCGACTTCTCGGTTGTTGATTACAAATCATCACAACTTTGCTAGTTTTATTCTTATTTCCTTGGAATAGAGTCTATTTTGTGCTGGGTAAGAGTAGGAAGTGCAAGCTCCCGTCATAACATTACACAGTTAAAAGGTGGGAAAGATCCAATCAAGTGGGTTATATGACCTTCCTTCAAGGCGGTGGTCGATGACGATAGATACGTATTCAAGATTGTTTGAACAAAAGTAATTACGGAAAATCCAAAGCCAAAATCCGTAAGGTAGATAGGTACCATTCTTAGACCAAAATAACAAAGTATGGACCGGCCTTAGGGAACGATAGTTTTGAAGCTTATAAAGCTCACTCACTTCGCTTCAGTCGGTCTTAGTAACGAGTGACGTAACGTACCTACTAATGTTGTAATGAAAGCTTTTCAAAAAAAAATTAAAAAAAAAAATAGTTCGATTTGGCTCGATAGATGGCGCTGACTCAAGTATACTTGTCAAAATAACAAATGCATTGTCTGTGCTTTTGAGTAAATATCACGAAAATATATCACTACGTTGTTGACGTTGACATTTCACTTTATTTTGACAGAGCTACTTTAGCTTGTACAGAGCTGGCGCCATCTATTTTCAAGGCTATAAACATGATGTGAAACGGCCGTGAAAACCCCTCATTGTGACTTATTTTTCACGGACGTTTTGTATGGGTAAGGCCCGTCCGTACTTTTTTATTTTGGTCGAAGAATGGTACCTATCTCTACCTTACGGATTTTAGCCTACCTACTTCGATCAAAGATTGCAAGTAAAACAAACTATTATTCTGTGGTAAAGCGTGGTCATCATCATCATCATCATCAGACATAGGCCTCTCCCAATGCTCGCCGCCATTTAGACCGATATCCAGCTCTTCCCACTTTATACCAGCCGCCTTACGCAGAACGTCGCTCCGCCTTGCCAGGGGGAGCCCCACACTACGTTTAGTCGTTTACCAAGACGTGGTCTCCACTCTAGAACATGTTTACCCCAGCTGTTGTCGGTTCTTCGGCATTATGCCCAGCCCATTGCCATTTCAGCTTGCTAATTCTTTGAGCTATGTCGATGACCTTAGTTCTCTGTCGGATAACTTCGTTGCTGATTTTATCCATCAGAGAAACTCATATAAACACGGTACCTATGGTAACGGTAAAACGTGCTACCTATGGTAAAAATAGGTAGGTAAGAATATTCAAATATATTTTCTATGATAATATTATAAAGCAATGCTAGTTGTCTTTCTCTACGCTAATTCTCTACGCTAATTCTTAAGGTCTAAACAGACCTTAGTGCATTGCAGGCCTCCGTACCGAAACTTGTCCTATATTATTTATTCTGTGCCGAAACAGACAGTGAAACTAGAAGATAATGCCCGTTTTGAAAACTATTTAGTAGGTAAGTGATCGAGAAGACATGGGTAACAGACCATACCTAAATATATCAACATACAAAATTCCTCCGCGTTCGAACTTAGTTACCTAAATGACCCCAACGGGACATCTAGGTTAAGTACAGCATAAAACTTGCACACAGTCTCAAATGCCTAATGACCGTAACGAAAAATGATTTGAATTGCGAAATACGGTACTTCTTTCATAATATTATGGCATCGAAATCGATTACAAAATCGTTTAATTTTGTTATAAATCATTACATTTGAAAATAATTAAATAACTTTGATCAGAAGCCCAATTCTCATAATTATTTTAAAGGCACACTGCTAGTTGACCGAATCGAGACTATAATGTGAATTGACTGAAAAATTTATATTCTGCTTCCTCATAACAACGATATATTATCTACTTTCGATTCTTGCGACCATGTATTAAGAGTAGGATAGTGCTATATAAAAATGTTAAAGAGTGAAACAGATGATTCTCAGAACTTTCAGCGTCAGCAGGATACCATTTTTGACGTTTGTAACATCGACATTCGACACTATATTATTGGTCATTTTTAACTTTTACTTGAGTTTTATTAGACAGGTTTTAATGTAGTTTTTATCTTAAAGTAGTGAGTACACACTTACTTATATTCCATGCAGGCAGAACCGCGTGCAAAATGTAAACTTTATCTTTCTCAACTTTTTAAGCAATGTTCAATTAAAACCTGTTCTTTGTGATCTTTATCTTTACGGAGCAAACCAGATATAATTATGGTGCTATATACCAAATTAGTACTCGTTTGTAACTTTTGCGATTATGTCTTGAGTGTTGCCAACAATCAATTAGCTCAAATACATACCGTGTAGTGCGTGATTGCGACAGCCGAAACAAATATTGACGGCTAATTATTGATCTACATTAAAATCAATCAATAAATCTGCCATTATTGAAAGAAATGTCGTAACTTTTATTTAATTGCATTTTAATATGTTTTTTCGAGTTATTTCGTGTAATTTTGGTGGCATTTTAACCGGTGTTACTTGGATAAATAGCACGTAATGTTTGATGTAGATAAATTTTAGTGTATTGCGTGTCTTTTCGAAATGTTTTTTTTTTTTCCTGTAAAAACTCTGTGTTTTTCTGCCACCATTTAAACTGGGTTATGACTTGACGGAGACTCTTGACGACTTGTCTCTTAGAGCCTTGCAGGCCTCCGGTTGCTCGATGACTTGACTATAAAAAATATAATTATATCACTTGACATTGGCGAAATTGTTTGGAGCACTCCTCAGAAGCCATTATTATAAGAAGAGGAGAGAGATAAATTAAATAAATAATACTATGTTTTTTTTGTTAACTGTCCCGAAAATTGTTGCCGTCTTTACAAGCTACGGAGTTTGAGCTAAAACACGCAACCGGCATCCGAAGCATTGTCAATAGATTAAGAAAGTGTTGGACAAACTTCTTTATTTATCTTCACTCTGGTCCACAAACACGGCAATGCTTACATTCTAGAGTATATTTATTTGTTTTTTGTTTACTCTATCTAGAATGAGGACAAAGTAAATAAAAAACCGGCTAAGTGCGAGTCGGACTCACACACGAAGGGTTGCGTACCATTATCTATAAAAACGGCAAAAAAAACACGTTTGTTGTATACGTTTGAGCCCCTTTAAATATTTATTTTATTCCGTTTTTTATTATTTGTTGTTATAGCGGCAACAGAAATACATAATCTATGAAAATTTCACCTGTCTAATATCACGGTTCATGAGATACAGCCTGGTGACAGACGGACAGACAGACACACAGACGGACTGACAGCGAAGTCTTAGTAATAGGGTCCCATTTTACCCTTTGGGTACGGAACCCTAAAAACAAATAAATCTTCTAGTCAACGCTATCGCATGATCCCTCAAATAACATAGGTATTCAGAATTGAAGTGAAAAAGAATTGTGATAATAAGAAAAGTGTTGATAAATTCATATAATCGCTTGTTGTGTTCACGCATCATTTAACGATGTGATTATCGGAATATTACCATTATTGAACAATCCTTGGTCACTGAACTGAATTACCGAACGATTTCATTAATTTCTTCAATCTAAAATTACCATTTACCATTATCTCTTGATTTCGAAGTCTTTCACTGCGATTGGTAGGCACAAGACTGGGAGAAGTGGAAGGAAACGAGGGAGGCCTTTGCTAGCAGTGAGACAGTAAGGCTAAGAAATAAATAAATAATACAATTGATTCGGAAATTCGGAAGTATGACCATGTCTCCGAATTTCGCGCAAAACTCAAGTGGCTTCCAATCCGTCTTCGCCGGAATGCACATATTCTGTCCCTTCTTTATAATATTCTTTTCAATCCTTCTTCTCCCTCTTATCTCAAAGAGCGTTTCAGTTTTCTACACCAGGCACATAGTCTATCCCTACGCTCTAGCGAAACTCTTCAGCTTCTAACTCCTGTCCATAATACACAATTCTATGGCAACTCCTTTACTGTTCAAGGTGTTAGATTATGGAATGCCTTGCCTTTCTCAATAAGATCTTCTAAATCTCTTCCTATATTCAAAACCAAGGTATACAATCACTATCTGTCCTTTTCGTGAACTGCTAGGTCATTGTTACGTACATACGTCATTGTTATTTATTTATAGTAGTAATGTAGTTTATGTATGTTTTTTTTTTTTATATATATATTTTTGGTTATTATTAGGTATAAGTAGGTATATTAGTTAGTCGTAGTTTAGTTATTAGTATATAGCTATAGTTAGGTCTAGTTATATATTTATGTAGGTATATTTTGTTTGCGCACCGCTGTCTTTTAATGTTGTATTATCCTGTCCATCCAAAGGTTGTCTGGAAGAGATCGCTTTTAGCGATAAGACCGCCCATTGTACATTACTGTTATTGTTTTGGTTATTTTATCTTTTTTACTTTTTATATTTGGTGTGCAATAAAGTGTTAATCTATCAATCTATCTATCTTGATTCACTACTTAACTTGATAACTATTGTATAACCATAATCACGCGTTTCCGAAAAACCAATGCAATAATCATCAGATTCAGATTCATTTCGTTTTTTTTTAATTGTTATGTGTTGATTTTAACTAGTTTGTAAGGTGTGCAATAAAGTATTTTAATTCATTCATTCATAATGTTTTTGCTAAAATGGTTTCAATAATAGTTGTCAAAGATCCACGATAAGGATTATCGTGGATCATTCATACCATCCATCCAATCATGTACGTTCAACAAAATAGGACAATAGACATTAATTGTTTTAGGTTTGTATAATGTGGAAGAGGATAAGGAGATATCCGAAATCAAACCATCCTTCATTCCCAAAGAGGGCTGACGTCAGGCAGGCCCGTTTTAAAACACCAAGCTAAATCCTTTTACAATATGGTATCAGCACAGATAAAATAATACTATACTAGTACAGATACCTCATGCCATACAACGAAACGTGACCGCCATAACTCGGGCTATTGTGCGGGCTAATTTGGTTGCCTTACCTGGACGCTAGATGCCGCTAGCAGCGCATTTGATAGCTAGAGCCACCTAGCACCTGCAACTGTAATTACCGCGTAAAACGCGCATACACTCAACAGATGGCGTTTGTTAAAAAACTTAGGCCCGTCGTACATAGAGCTACTCAAAAAGAACTAGTTACAAACTCAAATACTAACGAGATCTTACAGGCACATGAGACTTTTCATCTATGTCTCAGGGTGGCGGGCGCAGTGCAATGCCACATAGGGCACGTCCTAGGTGGACGTGACCTATGAGGTAATGCACTGTTCATAGGCAGAGGTTACCGCTTAACATCAGGTGGGCCTATTGCTTGTTCCGTCACCCAAGAAGTAAAAAAAAAAAAAAAAAAGATCAAGTGGCCCACCTGATGACAAGCGGTAACCTCTGCCTTTAACAATGATTTACCTCATTATGATTCCATTGCCACAGTAATGCTGCATGTGGTGTAATAAAATAGTTTGCCTAATAATCACTGAGATTATAAGCTGAAGCTGACGATAGTAAAGAAGTGATTGAAACTTTACAACATGAGCATCTATATAGTGTCGTGTCATCGTGTGCGAGGTACAGTTTCTAAGTGGTTTGTAATTGTAATTACCTACTGATTAGTTCCGTCATTTTTTAGTAGCTCCATGTGCGACGGGCCTTTATGACGATTATGTTTTTTTTAACTCAACATCTTTACTAAGACTGCGTCAACCCTAGGCACAAATCTTCATACACAATAAAACGCCTCTCGCCCGCCGCTCGAAAAAGCGGTTTTTATTGAATATCTCGTAAATAATTTTACAAAACTCCTTCAGTGAACCCTCGGCGTTGTTGAATTGATTTTATCTACCTATCTAATTTTTTACCCAATAATATGTAGGGTGGGTGTGGCACGAATGAGCCACCTAAATTTTGAGGACAAATTATTTCGCTCCTATTCGTTTAAAACCTATGTTTTATACGTCAAATTGTTGGTAATTTATTTGACTTTACGATTGCATTTAAGATTTTTATTATAGTGAACATTGGTTTTTAGAAAAAAGTTTTTGAAAAAAATATGGAAAATGGCTCACTGTGTACATCCCGGGGTACACAATGAACATAGGGGGTGGTATTCAATAAACCAGAGGGTACTCAGTGAATCACGTGTGTTAAAATTGATGTAAGGATTAATAGCCGGAGCTGGGAATAATGGAACAACAAAAAAAAACTACTTCATTGTGCTTGAACTTTATTTTTATTAAAAAATCTGAGGGACATAATTTTCGAATCTTCTAAAAGAAAACATAAATACTCTTCCGAAATAAAATACACAAACCTTACTTCTACATTATTAAACTAATCAACGTCACACAACCAAGTAATTATTTATCAGACTTTTCAAGTAGGTATTATTAAGTTCTCATCTTATTTTTAACGTGCAGGTCTATAGCTCGTTTCATATCTTCTTTAGAAGTTGACCCTTTTTTTCTCAATTCCCTTCCCTTTGAATTTCGTCCCATTCTGAAATTTATAAAAAAAACACTCTTTCAAATCAATAATTTTATTAATCGTCATTTCTATTAATCGTCATCTTAACTCAAGCCAAAAGTACACAATGAACCATGATTCACTGTGTACACAGACAAAATGGCTCACTGTGTGCCACACCTGTTTCACAAACTTGTAGGTTATATAGCTTCCAACAAGAAGCACCGAATCAATTGTGAATAATACTCAAAAAATGCAATTTAAAAGTTAAAAACAATAATCATATTCATAACTTAGCAAGTATCTTACAATTAAAGTAGTAAGAAAAGTTAACTCACCTTTTTTTTTTACTTTTTGGCCCTTGGAAATTGAAAATGCTCCGCACGCGCGCGTGTTCAACAGCAGCTCGCCGGCGACTGGGGAGGGGTAATTGAAGCGGGGGCTACGTGTATTCTTGCGAGTTGCACGAACTGGCAACGCCTCGTTTTCAAGTTACCATGGGTGGGTCATTGTGTGCACATGGCTCATTGTTGGCATCCCTACCCTAAACAATCGAATCTAGGCAAAAAATAGATGTAACTTTGGATTTTTTTATATCGAGAAAATATTGTCCTATCGTGTTTCTGGTACCTACAGCGACCCCTCGGAATTATAATGTAGTATCCATGCATATTTTTAATTAAAATACTGTACTTCATGCTTGTTAAAAATCAAATCTAAGATTAGGAATTTCGCGGTACCCCACATTAACCACCTAGATGACCCGCTCGCGACTTTGTCCGCGCCTAGTCAGAAAACATTCCCGGCGGCGTGCAGAAAACAACTAACCACGCCGTGACACAACCTTTGAAACGAACGAACACTCAAGTTTTCCAATTTAGGAGTCCATTCCTGAAAATATTTGAATCCCAACAACTACCCATATCGTGAAACTATATTCTACAACGTCGAATTTACGCTGAAATATGGCTAAATCGTAAAGTGTTTTTTTTACAAACACAACGTTCCCGTGCCAATTTTCATATATTGCTGAAACATATGTTTGTTAATTTTATTTGAGGAAACTACCTATGAACAAGTTACGAAACCCCGGTTTCCTTGTTTCCTTGACGGCCGAAGCGAAAATTTCAAGTAGATAGGTATCTACTACCGACGCTTTCCGCAATACACAGCATTTTTTTTTACGTGTGAACCCTATTTTGAAACCCTTAGCATACGAATTTTTCATTTTCATTTCTAAGTAGACCTTTAAACCCTAAAAGGAATAGTAGGTACCTACACCCTCTAAATTCCAAGTCTCAACGACCAGCGGTTTAGGCTGTGCGTTGTCACTCGGTCAGTCAGTCAGTCAGGACATTGCCTTTTATGTATAACTAGTTCGTCTTTGGTTACAATGATATCTATACAGGTCTGATATTTTATTAGAAAATTTTAGAATAGAACGTAAATACTATATAGTTTTCTCTTTCATTTAGGGCATGACGTCATTGGCGGGTCATCTGTTTTTTTTTTTAAATAACGCCATCTATCAAGTTGTACTACATGTGGTACTACAAACAAACTGTGTCAAACCTCAACCTAGTTCAAATGATTACCACTAAGAAAAAGACATCATTATATTTTTCTAAAAATAATTAAACTTGATTGATGAGGCATTTATTTAATTTTCCCGTGTTATGGGTATTTTTTGATATTACAAAATATTTTTTTCAGGGCCCAATGTTCATTTTTCACATACTTCAATAACAAATCTATACCTGTTACGCCATCTATTGAATTTAAATAGAACAATATATTTTTTCTTTGGGATGAGACCCCGTGGTATCAGGAAGAAATATGTTGTGCCGACTCCACTATTAGTGTGATAAGGTCAACAAATGATGATGGTTTTTTTACCTATAGTGTGGTGTTTTTGGTTCCTTACTCGAAGCTATATGGCAGAAATCGACTTTATCACCAACGCTGACGACGCTTTTCATTATAATTGAATTACCTACATTGTTTAAGAAGCTTCATATTGATATCACACACAATACATGAACAGATTGTGGAATGATCTCCCTGTTGAGGTTTTTCCAAGTGACATACAGTATGGGGTTCAATAAAAGGGGTGTTTGGTAATTTTAAAAGGGTCGGCCACGCGCGTGTGATGCCTCTGGTAATCCAGGCGTTCATAGGCTACAGTAACCGCTTACCGACAGGTGGGCCGTATGCTTGAATGCTACCATGGTAGTATTAAAAAAAATGCTTTGAGACTTTAATCCCCATGGAGGACATTCCCATATCTTCAGATCGGTGAAAAGATCCTATTACAATACAACAGTAACAGTAAACGCTGGCTAATGCTCTCACCACACTGATTTTTCCCAGCAACCGTCATAGTCACATACTCTTCAAAACCAAACGACGGATCTTAGAACCAATGACACGGAAGAAATACACCTGATACTCGTTTTCTCTCAAATATTTGAGTTTGATAAGTGCGTATTGCGTCAAAGCCAAAGCGAAAGTGTTTGCTAACCGTTTAGAGGGAATGGTTACCAAATGACACGTCATAAGCTTTTGACAGCTGACCATTCTGCTTGAAGCACAATTGACCAAGTGCCTTTGAAGTTACGTTACTGTTAAGACATACATATAACAAAGTAGCAAAACCGGTGGATTCAATCTGCCATTTTTGAAAGAAACGTCCTCATTTTTACTTAATTACATTTTGGGTAATTTAGGTAGCATTTTAACCGGTGTAACTTGGATATAATATAGCACATGTGTGATGTTCTGAAATTTAAGTGTATTGCGTGTCTTTTCGAAATGGTGGATTTTTCCCTGTAAAAACTCCGTTTTTCTGCCACTTTTTAAACTGGGTTGTAACTTGACTGAGACTCCTGACGACTTGACTATGAAAAATATAATTATATCACTTGACATTGTCGAAATTGTTTGGTAAATACCTCAAAAGAGTCAGAAGTCATTATAAGATGAGAAGAGAGAGAAAGTAGCAGTCATCACTACAAAGAAAACTGTTGTACAAGCTTTAAAGTACACTCAGAAATCTATGGTTCAGTGACGCACAATGGGGAAAGGAAATATTGATATTCAGCTAGAGTACTAACGTCCACGATATCATTGAATATTCAATACACATCGGTACTTGATAAAAACGAAGTGAGTTATACTGAACTGGAGCTCACAAAAAAACTAGTTCCGTTTTGCGATGCAACTGACATTCTGTTATAGCTTCTACACAAACTATTTATTGCTGTGATATTAAAATAGCTAATTTATTAAAATATATTTTGCTTTCACATACCAAGATCCAGCCAGAAACAATAAAGCTTTCAGATATAATAATTAATGAGCTGTTATGTGATAGTATAAAAATAAACCACAAAGCGTTACTTATCGAGACGATGTAATATTGATCGTTGTACGCTTTTTTACCCAACTACGGCAAAGCCAAAATAAACTTTATGTCTTTAGCAGTCTATGTATGTATGTAGGTAGGTACGTTTATATTTACGTTTGTTCCACCGTAGAGCAAGCAGGCGGAGCCTCAATAGGCCTCTTTTCACAGTGTTGCTTCTTTGTGGAATATAGACGTGACAAGTGGTGAGCTTATCGCTGCCATTGTTTCCCACGACTGCCTCAGCTAACGCTTTCTTCCAATATTATCACTTTTCTTAAATAAGCTAGCAGCCAGGACAAATCTTATACCAACGAATCTCATCAACAAGTCCGGGTAATCCCTTAGTCGGCTTTAACGACATCCACGGGAGGAGACGGAGGGGTCTATTCTTAGGCTGGACACACCTGGATAAATCTTTGTGAATGCAGCTATTTACAGCTTTAATAATAATTATAAGTCTATTAACTGACCATACAAAATCGATTAGAGATACACACATTTGTAAAACACCATACAATTTGATCGGTTAAGCAATAGACAGACCTTGACTCAGATGAGTTGAGCCATCCACTGCACAGGTTGAATTTTAAGGCATAAGATGCTATTATTTGCTCTGTGGCAGCAGGTTCTGTGGCCATAAGCCACTGGGGTCTTGACCTCAAAGAGTTACGTAACTATACGCACTAAGTAACTCATGTTCGATGTCTTATTACAGCTTCCATGTTTATTGCCTACTAGCTGCGCCCCGCGGTGTTACCCGCTAAGTCTCGACCCGTGGGAATATCGGGATAAAAAAGTTTGTGTTATTCCAAGAGACAAAGTCAAAGTCAAAAGTATTTTATTCAGTATCTTTTTGAGTCCAGCTATCTCGATGCCTTAAATTCGTTTGATAGTGTGATTTTGAGAATACGTATGAGTTGAAATTACTAACATCATTGTTTTTTAGGTAGGTGTTGTAGGTATAAAGTAGGTAGGTACCTATTTTTATCTTCTACCTGCGGGACAGGGATAACTCCGAATGTTAGTATTTCTGTCTGTAAATACCACAATTTGGAGTTATCCGTGTTCCTTTTGCAATTACCAACCCGTAGAATGTCCTAATTGAAGTTTAAATTCTACTCGCCGACAGATGGCGCTCCTAGGCAATTTATAGAAAATTATCTAAGATGGCGCTAAATAAATTTAAACAATGGATTTTATCGCGAATATGGCCTTATATGAAAAAAAAAAACGAACTATCTTTGTAACGAACAAATGATAGTAAAATGAAAGTAAAACTATAAGAAAACGAACACAAAGCTATACAACTTTATCGAAAACAATGCTTTGTTTCACAACAACGTAGGTAGGTAGGTAGGTAGTAGGTACCTACCAAAGACAAAGTGATTTATCTTGTGATATATTTATTACAAAACAAGTTATACTGATGCTAATCTTTCAACTTGAAAGTTGACAATTTAAGCTGTAAAATATATTATGCAAGATCAACAACCTTTTGCTTTTAGACAAAAATATAAAACTAAAAATTTACTTAGAAGACAAATCATTATAGCCCAACCATTTAGATATAAAGACCGAAGAATGAAACAAAATAGACTAGTAGGTTATACCTACATTTATTTGCGTGCGAAGTTAGTAGCCGTAAAAAACAAGATTTCCTGGTACCTACCTACCTACTAGTTTTTTTATAATACTTTTTAAATGTCTGAACAACCAGATGTTAAGCGATAACCTCTGCCATTAACAATGCATTACCACATAGGTAACGTCTACCTAGGACGCGCCCTATGCGGCATTGCACTGCGCTCGCCACCCTGAGACACAAAGATGAAGTCTCATGTGCCTATAATTACACCAGTACCCATATAGGTACCTACCCTTCAAACCAGAACACAGCAATGCGAGCACTCCTGCTTTGCGGCAGAAATAGGTATGGAGGTAGTACCTACTTCCCCGGACGACCTCTCACACAAAAGCTCTACTAGGTAGTTACTACTAAAGCTGCTAAAACCTAAAGTCTTAAGTCTAGTCTTTTCACCACACTGTGAGTCCTTCGTCAACTGGTCCAATCACTCATATCACAGATAAAATAATACTATACTAGTACCCATATAAACAAAAAAGGTCACAATTGAAGGTTAGTTTGGTGAAGCAATTTAGCTTGCAATGTTTAGTTCCAATCTTGTTTTGCCTACCTGTCAAGTTCCGATGACAACACCTACAATATTACGGTGACAGCGAGCTGATCTGATGATGGTGACGGAAGATGGATAATAAGTGATTGTTTAGGCTCATTTTGATCAGCGCACGGTTCCGATAACTAATAATTTTAGAAAACCTAGTCCTAAAAAAATATTTTTCAAGGAAAATCTTATTTTGTTTTTTTTCTGATTTTGATAACGATCTTTTTGTGATAAGAATATCGGTCAATGCCTTTTACATGCTAAACATTAACCTCCTCACAAGTCATTATTATCGCTACCTCCAACAGTAGTCAGTTGCATCATCGCAAAAATGACGAATGAGCTAAAACCGGATGCTTTCAAAATGATTTCTTTATAACTTGAACGCCTTTTATAGAAACTGTGATTTTTTGCCTTTGAGAATATATGAGATACAGCCTTTTTTTAGCATTGATAGACCTTTGTTAGACCACGATCTCACCTGTTGGTAAGTGACGATGTGGCCGGAGATGGAGCACAAAGGTCTAGAAGGCACCTATTCACTCTAGCCTTGAAGAGACCCAGATTATAGTTTTCAGGAAAGACAGACGACGGTAGTGTTTTCCACTCCATAGCAGTTCCACAGAATAAATAATACCTAGTACAAGTAAAGGTAGAACTGAAACGCGGTTTAGTACGCATACAACTAAGCCATACATAAACTAATTATTATGTAGATAGCATAATATTGTTTTTATTAAGAAGATTCTATGTACAGGTGTTTTATATAAATATCAGTAGGTTAGGTATTGAAAATACACAAAGCACAGCGAACATAATCAAGTAAATTTTCAAAAGAACATTACTTACTGGTAAGTGTGCCGAGACGTGGACACTCACGGTCCACGGTAGGGCTAATCCACCAGTTCAAGGTTGCAAAGCGAGCTATGGAACGGGCTATGCGCGGAGTTTCTCTGTAAGATAAAATCCGCAATGAGATTATCCGACAGAGAAATAAAGTCATTGACATAGCCTACCGGATTAGCAAGCTGAAGTGGCAATGGGCTGGTCATATTATGTGCCGAAGAACCGACAACCGTTGGGGTAAGCGAGTTTTTGAGTGGAGACCGCGTCTCGGCAAACGTAACGTGGGGCGCCACTCTGGCTAGATGAAGCGATGACCTACAAAGGCGGCGGCAGAAAGTGGATGAGAAGAGCCGAACACCGGGCTCAGTGGCGCGTATTGGGAGGGGCCTATGTCCAGCAGTGGACTAGTGTGGGCTGATGATGACGTTAAGAAACCAATAATAATTGCAGGAAGGTGTTTTTGATTATATTATCATAATATTTAAACATTGTCAGACATAAGGAACTGAGTTTTCAGATACCTATATCAGAATCTGTTATTTTTATATCCGGTACGTTTATTAATTTCGACATATGTACATTCTCTCATTTACAAGGGCCCAGTTTCCGATTTCCGCATTGTTACGGTTTATTCAATCACCGTAAAATAATTTAAAGATGAATTGACAAGAACATTGCCATGACACGAACTATTATGTAATTGTATGATCGAACGCGTATAGATGATCATAGTTTATAGAGAAGAAGAATTTAGGTTTTCGTCAAAGAATTCAACAAGAATTCAATCTGAATAAAATGTGCCACAAATGAAGCCATAGATAAAACCGGACTCCAGCTGATCAAGTGTTGTCTCACTTCATCAGTATCCCTCGGGGATACTGGAACAGTGCTACCATCGCACAGAGTCCTTCTCCGCTATTTTGAGGAGTTGGGCTGGCTGGGCTAGGTTTAGCAGGGGACAATGCACAGTACACCCCAATGCGGGACGTTAGTGCAGATCTTATCTGCACTATCATTTAGAATTAGAATTAGAATCTGTTTAAAAAACATTCAATGAATTCAACTAAAAATTAAAATTCAATAAAAAATGCAATGTTGTTATAAGATTAACTTTTGAAACTATCATGGTTATGTACATACTTTTCACTAGAAACGGGATTTTTACCATGATTTTTGAGTTTTAATTGTTCCCTATATTTCGGCACAGTTGCATGCGGCATGATCACGGGAGAACAGATCGGAACATGATCGGGAACAATTAAAACTCAATAATCATGGTAGGTAAGTAAATATCCTGTTTCTAGTAAAAAGTATGTTATAAGATTGTTACAAACTTGTTTATAAGGTTGTTTAATTAATGTTTTAGTGTTTTACATTTGTTTGAATGCTCAGGCTCGATCCAGGCGGAGCCGCAGACAAATGCTAGTCATCCCACATAGAAACCAAGCAGCTTTCTGGAGACGGCGCGTGCTATGTATTATCATAAGTTTATAACTGTATGTCTGTATTGCCTCTCAAACCGGTCGGAGAATCTTGAGAATGAAGAGTTAACTAAGATCGAGCTACAAACTGGACAAAAAAAAACCATGGAACGAGTTCTTTGTGTACAGTTTAAAGTAGGTATGTCACTGGCATTTGTGGATTATTTTAGTCAAAAGAACTAATGTTGAACTACTAATTACTAAATCTCGTTCAAACCAATTTTCGGTGGAAGTTTACATGGTAGTAGTACATCATATATTTTTTTTAGTTTTATCATTCACTTATTTTAGAAATTACGGGGGGGGGACATTTTACCATATTGGAAGTGTATCTCGCGCAAACTATTCAGTTTAGAAAAAAAAAAAATTAGAAACCTCAATATCATTTTTGAAGACCTACACATAGATAAACGTATGGGTTTGATGAAAAAAATGAGTTTCAGTTCGAAGTATGGGGAACCCCCAAAATTTATTGTTTTTTTATTTTTATTTTTGTGTCAAAATCTTAATGCGATTCACAGAATACATACTTACCATTACCAAGTTTCAACAGCATAGTTCTTATAGTTTCTGAAAAAAGTGGCTGTGACATACGGACGCACAGTCAGACAGACAGACAGACATGACGAATCCATAAGGATTCCGTTCTTTGCCATTTGGCTACGGAACCCTAAAAATACAAAAAGATTAAATGTTTTTCCACTCCTAAATATAAATCGATCTCAATGATTTGTTAGAATGTTATTGACAAAATAATTATGTTTGAAAAAAAAAAAAAGACTTCGAAGCCAGGATTTTATCCCCAATACAAGATTTTACAATATTAGTGATCGGAACCGTGTGCTGATCACAATGAGCCTAAACACGGCCAGTCTACTGTTATCCATCGAGGAGTTCCGTTGTCTACCTTCCGTCTCCATCATCAGATCAGCTTGCTGTCACCATCATATTGTATTGTCATCGGAACTAGACAGGTATGCCAAATTTCAGCTCAATCGGATCTTGCCACTTAAAAGAGGGGAAGAGGAAGACCTCAAACCATATTGTTGTCAAATGTCCAGAATGACATGTAAATACTTGGCCTAACCAAAGACGACACGAACCAGCGAAATACGTGGCGCCACATTATTAGGAAAACCGACCCCGAGTAACGGGAATGAGCGGGGACAAACAAGAAGAATCGGATCTTGCTTGATAGAAGAAAAACTTCCCATAATTAATTTCAAAGATTCACACAAATGATAAGCAACAAATCAAAGTCCCAACGTACTATTATTATAATTGTTCATATAAGTGAAATGAGTCAAAGCTCAAGGCGTCTCGGTATGGTAGGTGTATGCATGATGTAGGTACCTGCTGTTACTAAACAATGCGGCCTGCCTACCTTCATAGTTTGCAAGGTCAGGCTTTATTCAATGAATAAATATCAACTCGTCTTTCAGAGTCATATTATGTTGTCATTCTCACGTCAACAGATTTAGGTACCTACAAAGTTTTGTGTAAATTCTGACGTCATAAATAGTGATACAACTGTATATTATTGGAAACAGAGATGCAATTTACTTAAGGCTGCGCCAACCCCAGGCAGAAATCTTAATACAAAAAAAAACGGACAAGTGCGAGTCGGACTCGCGCACGAAGGGTTCCATTATCTATAAAAACGGCAAAAAAGCACGTTTGTTGTATGGGAGCCCCCTTAAATATTTATTTTATTGTGTTTTTTAGTATTTGTTGTTATAACGGCAACAGAAATATCATAATATAGAATATATCATCTTTGAAAATTTCAACTGTCTAACTATCACGGTTCATGAGATACAGCCTGGTGACTGATGAACAGACGGGCAGTGGAGTCTTAGTAATAGGGCCCGTTTTACCCTACGGGTACGGAACCCTAAAAACGAGCGAGCGAGTAGTCGAATATGAGGATGATGATATGATGTAACATCTGACATCTCACCTCCTTGGTAATATGCAACGGCTGATAGTACTAACCTCTCGGATAAATGCGCGCTTCCTGTTACACACTTCCGTCCCTTTTCACGAGATCACTCCCACAGATTGCAGGAAAGCGAGAGAAAAGATGTCACATGTCATACAATTTAGAGATTCGTAATTATAACAATTTTCTGAAGTTCCAGATGTAAGACCCTTATTCCCACGAATTAAAAGCTACACAATGAAAGTAGCCTCACGAGTCACGACTCATCATACATTCACGTCACAACGACTCCTTCCCTCGTAAAAGACCACACAATCACACATCGCTCGTCCCGGCACCGTGACAAAGCTCATCCACACATCATAGAGCCCTGGGTTTCTCGAACGACTCGTTTCTCGAGATCATTTATTCTTCCCCATACCTAATACAAACTATGGAATGAGCTTCCATCTTGGTTACGACATGTGTCGCTTCAAGAAAATGTTCATAAATTCCTTCGCATGCTTCCCAACAGGTGGGCGAACATCAGCACACCCTGGATACCTGAAGGACGGCGACCTCGGGGTCGGCCGAGAAAGCGTTGGCGGGACGATCTTGTTAATTTTGAGAAGGAGTGGTGGGAGACTGCCAAGGACAGGGACAAGTGGATGAATTTGGGGGGACACACATTTTACCACTTTGGAAGTGTCACTCGCGCAAACTATTCAGTTTAGAAAAAAATTATATTAGAAACCTCAATATCATTTTTGAAGACCTATCCATAGGTACCACGTATCGGTTTGACGTTTTTTTTTTTTTTTTTTAGTTTCAGTTCTGTGTAACCCAAAAAATTTACTGTTTTTTTTCTATTTGTTTGTGAAGTTCTTAATGCGGTTCACAGAATACATCTACTTACCAAGTTTCAACAGCCTAGCTCTTATAGTTTCGGAAAAAAGTGGCTGATGTGACATACACGGACAGACAGACATGACGAATCTATAAGGGTTCCGTAATTTTTGATTACGGAACCCTAAAAATTGGTCGCGATGTCAATGGGCCGCATACTGATTCTGCTAACACCGGACTTGTTGGTTAAATTCGTTGGTATAAGATTTGTCCTGGCTTAGTAATTTATGTAAGTTTCAACCACCTGAAGTTATACTTAGACGCATTTTCACCAACACGTTAACGGACGTTTAAACGGCTGTTTAGCTTAAACAACTCTTTTTGACAGATGTTTTCATACGTTAACTGTCACTTTGACGATTGGTTACGGTAACGACCGATTTATTTGTTCGTGAACTTGGGCCTTAGTCGTATACAAGATTTACTTGTAAGCACCTACTTTTGATATTTCCAAATTCCACTTTCTCGTTACATAACATGACATTCAGTCACGTATGTATGACAAAAAGGCAAGCAGGCACACCCCTTGTATGTCATTACACAATTTGCACAAGGAAAAGTACCACCCACTGTTATGTCTGTCGCTTTCTTTAATCAGTGATGTATGTACGGACTGTAGGGTTTTTACCCGACTGCGGCGAAGACAAAAAAGGTTATGTGTTTGACCTGTACGTATGTGTGTCCGTCTCTTATATTGTTCCCTCGTAACTGCTAAAACATATAATAAGTATAATAAAGTCAAGAATTGAAAAATACGTTGCTTTTTTTTAGTTTTTGTTGATCAATCCAGCTCAATCCAGAGTTTCCTATGGTTTACACAAAAAAAGCATACTGCTTCCAAACGCCTGAAGCAATTTTAATGAATTCTTTCACAATATTAAAGGCAGTTTATAGGTTTTTAAAAACACAAATTTAGATTTTTGAAAATAGTCTTTTTTGCGGTTTTTCGTGATTTTCGCTCACTATTAGTTTCGCGTGCTGTTCTGCCCCGTTCTTACTTACCTGAACTTTACTGAGTTAGATAGTGACAGAATCTTAGAAAGCGAATCAATTATTACCTTCATTCCAAAACGAGTGTTTTATATTACTTCACACTAGTTTGTTAAACGTGTCACATTCGTATAAAGTTAGTTAAATATTTTAAAGATACGAGTACCTACTAATTAACACTTTTTGTAACTATTAAAATTATAGAATTTTAATGCACAGTAAAGTAGTTTACTTTCAAAATTACACAATCTCTTCATTTTCCATTCATTGTATTAGAAAGCAACGTAAATATAGTCTTTTGTGTTAATTTATGTGACTTCTTTCATAATTTAATGGACAGTTCGTATTAATATATCCGCTTTGGTAACTGAATAATATTAATGAATACAATCATATAATTTTATGAGTAAGCATTAACAAGTTGCAATATGCAATACCTACTCGTAATAACGTAGGTTGCATCTAAACACTTTGAGGTGCACGGTTGCCAACTAATAAGTTTTTATGAAAAATAAATTTTTCTATAAGTACAAGCTTTCATAAAATTAGTGATCGTAACCGAGTGCTAATCAAAATGAGCCTAAACACGGCCAGTCTACTATTATCCCTCGAGGAGTTCCGTTGTCCACCTTCCGTCTCCATCATCAAATCAGCTCGCTGTCATCATCATATTGTTTTGTCATCGGAACCAGGTATGCCAAATTTCAGCTCAATCGGTTGAGGATAACTGCTTGAAAATTCAGGTGCAAGATTCCACCCGGATTCCACCCAGACAAACATTACATACCTACATTGCAAGGCTTGAAAAATGTCAGACTACGCGCGGATAGCTAGTAGGTATACAATACCTATATAATGTATCATTTTTCATGGATACCGGAGCGCGACGCCAATGTTTCATAGATTTTCAAACTCTAACAATAAGCGTTATTTATAATATCAATAAAAACAGCCTCGACCACATCTTATATACTAAAGGAATTATCATTTCATTGTTAAGGAATCGTCACGTACATAGCTCAGTAATGCATCAGACATGCACGCACAAACCAATGTCAAGAATGATCGTGACAAAAGATATAAAATATCTCTGTTCTATAGATTAGATTGAAAAATATAATAGTTTTGAATGAAACTGCATTGAATCACGCGTACACATGATCAAATGCGATAGTAATAGTTATCAGACTAAGGAGCTGTGAGAGAGTGGAGACCGAGAAATGGAAAAATAAAATGGCGACGTCTGCCCCGGCGAGAACATCGAGCAACACGTATGGAAGTACGGCAATGCTCTAAGGGCGAAAACGATATTGTAAAGAACGTGGGTGTAGTAAGTCAATACCTACGTGGTTCAGGCTGGCACAATGTTGGCTTAGACACAAGTAATCAATTTTGTAAAAAAAAACCCTCAACGCAATGAAACGGCTGAACCTATTTGGACAAAACATAGCTAAGAACACTCACGACAAATAGAACTTTCAAACAATAAAAAAACTAAATCGGTTGGTCCGTTCGGAAGCTACGATGGGACAGACAGACACACACACACACACAGAGACACGTCAAACTTATAACACCCCGTCGTTTTTGCGTCGGGGGTTAATAATCAGGCCTAATGCCGTCACTGGAACTAAATGATGCTGACGATACCATGATAAAAAGTAGTCTCTTTTCGCAAATGGCGGTACGAGCCGCTGGGTTACTTTCTATAACACAATAGGCCCTACGGATAGGAAATAGTTTTTACTTTTTGTCATTAAAATTCAATGCATTATTTATTTTTTATTTATTTATTCAATCAACAAGGATCATTGGGTTAGTTAAATACATATTGTCTATCTACTGTACACTATGGTTAGTAACAATAATTACAATTAAAATAAAATGGCGGCGTCTGCCGCGGCGAGAACATCGAGCAACACATACGGAGGCGGCAATACTCTAAGGGCGAAAACGATATTGTAAAGAACGTGGGTGTAGTACCTGAGTAAATACGTGGTTCAGGCAGACTACTACTACAAACTTGCCAACATTGAAAAATATGGCATCATCACCATCAAGCCTGTGGACGTCCACAGCTGGACATATTAAACATATTATGTCTTGTATATTCAAAACGTTTTCAAGATCGCGCACAATCAATCACATTAAATTGCTTAAATCATTTACTTGTCAATAAACAGGTGATAACATCGTTAAATTCAAAACGCAATCGACTGGCCTTAAAACTTAAAACTGTGTTAAAACTGACCTTAACGAGCTTACATAATACTTTATTGTTTAACTTTTGGCAAACTTAAGATGATTATAATACATACTAAATTCAACCGTATTTTGTTAGCTGTAGAGTTCATTAAAATTTATTCTGTAGAGATAAATTTGCAAAATTATTGTATCCGAAGGAGTTAACACCATCCGCTTATTTAAAGATGGCCTATCGATAAAGGTAACGGTGTTTGGTTACCAAAATAAATTGTTTGGTTGATGTCGAAACAACAGTTGAAATTGCCTTCCAAAAATTAGAAAAAGTGCACTTACAATTTTATACCGCTAGTAGGTGAAACGTCTGAAACAAATAAAAAGGAATTTTGTAACAAATTATAGGACTTAATATTGCGTATTAAAAATAAAATAGGACTCTACCCGTCTTTTTCGAAAAGAGACTTCGTTTACTTACTTATATATTATTTAATTTCTTATTTTTTTGTTTTTTGGGTTATTTTGTGTAATTTTGGTGGCATTTTTTAACCAATATAGCTCGTCTAGAGCACAAGTCTGGTGAAATGAAATGGAAGTGTATTGCGTGACTTCAAATTGGTGAAAACTATACCTAAGTTTTTGTAAAACGGCCGCCGTTTTACAAAAACATGTATTAACTGATACTTTGACGACTTCGAAGGAGTGTAACGTTGCAAAATATATTAAAAATACAATTTGAAAATACAAAAACCTTGAAAAAACAACTATAAAGAGGAAAAAAATGTTTTATCAATTAATCTACTCGTCAATAGATGACGCTGTTACAAATTTCGCAAGAGAGTACGCATGCATCATACAAAGCTTACCAATCTCATTACTATTGATGAACGTAAACAAATGCCATTTGAAACGTGGGCCGACTGACTGTAAATACATTATTGAATCCAAGGGATTTGCATAGCTTTCGCAATAAACAACTAGGCGTAGATTACAACAGACAAGTGGCAAAGCAGGTTATGTCCTTGTCCAAAAATTATTGTGCAAGGATGAGGAAAAAAGATGCAAAAATTATGCCCCGGGTGAGGATCGAACTCACGACCTTAAGATTATGAGACTTACGCGCTGCCTACTGCGCCACCGAGGCTATGAAATAAAGTACGAAATAGGGCACCTGTTCATAGAGTCGTCATTCGCCACATCAAAATTGTTTTTCAACATTATGAGTGAATAATAGAAAAATATAAATAGAACATTGAATCAAGATATTTAAATTAAAAAAGCAAGAATAATTTTATGAAAACAAATCACATTGCTATTTTCAGTATGATTCCAACACCAGTTTTTATACAAAATATTAGCTAAAACTCTTCTTTTTTTTTATTGCATTGCCCCTGGCGAGTAAATCACGTAACACGTAAAATATTTTGGTCGAAGATCGTAATACAGAATACAGGAGCAAACTTTCAGCGTCAAGTGATTTAATGGTAAAATTTACAAAACTTTTCGTAAAAAAGGAAATAAAGAAAAAAACATTAAAACAGTATAATTCTGAGCACTAAGGAATTTTAAAGTTGCCTAAAAATGTTAAGGGATCGAACAGGACGATCAAAGTCCACAGGATCATAGCCAAGGGATCGAACAGCAACTACTCACTAAACTGCATTATATTTTCTTGTTTTCCTAAGACTTTTAGGACCTCAGTCACAGAATAAATATTAGTACGTTTTTTGTTAAGCACAAAATTGCCTCCATAAAAAAGCTTGGGAACCCGTTAGGCCTAGATATTAAGTGTAGGTATTGATCATGTGTACAACATTTCATGGAGTTCGATGAGATAATATCCAAATAAGTAACACATTTCGATTCTATGCAGAGGGATCTACCGCCCTAGCAGTACCTACACTTCTTTAGAAATGAAAGATATTACCTATACGGGAGGTATCATCCCATCCACATACGTGGTACAAAGCCGATACTAAACAGAGCACGCTCTGACGAAACCTCACTTTCACTCATATTATACTGCACGCGATAACAGCCGTCATCGGTAATGCTGTTTCTATAAGAACCTTATAATGCTTATAAGAACTACTTTACACTATAAATAAGCCCATCATTGACACAAGGGAAATACTAGATTATGTTATTTTTTTCCCGTTGTCCACGTTAACGTGGACAAGCTCAACGTGGACAACGGGAATGAACCAGATTATGCACTAAGGGCACAGAATATAATTATAGTAGGTACGTAAAACGCCAATTACCCGACAACGTCTATATAGCCTAGGGATCCCTCCGGCAGATTATACATTACCTAGTCGGTAAATAGTTATTCTCTGTTAAAGGTATCGATATACCTATGAGTAATAACCACTGAGTTACCAAATAGGTATGGCAGGTGAGCGGTACCGTTTTTGCTGACCATTTCTGGAGGATAGCATCCACGTAAGGCTATTCAGGACACCTAGATTATTAGCATTCTCATTAACAAACCATATTTGCAGTTGATAGGCTTGGCAGGTAGGTATAAGAGTTTACCATACATCATTCTACAGCAAACAGACGAATAACATCTAGAACATATAAGTTTTTGTTTTTTTACTATTTGGATGACGTAGCAAGCAGATGGCCCCCCGCGGTAACCTCTGCCTTCAACAATGCATTGTCTCATAGGTCACGTCCACCTAGGACGCGCCCTACGCGGCGTTGTGGTGTTCACCCAGAGACACAAATGAAAAATCTCCTAGGCCTGTCAAAAAATCTAAAATGGCGGCGTAATTGGCTTTGATTGTCATAAGATATTATATCGATGGTCATAAGAAAGGGCTTAGGCTTAGACGCCCGAGTAAACCCTCGGCTTTGTAGTATTAATTTTATTTATCTTATTTGTTACCCAATAATATGCACCATTGAATCTAGACAAAAAATAAACGTAACGTTAGTTTTTTTTTTCTATCGAGAACATATTGTCCTACCGTGTTTCTGGTACAGTGATCCCTCGGAATTATAATGTAGTATCCATACATATTTTTAATTTGAATATTGTACTTGATTTAGTAGGTTAAAAATCAAATCTGAGATTAGGAATTTTGCCTGCCGGCTTGTAATTTTTTTGGGGCTACAAAAAAACAAATCGTGTAGGTAACACAACATCTTCTAAGCTTCTAAAGCGTTCGTGCTAGGTACCAGTTTTTTCATCAAACCCAATCAAAACTACACAAACTTGGTACTGCCATTAGTTCATGTCAGAGCCATTAAGTTTTTGCTATGTGTCATCACGTAAGATCACGGTAAGTCGCACAAGGTCGCGTGTAATGTATGTAAGTAGGTACATAACGTGTTTAAATATTACCGTAACCATGAAAATCTCGTAAGGGTTGACGCAAGATACATGAGTTTTCAATATTTATTTACAGAAATAATAATTTGACGGCCTCTGTCGCGGCGGGCGAAGGTTCGCCTGCGACGCAGGAGGTGCGGGTTCGATTCCCGCCTCGGATAAATTATTTGTACGATATGTTCTGGGTACTTTCTATGTATAATAAAAAAAACTATGAAATGTATTGTATTAATAAGTACCTATATCAGTTATCTATTACTCATAACACAAGCTCTGCTTAGCTTGGGGTAATGTTGTGTGAACTGTCCAGCATTATTTATTAATTTTTATTTGTATAGTCTCGAAAACTATCAAATCTTGTAGGTACTAAGGGCCCAGAGACGTATAGTGTAACACGTATTTTTGTATAGCTCAGAGATTGTGGTTCACAAAGTGTCTGTCCGTCTCCGTACAAAATTCGTGACACTTCACCCCATCCCGTTTCTGTGAGCTCTCAAACGCTCACTTAGCAACCTAACATAACTGCTTAGTAAGAATTTACCCACTTTTGAGGAAAGTAGGTGGCTGTTAGATTGCTTACCCAGCGTTTGATAAAACATGCTAGTCTAGAGAAAATAATCACAATATCTCAATAGTGATGTGCTAAAGCTATCCGGCTATTTATTACACGGTTAGCAAAAGTCGGAAAAGCCGACCATCCTGAATTTTACTTGCCGGTACAGACATCGACTAGAGAGGAGTCTAGACTAGAAGCCGGAATAATTATAATTAGTTTCCGCTTGTGAGAAGAAAACGAAAGCAATCACAGAATTAATTTTAAAACAACTTATCTGGGACACCAGAAATGGCACAATTAAAAGCTCAAACCCTTACTGTTATGCTTTTTGCCAAGAATGGAATTATAAAATCACAGTGCTTGACTCGATTCAACCTAGAAATCTGAAGGCTTATAATGCGCAATTGACAAGCGAGTTCACAGGCTTGAAGATGAGGCGATTAAAAATCACTTTAAGTTCGAAGGATGTGGAGTTAAGATAAGTGACCGTGACTGCTTCCAGATGTTTTGTTGAGGAAAATTACTGAGTTTAAAATGCAGTAGACATATAAACAAAGATTACCTACCGACCTTATGATACCTGCAACCTACAGGCAGAGAAAACCTACATCATCAGACCTAATACCCAACCTATCATCACCCTATAGACCAGCCTTTCCCAAAGTGGGCGATAACGCCCCCTTGTGGGCGCTGCAGGCCTGTAAGAGACCCAGAAAAAAAACGTATTTTAATAGTTATTAGTATTCCTAGATAGGTCATTTTCGTGGATAATAGACCGCGGGCAATAATTTTTTAACAAGATTTTGTTAAATAACCCGATTTGTGCATGTTTAATCTCCGCTACTATAGCTCACAAAAAAATGGGGGCGCTAAAAATAATTTATTCTCAAAGTTGGCAGTATACAAAATAATTTTCGGAACCCCTGCTATAGACCCTCCACCACCTCTCCCTATCGATAGACCGATGACATTTTAAAGCGTAGGAAGTCTGAATGAAGTCTGACTTTTCGTTGTATGAAACTTTAACCTGTGAGGACTCTAAGCTGGTAATAGATTTAATCATTGTGAGTCACTGCTGCCACGTTTGGGATGGCTCGGCCAAACACCAGCTCTCAGCCTTTGGCTCGATCGAACGCAGAGCTTTCAGGCTTATAGGTGAGCAACACATGGCGGAGACTAGGTTCCAGAGTCTCGAGCACCGTCGTAAAGTCGCATGCCTTTCGTTCTTCCATAGGTTACATTTCGGGGAATGCTCTCAGGAACAACACGATCTGATCCCACCATCTCCTTTTTATCATAGGACGAGCAGGCGCACGGCTCGGTACCGGCTATATTCATACTAAACGTTTCAGTTCTACCTTTATAATGCGAACTGCTGAGGAGTCACATACACTACCGTCGGCTGTCTTTCCTGAAAACTATAATTTGGGTCCCTTCAAGGCTAGAGTGATTAGGTGCCTTCTAGACCTTTGTACTCCATCTTCGGCCACATCGTCACTTACCAACAGGTGAGATCGTAGTCAAACAAAAGTAGTACCTGTTTGGACAAACCATAATTATTAAATTCCAGTAATTCCATCAAAATCAGCAACATTTGATACAACAACTTATAAAATTCAAGCAATATTTGATAATCTTGGATACTGGCATAGATCTGGTTACGAAGATAATTTGAAATAGCCGTGGCAAAGTCGATCAGTATGATTCGAATACCTTTTAGTACTCGTTACTCAATAAAGTATTAATTACTACTTTTAATGGTGTCGATCGAGCAATTACTTGTTTTATAATATACGCGGTTTTGCGGTCGTCATATACCTACGTAACGTGATGAGATTCTTGTGTTTGAGCATATGGAACAACTCGAACCTCTAGATGGAAGTAAGGTTTCTATGTAGAATCGCTATAGACACATCTGATTGTTTAATATTTCTATTCCAATTTAACATTACTTATGGAGTTTCTGTCGTTTCCTCTTCAACTAAACAAAATTGTCTTGAAGCTTTTACAAATTGATTAGGTCATAATGTGGATTTATTTATTATGTTAAGCTTGCCAGTCTCTTCAATTTTCTTTCACTTCAATAACAGTTTCTGCTGTAGGTTTGCTTATTTTATTTATAAGCCGGAAGTTTCCCACTGCAAAGGCCTCCCTTCCCTCTTTCCAATAATTTATATCCTGAGCTATTTGTGGCCAGTCCTTGTTGTGGGAGTCAATCTCATCCCGCCATCGCCGTCTGGGTCTACCACGTGGCCGCCGCGCGTTCGGAACCCACTCTGTTGTATCTTATTAGCCCAGAGGTCCCTGGGCAGGCGGCTTGTACTATTATTTAGTAGCAATAGGTAGAGCTTTTTTGTGAAAGAGTTCGTGCGGGGAAGTACTACCACCATACCTATTTCTGCCGCAAAGCAGTAGTGCTCGCATTACTATGTTCCGGTTTGAAGGTTGCCAGTGAAATTACAGGCACATGAGACTTTTCATCTTTATGTCTCAGGGTGGCGGGCGCAGTGCAATGCCACATAGGGTGCGTCCAAGGTGGACGTGACCTATGAGGTAATGCACTGTTCATAGGCAGAGGTTACCGCTTAACATCGGATGGGCCGTCTGCTCGTTCAGTCATTCAAGTAGTATTAAACAAAATAAAAAGCACTGTGATGCGGCTAACGTATCCTTCTGTAGGTAAAATGGATCTACTGATCGATCTGGTATTGGAGTCAGCGCCATATTGTTGTATTATTGCAACGTTCAACTCAAAGACTTCCTATCAAAGTTTAAATGAAAGCCAACACACTATTTCAAAACGCTGCTACTTGCAATTGCTCATTAAAACAACCTTCCACAGCACAGACCTCAAATGGAATGTACAGCCTGTATCCATAATATGTGAAACAACCTAAAAACTGGGCTAATTAAAATGGTTGCACAATTCCTTCGATTCAATACGACATTAGCGATAGTGTTGCAAAGTCGCTCTTATAAAAAGGTTGTCTATTTATTTATTACACGTATTTAATTTACTAGGGTTTGCCTTTGACTTTGCAGTTACTAAAGGCGATAATGGATGGATGGGACAGGCACGGGACCGTGAGACACAGGCAAAGATATTAGTACAAGTAGTTGTACTAATATTTATTCCGTGCCTATACTCATCTGGTGAAGTCAGGCTGTGGAGGATGACGATAAAAGGCGATAATAGACCCAAAAATGCAATAAAGATCTATCTTATAAAGCCTACTTCTTCTAAACGGATGGCCAAATAATTTAGTTAAATATATAGTAGGTAGGTATAATATAGACAAGAATAGAAAAATAAGTGCATGGTTTACACAAAAAAAAAAGCCTGCTGCTTCCAAACACCTGGAGTTCATGATTAACGATTCTTTCACAATACTAAAGGCAATTTATAGGTTTGTAAAAAAGAAGTTTACATTTTTGAAAAAGAACATTTACTTGAGACTGTTGCGGTTTTTCGTGATTTTCGCTCACTATTTGTTTCGCGTGCTCTGTTCTGCCCCGCTCTTACTAACCTGAACTTTAGTGAGTTAGATAGTGACGGAATTTGGGGTGACTAATCACGTGGTATGCAGTATTATGATTTGTTGCTTTGTGGTGCCTGACAAGGTCTTTTTTCAATAGTTATAAGTCGCATGAAGATATCTAATTGAACTACAGGGATAAAAAAGTTTTAACAGTTCTATGTGACGTAACAGTCCTATACAACAAATGGGAGTTACCGAAATTTTATCTGGAATACCTTGTAATATTTTATAATTAACTGCAATGGAGGCCGGATGCTATAAAATAAAATCAAAAACGCGAGGTCTTATGACGTCTGTAACTAAAACTTCTTATCAATATTGTTCCGATCCAGTTTATACATTTTATTAGAATCCAATGGCTCTTGCTTTGTTGTAAATATTATATGGACTGGATTGATCTACATCAATAAAAACCAGCCTTGTATTGCGATTCTGTTTCATATAACTGGGTTGTTCTCAATTTGGCCGGTTAAATGTGTCCCAATTTTGATGAGGTCCATTTTGGGTAAATTTTTGTTCTAATAGAGTAAAATTGGGGTATTGTTGTGGCGCGTGTAAACTTTTGTGCTGTGGTGTGTCCGGCCTAAAAATAGACCCCACCGTCTCCTCCCGTGGATGTCTTAAAAGCCGACTAAGGGATTACCCGGACATGTTGATAAGATACGTTGGTATAAGATTTGTCCTGGCTGCTAGCTTATTTATGGAATGTGTTATTACTGGGAAGAAAGCGTTAGCCAAGTCAGTTGTAGGAAGCAATGGCGGCGATGAGCTCACCACTTGTCACGTCCATATTCCAGGATGGTTAACCCACTGTGAAAAGAGGCCCATCTCATGGAGGCTGATGGTAGAGCCTCAGCTCTGCCTACCCTTTCAGGGAAAAAGGCATGTGTCTATGTATGTAGTATGTATTAATTATACCAGTCACTGCAACGTTCTTCTATCTATAAAATATTGCAAAGTTAAATAATTCACCACATAATATTTCAGGATTTTTCAAAATAACCCTTTAAAGGGGTAAAGGGGGGTGTACATCATCGCAGCAAACCACGAGTATTCAGCTAGTTACTTATTTAATTATTTTGGATACCTAACCTACGAAGCAATTTTACCCGGCAATTTATTTTTTATTTTTTATATAATATAATTATAACTCGAACAATATGAAGGCTCATCAATAGAGTATAAAACGAGGTCACTGCCCGCGTTCGTCTGTCTGTTTGTCCGTTCATTGATTTTGATGCGGACTCGCACTCTTTCCAGAGTGCTTCTTGTTTCTTGGCTTTCACTATTATTTAAAGAATTTTTTCGACAAGGTTAAGACTTAGTATTCAAACTTTTCGTCCGAAGCCAGGACTGGTATAGTATCCGATAAGCTCATTATCACAATATCTAACACAACAAAATCCAAAATCAGTCCAAGAGTGCTCACATGATCTCTATCACAGCTTATAGTTACTATGTACCACACGCAACTTGTAAGCGTGTCTCACAAATACCGATACTTTGCGTCACACGCGCATGCCAGCCGGTTAAGAAACAACTAGTCATTCCACCTCCAGGTGGTAAAGACAAATAGACGAAGCCAGAAGGTTAATTCTCGTAATCGTATTACATACAACCACATTGAAAGTCAACCGCATCAAGATCGGTGAACGAAAACTGAATTGAATCGGTATTCTACTCCCTAATTACAACAATTTAGTCTACAGATCATGTTTCTAAGTAATGTCTAAGTAAGCACCTATAATTGTACTTATGATATAGGTATCATTCTATTAAATTATGTGTGTATGTGTTTATTTATTATTTCTGTCCCTATATTGTAGTTCTTCTTCGTCGTGCATGTCGATGGTGGATCTTTGTTTTTTTAATTTATATATCTTGTTTTAGTCAGAATGTTGCCACTTCCACGGCGTTGTCAGATGCAGGGTATGTGTCACTCAAGGTACAGGTGTTGGGGCACATTATTGTACTAATATTTATTATGTGACATTGGGCAAGTCTTTAGTCCCTATTGTAGTAAATACCGTTATATTTAGTTTATATTTAATGCTCCATAATCTATCCTTGAATCAAATTTTCGTGCACTACCTGTAAATTATTTTCCGCAATACACAAAGCTTAGCTGAAAGAGAATGCTATGTAGCATTAAGTTCGCCTATACTTTATAGGCGAACACTTCTACAGTACTTTTTAAGTTATGCAATAAATAATTTTCTATTTATCTACCTATGTTTCAATTAACTTTAAAACTCTATTTTGACGTGTGACGTGACTGGATTGATTATGCCGGATTAGCTTCGTTCAAGTTTAAGTCACATTTCGATTTAATTGCATTTGTCAATTGAGGAAAATACCATTCGTGACATTTATGACATCAAATTCAAGACTAGATCGGAACATGATCTGAACTTTATGTTAACTATTTTGAACCCCCGACGCAAAAACGACGTGGTGTTATAAGTTTGACGTGGCTGTGTGTGTGTGTGTCTCTGTGTGTGTCTGTCTGTGGCATCGTAGCTCCCGAAAGGATAAACAGATATCGTTTTTTTTTTGTTTGATTGGTGAATATGTCTGGAGTGTTCTTAGCAATGTTTGATCAAAATCGGTTCAGCCGTTTCATTGCGTTGAGGGTTTTTATAATTTTTACAAAATTCATTACACGTTTACCACGAGAATATGTCTTCCATTGTCTATTTTTTTTTATCCAATATGTAATAAGTATATTAAGTTAACCCTATGGTATAGGGTACATGAGATGGAAAGATGAACTCAAATAAAATAATGATGAAGAATATAATTACTCTGGCAGGACCATAGGTACTTGAATATAATTACTCTGGCAGGACCATAGGTACTTGAATATAATTACTCTGGCAGGACCATAGGTACTTGAATATAATTACTCTGGCAGGACCATAGGTACTTGAATATAATTACTCTGGCAGGACCATAGGTACTTGAATATAATTACTCTGGCAGGACCATAGGTACTTGAATATAATTACTCTGGCAGGACCATAGGTACTTGAATATAATTACTCTGGCAGGACCATAGGTACTTGAAAAGAAGAAGAGTTGCTCGAGACAGAAAATGGGAAATTCTAGAGAAGGCTTTTGCTAATAGGCACACTGAAATACACGAGATATTTTTTTACACAAGTAACAAAAATACCACAGGTATTTCAGAATAAGAGAGCTAATTACTATAATTAATGTTAAGATAATAGAATAAAAACAATTAAATAGGTCTCAATACTCGTAGTCAACAATAGCCACATTTTATTAAATGAGAAAAATCTGCAATTTCGCAATAGCAGAAAATGTGTGTATGTTTTGTCAGCAAACAAATATCAAACAATACAAAACTATAAAGTTTTGCGAAAAAACTAAGCTGATTAAAAACCCTTTGATATAACATCGACGTAATTTTACTTTGGTCGAAGTGATATAAGAAGTGACAGGCCGTTTTGTATCTCCGTTCATTCAGAAAATAACTAGTTTTATGGAAGTCAGACCTACGTAGGTGTAGGTACCTACCTACTATATCGTGAATTCCAATCTTGGTAGCATTTACATACATACACACGCTTTTTTCCCCGAAAGGGTAGGCAGAGCTTCAAATGGGCCTCTTTTCACTGTGGGTCCATCATGGGAAATAGACGTGACAAGTCGTGAGCTCATCGCCGCCATTACTTCCCACGACTGGCTCCCAGTAATAAATAAGCTAGCAGCCAGGACAAATCTTATACCAACGATTCATTATAGCATTTATAGCTATTTATTGAAATAAAAGTACGCAGAGCTTTAGTTGTTTTTAGTTATTTGAGTCGGTAAAATTGCTTTGTAGGTTAGGCATCTAAAATAATGAAATAAGTAGGTAACTAGCTGAATACTCGTGGTTTGCTGCGATGATTTACCTTTACCCCTTTAAACGGTTATTTTGAAAAATCCTGAAATTTGTGGTGAACTTTGCAGGTTGAGCGCCATCTGCGCTCACCAAAAGCCCGATAACGCAGTCATGACACCAGGAGGCCAAATGCAATTAAGTCAAATAAAAAAAAATAAAAAAAATGTGAATTATTGTAAACCTTCAAGAATAATGAAACATGCGTTAGAAGGTTCCCATACAAACTTTAACAGATAAAAGGTCAATGGTTTTTTTTTTTAACTATGTAGAGATAGCCTCTAAATAAGACCAATCAGCTGCTGTATGCTCTTATTAGGTTTATAGATAAAAATATCAATTTGATCTAAAGTGTATATATTCTGTGTCTAAAGGCAATAAAATGCTAGTGTTTTTGAATTTGTCTGCCAACAAGATCTTGAATGAAGGTACATACAAACAGGCTCCATTGTTTTAGCTATGAGTTATAGCCGAGTAACAATACGCACTAAACAATACGTCTAGTAATGTCAGGATGTCAGACAACCATCTTTTTTGCCGGTAAAAAATCGTATAAGATCATGCCAGTCTCATTATTATCATTTCCTGGTGTATCTAAGGAGTAGTTATTCCAAACATTAATTACTAGCGCCTCGCCCAGGCTTCGGACGGGTAGATAAATGGATTGATAGATTAAAACTTTATAGTACACAAAAATAAACACAATCATCATCATCAACATCATCAGCCCACTCTAGTCCACTGCTGGACATAGGCCTCTCCCAATACGCGCCACTGAGCCCCGTGTTCGGCTTTTCTCATCCACTTTCTGCCGCCGCCTTTCGTAAGTCATCGCTCCACCTAGCCAGAGGGTGCCCCACGCTACGTTTGCCAAGACGCGGTCTCCCGAAAACCAAAACACAATAGGATTAACTAAATCAAATTACAGTACAATGGGCGGCCTTATCGCTGAAAGCGATTTCGTCCAGGCAACCTTTGGATGGACAAAGGTAGTGTCGGGATGAATAGACAACATCCCCCACACTCACCTCCATTGCATCCATCCACACATAATTTACCATCCAAAATCGCCTGGTACATTGGATAAAAAGTCTTCGCATTGCTGCTGCGCCCCGCATAGGTCTCGATCCCGTGGGAATATCGGGATAAAAATGTGCCTATGTGTTATTCTGGGAATCCAGCTACCTCCATATAAAATTTTATCGAAATCCGTCCAACCGTTTCATCGTGAAGAAGTAACAAACACACATACACACTCAAACTTACGCATTTATAATATTAGTGTAGATTAATATTGTGAATATAATTTATTAGTAATTGATTTATTTTTAACTGATTGTTAAAGGTGACTCACGTATTCATAGTAATATGTTAATAATAGGTCAGTGATAATATTTATTTTCAATACCGTGCCTACTGTCACTAAGCACTTTATGACAGAAAAAGTACATGAATGAAAACAGACTTTTGTTTGAAATACCTTTTTAACTTTTTGTTCTTTCATTGTCGGCCACATAGATCCTTTCAGTTCAAAGTCAAAATAACTTTATTCATTAATATCACAAGGATCATTATGAATAGTCTTATAAACTAAGTTTGACTCCTGATCCAACACGACCAAACCTATAGAAGAATCAGGCAACAAACACGGCGCGCGCTCTAATAGATGATCCTTCTTACTACCAGGCGGGAAGCGCCTGTGTGGTGCCTCATAACAAGGAGAAGCTGATTCATATAAAGAGGACTCTGGCATAACGCAGACCAAGAATGAACCAGTGATTCGACAAACATGCGCTTGTATAACCACGTAAAGTATTTCCTGATAGAAAAAGATGTAGAATGCTAAATAGGCTAATTACAGCATTGAAGGGGCGTTTAGGAATGGGAGAAACTCGATTAAAAAGTGACGTTTCCCATGTTGTTAGGTATTAGATCTGTGGTAATAGGCACAAGTTGTGTCTAGGAAAAGTTGAATAGCAGTTACCCGCCACGGAGGTATCGCATACTGTGGGTTTACCATGAGTTTACACAATCAACCTCCTGCGAACCTTCGCCCGCCGGCCGCCGCGCCACAGAGGTCGTCAAAACATTACATTACCTATATTTATGCTGATATTGCAAGGTAATTATTGATAGGCTGATATTTTAGTAGTAGTAGAGCTTTTTTGTGAAAGAGTTCGTCCTGGGAAGTACTACCACCATACCTAATTCTGCCGCAAAGCGTAGTGCTCGCATTGCTGTGTTCCGGTTTGAAGGGAAATTACAGGCACATGAGACTTTTCATCTTTATGTCTCAAGGTGGCGGGCGCGGTGCAATGCCACATAGTGCGCGTGCTAGGTGGACGTGACCTGTGAGATAGTGCCTATGAACAGTGCCTCTGCCGCAGAGGGTACGGCGGGCAATCTGCTTGATCAGTCATGCCAAGTTGTACAAAAAAAAAGAAGATATTTCAAGGTAAAGAAAGGCGGTTGATCGAAGCGGCTCAAAACTGTACGTCGTGGCATCCTATACCCAGCAGTGGACTTCTACTTGCTTTGATGATGATGATGACGATAGCACTGACACAGTACTTGTGGGAGGCTAACTAATGTAACTACATGACTAATCACTCATTCAATTACCGTTCTTAAACATAGCATTAGTTTTAATGGACACAAATTAAAAGTTGTAAGCCCAAATTACATATTTTAGTGTAAAATCAAATTAATGGATTGAGCAATAAACCATTAAGCAATCTTCAAGCGACAACGAACTATTACTTCATAGAACACCAACTTCGTGTTAGAAGATTTTCAAGCAGTTCAATTACTTTTTTTCCCAACCTCCCCGGTGGTTTGTAACCTTTTCTCCATCTGCCCCGGTACCGAAGCCGGGCCACCGGGGCAGATGGGACTAATCGTTTATTTCAAAAAATTCGTTATATGCCCTAGTAAATGCGTCATCTATATAAGAAATAAATTAATAATGCTGGACAGTTCACACAACATTATCTAGCCCCTAAGCTAAGCGGAACTTGTGTTATGGGTGCTAGATAACTGATATACACGACCGAGACGACCTCTGCGGCGCGGCGGGTGAAGGTTCGCCTGCAATGCAGGATGTTGCGGGTTCGATTCCCGCCTCGGAACAAATATTTGTACGATCTGCAGATCAGGGTGTTTTGGGGTATTTTCAACGTATAATAAAAAATATCTGTCTATGTAATGTTTGTATTAAGTATATCAGTTATCTAGTACCCATAACACAAGCTCTGCTTAGCTTGGGGCTAGATAACGTTGTGTGAACTGTCCAGCATTTTTTTTTTAATACATTATATTTTTTGTTTTAATTATAAATAGAAAATACCCAGAACACCCTAACAAATATCTGCAGATCGTACAAATATTTGTGCCGAGGCGGGAATCGAACCCGCAACCTCCTGCGTCGCAGGCGAACCATCACCCGCCGCTACAGAGGCTGTCATCTATGTGTACTACTTCTACTCCGTGACGAACAGCTTGCGACACCTTTCGGTACATCTACTCTGTGTCAGCATGTGAAATTACGCGTTCTCTCACGCGCCTCGCTATCTGATACGTGATCCGCGAGCCTACCAGATTCACAGCGATTAGCGTTTCGTAAGCGACTACTACCTAGTAAATTACTTAGATAAGACACTTAGGAGGCGGGATGGCTCTCAAGCTTTTTAAAACGAGGTTTGAATCGAAGGAGATCCAGCTAATTACGAATGAATTGTGATCACGCTAACTTTGAAGTTTGTTACCATAACAAAACCGTTCACGTTATTTCGTACGTCTGGATTGAGGGATACTTGCGACTGCGAGAAATCTTCATACAAAAAAAAAACTCACGCCGCTCGAAAAAGCGGGTTTTCATGAATATCTCTTAAAATATAGATATGTTTACAAAACCCCTACAGTAATCCCTCGGCTTTGTTGTATTGATTTTATTTATCTATTTTTTTCCCAATAATATGCACCATTTGAATAAACAATCGAATCTAGGCAAAAAATTGTCGTAACTTAGGTTTATTTTTTTCTATCGAGATAATAATAAAATAAATCCTATCGTGTTTCTTGTACAGTGATCCCTCGGAATTAAAATGTAGTATCCATGCATATTTTTTATTTGAATATTGTACTTGATTTAGTCTGTTAAAAATCAAATCTATGGTTACGAGTTTTTCGGCATACGGTATGCTGCATACCCCACCTTAATCTGCAAAATTGCAGGTATTATCACAGAATAAATATTAGTACAAGTAGTATTATTCTGTGTTTCAGGTTCTGGTTTTGTTTTGGTAATAACGTGCGATTGGGGCCCTGGACAGCTCCATATCCTATTTGGTGCCGATAAGACCAAATTCAAAACAAATTCTCGATGTAATTTTTATATGCTGGATAGTTATCAGGCACATGAACACGTCGGTCTTGTCAATCAGTAAGACAGCCAGTGAGCGATCCTGAATTACCTATCCTGCTGATGAAAACTTCAAAGCCTAACTTTTTCTGAGGTTATAAGTAGTTTTTTTTTATAAGCTTTAAACTAGCTACTCAAATCAAATCGCTTCTCGCTATGACGATGGACACCAACTGGAATTAGATTCCAATAAGGCACGTCTGTAGGTGATTGTTAACAATTTAAATCATCGTGCCTTTCCATTATTTATCGAATTTCAATTATTTTGCAGTCGGTTTCATTTACTATTTCTGCCTACACAAGTTTTTGTTTCGTAAAACGGGACTTTTTTTACGTAGCAGTATTTGGATTTCGGTGAAAACTTTCAACTCTTATTGAGGCTTACCCCGAGGGCAAAGTCGGCAGTGCCAACGAACATCTTGGAAGCAGCAGATTCAAGGATTGGGAGTTATGTACTAGATGTTGGATTATTTTAGGCTTCTCAATATTAAGGCGATAATATACCGAAAACTGCAATATAGACCAGACCTATCTTAGAAAGCCTAATTCTTCTCAACAGATGGTCCAAATAATTTAAAAAAACATATAATAGGTATAATATAGTAAAGAATAGAAAAATAAGTTTTATTTTAATTTGCTGTTGCTACTGACAGAAAAAATAACCTGTAGTTTACACAAAAAAAAACCCTACTGCTTCCAAATGCCTCAAAGCGATTTTAATGATTCTTTCATATCTAAGTTTATACAGAGCAGTACTATTATTTATTCTGTGACAGCAGTGGATGAAATGGCGGTGGATGATGACTATGATTCTCATTCAAGCAAGTAGGTAATATTTTATTATTATTTTCTATGAAAGATTCTATAACAGCCAAGTGCACAGCTGTCAACAGAGGCGGGTTTCCGCATGTTTTTGCTGCAATTTCGCGTTATTCTTGCATGGGAGCGCTGCTTGGGAACCGCTTACAATTAGCTATGTATGTAACAGTTAATTGTATATTGTAATGTATTGGTTTATTCAATGGCCTTGGATCTAGGACGTCGGGAAAGTTTAAAAGACGATAAAGAGATCCGTTTCTTTGGAAATTTGCAAGCACCTGATATTGTGCCCCCTTTTGTAAATCCTTAAAAGTTTAATTGTGTTTACACAGAGCATGCTGTTACATAAAGATCACTCAAAAAGAAAATAATAAATTGAATTGATTGTGTCAGAGTTGGTGTTGGCATTTCAATCAGCGAAGTTATTCAAAGCACTTTACTTAGACCGGAACAACCATAACTTTGCAAATTCTAAAGAAATTTAAGAAGTGGATTCGATAACATCAACTCGGTCGCATTTATGAGTAAAACAGGTTGCTGGAACCTAAACCACCGGTTTACAACAGTGCAAAATGTTAGTAGTTAGTGACTTTGTGTATTCTGGGCCCATCCAAATCACGCTAATATTGAAGTTACACCAAAACATAAACAAAACCAAAACCGATACCTACGTTACGTTACGCCCATTTCTTATCACTAATCATTTGACTTTTTTTTAATAATATCTGAGCATATTTATAATTTGAATATTGTACTTTATTTAGTTAGTCAAAAATCAAATCTAAGATTGGTGATTTTTCGTTGTAGAGAAAAGGTCGAGGGCTCAGCCACGCAATTTTTTAGCCTCTCCATTGAATACTGCTGCTATGATACTCGGAAGCTATATACCTATCCGTTGTTCCCAAGCGACCAAAAAACAATAAGTGCAAATGAATAAGAACGAAGAAAGAGAACAGCAATACAACCACCGAGAACTCGTTACTTTTAGGTCAACAGTTCAAACGTCCCGAAAATATTGCGATACCATATAATATATCAGCTAAACCAAACCAAATATAAACCTAAACCAAAAACGAAACCGTTAGTTTTTTGTGCGAATAAGTATACTGAAAAATGGAATGTATTTAATTTTTAATTGCACAATGTTTTGCCAGAGGGCAATGGAACGCAGCATTTTGGGTTACAAGAGAACCGACCATGTTAGAAACACCACGCTGCGTTCCCTGACCGCCAGCCAGGCTTAAATGGGACTGGGCGGGGCACGTCAGTCGAATGCTTCCCAACAGGTGGGCGAACATCAGCACACCCTGGATACCTGAAGGACGGCGACCTCGGGGTCGGCCGAGAAAGCGTTGGCGGGACGATCATGTAAATTTTGAGGAGTGGTGGGAGAACACAGGGACAAGTGGATGAATTTGGGAGAGACCTTTGCCCTGCAGTAGGACAATATAGGTTAGGGAAAAGAAAAGTTAATACCTATTCCAATTACACGACGCTCAATTGGAACCTAAGCGGATATCCTTGGTTCACTCCGAGTCTCAACTGTGCTGGGTTGCCAACGCGGCAGCAAACGCTGAGTTGGGGACCCTTTTGTGGCTTACGTCGGGCACACACACAAATAGCTATAGTTTTTGTTCCTGTGTAAATGTTTTTGTTTTAGTTTTTATTTAGTTCTTATCCTGTTTGCTTTTTTGTTAGTGTGTCTTTTTTGTATAGTCACGAATAAACGTTTTCTTTCTTTCTAACGATAGCGCGAATGGACAGTAAAAATCAGCGGCAACCTGCTTTATACATGAATCGACCAAAAGGCGTGGCGAGATTACCATGCGAGGAATTTACATAAAAACCTCAAGTTATGTAAGAGAAAGCTGGAAATGTTTAGCGTTATGCTAACCATGCGAAAGTAGTTGCGAAATTTTAATTTGCTTTCGTTGGAGAAGTTTAGTTTGTGATTTGAACTGTTAGGGTGATGGCCGTGAGAAAACTGAGAACCCTTTTATTCATACGTTTCATCATCATCATCATCATCAGCAAGCTTTAGACTTCCACTGCTGGACAAGGCCTACCCATAGCGTAGCTCTCTTATGAACTTTGGCTGATTCTCTCTAGCATCTTATTTTTTACTGCCAACCTAAGGCTTTTTAGTTGGTTTTCCTGTTTTCTTTGAATCATCTTCCACTTGTTCTCGAGGCACCACACAGGCGCTCCCCACCTAGTAGTAAGAAGGATCATCAAATAAAGCCGAGCCGTGTTTGTTGCCTGATTCTTCTATAGGTTTGGTCGAGTTGGAAGAGGAGTAAATTTATTTTATAGGACGATTCAAAATGATCCTTGGGTTTCAATGAATAAAATACTTTTGACTTTGACTTTGACCATAAAATGCAATGGGGGGATTTGCCATAGTCACTATTAGTCACCACGCTTGGCAGGCGGATTGGTGATCGCTGTAATGGATGCTGCTGCCCATCCCCTGAAGCGACATCCATAGGAGGAGACGGAGGAGTCTATTCTTAGGCCGGAGCAAATGCTGCAATGCGCAATTTTGTCAACAGTGATCAAGATGTTGTCTTGAAAACGGCCTTGTGACCAATGGTGAAAGTATCATGGAGTTTTTTTTTTCGAATGGATTTGGCTGTGTTACCGGTCTTTTGGTGAGCGCAGATGGCGCTCAACCTGTAAACTTAGGATGGGGCAACGAGCACAAGGGCACCACTTAGGTACGGACCTCGGCTTGGGCTGTTGCCAGGTTGGGGAGGATCGGACAAAACGCCCGGGAACATGCTTGTACCGGTTTAGGCGTAAGGTATAGAAGGTACTTAGAAGGTTCGTCGACCTTGCCGGCGAGTTCGGTGCAAAGGTGGAGTGCTATCTCTGTCTTGATTGGATGACGTCACTACATCCAGTAGTGATAGGGTCATCGGGATCACCAAGAACATGTCTTGGTCTACGGAGGTATTCATAGAGTTTGATTTCGTTTGCGTGCAAAAGGGCTTAGCCTACCGGTACACTAAAACCTCTCATCACCAGTTTATTGGTCGAGCGAAGCGATTGATGACCACAGAGTCCAAGCTTGGACGGAGTACCTCATTATGAACGTAACATTGTAATTGTAACCTCTGCAATCAAAACTTACAATCAACCGGAACTTCCTGTCAATAGTAACTGTTTCGTTTGTCCAAATATGGTAAGGAACACAAAAACCAAGTGGACAAGAAATACTTCTTATAAGGAACTACCAGGGTTGCAAAAAAACGGTTTTTTTTCTGGCTTGAAAAAAAACCTGAAAAAAACCGTGAAAAAAAACAGTTTTTTTCTGGAATATGTTTTTTTTCATAAGTACGGAATCTCTCATTTGTTCAGCATTTAATACTTTTAAACGATAGTTTTAGACTTTATGTTAGAACCAGAAGAACCAGAAGGAGGAACAGTTATGGACTTAGAAGACTCTGTATCGTCCGAAAAACCAGAAAAAGCTGACGATGACAGAACTAGTGTTAGGACTAGCAGCAGTGATGCTGATAGTTTTTTAGAATAATTTTGTTACAACATACATAAAATGTACGTACCTAATTAATTAATCTTGATTAGTTTTAAGTTACTTACGTAAATAAACCATGAAAAACCGCTATTGTCGTATTATTTGTTGGATTGAAAAAAAACCTTATTTAAAAAAAAACAAGAGTGCCAGGTTTTTTTTCATGTTCTTTTTCATGAATTTGAAAAAAAACGTTTAGTTTTTTTTCTATTTGCAACCCTAGGAACTACATAGATGACCCGCTAGCGACTTCGTCAGAAAACTTCCCCGCGGCGTATAGACAACAACCACGCCGTGAAACGAACTTTGAAACGACACCACACTGAAGTTTTACAAATTAGGGGTCCCATGTTAGCCTTGAAGTCCTGAAATTATTTTAATCTTAACAACTATACCATGAAACTAACTTTTACAAAGTTGAAACACGCTGTAATCTGGCTAAAACGTTATTTGTATTTTTTACAATAAAAACGTTCCCGTGCCATTTTTCATAAAAAAACAGATATTGCTGAAACATAATGTATGTTAATTTTATTTGAGGAATCTTCTTGTAAAATTTCAAGATTCTACAACTAACGGTTTCCGAAATACAGAACATTTTTGTTTTACGTTAGAACCCCATTTTTAACCCCTTAGCATGCGAATTTTCAAAATTCCTTTCTTAGTACAACCCTACGCATCGAGACAAACACACCCTCCTTTCAAGTCTCGACGACCAGCGGTTTAGGCTGTGCATTGTCACTCGGTCAGTCAGTCAGTCAGTCAGTCAGTCAGTCTGCCAGTCAGTCAGTCAGTGAGGACATTGCCTTTTTTATATAAGGAATATACAATGCGTATTGCAAGTGGTGACCTACGGCACTGGCACGTGGCCGCGTATAGGAAAGCTCAAAGTTGCTGGAGAGAGCTATGCTCGGAATTTCACTACTTGATTAGAATCCGGAACGTACAGATCCAGAATTAGCAAGTTGAAGTGGCAATGAGCAGGCCATATAGCTCGCAGAACTGATAACCGTTGGGGAAGAAAGGTTCTTGAGTGGCGACCACCACAAACCGGACGACGCAGAAGAGGAACGCCCCCTTTCAATGGACCAAAGACATTATACCTAGAGGTCGCAGGAAGGCGGTGATGGAAGCGGCTCAAGACTGTTCGTCGTGGCGTTCTATGGGGGAGGCCTATGTCCAGCAGTGGACTTCTGTAGGCTGATAATGACGATGATCTTTATACACGCTAGGCAAGCTGGCTAGCTCATTTAGTTGAGCCAGCGAGTATAGTTTTACCCAAAATATAAGTCCGGTCGACTGTTTCCGTTTGCGCAGAAAAGCGCAGACTGATATCCGACAGTAGCCGAACGTATAGCTCTGTCCCGCTCACATCTAAGAGTCGACTGGATGAACCAGATGCCGCGATTTTGCTGCGAAATCGATTACAAATAACAGCGCAAGATTATAGCACGCGATTGCTATTGGTAGAAAGAAGGTTCCCGCGCTGTAGAAATTGGTCCTAACTGAACCTGCGAATTGAACCTGCGCCGTAGGTACATCGGGGCGACTTATATTTTGGGTAAAACTGTACCAAATATTTGTCGCACTTACGTAATCGGACAGGTCTGATCAACAGTCATTGCTAAGTCAGGTGTTTTACTGATGCAATGTTTTATTATAACTTTGTTTGCACTTTATACGTGGCTTAACATAATATTGACTACCAAAATGGTTACTGAAATTGTAGGCCAGTCATATCGTACAAAAAAAACGCTGAAATAGGAATTATTGCGGTAAACTTGCTATTTTGCTATGTTATTTGGGTCCACCTAGATAGTATTTCTCCAGATTTGCAGCATTATTTACCCGACAGATATTACGCGGACTTGTTGATAAGATTCGTTGGTATAAGATTTGTCCTATGGCTGCAAGCTTATTATGGAATGTGTTATTACTGAAAGAAAGCGTTAGCTGAGTCAGTCGTGGGAAGCAATGGCGGCGATGAGCTCACCACTTTTCACGTCTATATTCCACGATGGTGCAACCCACTGTGAAAAGAGGCTCTGCTTACCCCCTTCGGGGAAAAAGGCGTGTGTCTACATATGTATGTATGTATGTATGTATGTATGTATGCAGCATTCTAAAATGTAAGCGCGCTGAGTTATTGTTGAAAAACCGCAATATTATTTCACTGTTTTATGTTTTGTGCAAAAAAAACGACATAGGAAGGCTCTGACAAGAAAGGTCACTAGGTATTATTTTTTTAAAGTAATCAAAATTTCTGAAAGCTTGATCCTTATTCCAATTTTCTAGGTCTCTCGTAAGATACAGGTTTCCCAATGTTCTCTACTTTTATACAAAACCCCAACCTCGTTCACCAGCTGGAAGTATTCTTGCAGCCAGATACCCTTCCAGAAGAGATCGAGAGTGCAGGCGAGGCATTTTTAATTGCTCTGTACTGTAGGGCGGAGATGGCCAAGAAGCTCTCAAAACTATGCGCTATATATACCCTTACTAAATAGCCGGATAGCCGACTTTTCTGACTGGCATGGCACATCACTATCGAACACCTACTCTGAACTGTGTCTATAGCATTGTAGGAGTAGGTAAGTACACATTATTACTCATTCGTAGGACGTTATTGATTATCTAAGGTTATTGGTTTTAATTTATTACCTACACCATGTTAATATTTAGAAGTCTGTCAATGAATATAGGTACCTATACCAAGCCTTTACCTACCAGGTGCACTTGCATTCAAGTAGGTAGGTAGGTATACCGACTGCCTTTGTTTTTGTATTAAAGGTGTGCAGAAAAATAAGTTTCTCGACTCTTGACCTTCACAAATGATTGTTACAGTGTTGTCCATGCAGGTAGGTAGGTATTTATGAGTCACTTCATACAAAAATACCTATTTTTAGGATCTCCAAATCCTTACCGTCTAATTTCATTCAAGATTTGAATAGGTAGGTATGTATATGGGTACAATATCAGGCTGGTAGGATGAACAAACAGTTTGTTTTTATTGTACACAGATTATAAGTAGGTAGGTACCTACCTAGGTACCTACCTACTTTTTATTAGAATCTAGGTACCTATGAATACCCTGCAGGTAGGTAGGTACCTACCTACCTACCTACCTACTATCAGCCATGTTGCATAATACTAAGGTGATTATATAATAATATACTTATGTCAGATGTGACACATCAACTTAATGCCTACATAGGTACCTATGTAACCTAGGTACTGTAAGATTCTTTTTTTTAAATCGAAGGTCAATTTGTCTAGTAAATTAGACTAGTTTACTAGTACCTGTGCTAGTACCTACCTAGTTTAGTAGTAGCACAGATAAAAGAATTAGTAGGTAGTAAGCTTTTTTGTGAAAGAGTTCGTCCGGGGAAGTAGGTACGCCCGCGGTGTCAGCTTTGATGCTGGCGTCAAACTGATAAATTCACTAAAAATTACTAGTAAAGGTTTTTTAGCCGAAAAAAAACCAGATATCATGCGACTATTTCTTAATGAATTGATCATACCTACTTTCGCACAAAAAAATTGCTAAGAATCGCTATTATCTCCATTTTACTATAGAGCCTTCGCCAAAAGGCCGAAAACTAAAGGCGGCCGGCTAACTAGCGAAATTACCATAGTTAGGTACCTACGTACCTACTACCACCATACCTATTTCAGTCGCAAAGCAGTAGTGCTCGCATTGCTGTGTTCCGGTTTGAAGGGTGCCGGTGAAATTACAGGCACATGAGACTTTTCAGCTTTATGTCTTAGGGTGGCTGGCGCAGTGCAATGCCACATAAGGCGCGCATGCACTGTTCATAGGCAGAGGTCACCGCTTAACATCAGGTGGGCCATCTGCTTGTTCCGTCATTCAAGTAGGTAGCATAAAAAAAAAAAAAAAAAAAAAAGTACATACCTACTAGGTAGTCTCCTTGTATTATTGTGGTTGGCACATAACAAGTCTATTAGATGAATAATAGGGTTGTAGCTAAGTACCTACCTAGGTACAGTAGGTAGGTACCTACCTGATGATCTACTTACTACCTACGGCCAACTATTTCAATATCGAATCTTTGCCTACGGCATCGAACGAACGGGTTCGGTAATAGGTAGGTACCTACGTAACATTGGGGTAAGAATCGCGCAAAAAAAAAAGAGCCGAAATTGAGTTGAGGCGAACGCACCACAACTTTTACTACATAGTACATTTCGTATCGCAGACTGATTTGTTTGACAGTGAGTTGAACCGATATCCGATAGCAATGGAACGTATCAGCTCAATCAGCAGTCAAAAGGTTTTGAACGAGTTCAACGAAGGAACTTTTTCTTGACCACATTGTGATCGCAAGCAGTTTTTTGTGAGTTCGAGTCGATCGTAATAGGTATAAACAAAATATGTATAAACAAATAGGTATAAATATGGGTTAAAACAAAATTTTAAAATCTGGCCTCTAACTGGATTCCAATATGATTTCGTACTTTCGTAGTCTCAGATAAATACCTAGGTACCTACCTACTTAACTGCTCGTAGTCATCATGCGCTATTCTATTACAAAATGCGAACAAACCTGTTTACTGTTTAGTACATTCCTCTAGTTTACACTTATCAAAATTCACCTTTACTTTTACAACAATTATGATGGAACCTCAAGTTAGAAAAATTCACTAAAGTTTTATCATAGAAAATGTTCAACGTCAACTAAAAACATTCACTTCGTCGCGCGCGAAACTTCACGGACTACGCGAAGACCACCGACTTCACTGCGAACAGGCGAAAGACTTGACTGGCCTGTCTAATTTCGTGGTACGCACACCGTTCGTTGGTCTTGCCAACTGGTCTGAATAAAGTGGCTAGGCATTCCACAAAACCGTTTCTCACACAAAACTTCGAGGAACCTATGTCGGTGATTATAAAACTGCTTAAGATAACACAACATACATATTATAGTTCTGATGCCACACTAGGATTCCATGTGTCTTGGGTATCAGAAACTACGAGTACCATGGTACCATAACACACAGACCCGGAACAAATATTTAGAGATCATACAAACATTGGTCCCGCAGCGGGAATTGAACCCGCAACCTTTCGCATCTCAGCCAGCTACTCGCCCGACGCGCTACAGAGGTCGTCTAGTCGAAGGTCGACTAGTGATGTTATGTTCAAAAACTAATTACAAAATGGAAATTTCCGGTCTTAGTGTACATAAGGGGGCACTGAGGAAAAAATAGTTTGCTCTACTGTTAATCCATGTCGGACTGTCAACATGGTACTAACAACAAATAATTTTTTCACACTTTATATCTCAAAAACGGTAAGTCGTATGGAAAAAATGCATCTATCGAAATGAAATGAAATGAAATCAGTTTATTTGCTAAAACATGGTAGAATACATGGAAGACCTTATGTTATAGTGAGGAGCACGTCATGTTCTTGCTTCACAAGCATATAAAATTGGTACCTACGTCTCTATTACATACATTGGATATAATAAATACTGGTCAATTCATTAATACTAATAAATTAACATTAATAAATGCCTAAGAAAAATGCTACATGATAGGCTAAAAAAACCTCAGTGCCCCTCATGTACATCCCAACCGAACCTTTTCATTAGTAAAAGCAATTTTTTGAAAACCCCTACAGCCGTCGATGGTCTTGGCATTTTCCTTGCAATAGATATACAAATTAAATAGATTACGGACTATCCTCAGGTCTCACTATAATTAAAAATATTCAAGCCCTAAATGCATTAAAATTCACTTCAAATCACAGACCCCTACGAGCAACAGTATACTTTGACACTAGGCTATATTGCCAAAATCTTATCAAAAACGGAATTAGAGTCCGCGCCACGACTGAAGTCTGGTGACTGGAGCGCTAGTTTGTATGCGCAAAAGTGCAAAAGCGAAAATCCACCTCTGTTATCCGTTAGTTCCTCAAAAGGCCAGTGTCTATAAGAGACGGTGACCACTTTATCTCAGGTGGGCCGTATACTAGTTTGCCTAAACGTTTAATAAAAAAAAAGAAAAAAAAGCTGTCGAACTTCAGTCGTGGCGCGGACTCTAGTTGACTTGACACTAGTCCCACTATCCCACTAGTATCATAAATGACAAAGATTCATACGATGTTTGAATATTTGTTACTCAATTAAGCCCTAATGGCTCATATTAATTCTGATTTCACTTGAAATATGGGCACTTTTACTTTTTTTTTTATAATGTCTGAAATAAACAAATTGAATTGAATAATGATCAGCCGTAATCATTTCGATGAAATTTGGTAAACAGATAGATTATGAATTTATGACCTGGATTGAGCTCTAGACTACTTTTTATTCTGGTAAAACGCATGCAATGCCGCGGGTTAGTAATCAATATTAAACAGCAAAATTAAATGTAGTTTCATTGTTTTAGATTTAGACAGCGATGATGTACTACAACTTATCAAAAACAGTATGAAGACAGCCAACAATAATTTTAAAATAGCAAACATTTTCGTGTATATTTGAGTTATACATATGAAAGAATGTATTGCTAGATTACTTTTAACCGTTGCTATGAAGAAGTGGCTTGATCTAGCGATAAAGTAGCCAAGTTGGCAAGTCCTGCTGCTTTTGGTTCTTGACTTGTTGCATTCTCCCTCCGAGATGGAGTATTACACAAACAAGTTTAGATAGCCGCTCAGCTGTCGTAAATAATGTGTAGCTAGCGTGTGTACTTATAAAACCGGATTATACATAAGTTTTATCAAATTTACTCAATTTACTCCTTTATAACTAAGTAATGAAGGTTTGAATTTGCTTGTATGGAAATTACATTTCCTTTCAAAGGCTGATAGATCTTTTATCTAAATTGTGGTTTGTTTAAAGGCAATAGAGTTGAGAATCGGTTGGTGTATAATTCATTCAATGAGCTCCTTAGAATGAGCCAATGTAGTCGTTAAAGTTAAGGTCATAATGAGTAAAATAGCTTGAGAATAAATCTCAAGTTGATCACCTCAAAGAAATGGCCTCGGTTGGTATGTGGTTGGACTGGTAGGTAGGTATCGAAAGCCCGCGCAGAATCTTGATTTTTAGGATTCGGTACTCAAAAGGTGCCAACGGGACCCTATTTTGTGTACCTACCATTATTTATTCTGTGACGCCAATACCCATTGCCTATATAGGTAATATCGGCATCTCCTAAAAATTTGTGACAGTCCGACATGGATTTAAAACACGCGAGATTCGAGAGAACATTGCTATAGCAGACTTACCTACATAAGTACCTACATAATGAATTTTTCAAGTAGGTAACTTATTTCACATCCTATATTGATAATAGGTAGTTTTGGATTAATTTAGTTATACATGTACCTATACAGTTATCAGGGTAAATCTATTATAATAAATACAAACCTATTTACCTATATGAATGATTATGAAATTGTTTTTATTTTGTTTGGTGCAAGTAGGTAGGTACCTACCTATTATTACTTCTAGAGTTACGTCACATCACAACATGCGGTGCGCCGCGCCTCCCTATACGTAGGTACCTACGTTGTGGCACAGATTACTTAATAGTTACTTAGTAAGTTGTGGCAGTATATATTCTGTGGTTGTGGTTAGGTACCTACCTACGTCCAAAGATTACGTCGTGAAAACTGTGACTTGAAAACAGAACCCTACACTAAGCGTTCCCACACGCATTTGGCCGGTATATTCGTGTTGACGTAACACACCTGTAAAAAGCGTCATTGTAGTACCTAAGTAGGTAGGTAGGTAGGTACCCTTTTAAGAGAAATGTTCGCAAAAAGAATGAGATAAGTACGGTTTTTGTTTTGTTTGGAACGACAAGAGAGTGCTTTTCCAACAAAAAATACCAAGGTACACACTTACCTACTCTCCTATCCTATTGGAAGAACAGCTGAGAAGAAAAGTAGACCATAATTATTATGTTAAACTTGCCATTTTCTTGTTATTTGTTTTGTACCTACTTGGGTCGAAGTCCATACCCATAAAATGAATCAAGGTACGTATTTGTATCAAACAAAATTTAGATCACCTTTATTTCTTCCTCCTGAACTATTGATTGATAACTTCTTACTTCTTAGGGCAAACTTCTGCTACCGCCATCTAGCGGTAACTTATTTGAATTGAGTTATCTGTTGATTACATTATTATGGAAAATTAGCCATTTGGTTTCTATTTTAAAATTAAAAACTCTATTGTTTTTTTTCTTTTGCTTAAGGATATGATTATGCTGTAAAACAGATAAAGATAAAGATAAAGATAATTTATTTGCTTAAACATATGTACAAATTGATGGTTTAAATATTAGTAGGACACAATAATGTTTGGCCGCTGCCGGCGTGCAAATGGAGAGGATGGCATGCTAATTTAGTTAGTTTAAATTAATTATTTTTACATAGAAAATTTAAAAACACAACCAATTAATTTAAAATAATATCATTCAAATTCCATTATTAAATACAATTATTATGAGTCTATGTTACATTAAATAAAAATAAAAATTAGACAAATTACTAAAAATACATTTAAAAAAAAAAAACAGGTAATAACAATGGATATAAAAAATTTAGTTATACTATTCAACGCTAGATGGCAATGTCTGGCGAAACGAAGTTTCAGTACAAACCATTTTCAAGCAGGGTTGTTTTCTTTTTGTAAGTTTATCAATACTTCTTCCCTATTATTGTAAAGGCATAGAAAAGGAAATAGAAATAGGAATGAAATATTTTACAGAAACCCGTAAATTGCCTCAGTCGGTTTGGTAAATAAATTTAGTTACACTATTCGATGCAAGATGGCGCTGTCTGGCGAAACTAAGTTTCAGCAGATTAGATAATAGTCACTTTAGTTACTAGTAGTTCTGCGAACTGTAGACCTCGCGAACACAAACTTTTATAAAACTATGCATTATGACGATCGGTAATATCAAACAAAGGCGAAAAATTTCGTCAACATGAATTGAAAAATACGACCTGTACCAACATACATACATACATCCGGACAGATAAAAGCAATTTTTGTCAGTGGTTGCAACGACTTAGCTCGCTTCGCTCTCTCGGTCTACTAGGTAGTACGCGGTGTTTTCGGATTTGCCCGGTCTGCCCGCTAGTCCCTAACTTACTGTGTGTTGTTTGTACTAATATTTATTCTATGGTGGGTGTGACTAATGATTGACAAGTAAAAGTTACACTTAGTGGAGCTTGATTGTTGAAAAAAGTATCCACAGGCTATTATTTTATCTGTGCCACAGGTCAATAGTCAATAGTCAATACTTGGACTTACTCCTTGCAAAGTAGATTTTATTTTATTTAGTCAAAAATAAAAACTATATTTTTTTTACTTTTTATTGAATTCCCTGTTACATCAAACAAAACATCAAACAATATATAAAAATTTACAATAGAAATAATATTAATATTATAGTACTATTAACTATATAGCCAAATAATTGAATTAGAGATCATTTTTGGAAATTAAGATTTTTGGTCAAATAATACATTTCAAATTACAATAGGAATTTCATATTCAATAATAAATATAGTACCTATTTATTACTGCAAAGGCCTGTAAGTCAGGCGTAAATGGTCGAACGTATGTGGGCCGCACACATGTGTGACTCCATCTACGCCTATAATTTGTAAAACATAGCTTTACTTCTGTACCAGCTGTCAGAGTAACATCAACGTCACTATACATACCACCAATAAAGACTATTCATACTACCAATAAAGACTATTCATGCCACCAATGAAGACTATTCGTACCTCCAATTAAGACTATTCATACCACCAATAAAGACTATTCATGCCACCAAAACAGACTATTCATACCTCCAATTAAGACTATTCATACCACCAATTAAGACTATTCATACCACGAATAAAGACTGTTCATACCACCAATAAAGACTATTCATGCCACCAATAAAGACTACTCATAACACCAATAAAGACTATATTCATACCACCAATGAAGACTATTCATACCACCTATGAAGACCATTCATACCACCAAAAAAGACTATTCATACCTCCAATTAAGACTATTCATACCACACGAATAATGACTACTCATACCACCAATAAAGTGGGTATGACATTTTCACGCGTACTTACTAACTTACGCGCAAAATACGGAACTTGATAGGCGTGATTTAGTTGACAGCTGTTACTAGGATCAAGCTACGTTTTACGAAGCATACCAAGAAGTATATAAGGACCAAGGTTCTATGTAGATCTTTTCTTAAACATGTTAAGGCCTAAGTTACGTATACCTACTGAAGAATTTGATCCAGATCTCCGTACTGAAACAGACATGGATTTTCACACTAGCATTGCATAGGCAAGGGCCATTTATCTCGAAGATACTTTTCTCGGCATGTTTGAGAAAAAACAATTTTCTTAATGTAATGTAAGCAAGGTATGGCTAGGACTTAATATAATTGCATGGTCTGGCACACATAACGCTATAGTTTGCTTAATACTACTCAGATCACAACATATGAATCCTTTGATATTTCTACCCCTTACAAAATGCATTATATAAATACTCGTACAATTTTGTAGCTATGTTTCTAAATAAGCTATAAATAATACTATATTTCCATACTACATTTTTATTTTTTACCCTTGGTCCCTCCAGTAGTCCCTGGAAGGTACCACGGGTATTTTTTTACCCATGGTTCCTCCTAGAAATACAATGCTGCAGAATTAAGTTTAGTTATTGTTTAAAATTTGTTTGTTTTAGAATTGTATAGTTGTAACTAAACAGTCAAAGGCATTATTTATAACTAGCGATTCGTCCCGGCTTCGGATAGTGTCGGGATGGAAACCGTCACACCCAGTCTACCTCAGCCCCCCCTGCATCTATCCACACACCAAATACCACCAAACTAGAAGAATATATATACCACAAAGAATTAAATTATCATGCCGACCTGCCTCATTATTTTGCAGTTGCCTGGTAATATTTTTGTATTTGTTTTTACACACTAACATATTTATTTACTTATTATAACATATTTACTAACATTTACTACATTTACTAAGACATTCTACAGTGTAGGCGAATTCTACGAATTACCTGAACTGTAGAATGTCTTTTTTGTCGTCACTAAATCATTTAAATGTCTAGTGTTATAATTTATATTTCTTGTTGTAGTGTTTAATGAATTAATATGCGATAATGTTTAAACTTGTAATATTTAAAATGTTAGGACTTGTAAAATTTGTATTTTATGAATAAATATTTGTATTTGTATTTGCATATTTATTTACTATTTAGTTTTATGTGCATGTTGTGTAGTGGGAAAAATTTAATAAATGTTCTTTCTTTCTATATATGTTTGAAAATTTACTCAAAGGAAAAATAGTCTGTTCGACTCCTATAGGATCTTAATACTTGTGATCCTATATACTATAAGATTAGAAACTACTTGAGTACAGAACTCCGTATTATGATTGTAGACTCACTTGTGCTTTCGTTGTTTAACTACGTTGACTGTGTTTATGGTCCCCGCCTACTTTCGAAAACATCTCGCCGCATACAGAGAGTCCAAAACGCTTGTGCTCGATTCTGTTTCAATGTTCCCCCACGTAGCCATATTACACCTTTCTTAAATCGGCATGATATGTTAAACATGAAGCACAGGAGGGACTTGCATCTCGCTGTATTGATGTTTGGTGTAGTAAAATGGCATAAGCCGCTTTATCTTTATTCCAAGTTAGTATGGGCTCGAGACTATAACAAGTATGCGGCCCGTTCATCATCAGTTCTATTACGAACCCCTCGACACGGCTCTGCTGCATTTCGTGGTAGTTTTCGCTTTTGTGCCACGAAGTGCTGGAACTCTCTTCCCCCTCCATTACGTGCTCTTCAAAGTAAGCCTTTCTTTAGGATTAGGTATAAAAAATACTTAGCAGACTTGCAAAAGTCTGTTCTGTGAATTAATTATAACTTGCCTTCTTATATTGATAGCTGTTTATGGCTGCTTCACGGAATCTTGACTATTTACCTATTTACCTATGACTATTTTACGTTTATCACTTTTGTGATTTGTTTTTTTTTTATTATTATTATTTATTTATTTTATATATCTTTGTGGGGGATTTAATTTAATTTAATTTGGTCTAATTTACGTAGCACTATTTTAATTTAATTTTATTATATTTCGTTCAAGATGTGTTTGTTTCTTCTTTTGATTTTATGTTTTGTTTTGGTAGTTTTTATTTATTTATTTTTATTTACATACATATTGTTTTTATTAATTTGTGGGTAGGTATGTATGTACCTTGTTTAATTCAGTTTTTTTCGTTCATTATGTTCGTGCGTCACCCTGAGCCTTGTGCTGAAAATCAGCGTTGTGAACTCGTTCACAGCACATGCTGAGCTCAAGGCTTTTTGTACAACTATGTATATGGCAGCGTTCCTCATGCGCATACGCTTGTTTTTCTTAATGTGTTTTTTTGTGTATATTTTTAGCTAGTCTATGTGTTTTTATGTTGCTGTGTACAGGTTGTATGAATAAATATAATTGTTGTTGTTGTTGTTGTTGATCCTGTGGAACTATGAACTTCTGCTCTCCTGGTACTTCGAAAGAAACACAAAGGAATGCCTTTACTTGACTAAGGTATAATTGTAATTCGGTAGCATTGTATATCTAGGAGGGACCACGGGGAAAAAAATACTCGTGGTACCTTCCGGGTACTACGGGAGGGACCAAACACATTTTAGTACTCGCAAAACAACTATGCGAGTGTGAAAGGATATATAAGGTGACTCAGAATTGGTGTTATTCAAACGAGGGTTCTACGCATAAAGAAGAGAAATATCAAAGATAAGTATACCAAAGGTGTTTTTATTTGGCAGTGCTCGGCTTTTACTTACGCCAGCTTCAATTATTTTAGCAAATTTAATGCAGTTTGAAAGGTTACATATCTAGTGGAGAAATGTAGTAAAAGACTGTCCATGCAATCGTGGGAAGCAATGGCGGCGATGAGCACACCACTTGTCACGTCTATATTCCACGATAGTGCAACCCACTGTGAAAAGAGGCCCATTGAGGCTTTGCCTACCCCTTGGGGGGATAAGGCGTGTGTCTATGAAATGTTACACTCTTTCCAAGTCTCCAGTCTCAGTCATGTTATAGCAAAGCAGTGGCATTTATTTAAATTTTCGTGGAAAATATACACCCACAGTCACGCAATACACTTTTATTGAATTTTACTACACTTGCTTAAAATGTCATCATAATCACACGTAATAATTGAAAAAAAATAAACATGTAAATTAAAATAATAAAAGCAGACGCGTCATAGTTTCCGCTCGAAACAGGTTTTATGTATTGTAATTCACTGCTATGCATTGGAACTTCTTTGGATAGTAACCCCTACGACTCAACCTCGTTGGAAATCAAGGATCAAAGGTCCATTTATTAGTTTGACCGAAGGGAAGTGACATTAAGTTAAACCTAATGCATAGATCAAAAACTACTATATAGTACCTAATGTACTATGTGCGTCGGTTTGTGCATGCGAACTCCTTGGTACTTGTAGCTAACATCACACCCGCAAAGATGTTTGACGAGTACTGTATTCTTATAAGTACATAGAAACATTTAAGACTAGACCATACACATCACCTATATATTTAACCGACATGTCACCAAAAAAGGGAAGTTATTTGCAGTCTACTATAAATTCATTATGTTCCCTTTCCTAATACTTCACAAATTTCTTAAGTTTCTAACAATACAAATAAAATTACATTATTTTCGTATCACGGGCCATAGATAGTAGATAGGGCCATTGGAATTTTCTCGGAATATTATACCATTTTTGACTTCTCCTTTCCACATATTTATAGAAACGATATCGTATAGGATAGTGTAAAAATTATCTTAAGGTGGTTGCATTTCCATACTAATGTATTTTACCAAATATGGGCGAATAGAGTATAATTTTACACTGAAATTACTGTTGTAGGCTTTTATATTGGTAATTATTTGCAGCAAATCATATTTGGTTGAAGAAAACACTGGATTAATAGCGAAAATTACATCAAAATAACTTGTATGGACAACAATTTCGATGTTGTTTTCGCTATTAATCCATTGTTGCCTGATTCTTCTAGGTTTGGTCGCGTTGGAACAGGAGTCAATTTATTTTATAAGATCAAAATGATCCTTGTGATTTCAATGACTAAAATACATTTAAATTTGACTTTGAATGAAATAAGTTGTTTGTGAAAAATATATTTTTCAATCTCAATAATTTTTAACAAGCTTTTATAATATTAGTAATCGTAACCGTGTGCTGATTAAAATGAGCCTAAACACGGCCAGTCTATTATTATCCATCGAGGAGTTCCGTTGGCCACCGTCTCCATCATCAGATCAGCTCGCTGTCACCATCATATTGTATTGTCATCGGAACTTGACAGGTACGCCAAATTTAAGCTCAATCGGTTGAGGATAACTGCTTTAAAATTGAGTTGCAAGATTCCACTCGGATTACACCCATACAAACATACATACATTGCAAGTTAAATAAAAGCTTGTAAACACTGGACACGGCCGAAGTCGCGGGCGGTCTACTAGTGAGTGTGTCTTCCCAGATTCGTGCGCTATCAATGTGTCAGAGTTCAATCCGGCACGATCCAGCTGTCGTACACCATCTGCCAGTCTACACTCTTGAAGTAGGGATGCTGTTTGATCTGGTGTATGCCCTCTTCTCCGGCGCCCAGTCGTTCAGACGGCTCATATGTCAGAAGCTGAAATATAACATCAAATTCTCTATTAACACTTTTTTTTTTTATGTAATGGCTCGACAAACTGGCATAAGGCCCGCCTGATGGTAAGCGGATAACGTCGCCTATTGACATCTGCAACACCAGGGGCATTGCCAATGCGTTGCCTGCCCTGAAGGACTCCTTTTTCATTTTTTTTGAAGCGGCTCATGTTTTGTTTTACCGGAAACACCTCAGGAGGGAGCCCATTCCACAACTTGCACGTATGGGGGAGAAAATATCTCGTAAAGGGAGCAGTACGAGATACCCACGTGTCGATTATGTGTGAATGAGCTCCCTTGCGTTGTCGAGAAGTGCGATGGTAGAACCTGGATGCGGGTATGAGATTGAACAGCTCCTCAGAGCACTCCACATTATAGAGTCGATAGAACACACAGAGCGAGCCGATGTCTCGGCGCAGGCTCAGCGGCTCTAGAGAACTGGAGAGCTTGGGGTCGTTGACGATTCTAACGGCTCTTCTCTGTAGGGAGTCAAAGCGAAGCAGCTGGTACTTAGGGGCCCCGTGCCATAGGTGAGAACAGTATTCCATGTGGCTGAACGAGTGCTTTGTAAAGAAGACATTATGTTGCAATAAAGAACTTTGAATTGAAGTATAAGCGCTGAGTTGGCGTGAAATACTGTTTCGCACTCCAAGTTTTTTAGAAGTTAGAGCTGCCTTCACTTCTAAGTGACTCCCATATTGGACCTCATTAGAAATTTCAACTCCCAAAATCCCAATGCTCGCAGAAGTTGAAAGAGGAATGCCCTGAAACTGCGGCGCGTGGTTAACACTTATCCTATACCAATAATGTTAATGTTAAAGAACTCCCTTTTCTGCATTTGAACTCTATGTGTGGTACAATATGCGTGAGAGTTGTCTGACTATGTAGTCAGCCTAAATCCGTCCTAAGCACAGAAGTTTCCTGGGGTCTTCGCAGGCTTGGCGGAGTGACCTCGGGTTGTTGTGGATTTGTTTACGTTGAGCTGCTACTCCCACACATTCCAGGACTACGTGGGCAGACGATTCTTCTTCGGTCAGACACCTTCTACAGAGTAGGCTAGAGGTGGTTATCCTATACTATTACATACATACATAGACACACGCAGAGCCTCAATGGGCCTCTTTTCACAGTGGGTTGCACCATCTTGGAATATAGACGTGACAAGTGGTGAACTCAACGCCGCCATTGCTTCCCACACTGACTCGGCTAACGCTTTCTTCCAGTAATAACACATTCCATAATAAGCTAGCAGCCAGGACAAATCTTATACCAACGAATCTAATCAACAAGTCCGGGTAATCCCTTAGGCGCTGTCTCCACGAGCGAGAGAATTGCGACGAGTCCACGCTCGCCCATACAAATTATCGCCGCGATAACATAGCCGTGTGGAGACGCGTTCATAGAAAATACATGGCATGACGTTAATATCACCGCGATTCTCTCGCTCGTGGAGACAGCTCCTTAGTCGGCTTTTACGACCTCCACGGGAGGAGACGGAGTGGTCTATTCTTAGGCAGGACACACCACAGCCAATGTAATCTCGGCACAATCATGATGACGATGATGATGACGATGATGACGATGATGAAGTATAATGATATAGTTTATTTACCTGTGTCAGTAAGGATTCCACTTCCACCGGCATGCCTTCAGGTAGCTCCAGTATGGTGTGACTTGTGAACATTGTTCTATGGTAGTATGACAAAGGCTGAAAAATAAATAATACTGGCCAGTAAACACAACGTTATCTAGTCCTAAGGTAAGCAGAGCCTGTGTTACGGTTACTAGATAACTGATATAATACTTAATACAATACATTACATAGAGTTTTTTATTTATTATACATAGATAATACCCAGAACACCCTGAACAAATATCTGCAGATCGTACAAATATTTGTTCCGAGGCGGGAATCGAACCCGAAACCACCTGCGTCCCAGGCGAAAAAACTTATTTTATCTTATCTTATCAATAAGTAGTACTAGAGCTTTTTTGTGAGAGTTCGTCCGGGGAAGTACTACCACCATACCTATTTCGGCCGCAAAGCAGTAGTGCTCGTATTCCTGTGTTCCGGTTTGAAGGGTAAGGGTGCCCGTGAAATTACAGGCACATGAGACTTTTCATATTTATGTCTGAGGGTGGCGGACGCAGTGCAATGCCACATAGGGCGCGTCCTAGGTGGACGTGACCTATGAGGCAACGCACTGTTCATAGGCAGAGGTTACCGCTTAACATCAGGTGGGCCATCTACTTGTTCCGTCATTCAGTAGCATAAAAAAACAAAATAAAGGCCGAGCATTGTCTGTTCAGAATAACATACCACACCACAAATCAACTCGTACATAACGGCTCCATAGCTCCAAAAATCGCACACCCTCTCCAGCACCCCTCTCCCCCCCTCCCCCTGGGCACAGTCGGCCACGGCCCGGTACAGCTCCGGCGCGACGTACAAGCCGCCCGACTTGGCTCGCAGCGTGGCTAGCGACATGTCCGCGCCGTGGTACGACGTGAAGTACGTGAGGATGATCTGCCCTCGCTCGCCGAGGAGGATGTTCGACGGGTTCAGATCTCTGGAATACACAAATATAATTTTAATAGTAGATTATGAAACTGACATTTAACAGGGGTTATGTTTATTATTTACTTTCACTTAGTCATATTTTTCCTTTCTTTAAAACTAGCATAAGCATTTTTGTATATCCATAAATTTTTGACATATTTTCGTTACCCTTTTTTGGCCTTATTCTTTTGCATTTTGTTATTTGGACTATATTTACAGTAAAGCTGTTGGTTTACCTCAATAAAATAAAAAATAAAAAGTAAGAGGAGGTTCTCATTTCGTGTGTTTTTAAAAATGTTTGTTACCAATACACTGTCATTTACGAAGCGATTTATTTTTTATTTTTTATACTACTTGGAATGATGGTTCAAGCAGATGGTGCACCTGATGTTAAGCGATACCCTCTGCCAATGAACAGTGCATTACCTCATAGGTTACAAACACCTAGGACGCGCCCATGTGGCATTGCACTGCGCCCGCCAACCTGAGACATAAAGATGAAAAGTCTCATGTGCCTGTAATTCCACCGGCAACCATACCCTTCAAACCGGAACACAGCAATGCGAGCACTACTGCTTTGCGGCAGAAATATGTATGGTGGTAGTACTTCCCCGGACGAACTCTCTCACAAAAAAGCTCTACTACTACTAACATAGCGTCCGGACACCGTTAGTGTTGTGTGTCGAGTTGGTGTGAAAGTAGGTGTGAATTGTGACAGTGAAACCGATGATAGTGGTATCGTTCGTAATAAGAGTGAGAAAGAGGGTAGATCGACTTATCTGCCAATAACATCTACTCGCAAAGACTTTAGTTAGTTCTCCCGTGATCATGGCGCATGCAACTGTGCCGAAATATCGGGAACATTGAAAACTCAAAAATCATGGTAAATATCCCGCTTCTAGTGAAAATTATCTACTACTACTGTTAGTTACACAATATACTTCCAGGTTGGTCCTATTTTCTTCAAAATCTGGTTCTGATGATGGGATCCATGAGGAATCGAGTGAACTCCTCAAATATTATGGGTACACATATAGCGATATTGGTATTTTCAGCAACAAGTCAAGCATGTGCATTCAGAAAGTGCCATTTGGTGAAGAGAAACTGATGAAGTCGTTTTTTTTTTTGAAAATAATTATTAATATTATAATACGATTGTTTTAATACCCAGTTATGTGCAACTACTTTATCTACACTCATGCTATAAAACAGTCTTATTTTTAAAATAAATGGTCATGGATTGTTCTCGTCTTACCTGCAAATCACTCCACTGTTGTGTAAACTTTCCAACGCTGTTAGTATTTCTGCCCCCCACTTGCATACGGCGGAGGGGGGCAATACATCTCTAGGATGGATTGAAGGAACCTGGAAAATCAGATTTAAAAAATTACAAATTTGTCTTCGGCTGATGATTGTGAAGTTAGTAAACGTGTGCTGATCACAATGAGCCCAAACACGGTCAGCCTACTATTATCCATCGAGTAGTTCCGTTGTCCACCTTCCGTCTCCATCATCAGATCAGCTCGCTGTCACCATCATATTGTATTGTCATCGGAACTTGACAGGTATGCAAAATTTCAGCTCTACCTAATATCGGAAAGTCAACCATCGAGGAGGTCCGTTGTCCACCTTCCGTCTCCATCATCCTTTGGCATCTATTGCGCAGCGGGTGAGTAGCCGGCTGAGATGCTAGAGGTTGCGGGGTCGATTCCCGCTGCGGGACAACTGTTTGTATGGTATACCATACAAAAAGTTTTCCCGCAGCGCATCTATAGATGCCGGTGAAATTACAGGCACATGAGACTACATCTTTGTCTCAGGGTGGCGGGCGCAGTGCAATGCCACATAGGGTGCGTCCTAGGCAGCCCTGACCTATGAGGTAATGCGTTGTTAATGGCAGAGGTTACCGCTTAACATCAGGTGGGGTCATCTACTACAGCTCGTTCACCGTAAGATGGCACCTGTAAATACTCCATGGCATGTGCCAACTTACGGTGAACGGTCTGTAGGTCCGTCATTCATGCAATTCATAAATTCTTTGACCAATCACTGGTTGCTTCTTGGTCACCTAACGATAAAGGCTTACAAACTTACCTGTTTAACACTTCTAGGCACTTCACACACACCGTTATCATTGTCCGTCATATTATCACCACTCTCCGTCAGCACTTTATCAACATTTAACAACAGTTTCTGCGACTTCAACACAAGCTCATCAACATTTCTGTTATCAACATTTGCGCTATCAACATTTGCGCTATCAACATTGTCGCTATTAATGTTGTTTTCACTATCGAACTTATTTTTGGGTTCAGCGAAGACGTTTTCTAGATTAACCACCCTCGAGGGTGTGGTGGGTAATGATTTCGCGTAGTTTTTGATGTAATCGAACAGCTTTTCGCCCGGCGCGTATGAAAGTATCAAGAATAGCAGGTTGTTGGTTTCGATGTAGGCGTGTAGTGGTACCATGTACGGTATGACGGTCGGCAGGACCGGGGTTCGCGTCTCTGCGACCCTTTGAAGGAAGTATTCGTCAAATTCTGTCAAGTTGTTCGGCACTTTTTGTATGACCTGGAATGAAATACAAAATTAAGTTATAATAAGTGAAGTTACTGCACGTGGGAAGCCGGGGCGGGTCGCTAGTATACACATTAACCTTCCGTAAAAAATATCTATCTGATGGTGAAAACCGAATCAAAATCGGTCGCGTGGTGTATGAGGAGTTAGCAGCGGAGATTGTTTTATACTATGTAAGGATTAGAATTATAAATAGGGCCTAAGAACAGAACCCTCTGTCTCCTCCCGTGGATGTAGTAAGCCGACTAAGGGATTACCCGGGGTTATTAAGATTCATTGGTATAAGATTTGTCCTGGCTGCCAACTTATTATGGAATGTGTTATTACTGGAAGAAAGCGCTAGTTAAGTCAGTCGTGGGAAGCAATGGCGGCGATAAGCTCACCACTTGTCACGTCTACATTCCACGATGGTGCAATCCACAGTGAAAAGAGGCCCATTGAACCTCTGCCTACCCCTTCAAGGAAAAAGGTGTATGTCTATGTGTGTTTTGTATTATGGTGTGCAATAAAGTATTTTCTAACTATCTATCTATACGACATAAACTCAAATGAAACTCAAAGGCAACTTAAGGCGCGAGCCAGATAGAAGAGACGTAAGGCGAGGACGCGTCGCGGACAGGGCAGAGACGAGACACGGACACGACTTTTTAAATTATATAGAAGAGACGGGCCGCAGACGCGACCGTACACGTTGACTGTGCGAGCGAGTGAAACCCGCCCGGCAGGCATGCCAATCCGCGCCCCGTCTTCGCCCCCGCCGCGTCTGCGCCCCGTCTCTCCTATGTGTTTTGAACAAAAGGCGCGGACGTAAAAGCGTCGCGCCCGTGCCCCATCTATTCTGTATGTTTTGCGTCGCGACGCTTCTATACATTTTGTATGAAAGGGACGCGGAAGAGACAAATGTCCGCGAAGCGTCCTCGCCTTACGTCTCTTCTATCTGGCTCGCGCCTAAGAGTTGCAGTTTTGTCATTTTTGAGTTTGACCATGTGTACTGGGAGTTATAGTTATTCTGTGGTTCTGAGCATAGTTTTCAGCGTCACTTGAATCAAGTGCAGTGTCTTAACTTTATTTTTTCTGAAGATTTCTCTGAGGGTGTGAATTAGTAGAAAACATCCAAATTTTAGGAGGTTCCAGGAATGTTTATAACAATGTTTTCCTGTTCGGAACGGTGAACACGTGTTTCCAACTGATATCTTATCAAATACACTATCAGTAAGATTATAAATTCTAACCCAAATCGAGAGTTATCAAGTTATGACCAATAAATGTAATGTCGGCTAATGCAAAATTTTGATTAAGTTCGATAAGATATTTAGATAGTGTTAGTAGTAGAGCTTTCTTGTGAAAGAGCTCGTCCAGGGAAGTACTACCACCATAATTATTTCTGTCGCAAAGCAGTAGTGCTCGCATTGCTGTTTTCCGGGTGCCGATTAAATTACAGGCACATGAGACTTTCGTCTTTATGTCTCAGGGCGGCAGGACAATGCTGCGTAGGGCGCGTCCTAGGTGGGCGTGGCCTATGAGGTAATGCATTGTCCAACTGCTTGTTCCGACGTTCAGTCAAATAAAAAATCTGAATTTATTTCGATCCATAATTCAAATTGAAAACCTACCTTCCCACACAAACGCGTATTTAGTCAGAGAAATGGCCTCCGGACCACTTGTACCATTAGAAAGTACTATTGATGGTAAAATCGGCACTGATTCATGTGCAATAAATTTTTCATCATATCAATATATCATCAAAATTCAAAATTAATTCCGAAAATTAATCATCACGGTTGTTACTCCTTTGACGGCCTTTGTGGCGTTGCAGGCGAGTAGCCGGCTGAGAGCGATGCGAGAGGTTGTGGGTTCGATTGCCACTGCCGGACAAATGTTTGTTTGATCTGCAAATATTTGTTCCGGGTCTATGATACCCTCGACACAGGGGATCCTAGTGTGGGATCAGGACTATGTAGGTGACTGGTATGTTATGTTACTACCACTTCCGAGAAAAGTAACGGAGAAAAGCTAAGCAATTAGGCTTGAAGGATACCTACACGAATTGTGCGGCTCTGCAACACATTGCCAATGCTGCCAGCATCTAAAACTGATGGAGCTTGTATTTTTTGTCATGTTACTAGTGGGATAAATCAGTGCCAATTGTACCATCAATGGTACTGCCTAAGAGAACAAGTGGTCCGGAGATGCGAAATGTATGTGAATGGGAGGGTGGATTTCACCCAGTTTTTTTTATTATTGGCTTCGCATTTAAGGATATAAGTATTGCAAATGCCTATTACCTTTATTAAGTACATAAGTTTTTTGTGAAAAATATTTTTTTCAATACAAGCTTTTATGAAATTATTGATAGTAACCGTGTGCTGATAAAAATGAGCCTAAACACGGCCAGTCTACTATTATCAATCGAGGAGTTCCGTTGTCCACCTTCCGTCTCCATCATCAGATCAGCTCGCTGTCGCCATCATATTGTATTGTCATCGGAACTAGACAGGTATGCCAAATTTCATCTCAATCGGAAGTGGATAACTGCTTTAAAATTCAGTTGCAAGATTCCACTCGGATTCCACCCAGACAAACATACATACATTGCTAGTTAAATAAAAGCTTGTAATAATCATCATCAGCCTGAAGAAGTCACCTAGACATAGGTCTCCCCTATACAATGCCACAACGAACGGTAATGAGGGGAACTGAAATGAGGGGAAGAGGGAACTGCCCCCCTTAGATGATGACAAATCTTCTACGGATCTCCTAGTCCCAGATTCTATCACGTACCGAAATTCCGAGTATAGCTCTTTCCATACCCCACTGTGTAATTTTAAGTTTGTATATGAGACCAGTGGGGCGGCAAGCGAGTAGCCAGATGAGATGGTTTGCGGGTTCGATTCCCGAAAATGTTTGCATGATCTGCAAATATGATGATCTTAGATGGTTCCTGCGGAAGATCAGCGTTGTGTGCAACAAATGCTGAGCTGGACGCCAACTTGTGTCAGAGTGTTACTTGACTGGTACAAGGCTGGTACTAAGAGGCACAAATTAGTTTTATTTTTCTTTGTTTCTGTGTGTGTGTCTTTTTGTGTGGAAAACTGTTTGTTGACCCATGTTAATGACACAAATAAATGTATTTTCTTTCTTTTAAAGATTTGTTCAGAGTCTGTGTGTTGTAGCACGGTACTCGTAGTTCCTGAAACCCACGACACGGGGGTCCTAGTGTGGGCTCAGATGTATGTGACCGTGGGGTAATGTTATGTAATACCTTCATAGCATAGCAGTTTTTATCATTCCTATGCATCACCAACATCATGCTAGACCCCAGTATGGCTAGTACTGTGTACAATCCCAGATCTTCATACGGTCGCTTCAGCATGGAGATTGGTATGGGGCAGTGTAGGGCACGCGTATTGCCGTCTTGCTCTGGCAGTAGCTGTGGGAATGAGATAGAGAGATTAATTTATAATAATTATTTTCTAAAATAAAACTTATAGTTAGGAACTTATTCCCAATACAATATTTTATAATATTATTTATTTAAAAACTTTCACACAAAACAATAGTGCAAGGAGGACTTAATGCTAACAGCATTATCTGCCAGTCATCCTGGACGTGCAGAAAGATGGTGAGGCGTGCCTTACAAACAAGAACCACAGAAAATAATAATATCAATAATATTAGTGATCGGAACCGTGTGCTGATCACAATGAGACTAAACACGGCCAGTCTACTATTATCCATCGAGGAGTTCCGTTGTCCACCTTCCGTCTCCATCATCAGATCAGCTCGCTGTTACTTTCATATTATATTGTCATCGGAACTAGACAGGTATGCCAAATTTCAGCTCAACTGGATGTCGGAAAGTCACCCTTATCGCCACCCGTGAAATACTTATCATTGAGGAGTTCTAATGGGCATTTCTGGTCTTCTTCATCAGTTCCACTTCACCAAATGGCACTTTCTGAATGCACATGCTTGACTTGTCTCCATTACCTTTCAACGTTCATATGCACTGTTCATAGGCAGAGGTTACCGCTTAACATAAGGGCACCTGCTTGTTTTCGTCACTCAAGTAGTATAAAAAAAAAACGTACATTGATCAAATTAATAAGAGTAACAAATAATATTATTTTAGAAGGCATACATACATACATATATAGACACACGCCTTTTTATCCGAAAGGGTAGGCAGAGCCCCAATGCGCCTCTTCACTTGGGTTGCACCATCGCAGGATATAGACGTTACAAGTGGTGAGCTCATCGCCGCCAGTAACACGACTGACTCTGCTAACGCTTTCCTCCAGTAATAACACATTCCCTAATAAGCTAGCAGTCAGGACAAACCTTATACCAACGAATATTACTAACAGTCCGGGTAATCCCTTAGTCGTCTTTTACGACATCCACGGGAGGAGACGGAGGGTTCTATTCTTAGGCCGGACATACCACGGCTCTGTTTATCTTTTCGATTACGAAACATAGGTACATACATACATACATAGATACACACCTTTTTCCCCGAAAGGGTAGGCAGAGCCTCAATTCACCGTGGGTTGCACCATCATGGGAATATGGACGTGCCAAGTGGTGAGCTCATCGCCGCCACTGCTTCCCGCGACTGACTCTGTTCACGAAAATCACGAAATACTGTTTTTCGTGATTTTCGTTCACTTTCCGTTCACTTTTTGTTCACTTTTCGTAGCGCGAGCGCTGTTCTGTCACTTTCTAACTAACGTGAGCTTTACTGAGTTAGATAGAGACGGAATTTATTATTATTATTTAAAATTCTCCTCTGTGACGCGTTCTGACGACCTCTGTGGCGCGGCGGGCGAAGGTTCGCTGCGACGCAGGAGGTTGCGGGTTCGATTCCCGCCTCTGAACAAATATTTGTGCGATCGCAGATACTTGTTCAGGGTGTTCTGAGTATTTTCTATGTATAATAAAAAATATCTATCTATTTAATGTATTGTATTAAGTATATCAGTTATCTAGTACCCATAACACAAGCTCTGCTTAGCTTGGGGCTAGATAATGTTGTGTGAACTGTGTCCGGCATTATTTATTTATTATTTATAGGTTCCACCAGTTTCAACGAATTTTTTTTATGTGGCGATGAATTTATTTATATTTATTTAATTATAGACGAGCAGCTTTCGCTGTTGTTTTTTTTTTTTTTTTTTAATTTATACTACTTGAATGGCAGAGCATGCAGATGGCCCACCCGATGTTAAGCGGTAACCTCTGCCTATGAACAGTGCATTACCTCATAGTTCGTGTTATTTCAGAGTATTGAAATGTCTTAGTTTCATTTCCTGCACTGATTACACTATACAGTTTGTTCGTTCGCAACCAGTTATCCAATTTGTTTTTGAAACCGTTTATTGATGTGGCAGTAACAACATCTGGTAAATCATTTCAATTATGGACCACTCTGTTACTAAGGAAGTGCTGTGCAGTGTTTGTGTTGGATGGTCCACGTGATATTTTACGACTATGCCCTCTCAACGACATAGAGCTTTCTTTTAAAATATAGATTTCATGAAATTCAGGCAAATTGTAAGTGCAGGTTATTGATTTGGCTGCTGTCTGCGTCCTAAGAGCCTGTAAAAGTACTCACGCTCCGTTCGGCGTCGCTCAAGTGAGTCTTGTAGATTTCCTCAGCGTACGACAGATATTTGTTCGTCTTCGCCTTGATGAGGGCTCGTCTGTCAGGGTCGGGGTCGGCTGGAACACAAAGGAAATAACATTACAACTGCATAAAAAACGTATCTCATAGGCACTATAGTGCCTATAACTCAATCCAGGTCATAATCTATCTGTGTACCTAATTTCAACAAATTAGGGTCAGCCGCTTCGGCGTTATTGAGTAAAAAAACATGATATTTATTATTTAGGGGCAACGCATTGATATACTGTTGTATTTAGTAGTAGTAGAGCTTTTTTGTGAAAGAGTTCGTCCTGGGAAGTACTACCACCATACCTATTTCTGCCGCAAAGCAGTAGTGCTCGCATTGCTGTGTTCCGGTTTGAAGGGTAAGGGTGCCGGTGAAATTACAGGCACATGAGACTTTTCATCTTTATGTCTCAGGGTGGCGGGCGCAGTGCAATGCCACATAGGGCGCGTCCTAGGTGGACGTGACCTATGAGGTAATGCACTGTTCATAGGCAGAGATTACCGCTTCACAACAGGTGGGCCATCTGCTTGCTCAGTCATTCAAATTGTATTAAAAAAAAAACTGATATACTATAATTTCGAACGAAATCCTATATAAATTTTAAAAAAGTTTTGTACGCTAAAAACGGGTTTTTGCCTTTAAATAAAAAAATACGTTTAATTTAAAAAAAACTACTATGATATTGTAGTGTGTGTTTAGATAAATCTACTATTTGTATTGAAGGATACTTATGCAAAGTTTCAAGTTTATAAGTTAAAAAATACGGTTTTCACCCCTTTGCACCCCCTTAGTGGTTGAGTTCACAAAAATGCCTTGTCAGTGGGTGGTTTTGCTACAAAAGGAACCTACGTTCCTGTTCAAGTTTCAGCTTTCTAGGTCCAGCGGTTTCAGCGGCGATGATGAATCAATAAGTCAGTCAGTCAGCTCTTATATAGGTATAGATTGTGATAAATGTGTGCATTATTATCTGTCTGTCTGTGATTTCAAAATAAATGCCAAAATGTATATTATGCGTTGCCTAATAATGACCTTTTCTGTCAGTCTGAAAGTTTGTCTCTAATATGCTCTGAAACTGTTCAACGGATTTCAAAGAAAACTTTAGAGATTAAAACAGGAATTTGAACATAAATTTTCGCGTATCTTTTATTTCGATATCTTGCAGTGTTCAAATATTAAAGTAGCACGAGAAGTCGCGGCCACAGCTAGTACATTTTTTTTTGTCTCTTTTGTTGCTTTGTGTTTGTGTAAAGTGGGTTTTCATTTATAAATGATTAATACTATGAATATTTTGTTTTTAGATTTAAGATTAATTAATTATTTCCGCTCACAATCTATTTAGTTCAAGGATTATACAAAATAAATGTTTAAGTTCTTACTTATAATCTGTTGCTTATATTTATAATCCTGCATATAGTGGCACAGATGTAGGAAATCCATCGCGAGCTAACAGACGCACCAAACGCATAGGTCCGTCGGCACACTGAGCTTGCACGATACTGTGGTTAGGACGGTCCGCGACACACTGAGCTTGCACGATACTGTGGCTAGGACGGTCCGCGATACACTGAGCTTGCACGATACTATGGCTAGGACGGTCCGCGACACACTGAGCTTGCACGATACTGTGGCTAGGACGGTCCGCGATACACTGAGCTTGCACGATACTGTGGCTAGGACGGTCCGCGACACACTGAGCTTGCACGATACTGTGGCTAGGACGGTCCGCGACACACTGAGCTTGCACGATACTGTGGCTAGGACGGTCCGCGACACACTGAGCTTGCACGATACTGTGGCTAGGACGGTCCGCGACTCACTGAGCTTGCACGATACTGTGGCTAGGACGGTCCGCGATACACTGAGCTTGTAATGTAAGCTGATAGCGCGATAACTAAGCTTATCGGAAACGGCTCATTGTCCAAGCAATGAACTTACAAATGCAATGAGTCTCAATAATTTTTTTGTGCCTCAAGATCTCGTAAGACGTCAAGCAGACTATATTTTCTACTAGATGACCCGCTCGCGTTTTCGTCAGCGCGTAGTCAGAAAACTTCCCCAGCGTTCATACAACAACTTTAACATCAACAACCACGCCGTGAAACGACCTTTGAAATGACACCACAAACATGTTTATCAAATCTCGTTTTAACCTTGAGGGCCTGAAAATATTTTTATGTCAACAACTATGCCATGGAACTTTTATAACGTCGAAATACGCTGAAATCTGGCTAAAACGTAATGTGTATTTTTTTACAAAGAAAACATTCCCGTGCCCTTTTTCAGAAGATTTTCAGATACTGCTGAAACAATTGTTGTTTGTTAGTTTTATTTGAGGAAACTTACCTGTGAAATTTAAAATATCTACTGCCAACGCTTTCCGAAATATGGCGTATTTGAGTTTTACATTAAAAGCCCTCTTTGGACCCCATAGAGGGCGAATTTTCCAAATCATCCAAATCACGACTGACTCTGCTAACGCTTTCTTTCAGTAATTACACATTCCATAATAAGCTAGCAGCCAGGACAAATCTTATACCAATGAACCATACAAACAAGTTCGGGTAATCACTTAGTCAGCTTTTACGACATCCACGGGACGAGACGGAGGGATAAGACCTGTGTTGCCACCTTGGTGGTTTTTCCACCAGAACTAGTGGTTTTTCAAGGCTTGTAGTGGTACTTTTTCTTTGCTTAGTGGTTTTTATTTTTTTTGTGGTTTTTAGCAGTTTTTCAACATTTTTCAAGTTAGTGATGTAAAATGTTACAATTATGTATTACCTAGCGATGTCGTTGCAGCTATTGGCAAAAACTCAAAGTACTCTTACAAAAATCAAACACAACCAACAACATCATCTGCATCGGCGTCGACAGTACTGCCGGGGTCTGTGAATTATGATGAAGATATAGAAGATATAACGTTTGATAATTTAGAATTTTAAGTTTCACATTATTTTAACTAATTAGGCACATATAAATAGCAAATGAATATATTCATGTAGTTTTATTTCCCTGTTAACTCAAGTAAAAACATCTCTTTTATTGCATTCATCAATATATTATTATTCCAAATTTTTGCGGAATCTGGTGGTTTTTTTTAACTCCAAATTTATAAAATCTAGTGCATTTTTACTTCTAATCTAGCGCTTTAAAAAAAGCCAAGGTGGCAAAACTGATAAGATACACACACACACACACACACACCACAGCACACCACAGCTAATCAAATCAAATATCTTTATTTTCTAAAGTATGGTTAAATTATTTGTAGGTAAGTACAACATTCAGTGCGCTCATACTTTTGCTTGTAAAGCGTGCAAATATTCCGTTACGGAAGATAAACATTATATCATTTTTGTATTTTTATTTATTAAGGTGTACACTAAAGTATTTTCTATCTTTCTATCAGGTAATTGTGACAAAGGACAATTAAAATTAAAAATATGACAAATTAAGAATCAAGTTAAAGTATCAATATCTTCACATACAGCCCTCCAATAATAAATCGCTACTCTTATAACATGAGCCACGGTCAACAAAATAATCTTGAGCGGACACGATTTGATATCTTCGAATCTTGGTAACAAGAGTCATTTTTCGGTAAACAAACATGACGACGATGTTAAGACGCTGGTAACGGAATATAAGTAGGTTTTGTCTGCTATTAAAACCATTCCTTATCAGTCAATATATATTATAAAATCGTTGCGTGTCTTTCTGACTGACTATAAATGCACAGCTTACTAAGCAGGTATTAGTATATAATCCATGCACATAGTCTGGAGTGAGTGTCGAGAGAAGCAGCTGTTACTGCATATCATGGCTATGTATCATCGGTGCTCTCATATGGACTGTTGCTATGGGGCAATTCCGTGGATAAAGGTTGAGCTTTCCGGGTCCAGACAAAGTGAGTTAGGGGCTGTCTTTGGTGTTTGGTTCATGGACAGTTGCAAACCGTTATTTATAGAACTACATATGTTACCCTTGGCTTGCATGTACTTAGGAGAATTGTATTCTTGTAAAACAACACCCAGAATACTTTAGGGAAGCAATCAGATGTAGTTGTAAAGAATAATGAGCTTAGAAATCCATTTAAACTTTATTTAACCAAACATAAACTGCAGATTTGTAAGAGAAATGTAAATGCCATTCGGGTTTATAATAAATTACCAAATTTGCGATTTACTATGTTTAAAAGCAAGCTGACGTAACGGCTAGCCGATCATTGTTTTTATGATATTAATGAATTTATGAACTTTTACAATAATTCAATTAGCTATTTATTTATTTAATGAAATACATTGACATTTGCTCACCATCTAGATGGTAGAACATATAAGGGACATAATTGTATTGTAACACCACTTAGAAATAAGTTACCTGTATTAGAGCTGTGTTTATTCTTATTCTGGTTCGATGTTTGTGAAGGAAATCGGAGGAAAAGTGAGAGTAAAATCAAAGGGTAGTTAAGCAATGATCTACAAGGCCAGTATTTGGATGGGTGACCACCGGGCTCGAATACTTTTTGCGTGTGAATTTGGCTGTATACGGGGCGGAGTCGCGGGCAAACGCAAGTGTTAATGAACCTACTATCTTATCTACTCAGGTCACGATGCGAGTGAATTCCCGTAATGGACACTTATTTGACAATGAGTCAGCCTGTAATCTATAGTTTGAGTTTGAGTCATCAGCGTTAGACATTAAATATTAATTAATATACATTTTATATTAATGAACAAACAGCTTAATAAATAATGAGGTCACCTTATCATTAACTTCGAGAGTAGGGGAATCATAATCATAATCATTTATTTGGTAATAGTAGGTATTACACGTACACATTTACTATACTGAAGTATAGAAGACAATATAAATAAATTGTATATATAATATACAATAATAGACAATATAACTCTCAAAATAATATTTCAAATAATAATAATAATTGAACAATAAAATAATAATAATATTAAATTACCAGTCATTAGGAATCAAAAAATTAAAATTGCATTACTATAAATTAAATCCAAATATTACGAGAAAATAAAAAATAGTAAATTGTATGTCAGAAAGTTATTAAGTTATGTCAATGAACTCCTCATAACTGTAGAAGGTGTTGCTTATGAGCCAGTGTTTCAGTTTATATTTAAACGCGCTAAGACTAGCTGAGAATCCAGCTGGGCTGGGCAGCATTTATAGCAAAGAGCTGTGCGGTAAAAAAAAACCAGCCAAGTGCGAGTCGGACTCGCGCATGAAGGGTTCCGTAGCAGCAAGTAACATAATATAAAAGTTCTTGGATGGATTAAGATTTATGACGTATTCAAAAATAACTACTTACTTGATCTCGTTCAAACCAATTTTCGTTGGAAGTTTACATGGTAATGTACATCATTTTTTTTTTTAGTTTTATCATTCTCTTATTTTAGAAGTTATGGGGGGGGACACTTTTTACCACTTTGGAAGTGTTTCTCGCGCAAACTATTCAGTTTAGAAAAAAATTATATTAGAAACCTCAATATCATTTTTGAAGACCTATCCATAGATACCCCACACGTATGGGTTTGATGTTTTTTTTTTGAGTTTCATATCTAAGTATTAACCCCAAAAATTTACTGTTTTTTTTTTCATTTTTTTTGTGTAATTCTTAATGCGGTTCTCAGAATACATCTACTTACCAAGTTCAACAGCCTAGCTCTTATAGTTTCGGAAAAAAGTGGCTGTGACATACACGGACAGACAGACAGACATGACGAATCTATAAGGGTTCCGTAATTTTTAGTTACGGAACCCTAAAATCCGGCCAAGTATGAGTCGGACTCGAACGAAGGGTTCCGTACAATTATCTATAAAAATGGCCAAAAAATGAATGTTTCTGCCAAATATTATCAAAATCGGCCGGTAAATGGCACAGCACACTCCCCCCTATTTGGGAGACATACCTCTCCTCTATGTATGATGGCCTTGAAGGGCTTTGTTTGACCATGAAAGAACAAGTGTTGTGAAAGCATTCAATTGGTGTACAATAAAGATCTACTTACTTTGTACTCCAATAAGCATTTTCTCAATTCCCGACTTGTAGCACTCGAAAGCTCTTTGAAAGTCCCCCATATCTTCGCATCTCGCTGCTAAGTTCAGCATGTAACCCGCTTCGAACACGTAGCTATCTTCAGTCCTTGTCTTACTCTCTGCGTTAGAAAGAGACAAGGCACTCCTTTTACTGTATAAAGACATTGAACTACGGCTTTCAAACTCACACATAGACGAAGATTCCAAATTCGAATTTAAAGAGGTTGTATCAGAATCTGTGTTACCAGTTGTAAATCTAGTATGGTAGTCTATATTTGTGTTGCCAGTAGAAAATCTAGCGTGGTAGTCTTCGGAATCTGTTTTGCCACTTGTAAATCTGTTATGGTAGTCTGAATCTGTGTTGCCAGTTGTAACTCTATGGCAGTCTGGATTTGTGTTGCCAGTTGAAACTCTAGTGTGGTAGTCTTCGGAATCTGTGTTGCCAGTTTTATCTCTAGTATGATAGTCTTCAAATTTAGATGTCGATGGAACATCAAAGTTTATCAAGTCTGGCAACACCCGTCTAATACTTGGTCTACTTTTCTCTATGGATAGTTTGGAGAGCTCGTCATAGAGGTCGCTGTCTATGCTTTCGATGGAGGACAGTGATTCGTAGCTATTGGCTTTGGTGTTTATTGGCGAGGGTCTTAACTCTACCTCAGCTGCTTCGTAGATCGGTATTTGGGATATGAAGTCAGTTTCGTCGACTCCGGTTGGTAATTCCTCCAACGGCCGAGCTGAAAGAATTACACAAGAATTATATAACTCTTTCCAGTGACTTCGCTGTCACCATCATATTGTATTGTCATCGGAACTTGACAGGTATGCCAAATTTCAGCTCAATCGGTTGAGGATAACTGCTGTATATTGATTGTGTGAATATTTTGTTTTGTTGTTATGTGTATTAGTTTTTTTTTTCAGTTAACTGTGAATCAATTTGTATTACATAATCACGTACGATTCTCCCTTTAAACCGTACCTTTATCTTTCCTCAAACTCCCAGCACTTTTTTGGTTTTATGTCAAGTTAATCACCTGTCATTGGCAAACTCTTGTGGCACTATTACCGGTCCGCTGAACACGCCAAAAAAAGAAGAAGAAGAAGAGGATAACTGCTTTAAAATTCAGTTGCAATATTGCACCCGGATTCCACCCAGACAAACATACATAAATTGCAAATTAAATAAAAGCTTGTAAAAAAGGCAAACCATTGATACGCTAGAAGAAGACCGGCCTGTAGAAATCCACTGCAAGACATAGGCCCAGAGAGTGCCACGACGGGCTTGAGCAGCCTCCATCCACCGGCTTCTAGCGATCTTAAAAATGTCGTCGTTCAATCAAGAGGGCATGCATCGGTGGAGGGGAATCTTAGATAGTTTCATTGAAACGCCATATTGTTGAACAGCAAAGTGGCCAAAAGCTAGGACTTCTACCACTTTTTGTTTTTGTTAGTATGTAGAGCTTTTTTGTGAAAGAGTTCGTACGGGGATGTACTACCACCATACCTATTTCTGTCGCAAAGCAATAGTGCTCGCATTACTGTGTTCCGGTTTGAAGGGTATGGTTGCCGGTGAAATTACAGGCACAAGAGACTTTTTATCTTTATGTCTCAGGGTGGCGGGCGCAGTGCAATGCCACATAGGGCGCGTACTTGGTGGACGTGACCTATGAGATAATGCACTGTTCATAGGTAGAGGGTACCGCTTAAGATCAGGTGGGCCATCTAAATGTTCCGTCATCTAAACTAGTAATAAAAATAAAAAGTTACTCGGAAAATGGTCCGGCTTTTCAGTAGGGCTCTCGGGATTTGGTGTCCAAATAGAGGGAGTCGGTTGTCAGATGCTTGTCTCGCCTTCTCTGTTGCACAAGCGACATCCCGTCGGATGGAAGGTGAGCTAGGTCACTACAGGCCGGTGAAGATCTTGGCACGTTATTTACCTGGTTGTAAAGAAGGTCTGGCATCTCCGTCGTCAGGTTGGTACTCCAATGGTGGGACTTCCTCGATAAGTAAATAATAATAAATAAATAATGCTGGACACAGTTGACACAACATTGTCTAGCCCCAAGCTAAGTAGAGCTTGTGTTATGGGTACTAGATATCTGATACTTAATACAATACATTAGGTACATAGTTTTTTTTTTTAAATACCCAGAACACCCTGAACAAATATCTGCAGATCGTCCAAATACTTGTTCCGATGATGCAATCGAACCCGCAACATCCTGTGTCGCAGGCGAATCTTCGCCCGCCGCGCCACAGAGCTCGTCAATGAAACTATCTACGATCCCCCTCCACTGAACGTCTCGATGGACCGACGACATTTTTAAGGTAGCAAGAAGTCAGTGGATGGAGGCGGTTTAAGACGGTCGCGGCACTCTATGGCCTCCTATGCCCTGCAGTGGATTTCTACAGCCGGTGAAGGTCTTGGCACGTTATTTACCTGGTTGTAAAGGAGGTCTGGCATCTTCGTCGTCAGTCTGGTACTCCAGTGGTGGAGCCTCCTCGATGGGCAAGTGTAGAGACGACCTGATGGAGTCTATCACCCCACTTGGTTTTTTGTCCGGTTTGGGATAGCCTGTCTGTAAACATAATTACAAGACAATTTGTAGTAAATCTATTGGAGTATTCAAGTGTGGAGCCCGTTTTTCTAAAAGATATTAACTTGCTAGAAAGCGTGCCAGAGGAAGGCAACCAAGATACCACAGGCTCTACGTAGCAAACCTTATGAAGAGAGATTACATGCCTTACGCCTCACTACTCTTGAAAAAAGACGCCTTCGCGGTGACCTCATAGAGACATATAAAATCCTGACCTACAAATACAACCTGCCAGACCTAGATGATATCTTTGTGAAGAAGGAAAGATAATCTCGTGGCCACCAATTTAAACTGGCTCGAGATCCTGCCAACGCACTTGTTGCACATCACTTCTTCAGTAACAGAGTGGTCCACAATTGGAACATACTACCAGACGATGTTGTTTCTGCCACGCCTGTACGCATTCAAAAACAAGCTCGACAACTGGCTACGAAAGGACAATTCAGAACTTAAAAAAGTGACCCAAAATTAGACATTCCACACTGTTTTGATGTAGACCGATGATGTAGACATATCAGCGAAAGCTGCTCGTCTATAAATAAATAAAATAAAAATAAAGTCATTATTTTTATTTCTGGGCAGCATTTGGACCAAATTTTTTGCAAAGACTGGCAATGCTACTTTTTACTGCTATTCGACTCTGGAAAAGTATTCCTCAATACCGTGGGGCATCCTCAGTTGATGTTTTCAGATCCAAAATTTATAATCATTATCTCACTCTCATGATCGAATCCTACAGACAATTTATCTCTCAATATGTGTCCTTGACTTTAATATGTCTAAGTAAGTACCTTTAATTGTATACCTATGTCTATTAAATATGTGTGTATGTTTTTTTTATTTTTTTTTTAACATTGATAGACCTTTTTTTGACCACGATCTCACCTGTTGGTAATTGACGATGAAGTGACGGTGAAGTTATTTATTGATTTTGTACCTATTGTCGTAAATATGTTATATTTAGTTTATATTTAATGCTATAATATAAACTATACTTGAATAAAAAAATAGTGCACTACCTCTAAATTGTTTTCCGCAATACACAAAGCTTAGCTGGAAGAGAATGCTATCTAGCATTTAGTTCGTCTATGTACAGTACTTTTTAAGTTGTGCAACAAAGAATTTTCAATCTATCTATCAATTTCCTTTGCCCATGTATTCCCTGAAGTGTTTTTTAAGTCTCACTTTAAAAAAACAAACTTATGTATAGTCAAAAGATGCTTACTTGTAGGAAGTTTACAAACTCTGTGCTTGTAAACAACAGTCGGTGCTCTGCTATAAACTCCAACAATAACTTTATTGATTTCGCCCTTTCATCTATCACCTGAAATTAAACAATTATCCCACTTATATATTAAAAGAGAAAGGAATTTTTCGAGTGGTAAATCCATAGGTGCACAACCGGGATTTGAACCCACAACCGCAGGATTGGAAGTCGGACAATCAGAGCTCACTACCACTGGACTTTATCACTGAGTTGGGGGCCACTGACAGTTTAAACTCCACTTTGTGTCATCATCAGCACACACTAGTCCACTGCTGGACATAGGCCTCTCCCAATACGAGGCATTGAGCCCGGTGTTCAGCTCTTTTCATCCACTTTCTGCCGCCGCCTTTCGTAGGTCATCGCTCCACCTAGCCAGAGGGCGCCCCACGCTACGTTTTCCAAGACGCGGTCTCCATTCAAGAACTCGCTTACCCCAACGGTTGTTGGTTCTTCGGCATATATGACCAGCTCATTGCCACTTCAGCTTGCTAATCCGGCACTTCGTGTAGTGCTTTTAAACTGTAAGGGCCCTAACTCACCGAAATGCCATGACGACGTCGCCGGCTACGTATCCATGGCTACCTCTGTCTGCCAAATGGATAGCCAGTGGCTAATCACGGTCGGAATAATCTGATATTGCCGTATTCCATAAACATGGACGATTTTGAATTTCCACAATAAATATTTCGGTATCAAAATTCCTTTTTTCCACAAAACACGTGTGCGCTGTGCGTCCGTCTTGGCGCCGGTTGGACACCGAGTGAGTGATACGCAGCTTGCTGTGTACATTGTATTGGCTACGTCGCCAGCGTGCCAGGTATCCAGTCTCCACAAAGTGACCCGTTGGTTGTGGCTACGCTTCCAAATTGGCGACGTTACCAAACTGTTGCCAAGTGAGTTAACTCCCATAAATTTAAATATGAATTGTTTGGATACGTAGCCGGCGATGTTGCCATGGCATCTCCGTGAGTTAGGGCCCTAAGGCTACAAAAGAGGCCAGGGCCAAGACGGATTTGCAGGAGCTACTTAGATCCTACTCTCCATTATCGACACCTTCGAATACACTTCAACAGTGTTGCTATCAACTCAGCCTTGCTCCATTACTTTAAGGAGCTGGGCTGGCTTGGTTCCACAGCTGACCGTCAGTGCAGGTCTTAAGACCCCCAATAATTAGATAAAACGATATAGATACAGTTGTACCAATAGTTAGAACTAATTATCACCAGAACTCCCATTTATGGCGAGTTGGTGACCAATTTATTAAATTATCTAACCAAATAGGTTTAGACCTATTCTGCTCAAGTGTCAGTTCCGTGAGGCGGCGGCTCAGTTCTGACTTGTTCTCGCGCTCCGCGGAGGACGATGCAATTTCGTCATGAGAACGGTGCGAATTACTTTTTGGTTTTCATTCTTATTTTTTGTTTATAACTCTATTGTTAGTATCTGTATTGTATCCTTAATTTATGCTGTTATGTTTTGTGTTTAGTATGTATTCATCATCATCACTGTGATGGTGATGTAGTTTAATTATTTGTACAAAGTTGTTGTGTTGTTATTTGTTGAATTTTATTCAATTTTTCTGCTATGTATATTGTTTATGGTTTGTAGTTTTTAGTAGATTTTCAGTCTACTCAGCCTGTTCTCACTTTTTATGCAACTATTATTATTTTTAATTGTGAAAACCTTTGAATAGCCTTCTGCCTTAACTTCTTTTAAATAATTTGTATGTATGTGCTGCTGGTTCTCCATGTAATAAATAAATAACAAAATAATAATAATTAGAATTCGATGTTGGATAGCATGGTCCTGTCCCGCAGACCGATCTGGGCTCTGCCTTCTTCGGTGGAAGCAGTGTTGTTACCTCTTGCTGAAATCGTTTGAAGTAGCTGTATCTCGGCAGTGTAGGGAAGGTGCCGTGAAGGTGCAGTCCAGCGTGCAGGGACCTCATACTCTTGTGCAGTCTTTCCACGTCGCTGTACCGCTTCCATACTGACACGGAGGACACTGCCTCCGGAGACTGCAGTGGGAAGAGCTGAAACCAATAAATATGGGTACAGTCAACTACAGTCACAGATAAAATAATACTATGCTAGTAGTACAGTACACAAACTCAATAATTCATTTTTTTTTCCCGTTTGTTTGGTTTTTAACCCCCGACGCAAAAACGACGGTGTGTCTGTGTGTGTGTCTGTTTGTAGCATCGTAGCTCCCAAACGGATGAAACGATTTGCTTTTTATTTAAAAAATTTGTTTGAAAGTTGAATTTGTCGGGAATGTTCTTAGCTATGTTTGATCAAAATCGGTTCAGCCGTTTCATTGCGTTGAGGGTTTTTTTAATTTTTACAAAATTAATCGTCGTCGTTTCGTATGAGGTAGTGCTGGCCTCTGGTGTCAGAGTTTGTCAAGCCGCCCGAGGGCCTCTGACATGGGTTATCGGCTGCTATTAATCAATAACAGCCGGGACCGACAGCTTAACGTGCCCTCCGAAGCACAGAGCGATGGAAATCCACTCATAACTTAGAAAAGTCATTGGTGCGGAGCCTAGGATCGAACCCGGTATCGTTGGATTCTGAGTTGCACTATTGAACCGTGTTACAAAATTAATTACTTGTTAGAACCAGATTATTGGACATTGGATTGCTATTGGATTGGATTGCTATTGCTTGGATTGCTAAGTGCTTGGCTATACATATAATTATGTGACTAGGTATCTAAGAAGGTACATAATTATGTATAAAACTTGTTTTTTATTTTTTTTATTTTTGTTATAAGTACTTAATTTAATATTGTATGTCCGAAATGGGAAAACACTAAACAAAAAAACCTATCATCCTATGTTGAAACAGTTTACAATAAAGACTATTCTGATTCTGATATGCCTCACTATTGGATAGTTATCTATACCTATGTATGAGCTTAACCTGACCACAGATAAAAGAATACTATACTAGTACAGATACCTCATGCCATACAACAAAACGTGACCGCCATAACTCGGGCTATTCTGCGGGCTATTTTGTTTGCCTTACCTGGGCGCTAGATGCCGCTAGCAGGGAAATGATAGCTAGAGCCACCTAGCTCCTGCAACTGTAATTACCGCGTAAAACGCGCACACACTCAATAGATGGCGTTTGTGAAAAAAAACTTAGACACGTACACAGGGTGATTGGAAGATGAGTGCAAAGCTGTAAGGGAAAACTAGTCTTTTCAAGATATAAAACATCAGCCTCGAGTTTGGACTGAAGATCGACCGCAGCAAAACGAAAGTGATGATTGTTGACCGTATCAATAACAACTTGCCGGAAGTCAAGCAAATCGCAAACTGTGATGTGGTTCAATCATACATTTACCTCGGATCTTTGATCACAAACAATGGTGGATGCGTTGACGAAATCAAGCGGCGTATGGCTATGGAAGATATGGAAAAATCGTAGCATAACGAAATCTACTAAGATCCGTCTCGTTAGAGCGTTGGTGTTTCCCATATTCCTCTATGCTGCAGAAACATGGACTCTTAGGGAGAGCGAGAAAAAGAGCATAGATGCTCTTGAGATGTGATGCTGGAGAAGAATGCTTGGGGTTTCGTGGACTGAGTTTCGTACCAATCAGTCCATACTCCAAGAACTCGGCATCATGAAGCGACTATCAGCTAAAAAAAAACAAAGATTTAGAGAATCAGGTTTTTGACACTTACCTAGTTAAAAAAACGGATGGTGCTTTTTTGTTCAAACCTTTTTAAATACATGCTTGGTATTCATACTCTTTTATTTGAGGTATCATTTACGCGGATATATTACAAATTAATAAAATTGGGACCTAAAAACCAGATTGAGGGAGAAAATTTAAAATTTTAGGCATTCTTATAAAACAACATTTTAATTCAATTTATTAATTTATTGGTGCTCAAAATTATTGCCACGATTCCCAACAACAAAAGCAAGGGCCCGTCGTCTCACTTCGGTTGTAGTTACTTTCAACATCATCTCCAGCTTCATCGTTTCAAACGCTGAATTAATTCTTTCTTTTCATGTACCTATTCAAAAAAGTTTGAACAAAAAAGCACCATTTGTTTTTTTTTAACTAAGTTTACAAAAACCTGATTCTTTAAATCTTTTATTTTTTTTGTGAACTAAAGTGTACTGATAATGTCTGCTGACACCGATGCTTAGACCATGTATACTTAGATTGCTTACACATTACTTAAATTACAAAATAAAATAAAAGAAAACATTAATCAATAAAACTGGCAATTATAAGCAATTAACTGAAAATTTCTGGGTATTACGAAAAAAAAAACGGGAAAAAAGAAATAGTCGGACTTCGTCTTATAACTATTATGGCTGAAATAGTTCTAAATGGTCTAGACAACCTTCCCCTTACAGCTTTGCACCCATTTTCCAATCACCCTGTATGACTATTATGATTTTTCAAACTCAACAGATGACCCGCTCGTGACTTCGTCCGCGCGTAGTCAGAATACTTTCCCGGCGTGCAGAAAACAACTTTAACATTAACAACCACACCGTGACATGAGTTTTGAAACGAACGAACATTCAAGTATTTCAATTTAGGAGTCCCACTCCTGAAAATATTTTAATCCCAACAACTACCTATACCGTGAAACTATATTTTACGTCGAAATACGCTAAAATACACTGCCATATTTCGTTCCCGTAGCATTTTTCGTATACTGCAAATTTTTATGTTTGTTAATTTTATTTGAGGAAAGTACCTATGAACCAGTTACGAAACGCCGGTTTCTTTGACGGCCGAAGCGGAAATTACAAGTAACTATCTACTGCTAACGCTTTCCGAAATACAGAGCATTTTTGTATTACGTTAGAATCATTTAGCTTATGAATTTTCAAAATTCCTTTCTTAGTTACAACCCTTCGCATCAAGACAAACACACCCTCCAAATTTCAAGTCTCTACACGGTTTAGGCTGTGCGTTGGCACTCAGTCAGTCAGTCATTCAGGACATTGTCTTTTATATATATATATTCGTCAATGGACACAATGATATCAAATGATGTCTGACATTTTATTTGAAAATTTTAGAATAAAAAGGAAATACTAGTTTTCTCTTTCATTTCGGGCATGACGTCATAAGCGTGTCACCTGTTTTTTTTTAAATAACGCCATCTATCAAATCAGTTCTACCTGTGGTACTACAAACAAACTGGTGTCATCATCAATTTAGTTCAAATTATTACCATCAGAAAAAAGACAAAATTAAATATTTGTATAAATTATTAAACTTGATTGTAGATACATTTATTTAATTTTCCCGTGTTGTAGGTATTTTTTGATATTAGAAAAGATTTTTTCAAGACCTAATATTGTTTTTTTACATACTACAATACGAAATCTATACCTGTAACGCCATTTATTGAACTTTAATAGAACAATATATTTTTTCTATGGGATGAGACCCCGTGACCTGACTGACTTATTGAATTACATGGCCGAGCCGAAACCGCAGCCAAGAAAGCTGAAACTTGGAGTGTAGGTTCCTTTTATAGCATAACCACCCAATAAGAAGGGATTTTTGTTAATTCAACCCCTAAAGGGGTGAAATGGGGTGAAAACTATTGTATGACAATTCGTATTTCTTGAATTTACAAACTTGGAACTTTGCATTTTAAGTATGCTTCAATACAAATCATAAAAGGGTAAAATATTTTTCCCCCAAACACCGGACCCAATATGTGCATCCTCGGATTGCTGGTACTTGGCCCACGTTACAGCTTCAGCGAGTGTCCTCTGAGCCCTATATACGAGTAAAACCTTTTGATGGTGATCGTACTAATATTATAAAGAGCTAAAGTTTGGGAATTTGGATGTAGGGGATAATCTCAGGAACTACTGATCCGATACGGAAAATTCCTTAACTAACAGAAACCTACATTATCCCTAAATGTTATAGGCTATGTTTAATTTACTTCGCCCAGTTATTTGTGTAGCGAACTACACATATAGCGTGCACATATTCTACTCAACCCCGTAACGGTCGAGGGGACTTTGATAATAGGTGTGGATAGATGCTGGGGGAGCAGAATGGTCAAAATCACGTGTGCGAAGCCACGGGCAAAAAAGTAGGCAGCACTAAGTCATTTATTTTTCCGTATGAACTTTAAAGCATGCTTGGTAATGTAAAATTTATACACAATACAATATTATAAGAAATACTCAAATATTGCACAACAATACCTACTTAGAACTTCAATGACTCATCGTCATGGCTTGATAACTTTCAAGATTTCATGTTCTATGGTAAATAAAGAACGACCCAGACAATGCTAGGAATATGCCAAGAATTACGGAGCATCACATCTGCTTCAATAAGCTATCAAATTACATTCTAATGAGAAATTGAATGGTTCAGTCGCTCCAAATATACATTCAAGTTCCAAGTACAATTCTGAGACTATATGCTAGCAAATCTGAGTTTAAAAGTCGAATGTTACTTACAACAGAAGTAATCTTGTAAATGGTAAAACCATTCTTGTGTTTTACAGTCTCGTCGACAGAAAACCGGCGTATCCATTTATCCTTCGCCGACATTTTATAGATTTAGTTGAACACACGTACGACATTCGCGTTTTATTACTTTCAACAATTTTACACTATGATAACGTATGAGGAAATACGAATGATATTGTAGGGAAAATGCGAGTTTACCTATTTTTAGGTCATTGATATCGATTTTCAAAAAATCAAACAAAAACAAAACTTTTATTTGCAACTGCCTGACAGAACTGACAATGACAACTAAAAAACTGACCGAACGAAAGAATGTCAATTTGACAGACGACCAGACTGTTTCACGCTCCATCTTACGCAGAAATTATTTACTTCAATTATTTGATTCTCTCTTGAAAATGTAATTTTACAGAATTTAACCGTTCGAAATCGAGGAACTTACCTACTCTACCGATAGTTACATACAGAAATAGGGGCCATGACTCACCTCACCACCTAGAGCGAAAACGCGCAGGTGTGGTGAAAGGAGTCTAGTGCACCTCGCGGAGGATCTTTTTATGTTCAACGCTAGATGTCGCTACGAGAAACAAATAGTTTTATTTATTTCTAGGTCTCCACATAGATGTCACTACTGTACAGTCATCTTGATAGTTTTATTTATCAAGGTAGGTAGGTACTAGGTACTGGTAGGTATAGAAGTTGAATTGAAGTTACCGTGAAGGTAAACTTGCAATTGCGCTCGTTGGTGTCTCACTGCCCTCAAAATAGGTACCTACCTATAGGTAATCTTTTCAGTTATCAATAGTTTTATTTGATCATTCTCCATGCATTGCATTGCAACACTCCTTCATCGAACCAACATGCACTATTGTAATTTTACTTGTTTAAAGGTACCTACAACAAAAGGTAGTAGCAAACAGGTCAAACGTAACTTGCAGTGCAGCTTCATCACCATCCCCACTCCGAGTCACTTAACCGAATGGCGCGCAGCGAGAGGTTGTGCTTACTTGTGCCGTCTCGCATTTCGTACAGCTCGTGTCGTGTCGTGTTTCTTGTGTCCTCGACAATATTGCGATATTAACTACTTTTCCGTCAAGACATGAATACAACCCGTGCTAAAATAACTCAGTGCTAACAATATAATTTAAATATGTGTCAATAACAAAGTGACCTGCGCCCAAAAAGTTTGTAAACAACCGGATATCAACATGGGTTCGAAAATCGAATACGTGGATTCCTCACATTTATACGCGACCAACTATGTTCGTAATTCGAAAGCGATCGGCGTGCTTTGGGCTATATTCACGATATGCTACGCTATAATCAGCGTGGTCGCCTTTGTGACTCCGGAGTGGATTGGAGATTTGGAGACTGAGTATCCCAGGAAGTTCGGTTTGTGGCAAGTGTGTAGAGCGGATGAAGCCGTTGAAGACTGTAAAGGGAGGTTAGACGACTTCCTGGCGATAAACGGACTTGTGTTCAAGATTGCAACTGTGTTAGTGGGCTTGGCGGTAACTCTGGCCTTGTTTACGATTTGCTCGATGCTACTGTTCTTCTTTTGCCAGTCAACGACTGTCTTTCATATTTGTGGATGGCTTCAGCTGTTTTCTGGTGAGTCCAAGCTAACACTAGATAAACATAACAATAGGTTCTATCTACTAACAACTAACAGTTAACATAACACCCTGTTAGGGGATTTTACTGTGTACAAGTTACCTACTTAAATGTTCGTGTGATGTGTTACACTATAATGTAAATAATCCAATCTGTACGCTAATCGAGGAAAAATAGACTATACTTGTAGCCCGCGAAAAAAATTGGAGCTTTGTTTTTTCTGAAGTACAAAGTTTCGTACAAAAATAGTCCTCTGTCACTGGCGCGAGTTTCGTTCAACACCCGACGCCACACCCTAACAAAGCGCCTCTCCCCAAAAATGTAAGTCGGCCAGCTTCGAAAAGATTAAACAAAACCTCAATTCGTAACGGTTTGACATTTAAACAGGTTTCAAGTGAAAGTTATGCATATAGAGGTAGGTGCTGATTGACCTTGCACCGTCTCGTACTGGTATCTACCTACCTATAATGTTTGATGAAACAAGAACAGTTTAGTAAAATGGATTGAAACGATAAAATACCTAACTGTGTTGAAAATTATAGGGTAGAAACAAGAAGAACTCTTTGATTTGTTCGTTTGTGCTAACCCCAGGCAGAAATCTGGCTAGGTAATCCCTTAGTCGGTATTTACGACATCCACGGGTGGAGATGAAGAGGTCTATTCTTAGGCTGGACACACCAATCTCGTAAAATATACAGATAATTTTATAGAACCCCTACAGTAAACCCTCGGCTTTGTTGTAGGTATTGATTTTAATTATCTAGTTTTTTAACCAATAATATGCACTATTTTAATAAACAATCGAATCTAGCCAAAAGTTACAGGTAACTTTGTTTTTTTTTCAATCGTTAAAATATTATCCTATCGTGTTTCTGGTACAGTGATCCCTCGGAATTATAAAGTAGTATCCATGCATATTTGCGGCATTACTCCACCTTGGTAGGTACCTACCTAGGTATCAAACATTTCAAAGTAATAGCACAGAATAAATATTAGTACAAGTAGTAATAGGTAGGTAGGACCTACCTATCTAACAGGCAGACAGGTGTAATTCTAAGATGCAGCATCCGGTGTCGGCAGGTGGTGTAAGATTTCCCTTCACATGCACACAGAAAATGAAAGGCGATGCACTGTAGAGGACAAAAGAATGGCAACAACAGCCAAATTCCAACAACTGCTCTGACTAACTTGATCTAACTGAGTAAAGATCAGGTAAGTTAGAAAGTGACAGAATAGCCCTCGCGCAACGAAAAGTGAATGAAAATCACGAAAAACAGTATTAAAACCAAATTAAAAGAAAAGAAAGTGAGAAAGAAAAATTCTTTATTTGGAACGGCACACATGGATACCAAGAAATGACACTAAAATAAAAAATATAAAAGATAAAAGGTAATAGGTAGGTACCTACAAAAGGTAAAAACTTAGTACCTACCTACTTATATCAAAACAAATACTTGCTGCGTAATTGAAAATTTAAATCTACTCTGCCCTCTAAAATAATATTATTTGTTAGGTACTTTTATCAATGTACGTTGATAGAGATATTTACGTTTTAATCTCATTGTAGAGGTTAGTTCACGATGTTTTTTACGAGAAAATAAATTGAAATCGTGTTTTGGGCTCTATCATTCATGCCCTTGGAAATATGATGAAGAAAACAAACCTATAAATTTTTTGTTGTTATAAACTGTGTAGCTTTTGCTAAAACGTATGGAGGTAGGTAGACCATTCACCGTAAGATTGCACATGCCAAGGAGTAGGTAGGTATTCAATTTTCTATGGTTGGTAGGTAGGTACTATTCCTATTCCCAAGGCACGGACAAGTATAAGGCAGGTGCAATCTTACGGTGAACGAGCTCTAGTATATTTTGGGTTACATTTATATTTAAGTAGCGACTCGCCCCGGCTTCGTTCGGGTAGCCCCCGGTGAACCCCCCCCCCCCCTCCCCCCCCCCCCCCCCCCCTCCTCCTCCCCTCCCCCCTATGTCAATCTTCTGGTTCTAAGCTACCTCCTCACCAATTTTCAGCCAAATCGGTTCACCCGTTCTTGAGTTATAAGTGGTGGGTGTAACTAACACGACTTTGTTTTATATATATCTATAGATAGGTATACCTATATTGGATCTGTGCATAATTTATTTGACTCTAGACATGACAGCCTTCCGTATTATTTAAATAAATTATTATAATGGTCTTGCTTAGTTATTACAAAAATGCGAGTCTTTAGTCTTTACCTCACACTTAGAGCATTGCGGCCTCCGTTCCGTGTTGCTCAATGACCTCACAGGAACATAATGGGTGAGTTTTGGAACGTGAGATACTGAGATATATAAATGCATACCGTTATAGGTAGGTACCTAGTTTATAATTGGAACATACAATATTATAACCTTGGCTAGAAGCATTGATAATTCTGCATTAAACAAAAGGTAGCAGAGGTAGGTAGGCAGTTTAGTACAGGCAAATTAGGTGATTTTTAGCAAAAGTGTGGAAGTAATTAGATGTAGTCACAAAACCTTTTCTAATTGTTTTGTTTGGCTTGAAAATCACCTCTAATATAACTTTCAGCAAATTCACCCCCCCGGAACAGGGTGAAATAGGGTGAAAACCTTATAATACCCGTAACTTAATGGGGAAAATAGATGTAGTCGGTGCAATTTGGCATACACTTAAGACCGTTATGATCTACATTTGCACTAAGTATTTTTTTAATCCGACTTATGTAACATACGAAAAAAAAAACATTTCTAAAAAAAACTTTTTTTCTGTATTGCGGCTCGGGGGAAATTGAAGTAGTCGGTGCAAATTGACAGAATTACCAGAAAAATGGGCCAAATAAATTACCAGTTTTGCACCTGGGTAACTCACACGGAAGTCACTTTTTCCATATTTTATTGTCGCTCTACTTCGGGGAAATTTCAGGCAATTCTGGAATTTCACTTAAACTTATTCATTTGATTAGTACTACATTCGCCAGCCATTTAATACTGGAATTTATACACGGAACATGCATTTTTTAAGTATTATATATGTAAGTTCAGTGCGGTGCTAAGAAACTAATATATATACTATGGCGCTACACTGCTAACACTGTCCCCCGACCGCGGGATGCATCCGTATTGATCCCAGAAAATCATCCCACGAGCTGAAAGTAATAATAATTATTCCGGATTCATACAATTAATATTCATTTCATTTTTAGAGTCCGTATTTATCCCACCTAGAAATACCTACATCTAAAACGAGTGAAAGTAACGTCAGCAAAAAAATATGTTATTATGGAACATCTATTTATTTCATAAAATTTTTGGTATAAAATAATCAACAAATTAATAATAAATACAGTGTGTCCCAAAAAGTAGTGTCAAGCCGAAGTCCAAAGAAAGGTTACCCACAGAGATACCCGAATCACCCCCATTTCGCGATTTTTAGTAGTTTTCGAGTTATGTGTTTTTAAGACAATCGGAGCTCTTAAAATTTTGGCCATTGTGACTCGATTCCTTGAGGTAGAGGCCTGTTTTTTTGTTGTAAATAAGCTAAATACTAGGGCTATGATAGCATTTACATCAATAGAACCTACTATTGCATTAAAATAAAAATAATAATATGAAGATTTATTTATTTTTGCCTAAACTCTTACTTTCAATGAACGTTTAAAAAAAAAGTCACATAATCTTTTTCATCCAAGCCTATCTTAAAAACAAGGCTGATGTGATAGTTATTAGTCATGTAACCTTGTTCCAGATTCTTGCACAGGATCATAAAAACACTCAATTTAATAAAAGTTAGTTCAAAAAAGAGTTTTTGAAAATGTTCTGCAAGTCAGAATTTTTACAGAATTTTTAATTTTTCCATATTTTTTATTTTATTTCAATGCAATGGTTCGTGCTGTGGATGTAAATGCTTTTGTTTGTTACTGTTTCGATTACTTTAAAAACTGATATCTGAGGTTTACTGTCATCACAAACAAAAATAAGTATAAAATATTTAAAAAAAAAGTGGAAGCCATTTTTAAAATATTTTTTCAGGAAAATCACGGACTAGTGTAGAAATCGTTTCAGAGAATCAGAATTTTACAATTATTTATAACATAAGCTTTTAGATAACATGTGCAAATAAAATAAATAAATTACGCACATAAAATAAAATTATAAATAAAATGTGCAATTTCTAAATAAATAACGAAATTCCGATATTAATATCGGAATGCCAATATTGACATTTAATATCGGAAATCAGTATAGGAATTTAAAACCTTCCGATATTACATGCCCTAAACGTGACAAACAAGCAGACGGCACGCCTGAAGTAAAGCAGTCACCGCCGCCTATGGACAACACCCACGGTATTAAAAACGCGCTGCCTACCATTAAGAGCCCTATTGATATTTCTCTTGAATTTACCCATATTATATAATTTATAAATATTTGTATTATCTGCAGATATTTGTTCAGGATGTTATTAATGTTATGTTATATGTTTTCGTTGGGTATTTTCTATGTATAATAAAAAATATCTATCTATGTAATGTATTGTATTAAAGTATATCAGTTATCTAGAACCTATAACACAAGCTCTGCTTAGCTTGGGGCTAGATAATGTTGTGTGAACTGTCCAGCATTATTTATCAAATATTTATTTATGATGGTGACAGTGAGCTGATCTGATGATGGAGACGGAAGGTGGACAACGGAACTCCTCGATGGATGATAGTAGATTACTGGAAAAACTGTAGAGGTTATTTATTTTTACTTATTTGCTTATATCCCAAAAGTTACACAGTCTAAAATAAAATTAAAACTAGTTTTGATACGTCTATGATTGTTTCACTTTTTTACCCTTTCTTTGGCCCCAATATCTTCTACAACCCCCGAACCAATTTAGCTCATAACCTTACACAAATTGTACTAATACTATATACCCATCTACCAAATTGTATAAAGAATACTAGTTTTATAAAGAATATATCAACAGTTCGCAAGTTATCTTCAGACAAACATACAAACATACGAACGCCAATTATTAATAATTTGCATCCAACAAAAATATATGAAAATGATAGTAAGGCATTTTTCTGTCTGACCGTACTAATATCCATTGATAAAGACCGTGGCGCGGTATGAATCCGGACTACATTTTGCGATTAACAGGTTCACTGTCCACTGCTCATATAATTATGGGCTGTTTGCAGAATGCACTACCAATTCACAGCCAGTATGTGGACTGCAAGCCGATAATGCACATGGTCCGCTTATCTTATAGGACCAACAGGAAAACAAGTTTAAGTCGTTCCACCGAGTGGACTAGGTGGCCGGATCACGTTAGAGTGCTCGTGGTTCACTTATCTTATAGGAACGATAGGAAAAAAAAGTTCACGTCGTCCGATCGAGCGGACTATGCTGTCGGACCACGCGTTCACAGCCTTCATTTTGGACAGTGAACATGTTAATATGGACAAATATACAATTATATTATTCGTGGGATGAATACGGCCTACATTTTGGTATGAATCTGCACCCCGTCCACGCCGTTGATTTCTTATTAAGATCTATTATTAAGAAGTACTTCCGGTACGAAATTTTTGGTTTTTTTTACGTGCGAATGTAGTAAACTGATAGTATATACCATAATAAAATTTGCACGACTACATAAGTTTCCCCCGAAGTACAATTTACAAAAAAAGAAAAAAAACTATGTTCCGTAATTCGCTGAGGTGTGCAAAACTAATATAGTGTTTATAATACTTATAGAAACCTTATGTAAGTTTGCACCGAGTACATAAATTTCCCCCGAGCCACAAACTTAAAAAAACAAATTCACAGTGTTTCCCACTATGCACGTAGTTTTAATTAAAATCCATAACGCACTAAGACTGTCTCTATAAGTAATTGAAATTGTACTTAACACTTTTTTGTTTTTTCAAAAGTTACGATTTTTCAAAGTTTGTACCTAATATTTAAAAGCCTTCCGTATGCGCCAGAAACGGTGCAAACCTGGGATAAGCTTCTATTAGTGTCATCTATCGATTCCATAGGAATCCACGACTACTCGACTTAGGGCCACACTTTTTGCTAATTTGCCTGTACTAGTTTGTCAACGCCTTGACTTTTTGATGTGTAAGTAAGGTAGGTACTGCATAGCTTGACGTACCTACATTGGTAGGTATTGTATATTTACAAAGCACAGCTATTTTTATTTAATCTGTATTGGATTAATCGATTTACGAATCAGTGAGAGGCATAATATACGTACCTATAAGGTAAATAAGAATAGCACCCAGGAACATTACCTACCTACTTCGTGCCCATAGTAAAAAACACACCAAGACGGAAGCCATTACACACGCAATTATATTTTACTACAAACTTATAATTAAATATTTTAATGGACATACTACGCGTATATCAATTAAATTTCTACAATTATTACGAGTGCTCCAAGCAAGGAGAAATATTTGTAAGTCTATCTACAACAACACGAAAACCGACTCCTAAAATGCTCTTTGAACAATCAGAGGCATGTTCGCGACCGAACTTGAAGACATGAGGTAGGTAGTTCAGTCGGTAGACGATGGTGTCAGCGTCACTCGCGCGCGAGAGAGACAACTCATTTCCAAGACAAAACTTACAGTGAGACTCTCATAATTACCTACACACAAAATTTGGAATGATTTGTGACATCGAGGTTTGTGGAATACACTACCGTCGTCTGTCTTCCTTGGAAACTATCATCTGGGTCTCTTTAAGGCTAGAGTGAATAGGTCTCCATTTGTTCTCCTTTGTGCTCCATCTTCGGCCACATTGTCACTTACCAACAGGTGAGATCGTGCTCGAACAAAGGTCTATCAAAGTTAATAATTAATTTATAAGCCGGATATTTCCCACTGCAGGGCAAAGGCCTCCCTTCCCTCTTTCCAATCATTTTCCTGAGCTATTTGTGGCCAGTCCTTGTTGTGGGAGTCAAGCTCATCCCGCCATCGCCGTCTGGGTCTACCACGGGTCTACCACGTGACCGCCGCGCCGCGCGTTCGAAACCACTTTGTGGTTATCTTAGCCCAAAGGTCCCCGGGCATGCGGCCGTGTCCAGCCCAATCCCACTTTAGATTTCCAGCTTTCAGAGCTAAATCGGTTATTTGTGTTTGGGAACGCAGTATCGTATTTCTATCGCGGTCTATAAGTTTGACTCCTAAGATACTGCGCTCCAATAGCCCGCTGGCTCACCGCAAGGCTGAATTTCTGGCGGTTGGTAAGTGACAGGTCTGCGCACCGTATGTGAGGATGGGGAGAATGCACATGTCCATAATGAGCTTTCGCTAGTGGATGGGGTCCCTTAATTATATCTTTCATGGACCAATAGCTCTTCCAGAAGTTTTCTGACATTCTTATATAAAAAAAAATACAAAATATGCTGGACTGTTCACAAAATATTATCTAGCCCCAAGCTAAGCAGAGCTTGTGTTATGGGTAATAGATAACTAATATCCCTACTTAATACAATACATTACATAGATAGATATTTTTATTGTACATAGAAAATACCCAGAACACCCTGAACAAATATCTGCGATCGCCCAAATATTTGTTCCGAGGCGGGAATCGAACCCGCAACCTCCTGTTTCGCAGGCCAACCTTCGCCCGCAGCGCCACAGAGGTCGTCAAATGGTCGTCAATGGTCGTCGTTATATCAAATGGATATTCTTATATCAAAGTTTAAAAAAAAAACTGATATTTGATTAGCTCGCACACAGCCTAGTCATATATTTATGTGTCCGTTCTATTGAATTTAAAACTGAGAGTGTTATAGCTCATTTTACACTGCAAGCAGATTTGAAGTGACACAAGAGTGGTGTGAGTAATTGGACTCCGCATAACCGGTAAAACTTCTCAGTCATGCAACAACAATTCAGAACTATACAAAAATGAAGCGCTAATAGCGATAGCGAATCGAAATGGAGATTTTATTATTGAAGCAGAACATGCCTTGTTTTAACCGTTTCGTGGTCATTTTAAGATGATTCAATGAAAGAGACTAGGCACTATTATCTACTTAAATCTAGTCAAATAGAAGGAAATGGGTATAGGGTAACTATTTAGGGGAAAACTTACGCATGATTGATTTACTGGAGAAATTAAGACCGATCGTAATAATGGTGACAATATTTTAAAATACCCTGCATTGATGTCTTAGATAAAATTTATTGATGTCTATATTAATTTTAGGTACGCTGAATATTACTCATAGATATTTTTTTAAATATTGATTACTATAGTAACTACAAATAACAGTTGCCGCGTTAATGTGGCTCCAGTTGCGATAAGGTCGCAGACTTTATTCAACCTTCATGTCATTCAGTGGCCATGTCATTAGGCCAAGTAAAACCCTATTCATAATTAGGTACGTCACAGAAGTATTTCCTCTCATTTATGATGGAAAGAATAGGCTCAACCAGAGTCAACAACTCACACACCAGCACGCCACAAGCCTCTTCTAAACCATTATTGCTTTCATTACAAAACTATTCATAAGAATGCGGATAAGTAGCTTCGTAAGGCCGTAGGTAAGTACCTAAGCAGCAATTCGCTCGAGCCTCGTCCAGCGTTAACATAATAGTAGGATTACTCCAAGCCCCATGTTTCTCTGACCTCATCACGTCTCGAGTTCACTAAACCGCTACGTGACCGGCAAAAAATTACATACAGTCAACCCAGAAGCAAACCAGAAGACTCGGCTGAGTTGTATTACGTTGGAATAAGGTTGATTTGAAGAACTGGTGGTCGACTGTTCAAAGTGTTACGGGTTACGTGTTAATTTGTAAAGAAAGGAGTTGTTGCTAAAGATGGAAAGTTCGGTTCTTTACGATGAGGGATAAATAGATCTCTTTGTTGAGAAGTGAGCTGAACATGTCGACACAATTGGAAACGACGACGAAGTAAATGTTAAATAGAGTGGTACCTACTAGAAGACTGAGCAAAAAGTAGGTACATTTCTTAGGATACCCAACAATTGCACAAGTGGTTTAGAAACAATGTACAAAGCACAGTGAACATGAAACGAACATTGAACACACAACGAACATCGGGTACCTACCTACCTACTTATGCCGCAAAATTCCTGCGCGAGATTCATTTTTTTTGTGTTTTTGCCCATTACAGCTCATCAAAACTTCTTCAGATAGCGAAAATCAAGTTTGCCCGAACTAGGAGACTTAACACACATGTTTTAATTGATAGTATCTCATAAATATCATCAGTTTAGCTACGATACCCCTAAACAAAAAAACACTGTAAAAATGTATTTAGGGGTGTCATAGCTAAACTGATGATATTTATGAGATACTATCAATTAAAACATGTGTGTTAAGTCGCCTAGTTCTCGCAAACTCAACTTTACTCTTAAGAAGTGTTGATGAGCTGTAATGGGCAAAAAACACAAAAAAAAAAGAATTTCGTGCCGCAAGCGTGAGCATCCACCTTAATAAAGTACAATATTCAAATTAAAAATATGCACGATCCTACATTATAATTCCGAGGGATCACTGTACCAGAAACACGATAGGACAATATTTTCTCGATAGAAAAAAAACCAAAGTTACGTCTATTTTTTGCCTAGATACGATTGTTTATTAAAAAGCGTACTATTGGGTAAAAAATTAGATAAATAAAATCAGTACAACAAAGCAGAGGGTTTAACTGTAGGGGTTTTGTAAAATATAGTTAATTAGAACAGCACTTTTTGGAGCGGCGTGAGGAGTTTTTTTTTTGTATGAAGATAGCTGCCTGGGGCAGAAATTTCTACTTGTACTAATATTTATTCTGTGACTGGGGTTGGCGCAGTCTTGACATACCTACTCCAGCTCGTTCACCGTAAGGTGGCACCTGCCTTGGATGTAACTTTTCATACAGCGCGTTTTTGTAACAAGCCAGCCGCCTAACCATTATTTATTCTGTCGCCTAACTTCAAATGCCAGGCATGCAAGTACTTACCTAGAAGGCCACACTTTAATAATTCAATAACAATTCAACCAATAGGCGCTTTGCCTTGCCAATACATAAGTTTGTTTGTGGTATAGCTTTTTTGTGAAAGAGTTCATCCAGGGAAGTACTACCACCATACCTATTTCTGCCGCAAAGCAGTAAGTGCTCGCGTTGCTGTGTTCCGGTATTTTTTTTATACATATGGTTCCGGTTTGAAGGGTCATACCCATACCCGCCGTGCCGGTGAAATTACAGGGCACATGACACATTTCATCTTTATGTCTCAGGGTGGCGGGCGCAGTGCAATGCCACATAGGGTGTAGGTATCCTATGTGGACGTGACCTATGTGGTAATGCTTTGTTATAGGTAGAGGTAACCGCTTAACATCAGGTGAGCCATCTGCTTGTTACGTCATTCTTAACAAGTAAAAAACAAAAGGTCATAAATAGCAAATTGTGGATGCATGCTCACTAATCGGACGACATTGATCGCTGTACAATTTAGGATCGTAAAAGTAAAAGTTAATCGTGATTTAATGACAGGAAATTTCAATGCTACGCTATTTTTACGCTTTTTACTACGAGTTAATGTTCTAAAATGCAACTTAGCACGACAAACGACACATGGCGCGGACGTTTTAAATTTTAAAATGGCAGGTGTACTCGTTTTTTATTAGCTAGACAACTTATACTTTATACTTTATTTATTTAAACTTACGTTGCATTAGCTATAAATATCTATTCAATATGTATGCGATATGTTAAAATATCGAATGGGCGGAGTCTATCAAGAAAACAATAGCTGCAAGACAGTGACAGCGTTATTACGCACTTGAACCCGGGAAGAGATGAGATAATTAAATTTCTGCCGCTCGGGAAGTAACTGACGTAAGCGATAAATGATAAAACTTTGTTTTGCTTCAAAAGTAGCAAATATAAAAATAAATTATCTTTAATTAATCTAAGTAATGTGATTACATACTGAATAGTATAAACATTTACGCTTAATATTTTCTCTAGTCGGAGGAGGGACCGAAAACGGGATTTAGGAGGAGGGCCAATTTAAAAAAATAAAGCTTTCGAGAAAAGTTTCACAAATCGTGTTTCTAGCCTATGATTTAATTAGATTACATCCTCAAGTTACTGATCTTACTTAATCCTTTACTGTTACTGAGTGAACATGTAACGCATCGACTCAAATTTTTTAACATAGCGTCTTAAATTATTTTTGACTAGTTGAGAAAACGGTCCTTTATTTACCTTAGAGAGTTTATAACTGGAAGTTCTGTACCTATACCTATACTTACCGGTACTAAATATATCTTGCCTATATCTTGGATGTGAAAATGAGCCCGCTGAGTAAAAGCTGGCTGGGTAGAAAGTGGTCCGGTCTAGACTACAGTCACGAAAGTATAGACCACTTTGCAGTGCAGTATGCAGACGGACGTGATGGTGATATTGTGGGTTCCACTAATGAATACCTGACTAAATCAAGTACAATATTCAAATTAAAAATATGTATGGATATGGATACTTAGTATAATTCCGAGGGATCACTGTACAATAAACACGATATTAGGACAGTATTTTCTCGATAGGATAAAAAAACTGTTACGTAATTTTTTTGCCTAGATTAGATTGTTTATTAAAATGGTGCATATTAAATGAGTAAAAAATTCGGTAAATAAAATCAATACAACAAAGCCGAGGGTTTACTGTAGGGGTTTTGTAAAATTATTTATATTTTACGAGTTATTCAATAAAAAACACTTTTTAGAGAGGCGCGAGGTATTTTTTTTTGTATGAAGATTTCTGTCTGGTGTTAGCGCAGTCTTAACATCGTTTAATTTACCCATACGGAGGCCTGCAATGCTCTGAGGATTAACCATTGCAAAAGATCGAGTAACAATAGTAACACCAAAGATCACTGACGATGGGTGAAACTCTTTGGACACAAAGGAGTCTACCAATGTTTGAATTATTTGAACTTCAACAAATTGCATGTCAATGTCCTTTGATATGTCATTAATTTGTCATAATTATCAGTTAATTGTCAGTTGTAGTTTTTGGAACCTACTGCATATAATGTTTTTGTAGTTATTTTACATTGAATTTGCATAAATAATTAGTTTTGAACCATGTCGGCTCCTCTTACAACTTTCGCCGAAGACGACAAATGTACTAAAGTCTGCAATGACATCGGAGCTTTCAAAAAAGCTGCCAAAAGTCCTGAAAAAGCCAGTGAGGAAGTGAAAGCTGCTGAATTAGCCAAGGCTCAACCTGATGGGCGGGGAGCACCACCCGAGACTCAAGACCCGCCGGACAACCGACCAGCGCCTTCCGGAGTAGAACACCTACCCAGCCTAAAACCAGCGGCCGACGGCAAAGTGGACTGGACTCCTCTTGGAGCTATGACTGGTACTAGGCCAGCTGTCAATAAATATTCCATAAGTAGATACTCTCTAAACGAATGGAGGAATCACAACGAACATATCCTAGACCCTGAAGTGATAAACGAATCTAACATCGTCGATTACAACGCCAAAACTTCTATGATGCAAGCGTTCGGAAACATTGATAAACAGCAATCGGAGAACAACAAAAGACTTAAACAGAAAGCTCGAGATATCTTCAGATGGAAGGTAGAAGTGGAAAAAGCTTGTAAAGGTATTACTGAAGAAGTGGAGACTCTAGAAATTGAAAGACAACGGCTCAAAGGAGCTACAAGAGTTCTAATGCTTCCAGAAGCAATTTCTAAAGAATGTCTTGATCTACGCTCCAACCGTTTTGAGCCTGATTTAGTTGCTGACGCAGCTGAACAAGAGCTGATCAAAGAAATGAATTTAGTAGGTGAAGTGAGAGCTAACTTAATGACTACTCTGGATAACATTGAAGCCCAAATGGCTATCAACAAAGCAGCTAAACATAAAATCGAATACGATTGGTGTGACAAAACTATGGCGTACAACGCTGAGGCTACAAACTTGAGTCTGAACCCCAAATCTAACACTATCATGTTTAGACCTGGAGCTACAAAATTTGGTGACAACACAGCTCCTTTAGAATACTGGGAATTCTTCTGCAGAGAAACAGTCCAGAACTGCGAAACAGCAAGACAAAAATCTGCTGATCTCCGTGGTAGTCTAAACGCTATACTAGTCAGCGGCGGAAGGAAACTTCGCAACCAAGCAGACAGGACTGATATGGCTTTGGCTGAAACTGTAGCTATTACCTCTGAACTTTGTACTAAACTAGAAGAAACATTACTCAATACGCTTCAAAGAATTGTTGATATGGAAGCTTTGATAGACAATTTGAGACAATCTGTACAAAAGATGGACGCAGCTATGAAACTAGCTCAGACTAGACTTGATAATAGAAACAACTGGAGACCGCATGGTGAGAGCGTAAGAGACCAACCCCATGTGGGTCTGATCGACGAGGTAAGAAAGATACACGAGACTGTGACCTCTCTGCTGGGACAGCTGAGGAATGCGGAGAGGATACGAGAGGATTTGATGAAGAAAAGAATAGAGTTGGAGAAAGCTATCGCGTCGAAGAGGAAGACTTTGAATATTGATAGAGAGAGATGTGGAATGGTGAGGTCTCATTATCCGTCTGCTTCGGAATTGGCTGGATTCTAATTGTTAACGTTTTCTTTAGAAAATAGCTCGATACTTTGTGTTCTTATAATACAATTCTTCGATAATATCAGCAGTCACAATGACTGCAAATTTTCAAGATGGCAACGGTATTTTAAATTGATATAAATTGTATGCGCACGAATTTCTCAAGTTTACCTTGTAAAATTTGTAAAGTTGTACTTGTGTAAACACAATGCCTAAAAAATTTGAGAGGACAATACAATTGGGCAATCAATTTAAAACCTGTTTTTGATTTATCCATCTGCACCCATGATCCAAGAGGTACCATGGGTCCAGAATGAAGAAAGCAAGGTCTGCTACTCCGAGACTAGCACGTGACTAACGAGCACGTGGTTGTATAAGATGACGTCACTATCCAGTTGTTACTTTTTTGCAACAATAACAGAATTACGGCAAGAAAATCGAATTGCGAGTCGATATTTGTTTTTATGCATGTTTTTACAGAGTTTCCCAACAAGTCCGCTATCATTTTCTGCATACTAAAACGACATTTAGACTCGCATTTCGGTTTGCGTTATTTCAAGTGATTCCAAATTACAAACCTGAGGCGGCGCCGGCGTGGAGATACACACTTATTACACTCTACTGGTAGCACAGAGATGGAATTGATTCTTGTAATCGATGTCATAATAAGCTTTTTGTGAAAAATATATTTTTCAGTACAAGCTTTTATTTTATTAGTGGTCGTAACCGTGTGCTGATCAAAATGAGCCTAAACACGGCCAGTCTACTATTATCCCTCGAGGAGTTCCGTTGTCCACCTTCCGTCTCCATCATTGGATCAGCTCGCTATCACCATAATATTGCATTGTCATCGGAACTTGACAGGTATGCAAAATATCATCTCAATCGGTTGAGGATAACTGACAAAGCTAAGCTTGTAAAAAATACAGTCCTGGCTTCAGCAAAGTGACTTTTTTAATATCCTTGACAATTTACTGACTTAAAAAAACAAAGGAAAGTCTCAATTATGCTATATATAAAAAATCCTCTATGCAATTATGTAAAACTTCCTAACTTCAATATTTAAACCTACTTGTCCTCCATTTAGCACGGTCGTGGGTGGGACATCGATATATATATATAAAATCGTTGCGTGACTGACTGATTGACTGACTGACTGACTATCAACGCACAGCCTAAACCATAAGTCCTAGGTTCTAAGATTATACCTTCATGGTTCTAAGTTATTTTCTCCCACAGACTTAGAGCATTGCAGCTGCTGGCCTCCGTAGTTCCGTACCCTAGGAAGATGGATGTCCGTACCGGACCCCACAGACAATGAATTAAATTACTGCCTCATTATTTTGCAGTTGCCTTATAATATTTTTGTACTTACTTGTTTTTACACACTGACATATTTATTTATTTATTGCCTATCCTCCCCCCCCCCAATGTGGTTTATTGATGTTCGTGGCATCATTTAATTAGGCCCTGTCTGAAAACCAGCGCTGCACTAAACCTAGGTCTGGTGCAGCATATTCTGAGACAGGGACCTGTTTGACCCCACACAACACACACAACCTATGATCTTACTTGTAGTACCTACCTATACCTATACCTACTTAGTAGATTTTTGTGTTTGTCTTCTTGTTTTATGTGTGTGTTGTGCGTGTGGTAAAATAAATAAATTTTCTTTCTTTCTTTCCTAGAGACCTGAAATTTGGAGGGTACGTTCTTTTTATGGTCTAGGGGTGCACTAAGAAAGGAATTCCAGAAATTCAACCAGCGGGGTGTTTAAGTTTGTTAGGAAAAGTACACGCGAATGAAGTCGCGGGCATTCCACTAGTATTGTTTAAATATTCTGTCTTATCCATCTCCCTGTAGCCTGAGGCATTTAAAACTTATATAATTAATAAATGCACATCCATATGATGCTAGAACCTCTCTCTTCACTTTGTCTTGCATAAACATACTTATCTAAAGATAGGTGTTGCCTATCTGCCAATCCATAAGTGTCAATTGCGTAAGCTAGGTATTTTGTTAAGGCGAGACTGGCTGAAGAAACCATGAAGTTATAAATAGGTAATTCTATAACTTCATGCAAGAAACACAATTTTGTCTTGTTTTATTCGTAAATCTTAAGAGTAAAAAAAAAATATGTCAATAACACTCTTTGAGAGGCCTTTCAATACACAGCATCGAGCACTCCGGTACGGAGGCCTGCAATCGCGAAGATAGTATTATTTTATCGTGGATAAATATATAAATAAAACTAAATTGCTATATAATTGGTTTTTTATTTGAGTTATGTTCAGTTTAGGACGATAAAACTTATACCAAAATGTTGTAGAAAATGCGAGATAAAACGGCCCAATTCATGTGAATTTTGAAAAAGCCATCCGTCCTTTCCCGATGCGGTTATAATATGAATTTTAAAAAAGCCCTTTTCATAATTAAATGTATTTAGTCGAAAATATCTATAAACTAGTAGTTCTGCGAGCAGTAGACCTCGCGACCACAAACTTGTAAAACTATGCATCATTTCGATCCATCATTTTTATATATTATATTATGTTAGGTATTTATGTAGCTTTTATTTAGAGTAGGTATTTAATTTCATTATGTTATTCATTTAATCTCGACCTATAATGATTCACAATTGCTCTACCACCCACTCTACATTACACAAAGGTTATCTGGAAGAAAATGCTAATTAGCATTAAGTTCGCCTATATACTTGACCGAGTTTGCTCATAATATTCGAAATTAGAACTAGCAAAAATGATTCTGCCAAATATTATCAAAATCGGGCGATAAATGGCTGCGCAGCAATCTTCCCTACTTTTTGGGAGAAGTAACCCTTCCAAAAGTTATATTTTTAAATTAATTAATTAATTACTGCTTATTTAAACTAAAATAAAATACAGGTTAATTAGCAACCACCAACACGATTCTTATAAAGCAAGTTGCAATAATCAATATATAAAAAATCGCTGCGTGACTGACTGACTGACGACTATCAAAGCAAAACCGTAAGTCCTAGAGATCTGAAATTTGGAGGGTACGTTCCTTTTGTGGTCTAGGGGTGCACTATGAAAGGAATTCCAGAAATTTAACCCCTAAGGGGGTGCAGCGGGGTGTTTAAGGTTGTATGAAAAAGTACACGCGGACGAAGTCGCGGGCATTCCACTCGTCTACGATATTAGTATACAATAGCCTAATTTGCCCATGTGAATCTGAACGTGGAACAATGGCGTGGTGTGTGTTCTCATGCTGATTGACGGCTTCAAGATAATGGGTCCCGTTACAATTTGCTTCCATGTTTACAACTAAATGGGCAACCGTACATATCGGAAGTATGGAGAAGAATTATCATTTTTAGTTACCTATATCCCAGATAGTTTTGACCAGTAACTCCCAATTTTGTTCTTTAAGACTGTTACGTCAAAGAACTGTTAATACATTTTATCCCTGTATTTCAATGGTAGGACTATTGAAACTACAACTAGCCCATTTGTGCGATCTGCAGATATTTGTTTAGGGTGTTCTGGGTGTTTTCTATGTATAATTTAAAAAAAGAATATGTGATGTAAGTATATCAGTTATCTAGTAGGTACTCATAACACAAGCTCTGCAGTGCAGCAATTTATGTTCTTAGTTAGTAGATAGGTATTTGTCTTTAATTATTTTTTCACTTCTTTTGTACCTATAATATACATACACCACCGGCCATTCTTCCTAACATAGAAATTTTTCTCCATCCAAAGGTTGTCTGTAAGAAATCGCTGCTAAGCGATAAGACCGCCTTTTGTACTTTTAATTATATAGTTAAGTTTTGTTTCTTTTTGTTCGTTTTATTAGCTATTAAGGTGTACAATAAAGTATTTTCTATTCTATTCTATTCTATTCTCTGCTTAGCTTGGGGCTAGATAATGATGTGTGAACTGTCCAGCATTCATCTATTTATTTATTTATTTATTTTCCGGGCTGTTTTGTATGAATGAAACCGATGTCGCCATTGTATGCCTCAATACTTTTGGCGTATTCTGCAGCTGATTGGTCTTACTTGGAGGCTTTCCCCTCATAGAGGAGTCAATAGTCAATGTTATGTGCTGAAAAAAATATATGTTATTCATTGACCTTTTATCTGTAAAGTGAACGTACAGAAATGTTCTACCTGTTCATTAACCATGTGGAAAAAAAATAACAAAGTGCAGCTGTTATCGACTGAAAATGTGATTCAACTTCTAAACTATAATCTGGGTCTCTTCAAGTCTAGAGTGCCTTCTAGACCTTTGTGCTCCATCTTCGGCCACACCGTCACTTGCCGACGGGTGAGATCGTGGTAAAACAAAGGTCTATCAATGATAATAAAAAAATAAAAATAAAAATTACTAGGTATGTTGTACATTTTCTTTCACCTAAATGTCGGCAGACTTTATCTTCAAGTTGAACGTATAATTCTGTGATGCGACGGTTTTCACTTGGTGAATAATTGATTTTCATGATTTTCACTTACATTTCGTGCCGCGAGTGCTATTTATTATGTCACTTTCTAACTTACCTGAACTTTAATGAGTTAGAAAGTGACGGAATTTGGCTGTTGTATGCGCCTTAAGTGATTCCATGTGTCCTGTATTTTAGTTTAGTTGAGTTAACGGGAGTTAGTATGAGTTAGTGAGAGTTTGGGGAAGTTAGTTTGAGTTAGAATACATACACATAGACACACGCCTTTTCCCCGAAAGGGTAGGCAGAGCCTTAAATGGGCCTCTTTTTACCGTGGGTTGCACTTTCGTGGGATATACACAATACCTATTATTTTATCTGTGACAATACTAAGATTTTAATAATATCCTTAAAATTACTAACCAGGCGGGAATCGAACCCGCGACCGTGTCCTTGATACCTTGACCGTCCACGCTTGGGCAGAACTAGTAGTTAAAATGCACATAAATTATCCAAAGTGTAAAAATTCGTTCAAGCATTTTATCTGTGGTTCAAGCGACCTCCGTACATGTGCGAGCGAGACTCGAAAAATCTAAATAAACCTTTTTAATAATTTTGTCTTAAATGTTCTCAAGTCGTTTTGAAAGACATGACATTTTGTTGACATTTAATTTACCTTCGTCGTAGTCTTAGGATTTATATTTATTTTATTCATAGTTAGATAACAAGAATATCAACTCGAAATTGCCGTTAAAATGGCTGATCCCATTAAGACTTGTCCCAACATCTGTCCTGCAACGGGCCTCATAGAGGAACCAAAGTCATTCCTTGGGGCAGGTGAGTCTCGGGGCCCCGAAAACCCCAACGCAACACCATATGTACCTGGAAACTTCACACAACGAGTGCCGAGGGTATATCCACCGGGCGCTCCACCAATCTACCTTCCCCAGCCCACTGACACTACCAGTGGAGATATACTGGGAATGGGACCTGTAGGCCCTTGGGCCTCTGGTCACCTAGACTGGACGCCTAACGCTGGAACCACCGGTGTCAGACCAGTGGTAGACAAGTATTCAATAACCAGATATTCTACTGGGGAATGGAGACAGAACAACGAGCGTATCCTGAATCCAAGAGCAACGAATAAAGGTGCCGCTTTAGAAATACAAATTAAGAAAGATCTTAATGATGCACTCGGAAAAATGGATAATAAATTAAATGATACAAATAAGAAACTAGATAAAAGAGTGAAGGACCTGACTTTTTGGAAAAAAAAAGTGGAGGATGCTTTGAATGCAATCACTGTAGAGCTCGCGACTTTGGACGCCAATAGAGTAAAGTTAAAAGGCGCTTGCAGAATTCTCATGATGCCTGAAGCTATATCAAGAGAGTGTCTAGAACTGAGGACCAACAGATACGAACCAGATCTTGTAAGAGATGACGCTGAACAGGAATTGATTAAAGAAGTAGCTATAGTTGGCGAGATCAGAAGAGTGTTTTCAGTAACGCTTGCTAAAGTCGAAGAGATGATGTGCAATCTAAAAGCAGCGAAATCGAGCATCGAATTTGATTGGAGCGACAAGAACTTGTCATTGAAATTAGACAAGATTAATCTGAGCCTCTCTCCTGAATCCAACTTAATCCTCTACCACCCAGGAGTAGCAAGATGGACAGATAACTCTGTTGGATTAGAATACTGGGAGCATTACTGCAGTGAAAGCATCTTTAACTGCGATGAAGTGAGACAGAAATCAGAAGCACTACGGGGCGATCTGATGACTGCGATAGTCAAAGGAAGCCAGGACATGAAAATTCAAGCTGACAGAACTAATCAAGCATTCGGAGAAACTGTCTTAGCGACTCAACAAATGTGCGCAGCACTAGAACAGACTTTAAAAGACAACTTGCAGAAAATTGTTGATATAGAAAACCTAAAAGAATATTTAAAAGAATCACTAAGACAGGTGGATGAAAGAAACAAATTAGTAATGACACGTTTGCATACAAGAAACTATGAGCGTCCAAGTGTCGAGAATTGCAGAGATGAAGCTCAATTCGGCTTAATGGCTGAAGCCAAATTCATCAAAGAAACCAGCGAATCCTTAGCGGATAAGATGAGACAGGCAGATGATGTACGAAACGAGCTAATGCAGTATAGAGGCCAGTTGGAAAAGGAAATAGCATGTAAAAGGAAGAGCCTGCAGATAGATGAGGACAGGTGTGCGAGGGTCAGAGCTTTTATGCCTACTCCTGAAGAGTTTGCGGGCGCGTGAAGATTCTTAATAAATTTCAGTCAAACAACGAAATCGTTTTTGTCATTTAAATGGTGGGGTATTCCTAATCTTAGATTTGATTTTTAACAGACTAAATCAAGTACAATATTAAAATTAAAAATAAGTATGGATACTACATTATAATTCCGAGGGATCACTGTACCAGAAACACGGTATTTTTTGGTACGATATGGGATTCTGCTTGTCTATTTTACCTTGTATGTCCATATTTATACTCATTGCATTTATTACTAAGAACCAGTAAATGTGAGTAACGTCTAATCTTGTAACAACTGTAGTGTCGTAAGTCGTAACTCACGCTAATCCTATCTCCGGACTCCGGATTGTTACGATGTACGTGATGGTTAGATCATCATATTCGTGTCACGTCAGAACGCAATTTAACTTGCCAATGAATGACTCATTTAAGTCATTATTATGTTATTTTTTATTACAGGTACCTAGTTGTGTTATTTTTGCTGCTCGTTCGTAACCAACTGAGTTGATAATATATCTAATGCGTGACTGAAAGAAACACTAAGCTCAGAGGGCCTACCACAGGTTTGTAATTTGTTGCAACTCGGAATAACGAAAACCGAATTGCGACTCGAAATGTGGTAATTTGTATGGAGTCACCGATGAGCGCCCCTAGCGGATAAGTTGCGGAACTTATTTGCTAGTATGGGTTTCTTTGGTTATACCGACTACCGAAAAACGAGTCGGAAATCCACTCACTGCGATCATTTCGTGAGACCAACTCACGATTACAACGGTTTTTCTGCAAAATGCGATGCTGAGTTCCCAAATTGACAGTACTATGATCGAAATCACTCGAAATACGATAATCTTTTCGTGTTTCACTCTCACTTGGGTTTTGGACGGTGAGAAGCTTGTTTTCGTTATCTCGAGACCAAATCTTGGAGTATTTTGGAACGATTTTTTTTCTTTTTAAATTCAATTATGTCTTTTAGATATTTTCTAGCATTATCTAATTTTATGAATCGTCTAAATTGGATAGGGATCCGAGATAACCTATAACGAAAACAGCAAACGCAGGTAGAGTTGTAAAAAACAATGTCCATAGAATATGAATAAAATATTTACTATCAACTCCATAAACTTTATCATAATCTGAAATTACATTGGACTTGTCCACATTTTGTAGTAGCTTCACTTTTCTATTACATAGAAGATTTTTGTTTGTGTTTCTGAAACAAACAAACAATCGCACCTATTTCAGAGCTTTTTTAAAAAAAAATTGGTAATTTAAACGTTTTTCCTTGGAGGAATGAATGCTATAAGCGACACTGACTGCTTCGAAAATCAAATTCCATAGAGATTTGGTAGCATTTCACGTTTTAAATCCAATGCGCCATCTTTCTAAAACCAACAAGTTACGACTAACTCGGAAGTTATGGGTGAGCGCTCGATCAACCGATTTACGAGTACGCCGAACACTTAGGGTAAGGTGAAAGATGTATCGATTGAAATGACTCCATTCGGTAACGAGAGCTCGCTACTCGGAAGTCGGAAGTCGGTCGAATTTCTTTGCAAAACTTAGCATAAGCCCTCAGATCTCTAAGGCTCACCCTTAGTACGAGAATTTGATAGCATTCGAAACTATATGAAGTTTCGTTTCCTTCAATACATTTTCTGACAGCGTCCTTAGTTTTCTCCTCGTTTCCGCTAGGGGCGCTGCTAGTAAATGTATGGAAGGAAACGAAACTTCATATAGTTTCGAATACTGACAAATTCTCGTACTAACCCCCCAGAGGGGATAAATCTTGGATCTTACGTCGCGGGCGGCATATTGAACCCTGGGCGTAGCGAGGGACTCTAGAAGCGAGAGAGTTATGTAGAGTCCTGTGTGAAGCGAGGGGTTCAAGCTGCCCAAGACAAAGACAGACTTTTTCCAGAGGAGCATACTCTACTTTACACACCTTCTACGAGACAATAAAAATTCACTGAAAATAACAGCACCAAACAGTCTTTTGTTTCACATTCTTTGAAATTGAGATCTGCTTTTAGGAAAGCACTCAGGCGATTCTTATGTTTAGTGCAAACGGGTGTTAGGCCGAGATAAATAGATCATACTTTAGCACTTACTAATGCTTAGCATTATCCCTGTCACTTTCGCACACATGTCAAATAACGCATGCTAGAGAGGGAAAGAGACAATGCTTAGATTTATCTAAACTATTATTTAAAAAAAAAAGGGTTTTTTTTTACTTTTTTACTTCCACGAGTTTCCACATGAATTTGACGTTCCAAATTCAAATCACTTTACCTCCCTAAAGAGGTACCTAATGCTTTACTTTACGTTGAGGTTGCATGATATGTAATTGGTGGATGTTGACAGCCTGGCTCATGAATTCCTGTCCCAAATTTGGACATCAAATCTGGTCCAGCTGGTGGAGCGTAGGTTTTTTTTAAAAATTAGGTATGTAATTAAGCTCAACAGTTCAACAGTGTTTGTAGGATGAGTGTAATTATGCAAGTGAAGGTGCGTATGGGGGGGGGGGACTTTTATTGTAAGATGTAGGACAGTCTTTCAATCTCGTCATAAGAAAGAGATTTGAGCCAATTGTCTGATAGTTAATTTGGCTTCGTTCTGGGGCCCAATTCTACAAAACCAATTGCATTTAAATTGTTAATGAATTGTCTCAGAATTGACACTTTTGTTAGACTACTAACTTCAATGGTATTTCAATTGTATTATAATTGTAACCATTTATAAACAATCGTAAAATCTACATAAAATATAAGATACAATCATTAGCAGAAAACCATTTTTAATAACAACTGTAATTTAATTGTAATTGCATAAAAATAGAATAGTTTTTTCTTTAAAAATAATATAATTTGGTCGCCCTGGCTGCAGGCGTTCAGGGTCTTGCAACTGAATTTTGATTATCCGTTTATGAGAAGTAGGCATTCAAAGAGAGGTATTATTGCAGTTCGTGGTCTTTTATCGCCACATAAAAAACCAGATGAGTGCAGACTAGAGTTGCCACGAATAGTGATTTAGCCTAATACCGAATACCGAATGTTCTGCAACGCTATCGGCCGAAGCGCCGAATATTCGGCCGCCGCCCATTCGGCACTAAGTACATGCTTGTCGAACGCAAAATCGACTTTTTTTTATCTTTATTCTCCCGGGAGTAGCGTGTATAGTGAGATGTTTTTTTCTGAAGCTGGTATCATTTACGATGAAAAGCGTAATCGTTTGCTACCATCAAATGCTGAAAAGCTTGTTTTTATCCATCACAACTTACCGCTGATTAATTTTACTTATTAAAATATTGTAATTTGGTAATAAATACAAATCTTGAGTAATATGATGTGTCTTTTTTGTCCACGATTTGGTAGAAAAAGTTTTCTCAATAGAACCAATTGGATCTTGATCACTGGATCTAAAGAGAGTAAACGATTCGGTATTCGGTCGAATAATAAGTACTATTCGGCCGAATACCGAATACCAAAAAAAGTGGCCGAATACAGAATAGTAGCCGAATATTCGTGGCATCTCTAGTGCAGACATGTAACAATCTCAACGGCCGGATATCGTATTAAGCTCCATTAGTGGCTTTATCTGCCATCAAAATAAGACAATGAATCTTACCTAACACCAAAATTCATGTAACGAGGAAGTGAAAATACTCTGAGCATTATTCTTGTATGTAATGACCGCGGGCTTGCAATGTTGTGTATGAAGGCAATGAACATTATTATTTATTTCAATCGACATTCTCTAAAACGTAATTAGTTACCTACTTGTTGTACTGTTTTCTGCCTAAGAGTAGTCCTTCTGTTTTCAGGGTTCCGTACCCAAAGGGTAAAACGGGACCCTATCACTAAGGATCGTCTGTCCGTCTGTCTGTCTGTCTGTCCGCCGTCTGTCACCAGGCTGTATCTCATGAACTGTGATAGTTAGACAGTATTTTTTTTTACAGATGATGTATTTCTGTTGCCGCTATAACAACAAATACAAAAAAACCGGCCAAGTTCGAGTCGGACTCGCGCACGAAGGGTTCCGTACCATTAACTACAAAAAACGGCAATAAAAACAAGTTTGTAAAAAAATAAAAAATAAAATTGCACTCAAAAAATGGTCACCCATCCAAAAACTAAATATTTATTTGTTTTTTTTAGCGTTTTTATAGATAATGGTATGGAACCCTTCGTGTGCGAGTCCGACTCGCACTTGGCCGGTTTTTTGTATGAAGATTTCTGCCGGGGGTTGGAGCAGTCTTTACCCAAAATAATATAGGAAGTCGTCTCATGGCAGTAAATCACAGCTGACTACTCCTAAGACCATGTTACGCCATGTCTGAACTCATAATCAACAAGCGTTACGAAACGGTTAGTTTAATTTATAATAACTGGTTTGTGTGTATGTGATGTGATGGTCTGATGCGCGTCGTGTGAAAATTAGTAATGATGACCTAGATTACCAGTTCACAGTCTAGCTAAAGGTTACCGTTGGAATCTTCTCCTGGTTCACAGTCTAGCTAAAGGTTACCCGTTGGAATCTCTCCTGGTTCACAGTCTAGCTAAAGGTTACCCGTAACGTTGGAATCTTCTCCTGGTTCACAGTCTAGCTAAAGGTTACCCGTTGGAATCTTCTCCTGGTTCACAGCCTAGCTAAAGGTTACCCGTTGGAATCTTCTCCTGGTTCACAGTCTATCTAAAGGTTACCCGTAACGTTGGAATCTTCTCCTGGTTCACAGTCTAGCTAAAGGTTACCCGTTGGAATCTTCTCCTGGTTCACAGTCTAGCTAAAGGTTACCCGTAGGAATCTTCTCCTCGTTCACAGTCTAGCTAAAGGTTACCCGTTGGAATCTTCTCCTGGTTCACAGTCTAGCTAAAGGTACCAGTTGTAATCTTCTCCTGGTTCACAGTCTAGATAAAGGTTACCCGTTGGAATCTTCTCCTGGTTCACAGTCTAGCTAAAAGTTACCCGTTGGAATCTTCTCCTGGTTCACAGTCTAGCTAAAGGTACCCGTTGGAATCTTCTCCTGGTTCACAGTCTAGCTAAAGGTACCCGTTGGAATCTTCTCCTGGTTCACAGTCTAGCTAAAGGTTACCCTTAACGTTGGAATCTTCTCCTGGTTCACAGTCTAGCTAAAGGTTACCCGTTGGAATCTTCTCCTAGTTCACAGTCTAGCTAAAGGTTACCCGTAGGAATCTTCTCCTCGTTCACAGTCTAGCTTAAGGTTACCCATTGGAATCTTCTCCTGGTTCACAGTCTAGCTAAAGGTTACCCGTTGGAATCTTCTCCTGGTTCACAGTCTAGCTAAAGGTTACCCGTTGGAATCTTCTCCTGGTTCACAGTCTAGCTAAAAGAACCCGTTGGAATCTTCTCCTGGTTCACAGTCTAGCTAAAGGTACCTGTTGGAATATTCTCCTGGTTCACAGTCTAGCTAAAGGTACCTGTTGGAATATTCTCCTGGTTCACAGTCTAGCTAAAGGTACCCGTTGGAATCTTCTCCTGGTTCACAGTCTAGCTAAAGGTACCCGTTGGAATCTTCTCCTGGTTCACAGTCTAGCTAAAGGTACCAGTTGGAATCTTCTCCTGGTTCACAGTCTAGCTAAAGGTACCCGTTGGAATCTTCTCCTGGTTCACAGTCTAGCTAAAGGTACTAGTTGGAATCTTCTCCTGGTTCACAGTCTAGCTAAAGGTACCCGTTGGAATCTTCTCCTGGTTCACAGTCTAGCTAAAGGTTACCCGTTTAAATCTTCTCCTGGTTCACAGTCTAGCTAAAGGTTACCCGTTGGAATTTTCTCCTGGTTTAAAGTCTAGCTAAAGGCAAGCTAAAGGTACCCGTTGGAATCTTCTCCTGGTTCACAGTCTAGCTAAAGGTACCCGTTGGAATCTTCTCCTGGTTCACAGTCTAGCTAAAGGTACCCGTTGGAATCTTCTCCTGGTTCACAGTCTAGCTAAAGGTACCAGTTGGAATCTTCTCCTGGTTCACAGTCTAGCTAAAGGTACCCGTTGGAATCTTCTCCTGGTTCACAGTCTAGCTAAAGGTACTAGTTGGAATCTTCTCCTGGTTCACAGTCTAGCTAAAGGTACCCGTTGGAATCTTCTCCTGGTTCACAGTCTAGCTAAAGGTTACCCGTTTAAATCTTCTCCTGGTTCACAGTCTAGCTAAAGGTTACCCGTAGGAATCTTCTCCTCGTTCACAGTCTAGCTAAAGGTACCCGTTGGAATCTTCTCCTGGTTCACAGTCTAGCTAAAGGTACCAGTTGGAATCTTCTCCTGGTTCACAGTCTAGCTAAAGGTACCCGTTGGAATCTTCTCCTGGTTCACAGTCTAGCTAAAGGTACTAGTTGGAATCTTCTCCTGGTTCACAGTCTAGCTAAAGGTACCCGTTGGAATCTTCTCCTGGTTCACAGTCTAGCTAAAGGTTACCCGTTTAAATCTTCTCCTGGTTCACAGTCTAGCTAAAGGTTACCCGTTGGAATTTTCTCCTGGTTTAAAGTCTAGCTAAAGGCAAGCTAAAGGTACCCGTTGGAATCTTCTCCTGGTTCACAGTCTAGCTAAAGGTACCCGTTGGAATCTTCTCCTGGTTCACAGTCTAGCTAAAGGTACCCGTTGGAATCTTCTCCTGGTTCACAGTCTAGCTAAAGGTACCAGTTGGAATCTTCTCCTGGTTCACAGTCTAGCTAAAGGTACCCGTTGGAATCTTCTCCTGGTTCACAGTCTAGCTAAAGGTACTAGTTGGAATCTTCTCCTGGTTCACAGTCTAGCTAAAGGTACCCGTTGGAATCTTCTCCTGGTTCACAGTCTAGCTAAAGGTTACCCGTTTAAATCTTCTCCTGGTTCACAGTCTAGCTAAAGGTTACCCGTTGGAATTTTCTCCTGGTTTAAAGTCTAGCTAAAGGCAAGCTAAAGGTACCCGTTGGAATCTTCTCCTGGTTCACAGTCTAGCTATAGGTACCCGTTGGAATCTTCTCCTGGATAGATGTATCTTCATAGAAGTCACTAGAAGTTCAAATTCCGTCATTCACTAACTCAGTAAAGTTTAAAGTCAGAAAGTGACAGAATATCGCTCGCGCAACGAAAAGTGACCGATAATCACGAAAAACAGTATTTAAATAAATATTTGCTGCGTAATGGAAATTATAAATCTTCTACGCCCTCTAAAATAATGTTATTTGTTTGATCAATGTAAGTTGATAGGTAATAGAAATATTTACGTATATTTACGATTAAACTCACTGACTGACTGACTTATTGATTCATCATCGCCGAGCTGAAACCGCTGGACCTAGAAAGATGAAACTTGGAGCGTAGGTTCCTTTTATAGCAAAACCACCCACTAAGAAGGGTTTTTTGTTAACTCAATCCCTAAGGGGGTGAAACGGGGTTAAAAACGTATTGCTTGAACTTAAAAACTTGAAACTTTGCATAATTGTGCTTCAATAGAAATCATAAAAGGTTAAAATATTTTTCCCCGATCTACCTCCAAAAGCTGGTGCAATGGGGTGGTAAACTTTGTATGGAAACTTTTTATCGCGTGGGGTCTTTTGCTTGATACTTGGTATGGTAGGTACTTAAAATACAGAATAATTGAACACATATTACAGGATTTTTCAAAATAGCCCTTAAAAAGGGATAAAAAAGGGTAGTATGATACCTACTCATAGTTTCTGATACCCACGACACAGGGAATCCTAGTGTATGGGATTAGGACTATATTGTATGTGACTGTTGGGTGTAACTCTAATGTTATGTTATGTTACTAGTATAGTATTATTTTATCTGTGGTTATTTGATGCAAAGCAAAGCTTGGGTATTCAGCTAGTCAGCTATAAATGCTGTAAGCATCTGTCTAACGCCCTGGGAACTGAGAATTACTCAGGCATCATTGTTCGCAAGTAGCAGGCGCACAATCCATTCTTTAACTCAAGGATGTGTACCCACCTCTATTCGCGTACCTAATATGAAAAATATTTTGATTGCAAAAGTGTTCCATCAACATCATTCCTCAACTTGTCCTATTTTTAACCCCCGACGTAAAAACGAAGGGGTTTTATAAGTTTGACGTGTCTGTGTGTGTGTCTGTCTGTCTGTCCCATCGTAGGCCCCGAAAGGACGCAGCGTTTTTTTTTTTTTGTTTGATAGGTGAATTTGTCGTGAGTGTTCTTAGCTATGTTTGCTCAAAATCGGTTCAATAAGCCGTTTCATTGCGTTGGGGTTTTTTTTTAATTTTACAAAATTAATTGATAATGTTTAGATAAATTCTCAGATTGGAGACATGTCCATTTCAACATAGTGCCCCAAAAAAAGGTATAGCCACGGAAAAAATAAGGTAATACCGAAGTACTTCTTTTAAAAATACATATTCAAAGTAGCCTTTGTTTTCGTAGTTATAACCATTTTTCTCCTAAACTATCAATCAAAAGCATTATACTAGTATATATTATACTAGTATAGTATATAGTATATAGTATTAGTATACTATTATACTAGTATATTATATCGATGATCATAAGACTTTTTTATTGCCTTCAGTATATTAAATAACACAACGCCGAGAGGACCTTGTTTTTAGTTTTGAAAATTATTTTTAATGATTTTTAAATAAAATAAAAAAGTGATTTTCGCTCACTTTTCGTTGAGCGAGCTCTATTCTGTCACTTTATAACTTACGTGAACTTTCATAAGTTGGTTAGTGACAGAATTTGGCGTCCATTATGAGGGATTTCGCTTGGCGGAAGTTCTTGAAAACTGCTCCAACGATTTCGATGAAATTTGCTTTGAGTGGATTTTTGGGGGCGAAAAATAGATCTAGCTAGGTCTCATCCACAGACTACTGATTCTGGGGTATCATATCAGGGAAAACGCGATCATCCACAAAAAAAAATTCGCTTATCTGTGTCAGTCACAGAATATTGAATAGTTTGCCATTTCGCGGCCGAGGTAATTAAGTAATCTGTGGCCGAGCGCCCGTAGGTATTCAAATTTCGAACACAGATTTATTCTGAATCAATAGGAGGATCCTCCTTGATCCTCTTGGCTATGTCGAAAACATTATGGGGATAGGATTTCGAAACGAGGTTATCCTACAGAGAACCAAAGATGTAATGTTTTGTGTCTATTGCGCATGTCGTACCACAGAATAGATTAAAGTAACAAGGCCCGGTGCCGGTGGGCTCAGTTTATCACGAAGGTTCAAAGACACTCATTGTCTGGTTGTAGGGTGGTTTGCGCGCGCAACCTTCCTCGAAGTTAGCAAGGTATGCCCGAATCAATCCCTTACTTTGAACCGACGTTAGTATGACCGTGTGGCCTAATGGATAAGGCGTCGGACTTCGGATCCGAAGATTGCAGGTTCGAGTCCTGTCACGGTCGGACTAATTGAACAATTTTTTATTTATGGTTTTTCATTGTTATTTACGATAGGTGCCAAAAAACTATAAAGAAAAAAACGGCAAACAATTTCATGAAAACTTTTTGAATATCTTGAAATTAGAAAAGGTACCTATCTAGGTAGGTACCTATATCTGTACCTACTTAATCTTGAGGTCAATGACTTTTTAGTTTAAGAAAAACTACCTAAAACTAGTTTGTAAGGTGTGCAATAAGTTCATTCATTCATTCAAAATTTTCCTTGTTAAAACACTTTTGAATTTGAATGTTGATTGCTTTTTTTTTCTTTATAATTGGCTTGTGCATTTGCCATTTTTAAGTTTAATTGTATTTTCAATTTAATTTGCAATTATTATTTCTGTAAATAAATGTACAAAATCTTTAAAAAAAAAAGTAACAATCCTTCCAAGTCGTCAAAGTCACAGTCAAGTCATGTTTTAGTAAAACGGTGGTCGTTCTACAAAAACGTTGGTAGACAATTTCCACCAATATGAAAAGTCACGCAATACACTTCCATTTCATTGTTCACTCCATTTCATTTAGACGAGCTACATTGGTTAAAATGCCACCAAAATTACAAAAAATTACTAATAAAAACACAAGAAAATGAAATAAAATATCAGTAGACGACGTCTCTTTTCGAAAATAGCGGGAAGAGTTTCGACTTGTTCAAGAAAAAAAACACCTACTTTTATGGTTATTTTTAAACTAGTTTGTAAGGTGTGCAATAAAGTATTTTCATTCATTCATTAAATAAAATAAAATAAATAAATAATGCTGGACAGTTCATACAACATTATCTAGCCCCAAGCTTAGCAGAGCTTTGGTTATGGGTACTAGATAACTGATATACTCAATACAATATATTACATAGATAGATATTTTTTATTATGCATAGAAAAATACCCAGAACACCCTGATCTGCGATCGCACAAATATTTGTTCCGAGGCGGGAATCTCGAACCCGCAACCTCCTGCGTCGCAGGCCAAACTTCGCCCGCCGCGCCACAGAGGTCGTCAAAATGATCCTTGTGATCTCAATTAATAACACACTTTTGAATTTCTATTTTGATAACTATGGCGAGAATTGTACGCAGACTTGAACAAATCGGCTACATTTTGATAGTAAATATGGCGAGAATTGTACGCAGACTTGAACAAATCGGCTACATTTTGATAGTAAATATGGCGAGAATTGTACGCAGACTTGAACAAATCGGCTACATTTTGATAGTAAATATGGCGAGAATTGTACGCAGACTTGAACAAATCGGCTACATTTTCCCTTCGTCACTGTACATAATAAAAGAGAAATTGAAACAGCAGCTTGTACCTACGCGAATTTCACCACAGCTTAGTGTTGTACCTACTACGTAAATTATACAGGCTTTCTTCACAAGCAGAGGTCCGTGACCAGAGAGGTAGGTACCCAGCTCCAATGGTGCAATTACATGCAAGCGCTGGACGATCATAGATAATAGGGAAAAGCTAGAATCAATGGGAAACCGCAGACTCATTGCATTTAGAAACTTTTAATTATTTTGTATGAATTTTAACTATGTATAATATTATAAAGTTTTTATTCAAAATTCAAATTCAAAATCTTTATTTCAGGCTTACTGAGAAATGCACTAAACCTAAACAGTAAGCCCATATCAACATAAATACCTTAGAAACTAACATACACATAAAAAAACACTTTATTTATTACTTAATCTAACACACGTGTGATCGCCGACGCGTCGCGGCCCGGGGATCACGTGACAGGCGTCCCTTGAACCGCCGGAACTTCACCCCTTTCGGCCAGAAGTCAGGGCTCAAGTAAGCCCAAGTGGGTTTATGATCCCACACTAGGATTCCCTTTGTCGTGGGTATCAGAAACTACGAGTGACAATGGTACTATAACAACCAGACCCGGAACAAATATTTGCAGATCATTACAAACATTTGTCCCGCAGCGGGAATCGAACCCGAAACGTGTCGCATCACAGTCGGCTTCGCCCGTCGCGCTACAGAGGTCGTCAAAATACATAGATTAGCAGTACAATGTGTTCAATGTTCCTTTCATTGTTTCCAGCGCTGCTCATGGTGGCCGGAGTGGCAGTGTACCCGGCAGCCTGGAACGAGACTTCAGTGCAGGAGACATGCGGCCCGACAGCTGACCAGTACAACATTGGTAAGTTCATACATCACTCTCATCAGCGCTGCTCATGGTGGTCGGAGTGGCAGTGTACCCAGCAGCCTGGAACGAGACTTCAGTGCAGGAGACATGCGGCCCGACATCTGACCAGTACAACATTGGTAAGTTCATACATCACAGCTCATCAGGGCTGCTCATGGTGGCCGGAGTGGCAGTGTACCCGGCAGCCTGGAACGAGACTTCAGTGCAGGAGACATGCGGCCCGACAGCTGACCATTACAACATTGGTAAGTTCATACATCACAGCTCATCAGCGCTGCTCATGGTGGCCGGAGTGGCAGTGTACCCGGCAGCCTGGAACGAGACTTCAGTGCAGGAGACATGCGGCCCGACAGCTGACCAGTACAACATTGGTAAGTTCATCCATCACAGCTCATCAGCGCTGCTCATGGTGGCCGGAGTGGCAGTGTACCCGGCAGCCTGGAACGAGACTTCAGTGCGGGAGACATGCGGCCCGACAGCTGACCAGTACAACATTGGTAAGTTCATCCATCACAGCTCATCAGCGCTGGTCATGGTGGCCGGAGTGGCAGTGTACCCGGCAGCCTGGAACGAGACTTCAGTGCAGGAGACATGCGGCCCGATAGCTGACCAGTACAACATTGGTAAGTTCATCCATCACAGCTCATCAGTGCTGCTCATGGTGGCCGGAGTGGCAGTGTACCCGGCAGCCTGGAACGAGACTTCAGTGCAGGAGACATGCGGCCCGATAGCTGACCAGTACAACATTGGTAAGTTCATCCATCACAGCTCATCAGTGCTGCTCATGGTGGCCGGAGTGGCAGTGTACCCGGCAGCCTGGAACGAGACTTCAGTGCAGGAGACATGCGGCTCGACAGCTGACCAGTACGACATTGGTAAGTTCATACATCACAGCTCATCAGTGCTGCTCATGGTGGCCGGAGTGGCAGTGTACCCGGCAGCCTGGAACGAGACTTCAGTGCAGGAGACATGCGGCTCGACAGCTGACCAGTACGACATTGGTAAGTTCATACATCACAGCTCATCAGTGCCACAGAATAAATAATACTATCAGTGCTAAGGGGTGCTTTCGCTTGTGGCGCGAAATTCAAAATGTTTTGGTGTTATTTGCTCATCACAAATGAGCTCATAAACACTTCTTCAGGTAGCTAAAGTTGATTTAGCAAAAGGAGACTTAATGTTGTAATTAATAGTATCTTATAAATATCATTAGTTTAGTAGGTAGTGTAGTCGTAGCACTCAAGAACTCGTTTACTCCAACGGTTATCGGTTCTTCAGTAGACATGCTTACCGATAGTACCTAGTATCTTGGATACTACGATACTACCTACATAGATGACAGCGACACTGGCGTCAGCTACAAATAGCCTTGCCGTTTTTTGTGTATTCATTATTCTATCTCTGGTTTCCAGGTCGATGCCACATTCGCTGGGCTTATCTCCTCGCCGTGATAGGGTGTTTAGATGGCGTGGTTCTCTCGGCACTGGCGTTCATCCTGGCCACCAGGCATGTGAGGCTACAGCCTGATACTGGATACCCACCACCGTCACTTTACAAAGGTAACATAAAACCACATACATACTCCTGATCCCACACCAGGATTCCTGTGTCGTGTGTATGAAACTAAGAGTACCATGCTACTATAACACCCAGACCCGGAACAAATATTTCTTAAAGCCTTGAAAATAGATGGCGCCAGCTCTGTACTTAACTGTCAAAATAAAGTTAAATGTCAGAGTCAACGACGTAGTGATATATTTTCGTGGTATTTTGTTACTATCACACACAAGCACAGACAATGCATTTGTTAATTTTGACAACCGTACTTGAGTCAGTGCCATCTATCGAGCCAAATAGAACTACTTTTTTTAAAATTCTGTAGTGAAAAGCCCTCATTCGAACGAAGTTATCTAAGTTTTATGGGTGATAAAATTCTTCCGTCTCAGTAATCTTGAAATGAGTAGACTTTCGTTTTCAATCGGTCCTTACGCACATTGTCACAAGCAGAGCGTGACCCGACACAGTGGATGCTCATCACCGGCTACAGAACGACTCACTTCTGTGAGTTATGGCCTAGTTACACAATGCTATGGTACCTGCGAAGTTTCACTACACTTTTGTTACCTATTTGTTACGGTATTTTGATCAGCATGGATCATTAGATGTTAATGATTTACGAGCCTACATTTGCTGTTGTCCGTGTTGTCGAGAAGCTGGATTGCCTCGACGTTCACATGATGATGAAGTCTACGTTCGTGAGCTTCTGCATATTTTTGAATGACTTTGTTGACGAACTCTGTATTAAGGTCCCGGTGGAGATCGTCGTTTCTTACGTACCAGGTGCGTTTACTATTCCTCTGAGTACTTTATTTTGGAAGCGTTGGATTATTTATATATTAGTCTTTTTGGTACAGCCCCACAGCTGTATACCATAGGTCCATACTGGCATCAGGACTTGTTTGTATAGAAGTATTTTGTTGTGTACCGCTAGATTAGAATGTCTTCCAAGCAGCCAGTACATCCTCGGACATAGTGAGAAGACTCAAAATAATTAAACCTTATGAGTTAGTGTAGTGTAAACTATATAGTGAAATGTAGTGCAAACTAGTGCTTGCTAATAAGAACACAAGAACAAAGAAAGAAGAAGAAAGAATATATATTTATTTGTATACAAGAGCTACACAGAAACACAGAACACACTAAGAAGAAACAGATATGAAGGTACTAGGTGTAACTCAAGTAACAAAATGGTTCTGCCTCAGCATGAGTTGGTTGACAGCAAGCTAGCAACCAACGTGACAAAGTGTCCTCCCCTTAAATAGAGACAGTAAGAAAAGTGTCAATGGACACATTCTTAGGTATAATTTATGTTATAAATCTAGGTCAATGTTAAATTACTTATTAGCCTGCTTTATGGCTAGATTGTAATGATATTGAACATTTATTATGAACAATAATAAAAAAAAAATAAAAAAAAAAATGCTGTCGAATTTATCTCGACATATGTCTTAGAACAAAATTCAATATGTGATGAAGAAGGATGAAAGAAGATTGCATGCAGCAGAGATGAGAATGTTGAGATGGATGTGTGGAGTAACAAGAATGGATAAAATAAGGAAGGAGTACCCATATAAAAGGAAGTATGAAAATTGCACCAGTGACTTCGTTTAGCTTGGTATGGGCATGTTATGAGAAGGGGTGAAACGCATCTAACTAGGAGAGTTATGAATATGAATGTTAGTGGATGGAAGGGAAGAGGATGACCTAAGAAAAGATGGATGGATTGCGTTAGTATTATTTTAACTGTGATTGCGTGAGAGGTGATATGAATGAGAAGGGAGTGAAGGTTGAGGTGACGGCTGACAGGGGAGAGTGACGTACTGCGCTGACCCCAAATAAATTGGGAAAAGGGCAAGACAATGATGGTGATGACTTAGTTATTACTATTAAGTTTCAAGTGTTTTAGCCGTTTAATTACTCTTTAAGAAGTCTAACAATTGCATGTCTGAAATGGACAAGTTGATTAAACTGTAAAAAAGAAACGAAATCAGCTAACCGTGCGAATGGCGATATTTCGTAGTTAGCAAAGCAGGCACAAAATAATGCATACAATATTACGTTTTCCCTGTGTCTACCTTGATATATGGTATGTGGTAGGTTCCTATTCCAATTTATCTCGGCGGCATAGCGTCACGCGGTATGAAAGAGAAGTATTTAAGCGGCACCTCTACTTGGTTATTAGATATCCTTATGCCAGTAAAGCAACGCCCAAGGTATTTGCAAATCTGTATTCATCAGCGGATTAAAGAATGTCAACCAATCGCGCGGGTCGTCAACTCATGAATATGCTAACGGTGATGTGACACAGTTTAAGTAGGTACGTAACGTACCTACCTACACCTTATACCTACTTTTATTTATTCTGTGCCACAAGCGTTGGGCTTAAGGCGCTATAGGTTTAACCAGTTTCAACGAACATTTTTTTATGAGGCGAAGAAGGCGAGCTTGATACCGTGTTTTTGTGTATAAAAAATAATATAAAAATGCCCTTTAGGGTTTTGTTACATTTTGTTGATGACTCAAATAATTATTAATATGTTACCAAATGTTTCAAACATGTAAGAAGTCTAAAATGGTATTTCAATTTTAAAAGGTGTGATATCTTTGATATATTTTTTATCGAGTGAAGTAATTCAAATAGTGTATTGAATTTATGATTTCACTCTGCGATCACAGTTGTATCTGCGATCGAAGATTTCACTAGATAAAAAGCTTTAGAATACCATATATATTTTTCTTCTTGATAACTGTAAGATATCTTATCAAAAACTTAAAAATTCTAGAGCTCATCACATCATAGACATGCTGTGAACCTATTGCGCCTTAAGCCGTCTTTAGAGAAATTTAAGTTCTAGTATTTGGGCTAATCACTTGCAGCTTATCGATAATGTGTTTTGCATAGGGAAGTAGGTATCTATTAAAATTTACATCAAATTTGATTATGTATTTATTAATCATATTAGATAATCGAGTTTTATGACATAAGCTATCTCGGAAGGGCCTGGAGATTCTGGTCAAGTTTTTATTTTTTTAAACTATTTGAATGACGGAACAAGCTGATGGCCCATCTGATGTTAAGCGGTAACCTCTGCCTTCAACAATGCATTACTTCATAGGTCACGTCCACCTAGGACGCACCCTATGTGGCATTGCACTGCGCCCGCCACCCTGAGACATAAAGATGTCTCATGTGCCTGTAATTTCACCGGCAACCATACCCTTCAAACCGGAACACAGCAATGCGAGCACTACTGCTTTGCGGCAGAAATAGGTATGAAGGTAGTACTTCCCCGGACGAACTCTTTCACAAAAAAGCTAAAATCATAGACTAACTAAACACAGTGTTAGTTAGTCTATGCTATCTATGTTGTGCATGCCTAGATGTTGTGTTTCGTTAGTCTATGCTAAAATGCAACAATTTCTCCTTTTTTTATTACCCCCGGAACAGAGCGTGCGTATGCGTCACAGATAAAATAATACTATACTAGTAGTATGCGTTAAGGGTGAGGTGTGTGCTAACGAATATTCCCATAACTAAATTGGTCAAACTGTTTTGGGGATAACACGGTTTAACCGATTTAGATATGGTTTTCTATAAATGAAAGATGGTGTTTGCAAGATGGTTCCCATCTATGTTGGGTAGAAATTGATGCAGCCGTTTCCATTCCAGGATTATCAGCTCGCAAAAATGCTTTTGATAGAGTTCAATTTTTTCCTGTTGCGACATCTAGTAGTGGAATGAGGAGTTTTCCAAGTGTCATTGTCAGTTTAGTTCTTTCATCGTCAAGAGATGGCACTCGCGTAACTATTTATTAAATACTTTTTAAATTGTATGAATTTCGTTCAGCCAACGTAAATAGTTATAAAAAATACAAAATCCTGTAAAATTATGTAATAATTAATATCTTTGTGATAGTTACTGTTGCAAAACGGTTGCCAACGCCATCTAGCGAGAGATAAATAATGCTGAAATGACACTAGGAAAACTTCTCATTAGCTTCGAGGTAGAGGCCAAAGGATGAAAACCTTTTACAAAACAAAGGACATTGGATAATTTAACAGGAGAAATAAGATTTTTGTCATGAAATTCTGATTTATTTCTGATATTTATTATTTTGACCAGCAGAGTGCGCCACAAAATATAATAATTAATTTTTTTCACCGTAGCGAAGCCAAGCGAAGCACGCGTATTCAGTTATTTTCAATATAATACTTAACTGTCTTTGAAGTTCTATTTTATTTCCTTCCAGGCGAAGTCAACAACGGCTACGTGACGGACGCGACATCTGTGTCTGGCTCGCGGAAGTCACTCGCCCTCCAGCCGGTCCTGATCATGCATCCGCACGCGCCAATGGACATGGACACTTACTCCCACTACTCTGGGCGCACCGCCCGGTCCAAGCACGGCATTTACGCGAATACTATGCATAATTATCAGCTTTAAAAGCCTGAAAATTGGTAAATGTGAAGTTAGTGTCATCTTGCGTTGCGTAGCGGAACTATTTTAGTAATGGGTTCACTCACGCTGCAGCGCTATGTTTCACTATCTTGAGACATAGTGAAGTAGTTGCTAACATAGTTTAAAACCTCTGCGCTAGATGGCGCTAAAAAAAAACATCGAAAATTGAACAAATGTCGAACCAAATCATTTTGGCTCAATAATTTAATTATTTAAGCAAGTTTTTTAGCTAATTACCTACGCAAATGTACATAATTTTAGGTTAGTGTATACTTGCCTTGTTGTATTTAGAGTAATATAAATAGAATAATGTGTCCGTCCGATACAAAATAGTGATAGCAAACAACGATTTTAAAGTGCCTGTAGCCAGCATTAAACTAGGATTTACCTAATAATTATTAATTTTGAATAAAAGAGTACCTTATTATATATTTTTATTACTAAGGAGGACCTGCTTATATTGCTACACATTCTAGGTAGGTAAGTAAATGGACATCAAAGTTACTACACATCAAATACATGACATTAGGATAGGTACCTAGCTTCCTCTATAGGCGGAGACTACTACCTACCTATACTACCCTGCAAATTAATGGGTTCATTCATACAGAGCGTCACAGATTAAAGAATAGTTACTAGGTACGTCCTGCGTGTAATTTTTTTTTACGTGTGACATCTTTCCTCTCGCTTTTCTGCATGCAATGGAGTGATTTCGGGATAAACCGATTAACCGACCGCATTCGAAACACCATGCATACCTACTGCGCTCCATAACTAAAATGGCCGACGTAGGAGAAAAAGCCGCCCAGCTGAAGTGGAATTGGGTGGTCTGGACATGTCTGTCGGATGCCTGATGAGCTGTGGGCCAAAATAACCACTATGTGGAGCCCTGACACAGCGAGACGGCGCCGCGGCGTTGCGGCAGACCAAGCAGGAGATGGCGCGATAAAATGGACACTTTTAACACAGATTGGCAAACAATAGCACAGGATCGTAGTGACTGGTGGATATGGGGGAGGCCTTTGCCCAACAATGGGATGATTCAGGCTAACAGTAACATTATATCTTATATATCTAATTATGTGTTATTCTCCAAACCGCAGCCTCAGTGAAGCCATGGTTTTCAATGCAGCTCTCTTTGGGTAGGTTGTACCTAGCCAGGAGTGTAATGTATTGCCTCATTGTGTCGGTCAGTCCGTGGCGGCCCGGGTCACCAATTATCACCTGAAATTATTAATAAATAATTAGTATTTCCTTATCATCAGCGAATACACGACCACTGCTGAACTTCCTATAGAACTTCCTATTCGAAGGTTTAAATCCTACGTAAAGAATAAATTTAGTAAGAAAGCATAGATTTAGTAGTAGTAGAGCTTTTTTGTGAAAGAGTTCGTCCGGGGAAGTACTACCACCATACCTATTTCTGCCGCAAAGCAGTAGTGCTCGCATTGCTGTGTTCCGGTTTGAAGGGTAAGGGTGCCGGTGAAATTACAGGCACATGAGACTTTTCATCCTGATGTCTCAGGGTGGCGGGCGCAGTGCAATGCCACATAGGGCGCGTCCTAGGTGGACGTGACCTATGAGGTAATGCACTGTTCATAGGCATTTTGCTTGTTCAGTAATTCTAGTAGAATAAAAAAACACTATGTGACTATATAATTGTACTAGTATACCTATAATATCAATGATATAAATGATAAAATCATAAAGTTACCTCTAACTTTTGGCTAGATTCGATTGTTTGTCAATATGGTAATGGTACAAATAATTGGGTCAAAACTTGTATAAATAAAATCAATACAATAAAACGGAGGGTTCACCCACGGGGTTTTATAAAATTATCTATATTTCACGAGATATTCAATAAAAACCGCTTTTTCGAGCGGCGCGTGGCATTTTTTTTGTATGAAGATTTCTGCCTGGAGCGCAGTCAGACAATCAAATAGCCAGATCAAGATGTAAAAAAAAATAAGCCGAGTTGACGTCACGCACTTCTCATACACGCTGATCGGCTTCGGGTATGAAAAATAGGCCACTCCATTTTAAAAAGAAAGAGAAAGCATATTAACTCACAGTTTTTCCATCATCAGTTAATTGTCTCAGCCACTTGAACAGCATATTAGCAAATTCTGCATCATAAAACATGTCTCCAATGAGAACTGTATCAAAATCGTCACATTTTGACCCTATGAAGTTCTCTGTGCTAACTTCAACTTGGACTTGGTTAATTTTTGCGTTTAATGTTGTAGCAGTAGTTGCGCCTGGAATATACAGATTTATTATTTCGACCATTACCATAAGTGGGGATGTAGCTCAGTGGTAGAGCGTTCGCTTTGCATGTGAAAGGCCCCGGGTTCGATCCCCGGCATCTCCAACTTTTTGTATTTGATTTACTTTTGCTTAAATATTTTAGATGAGAGGGCCTACGACAGGTTTGTAATTTGTTACCACTCAGAATAACGAAAACCGAATTACGAGTCGAAATGTCGTTGCATAGCGAAAATGATGAGCGGACTTGTTGAGAAACTCACTAAAACCGTACATAAAAACAAATTGGAATTCGATAGTCGGGATACCGAATGCAAAACTTTAGACAAACCTGTCGTATGGTAGGCCCTCTATTAAAATCAACTTACAAGGGTCAATATCATTTGCTACAACTTGTTTGGCCTTCATTTTCACGGCTGCTATGGAACCTGCTCCGCAACCACAGCCCACATCGAGCACACGACGATTTCTGACAATATTTCCATTGTCCAAAATGAATCTGGAACAAGTTTATTTTCTTTAAGAAACACAGTTCTTCAGTGTTCCAACAAAAGTTTTCATACAAAAACTGCCTCGGTTTTTGTTTTTAAAAATGTTTATTGCAGCTCCTCCTGGCGAGTTAACCTAGGACCATTACCGATAAATAACCATTACCATTATACCTAGTAGGTATATTATATCTTTTATCTGTGCCATTATCAATAATTACCATTACCTTACAACCCCTTCCGATAAAATCGTATCTAAATTGGCCAAAACGTTTTTGGAGATAGATTCGATTGCACACACAACCTCTCACACGAGTAAGAAGGTAAAAAGTTAAAAACAATCCGCTATGTTGTACATAGCGCCACCTATTTAAATTATTTAGTACTACGTTGTAAGGTCTGATTTTGAACTTTTTCGGTTGTTAAATTTATTTAATTGTGGCAGCACGGGTCTGCTTCTTTTAAAATAATATCGATAGATGGCAGCACCCTGCGATTAGTACGCCTGACCTGCAAGATGTTGCTAAGTATATTTTTATTATACCTATTTTAAGTAGGTACTACAGATATGCACAGTAATCATATTATTTATACTGTGCTACAAACGAAAAAAAAAGCATTATTTTTATAATTCGATACCTAGGTACCGTGAAACATGCCAACTTTGCCAACATTTTTCGAATAATTTGAATTTTTTATAATTTTTCTATGGAAACGTAAGTATTTTTTTAAGCATCTGCAACTAAATGATAATGGGCATGTATTATTTTATCAGATTTCATTATTCGTCAATATTAAATTAAGTATTTTATTCATTTTGATGGCGGGCAAAGTAATCTGGTGTTTTTGCCAACTTTACCCACATTGATTTTTGACGCAAATAAGGCCTCTATACAATTGACATAAAGTCCAACACAACAATTTTGGCAAAAATGGCGTTTACTTTAGAAATGAAAACAATACCATGAAAGGTTTCCTACCAAAGTGGATGGGCAAAGTTACCCTGTCCTTTTTCCTCTTTTTCATACAATCCGCATTTCGTCTTTTAAAAGTGCTAGGGTTGGCACATCTCAGTAAACTGATCTTAACTTTTTTTTCCTGTTTGCAAAGTATGTTGTGGGTAAACAAAAAAAACAAAGTTATTTTTCATTTTTTTATTTAATACCTAAACTTTTAATCAACATGTTTATTTAGGTACCCAATGTAACTGAAATACTAATTAGTGTAATTTTTATACATTCTGGTTCCAATTTTTCGTCTCGAGTTTCTTTGTCGAATTCGAGATTTATGCTTGTTTTTCTGAAATAAACCAAATAACAATATTATTATTATTATGAAGGATTGGTAGCGAACGATCGAGAGAAAAGGAAGTGGAAGTGGGACAGGGAAGCCTTTGTCCAGCAGTGTAATAATAAGAATATCAGAAGTAAACATTAAAAAGTTCTCAGTACCAGAGATTGAAGTAGGTAATTGCCTAAATTTCGAGGAACTTTGGGCAAATTAAGTAGCATGTTGATAATACCCTCGTATAAAATCCCAGAATTATTTTAAAGTTTCGAATTTAAGCATTTAAGTTTTAGGTAGGAATTCACATGTTACCTACTTCCTTAAAGTTTAGGCCAATATACTCTACCTATTCCGATCTCTGGTAATACTGATGGTTTGAATGACTACTTAAACTTAATAATAATAATAAAAAAACAAGCTTCGTAAGTGCCAACCCTAAGCTTATTTTGATGGCGGGTAATGTTGTCAGTACTAGATCGCAACATCACAGGCTAACTTTACCCACCATTATAACTTTAGTTTTAAAAGACCTACAGCAATGAAAATAACATATACTACTCTTAAAGTGTTTTTGTATAACATATTATAAATTAAACTAACCTGTGTTTTCGCCATCGCGCACAATTCACTTTTGAATTTGCACCAAAATTTGCCCGCAAAAATACGCACCACACTCGACGAGTTCCAACAAGTTACTGAGTGAAGTTAGCGACACACCCGATAGACAGTGTTGGCAGTGTTGCTAGACATATAACCTATTTTCTAACAAAGTCAATAAATGTTACCATAGTATTCAGATATTTTTACACTTTTAAGATTTGCTTATAAATTGTTCTTCGGGCATAAATACCCCTGGTGGCAATGTTGGCGTATTTAACGGTACCTACCTAGTACCTACTAGTAGGTATAGTATTCTTTTATCTGTGCTACCTAGTTTATTGTCCCAATAATGACTACAAATGCCAATTTACACTTATATTATAACACTACCTATGCCAATTAACAATTCACAATTGCTGAGTTGCTAGGTAGGAAGGAGGCTAATAATAGGCCTATCTACCTACTTCAAAACTTCTGCGAAATCATTACAGTAGGTACCTAGGTCGGTAGGAAGGTATACCTGATAACAATTGGCTAGGTAGGTACCTACTTACTTGCCAGAGCGCTTCATCGTGGAATTGTAATAGGTTACCTTCCTATGTAACAATTCCACGAATAACTTACTTAATAATTATAATTAGGTAGATACCGACTTGTAGAATACAAAATGCTAGTTAGGTAGGTACGAGTAGAGTAGCTAGTAGATGGTACCTACCTAGGCATGGTACCTACCTATGTAAATTAGATCTTAGAGCAAAATAAGGTGCATTCAGCAGCTGATCTGGATTCTTATTTGGAGGCTTTCTCCTCATAGAAGAATCAATTATAGGTAGGTACCTATGTGTTGAAAAAAATATGCGTCATTCATTGACCTTTTATCTGTAAAGTGAACGTAGGTACCTACTAAAACATTCTACCTACCTGTTAATTAACCAAGACCACTGAAAATTTGATTCAACTTCTAAACGACTAAGAATTTTTTACTTTTTCTTTCACCTAAATATCGGCAAAGACTTTATCTACTTGGACCTACTATTGTTTATTCTGTGGTTCTGATTCTGATGTGTACCTATGATTCTGTGATGCGACGGTTTTTCACGCGACAATTTTTTCGTGATTTTCACTTACTTTTCGTTCCACGAGCGCTATTCTGTCACTTTCTAACTTACCTGAACTTTAATGAGTTAGAAATTGACGTGAAACTAAGTATACGAATGCGTTTTTTTTTGAAAGCAGGTTTTCAAAATCGATACAGCCGTTTCATTGCTTTGGGCGTTTTTTAATTATTTCCTAAATAAACTTTTTGCTAGTTAGTAACACAGAACACACACAAATAATGTTGTTTACGTTTTGCGGTTAGCAACACTGGCAACACTGTCTAGTCTAGGTCGTAACTCCAGGGATTTCCGGGAACACTAAATCCTTTCCATCGTAATACGTAGAAATGAGACTTTGAGAAAATTCTAGGAAAACTCATTTTCAGTCGAAGCACAGAATATATAATAGTTACTAGCAGCTCAGTAGCGTATTAATTAGGGTGGGTATGAAATGCAGGCAAAATTCCAGGGGCCCGAGGCTCGAAAGGGGCCCAAACTGCCCCACTAAATGTCGTATGTGTTACACAAGCATAAATTTATTTTTTTACACACCGGGGCACCGATTGTAAAAAAATATTTTTTTCTATTTAAAAATGGCTAGTTTCACATCTCTCTTCCCTCTTCCTAACAATAATTATGCAACACTATGCTATTCTCACAGCCAAACCGTGACCAAATAAGTTTTGGCATAGGTACCTGAAGCACAGAATAAATTTTAGTACAACCTGAAGTTCCGATGATATTACAATATCATCAACGTAATACAATATGATGGTGACAGAGGGCAATTCTCGGATTGTAGAGATTATCTCTAAATTAGAGATAATTTCGAAGCATGGCTACAAAAAATGTCACGAAAATGTCACAATAACCATCAAAACGTAGCTATTCGATTTGAATGATTTTGGTGACTTAATTATGTCTATTTGTGACATCACGAGAATAGCAAATTAAGATTTTTCGCCATCTTTTTTCGATTAAGTAGGTATGTCGAATTCGACTTAAATCTCTACAATCCGAGAATTGGGCTCTGTTGGAGACAGAAGGTGGACAACGGAAATCGCGTGGCAGTGTTAGGGCTCATTTTGATCAGCTCACGATTTCATCACTAATTTCGTAAAAGCTTATTATTTAGATCTTCTAATTTTTAACAAGAAAATTACTATGTTTGCTGCTGTGTTTGGTTATGATTCTAAGATGTTGTTTTTCCATATAGAGGTCGTCAGTGCTGGTTTAAAATTAAAATTATGAATAAAATGTTTGTTAAACAAACACAGTCATAAAAAAACATAGTACCTAAGTAAGTACAGCGACTTTGGAATTTTGCTGGTTTCTCTATAACTAAACCGCATTTAATTGCATTGCGTTATAGCTATTTACCTACTTACTGCAGAGAAAGATTCTACGCTGAAATTTTCAGTACCTACGTGTACGTACGGGGTAGCAGCTCATTGGTCGTATTTGGAAACTTTCTCCTCATAGAGGAGTCAATGTTATGTGCTGAAAAAAAATATATGTCATTCATTGACTTTTTATCTGTAAAGTGAACGTACAAAAATGTTCTATAGTTCATTTTCCATGTAAAATAAAATTGATTCAGCTTCTAACCGACTATCATTATCAAATATTAGGTTCAAAATTACTATGTAGATCTTCGACCAAAGTAAAATTTACGTCGATGATGTAGATCACCTACAGACATACCTACTATCTTATCGGCCAATTATATTGTTATCTATAGTGCGTGGTGTGTCGCGTGCCTGATAGCGTACATCCAAAGTCTATTTAGGGTCTAGTCGTCTCTAAGCCTAAAGTTTTTGATGTGTCACATCTTTCCTCTCGCTTTCCTGCAATCTGTGGCAGTGATTTCGTGAAAAGGTATGCCAGGGTCCCATGGCCCGCGCAGGAGCCCAGGAAGCGCGCATTTTTCCGAGAGGTTGGTACTATCGTGTACAACATCTTGGTGCCATGTTGCTTGTTATGTTACCAAGGAGGTGAGATGCCAGATGTTACACATCATATAGGACGGCTCGCTCGTTTTTTCTGTTTTTTATTTTTTGGCTGCGTTTTTTAATTACTGGTAAAACAAATAAATGCGTCTATAAACTTTAATTCAATTAGAGTTAAAGTTTCCTACTACCTACTAACAGAGTTTTGATCTTTTTTTCTTCTTCTTTTGGTTATGGCTATTGTGTGTGGCTATAGTTCCCACAATTTTGAGAATGTCAATGTCAACCGGATATTAAACGGTAAGACGATGGAGATCTGGGGGGTTAGTACGAGAATTTGACAGTATTCGAAACTATATGAAGTTTCGTTTCCTTCCATACATTTACTAGCAGCGCCCCTAGCGAAAACGAGGAGAAAACTAAGGAAGCTGTCAGAAAATGTATTGAAGGAAACGAAACTTCATATAGTTTCGAATACTGTCAAATTCTCGTACTAAGGGTACTGAGTATAAAATTGGTCAGTCTTTGAAAGAGTTTGGATGAACGCTGCTTGATAGCTTAAATCACAAAATGATGTGCATCTGAATGACATTTGCATCAGTTTTCCTTGTCGGTCAAATTATGCTTTAATGTCCTATATTTTGTGTTAATAAGTACCTATTAACTGGAGTTAGTCCTAATGTTTGTTTAGTCCGTTTTGACTAATGTTATAGTGAGCTAAAACCATGCTTTGAGTGGTTTCATTTTTGATGACACTAATGTTATAAATTTCATCAGAAACTCCTACTTCTTTTGATACGTTTGGAACTTTAGACTGAAATATCCTCGTTATTAATAGGATTTTTTGTTTTGGTATGTTTTTGCAGAGATTACAGCGGAAGCAGAAATGGGCGAATCGCACGGAAATACAATGATTCAACGGAAACTGGGGATCTGGGAAAGAGCGAACATTTAAAAACAGGAAAAGATATTAAATTTACCCACTTTACAAAAAGATAAACCTAATTGGCGAAATGTATTATAACCCAGCGAGAAAACCTCACGGATAGCTTTTCACCGCTTGCATGGAGAAGAAAAGACCTCGAAATGTTTTTAGTTGTTTTTACACAACGAAAGGAAAGGTTATGTTTTTGGCAATGTATGTATGTATGTCCCATTTTGATGAATAAGGTGTCAATCGATTCGTTATTAGGGCCCGGGTGATTATGCAACATCCGACGGAAGTTACATCCAAAAAAGGGGAGGATCTTTGTTCTGCTATCGAGGGGGTGTCATATAAAAGAGGACTTTTTTTCTTTTTATTTTGCGTCGCAAGGCTTGTGCATTTGCCTTTTTCAAGTATAGCTTATTATTGTATTTTAATATAATTTACAACATTACACTCCTTCCTAGTAGTCAAAGTCACAGTCAACTAAAACATACTTAGGTAGACATTTTCCACCAATTTGAAAAGTCACGCAATACACTTCCATTTCATTTCACTACACTTGTGATCTACACTACACAAGCTAAATTGGTTAAAATGTCACCAAAATTACACAAAATAACTCAAAAAACACTAAGTAGGAAATAAAATAAAATAAAAGTAGACGACGCCTCTTTTCGAAAATAGCGGGTAGAGCCAAAAGATGAGTTCACTGAGATTTGTAATGCACAAGTGGAATAACTTGGGGGAGACCTTTGCCCAGCAGTGGGACAAAATAGGTTAAGAAAAAAAAATAGGTAGACAGTTGATATTTTCACGAGTGTGTTTATTGTACGTGTGATAGAGAGAGTGTATAACAAAAATAAAATAAAAAATTACCTATTCAATAACCCCAAACAAGAAAAAAAAAATCGGCATTTTTTGTTCTATGTCTGCAGTACCTACCTTAAGTTTACGTGATTTCACCGAGGACTTTAAAGGTAAATTCCAGCAACTTAATATACTTAATATTATATACTACTTATTTCATATTTTTATTTTATTTATTTATTTTATTACCAACAATATCAAAGTTTTTTTTCTGTTTGCTGAATCACCACAGCTCGATACGATGGTTATCTAACCTCGAACATTGTTCTCAAGGCCCGGTCAAGGGCGCGCTCACGACCGAAGGTCACAAGCTGATTCTTTGACAGTAGGGTTCCCAGATGGTTGGGATTCGTTTGGATTCTCCCCACATGATTTCAATCTCCCGACAAAAAACAAAAAAAAAAAAAAAACTTGAATGACGGAACAAGTGTATAACCTCTGCCTATGAACAGTGCATTACCTCATAGGTCACGTCCACCTAGGACGCGCCCTACGTGGCATTGCACTGCGCGGCGAGACATAGAGATGAAAGTCTCATGTTACTTGTCGTAAAGTTCTGGTAGTACGCTCGGATCGCAGTATTTGTGTTGAGTAGGTACTCAGGTGGATGCTGATCCCCTGGTGTAATCTCTTAGTCGGCTTTTACGATATCTACGGGAGGAGACGGAAGGGTCTATTAGGCCGGGTACACCACGGCACAGTAAACATTTCCATAAAAATTAAATCAAAATACTTTTTAAATTTCCCAGTATATCTTTCGATCATGCACCAAACCCCGCAAAATCCTGCATTATGAGTCACACACACACACACACACACACACACACACACACACACACACACACACACACACACACACACACACACACACAACTGTTCAGGCGTAACACAACACCCGAAAATTGCTGAAAGTTGTCAATAAAAGGTTAGTTACTACGTTTTCCGAGAAAATTCTGGATGAATCACCGTACATCGTACTAACACTTATTCATACTGTGGACTGAATTCCTGAGTTTTCCGAATGAATCATACATTTCTATCTCTTTCTGGCTTGGAGAAAGTCGTTATCTGTCCTTTTTGGTCGGGCCGAGAAAATGGGTATAGATACGCTTTTCCAAGGATATAATATATCTTTGCTGTTACATGTTTTTAGGAATTCATTAGTTAGATCAAAAATAACTACATAGGTAGGGTCATTGCGCCAGATAGCGACCGATTAGCGGAGTGCCTAACTTTTCGTCCACAAATCAGTGCGAAATATTCACTTTAAATTTATTAAAAGTATTTGTTAGGGTGCTACACATGGTCAAGTTATATTAGAAAGTTAGAAAACAACAAATATTCGAAGGATGTAATTTTAAACTAAATAATATTGAAAAACAAGGTGAAATGCTAGTTTACGACCGCTTTTTTCAGTGTGCGACCAACCCTATCCAGTTTTCGACCACGAAGTCTACAATGGGAAATTAATTTATAATTTATTAAAAAACTATTTGTTTTATTAATTTTATATGTTTATTGATTTATAATCATATCTAAAAGAGATTACTATCTTTCGGGCGGTTGTCATGTGACTAACTTTATCAATCTGGGACTAATCTTCTTCTTCTTGGGTCTTGTTAAATAGTGTGAAATAGTTTTATAATTCACTTAATCAAAATACACGCAAATCAGTAATTTATAAAAAAAAACAAATATCAACATGGTACTTACAAAAAAACATACAACAAACATAAAACATATACAATAATCACTTAGAAAAACAATTAAAAAAAAAAACTGGCTTGTACTCGTAAAAAACACATTAAAAATTCATTTATAAAACACAAATTAAAAATTTACTAATGACAACTGTCCAGCCGTATTTATTTTACGTATTTATAATACCTTCTGAAATAGCACGCTCGTCAGACCTACTACTACTAACTCCTTCAGCAAACATTTATATCTGCCACAGCCTTTGAAAAAAAGCAAGACCAATAAGTCCAAGCCTCAAGTTCCTTTTGAATCACAACGTAGAAAATAATAAAGCAAAGCTAGATAAAAATAAGTTGATCGGGCGTAAGCAAGAAGAATCAAAACGAAAGAAATTAGAAATTCAACAAGGTAAGAAACGTAAGACAGTTCAGAAAAATAAGAAAAAAAAATACAGTTAAGAATAATGAGAATGAAACTGTTACACAAAACTGTGCTCGTCGCAAAGTTATACTGAATAGTGCCACTCAAGAAGACGAAATCAAAAACCTTGGCTGTGACTTTTGTGCAAAATGTACACGGGTAGTTAACTATTAGTTTTATAACTCAAAGCTTGGACTAATTGGTTTTGCTTTTTTTTCAAGGCTGAGGCAGATATTAATGTTTGCCGAAGGAGTTAGTAGGTACTAGTAGGTCTGACGAGCTTGCTATTTTCGGGTGGTATTACAAATACGTCATCAAGTGACATTGCAGACTTGTACGAGAAGGCTGCTATAAACTATTTCCAGTGTGGAAAAGTAATTTCCAGGGGATGCAGTACGCAGTTTAGTAGGTGTTACTGGTTTGAAATATATATTATAAGTTCATCATCACTGGATGATGGGCAACAGGGCTCCAAATAAATGCCTGTACTAATATGCAAGGCTGAGACAGTCAATTCCTTATATACCTGGAGAAGAAGGATGTTGAATGGTTTTCATTACTTGGTTTTACAAATAAAAATTCAGGAACATTGATCCGGATACATTATAGCTATCCACTTCTACCATTACGTCATTATTTGCTTCTGGAAAAGTGATGGTCTGTTGAATAATTTCCGTTATTTGGGTTTCCAAATTAAAATGTGGGAATAATGATCGAGAATCATTACAGATATCCACTTCTTCCAGTTCATCCATGCCAAGGCAGCGGCTATGACAATGCGTACAGTTCAAACTGGTTTCATGTAATGTTTCGATTTTGCTGCTCCAGGATCCATAGTATGTTTATTCAGAAAATAATGTGGTGCAGGTGGATTGGCCTTGTAATTGGCGTTACTCAACTGGCGATTTCTTTCACCTTCCGTCAGTTGATTGATAGGCGATAGGCGATCTGTTGAATGAATTGTTGAGTTCGTTCTATCCTCAGATCCAGTCTCATATAGTACTTCTGGTTCTCTAGTCTGGTTTGTCAATTTCTTCACTTCTCTCCACAAAACCGTAATATTCACATTTTTCTCTTTGAGGATCGGTTTCAAATGGCGTATAATTTTCGTGTAGAGACTAATGTCTTGATATTCAACCACTTTTTTCCCCGGATATCCCTAATATAGGTTCTTGTCCTCTGGTTTTTAATTCGTCAGCTCTTTTGCCCCTCAATCTGTCTTGAACCTTGAACCGTTATCCTTGGGATTTCATATATCCTACATGTTTCTCTAATTCCCTGCCCATTTTCTCTTATTCATTTTAAAGCTAATTCAAGATATTTTTAAGAGTTTTATCCTTTTATTTATTTTTTGTTGGAAAATATCTAGGTACCTGGTGTACCTACCTATTTTTTTTAAATTAATTTATCGAAATTTTATTCTATTATAATAAAAAACTTAAATTACTATTGTAATCTACATTACTAACTTCAACTGGTCGTAAAACAGCACATCAACTTTTCCACATTCAGTTGACGACCATTCAATTCCCATACATTTTTAGACGGCCGATAACCGGCCTAGTGTGCGGTCGTAAACTGAAGCTCGGTATGTTAGGCGACCACATCTACGTCGTTTATTGTGTTTATTAGTGTTTTGGCGGTCGCAAACTGACACAGACATAACAGCTAAGAAGCAAATCTAAAATAAAAAAACGCAAATCTAAACTCTATTGAAATACCAATTAGAGAGAAAAATAAAATTTGGTTCCAGGAAGTTAGTTAGCGACCACCTGGCCGTAAATTAAAATTACTGCATATCTTTATTTTAGTATGCGACCACTCCGAATTTAACTTGTTTTTGTATGCTACACGATAAATAAAGCTCAATTTACGTAAACAAACTACTTTTGCAGCATTCAAAACATTAACAATAAGTTTCCAACTAAAAAAACAGGAAATATTCACTTCGAAAGCAGCACGTGTTTACTATTTTTTTTGTAGATTTGCGAACGTGTGGTCTTGCGTGCCGAGGGTCGCGGAATCAACGAGGTTTTGCTAAAAATCGGGTAGCACTATGCCGGCAAATTAAATGGCTAAAGCAAAATATTTATTTTACTTTTCACTCAACCGAAATTCGTTTGGAAGAGAGATGTAGTATTCTTATTATCTTACTTTTCCTGCAGTAGGTCCCTCAAATGGTCGCTTACTGATGCAGGTCGCGAAACTAGCGCACCTACCCTATTCTATTTCTACGCACAAAAATACTTGAATATAGGTACGTGAACGACGTAATTTTTTGTTTTTTTTTTATATGTTTTACTACCTACCTCCTAGAATAGTGGAAATACCAACTTTGGAAGTTTTTCTACTTAAAAATATTTAAAGTGCATTTCCTAGTAATTTGTGAATGGATGTAAGTACCTACCTACCTACTCATGAATGGAGTTAGCACAAGTCTGGTACCTACAAGTGCCAGTATGACTCATTCCGCGCACCTACTACTTTGAGTCTTAACACGCGCGATATAGAGTCGATAATCAATGCTCAACATTTAGCCAAGAATCTACAAATTCGGAACAACCTATGAACCAATTAACGATAAGCAAAATTGTACCTTAGTACTCAGATAATTAGAATCATTTATTAAAAAATATTTTCACCGAGAGTTGGTCACGAGTTCAAGCGTGGAATTCATTGAAGAAATGTAAATTGATTAAATAAATATTACGGAAGTACTATTTGTTAATCCATGGCACCTGCGTCTGGGTTTTTCTGTGCCTTGGATTTCTCCTAATCTGGTATATTAGCATTATTACGAGTAGTAGGTAGGTAGGTATATCTAATTATGTTTACTTGGAATTTATTAATAGATTATTTCCTCTGTAATCTGGCATAGATACCCAGAGCGCCATTAGAACGGCGAATTTACGAATTGTATGATAGGTACCTACTATACACAAAATCGGTAGATGGAGGCGACTCAAGATCAGACGTCGTGGCATTTTAGGGGGAAGGCCTATGCTATGTATGTTTTATTGCTATGTACTGCTACTAAACAGGCTAATGAAAAGGGCTATGCTATGCCATAGGGCTATAGTATGCTTGGAGTTTCTCTGAAAGATAAAATCTAAGGCCATCGACGTAGCCTCAGGACTAATATTTATTCTGTGCTCAAGATCTTCACAGCTATGCCGTCATATACCTACGGTGAAACAAAAATTTTACCCAACAAAAAATACCTAGGTGAGTACCACTAGGTAGGTTTAAGGTTTACTACATAAAAATATCTTCCGAAATCTGAGTTTGAAAATAAAAGATACAAAAAGATGCAAAAAGCCAACGTCACGCGGTGTTCCCAGGCGGTCACCCATCCAAGTACTAACCGCGCCCGACGTTGCTTAACTTCGGTGATCGGACGAGAACCGGTGTTTTCAACGTGGTATGGACGTTGACGAGTGCTAAACTGCATTTATTAGTCAGTATCTTCACAGCTATGACGTCATAGATAAACTGCATAGAATAGATAATGGTTTATTTAGCCGGGTAGTACAGGCAAATTAGGTGATTTTTAGCAAAAGTGTGGAAGTAATTAGATGTAGTCACAAAAACTTTTCTAATTGTTTTGTTTGGCTTGAAAATCACCTCTAATATAACTTTCAGCAAATTCACCCCCCCGGAACAGGGTGAAATAGGGTGAAAACCTTATAATACCCGTAACTTAATGGGGAAAATAGATGTAGTCGGTGCAATTTGGCATACACTTAAGACCGTTATGATCTACATTTGCACCAAGTATTTTTTTAATCTGACTTACGGAACATACGAAAAAAAAACATTTCTAAAAAAAACTTTTTTTCTGTATTGCGGCTCGGGGGAAATTGAAGTAGTCGGTGCAAATTGACAGAATTACCAGAAAAATGGGCCGAATAAATTACCAGGTTTGCACCTGGGTACCTCACACGGAAGTCACTTTTTCCATATTTTATTGGCGCTCTACTTCGGGGAAATTTCAGGCAATTCTGGAATTTCACTTAAACTTATTCATTTGATTAGTACTACATTCGCCAGCCATTTAATACTGGAATTTATATACGGAACATGCCTTTTTTAATTATTATATATTTAAGTTCAGTGCGGTGCTAAGAAACTAATATATATACTGTGGCGCTACACTGCTAACACTGTCCCCCGACCGCGGGGTGCATCCGTATTGATCCCAGAATATCATCCCACGAGCTGAAAGTAATAATAATTATTCCGGATTCATACAATTAATATTCATTTCATTTTTAGAGTCCGTATTTATCCCACATAGAAATACCTACACCTAAAAAGAGTGAAAGTAACGTCAGCAAAAAAATATGTTATTATGGAACATCTATTTATTTCATAAAATTGTTGGTATAAAATAATCAACAAAGTAATAATATATACAGTGTGTCCCAAAAAGTAGTGTCAAGCCGAAGTCCAAAGAAAGGTTACCCCCAGAGATACCCGAATCACCCCCATTTCGCGATTTTTAGTAGTTTTCGAGTTATGTGTTTTTAAGACAATCGGAGCTCTTACACTTTTTTGGCCATTGGGACTCGATTCGTTGAGGTAGAGGCCTGTTTTTTGTTGTAAATAAGCTAAATACTAGAGCTACCTTGTCTGATAGCATTTACATCAATAGCACCTACTATTGATAATGCATAAGTACAGAGATATGACCGTCGGCGTTGGCGACCAAAAAATTGAACAAGTAAGCCATTCAACTTTTCTGGGATTCCAGGTGGATAGCGGTCTCACCTGGCAGAACCACATAGATAGCGTATGTGAGAGGGTGGGCCGCGCGTGCTTTGCTTTGTGGCGCGTCTCCGCGATCCTGCCCCTGCCCATGATCCGAAGCTGCTATTTTGCATCAGTCCACTCGCTCCTGCAGTATGGGGTTGAGCTCTGGGGGCGCGCTGCCGACTGGGAGCGCGTCTTCAGGATGCAAAAAAGAGCAGTGAGGGCCATAGTTCGGGTTTCTCGGGACACATCTGCCAGACCATATTTAATTGCACTGAGGATACCTACCGTTCCCGCTCTGGTCATTCTTCATACAGCTATGTATGCCAGGAACAACCTGGCGTCGTTTGGGAAACTTGGGGATGGGCACAGGTACAACACACGGAACGCACACAAGCTGAGTGCGGTACGCAGGCGACTCACTAAGTCGTCCAAGTTAGTGCATGTGATGGCTCCCGCGGTCTACAACGCACTGCCTGAAAGTGTCAGAAGCTCGAGTTCGACGCTATCTTTCAAAAATAAATTGAAAACATGGCTTGTAGCGCAGACGATCTATCAATATCAAGATTTATTTAAAATTGATGTAAATTAATATTTTATTATTTTTCTGACATTATTTAATTATTTGACATTACCTATTATTATTATAATTTTTTATACGATTTTTAATTGTTATGGTATTGACATATTAAATTTCAAATTGTTATAATGTATTGTATTGTGATGTAAGTTTTGTGATGTACTTATGTACGATTTATGGATTTATGTATATTTGACTTGTAACCGTTTTTGTTATTAATAAATTACTATGACTATGACTATGACTATTGCATTAAAATAAAAATAATAATATGAAGATATATTTTTTTTTGCCTAAACTCTTACTTTCAATGAACGTTTAAAAAAAAAGTCACATAATCTTTTTCATCCAAACCTATCTTAAAAACATGGCTGATGTGACAGCTATTAGTCATGTAACCTTGTTCCAGATTCTTGCACAGGATCATAAAAACACTCAATTTAATAAAAGTTAGTTCAATTTAAGAAAATGTTCTGCAAGTCGGAATTAAAAGAAATGTGACAGTCTGAAGATTGTATTGCACATAAGCAATAGTAAAACAACCCATCTTTGTTGTTCAAGGACATTATTTTCTACATACGAGGCAGAAACCTGCGACAGATGGTCGGCCCATTCCAACTGCCACATCGCCTAAATGGCGAGTCATACTTGAACTTTTTAAGAGAAGATTTAAATGGATAATCCACAGAGATCATTTTACTAACACGCCGAAACATGACTTTTTAAAACGACGGCGCACCATGTCACTTTGCGTCAAAAGTTAGACAATATCTTAATGATAGGTTTTTTTTAATACTACCACAGATAAAAGAATACTATACTAGTACAGATACCTCATGTCATACAACAAAACGTGACCGCCATAACTCGGGCAATTCTGCGGGCTATTTTGGTTGCCTTACCTGGGCGCTAGATGCCGCTAGCAGGGAAATGATAGCTAGAGCCACCTAGCACCTGCAACTGGAATTACCGCGTAAAACACGCACGCGCTCAATAGATGGCGTTAATTTTTCATCGAGTGCACGTTAGACAGCTAGCTAAATAATTACGAATCAGAACGTCTAGTAGTCTGAGTGGCGCATGGCGACCGGGAGTTTTATGTGCAGTTGCTATTATTTATTCTGTGGAGTGGTGAGCTGACTTACGGTTTTTTGCCTAGATAGATCATACCGGACTACCCGGACTTGTTGATAAGATTCGTTGGTAGGTATAAGATTTGTCCTGGCTGGTAGCTTATTATGGAATGTGTTATTACTGAAAGAAAGCGTTAGCTGAGTCAGTCGTGGGAAGCAATGGCGGCGATGAGCTCACCACTTGTCACGTCTATATTCCACGATGGTGCAACCCACTGTGAAAAGAGGCCTATTGTGGCTCTGCCTACCCCTTCGGGGAAAAAGGCGTGTGTCTATGTATGTATGTATGTATGTAGATCATAAATTAACCTTAAATTATGTACAGGTACTCTATCTAGGCTCTATCTAGATAGCTAGCGCTTGATAATATGACCTACACTATCTACCTAGACCTACATAAGGGTTTGTAAAAAAGAAAAATGACAAGAAATAAAACACATATTCAGTATTGTATGTTACTCATTAATAATATTCAATGTAAAACACAGTGTTTTGTGAAGCTACATTTGCCAAAAAGATTTAGGACCTACCTGTTTTACTATATCAAAATAATAAGATGATAAAGTAGGTACCTCCTACCTACTTACCTTATAAAGTGAGCAACGGAAGTTGAAGAGAACATAACAAACTCATATTATCATATTTTCATATACCTATAAACTTATGAAACTCAAACTCAAACAAAAAAAACAATTCCCATACAAAATATTGATGAAGTCATTACTAGCCCCACCCTGGGAATATTTTTAAGAACTACCGCTCAAAATGGCTGTTTTAACCTAAAGTACCTACCTACTCGTGTACCAAACGGCTATCCTGTACATCGATTTGCGGTTTTCTATCAATATTTAACTTTGAATTTTCGAAATCGGTGAAAAAATAGCGAAATTATGACGAAAGTTAACCCCCCGCGCGCACACTCTGTCCGCCCGGGGTCAATGAACTGAGCTAGCTCGTCGGACACTTCGCTCGCCGCTTTGCCCGTCAGTCGCTACTCGCTACCAAGTCACAGAATAAATATTAGTACAAGTACAGAAGACTCAGTTAGAGAAAAAATATATATAAATAGTGACTCTTGCCGGGACGCAACAAAGTGCAATTCAGCTCGCATTAGCGCTCAATGCCTATCGCGATATTCACCTAAACATTTGCTCTCTCTTCTAACGCGTAACTCTGTCGCTGTCTGGCGCGAAGTGATGCGCATCGAAAGGGTTGTCGACATATCTAATAAAAAATTAAATTAAGGTGGTGGTACCTGCCAACGGCTTTGACGATCTGGGCGGAGTCAGATATTTTCCCCGCACCAGCCACATTTCCTCGTAACATATTTACGCGCGCAGAGCTAGGCCCGCGCTCACTCAGCGCAGCCGGCCGCGTCACGCCGCGCCGCGGCCGCCGCGTCGCAAAACTTGATTCACAAACTTTAGATTTTTATTTTAGAGGAGTAGCGCTGGTTTCCCCACATATGAACTAAGTTGCCTACAAAAATATACTTCTTTATTATTATGATTGGAGTGATAGGTAGGTATCTGTGGTACCTACATCACTAAACATATCTCTCATATGTTTATCAGTTATCTAGTACCCATAACACAAGCTCTGGCTTAGCTTGGGGCTAGATAATGTTGTGTGAACTTGTCCAGCATTATTTATTTATTTATTAAACTGTATGTAAAAATAACTATGTGTATGTTGTATCAAAATAAACTTTTTACTACCTTACTTACTTACTACATAGTATAAAACAAAGTCGCTTTCCGCTGTCTGTCTGTCCCTATGTATGCTTAGATCTAACTGATTTTGATGCGGGTTTTCATAGATAGAGTGATTCAAGAGGAAGGTTTATATGTATAACTAGCGACCCGCCCTGGCTTCGCACGAGTAGTAACTTCAAATCCCGTGCGATGCCAGGGCGGGTCGCTAGTAAAACTGATTTATGAGTATAGGATATGTAGTATAGTAAGTATAGTATAGGATTTTTAGTAGACTGTACACCAAGTGCATAAAACAAGACCATTTATCCAAGACATATCTGCCCTAGCCGAAGGCGAGGATATTGAATTCGAGGATAAAATGGGTTTTATGAACAAGATATTCATCATCATATTTATCATTATTATCTATGGTTAGAATTTTTTACCAAGGTACCTAGTGTAAAAAAGTCACATAGGTCCTCCTGACCACACCTACCTTTACTAAACAAATAAATACGACACACCTAGGTACCACGTCTATAAAAGTCACATTGGTCCTCCTGACCACACCTACTTTTACTAAACAAATAAATACGACACACCTACCTAGGTACCATGTCCAAAAAAGTCACATTGGTCCTCCTGACCACACCTACCTTTACTAAACAAATAAATACGACACGCCTAGGAAACTAGAGTAAAAAAGTCACATTGTTTTCCTGACCATACCTACCTTTACTAAACAAATATATAAGAAGCACCTAGGTACATAGTGTAAAAAAGTCACATTGTTTTCCTGACCACGCCTACCTTTACTAAACAAATAAATACGACACACTTAGGTACCCAGTGTTAGAAAAGAGCATTGTTCCTCCTGACCACACCTACCTTTACTAAACAAATAAATACGAGACGTCTAGGAACCTAGATTAAAAAAGTCACATTGTTTTCCTGACCACACCTACCTTTACTAAACAAATAAATACCACTCACCTAGGTACCCAGTGTTAGAAAAGAGCATTGTTCCTACTGACCACACCTACCTTTACTAAACAAATAAATACGAGACGCCTAGGAACCAAGAGTAAAAAAGTCACATTGTTTTCCTGACCACACCTACCTTTACTAAACAAATAAATACCACACACCTAGGTACCCAGTGTAAGAAAGTCGCATTGTTCCTCCTTACCACACCTACCTTTACTAAACAAATAAATACGACACGCCTAGGAACCTGGTGTAAAATAGTCACATTAGTCCTCCTGACCACACCTATATTTACTCAACAAATAAATACCTCACATATACCTACCTAGTCTAGAAAAGTCACATTGGTATGCCTGACCACACACATCTTTACCAAATAAATAGTATTTGTTGTTTTTTTTTACCCCCGACGCAAAAACGACGGGGTGTTATAAGTTTGACGTGTCTGAGTGTGTGTGTGTGTGTGTATCTGTCTGTCGCAAAAAAAAACATAAGTAAGTATTTACGATATATATTATTATGAAGACACTTTTTTTCTCAATTTAGTTATTTTCTCGAACCTCTCTAATCTTTATTGAAACCTCATTTTGAAAGAGCTTTCAAAAATTATCAAAACAATAACAAAAAAGGCTGATGACAAAAAAAGTCGTGACACTTCTAGTCACGCACGGCCGCGTTTTTGAAAATATAAATTCATAAACCACTTCGTTGTAAAGATGAAGCGATTGACACCTCAAATTGCTATGCCTCACTATAGTAGTCAGGAAAAAAAAACAACAAATATCACATAATCACGACTTCTTCCTCGTGGATATCTTCAGATATTGGTCAGTAAGTAAATCTTTACCTACACTTTTGCTCACTTTTTCGTTGGTGCAGAAAAAGTGCCGGAATGAGCAAGGATTTGGGTTGCTTTGCAAGAGTAGGTAGGTAATTCCTCGAAATGCTTTGTTTTTAGTACTTCTATGGCTATATTATTGTAGTAGATTCTGTTTCCTTGACTTTCTAAAATAATATACTAATATGACAGTCACAAAAAAGTTATCAAAAGATAAGGTACTAGATACTTAGAGATGGTTATTTTATCTATAGGCTAGATACATAGGCAGAGGGTACCGCTTATCATCAAGTGGGCGATCTGCTTGTTCCGTCATTCAAAGTAATATAAAATATAAGATACTAAGGATAAATATTTTCAGTCGCAACTCCTATAAGAAACAGAGTTGCGCATGTGTTAGGTACCTACCGAAGTAAGCATGTTGTGAAAATTGATCCTGACCAACCTCTCTAACTACACCAGACAATGTACTTATCCTGAGAGTCCTAATATCTTGCCACACTCAGTATAGTATAGGTAGGTACCTACCTATGCAGACAGACCTATAAATATAAGGTCGTGCAGCGTTGGTGAGTGCTTCGCTAAGAAGTGAGAGGTGGCGGGTTCATTTTCCGAGGTGGGACAATGTTTGTACGATCTGTTTCGTATTTACAACAAAAAAATTAAACATGTATTTGAACCTTTTTATTAATAAACGTATCTATCTATCTATCTATTTATTTGTTTAGTAAAAGTAAGTGTGGTCAGGAGGAACAATGCGACTTTCTTACACTAGGTACCTAGGTGCGTCTTATTTATTTGTTTAGTAAAGGTAGGTGTGGTCAGGCAAACAATGTGACTTTTACACACTAGGTACCTAAGTGCGTCTTATTTATTTGTTTAGTAAAGGTAGATGTAGTCAGGAGAACCATGTGACTTTTTTACACTAGGTACCTAGGTGCTTCTTATTTATTTGTTAAGTAAAGGTAGGTGTGGTCAGGACAAAAATGTGACTTTTTTGCTGTAGGTTCCTAGGCGTGTCATATTTATTTGTTTAGTAAAGGTAGGTGTGGTCAGGACGAACAATGCGACTTTCTTACAATAGGTAGGTGTGTGGTATTTATATATTTGGTAATAATAGGTGTGGTCAGGAGGACTTATGTGACTATTTTACTCTAAGTACTTAGGTGTGTAGTATTTATTTATTTGGTCAAGATGGGCGACCATTCAGGTCAGGCTGACCATTGTTACTTTTTTAGACTAGGTACCTATCTGTGTGGTATTTATTTGTTGAGTAAATTTAGGTGTGGTCAGGAGGACTAATGTGACTATTTTACACTGGGTACCTAGGTGTGTGGTATTTATGTGCTTAGTAAAGGTTGGTGTGGTCAGGATGACCAATGTGATTTTAAAACCGACTTCAAAAAAGAAGGAGGAGTTTCTCAATTCATGTGTTTATTATATGTCTGTAACCTCATATCTTGTTACCTCATATATCATTTAGGAACAGATTTGTATTTTTTTTTAATTTAGTTGACTCGGTATACTTACAGATTGGTGCCATTTTCACCAAAATATGGTTTTTCACCAAAAAAAGTCGCATTGTTCCTCCTAACCACACCTACCTTTACTAAACAAATAAATACGACACGCCGAGGAACCTAGAGTAATAAAGTCACATTGGTCCGCCTGACCACACCCATCTTTACCAAATAAATAAATACTACACACCTAGGTACCTAGTGTAAAATTGACACATTAGTCCGCCGACGCTGCACCACGACATGTTTATAGGCCTGTCTGCATAGATAGGTACCTATTTATATACAGAGTGTATCAAGATATGGAGACTCTCAGGGTATGCCCATTTTCTGATGTTATTAGAGAGGTTGATTCTTAGATAACAATTGCCACAACATGCATACTTCGGTAGGTACATACCTATCTTACCACGCAAACCAAATCTGTGTTCATTGCAGCACCTGCTCTGGATGAACGAAAAAGTGGGCATCTAGGTATAGTTTTGCGTACTGACCAAATCTGAAGATATCCACGGTGGGGAAAAAGTCGTGATTATGTAATATTTGTTGTTTTTTAAGTTGGTAGGTAAGTATAGTTTCTCTCTGCTTATGAAGTTAACAAGCTACGATTTAATATAAAAACATCAGTAGGTTTACCAAAACCATCGATGACCAAAACATATTATTATTATGAACTGAACTCGCTCTAAATTACCTAACCTACATAAAGTACCTCGCGAGTACCTATTTTCATTTTCAATTAGGTACATATTATGTACCTACGAATTACGTAAGTACCACATGTTATTATCAATATTGTTATTATGTAGAAATAAAGACTTATTTATGTTTTTTATTTTTTTAAGAACTAAGAATGACGGAACGAGCAGGTAGCCCACCTGATGATAAGCGGTAACCTCTGCCTATGAACAGTACATTATCACATAGGTCACGTCTACCTAAGACGCGTCTTATGTGGCATTGCACTGCACCCGCCACCCTGAGACATAAAGATGAAAAATCTATGTGTCTGTAATTTCACCGGCAACCACTTCCAACCGGAACACAGCAATGCGCGCACTACTGCTTTGCGGCAGAAATAGTTATGGTGGTAGTAGGTACTTCCCCGGACGAACTCTTTCACAAAAAAGCTCTTCTACTGCTAATTTAGAGCGATTCAGAAGTAAAGTCTAAATAAGCACGTAAGTAGATCGGTAAGTAGGTAGGTACCTAAATTCAAGTAATTACTCTTCAAAATACAAGATAAAAAATGCTATATGCAAACTGAAATTTTACATGCTAAATAACCAAGAAATATGCTAGATTTAGCACTAAAAATGCCAAAACAGCAACATTTAATGCAAAGTTGACACAATGCGTTTCGTTCTTCAATTCAATTCTTAGGTATCTACGATACCATATTGTTTCTTTTGATTTCGAGTAAAAAAAAATATGAATTAGTAATCTACCTACTTATTAGTAAAACGCAAAAACTAAACGCAACAATACAGTAATTTAAAATAGCGCCATCTATTAAATCAGTGCTATCTGTGGTACTAAATAAACTGTGTCTACCCCAACGTAGTTCAAATATTTACCACCAGAGAAACGACATCATTTGATTTTTTGTAAAAATAATTAAAATTGATTACAGAGGCATTTATTTAATTTTCCCGTGTTATGGGTATTTTTTGCTATCAGAAAATCTTTTTTTCAGGATCTAATATTAATTTTTCACATACTTCAATAACAAATCTATACCTGTAACGCCATCTATTGAACTTTAATAGAACAATATATTTTTTGTATGGGATGAGACCCCGTGATACTACTAAGAATTACTGAACAAGCAGATGGTCCACCTGATGATAAGCGGTACTCTCTTCCTATGAACAGTGCATTATCACATAGGTCACGCCATCCAAGGACGCGCCCTATGTGACATTGCACTGTGCCCGCCACCCTGAGACATTAAGATGAAAAGTCTCATGTGACTGTAACTTCACCGGCACGCACCCATACCCTTCAAACCGGAACACAGCAATGCGAGCACTACTGCTTTGCGGCAGAAATAGGTATGGTGGTAGTACTTTCCCGGACGAAGTATTTCACAAAAAAGCTCTACTACTACTAACAAAATGCGATACTTGGTGATAAATGGATTGGCCGAGGCGGGCATATCGCATGGCCCCCACGATCTCTCGACTTAAACCCCATTGACTTTTTTGTTTGGGGATATTATAAAGAGATTGTTTACTCTCGAGAGTGCCGAAATGTGGAAGAATTGCGAAAAAGGTTGACCCAGGCAGAAGCAACAATTCAAAAGCAACAGAATCGCTTTTCTACGCTCTAAAGATAATTTTTTTAGACGATGCTGATTATGTATTGAGCAAGAAGGTCGCCATTTCGAAAATTTACTGTGATGATTCACTGAATACATGCAATGCTGAAAGTTATTATTTAGTTTTATTTAAGATTTAACTTAATCTTAAAAACCAGAATTTCGCATTCAACTGTTTAAATTGAATATCATGAATGATCCCGTAAAATAATCTCAATATAATTTACATGATAAATAGCTGACATAATGACCAAGTTTTTAAGATAGGTTTGGAAGAAAAAGTTTATGTGACTTTACTTTTAAAATGTCCTTAGAATGTAAGGGACTAAACAGAATTTTTAATTTTTCCATATTTTTAATTTTATTTCAATGCAATGGTTCGTGCTGTGGATGTAAATGTTTTTTTTTGTTACTGTTTCGATTACTTTAAAAACCGATATCTGAGGTTTACTGTCATCACAAACAAAAATAAGCATAATACATTTAAAAAAAAGTGGAAGCCATTTTTAAAATATTTTTTCAGGAAAATCACGGACTAGTGTAGAAATCGTTTCAGAGAATCAGAATTATACAACTATTTATAACATAAGCTTTTAGATAACATCAATATCCTATACAACGAGCAAAGATTCGTATATTATATAAATATTTGTAATGGCACGAGAGGCAATTGAGATTACTATATACAGAAATTTCAATAGAGAAGATGGTTTTCAATTATCTGGAGTATGGAAGCCTGTGGTGAGAATGTGTAAAAATCAAAAAAGTGTGGTACCTGCTACGCGACCGGATACCGATAGTGTTGTGTGTCGAGTTGGGGTGAAGTGTGACAATGAAACCGATGGTAGTGGTATCGTTCATAATAAAAGAGTGAGAAAGAGGGTAGATTGATATATCTGCCAGTAACATCTACTCGCAAAGACATTAGTTAGTTCTCCCGTGATCAGATACGATTAGAATATGATTTAAAAATATTTTTTATTGCACTTAATCCAACCTAATACCGAATTTGTGCAATTTATAAATAAAATGTGCAATTTCTAAATAAATAACGAAATTCCGATATTAATATCGGCATGCCAATATTGAGATTTAATATCGGAAATCAGTATAGAAATTGAAAACCTTCCGATATTACATGCCCTAAACGTGACAAACAAGCAGACGGCCCGCCTGATGTAAAGCAGTCACCACCGCCTATGGACAACACCCACGGTATTGCAAACGCGCTGCCTACCATTAAGAGCCCTATTGATATTTCTCTTGAATTTACCCATATTGTATAATTTATAAATATTTGTACTATCTGCAGATATTTGTTCAGGATGTTATTGATGTTATGTTATATGTTTTCGTTGGTTATTTTCTATGTATAATAAAAAATATCTATCTATGTAATGTATTGTATGAAAGTATATCAGTTATCTAGAACCTATAACACAAGCTCTGCTTAGCTTGGGGCTAGATAATGTTGTGTGAACTGTCCAGCATTATTTATTTATTAAATATTTATTTATGATGGTGACAGCGAGCTGATCTGATGATGGAGACGGAAGGTGGACAGCGGAACTCCTCGATGGATGATAGTAAATTACTGGAAAAACTGTAGAGGTTATTTATTTTGACTTCTTTGCTTATATCCCAAAAGTTACACAGTCTAAAATAAAATTAAAACTAGTTTTGAAACTTCTATGATTGTTTCACTTTTTTACCATTTCTTTGGCCCCAATATCTTCTACAACCCCCGAACCAATTTAGCTCATAACCTTACACAAATTGTACTAATACTATATACGCATCTACCAAATTTTATAAAGATTACTAGTTTTATAAAGAATATATCAACAGTTCGCAAGTTATCTTCAGACAAACATACAAATATACGAACGCCAATTATTAATAATTTGCATCCAACAAAATATATGAAAATGATAGTAAGGCATTTTTGTGTCTGACCGTACTAATATCCATTGTTAAAAGCCGTGGTGTGGTATGAATCCGGACTACATTTTGCGATTAATATGGACAAATATACAATTTTATTATTCGTGGGATGAATACGGGCTACATTTTGGTATCAATCTGCACCCCACCCACGCCGTTGATTTCTTATTAAGATATATTATTAAGAAGTACTTCCGGTACGAAATTTGTGTTTTTTTTTACTTGCGAATGTGGTAAACTGATAGTTTATACCATAATAAAATTTGCACGACTACATAAGTTTCCCCCGAAGTACTACTTACAAAAAAAGAAAAAAAACTATGTTCCGTAAATCGCTGAGGTGTGCAAAACTAATATAGTGTTTATAATACTTATAGAAACCTTATGTAAGTTTGCACCGAGTACATAAATTTCCCCCGAGCCGCAAACTAAAAAAAACAAATTCACAGTATTTCTCACTATGCACGTAGTTTAAATTAAAATCCATAACGCACTAAGACTGTCTCTATAAGTAATTGAACTTGCACTTAACACTTTTTTGTTTTATCAAAAGTTACAATTTTTCAAAGTTTGTACCTAATATTTAAAAGCCTTCCAAATTAAAAGCCTTTCGTATGCGCCAGAAACGGTGCAAACCTGGGATAAGCTTCTTTTCGTGTCATCTATCGATTCCATAAGAATCCACGACTACTCGACTTAGGGCAACACTTTTTGCTAATTTGCCTGTACTAGGGGGTTCAATAACAAAGTTCTGTGAAGGATAGCACAGAGAAACCCTACCAGCTCAGCTAGTAAAATAGGAGACTACCCTAAGAAACTGACGCACCACTAGAGGTTCTTTTTTGTCTGGGGCTGGATATACAGGCGTCACATGACTATGCGACATGAAGAGATAAAATAAATATACCTTAAATATTGTAGATATTGTATTTTCATGAAAGGAAAAAGAAATATTATCATATTTATTTCTTTTATTTTTAGAACTTAGTTAGCAATACTGCATTCAAAGATTTCCGAAAAATTACTTGGTTCGTCTGGAAATCGAACCAACTTAAATGAAAAACTAAAATGATTAATTTTACGTTATGGATACCATATTACTCAAGAGGACTCATTTTCATTTCTCATACTCGGAAAGTAGTGTTGTTTTGGTCTGATTATTGGGTGGAAGACGCTGCTTCACTACATAGAAAAGGAAAAACTCATACAAATTACTTCCCACCTAAGGGCCGGAATGAACTGCTAATAGAACTGCTGTCAGCTGCGAAGAGATTTATGTAAAAAAAACTAAAAAAAAAAATGCTGCGGCCATGTGATTTTCAAAACAGCCAGTGTGAACTTAGCGCAAACTTCTTTGAGCGGAATAAGCCGCAACAATTACGCGGTGAGTTTCATATTTAAAATTTAAAGAGTCGATATAAATTGGCGGGATACTAATTTGTTATGTACCTGTGACGGAATTTAAAAAAAATAGGTAATAGGTAATCTTTTATGCTAAGATTTGAATATTAAAAATGAGTTCAAGCGATTCTGAAATGTTGACACGATTCAATTAAAGACGAGGCTAATGGTAATGGTATGGAGTTTCTAAGGTATTTATGTTGATATGGGCTTACTGTTTAGGTTTAGTGCATTTCTCAGTAAGCCTGAAATAAAGATTTTGAATTTGAATTTGAATTTGAAATTGTGTTTTTGAAAATCTTTTGCCAGAAATCTCAAAAGAATAGTAGATTGTTAACCGAGGGTGTTGACACAATTGTCCTAATTTGACAATTAATTTTAAATATATACTACTAATATTATTATTATTACTTATATTATTAATAAATAGTTTAGTTAGATAAACAACTAGTTTTATTTTCCTCATATTCGAAATGAAAAGTAGAGTGTTTAACACGGGTAAAAGAATCAATTCCTACTCGGACTATAACCTCGGGAATTGATTCTTTCGACCCTCGGTTAACAATCTACTATTTTGTCCATTCTTTCAATGAGGGGTTTTCACGGTAGTTTCACATCATGCTTAGAGCCTTGAAAATAGATGGCGCCAGTTGTACTTAACTGTAAAAATAAAGTGAAATGTCAAAGTCAAAGACGTAGGTATAATTCCGTGGTATCTAACTTTTAAAAATAAAATAAATACTCCTTTCAGCAAAATATCCTATCTACAAATATATAAGGTAGGTACCTACTTTCCCTTCATGTCGCATAATCTTGGGAGGGCCTGTATAATCATAGTAGGTAGGTATAGTGAACTCAGTTTAGTTAGAGAGCATTAACTATGACATGCTAATTTTAAAAGGCTGTCAAACTAAAATTAGGCTAAATTTAAAATTTGTATATTTAAAATTCGATTTAGTTAACACAGAATCGACACCAATAGCCAATAGCACACTTTTTTCGTGACCCTCATTGGCGTGCCTCCCTGACCCCGTCCCACGACAAGCTGACGGAGTAGCTTGGAAGCTTTGATTGTAATCAAAGCTTGGAAGCAGCTCGTGGAAGCAGCAGTGGCCTTTCAAGCCACAACCTTCAGCAATGAATAATACCAGAAGTAGTAGTAGTAGTAGAGCTTTTTTGTGAAAGAGTTCGTCCGGGGAAGTAATACCTATTTCTGCAGCAAAGCAGTAGTGCTCGCATTACTGTCTTCCGGTTTGAAGGGTATGGTTGCCGGTGAAATTACATGCACATGAGACTTTCATCTTTATGTCTCAGGGTGGCGGGCGCAGTGCAATGCCATATAGGGTGCGTCCTATATAGGTGGACGTGACCTATGTGATAATGCACTGTTCATAGGCAGAAGGTACGGCTTAACATAAGGTGGGCCATCTGCTTTATCCGTCATACCAAGTAGTATAAAAAATAACACGAAGAAGATGGTTCTTGGTTCTGCAGTGCCTTCACACGTAGGGAAATCCCAAATGTCCAAATAGGACGTAGGTACAGGTATACACACGTGACCTACAAATAGGACGTAGGTACAGGTATACACACGTGACCTACAAATAGGACGTAGGTACAGGTATACACACGTGACCTACATATTTTCACAGCAACAAAAAGGATGTGAATTCCCTGAACTCGCAGAAGTCAGGGTTTTTTATACGTAATTGTTGTTATTTTGTTTTCCTTATAGGTAGATAATAAGATTTGTATGCAAGACGCGATGGCGATACGTACGTACAAGTGTGGTGATACCCTGATACTGCACCACAGATTAAATAATAGGATGTTTGATAGTTGTCCAGCTGTCTCATCTTGTTTTCCTCATAATTATTGTGAGGTAGGTACCTACCTTTTAGCACAGATAAAAGAATACTATACCTACTAGTACTTTTAGTGAGAATGCTACCTAAGATAAGTACTTCTAGGGAGAGAGGATCTTAATTAAAACAAAGTTATGTAGGTTTAGGGCTAACAATCTGAGGATCAACAAGGGACCAATGAAGGTTGACAATTTTTAACCGACTTCAAAAAGGAGAAGTTCCTCAATTTGTTTATTTGTAAAAGGTGGATGGTCTCGCTTGACGCACGAAATTCGTTTTATTTTGTGTTTTTTGCTCATAACAGCTCATCAACTCTTCTTCAGATAGCGAAAGTTGATTTCGCGAGAACTAGGAGACTTAACACACCATGTTTTAATTAATAGTGTCTCATAAATATCATCAGTTTAACTAGGGGTAACTAAACAAAAAAAAAACACTGTAAAAATGTGTTTAGGGGTATCGTAGCTAAACTGATGATATTTATGAGATACTATCAATTAAAACATGTCTGTTAAGTCTCCTAATTCTCGCGAAAGCAACTTTCGCTATCTGAAGAAGTGTTCATGAGCAAAAAACAAAAAACAAAAAAAACACAGGTAAAGGGTCCTGTGGGCCTGCCTAATACAGGTTTGCCAAGTTTTGCCTTCGGTATCCCGACTATTAATTGTGAGTCGATATTTGTTTTTATGTATGGTTAATGAGTTTCTCAACAAGTCCGCTATCATAAATCATTTTCTACATACTAAACGACATCTCGACTTGCAATTCGGTTTTCGATTCCGAATGGTTCCAAATTACAAACCTATACTAAGCCCTCTGGTCTAAAATTGTTATTGCTTGACACTCTGGCTAGTATGAGTTCTTACCTGGCTGTAGCTTGCCCCCCTGGCCAGTAGAAAGCCCAAAAGGGGTCTTTAAATGGTGAGTGGTCTTCGCGCGCCGTCCACAGAGGACATGTTTGGTCTATTACTCTGATAGCTAGTTCAGGGGTCAGGTGCCTTCGAGAGACCACCGTGTGTTTGATGATCAGGGAAGTCAGGTCTTTCAGCATTCTCTGGAACAAAAACAAATAAGTTATGGAACTCCAAGTTTATTATTTTACAATTGTAAACCACGCTTTATGGATAACATTAAATTTAAACGTGACCCAAAAATTCTGTTCCTGCGGGACACTAACCCGCATCTTCGCCTGTAATGGGGTTCGGCCACAGAACGAGCTATGACGCTGGAGGCGAAAATGTACACTCAACTCGGCTATAGCGCCGATGGGAGCCATCTACAGGTGTTTCATTTGGAAACCTTCGGCGCTATAGCCGAGTTGATAGTGCCCTCAAATTTAGTCTACAGCGTCATAGCTCGTTCTATGACCGAACCGGCTATGGCATTGCCGACTACAGGCGAAGATGAGGGTAATCAATGCAAGTAGTTCCTGTTCGATCCATTGAGAATGATCCATTGGACTTTCATCGTCTGGTTCGATCTATTAACATTTTTAGGCAACTCATGCGGGTTATCGAGTCCCGCCTGAACTGAATTTTTGGGTCACATTTAAATTTAAGATATGGAACATTCTATTGCTGGAACAAAACCAATGCCCATGGCTTTACTGGTTCATAGTCATCAAAAGATACCTCCATTGCTGGACATATTGGATTGTTTTGAAACAACAATATTATTTATTCTGTGCAACAACTATCAAGTTAATCTGTATACATTTAGTTTCGAATTCACAACTAGATGTCGCTAGTAAAAGTGTCCGAAAGCTGAATCGCGCTGACGAAAACGCACGGCGTTTGTGGACCTCTGTGCCCAAGTTATTATCTCGTCACTCTGGTTTCCCTTCAACACGTACAAATCTTTCGCCTTTTACTAAAGATTTCCGTGGAGGGGAACACTCAAATGAGTCTATATCTTGTTTTTGAATACCTCGCTTCGGCGGGGTTTATAACTTGGATAATTAATTATTACTTTATATTATAATTTATAAATAAAATAATTACTTTTATCGACTCTTATCGTAGTGTATAGTAAAGTACATTTCAGCTTCAGGCAGCCATTTAGTTAGCCCCAAAAACTACAATCAATATATACTTGGTTAGCCCTCACTCAGAATAACCACGGCGAACGGTCCGGAACAGGGATCTTGCAAAATCGGGTACCATACAGGGCTTCCAAGTATGTCCAGTCCACCAAAATTCAGGGTTCAAAATACCTTCATGTATTTTTTCGCATAGGAAATTGTACCTATGGAACAAACACGCGTTTAAATAAAATACTTGCATATGAAATTGGACCAACTCGTCTTATCGTCAGACGGGTAGACGCCCGCGTAGAGGTCGCCAAAGAGTATGTTGGAAAGTTTGAAAACCTAATCCGTTTATTAGAGAATTCGCATTTCTAAGACGCAGTAAGATTGTGATAGTGCTATCAGATCAATCACCTCAGTGGGTGTGGCGTCCCAAAATAACTCGACAAACAAATAGCTCATTGGTTTAGTAACCTAGCTTCCTTTTTTTACCTCAAAATACGCAATTTTCCAAAGTTTTTTTTTTCGAATGGATTTATGTGTACTTGACCTTCTGGGGTGGGTCATGATTGCGTCACCGGGATTTTGGTGAGCGCAGATGGCGCTCAACCTGTAAACCTGTAGGGGCAACGAGCACAACTCCGCACAAGGGCACCACTTGGGTACAGACCTCGGCTTGGGCTGTTGTTAGGTTGGGGAGGAACGGACAAAAAGCCCCGGAACATGCATGTACTAGTTTAGACGTATGGTACAGAAGTTACTTAGAAGGTTCGGCGACACCGCCGGCGAGGTCGGTGCAAAGGTGGAGTGTTTTCTCTGTCTTGAGTGGATGACGTCAATACTGCATTAGCGACAGTGATAGGGTCATCGGGATCACCAAGAACGTGTCTTTGGTCTACGGAGGGACTAATTTTAAAAGCCTTACTACGCAGCAGCGTTTGACGTGTACCTACTATTCATGAAAGTTTTCTCGTGCGTTAGGTCAAGCCAGCTTATTTGGTGGCCGTGAGAAGGCCTAGTAAATGATGACGCAACCAGTGTACCTAATGTACTTTTGGACATAAGTAGATATGTATAACGTGGTATAACGCAAAATTACCAATCTTAGATTTGGTTTTTAACTGAATAAATCAAGTTCAATATTCAAATTAAAAAAATGCATGGATACTGCATTATAATTCCGAGGGATCACTGTACCAGAAACACGATAGGACAATATTTTCTCGATAGAAAGAAAACCCAAAGTTACCTCTAACTTTTAGCTAGATTCGATTGTTTATTAAAATGGAGCATATTATTGGGTAAAAAATTAGATAAATAAAATCAATACAACAAAGTCGAGGGTTTACTGTATGGGTTTTGTAAAATTATCTATATTTTAAGAGATATTCAATAAAAACTGCTTTTTCGTGCGGCGCGAGGCGTTTTTTTTGGTATGAAGATTTGTGCCTGTGTTTGGCAAGTATACCGACAAGATGTAAAGATCTAGATACACCTTTACGACCGAGGTTGAATATTGCAAAGCACAGTGACAAATTGGTATATTTTCCAATACAAGCTTTTAAATTGAGTGAACGGAACCATGTGCTGATCAAAATGAGCCTAAACACGGCCAGTCTACTATTATCCCTCGAGGAGTTCCGTTGTCCACCTTCCGTCTCTATCAACAGACCAGCTCACTGTCACCAGCATATTGTATTGTTATCGGAACTTGACAGGAGTGCCGAATTTCAGGTCAATCAGATATCGAAAAGTCACCCTTATCGCCACCTGTGAAATTATCTAAGCCCGTGAACTATACTTATATTGAGTAGTTCCAATGGCCATCTCTGGTCTTCTTCATCAGTTCCACTTCACCAAATGGCACTTTCAGAATGCACATGCTTGACTTGTTGCTGAAAATACCGAAATCGCTATATGTGTGCCTATAATATTTGAGGAGTTCACTCAATTCCTCATGGATCCCATCATTAGAACCAGATTTTGATTAAAATGAAACCAATCTGGAATAATATCGTGCCAACTATTTTTTTTTCCCCATATCTGTTCATAAATGACGAAGATATAATATGAGGTAACAAACATAAAAATAAAAAAACACCCGACTTGACAACCTCCTTGAGTTTTTTTTTCAGGAGTGGCTTTTAGGGAACTATATATTTACAACTACTGCTGGTTCTTTCTTGGTTGGAGTGGTTATTGAGGGAGTGGCTTTATTTGAACTGCACGTGATGATAAAAGAGGATTTCAGCTATCTTATCTTGAAATGGATGTTATTAGCCTATCTGCGTGAGGTATTTTGGTCAAAATACAAGCAATTTTCACACTTATTTCTATGAACAAAGATTGATGATGGAAAAATGTAGTGAAGTTGAGGTAGTTAGCACTTTACCGGTTCTTTGTAATGCCTTGCTATGACGTAGCAATGGCGTTAGTGATGTGACGTTGTACAGATCACGAGATCCATAGGAAGAAACCTACAAAGTATCAGGCTGTAAGCTGGGTAAATAAATAATGCTGGACAGTTCACACAACATTATCTGGCCCCAAGCTAAGCAGAGCTTGTGTTATGGGTACTAGATTACTGATATACTTAATACAATACTGATATTTTTATATTATGCATAGAAATACCCAGAACACCCTAAACAAATATCTGCAGATCGTACAAATATTTGTCCCGAGGCGGGAATCGAACCCGAAACCTCCTGCGTTGCAGTCGCAGGCGAACCATATGTAAACTAGTGGTTCACCCCGAACTGAGACCTCACGAATACACGCGATGTAGGTATACAGGTTACCCACTTTATTTACCTTTCTAACCGACTTCTAAAAACATTTACTGAGATAAATATTTCACGGGTCCAGCTCCAATTAGCACCTAAAATTCACGAGTCCACCTCAAATTACCACCTAAAATTCACGGGTCCACCTCAAATTACCACCTAAAATTCACACCTAAAATTCACAGGTCCACCTCAAATTGCCACCTAAAATTCACACCTAAAATTCACGGATCCACCTCAAATTACCACCCAAAATTCACGGGTCCACCTCAAATTACCACCTAAAATTCAGGGGTCCACCTCAAATTACCACCTAAAATTCACGGGTCCCCCTCAAATTAAAACCTGAAATTCACACCTAAAATTCACGGGTCTACCTCAAATTACCACCTAAAATTCACGGGTCCACCTTAAATTCAGGGGTCCACCTCAAATTACCACCTAAAATACACGAATCCACCTCAAATTACCACCTAAAATTCACGGGTCCACCTCAAATTACCACCTAAAATACACGGGTCCACCTCAAATTACTACCTAAAATTCAGGGGTCCACCTCAAATTACCACCTAAAATTCACGGGTCCACCTTAAATTCAGGGGTCCACCTCAAATCACCACCTAAAATACACGAATCCACCTCAAATTACCACCTAAAATTCACGGGTCCACCTCAAATTACCACCTAAAATACACGGGTCCACCTCAAATTATCACCTCAAATTACCACCTAAAATACACGGGTCCACCTCAAATTACCACCTAAAATTCAGGGGTCCACCTCAAATTACCACCTAAAATACACGGGTCCACCTCAAATTACCACCTAAAATACACGGATCCACCTCAAATTACCACCTAAAATTCAGGGGTCCACCTCAAATTACCACCTAAAATACACAAGTCCACCTCAAATTACCACCTAAAATACACGGGTCCACCTCAAATTACCACCTAAAATCCACGGGCCACCTCAAATTATCACCTAAAATTCCATCCAAATTTATTGTAAAATCTTTGAAGTGTTCAACTTTCTGTCACATTTCGGTATAATTACATTTCCGTGTTGTATAATACAATTTGTCCTATCACACCTTAGAGCATTGCAGGCCCTTCCGTGTTGCTCGATGTATCACAAGTATTCCTTTATCAACTATAGTTTAAAAAGTATATTTTATTACTGAATAAAAACATTTGTAATTGTATTTGTGCTATTTGTGATTGACACTAGATCGGAGCATGAACCGAACAAAATTTTGTAAAATTAAAATAAGGAGAATTGTGCTTCTGATAAGAGCCAGCTCTTAGGTCACGTTTCGCTTCTACTAGTAGCCCATGGTACCAAATTCAACATGATTCATCCCAGCATCCTATTCTTATCTTAAATGTACTCTATCAATGCCATCAAGTTTTCTTATTCCCTATGACTCACAAGATGCTCACTTCTGTCGCATTATGCTCAGACAAATAAACAAAGAACCATATCCTCTAGAAAGCTGAAGCCTGGGCCCCAATAGTTTAGTTTTATCCATCCATTGCTGCTTGATTATTGAACACATTTGAGGGACTACAGTGAGAACCGGCAGTGTATCGAACTCATTTGTCATCAATCTTAACCATCAGACTTGTTGATAAGATTCGTTGGTATAAGATTTGTCCTGGCTGCTAGCTTATTATGGAATGTGTTATTACTGGAAGAAAGCGTTAGCAGAGTCAGCCGTGGGACGCAGTGGTGGCGATGAGCTCACCACTTGTCACGTCTATTTCCCACGCACAATGGTGCAACCCACGATGAAAAGAGACCCATTTGAGGCTCTACCTTTTCCGGGAAAAGGCGTGTGTCTATGTAGGTATGTATGTATGTTCGAGTTCTCAAAGATGCCATATTTTGGCGTTGATAGTGTAGGTAGTGTATGGAATGCTAAGTCCATTGTAGATTTATAGAAAGTCTTTGAAGTGGACAGAGCGGCGCGGAGTGTACATACACGTAGAATTTTTTATTCTGGCATGGTTTTCGGCTTCACTTGTATCGTGCGTGCGCCGAGTTCCGCGCGTGTTCCGTCTAACTTTCTGTATTTGTCTGAGGTATTATGCTGAAAACACTTGAGGAACCCCATGAGTCACGCTTTCCACGAAACTGAAACTGAAACACAGCTGTGCGCATGTCTTTTCACATTTATTTTCTAGTGAGAGATTACATAATGTTGTTTGTTTCATCTCTGGACCTTTATCTCGGAGATTGGTTCGATTTGTACATTATTTCAATTTATTATGCAACAACATTGCATTGTAATTTACTGATATTTCAGCATGCGCAGAAAGAATATATGAAATACGATAGGGGCAGAAAACCTCAGTGGCTAGTAGATCAATAATTTAGCCAAGTGTGTGTCAGGCCACGAAGTTAGAGCTCCTTACTCTATTATTTCACTCTATTCAGGGTTGTATGTAGGTATTTCTTGATGAAAAGTAGCATACATAATACAGGCACAGAATAAATACTTTTGCAAAATGTACTCGTACAACGACGTGCGACAGCTTCCCGATATTCTTTTAATTACTACAGAATGTCTGTTGGTACTTTGGTAAACTATTAAAAGCTTGTATTGTATTACAATTAACCGAATACGGTTAAATGCTGTGCGTGCGCCACCATATTATTACACAAAAAAATCGCGCGGTTACAAACCGCGGTCAAAACGTAGTACTCGTAAGTTCGTCAATGAAAAAAGTCGCAAATGCGTGCGCTTGTTTAGTAAAGTTATTTGCTAAATTTTTCTGCGGTGCCAGATCGCAGTCGCTTGCTAAGCCTTTTAGCTGATGATGCAGACTCCCGACCTCGAAGTGCCTGACCATCGTGATCTGACTGATTCGTGCTGATGACCATCTTTCGTAGTTTCAAGTGGTAGGTACCTACAGCCAGTCACACATGTTATTTGGAGTTTAGTTATGGGCAATCCATTTAAATGTGATCTAAATTCGGACTACATTTTGGGATAAATAAGGACAAAAATACAATGTTATTTTTCGTGGGATGAATACAGCCTACATTTTGGTCAGGATCCGGAAATAAATGTTTTTGGGATGAATCCACGGGATCAATACGGATGCACCCATGACTTCCGTTCCAGCGGGACTCGAACCCCACATCACATCACATTTGACCATTTCTCCGACCCAATTTAGGCCAGTCTGGCCAGTTCTCCATTCCATGAGTCACTCGGCCTTGCGGGTTCGTTGACCGATACGCGGCCTTGTACCTGTATTAGTCACGAGTCGTGAAGAGGGCGGCAAACGGAAGAGGTTTTCCCCAAGTTTTCCCGCGAAAAGTTTACTGTTATCAAATATTATGTTAGGGTTTTACAATACAGTGAAGTGTGTGACAGTACTTGTACTATTATTTATTCTGTGGTGACAGGTAAAAAGTTTGTAGGAATGCGGCAAGAAATTACGGTTTTCCAAGTTTTAAACATTCTGTGGCTCTACTGAGGAAATGGAGTGCGTCCGTATTCATCCCATGAAGGTATTCATCCCACCAACGAAAATAAATAACCAGTGGTTCGCCCCGAACTGAGACCTCGCGAATATACGCGATGTAGGTAGGTTACCTATATACCAATATATTTACCTTTCTAACCGACTTCCTGAGATAAAATTTGGGGTATATTTGGTAGATAGTATTGGTACAATTTGTATAACGGTCTTACGAGTGACAGTACGACATGGATTTAAAACACTAGAGAACAGTTATCACCACGTGAGCTGCGAGCAAGCCGAAGGCGAACGTGGCCCGACAGGGCCCGCAGGGAACCAACCGACACCTGCACGACAATACCCAATAGCAAACTAGTGCAGTATGTTTTTCGAACAACATTTTAGCACACGTTATCAGACTTCAGACTTATATTATAAGTGCGAAAGTTTGTGTGTGAGTGTGTTTGTTACTTCTTCACGCTGAAACGGTTGGACGGATTTGGATTAAATTTGGAATGGAGATAACTGGACTCCCGGAATAACACATAGGCACACTTTTATCCCGATATTCTCACGGGATCGAGACCTACGCGGGCGAAACCGTGGGGCGCTGCTAGTTTGAAAATATACGCGATAAGAGCGTAATAACCATGTATGGTTTATAAAAATAGGTATAGTTTGAAACTATACGCGAGCAGTCTATTCTATATTATATATATATAGTATATTCTTGTGTACTTTCAATATACGCATTACAGACAGTAGGTACGTGGCAGCTTGGCTCCACATACGCCCTACATTCTGCACCGTTCTGAAGTGTTGGGTATCTAATACGCAGATGAAAAGTAGGCGGACAGACAGCCGGTCAGACCATGCTGGCCGGGGATGTCGGCGTGTGGCACGCGCTTCCACGACAGATAACACAAACAAAGTAACACATTGGTTTTGCCAGCGACTATCCCTGAGATACTCCAGTATGGAATTTTTACAGTTTTTACAACTTGGAATTATCCTTGCCTGGGTTTTCCTGTCTGTATTTCTGTTCTCTGGAGGTATCTTAGTAGCAGAGCTTTTTTGTGAAAGAGATCGTCCGGGGAAGTACTACCACCATACCTATTTCTGCCGCAAAGCAGTAGTGCTCGCATTGCTGTGTTCCGGTTTGAAGGCCGGTGCCGGTGAAGTTACAGGCACATGAGACTTTTCCTCTTTATGTCTCAGTGTGGCGGACGCAGTGCAATGCCACATAGGGCGCGTCCTAGCCTAGGTGAACGTAACCTATTTGGTGGGATTCGTGATCGCAGTATTGGTGTTGATTACCAGGTGGATGCTGCTGCTATCCCCTTATCCCAATCCCTTAGTTTACGACATCCACGGGAGGAGACGGAGGGCTCCATTCTTGGCGTAGATATAAATGTGAAATGTGGTGCAATACAACCTTTTTTCTCCACAATCTTTAAAGAAAAATCTACAATAAAATATAAATGTAATTTCCTGTTCTAATGTAAGAAATAAATTTGAAAAGTATCCTCTGTTTTCGTAGTTACTACCCATTCTTCTCCTAAACCTTGTACTATTATTTATTCTGTGAAGTGAAGTTACTTCACTTCAAGTAAGTTCACTTCTAAGTTATTCTTCTTGTGTGTTGCAATTATTAAATAACGCCTTCTTTTTAAGTCACTTTTCGTTTCGCGAGCGCTATTCTGTCACTTTCTAACTTTCCTGAACTTTAATGGGTTAGATGACAGAATTTGGTTTTACATACAAAAAACCAACAAACAATTTTATTCCTATTAAAAATCATGCAAAATGTATGAAATCCCAACTGATAGTACTATCAGTAATACCCACTACTGGGAAATGTTTACATACAAATTTAATTAGGTTTAATAATGGTTCGCGCTATTTGGCTATGAATAATTTTGATTAGACGCTATCATATCAGTGCTGAATACATATCAGTGCTGAATACATATCAGTGCTGAATACATATCAGTGCTGAATACATATCAGTGCTGAATACATATCAGTGCTGAATACATATCAGTGCTGAATACATATCAGTGCTGAATACATATATCAGTGCTGAATACATATCAGTGCTGAATACATATCAGTGCTGAATACATATCAGTGCTGAATACATATCAGTGCTGAATACATATCAGTGCTGAATACATATCAGTGCTGAATACATATCAGTGCTGAATACATATCAGTGCTGAATACATATCAGTGCTGAATACATATCAGTGCTGAATACATATCAGTGCTGAATACATATCAGTGCTGAATACGCGGGCAAATATTTAGAATTTTGTTTTGATTTGTTCTTTGCGTATTTAAATCTTTGTTTTACCTTATTTGTGTAGAAAGAGCTATGTTTGGCGCCAAGATAGTAGATTATATCAGCACCTGTACTAAATATTTAAAGAGCTATGTTTGGCGCCAAGATAGTAGATTATATCAGCACCTGTACTAAATATTTAAAGAGCTATGTTTGGCGCCAAGATAGTAGATTATATCAGCACCTGTACTAAATATTTAAAGAGCTATGTTTGGCGCCAAGATAGTAGATTATATCAGCACCTGTACTAAATATTTAAAGAGCTATGTTTGGCGCCAAGATAGTAGATTATATCAGCACCTGTACTAAATATTTAAAGAGCTATGTTTGGCGCCAAGATAGTAGATTATATCAGCACCTGTACTAAATATTTAAAGAGCTATGTTTGGCGCCAAGATAGTAGATTATATCAGCACCTGTACTAAATATTTAAAGAGCTATGTTTGGCGCCAAGATAGTAGATTATATCAGCACCTGTACTAAATATTTAAAGAGCTATGTTTGGCGCCAAGATAGTAGATTATATCAGCACCTGTACTAAATATTTAAAGAGCTATGTTTGGCGCCAAGATAGTAGATTATATCAGCACCTGTACTAAATATTTAAAGAGCTATGTTTGGCGCCAAGATAGTAGATTATATCAGCACCTGTACTAAATATTTAAAGAGCTATGTTTGGCGCCAAGATAGTAGATTATATCAGCACCTGTACTAAATATTTAAAGAGCTATGTTTGGCGCCAAGATAGTAGATTATATCAGCACCTGTACTAAATATTTAAAGAGCTATGTTTGGCGCCAAGATAGTAGATTATATCAGCACCTGTACTAAATATTTAAAGAGCTATGTTTGGCGCCAAGATAGTAGATTATATCAGCACCTGTACTAAATATTTCACAACTTTGCGCAAAAAACTTTTATTAGGTATCAATCAAGTATCATCCTGCCATTGCCAGTTACAAGAAATATCAAACGTGGGATTATACGGCAAAATACAAATAATTCAAGTGTCGTGTTCTTCATAAAAATATAGTCTCCGTCTCCTCCCGTGGATGCCGTAAGAGCCGACTAGCCATGCTACAAATAAATGCTGAATATCCTTGGAGTAATTACGCCGTGTTTTGACTCTTGATAAGTAGTATTTTAAACTGCTGGTCAATGTTTTTTCATTGGAAACAATGTGTAATTGTTTCAAGGTCTAGTCCATGTTGTATTGTAAGGGATTAGAACCCAGGGATGAGCAACAGCATCCACCTGAGTACTGTGATCATCAAACCATCTGCCGAGCGTGGTGATTATGGCAAAATTCACGCTTTGGAGGAGGCCTCGTCCACCTGATGATGAAATCCATAAATTAAAGACAAAACAGGGTCATTTTTTTTTCAAAAAGAATCATCAAAATCTGACTACTCTGTTTAAAATTATGCGTGGACATACGGAAATGCGCGACGACTTGAGAACCTCCTCCTTGCCACGGACGACCTTGGGCATCTCATCTGGGCAGGCATTATGGGGCATAGCATAGGCAATTGGCATCCCGAGCCCGCGCCACACGTCATTTCTTACTTAATTAGTCATTGGCACACCGTAGAAGCGCTTGTAAGGATAGGATTTTAATGATAGAGTCCGCGCCACGACTGTTGTCCGGTGACTGGAGCGTTAGTTTCTATGCGCAAATCACCAAATATAATCACCTGGGAGAGTACGCGAGACTCGGAGACGGCCACGGATATCAGACGCGAAACGCGCAAAGACTACAGGCGATTCGAAAGCGACTTACAAAATCTAAAAAGCTGATACACGTCATGCGTCATGGGGCCAGCGGTTTACAACCGTCTCCCAGACTACATAACTGCTGCGCCGACGACGCAGTTCTTTAAACACAAGCTAATACACGTCATGGGGCCCGCGGTTTACAACCGTCTCCCAGACTACATAACTGCTGCGCCGACGACGCAGTTCTTTAAACACAAGCTAATACACGTCATGGGGCCAGCGGTTTACAACCGTCTCCCAGACTACATAACTGCTGCGCCGACGACGCAGTTCTTTAAACACAAGCTAATACACGTCATGGGGCCCGCGGTTTACAACCGTCTCCCAGACTACATAACTGCTGCGCCGACGACGCAGTTCTTTAAACACAAGCTAATACACGTCATGGGGCCAGCGGTTTACAACCGTCTCCCAGACTACATAACTGCTGCGCCGACGACGCAGTTCTTTAAACACAAGCTAATACACGTCATGGGGCCCGCGGTTTACAACCGTCTCCAAGACTACATAACTGCTGCGCCGACGACGCAGTTCTTTAAACACAAGCTAATACACGTCATGGGGCCAGCGGTTTACAACCGTCTCCCAGACTACATAACTGCTGCGCCGACGACGCAGTTCTTTAAACACAAGCTAATACACGTCATGGGGCCAGCGGTTTACAACCGTCTCCCAGACTACATAACTGCTGCGCCGACGACGCAGTTCTTTAAACACAAGCTAATACACGTCATGGGGCCCGCGGTTTACAACCGTCTCCCAGACTACATAACTGCTGCGCCGACGACGCAGTTCTTTAAACACAAGCTAATACACGTCATGGGGCCCGCGGTTTACAACCGTCTCCCAGACTACATAACTGCTGCGCCGACGACGCAGTTCTTTAAACACAAGCTAATACACGTCATGGGGCCAGCGGTTTACAACCGTCTCCCAGACTACATAACTGCTGCGCCGACGACGCAGTTCTTTAAACACAAGCTGAAAAACTGGCTTATCGAGCAATCTTTTTATAAGGTTGACGATTTTTTGATAAATTGATTGTTATTATTTTAAGCTAGTTTATTATTTAGGTACTGGGTACCTACTTAGTCAACTGATATTGACAAATGGCATATTTTGTTTTTATTTTTATTTTATATTGACTAATTGATTTGAATGTGCCCAATTGAATGTACTTAGTATTATTATTTATTCAAACTATTAAGTTCTATTTTTGATGACATTGTTTTAATTAAGTAAATGTTATTTCATGATTAATTATTCTTGTATTCACTTACTTACTTGTGTAAGTGGGTATTTATATTTTATATTCTAATGATTACGTCAATAGGTTGTTTAAATCTCGTGATTACTATTATGTTCTTTTCATAGAAAAATAATTATAGGTACTTATATAAAGTATATGACATGTAGCAATTATCTGTTATGAATAAATGAACTATGAACTATGAACTATGCAAAAGTGCAAAAGCGAAAATGACCCTCTGTTACAATTCGTTAGTTCCTCAAAAGGCCGTCGGACTTCAGTCGTGGCGCGGACTCTACTAAACATAATATTATACGCGATTCGGGCTGTAAAGTATATAAATGTATTGTAAGAGCGGTTTAACACTACGACCGATCAGAATCCGGTATGGTCCGGAGTAGTCGTAGAACTATTTGTATAGTTTATGCACAAGATCCGATTTCCGTCATCCTATTTCTGATGCAAATAGTCCTACGACTATTCCGGAGTTCCGGGCTTTATTTTCACAGATTCGGATCGGACGTAATGCGAAACCGCTCTAAGGGTACCTATCTCAGTAACTTACCAGGTATTATGTAAAGTCTTAGAAATATTAACTACGTCTATACGTTACTATACGTGGTCTACGTCTGCGTCCATGTCTAGTTTATAAAGGCGGCACTTCACTTGGCGTATTTACGCAAATGTTTGTGTTATATTACCAAGCCAAATAGCACCATATACACTAGAACTCATGGTTGATTTTGCCTTGGAAATATAACACAAAAATTTGCGCAAATACGCCAAGTGAATTGTCGCCATAACGGAATACCAGCGCTGGTTGCTGCATATGCTGAGTTAGGCAAGACTAACTCTTGCCTTTTTGAAACGATATTTTAATATCTGATTCTATGTTGTTTGTGTGTACCAGATGTTTTTGTATAGTTTATGGAATGTTGTTGCAAATAAATATATATTCTATTCTATTCTATACATAAAAAGTAGGCAGGTAACTACTTATCATTATTTATTTATCAGGGTAGCAACTATTACGTATTATCTAATAGTAAGTCTATCGGTTGTACATAATTAAACACTGCGTGGCTCAGACTAGGTACCGCTGAATCACCGTGAGTATGGAAGGTAGATAAACAAAGATTAGTTAATACTTGGTAACTGATACATAATAAAATACGAATCTATTTTCATACAAGGCATGGTACGCAGAAAGATGGGGAATCGTTAAATCGTGCGCATACAGAAACTGTTTGGTCTAATTTAGAGGCTTTCTCCTCATAGAGGAGTCAATGTTATATGCTGAAAAATGTATATGTCATTCATAGATCTTTTGTCTGTAAAGGAACAAAAAATGACCATTAAAATGCCACCAAATTAACCATGAGAATAAAAAACAATGTGCAGTTGTTTTCGACTGAAAATATGATTCAACTTCGAAAAAACTTAGTTTTTTTTTACTTTTTCTTTCACCTTAATGTCGTTAAAGAAAGAAAGAAATAAGTAATGCTGGACAGTTCACACAACATTATCCAGCCCCAAGCTAAGCAGAGCTTGTGTTAATGGGTACTAGATAACTGATATACCTACTTAATACAATATATTACATCGATAGATATTTTTTATTATGCATAGAAAATACCCAGAACACCCTGAACAAATATCTGCGGTCGCACAAATATTTGTTCCGAAGCGGGAATCGAACCCGCAACCTCCTGCGTCGCAGGCCAAACTTCGCCCGCCGCGCCACAGAGGTCGTCCACCGCACTTTCAAAGACTTTTCAAGTTGATCGTACGCGACGGTTTTCCACAGGCAATTTTATTTTCGTCTTTAAACTTACTTTTCATTCCGCGAGCTATATTCTGTCACTTTCTAACTTACCCGAACTTTAATGAGTTAGAAAGAAACGAAACTTGGCTGTTGTAGGTTTGCGCCTTAACAAACCGTGAAGTCGTTATTTTTACGATAACTTTTACTGAACTGAACCACAGAATAAATATTAGTACAGGTAACTGAACTCTGGCTGCAGTGAACTGCAGTCGCGCGTCGAAGCTGATGGTGATCTATTTCAGGGTTGTACTGTAAGGGTGCCAACGGAAATAAGCCTCGCTGTCCGTCCGACCGTGGCGGGCTGTATCTCATGAACCCAAACACTTTCTAATAACTCTACGTTGCCATACACTATCAACGCCAAAATATGGCACCTTTGAAAATTAGAACGATGACAATTGAGTTCGATACACTGCCGATTCAAATGCTAGTCTTTCCTGTGTTCAATAGTCAAGCAGCAATAGAAGGATAAACTTGTCAGAATTGTCACTATTTATGCGTTTTGTCTCTCTTTTGGTTCGGACCATTATTTTGTCGGTGGTTCGGGCACTTTTTGAGCGCAGACCCGAAGGGCATTTTCATTAAGTATAGATTTTTCATTAGTTTTTTCATTTGAGAATTTTGTTTCGTTCGAAATATTGGTGTCGATTCTGTGCAGCATTCTCTTATTTTAAACCGCATTAAAATTATCGCAGTCTCTTTTATTTCAGTCTATTAGAAAGGGCGCGCGACAACTTTAACGCGGTCTTAAATTAAAGAATGCTGCACAGAATCGACACCAATGACAAGGTTTAAGTTTATTTAACCCCCGATGCAAAAAGAGGGGTGTTAGGTATTATAAGTTTGACCGCTACCGCTATGTGGGTTTGTATGTCTGTCTATGGCACCGACCGATTTGAATGCGGTTTTTTTATTTGTAAGCAGGTTTTCTAGCGATGGTTCTTAGACATGTGTTATCAAGATCGGCTCAGCCGTTTCATTGCAAAGGGGGTTTAAAAAAAAACTAGTGTGGTTAAAGTTATTACTTTATCATAAGTAGGTAAGTCTTGACCGCATTGGTAGTTGAATCATATTTGTTTGCAAACAGTTTTATCGATGTACACTACTGTGAGTATATTGTATTGTTATCCGTATGATTCAATTCAACCACATAATACCGGTGTTCATGATGCAACCTTCTGACCGCAGCTGATTGCTCTTATTTTGAGGCTGTCTCCTCATAGACGAGTCAATATGTGCTAACAAAATATAGGTATGTCATTCATTGACCGGGTTGATCTGTTAAGGAAACGTACAAAAAATATGATCCATGAAAAAATAAATATGTGCAGCAGCTGTTTTCGACTGAATTTTCGATTCATCTTCTTAACGACTTTGAATTTTGTTTTTTTTCTTTCACCTAAATGTCGGCAAAGACTTTATCTTCAAGTTGAACGTATGTGGAACAGGCATGCTTTACCTCATAGGTCACGTCCACCTAGGACGCTCCCTATGTGACATTGCACTGCGCCCGCCACCCTGAGACACAGGTAAAGATGAAAAGTCTCATGTGGAATTTCACCGGCACCCATATCCTGCAAACGGGAACAATGCGCGCACTACTGCTTAGCGGCATAAATTAGGTAGGTATAACTACTTGTACTATTATTTATTCTGTGGTATAACCACCATCAAACGAGTAGTTCCTGTTAGATCCATTGAGAATGATCCATTGGACTTTCATCGTCCTGTTCGGTCCATTAACATTTTATACGGGGGGTTTTTACATTTTGATATAATAACCTTATCATTTACATTAGAATGTCGGGAGTCTCCTCATTTCCCCAGTAATTACCCAAACATCCCACTGAACTAACAGGATTCGTGGGATCTCCCAGCTCAAGCGGGAATTACCCACAAATACCAGTAGGTACCTACATTCACTTTGATAAATGCAGGAAGTGATACAATAACAGAAAAGTCCCCGATATCTTTAGCCGTGGCCGTAACTCGTTTGTTTGTGTACCCTGAGTTTTGATAATGTGGATGAAACAGACGGGCAAATCGCCAGAGTAATATCTACTTTCGTGTATAGGTACGTGTGTAGGTACTTTCACAATTTTTTCATTAATAAACTGTATCATGTGGTATTAATAGTAGACTATGCACTATGGGAATAAGCAGTGTCTTACGTCGCGGGCGGCATATTGAACCCAGAGCGTAACGAGGGATTATATATGTATATATGGTCCTGCCTGAGTGAAGCGAGGGGTTCAAGCTGCCCAAGACCACAGATAAAAGAATTAGCCATGACGAAGACAGGCTTTATTCCAGAGGAGCATACTCTACTTTTCACACCTTCTGCGAGACAATAAAAGTTCACTGAAAATCACAGCACCAAACACCGTCTTTTGTTTCACATTCTTTGTAGTACACTCTTGGTCTATGTTCTCTGTAAACGTACCTTTTTCGTTTTCCTTTGAGTCCTGCTTATGGTGGCCAGTTTCGATTTGAGAACAAACCTCTTTACAATGTCATATGGGCATTATTTTACTTGGAGTTTTCCACAAGTTTCCACACAAATTTGACGTTCCAAATTCAAATCACTTTATTCCCTAGGGAGTTTAATACAACATTATATCCGTTAAGATATAATGCTTTACTTTACGTTGAGGTTGCATGATATGTAATGGACATTAAGTATAAGCTGAATATAAGCTCAATATTTCAGCTCGGGCATTACAATAGAGGTGAAAATGCCCGAGTTCCCTTCAAAAACCACCAGTGGCTGAACCAATTTTCACCAACCATAGATAAGAACCATCTCGCAAACACCACATATTTAATTTAAAAAAACATTCATTCCATTCCTCACGTCCAGACCCCACACTAAGATACCCTGAGTATCAGATATCTGACGAGATGTTAAAATGTTGGAGTCGTTGCGATACATGCTCACTCAGTCACAGAATAAATATTAGTACAAACTCAGTAACAGTAAAGGTTATAAACTTGATGTTAATACAGTAATTACTTGAGGATGTAATCTAAATAAATCATAGACAAGAACCACGATTGGTAAAAATTTCTCGACAGCTTTATTTTCTGAAATTGGCCCTCCTATAAAACCCGTTTTAGGTCCCTCCTTCGATTAGAGAAAATATTAAGCGTAGGTACATTTTTATACTATTCTAATCTAACTCACCACATCGAACTAATCACATTACTTAGATTAGGTAATAGTACCTATAGATAGGTAGAGAATTTAATTTGTACATTTGCTATAGCTTAGAAGCAAAACGAAGTTTTATCATTTGTCGCTTTTGCCAGTTACTTACTTCCGAGCTGAAGAAATCTATACCTCATCTTTTCCCGGGTTCAGAGCAATAGCGCTGTCACTTTCTTGCAGCTATTGTTTTCTTGCTAGACTCCGCCCATTAGGTATTTTAACATATCGATCGTAACATCACCTTGCAGTACATGTCTCTCTCTACATAGAGTGATTTTTTCCATTTCCGTCTCACTCGAATCTATTTAGATCCACGTGTGTTCGTCTACGTGCGTTCATATTCAGACCGTGTTAGTAAAGTAGGGCACGACATAGCATCACGTAGCCTCGTAGGCTTTCGCGTGGTCAGAAGCACGCCGTCAGTATTGTGTAATAACATATTGAAATTGGAATACACTAGACAATGTGTTACTCTACGCAAATTGTTTTTCAGTTTTCGATAGTGATGCATAGCGAAGGCTTGACGTTCCTAAACAACCTGCTTCACACACACTCCAGTCGTAATATTTATCCCCTAATGAGGGGTTTTTACGGCCGTTTCACATGGCATCATGCTTAAACCCTTGAAAATAGATGGCGCCAGCTCTGTACTTAACTGTCAAAATAAAGTGAGATGTCAAAGTCAACAACGTAGTGATATATTTTCGTGGTATTTTAATACTATCACACAAAAGCACAAACAATGCATTTGTTAATTTTGGCAACCACATTTGATTCAGCGTCATCTATCGAGCCTAATCGCACTACTTTTTTTTTAATTCGAAAATGGAATGCTCTCATTACCCTAGCTTCAACACGTAGAGGTGACAACCTCTGGGTCATTTGGTGAAATGGTAGCGATTCTGTGCAGCATTCACGAGAGAGTTATGGGTTAGTCCTGAGTGAAGCGAGGGGTTCAAGCTGCCCAAGACCACAGATAAAAGAATACTACCAAGACGAAGACAGGCTTTATCCCAGAGTAGCATAATTATAATATGTGCTCTACTTTTCACACATTCTGCGAGACAATGAAAAGCCCATGAAGTTATAGGTAAATCCTATAACTTCATGGAAAAGCCAGGGCTGCGTCTTTTGTTTCACATTCTAAATCGCGGCATTTTTCTTATTTTTTTGTTGAGTTCTGCTTATGGTGGCCAGTTCTATTTTCGAACAAACGCCATTACGATGCCATATTATGGCACAGAATATATTATATAGTAATTTGGGCATTTTTTAGTTAGTTTTCCACGAGTTTTCACACGAATTTGACGTTCCAAATTCAAATCACTTTACTCCGTTGAGAGTTTCATACAACGTTACTAAGAGGTAATGCTTTACTTTACGTTGAGATTGTATGCTGATATAATTGGACGTTGTCGAGCAGTGGTGTGAAGTAGGTACCTATATTTGCATAGATTATCAGTGGCTTTAGCTGGTAATCTTTGTCTCTGTAGGCCGTTTAATCTGGCCATTTGATTGTTTGTTTACTGGTTGGTTGCAGACATATATACCTACAATAGATACAAGTGTAGTGAGCGTGTTCACGCAAATGCATCCGCTCTATGACACGACCGTGATACCTTCGAGATTCAGACGCTGCGTAAAGTAGGCCAAGGTACGTAGTAAGCCGGCTTTCGCGTGGCCAGAGCTGACTATATTGTGCAATCAATTGACGACTTTGCCAACCTTGTCATTGTAGTGAACTTGATGCTTGGGATAATATCGTGTAGAATGTTTGCTTTCCTTCGCTAACCTGTGCAAGGGGACAGCCAACTTCCGTCACTTTCTACTCATTAAAGTTCAGGTTGTACTATTATTTATTCTGTGGTTCAGGTAAGATAGAAAGTGACAGAATAGCGCTCGCGGAACGAAAAGTAAGTGAAGTCACGAAAAACATTTATTTGCCGCGTGAAAAACCGTCGCATCACAGAATCATAATATGAAAAAAGTGTTTTTTTTTCCATTTTCATATTCGTTCATCTTGAAGATAAAGTCTTTGCCGACATTTCGTTTATAGAACAAGTACCTACCTAAAAAATTCTAAGTCGTTTAGAAGTTTAATCAAATTTTCAGTCGAAAACATAATCATAAAACGCTGCACTTTGTATTTAAAAAAAAAAAAAACAATGAGCAGTTGTTAATTTTTTGTATGTTCACTTTACAGATAAAAGGCCAATGAATAACATATGTTTTTTTGAGCACATAACATTGACTCCTCTATGTGAAGAAAGCCTCCAAATAAGATCAATCAGCTGCTGTATATTTAGTCATTTTATCAAAGCTTAGAGAGAAGATCGCTCAACCTATTATAACTCACCCACATAATCGCTAATGAACCACAGAATAAATAATAGTACAATTACGAAACCAAGGCCTAACAAAGTTTAATAATAAACGTCAAGGGTGAATGTTTTGTGTAAGTCAGAAGGATACACCGTTTTCCTCTAAAGTGTTGTCGCTAAGTTGTTGGAAGAACGACGATACTGACCTAAAACCTGTTTCGCATACCAACACCACCTTACCTACGTCAACGATTGTCCGCGGAATCTCCACATTAAACTAAACTGGTCTTGAGAAAAATATTTACCTATTAAATAGTACTTTGGTGTGTCCGGCCTAAGAATAGACCCCTCCCCGTGGATGTCGCAAAAGCCGACTAAGGGATTACCCGGACTTGTTGATAACATTCGTTGGTATAAGATTTGTCCTGGCTGTTAGATTGTTATTACTGGAAGAAAGCATTAGCCGAGTCAGTCGTGGGAGGCAATGGCGGCGAGGAGCTCTCCACTTGTCACTTCTATTTTCCACAATGGATGCGACCCACTGTGAAAAAAGGCCCATTGAGGCTCTGCCTACCCTTTCGGGGAAAAAGTCGTGTGTACTAAGCGATAAGACCGCCCATTGCACGACATAGTTAGTTTTTTTGTAAATTGTTTTATACATATTATGGTGTGCAATAAGTACTATTTATAGTATTATTCTTCGACCAAAGTACTTTGGTCGCAGGTATTATCTATCTATAGATAGTACATTTTAGAAAAGATTAATAGTAAGTACTTAGTACGTTTATTCAAAATTGAAAGAATTTTATTTATATAACTTACAGGAATAATTTTGATTCGTCTTAAAAATACTAATTTACTCGTGTTCCAACGGGTGCATCCGTATTGATCCCAGGAATTCATCCCTCACGCTAAAAGTAATAATAATTATTCCGAATTCATACCTCGTAATTTTTAGAGTCCGTATTTATCCCACCTACATCTAAAACGTAAAGAGTGGAAGTAACAAACAACGCGACTAAACCTCTGTAGAAGAATCAGGCAACAAACACGGCGCGCTCTATATTTGATGACCCTTCTTACTACTAGTAGTATAGTATTCTTTTATCTGTGCTACTAGGCAGGAAGCGCCTGTGTATGTTGCATAGAGAACAGTCACTATATTTACTACTGACGTACACAAGTCAGAACACTGTACTTTTTTTTGGTTTATTGGTCCTTAGAGCCGGATAACTCTCGTAAGGAATGAGCTTTGCGGTATGAATGTATATTGTAGTCTGTAGGTCTACATTAATTCTTTCGACCATTGAACTTGGATAAACCCATTAGTAATCGTTTAAAAATAAATCATTATTCATGAATATCATCGAATTATAAATATTATTATCACATAATCCTTATGAATACCGTACTGTAAGTTTATCAATAAGACGGTTTACATTTGCTAATAAGATTTTTGCAACAGCGTGCAAAGTCTAATCTATTATTAGCATGAGGACACCACGAAATGAGGTTGCAATATTTGTAATATATTGTAACGTAATGAAATTGAACTTGTCAAGTCATTTTCCTTGAACTTAGAGCATTGCAGCCTCCGTACCGCTTGAAATACCGAATTGGAAGATGGCTAACCCTTGGCTGAGATCAAAATAATGGGACGCTAAATAGCAATTCTACTGATTATTTGCGATTCTTCAAAATCATCTTGCCCTCTACAGACAAGACTATACCAAGATTTCATTATAATGGAGGAGTAGGTAGGTAGGTAGGTAAGTAGGAGAGAATTAGAACTATACCTACGAGTTGGAAATTTTGGAGGCAGGCATCTGGAAGCAATACTAGCAATTCTAGTAGCTTGGCTTTCTGTTGCCGCTATACAACAAATACTAAAAAACAGAATAAAATAAATATTGAAGGGGACTCCCATACAACAAACTTGTTTTTTTGCCGTTTTTATAGATAAATGGTACGGAACCCTTCGTGCGCGAGTCCGACTCGCACTTGGCCGGTTTTTCTGGTCTTCGTGTCGTGTTGTGTATTATATTGTATTCTTTATAGCCTTTATAGGACCACAAGAAAATATATAGTTAAAACATACCTACCTAATGGCATTCCGGATTATTTATTCTGTGATTCCGGTTACAAATGATGAAACTGCTCAAGTCACTGATTAGATACTCTTGTTTCTCCTGGAATTTCGCTAGTATTGTGCAACATATAACATATTGCCACAATTTGTACAGTACCCTATTGAAATACAGTGTAGAATTGACTGTCAAGCTTTTATCACTGATAAAGCATCGACAGGACTAAAGAGAAAATAGTGTAAAAGCTATAATTTCAGTCTTATATCATTGAAATAGAGTGTAGAATTTATTTACAGTCTGTTATCAATAATGATTTTATCAGGAACAAGAGACAGGCAGGACATAGGTAAGTATAGATAATTTTACACAAATAGCAACGAGATAGATGTCAGTGACGGATAATGATTGTGATTATGATTCTTGATAAGTTTCGTATTTGTGATTCATACGTAGGTATTTTATATTGTACTGAAAACCCAGATATTTGCAAATTTTTCAACGATGATTTGTCTTCCGTTATTCCGTTGTTGGTATAGGTAGGTATACAGAGCGTCCCAAGACTATGCGACATGAAGCGAAAGTACCTTAAATATTGTAGATACGATATTTTGCTGAAAGGAGACTTGATTTTATTTTTAAAACTTAGTAATACTGCATTCAAATATTTTCTTAAAATTACTTGGTTCGTCAGGGAATATCAAACCGACTTAAATTAAAAATTTAAGTCAAGTAAAAATAAAATCTTTGATTGCAGTAGGTATTACTAAGTTTTAAAAATAAAATAAAGTCTCATTTCAGCAAAATATCCTATCTACAATATTTCCCTTCATGTCGCATTCGCATAGTCTTGGGACGCCCTGTATATATATTATATACACTATATAAAGCTGTAAGTTAAGTATGTACTAGGTAGGTACAAGGTGGGAGTCCTAATCAACAAGCTGTGGCTTTCATCATCAGCCTGAGGTATTTCCGCTAAACTAAATAATAAGTTTAAAAAAAATCCTTTAGGGCAGACGACGCATTGGCAATGCCTCTGGTGTTGCAGATGTCAATAGGCGACGGTAACCGCTTACCATCAGGCGGGCCGTAAGCCAGTTTGTAGAGCAAGTACCTACTTACATTAATAAAAAAAAAAGTAATGGTGATGACGCACAGGCGCAAACACACTGTAGGTTACCTACGCGCCATCAATTTTTCAGGATTTCCCTCGATTTCTCTGATATTCCATCATCAAATCCTAACTTGGTGAGTAATATGGGAAACATTCAAGTAAAAAAGGATTTAATCAGTTTGGTTCATAAGTGATGGAGTGCAGGATACATATAGGCAGACGAACATGACCTACCTAAAACCTACCCATTTATGCAGTCGCTTAAAAACAAGCACTTCTTTCAATAACATTGCATCAGACAAGCGAGCCAGACTAAACAAGCCACGAGCACTGAATAAATATTAGTACAAGTAGTTATGTGTGTGGCACACTTATCTAAAGTACATAGTAAGCTGTAAAGAAAGGTCTGGCTGCGCCAACCCCAGGCAGAAATCTTCATACAAAAAAAGCCTCTCGCTCGACGCATCTAGTAGGTACCCATACATAACACAAGCTCTGCTTAGCTTGGGGCTAGATAATGTTGTATGAACTATCTAGCATTATTTATTTATACACTATTATGAACCTTTCCCAATTCTCAAAACGCATAATACCTATACTACTTCGTAGTACTAGGTACCAATAATATTTTTGTTCGCTTCATTCCTTCGGGAGCATCGATCTATCCGGTATTACGGAGGCCGCAATCACAGAATAAATATCCGCAATGCTCTAAGGTCGGGCGGGGGTAATGATTCATAGAAAATGTCTCGCCGCGTCGTGCGTGACACGAAAATAGACACAGATTCTCAAGAAGCATTTGTTTTGATATAATAAAGAAATTCAATCTCAGGTTTGCCAACGTCCATACCACGTTGAATACACCGGTTCTCGTCCGATCACCGAAGTTAAGCAACGTCGGGCGCGGTCAGTACTTGGATGGGTGACCGCCTGGGAACACCGCGTGACGTTGGCTTTTTGCATCTTTTTTAATTTTATTTGAAGAATTCTATGAACAACCTTTTTTTTACCTTTTTTTTGTGTTTTGTTAGTACTTGAAATCCTTCGATAAAGGAACTACTATAATATATCGATGTTGAAATCATTGTATGGCGAAGCCTCGTCTAGCAGTGGACGTCTGAAGATGCTGAGGATCACAAAACATTATTTGAAGGTTGCTAAGAAGGTTTCGTTTAGGGTACTGACTACCGACCGACCCACTAACGATTGATCGTTTCCACGAAAATCAGAAACCGTTAATAAAACCATATCAATAAAAAAACTGTTCTTCAAACAATACCAATAAACAATTCAAAGCTCTAGGAAAAGACAGACTTCTCGGAACCCTCGATAGATTCCACTACATATCGACATAGTATAACAGTTGCTATCGGTTCTCGCGAGCTAGTGCCCTGTGGGTCACGCACGAGAGGGTCTCGGGAAACTAGTGATGGGGTACAAAGTACAAACGAATTACTTATTACGTCGTCGATAACGATGTTTCTGGTTTAATCTGGGCACAGAATCAATAATAGTACAAAATCCGGGTTTCACTAATAGGCACTCTCCTTCATGTACCTACGAGATGTGACGTCATCGCGTAGGACCTACATGAGATACGGGCCAGGCAGTTCCCCTAGCTACTAGTATAGTATTCTTTTATCTGTGCCCTAGAAGATCCAATCGCACTATGTGTTTCAAACGTTCGAGCGTTATATTTTGTAATAGGTAGATTTATTTTAGCTGATGTTAAAAATGGTTTCGCCCTAATTTTCTGAACGTTTGAACCGACAACTCAGACAGAATAGATCCTTGTGGATCCTTGTTTGAATTCAAATTGAGGAAGATGCGTGTCGTAATTTTTTTAATCACCAAGAAAAAATTACCTACAAATTATAATAATATTAGTAAAGTAATAATTGGCATATCTAGTACCTATCTCAAATGAATTTTTAATATTGGTTTTGAAATTTTGGTACCTACTTCAATTTTCACGCTGCGAAATGTAATACTCCAACTACTAGTATAGTATATTATTTTATCTGTGCTCCAACAAAAGCTTGCATGATTAATAGGTTAATACTGCTCATATCTTTTTGGTAAAATCTTGAAAATTTCATCTAAGTTTCTTAATAAGTAGTAGTTATATTTTACTTTACACAGAATATAGGTATATTCTGTGTAAAGTAAAATATAAAAGTAAAGTAAAATAAAGTAAAGTAAAGTTAAATGTAAAGTAATGTATATCGATAGTACACGTACTATCGATAAAGTATCAGTGAGTAGTAAATAAGCTTCCCTATAGACCTTGAGCCGGGGTTACTCGGAAGCTGGTCGATACCAAAGTCTATTGAACGCTTATACAACTCGATGTGTGACAAATAGCATTGTTTGTTTTAGAGGGTGATTAAGAAAACTATGGACTTAGAACTGATCTGTACAATTTCGATTGAGAAGCGAGAGTAACCAGCGGTTTCAATTCCCGCTGCGGGTGAAATTGTCATCATATTAGGCCAGCTCAGAGCATTCCGGCCTCCATACCCAGAGATCGACGACCTCTGTGGCGCGGCGGCGGGTGTAGGTTCGCCTGCGACGCAGGAGGTTGTGGATTCGATTCCCGCTTTATAACTAATATTTGTAAGATCTGCAGATATTTGTTCAAGGTGTTCTGGGTATTCTAAGTATAATTTAAAAAAAAACTATGTTAGAACCTAATGTATTGTCTTAAGTAGGTACAGTAGGCGCTCGATAATCCGGCGCTCGCCAATCCGGCACGCTCAGTAGTCCGGCATTTTGTACTTGTACTAATATTTATTCTGTGTTTTGGGACTCAGGTAGCCCGCTCTATAATCCGGCATTTTACACAGCTGAACGCCGGACTACTGAGCGGGTTCGAGTAGTTTCGCAGTTCGCATGTGTAATAATGTACCTACATATTTGTGTTTTTTATTTTTATAATAAATTCACCTAACCATATTAAAATAGTCTTTTACTGTGAATCTATGATATGTAGACTTTATTATACATTTTACATGTGTAAAAAGCTTTTACTTTCTATACAAATTCGATAATCCGGCAGTTCCGACAATCCGGCAAAGAGAGAAAAAATCGGGTGCCGGATTATCGAGCGGCTACTGTATATCAGTTATATAGTAACTACAACACAAGCTCTGCTTAGATTGGCTAGATAATGCTCAAAATCATCAATCTTACACGTTTTTGACCCACTTCCCGGTGTTCGATTGAGCTGAAACTTGGCATACCTGTCAAGTTCCGATGACAATAGGTACAATAATATGATGGTGACAGCGAGCTGATCCGATGATGGAGACGGAAGGTGGACAACGAAACTCCTCGATGGATAATAAGTAGGTAGGTAGAAGACTGGCCGTGTTTAAGCTCGCCTTGACGTATGCACGATCCGATAACTAAAAAAAAATTGTTAGAAGTAATTAAGTACAAGTATAGGGTGTGGCGTGTTGATTACGAGACGTCCAATCATTAAAATAAAAAAAGCGGCCAAGTGCGTGTCGGACTCGCCCATGAAGGGTTCCGTAGCAGCAAGTAACATAATATAAAAGTTCTTGGATGGATTACGATTAATAACGTATTAAAAAAAAACTACTTACTAGATCTCGTTCAAACCAATTTTGAGTGAAAGTTTACATGGTAATGTACATTATATTTTTTTTTTAGTTTTGTCATTCTCTTATTTTAGAAATTATGGGGGGGGGGACACACTTTTTACCACTTTGGAAGTGTCTCCCGCGCAAACTATTCAGTTTAGAAAAAAATTATATTATAAACCTCAACATCATTTTTGAAGACCTATCCATAGATACCCCACACGTACAGTTGTGGTCATATAATTAAGAACGATTTGAAGTTCTAGAAGTTTTTTATTTAAATCGTATCATACACAGAGATGTGTACCTTCTGAGAAGCAACTAGTTATGTTATATAATAGTCACATTAATAGAGCAACCTGACTTAAGAAGAAAGTATGAAATCGCTAACAATTTTTTGCACATTTTATTGATTTTATCAAAGTAACACATTCAAATAGTACTGAAACTGGACAAATAATTAAGAACGATTTATTTAACTGCTCGGGAATTGTTTTGTATGACACTTAGATTTAAAAAATCACAATATTATGTAGCACAGGAAACATAAAAATAAATTTAATAAATATTTAACTAAAATTAATAGTTAATAGCATATCCACGGCTTTTAATTACAGCTTTACACCGGCGAGGCATTGACTCTATTAATTTTTGACATTTCGCAAGAGAAATAGAGTTCCATTCTTCTAAAAAAACGTCATACAGCTCTCTTAAATTTCCACACTTTGTATTTGAAACCTTTTTCTTTACTTCAAACCACAGATTCTCTATTGGGTTTAGATCTGGACTGTTAGCAGGCCAGTCTAAGACAGGAACTAATTGCGCTGTAAGAAATTCCTTTACGGTGCGTGCAGTGTGCTTTGGATCATTGTCATGCTGGAATGTCCAAATGACCGGTAGAAGGTCTTCAGCGTATGGTAACATTATTTCTTCCAGTATATTTTTGTATTGGAACTGATCCATGTTACCTTCTATCAACTTTACAGGTCCTACACCATGTCCAGAAAAGCAACCCCAAAGTTTCACATTTCCACCACCGTGCTTTAATGTAACTTTCGTGTACTTTGGGTCGAATGCTGTATTCGGGGGACGTCGTACATATCGTTTTCCATCAGAACATACTCTGTTTATTTTCGTCTCGTCAGAAAAAAGTACATTTTTCCACTGTTGCACAGTCCAGTTTTTATACTTTCTCGCAAATGCAAGCCGGGCTTGCCTGTGGCAAAGTTTTAACATGGGTACCTTTCTTGCTATCCTACCGTGCAATTTTTCTTCTACCAAACGTCTTCGAATAGTGCGTGCTGAGATTGCTGAAGGGTTGTTTTCACCAAAATATTCTTTTCTAAGCTCATTGGACCCTTTAAAAGGATTTTGTTTTGCCACACGAACGATGTTTTGGTCATCTCGAGGAGTTGTTTTTCTCTGTTTAGGTACACGTGGAACATTCGAAGTAGTTTGATACGTAGCAAAATGCTTTACAGCGTGGAAAACCATCGTTTTTGAACATTGCAGATGGTCGGCTATCTTTTTATAAGACCAATTCTTCCGGCGAAGTTTTATTATTACTTCCCTTGTAGATTTATTACAACTTTTATTTTTTCCCATTGTTTTTTCTAAAGAAGCAATCACCTTTAATCTTTTACAGCACGTAATAGCGCCAAAATTATACAAACAATAACAAATCGACTGAGTGTTCTCTATTTAAATTTGAATAAAGGTATAAACTACTTAGCGTTCTTAATTACGTGACCAGCCAGTAATAAGGAATACTTTGTTTAAAAGTAGTGTAAAAAGTTTGCCTATTGATTTTTAGCCAATCATGTGTATCAATGAATACAGTGGTAATATGGAAATGTTTTACGATACCGAGAGAAATAAAAACAAATGCATACAATTAGTTTTGCATCTTAGTTGGAAAAAATCTTCCCTTTATATCAGCGTTCTTAATTATATGGCCACCACTGTATATGTTTGATGAAAAAAAAAATGAGTTTCAGTTTTAAGTATGGGGAACCCCAAAAATAATTGTTTTTTTTTTAATTTGTGTATAAATCTTGATGCGGGTTACAGAATACATCTACCTACCAAGTTTCAACAGTATAGCTCTTATAGTTTCGGAAAAAAAAGGCTGTGACATACACGGACAGACAGACAGACAGACAGACATGACGAATCCATAAGGGTTCCTTGTCTTTGACTACGGAACCCTAAAAACAACTGAATTTAGAGATTTAAAAAAACTCTTCATTGTGTGCCTATAAAATAACCAGGTTCACCCGAAGACGCCTGTACCGATTTCGAAAACTCTTTTTTTGGTTTGAAAGGGGTCTATACTTCCCATGGTCATCAGATCAGGATCTGATGATGGGATTCTGGAGAAATCGAGGGAACTGTTCAAATTTTTTAGGCACACTTGAAGCGATTTGTTATTGGATTCTTTAAAGTCGGTTGTTTTTGTAAAAAAAAACTTGTAACATTTTATTTGTTCTATTTTATGAACATCTTTCATCTTGTAAGACTATCTTCCAAAGAATATGTCTACCTACTTATAGCTAGAAACGGGGTCTTTGAGTTTTGTTTGTTCCCGATATTTCGGCACAGTTGCAGGTGCCAATATCACGGGAGATTGTGAGTAGATGTTATTGGCAGATATATCGATCTACCCTCTTTTTCACTCTTTTATGGCGCATGCCGAAATATCGGGAACAATCAAAACTCGAAAATCATGGTAAATATCCCGTTTCTAGTGAAAAGTATGAGCGAGCATAACCATGGTAGGTAAGGTAGTTTAAAAAGTAATATATCTACCAGTTACCACCTACCTATAGATAGGCTAGCTACAGACGCTGCAGTGCAAAACAATACATAGGTAGGTAACATTATAATTACAGACGTCAAAAGCGTTGATTGACGTCAAATTAGTATTATTGTAATTCAAGTCCACTACACAAGTTACGAGTAACTGATAATAAATAGGTATTTGTGTTTTGTTGACCGCTAGGAACCACGCCGGCTGTTTATTTACTTATACGGGTTTATCCAAATTGGTAAAAACAACATTATATCGCAATTTTTAATTAGAAGGTCAAAATATAGTGCGCGTCATGTAAAAAGAACGCTGGCGGTCAAGCTTCTACAGGCGTTCCAGCGTTCTTTTTACATGACGCGTACTATAATTGTACATTATTTGTAGTAAACTAGGTAGGCACTCATTCAATGCATAGGTATACATCTCTTAAATAAGTAGGTATAGTACGCGTCATGTAAAAAGAACGCTGGCGGTCAAGCTTCTACAGGCGTTCCAGCGTTCTTTTTACATGACGCGTACTATAATTGTACATTATTTGTAGTAAACTAGGTAGGCACTCATTCAATGCATAGGTATGCATCTCTTAAATAAGTAGGTATAGTACGCGTCATGTAAAAAGAACGCTGGCGGTCAAGCTTCTACAGGCGTTCCAGCGTTCTTTTTACATGACGCGTACTATAATTGTACATTATTTGTAGTAAACTAGGTAGGCACTCATTCAATGCATAGGTATACATCTCTTAAATAAGTAGGTATAGTACGCGTCATGTAAAAAGAACGCTGGAACGCCTGAAGAAGCTTGACCGCCAGCGTTCTTTTTACATGACGCACATAATACTAGTAATTATTTGAATTATTCTTTACACAAACACTGAATTGTAAATTGATTGAAAATTGGTATTTTTAATCCCCGACGCAAAAACGACGGGGTGTTATAAGTTTGACGTGTCTGTGTGTGTGTCTGTCTGTGGCATCGTAGCTCCCGAACGGATGAACCTATTTATTTATTTTTGTTTGAAAGTTTAATTTGTCGGGATTGTTCTTAGGTATGTTTGATCAAAATTGGTTCAGCCGTTTCATTGCGTTGAGGGTTTTTTAATTTTTACAAAATTGCTTACTTGTATTTTATATCAATTCAATCAATCATTTTCTACACTCATAATGACAGAGCGAGCGAAGCGTCTCTTCTTCAAGTTCAATTTGCTTTCCTCTGTTTTTAAACGACCTCTGTAACGCCTTGGGCGAGTAGCCAAAGATTAGCGAGTAGCCGGCTGCGATATGAAAGGTTGCGGGTTCGATTCCCGCTACGGGTCAAATGTTTGTATGATCTGCAAATATTTGTTCCGGGTCTGGGTGTTTTTGGTACTATTATTTATTCTGTGGTGTATGTGAATATCGCGATAGGCATTGAGCGCTAATGCGAGCTGAATTGCACTTTGTTGCGTCCCAGCAAGAGTCGCTATTTATATAATTTTTTTCGCTAAGTGAGTCTTCTCTTTTTGTACTAATATTTATTCTGTGGTTTTGGTTCCATGGTACTCGTAGTTTCTGATACCTACGACACAGGTAATTATAGTGTGGGATCAGGAACTAAGTGACTGTTGGGTGTTATGTTATGTTATGTTATGCTTTCAGTTCAATTTGCTTTCCTCTGTCAGTTTGTTCGTACTCCTCTACAAAGCGTATGTTTAACAACCAATCTGAAGCCCAATTCTCGTAATAAAAAATAGTCAAATTAAAGTTCTGATCATGTTACGATCTAGTGTCGATGTCACAAACGTCAAAAATGGTATTCTGCTCACCTCACAATAGAACGCGGAATGTGATTATATCGAAATGTGACTGTAACTTGAATGTTTCAAAGTTCTGAGAATTCTCTCTTTCACTCTTTACAATTGTTATATATCACTATCCTACTCTAATATATGGTCGCAAGAACCGAAAGTAGATTATATTGTTGTTATGAGGGAGCAGAATACCAATTTCTCAGTCAATTTACAATACAATCTCGTTTCGGTCAACTTGCAGTCTGGTTATAAAATAAATAAGAGAATTGGGCTTCTGGACAAAACGTTGTATAGGTATATTATGTATATATAGGTATATACATATTATTATACAGGAGTATTTTTTTTCGTCGGCGGTTTTTGATTGGTGTGGTATGTATTTCCCTACAAAGGGGGTAAGTTTGCTGCGGCGCCATTTACCGGTGGTTTTGATAGTATTTGGCAGAAATATTCGCCTATAGGCAATCCTAAACAAGGGTTTCTATTATGAGCAAAATCGGTCAAGAGGTTGTCTAGCCCTCAATCATGTCTTACTTAAGTCTTAACCCTCACAGAGCCGAGTGGTCAACTCGTCCCATCAACTCTCACCGGACGAATTGACGGCTTGCAATAACAAAACATAATATTTTTGATCGCCTAGGCACAGAATAAATAGTACAAGTAGCCTAGGGTGTATGGCATGCGTGACCGATAGCGACAACCAATATGTCAAGCAACAGCCGATATTATTATGTCAGTGATCAGACGATATATCCGTATATTGGTTGTAGGTTGTTGGAGGTCGCAGGACACTGACGGACAACGCATAATGCCGTGTCGGACTAAGGCACGAGTCGGATGTCGTTATCAGTCACGGTGGAGAATCAAAACCTAAAAATCGGCCAAGTGCGAGTTGGACTAGCACACGAAGAGATCCGTACCATTATCTATAAAAAAGGCAAAAAAAACACAATCACAAAAATCCAGTACTCATTTTGCGAAGTGTTCATTTTGAAAAAAAGTGTGGTGTGTATTATGAGAAGTGGACGTTTTGCGAACGAACTTACAAAGCTCGTTTTGAATTACATTTTCTAAATGTGGTCAATGAATTGCATTTTCACATAAAATATAAACAAGACGAGGTGACTATAGGTGGAGTAAGGCACTAACTGAATGGCGCCCAAGAACTGGGTCCAGAAACGTTCAGCAAAGAGATGGGCAGACGATATCGCATGCGTCGCGGGCCGAACCTGGATGAGACTGGCACGGGACCGTGAGGAATGGCTCAGGCAAAGAGAGGCCTATACTCAGCAGTGGGTGAAGTCAGGCTGTGGATGAAGATGAAGTAAATGATGATGAAAATATAAGCAAATCGTATATTGCATAATAAGTAACTCGAAAGTATCTACAAACTACGATCCACGAGTTTACATAATGATACAAGGTTTTGTCAAATCATGTCGACAGTTAAAGATACGAGTACCTAAAATAAACATTAAATAATAATTAATTTAAGTAAGTAAACATAAGTACGCAAATCATATGTATACTTGTCATTAAGGCACGTGTGGAAAATGCACACTTCTCTACTAACGATAGTTAATGTTAAATTAAGTTTGTTATCCCTAATTCCCTAACTATCGACCTCTTACTGGGAAAGCGTTGTAAACCACAAAACGAAACTTTTGAGAGGAATTTTGGATTAGATTCCATAGTGACCGCGCTTTCCTGAATATTCAAATTTAAAGAAGTCTGAAAAGAAAATATCTAAAATAAAAAGAGATAATATCAGAAGAAAATATAAGAAAATATCTAAAATACCTACTTACCTATGAAACGGTAGAGTTTCAAGAACAAACTCTTAAAGTCAGCATGTTGACGAGTAATGTAATGACAATGTACCTATGATACTTATTACAGAAAATAATTAAAATCAAATATTAAGGAACCAAATTTTGTACCAACCTAGACTCAGCTTTTACCTAAAGGTTTCAAAACGGTGCGTCATGCTGACGTCTGACCTGCACCTACCTAATAACTTTTGGTGGAATTTGACCCGATCAAAGTCAATTCATAAACCTTGTCCAGTTCCGATTGCATAAATTTCATAATTACAATCAATAATCTAAATGTACCTACCTACATAATTAAACATAGCCTACCAGTTTTCCTTCTTTGGATAATCTTTGACACAGTTTAAAATGTTTTAGCATTGACCCTCGAAAGTTGATAAAATCATCTTTTTCTAGTTCAGAGCCAACTTATGACAGACAAATGTGATCAATCATTAAAATAAAAAGCGGCCAAGTGCGAGTCGGACTCGCCCATGAAGGGTTCTGTAGCAGCAAATAACATAATATAAAAGTTCTTGGATGGATTACGATTTGACGTATAAAAAAAACTACTTACTAGATCTCGTTCAAACCAATTTTGTTTACATGGTAATGCGCATCATATTTTTTTTTTAGTTTTATGATTCTCTTATTTTAGAAGTTACGGGGGGGGGGGCACATTTTACCACTTTGGAAGTGTCACTCGCGCAAACTATTCAGTTTAGAAAAAATATATATTAGAAACCTCAATATCATTTTTGAAGACCTATCCATAGATACCCCACACGTATGGGTTCGAAGAAAAAAATATTGTTGAGTTTCAGTTCTAAGTATGGGGAACGAACTTTTACTGTTTTTTTTCTATTTTTGTGTGAAATTCTTAATGCGGTTCACAGAATTCATCTACTTACCAAGTTTCAACAGCCTTGCTCTTATACTTAGTTTCGGAAAAAAGTGGCTGTGACATACACGGACAGACAGACAGACAGACAGACGGACATGACGAATCTATAAGGGTTCCGTAATTTTTGGTTACGGAACCCTAAAAACCATTACAGACTTGAACCTCAGAATACAGAACGGTTCCGTTCTGTATTCTGAGACTTGAACATAGCCGAGGAGATAAATTTATGTATTCTGGAAATCACGTTCTGATGAATTATAATGTAACCCCATGAGAAATGCAGACCTAGCCTGAAGAAAAGAGGCTCAATCAGAGACATGTAATAGGTACCAGGGCTCAATCAGTTTCTTAACCCTTGACAAAAGATAAACAAATCAGACACCACACAAGTCATCGAACTCATCACAATACACATGAACACATGAACAGAAAGCACAAGCACCCTTCCGTGATAATCAATAAAACATGGCGTAGGTAGAATAATATAATTAAGTAATACTTATCTGCACATGTAGACTCATCTCAATGTTTACCTACCGCGGTCAGCTTAATAACATTTGAAAATAATCTATGCTAACCTGATGCCATACCTACATGAGCATTTTGCAAGCAAATAAACCCCCGACTTCAACTCACAGGTCAGTTTTGACGTCAATACTATCTGCAGTGTGATCTTATTTGGTGAATTGCAAAAAGAAATTCCGTTCAGTATCCGTGAACGGAAAATAAACCCAAATTACAAAACAGTTGCAATTTGCTTCCTCCGCCTCGAGTAAAAACCACGCGGGAATTCCAAATTGCCTTGCATCGATAACCTTAACTTTTGATAAGACCTATAGTTCTATGTGCAGCTACCCCTCACTGTCCTCATTGCTGTGATAAACGAGTGGCAGGGAAGGTCTGCTTATGATGGTAATTTACACCAACGTGTTGGGACAGGCCACGCTTCGCGCTATCAAACGCACACAGGCAAAACACCTTGTTATACACTTCTGTATTGACACGAAACACAAGCACAGTTAACTCACACGACAGAAAATACAGGCGATTTTCACGGAATCTCCGGCACTACTGAGCGGGCGCCACACACACAGTCGCACGAAATCGCGCGTGCGCGTCAAAGCCTATATAACTGTTGTCGACAGTCCATTAATTAACATTCTTCTTCAAACGCTCGGAGTGAGAACACGCCGGATTTGTGAGAAAAGTTGTGAAATCATTGTGACATACCAGCGCAGACAAGTTCAACAGCCACTTGTGGATTGCATAACAGTCGCAACTGTTTAGTGAAGTGCTACCAGTGTTGGTTACCATTCCTACGAACAGGAACGTGACCATTCCTACTACAAACAGCAGAGTGCCTACTATCAGTGACCATAGTGAACTCAAGAGCATCAGAATTTCAAATATGTACAACGAATCAGTTATCCCTGTGAAAACGGAGTCCTTCAGCGGAATGGCTGCTAAAAGGTAAATTTCACAACTTGTGCAAATACAGAAGCCCTGGCTAAAATAAAAAAAACTGAAATAAAAAAATAACTGCTTTTAACTTTAGTCAGACTTATTTTCAAAATTAAAATATATTTCTTCTAGCTAGACCGTTAAAGTTTTACCTATTTTGGGAAATATAATTTTATTACCTGGAAACTTTTTCCAAAACTATCCAAAAAAGTAATAGGTACCTATTTAGAGCTGTACCATTTTGTAATTTCATAGTTTAAATTAATTAATTTTCCTCATAACTGTTGTATCCTTACTTTGTTAATTGTAAATTCTATAATATGTACGAATAATTTATTATATTCTACATTATCATCAAGTTGAAATAATTGTGGTAATTTACCTATTGCTATAACTTGCATTTTACCACAAACATTTGTTAAAAGTTTTAACCCATGAATGGTTACTAAACAAAACTGGGCCAATTCTGCGCCCTTTCTAGCACTTTTTGCACCCTAAAACACAATCTTATGAATTCTTTCTATTGTTCTAGCCCACTTAGCCAGTGCATCCAATCGGTGCTTCGGAGGGCTTGTGTGGAGAAGAGGCTGACCATCGGCCTCCTCCCTGCGATCCAGTACCTTTCGAGCAACTGCAACAGCGCCCTGTTCTGCCTAACGGCGGAGGCGCCACCTGGAGACAGCGCAACGCACATGCAAGAAGTCCTATTGCAGGCTTTCTGCGCGGAGAATGAGATTTATACTCTAAAAGTAAGTATCTTTATTATTTTTTGCTGTATCTTCTTATGAACAGAACTGTGCAAACTCTAAAACTTTTTTTTTCTCTATGATCGGCGTCGCACGGTTTGTGCGTTTACCATTTTTAAGTATAACTATTGTATTTTCAATATAATTTGCAACGTTACACTCCTTCCAAGTCGTCAATGTAACAGTCAAGTCATGTTTTCGTAAAACAGTGGCCGTTTTACCAAAACTTTGGTAAACGATTTGTAAAGTCACGCAATTCACCTTCATTTAATTTCACTACATCTGTGCTCTTTAAGCGAGAACCGAGATACATTAGATAAAATGCCACCAAAATCACACAAAAAAACACTAGGAAAAGAAATAGAATAAAAGTAGACGAGTCTCTTTTCAAAAATGTTCGTTCCAAAACTTATTTGTTTTGTATTAGTTAAGTGAGCGCCACCTATTGTTGTATAGCAGTACTAACAGTTTTCTCTTTTGTCCACAGGTTGATTCAGAGGCTAAAATGCGGAAAATGCTAGGATGCAGGACCACAGCTGACTTCAGCTGCGTTTTGGTCCACTATCCGTATACAGACCCCTTCAGCGACAGTCAGGACGTCGATCTAACTGCACTATCGGACGCCGAAAAAGATTTGATTGACCATTGTGAGAGTACCTGGGGATTTGCGCAAGTGCCAGTTATCAAGCTGCCTGAGAAGTGAAACCTACAAGACGAAATTTTGTTGAGAAAAAAAATCGTAAGACCTTTACGGTCCTTATGCCGGTTGGCATTTGTATAGCTTCGGCGTTTAGCGCCATCTAGTGTACAATAGTTGAACTGTATCCGTAAGGTTATTAAGTTTTGTTCCTATTGTAAATTTGAGATTGAGGAGAGATGTTTGTGAAGGCATGTAAATAGGGAGTAATTTGATGAAAGTCCGAAGTGAAAAATTAAGTAATAATATTTATATCGTTACGCTAAATTGGCATTGTTCATTTAAATTTGAAAATACAGTAGGTACCTTAACAAAATGCCAGTAAAAAACATTAGAGTACAAACGAAAGAAAACATAAGTGTTGGGAGTTATTCGTGATTTTCTACTTTGATAATGTAAAATTGCTTAGAAATAATAAATAATAAACAATGTTATAACAGTTTTTTTTTTTATTTCATGCACCCCTACTAGTTTGAGTAGTTCGTCGTCCCACATGGGCCAACTCGTCCCATGCGGGACGAGTTTATGACATGCAATGCAAATATAAAGTACCTACCTAGTTAGGTACAACATTTTAAAACGCAATAATTTTGTAAGATTCATTGTTCAAGAAACATACCTACATTGGAAATTATAATAGTAATTGAGATGTCAGTAGGTACTACGTTTTATTAGTTAATTAGACGGCTTAGGTTTAATTTAGCTAGGAGTAGGTAGGTATTTTTTGAAAGATTATTTTTGGCTACTAAAACTAAAGCAAGATTGCGATATTGTAAACCTTAGAAAGAAACCTGAGAAGGGATGTTTTTATATTTGTAAAAAGGGTGTGAAAAGGGGTGAAAATCATTGTATGACAATTGAAAAGTACTAATTAATTTTGTAATAATTAAAAAAAACCCTATCGCAATGAAACGGCTGACCCGCTGAATTTTGATTTTGTTGAAAAACAAAATCAAAATTGGTTCATCCGTTCGGGAGCTACGATGCCGCAGACAGACAGTTACAGACTTACATTTACTTACTTACAGATGTCAAACTTATAACACCCCGTCGTTTTTGCGTCGGGGGTTAAAAAATCAAATACCTTGAACTTACAAACTTGAAACTTTGCATGTAAAGTTTTTTTTTTTCCATACAAATTATAAACTTTTTTTTTACTCTGAGCTACCCCCTAAATATGTTGCTACGGGGTTTTAAAGTTTGTACCTATGGGAACTTTTTACCGCGTGGTTCGTTTTGCTTGAAACGTGGTATGGGCACAGATAAAATAATACTATTCGTATGGGTAATTAAAATAAGAATAATTCAACACTATTTTTGGATTTTTCAAAATAACCCTTAAAAGGGGTCAAGAGGGGTGTCAAACTATTTGGGCTTCATCGTAGCGAAGCACGAGTATTGAGCTAGTCCTATAAAAGTCTACCAATCTGGTATTTTGTAAGAAGCAAGTAGGTAGTAGGTAATTAATAAAAATATAAGTTCTTTAGTCATCTATTCGTGACTAAAAAGTTATAAAACAAAACATGTCGTTTCTATTAAATGAAGCACAGATAAAATAATACGAACTGAAGTAGGTATGCATGTTAAATATATTGGATTATATTTATCAAAGGTAATTATTATTATTATCAACCTATTTTTAACTAATATACCTATTGTCAATTGCTTAAAAAATTATGACCTAATAATATAAAAGTTATAAAAACATGCAAAAAGCCAAAATAATATAGGTAAATAATAATCATAATAATATCTTCACAACAATGACGTCATAGGTACGTTGTGAAACAAAAATTAAACCCAATAAAAAAATACCAGACCAGACAAAATACTTACATGAAAACGAACAACCTAGGTAGGTATTTGGTTAGATACTAGGTACATACAGAACTTCCAAAATCTGTGTGAGAACAGAATTTAAAAAGCCACAAAAAGATGCAAAAATCCAACGTCACGCGGTGTTCCCAGGCGGTCACCCATCCAAGTAGGTACCTACTGACCGCGCCGACGTTGCTTAATTTCGGTGATCGGACGAGAACCGGTTTTTTCAACGTGGTATGGACGTTGGCGAACTACATTGTGAATTTAAGTAGATCTAAGTGTTTTTTATATGTATTTTAGTTATTAAGGTATTTATGTTGCGATAGGCGGTTGTTGTACATTTATAGTCAACACAACACCAAAACTAGAACTTATCACCTCAATATACCTACATAGGTAGATAGTTTTACATTACTCGCATCAGATAATGTAAACAGTGTTCAGTTTAAGTAGTTGTACCTACCAAAGATCAACGTTTTACTATTATTTATTCTGTGGTGTCAGTCAGTTGATATCGCCCGAATGAAGCGTCCTCCACTCCTAGCGCCCTCTACTGGCCGCTACGTCGTACTAGGGCAATCGGAAACGCCACAGCAGCCACAGGCTTGTATTTGGTGTAGCTGCATAAAAGTCTGATAATTAAACTTCTGATTTCACAACTAGATGTCGCTAGTAAAAGTGTCCGAAAGCTGAATCGCGCTGATGAAAACGCACGGCGTTTGTCGACCTCTTTGCCAATTTGTTTCATCGTCACTCTGGTTTCCCTTCAACACGTACAAATCTTTCGCCTTTTACTAAAGATTTCCGTGGAGGGGAACACTCAAATGAGTCTATAACTTGTTTTTGAATGCCCTCGCTTCGGCGGGGTTAAAAATATTGAATTATCTGTTAGCTTACTTAGATTGAATTTGTTAATTTTATTTATTTATTTTTAAGAAACTATATTTTTAATTTCACGGCAGGAATTGTGCGTGGGCTGATCAAAATGAGACTGAGCCCAACAGTCACGGCCAGGCCAGTCCGCCATCCGTCTCCATTATCAGAGGGGTGAGTCTGAGTTTTGCAAACACCATCGTAACGGTGAACGTAACACGATCGTACGTGTATAACATAATAACTAGCTATTAATCTGTGCCAAAAACGTCACAGATTAATGGCTAGTTACTACGCAATACACGTACGATCGTGTTACGTTCACCGTTACGATGGTGTTTGCAAAACTCAGACTCACCCCTCTGATTAGTTCAGCTCCCTGGTACTATTATTTATTCTGTGCTAATAAGCAGGTAGGTACCTACCTACATTACCAGAAATCATTCAGTTACAAGGGTGCGTTCAATGGGTACATTCCAAGGGTGTAGTTGTTTTTTTAACCACGCTCTGAGGCTCTGAACGACTTGGATTGACACGGAATGTCAATGCCACTGTAAATTTTTGATGTAAACAAACGCTTTTTCACCCGGTGTTGCCAATTTAGCTCTTTTAGAGCTAAATTCAGCTCTATTTCAACATTGTCAGCTCCACTTTTTTTCAAAGAAGTTAGTAGATAGTATGTATGAATGAACGACAAAACCAAAGCCTTATTGTTATTGTATCTGTGTAGTGAATTAGAATTATTTGTTGAATCTTATTACCTGCATTGTTTATTTAGCTCCTCTTTACTGAAACAATTAGCCTTATTTGAACTCTTTTTTTTTCCCATTGGCTTTTCATTTTTTTTCATGTGGTTTATCATTTTTAGATCTCATGAAGTAGAGTTTATTTTTATTTTCAATAGTTAAATAAAGCCGCCAAAGTCAGTTTTTTTCCAAAATTTTGTTACCAAGTTTTTTTATTTTGCATTTGACCTAGGAACTTGTTTTGTAAATATGGTACTTGTTATGTATTTAGATCGATATAACTACTAACACCCTATTGTACCTACACCAAGAATTAAACGTAATATAAAAAAAAACAGTAAAATGTGCGGCATTATCGCTGAAAGCATATTTAAGTGTGTATTTATATTTTACCAATATATACAAAAAACTTTAGAAACATTTCGAGAATTTTCTGGTACATTTGGTACGGAACCCTGAATGCGTGTGATCCGACGTGCACTTGACAACAAACATCCTTCCAGCCTTGATAGGACTGACAAATTTGTCAAAAGCTAGCCTTGATATTTCACAGAAAAAATATTGGCGATGTTTGCAACATCATCATGAATCAGCCAACATAAACCGCTACTGGACATCTGAACATATCTGTGGATGTAATTTCATTAATATCGGTACAGCGTGATTGATTAACAAAGTTTTAGAGCATTTAATAGCAAAGTAATTCAGGAGCTGATAACAAGTCCTGTTTCACTTTATAAAAAAATCCTCTCGTGGAATCAGGAACTTTCGCAGTTACTATATTACTTGTTGGGCTTACATAAAATATTTCTCCATCTATGGATGGAACAGGATTTTTGGGGAGGAAGGGTGGGATCGACTTGACTTTGACAGCAATCTAACGTCAAAATCGTAACAACCGAACACCCACCCAAAACGGTGGTTGTTCAGTTAGGGTCACGTGACGCTAACACAACGCTCTAACCGAGCCTCGGAACGGAACAACCCATACGCTTTGGTGACAAGCACATGATTTGACTTTGACAAACGTCAGAATTGTCAGAGGTGGTTGTTCGGTTAGGGTCACGTGACGCTAACCAAGCGCTCTAACCGAGCCTGTGAACGGAACAACCGTACACTCTGGTGACAACCAACACTCAGAGTGTACCCACTGAACGCACCCCAACTTTCTAATTATTTTGATGAAGGTAGGCCTACTTAGTAGGTACGAGAATTTTATAGTAATCGGTCCTAACAGACCGGAAGCTTCGAAACTATGTAGGTACTATAATTATAGTATTATTTTATCCGATGTATTATTAAGTTTCGTTTACTTCAATATCTTTTTCTGAGAGCGTCCTTAGTTTCCTCCTCGTTTCCGCTAGGGGCGCGGCAAGTAAATGTATGGAAGGAAACGAAACTTCATACCTATTTGTAGGTACTATTATTTATTCTGGGCTCGTAGGTAGGTACTAAGCGCGCGCAGTATACAATAGCAGTATTAGCAGTGGTGTGTCCAGTCCGGTCTCAGATAAGATCACTCCATTTCCTCCACAGCGAAGGTGGATTGGATGCACACGCCTGTGGCTCGAAATTATTATTTTTTGGTGTTTTTTACCCATTACAGTTCATCAACACTTCTTCAGATAGCGAAAGTTGATTTCGCGAGAACTAAGAAACCTAACACACATGTTTTAATTGATAGTAGGTACCTACTTATCTCATAAATATCACCAGTTTAGCTACGATCCCCCTGAACACATTTTTACGGTGTTTTTTTTTGTTCAGGGGTATCGTAGCTAAACCGATGATGTTTATGAGATACTATCACTGCCTGAAGAAGTGTTCATGAGCATAAAACACCAAAATACCTAAGTATTTGAATTTCGCGCCACAAGAGTGAGCATCCACCATAAAAGGGTCTGTGATGGAGGCTTATTAGTAGACATCGGATTATATGCATTTGCATGTTTGCATATGCAAATGCATATAATGCTATTTTTATACCGTTATTGCATATTTTCGTACTTTTTCATTGATAGTGCTTATTTCAGTAGTTATGCTATTATTTGCAACACATTTCAGCAATTTACCCGATGCAATTGAGAAACTAGAAACTAAAAACTTGCCTCTGTGCAAGTCCTTCAAAATAATAGAAAAAATTATTGAACAGAATAACCACCCCCTCCGAATTCACTATCGCAAAAGGTTCGTGGCAAATTAAATGCAGTTATATGCATAAAAATCCCGGTCTTGAAGGAATAAAGGAAACAACCGCATTTATCAACGGCACCGGATAAACTCTGCCTGATGAGGTCTCTGCAGAAATAGCGCCAAATTTTAAGTTCTGTCCTGTAACGTCAGTTGACGTCGAAAGGTCATTTTCAGCCTATAAATTAATATTAAGTGACAAATGTCACAAGTTTGCTGCAGGAAACCTAGAAAAATATGTTATTGTTTACTGTCACAAGAATTATAATAATAATAACTTATTATATGAGTATTATATAATAATATGCAAGCAAGTTATTATTGTGATAGATAGTATAATAAACGTAAGTTCATGTTATAATTTTATTATAATTGTATTTTTGATTGTGCATATTTTATGCATATTTTGCCCTTTTTTAGTGCATATTTGCATGCATATTTTGGCATTTTGATAGTGCATATAATCCGATGTCTACTTATTAGTAAAACAGAATAACTAATAGTAGGTACGTAGTACTTAATAAGGTTGGGATCCTTCCTTTGGGGTCATCGATATAATATACTAGTTTGGGGTATAATATTATTTTATCTGTGCTTTGGGTAACCATAAAAAGTTGCAAACAAAAAGCCAACTCATCACGTGGTTTTCCCAGGCGGTCACCCATCCAAGTAGGTAGGGTCATTTCGCTAGTTAGCCGGCCGCCTTTAGTTTTCGGCCTTTTGGCGAAGGCTCTATAGTAAAATGGAGATAATAGCGATTCTTAACATTTTTTTTGTGCGCAAGTATGATCAATTCATTAAGAAATAGTCGCATGATATCTGGTTTTTTTTCGGCTAAAAAACCTTTATTAGTAATTTTTAGTGAATTTATCAGTTTGACGCCAGCATCAAAGCTGACACCGCGGGTGTAAATTGTACGAAAAAATTAGTGGCACGCGTTTCACTCCAATGTGTTTTTTTAATGTTTTTGTAAGTAAATGACGTTGATGTGCATTTAGTTGACTGTAGAAATAACTTATTAACATATTACCACTATGTTTATTGCAATATTTAAAACTACTATAATTAAGGTGGCCGGAAAGTAGCATCGAAAATTTACAAAATGTTTAGTTCTCGGCCTAGTGGCCGAAAACTAGCATAACACAGCCTATAATACAATTGTCTCTTTCATTTATTTGGTCACGCATATATCGACATTCTCTTCTATTTCCGATTATGAGCCATGTGATGGCTTAGCTTATTAGTTTTCGGCCACCAAAGTACATCAGTATGAATAAATAACGATGAATCAAAGTTGGCCATTTTATTGATGGCCGGAAACTAAAACAGAAATAAAATTGTAACTCAGTTTTCGGCCTACCTGAATATGTATGGAAAAGTTGTGGCCGGAAACTGAATAGCGTCATTCAGTTTTCGGCCACAATTTTAAGGCATAAATTAGAATAAGTGTTCTACATTGATTTTCTAAGTATAATTCCTAAATATTTTTTTCTTCAAGTTTTATCTAATAATATTAAATTATCAAAAAAAAAATAACAAAGCCAGTACCTATACATACATATTTTTTGTGCACTGTTCCGGGATACAATAAAACACTTATACCGCAAAACATTAATCAAATTAAATTCATATGCAGTGGAAAATACTAAATGTCTCCAAAACACATTGGATAATTTAAACTGAGAAAAACCCGAAATAACGAACGTAGATTTCGTGTCACAATAGAAAGTTTTATAACATTTAAAACCAACTCTGACTATAAAAAACATAAACGTGTCTGTGATTCTAAAGAAGATGAAAAAAACTCAAGAAAAGGACTTCTGAAATCCAAAATAATGATGTCCTGTATGAAACATGTTCGAAAGACGGGAAGAACTCCAAAATTAATTTTTTGACATCTCTATTAGTAGAGGATGAAAAAAAAACAGAAATTAAGAAGAATCTGAGTGGAAATGAAATGAATTGAGCGGAATATCCCAAAAACTTCAAACTTTGACACATTACATTGCACAAAGTCAAACAAATCAAGACTACCCGATTAAGTTTGCTGATTTTCTACCACCAAATCCTTCGATAATAAAAGAATCTTTCAAATTTCATGGAATCCCGACTTATAAAGACAACATAATTTCACCATCAAATTCAAACAAAGAGTTAGTAGTAGCCGCGCATTCCTGCATACACAGTGACGCTATAGTAACTCTGAGCAATACACTGACTCTGACACAAACTATAACACACCTTATTAAATAACAAGCAAAATGCCAGAATCAATTATGGAATATAGAGAGGCTTTTAATAAATACATATTTATACCGGATTCCCGAAGGAAAACTATTAATAAACGTACGCCAGCAGCAATTTCGTCATGAAAAATGCCAAAAAGTCTAAAGATAAAACAGAAAGACAACATAAAGTATAGAAGTGCGTAAACAAAGAAAAGGAAGTCAAAATTGAAGAGATTGGAAAGAGATCAGATAAGCAGTTGAAGAAAGCAGAAGTTTCAACACGAAAGATGAAACACGAATGATGATATTTTAATAAGCCACACAGAAGAAAATGCAGAAAGGAATACAAGATGTGATTTCTGCACTAAATAGCATCATTTAAATTTTCAAATTTTTTTAAGACTCAAACAAGAAACCCTACTAGATAAGCCTTTCTAATGCAATGCATGCAATATTGATTCCTAATTAATGAATGCACATTCATTTGTCTTAGTTTTTAGTGATTATATTTTCAATTGGGGTGGTTAAAAAGATTGAATGTAGGTACCTAATTGTTAAAGCTTCATGTTAATGTTAAATAATGGCCATCTTTACAAAAATATATACGTCAAATTATTAATGTGATTGTTATGTTTAAAATGCATAACAATGCATAACTATTCGAAATTAGTGATTGCTACTTATAATTAATATGATTTCATATATAAGATGTAAGAAAAAAAATTAGATGATATTTTGATGATAACCATAAACGTAAAAGACTGTTAAGTAATCAATTTGATTGATAAATTTATGACTTGAAATGTCATTAGTTATTTGAATTAAAGGCTGTGATTACTATATAATTCATTAAATTGCATACACTGATCGAGAAAATATAATACATGATAATTATTGTTAAAACCATAGTTGATGATGCAAGACTTGTAATTGTTAACAATAAAAAAACTGTAATTACTATTTCAGCAGTAAAGAAAAAAAGAATTTAGAAGAAAAATGTATAAGTAATAAAAGGATTTAAATTTAAAGACTTACTTCTACCTAACAGGACATTCCAAATTAAATTATAAAAAAAACCAAGTCAAATTTTGATTTTGTTTATTTTTATAGTTTTTCCGGTGAGCCCTAAAACATTTTTACTAAAAAACGAGTTTTTAATGTAACTATAATAGCTTCGTCTTACTTTTTTATCCATTATAAGTAAATACTGAAGTATAATGAAAACTAAATACCATGTGGCCGAATACTGAAATTTGTGGCCGAAAACTAGAATTTTAGTCATTTTTGGGATTATAATTTATTTAAAAAAAAACTAAGGTCACTTCGCGTCAAACAGTTTTGAAATCAGAAACTACAATATTTTATCTATCAAAATACATTATCAGTACAGATTATCAACAGTAACATTATTTTTTTCTGACCGTTTAAAGTTGCCAAATCCACTAAGAGGCCGTAAACTAGCGAACCGACCCTACCTAGTTACAAAAAGCTGCAAAAAGTTTAGGTGAGATAGGTAGGTAGGTACCTACTATTTGTAGAATTTCATGAGGTAAACAGCATCGAGCAACACGGAGGCCTGCGTTGCTCGATGGGTAAACAGAATACAAAGAAATTAATAAAGTCAATGAGGGCTTTATCATTTTAGATTCAAAAACAAAAAGTAGTTCAATCTAACTCGATAGATGGCGCTGACTTAAATTTCACTATCATAAATTATATGGAAACGACGGGGTGTTCTAAGTTTGACGTGTCTGTGTGTGTCTGTTTGTGTGTCTGCCTGTGGCATCGTAGCTCCCGAACAGATGAACCGATTTTGATATTTTTTTTGTTTGAAAGGTGAATTAGTCGGGAGTGTTCTTAACTATAATTGATCAAAATCGGTTAAGCCGTTTCAGGTTTTTTTTAAATTTAAAAAGTCACTATGTCTCACAGTCAAACTTCCTTCTGACAGTTTATTGACAGTACAGCGCCATCTATTTTTAACTCTGAAATCATGTTTCGAGACAGCCCTGAAAACCCCTCTCTAGGCCACCGGCACCGCCTCGTCCGCCTCACACGTCATGACCAGCTTATTTAGGGTTCCGTACCCAAAGGGTTAAATGGGACCCAATTACTAAGACTCCGCTGTCCGTCCGTCTGTTCGGCTGTCACCAGACTGTACCTATCTCATGAACCGCGATAGTTAGTCAGTTGAAATTTTCACAGATGACGTAGGTATTTTTGTTGCCGCGATAACAACAAATACTAAAAAACAGAATAAAATAAATATTTAAGGGAGCTCCCATACAACAAACGTATTTTTCTTGCCGGAACCATTCGAGCGCGAGTCCAACTCGCACTTGGCCGGTTTTTTTTTTAGATATAGGTATTCTCCTGAATAAGTATAATTTTAATCGTATGTAAAAAAATATCTAACTGATGGTGAAAACGGCATTAAAAGCCTTTGCGTGGTTTAGGAGGAGTTAGTGGAATACAGACAGACAGACGCGGAAAGCGACTTTGTTTTACACTATGTATTGATGTTATCCTACCTATCTACCAAGTTTCACAAACACACACACTTACTTACAAACATACCTACCTACATAAATACATAAAACAAACGCCACATCCAATAATTAGACTAAACCCTCGATTCGCTCGTTCAATATGTGGTGATGTAAGTTTGACTGTGTAGGTAGGTGTACAATAGTTACCTACATGAGTTTTTGATAAGTTTGGTTTACCTATTGGTTTTGCTATTACCATAGATAAGGTAAGTAATTACGTTTACTTTATTTTGGCTGCGTGGGACACGCTTACAATTCCTTTTTGACAGTTGCAGTAGGTAGGATATCTTCATGGAAAAACCTGCATTCTATGCCAGTTTTTTTGTTATATTATAAGGTGAAAAACAAACATACGGTCCGCTTGATGTAGTGCAGTCACCGCCGCCGCCTACCTATGGACATCTGCACGGTCCGCTTGATGTAGAGCAGTCACCGCCCGGCCGCCGCCTACCTATGGACATATGCACGGTCCGCTTGATGTAGAGCAGTCACCGCCGCCGCCTACCTATGGACATCTGCACGGTCCGCTTGATGTAGAGCAGTCACCGCCGCCACCTACCTATGGACATCTGCAACACCCACGGCACAGAATAAATATTAGAACAAGTACCCACGGTATTGCAAACGCGCTGCCTAACAACCTATTGATATTTCTCTTGAATTTACCCATATTGTAGCCCTGTGGGAAGACATCTAACGGGAGCTCATTCCACGCCCTGCAGGTACGCGGGAGAAACGAGCGCGTGAAACGCACTGTGCGAGCCTCCCACGCATGCATAATGTGCGGGTGAGCTCGCTGAAGATGGCGGGATGTTTGGTTATAAAAGTGCGAAGCTGGGATTAGTTCAATCAAACAGCTCCTCAGAGCATTCCCGAAAAGACGATAGTCTCGTCAATATCTCGGCGCACGCTCAACGTCTTGATTTTCTTTGATATATTAGGTAGGTGGGTATGGCCGCAAAAAATTGTACAAATAACTTACATGACATCGTTACGCTTGTTACGTACATGACTGAATGTAACATACATGACCATTATAAAGCTTAGGTCATAATACAATCTAGTTTTATGCAGAAGCTAAGGAAAAAGAAAACAAAATGTGTAGAGAGATCACAATCTGTGGTTTAATCATCAAACTCTTAGAAATAGATACAGCAACCATCTTCACCATTTTTCAAATAATAGTCTTTTGAGTTTATTGACATAATTTCAACTTTTTTTACTATACACACTGCGGGTACAACATCATATTCTACTTTTCTGGTAACAATGAATTTTAGCGTTGGTTTTTTTATGGTTTTTAAAAACCTTATCTTAAAAAAATTTTCATTATCTTTCTGAAAATTTTCGACAATAAAACCTATGTAGTACGTCCACTTATTTTTGGTGTAATATCTTACAATCACACTGTCATTAATATTCATTGGAATTTCTTTGGTTTCATTATTTATTTCTGTCTCAGTTTCTTTGGTTTCATTATTTATTTCTGTCTCAGTACTATACTGAATATTACGTTCCATCCCTGTAAATAAACATTTCGATTAACATTAGTCATTAACAAATAAATTCGAAAAGCAAATACTTATAAATCTTTTATTAATAGCATAGATACATTTAATAGATAAATGTTTTTGTTTTTGTAAATAAAATATTGAATATAACTTAAATTAACTGGCCGAAATTAGTTAATAATAATTAAAATACCTTCAGTGGAATTGTTTTCATCAATGTTTTCTTTATTTGTGTAAAGATTCTCATTTTCGTAGTTATTTTTATTATTATTTAATATCCCTGTAATTAAGAATTACAATTAATAAATATACTTTGTAAGTACTGATTTACCATAAGTATGGTAATTGTCCGTCTTTAAAACTTTCTGTTTACCTATGGCAGTATTATCAGTATGAGTATTGTCATCGATTTTTTTTTCAGTGTTTTGTTTCTCCGTGTTATTTTTGCTGTCATTTCTTATGTTTTTATTCTCTTCTTCAGATGTCGCTTCTATTTCTGTAACAAAAGATATTGTTTATATGTATACTGTATATTTGAAACAAACGACACTTGAAATTTGATATAGGTACCTCCATCATCGTCAGATAATTTTTCCTCACAATAACCTTCTTCTGAAGAATCATGTAATGAATACGTATCGTCATCGTCTGAGCTTTCAACGAGATTCCTTGCCGTTCTTTGCGTGCATTTAGTCGGTTTTCGTACACCCGAAATTGATGGCGTAGGGTGGTCATAAATGTTTTCCTTATAGGATTTTCTACACAGATTAAAGTCTTTGCTTATTTTCTGCATATTTTCAATTTGCAGCGCTTCAAAGTCTTCAAAACTTTCATATCTCATATTTTCTGGCCGGTATCTGATTTCTGAAAGAACAGTTACTTTTGCTTTCTTTTTTTCTGTTTGTTGTATAAGTATATTATTATCATCTTCACTTATTTTCCTTTTTGACTGAGATGAATTTATTAGTTTTTTATCACATTGATTAGTTTTAGTTTTCTTTACCAGTATATGTTTCTTTATGTCAAAGCATTCGCAGTAACCACGCAAATCTCCACAAAAGCAACTTAAACTTCTGAACCGTATTTCATTATTCATTTGACTGTTACTTATTTGGTGTAAGTTCATTGTCTGAGGAACAGGCGTCAGATCTTCTTCGACTGCAGAAATATCAGCCGCATTGACATAAAAAGTCATTACAGTTGTGTCAGAGTTTTTAAGACATGTATAGGCTGTGTATGCGTCTGGTATGTCAGTGCCGTGTTTAACGTTGTCGTCTAGTCTGCGTTTAAGTCCTCCTCCTACTCCGTCCGCAGCTCCCTTTCCATGAGCAGATTCACTGAAGTTCCATGTTGAAAGTGGGAATCCCATGCTCTTTGTGTATTTCGTAAACAAAAAAAAGTTCTTTTTTTGTTTGTATTGCGTCGCTGGCCCATCGGAGAAGAAATGCACTGCATTAACAAGTGGATAATGTTCTCTAACGTAACTTAATATAGGCTTTAAATGTGCCCAAATTGCCTCAGGACCATGTTCATTACAGGCCGATAGTGACGCAAATGATTGTGCCTTTTTTTCTTTGGCATACACAACGCCTGTATGGATAGTCACCTGTGACTTTGATGCTCCGAAGTGCATAGATTGCACTTCTGTTGCAAGCTTGCATACGTAATTTTCACTAAAGTCAATGTGAATGGCCACTTCCGTGTCCTTTAAGTTTTTAATACATGACAAATATTGTGAGTATTGGTGCTTTATGTTAAATACGTGTTTTTTCATAACATTAAGTTCCTGATTAAAGGATTCTGTGAGTGTTTTCAAATTGTCTTCAACAACTTTTTTTACCATCTTCTTAGTAGTCATAGTTTTGCCATCGCTTTTGTTTATGTATGTATGTGTCTGCATTGAAAATTCGGTCCAAGTAACAATATCCTCCATGTTTCTATTATCTTCGTCAAAATTGATACGCTTATTGACACACGTGGAACATTCACCATAGGCGCATGCTTTAAAATCCAAGTCACACACGACGTTCAATAAGATTTCATTCAAACTAGTAGTTTCAATCATTCCCAAAGCGTTTAACTTCTCAATTTTCATGGAGAAATTTTCGTGTTTTACGCACCCACATGTTTCACGATTAGAAAGTTTTGGTTTTAGCACGTAAAATGGCCTGTACTTCTTGAATGCAGTCAATTTTGCAGTGCCTCCTTCTGCTCTGTACTTTTTGTAAAGCTCCTTTAAGGTATTTAGTAAGTAACGTCTTTGTTTTTTAATTTTACCTTTAGTCTTGAATTCTTTTCTTCCAGCGGTCGCCCGACTTACATCGTCTCTTTCGTAAAATTGGATTATTTTATTGATTATAATTCTGTTCTTTCTGATAGTATTTTTTTGTTGACGAGCCCGTCCTTTTAACCCAAATATCTTGCTCGTTATCTCACTCTTCTTGTTATATTTTTGTACGTATTTGTTCCCAATTATTTGTTTAAGTGTATTTCGTTCTGTATTATTTTCAGTATTCTCATATGTATCTTTAATTGCATTCACTAAAACATGATGAGTCAAAAGCTGTCTCTTGACTTTGTCCTTTTGTTCTTGAGAAATGTCTGGCAGGTTTTGTTCTAGAAAACTGTTAGATTTTGTTAATGGTGTCATATCTCTCTCATCTTGAATCTGTGGTTGTGCTTCATCATCAATCAGTGGTTGTGATATACATTTCAGTTCGTCAACAAGCGTAACCAATTTTTTATTTTTTTGCATGTATCGTTTACACTTTTTTTTAATAGATTTAAGTTCTTTCGCCAATTTATCTATTTTTTCTTCATATAGAGATCTTTGTCTAGCCCATCTTCTTCGTAGTCTTCGAACCAAGGTAGTGTTTTCCTGTGTTTTAGCTTTAGCATCGTTTTCATTTGTGGTGTCATCATTTTTCTCAGTTTCTTTTGACTTCATTCTGTGGCGGTTTTGACTTTCTCTCCACTCTTTTCTTTTCTTTCTTTTTAATTCTTCGGGACATTCCATAATTTTTGCTCTTTTTCTATTTCTCTCTGCATTTTTGGATTTGATCTCTTCATACTTCGCAGGATTTTCATTTCGTAACTTTTCACGATATTTTTTTTGCCTTTCGGCATTTGTCAAAGGCATCTGAAAAATTAATATTTTTTTACCGAATTTTATGGTTCATTTGTTATTTTAGGAAAAGTAGTGTAATCTCCGCCTTACAATTGGTCATGTATGTAACGTTACACATTTCGTTACACATTGTAACATTCATGACATACGAAATCGTGGGACATAACCTAGAATTCAAATAATCATTGATTGCAAACTACTATTGATTGTGACGTAGGTTGACCGTATTCTATGATAATTAAACCTTTTAGACAAGTTAACAGAAAAACATAATAAGCGGTACTTACCTTGCAATCACACACTTAAAACAATAGTATTTTGAGCGACAAGTCAGACGTCAACACAAAATCACCATTGACATTCAAACAAACATGGCCGACTTTTTTTTCTGAATGTTGGCGTCTTGCTCAGTAGTGTTGCCATATGAAAATACCAAACATAACCAAATAACACACCGGAAACCTAAAGAAACAAACGTTACATCCATGACGTTACACACTCAAAAAAAAAGTGGACACTTTTTTAAAAATGATTAAATGGGTGACAAAAACGATATTTTTCTTTTGCACGTTTAGAAATAGATTGAAAATATATCGTAAAGCTAAAGTTAAATTTAATATTTTGAGAAAAAACACTCCTTTTCCAAGTGTTGGCAGTTTTTGATACAAAGGGTGCAGTTGGACAAAAAAAAACTAGTATGTGGGGAAAATCAGCAATATTTTATATAATACATTTTTATTTTTTTTCATTAGGGTAGGTAGATATATTTCATGAAAATAATCATAACAGAAGTTCATCGTTCAGAACAATGTTCAACAAAACTCATTTATCAAATAACTTGGACATCACGACAATTTTAAAATGGGGACAAAACAAAAATAACGTTGTACAATTTTTTGCGGCCATACCCAGGTACCTACCTACTTACCTATACCAAAGTTCACCATCGGTCTCAGGCAAGGCTGTTTTGAAGGACTCTAAGCTGAGCTAGATTTGACACAGACTTCAAATTAGAACTACATATATATAGGTACCTACTACCTAGGTCATTCAAAGAATTTCTAAAATAAATGAATTAGAAAATGTGTTCTAAAATTAGTGCACGCGGTTCCGGCGTGCTGATCGAAATGAGCCTAAACACGGCCATCGAGGGGTTCCGTTGTCCACCTTCCGTCTCCATCATCTGATGGCGACCATGAATCGGGCCACGCAACAGAGGAAGGCCCTCTCGGTGGACTAAATACCTATATTATGAAGAACGAAGGTCATGGAGACGGCACATAACCGTTCGTCGTGACGTTCTATAGGGGCGGCCTACGTCCAGCATTTTTGGTTTTTGGGGTTCCGTACCCAAAGGGTAAAACCGGGACCTTATTAGGTACTGGCTCGGCAGTCCGTCTGTCTGTCCGTTTGTCACCAGGCTGTAGGTATATCATGATCCGTGATAGTTAGACAGTTGAAATTTTCACAGATGATGTATTTAAGTTGCCGCTTTACCAACAAATACTAAAAAACAGAATAAAATAAATATTTAAGGGGGCTGCCATACAACAGTGTTTTTTTATATATTGCCGATTTTGTAGATAATGGTACGGAACGCTTCGTGCGCGAATCCGACTCGCACTTGACCGTTTCTTTTTTGTTTTATTGTGTTATGAGGCCGGGTGTTGTGTCTTGGGGGAAAATAAACAAATTTTCTTTCATTTTGTTTTCTTTCATTCTTTTCAGCAGTGAACTTCCGTAGGCTGATGATGATGATGATATAAGAAAGTTGGCTATAATGGGTCTATAATGGGGCGCAAAGACAGTGGGCCACAAAGTCAACTTCACAGTTTTGTCTGTGAAATATTTTTGAGTCACCAAGGCTTTTTTTATTGGCGTGCGACGCCAATAAAATTATAAAAAAAGCCAATAGAGATTACGTGACTCAAAAATATTTCACAGACAAAACTGTGATGTTGACTTGGCTTGTGCATTTACCGTTTTCAAGTATAATTATTGTATTTCCAATATAATTTCAGTTCTTAATTGAACATTTCAAAAGCTGTCAAAAAGGAGTTGTATGCGTGTCCCTACTAGGCTAGTGGCTAGATGCATCATTTATTTTTGTAAGTATATAAGTTGCATTAGGTAGCTACGGGCGTGAAAGCGTTTCTGAAATTTAATCGGAGCGGAAGTCGCTACTTGCTAGTCGATAGCGGGTCGATCTGCTAGTACAAAATAAGTAAGTAGGTACCTACCTACACAAACAGTTTGAACATTCACCGTGTTCATTGTTTTTTGTGCAAGCTGTACCTTCACCAGTATTCTTGGAACTTACCTATTAGAATTACTTACTATAATAATTATAACCTAGGTAATCTCTGTCTGCTGTAAGTTAACTTGGTAAGTATAAAAAAGTGGGTCAAATTTACAGTACGTTTTACATGTGCATGTGAGCCACAGCGTCTTATCCAGAATTTGGGAATCAAAGTGGGTCACAAAGTATACATCCCTGTGTTTCAACTTTTTCGTGACTTGTTTTGGTTCTCACGACTTGCACCTACTATTATTTATTCTGTGGTAAAACAGAAAAGACTACTTCTAAGTCCACATATTGTGACGGGTAACTACACGGAACACTATTATGCGCGAATCACATTTTTTTTTATTGCTGCACTCAGTGAACGATCCGGCTGTGTTACTATGTTGTGTTAGTAATTAATTAATTCTGCTATTAGTTAATTAAAAGCGAATATTTAACAAATTGGCAAGCATGAGTAGATTATTGCAATTTTAAAGAAATCGGAAATCATTCAGCGGATGTAGGCCCGGTAACTGCAAAACGGTTGGTTATAAACGTATAGTAGATAGGTGCTTTGTTTGATATAGGTTGTTAGACTATGCTTAAACCGAGATAAAACTAGTACTTTAGTAGTAGAAGAGCTTTTTTGTTAAAAGAGTTCGCCCGGGGAAGTACCTACTACCTTCTTAAGCAGAGGTGGTGGAGTACCTACATCAGGCAGAAAGTCATGAAGTTGGACTTTGGACTGTCGTCATAATGTGGGCTTTAGCTCATTTATGTGGGGGTCCCTATGGAAGATCTGAAGACCTACTTGAGCCTATTATTGAACGAGCGAAGCGAGTTCTCTGAGTCAACTTGGAAGAATCGGCGTTTGTATGTATGTATGTTTGTCCGAGCATACTTAACTTGCGAACCGTTAATCCGATCTTCATGAAATTTTATTTGGGGGTAGATAGTATTGGTACAATTTGTTGGTAAGGTTATGAGCTATATCGGTCGGGGGGTTGTTGAGATATTGGGGTACAAGACGGGGGTAAAAAAAAAAAGTGAGTATATCAGATTAAGTGGGGTGTCATATCAAAGCTACCTACTTGCATCGACAATTCAAAACTATTTTTTAGTATTTTTAAAATAATGTTTTTGTGATATTAGGGTAAATAAAAAAATGCAAAATACCAAAACCTCTAGGGTACTTCCACTAATCCTACAACGCTGAAATTTGGTAAGTGTGTAGCTTTTATGACACAAATACTGGGAAAAGTCTAAAATTGAAGAATTTCGAAACTTGCACTCTAAAAAACTATAACCAATATTGTTGACCTCTCGTTTCTAGGAATTTGAACGACGTTGTAGGTCTAACTTTTCGAATCACTTAACCGAACCTCACTTCACTGAACCGATACCTACACATAGGTAAGGTAGTAGGTACGCAATCTGACTTGAGTTTTTAACCGACTTCAATCTATTTGGTGCAGTTGAGTTGTAAGTTGATGTGTACTATAATCACTCAGTTCCTGAACTAGGGAATTTTAGAGCTCTGTAATGATTTGTGTAATGATTGAATAGCACCTCAGTTTTATTGCGAGACTGCTTTTATCCAAACAACAAGTGCAGTGAGTTTAGTTCAGAAAATTAGTGGAACCTGCAAGTAGGTAAGGAACATATAGGTACCTAGGTAGGTACCAAAGACATTTCAAGGATACTGTACGTAGTGTCTTACAGCGGCAAAGCAAAACCAAAACGAAGAAAAGTAATTAATTTTGTAAAAATTAATATAACCCTCAACGCAATGAAACGGCTGAACCGATTTTGATCAAACATAGCTAAGAACATTCCCGACTAATTCACCAATCAAACAAAAAAAATATAAAAAAAATCGGTTCATCATCCGTTCGGGAGCTACCTACGATGCCACAGCCAGAGCCAGACACACACACACACACACACACACACACACACACAGAGACACGTCAAACTTATAAACACCCCGTCGTTTTTGCGTCGGGGGTAAAAAAATACGTGGGTCCAAAGAATTTATGCAAAGATAAAGATAAAGATAATTTATTTGCATAGACATGTGTATAAATAAATAGATGGTAATATGGGCGTGTGTAAGTTGAATAATATGTTTGGCCTCTGCCGGCGCGGCGTGCATGGATTGGATGGCATGCTTATTCAATTATTATATTTTAACTATATATTAAACGAAGAAAATGTAAAAACAGAAGCAATTAAATACGATATATCATTTAATATTATTTTAAATACAATTATGATTCAATTATAATACCAAATTACAATAAATTATAATTTGTCATTCAGGAATTCGTCAATATTATAAAGCATTTCTCAATAAATAACTTTTTAAATTTTGACTTAAATAAGTTAGCGTTAAGATCCCTATAGCTCTCAGGGATTTTATCATAAAGTAGTAAGTACTTTTTATAGTAGTACTTGTACTAATATTTAATCTGTGGTAGTAGTACTTAGATATTCTATAGACATCAAAATACCTAGTAGTAGAGCTTTTTTGTGAAAGAGTCGTGCGGGGAAGTATTACCACCATACATATTTCTGCCGCAAAGCAGTAGTGCTCGCATTGCTGTGTTCCAGTTCGAAGGGTAAGATTGCCGGTGAAATTACAGGCACATGAGACTTTTCATCTTTATGACTTATAATATGTGCTTTATGTGTACTTTATGTGCGTCCTAGGTGGATGTGACCTATGAGGTAATGCACTGGTCATAGGCAGAGGGTACCGCTTAATATCAGGTGGGCAGAGACATGATGTAATTTAATATATCGTTGCAGGTGGGCCATCTGCTTGATGATTGATTACCAAGATGATTGGAAAAAAAAACGGAGCTACATTCATATTATTTTTAGCTTTCTTACTAATGTCCTCTAAAAAATTTGTATTTTTTTCAGCATCATGGTTTGGGAGCCTCTTAACTTGACCCAAGTGTGTCCAGCGCATACCCAACAAACAGCATGTTCCCCTTTCGGCTATGTCTTACTCAACTTTATTACCCAACTCTTTGGGGACTCTGTCGATAGAAGAGTCCAGGAGAGTCTAAGAAAACTGGATAACGGAGACAGCGAAAACTGCAACCAAAATTATACTTGTTATGGAGATGGATATACAGAGAGCTATGAGAGAGAAAGAGATGATTATGATTTTATAGTTGTTGGTGCAGGAGCGGCAGGATGTGTGGTTACAAATAGACTGGTGGAAAATAATTACAAAGTAAGTTCTAAAATAACTAAGGATATTAGCGTGGAAAAACTTGAGCATGATAAAGTAGACCTACGATTTTTTTAAACGTACCTATACCTTATCGGCTAAGTAGTACTCTGCTTGCATAAAATAGGTACCTACTACTTACCTAGTTATTTATACCAGGGTCGTCAAGGTATGGGGTATGCCACAAAATTACCAATCGTAGATCTTTTCGTAGATTTGATTTTTAACTGACTAAATCAAGTATTCAATATTCAAATTATAAATATGCATGGATACCTACTAGGTACTTTATAGGAAATTCCGAGGGATTCACTGTACCAGAAACACGATAGGATAATATTTTCTCGATAGAAAAAAGTTACCTCTAATTATTGCCTATATATACTATGACATATTCTGTGGCCAGATTCGTAGGTTTATTAAAATGGTGTATAATTATTATTGGGTAAAAAATTAGATAAATAAAATCAATACAACAAAGCCGAGGGTTAACTGTAAAATTATAATAGATTGTATCATAAGGGAGCAACATAATATTTTTACGGCGAGGGCGCTTTTTTGAATCCAGAGCGAATTGAGGGATTCTAGAGTAGAATCCCGAGCGTAGCGAGGGATTCTTTAGTAGAATCCTGAACGTAGCGAGGGATTCAAAGTACGTCGCCCGAGCCAAAAATATATGTTGCACCCGTGTGACACTATGCTTTTCATCACCCACTATGAGAAAATAAAAGGCGCCTCATATGTTATTGTAATATTATTATTTAATAAAACAAATGGTTGTTTTTTTGTGTTTTTGTGTTTTTTTTATTGTGTTTGTGTTTTTTGTGTTTTTTTTGGATGTTTTTTTGTGTTTTGTGTTTTTTGTGTTTTGTGCTTTTTTGTGTTTTTTTGTTTTTTTTTTGTGTTTTTTTTTGTGTGTATTGTGCTTTTTGTGTGTTTTGTATTTTTTGTGTTTTTTTTGGTGTTTTTGTGTTTTTTTTTGTTTTTTGTGTGTATTGTGCTTTTTTTTGTGTTTTTGTGTTTTGTGTTTTTTTGTGTTTTGTGTTTTTTTTTTGTGTTTTGTGTTTTTTGTGTGTTTTGGGTTTTTTGTTTTGGGTTTTGGGCCGTCGTACCAGCCAGTATTTATTCAAACAATATTTGCGTTCGAATTATTTGGCGCTGGTTGCAAATTCAATAAGTGCGCCGATCTATTCATCTATTCGAAAAGGACGACTGGGTTCGCCTTTAATTGCACCCAATGGTGGTGTTTTCTATGAGAAACTTTTAGCGGGCAGTAATGAGTTTTGCGGCGCACTTATTAAGTTCCTAATTCAAAAAGTGCGCGGCAAAGATAATTGCGGCGCACTTATTGAATTTGGAACCAGCGCCAAATAATTCGAACGCAAATATTGTTTGAATAAATACTGGCTGGTACGACGGCCCAAAACCCAAAACAAAAAAACACAAAACACAAAAAACACAAAACACAAAAAAAAACAAAACACAAAAACACAAAAAAAGCACAATACACACAAAAAACACAAAACACAAAAACACAAAAATAAACAAAAAATACAAAACACAAAAAACACAAAACACAAAAAACACAAAAAAAAACACAAAAAAACACAAAAAAGCACAATACACACAAAAAACACAAAACACAAAAAAAAACATAAAAACACAAAAAAGCACAAAACACAATTTATTTTCTCATAGTGGGTGATGAAAAGCAGATCACACGGGCGCAACATATATTTTAGGCTCGGGCGACGTACTTTGAATCCCTCGCTACGTTCAGGATTCTACTCTAGATTCTAGATTCTACTCTAGATTCTACTCTATTCTCACTTCGCTCTGGATTCAAAAAAGCACCCTCGCCGTAAAAATATTATGTTGCTCCCTTATGATACAATCTACTATTTACGCACTGACTATTATTTATTCTGTGCTCAATATAGACGTGACAAGTGGTGAGATCATCACTGCCATTGCTCGCCACCACCCACAACACTTTCTTCAATGACAAAATGAGTTCTTTCCTTGAATTTTCTTTATCAAGATAAACTCTTAATTTTAGTAACCCCACCGAAGCGAAGTCATTCAAAAACAAGTTATAGACTCATTTGAGTGTTCCCCTCCACGGAAATCTTTAGTAAAAGGCGAAAGATTTGTACGTGTTGAAGGGAAACCAGAGTGATGAATAAATAATTTGGGCAAAGTAGTCGTCAAACGCCGTGCGTTTTCGCCAGCGCGATTCAGCTTTCGGACATTTTTACTAGTGACATCTAGTAGTGAAATTTAAACTATAAAACACATGATAACAGTCTATTTTAGCCCTATCTTACAAACAATTTACCTACATCACAAAATTGCGCGCCGCCTAGGTAGGTACGTAATTAGTCCTAGATTTCGAAATCTGGTGTTACAATGGTTTATTAGGTCACTGGTTACAGGGGCCTAGCAAATTGGACTCTCCCAGTGCCTATGCAAAAATATATAGGTAGGTAGGTAGGTACTTAAGCATTAAAATTTACAAATAATTTTATAAGTTTATAATTTTAAAAGTTACAGTCGAAGGAAACACAGGCTATTAAATTTTAGCCAGATTCCTTGTTGGAGGGATCCCGTTTTTAACATACCTAATTCTTGTTTGGACAGTTTCTTTTTCATACAGAATTGTGTAATTATAATGTAAAAAAATACCGTGTAAGAATGTTTAAACAGACTGTGTAAAATTTATTAACAAAACACACGGTAATTAATATTAAAAAATTGCCGTCACCTCATCACAGTGTAATTAAATAATTATTATGTATGAACTACATAATTTATGTTGCTCTTTAAGTGAAGGTTTTTTTACCAGTGAGTTTATTTTATTTTTGTTCGAACACAAAGGCCAAATCTAGTACCTATCTAGATGTGACCACAATAAACGAATAGGTTGTTACTTATAAAATCTAGTACCTATCTAGATGTGACCACAATAAACGAATAGGTTGTTACTTATAAAATCTAGTACCTATCTAGATGTGACCACAATAAACGAATAGGTTGTTACTTATAAAATCTAGTACCTATCTAGATGTGACCACAATAAACGAATAGGTTGTTACTTATAAAATCTAGTACCTATCTAGATGTGACCACAATAAACGAATAGGTTGTTACTTATAAAATCTAGTACCTATCTAGATGTGACCACAATAAACGAATAGGTTGTTACTTATAAAATCTAGTACCTATCTAGATGTGACCACAATAAACGAATAGGTTGTTACTTATAAAATCTAGTACCTATCTAGATGTGACCACAATAAACGAATAGGTTGTTACTTATAAAATCTAGTACCTATCTAGATGTGACCACAATAAACGAATAGGTTGTTACTTATAAAATCTAGTACCTATCTAGATGTGACCACAATAAACGAATAGGTTGTTACTTATAAAATCTAGTACCTATCTAGATGTGACCACAATAAACGAATAGGTTGTTACTTATAAAATCTAGTACCTATCTAGATGTGACCACAATAAACGAATAGGTTGTTACTTATAAAATCTAGTACCTATCTAGATGTGACCACAATAAACGAATAGGTTGTTACTTATAAAATCTAGTACCTATCTAGATGTGACCACAATAAACGAATAGGTTGTTACTTATAAAATCTAGTACCTATCTAGATGTGACCACAATAAACGAATAGGTTGTTACTTATAAAATCTAGTACCTATCTAGATGTGACCACAATAAACGAATAGGTTGTTACTTATAAAATCTAGTACCTATCTAGATGTGACCACAATAAACGAATAGGTTGTTACTTATAAAATCTAGTACCTATCTAGATGTGACCACAATAAACGAATAGGTTGTTACTTATAAAATCTAGTACCTATCTAGATGTGACCACAATAAACGAATAGGTTGTTACTTATAAAATCTTATCGTCTGTATTTTTTAGCTTATTTTGTGCATAACATTATTGTTTCTTTTTCCTTTCTTAGTTATAATTTCTTTGTATTCCTGTGTGTCCTTTTGGCAATATTGCTTGCGTGTGTATTTTTTCAGATTATTCCCATTGTTATGCTTAATATTATTGCTGCTAGAAGCACAGAATAAATAATAGTACAAACTTGCGGTCAATTTTCCTCGAACGCCTGATATAATTCGATAAGCAAATCGCGACACTGAGAGCAATAGCGCACTAGCGACCTGGCAGCGCGGTCCGACGCGCGGCCCGGCCGCAGGGGTTGCGGTTTGCAACGCGGCCAAAACCACGGCTACGAAAAAATATTGGGTTCATCCCTTGCTACGTGAAAGGCGAACAAAGTGATTATTTCATACTTATTTCACCGACCTTCAGCAATATGATGATCACAAATCACGCTTTAGTTCCACAATACGTGCGCCCGCCGCGGCTAGTGCGCGCACACTGACACTGGTGATTTATTTAACTACAATGCAATTGATCTCAGCTACTGAACACGGGCCGCAAATGCGTCGCTTCGATCTCGCTGGCCGCTGCGGCTTGGTGTGGCCGCTGGCCGCGTGCGGCCATCGGGTGCGCGTGCTCTAAGGCGATTTCATACTAATGTATCTCGAAGGCCGCCGCGACCTGAGGGGTGAGTCTGAGTTTTGCAATCACCATCGTAACGGTGAACGTAACACGATCGTACGTGTATAACATAATAACTAGCTATTAATCTGTGCCAAAAACGTCACAGATTAATGGCTAGTTACTACGCAATACACGTACACTCGCCGTTACGATCATCGTTACGATGGTGTGTGTAAACTCGGACTTGCCCCTCTGGTCTCTGCGGCCTAGCGACTAGTGCGCTATTATTGCTCTGAGTTGATTACAACAAAACGACTAGGGGCTCCCTCATACTTCAATTAATTTCTGTTATGTTATTCATGCACGCAGGTGTTACTACTGGAAGCGGGTGATGAACAGCCTGACATCACACTGGTTCCGGGGCTGTCGACATCTTTCCTAGGCTCCAACATCGACTGGCAGTACTACACAGCGCCCAATGGAAAGAGCTGCTTGGGTAGAGAAGGTCAAAGGTGCTCTTGGCCAAGGTAAACACACTTTTGATACCTATACCTTTTCTAACGCAAGCATCAGTCGTTGATAGCTGATAAAACGATTTCACCTCCATAATGACGCAAGTAATTGATAATTGGACTAACTTACCTAAGTGAAGTCCAATTGTAATTTTGTGAACGTTGATCTGAAATATAAATTGTCAGTGTAGTCTTCCGTTCGCTACCTCTTTGGCATCGCGATACTTTTTAGAGAATAATAAAAATAAGTTTTGATTGTGTCAACTCTCAATGTCACTGATTCAGAGCTGAGCCCGGGTAAATTACCTACCCATTAGGCTTGGGATCAGCTTCAGGCTGATACTGGGTTGGGTGGGTGTTTATATTTCAGATCAACGTTCACAAAATTACAATTGGACTTCACTTAGGTAAGTTAGTCCAATTATCAATTTTATTTCACGTTGATCTGAAATATAAATTGACAGTGTAGTTGTTCAGAGTTACGTGCCTAATGGGTATTGTTAGGCATAACCAGGTGTAAGTTATGTGTTAATTTACAATTTTGTTAAGTTTGCGTTATTAAAGCATGGAACTTAATGTTGTTTTGTTTATTAAAATGTAGCATATAATGGTTTAGCACTCTTGCTAGCTACAGGGTAATCTTGAAATTTTTAAGGTAACTATTAAGTACAACAGTTAATCATAATAACTGTGCTTAATACAATTATAACAAAGCCCTGAGTTTTTACTGCTACATAAGTAAAGTTTTTTTTTTTTTTTTTCAGATGAGATTTGTTTTACGTTGTGACTGGGTTATTGTCTTCTTTTTATTGATAACATTAAGATTGTTGTTATAAGTTAGGTATGCTAGCATAAGTTAAAAACAGACTAAACAAAACCATTACTATAGTTGTTTTCCTGGGTATATAGGCAAGTTATAAAACTTTGCAAAGGGCAGTGACCTTTCTGACCAGCCAGCTGTTTACCTGATAACATCCATGGACACACCTGCTTTATAAGCCGCTGAGGTGGTAGAGTGGCGAGTACTGTGCGATGTGAATTTACTTGTGTCAATAAAACTCTCCACGAGAGTAAATTTGATCCACCTGCTGGTGATCTGTTTCGATGCACGGTGGCGAGGATTTAGAAGGCAATGAAAAGGTGTGTTGACTCATTTCTGATAGCAACTGTGTTCTGGATGTAATCTCAAAGTGAGCTGGCCGAACATATTTTAGGTTCTTGAACATAAAATGGCAGCTTGTATGGTTTTTTGTGATCATGGATGTTTTAATTAGGTCACTAATCGCTATAGTGATGTTATGATTGGATACCGACATGTTACCAAGTTTAATTAAAGATAAGGTTTCTACGTGTTGAGCAGTCGCCAACAATAGTAGGGTGACCAACTATATATCCGACAACTTTTTTGTGAGCATTTCAAGGCTCTGGAACGAGTTTTATGGTAGTTTGGCTAAATGGTTTAACACAATAGGTACTTGGATTTCTAATCTATGTGTATCGAGGCATAGCCCGTTTCAGTGTGAGCACTCCTTTTAGAAACCGCTTGATCCTGTCATCTGTGCCAACCTGGTTGTGTGTTACAGAACCTCCACCAGCTTTGAAAGTAGTGCTGTACTGTTTCATAGTGCCTCCAGAGATGGATGCTAAAATGTTGTTTAATGAACTTTCTGGCAAACCTCGGTATCTGAACGCTTGCCGCAGAAGATGCTCGCTGCCAGGGTAAGGTGACTGCTCAGTGGGTGTACTGTCCTATAAGGAGATATCAACAAGTTAGTTCAAGGTCTAAATATTATTGGATCAGTTATTCATCAGGCTTATTGCGACCAGGGCTGTGACTCCCAAACCCGGTAGACCATAATGCATTTGGCTTTATTACTCCTTTTTTTTTATATTTTGTAATTATGGTAAATGGTGGGAAGGCATAAAAAATAAAACATTGGCCCCAGTTATGTGTTAGAGCATCTATGTTAAATGCATAGGGAACTGTCTTCTATGAGACATAGATATCATTTTTATAAATAATAGAAGCAAATAAATCAATGTGATGAGTACCAAACTGATCCTTTATAAAAAATAGGCTTCATTGCTCAATACCAATATTCCTCATCAGCATAAACCTTGATCTGATGTAGGAAGCATAAATGTTAATATTTCGTTGTTTAAATTAAGCCCAAATATTACTGGCAATGTTGTTGGAATTGAACACTATACATATTTTATTCATACATGCAATGGCTGTAGTGTTGTCGGTTCAAAGTAATCACAGAAGTATATCACAGTGCCTACATGGCTGTGCAAAGCATTTTAGTCCAAATGAAGCAGCTAAAATAGCTGATCAATTAAAAGTTGTTGTCCTGAGTGTGAGCATAAATCTCCAACGCTCTCATCACTGCAGTAAACTCCCCATACAGTCAAAGAAGCACCTGAAAATACCAGAAATTGTTTTATTTGGGGGTTTATATTATGGGACCACTACTTCAGGACAGGCAAAATATTAGAAATCAATTCCATTGTGGCATCATAATAATAAAACGGTAATATTTTAGTATAATATACAAGACCATATAGAATAGCCATTCTATATGGTCTTGTATATTATACTAAAATATTTGAAACGGGAAAATATTTGGCCTTGATACACCATCAGGATAACAATGATGCCACAATGGAATTGATTTCTAATATTTTCTATTATTTTTTAATTTTTAAATATTTTCCCGTTTCAAATATTTTAGTATAATATACAAGACCATAAAAAACATAAAATAATAATGGCTATTCTATATGGTCTTGTATATTATACTAAAATATTTGAAACGGGAAAATATTTGGCCTTGATACACCATCAGGATAACTATGATGCCACAATGGAATTGATTTCTAATATTTTGCCTGTCCTGAAGTAGTGGTCCCATAATATAAACCCCCAAATAAAACAATTTCTGGTATTTTCAGGTGCTTCTTTGACTGTATGGGGAGTTTACTGCAGTGATGAGAGCGTTGGAGATTTATGCTCACACTCAGGACAACAACTTTTAATTGATCAGCTATTTTAGCTGCTTCATTTGGACTAAAATGCTTTGCACAGCCATGTAGGCACTGTGATATACTTCTGTGATTACTTTGAACCGACAACACTACAGCCATTGCATGTATGAATAAAATATGTATAGTGTTCAATTCCAACAACATTGCCAGTAATATTTGGGCTTAATTTAAACAACGAAATATTAACATTTATGCTTCCTACATCAGATCAAGGTTTTTGCCCAGCCGGGCAAGCTGCTATTAAAGTTCCTAGTAATGTTTTAAACTTTCTGATTTTGCAATATCTGAGGTTTATTAATTTTAACACCAAGGCTTTCATACAGTCACGTTTGTTGTTTGTTTGTTTCACTCAAGATACTTATTGCGTGACAGATTTGCATCTCTATTGGCTGTGCATTCATAATATGAATGACCAATACGCCAGTTATTATCGTTGATATAAATGGTTGATAGAAACCTCTGCTTTCGAAGGACACCTTCAACGGGTATCAATAAATTTCTAAAGACACTAAAAGCTGTGCAAATCTCATATGGTAGGGCATTAAACTGCCTTCAAATTCAAAACGTAGTATATCCGACACTCGAGGCTACTGCCACTAAAAAATAAGATTCTTTCAAATCTAAGGAGCACATGCAAAAAACATAATCAACAATTTTTATAGATGGTCTTCCACTTAAAAATACCCTAGGTACTTTTATAAATGTGTTAAGAGGGTTTAGGTTAAGGATGAATCTAAATTTCCCGTTAGGTTTTTTCATCGCCAAATTCTAACAAATTTACTAGGTATTAGCCTAGCTCCTATTAATGAGTTCTGTGACAGGTTATTGTTTTTAGACATAATATTTTGAAATATTAGGTTTTTCAAGTGGAAGGAATGGACAGCCTTTAACCCATTGTAGCAAGACAGGGTTTGTAGTAATATGTTACCAACAGGCAAAATACTAAGTTATATTGCCTGCATGTACCTGGCTGTCTAGTGTCTGCTGTGTGGTCCACGGTGTGCAGCCCTCTCGGGGCGCGAGCGGCTGAGGCCTGCTTGATGACGTGGTGGCTGTGCCACACGGTTCCTGGGTCCCCCTCGAGGTGCCGCCGCTCTGGTTTGCAGGGTATATTTCAGGTGGACCGTATCAGTTTTCGGCAAATTTATCTTTATTAAAAACAGTTTTGTTTGGTATCGGACTTGGCACAGTCTCTAATTTGTGTTGATGATCTTTTTAATTCATGGCTTGTTTTCATCACGCTTGATTTTCTCTACTAAATGATTAAAGCTTTTATCCAGAAGCGGTGATATTAAAAGTCTTCTTGTTCTTGTCTTCTGAAGGTTTAAGTCATTGAGAAGTTTTGATGCGTCGGTTAGTTTCACTACCAGCTGTATTTTGTCAATGCCCTTATTTTCAATCAGGTTATTACTTGACCCATGACGGCTGTGGCCATGCCTAGCTGGTGTTGTGCGGTTTCAAGAGATCTGTCCCTAATTTTAGAGTTTTCTGTCATAACAGAGTTAACTTCTTCATTAAGGATGCCTTCAGCATTTGGCAGTTCTCTGGTAGTTTATACTTTTTTAGTACCATAAACTTTACTTCTTTGGTTAGACCATTAATCCAACGTTTGGTGATTTCCGTTTGAATTTTTTTTTCGAACTTATTGCTGTCTTTATATTCCACGCCTATGGCGTCCTGGAAGGCATCGACAGTGCCGGCACCAGCTGTGTCAACCGCTTCTACTATGGTGTCTTCCTCATACAAATCCGTAAACATCAACCATATTCCGTGACTGGTTGAATTTAGTCTACCAGTGTATTCTGGGCTTAGAGCATTGCGGGTTTCCGCGATGTTTGCAGGCTAAAATAAGAGTACCGTATCTCGTACGCGTACTTTTGGGTATCTCGTACCAAATCAAAGCTATGGTATCTCGTACCAAGTTTGATCCACGTGTTTGGGTTTGTAGGCTAAAATAAGAGTACCGTATCTCGTACGCGTACTTTTGGGTATCTCGTACCAAATCAAAGCTATGGTATCTCGTACCAAGTTTGATCCACGTGTTCGGGTTTGTAGGCTGAAATAAGAGTACCATATCTCGTACACGTACTTTTGGGTATCTCATACCAAATCAAAGCTATGGTGTCTCGCACCAAGTTTGATCCACGTGATCTGATTTGTAGGCTGAAATGAGAGTACCGTATCTCGTACGCGTACTTTTGGGTATCTCGTACCAAATCAAAGCTATGGTATCTCGTACCAAGTTTGATCTTCGTGCTGAATTGTATCTCGTACAGGCACGGTAGATTTGTATGTTATGTTGGAGAAATTCCTAAATGTTAGTACAACAAATGTTACCTGGTGCATCCGAAGGTGAAAGTTCACGACGACGACGTAGGTGATCTTGAGCGACTTACTCCTGCTCCGACTAAGTTCGCGTCGTTTTCGGTGGAGCCGCTGAAGACGTTTTCATATTTTTCGATCTTTTTATCACGGGGCATGTCTACAAATGAGCTACGATGCCCCATTCACAATCACTTGAATTTCTGAAGAATAAACTTGATTTTTCCAATAAATTACAGAAACCCATACGATGCCGGCGAGAACGCGAAAGAAAAGTGACATTGAGAGTTGACACAATCAAAACTTATTTTTATTATTCTCTAAAAAGTATCGCGATGCCAAAGAGGTAGCGAACGGAAGACTACACTGACAATTTATATTTCAGATCAACGTGAAATAAAATTAGAATACGACCATTTACTTATTTTATTTTTGACGTTTTACCTACTTGTATATTTTATATTGTTATAGGTACCTACATCATTTTATACTTTTAATAACTGCACTTCTTTGATTATTACATACCAAAACCTCTGGCGAAACCAACCAACCCAACATATACCAAACCTGGCCTATGTCCAGCCGTGGACTTCTGTGATGATGTCAATTTTCAATTGAACTTGATAGTTTCACCAGTTTACCTATACTGATTCTGATGGTGATTATGAAACTATGAGGTAATTTTCAGAGGTAAAACCATGGGAGGAAGCAGCTCTATCAATTCCATGTCTTACGTGCGAGGAAACAGACGGGACTTCGATGATTGGGCTGCTATGGGGAACGAGGGTTGGAGTTACGACGAAGTAAGATCCTTTTAAACCTCCATAAAGCGCATACAACAGCCAAATTCCGTCTCTTTCTAACTCATTAAAGTTCAAGTATGGTAGATTGTAACAGAATAGCGCTCGCCGAACGAAAATAAAGTGGAAATCTTGAAAAACAATCATTTGCCACGTGAAAAACCGTCGCATCACAGAGTCATACGTTCAACTTGACGATAAAGTCCTTGCGGACATATAGGTGAAAGAAAAAGTACAAAATTCGAAGTCGTTTAGAAGTTGAAATAAATTTTTAGTCGAAAACAGCTGCACCTTGTAATTTTTTTCACATGGTTAATGAACAGGTACTATAACATACTACTAACTACTACATAACTACTACTAGAGGTACTATATAACATTCACTTTATAGATAAAAGGTCAATGAATGATTTATATTTTTTTCAGCACATAACTTTGACTACACTATGAGGAGACAGCCTCCAAATAAGACCAATCAGCTGCTGTACCTATACGCCTTTCATAGAATCACTTTCAGAATTCGATGTGTAATTTTAAATTGTACAAAAGAGGTCTTTGCCCTGTAGTCGGAGAATGCAAACAGCTAATTTTCTCTTTAAAAAAATCGTGAACTAATCTCTAAAATGCGCTTATAACGTAAATATCTTTATTACCTAACAACGTAGTAGCATCTTAGGGACGCTTCCGTCTGGTAGTGATTCGGATCAGTTGAGCTACCTTTAGATCGTTAGCAGCAATCTTCAGGTAGGTAGCACAACAGTCTCAAATGTATTTTTTTAAAATTGTTCCTAGTTTTTTGTTTTAGTCGTTAGTATTACTCTTTCTGTGATAATAAATGTGTAATATTATTACTTTGTCTTACAGGTTCTGCCATATTTCAAAAAATCAGAAAAAAACCAGGACATCCGCTCCTTGAGCAAAGAACATCACGGCTCTGAAGGAGCACAGTACGTCTCCCACCTCCCGTACATCGACCGACCTTCGTTCATGATGACGAAAGCTTTTACCGAGCGGGGAATCCCACTGGCTGACTTCAACGGTGCTAACCAGTTCGCCACAATGCAAGGGCAGACCTTCACTCTCCATGGAGAAAGAATATCCGCAAACTATGCTTACATCCAACCTATAAGATATAAAAGGAAGAATTTGACTGTGAAAGTCAAATCCGAAGTCACAAAGGTACTTATTGATGAAAATAAAAGGGCTTATGGGGTTATTTATGAGAAAAATGGGAGGAGGTACACTGCAGTAGCGAAAAACGAGGTTATAGTTAGTGGAGGGGCAATCAACTCTCCAAAACTTCTGATGTTGTCTGGGATAGGTCCTAAATCCCATTTAGAAAGCTTGGGTATTCATTCAATCGCAAATTTAGATGTAGGCTATAATCTACATGACCATGTGACTTTCAACGGATATGCCATACATCTCCCTAAAGGAAACTCTACGCTTGTTGATGAGAAGACGATTATAAATGATATATTGGATTACAAATTGGGTAAAGTGAAGAATGGGCCAATATCTGGCAATGGTGCTGTTAATTCTATAGCCTTTATCAAAACTGAGCCTTACTTACCCGCTGAAGATATACAATACCAATGCTACAACGTGATTCTGAAGGAGTATCTATCGAACCCAGCTCTATATGAAAGCATTTCGACTTACCCAACGCCTTACTATGATGCGATCGTACCGAGAACTATGAATGTGGCGCCGGAAAGCCGCGGACGACTTTACTTGAATAAAACAAACCCTAATGGCTATCCATATATATACCCAAATTACTTAGACAAGAAAGAAGATTTCGTCCCTATTATCAAAGGCGTTAAGTTCCTTTTAAGCCTGGAAAACACGAAAGCCTTCAAGGATATGGGCGCATATTTCTCTCGCGAAAAACTGCCCGGTTGCAAAGAATACGAGTGGGGTTCAGATGAATACACAGTTTGTCTAACAAGGACTTACACGTCATCTCCGTACCATCCTGTAGGGACTTGTAAGATGGGTCCTGTCGGAGACAAGACAGCAGTTGTAGACCCGAGGTTGAGAGTATATGGGGTCGCAAACTTGAGAGTCATAGATGCCTCAATAATGCCTGTAGTTGTCAGAGGGAATACGAACGCGCCATCTATTATGATCGGCGAAAAAGGGGCTGATATGATAATAGAGGATTGGAAACTTAAAAAATTTAGAAATTTTCACTGAAAAGTTGATTATTCTGCTATTCTATTTATTTATTTTGCTAACGTCTTATCATCATCATTGTCTTGTCCTTTTCCCAATTTATTTGGGGTCGGCGCAGTACGTCTTTTTTTTCCACTCTCCCCTGTCAGCCGTCACCTCATCATTCGCTTCCTTCTCTCTGTATTCTGTATATTCTATAAATTGTATAAATACGTATATATAAGTAGGTGTGGCAACAGTTTAAATTCATGAAGTAGTCATTTGCTATATTGATTTTTAAATTTAGAGGTTATTTATCAGATAAGATTTACCGTTCTATGTCGTACAAATAATTCCAGTCCATCCCAAGGTTGTTTGGCAGAGATCGCTTAAAGCGATAAGACCACCTATTGTACTTCCGTGTTTAGTTTATATATGATTTTTTTAAATAGGTTATTTTCTGTGTTGTACAGTAAAGTGTTTTCTATCTATCTATCTTCTCATTCATAATCTCTCACGCAATCCATCCATCTTTTTTTAGGTCTATCCTCTTCCCTTCCATCCACTAACATTCATATTCATAACGTTCTTAGATACCTACATACATGCGTTTCATCCCTCCTTATAACATGAAGTCTCATTTTAGTGTCTGCTTATTAGAGAAACTTCAGGAGTTGAGGTACCTAACACAAGACTTACTAACTAATATAATTATAATCTGTGTAAAGACAAGTCGCCATTCACAAAACTGATTCCACTTTTGTACCATGTTTATTATAATACAAATATTGAATACATCCCTATGTGGGAGACAACAATATAATACTTATTATAGATATTTTTCTATAGCCTAACAATTACCCTATGAACGTTGATTGAGAGTCAGCAGAGCAGAACGAGCCGAGAAGAAAAGAGAAGGGTCGACCATTAACCATGTTATCGTACATACATTATGATTGTTGTGTTGTGTTGTGTGTACTATAAATTCGGTTTATGATTAGCCAACGTCCATACCACGTTGAAAACACCGGTTCTCGTCCGATCACCGAAGTTAAGCAACGTCGGGCGCGGTCAGTACTTGGATGGGTGACCGCCTGGGAACACCGCGTGACGTTGGCTTTTTGCATCTTTTTTTAGTTTTCATTTCAATTTATGTTTTATCATAGATTTCTTCAAACTTCAACACCCTGCTGCACCCCCTTAGAGGTTGAATTAGAGTTGTTGTTCTCTCGTCAGTTCTCAATCAAATTGGTAACACATCAGAAAATAACATTCGTGAACTGACATCAGCGACACATCATTCGCACTAAATGTTTTGTGAAAATATCATTAAGTAATATTATGGTGACTAATAGCTTGTAACATTATTTATTCTGTGCTAATAAAGGAAATACAACAAACACATTTTAAGTTCATAAAAAGACACACAAGATTATAAAAATTTGGCTATTTTATTTGCACTAACCGCGAAAATCTACCAAAATGGGACATTGGCGTCATGTAAAGATTCTTAGATAATTTTAAAATAATGTTGTTTGTTTCTGCATAAAACACATAATTACCTACCTAGGTAGGTACCTATGCTTGTCTGCAGTGATTTCTTGTATTTCGGATCATATATTATTCTACTTTAATATTATTTTGCTGATTCTAATCTAATAACGGTAGTTTTTATGATAAAATTCAAACTCAATAGGCGACACAAAAAAAATAAAAAAGTAATTTTTTCTTGGCCTTATTCAGAACAATGTGAAGACGTCATAGATGTGAAGATATTGACTAATAAATGCAGCCTAGCACTCGCCAACGTCCATACCACGTTGAATACACCGGTTCTCGTCCGATCACCGAAGTTAAGCAACGTCGGGCGCGGTCAGTACTTGGATGGGTGACCGCCTGGGAACACCGCGTGACGTTGGCTTTTTGCATCCTTTTCTAGTTTTCATTTCAATTTATGTTTTATCATAGATTTGACTTTTGTATTTTTCATTTTAATGTGTTTTTCGTGTTATTTTAACCGGTGTAACTTGGAATAAATAGCACATGTGTGATGTAGTGAAATTTAAGTTTGTTGCGCGACTTTTCAAAATGGTGGATTTTCCCAGTAAAAACTGTTTTTCCTTGAGACTCTTGACGACTTGACTATAAAATAAAATATAATTATATCACTTGACTTTGGCGAAATTATTTGGAGCACTCCTCAGAAGCCATTATAATAGAAGAAGAAGCAGTGTAAATAATATAAATAAATAATAATAAATAAATAATGCTGGACAAGTTTACACAACATTATCTAGCCCCAAGATAAGCCAGAGCTTGTGTTATGGTACTAGTTAACTGATATACCTAATACAATATATTACATAAATAGATATTTTTTATTATACATAGAAAACACCCAGAACACCCTGAACAAATATCTGCAGATCGCACAAATATTTGTTCCGAGGCGGGAATTGAACCCACAACCTCCTGCGTCGCAGGCGAACCATCGCCAGCCGCGCCACAGAGGTCGTCATGATAGCGCCCGATGATTGATTACGAGGTCGTAGCTCTTGGAACTATGTTTCGAAGCATAGCATTTCCATTATCAGTGTTTAGACCTGGCTCTATCACCAATATCATTTATGTTCATAATGATATGATAGAGCCAGAGTAGCATAATAGCACAAAGCATGTATGGCACGCGCCTTTAATAGACAATCCGAAACTTTCAACCAAGATGTCAGTGGGGATATAGCTCAGTGGTAGAGCATTCGACTGCAGATCGAGAGGTCCCCGGTTCAAACCCGGGTGTCCCCTGATTACTTTTTTTGACTTTTCATGATATTTGACGACCTCTGTGGCGCGGCGGGCGAGACGCAGGTGGTTGCGGGTTCGATTCCCGCCTCGGAACAAATATTTGTGAGATCGCAGATATTTGTTCAGGGTGTTCTGGGTATTTTCTATGTATAATAAAAAATATACGCTCTGCTTAGCTTTGGGCTAGATAATGTGGTGTGAACTGTCCAGCATTATTTATTTATTTATTTAAATTAAGTATATCTTCCCGGACTTGTTTGTGGGATTCGTTGTCTTGATCGATTGTTCGATTGTCTTGGCTACTTGCTTATTTTAAAAATGTGGTGAGAGTGTTAGCATAATCGAAGCAATGGCGGCGATGACCTCACCACTTGTCACGTCTGTTTGCCACGATGGTGCACCCCATCATTTTGTGAAAAGAGGCCCATTTGAGGCTCTCCCTTTCGGAGAGAAGAATACCATAATATTGTATGTACTTACCTATTGTTATCAGAATTTTTAAAACATCCTTACGTGATTTGATTGAATAAAAACACCACACCTACCTATAAGTAGGTGTATCATCTCCCCTCATCCCTCATTACCCTCATCATGTAAAACACTGTTTATTAGCGAGCTACGTAGCACACTTTTTGACTATCCGAGGAACGATTTGTGGTTGTTAGGTGATATAAATATAAACCTGAAAATAGACAATAACATACAACAGCAATACATTAACTTGATGTACGAGCACGGACTTGTGTGCGGGATCAGCGATTACACGAGAGTTGAATTACGAAAAGGTTTGATTACCAAAAGTTGTATTGATCACATTTTTGTTCGATCCCGTTCACAAGATGTGCACTGTGCGGCGCTCGGCACCGTACTGGCGGACCATCGCGTTACGGTAGCCTCCGCCAACTTAGTAAACCACATACAGGTTGTTCCAAAATTTGCGACCCGATGCAATCAGAATATACTTAAACAAGAATTAAATAAAACAGACTGGGATATAGTAGAAAGTATGACTTGTCCTAACGATATTTATACCTACATAAAATCAACTATTCATAATTGCTATAATAAATCGAAATATGATGTTAAAGTTAAACATTCTTGTAGAGATATTAAGCCTTGGATAAACAATAAAATAATAAGATCAAGTAAAGAAAAGGATGAAATATTAATTCAATTAAAAAAAGATTCTACGAATAAAATACTAAAACTACAATATAACAAACTACGTAACCAAACTAATAAATTAATAGAAAGAAGCAGGAACTCTTATTATAAAAAGGAGCAACAATAAAGGGAACACTAAAAAATTATGGTCTATTTTAAATGTGATGACCGGACGTATTTCGTCGTCATTAGATGACATCATAATTAAAGCGTTTAATCGAAGTTGCATGTCGGAAAAAGATATTGCAAATAATTTTGCCCTCGGCTTCGATAATGAAGTTAAATCAATTATTCCGAGTTGCCAAAATCGACTTCTTGATTCATGCACTTACATAAGACAAACTGAGGTGTCGATGTACATAAAAAAAGCGAAACCTAAAGATATTCATAAATTTATCACTAAACTGAATCATAACAAATCACCCGGCATAGATCTACTTCGCCCCATAGATATTAAAACCCTATCTGATAAAATTGTGTCTGCAATTGCTAAACTAATCAACACCAGTATATCGAAAGGTATATATCCGGACGAACTTAAAACAGGTATTGTAAGACCTATTCATAAAAAAGGCCCAAAGAATAACTATAACAATTATCGGCCGATAACAATACTGCCAATAGTTGATAAAGTCATCGAAAAATATATATGTAATGAAATACACAACTTTTACAGAGAAAATAACGTACTGTCCAATAAACAGTACGGATTTCAATCCAACAAAAGTACGTCGCAACTACTTTCCCGTTTCACTGACTATGTCAACAATTGCCTAAACAACAAAAAACATGTTGTGATGGTGTTTATCGATTATAGTAAGGCTTTTGACGCTTTAAAACATGACTTGCTTGAAAGTAAGTTGGAAAATAGCGGCGTGAGAGGTCCGTTACTTGACTGGTGTTCAGAATATCTTCGGAATAGGTCGTACTGTGTTAAAGTAGGTGCAGCGTTTAGTGATAAAGTAAGGGTGACACAAGGCACAGCTCAAGGCTCAGTCTTGGGTCCATTGCACTATTTGGCTTACGTTAACGACATGGAAAATGTCATTAAACACTGCACTGTCTTCCAATATGCTAACGATACGTGTTTGTTGGCAGACGATAAGGATATTAATATAGCTATGGACCAACTACAGCAGGATTTTACATCTATAAACAAATGGTCCCATGATGCAGGTCTGGTATTAAATCCCCAAAAAACCAAATTGCTACATATATGTTCAAATAAAAATAAAACTCACCTTAACACTCCTTTGCAATTATTAGCCCACGATCACATTTGCTTACACTCCAACAGCAGTTCATGCAACTGCGGCTCAATAGAACTAGTGACAGAGCAAACATACCTAGGACTTACTATTGATAACAGACTCAACTGGGGCTGTCACATCTCCAATGTATGCAATAAGCTACGTGCTATCTTGGCCAAATTTTATACACTTAAATACAAAGTCCCTTACAGTATATTAATGACTCTGTATAAAGCTCTGGCGGAAAGTATTATGTTGTATGGATTGAGTAGCTATGGGCGAACGTATAAAACATATATTGATAAAATATATAACATACAGAAAAGATTGCTCAAGGCGATTGTGCCAAAAAAACTAAAAGTGAAACATTATAATGATTACGACGGACTATTTAGAGAGTGTAACATTTTACCTATACACGATAGAATTGAGCTATCATTGCTTGTAGAAAACTATTACAACTTTAATGAGACATTTAAGAGCCATTCTATAACGACCAGACAAATTACCAATAAACAGTTAAAGATTATTAGTTCTAAAAATATGTATGGAGAAAGGTTAACAAATTATATCGTGCCTAGATTAATAAATAAAATTCCGAAAGTCACTAAAGATAAATTAACAAATAAGAATATAAAAAACAGTTTAAAAAAGTATTATTTAATAAAAATGAAAAATTTGAATATTTAAAAGTCATAAAATCTACCTAATATGAATATAAATAAAATATATATAAATAATACAGTACTTACAGAGTTAAAAAAATAAAAGTCATATTTTTTATGAACAGCCTGTATTCACGTGTTTAGCGCGCATTACTCGACGCATTGCCGTATGCCGGCCGGTAACCTGTTTATCGGTTCAGTCAGAATCCAACAATTTTTTTGTACGACAAACATAACTAGTTCCTACCTAAATTACCTAACTTATTTATGTATTTACCTATTTTAAGCGGTGAAGAGGATACTGTATTACAGAGTAAGATTATGTATTTATACCTAAGGAGGTTTGTATACACTCTGAACAAACCCATAAGGGTCTTTTGAGTGTATAATACTTTGTTTGTGTTAATTTTTTAAGATATAATAAAAAAAAAAAAAAAAAAAAAAAGTATTGTGAAAACTTTTGAATACAGCTAAAACAATTAGGAACGTACAATTTTTTTTAAAATACACATGGATCAGTTGTGCTTCCTCAAGACCGCTGCTGACGATCTAAAGGTAGTTCAACTGATCCAAATCACTACCAGACGGAAGCGTGCTAAAGATGCTGGCTGCATTGCCACGCTACTATTCTTTCAGGACGTCTAGTCAAAGCGACGCGTGCGTGACCAGAGAGCTGGCTCTTATCTGGCTCAACGCTAGTGTTGCCATTCAGCGTGGCAATAAAATTATATAAACATAATAAATATAAAAAAAAGGAAAAAGATTCGCAGCCGGTAGGATTCGAACCTACGCTCCCAGAGGGAATCTGATTTCGAGTCAGACGCCTTAACCACTCGGCCACGACTGCTACGAATACATTATCGAAATTATCAATTATTTGCTGCCCATCGCAACACACAGTTATATTATGTGACGTCACAATTCAATCGAAGTGGCAATTTTTTTAATGCCTGCCATAATTTCAGAGTTGAATGATCTTTCTATGCAGCTTTAGTAGTAGTAGAGCTTTTTTGTGAAAGAGTTCGTCCGGGGAAGTACTACCACCATACCTATTTCTGCCGCAAAACAGTAGTGTTCGCATTACTGTGTTCCGGTTTGAAGGGTAAGGGTGCCGGTGAAATTACAGGCACATGAGACTTTTCATCTTTATGTCTAAGGGTGGCGGGCGCAGTGCAATGCCACATAGGTTGCGTCCTAGGTGGACGTGACCTATGAGGTAATGCACTGTTCATAGGCAGAGGTTACCGCTTAACATCAGGTGGGCCTCTTGCTTGACCCGTCATCCAAGTAGTATAAAAAAAAAAAAAAAAAAAAAAAGCTTGCATAACTTTCAAAACCGTTTTCTTTTCTTTTTACTATATTACTTTTTCTATTAAAATTTAAAAAACACAGCAAGAAGCACGGTGACAAACTTACAAAAAAGTATGTGGCATTGCACTGCGTCCACCACCCTGAGACATAAAGATGAAAAATCTCATGTGACTGTAAATTCACCGGCGCCACAGATAAAATAATACTATACTAGTACCGGCACCCTTCAAACCGGAAGACAGCAATGCGAGCACTACTGCTTTGCGGCAGGAATAAGTAAGGTAGTAAGGTATCTACTTCCCCGGACGAACTCTTTTAAGATGCTCTAATTACGTTACGTCTATGAATTACAGATATATTATTGCACAAGTTGTACATTTTTTTTTACTCCTTGGTGGCGTAACTTGCAGATGGCCGGCCCACCTCATAGATACGGTGCGTCCACCTAGGACGCACCCTGTGCCCATTGCACTGCGGCCGCACCCTGAGATATAAAGATGAAGTCTCATATGCCTGTAATTTCACTGGCACCACAGAATATATACAGGCACCCATCGACGTAAATAAAATGAAATAAATTATTTTACTTTGGTCGAAGCAGGCACCCTTCAAATCGGAACACAGCAATGCGAGCCTTACCGCTTTGCGGCAGAAATAGGTATTGAAAGTAGTACTTCCCCAGACGAACTCTTTCACAAAAAAGCTCTACTACTACTAAAAAACTTTACGCTACTTTTTAAGATTTTGTTTGTCTTTAAAAGTAATGACACGAAAGTACTAGCTATAAAATCCCTCTTTTTAGTCGGAGAGGTTAAAAAGGTTAATGAAAAAAAATATGCAAAAAGCCAACGTCACGCGGTGTTCCCAGGCGGTCACCCATCCAAGTACTGACCGCGCCCGACGTTGCTTAACTTCGGTGATCGGACGAGAACCGGTGTATTCAACGTGGTATGGACGTTGGCGAGTGCTAGGCTGCATTTATTAGTCAATATCTTCACATCTATGACGTCTTCACATTGTTCTGAATAAGGCCAAGAAAAAATTACTTTTTTATTTTTTTTGTGTCGCCTATTGAGTTTGAATTTTATCATAAAAACTACCGTTATTAGATTAGAATCAGCAAAATAATATTAAAGTAGAATAATATATGATCCGAAATACAAGAAATCACTGCAGACAAGCATAGGTACCTACCTAGGTAGGTAATTATGTGTTTTATGCAGAAACAAACAACATTATTTTAAAATTATCTAAGAATCTTTACATGACGCCAATGTCCCATTTTGGTAGATTTTCGCGGTTAGTGCAAATAAAATAGCCAAATTTTTATAATCTTGTGTGTCTTTTTATGAACTTAAAATGTGTTTGTTGTATTTCCTTTATTAGCACAGAATAAATAATGTTACAAGCTATTAGTCACCATAATATTACTTAATGATATATTCACAAAACATTTAGTGCGAATGATGTGTCGCTGATGTCAGTTCACGAATGTTATTTTCTGATGTGTTACCAATTTGATTGAGAACTGACGAGAGAACAACAACTCTAATTCAACCTCTAAGGGGGTGCAGCAGGGTGTTGAAGTTTGTATGGAAAGTACCTACACGCGGACGAAGTCGCGGGCATTCCACTAGTTATACAAACATATATTTTGATCGTACCTAACATTCATAATTTGTCAGTAAAATCATATTCGCGCGTGTTTTTGATTCACGACCGTTACCGTGTGTTTCCCTATGTTACTGATGTGTTACATTATCATACGTGAAACTAGGCTCTAATCATATTCGTTACTTTGTGTTGAAATTTAGAATAGTCGAATAGAGATAGCTGGACTCCTGGAATAATACATAGGCTATTTTTATCCCAATATTCCCACGGGTTCGAGTCGAGACTTATGCGGGTAACGCCGCAGGGCGCAGCTAGCATAGGAAATAATAGTTTATCAATGCCTCGTTTGGCCAGTGAAGTGGTGACACAAGAATCATTATGATGGTGGTGACGTCATTAATGTGTTTCAAAATGCGTGAAGGTTATTTCCACAGATCATCAGATTCTTTCTATGATCTGTGGTTATTTCATATGCAATTTCACCCGTCGCAGCCATCGCCTCCGTGGCGCAATTGGCTAGCGCGTTCGGCTGTTAACCGAAAGGTTGGTGGTTCGAGCCCACCCGGGGGCGAATTGTTTTCTGCATTCGGTAGAAAATATGTATGTATTTCTTTTATATGTAGTCTTATGTCACTGAACTAATCCTAAACGGTTGGACCTCTTTTGATCTTTTTTTTTGTGTTTGAGTGTTTCACTGAATCACAGATAAAATAATACTATACAAGTACCTGAATGGTTTAGTTAGATTCACAACTGGCCCCGGTAGGTGGCGCTACAGTCGGGTACCCGGGACTACGCCAGCAAAGTTCGACTTATGTTTTGTTTTTTAATTTTACAAAAAAAACCTGTTTGACCGAGGCAAAAGGAGTCGAGTAAATGTATTTGTATACACAGCGGCAGTTTCAAAAATATCAGTAGGTATTAAGCAGCTCAGAAAATTTGTCTGAGATTACCAGATTAATTATTTACTCGTAGTTTTTTGGCCTTTACAAGTTTACGACTATTGACGACACGGTCAGTGATCATCTATGAAAGAATTTGTCAGTTATTTTGTTTCTCTTTTTGTACTAAAATTTTACTAATCTCATCACATCCCGTATGGTCTAGTGGCTAGGATACCTGGCTTTCACCCAGGAGGCTCGGGTTCGATTCCCGGTACGGGAATATTTTTTTGCATTTTTCCTCGATTTTCACACATAACCTGTTTATTACAAATAATTTTAATTGACCGACTTGATAATTTTTTGGCTCAGAGTGGCTATATGCCTTATTAATTATCTTTACTAGCACAAGCTGCGATCAGAGAACCTGTGATCGAAGAGCACAAGGCCCTTTTCAGGGCCACACGGTACCTCAAAGGTACCGGTATAATTATAAGTGCCTCAAGCTAGTCCCTGATAAAGAATTGTTAACCAAGAAAGAAACAGTTGGCGATGAAGTTCATTCTGTCCTGCTCTATTTTTTGTCACATAGCTATGAAAATATAAATTCAAAAATAAAGGACAAAAAGTTTTGTCAGAAGTGGGATTCGAACCCACGCCCTCAGAGAGGACCAGAACAGCTCATAGACCTACTAAGTAGGCAAGGTATACCTTGAGTCTGGCGCCTTAGACCGCTCGGCCATCCTGACGATGCGTGATACATCGAAATTAAAAACAACTTGATTACGCTTCATTTTAACGTATTTCTAACAAAATTACCTTGTAAAATCACCACTTTGTTCTATGCAACGATTCAACTATATTTCGAGTTAAATTTAATAACCCCTATGGTCCTATTGGGGGTTGGTTTCAGTATTCTATTGAATAAATGTTTTTTTCTTTCTTTAATAATGGCGTCGCGCGGCTTGTGCAATTGCCATTTTCCCAAGTTTTTTGTACCTACTATAACATTATAGATAAAGTGTATTTTCAATTTAAATTCCAACTTTACACTCCTTCCAAGTCGTAAAAGTAACAGTCAAGTCATGTTTTAGTAAAACAGTGGTCGTTTTAAGAACCTTGGTCGTTTTACTAAAACTTTGGTAGACAATTTTCCACCAATTTTGAAAAATCACGCAATTCAATTCCATTTCATTTCACTACACTTGTGCTCTTTAAACAAGCAACATAGGCCAAAATAACAAAAAATAACTAAAAAACAAACACTAGGAAAATATATAAAACAAAAGTATAATAGATGAAGTTTATTTTCCAAAATGGCGGAAAGAGTCTTCTTTTTTTATAATTGGTGTCGTACGGCTTGTTCCTATTTCAAGTAAGTATAATTTATTATTGTATTTATATAATTTGCAACGTTATAATCCTTCCAAGTCGTTAAAGTCACAAACGTTTGACAAAAAACACTAGGAAATGTAATAAAATAAAAGTAAACGACGTCCCTTTTCGAAAATGGCGGGAAGAGTCCTTGTTTGGATTTATTCAAACAATAAAACAGATTGGCGAAAGTGACATCTATTGGAAGTGATATTTATTTGCCTATGACTATTCGCGCATGCGGATAGGGTTCTCGCTTTTCAGCTTGTTTCTTCTACTCTCCGCCGTTAGATGGCGGTTACTAACGTCAATGGGTAGATGTGAAAATCTCGCTTGAACCGAGATTTCACGTGTACCCTTCTACTATTATTTATTCTGTGGTGTCCACGCTTAAACTCCTCTCTGAATCTTAGCCTAAGTCCATGCTGGAAGCTTAGTACAGGCACAGATCAAATAATAATATTACTATTGTTACGCGCCAACACAGAATGAATATAGCACCACAGATAATGTCATTCGGCAACCCATTTAGAGCCTCGTAACGCCATCTATTGACGAGTAGCTGAACCTGTGGCCTTACCCAGAGTATAGATGTGTCAGAGAAGTGTAGCGGGAGCCTGCTATCCTATTGTTAGAGCAGGATAGATATAGTTCCCGATAGTTCTAGACGATGGTATACATTTCTACAGATTGCTCGTAATTGTTAGAATATTCGAGACTCTAAGACGCTCGTATATAAAGTCGTAAATTCATTCGTGGGGATGAGTTGACAACTAGCTAAGAGTGTGAATTAATCGAGATACTAAGAGTATTAATTTAGAACAGCGTAGTGTAGTGCAAGTAAAGTGGTGAGAGTGATAATTTTGGATAGTGCGGTTAAAGGAAGTGTGAATTTGTGCTTTTTGGATTGTTTTATTAAAAAGTTTTAATTTGTTCACCGGTGTTTTAAGAGTTTATTTTATCCTGAACCCTAGCTCGTAACACTATTATACCTCCATGATACTAGTCCGCCAGAGAGTCGCACGCCCCAATCTGAACATAGGTGACCATTTTTTTTCGCGGCCTTGCTAGTCTAGTTGAGGTTTGTATATATGGAACATGGAGTATACTACGTCCATGATTTGGAATCACTCGAAATAACTTAAACCGAATAGCGAATCGAAATGTCGTTTTTGTATGCAGTAAAAGTAAACATCGAGCACTCCGGTACGGGGAGGCCTGCGTTGCTCGATGGCAGTAAACGATAAGCGCCCCTAGCGGACTTCTCAAATCAAATAAATGTTAGTTTTTTTTTAGACCATGTTGTTTAATGTTCTGTGCTAGGTGTAAAAGTGTGAAAATATCGTCTGCCATTTTTGAGAAAACCGGCCGGCTGGGTTGGGCTGACAAATATTTAGGTACAAATGAATGAATATATTTTGTTCTGTGAATAATACCTTAGATTAAAGAAACAACAAATTAGTTTTCCTGTCTGCCCCAAACTATGGATATCGAAACGAAAATAAAGCAGGACATGCGGAAACTCGGCTGCCAATCCCGTCAGAAGATATCTCTCGCGTTCCACCTGTACCTGTATCTCGTGGACGAGAAACTGATGTATGACACTGAATACTGCTACAATAAGGACATAGATACTCTCTACGTGGTCGCTAGGCCTAATAAAAAGGCTAACTTGAACATCTACGTGCCTGTGCCTACGTCCGATGACCTCAGGTAATGTAGCTTTTAATTTATTTAATGGTCCATTCTCCCGAACTAGCTTGGTCCAAAATACCACATTTAATAAGGTTGTGTAAGCACTATAACATGCTATCAAAAACGGCAACATAGACTAAGCAAGCCCCTACATCAATTTAAAAAACATTAGGTTAGCCTCCTTGTACCTAGCTCTTATTTTTTCTTTCTTGTATGTGTCTACTTGATTATTTGTACCGGTTGGAGTGTAACTATGGGAGGAACTGAGGAATAAAGACTTTATATTTATAAAATTTCATCGAGTTTATGTGCTTATTGTATTGAGTTGCTTTTCATCGTAATTATGTATCTTATGGCATTTTTCCATAAAGCTACTTAAAAAAAAAACAGAGTTCATAAAACGGTAAGTCGCATGGATAAAATGCATTTAACATTAAGTAATGGCTAAGAAAAACTACACGATAGGAAAAAAAAGTATCTTTTTCTCAGTGCCCCCCTTAGAGACACTCTGACCAATTACATTTTATTTTCCTGTTTCTTTACATAAATCTTTAAATGATGATAACTGTTTTCCCAACACACAATTTCAATTATAAAATTCTATTCTGCTCCTAATTAAGCTTTGTCCATTTGTGAAAATTACATGAATATCCGTTAAGAAAAATCGAAACAGACTAAAAGAATTCTTAGTTTCTATTTTTATTACTATTCATTAATTTGCATACACGTCGGGTTCAACTGTTTTATTATAGTAAAGAAGCTTATTCAGTTTTCAATCATTTCAGTTTGGAGGACATCACCCTGATCCAGGAAAACCTATGCACCATTGAAACTGGACCAACTGTGAACCTGGCCTTCATCGACGGTGATCTCTCCACCACCGTCTACACTTTCACCAAGGACATGTGCCAAAGACAGCCTGCGGAAGCCGCCAAGTTGCACACGGTGAATAAAGAACGACGGAGCTACATTAACAACGAGCTTTATAAGAAAAGAGATGAGATTTTGGATAACGCACTGAACGGAGGTCAAGTAGATAACTAACCAGAGAGTCAGGAATGGCACTTGAACCACATTTATCGAATCAGACAACGACGCACACGAGGCCCGTATCCAGGGCCCCCGACCTCACGGGAGCCCGGAAGCCCGATACAACGCTTGCGCTCAATAGCGCATACTGATAACTCATCGAAGTTGATAACACATAATTTTCGCGGCTCCTCTCGCCGTTATTTGTTGTGCATTTAGGCGTTATGTTAAAATACCGAATGGGCGGAGTCTATCAAGAAAACAATAGCTGCTAGAAAGTGACAGCGCCATTGCTCACTTGAACCCGGGAAGAGATGACGTATAGATTTTTTCAGCTCGGAAGTAACTGACGTAAGCGACAAATGATTAAATTAAAAATTTAAAATTAAAATTTATTTATTCCCAAAAATAAACAAGCAATACAAAATATATTCTAATTATAATAAGACTCACATTATAATGGCTTGTACTACGTAGATATTAGTTACAGTATCTACACTAAGTGCTAGACTTGTGTTGTAGACACTGCGTAACCTTCCATATTAGGTACTATTGGGTAGCCATTATGAGGTTTCACTATTTAAACCCAAGTACTGTCTAGTAAGTACCTGGTTACAATAATATTTAAATTAACAAAATTGGTTAACAAATTATAACAAATACCTACAAATTTCATCATAAACAGATACATATTTACGTATAAATTAATGAAATTAACTGAACTTTTAGATCGTAATCATCTTTGTAATGAAAATTTTTGTAATTATAAATTAAATTAAATCAACTTGCATTTGAATTATTATGATGTATATACCTACTTGATTAATAATTTTAACTAGTTTTATCTAGATAATACAGATTGAATGCTGGATATCATCCAGAACATTATTAAATCCAATACTAACTAAATACATTTGCGACATTGAATAATTTTATAGTAAGTAGGTAGGCACTACATTTGTGATATTTAGTAATTTTACTCGTATAGTAAGAACAAAATACATGTGAAATTTACTAATCTCAAAATAATAATATACATTGGTGACATTTATGAATATTATAGTTACTACAAACACATTGTGACATTTATCTGAGCTATACTAATGTAGGTATGTAGCGGAGAGGGTTTTTGCTGTTATGTGTGTATGTATGTGTAGCGTATGTGATTGGAAGTGATTCTTTTAATAACTTTGATTTTTTCACTGAATTACTTTAAGTAGCTTCTCCGTTTCCTCATAATTAAGTGCAAGAAGCCATCCTGTCAAAGCTTTCTTGCATTCCATCTGGTTAACGTTCACCAAGCCCTTTATTGCTTTATTGGCTTTATTATACAGGAGTGGACCTAAAAACGTTTGTTGGCGTTTAGCAAACACAGTTTTAACAGTAGGTTTAGCTATAATTCTATCCTTTCTTCGTCTACCAGTAGATAAGTTATCCCTCACATCAACCTTTTTATGTTGCGACAAAATGATATTATATACGAATAACTTACGAACAGTCAGAACTTCACAGTCAGAATATAGGTCCACTGTCGGAAATCTATAAGGTCTAAATGTAGCAACTTTCAGCACCGCTCTTTGCGCACGTTCTAGTTGCAACATGTATGTGATGCAAGCACCTCCCCAAGCGGTGTTACAATAAGTTAAAATGGATCGACATAGGGAATTGTAAACATTAATGAGTAATACACGACCGGCTACATCTCTTAGGTTTTTAAATACATAAATCAATTTGCGCACACGGCCTGTGAGTACTTTAATGTGTTTTTTCCAATTTAGTTTCTCATCAATAATAATTCCTAGGTATTTTATATCTTGAACCTGTTCTAATAATAATGTTCTGTTCTAAAGGCATACTCTAAGGAACCGGCCATACACCAAGCTACCAAAGTAACCTCGTTTGCTTATGTGGAGAATAATTTAAGTGAAGTATTATTTACAGTAAAAGATGTTGAAAAGGCTATCTCTAATCTAAGGATCCAGTCATCCCCTGGCCCTGACAATCTCCCTTGTTGTGTTCTTATAAAATCTGTAAAGATTTTAGCACCAGCCTTAGCTGAACTACTGAATAGATCTTTTGAATCAGGATACCTTCCTCAGGATTGGAAACATGCCATAGTCACTCCAATCTACAAAAAAGGGGATAAGAGTCAACCTGCAAATTTTCGCCCAATCAGTCTTACTAGCGTGGTAGTAAAAATTATGGAAAGAATTATTTGTGATAAACTAACTTCATTTTTAAACCAAGAATCCATAATATCAGTAAAACAACATGGTTTTGTCATAAGAAGATCAACTGTTACAAACCTGCTGACTTGTGTCCATAGTTGGAGCAAAGAACTTGATAATAAGAACCCTATTGACATAGTATACCTTGACTTTGAACGCGCTTTTGACAAGGTTCCGCATCAACGTCTTCTACTAAAGCTGGAGCACTTTGGAATACGTGGGCCGCTACTCAAGTGGATTGAGAACTATCTTCTAGGCAGAACATTTCAAGTTCGTGTTGGCAATTGTCTGTCTCATCAAAAACCTGTTGTAAGCGGTGTGCCACAGGGGTCTGTGCTCGCTCCCCACCTTTTTGGAATATTCATAACGGATCTAGCAGAACTCTTGGTCTCAGAGTGTGCCTTTTTTGCTGATGATGGAAAGTTCTTTGCCAACCCACTTATTAAATCAGGGCAGTTACAAGAAGATTTAATTCGCATACAAGACTGGACAAAGGATTGGATAATCAAACTAAACGCATCCAAATGCAACATTCTCCATTTAGGCAACAATAACCCCAGAGTCACTTACACACTGGATGGAAACATTTTGTCCCCAATCGGCCTTCAGCGAGATCTAGGGGTTAATATCTCATCTAATCTGAAGTGGGGAGAACACATTACTATCATAGTCAAGAAGGCGAATTCATTTCTGTATGTTATACGAAGGTCCTTTCTAGCAATGACTGTTGATGTTTTTCGCAAGATTTATAAAACATATATAAGGCCACTACTGGAGTACGGATTTCAGATATGGCACCCCTACTTCAAAAAAGACATAGACCTTCTTGAAAGTGTCCAAAGGAGGGCCACTAAGATACCGCAGGCTCTACGTCGAAAATCCTATGAGGACAGATTACTCACACTACGTCTCACTACTCTTGAGGATAGACGCCTTCGAGGAGATCTTATCGAAACTTACAAGATTATGACCCATCATTACAACCTGCCAAACTTTCATGACATTTTTATTAAAAAAGAAGATCTAAGATCCACACGTGGTCACCAGCTGAAGTTAAACCGTGATCCCGCCGTCTCACTTGCCGCTCATCACTTCTTCAGCAATAGAGTGGTTCACAATTGGAACGCGCTATCAGATGACGTCGTTACTGCTACTTCCGTCAATGCATTCAAAAATAAACTCGACATCTGGCTTCGAACAAATAAATCAGTGCTCAAAAAAATCTACCATAACTAAGTGACAATATTTCGACTAAATTTTAAATTCTAATACTGTGACGTAGACACATCAGCGAAAGCTGCTCGTCTATAAATTAATAATAATAATAATAATAATACCGGACAGTCACAAGAACCGTGCGCGCAATTCGTATGTGCTTTGATAGTTAGTATAGGTGTTTTACTGCGTGGGTTCGTGAACGACATAAATTTTGTTTTATTAATATTTAGCGACAATAGATTTTCTTGCAGCCACGTCATAACAATTTTCAATCCCTCTTCTGCACGTGCCCTGGCCTCATCCCAGCTACTTACTACCTTCAAAGATAAGTACAGTATCATCTGCGTACGAGAACATCTGACCATGTTTTAGTTTTAAATTACACAAATCGTTTACATAAACCAAGAAGAGGCTGGGACCAAGTACGCTACCCTGTGGAACACCATAGGTTATTGCTTGCTCCCGACTGATGAACTCTCCTATTTTAGTTTTTTGTGTTCTGTCCGTTAGGTAGTCGGAGAGTAAGTTCAGAGAACTGTTACGCACACCAATCAATTCTAACTTTTTTATTAGTATGGGAATGGAGACAGTGTCGAAAGCTTTCGCTAGATCCAAAAATATACCTATTACCTTTCTCTTTTTGTCTATATTATCTCCTATAAAATCCACAAGGCCTGTAACGGCTCCTTCAGTTGATCGTGCTGCTCTAAAACCAAATTGGGCAGGTGACAGTATATTAAATAATTCCAAGTATGACGTGAGCCTCTTACTAATCACTTTTTCTAGAATCTTAGAGAGAGCAGTTAGGACTGATATTGGTCTATAGTTTGCGACACTGTCCCCATTGCCACCTTTATGAACTGGTGTAATAATGGAGGTCTTAAAAGCCTTTGGGAAAGTTCCAGTTGTCATGCTAACATTACAAATATGTGTTATCAATGGAACCAATACAGGACTACAGTATTTTATAAATATTGTTGAGATACCATCGTATCCAACAGCACAATCATTTTTCATTCCAGTGATTATATTGTATATTTCAGCCTCATCAACTGATATCATACCAATTGAATTGAACTGCGAAGGTAAGCTGTTCAATCCATTCGCATTGTTACCCGGACCGCTGTCATTTAATTGAATTTTAGATGCTAAATTTTTGCCAACATTCACAAAGTAATCGTTAACAGAATCTACCGAAAGTTGAGCGTTTGGTGTTATATTTAGCAAAGTGTCACTGCTTTTTTTAGATTTCGCTGTATATGTTATTTGTCGTATCGTCTGCCATGTTTTTTTAATATTTTTCTTATGTTTTTCTAATTCACTTCTTTCATATTCTACTTTAATTCTCTTTAATATTTTATTACAGAAGTTCCTGTATCTCGCATATGATAGTTTTAATACTTTATTATTAGGGGTGTGCTTTAGCTGTAAGTGCATTCTGTCACGTGTTCTAATACATCTGAGCAGGCCAGGCGTGATCCAGGGTTTTATAATGCGTTGATTTTGTGGAACTTTAAAAATACGAGTACTTACTCTAACTATTTCCATAAGTTTATTAACTAGTAATTCTGCCGCAGCATTAGCATCCATTATGTTTAATATTTGTGAGAAATCTGTAACATTCAGTTTATCAATGACAGTATTCATATTAGTTTTAGAAATTAGTTTTTTAGGAGCAATCATCTTTCCCGTTTTGGTGATACTAAGTAGTGCTGGACAATGATCAGTCAAGTAGGTTTGAAGTATGACCGTTGAACATTCATTCTTACTTTTTAATATTATGTGGTCATAACATTTTTCTCCTCTAGTAATTAATGTGTGACCTGGGAGCAAACCATGTGTAGCTAGTAATTCCAGGTAGCTAGGAGAATGTCTGTCAAAGTTGTCAGGTTGTATGTCAATGTTGATATCTCCTAAAACGGTAATTGTGGGATAGTTTTTAACGGAACCTAATACGGAATCTAAAGAGTTCAAAAAATTATCTATATGAGTAAAGGATGGTGACCTGTAAAGGGCTATAATCGCAATATTGTTACCCATTCTTAAAACAAGACAATTTGAATCTTGAAAGTCTGGTTCTTCTATGGTACAATTTATAGAACATTTAAAATATATAACTATACCACCATTTTTATTGATACAATTCTTCGTGAATGCCATATTATAGTTTGGTATTTGTGGGAATGGTTTATCTTCATTAATCCAGCACTCTGTCAATATCAAAATGTCACATTTAAATCCCAATCTAGCATGCAGAAGTTCAAACGAGTCAAAGTTCTTGTAAATGCATCGAATATTTTGTGTGAGTATAATCAATGCTTTTTCACTAGTATCAATGAGTGATTTACATGTTTCTGGAACACATTCATGAACCTTCGCAACTGAGAGGTCATCGATATGATCACATATTTCATTTTGTTGAATGTTGTTATCCATATTCAAAGATATATTTTTGGGCACTGTAAAATACATTCCTGGGAGAGTTCCCAGGATAAGTTACGATTAGACTGCTGATGGTTGTAAGGAGATTAGAGTGTTCTTTAGTGCTTTTTGTAACTGAGTACGAGTATATACGTGTAAGTATAATAGCGCTTACGGTTATATAGCTTAAACTAGAATACATAATACTTAAAATAATAGAATATGTAATAACATGCACATCTTCTATGAGATTCCCAAAAAGTCACTTTTTTTGTTTCAGGTCTTCGAGCTGCACTTCACTGGTGATCGAAATCAGTGGCGAACCTTCAGCTTTCCTTAGAAAAATTTTACCATTAGTCGACCAACAGTATCTGTACCCATTGCTTTTGGCAACTTCTCTAGCAAGAAAGTAGATCCGTTTAGCTTTCAGGGTTAAAAAATCTGATAAGTAAATGGGGGCTTTCTTGCCCTCTAGTCCTATCGCCATGGTATTAAGTTTATCGCCAATATGGTGGTAGTTATATTCTTTAACTGCCTTTAGGATGTTGTATTTTTTTATAGGTGTAGTTACATCCATTACAATAGGTCTTTCTCCGTTAGGTTTCTCTTTAGTGCGGTATATGTTTCTAATAAACCCACGTTCTACCTGCACCTTAATTTTGTTGTGTAAGTTATCCACAATACTCAAAAGTTCTCCTTTGGTTTCATTTTGTTTCACAGGAATCCCTCTTATTTCTATACTGGTACTTCTAGCATTTCTTTCTAGCTCCTCAATCTTATCTTCCAGTTTATCCCAATGGTTATCACGTTCTTCACGACGTTTTTCCAGACATTCCACTCTTATTTTTAGATCTTCATAATTTTTACAAACAAAATCTAATGTCTTTTCTATCTCAGAGTTAGTTTTATGTACTTCCCTGATTTCAGCCTTAATTTCCGCGACGTCAGAAATAATTTTCGATAAGACCGCCTCCTGCTCAGACTTCCAGGAGGTAAGCATTGCCATTATTTCGCATTGATTTTCGACCTCGTCGACTTTTTCTGGTGAGTAAATTGGTCGCGGTCGCTTACTGCGTGGGGTATTGGTGGTTTTATCGGTAGCAGCAGCTGCTGGTGGGGTGCGTTGGGTATTCATCTCTAGTAGGTATACCTACGTATTTACAGGTGGTTAGAAATGACGCGGTGATGAGTTTGGAGTGTATTCAGTATTTAAAAATCAACGTCGATGTGTTTATGCGTTGCAGAGTACCAGGCCACTTAGCTCACAAAATAAAACTAAGATAAAACTTAGTTTTGCTTCTAAAGTAACAAGTATAAAAAATAAATCAACTTATAATTAATATAAGTAATGTGATTACCTACTGAATAGTTATTTTCTATAATCGTTTAAGGAGAGCCAATTTCTAAAAATAAAGCTATAGAGAAAAGTTTCACCAATCGTGAATCGTCTATGATTTATTTAGTTTACATCCTCAAGCAATTACTGTATTAACATCAAGTTTGTAACCTTAACTGTTACTGAGTAAGCATGTAACACAACAATTCCAAAATTATAACATATTATTTAAGTGTTCGAGTTCCATGCCGGAAGTACATTTTTTTCATAAAGTGGTACGGAAGGAACTCGCAGCCCTTGATGTGAGAAAGTCGAGTGGGCCAGATGGCATTCCGGCTGTTGTGCTGAAAAAGTGTGCTCCTGAGCTGTGTTCCGTTCTATCGCACCTCTTTGATCTGTCGTACACCTCGGGTATCGTGCCGGCTTCGTGGAAAATAGCCCATGTGCATCCGGTCCCCAAAAAAGGCGATCGAACCAACCCTTCCAACTACAGGCCCATTGCGATAACCTCTCTACTCTGTAAGGTGATGGAGCGAGTGATAAACACTCGGCTTCTGGGATACCTGGAGGAGCACCAACTGATCAGTGACCATCAATACGGCTTCCGTCATGGGCGATCGGCTGGTGATCTTTTGGTCTATCTCACTCACCGTTGGGCTGTAGCCGTCGAGAGTAGAGGGGAAGCCCTGGCAGTTAGCCTAGATATCGCTAAGGCTTTTGATCGGGTTTGGCACGGGGCACTTCTTACGAAATTACCATCGTACGGGCTTCCAGTGAGGCTATGCAAATGGGTTGCCAGCTTCTTATCCGGGCAGAGCATCAAGGCTGTTGTTGATGGGTCATGCTCAGACCCGAAGCCTATCAATGCCGGTGTTCCGCAAGGATCAGTGTTGTCGCCTACGCTATTCATTCTGCATATCAATGATATGCTGCAAATTAGTGGTCTTCATTGTTATGCAGATGATAGTACGGGTGACACCTTTTATTCTGGCCGTGCTAACGCCTCGTTCAGAAGTTGATGAGAACAGGCGTAAACTTGTGTCTGACGTTGAGAGCACCTTAGAGCATGTTTCCGATTGGGGTGACCGGAACTTGGTTACCTTTAACCCAACAAAGACACAGGTTTGTGCGTTCTCTTCTAAGAAGGCCCCGTTCGATGTGTCGCCGCGATTTCAAGACATTCCCTTATCCATCTCGGCAAGTATCGGGATTCTGGGGGTCGAGATATCTAATGAGGTCCAATATGGGAGTCATCACGAAGCAAAAGCTGTACTGACTTCTAAAAAACTTGGAGTGCTAAACCGTGCTAAGCAGTATTTTACGCCGAATCAACGGCTGTTGCTTTACAAAGCACAAGTTAGGCCGCACGTTGAATACTGTTCCCATCTATGGCACGGGGCACCCAAGTACCAGCTGCTTCGCTTTGACTCCCTACAGAGAAGAGCCATTAGAATCATCGGCGACCCTAAGCTCTCCAATACTCTAGAACCGCTTAGCCAGCGCAGAGCCATTGGATCGCTCTGCGTGTTCTACCGCCTGTACAACGGGGAATGTTCTGACGAGCTTTTCGATCTCATCCCCGCATCGAGATTTTACCATCGCTCTTCCCGTCACCGTGACAAAGCTCATCCACACATCATAGATCCCTGGGTTTCTCGAGATCATTTCTTCCCCATACCTATAAACTTTGGAATGAGCTTCCATCTAAAGTTTTCCCGCTTGGTTACGACATGTGTCGCTTCAAGAAAATTTTTCATAAACTCCTTCAGGGTAGGCAACGCATCGACAATACCCCCGGTGTTGCCGGTGTCTATAAGCGACGGTGACCACTTTACATCAGGTGGGCGTAAGCTAGATTGCCTATTAGTTTCAAAAAAAAAAAAAAAATTTAAGTGTCATTTTTGCTGAACGAGCTAAAAGCACTGAATTTTTTGCGGTTTAATGAGAATCTAAATTTATTTATTTATAGACGAGCAGCTTTTGCTGATATGTCTTCATCGTCACAGTATGGAATGTCTCATTTCGGGTCACTTTCTCAAGCTCTGAATTGTCCTTTCGTCTTGTACTAATATTTATTTATTCTGTCCTTTCGTAGCTAGTTGTCGAGCTTGTTTTTGAATGCATTATCTTGGTAGGCACCTATTAACTTCTTATTTCTTATTCTCCGTTCAAGTCATCTCAGATATAAATAAATAAATAAATAATGTTGAACAGTTCACACAACATTATCTAGCCCCAAGGTAAGCAGAGCTTCTGTTATGGGTACTAGATAGTAAGTGATATACTTAATACAATATATTACATAGATAGATATTTTTTATGGAACGAGCGAAGCGAGTTCTCTGAGTCAACTTGGAAGAATCGGCGTTTGTATGTATGTATGTATGTTTGTCCGAGCATAACTTGCGAACCGTTAATCTGATCTTGATGAAATTTGATTAGGGGGTAGATAGTATTGGTACAATTTGTTGGTAAGGTTATGAGCTATATCGGTCAGGGGGTTGTTGAGATAATGGGGCCCAAGAGGGGGTAAAAAAAAAAAATGGAATATCCGATCAAGTGGGGTGTCATATGAAAGCTCTTTGCTTCGACATTTCAAAACTAAATTTTTTATTTTACTTTTTAGTTTTTGAGATATTAGAGTAAATAAAAAAAAAAAAAAAAAAAAACCTATTGCCTAAGCCTGCGTTTTAGAGGCGTTAAACTTGACTAGATTGGCTTCGCCCGAGTCGGATACGGCCTTGAGAGTTAAATTCAGACGCTGCAGCATCTCATCTCTTAGCTCCTGATTTCAAATATGCCAAGCTCGGGCAGTGGAAACATATCTCTCCACATCTGTGCTGCCGTCTACATACCCAATGATACCGGGCAGTAGCAGATCATTAATGTGCAGCAGAAACAGTGTGGTAGATAGCACAGACCCCTGAGGTAACCCGGCGTTTATAGCCAATTGATCCGACGAGCAGCCATCAATAACTACTCGAATGGATCTTTCCCTCAGAAAGTCTACAAGGCAGGTGCAGAATTGAACTGGCAGTCAATACGGTTAGAAAGGTATTTGAATATTTTGTGCAAAACTACAGGGAGCATTCGAAAATTGAGGATTGTCCTTGTAATACCAATTTTTTGCGATGAAAAAGTAATCTTTGGTGGTTAAGTAGCAAATACATAGAAAATACCCAGAACACCCTGAACAAATATCTGCGATCGCAAAAATATTTGTTACGAGGCGGGAATCGAACGCGCAACCTCCTGCGTCGCAGGCCAAGCTTCGCCCGCCGCGCCACAGAGGTCGTCAAATGGTGTCACCTAGTGTCAATGCGTTCAGATTTTATATATTTGATATTGATTCAGATTGTACCACAGTACCTATAATAAAACATTAAAAAAATGTGGTCCCCAAAGACTTTCTAATAACTCTGGACGGCTTGGTACAGGTTTGTAATTTGGAACCACTTGGAATAAGGAAAATCATATTGCGAGTCGAAATGTCAAAAACGACGGGGTGTTATAAGTTTGACGTGTCTGTGTGTGTGTGTCTGTCTGTCCCATCGTAGCTCCCGAACGGATGAACCGATTTAGTTTTTTTTTTGTTTGAAAGCTGAATTTGTGGGAGTTTTCTAAGCTATGTTTGACCAAAATCGGTTCAGCCGTTTCATTGCGTTGAGGTTTAATAATTTTTACAAAATTAATTACTTGTGTATGCAGAAAAGTAAATTTCGAATCGGTTACTTTATTGTACACCAAAAATAAACGTATTAGGATTAACTAAACAAAGTAAAGTACTACGGGCGGCCTTATCGCTTAAAGCCATTTCTTCCAGGCAACCTTTAACAGCGGTTCAAAGTCACATCTAAATTGTGTCATTTTTGGACGTTTTCTAATGATTTGTTTGACGAAGTAATACAAATGTTATAGTGTGTTATATTTTGTAATCTACTCACAAAACCCTTTCATTTATAACAAATATTTGTGCGATCGCAGATATTTGTTCAGGGTGTTCTGGGTATTTTCTATGTATAATAAAAAATATCTATCTATGTAATATATTGTATTAAGTATATCAGTTATCTAGTACCCATAACACAAGCTCTGCTTAGCTTGGGGCTAGATAATGTTGTGTGAACTGTGCAGCATTATTTATTTATTTATTTATTTATTTGATGCCCCACATGATATGTCTGAATGTTTTATTTTATTTGTACCGTTATCTTTATGGCGTCATGGTTTCTATATTGCATGGTTGATGCAAAAATAAATATATACTAAAAAATATGTCATAGCACGTCTTTATTGCAGGTATATCTATTATACAGTATGAATTCACTTCAATTCAATTTAAAATCTTTATTTCAGGCTTACTGAGAAATGCACTAAACCTAAACAGTAAGCCCATATCAACATAAATACCTTAGAAACTAACATACACATAAAAACACTTTATTTATTACTTAATCTAACACAAGTGTGATCGCCGACGCATGTGTGTTGTCAAAATATCTTGACGTGAGAATGTCTTATCACATCTTTTGCATGTATATGGCTTTTCCCCTGTATGAATTCGCATGTGTGTTGTCAATTTATCTTTACGTGAGAATGTCTTATCACATCTGTTGCATGTATATGGTTTTTCACCAGTATGAATTCGCATGTGTATCGTCAATTTATCTCTACGAGAGCATTTCTTACCACAAATATTGCAAGTATATGGCTTTTCTCCAGTGTGCAATCGCATGTGTGTTGTCAAATGATTTTTATACATAAATGCTTTACTACACATGTTGCAGGCAAATGGCTTTTCACCAATGTGAATCTTCATGTGTGATTTTAAATAACTTTTTTGGGAGAATGTCGCATCACATCTGATGCAGGCATAAGGCTTTTCTTCTGTATGAGTTCGCATGTGTGTTGTCAAATTACTTTTATAAATAAATGCCTTATCGCATCTGTTGCAAGTATATGGCTTTTCACCAGTATGAATATTTATGTGTGATTCCAAATAATTTTTTTGGGAGAATGTCATATCACATCTATTGCAGGCATAAGGCTTTTCTCCAGTATGAATTCGCATGTGTTTTGTCAAATTACTTCTATAATTAAATTTCTTATCACATCTGTCGCAAGTATATGTCTTTATTTCAGCAGTGTGAATCTTCACATGTGTTTTCAAATTATATTTTTGGGAAAATGTCGATTTACATGTGTTGCAGGTATAAGGCTTTTCCCCCGTATGAATTCGCATGTGTGTTGTCAATTTATATTTACGTGAGAATGTCTTATCACAACTATTACAGGCGTATGGCTTTTGACCAGTGTGAATAATCATGTGTGTTTTTAAATGACCTTTTCGGGTGAATGTCTTAGCACATCTGTTACAAGCATATGGGTTTTCTTCAGTGTGAATTCTCAAATGTTTCACCAGAGAATATTTTGTACTAAAACTGTGGTTGCACACATCGCAAAACAAATACTTAGCGATATTGTTAGTGTCACTGCTCCCTTTTAGTGACTGTTCTTTTATATTTAAACTATCACTAACATCAACATCTGCTTCAAGTGTAGTCTCTTCAACTTCAAACAAGTCATTTTCATATTTAACCTCCAGCTCTTCTTTCACAACTACTTGTTCTTCTTTTACAGTTACCGGAGTGCTTCCGTCGTTAGAATCATCATTTATAAACATGCACTGTGTAGGAGACACAAACAAGTCTTGTTTTATTCTATGGTTTAGCAAAATAGTCTCGTGTTTTATCTGAAAAGATACAAGGACAGACTATTAATTAACATACAGGTAAAATGCACGGGTAGCGGGGCAAGGGCATATGAGAGTTTCCCAATGATGTCTTAAATATTTATTTATTTAATTATAGACAAGCAGCTTTTGCTGAAATATCTACATTAAAACAGTGTGGAATGTCGAATTTTAGGTCACTTTTTAAGTTCTGAATTGTCCATATAGAGCTAGTTATAGGGCTTGTTTTTGAATACATTTACAGATGTGGCAGAAAACACATCATCTGGTAGTATGTTCCAATTGTGGACCACTCTGTTACTGAAGAAGTGATGTGCAACAAGTACGTTGGCAGGTCTCCAGCCAGTTTAAATTGGTGGCCATGAGATGATCTTTATTTTCTACCTATGATATGTTCATGCCTACCAACCAACCACACTTATCACACAATCAGATTCAATATTGTTAGCAGACATCATTTGCTTATGTTTTCTCGGTCACCGATATCCTCTACCTATAATATGTATGGAACTGTCCAACACTTATTTTGAGACTAAAATACTGGTGAATTTGTCTTTTAATTATATTTTTCAAGTAAAGTATTCACTAAATCTATATATATATAAAATAAAGTCTTGTTAGTTACACCACTTATAACTCAAGATCGGCTGAACCGATGTTAGTTATCGCTTTTTTGGTGGATTCTTCTCCGCTCCGAATAGCAGAATAAGTAATAAGGAAGGGGGGAGGGGGCACCGGGGGCTACCCGTGCGAAGCCGGAGCGAGTCGCTAGTTATATAGTACTAGAGGGTTGGGTTGAGTCTCCGATTGGGGAGGGCAAAACCTGATTCAGTTTAACCCTACAAAGACACAGGTTTGCGCGTTCACTGCTAAAAAAACCCCATTTACTGTGGCTCCACAATTCCAGGACATTCCCCATGTGCATGAAAATGTAGTAAACATTATAATTCCGAGGGGTCACTGTACCAGAAACACGTTAGGACAATATTTTCTCGATATAAATAAATCCAAAGTTACATCTGTTTTTGTCTAGATTCCATTGATTATTAAAAAGGTACATATTATTGGGTAAAAAATTATATAAAATCAATTCAACAACGCCGAGGGTTCACTGTAGGAGTTTTGTAAAATTATCTACGTTTTACGAGATTATTCAATAAAAACCGCTTTTTCGAGCGGCGCGGCGAGAGGTGTTTTTTTTGTGTATGAAGATTTCTGCCTGGCGTTGACGCAGTCTTAATAAAGATGTTGAGTTACAAAAACCGGTCAGAGTGTACATAAGGGGGCACTGAGGAAAAAATACTTGTTTTGTAATTTTTTTCTTATCCATCAATTAATGTTAAATGCATTTTTTCCATACGACTTACCGTTTCAGAGATATGAACTCTGAAAGTTTTTCGTTTTTCAGAGTCCTATGTATTACCTAGGCTATTGGGTATTGGCGTGCATATGTCGTTTCTGGTTCGCTGCGGGCCCTGCCGGGCCACGCTCGCCTTCGGCTCGCTCGCAGCTCACGTGTGATCACTGTTCTCTAGTGTTTTAAATCCATGTCGGACTGTCAACATGGTACTAACAACAAATATTTTTTTCAGACTTCATATCTCTAAAACGGTAAGTCGTATGGAAAAAATGCATTTAACATTAATTGATGCCTGAGAAAAAGGCTACATGATAAGATACAAAAAAAAGGTAAAAATATTTAGCAAAATTTATTTTTAAGTCTTTTTTCCTCAGTTCCCCCTTATGTACACCCCAACCCAAAAACCACCATCATCATAAAGGCCCGTCGCACATGGAGCTACTCAAAAATCACGGAACTAATCAGTAATTACAATTACAAACCACTTAGAAACTGTACCTCGCACACGACGCTATATAGATGATCATGTTGTAAGGTTTCAGTCACTTCTTTACTATTACTATTTTATTACACCACATGCAGCATTACCGTGGTAATGGAGTCATAATGAGGTAAAGCATTGTTAAAGGCAGAGGTTACCGCTCAACATCAGGTGGACCATCTGATTATTCCGTCACTCACGTAGTATAAAAAACATCCTTTCGTGAACAATCTGATATGGTATTCGAAAACCAGGCAAAGATCAGTCACAGCCTTCGAGCTACCGCCCTATTAGTCTCCTCAGTTCCCTGGGGAAGATATATGAGCGTCTCCTCCTCAACCGGCTCTGGTCCATTGTCAATGAGCTAAAGCTCCTCCCGAATGAGCAGTTTGGCTTTCGAGCCAGACACTCATGTCCCCAACAAGTGCTTCGCATCACGGAGCATGTCCTATCCAAATTCAATCATACCTGGCCTGCGGGTACGGGAGCTGTCTTCCTCGACGTGGCGAAAGCCTTCGACAAAGTCTGGCACAACGGCTTGATTTACAAGCTCTCTAAATTCGGAGTACCAGATAGACTCGTGCTCATCCTACGAGACTACCTCCAAAATCGTAGCTTTCGCTATCGCGTGGAAGGTACGCTCTCCGACCCGCATCCCATAAGAGCCGGAGTCCCCCAGGGCTCCGTCCTAGCCCCCCTTCTATTCACGCTGTATACTAGCGATATGCCCCGGTCCCACCATCAAGTGGAAATCGCCCTTTTCGCGGATGACACAGCCCTATATACATCGGATCGGAATCCGAATCGGGTGTGTATAAGACTGCAATCCGCTCTCACTGCACTAGGTGCATGGTTCCGCAAATGGCGCATTGAGGTAAACCCAACGAAGAGTGCAGCAGTGTACTTTTCACGGGGGCGCCCTACACCCCGTGCGATCCATCTCTTTGACAAACCCATTCCCTGGGTAAAGTCAGCCCGTTACTTGGGAGTGATCCTTGATAGTCGCTTGACCTTTCTCCCTCATATCAAAAAAGTTAGCAATCACGCTAAATTCATTCTCGGTCGTCTTACTCCTCTCGTATGCAAGAAGAGTAAAATGTCCCTTAGAAATAAGGTGACACTTTACAAAACTTGCATACGACCTATCATGACATACGCCTCTGTGGTGTTTGCTCATTCCCAACATGTCCGAAAGATCCAAGTAGTCCAAAACCGTTTCTTGCGTAAGGCCACAGGTTCGCCTTGGTACGTACGCAATGTAGACCTCCACCGCGACCTAGATTTAGAGTCGATTGCCAGTTTCATGAAGCTCGCCTCCCGGCGGCATTATGACCTGGCAATAAATCATACCAACCCTCTCATATCCTCCATCCCCGACTACCCCACAGAGCCTCCCTCTGATCAGTCCCTCCGTAGACCAAGACATGTTCTTGGTGATCCTGATGACCCTATCACTACCGCAAATGCGGTAGTGACGTCATCCAGTCAAGACAGAGACAACACTCTACCTTTGCACCGACCTCGCCGGCGAGGTCGACGAACCATCTAAGTACCTTCTGTACCCTACGCCTAAACCGGTACAAGCATGTTCCGGGGCGTTTTGCCCGTTCCTCCCCAACCGGCAACAGCCCAAGCCGAGGTCCGTACCTAAGTGGTGCCCTTGTGCTAGTTGCCCCAACCTAACTTTGCAGGTTGAGCGCCATCCGCGCTCACCAAAAGCCCGGTAACGCAGTCATGACCCCAGGCGGTCAACTGCATTAAAATCCATTCGAAAAAAAAAAAAAAAAAAAAAAAAAAAAACAATCTGATAGTTTATTTAATTTTTCATTTGAATTTTCACAACAACAAATCAGAAAACTTGAGTAACCAGTAGCGCGGCGACTAGCACTACTAACCAGTTACTAACCGGTTGGTGACTATTCGCGTCGCGAATAGCGAACTTCATATGAGAATGTCTGGGCGGTGACGCTCAATACAACTCGTTAGTAGGTATTTGAGTTTGTAACTAGTTCTTTTTGAGTAGCTCCATGTGCAACGGGCCTAAGTTTTTTAACAAACGCCATCTATTGAGTGTGTGCGCGTTTTACGCGGTAATTACAGTTGCAGGTGCTAGGTGGCTCTAGCTATCAATTGCGCTGCTAGCGGCATCTAGGCCCCAGGTCAGGCAACCAAAATAGCCCGCACAATAGCCTGAGTTATGGCGGTCGCCTTTCGTTGTATGGCATGAGGTATCTGTACTAGTATAGTATTATTTTATCTGTGGTATGTAGTAACGTTGCTTATCTGACGTGATACAATCACCAATTATATCAACTTATTAATTTATACCTCTATGCCAGTGTGTAGTAAATTTCTAAGGAGTTTTTCTGATCTCTGAGCCATGTAGGAGAATGTACAGCATCTCTGCAGCCACGTGTAACAAATAAAGCATATTGTGGTCGGCATGCCATCCTCTGCATCACACTGAAACAAATAAACCTCTAGGTACATCTGAATGTGTCTGAACCCTGACTATATTTTTTTTTATACAACTTGCAATGACAGTTCAAGCAGAAGGCCCACCTGATGTTAAGCAGTAGCCTCTGCCAGGCATTATCTCATGGATCACATCCACCTAGGATGCACCCTGTGTATGCAGATAGAGTAGATAACAGTAATAGTTGCTTACCCTAATAAATAATGATAAAATTGAAACTATGGTGGTTGGGAATCATTTTAAAAAGATAAACGGCTAATTACCACTATTTTTCGTCACTTTGCTGACATTTCATGATGCTGATGAAGAGGCTTCTGAACTCAGTCTCGAAACGTCAGCAAAGTGACGAAAAATAGTGGTAATTAGCCATTTATCTTTTAAAATAATGTTCAGTAGCTTGTTTTTGTTCTTTTTAAACTCTGTGAATGGCGGAACAAGCAGATGGCCCACCTGATGTTAAGCGGTAACCACTGCCTTTAAAAATGCATTACCTCCTAAAAAATAAAAATAAATAAATAAATAATGCTAGACAGTTCACACAACATTATCTAGCCCCAAGCTAAGCAGAGCTTGTGTTATGGGTACTAGACAACTGATATACTTAATATAATAGATATTTTTTATTATATATAGAAAATACCCAGAACACCCTGAACAAATATCTGCAGACCGTACAAATATTTGTTCCGAGGCGGGAATCGAACCCGCAACCTCCTGCGTCGCAGGCGAACGTTCGCCCGTCGCGCCACAGAGGTCGTCAACGGTCACGTCCACCTAGGTCGCAACCTATGTGGCATTGCACTGCACCTGCCACCCTGAGACATAAAGATGAACAGTCTCGTATGCCGTTTATTTCACCAGCACCCATACCTTTCAAACTGGAACTCAGCAATGCGAGCACTACTACTTTCCAAATAGCTAACAGAGCTAGCTAGTTTTGCTAGTATGGTGGCAGCTAGTACTTACCCGAACAAACTATCACAAAAAAGCTCTACTACTACTATATCTTGGTATATTGAGATGTAGACCAGGGTTGCATTACAATATGGCTGCACACAAAATGGGGTTTGGGACGGCAATGCGACTGGGGTGTAAGCTACCCCCGTTACCACTCCCACCCCTAGAATATGGATAGTTTTTAAGAAAATAGAGTTTAGAGTTAGGGGGTTGCTTTAGAATCGTGCCAGACGAACTTGGGCTCTGAAGGGGAGGGTTGAGGTTCTCCTATACAATCCATGTCGATGTCGTGAGGCCGTAATGTAATGCCGACCCCGCTAGCCAAAGAAGATTAGGCGATGCGTACCTGGGCACTAAGAAGTTTCTCGTATATTTCTAGGAGAGTGTCTTCAATGCTGTACTTTCCGATATCGGCTAAGCACACCCTGCACACCTTGCTGCACACGGACTCGGAGGCAGACATTGTTCAGCTGTACACGGTTCTGTTATATGGCAAGCGGGGCGAAGCTATTGTGTATGTGTATTAGTAGTTATGATGACTTTATTGCACGCGGTCACAGACTATTATGATGTGCACGCGGTGAACCGAAACATGCAAGGACAGAAGGAAATCAATATTTGATAACTGCTTCATTCACAAAACCACAGAAACACGTTTAGTGCCCCTTAAAAGTTTTCTGTGCCGTATTATTACCGAAAGAAAAATCAAAACATACGTAGTATTTTCTTTCTCTAACTAATTGTCGGTCATGGACGTAATTCACCAATAAGTCCATGGTGTCGGCCGATGTCGAACGGTATATATAGAGGTAGTCTGTGGTCGAACGAAAACAAAACTAAACTATAGATCCACCAACTTATCTGTAGAACCATTTACCTAAATTGTTATATCATCTACATACATTTCATTCTACAGATAAGTTGGTGGATCTCTAAAAGAATCACTAGGATTCTTTAGTCATTGAAAAGAATATATGTTTGATGTTTGAGTCACAGACCATTAGAGAGTGCTTCCATCTCACAGAGGCCCATCAGCGCTAAAAGTGCTTGAAATTCTTGAAAATAGCGCTAGATTCCGCTAGATTGCATAAACAAAATAGCGCAAGAATCTGCTAGCTTGCATGAACAAAAAAAGGCATAGTAGTGAAAAGTTTTTATTTATTTCAATACAAATTGCATTTTTCATCTTAAATCTCAATATTCTCTGGTATTAATATTAATAAATACCTATAATGTCCCTACCCTAAACCTAAGGCATGGAACGGAAGCTAAACTAATTGCGGTGTTGCTGCTTACTTCCTGCTTTTTGCCGAGATTGCGACGTGTTTTTACTAAGTTTGGTCTGTCATAAAAACAAGCTATATTTTCCGCTAGGAGTTACTATTACAATTTCAGCGCTAAATGTCCCAAAAAAGTACTAGAAAGCTAGCTCCGAAAGCGCTAAGGTGGCAGCACTGATTATATGGTTTGAGTTTACCTTTTGTAAAAAAAAACTCTATGGTCGAAAATACGTAGAACACTGCTTGTCTGTTGTCAAAAATGTAGGTACAATTCATGGACGTAGTTACTACGTCCATGGTACAATTTGATATTTTTTGTTTAGTTATTGTATAGAAATATTACAGACTAGCGACTCGCCCCGGCTTCGTACGGGTAGCCCCCGGTGAACCCCCCCCCCCCTCCTACCCTTCTTCCCCTATGTCAATCTCCTGGTTCTAAGCTACCTCCCCACCAATAATCAGCCAAATCGGTTCACCCGTTCTTGAGTTATAAGTGGTGTAACTAACACGACTTTATTTTATATAATTTCTCCCGTTTTTTACACATTTACCACTATATCTTTGCTCATATTGGTCGCTGCGTGATGCTAGATAGCCTATAGCCTTCCTCGATAACTGGACTATCCAACACAAAAAGAATTATTCAATTCGAACCAGTAGTTTCGGAGATTAGCGCGTTCACACAAACAAACAAACAAACAAACAAACTCTTCAGCTTTATAATATTAAGTATAGATAATACAGATATACCTATGTCTGTGAGAAATATAATCAAAAACACTATGAATAAATAACGCGATCTTGTACAACACCATGGATGTAGTAGTACACAGAACACCTTTCCTACAGACTACTAAGTGATACTCATGGAACTTATACCGGAAATAATTTTTACTTTCTCACACAAAATACATTTGCTTTCTTCAATATTTTTTACAGATGATGACAAGATGACAAGATTACAAGATGGCGCCTGCCATGGAGTATTTATTTTTCTATGGTTGGCACTATTCCCAACGCAGGCTAACCACAGACTAAGAGTATAACGCAGGTGCCATCTTACGGTGAACGAGCTGTAGAACTAATTTAAAAGTTCTGCTTCTCCACGCCAGATAACGCAACTAGTTTTCTACATTTTTATGTTCAATCTCCATCCGTTTGTGAATGGTTTTCCAGAAAAAAGTGTAGGAAGGGGAAGGGAAGTGGGTCCTAGCAGCTACAATTTGGGTCGAAGAAATGAAATAAAGTTGTTCTTATTATTTTTAATTCAAGTTACAAAATCAGTAAATATCAGGCTTCCTATAATTATCCACGAACTATAGAAGTGGTATAGTATGTAGGGTGAGGGTAGAAAATGTCTTAAAAATGGAATAGACAGAAAGCAATGAAAAAATAAATAGATATACTTAACATAAAATTACCTGCTAAAATATTTTCAGTCGTAATATTTACACTACAAGAATGACCTAGGTACTATCTACTTTACAAACTACTCGTACAAACTAATTTTGGCTGTGGCCACAATCCAAAATTCATAATCAATCATAAGCTAAGAAAATCAGGTGGAATCAAGTAAAGAGTTCCTGTATTACCTATTTACAAGATTTCACCACAAAAAAAAACGTTTTAGTTCAACTTTTGACGGCGCTAGATGGCGCGACTAATGGAACTTAAAACATTTACCCAGCTTTTACCCGATACAATCTACGAATGTTTTTGTTTACACCGTAAAATTATTTACACCGCAGATAAAAGGTAACAACTCAAAAAAAAAAAAACAGTTGGGATGATCATTATAGATGTTAAAATCATTGCTCGCTAACCACTAGCATCGTCACAATCATCAAAGATGGATGTAATACACTCTCTCTGCACTAACACTATTTCCACTATTTGAACACAGTCTTTAGCACCTTTCTATAGAATGTCTTTGCTAGTTTTGATGCATTTACCTCTGAAACAGATTTCTGTTTCATGAGACACTTCTGTCGACATCGACGTACTCATTACATTGTCATTCATATAAACTGACTTTGTAGTCTCTTCTCTAGGAGCCTCTGTAACTTTACTAGTGGTTTCTACTCGTTCTACATTATCAATAACTTCACTAGCTTCTGTTATTTCGTCAGGTATGTAACTGCTTTCTGTAGGACTCTCTGTCATTTTAGTATTCATTTCGGTAGTGATTTCTATTTCGGCCTTTGTTTTGTTTTTGGCAGTAACATCACTCTTATCTTCGGAAGTGACACCGAATAGATAGTCCATGAAACTGAAGCTCTCAACTTTGCTGATATTTTCCTCTTTGACAGTTGTGGGCTCTGTAGAAGTGTTGATCATATCATCAACGGTAGTACCTGGAGAGCCAGTTCCCAGATCAGCTTCACCAGAACTGGTATACTTGTCTGTTCGTATTTCTTCATCCGCTACTGTTGTCGGGTTTTCTTCGTTCTTCTCAGTTTTAGATGCTATTTTTGCTATGTCCTTATATTCTACATTCGATTGAGCTTCTTGGTCTTCACTACTGAATATATCTTTGATGAACTGGAATGTAGGCTTATACGTCGTCACGCCTATCCTAGGTTTCTCAAAGTTTGATTTCTCGTGAGACTGTCTTAGTGGTTGTCCTAATCTGTTGACTGTATTGGGATAGTATTGTGATTCGGCCACTTCTATTGATTCTGTGGAGACGGGACGGACCTTGACCTTCTTCCAGAACCCTCGACGGTGATTCGTGCTTGATTCTTCCTGTAAACGGAAATAACATGTTTGTGTTTCAAGTGTGGTTTCAGGTGTCATTATATAGTGGAACGGAAAGCGCTTTGAATACTGAGGAAAAATTCTCAGTATTCAGAGCGCGTACTTTTCAACCGACTTCAAAAAAAGGAAGTGTTTTTTTATTGTTTGTTACGTCATAGTTCAGTGATTTTGAACCGATTTGAAAAATTCTTATTTATTTGACACGATATACTTCAAGATTGGTTACATTGTCATAAAAATCTGGTTCTGATGATGGGATCCATGAAGAATTGACGATATTATAGGCACACATAGTATAGTGATTTAGGTATTTTCACCAACAAGTCAAACATGGCATTCAGAAAGTATCATTTGGTTTAGTGGAACTGATAAAGAAGACTAGAGATGGCCATTGGAATTCCTCAATGAAAAGTATTTCACGGGTGGCGTTATGGGTGACTTTCCGACATCCGATTGAGCTGAAATTTGGTATACCAGTCAAGTTCCCATGACAATACAATATGATGGTGACAGCGAGCTGATTTGATGATGGTGACAGAAGGTGGACAACTGAACTCCTCGATGGATAAAGTAGACTGACCGTGTTTAGGCTCATTTTCATCAGCACACGGGTCCTATAAATATTCCTAAATATTATAAAATCTTGTATTGGGGATAAATTCCTAACTTTGGAAGTCGGTTTTTTTCTTAAAGAATTATCTTTAATTAACTTTCTCGTCCGTTTCCTTGTTTGATTGTCTGGAATCAAATCTGACGTTCGAATTTTTGAGCACTTCCGGTAGGTATCCGATTGAGCTGAAAGGCATAGGTACCTGTCAAGTTCCGATGATAATACAATACTATTGTGACAGCGAGATCTGATGATGGGGAAAACGAAACACGTTGATGGTTAATAGGTATTAAAAGTTTTTGAAAAGTGTTTTTTTTTAATATAATATCTTAGTTCTATAACGCTTTTGAAATTCACGCATGCGGCGCGAGATTTAAATTTTTTAGTGTTTTTTGCCCATTACAGCTCATTAACACTTCTTCAGATATTGAAAGTTAAGTTCGCGAGAACTAGGAGACTTAACACACATGTTTTAATTGATAGTATCTCATGAATATCATAAGTTTAGGTACGATACCCCCAAAAAAAACAAAAAAACACTGTAAAAATGTAAAAATGTAAAAATCGTAGTTGATGATGATGAGCTGTAATGAGCAAAAAACACTAAAAAATTAGATTTTTGCGCCGCGAGCGTGAGCGTCCACCTTAAAGGCATACACACTGTTTCCCTTCATCATCATCGTCATCATCATCAGTTATATTAAGACGTCCACTGTTGGACGAGGCCTCCCCCATAGGGGGATCCCAATAGGGGGTTTGCCATAATCACCACGTTTGGCAGGGTTGGTGATTGCAGTATTGGTGTTGAGGTCTCAAGTGTATGGTGTTGCCCATCCCCTGGCGTAATCCTAGATTTTACGTTATCCATTGGAGGAGACAGAGGGGTTTATTCCAAGGCCAGACACACCACGCTAAAGAAAAATTTGCTGTAGCCAGAGCATGTTTTGTGAAAATCTTACCTCATTTGTCTGAGTAGCATCTTCACTCGTAGGCTCCATCGTTGTTGCTTCCTGTTGAATCGGTGTCGTTTTTGTATAAGTATCTCCTGACGTGATTATCCTTTCCGGAGGAATCTCTCCAATCTCCCCGCCCTTATGCTTCATCACATTGCTTGAATACTCGTCTTCGTCCTGTTCTTCTAAACTCTTCATAACTTCTTCAAGCATACTTTCAAATGTGGACATGCTATCGCCAGTATCACTTTTTGTTACTTTGCTCTGTTCAACTAAAGCTTCCAGTGTGGGTGGAATATCTGGAATCTTTTTATTATTTCTGTTATTCGTCGCTGGAGTCACAGAGAAAAGAATATCTTCAAATTCGTTACTGGCCGTTATTATATCAAGATCGCCTCTGTCTGATCTTCTTTCTGTGGTCGCAAACTTTTGGTCATCAACAATGTCGTTAGGGTTATAGGGCTTGAAGGAGTCGGTGGAAATTTTATCAGACCAAATATCTGATTCTGGTTCAGCGTATTTCGGTCTGTTGTAAGAGTAGTTGGAGTCTTGGTCTTCAGATTTTTCTGGTTCAGGTTTCTTATTGTATCTCTCAGATAGTCTTGGCCTGGGACTGTATCTGGTGTACAAAGTTCTGGTTGTAGTCGAAGTATCAATCTGAACTTCCGGTTTTTCTGTGGGCTTTTCCGTAGCAGGCCGTCTTCCTCTGAATCTGTTTTTTACTTCATACTTGTTTCTGCTGGTAACTGCTCTGTCTGATCCTTCAGTGGTAGAAGTTGTGTAAGAATAGCTTGGTCTTCTTCTACGGATCTGACCACGCTTTGTCGTCACTTCTTGAGTGGAGGTTGCTTCTGTAGTTGGCTCAGGCTTGTACACAGGGTGCTTGTAATCGCTCTCATGGCGTCCATGGACCTGCTTGGTCTTCAAATCAGCTTCGATTTCATCGATTCGCATTGTAGTTCGTCGTTTGTCAAAAGCTGGTCTGTATGTTACTGGTCGACGTCTTTCAGTCTTAACTCTTGGAGATTCTGACGATGCTTGTTGTTGGTATTGTCTGATTACTCCTGGGCGGACTCTGACTCTATTATATGAAGGCGTGGTTTGAACAACATTTTCTTCTTGTTCTTCTTGGCTTACAACTGTGGTGACTTCTGGTTCTGATGTAGTGGTCTCATGCCGAGAATACTCACTATTAATAAAATATCTTGAGCCGCTTGGTTCACTAAGAGTTACCGATTCAGAAGCATAAACAGTTTCTTCTTTTGGAACGGTAGTTTGTTTTGCATAGCTTTCTGTAACAGTTTCTTCATATAACTCTGACGGGGAAATGCTGCTCTTTGACTGATGAAATTCTTCATTAAATAATTCTGGTTCATAAGAAGTTTCTGTTTGGGCGCTAGTAGTTTTTAACGGGAATACAGGAATATCTTCTTCAGAGTTCGATTCAAAATTGAAAGGCCTTACAGAATGAGTTTTTTCATTGGTATACGCATTTTCTGTGTCTAGGTTTTCTGTCACATACTCTTCGTTCTTGGTTGAAGGTATTTTGAGGCTGGGTTCAGTCATGGCTTCAATGTCAACTGTGCTCATTCTTTCTTGGATGGTTACTGGATAATTCTGGTGGAGGACATCTCGTTGATAAGCTAAGTCTTGATCTTTCTTGCCATGTGTCTTTCTTTTTTCTTGCTCATCACTTTCATTAGGTCTATATTGGATACGTCCCCTAGTCCTAGTTCTGGTCGATTTGGTTGTACTTTCACCACTGCTGTAGTCGATAGGTTTCCTTGTAGGCTTTTCAGTGGTAATTTTGTTAGGTTCATATCTTCTGGTCGGCAAAGGTCTCCTTTCTCTCAACGGCCTGCGAGTGACAGCTCTTGTACTGTATTCACTGGATTCTGATCTAGGCGTGGTCGTGTATCGTGTACGATTTCTCGTTTTAACTGGCCGTTTAGTTGTTGTAGTTGTTGAAGTAGTTGAAGTTTTGATTTCTTCATCGTAGCCAGTTTCAAATTGTGTGTAATCGTATCTTTGTTGGTTATCATTTTCATTCACTGTAGAAACTTTTCCATCCTGTGTTATGTTTTCATTCACTACTGGAGCTTGAGTGTCTTGGCTTTCTGTGTATTGAGGAGGACTGACTTCAGCAATGTTGTCGTTTTTGACAGGATTGTAAGATTCAGCAGTTTCAGTTTTAGTAGTGTATTCATTTGAGTCGTAAGTCGGGTATCTTTGAGATTGGCCTTCAGACGCATAGTGAATTTCAGGGCTGTAGCTTTGCACGTAGTTTGGCGAAGTTTGTTGTTGGTTCGTCTTTTCTGTTACCACCTCTTCCACTTTAGTGGTAGTCGTACTAGGTTTAGGCGGTACTGGAGTAGGATTTTCTACGGTTCCAGAAGTGGCTGCTGGTTCTTTGTTTTCCTCTAAGTACGTATGATATGCTAATGGAGTACTGAAGTGGAATGCCTGGTTTATCGAATAGGGGTTGTGGGTTTCAAGCAGTTGACTCGGGTACGTCGAAGGTGGTTTAGTCGTTGTTGTCACAGTAGTTCTGTGAGTCGTAGTGGTTTCTTTCGTTGGTGCCATATAAGGTTTGACAGGCTCTTGAACTGGGTAGCTGTTTTGAGTAGCAAAGTTATACTGAGCTCCAGGGTTGTTCAGGAAATAGTTTCCTGGTTTGATAGGAGCAACTTGAGGTTCATTTATTGGCTTAAATGTAGATACAGATTGAGGTTCGAAAGAGTAATAGTTTGATTGGTAGTTCTGTTGGTTATTATTGACCTTAGGTGGAGGAGCAGCCGTGCTGTAGAAACTGACAGTCGGTTTATGAGTTATAGGCTTCTGTTCTTGCCTGTATACGCCTGTGTAGTAGTTTGGTTGTACATTTTCTGTCGAAGGACCTTGAGGCGTTGAATCTCTAATCTGTGAGTTAATGACAACAGAGCCGACATGAGGAGATGGGAAGGGAATTTTGGCAAAACCTTGAGGAGTGTTGTAGCTTAGTGGAGCGACGAAGAAAGGTAGCTGGCGGAGTTTCTTGTCAGAGTTTTCGATGTTGGATAGATAGGGCAGTTCAAACTTGACGTATCTGTCTAGGGGTTGTAAAGATGAGGGTCCAATGAAGACTTTTGGAGCATTTAGAGGGTTGACGGAATCCAAAACAGGAACAGAACTAGCATGTTTTAGGGAGTTGAGGACATCTCTAACTTTGATTTGATTATTTCCACTTGCTTCTTCAGTCAGGAATATAGCTAGTGGAGGCTGATGGGGCTTCAGTTTCTTAGGTTTCGGAGTCGTAGGTGGAGCGGTAGGGAACGGGCTTGCCAGGGTTGAGAATTTCGGTACTTGATCTATATCTTTCAACTGTGTGTTGAAGTCGGTAAAGTAGTTGGATAAGTTGTCTACGTGCTTTGGAATAGGTTTTTGAAGTTCTGGTGCTTGCTTGTGTGGTCTTTGAGCACCTGGGGAATATAAATCTATGTTCATCATTTGTGAGCTCGTGAGTGGACTTCTGAAGTTGAACTGTCCTCTGTTTAAGGATTCTAAGGGAACGTAGAGTAGCTGAACTTCTTCCCTTTCAACTTTAGGGCTGCTTTGCTGTTCCGGCTTGATCATCTTCTCATAACTTTCAAATTTGATCTTCTGCAGTGACTGGGGTCTGTTCTTCTGGTTGTAATAATCATTTGAAGAGTTTTCTGCTCGATATCCATCGACAAATTTTATCGCTTCTGGTGTCCTCGGTTGGTTGTTGAAGTTTTTCAATGATGAAACTTTGTTATAAGACTTCACAGGACCTACAGACAACTGAGATGTGGTCTTCGCGAAGTTTTCAAACTTGACAGGACTGGATGGTATAGCCTGTGGTCTTTGTTTCATTTGCGGGATGTTTTCGTACCCAAACTGAGGGGAAATAAACCCTTGGCTTAGCGGGAAGTTGGGCTGTTGGAGACCAAACCTTATACTCTGACCAAAACCTTGTTCTGTGAGGTAGTTCTGAGGAGCTGATGGTACTGACGGAACTGACTGCAGATACAGCTGTCTGTTTGAAGGTGAGTTATAGTAAGCTCTGGATGGGAACGAATCAAAGCCCGTTGGTCTTGAAACCCCCGGGAATGGTTCTGTTAGTATCCTGGGCTCGGCGAATGCTTGACGTTTAACCGGTGGCAAAGGAGGTTCTTTTTCGACCGGTCCGGATAGAGGGACCCAGTCACTGATGTCTGCAGTGTAGGAGCTGATCTGCCGCGACCACCGGGACTGGTCCTGGGCTGACGACGCTGACGTCACTGCCAGGAGGAGGATGACAGCATTCAGTTGGGGCACTTTAAAGTGCGCCATCTGGAAAGAAGAAAGAGGTATCGTTAGTTAACAAAAATTTCCAAAGTGTTAGTGGGAGTCTGCAGAACAAAGATTTAGGCTCCCTCTCCAACGAAGGCAGTAAACCGCGCGCCATCTCGCTTGCACATAAATGTAGTTTTGTATTTTATACGATTCAAACAAAAACTTTCCCAAAACAAAACTTAAACATGCCTTCTTTATATTTAAATTATCATAGTCTGAATATCTTATTTTAAGTATCCAATACTTTAAACCAATTATTTAGGTAGTACGACCTAATTAGTCTTTTTGTTTAGTATATTACTTTTGGAGTTTCTTCGTTTTCTATTACGAAATGATCAAATTGGTTGCATTGTGTGTTGAAGTTTGATTTTATTTGTAGATCTGCTTTTACAGTATGTCTATATCTAACTTATTTCGGTTTTTTGTCCACGTATTCGTAGAGGAATACGTGGAACACACAAAGAAAAAAATCCTTTCGGCTTGGGCATTAGACACTGGGACGGAAAATACGTATTGTATTATTTTTAGCAGATTATAGTTTTCATTTCCAATTTTCAGGAGCACTTCCACACTTCTTATCCTCTATAATTTTCACCAGGAGAGGCTGAATTCTTCATTATTAGGTAGTTTATTTTTCTTCATTATTCTTATTCATTGAATTAGGTAGGTATCTGTAGTTTTGATACCATATTGCACAAATCCTGGCTTATCTGTGACATCGCGCGAACCACGCGAAATAAAGGACAAAGTATTGTCCTTTATTGAAGATTTCAAATTAGAGGACAATGTCAAGTTTTGGGTCTGAAATAGAGAACGTCCTTTAAAATAGAGTACGTCTGGCAACCCTAAGTACACCCCTTCCAATCAAGAAGGTAGTAGTAGAGCTTTTGTGTGAAAGAGTTCGTCCGGGGAAATACTACCACTATACCTATTTCTGCCGCAAAGCAGTAGTGCTCGCATTGCTGTGTTCCGGTTTGAAGGTTGCCGGTGAAAATACAGGCACATGAGACTTTTCATCTTTATGTCTCAGGGTGGCGGGCGCAGTGCAATGCCACATAGGGCGCGTCCTAGGTGGACGTGACCTATGTAATGCACTGTTCATAGGCAGAGGGTAGGTACCTACCGCTTAACATCAGGTGGGCCATCTGCTTGATCTGTCATTCCAAGTTATATAAAAAAAACTTTCCGCTAACGTTTGAATAACCATGAACACAATAATTTCTGGTCAAAATGAGATCGATCGAAACTAGGTCACCATGAGCTAACTGAGATGTGTAACGATCTCGCAAGCGTCTATGGTAAGCATGGCCTTTCCTAATGATGCAACAATAGCCCTTATTGCGACAGGAGATAAGTATAGCTTTGCAAGAAGCGTGGTCAAACGAACGATTGCTATTAGTTCACCATCGGACAATTAGAACATGGGTCCATCGGGCAGTTCTCGTTCTGGCCGGAAAATATGGTTTTACTTAAATTCTTATTCATCAAAGTCAAAGTCAAATGTATTTTATTCATTGAAAACACAAGGATCATTTTTAAACGTCTTATAAAATAAATTTACTCCTGTTCCAATGCGACCAAACCTAGATCACTTTTACATCACTTTTACATTATAAGCAGGACCACAGAATATACAAGCAGAACCGTGTTTAACTTATCGGAGGCCCTGATGGGCACTTTATGATAATGGGCCCCTATGACTGTGATATGCATTGGCGTAGCAAAACTTTTGGTATTCAACTTTCAGGTTATTAGGTCGAAAAGAGTGCAGCAAAATGATACTTAAATCTGTAATATATGTATCTTTATCTCCCTATAAGCCCGGGAAGGGGGTATTCTACCATGGCGAATATCTTTAGATCAATGAGTTTACAAAAAAATAAGTTTTTATTCATGAAATGCCTCGTAAAAAACCAGAAATTCTTCCAGAAAATCCTGAAATTCCTCCAGAAATGCACAACATGAGGCAGCCCTGCGTAAGGTACCGTAACGTCCTCGTGTTGTGCTAGGTACATTTCTGGTAGAATTTTAGGATCTTTACGAAGCATTGGATGAATTAAAATTAAAAAAATTAAAAAGTCTTATTAATGTTGTATGCCATGACGTGTAGAATACATATTAAGATACACCGTGTATAACAGCGAAAAATCTGTGTTATTACGAAATAATAATATTACTACTTCTAAATTATAATAATAAGAAAGAAGTAGCGTGATATTAACGGCGAGCGGAGCGAAAAATTATGCGACTTCAGCTCGAAAAAAATGTGCTATTGTGCGCAAGCGTTGGATAGGCCTTCCAGCCCCCGTGAGGTCGGGGGGCCTTGGGCACAGGCCCCGTATGCCCTTATGGTAAAGACGGCATTGATTATAAGTAATAAGTAAATTGAGTAACAAACAAACATCCCAACTTTCTCGTACAATATTATTAGCATTACATGAAAACCATATAATTCTATAAACATTAGAGTTTCCTCGTAATGTTGCGGTGAAACTATTATCACAGACTTTCACTGCAATCTCTGAATCAATAGAGGAAAATCAGTCATAAAGCCTTAAGTTTTCGTAACAAGCGTTTTTTTTTATAACCTATGACCTCAACATAAAAATGCATTATTTAGATCACTAACTACACACACCTTCTAATCAAGGTAGTAGTAGGTAGTAGGTAGAGTTTTATTGTGAAAGAGTTCGTCCGGACAATTACTAACTCCATACTCCATACCTATTTCTGCCGCAAAGCAATCAATATTCAATAGTCAATAGTATTTTATTGGTAAAAAAATCAGATTTTAAACGTCAACGTCAATGTACAATTTTTCCTACATTAAGGGACATTACATGTAAGGGGAATAGTAGGGTTATTGGATTAGTAGAGTTATTGACTAAAACATTCACACAAAAAAAAGTAGTGCTTGTATTGCTGTGTCCCGGTTTGAAGGGTATATAGTTGGTGAAATTACAGGTGAGACTTTCATCTTTATGTCTCAGGGTGGGCGCAGTGCAATGCCGCATAGAGTGCGTCCTAGGACGTGACCTGTGAGGTAAAGGTAGAGGTTACTGCAGGTGGTTCATCAGATTGTTACGTCATACACATAGTAAAAAAAAACAGTCTTTCGACGGCTAGTTGACGAACATCCTACCCTCTTAGATAACCATTCAATACATTATATGTACAAACAAAAGAACTGACTAACAGACACTCATTGTTTGTGCTATTAGCGAGTGAAAGTCTTTTAGTTCATTGGAAATGCTCTTGGGAAAGTGCTAAGTACCTACCTACAGGCGTGCCGGCCCTAATCGCGTGCTTATCTTTTAATTTTCTAGGAAATGCGTAAACAAAACCACGTGTGGTATTAATGAAAATGATATACTAAAATGCTAAATTCGCAAGTGTAATCAGTGCGTGTTGCCAGTGACTTACGGCACTATGCCGTGGCCACGTAGAAAAGTTCACATAAAAACAAATAAAAAAAAAACGATTTGTTTTCTGTAATTAAATTGTTATTAATTAATATCATTAATATTTCGCAAAAGCAGGTGTCGCTATAGATATGTTGATGAGCTGTGATTAGCAAAAACACAATAATGTTTGAATTTCGCGACTCGAGCTAAACGCTCCTCCAGTATTTTATAGTAAAATCTACAGTTTATAAGGAAAAAAATTACCTATGTTAATCTTCATCATATTTCCAAGAGAAATGATCCATACAGCCCAAAATACGATTTCCATATTTTTTTTAGATAAAAAGCAATCGTGGACTCTACAAACATACATAGACACACGCCTTTTTCCCCGAACCGAAGGGGCAGGCAGAGCTTCAAATGGGCCTCTTTGCACCGTGGGTTACACCATAATATGCGCTTATACAAATACAAATGTTTATTGCGTTTCCAAAAGATACTTAATTTAAAAACAACGATGAAATCTCCTTTTAAGTAAAAAATACTTGTCATAGGAGATCTCGCTCTTGCTTAGGTCTAATTGTATAGTTACCAACTACTTTTACATGGTGATATAATACTAATAAAGATTTGAAAAGAACATAAAATATACCTAGGTGTACTATATGTATAGGTGTGTAATATAATATAATATAATATAATATAACTATGAAAGGGTGTGTAGTGGATGTTGTGTGTGTGTGTGTGGGGGGGGGGTATGTGTGTGTGTGTGTGTGTGTGGGTATGTGTGGGTGTTTGTGTGGTTGTATGTCTGTGTGTGTGTGTGTGTGTGTGTGTGTGTGTTTTGGTGGGTGTGTATCCCTATCAGTGGGAGGGCTCTCCTGTTACCACCAGTCTCTTAACAGCTTATAACGTAAATATCTCTGTTACCTATCAACGTACATTGAAAAAATTAATAAGAGTAGCAAATAATATTATTTTAGAGGGCATAGTAGATTTATATTTTGTCACTATTCTGCATTGAGGTAATAATGTGTATGCTATTCTGTCACTTTCTAACTTACCTGAACTTTACTGAGTTAGATAGTGACGAAACGGAATACGGACGGTTGACGGAATTTGGCTGTTGTCTGCCTCTTAATATTTGTATAACTTATTGTACTATTATTTATTCTGTGGTATAACATGGATAACACCATTTTATAATGGCAGCCTTGTAATAGATCAAGTGCCATTCTCCTTTGTTTGTACTACTACAAGTGACATTTATATTATCGAGATCTTGTTTTGCAATGTACACGCAGTTTATAAATAGTGGCATGTTAGATAAACACTGATGTGCAAGTTGAAGTGGCAATGGGCAGGCCATATAGCTCGCAAAACTAACTACCGTGGGGGGATAAAGGTTCGCGACCAATTCCTAATCTTCAGTGTGATTTACATGTGGGACGCGCTGTCGCCTCAAGAATTTGGGACTAGAATTTTTGGGCCAGGAAGTCAGACATAGTCTGTGTCGCGGGGAGTGTCTGCCAACTTATCAGTTCAGTTGAGAGCGTCGCTAGTGCAGCCATTTTGGAAATTTAACAAAAAAGGGGGAGTTAAAATACAGGATAGAGTCATTAGAACTATAGAAAAGGTTAAAGTATTAGTATAAGTTTTTGAGAGCTTCTTGTTTCAACCAAATAACGTTCAACCCATTTAGGTACCTGGGTATTCATATAGTATCAACCCATTTAGGTACCTGGGTATTCATATAGTATCAACCCATTTAGGTACCTGGGTATTCATATAGTATCAACCCATTTAGGTACCTGGGTATTCATATAGTATCAACCCATTTAGGTACCTGGGTATTCATATAGTATCAAACCATTTTATTAAATTTATATTCTTGTTTCAACCTAATCCTAAAATACGGGTCACAATGAATTTGTATACTGGTATTAAAACTATAATCATCATCAGTTGTGTATAAGTTGTTTGACGAAGGCTGCGAGTTCGATTCCCGCCTCGGAAGAAATATTTGTAAGATCTGCAGGTATTTTACTATGTATAATAAGAAATATCTACTCGTATCTATGTAATGTATTGTATTAAGTATACCTGTTCAGATAACTAGTTCCCATAAGACAAGCTCTGCTTAGCTTGGGGCTGGATAATGTTGTGTGAACTGTATAGCACTATTTATTTATTTATTGTAATCGGCTTTAGTTCCAATTTTTTCCACATGAACATATAAGTTGGTGGCTGTAAACGCAATGAGCTGTTTCTTAGAACAGCTGACAGTAACTTCATTCAACTTTTAGTACCTGATATACAGCACCACAGTTTCGTATTGTGTGTCTGTTTATTCCTTAGCTCGTGTTCGATTGAGTGCTGTTGTTGAGGAAGTGATCAGATATCCAGCGCAACAGAAATCCGAGAGATGGTTAAGGTTGCGCCAACGCAGAAATCTTCATACAAAAAAAAAACAATGCGCCGCACGAAAGAGCAGTTTTTGTAGAATATCTCGTAAAATATCGATAATTTTACCAAACACCTGCAGTAAACCCTCGGCTTTGTTGTATTTATCTAATTTTTTACCCAATAATATACACCATTATAATAAACAATCAAATCTAGCCAAAAAAATAGTCGTAACTTAGTTTTTTTTTTCTATCGAGAAAATATTGTCCAATAATGTTTCTGGTATAACACGTACAGTGATCCCTCGGAATTATAATGTAGTCTCCACACATATATTTATTATTTGAATATTGTACTTGATTTAGTTTGTTAAAAATCAAATCTAAGATTTTGCGGCATACCCTTTTGTATCGTATTATTTTATCTGTGCTCTTACTAATCTTTATTTAACAACCTTAAAATTAGTTTTACAATATTAAAATAAATAAATAAATAATGCTGGACACAGTTCACACAACATTATCTAGCCCCAAGCTAAGCAGAGCTTGTGTTATGGGTACTAGATAACTGACATACTTAATACAGTACATTACATTTTTTTTTTATTATACATAGAAAATACCCAGAACACTCTGAACAAATATCTGTAGATCGTGCAAATATTTGTTCTGAGGCAGGAATCGAACCCGCAACCACCTGCGTCGCACACGAACCTTCGCCCGCCACGCAACAGAGGTCGTCAATATTAAATATAGGTAGTTTAGACATCTATACAAAGTTATGAACGTTTTTTAATTATTTTATTCATTTCCGTTGTCCACGTTGGCGTGGAATGTTTTTTTATTTATTTTATTATATTCCCACTGTCCACGTTATAACGTGGACAAGCTCAACGTGGATAACAGGAATGAACCAGTTATAAATGATTGTTTTGTTTTCCAGCATAGGCCTCCCCCAGAGTCCTCCAGAGCACCCGATTGTGAGCTTTTATTTTTCCATGTCCTTTCCGCAGATGGGAAGATGATTTTAAAACTACTGGAGGAGTTAACTTAGTACTCGTAATATCAAGGAGCTGTTTATATATCTAGTACACACCTAGGGACGTGGCCACTTCTCACTGACTCAAGGATATAGCCAGCTTTCACGACATGCTAGCTAAATGTCTATAGGAGTCGTGATTACGAACGGAACCTGTTACCAGCGGTCTAGATACAGCCACACTATGCAAACTGGCTAGATACATCGACATAATACATGCCTTGCGATAAATTGTGATATTCTCAGACTAAAAAGGGGGGTGTAACCTAAGAGTAATTTAACATGATAGGAAATATAAAAATCTATTTTATTGACACAGTACAGTTTTTAACCCCCGACGAAAAACGAAGGGGTGTTATAAGTTTGACGTGTCTGTGTGTTTGTGTGTGTGTGTGTCTGTCTGTCCCAACGTAGCTCCCAAACGGCTGAACCGATTTGGTTTTTTTTTTGTTTGAAAGGTGTATTTGTCGGGAGTGTTCTTAGCTTTGTTTGATCAAAATCGGTCAGCCTTTCAGCGTTGGGGGTTTTTTTAATTTTTACCAAATTAATTATTTGTACCCAAAGTATAAGTCCGATCAACCGTTTTCGTTTGCGCAGAAAAGCGCAGACTGATATCCGACAGTAGCCGAACGTATAGTATAGCTCTGTCCCGCTGTATAGCTCTGTCTCGCTCACATCTAAAAGTCTACGGGCTGCGATTTTGCCGCGAAATCGATTAAACTAATAACAGCGCAAGATTTTAGCGCGCGATTGCTATTGGTAGAAAGAAGGTTCTCGCGCTGTAGAAATTGGTCTACGGCGCAGATCGGGCCGACTTATATTTTGGGTAAAACTGTACACCACATTTGCAAATTAATTAGTTAATTGGCTTTAGTGCCTTTCTGTTGTGTATTAATTAGAACAGGTCCAAACAGGCTATAAAAGTCGTAAAACTAATTATCCCAGTTGCTTAACGTCCATAGCACAACACGTGTAATTACCACGGTTCAGTGGCTGGAATGAATGTACGCGCCGCGGTCAATTATGTATCAAATGCATCTGATAACAACTTAATTTTGTAGCAAGTTTTAGTTGAAAAATATATTTTTTAACCGACAGTGTCGTTTTGTTAGTAGTAGAGCAAGAGTTCGTCGGGGAAGTACTACCACCATACCTATTTCTGCCGCAAAGCAGTAGTGCTCGCATTGTTGTGTTCCGGTTTGAAGGGTATGGGGTGCCGGTGACATTACAGGCACATGAGACTTTTCATCTTTATGTCTCAGGGTCGCGGGCGCAGTGCAATACCACATAGGGTGCGTCTTAGGTGGACGTGACCTATGAGGTAATGCACTGTTCATAGGCAGAGGGTACCGCTTTTTCATCAGGTAGGCCATCTGCTTGCTCCGTCATACCAAGTAGTATAAAAAAAAACTTCATAAAAAAGGAGGAAGTTCTCTTTTTTTTCTACTTTTTATTGAATGAAAAGTTTTTTTTATACTTCCGGATTATCTTCTTGGTCCCATTATCATCAAAATCTGGTTCTGATGATGGGATCCATGAGGAAATGAGGGAACTCTTCAAATATTATAGGCACACATTAGCGATTTCGGTATTTACAGCAACAAGTCAAGCATGTGCATTCAGTAAGTGCCATTTGGTGAAGTGGAACTGATGAAGAAGACCAGAGATGGCAAAATCTTGTATTGGGGATAAATTCCTAGCTTCTACGTCGGTTTTTTTTCAAAAAACAAGCTTATGCCAATCTTCTATAGTTTGACGACCTCTGTGGCGTGTCAGGCGAGTAGCCGCTGCTGAGATGCGAAAGGTAGCGGGTTCGATTCCCGTTGCGGGACAAATGTTTGTACGATCTGCAGATATTTGTTCCGGGTGTGGGTGTAACTACTAAGATCCAGAGTCTCGAGCACAGCCGTAAGGTTGCATGCCTTTCAATCTTCTATAGGTTACATTTCGGGGATTGCTCCCAGGAACTTCACGGTCTGATCCCACCATCTCCTTTTCATCATAGGACAAGCAGACACACTGTTCGGTACCATCCTTACCTCATCACTTATCAGTATACCTACCCTTTATTCGTACTAACGTTTCAGTTCTTCCTTTATAATGCGAATTGCTAAGGAGTGGAATACACTACCGTCGTCTGTCTTTCCTGAAAACTATAATCTGGGTCTCTTCAAGGATAGAGTGAATAGGTGCCTTCTAGACCTCTGTGTTCCATCTTCTGCCACATCGTCACTTACCAACAGGATAGGTAAGATAGTGGTAAAACACAGGTCTATCAATGTACAAAAAACCATACGTTTAACGACCACTTTCTTCGCAGTGGGCTAAATAGACCATCTTATTACGTGGCCATTATATAATGAGGAAAGTCTCATCATATTACAACCAATTTATTTTCTCTACATCTTATTATAACATTTTTGACAAATAACTCTCAATTACTCCAAAACCATGTGATTATGAACTCTATTTTTGATTCAGTAGAGCAGAATTTTCTGTGATTGTTGTTGTTGATCATCAACATAATCACTCGACTCGATTTTGGTTCCTATCATCAGGATATGAGAGCAGCAATTTGTTTGTGGGGATAATGGACTTAAAGTATGTTGCAGTAGGATTTTGTGCTCTATCTTCATTGTGTTACAGGTCTAGTAAGCGTAATTAGTGACCATTAAGACGCTGACAAGAGTCATATAGGCTTCACTTAAACTTATTTTTAGCAAAATCCACTCTGTTTATGGCAGTAAAAAAAAACTGAGAGCAGTTATCCTCAACCGATTGAGAGGATATTTTGCATACCTGTCAAGTTCCGATGACAGTCCAATATGATGGTGACAGCGAGCTGATCTGATGATGGAGACGGAAGGTAGACAAAGAAACTCCTCGATGGATAATAGTAGACTGGCCGTCTGATCATTCTGATCAGCACACGGTTACGATCACAAATTTGATATAAGCTTGTATTGAAAAATATATTTTTCACAAAAAGCTTTTTTTTTCTCTTTTGGCACGGGCACTTTTAAACGCGGGCCCTGATGAAACAATTCTTCATGTATCGATACTGACATAATTTGGTTTGTCAGGGCCTTAATGAATCTCCTAGCTTACCCATGCGTGGTGATTCTTTGAGACAAGTAGAGCGTTGTATTTACTAGTATTGTTATGTGGCGGAAATGTTCGTGCCTTTCCATTCTTCGTTTACTTTAGCAGGATTTAGGCTAAAATAGGTTTAAAGGAAACCAAGCCTCAGTTACACCAACGATTTTAATCTCAAATTAGTCACGTTACCCGGACTTGTTTGTAAGATTTGATGGTAAGTATAAGATTTGTCCTGGCTGCTAGCTTACTAAAGGAATGTATTATTACTGGAAGAAAGTGTTAGAAGAGTCAGTCGTGAAAAGCAATGGCAGCGATGAGCTCACCACTTGTCACGTCTATATCCCACGATGGTGCAACCCATGGTGAAAACAGGCCCATTTGAGGCTCTGCCTACCCTTTCGGGGAAAAGGGCGTGTGTCTATGTATGTATGTATGTATTAGTCACGTCTACTAAGTTAAAAAAACGAACTATGATGTCCAAATGGATTAAAAAATCTGGCCTAGTGCGAGGCAGACGCGCGCACAAAGGGTTCCGTACCACAAAAACGGCAAAAAAATCATGTCTGTTGTATGGGAGCCCCCTTAAATATTTATTTTATTCTGTTTTTTAGTATTTGTTGTTATAGCGGCAACAAAAGTAAATCATATGTGAAAATATCAACTGTCGCAGCCTGGTGGATGGACGAACGGACAGCGAAATCTTAGTAAAATAGGGTGCCGTTTTTCCCTTTGGGTACGGAACCCTAAAAACAACTTAAATTGTAAATTTATTTTTAGTTTTTCTGAAAAAGAATGTTTTATAAATAAATTTGCCATTTTGGGTTCTCTGTTTGATCATTATGGATCGACATGATGCATAATTTTATACAAGATTGTACTCGCGAGGTCTACCTTCGCAGAGCTACTAGTCCTAGTAGCTTCGTCTACTAGTTTTATAACTCTGGGAGCTATTAGCCCACTTTTCATTCGTTAATATCCTGGTAGTCGCTTCACTTTTAAATGACTCTACAATTTTCACTCCGACTTGACCATTTTCTAAATGAAAGTCCGAGATATAATCTATGGAACAATATTACGACATGCACTTGAAAATAGACTCTATGTAAATCATCATAAGAGACAGAAATCAAATAAATGTAGTGACAGTACTCATAGTTATTAGGGTTTCGTAGCAAAATGGGAAAAACAGAACCCTTATAGTTTCGTCCGTTTTTCTGTCCGTCTGTCTGTATCAATGAAAACGATAACTGATTGATGCGAGGCGCTACTCCTTAAATTTGGAAGGACATAGTTGTATTCCATGAAGCGTTGAATGAATGAATTGAATGAATGAACGAATGAATGAATGTTGAATGAATTCACAATGGTGAAGTGAAATAACGAAAACAACTTTTGTTTTAAATTAAATCTTAAAAATGAAAACCATAATAGTTCTATGCACTCAAAATACCCTTATGGAAGAAGAGAAAGAAAGAGTGCAAAGGAGAACTTAGGGGTGGCATCCAGGATGTAACTGAACGATGAAAAAAACAGTGCGCCATATGCCATAACATAAGCGTGTACTACTGTATACTCTACTCGTACTACTCTACTACTCTATTCCACTGCGTGTATACTCTAGATAAAATTTTAATACTGCGTGTATACTCTAGATAAAATTTTAAAACTAATATAGTTTTTGTAATTACGTTTTTGTTAAAGTCTAGTTGTTGAGATATGCCATTCGAAGGTAGTAAAAGGTGTCTAACTTTTCAAGTAGGTAAAAGGTATTTTTTTTGTTGAAAAGTATATTTTTCAATAGGTCAAGGTTTTCTGAAACTAGTGATCATAACCATGTGCTGAACGAAATGAGCCTAAACACGGACAGTCTACTATTATCCCTCGAGGAGTTCCGTTATTCACCTTCCGTCTCCATAATCAGATCGACCCGCTGTCACCATAATATTGTATTGTCATCAGAACTTGACAGGTATGCAAGATTTCATCTCAATCGGTTGAGGTTATCTGCTTTAAAATTCAGTTGCAAGATTTTACGCGACCATTCCTACAGACATTGCAAGTTAAACAAGCTTGTAAAAAGTGTCTAACTTTTCAACTATGAGTTAAAAAATTGTGAAAACCAAAAATTTTAAGAAAAAAAACCAATCAAACTTCTTAAATAAGATGCATTGTGTAGTTTTTTGATGAGTCATGTTTAGTTAATATTCAATTGAATTTAAACAGGGAATATTGATTCCGACTATTGAGCTCTTCACTATGCGTGGTTCGACTCGCACTTGGCTAACTATTTTTTGTAAAGTTGGTATGTAAGTAAATGACAGGTAGAGTGCGGTCAGTCAAGTTTCGGGATTGAACTGTATGAAACAGGTTTTGAGATTTAGGTGTGACGATTATGGAATTTGTGAAGCAAGTTGCATTGTATTGGAATGGACATAATAGTGGGACAAATGGAAATTAAAGCGATAATAGAGCCAAAACTTTAATAAGACCTATCTCTGAAAGCAAACTTCTCATTAAAGGGTGGCCTAAATAATAAAATAAACATATAATAGGTATATTATAGTCAAGAATAAAAAAAGTTTTATTTCTTTGAATTGCTGTTGCTTTTGAAAGGAAAAAAAATAAGATTTCCTATGGCTTACACATGGACATGGACACTCACGCAGGAGGCTGTGTACAGGATGAGAGTTGCACAGAGAGCCATGGAACGCGCCATGCTCGGCATCAAGCTTATAGACCGTGTTCTCAGCATAGAGATACGAAGTCGAACGAAGCTCAAAGATGTTGGGAATCGTATAAAGGAACTAAAATGGAGTTGGGCAGGACACCTGGCAAGACGAGGTGACGATAGGTGGAGTAAAGCGCTAACTGAATGGCGCCCAAGAACTGGGTACAGAAACGTTGGTCGTCCAGCAGCGAGATGGGCAGACGATATCGCATGCGTCGCGGCCGAACCTGGAAGAGACTGGCACGGGGCCGGGAGGAATGGCACAGGCAAAGAGAGGCATATACTCAGCAGTGGGTGAAGTCAGGCTGTGGATGATGATGATGATGGTTTACACAAAAAAGCCTACTGCTTCCAAACGCCTCGAGCGATTTCAATGTTTATTTCACAATGTTAAAGGCAATTTATATATTTATAATAACATAATTTTACATTTTGGAAATAATTATTTACATGAGACAGTTGCGGTTTTTCGTGATTTTAGCTCACTATTTGTTTCGCGTGCTCTGTTCTGCCCCGTTCTTACTTACCTGAACTTTACTGAGTTAGATAGTGACAACATTTGGGGTGACTAATCACCATAACTGCCATAGAAAGTGTTTCGCCTTCGTCATAGCGCACATCGGAAACCAATCTTCGCTAACATACATATTTAGCTAAACCACTCTCGCTTCCGGAGAAGTGGTTTACCGCCATATAACCATAGACTATGGTGTGTTATTTATGTAGATTGTTGTTGTCTTCTGTAGTTTATGGTCAAATCACTTTCTTTAGCAAGTTTACGTCATTATGGTTGTAAATCGTCAGTTGTAATATCCGCTGCTATATACAGGGCGTCCCAAGACTATGCGACATGAAGGGAACGTACCTAAAATATTGTAGATAGGATATTTTGCTGAAAGGAGACTTTATTTTATTTTTAAAACTAAGTAATACTGCATTCAATGATTTTCTAAAAATTACTTGTGTCGTCTGGATATCGAACCGACTTAAAATGTGAAAAAAAACACTCGTATTTTTTTGATGCCAATTGGACAAAAAAAACCTCTTTATTAACATAGTATCTAAAACAAATATTAAAATATCTTAAAATAATTCATTTTTATTTTAATTTTTCATTTAAGTCGGTTCGATTCCCAGACGGGGCTAGTAATTTTTAGAAAATCTTTGTACGCAGTATTACTATGTTTTAAAAATAAAATAAAGTCTCTTTTCAGCAAAATATCCTATCTACAATATTTAAGATACTTTCCCTTCATGTCGCAGTCTTGAGACGCCCTGTATATATTCTCTCATAGGAACAGTCTTGAATCGCCTTCATCGTCCACCACATTCTTGCATGTTTCGTATATTTTTTAGTGTAGGTATCCTCATTATCAGAAGGTAGACATCCAAAAACCGTCAATTGCATACCTAAATACTAAGAATTATGTTTTTTTTGTGGCGTGGTGTTTCTGACCTAAGAACAGACCTCCGTCTCCTACCGTGGATGTCGTAAAAACTGAACTTGAGATTACCAGGTGTGGCGTGGTGTGTCTGGCCTAAGAAATCCCTCCGTCTCCTCCCGTGGATGTTATAGAAACTGAATATGAGATTTCCCGGTGTGGCGTGGTGTGTCTGGCCCTGGAAATAGTACCCTCTGTCTCCTCCCGTGGATGTCGTAAACACCGAATAAGAGATTACCAGGTGTGGCGTGGTGTGTCTGGCCTACAGATATAGATATCAATATCTGTGGTCTGGCCTAAGAATAGAATCCTCCGTGTCCTCCCGTGGATGTTATAGAAACCGAATATGAGATTACCCAGTGTGGCATGGTGTGTCGGACCTAAGAATAGAACCCTCCGTCTCCTCCCGTGGATGTCGTAAAAACCAAATATGAGATTACCCGGACTGCTAAAAACAACATTACATTCTTTGCCGTGGTCGGGTAAAAATGTGAATGAGGTATTCGTGAGAAAACGAAAGGTCATCTAGGTTCAAGTTGAAAAGTCAATGACCTCGAGTTCCCGCGACCTTGTACAATTACATAACTTGAAGGAAGTCATTTGAGTCACTATCATTACTAGTCGTACAAATGACTATTGTTTAGAAAGTAGATTTATTAATTCTAGAATTATTATTGCTAGTCTTATTTGAGTCTGGCAACTTTCAGTTTGATTGAATGGCTATAAAAATAAAAATAATTAGGATTTTATAATATGATTTAATTAATCGTTGCCGTGGCGTCCGGCTTAAGTATAGACCTTCTGTCTCCTCCCACGGATGTCGTAAGATTCGACTAAGCCATTTTCGTTCACTTTTCGTTGAGTAAGTGCTATTCGTTCTCTTTCTAACTTTCCTGAACTTTGCTTAGTTACATAGTGACAGAATTTTCTGCCTCTTTCACTTGTGGCGCGAAATTAAAATTGTATTGTGTTTTCTGCTCATCACAGCTCATCATTTTACGAAAATTAGGAGAATTAAAACACATGTTTTGATTGATAGTATCTCATAAATATGATTAATTTAGCTACGAATGTCATTCAATTATTTATGCAGTGATATTTTTGTTCATTATATAAATAAATAATACTGGACAGTTCACACAACATTATCTAGCCCCAAGCTAAGCAGAGCTTGTGTGATGGGTGCTAGATAACTGATATACTTAATACAATATATTACATAGATAGTTTTTTTTTGTTATGCAAAGAAAAATACCCAGAACACCCTGAACAAATATCTGCGATCGCACAAATATTTGTTCCGAGGCGGGAATCGAACCAGCAACCTCCTGCATCGCAGACCAACCTTCGCCCGCCACGCCACAGGGGTCGTCAAGTGAAACGTTCATTGACAATAGTAGCTAAACTAATTATATTTATGAGACAGTTTCAACCAAAATATGCGTGTTAGGTCTCCTAATTTCCGCAAAATTAGGGTTCGCTACCACAAAATGTGTTAGTAAGCTGTGATTAGCAAAAAAAACAATACAATTTGAATTTCGCGCCTCAAGCGAAACGTGGTCAATGGACGTCAAGTTTTATCGCTACTAACTCATCACAAGTTAAGTAAGTGACAGAATAGCGCTCGCGAAACGAAAAGTGAGTGAAAATCAAATTTCTTTTAAATTAAAAATCATTACGTATGTAATTTTCAAAAATTACATTATTTATTTTATTTTGTTGTGTTGTTTAATATACTGAAGGCAATAAATATATCTCATGATTGATAGAAAAATTGGAGAAAAATGGTTGTAACTACGAAAACAGAGGCTACTTTGCAAATTTGTTTCTTACATTTTATGTTATATTTAAAAGCAAGAGGACAGACATTAAATGACGTACTTAGATTTTAAAAAATTGTAGATTTTGAGAGGATCGTGGAGAGAAAAGGTTTTAATGCATCACATTTCACATATATCCACGCCTTAGTATACTTAACTGGCTTAACTTGACTCACAAAGATTCCATACAAAGCAAGTTGTTCACCTCCCGCAAGGTGCGGTGCGTTTTCACTTTCATACGAGCGTTGTATTGTCACTGTGATTTATTACAATCTTTGTTAAAAACGGTAATAATGTGACAAAACATATTATGGATGAAAACTTATAATAAATTATCTTTTTAGGGTTCCGTACCCAAAGGGTAAAACGGGCGGGACCCTATTACTAAGGCTCCGCTGTCCGTCTGTCTGTCTGTCCGTATTGGCTGTTTTCACTTACAGATAATATGGTCCAATTTGAGAGGACAGGTTACGCTTTCTCAGTTTTGGATCGGTAGTTCCGAAATCCATACAATCAACGACACATTATTTTCACAAGTCTCCCAAAAGCCACTCAACCATATTTGGATGGAGCGGGAGAAAGTCACAACCAAAGAGGCTATACATTTTTCGTAATGATTGAGACAGTGATTTATAAGTGGATGAAAGTTGTAAAATATGTGACGGTGGAAACCTGATGTCATATGGTTGGATAACGTACGATCTTCAAAGAAGCTACCGCCAAAGTTGATGAGTTGTGTCATGTTATCATGTTCGATCAACTCAGACCGACAGCGCTCGGGCGTAGTTACGCCATATCTTCTCTTCACGGATACGATAGAATAAATCTACCAAATATAATAAATACCCCATGCAGAAATCTTTATACAAAAAAACGCATCGCGCCGCACGACCATAGCAGTTTTTATTGAATATCTCGTAAAATATAGACAATTTATACAAAACCCCTACAAGTTAGCAAGAACTTTGAACTCTTTGTTGATTAGTTATGTGGAGTTAACCAAAGAGGACGAACGCATTATGTATGAAGAAGTTAACTGGCTGGCTTTAATATCTTTTTAGAGAATAGAACCCTAATACCTGATTTCACCATTCTCTGTTAGTTAGTTAAAGGTCCGTTTGAAAAGATAACGGTATTTTTGACAGATGTTTTCATACGTTATCTGTCACTTTGACGATTGATTACGGTAACCGCCCGTTTATTTGTTCGTGAACTTGGGCCTAAACCTCCAACCTCCAACCTCTCGTATTTCAGCTGAGAGGTAAGTGGGCTCGATTCCCGCTGCGGGATATATTTTTATATGAGCATCAAATATTAGTTCCGTGTCTGTGTGTTGTGGTAGCATGGTATTCGTAGTTCCTGATACACAGGGGATCCTAGTATGGCACCAGGAGCATAATTATGTGACTTTTAGGTGTTATTGACGACCTCTGTGGCGCGGCGGGCGAAGGTTGCGGGTTCGATTCCCGCCTCGGAACAAATATTTGTGCGATCGCAGATATTTGTTCAGGATGTTCTGGGTATTTTTCTATGTATAATAAAACATATCTATCTATGTAATATATTGTATTAAGTATATCAGTTATCTAGTACCCATAACACAAGCTCTGCTTAGCTTGGGGCTAGATAATGTTGTGTGAACTGTCCAGCATTATTTATTTATTTATTAGGGAATACAATCCCGCAAACGCACGGGATCCCGCACGATTTTTGTGGGAACGTTTATCCGGGATTACCTATGCGGGATATGCGAGATTTGCGGGACTGTTTTTTAAATTATTATATAAAAATGCGCGTAATATCACCCGCTCTACGACCCACTGTAACGTCCGGAATCTCAGGCGTTCAAGTTCATAGCTGGTCATCGAAAACACATATAAAAGAAAAAATAATATAAATTAAACATACCATCTTGTTTGAAGAACATTTTTGTCCCTTTGCGAAAAGTGAAAAATTATTGTGAGCCCGAAATTGGTCTTCCAATAATGTTATTTCAAATAAATATGTGATGTAACTCCATGCTTTTTATTCGGTTTTATAAACCTATCTACAAAATTGCAAAACTTTATTATTTGTCTCTGGTACAGCAAATTGTGCGGATCCGCGCGGGACTGAGATTTTGATGCGGGATTGTATTCCCTATGTTATACGGTAGCGTGATGCCACAACTCCGTACCTCTTGGTGACTAGTTCATTTACAATTTGACCACTTCACACCTAAAATGGTACTTTGAATGACAATAGCGATTCCGGCTCCTTAGAAATCTGACATAACATGGTTTCAAAGTGTTTCTTGTTCAGCATTTCAATGTGTATCTATTGAAGTAAAGAAATCCACGTAGTTACCTACTATTTGTTAGTAAATATCACTATTATGTAAGTAGAAAGCATGGTTTTGATCGTGTGAACTTATTTGTAACGTTGAACATTAGTGAACACACGTTGAACATTAGTGTGTCAAGGTACTATACCTGACTGGGTATAGTAAATAATGCACTGACTTGAGTTCTTCTCGCATACAATAGTGTATGAGAGACATTGGAGGGACAATTTTGCAGGATTTTAAGGCTGTGTTTTAGAAGGGTTTTGAAAAATTATCTACTTCATTTTTTTGTTTACTACTATTTGGATTGGCGCATCAAGCAGATGGCCTACGTGATGTTAAGTGGTACCCTCTGCCTATGAACAGTGCATTACTTCATAGGTCACGTCCACCTAGGACGCATCATAATATGTGGCATTGCACTGCGCCCGCCACCCTGAGACATAAAGATGGAAAAGTCTCATGTGCCTGTAATTTCATCGGCAACCCATACCCTTCAAACCGGAATACAGCAATGCGAGCACAACAGCTTTGCGGCAGAAATAGGTATGGTGGTAGTACTTCCCCAGACGAACTCTTTCACAAAAAACTACTACTACCTTCACACATAGACACACACCTCTTTCCCCCAGGATTACTAGCACGCATTTTTTTTGACATTGATAACCTTTGTTCGACCACGATCTCACCTGTTGGTAAGTGACTATGTGGCCGAAGATGGAGCACAAAGGTCTAGAAGGCACCTATTCACTCTAGCCTTGAAGAGACCCAGATTATAGTTTTCAGAAAAGACAGACGTCGGTAGTGTATTCCACTCCTTAGCAGTTCGCATTATAAAGGTAGAACTAAAACGTTTAGTACGAATAGAAGGTATACTAAATTGTCAATAATCGAACCTTCGAAAAATGCTTTTGGAAGACAGTTGCAAGGTATTACAGCTATTTCTATTTTTTCTTGTGGCGACATTATGCGTGCGTCACCGATGTGCATCATGTTTTTTTTAAATTTTATCTGTAAATAGTGATTAGTTCCTGTTCGATCCATTCGGAGCTATTTAATATTTTTAAAAATCAAGAACTACCTACTAGTAAGTACCTAGTAGTAATGAATACCTACTAGTATAGTATTATTTTATCTGTGCTAAAGGTATCTTGTTTTTGCTGCATTGGTTCAACTTTACTAGGATGTTTCAACACAAGTCATTATCTCCCTCGATGATCAGACGGTCAACGCACCTGCAGCGGTCGTGACCACGGAAATTGACCACAGACCACAGGTAGATGGCCAGCTAGTCCAAGAGTCAACGGTGCAATGGGGCATGCTGCAAAATTCCTTATCGTAGATTTGATGTTTAGCTGACTAAATCAAGTGCAATATTCAATTTAAAAATATGCATGAAAACTTCATTACAATTCCAAGGGATCACTGTACCAAAAACACGATAGCACAATATTTTCTTGGTAGAAAAAAAACCCAAAGTTACCTCTATCTTTTGGCTAGATTCAAAATGGTGCATATTTGACGACCTCTGTGGCGCGACGGGCGAAGGTTCGCCTGCGATGCGGGTTCGATTGCCGCCTCGAAACAAATATTTGTACGATCTGCAGATATTTGTTCAGGGTGTTCTGGGTTTTTTCTATTGTATAATAAAAAAGTATCTAATTAAGCATAATTATTATTGTATATCAGTTATCTAGTATATACACATAACACATGCTCTGCTTAGGTTGGGGCTAGATAATGTTGTGTGTACTGTCTGTCCAGTATTATTTATTTATTTATATCATTGGGTAAAACTTAGATAAATAAAATCAATACAACAAAGCCGAGGGTTTACTGTAGGGATTTTGTAAAATTATCTATATTTTACGAGATATTCAATAAAAATGGCTTTTTCGAAAAGCGCGTGGCGTTTTTTTGGTATAAGGATTTTTGCCTGGGGTTGGCGAAGCCGTAAGCCACGACACGACGAGTAGTTCCTGTTTGATCCATTGAGATTGATCCATTGGACTTTGAAAGTTAATAAAGTGAGATATGACTGAACAAAATTAATTGTTAAAAAACCTGACAAAAGAGGTTAATCATCTATTGCCTTGCAGTGCCTCTTGGTGACTTTAAGCAATTTATATTTAAACTATAGCATTTACTACGTGATTGAGACAAAACCAAATATACATGTACCTACAAAATATAGTCTTTCAGTAAATGTTTACTTAAACATACAATAAATTAAAGTTTTTTGTCTTGACATTTATCGCACTATTGGCTCCTAGTCTATAACAGCAGATCGAAATGTGAAAGCGACTTTTGACCGTCCATTTCACAAGCCAAATATTTATAATTTATAATTGTTTTATATGGATCTCATAGTGAAAGTTAACTTAATGATCAACTCATCTGATTCCCTTTCCTTTACATTTAGTTACGGTCATAGTAATGAAAGCGAAAATTTGCTGATTATAAATGTGTTTGGTGAATTATGCAAATTCACGATAACCGGCGCTTAGAGTCTGTTCAAAAAGAGTTCCGTCGTGGGATTCGTCGGCGCAGCTGTGCTTATTTACCATTTTTGCTAACCCGGGCAATATAATAGTGCCTGTTCCGTATTGATCCTATTGCAACTGTAACTATTTCTTTAGTTTATGATTCAAAATGCCGAAAGTTTGAATCGTAAACTAAAAAAATAGTTATTAGAAACTAAAGAAAATGTTGGTTTACAATTTGGTCACGACGGAACTCTTTTTGTATAGACCCTAGTCGATTTGATATTGCCCACTTTCGTCCCTATTGTGTTCTCGGTCCATGGCCAACTCAACCCTATTCTTCTACCCTACTTTAACGCTTGCATGAAAATGTTCATATGTTTGTGTACTACAGTTAAAATGTTAGCGTTAGAAATCTAGGATGCTATAGATCCGGTAGCTTTCTTAAAGGAACATTATTCTAAGCGAATGGACAGCCGACTGGTTAGCATGGATTTGTATAATTACTTGCCTAGAATTCATGAAAATACTAAACGGTCTACAAGTCGGATGTATAGCAGATATAGTAGTAGAGCTTTTTTGTGTAAGAGTTCGTCCGGGGAAGTACTACCACCATACCTATTTCTGCCGCAAAGCAGTAGTGCTCGCATTGCTGTGTTCCGGTTTGAAGGGTAAGGGTGCCAGTGAAATTACAGGCACATGAGACGTTTCACCTTTATGTCTCAGGGTGGCGGGCGCAGTGCAATGCCACATAGGGCGAGTCCTAGGTGGACGTGACCTATGAGGTAATGCCACAGAATAAATATTAGTACAAGTAGTAATGCACTGTTCTTAGGCAGAGGTTACCGCTTAACATCAGGTGGGCAATCTGCTTGTTCCGTCATTCTAGTAGTATATAAAAAAAAAAAAATAGTACCTATCTTGCCCACACTAAACTATTTTTTATTTTATACTACTGAATGACAGAACAAGCAGATGGCCCACCTGATGTTAAGCGGTAACCTCTGCCTATTAACAGTGCATTACCTCATAGGTCACGTCCACCTAGGACGCACCCTATGTGGCATTGCACTGCACCCGCCACCCTGAGACATAAAGATGAAAAGTCTCATGTTCCTGTAATTTCACCGGCACCCTTCAAACCGGAACACAGCAATGCGAGCACTACTGCTTTGCGGCAGAAATAGGTATGGTGGTAGTACTTCCCCGGACGAACTCTTTCACAAAAAAGCTCTACTACTACTAAACTTATTGTTTAATATTGTTATATATATATATAACAATATAATTTAAGATATTTGTTTTTAAATATACATTTATTTACAGAAAGAACTAATACTAATACAAGGTATGTACAAAATACATTATGAAACAGTTTTGCTACCGGAAGACCGCTGCTAGCGATCTAAAGGTAGCTCAACTGATCCAAATCTCTGCCAGACGGAAGCGTCCCTAAGATGCTGGCTGCATTGCCACGCTGAATGGCAATACTATTGCGTTGAGCCAGATAAGAGCCAGCTCTCGGGTCATGCGCCGCTTCGACCAGATTTAAGACATTGTACTTTCTCTTTGCCCTATAATGTAAACATATACACTAGTATAGTATTATTTTATCTGTGCATATACCTACCTAACTCGGGGACATTCATGCAGCAAAAATATATGAAAATGATAAGGATCTTGCATTTTTCTGTATGAACGTAACTATATCCACTGTTAAAGGCAGTGGTATGAATCCGGACTACATTTTGGGATTAATACGGACATAAATACAATTTTATTTTTCGTGGGATGAATACGGCCTAAATTTTGTTAAGAATCCGGAAATTAATATTCGTGGGATGAATCCATGGGATCAATACGGATGCACCCTGGATGACAACGGGGCTGCAGGTTACTCTTATAGAACCTGTTATGTTTAGTCCTATAAGTACTACGTGAGTGTAATTGTTTGCTGAAAAACAGCTGGGTTTTTTTTCTTTACTTCGTGAATGACCGTACAAGCATATAGCCCACCTGATGTTAAGCGGTAACCTCTGCCTTTAACAATGCATTACCACATAGGTCACGTCCACCTAGGACGCACGCTATGTGGCATTGCACTGCGCCCGCCACCCTGAGACATAAAGATGATGATGATGTGCCTGTAATTTCACCGGCTCCCATTGTCCTTAAAACCAGAACACAGCAATGCGAGCACTACTGCTTTGCGGCAGAAATAGGTATGGTGGTGGCCCCGGACGAACTCTTTCACAAAAAAGATCTACTACTACTAAAAATATAAAACAAAACAAGCTTTTCTGAAATTAGACGTCGTTTACCGTGAGCTGATCAAAATGAGCCCAAACACGGCCAGCCATCGAGGAGTTCCTTTGTCCACCTTCCGTCTCCATCATCATCATCAGTCTGCCTGGCAGTGTTTGGAATCATTTTGATCAGTTCACGGTTCCGATCACAAATTTTATAAAAGATTGGTTTGAAAGAAATATTTTACAATTAAAAGTTTTTTCTTGATACTTTCCTTATCACAAGTTTATCACTTAAGGCGCCAAAATGACGCGACATCGTGACATGTGGTGAGCTCATCGCCGCCATTGCTTCCCACGACTGACTCGGCTGACGCTTTCTTCCAGTAATACCGCTTTCCACAGTATGCTAGCAGCCCAGGTCAAAAAGCCAATAACAGGCAGCTAAGGTCCCTTAGTCGGTTTTTACGACATCCACGGGAGGACACGGAGGGGCTATTCTAGTCTATTCTGTTTTACATTTAACCAGAAACGCCACGGCGTTATTGTTGTATTTCACCATACGATTTCGTATATAAACCTCTTATATCTTCATCCAGACAACAATACCAATCATTAAAGTAAATTATTCAAAACGTTGTGCAATTGTAAAGGAAACCTCATGTCAAAATGCGTTGGCCCAAGGTTAACCGCTACCTAAACCAGGTTTAGTGCACACTCCTTATAAGGACAGAGTAGTTTAATCATTAAGTTGATGCTGGGAAGATTTAGAAGCAATTACAAACACCATTTAAGGCCGCAAAATTTATAATTTTTGATTTGATTTTCAACTGACTAAATCAAGTACCTACAATATTCTATTTAAAAATATTCATAGTTATACATTATAATATCGAGGGATCACTGTACCATAAACACGATAGGACAATATATTCTCGATTGGAAAAAATCACAAAGTTACCCATATTTTTTGGCTAGAATCGATTGTTTATTAAAATGGCGCATATCATTGGGTTAAAACTTAGATAAATAAAATCAATACAACAAAGCCGAGGGTTTACTGTAGGGGTTTTGTAAAATTATCTATATTTTACGAGATATCAATAAAAAGGGCTTTTTCAAGCGGCATGATGCGTTTTTTTGTATGAAAATTTCTGCCTGGGGTAGTTGGCTTCAGTACTTGCAAATTTAGTAGCTTTTAGATGCGTGGGATTGTAAAGTAGTTGCGGTTGCTCGCGCTACCCATGTTATTCTCCCGAGGGATCACAATTTCTGCCTGGGGTAGTTGGCTTCAGTACTTGCAAATTTAGTAGCTTTTAGATGCGTGGGATTGTAAAGTAGTTGCGGTTGCTCGCGCTACCCATGTTATTCTCCCGAGGGATCACAATTTCTGCCTGGGGTAGTTGGCTTCAGTACTTGCAAATTTAGTAGCTTTTAGATGCGTGGGATTGTAAAGTAGTTGCGGTTGCTCGCGCTACCCATGTTATTCTCCCGAGGGATCACAATTTCTGCCTGGGGTAGTTGGCTTCAGTACTTGCAAATTTAGTAGCTTTTAGATGCGTGGGATTGTAAACTAGTTGCGGTTGCTCGCGCTACCCATGTTATTCTCCCGAGGGATCACAATTTCTGCCTGGGAAAGTTGGCTTCAGTACTTGCAAATTTAGTAGCTTTTAGATGCGTGGGATTGTAAACTAGTTGCGGTTGCTCGCGCTACCCATGTTATTCTCCCGAGGGATCACAATTTCTGCCTGGGGTAGTTGGCTTCAGTACTTGCAAATTTAGTAGCTTTTAGATGCGTGGGATTGTAAACTAGTTGCGGTTGCTCGCGCTACCCATGTTATTCTCCCGAGGGATCACAATTTCTGCCTGGGGTAGTTGGCTTCAGTACTTGCAAATTTAGTAGCTTTTAGATGCGTGGGATTGTAAACTAGTTGCGGTTGCTCGCGCTACCCATGTTATTCTCCCGAGGGATCACAATTTCTGCCTGGGGTAGTTGGCTTCAGTACTTGCAAATTTAGTAGCTTTTAGATGCGTGGGATTGTAAACTAGTTGCGGTTGCTCGCGCTACCCATGTTATTCTCCCGAGGGATCACAATTTCTGCCTGGGGTAGTTGGCTTCAGTACTTGCAAATTTAGTAGCTTTTAGATGCGTGGGATTGTAAACTAGTTGCGGTTGCTCGCGCTACCCATGTTATTCTCCCGAGGGATCACAATTTCTGCCTGGGGTAGTTGGCTTCAGTACTTGCAAATTTAGTAGCTTTTAGATGCGTGGGATTGTAAACTAGTTGCGGTTGCTCGCGCTACCCATGTTATTCTCCCGAGGGATCACAATTTCTGCCTGGGGTAGTTGGCTTCAGTACTTGCAAATTTAGTAGCTTTTAGATGCGTGGGATTGTAAACTAGTTGCGGTTGCTCGCGCTACCCATGTTATTCTCCCGAGGGATCACAATTTCTGCCTGGGGTAGTTGGCTTCAGTACTTGCAAATTTAGTAGCTTTTAGATGCGTGGGATTGTAAACTAGTTGCGGTTGCTCGCGCTACCCATGTTATTCTCCCGAGGGATCACAATTTCTGCCTGGGGTAGTTGGCTTCAGTACTTGCAAATTTAGTAGCTTTTAGATGCGTGGGATTGTAAACTAGTTGCGGTTGCTCGCGCTACCCATGTTATTCTCCCGAGGGATCACAATTTCTGCCTGGGGTAGTTGGCTTCAGTACTTGCAAATTTAGTAGCTTATAGATGCGTGGGATTGTAAACTAGTTGCGGTTGCTCGCGCTACCCATGTTATTCTCCCGAGGGATCACAATTTTGGGATAATAAGTATATTATGTTTTTGTCCAGGTTTAAATCTATCTGTGTACCAAATTTCATCTTATTTGGCCCCGTCGTTTTAGCGTGAAAGCACAACAAAAATTCAAACATCATTATCATTAATTTCACTTATTGGCAAGAGATACAGTCAAGTTAGGAAAATTGGTGTAATTTTTTGTAAAGGATTAACTAAGCAGTATTTGAAAATGCTTAAAAATTACGGATTTTTATTACAAGACATTTAAGTTCTATCAAATTTGGCTTAGCTTTTTGAGAATTCAACTCCTTTCTAAGCCATTTATTTTGTTCTAAAACTATCACTTCATCAACAAAGTCTCACAAATTTTTAAATCGCATACTTACTAATATTAGTACTTATAGTTATTTTATCTGTGCTAATATAATATCTTTTGAAATCAAAATTTTAGATTACTATTTCGGTAAACTGGATGTTTACCAAGATTAACGCTATTATTTTGTCCGAAGCTTCAGAAGATCAATTAATACTTGTTGACCTTGTTGTAGACTATCATATAACTTACATACCATTCGAAGAGAACTTTTTTGGAACAATTGTCTCCTTAAAATGTTTACCTGAAAAAGAACAAAAAATTGTAATTAATAAAACCTTAAGAAAATTTTATAACCTCTGTAATCAATATTCTAAGATAAGATAAGATACGATAAGATAATATCCAATATTATAAGATAATATTACGTTTATTTTCCAGAACATAAAATTACGTGTTTATACTACTACTAGAATCCTAAACAGGTCCTAAACTAGAATGAGTCTAATGTTGTTCTGCCTTATAACTAGGCATCTACAAATGTTTCACGGATTTCACAAAATAAACATCAAATAAAAAAATAAAAAAGTCGTCAATTTCAAAGTCAAGTCATGTTTTAGTAAAACAGTGGCCGTTTTACTAAAACTTTGGTAGGCAATTTCCACCAATTTGAAAAGTCACGCAATTTGAGCTACATTGGTTAAAATGCCAACAAAATAACACAAAATAACTCGAAAAAACACTAAGGAACGAAATAAAATAAAAGTAGACGACGTCTCTCTTAGAAAATGGCGGGTAAGAGTGTTATGGCACCTTAGAAAATTCGAACGATGACAAATGAGTTCGATACTCTGCCGGCTCACACTCTGTTCTTCAAATGTGTTCAATAATCAAGCAGCTATCTATGGACGGATAAAAATGTGGCGGATTGGCTCTCTTCTCGTTTTATCTCTTTTGGTTCGTACAATTTTTGAGTGCTGGCCCGAATTCCATTTACTTTGAGGTATTTTAAAATACTTCAGAATCTAGTAGCTACAATAACCACATACTAATATTATTTAGTATGCTAGTGTACTACTTAGAAGTGTATATTTTATGGAATGCAGAGATGAAAACCTGTACAGAAGTAGGTTTATGCATCTTGCGAAATCACATAAGTGAGGATGCATTTAATTATGGAATTAAGTAATTTACGTAGTTTTTAGATTAATTATTTCTAGCAAGTTTACCTTGCTGAGTGTCGTTAAAAAAGCCTACTTTAGGTAAGGAAAATATACACACGATATTTAGTTTCCTGTGCTTTAAATCCTCTTTGGTCGGATTTGGGGCACAAAAAGAGAAATGTAAAACTCGTAATTTACGTAATCGACTTTAGGCCACATTTTGTTAATAAAAAGCGTTTTCTTACTTTTCAGTAAAGATTATTTTGTTGTATTTTTTTTATCATAGAAAGGCCCTCGGTTGACCGCGATCTCACCTGTTGGTAAGTGACGATGTGGCCGACTTTGGTGCACGAAGGTCTAGAAGGCACCTAATCGCTCTTGCCTTAAAGAGACCCATATTGTAGTTTTCAGGAAAGACAGACGACGGCAACCAATTCCATTCCTTAGCAGTTCGCATAACAAAGGTCGAACCGAAACGCTTAGGATGAATTGCGGGTATACTACGTTTTTCCGTAGGCGAGCTGATCTGATGATGGAGACTGAAGGTGAATAACGGAACTCCTCGATAGATTATAGTAGACTGGCCGTGTTTAGGCTCGTTGTGATCAGCACACGGTTCCGATCAATAATATTACAAAAGCATGCATTTTAAAAAAAACTTGTTATTTGAGTCCGAGTTCCATCATCCAGATTTTAAACCGGCTCCACGATTTTGTCTTCATATACAGGAGGATTTTTGAGACGGGGCAGTAAGGGCAGGTACCTTAACCGTTACCTCAGTCGGTCGAGACTTTTGATCCTTATAAGAAACAGGATAGATTGACATTCAAAAAAGTTTATGCTGTAAATGCAGATCAGAATATCTCAAAAAGTTATGGATGGTCTCCTAGGAACGTTTTCCTGTAACTATGACGGTTAAGGTAAGTACCTGCCCTTACTATACTGTCCCGTCTCAACAATCCATCCTGTAAACAATCGTAGAATAACCACAGAATATATAATAGGAATAATTAAATTCTTTGCGTAACATATACACATAAAGTTGTTGGCGTTCTAACGTAGGTTCCATATTGAGTGTCACACACGTGACCAATATGATGATAATAAAGATGATGATGATAAAGATGATGATGATGGTGATGGTTGGTAGATATTATCATGAACCATCCTACGTGGTATTGCTAGGACCCTGAGATCCTACGTGAACCTTCGTCTATGTAAGTCATGGCAGTATGTCAAAACACAACCACGCACAGTTTTCTAAATAACACTAACCGTTGAAATACTATTGTAATTAGCTTTAAGGGCTGAATATCTAATTTTATGTCGTAAGGCCGGAGAAGCAAGGACGTAAATCGCCTACACACTATGGAATTGGGATGTAATTGATAGCCTGTATCAGAGCAGGCGGTGGCCATTTGAACTTTTTTACAAGCTTTTATTTAATTTGTGCATACCTGTCAAGTTCCGATGACAATGCAATATTATGGTGACAGCGAGCTGATCTGATGATGTAGACGAAAGGTGGACAACGGAACTCCTCGACGGATAATAGTAGACTGGCCGTGTTTAGGCTCATTTTGATTAGCACGCGGTTACGATCACTAATTTTATAAAAGCTTGTATTGAAAAAAATATTTTCCTCAAAAAACTTTTCTTTTTTATTTCTCTCTCTCTCTATTTTTTCTCTATTTACCTAACAGCCTATCAGGTACAGTTTTACCCAAAATATAAGTCGCCCCGATGTACCTGCGCCGTAGACCAATTTCTATAGCGCGGGAACCTTCTTTCTACCAATAACAATCGCGCGCTAAATTCTTGCGCTGGTATTGGGCAAAATCGCGGCATCTTGTTCATCCAGTTGACTCTTAGATGTGAGCGGGATAGAAGTATACAGCGGGATAAAGTAATACTATACGTTCGGCTACTGTCGGATATCAGTCTGCGCTTTTTTGCGCAAACGAAAACAGTCGATCGGACTTATACTTTGTAACTTACCCCTAGCTTGTAACTTAACTCTAGGTAACTATTAGATATAACATGGTTGTACCTACACCACACAACTTCCCGTTCATGTAGGAAGGTAAGCTAGTTACTAACACCGGTTACTAAGTAACCGGACAAATTAAAGAGTAAATACGCAATTAATTCGTAAGTGTTTAAAATTGACGTTGTTACAAAATTGGTTCAGTCAATAAACTCAAAGATATTGGTAGTTTGCACTCGTAACATACAAATATTGGTTTGACCTGCTTTTGATACATAAGTAAGGATGTTAAAAATAACAATTTGAATAAAAATTACATTTAACGATGACGCTAAGAGTATTTTGATGGATAAATGTAGGTAAATGACACAAATTGGCAGTAACAAAGTAATCTTATTGAAATTGCAAAGTTGCATGTAGGATAGTGAACCTACGCGATCTATAGACGATCTCTGTGGCGTGGCGGGCGAAGGTTTGCCTACGACGCAGGTTGCGGGTTCGATTCCCGCCTCGGAACAAATAATAAAATAAAAAAATGCTGGACAGTTCACACAACATTATCTAGCCCCAAGCTAAGCAGAGCTTGTGTTATGGATACTAGATAACTGATATACTTAATACAATACATTACATAGACAGATATTATGCATAGAAAATACCCAGAACACCCTGAACAAATATCTGCAGATCGTACAAATATTTTTTGGGTTGACGTCCTGTTTGGCGCGGCGGATTCCGAACAGTTCAACCTTAAAGTAGAACCTCTTGGAAGAAAACTTCCACGAGGTTCTACTAGTAGAACTAATAGTAGAACCTCTTGGAACAGAGGATGCTGAATGGATACCAATTTAGGTAAGAAAAACTAGTAAAAGTATCGTACAATATCCGGCCTGTTGGCATCAGGGACTTCTGAAGCGTGACAGAGAGCAACGAACGCAGTCTGCTGCAAACGGATGGAGGCGAACAGTTGGCAACATCCTTTGTGGGCGGAAGATGAAATGGCTTTCAAAACTTTTTTTATATCTACGTTAATGACGGAACAAGAAAACCCACTAACATGCATTGTCTCATAGGTCACCTCCATCAAGGACGCATCCTATGTGGTATTGCACTGCGCCCGCCACCCTGAGACATAAACATGAAAATTCTCACGTGCCTGTAATTTCACCGGCACCCATACCCTTCAAACCGGAACACAGCAATGCGAGCATTACTGCTTTGCGGCAGAAATAGGTATGGAGGTAGAACTTCCCCCTACGAACTCTAACAAAAATGCTCTACTATGTACACTAGCAAGATTTCTCACACCGCAACAAGAAAAAAAAAGAAAACAGCTTTAAATAATACACATGTACACACGCCTTTTCGCCGAAAGGATAGCCAGAGTCTCAATGGGCCTCTTTTCAACTTGGGTTGCACCATCACATGAATATAGACGTGACGAGTGGTGAGCTCATCGCCACCATTGCTTTCCACGACCGCTGGTGTTGCAGATGTCAATAGGCGACGGTAACCGCTTACCATCAGGCGGACCGAATGCCAGTTTGTCGAGCAAATACATAAAAAAAAAAAAAATGGTGCTGCAGTTTATTTTAATTATTTATTTTTGCTTCTTTAAAAACATTTATCAAAATCTATAAGTATCTAGGTATGTATACTTCTCAAAGTCCTAAAAAAACACACTCAAAATTGTAATTCTTTACGATAATCAGTAGCCAGCACTAATAGAAAGATCACCGTAAACATGTAACAAACCACGTAATTGCGTTTACGTTTCGTAATAAACGTAAAGCGAGACACTTGTAACGTAAATCGCGAGAAGAAAGTCTCGCGGACTCCGCGGACCGGTTTCGGCGAAAGTTGAGATTTTGACAAGTGCGATTTTCACGCCAGAGTTAGAGTTCCGTATAACTCAGACCGTGAACCTTGCGACCATTCATAATAGGGTTGAATTAAAAAAAAAAGGTGCGTTTACAAAGAATGTAGAACAAAAGAAGGTTTTTGATTTATTTAATTCAAGTTACTTAGACTCATAATAGTACAAATACATTCAATAACAATAATAACACATGTCACACATACACAAAAACACACATAATCAACACATAATCACATAATTTTTGGTGCTGTGATTTTCAGTGAATTTAAATTGTCTCGCAGAATGTGTGTAAAGTAGAGTATGCTCCTCTGGGATAAAGCCTGTCTTCGCCTTGGGCAGTTTGAACCCCTCGCTTCAGTCAGGACTCTATATAACTTCTAGAGTCCCTCGTTACGCTCAGGGTTCAATATGCCACCCGCGAGGCCGCGACGTAAGACGTTAGTTACATTATGTAAGCCATATTTTGAAAATCTGCGCATTTTGTCATTTCCGTCTTTATATATATTTGAATTAATTATGTTTGTACGATTAAACAGGAATCAGTTTACTCCATTATGTAGTAGGAGATTAAAGAATAAAATCGCTATGCCCTCACATAAAACATCTATGTTCCACAAAAGTATTCTGGGTATGGCACCAAAACTGTTCAATAAAACGCCAATATCAATTGCAGAAATCGAAAACAATAATATTTAAAAAAAAAACTTGTTGTTTTTCTGGCCCAAAAGGCATATTATTCCATAAATGAATTCTTGACTGATAAATTATTAGAGTAGGTAAGCGTTTTTGTATTTTGTTATTGTTGACATGTGTAAGTATTCCTTAAGTGTGTGTTGTTTGTTTTTAATTGTTTGTGTTTAATTAATTAATAATCTTTTAATCATTTTTTTTTAAACAATTATAGACCTTTGTATGACCACGATCTCACCTGTTGGTAAGTGACGATGCGGCCGAAGATGGAGCACAAAGGTCTAGAAGGCACCTATTCACTCTAGACTTGAAGAGACCCACAATGTGTTTGTAACCTGTAATTTGCTTAACCTAGAATGGTGAAATAGAATGGTGCTGTGTACAACTGTTTTAAGAACCTCTTCAACCCTATTTAGGAAATAAATTATTTTATTTTATTTTATTTTATTATCACATAGTGTGAACTATGTGATAATGCTTAATTAAAGGCAAAGGTTACCGCTTAACATCTGCTTGTCCCGACATATAAGCAGATAAAAAAAACGAAAGGGGCTTCATTAAGAAATAGAGAGTTGTATGAAATGTTCGTACTTAAATTGGTAATTTTATGAACTTCTATAACTATTTTATGAAAATAACGCAATTGGTTCCACGCAATACCATATAATAATGTATCGTCCATTAACGCACGACAGATTTATATAGTCGGCAATAAAATATAACAAAACTCGTGCGTTGTACAATATTATAATAACCTTTAAATATTTCAAAAGCTATACAGCTATAGGATTTAATACGCTTGCAATGTTTCTTACTGAAAGAGTTGGCAAGATTTCACAGACTCGTAAAATATTACATACTAGCAGCGCCCCGCGGTGTTACCCGCATAGGACTCGACCCGAAGCCATTATAAAGGAAAAAAAAGGCTACTAGCTGATGACGATGATAAAGATATAAACGAATGTGAATGACACAATTCAAAATAAAAAAACCGCAGGCTTTTATTTTACAAAGCGGAATCCTGAATCGCTACAAAAAGGTGTAGAATTCGAATAAAGATTGTTATTTGGTTTTGCAACGAGCTGTCTGTCTGTTTGTTATTATTTGTACATTGTTCGAATTGTTTTGATACAGTGTTGAAGATAATCCTAAATGAAAAATTGCAATTACAACTAAATTAGGTAGTAGGTACTTATTGTCCCGGAAGGCGGTGGATGGAGGCGGCTCAAGACCTTTCGCCGTGGCATTCTATGAGAGAGGTCTATGAGAGAGGTCTATGAGAGAGGTCTATGAGAGAGGTCTATGAGAGAGGTCTATGAGAGAGGTCTATGAGAGAGGTCTAAGAGAGAGGTCTATGAGAGAGGTCTATGAGAGAGGTCTATGAGAGAGGTCTATGAGAGAGGTCTATGAGAGAGGTCTATGAGAGAGGTCTATGAGAGAGGTCTATGAGAGAGGTCTATGAGAAAGGTCTATGTTCAGCAGTGGACTTCTTTAGGCTGATGATGATGATGACGATGATGAGGTATTGTAATTTACAAAGATTATAGTGCAATCTGTGCTGTGTCCGGCCTAAGAATAGACCCCTCCGTCTCCTCCCGTGGATGTCGTAAAAGCCGACTAAGGGATTACCCGGACTTGTTGATAAGATTTGTCCATGGCTGCTAGCTTACTTATGGAATGTGTTATTACTGGAAGAAAGCGTTCAGCGAATCAGTCGTGGGAAGCAATGGCGGCGATGAGCTCACCACTTGTCTCACCGTCTATATTCTACGATGGTGCAATGCAACCCTCAGTCAAAAGATGCCCATTTGAGGCTCTGCCTACCCTTTCGGGGAAAAAGGCGTGTGTCTATGTGCCTATGTAAGTATGCCGTGCACCTATGAACTAAAAAAAAAACCTACGAACCTACCCTATGCGTTGTCTAGATTCAAATGGGCTTCTCTTAAACGTACTTTTGCAACGTATTGCGAGCACTACTGCTTTGCGGCAGAAATTTGGAGCAGTTCCGAACTCGGCCGAATTAAATCCGTCCGAAAATAGTTGAGATCGGAATATCTAAATATAAAATAAAAATAAAATTAAATAAATTAATATAAAATAAATTTTGGTTCTAAGTTAGCTATGGAACGAGACTCTTTTCACGACAAAGCTCTTCTACTAATAAAACAGGTATCTACACTTACCATCATATAATGTGTATGTAATAGAAAGAGTAAGATAAAGTGAAATTGTGCCGATCTAGTTCCAGCACTGAAATAGCCGGAAAAGCAACACCGGTCGATGTACCGGTGGAATTTGTGCGTCTCCATTCACACACGACAATACGATTTTAGATTGATTCGCGTGGCCCTACTCTAGAAAATTACATACATAGACACATGCCATATCAATCAATCAATATCTTTATTTCAGGATTAATGAGATATGTACTAAACCTAAACAATAAGCCTATAGCAATATAAGTACCTTAAAAACTATAAAAACATTTTATTTTATTTTAGTGCACACGTGTAGATGGCAACGTAAGACGCAACTGCGCGGTGTCTCGTGTAAGGCGTCCGAAGGACCTCCTGAACTTGGCACCTTTCGGCCAGAACTCTCCATTCATGAAGGTCGATAGACGGTCAGCCGGCACCCTCACCATAAAGGAAATAAAATTGACATCATGGCGAGATTCCAACTGCTCGACCGTCATAGTTAGCCCTGTTTTCTGCTTGAGGTACTCCACCACCGCTTTGGGCATAGACCATAGATACATGCTTCACACAGACAGTATCTTTATCACCGTGGGTTACACCATTGTTGGAATACAGATGTGACAAGTAGTGAGCTCATCGCCGCCATTACCCGACTAACTTGGCTAACGCTTGTTTCCAGTGGTAACACATTCCTTAATAAGCTATCAGCCAGAACAAACTCACTAACGAATCTTACTAACAAGTCCTACCTGGCTACCAACCATAAACTATATACGGACGTATATAGTTCACGGCCGCCGGACGTATAAAAAGTAAACAAGTAATTAATTTTGTAAAAGTTAAAAAAAACCTCAACGCAATGAAACGGCTGAACCGATTTTCAAACATAGCTAAGAACACTCCCGACTAATTCACCTTAATTCAGACAAGACTGGTATTTTGTTAACGACATTTTAGTAAAATCTCGTGTGACAATGTGAACGAGCGGCCCACTGTGCTAGATAGTCGACATCGCGCATCGCACGCGATCAATCTATGCTACTGTACAAGACAATCACCGAAAAAAGTGAATAGGTATTATTCAAATTTGTTTAGGTTTGAAAATATTCTAATAATTTTCAACAACTATTGTTTGAAAAGTTAAATCTTTCTCTATTGTAATATAATTTTCACACCATCTCCTTGACAATGTCTTATTATGTCAAACGAACCTAACCGAAAGTAGGCAATAAATAGGACAGGTCAATAATGTGATTTGAATTTGGAACCTTGAAATTTGTACCATAGACAAAAATTACTTATTTGAACATCGGACATCCGCAAACAGAACGCAAAAAAAAGTAAAGAACGCTAGCTAATGTCAATTTATTTCTTCAAGACTATTAGAGTTTGTAAAACATAGCATAAGTCCTGTGACTGGTATTATTTTGATCATATTGTCAGTCTCCAAAGTTTTGTAACAGCGTTGATGGGTTGGAAACATCGATATAATATACTACTACATATCGATGGTTGGAAACTTCCTAACCTAAAACTTTTCTATTTTCAAATTTCAAAACTTTTGGACAGCGTTGAGACTGTCAAAATTAACAAAATAACACCTGTCACAGGACTCACGCTATATTTTACAAACTATAATAACAACTTAATTAATTATAATAATTGTTAATAGATTTGAATGAGGAGTTTTCCTATTGTAATTTTACCATTATTTATCTCTCGCTAGATGGCGTTGGCGACAGTTTTGGTAGATAACAGTAAATATTTCAAAATACGTAACTATCACAAAGCTATTAGTTATTAAGTAGTTAGGATTAGTTAACCCCCGACGCAAAAACCACGGGGTGTTATAAGTTTGACGTGTCTGTGTGTGTGTCTGTGGCATCATAGCTCCCGAACGGATGAACCAATTTTTATTTATTTTTATTATAATGGTGTATTTGTCGGGAGTGTTCTTAGCTATGTTTGATCAAAATCGGTTCAGCCGTTTCATAGAGTTGAAGGTTTTTATAATTTTTACAAAATTAATTAACTTGTTTGACAGGATGTTGTATTTATTTTAACTTTTTACCTTAAAGTAGGTAAATACCAATAGTTACGCGAGTGCCATCTCTTGACGATGAAAGAACTAAACTGACAATGACACTCGGAAAACTCATCACTGAGTTAAAAATTACACAGAATACGTTTTTTATGCAGTATATAAATAATTAACAGAATCATTACATTTATACAATTAAGTATGTATGAGAACTAATTAAGGGAGAATACAGTTTAAGCGGCGGGCGAATATTCGTCTGCGGCGCAGAAGGTTGCGGGATCGATTCCCGCCTCAGAACAAAAAATTGTGCAATCTGCAGATATTTGTTCAGGGTGTTCTGGCGGTATTTTCTATGTATAAGTAATCAAAACTATCTATCCATGTAATATATTGTATTAAGTATATCAGTTATCTAGTACCCATAACACAAGCTCTGCTTAGCTTGGGGTAAGATAATGTTGTATGAACTGTCCAGCATTAAAAAAATATATAAATGCTCTTATAAATAATTAAAAGCCGTTAATAACTTGTTGTAGTCGACTGTACAACGGAATTACAATTAGTGCGTATTTACATTTTATTTTAGCCATACCGTGACAATACTTGCACAATATGTCGTGTTACTTGTAAAGTAATTTATTCATTATGAAAAGAGGCCCAGTTTGTCAGTAAAATAGAGTCGCTTTTAGTTAGATTTAAAAGGTAAGTAACTACGAACAACGTAATACGATAACTGACAGATATCTCCACTGCATGCCTCGTGTACTGTAGCTATGTCCATAGCATCATGTCGTATGGCATACTAGTTTGGGAATTAGCAGTAGGTACCAAAAATTTAAATTCTATAAAAAAGAGCTATTAGTGTTATTTACAAGCTTGGCTAATGACTTTTCAATACAATTAATATATTAACAAACTGTAGAGGTGAACCAATCTAAAACTGAACGCCCCACCACGGCTTTTACTTAGCACTTGACACAAGCTTGAAGATTCAAAATGATCCTTGTGCTTACCGGCATAAGGTTTTTTAATAGTGGCGTGTCCAGAATGATTTATGCATGTTAAGAAGCAAACTGCCTACCATTATTTCTCAATCAAATAAAACCAAAACGGGCTACAACGCCAAAATAAGACATACATACGCCTACAATCCAAAATAAACTACTTAAGCCTAAATCATTAAAATTCAAATAAGATTATATAATACCAATCAAATACCAAAACTAGATCACATACAAAACCGGCATCTCTAGATCAATGTATCCTATCTCTACGTATTAAGGTTCATTATCAAATCTCAATAATCATTACTTTTGATCACCTGTACTTCTTCGTATTAAAGTCTATTTTGCCTATTTATTTTTGGAACCTGTGCCTATTGATCGCGAAATGTACTAATATTAGTAGTATCAGTTCCGGTTGTTTATTAAGTAATAGTTAGTATGAGTTTCACCGTGTTTGCATATTATACTTATTGTCAACTTTCTTCATCTCGGCGAAAGCCAGTTCGATGACATGGGCTAGTCTGGTATTGTGTAACTGGTATAATATAATAGCTACATAACGCCACTGCGCCGGCCGCCATAAATACCAACATTTTTATGGTTTTCTTGCTTGAAGGGTTTGTCCCATGGCGCAAAATTCAAATTGTTTGAATTTTAACCCACTAAATACAATATTCTTATTAAAAATATGCATGCATATGCTACATTATAATTCCGAGGGATCACTGTACCAGAAACACGATAGGACAATATTTTATCTATAGAAAAAAAACATAAAGTTACCTCTAACTTTGGTCTAGATTCGATTGTTTCTTAAATGGTGCATATTATTGGGTCAAAAGTGGATAATTAAGAGCAATACAACAATACAGCAGTACAAAGCCGAAGGTTTACTGTAGCTGTTTTGTAACTTATCGAAATTTTACGAGTGATTCAATTAAAACGGCTTTTTCGAAAGGCGCTAGGCATTTTTTTGTATGAAGATTGGCGCAGCCGCAGGAAAAACGGGGAGTAATTACTAATAGATCCCTTCGGTTTGATTTCAAGCTGCCCAAGACGAAGACAGGTTTTATACCAGAGGAGCATACTCTACTTTTCACACCTTTTGCGAGACAATTAAAATTCACTGAAAACCACAGCACCAAGTCCGTCCTTTCCGTCTTTTGTTTCACATTCTTTGTAAACGCACTTTTTTTTGAGTTCTCCTTATGTTGGACTGTTCTATTTTCGAACAAACCTCTTTACAATGCCATATGGGCGATTTTTTACTTAGAGTTTTCCACGAGTTTCCACACGGATTTGACGTTCCAAATTCAAATCACTTTATTCCGTAGGAAGTTTCTTACAACTTTAGATCCCTTTAGAGATAATGCTTTCCTTGCATGATATGTAATTGGACATTGTTGTGAAATGATACATTATGACACAAATGATGAAAAAACCTATCATTGATGAATTTTGCATATACAATCGAATGGTGAAGTTTGTAGGAAATAGTTCTATAGAACCCTCAGGGCACCAGTCTGACACGCACTTGTCCATTTATTGAACGAGCGAGCGAAGCGGGTGAAGCATCTCCGATTCAAGTTCAATTTGCTTTCCTCTGTCAGTTTGTCGGTACAGGTCGTATTTTACTACCGATCTGGACGAAACTTCATATTTTTTTGTCGTTGGTTATTTTTGATTGAACTAGCCCTTCAAATTTCCCCCAAAAAGGGGAGAAGTTTGCTGCAGCGTTACCGGCCGATTTTGATAGTATTTGGCAGAAACATTCAGTAGGTACCTACTCAATTGGAACCTGAGTGGACATCCTTGGTTCACTCTGGGCCTCAACGTAAGATCAGCGCTGGGTTGCCAACGCGGCCTAGCAAATGCTGAGTTGAGGATCCTTTTGTGGCTTACGTCAGGCCACACACAAATTGCCATAGTTTCGGTTCATTCCCGTTGTCCACGTTGAGCTTGTCCACGTTGACTTGGACAACGGGAATATAATAAAATATCTGAGTAATTGTTTTTGTTTTAGTTTTTACTTAGTGCATATCTTGTTTGCTTTTTCTGTTGGTGTGTGTCTTTTTTTTTGTTACGAATAAACGTTTTATTTCTTTCTTTCTTTCAATTCCTAGGTTTCCTAGGTGGACGTGTCCTATGAGGTAATGCACTGTTCATAGGCAGAGGTTACCGCTTAACATCAGGTGGGCCACCAGATTGTTCCATCATTCTAGTAGTTTAAAAAAAAACTGAACTAGAATTTCGAATATGAGCAAATTCTGTCAAGAGGTTGTGTAGACATACAGAGTGAGTTTTGTTTTTCAGGGTCATTCAGGCGAAGTCTAAATCTGTGAGAGTTATAGAAAATGTATGTTCGGAGTTATATAGGCTCGATTTTGAAAACAATAGGTTCAGTTTTTATTGTCATTTTTCATTTCTCGATCACACCAAGACAGGCCTTTTATGAAATTAGAGATTCTAACGGTGTACTGATCAAAATGAGCCCAGCACGAACGGTCCACTATTTTTAATCGAGGAGTTCCGTTGTCCACCTTCCGTCTCCATCATCAGATCAGCTCGCTGTCACCATAATATTGTATTGTCATCGGAACTTGACAGGTATGCCTTTCAGCTCAATCGGACACCGGGAAGTGGGTCAAATGTTACTTGTAAGATGTGATTACAGCGGGACAGGTGAAACTAAATAAAAGCTTAGTCGTAGTAGAGCTTTTTTGTTAAAGACTTCGTCCGGGGAAGTACTACCACCATACCTATTTCTGCCGCAAAGCAGTAGTGCTCGCATTGCTGTGTTCCGGTTTGAAGGTTGCCGGTGAAATTACAGGCACATGTTACTTTTCATCTTTATGTCTCAGGGTGGCGTGCGCAGTGCAATGCCACATAGGGTGCGTCCTAGGTAGACGTGACCTAATGTGGAGGTTACGGCTCAAAATCAGGTGGGCCAAAGGCTTGTTCTGGTATTCACATAGTTAAAAAAAAAACGTATTATTTGTTTTTTAAAATAACATAAATCTGTTTATAAACAAACGTCCGCCCGCAGGTTCGCTCACGTTTTACCGGGATAAAAAGTAGCCTATAGCTCCATCCAGGTCTTAATCCACCTGTGTACAAAGTTTAATTGAAATCGGTGCAGCCTTTCGGCGTGATTGAGTAACAAACATCCAAACATCGTAACTTTGATATTTAAGATATTAGTGGGATTAAATGAATTACATAGAGGTACAGAATAATACGATGGCATTATTTTATTTTTAGGATTCCGTACCCAAAGGGTAAAACAGGACCCTATTCGTCGGTCTGTCTGCCTGTCCGCCTGTCTCCAGGCTGTATCTCATGAACCGTGATAGTTAGACAGGTGACATTTTCACAGATGATGTATTTCTGTTGCCGCTATAACAACAAATACTAAAACATAGAATAAAATAAATATTTAAGGGGGCTCCCATACAACAAACGTGATTTTTACAAATGTAGGTTAAGCAATGATCTGCGATGTCTGGGTGACCACTTTTTGCGTGCAATTTTTATTTTAATTATTTTACAAACGTATTTTTTTGCCGTTTTTATATATTGTACAGAACCCTTCGTGTGCAAGTCAGACTCGCACTTGGTAGTTTTATTTTAAATTATTTGTTTATAAAAAAACTTACCTTTAAAAACTCCACTGCAATAATCCCGAAAAACTCTGCACCTTACAAAAAGTTCCCAAAATTCCGATCCTACAAACTTTATCAAAAACTGTTTAGCTTTTTGACTGAATCACATTTTCCGTCAATCAAAAATGGTTCATCATTGCACTGACTCAAGTTAAAGTTATGTGAGTGAGGCGTGCTTTCACGACTGGGTTTGAGACAAGACTGAGTGTTTCTCTCTTCGGTAACTTGTAACTTGACTATCACCTGCCAGGTGCGGATTCAGAACCTACCTAACATTTATTAATTTATTCCCAAAAGGTAATTCACGTATTCGGTAATATTATATTATGCTAATCTTTATTTAATTTAGTAATAGTTCGCCATTTCTCCGAAAAGAAAGCGATGGGAGAATTTTGTAATATTCGGTTATATTTTTAGGCATTCTACAAAGTTCATTAAAACAATATGAATATGTTTATTATTTAAAATAGTAAAAAAAAACATAGATACTTAACTATTTTTATAAAGTAACGTATGTTTGTTTGTAATGAATAAACACCAGAACTAAAGACCGATTTAAAAAAACACATAGAGAAAGCTGTCAGCTAAATTATCAGCGAGTAACATTACATAGGGGAAACTGCTTTTGCAGGTTTTGTGCTATTTGGTGTGTGGGTAGAGGGGGGTTGGGAACTTGGGAACAGGGTTGGAAAAAACCAGTTTTTCCAATAATTATTGTTTTTCTAACACGCTTATAATAGTTTGGTCTGTATATTTGTAGGTATGCAACGGAATCTTTGATCGTGATTTTCACCCACTTCAGAACGTCGGATTAAATTTTGCATACTCATCAAGTTCCGATAACAATACTAAGTATATGATGGTGACAGCGAGCTGATCTGATGATGGAGGCGGAAGGTGGACAACGGATCTCCTCGATGAATAATAGTAGACTGGCCGCAGGGCCGTCTTTAACCTATTGTAGGCCCTGGGCACTTTAGGATAATGGGGCCCCTATGGTGTTAAACTTTCAGGCTGTTAGGTCGAAAAGAGTACATCAAAAATGATATTTAAATTCTCAATATACTATAACGCCAAGCGGAGCGAACCGCTAAAAACTCAGTGCTTTTAGCTCGTAATTTTACTTAAATGCATAATAAATAACGACGAGCAGAGCGAGGCACGATAATTATGTGTTATCAGCTCGAAAAAAATGCGCTATTGAGCGCAAGCGTTGTATCAGCCTTCCGGGCCCCGGGAGGCCGTGAGGGCCCTGGGCACGGACCCCGTGTGCCCTTATGGTAAAGACGGCATTGACTGGCCGTGTGATCAGCACACGGTTCCGATCACTAATTTATAAAAGATTGACTAGATATAAATATTTTTCAACACGACCATGGATCCACCTTCGCAGGGCAAATTCGTCCCTGTACCATCACACCCTTACTACAGACAGGTTATTTTTTTACACTCACATAATTTTATCGTCATGGGAATATTTTTTCTACATCCTTCAAAATAGGTCAACTGCATGGAGTATTCTCGTTGATACAGGCTTAGAGCATTGCGGCCTCAGTTCCATGTTGCTCGATGGATACAGGTTTTTAACCCCTGACGTAAAAACGACGGGGTGTTTAAGTTTGACTTATCTGGGTGTGTGTCTGTGTGTGTGTGTCTGTCTGTGGCATCGTAGCTCCCGAACGGATGAACCGACTTTGATTTTGTTTCTTTTGTTTTAAAGGTGAATTAGTCGGGTGTGTTCTTAACTATGTTTGATCAAAATCGGTTCAGCTGTTTCATTGCGTAGAGGGTTTTTTTAAATTTTTACAAAATTTATTACTTTTTGGTAATGATTTAGAATAGAGTGCATGGAGGGATTTGCCTAATCACCACGCTTGGCATGCGGATTGGTGATCACGCGTGATGTTGCGTACTCAGATGGATGCATGCCCATCCCCTGGTGTAATCCTTAGTTGGCTTTTACGACATCTACGGGAGGAGACGGAAGGATACGCCACGGCTTGATTCGATGAACTTGTTCTTACACGGATCTCCTCATTTAAGATTCCCGCAGTGAAACTCCGAGCATAGCCTCTCTCCATAGCCCGCTACGCAACTTTAAGCTTTTATGCGGCCAAGTGGTAGTAATTTGAAGATATTTGGTGAAATATAAGAACCTGTGTTACATTTGACAGTGAAATTTGTGACGCAATGAACCATTTAGCAAGTCCCCGCTTTGTAGAAATTCACGAGTAGTTTACTGAGGAATGTGGAGGTACAGTCGAACTCGTTGTCGTTGTGAACTTGTGAGCCTAAACAGACTAAACTTTACTCTAACAATGGTAGACAAACATTAAAAATGCAATGAGCTCGACAGAAGAAAAAAAAGTCTTACTAAAAAATAAGTTTTTTGTGAAAAATATATTTTTAGATACAAGCTTTTATAAAATTATCGATCGTTACCGTGTACTGATCAAAATGAGCTTAAACATTTAAACAACCCAAATGAAAAATGATAAATGCATGGCTGTGCAAAGTTGTACTACAAAAAACCATTAAAAACAATTTACAAGATGCAAAATGGTGCTGAATATCATCTTATATCTTCTAAAAAAACATAAATAATGTATACCTACCTAAATCGAAGAAAGTATAAAATATAAAAAGTAAGTCACATACCACTTATTCAATCACCTACCAGGTAAATTGACACCCAAGCTAAATGAATACTTAACGCATTATAAAAATACCCTTTTAACCAAGAAGTCCTCTTAGCCAACGCAGAACCTTTGGATCTCTTTGCGTGCTGTACCGCCTTTACAACGGGGAATGCTCTGACGAGCTTTTCGATCTCATCCCCGTATCGAGATTTTACCATAGCTCCTCCCGGCATGGCGCCGTGACAAACCTCATCTACACATCATAGAGCCCTGGGTTTCTCGAACGACTCGTTTCTCGAGATCATTTCTTCCCCATACCTTTACAAACTATGGAATGAGTTTCCTTCAGAGGTATTCCTGCTTGGTTACGAAATGGGAAAAAAAAACATAAATTCCTTCAGGGTCGGCAGCGTATCGACAAAACCCTCGGTGTTGCTGGTGTCTAGCGACGGTGACCTTTTTTCATCGGGTGCGCAAGCTTGCCTATTTGTATAATAATAAAAAGTCATTTTAAGTTAGACTGACCATAATTTTAACAATGCTGTGTCTAAAATTCATGAAATTACCAAACCGACAGTACCTAGGAGCCGGTAGATAAGTAAACATCGACTTTCTTCACCCGCATCCGCGCGCGCGCCTGCTCGTGTCCGCGTGTTGCGTAACCACATGTGCACTTGTGTCTTGAGATGCTATCTATCTTGTTGATGTGAGCTTGTCAGTTCAGTTTGGCAGCTGGTGAAGGCACCGCTGACATCTGAACTTCACCAGGTAGATGGGATATTATTAAGACATTTAAAAAAAAAAAAAAAAAACACTGAACATGACATGAAATTTAGAAATATTCAAGGTAGGACATAGTACTTATTACTAGGAGTTTTAAGTGGTATGTGTATATAGTAAATAAATGTTAGAGTAGGTAATATGCACAGTCAAGTGACCACCCTCCGTACTAGTTCGCACTATATGACGGCAGGGCGTCGTTGCTCTTCCATGTATTTATATTACTAAGTACTAAAAGGGACCTCAGTAAATGGGTAGATAGATATATACCTATAGGTAGGTAGGATAGGTATTATACCTTTTTATCCGAAACCGTAGAGAAGGCACATGAGACTTTTCATCTTTATGTCTCAGGGTGGCGGGCGCAGTGCAATGCCACATACGGCGCGTCTTAGGTGGACGTGACCTAATGAGGTCATGCATTGTTAAATGCAGAGGTTACCGCTTAAATCAGGTGGGCCATTTGCTAGGTCCGTTATTTACAAAGTTCAAAAAAAAGAGAGACACTATTCCGCAATGGCCAGGGAGCGAAACCGTAAAGTAGCTATCCCCCGGAGCAAACCCTTAAGGTATAGCTTATCCCTGGGACGGAACCTAAAGTATATACATAATATTATGGAACCGATCAGCTATCACCACGTAGAGTAGATATCCCCTGGGAGTAAGACCCTAGAGAAGAAGAATCCGTAGAGCAGATATCCCCCAGTAGCCGGGTTGCAAAATCATAGAGTAGCTATTCCCAGTGGTCGGAGAACGAACCCGTAGAGTACGCATCCCCTGGGAGTAAGGTCCTAGGGTAGCTAAACCCCGCGACGCAACCCGTAAAGTAGCTGTCCTCTAGCAGACGGATTGCGAACCATAGAGTACCTAGCTATCACCAATGGTCGGAGAACGAACCCGTAGAGTAGATATCCCCTGGGAGTAAGATCCTAGGGTAGCTGTACCCCGGGACGCAACCCGTAAAGTAGCTGTCCTCCAGTAGCCGGATTGCGAAACCATAGAGTACCTATAGCTATCCCCAGTGGTCGGAGAACGAACCCGTAGAGTAGATATCCCCTGGGAGTAAACCCTTAGGGTAGCTTTACCCCGGGACGGAACTTTTAGAATACCTATAGCATTCTCTCCGAACTGAACAGGGCTCTCTACGTACCTCCACAGGCCCAGGAACAATCTTATTCATATTCAGAAATCAAACGTACAATCGAAATAATGAAATGTCAAACCTAGGAACTTATTACCCACCATTGTAGTTTTACATCATCAAAATATCTTCAAGTGATAAAATAAATAACAAAAGTGGACCCGAAAGAATGTTGAAAAGGTGGTACTTCATTAAATAGGTACCTACCTACTATAGCATGGTTTTACTTTCATCTGCCTGCAGGCAAGAAAGCTACCGACTTGCAATCAGGTCGCTAGGTACATTTTCTTTGGTTACAATGTGGTGACCATTGTTTTGTAATTCTAAGGCTTTTTTACCCAGACTTGTTAGTAATAATAATACTGAAAGTGCCGTGGTGTGTCTGGCCAAAGAGTAGACCCCTCCGTCTCCTCCCGTGGATGTCGTAAAAGGGGATTACCCGGACTGTTAGTAATATTCGTTGGCATAAGATTTGTCCTGGCTGCTAGCTTACTATGGAATGTAGGTTATTACTGGAAGAAGCGAAAAAAACCGTAACCGTAACCGTTACTGGAAGCGTTAGCCGAGTTAGTTGTGGGAAGCAACGGTGGCTATGAGCTCACCACTCGTCACGTCCATATTCCACGATGGCGCAAACCACTGTGAAAAGAGGCATATTGAGGCTCTGCCTACCCTTTCCGGGGAAAAGGCGTGTGTCTATGTAGGTATGTAAGGCTACTTGTAACATTGGTAGACCTTTGTTCCGCAGATGAATCAGATCACCAACATAGCTCTATGAACTAGAAAGTTGTGGCAATGAGCAGGAGACAGCTCGCTGAATTCACCGATATTCAATTAAAACCGCTTTTTCGAGCGGCGCGAGGCGTTTTTAGGTGTCCGTAGCCAAATGGCAAAAAACGGAACCCTTATGGATTCGTCATGTCTGTCTGTCTGTCTGTCAGTCTGTCCGTATGTCACAGCCACTTTTTTCCGAAACTATAAGAACTATGCTGTTGAAACTTGGTAAGTAGATGTATTCTGTGAACCGCATTAAGATTTTCACACAAAAATAGAAAAAAAAAACAATAAATTTTGGAGGTTCCCCATACTTAATTAGAACTAAAACTAAAAAAAAAAAACTTCAAACCCGTGTGGGTCTATGGATAAGGTCTTCAAAAATGATATTGAGGTTTCTAATATATATTTTTCTAAACTGAATAGTTTGCGCGAGAGACACTTCCAAAGTGGTAAAATGTGTGTCCCCCCACCCCTGTAACTTCTAAAATAAGAGAATGATAAAACTAAAAAAAATATATGATGTAATAGTAGACTGGCACTGTTTAGGCTCATTTTAATCAGCACACGGTTCCGATCACTAATTTCATAAATGCTTGCATTGAAAAATATATTTTTCAACAAAGCCTTATTTCCTCAAAGTCCAAATCCATGGTCACTCTAGCAGATCCACTTGTACCATGACGCAATCACAACGTAACGAGGGGATAGGTAATTGCGATCGCAATTCGATAGGTATTCATAAGGTAATATAATAGTAAATATTAGTGAATTAATTAGTTGTAATTTAATTAAATCTGATTTAAAGGTAAGCTTTAAGTGTCTGAGACATTATTCAGAGACATGAATAATCATTATCTGAGACATGTGATATTAATTAGTTTGTAATAAATCCCACTATTATTATAAATGCGAAAGTTCGAATGTCTGTTACTCAATCACGTGTAAACAACGGCTAAACCAATTTCGATTAGGGATAGGCACCTGGATTGAGCTATAGGCTACTTTTTATCCTGGTAAAACGCGAGCGAAGCCGCAGGCGAACAATAGTGTTAAATATATAAAAATTGGACGTATTTATTATTACCTTAGGAGTTAGGGTCACAGGGAACACATAGTCACGTCAAATCACAGTAAATCATTCAATAAAAATAAAAAAAATACAGTTTGGTACACTAGCAAGATGCAGCTGTATACAGGCTTTGTCAAATTATAAAGTCATTTAGAATAATGTCAAACATAACATTAAAATCAATTAAAAAAATAGTAATTAAAAGACGTTGTAAAAGGCCATGACAGCAAATAAATTCAATACAAACAAATAATACAAAAAAAAAACAGCTGTACCTACTTCTTTGTTAAACTTATTAACCTATTCAATAACATTATTATTATTAATTCTGGTCCAGATATCCGGTAACTTATCCAATATAGGTACCAGGCGAGCAGCAGGACGCGGAGTAGGCTGGTTACTCGATACCAGATATCCAGAATACCGGAATTTATCCGATACCTACATAAAAAACGCGAGCAGTAAGCTGAAATAGTAGTAATGTTGGCTTGCTCAATTTTGATTAAATTTGGTTGGTAGGTAGGTAAACAGTTAACCTGCATTGAAACGCGGGCCACAGCCAGGAAAATTATATAATTATAATAAAAAAACAAAATGTTATGAGGTTGCGGGTTCGATTCCCGCCCCGGAACAAATTTTAGTAGTAGTAGAGCTTTTTTGTGATTGAGTTCGTCCGGGGAAGTACAACCACCATACCTATTTCTGCTGCAAAGTAGTACTGCTCGCATTGCTGTGTTCTGGTTTGAAGGGTAAGGGTGCCGGTAAAATTACAGGCACATCTTTATGTCTCAGGGTGGCGGGCGCAGGGCAATGCAACATAGGGTGCGTCCTAGGTGGACGTGACCTATGAGGTAATGCACTGTTCATAGGCAGAGATTACCGGTTAACACCAGGTGGGCCACCTGCTTGTTCTGTCATTCAGTAGTATAAAAAAAAAAGTATAATAACAAATATCTATCTATGTAGTGTATTGTAGTATATATCAGTTATCTAGTACTCATAACACAAGCTCTGCTTAGCTTGGGGCTAGATAATGTTGTGTGAACTGTCCAGCTTAATTTTTATTATTATATGTAAATCTTCCCATCAGGATGAGATAGTGGTCAAACATTTAGCTACTTCATATAAAAAAATAACTTATTTTGTGTCACGAAGTCTAAAAGGAGTGGTGCCTACCTAATATGATGTTTTTTTTTACTGCGTTAATGACGGAACACCTTCCGTCTCCATCATCGAATCAGCTCGCTGGCACCATCATATTGTATTGTCATCGGAACTTGACAGGTATGCCAAATTTCAGCACAATCGGTTGAGGATAACTGGCTTTAAAATTCAGTTGCAAGATTCCACCCGGATTCCACCCAGACAAACATACATTGCAAGTTAAATAAAAGCCGTCCCCATCATTAGATCAGCTCGCTGTCACCATAATATTGTATTGTCATCAAAACTTGACAGGTATGCCAAATTTCAGCTACATCAGTTGAGGATAACTGCTTTAAAATTCAGTTGCAAGATTCCACCCGGATTCCACCCAGACAAACATACATTGCAAGTTAAATAAAAGCCGTCTCCATCATCAGATCAGCTCGCTGTCACCATAATATTGTATTGTCATCAGAACTTGACAGGTATGCCAAATTTCAGCTCAATCGGTTGAGGGTAACTGCTTTAAAATTTAGTTGCTAGATTCCACCCGGATTCCACCCAGTCCAACATACATGCAAGTTAAATAAAAGCCATCTCCATCATCAGATCAGCTCGATGTCATCATAATATTGCATTGTCATCGGAACTTGACAGGTATGACAAATTTCAGCTCCATCGGTTGAGGATAACTGCTTTAAAATTCAGTTGCTAGATTCCACCCGGATTCCACCCAGACAAACATACACTGCAAGTTAAATAAAAGCCATCTCCATCATAAGATTAGCTCGCTGTCATCATAATATTACATTGTCATCGGAACTTGACAGGTATGCCAAATTTCAACTCCATCGGTTGAGGATACTCGTAACTGCTTTAAAATTCAGTTGCAAGATTCCACCCGGATTACACCCAGACAAACATACATTGCAAGTATAAAAAAAAGATTGAAAAAAAACTGTATTACTACAAGAAGTTCGGTAAGTCAGGAAAAAATACCTGTAAGCTTCGATTTTCCTTTGGTCTGTAAGTATATATTATAAAGTCCCTATAAAAACTAAAAATCTTTCATCCTTTTCGATTCGCCGTAGTCGGGTACTGTATAATATATTCTGTAGTCGGGTACAGTTTTACCCAAAATATAAGTCGCCCCGATGAATTTCTATAGCGCTGGAACCCTCTTCCTACCAATAGCAAACGCGCGCTAAAATCTTGCGCTGTTAATGTTCGATTTCGCGGCAAAATTGCGGCATCTTGTTCATCCAGGTGACTTTTATGTGAGAGCGGGACAGAGCTTGACGATGACCTCTGTGGCGCGGCGGGCGAAGGTTCGCCTGTGACGCAGGAGGTTGCGGGTTCGATTCCCGCCTCGGAACAAATATTTGTACGATTTGCAGATATTTGTTCAGGGTGTTCTGGGTATTTTCTATGTATAATAAAAAATACATAGGTTTTACCCAAAATATAATTCCGATCGACTGTTTTCGTTTGCGCAGAAAAGCACTGACTGATATCCGACAGTAGCCGAACGTTTAGTATAAAATTAATAATGCTGGACAGTTCACATAACATTATCTAGAAAAAAAAAAAAAACTATCTATTTAAAGTACATTACAAAGTTTTTTTTTTTTACAATATACAATATATATATTGTATTAAAAGTTAGCATCATGCATCTAGTACATGCAGTTATCTAGTAGGTACCCAAAACACAAGCTTGGGGCTCTAGATAATGTTATGTGAACTGTCCAGCTTTATTTATTTTATACTATACGTTCGGCTACTGTCGGATATCAGTCAGTGGCAGTGCTTTTCTGCGCAAACGAAAACAGTCGATCGGACTTATATTTTGGGTGAAACCACAGAATAAATAATAGTAGGTAACGGTAAAGGGCGTGTGATAGAGCTACATAGTCTCTTTAATTTTGCTCTATATTCGTAGCGTGATCACCTTGACATTTGTGTAGAGTAGGTACATAGAGTAGCATTGTGTGCGCTATGGCTATACGTGCGATGTTTTGCAACTACGGCTATACCCGACTGAGCCCGCTGTACAGGTGAGCAAAAATAATAGCAGTATTCATCCCACTATTCCTCTAACACCAATATCATAAATGTAAAAGTTACGATGTTTGGATGTGTGGTACTCAATCAAGCCGAAACAGCTGAACCGATTTTGTTGAAATTTGGTACACAGATAGATTAAGACCTGGATTGAGCTATAGACTAATTTTTATTCAAGTAAAACGCACGCGAAGTCGGAGTGGCACACTAGTATAAAAAATATGTGTATATTAAGGTTAAACTATTTATAACTTCAATATTTCAGTAAGAACAATTTGATACAAAATTTAAAATCTACCAATGTAACAGTTGAGCTGTCCGTAACCCCGTGGCCATCTGAATCAAGACGGAACAATGGCCCATCTGATATTAAGCGGTAAGCTCTGCCTTTAACAATGCATTACCTCATAGGTATAATCCACTTAGGACGCGCCCTATGTTTTTTTTATACTACTTGGAATGGCGGGTCAAGCAGATGGCCCACCTGATGTTAAGTGGTACCCTCTGCCTATGAACTGTGTGGCATTGCACTGCACCCGCCACCCTGAGGCATAAAGATGAAAAGTCTCATGTGCTTGTAATTTCACCGACACCCATATCCTTCACACCGGAACACAGTAATGCGAGCACTACTGCTTTGCGGCAGAAATAGGGATGGAGGCAGTACTTCCCCGGACGACCTGTTTCACAAAAAAGCTCTATACTACTGTATGTGACTGTTGGGTGTTATGTTATGTTATGTATGTATCACGAAACTCCCTAAAATATTTTGTTTGAAACGGCCTGTATATATGTATTGTTCGTAAAGACTGGAGGCTAGCTACTCGTGGGATTTTGATTATGAAAGATGCACGCCTCAACTCTATGCGTAATGCGTAAAATTATGACTGGGTACCTGATACTGTAGCCAGTTCTGTGAAATTCTGATATAACTGGAGCGTACGATAACGCGTTGTAGATTATAAACGTGTTTGTTGTTTTAAATTGTTAATGCGACTGATGCAAGAATACATTGATCAAAATACTTTGACCGGTACAATACAGCGTGGAGTCGTAATGGCCGTGGTTGCTATCGCTTGTGGCGCGAAATTCATTTTTTTTCGTGTTTTTTGCTCATTACTTCTCATCAACACTTCTTCAGATAGCTAAAACTATGTTGCCGCAAATTATGTGACCTAACACACAAGTTTTAATTTATAGTATCACATAAATATCATTAGTTTTTAGCAACGATTGTGCTTCTACGATATTTACAGTGTTTTTTTGTTTCAAGCACATTCATAGCCAAACTAATGATATTTATGTGATACTTTAATTTAAAACTTATTTTAGCTATGTGAAGAAGTGTTGATGAGCTGTGATGAGCAAAAAACACGGAAAAAAATGAATTTCGCTCCACGAGCGAAAGCTACCCCCTTAAATGAACACACGGGTAGAGCTACTTGCCAGTAATCATAAAATACTATAATCTAATAACTAAGACCTACCACCCGAGACACTTGTATTTAAGTCATCCGTCCGACCCTTAGAGCATTGCAGGCTTGTCCGACCTCCTCAAATGATCGCGCTGCGCCTTGTCGCGAAGTAGTGCATGACGTGCCTTTCAGAATGCGTTCAAACACGTACTTGTACCATTATTTATTCTGTGCACGTACCTAGGTACAGCCCGTTCACGGTAAATATTCCTGTAAATATTATTTTATAACGTCTCACCTCCTTGGTACTAAGCAAAATAGCTGATATTACCAACCTCTCGAAAAAATTCGCGCTTTCTGACATCTCACCTCCTTGGGTAATAAGCAACATGGCTGATAGTCGAGCAACGCAGGCCTCCGTCCGCGTTGCTCGATGCTGATAGTACATACAATATAATCCCATGGACTTACAAACTACATACCTATACCAAGTCCATGTACAATCCTCTCGAAAAAAATCGCGCTTCCTGTTACATACTTCCGTCACTTTTCACGAAATCACTCCCACAGATTGCAGGAAAGTGATACCAAAGGAAAGATGTTACACACCAAAAATAATAAAAAAACACAGAAAAACAGACGAATGCATTGGCATTAGATAGGGTGGATGTCACAATTTTTGAACTTTTAGTGTTTGTCCCAACATGTTCAAATTATCGTCGGTACAGCAATTAGTACGAAGGTCGTGGGAAGTTCGTTTCTTAATAGGTTACCGACAGAATGCAACTCCGAGGTGATCAAGCGAGCTAGAGGCGATTTCATTCGTTCACTGTGTTCTTTCTTCGGCACCCTGCCTAATATTTATTCTGTGACCCTGCGTTAGGTCTTCTGCGAACTGCACTAAATTCACCACACTGGATCTTTAACATCGCAACTAGTTAGTCCCTTTTCAGAGCTACTATGTATATCTTTACCGATAACAAAAGTCTATCAGAGCTAAAAAAAAAGGAAGGGCCCTTCTAGAAATTTAACAAGAAATTACGGGTTGCGGGTTCGATTCCCGCTGGGACAAATGTTTGTATGATCTGCAACTGCACATACCTATTTGTTCCGATTCTGGGTATTGTGGTAGCATGGTACTCGTAGTTCCTGGATATTCACGATACAGGAGGTGTGGGATCTGCCCCCTATTTCGTAACTGAAAGTCACTCGGTGACTAACGTTTGTCAATCCATAGAACGCGACGTGGGCCGCCGTAGGTTTCAATACAAAACAGATTCAATATTCAACATTCAAGATATTTATTTGCATAAATAAGTGTAACAATTTGGTCTTATAGGCTAGTGAGCACTTATGACTTATTTGGTCTAATAGGCTAGTGAGCACTTATGACTTATTTGATCTTATAGGCTAGTGAGCACTTATGACCTCTCTGATCTTATAGGCTAGTGAGCACTTATGACCTCTTTGATCTTATAAGCTAGTGAGCACTTATGACTTATTTGGTCTTATAGGCTAGTGAGCACTTATGACTTTTTTGATCTTATAGGCTAGTGAGCACTTATGAGCTCTTTGATCTTATAGGCTAGTGAGAACTTATGACTTATTTGGTCTTATAGGCTAGTGAGCACTTATGACTTATTTGGTCTTATAGGCTAGTGAGCACTTATTACTTTTTTGATCTTATAGGCTAGTGAGCACTTATGACTTATTTGCCCTCTGCAGGTATCGCAAATTGTCGCCTGCAACTAACTAGGTACTAAACTTCTACAACAAAACTACGACTAGGTACTAAACTTCTACAACAAAACTACTAACTAGGTACTAAACTTCTACAACAAAACTACTAACTAGGTACTAACTTCTACGACAAAACTACTAACTAGGTAAGTACTAAACTTCTACAACAAAACTACTAACTAGGTAATAAACTTCTACAACAAAACTACTAACTAGGTACTAAACTTCTACAACAAAACTACTTACTAAGTACTAAACTTCTACAACAAAAACTACTTACTAGGTACTAAACTTCTACAACAAAAACTTCTTACTAGGTACTAAACTTCTACAACAAAAACTACTAACTAGGTACTAAACTTCTACAACAAAACTACTAACTAGGTACTAAACTTCTACAACAAAACTACTAACTAGGTACTAAACTTCTAAAACAAAACTACTTACTAAGTACTAAACTTCTACAACAAAAACTACTTACTAGGTACTAAACTTCTACAACAAAAACTACTTACTAGGTACTAAACTTCTACAACATAAACTACTTACTAGGTACTAAACTTCTACAACAAAACTACTAACTAGGTACTAAACTTCTACAACAAAACTACTAACTAGGTACTAAACTTCTACAACAAAACTACTAACTAGGTAATAAACTTCTACAACAAAACTACTAACTAGGTACTAAACTTCTACAACAAAACTACTTACTAAGTACTAAACTTCTACAACAAAAACTACTTACTAGGTACTAAACTTCTACAACAAAAACGATTTACTAGGTACTAAACTTCTACAACATAAACTACTTACTAGCTACTAAACTTTAAATAACTAATACAAAGTTTAGTTAATGTTCATCGAAGTTAGGAAATTGAAGCATATAAAAGACAAATTAGCAAACTTTTACCAACAAGTGGACATTATTCTACCAAATAAGTATACTCATCAACAGTGTTACTACTTTTGGATAAGGAATGTTATTAGCTTTCCGATAAACAACGTAATTTTAGTTTCATTTTTTATATTAGTTAGTAGCTTGTTAAAACCGTTTCCCATAAGTAGGTACTAACATTGAGGACCCAAAGTCGATGATTAGAATAGATATAACTTCATCACTTTGATTAGGTATATAGATTATCTAATAGCTTCATCACTAGAGTTTTATGTTATGTAAAATATAATAACAAAAAGGTAATTTCTTAGTTTCATTATCAATAATACATTTTAATACTACATATTAAGGTTGAAATTAATGTTTACATGAAAAAACGATGATTTTAATTTTATTCTCTTCATCAACATATTGCCACCCAATGCTGGATGAAGGATCTTCTATAGCAGCATCATAACACTTCTCCCTAGTTCAGATTTCTACGGTCAGCACCTGCATAGTGGACGTTTCGTGACTGAAGATGCGGTGAAGCCAACAGGTTTGAAACCAACGCAGGTGGAACCAATCAATGATTGCGTTTGTACTTGGAATTTCACAGTAAATTACGATTCAACTTTGTGTAACTTTTTAGGGTTTCGTAGCCAGAGGTCGCAAACGGGACCATAAAATAGAGTAGTAGAGCTCTTTTGTGAGAGTTCGTCCGGGGAAGTACTACCACCATACCACCACACCTATTACTGCCGCAAAACAGTACCTAGTGCTCGGATTTCTGTGGTCCGGTTTGAAGGGGTGCCTAGTAGCATCCTAGTAGCTTGTGGGTGCCGGTGAAATAACAGGCACATGCGACTTTCATCTTTAATGTCTCAGGGTAACTGGCGCAGTAAAATGCCACATAGAGCGCGTCCTAGGTGGACGCGACCTATGAGGTAATGCATTGTTAAAGGCAGAGGTAATTGGCTTAACAACAGGGTGGGCCATCTGCTTGTTCCGTCATTCACACAGTCAGTGCCTTCTTGTCCGGCCTAAGAATAAAAACCCCGCTGTCTCCTCCCGTTGATGTCGTAAAAGCCGACTAAGGGATTACCCGGACTTGTTGATAAGATTTGTCCTGCAGGACAAAGGGCCTTTGTCCCAAAAGGCGTGTGTCTATGTATGTATGTAATATCCAAATGAGGATCAAACTGCACTTCCTTTGAAGCGAGCTAGCGGTACAGTTCCTATCATTGCATGATCATCAGCAGTAATTATACGTCCACTGCTGGACAAGGCCTCCCCTATTGCAATCCATCGGGGTGGCCACAACCACTTCGCTTGACAGGGGTTGAGTACTCAGGTGGATGCTGCTGCCCATCCCTTTGGTGGTAGGTACCTAATCTTCGTCGGCTTTTACAACATCCTCATACATAGGTACATACATAGACACACGCCTTTTTCAGCGTTAGAGGCATAGCCTCAAATGGGCCTCTTTTCACCGTGCTTGCATCATCGTGGGAACTAGACGTGACAAGAGGCGAGCTCATCGCCACCATTGCTTCCCCGCAGCTCCACTCTGCTAACACATTCCCTAAATAATCTAGCAGCCAGGACAAATATTGTAGCAACGAATCTTACAAACAAGTCCGGGTAATCCCTTAGTCGGCTCTTACAACATCCACGGGAGGAGATGGAGGGGTCTATTCTTGGGCCGGACACAGGGAGGAAATAAAACACAAAGCACAAAGACTAGGTACTATAATCTACAAGGCATTACCTAGTTTCCTTACGATACTTAAACTAGGCTAATAACTCATTTGAATCGTTAGATATCATTCAAAACACTAAAATCGTGTCGTTATGTACGTACAGTGAATAATAAATCAATGTAGTGTGAACAGCACGTAACTCACGAGTTAGGTAATATGATGTAAGGATCGTGGACTTTATTAGCCGTGTGTAGAATACCTACGTATTTGTGACACATTAAAATTGTCTACTTTTATTTTATTTCTTTTCCTAGTGTTTTCTTGAGTTATTTTGTGTTATTTTGGGTTCATTTTATATAATGTAGCTCGTTTTAAAAGCACAAGTGTAGTGAAATGAAATGGAAGTGAATTGCGTGACTTTTGAAATTGGAGGAAATTGTCTACCAAAGTTTTAGTAAAATTGGCCACCGTTTTACTAAAACATGACTTGACTGTGACTTTGACGACTTGGAAGGAGTGTAACGTTGCAAAATATATTGAAAATACAATAGTATAGTGAAAATACAGATATTATAATTGAAAATAGCAAATGCACAAGCCGTGCGGGGCCTATTTCATAAAAAAAAAAAAAAAAAATGGCGCCCCAATCATTAGAAGCATCAGCACGGTGCCGCGGTGTACTAATAAATAAATAAATAAATAAATAATAAATAATGCTGGACAGTTCACACAACATTATCTAGCCCCAAGCTAAGCAGAGCTTGTGTTATGGGTACTAGATAACTGATATACTTAATACAATATATTACATAGATAGATATTTTTTATTATACATAGAAAATACCCAGAACACCCTGAACAAATATCTGCGATCGCACAAATATTTGTTCCGAGGCGGGAATCGAACCCGCAACCTCCTGCGTCGCAGGCCAAGCTTCGCCAACCGCGCCACAGAGGTCGTCCTTAACTAACTAATAACTTGATATTCTCTTGCGACCCAGCTACGCTCATAGTTTTTGACTAATAAATGCAGCCTAGCACTCGCCAACGTCCATACCACGTTGAATACACCGGTTCTCGTCCGATCACCGACGTTAAGCAACGTCGGGCGCGGTCAGTATTTGGATGGGTGACCGCCTGGGAACACCGTGTGACGTTGGCTTTTTGCATCCTTTTTTAGTTTTCATTTCAATTTATGTTTTATCACAGATTTGACTTATGTATTTTTCATTTTAATGTGTTTTTCGTGTTATTTTAACCGGTGTAACTTGGAATAAATAGCACATGTGTGATGTAGTGAAATTTAAGTGTGTTGCGCGTCTTTTCAAAATGGTGTTTTTTTAACATAAATAATAAATAAATAAATAAATAATGCTGGACAGTTCACACAACAGTGATAGACCTTTGTTTTGCTATGAAACGACACCAGCGATTATGCGCCACCTAGCGTGATAAATAAGCAGTGTGTCTCCCCATTAAAGCCAAGCCGTGTTAGTTGCCTGATTCTTCTAGGTTTGGTGGCATTGGAACAGGAGTAAATTTAGTTTATAAGACGATTCAAAATGATCCTTGAGATATCAATGAATAAAATATTTTTGACTTTGACGATTCTCCAGTGTTTGCCCAACCAAGATTTTAGAGAGCATGTCTGATCACATGTGTTGCAGGCATGTGGTTTTTATTTAGTGTGTATTTTCTTGTGTATTTTCAAATAACTACCGTGAGAGAATGTCTTATTGCAACTGTTGCAGGCATGTGGTTTTTCTCCTGTGTCAGTGTGCATTCTCATGTGTGTTTTCAAATGAGTATTCTGAGAAAATTTCTTATTGCAGCTGTTGCAGGCGTATGGTTTCTCTCCTGTGTGCGTTCTCATATGTGTTTTCAAATAACTAATATCAGAGAATGTCTTCTTGCAGCTGTTGCAGGCATGTGGTTTTTCACCAGTGTGCATTCTCATGTGTGTTTTCAAAGTACTATCCCGAGTGAATGTCTTCTTGCAGCGGTTGCAGGCATGTGGTTTCTCCCCAGTGTGCGTCCTCACGTGTATTTTCAAATGACTGTTCCGAGTGAATCTCTTATTGCAGGTATTGCAGGCGTATGGTTTTTCTCCAGTATGGATTCTCATGTGTATTTTCAAATAACTAATATCGGAGAATGTCTTATCGCAGCTTTTGCAGGCATGTGGTTTTTCACCAGTGTGCGTCCTCATGTGCCGTTTCAAATGACTACTATGAGGGAATATCATAACACATGTGTTGCAGGCATATGTTCTCAACTGTGTGTGCCATTTCAAATGTTTACATAAATTGCTTTTAGTTTCAAGTTTTTTCTTACAATAATCACATTCATACTTAGAATGAGTGTTATTGGTATTGTTTGATGGAATACTTTCTTCCATTTGGGAGTGCTCCGTATCTGTTACCGTTTCATCTTTTACAATGTATTTGCCATGTGTAGATTCCTCAACGTCACTTTTTCCTTCCTTAACATTTATCTGAGAACTTTTGACATGTGTAGATTCCTCAACGTCACTTTTTCCTTCCTTAACATTTATCTGAGAACTTTTGCCATGTGTAGATTCCTCAATGTCACTTTTTCCTTCCTTAACATTTATCTGAGAACTTTTGACATGTGTAGATTCCTCAACGCCACTTATTTCTTCCTTAACAATTATCTGAGCATGTGTAGATTCCTCAACGTCACTTATTTCTTCCTTAACAATTATCTGAGCATGTGTAGATTCCTCAACGTCACTTATTTCTTGCTTAACAATTATCTGAGCATGTGTAAATTCCTCAACATCACTTATTTCTTCCTTAACAATTATCTGAGCATGTGTAGATTCCTCAACGTCACTTATTTCTTCCTTAACAATTATCTGAGCATGTGTAGCTTCCTCAACTTCACTTATTTCTTCCTTTATCTGAGAACTTTTGATATGTGTAGATTCTTCAACTTCACTAATTTCTTCCTTAACAATTATCTGAGAGTTTTTGGAATAATCATTCAAAGTTACAAACTGTTCAGGGGCCTCTGCTAAGTCTTGTATATTAAGGTTCGCCATAACTGAATGTTGTGTGATCTGAAAGAAAACAATACAAAAAGTAAGTGAGATACCTGTGGCATCAGAACATACCGCAGTCTAAAGAGGCGAAGGTGTAGACTATTATAAAGAAACTGCTGAACAAAAGCCCAATTCACGTAATAAAAATAGTCTAAGGTTCGGATCATACCTAGATATTATAGGTACCTAGATCTAGTGTCGATGTCACAAACGTAGACATTTTCAACTAGGTAGTTAGGTAAAACTATATAAAAACAAGTAGTATCATTGTTTTGGCTACAGAAACGAATTGTGATCTGTAGACCCAGTTAGTGAAACTTCAACCAAATCTGTTTCAGCAGTTTCAGCCTTTTCCATTATTTCTGCGGTAAAAAATTAAGATGTGATTAGGTACTTACACGCTTCGGTACCTAGTTAAATAAAAACAAACTCTCTAATCTGCTATGAGCTCAGAATATTCTCTATTCTAAGGCTATGAGTATGAATAAAATCAAAGATTTAAATGGATCTGGATGTGGATTCTAATAAACATACACAACGACATACTAACTACCAAGGTAATCTGTGATACAGATAAAACAATACTAAACTATCGTAGAGCGTGAATCTGTCTACGGTGCCAACCATAGAAAAAATAAATACTCCTTGGCAAGGGACATCTTACGTTGAACGGTGAACCCATGGATGTTTAATAGTATGGATTGAGTGCTAAAATAGCATAGAGTGTTCCTTCTTACTCCTTTCCTAGGGATAGCTTGCTATCCTATATTGGAGAGAAACAAATATATTGTCACACGACAGTCGTTTTTCCGTTCCGTACTCTGAATCACAGAGTACTTTGATATATACGGAAACTCTGAATATTGGTAACATGAGTGTACATCTCCCAGTCCCTATATTGGTACCATGAATGTTGTAGTAATTGGTACATAGTTTGACATTTGGCCTGGTACGAGTTACACAAATAAAAACGATAGATATATGCTTGTCTCATTCCAACACATGAATACATTCCTATAAAAGAATGAGACTGGTATAATCGATACCGGTTTGTTTTTAGCCTTACTTCCATGCTTTAGTTCTTCTTCCGTGTGTGAACCACAGAAGCGGTGAACGGTCTGTAGCATGTCTGTACCAAAGAATTCCACCATAATTCCACCAAACACGGCCTGACGCTACCTATCTGCGCCACCTATCGGTGAGTAGTATGACTAATTAAAATTACATCGCCATCTATCGGCAATAACTGGAACCAGGTGAAAGTTGTACTTTCTATGCTCCGTACAGGTAAATACAAAATATGTGTAGATGGCAGTACCTATGCATTATGTACATACAATACATTGCAGCCTAGTATTTGTGATATTATCAATTTCATCCAATTTTACGATGTTTTTATACCACCGACGCAAAAAGAGGGGTGTCTGTCTGTGGCACCGGTTTTTTTTATTTGCAAGCAGGTTTTCTATCAATGGTTCTTAGCCATGTTTTAAACAAAATTAGTTCAACCGTTTATAGCTTAGAGCATTGCAGATGTTTCATATTATAGAGATAGGGTCTTTTTTTTAAAATAAAATTTGCTTGTCCGAGATCCAATTTCGGAAGAGTTCGAAAATTTGCGATGCCTCGAAAGGGCAAACCACTAGCTTGCCAATACCACAGATCAAATAATACTATAGGTACTAGCCAATACAATTGTTACACTTAATTAAGCAAATAAATAGGTATCTTGTCTTGAATATTGAATCTGGATCACGAATTTTCAATACCATCATGAATGGTGAGTCGAAGGGTGTCACAATACAAAAATAATATGATTTCGAACCGTGGGTAGGTTTATCTACTTGTACCTACCTAGATAGGTAGGTAAGTAGGTAGTACGTACACAACATTATCCTAAAAATATAGGTAGGTATGGGTAGGTAGTTCTACCTAAGTAGGATAGGTATTGTGGTAAATTTTCCTCAGTAAATCCATAAACCTTTAACCTAGGTTCTACGTACCTAGGCACCCGTTGTAGACCTCTGTAGCGCGTCGGGCTAGTAGGCGGCTGAGATGCGAGCGGTTGCGGGTTCGATTCCCGCTTCGGGACAAAAGTTTGTATGATCTGCAAATATTTATTCCGGGTCTGGGTGTTGTGATAGCATGGTACATAGTACTCGTAGTTTCTGATACTTACGACACAGGGAATCCTAGTGTGGGATCAGGACTATGTATGTGACTGTTGGATGTCATGTTATGTTACGTTGTGTGACTCAATGTTTTTTTTTATACTACTTTTAATGACAGATAAAGCAGATGGCCCATGCACTTGACGTTAAGTGGTACCCTCTGCCTAATGAACAGTGCATTATCGCATAGGTCACGTCTACCTAGAACGCGCCCTAGGTGGCATTGCACTGCGCCCGCCACCCTGAGACAAAGATGAAAAGACTCATGTCATGTGCCTTTGTAATTTCACCGGCACCCATACCCTTCAAACCGGATCACAGCAATACGAGCACTACTGCTTTGCGGCAGAAATAGGTAAAGTGGTAGTACTTCCCTGGACGAACTCTTTCACAAACAAGCTCTACTACTACTACAGAATATACCACAGAATATATAATAGCCTATGCCTTTTTTTTTGTCTTCAGCTAGATACCTAAAATTAGGAGAATAGGTACTTACCTACATTCATTTTGTTATCCAGGGCACAGAATAAATAACAGGGATGCACAAGAAGAAAGGAATTTCTTGAATTGGGTGTTGAAGTTTTAAGGCGCATACAAAAGCCAAATTCCGTCACTTTCAGAGAATGACAGAATAGCGCTCGCCGGACGAAAAGTACCTAAGTAAAAATCAAGTAAATCCGACGCATCACAAAATCATACATTCAACTTGAAGATAAATTCTTTGACAACATTTAGGTGAAAGAAAAAGTACAAAATTGTAAGTCATTAAATCAAATTTTCAGTCGAAAATAGCTGCACTTTTTTTCCCCATGTTTAATGAACAGGTGGAACGTTTTTGTACGTTCACTTTACAGATAGGTACCTAATAGGCCTATGAATTACCTAATATTTTTTGTCCAGCAAATAATAACATTGACTCCTCTATGAGGAGAAGGCCTCCAAATAAGATCAATCAGGTGCTGTATGAGGCGGACAAGAGCTAAATAAGACCAATCAGGTGCTGTATGAGGCAGACAAGAGCTAAATTCCTTCACTATCTAACTCAGTAAAGATCACGTAAGTTAGAAAGTGACAGAATAGCGGTCGCGGTACGAAAAGTGAACAAAAATCACGAAAATCGGTACCTACCTAACTCGAACTTATAAATCGACCATGCCCTCTAGAATAATATTATTTTCACTCCTCTTGCTCAAAAAGACCGTCGTACCCATGAATGTAGTAGTACACATTAAAATAGACACATATCACATTATAATCGTTTAAAATAGCCTATTTGACTGTTGACAGCGTAATACGGAAAAAAGTCACACGAACGAAGTCACGGGTCTTCCACTGGTCTAGAGTACCTATAATAACTACTTTAATGTAAGTAGGTACTATGTAACTAATGTTGGTGTATTATATTGTGAATTTGTGACGTCATAATAGCGTAGTCGTGTCCACTGTCCCATCGGGACCGCGCCCCGAGAGTACGCTCTACTTGGGTTATAGGGTTGCCTGCATATTCATTGTCCTTCTTAGCTACATTGGTCGTGGTCGTCACGGGGTTCTATGGCTTGCTAGAGTAGGTACCTATGCTATGCATACAAGGAAACTACGAGCGGTACGCTGAAGATTCTCGGATTGTGGACATTGATGTCGAATAGAGATTATGTCGAAACAAGATGGATAGATAGAGTCTATAGAGTCAAAGAAAAAATATTTTTATCATTGATACAATTTTTTTTACTTCTATATTTTATTCATTGAAATCACAAGGATTATTTTGAATCGTCGTATAAACGAATATCTAACTATTTATTTCTTTTTGGGTGTTATATTTGTATTTCTAAAAATCGAGCGGTGCTCGGTCGCACCATGTAGGTACTAGTAGTATAACTATACCTATCGTAAAAGTATGCGAGGCAGCCCTACTTCACATAGAGTAATGCATACACCCTAAGCATACACCCCAGAGACAGCACAGACACTTAATTTGTCTCTGCTTGTCTCTGCACTACACGGAAATTTCATTAGTATGTCTTCTCTGTAGGTAGGTAGGTATGCTATTCTCTTAGGCACAGGCATTGTACAGTGCTACAAGGATCGTCTGGCACGTGGCCGAAATCACACCGCCATTTTGTTAATCTAATATCTAGACATCGGATTATATGCACAATCAAAATGCCAAAATATGCATGCAAATATGCACTAAAAAAGGGCGAAATATGCATAAAATATGCACAATCAAAAATACAATTATAATAAGAACTTTACGTTGTTTTGCAGCTAAATAAATAAATAAAATAAATAAATAAATAATGCTGGACAAGTTTACACGACATTATCTAGCCCCAAGCTAAGCCAGAGCTTGTGTTATGGGTACTAGTTAACTGATATACTTAATACAATATATTACTTAAATAGATAGAAATGGGAAGCAGTACTCACATGTTGATCGATTTGATATTTTTTTGAAGAAGGTATTCGCTTTTCACCACATTTGCAAAAAATTACAGTGCCATCAGTCGTAAATTGACCTGGGTATTTTTTTATCCATGATTCCATTAAAATCTGTGTATTTTTTTCACTGGCGGCATAATTTCAACAAAAATAAACAAACACAGCGAGACAAAAACAATTGCATTGCGTTAGGCGCGTGAGTGAAGCAGCGAGTGCAGTAGGCATGCCCCCCTCCCGCGCGCACGGCCTAACCCGCCGACGTATACCGAGCGCCGGCCGACCACTATGCGAGCCAGTTGGTCGGATTCAGTGCGCTCGCCGAGTATGCGCGAGTCTGATGTGTTGACGGCGTAATACAACATGCCTCTGCCAACGTACTCGCATAACTACTGAAATAAGCACTATCAATGAAAAAGTACCAACATATGCAATAACGCTATAAAAAAAAAATTATATGCATTTGTATATGCAAACATGCAAATGCATATAATCCGATGTCTACTGAATATCAAACAGCGCCACAAAGGCGAAGAAGAACAGGCCAGAAGCTGTGCGAAATGATCCTTGTAGCCCTTTACTTGTGCCTAGCTATAGCTGCGCCCCGCGGTGTAACGCCACATAAGTATCGAACCCGTGAGAATAACGGGATAAAAATAGCCTATGTGTTATTCCAGGAGTCCAGCAATCTTTATTCCAAATTTCATCCTAGTCCGTCCAGCCGTTTCAGCACAATTTATGTGCGAGGTCAAATGTTGTCCTATCAGCCTTCTGGTATTTTCCTGATGTATTGTGGCATCCTCTGACAACACAATACGGCATTAAGAAGTAAAACTGTAAGACCTCCTCAGCCTCACACCAACACTTGCCCCGCCCACTTCGAGCCGCTTGACCAACAGAGACGACTCCGGCTCAGTTTGAATGATTTCACTTTGCCGCCATCTTGTTTTTGTCCACTTCCGGTACCCGGACGGACTTCCAGCTATCAAAATTGAGTTCAGCGACCCCTAAAGCCTATAGCCAGGACACCTCACGTGACCAGAATCGAGTCATAGTTAAGGTTCCATTTTGGCCGCCATCTTGAATTTTGAGCAAAGGAGCCAAAATTGGGATTTTCAACATTCAGAATCGAATTCAGCAGGCTTTTTTACTTCGGAAAAGTTACGTTGCCAAAATGGCCCACAAAATGCCGTTGAACTTGAAAATGTTTTTGTGTATGAAAATTAAAAAAAACATGAATTTCCGGAAGATATTGCTTACAAACCAAAAAAAAAGTTTATGCACCATGTTATATAAATTTTTTAAGAGATCCTTTTTGTCCTTGACACTTTTTTTCTAACAGCTTTTTGGTTAAAATCGTAACAACCGCGGTTAGAGACATATTTCGAGGAAAAAAGGGGGATAGAGGGGAAGGGAGCCAGAATTCGGCTTTGCAACATTCAGAACCGAATTCAGCAGGCTTTTTTACATCGGAAAAGTCATGTTGCCAAAATGGCTCACAAAATGTGCGTCGAGCAATCTCTTGTTCTTGTCTCGCTTCTTCTCTTGCTCTTTTTAAATAAATATACTTACTTGTATTAGTTTTGTTATTATTTCTCTAAAGGTTTATAACTTGGTGTAGGTACTTCTAAGGCAAGTTTTACTTCGCCATTTGGAGTGATACACTAATATCCCTATTGGAATAACGTGCCACATATGGCATTGTGTGCACTGATTCTCAAGTGTAAAACAATACAAATGTCACAATGACTTGTAAATTGGAGTCAAAAGGAGGTACCTACTTTACTTAAGAGTTTAAAATGTATGAGGAATTCCTTGAAAATTATCAGTAGGGTATTGAACTGAATTTTTTAGGTGACTCCAATTAGGTTTTCGTAGAAATTAATACAGTTACCTATAGGTACAGACGGTACTGCGAATTGGTTATACCCCACCACGCTAGACTTAAGGCGTATATACAGCAGCTGATTGGTCTTATTTGGAGGCCTTATCTATGGGGAGTCAATTTGATGTGCTGTAAACAATATAATTATGTCATTCATTGTCCTTTTATCTGTAAAGTGAACGTACAAAAATGTTCTACCTGTTCATTAACCATGTGAAAATAACAACAAAATGCAGCTGTTTCAACTGAAAATTTGAAACGACTTAGAATTTTGTACTTTTCCTTTCTGCAAAGACAAAGACTCTTCTTTCTGCCGCTTCACATCGTCATGTAGCAAAAAGCACTAAGATTATTTACCTATGTGAAAGAAAAAATATTAAATGTCACCCAATACGATAAAAATAAGTTATTTGGCAGCAGCACGTAGACTATTATATAATCTGTGACGTGGGGGTACCAATTCGCTTTGCTGTCTGTACCTACCTGCTCTGGGAGAAAGGAAAGTGGTGAGAAGTTCTAAACTTTTCCGAATTCTTCGAAGTGGCGCAAACTGACGATATTTCTCGATCGAAAGCGATTTAAATCTTTGATCGAAAGTCACACATTTGTATGCTCTGTCGAGACTTGCATATTTGCTACTTCTGAGGTCCTTATTGCAGTCGAACCGTGACCCTAACGGATCATAGCGCAACTATCAACATTAGAGAATTAAAAAAAAAAAAACTGGCGCCAGTATAATCAAAGGGTCAACGCATGTACCGTCCCATACTTTGTACTTCCCCATACTGTTTCATACTTTGTATGGGACGCTACATGCATTGACCCTTTGAGGCCTGAAGAATATTTTGCCTCAAGGTAACAGATAAGTCATGAACTAGGTATTTCAACATTCTTGAAACCAGAACAAACCAGCCAAATGCGTAAGGGGCAACGCATAGTGTTGGGTTCCGCTTTCAAGTCAGTTTTCACTGAGTACCTAACTCTAAAAGTTTTAATTCAGTAGGTTTAAGGCGTCGACGCCAAATTCTGTCACTATCTAACTCATTCAAATTCAGGTAAGTTAGAAATAACAGAACAGCGCTCGTGATACGAAAAGTCAGCGAAAATTACGTTTTTATTAATTTAAAAATCATTACGACAGTAATTTTCAAAAATAAAAAGAGTGTGCGTTGTGTTATTAATATACTGAAGGCAATAAACATATCTTATGATTGATAGTTTAGGAGAAAAATGGTTGTAAACTTGTAACTAAGAAAACAGAGGCTAATTTGCAAATTTATTTTTTAATTTTTAAGTTTTTTTAAAATTTTATTTTTAAAAAGTGGACGTCCTTTTTTTGGTATTATGATGATTTATATTATGTAGAACATTTTTTTTAGGTAGATTTTTCGATTAAGATTTTTGAGAAAAAAGGTTTGAATGCACAACATTTCACATAACATCCACATATAATAGGGTAAGCTGCTAAGGAGTGGAATACACTACCGTCGTCTATCCTGAAAACTATAATCTGGGTCTCTTCAAGGCTAGAGTGAATAGGTGCCTTCTAGACCTTTGTGCTCCAACGTCGGCCGCATCGTGACTTACCAACAAGTGAGATCGCGGCCAAACAAATAAAAAATACCTATTAATGTAAAATAAGTTTTATATTGAAAAATATTGATAAAATTAGTAATCGGAACCTTATGCTTATCAATATGAGTCCAAACACTGCCAGTCTCTATTATCCATCGAAGAGTTCCGTTGTCAGTCTCACAGTTCAGTCTCCATCATCAGATCAGCTCGCTGTCACCATAATATTGTATAATTTAATAATACGTACATAATCTTAGTGTAAGACGTTTCAAAGTGGCTGAAAATCAAAGATACCGTTACGTACCTATATACAAATATACGAACAAGCTAATAAAAGCGTAGTCAACAAGTAATTAATTTTGTAAAAATTAAAAAAACCCTCAATGCAATGAAACGGCTGAACCGATTTTTATCAAACACAGCTAAGAACACTCCCGACAAATTCACCTTTCAAACAAAAACAAATAGTCTAAATCGGTTCATCCGTTCGGGAGCTACGATTCCACAGACACACACACACACACACATACACACACATACATAAACACACACACACACCCATACATAAACACACACACACACAGGCACGTCAAACTTATAACACCCCGTCGTTTTTGCATCGGGGGTTAAATAGAGTCCCGTTGGCACCCTTATTGGGTACGGACGGAACCCTAAAAGTAAGCAAACATTGCCAGCTTTTAGCGCCTGCGCGGTGCGAACCAGATGAGTAAACAACGCGCTCAGAATCAGAGCAAACTCTGAAGGCGAGCTAGTAACCCCCACTTCCTTTCTCTAGACTCTAGTGCAACCATTGACGAGTTGGTAACACCACCATGATGGATAGATAGTTTTAGCTCTTCATTGTATTATATCTGGTGCAACGGAGCTTCGCTCTGCGTTTTTAACCAACATAAAAAAGGAGGAGTTTCTCAGTTCGTGTTTTTTTCTGTTTTTTATACTACTTGTATGACGGAACAAGCTAGAGGCCCAAGTTAAGCGATGATGTTAAGCGGTAACCTCTGCCTATGAATAGTGCATTACCTCATAGGTCACGTCCACCTAGGACGCATCCTTTGTGGCATTGCACTACGCCCGCCACCCTGAGACATAAAGATGAAAAGTCTCATGTGCCTATAATTTCACCGGCACCCTTACCCTTCAAACCGGATCACAGCAATGCGAGCACTACTACTTTGCGGCAGAAATAGGTATGGTGGTAGTACTTCCCTAGACGAACTCTTTCACAAAAAATCTCTGCTACTACTCAAATTTGTATTACTTAGTGTGTATTTTTAGTTGACACGATATACTTCCAGAATGGTCCCATTTTCATCAAAATCTGGTTCTGAAAATGGGATCCACGAGGAATTGAGGAAAATCCTCAAACATTATAGGTAGGTACTTCGACCAACGACCAAATTTTACTTTGGTCGAAGGGTAGGTACACATATATTATAGCGATTTCGCATGTCATGCATGTGCATTCAGAGAGTATCAGTTGGTGAAGTGGAACTGATGAAGAAGACCAGAGATGGCCATTGGAACTCCTCAATGATAAGTATTTCATGGGTGGCGATAAGGGTGACTTTCCGATATCCGATTGAGCTGAAATTTGGCATTGTACCTGTCAAGTTCCGATGACAATACAATATGATGGTGACAGCGAGCTGATCTGATGATGGAGACGGAAGGCGGATAATGGAACTCCTCTATAGATAAAATAGATTGGCCGTGTTGAATCCGACGTCTCTTTTCAAAAAAGGCGCAATGAGTCCGGAGATATTCTTACTTCATCAGAAACTAAAAAACACAAGCTACAAACCTACGCTTTCAGGACTTTTTGGTGCAAATCTTGTCCATTTCCTCCTAATTCTGTAAACTTTTATGAAACCTTTGTAACAAAAAAGTGTGTAAAATTCCCCAACAGGGCAAGATACAGGCAATTTACCCGCCAGCTTACCGCGGCTTATTAGCAATAAACAAAAACAGGGGCCGTCGCAGCCGCATCGTAAGGTTCAGCAAGCTGGAAGCGGATAGCGGATAGCGGGTTAGAGCGTATAGGTACAGCAGCTGATGTTTCATCCTCATAGAGGAGTCAATGTTAAGTGCTGAAAAAAGTATGTCATTCATTGCCTTTATCTGTAAAGTGAACGTACAAAAATGTTCTACCTACCTGTTTATTAACCATGTCAGAGATAAAATAGTACTATAGGTACTAGTACATGGTAGGCCACGTCTGTATATATTCTGTGACCATGTGAAAAAATATAACAAAGTGCAGCTGTTTTCGACTGAAAATTTCATTGAACTTCTATAAACGACTGAGAATTTTGTACCTACTTTTTCTTTCACCTAAATGTCGGCAAAGACTTTATCTTCAAGTTGAACGTATGATTCTGTGATGCGACGGTTTTTCACGTGGCAAATAAATTGATTTCATGATTTTCATTTTCTTTTTCATTTACCTAAATGTCGGCATTCAAAATATGCATAAAAAATGGGAAGAATTGGACAAAACTATTGAATAGTGCATGCGCCACACAATATTACAGAATAAATATTATATACAAGTACAATATCAAAGACGAGTATTATGTCCATAAATTTATTCGGATTTTGTCACGAAAACTAATGTTAATATCTTTTTTAATTCCATTCGAAAAAGAAACTTTACGCAGATTTTTGTACCGAATACTTCATATTCAGTTATTTTTTTTATGGTATATTTGTAATACTGGTGTATTATATTGATATCCTGACTGTAATCTCATGACCTGCACCACCCCACATAAATCACTAAGGTTAAAACATCATTAATATTAAATCATGGTGCCACTGATTTATAGATAGGGGGCGCGCCCTCCGAGGTGGCGACGGTGAACTCGCTTTAACCGCTGAGTTATTGTGCTTTGGTGGAGCCTGCCCTCGAATAGTGATACTACTGGATGACATTACAAGGTCTCTGGAAAGGATTATACCTTTTGACGACCTCTGTGGCGCGGCGGGCGAAGGTTCACCTGCGACGCAGGAGGTTGCGGGTTCCATTCCCGCCTCAGAACAAATATTTGTATGATTAAGTATATCAGTTAATACAAGCTCTGCTTAGCTTGGGGCTAGATAATGTTGTTGGAACTGTCCAGCATATTTTATTTATTTATAAGTACCATACATTTTTTTATTTGTTTTAACTACGTGAATGACGGAACAAGCATAATGGCCCACCACTGGTAACCTCTGCCTTTAACAATGCATTACCTCATAGGTCACGTCCACCTAGGACGCGCCCTATGTGGCATTGCACTGCGCCCCCCACCCTGAGACATAAAGATGAAAAGTACCATGTGCCTGTAATTTCACCGGCACTCATACCCTTCAAACCGGAACGCAGCAATGCAAGCACTAATGCTTTGCGACAGACACCTTTACACCGTTTTTTACATAGACACACGCCTTTTTCCCTGAAAGGGTAGGCAGAGCTTCAAATGGGCCTCTTTTCACAGTGGGTTGCACCATCGTGGAAAATAGACGTGACAAGTGGTGAGCTCATCGCCGCCTTTCCTCCCACGACTGACTCTATACTCACGCTTTTTTCCAATAATAACGCTAGCAGTCAGGACAAATCTTATGCCCACGAATCTCACTAACAAGTCCGGGTAATCCCTTAGTCGGCTTTACGACATCCACGGGAGGGGATGGAGGGGTCTATTCTTGGGCTGGACCCACCACAGCAATCTTAGCAGAAATAGTAGTGGTAGAGCTTTTGTGCAAAAGAGTTTGTCCGGGGAAGTACTATCTCCATATACCTATTTCTGCCGCAAAGCAGTATGTAGTACTTGAATTGCTGTTTTACGGTTTGAAGGGTATGGGTGCCGGTGTAATTACAGACACATGAGACGGATCATCTTTACGTATCAGAGTGGCAGGCGCAGTGCAATGCCACATAGGGTGCGTCCTAGGTGATATGACCTATGAGAATGTAGTATTCATGTGTTCTAAATGACACCTGTAGTAAGGCATCGATCGGCGCTTAGCCGTGTTGATAGTTCCCAGAAATTTCGTCTCCAGCGTCATAGCTCGTTCCATGGCTAAACTGGTCAAGGCATCGCCGATTATAGACGAAGATGCGGGTTCGAGTCCCGCTGGATCGGAATTGTTGGGTCACATTTAAATTTAGTGTTCATATGAGGTAATGCATTGTTAAAGGCAGAGGTTACCGCTAAACATCAGGAGGGCCACCTGCTTGTTCTGACATAAAAAAATATACACTTTTGAATGAAGCTAGAAGGCTTGATGTTATGTGCATGATTCAAGCTACGGTCAAGACGCCTGCTTACCTTGAACAGGCGCAGCGCGATGTTTTTATGATTCAGCCATGGCCGAAGTACCAGGGATGCATAGCGTTAGAGGTAGGAAAATAACCCTGACGTGGTACGTGTGAAAACGGAGCGGCGGCGTGCGCGACTCATTTACACCTATACAGGTTGTTCTTAAAACGATGGGGTTCTAGAAAACAGATTCTCAATGTTGAATAACGCACGTCTTTTTCCTCGAAGGGGGGTAGGCAGAGCCTCAATGGCCCTCTATTCAAAGTGGGTTGCACAATCGTGGAATAAAGACGTGACAAGTGGTGAACTCATCGTCGCCATTGCTTCCTCCGACTGACTCTTCTTCATCAGTTCCACGTCACCAAATGGAACTTTCTGAATGCAGGTTCTTAGCTTGTTGCTGAAAAAACCGAAATCGCTATATATTCGCTAATATTTGAAGAGTTCCCTCAATTCCTCATGGATTTCATCATCAGAACCAGATTTTGATGAAAATGGGACCAAACTTTCCAGTCATATCAAGCATATCAAGTCAAATGAAAAAAAAGGGTTCATAAATGACGGAGATATGAAGTAAAAAATAAAAGAAAACCCACCACTTGAAAACCTCCTTTTTTTAAGTAGGTTAAAAAGAAAAAAGCTCCACTAGAGTCTTTTAAGTGACGCTGTTTACGGAGGCCTGCAATGCTCTACGGTTTATAATAATAAACATACATATTATAGGTAATAAATATGGTAGCGATTCTTAGACAAAAGATGCAATACCTTTATTTACAGAAATAATAATACAACTAATACGAGTAGGCAGGTATGTATAAAATTTAAAAAAATACAAATAAAACAGTTGTGCTATCTGAAGACAACCGCTAACGATCTAAAGGTAGCCCAACTGATCCAAGATGTAACTATGTAACTTTGATTGGTTGGCTGCCGTTACTGTAACAACATCCTGTACCTAGTAGAACCGTAGTTCACATAGAATTTTGACATTTACCCGCTAATTGCCGTATCAGCCGCTACCGTGCGCCGGCGCCGTTTCCGGTACCATTCCAAATTCAAATTTCATATTTTTTTAAATGTTCGAACAAAGGCGCTCTCGGTGGTCAGTCAATACCACCAACGTCTTAACTTTTAATGCTGTTTTGTATTTTTTTATTTATTTTGGTTTTTTCATAGCGCCATTTTCATCAACCAACTTTTATTTCACAGGGAACTTACGAAAGTCAATTAGAAAGGTTTCTAAGAAATAAAAAATGGTGTGTGTCTGCTCCGGCGCGCGACTGGAGATTACTCCAGTTTTGTTTAGTATAAGATACGCGAATATGCTGATAACCACAGCACCTAGCAGCGTCTTTTGTTTCACATTCTTTGAAATTGAGTTCTGCTTATGGTGGCCAGTTGGATTTTAGAACAAACCTCTTTACAATGCCATATGGGCATTTTTTTACTTAGTGTTTTCCACTATTTTCCACACGAATTTGGCATCCCAAATTCAAATCACTTCACCTCCCTAGGTAGTTTCATACAACTTTACCTCACTTAATTACGTCGAGGTTGCATGGACAACCACCTGCTCGACAATGTCCAATTACATAATATATCATGCAACCTCAACGTAAAGTAAAGCATTATCTCATAAGGGATATAAAGTTGTATGAAATTCCCTAGGGAATAAAGTGATTTTAATTTAGAACGTCAGTTTTGTGTGGAAAATCGTGGAAAACTAAGTAAAAAAATGCCCGTATGGCATTGTAGAGGTTTGTTCTAAAATCTAAATGGCCACCATAAGCAGAACTCAATAAAAAAAATGCGTTTACAAAGAATGTGAAACAAAAGACCACTGGTGGTACGAGAAGGAATGTTACAACGGTGCTCGGTGCTGTGATTTTCAGTAAATTTTTATTGTCTCGCAGAAGGTGTGAAAAGTAGAGTAGGTACCTATGCTCCTCTGGAATATAGCCTGTCTTTGTTTTGGCCAGGTTGATTGACCCCCTCGCTTCACTCAGGACTCTATATAACTGTAGAGTCCCTCGTTACGCTCAGGGTTCAATATGCCGCCCGCGACGTTAGACACTGCTTTATTCCCTTAGTGCATAATTTACTATTTCAACAAAAATCGTAGTCTTGCTTACATAAAGTTCGTGTTCTCTGTGCATGTACCTTTCTAATGACTAATCCAGACATGACGTCGACAAAGACCAACATGCAATAAAGGCGCGTCCACACCGGCGGAACTCCCGCCGCGTTAACGACCTGCAAACAGGCGTGTAACAATAATAAATAGATATTAGTGGATTAGCGCTGACGGCGCGCGTGGCGGACACGCGGCAACATGCCACGCGGCAACGATGCCACGCGGCAACAGTTACAGTGTGTGCACGGCTTTAGTTTGCTTAATAGACAACGGGTGATTGTTTTGTTATAGTTTATAGGTGTGTTACTTAATCAGAGCACTGATGGTGTAGTGGAGCCTGTCAAATTCTAAGGTCGCGGGTTCGAACCCCGGCGTGCAGCAATGGATTTTTACTCTCAAAAGATGTATGAGCGCAATGTTTCGTGGTCTCAAACGGTGAAGGAAAACACCAACATGTTCTAGAACCAACAATTCAAAAACATGTGACATGTTGGGGGGAGCCTCAGTGAAGCTCACTGGATCCATTCACCACACTGGTTAGCCATTGGTCTGTAGGCTCTTTTCAGAGCCACCGTACCAAAAGCTAGCCCCCTATTGGCTATTCGATTAGCAAAAATTAAAATCAAAAATTGGGTTTGGCCGTGGGTACTTAGGCCGTATAGTATTATTTTATCTGTTTATCTGTGGCCGTGGTATATCTGGCCCAAGAATGGACCCCTTTCATCTCCTCCCGTGGATTTCGTAAAAGCTGACTAAGGGATTACCCGGACTTGATTTTAAGATTTGTTGGCATAAGATTTGTCCTGGCTGTATAGCTTATTATGGAATGTGTTGTTACTGGGAAGAAAGCGTTAGAAGAGACAGTCGTGGGAAGCAATGGCGGCGATGAGCTCACCCCTTGTCACGTCTATTTCCCAACGATGATGAAACCCACAGTGAAACGAGGCCCACTTTTGCTCTGCCTACCCTTTCGGGGAAAAAGGTGTGTGTCTGTGTATGTATGTACCAAAAATTAAAATCTAAAATTGGATTTCAATTTTAAATAGTGGTAATTAAGAGTGTCTTTGTTTTTTAACCCCCGACACAAAAACGACGGGGTGTTATAAGTTTGACGTGTCTGTGTGTGTGTGTGTATGTGTGTGTTTGGTTTGTGTGTGTGTGTGTGTGTGTCTGTCTGTGGCATCGTTGCTCCCGAACGGATGAGCCGATATCTATTTTTTTGTTTGAATGGTGAATTTGTCGAGAGCGTTCTTAGCTATGTTTGATCAAAATCGGTTCAGCCGTTTCATTGCCTTGAGGGCTTTTTAATTTTTACATAATTAATGACTTGTTTCTCTTGTGAAGTAATTCAAATACCTACTTAGTGTATTGAATTTATGATTTCACTACATAAAAAGTTTAAATATGCCATATAATTTGTATTCTTGGAAAGTATAAGAACTCTATCAAAAACTCAACAATTCTAGAGCTCATAATATACATTTCGTGAACCTATAGCGCTTTATTCCAATAAGTTTTGTTTTATCTCAATCATTCTGATGCCACTACAAAGACCTGTCACGTCAAGATGGCCGACAATTAATTCATCCTTAATCAATACATTGGAAACATAAAGGAAGTTGCACCTTTTTTCTACGCACCGCTCGCCATCGGCAGAGGAGTCATCCGCACACCTTGGAGCCAGGTGGTATTACACTCTGCCTGCCACCCAGAGACATAAAGTTGCAAAGTCTCATGTGCCTGTAATTTCACCGGCACCCATACCCTTCAAACCGAAACACAGCAATGCGAGCACTACTGCTTTGCAACATTAAAATAAATAAATCATAAATAATGCTGGACAGTTCACATAACATTATCTAGCTTATGCTAAGCAGAGCTTGTGTGGGTACTAGATAACTGATATAGTTAATACAATATATTACATAGATAGATGTTTTTTATTATACATAGATTATATTATACATTGTTGTTGGCATTATTTGTTACGAACTCCCACGGACGAGACCTTTCACAAAAAAGCTCTACTACTAAAACGTAAGTAGTTGGCTTCTGTAGGCTAATGGCCTACCCACTTCTGCATAGCGTTGACGGTCACAAAATACTTTCGTATGTTTTCAACTCTCATGCTCACATCCCTGTCTTCCCGCTCTAGCAATATCTTACCATCTTTTAGCTCATCTGTGGCCTTAGCAACAAACTCAATCAAGTTTCCGAGAGACAAATGTACCTACCTAACGACAATCGTGATTCTTACTATCGTGATACCGAAGGCACAGATAAAATAATACTATACTAGTACCGAAGGTATACAATTGGTTTCTGTAGTTTATTCTACATTGATTGCTTACGTAGGGCCCATCGTCGGGCCTATCGTTGGGCCTATAAAGTCGGACCTATCGTCAGGCCTATTGTCAGGGTTTGCAAAGGGCCTATCGTAAGGGCTATAGTCGGGCCTAACGTCAGACAATCATCAGACTTATCGTCGGTCTTATTATCGGGACTATCATGGGGTCTATCTCCAGGCCTATCGTCAGGCCTATGTTCAGATAATTGTCAGACCAACGCCTATCCCCGTGCCTATCGTCAGCCTTATCGTAGGGTATAACGTCGGGCCTATCATCAGCTAATCGTCAGACCTATAGTCAGACCTATCGTCGGGCCTATCATCTGACCTATCGTCGTGCCTATCGTCAGACGTATCGCCAGCCGTATCGTTGGGCCTATTGTCATCTAATCGTCAGACCTATAGTTAGACCTATCGTCGGGCCTATCGTCTGACCTATCGTCGTGCCTATCGTCAGACGTATCGCCAGCCGTATCGTTGGGCCTATTGTCATGTAATCGTCAGACCAATCGTCAGACCTATCGTCAGGCCTATCGTCTGACCTATCGTCATCGCCAATCCTGTAGTCGGGCCTATGTTCGTGCCTATCGTCAGACGTATCGCCGGCCGTATCGTTGGGCCTATTGTCTTCTAATCGTCACACCTATCATCAGACCTACCGTCGGGCCTATCGTCAGGCCTATCGTCTGACCTATCGTCATCGCCGATACTATAGTCGGGCCTATCATCGTGTCTATCGTCAGACGTATCGCCAGCCGTATCGTTGGGCCTATTGTCATCTAATCGTCAGACCAATCGTCAGACCTATCGTCGGGCCTATCGTCATCGTCGATCCTATAGTCGGGCCTATCATCGTGCCTATCGTCAGACGTATCGTCGGCCGTATCGTTGGGCCTATTGTCATCTAATCGTTACACCTATCATCAGACCTATCGTTGGGCCTATCGTCAGACGTATCGTAGGGCCTATCATCAGGACAGAGGAGTGTATGTGATTACTTAGTTACTCTATTTTGGGAATACTGTATTTGGAAAACCAATAATCAACATGTTCTCTGCAGTTAAAGCCCGAGGCGATGCGACTGTTGTAATTGAAAATTAAATTGAATAGCTGTCACAATGACAATTAGAATCACATTGATGACAATAGTAATTCACTGATAACAGGGAAGCATTTTTACTGGGTGAAAAATGTTAACTTGACGCTGTAACTTGGATAAACAGCACATGTGTGATGTAGTGAAATTAAGGTGTACTGCGTGTCTTTTCGAAATGGTGGATTTTTCCCTGTAAAATCTCGGTTTTTCTGCCACTATTTAAACTTGGTTAATGACTTGACGACTTGACAAATTTAATTATGTATATCCCTTGACATGCAGGCCACGTGGTAGACCCAGAGGGCGATGGCGGGATGAGCTTGACTCCGCCTTGACTCCCATAACAAGGACTGGCAACAAAAAGCTCACGATAGAAATGTTTGGAAAGTGGGAAGGGAGGCCTTTGCCCTGCAGTGGGAAACTTCCGGCTTATAAATAAATAAAAAAAAAAACTTGACATGCGCGAAATTATTTGCAGCACTCCTCAGAAGCCATTATATGAAGAAGAAGAAGAAGAAGTAGAACTTGACGGAGACTCTTGACGACTTGAAAATTACAGATCCACCAACTTAATCTGTAGAATGAAATGTAAGTAGGTATGTAAATTATAGAAAACTACATAAATTTCATTCTACAGATAAGTTGGTGGATCTGTTAAAGTTTTTTTTCACTGCCAGAAGGAAGCGTCCCGAAGATGATGGCTGCATTGCCACGCTGAATGATAATACTAATGCGTAGAGCCAGATAAGAGCCAGCTCTCAGGTCACGCGTCGCAAAAGCTTGTAAATCGCAATCGTATTCTTTCCCTCTGTGCTTAGTCTATTACGTTTGAAGTTGCAAATCACACTGATACAGACAGAGAGACAGACAGACGTGCAATATACACTCAACGTCAAATAAAATCACATCAATTGAATTCGTAATTAAATATTCCTTTCTCACGAGAATACGCAACCGTAGAATAATTACAAATTTATACTAACACTGTAATAGCAAAAGTTGACCGAAAACAGTCACTATGGCTAATAGAGTAGAGGCGGTTGAAATGTTGAGGGAAGTGAAAATAAGTGGTAGTGAGAGGTCAATAGTAACCCCTCTCCAATAAACATCAATCAAGGTGCTATTAAATGCACCTTTTGCTTATGATATTAAGGGTGTTACTGTTGACGCTCATGCTGCCTGACAGGCAAAATAATTACCACTAAAAAAAATGCTGGACATTAATTTTATAAAAACAGGAATTTTCACGTACCGTTATATCGGTGTAGGTGTATCGGATATAACGTTACGTGAAAATTCCCGTTTTTATAGTAAAAATGCTGGACAGTTCACACAACCTAATTTAGCCCCAAGCTAAGCAGAGCTTGTGTTATGGGTACTAGCACAGAGTAAATAATAATACAAGTATTAGTTAACTGATATACTTAATACAATACATTACATAGACACATATTTTTTATAATGCATACAAATACCCAGAACAACCTAAACAATTATCTGCAGATCGTATAAATATTTGTTCCGAGGCGGGAATCCAACCCGCAACCTACAGCGTCGCAGGCCAACCTTCGCCCGACGCGCCATAGAGGTCGTCAGTTCTTTCAGTCTTTATAGGTGAGCAATTTATGGGGAGAGTCTAGTAATTTATCCAGAGTTTCGAAAGCTGCATGCCTATTTCAATCTTCTAATACTATAGAAGATCGAAATGTATAGAAGATCTTCTATACACATTCCCCGAAATATAACCTACAGAATCTATAGATTACATTTCGGGGAATGTGCCCAGGAGCTACATGATCTGATCCCACCATCTCCTTTTCATCACACGACAAGCAGCCGCATGGCTCGGTACCATCCTTACATCATTGAAATGGTGTCTGCAAGACCTTCGTGCTCCATCGCCGGCCGCATCATCACTTACCAACAGGTGGGATTGCGGTCAAATTAAGGTGGGTATAACGTAAAATAAAGAGAAATGGACTAAATTAATGATAGAATGGCACCCAAGAGATAGTAAAAGAAGCAAAGGTAGACAGACTAAACGTTGGGAGGATGATATGAAGGAAGTAGCGGGCCCAGAATGGACTCGGGTAGCAAAGGATAGGACAAGGTGGAAATCTTTAGAGGAGGCCTTTGTCGAAGGACAAGCTGTTGAAGCAAATGCGACAAAACCGGTTGCCGATACATAATTTATAAAGTGTTTATTTTAGATATGTTTATTATTAGGTACCTATGTTATACTGTAAAACAAACAGCAATAAAGGCTTATTATATTATATTATATAACGTAAAATTACCGATCTTAGATTTGATTTTTCACTTTTTGACGACCCCTGTGGCGTGGCGGGCGAACGTTCGCCTGCGACGCAGGAGGTTGCGGGTTCTATTCCCGCCTCGGAACAAATATTTGTGCGATTTGCAGATGTTCTGCAAAACGTTCAGGGTGTTCTGGGTATTTTCTATAAATAAAAAAAAATATCTATCGATGTAATATATTGTATTAAGTGTACCAGTTGTCTAGTACCCATAACACAAGCTCTGCTTAGCTTGGGGCTAGATAATGTTGTGTGAAATGTCCAGCGTTATTTGTTTATTTTATTTTAACTGAATCAAGTACAATTCCAAATTATAATATATGCGTGGTTACTAATTCAGAGGGATCCCTGTACGAGGAACACGATAGGACAATATTTTTTCGATAGAAATAAAACCCAAAGTTACCTCTAACTTTTGGCTAGACTCGATTGTTTATTAGAATGATGCATATTATTGGGTAAAAAATTAGATAAACAAAATACCTACCTACCTATATACAACAAAACCGAGGGTTTACTGTATGGCTTTTGTAAAATTCTCTATATTTTATGAGATATTCAATAAAAACTGCTTTTTCGTGCGGCGCGAGGTGTTTTTTTTGTACGTATGAAGATTTCTGCCTGTTGGTCTATAAAAGTATAAAAAAACTACAGTGATGAGAATGTCAGCTCTTAATATTTGATGATGTTAGACGGTACCACGTGGAAGTGACCTATTGGCCCCTACATGACTACGCTTGCTGCGTGCATCACCTGTGTACCTATGATCCACGTCATCGCCACGCGCCGCCCGCGCCGCGAGCCGCGTGCACTCGCCCTTATTAACGTGCATGCTCCGTGAACAATGACAAGACAATATCAACATTTATCGGGCTCTTTCAAGTCATCATATTGGTAGTTTTTTTTAGCGTGATTGACATAATAACAAGCTGATGGCCCAACTGATATTAAACGGTAAAAAAAACGCATCGCGCCGCTCGAAAAAACCGTTTTTATTGAATATCTCGTAAAATATAGATGAATTTTACAAAACCCCTACAATAAACCCTCGGCTTTATTGTATAGATTTTATGAATCTAATTTTTAACACAATAATAATATGCACCATTTTAACAAACAATTGAATCTGTCCAAAAGTTAGAGGTAATTTTGTTTTTTTTTTCTATTGAGAAAATATTGTCCTGTCACAGAATATATAATAGTGCAAGTATGTTTCTGGTACAGTGATCCCTCGGAATTTTGTACCTAATTTAGTCAGTTAAAAATAAAATCTAATATTAGGCATTTTGCTGCATACCCCCTCAAGGATAAATTACCAGAGCTAAATTCCATCACTTTCTAACTGTAAGTTCGATATTGACACACAACGGTCGCGGAACGAAAAGTAAGTGAAAATTATGAAAAACAATAATTTGCCACGTAAAAACTAACGTAAACTCACGCCTGTTTCCCGGAGGGGTAGGCAGAGACCACGGATTTCCACTTGCTACGATCCTGACACACCTCTTTTGCTTCATTCACTCTCATCACATTCTTCATACATGCTCGTCGGTTAAGGGTACTCTTGACCTGGCCTTTTTCCAGAACGTCTCCGATCTGGTCTGAATATGTTCGCCGAGGTCTTCCCCTTCCCACTGTCCCATTCACGCTCGTCATACGCTGCATTGTCATACGTTTAACTTGAAGATAAAGTATTTGCCGACATTTAGGTGAAATAAAACGAACGAAACTCGTAAGTCGTTTAGAAGTTGAATCAAATTTTCAGTCGAAAAAAGCTGCATTATGTTTTTTTTTTCACATGTTTAATGAACAGGTAGAACATTTTTGTACGTTCACTTTACAGATATAAGTTTAATGAATGACATATATACATATTTTTCAGCAGATAACACTGACTCCTCAATGAGGAGAACACATTCAAATAAGACCCATCAGCTGCTGTTGAACTGAAAAAGATTAACGCGATAAACATTACCTACCCTTCTTTGACAGTCGGGCACGGAGATCCGTAACCATAGCCATGGTACTAGTATAGTATTATTTTATCTGTGGCCATGGGAAAAGGCTGTCTGTATTTATGATGACGAAGCACTTATTAAGTGGTCACATACCATAATCCCATCATAAAAATACAAAAATAAACTGACCCTAATCCTCTATTACGTCATAAAAACATGGGTGTTACCAGCGCGCGAATTTTTTCCCCATTTCTCGGGAATAAAGCCGTTTTATAAATCAGGCTTTAATACAGTTTGAAATATGTTTGTTGGCTGCTAGTTATGCGCCGTTTGTATTCCGGCGGGCGTACTGTAGGGATGGGGAAGAGTTACGGATAAAACCCGGTGATATTTTATACGGATACGGATACGAATTTTACGGACCCTGGGAGAAATCCCAGGCTTTAAAAAAATCAGATTTTACATACATACGCCTTTTTCCCGAAAGGTAGGCAGATTCTCAATGGGCCTCTTTTCACTATGAGTTGCACCATCGTGGGAATATAGACGTGACAAGGGGTGGGATCATCGCCGCCATTGCTTCCCACGACTGACTCAGCTAACGCTTTCTTCCAGTAATAACACATTCTTTAAAGGACAAAACCAACGAATCTTATCAACAAGTCCGGGTAATAGGGATTACACGGACTTGTTGATAAGATTCGTCCATCCAGCCTAAGAGTAGATCCATCCGTCTCCTCCCGTGGATGTCGTAAAAGCTGACTAAGGGTAATCAGCTTTTACGACATCCACGGGAGGAGACGGATGGGTCTATTCTTAGGCCGGACACACCACAGCTAATGGGTAGTGAGAGAGGTTTGCTCTTAAAAAACATTCGATGAGTTTGATGAAATGATAAAATAGTAAATTAACCTCAATGCTATAAACAACCAGATTGGTCCGTTAATGATAATTCCGGACAACCGATTCCGGAACTGTCCCATCCCTTTTGTTTACTGAGAGGGCTTAGTACCGGGTTTAGGGAAAAATTGTGAGTTGGCTGTATACGATTTGTAGCTGTTTCAACGCTATATTACAGCATGCGATAGTCTAGTGGACCCCGACTTGAAATCCTGAGATCACGGGTTCAAATCCCGGTCGGATACCGATAAACTAGTCTAGTCTACTAGTTCCTGCGACCTCCATAATGTCTTTGGTCCATCGAAGGGGGACTGTACTGTGCATTTTTATTACAAGCTTTATATTAACTTGCACTGTATGTCCGGGTGGAATATGCTTGTCCGGGTGGAATCTTGAAACTGAATTTTAAAGCGGTTATCCTCAACCGATTGAGCCAAAATTTGGTATACCTGCCAAGTTCCGATGACAATAGAGTATGATGGTGACAGCGAGCTGATCTGATGGTGGAGGCGGAAGGTGGACAACGGAACCGATGGATAATAGTAGACTGGCCGTGTTTAGCCTCATTTTGATCAGCACACGGTTACGATCACTAATTTTATAAATACTTTTTGAAAAATAGATTTTTCACAAAAAACATATGTGGTAAAATGTTGCCACTTTTACAGTCTGTGGCGTTGTTAAGGTCCTCCCTTGCAGGTGGGACACAAGGAACAAGTGAAGTGAAGAAGTGGTTTAGTAGTAGTAGAGCTTCTTTGTGAATGAGTTCGTCCGGGGAAGTATTACCACCATATTTCTGCTGCAAAACGGTAGTGCTCGCATTGCTGTGTTCCGGTATGAAGGGTAAGGCTGCCGGTGAAATTACAGGCACATGAGTCTTTTCATCTTTGTGTCTCAGAGTGGCGGGCGCAGTGCAATGCCACATAGGGCGCGTCCTAGGTCGACGTGACCTGTGAGGTAACGCACTGTTCATAGACAGAGGGTACCACTGAAAACACACTGCGGGTACACTGCGTTCCCTCTGCTGGGTGCTGAGTTAGAAACCTTTTTGTAACAGCATATCTAACTATCATTTTGTGTTTTTTTCATGTTTTATTTTGTTTACCTATCTGTATTGCTACAAATAAAAAATTATTCTATTCTATTCTATTCTATTCACTTAACATCAGGTGGGCCATCTGCTTGACCCATCATTCCAAATAGTATAAAAAAATAAAAAATAAAAAAAAAACATGTGAGGCTTGGACTGAATGGTAGCTCCGCAGTCACATTCAGTCCGGGAGGAGTCTCGCATTCCCTATTTGCAGAGGTTCTGTCTGCAGCGGCCAACTTGGGCCCGGAGTCTATCCATGGATTCCCAGACCGGCCACGGCAGCTCATGAGTTTCCCTAAAAGTAGCGATCAATCCCAAATATATTAGTAGATACCTACAGTCTGAACACTCGGTAACAAATAACAATATACAGGATCTTGGATCCCGAGGGAGCGAGAACAGGGCTTAGCTCTTTGCAGGACTCTAGGGATTGGGACAAAGTCGATGAAGTTATAATTTTACTCTACTCTGATAGCTTAAAATTAAAATTAAATACAAACTTCAAAACGATTTTATCCTACTAATATTATAAACGCGAAAGTTTGTATGGATGGATGTATCTTTGTTACTCTTTCACGTAAAAACTACTAGATGGATTTGGATGAAATTTGGAATGGAGATAACTGGTTTCCCGGAATAATATATAGGCACATTTTTATCCCGATATTCCCACGGGATCGAGACTTACGCGGGTGAAACCGCGGGGCGCTGCTTGTATTGATATAATTTATAAACACAATACCGAAATTCAGAAATAGAATCATATTATAGAATCATATATGTATGCTATTATAACATAAATCCTATCCTATCCTTCCTATCCTATCCTACTAAAGTTTGTAAGTATGGATGGATGGATGGATGGATGGATGTAAGTATTTTCTATCTTCTATCTATCTATCTATGTTTGTTACTCTTTCACGTAAAAACTACGGGATGGATTTGGATGAAATTTGGAATGGAGATAACTGGACTCCTGGAATAACACATAGGCGCATTTTTATCCCGATATTCCCACGGGATCGCAACTTACGCGAGTGAAACCACGGGGCGCTGCTTGTAATGTTATAATATAACATTATAACAGTTAGTACATTATGGTACTAGTGTGTAATGTTGGTGATTACTACTGAGGCACCATAGGTGAGGGTCTTAAGAGAGCCGAGGACGGTAATCATCAATACACACGAGTATCATACGAGTACGAATTTTTTCAACACACTTGTGATGACAATACTAATAAAACAGAAATACACACTGTGTGTAAATGAACAACTCTATAACTCACTTGTGAATAATAGCAATGAAAAAGTCACAGTTTGATTACAGGTGTCATTATGTGCCTAATTTCGGTGAAATTAGAGCCACTTTATGAGCAAGTGTGTTGAAAAATAACTTTTTTCCATTAAGTCAGCCAGAACAAGGAGGATTTTTACTCTTATTCGTTTTTAAAATAGTTTGTGGTTACGAGCTCTAAATGGTATGCGAGGTAGAATCGTGTCTTTTCTTTTGCGTATTTGACGCCTTTTATTTACGTTACCTATTTTTTTTCATGTTCTTTGTTGGTCAAGTAACTGTTTTATCGCATGAGTGTAGATAAAGTAGTGCATGAAACTGCACATGACTTGGGAATATAGACGAGACAAGTGGTGAACCCATCGCCATCATTGCTTCCCACGACTGACTCGGTTATCGCTTTCTTGCAGTAAGCAGCCCGGACATATCTTATACCGACGAATCTTACTAACAAGTCCGGGTGATCCCATAATCGCCTTATTTTAGATTTATTTATCGATAAATTGATTTTCTTAATCTAGTGACATCACTAGTCAGTAAAACTTCACGAGGTGCGATTCAACGGAAGACGCAATTCCAAATGAATAAGCTCATTTGAAATTCAGATTTTGTCAGATTGAATCTTATTGTTGACGACATTAAAAAGGCTGTGGTGTGTCTGGCCTAAGAATAGACCCCTCCGTCTCCTCCCGTAGATTTCGTAACAGCTGACTATAAGGGATTATCCGGACTTGTTGATAATATTCGTTGGTACAAGATTTGTTCTGGCTGTTTACGAAGAAAGCGTTAGCCGGGAAAAAGTTCGTCTGCGACGCAGGAGGTTGCGGGTTCGTTTCCCGCCTCGGAACAAATATTTATACGATCTGCAGTATATTTTTTCAAGGTGTTCTTGGTATTTTCTATGCATAATAAAAAAAAACTATCTATGTAATGTAGGTATTGTATTAAGTATATCAGATAATTATGTAGTACCCATAACACAAGCTCTGCTTAGCTTGGGGCTAGATAATGTTGTGTGAAATGTTCAGCATTTTTTTAAATATTATATTTATTTTATCATCACCTGGTCACTGTCCTACCGCAGAGTGACCAAGAAACGGGTGATAATGTTAATTCATTGAATCCACACTCCCCATTCGTAGACAATGCCCTCGGAGGGACGGTGGAGTTAAAAACCGTGTAACTTTATTACAATGCATGGAGAGAATAGACTGGGGGTTCCTCCTAGCGGTACACTGCCGTGCAAATTAAGTTTTTTGTTAAATATATATTTTACAATACAAGCTTTTATAAAATTAGTGATCGGAACAGTGTGCTGATCGAAATAAGCATAGCACGGCCAGTCTACTATATCCATCGAGGAGTTCCGTTGTCCACCTTCCGGTTCCATAATCAGATCAGCTCGCTGTCACTATAATATTGCATTGTCATCGGAACTTGACCGGTATGTAAAGTTTCATCTCAATCGGTTGAGGATAACTGCTTTAAAATTCAGTTGCAAGATTTTACCCGAACATGCAAATGGTTTTTTATTTATAAAATAATTAAGCTAAAATGTACTTAAGAGAAACTAAACGTGTGCATTGTGAAACTAAAGAAAACGTAGTGACTAGGATTGAGAAAGGTATGCTTAGATCGTCATCATCATCATCAGCCTGTATCAGTCCACTGCTGAACATAGGCCTCTCTCAATGCGCGCCATTTAGACCAATTTCCAGCTCTTCCCGTCCACTTTCTACCAGCCGCTTTACGCCCCGCGGTTACGTTACGCAGATCGTCACTCCACCTAGCCAGGGCGCACCCCACACTTCGTTTACCAAGACTTGGTCTCCACTCTAGAACAAGTTATGCTTAGATGGTTTGGGCATTTAGAAAGGATGGACGATAGAAGATTGACGTAACGGGTACAGACGAGCGTGAGTGAGCAGTTGGAAGGGGAAGACTTCGGCGAACGTATTCAGACTAGCTCGGAGACGCGTCTGAAAAAAGGTCTAGCAAGTGGTAATCCGTGGTATCCGCCTACCCCTCCGGGAAATAGGCGTGAGTTTATGTATGTATGTATGTATGTATATATGTATAATATACTGCTAATAAAATAACACTATTTAGTAGTGGCAGTACCTATTTATGCGATCGCAGATATTTGTTCAGGGTGTTCTGGGTATTTTGTATGTACCTATAATTAAAAATATCTATCTATGTAATGTTTTGTATTAAGTATATTAGTTATCTAGTACCTACCCATAACACAAGCTCTGCTTAGCTTGGGGCTAGATAATGTTCTGTGAACTAATTTTCACTAGAAACGGGATATTTACCATGATTTTTGAGTTTTATATGTTCCCGATATTACGATATCATGGCGCATGCAACTGTGCCGAAATATCGGGAACATATAAAACTCAAAAATCATGGTAAATATCCCGTTTCTAGTGAAAATTATGTACATAACCATGATAGTTTCAAAAGTTCTGTGAACTGTCCAGCATTATTTATTATTATTATTAGTTTATGTATCAAAATCTTAAACCCAGTCAGTGTGTCATTTCTTTGTCCCGAAATACACAGTCTACACCGGCTAAGGCGGGTGCGTATTACCTTATAATAAACTGCGAGATTTTCTACGATGCGTTACCACAGCGTCAGTGTGAATACACCCTAACATCCAGACTTGTTATAACAAATACCACTTTATATCTATGGTTTTAAGACTGTTAATAGTGTAAAAAATAACGTTGTGGTTTTTCATTGCCAGATAATTTATTTGATTAGCCATTCCCAGCTTAATTTGTGAAACTTTAGAGCTGAGTTTTGTATGATTTTGGAAATGGTTTGGACTTTTAAGTTACCAGTTATTAAAGTTAGGGTGCATTTTTTATTAAAAAACATCGCTAGTGTGTTAATGTTCTTTTGATATTGTTTGTTTAAATATAGTAATTAATGCTATGATTTTTGTTTTAGATAACCGTAGGTGTCCGGCCTGAGAATAGGCTCCTTTGTCACCTCCCATGGATGTCGTAAAAGAGGGGTTTTACGATTTGGTGCACTAAGGTCATATTCCGCTTTCATCAGAATAAATATTAGGCTTTTTTTTCTGCCAAATGAAAAATAAGTTTTTTTCCTTTTTAGACAGAAATGCTTAAAGAAGTTTTACTTCAAAATCAATAAAATAACATAACACCCAACAGTTACATACATTGTTCTGATCCCACACTAGGATTCCCTATCGTGGGTATCATGTACCATAACACCCAGACTCGGAACGAATATTTGCAGATCATATAAACATTTGTCCCAAAGCGGGAATCGAACCCGCAACCTCAGCCGCAGCCGGCTACTCGCCCTATGCGCTACTCCTCCTCCTCGCGTCGTATTCCTCAATGCTGAGGGTCGTGACCCCCTCCATGGATCTTCCTCTGCCGGACGGTGTTGCGCCAATGAGATCTGTTGCCAGCGAGCTGCACGGCTTCGTGGATTTCACCAGGCTATGGGAAGCAGCATCCACCTCAAGACCTACTGTGATCATCAATCATGCCAAGTATGGTGATTATGGAAAATCCCCTTTTCTTAATAGGGGGAGGCCGCGTTCAGCTGTGTACGTGTAAGTTTGATGCTGATGATGATGACTTTGTTTCAGATTGCAATTATTATGAGCTTCTACTACTACTACTTCGTAAAGCCGTGTGGCCTGATGTCGCTCTGCTCCTCGACAGCTAGCATGACAATATCTGTTCCTACATAATATTATCAGGTTGTTATTTATGAGTATATCAAGCGTAGCGTGTGCTATCTTACGGACGTCTTTACACCTTACTTTTTACAACCTTCTTGGTTAGTTCTCTTATTTCTTTGAATCAGCTTCTCCTTGTTCTCTGGGCACCACACAGGCGCTCCTGGATCATCAAATAAAGCCGAGCCGTGTTTGTTGCCTGATTCTTCTAGGTTTGGTCGTGTTGGAACAGGAGTCAATTTAAATTATAGACGATTTAAAATGATCCTTGTGATTTCAAAGAATAAAATACTTTTTTGTGTGACTTTTGACCTATCACCGGTTCTTTCTGGGTATGGTGTATCTGAAAAGGGCATAGTGACCTATGGTGATTAAACCAGTGTGGTGAAAGAGCTCAGTGCCTCGCGGATTCTCCTTTTATGCGCATGTCACAATTCTACGTATTTTTGGTTTTAGAACATGTCAGTCGGTTTCCTATAGATGTTTTCTATGACTGTTTTATAGCATAAAAATGTAAAAAGAGTCCTTCAGGGCAGGCAACGCATTGGCAATGCCACTTGCAAAGTATTGCAGATGTCAATATAGGCGACGGTAACCGCTTACCATCTGTCTGTCTGTCTGTCTGTCCGTGTATGTCACAGCCACTTTTTTACGAAACTATAAGTACTATGCTGTTGAAACTTGGTAAGTAGATGTATTCTGTGAACCGCATTAAGATTTTCACACAAAAATAGAAGAAAAAAACAATACATTTTGGGGGTACCAAATACATAGAACTGAAAAAAAAAAATTTTTTTCTTCAAACCCGTACTTGTGTCCAAAATGATATTGAGGTTCCTAATTTTTTTTTTCTATACTGATTAGTTTGTGCGTGAGACACTTCCAAAGTGGTAAATGTGTGCCCCCCCCCGTAACATCTAAAATAAGAGAATGATAAAACTAAAAAAATTAAATGATGTACATTACCATGTAAACTTCCACCGAAAATTGGTTTGAACGAGATCTAGCCAGTAGTTTTTTTTTTAACTTGATCTTGTAATACCTATACTTAGTAGATTTTTGTTTTTGTCTTCTTGTTTTATGTGTGTGTTGTGCGTGTGGTAAAATAAATAAATTTTCTTTCTTTCTTTCTTTCTTAATCCATCCAAGAACTTTTATATTATGTTACTTGCTGCTACGGAACCCTTCATGGGCGAGTCCGACTCGCACTTGGCCGCTTTTTTCATATAAATAAAGAGTTTTAAATAAATTGTCATCTGATCACGTAACAAAACATCTTTAAGATGAACCACATTCACTTAAACGTAACTTAACCCCAAGTGTTTCCATGGCTTAGCTCTAATACGTTTACTAAACTTAAGTAATTAAGCTGAGAAAAGGTTTTAAAAAGAAATAAATTAAGGTTTTGTTCGTAGTAGACCTTTTTTGTAAACGAGTTTATCCGGGGAAGTACTACCAGCTATTTCAGCTGCAAAGCAGTAGTGCTCACATTGCTGTGTTCCGGTAGTATATATTGTAGTTTTTGTTTCCGGTTTGAAGGTGCCGGTGAAATTATACAGGCACATGAGACTTTGCATCTTTATGTTTTAGAGTTTCGGGCGCAGTGCAATGACACATAGGGTGTGTCCTAGGTGGACGTGACCTATGAGGTAATGCACTGTTCATAGGCAGAGGTTACCGCTTAACACCAGGTGGGCAATCTGCTTGTTCCGTCACATCATTATCATCATTGTCTTGCCCTTTTCCCAAATTATTTGGGGTCGGCGCAGTACGTCTTTTTCTTCCACTCTCCCCTGTCAGCCGTCACCTCATCATTCACTCCCTTCTCATTCATATCATCTCTCACGCAATCCATCCATCTTATCTTAGGTCTTTCTCTTCCTTTCCATTCACACACATTCATATTCATAACTTTCTAGTTACATGCGTTTCATCCCTCCTCATAACATGCCCATACCAAGCTAAACTATTTCCTTGAAATTTTTCTGTAACTAGTGCTTTTCCCGTCACATAAAGTTGTATAAAAAAAAAGGTAATTAAATCTTCTAGCTTGGGGATGTTCATTATTTTGACGAAATACAGAGAATAATGAGGTCTAAAAAAACGCCCAAGTGCAAGTCGGACTCGCGCAACGTGGGTTCTATACAAACCTGTGGGTATAAAAGTAAAAGTTCTGGTATTTTTATTGTTAAATGAAATCATCATGACGAAAGGGGTAGTAAGTTTAAAATTATTAAAATTATTTTTATTATTTATAATGTTACGAAAAATTTATGCTTTTCGCAATTTTTACTTTATAAAAGACGTTGTTTCGTACCAAATTTCCAGATTCTGAGTTCACGGTTCTGATGGTTTTGATTCCCTTGCGAGTGAAGAAAATTTGCAAGATAAATGGCTGTATCTTTTGATTGCGTTGGCTTAGAAGTTTGATTTTTTCACAACTCCAAGGGACAGTAGACCTAAATATTTGTTATGAATTTCAGCTTGATACGCGTTCCTGAGAAAAAGGGTATTGACAGACAGACAGACGGACCACAAACTGATGCTAAAACGGTTCCGTTTTTCCTTTTGAGGTACGGAACCCTAAAAATTACCCTACATACTGGGATAGGACAGTTTTTTTTAGTTGTACTTTATTGATAAATAACCTGTCAAATAAACTGAATAATCGGAGAGACATGTCAACTTAGTCGTAGTGACAGTTGGAATTACGTCAAATTGATGCCACGCGCCGTGTTCGTTGCGATTTGTCAATGCTTTCTAAATTAATTGCAACCGATTGCAACATATTACTTAGTAGGTACCTTGATGGGGTTCAAAAATGGATGAGACAGTAATTGCATAAAATTGCCATTATAATATTGCGTGCTAGAGTCCGCACGCGGCTTTCGTCGCGTTATAGGTAAGTACTGGAATAATATAAACGAAGTGGCTAGTTTTTTCGTGAATACGATGATTTGATAGCCAAATGAGCATGAGCTTCCATCTGAGGTTTTCGCGCTTGGTTACGACATGTATTGTGTCGCTTCATAAATTCCTTCAGGGTAGGCAACGCATCGACAATACCCCTGGGGTTTGCCGGTGTCTACAAGCGACGGTGACCACTTCATATCAGATGGGCCGTATGCTAGATTGCCGATTTTGTTTTATAAAAAAAAACAACATACAGCAAACCCTTAGAGCATTGCAGGCCTCCGATGGAGGGTCCCAAAGTTAATTACTCTAATCACTACTAGATGTCGCGACTGTAAAAGTAACAACGCGTCATCGGCTGTCATTGCATAATGTTGTGTGAACTGTCCAGCATTATTTATTTATTCATTCATTCCTCTTTGTACAATACGGGCAATTTTCCACGTCCATAGACAGCGTCTGCGCTGAGGTAAAAAGCTTCGAACTTATAGATGTAAAATTTATTGACTGTGTTGATTTTATTGGATTCAGCAATCATTCTCCGCACGCGAGAGCCTCCTGGGTGCTGTTAGCCGACAGGCCAGAGGCCCACCTAATTCACTGGACCAAGATGCATTCAGTTATGGCCAATTACCTACATATATTACTGAGTGCATTTTGGCCCAGTAGTTAGAATAAAAATTAAACTGTTTCTATATATTGTACTAACAATATTTTCATAATTGCTTTGTTAGTAACCAAAAATTAAATAATCTCTTCTTTATTTTTCCTTTCTTTCCGTTTCCCATGTGAATTTATGTGGGTAGGTACCAACTAGAATTTTCCTAGTTTTCCTAGTCTATTTATTAAAGAGGGATGGTTCTCATTTGTTGTAGTAGATACACTCACGTAGTAATAAGATCTATGATGTAGACCCAAACAACATTTTTTATTGCAATAAATTAAATTCAAAATACTCTCCCTCACAGGTAGATTTTAAATTACATTCCTGGCGTGCGTCTGGTTGTGCTGGGGGGCGAAGTGGGAGGGCACAGCGGCGAAGGTAATTGAGGTACATTATACAGGCTGCTCTAAAACAAACCTTGATTTTTTGAATTTCAAAGAGAGACGTCCTCTACTATTATTTTATTTATTTTCTAATGTTTTTTTGAGTTATTTTGTATTATTTTGGTGGCATTTTAACCAATGTAGCTCGTTTAAACAGCACAAGTATGGTGAAATGAAATGGTAGAGAATTACGTGTCTTTCCGAATTGGTGGAAATCGTCTGCCACCGTTTTGACGTAGCAAATTATATTGAGAAAAGCGGCCAAGTGCGTGTCGGACTCGCCCATGAAGGGTTCCGTAGCAGCAAGTAACATAATATAAAAGTTCTTGGATGGAATACGATTAATGACGTATTAAAAAAAAACTACTTACTAGATCTCGTTCAAACCAATTTTGAGTGAAAGTTTACATGGATCATATATTTTTTTTCGTTTTATCATTCTCTTATTTTAGAAGTTACGGGGGGGGGGGGGGGCGACACACTTTTTACTACTTTGCAAGTGCCTCTCGCGCAAACTATTCAGTTTAGAAAAAAATGATATTAGAAACCTCAACATCATTTTTAAAGACCTACCCATAGACACCCCACACGTAAAGGTTGGTTGAAAAAAAAAATGAGTTTCAGTTCTAAGTATGGGGAACCCCAAATATAATAGTTTTTTTGCAATTTTTGTGTAAAAATCTTAATGCGGTTCACAGAATACATCTACGTACCAAGTTTCAACAGTATAGCTCTTATAGTTTCGGAAAAAAAAGCCTGTGACATACACGGACAGACAGACATACAGACAGACATGACGAACCCATAAGGGTTCCTTGTCTTTGACTACGGAACCCTAAAAATGGTAAATCCACAAGCCCGGCAACGCCAATTATAAAGAAAAAAACCTTGATTTTCAACACTGTAGCAAGTCAAGAAAATTGTATTTTGATTGGAAATTTGGATTTGAAAGTATATAGTATTTTTTTGGGTAATAACTTTCGTATCATCTTACTTTTTTCGGTGACGAATTTACATATGACGAAAGAACCCTAACCCCTTTAAATTGCTCGAAACCTTGGGTCATATATACTCTAAGTTTATCTCATGAAAAACAACGACTAAGATTTTTCAAAAGGCGACCTTTACACTGAAACCTCAGAGTTTCACAGTTTCATCGGCACCTTCACAAGTAGCCACTCGATAGGCCGATGACAGCCTGGCGGCTGCAGGAAGTCGGTAAATGGAGGCTGTTCATCTTAGCATTCGAAGAGGGAGCCCTAAGTCCAGCTTAGGGCGTCTTTATTATGATGGTGATGAAGGAAGAATTACGTCACCAAAACAACACACGTGTAATTTGTAGCTTATTTCACACAAACGGACATACGCCTCATGGGTTGCATCATGGAAATATAGACGTGACAAGCGGTGAGCTTATAGCCGCACTTACTTCCCACCACTAGCACTAGCTAGCAGCTAGGACAAATCTTATACCAACGAATCTTATAAAGAAGTCCGATTGTGTATACCTATAAGCTTCCAATAGGCCCTTGGTTAGGGGTTAAGCCAAGGGAAGGAGGTAAAATTATTGAAATAATGGTTTCTACCCCAGGCAGAAATCTTCATACAAAAAAACGAATCGCGCAGCTCGAAAAAGCCGTTTTTATTGAATATCTCGTAATATACAGTTAATACAATTGGTACATTACATACATAGATATTTTTATTATAATAGAGAATATTAATATAGAATTAGCATTAGAATCAGACCATTTAACAAGATAGACACCGCAAACACGTTAATTTGTATGGAACCAAGTTGTTTTATTTTGTACATACTATCCTACGAAATATCTCCATTCGCACGGCTAGCTGATTTCGAAGAATTTTTACTGTTCACTATGGCGCAATTACATCCGACGTGCTATCGCGAAGACGGCCGAGAGCGAATTGATTTGAGGTTTGCTAATAGGTGCATTGCGCCAACTTTCGGACAGGTAAAGGGACACGCAAAGTAGGTGCACTTGCGGTGTCTATCTTGATATATTGCCTGTGGGACGTTTCAGGAAGCTGATAAAACAGCACCCTGTACAAATCTGTTTCAGCATTGTTCGTTATGCGGAACCCTCCCCTCGCAAGCACTTTATATTGCAGCTTTTATGAAATTCTTTTATACGCTCGTTCTCTTTGGAATGCTTATGTAGATTTCTTTAATATTTACTTGGATGTATATAGTTACATGGTTAGGATGGGCAGCAGCATCCACCTGAGTACTCAAAACAAAAACCGCGATCACCAATCCGCCTACCAAGAGTGAATTGTATTTAATGGGGGAGACCTCGTCTTACAGTGTACGTAACGGCTGCTGAAGCTGGTACCTATCCTACCTACAAATTAAATTACAGGCACATGAGACTTTCATATTTATGTCGCAGGATGGTGGGCGCAGTGCAATGCCACATAGGGCGCGTCCTAGGTGGACAGTGGCAGAAGGTACCACTTAACATGAAGAGAGCAATCTGCTAGTTCCTTAATTTGTTGACAGCCTGGCCAACGGCACAGGCCCATTGACAGCGCGTCTCATTTTTCATTGGCACGTGGCCAACAACGCTGGTACACGATGTCGATAGCCAAAATTGGTATTTTTTAGTTGACGTCGTTGCCCATTCCTTTTTGTGCGCACTGGGATGATACAAAAAAACATTACGGGTATGTTAACAAAAATACAACAACAATATAAACAAATATAACAAAAATATGGAACGCGTAGACAGTATCGTAGACCCTCTACGAGAATAAATGTTACGGAAATATTTTTATTACAATCAAGAGTTTTCCTGCAAATCTCGAGCGAAATAAGTACGAAATAAGTACGAAAATAAAATCTATTCCCATTTTATCAAGTGCCCATCCTGCATTCCTTATTCAACGACGTCCGAAAATTAAAGGAGATACAAGAAATCGCACTCAGCGAGCGACGTTTGAACGGAGCTGAAATATTTCCACCGGGTTCATTGGAGTACTCTTATTTACCAGCCCTATACCGACTTATATCTCACGCAGGTTCTATTTGTTTTTTCCATTACAAAAGGCTGGAACGCCCTGCGCTCGCCGGCAATAATATTTCAATATCGCGACGTGGGTGCCATCCCTACACACCAACAAAGTGATTTCTCTACCCTCCCATTGGTCGAGTCAAGCTCTAGCAAAACGCGTTCGATATCCAAACCTCCGCAAGACAAAGACGGGTCTATCAAAGTTGGGAGAGTCGTGGGCGAGTTAGAAAGGGATGGGTATAGAAATGTAGAGGCATGAATGTTGTATGCGCGAAAGGTCTGTATCAATAATACGTGCACGAATGAAATAATAGATTATTCGTTTGTTCAAATCGAACGTAAACAAAATGTAAGCGTCCATTACTGATGCAGCCGTGCTGTGGGTGAGAGGAGTTTATGGGTGGTTTGGGAGTTGAAAAGGGATGGATAGAGGTTTGAGGGTTGGGTGTGCAAGTTGGTTTCGGCAACAATGTGAGCACTATCTGTTTTTGTACCAGTCGTCGGACGGTTTCCACATTAAACGATCATTTTAAGGGCGAACCAATCAAACTGCAAATTTATACAAATTGATACTAAACGGGTTATATTAATTTTATAACAAAAATTAAGTGTGTAAATAAGTTTGAACGGCGCCGTAATTAAAACTAATTGGGTTTAATAAAGTGCTAATTATTTTGTATTAAAGCGGGTTTTCGCTGGAATTTCGTCCTTTTTGACGGATCGCGGGTGTGTCCTCGGATTTTTTAATGCTATGAACTACCACTTAAAACTAAAAATGGTTATCAGTCCGCGCTGTGTTTTTGGATTAGAGCTTTAATAAAGCCTATCAAAATTGAATTAAAAAAACTAAAAGTGAACTCAAAGTGTACCGAAAAAGTGATTATAGTTTTTAGTTAGTTGTGTTCGTATTGGATTTGTAGTGGAGTTTTGTGTCGATGTGGTGAAAAGATGTCGAAATAGGGGGTGGCCAAGGTTGGCCTTTTGAGGCCATGCTCAATAACCTCACCGCTACAGCTTTAGGAGGTGAGTGAATTCATTAAGACTCCGCCAACCCAATGTAGAAATCTTCATTCAAAAAAAACACCTCGCGCCGCTCTAATAAGCGGTCTTTATTGAATATCTCGTAAAATATCGATAATTTTACAAAACCCCTACAGTAAACAATCGGCTTTATTGTATTGATTTTATTTATAAAAAAAATGCCCAACTAATATGCATCATTTTAATAAAAAATCGAATCTAGCCAAAAAATAGATGTAACTTTAATGTTTTTTTCTATCGAGAAAATATTGTCCTATCATGTTTCTCGTACAGTGATCCCTTGGAATTATAATGTAGTATCCATGCATATTTATAATTTGATTATTGTGTAGATGATTTAGTCATTTAAAAAAAAATATAGGAATTAGCGGCATGAATGCGGAATTTGCGGCGGCCTTAAATGTATACCTCAAAGCTTGAGGTGAGTGAATTCATTAAATCTATCAAATAACCTCACAGCTACAGCGTGAGGAGGTGAGACAATTAATGAAATCAAATATTTAATCTGCGTTCAAAACCAATAATTTTTAATACAAATTACCATTAATACAATACACATAATAATATTATTAAATTAAAATTAGGTATTGGTATCTTGTCAATTTTAATAGTAAAAATGTATTAGTAGATATTACCATACTTTTTATAGAAGAATCATTGGTATAATATTTGTCCTGGCTGCTAGCTCATTTAAGGAATGTGTTATTACTGGGAAAAACGCGTTAGCAGAGTCTGTCGTGGGAAGCAATGGCGGCGATGAGCTCACCACTTGTCACGTCTATTTCCCATGTGAAAAGAGGTCCATTTGAGGCTCTTCCTACCCTTTCGGGGAAAAAGGCGTGTGTTTATGTATGTATTGTATATTTTGATTTTCCAAAAATAAAAAACTTAATTTTCTCAGGTTTTCTACTGTATTAACAATCCGATTGTGTACTCGTAATAAACGTAATCAAAAAACGTCTCGTCGCCACACCGTTCAACCCTCAAAAACGCACAAACAAATACAATAACAAATTAAAATATTCATTACTATCTCACCCCAAATACCTTCACAAATTGTACTGCGCCCTTATAAAGGCGCAAACAGTTCTGTTTTACGGGATTCAATTCCATTAAGGCCTGTTTATGGCCGGCCCTTAATCCCGGGATCTGGGGCTTTATTTGAGCTTCGACTTTTAGCGGGGTTACAATGTTGCAAAATGTTTTGGTTGTAAAGGTTTGGATGCTTTTGTAGCAGTAGGTTTAGTAGAAAAACAAAGTTATTTCAGAATAGACAGCATAGAAAAAAGTTTATTTGACACACATATACAAAGCTTACACAAATAACACAAAATTAACTAACTAAGGTTATTTCTAGGTGACTTTAGCTGTAGGTAATTAGCGCTGTGCGACCTGAATTGTACTTTGTTGTGTGGGGACAAGAGTCGCTATTTATTTAAATGATTTTGCGGAGTACCTGTACTATTAATTGTATTCTGTGCCCAAAATACAATAGAAAAAGTTTATACGACACAAATAACACATAAAAGGCCGATACCTAATACAAAAGTAACTAACACAATATTAAAAAAGTAAAACAAGTACCTATACCTAAACTAGTACCTAAAGTAGGCAGTATAAATCGGCTCATGTGTGACAAAATGGTGTTCAACTCAGCATAAATGTTGGGCGTGTTGCCTACTGCTGATTTTCAGCTGAAACCAGAGTGGAGAACTAATATGCTTAAAATAAATCAATTTATTATAATAAACCAAATAAACATAAATGGTGCAACCCACGGTGAAATTGAGGCTCTTCCTACCGTTTCGGGGAAAAAGGCGTGTGTCTATGTATCAGTATGTACTATAGAATAGAAGCAGCATAATTGTATATATAGGTATATTTATGTATACATATAAACCGTATAAATATGAATATCCTTAAAAGTGAAGTAGTAAGTAGTGAAAATACATAGTTTGTGTTAGTTAGTTGTTAGTTACTAAATTAGCAAAATGACAATATTGACGTTACCATGCCAAAGGAATTTATTGTATTTTTTTTAAGATTTTTAAAATGAGCCTGAACACGGCCTGTCTGCTACTATCCATTGATGAGTTTCATTCTCCGCCTTCCGTCTCCATCATCAGATCAGCTCGTTGTCACCATCATATTGTATTGTCATAGGAACTTGACAGGTATGCCAAATTTCAGCTCAATCGAAGACCGGGAAGTGGGTCAAATTTAACTTTGTAAGATTTGATTACACCGGGACACGTGAAACTAAAATAAAGAGAGATTTTTAGAGGTGGGCCAATTCGTTTTTTTTCTGTATTACTATTTATTCATCGGCATTTTAAGGCGCTATTAGGTTCAACGAAAATTGTTGTATGCGGCAAAGAAGGCGAGCGCACGCTCTGATCTGTGTTTTTGTGTATAAAATAATAATATAGGTACCTCGTGCGTACAAATGCCATTTAAAGTTTTTTATATCGAGTGAAGTTATTCAAATAGTGTATTAAATTTATGATTTCACTATATAAAAAGTGGGATTGGGCCGGCCACGTCTGCATGTCGCTGCATTTTTTTTTTTTTATGAAATTAATAGGCATACTGGCTTACGGCCCACCTGATGTGAAGTGGTCACCGTTCCTTATAGACACCAGCAACACCCGGGGCATTGTCGATGCGCTGCCTACCCTGAAGGAATTTATGAACATTTTTCTTGAAGCGACACATGTCGTAACCAAGCGGGAAACCCTCAGATGGAAGCTCATTCCATAGTTTGTAGGTATGGGTTGAGTTAGTTTATGGTATGGGGAAGAAATGATCTCGAGAAACGAGTCGTTCGAGAAATGATGCATAATCCACTACCGATTGTATTCCTAACGCAAGACGCCCGCGTGGCAGACCACCACGGAGATGGCGTGACGAGTTGGATATGCACTTACCAGACTGGCCCACTGCAGCAAGGGACAGAGAGAACTGGAATAGAGGGAGAGAGGCCTTTGCCCTGCAGTAGGACAATATGAGCTAAAAATAAAAAGCTTCTTGGCAACTATAAGAACTCTTAGCAAAAACTATGAAAATTCTATAGCTCGTTATAGACATTTCGTGAACCTACACAAATTCAACTCTCAAGCATTTCTAAAAGTGCATTAGAATTTAAAAATTGTCAATAATTACAACACTGCAGCTCGATACCTCAGAACTTAGAGCATTGCAGGCCTCCGTTCCGTGTTGCTCGATGCCTTAGAAGGTGTATGAAAATATTACAAAAGCCTCTTTATAGTAGACCTATTCACGATTACAAATGATTTTCATGGCCGATTTCCGTGGAAATAGAAAATTCAAACCAACAGACCGCTCGTTCGAGCGCCGTATCGGGAAAGTTGGGCCGTTAGGCGCATTACCACTTTATACTTGGCAAATTGGACTTGTTTTAATGGAAAAGTTTTATAATTATGAATTGGAACTTCAGGCGATTTGAGACAGCTTAACATTTCGCGCCAAAAAGTATATTGCAGTGTGTACTTCCTCTTAAATATCACATCCATATTGTCGTTGTGGTGTACCTAGCCTGAGCATAGACTCTCCGTCTACTCCCGTGGATGCCGTAAAGCCGAATAAACAGCAACCCACCTGAATACCTAGTCATTATCAATACTGCGATCACCAATCCGCCTGACAAGCGTGGTGATTATGGAAAATCCCCCCCATTGCCTTCTATGAGGACTTGTCCAACAGTGGACGTCTTCCGGCTGATATTGATGGTGATGTTTTTTTTAAAATGTGCTTTACTTGATGGTCTTTGGTGCGTCCTAGGTGGACGTGACCTATGAGGTAATGCATTGTTAAAGGCAGAGGTTACCGCTTAACATCAGGTGGATCATATGACGGTTACGTCATTCACAAAGCTAAAAAAAATAGGTCGCCACTTGCGTGTAGAAACATACCTACGTTAAGGCGCGTTGCTGCGAGCAACCTTGCGAGCGAGCTGTCTGACTAATATGTCTCCTTTTCATCATAGGACGAGCAGACGCAGTACCATCCTTACCTCATAAGTTTACCTTCTATTCTAAACGTTTCAGTTCCACCTTTATAATGCGAACTGCTAAGGAGTGGAACACACTACCGTCGTCTGTCTTTCTAAAAAAAGACTTTCTTTGTCTTACTTTCTTTTTTTCTTTTGTCTTTCTTTCTGTACTCCTGAAAAATATAACCAGAGTTTCTTCAAGGTAAGAGTGAATAGGTGCCATAGGTGCCTTCTAGAGTATAGATCGACGATGGAGCACAAAGGTCTAGAATCTAGAGTCTCGAATTTTAGATTTTTTTATTTTTTTATTTTTTATTTAAATGTGGAACTTAAAGCGCTTTATCTCACTAGTATTTGTTGGTAGTCGTTGGATGTATGCATCAGTGCATGATGATGATAGCTATTGATTATTATGGATATCTAACTAAACACTCTTTGAGCAATAATAGAGGAGGTATTATTATGATTGAGGAGTTGTCTCTCCCAGCAGGTCACAAAGAGCCGTGTCCAGAAGAGAAGCCACACGATCTCAAGCCCAGCCTTGACCGCCACCATGCACTTGGCGCGCGTCTGCACATTGCGCATAACATACGGACTGAACACTTGCAAGGTACAGAAAAGCAGAAATGTACGCAACTCATTGCAGAATTAACAAGTTTAAGGTGAAACGTTTAGCTTGAGACGCGAAATTCAAATTTTACTGTGGTTTTTGCTAATCACAGCTCATCAACACATCTTGAGGTAGCGAAACCTGATTTAGCGAAAACTAAGAGACCTAACACGCGTATCTTGATTGAAAGTTTCTTTTAAATCCGTCATTAGTTTAGCTACAAATGTCAATGAACAAAAAAATCACTGTAAAAATCATTGAATGACATTCGTAGCTAAGCTGATATTTATGAGACACCATCAATCAAAATATGCGTGTTAGTTCTCGTAATTTCCGCAAAATCAGGTTTTGCTATCTCAATATATGTGAGCAAAAAACGCAATAAAATTTGAATTTCATGCCACAAACAAAACGTTGCACCTTCAGAGGTGGGCAGGTCATATAGGTCACAGACAGAACCAACAAGTTCTGAGGAGTAAAGGTTTCGTAGTGACAGCACAACGCATTTGTGGTATAGCCATCCACTCGATGGACTGATGATATTATAATGAGGGGTTTTCACGGCCGTTTCACATCATGCTTAAAATAGATGGCGCCAGCTTTGTACTCAACTGTCAAAATAAAGAACTTAACAACGTAGTGATATATTTTCATGGTATTTTGTTACTATCACACAAAAGCACAGACAATGCATTTCTTAATTTTGGCAACCACATTTGAGTCAGCGCCATCTATCAAGGCAAATCGAACAACTTTTTTTTTATATTCGATAATGGAAAGCCCTGGAATGGAAAGCTGCTGGGAGTGGAGAGGAGACTGATGAACGTCGACCGTCGTATTATTTAGGGTAAGCCTATGTCTAGCAGCAAATTTTTTAACCGCGTCCATTTTTGTTTTTCTATATCGAGCGTGATTATATTAACTACTAGCTGAATACCTAGTACCTACTTTGCTACGAATCACATCACAAAAAAAACTAAAACATTGTCACCCCTTTTTAAGGGTTATATGGCAAATCCCATTGTGAATTGACTGAAAAATTTATATTCTGCTCCCTATAGAAAAAAAAAACTTCTTTTGATTCTTGCGACCATATATTATTAGAGTAGGATAGTGCTATGTTCATTTTACTTTAGTCGAAGGTGCTATGTAATAATGTGTAAAGAATTCTCAGAACTTTGAAACATTCAAGTTACAGTCATATATTTCTATATAATCACATTCCGCGCTTTGATTATTTATAGAATATCTAAGATTCCGCGTTGTATTGTCAGCTGCATCGTCAGCTGAGCAGAATACCATTTTTGGCGTTTGTGACGTCGATACTATATTGTAACGTGATCCGAACTTTAATTTTACTATTTTTGATTACGAGAATTGGGCTTCTGTTGTTTTGGCATGCTGTACGCGTTGGTCAGTTGAATTTAAATTTACTAATTAATTCGTTTCTGGCTTTATCCCTCAGAAAAAACTTGAGCACTGCTCTCTACATAGCTCGCTGATCTACTTTCAGTTTCATCATCATCATCATCAGCCTATATCAGTCCACTGCTGGACATAGGCCTCTCCCAATGCGCGCCATTTAGACCAATTTCCAGCTCTTCCCGTCCACTTTCTACCAGCCGCCTTACGCAGATCGTCGCTCCACCTAGCCAGGGGGCGCCCTACACTACGTTTACCAAGACGTGGTTTCCACTCTAGAACACGTTTACCCCAGCGGTTGTCGGTTCTTCGGCATATATTCCCAGCCCATTGCCATTTCAGCTTGGTACTTATCGATTTGCTAATTATAGAGTTATGTCGATGACCTTAGTTCTCTGTTGGATAACTTAGTTGCGGATTTCGTCCCTCAGAGAAACTCCGACTTCACTTTAGCTTCACTTTAAGGAAGGAGGAGGAGAATTTTTACTTTCGGTTTATGGACCTCTAATAACTCTGAGTTGTCTTCCCAGGTGGCATCCACCAACAGCACAGCGGAGGGCATATGTCAACAGTGCCTGTCAGCATGTCATCCTCAGCCTCAGATAGCGACAAGCCAGCGAAGCAGAAGAGACATAGGACTAGGTATGTGATGTATGTTATTGTAAAGCTAGACAACGAAGCATTTAAACTGATTGTGGGCTCAATGCGAACATGCCAGATGACATTACAATGTTATCCATCACCGTTTTGATTGGACCTGCTTCCTGGATTTGAACCCACGACAGTTTACTTAAAGAGTAATAGAGACTACACTGGTAGGTACTCTAAAATAGGGCTAGTTTACTTAATAAGTACTAGTTGTAGTGAGACTACTGGATATTAGTACCTACACATTGAGTAACAGTTCGTAAAGACTAGTACCACGATGAGACTACACTAGTAAGTACTCTAAAACAGGGCTAGTTAACATAATGGGTAATAGAGACTACACTAGTAGGTACTCTGAAATAGGGATAGTTTACCTAATGAGTAGAAGTCTTAGTGAGACTACTACTAGTACTCTTTAAGTAAACTAACAGAATTGTTCACAGGTTCACACCAGCACAACTGAACGAACTCGAAAGATGTTTCTCAAAAACTCACTACCCCGACATCTTCATGAGAGAAGAAATCGCTATGAGGATCGGACTCACAGAGAGCAGAGTTCAGGTTAGTCAGTAAAATTACACTTACCTGCTGTTGCTCTGGTACATATTGGAGAGAGTGTTCGTTTAAAGCTGGTTTTGCATAGCACCATCATTGTCTAAAACGGATGCTTCATGTAGTCTCGATGTGTGAAGTGGCCACAGAATACCATATACACAGCTGAAGATAATCAATCTTTACATGATGTACTTCAACAGCTATGCTGAAATACTTGATTGCTGACTTCGATAATCTTAAAATAAGCATACACTTACTTGGTAATCTTGTTGAATATCTCTTTCCTCGATGTGCCACAGTGAGAGCTGGAAACTATAAAATATTCTACAGGTGACTCCAATCTCAAAATAAACACACCACCGTTACAAAAACCCGCCATGTATATCAAAAAAAGAATGGGACCGAAAACCGTACCTTGCGAGACTCTTCGCACATTCTGTACAAAAGTTGCACCATATTGATACATTTCTCGCGACCCTCTACCTGACACAAGAAACAACCTTCTATAATAACACATTTTACGTTGAATGTTGTCTTAAAAAAGTTTTAAAACATGTGAATGGGTGGTCGATAGAGTCAAATACTTTAGTAAGAACTTCATTAGATTTTATTGACCACACAACTTTATAAAGGGTCATAAAAAACGGAAGCTAGATGTTTTATTCTTTTATAGTTTACACGTTTGCTAGATAAAAATAAAACAGTTTTGTTTGTTTTTTAATTGAGTTTATCTTTTTACTTGGCTAATGCACAATATTTATTATCATCATCGACCGGAAGAAGTCACTTCTTTATCTTATCGAACTGCTGAGGCGAGGCTCTAGCATGAATATCTGACTCTATCCAGTGACTAGCGAGACGATCGTCAATGTACTGGACCACGAGGAAAGCCACAACGAACTCCCTTTTGTCTCCAGAGCCCCTTGTGTGACTTTGAGCTTATGTATGAGGCCAATATGGACGTATTTTTTAATAAGAAACGCCTAGTTTCTGAACAAATGGTAGAAAGTATTTTTTGTCCAAATGCAATGATTCTGTTTAAGTGTTCAAATCCGTATAGTAAATCTTTATGGACTAAATTATATTAAGCTAAGTAACTACTAAACAGAAGTAATTCTCATCCATCTGCTAAATTGATTTCAATTCTTCAACAATCATCACATTTGATTCTAATTCTCACAATTCATTTGAAACTTCTTAAGTGCATCGAAGGCACACTGTCCACTATAGCATTATTACACGTAATATTTTATGCTTGCATTACGCATTATTGCAGAATCTATCGAATTGTTATTGCTTCTGTTGACGGATTGTTAAAGGTTGCAGTACAATTGTGTTATCTACACGTTGTATTTTGAGACTTCTTTGCATTAGCCCTTTAGTGGACAGTTGTCTTTAGCCCACGATTACAATACTAATCTGCTACTGTCACTTTGTTCAAGCAGTTAGTTTCAAGTTAAACTATACTTTGCATTAGGCATTAGGCTTAATTTGTGTCGTGTGCCCACTAATGTTTGTATTTCGTTAACACTTGAGACACACGGTTAGTTTAGATGGAGAACTTTTGAGCTAAGTTAAGAGTTTAGAGCTTGTGATCAACTTAGAAAGTAATACTGAGTTAAATAATTTAATAACGAAACAAAACGTTTTTTTTTTGTTCGTTATTAAATTATTTAACAAAGAACGGGTCATGGTTTAGATGTGACTGTGTAAATACTTCTCTTGTAAAGCTGTTAAATAAAGCGGTTTGAAGTTGATTTGATTTTATTAATGTTGTAAACGGACAAAAAAGTTTAGGAATCATTCAAGATACTTTCCATTCTATTACCACTTTTATGACCATAACCTTAACACTTTTATAACCTTAGCACTATTCATATCTTCTTTTCACCGTATTTATATTTTCCACAAAATGATCGGTGTCGTTTTACTGGCCAATGGAAAGAGCAGTGTGTCACGGTTTAAGAAGGTTGTAATCCGTGAAAATTGCCGGCTTATCGTCAACTTAGCTATTAACTTTAGTGATTTGTGACTACTTCATATTGGTCGACACGTGCTACTGTGCTACTGAATGTTTCATTGAGATGTTTGAGATGCCTTTAGGACCACTAACCCACATAATCACTATCTCCTTATAAATGAAAGAGTTGGCTAGCACTGCGAGTTTTGATTGTAGCTTTAAAATGTAATAGGTTTGACTTCTCGATATTTATTCGTTAATTTTTACTTTTACTTTTGGTTTCACTGTATTAACTTCACAAAATAGAAAAGTTTCCAAAGAACCCTTAAAAGAATGTCGAAGTGATATTCATTATGAAGTCATTTACGAGGAACTAAGGAGCAGAGATTTCGGGGAACTGAATCTATAACCAAAACTCGCAGTGCATACTCCTTCGTTTGTATGGGAATGGTGGCCGCGTTAGGTCTATGAAGTGTTTTATTTAAGTCCAGGTAAATAAATTAATTTGGTTTTCTTTTTCCGATTCCATTGATCGATAATATTTCATTTTGTGTGAATAATGTTTCTACTACTGTGTCTTAGTGAATGTTGTGTTGGGAGACTCTTTATGGACATAATCTATCGTTTCATAAGAAATTGCTTAAACTTACTGATTAATTAGATTTTTCTGTTTTTTGAATATAAAACTTTGTGAGCGGATAGATTTATTAAAATTTATTCTTTTCATTAAAAACGGGATATTTACATTTACTACCTCGGGCGGCTTGACAAACTCCGACACCAGAGGCCAGCACTACCTCATATGAAACGAAACGGACCATGACTATTGGGTTTAATGGTAGTGGCATCGTTCGTAATAAAAGAGTAGATGGTAGATCAATAGGTATATCTGCCAATAACATCTACTCGCAAAAATTTATTTAGTTTACCCGTGATCGCGCATGTAACTGTGCTGAAATAACATGTGCAAATATCGGGAGCAAACAAAACTCAATAATCATGGTAAATATCCCGTTTTTAGTGAAAAGTATGTACATAACTACGATAGTTTCAAAAGTTATTTGAATAGTTGTATTTTAAAATATGAAACTTTTACATTTTGCATATTAGATCTGCATATTTGGCCTTGTATTATTCGTCCATGCTATGGTGTATTACTTCGTGTAATAGCCATAACAACATCCAGCATTCACATGCATAGTCCTGATCCCACACTAGGATTATCTGTGTCAGGATTAATATGGTACAACAACACCCAGATCTGGAACAAATATTAGCAGATCGTGCAAACATTTGAAACCGCACCTCTTGGGTTTCAGTCTTGCTCACATTACCGCGGAGATCGTCAAGTGTGACGAGTGTTCTTCTAGAAAGTTTTGTAATTTCTGCGAATTTCTGATGTCACACCAAAAACACCACTTCTCAAATCCATTCGCTAAATCTTTATCTAAATATCGATGTTCTTGATCTCAACCGATTCTTTTATCCACAAATAGGTACTAAATCAAACAGGTTACGGAAACTCGGAATATTTATGAATCACTATTATAAGAGAACGCGGTCAAAACAAATAACACTAACCTTTACACCTCGCAAGAGTTTTTTTTATAAAAGTAGCGTCCACAAAACGCGCTTGCAACGGAAATAGGGATGTGGTTGATTTCGTGATATCCGGTGATAGATACGATTGTAAATTACCGGTGAAGTTATACCTAAATTTTTATCGTCATTTTTAAAGCTAAATTTAAAAATGATGATATTATATCTCATTAAAACTGAAATGTTAAACTTAATTTTTAATTACATTTGAATGAATGAACATAATTTATTGTGCAACTTAGAAACTAGTCAATAAAATAAAACTATACGCACAAAGGCAATCTTATCGCTAAAAAGCAATCTCTTCCAGACAACATTTTTGTAATTCCAACGGCCGTTACTACGAATTTAATATAGTTAAAATAATAATGATTTTTCCATTGGCTTTCTCGTTCTAATTTGACTATTATGTTGTCAATTTTCAATGACTTTTTATGGGTCGTAAGACCATGTTCTGTTCATAAATTAATATTTTGTGTTCATCCTTCATTAGTACTATAGCTATGAACGTAATCATTACACAATCTCACTAAAAACTACATATTTACACTGCTTGAACAATGATGGGAGAGATAAACTTACGGTAAATAACTTGTTTTTAACCCCCGACCTAATAAGTTTGACCGCTATGTGTGTCTGCCTGTCTCGCAGTATGTCTGTCTGTGGCACCCTTTGATTATATATTGGCGCCAGACAACATTTTTAATTCTCTAAGGTGGCACCGTAGCTCTTAAACGTGTGAACCGCTATGAATGCGTTTTTTTTATTTGAAAGCAGGTTTCCTAGCGATGGTTCTCAGACATGTTTTATCAAAATTGGTTCAGCCATTACATTGCGCTACGGGTTTATATAAATTTCTTCTTCTTATTATTTTAATTACCGTGACATCATATTTTTATTTCTTGCACATGTAATTTTTTATAATAATATGTTTGTAAATATTTACATCCGTATCTTTTATCTTATTTTAACTGTCGACCTCAGTGGTGCGGTGGGGGAGTAATCGGTTGAGTGAGATGCGAGGGATGTGGGTTCGATTTCAGCTGAGTGACATATGTTTGCATAATCTGCAAATACTTGGTCCTGGTCTGGGTTTTGTGGTCCCACGGTAAATGTGGTCACTGATAAACACAAGAAAGGAAATCCTAGTGTGAAATCACGACAATGTATGTGACTAATAATATGTTATTTTCCGTAAACAATAACGAATTATAAGAATCTTTTACAAGTTAACATCATCAGGTATGAATCTTTCCGGACCCCTAACCGCACTTTTATCCGTATTCGTGTATCTCCTCACTACGCGATACAATAAACCGTCGAAGAATCTCACGGTGTGGCGCGAAGTGGTCGGTGGAAACGTACAAAACGTACAAAAATGTGTTTGTATGAGTCTGTGTGGCCACCGATCAGTAGACCAGTGAGGCGAGCTAGACAATGGCTTCTGTGCTTCTAATTACTCTCGTAATATCTGTGTGTGGTGTGTCCGGACCAAGAATATACTCCTCCATCTCCTCCCGTGGATGTTGTAAAAGCCGACTAAGGGATTACCCGGACGTGTTTGTAAAATTCGTATTAGGTACCTATAAGATTGGTCCTGGCTGGTGTATTATTAGTGAAAGATAGCGTTTGCTGAGTCAGTCGTAAGCAATGGCGGCGATGAGCTCACCACTTGCATTTGTATTTGTATTTGTATGTATGTATGGTGTAAATCGTACATTTTTATTTTACATGCATCCATTTCTTATTTATATTATTTTTGTTAGCCGGGCAATCTCTTTTTTGTGGAAATGAAATAAAATAAGTAAAGGAATCTGCAGTGGCCCGTGTGGAAGTCGCTAAATCGACTCCGGACTCAGGTTGGCCGCTGCTGACTTGTGCAGACTCAACTCGTGCAAATGGGGGTTCAGGGAGCCGAGTCTTACCCAATGCGACTGCGGTGCTCCGACACAGACCATGCCACACTTTCTTGTTGTTGTGCCCCTCGTGCCCAAACACCTGTACGAGGGATGACCTCAATGGCCACATATTACTCTAAAATTATTTAAAATGGCTTAATAGCATAAATATAGCATTAAATGTATAAATATAAGACACGACACGATAAGAAGAGGTAAAGGAATTAAGGTAATTAATTGTATTGTTTTATCTATTTTATATATACATACACCCTCAAACTCCCAGTGCAAGGTCAATCATCTGGCGTGTATAATATCTATGTTCGGGGTCAGCCGAAAACCGGCGTTGAGTGGGCAGCTTGCCTACATTATGATGAGCTGACGCCATTTTGGCGCAATGCAGAAATACTCGTATTTTTTATTTTTAGGGTTCCGTACCTCAAAAGGTAAAACGGAACGATTATAGGATCACTTTGTTGTCCGTCAAGACCCTTTTTATCAGGAATTGAAATTCATAAAAAATATTCAGGTCTAACTGTCCCTTGCAGCTGTGAAAAAAACAAACTTCTAAGCCAACGCAATCAAAAGATACAGCCGTTTATGCTGCAAATTTTCGACACTTGCAAGGGAATCAAAGCCTACAGAGTACTTCCCGTAAACTCAGAATCTTGAAATTTGGTAGGAAGCAACGTCTTACAGCACAGAGATAAAGGAAAAAATCGAAAAGCTTAAATTTTTAGTTACAATAATAAAAATATTTTTAATAATTTTAAACTTACTACATACCTAGATAATGGTACGGAACCCTTCGTGCGCGAGTCCTCGCATTTGACTGTTTTTTTATTTGTTGGTAAGGTAATAGGTAAGTGCGTTGGATCTTTCAGAGAACAACCAACTTCAAGCCAACTCAATGGTGTTTTAGTAATTAGGTACTTATCAACCAACTTCAAGTCAACTCAATGGTGTTTTAGTAATTAGGTACTTATCAACCAACTTCAAGTCAACTCAATGGTGTTTTAGTAATTAGGTACTTATCAACCAACTTCAAGTCAACTCAATTGTGTTTTAGTAATTAGGTACTTATTATTTCTTTAATTAAAAAAAAGGTAAATTTAAACAGTTTTTTATTGATAATCACCATTTTGTATTATTTTATTTTTATTTTATTTATTGAGGAAAAACAAACAATTACATTTTATACATATATAGGTGCAATCAGTCTTAATACATAAATTTAATTATGTAAGACTTATTAATAATGTAGTCCACAACGTTCTCCACATGTTTGTTGCTTTATTTCCTTGTTTTTTTTTCTGTGCTAAATAAAGTAGGTACCTACTTTATTTCTTTGGTGTGTTTGTGTGAGTATAGTGTGGTGAGGTGCGTCCGTCCTAAGAATACTCGTAGCCCTCCGTCTCCTCCCGGTGATGTCGTAAAGCCAACTAAGAGATTAACCAGACTTGTTATGTAAGATTCGTTGGTATAACATAACATCCAACACGTAGGCATACCTCTGATCCCATACTAGGTTCTCCTGATCGAAGGTATCAGAAACTACGAGCAACATTGGCACCACAACACACAGACAAGGACGAAATATTTGCAAATCAAACAAACATTTAACCCGCAACGGGAATCGAACCGGCTAATATATACTTTCCTTCCGCGCCACAGTGGTCGTATCGATTGGTCCTGTCTTGATCAATTGGTCTTGTCTTGCTTATTAAGGAACCTCTGTAAGCTGATGATGAAGATGATAACTATATATTTAGCCGACTGCGCCGAAGTCAATAAAGAGGGTTAGTGTTTGACCTTTATGTATGGTTGTATGTCCGGCCCTATGTTCCTTTGTAACTCTGATTTTGATGAATGACATGTCGTTAGATTCGTCGTTATTGCGAAGTGTTACTGGGTATATAAAAATTACAAAAAAAATGGCGCAAAAACTTATGTTTTTTTAAAATTGATAAACGTATTATATTTGGTATTATGAACAGTGCATTATCTCATAGGTCACGTCCACCTAGGACGCACCTTATAATGCGGCATTGCACTGCGCCCGCCACTCTTAGACGTAAAGATAAAGTCTCATGTGCCTGTAATTTCACCGGCAACCATACCCTTCAAACCGGAACACAGCAATACGATCACTACCGGCTTGCGGCAGAAATAAGCATGGAAAATACTTCCCCGGACGAACTCTTTCACTAGTTCTACTAACGTACTACCTAAAATCGACTCATTCTAAATGTTACCTACATAATTATGCAAATGTTTTAATTTCTGAACAAATGGTCTCACAAGCGAAACTAGATGGCTCAGTGTACGGACTACAATCAAGCGACACGACAAACGGAAAATTTTCCGTGGTCGAGTTTTAGTTTATAAACTTTTGAGTTGCATCGATAAATTCATTCACCAAATATTCATTATTATTTGACCGCAATACCAAAAGTAAATCAGCACACCCCGGTTCGCGTTTGTTTACCAAATCCTTCCATTATTCAAAAGATGTATTACCGTAGTGCTGTGACACGCGACGCGACGGCTATCGACATCGATAAAAAAGTCGATGCACATTATTTGCACAGAATTTACTATTTTCAGCGACAGTTGCCAACTTCTTTATTAGTTAGTCTAGATTTAGCCATTATTTAAAAATGTTGGGATCCCTTTACGGCAAATTTTTGAAGTAATATTTCGAGTGTTTTAGAAAAACTGTAAGGGTTCTTTGGTCATATTTCCAAAACTGTTGAAAACAGTATTCTTATGAAAAAATATACTAGGTAAGTGCCTTAATCCAATAAAAAAGTAGAAATCCAATCTTAAATAATACAAGGTTTCCTTTGCAAAACATCTGAGAGTATTGAGACGTTTTTGCTGTAAGATTATTATTTTGGTCCCGCAAAGTGATTTTTTAGTCTGTCTATGTGGCCAATCTTTGTGAACAATCAATTTTTTTGGTTTTGTAATAGCCACACTAGCCAATAGTTCTCATTGACTATTCTCGTCAATCAGACAGTTAAAAAGGTCGACTCGGTAACATGATAAATCTTTTTCTATCATCAATAATTCCAAGCTTTTTCCGTTTATTTCGGTAGTTCGAATTCGATAATTAGTTAATGGAGTTGTTTGTGAAAATAAAAGAAACGTTTGGAAAATGCTGCTCTTCATTTATCTTTTTGGAATGATTAAGAATTGATATCTACGACAATTTTGGACTGTTGTTTTCATTGCAAACGAGTCTCTGAAGTATATATCAGTAGATATTTACAGAACTCAATCCAACGTGATTTATTTACGATTCTAATTTGAATATAGAAGAAGACATGGAACAGAATTATCTTTTATTCAATTAAATTGTTTTGTAATTTCTTGCTAAGTTCCTTATTGACTGTATATTGATGTCATATTACTTCTTTTTAACCCCCGATGCAAAAACGACGGGGTGTTATAAGTTTGACGTGTCTGTATGTATATGTGTCTGTCTGTGGCATCGTATATAGCTCCCGAACGGATGAACCGATTTAGTTTTTGTTTTGTTTGAAAGGTGAATTTGTCGGGAGTGTTCTTAGCTAAGTTTGATCAAAATCGATTCAGCCGTTTCATTGCGTTGAGGGTACAAAATAATTACTTGTTATCAATTACACTACTTTGCAATTTGGTTATTAATTGTATATTGATGTAACATAACTATCTTTTTCTCAGTTACACTATTTTGCAATTTCTTTCTAATTTGATTTTTAATTTTATATTGATGTTATGTTAAATTCATATTAACTTTGCTTAATCTAAGAAAAAAGTTTTCCTTAATATTTTTTAAGAAACTCAGTAAATTATTAGCTCAACATCTAAATTATACTGTATAATTACAAAATATAGGGTTTTTTCATCCCCTGTATCTCATCCCTACGACATTAGCGAGCATTAGCATGCCGCGGACTGTATTAAGATTTATTAACCGAATAACTTGGGGCAAGGCTTACTTACTGACTATTTGATAAACTGCGGTATAGCTTTGGCCAATGAAATGGCTATCAGGTAGTATCTGGCTGATATTTGATTTTGGCTGTTTTTTTTGGCAGGCTGCTAATTACAATGAATTAGATTTTTTTGTAAAAAAAAGGTATTTTGGTAAGCAGTTTCATGCGGAGTATCTTTTTTATAAATATTCCCAAAAGAGTTGCTATGATAAAATATTCGTATTTGTTATGTGCGTATAAATGGAAGTTGGTGGATGGAGACAGTCCAAGACCGTTTAATGCGACCAGAAGAGGACTACAGGATGAAGATGATGATGACGTAATACAGTTTTTTAACTAGCACGGAAGGCAAAGTTCTCTTAATTTCATATACTTACGAACATCTTTAATTATGTTTTGTTGTACCTATTCTAAGTGAAATAAACTTATCTTATCTTATCTTATCTTATCATGATTTGCGTGTAATACAACTTTTCCAATATTTTTTTTGTTTCTGTGATGTATGTTCAACCCATTATACAGGTTGTAGATAAAATTGAAACTGTACGAGTATCTTCCCATACATTTCAACCTAAGTAAAGTAAAGTAGTATAAATAGAACAGTTTGTATGCGAGGTTGAAAATTTAACTTGAATTTTGGAACGTAGATTATTGTACAGGATTCTGGGGGCAAATAACTTCTGTTAATAAGAAACAGAACAGCCTGTATTATTCAACACTTATCACAGCACCCTTCTCTAATTTTCAAATCATTATGTATGACTAATAAAACATCGATAACACCTGGTCAGCTGACCACACCTCTACAATCGATAAGCAGGTGGTAATTTCATCGATATTATTATTTTAATGTGATGCTAATTACTAATCTGTATAAAATAATGTGTATGGAATCTAAGCCTATAGAAAGCCAAAGAAAAGAAAAGATATGAATTAAAAAAATAAAATAAAATGACATCTCGTTATTTTCCCGAAAGCGGTGGCAGAGCCTATAAGGGCCTCTTTTCGAGAAGTGTTCTTGGTTCTTTTATCACACACTTGCTAGAAGCCCAGCTCTCGTAAGCTAGTAGTTCTGTGAACTGTAGACCTCGCGAACACAAATTTGCATAAAACTTTGCGTCATGTTGTTCCATAACCTATATCTTGACAAACTCAGGAACGATTTTGCTTATAGTCACAACTCTTGTTTAGAATTAAGTACCTATGTACATGTTTCTGACAAATATTATCAAAATACGACTTGTACGGAGTACCAGCATACAAAATACGACTTGTACGGAGTACCAGCATACAAAATACGACTTGTACGGAGTACCAGCATACAAAAATCCAGACAGATGAAAGCAAATGTTGCCAGCTGTTGAAGCCTTTGCTCGCTTGGTCAAAAAAAGACAAAATATAGTTGGAATCATACTCGGATCTCTTCTTTTCTCTTCTTATAATAATAGCTTCTGAGGAGTAGGTGCTCCATCCAAACAATTTCGCCAATGTCAGTGATATAGGATAACCTATATATTTTATAGTCAAGTCGTCAAGAGGTCTCCGTTAAGTCATAACCAAGTTTAAATGGTGGCAGAAAAACAGAGATTTTACTGGAAAAATCCACCATTTCGAAAAGACACGCAACGCAATACACTTAAATTTAACTACATCACAGGTGTGCTATTTATTTATCCAAGTTACAACGGTTAAAATACCACCAAAATTACACAAAATAACTCGAAAAAAAATATGCAATTAAATAAAAATAACGCCGTTTCTTTCAAAAATGGCAGATTGATTTGACTTTTGCATTGACAGGCCGTTTCAAATTCGATGGAAAGAGACAAAAGACTAACTGTAACTATTTTGAGGATGTTCAGCGTTTATCAGTAGCACGGAAGATATACAAAAGAAGAATAAGAAATCTGTGACACTCATCAAACTAACATTAATCTTTGTTGGTGGTAGTGTGTTGACCCCAAATCAATTCCACTACCGATCAGTATCGAAAACCAAAAGAAAATCACCACATACATCACCTGTCCATACAAATGACCAGCAACACAGACCATTAACAACCGGACTCACACTTGGGAATCAAATCCACGACCCCAAACTAAACACCCCACAGTATTGCTAGCAAATTAACTCCCTGATCCGCAATACAGTTTTATTGCAAATGGTAGAGAATAATGCTAAATCACGGGCAAATCCCTGTAATATGGGGTCTATGGCAATTTTCGGGTTATTTTTTTGGTATGGCAAAATTATCTTTTATTGTGAAAAGTGGTTATCGGTGGTATAATGTTTAATTATTATTGTAATGTCGGTAGTAGTCATATAATATACTCCCAACCGTGTTGATATTGGAGCATCCGTTTGACGTTTCGTCTACCTATTTCATAATTTACAAATATTTACGGACTTTAGACAGCAGCGAACGACTTGTAAAATCATTTGAATATCATTAGGGCGAGCTAATAGCGATTCTTGTTTTTTTTTATCTGCGTGAATGACTGTACAAACAGATGACCCACCTGGTGTTAAGCGGTAACTTAACAATGTGTTACTTCATAGGTCACATCCACCTAGGACGCGCCCTATGTGGCATTGCACTGCGCCCGCCACCCTGAGACATAAAGATAAAAAGTCTCATTGACTGTAATTTCACTGGCAAATACAAACAAATACAATACCCTTCAAACCGGAACACAGCCACGCGAGCACTACTGCTTTGCAGCATAAACAAGTATGGAGATAATACTTCCCCGGACGAACTCTTTCACAAAACAGCTCTACTACTACTATTAAATGCGTTTTTTTTATTTGAAAGCAGATTTTCTAGCGATGTTCTTATGCATGTATTATCAAATACGGTTCAGCCGTTTCAATACGTTCGGGTTTTTTAAATTTTTACAAAATTAACTAATACTACAGAATAAATAATAGTACAATTAATACCATAACTTAGTTGGGAGTTCAAGCGACCTCTAGTAAAGGGGCCAATTCTACTAAACCAATTGTATTAAAATTGTGAATGAATCGTCTCATACTTGTCACTTTTGACACTTTTGGCATTCTTCTAACATCAATGGTTTTTCAATTGCATTATAATTGTGACTATTTAGAAACAATCGTAAAATCTTTCTACGTCAAAAATAGTAAAATCATAAATTTTGCAGACTACCATTTTTAATGACAATTGTAATTGAATTGTAATTGCATAGTACAATGGTTTTTCTTTAAAAAATAGTAGAATTAGACCCCAAGTAAATGACTTACGCCAAACAGAATTGTTTTAACCATGACTTTAACTTTGTTATAAAATACAAACTACGAATTCTCTCCCCTCCATACTGTAATCCGCTATATTGACTTTTAAATCAGTGCGGGGTTGGGGGTGTTTATTATTAAATACGGATTAGGACGCCCGATTAGATAGGGGTATGCATAATTTAGCACGTTCTTCTGGGATTCTGTTACCTTTTCATTTTGAGCAAGTGTATCTCATGAGTAAATTTTTTAGGGCACGAAAAACAGAACAAGATTTTCTGCTGAACGCAGAATGCGAATGATAAATGATACCTATCTAAAAGAAATGAAATACAATATCATAATAATAATTTTGTTAGTTTTAGAGCTTTGTTGTGAAAGAGTTTGTCCGGGGAAGTACTACCACTATAATAACTATTACTGCCACAAAGCAGTACCTAGTGCAATGCTGAGTTCGAATTCGAAGGGCGGCTAAATTACAGGCACATTAGACTTTCATCTTTATGTCTCAGGGTGGCGGGCTTAGTCCAATGCCACATAGGGCGCGTCCTAGGTGAACGTTACCAGTGAGGTACCTAATGTATTGTTATGACCAAGTGACTCATGTAAGTTACCACTTAGACACACTTATATACACACTTAGACACACTTATATACACACTTAGACACACTTATATACACACTTTCGGGCTCTGTGGTATCTTCATCGTTGTACAAACACGCAAAGAGGTTTGATTTTGATCTCTTATTAGGTTGATTTTAGGGCATGAAAGTCAGAAAGTAGATTCTCTTCATAATAACTAAAATAGCCCCTAAATGTACCTACGTCACAATGAAAGCCAAAGAAATGCATTAACTAAACACATTTTAGCGCTTTGTGGTACTTTCACCGAGGGGCACGAACACGTAAAGAGAATTAGGCCTCCCAAGGGATGACGCTGTATCATAGTCATCGTAGACAGTAGGTACTTTTCGTTGGGGTAATTTTCCCTATTTAATGATATCACATCACTATCACACTTGAAGTGTCGTACACCACAATTTAAGGCGGTTGCTTTCGCTTGTGGCGTGAAATACAATTTTTTTCGTGTTTTTTTGCTCGTCACAGCCCATCAACACTTCTTTAGATAGCGAAAATTTATTTGATGGTAATTATATGACCTAACACACAAGTTTTAATTTATAGTATAACATAAACATCATTAGTTTAGCTATGAATGTGCTTGAAACAAAAAAAAAAAACACTGTAAATACCATTGAAGCACAATCGTAGCTAAACTAATTATATTTATGTGATGCTATAAATTAAAACTTGTGTGTGTTCATATAATTACCGTCAAATTAGTTTTCGCGATCTGAAGAAGTGTGATGAGCAGTGATGAGCAAAAAACACGAGAAAAATTGAATTTCACGCCCTGGTTCATGTCAACGTCCTGTTTCAAGCGGCTCATGGCAGATCGTCACTGTTCACTGTGTCATAGTGTCGTGTTTTCGGCCTAAGAGTGGACACCTCCGTCTCCTCCCGTTGATGACGTAAAATTCATTTTAGGGGCATGAGGGATGGGCAGCAGCATCCATTTGAGTACTTCAAGGCTTTGTGTGTTCTGAAATTCTGAAATTAAAACGTATATACCCCACATTAATTCCGTTTATTGCCCATGGTACTACCAGTATTACTACCAGTAGTACCACGGGTAGACGAAATAAACCGTAGAACTACCAAGCCGTTCAGTAGTACCACGGGAAGTCAAATTTTACCTGTTAAAGCGTCGAAGGACGCCAAATTCTGACTCATTAAAGTTCAGGTAAGTTAGAAAGTGACAGAATAGCACTCGCGAAACAAAAAGAGAGCGAAAACCAAGTTTTTTTTATTTTATTTATTAGGGAAGTAATTTTCAAAAATAAAACATGGTCCTCTCGACGTTGTGTTATTTAACATACAATATGAAGGCAATAAAAACATCCTATGATTGATAGTTTGAGAGAAAAACGGTTGTAACTACGAAAACAGAGGCTACTCAATTTTATTTCTTACATTTTAAGTTGTATTATCAAATTTTTTAAAGCATGGGGATATGTTTTGTATGGTGTAGATGAACATATATTTTTTTGTACATTTTTCAGTTAAGATCTTTGAGAAAAAAGGTTTTTATGCGCCACATTTCACATATATCCACGCCTTAATAATATTTGTACGCGTATATTATATTCGCTGCAGCCCAAATCTCTGTTCATACGTCGCAACTTACATAACATGCATCAGGGTGGCAGGAACATGCAAAACTAATTATAATTCCCAAGGGATGCTGTTGTACTCTTATCCAGCTGACTCTTGACAGGTTGACAGATTTGGCAAGCTAGAGTGTGACACAATTAGTGTTAGTAGTGTAGCTTTTTTGTGAATGAGTTCGTCCGGGGATGTACTACCACCGAGGTAACTATTTTTACCGCAAAGCAGTAGTGCTCGCATTGCTGTGTTCCGGTTTGAAAGGTATAGGTGCAAGTGAAGTTACAGGCACATGAGAATTTTCATTTTTATGTCTCAGGGTGACGGGCGCAGTGCATCAATGACACATGGAGCTTGCATAGGTTACCGCCATATTATAGTTTTCAGGAAAGAGAGACGACGGCAATTTGTTCCATTCCTTAGCTGTTCGCATTACAAAGGTGGAACTTAAACTCTTAGTGCGAATTGCGTGTATACTGATGAGGTAAGGATGGTACTGAGCCGTGCGCCCACTTGTCGTATGATGAAAAGGAGATGGTGGGATCAGATCATGAAGCTCCTGGGCACATTCCCCAAAATGTTACTGCAGCTATTGGCTCACTGTCTACAAGACCCGGCTTTGTTTCACAATCAATAAGTAAAGTTCTAAGTAAGCTACTTCAAATATAACTGCTCACTAACCAAGTATTTGAGTTTCACAATCCCTCAATAGTGTTAATCACCACTTTATCTGCTCAGTAGGTAAGTTAAAAGTTAACGAAAGGATTTAACGTCTAAGTAACTGCTTAAACCTCTACCTATTGATTATGATAAAAAGCCTCAGAGAACATTGAATTCACAGACATCTAAGGCCGACTTTTAGACGCCGCATTTATTTACATAATATGAAATTAAATTTTCATATTTATGTAAATGCGGCTCTGAGATGGCGAATTTGGATTATAACTTTCTTGAGTGTTTCAGTTAATTAATTTTAATTTACACGAAAGGCAATACAAATCTTTACCTCTTCTTCCCGTCGCTGGTTCTTTCTCGGTCACCTAAATACAAGTATAATGGCTCTGAAACGGGTTTAGTGACCAATGTTGACGAGGGGTGTTCCTGTATGAAAAATAATACTCTTCTCTTTACAGTTTCAATACAGATATTCTATTTCACGAAGTCCGTTTGGTTGGCTATATATTGCATGCACATGCACATTGTTTTAGTGTGCGGAAGCTCAGGAGCAATTAGTCTCGACAGCTGCTTCCACACGTCTGAAGCTATTTTAATAATTCTTTCACAATATTAAAGGCAATTTATATGTTTATAAAAACCTAAGTTTAGTTTTTTTTTTATATGTACTCCTTTACTTGAGACGGTTGCGGTTTTTCGTGATTTTAGCTCACTATTGGTTAAGTCACACTTGGATTATCACATTGGATAGAGACATAATTTGGGGTCAATGGGGAACCGAAATCCAAAATAATATTTTTTCTCAAATAAAATACAAAGAAAATTCTTCTAGAGCGATTGTACCGTTTCGAATCTTATTAAAATTTCTATAAAAACATGCAATTTAACCGTTATAACGAAGCAATGAATGCAATAACACAAAATTATATAGCCACATAACGAGCAGCCGGGCGGAAGAACGGTAGGGCGGGCGTTATTGTACCGTGGGGATGGGACAAATGTTGTTAAGTTATCGATTGTTCTTTAGTGTACATATAAAAATAGAGAAGAAAAACAACTTACATAAAGGACATGTACAAAGGCGAGCTTAACCCTAAAAGAGTTTTCTTCCAGCAACTGTTTTGTTTGTATCCTACTGTACGCCCGCAGTTTGGCTCGCAATGTCTCAGTATCTCAATACAGTGGTCAACACATTTATGTACCTAATACATACATACATACATACATAGACACACGCCTTTTCCCCCGAAAGGGTGGTCAGAGCCTCAAATGGGCCTCTTTTCACTGTGGGTTACACCATCGTGAGAAATAGACGTGACAAATAGACGTGACAAGTGGTCAGCTCATCGCCGCCATTGCTTCCCACGACTGACTCTGCTAACGCTTTCTTCCAGTAATAACACATTCCATAATAAACTAGCAGCCAGGACAAATCTTAACGAACAAATCTCACAAACCAAGTCCGGGTCCTTAGTCGGCTTTTACGACATCCACGGGAGGAGATGACAATGATGATTCTTGGACAAGACACACGGCTAAATCGCAACAAAATCGGCTCAGGATTAAACATCGAAACTTGCACATTTTTGAGTTATGGGATTTTTAATATGATTTCGATTATTTTGATTTATCTATAATCATAAATCAATAGACATCATTATTGATAAGATTTATGATAGGAATTAAATATATTAAAATATTTCTTTAAAGATGCAGGTAAGTAATAACTTTATTTTGATGTTTAGGCATCTGTAATTTTGGGTTTGTGGCCAGGACCTAAATCTTTATGAAACGAATTTAAGGAAATGTCGTTTAAAATGAAAACACCACATACTCTGAGCCCATTTTATTTTTTCAGTTAGATACATAGATAGAATATGCTTTATTGCACATAAAAAGAAGTACAAAGGCGAACTTAATGCTAGAAAGCATTCTCTTCCAGATAACCTTGGTGTCAGGTTTAATGTATACCTTTATATCTCTCTCTCCTTTTACTACATTTTTTTAATTTTATTCTCTCTTTAGACGCCAGACGAGTCTATGTAGTTGTCATCTCGGACAAATTTATATTGCTTGTGGCTTTTCCAAATAAAATTGCAATTTGGTGGAAAACGCGTGATAATATTACCAGATCCCCTACACTCCAATAATCTACACTTTATTTTAGAAAAATTACGACTATACTCCACGTGGTGTATAGTCGTAATTTTTCTAAAATAACTTTACTATTCTCCTGCTGACATTTCGTTGACCATTTAGAGGTCCTTCTTCATGATCACCGACCGCGACCACGCTCGAAGGCCGTGTGACTGAAACTCTAAAATGATACCAAGCCACGGTAATTTCAATTCTATGATCTACACTTTACTTATTTTTATTTTATTTTTAATTTGAAAAATTACCAAAGTTATTGCTTCAAAAATAAACCTACTTAAAGCAATTTGTAATTTAAAGTTTTGAGTTAGGATTTTATCTTACCTTTTTGGGAAAAGTTGACTCGATAATTTCATTTTTTTTATCGACTAACTTAATTCTACCATAATAGAACATCCCTATTTGGTATCCCAGAGCGTTTACGCTTGCGCGCGTGTGTATCGAGCGGTCGGACCCGGCCGCCTCTATGTACTAATGTGCCATTATGTGCTGAAACAAGCTGTAAGTATATAACCTATATCTGACGAAGAGGCTCTGAACTCACTCTCGAAACGTCAGTAAACTGACGAAATATAGTGGTAACTAGCCGTTTTTATTTTAAAATGATTCCCAACCACGATAGTTTCAATTCTATAACCTACTAGCAGCGCCCCGCGGTATTACCCGCAAAGGTCTCGATCCCGTGGGAATATCAGGATAAAAATATTCCTATGTGTTATTCCGGGAGTCAAGCAAACTCCATTACAAATTTCATCCAAATCAAATTTGTAACAAACACACACACAAACTTTCGCATTTATAATATTAGTAGGATATCTGTTTCTGTGTATAGGCACAGATAAGATAATACTATACTAGCACAGATAAAATAATACTAGGTATAGGTAAGACTTTTCTTCAGGTATTCTATTGAAATAATATCATAAATAATACAAGTAGGTACATTATGATCTAAAGATATCTCAACTGATCTTGTATTGACCCTATTTGCCTCAATCACTCGGTATATTTATGTCTCAGGGTGGCGGGCGCAGTGCGATGCCACGTAGGGCGCGTCCTAGGTGGACGTGACCTATATGTAATTCATTCATAATTCATACATATTTCAAGTTGCAAGGGACGCGGGACATATGGTGTAAAACTGTAAAACGTACGATAATGAGCTTTGGCTCATCGGCTTTTCAAAACAGAAACACATTAGTATTTTAAGTATAATATAATCAAAGTCAAAAGTCAAAATCAAAAAGTATTTTATTCAATTAAACCACAAGGATCATTTTGAATGGTCTTAAAAAATAAATTTACATTTACTCCTGTTCCAACGCAACCAGACCTAGAAGAATCAGGCAACAAACACGGTCTGTTTTTTTTGATGATCCTTTTTACTACTAGGTGGGGAGCGCCTGTGTGGTGCCTCGAGAACAAGTGGAAGCTGATTCATAGAAAAAAGAAAAACCAACTTTAAACCCTTAGGTACCTAGGCAGTCAAAAGTAATATGCTAGAGAGAATAATAATGAAAGTACCGTGGTGTGTCCGGCCTAAGAATATACCCCTCCATCTCCTCCCGTGGATGTCGTAAAAGCCGACTAAGGGGTAACCTGGACTTGGTTTATAAGATTCGTTGGTTTATGATTTGTCCTGGCTGCTAGCTTATTATGGAATGTATTATTACTGGAAGAAAGCGTTAGCAGAGTCAGTCGTGGGAAGCAATGGCGGCGATGAGCTGACCACTTGTCACGTCTATTTCGCACGATGGTGTAACCCATAGTGAAAAGAGGCCCATTTCAGGTTCTGCCTACCCTTTCGGGGAAAAAGGCTTGTGTCTATGTATGTATATATGTATGTACTATAAACTCAGTAATGTAGACATCAACGATATGAATATCAAATACAACCAGTAATAATAAACCGTTGCGGCTGCCATCCACGCGCGCAAAATCGTTTAGTTTGAACTTCGATTGCTGTTCTCTCCACGTTCGCTCGCAAATTGATATTTATTGCGTCCACGGCTTCAGAATACGCACGTTTATTTTAAGAGCTTTTTTGGTCCAAAAGCTAGAAGTAGTTTTGTTTTCTATTGAGCTTTGATAGACATGGAGCGATTAGGTTCAACGCATTGGTAAGAATTGCCATTCGTAACATACCATCCAACAGTGACATACATCGCACATCATTTTGTGTCACTATTGTGTCACATGCGTCAATATTTTGTACTTCACCCATCAAAATATATAAAATCGTTGCGTGACTGACTGACTCACTGACTGACTGACTGACTGACAATCAACGCACAGCCTAAACCGTAAGTCCTAGAGACCTGAAATTTGGAGGGTACATTCCTTATGTGGTCTAGGGGTGCACTAAGAAAGGAATTTCCGATACTCCCGCTCTAAGGGGTCCAAAATGGGCTTTTAATATACAACAAAAAAGCTCTGTATTTCAGAAACCGTTAGCAGTAGAACCTTGAAATTTTACATGGAGATTCCTCAAATAAAATAAATAAACACGTGTTTCAGAGATTCCTGAAATTTTCCTGAAAAATGGAAAGGGATCGTTTTCTATGTAAAAAAATTAACGTGCTCCCGCTGCGCTGGCGCCGCTGCCGACCCCTACGCGGCCCGCGTGCGCTGCGCCTCGTCCAGCCCCCCCTCCCCCCTTCACCCCCCCAAATCAGGTGTCTTTGTGACTTGTAACTCTGATTTAATTGTAGTGAGCGCCATGAACTGTTCCACGCGTCGTAATATCACTTTTTACTCGAAATATCGAATTGTTCGGTTTTACCGATCGGCATTTTATTCCGATGCACAAAAACACAATAAATAAGCAAGTGGTGGTATTTTTTCGCGGTGTATGTCGTCGCCAGTGGGATTTACAGGTAGGATACCACATTATTATTATTTTATTAAATTAAGGGGTCCCATTTTAACCTTGAGGTCCTGGAATATTTTAATCTCAACAACGACACCGTGACACGACCTTTGAAACGACACCATACTCAAGGTTTTAAATTTAGGGGTCCCATTTTAACCTTGAGGTCCGTAAAATATATCTCAACAACGACTCCGTCAAAGGACATTTGAAACGACACCATACTTATGTTTTTCAATTTAGGGGTCACATTATAACGTTGAGGTTCTGAAAATATTTTAATCTCAACAACAACACGTGACACGACCTTTGAAACGACACCATAGTCAAGTTTTTTCAATTTGGGTGTCTCATTTTAATCTTGAGGTCCTGATAATGTTTTAATCTCAACAACGACACCGTGACACGCCCTTTGAAACGACACCATACTCAAGTTTTTCAATTTAGGGGTCCCATTTTAACCTTGAGATCCTGAAAATATGTAATCTCAACAACGACACCGTCAAACGACCTTCTAAACGACACCATACTCAAATTTTCAATTTAGGGGTCCTATTTTAACCTTTAGGTCCTGAAAATATTTTGATCTTAATGACTTCACCGTGAAACAAACTTTGAAATTGCCGAAATACGCTGAAATCTCGCTAAAACCTAAAGTGTATTTATTTACAAAGAAAATGTTCCCATGCTTTTTTTCAGCAAAATTTCAGGTACTGCTGAAACTTATGTTGGCTATTTTTATTTAAGGAATTACCTTGTGAATTTTCTTGTTTCTACTACCAACGGTTTCCGAAATACGAAGCATTTTAGTTTTACATTAAAAGCCATTTTGGACCCCTTACAGGGTGAATTTTCAAAAATCCTTTCTTAGTACACCCCTACACCCAAAAAGGAATACATCCTTCAAATTTCATGTGTCTAGGTCCAGCGGCTTAGACTGTGCGTTGCAAAACGCAAAGTGTATACGTTAAAAGCCCTTTTTGAACCCCTAAGAGGGTGAATTTTCCAAATTCCTTTCTAAGTACACCTTTACACCCTAAAAGGAATACACTGTCCAAATTTCAAGTCTCTACGATCAGCGGTTTAGGCTGTGCGTTGTAAAAACTAAAGTTTTTTAATTTTTTTACATAGAAAACGATCCCTTTCCATTTTTCAGGAAAATTTCAGGAATCGCTGAAACACTTGTTTATTTATTTTATTTGAGGAATCTCCATGTAAAATTTCAAGGTTCTACTGCTAACGGTTTCGCAAATACAGAGCTTTTTTGTTGTATATTAAAAGCCCATTTTGGACCCCTTAGAGCGGGAGTATCGGAAATTCCTTTCTTAGTGCACCCCTAGACCACATAAGGAATGTACCCTCCAAATTTCAGGTCTCTAGGACTTACGGTTTAGGCTGTGCGTTGATTGTCAGTCAGTCAGTCAGTCAGTGAGTCAGTCAGTCACGCAACGATTTTATATATTTTGATGATATTTTTCATTCGCGATATTTTATTAGAGATTTAACATTCGAGATTTTTCATTCGAGAATTTCCTGTTGAGAATTTTCATTCGAGATATTTAATTCGTTTAGTTAACATATTTAATTCAAGATTTTTAATTATAATATGAAACGGTATGTTTTATTCAACAATAATCTCTAGCTGACTGAACCTGAACCTGAGAAAATGTTAGTAGTGTCACAGATAAAATAATACTATACTAGTAGTAGTGTTTATACTTGAAGTATGGAAGTCAAAAGTAGCACAAAAAAAGCGGCCAAGTGCGAGTCGGACTCGCCCATGTAGGGTTGCGTTGCGTAGCAACAAGTAACACAATATAAAAGTTCTTGGATGGTTTACGATTTATGACGTATTAAAAAAAAAACTTTTTAGATATCGTTCAAATCAATTTTCGTTGGAAGTTTACATGGTAATATAAATCATATTTTTTTTTAGTTTTATCATTCTCTTATTTTAGAAGTTATGGGGGGGGGGGGGGGCGACGACAAATTTTACCACATTGGAAGTGTCTCTTGCGCAGACTATTAAGTTTAGAAAAAAAAAAATTAGAAACCTCAATATCATTTTAGAAAACCTATTCATAGATACCCAACACGTATGGGTTCGATGTTTTTTTTGAGATTCAGTTCTTAGTATAGGGAACCCCAAAAATTTATTGTTTTTTTTCTATTTTTGTGTGAAAATCTTAATGCGGCTCACAGAATACATCTACTTACCATGTTTCAACAGCATAGCTCTTAAAGTTTCGGAAAAAAGTGGCTGTGACATACACGGACAGACAGACATACATGACGAATCCATAAGGGTTCCTTGTCTTAGACTACGGAACCCTAAAAATGCTGTAGTGACAAAAAGACCCTACCCACACACACTTCAAACTTATAACACCCCGTCGTTTTTGCGTCGGGGGTTAATAATGGCGTATGTTGAATACTTATTTATTAAGTACTAAGCGTTTTACAAGCTTTTACTTAGTGTCATCTATCCCGGTGTAATCATAACACATAACTTTTACTTAGTGTCATCTGTCCCGGTGTAATCATAACACATAACTTTTACTTAGTGTCATCTGTCCCGGTGTAATCATAACACATAACACCCAACAGTCACAAATCAAAATACATCAAATATTACAAGTAAAATTTGACCCCACTTCCCGGTGTTCGATGAAAATTGGCATACCTGTCAAGTTCCGATGGCAATACAATATTATGATGACAGCGAGCTGATCTGATGACGGAGACAACGGAACTGATGCAGCCCTGGATTTCCCCCCTACAGAGCCCAGGCCTAGGGGCCCCAACCCACCAGCTACCCCTACCAGGTATCTTGCCTGGCTGACGGCAGGAGGAAATAGAAATATAACACTCTTCAAAAAAAAAACTGTTACCTTGGTAGTACCTACTACATAACTGGCGAATTACAATAATTGGCGCTCATTTATCCCGCGCACTAAGGCGTGGAATGAGCTCCCGTCGGATGTCTCCCACAGGGCTACAATATGGGTAAATTCAAGAGAAATATCAATAAGGCAGCGCGTTTGCATTACCGTGGACCGTGGGTGTTGCAATGTGCATAGGCAGCATTGACTGATTACATCAAGCGGGATGTCTGCTAGTTTGTCAACTTATAATATTTAAAAACAAAAAACCCCCAATCTGCTACACACAGCTCTCCACCGAGCCTGCATTCAGTCAGATCGCACACCGCTCATCATTGATATCAGTGATGACACTCGTACGAAACCGGGCCAAGTTAAATAATTAATATTGGCCTCTGAACTTGTACCATGCTCTAGAATTTACTATAGCCGTGACCATCGAAGGCTGCAATGCTCTAACGCCGTGACCTATATTCACTGTACGTTATTATCTTAAGTACCTACCAGATTAAATATGCCGTTTTTGATAGAAACGTCGTGATTTTTATTTAGTTACATTTTAACGTGTTTTTCCGAGTTATTTCATGTAATTTTGGTGGCATTTTAACCGGTTTAACTGGGATAAATAGCACATGTGTGATGTATTGAAATTTAAGAGTATTGAGTATCTTCTCGAAATGGTGGATTTTTTCCTGTAAACACTCGGTTTTTCTGCCATAACTTAAACTCGGTTATGACTTGGCGGAGACTCTTTACGACTTGACTATACAAAATATAACATAGGTATTACTTGACATTGGCGAAATTGTTTGGAGCACTCCTCAGAAGTCAATATACAAATACAAATACATAAATATTTATTTTGCCAACACAAACTTACAGAGAAACTTACAATTAAAAAATATACATATTATTATCAGCAAAAAAGGTCGCCACTCAGCGTATGCTGCGACAACGCAAGCGCTGGTTTTACGTGACGCCAGTGTGTGACGCAGCAACACTGCGACACGCATTATAAGAATAAAAGATGAAGTACCTAGCAAGCCTGGAATTATGTTCACATAAAATAGGGTGTTCCTATGAGAAGCGGTGGCTGGCTGGCGAGTCGCGAGTAGCTACCGTGAACTGATGTTTGTACAACTAGTTAGCGCTGGCACGGGTGTTTTGGATACGTGCAAGTGTTGAGTGAACGCGGGTCTCTTCCACCATGTTGGTTCTTTTGTGGGTTACTAGGCCCGTTATAACATCTGATTTGTAACTCTAACATCTGACCTGTGTTTCGGACAAATAAATTATCTTATCTTGTCCTAAAATGTCAGATTCCCAAAACTTTGAATTTCCAATACTATGTTTATTTTCGATTTCCCCAATTTCTAATATTATTTTGAATTCTTACATATATACATACATAGACACACGCCTTTTTCCCCGAAGGGGGGTAGGCAGTGCCTCAATGGACCTCTTTTCACAGTAGTATAACAGTGGTGGTGAAGTCATCGCCGCCATTGCTGCCCACGACTAACTCGTAACTCTTTCTTCCAGTAATAACACATTCCTAGTTATCATTCATTAGTTAGCAGCCAGGACAAATCTTATACCAACGAATCTTATCAACAAGTCCGGGTAATCCTTTAGTCGGCTTTTACGACATACACGCGAGGAGACCATTTACACTTTTTTACATTTTAATGTAAAAATTACATAATAATTATAATTATAAACACATTTACACAGGAGGAGACTTTTGCACATCACTATTCTATTCTTAGGCCGGCTTAGGTTAATTCTTAACATGTTTAATTCCCAAAATGTCCAATACCCAAAATGTTAAATTTGCAATTCCCATAATGTCCAATGCTAACGGTTGACAGGTAGTAACTCACATTTATTGACCGCTTGCCGTCATCGCTTGGTCTTCTTACCCGCTTCCGCTCCCGCTACATCTCTTGCCGTACAGCCCGCCGCTTGCGCACGATGCACAAACACCTCTAACTGACGCCTCACGCGGATCGTGTACCGACCGTGTAAATTGAGCGTTTTCTAAACGGCATGGAAACGTGAAATTTTGTGAAATACACGATTTTTCTGTTAATATTTCGAAAAATATTGTTTGCTTTGCAGACGCTTGTAAGACCTAGGTACCGCTAGAAAGCTAGGTACCTACTTAACTCTATATTACACTTAGGTATATACATTTTACCCAAGATTGTAATGTTGCTAAATGCCGGTGGAAGTTTTTCTTGTAGGTTGGAGGTACCTAATTGCTTTTTCATATCTACTAACGTATTATTCCATGTAATTAATAAATAAATAAATAATGCTGGTCTGTTCACACAACATTATCTAGCCCCAAGCTAAGCAGAGCTTGTGTTATGGGTACTAGAAAACTGATATACATAATACAATATATTACATAGATAGATATTTTTTATTATACATAGTAAATACCCAGAACACCCTGAACAAATATCTGCAGAACATACAAATATTTGTTCCGAGGCGGGAATCGAAACCGCAATCTCCGGCGTCGCAGGCAAACCATCGCCCGCCGCGCCACAGAGGTCGTCAGGCGAAGGTAATTAGGTGAAGAGAGTAAAATTTTACACTGAAATGACTGTTGTTGGATTTTATATTGGTCTTTATTTGCGTTAAAATATATTTGGTTGAAGAAAACAGTGGATTAATAGCGAAAATAGCATCCAAGTTTTAGTCCATACAATTCATTTCGAAAATAAATAAATATTATCACGGTATTAGTAAGAATAACAGTAAATTTTAGAATTGAAACTATCGTAGTTGGGAATCATTTTAAATGAAAAACGGCTAATTACCACTATTTTGCTCATTTGGTGCTCATGATGAAGAGGCGTCAGCAAAGTGAAAAAAGCAAAGTCAAAACATCAGCAAAGTGACGAAAAATAGTGGTAATTAGCCGTTTTTCATTTAAAACAGTAAATTTATTTGAAACAAGTAATTAATTTTGTAAAAATTCAAAAACCGTCAACGTAAAGAAACGGCTGAACCGATTTTGATCAAACATAGCTAAGAACACTCGCGACGAATTCAACTTTCAAACAAAAAAATATAAATCGAAATCGGTTCATCCGTTCGGGAGCTACGATGCTACACACAGACACACACACAGACACGTCAAACTTATAACACCCGTCGTTTTTGCGTCGGGGTTAAAAAACAAGCGCAGTAAGTAGTTCCTAGTTCACTGAAGGTTCCATACTATTGGACTAAGAAATAACGAATAACGATCCTAAAAATGTTTAACGAACGTGACAATACAACATTTCTAACGCAAAACTCGCATGAGAAAAAATTAAACATTTACGAGAGTGAGGGAGAGGGCGAGGGTAGAGGGAGACTGGTATACTCATTTGGAAACTGTCACAGTCAGCTTCCATTATTTATTGTTTGTCAGTTGCTGTGTTTTTGTTGAGTTTGTTTTATTTCGCGTGCGGCTTTGCAGCCGTGTGTTGCAAAAAGAAACGTGTACTTGAGTTTATTTAAAACTAGAGTCTAGATAGTAAAAAATTACATTCTTCATTTTTATGGCACCGACCAAAAACTTTCTAATATTAATAATTTTTAATAATGTTTCTGCCGCAAAGCAGTTTAATTACATTAAATTACAGGCACATGAGACTTTTCATCTTTACGTCTCAGGGTGGCGGGCGCAGTGCAATGCCACATAGTGTGCGTCCTAGGTGGACGTGACCTGTGAGTTAATGCACTGTTCATAGGCAGAGGGTACCACTTAACATCAGGTGGGCCATCTGCTTGACACGTCATTCCAAGTAGTATAACAAAAAAAAACTCCATGCACTGAGCATTCCATACACTACCTAACAAAGCTAAATTAGGCATCTTTAAAAATTCGAATGGGACTCTTCCCGCCATTTTTGAAAAGAGACGTCGTCTACTTTTATTTTATTACTTTTCCTAGTGTTTTTTTGAGTTATATTGTGTTATTTTGGTGACATTTTAACCAATGTAGCTCGTTTAAAGAGCACAAGTGTAGTGAAATTAAATGAAAAGAATTGCGTGCCTTTTCAAATTGGTGAAAATTGTCTGCCAAAGTAAAACAGCCACCGTTTCACTAAAACATGACTTGACTGTGACTTTGACGACTTAGAAGGAGTGTAACGTTGCAAATTATATTGAAAATACTAAAAACTTGAAAATGGCAAATGGACAAGCCACATGCCACAAGCCACATGGACACCAATTATAAAGATAAAATTAACTACATCACTCAATATTATTTATCCAAGTTACACCAGTTAAAATGCCACCAAAATTACACGAAATAACTAAAAAACATAATTAAATGTAAGCATAATAAAAATGAAGACGTTTCTTTCAAAAATGGCAGTCAAGTCATCAAGGCAGAACTTGGTTTGCTTGTCAATGAACTACCTACTAAGTTTTCCAAGTTAATTAAACACCTATTATGGAGAGAAACGAAACGACTTTTCCCTCTGACTCGTAGGTACCCTATGTATAGATCCGTCAAACAGGAGTAAAGAGTGATAAATAACAATATTCCCGACACGTTAGCCGGATGATCCGAATCTATAGATCAAACGTAGGGTTGAACCACGGAAGTCCGGTTAATTTTACGTCTTACGTATTTACGTCGTCTTAAACTAAACTAAAAATGTGGCTGTTGGACACATTCTACAGTGTAGACGAATTCTACGAATTACATGAACTGTAGAATGTCTTCTTTAACGTCGTCACTAGGAATTGTATATGTCTATTGTAATGAGTGACATATAATAATAATAATAACAAAACATACAATACTGTATGTTTCTTGTCGTAATGCTTAATTATTTCGTAAATTTTTATTATTTGTAAGAATTTTATCGCATGTTGATTATGACTTGACTTGACTTGTAAAATTTATATTTTATTAATAAATATTTGTATTTGTATTTGTCTTGGTCAAACAAATTCAAAAGGTAGGAATACTAGGTAATATTTCAACATAAGCTTTCGCGGCAATACTTTGACTGATTTGTAAGAAAAAATAATTTGCAAACTCAGTTCCGCGCCATTACGGCTCGATGAGCCAGTTTGTATTTTTTCGATTGAATCAGTTTTAATGAATATTTTTAATGAGTATCATACATCAAAATAATACCAAAATTATTGTGAGGATTACTTTATTGTGTACTTAAACCAACATTTCGTAACGATAGATCGAGAAAAACTACGAAAGTCAATACTGTGAGTAAAAACTTTCTTGTTGTTTACGTTGTTTATACGTGAAAGTATACTTTTATTTATCGGGTAAATGTTATATTTATAAAAGTATTTTGTTTTAGTTGTATGTTTAGTAATTTAGCAGATAATAAGGTTTTGTAGAGGGAAAACAAAAACGCGGGTATTCAACCCTCGTAGCTTTAGCGCACGAAATGGTTTAAGCTAACTTAAGATTATACGTACATACACATAGAAACACGCCTTTTTCCCCGAAGGAGTAGGCAGATCCTCATTGGGCCTCTTTTCACAGTGGGCAGCACCATAGTGGAATATAGACGACAATAGATAGATAGAAAATTATTTATTGCACATATAACAAAGAAGTACAAAGGCGAACTTAATGCTAGAAAGCATTCTCTTCCAGATAACCTTGGTGTATTGCGGTAAAAATATGTATCGGTAGTGCACAAGAAAGGAAATATTGGATAATATATATAGGTATAATGGAATATAGATTATATTCGTCACTATAAACGGGATATTTACCATGATTTTTGAGTTTTGATTGTTCCCGATATTTCGGCACAGTTTCATGCGCCATGATCACGGGAGAACTAACCTATATATAAAAAAGTTCTCTATGGAACTAACTAAAGTCTTTGCGAGTAGATGTTATTGACAGATAGGTATATCGATCTTCCCTCTTTCTCACTCTTTTATTACGAACGATACCACTACCATCGATTTCATTGTAACACTTCACTCCACCTCGACACACAACACTAACGGTATCCAGAAGCCTATAGCAGGTACCACACATTTTTGAGATTCTTACACATTCTCACCACAGGCTTCCATACTACAGATAATTAAAAACCATCTTCTCTATTGATAGAATGTACATAACCATGATAGTTTCAAAGTTAGATAGATTATATTATACTTAATATAATCTATATAACTTTATATATATACAGGGTGTCCCATATTTAATGGATAATCCAGCAAGTGCATAAAGAGGGGGAAAACGCCGCTCAGAAAAAAAAATAAAAAATAAAAAATCTTTAACAGTCCTGGAAATACGACAATTTAAAAAAAAATAAAAAATTTGCTGCCTATACGCACATTATTGGACACTACAACCACAAATGGAGGATTTTTTTTATTTATTTTTTCTGTGAAATATTCCTGAATGTTGGGCCTTGCTAACGTCCTACCCAATTCATGACCAGCTATTGCTGTTTTTTTTACAAAAGGTTTTAAAAAACCAGAATTGCAAATGTCTGTTTTTAATGTCTAAGTTTGAGCACCTCTGGTGAAAAAAAAACGTATGGTGACCTGGGTGGCCAACAATTTTGAAAACATGCCTACTTTATGCGATTTCTAAAACGGTATTACACACGATATTTTTATTTGAAAATTATTAAGTTATTGCTAGTTATGTATCAAGAGCCCTTCTTTGCTAGAACATAAAAGTTAAAAATAAAATATAAATGTATTTAAATGTTTCTTTTGGTATGTAATAATTGAAACCACAATTTGAGCATGATGTAATCTTTATTTTTTTTATTACAATAGGTGTTCGAATTGCCTACCCCCTACTCTAATACAAGCTCTGCACCGTCGGACAAAAGATCTTTTCAGCAGTCGCGTGTACCTGCGCTGTTCAATCTCTTGAGCCGATTCCTGAACGCGCTGACGCAGTTCTTCGATTGTTGTGATTGCTTTTTTGTACACTTTTTCCTTAAGGCAGCCCCAATAAAAAAAGTCCAAGGGGTTTAGGTCAGGCAACCGTGGTGGCCATAAAATTGGTCCATAAAACGGCCGATCCACCTGTTGGGGTATGTTTCGTCCAGGTATCTTCTTACAGACACAGCGTAATGTGCTGGACACCCATCATTCTGTAACCATATTATTTGTCGGATCGCTAAAGGCACTTCTTCTAATAATCCGGGCAGAAGATTTTGCAAAAAATTTAAATAGCCCGGCCCATTTAAGTTGCCTGGCATTTCGTATGGGCCTATAATTTTGCCATTTAGTATCCCTGTCCGGTAGTTAATTTTGAACTGGTATTGTGATTTATCCTCACGTATCAGATGAGGATTTGTCAACTGCCAGCTATGAAGGTTGTGCAGGTTCAAAAAGCCGTCTCTTTTGGCCGAAGATTCATCGCTCCACAAAATTCTATCAAAAAACTCCGAATCTTCTTCAATTTTGTCTAACATTAGGCGACAAAAAGTTACTCTTGCAGCAAAGTCCCTTGGCTGCAGAGTTTGCACACGGGTGACATGGTATGGGTGAAATTTACGCCGTTTCAATATTCTATGCACTGTCGACTTTGCAATGCCTTCGCGTCTTGCTATATCTCGAACAGAAATTGTAGAGTCTTCTGCGACTTTATTGAGCACAATGTCCTGGGCGTCAATTAACTGGGGTCTTCCTTCACTTGTACCACCTAAGCCACGACCAGGAATCCTTCCTTGTAAATAGCAGCTGTGCACTCTAATAAATACGCGGTAATCAGGGTGGCGTGCATTTGGGTATCTCTCCCGATAAAGTGCTGCGGCTGCACTGGCGTTTCCACCACACTCCCCATAAAGGAAATGCATATTGCAATACTCCTGAGCTGAGTACTGTACACGAGGCATAGCAGTCTCTTGAGTAGCGCCAAACAAGATATAATACTGAAGCACCAAAACCAGTCCAGTTGAATGCAGAGTCGTTGTAAACAGCACAGAAAATAGTCCAACCGTAATGCACAAAACAAAGTCCGAAAGAATGCCGAGTAGTCGTGATATCGAAAGTAAGCCGTGAGAACCGAAAATGCACATGTGATGTCGGGAGAATCAAGATACGCACTAAAATCACTTATCTAAATATCAGTCAACCACGTAACAAATCCTAAACACACAAAGGGATAGGGAAGCGTACCTGTTTATCCCTCTTACTCGCATGCGGCCAAATAGTGTTATCTCTCTCACACAAGCACTTGTGTGTGCGTCATGCACCCAGGAAGAATTTCGACCATTATTATTACCACCTGTTATTACCTGTCTCAAGTCAGGTAGCAAGTAATGGTCTATCAGCCAGGTCCGTCTGATCCTCTGCACACGTTTTAAAACGTATTTAGGTAGCTATTATTGATATTATTTGCAACTTTTAAAAATATTAAATTTATGAAAAATACGTTTTTAGTGTGTCACATAGCAATATCTTAATAATTTACAAATAAAAATATCGCGTGTAATACCGTTTTAGAAACCGCATAAAGTAGGCATGTTTTCAAAATTGTTGGCCACCCAGGTCACCATACGTTTTTTTTTCACCAGAGGTGCTCAAACTTAGACATAAAAAACAGACATTTGCTATTCTGGTTTTTTAAAACCTTTTGTAAAAAAAACAGCAATAGCTGGTCATGAATTGGGTAGGACGTTAGCAAGGCCCAACATTCAGGAATATTTCACAGAAAAAAAAAATAAAAAAAATCCTCCATTTGTGGTTGTAGTGTCCAATAATGTGCGTATAGGCAGCAAATTTTTTTTTTTTTTTAAAGTGTCGTATTTCCAGGACTGTTAAAGATTTTTTATTTTTTATTTTTTTTTCTGAGCGGCGTTTTCCCCCTCTTTATGCACTTGCTGGATTATCCATTAAATATGGGACACCCTGTATATAATTTTGAAACTAAGTGGATCTTTGAAAGGTAGAGTGTCCGCGCTGGATTATTATTCCAAACAAAATTTGCAAGCTTCCTTTCAAAATCAAATAGAAAAAAAATCGTTTAAAAACAGTTGTTTAAAACACAATTCAGCCTCGTTGAGTCGTACAGTCAGTTTCGTTACTTCATCGAAATATTTACCGTCTTTTTTACTAAATAGTTGGTAAGAAAGCCCGAATAGATGAATGCGCGAATAGATTCTCGCAACCCTAATTCACCCGGGGTGCCCAACTGCCCGTCTGATCCGAATCAATGGATCAACGGGGTCGGCTGACAAATGATGCCGATTTGCAGATGATCCGAGGTGATAGCGGGTGATTTTGGGTGATAGCCGGCGATTTTCTTAGAGTGATAGATGAATCCCTGGATGGCGTGAATCAATTTATAGATGAATTTTGAAACTGGTACGACTATGTGAGAATTTGATTAATTTATTTGTGAAGATAACAGCGCATTATTAAAAAATTAACACATGCTTTACTGACAATGTTCTATGGATTCAGTTTTTTATCACTGAAAACAAATTTAAAAATATATTTTGATCAATGCTGCTAGTACCCTTGGCAAAAAGGTACCTAAAGGTACCCTTAGTTACCTTTTTAATGAAAGAGTGAATTGGCAATTACTCATAAAACAAGTGTACCCACCTATGTTTTTACAAAAAACACAAACGACTTCAAAACGCTCAAAAATGCATAGAGGCCAATTCTGGCAAGTTTTATCCGTCCACTGCTGCTTCATTGAACACATCTCAAGCACTCGAGTGTGAACCGCCAGTGTATCAGCTCATTTGTCACCGTTCGAATTTTCATAGGTGCCATATTGTGACATTCATAGTGTATGGAATGGATCGTAGCGTTAGAATGTCTTTGATTGAATAAATATTTTTCATAAACAGGGTGTTAGATTACAATATACTGAAAGCACGGAGTCGGGCTGTCTCAATTCTCATTGGTGATTCTCTCAGATGACGCAGGCTGGTATTTCTCACGTGACCATCGTTTCTTGGAATAACATACCTGGCGAAGTATATTACTCGCATATACCATGCCAAAAACTATACTAAAAACCTATAGGTTTTTATATCACTAAGCCGTCACGCGACGGCAGCGTGCCCAGAATGCTTAGGTAACTAGCTGCAATGCCCACGTTGAAGGGCATTTCTTGGAATAACATACCTGGCGAAGTATATTACTCGCATATACCATGCCAAAAACTATACTAAAAACCTATAGGTTTTTATATCACTAAGCTGTCACGCGACGGCAGCGTGCCCAGAATGCTTAGGTAACTAGCTGCAATGCCCACGTTGAAGGGCATTTCTTGGAATAACATACCTGGCGAAGTATATTACTCGCATATACCATGCCAAAAACTATACTAAAAACCTATAGGTTTTTATATCACTAAGCCGTCACGCGACGGCAGCGTGCCCAGAATGCTTAGGTAACTAGCTGCAATGCCCACGTTGAAGGGCAATGCTTATTCGTTGAACGAAATAAAAACCCGGCATTCTGGTCACTCCTGGACTCGAAGTCACTCCGCCAGGCGTTATGCTATGTTGTAATAATGCTCATATTCTTCCAACAGGTCTGGTTCCAGAACCGAAGAGCCAAATGGAAGAAACGAAAGAAGAGTACTAATGTATTCCGTTCGCCTGGGACGCTGCTGCCGTCACACGGCCTGCCGCCGTTCGGTGGAGACGTATGCAGCTCGGGCGTCTTCGGAGACCGACCCTGGTCTATGCCGGCTGGTAAGAAAGATCACCAAAAAATATCTATGTTTTCCGAATTCTTCTAGGCTTGGTTGTGAGGAGGAAGTTTATCGAAATCAGCGTTATTTTGTGATTTCCTTCCTTCTTCTAAACAAATATATTGGATACAACTTCCTAGACGTAAAGATAGGGACAGACGTAAGGTAAGGACGTATAATCTCGTCGTAAAGAGGAAGTGTCTTCAAGGCTAGAGTGAAGGTGCCTTCTTCACCTTTGTGCTCCATCTTCGGCCACATCGGCGCTTACCAACAGGTGAGATCGTGGTCAAAAAAAGGTCTAAGTTAAAAAATATAAAAAAAAAGTTAGAGCTATGCCACACGAAAGCTGACGGCAGAAAGTTGATGAAAAGAGCCGAACAACCGACACAGTGTCGCGTATTGGGCTCTCCCAATACGCGCAGTGGCCGACATAGTGGTGTCGGTTGTTTAGGCCCTATGGACTAATGAGAACTGATGATCATGTCTTTAAAATAGGTTAAAATCCGGCTAAAATCACATCCCACCATGGTTGTCGTTATAGCCTGTTGATTACATCAATGGGGCAGCTGCATCCACCTGCGTGGTGATTATGGCAGATCTCTCCATTGCATTCTATGCGGGAGGCCTCGTCCAGCAGTGGACGTCTTACGGCTGATAATGAAGAAGTAACGTTCACAAGCAATTAATTTTGTAAAAATTAAAAAAACCCTCTACGCAATGAAACAGCTGAACCGATTTTGATCAAACATAGCTAAGAAAACATCCGAAAATTCACATATCAAATAAAAAAAAAAACGAAATCGATTCATCCGTTCGGGAGCTACGATGCGACAGACAGACACAGACACACACACACACACACACACACACACACACACACACACACAGACACACACACACACACACACAGCCACGTCAAACTTATAACACCCCTTCGTTTTGGCGTCGGGGTTAAAACAACAAAGCCGAACGAACTGCTTTTATCTAACCCGTTTCGTTCCCCTGTTGGGCTTCCCCAAAACCTTTCAACCTCCTTGTCCTCTCTTTTTTCGGTTCCATGAAGCCTCGTCCAGCAGTGGACTTCTAAATGCTGCTGCTGCTGCTGATGATGATCAGGCAGGACCATTTTACAGCTAGCCGTTTGGCCTCCTAAGATAAAGCCAGATATAAAACCAGCTGTATATGACTCTTAACTAAATTCTCACTATTCAAAGCCACAAACAATTGATCTTTGGTCAAGGAAGCATTGGCTGATTCCTCTTGTTTTTTCTCAGGTCTAGGCCAACTGCAAGGTGGAGTGTCCATGGGTGGTTTTGGGGGAGGTGGCCTTCCCCAGCTTGCGGCAGACCTGAACACCTCGCTGCCAATCAGCTCTGTGTCGTCTCCACAGCCGTATCAGGGCCATTATCCTCTGAATTCACTTGGTAAGACCGCTGCTAACAATCTAAAGGTTGCTCAACTGATCCAAACCACTACCAAACGGAAGCGTCTCTAAGATGCTGGCTGCATTGCCAAGCTGAATTGCAATACTAATGCGTTAAGCCAAATGAGAGCCAGCTCTCAGGTCACGCGTCCCTTAGACCAGACGCCCTGAAATAATTTTGAAAACTCGAAGGGCCCCGGTACCCCACGGACCCAGAGTCTCGACGCCAAAAGGCTCAAATAAGTAAGCTCTGTCGAGACTTGCATATTTGCGTCTTTTGAGGTCCTCAGCGGAATCTGCCGCCGCGCCGGCCCTAACTAATGTCCCGCACAGATGAAATGGCGCAAAAGTATCAACGCGTATATTTTTCTTTTCTATTCTCATAATGATTGCTCAATTTGTTGCAGGTGATACAATGATGTCATACTGCAACAGTCAGCTGGGAGGTCAGCAGGGAGCGCCCCTCGAGGGCTCGCCAACTCCGCCCCACATGGGGCACTGCACTAACACGTCCCCAAATTCAGGTGAGGCGAGAAGACAGGATCCTGATGATCTCCTCCACCTCTTTTGGGAGATACTTCTTCATCAGCTGGTATAGACATCCACTGGTGGACGAGAACTCCCTATAGAATATGGAGATAAACCATTAATCATCACGCTTGGCATTTCTGTTACCTCACATCTCCGTCATTTATGAACGGATTTGGTAAATGTTTTTTTTATTTAACACGATCTTAGAGGATTGCAGGCCTTCCGTGTTGCTTGATGAACACGATATACCTACTTCCAGATTGACCCCATAATCATTAACATCTAGTTTTGATGATAGGATCCGTGAGGAATTGAGGGAACTCCTCAAATATTATACGCACATATATAGCGATTTCGGTATTTGAGCAACAAGTCAAGCATGTGCCATTTGGTGAAGTGAAACTGGTGAAGAAGACCAGAGATGGCCATTGGAAGTGCTCAATGATAATTATTTCATGGGTGGCGATAAGGGTGACTTTCCGATTTCAGATTGAGCTGAAATTTGGCATACCTGTCAAGTTCAGATGACAATACAATAGCGACAATACAATAGGTGACAGCGAGCTAACCTGACGATAGGGACGGAATAGGTGGACAAACGGAACTCCTCGATGGATAATAGTAGACTGGCCGTGTTGAGGCTCATTTTCATCAGAGCACGGTTCCGATCACTAATATAATAAAATGTTAAATTGGGGATAAATTCCTACCTCAGTTTTTCTCAAAAAGAACTATAATCTGTTTTCATAGTACGATGTTTAACCCACAGGTAACGGCAACGAACATCCAGAGGAAGAGGTCTGGCGCGGGCACAGCATCGCCGCACTGCGCAGGCGCGCCTCTGAGCTGTCAGCCGCCATTCCACCATACCTACAACTCAACTACGACGCGCACAGCCCGGTGTACTGACCGCTGTAGCCATACCACTGTTCCATACATCGCCGCACTGCGCAGGCGCGCCTCCGAGCTGTCAGCCGCCATTCCGCCATACCTACAACTCAACTACGACGCGCACAGCCCGGTGTACTGACCGCTGTAGCCATACCACTGTTCCATACATCGCCGCACTGCGCAGGCGCGCATCCGAGCTGTCAACCGCCATTCCACCATACCTACAACTCAACTACGACGCGCACAGCCCCGTGTACTGACTGCTGTAGCCATACCACTGTTCCATACATCGCCGCACTGCGCAGGCGCGCCTCCGAGCTGTCAGCTGCCATTCCGCCATACCTACAACTCAACTACGACGCGCACAGCCCGGTGTACTGACCGCGGTAGCCATACCACTGTTCCACACATACAAGTAGCCATACATCAGTTCCGCAGAAGAGCCAAATTCGCATAACTAACATAACAGACGCATAATGGAAGTCTTGTGATTCAAACCACAAAGTCTGTTCCTAATCAAAGTGTCTGTTAGGCTTCTCTTATCTTTTTTTTCACAGAGTTAATCAACAAAATAATGTCGGCCATTCCACCATAGGTACCTACTTGTAACTCAAAGAAAGTCTTTACACGAAAAACTGTTGTAATGAGGTATTTCACATTATAAATCTATATTGGGCCTATATTTTTACCTAGACTTTATTTGGTTCCTAAAGTTTTTCCATAAAATAGGTACTGTGAGTCGCCATATTTGTAGGTACATATAGGCTTCGACCAAAGTAAAATAAATGGACTGGCCTTACCAATACAAAACGTTCGTGAAAAATAAGACAATTCGGATTTAGGGTACGGTCAACAAATAAACTATCTATCTATCTATCTATCTATCTATCCAGCCACTGCTGAGTAAAGGCCTCTTTATAGCGCCACTCCTGGCGGTCTTGTAAATAAACTAGGTGAAATTAAATTATTGAACTTCTTAAAAACTGTATTTTTTTAATACTTAATACTTTAACAGATGCAATGTGTTTTCTAAAGTTATTTCAGTAGGTTTATAGTACAAAAAATCGCCGAAAAAAATGCAATTATTGAATGAAACTTTTACAAAAATACATGGTTCCCTTCTGTTTTATGTAGTTACGTATCTATTTTTCAGCTTTCAAACATACACAATAAAAATCAATAGAAAAGCAAGTCCACCTAAGGTCTTCAGCTTAATCAATTTGTGAAAAATATATTTTTCATCACTCAATAAACTAAGAAAATATCATAAAAATCGTACGGAAACATAAATGTATAAAAATTCCAGTATTTAAGAAACTGCAGAGTGCAGTTTTAAGAATTTTGCACAATGAGTTTTTTTATACTACTTGGAATGACAGATCAAGAAGATGGCCCTCCTGATGTTAAATGGTACCCTCTGCCTATGAACAGTGCATTACCTCAGGTCACGTCCACCTAGAACGCGCCCAATGTGGCATTCCACTGCGCCCGCCACCCTGAAACATAAAGATGAAAAGTCCCATGTGGCCGTAATTTCATCGGCACCCTTACCCTTTAAACCGGAACACAGCAATGCGAGCACTACTGCTTTGCGGCAGAAACAGGTATGGTGGTAGTACTTCCCCGGACGAACTCTTTCACAAAAAAGCTCTACTACTACTAACCGTTTTTTGGCGTATAGAATTAATTGTGTAGAAAATTATCAGAGCAAATACGGGAAAATGTATTCCACTTCCAAAAGTCGTCTGTTCTTGCTCGTCTTATGACTTCTATCCATTTTTGTTTACCTTAGATTTTTTTTGGAAAGCTATAAGGTTAATTAACATGCCATTACATATTATATGCAATTACCTAAAGCGACGTGCTTAGCAATGTTTTGACGTAAATAATGCGAATTACAATTCTAAATCAATACGATACCCCTTAGGCATCAGATTTTTTTTGCAGTCTGTACCGGACCATCCGTCATGCGTGAAGTCTTGTCAAATATTTCGTCGCTGTAGTTAGAAAACTAAATAAGTAATAACAACAACAAAACCAACATCGCGAGAAAAACGCGATTTACTGTTTTATTGCGTCAAAAATGGCAATAATTTTTTTATCGTCACTAATTTTTCAGTCCGTGTTTTGATATGTTATAGATTGGTACTGTATCTATTTTCGAATTTAATGATAATACATTTTAGTTCTTTTGATTAAGAGAAAAAAAAATAAAAAACGACTATGTATTTTTCCCTCGCCAAAGTTTTGTATAATTGAAATGATCTATTATTTACTTATTTGAATATGACAATCCTATCCATGGGTATAGATTTATATAATATTAAAATACATTTTAAAATAAAACCAACTTATAATCATTTATTTTTATCAAGACTGAATATTAGAAAACTACTGAAACACCTACATTATTTTAGCAGACTTATAAATTCAAAGTAAGTGACATAACAAACTTATCATACGACTAATGCTTATAAAATCAACAAAATGAAATCAATTTGTGGAACACAATAATTCTAAGTATCAAAAAGAAAAAGGTATGTCGACTAAAGTCAAAACTATCTACGAGTATAAACTTGTGTCTGTTAACTTTCATTCAGAGTGGGGAACATTGAGATAATGTCCTGGGGCGTAGTCCTCCTTGTCGCTCGTCCTCTAGAGCAAGACGTGTCCATCGACATGTATGGGCCATCATAACCATGCAATAAAGTCGATTTCGCAAAATGTGTTACTTATGTAGTTTTCCTACCACACGACGATTTATAAGTTTTTTATCAATTGATGAAAATTATATTACAAAACCTTTACTTATGAATTAAATGCGATGCCTGAAGCTTTATTTGTATTTCTTGTGTTGTTTGCACTTGCAGAAAAGCACAGGAAGGCATTGTATTACCAAGGTATCTAATTTTGGTATTTTTCAGCATAGCTGTCACTCGTTGCCGTGACAAAGACTGACTGAAGCGAAGTATACTAGCTAGGTCTGTTTAGGAGCTTCAAAACTATCGTTCCCTAAGGCCCGTCCATTCATTTTATTTACGTCGATGCATATAGGTACCTACCTAATAGCTACGACGCGTACGGTGTAACCTATCGAAGGCAGTGACATCCATATTTATTTTTTTTGCAAGTAACCAAGGTCCTACGTTGTATTTGGCTCCGGCACGGAGGCCTGCAATGCTCTGCAATGTAGGCATTTGGTTATTCTTATCAAAGCTGTCAAATTATAATGTCTGCCAATGATATGCCATCAGACTGTGGACGTTAAGAATCACGCTACCTACGCGCTTTCAGATTTTTCCCAATGATTATTTTATGTGGTTATATGATACAGGCCGGTTTGAGTTTTCTATATTTTTAACAAACGTTTCTTTTTATGTTCAGAAATTCGTTCAGGGAATGATGAAAGTTTGCAAGTGTGATAAAAAAAGCTTGAACTGACTTTTAATTGCAGAAAACCGTAAAGTTCACAGATAAACAGTTTCTGTTTTTTTGTAGGTTCTATATGTATGTTACTTCTCACTAACTTCTGTTCAGGTCCTCTTAGAAGTATTGTAGGACAAACATGTTTGTAGGTAGGTACTTAGGTATATTATTATGGCTACACATTTGATAAAACACAATTCCGCAATATTTTCTGTGATCGAAATGTTAATTTGACTTCTATTGACGATTCGAGTGAGGTCGAAAACTGGTTTTTCAGTAAATATAAATACAAAATCCATAGAAATCGTAACTTTGAACCCTTTTAGTAGAAACTACGGTGGCACTCATTGTGCGATATTTAAGGACAGTCTCTCAGTGCTAATGCGAATAATTGTAAGTAATTATATAACATTGTGAGCTGTATTTGAGAAAATAAATGTATACGCGTTCGTACAATAATAACATAATTTGTAATAATTCTAAGTATATTTATTGGATAAGTTATAATAAAAGTATTAGTAAATATAATAAGCAGTTGTATTATGTATTTACTAAATCGTTGTATTCGAGATAAATATTAGTTAATATACATTCCAGAAACTTCAAAATGTAGAATAGTCTGTAATACAATAAAATATAGACATTAATGGGCTCATTTTGTTTGTAATTTTTGAGTAAATGTTAATAGAGCTTATATTCAGTCCATTTAGTGTTTGCATTTATAAAATGTTAAGTAATCAGTGATTGAGTAAGAAAACAATGAACTTTGTTGTGATATGTCGTAAGGAATGTGCCATCGAGAATATAAGCCATTTTTCCTCGAGCATTTCTAGAAAACGTCATGCCATATTTAATTTTTTGTGACACCAACTTATTGCTCATGGGGAATTTTCGTTTTAATTGTTTATATATTTTACAATATCCAAGGGAATTATGAAAAATGTTATGTCAAGCCAGTGTTCATTACCTACATTAATATATGACAGTTACATACGTATGTTTCACAGACACCGCAGAGACTCAAGTCTATAATCAGTGCGTGGTGCCAGTGATTAATATGCACTGGGACGTGCTGGTTAACTAATGGCCTCATACACAAGAACCATGGAGAGAGCTATGCTAGGAGTTTCACTTCGTGATAGATTCTGAATCTCGGGATCCAAAGAAGAACTAAGATCACCGAGAATGCTCTCAGAATTACCAAGTTGAAGTGGCAATGGTAAGGCCATATAGTTTGCAGAACTGACAACCGTTGGGGAATGAAGGTTCTAGAGTGACGACCACAAAACGGAGTTGGAACAAAGACATTTTGTAGGTCGAAAAAGTTGTTGGATGGAGGTGGCTCAATACCATTTGTCGTGGCATTCTATATAAAGCAGTGGACTTCAATAAGATGATGATGGTAGTAATATAACAGTCAAAAGTAATGTGATTGTTGTGTATTATTGTAATCGGTGTGTTCGGTCCAATAAACCCCTCCATCTCCTCCCGTTGATGTCGTAAAAGCCAGCTACGGGATTACCCGGATTTGTTTGTGAGATTCGTTGGTATAAGATTTGTCCTGGCTGCTAGCTTATTTAAGGAATGTGTTATTACTGGAAGAAAGCGTTAGCAGAGTCAGTCGTTGGAAGCAATGGCGGCGATGAGCTCACCACTTGTCATGTCTATTTCCCACGATGGTGAAACCCACTGTGAAAAGAGGCCCATTTGGGGCTCTGCCTACTTTTTCGGGGAATAAGGCATGTCTCTATGTACCTATGTATGTAATCGGTTTTATTTACAACTAAAGTTGGTGTCTCTATATTTTAAAGATTGATACTCACAGACATGTAATTTGACTTTATTAGATGAGACAATTTTGTAACATCTCTATGTAACATGGCTGGTACTATACTATGTATACGCAATTATATTATATGCATATTTTTGTCGGTGTATGTAAATTTTAGGATAAGATATTTGAAAACCTCGGCCACTGGTGTATTTTTATTATTTTATTAGTTAAAGTGGTTGTAAGTTCCTATTAAGTTTTGAGCTTCAAACAATTTATTAAGAAAACATATTTTTTTCAATAAATAAAACGGAATTTATTAAATCAAACTTATAAGTGTTATATTATACTTTTTAACCTACAGTTACTATCAACGCAAATGTTATGGCCTAATAAACCTTGTTGTTTCGCTGAACTTCAGGCACATTTTTGATAGCTCGCTGCGCGTTCTGGCAATAAACTCGTGAACAAGCTGATCAGTCTAACGAACTAACAATCGCTTTCGATCACAATTTCGCGATACATTGCGCAGCATATTAATCATAATAATTTGAAGAGCTTCGACCAAGGGCTTCGATCAAGGGTCAGAGTCAAAAGGCGGTACTCCTGGACTTGGCACGCATCGTTAGGAGGTAGGTACCACTCTTTGCAGCCCTAGCCTACGACCGTTTGAGCCTTGCTCCGCAGTCGGTGATTCTCCGTTTAGTTAAATATTGTTATACTATTTGTGTTTTTAAATATTGTTCCTTTGTAGTAAAAAAAATATTTTGGTAGAGAGATTTTAAATGAATTAGTGACATAATAATCATTAATTAAAATAAAAAAAACAAGAGCAGTAGTATTCGAAACATACTGCGGAAAGTATTGTAAAATACTAATCGAAAACAACTAGTTCATTAGCGTTAGTTCATGCTAATAGTCTAGAATGGTGTAAGAAATGGTTTATTAAAAATAGCGCTATTTTGTACATAGTGAAATTTCCACAAAACAAAGCTAAAAAATTAATGTTCAAATTGTTCAAATGATTAGCGCGTTACAAAATGTGCACAATGTAATACTTTTGGCTGTGGTTTTGTTTTGGTATATTAGTGCGATTGGGGCTCTAAAGTCTAGCGGAACATCGAGGCTTATCTTAACCCATAACATTTAACTACGTGGTCTATTAAACTTTCGTTAAAAAGTACAACATATTTTTATTTATGCTTTGATATTTTTGCGACTTATTAGGAATTTGTTACAAAATAATATAATTCCAGTACCTACGTGAATCCAATGAAGAGATTTACTAAAAAATATTTTTAGCCTCAGATAATCATGGTCACCCTACATTGTTTGATTTAAAGACTTTTTGATGTGTAACACCTTTCCTCTCTCGCTTTCCTGCAATAGACAGGCAAATTAGCATAAGGTTTGGACCTAAGTCGAGTAGTCGTGGGACACGAATAGGAGCTTATCCCAGGTTTGCACCGTTTGTGACGCATACGGAAGGATTTTATATATTAGGTACAAACATATACAATCTGTGGGAGGGATTTCGTGAAAAGGGACGGAAGTGTGTAACAGGAAGCGCGCATTTTTCCGAGAGGTTAGCACTATCAGCCTTGTCGCTTTACCAAGGAGGTGAGATGTCAGATGTTACACATCATATGCGACTACTGGGCTCGCTCGTTTTTTTAATCTTGGGTTTTAATTCATAAAATTGTACATAAATACTTGTCTGCTGGAAATATACTTGAATTATAAACTTGGTTGCCCTGAAATTTGTAACCGAATATAATAGTTGTAAGTTGACTTGTAAGTTAAATCCGTACATACAATAAAATAGATACAATGTTCATTTTGCAGTTTTATTTTATGAAATAAGACCTTCTGGACTACCAACAAATAGGCTGTGACAGACGGACAAACAGACACGAGAGTGATCTCATAGTGGTTCCATAGGTACCTACGTACCTGCTTAGGTACGGAGTCCTAACAATTCCATTAGAAAGATTGTACCTCCGTGCTGGAGCTGGATTCTGGAACCCTTTGAAGTTTGAATGCAACCAAAGTTAGCAAACATTCAAACATTCAAATCCCTAAACAAATGTTGACAGTGTTTTTTTTGTTAAGGGGGATCGTAGCTAAACTGATGATATTTAAGAGATACTCATACTACTAGGTATCAATTAAAACATGTGTGTTAAGTCTCCTAGTTCACGCGAACTCAACTTTCGCTGTCTGAAGAAGTGTTGATGAGCTGTAATGGGCAAAAAACACCAAAAAAATTGAATTTGGCGCCGCAAGCGTGCGCATCCACCCCGCTTGGCGTGCACTTGTGTCGGCCGACACACTATTTTCAGCATACCTTGGAATCCTACGTGTGTCGGCCGACACAGTCCATAGAGGGTTTATTATATTGTCTATCAATCATTATTTAGGAACCGGACGCTAGATATTGCAACACTATTCCATAGAGGCATTATGGTAGACTGACAAAGAGGCAATAACCACTTTTTACGATTAAAGTTAAGTTATTAATCAAATAAAATTCGATCGACATCGGCCGCCATTTCGTTGCCGCGGTCATCAATAATAGTAGTAGAGCTTTTTTGTGAAAGAGTTCGTCCGGGGAAGTACTACCACCATACCTATTTCTGCTGCAAAGCAGTAGTGCTCGCATTGCTGTGTTCCGGTTTGAAGGATAAGGGTGCCGGTGAAATTACAGGCACATGAGATTTTTCATCTTTATGTCTCAGGGTGGCGGGCGCGGTGCAATGCCACATAGGGTGCGTCCTAGGTGGACGTGTCCTATGAGGTAATGCACTGTTCATAGGCAGAGGTTACCGCTTAACATCAGGTGGGCCATCTCCTTGTTCCGTCATACAGTAGTATATAAAAATAAAAATAAAACTGTTTTTAGGAAATAAAGAAAATTATGTGGTTTCTGGTTATTTAAGTGTAAATGACTGCAATAATAATGTTTCTTAGGATATAGACCATGTGTTATTGCCAATAAACTACTAGAAAGTGCTTTGTGAAGATGTTTGTTGTGATCTCAAAGTTAGGGTGCATCCGTTTTGATCCCAGAAATTCATCCCACGAGCTAAAAGTAATAATAATTATTCCGGATTCATACCATTCATATTCATTTCATTTTGAGAGTCCGTATTTATCCCACCTAGAAGTACTTGCATCTAAAACGAGTGGAAGTAACGTCAGCAAAAAAATATGTTATTAAGGAACATCTATTTATTTCATAAAATTGACGGTATAAAATAATCAACAAAGTAATCATATAATATATTAAACTCGAAAAATCACATTGGTTGCATTATTTCAGACTTATTAATTAACCTTTTTATTCTAGTCTTATTAATGCTTTTTACCTAACAAACAGTCACTAAATTTAAATTATTTTTAATAATAGTAGTTTTTTTTGTTACTGTATCTATTACTTTAAAAAACGATATCTGAGGGTTACTGTCATCACAGAACAAAAATATGTTTACAAAATTCAAAAAAAGTCGAAGACATTTTTGAAAAAAAAACTGGAAAATCACGGATTAGTGTAGAAACTGTTTCAGAGAATCAGAATTTCACAATTATTTATAACATTAGCTTTTAGATAACATCAATATCCTATACAACGAGCAAAGATTCGTATATTATATAAATATTTGAAATCACGTTCTCAAAAACGGCTCTAACGATTTTGATAAAAGTTTATTTATTGGGGGTGAAAAATCTGGTTAGGTCTCATCTCTACGAAAACGCGATTGATTGTTTTTTTAGATTAAAAATTAGCTTATCTCTGTGAGTCACAGAATATTGAATAGTTTTTTATTCTTCGGCAGTTCCTCCACATTTCAAGTCTCTGGGTCCGGCGGTTTTAGCTCGGTAGTTTTGAAAATCAAAACATTCCTGTGGTTTTTTTCAGTAACATTTCAGGAAAAGCTGAAACGTGTTTTGTTATGTTAATTTCAGAAATCTACATGTACAATTTCAAGTATCTACTACCAACTAGTCAAAAATTCTAAAAATCGGCTTCGTTTTCGTTTCAACGGCATTTTGTGAGCCATTTCGGCAACATGACTTTTCCGATGTAAAAAAGTCTGCTGAATGCGGTTCTGAATGTTGCCAAGCCGAATTTTGGCTCCTTTTTTTCCTCGAAATATGTCTCTAACAGTGGTTTTTACGATTTTAACCAAAAAGTATTGCTGTTAGAAAAAAAGTGTCAAAGACCGCAAGGATCTCTATAAAATGGTGTTGATTGGAGTTGACACGACTTCATGGAATTCAGTCGTAAAAATTCGTCGTATTTAAATTTCCTAAATTGCCGCCATCTTGTTTTTGTTCATTTCCGGTACCCGGACGGACTTCCGGTTGGCAAAATTGAGTTCAGCTACCCCCAAAGCTTATTCCAGGAGACCTTACACGACTAGAATCGAGTTATAATATGGCTTTTAAGCAAGGGTTTCATTTTGGCCGCCATCTTGAATTTTGAGCAAAGGAGACGAAATCGGAAAAGTCATGTTGCCAAAATGGCTCACAAAATGCCGTTGAACTTTAAAATTTTAGTATGAGTTACCAGTCTAAATTGTTTCCGAGATACAGAGTTTTTTTTTTTAGTTTAAAATGATTTTTGGACAGCTTCGAGGGCGAATTTTTCAAAAAAAACTTAGTACCTACTCCACTACGTCCTAAAAAGAAAACACCTTCCAAATAACAAGTCTCTGAGTCCAGCGGTTTCGGCTCGGAAGTTTATTACAATCAAAACATTCCTGTGCCTTATTTCAGGAAAATTTCTGGAAATTCTAAAACTTGTTGTGTTAATTTTATTTGAGGAAACTACATATCTAATTTCAAGTGTCTAATACCAAGGGTTTCCGAAATACAGAGCTATGCTGTTTTACGTTAAAAACCTAGTTAAAACATCCCTGTGCCTTTTTTCAGCAAAATCTGAGGAATCTGCTTGTAAAATTTCAAGTGTCTGCTCTACTTACAGTTTTCGAGATACAGAGCTATTTCGTTTTACTTTAACGTTCACTGCGGATCACCCAAAATCGGCCCGCCAAGTTGCTTACCACTGGTGCGCACGGTGAGAACTATATCTTTCCCGCTAGTGTGGAACGATTATCTTCGGTATATGTAGGAGTTCGAGAGAGACAAATATAGATTTCGGCTCGTGGTTACAATTGTAAGTATTTGGCATTCAAATATTTCGGCGGGCACTTATTGACTGCCATCGCACTGACGGTGAGAAACACCTACTCCCTGCTGTGGTGGGCTTGTTGTGGCATATGGCCGATGCCGACCTGTTGCCGCGCTGAGCGCGTGCGCAAGCGTCGAGCCGCCATTAGTGTTGTTTTTTTTCTTTTTTTTTTCTTTTTTATACTACTTGGATGACGGAACAAGCAAGAAGCCCACCTGATGTTAAGCGGTAACCTCTGCCTATGAACAGTGCATTACCTCATAGGTTACGTCCACCTAGGACGCACCCACTGCGCCCGCCACCCTGAGACATAAAGATGAAAAGTCTCATGTGCCTGTAATTTCACCGGCACCCTTACCCTTCAAACCGGAACACAGCAATGCGAACACTACTGCTTTGCGGCAGAAATAGGTATGGTGGTAGTACTTCCCCGGATAAACTCTTTCACAAAAAAGCTCTACTACTACTAAACTCAGTTGTACTCTCTTCATGACAGTACGTATGAGTGTCGTTATTTTATCGACAAATATTTAAGTATGGCGCAACGTAAATGCAAGAGGAAACTAACGCTGAACTATGATACTAGTGAAGATGATTTGGATGAAAATGCTCAAACATTTCCACCTGTATAAAAAACAAATGCCCTTGACCAGCAAGGTTTATATCTTGGAAAACAAGTTACACACACAAACACACACAGTAATACACACTTTTTTATTTATTTTGTAATAACTCTGTTTTATTATCGATAACCCTTTATTTTTGTCTGTCCCAACACTATAAAAAAGTACTTTCTAGTACGGTAGTGGTCGTTATCGGCCTGGCATGTTCCTTAGTTAAATCTCATTTCCTGTTAAGCAGATCCAAGGGCGAAACGAACTTAAAAAAATAGGATTAGGGTTCATTTTAACAGTATAGGAAAAGCAGTGTAAACGATGTATTCGCAAAGTTATAGTGCATTAATCTTTCCTTGTGGTGGCAGGTCAAAAAGGACTGCTACGCACTGTCGTTAAGGTAGATAGATGGATGCGCATTTTGACCGCCACCGCACCAGATGAAAGTTTGTGATTTTTTTGCCGCAGCTAGCGTGTAAAAGCCCTTTTTGGACCATTTAGAGGACGAATTTTTCAAATTCCTTTCTTAGTGCGTCCCTAAACCCTAAAAAGAATAAACCCTGCAAGTATCAAGTCTTTACGTCCAGCTGATTGGCCTCGGAGATGATAATAAAAAAATGCTGTACAGTTCACACAGCATTATCTAGCCCCAAGCTAAGCAGAGCTTGTGTTATGGGTACTTATATTGATATACTTAAATCAATATAATAATAGATAGATATTTTTATTATACATAGAAAATATCCAGACTGACTGACTGATTCAACATCATTTGACGACCTCTGTCGCGCGGCGGACGAAGGTTCGCCTGCGACACAGGAGGTTGCGGGTTCGATTCCCGCCTCGGAATAAATATTTATACTATCTGCAGATATATGTTCAGGATGTTCTGGGTATTTTCTATGTAAAATAAAAAATATCTATATGTGAAATGTATTGTATTAAAGTATATCAGTTATCTAGTACCCATAACACAAGCTCTTCTTAGCTTGGGGCTATATAATGTTGTGTGAACTGTCCAGCATTATTTATTTATTAAATATTTATTTATGATGGTGACAGCGAGCTGATCTGATGATGGAGACGGAAGGTGGACAACGGAACTCCTTGACGGATAATAGTAGACTGGCCGTGCTTATGCTCATTTTGATCAGCATACGGTTCCGATCACTAATTTTACATCGAGCTGATCTGATGATGAAGACGGAAGGTGGACAACTGAACTCCTCGATGGATGATAGTAGATTACTGGAAGAACTCTAGAGGTTATTTATTTTTACTTATTTGCTTATATCCCAAAAGTTACACAGTCTAAAATAAAGTTAAAACTAGTTTTGAAACGTCTATGATTATTTCACTTTTTTACCCTTTCTTTGGCCCCAATATCTTCTACAACCCCTGAACCAATTTAGCTCATAACCTTACACAAATTGTACTAATACTATATACCCATCTACCAAATTGTATAAAGAATACTAGTTTTATAAAGAATATATCAACAGTTTGCAAGTTATCCTCGGACAAACATACATACATGCAAACGTCAATTATAAATAATTTGCATCCAACAAAAAGATATGAAAATGATAGTAAGGATCTTGCATTTTTCTGTCTGATCGTACCAATATCCATTGTTATAGGCCGTGGTATGAATCCGGACTACATTTTGGGATTAATACGGACAAAAATTTAATTTTATTATTTTTGGGATGAATACGGCCTACATTTTGGTATGAATCCGGAAATAAATATTCGTGGGATGAATCCATGGGATCAATACGGCTGCACCCCAAAGTTAGTGGTCAGTTGTCGCTGACAATTTAACCACAGTGAGGAAATGTTTATTTTAATTTTTTTTCAACAAAACGGTAAGTTTTTATAAAATAGTTGTTTTAAATCTTCTAACCTATGCTACCTACCTACCTACTTTGATTTGATTGATTCTATACAGCTACCTACAACGGGAAACTGGCAAAACACAAATCATTGTTACCTACCTATTAGATCTCTAGACTGTGTAACTAGTATAGTATTATTTTATCTGTGACTGTGACTTACTAATAAAATCTAGGCATAGAAGCCGATGAATGGATGGTGCTACATTGGCACGGTGGTACAGCGCCACCAACTTATCTGTTCAGGTGGACAAAATTTGAACTACAGCCGATTATAATTTAAACACAAAAATTACACTATATAACGTATAGGTAGTTCCTGTATACTTACTTTAACCTATTCCATAGTTCGACACGTCTCTAACTTGATTTTAAATGCTTCTTTAATTCTTTCGTTACTCCTACTGCCATCTAAAGTTAGAACAACTAAATTTTTTGCTGTGAACTATGTAGGTTAAACTACTCAACACTAGATGTCATTGTAGGAGTATAGCATGTTACCCGCCATCTATTAACATAAAAATAAAACAAATTGTTAATGCAAAATTACTAAGGTTTTAACAATATTACACTGTATTTAGTTCCTTGCTGAATATAAATCTTGTTTATTTGTAAAATAGTTAAGATACTAATCACTAGAAGTCACTTCTATTACCCATAGTCGCAATAAAAACCTCAACTAGTGCACGCTAGATGTCACTTTGCCATTTAATTATTGACTAAACAAAATCATAGAAACTGAGGTATTTGCTAGAAAAGGTTTATTTGTTTTCGAATAATGTCTATTAAATCGCAAAAATCAATTAACGACGAATGTTCAGATATATTTGAAAGGAGTTACTCGCAGTCATCAAAGACTGACACTGATGATAGTTCCTCCGGGTAAGTTTTTAACAATTTGTTATTATCTGAAATAGAGGTTGTTAGCGAGAACTCGCTATTTGGTCATAGGTAAATATGACAAATAGTTATTAGAAACAATAAAAAACAAAAGTTTATATTAGGGTCTGTTCAGAAAGAAAGCCGTCGTGGGATTTGCGGGCGCAGCTGTGCCTATTTACCTTTTTTGTTTAGCGGGTTACACAATAGCACGTGTTTAAAGTTTTGATCCTTTTACGACTTTTATTATATAACCAGCCCCAGACAAATAATAAAAACTACGACTGTAACTAAAGAAAAACGAAGAAGATAAACTAAAGAAAACGTTTGTTTGCTCTCTTTCTGAACAGACAGAAAAATGAAAGAAAAGTCAAGTAAGCTATGTAGGTAGGTACCTACTTGTACTAGGTAGGCTTACAGTGTGTAAGATAAGGACCCTTTGCAGCACTAAATAGGTACTTTCACCGCACTTGGTTCTTTTACTATCGGTTACACTCGTTGTCTGTGATCGGTTACAGCAGTCTTGTCAAGGCCGCCATAATCAATAATAATTTACCTATTTGGTACGAGTAATGTACACATACATCTATTTACTATACTACAGTATAGAGTACGATTTATATTAACAGTCAATGAGTAAATAATATAAAAAAATAAGAACAATAAAATAATAATAATATTCAATTAGTCATTAGAAATTTAAGATTAAAAAAAACAACACTATTATAAATAAAACTTATAAATTATGAGAAAATTAAAATAGAACCTAGTAACTACAAAACTTTATGTCAGGTAATCATGTTTTGTCAATGAACTCCTCATAACTGTAGAAGGTGCTGCTGATGAGCCAGTGTTTCAGTTTATATTTAAACGCGTTAAGAGTAGCCGTCCCAGTCACACTAGGGCGATTATTCGCTATGGCCATAGGAGATTACTTGACAGTAATGTGTGACGTCACAATGTATGACAGATCATTCCACGCAGATATCGTAACGCGCCAGCGTTATGTCACGTTTGGTCATAGCGAATAAGGGGGAAGGTTGCTACTTAACTAAGGTAGGTACTTATTCAATCTCAGCCTATACAACGCAGGGTGGCCTAGAAAGCATCAGATAGGTACTTCTTACTACTAAGCTGACAGTGATGATAATTTTCAGTGATGATGAAGACGAGAATCTGGCCAAGGAGTTGATGAACAACATGACCCCTGCAGTCCTGAGCAAGCTCCGGAGGTGCTTTAAGAAATGCAAGGAGAAAACACACGCTCGGGATATAGACAGGTAATCAGGTCAGGACAGGTCAAGTAGGACATGTGTGCTGCCTTATGAACTTTTGCTGATTCTCTCTAGCATCTTACTTTTGACTGCCTACCTGAGGCTTTTAAGTTGGTTTTCCATTTTTCTTTGAATCAGCTTTCACTTGTTCTCAAGGCACTATACCTAGGCACTCCCCACCTAGTACCTACCTACCTACCTAGTAAGAAGGATCATCAAATAATGCCGAGCCGTGTTTGTTGCCTGATTCTTCTAGGTTTGGTCGCGTTGGAACAGTAGTAAATTTATTTTATAAGACGATTCAAAATGATCCTTGTGATTTCAATTAATAAAATACTTTTGACTTTGACTTTGAATCTAGTGTCATAATCCACATCAGCCCCCATTATTTCAGTGCTGGGCCTAAGCCCCTCTCCTTAGAGAATTAAAAAAAATTGTCTAGAAGCCTCTCTCTAGTTTTTTTTTAACTATATGAATGAAGGAACAAGCAGATGGCCCACCTAATGTTAAGAGGTACCCTCAGCCTATGAGCAGTGTATTACCTCATAGGTCACGTCCACCTAGGACGCACGCCCGCCACCTTGAAACATAGATGAAAAGTGCCTGTAATTTCACCGACACCTACTCTTCAATCCGGAACACAGCAATGCGAGCACTATAGGTATTGCTTTGCGGTAGAAATAGGTATGGTGGTAGAAGGTACTTCCCCGGACGAACTCTTTCACAAAAAAGCTCTACTTACTACTGCTTTGTGGTCTACTCCGCAAGGGCCACTTGTTCAAGACCTGACTGACTGACTAGTCACGTTTATGATATCGAAATTAGATCGGAACTTGTTTTGAACGGCTTCTGAGGATCGCCTCCGTGAGGACGTCAATGACAAGAAGCCCCACCAATTGGCGTACTTAGTACTTCCCCGAACGAACTCTTTCACGAAAAAGCTCTACTATTACTTTATCGATTCAGCTCTCGAATAGGTTAGTTACATTCAAAGCTCACGGTGTAATACAGAACTGTACTTTTATCTTTAAAAAAAACATAATTTACTCACTGAGGCACCTCAATAATAGGCACTTTTATAATAGGTGCCAGTTCTGTTATTTAGAGTTCACACTTAAAGGTCAAATAAACAGCTGTAATAGGGCTGCTTCATGTTGTGGTAGGTACATTTCTGGAGGAAAGTTTACGAGGCATTTCATGAATGAAAAACATCGAAATTGAAAAAGTCGTAGAACAAACGGTGTTCACCATGACATACGGAATACTCACCCCCGACCTTATACGGATATTCTGTTACATATTGTATATTCTGTGACAGAACTACGTTTGTATCTGATTGGCTCCAATGATGATATTCTGTGTAATAAGGTGGAGGAGGTGATGCGGGCCGCAGCGGCGGAGGAGGGGAACAGTTTGCAGTGTCGAGCGCGCCCACAGACCCGCTCAGCCTCGACGAGACCGATTTTATCACAGCTATCAATCACATTCTCTGTCTGTAGTAAGGTGGAGGAGGTGATGCGGGCCGCAGCGGCGGAGGAGGGGATACAGTTTGCAGTGTCGAGCGCGCCCACAGACCCGCTCAGCCTCGACGAGACCGCTTTTATCACAGCTATCAATCACATTTTCGGTAAGCGATGTCAATTACAACTTTGAATGTGTTATTACATGGAAGAAAGCGTTAGCCGAGTCAGTGGTGGGAAGCAATGGCGGCGATGAGCTCACCACTTGTCACGTCTATATTCCACGATGGTGCACCATCTTTTTACCCACTGTGAAAAGACGCCCATTGAGGCTCTGCCTATCCACCTTTGGGGAAAAAGGCGTGTGTCTATGTACCTATGTATGTTGTCAAAGCAAGAATATGATTGACTAGCTGAATTACACGTGCCTTGCTACGCATCACATCACAAAAAAACTAAAACGTTGTCACCCCTTTCTACCCCTTTTTAAGGGTTATTTTGAAAAATCTTGAAAAATGGGTCCAATAATTCTGTATTTTAAGTACTTACCCATACCACGTTTCAAGCAAAAGGCACCACGCGATAAAAAGTTCCCATACAAACTTTAACACCCCTTTGCACCCGCTGTTGGGGGAAGTTGGGGGAAAAATATTTTACACTGTTTTTTTTTGTTTTTTATTTTATTGAGGTAAACCAACAGCGTTACAATACGTTTCGACGAACTCAACGAGTTTCAGCTCGGCGAAAACGAATCAATAAGTCAGTCAGATACGTATAGATAGATTTGACCTTTCCCAATAATAGAAGATTATGCACCGAGGGAATAAAGCAGTGTCTTACGTCACGGACGGCATATTGAAACCCTGACCGTAACGAGGGACTCTAGTACGTATAGTCCTGAGTGAAGCGAGGGGTCAAGTCGCCCAAGACGAAGGCAGGCTTTATCCCAGAGGTGCATATATACTCTACACACATTCTGCGAGACAATAAAAAATCCCTGAAAATCACAGCACCAAACACCGTGTAAAATCCCTTCATTGTTTACAGGCCATCACAAATACTCCACGCACGCGCAGAAACTCTTCCGCGTGCTAGATCCGTACAACGCTGGTCGCGCAAAGTGGAAACAGCTGGTGGCGAAGCTCGAGGCGGTAGGCGCGAAGAAGACTGGCTCCAAGCGAGACAGATGGAACAGAGTCACCTGCAACTCTATTGAGAAGATGGAGCATTGCAAGGTAGAGGTCCTCGTGAAAGAGTTCATCCAGTAAATAACACACACTTCATGATCTGATCCCACCATCTCCTTTTCATCATAGGACGAGCAGGCGCACGGCTTGGTACCATTCTTACCTCATAAGTATACCCTCTATTCGTGCTAAACGTTTCAGTTCTACCTTTATAATGAGAACTGCCTTAGCGACAGTACGTTGGCGTGGTTCACTCTAAGGAGTGGAATACACTACCGTCGTCTGTCTTTCCTGAAAACTATAATCTGGGTCTCTTCAAGGCTAGAGTTAATAGGTGCCTTCTAGACCTTTTTGCTCCATCTTCGGCCACATCGTCACTTACCAACAGGTGAGATCGTGGTCAAACACAAATCAAATAATAATATACTAGTAATCATAGTAAAAAAAAAAACAACTCCCGTGTTTACACTTGGTTTACACACACATTTTTTACATATATGTTTTGATTTAATGTCATAATAGGTACGCAGCGAATGAATGACCAAAAAAAACACTGTAAATGTCGTTAAATGACATTCGTTACTGAACAATTATACATGTGGAATTGAAACTATCGTGGTTGGAAGATAAACGGCTAATTACCACTTATTTCGTCACTTTGCTGACGTTTCGAGACCGAATTCAGAAGCCTCTACATCATGAGCACCGCCCGCGACCGCGTTCGACGGTGGACCGGTGAACGCGGTCGCGGGCGGTGCTGAATTCAGTCTCGAAACGTCAGAAAAGTGACGAAATTAGTGGTAATTAGCCGTTTATCTTTTAATATAAGTAAAGTTTTCGCAAAGTCAGATTTCGCTGTCTCAAGATATTTTGATGAGCTGTGATGAGCGGGAAACACAATAGGTTTTGAATTTCGCGCCACAGGCGAGGCGTTGCAACTATAGTTGCCGGTGAAATTACAGGCAAATGATACTTTACATCCTTATGTCTCAGTGTGGCGGGCGTAGTGCAATTCATAGGGTGCGTCTTAGGTGGACGTGACCTATGAGGTAATGCATTGTTAAAGGCAGAGGTTACCACTTAACATCAGGTGATCAGCTTGTTCCATCCTTCGACCAAAGTAAAAAGTTCAAAAAAATACCTCAATATTTAAACATAAACGACCCCTGCGGCGCGGCTGGCGATGGTTCGCCTGCGACGCAGGAGGTTGCGGGTTCAATTCCCGCCTCGGAACAAATATTTATGCGATCTGCAGATATTTGTTCAGGGTGTTCTGGGTGTTTTCTATGTATAATAAAATATATCTATCTATGTAATGTATTGTATTAAGTATATCAGTTATCTAGTACCCTTAACACAAGCTCTGGCTTATCTTGGGGCTAGATAATGTTGTGTGAACTTGTCCAGCATTATTTATTTATTTATTTCAGAGAGAAACAATAATAAAGTTGGTGAACATTGAACGTGAGGACTCGTTCTGCTACGTGGTCGTGTCCAAGGGGGGCAGAGTGGGCATCTACGATGGATACCTGAAACTACTTAACTCTTACGAGGTAGGTACCTATTACTCTGTCATCCATACTAGAAATAAACTACTTAACTCTTACGAGGTAGGTACCTATTACTCTGTCATCCATACTAGAAATAAACTACTTAACTCTTACGAGGTAGGTACCTATTACTCTGTCATCCATACTAGAAATAAACTACTTAACTCTTACGAGGTAGGTACCTATTACTCTGTCATCCATACTAGAAATAAACTACTTAACTCTTACGAGGTAGGTACCTATTACTCTGTCATCCATACTAGAAATAAACTACTTAACTCTTACGAGGTAGGTACCTATTACTCTGTCATCCATACTAGAAATAAACTACTTAACTCTTACGAGGTAGGTACCTATTACTCTGTCATCCATACTAGAAATAAACGACTGCCTCGGTATGTCCAGCCAAGAATAGACCCCTACATCAACTCCCACATAAAAAAAAATGATAGACTGTTCACACAACATTATCTAGCCCCAAGCTAAGCAGAGCTTGTGTTATAGGTACTAGATAACTAATATCTATATATATATATATAAAACAAAGGCGTGTTAGTTACACCACTTATAACTCAAGAACGGGTGAAACGAATTGGCTGAATTGGTGGGGAGGTAGCTTAGAACCAGGAGATTGACATGGGGGGGGGGGGGGTAGGGGGGGGGGGGGTCAACAGGGGCTACCAGTGCGAAGCCGGGACAAGTCGCAAGTACTTTTTTTTTTTTTTTAACCTAAAATAGGCTCGCTTTTGGCTATATCTCACCTGATGGGAAGTGACAATGAGGCCTATTAATTAATACAATATATTACTTACATAGATAGATATTTTTTATTATACATAGAAAATACTCAGAACACTCTGAACAAATATCTGCTCGTACAAATATATGATGCGAGACGGAAATCGAACCCGCAAACTCCTGCGTCGCTGTACATGGGAGAAGACGGAGGGTCTATTCTTAGACCAAACGCACCACTAAAACTTATTTTCTAAATAGCTGCGCCCCGCGCTGTTGCCCGCATAAGTCTAGAACCCGTGGGATTATCGGGATGAAAAATAGCCTATGTGTTAGCCCAGGAGTCCAGCTGTCTCTGTTCCAAATTTCACCTAAATCCGTCAAGCCGTTTCAGCGTGAAGTGCACAAACACACTCACAAACTTTCGAATTTATAATATTAGTGTGATACTTATTTCTTCGGCATAAAAATAATTTCCCTGCTGGTCTACTTTCAGGTGTTCTACCACAGGACAGGTCTTCGCCGAAGAGTCAAGAACTGCTGGATCACTGATGCTGTTTATCTCAGGGTGAGTTTATTGATTCTTATACCTAAAAAAATAATATGTGCAGATCATTTGTCCGGCCAGCGGGAATCGAACCTACACATCTTTCTCAGCCAAGCTACTCACCCAGCACTACGCTATGGAGGTAGTCATAACTTGTACGCGCTTTGTTAAATTATTTTTCCATAAGTCATCATCATCATCATCATCATCAGTCACAAGACCGATCCACAGATTGTGGCAAGATAATGGGTACCTTTTATCAGTTCTGAAAGCTATATGTCCTGCCCATTGCCACTTCAACTTGCTAAGTCAGAGAGCGATGTCGGTGATCTTGGTTCTACGGATCTGTTCATTTCAGATACCACGTAGTTTTTTTTTAAATTTGTTTTAACATTGTTAGACCTTTGTTTGACCACGATCTCACCTGTTGGTAAGTGACGATGTGGCCGAAGATGGAGCAAAAAGGTCTAGAAGGCACCTATTCACTCTAGCCTTGAAGAGATCCAGATTATAGTTTTCATGAAAGACAGACGACGCGAGTGTATTCCACTCCTTAGCAGTTCGCATGATAAAGGTAGAACTGAAACGTTTAGTACGAATAGAGGGTATACTTATGAGTTAAGTATGGTACCGAGCCGTGCGCCTGCTCGTCCTATAATGAAAAGGAGATGGTGGGATCAGATCGTTAAGTTCCTGGGAGCATTCCCTGAAATGTAACCTACAGAAGAACGATAAACTTTGAGCATAGCCTCAGGAAGCATAAGTAGGTTCTCACAAAGTTTCCTCTACATTTCCAGGATGTCCAGCATTTATTGCTCTCAGCATCAGACCGTAGCCTCACCATCTACGACGCGACTACCCTCTGCCATACACCATTGTTCTGCATCACCGGGCTGCCGAATATCCCTACGGTAAGGTTTCTTTTTTGTAACTCGTAGTCATGGTATAAAGTAGGTATAGTATGCAACTCTTAAATAAAACGGATTAATATGAAGGGCCATGATCGCGCCGCTCAGGATTTATCTATGGCCCTCGCTTTTAATCCGTCCTTTATTCACTTATCGCTTAGGTGTGTGTGTGTGTGTGTGTGTGTGTGTGTGTGTGTGTGTGTGTGCTAAAAAATAAATCTTTATTTTTTATTCTTCAATATAAAAGCCAACAACAGTCATTGCCGTGTAAAACTCTGTTCGCTCATATTTGATACAAGAAATAAATTTTGTAAAAATTAAAAAAACCCTCATCTCAATGAAACGGCTAAACCGATTTTGATCAAACATAGCTAAAAACAATCCCAAATTCACCTTTAAAAAAAAAAAAGAGGAATCGTTTCATCCGTTCGGGAGCTACAAGGCGACAGGCAGACACACACACAGACACACAGACACGTCAAACTTATAACACCCTGTCGTTTTTGCGTCGGGGGTTAAAAATACGTTTGTATGAAAAATAACCTGTTCCGACAATGCATGTAGGTATGTGGCAAGCATCTTGTGGCTGTTCTTCCTCATATAAGACGGTGGCTCTTCATAAATTATGTTTCAGTGTGTAGCGTACTCCCCCTCGTCGCGCGGCGGCACATCCGAGCTGGCTCTCGGCTCCGAGCGAGGAGACATCGTGCGGCTCACCTTTCTGCAGCCTAGGGTCCAGCTGTTCCATTCCAAAGCACCTGACACCATCAACTACTACTTTTGGATGGTAAGCAAAGAAGACCGGCAACCGCTGACCTAGTTCAAAAATAAATGAACCAGAGCCCCTTCATGGAAGTAATTAGTACAGAATTGAAACTATCGTGGTTGGGAATCATGTTAAAAGATAAACGGCTAATTACCACTAATTTCGTCACTTTGCTGACGTTTCGAGACTGAATTCAGAACCCTCTTCATCATGAGCACTGCCCGCGACCGCGTTCGACGGTGGACCGGCGAATACTGCGTGCGGCCGCGCGCTCCGCTCGCTGGGACAGCGGTGGCGGCGGCGGCGGTAGGTTCGTTGCGCGTGCGTCGAAAACTAGTTCATCTACGTCACTGCCTACATCGTCCGTTTAAGGCTGCGTACACAATGCGCGGTCGCGGGTGGTGCTCATGATGAAGAGGCTTCTGAATTCAGTCTCGAAACGTCAGCAAAATGACGAAATTAGTGGTAATTAGCCGTTTATCTTTTAATAATAATTAGTACGGTTCTAAATGTTGTTTTTTGTCAATTTTTTTAAAGAACTTGTTTATTTTTAGAAGTTGGGAAGCAAAAGTTTTGTTTCTAAATAATTCGATAAACCAACTCATTGCATTTGCGTGAAATGAAACGCAACAAGCTTCTTTAAATTCCCACAATTTCTACGCAAGAAATTAAATTAGCTTTTTAATTATCTTAACATATTATATCAATAACCAAAAGTATCTCAACTGTACATTACGTTAGTCAAAAAAGTTGGGTCAAACGATGTATGGGGAGGAGTTGCCCATGTTCTTTCATCGAAATGGGTTCAGATCTTTCAGCGTGATTGAGTAACATACATACAAACATCTTAACTTTGTCATTTATTATATTAGTGGGGTTGTTATTTGTATCGTAAATTAATAATTTTCAGGAGCTTTCATCCCCCCCACACACCTCCAACCACGTGATAACGATATGGCGCCGCGTCCACTCCCGCGCCATCCGGCGTCTCGCTTACGCACGCGAGGGAGATATCCTGCTGTCCTGCTCGCACGACTCGACTGTCAGCGTGAGAGCCAGGCACGTTCCGGGGAAGCTGGATGATTATGTATTTAAAGTGCAGAGGGTAAGACATTTTTTTCAGGCTTTTAGTGTCGTGGTGTGTCCGGCCCAAGAACAGACCCCTGCGTCTCCTCCCGTGGATGTCGTAAAAGCCGATTATGGGATTACCCGGACTTGTTTGTATAAGATTCGTTGGTATAATATTTGTCCTGGCTGCTTGCTTATTATTACTGCAAGAAAGCGTTAGCAGAGTCAGTCGTGGGAAGCAAGGACGGCGATGATCTCACCATTTGTCACGTCTATATTCCATGATGGTGCAATCCACATGTGAAAAGAGGCCCATTGAGGCTCTGCCTAACACCTTGGGGGGAAAAGGCCTCTGTCTATGTAAATACCTATGTATACTCAATAAAAACAGCTTTTTCGTGCGGCGCGAGACGTTTTTTTTGTATGAAGAAATCTGCCTGGTGTTGGCGCAACTTTAACTAACTTGTCCTCTATCTTATTCCAGGGTGTATCCTGTTTCCACGCTGTGTACCCCCTCCACCTCCTGGCCACAGGCAGCGTCGACGGCTGCGTGCGTCTCTGGGAGACCAGCCAGCCCAGTCCCTTCGCGACACTGAACGCGCCCACTCTCCCAGCCGTCCTGGATGTAGCTATAGTGCCGGCCCGGGAGGTGGTGCTCGCGTTTTGCGTTAACTGTGTAAGTAGCTAATGATCGCTAAACCAGCCAGCCCAGTCCCTTCGCCGCGAAGCAGTAGTGCTCGCATTGCTGTGTTCCAGTTTGAAGGATAAAGGTGCCGGTGAAATAACAGGCACATGAGACTTTTCATCTTTATGTCTCAGGGTGGCGGGCGCAGTGCAATGCCACATAGGGCGCGTCCTAGGTGGACGTGACCTGTGAGGTAATGCATTGTTAAAGGCAGAGGTTACGGCTCAGCATCAGGTGGACCATCTGCTTGTTCTGTCATTCACATGCGTACTGATTATGGAAAATCCCCATTCCATTCAATGCCTCGTCCATTAGTGGATGAGATGATGATGATGATGATGCTGATGATGATGATGATAATGATGAGTGTGATCGTTTCTTCCAGACGGTCCACATCTGGGACATCTACGAGGAGTGTCTGCTGCAAACTCTCAAGATCAAGTTTCCTTTTCTTGGAGTTTTGGGACATAAAGTAGAGTTTGGCGCGTACTGTATTCATCCTGGTAAGACATTTACCGTGCTACTAATAAACGGAAACTATCCTTCGATTGATAGATAGAATAGTAGATTGTTATAGAAGGTGGTAAAATGACCCATTATATGCGAGGTAGTTTTACTCCCGAGCTTTAGCGAGAGAGTAAATAGAAACCGAGTTTTAATGGGTTTTTAGCGCCGTGCACTCTACTTTTCAGTAAGATTGCGAGAAAATAAAATAATACCAATACCAATATTATGAAAAGTTAATTACGGTCACTACCAATTAAATTTGCAATTAGAGAAAAATTCTGAAGATTTCGCGCCAATGTATTTTTTAGGGTTCCGTAATTTCTTCTGTAGCCGCAACGCATTGCATGGATTCTACCGAAGAGAGTAGAGATTTTAGTACCATTTTCAAAATAAAATTTTGTTATTTTGCTATGAAACAGTAATAAGTCGAGTCCTTATTCATGATTATTCTACTTATGACTAAAGACATTTACGTTTTTGTGGGCTCATTGTCATTTGACCGACAATAATAAAACTTTTTCCCCTAGATTAAGAAAAGCTATTTTTTCTTCGCTCTGGTACGCCACAATGATGGGTTTTTGGAGCAAGAGGAGTGAAAAAATATTTTTCACTCATTTTCTAAATAAATAATGCTGGACAGTTCACACAACATTATCTAGCCCAAAGGAAAGTATTGCCTGTTTAATGTGTACATACATATATAGGTACATACATGTATACATTACATATAATATTTTTTATTATACATAGAAAATACCCAGAACACCCTGAAAAAATATCTGCAGATCGTACAAATATTTGTTACGAGGCGGGAATCGAACCCGCAACCTCCTGTGTCGCGGGCGAACCTTCGCCCGCCGCGCCACAGATTACAGACGCACTCAAATCTAAACTAGTAACAGCCTTTCACACGTTTGTGGTTGTTGAGTTTACATCACCAAATTTTCATCTTCGAAAGTCAGGAGGCCAAGAGGGAATGAATGATAAAATGCTGCAGGACCGATTTACAAAACGATGGAGGAAGAACAATCAGAGCCTCAGCCGTCAACATCACGTCGTACCTCGAGCGTGTTCCAAGCTCCGTCGGGCGGGCTCATCTTACAAGAGGATCCGTGGCAGGACACTAGCGTACAACATCAACCGTAAGTCAACATCACGTCGTACCTCGAGCGTGTTCCAAGCTCCGTCGGGCGGGCTCATCTTACAAGAGGATCCGTGGCAGGACACTAGCGTACAACATCAACCGTAAGTCAACATCACGTCGTACCTCGAGCGTGTTCCAAGCTCCGTCGGGCGGGCTCATCTTACAAGAGGATCCGTGGCAGGACACTAGCGTACAACATCAACCGTAAGTCAACATCACGTCGTACCTCGAGCGTGTTCCAAGCTCCGTCGGGCGGGCTCATCTTACAAGAGGATCCGTGGCAGGACACTAGCGTACAACATCAACCGTAAGTCAACATCACGTCGTACCTCGAGCGTGTTCCAAGCTCCGTCGGGCGGGCTCATCTTACAAGAGGATCCGTGGCAGGACACTAGCGTACAACATCAACCGTAAGTCAACATCACGTCGTACCTCGAGCGTGTTCCAAGCTCCGTCGGGCGGGCTCATCTTACAAGAGGATCCGTGGCAGGACACTAGCGTACAACATCAACCGTAAGTCAACATCACGTCGTACCTCGAGCGTGTTCCAAGCTCCGTCGTGCGGGATCATCTTACAAGAGGATCCGTGGCAGGACACTAGCGTACAACATCAACCGTAAGTCAACATCACGTCGTACCTCGAGCGTGTTCCAAGCTCCGTCGGGCGGGCTCATCTTACAAGAGGATCCGTGGCAGGACACTAGCGTACAACATCAACCGTAAGTCAACATCACGTCGTACCTCGAGCGTGTTCCAAGCTCCGTCGGGCGGGCTCATCTTACAAGAGGATCCGTGGCAGGACACTAGCGTACAACATCAACCGTAAGTCAACATCACGTCGTACCTCGAGCGTGTTCCAAGCTCCGTCGGGCGGGCTCATCTTACAAGAGGATCCGTGGCAGGACACTAGCGTACAACATCAACCGTAAGTCAACATCACGTCGTACCTCGAGCGTGTTCCAAGCTCCGTCGGGCGGGCTCATCTTACAAGAGGATCCGTGGCAGGACACTAGCGTACAACATCAACCGTAAGTCAACATCACGTCGTACCTCGAGCGTGTTCCAAGCTCCGTCGGGCGGGCTCATCTTACAAGAGGATCCGTGGCAGGACACTAGCGTACAACATCAACCGTAAGTCAACATCACGTCGTACCTCGAGCGTGTTCCAAGCTCCGTCGGGCGGGCTCATCTTACAAGAGGATCCGTGGCAGGACACTAGCGTACAACATCAACCGTAAGTCAACATCACTGCATAGCTCGCTGCGCAATTTAGAGGTCTCCTATGCGGCCAATAGGCTATCAGTGCCGTCACAGGCAACACTCGCGAATATACGTGATTTAGGTAGGATACCTTATTTCTTTCGAAAAAATATACTTAAGCTAGATCTTTAACTTCGTTCAAATTCCTAGAAACGGGAGGTCAACAATGGATGTTATACTGGTTATTGTTCAATAGAGTAAAAGATTCGAAATTTTTAATTTTTAGGCTTTTCCCGGTTTTTGTGTCATAACATACCAGATTTCAGCGTTGTAGGATTAGTGGAAGTACCTTAGTGGTTTGGTTTTTTACATACAAACGCCGATTTTTCCAAGTTGACTCAGAGAACTCGCTTCACTCGTTCAATAAGGATGATCTCGGGGAATAGTTCGTTCTCGTTCAATGGTGGGAAATAATTCCTAATCATTCTTCGTAGGTACGTAAAGTAGACAAGCCTACTCTTGAGGCTGTGCGGTATCCGTGACGAGCAGATTTGGCGTAATTTCCTGAACGCTGCCCATCCATGTTGATTCATCGGCTGACCTCTACACGAAGCTAAAGTCCTGTGTACAGACTGTTTAATACGATATATTCAGGTCACCAATCAGGCAACTATTCCTAGAAAAAAATCCCAAGCTCTTCCCTTGTCATCATCATCATTTAAATCATCATAATAATTAATAAGTTACTAAATGATTCAAAAATTAAAACGTGTACCTAAGTCTCAAATTGGATTACAATTTTAAAAAGGTGGTATCGTGTTTTTTTTTATCGAGTGAAGTAATTCTAATATTGTATACAATTTATGATTCCACTGGATAAAAAGCTTAAGAATAATATAATACTTTTTCTTCTTGCATAATTTATGAAATCTTATCATAAATTAAAAAATTCTAGGAGGCATTATTGACATTTCGATACACTATAATAACGCCTTAAAGATGGTAAAACGGATAACCTCGGTAAGGACAAGGTTTCAACTTCCTCAGATTATCAGTACGACCAATATACCTACATACATACATAAACTCACGCCTGTTTCCCGGAGGGGTAGGCAGAGACCACGGATTTCCACTGGCTACGATTGCTTGCCGGTTCATTTGGGTTTTGCTTCATTCACTCTCATCACATTATTCATACATGCTCGTCGGTTAAGGGTACTCTTGACCTGGCCTTAATCCAGAACGCCTCCGATCTGGTCTGAATACGTTCGCCGAGGTCTTCCCCTTCCCACTGTCCCATTCACGCTCATCTTAATGTACCCGTTTCGTCAATCTACTATCGTCCATCCTTTCTAAATGTTTAAACCATCTAAGCATACCTTTCTCAATCCTAGTGTGGTTTCAGATTGTACACGCGGTTCAACCGCAGCTCTCTCCTGGTGACGTGCTGTGCGCATGCGGGTGTGCTGTGGCTCGCACCTCCCAGGGGGTCGCCCCCCGCACCCCCCGGGGACACGCTACCCCCCCGAAGACCTTCAGCCTGGGATTTACCACTTCTTGCTGATATGAGTAAGTATTTAGAAATACATTAAATACATTTTAACAACCACCATACCTACTAAAAATATTACAATCATTGAGGCCTATTTTTTATAAAAAAAAATATTCTATTAATATGTTTTTGGAATTACCTGCGTTATGTATTTAATTATCCTCCGATGATGCCTGGACCTCTGTGCGACCTCTGTGGCGCGGCGGGCGAAGGTTCGCCTTCGACGCAGGAGGTTGCGGGTTCGATTCCCGCATCGAAACAAGTATTTGTACGATCTGCAGATATTTGTTCAGGTTGTTCTGGGTATTTTCTATGTAGTATTATCAAAACATATCTATCTATGTAATGTATTGTATTAAGTATATAAATGTTACCTAGTACCCATAACACAAGCTCTGCATAGATTGGGGTTTGATAATGCTGTGTGAACTGTCCAGCATTAATATTAATATCGTATTATAAAATCTAAAATGAATGGTTCCCACGGCGTAGAATAACATCGCGTTGCGAATCAAAATCTATTCTTTAGAATATGTACTACTTGGAGAAGTAAAAAGGAGAATCTCGTACAAATTCCATTGAAAATGACTTAGATGAAGTTGTAAAACAGGAAAGCCACCTTCTAAGTACGCATAATGTGACGGGCAACTACGGAACCCTACACTGGGCCGTTTCATTTTTATTTTAGACAACTTGATTTGAGTCAGATTACGAATAGAAAATAAAAATTTCATGACTATGTCACAAGGCAAATAGCTATTTCCCTAAGGTACTTAATCAAGTCTTAGTGATAGTATATAAATAGTAGTAGTAGAGCTTTTTTGTGAAAGAGTTCGTCCGGGGAAGTACTACCTCCATACCTATTTCTGCCGCAAAGCTGTAGTGCATGCATTGCTGTGTTTCGGTTTGAAGGGTACGGGTGCCGGTGAAATTACAGGCACATGCGACTTTTGTCTCAGGGTGGCGGGCGCAGTGCAATGCCACATAGGGCGCGTCCTATGTGGACGTGACCTATGTGTTAATGCTTTGTTCATAGGCAGAGGGTACCGCTTAATATCAGGTGGGCCAACTGCATGATCCGTAATACAAAGCAGAAAAAAAAAATATGTTTTGTGTTCTCTTTATTGCATGTTCTAAATATTTTTCTAAACTTTTCAGTAACTCCCCCGTCCGCCTCGCCTTTGCCAATGCCACCCCGGACTCTTCCAACACCGAAGTTCCTGGCTCCGGCTGCTGCGGAATACCAGGTCCATGACTTGGAGACATTGTTGAAGAATGCGGGTATGATAATCTTCATCATCATGCAGAAGTCCACTGATGGGAGAAACTTGCCCCATAGAAGGTAGTGGGGGGATTTGCCATAATCACCACGCTTGGCAGGCAGATTGGTGACTGCAGTATTGGTGCTGTTTACTCAGGTGGATGATGCTAACCATCATCTGGTGTAATCCCTTAGTCGGCTATTACGATATCTTAGTGAGGAGACGGAGGGATCTTCTTACACACCACGGCACGTTATTTTTCAAGCTTTATATTAACTTGCAATGTATGTCCGGGTAGAATATCTTTGTCCGGATGGAATCTTGCAACTGAATTTTAAAGCAGTTATTCTCAACCGAGTGAGCTGGAATTTGGCATACCTGTCAAGTTCCGATGACAATACAATATGATGGTGACAGCGAGCTGATCTGATGATTGAGACGGAAGGTGAACAACGGAACTCCTCGGATAATTAGTAAACTGGCCGTGTTTAGGCTCATTTTGTTCAGCACACGGTTCCAATCACTAATTTTGTAAAAACTTCTATCTAAAATGTTTTTTTACAAAAAACTTATGTTTTCATAAATACCTTTTACTTGTAAAATTGTATTTGATCATTCCCTAACTGATATTTTTTTTATGTGAATTAATGTCATAACAGGCAGACAGCCCATCTGATGTTAAGCGCTAACCTCTGCCTTTAACAATGCATTAGAAAGAAAGAAAATTTACTTATTTTTCCCCTAGAGGGCACAACACACATACACATAAACATAACACAAGAAAACAAAACATAAAATAAAATCAAAATAAAAACCGTCCCCGTTATTACCTCATAGGTCACGTTGCACTGCGCCCGCCACCCTGAGACATAAAGATTAAAAGTCTCATGTGCCTGTATTTTCATACATACCCATACCTTTCAAACTGGAACACAGCAATGCGAGCACTACTGCTTTGCAGCAGAGATTTGGGTTTTTTCTAGTACTGGAAATGTATTTCAGGTCTCCAAGGAATACTTGCGAAAGATTTCGTCTTGATGAAGGGTCTGAAGCACGATTTGAACAGGAAACTAGCTGAAATGGAAGACAATAAAGATGCAGTAAGTATTATGCCGTTGTGTGCATAACAATATAATCCGTCTCCTCCCGTAGACGTATCTAGCCTGCCTTGTCCCACTGCTGGGCTAAAGTCTGCCCACATCTTTCTAACCATCCCTTTCCTGCGACTTTGTTGCATATTTTAGCCATCAGAGAAACTCCGGCCATTGCTCGTTGAATAGCACTTAGGCCGAGAAATAGTTCTTACTTAGCACATGCTGCTTAGCATTATCCCTGTCACTTTCACACACATGTCAAATCACGCGTGCTAGAGAGGGAGAGAGACAATGCTAAGCATTTGTACGTGGTAAGTAACGTCTAGTTAAGTAGCCCTAGTGTGGGGTGTGGGACATCCTCTGGCTAGGTGGAGCGACGTTCTACGTGACGTAGTAATTGGATGGGGCGAAAAAACGTTCTACATAAAAAAAGTTGCACTAAAAAACTTGGAGTGCTAAACTGTGCCAAGCAGTATTTTACGCCGAATCAACGGCTGTTGCTTTACAAAGCACAAGTTAGGCCTCACGTTGAATACTGTTCCCATCTATGGCACGGGGCACCCAAGTAGGTACCAGCTGCATCGTTTTGACTCCCTACAGAGAAGAGCCATTAGAATCATCAGCGACCCTAAGCTCTCCAATACTCTAGAACAGCTAAGCCACCGCAGAGCCATTGGATCTCTTTGCGTGTTCTCGCTAACCGCCTCTACAGCGGAGAATGTTCTGACGAGCTTTTCGATCTCATCCGGAGATTTTACCATCGCTCTTTCCGGCACCATGACAAAGCTCATCCACACATAGAGCCCTGGGTTTCTCGAACGACTTGTTTCTCGAGATCATTTCTTCGCCATACCACGCCATACCTACAAACAATGGAATGAGCTTCCATCTGAGGTTTTCCCGCTTGGTTACCATATGTGTCGCTTCAAGACAAATAAATTCCTTCAGGGTTGGATCTTTATAACAATAAGTTACATAAAAACAGTTAAATACATTTTTCAATGCAAGTTTTTATAAAATTAGTGATCGTAACCTTGTGCTGATCAAAATGGGTCTAAACAAGGCCAGTCTACTATTATCCATCGAGGAGTTCCGTTGTCCACCTTCCGTCTCCATCATCAGATTAGCTCGCTATCACCATCATATTGCATTGTCATCGGAACTTGACAGGTATGAAAAATATCATCTCAATCGGTTGAGGATAACCGCTTTAAAATCCAGTTTCAAGATTCCACCCAACAAACATACATACATTAAAAAAAAGCATTGGTTTTCAAAGTTGACACTTTTTCTTCTTTTATTTGTGGCTACTGTGGCTTTAGTTTCCACAATTTTGCCATTGACACTTTTTAACCCCCGACGCAAAAACAACGGGCTGTTATAAGTTTGACGTGTCTGTGCGTGTGTGTGTGTGTGTGTGTATGTGTGTGTGTGGTATCGTAGCACCCGAACGGATAAACCGTTTTTTTTTTTGAAAGGTGAATTTGTCGGGATTTTTCTTAGCTATGTTTGATCAAAATCTGTTCAGCCGTTGCACTGCGTTGAGGGTTTTTTAATTTTTACAAAATTAATTACTTCTCTAGGCAACATCCATAGGTCCATGTTCATAAATTCCTTCAGCGTAGGCAGCGTATCGACTATACCCCCGGTATTGCCGGTGTCTATAAGCGACGGTGACCACTTTACATCAGGTGGGCCGTAAGCTAGTTTGCCTATTAGTTTCATAAAAAAAAGATTTCAGATGCTTGCAGCGGTGTGTGAGGGGGCTCCGTACCTGTCCCTGAAGATGTACCAACCGGAGACCATCGACCCCGTCGACGAGATGACGGACGAATGCAGACGAATTATGAGGTTATTCACACGATCCATTATCATTTTAACAGACTTAGACTGTAGATTTCAATTCGGTTGTTTTTATTTAGTTTTAGTTTAAGAATAGACCCCTCTGCCTCCTCGCGTGGATGTTGTAAAAGCCGACTACGGGATTACCTGGACTTGTTGATAAGATTTGTTGGAATAATACTGGACACCATAAGCATAAATCAATTTCAAAGAATGTGAAACAAAAGACGGTGCTTGGTTTGTGATTTTCAGTGAATGTTGATTGTCTCGCAGAAGGTGTGTAAAGTTGAGTATGCTCCTCTGGGATAAAGCCTGTCTTCGCCTTGGGCAGCTTGAACCCCTTGCTTCACTCAGGACTCTATATAACTCCCTCGCTAGTTACGCTCAGGGTTCAATATGCCGCCCGTGACGTTTACATTTACGTTTACGTTTATCAACACTGCTTTATTCCCTCAGTGCATAAACTACTATTAGTGCAAAGTTTTTTGTTTTATTATTTACTAGTGGCCGCTCGCGGCTTCGCTCGCGTTTTACCAGAATAAAAAGTTGTCTATAGCTCAATCCAGGTTATCTATTATCATAATCTATCTGTATACCAAGATTCATCGAAATCCGTTTCGCCATTTCGGCCTGATTGAGTACCAAAGTAACAAAAATCCTTTTTTTTTTTCTTTACCTTTATTGTCCCAATGCTGGGCAAAGGTATCCCCTAAATTCATCCACTTGTCCCTGTTTTCGGCAGTCTCCCACCACTCCTTTTCAAAATTAACAAGATCGTCCCGCCAACGCTTTCTCGGCCGACCCCGAGGTCGCCGTCCTTCAGGTATCCAGGGTGTGCTGATGTTCACCCACCTGTTGGGAAGCATTCGACTGACGTGCCTCGCCCAGTCCCATCTTAAGGTGGATGCGACCGCTTGAGGCGCGAAATTCAAATTTGTTGGTGTTTTTTGCCCATTACAGGTCATCAACACTTCTTCAGATAACGAAAGTTAAACTGATGGTATTTATTAGATACCGTCAATTAAAACATGTGTGTTAAGTCTCCTAGTCGTCGCGAACTCAACTTTCGTTATCTGAAGAAGTGTTGATGACCTGTAATGGGCAAAAAACACCAAAAAATTTGAATCTCGCGCCGCCAACGTGAGCATTCACCTTAATATCTTTCAGTAAGACTCGCTTATAGCATTTTTTTTGCAAACCTTTGTGGTTTTTGAAGTGCTATATTTATGTTTTAATAGTAAGTATATGCGATAAATAAATTAAAAAAAAACAGCCTGTCTGTTTTGTCACCTTAACTTTGTAATAATGATGTTAGTGGGACTATCAATCAAGCCATCAGTAATAATGATGTTAGTGGGACTATCAATCAAGCCATCAGTAATAATGATGTTAGTGGGACTATCAATCAAGCCATCAGTAATAATGATGTTAGTGGGACTATCAATCAAGCCATCAGCAATAATGATGTTAGTGGGACTATCAATCAAGCCATCAGTAATAATGATGTTAGTGGGACTATCAATCAAGCCATCAGTAATAATGATGTTAGTGGGACTATCAATCAAGCCATCAGTAATATTGATGTTAGTGGGACTATCAATCAAGCCATCAGTAATAATGATGTTAGTGGGACTATCAATCAAGCCATCAGTAATAATGATGTTAGTGGGACTATCAATCAAGCCATCAGTAATAATGATGTTAGTGGGACTATCAATCAAGCCATCAGTAATAATGATGTTAGTGGGACTATCAATCAAGCCATCAGTAATAATGATGTTAGTGGGACTATCAATCAAGCCATCAGTAATAATGGCCGAAAATGGTCAGAGTTGGCTTTTGTAGTTGTATTATTATTTCTGTAAATAAGTGTATTTTATGTATTACATGATTGATGTAAGCACTTCATTTTACTTTTCTTTCTTTTTTTATACTACTTGTATGACAGATCAAGCAGATGGCCCACCTGATGTTAAGCGGTAACCTCTGCCTATGTACAGAGCATTACCTCATAGGTCACGTCCACCTAGGACGCGCCCTATGTGGCATTGCACTGCGCCCGCTACCCTGAGACATAAAGATGAAAGTCTCATGTGCCTGTAATTCCACCGGCACCCTTACCCTTCAAACCGGAACTCAGGAATGCGAGCAGTATTGCTTTGCGGCAGAAATAGGTATGGTGGTAGTACTTCCCCGGACGAACTCTTTCACAAATAAGCTCTACTACTATAAAACTACTACTTATTTGTTCCCTAGACTGTTTCCTGGGTCCAGCGTGGCCAGCACACCGGCCAGCACGGCATTGTCTACACCACGAAACAGTAAAAACCACAGATTATGACGAGGTATTTGTACACTTTCCTGCCATCTTTATCACCTCTGTCTAGCCTCAATAGTTTGCTGTAAGAAAATAGGGTTAAGCTCTCCTTTGCACATATCTTATGTTACTTTTAATTGTTATCTTTTTTTCTGTGTAAAATTAAAAATTATACGAGGTATGTAGAATTGGCATGTTCAAGCGGCAATGGGCAGGCCATCTTGCTCGCAGAACCGATAACCACTGGGGAATGATGGTATTATTAGATAGAATAGAAAATCATTTATTCAAAACCACCATCGTCAAAGTAATCCTCATTATCATCAGCAATCAGCAGCCTCTAGCCTACGACGACTAGACTGCACGTGGCCTCCCCTAGAAACCGCGCTTTTTTAGGGTTCCGTACCCAAAAGGGTAAAACGGGACCCTATTACTAAGACTCCGCTGTCCGTCCGTCTGTCACCAGGCTGCATCTCATGAACCGTGGTAGTTAGACAGTTGAAATTTTCACAGATGAGTTATTTCTGTTGTCGCTATAGGTTAGAACAAATACTAAAAACAAAATAAAATAAATATTTAAGGGGGCTCTCATACAACAAACGTGTTTTTTTTGTCGTTTTTATAGATAATGGTACGGAACCCTTCGTGCGCGAGTCCAACTCGCTTTTTTGTTTATATTTTTGTGCTGAGAATACTTTTGTAGTGCACGACCAAATTGTGTCGACGAGTGTCGACGAGTGTCTTCAGGATAGACAAGACAATGTGACGAAATTTTAAGTCATCTGTTTTTGGGATTGGGATTTAGAACCCTAAAAAAATTGCATTGTATTATCAGCTATAGGCAAATTGCATTGTATTATCAGCTATAGGCAAATTGCATTGTATTATCAGCTATAGGCAAATTGCATTGTATTATCAGCTATAGGCAAATTGCATTGTATTATCAGCTATAGGCAAATTGCATTGTATTATCAGCTATAGGCAAATTTCTAAAAACCATTCCAAAATGAATCTTAATAGTAAGGCCTTTAGGATCAAATCAACGTTAAAGCAAGGTTATTAAGGATGTTAATCTGATTATACCGAAAAACAAATCAAGAATACTAATTACGTAGCTGTTATTCGTATCTTTAATTCGCCTTCGAGTAATCACTGATTTTGATAGTGTTTTAGTTAAAAAAAGCCACAAAATTCATCAAAAACCGTTAAAATTTAATTAAAACTTCTCAAGCGAGTTATTAGTAAATAAACGAAACTGAACGAAACAGTATATTATTACAAGTGTGATGAAGTTTTGAATCAAAAATTATGTTACCTATCGAATAATTCAGAAAACATAGAAACAATATTAACGTAACAGCTAATAACATTAAAAATAATAATTAAAAAGTGTTTAAAATGAATAAAGAAATAGTGAAAAAACCATAGATTTAGTATATGTACTAGATCTACAATCAGAGATCGAAAATGGAACCAAAAAAAATATGTGCACGTGTTGGTGAAAGTCTATGTCTGAGTTAAAAATAGTGTTGTCCTCGACCAACACTTATACATTGTCGATAGAATTCATCATCCGTCCGTGATGTGTATGGTAGATAAATACATCTTAATGCAGATTAAGTCTTTCATGAATAACACAGTTTGGCAGATTTGACGTCATAAAGAGAATAAGGTTCTTATTCCAATTTTGAATACAGTTAATAAATAAACCTTTATTATTTATTGACCCCTAAATATTACGGTTTTATGTATAGGTGGGATCTTCGAGTTCCCTTTTAAATTTAAACTTAAAATGTTTGCTGCATAATAGAGTTCTTATTTGAGTCCATCCCACTCTTCTTATAACCGATAACCATTTTTGTCGTAGCAAAGGATTACTTGGAAATCTGAAAGCACAAAAACATTTTATATCAGCCGTGCTACGCCCATATAATTTTTCACTCTGTTACTTTATCTATAGACAATTTGTTACCCCAAAGTTTATTATTTTTCAAGTGTAAACCACGCTTTATGGATAACATTAAATTTAAATGTAACCCAAAAATTCAGTTCTAGCGGGACTCGAACCCGCACCTTCGCCTGTCATCGGCGATGCCTTAAACAATTTAGCCATAGATCGAGCTATGACGCTGGAGACGAAATTTGTGGGCACTATCAACTCGGCTATAGCGCCAAGTTGATAGTGCTGTATATACAGGTGTTTCATTGGAAACCTGTTCAAAGTTCGAAAGTAAAGGCATCGCTGATCACAGGCGAGGGTGCAGGTTCGAGTCTCGCTGGAACGGAATTTTTGGGGTATATTTAAATTTAATTTGTTACCTATTATTTTATTAAGCAGAAATAAACAATATTTATTTATAAAAATAAAAAAAAATATACCCTTTCGGGGAAAAAGGCGTGTGTAATAATCAACAACGTAAATATTTACTCCAAAATATCTACTACACAAACTGCGATAAAAACTCCCGTGGTGCTTTAAAGTTACCTTTTCAATAGTCAATACAAAAACACACACCTCCACCTGGTTATTATAGATTTTTTTTTAAACGGTAAAATGTTAACAGAGCACACATATTTACTCCAAACAAAGTAAACCTCCATTCTAGGATGGACAAAAATTTTATTTATAGGTAGGTTTAGTGCGCGTCATGTAATAAGAACGCTGGTGGTCAAGTTTCTACAGGCGTTCCAGCGTTCTTTTTACATGACGCGTACTATAATTGTACATTATTTGTAGTAAACTAGTTAGGCACTCATTCAATGCATAGGTATACATCTCTTAAATAAGTAGAAAAATAAGTAATCTCTTAAAAAGAACGCTGGAACGCCTGAAGAAGCTTGACCGCCAGCGTTCTTTACATGATGCGCATTATACAACGATATAGACTACAACAGGACTATCGATATTTCTGACGTCATCACTTGGCCAAGCCCTATCGTAATCAAACATTTTTATATTTTACATAAAATATTGTTTATTTCTAGGTGCAGCAACGAAATATTATTAAAAAATATAAGGGAAAGTCCTAATCTACGAATGAAACTGGTTTTTAGGCCATTTACTAAAGCAGAATTGATAAAATAAGCAATACAATCCAACTACCAATAATCTCTTATTTACCTGTGAAACGTGTATTTTCCCGGATAATTACGTCTTGTATCTTCACAGTCACAAACTGAACACGACACCATTGTCATACAAAGTAATATTTGTTATTTAATAGTAAGATTACTAAAATAATTAGCAAATCAGTTAAACTGCACAAGAGACCGTCCGGTATGCGCATGTACTCAAGCAAAACATGTCACATTCAAAACATTGTTGCTGTCACTTTTCTTCTTGCGCGGGGTACATTTAAAAATGACTTCTCTCTCCCACGCTTCGTTTGTCTATTTAGCGTAGCGAAAAAATTCTACGTCTATGGAAAAAACTTAATTTCAATCCTCTTTATGCTCTGCTGAGAAATTACACTAAAAGTTGTCAAATACAAAGTGTAGAGGAGTTCTTTAAGTTCTACAGTGAGAGTGGTAAACATGAGGATAGGTACAAGCCGTTGGGTGACCTAGACTATGGAAGGTTTATCAGCTCGAGGGCAGCTAAGAGGGAGCCCGCTCTTACAAGACAGATAAGTAAGTACATCATATAAAACGACGGTTTAAAAAAAAACCGGTCAAGTGCTAGTCGGACTCGCGCACGAAGGATCCGTACCATTATCTATAAAAACGGCAAAAAAAACACGTTTGTTGTATGGGAGCCCTCCCTTAATCTCACAAATATTATAAATGCGAAAGTTTGTGTGTGTGTTTGTTACTTCTTCACGCTAAAACGGCTGGACGGATTTGCATTTAATTTTGAATGGAGATAACTGAACTCCCGGAATAACACATAGGCACACTTTTATCCCGATATTCCCACGGGAACGAGACTTACGCGGGTGAAACCGCGGGGCACTGCTAGTATATTATAATATTTGGTTTATTTTAATTTAATTATTTATTTTTAAAGTGAATATATAACTAAATATTCTGTGAATATTTCAAGCGTCTACCTGTAGCCGTTATCAATATCGAGCAAAAACGAGCAATAATCAAGTATGTTGCATGAGAGTCTAACTTCAATTTTTATTTTATTCTGTTTTTTAGTATTTTTTGTTATAGCGGCAACAGAAATACATCATCTGTGAAAATTTCAACTGTCTGACTATCACGGTTCATGAGATACAGCCTGGTGATAGACGCACAGACGGACGGACAGCGGAGTCTTAGTATAGTGCGCGTCATGTAAAAAGAACGCTGGCGGTCAAGCTTCTACAGGCGTTCCAGCGTTCTTTTTACATGACGCGTACTATAATTGTACATTATTTGTAGTAAACTAGGTAGGCACTCATTCAATGCATAGGTATACATCTCTTAAATAAGTAGAAAAGAAAGTAATCTCTTAAACAGAACGCTAGAACGCCTGAAGAAGCTTGACCGCCAGCGTTCTATTTACATGACGCGCATTATAATAGGGTCCCGTTTTACCATTTGGGTACGGAACCCTAAAAATGCCCCGTGGTACTACTGGATCGCTTGGTAGTTCTACGTTATTTACCCGTGGTACTACTGGTAGTAATACCACGGTCAGGTCACGTTGGAACAGGAGTAAAGGTCCTAACGGAAGACCAGCGCAGGCGACCAGCGCAGGTTGTTACAACCTGCATATGCTGAGTTAGAGACCTTTTTGTAACAGCAATTCTGGCTATTATTTTGTATATTTGTATGTTTTATTGTGTTTTTCTACTGAATCAAAGTGACCTGTATTACGGAAGAGTGAGACCCTCTAACACAGGTATTTTTCTTACTTAAAAGAGGTACCCATCAATGTTATTGTATCCTAGATGAAGTTTAATGAAATAAAATATTTGTATTTGTATTTATATCTGCGCCTTATGACGTTACATATAAAAAAAAACTATTCTAAAGTCACCTGTTTTCAAAGATAATTCAAATCATCATGATCATTCAAAATGTGATTCTTTGTTCGATAACATTCGAATAGGTATATATATTCTAGTAGTTCTCCGAGCAGTAGACCTCGCGAGCACAAAATTGTATAAACCTATGCACCATGCCGATCCGTTATATTCAAACAAAGAAACAAAGAACAAAGAAAACATCAGCCATTATTTTTTATAATAACATAACTTTTTCTGGAAAGGTAAAAACGGTTCACGGTTCCCGTGAGCTGATCCAAATTACTAGTCTACTCTAGAGTAGACTACACAAAGACACTTTTGTCATGAAGACTTATTACCTAGTTAAAATAATTATTTGACATGGTTATATGACGCATATAGATACAAATCTGTTTAATTAGCAATTTAGCATTTTTATCTTTTCAATTTGTTTATTATCTTTCTGGCCTTGAGATTCACCAAGTGATCTGATAAAGAATGTTTTTTTTGTAATACTTCACTTTTGTAATAATTATACCTAACTACAAGATTTTTGCATTTAATAACATTGGTGTCGAAGCTATGGGAAGTTACCTACCAGAATCATTAGCACGAGTTTAATAACATTGGTGTCGAAGCTATGGGAAGTTACCTACCAGAATCATTAGCACGAGTTTAATAACATTGTTGTCGAAGCTATGGGAAGTTACCTACCAGAATCATTAGCACGAGTTTAATAACATTGTTGTCGAAGCTATGGGAAGTTACCTACCAGAATCATTAGCACGAGTTTAATAACATTGTTGTCGAAGCTATGGGAAGTTACCTACCAGAATCATTAGCACGAGTTTAATAACATTGTTGTCGAAGCTATGGGAAGTTACCTACCAGAATCATTAGCACGAGTTTAATAACATTGTTGTCGAAGCTATGGGAAGTTACCTACCAGAATCATTAGCACGAGTTTAATAACATTGTTGTCGAAGCTATGGGAAGTTACCTACCAGAATCATTAGCACGAGTTTAATAACATTGTTGTCGAAGCTATGGGAAGTTACCTACCAGAATCATTAGCACGAGTTTAATAACATTGTTGTCGAAGCTATGGGAAGTTACCTACCAGAATCATTAGCACGAGTTTAATAACATTGTTGTCGAAGCTATGGGAAGTTACCTACCAGAATCATTAGCACGAGTTTAATAACATTGTTGTCGAAGCTAAGGGAAGTTACCTACCAGAATCATTAGCACGAGTTTAATAAAACCGTTTTCCCCCGAAGGGTAGAAAACGAATATTTAGGTTTAAGCCGTAGCTTGACCCACTTGTGAGATTACCTCCTTGAATTTTGCGCGATTGCAGTGTGTTTCCTACCTCTATTGTCTATGTATGATCACGTGACGCGGCTGCGGGTCGACGCCGACATCGCTGGCTAGTTGGATGTTCGTCAGTATTCTCACAAGCCGGCAAGGAATGCAAAATTTAGTGGGTCAAGCTACGGCTTAAACCTAAATATTCGTTTTCTACCCTTCGGGGGGAAAACGGTTTTATTTAGGTGTTAGAGCCTTCGCTTGACCCACTTGTGAGAGGTGTTTATATTCTGCCGGCGATGGCAAGGCGTACTGTGATTATATCTACGAGGTAGGTATATATAACTACCTCGAGGTAGGTATAGGTATATATAGGTATACTTATATGAAATAACCAAAATGTATTACAAAACTTTGTTATTTAACCATCTTTAAGTCTCAAGGGCTTATAAAAGAGAAACTAAAAATAAACCAATGTTTAACGTCACTCGCGCTATAAATGTTAATATTATATTTTAAATTTCACCTATATAGGTGTGAATGATTCACTGAGACAAAATTGATTTTGTTGAGGCCTTTTTTGTGGAACAATAATGTTGTATCTTTACTTCTCCACTTTCCTCGACAAAGAACCTCATCCAAATTGAAGTTACTGTTGGACCAATTATCGGAATTTAGTGCCGCTCTAAAACTGCCAGGTGAAGCTACGATATCTGCGGACTTGAACAAGTTTCGGATCCATCCTGCAATAACTGTTCGTGATACAGCCTTCACCTGGTTTCTGGTGGTAACAAACAAGTTCTATTAGCACGCCGCGCCGGTCTTTGCCGACATTTATTAATTTATGTATCCAAAATACCACATTCAATTTACGAATGCTATTTCTAGTCAGTCTCCATCCTGACTGTCTGAAATTAGCCAAATCGGTCTTTGAACCGAAAAGGGTTCAGAATAACATATGATCTTCATGTTCCTCTAAATAGTCAGGACCAATGTCCAGAAGAGTTAAATCATGTATTCTACGCCCAGAAGATAGAATAGGCAACGCGGATAAGTAACGAGATACCTGAAATAGACTATTGAGATCGACATCACAGCTATTTAAATGGTATATCAGGTGGTAAACCTGGAGGCGGTGGTCTGCTCGCAAATACAGCTTTCAATATTCGCTTCACCAGTGGGTGATTGATTACTTAGCTTGTCGCTATTTTTAGGATTAGCAAACGTGGTGACCACCGATTTATGTAATGCAATAGAGCTTGACGCCAGTGAAACGAAACTAATATACTTCGTAACATCTTCAGGATTTGGGTTGTTAATTTGGACATTATTATCTTTTGCCCAGGATTTCCAACGTATTAATTAATTAATTAATAATTAATAATTAGATTAATAATTAATTAATAATTCAGGCTGAGCTGTATGTTTTCAAGGTTGAATTACGCCATGAGGATTCCAGAATGCTACGGTTCTCCTTTGACCAGGATTCTACAAAGCGGGACCAGCCTGTATCTTCCAAACCTACAAACACATTTCTGTTATCACTGGAGGTGGCCTTCCGGTTCTTAGATCGATCTGATTCTTCTGTAGATTGGGAATCTTGATGGGCGACACAGAGTTCTCTGCCTCAATTCTGCTTTCCAGAATGTCCTGTCTATTTAAGTGTCTCAGGACTCGTGGTATTAGTGCTGGTGGGGTTGGTTTCAGCCAACCGAAACTGAAGTCCCAGTACCAACTGAAAGCGTCTACAAATAGGCATTCTCGATCTCTGGCGTCCTCGCTTACATAGGTATCTGTGAACAATGGCGGACCGTACACTCGGAAATAAAACCACTTCTGGAGTCCCCATCTTCTTGAAAATAACTTGAAGAATTTCCTGACTCAACGTCCACTCCGTCAGTTCCTTCGACCGTGATAGGCCGTCTGCGGTATCGTTGTACCTTCCGGGCAGATACCGTGCTACCAAGTTTATTTGGTATCGGCTGGCAAGCTCTAGGATTCTGTGAGTTGTAAGAAGGAGGCGTAAGGATTTGGTGCCTCCTTGTTTGGTAATATAAGCTACAACCAATCTGTTGTCTGATTGAAACATTACTGTTTGACCCCGTTACTGTAGTCCTTTTCTTTTGAGAACTTCCAGTACCGCCTACAGCTCCCTTTGATTGCTGTGCCAGTTCCGTTTCCTCTTGTTCCAGAGACCACTCAACCTTTCCTTTCCTACTGTAGCGCCCAACCCTATTGTCGCAGCATCGGTTGTTATGAACACCGTTGCTTCTGGTTGGAGGATCGGAGATGAATAAGAGATGTTTTTTAGCTACCATCTCAGGTTCTCTAATACGTTGACTGGTAACGAAAATCTTTTATGTTTCTGGTTCGTTGGCAGTTTGCTGCCATCTGCGTTGAACAACTGTACAGTCTTCTTAACGGAATGACAAATGACGCGAAGTTCATGTTCCCCAACAAAACTTTTGCAAGCCTAGTGGCTTGCAAAAGTTTTGCGTCCACCATTGGTTGTCCAGGAAACATTTTAACAGCACATTACATTTCTGTTTTTTTTTTTTTTGTTCTGATAACCGTTTGATGTTTTGTTCGGTGTTCCAAAGGAGTCCCAGATACTCGACTGCTCATGATGGCACGAGAGAGTTCTTTTGGTAGTTTATGCACCAACCCATTTGCAACAAGTGCTTTTGAACAAACTGATTTTGTTGGTCTAAAATGTCTGGATCGGAATGTAATAGAAGGAAGCCGTCTAAATAAACAATAACTCTGATTCCCCTCTCCCTGAAAAAATTAGCAACTCAATTAGTGATTTTTGCAAATTTATAGTGAGCTGCCGCTAAACCAAAAGGAAGGCAAGTCATTTCGTACATTGTACCTATTATCGAAATTAAAGGCCAAAAATCTCCGATGAGGTTTACTGATCGGGATATTGAAATATGCCTGTGATAAATCTATTTTAACCATGTAATCAAGATTATTTAGACACAGAGGAGTTCTATGGTGGTTTATCAACCGGAATTTTGGGGGCCGGAGGTAATTGTTGAGAACTCGTAGGTTAAAAATGGGCCTATTAGAACCATCAGGGTTTTACCTTAAAAACATTGGAGAGAGAAAGCCTGATTCGCTCGAGCACTTAACAATTGCCTTACAGGCTAGCATTTTATGAATTTTCACTGCCATATCTGAGGAAAATTTTACAAAAAGCCTGTTGCTGTTGTCAGAATTAAATGTTCTCAGGAGAGGATAGCGTACGAAGGGTATCCTGTACCCTGATAAAACTGAAATTATAGATTTCGGAGCGCCAAAAGAGTTCCAAGCTTCAAGATGTTTGCTTACCTGCCCCGCTTCGAAGTTATTAATCTCTTTAGGGCTTGGTTTTACCCTCATATCTAGGTTTTTTGTTACCAAACGTGGAACCTGTGTTAAAGGAAGCTTTCTTCGTTTGGCTCTGGGCTGGGCTTCGGTAATTTGGCCGTCTGTCGTTGAACCGCTTGTAATTCTGGCTCCTTTCATGTTTTGTGAGACAGTTTTGTTGTGCAGCTTAGATTTATTAACGGCAATAAGATGCTTTCTGATAGGAAAAAACTTGTGGATTCCACCATGTTCCTTAATTAGGTCCCCTAGCTGCGGCTCTGCGAATAAATGAGTATTCGACGGTGGGATGGCGTGTAGGAGTTCGTTCAGAGTTTTATTTATTGGCTTATACACCGATCTACGCTGCTGGATTATTTCTGCTCGTCTCCCGCAGGTGTACTGCAATAGGGAGTCAGATGTGTGACGGAATTCAAAATCTGTCGCAAGAAAGTTTTTGATCAAGTGTGTCTTAATTTCCAAGGGCGCAGCGTTATATACGTTCTGAAAATGCTTTCTTTGTTGAAGAATCCCATGAATAATGGCATCTAGGCAGGCATCCATTTTGTTCAAAAGGGCTACTGTTTGCCATATATGGGTAACGGTTGCTAACACGCTATTTACTATTAGACTAGTAAAAACCGGAGCGGCCTGGAATTGCTTCTGCACGTCGGCGTAACGAATATTTTGCCAAGAGGCTTCTCCGAGCCTTAGACAACGTGATCCCTGTTTTAGCAGAGCTTCTTCCGCGATTCCTATTTTACTTTCAGATTCTTTAGCACCTATCGAAGCAAAATCGAAGAAGTGGTCTTCTATGGGTTCTGCTGCCTGTAATTCAGCAGGTTCCTCTACCTCCTGTCCACCTAAACTGTCAGAGCGTAGGTGATCTGCCTTATGCGTTAACAGGTCAGTTAGATGCCTAGACAATGCTACAAGTTGTTCCAACAATCTGTTTTGCTGATCCATAAAAGTTTCAAGACCTTTTGTAACGGCGGCTTGGAACGGTTCCGGACTATGAAACCTCTTCCTTGCATTCCCGGTCGTGAATGCTGATGAGGCAACTGACGGGGACGATGGCTCGACAGAAGTTGTCGGAGCTTCAGCTCGAGTTTTAAGCGTTGCTGAAGCTGCCTGGCGTGAAAGTAGATGATTTTTAATATCCGACAGGTTTCGCATGAACCCGCTATAATCATCAGTAGGATGAATTTACTTCATCATGGCAAGTGGTGAATAGAGAGCCCTGCCAAGTAGCCAATTGAGAAGTATTATTTTGATCAATATGTACTTGCGTTCACTTAACGAAGTTAGAGAGCTTTTGCCAGGAGGACCGTTGGAATTGCAAACCAAAGGCGGTTCTCATCATCGGATGATATTTCATCACCAAACAGATCTTCGTATGAAGCTTCGCTGACCTCCCAGGACTTCTAGTCTTGAGGATAACATTCATCCAGGATGTCGATAACATTCTTATAGAACTGCTCCTGCTTGGAGGGTCCCACTTGACAACATCGCTGAGTGTTGTAGGACTCATGATCGAAAAGATACCAAAGTAAAGGTTGTCACTGGGGCCAAGAGATTTTTAAATCTAGAAAGTGCCGATTTGATGGCTGCTTAGCCGACATGACAGCTTTCTCACGATGTTCGCCTTAGTGCTAACCCTTAAGTCGGCTATGCAGTCGACATCGCAGCCGACAGTGCGGCTATACAGACGACAGCGTGGTGACGCAGCCGACAGTGCGGCTATACAGACGACAGCGCAGTGACGCAGCCGACAGTGCGGCTATACAGACGACAGCGCGGTGACGCAGCCGAAAGTGCGGCTATACAGACGACAGCGCGGTGACGCAGCTGACAGTGCGGCTATGCAGCCGACAGGTCGGCTATGCAGCTGACAGGGCGGCTATGCAGCTGACAGTGTCAGCTTCTTTTAAATGGTAATTTCTACAGCGAGTCTGCCGTCCAGAGAGCGGGCATTCGCACAAGCGTTGAATTGCACACGCTTTGTATGTAACGAATCTGCCGTCCGTAGAGCGGGCATTCGTAAAAGAGCACTGACCTTCACACATGTTCCCGAGGGAGACATGTGTAGAAAAAATTGATTAACGTTTTGATATATTACGCCAATCTATAAAAATATTCAAACTGTAAAAATTTAAAATATTTATAACCTATCTGACACTGCACTGTCAAAATTCAAAGACGTACTGACGAACATCCAACTAGCCAGCGATGTCGGCGTCGACCCGCAGCCGCGTCACGTGATCATACATAGACAATAGAGGTAGGAAACACACTGCAATCGCGCAAAATTCATGGAGGTAATCTCACAAGTGGGTCAAGCGAAGGCTCTAACACCTAAATAACATTGTTGTCGAAGCTATGGGAAGTTACCTACCAGAATCATTAGCACGAGTTTAATAACATTGTTGTCGAAGCTATGGGAAGTTACCTACCAGAATCATTAGCACGAGTTTAATAACATTGTTGTCGAAGCTATGGGAAGTTACCTACCAGAATCATTAGCACGAGTTTAATAACATTGTTGTCGAAGCTATGGGAAGTTACCTACCAGAATCATTAGCACGAGTTTAATAACATTGTTGTCGAAGCTATGGGAAGTTACCTACCAGAATCATTAGCACGAGTTTAATAACATTGTTGTCGAAGCTATGGGAAGTTACCTACCAGAATCATTAGCACGAGTTTAATAACATTGTTGTCGAAGCTATGGGAAGTTACCTACCAGAATCATTAGCACGAGTTTAATAACATTGTTGTCGAAGCTATGGGAAGTTACCTACCAGAATCATTAGCACGAGTTTAATAACATTGTTGTCGAAGCTATGGGAAGTTACTTACCAGAATCATTAGCACGAGTTTAATAACATTGTTGTCGAAGCTATGGGAAGTTACCTACAAGAATCATTAGCACGAGTTTAATAACATTGTTGTCGAAGCTATGGGAAGTTACCTACCAGAATCATTAGCACGAGTTTAATAACATTGTTGTCGAAGCTATGGGAAGTTACCTACCAGAATCATTAGCACGAGTTTAATAACATTGTTGTCGAAGCTATGGGAAGTTACCTACCAGAATCATTAGCACGAGTTTAATAACATTGTTGTCGAAGCTATGAGAAGTTACCTACCAGAATCATTAGCACGAGTTTAATAACATTGTTGTCGAAGCTATGGGAAGTTACCTACCAGAATCATTAGCACGAGTTTAATAACATTGTTGTCGAAGCTATGGGAAGTTACCTACCAGAATCCTTAGCACGAGTTTAATAACATTGTTGTCGAAGCTATGGGAAGTTACCTACCAGAATCATTAGCACGAGTTTAATAACATTGTTGTCGAAGCTATGGGAAGTTACCTACCAGAATCATTAGCACGAGTTTAATAACATTGGTGTCGAAGCTATGGGAAGTTACCTACCAGAATCATTAGCACGAGTTTAATAACATTGTTGTCGAAGCTATGGGAAGTTACCTACCAGAATCATTAGCACGAGTTTAATAACATTGTTGTCGAAGCTATGGGAAGTTACCAGAATCATTAGCACGAGTTTCTATAGCTATAGAATCAAACTGAGAGTTTGATAGAATTATGTTACTTTGACTGACGGGTCGAGCAGATATTAAGCGGAAACCTCTGCGTTTAACAATGCATTACCTCATAGGTCACGTCCACCTAGGACGCCCTATGTGGCATTGCACTGCACCCGCCACCCATAAAGATGAAAAGTCTCATGTGCCTGTAATTTCACCGGAAATCATAACCTTCAAGCCGGAACACAGCAATGCGAGCACTACAGCTTTGCGGCAGAAATAGATATGGTGGTAGTATTTCCCCGGGTGAACTCCTTCACAAAAAAGCTCTACTACTACTAAAAAATATGAAATACTTCAGTCCACGGCTTCGCTGTTTTACCCGGATAAAAGTAGCCTGTATAGCTCAATCCAGGTCATAATCTATCTTCGCAGGTACTAATAGCTAACTAATCTTGGTACTTGGTGCTCACGGCTAGGATTACCACTATTTATCTTTTTACAAGCTTTTATTTAACTTGCAATAATAAATAAATACTAATAATAATAATAAATAATGCTGGACATTTTAAAGAAAAGAAAGAAAGAGTATTTATTTGTGTCAACAACATGAGTACAACAATATTGCACACTAAAAGACACACACACACACAGAAACAAAGAAAAATAAAACTAATTTGTGCCTCTTAGTACTAGCCATGCATCACTGACACAAATTGGCGTCCAGCTCAGCATTTGTTGTGTTGTAGCAGCACAACGCTGATCTTCCGCTGAAACCATCTGAGTGAAAAACACGGATGTCTGCTTCACAATAAATAATTATACATAATTAATGAACAAATTATAACAATGAAATATATAATAAAATAAAAGACGTGATTATTAATATTGTACGTTAAGTTAGGATGTGGGTAGACGTAAAAATAGTATTATATCAAAAATCGGTAACGGTAACGGGAAAAAGAAATACTGAAAAGACCCAGTGCAAAAATATATACATATATTTGGCTAAAACGTGCATGAAAAACCAAAGTTTTAAAGTGATAGGGACAAATGGAAGATAAAAAACGAACAAAGGAGTATAGGGATCAAGAGAAATAGCAAAACTTATTACTTATTTTACACAACATTATCTAGCCCCAAGCTAAGCAGAGCTTGTGTTATGGGTACTGAACTGGGTAGACAACTGATATACTTAATACAATATATAACATAGATATATATTTTTTATTATACATAGAAAATACCCAGAACACCCTGAACAAATATCTGCATATCGCACAAATATTTGTTCCGAGGCGGGAATCGACCCCGCAACCTCCGGCGTCGCAGGCGAACGTTCGCCCGCCCCACCACACAGGTCGCAATGTATGTAGTTTGCCCGTGTGGAATCTTGCAACTGAATTTAAAGCAGTTATCCTCAACTGATTGAGATGATATTTGGCCGAGTTCCGATGACAATGCAATATTATGGTAACAGCAAGCTGATCTAATGACGGAGACGGAAGATGGACAACGGAACTTCTCGAGGGATAACAGTAGACTGGCCGTGTTTAGGCTCATTTTGATCTGCACACGGTTACGATCACTAATTTTATAAAAGCTTGTATTCAAAAATATATTTTTAACAAAGAACTTAAATAAAGTGTTTTCTTTCTTTTTATATATCTTGGTACTCACGGCACAGAATAAATAATTGTTGCTCACGGCTAGAATTACCTACGTTCTATTTATCTTCGGTAACTTTATATTTTTCTAGCATCACTCTCCTACAAAGTGGGCAGACAGATGCTTTCGCTAGCGGAAGGCATGCCCAACGAGGACGCGTTCCCTTACACCAAGATGACAGTGGAGACGAGGGATGGCGGGACCCTGGTGTTAGAGGGGCAAGAGCTTGGGAAGGCATTGCAGTATGTGCCGTCACAGGGGTGAGTATCACCTTAGGACTGCAGACTAAGATAGACTTCGTAGCATCGTCATTGGTGTGTTATGGCCGCTATAGACGTTCATATGATCAAACAGGCTGGTTCAAACAGTTTTATCAAATTGGCATGAATGAGTAATCAAATGGCTTGAAGAAATATGTATTATCATATTTTTATTTGAATCAAAAGTTAGATTAAAAATTTGAGCGTGTGTTGCTAGCGCTCCGTTGTTGCTACGGAAGTGTTCCTATGACGTGTTGCATTGCATAATGTCGAACTGCGATGTATTAGAAGAATTCTTACAAATATATCAAAATGAATCCTGTTTATGGAACATAAAATATAAAGATTACCTTAGCAGAGATAAGCGGAATGCTGCTTATTATAAACTAATAGAAATAAGGAAATAAAAAAAAGCTTATTCGTGACTACACAACAAAGACACACACCAACAAAAAAAAATAGGATATAGACTGACCTTGTTTAGGATATATGCTCATTGCTGTTGTTGTTTCGTATGAGGTAGTGCTCATGGTAGGCCTCTGTGATCATTGTGATCAGCATACGGTTCCAATACCTAATATTATAAAATATTGTATTGCGGATAAATTCCTTGCTTCAAAGTCAGTTTTTTTTCGATACGAATTATTGTTAATTAGTGATTATTTTATTTTAATATTCCATCATCACTTTTCATAATCATAATCATAATCATTTATTTGGTAAGATATTACACGTACACATTACTATACTGCAGTATAGAGGACAATATAAATTAACAATCAGTAAATAATATATAAAATACCAATAATAATTGAACAATAAAATAATAATAATATTCAATTATCAGTCATTAGGAAACTAAAAATTAAAATTGCATTATTATAAATTAAATCAAAATATTACGAGAAAATAAAAATAGTAAATTGTATGTCAGAAAGTTATCAAGTTATGTCAATGAACTCCTCATAACTGTAGAAGGTGTTGCTTATGAGCCAGTGGTTCAGTTTATATTTAAACGCGCTAAGACTAGCCGGCTCAGTTACACTACTATAGGTAGCCTATTGTATTCTGTCGGCCCCATTACGTGAGTTAGCTTACCTGACTTAGCCAGAGTGCGGGACACGGTGGTAAGCCTATCAGCTCGTCGGGTATTGTGCGAATGCCAATCTCTGTACTGTTTTTCAGGCTGCCCTCCCTCCTCAGCGAGCTGCGATCCTTTCAGCAGGATCTTCACAAGCCGCCCGCCCTCCCACGAGATGTCCTCGTCACGAATGGGGGTCAGCATGGAATCTACCAGTGCGTAGACCTACTGCTGGAGCCAGGAGACCCTATTCTAACCACGCAGTACGCTTACACCGGACTGCATAGCACGGTAAGGCAAATATGATCAATGGGCATTTTTTGTAGTACAATGCCTGGTAATCCCTTAGTGGGCTTTTACGGCATCCACGGGAGTAGATGGAGCGGTCTATTCTTGGGCCGGACACACCACGGCACAGTTATGTTATTTTGTAATTTTTAGGGTTCCGTACCCAAAGGGCAAAACGGGACCCTATTACTAAGGCTCGGCTGTCCGTCTGTCTGTCTGTCTTTCTGTCAGTCCGTCTGTCACCAGGCTGTATCTCATGAACCGTGATAGTTCGACATATTAAATTTTCACAGATGGGCACGTCCTAGGTGGACGTGACCGATTAGGTAATGCACTGTTCATAGGCAGAGGGTACCACCTAACATCAGGTGGGCCATCTGCTTGATCCGTCATTCCAAGGTGTATAAAAATAAATAAAAAATAACATAACTGTGTCGTGGTTGTGTCCGGCCCACGAATATAACCCTCCATCTCCTCCCGTGGATGTCGTAGAAGCCGAGTAAGGGATTACCAGATTCGTTGGTATAACATTTGTCCTAGCTGCTTATTTAAGGAATGTGTTATTACTGGAAGAAAGTGTTAGTAGAGTCAGTCGTGGGACGCAATGGCGGCGATGAGCTCACCACCACAGATTATTTAGTAGTTACCACCACTTATTGTCACGTCTATATTCCACGATGGCGTAACCCACTGTGAAAAGAGGCCCATTTTGAGGCTCTACCTACCCCTTCGGAAAACAGGCGTGTGTGCCTATGTATGTATATATACATACAAATCCTTGCTCGTTTAATACTAGATAAAGGATAGGACATTTTATTAACCAAAAAAAACTAGTGAGTCCTTACAAAGCTGTTGGTATTTTGCAGTACATGGTGTGTTAAGTTTTCCCTACCTGCAAGTTAATGTTAAGCCAAGTAACTAAACACTACAAGTAAGTAACTAAAGCCGGGTTTACAGCTAAGTAGACGTGGGTAACTCGGGTCGGAGCCGGCTCGGCGGTTCAGATCACGGGGCAACAGCTCGAGCACTTTTAAAGCAGCTCAAACAGCTCAAACAGCTCAAGCAGCTCAACAGCTCAACTCGAACCGTCCGACCGAACCGCAATATATTCATCTGTGCGCGAGCGACAACCGGGAGCCATTGGAAATACGATAGCGACTGAATAGATTTGAGTTTTATCTATTCCGGGATAAGGTCCATATTGGAAAAGCTGAGCCGTTTGATCTGTTTTGTGCTAATATGTTTTGCGTTTTATCAAAAAAGTTATAGGGTCTACTCTATATTAGAAAAACAGCCGTTCGAGCTGTTTAGCTGGGTGAGTACGAATAGTAGCTGAGCTAAGCTAGTAAGTAATTTCATAATAATCAGGATACAAGTCTCGCGACTGCTATCCTATCAAAAACTTGTATGTATGTATGTGTTAGGTTATAAACCTAAGTTATGTATGTTAGAGGCGCGTTTTAAACTAGGCGAACGCAATCTTTAACCAAAACGCTTTGATAGCGCGTTCTAGAAACTAACCGGATTTACTAGCGCCATCTAGTTGCAAAATTGGAACTAAAAGGTATTTCACTTTTGATGAAAGGTTATATTTTTTTAGAAGACTAACAGCTCGCTCCCGGCTTCATTCGCGTGGTGCCGTTTTTTTCAGTAATCTTCTCCTGGCGTTTGACATCGTCTTACTAAGTCTCATCGCTTTAGGCGTAGGAATGTATAAGCTATACCACTTATCTAGTGTTCATATTTCGAATGTATAAGCTATACCACTTATCTAGTGTTCATATTTCGAATATTTCATGTTCGAATACCGACAATAGTTGTATTAGCAATATAATACAACTATAATAGACCCCAAACTGCAATTGTTCAAGCCTGAACATGCATTTCTACCACCACGCGAGCGAGGTCGGTGGTATCAGCAGTTACCGCATGTCTACCAGCAAGTCTCAACCTAAGCAGAACGTGGCCAGATGGAATAGGCAAACTAGAGTTAGTGTGTGTTAGACCTTGCAGATAAGAGTTTTTTAATTTTTTTGTATGCTACTTAGAATGACGGAACAAGCAGATGGCCCACTTGATGATAAGCAGTATCCTCTGCCTATGAACAGTGCATTACCTCATAGGTCACATCCACCTAGGAAGCGCCCTATGTGGCATTGCACTGCACCCGCCACCCTGAGGCATTAAGATGAAAAATCTCATGTGCCTGTAATTTCATCGGCAGCCATACCCTTCAAACCGGAACACAGCAATGCCAGCACTACTGCTTTGCAGCAGTAATAGGTATGGTGGTAGTACTTCCACGGATGAACTCTTTCACAAAAAAGGTCTACTACTACCACATAATGAATATTACTATACTACTAAGAGCATAAATAAGTGTTAATTATGAATATACCGTGGTGTGTCCGGCCTAAGAATAGACCCCTCCGTCTCCTCCCGTGGATGTCGTAAAAGCCTACTAAGGGATTACCCGGACTTGTTGATAAGATTCGTTGGTATAAGATATGTCCTGGTTGCTGGATAATTGTAGAATGTGTTATTACTGGAAGAAAGTGTTAGGTGAGTCAGTCGTGGGAAGCAATGGCGGCGATGAGCTCACCACTTGTCACGTCTATATCCCACGATGGAGCAACCCACAGTGAAAAGAGGCCCATTGAGGCTCTGCCTACCCCTTCGGGGAAAGAGGCGTGTGTCTATGTATGTATGTATGTATGAATATACATAATCCGTACGTACATAATCTATAAAAACAGCAAAAAAAACACGTTTTTGTATGGGAGCCCCCTTAAATATTTATTTTATTCTGTTTTTTAGTATTTGTTGTTATAGCGGCAACAGCAAGACATCATTTGTGAAAATTTCAACTGTCTAACTATCAAGGTTCATGAGATACAGCCTGGTGACAGACCGACGGATAGCAGAGCCTTAGTAATAGGGTCACCCTTTGGGTACGGAACCCTAAAAAAAAGCTAAATTGAACCTTTCTTATTTTCAGCTAAAACCCTACAGCCCTGAAATGCTAGAGCTACCTGAAGACGGAGATGGCCTCATCCCAGAAGCCCTGGATTCTCTCCTAGGAGAACGTCTGAAGAGGGCCCTCAAAATGCCCAAAGTACTCTACATAATACCCACAGGGAACAACCCAACGGGAACAGTGGTACCTGAAGAGAGAAGGAGACAGATATACGAACTCGCTTGCAGATATGACTTCCTAATTTTGGAAGACGATCCTTACATGTTTTTAAATTACAGTGGGGTACGTTTTAACCTTAGAATACACTAAAGCCCTCAAGTACTCATATGGATGCTGCTACCCATCCCTCATGCCATCCACGGGAGGAGACAGATGGGTCCACTCCTAGGCCGAAAATACGACACCTGACACAATATTGGTCACATATATAGTAAAACCGTGGCCGTTTTACTAAAAATTAGGTAAACAATTTTCACGAATTTGAAACGTCACGCAATTCACTTCCATTTCATTTCACTACACTTGTGCTCTAAAGACGAGCTACATTGGTTAAAATTTCACCAAAATTACACAAAATAACTCAAAAAAACACTAGGAAATAAAATAAAATAAAAGTAGACGACGTCTCCCTTAGAAAATAGCGGCAAGAGTCCAAAACTCTACTTCTATTATATGTGTCATATTAGCTTCCAGAACTGACAACATACATAAATACACACGCCTTTAGGGGTAGGCAGAGCCTCAATGGGCCTCTTTTCACAGTGGGTTGCACCATCGTGGAATATACACGTGACAAGTGGTGAGCTCATCGCCGCCATTGCTTCCCACGACTGACTCTGCTAACGCTTTCTGCCAGTAATAACACATTCCATAATAAGCTAGCAGCCAGGACAAATCTTATAACAACGAATCATATCAACAAATCCGGCTAATCCCTTAGTCGGCGTCCGTTACGACATCCACGGGAGGAGACAGAGAGGTCTTTTTTTCGGTAGGCCACACCACGGCACGGTAGATCTTGTAATACAGATCTAAGCGTGTTTTTCTACCAATGGAACAGCTTTATTAAACGACCTCTGGCGCGGCGGGCGAAGGTTCGCCTGTGACGCAGGAGGTTACGGGTTCGATTCCCGCCTTGGAACAAATATTTGTACGATCTGCAAATATTTGTTCAGGGTGTTCTGGATATTTTCTATGTATAATAAAAAGTATCTATCTACGTAATGTATTGTATTAAGTATATCAGTTATCTAGTACCCATAACACAAGCTCTGCCTTGGGGCTAGATAATGTTGTGTGAACTGTCCAGCATTAATTATTTAAAACATTTTACACCCTATTTATTTGTCTCCCTCTCACTTTCAGAAGCAAGTACCTTCCTTCCTCTCTCTCGATGTGTGTGGGAGAGTGATTCGCCTGGACTCCATTTCCAAGGTCATCAGCTCAGGGCTGAGGGGAGGATGGGTCACGGCGCCCAAAGTATTGCTAGAAAGATTGGAATTGCATTCACAGGCAGAATTGCTGCACAGCTGTACTCTTGCACAGGTAAGCCTAGAATTAAGGCAAGCTATTCATTCTAAGAATTCTCAAGAATCAGGCAACAAAGACGGCAAGGCTTGCCGTGTTTGTTGCCTTTAAGATGCTATGCTAAAGTTTTGGAGTCGTTGCGTTACACGCTCACTCAGTAACAGTAAAGGTTTTTTTTTTTTTTTCTTTATAATTGGCGCCGCACGGCTTGTGCATTTGCCATTTTCAAGTATCTGTATTTTCACTATATTGTATTTTCAATATATTTTGCAACGTTATACTCCTTCCAAGTCGTCAAAGTCACAGTCAAGTCATATTTTAGTAAAACGGTGGCCAATTTTACTAAAACTTTGGTAGACAATTTCCACCAATTTCAAAAGTCACGCAATTCTCTTCCATTTCATTTCACTACACTTGTGCTTTTTAAACGAGCTACATTAGTTAAAATGCCACCAAAATAACACAAAATTACTCAAGAAAACACTAGGAAAATAAATAAAATAAAAGTAGACAACGTCTCTTTTCGAAAATGGCGGGAAGAGTCTCCAACAATAAAGGTTACAAACTTGATGTTAATACAGTAATTACTTGAGGATGTAATCTAAACAAATCATAGACTAGAAACACGATTGGTGAAACTTTTCTCATTAGCTTTTTTTTAAATTGGCCCCCCTTAAACCCGTTTTAGGTCCCTCCTCCGGCTAGAGAAAATATTAAGCGTTAATTTGTGTACTATTCCATTGGTAATCACATTACTTAGATTAATTGTAGATCATTTATTTTTATATTTGCTACTTTAGAAGCAAAACGAAGTTCTATCATTTATCTCTTACGTACTACTACTTCTTATTTTCTTCGAAGGCTTACGTTAGTTACTTCCGAGCTGAAAAAATCTATACCTCGTCTCTTCCCGGGTTCAAGTGAGCACGGGTTGAAATGGGCGGAGTCTAGCAAGAAAACAATAACTGCATGACAGTGACAGCGCTATTGCTCACTTGAACCCGGGAAGAGATGAGGTATATATTTCTGCCGCTCGGAAGTAACTGACGTAAGCGACAAATGATAAAATTTCGTTTTGCTTCTAAAGTAGCTAATATAAAAAAAAACTCTACTATTAATCTAAGTAATGTGATAACCTACTGAATAGTATAAACATTTACGCTTAATATTTTCTCTAGTCGAAGGAGGGACCGAAAACGGGTTTTAGGAGGGCCAATTTTAAAAAATAAAGCTTTCGAGAAAAGTTTCACAAATTGTGTTTCTAGCCTATGATTTATTTAGATTCCATCCTCAAATAATTATTATATTAACATCAAGTTTGTAAACTTTACTGTTACTGAGTGAGCATGTAACGTAACGACTCCAAAATTTTAACATGTCGTCTTAACTAAGGTCATCGACATAGCTCAGAGAATTATCAAGCTGAAATGGCAATGGGCTGGGCATATATGCCGAAGAACCGACAACCGCTGGGGTGAACGTGTTCTAGAGTGGAGACCACGTCTTGGTAAACGTAGTGTGGAGCGCCCACTGGCTAAGTGGAGCGAGGATCTGCGTAAGGCGGCTGGTAGAAAGTGGATGGGAAGAGCTGGAAATCGGTCTAAATGGCGCGCATTGGGAGAGTCCTACACTGAAAAAAATAATATCCAACTGTTTGCAAAAAGTGCACAGTTAAAATTTACACAGTTGCTACAACATATTTTTCATTGAGATCTAATTAATTTACACCGTTGGGGCAACTGCAAAAAAACAGTTAGGAAGCAAACAGTAAATATATATGTATAAACAGTTACAGGAACTTTTTGGTCAATAATAACAACGTATCCTGGCAGTAATTTAAATTTCAACGGTTAAACATCAGTCCGGATAAGACAGTAAAATTAACTGTTTTACTTTAACTGTTTTTTGTCAGTTATGCTAACGTGTTTAATGTGTTGGCTCCATTTTAACCTCGCAGAACGGTAGCTTTTATCGGTTTTCGGGTTACTCGAACTGGTTTTTTTTTTCAGTGTATGTCCAGCAGTGGACTGATATAGGCTGATGATGATGATAATCATTAACAGCCACCGCGTTGCGTGACGCAACGAAGTCCATCGCAGGCGTGATCTAAAATCTTGTAGGTTCGTCCATTTCAATGTGAAAGAAAGGCACTGTGAAAAATGAGAGCCAGTGAAAGTTTTTCCCTTGGTTGAAATTCGGAAAATACCGTTACTTACTTGCGAAACGGCAGTAAATGCACAAAATATTCATAAAACTTGTTACAGGACGTACGTGTTTTTGAGAAAGCTTTAAAAGTTTGTGACAAAAATGTCTGTCATTTAGAATCTACATAATAATATGAGCGAGGTCCATAAGGCTTTTTTTACTTTTACAGATTATAAGTACATTATGAACATCCAAAGTTCAGGTAAAATTGTGCAAATAAGCTGATTTTTGAAGGCTTATACAGAATATAGTAGTAAAAAAAAAAAAATATCTTGTATGCATATAGGTTCGCGGTTTTTTTTTTTACTACTATATTCTGTATAAGGTTTCAAAAATCAGCAGCAATGATATGTATTACTTACTTATCTGATAAGTACATAGTTGTTTAAAACATCTAATGAAGAAATTGTTACAACTTCATAATCACGTACGAGCAGAGCACGAGCGTTTGTATGGAAAGTATGTCGTGCAGCCTGCTCTTAAGCCTCGCCTTTTTGATATATTTCAGGTCCTTATCCTGCACCTCGTATCGAACCGCAAGACTCTACACAGCCACCTGCATGCGGCCAGAGAGCTGTACCGCCGCCGCCGCGACGCGCTGTACGCCGCTCTGAGCGAAGTGAGGGAGCTCACTCAGTGCCCACTGCCCAGCGCTGGGCTGTTCTTCTCGGCAAGGGTGCACGGCGTGGATGACGTTTATAATATGGTGAGTTACGGCTCGCTACGCTCTACATTTAGAAATCTACACTCGGTTAGAGAAGCTCGTTTTGGTGGCATGTTAATTTATCATAAAATAGTGGTGTCGGGATAAAAAGCAGTCATTCCCCCTACTCCGACCATACCCCCCTCCCCTGAATCTATCCACACACCAAGTCAAGTACCATCAAAATAGAAGAATTGTTTGTAATATGTTTTTTTATATAAATGCTGAAATTATAGATAGGTAGCGTTTTGGTGTTCTAACCATAGACGTAGAATTTTTTCACTACGCTAAATAGACCAACGAAGCGTGGGAGAGAGAAGTCATTTTTAAATGTACCCCGTGCAAGAAGAAAAGTGACAGCAACAATGTATTGAATGTGACATGTTTTGCTTGAGTATATGCGCATACCGGACGGTCTCTTGTGCAGTTTAACTAATTTTGTAATTATTTTAGTAATCTTACTATTAAATAACAAATATTACTTTGTATGACAATGGTGTCGTGTTCAGTTTGTGACTGTGAAGATACAAGACGTAATTATCCGGGAAAATACACGTTTCACAGGTAAATAAGAGATTATTGGTAGTTCGATTGTATTGCTTATTTTATCAATTCTGCTTTAGTAAATGGCCTAAAAACCAGTTTCATTCGTAGATTAGGACTTTCCCTTATATTTTTTATTAATATTTCGTTGCTGCACCTATAAATAAACAATATTTTATGTAAAATATAAAAATGTTTGTTTACGATAGGGCTTGACCAAGTGATGACGTCAGAAATATCGATAGTCCTGTTGCAGTCTATATCGTTGTATAATGCGCATCATGTAAAAAGAACGCTGGCGGTCAAGCTTCTTCAGGCGTTCCAGCGTTCTTTTTAAGAGATTACTTACTTTCTACTTATTTAAGAGATGTATACCTATACATTGAATGAGTGCCTACCTAGTTTACTACAAATAATGTACAATTATAGTACGCGTCATGTAAAAAGAACGCTGGAACGCCTGTAGAAGCTTGACCACCAGTGTTCTTTTTACATGACGCGCACTATACCTACCTATAAATTAAATTTTTGTCCATCCTAGAATGGAGGTTTACTTTGTTTGGAGTAAATATATGTGCTCTGTTAACATTTTATTGTTTTTTTTAAAAATCTATAATAACCAGGTGGACATTGAGGTGTGTGTTTTTGTATTGACTATTGAAAAGGTAACTTTAAAGCACCACGGGTGTTTTTATTGCAGTTTGTGTAGTAGATATTTTGGAGTAAATATTTACGTTGTTGATTATTACACACGCCTTTTTCCCCGAAAGGGTATATTTATTTTTTATTTTTATAAATAAATATTGTTTATTTCTGCTTAATAAAATAATAGGTAACAAATTAAATTTAAATATACCCCAAAAATTCCGTTCCCGCGGGACTCAAACCTGCACCCTCGCCTGTCATCAGCGATGCCTTTACTTTCGAACTTTGAACAGAAGGTTTTCAATGAAACACCTGTATATACAGCACTATCAACTTGGCGCTATAGCCGAGTTGATAGTGCCCACAAATTTCGTCTCCAGCGTCATAGTTCGATCTATGGGTAAATTGTTTAAGGCATCGCCGATGACAGGCGAAGGTGCGGGTTCGAGTCCCGCTAGAACGGAATTTTTGGGTTAGATTTAAATTTAATGTTATCCATAAAGCGTGGTTTACACTTGAAAAATAATAAACTTTGGGGTAACAAATTGTATATAGATAAAGTAACAGAGTGAAAAATTATATGGGCGTAGCACGGCTGATATAAAATGTTTTTGTGCTTTCATATTTCCAAGTAATCCTTTGCTACGAGAAAAATGGTTATCGGTTATAAGAAGAGTGGGATAGACTCAAATTTGAACTCCACTAGGTACATGCAGCAAACATTTTAATTTTAAATTTAAAAGGGAAACTCTAAGATCCCACCTATAAAAAAAACCGTAATATTTAGGGGTCAATAAATAATAAAGGTTTATTTATTAACTGTATTCAAAATTGGAATAAGAACCTTATTCTCTTTATGACGTGAAATCTGCCAAACTGTGTTATTCATGAAAGACTTAATCTGCATTAAGATGTATTTATCTACCATACACATCACGGACAGATGATGAATTCTATCGACAATGTAAAAGTGTTGGTCGAGGACAACACTATTTTTAACTCAGACATAGACTTTCACCAACACGTGCACATATTTTTTTTGGTTCCATCTTCGATCTCTGATTGTAGATCTAGTACATATACTAAATCTATGGTTCTAACTGTAAGCTACCTATCAATTATAGATAGGTAGCGTTTTGGTGTTCTAACTGTAAGCTACCTATCAATTATAGATAGGTAGCGTTTTGGTGTTCTAACTGTAAGCTACCTATCAATTATAGATAGGTAGCGTTTTGGTGTTCTAACTGTAAGCTACCTATCAATTATAGATAGGTAGCGTTTTGGTGTTCTAACTGTAAGCTACCTATCAATTATAGATAGGTAGCGTTTTGGTGTTCTAACTGTAAGCTACCTATCAATTATAGATAGGTAGCGTTTTGGTGTTCTAACTGTAAGCTACCTATCAATTATAGATAGGTAGCGTTTTGGTGTTCTAACTGTAAGCTACCTATCAATTATAGATAGGTAGCGTTTTGGTGTTCTAACTGTAAGCTACCTATCAATTATAGATAGGTAGCGTTTTGGTGTTCTAACTGTAAGCTACCTATCAATTTTCATAAATAAATGTCTTAATGTCTAAATGTTTACCTTATTCAGGATACCTAGCTTCATGGAAGCAGTTTTTGCCTTAGACTCGAGAGCCAAAGTTAAGAGTAGGCGTGAGTGAAACGCCTAAAGAGCTCGAGGTGATCTCCTATAGCTACAGGTAGATCTCGGAAGACAGGAACTTGGAGAAACTGACTTTTTTACTACTGGTTTTGCTACTAAACCAACAAAGATTACGTTTTTCATCGCAAAAAAATTGTATTACAAGGACAATCCTCAATTTTCGACTTTTCCCTGCAGTTTTTGCACAAAATATACAAATACCTTTCTAACCGACTTCTAAAAACATTTATCTACTGAGATGAAATAGTTAAATGATTAGAAAAGTTAGACCTGCAACGTCGTTCAAATTCCTAGAAACGGGAGGTCAACAAAATTGTTTTTTGTTTTTTAGAGTACAAGTTTCGAAATTCTTCAATTTTAGACTTTTCCCAGTATTTGTGTTATAAAAGCGGCACACTTACCAAATTTCAGCGTTGTAGGATTAGTGGAAGTACCCTAGAGGTTTTTTTTTTCCTTTTTTTTTTGTTATTTTATCCACACCTTTTTCTGAAAAGACAGACCAGACGCGTCTTTATGAATACAGGCATAAGCATCGTCTGGAGCTATCTACTTCAAAATTAGTGATGCACAGTTCCGGACCGAACGCAATGTCTGCTAAAGTATATAATAAAATACCGGACGATTTAAAGGATGTAAATGATTATAAATTTATAAGAATTATTAAACAAGTATTAGTTGTTTTTTTTTATTATAGCCTTCACGAGTTTTTCAATGATAATACATTCATGAACTAACAATTCTAACAACTTTAAAATCTATTTGACATGTAATTAATTAATTGTGTCCTATTTGAATTATATTGAATGTATCCAATAAGCGAATATATAATATTAAACTAACAAAAACGTATATAGGTACTAAACACGCAGCGCCCTTGCAGGGTGATGTACTTTACATTGAGCTACGTAATTACATCTAAGCTTGAAACTATGTACATTAAGCATGAATAAATGAAATGTTTTTTTTTGATTTACCCTAATATCTCAAATCTAAATAATTTAAAAAATTATAAAAATATTTTTGAATTGTCGAAGCTTTCATATGACAATCTGATATACTCACTTTTATTTTTTTACCCCCTCTTGACCCCAATATATCAACAACCCCCTGACCGATATAGCTCATAACCTTACCAACAAATTGTACTATCTAACCCCCAATCAAATTTGTATGCTCGGACAAACATACATACATACATACAAACGCAGATTCTTCCAAGTTGACTCAGAAAACTCGCTTCGCTCGTTCAAATATATTGTTTGTAATATGTATCTCCTATAATGAATTTCTGCTCTCCTGGTACTTCGAAAGATACACAAAGGAAAAACAAATCCCCACCACAAACCCCCTACTGTCCGCACACCAAATACCATCAAAATAGGCTGAAGCAGTTCCTCCCAACATCCCCCTATCCCCACACCCCCAGCTAATGTGAACAATCTTTTTAAGTAGGTTAGTTTTGAGTTTATCCATTACAAACAAACAAAGAAAAAAGTATTATCTCTAATATTAGTGTAGGATAACAAGTAATATTAAAATCTGACAACTTTCAGTTTGATGATTTTTCTGGATTTTTCAAATAATCCAGACAGATAGGTTAAAGTTTACTTCAATTAGATTTTTCAAATATTTATCTACTCTCATATCGTAAAATTCGAATTATAAACTTCAAAATGCGTTTATAGCACTTTATTATACACAATACCGAAATTTAAAATCATACACTTTTTCTCTAAGTAAATAACTTTTTTTCCATTGTACGTAGTTCAGCGGCCAGACGTAGCGAAAATTATATGTCTATGGGCCAGACCAAGGAGGATTCATACTCTTTTCCGTTTTTAGGGTTCCGTAACCAAAAATTACGGAACCCTTATAGATTCGTCATGTCTGATTGTCTAGCTGATGTGAAGTGGTCACCGTCGCTTATAGACACCGGCAACACCCAGGGTATTGTCGATGCGCTGCCTACCCTGAAGGAATTTATGAACATTTTTCTTGAAGCGACACATGTCGTAACCAAGCGGGAAAACCTTTGATGGAAGCTCATTCCATAGTTTGTAGGTATGGGGAATAAATGATCTCGAGAAACGAGTCGTTCGAGAAACCCAGGGATCTATGATGTGCGGATGAGCCTTGTCACGGTGCCGGGAAGAGCGATGGTAAAATCTCGATGCCGGGATAAGATCGAAAAGCTCGTCGGAACATTCCCCGTTGCAGAGGCGGTAGAACACGCAAAGAGATCCGATGGCTCTGCGTTGGCTAAGCGGTTCTAGAGTATCAGAGAGCTTTGGGTCGCCGATGATTCTAATGGCTCTTCTCTGTAGGGAATCAAAACGAAGCAGCTGGTACTTGGGTGCCCCATGCCAAAGATGGGAACAGTATTCTACGTGCGGCCTAACTTGTGCTTTGTAAAGCAATAGCCGTTGATTCGGCGTAAAATACTGTTTAGCACGGTTTAGCACTCCAAGCTTTTTGGAAATCAGTGCAGCTTTTGCTTCAAGATGACTCCCATATTGGCCATATTGGACCTCATTAGATATCTCGACCCCAAGAATCCCAATATGTGTAATAATAATGTGCTTTGTTATTCAAATAAATGTTTTATTGCTTGAGTGTAGATACAGTAGTGCATGAAACTGCACATAACTAGGTACCTACCTACCTATTAAAACACTTTCCCGGACTTTTTAATAAGATTTGTCCTGGCTGCTAGCTTATTATGGAATGTGTTATTACTGAAAGAAAGCGTTAGCCGAGTCAGTCGTGGGAGGCAATGGCGGCGATGAGCTCACCACTTGTCTTGACTTCCACGACAACCAACCAACCCACTGTGAAAAGAGGCACATTGAGGCTCTGCCTACCCGCCCCTTCGGGGAAAATGGCGTGTGTCTATGTAGGTATAAAGTAAAGTAAAGTAAAGTTTATTAAATTGGTCCAAAAAAATATGAAACAAGTGTTTTACAAAAATTGTCTAAAACTAATTAAGTACTATGTACGTACTAAATAAGCTGTAACAGTAAGTTGTAAGTTGACAAACATTTGTTAGTGCACTAGCTCCCACCTTAGGAAAACCTGTGTTGTGGGTAGCTAGTTCTCTTTCGTAGTGCGACAATTGTGTTCGCAACTGAGGAGAACGTACGCTAAATAATATTGCTACAGTTGCGAAGTAAAAAAAAAACAAATAACAAAACATATTCCAGATTTGTGAAACAAAATAAAAATTCAAATGTATGGTAAGTTTGTGAATACACTAACAAACAGTAATTGGGTAAGCAAATTGAGTTTGAATTTTTATCAAAAACATAAAATAATTAAAATTAGAGAAAATATAGTTAAAAAAAAAAATGATATAAAAGGAAACTATAACCAGTAGGTGAATAAAAAAATAAAATAATTATAAAGTATTTCGGCGAGATTGAGTATTAGTTATGATGTGATAATCACGTCATACGATAGTGTGTGTGTGTGTGTGTATGTGTGTGTAGGAGTGTGTGTGTGTATGTGTGTAAGTGAATAAGAGTAGGTAAAGCGTTAGAAAAACAAAAAAAAAAATACTTAGGGTTACGTGGGTCATTTACGTTATTAAAGATAGTAGTTCCTCCGTTTCGCTGTAAGTACGAGTCATCAGCCAGTCAGTCAATACCTTTCTACACTTGTTTCTAGGAAATTTTAATAAGTTTAGGACGTTGTTCATTTTGGAATAAATGTAAGGACCCAATAAACTATAACATCTTTGACCGAACCTGGTTCGCATTTTGGGGGTCTTCCATACTAACCTTCGATTGCCATAGGTGTTGCTTATGGCTTCTAGTGCATTCTTGTGAAATTTTAATGTAGTGTTTACTAAGTAAAGTTGTCTAACCGTGAGATGCTTGGCGTCTTTGTATAAGGTTTCCGTGGGGTACCGGTAGGGTTTTTTATAAGCGACTTTTAGAACTGCACGCTGGGCTCGTTCAAGTTGTAGCATGTGAGTTTTGCAGGCTGAGCCCCAAGCAGACACGCAGTACGTCAACTGTTAGTAAATCAGCACAGGATCTTAACTGTTTCATAATATATAGCAACTTCCTTAGTCTAGAACGAAGAGCTGCAATTTGTTTTGTCCACGACAGGTGTTCGTCTATAAGTACGCCTAAATACTTGATCGTGTCAACTTTGTCTAACGTAGGACAGGTGCATTTTGTATTTTTAATAGACTATGACCGTTATGCAGTTGTATCTGTAGGGAAGATTCAGGTGATGTACTCTTTGTGATGCTGAATGGTGTGTATTTGTTTTTTTCTGTATTCAAGGTTAACAAGTTATGCTGTAGCCATTCAGAAATCATTGATAAGCCAGATTGTGCAGACTGTGAGACTTCGCTCCATGAATCCCCGTAAAAAACTATATGTATGTATGTAAAACACTCGTGTGATTAAACTCAAAGGTAAAGCGTTACTTCACGCCAGGACAGCTTCTCAGTTTATATAAAGCACAAGGCCGGGCTGGTATGGAGTACTGCTGCCATGTTTGGGATGGTTCGGCCAAACACCAGCTTGCTGCCTTGGACTCGATCGAACGTAGAGCTTTCAGGCTTATATGTGAGCAACATATGGCGGAGACTAAGATCCAGAGTCTCGAGCACCTCCGTAAGGTTGCATGCCTTTCGATCTTCTATAGGTTACATTTCGGGGAATGCTCCCAGGAACTGCACGAACTGATCCCACCATCTCCTTTTCATCACAGGACGAGCAGGCGTACGGCTCAGTACCATCCTTACCTCATTGGCATACCTTCTATTCGCACAAAACGTTTTGGTTCTACCTTTATAATGCGAACTGCTAAGGAGTGGAATACACTACCGTCGTCTGTCTTTCCTGAAAACTACAATCTGGGTCTCTTCAAGTCTAGAGTGAATAGGTGCCTTCTAGACCTTTGTGCTCCATCTTCGGCCACATCGACACTTACCAACAAGTGAGATCGTGGTCAAACAAAAAGGTCTATCAATGTTTAAAAAAAAAAAACACTCGTGTTCTTATACCCCTGTTATGTAACAGTTTCAACGCCTAGATTGTTCCTAACCCTACATCCATTGCCTTGAGTAGGTACCTACTCACATTAGTGAAACTGGTTCTTAGCTAACATGATTTTGTCTCTGTTACAGGTTTTCCACACAGCCTTCAAGAAAGGCCTCATGTTAATCCCAGGCCAAGCGTTCACCTACGCCAGCGCCCCCTGCCAGCACATCCGGCTAACGTTCAGCAAGATTGCTTACGAAGACATGAACACTGCGGTGCGCCATCTAGCGGATATCATTCGAAACGAGCAGAGGAGGGCGCTTGAGAAGCAGCCACAGAGGTTGGCTACTGACCGCTAGGTAGCGCTGTTCACAACTTTGGATTTACGTTTTATTATTAGGTGATAGGAATCTTTTACGTGACAACTTCAAAATAATAATGGAAGTCAAGGAGACCACGAGCAAACAACATAAATCAGAGGGCCACTTGTTCAAGAACTGAACTGAACTGATAAAGGAGGTTAAAGTGACCGCTCCTGAAATAAGTAAATGGAGTACCTAACCGACGCCAGTTACGCCCAACAAGAGGTTACAACAGTTAGCTACACCAACATAGGAGGCAGACAACAGCCAAATTCCATCATTGTCTAACTCAGTAAAGTTCGGATAAGTTTGAAAGTGACAGAATATCGCTCGCGCAACGAAAAGTGAACGAAAATCACGAAAAACAGTATTTAATTAAATATTTGCTGCGTAATCTAATTTATAAATCTACTATGCCCTCTAAAATAATATTATTTGTTACTTTTATTAATTTTATCAATGTACGCTGATACGCATAGGTAATAGAGATATTTACGTTTTAGGCTTATTGTAGAGGCTAGTTCACGATTTTTTATCGGGCTAATGTATAGAAATCGTGTTTTTGGCTCTATCATACCCTTGGAAATATGATGAAGATCAAATTGTTGTTATCATAAACTGTTGATTTTGCTAAAAATACATTTAAGACAAGCCTATTTGACTCTTGACAGCATTTTAAGGAAAGTGTACCGCTAGCCCTTTGCGATCAAACTGAAGTTTGATCCTCATTTGGATATTAATTAATTCATGTCAATGACATTTTGTTCACAATCTAGAGACTAATATCTAAACCTGTGGTTTGTCAGTTTTCCATTCAACTGTATAGAATCAAACTAGTATAGGTACCTACAAATACAAAATTCATTTATTTGTAGGTATCCAACCTCTACAGAGGCCTGCAATGCTCTAAGGTATCCAAAGACCAAATACCTACATACTTACAAAATTACACAAAATAACTCAAATAAACACTAGGAAATGAAATTAAATAAAAGTAATCGTTGTGGCTAAGCAACATTTTGATTTAAACTAAGACATGTTAATACATAATTATAAGTAGGTTATTTACTAACTCCCACACTAGGATTCTCTGTGTTGTGGCCGGTTAGTCTCTTCCAGGAGTCTAGTATGTAAATCTATTCTAAATTATGTACATAATACCTACCTAGGTATGAAGGATAAACATGCAAACATTTAGATAGGTAGGTACCTACCTAAGTAGGTGTACCTACTTGTACTATTTCAGATGGTAGGTAGGTACTATACAAAGTCGGATGGAACTTACATGCAAGAACACGAAATTAACCTAATTGTGCACCAAATAATATTAGGTAGACGTTCCCGGAGAATAACGAATTAAGTCAGACAGTGTCGAAGTTTTTTATAACTTTTGATGTAATTAATATTGTACAAAATTAAGGGTAATGATGTATGGTATAGGTAGGCTTTGACCATTTTACACAATTATAAGCATTCAAATATATTTATTGCCGATCTATAGTTGTTTTTTCATTTATTTTTATCACTACTCTGGTACTCTTCAGATCCACTACTCGACAATAGATGTCACTGGTGTACAATCTGCAGCGCAGATACTTTTTCTTTATAATTGGCCCAGCACGGCTTGTGCATTTGCCATTTCAAATTTAATTATTACATTCTAAATAGGTATATCTTGCAACTTTGCACTGCTTCCAAGTCGTCAGAGTCACATACAGTCAAGCCATGTTTTAGTAAGACTGGCCGTTTTGCTAAAACTTTGGTAGACAATTTCCACCAATTTGAAAAGTCACGCAATTCACTTCCATTTCAATTTACTATACTTGTGATCTACTACAGACTAGCAACATTTGTTAAAATTCCAACAAAATAACTCAAATAAAAACTAGGAAATGAAAACAAATAAAAGGAGACGTCTCTTTTCAAAAATGGCGGAAAGAGTCATCTATTCTTTTTATATCTATTTTTATCACTACTTTGGTAATATTCAGCTCTACTACTCGACAATAGATGTCGCTGGTAATCTGCAGCATACAAACTTGAGAGGAATAAGGTATCTTAAAAAAACTAAGTTACTTATCACCAAAAAATATCCTTATCGGCCAAAGCCTCGTGAATTTTATTGATAGACTTTATATATTATAGATAAGATTTAATGCAATGTTATATTACAGTAAAAAAATACATATTAGTAGTTTTATTTGTTGTACCTATCAATAGCAATTGTATAATATAATTTTACTAGCGGCCCGGCTTCGCACGTGTGTAGGTAACTTAGAAAAACAGAGGTGAAAAATGTGAAGTTCCCGCCTCGCCCGTGTTAAGCCGGAGCGGGTCGCTAGTTCTACTTTAAACCGTCCGTGAAAAATTATCTAACTGATCGTGAAAACCGCATCAAAATTTCCGATGGATTTCCGTTGCGTGTTTTAGAAGGAGTTAGCGGATATACAGACAAACAGACGCAGAAAGCGACTTTGTTTTGTACTAGGTATGCATAAGGATGGACCACAGACCATATTATTACCAAGATAGACACAGCAAACACGTAAATTTTTATGAAACCAAACGAGCCGTGTTATTTAGGTACCTACTAATGCTACGAAATATCTCCATTCTCACGGCTAGCTGATGTCGAAGTATTTTTACAGTTCACTATGGCGCAATTAGGCATTTTCCTATTAACATGAGACGTGTTATCGCGAAGACAGCTGAGAGTGAACTGATTTGATGTTTGTTTTAATAGGTGCATTGTGCCAACTTTCGACAGGCAAAGTGACACGCAAAGTAGGTGCACTTGCGGTTTTAATCTTGATATATGGTCTGTGGGATGGACACACATAATTTAGCTACTCAAAGTTTTCTTCAATATCATAGGGGCACAATATTTATCATACTATTACCTACTAACGTTAAGTTTACTTAACTATGACTACCGTTTCAGTTCTTATGAGTTCTTTGCATCTTTAATATCGGCCTGCTTCCGTTTATCGTTTGATCCGATCCTTCATATTGGCACAGGCTAGTTCAGAAACAGAGAACAAATAACCCAAACCCCTTTCGCTTGAGGCGCGAAATTCAAATTTTATTGTTTTTTGCTAATCACAGCTTATCAACACATTTTGAGATAGCGGAACCTGATTTTGCTGAAATTAGGAGACGTAACACACATGTTTTGGTTTATGGTGTCTCATAAATATTATTAGTTCAGCTACGAATGTCATTCAATGATTTATACAGTGTTTTTTTTGTTTTTCCCAGGAAAAGACACCATACCTCAGAAGGGATGCCACATAGCCGTGATATGCCGTTAAAATTGAAAAAGTTCCTACAGTCTTTGATACCTAGGTATAGGAAAACGTATTCATTCTAGAACAATGATTTTCTATACGGGATTTCCAATTGAAGGTGGAAAAAAACACTGTAAAAATTATTGAATTATGAGAGTTTAAACGAATAAGAACCAAGTTTTTTTTTCTTTATAATTTTGGCACTGCATGACTTTTGCGTTTGCCATTTTCAAGTTAATTTTAAAATTTTCGTAGTTTGAACCCCCGACGTAAAAACGAAGGGGTGTTATAAGTTTGACGTGTCTGTGTGTGTGTGTGTCTGTCTGTCTGTCCCATCGTAGCTCCCGAACGGATGAACCGATTTAGTTTTTTTTTTGTTTGAAATGTGAATTTGTCGGGAGTGTTCTTAGCTATGTTTGATCAAAATCGGTGCAGCCGTTTCATTGCGTTGAGGGATTTTTTTAATTTTTCCAAAATTAATTACTTGTACTTTACCCTTGTTCCACGTCGTCAAAGTCCAATCATGTCATGTTAAATCATGAAATGACTTAAAATGACACCAAAATATCGCAAATTAACTCAATACCTTTAACAGTACTAGGTATACCTCTAGTTTTGGGCTACTCTACTCATTCTTCCTTATTATCAGCGCAAAGAGTTGTTTTATTGCTGCGACAGTGAGTTAGCTCACAATTTCCTATTTATCTCGTCTCATCATCTATCTAAACAGTAAAACACACCATAAACCATCTTCATAACATTCAAAATCCCATGCTCTACTTAAGGCTTTTCATCAAGCTGCTTTGCTTCACCATTATGATCCATAGGTATCTTGAAATAGGTTAGAGTTTACCTTGTGAGTTTGAGAGCCTGGATTGCTCTGAATTATGGAAATAAGCTGTTTTAATTGGTAGTTTTCAATCGTTCTGTTTTCGTTTAGACTTGAAATTAATTCTTGCGATTGGTTGAATCGTTTTGAAATTACGTTTGTAAAGTACCTATCCTATAATTATGGTTTCGATCATGGTTTCGATAATTACCACAGAAGATGTATTAGGTACTACATCCATGATAATTACAATGAACCCATGCACCTAAGAACATCTACATGGCGGGAGATTCAATCTGCCATTTTTGAAAGAAACGTTTTCATTTTAATTTAATTTTTAGGTTTTTTTTCCAGTTAAGTATTTCGTTTAATTTTGGTAGCATTTTAACCGGTGTGACTTGGATAAATAGCATGTGTGATGTAGTTACATTTAAGTGCATTGCGTGTCTTTTCGAAATGGTGGAGTTTTCCCTGTGAAAACTTGGTTTTTCTGCCATCATTTAAACTGGGTTAAGACTTGACGGAGACTCTTGACAACTTGACTATAAAAAAAACACTTGACATTGGCGAAATTGTTTGGAGCACTCTTCAGAAGCCATTATAAGAAGAGAAGAAGAAGACCATACATTATAGGGACTCTTTGCCCCATTATCTCAAGATGTAATGTGTTGATGAGCTGTGATGAGCAAAAAACACAATACAATATGAATTTCGCGCCTCAAGAGAGACGTTCCACCTTAAAGAGTCCTCATTTCATTATTCTGGACGTAAAAAAAGTTAATCTGAAGCGCGTTTCCAAAATATAAAAAACATAATCATTCTCAACTTTTGAGCAAAACACTCGAAAACACAGAAAAAATGTTTTGTGTCCACTATTACACCTTATAACAATGGATCTACAGAAAAACCAAGTTATTATACAATCGAAAATATATCATTTGTGAACATTTCGTATGAAATCTTAAGTTTTAGATACGCATACGTAACTTTGTAAACTAATCTTTGGCGGTTGTGCTCAAATGAACTAATCGTTTGCAGATTTTTTGGCTTACAAACATATCATTATCATCTGTAATATACTTATCATGCGATTTAGAGTCCTATTACTTTGATATAATGGTAAAGGATAATTGGTATCCGAGGTATTTAATGTTTGTCACGATTTAGAAGTTGTTGCGCAACAAAACTGGATTAGATACATTCTTAGAAGGTGTAAAATATATTTAAAATGGATATATTACACAAAGGCGCGAGCATACCGCACTAACAAAAGTTGATACAATCATTGACATAATAATATCACTTAAAAAAAACGACTTTGGAGCTAGAAATTTATCCCCAATACAAGATTTTATAATATTAGTGATCGGAACCGTGTGCTGATCAAAATGAGCCTAAACACAGCCTGTCTACTATTATACCTCGAGGAGTTCCGTTGCCCACCTTCGTTTTCATCATCAGATCTGCTCGCTGTCACCATCATATTCTATTGTCATCGGAACTTGACAGGTACACCTTTCAGCTCAATCGGATATCGGAAAGTCACCCTTATCGCCACCCGTGAAATACTTATTATTGAGGAATTTCAATGGCAATCTCTGGTCTTTTTCATCATTTCCACTTCAATAAATGAAACTTTCTGAATGCACATGCTTGACTTATTGCAGAAAATACCGAAATCACTACGAACTAAAAAAAACTGATCGGTTTCTTTTAGACGGAGATATGAGGATACACATTAAATAAAAACTCTGGAATTGAGAACCTCCTTCTTTTCGTGAAGTCGGTTAAAAAAAGATCACTAAGTAAGCGTTTAAGCCTACGGGTTGAAAAGTTAAATAAATCTTAACAACATCTCCTTCGGCCACAGGTATTGAACGAGACACGCTCTAATCATGAACGCGTTTTTCACGTACCTCGTTCTTACTACTGGAACATTAAGGACATTAGGTCTAATGATATTTTCATCCAATCTGTTGATCATTCGTTCAAATTGCAGTCAGCACTGCGAAGCAGCATAACTGCGTCGAGAGGAAACACTCGGCTCTGGAAATGGAAAACATAACGCGATTAACGATACTCATTCATTGTGCGGCGTGCGCTGCACTGCAAGTTGTAAGCGAATAGCTACGATAGACGCTTCCCGCCATGTCATATTTTTTTTTTTTTTATTTTTTTTTTTTTTTATTTTGTTTCCTAGTGTTTTTTTGAGATATTTTGTGTAAATTTGGTGGCATTTTAACCAACGTAGCTCGTCTATATAGCACAAGTGTAGTGAAATGAAATGGAAGTGACTTTTCAAATTGGTGGAAATTGACTATTAAAGTTTTTGTAAAACGGCCACTCCACTAAAACATGACATGACTGTGACTTTGGCGACTTGAAAGGAGTGTAACGTTGCAAATTATATTGAAAATACAATAAATATACTTGAAAATGGCAAATGTACAAGCCGTGCAAAACCAATTATAAGGAGAGAAAAAAAAACGAAACACGAAGCAAGAAACTGTCGCGCAGTTTGAATCATGAATTCTACAGATCGTTCACCGTAAGATGGCATCTGTAAATAGTCTAGCTGGTGCCAATTTACGGTGAACGGTCCGGCTCGTTCCCCGTAAGAGGGCACCTGTAAATAGTCCATGGCAGGTGCCAACTTACGGTGAACGGTCCGGCTCGTTCCCCGAAAGATGACGCCTGTAAATAGTCCATGGCAGGTGCCAACTTACGGTGAACGGTCCAGCTCGTTCCCCGAAAGATGACACCTGTAAATAGTCCATGGCAAGTGCCAACTTACAATGAAACGGTCCGGCTCGTTCACCGTAAGATGGCACCTGTAAATAGTCTATGGCTGGTGCCAATTTACGGTGAACGGTCCAGCTCGTTCCCCGTAAGAGGGCACCTGTAAATAGTCCATGGCAGGTGCCAACTTACGGTGAACGGTCCGGCTCGTTGCCCGAAAGATGACGCCTGTAAATAGTCCATGGCAGGTGCCAACTTACGGTGAACTGTCCGGCTCGTTCCCCGAAAGATGACACCTGTAAATATTCCATGGCAGGTGCCAACTTACGGTGAACGGTCCGGCTCGTTCCCCGAAAGATGACACCTGTAAATAGTCCATGGCAGGTGCCAACTTACGGTGAACGGTCCGGCCCGTTCCCCGAAAGATGACACCTGTAAATAGTCCATGGCAGGTGCCAACTTACGGTGAACGGTCCAGCTCGTTCCCCGAAAGATGACACCTGTAAATAGTCCATGGCAAGTGCCAACTTACAATGAAACGGTCCGGCTCGTTCACCGTAAGATGGCACCTGTAAATAGTCTATGGCTGGTGCCAATTTACGGTGAACGGTCCGGCTCGTTCCCAGTAAGAGGGCACCTGTAAATAGTCCATGGCAGGTGCCAACTTACGGTGAACGGTCCGGCTCGTTGCCCGAAAGATGACGCCTGTAAATAGTCCATGGCAGGTGCCAACTTACGGTGAACTGTCCGGCTCGTTCCCCGAAAGATGACACCTGTAAATAGTCCATGGCAGGTGCCAACTTACGGTGAACGGTCCGGCTCGTTCCCCGAAAGATGACACCTGTAAATAGTCCATGGCAGGTGCCAACTTACAGTGAACGGTCCGGCTCGTTCACCGTAAGATGGCACCTGTAAATAGTCCATGGCAGGTGCCAACTTACGATGAACGGTGAACGGTCTGTAATTATGTTTGATATATACATATATTTTACTTGAGATTTTTCATTCGAGATTTTTCATTTAAGATTTTTATTGAGATTTTTTTATTATATTTTATTTTATTTATTTATTGAACAAAATCCACAGCCCTTAATATAAAAACAGTAACTTTTACTAAGCTAATCTTAAGGCCAATAACGGATTTTTGTTTAAGATTTTTCGTTCGAGATATATCGTTCGAGATTTTTCATTAAGTAAAGATTTTTCATTACATATTTTTCATGTGAGATTTGTCATTCGAGATTTTTTGTTCGAGTTTTTTCGTTGGAGATTTTTCATTCGAAATTTTTTTTTCGTGATTTTTGGTTCGCAATTTTTCATTCGAGATTTTTAGTTCGAGTGGTATTCATTTGAGATTATTCATTCGAAATCAATGAATCAATGTTTTTTTTGTTTCAATACTGTATACAAGTAGATATTTGTTGCTTGACTGTACCAAAGTTCTTTGAAAAATCCTTAATGGATCAAACAGGAATAAAAAACTAATTCAAATAATCATTTTAAATTGATCCATTGGACAATGGATCAGTCAGGAACAAAATTATAGGTATAATGGATCAAACAGGACAATGGATCAATCTCAATAGATCAAACAGGAACTACTCTCACATCGAGTCATCTGCCAAGGGTCCCGTGAGGGCAACTTTATTTTGGTGTTAGTTCTTCATCCTTATGACTTGTACCACACATAATTGCATAGGAGTGAATGCATTTTCTTATCTATCTCCCTGGAAATTGGCACTCTTCCTCACTTATTATGAATTTCAGTAATGTCTGCCTGGAATACCTATTCGATATTCTGAAATTGGTTCTCGTTTATTTACAACTAGCGACTCGCCCCGGCTTCGCACGAGTAGCCCCCGGTAACCGCCCCCTCCCTATGTGCTTTTCCTGGTTCTAAGCTACCTCCCCACCAATTTTCAGCCAAATCGGTTCATCCGTTCTTGAGTGGTGTAACTAACACGACTTTGTTTTATAAATATAGATATAAGAGGTTAAAATACCTATATTGCTGACGAATGGATAATCGCCAACATTATCATCAGAAGCCTTTTGCTGGATGAGGCCTCCCCCCATAGAATGCAATAGGGGTATTGGCAGGCGGATTGGTGATAGCAGTTATGATATACTATCTGAATACCCGTGCTTCGCTACGATGAAGCCTAAACATTTTGACAAAATGTGGCCTCTGACGACCTCTGTGGCGTGGCGGGCGATGGTTCGCCTGCGACGCAGGAGGTTACGGGTTCGATTCCCGCCTCGGAACAAATATTTGTACGATCTGCAAATATTTGTTCAGGGTGTTCTGGGTATTTTCTATGTATAATAAAAAATATCTATTTATGTAATGTATTGTATTAAGTATATCAGTTATCTAATTCAGCACATAATTCCCGGTATCATTAGGTATGTAGACGACAGCACAGTTGTGGAGAGATACGTTTCCACTGCGCGTGCTAGGCAGAATGAAATTCTAGAGTTAAGAGATGAGATGCTGCAGCGTCTGAATTTGACACTCAAGGCTTTATCGGACTGAGGCAATGCCAATCTAGTCAAGTTCAACGCCTCTAAAACGCAGGCTTGTCTCTTCTCGGCGAAAACAAGCCAGTTTGTCCAAGTTCCTGTCTTTCGAGATGTACCTGTAGCTATATAGGAGATCACCTCGAGGTCTTTGGTTTTTCACTCAAGCCTACTCTCAACTTTGGCGCCTACATCGAGTTTGAGGGAAAAATCAATGTGTTGAATTATTCTGTATTTTAAGTACCAAGTTTCAACAAAACCTAATGATTAATAAAAAACCAAGATAGGACATAGCCTTTTAACTCTCCATTTCACCCTTTTATAGTAGTTCGTAGTAAAATGTATTTTATATAATATGTATGTTTGTTTGTTAGTACCTATGTGTGTTTGTTCGGCGATAATAGCAGAACCGTTGATCCAATCTTGATGAAACTTGGTAGGTAGGGTTTGAACATGAGGTTAGAGCGGTATTTCAGCTACGGGGGTCCAAGAGGTCCCTTTTAGGGCGATACTGCTTTGCGGCAGAAATATGTATGGTGGGTAGTACTTTCCCCAACCAACTCTTTCATAAAAGCTCTACTACTACTAAAGTTATCAAATGTTATGTACAATATATTTATCTACTTTTTCAATTCATACAAAGCCTTATTTAAAGTATTAAAGTGACAATACAAGGATTATACCATCTATAACAGTAGCAGAGGTTATAAATAATATTCCCCTAATAATATCGCATTGTGTGTTATGAGTATTATGCGATTACGAACGTTTAAGAGCTCCACGGGGCGATGCGCTTCTACAATATGGCGTCAATGTTTGGGTATAGGGTGCTTTGAAATCACACGTATATCATAAACTAGCGACTCGTCCCAGTTTCGCACGGGTAGTTTCAGGATGAATAACCCCCCCCCCCCCCCCCCTCCTATCCCCCCCTGGTAGCCTATGTCACTCAGGGTGAATGTAGCTTTCCAATGGTGAAATAATTTTGAAATCGGCATTGTAGTTTTTGAGTTTATTAATTACAAACATACACACACACAAATATACAAATCTTTCATCTTTATAATATTAGTGTAGAAGAGTAGATAGTGTAGATGTAGATAGTGTAGATTAGTGTAGATGACAAAGTTACGATGTTTGGATGTTTCTTACTCAATGACGCCGAAACGGCTGCACTGATTTTGGTTAAAATTGGTATCCAGATAGATTATGACCCAGATTGAACTATAGGCTACTTTTTATCCTGGTAAAACGCAAGCCAAGCCATGGGCGGGCACTCGTTTGTAATAAATAAAATACCATGTTTTTAAAACGGAATACATGCATATACAAGACACACGTCTTTTTCCCCGAAAGAATACGGAAGAATACGGTCACCAAAAATTACGTGGGAAGAATCCGGAATAATTATTATTACTTTTAACTTGTGGGATGAATTCGTGGGATGAATACGGACGCACCCGCAATATTCCTGGCATCTCCCTTTAGCCAATCTATCTTCTCATATTCTATTATACCATACCATATTCTATATTACTGTCCAGCATTTTTTTTTTATTTATCTCTATTGGTCTATTTATGTATGTATTCTTCCCACCTAGATTACCAGAGTAATTTATTATTGATGTGTTATTTATGAGTATATCAAGCATAGCGTGTGCAGTCTTATGAACTCTTGCTGATTCTCTCTTAGCATCTCTGCCTATACCTGAGGCTTTTAAGTTGGTTTTTCTTTTTTCTTTGAATCAGCTTCCACTTGTTCTTAGGGCACCACACAGGCGCTCTCCACCTAGTAGTAAGAAGGATCATCAAATAAAGCCGAGCCGTGTTTATTGCCTGATTCTTGTAGGTTTGGTCGCGTTGGAACAGGAGTAAATTTATTTTATAAGACGATTCAAAATGACACTTGTGTTTTTTTTTTAAATAAATAAATAAATAATGCTGGACCGTTCACAGAACATTATCTAGCCCCAAGCTAAACAGAGCTTGTGTTATGGGTAGGTACTAGATAACGGATATACTTAATACAATACGTTTAATGAATAAAATACTTATGACTTTGACCAGATAGCGTGTGTTGATAATAAAGCATACATACTCACCCTGTGTAGATAACTCCGCGTGTCACAGCGTGTAATTGGCGTGTCGCCAGCGTGAAGGGACCTTAATATAAGGATTAGCTCACATTAACACCTTTTTGTAACTTATTTGGGTTTACGAATATTTGAGTAGCTACGCTAACTATGCAGGGGACCAAATATTAAATTCATAATAGTGATAATGAGATACTTTTTGGTGAAATACAGCATTTTATTATTATTGGTTTAAGTCTATTTTTATTCTATCGTATATTAGGTTCATACTAGACCCCTCTGTCTCCTCCCGTGGATGTCGTACAAGCCAACTAAGCGATTATCCGGACTTGTTTGTAAGATTTGAGTAAGTACCTATAAAATTTGTCCTGGCTGCTAGCTTACATAAGGAATGTGTTATTACTGGAAGAAAGCGTTAGCAGAGTCAGTCGTGGGAAGCAATGGCGGCAAAGAGCTCACCACTTGTCCCGTCTATATCCCAAAATGGTGCAACCCACGGTGAAAAGCAACCAAAGCAACTGCCTATACCCTTTCGGGAAAAAAGGCGTCTATGTATGGTATGAGCATTTAAGCCTGTTTTTATTCTCTTGTGTATTAGGTTCATACCCGACCCCTCCGTCTCCTCCCGTGGATGTCGTACAAACTAGCTAAGGGATTACACCAGCGGATGGGCAGAAGCATCTACTCGAGTACACCAATACTCCGATCATCAATCCGCCTGCCAAGCGTGGTGATTATGGCAAAAATTGCAATCTGTGGGGAAGGCCTCGTTCAGCAGTGGCCGTCTTAAGGCCACGGATGATGGTGATAATAGGGTACATACATGGTCTATAATTTTGGTAGGTATACGGCTTATATCACGAACACAAAAGTTATGGAAAGTTAACGTGCATTTCTCAGTGGTTCCATCGGATGCAGCGATGTATTGATACGAATGTACTCTATTTTACAAGCTTTTATTTAACTTGCAATATATGTATGTATGTTTGTCTGGGTGGAATCCAGGTTGAATCTTGCAACTGAATTTTAAACAGTTATCCTCAACTGATTGAACTGAAATTTGGCATACCTGTCAAGTTCCGATCACAATACAATATGAAGGTGACAGCGAGCAGATCTGATGATGCAAGCGAAAGGTGGACAACGAAACTCCTTGATGGATAATAGTAGACTACCCGTGTTTAAGCTCATTTTGATCAGCACACGGATACGACCACTAATTTTATAAAAACGCGTATTGAAAAATATATTTAAAAAAAAAACTGATTGGTAAGATATAATAAAACAAAAAACTTGCTAGTTTGTTCAGTTTTTTATTTTCTTAGAACTTCCATTGTCCAGTGTCGCCCTTATTCAAAGATCTACTTGCAATAATCACCTAAGATAATCGTAGCGCCGACGTAGCGCGTCTACGACAGCGATGCTACGCCAGATTCTTATAGACATATAATCCGAGTACCAACAGTACTACAACAGTAGTAACACGGGTTTTTTTACCCTTCTATATAATCTACCAAATACAACCTATCGTAATAAGGAATTCAGTCAATCACCATAATCCAACCAAACAAAGTGGGTCAGTTAATAAGGAAGTGTCAATGAAAAAGATCTACCGATTGAATTTGGCCGCGTTATAACGGTGAAATGATCTCTTACTGCCGCTCCTCCCGAGAAATACTTTAATGTTTAAAGTGATAGGGATGGGTGACGTCTTCAGAAGTTAATCGACATTTTATCGATACAATTATTGAGAAGAGTGAACGCTGATATTCAGAGCCCATTTTCTTTAATCAGGTAAGATTTGATTTAAATATGTAAGCAAGCAGATTCATCTTGAATTTTTTTTTTAGAATGCCAATATAAGTTTGCATTTATAAATAACATGACTTGTTTCATCGTACTTGCTATGATTATATTCCCACGATTATATTAATTAAATATCCAAATCATTATTTTCTGGTTACCTTTAACTACCTTAAATTACACATTGTCTACAGCTTGACAGCTCAATCAAAAGGACAACTATATTCTTTTTAAAAATCAAGAATTAATTCTATAAAAAAGGCCACTACTTATATTTCAAAACGGTTGTCTGTCGCTATCAGTAATAGTATCAGTATTTTAAGATATTTTTTGTAGAATTTTAAAAATAAGATCCGAAAAACTGAAGTTTGTTTATGAAATTTTTGTACAAATTACTCAGCGTCTTATCCTCAGTTCTTGCAGTGTGTGTAGAAATGTCACTTGTAAACGTAAATTACCTCAATAACCGTAATCATAACCTGGGTTATGGTAATGCCCGTTTCGTTATCTCGTGTTTTTGTCAACCGTTGTCGTAGATGTTTTTTTTTGTTGTATTTTTTATTGTTTTGTGTCAAGTGTTATTTTCCATGACGTAACCAAATGACTGTGTCGGCTTTGTCGGAAGACCAAATTTGGTTGTATGTAACGTGTTTACAACTGGCTCATGCTGAGACAGAAACCATTTAGTGACCCAATGCAAAAATTTGTTTGTTTTGTCTTCTATTTCATTATGTTTTTGATTGAGTTATAAATCAAATATTTTCGTTCTCTCTTTCTTTCTTATTTTAACAATTCCCATTTTTAACTATTAATACATATTATGTGATTTTTACCTTTATAACTTTTTTTTTTTTGTCGCTTTTTTTTTTAGCTAACTACGTATTCAAATAATGCATTCAAGTCAAATTTTCCGCTGTCTTTCCGAAAATATGAAAACGCTGGCAAAAAAAATTACGACATCGTATAGATGAAAATAAAATTATCGAGATATTTTCCCAACACTAGATGGGCGGGGGCGAAAACGCGAAATTGGAGGAAAACTTTCGTAAGGGGAAATGAAATGGGATTGATAAAAATTGGAACCAAGCCGCCCAGACAGGGGTGTAATCAGTCTGACAACAATCATTTACAAATACTACGAGACGGAAGTATCCCTAAGATGCTGGCTGCATTACCACGCTGAATGCGTTGTGCCAGATATGAGCTAGCTCTCGGGACACGCGTCGCTTTTGGTAAGGACTGGTTGAGATACTCTAAGGGCCTCTTTCACAATCTTCAAGTAAAGTGTTGATTAGTTACTTTCTAGATAACGCTACTCAGCAAGTAAAAGTAACTATTAACTTTTATCAGTTTCACAAAAGAAAACAAAGTTCCGATTAGCAACTCGCTGGTTAAATGAATGATTTAGAAATCATTCAATATAATCGTTCAATAGTCGCGGTTGACAATGTCAAATATCACGTTACAAGTTACTAGTTGTCAGTTTTGCGTCATCTGTGAGTATTTAGCTAAGCATAGCTACTGTTTACCTACTGAAAAGCTGTTGGTAATTTTATTTTCAAGTTATAATATGTTATATTTTTTGTAAATAATAGAATGCATTTTTAGATAGGTAGAAGTTGGCTAAAATATCATTGCTATTCATAAAGTTCAGCATAATAATCAACATGAACATTACTTATACCATACCTACATAAATATACCTACTGAAAACACAAACTCTTGAAATTCTTTGTACTGAAGCATATAATGCCACTGTCGCCACAACAGAGATAAACTTGTGGGCGAAGTCAAAGCTTCACATGGGCCATGGGCCCACTGTGTACGAAAATCTACCTGAGACTGTCATAAACATCTGCCATCAATTTGCTTTGTTTCAAATCATGGCCAGTCGATCAGACTTTGTACAGCCTCGAAGAATATATTGAGGCATACCTACTCATCGTCATCCTGTTGAATACATAAAGTAATTATTTCTTATTTGCTTTGAAAATTTATTTTGGTAATTTACTATGTTATCTAAAATTAATGTTATTGCTCTAACGTCATTTATTACATTAAACATTTATTTATGCGATACAACAAAATATAAATACGTAACTTTTTTTACCAATAAAATACGACTGATAAATCAAATGAAATATAACCATTTTTAACTATTAATCTATTTGGATATTTTGAAACCGTTTAATAATTATACAGAAAACCAGACAAAATTTTACTTTACTCGTCAATTAAACGTGCTAATCGGCAGATGAAGTGACAAGTAAGTTACAGGCTACTTTAATTCCTGGTTAGTGCTACTCAGCGGTGGTGAAACCTGTATGCACAGTTACTGGGGAGTTTAACTGGCAGTTAGCCTACTCAAGACTTTACTTGAAGGTCGTGAACGAGGCCCTAAAACTGACTCAGCTAACGCTTTCTTCCAGTAATAACACATTCCTTAAATAAGCTAGCAACCACGACAAATATTATACCAACGAATCTTACAAACAAGTCCGGGTAATCCCTTATAGTCGGCTCGTACGGTCTACGGGGGGAGACGGATGAGTCTATCTTAGGCCGGAAACACCACGGCCATAATGTATACCTATGTACATCTTTATTAGAGCTCGCGTCTGTGACAGCCTTTATTTAAAATAGCGGTCTTCGTGGAATACTTTTATATATTTTTGTTTTCTCTGATTCCGCCTCTGCATTTTCCGAGGGCACGAAATTCACTTAGCTTCGTTTGTCGAAGCTTTTCGCCTCTTGAAACTTTTCAATAGCTCGGAATCGAATTCGCCCCCCCCCCCCAACATGGGGGTTACCCCCCTCTTTGAACACCTTACCTCCCGTGTATGTACATATTGTAAGCTCGAAATTGCTTTATTGTACGGAGGTTCTGTTTTGATGTTTACCTTTTTGGTTGCATTAGGTGTGCGTAATTTAATGGAGTTCTTAAAACGTATTACGGAGGAGCCACTTTTATAAACAGCACTGTGGGATCTTACTATGGGCATCACTGTGAAACTGTGAAATATACGAAATTGTTAACCTGGCCTTGTTTTTTTTTTAAAGTAAATTATACATTTATTTCTCTCAACAAAAGGTTACATAATAAAAGTAGTGCTTATCTAAGTGCCGATGTATGATTCACCTGATTTGCGAGAGGCTGGTGCCTGAAATAGGTTTAGAAAAAAACCGGTAATACAGGTCACCGGCTCCGCTAAGCGGAATGAACGACGTCAATGACACTGTTAAACACTTTATAATATGACACCATCTGACATCACAAGTAAGAAGTTTGTAAGATTCGTTGGTATAAGATTTGTCCTGGCTGCTAGCTTGCTTAAGGAATGCATTATTACTGGAAGAAAGCGTTAGCAGAGTCAGTCGTTGGAATAATGGCGGCGATGAGCTCACCACTTGTCACACTGTGATAGAGGCCTATTGAGACTCTGCCTACCCCCCTTCGGCGAAAAAGGCGTGTGTCTATGTATGTATGTGTTATTTCAGGGAAAAGAGGCATGTTTCTATGTAGAATAAATAGTAAATAACTAATGCTGGACAGTTCACACAACATTATCTAGCCCCAAGCTAAGCAGAGCTTGTGTTATGGGTACTCGAGAACTGATATACTTAATACAATACATTACATAGATATAAATTTTTAATATACTTAGAAAATACCCAGAACACCCTGAATAAATATTTGCATATCGTACAAATATTTGTTCCGAGGCGGGAATCTAACATCTCAAAAATCTTCTCAAATGTTTGCGGCTCTTTGTAAAAGAATATTCCAATCCAAACATCTTAGCAAATAAAATGTATCAAATCAATGCAAACATCTGACAAAGAGCACACTATAATCTGTAATGGTCATTCGTAAACTGTAACATTGTTCGTCTAGCTAATCGAACCCGCAACTTCCTACTTCGAAGCGAACCTTCGCCCGCCGCGCCACATAGATATATGTACGTATGTAGGTATATAATGACTAAAAATAATTGTAACAATAATTGAGACTGTAATTACACAGCAAAATCAGTACAGAGGACATACTGCACACTTCAGAGGACATAAAAAAATATTTTTCCAAAATGTATAATGTTACTTTGCATTGAACAGCATCGGTAGATTCAAAGTAGAAGATCCTTGACAAAGAAACCGAGATCTTTGTGCAATAATCTCTGTTTGGAATCAAGGATTTGCTATGAGACGTTTCAAGTTTCTGTGTCGTTTTGTGAGAGGCAGCGACCATCAGCGGATGTGTAAATTGTGTAAGTAGTAATTTTGTTCAAAAAACTTCGTATGACTGCAAAAACATGTTTTTATACAATTTAAAAATGGTGATATTGAATTTTTCTTTGCACAAACACATGTAGTTAGACATTTTTTTTTATGATACAAATAAGCGTACTAGTATTCGGCCCCTCTTATGTGAAGTGGTCACCGTCGCTTAAAGACACTGGCAACACCAGGGGTATTGTCGATGCACTGCCTACCCTGAAGGAATTTATGATAATTTTTCTTGAAGTGACACATGGTGTTCCCACTTGGTTACGATCAAGTGGGAAAGCGGGAAAGCGGGGGGGTATCTATGAATAGGTCTTCAAAAATGATATTGAAGTTTCTAATAGAATTTTTTTCTAAACTGAATAGTTTGCGCGAGTGACACTTCCTAAGTGGTAAACAAAATGTGTGGTAACTTTCAAAATAAGACAATGACCAATCTAAAAAAAAATATGATGTACTTTACCATGTAAACTTCCACCGGAAATTGGTTTGAACGAGATCTACTTAGTATGTAGTTTTTTTTATACACTGTTTTTAAAACATCGAATAAAGTTACAACGAACTACAAGAACTTTTATATTATGTTACTTGCTGCTACGGAACCCTTCTTCGAGTCCGACTGGCACTTGGCCGCTTTTTTATACTGTATTCACAGACATCAAATTCACTACAATTTTTTATAAAGAAAAAACTGAAATAGAAGGAAATTAAGCATAGGTATTGGGCCACATTTTCGCTTCCCGTCAGGTGAGAAGTTAGACAAAAGCAAGACTAATTTTGAAAAAAAACTAAGTCGTCTTACAATGCCTTGGCTACTTTTCACTAGAAACGGGATATATACCATGATTTTTGAGTTTTGATTGTTCCCGATCCATGATCACGGGGGAACTAACTAAAGTCTATTGTAAATATCCCGTTTCTGGTGTAGAGTATGTAAGAACATAGCCATGACAGTTTCAGAAGTTATAACTTGGCCACAGATAAAATAATACTGTACTAGTACCTTGGCTATCCCTAGTAGGTACTTCTGTACTACCTATACTATCCCTAGTAGGTACTTCTGTACTACCTATACTATCCCTAGTAGGTACTTCTGTACTACCTATACTATCCCTAGTAGGTACTTCTGTACTACCTATACTATCCCTAGTAGGTACTTCTGTACTACCTATACTATCCCTAGTAGGTACTTCTGTACTACCTATACTATCCCTAGTAGGTACTTCTGTACTACCTATACTATCCCTAGTAGGTACTTCTGTACTACCTATACTATCCCTAGTAGGTACTTCTGTACTACCTATACTATCCCTAGTAGGTACTTCTGTACTACCTATACTATCCCTAGTAGGTACTTCTGTACTACCTATACTATCCCTAGTAGGTACTTCTGTACTACCTATACTATCCCTAGTAGGTACTTCTGTACTACCTATACTATCCCTAGTAGGTACTTCTGTACTACCTATACTATCCCTAGTAGGTACTTCTGTACTACCTATACTATCCCTAGTAGGTACTTCTGTACTACCTATACTATCCCTAGTAGGTACTTCTGTACTACCTATACTATCCCTAGTAGGTACTTCTGTACTACCTATACTATCCCTAGTAGGTACTTCTGTACTACCTATACTATCCCTAGTAGGTACTTCTGTACTACCTATACTATCCCTAGTAGGTACTTCTGTACTACCTATACTATCCCTAGTAGGTACTTCTGTACTACCTATACTATCCCTAGTAGGTACTTCTGTACTACCTATACTATCCCTAGTAGGTACTTCTGTACTACCTATACTATCCCTAGTAGGTACTTCTGTACTACCTATACTATCCCTAGTAGGTACTTCTGTACTACCTATACTATCCCTAGTAGGTACTTCTGTACTACCTATACTATCCCTAGTAGGTACTTCTGTACTACCTATACTATCCCTAGTAGGTACTTCTGTACTACCTATACTATCCCTAGTAGGTACTTCTGTACTACCTATACTATCCCTAGTAGGTACTTCTGTACTACCTATACTATCCCTAGTAGGTACTTCTGTACTACCTATACTATCCCTAGTAGGTACTTCTGTACTACCTATACTATCCCTAGTAGGTACTTCTGTACTACCTATACTTTCCATTCTTGATTTTATTTTGCTCTTGTTACATAAAAAACAAGTACCTAACATTAAGCAAAAGCAATGTTCAATAAAACCCCAAGAACCACAAAAAAACAATCCACAAGATTTTACCACGAACGCCTCCAAACAAACCTCTTTGTGTTCACCGATCTAATAAGTAGGTTCTTCAAATCCTTTTATAAAACCGACAAAAAATAAATACCACTAATAAAGCCGAACAATTTCTAAGAACTTTTTGTAGGCGCGTTATCGAGTAGCTGACCACTGTGCGTTACAATGACGAGTTTCAATACACTTTGGGTGAAATTCGGCTTGTATTGTATTTCAAGCATCTCAAGTAGCATTCAAGTAGCTAGACGAACAATGTTACAGTTTAAGAAAAAACTGTCATCAAATGACCATTACAGATTATAGTGTGCTCTTTGTCAGATGTTTGCCATTGATTTGATACATTTTATTTGCTAAGATGTTTGGATTGGAATATACTTTTACAAAGAGCCGCAAACATTTGAGAAGATTCTTCCCGCTATTTTCGAAAAGAGAAATGGAAGGGCTTGACTTTTCAATTTTAGTGGAAATTGTCTACCAAAGTTTTAGTAAAACGGCCACCGTTCTAGTATGACTCAACTTTGCCAACTTGGAAGTGTATTTGCCAAATTATATTGAAAATACACTAATGAAAATTAAAAATATCTTGAAAATGCCAAATGTACAAGCTGCCAATTATAAAGAGAATAAAAAAGGAGTGGGACGATTTTCTTCTTTTTTTTATTTATTTAAGGAGACGATCTTACGAAACAAAAACGAAATATGAACCTCAGACATCGATTTAGAAATCAGAAAATCATTTATTTTTTCAACTGATTTTATACTTTATGTACCCAAGCGAGCATTTGTGACTTGTGTGTTTGTCTCACAGTTCACACCCAGCAACCACAGACCTATAATTACCTACACTAGAGATCACGCAAGTGCACCTACTTTGCTTCACTTTGCCTGTCCGAAGTAGGTGCAATGCACCTATCAGCAATCCTCAAATGAATTCGCTCTCGGCCGCCTAAGCTATAGCACGTTGGATCTTAATAAAAAAACTGTGTTCTGTCTCTCTTGCTGTATTTGACTGAGGCTTCACATCATTTACATTGCATTCGGTTTCATATATTACTGTGGTTTTGGGCACAATTCGATGCAAATGTAAAAAGCGACGAAAAAAGCTTAACACATAGGTACACAAAAAGCTTAACACATAGGTACACAAAAAGCTTAACACATAGGTACACAAAAAGCTTAACACATAGGTACACAAAAAGCTTAACACATAGGTACACAAAAAGCTTAACACATAGGTACACAAAAAGCTTAACACATAGGTACACAAAAAGCTTAACACATAGGTACACAAAAAGCTTAACACATAGGTACACAAAAAGCTTAACACATAGGTACACAAAAAGCTTAACACATAGGTACACAAAAAGCTTAACACATAGGTACACAAAAAGCTTAACACATAGGTACACAAAAAGCTTAACAAATAGGTACACAAAAAGCTTAACACATAGGTACACAAAAAGCTTAACACATATGTACACAAAAAGCTTAACACATAGGTACACAAAAAGCTTAACACATAGGTACACAAAAAGCTTAACACATAGGTACACAAAAAGCTTAACACATAGGTACACAAAAAGCTTAACACATAGGTACACAAAAAGCTTAACACATAGGTACACAAAAATTGCGTTCGTTTGGTGAACAATACAAATTCAAAGTCAAAAATTAAAATTGAATTAAAATTATGTAAAATATCCAAATCATTAAAAAAAAAATTGTAATACGAGGACTGCTTTAAATAACAGTCAAAAAATCTCTTTAAAATAATTTGTTTTGTAGTCACCCCTCAAGCGACTATTTGTCGCAATTAAAAATAGTAAAATACAATTTCATTCTTCGCTAACACCATATTGGGTGAACGCCTTACACAAATGTTACTCTTTACGAACTTTACAAACATAGTTATAATTTTGCTATTCAATATTAGGTTCTATAACACTGCAATAAGCGTGGTTAATATGCATTTTTACGCTTGCATAAACGTCAATGTCTATTTTTTGCACTTACGATTTCTGTTTTATTGTGTTACAGTGTTTAGTTCACTAACGAGTCTGCGGGGAGCCAGTGGGAAGGAGACAACAGGTTTAGAAAGAGATGGGGATGTGTAATACGATTTGTTTTGTTGCATTGTGGTTTCGACCGATGGTGATTGTCGAAGTTTTTGTCTACGTTTTTTGCGCGTGGAACACTGGGTTTTGAGTTTTTCTCTGGGAAATGTGTTTTGAACGTTTTATGAAAAAGTAATAATTTACATACATAGTTTGTTCTGTGTGTATGATAATACAAGGTACACCGTGCTACTAATAAACTCTGAATATCCTTAAAATAGTTAATACGTGTTTTTTTAGTTTATTTGGGTAAACAAACAGTAACACAATATATTTCACTAAAGTAGTATTCAATTAAGGGGCACGTCCTTGAAAATCCTTGAAAAGTGGTGTTTTGAAAAGCCTAGAACTTCCCGAATTTAGCTTTATTCCTAACAATATTTAGATCAGAAGAAAGAACACTTCAGGCTGAATAAAAGTAAGTAGGGGTTTTCTAAAATTCTTTTTAGATTTTGTGTAAATTGAAAAACTACCTACCCATTTTCACAAAATTGATCAAAATAGAGCATCTACATATGAGCTAAAATCTACGGAATTACAGCTATTTCTGAGAAATAAAACACTTAAGTATCATGTCTATATACTTGGTTTTAAAATTAAGTTGGGGTTTTTGATCTTTTCATACAAAAGATGTGTAAAAACACGAAAATATTTTCAATTCGCCGTATCTACACGATTTCTACGCCATTTTCTGTCATTCCGTGGTTATCCACGGCGCTGGAAGGAAGGCCCTCGTTCACTTTTTTATTCACAGGTGAAAACCGACAACCGGATACTTCGATATATCATTACAAAAACTTGTATTATTTTACTGAAAATTTTTGGTTTTCGTTGTTATAATTGTAATTCGGGTAATAGGAAACCCATCCAAATACCTATTTATTTGAGGTTTTGAAAATTAACGGGACGGACATGGTTTGACAGTTCAATCATACAGTCGTGAACACAAACCAATTCTACAGATCCACCAACTTATCAGTAGAATGAAATGTATGTGATTTTCTATCATCTACATACATTTCATTCTACAGATAAGTTGGTGGATCTCTACTTAGAACATTGCAGGCCTCCGTAGTTGCTCGGTGCAATTCTACGGTAGTATACTCACGAAGGAGTTTATATTGTGATTTGTGACCAAAAGAGTTTCGCTTAGCGATTTTCCTCAGAATATACCAAGCTCTTTATACTTGCTTATTTCCCGACTTACTAGTGAGGAAGGGTATGTTTTTTTATTTTTTATTTATACTATCATTCAATTTGTATCTATGTTTGGCTGTTTGTTACTAATAATAATATTGGTACTTCAATTTCATATCGAAACAATAAATAAATAAATAATGCTGTACAGTTCACACAACATTATCTAATCCCAAGCTAAGCAGAGCTTGTGTTATGGGTACTAGATAACTGATAAACTTAATACAATATATTACATAGATAGTTACTTTGATGATACAATGCTGCTATTAAAAAAATCTCCATTAAAGTCCATGCTTTATTGGAGGCCAAAGATAAATAAACTGGTCAAGTGCGAGTCGGACTCGCGCGTAGAGGGTTCCGTACAATACAAGTATAAATAACTCTGTCAACATAGTAACAACTAGACCAATGGAACTTAGTATAGTCCTCGATAAGTCCTCGGTGAAATGAAGCCACACATTTTGTACATATTTTCTCTTCACGAATATTTTCGTTTCCCGTCGGAATTTAAAAACGTATAGCAAAAATAAACGAATTCTGATTTTGGGTAAGTACCTACTAACTTTGGACGATTATAATATAAAATAGATACTAGCTAGGTATAGGTACTGTAACCCGCGACTTGATTCGGACGCGTAATTTTATTTGTAGTAAGACTATATTGTCTGGGTTATCTATGACATACTAGTTCCTCATAGATAATCCAGTTGATCAATATAATGTTTATTGTAAGTTAGGTATGAGGTATGAGGTTGACGTGTTTGTATGAGCTTGATCATGCATCAAAAATGTATCCTAAATATAATCACCGTAACATATTATACGGTGGATATCTGAACTATTTTTTTTATTATGTTAGACTAAATACTACACATAAGAATAGTAACGTCATACATAACATATATGGTGCTTAAGACTAGTGTTGATATTATAGTACCCGGCGGACTCATCTAGACGAGTCAATCCATTCAGAGGGTTGCCACGCGCCAGCCGGATCGCACGTGAAGTTAGTTCGGTAAACTCACTCAAGCGCCGCGTCACGTCATCCGTCAACTAAAGTCTTCTACTATTATTTATTCTATGCTTAAATGAAGATAAACGCATATTGCATCGCATTCGGCAGCCTGAATTATAACAAGGATCCGAACCTCACGTTTTTCACACTTCCAAGGGACATCGAAAGGTGTAGAAATGCACGTCTACATTATAGGTAATTAGGTACACCTACCTAACAAATGTAGAATTTTGCTACCTATCCTTAAATTGTATGTCTCCGGATTTATTTATGTAGTTAGATAGGACTTACAAGAACAAAAATAGAAAAAAACAATACATTTTTGGGGTTCCCCATACTTAGAACTGAAACTCAATAGTTTTTTTCATCAAACCCATACGTGTGGGTTATCTATAGATAGGTCTTCAAAAATGGTTTAAGGTTTCTAATAAAAAAAAAACTAAACTGAATAGTTTGCGCGAGAGACAGTTCCAAAGTGGTAAAATGTGTCCCCCCACCCCTTAACATCTTAAATAAGAGAATGATATAACAAAAAAAAAGATGTACATGTAAACTTCCACCGATAATTGGTTTGAACAAGATCTAGTTAGCAGTTTTTTTTATACGTCATAAATCGTAAACCATCCAAGAACTTTTATATTATGTTGCTTGCTGCTACAGAACCCTTCATGGGCGAGTCCGACTCGCACTTGGCCGCTTTTTTTATTTGCCCAATTACGAAGGCACAAATCACCCGGCCAGCTTCTACTACACTATAATACCATAATCAATCAGTTAAATATCAACTATAGGTAGGTATTATATATATAGTTTGAGCTAATCAAGATAGGTACATGCCTAGCGCTTAACTCAGTAGCCTCGTGAGGAATGGGAGCGGCACGGGAGGGGTGACATGTGACGTAAAGAACTGTCGGGCTACACACGTGATGAAAATTAGTGATAGATCTTACGATATATACAAATAAGTACCTAAGTCATTGCGAAAGTGAATAATATACTTGTTCAAATAATTATTATATTTAATACTAATATCAATATTTTCAACTGAACTTTCAATTTATTAGCTTATGTCCATATCGCTACTCGAATCACTGTCAGTATGACTGGAATCACTTTCGTTATCTGAGTCTTCATCTCGTAATCTTATTATAAATTGATCCATTATATCGTCGCTAAGATGGTCGTGTTTGAAATACAATTCCTCAACTTTCTTTACGTGACCGTCACAGTTTTGCCATATCTCAAATGAAAAATTAGCAAATAACTCTTCTAGTGCTCGCTTTTTCTCAGTTAAATTTGAGTTAATATGTTTTCGTGCCAGCTCGCCCTTGATATCTCCCCATACTAATTCGATTGGGTTTAAATCCGGATGGTACGGTGGCAAATAAAGTACCGTATGACCATTTTCTTTTAATATTGCATCAATTTTAAATTGTTTTTCTGGTTTATTTCGTTTTATTAATTTTAACAAATCCCTCTTTTTCATAACTATAGATTATATTGTGTGATTATACTGTGAAGATTTATATCGTTTTCATGCTCGGCAGAATTTGGATCAGATTTACTAACCTTGAAAAAATTATTTACATTATAAACAACATCTTTAGTTTGAGCTCTAATCTGAGGATCCATCTTCGGTTGCTAATCTCGTGTGCGTCTTGTCTAAAGCGGCCGGTCCAAATAACACGTATTGACGGCAGCGAGATCGCCGCCCTACTGACGTCAAGTGACGTCTCGCGACATTTGACATAAGAAAATCACCACTCTCCCGTGCCGCTCCCATAACTCAGGAGGCTACTTAGCTAAACGCTAAACCTGTAGTTGGGAACCGATATTATGAATATTGGATGTTGGCGCTTGGACTATTTTGTTAGCGTCGTATGTCATTCCATAACATAATTATCTAATGGCATAGGTACGTTAGTCTGTACCTTGTCACTACCTACACCTAAAAGAGATATTTAGTTTCATTGACAAGGTACAAACTAACGTACCTTTGCCATTAGATAACTATGTTATCGTAAGCGACTAGTCGTCAACCCTTACGAGCAACGTCACTCCGCACCAGATAGCGACGCAGTTACGCGTTAGAAGAGAGAGGAAATGTTTAGGCAAAAATCACGATAGGCATTGAGCACTAATGCAAGCTGAATTGCACTTTCTTGCATCCCAGCAAGAGTCGCTATTTATATAAATTTGTTCGTGAAGTGAGCCTCCTGTACTTGTTCTATTATTTATTCTGTCTTGCTAAGTAAACGAAAACTGTACGAAACAGTAATCGTAGACATTTCAATCGTAGGTATAATATATTTACGGCTGTTTTGCGTAGTACCTACTACTATTGGTTTTGAGACGCAGGAGGGCGAAGTATGTGTAAGTTTTTAGTAGTACTTAGTAGAGTTGTTTTTTGTGAAAGAGTTCGTTCGGGAAAGTACTACCAACCACCACTACTACCAGTACTATTTCTGCCGCAAAGCAGTAGTGTTTGCATTACTGTGTTCCAGTATAAAAGGTATAGTTGCCGGTAGACGCAGTGCAATGCCACAAGGGGTGGACGTGACATATGAGGTAATGCATTGTTAAAGGCAGACGTTACCACTCAAGATCAGATGGCCCACCTGATTGTTCCGTCATTCGCTAAGATAAAAAGTGGGGGATTGGTGCTAGTCAGTCAGTGGGAGCTCAACAAACGGTGACACACCAAGGCTGAAGTGGGAGTGGTCGTGTGTGGCGAGTTATGCAAAAGCGATACTCGCGACGATAAGTACGCATTTGAAAGCTTTAGAAAATGCAAAATAGCTAGTACAAAGTAAAGAAGTACCCAGAAGAAAAATCTCTTCAAACTACTTAATTAAACCTAGTAATTTTGAACAAACTGAGGTGTGTATAACCTTTCTCCTTACAAATATTAACCTACAAACGACACATAGGCCCAGTCATCTAAAACATTTAAGGTCGCAAAAAATTGCAAAGTTCGCACAGTTCTATCGAAGTTGCAAACTTGGTTTTATACAATTGGTAGTTATCCTAACAACATCCCAAAAAAACAGAACCCTGCAACTTTTTGCGACCTAACACGATTTTTGTGTCTACGGTGACTGGCCTAACAAGACTGATGGGGATTCTGAAAAACAGCAATTGGTTGCCTACAAAATAAGCTCAGATCATATGAAATACCTAATAAAATTATTAAAGAAGTTATAAAATAACGTCATGATATACACAACCCGTGTGTATCACACTACTGATGAGAACACGTATCCAAAAACTTTATCTTCCCAGGGACTTAACTATTTAAGCATAATATAAGCATGTATTTCTGTGGTTAGATATCACAATTCACAACAACAACTTTTGGTACAAAAACTGGGTTTTCATGTTATTCTTTGTTAATAGTATCAACAGCAATATGGCTAGCACTTGCTCATTAACTATCAAATGTTCAATAGCTTCATGTCTACAAATTAATTTCACCATCAAGTGAAACTTGCTATGAAAACAAAATCAGCAAATCAAACCTATGATTTTCAGGATTTTATAAATTGTGTCAATTCAAACAATACCTATGTAAAGCTTCTAGAAACACGGGATTTTTATAATTATCGAGATCACGCATCACAAACATGCTCCAGTTTTTTTTACATCAAACGTACCTGAGAGAAATTATACTGTAAAAGTAGATAGAGGGATTGAACCCCAAAATATAAAACTAGTCTCGGTGTTAAGTTAAAATCACAATGGATTTAACACAATTTTTTTTTTCAACTCTTTGTTTTCTAGAAGCTATGCCTAATTTTATGGCAAGAGGTATAACTGCAGAAATAAAAGAAGAAATCATAAGCAAATTAGTGCCATTTATACCAGAAAATAGGAGATACTTCTAGCAAAATTTACCAACTTATAACTTCACCGTTAGGATGATTTAACTGACTGGTATAAAATAAGGTATACACCACTATTCCAAATACACTACAAAAAAAACTTGGATAGTCAGTATTCGATAAAGATTGAATCTACGCAAAAATAAGGTACCATTTACTAATTTCCAAAAATAACCATTAAAAAAAAGCGGCCAAGTGCGAGTTGGACTCGCCCATGAAGGGTTCCGTAGCAGCAAGTAACATAATATAAAAGTTCTTGGATGAATCACGATTTATGACGTATTAAAAAAAACAATTTTTGTTGGAAGTTTACATGGTAATGTACATCATATTTTTTTTTAGTTTTTAATTCTCTTATTTTAGAAGTTATGGGGGGGACACTTTTTACCACTTTGGAAGTGTCTCTCGCGCAAACTATTCAGTTAAGAAAAAAATTATATTAGAAACCTCAATATCATTTTTGAAGACCTATCCATAGAACCCCACACGTTTGGTTTGATATTTTTTTTAAATTTGGTTTTCAGTTCTAAGTATGGGGAACCCCAAAAATAATTGTTTTATTTCAATTTTTATGTAAAAATCTTAATGCGGTTTACAGAATACATCTACCTATTAAGTTTCAACAGTGTATAGCTCTTATAGTTTCGGAAAAAAAAAAGGCTGTGACATACACGGACGGACAGACAGACATGACGAATCCATAAGGGTTCCTTGTCTTTGACTACGGAACCCTAAAAATGGGAACATTTGGTCAAAACAATTTAATAGTGCATGCGCCATAGAAAGTTACCAAGTTATTATTTCGACGCGTCACGCCTCACCGTACAAAGTCAATAACAAGTATTATGTCCATAAATTTATTCGGATTTTGTCAAGAAAACAAAAGTTTAATTTTTTTTTAATTCCATTCGAAAAAAAAACATTACGCAGATTAAATTTGTACCGAATAGACTTGGAATAGTCATTTAATTTTAATTTAATTTGTGTTTAAAATTCAAAAATACAAAGAATATCAAAAGGTATAAAATTATAAATATATATATATATATATATATATATATATATATATATTATATATAATACACAAATAAAAAGATTCAAACATCAGAAAAATGCGGGAATGTTTAGGTGAATATCCCGCTAGGCACTAAGCACTTATGCAAACTGAAAAGCACTTTGTTGCGTCCCAGCAAGGTTCGTCATTTTTTTTTCACGATGTGAGCCTTCTGTTCTTTTCTATTATTTATTCTGTGGACTTACTTACAGTTATTTTATTTTTCTCCCAGCTTAATTAGGTGTATAACTGAGTTAGTAGCTATGTTACCGCACATAAGATTGGTAAAGCTTGAGCATATTCCGTTTGCTGAACACCGTAACAAAATCTCTAGACATGCGAACAGTAACTATGTTACATACGGCGCACATGCTTAGGTTAAGCACGTTCTAAAATAATGTTGCACTAGACAACTATTATTTACTAAATAATAAAAAATCATTAATGTTATCACGATATAATATACACTGTTTTAAAGGGAATGATCGTAGCGATCGTACAGATCAAAATCATAACAGATAAATATTTACAAAATCACTGAATGATCACTAATTTAAGATAAAAAACTTTAGGCGCGAATATCTCGTAGCAATACTTCTTGTAGTTACGGTTGTCGCAGACTACGTATTTGTACACTGATGGTAATAGCATAGCTCTCTCCATGCATAGCCCGCTGTGATACTTTGAGCTTTTGTGTGTGTGATAGTTAGCTATCACGTCTCAGTCACGTAAGTCATCTCTGGCAACACGCACTAATTAAGATGACTGAAATAAAGTGCTCGAGTGGCGACCAACAACCGGACGACGCAGTGTAGGAGGGGAACTTCCGATGTACCAAACATTATAAAGGTCGCGGGAAGTCTGTGGACGGACGCGGCTCAAGACCAGTTGTCGTGGCATTCTATGGACATGTTCTATTTCCAGCTGGGCTGATGATGATGATTAATAAAAATAAGGCAAGTAAATATAAACATGTTTGTTTTCCCCTAGGTACATACCTACTTATAACATACTTTTTGTATTTTTTTTTGTGTCTACCTATTACGGACCAAGGGATACCACGTTTGTTAAAATCACTTTTCTTGTATGGGAGCCCGCTTTAATTTTAAATTTTAATAGAAACAATAACAATATAACAAACAATACATCCAAACTTTATGACCCCAATTAATAATAAATAATAGTAATGATAATAATAATGGATATTTCACACAACTTTATCTAGCCCCAAGCTAAGCAGAGCTTGTGTTATGGGTACTAGATAGTTGATATATTTAATACAATATAATACATGGATAGATATTTTTTATTAAACATAGAAAATACCCAGAACACCCTGAACAAATATCTGCGATCGCACAAATATTTGTTCCGAGGCGGGAATCGAACCCGCAACCTCCTGCGTCGCAGGCCAACCTTCGCCCGCCGCGCCACAGAGGTCGTCAACACCATTGATTTTAGGGTTTGAATTTCCTATAATCCTTTCATAAAGACGCCAAACAAATTCATGGCATGTTTCAAGAAGTAGGTACTATTATTTATACTGTGGTAGTACTGGAAATTAGAATTTAGAAGACTATAAATGTTTGAAAATTATCTTACTAGGCATGTCAAATGCAACGTCCTCGCCGCGCCGTTTTTTTTTGTAGGTGGTCAGTATGTTTCAATTACGTGTATTTCTTCCAACATAGTTTGTAGGTACCTATATAATTTATTTGTTTCTTTATCCGTCTTTCTGTACAAAATACCTCGAAAAACTGTTACTATGTATTTTGACGAAATAGGATTAAATTAATAGTTTTAAATAATAAAATCACTGCATGAGCGTTTTTTTAAACAGCCCTAAACGTGTAGGTTTTTTATTTTTATGTATTTCATACTCAATATATTGTACACATTTAATTATAATATTGTACCTTAAAAACCTCCAAAGGTTGAATAGGTACAATCGACAAAAAGTAGGCGCACATACACATTCAAATTAATATAAACAAGCAAGGTAGGTATATTAGTGGATGAAAGTTCATATGGAAAAAAACATCAGCAGGAAGTTTGGCAGAATAGTGAGTTTAAAGGCGGAGAAAACGATCTAATTTGGGCCTTGCTGGGAAAAATCCCGATTCCCAAGATATTTTCCTGAGCAAGGTCCGTCGTTCAATACCGGTTTAAATTGGGTTGTATGGGTTTGTACGAGGTTTTAATTGTTTCTTAAAGTTTAAGACTTGTATGAACTCTAGGGAGGTAGAATAGGCTAAACCCTATGTTTTTAGGAGTTGGAAGGGGTTTTTTAGAGGTACAAACCTTCTTAGCTTGTGAGAGTTTTTAGGGTGCTTTTGATTTAATTTTGTTTTTTTGTGGTCCTGTATTTTTTGGTTGTTTTTGTGGGTTTGTTCGTTTCTTCACCATTTTCATTTGCGATTCGGTTATGATGGTTTTGAAATACTAACTTTGCACCCATATTGGTACAGTTATTGAAGTTGTTGACCACTTTGTCTATTTGGGGTAAAATAAAACGAATAAAACTGTTATAAAATATAACGAAACCTGACACAGCATAATATGTAAAACACAACATGTGCACAGAGATTCCTCAAGTATCCAGTAGTGGAACGCCTGGGACTTCGCCCGCGTGTAGTTTTTGCTATTCAAACTTCAACATCCCGCTGCACCACTTTAGGGTGTGTATTTCGGAAATTCCTTTCTTAGAGCACCGCTGTACCACAAAATAAATGTACCTATGTGAATTTCAGGTCTCTATGACCTAGGGTTTAGACTTCGCGTTGATAGTCAGTGACCGAGTCAGTCAGTCAAGCAACGATTGTATAGGTAGTATACATTTATTTTATTTTTACATTTATCTGATTACGTACAGAACAAAAATTCAATGAAGTAATTGACAAAACAATTAATGTGTTTTCTACACAATTGTACGTTTGAGAGGTTTGTTTACCTAATTAGTTCCAAATCCCACCGCAAGGTGGAGGTCACAGATAATGGAATAGTGTCAAAATTCGAAGTGTCATTTTCAAGGACTAGCCCCTTAAGAAAGAACATGGCCCCATACATTGTTTGACCCAACTTTTTTGACTAACGTAACGTACAGTTGAGGTACTTTTGGTTATTGATTGTTGTGGTCATACAATTAAGAACGATTTGAAGTTCTAGAAGTTTTTTATTTAAATCGTATCATGCACAGAGATGTGTACCTTCTGAGAAGCAACTAGTTATGTTATATAGTAGTCACATTAATAGAGCAACCTGACTTAAGAATAAAGTATGAAATCGCTAACTATTTTTTGCACATTTTATTGATTTTATCAAAGTAACACATTCAAATAGTACTGAAACTGGACAAATAATTAAGAACGATTTATTTAACTGCTCGGGAATTGTTTTGTATGACACTTAGATTTAAAAAATCACAATATTATGTAGCACAGGAAACATAAAAAGAAATTTAATAAATATTTAACTAAAATTAATAGTTAATAGCATATCCACGGCTTTTAATTACAGCTTTACACCGGCGAGGCATTGACTCTATGAATTTTTGACATTTCGCAAGAGAAATAGAGTTCCATTCTTCTAAAAAAGCGTCATAAAGCTCTCTTAAATTTCCACACTTTGTATTTGAAACCTTTTTCTTTACTTAAAACCACAGATTCTCTATTGGGTTTAGATCTGGACTATTAGCAGGCCAGTCTAAGACAGAAACTAATTGCGCTGTAAGAAATTCCTTTACGGTGCGTGCAGTGTGCTTTGGATCATTGTCATGCTGGAATGTCCAAATGACCGGTAGAACGTCTTTAGCGTATGGTAACATTGTTTCTTCCAGTATATCTTTGTATTGGAACTGATCCATGTTACCTTCTATCAACTTTACTGGTCCTACACCATGTCCAGACAAGCAAAACCAAATTTTCACATTTCCACTACCGTGCTTTAATGTAACTTTCGTGTACTTAGGGTCGAATGCTGTATTCGGGGGACGTCGTACATATCGTTTTCCATCAGAACATACTCTGTTTATTTCCGTCTCGTCAGAAAAAAGTACATTTTTCCACTGTTGCACAGTCCAGTTTTCATACTTTCTCGCAAATGCAAGCCGGGCTTGCCTGTGGCAAAGTTTTAACATGGGTACCTTTCTTGCTATCCTACCGTGCAATTTTTCTTCTACCAAACGTCTTCGAATAAAAAAAAGCTGCGTGCTGAGATTGCTGAAGGGTTGTTTTCACCAAAATATTCTTTTCTAAGCTCATTGGACCCTTTAAAAGGATTTTGTTTTGCCATACGAACGATGTTTCGGTCATCTCGAGGAGTTGTTTTTCTCTGTTTAGGTACACGTGGAACATTCGAAGTAGTTTGATACGTAGCAAAATGCTTTACAGCGTGGAAAACCATCGTTTTTGAACATTGCAGATGGTCGGCTATCTTTTTATAAGACCAAATCTTCCGGCGAAGTTTTATTATTACTTCCCTTGTAGATTTATCACAATTTTTATTTTTTCCCATTGTTTTTTCTAAAGAAGCAATCACCTTTAATCTTTTACAGCACGTAATGGCGCCAAAATTATACAAACAGTAACAAATCGACTGAGTGTTCTCTATTTAAATTTGAATAAAGGTATAAACTACTTAGCATTCTTAATTACGTGACCAGCCAGTAATAAGGAATACTTTGTTTAAAAGTAGTGTAAAAAGTTTGCCTATTGATTTTTAGCCAATCATGTGTATCAATGAATACAGTGGTAATATGGAAATGTTTTACGATACCGAGAGAAATAAAAACAAATGCATAAAATTAGTTTTGCATCTTAGTTGGAAAAAATCTTCCCTTTATATCAGCGTTCTTAATTATATGGCCACCACTATATATAAAGACAATGTAAAAGCTAATTTAATTTCTTGCGTAGAAGTTGTGGGAAATTAATGAAGCTTGTTGCGTTTTGTTTCTCGCAAATGCAATGAGTTGATTTAACTAATTATTTAGAAACACAACATTTGCTTCCTAACTTCTAAAAATATACAATTTCTTTAGAATTTTTTGTCAAAATACAACATTAAGAACCGTACCTACTAATTACTTCCATGAAGGGGTCTGGTTCATTTATTTTTGACCTGGGTCAGCAGTTGCCCACCTCCTTTACATTTACATATTAAATTTTGCGTATTACACTCTCAATACTCGCTAGTATTCTTGAGTCCCAGCTGTGGGCACATAAAAACCGAACAATAATGTAGATTGAGAGATATTCCGTGTAATTTGTTCTGAATAACGATTCGCAACGTTAATCGTGTGATACCATCTTTGGGGCGCTTTGTGTGGATAATGCAATAACGACCAGCACAGTGTACAGAAGAACAGTAGATTTAGTTGGCCATTTTTGTATACAACTTTAGATGACGGAACAAGCAGATGGCCCACCTGATGTTAAGGGGTATTCTCTGCCTATGAACAGTGCATTACAAATTTACCACATAGGTCGCGTCCACCAAGTACGCGCCATATGTGGAATTGCACTGCATCCGTCACCCTGAGTCATAAAGATGGCAAGTCTCATGTGCCAGTAATTTCACCGGCACCCATGCCCTTTAAATCAGAACACAACAATGCGAGCACTACTACTTTGCGGCAGAAATAGGTATGGTGGTAGTACATCCGCGAACGAACTCTTTCAAAAATAGGTTCGTTCATTCATTGATTCTTTCACTGGTGCATGCATGTGCTAGATTATGGAACAGATACGAGTAATGAACTAGTGTCCACTCGCGGATTCAACCACATAATGCATGCATAGCACATAGCTCAATAACTCAAGCTATTTTAGATATCAAAGGTTTAACAATTGATTATGAATAAGGGGTTAAGGTGGGGTATAACGCAAAATTACCAATCTTAGATTAGATTTTTAACTGACTAAATAACGAACAAAATTAATATTAAAAATATTTATGGATACTAAATTATAATACCGAGGAATCACTTAGACAGAAACACGATAGGACTAAATTTTCTTGATAAAAATATCCCAAAGTTACCTCTAACTTTTGACTTGATTCGATTGTTTGTCAATGTGGTACAGATTATTGGGTCAAAAATTGGATAAATAAGATCAATACAATAAAAAGGAGGGTTCCCCCACGGGGTTTTTTTAAAATAATCTATATTTCACGAGTTATTCAATAAAACCGCTTTTTCAAACGGCGCATTTCGGTTTTTTTGTATAAAGATTTCTACCTGGCGGTGGCGCAGTCTTAAGGCGTTTCCCAATTGCATTATCTGGAAGAGGCTCATCCATTAGTGGACATCTAAAGCTAAGGCCAAACCAACGCGTTCAGCCCGCGCCCGTGGTGGCGTGCACGGTGGCGATCAATTGTCTTACCATTGGTCGCCACCGTGCACGCCACTGAGGACGAAGGCTGAATGCGTTGGTCCAAGCCTTGGTATGCCTTTAAGGCGGCTGTACACATTCGGCCAAGGTGTTGGGCCAACATGTCGGGCCAAAATGATGCATCCCCAAGGTTGCTGTTTACACATTGGCTTACTGATCATTCTGCATTGGCGCTTCGATGAAAGATGGACGTAGAAGTTCTTACAGCTGCGGCTATTTATTTATACAGTGCATTTAACTATTACGTAATGTGCATCAAAGTAGAGTGACTAAAATAAATGGCGCAAAAGAAGGTGGTGGATGGTGACTATTCATTGGAATAGAACGAGGAAAATTATATACAGCTGTTATTGATATACAGGCTGATAATAATTTAGCAAAATATTAGGTGGTGCCGGCAGTATTACATTTAAAATAACTTTCTATGGAGTCGAGTCTGACGAGTAACAACGAACTGAACAAGACACCAACGTGTGAACGCTGTTTGCGGAGCGCGCCAAGATCCTTTGATGTGTGCACAAAAAACCGACACTATTTGGTTGGCCAGCCAATGTTGGCGCCAACTAGACCAATTAGCTTAGCATACCGCCAAGTAGCTCTCTACACATTGGCCCATCACGTTGGCCCAACACCTTGGCCCAATGTGTACAGCTGCCTTTAGCCTTAGGGCTGCTGCTGAAGATGATGGCAACTTTCCGACAAACTGTTCTAACAAAACACTATTTGGACGTATCAAAGCTGCGACGAACAAGTTAACATACTGCTATTAACTTACACTGTGGCTCACATAGGGTAAGTAAATGGTTGTTTTCACCCTCATGTTCAACAAGCGATTGTTTTAAATTTCAATTTACTCGGCAATTTGATATTAATAACGCTGAAATAATTTTTTATGCTTTTATATTTATTTTAACAGAAAAGCGTAACTTATTTCAGGTTTTGAAGAACTGCAAGTCTAGTGGAAACTAGTTCACCTATAATAAGAAAATAATGGGCTCACAACTGCAAAAACAGATTTGACTAATATTTTAAATGACAGAGAAAATACCTTTTTCAAAAATCATGGTTTCCGGCCTTCGAGCATTGCAGGCCTCCGTACCGGAGTGTCCGCCCCAAGAATAGACCCCACCATCTCCTCCCGTGGATGTCGTAAAAGCCGACTAAGGCATAACCCGGACTTGTTGGTTAGATTCGTTGGTATAAGATTTGTGCTGGCTGTTAGCTTATTTAAGGAATGTGTTATTACCAGAAGAAAGCGTTAGTAGAGTCAGTCGTGGGAAGCAATGGCGGCGATGAGCTCACCATTTACCACGTCTATTTTCCACCATGGTGCACCTACAGTGAAAAGAGGCCTATTTGAGACTCTGGCTACCCTTTCAGGGAAAAAGGCCTGTGTCTAGCATGTTTATAAAAGAATATGTTTGCGACTGGAGTTTACTCCACTCCGGTTCAGAAAACATAACGACTTAACTTTTTGCTAACGCTTGATTTTACGATTTTACTCAAATGGTATTGGAAATAAGATAAATTTGTAAAAATTTAAAAAAAACGCTATGAAACGGCTTATCCGATTTTGATAAAACATGTCTAAGAACCATCGCTTGTAAATCAGTTTTCAATTAAAAAAAATCGCCTTAATATCGGTTCCACATACACACATAGCGGTCAAACTTAAACACCCCTCTCTGCGTCGGGGGTTAATAAATGGTAAATTTCGTTTGCACACACAAACGCAACAACATACAACCTCTCCCGCTCTCCTATAAACGCAACAACATACAACCTCTCCCGCTCTCCTATAAACGCAACAACATACAACCTCTCCCGCTCTCCTATAAACGCAACAACATACAACCTCTCCCGCTCTCCTATAAACGCAACAACATACAACCTCTCCCGCTCTCCTATAAACGCAACAACATACAACCTCTCTCGCTCTCCTATAAACGCAACAACATACAACCTCTCCCGCTCTCCTATAAACGCAACAACATACAACCTCTCCCGCTCTCCTATAAACGCAACAACATACAACCTCTCCCGCTCTCCTATAAACGCAACAACATACAACCTCTCCCGCTCTCCTACAAACGCAACAACATACAACCTCTCTTGCTCTCCTATAAACGCAACAACATACAACCTCTCCCGCTCTCCTATAAACGCAACAACATACAACCTCTCCCGCTCTCCTATAAACGCAACAACATACAACCTCTCCCGCTCTCCTATAAACGCAACAACATACAACCTCTCCCGCTCTCCTATAAACGCAACAACATACAACCTCTCCCGCTCTCCTATAAACGCAACAACATACAACCTCTCCCGCTCTCCTATAAACGCAACAACATACAATCTCTCCCGCTCTCCTATAAACGCAACAACATACAACCTCTCCCGCTCTCCTATATAAACCTCCCCCCTTCCGTCGTGTTAAAAAAACTGAATCAATGAAAAGAATAACAACTTCGTGAAGAAAACATTAATAACCGAAATAATCTTGTTTCCACTTAACAAGAACATCTCATTGTAATCTTTTTATAATCTTATAAAAGCAGACTAATTTGTAGATTTAAAGAGCTTACGGCTCTGTCCGAACTCGACAACGCTTCGTTCGGCACACAGAGCAACACGGCTACCGGCCGACCCGTAAATCGGCAAATTTTATGGTATTAACAATATATTTTTTGTCATTTTCACTAGAAACGGGATATTTACCATGATTTAATAGTTTCTAGTTTCTAGTGAAAATTATGTACATAACCATGATAGTTTCAAAAGTTATATTTTTTGTCGCTTTCCGCCATTTCGACAAGAGACTTCGTATACTTTTATTTTATTTCATTTCCTAGTGTTTTTTTTAGTTATTTTATTTAATTTTGGTGGCATTTTAACTAATGTAGCACGTCTATAAAGCACAGGTGTAGTGAAATGAAATGGAAGTACATATATTGCGTGATTTTTCAAAGTGGTGGAAATTGTCTAGGTACCAAAGTTTTTGTAAAACGGCCACCGTTTTACTAAAACATGGCTTGACTGTGACTTTGACGACTTGGATGGATTGTAACGTTGCAAATTATATTGAAAATTTAATAATTATACTTGAAAATGGCAAACGCAAAAGCCGTGCGATGACAATTATTAATAAAAAACTGTATTTTTGGGATGTGTTATTTTACACCTACACGACAGGTACTTCCCCGGACGAACTCTTTCACTAAATACTATATGGGACTGATTGAAAAACGACGTACGAGTAAATAGTATTTGTGTGCTACTTAGGACACAGCCTTTTGGGAGGGACAGTATAAAACAATGAAAAGCCTATTAAGTTGAACAATAATCTCCTCCCCCTACTTCCCCCCCCCCCCCCACAGTCCGGCGGTAATTACTCGCGCCTTGAGACGAGGCGGCAATCCGATTATGTGCTTCCAGTTTTATTACTAAGAATCATATTTCTGTAGAATAATCGTTTATGACACTGGCCCTTTTTTGGTCACCCTGCGTTAAGTGACTGCTTTATGTATAGTGACAAATTGACAATAGAAAGAAGTGTGCGACCGATAATGAAAAAAGGAAAAACCATGTGGTGAACGGGTTAAGTGTACGTATATGTACTAACCTCTTTAAAGCAATGTAGGTAGTTTAGTATACAAAAAAATACACAGAAAGAATAATACAACTAATACAAGTAGGCATGTACTAAATCTAATTAATTCTTTTCAATAAAAACCGAATTCAAAGCTAGGAATTTATCCCCAATACAAGATTTTATAATATTATTAATCGGAACCGTGAGCTGATCACAATTAGCCTAAACACGGCCAGTCTATTATCCCTCGAGGAGTTCCGTTGTCCACCTTCCGTCTCCATCATCAGATCAGCTCGCTGTCACCATCATATTGTATTGTCATCGGAACTTGACAGGTATGCAAAATTTCATATAAATCGGATATTTACCCCAATACAAGATTTTATAGTTTAGTGATCGGAACCGTGTGCTGATCTTAAGCCTAAACACGGCCAGTCACTATTATCCATCGAGGAGTTCCTTTGTCCGTCTCCATCATTATTGTACTGTCATCGGAATCGACAGGTAGGTATGCCACGTTTCAGCTCAATCGGATATGAGTAAGTAGCCCTTATCGCCACCCGTGAAATAGGTACTTATCATTGAGTAGTTCCAATGGCCAGCTCTGGTCTTTTTCATCAGTTCCACTTCACTAAATAGCACTTTCATAATGCACTTGCTCTAAATGTTGCTGAAAATACCGGGTAATCCCTTAGTCGGTTTTGACGACCTCCACGGGAGGAGTTGTAGGGGTCTATTCATAGGCCGGACACACCACAGACATGCTAACGGCTAAGTATTAAACAAACTAACACAAACCTCTAAGATTACCCAATCCCCTCTCAATCAGCCGAGACATTACTGAGCGTTATTCTCAAAGCGAACTAAATTGAGCGGCAAATCGAATACAAACTACATCTAACTGAATAATAACTAAATTTCATCAAAGAGCACAAAAACTCAACTATCGCTGTCTCTGTCTTCTCTCTCGCTCCCTCTAATTGCATTAAGCATCCATTTTTGTAAGCGCTTCGAGCCCAATTCAATTTGAAACTCATTTGTAAGAGTATAAAACAATTATTAACAACGCCAGTGATTTCGAACATTTTTTTCATTTTATTCCACTTAGTTACGCCTATATAATATAGTTGTTTGGAAATTGAAAATAAAGAGGTTGTTTTATAAGCGATTTTGTTAGGAAATTGGGTTACTAACAAATGTAAGCACGCCGTGGTGTGTCCGGCCTAAGAATATACCCCTCTGTCTCCTCCCGTGGATGTCGTAAAAGCCGTAAGGGATTACCCGGACTTGTTGATAAGATTTGTTCTCTAAGATTTGTCCTGGTTGCTAGCTTATTATAGCATGTGTTATTACTGAAAGAAAGCGTTAGCTGAGTCAGTCGTGGGAAGCAATGGCGACGATGAGCTCACCACTTGTCACGTGTATTTTCCATGATGGTGCAACCCACTGTGAAAAGAGGCCCATTGAGGCTCTGGCCACCCTTTCGGGCAAAAGTATGTATACCTATGTAAGTAGTACTTATGTATGTAGGTATGTATGGCGCCATTTCTTCAATGTTGATATATTGAACCTTATTTACTATATCCTCATTATCATCACCATCATCAACATAAACCTGAAGTCCACTGCTGGACGTAGGCACTGCTGTACGTAGGCACTGCTGTACGTAGGCACTGCTGTACGTAGGCTGCTGGCAAACATAATTTAAGGTGTCGATGGACGCCAAATTCTGTCACTGTCTAACTCATTAAAGTTCAGGTAATTTAGAAAGTGACAGAATAGCACTCAGGAAACGAAAAGTTAAACTATTTTTTTAATTTAATAAATAATATTAAAAAAAACACGCTTTTATAGCTAACCGAACTAAAAAATAGAAAATAATTTTCAATTTCAAATAGTTTATATTACAGTAGTAGAAGATCGAACAATCAATCAGAATTTATCACCTCAAAATAAAATTATAATAAAGTTTAAGTTATTAACAGAAGAATTCAATTCAGAATAAAAAGCGTGGGGTGCATTTTACTGCTTTTCATAACTCTCCTCTCATAGATAGTTGCCAACAGAATGATTGTTACATTTACTTTATCAAGCACCCCACGCTTTTTATTCTGAATTGAATTCTTCTGTTAATAACTTAAACTTTATTATAATTTTATTTTGAGGTGATAAATTCTGATTGATTGTTCGATCTTTTACTAGTGTAACATAAACTCTTTGAAATCGAAAATTATTTTATATTTTTTGGTTCGGTTAGCTATAAAAGCGTATTTTTTTAATTTTTTTAAAATATTATTTATTTTTCATTTTTTAGTTCGATTTATCAATTAGTTATTTGTTGACATGTGGTATTGAAATTTCTCACAGTAAGGCCCTCTAACTCGAACTCTAACTCTAACTCTAACTCTAACTCTAACTCTAACTCTAACTACAACTACAACTCTAACTCTAACTCTAACTCTAACTCTAACTCTAACTCTAACTCTAACTCTAACTCTAACTCTAACTCTAACTCTAACTCTAACTCTAACTCTAACTCTAACTCTAACTTTATTATCTTTCACCAATCACATTAATTCAGCTTTGGTGTGATATTCTTCAAAATGGATATTATTCTCTTGAAGCCATATTAAAAAAAAGTATCAAAAATATATTCCAAAGCCAATATCAATTTTGGCAGTCATAAATTATTGCCATATAAAAACTTCTGTAAATAATGCGTGGAGAGCTTTCGTTGGCCAGACTCTAATGTCCTTGGTCTATCGAGAGGCGGGCCTTCCTCTCGAGAACCTTTATTCTCCAACGGTGTCAGTTCTGCAAGCTATATGGCCTGCCCATGGCCACTTCAACTTGCTAATTCTTTACTTAGTCTAGTATAGTATTATGTTATCTGTGACTTAGTTAAACAGATATTTGTTATAAGCTAGCGGCCTGCCCGCAACTTCGTCCGCGCATAGTTAGAAACCTTCCCCGGCGTCTCGTCATAGGTTATTGGCATATAGTCTCCGGTACGAAGATCGCATTGCTCTAGGGTTAAGAAATGCTAAGGGAACAAGGAATTAATTTTGTAAAAATTAAAAAACCCTCAACGTAATGAAACGGCTGAACCGATTTTGAACAAACATAGCTTAGAACAAAGCCGAATAAATCACCTTTCAAAAAAAAAAAAAAAGTTTCATCCGTTCGGTATCTACGATGCCACAGTCACACACATCGACACACACACACACACACACACAAACTTATAACACCCCCCCCCCCGTTTTTGCGTCGGGGGTTAAAAACAGAGAAAAAACATTAATATTATTGACCGTGCGAAGCGAGGTCTTATTGCAGATGCGGAGTTTGTAAGTATGTGTGTTTGTCCGACGATAACTGCAGAACCGTTGATCCAATCTTGATGAAACTTGTTAGGTAGGAAGGTTATGTAAATATATTTTCTAAGATCGAACATGAGCTTGATCGGTTCAAGGGTTTTTGAGCTACGGAGGTCCCAAGAGCTTCCCAAAATGGGTGTCATAACTACCTAGGTCATGTCATGTATTATTTGAATGGGAAAACTTTAAAGTACCTACGCATATTTTAGATCGCTATGTCACGATACTACTAGTTAAAATGTTTATTGAAGATGGACTAGTGGCCCGCTCGCGACTTCGTTCGCGTGTCCCTAATAGTCCCTAAGGTCCTAGTTTTTTCTAGAAACCTTTCCCGCCCTGCGTACGCTGAAGTTTCTCCGCTATCGGCATAGTGGTTTAAGAATGTAGAGCTTTTTAACTTTTTATTTAATAAGGATTTCTTTTCTAGTTCTCTTATGTATGGCAAAAAACCTCGCGACCTTAATAAAAAAACAAAACCGGAACCTGAATAAAAACCGAATAGTATCGCTTTAAAATCCAGTAAAAAATGTCACTAAGCATTAAAAAATAGGAAACAGCCAGCAAAATCTGTCGAATAATAATTGGAACCAAACCCGCTTTACAGAATGAAATACAAAAAATACAATTACCGTATCATTTCGGTCGATATGTGCGGAACACGTTACTTGTGTAGCAAACTTGTAATTAGGGTTCAACGGGCTATTAGCGCTGCGGGAAGCCAAGCGACAATCTCGCGGACGTTTTTGTGTGGGGCGGGTCGGAGTTCCGCAAGGTGGTGGTCAAATATGAAACCATCTATGATTTGTACAAATCGTGTCAGATTCAGGCATCGGTTTATAGGTATAGTATTTTAAAATTAACTTAATAATAAGTTTATTGTGATAAATAAATTATGAATAAAAGCTTTTATAAAATTAGTTATCGTAACCGTGTGCAATCTAAACACAGCCAGTCTACTGTTATCCATCGAGGAGTTCCGTTTTCCACCTTCCGTCTCCATCATCAGATCAGCTCGCTGTCACCATCATATTGTATTTTCATCGGAATTGACAGGTATGCCAAATTTCAGCTCAATGGTAGAGGCTAACTGCTTTAAAATTCAGTTGTAAGATCGGACAAACATAATTCCACCCGGACATACATTGCAAGTTTATATAAAGCTTCTAATAATAATAATTCTTTCCTGTAAGTATACTAACGGGTTTTTTATTAAATTGTTAATTACAGTGCCTCATACGAAAGTGTTTTTTTATCATATCCTAAATGGGAATTTATTTAAATGTAATTTAAAACCATTATTAATAAGTAAATGTTATTACAATATTCATTGATTTTAATATGATGATTTTAATTAATTTTTGACATTATTTTGTATATTTGAAATTTGCATGCTAGATAAGTTAGAACATAATTGAAACTTACCTACTTATTTTATTTAAGATTGACATTATGTTCAAGCAAATGTTTTTTTTAACTGCTACTTTTTCTTTAACAGTTTGCAAGCATATCGCAGAAAGAAAGAAATAATAAATTGTAGAACAAATTATTTTCTACGGATCATTGAAATTTTCTTTAGACCGTTGTTCTCAAAGCACCTTTGACCGATATTAGTTCCCGTTATATCTAATACCTACTGCTCTATTTATTTATGTATGTATGTATGTATGTACAATGGAACGAGCTTCCATCTGAGGCTTTCCTCCAACGATACACCCCCCCCCTCGGTGTTGCCGGTGTCTATAAGCGAGGGTGACCACTTTACATCAGGTAAGCTAGCATCATAAGCTAGTTTGCCTAATTTATTTAGATAAAACAGTAAAATTCAAAGACAGATCCAATGAAATCAATAAAAATTAAAAACTAATTTGATTGGCCACGGAACCCATCCAATTTTCTTCAGCTCTCCCTTGCCTATTACACTATTAGAGGACGCCAGCGGGAGATCGGTCCCGTCCCATTTAATACGTTACTGAGATCACACGCCGCAGGGCAGCAAACTGTTCAAACACAAACTCACTAAAATGGAGATATTAATTTAAATCATTTCAAACTGTGACAAAATTACATTGATCATAGACGAAAATGAACCCATTATTATAAATATCAAATTTAATAGAATCTACAATAACAAGTTACAAACTAAGAAACAATAGATAACTATAGGAATTTTGTGGTAATCAAAAATTTTACATTTTTAAATACATAAACGGACGCCTGTTTCCCGGAGGGGTAGGCAGAGACCACGGATTTCCACTTGCTACGATCCTGACACACCTCTTTTGATTCATTCACTCTCATCACATTCTTCATACATATTAGAAATGCGAATGTGAGTTTTTTTGTTACGCTTTCACGTCTAAACTATTCTACCGACCATCATGAAATTTTGTACACATATTTTTAAGAGTATCGTCATGAACATGGCATACTTTTTTTAAGGAAATCGACGCTAGCTTAGTTGCGCGTGAAAGCTAGTATTCTATTATAGTTATTGGTACCTTGAAAGAACCATTGTAGGTTGTAAAATATTTGCCAAACACACTATTCATCTATTTATACACTCTACTCTTAACACTTGCACTGTGCGATTTAATCCTTTTCAATAATTCGAGGAATTCATAGATTCATTCATTCATTCATAGCAATTAATGCTTCATAGAGGATTTGTTGTTCATTTTCGTTCCAAATCCCATTCTTGTATAAACTCATTGATATCCAATTCACCTCTTTCAATAAACTGTTTGGGCTTTGCATAGACGACGTATTTTTTTTTACAGATGAAGTTCTCTAATGTAGAGCTTACACTTTTTTCAAAAACTTGGAATGACGGAACAAGCAGATAGCCCAAAGCTTAACTGATGTTAAGCGGTGCCCCTTGCCTATGAACAGTGCATTATCTCATAGGTCACCTAGGACGCGCACTATGCGGCATTGCATAGCGCCCGGCTCCCTGAACGTCTTTGAACTTTGTGCTTGATTTAGGTAAAGTTAAGTAAAGTTGGCATAGGCAAGTAAAGTAAGCAAGTAATTTAGCTAAGAATATTTGATTTAAAATGATTTCAAATTTTGCTTTATTCTCCCTATTAAAACAAAAGTTAAAGAACACAAAGCAGACAAAAATAAAAAGCTGATTTTATTGTAATGTGTTGTCGATAAAGTAGCTACAACAAGATCCTATCTCGAGAGTGGTCCTTATCGAATTATCGCTACATTTGTCGAGATGGCGCCGTGACTGGCAACATTATAATAATCACAGTTCTTGTATACCTACCTACCTTCAGGATGGTTTGAAATTTATTCCACAAGATCACTTAAATTTTCTGAGTATGACAAAACCTACAGTTTTCTTTGTTTATTTATATGTTTGTCCGTCTTTAACGCATTAACAGCTGGGCCAATTTTCCATAGCCCCCGGCCCAACTTTGATTCTATGCGGCCGGTTCTTAGAGGTCACATCTCAGTTGTGTAAGTCATCACTGGCAACACGCAATTTTTCTTACACAGTATTAAAGGCAATCTATAGGATTATAAAAAATTGTTTAGATTTTTGGAAATAATCAGCTACATGAGACATTTGCGGTTATTCGTGATTTTCACTCACATTTTGTTTTGCTTGCTATATTCTGTCCTTTTGTCACGTACTGAGTTAAATAGTGACAATATGGGGTGACCTTACCTGATATAAAAAAGTAATTAAACGCAATTAGTCGTATGGTCCCTGTGGCAACCAGAAAAAAACTATCCATAAACCTAATATAAAGAAACGGACCAAAAATGCAAATAAATGCTTCCATCCCCACTAATTTAGATGTCAAATTACGCAACCAAATAACTCTAATCTCACAAAAAGCCAAAAGTTTACGTAAATATATCAGTAGCAATCCGAAAAGCACTCTAAATGCCTTTATAGAGCTTTTTCATAACCTTAAAATTACCATCAATAATAAGACGGTCTTTTCAGCACCATTATAAGAAGCCCCAGGACTGACCGATCTGTTCTCCAAAACACTGGAAGATTGAGGGGTCTTTGAAAACTGGATATCAATTTTGTTAAATACATTTTTGAGTGGGCAGGTATTAATTTGAAAGAGTGTTATTATGATCCGTTTTGATGGATTGAATGAGTTGGCAACTTCGGATTGGATCAAATGTTTGGTCCATTAGGATTCCATTATCAGTAATTCTATGATTCTGTCTTTTTAAATCTCTTTTGAAGTAATATAATCGTTGGAACTGCTAAGTAGATGTTAATAGATGCATTTGATATCAGATGTTTTATTGTTAAACTTTTACTTGTAGAACCGCAATATGACCTCAAAAGATTTATGTGCTCGGTTATTGTAGCAAAAAAATATCAGGGTGAAATTATAATATTATTTAATTATTGGTATCGTCTTAGAGACGCATCCGTCTGGTAGTGATTTGAATCAGTTAAGCTATCTTTAGATCATCTACAGCGGTCTATTTTTTCTTTCTTCTTACTTTGATAGATCCTCGTTTGCGACCGCGATCTCACCTGTTGGTAAGTGACGATGCGGCTGACGTTGGAGCACGATGGTCTAGAAGGTACCTATTCACTCTTGCCTTAAAAAGACCCATACTATAGTTTTCCGGAAAGACAGACGACGGCAACTTGTTCCTTGCCAATTCGCATTACAAACATGCAACAAATATTGTTTTTTTTTATTTTATTTGAAAGTTTTTTTGTGTCCTTTTTGCCCCAACTTTTAAAGGGTCAATCTGCAGAAACACAAATATTCTTCTAAATAAGTTAAACTTCTTTTACAAAGATTATAATCGTGTAGTTGAAATTGAAAGTGGTTATTAGTAGATTGTTATCTCAATAATTCCTGGCCATTAAAGTGTTACAATATATTTTTGCAAAAACTCTCAAGTGGCGGCACGAGCCTTTACTTTTTGCAAACTATTGCTGCGTCATAGTTTAAAGTAGATAGACCATTTAAATCATTATTTTCTTGTGTGGAGTATTGCTAAATGCTTACAATTGTACCAGAAGACACTTCCTAACGTATAATGATAAAATAATATTCAAAATAGGCATGGTATTTTCGACATAGCTTTATGTAAAACTAGCTGTCACCCACGGTTTTACCCGCGTTGTTCTCCTTTCGTTTTTTTTTATGAAACAAATATGCAAGCAATCATACGGCCCACCTGATGAAAAGTGGTCACCGTTGCTTATAGAGACCGGTAACACCAGGGGTATAATCTGTATCGAATCTACGACTAACGAACCACTAACGATAGATCACACATGGATCAAATGTTAAGCTGGGCAATCAATTGATCCAGGTCCTGCTGATAATATTTTTGATCATTAGATTTCGTTCACCAATCGCGGAGTGTTCTGTCCACCCAGAATAATTGCATGAAAAGGCGGTCTCATCGCCGTGTGACCGACACAAACGTCCAATCAAGCGGCGATCTCGCTCGGAATCGAGTTACCGGTCACTACGCAGCTAGCCTCTTGCACAACACATAGAGTACCTACACTAGTTCAGAGATGTAGAGACCAAACATGGTGTTGTGGATTTATACAGAGGGCTTTTCATTTTTCAAAAAAAAAAAGTAGTTCGATTTGACTCGATAGATGGTGCTGACTCAACTAAAGTTTTCATAATTAACAAATGCATTGGCTGTGATTCTGTATGATAGTAACAAAATACCACGAAAATATAATAACTACGTTGTTTTTTTTTTCTTTATAATTGGCACCGCACGGCTTGTGCATTTGCCATTTTCAAGTATCTGTATTTTCACTATATTGTATTTTCAATATATTTTGCAACGTTACACTCCTTCCAAGCCGTCAAAGTCACAGTCGAGTCATGTTTTAGTAGAACGGTGGCCAATTTTACTAAAACTTTGGTAGACAATTTCCACCAATTTCAAAAGTCACTTCCATTTCATTTCACTACATTAGTTAAAATGCCACCAAAATAACACAAAATAACTCAAGAAAACACTAGGAAAAGAAATAAAATAAAAGTAGACAACGTCTCATTTCGAAAATGGCGGGAAGAGTCACTACGTTGTTGACTTAGACATCTCACTTTATTTTGACAGTTAAGTACAGAGCTGGCGCCATCTATTTTAAAGGGTTTTAAGGATGATGTGAAACGGCCGTGAAAACCCCTCATTGATCGAGCGAGCGAAACGAGTAAATATCTCTTAAACCTTTATAATTAAACAACTTGTGCGATTTTGCGTTGTATGTTAGTGTGTAGGTATTTAATTGTGTTGGTTCGAGTAAAACTTTCAAGCGTCGATCTTCATGAAATGTAATAGGTCAATTAGTGGTAGTATCAAGATTGGTAGTAGTAGAGCTTTTTTATGAAAGAGTTCGCCCGAGGAAGTACTACCTCCATACCTATTTTCAAAGCAATAGTGCTCGCATTGCTGTGTTCCGGCATGAAGGGTATGGGTGCAGGTGAAATTTTTCAGCCCTCTAGGGGAGGCCTATGTCCAGCAGTGGACTTCTGTAGGCTGATGACGAGGTGATGAACGTTGTTGAAGTCTCTATACGTCACTGCTCTGCGCGGTAATGACAAGACGTGAACAAGTAACTAACTGACCACTGCAATACGCGTCTCAACTAACCGAGTTTCAGTTCTAGGTTATATTGCTCTTGGGACTTGATTATGAGTAGATAAGCAGTAAGCCCAGTTGAAGCGTGCTTTTGAACTCATACATACATACTTACATACATAAGTTCATAGACACTCGCCTTTTTCCCCGAAGGGCTAGGCACAGTCCTCTCACAGGGTTTGCACCATCGAGGGATATAGACGTGATAAGTGGTGAGCTCATTGCCGCTGTTGCTTCCCACGACTGAATTGGTTAACGCTTTCTTCCTGTAATAACACATTCTTAAATAAGCTAGCAGCCAGGACAAATCTTACTCCAGCGAATCTTACAAACTAGTCCGGGTAATCCCTTAGTCGGCTTTAACGACATCCACGGGAGGAGACGGAGGGGTCAATTCTTAGGCCAGACAATTCATCATCATATACTTAAGGAAGCATAATATAAGTAAATATGATATACAATATATATTTCTGTAATAATTTGTACAGGTAATGTGTAAGTTTATTTGTTGTTAGGTACATTTTTCTTCTTCATTTAAATATGGGTAGGTACACCCCAACCAATCTTCCGTATACGTTTATATAGCTCCTCTCCCATCAAAGGTTGTCTGGCGGAGATCGCTTCTCATTGTACATTTAGTTTTTGTTTAATTGTTGTGTGTAATTTTTATTTTAACTAGTTTAAGGTGTGCGATAAAGCATTTTAATTAATGAATTATTTCATTCATTCATTCATTATCAACAGCCGTAGAGTTCCACAGCTGGACACAAATTCTTGATGCGACAACGCGGCCCACGTGTCAAACGTACTGACAACCTGGCCCATACTTACCGCAGGATTATGGTAAACTGGAAAAGGTACAGTCAGTAAAAAAATAACAAACAAATAAGCTCTCACTAAACGCATATACCTACCGTTCTCCGTTCGGTCGCGGGTAAAAACAATTAAAAAGCATAATTGGTATTTAACCCTCCCCTACCCCTAGTCACTAGAACTTTATAAGAGTCACCAGTACATACAATAGTCGTTATCACCTTTACAAACAATATGCTAAAAGTATCGAAAGAACCTTTACACTTAATCCTACTAATATTATAAACGCGAAAGTTTGTAAGTATGGATGGATGGATGGATGGATGCATGGAAGTATCTTTGTTACTCATTCACGTAACAACTACTGGATGGATTTGGATGAAATTTGGAATGGAGATAACTGGACTCCTGGAATAACACATAGGCAAATTTTAAGCAGAATGCAGGAGTAATTTGGTAAACGAATATCTTCCCACGGGATCGAGACCTATGCAGAAAACATCGCGGGCCGCAGCAGCAATGCGAAGACTTTTCATCCAATAATTTTCACTAGAAACGGGATATTTACCATGATTTTTGAGTTTTAAATGTTCCCGATATTTTGGCACAGTTGCATGCACCATGATCACGGCAGAACTAACTCATCCAATGTACCAGGCGAGCAGCAGAATGCAGAAGTTATTTGGTAACCGAATATCCTATCCTAATTACTCTTTCACGTAAAGACTTGTATGTTTGAAGATTTGTATGACATTTGGAATGGAGATAACTGGACTCTCGGAATAACACATTGGCACATTTTTATCCCGATATTCCCACGGGATCGAGACTTACGCGGGTGAAACAAACTTCACCCGCGTAAGTCTAATAATACTAGCTTAATAATCCTGCGCAGACGAAGTCGCGGGTTAAAATATAAAATAATAAAACCTTTTATTTCTCTTACACTTCTAATGTTTAAAATTAACAATTTATTTACTTATCCTAATCTTAAATATAATTAGTTTTTCAATTTTTCGGATATCTCAACCAGTGTAAGTACCACTTTGAGAGGTAAAAGCCTCCTCCATCTGCCTCCATCTCTCTCTATCTCTAGCTGCTCTGCTCCAGGTAATGCCTGCCGTTTTAGCGATGTCGTCACTCCAACGTTTATGCGGTTTTCCAGGCCGTCTCTTTTTGTCCATACCAGTTAGTTATCGTTTTCGACCACCTATCGTCTGTCACTCGCTGTACATGTCCAGCCCATTTCCACTTCAGCTGAAGAACTTTTTTCACAGCGTCTTTTGCCTTTGTCTTTTTCCTAATTACGGTATTTTTGATTTTGTCCTTCGGCTTGTGACCTGTGTTGCTTCTCTCGAGTCTTCTTTGACATACTCTTATTTTTTCCAGTGTCTTCTTCGTGAGTGGCCATGTCTGACATGCATACGTGAGGCATGGCAACAAACACATTTCCATAGCTTTTGTTTTTAGTTTAACTGGCAAATTGTTTTTGAAAATCTCTTTCATGCTCCAGTACTTATTCCAAGTATTTTTAGTTCTTCGTATAATTTATTTTTCCGTGCATGCTTTGAAAGTATCAGGTGTCCTAAATAGATGTATTCCTCTACATACTCTAGATAGTTGGATTGGAACTCTATCGGTACCTTTTGTCGGTTGGTCATTATTTTAGTCTTATCTTCGTTGACTTCTAGTCCTACTTTCTTACTTTCTGTACATAGCCATTCAAGCATACTTTGTAATTCTTGTGGATCTTCTGAAAGCAAAACTATATCGTCTGCGAAGCGTAAATGTGATAGATACTTTCCGTGTATTTGTAGACCATTTCTCTCCCACTCTACATTCCGGAAAACTTGTTCAAGTACGGCTATGAATAGCTTCGGTGAGAGGGGTCCCCTTGTTTTGCTCCTCTTTGTATTTTGAAACTGGGTCCAGGTTTTTCTAGAGAAATTTGTGAGATGCTGTTCTTGTAAATTCATTTTACTAGGTCTAAGTAACCTTTGTTTACTCTTTGTATTGATAGGGCTTCCCATATAGAGTCATGAGTTATTGAATCGAAAGCTTTCCTGTAATCAATAAATATTAGATATAAAGGATTATTATATTCATTGTATCTTTCTATTATAATTTTCAGGATATGAATGTGATCTACTGTTGAGAAGTGTTTCACAAAACCTGCCTGCTCTATTGGCTGGTTTTCGTCTATAATTTTAGCCAAACGCCTCAGTAGGGTTGTAGAGAACACTTTATACAAGCATGATGTTAGGCTAATTGGTCTGTAGTTCGTAATTTGTTTTGCATCACCCTTTTTGTAGAGAAGTACTATGTGTGAGTTTGTCCACTGCTTCGGTATATGTTTCGTAGAGAGAATCTTGTTAAAAAGGTTGGTAATCGGTGTTGCAAGGATCTCTTTGCCTGCAATCAACATTTCATTTGTTATACCATCCAGCCCTGGGCTTTTTTCAGGTTTCAGCTGCTTGATCGATTGAAGTATTTCATTTTCATGGAATTCTGGTACAGGTTCGTCGTTTCAAGGGACTATAATATTATAATGATGATTTGGTAGCGGGTTACAGCTAGTTTGATTATAATTCCTAAAATCAAGCCTCACTTCAAACCTATAGTTGTATTATTCTTTGCGTAAATAAATACATAAATGTAAGTATATTATTATGGAAAAATTATAACCCCAAAATAATCGAAATAAAAAAGAAGTTTATTAACTCGAACCCGACTACTGAAAAATCACGCTCTAAAAAGTATGAAACAAGAAAATATTCTAATGATAGTTATGTTCAGAGGATAGCCGTAGTCGTATGCCACCCACCCTAAACAAACAATACATTCTAACAGTAGTAATAGATCATAAGGTTTAAGGCAAAGTGGCATACGACCTCCTAGCTAGATAGCATACGGCTATCCTCTGAACATCACTATCATGTCATGAGAATATTTTCTTGTTTCATACTTTTTAGAGCGTGATTTTTAGTAGGTAGTCATGTTTTCGTTTTTGACCCTATGTTTGATTGAATGTAAATCACACTCACACTCTAGTTGTAAGGCTAACTCTGACGGTGACTATATCGAAGTGACTTTTTTTTTTTCTTTTTTTTTTTTGTACTACTTGGATGACGGAACAAGCAAGAGGCCCACCTGATGTTAAGCGGTAACCTCTGCCTATACCGCACGTCCACCTAGGACGCACCCTATGTGGCATTGCACTGCGCCCGCCACCCTGAGACATAGATGAAAAGTCTCATGTGCCTGTAATTTCACCGGCACCTACCCTTCAAACCGGAACACAGCAATGCGAGCACTACTGCTTTGCGGCAGAAATAGATGACTATACAAATCTAGTTAGTGGGATTAGGTAAGTCGAGTCGAGGCGTACTCATTACATCGTAGAATTTCTCATACATCGTAATTTGCACTCAAAATGATTAACAATATAGTTAATAAGTCGTTTCATGCCCGAATAACTGACTCACTGGACTGACTATCAAAGCACAGCCTAAACCATAAGACTGCGCCAACCCCACAGGCAGAAAACTTCATACAAAAAAAACCTCGCGCCGCTCGAAAAAGCCGTTTTTGTTGATTATCTCGTAAAATATAGATAATTTTACAAAACTCCTACAGTATACCCTCGGCATTGTTATATTTATTTTATTTATCAAATTTTTTACCCAGTAATATGCACCATTTTAATAAACAATAGAATCTAAGCAAAAATATAAATAACATTGTTTTTTTTAATAAAAACATTGTCCTATCGTGTTTCTTATGTGGTATCCATGTATATATATGGCGTGCTATGCATGCTACTATGCGTACTGGGTATTTTATATGTATAATAAAAAATATCTATCTATGTAATATATTGTATTAAGTATATCAGTTATCTAGTACCCATAACACAAGCTCTGCTTAGCTTGGGGCTAGATAATGTTGAATGAACTGTCCAGCATTATTTATTTATTTTATTTTTTATTTATATAGGTATATTTTTAATTTGAATATAATATTGTACCTACTTGATTTAGTCTGTAAAAAACAAATCTAAAGACTAGTTATTTCGCGGCATACCCCACCTAAAGTCCTAATTACCAGAATTTCAGAGGATACATTTATTTTATGGTCTAGGGGGGTGCACTAATACAGGAATTTCCAAAATTCACCCCGTAAGTTGAAGTTTGTATTGAAAAAATTATGTGCAAAAAGAGACAAAAGCACCTTCGCCTCGAATGTCAATAATAACACTCGCCTAGACCAACCATGACGTTTGAGGAGTAAACGCACACGTCGGTTGTAGCGTGTACAGCTGTATTTGATCACTCGAGTTGTAAAGCGACTTCTGGAGTGGGCTGTGACCGAAGTGACCACAAATCCAGTCGCAGGATAGACCGACGACGTACCCTTTAGTTAATTAATAGAGAGCACGGTGATCCATTAACGTGAACTCAGCGGGCGGTTTTGCAGGGTGACCATGAAAAATAGAAAATTCAGGTTTTAGGGTTCTATTCTTCACAAGGACCATCGAAACCATTATAGAAACACTTTCGTGTCTGTATTTCTGTCTGTCTGTCTGTCACAATCTATTCTTTATTTCTTTTTATTTTTATATTTTCATATTTCTCTGAAACTACTGCACAAAAAAAGTTGAAAATTGGTAATATCAGAGTTGTTTTTTTTTTATCTAAAATAAGCTTGCGTTTGGCTACATCCCACCTGATGGAAAGCAACGGTGCTTGCCTAGAAGATGCCTATTCACTCTTCGTTTGAAGATGCCCAAGTTTTATGTTTGGTTATAGGGAATAAAAAAGCGGGAAGAGAGTTCCAGGCCTTTGCTGTCCTTTGTTTTGGCTGACCCAATTACGGAGTTCTGATTTTGGGTTTTAATTTTAGGCAACAAACTGGAAACTTTATTTATTTATTTTTATGTATAAGCCTGAAGTTTCCTGCTGCAGGGCAAAGGCCTCCCTGCCCTCTTTCCAAACATTTATATTCTGAGCTATTTGTGGCCATTCCTTGCTGTTAAAACTAGAAAAGTATATAAAAAAAAACAAATGCATCGCGTGAAATATTAAAGGGTTTGTTATGAGAATTTCAAGTACATCTATAATATACAAAGCTGGTTTTTTATAATCTTATAAACCCTCGTTTAAGAGTTATTAAGGACAAGTAATTAATTTTGTAAAAATTAAAAAACCCTCTACGCAATGAAACGGCTGAACCGATTTTGATCAAACATAGCTAAGAAAACTCCCGACAAATTCACCTTTCAAACAAAAAAAAATCGGAATCGGTTCATCCGTTCCGGAGCTACGATTCACACACACAGAAACACACACACAGAAACTTCAAACTTATAACACCCCGTCGTTTTTGCGTCGGGGGTTAAAAATAGCCCTCTCTTATCTCCAAAACTACAGCCCTAATATTTTGTAAATATTATGAATATTGGGCTTTACTCGTAGTTTATAATAAAACCTAAATGAAAATCCCAAGTCTCTTTTCCACGGGAACGGAATAATATTCTTGAACTGAAAATGAGTTACAACACATTCTATAATGTGTTGTAATTTCACCACGGACTAACAGATTTTTGGAAATACTCGTAATCATTTACTTGAGACAGTTGCGATTCTTCGTGGTTTTCGCAAACTATTGTGTTTTGCGTGCTCTATTCTACCCTTTTCTTACTTACCTGAACTGTACTGAGTAAGATAGTGACAACATTTAGGGATCACCGGAATTTCCTATAATCGCAACGCTTAGTTTAGCAGCGTGACGTTATTGGTGGTAAGTACTTAGATGGATGCTGGTGCCCATCACCAGGTGTAATCCCTTAGTCGGCTTTTATAGCATCCACGGGAGGAGATGGAAGGGGCCTATTTTTGGGCCAGATACACCACGTATACCCCCGTCATATAGGCCCCTCCATCTCCTCCTTTGGATGTCGATGTGGATGTCAGTAAAAACACTTTCTAATAACTCTAGGCTGGACTTAGCATTCCATACACTATCAACGCCAAAATAAAACACCTTTGAAAATTAGAACGATGACACATGAGTTTGATTACACTGCCGGTTTACACTTTCAAATGTGTTCCGTAATCAAGCAGCAATGGACGAATCAAACTTGACAGAATTGTTTATTTTATGCGTTTTGTTTCTCTTTTGGTTCGGACTCGTTTTGAGTGCTGACCCTAATTCCATTTACTCTGAGGTCTTTGATGCAGTAGGTACGTTATTTAATATATTTGTTAATTTATCCACATCGCTCAAACATTGGCAATTCGCACGGCTAAACTTTCCATTCGTCGTCGTTTCGTTTGAGGTAGTGCTGGACTCTGGTGTCAGAGTTTGTCAAGCCGCCTGAGGGCCTCTGACATGGCTTATCGACTGCTATTAATCAATAACAGCCGGGACCGACAGCTTAAAATGCCCTCCGAAGCACAGAGCGATGGAAATCCGCACATAACTTAGAAAAGTCATTGGTGCGGAGCCTAGGATAGTTTCCATTGTGGACCATTGATTTGGAAGTTCATATTTTATTTTGGTATCTACTCATAAATAGAAAGCTTTTGCAAATTTTCAAGTTGTGCAAACGCAATACCTAATAGCCTATATAATATCATAGACTCGTACTTCAAAATGAGTGACAGCACGACATGGATTTATAACACAAGTGAACCGATTGTCCTTGACCGCGGTCAAACGAGGGTCTATTTAAAAAAAGAAAAAACATTGTCACCCTACCACACCTGTAGTTGTCACGCTTTGATCTCGATTATCCTTTATCAATAGCGAACAAATTAATTTTGTTACCAGCCTGATTGTTGCTTTAATCAACGATTAGTAATTAACGTTTAGCCGATCAAAGGTAATCAGGGATGATAAAGTTATTTAGCCCAAGCGCACCAATCAGGGTTAACAGGTTATACTATTTATTCCATACAAACTAATTCCCCAGTTTCATTCCTGGATAATGACACTAGAGCAAATATTTTTTACTTTACAATATATACATATTTGCTCCTATGCTACATTTTTTAATGAATTCATTAAATAAAAAAAACATAATAAATAAAAGGAAAGCACACAGGCATAGATCCTTTTTTTTCTACTTCATATATAAATTCTCTTTAAAAAGAGTTAAATTGGTCGAGTTTTAAAGGAGAAAACAGGGGATCATGAAAAATGTATGGAGAATAAATATATGTAGGTATAGAAAACCGCGTTTCTTCTTAAGATGCTGTCAAGAGCTAAATAGGCTTTTTTAAACGTATTTATAGCAAAATCTACACAGTTTAAGACAACAAAAATCCATCATATTTCTACGACATGATCGAGTCCAAAACACGATTTGCATCTACAATAGATAGATAGATAGATAGATTAACACTTTATTGTACACCAAAAAATAAAACACAAAAAATGATTAACTAAATCGAATTATAGTACAATGGGCGGCCTTATCGCTGAAAGAGATTTCTTCCAGGCAATCTACAATGCGCTTATAACGTAAATATCTCTATTACCTATCAGCGTACATTCATAAAATTAATAAGAGTAACAAATAATATTATTTTATTATATTTATTGGATTTACAAAACAGATTACAATCAACTTAGCTTACACTTACATGCATATTTAGTTCTATTCTAGATTCGTAATCAAATATGTAAACACGACTAAGTCACACTGTTGCATAGTTATAAATTAAATTACCCTAAAAACCTTTTAGAGGGCATGGTCGATTTATATTTTCGATAAAACAAAAAGACAATAAAAAATCACTGTAAATCACGGCACCAAACACTGTCTTTTGTTTCACATTCATTGAAATTAGGTTCTGTTTACAGTTCGATTTTCGAACAAACCTCTACAATGCCAATGGGCGTCATCACTTCACGAGTTTCCACACAAATTTGACGTTCCAAATTCAAATCACTATTCCCTAGGGTGTTTCGTACAACTTTATATCCCTTGAGATAATGCTTTAGGTACTTTACGTTGAGGTTGCATGACATGTAATTGGATATTGTCCAGCAGGTGGTGTGAAAACTTCTTTATAGATCATCTCATGCTCATACGTAATACTGTTTAGACGAACCCGTTAGCCCTTTACCCTGCGAGGGTTGAGGAGGGTGAGGGGGTAAAACCAATCAATATCGGTTAATTGGCGCTTTAATGCTGCCTCATTCAACAATTATGGAGGCCGCTGTCAACTGCCAGGTGAGTAGAGATGGGAAACATATTTAAAAATCGATAACATTCTGTCGATAGTCGATGAAAATTTATGTTTATATCTAAGTTTATGAGATTTTTCAATTAACTTGAAATATCAAGAAGATTAACCACTTTTTTTTTATCGTTTTCAAATAGCCAATATAATGTTTCAAATGTTCTATAAACAAAAAAATACGCCACAATTATTAGGTATTAAGGCTTATCATGGCTGAAGCCATCGGATTCGGATATGGAGGGTGTTGGTATTTCTGATTTCCACGAAACCTTATTCCTATTATTGGTTCATTCCGGTGCCAGTGTCGGTATGAAGAGCCAGATTACCGGTGTTCACGGGCAAATGCGAATTCACACTCCTCAGACGGTGACAATATCACAATCCTATTTCAGAAACACTTAACTTTATAGTGCATTGGTGTCATTTTGACTCTTATTTTTATGATAACTGCGGCATTTAAAAAAAAAAACCGAGATCCAGTTCATGATTGACTTGGCCGATGAGAGGTTAGGTCACAGCCTGAATCCACCCACTGCTGAGTATAGGCCTCTCTTTGCCTGTGCCGTTCCCAGTGCAGTTCCTTGTGCAGTCCCGTGCCAGTCTCATCTAGGTTCGGCCCGCGGCTATATCGTCTGCCCATCTCGCTGCTAGACGACTAACGTTTCTGTACCCAGTTCTTGGGTGCCATTCAGTTAGCGCTTTACTCCACCTATCGTCACCTCGCCTTGCCAGGCTCCATTTTTGTTCCGTTATACGATTCCCAACATTTTTAAGCTTCATTCGAATTCGTATCTCGACGCTGGGAACACGGTCTATAAGCTTGATGCCGAGCATGGCGCGTTCCATGGCTCTCTGTGCAACTCTCATCCTGTACACAGCCTCCTGCGAGAGCGTCCACGTCTAGTAGCAGGTACTTGCCTTAAATACCCGCACTGATTTAAGGCAATATTTTTATACCTCAATAGAGTTGGAGCCCATTCTATTGACACAATGTTTATCTTTTGTTACATAGTCGATATCGACCACTCACAAACCCATCCCTACACCCAAATTGTTATGGCCGTACTAGATTAGTACCCCCCTCCACTTATCCCAATCAATCTGGAACACAAACTTGCTTAATTTAACCATCGATTTGCAATTAACCACTCGTAATTGTATTGGATCTCGTTATAGTCGTCGCTTTTGAGCTTAGGGATGTAAAAAATTACATCGATGTTTTTTATTTTCGCAAAAATGATACAAGTATGTTGCAGAAATCTTTCTATCCTTTCCAAGGCGCTCTTTCACCACACTTGCTGTTTCTCCAGTTAGAAGGTCCTTTCAGGCCTATCATACATTAATATTTAGGTTTTCGGGTTAGGGCATTAGCTTTAATTTTCGTAATTATTATAAAACCACACTGAAAGTTGTCCGAAATGAGACTAAATCGTGAATTGACTGAATATTGGTATTCTGTTCCATCCTAACAACAATTTAGATACCTAATTAGAAAGAGTGAAGAGAGACGAATATTATTATTATTGATATTTTATGATTTTTATATTACATACCTAGTTAAATAATTTATATTATAAAACCTACATTCATTTAACACTCAGTCATTTCCTCTTAATTGTAATTAGGTACTTACTTAGAAGTTTTATTCAACTTTAGTAATATTTTTTACTCGACTGCGCCATAAGGAGGGTTGTGTTTTATTATATTGACGTGTACTATATCTAACCAAAATTCTTAGAAATCGTAGAAAGGATGGATAATAACTCTATATAAGCGTTCAAGTTTCGGATGTATATTTTACTAGTGTCCGCCCGCGGCTTCGCGTTATAGCGGGATAAAGTAATTAACTAAATTCCGGAATAATGATACTAAATTTCATCGAAATCGGTTTAGCCGTTTCGGCCTGATTGAGTAATAAACATCCAAACATCGTAACTTTGTCATTAATAATAATTATCATAGTGGGATTGTCATTTGAGTAGAATACTATTTTAGATATAATTTGGTATACTGAAAGAATACTTTGTTTGAATTTACCAGATTACTGATTATATGTACCAAATTAAACGTTTGAATGAGGACCTACCGCTGACTTAAGTTGATTTTACCAAACGGCGACGGTTGGCTGATCACCAAAGTAGTTTGGTATATTTAAGTTACCAAATGTAGCTGGTAGAATAGTTACCAAACTGCTTTGGTAGATTACTACCTACTATAGTTTTGGTAAAAAAATATTAAATATCATATTGTGGATTTTACCATAAACTTTGTTATTTTTCACTAAACAAGTTAAATACTATTTTAGTTGTTTATCAAACTACTTTGTTAAATTTGTAACTAAATTGTATTATTTACCTAGCTCCTGTTGTATATTTGGTAATTTTACCATTAACTATAGTAATTTTTACGAGACAACTTTTGTGCTATCTACTTTAAGGTTTTTTAATATCTACCTAATAGCTCTCTTTTATTTAACTATGAATTATGATAATTTTTACTAGACAACTATTGTGTTATCTACTTTAAGGTTTTGTAGTAAATACCTAATTTCTCTCGTATATTTAACTATGGAATTGTGATAATTTTTACTAAAAAACTATTGTGTTATCTACTTTAAAGTTTTGTAGTAAATACCTAATTTGCTGTCGTATATTTACGTATATTACTAGACAACTACAATTGTATAACTACTCTCGTATTTAACTATGTGACATTTTTACTAGACAACTTTTATGTTATCTTTTACTTTAGATTTTGTATCTCTTGCCTCTGGCTTTAACGGATCGAGCGCCTTGGTATTAGTTAAATATGCGCTGCCCCTGGAGTGTGCCTTGTGCTGTGCCCTGTCTCCACCGAGGGCCTCTTCACAACGTGAGTAGATGCCACTTTTTGCTTTCTGTTGGATTTGAACCGGCAGTTGCCTGCGCCGCGCCGCGCCGAATTTAACTTACACACGCGTGTGCTACGCGAGTCTAAGACGGTGCCTGCTACGAAAGTTTTGTATAGTTTTAAGTTAACATAAATAAATAAATAAATAATTTCAACTATAAGTTATGTTACGAACACAGCACCTCGCTGCGTTAGAAATGGGGACTTTTCTACCAAGTATATAATGCAAATAAATAAATAATGCTGGACAGTCCACACAACATTATCTAGCCCCAAGCTAAGCTGAGCTTGTGTTATGGGTACTAGATAACTAATATACTTAATACATTAATTACAATACATTAAATGGATAGATATTATTTATTATTTATTTTTAATTTTGACGACCCCTGTGGCGGGGCGGGCGAACGTTCGCCTGCGACGCCGGAGGTTGCGGGTTCGATTCCTGCCGCGGAATAAATATTTGTGCGATATGCAGATATTTGTTCAGGGTGTTCTGGGTATTTTCTATGTATAATAAAAATATCTATCTATGTTATATATTGTATTAAGTATATCAGTTATCTAGTACCCATAACACAAGCTCTGCTTAGCTTGGGGCTAGATAATGTTGAGTAAACTGTCCAGCATTTTTTTTTATTATACATAGAAAATACCCAGAACACCCTGAACAAATATCTGCAGATTGCAAAAATACTTTTTTTGAGGCGAGAATCGAACCAGCAACCTCTTGCGCGAAATAAACACGTACATACCTGTAACTATTTTCTCTGGTCGATTCAACGTAAGAAAACTATAAAATATACAACAGGAGTATGGTAATATCTACTTAATTATATGTTTTATTATAATCTACTCAATTTTTGTAAGTTTTACTTATAATTATGGTAAGATCCAAAGTTCCTTGTCATGGTTAAAATTGCAACTTATCTACCAAAGCGAGCTCGTAAATACAACAATGCTTCTCCTATAGATTAAACCTTAGAAACTGTAAAACGTGTAAAAATAATACGATAATATCTACTACAGAAACTATCACTGAAAACTTGGTGAAATCAACGTTAAATTTTGTTAATTCAACTTCAAGTTATGTTACGGTATATATGAGAACTTTTCTACCAAAGTAAACTTTTAAATATAACAACACTCTCTAGTCAATTCAACGTAAATAGACTGTGAAGTTTGCAACAGCGAAATGGTTTTTTCCAATAAACTAAAACTTTTGAGTTATCTACTTTACTCTTTTGTAATTTCAACTTTAAGTTATGTTACGGACACGGCGCCTCGCTGCGGTAGAAATGGGAACTTCTCTGCTAAAGTGAACTCGTAAATAAAACAATACTCTCTGGTCAATTTAACGTAAAAAAAAACTATAAAATGTGCAATGGTATATGGTAATATCTACTTAATTGTATGTTTTATTATAATCTACTCAATAATTTGTAAGTTTAACTTATAATTATGGCAAGATCCACAGTTCCTCGTCATGGTTAAAATTGAAACTTATCTACCAAAGCGAGTTTGTAAATACAACAATGATTCCGGTGTAGATTTAACCTTAATAACTCTGGAACGTGCAAAAGTTATACGATATTATCTACTTCATGAAAATATTGCTGAAAATGTGATAAATCAACGAATATATTTTGTAATATCAACTTTGTTAAGGTAAATACACACCGAACTCGTAAATATGACAATATTCTCGGTTGAATTTCACATTAATAGGAAATTTGCAACAGCAAACTGGTTATATATCTAATACACTTACAATTGGTATATCTAATCTACTTTATTCTTTTGTAATTTAAAATTTAAATATGTGTTACGTCATCATCTACCAATAATTTGTACCTACCTTTAGTAATTATAACCTAATGGAATTGTAGTATTCATGAAGAAAAAGTGTACAGCCCTTTTTTCGTCATCAACCTATATTGTTTTGTAAATTTTACAGCTAAGACTTGGTAACTTTTACAATTACTTTCGTAAATTTTATTAACCGTCGAAGCTTTTGTAAATTCAACCATAGCAATTGTTAAATTCATGAAGAAAAAGGGTTAACTCTTTATTTTGCCGTCAACCTTAGTTGTTTTGTAAATTGAACCGCTAAGCCTTAGTAACTCTTACTATAACTCTTGTAAATTCTATCAACCGTCGGGACTTTAGTAAATTCAACCATAGCATTCTTTCAGTGATACTGTTGCTTGGTTATTTTTAACCAACGACGCAAAAACGACGGGGTGTTATAAGTTGACGTGGCTGTGTGTGTGTGTGTGTCTGTCTGTCACATCGTAGCTCCCCAACGGATGAACCGATTTAGTTTTTGTTTTGTTTGAATGGTGAATTTGTCGGGAGTGTTCTTAGCTATGTTTGATCAAAATCGGATCAGCCGGTTCATTGCGTAGAGGGTTTTTTAAATTTTTACAAAATTAATTACTTGTTAATATTTGCAAAAGCTGAACTTGTTTTAAAATTGACATTGGCGAAATTGTGGTCTACTCTGCAAAGGCCACTTGTTAAAGCACTGACTGACTGCTTCGATCACAGGTAGTTCTCTGATCGCAGACTGACTGACTAGTGACATTTGATATCGATATTAGATCGGAACATGTTTTGAACGGCTTCTGAGGATATCCTCCGGGAGGACGTCAGTGACAAGAAGCCTCAATAATTGGCGTCTGGTCACTGAAGTAACACAGTGACCAAGAAAGACCCAGTAGCAATCAACGAACTAGGCGCATACAACAGCCGAATTCCGTCACTTTCTAACTCATTAAACTTCAGGTAAGTAAGAAAGAGACAGAATAACGCTCGCGGTACGTAAAGTAGGTAAGTGAAAATCACGAAAAACATATATTTACCGCGTGAATCGCATCACATAATCATACGTTCAACTTAAAGATAGAGTTTTTGTAGATATTTAGGTGAAATAAAAACGTTCTAAGTCGTTTAGAAATTGAATCAAATTTTCAGTTTAAAATTTGCGCACTTTCTTATTTTTTTCACATGGTTTATGAACAGGTAGAACATGGTAGGTGGTAATTTTTGTACGTAATTGTAATGACACCTATTTTTTTTTCAGAACATAACATTGATTCCTCTGGAGGATAAAGCCTCCAAATAAGACCAATCAGGTGCTGCAATCGTTTTGCAATTATTTGTGATTGTAAAGAGAGATTAAAATCTAGATAGGTTAATAGAGTGACCACAGAATTACATCACCATAGATTATCTTTACGGCATAACGACCACTTTTTCATCAATACAAAATTGAATTGCATTTTGAATTTTTAAAGCAGTGCAATTATATTTGCGTGGCGTGTATTCAATCAAGCGAAGGGTTTTTGGTATTTTCAGGTAGCAATCACTTAAAATAAGTGACATTTAATGAAAGTCGTTATGAGGATACCATAACTTACTACTATAACTGGCTACTTTTTAATACTGTTTTTTTTTTTTACTTTTTAGTTTCGTAACCTATGTTATTATTGCACCTATTCAATCATTATGTAATCAAGATCGTTACTATCTATAATAGTAGGTATATTATGAGATTAGTGAATAACGGACGGATTTAAAGCGTCTACTAGGGCTACAGCGGCTACTAGGGCCATAGATGAATCACGAGCAAGTGAAGGATTCTAACGACTGAATCACGAGCGTATTGATTCAAGTGAGCCGAGTGATTCATGGCCCTCGATATAAATCCGTTTTATTCAAGAGTTGCATACTTACTATACTTGATACCATGACTAATACGAGAAAAATAAAGATTTATGCGAAAATAGCTGAAAATAGACATTTAATTAAGAAAAAGGAAGGTTAAATTAACTCAAATGCACGCGCAATGAGGTTGTATAGCATTGAGACGGAGGTAAAATATATTGGTGTGTTCTAAATTCAAACACCAAAATAGTGATAAATAGTGCTATTTGTTCACTGTTTTAGTGAACAAAATAAGCATTTTAGAGGAGGAATGGTTATTTGCTATTTAGTTATTTGTTATTTTAATGCTGCTTAGCATTAACTCCTCCGTTTGCACAATTTCCTAAGTGTTTTTAGTGCAATAAATAATTAAATAAATAAATAATAAAGTTCTATATATATTATCATCTTTCTAAAACTATAAAAGAAACTAAAAGTCTTAACATAATCAGTTTATCCACTTTAGAAGTAGCTTGTTATCCCAAAGTTAACCGTCTAACTGCCGCTCACAATTTCACAAACAATCTCTGGCGCCGGACAAAAGAAACGAACCGACAATATAAAAAGCGTGAAGAAAAAAAATAAGACATCACGATTGGTCGATCAACGTGTGACGTCAACAAACTCCGCCCCCTAGCAACCGTCGCTACACCTGAGATGAGAGCGAGCGAGATCATTGTAAGTGTGAACAAGATAGAATCGCATTGACGTAGCGCGTTCTAAATTCAAAACGTTGCAACTTTCAGTCTTTTTTCACAGTAATTTGATCTTAACTTACATACAAATAAAGTCTTATTTTAATTAATAGTTGTTGGATTTGTGTTCATGTTGAGTTTAGGTGTTGGTCAGTTGGAAAAGCTGTTATTGTTTGGTTACGGGTTAACCGATTTGGTTAAATTTGTGTTAATAGGCAGATGTCCGGTTGTCTGTCTCTGTCTCGCGGGCATGCCTGATTGGTTATTGATTGACTTGATTAAGTAGTTCATTAGCACTGTAAGTACTTAACTTGTTTAAGTAAGTAGTCAGATTTCAATTATGGTACGTAATCTACTTGGATTAATTATACTGTATTATTGTTGGTAAAAAACAGAACCGCTATAATTGCATAAGCAGTTCAGTACTTAGTTTTGATTAGTGGTTTAGGCAGCTCAGAAAAAGTTATAGATATGTAGGTAACGATTATTTATGACGTGGATATATGTGAAATGTGGTGCGTTAAAACCATTTTTCTTCACGATCTTTATCGAAAAATCTACAAAAAAATAAATGTTAATCAACATCATATAAAGCATGTCCACTTGTTTTTATACTCAAATTTGTTAAAAAAACTCAAAATGTAAGAAATTAATTTGCAAAGAAGCCTCTGTTTTCGTGGTTACAACAAATTGTCTCCTGAACTATCAATCAAAAGATGTTTTTACTGCCTTCAGTTTATTAAATAACATAACGCCAGTAGAACCTTGTTTTTATTTATAAAAATTACTTTCCTATTGATTTTTACATTAAACAAAAAAAACGCGATTTTCGCTCACTTTTCGTTTCGTGGGCGCTATTCTGTCACTTACTAACTTACCTGAAGTTTGATGAGTTAGATAGTGACAGAATTTGACGTTCATCGACGCCTTAAGAAAATTGAATGACAATTTTTTTTTTACTACAAACCATTTCGAATCCAAAGAAAATAACACCCTTCAATACTAAAGAAGATTACCCAAATTCAAAACTTTTAACACAAACAAACAAAGACCACAGCCGACCCTCAAAGAAATCTAACTTTAAGTCCAACACCTTAGCACAATCGGCCCAATCACACAGAAAGAAAACTATTCAACCGTCACAAAGGAACTCCGGGGGGAAATGCTAATACCTTGCTTCTTACCAAACAAAATCACTTCGCGACCCCAAATTTCGCACTTTCAATGGGCAATTTCGCTCACCCATCTCCCCCTCCTGTTAGGCCCCGCCCTCTTTCCCCTAACCTTACATTACGAGCGTCAGTGTCGAACGGTTGATCGTACGAGATGGACGCGCCCGAAGACCGTTTCTTCGGTAATTCCACGCCGGACCGTTCCGATACAAACAGCCCGCGATCACAAATGAGTAGCCCAAATTCCAACTCATCAATAAACGTGACTGACCAATCTATTTCTCTATCACAACATCAACATAACTTAGAAACTTTAAATAGAATGGGGATGTTTTTCCACGCTCAACAGATGCATTTGAACCAGAGCTTCGACGCGGTTAAGTCTCGGTTAGGTCTCACACAAGTGCCCGGGAACCCGGGCCCGAGGCATACTATAGACGCGATCTTAGGACTGAATGGACAGAGACAAGTTAATAGAGTGAGTGAGTTTGAGAGGAGAGAGGGGGAGAGTGAAACAGTGCCCGTGTCGCCTGGAGCCGTGGAAAGTGCTGGTGAGTACCAGAAAACACTTCTTGCCCAACCGTGGACACAATTCACTGATAAGATACGCATCAGCAGAAGCCGTTAGTGTATTACGACCTCTGTGGTGGGGCGGGCGAACGTTCGCCTGCGACGCCGGAGGTTGCGGGTTCGATTCCCGCCTCGGAACAAATATTTGTGCGATATGCAGATATTTGTTCAGGGTGTTCTGGGTATTTTCTATGTATAATAAAAAATATCTATCTATGTTATATATTGTATTAAGTATATCAGTTATCTAGTACCCATAACACAAGCTCTGCTTAGCTTGGGGCTAGATAATGTTGTGTTAACTGTCCAGCATTATTTATTTATTTATTTATAACAATAAGACAGTTCCAATTATTACCCTATTACAAGCATCATATTAAAATTTTAATGATGACCGAACGAGTGTTTCACTCGCTCGGTCATCATTCAAATTTTTAGCGAAATCTTTGCAACATCTGCCAAAAGTTGCTTTCCTCTGTCCGGATGTATGTCATTGTAACATACGGAACTCGCGTACAGGTCGTAGTTTTCAACTAATCTCGAAGAAACTCAATATACCTACAGGTACAACAATTTAATAGATTTGTTTTTGCTGTCTGCGATTTTTATTGGAGGGGTATTTTTCGCAAAAAGTGGGGTATTTTGCTGCGGCGCCATTTACCGGTCGATTTTGATAATATTTAGCAGAAACATTTGGCAGATAGGTACTTAAATTCTAACCAAACATTCAAAATACAGCATAATCGGTCAAGAGGTTCGCAAAGTCTACTGTTCGCAAAAATACTAGTACCTACCTATTTATCTAAATCATTCGCACAGAAAAGTGTTAGGAGGACTATGATACAACATTTTCTACCAGAGGATCCTGGGCGTGTAAAAATATGGTGAGGCGTGCCTTAAACAAGGGAGACGATACTTTGTAAATAAAAATAAACAAGTTAGTAATACAAAATAGTGCGTGCCAGTTCCGACGCGCGACTGGAGTTTACTCCACTTCAGTTCAGAAAACATAACGGCTCCTCTTTTTTTTGACGCAGGAGTATTATAACGACTTCACTTATTGCTAACGCTCAATTTTACGATTTGACTCCTCATCTATTTACGTAGCGTGGGCTATTAACTCCTTAAGAAAATCTATTGTTAAGGAGTAAACTCCAATAAAAATTATATTTTATAAAGTCAATTAGGTATCATGTTGTTAAAACAAAAGGAAGGTATATTGGTTTTCAAATAATTTGAGTTTATTTGTTCTGTATTTTTTTTTAATTGTGAGAAATATAGGTATTTATAAATACAAGCTTTTATAAAATTAGTGATCGTAACCGTGTGCTGATCAAAATGAGCCTAAACACGGCCAGTCTACTATTATCCATCGAGGAGTTCCGTTGTCCACCTTCCGTCTCCATCATCAGATCAGCTCGCTGTTACTTTCATATTGTATTATCATCAGAACTTGACAGATATGCCAAATTTCAGCTCAATCGGTTGAGGATAACTGCTTTAAAATTCTGTTGCAAGATTGCACCCGGACATACATTTTAAAATAAGATTTTCAATAGTACGCTGTACATAATTATTGAAAGAGTTGTATTTATTAAAATAATATAAAATCAAAAATAATACAATATTTACAATATTTTCAATACTCTGAATGTTTAGGTACTTACAAGGCCAGTAAACATAGCTTGAAAGTTAATTTTACCGAACTAGTGTGATTTCTTTACAATATTTGCTTTTTTGAAGATGATGATATAATTAGGTACACCTCAAAAGAGCAACCTCAATTATTCATTTAAATATTTTATTTGTGGTCTTGGAAATAAACTTCATAAACCAACGTTAATTCTTCTAGAATTATTATAATTCAACCGTTTTGTAACTAAAATTAACTCCAAAATTTATAAAATTAAATGGCAATATCTATTTTTGGAAGTGTAAAAAGGCGTTGCAAAGATCCGCCCGCCCTACTGCACCGCGGCGCCCGCCCAGCGCGCCGTCGCTCTATCCCGCGCCGACGGAAGTCGTTTAGTTGAAGATTTCTTGTTACTTAGTCAAGTTTTGACTGAAATTGTACTTAATACAAATCAGCTCTTAATAGACCACCCAGCGATTTAGATTATTAATCAAGTTATTAGTTAGTAAGTAGTAGAGTTTTTTGTGAAGGAGTTCGTCAGGGGAAATTCTACCACCATTCTGCTGCAAAGCAGTAGTGCTCATTGCTGTGTTACGGTTTGAAAGTATGTATTGCTGGTGAAATTACAGGCACATGAGACTTTTAATCTTTCTCAGAGTGGCGGGCACAGAGCAATGCCACATCGGGCGCGTCCTATAAAGGTGGACGTGACTTATGATGTTATAGGCATAGGTTACCGCTTAACATAGGTGCTGCATATTAGATAAGATAATTTTTAGGAACTTCAAATGTATATAGTATCGAGATTTTACTATCGCTCTTCCCGGCACCGTGACAAAGCTCATCCACACATCATAGAGCCCTGGGTTTCTCGTACGACTCGTTACTCGAGATCATTTCTTCCCCATACCTATACAAACTATGGAATCAGCTTCCATATGAAGTTTTCCCGCTTGATGGACATGGTTTATGCCGCTCCGAGAATTTAAAAAATTATAACCTTCTGGGTAGGCAGCGCTTCGACAATGCCCCTGGTCGGCGTTATCGGTGTCTATTATCCATGGTGACGACTTTACATCAGGTGGACCGTAAACTAGTTTCTCTATTGGTTTCATAAGAAAAATTGTACATAATATAACATAATACAACACCCAACAGTCACATATACATAGTGCTGATCCCACACTAGGATTCCCTGTGTCGTGTGTATCAGAAACTACGGGTACTTACCATGTTACCATAACACCCAGACCCGGAACAAATATTTGCAGATCATACAAACATTGGTCCTGCAGCAGGAATCGTACCCGCAACCTATCGCACTCAGCCGGCTACTCGCCCGACGCGCTACAAAGGTCTTCACAGAGGCGTACAGTTTGGTATCATTTCAATAGTGGTAATAACTTATAGGCTTTGTATGCTTGTTACCTAATTAATTCACATAAAAAAAGAGCTTTTCGCTTTGCATAGCACATAAGATAAACATCGATAATTTAACATTTCGTAACCGGATGCACGATCTAACGATTTTATCAATCGATTGAGCGAGCTAATGCGTTGATTACAAATAGTTTTACAGTTTGTAAAACATTACATTTGCCAATAGCTACTGGCGTTGACGTGTTACGACATGCGTTAGGCCTTTTAACTTAAACTTTTTTCAAACTATAGGTAAGTTTTTTAGTTGTAGTAGAGCTTTTTTGTGAAAGCGTTCATCCGGGGAAGTACTACCACCATACCTATTTCTGCCACAAAGCAGTAGTGCTCGCATTGCTGTGTTCCGGTTTGAAGGGTAAGGGTGCCGGTGAAATTACAGGCTCATGAGACTTTTCATCTTTATGTCTCAGGGTGGCGGGCGCAGTGCAATGCCACATAGGGTGCGTCCTAGGTGGAAGTGACCTATGAGGTAATGCACTGTTCATAGGCAGAGGTTACCGCTTAACATCAGGTGGGCCATCAGCTTGTTCCGTCATTCAAGTAGTATAATAAAATAAAAAAAAAGTACTTACCTGCTTGTACATATAGAAGAGGTAAAAAAAAACTTTGTTTGCACCCTTTGTCGCGTTTGTATTGGCCGTGGTTCATCCAACCTAAGAATAGACCAATAGGCAAATAGACCGGCTCGCTACTATCCTTACCTCATTAGTATACCCTCTATTCGTACTAAACTATTCAGCTCTACCTTTATAATGCGAACTGCTAAGGAGTGGAATACACTACCGTCGTCTGTCTTTCCTCAAAACTATAATCTGGATTAATCCCCTATTTAGTTGGTGAAGACGACCATTAGTCTAGATTACACTGCCATAGTCTAGAGGTGCATTAAGGCCAATTTAGCTCGGCATATTCTTCTTGTCAAGAAGGCCAGGTCAAGAATAATGTGATGAAAGTGAATGAAACAAAAGAGGTGTGTCAGGATCATAGCAAGTGGACAACCGTGGTCTCTGCCTACCACTCCGAAAAATATATGTTAATATGTAATTCAATTTGTATGACATTGTTGTGATTTTTATTAATTTGTGATAATTTTTATTTTTAATCTGTTTAAGCTCATCATAATTTTATAGCATGTTGTTAGTCATCTATAATTGTGGTAGCACTTGGCATGCATAACATAATTATCATGTGTGTATTTACTTGTAACCGTGTATACTATATCACTTTTGAAACTATCATGGTTATGTACATAATTTTCACTAGAAACGGGATATTTACCATGATTTTTGAGTTTTATATGTTCCCGATATTTCGGCACAGTTGCATGCGCCAAAAGAGTGAGAAAGAGGGTAGATCGATATATCTGCCAATAACATCTACTCGCAAAGACTTTAGTCAGTTCTCCCGTGATCATGGCGCATGCAACTGTGCCGAAATATCGGGAACATATAAAACTCAAAAATCATGGTAAATATCCCGTTTCTAGTGAAAATCGTGTATACTATGTTGGTGACTCTAATAAATAAATATAAATATAAACAGATGTGAGTTTATGTATGTATAGATGTATGTATTCTTCTTGTTGTAGGTTCTAAATAATTCAACTGATTTAAAAGTTTACTAATTAGTACAAATTCAATAAATACCTCTCTTACAATCCGAACTTATTATATTAAATTTATTGAACCAAATACTCACAAATACAGTGATAAATTAAACTACTGAACTAAAATGCAAAGGCCTATTAAAATTGTACGAGTTCTTTGCGTTCTTAGAATAAAAATAATATAAAATTAGGTCATGTTTGGAGGTCGTTATAATTTGTGTGAAATTATTAATTAGTTAATCGGGTAATTCTTATCGTTAGATCAACATTTCTTGGCGTGCGGTAGTTAGGGTAAGGCTGTGTCCACACTATAGCAATGAAAACAATATTTAAACAATTCATAATTCACATTAAACACGTCAATGAGGTAGTTAATCTACTATTTTTGCTTGCAAGAACACATACATTTTGTATGGAGCTTTTATGAAGCCATTACCTACTTTTCGTAAAGTCGTATTTTTCTTGTAATTGTTATTGTAATTGTAAATGATATTGTAATTTCTTGTAACTAAATTACAAGACAAATTATCAAACCTTTACAATTATCATAGCTGTTCGCATTGCAAAGGTGGGACCAAAATGCTCAGTGCGAATTGCAGGTACAGATACCTACTGATTAGTAGGATGGTATAGGTACTTAGCCGTGCGCCTACTGGCCCCAACCCAAAAATTTACCTTACAGCGTTAGCAAAATGTATACCGTGCAAAATTTCAGCATGATACCTAATACTTTAACATAAGACCACGATAAATAAGACACGGCTGAAATATACGGGTTCCTTGTATGACTTCAGAACCCTAAAAATATGGCTGAATTTTTAAATTTTATTAAATCTTGTTAAAAATACGCGTAATTTAAATTCAGATATCTTAATGATGTTTTTTTTTAAGATTTTCGTTCTCGTAAAGTTTAAGTGACTTTTGTCATGTGGCCGGGCCTTTAGAAACTCCTTGGGGTTCCTTACTAATGAAAATTTATTTATCGGAATACTAAAGCATTTTACTTTATTCTAGTAGGCATGTATTTATTGCTTTCCTTGTGTTTTATTGTAGGGAATTAAAGTTAAAGGTATTGGTTATGTTATGTTAAAATATTTATTTTGTCACTCGTGCAAAACTTACAATAACTTCTTCAATGTATACGTAAATAATAATTAAATATTGCTATGAAACGTAACTCCTATTTGTGATGACATAGCTTCATAAACTTTAAACGCTTACTAAATTAGCGCGTCCAATCACGTCGAAAAGACAGAGTAATCAACCAATCGCCGGTCGGTTGCCGCACAATCGATTCGCAATCGCTATTACTTGCGATTCGATTATATTGGAGCGCGGCCACAGCCCATCATTGGGGATTGCTAGACGACTCTCAACGTATTACCTCGCTCTGTTTATTTTAGGTTTGTTAGGTATAGTTTTGTTTTATGCTACTTGAATGACGGAACAAGCTGATGGTCCACCTGATGTTAAGCGGTAACCTCTGCCTATGAACATCATCCTCATAGGTCACTTCCACCTAGGACGCACCCTATGTGGCATTGCACTGCGCCCGCCACCCTGAGACATAAAGATGAAAAGTCTCATCTGCCTGTAATTTGACCAGCACCCTTACCCTTCAAACCGGAACACAGCAATGCGGGCACTACTGCTTTGCGGCAGAAATAGGTATGGTGGTAGTACTTCCCCGGACGAACTCTTTCACAAAAAAGCTCTACTACTACTATATGCTATATGTATAGTGTAAACACTACATTTACTATACTATATGTAGTCTATATCGATTATAGTTAGTATATATCGTGGATTTAATAGTTATTAGGTTAGTACAAACTTCTTACAATGTTATAATGTTCGCGCAACGAGTAATGAGCGCTCGGTGAAAGTTGGGGTTCACTGCGCATATTTATATTAGCGCATTCGCTATACATTCCCCTAAAAATAACTACTGCGCATTGAAGGTCGCGCTCATTCCTCGTTGCGCGACCATATACCATGCGTTGATACCCTTGCGCCATCTCATCTGTCCGGGACATCAGTTAGGGCCGGTGCGGCGGCAGATTCCGCTGAGGACCTCAAAAGACGCAAATATGCAAGTCTCGACAGAGCTTTACTTATTTGAGCCTTTTGGGGTCGAGACTCTGGGACCGTGGGGTACCGGGGCCCTTCGCGTTTACAAAATTCTTTCAGGGCGTCTGGTCAAAGCGGCGCGTGACCCGAGAGCTGGCTCTTATCTGGCTCAACGCATTAGTATTCCCATCCAGCGTAGCAGTGCAGCCAGCATCTTAGGGACGCTTCCATCTGGTAGTGATTTGGATCAGTTGAGCTACCTTTAGATCATTAGGAGCGGTCTTCAGGTAGCACAACCGTTTCATTTGTATATTTTAAATGTTGTGCATCCCTACTTTAGTTATAGCATAGACTAACTAAACACAATAGACTGCCAATCTCATGCAAGAAAACGTGACTCAAAAAAATGACATATTCCAGTCTATTTCTAGATGGCGCTGGCAAATAGCCTGGGAATCTTTCAACCAGCATTTTAAACCAAGTTCCTAATCTCTTTTAATTCTTTAAAAATAAATATTTAAATTTTTATTTATGTTTTTGATTATGGAACTTTGGTCGATCTATTCGAATTTAAAGAATTTATAATCGTATATAGCAGAAACACTTGGCGACATCTAGCGTCATTGTAGGCAATCATTTATCGAAAAAAAACACGTTTTCTTGTATGAGATTGGCATTCTATTGTGTTTAGTTAGTCTATGGTTATAGGTATTATTCTTTCTATATCCGAGGTCTCTTATATTTAAAGAATGCACTCGTCTGGATTTTGATGAGACATGACCCATACGAGTGCCCTGAACCGACGAGCATGTATGAAAAATGTGATGAGAGTGAATGAAGCAAAAGAGGTGTGTAAAGATCGTAGTAAGTGGAAATCCGTGGTCTTTGCCTAACCCTCCGGGAAACAGGCAAGAATTTAGGTGTTTTTTTTTGTACTACTTAGAACGACGTAACAAGAAGATGGCCCACCTGATGATAAGCGTTACCCTCTGCCAACAGTGCATTATCACATAGGTCACGTCCAGGTGGACGTGCCTATGTGCCCTATGTATGTACACCTGTCAGCACCATAAACCATCATAAAACGTAACAAAACAAAAAAAGTTAATGTATTTCAAAATCGACCAATAAAAGTAGTTGTTCAAACAAATTACTCGTCCAATCACGTCGCTGGACGGCCACAACTCAATTGCGGATTGTGATCAATCGATTTGCAATGCGCTATTACTGGCGATTCGATTATGTCCGTCGCGACCGCAGCGATCATTGGACGCTGCTGGGTTATCACGAATCACTTAACGGGTTTACTTACTTTGTTTTAACCAAGTTTGATTATGAAAAATCCTTTTTTAAAACAAGCTTTTATGCATTTAGTGATCGGAACGGTGTGCTGATCAAAATGAGCCCAAACACTGCCAGTCTACTATAATCCATCGAAGAGTGCCGTTGTCCGCCTTCTTCTTCTTCTTCTTCTTCTTTTGGCTTTAGTAAGTTGGCTACTGCGGCTTTACAGCTCGTTCACCGTTCGATATCTTACGGTAAACGGTCCATTCTCGTGCGTTAGAGATTAAGTCGAATTAGACATATGTCGAAAAAAGATGGCGAATGTCGAATATAATCTTAATTTGTGTATGTATTCTCATAATGTCACAATAGATATAAGTCGACCAAAATCATTCAAATCGAATACGATTTCATGGTTATTGTCTTCGACCAAAGTAAAATAAATGGACTGGCCTTACTCATACAAAACGTCCGTGAAAAATAAGACAATTCGGATTTAGGGTACGGTCAACAAATAAACTATCTATCTATCTATCTATCCAGCCACTGCTGAGTAAAGGCCTCTTCTCTATAGCGCCACTCCTGGCGGTCTTGTAAATAAACTAGGTGAAATTAAATTATTGAACTTCTTAAAAACTGTATTTTTTTAATACTTAATACTTTAACAGATGCAATGTGTTTTCTAAAGTTATTTCAGTAGGTTTATAGTACAAAAAATCGCCGAAAAAAATGCAATTATTGAATGAAACTTTTAAAATACATGGTTCCCTTCTGTTTTATGTAGTTACGTATCTATTTTTCAGCTCTCAAACATACACAATATAAATCAATAGAAAAGCAAGTTCACCTAAGGTCTTCAGCTCAATCAAGTTGTGAAAAATATATTTTTCATCACTCAATAAACTAAGAAAATATCATAAAAGTCGTACGGAAACATAAATGTATAAAAATTCCAGTATTTAAGAAACTGCAGAGTGCAGTTTTAAGAATTTTGCATAATGAGTTTTTTTATACTACTTGGAATGACAGATCAAGAAGATGGCCCACCTGGTGTTAACTGGTACCCTCTGCCTATGAACAGTGCATTACCTCAGGTCACGTCCACCTAGGACGCGCCCTATGTGGCATTCCACTGCGCCCGCCACCCTGAAACATAAAGATGAAAAGTCCCATGTGGCCGTAATTTCATCGGCACCCTTACCCTTCAAACCGGAACACAGCAATGCGAGCACTACTGCTTTGCGGCAGAAACAGGTATGGTGGTAGTACTTCCCCGGACGAACTCTTTCACAAAAAAGCTCTACTACTACTAACCGTTTTTTGGCGTATAGAATTCATTGTGTAGAAAATGATCAGAGCTAATACGGGAAAATGTATTCCACTTCCAAAAGTCGTCTGTTCTTGCTCGTCTTATGACTTCTATCCATTTTTGTTTACTTTAGTTTTTTTTTGGAAAGCTATAAGGTTAATTAACTTGCCATTACATATTATATGCAATTACCTAAAGCGACGTGCTTAGCAATGTTTTGGCGTAAATAATGCAAATTACAATTCTAAATCAATAAGATACCCCTTAGGCATCAGATTTTTTTGCAGTCTGTACCGGACCATCCGTCATGCGTGAAGTCTTGTCAAATATTTCGTCGCTGTAGTTGGAAAACTAAATAAGTAATAACAACAACAAAACCAACATTGCGAGAAAAACGCGATTTACTGTTTTATTGCGTCAAAAATGGCAATAACTTTTTTATCGTAACTAATTTTTCAGTCCGTGTTTTGATGTTATAGATTGGTACTGTATCTATTTTCGAATTTAATGATAATACATTTTAGTTCTTTTGATTAAGAGAAAAAAATAAAAAAACGACTATGTATTTTTCCCTCGCCAAAGTTTTGAATAATTGAAATGATCTATTATTTACTTATTTTAATATGACAATCCTATCCATGGGTATAGATTTATATAATATTAAAATAAATTTTAAAGTAAAACCAACTTATAATCATTTCTTTTTATCAAGACTGAATATTAGAAAACTACTGAAACACCTACATTATTTTAGCAGACTTATAAATTCAAAGTAAGTGACATAACAAACTTATCATACGACTAATGCTTATAAAATCAACAAAATGAAAAAAAATTGTGGAACACAATAATTCTAAGTATCAAAAAGAAAAAGGCATGTCGACTAAAATTAAAACTATCTACGAGTATAAACTTGTGTCTGTTAACTTTCATTAAGAGTGGGGAACATTGAGATAATGTCCTGGGGCGTAGTCCTCCTTGTCGCTCGTCCTCTAGAGCAAGACGTGTCCATCGACATGTATGGGCCATCATAACCATGCAATAAAGTCGATTTCGCAAAATGTGTTAGTTATGTAGTTTTCCTACCACACGACGATTTATAAGTTTTTTATCAATTGATGAAAATTATATTACAAAACCTTTACTTACGAATTAAATGCGATGCCTGAAGCTTTATTTGTATTTCTTGTGTTGTTTGCACTTGCAGAACAGCACAGGAAGGCATTGTATCACCAAGGTATCTAATTTTGGTATTTTTCAGCATAGCTGTCACTCGTTGCCGTGACAAAGACTGACTGAAGCGAAGTATACTAGCTAGGTCTGTTTAGAAGCTTCAAAACTATCGTTCCGTAAGGCCCGTCCATTCATTTTATTTACGTCGATGGTTATTGTGACATTTTCGTGACATTTTTTGTAGAGATTCATGCTTCGACATTATCTCTAATTTAGAGATAATCTCTACAATCCGCGAATTGGCCTCCTGTAGTTTTCACAATTTTGCCAATGTCAAACGGACAAAATTGGACGGAAGATATGAAACGGTAAGACGATGGAGATCTGAGTATGGAAATTGGTCGGTCTTTGAAAAAGGGAGACTCAACCAGAAGTTAAGACAAGGAAGTTTTATTTATTCAGAAAAATTATTAAGCACTTAGATAATTATTATTTAAGGGACAACGGTAGGAAAACGGTTACTGTTTTACTAATACTTTGGTTGACAATTTCCAGCATCAATTTGAAAAGTCATGCAATTCTCTTCCACTTCATTTCTCTTTAAACGAGCTATACCTTGGCTAAAATACCACCAAAATAACACAAAATAACTCAAAAACACTAGGAAAAGAAACACTAATAATAATAAAAGACGACGACGTCTGTTTTTGAAAATGGCGTAAAATGTCCCTACCTGGGGTTGGCGCAGCCTTAATATAAGTTGCATCTCACCCGAAAGCAAAGAGGTCATCAGTAATGAATTTATGATTAACATATTGAAGTTATTAAGCTGTCAATAAGCAACGCAAAAAGTCGAAGCAATCACTAGCAATTAATAAGAAAAAGTATTAACGAACACAGTTAAGACAGTGAGAGATGATGATTACAAGGGTTCCTCTCTTATTTGACGACCTCTGTGGCGCGACGGGTGAACGTTCGCCTGCGACGCAGGAAGTTGCGGGTTCGATACCCGCCCCGGAAAAAATATTTGTGCGATCTGCAGATATTTGTTCAGGGTGTTCTGGGTATTTTCTATATATAATAAAAAAATATCAATCTATGTAATATATTGTATTAAGTACCAGTTGTATCAGTTATTATTATATCAGTTGTCTAGTACCCATAACACAAGCTCTGCTTAGCTTGGGGCTAGATAATGTTGTGTGATTTGTCTAGCATTATTTATTATTTATTTATTTATTTATTTTAAACCACATAGCTGTGTTTGGTAAGTGAGATGCAGTGAAGTTAGGTATGAATGTACTTTTTCACTTCACCCGGGATCCCATATATACATAGACACACTTTTTCACTTTACCCGGGATCCCATATATACATAGACACACTTTTTCACTTCACCTGGGATCCCATATATACATAGACACACTTTTTCACTTCACCTGGGATCCCATATATACATAGACACACTTTTTCACTTCACCTGGGATCCCATATATACATAGACACACTTTTTCACTTCACCTGGGATCCCATATATACATAGACACACTTTTTCACTTCACCTGGGATCCCATATATACATAGACACACTTTTTTCCCGAAAGGGTAGGCAGAGCCTCAATAAGCCTCTTTTCACTGGGACCCCAATGTTACAAAAAACTCATACTGGGAATATTATTGCTTTTTTAAAACCCAATAATATCGTTAATGTTAATGTTTAGATGTTTGTATGTTTGTTACTCAGTCACGCCGAAAAGGCTGAACTGATTTCAGTGAAATTTGTAATACAGATAGATTATGACCTAGATTGAGCTATGGGCTACTATTTATCCCGGTAAAATCTACTCTCATTATCGTAAAATTTAAATTATAAACTTCAAAACGAGTTTATATTGACATACTTTAATTGAATATACAATACCGAAATTTATAAATGGAATCATATTATAACACTTTTTCTATAATGTTACAAAATAACCTTTTTTCTATTATAATATACTACGGCCAGACCAAGGAGCACTCGTACTCTTTTCCGCATTTTTTTTTAAATGCTCGTTGGTTACGCGCGCTACATGGTATGCGCGCTACATGGTATGCGCGCTACATGGTATGCGCGCTACATGGTATGCGCGCTACATGGTATGCGCGCTACATGGTATGCGCGCTACATGGTATGCGCGCTACATGGTATGCGCGCTACATGGTATGCGCGCTACATGGTATGCGCGCTACATGGTATGCGCGCTACATGGTATGCGCGCTACATGGTATGCGCGCTACATGGTATGCGCGCTACATGGTATGCGCGCTACATGGTATGCGCGCTACATGGTAAGCGCGCTACATGGTATGCGCGGTAGAATCGTGTCTTTTCTTTTGCTTATTCATTTGACGCCTTTTATTTACCTTGTTTTTCATGTTCTTTGATGGTCAGGTAACAGTTTTATTGCATGAGTGTAGAAAGTGCACATAACTAGGTATTAAAACACTCGTGTGATACTATTAAAAACGAGTCTTCTCGTGTTGTTATGTGACAGTTTCATAAAGTACTATTTCGTAAGGGAAGTGAATAATAAATCGTCAGCACCGCTAGACAAGGCCTCGTCCAAAGAATGCAATAATCACTACGGTAGACAAGCGGATTGGTGATAGCAGAATAGATCGCAGCTTGCCATGAAATTTAGTCGGATTTTACGATATCCATGAGAGGAGACGTAGGGGTATATTCTTAGGCCAGACACACTACATCTCAATGATAGCTTTTATTCTTTAACTAGTTTTCCAGCAGTAATTACAAGAAAACATAGCAGCTAATTTCTGAAGAATTAAATGCTAGTCTCTGAAAAAGTTATTTTTCAACACACTTGCTCATAAAGTGGCTCTTATTTCACCGCAATTAGGCACATAATGACACCTGTAATCAAACTGTGACTTTTTCATTGCTATTATTCAAAAGTGAGTTATACAGACAGTTGAACATTTACACAGAATTTTTTATTAGTGTGTTGAAAAACGTCGTATGATACACGTGTGTATTGATGATTACCATCCTCGGCTCTCTTAAGACCCTCACCTAACGGCTCGGGTCTCAATGGCGCTTCAGCGGTAATCACCAACATTACACACTTGTACCATAATGTACTATTATTAAGTTAGAGAAAAAGTGTTATTATACGAATCCATTTTTAAATTTAATCTTCGGAAACTTTATTCGCAAACAATGTAAAATTGTGTCGGAACATATTAACATAACTATAGTACAAAATAATTATATAGGTACATCTACTTGCGTCCGATATGTACAAGATATACTAAAATAAAAATACAACATCAGATAACAGTTCTAGTGCTTGAATTTGTGTTTTTTGCACAGTGGATCGTTTTTGAGCAACAATAATTGTGATGAGAGATCAAAGTTACACCGCCTAATCTTTCTCAATGGCTGCGGAACTCCAAACGCCAAAATAATTCAATAAAGAAACCATTTTGTACTCATTAAGCCGAAGAGCCTTAATACCAAATCTGACACATGATTAGGGTTCCCACATACAAAAAACAACGAGCAAACCATTATAGAGCGAGTGTTACCAGATTATCGATAATAATTATAAAAAAACTGATCGTATCACGTCTTAATGCATCCATAATATTTTTATTTGTTTTGTGTCGTGTAATCTTTAGATCTTAATGCGACATACCTGTCTCTTTCAGTGAGTTTCTGGATGAGTAGGAGTGAAAGAGATGGATGTTTGTTTTGACTTCTGATTTTCTGATCGCTCAATCTTGTGTGTCATGGTTGTAATATATTGTCAGATTTGTATGGATTGTGATATTAAAATCGGTTATAGTGACAGGTGATGGGGTGATTTCTTGTGAATAGATTATATTGTACAACATTGTTATAGGTACACATTAGTTATAACCATTTGTTTAATTACATAGGTACATACATATATAGACACACACCTTTTTCCCCGAAGGGGTTAGGCAGAGCCTCAATGGGCCTCCTTTCATAGTGGGTTGCACCACCGTGGAATATAGACGTGACAAGTGGTGAGCTCATCGCTGCCATTGCTTCCCGCGTCTGACTCGGCTATCGCTTTCTTCCAGTAATAACACATTCCATAATAAGTTAGCAGCCAAATCTTATGCCAACGAATTTTATCAACAAGTCTGGGTAATCCCTGAGTCGGCTATTACAAGATCCACGGGAGGAGACGGAGGGGTATATTCATAAGAAAATATTGGATGTACCATAAAATATAATAAACTATTGCATTGGCATAACCCATGGTGTGCAAATTTTCAGCATGATCGGATATCAAGAATCGGTTGAAAATTAGCCAGAATCGAGATCGCCAGATTTGCCCCCCACAGACACAGGAAAGAAAGTTAAATAAAAGCTTACAGGTGGAAAAACATATTTTTCAACACAAGCTTTTATGAAATTCAAATCTTTTATGAGATGAAAATGAGCCCAAACACTGGCAGTCTTCTGTTATCCATCGAGGAGTGCCGTTATCCACCTTCCGTCTCCATCTCTCAGCTCTTTCGTATTCAGGCTCCCTCGATACAGGCTTGGCCTAGTGAGGAAGCCAACAATAACTAATTCTTTTTTTTTTTTTTATTCTACTTGAATGACGGCACAAGCAGATGGCCCACCTGATGTTAAGCGGTAACCTCTGCCTATGAACAGTGCATTACCTCATAGGTCACGTCCACCTAGGACGCACCCTATGTAGCATTGCACGGCGCCCGCCACCCTGAGACATAAAGATGAAAAGTCTCATGTGCCTGTAATTTCACCGGCCCCCTTACCATTCAAACCGGAACACAGCAATGCGAGCACTACTGCTTTGCGGCAGAAATAGGTATGGTAGATATTAAGTTCTCAGCATAACAATGTGTTTCTTTATAATAACCTAGCTTAAGATGTATTATGTTCCATTTAAAACCCGATACTTTGATTTGGCTGCAATAAATATTTTTTTCGATTTCATTTTTTTCATTTTCATCGTGATATCAGCTCGCTGTCATTATATTGTATTGCCATTGGAACTTGAATAAGTACCTATGCCAAATTTCAGCTCAATCAAACACCGGAAAGTGGTTCAAATTTAACTTGTAAGATTTTATTAAAAATATATTTTTCTTTTGATTAAACATATAGAAAAATTAAAAAATAGAACCGTCTTTAAATCCATAATTTGGACTAAAACTGTTATTGCAAAATGGTTTTTATTTCCTTTTATAACTAAACGCAATTTTCATTGCTCAAGATCGACTTCATCTTACTTAAACTTCTTCGAAACCGTGAAAACGGCCCGTCATCTTCTCCCCACTTAATTTACTGATAGCTAATCTGTGAGACTGCGGTAACTGTTGATATTCTGTACAATACTTAGCACCAATGGCTCCATCAATCACTCCGCGTGGACAAAATAATGGACCTGATAAACGTAGAGCTTCCGCAAACAATTACCCCTTCATGTAGAGGGCGCTGTTTTTAACCCCCGACGCAAAAACGACGGGGTGTTATAAGTTTGACGTGTCTGTGTGTGTGTATGTTTGTGTGTGTGTGTGTCTGTTTGTGGCATCGTAGCTCCCGAAAGGATGAACCGATTTAGTTTTTTTTTGTTAGAAATGTGGATTTGTCTGTAGTGTACTTAGCTATGTTTGATCAAAATCGGTTCAGCCGTTTCATTGCGTTGAGGGCATTTTTTTTTTTTTTTTTTTAAATTAATTACAAAATTAATTACTTGTATTTCATTCATTGCACGAAATTTGTATATAAGTACTTTTGTATCTAGAAAATAACTAACTATTGGCTGCATAGGACTAAAAGTTGCGCAGCGGGCTATGAAGAGAGCTATGCTTGGAGTTTTTTACGTGATAGAATCCGAAATGAGGAGATTCGTAGAAGAACCAAGATCACGTATGATAGCTGTTAGAATTAGCAAGTTGAAGTGGCAATGGGCAGGCCCTTAGAACATAGAATAAACCAGAACCCATGTCTCGCGTAAAATCTGTCACCACGCAAACTAGTTAAACGCCCTGGAATAAATATTTGTACGATCTGCAGATATTTGTTCTATTATCACCATTCTTGTATGGGTGTTGAACCTAATATCTATCTATGTAATGTATTGTATTATTATATCAGTTATCTAGTACCCATAGCACCAGCTCTGCTTAGCTTGAGGCTAGATAATGTGTGCAGGCGTTGTGTGAACTGTCCAGCATTATTTATTTATTTATAATTCGTTCGTATACGATTTGTCCTGGCTGCTAGATGGATGGATGGAATGTGTTATTACTGGAAGAAAGCGTTAGCCGAGTCAGTCGTGGGAAGCAATGGCGACGATGAGCTCACGACTTATCACGTCTATATCCCACGATGGTGCAACCCACTGTGAAAAGATGCCCATTTGAGGCTCTGCCTACCCTTTCGGGGAAAATGGCGTGTGTCTATGTAAGTATGTATGCTTCGACCAAAATATTTTTACTTTGGTCGAAGTATGCATGCATGTTATTATAAAGTAATAAAAAATCACTGAAAATCACAGCACCAAACACCGTCTTTATCACTGAAAATCACAGCACCAAACACCGTCTTTTGTTTCACATTCTTTGTAGTACACTCTTGGTATGTGTTCTCTGTAAACGTACTTCTGTTCTTTTGTTCTTTTTTCTTTGGGTCCTGCTTATGGTGGCCAGTTCGATTTTCGATAACAAACCTCTTTACAATCCCATATGGGCAATTTTTTACTTAGAGTTTTCCACAAGTTTCCACACGAATTAACGTTCCAAATGCAAATCAGCGTTGTGCTGCTACAACACAACAAATGCTGAGCTGGACGCCAATTTGTGTCAGTGATGCATGGCTAGTACTAAGAGGCACAAATTAGTTTTATTTTTCTTTGTTTCTGTGTGTGTGTGTGTCTTTTAGTGTGCAATATTGTTGTACTTATGTTGTTGACGCAAATAAATGCTATTTCTTTCTTTCTTTCTTTCAAATCACTTTATTCCCTAGGGAGTTTTATACAACATTATAACCCTTGGGAGATAATGCTTTACTTTACGTCGAGGTTGCATGATAATTAATTGGACATTGTCGAGCAGGTGGTGTGAAAAATAGTATATCGCAAGTATCAACGCTAATGCCTGCATTATGGCAAATGCCTGCATTGCTTTCTAGGAGGCTTCGTCTAGCAGTGGACATGTCCAGGCTGATGATGATGATGAAAATGTAAAAGCCAAGTGAAATACCAAGGAAGTGTGGTGTGGTTTGCAATCTTGATAAGAATACACAGGCCGCGGTACGAAATGATAGATGATACGAATTACACGGTGTTATTACGCGATCGCATCGGACTTACAAATGTTTGTTTAAATAATGTGACGGGGAAATTGCAATGATAAATTGTATTACAGCAAAGCCTTTAAATTATTGTTGGCTACAGTTTTCAACTGAAGTAATATCTGCAAGGATTTACATTTAATACTACTTCGTCATGCTTTAAAAGTCAAATGCTAAAACATAGGCTTCGAAATTAATTCGAATTCTGTCTAGCATTATATTATTTTGTATTGTATACTGCGATCAGTAATCCGCCTGCCAAGCGTGTTTATCATGGTAAATCCCTCCATTTCAATCTATGGGAGAGGCCTCGTCCAGCAGTGGACGTCTAAAGGCTTAGCTGCTGAAGATCTAGGGGAATCCCTATTTATATATAGGTAGGTAATGTTGATTTTTAACACGCTGTATAACCCCCTTCATAGAAGAACGATGATCCGAAACATAGAGTGACACGATTAATGAGGTTGCTTATTTTCATACTAGCACAGAATATATAATAGTACATACCAGGTCATGTGTTTTTCCCAGACAATTTCTTTAAATTCTCTTAAAAATTTTCCATATGATTGGGCGAAAAGAGTATAATTTCACACTGAAATTACTGAAAGACCAATGTTTGAAAGCGGTCTTCATCCACTATCATCCATCATTCATCATTGACGACCTCTGTGGCGCGGCGGGCAAAGGTTGGCCTGCGACGCAGGAGGATGCTGGTTCGATTCCCGCCTCGGAACAAATATTTGTGCGATCGCAGATATTTGTTCAGGGTGTTCTGGGTATTTTCTATGTACAATAAAACATATCTATCTATGTAATATATTGTATTAGGTATATCAGTTATCAAGTAGGTACCCATAATGCTATTGCTTATTCTGAGAGCTATCTTAATCTTAAGCTACGGTGATCTTGGTTCATTTTGTATCTCTTAGTTTTGGATAGCACCTAGTGAAACTAATACCATAGCTCTCTCCATAGTGCCCTGCTTTTCACTTTCCCGATATGTTTTTTTTTTGTAAATTGTAAGTAATTTTAAACATTAGAAACACAGACATTCATTGTGTCTCGATTTTGACATGGAACTGTGGAACCCAAAAAATTACTACTGAACCAAAAAATCCCGGTCCATGTTTCACGAAAGATACCTGTGATTTGTCACAAGTTACGAGTGTATAGCATTGGCAACAGAAACGCGTACCTATATGCCGCAAAATTTATAATTTCAAATAAGTTTTTTGTAACACATAATAATATATTTTTCAATACAAGCTTTTATAAAACAAGTGTTCAAAATCAAATCAAATAAAAAAAAAAAGTTGTATGATTCCACCCGGATTCCACCCAGACAAACATGCATACATTGCAAGTTAAATAAAAGATTGTAAAAAGCTTTACTACTACTAAAAAAACCGCTACTGCTGTTAAAGATGATGATGAATTCAGTTTTTGAAGCTATATATCTAAAAAATATCAGGAAATGAGAATACGCAATATTCATCGGCCAGGAAACATTATCATTCAGAATTATTAAAACTGCTTGTATCATTTTCCAGGTGAAGGTTCCTGTAATAGCAATGACGGCTACAGCCAGCGAACACCCCCCGACGACAAATCACCCCCCGGGAGCGACGAGGATACCCCCCGGCCCGGCTCCGCGGCTGACAACAAGAAGAAGCATAGAAGAAACAGGACCACATTCACCACGTACCAGCTGCACGAGCTGGAGAGAGCGTTTGAGAAGAGCCACTATCCCGACGTCTATTCGAGGGAGGAGTTAGCAATGAAAGTGAATTTACCAGAAGTAAGAGTTCAGGTAAGGTGATATTTCTTATTATTAGGAAGGTAGATGAAGGAATTTAAAAAAAAAATATTAAAAATTTACTATAGCGAAAACAAAGTATCAGGTTTTAAGGCGTCAAAGGACGTCAAATTCTGTCAAAAAAGAAGGAAAATCACGTTTTTTAATTTAAAAATCATTAGGAAAGTGATTTTTAAAGTAAAAGTGTCCCTCGGCGTTGTGTTATTTATTATACTGAAGGCAATAAAAACATCTTATCATTCATAGTTTAGTTTTAGTTGTAACTACGAAAACAGAGGCTACTTTGCAAATTTTAAGTTTCTTTTTGTTTTTGAAACCAAGATGACATGCTTTATATGATGTAGATTAACATATATTTTTGAAACCAAGATGACATGCTTTATATGATGTAGATTAACATATATTTTTGAAACCAAGATGACATGCTTTATATGATGTAGATTAACATATACTTATTTTTGAAACCAAGATGACATGCTTTATATGATGTAGATTAACATATATTTTTGAAACCAAGATGACATGCTTTATATGATGTAGATTAACATATATTTTTGAAACCAAGATGACATGCTTTATATGATGTAGATTAACATATATTTTTGAAACCAAGATGACATGCTTTATATGATGTAGATTAACATATATTTTTGAAACCAAGATGACATGCTTTATATGATGTAGATTAACATATATTTTTTTGTACATTTTTCTGTAAAGCTCACGAAGAAAGAAGGTTTCAATGCACCACATTTCACATATAGCTATGCACGCCTTAAATGGAACATAATACATCTTAAGCTAAATAAAAGGATACTCATTGTTATGCTAAGGCTATTGTCGGCTTCCTCACTAGGCCAAGCCTGTATCGAGGGAGCACGAATACTAAATAAAAAAACATATATTTTGTGCATTTTGTACATATTTTGCAACCAGATATCATACTAAGTTAGCGCGAGTTTTAAAGGTGATTTTGCATACATCATAAGTACATACACACAACTTTTTCCCCGAAAGGGTAAGCAGAACTTAAATTCCACTAAATCATAAACAAAAACATTTTGGCGCATGAGTTAGAAAGATAATTTGAAAAGAGTTACTTCAAGGGATGAACTTGTGATGAAAATGAATTTACCGCAAGAAAGAGTTCAGGTGAGATAAATTTTCTTATAGTTTTGCGTTACATGAAGCAATTTTCTTATGATTTTATTCACAAAACAAATGAAATTAAGTTTTTTTTGAAAAATATATTCTGCAATGCAAGCTTTTATAAAATTAGTGATCGTAACCGTGTGCTGATCAAAATGAGCCTAAACACGGCCAGTGTACTATTATCCCTTGAGGAGTTCCGTTGTCCACCTTCCGTCTCCGTAATAAGATCAGCTCGTTGTCACCATTATATTGCATTGTCATCGGAAATTGACAGGTATGCCAACTTCAGCTAAATTGGTTGAGGATAACTGCTTTAAAATTCAGTTGCAAGATTCCACCCGGACTACATTGCAAGTTAATGAAAAGTTTGTAAAAAAAGGCCACACTGAGCATAAAAATAACTAGTGTGATGGAAGAACTTATCTGGTAGTTTACAAAGAGTCTAATTTATTTGCTCAAAGACGCCAAACCCAAGATTTGCCTATCCTATCCTATCCAATATTAAAGTTCACAAAACCAACTAAACTATAATACAAAGTGAGTGAACACTTTGCAAACATTGAAGGGTCCTCCGGGAAAAGGGTAAAGGAGCAATAATGAACCAAGGGGCTTATGCCACTCAATCCCTTTGCCTCGGGCGTATGTCAGCTGTTCAAAATGACCAGCTTAAAAAAACCCCTATTCCCTGAACCAGTTTCCCCAAAAATTTAGATTTTAAAGACCTGTGTTAACTGGTCGATTCATAATTGCTTTCTTATGGCGTCAAAACGATTGTGGGTTTGGAAATATAGGTTCTATTTAAATTGGAATAGGGCTGAGGGTAGCTAATTTGATTACGTTGTTTGGTATTTATGGATTAAGAAGTATAACGGGTTTGTAGGGAATTTATATTTTCATAAAGTAACGATTCTACAGGCATCCAATGTGAACTAAATTGAGTCTGATCATAACCAATCGGCAGACGTTTAATCCTGAATGAGGCCAAAGTTAACTTACGGTTGCGATACGTGGGTGATTACCGACACGAAAAAGGTAGCGCAGAGAGCAATGGAGAGGTCGATGCTACGGCTATCCCTGCGAGATGAAGTGCGAAATCAGGAGATTCGCAGACGGTCCTAAGTACATGTACATTGGGAAACGCACCTCAGAATTGAAGTGGCAATGGGCAGGACACCTCATGCGCTGCACGGATAACAGACGGAGCCGCAGGATAACCGAGCGGAGACCTTGGGAGGCCGAAGACCAGGCAGGCAGAAGGCACGATGGACCGATGACATTAAAAACGTAGCTGGCCGCCAGCAGAGTCATGATACTGGGAAAGAAATTACGGGAGGCATATATCCAATATTGGACGGAAAGATGCTGATAAATGATGATGATGAGGTCTTTCGAGGCATTTGCCATACCACGCTGCGAAGGCAGGCTGCAGGGACTGATGATGAACAGCACAGGATGAATAGCATCTAGGGGACAACAATGTATTTCTTCTTCTTCTTCTTTATATAATGGCTTCTGAGGAGTGCTCCAAACATTTTCGCCAATGTCAAGTGATATTAATTTGTAATAAAATTAGTCAAGTCGTCAAGAGTCTCCGTCAAGTCATAACCCAGTTTAAATGGTGGCAGAAAAACCTTGATTTTACAGGAAAATATCCACCATTTCGAAAAGTCGCGCAATACTCTTAAATTTCACTACATCACACAAATGTGCTAGTTGCCCAAGTTACACCGGTTAAAATGTCACCAATAACATGAAATAACTCAAAAGAATACATTTAAATGAAACTAAATAAAAATGCCTACGTTTCTTTCAAAAATGGCAGATTGAATATATGTTGCGATTTTAATGTCTCTGTCATTATTATCAGGGGAGTATTTCCGGCTGACTGACTGAATAGCCCGAGTATGTGTTTCGCGCGAATCTTTGTACCTATGTAGTTCCTGACCAGTTTCAAACCATTTTAGCATGCAGCAATATATGTAAACTAGGTTCACCCTTTTTTGTTTATCAATGAGACATGATATCCTTTGTGTAGAAAGTCCTTTGTTTTATGATTTTTTATTAATTCTATTCTTTTATAAAAATAATTGAAAAGAAGCCCTGAGAAGAAGAAAAGTTAGTTATAAACTTGCCGATCTGTTTTATAAATTAGCCAATCTGACATACCTGGCTAATGTTTGTTTGCTGAAACGTAGAATCTATCGATTTTACCTATTAAACAACCTTACATCTAATGTAATTTTATTTTACCTAGATTCATAAGCAATAAATGATTTATGATTTATGATTTAAAGTATCATGTGCCTGTAACTTCACCGGCACCCATACCCTTCAAACCGGATCACAGCAAGCTTATTGCGGCAGAAATAGGCGTGGTTGTTGAACTTCCCACTGTTGACGACCTCTGTGGCGCGGCGGGCGACGGTTCGCCTGCGACGCAGGAGGTTGCGGGTTCGATTCCCGCCTCGGAACAAATATTTGTGCGATATGCAGATATTTGTTCACGGTTTTCTGGGTATTTTCTAAGTATAATAAAAAGTATCTATCTATTGTTTTAAGTATATCAGTTATCTAGTACCCATAACACAAGCTCTGATTACCTTGGGGCTCGATAATGTTGTGTGAACTGTCCAGCATTATTTATTTAGTAGTAGTAGAGCTTTTTTGTGAACGAGTTCGTCCGGGGAAGTACTACCACCATACCTATTACTGCCGCAAAGCAGTAGTGCTCGCATTACTGTGTTCCGGTTTGAAAGATAAAGGTGCCGGTGAAATTACAGGCACATGAGACTTTTCATTTTTATATATCTCAGGTGCAAGGTATTGCGTCCTAGGTGGACATGACCTATGAGGTAATGCACGTTCATAGGTAGAGGTTACCACTTAACATCAGGTGGGCCATCAGCTTGATCCGTCATTCCAAGTAGTATAAAAAAAACTTCCCCGGACGAACTCTTTCATAAAAGCTCTACTACACTGTAGGTATAGGTACAGATTATCTAACCTGATAGCAAAATGAATCAGAGTCTGTAGTTTCCCGACGTGTCGCGATCCCGGTCGTAGTTAACTTAATTACCGGCTTCCGTTCCAGACGCGACGGTGGGAGACTCGATCACACACGCTGGTTATGTCAACGGTATATACTGTAGATAGTGTTCCAGTAGTTCAGACTATCATGTACATACATTTATTTACAGTAATAATAATACAACTAATACAAGTAGGTATGCACAAAATAAAAAATAAATAAAAAATAATGGCCAATTGCGAGTCGGACTCGCGTAAGAAGGGTTCCTTACTTATCTATAAAAAAACCGTTTTTTTTTCGACGAATCTATAAGGGTTCCTTATTTTGCCATTTGGCTACGGAATCCTAAAAACGACAAAAAACAAGTTTGTTGTATGGGAGCCCCCTTAAATATTTATTTTATTCTGTTTTTTAGTATTTGTTGTTAGAGCGGCAACAGAAATACATCATCTGCGTAAATTTCAACAGTCTAACTATCACGGTTCATGGGATACATACAGCCTGGTCACAGACGGACGGACGGACAGCGGAGTCTTAGTAATAGGATCCCGTTTCAACCTTTGGGTACGCAACCCTAAAAATAAATATTGCTTGCAGTACAAAACATTATCTAGGTATATCATTTAATATCTAAAAACGGCACTTTTATACATACATACACTCAATTTTAATAAATGTATTAACTTTAAGCAGGTAATACAGGGTACAAAAAATATTAACATATAGGGAAGTAATTCTATCTAATAGATAGCTTTAAGGAAAGAGGTGCTTAGAGTATTCAGACCCTACACTAAGTCATATACTTATGATCTAGCCCCAAGCTAAGCGGAGCTTCTGTTATGGGTACTAAATAACTGATATAGGTACTTAATACAATACATAGTCGTTATTTTTACTAACCCCGGACGCAAAAACGACTGGTTGTTATAAGTTTGACGTGTCTGTGTGTGTGTCTGTCTGTCGCCTCATAGCTCCCGAACCGATGAACCGTTTTTTTTTTTTTTTTTTTAAATGTGAATTTTTCGCGAGTGTTCTTAGCTACGTTTGATCAAAATCGGTTCATCCGTTTCATTGCAGTGAGGGATTTTTTAATTTTTACAAAATTTATTACTTGTTATACATAGAAAAAATACCCAGAACACCCTGAACAAATAACTGCAGATCGTACAAATATTTGTTCCGAGGCGCGATTCGAATCCGCAACCGCCCGCCGCGCCACAGAGGTCGTCAAAACGATTATGAAAAGATAATGGGACTCTCAGGGTTAGTACCTATTCTGTTGTAGAAAAAAAAGTAGTTTGAAGAAAAACCACGTAGGTACGTATATACGTAGGTATATACAAAAGTCACCGCATTGAAAACCCTGTTTTTTTGAGTTTTCTCTAAATTTTACGAATTGCTTTGGGTGGCTGCTTTTAGTAAACAAGTAATTAATTTTGTTAAAATTAAAAAAACCCTCAACGCAATGAAACGGCTGAACCGATTTTAATCAAACATAGCTAAGAACACTCCCGACTAGTTCACGTTTCAAACAAAATAAAAAACAAAATCAAAATCGGTTCATCCGTTCGGAAGCTACGATGCCACAGACAGAAACACACAGAGACACACACACACACACACAGAGAAACACAGCCACACACACAGACACACACAGAGACACACACAGACACACATACAGACACACACACAGACACGTCAAACTTATAACACCCCGTCGTTTTTGCGACGGGGGTTAATTATTTTTGATGATAAATATAATCAATTGAGCCCAACTACAATTTAGCATTTTTCCAGTATCCAAAAACGCAGTTTTCTTTTTCTTTAAATTCACTCAATATTTCCTAAGAACAAACCTCTGTAACTACAACAAAAAATATACTTACCTGAGAGTCCCATTATCTTGCCACAGCCTGTGTTTCAGAGTATCTAGTATTTGCTCTGACGTGTGATGATTCATAAGAAAAGCACAAAGCATGCGATCATCATCATGCATTGCCAGAGGTTTAAGACTGCGCAAACCCAGGCAGAAATATACATACAAAAAAATGCCGGTAAACCCTGTAGTACAGTGTGTTGTATTGATTTTATTTATCAATATTTTCCCAATAATTATTGTTATTGCACCATTTTAATAAACAATCGAATCTAGGCAAAAGATAAACGTATTTTTTTTTATACAGGAAATATTGTCCTATCGTTTTTCTGGTACAGTGATTCCTCGGAATTGTAATATTGTATCCATGCATATTTATAATTTAAATATTGAACTTGATTTAGTCAATCAAATCTAAGATTGGTAATTTTATAGATAGACCAAGTCTGAGCTCTACGTGAATAGGGGACAATGCAAAAGCAGTCAAAATTAAGTCTCGCTTACAATATTTTTGACCTCTACTAAATAACAGTTTTAAATTAGAGGTACCTTTCGGTACAAGAGCCATCTGTCAATTCATCACTTCCCATCATCCCATGAAGATCTTTATCACCCTCATACTCGCAAAATCCATTAAATCGCAACTATCTTTGATCTTACTACAATTAATTCCTTGTAAAACCAGTCGCACAGAAACACTTCTTTTTATAACAATAGACCATTTAAAATTGAACTGTTCAAATAAGCAATCACTTTTCAATGGGATATCTATTGTGAATTGACCTATCCAAAGGTTTAAAAGCCCAGTTTTAACTAAGCTCTTTCATGGTTAAATTAATTGAGGATTATAGTCCTTGATGCTCTGGTCTTTTAATCATCCAGAATAACTTGGACCATAGTTTGCAAGTAATACTAAGTGGGGGAAGGTCTGTTTTGTTTGGTGGTAAATGCGTTTGGAGTGCATTAGAAACAAATAGACTACAATGGGTAAGCGATGGTAATCGAATTCGGAACGCTGGGCGCAATATGGGAGTGAGAATGGGCGACCATGATTGTTGAAGTTTATGAAACAAATTCTACATACTTATAACCGACATTTCTATTTTTAAAAATAGAACATTGAACTGAAAATGATATTGCTATTGGGACATGGGAGATCTAATGAAAGGTGACCTGACGTGTTCGATTCCCGCCTCAAAACAAATATTTTTACGATCTGCAGATATTATTTCAGGGTGTTCTGGGTATTTTCTATGTATAATAAAAATTATCTATCTGTGTAATGTATTGTATCTATAACACAAGCTCTGCTAAGCTTGGGGCTAGATAATGTTGAAAGAACTGTCCAGCATTATTTATTTATTTGACCCGCAGCGTGTATCAAACCCGTTACCTCTCGCATCTCATCCGGCGACTCAACCGCTTCATAAAGATGAAACCCCCATGAGCCAATCACCGGTATAATTTAGTGCTACGACGTGCTACGGTATCGCTACGAACTTCGTAGTAATTTCGCTGCTGTTATAAGCCCTAAGAATTTCCATTTTCCCGAATACTTTCGCCATTAGTTATTTATAATTAAATAGGCAGAATTAAAAGGTATTTTAATTATCAAATTAATTCGCTCTAAAGCAGGAAAGAACTATAAAAACGAGATAAGAATAAAATTCCCTTATTTTTTATTAAGATAGGTAAAGATAATTTTATTTCAGATTTCACACATAATAAAAATTATGTGAAATAATAAAATGTCATCCATTTTGTTAATAATAATTAAATCTTATAGTTAATGTTAGTAAGTATACAAAATTACAATTATTATTGCAAAACAACAGTATGGTCACCCCAGATCTCAATAGGTTGTCACTTATCTCAGACACGCTCGACTTGCGTCCAAAATGTGCTAATAAACGTTTTTGTGCCCAACGTACCGTCTGCGTCACCCCTTATATTCCTATAGAAACCGGATTCAACCTTATTTTCACAACCTCACAGTTGACATTCTCGTGACTGTTGCTAGAAACTTTTTGCCAACTCTTGACATTGGAAATTCTACTTTACTTTAACGTAGTTTATGTTGAGTTTTCTGTAACTCGGGTGGAAAGTTTTTTATTGTGAAAGGGTGGTTGAAAATGAGTTTTAGTGTTTGTTTAACGCCATGATATTGTTATGTTATGGTGTTGAAAAAGTTTAATTGCTAAGGGTGAATAGTGAATATACGGCTTTGCATAAGTAACAACAGGAGAGTCAATTTTAGGAATCCGTTTCACAACATGAAATGACAGGACCCTTAAGGCGTCAAATTCTGTTACTACCTAACTCATTTAAGGTCAGCTAAGTTAGAAAGTGACAGAATAGCGTTCGCGAAACGAAAAGTGAGCAAAAATCACGTTTTATTTTATTTAAAAATAATTAGGAAAGTAATTTTCAAAAATAAAAAGAGCATTCTCTCGGCATTGTGTTATTTAATATTCTGAAGGCAATAAAAACATCTTTTGATTGATAGTTTAGGCACAGAATATATATTAGTAGTTTAGTAGAAAAATGGTTGATCTACGAAAACAGAGGCCACTTTGCAAATCTATTTACAAAATTTTTTAGACGTTTTTTTTTAATTTTAAACAAGAGGACGTGCTTTACTTGTTTTAGATTAACATACATGAGCGGTGTAATAATAACTTGGTAGTAATCTATGACGCATGCACTATTAAATAGTTTTGACCAATTGTTCCCATTTTTTATGAATATTCATGGAAATTGATATTAGTCCAGTGGATATTAGTCCAATGGATGTAAAAGGAACTACTCACTTTTTAGGATTCTGTAACATAAAATTACGGAACCCTTATAGATTCGTCATGTCTGTCTATCTGTCTGTCTGTCTGCCCGTGTATGTCACAGCCACTTTTTTCCGAAACTATGAGAGCTATAGGCTGTTGAAACTTGGTAAGTAGATGTATTCTGTGAACCGCATTAAGAATTTCACAAAAAAATAGAAAAAAAACACTAAATTTTTGGGGTTCCGGGGGGGGGGGGGGTATCTATGGATAGGTCTTCAAAAATGATATTGAGGTTCCCAATAAAAAAAAGAAACTGAATAGTTTGCGCGAGAGACACTTCCAAAGTGGTAAAAAGTGTCCCCCCCCCCCCCACATATAACTTCTAAAATATGATAATGATAAAACTAAAAAAAAATATGATGTACATTACCATGTAAACTTTCAACGAAAATGGGTTTGAACGAGATCTAGTAAGTGGTTTTTTTAATTGTGGTTCATGGGCGAGTCCGACTCGCACTTGGCCGCTTTTTTTTGCGTAGATTGAATCTTTATCGAATACTGATTATCCAGGTTTTTTTAATGGTATAGATAGATAGATAGATAGAAAATTCTTTATTGCACAAGACAAAAAGCAGTATATAGGCGAACTTAATGCTAATTAGCATTTTCTTCCAGCTAACCTTTGTGTAATGTAGAGTGGGTGGTAGTGCTATTATAATTAACTAGCTGTAACCCGCGACTTCGTACGCGTAATATTGTTTTATCCATAACTCTGCGTAATAGCACAGACTAATTATGTTTTACACTGTGGTAATAGTATGTTCTAGTTGTTGTAGTAGTAGAATGTTTGGTTTTCCACTTGTGGTATCCTACCTATGCTAATTGTATAAGTTAACGCGCCTCCCCCGAACGTATGCACATTGCCCGCAACCGTCACAAGAATAATTTCTAAACCAGCATCCGATGGTCCGGTGCCCGTTTCCGCACCGCCAGCAAGGCTGCTCCACGCACTGCACATCGCCCGCGGGCGCGGCGGGAGCGCGTGCTCCCGCTGCGCTGGCGCCGCTGCCGACCCCTACGCGGCCCGCGTGCGCTGCGCCTCGTCCAGCCCCCCCTCCCCCCTTCACCCCCCCAAATCAGGTGTCTTTGTGACTTGTAACTCTGATTTAATTGTAGTGAGCGCCATGAACTGTTCCACGCGTCATAATATCACTTTTTACTCGAAATATCGAATTGTTCGGTTTTACCGATCGGCATTTTATTCCGATGCACAAAAACACAATAAATAAGCAAGTGGTGGTATTTTTTCGCGGTGTATCTCGTCGCCAGTGGGATTTACAGGTAGGATACCACATTATTATTATTTTATTAAATTAAGGGGTCCCATTTAAACCTTGAGGTCCTGGAATATTTTAATCTCAACAACGACACCGTGACATGACCTTTGAAACGACACCATACTCAAGGTTTTCAATTTAGGGGTCCCATTTTAACCTTGAGGTCCGTAAAATATATCTCAACAACGACTCCGTCAAACGACATTTGAAACGACACCATACTTATGTTTTTCAATTTAGGGGTCACATTATAACGTTGAGGTTCTGAAAATATTTTAATCTCAACAACAACACGTGCCACGACCTTTGAAACGACACCATAGTCAAGTTTTTTCAATTTGGGTGTCCTTTTTTAATCTTGAGGTCCTGATAATGTTTTAATCTCAACAACGACACCGTGACACGCCCTTTGAAACGACACCATACTCAAGTTTTTCAATTTAGGGGTCCCATTTTAACCTTGAGATCCTGAAAATATGTAATCTCAACAACGACACCGTCAAACGACCTTCTAAACGACACCATACTCAAATTTTTCAATTTAGGGGTCCTATTATAACCTTTAGGTCCTGAAAATATTTTGATCTTAATGACTTCACCGTGAAACAAACTTTGAAATTGCCGAAATACGCTGAAATCTCGCTAAAACCTAAAGTGTATTTATTTACAAAGAAAATGTTCCCATGCTTTTTTTCAGCAAAATTTCAGGTACTGCTGAAACTTATGTTGGCTATTTTTATTTAAGGAATTACCTTGTGAATTTTCTTGTTTCTACTACCAACGGTTTCCGAAATACGAAGCTTTTTAGTTTTACATTAAAAGCCATTTTGGACCCCTTACAGGGTGAATTTTCAAAAATCCTTTCTTAGTACACCCCTACACCCAAAAGGAATACATCCTTCAAATTTCATGTGTCTAGGTCCAGCGGTTTAGACTGTGCGTTGCAAAACGCAAAGTGTATATGTTAAAAGCCCTTTTTGAACCCCTAAGAGGGTTAATTTTCCAAATTCCTTTCTAAGTACACCTTTACACCCTAAAAGGAATACACTGTCCAAATTTCAAGTCTCTACGATCAGCGGTTTAGGCTGTGCGTTGTAAAAACTAAAGTTTTTTTATTTTTTTACATAGAAAACGATCCCTTTCCATTTTTCAGGAAAATTTCAGGAATCGCTGAAACACGTGTTTATTTATTTTATTTGAGGAATCTCCATGTAAAATTTCAAGGTTCTACTGCTAACGGTTTCTGAAATACAGAGCTTTTTTGTTGTATATTAAAAGCCCAGTTTGGACCCCTTAGAGCGGGAGTATCGGAAATTCCTTTCTTAGTGCACCCCTAGACCACATAAGGAATGTACTATCCAAATTTCAGGTCTCTAGGACTTACGGTTTAGGCTGTGCGTTGATTGTCAGTCAGTCAGTCAGTCAGTCACGCAACGATTTTATATATTTTGATTAAAAGCCATTTTGGACCCCTTACAGGGTGAATTTTCAAAAATCCTTTCATAGTACACCCCTACACCCAAAAAGGAATACATCCTTCAAATTTCATGTGTCTAGGTCCAGCGGTTTAGACTGTGCGTTGCAAAACGCAAAGTGTATATGTTAAAAGCCCTTTTTGAACCCCTAAGAGGGTGAATTTTCCAAATTCCTTTCTAAGTACACCTTTACACCCTAAAAGGAATACACTCTCCAAATTGCAAGTCTCTACGATCAGCGGTTTAGGCTGTGCGTTGTAAAAACTAAAGTTTTTTTATTTTTTTACATAGAAAACGATCCCTTTCCATTTTTCAGGAAAATTTCAGGAATCGCTGAAACACATGTTTATTTATTCTATTTGAGGAATCTCCATGTAAAATTTCAAGGTTCTACTGCTAACGGTTTCTGAAATACAGAGTTTTTTTGTTGTATATTAAAAGCCCAGTTTGGACCCCTTAGAGCGGGAGTATCGTAAATTCCTTTCTTAGTGCACCCCTAGACCACATAAGGAATGTACCCTCCAAGTTTCAGGTCTCTAGGACTTACGGTTTAGGCTGTGCGTTGATTGTCAGTCAGTCAGTCAGTCAGTCACGCAACGATTTTATATATTTTGATTAAAAGCCATTTTGGACCCCTTACAGGGTGAATTTTCAAAAATCCTTTCTTAGTACACCCCTACACCCAAAAAGGAATACATCCTTCAAATTTCATGTGTCTAGGTCCAGCGGTTTAGACTGTGCGTTGCAAAACGCAAAGTGTATACGTTAAAAGCCCTTTTTGAACCCCTAAGAGGGTGAATTTTCCAAATTCCTTTCTAAGTACACCTTTACACCCTAAAAGGAATACACTGTCCAAATTTCAAGTCTCTACGATCAGCGGTTTAGGCTGTGCGTTGTAAAAACTAAAGATTTTTTATTTTTTTACATAGAAAACGATCCCTTTCCATTTTTCAGGAAAATTTCAGGAATCGCTGAAACACGTGTTTATTTATTTTATTTGAGGAATCTCCATGTAAAATTTCAAGGTTCTACTGCTAACGGTTTCTGAAATACAGAGCTTTTTTGTTGTATATTAAAAGCCCAGTTTGGACCCCTTAGAGCGGGAGTATCGGAAATTCCTTTCTTAGTGCACCCCTAGACCACATAAGGAATGTACTATCCAAATTTCAGGTCTCTAGGACTTACGGTTTAGGCTGTGCGTTGATTGTCAGTCAGTCAGTCAGTCAGTCAGTCAGTCAGTCACGCAACGATTTTATATATTTTGATTATAGGTTGAGATGAAATGGTAAACATAATTAAATACCTACTTTAAATAACTAGCTATATAAATACCTAACATAATATAATATATATATAAATAATATAATAATATATATAAATGGTATATTTGGAATAGTGGTGTATACACCAACCTTGCCGGGCCCACGACTACGTTTGTGCAGCATATAATATTCAGAATCCTGCAAGTTACAGTAGAATGTTCCAGTAGTAAAGAAACATCTCTCACAAAAAATGTTTGACTGTCTGTCCATCCCATCAAGAACAAGCAAATATAATACTTTACGCCGGACCATTACTCGATGCCGGAACAAAAACACTAATAGCTGCAATTTAACCCTTTCTTGCTGTAGGGGAAATTACAGGGTGAGGTAATTATTTGGGGAAATTACAGGGTATTACTGAACGGTAATTAACGGCGAGTAGTTTAAGATTAGTTGATTACAATCTTAGAAAGGGGCTGACTTTCAAGAAGGTGATCTTATAAGATGTCGGGGAAAATATTTTGAACTATGACCGCCCGCGGTTTCGTTCGCATTTTATCGGAATACAAAGTAGCCTATAGCTCAATTTAGGTCATAATCTATGTGTATACCAAATTTCACCGATATCGGTTCAGCCGTTTCGGCGTGTTTGAGTAACAAACATCCAAACATTTATTATATACATAATATATACATAGCCATATACTTATGCCTTCTCTCCGAAGGGGTAGGCAAAGCCTGTCTGTAGTCTGTCCAATTAAAAATTTGTGATCGATTTTTCAAGCACTTACTGGCATCGGATTGAACTGAAAGGTACGATGTATGGTATTGCGCCTCCTCCATCCACCGACTTCATGTTACCTTTATAATGTCTTTGGTCCATCAAAAGGAGAGCCTTCCTCTTCTACGTTGTCCGGACGCAGATAACCGGTCACGGTTACCGCGGTACGGTTATATGAAGTCCTCTCCGATAACTACATTTTTGCGCCTCTTGGAGTAGATACTTTAGGGCCATGGGGACCTGATACTAAGCTCTTTTTCAAACAAATATCACCCTTGTTAATCGACGCTTCTGACAAGAGGGCTGGCTCCTCGCACAGAGCATGTCTTTGGCCATTCAACGTGGGAATAAAGCCAGTGCTCTTGGCATCTTGTCGTATAAACCAAATTGATTGTATAGTTAGCATTTTGTTTTATATTTATGTATTTTAGGCATCACAGCTGCATCAGTTACGCGTTGATACCCTTGCGCCATCTCATTTCTGTCCGGGACATCAGTTAGGGCCGATGCGGCGGCAGATTCCGCTGAGGACCCCTAAAGACGCAAATATGCAAGTCTTGCATACTTATTACTTATTTGAGCAATTCGGGGTCGAGACTTCGGGACAGTGGGCTACCGGGGGCCCTTCGCGTTTTCCAAATTCTTTCATGGCGTCTAGTCGAAGCGACGCGTAATCAGAGAGCTGGCTTTTATCTGGCGCAACGCATTAATATTGCCATTCAGCGTGGCAATGCTGCCAGCATGTTTTGGACGCTTCCGTCTGGTAGTGATTTGGATCAGTTGAGCTACCTTAAGATCATTAGCAGTGGTCTTCAGGAAGCACAGCTGATTCATGTATAATAAAACAAATAATGCAAAAAAAAAAACTTGCATTAGTTGTATTATTCTTTCTGTAAATAAATGTATTTACTCAGTATTTTTAGTGTTTATTACCCATTTTGTGATATAATAAAAGAACATTATAATATCATTCTACTATTCCCCTGTCCACTAACACAGGGGTGTTTTTAGCGATCATGGACATACAAGTGTTTCCTAAATGATCTTAAACGTATCTAATCGGATAGATCCATGACCGATTCGGAGTAATGTTGCGCGTTTTACGGGATTATGGTCACCCTACCGCGTAAATGACGCAGCTGTGGTGTCTCACCAAAACTCGTAAAGAGTAGGCATAAGATTATCGGTATTCTAACTTCAATATTATAAATGCGAAAGTAAGTTTGTTTGTTTGTTACGCTTTCACGCCTAAACTATTCAACCGAACATCATTATTTTTTTTACAAGCTTTTTATTAACTTGGAATGTGTGGCCGGGTGAAATAATTATGTTTGCCGGGTGGAATCTTGCGACTGAATTTTAAAGCAGTGATCCTTAACCGATTGAACTGAAATTTGGCATACCTATGTCAAGTTCCAATAACAATACAATATGATGGTGACAGCTAGCTGATCTGAAGATGGAGACGGAAGGTGGACAACGGAACTCCTCGATGGATAAAGTAGACTGGCCGTGTTTAGGTTCATTTTGATCAGCACACGGTTACGATCACTAATTTTATAAAAGCTGTTATTGTAAAATATGCTTTTTACAAAAAACTTGTTACACCTACTTTTAAGAGTATATTCATGAACATAGAATACTTTTTTTCCTAATGAAATCATCGCGAACGAAGCCTCTGGTAAAAGCTAGTAATATAAATATAATAAAATGTATGATAGATGACTGAATACTAATTATGTAATTAGGAAAAAAATATAATATGACTATTTTTGACAGCATTTATACAAAAATACCAAAATCCCGTTGTCTGAAAATTATTATTGTTATATACGTAGGTACAATTAGAACCAATTTGGTTGACACAATGGATTTGTCGTTGATTTTACTAAATTCCACTGTTAATACCTTCCATAAATGTCGAAGTTTCGGTGTTTGGATGTTTGTTACTTAATCACACAGAAACCTGAACTGATTTCGATGAAATTTGGTATACAATTAGATTATGACCTGGATTGAGCTACTTTTTATCCTGCTAAAACGCGAGCGAAACGACGGACGGACACTAATATTCTAATTACAAAAATATGATCTTATCTAACCCTGCTTTCACCTCGCTTACTTCCTAAAATGAAATATAATTTTAGTTGTAAGGCTACGTAGGTATAGTGAAGTCTGGAGGGCGCAAGTTTAATGTGTTAGCTGAGACACATAACTGAATTATACACGAGCTCACGCGTCTCGCCGCTATCATAATATAATTCACTGGAAATGATACAAAAACAAATTATTTATTTATTTTTCAGCGAGTCCGTTTTCTCTTCCCTTCGTCGCACTGCAGAGCAAAGGCCTCCTTCTCATCCCTCCTTTCTTCATAATTGTCGCACTGCAGAGAAAAGCCCTTCTTATCATCCCTCCTTTCTTTATAATTGTCGCACTGCAGAGCAAAGCCCTCCTTCTCTTCCCTCCTTTCTTTATAATTGTCGCACTGCAGAGCAAAGCCCTCCTTCTCTTCCCTCCTTTCTTTATAATTGTCGCACTGCAGAGCAAAGCCCTCCTTCTCATCCCTCCTTTCTTTATAATTGTCGCACTGCAGAGCAAAGCCCTCCTTCTCATCCCTCCTTTCTTTATAATTGTCGCACTGCAGAACAAGGGCCTCCTTCTCTTCCCTCCTTTCTTTATAATTGTCGCACTGCAGAGCAAAGCCCTCCTTCTCTTCCCTCCTTTCTTTATAATTGTCGCACTGCAGAGCAAAGCCCTCCTTATCTTCCCTTCTTTCTTTATAATTGTCGCACTGCAGAGCAAAGCCCTCCTTCTCTTCCCTCCTTTCTTTATAATTGTCGCACTGCAGAGCAAGGGCCTCCTTCTCTTCCCTCCTTTCTTTATAATTGTCGCACTGCAGAGCAAAGCCCTCCTTCTCTTCCCTCCTTTCTTTATAATTGTCGCACTGCAGAACAAGGGCCTCCTTCTCTTCCCTCCTTTCTTTATAATTGTCGCACTGCAGAGCAAAGCCCTCCTTCTCTTCCCTCCTTTCTTTATAATTGTCACACTGCAGAGCAAGGGCCTCCTTTTCTTCCCTCCTTTCTTTATAATTGTCGCACTGCAGAGCAAAGCCCTCCTTCTCTTCCCTCCTTTCTTTATAATTGTCGCACTGCAGAGCAAAGCCCTCCTTCTCTTCCCTCCTTTCTTTATAATTGTCGCACTGCAGAGCAAAGGCCTCCTTCTCATCCCTCCTTTCTTTATAATTGTCGCACTGCAGAGCAAAGCCCTCCTTCTCATCCCTCCTTTCTTTATAATTGTCGCACTGCAGAGCAAAGCCCTCCTTCTCATCCCTCCTTTCTTTATAATTGTCGCACTGCAGAACAAGGGCCTCCTTCTCTTCCCTCCTTTCTTTATAATTGTCGCACTGCAGAGCAAAGCCCTCCTTCTCTTCCCTCCTTTCTTTATAATTGTCGCACTGCAGAGCAAAGGCCTCCTTCTCATCCCTCCTTTCTTCATAATTGTCGCACTGCAGAGAAAAGCCCTCCTTATCATCCCTCCTTTCTTTATAATTGTCGCACTGCAGAGCAAAGCCCTCCTTCTCTTCCCTCCTTTCTTTATAATTGTCGCACTGCAGAGCAAAGTCCTCCTTCTCTTCCCTCCTTTCTTTATAATTGTCGCACTGCAGAGCAAAGCCCTCCTTCTCTTCCCTCCTTTCTTTATAATTGTCGCACTGCAGAGCAAAGGCCTCCTTCTCATCCCTCCTTTCTTTATAATTGTCGCACTGCAGAGCAAAGCCCTCCTTCTCATCCCTCCTTTCTTTATAATTGTCGCACTGCAGAGCAAAGCCCTCCTTCTCATCCCTCCTTTCTTTATAATTGTCGCACTGCAGAACAAGGGCCTCCTTCTCTTCCCTCCTTTCTTTATAATTGTCGCACTGCAGAGCAAAGCCCTCCTTCTCTTCCCTCCTTTCTTTATAATTGTCGCACTGCAGAGCAAAGGCCTCCTTCTCATCCCTCCTTTCTTTATAATTGTCGCACTGCAGAGCAAAGCCCTCCTTCTCTTCCCTCCTTTCTTTATAATTGTCGCACTGCAGAGCAAAGGCCTCCTTCTCATCCCTCCTTTCTTTATAATTGTCGCACTGCAGAGCAAAGCCCTCCTTCTCATCCCTCCTTTCTTTATAATTGTCGCACTGCAGAGCAAAGCCCTCCTTCTCATCCCTCCTTTCTTTATAATTGTCGCACTGCAGAACAAGGGCCTCCTTCTCTTCCCTCCTTTCTTTATAATTGTCGCACTGCAGAGCAAAGCCCTCCTTCTCTTCCCTCCTTTCTTTATAATTGTCGCACTGCAGAGCAAGGGCCTCCTTCTCTTCCCTCCTTTCTTTATAATTGTCGCACTGCAGAGCAAAGCCCTCCTTCTCTTCCCTCCTTTCTTTATAATTGTCGCACTGCAGAACAAGGGCCTCCTTCTCTTCCCTCCTTTCTTTATAATTGTCGCACTGCAGAGCGAAGCCCTCCTTCTCTTCCCTCCTTTCTTTATAATTGTTGCACTGCAGAGCAAGGGCCTCCTTTTCTTCCCTCCTTTCTTTATAATTGTCGCACTGCAGAGCAAAGCCCTCCTTCTCTTCCCTCCTTTCTTTATAATTGTCGCACTGCAGAGCAAGGGCCTCCTTCTCTTCCCTCCTTTCTTTATAATTGTCGCACTGCAGAGCAAAGCCCCCCTTCTCTTCCCTCCTTTCTTCATAATTGACGCACTGCAGAGCGTTTACAGCAAAAACTATCAACTAAAGCTAAGGCAGACTAACACCTTCAGCCCGCGTCCTCAGTGGCGTGCACGGTGGCGATCAATGGGAAAACAATGGATCTCCACCGTGCACGCCACCGCGGACGCGTGCTGATCGCGTTGGTTTGGCCTTAGCTTTAGTTGATAATTTTTGCTGTAGGATTCCATTTCTTATTTCATATTATAGTTTGATATCAATTGTATTAGTCTTTTAATTTTAATAAAAACGCTCTCTTCCATTGTCTCTAAGTCTGCAAAATAATTCCGTCTAGCGCAGGATTAAGTTATATTAGTTAATAATTGCGCGCTAACTTGACGCGCTAACTCAATAGCTATACGCTGTTACCTCGTTTACTTCGCTATTTTGGGTCGAAAATTCACCGAGCAGTTTTAACTAAGTATCATCATTTTTTGTGCCGCAGATTTCTCAGGAAATAATACATACATAAACACACGCCTTTTTCCCCGACAGGATAGGCAGGGCTTCAATGTGCTTCTTTTCACCGTGGGTTGCACCATCGTAGAAATATAGACGTGACATATAGTGAGCTCAAGCCATTGCTTTCCACGACTGACTCGGCTAACGCCTTTGATGCTAACGCTTTCTTCCAGTAATAAAACATACCATAATAAGCTAGCAGCCAGGACAAATCTTATACCAACACTTTCTTGTCCGTCTGTCCGTCTGTCTGTGTGTCGAGACTCTGTTTCTCAGGAACGGCTGAAGGTAGCAACTTGAAATGTAAACCTACCAAATATCTGCTAGCTTAGAGTATCCCAAAACACAAGCGTCTAACTCAGATGACATGTTGGAAATGTTGAACATTACAACACTTTCTTGTCCGTCTGTCCGTCTGTCTGTGTGTTGAGACTCTGTTTCTCAGGAACGGCTGAAGGTAGCAACTTGAAATGTAAACCTACCAAATATCTGCTAGCAGTATCCCAAAACACAAGCTTCTAACTCAGATGACATGTTGGAAATGTTGAACATTAACTAACTTTGGTGGTACTTCCAGTAATCATTAAAATGTGTGAATGGAGTTAAATATTGATTTTTGTTACTTACCCGTATCATTCACAAACTATACTTAAGAGTAAGCTAGAATAAACAAGAACAACATTTCCAATTGAGACCTAAATTAATCTAGCCCAGAACCTTGCCACGTCATAGCTTTGTCATTGGCATCGTACAGATCTTTAATTGTGCAAACACAGGGCATCGCGAGCAAGAAAGTAAATGAAGCATTGTCTGAGGCGTCGCTCCACAGTCACATTGTATATTGTCAGAGTATCCCCTTTAATAAATTGTACCTGCAGCTGCCACCTGGCATCGTAGTCGGTTTAAGGATCTCCAGATGGGCCAAGGTGGTTGGGCCAATGTAGTCAACTGAGGATGGATCCAGACACAGATTTACTCGAGCCTCATTTGGATTGTCATTTATTCCCCGAAATGTAACATACCAAAATGACGAACTCTGTAGTGCGGCGGGCGTAGGTTCGCCTGCGCCGCAGGAGGTTGCGGGTTCGATTCCCACCTCGGAACAAATATTTGTGCGATCTGTAGATATTTGTTCAGGGTGTTCTGGGTATTTTATATGTATAATAAAAAATACTCAGTTTGTTTCATTGAAATAGATCGTTTAGTTTAAAAGTTACACCGTTTTGTTTAGATGGAGGCCATAGTAGCAAACAAAAATTTAAAAAGCGTCATAAAAAAAAAAAAAAAAAAAAAAATTTTTTTTGGTAATTTATCCGTCGCGTCGATAAAATTAACCAAAGCTACCGACATTGTAATTTGTGCACATTATGAAGACTCACACTGTATATAGATATCAGTTATCTAGTACCCATAACACAAGATCTGCTTTGCTTGGGGCTAGTTAATGTTGTGTGGACTGTCCAGCATTATTTATTTATTTATTTATATAGAAGATCGAAAGGCATGCGAATTAACTGAACGAAAGTGACTGTACATATTAATGCTGCACCCACAACTAGACTCTGAGTCTCACTTCGCTTGGTTAACAAAACAACGTAGGTATACGATACCATACAATCGTGGGAATGGCAGCGTGTCGGCAATTTGCTCACAACCGGGAAATTGTATTTATCTGATCACATCGTTTGCAGGCTTTCTTTTTATTCCCTCCCCCCAGTTCCGGTCGATATTACTCTAATGTCATTTTGGGAAATACGTCATATTGCGGAGATACAGAATTCATCTTGGAATCGCTATAGGGTTCATAATCAATTTATAGTTAATAAGTGTTTAGTAAAAAATATATTTTTCAATACAAGCTTTTATAAGATTAGTGACCGTAACCGTGTGCTGATCGAAATGAGCCTAAACACGGCCAGTCTACTATTATCCATCGAGGATCCGTTGTCCACCTTCCGTCTCCATCATCAGATCAGCTCGTTGTCACCATCATATTGTATTGTCATCGGTACTTGATAGGTCTGCCAAATTTCAGCTCAATCGGTGGAGGATAACTGCTTTAAAATTCAGTTGCAAGATTCCACCCCGACATACATTGCAAGTTAATTAAAAGCTTGTAACAAATTTCAGCTACATTCGTTGAGGATAACTGTTATAAAATTCAGTTGCAAGATTCCACCTGGACATACATTGCAAGTTAATTAAAAGCTTGTAACAAATTTCAGCTACATTCGTTGAGGATAACTGTTATAAAATTCAGTTGCAAGATTCCACCCGGACAAACGTTCGTAGTACATTGCAAGTTAATTAAAAGCTTGTAAAATCGTTGCGTGACTCTTTCGCTTTGGTCGAAGGCGTGACTCACCGACTGACTGAATGACTATCAACGTACTGCCTAAACCGGAAGTCCTAGAGACCTGAAATTTGGAGGGTATGTATCTATTCCTCTCGTGATCTAGGGGTGCACTAAGAAAGGAATTCCAAGGGAACCCCTTAAGGGGGTACAGCGGGGTGTTGAAATTCGTATGGAAAGTACACGCGGACGAAGTCGCGGGCATTCCACTAGTTTATAATATAACCAGGCCTAATGTCTGTTTGTCTGATGTTAATTGATCGTTTATGGCTTTGTTCTAAAAGTATTTTGGTTTAAAATCTTGCCTTGGAACACTAACAATTGTAAAGATTACAAAAATCGGTTTTCACTACAAACTAACAACTGAAGCTAAATAAAAACTCCATCGACGTAAATTTTACTTTGGTCGAAGAAAAACTCTGACACCACAGGCAAACACCACCTCATACGAAAAACAAACAAACTACATACAATACTGAAGTTATTTTTTTATATAAAACCGCATTTATAGAATCGAGTGGTTTGGCGTGCAGTGGTGTGTCCGGCCTAAGAATAGACCCCTCCGTCTCCTCGCATGGATGTCGTAAAACCCGACTAAGGGATTACCCGGACTTGTTGATAAGATTCGTTGGTATAAGATTTGTCCTGGCCGCTAGCTTATTATGGAATGTGTTATATTACTGGAATAATGCGTTAGCCGAGTCAGTCGTAGGAAGCAATGGTGGCGATGAGCTCACTACTTGTCACGTCTATATTCCACGATGGTGCAACCCGCACTGTGAAAATAGGCCCATTGAGGCTCTGCCTACCCCCCTTCGGGGAAAAAGGCGTGTGTCTATGTATTTATGTAATAGAATAGATAAAGGAATTCGAATACTTATCGATCAGATTAATAATTAATTCGTACTTCTAATAAAAACATGACTCGCCATTACAAAAACCCGTGCGTAACCCATATCATTTTACCCATAACCTACAATTAGTCTATTAACCGACTGCGTCCTACAAAGAGCATTATGGTTCAATCAATAGAAAGGATTTCAATACCTAATCATAACTATTGTGGAGAATAATTTGATTAAAATTTGACAGCTTCATCCTGTTTTAATAAGAAAAAAACAGGAAACAGGACGGGGGTACGTAATTCAATTACTGGTTTTAATCCAGTATTTGTAGATCTCTGATGAGCGAAGAGAGTTGCAGGTTTTATTCAGAGCTCAAGGGTCAATAAATTCTGGATGAGTAACAAAGGAGTAAAATGAATGGCTAATAGTAGGTTCCTTACATATCATGTCGGTGTGTATTACGAGAGTCGCCGGCGGAACTCCAAACTTGATATTTCCGCTCGTAAATTTTTGTTGCAGAAATAATAACTTAACAATTGTTTTTATGTGTAAGTAATTATTTATTGGTGCTTATTGTTTGGTCGCCGTTGTCTAAAATAATATTTATGGTAGTGCCCCGAAAGCTTCTATTAGTGTTAAAAGGCATTAGGGCGGGCTGTCGTCACTACGACTAGCCACTTTTCACACCAAGTTCAGCCTTAGCGTGGTCAGGCAGAAACTTTAGTCACTGTACGTTAGTTTTATACAATACAGATGAATAAACAAAAGTCTACTTTAGTTTTTTTTAGTCCGTTTTTTTATCCCAGAAAAACGCGAGCGAGGCTGCGGGTGAAAACTAGTTTCGAATAAACCAGACATGCGTCTCCTCTCAAACCACGCATTTGAAGGGGTTTGTAAGTTTAATTAACTCCAGACTAGATGTCGCCACGCCACATAGATTAGAACGAGCGTTAATCCTTGGCTGGAAAATTCTTTGTGAGGGGATCTGGTTATTTGCATTATTATTATTTCTGTAAGGTCCAAACAACACACAATAATATGTGAAAATGATAACCAGTAGACCAGAGGGGTGAGTCTGAGTTTTGCAAACATCATCGTAACGGTGAACGTAACACGATCGTACGTGTATAACATAATAACTAGCTATTAATCTGTGCCAAAAACGTCACAGATTAATGGCTAGTTACTACGCAATACACGTACACTCGCCGTTACGATCATCGTTACGATGGTGTGTGTAAACTCGGACTTGCCCCTCAGGTACAACTGTCACATACCTACCTACCTACATACAGATAGATAGACAGCTGGTCAGACACACGGACTGACATACGGCGTAGGCTTATTAATAGGGTTGCTTGGAAGTATTTGGTGATGGGACCCAAAAAACTACACAGGTAATTAGACAACTTCACTATAATTAACCTATACAATTCAACAAAACATCGTGTAGGTACCATCTCTCAGAATCGACAATAGAAAGTGTCTTATTTTCGCGCCAATACAGTCCGCCATTTTGTTAACAACAATGAAATGGCGGCTTGCGCAAACGGATTAAACGTTCAATTACACAAACAATTCAACTCGAGTTCAATTGAAAACTATACAATTCGGTCTCGAGTGGCGGCAGAAGAAAACGCCACCCACAAACTTAGCTATACGCTTCTATTATACAATTACTAACCTTATTACCTAACAAATAAGATTCACAGCAAGTTCCGAAATAAATTTGTGTGTCGGCGGAAGATACGACGCACACAAACTCTTGTTTACACTCATGCCACATCATAATCAACCTTATGACTAATAGAAATAGTATTCAGACCAAGTCTCTAAGACCTTGGTGTTATACGAAACTGACATTGAGACCAAGGGTGTACACGTACGGAGTATCGAATGTTGGGTCCATTGAGTTGGGATTACACCGGCTAATTTAAAGATGTTATTTGGAGGATTAGTTGAAGGGCCAACAGCTCTTTTGTAAGTGTTGTCAAAGAGTCACCGAAAATTTCGGCTCTTTGTATATTTACTGGACAAAATCTAGACGAGATGAGCCTTAGAGACCAGCATCATCTCTGTCGCGCGGGAAATGTTGGCATGATCGGCAAATATAAGCAAATCTGTAAATACCCACGACACAGGGGATCCTAGTGTCGGAGATCCTAGTGTCGGATCAGCTCCCCTATTCTCTAACTGAAAGACACTCGGTGACTAACGTATGACAAGTAAAATATAAGCAAATCTGTAAATACCCACGACACAGGGGATCCTAGTGTCGGAGATCCTAGTGTCGGATCAGCTCCCCTATTCTCTAACTGAAAGACACTCGGTGACTAACGTATGACAAGTAAAATATAAGCAAATCTGTAAATACCCACGACACAGGGGATCCTAGTGTCGGAGATCCTAGTGTCGGATCAGCTCCCCTATTCTCTAACTGAAAGACACTCGGTGACTAACGTATGACAAGTAAAATATAAGCAAATCTGTAAATACTCACGACACAGGGGATCCTAGTGTCGGAGATCCTAGTGTCGGATCAGCTCCCCTATTCTCTAACTGAAAGACACTCGGTGACTAACGTATGACAAGTAAAATATAAGCAAATCTGTAAATACCCACGACACAGGGGATCCTAGTGTCGGAGATCCTAGTGTCGGATCAGCTCCCCTATTCTCTAACTGAAAGACACTCGGTGACTAACGTATGACAAGTAAAATATAAGCAAATCTGTAAATACCCACGACACAGGGGATCCTAGTGTCGGAGATCCTAGTGTCGGATCAGCTCCCCTATTCTCTAACTGAAAGACACTCGGTGACTAACGTATGAACGTTGGTCACTGAGTGACTTTCAAGATAGGGAATAGGGGGCTGGACTATCTACGAGGGCGACACTGACACCCGTTTGCACTAAACATAAGAATCGCCTAAGTTCTTTCCTAACTTTTTTAGTCTACTCCTAACGATAAATTTGCTTGCACTAACCCTAAGCCTTTCCTTAGTCCACTTAGGAGATTCTTAACTTTATGAGCCCGATTATGAAGCGACTAGAGCGTAGGCAATACCTAAGTTGTATTTTTTGTAATCTTTGGATCATTTGTTTGTCAATAAACGTAGTGATTATTTTTTCTATGAAATTTAAATTGTTAAAAAAACCTAAATTTCTCCTCCGCTGTAAAGTTTCTTTTTCGTTTTAGCTTATTTTCCATGTTAACTTATAACAGACAAATTAATAGATTATACGTTAACATCCAAGTTTTTTTTTTTATATTTTAAGGTGACAAACAAGCAGACGGCCCGTCTGATGTAAAGCAGTCACCGCTGCCTATGGACATCTGCAACACCCACGGTATTGCAAACGCGCTGCCTACCATTAAGAGCCCAATTGATATTTCTCTTGAATTTACCCATATTGTAGCCCTGTGGGAAGACATCCAACGGGAGCTCATTCCACGCCCTGCAGGTGCGCGGGAGAAACGATCGCGTGAAACGCACTGTGCGTGACCTCCACGCATCCAAAATGTGCGGGTGAGCTCGCTCACATTGGCGGGATGTGCGGTTATAAAAGTGCGAAGCTGGGATTCGTTCAAACAGCTCCTCTGAGCATTCCCCGTTAAAAATCTTATAAAAGACGCTAAGCGCGCCAATATTTCGGCGCACGCTCAACGGTTCTAGATCCCTGGTAACTTTGGGTGCGTCGACAATCCTAACAGCTCTGCGTTGTAGGGAGTCCAGAGGTTGCAGTTGGTAGGTACTTCGGTGCACCATTCCAGATGTGAGAATAATACTCCGAGTATTTGTTTGTTTACAATCACAATCTGAGTTTTTTTCTATGAATTGTCATATACTCGTATTTGACATTGATTTTCCTATAATTACCTAACCAAACAAAATAAACCAACGCCATATCTTTTGTCTCCTTTTAACTTATCACTAAACTAATGTGAAGATAATGATAAAAAATATTCCGTGGTCTAGGTACATTACTTGGCCGGTTTAAAAAAACAATCGTTACATTCATTCAATCATTCTCTTAGCTAGGCAATGCCCAAGTTACGACGTAGTTATGAGAAGACTGTTAGTGCAAACAATTTTTTTAGCTAGGCTGTTCCTATGCTTAGGTTTATCATAACTAGGACAAGCCTAACTTGTGTTTAGTGCAAACGGGCGTGAAAGTTTCTAGAACTGGCCACTTGTAAACGATATAATCAAAAATTAGTTAAAATTTTGGAAATGGAACTCTTTGCCAATATTATTTTGTATGTATTTAATTAGTTTGTCATTTGTTTTACGATTTGGCGGCAGATTGTAAATTGACTGTGTCACGTCACCATGAATTTAACGCGAGAAAATTTTGATGAAATTGCAATGATTTTTTACGACTTTCGATGTAGAAAGTTATGATAGAGTTCGATTGGCCCTTCACGACGAAGCCGCATCTTGTGCCATTGTTTACAACTGGTTTAATGTGTTTAAACGTGGTTGCACTAATCTTACCGATAACCTGCGTGAAGGACGGCCTTCTACGGCGACAACTGAAGATAGCATCGGTGTTGTGCGGCGTATGATAGAGACTGACAAAAGAGTGACCTATCAGCAGATTTGGACAAGGTTAGGCATCGGTATGAGTCAAGTGTACAAAATCCTCCATGAACAATTAGCGGTCAGGAAGCTTTGTACCTATCCTCATAATTTGACAGAGGCCCAAAAACTCTGCCGAAGAGACCCCTAAGGACGAGTGGGCAAAGTGCTTTTCTCAGTGGTTCCATTGGATGCAGTGATGTATTGATGTGAATGGACTCTATTGTGAAAAGATATAATAAAACTAATAACTTCCTAGTTGTTTCAGTTTTTGGTTGGCTAAGCACTTTCAGTGTCGCCCTCGTACATGAGAACTACTTTGGGATCTGTGATTTTAAAACAAATGGCAAAAAAAGTGAAAACTGCTTTTTATACGAAGCCTAAAATAGCTTATAAATAGCTTTTACAATCTGAAAGAACTGGCTTCAAAAAGGCTCAACAAATTTTAATGAAAATTGTAGGTGTTAAAATCACATTTTAATGTGTTTTTAGAGTCTTTTGGTGGCATTTTAACCGGTGTAACTTGAATTATAGCACATGTGTAATGTAGATAAATTAAAGTGTATTGCGTGTCTTTTCAAAATGGTAGATTTTTTCCTGTAAAAACTCTGTTTTTCTACCATATGACTTGACGGAGACTCTTGAAGACTTGACTAAGTATAAGAAAATCAATTAAGTATATCACTTGTCATTTGCGAAATTGTTTAAAGCACTCCTCAGAAGTCGTTATAAGAAGAGAAGTGGAATATAAAGTTATAGGTACATTAGAAGTACTTACATGTAAACTGTTAAGCAATGAATAGTTTTCTAACAGGACAACCACTACACAATTGACTAATCCCACTCCCTAACCTCCCAGACTCAAAACACCACATCTACAATAGCCAATTAAGGTGGTCGCTTTTCCATACAAACGTATTAGCACAAATATGGGCAAACAGAGTATAATTTTACACTGAAATGACTGTTGTTGGCTTTTATATTGGTCATTATTTGCGTCAACACATATTTGGTTGAAGAAAACAGTGGATTAATAGCGAAAATAACATCGAAATTTTAGTTCATTTATGTCAGTGTGTGAGTGTACACTGACAGTGTCACACACATAGCCGCAGATTAGATAACAGTAACATGTCACTTACACGCGACGTTGTCAGCTCGTGACTTACGCCGGCTAAGCGCTGTTGCCGCTTCGATCTGTCATATCATAATTAGCTCGGATAGAAAATATTAGAAAAACAAACATTTAGGATTGGACATGTGTATGCGAATCAGCCAGACAGCCGGAGGCCGCAATGCATTGCAAGGTCTCTACATATGAACTTTGTATAAATAATGGGAGAAAATTAAATTACAAACAACTAGACAGAAATTACAGACAAATATAATATTATCTTAATTACGTAAAAATTAAATTAAATACTACTAGCTGATCATAATTACCTATATATTTACGCACAAGGTTTTTTGAACTGAGACCTCACGAATACACACGGTTTAGGTAGGTTACCTTATTTATTTCGAAAAAATATCTATGTACATCCACATGTGGTTCGAAAAGTTAGACCTTCAACGTCGTTAAAATTCCTAGAAACGGGAGGTCAACAAAGAATGTTATACACTGGTTGTTATTTTATAGAGTAGGTACCTACAAGTTTCAAGATTCATAAATTTTAGACTTTTCCCAGTATTTGTATCATAAAAGCTACAAACGTAAAAAAAACAGCGTTGTAGGATTAGTGGAAGTACCCTAGAGGTTTTGTTTTTTTACATTTTTGATTTACCCTAACATCTCAGAAACTAAAATAGTTTTGAAATGTCGAAGCGAGGAACTTTCATATGACACCACATTTGATCTGATATTCTCACTTTTTTTTACCTCCTCTTGGACCCCAATATCTCAACAACCCCCCGACCGATATAGCTCATAACCTTACCAACAAATTACCTACAAATTCAAATTCTTACCAAAAAACCTTACCAAAATCTGGACTAAGTTATTTTTGTTTGTATAGTTATCACAATATTGTAATTGATTAGTAGTATTAATGAATTGATTAAGAATTAATTTAACCAATGAATGTAATAGAGACGTACCTATTTTAAAACATTTGCATGCTTGTGAAGCAACAACATGTGCTCCTCACTACAACATAAGGCCTTCCATGTATCCTACCATGTTCTAGCAAATAAACTGATTTCATTTCATTTCATTTCATTTCATTTCATTTCATTTCATTTCATTTCAATTGTACCAATACTATCACCTCCCAATCAAATTTCATGAAGATCGGATTAACGGTTCGGAAGTTATGCTCGGACAAACATACATACATACATACATACAAATGCCAATTCTTCCAAGTTGAATCAGAGAACTCGCTTCGCTCATTCAATATTTAAAAAAAAAAACATAGTATTGCCTTGTTTCAGTCGAAGTCAGTTCTGTGTAGGTAGGTGAAACTACAATCTTCAAACAAATTCGTTGAAATGATTCCTAGGGGTCTTATTCATTATAATTGCGAGTTAGGGTCTTCGGAAGGTTCAGATATGCAGGCCCAGGGTGGGTATTGAACATTTTGCCTCCTGCTTAGAAGACAAGAGTTCATCTTACTATGACATGTTATGTCTGTTCGTGTATGTCACAGCCACTTTTTTCCGAAACTATAGGATCTATGCTGTTGAAACTTGGTAAGTAGGTGTATTCTGTGAACCGCATTCAGATTTTCACAAAAAAATAGAAAAAAACAAAAAAAAAATGGGGGTTCAGTTCTAAGTATTAGTACTTAGAACTGAAACTCAATTTTTTTTTTCATCAAACCCGTTGGTGTGGGGTATCTATGTATAGGTCTTCAAAAATGATATTGAGGTTTATAATATAACTTTTTTCTAAACTGAATAGTTTGCACGACAGACACTTCCAAAGTGGTAAAAAGTCCCCCCCCCCCCAACCCCGTAACTTCTAAAATAAGAGAATGATAAAACTAAAAAAAAAATGTACATTACCATGTAAACTTCCAACGAAAATTGGTTTGAACGAGATCTAGTTAGTAGTTTTTTTTTAATACGTCATAAATCGTAAACCATCCAAGAACTTTGATATTATGTTACTTGCTGCTACGGAACCCTTCATGGGCGACTCCGACTCGCACTTGGCCACTTTTTTTTTTAATTTCCATAATATTATTTGCATGCAATGCATATCAGCCGGCCTAGCCAAAAGACATTCGCTTCGAAGCGATTCCATTCCTTTCTAGGCGCTAGTCCAGATGGTACGTTCCTAAGCACTAATTTATTACTAGTAGGTAATTGTGTTTATACTGTACTAGCCATTTCACCGCAGCTTGGCAAACAAACAAACAAACAAAACAACAAAGTTTACATATTTACAGGGAATTAATTTTGTAAAACTTAAAAAAAAACCGAACGAAATAAAACGGCTGAACCGATTTTGATCCAACAAAGCTAAGAACACTCCCGACAAATACACCTATCAAACAAAAACAAAAAACGATTTCGGTTCATCCGTTCGGGAGCCACGTTGGGCCATACAGACACACACACACACACACAGACACGTCAAACTTATAACACCCCTTCGTTTTTCGTCGGGGGTTAAAAAATACAAAATAATAGTGAAGATAAATAAAAAAACATAAAAAAGATAAATATTTTATACATAGTGTAATACAAATTAACAATCTTTTTTTTTAAGGAGAATTAGCCTTTTTGAAATGCAATCCTTTCCCTCATTGTCTCGCAAGTCGCAAAGGCCTCGAAATTAAAAATAATATAATTAATTTTTATTGAATGGGTTATCCTCTCTTTTAACCCCCGACGAAAAACGAAGGGGTATTATAAGTTTGACGTGTCTGTGTGTGTGTGTGTCTGTCTGTCCCATCGTAGCTCCCAAACGGATGAACCGAAATCGTTTTTTTTTGTTTGAAAGGTTTATTTTTCGGGAGTGTTCTTAGCTTTGTTTGATCAAAATCGGTTCAGCCGTTCAGCGTTGGGGTTTTTTTTTTAATTTTTACAAAATTAATTACTAACTCAACTATAATCTGGACCTCTTCAAGGCTAGAGTGAATAGGTGCCTTCTAGACCTTTGTGCTCCATCTTCGGCCGCATCGTCACTTACCAACAGGTGAGATCGTGCACAAACAAAGGTCTATCAATGTTAAAAAAAAAAAAAAAAAAAACTTGTTGAAAATAGGGTCAACTGCGGATTTCCTCAATGAAGAATTGTTACTTCGTCGGCTTTATTTCTCAAACTCAAGACATCACAATAATGGAAATGGAGCGCGACGAATTATTCCCATTTGTCACACTGATCTGTCCCCCCTAAGGTGACAGTTAGAACAAAAAAGTTGGATCTGTCCCCCTGTTGCGTGATTGGGTGATGGCTGGTACATTTGCGTGTAATTTTAATTTTAATTTTAGATTATTGTATGGAACCCTTCGTGCTAGAGTCCGACTAGCACTTGGCAGTTTATTTTTTATTTTTTATGATACAAATTGGAAAACTAGCATACGGCCTGATGTGAAGTGGTCACCGTCGCTTATAGACACCGGCAACACCGGGGGTAATTGTCGATGCGCTGCCTACCCTGAAGGAATTTATGACCATTTTTCATGAAATAAAACATGGTTACGTACGACATGTACGACACGGGAAAACCTCAGATGGAAGCTCATTCCATAGTTTATAGGCACAGAATAAATAATAGTACTTTATGGGGAAGAAATGATCTCGAGAAACGAGTCGTTCGAGAAACCCAGGGTTCTATGATGTGCGGATGAGCTTTGTCACGGTGCCGGGAAGAGCGATGGTAAAATCTCGATGCGAGGATGAGATCGGAAAGCTCGTCAGAACATTCCCCGTTGTAGAGGCGGTAGATCACGCAAAGAGATCCGATAGCTCTGCGTTGGCTAAGCGGTTCTAGAGTATCGGAGAGCTTGGGGTCACCGATGATGCTAATGGCTCTTCTCTGTAAGGAGTCAAAACGAAGCAGCTGGTACTTGGGTGCCCCGTGCCATAGATGGGAACAGTTTCTACGTGCGGCCTTACTTGTGCTTTGTAAAGCAATAGCCATTTATGCGGCGTAAAATAAAGTTTCTATGTGCATTATATTATGGGGGAGGCCTATGCCCAGCCGTGGACTTCAGTTGATCTAAACTGAATGATCTATCAATAAAAGCTGAAAGTAAATAAATCTTTAGAAAAAAAAGCGGCCAAGTGCGAGTCGGACTCGCCCATGAAGAGTTCCGTAGCAGCAAGTAACATAACATAAAAGTTCTTGGATGGTTTACAACTTATGATATATTAAAAAAAACTACGTACTAGATCTCTTTCAAAACAATTTTCGTTGGAAGTTTACATGGTAATGTTCACCATTTTTTTTTGTTTAGTTTTATCATTCTCTCTCTCGCAAACTATTCAGTTTAGAAAAAAATGATATTAGAAACCTCAATATCATTTTCGAAGACCTATCCATTGATACCCCACACAGGTTTGATGAAAAAAAAATGTGTTTCAGTTTTAAGTATGGGGAACCCCAAAAACTTATTGTTTTTTTCTATTTTTGTGTGAAAATTAGTTTCGGAAAAAAGTGGCTGTGACATACACGGACAGACAGACATACATGACGAATCCATAAGGGTTCCGTATTTTTTTTTTTCGGAACCCTGAAAAACTACTTCATAGCTAGGAATTTATACCCAATACAACATAAATACATACATAGACACACGCCTTTTTCCCCGAAAGAGTAAGCAGAGCCTCTCATGTGCCTCTTTTCACTGTGGGTTGCACCATCGTGGGAAATACACGTGACAAGTGGTGAGCTCATCGCCGCCATTGCTTCCCACGACTGACTCTGCTAATGCTTTCTTCCAGTATAATACATTCCTGAAATAAGCTAGCAGTCAGGAACTACAAGCTAACTACAAGTCCAGGTATAAGACTTAATAAAATTAGTGTGCTGATGAAAATGAGCCTAAGCACGGCCAGTTTACTATTATCCATCGAGGAGTTCCGCTGTCCACGTTCCGTCTCCATCATCAGATCAGCTCGCTTTCACCATAGTATTGTACTGTCATCGGAACTAGATAGGTACGAGTATGCCAAATTTCAGCTCAATCGGATATCGCAGGAGACACCATTGTTGCCACCCGTGAAATATAGTAGTAGTAGAGCTTTTTTGTGTAAGAGTTCGTCCGGGGAAGTACTACCACCATACCTATTTCTGCCGCAAAGCAGTAGTCCTCGCATTGCTGTGTTCCGGTTTGAAGGGTAAGGGTGCCGGTGAAATTACAGGCACATGAGACGTTTCACCTTTATGTCTCAGGGTGGCGGGCGCAGTGCAATGCCACATAGGGCGCGTCCTAGGTGGACGTGACCTATGAGGTAATGCACTGTTCATAGGCAGAGGTTACCGCTTAACATCAGGTGGGCCATCAGCATGTTCCGTCATTCTAGTAGTATAAAAAACAAAAAACATTCTGAATGCAATGCTTGACTTGTTGCTGAAAATACCGAAATTGATATATGTGTGCCTATAATATTTGAGGAGTTCCCTCAATCTTCATGGATTCCATCATCAGAAAAACATTTTAATGAAAATGGCACCAATCTGGAAGTATATCATGTAATTTTTTTTCCTAATAGTTACGTAAATGGTATGAGGTAACAAACATAATAAAAAACTCTGGAATTGATAACCTCCTCCATTTTTTGAGGTCGGTTAAGAATCGAGTACCTACTTTTTGATTTGAAATAAGGACACACCACAACACTCACTTCACAAACATAATATTGGCTGAAGCAGAATCAGTGTATTTTGTAGATCATTACAAAAACATTTATAAAAAAAAAATAGTCTGGTATCGAACCCAGTACTGTGCGTTTAGTGTCGAGAGATCTAGTCACTGGTTCACAAAAAAAAAGTAAAAAAAAAATACAAAAAATATAGGCAGTATAGAATCGAACGCAGTAACGTGGGTTCAGAAGTTCTGAGTCGACAGTCCAAGCCGCTAGTCCAACTATTTTGAAATTCGCGCGCCGAAATTAGCTTATAGTTCTAATACAATAATATCCTTGACTGTGTGCGTGAGTAGGCTTTCATATTGCTCGGAATTTGCTCGGCACAAGTATGTTAAAACTAGAGACTAAAATAACCTGAAATATAGCTAGGTACATAGCAAATAAACCACCATTTGCGTGAACGTTAGTGTTATGACATAATATGCACATTTTAATTCATAAATACATAAAATACTTCAAAATTTGGCAACAGCGCCATCTATTGACGCTGTCGTGCCTAGCTGACCACGAGGAACAACCTTAACGCAAAATCCTCCTTAATTACATAATTACTCCAATTAAGCCAAAGCTCGGGAATTAATTAACAATTCGCGTCGCAAAGGGCCTTAATAGAGACTAATAAATATAAGGTGAAGAAAGATTCTCCTAACTTTATGTACCAGCTAGTGGTGGGCCGAACATTCGGCTTTAACTTCATTTTCGGCAAAATATTACTTCAGAGTCTATAAAAGAAATGGGCTCAGTGTGTCCGAGCCATAGATTTTTCGATTTAAACGTTAATTCCTACGTCATTTCTTTGCATCCCTTGCATCAAAAATGGTGCCTGCAGCTAACAATCCAAAATTACAGACATTTAATAACTTAAAAACGTTGCAATGGTTCTTGGATTACAATAATATAGGGCAACAATAGATTCAAAACCTTACACATTAGTGTGGTTCGTGTTAAAGTGCATTAACAAAAAAGTGAGGACTACATTTTTAAGAACCGAAGTCATGTCAAATTGGCCATTAATCAAAGCCGAAAAAATTCAGCTTCAGCTTTGCACACTCGAAGAAAGTTTTGGAAGCTGAACTTTTGCTGATGTAGAGCAACCAGCGAACTTCCAATTGAGTTTTATTCTGTTTAATTCAGCCTTCTATCCAACTCAGAAGAGTGTAAAATTACTAAGAAAAGCTTAAATAAAACCGGCCAGTGCGAGTCAGACTCGTGCATTAAGGGTTCCATACCATTATCTATAAAAACGGAATAAAACACGTTTGTTGTATGGGAGCCCCCTTAAATATTTATTTTATTCTGTTTTTTAGTATTTGCTGTTATAGCGGCAATAAAAATACATCATATGTAAAAATTTAAACTACCTTAACTACCCTAAATTTTAAATAATTTAACCTATCACTGTTCATGTGACAGATTCAGGTTCATGAGCCTGGTGACAGACGGACAGACGGACGAAGAGCGGAATATTAGTAATAGGGTGCCGTTATTACCCTTTGGGTACTACTTTGGTAAAAAAAACGTAATGACTACGAAAACATCAATCAGTAGTTAAGTTTGTTTGGTAAAAAAAGTAAAGCCAATTAAGCTGTGGATTATTAGATTTTCGGCTTTGGAAGAAAACTACAACACTATCCTCAATCTACTCTCTACTTAAAAACGCCTTGACGTAAATTCATCTCTAATCTCCTTGCTATAAGAATGCATTTTGATTAGCAATGGAAGAAGGAGTTACATCGCTTTTCAAGGAGTTGAGCTGACAAATAATAAATTAACCTTTTAGCAAAGCAAAGATGGCGTCTGAGTTGGTGTTAGTGCGAAATTTAATTAAGGATTTCGGTTTTCAGTGTTCGATTGGTGTGGAAATGGCTTTTCATCTGATTAAAATCGAAGCAGCTTCGCAGTCTTACAAATACCATGCATTAGAAAAGCAAAACATGATGTCTGAAGGAATCAGAGAGTTAATTATTTGGTAGTTATTTTTTTTATGTTAAATATTTTTCCTCTCGTGTTCCTGCTATCTGTGGGAGTGATTTCGTGAAAAGGAATGGGAAGCATGCATTTTTCCGAGAGGTTGAGATGTCAGATGTTACACATCAATCCTATGCGACTGCTATAAGGCTCGCTCGTTTTTAGGGTGCCATACCCAAAGGGTAAAACGGGACCCTATCACTAAGGCTCCGCTGTCCGTCCGTCTGTCTGTCTGTCTGTCTGTCCGTCTGTCACCAGGCTGTATCTCATGAACGGTGATAGTTAGACAGTTGAAATTTTCACAGATGATGTATTTCTGTTGCCGATTAAAAAACCAAATACAGAATTTGGTGTTATAGCGTTTGGTAGCGAATTGGAAAAACAGAAGAAAATAAATATTTAAGGGGGCTCCCATACAACAAACGTGTTTTTTTGCCGTTTTTATAGATAATGGTACGGAACCCCTCGTGCGCGAGTCCGACTCGCACTTGGCCGGTTTCTTATTTTGTCTGTTTTACCCTTCATCATCATCATCATCTATCAGCTTTTTGAAATCCACTGCTAGACATAGGATTCGATATAATGCAATAGCTTCAGTCGCCTTCAGCCACTGACTTCCTTTGACTTTAGTCGAAGAGAGAGAAAGCATTGTGTAACTAGTTAACTAACTGAGTAACTAGTTATGCGAGCAGTAGACCTCGTAATGATTGTTACGTCATTCAATCATTTAAGGCGGAAGCAGAACCAAATTCTGTCACTTTCTAACTCATTAAAGTTCAGGTAAGTTAGAAAGTGACAGAATAGCGCTCGTGCACATAAAAGTAAACGAAAATCACAAAAAACAATTATTTGCCACGTGAAAAACCATTGCATCACAGAATCATACCTACAACTTGAAGATAAAGTCCTTGCCGACATTTAGATGAAACAAAAAGTAAGTACAAAATTCTGTCGTTTAGAAGTTTAATAACAATTTCAGTCGAAAACAGCTGCACTTTGCTATTTTCTTATGGTTAATGAACAGTTAGAACATTTTTGTACGTTCACTTTACAGATATAAGGTCAATGAATAACATATTACATGATTGTAGTTATTATATGTTAGCACATAACATTGAGTCCTATCATCGAGCACTCCGGTACGGAGGCCTGCAATGCTCTGAGACTCCTATATCGTTGCTAATTTTACTAAGTGACGTAACCGACATTTTGGTAATTTTACAGGACAAGCTTTTTTGTTGGCGTCGCGTACAATTGTGACTGATTTGTGACTGTAACACGCTTAAATATGAATCGATTAAAATGAAAATGCACACCAATATACTTCAAACTAAGGCCTTCCTGATAACGTACTTTTGATATTATTTGAATAATTAGTTAATTCAATAAATCAATTTAAAGCAGATACGACACCTCGTTAGAACTTTATTTTGAAATGTTTGGCTTCAAATTTCAGATAGGTCTGGGTATTTTTGAAGTTAAATTCGTCAATTTTAAATCAATTACAGTTTAATATTTAAAAAACGCTTAGTTTACTTTTTTATTTGTTAAAGTATCAGTCTCGAACATTAAAGGTAGGTTATAATTAATCACAATGTCGTACTTGATACGTTATAGCCTAATATTATTATTGGAATAATTTGTATCATAAATCGAAATAAGATCTATTTAAGATAGGTAATCTTTGAGTAGGTACTTATTTGATTATCGTAGGAAGAATAGAATATCAACATTTAACTCCATACTAACAAAATACCCGTACAAACATTTTCGCAATGCGTTAACTATGCGATAAATACAGAGATGCACATAAAAACTTGCACATTGTCTTCATTGATCTTGAGAAGGCATACGACCAGGTACCCCGAGAGGTTTAGTGGTGGTCCTAAAGAAGAAAGGTGTGCCTCTGAAGTACATGGAGTTGATCCGAGCAATGTACATTCGATGCAGTATCCAAGTCCGACAGTTGGCACTACCGTTACAACGTAGCTGTAAGCTTGCACCAAGGGTCAGCTCTTTGCTATTACCTGGTGATAATGGACGCTCTTACGTCGGACATCCAGGAGGAGGCTCCCTAGTACCTGCTGTTTGCTAATGACGATGACATTGTGCTGGTTGCCGAGAATGGCCTCGAGGTCCAGAGTAAACTGAAGGAACGGTGGCAAAGACGAAACGAGTGACGAGCGATGGCCTGAAAATTATCAGAACCAAAACCGAGTACGTGTTCTGCCATTTCAGTGGTCTCTCCAATCCAGTGACATTAACACTTGCCGAGATGTCCTTACCGGTCTCTTTCGGTTTTCGTAACCTTAGGGTCACTCTTACAGGGAGATAGTGTGATTGACCGGGACGTAACGCATTGGATCAACTGAGGGTGGATGAAATGGCGAAAGGTCACAGCAACAACGTATGACCCACGGATGCCACTCAAGTTTAAGGGTAAAATTTACAAATCCGTAATATGTCCGGTCGTTATGTAGGTAAGGATCGGAATGCTGGGTCATGAAGAAGAAGAATGAAAGAAGATTGCATGCAGCAGAGATGAGAATGTTGAGATGAAAGTGTGGAGTGACAAGCATGGTTAAAAAAGGGAATAAGTATAAGAGGAAGTTTGAAAATTGCACCAAAGACAGAAAAGTTGAAAGGAAGCATGCTGGAGGGCATGTTATGAGGAGGGATGAAACGCATGTAACTAAGAAAGTTATGAATATTAATGTTAGTGGATGGAAGAGAAGATGAAGACCTTAGAAAAGATGGATGGATGGCATGAGAGATGATATGAATGAGAAGGGAGTGAATGATGAAGTGACGGCTGATAGGGCAGAGTGGAAGAAATAGACGTACTGCGCCGACCACAAATCCATTGGGAAAAGGGTAAGACAATGATGATTGTGTGTTCGAGGACGATGACATGATATGGTTTGTTCTTCTAGCCAATTCAAATATTAAATACATCAAAGTTGAAGCTACAATCGAATAACGATTCTGTCCCCTGCAGCAAGTTTATTACCTGTTGTAGATCGAAAGTTGCACACTGTGCATTTTCCGGAGTTATTTTTGACTGCTGCTTACACTCGGCTCTTTTCGCCGGTAACAGATAATTTTTTCTTGATGTCTGTCGTAAGAGGAAATTTCACACTAACGACTTGTTTGAGTACATTTTGCGTGGATAAAAAACTTACTAAAAGTCGTAAGTGTAACTTAGGGCACTTAGAATAAATATAATTTTTAAGAACTGTAGATACGTCAACCATACTTCTAGACACTGGTAAGAGATACAGCAACGGCGATTAGACAGATCGGTGCGTCTTCAAAAGTAGATAAAACCAACATCAAAAATGTCAGTTACGCCAAAATGTCGGTTACGTCACTTAGTCAGATTAGCGACGATATGTGGAGAAAGCCTCAAGACAAATCAGCTGCTGTATATACGCCTCAATCAAAACTGGGTTTACCACAGATACCACAGATAAAATAATACTCTGATATTTACCTAATAACTTACAAAACTGTAAAGAAAGGAATCCTACTCCACACTATCCAGCTAAAAGCCAGCACAATAAATTAATTATCGCCCTCGCTCGATCTCTGTGTACTTTTAGCTATATAAACCTGTCTAGATATTTATGTAGGTACTGCTGTGTTAATTTACTTACCTTCAATGTATATAGAGACTACCTATACTAGTGGTTCGCCCCGAACTGAGACCTCGCGAATATACGCGATGAAGGTAGGTTATCCACTTTATTTACCTTTCTAACCGACTTCTAAAAACATTTAAAGGGATCAAAACTTTACGGGTCCACCTCGAGATACTTTCCTACACATCATCGAAAGAACCTTTAAATATGACTACCAACGGGGCGTAAACCTACCTAGTTATTAGTAGGTATAAGTATCTGACGAATTAATTGATAACATCCTTTTGTGTAGTCAGTTATCATCTCAAAATAATCTAGCAAGTGTGTTATGATGTCATAGTATTGCAATACATCGTTGTAAAGTTTCGAGGATCGAAAAATTAGACCTACACCGTCGTTCAAATTCCTTGAAATGGGAGGTCAACAATGGGTCTTATATTTGTTAATACTGTTTTATAGGGTACAAGTTCCTAAATTCTTCAATTTTAGACTTTTCCCTGTATGCCACAACAGGCGTCCAAATTTCAGCATTGTGGGATTGCTGGAGGTACCCTAGAGGTTTTGGTTTTTTACATTTTCTATTTTCCCTAATATCTCAAAAACTACAATCTAAAAAATAATTAAAAATAGCTTTGAAATGTCCCAGAAAAACGCTTTCACATGATATCGCACATGATATGACAGACTGACTTTTTTTTACCCGGATATCTCAACTACCGCTTGACCGATATACTAGCTCATAACCTTACATACAAATTGTACTAATAAACTATTTTGGTTTCCATGCATAATATGTGACTGTTTATATATAATCCAAGAACCTTCTTTTAGGTCGTACTAATGGTTTACAAAAACTGCATGCAAACCGGTTAAGCACTTTTAGAGATACACCAAAGTTCAAAAAGTTAATTGATTCATTTTGGAGGTACAGACGAATAAATACATAATTTTTTAGTTGAGTCAGTCGGTTTTCTTGATTGTTTTATTAATTGGCCAACTTGTAAACCGTATCGCCAATGCTACACCTACAGCAAACCCCTAATTCACAAATTTCTCCCAAATTAATTCCCTGGTCCCAGATTGAAAGTTTGAAACAGTATCATCTCTTATTACTGCGGCGCGCCCGCGTGCCAGACACGTGCCCGGCAACTAACGGCACGTGCACACTGCTAATTACAGTGCAACAATGCTGTCACGCACAAGTTGGCCAATTCACTGTTTGCGTAACACGGCCCCCGAACTGTATCAAGTTGCTGAGGACTGAGGAGAGAACCCTCAGTTGACTCTGAGATTATATATGATTGAAGAGAAAGGACATTGCCAGTCTATGCAAGGAATTTGGTACAAATGCTGTTAGGTGAAAATGCTTTCGGCGGTCTATAAACTCTGATAGCAGAGTTTGCCATTAGCTCATACGAATATATTTACTTTTAGCTGATGCTGCTGCTTAATCACATTAGAGTAGAATCCAAGACCACAGTAGGCTTAAACACCTTTAACACGTCAAACAGTAACGTACAATTTATAAAATGAACTGAAGAATTAAAAATATCATCCTCATCACACTATATAATATTATACAGGCGAAAGTTTGTGTGTGTGTTTGTTACTTCTTCACGCTGAAACGGCTTGACAGATTTGCATGAAATTTGAAATGTAGATAACTGGACTACCGGAATAACACATAGGCACATTTTTATCCCGATATTCCCACGGGATCGAGACTTACGCGGGTGAAACTGCGAGGCGCTGCTAGTAATTCATAAAAATAAATATGTAAAATTGAAATGGGTTAAAATCTTACTAAAAAAATTAGTAAGATTTTGAAACATTTCCTCGCAAGCGATTGAACTGAAATTTTGCATACACCTTCAGTTTTGATGACAATACTGCGAGCTATCATCAGATGACGATAGAAACTGAAGGTCTGTAGGACAACCTTTGTGGCACGGTAGGTACCTAGCTAAGATGCGAGGGTTTGCGGGTTCAATTCTCGCTGTGGGACAAATGTTCCCGATGTTTTTTCCGAGTCTGGGTGTTTTTGTACCATGGTACTGGTATCCCCCTGATCATGACTCAATATTTTGATTCATATTCAAACGGCCTTGTTACAGGCCGTCTTTATTATAAAGCCGCATAGTTAATTCCAAATTAAAATGTAATATGAAACGAAAAACGTGACAAGCATGACTCCATTACCACAACTAACGATTACTCGAATTGGTCTGACGAAATACAATGGACTAAAGGGACTTTTCATACACCCTATTAGCCTTGTTATTAGAAGTGTTATACAAAAATATATTTTTAATGAGTTTTCTGGATGAGACGCTCTTTCATTATAGTATTGTTAAAACAACATTATTTTGTTGTTAGTAATCGTGGCAATGGGCAGGACACCGCATGCGCTGCACGGATAACAGATGGAGCCGCAGGATAACCGGGTGGAGACCTTGGGTAGGAGGCCGAAGACCAGGCACGCCGAAGGCACGATTTACCACTAACATAAAAACCGTAGCTGGCCGCCACTGGAGTCGTGATACTGGGAACAGAGCCTAGAAATTAGGGGAGGCATATATCCAATATTGGACGGATAGATGCTGATAAATGATGATGATTGTAGTGTCGTACACACGGTACACCACAGTGTAAGTATTCCTGATTCCTTAGCAGCGGCTCTGCGGCAGATCATCAATCTCACCACAAACGCAGACCATTATCTTGTTGCGGAAGCCATCCCCGACTTACTGCCTACCGTAGACTGACTGCCTACCTACCATAGTCTGTTGTCTTTTCTACAGAATACATGGAAATAGGTAAACTGTCGGCCACAGCATGCCACACTTACATTATGATTTAGGCACAGATACTACAATGATGATGAATCGTGTCATGTCCGTGCGTTACGAGGCCCGTGCTGAAAACCAGCGCTGCAGTTTACTGGAGCATTAGGCGCAGTTTCAACTAAAGCGGAGAGCAGAGGAGACGAGAGGAGATGTGGTCTGCAAAGCTGGCAGGTTATTTCTATAAAAAAAAACTTGATCAAAACAACTCATTTTTAAGGAGAACTCACGCTTAACCAAAAAAAAACTACCTACGCCAAAATAGTTTCCATACAAAATGAGTAAATAGTTCCAAAGACTGTTTTCCCGTATCTCTTAAGGATTCGGATATGCCCGTACTGTCCAAGGTAAAAAAAAACACTGTATAGTCGTGATCCCACACTAGGATCCCCGTCAGTCGTGGGTATCAGAAACTACGGGTAGGTACCATGGTAATTGAGCGTGCGATCGTCAAAAGCATGTTTCATGTGACGTTTCATCTGTGCCATCAAACTTAACAACATCCGTACAAATTCAATAAAGCTCTGTACAAATACTGGCGTTATTGCATAACGCTTATAAACATTAGAGCGAATACCGAAGAGCGGTCTCGCCACACTTCTGCGTTCAATGGAAAATGATCTTTTTTGCGCTGGTTTTAGGTTCAATAATCCATCCATTGGCCATTCACGGACTACCTGCTATTTTTTCAAAACTTTTTTACCTCTTGTCCCTGTTTACTCAGTGCGATCTGCTGACCTGACAGTAGGCAGCTTCTGTCATCCATCGGTAACTTGCGTGTCATTAGCTTGGCTCACTTTGGTTAGTCACACGATGATAAGTAGCTATGCTATGATATAGATGAGTAGCTCCAGACCGAGACAGCAGTCAAGTGCTAATTGAGCCTTGTGACGTAGAGGGGAAGGAGAGTGGAGGGAGAAATAAAAAATAGTTACTCAAATTCGAGTTCCTGATCAACTCGCATGTGACAGTAACTCGTATGAAGACCGTGATACATGCCAGAAGCAGGCATTCCAGTTTTTAAAATCGCTTAGGGAAGACCACACGCCACCCTGCAGTGAGAAAAAAACAAATGGGTTGCGATCTACTAACATGCCACGTACTAGGATACGAGCTACTGGCAGAACCTCGTAACATATGCTAGTAGCTCACACTTGACTGTATCTACCATAGATATTTCTGCAAGCTACATGCCTGTGTATTACGGGTTGATTATACGGTCACATTATACGAAGTATTTGCACTTTTTCAAGATTTTAATTCTAGATTTGGCATTCCAGATTTGATACCTGTGATTTTATTAGGCACAATTAGAAAGGTAAATTTGTAATTTAATAAGGTACGTATATATAATCTAATAATCCTAAGCAAAAACTACTTTTCGTAATGGTCCAACATTTTTTTTTAAACACATTCTTATTGCTATTTCAAATCAAGATTAGGTATGTGGAAGCGAAAAATTACCACGGAACAAAACGGAAATTAATCTAAAATTATATTGTATATCTGCTTTGTCTCGAATTGTCATTTGGGCGACTTTATTTATTATGTGGTATTATCAAGCTCAACTCTGAGAACGACCTTTAAAGTATCAATAAATTATTTTTTATCTAGGAATTTTGAAATTTAGAACACACTCAAGATCGTCAGAATCAAGTTCGGTTTACTAATACGGGACTACTAACTCGCACTGTGTAAACAAGGCAGTTAAATATCAACAGATGCGTGAATAGTGACATCAGTGGGCCTTCTGTACGGTAGTAGGTACTGTTTATTCTATGACGAGGGTGGCGCCCTCTGTTGATCCACAGCCTACTTAATAACGACTTATTTATTTGCACAGAGGATAAGAGCGGGTAATTGCGAATAATATGAGAACTATTAGTTGTCGGGGAATTGGGAAATTAATGGCTTGAAGATTAATATTTCATACATTGTAGTTGTCAGTCTTAAAACGCGACTCTATCCGCCATTTTGAAAAGAGATGTCTACTTTTAGGTATTTTATTTTATTTCTTAGTGTTTTTGCGTTATTTTTTGTAATTTTGATGGCATTTTAACCAATTTAGCTCGTCTATAGAGCACAAGTGTAGTGAAATGAAATTGAATTAAGTTGCGTGAGTTTTCAAATTGGTGGAAATTGTCTACCAACGTTTTTTTTAAAACGGTCACTGTTTTACAAATGACTTGACTGTGACTTTCACGACTTGGAAGGAGTGTGACGTACAAACGCAAATCAAACGTTAGCGTGCAGACTATTATTGAAAATACCTAGACCTACTTGAAAATATAAAGGGGGAAAAAAGGCGACTTAGGGGTTTGCCAGGGGAGCATCCATTTGAGTACTGAATCGCTGATTCGCTGATTTCCTTCCTGAATTTCCAGGAATACTGGGGCTGCCAAGGAATAGATCCAGGCAGAAATATTCATACAAAAAAAACACTTATTATTATTGTACTTGATTTAGTTAGATAACAAGTAATTAATTTTATAAAAATTAAAAAACCCTCAACGCAATGAAACGGCTGAACCGATTTTGATCAAACATAGCTAAGAACACTCCTGACAAATTAACCTTTCAAACAAAACAAAAAAATCCAAATCGGTTCATCCGTTCGGATCCATTTGGAGCTACGATGCAACAGACAGACACACACTCACAGACACGTCAAATTTATAACACCCCGTCGTTTTTGCGTCGGGGCTTAAAAATCAAGTTTAAGATTGGTAATTTTGCGCCAAACCTTAACTGTGAAGTACCCAGGTTGGAAACTGCTGCCAATTTTATATATAGGGATCTATTCTAAGGCCATCACGCCATCAGCATCTATTAAATCATTATCAACAGCCGTAAGATGTCCACTGTTGGACGGAGGAATCTGCTATAGACAGCAATGGGGGATTACACCAGGGGATGGGCAGCAACATCCACCTGAGTACTCAACACATATACTGCGATCACCAATCCGCTTGCCAAGCGTGGTGATTAGGGCAAATCCCACATTGCAGACTAAGAGGCCCCGTCTAACAGTGGACGTCTAAAGGCTGATAATGATGATTATGAAGAACGAATAAAAATAAAATAAATAAATAATCCTGGACAGTTCACACAACATTATCTAGCCCCAAGCTAAGCAGAGCTTGTGTTATGGGTACGAGACAACTAATATAATTAATACAATATATTAATACATAGATAGATATTTTGTATTATATGTAGAAGATACCCACAACACCCTGAACAAATATCTGCAGATCGCACAAATATTTGTTCCGAGGCGGGAATCAAACCCGCAACCTCCTGCGTCGCAGGCGAACCTTCGCCCGCGCGCCACAGAGGTCGTCAAATAGGTTCATTTGGTATACTGGGTGAGCTAGCTATCTTTTAGCAGCTGTGATTTATAAACGACAATGTAACTAATGAATTCATTTCGTACAGTCGTGTATGTAAGTAATTCGTTTTTGATTGAGTTTTATTGAAAACGGCGCGGATGTCTTTTCGTCCACAGTCATTCTGTTTTGTTAGGGCTCAATCGAATACATTTAGGTTTATCAATTTTATTAATAAAATTGATTGGTTATTATGAAATTTGACGACCTTTGCGGCGCGCGGATTCGCATGCGACGCAGGAGGGTTCGATTCCCGCCTCGGAACAAATATTTGGACGATCTGCAGATATTTGTTCAGGGTGTTCTGGGTATTTTCTATGTATAATAAAAATATATCTATCTATGTAATGTATGGTATTAAGTATATCAGTCAATAAGTGGCCATAACACAAGCTCTACTTACCTTGGGCCTAGATAATGTTGCGTGAGCGGTCAAGCATTATTTATTTATATATTTATTTATTAGTAGTCTGGTACATGAGCTGCGGGGGAATTGCGTAGTAGTCTGACGGTTGATGTCGATTACCAGTTTGCTGTTCATTGCGCAGCATGTTTTAGCTTTTTTACAAGAACAGAAATGTAACAAGCACGCTGCGCAACGAATAGCAAACTGGACATCGAAATAAAACGTCAGTCTACTACACAATAACCTCACTAGTCCCGAGGCGAGGCGAGTTTCATACAAAGATCACTGAACAAATACAAATACAAATACAAATCATTTATTGATAACGCCAAGTTACAGGTCAGAAAAGATCAATATAAAAATTCATATATTGACTTAATATAAAGGTTATAATAAATATAATTAGAATTGCATAATATTAATAGTATTTGATATAAATTAAATAATTGGCAATTCGTAGAACTCTGCTACAGAATAAAATATACAGTCAAGAAGCCATTTTTTCAGTTGATTTTTAAAAACAATTGTGGAAGTTGCATCCTTAGTCGTGTCCGGCAGCCTGTTGTAGACCGAGACGGCTCGAGATGATACAGTTACGATCAATTTCAGAGTTGATATATTATGTTGCTATGATCTGATTACCGACCCGAAATTACAGACAATTATATATAATTGTCTGTAATTTCCTGGAAATACGTTATAACGTCACAAACATCGAGCAACACGCACTGAGGCCGCATTGCGCTAAGGTCACATACTACAAAAACCGGCCAAGTGCGAGTCGGACTCGCGCACGAAGGGTTCCATACCATTAACTAAAAAAACAACAAAGAAAACAGGTTTGTAAAATAATTGCACGCAAAAATTGGCCATCCATCCAAAAACTGACCCCGCAGAGCATCGCTTAACCTACATTTGGAGAAATCACGTTTGTTGTATGGGAGCCCCTTAAATATATATGTAATTCTGTTTTTTAGTATTTGTTGTTATAGCGGCAACAGAAATACATCATCTGTGATAATTTCAACTGTCTAACTATCTCGTTTCATGAGATACAGCCTGGTGACAGACGGACGGACAGACAGACAGACAGACAGACAGACGGACAGCCAAGCCTTAAAAATAGGGACCCATTTTACCCTTTGGTTACGGAACCCTAAAAACGTAAGCAAAGAGTGAACTAGCTCCGATCTCTGTAAGCTGTGAAACGATTTGCCGCAATCGAATCAACTTTGTAGAGCAAAATTAATTACTTGTTCGTTTTTACGCTTTATTTGATGGTTTTTCAGTTTATTTGTTGGAAACCGCTTTTATCGAAGTTTTTTGATTACTGCACTGAATTGTGGGATTTGTTTGTAAATGTAGATTACGGACTTGTTTTTGACAGAGCGAGCGAAGTGAGCGAAGCGTCCTAGCAACTTTACTCAATATCCGACTTTTTGAAAAAGAGTTCGTGTCGTTTTTACAATTATAAAACATGAATCCTACTAATATTATAATCGCGAAAGTTTGTATGGATGGATGTATCTTTGTTACTCTTTCACGTAAAAACTACTTGATGGATGTGGATGAAATTTGGAATGGAGATAACTGGACTCCCGGAATAACACATAGGCACATTTTTATCCCGATATTCCCACGGAATCGAAACTTACGCGGGTGAAACCGCGGGGCGGTGCTTGTGTGACATAAATGTAATAAATAATTGATTAATTTTGATACCTAGTACCTATTGACATAATTACATTGTTTTAATTTTTTTAACACGCTTTTATTAGCTTGGGTTGTATCTATGTATGTATGTGACTGAGTCTTTGAGCATCATTTTCACCAATTTCCAGAAGTCCGATTAATTTGAAACTTTGCATAGAGAGTTAGAGTTAGAGTTAGAGTTAGAGTTAGAGTTAGAGATAGAGTTAGAGTTAGAGTTAGAGTAAGAGTTAGAGTTAGAGTTAGAGATAGAGTTAGAGTAAGAGTTAGAGTTAGAGTTAGAGTTAGAGTTAGAGTTAGAGAGAGAGAGAGAGAGAGAGAGAGAGAGAGAGAGAGAGGAGAGAGAGAGATAAATCGAACTAAAAAATGAAAAATAAATGATATTTTACGAAAATTAAAAAAACACGCTTTTATAGCTAACCGAACTAAAAAATAGAAAATAATTTTCAATTTCAAAGTTATAACATATTACATATTAAATGTAATATTACTAACAATATTACATTTGTAGAAGATCGAACAATCAACCAGTTTTTTTTTATTTTTTTTTAAAGCGTGGGTTGCATTTTACTACTATTCATAACTCTCCTCTCATAGATAGTTGCCAACAGAATGATTGTTAAATTTAATTTATAAAGAACCCCACGCTTCTAAAAAAAAAACTGTTTGATTGTTTGATCTTCTACTACTGTAATATAAACTCTTTGAAATTGTAAATTATTTTCTATTTTTTTAGTTCGGTTAGCTATAAAAGCGTGTTTTTATAATATTTTTAAAATATTATTTATTAAATTATTATACACTAAATATTTGCACGCTAGCAGTAACTAGTAAAAATATGTGAAACTAAATATCTATAAAGAACATTGTAATTACCATATTTTTAAGCGAATAAGTGAGTAACTAACTAACTGGCAAAATTAGCTTTCATATTCTGTCTCTTGATCGAAAGTCTGGATGTATTTTTTTGACGACCTATGTAGCGCGTTGGGCGAGTTACCGGCTGAAATGCGAAAGGTTGCGGGTTCGATTCCCGCTGCGGGACAAATGTTTGCATGATCTGCAAATATTAGTTCCGGGTCTGGGTTGTTATGGTACCATGGTACTCGTAGTTTCTGATACCCACGGCACAGGGAATCCTAAAATGGGATCAGGACTATGTAGGTATGTGACTGTTGGGTGTTATGTTATTGTGTTATTATATCTCACGGTGGCGGATGCAGTGCAATGGCACATAGGGCGCGTCCTAGGTGGATGTGACCTGTGAGGTAATGCACTGCTGAAGGTGGAGATTGTCTGCTTGTTCCGTCATTCATGAAGTTAAAAAAAAACAATTTTCCTGGCAAACTGCAACATAGACCTATAATTGTTTTTCCATGTTTTACAAAGCCTTTAAAATGAAAACCAACGCTTAACCATATTAGCTCATAAATAACCTACTAACGAATGAAATAAATAACTCTGCAAATACCAACAGCTCACTAATATCTACCTTGCTATATCGCGATACGGTTCAAATTACCTTATAGTTGGATTTATATCTTTTATACGTAGTGTCGAACTAAATGATGTGAAGATAGAATTGGGATGGACCCTTCCTGTCACTCAATTTTGATTCTTATTTCTTTGCAATAAAACTTATAAAAGTTCACAGGAAATTGGACTTTATTTCTATGATATCAAGGTTGTTTTTTTCCTTGACGAGGCCTGGAGTTAAGGGGTGGCTGTTTGTCGTGGGTTAATTTAGTTGTGGATTAACTCAGTTTGAGTGATTGATGTTGTAGGGATTCGGTCGTGATGCGTTTTGCGGTCCTTAGCGGTATTGTGTGGGCTGGTAGGGGGATACACACAGTGGAGTAATGTGAACATTTATGCAATTTAATAGTAGGTAGTTATGCTGGGGCCGTGATGAGTCCGGCCTGGGAGTAGCTCTTCCATCCCCTCCCGTGGATGTCGTCTAGGCCGACCATGGGATCCAGGCGATGGGCCGATCATGATCATTTTAAGGTGGATCCGCTTGTTTACTAAAAGCTCGTTTCACGCTAGGTGGCGAGGAAACAAATTGTATTACTTTTTTATTTTTTGTGTAAATTTCGGGTTTCATTCGTTTTTTATTTTTATCGTTTGGGGGTTTGGTGTAGTTGTAAGAATTTAATGCAGCATGATTGTTTTTTTTTTAATATGGTAGACCCTCGTTTGACCGCAATCTCACCTGTTGGTAAGTGACGATGAGGCCAAAATTTCCAATTGCCTTAGACCAAAAACTGTTCTATAATTGCTTTTTTGCGAGCGCATGTTTTTTCTGCGAGACCCAATATTAAGTTCGTTTTCGGTGTCGAAGAGTTGATACCGAAACCCATCGAGTTGGACGACCTCTGTGGCGCGTCGGGCGAAGGTTGGCCTGCGACGCAGGAGGTTGCGGGTTCGATTCCCGCCTCGGAACAAATATTTGTGCAATCGCAGAAATTTGTTCAGGGTGTTCTGGGTATTTTCTATGTATAACAAAAAATATCTATCTATGTAATATATTGTATTAAGTATATCAGTTATCTGGTACCCATAACACAAGCTCTGCTTAGCTTGAGGCTAAATAATGTTGTGTGAACTGTCCAGCATTATTTATTTATTTAATGATGGAGCTGGAAGGTTGTAACGAGCTCTTGACTGGCTGCTAGCTAGAACCCAAAACTCATTGGATGTAAATTTTAGTGCATTATTTGTGTTTTATTACTATGTAAATATCATTTTTTCGTTTTTTAAGGAATGCACAACAAATTACAAATACCTAACCTATTAAGAGTAATCTAATGAGCAATCTCACCATGATAATCAAGTAACTCAATCTGTCCACTAAACGTCACACACTATCCCGAAAACATCCATCTTTCATACAAAAAAAAACTGCATTGAAATTACAGCTCACGTAGCCACAAAGAAACATGCATACCTACCTACATACAGACAGAAAGACTCAAACTTATAATACCCCCTCTTTCGGGGAATAAAAATAAACTTCATCATCATCATCAGTAGCATCTTTTTATACAACACTAGCAGCGCCCCGCGGTGTTCCCGCATAAGGCTCGATCCCGTGGGAATATCAGGATAAAAATTGTGTTATTCCGGGAGTCAAGCTCTATTCCAAATTTCATCTAAATCCGTCGAGCCGTTTCAGCGTGAAGAAGTAACAAATACACGCGCACACACACACACACACAATATTAGTAGGATAGGATTGTATAAATTCCTTCTTCAGCCAGTTCGGTTTATGGTTTTTGTTGTACCTATAGGCACAGAATAAATAAGGTAGGTATAACTTCTCTCAAAGTAATTTCACCAAACCGGCTTTGCAACAGTAACTACCCCAAAAACATGTCACACAATCCAAAGTTAACTAATAGGCCTTATTAAAGCCCACTTCAAAACCAGACCTCCATCACAATACTTCTATCACAAACAGTACATCATTACCGACCCTCCCCTTAAGGATCCCTAAACGTTATTATTAATTTTACCTCAACCGCTTACAATCAAAACTTTACCCCGTAAAGAATAGAACACAAATTGGTTCGGCAATCGCCTTTGTTATAAGTCGTTTCGAGTCTTACAAAGAGTTATTGGCTAACTTCTGGTCCATGGGCTGCATCTAAGATGGCGATGTGTTCTATCTCTGTCTAACTCACGAGGAAGATGCGTGCCGTCCTTGTTTTCTTGTGTAATAGAAAGAAGCTGAAGTACTTTTTGCTCTTGTTTGTTTAGGGTGTTAGAGTGAGAGGGTAAGTTAAAGTCAATTTCGTTTGTTTTGCAAACATAGGGGACGATCGATATTTGAAATTGAATTTTTTCGACCCTTATTGTAAATAGGACTTTTATTAGTTGTTTGTTTTTTAGGAAAAAAATGGTGTTTTTCAGCACCGACACACGACTGGAGTACTACTATTAACGACGTTATAACTGACGTATCTGACGAATGAAAACATAACGATTTCACTTATTATAAGGTGGTTGCTTTTTCATACTAACGTATTTTACCAAATATGGGCGAACGGAGTATAATTTTACACTGAAATTACTGTTGTTGGCTTTTATATTGGTCATTATTTACGGCAAATCTAATTTAATTGAAGAAAACACTATTTATTACTCTCTATTATAGAATTATCGTGTGTTTTTGCCAGCGCGATCTAGGATTCGGACATACTTTGCAGTGACATCTAGTTATGCAAAACGAACTAATGTTCCTTTAATAGAAAATCATTTTCTCATAATATAGTAGAACCGAACAGAATTCCCCATAAAATACGCACTTAAGTACTTCACCGTGCCAACTGGTAATATTTTTATGGTTTGCTCTGTCTGTCTTCTGTCAACAAGTATTTGTTTTTTTACCCACATATCCAATTTCTCATACCTTTCATAGTTTTATTCCGTGCTGTCCGCAAAATGTCCCGTCGTCGTTTTCAATTCCTTCTTGTTACGTTGTTTTTATTGAATGTGACCAAAATTTAAACCAAATTGTTTTCTTATGCCCCTTAACACTGTTTTAAAAAAAAATATTGAATTATATTCTTGTGATTCCCTAAACCAACTACAGAGTTCAAGTCTCCCAACTACAGCTCGTTCACCGTAAGATGGCACCTGCCTTGGTTGCCATCTTACGGTGAACGTGCTGTTTACCACCAGTGCTTTCAAATTAGGGCAGTATATATTTGTCGTTTTTATTTGTAAGGCTAAAGCTAAGGCCAAACCGACGCGATCAGCCCGCGACCGCGGTGGCGTGCACGGTGGCGATCCATTGTCTTACCATTGATCGCCACCGTGCACGCGCTGAGGACGCGGGCTGAACGCGTTGGTCTGGCCTTAGCTTTAGCGTGTTATCTTTTTAACAAGCTTATAAGTACCTTTTTGGCCTAACTAGGTGTAATAACTGAACAAATTTAATTTTTACGATTTTTTAACGCTGTGGAAAGTGCGGGTGGGTGAATTAACGTGTTATTGGGGTGAAATTAAGGCGGTTAAACATTTCGTGTTCGGAATTGTAGGGCTAATTGGTCCCGCGACGCACGCTTGCCTTGGGATTTTCTTTGATAGAGTTGGTTTATAGTGTGTTTTGAGAAGTTTTTAGTATGACATATTTGTCATACATACATACACACGCCTTTTTCCCCGAAAGGGAAGGCAAAGCCTTAATGGACCTTTTTAGGGTTCCGTACCCAAAGGGTAAAACAGGACCCTATTACTAAGGCTCCGCTGTCCGTCTGTCCGTCTATCACCAGGCTGTATCTCATAAACCGTAATAGTTACCTAGACATTTGAAATTTTCACAGATGATGTATTTCTGTTGCCGCTATAACAACAAATACTAAAAAAACTAATTAAAATAAATATTTAATTTGGGGGGCTCCCGTACAAAAAACTTATTTTTTTTGCTGTTTTGAGGGTTCCGTATTATAGATATTTTTTATTTATTTTTATTGTAGATTATGGTACGGAACGCTTCGTGCGACTCGCACTTGGTCGGTTTTTTCTTTTCACCGTAGGTTGCACCATCGTGGGAATATATACGTGACAAGTGGTGAGCTCATCGCCGCCATTGCGTCCATTGGTAATACATATTTGTCAGTTTTTTTAAATATAATACTCTGAGGATTGTACCTCTGGCGCGCTTGAAACTTTTACAGAAAAACGTACTTTGCTTTATTTTGTATAGTATGTCATCCATGGATAGTAGCTCCATGTTTTTTGATGTGTAACATCTTTCCTTTCGCTTTACTGCAATTAATTTCAATGTATCCACCCTATGCTACGACCCGATGTATCGCTAGACAGCGACAGAGTTACGCGTTAGAAGAGAGCGGCAATGTTTATGTGAATATCGCGTTAGCACTGAACGCATAAGAGAGCTGAATTGCACTTCGTTGCGTCCCAGCAAGAGTCACTATTTCTATTATTTTTTTCGCGAAGTTGCCCTTCTGTCCTTGTACTAGTTATGTGATACTACTAGGAAAATAATGTACATCGGCACTCGTCGTTTATCTGTTACATTTTCAATCACTTGCAATCATACCTATAATTCTTTTTAGAAAAGCCGATGTTTGCCGAGGCCTATTACTTTCGTAGTAGTACCATACATATATACAGTACTTTTTATCCCAAAATGCAGTTCACTCGGTATAATACCACCGCGGGTGAAACCTGGTAGCCGGTAGTCTTGCAACAGAGGTGGTATTACCCGCTCTATACATTTAAACTTAAAAGTTTAATTTTGAAAGAGCGTGTCACTCGCGGCTTTGACGTGATACGTCACAGAAATTATATTTGAAGAGTCGCGAGTAAAGGGAGCCCATGTGACCGCGCTGTTTACTCTGTGGCTCGTGCGGTTTTATGTACTGTCATTATGACAGTTGGGTGCGAATTGAACCTTTTATTTGAACTACGAATATATTTTACGAGTACTACTTCTCCGGCTTTGTTCGCTATATCATCATCATTAGCTTACAGAATTCCTCAGCTGGATTTAAGCCTCCCCCATAGAATGTCACGAAGAATGGTCTTGAGCCGCCTCCATCCACCGCCTTCCTGCGACGTCTAGTTCTGGACAATTTACACAACATTATCCAGCCCCAAGCTACGCAGAGCTTGTATTATGGGTACTATATAGATATAACTGATATACTTAATACAATAATATTACATAGATATATATTTTTGATTATACATAGAAAATACCCAGAACACCCTGAACAAATATCTGCAGATCGTACAAATATTTGTTCCGAGGCAGGAATCGAACCTGCAACCTCCTGCGTCGCAGGCGACCCTTCGCCGCCGCGTCACAGATATTGTCATGTATTGTTAATGATGTATCATAATGTATATGTTCCATCGAAAAGGGATCATTCCTCTTTTGCGTCGTTCGGTTTGTGGTCGCCACTCGAGAACCTTTCTTTCGCAACTTACAAAGCATCATGAATCTACATATTTTCAAAATTCAAAGATCCTTCGTCTAGAGTAAAAGAAACAACAATAATCAAAAAACCAGACACCCTCACACCCCAGCAAACCAAAAAAGGAACACATGCCATTTCAAAGTCAATTTATCTCTCGATTAACGCTAAAAGAACTCACAATAATTAAATTACATGCAATCCAATATAACAAACAGCGGGAATCAACTTAAAACAACCAATCAGAGCGCGCCAAATCTGACAGATGTCATTATTTGAGCGGCATTGTTAGTGTTGTGACGTTCGTTTTTTGAAACATGACAGTTGGTGCGGGCGGGTTTCGTTTTGTTTCGTTTTTATTCAATCTCTGTGGTGAAGTTTGCCGTTTATTGGAACGAATGTTTTTGCCACCCTTGTTTTTGGTGTAGGCAATTTTTCGTAGGAGACATTCTAAGAAAAATTGCCTGCGCAAAACGACGAGAAATGAAAACGTGCTGCGTATTGTCTACGATTTTATTAGTAGCGTGATTAATTTAATTATTGTTTTGTATAGAGTCGTTTTTCATATCGTCTATATAACAAAGTAAGTAGTGTGTGGAAACAAAATCTTATGTTGAACCCATGTTGAACCAACGTATTTTGTATGTCAATAAAGTTTTATGTAAACGAAACTTAAAGGAAGATTGGTAATTTTTGCATAAATATCGTTCCAACCCAACGTTAGTAATTTATATACATACATACATGGATATACGCCTTTTTCCACGAAAGGGTAGGCAGAGCCTCAAATGGGCCTCTTTTCACCGTAGGCTGCACCATCGTGGGATAAAGACGTGACAAGTAGTGAGCTCATCGCCGCTATTGCTTTACCACGACTGACTTTGCTAACGCTTTCTTCCAGCAATAATACATTCCTTAAGTAAGCCCAAACGTAACAAAACACGGGCTCGTTAAGATATCGGCGTGGAATCGCGTTTAGAATACATTATGACGTCACACGTTATTGGCAAGGAATCTCCTATGGTCAAAGCGAACAAGGGCCCAGGACAATTCTTATACCATCAAATCTTACAGATAAGTCCGGGTAAATGAAATTTGTCATACCTACCTGCCAATTCCCCATGATTATACAATATTGTTGTGATAGCGAGCTGATCTGATGATGGAGACGGAAGGTGGACAACGGAACTCCTCGAGGGGTAATAGTAGACTGGCCGCATTTAGGCTAATTTTCATCAGCAAACGGTTACGATCACTGATATTATAAAATCTTGTAGGTACTGGGGATATATTCCTAGCTTTGGAGACGATTTTTTTCGTAAAGAATTATTAATTTGAAAAACAAGTAATTCTAATAATACAAGCAAAACTAAACTTGTTTTTTAACTAGGTAGGTACCTCAATGACGGAACAAGCAGGTGGCCCTTCTGATGTTAAGAGGGAACCTCTGCCTTTATCAATGCATACCTCATAGGTCACGTCCACCTAGGACGCGCCCTATGTGGCATTTCACTGCGCCACCCTAAGGGTTTAGACTAAGATGAAAAGTCTCATGTGCCTGTAATTTCACCGGCACCCATACCCTTCAAACCGGAACACAGCAATGCGAGCACTACTGCTTTTACGTAGTGTTACCACATACAAAAATGAGATTTCCTCACAAAATCCCTGACTTTTACCTAGATTTCCTGTTGTTTTTTACAGAGGATATAAAACTCATTATTTATTAGATGTAACTCAACTTCATAAGAATAAATAATAATTTTTTGTTAATAAAATTGCTAAAATATTGTAATTTCTTAGTAGTTAGTTACCCAATTATTTAAAAAAAACCTGACTTTTCCTAATTTTTCGTGTTTTCCTGACAGAGGGCAAAAACTCCTGACATACATGTCAGGTAAAATCCTGTCATCTAGTAACCCTACTTTCACGTCACTTATTGGGTCTGCAAGCTCCCCTACAAATGAATCAAATATAACTTTGCGTACAACTAGTGCAAACAATTCCCGAATTCACACAATAATGTACAAGAAGTTAAAGTATCGTGGAACAAACCATTTCAACCTGTAACGGGGAAGGCGATCGTTTATTTAATTTTTATTGCTGGGGCGAGCTTGAGCTTAGGGATGGGAAAGAGTTACCCGCACATTACGAACAACGGAACCGTTAATTACCCACAGTTTTTCACATCACATTCTTTTGTGCAACACCTGAATTCCAAACAAAGCTTGACTTGGTCCCTTTCGATGGACCGAAGACATTATAGAGGTTGCAGGAAGGCGGTGAATGGAGGCGGCTCAAGACCTTTTATCGTGGCATTTTTTGGCCTAGGTCCAGCAGTGGACTTCTTCAGGCTGATGATGATGATGATCCGTAAATTTCTGAGTTTTTCGGGTACGAAAAATCTTTTATCCGTAAACAGCTCAAAGCTTATATTACCTCATCACTATCATACAGTTGTGCTACTGAATCCAACCCATTGCGTGCGTACGGAACACTTATTAATGAACACGAATTAGTCATTTTATGCTCCTGAGTGAAGTTTTCGTTCCTACCAATTAACTAAACAATACCCTTTTTATTTTTATTGCCTGTAATATTGTGGTATGAAGGGATGTTTTCTTGGATCCATGATTTAACCAAAACGCTATTTACTCTAAAATTTTTATGGTTTTTTACTCGAAATGGTACAAAGGGAACTTAAAGGGGTAACTATGTTGTCCACCTGTCGCTTAAACTCTTTTTCTCAGAAACGACTGATATATTGCAGAAATGAATATCAAATAGTATTCACAGTATCAAAGTTAATTTAAAAGGGCGAGTTTCTAACTTAATTTATTTAAATGATACGGTATTTTAGTTTCAATAAGTAATCGATAATGTAAATAATGAATAATAATGATAATGAATGTAAAAATTGTAATAATATTGTACATTTATTACGTATTTAAATAAAAAATAAAAATAAAAATTATAAGTAATCGATGAGTATCGATTATAAGTTCAAACTTTAATAAATTATGATAAATTACCTTATTGTGTAAATCGAACTAAAATAATACCCACAGCAATAAATACATGGGTGCCACAACGTTTGGTAACAGCCAAATTCTGTTACTAACTAACTCAGTAAAGTAAGAAAGTAACAGAATAGCGCTCGCTCAATGAAAAGAGGACGAAAATCACGAAAAACATTATTTTAACAAATATTTGCTGCGTAATTTAAAATATCTACTGTGCCCTGTAAAATAATATTATTTGTTACTTTCATTACTTTTATCAATGACGTTGATAGGCGATGGAGATATTTACGTTATTCGCGCATTCTACAGGTTCACGACTTGTTTATGGAGAAAATTTCTCGAAATATTATTATGGGCTCTATCGTGCCCTTGGAAATATGATGACGACATTATTTATGTTCTCATAAACCAAGTAGATTTTTCTAAAAAGTTTGAATGAATGAATGATTGAGTGAATGAATGAATAAATGAATGAATGAAAATACTTGTTGGTCACCTTACAAACTAATTAAAATAAACACAGCAATTAAACAAAAACTAAATGTACAATGTCTTAAACTAAAAATACGTTTATAAGACTATTTGACTCTTAAAAGTCTCATGGGTACAAAGAACTCTATCACTTGGGACATATTATTTGAAAGCTATAACATCAGAGCCAGACATAATAACAGAACCAATAAAAATAAATGTGACTTCAGCAAACAAATCTGAACTTGGATAAATTACCAGACATAAACTTTATCTAACCACGGGTTTTTAAAAGGTTGTAAGCGCCGTTGATGTAAGGTCATAAATATATTTTTCATGTAGATTTTTCGCTCCTATATTTTACTTTGGCATTGCATCTAGCGAGAAACTAAGCAGGGCATTAAAGCTTGTACATTTGACACAACCAACTTGATGATTACCTAGTACCTATTTCATTATGTATTTGTACACTACTACTATTGTGTCTATTTGTTATAAAATTGTTAACTTCATAACATTGTAAAAATGTGTATTTACCTTTGCTATATTTCTGTATCACTTACAAGAAGTATCGTGGGTACCAGAAACTACTAGTTCCGTGGTACCACATCACCGGGTTCCGTGGTACCACAACACCCAGACCCGGAAGTAATATTTGGAGTTGAACCCGCAACCTCCCTCATCTCAGCTGGCTACTTACCCGCTACGCCATAGTGGTCGCTATCCACTAGAGTAACAAGAGTTTTCACAACAGTTTTATTCGGGGTATTCCAGCATTGGTATTCAGGGCTCGGTGAACTCGCTGATAAGAAATAAAGGTTGCGAAGGGGTTGAAATTAATCTGCCTAGATATAGAACCTCGGTCTGTTTCTCTGTCACTGTACCCAAAATAGACGGTTAATTTTGATATGCCTACTAACTTTTTATGTAATTTAAGATAAGATAAGTTTATTTCACTTAGAATAGGTACAACCAATCATAATTAACATTATGCATTAATTTCAAAGATGTTCGTAAGAATATGAAAATGAGAAAACTTTGCCTTCCTTGCTAGTTAAAAAACTGTGTTACGGCAAGGTAACGCTTCTCAACCCACATAAAATTGTTATATATAGTAGCGGGTTCGATTCCCGCCTCGGAACAAATTTTTGTATGATCTGCAGTTATTTATTCAGGGTTTTCAGGGTATTTTCTATGTCTATGTATTGTATTGTATTAAGTATATCAGTTATCTAGTACCCATACCACACGCTCTGCTTATTTGACTATTATTTTATGTGTGGTTTGGGGAACTATAATGCTGTGTGAACTGTCCAGCATTATTTATTATTATTAATATAGAATGGTCCATACAGGACATTATTAAATAATTTAAACGTTACCTAATTATATCCATGTGAAACTGTATTTATAATTTAACATATATTTTTGTTGACTTAATTTGCTCTGTGTCGCTTACACTAATCTGCTCCATGTCGCTTACACTAATCTGCTCCATGTCGCTTACACCATTTTTCTCTAGCTTTAAAAACTATCATCGGTTCATCGAACGAGACAATACAAGTTGCATCGTAAGTTCGTATTCGATATGTGGTGTTGAACCTTAGTGTGAAATGATATATTTGGTTACGTTCGCGTGCTGCGTTCGATTCCACAAACTGGCATGCGAGGTTTGATGACTTACCTGTCAAAAGTATTAAATTTGTTTAACGTTGAAATATCACGCTTAACTGGGGAACAAGGGTATTCATACGGTAGGAAGCTTGTCATCATCATTATCGAATTACACTGCTTTCATATTGAGTTCTTGTTTTAGGGTTCTTTTTATGAGTTTTTTTTTGTATACTACTTGGATTGACGAATCCTGCAGATGGCCCACCTGATGTTAAGCGGTAACCTCTGCCTTTAACAACGTATTATCACATAGGTCACGTCCACCTAAGACGCGCCCTATGTGTCATTGCACTGCGCCCGCCACCATGAGACATAAAAATGAAAAGTCTCATGTGCCTGTAATTTCACCGGCAGCCTTACCCTTCAAACCGGAACTCAACAATGCGAGCACTACTGCTTTGCGGCAGAAATAGGTTTGGTGGTAGTACTTCTCCGGACGAACTCTTTCACAAAAAAGCTCTACTACTACTAAACCACTTCCACTGGTCTCTGTCCTAGGCAGCCATGCACTCCTCAAAACTGGACGGATGCTGGACAGTTCACAAAACATTATCTAGCCCCAAGCTAAGCAGAGCTTGTGTTATGAGTAGGTACTAGATAAAACATATACTTAGTAATACAATTTATGTTAAATAGATATATATTTTATATTATACGTAGAAAATACCCAGAACTACCTGAACAAATATCTGCAAATTACACAAATAATTGTTCCGAGGCGGGAATCGAACCCGCAACCTCCTGTGTCGCAGGCGAATCTTCGCCCGCCGCGCCACAGTGGTCGTCAAAAAGTTATACCTACTAATGAGGTAACGATGGTACCGAGCCGTCCGTCTGCTCGTCCTATGATGAAAAGGAGCTTGCCGACTTGCGACTGCAAACCGGACCACTAGGTGTAGTAAATAATGGTATTTATCCAGCTGGATAGTGGTTGATGGAGACGGCTCAAGATCTGTCGACGTGACATTTTATGTCCAGCTACGGACTTCTACCAGACTGATGATGAAAATGGAGAAAATCTTGCATCAAAAAACATTTCGCAAATGCATTCAACACATAAAAGATAAATAAAACTAGCAGACAGCTGAACTGGCAGCCAATAAAACTATTAACACCGCGACACGACGCGACGACACAGGATAAATAACGCGCGACCGGATCGCGTCGCGCGACTGTCGGTGAACACTATTATTTACTGCCTAACTTGCAATTTTAGGGCTGTCAACGACTCTACCACCTATATGTACTCATTGTGCTGTGTTCACTGTGTGTGTGTGTGTGTGTGTGTGTGTGTGTGTAACAGTACCAGTTACTCACCTCATCAAACGAAATTAAAAAGCAAAAAGCAAGTTAAATTTATATTCATATATTTTTATTCACTTTCACTAATTCATATTTTCCCTTTGTTTTAAACAAGCATAAGCATTTTTGTTATTATCCTGAAAATTATGCATATTTTTGAAACCCTTTTTTGGCCTCATTGTTTTGTATTATGCTATTTTTATTATTTTTATTATTGTAACGCTGTTGGATTATATGATAAAATACAATAAAAGCATAAATAAATAAATAAATAATGCTAGACAGTTCACACAACATTATCAAGCCCCAGGTTAAGCAGAGCTTGTGTTATGGGTACTAGATAACTATTATACTTAATAGAATACATTACATAGATAGATATTTTTTATTATACATAGAAAATACCCAGAATGCCCTGAACAAATATCTGCAGATCGTACAAATATTTGTTCCGAGGCGGAAATCGAACCCGCAACCTCCTGCGTCGCAGGTGAACCTCCGCCCTCCGCGCCACAGAGGTCGTCATAGCCTAGTTACATTTCAGTTAATGAAAATGAAAAATGTTTTTAAATACATTAGGTATCCAAACAATATTCACAATTTAACACAGTTTAAGAGCTAGGTATACATCAATTATAAAGTAGTTATAAAGTGTTACACTTCAATGTAAATTTTATAATTCGTTTAGCAAGTGGCAGCCCTATTAACAACGAGGTATGAACTATGGTGTCGGTCGGTGCCATCGAAGTCGCGCACGCCATCTCCCTCTATTAAATAAATCTCATGCTCAATTCGATATCAGTGTCTCTGATTGCACTATGACAGATACTTTGTTAGATTTGATGCCATTCGGATGAAAATAATTATTGTAAAATCAAATGACGGCTCATTTTATTCATAATTTGAATAGTAAGACTAAATGTAATCGCAATCAATTATCAATAACCCAGATATTATTGAATTAATTGCAAGTTCAATTTGACATCAGTGTATGTGATTGCACTATGACAGATCCATGCCATTCAGACTAATCACACTGATATAGTTCACAAGAAATAGATATAATTGAACTACTAAAACCTCTGTATTCACACACAATTTTTTGTCATACCTAGTTAGGGTTCCGTACCCAAAGGATAAAACAGGACTAAACTCCGCTGTCCGTCCGTCTGTCTGTCCGTCTGTCACCGGGCTGTGTATCTCATGAACTGTGATAGTAAGACAGTGGAAATTTTCACATATGATGTATTTCTTTTGTTGCTATAACAACAAATACTAAAAAACAGAATAAAATAAATATTTAAGGGGGCTCCCATACAACAAACCTGTTTTTTTTGGCATTTTTATAGATAATGGTACAGAACCCTTCGTGCAACAGTCCGACTCGCACTTCTATCTATTCAGCCGGTAACACCCACTGCTGAGTAAAGGCCTCTTCTCTAGAACACCACTCCTGGCGATCTTGTGCCAGCCGGATCCACTGCTCTCCTACTGCCTGCACAATGTCGTCTGAGCATCGGGCAGGTGGTCTGCCTCGAGGCCGCCGCATATCTCTCGGCCTCCATTCGGTGACTGCTTTAGTCCATCGGTAATCTTCTCGCCTTGCCAAGTGTCCCGCCCATCTCCACTTGAGCCTCGCACTTGGCTGTTTTATATATTTTTTACTTTGTAATTAATTATTCTAGTGTGTTTGTACAGCAAATAAATGTTTTTTTTATTTTTATTCGTGGCAAAAAAGAAAAAAACGTAATATCTTCAGATATTTTAACACCCGTTTCTTCTTTCCAGGTCTGGTTCCAGAATCGTCGTGCAAAGTGGCGTCGCCAGGAGAAGATGGAAGCGGCGAGACTGGGCTTGTCGGATTACGGCTGCGGTGGACTACCAAGGCTCAGTGGCCTAGGACTGCCGGTAGACCCGTGGCTGGCACCACCGCTTCTGACTGCTTTACCTGGTAGGCTTCATACATGAATACAAAATAAATAAATAATGTTGGACACAGTTCACACAACATTATCTAGCCCCAAGCTAAGCAGAGCGTATGTTATGGGTACTAGATAGCTGATATACTTAATACAATACATTACATAGATAGATATTTTTTATTATTCATAGAAAATACCCAGAACACCCTGAACAAATATCTGCAGATCGTACAAATATTTGTTCTGATGCGGGAATCGAACCCGCAACCTCCTGCGTCGCAGGCGAGCCTTCGCCCGCGCGCCACAGAGGTCGTCAAATAGGTGCATAAGTTTGTGTATTGAGTAACCTAGCTATCTTTTACACACTTCCGTCCCTTTCACGAAATCACTCCTACAGATTGCAGGAAAGCGAGAAGAAAGATGTTACACATCAAAAATACACCATAAATGATTATCTAGCCAACACAACTTCAATACCACTCAAGGTACCTATTCTTTAGTGTCATATGTTTGACTCACAATGATTGTGGACAATGCACCCACGGCAATGTATATTGAACTAACCTCAGCCTTCTCTTCCAGGGTTCCTGAGCCATCCCCCGTCAGGCTACCCGAGCTACCTGACTCCATCCGCCCCCGCGCCCGCGCCGCCCGCGCCCCCCGACCCGCGCTCCACGTCCATCGCCGCCCTGAGGATGAAGGCGAAAGAACACGTTGAAAGCCTTAAGGGGCTTCAGATGGTGTGAAATAGTTTCTCTGTATTTCAATATCAAAATGATTGTGGTGTTAGAAGTTAGCTTTAAATTAACCGCTAGCTTGTTCCTTACAAATCTTCATCTAGAGATACTTGACATTAAGCCCGATTTACACTTCAAAAAGTACAGTAGCGAGTTAAGAAATTAGTCAGTTAAGTAATAAGTAGTAAGATGTAAGTAGCTTCCAAACGTAGGCGAGTGAGTAGTCATAAGATGCCTAAAAGTAACACGTGTCTACGGCCGCATTCTAAGAAGTTATGGACTGAACTAAACTCAGCCGTCTACATGCTGGCCAGTTAAGTTGGCGGGGTGCGGGAGACGCGAGAGAGGCATGTACTTGACTTGACTTGTAGAGACTTGAGAGGGTGCTACTTCGCACTGGACTCGCCAAAAAATAGGATCGCGATCAACGTATCGTAACTGAACGTAATCAACAGCTTACATTTTTTTTTTACTACTTCTTGAATGTCGGACAAGCTGATGGCCCACCTGATGTTAAGCGGTAACCTCTGCCTATGAACAGTGCATTACCTCATAGGTCACGTCCACCTAGAACGCGCCCTATGTGGCACTGCACTGCACCCACCACCCTGAGACATAAAGATGAAAAGCCTCATGTGCCTGTAATTTCACCGGCACCCTTACCCTTCAAACCGGATCACAGCAATGCGAGCACTACTGCTTTGCGGCAGAAATAGGTATGGTGGAAGTACTTCCCTGGACGAACTCTTACACAAAAAAGCTCTACTACTACTAAAAACTTAACTCGCTTTTGCCGTTCAAACGGAAACTTAACTTAACTTAAAAGTTAACTCGCTACGGTACTTATTGAAGTGTAAATTGGGCTTTACTTCAAGTTTATCAAAATCTAGATCAATCTTGATAAGTGCAGCTATCTCTGTTTGGATCTTGTTCTAAAGAGCTTCGCGACACTGGGGCCCAATTCTATACTAAACCAAATCAAATCAAATCAAAATAATTGATTGCGTAATATGGGTTTGTTACAGAATGTTAATTACAACTGCTTAAGTCCTGCCACAATCAGCGTTTCACGGATGCAATTTAGTAGATACCTATTCAGGTGACATTATAATTAATTTCATACATCAGATTTACATTATACAAAGTACAATACACCAGAAAATTACATTAGTCCAAGTTCTTATCATCTAAATACTCTTTTGAGTTATAATATGTCTTTTCTATAAGCAGTTTTTTCAATTACCCTTTAAACACATTCAAGCTAGGGGCATCCAATACAGATTCAGGAAGGTGATTGATTAGGTATAAAGTGTCGTTGTCAGTTTAGTTCTTTCATCGTCAAGAGATGGCATGTTCATGTGATGTTAGAACTAATGGTGAAAACAGGCGCATGTGAGTCTCTGCCTACCCTTTCGGAGATAAAGGCGTGTGTATGTAAGTATATAGAAACAATCGTACAGTCAAAATAACCGCAGTGATAACCTATCAAGGCCTATGAACCCTAAGATGATAAATACTTCAGTGTTAAGTAGTCAATCTTTTGTATTAGATTTACGTCTAAATCCTACTAAAATTTAATTTTCCATATATTTGAACAAAAGACGCAGCTTTCTTGAAGCAATTATGGCACTTTCAGGCCCCTTCGCTACGGTTATAGTTTAGATATAGTGGATTTAGATATTTAACCACCTATTTATTTATAAAAATATCTTAATAAGTGTATCAAAGCAATAAGTAATTTGTAAATACTTGACAATAGATTTACTATAATTTAGGAGAGATAAATTAAGAGTCATTATTATAGTGTAACACTTTATTTCTGTATGTATAAATTTTTAAATAAAATGTTTGTAATAATTGCATAGTGACAAAATACATCAATTATATTTATCATTCAGAAATAAGTTAAGTATCATTTTAATTGATATTTAAATAATAAAGAAAAATCAGTTTTTCTATGTATTTTGTTAAAAATAAGGTCTGATATCTTAAAGACATAAATATAACACGTTAACTTTAAGAACGTCTTCTGTCGTTTCAACCAAAGGATGGCGCAAACCTTTAATCCTGTATCCCTATTTTTAATGCTATACTACAAGTCTAGCACTTAACTGAGTCAGTCCCTGATGTATGGGAGCGGTACGGGAAGGGTGTTTTCGTTACGACAAAATGAAGAGTGGCTTCATGTCATCTGATAATTTGAGAGACGAAAACACCCCTCCCGTACTGTTTCCATACCTCAGGGACTGACTCAGTTAAGCGCAGTTACCTTTAGTATTGAGTTATTTTACTAGGCCTCTCTGTGTAACCATAAAAATACAAGGGATTTTCGTCAAACCTTGTCTCATATCTCTAATAGAGAACAGATGTACATAACCTACTTTTTCTTTGTGTTTCGGGATCTTCCTTGATCATCTTGTCGGTGGCAGGATAGCCTTTGCCTGTGACCGTAGTTAGAAAAACAAAAATAGTGTGGTGATAGGTTTATTTTGACCAGCGACTCTCTTGCAGCAAACCAGTTTATTTTTCAGCTATTTTTGTTAGCAGTAGAGCTTTTTTGTAGAAGAGTGCATCCGTTAAAGTACTACCACTATGCTTATTTCTGCCGCAAAGCAGTAGTGCTCGCATTGCTGTGTTCAGGTTTAAAGGGTGAAATTGGACGCACATCGTGCAATTTCACCCTTTAAACCTGTGCATGTCACCTTTATATCACAGGGTGGTGGGTGCAGTGCAATGCCGCATTGAGGCGCGTCCTAGGTAGACGTGACCTATGAGATAATGCACTGTTCGTAGGCAGAGGTTAACACTTAACAAAAGGTGGGTAATCTGCTTGTTCCATCATTCAAATAAAGTAATAATTAAAAAAGGACTTACATACGCTCTAATAATCTATTTTAATAATATTTTCATTCTCTTCTTTAAAAGCTATTGAGTTTTTAACATCCTAATTAAAAACCTTTGTACTTAATTTAGGGTATATTTATTTAGCTCAATAGTATTCACATATTCCAGTGTTCTGTGATGTACATAATAGTTCATATACTATCTATTATATAACTGTACATAATGTCTGTGTATGTAGCATCGTAGAAAACTTAAGAGATATTATCAAGTACTAATACATAATGAGAGATTAATAAATGTGTTCTTTCTATATTGTTATTTTTAATTCAATTTAAATACCTAATCATAGAATAAATAATAATTACTACCACAGATGATACCTGATAATGATGCCTTCACACACTGAGCATTCACACTTGAGGATACTTGAGTGCTGACGCGCTTGCGCGAGCTGGGGCCATTGGAACACGGATGGGCCGAGCCATATTGTGGTAAACCATAAAGCCTGGCTCAAAGAACCCTGACGAACTCCTGTTTCGAAGAATTGGTCAAGCTTTGTATTGAGACCACTGGCTAGAAACATTCCAAGGCTCTTATCAAAGCCTTTGATAAGCTGAACACCAACTACGGTTGGTGTTTCAACCGTATCAGCGAGCTATGGAAAGGGCTATGCTCGGAGTTTCTCTAAAAGATAAAATCCGAAATGAGATTATCCGACAGAGAACTAAAGTCATTGACATAGCCCACAGGATTAGCAAGCTGATGTGGCAATGGGCTGGTCATTATATGCCGAAGAACCGACAACCGTCAGGGTAAGCGAGTTCTTGAGTGGAGACCGCGTCTTGGCAAACGTAGCGTGGGGCGCCCTCTGGCTAGGTGGAGCGATGACCTACGAGAGGCGGCGAGCAGAAATTGGATAAAAAGAGCCGAACACCGGGCTCAGTGGCGTATATTGGGAGAGGCCTATGTCCAGCAGTGGACTAGTGTGGGCTGATAATGAACCGTATCTTAGCGCTGAATAGGAACAACCTCCGCATTGTGGTCAGAGCCTTGACTGGACACTGTTGCTTTAACAGTTCAAGTTAAGGTTATGCGAAACGTAATCCTGCGGATTTTGTGAAGAGGCAGATGAAACGCCCCTTTATCTGCTCAGGTGAGTGTGGATCACAAATGCGCAAACGCAGTATGCATTTCCAAGTAATTTTTCATTTTCATTGGTGTATTTTCAATATAATTTGCAACATTTTTAATAAATAACGGCTTATTACGACGGAATACAGTGGTAATAAGTCGTTATTTATTTAAAATGATTCCCAACCACGATAGTTTCAATTCTATAATTTGCAACGTTATCTCTCCTTCCAAGTCGTCAAAGACAAGTAAAATTTTAGTAAAACGGTCGCCGTTGTACTAAAACTTTGGTAGACAAATAGATAATGGTATGGAACCCTTCGTGCGCGAGTGCGACTAGCACTTGGCCGTTTTTTTTATATTTGTTCAATTTGTATTGGGTACTCAGTAGTAATGCGTTCGTGGTCCGTTTCATTGAGTTGACAGCAGTTAACGGAGCCCGCTAATGCTCACCTTTCGTGATAAAACTAATGTTTACATCTAATTACCGGCGGTTAATCTGTTTGGGTAACCCGCCCTTTAGTACAAGAGCTAGTGTTCAAAATACGACCAAGAAATGCTATATTAGGCATCTCATATCCCTGTCATGTATATCTCATATCTATCTTATTTAGGAATGTATTACTGAGAGAACGCGTTAGAGAGTCAGTCGTGGGAAGCAATGGCGGCGATACTCCACTTGTCACTTCTATATCCCACGATGGTGCAACCCACGGTGAAAAGATGCCCATTTGAGGCTCTGCCTACCGTTTCGGGGACAAAGGCGTGAGTCTATTTACGTACCTATGTATGTATATCCCTCTCAAATACTCTCAATGGACTTGAAACTTTTTAAAGGTGGCAAGAAGGCAGTTGGTTGGGTAGCTCAAGACTGTACGTCATAGCATTCTATGGAGGTGGCCTATGTGCAGCAGTCACTCTGATGATGGTGATGATGTTATACTGCGTGTGTTATTTCTTGACGCTGACAGATACCTAACTGTTATCACTAATGCCACAGAGCATCAAGATGAATGCCAGTGCGTGTTTGCCAGTGATGATATACTTCGCTAGATATTGGTGGAAGGAGCTATCTATGCTCGGAGTTGCACAACGTGGTCAAATCCGTAGGAAAGAGAGAGAAAGAGAGAAAGATAATATTTTATTTGTAACTCAATCAACAAATTTAATTTAAAATAAAAGACAAAGCATACAAATTCCAAAAACACCAAGGAGATCCCTGACGCATTCTTCTCGCAGAACTCCAAGCACTTGACATAAATTATGATGATGATTAAAAGTGCAGTGTAGCTCCTGTACTATCACATTATAGTTACTATTACGGCACGCATTAATTAGCAGTGATTCGTTTAACTAAGCGCTTCACTATGCAAATTAATGTGAAAAAATATCGTAGTAATGTTACAAGTTTAATATCGTAGTAATGTTACAAGTTTAATATCGTAGTAATGTTACAAGTTTAATATCGTAGTAATGTTACAAGTTTAATATCGTAGTAATGTTACAAGTTTAATTTGAAAAGTTATGCGATTTGTTTATTTTATTACCTTTGTTGTTTAGAATTAATTACAGTTATAATTTAATTGTACTAGCTTCGCCACACGGCTTCGCTCGCGTTGATTTCCTTGAATACTCTTAAAAATATGTGTACCAATAAAATTTATTTCGATCGGTTGAATAGTTTAGGCGTGAAAGCTTAACAAACAAACAAACTCACTTTCGCATTTATAGTATTAAATCTTTATATTATATAAAACAAAGTCGTGTTAGTTACACCACTTATAACTCAAGAACGGGTGAACCGAATTGGCTGTAAATTGGTGGGGAGGTAGCTTAGAACCAGGAGATTGACATAGGGGGGAGGAGCAGGAGAGGGGGGGGGGGGGTCACCGGGGGCTACCCGTGCGAAGCCGGGGCGAGTCGCTAGTATATATATAAAGTTAGGATGATAGAAGCCAGATGCACCCAAATACTTTCATTTGTAAGAGTTTCTCCGGGGAAGTACTACCATAATACCTAACACACATCAAAAAACTCTAATCACCAATTGTCTTGGTCGACGACACATCTAATGAAAAGCGAACTTCCTCCTAGACTTAAACGCAAACTCATGGACATGTGCGTTCCATGGTGCACATACTTGGTCTTTGACAATTCAAAGGTCCAGACTCGAGGTGTGCCAGCGGGCTATGGAGCGCAGTATTTTAGGTGTCCGACTAACAGAACATCAATTCTGCGCTCGCAAACAAAGGTTTACGATGTCAGCAAAAAATCAGCCCAGATCAAGTGGGATTAGGCCGGTCACGTCTGCCGCATGTCGGAAGATCTATGGGCAAAATCCACAACTGATTGGGTTCCTAACGCAAGATAAACCGTTCGGAAAACCAAGAAGCAAGATGGCGTGACGAGTTGGATGTGCACCCACCAGACTGGCCCACTGCAGCAAGGGACAGAGAGAACTGGACAAAAGGGAGGGAGGCCTTTGCCTTGCAGTGGGACAATATGGGCTGAAAATAATTAAATAAATAACTTTGTTCGCTCATTTCTTCTGTGTGGTGTTCTGTGTATTAATAGGTATGTTGTTAAATTAATGTATTTCATTTTTTTTGTTATTTACGTTTTTGTTCTTTTATCAGGCACACTTTCGCATTTTAATAGTTATTAGTATTCCTAGATAGGTCATTTTCGTAGATAATAGACCGCAGGCAATCAAGTTTTAACAAGTTTTTGTTAAATAACCCGATTTGTGCATGTTTAATTTGAAGTTAAGTGGTTGGTTTTTAAGTAGGTGAAAAAATGGAGGCGCCTAAAAATAATAATGGGGCCGCTAAAAAATAATTTATTCTCAAAGTGGGCAGTAGAAAAAATAAGTTTGGGAACCCCTGATCTAAGGTATATTTTTTTAACAATGATAGACCTTCATTTGTGTCTTGATGAGACCTAAATTATAGTTTTCAGAGACGGCGGCAGCGAGTTCGAATACTTAGCAGTTCGCATTATAAAAAAGTAGGTTAAAAAGTAGCCCATAGTACCTCAATCAAGGCCATCTATCAATCACCTATCTGTGTACAATCAAGGTCATCTATCTATCACCTATCTGTGTACAATCAAGGCCATCTATCTATCACCTATCTGTGTACAATCAAGGTCATCTATCTATCACCTATCTGTGTACAATCAAGGTCATCTATCTATCACCTCTCTGTGTACAATCAAGGTCATCTATCTATCACCTATCTGTGTACAATCAAGGTCATCTATCTATCACCTATCTGTGTACAATCAAGGTCATCTATCTATCACCTATCTGTGTGCAATCAAGGTCATCTATCTATCACCTATCTGTGTACAATAAAGGTCATCTATCTATCACCTATCTGTGTACAATCAAGGTCATCTATCTATCACCTATCTGTGTACAATCAAGGTCATCTATCTATCACCTATCTGTGTACAATCAAGGTCATCTATCTATCACCTATCTGTGTACAATCAAGGTCATCTATCTATCACCTATCCGTGTACAATCAAGGTCATCTATCTATCACCTATCTGTGTACAATCAAGGTCATCTATCTATCACCTATCTGTGTACAATCAAGGTCATCTATCTATCACCTATCTGTGTACAATCAAGGTCATCTATCTATCACCTATCTGTGTACAATCAAGGTCATCTATCTATCACCTATCTGTGTACAAAATTTCACCGAATTCATTTTACAGCCACTTCGGTGTTTTTTTTTTTTATTCTTCTTGAATGACGGAACAAGCAGGTGGCCCACCTGGTGTTAAGCGGTAACCTCTGCCTTTAACAGTGCATTACCTGATAGGTCACGTCCACCTAGGATGCGCCCTATGTGGCATTGCACTGCGCCCGCCACCTGAGACATAAAGATGAAAAGTCTCATGTGCCTGTAATTACACCGGCACCCTTACCCTTCAAACCGGAACACAGCAATGCGAGCAGTACTGCTTTGCGGCAGAAATAGGTATGGTGGTAGTCTTCCCCGGACGAACTCTTTCACAAAAAAGCTCTACTACTACTAAACAACAAACAACAACAACAGTGTTGAGTAACAAACATCCAAACATCGTAACTTTGACATATATGATATTGGTGGGATTGATGGTGCCAATTGAAAAGAGGCCCATTTGAGGCTCTGCCTACCCTTTCGGGGAAGAAGGCGTGTGTTTATGTGTCGATGTATGTATTATTATAGAGATTAATATTCTCTGGTATAATATTCTGACTCATCACATTAGTATTGCCATTCAGCGTGGCAATGCAGCCAGCATCTTAGGGACGCTTTCGTCTGGTAGTGATTTGGATCAGTTGAGCTACCTTTAGATCGTTAGCAGCGGTCTTCAGGTAGCTCAACAGCATCATTTGTATTTTTTAAATTTTGTACATACCTACCTACCTACTTACTTGTATTAGTTGTATTATTATTTCTGTAAATAAATGTATTTCCTATAAGTTCTCTGGCAGCAACGGTCTCCCACAACATTGAAATAACGTAAATTACAAAAGAAATGAATTATCGTTACAAATTGTCGACAAAGTTAACGTTATGTGCCAGATTTAACCGACTTAATTATTGTTTTCAGCTCGCTAATGAATCATTACTGCGACAGTACAAGCATTAGGCAGTAGCTCAACTGTTAACTTTCACTCATCTTTGCTTTATTGAAACATCTGAGTTTATATGTGTTGTGGCACCGTGAGGTTTTTTTTACCTTTTATATAACTTATACCTAGTAAAATTTCCTCTCATTCATACAAACTGAATCTTCCAAAAATAGTTTCGTTTGAAAATTATTGTCTGTACCTTTTGCAACGAAAATAATGTAGCCTGGCAATCTTCGTTTGTGACCGACTATTTCTTTTTCACTCACTTGCAGTCATATGATTCTGATTTTTGATATTGAATTTGTTTGCAATTGTATCTTAACTAGATACGTGGTGTGTCCAGCCCAAGAATAGGCCGCTCCATCTCCTCCCGTGGATGTCGTTTAAGCCGACAATGGGTTTACTCGGACTTGTTTCTAAGATTAGCTGGGATAAAATTTGCCCTGGCTCCTGGAATGTGTTATTACTGGAGGAAAGCGTTAGCAGAGTCAGCCATGGGAAGCAATGGCTGCGATGAGCTCACTACTCGTTACGTCTATTTTCCACGATGATGCAACCCACAGTGAAAAGAGGCCTATTTGAGACTCTGCCTATATATATCCTTTCGGTGGAAAAGGCGTGTGTCTCTTTGCCTATGTACGTATACCTACCTATATGCAATCATATTTATCTCATGATATTAATATCTCGATGTATATTTAAAGTTCTTGAAGTGACCTACCGTATATTGGAGTCAGTCTACTGCATGTGTTATACTTACTGTGCCATTCCGGTGCGGTTTGAACTCACTAATGAATCATTATGAGGGTTTAATTTGTGTTTTGTTGACGGAATGTGTAATTAATGAGAATAATTGTTTTAAATCGATTTTTGAAGGCTAATTACGGTATTATTGAGGTGATGGAGCTTTAAATCACGCTGATTAGCACGCACCCAACAGTCACATAGGTAGATACATAGTACCTACTGATCCCACACTAGGATCCCCTGTGTCGTGTGTATCAGGAACTACGAGTACCATACACACATACACGGGGCTAATATTTGCATGTGCAAACATAATTAATATAACCTATGTCCCGCAGCGGGAATCGAGCCCGCAACCCTCGCATCTCAGCTGACTACTCGCCCGCCGCGGTACAGAGGTCGTCGAAGAAAGGTATTATTTAATTTTATTCACTTCTCCTGCACATTTGAATCCCATTACCTACCTACCTAAGAAATACCTAAAGGTAAAGGAAAGAAACGTAGGTAGGTACTTGGTTACCAACAAAATTATAAATACGGTAATATTTCTTACTAATTAATTTACCTTTAAAATAGTTAGCTTCAGTTTAAATTAATATTTGTCGAACCTTACAATAACTTTAGACTCATAATTTACAGCTAGTAGTGCCATCTAGCGTCAAGTAGCTGAAATATAAACTGAAACGGAGTGTGTTGTAATGTTGTGTAGTTGACACCAGAGAGAAATAAATTACCATAATTGGCTACCTAATAAAACAATTACTACTTATTTTCAGATATTTTAGTACAATGTCATTAACAAAAAAAACTCATCAAGTAACAAAATTTATAACATTAAAATTATGACATCTGCTAGCACCTCAATTGACTCCATTAGTCACCACCACGGCGCTACCACAGTGCACTGGCGCTGTCATCGCTAGTTCCACTACCCACCACCAGCGTACGATCGCGCTGATTTTTAATTAGCCGCGAAGCCGCGGGCGGTTCCAGGCGCGACAATTTGCAAGTCAAAGCCGCTGAAAAAACCTTAAAACACCCGACACACAGCCCTTTGGCACAGCCACAGGGTAAATAGTAGTCGCAGAACAGGGGAATTAATGGACAAAGTTAAATTAGTTTCGGTGCGAGGTTTAAAAGTTAGATTTTTGAGTGATATTGTATTTTGGGTTACATTTGTATTTAAAAAGTAGGTACGTACCTACATAAAGGTTAAATTAAATTAGAAGAAATAGTTTTTTTTTTAAATAATTGCTTTTGGTATCTCTATTGTTATTAAAAACTGTGTAAATAGAAAAGCATAATACTATTAGTGATAGGCTCTATTGAGTAACTATTTACAGAATTACATGTGTAGACAAAATAGTAAGTGCAGGCGAGTACAAAAAATCTACAAAAAAGTACTTGGTATTAGATTTATTCACAGAAAGAATATTACTCAACAAAATATTCACAGACGACGTATTTCTGTTGCCGCTAGAAAAAAATACTAAAAAACAGAATAAAATAATTATTTAAGGGGGCTCCCATACAACAAACGTGATTTATTTGCCGTTTTTATTGATAATTGCACGGAACCCGTCGTGCGCGAGTCCGACATACTTAACCAGTTTTTTAATAATTAGCCACCTATCATTTCGTTGCAAATGTTGTATATTTTCAAACTTTTACGATCAACTTCGACTCCACGCCATCCTCTTCCACCGCCGTGATCTCTAGAGGTGAATTTCGTTAGCTCTCATTTGTTTTGTCGTAATTGCTGGAGATATGAGAGTTTATTGAGACCCCCTTCACTCCTAAGGGGGTGATACGCCCCCCAGCTTTATTGGATCGCTTATTGGACTCTTTATAAAGCGAATTTTATGTAACCACCTCATTAAGTCTTTGTACGCTGAAGGTGGGACAGATTGGATGAGGTTCAATTTAGTTAGCTGTTTTAGAAGCGATTTATTTTTAGCATTGCTGGGTAGATAGGAATTTACTCAGTATTCTGATGTTTAAAATGAAAATCTTGAGTAGGTAGGTAGGTAGTAGGTAGCCTAAGCTGATAGTATAAGAGTCTTAAGGTCTAGCGCGTCCCTGAGGTATGGGAGCGGTACGGGTGGGGTGTTTTCGTCTCTCAAATAATCAGATGACATGTGACATAATGTAACGAAAACACCCCTCCCGTGTACCGCTCCCATACTCAGTTAAGCGCTAGACCTGTACCTAATTTGAATTGGATTGAACTTTTGAAATGATAAATCGTACCTCCAAGGTTCAGTGGTAATTAATTAGGAACATAATTAACATAAATTATAATTGAATTGAGTTATAATGGCTGCCTACATCATCATACACACTTGGTCCTTGGATACATTTTGTTGACTTGCCAAGAAGATAATTTTTCAGGCCAATTTAAAATATCAATTACTACTCAATTTGAAATAAATAAATAATAATAAATAAATAAAGAAATATAGTAACTACGTTAGTCAAAGTCAAAGATGGTACCTATACCTACTGTAATGTAAGTTGTTTTTGTAAATATTTTCATCAACTAAGTATGTTTCGTGTTTCTACAATTTTTTTGTTATACCTAATAGGTAAAACTTAGGCGCGTACTTAGTCTTCAGGATATATTTCCCTTCATTGCTCATTAAGTTGTTTTGTATAATATGTCTTTGTATGTATTATTTTAATATAATATGATAGGCATTAAAAACCTAAAAAATAATAATTATATGAACTAAATACCGCCATCTATTAGAAAACCATTGCACTTGGGATTGAATTGCGCCATCTACTGTTGAGTAGCTAAAATACCAAAAATGGGTTTAATAGATGGCAGCACGGGTTCATTTTATTCGAGGAATCAATAATGTTCACTCAACATAAAATACTTACCTACATACATACATACTTACTAACAAACTTTTTTAATGGCCTTACCAAAAAAAAAACTTTTTATTCAAAAAAATCATAAATAAGTGAATGTATGATCCAATATTATTGATTGACAGTTACCTTAGGGATAACAGCGTATTTTTTTTTTTAGTTAAAAAGTAAATAGGGAAAATAGCGTGTGTCTTTGACCTCAAATGGGCTCTATGGCTAAATGGGCCTCTTTTAACAGTAGGTTGCACCATCATCGAATATAGATGTGACGAGTGGTGAGCTCATCGCTGCCATTTCTTCCCACAACTGACACTGCTAACGTTTTCTTCCAGTAATAACACATTCCATAAATAAGCTAGCAGCCAGGACAATTAATCTTATACCAACGAAACTTATCAACAAGTCCGGGTTATCCCTTAGTCAGCTTTACGACATCCACGGGAGGAGACGGATGGGCCTATTCTTAGGCCGGACACAACATAATCCCCAAGCTAAGCAGAGCTTGTGTTATGGGTAGGTAGATACTAGATAACTGATATACTTAATACAATTACATTACACACATAGATATTTTTTATTAATACATAGAGAATAACCAGAACATACAATTTTTTATTCCGAGGCGGGAATTGAACCCGCAACCTCCTATATTGCAGGCGAACCTTCGCCTGCCGCGCCACAGAGGTCGTCAAATGTCGTTGACGTCAGAGGTCGGTATGGGTACTTAAAATACAGAATAATTAAACTTTTTTTTTTAATGGAAATAATAGGCAATCTAGCTTACGGCCCGCCTGATGTAAAGTGGTCACCGTCGCTTATAGACAACGGCAACACCGGGGGCATTGTCGATGCGCTGCCTATCCTGAAGGAATTTATGTTTTTTTTTTTTTAATTTATTCTACCATATAAAAAAAACTTTTCATATAATGTTTGCCATTAGCACCTAAAACCACGAAGGTTTGAGCTGGTGCTGCCTTGAGTCTATACATCAAGTAGGTATATAAAGCTTATTTTTATGTTTGAACATTGTTGGAATGTTCCATACGAGGACGTGATGTAGCAACACGAAGCGACACGTCGTAACCAAGCGGGAAAACCTCAGATGGAAGCTCATTCCATAGTTTGTAGGTATGGGGAAGAAATAATCTCGAGAAACGAGTCGTACGAGAAACCCAGGGCTCTATGATGTGTGGACATTTCATGATTTTTCGAAATAACTTTTAAAAAGGGGTAAAAAGGGGTGATAAAGTTTAGTTTTTTTGTAATGTGATGCGTAGCAAAGCACGTGTGTTCAGCAAGTTCTTTATAAGCAGGTACTATGTGTAGTACAGTCCAGTACCGGCTAATCCGGCGACCCCCTAACGACAATTTAATAAAGAAAGCTGAAGCGGCAGCCCCCAGTAATAACGTTTGTAAAAATACCCGCAGACAAACTGTTAAGGGGAAGCTGGGTGGATATACATTTCAAATTCAAATTCAAAATCATTTATTTCAACCTTACTGAGAAATGCACTAAACCTAAACAACAAGCCCATATCAACATAAATACCTTAGAAACTAACATACACATAAAAAACACTTTATTTATTACTTAATCTAACACACGTGTGATCGCCGACGCGTCGCGGCCGGGTCCTTGAACCACCAGAACATCACCCCTTTCGACCCATTTAATCTAGATACAAATCCGAGCCGATCTGCATCTTATCATTATATTAGTAAAATGCCGAGTCAGTCGTGGGAAGCAATGGCGGCGATGGGCTCACCACTTGTAACTTGAAAAGAGAATGAAGATAATTGTTGCCAACCCAAATAAACTTTTTTGTTGGTGTATCCAACATTGAGTACTCAGGTGGATGCTGCTGACCACGAACAGGACACCGCATTACTGGAAGACAGAAACCCCCTCACTCTCAATAAATAAAAATAAGTAAATAATAAATACCTACTGCTGAACAGTTCATACAACATTATCTAGCCCCAAGCTAAGCAGAGCTTGTGGATGAACTACTCAATTTACTATATTTTAACTATGTTTTTGAACTGTCTAAATGACGGAACAAGTAGATGGCCCACCTGATGTTAAGCGGTAACCTCTGCCTTCAACAATGCATTGTCTCAAAATTTACATGTACTCACTTATATTGGTCACGTCTTCCTAGGACGCGCCCTAGGTGGCATTGCACTGCGCCCGCCACCCTGAGACATAAAGATGAAATGTCTCATGTGCCTGTAATTTTACCGGCACCCATACCCTTCAAACCGGAACACAACAATGCGAGCACTACTGCTTTAAGGCAGAAATAGTACCTACTTCTCCGGACGAACTCTTTCAAAAAAAAGCTCTACTACTAACACAGGTTGCTGGACGGTGGATAGTTCGCGTCTCAAGAACATTCGTCTATAAGATCCAGAGTCTCGAGCACCGCCGTAAGGTCACGTGCCTTTCGATCTTCTATAGGTTACATTCCGGAGAATGCTCCCAGGAACTTCACGATCTGATCCCACCATCTCCTTTTCATCATAGGACGAGCAGACGCACGGCTCGGTACCACCCTTACCTCATTAGTATACCTTCTATTCGTACTAAACGTTTCAGTTCTACCTTTATAATGCGAACTTCTAAGGAGTGGAATAAACTACCGTTGTCTGTCTTTCCTGAAGGGATAATCTGGGTCTCTTCAAGGCTAAAGTGAATAGGTGCCTTCTAGACCTTTGTACTCCATCTTCGTCCACATCGTCACTTACCAACAGGTGAGATCGTGGTCAAACAAAGGTCTATCAATGTAAAAAAAAGAGAAAAAAACCGCCGTGGTATTCTATGTGGGAGGCCTATGTCCAGCAGTGGACTTCTGTAGGCTGCTGATGATGATGACGACACGACCAAAGCAGCATTAATAAAATCATGGACGGAGTAACTCATCGGAAAGTTCGAAATTGAATTTACCCTCTACAAAAACTTTATGAAATTCGCGCCACCCCTTAACAACTCAGGGAGCGGTTTCATACAGTTTTATTTGCACGTCGCCTTAACCCGCGCGCAGCCAATATTAAATTCTACCCCCTCCTCCTCCCATCGTGTTCAAATTACATTATATGTTTGCTCAACTTAGCTCCTCATTCATACAAACTTAATATTTTGACGCTTAGGTCTGGAGGAGATAATCTTTGGGTTATTAAATTTGTCCTTTTGGTATCTTTTATTTGGAATTTGGTTACTTTAGAAAGATACGCTATAAGGAATACAACCTGACCACATGAACCTTTGAAAAGATACGCTATAAGGAATACAACCTGACCACATGAACCTTTAAAATGGCTAAGTAGGTATGACCTTAAAAATGGCACTAATTATGTGCCATTGGGAATAAATCTCAAAGGTTTGCTCGAAGGAAATAGTAAATTAATAAATAAATAAATAATGCTGGACAAAGTTCACACAACATTATCTAGGAATAATCAAGGAATAATCAAGGAATAATCAATTTATTAGTAAATACAAATTTACAGGTCAGATAATTTTAAAACAAATAAATTAAATAAAATTTCTTACGAAAAATTATGATAAAAAACATTCTAAACAATAAAAATTCAAATTGTAAACATAAACTCATTAATTATAATTCATTGCAGATGTCATGTTAAAACTAAATAGTTATACTAAGTAGCAATTACGTAAGATTTTATTCAATCAAATCTTATTTTAAATAGTAGTAGTACCCCCAATAGTAGTTAGTAGGCCCAAGGTAAGCCAGAGCTTGTGTTTATGGGTACTAGATAACTGATATACTTAATACTATATATTACATAGATAGATATTTTTTATTATACATAGAAAATACCCAGAACACCCTGAACAAATATCTGCAAACGCACAAATATTTGTTCCGAGGCGGGAATCGAACCCGCAACCTCCTGCGTCGCAGGCTAACCTTCGCCCGCCGCGCCACAGAGGTCGTCAAAGTAGATTATGCACTGAGGGGATAAAGCAGTGTCTTGCGTCACGGGCTGCATATTGAACCCTGAGCGTAACTAGCGAGGGAGTTATGTAGAGTCCTGCGTGAAGCGAGGGGTTCAAGCTGCCCAAGGCGAAGACAGGCTTTATTCCAGAGGAGCATACTCTACTTTTCACACCTACTGCGAGACAAAAAATATTCACTGAAAATCACAGCACCAAACACCGTCTTTTGTTTCACATTCTTTGAAATTGAGATCTGCTTATTTCGATTTTCGATCAAACCTCTACAATGCCATATGGGCATTATTTTACTTAAGTTTTCCACGAGATTCCACACGAATTTGCCGTTCCAAATTCAAATCACTTTACCTCCGCTGGGAGTTTCATACAACTTTGCTTTATTACGTTGAGGTAGCAAGATATGTAATTGGACATTGTCGGGCAGGTGGTGTGAAGCTCGCATTTCTATACACAAATTACACATTTACCGTCTTATCTTTTGTTAATGCATTTAGTTAGAAACTGAATGTTTTAGGGCATTAACAGCGATATATATAATATGTTATTCACAAGCTTTTTTTAACTTGCATTTTATCGTATGAACTTCCTGGTCAAATCATGCAACTTATTTTTAAGCACTCGCCCGGTGTAATCATATTTACAAGTGAAAGGAGGTGGGCAACCGCAGACCCAGGTCAAAAATAAATTAACCAGGGCCCCTTCATGGCAGTAATTAGTAAGGTTCTAAATGTAGTTTTTTATCAAATTTTTCTAAAGAACTTGTATATTTTTTGAAGTTGGGAAGTAAAAGTTGTCTTTCTAAATAATAAAAAAAAAACATTCATTCATTCATTCATTCATTCTTTAGATAAATCAACTCATTGCATTTGTGTGAAACAAAACCTAAGAAGCTTCATTACTTTCCCACAAATTCTACGCAAGAAATTAAATTAGCCTTTTCATTGTCTTAACATATATTATCAATAGCCAAAAGTATCTCAACTGTACGTTACGTTAGTCAAAAAAGTTGAGTCAAACAATGTATGGGGAGTTGCCCATGTTCATTGACCCACTTCCCGGCGTTCGATTGAGCTGAAATTTGGCATACCTGTCAAGTTCCTATGACAATACAATATGACGGTGATAGCGAGCTTATCAGATGATGGTGATGGAACTCCTCGATGGATAATTTTAGTCTGGCATTGTTTATCAGCTCATTTCGATCAGCACACTGTTCCGATCACTATTTTTATACAAGCTTGAATTGAAAAATATGTTTTAGAAACTTAGTTTGACCCAAATTAGCGTCTCAACTGAAAGATCCACGTCAAATATTTGCCTTGCATTATTTATACGTTTTTTTTTAAATTGGCACAATAATGTGTGTCGACCACAGAGCGACTCTCATAGTAAATTTTGGCACGCGTTCAAATCGTAAACGAGATTGGTATCTAGTAGCTATGTGCGGACAATGTGCTGGGAGTTAGAATGTTTTCATTTTTACAAGGTTTTATTTTACTTCACCTGTTGGTTTGTCAAACTCACTTCCAGTAGAAGTCAGGAAACCCGCTTCCATGGGAGTCTTCGAGTCCAAACTGTACCAATACTTTTTGCCATTGCAAAATGTCCAACAAAATTGAGCTTAATATGTTATTTATTGAATTATTTATATTTGTATTTGTATTTATTTAAAAACATTCCATTTTCTTCAACATATATATTATATATGTTATATATGACGACCTCTATGGCGCGGCGGGCGAAGGTTGGCCTGCGAAGCAGGAGGTTGCGGGTTCGATTCCCGCCTCGGAACAAATATTTGTGCGATCGCAGATATTTCAGGGTTCAGGGTATTCTGGGTATTTTCAATGTATAATAAAACATATCTATCTTTTTAATGTATTGTATTAAGTATATCAGTTATCTAGTACCCATAACACAAGCTCTGCTTAGCTTGGGGCTAGATAATGTTGTGTGAACTGTGTCTGGCATTATTTATTTTTATTTATTTATTATTTATGTTAGGTATTTATGTAGCTAGTTATTTAGAGTAGGTATTTAATTATGTTAATCATTTAATCTCGACCTATAATTATTGTCAATAGCTCTACCACCACTTTTCTATAGACTACATTACACAAAGGTTAGCTGGAAGTAACCGCTAATTAGCATTAAGTTCGCCTATGTACCTACTGTTTTTTGGTCTTGTGCAATAAATAATTCTATCTATCTTACTTTAGAACAAATCTTGCAACTGAATTTTGAACCATTGCCTCCCTATACAGATTGAGCTGAAATGTTACTTATAAATTTTAGTTCGTGACAATATTACGGTGACAGCAGCTGATCAGATGATGGAGATTATAGATTTTTGTATGGACTACTTGGAATGACGGATCAAGCAGATGCCTCTGCCTATTAACAGTGCATTATCACATAGGTCCATAATATCCACCTAGGACGCACGAAATGTGGCATTGCACTGCGCCCGCCACCCTGAGACAAAGATGAAAGTCTCATGTGCCTGTAATTTCACCGGCAACCATACCCTTCAAACCGGAACGCAGCAATGCGAGCACTACTGCTTTGTGGCAGAAATAGGCATGGAGGTAGTACTTCCCCGGACGAACTCTTTCACAAAAAAGCTCTACTACTACTAAAAGTAATTGTACATTTTATGGATTTTGATGAGATAATAACCAAATAGCAAACTCCGTTTGCGTGCAAAAGGACTTCGCACAACCAAATTCCGTCACTTTCTAACTCATTACACTTCAGGTAAGTTAGAAAGTGACAGAATAGCGTTCGCGGAAAGAAAAACAATTATTTGCTGCACGTGAAAACCGTCGCATCACAGAATCATACGTTCAACTTGAAGATAAACTCTTTGCAGATATTTAGGGGAGAGAAAAAGTACAAAATCCTAAGTCGTTTAAGTTGAATAGAATTTTAAGACAAAAACAGCTACACTTTGTTATTTTTTTCACATTGTTAATACCTTTTTAGACATTTTTGTTCATTGACTTTACAATTTTTTTTTTTTTTAATTTATTTCATACACAATATTACACAGTTATAATTATAATATAGTACCTTAAAAACCTTCAAAGGTTTGACTAGGTACAATCACCAAAAAGTAGGCGCACACCGCGCACATACACATTCATTATTGACATAAACAAACAAGGTAGGTAATGTAACAAATTATTATGCATAACATTCCACAGCCGATATGCACTCATGCCACGGCTGAGTTAGAAAGTAACAGTTTATTTTTTACTATTTACTCCATCTCAGTCGCTTCCGCGTCCGAGTGCATAGCGGGAGTGAGAAGAACGACAGCACGAGCTTCATGCGTATGAGTACAAGTAACTTCACAAACTAATCATATAAACCATTGCGAAAGGGGCAAACTTCACCATGCAAACAGGTTGAGCTGGTGAACTACAGTATGATGTAAGTTTGGCAATTTTTGTAAGTAATTTATGTTTTTTTTTTTTTTTTAGGTCTTATATTATGGTAGGTAGATCAACGTTTTAGATTATTATCAACTCATTGATTATTTAGGTAGTATTTTTTGTATATAATCTTATAGTTTTTATCATTTGCTTTAGATTTTATCTCTTCTGGAATGCCGTTCAGTAGTGTAGGGATTAAGAATTGAATTGAAATAAAATGTCAATGAATGACAAAAAAAAACAGCACATGACATTACACATACATACATACATACATTACATTACTTACATTACATTACTTTTACATTGACTCCTCTATCAGGAGAAAGCCTCCTTTAAAAGACCAACCAGCTGTAGCGCCCTAATACTCGAGTTCGTTTACAATGACCCGACTTTAGTAGATCAAAGGTATAAATAACAAAGATTAAATATTCATCAACATTCACCTCTCAAACGCGTTAAGGTACAATGACTCTGCCAATTCCAAATCAATGGCTTTGAAAAAGGTTTATCACCTTAAAGCTGGCAGTCTATTCAATACACAACAATACATTCAAATCAAATATAGTAAGGATGGGACAGGCTAGCGAACACGATCGAACGAAACTAAACTTAGATTGGAAAATCGGTGATGATAATGATGAATGAGGGAAAGAAAAAGAAAATTAATTATTGACCAAGTGAAGCGAGGACCAGAGCCACATTACAGCACAGAACATGTATCAAAATAGACACTGCAAACACGTAAAGGAGGTGGGCAACCGCTGACCCAGGTCAAAACTAAATTAACCCCTCATGGAAGTAATCAGTACGGTTATAAATGTTGTTTTTTGTCCAATTTTTATAAAGATCTTATATATTTGTAGAAGTTGGGAAGCAAAAATTTGTATTTGTATATAATTAGATAAATCAACTCATTGCATTTTCATGAAACAAAACGCAACAAGCTTCATTACTTTCCCACAACTTCTACGCAAGAAATTAAATTAGCTTTTTCATTATCTTAACATTTAGATATATTATCAATAACCAAAAGTATCTCAACTGTACGTTACGTTAGTCAAAAAAATTGGGTCAAATGCATGGGGAGTTGCCCATGTTCTTTTTTTTATACTACTTGAATGACGGAACAAGCTGATGGCCCACCTGATGTTAAGCGGTAACTTCTGCCTATGAACAGTGCATTACCTCATAGGTCACGTCCATCTAGGATGCGCCCTATGTGGCATTAAACTGCGCCCGCCACCCTGAGACATAAAGATGAAAGTCCCATGTGCCTGTAATTTCACCGGCACCCTTACTTCAAACCGGAACACAGCAATGCGAGCACTACGGCTTTGCGGCAGAAATAGGTATGGTGGTAGTACTTTATATGAAACCAACCGTGCTGTTTTATTTTGCACCTACTTTGGTAATAGGTGCATTGCGCAAGCTTTCGCACAGGCAAAATGATACGCAAACTTAGGTGCACTTGCGGTGTCTATCTTGATATATTCTCTGAGCTCGTTACCAATAAATGATGAGTTTTTCGAGTGTTATTGACAGTTTAGTTCTTTAATTGTCAAGAGATAGCGATCGCGTAACTATTGGTGTTTACCTCCTTTTTAAATTGTATCACGACAGTGGAGAACTTCGTTCAGCCAACGTAAATAGTTTACAAATAAAAAATCCTGTAAAATTATGTAATAATTAATATCTTTGTGTTAGTTAAGTATTTTGAAATATTTAGTGTTACCAAAACACTTGCCACCGCCATCTAGCGAGAGGTAAATAAAGCTAAATGACACTAGGAAAACTCATTGGCCAAGTCCTGCGAGGACCTTTGTAGTTCAAAAATCCCCTTACTTAAGTAATTACTAAACTATTATTCCCACCAATTCGTTATTATTCGCACTTTTAATACATCACTAAGAGCGAAATTAATAAAAACTGTCACTGTGATATCGGTTCACTGACTTCGAAAGAGCATCACTTTCGACATGCGATTCTATCTCTTATTGACAATTATACTCCTCGCTTTGACGGATGCCGGTACATTTGAATAGGGGGTGTTTATGGGGGCTCCCCCCGGACACCCCCAGGTTAATATCAATTTATTAATATAGTTTAGTTCGTTGTATATAAATGAAGACAACTTATCTAATATCGTAGTGAGCAAATACTCGTGGTTGTGAGTAGTGCAAGAGCTGGTTACAAATTAATAAAAGACAAATACTGACACTATTATCGTAAACAAACACAAAAACAGACAAGTACCTACGCAGTCAAGATTCAAGATATATATTTGTATAAATAAGTGTAACAATTTGGTCTTATAAACTAGCACTTACCTGTGACTTGTTTCCTCTCTGCAGGCAACGCAAATTTTTTGATTGCAGTAAATAAACGTAGGTACAAGTACATACATACATAGATACATGCTTTTTTCCCGAAGGGGTAGGCAGAGCCTCAATGGGCCTCTTTTCACAGTGGATTGCACCATCGTGGAATATAGACATGACAAGTGGTGAGCTGATTGCCGCCATTGCTTCCCACGACTAAAGTTAAAAAACTCGGCTAAAGTTTTTTTCCAGTAATAACACATTCCATAATAAGCTAGCAGCCAGGACAATCAACCAGCAGTGTTATCAACAAGTCCGGGTAATCCCTTTGTCGGCTTTTACGCTGTGGTGTGTCCAGCCTAAGAACAGACCCCTTCTTCTCCTCCCGTGACAATAAATACACAATAAATAATTAATGCTGGAAAGTTCACATAACATTATCTAGCCTCAAGCTAAGCAGAGCTTGTGTTATGGGTAGGTACTAGATAACTGATATACTTAATACAATACATTGCATAGATCGATATTTTTATTTTATACATAGAAAATACCCAGAATACCCTGAATAAATATCTGCAGATCGCACAAATATTTCTTCCGAGGCGGGAATGAAACCCCCAACCTCCTGCGTCGCAGGCGAACCTTCGCCCACCGCGCTACAGAGGTCGCCGTGTGTGGTCATATACCGTCATAGACGTGGTGTGTCATAGATCTTTCCATCTCCGTCGGTGATGTCGTAAGAGTCGACTAACGGAATACACTAAAACTAGACACACAAGCAGTAAAAAAAAAAGTTAAAGATGAAAAATGAGTGCGAAGACAAGCAAACTGCACGGGCGTGTATGTATGCACTGCACGTATTTTAGTATGGACAAACTGAATAGCGCTTCTAGCGGGCACTTTGGGAACCTCAAATTCCATACTAAAGTCCGTGTAGTGTACACCACTTTCGTGTAAGTTGCTTGTATATTGCAACATTCTGGTTTAATAATTCTTATAAGAATTCTTTTTTTTTATACAGCTTATAATGATGGAACAAGCAGATAGCCCACCTGATATTAAGCGGTAACCTCTGCCTAAGAACAGTGCATTATCACTTAGGTCACGTCCACCTAGGACGCGCACTATGTGCCATTGCACTGTGCCCGCCACCCTGAGACATAAAGATGAAAAGACCCATGTGCCTGTAATTTCACCAGAAACCATACCCTTCAAACCAGAATACAGGAATGCGAGCACTACTGCTTTGCAGCATAAATAGGTATGGTGGTAGTACTTCCCCGGACGAACTCTTTCACAAAAAAGCTCTACTACTATAGAAAAAATTACACTAGAAATTAAGGATTAACTAGTCATTACATAATTTTATGCGCGTATATATAAGAGCGTGCTACATTAAGAAAAACATCTAAAAATAACATTGTGCATTATAGTTGCTTATATTTTTTTGGATAAAGTAAGTATATTAGTTAGTTGTAGTTTAGTTATTAGTATATTACTATAGCTAGGTCTAGGTATATATTTATGTAGATGCGTTTTATAGAACCACGGCGCGTGGTTTGTGATTCACGAAAACTGTTGGCATAGTCGCAAAATATTGCCTGCCATCTCCTGCTCTAACCGTGGCGGTAGCGTTGAATATTAACAGCCTTCCAAAGCTATTTCATTACAACATTCATTGTAGCACTCTCTGCGAATTACTTGAATCCAATTACAGTTTACTTAAACAATAGGATAGGTACTATGTATGGGATGTTATGGGTTTTCAAAATGAGAATTTCTCTCAATGATAGATAGATAGAAAGCTTGTTATTGCACAACACAGAAAATAAGATATATAACAAATTAATTAAACTAAACACGGAAGTACAATGGGTGGTGTTATCGTTACAAGCGATCTCTTCCAGACAACATTGGGATGGACTGGAACTATTTGTACGACTGAACGGTGGCTTAATATCTGTGTATAAAACCTCTTAATATAAAAAAAAAACTTTTTTAGCTACTCAATGTTTGACTAAAAATACCTATCTATTTCCATCATCATCATCAGCTTCTAGTAGTGCACTTTTTAGGATTCCGTACCCAAAGGGTAAAACGGGACCCTATTACTAAGGCTCCGCTGTCCGTACGTCTGTCTGTCGGTCCGTCTGTCACCAGGCATCTCATGAACCGTGATAGTTAAGCAGTTGAAATTTTCACAGATGATGTATTTCAGTAGCCGCTATAACAACAAATACGAAAAAACAGAATAAAATAAATATATAAGGGGGCTCCCATAGAACAAACGTGATTTATTTGCACTATTGGGAGTGTTGTGTGTTATTGTACGTTTTAATTAATTAGTTAGGGAACTCTAGCACTGTGCAAAAACCCATAGACATAATTACCAAATCGATTGAGACGGAGTAATACTAAAGTGTCGAACCCATTGAATGACTGGACTATTCAATGTTTTTAGAACGGTCTAATGCACCTAGCATTAATGTGGTGTATAACGCAAAATTACCAATCTTATATTTGATTTTTAACTGACTAAATCAAGTACAATATTCAAATTAAAAATATGCATGGATACTACATTATAATACCGAGGGATCACCCAGACAGAAACACGATAGGACAAAATTTTCTTGATAAAAAAAACATCACAATGTTACCTCTAGCTTTTGGCTAGATTCGATTGTTTGTCAATATGGTACAGCTTATTGGGTCGATATGGGAAAAATAACATCAATACAATAAAACGAAGGGTTCGCCTACGGGGTTTTTCAAAATTATCTATGTTTCACGAGATATTCAATAAAAACCGATTTTTCGAGCGGCGCGTGGCGTTTTATTTTGTACTAGCTGTTACCCGCGACTTCGTACGCGTAATATTATTTTATCCATTATAAATAATAATAATAACTATAACTGGTTTTTTGCTTGACTTAAGTGTGTGTGTAATCTTAGTAGAAAATCTCACTGCGCGCACCGCTAAGGTAAACTCTGTTTTGTCACTGTTACTTAATCTGTGTTATGTATGTAACTTATTCTCTCGCGTCCAGTTTTTACTCGCAAATCTCACAATCTGTAATATTATAAAGAGGAAAGATTCTTTGTTTGTTCGCATTGAATAGGCTAAGAAACTACTGAACCGATTTGAAAAAATATTTCACTGTTGGGTAGCTACACTATCTCCGGGTACCATAGGCTATATTATATTTCCATAAAATTAGGGATCCTTACTAAAACTCCAATAATGTAACCCAAGGTGTAAAATAATTTTGTTTGTATGGATAAACTAAAAAACTATTTTACCGATTTAAAAAAATCTTTCACCTGTAAAAAGCTACATTATCATCAAGTAACATAGGCTATGGTTTATTAACTTTCACCCGCGGCTTCACTCGCGTATTTGTATGTTTGTTTGTAATGGATAAACTCAAGAACGACTTGACTGATTTTAAAAATTGTTTAACCCATAGAAAGCTACATTATGGCTATAGGATTAAGGGGCGGGAGGTTCAGCGGAACTGTTTTAACTGTTTTTTGCTTGACTATGTCTCTTATATTTTGTAAGATACCGTCTAACGACCTTTGAAATGACACCATACTTAAGTTTTTAAATTTAGGGGTCCCATTTTAACCACGAGGTCCTGAAAATATTTTGACCTTAATGACTTCACCGTGAAACTAACTTTGAAATTGTCTAAATACGCTGAAATCTGGCTAAAACCTCAAGTGTATTTATTTACAAAGAAAATGTTCCCATTCCGTTTTTCAGATAAATTTCAGGTACTGCCGAAACTTTCGTTGGCTATTTTTGTTTGAAATTTACCTGTGAATTTTCTTGTATCTACTACCAACGGTTTCCGAATTATGAATCATTTTAGTTTTACATTAAAAGCCATTTTGGACCCCTTCCAAGGTGATTTTTCGAAAACCCTTTCTACTAAGAAAAAAAAAAAAATAAAAAAAAAAATTGAAATTTGGACGATGTATTCTGTTTTGGGTGTAGGGGTGTACTAACACCCCTACACCCAAAACAGAATACATCGTCCAAATTTCATGTGCCTAAGTCCAGCGGTTTATACTGTGCGTTGCAAAACGCAAAGTGTATACGTTAAAAGGCCATTTTAGACCCCTAAGACGGTGAATTTTCCAAATTCTTTTCTAAGTACACCATTACACCCTAAAAGGAATACACTCTCCAAATTTTAAGTCTCTACGACCAGCGGTTTGTAAAAACTAAAGTTTTTTTATTTTTTTGCAAAATAACTTTCCCTTTCCGTTTTTCAAGAAAAAATCAGGAATCACTGAAACATCTGTTTATTAATTTTTTTTGAGGAATCTCTTTGTAAAATTTCAAGGTTCTACTGCTAACGGTTTCTGAAATACAGAGCTTTTTTGTTGTATATTAAAAGCCCATTTTGGACCCCTTAGCATGTGAATTTCCAAAATTCCTTTCTTAGTGCACCCCTAGACCATAAAAGGAACGTACCCTCCAAATTTCAGGTCTCTAGGACTTAAGTTTTAGGCTGTGCGTTGCAAAACGCAAAGTGTATACGTTAAAAGCCCTTTTTGGACCCCTAAGAGGGCGGATTTTCCAAATTCCTTTCTAAGTACACCTTTACACCCTAAAAGGAATACACTCTTCAAATTTTAAGTCTCTACGGCCAGCGGTTTAGGCTGTGCGTTGTAAAAACTATTTATTTTTTATTTTTTTACAAAGAAAACGTTCCCTTTCCGTTTTTCAAGAAAAAAACAGAAATCGCTGAAACACGTATTTATTTATTTTATTTGAGGAATCTCCATGTAAATTTTCAAGGTTCTACTGCTAACGGTTTCTGAAATACACAGCTTTTTTGTTGTATATTAAAAGCCCATTTTGGACCCCTTAGCATGCGAATTTTCAAAATTCCTTTCTTAGTGCACCCCTAGACCACAAAAGGAACGTACTCTGCAAATTTCAGATCTCTAGGACTTATGGTTTAGGCTGTGCGTTGATTGTCAGTTAGTCAGTCAGTCAGTCAGTCACGCAACGATTTTATATATATTGATGATGAAAATTTATGCCTGGCACAGTCAAAGTCAAACTCAAAGTCAAAGTCAAAAATATTTTATTCATTAAATTCACACGGATCATTTTGAATCGTTTTATAAAATAAATTGACTTATGTTCCAACACGACCAAACCTAGAAGAATCAGGCAACAAACACGGCTCGGCTTTATTTGATGATCCTGAGCGCCTGTGTGGTGCCTCGAGAACAAGGAGAAGCTGATTCAAAGAAAAAAGAGAATCAATTTAAAAAGCAAGATGGTGGTCAAAAGAAATATTTAAGGAGAATCAGCAAAAGTTCATATAGACGGCACACGCTACGCTTGTTAAACTTAGAAATAACAACCTGATAATTTGTAAGAACAGATATTGCAAATTGCCATGTTAGCTGGTTGAGGGGCAGCATTGATACTACAACTAATAAATCTTAGTTAAAACTAATGAGTCAACACACTGTTAACAAGATTTACCGACGTATTGTTGTCTACAGTTCAGTTAGTTGCCAAATCGATTTATAGTTTTAATACTTGTGCATACCTATACGTCCGCGTTGTGCATTGAATTAGGCACTCAATAAACTAAACCTACCGTGTATAATGATAAAGTGACAAAGTGAGTACATTAGTCCTACTAATGTAAGATCTAAATCAGATAAAACATTTTTTTGACCTTAAGATTATAATGTGACCCCTAAATTGAAAAACATAAGTATGGTGTCGTTTCAAATGTCGTTTCTTGTCGTCGTTGTTGAGATTAAAACATTCCAGGACCTCAAGGTTAAAATGGGAGCACTTAATTGAAAAACTTGAGTATGGTGTTGTTTCAAAGGTCATTTGAAGGTGTCGCATACATTTTACGTTTATAAAAATCTAAATTGAAAAACTTAAGTATGGTACTTTTCACTAGAAACGGGATATTTAACATGATTTTTGAGTTTTTAATGTTCCCGATATTTCGGCACAGTTGCATGCGCCATGGTCACGGGAGTACTAATAAAGTATGGTTTCGTTTCAAAGGTCATTTGACGGTATCGTACAAAATATAAGAGACATAGTCAAGCAAAACCAGTAAAAAAAAAAACAGCTGCCGCAGGAACTGCTATGCACGCTATAAATATTGAGGTTCAAAAAAGTTAGAGACACATATAAACACATACACACTAAAGTCAAGCAAAAAATTAGTTAAAAAAATCTAGCTACCGCAGCGACTGCTATGCACGCTATAAATATTCACACGTAAACTTAAATTACAGACACATCAAAACACACACACTTCAATCAAGCAAAAAACCAGATAAAAAAAACAGCTATCGCAGCGACTGCTATGCACCCTATAAATATTGATGTTCATCAAATTTAGAAGAACATAAAAACACACAATAAGTCAAGCAAAAACCAGTTAAAAAAATCCAGCTACCGCAGCAGCTGCTAATGCACAAGAAATGACATTCAGAAAAAATCGAGACACGCACTTAATGCATAACCAGTCAAGCAAAACATCATACTAAAAATTCAGCTACCGCTGCGACTGCTTCGCTTCGCTTCGCTATGGTGGATTGAGTCCTCAAGTACATACCTATAAACTGTGGTATCCTACCTGTAAATCCCACTCGCGACGAGATAAACCGCGAAAAAACACCACCACTTGCTTATTTATTGTGTTTTTGTGCATCGGCAATAAAATGGCGATCGGTAAAATCGAACAATTCGATATTTCGAGTAAAAAGTGATATTACGACGCGTGGAACAGTTCATGGCGCTCAATACAATTAAATCAGAGTTACAAGTCACAAAGACACCTGATTTGGGGGGGTGAAGGGGGGAGGGGGGGCTTTCCCCTTTAACCATTTTCCCCCTTAGGAAATGAATAGTTCAAAAGATATTTACATTTGGAAGTGTCGGACTCCGATATGGGCTCTCGCCAGCACTCTCGCGAGGTTGCCCATGAGTGTCGCTTCACCCATTCGACCTTCGCTACGCTCGGAGATAACCGAGCGCACACATTTGTAGACAAAGGCCTCTAAATGGAGGCGAAAATCTTGGCGATTGTCTGCAAGCTCTCAAACATTTAGCGAACGTACGTGCAGTTTCAAGACATCCCTCGAAGAGAACTTGAAAGATCAGTTCGTATCGAGACTCATGAGTGATGACATGAAATTGCGACTCTTCACTGAGCCTACTCTAACATACAAGAGGGCGTTGGAGCTGGCTTTCGTAATCGAGGTAACCGACCAGCACGCGCAGGCGAGCGAGACGGGCAGCACGGCGACAGCGGCGGGCTCCAGCGCGTCCGAGTCCGTACACAGGCTGGCAGCTGGACGAGGCGCAGCGCACGCAGGCCGCGTAGGGATCGGCAGCGGTGCCAGCGCAGCGGGAGCACGTGCTCCCGCCGTGCCCGCGGGCGATGTGCAGTGCGTGGAGCAGCCTTGCTGGCGGTGCGGAAACGGGCACCGGACCATCGGATGCTGGTTTAGAAATTATTCTTGTGACGGTTGCGGGCAATGTGCATACGTTCGGGGGAGGCGCGCTAACTTACAATTAGCATAGGTAGGATACCACAAGTGGAAAACCAAACATTCTACTACTACAACAACTAGAACATACTATTACCACAGTGTAAAACATAATTAGTCTGTGCTATTACGCAGAGTTATGGATAAAACAATATTACGCGTACGAAGTCGCGGGTTACAGCTAGTAAAATATAAAAATACGATAGGATAGGATAGGTATATAATAATTTGACAATGCTATTGCAGCTACGGAGTTTGATTATTTTATTTTGTATAATTTGAGTTTTGTGTTTTGTTTGACTTGACCATCGAGCAACACGGAACTTGCGTTGCTCGATGGACTTGACTAAGTGTTCCAAGTGAGCCTATAGTATGAATAAATGAATTGAATTGAAGTGGAAAATGCAACTATATAAGTATCTACTAATAAATGCTGGTTTGAATAATTACTACTTCGTGTTTTGTCTCATTCGATCTAGTTTCGAACTGCTTGTCAATGCAAAAGACAAAACACTGTGTAACTGGTTCCAATAATTCGCGTTCATATTATTTATGTGCAACAATGAGTTTAGGGCTGTGTTGCGGCTTCCGCGCTTCTGCAGCGCTTCAGGTACGTCTGCCGAGGCGCCGTACCGACACCTTTGACGCCATCTGGCGCAAAACGACGGCCTCACTGTTCAGCAGGCTTCGCGCGAGCAGCAACCGCACCCTAAGCGCGTTCTCTGATCGGTTCAATTGTCCTCTGGATTGGAAGCTCATCCTGGGGCTAAATCATTGATAATGATTATATTATATAGTAGCGCGGCTACAGGTCAGCCGACGGATCCAACTCGACTGGGCAGCTTTTGGGAAACTACCTACGCCATGTGTTCTAGAGATACTGCGAAGCTTCAAGACGAAAGTCTATAATCAGTGCTTGTTGCCAGTGATGACGTAGGGCTTTGAGACGTGGTCGCTAACTATTGGCCTTAAACATAATCAAAATCTCATGTGCCTGTCGATATTTCTCCGAAACAAACCCTTCTAACCAGAACCGAGCAATACGATCGCTGCTGCTTTGCGGCAGAAATAGTGGTGTTAGTAATGGTTCAATACCATTTGTGAGCATGGGATCGTCCACAATTCTCACAGCTCAATCCCTAGCTGGTATCCAGGAGCTCCTAGCTGTGCTTGTTTGTGCAGATTCAGAAGAACTTCCTCCCGCGAACACTCAGGTCGTGGAATGATCTCCCTGCTGAGGTTTTCCCAAGCGACTACTGTAAGGGGTTCTTCAAAAGGGGTGTTTGGGAATTTTTAAAGGGTCGGCAACGCGAGTGTGATGCCTCTGGTATTGCAGGCGTGCATAGGCTACGGTAACCGCTTCCCAACAGGTAGGCCGTATGCTTGTTTGCTACCTTGGTAGTATAAAAAAAAACCAGCCAAGTGCGAGTTAGACTCGCGCAAGAAAGGTTCCGTACCATTAACTACAAAAACGGCAAAACAAACAGGTTTGTAAAAAAAATACAAAAAATAATTGAACGCAAAAACCCATCCAAAAACTGACCCCGCTGAGCATCGCTTAACCTAAATTTGGAGAAATCACGTTTTTTGTATGGGAGCTCCCTTAAATATTTATTTTATTCTGTTTTATAGTATTTGTTGTTATTTCTGTCTAACTATTACGGTTCATGACATAAAGCCTGGTGACAGACAAACGGACAGCCGAGCCTTAGTAATAGGGTCCCGTTTTACCATTTGGGTACGGAACCCCAAAAAATGGTGACGTGTCAGTCATGGTGAGACAGTCGGCAGGGCTGCTTTTGACGGTCTGCAGTCCGTGGTCCATGGCCAGCGTTCGTTGGGTTACGCAGTAGTTTTGGATACAACCATCATTCGTCTATCTTTAGCTAAAAAAAAAAAAAATAAAAAATAAATAATGCTGGACACAGTTCACACAACATTATCTAGCCCCAAGCTAAGCAGAGCTTGTGTTATGAGTACTAGATAACTGATATACTTAATACGATATAATACATAGATAGATATTTTTTATTATACATAGAAAATACCCAGAACACCCTGAACAAATATCTGCGATACCACAAATATTTGTTCCGAGGCGGGAATCGAACCCGCAACCTCCTGCGTCGCAGGCCAAGCTTCGCCCGCCGCGTCACAGAGGTCGTCAAAGCTAGAAGTGCAGTCCACGAATAGACCATGATTCTCTTATCAGTCACGCCACTTGGCACAACCAACAATACTATAAAAGCACCTACGGGAGTCGAGCGTACTCATACGTGGGACGTCCCGACAGACACAGACTACAATAGAATTGGGGAAGAATGCTGCTGTGAATCACCAGTATTATGATACTTACATCATCACCATCATCATCATTTTTTTTTCTTTAACATTGATAGGCCTTTATTTGACCACAATCTCACCGATGATGATGACGAGACGATGTGGCCGAAGATGAAGCACAAAGGTCTACGGAGGCCTGCAATGCTCTAAGTCTAGAAGGCATTCACTCTAGCTTTGAAGATACCCAGATTATAGTTTTCACGAAAGACAGACGACGGTAGTGTATTCCACTCCTCAGCTGTTTTTTCGCATTATAAAGGTAGAACTGAAACGTTTATCATCATCATGTTTAGCTATCATCATCATCCAGTAGAAGACTAATATGTTGGACGATTAGCCGATTAGACGATCCAGCCTCCCCCATAGAATGCAATGGGGGTATTGGCTATAATTACCACGCTTGGCAGGCTGACTGGTGATTGTGTTGATGTTGAATACGCGGTTAGATGCTGCGCTTTATTCCCAGGTAGATCCCTATCGTCTTTCGATATCCAAGGCTGGAGGTGTACAAGTTTATTCTTTGATAAGACAAACCACGAAAAGAACAATTAATCTGTGAAAATTTCAACTAGGTACCTCTATACCTAACTGCTGCCGTGATGCCCTATGACAGATTATAGACAGACAGACAAACGGACCAACGGACGGCATTGGTTTAGACTATAGGGTCCATTGGCACCCTTAGGGTATGAATTCTTATAAATAAATCAGAAGTTGCCTTAGAGTTAAATACTAAGAGAAAATCGAATTTGGCTAATCCTACTAATACGAGTATTATAAAAGCGAAAGTTTGCGTGAGTGTGTGTTTGTTACTTCTTTACGCAGAAACGGCTCGATGGATTTGGATGAAATAGCTGACTCCCGGAATAACACGTAGGCACACGTATTTCATCCCGATATTCCCACGGGATCAAGACCTATGCGGGTAATACCGCGGGGCGCTGCTAGTATGAAGATATTTAAAGCATCTGTTCAAGTCATTGATTTTTCTGGGGCGTCTGGGCCCTGTTTGGATCCACAAGTCTGCAAGCATAACCAAGATAACCATCCATTTAAAAACTTATTTACTGTTCAAGTTGCGTAAATAGCACTACGTGAATATAGACACTACGCGAATATAGGTGCCAAAAATATAGGACTACGCGAATATAGGTGCTGAAAATACAGGACTACGCGAATATAGGTGCTGAAAATATAGGACTACTTGAATATAGGTGCTGAAAATATAGGACTTCGCGAATATAGGGGCTGAAAATATAGGACTACTTGAATATAGGTGCTGAAAATATAGGACTCCTTAAATATAGGGGCTGAAAATATAGGACTACTTGAATATAGGTGCCAAAAATATAGGACTACGCGAATATAGGTGCTGAAAATATAGGACTACGCGAATATAGGTGCTGAAAATATAGGACTACGCGAATATAGGTGCTGAAAATATAGGACTAATTGAATATAGGTGCTGAAAATATAGGACTTCGCGAATATAGGGGCTGAAAATATAGGACTACGCGAATATAGGTGCAGAAAATATAGGACTACGCGAATATAGGTGCTGAAAATATAGGACTACGCGAATATAGGTGCAGAAAATATAGGACTACGCGAATATAGGTGCTGAAAATATAGGACTAATTGAATATAGGTGCTGAAAATATAGGACTTCGCGAATATAGGGGCTGAAAATAAAGGACTACTTGAATATAGGGGCTGAAAATATAGGACTACTTGAATATAGGGGCTGCAAATCAAAATGGCGTTATGAGACGTATCTGGCATGAATCATAAATTGAGAATATAGTGTCTCTTTCCACGATTTTCGAAAAGAGACGTCGTCTACTTTTATTTCATTTCTTTTCCGTGTGTTTTTTGAGTTATTTTGTGTTATTTTGGTGGTAACCAATGTAGCTTTTTAAAGAGCACGAGTGTAGTGAAATTAATTGGAAGTGAATTGCGTGACTTTACAAATTGATGGAAATTGTCTACCAATGATTTAATAAAACGGCCACCGTTTTACTAAAACATGACACAACGTTGTTTTTGCCGACTTCAAAAGAGTGTAGCGTTGCAAATTATATTGAAAATACACTAATGAAAATGAAAAATAACTTGAAAATGGCAAATGAACTAGAAGTTCGGAGCCAATTAAAAAGAAAAAAAATGAGAATTGAAGTGTCGAAGAACAATGGCAATATCAATTTGCGTGTCTGTTAAAACACAGATTATATTTAAAACTGTCTGAAAACAAAAAAGATTGATAAAAATATTGTGTGCTACTTCTCTTAGCCAATGTCATTTAGATAAAACTAGGTCAAGTCGTCAGTCAATACTTAACCCAGTAAAACGGTGGCAGCAATACTAAGACTTTGAAAGAGAAAATCCACCACTTGAGTCCACGTTTTACCGGCTTCATCAGGTTATTGCAATATGGTTGTTTTTGACGGACAAAAAGAAAAAATAAATAAGACTTTTCTTTTTAAAAATGGTGGATCGGTTGTAATATAGCGAAGACGCGAATCATATTACGGTCGTCATCAAAGACCTAAAGAGTTAGTAGAATGTCATTGGTAATAAGTATTTTGTGTTTTTTTTTATACAAGCTTTTACAAAATTAGTGATCGTAACCGTGTACTGATAAAAATGAGCCTAAACACGGCCAGTCTACTATTACCCATCGAGGAGTTCCGTTGTCCACCTTCCGTCTCCATCATCAGATCAACTCGATGTCACCATAATTTTGTATTGTCATCGGAACTTAACAGGTATTCCAAATTTCATCTCATTCGGTTGAGGATAACTGCTTTCAAATTCAGTTGCAAGATTCCACCCGGACACACATTGCAAGTCAAATAAAAGCTTGTAAGAACGATTGCGGCTAAGCCCTGGCTTTACGTGTTCATCGCTAGTGAAGAACCCATACAAAACTAAAACGCGGCAACACATTTAAAACTGGCAATATTAAGAGGCAGATGGCCCACTTGATGCTAACCGGCACGTTCTTTTAATACCGGCACACCCCACCCAGTTGCAGATTGACGGAAGCTAATTATAATACCGTGTCACATATTTGATAAACTATTAATACTTCAGTAAGTACTAATATTTGATAGAAACCTATAAAAACTAGAAATATTTTTCTATTCTATTTTTTTAACTTTGTTAATGATGTATCAAGCATATGGCCCACCTGATGTTAAGCGGTAACTTCTGCCTATAACAATGTATTGACTCAAAGATCACGTCCACCTAGGACGCACCCTATGTGGCATTGCACTGCGCCCGCCACCCTGAGACATAATAATCAAAAGTTTCATGTGCCTGTAATTTCATCGGCACACATATCCTTCAAACCGGAACACAGCAATGCGAACACTACTGGCTTTGCGGCAGAAATAGATAGGGTGGTAAGGGTGGTAGTACATACTTACCCGGGCGAACTCTTTCACAAAAAAGCTCTACTACTAACAAAACTTACTAGACAAACTGATCAGGGGATATAATTTGAACAATAATCACTGTGTCATATTTTTTGTCGCACTAAATTATGAGACAGGTGGGCGATGGCTGTCACTTGATAAGTCCAGAAAAAAAAATAACATGACCGAGGTGTCAACAACTTGGAAAAAGATTTGACAGTACTTATGAACAACTCATGGACTTACACTAAGTCCAGGGAACAACTTTTTGAAGATAAAATGGCTATGTTGACGAAAAGTTCACACCAATAAATTAATCAAGAATTATAAAAATAATGTCGAAGAGACAATAACAATTTAGACTGATGACTACGAATTAGTATGTTAACCTTCGTTAATTTAAGATACCTACCTACCTATCGACAGAGATGTGCAGATATTTCACGCCTCAATTTACCAAGGTAAAACATTGAATGAACTCAATATAAAACTGTAAAACCGTAGAGTTTCCAAGCGTTCTCAGATTTCGGGAACTATTATTAAACTATCCCAGACGACAGTAAACAACGTCATATCGCAAGGAACATGTAAAACTCAACGCTCCGGGAGACGATTATATTTAGAAAAGTATAGAAACGCCAGAGCGTTTACTTATTAGGCTGCAATGACACAGAAAGCAGGCAGCAACCCGGCTACCGGTACTTTATGATCGTTAGGAAGCTGCGCACTACTTTGACTTTGGTCAAAGGGTATCAGGTGGTCAGTTGGTTGGTCAGGTTGGTCAGTGGGTATCGGGTATAGTATTATTTTATCTGTGGTACCGGTAAGCGTGAATATATTGACGCTGGCATATATAAAGCAGGTATCCAGCTTCCTATATAAATGTGGCCTGTATTCCAGGCGCCGAGGTAAATTTAGAAAAGTGTAGCGTCTTTACTATTTATGGTAGTGGCTCTGCCGCGTGTGGGGTGGCCTAAGATTTCTATTTCTGTATTCTACGTGGTGTTTCAGAACGAATGCAAAGATTGAGATGCTTGGTTATGTGGGTCATTTGACAACTGCAAGTCCTACTTATTGATATGTGTGTATGTTGTGTATGCTTGTGTGCTGTGTATGTGTGTGCTAGTAGGTAGGAAGTAGGGTAGAGGAGCTATTTTTATCAATAAACCAAAGTCAATGACTGTATAAAAGAAAATGTAATTAAAATAAATAAATTAACAGTTTATTTATTAATTACATGGCATGAGATCCATAACGATCCCGTGTATAATAATAAAAATAAAAAAGAAAAATTAAATTTATATAAATTTATAATACAATAAATTACATTATAGTAGATGGCGTTATATTAGATGCTCAGTTCAGGTATCACTACGTACAACGTACAAATGCTTTCGAGCAAGATCGCACAACACTCGGCACTAAGGTCACGCTGCCACAGCAGGCGGGCTGCTGCGGCCAGCGCGGTCAGCGCAGCGCTTAGAAGCACTTGCGGTGGACGATGCCAGGGCCGGACTCGTCGTATTCCTCCTTGGAGATCCACATCTGCTGGAAGGTGGACAGGGAAGCCAGGATGGATCCTCCGATCCATACGGAGTACTTCCTTTCGGGGGGAGCGATGATCTTGATCTTGATGGTGGAGGGCGCCAGGGCGGTGATCTCCTTCTGCATCCTGTCGGCGATACCGGGGTACATGGTGGTACCACCGGACATGACGGTGTTGGCGTACAGGTCCTTACGGATGTCGACGTCGCACTTCATGATGGAGTTGTACACGGTCTCGTGGATACCGCAAGATTCCATTCCCAGGAATGAGGGCTGGAACAGGGCTTCGGGGCAACGGAACCTCTCGTTTCCGATGGTGATGACCTGTCCGTCGGGAAGCTCGTAGGACTTCTCCAGGGAGGTGGAGGCGGCGGCGGTAGCCATCTCCTGCTCGAAGTCCAGGGCGACATAGCACAGCTTCTCCTTGATGTCACGCACGATTTCCCTCTCAGCGGTGGTGGTGAAAGAGTATCCCCTCTCGGTCAGGATCTTCATGAGGTAGTCGGTCAAGTCGCGACCGGCCAAGTCCAGACGGAGGATGGCGTGGGGCAGGGCGTATCCCTCGTAGATGGGGACGGTGTGGGAGACACCATCTCCGGAGTCCAGCACGATACCGGTGGTACGACCGGAAGCGTACAGGGAGAGCACAGCCTGGATGGCGACGTACATAGCCGGGGAGTTGAAGGTCTCAAACATGATCTGGGTCATCTTTTCCCTGTTGGCCTTAGGGTTGAGGGGAGCCTCGGTCAGCAGCACGGGGTGTTCCTCGGGGGCGACGCGCAGCTCGTTGTAGAAGGTGTGATGCCAGATCTTCTCCATATCATCCCAGTTGGTGATGATGCCGTGCTCGATGGGGTACTTCAGGGTGAGGATACCTCTCTTGCTCTGGGCCTCATCGCCGACGTAGGAGTCCTTCTGGCCCATGCCCACCATGACGCCCTGGTGACGGGGGCGACCGACGATGGACGGGAAGACGGCACGGGGCGCGTCGTCACCGGCGAAACCGGCCTTGCACATGCCGGAGCCATTGTCTACTACCAACGCAGCAACATCGTCGTCGCACATTTTGGCGTGTGTGTGTGGGTTGGGACGCGGTGGATATTGACTCTAAGGCAGCGAGACTGCGAGTGCGGTGGACTGGTCGGCGGGAGGGTTATATAGGCGCGCGCTGCGTAGACGCGGCGCGCCTTACATGGCGAGCGAGCCGGCCCCCGCGCGCTCTCTCCCGAAATCTTACAACTAGTACCAACTACATTAATCACTTATAACCTGGATAACCACTATTATACCCTTCAAAACTTCCTCTTTTCAACCCTTGGGTAGGTTTTTTATCCCGCCCCCGCGTGCCGCCGTAACGGGTGCGTAAAGTTCGCCGCCCGAGTTGCACCATTTGAGGCGTTGGGCGGGCGGCATGCTAATTTTAATGCGTTATTTTCTGTTTTAATTAATCAGTGCATCATCATTATGAGTGATGACATATGTATGTGTTTATGATTTTCAGGATTTATTAATCATTGTAAAAATTGTTGACCTAAAAATTCATTAATGTAAGTAACTGCTAGGCTACTCATTATTCCCTTTTAATAACTATTAAAATTTACAAGTACTTTTTTTTATCTTTTAACATGTTATAATAGACTTTATTTATTCTCTTGGAATAAAGTCTAAATTCGTAGAGTAAATCTTGGCAGCATATTTCATACTTGGGTTGACGACCGTAATGTACTTAGTAGGTCAGTAGTCCTATGAGTAACACACAATCTAGGCTTTTATAAATACCGAGTTTTCGGTAATCTGATTATTATTTCATAGGAATTCTACAAAATAGCAGTTAAATTACATCAGCTCAGAACTTTTCATTATCATCAAAGCTTTTTAATAAGAAAACTGTTGTTTTTAGGGGTTGTACAAAACTCTTCAGGTTAGGCAACCATCGACATTACCCCCGGTGTTACCGGTGTCTATAAGCGACGGTTACCACTAAACATCAGGTGGGTCATAAACAAGTTTTTCATTTTCATAAAAAAAGGAAATTGTTCTTTTAAAACATCTCTCTTCCCTGTCCGTAATTTTGCCGAAACCCATATCCTACATAGATTGGTATATGGTTGGCATTGTGACCAATGGTGAAACATCTTGTTCTGTTAAAGGAACTCATAGAGTTTTTAGTTCTAGGATATGCTGGCTCCCTCACAATGTTTTCCTTCACCGTATAAGAGCTTGTATGTACTTCAAGGCACCTTTTCAAGGGATCTTTGAACATGTTTTTTTTTGGCCTTACTTCCTATTAGATTTATCAAATATACGTACTATCTAGAGCTTAACTGTCTATGTCCTTTAAATATTGCGTGCTTGGTGGAACGTTTCGCTTGAGGCACAAAATTCTAATTTTATTGTGTTTTTTGCTCATCACAGCTCATCAACACATCTTGAGATAGCGAAACTTGATTTTGCTGAAACTAGGAGACCTAACACGCATATTTTGATTGAAAGTGTCTCATAATGATCATTAGTTTCTTCGAAAAGAATCACTGTAAAAATAATTGAATGACGTTCGTAGCAAAACATTTTCAATCAAAATATGTAGTTTCGAGTTCGAGGTGCAATTTTATACACCTTTGCTACCTGTTATCTTTCAAAGCTACCTTGATCCAAACTTCATAGTCGGGGATCGTGTTTACCTGTATTAGGTAGGTTTTATAAAATAACAAATTCTGATCGTCACAGGCTCTTGGTCCATTATCCCAACTGATAATAGGTATGTGGTACTATAGTAAGTACTTACTATATATAGCAAGGGACATATATACCTATATCAGTTGGGTACGTGTACCATAAACACGTAAACACGTTCCCCGACTATGAAGTTGGGATCACGGTAGCTTTGAAAGATAACAGGTAGGTAGCAAAGGTGTATAAAATTGCACCTCGAATTCATTATAAAACACATGTTTTAATAGAATATGTCTCTTAATTATTAACATTCGTTTTGCTAAGAATGTCATTCAAAAATTTTGAAAGTGATTTTTTTGTTAATTGAAATTCGTTTTTGGGGATGATGGCTGAATGCTTGTGGTGTTTACATAACAAAATGGCTAAGCCAATTTTGATGAAATTCGATAGATTAGAACCTGGGTTAAATCATAGAAATATTACAAGAATAAAACTTTGAAAATAGTCACCCTTATTAAGATTAAAGTAAACTTAAACACTAGTATAAAAACAACAACAAAAATTTTGTAAAAATTAAAAAAAACCGTCAACGCAATGAAACGGCTGAACCGATTTTGGTCAAACATAGCTAAGAACACGCCCGACAAATTCACATTTCAAACTAAAAAAAAAAAGAGATTTGGTTCATCCGTTCGGGAGCTACGATGCCACAGACTCACACACACAGACACACACACACACACAGACACACACAGACACACACAGACACACACAGACACACAGACACATACACACACACACACACACCCACACACAGACACGTCAAACTTAGAACACCTCGTCGATTTTGGGTCGGGGGTTAATAATATAGGTGTTCATAGAGTTCGTCTGTGGAAGTATTACCACCATAACTGTTTCTGCTGCAAAGCAGTAGTGCTCGAATTGCTGAGTTCCAGTTTGCAGTTACAGGCATATGAGACTTCATCTATATGTCTCAGGGTAGCGGGCGCAGTGAAATACACGTAGATCGCGTCGTAGGTGGACGCGGCTTGTGAGGTACTGCATTGTATATGCAGAGGTTACCGCTTAACATCAGGTGGGCAATCAGCTTACCATAATAATTCCACTCTATCCCAAGGTTGTCTGGCAGAGATCGCTTAGAGCGAGAAGACCGCCCAATGCACTTCCAAGTTTGTTTTAAATAGCTTATTTTCCTACATTAAAGTGTTTTCTATCTTTATATCTTGGTCCATCAGTCCCACGAATAAAAAGAATGCATGGGTATTGGGAGTCTTATACGTAAAATAGTTGCATTTGTTAATATTTGGACAAGCTCTAGCAAATACATGAATTTTTCTTGTTACCTGAAATAATACATAGCAAAGAACAATTGCAAGTTAACCGATAGATATAATACACATGCAAATATCCAAGTCTCGACAGAGCTTACTTATTTGAACCATTCGGGGTCGAGACTCTGGGTCCGTGGGGTACCGGGGCCGTTCGCGTTTTCAAAACTATATCAGGGTGTCTGGTCGACAGGTGACCCGAGAGCTGGCTCTTATCTGGCTCAACGCATTGGTATTGCCATTCAGCGTGGCAATGCAGCCAACATCTTAGGTACGCTTCGTCTGGTAGTGATTTGGATCAGTTGAGCTACCTTTAGATCGTTAGCAACGGTTTACAGGTAGCACAACTGTTTCATATGTATTTTTTTATTTTGTACATACTTGTATTCATTAGACGGCGCCGAACTAAGGTCGAGAATGTAGGTATACGGATTGTGAGGCTCAAGTGGAGATGGGCGGGACACTTGGCAAGGCGAGAGGATTACCGATGGACCAAAGCGGTCACCGAATGGAGGCCGAGAGATATGCGGCGGCCTCGAGGCAGACCACCTGCCCGATGGTCAGACGACATTGTGCAGGCAGTAGGAGAGTGATGGATCTGGCACAAGACCGCCAGGAGTGGCGTGAAAGAGAACAAGCCTTACTCAGCAGTGGCTGTTACCGGCTGGATATATAGATAGATAGAAATACATGTATTGAACCGATTAGATCTATTGTTTACCAACAAACTCTTGGCTTCGCACAGACGCTTCCAATCAAGTGTCACATACCACCAGGTGAAGCAGCCAAATGCCATCTAATTGTGACCGGGTTCATCTAACAAACGTTTAATAATAGATCATTCATTGATCCAACTCAATAACATACCAATACTTTTACCATCGACCGTACACCATCAAACGCACTCATCGTTAAGACAACCATTGCTGTTTATAACTTATCGCTTTTTAGAAGCTTAGTTTATAACCGGTAATGAGTATCGTGCAGGTCGATAAAGTAGGTTTCAGCAGGTTAATGTGGTGAGGAGTCAGTTGCATGTGCATTTGAAAGTGCAATGGCCTTTTATTTTGGTAGACAGGTGTTCTAACTCTGTTCTTCTAAGGAAGTTGCAAGGAGGGCGTGGATTTTGGATTTACGTACAGAGCGGTAAAGGTGAAAGATTTGTGCGTGTTGAAGGGAAATCACAGACAGAGGACTTCTCCTTCTTCTCTTATAATGGCTTCTGAGGAGTGCTCCAAACAATTTCGCCAATGTCAAGTAATATAATTATACTAGCAGTGCCCCGCGGTTTCACCCGCGTAAGTCTCGATCCCGTGGAAATATCGGGATAAAAATGTGCCTATGTGTTATTCCGGGAGTCCAGTTATCTCTATTCCAAATTTCATGCAAATCCGTCTAGCCGTTTCAGCGTGAAGAAGTAACAAACTCACACACAAACTTTCGCATTTATAATATTAGTAGGATTTTTAATAGTCAAGTCGTCAAGAGTCTCCTTCAAGTCATAACCTAGTTTAAATGGTGGCAGAATAACCGAGTTTTTTCAGGGAAAAATCTCTGTTTTTCTGCCACCATTTATTTAAACTGAACACAATTTCTCACTTTTCACTTTTACACTTTCTGAATGCTTGAATTGTTGCTGAAAATACCGAAACCGCTATGGTTGTTTTCTTGATCGAAGGTGTGTGCATATAATATATACACAGTTTCAGTTTTTAACAAAAAAAACACGCAGACTTTTGCTTGTTTGCTTTGTATAGAAAAAGAAATAATATTTTTTTAACAGAATAATCATAGTTTTTTTCCAGTAATTCTGTTATTGTGGCAATATGGTTAGTGACGTCATCTGTTGTAAGTCACGTGGTAGTCTTAGAGTAGCAGATCTTGTTTACTTGGAGGTACCTAGTAGTAGTAGAGCTTTTTTGTGAAAGAGTCCGTACGAGGAAGTTCTACCACCATACAGATCACCGTAGCAGATCTTGTTTCCTAGTAGTAGTAGGGCTTTTTTGTGAAAGAGTTTATCCGGGGAAGTACCACCACCATACCTATTTCTGTCTCAAAGCAGTAGTTATCGTAGGGTATGGGTGCCGGTGAAATTACAGGCACATGAGAGTTTCATCTTTTGAGTTTTGTGTTAGGATGGCGGGCGCAGTGCAATGCCACATAGGGTGTGTCCTATAGGTAGACGTGATAATGCACTGCGACTCACCTATGTGATAATGCACTGTTAATAGGCAGAGTGCACCACTTAACATCAGGTGGGCCATGCTGCTTGATACGCCATTCCAAGATGTAAAAAAAAACCTAGGTCAATTGTTACATATAACATAATAATTCAATGCCAATGAGAACTTTATTAAATAAATATATCAATTAATCTATCTGTAAACAATTACAGAATGCAAGCTAATTAAAGTAACTAAACTAATAATCATTTAATACAATCGATAGGTTGCCAACCGGCCGCATGTCGGGACTATAAATACGGCAAGTTCACTGTCGGGTTGTGTTGCCCGTGTGGCCATGAAAATAGCGATTATACGGAGCGGTAGCGTAGCTCGTTCTCATATAAAATATAATTAAAACTGGCCAAGTGCGAGTCGGACTCACGCACCAAGGGTACTATTCATTATTTATAAAAAAGGTAAAAAAACACGTTTGTTGTATGGGAGCCCCCCTAAAATATTTGTTTTATTTTATTTAATTATTTATTTTAAAGTGAATATATAACTAAATATTCTGTGAATATTTAAGCGTCTACCTGTTGCCGTTATCAATATCGAGCAAAAACGAGAAAAAAAACACGTTTGTAGTATGGCCCCCTTAAATATTTATTTTATTTTGTTTTTTAGTATTTATTGTTATAGAGGCAACAGAAATACATCATCTGTGAAATTACAACAGTCTAACTATCACGGTTTATGAGATACACTCTGGTGACAGACGGACAGACAGACAGACAGACAGACAGACGGACGGACAGCGGAGTCTTACTAATAGGGTCCCGTTTTACCCTTTGGGTACGGAACCCTAAAAACGAGTGAGCCAAGCGTCTTTTCACATGCACACGGTTTTGTTTATTTCTTTCTTTCTTTCAATATATTCTCTTACGTAGGTATGTAATGAACAAACGACGACGTCTTCAGTCTAGAACCTCGATAGTACTGCAACCCCCCTCGCCGCCGCCGCCGGATGACCGTGCGTGAACCGTGCAACCCCCCTCGCCACCGCCGGGTGACCGTGCGTGAACCGTGCACGTGTGAATGAGCTTGCACGGTACGGTGTGCCGTGCCATCACTCTCACAGATTGCAGGAAAGCAAGAGGAAAGATGTTACACATCAAAAATCGTTAAGCGTGACTAACTGACTGACTATCAAGGCTATATGACTTGGTGTGTCCGTGCTGAGATGTTTCCGTGCTGTGGTGTGTTCAGCCTAAAAATAAACCCGTCCGTCCCCTCCTATGAATGGTATATACGCCAACTAAGGGATTACACCAGGGGATGGCAGCAGCATCCATCCTGAGTACTCAACACCAATACTGCGATCATCAAGCGTGTTGAGGTTGGTGAATAATCAATCAATCAATCAATACTTTTATTTCAGGCTTAATGGAAAATGTACTAAACCTAAACAAAAAGCCCATAGCAATAAATACCTTAAAACTAACATACATATATAAAATTCTTTATTTTATTGCACACGTTTAGACGGCGACGTATGACGCAACTCCGCGGTGTCTCGTTTCAAGCGTCCGAAGAACCTCCTGAACTTGACACCTAATCAAAAAAAAAAAAAAAAAAAAAACTTTATTTCAGGCTTACTGAGAAATGCGCTAAACCTAAACAGTAAGCCCATATCTACATAAATACCTTAGAAACTAACATACACATAAAAACACTTAATGGTAATTCGATTCTCTGCAGGAGGTCTCATGCAGAAATTGACGTCTAAATGATGCTGATGATGATGATGAATCAAAAAACTAATACTAGAATAAGTCTGAAGGAATAGAATGAATAAAATACTTTATCAGAATTATAACTTCATTTTACTGGGGTCATATAACATTTCGACACATCGCCATACTCTAGCCCTATATACTAGAGCAGGTTAGTCCCACCATCTCCTTTTCATCATACGATAAGCAGGCGCACGGCTCAGTACCACCCTTACCTCTTGAGTATACCCGCAATTTGCACTAAGCGTTTCGGTTCCACCTTTGTAATGCGAACTGCTAAGGAATGGAACTCGTTGCCGTCGTCTGCTTTTACGAAAACTATAACATGGGTCTCTTCAAAGCTAGAGTGAATTTGTCTTCTAGACCTTCGTGATCCAACGTCAGTTGCTTCGTCACTTACCAACAGGTTTGAACTTGAGAAACACAATCCTGCATAAATTTATGATTGAAAATAGTTTCAGTTGATTATTTTTATATCAAGGCCCCTTTGCAGCCGCAAAATAAAACAAAATTATTGGTAGAAATTATATTAACATGGCCCTATAGATAGCCTCAAATTGTTTATTCAGGTTTGTATTGTAAGAAAGTTTGATTGTTTTTTGTGTATCGTTGCTTGTGTTTTGTGTTGTAATGTGAATCGTATTATTATTTACACTCATTTCTTTGACAAGGCCCATGTACAGACGCTACTCAACAATTTGTGTGTTGACTAATCCAAATGTACCTAATGTGTTCCAAAGGAAAAATAAATGAATTGAATTGAATTGAATTGAATTGATCGCGATCAAACGAGGGTCTATCTATGTAAAAAAAGTGCCTACAGAAGGTCACCGTGGCACATGCGTCGGGTGTTGACCACAAACCGGACGACGCAGTTTGGGAGGCCTCGCAAACGTCCGACGACATTTTAAAGGTAGCAGGAAGTCTATGTATGGAGGGACTCAAGATTGTTTGCCATGGGCCGTCTACCGTCTGATGATGAGGCCGCTACTGCTCATGCACCCGCTGCTTTCATGGCCCATCGTCTCAGTCCACGCGACCAACGCAGAGCTACATCTGTTGCTCTGACCTTCTGCACGTCTGTATAATTAACTACAGTTAATAACGAAACAGAGAGTTATTTCCTGGTTAAATAACTGTACTACTCGTAGTTTTCACACACTTTCAAATACAAATACAAATACAAATATTTATTAATAACTCACTATTTTAAACATTATCGCATATTCATTAATTAAACATTACGACAGGAAATATACGATTACTCCCATTTGTTCAATAGGACTGTTACGTCATAGAACGGTTCAAACTTTTTTATCCCTGTAGTTCAATGGTAGGACTATTGAAACGAAAACTAGCCTATTTGTTCTAATTGAACTAATAATAGGTAACTTGCATTTGTTGTATAGAACTGTTGGCCCATGGAACTTTTAAAACTTTTTTGTCCTTGTAGTTCAATGGTAGAACCATTGAAACGAAATTGTGCTGGTAACACTTTGTAAGCTTTCATTTATTACAGGTGCTTATAGGTACTTAGGTATAGGTCAACATATGGCGGAGACTATATATAAGATCCAGAGTCTCGAGCACCGCCGTAAAGTCGCATGCCTTTCGATCTTCTATCTAGGTTACATTTCATGCTCCCAGAACTTTACGATCTGATCCCACCATCTCCTTTTCATCATAGGACGAGCAGACGCACGGCTCGGTACCATCCTTACCTCATTAGTACTTATAGGTACTTATAGATAAGCAACATGTATGGCGGAGACTGTAAGATCCAGAGTTTCGAGCACCGCCGTAAAGTCGCATGGTATCAGTACCTATACCCGCAATTCGCACTAAGCGTTTCGGTTTCACCTTTGTAATGCGAACAGCTAAGGAATGGAAAAAGTTGCCGTCGTCTGTCTTTCCTGAAAACTATAATATGGGTCTCTATGAATAGGTGCCTTCTAGACCTTCGTGCTCCAACGTCGGCCGCATCGTCACTTGCCAACAGGTGAGATCGCGGTCACTAGAGGGAATACAAAAAAATAAATAATAAATAATAGTTTAAAAAAACTAAAAAAACACGCTTTTATAGCTAACCGAACTAAAAAATAGAAAAATAATTTTAAATTTCAAAGAGTTTATATTACAGTAGTATCAATCAGAATTTATCACCTCAAAATAAAATTATAATAAAGTTTAAGTTATTAACAGAAGAATTCAATTCAGAATAAAAAGCGTGGGGTGCTTGATAAAGTAAATGTAACAATCATTCTGTTGGCAACTATCTATGAGAGGAGAGTTATAAAAAGTAGTAAAATGCACCCCACGCTTTTTATTATGAATTGAATTCTTCTGTTAATAACTTAAACTTTATTATAATTTTATTTTGAGGTGATAAATTCTGATTGATTGTTCGATCTTCTACTACTGTAATATAAACTCTTTGAAATTGAAAATTATTTTTCTATTTTTTAGTTCGGTTAGCTATAAAAGTGTGTTTTTTTAGTTTTTTTAAACAATTATTTATATTTAATTTTTTAGTTCGATTTATCAATTAGTTATTTTTGTGAAAGAGTTCATCCGTGGAAGTACTACCACCTTAGCTTTTTTAAAAAAACACAAAAATTCGATTTATCAATTAGTTATTTGTTGACATGTGGTATTGAAATTTCTCATAAATAATTTTGCAATCTCATCATTTACTACAGAGGAATTATCAAAGAATTTATTAATCCTGGCGGTCCTAATAATAATAACGGGAAAATGTTATCAAATTATTGCATTGTCATCGGTCCTTGATACTATGCAAAGTTTCCAATTAATCAGACTTCTGATGGAAATTGATGAAAATTATGCTCAAAGATTCCGTTATATACATACATACATACATACATAAATACAACCCAAGCTAATAAAAGCGTGGTAAAAAAAAACTTTGCCGAATTCACGTTCATGTCATGTTGAGGTATAATGGTAGACTTTTCACCAATTTGAAAAGTTACGCAACTCACTTCCATTGCATTTCACTACACTTGTAAACAGCTAAGTAGGTACATTGGCCTCGTGTTCAGGTTTCCTCGATACAGGCTTCGCCTAGTGAGGAAACTGATAGATATTACCACCTAGGATTAATTAGTTGTCTGGGAAATACTTGTGTCCAATTTATGTATACCTACATCTTAACTGTGTTAAATTGTGAATATCGTTTGTTTGTATTTTGCTGTAAACAGAACATTTTTCATTTTACTTCGTTTTCATTTCATTATCATTTAATTTCAAATCAAAACGCCACCAAAATAACTCAAAACATTAAGTAAAGAAAAAAAAAGTTGACGACGTCTCTTTTCAAAATTTGCGGAAAGAGTCTGGTTTCAATTTGAAAAACAACAAACTTTATATAATAAGAACTAAATATAATGTTTGCCCCTATTACGTAATGTCTAGATTACATGGGTTGGATTACTTTATACCTCATTTGCATAGAAATGATGGTCACGTGGTTAAGTGATTACCTACCATAGAGAAACCATATCCGTTTTCCACACAAGTAAAACTATCTAACTGCATTGTTCCGAATCACAGATTATATCAGACACTCATATCACATATCAAACAGATAACAAAATTGAATGAATGAACACTATACAAAAATACTGTTAGGGCGGTTGAGTCTGCATATAAACGAAGATTGCTCCATTTTGGATATTATCCTATCAAACTCCATGAAATTTTGTCATCATCATCATCATCCTGAGCCATTAAATGTCCATTTTTGGACGTAGGCCTCTCCCAATTTATTCCACACGAGTCGATCATTTGCCTTCACTATGGAGTGATATAGCCCGCGTATCCTTTTATGTCGTCCCCCATCCTTCCGGTGGATGATCTCTGGGTCTTCTGTTTGCCCACGGTCTCCATTCAAGGATCTATCTCGTCCAGCGACTTCTGTTAAGTTAAGCGATATGACCCGCCCATGTCCACTTTCGCTTGGCAATAACGGTGACCACGTCTCTCAACTTAGTGGCCCGCCTTATCCATTCATTCCGTATGCGGACTCGCAAAGTTTTTTTGATGATGTGATCTTAGTGATGGAACAAGCTGATGGCCCACCTGATGTTAAGCGGTAACCTCTGCCTATGAACAGTGCATTACCTCATAGTCACGTCCACCTAGGACGCGCCCTATGCGGCATTGCACTGCGCCCGCCACCCTGAGACATAAAGATGAAAATTCTCATGTGCCTGTAATTTCACCGGTACTCTTACCCTTCAAACCGGAACACAGCAATGCGAGCACTACTGCTTTGCGGCAGAAATAGTTATTCCGAGCATAGCTCTCTCCATCGCCATTTGCGCGACTCTGAATCTCTCAGCTGACCGCTTGGTAAGCGACATGGTCTCCGTTCCGTAAGTGAAGACTGGTATGATGCATTGCTCGACAACCTTATAAGCCTTTAGAGCTTTAGATACAGCTTGCCGCGCATATCCCTTTGTTTGCTCCAAAGGCTGCCCAGGCTGATGAAATGTTCAAAGTTTATTATTTTTCAAGTGTAAACCACACTTTATGGAACATTAAACTTAAATGTTGGTAATCCAAAAATTCCGTTCCAGCGGGACTCGAACCCGCATCCTTCCCACGACTGACTCCGCGAACACGAACTATATACAAGCTTTTAATTAACTTACAATGTATGTCCGGGTGGAATTTTGCAACTGGATTTTAAGGCAGTTATCCTCAACCCATTGAGATGATATTTTGCATACCGGTCAAGTTCCGATGACAATGCGATATGATGGTGACAGCGAGCTGATCCAATGATGGAGACGGAAGGTGGACAACGGAACTCCTCGAGGGATAATAGTAGAGTGGCCGTGTTTAGTCTCATTTTGGTTAGCACACGGTTACGATCACTAATTTTATAAAAACTTGTCTTGAAAAATATATTTTGCACAAAAAACGTATTTCCAGTAATAATACTCGCACATTCCATAATACACAAGTGATACAGTTCTCTTAAATTACACTCTGTCCTAATAATGATTCGTATTTTAAAGAATTAAGGTACGTTTTTGAATTGCATAATTAAATGCAATTTAGGGTAGTAAATTGCCATAAAAAGATTGATAGATAGGGGTGGCGTGTGGCCACTCAAAATGGCAGATTACAATTTTGATAATGATTTTGTAAATCAATTTGTACGGCAATTAGTGGGGATAATATTGCAGTATACCCTTTTTGATAAAGCGAGTAGTAAAGATAAATAAAATGCATTTATTAGTTGGAATGCAAATTTAATCTACAATTATTTTATATTATTATACGTACAGACGGCAAAGCTTGTTTTTGATCCCACCGTCACATATTCAATAATAGGTACTAAGTTCCACGAGCAAAATAACAAAAAAAAAGGAGATGTTTCATTTTTTAAGACATAAGTATTCTTATTCTTATTTGTGCAGCGGGGTTTTTTTTAACCTCTAATGACGGAACAAGCAGATGTTAACCGGTACCCTCATAGGTCACGTCCACCTAGGACGCACCCTATGCGGCATTGCACTGCGCCCACCACACTGAGACATAAAGATAAAAGTCTCATGTGCCTGTAATTTCACCGGCACCCATACTCTTCAAATCGGAACACAGCAATGCGAGCACTTCTGCTTTGCGGCAGAAATAAGTATGGTGGTAGTACTTCCCCTGACGAACTCTTTCACAAAGACCTTTAGTACTACTAAAATTATTATAGTAAGAATTGAGAACTATTGAATTATTGAGAGGTATTGAAGTTTGTATGGAAAAAACTCCACGCGGACAAAGTCACGGCCATTCCACTAGTTATAATTATGGTTCAAAATCACGGGCATTCCACTAGTTATAATTATGGTTCAAAATCACGGGCATTCCACTAGTTATAATTATGGTTCAAAATCACGGGCATTCCACTAGTTATAATTATGGTTCAAAATCACGGGCATTCCACTAGTTATAATTATGGTTCAAAATCACGGGCATTCCACTAGTTATAATTATGGTTCAAAATCACGGGCATTCCACTAGTTATAATTATGGTTCAAAATCACGGGCATTCCACTAGTTATAATTATGGTTCAAAATCACGGGCATTCCACTAGTTATAATTATGGTTCAAAATCACGGGCATTCCACTAGTTATAATTATGGTTCAAAATCACGGGCATTCCACTAGTTATAATTATGGTTCAAAATCACGGGCATTCCACTAGTTATAATTATGGTTCAAAATCATTTTTAGTCCACTTTCAACTAGAACAAGAACTTTATGTGCGTGAGGAGTGAAAACAATATTTAAGGCGCATATAACAGCCAAATTCCGTCACTTTCTAACTCATTAAATTTCAAGTAAGTTAGAAAGAGACAAAATAGCGCTCGCGGAATGAAAAGTAAGTGAATATCACGAAAAACAATTATTTGCCATGTGAAAAACCGTCGCATTACAGAATCATACGTTCAACTTGAAGATAAATTCTTTGCCGACATTTAGGTGAAAGATAATTTTCAAAATTAAAAATTAAGATAAAGATAAAGATAAAAATATATTTATTTCGTAACCAAATACAACAAATTCGAATATTTAAAGTAGGCGTTCAATTCTAAGTCGTGTAGAAGTTAAATCAAATTTTCAGTCGAATACAGCTGTACATTGTTTTTTTCACATGATTAATGAAAAGGTAGAATATTTTTGTACGTTCACTTTACAGATAAATGGTCAATGAATGACATATATATTTTTTTCAGCACATAACATTGACTCCTCTAGGAGGAGAAAGCCTCCAAATAAGTCCAATCAGCTGCTGTATGTACGACTTTTCCAGTGCAGCTCAATGGTCCATTTCATTTTGGTCTCATTCCCGTATGTCCCGCGTGGGCCAGGGGCGTGCGTAAAGTGCACATCGGCGCGTGGCGGCCGCGCGCTCGCTGCAATCATGTAGCTAATTGACGATTTGATGTCCGCTGTACACTGAGGAGCATTAAATTGTACATTATTTTAGAGTTTTTTTATTTATTTAAGCACAATATATTATATACCTACTAATCTTTTATAGTTTAGTAGATCTAAGCCCAAATTTGTATCTAAGCAAGAATAAATTAATTATGATTTACAAATTTATACGATATAAATAATTATATTTATATATTTTTAATAATTTACATAATTATAATGTTATAATATATATATTTATATATATAAATAAAGGGTGTAACATAACAATCCTATAAGCCCGGGGAGGGGGTATTCTACACATCAATGCGAATAACTTTATTTCTACGATTTTTTAAATTTCGCAGTTTTTAATTCATGAAATGTTACGTAAACATCCTGAAATTCCTCAAAAAATGTCCCTAACACAGTATGAGGATGTTACGGTACGTTATGGTACCTTCCGTAGGGCTGCCTCACGTTGTGTTAGGTACATTTCTGGAGGAGTTTCAGGAATTTATCGCGGAATTTCAGGATTTTTACAAGGCATTTCATGAATTAAAAACTTTGAATTTTAAAAATTCCTAGTACTAAAGTTATTCGCCATGATGTTTAGAATACTTAGAATACCCGGGCTTATAGGAATATTATTTTACACCCTGTATAGTAATTTCATAATATTTTTATATAATTTATATAAATTTATTAAATTTATAGCCAATTGTCTCAGAAAGCTTCGTAGAGAGGAGCGAACACGTTTAGAATTCTTACTGAATTTTTGGTTAACTTTTGATCCTAAGGTCATGGATTAAAATCCAAGCCATGCTCCAAATATATTTTTCTTACAGAAGAGCCGGGCATCGGAGAAGGCTCTTCCACGCTCTCCTTCAGCCCCCATAACTGGGGCCTAGGCAGTGGACACGGGGGCGTCCTTTGCCGATGATGGTGTAGGCCCCGAGGTGGCGCGCGCGGTGTTCCTGCGTGCCCCTCATGGAGACAGGGTGGTATCGTGCTCCACCCCACCGGGAAGGGGTTCCCCCCTTGCTGTCGGGACAGCGTAAGAGTGCGAAAGCGTACCCGTTGTCCCGACAAAAGGTGACCGGGTGAACACAGTGGTGGTTTTAGCCGGTTCAAGTCCGGTATAACCCTCCTGTAACCCCCGAGACAGGCAGATATCCATGACAGACATACCCACTTTAAAAAAAACAAGGGTGACCAAGACAGAAACGATAACACAAAGTAGTACTAAGACAATAAACAGGATCTGCACTCGGCAAAACTGGAACTGAAGGAATGGAACACGTTGCCGTCGTCTGTCTTTCCTGAAAACTATAACATGGGACACTGTGAATCTGATATCGTGATTCTGATTCTGAATAGGCCTACTAGACTTTCGTGTTCCAACGTCGGCTGCATTGTCACTTACCAACAGGTGAGATCGCTATTATAGATAGACTCTCGTTTGACAAAAAAACACTCTATAAGTATCTGTGTTACTATTAATTTGTCCCGCGCTACACAACCAGCACACGTCGTTAATCCTAGGGAATCATCAGTGGCTGCCTCACCGAGGGTGATGTATACTTAATTTGTCCTTCATTGTATTGATTCTGGGCCCCTTAATATTTGCGACCCGTTTTCTCTATTAATTGACGAGTCTCCTTTGGGATTTGATTTTATTAGCACAGTTTGAATTTAATGTGTCGTATTAATTGGCGTAAACATTTTCGATGTAGACTTTACAAATATTATAAAACAACTGGACGTCAAATTATGTCACTATCTAACTCATTAAAGTTCAGACAAGTTAGAAAGTGACAGAAAAGCGCTCGAGAAATGAAGTGAGCTAAAATCATGTTTTTTTTTTAAACCCTCAACGCTATGAAATTGCTGAACTGATTTTGATCAAACATAGCTAAGAAAACTCCTGACCAATTCCTTCAAGCAAAAAAAAAGAAGAAGTTTCAGCCGTTCAGGAGCTACGATACCACAGACAGACACACAAACACAGATACACACACACAGACAAAAAGCCTGGAGTGCTAAACCGTGCTAAAAATTATTTTACGATGAATCAACGGCTCTTGCTTTACAAAGCACAAGTTAGGCCGCACGTAGAATACTGTTCCCATCTATGGCACGGGGCACCCAAGTACCATCTGCTTCGTTTTGACTCGCTGCAGAAAAGAGCCATTAGAATCATCGGCGACCCCAAGCTCTTCGATACTCTAGAACCGCTTAGCCAACGCAGAGCCATCGGATCTCTTTGCGTGTTCTACCGCCTCTACAACGGGGAATGCTCCAACGAGCTTTTCAATCTCATCCCGGCATCGAGATTTTACTATCGCTCTTCCCGGCAACGTGACAAAGCTCATCCGCACATCATAGAGCCCTGGGTTTCTCGTACGACTCGTTTCTCGAGATCATTTCTTCCCCATACCTACAAACTATGGAATGAGCTTCCGTCTGAGGTTTTCCCGCTTGGTTACGACTTGTGTCGCTTCAAGAAAAATGTTCATGAATTCCTTCAGGGTAGGCAGCGCATCGACAATACCCCGGGTGTTGCCGGTGTCAACAAGCGACGGTGACCACTTCACATCAGGTGGACCGAATGCTACCTAGTTTACCCATTTATTTCATTAAAAAAAAGGATATGTCAAACTTATAATACCCCGTCGTTTTTGCGTCGGGAGTTAAAAATAAAACCAAATAAAAAAATATTTTTAAATTATTTCATTTTCATAAACAGATCAATCGTGATGAAACTGCGTGAAAGCAAATCACACAAACGAAGTTCATCAATTTGAGTTTGACTAGCACATTCACTGATCAATATCGAAAACTTACAAATTGATCCAGTATAAAGTGATCCCAATGACGTACGACATTAATCCTCTGTGACTAACAATAATATTATTCCATTAGATGGTTGAATGCCGTTATTTGTACAGACCTGTGGGAATCCGCGCCCTTGTGACGGATTTGATCAGGATCGATTCAGAACTCAGTTTCGTAGCTCATAAAAATTCGTAAGATACCCCAAACGATAAAAGTTAAGGCAATAATAGACCCAAAACTGCAAACTAGACCAGACCTATCTTAGAAAGCAATGGAGATACAACCATAAATTTAGAAGAATTGTCATTTTTTGACTGACAATTGGTAATTGAATTGTAATTGCTTAATATAATAATGGTTTTTCTTCTTCTTCTTCTTCTTCTTCTTCTTATCTTAGGTAATGGCTTCTGTGCGTTATTTGAAACAATTTAACAAATGTCAAGTGTTTTATCTTATTATATTTTCATAGTCAAGTCGTCAAGAGTCTCTGTCACGTCATAACCCAGTTTAAATAGTGGCAGAAAAACTGAGTCTTTACAGGGAAAAATCCAACATTTCGAAAAGACACGCTATACACTTAAATTTCACTACATCAAACATGTGCCATTTATCCAAGTTACACCGGGTAAAATGCCACTAAAACTACACGATAAAACACATTAAAATGTAACTAAATGACGACGTTTCTTAAAAAAATGGCAGATTCAGATGCTCAAAAAGCCATGGTTTTTCTTAAAAATAGTAGTTAGCCCCTGATCTGATGATGGAGACGAAAGGTGGGCAACGGCAGCCTGGCAGTGTTTGGGCGCATTGATCAGCTCACCGGTTACGTTTCCTAATTTGAGAAAATATTTGACAAATATATTTTTCATCATAAAACTTATTTTGTTTTATAAGACAATTTCACACAATCCTTTGATTTCAATGAATAGATTAATTTGATTTTTAATTTGAAGTTCATGATGATGATTGTATAAATTAAACATTTTCCCACGTTACTGAACACGTCACTGCAAATACTTACTGACATGGAACTGTGTGGGCGATGACTCAGTAACACACTGAGCTCAAAAATGGCAAACGTAACTGTTGCATGAACTGAGTAAAAATAGAAATACTCAGTTCTGGGGCCCAATTCTAATATTTTTTAAAGAAAACCCTTTCTATAAGAAAGGGTTTTCTGTGCAATTACAATTCAATTACAATTATCATTCAAAATGGTTGTCAGCAAAATTTATGATATTACGAATTTTTACGTTTTTTTTTTTTATATATTTTATTTTACGATTGTTTATAAATGGTCATATTTTTTTTTTATACTACCAAGGTAGCAAATTAGCGTACGGCCCACCTGTTGGTAAGCGGTTACCGTATCCTATGAACGCCTGCAATACCAGAGGCATCACACGCGCGTTGCCGACCCTTTAAAAATTTCCAAACACCCCTTTTGAAGAACCCCATACTGTAATCACTCGGGAAAACCTCAGCAGGGAGATCATTCCACAACCTGAGCGATCACGGGAGGAAGTTTCTCTGAAACCGCACAATCCGGGACCACCCTGGCTCTAAGGTGTGCGAATGAATCCTGAGCCGATGGCGAGCGGTGCGGTGAAAAAAGGTTGCTGTAGGCATCATGTCAAACCATTCCTCGGCTCAAAACCCATTATATAAACGGTAGAACACGCAGAGAGAGGCAAAGTCTCTCCTCAGACTTAAGGACTCCCTCAGACTTAAGGGCTTAATACGGTTCGTGAGCTTGGGATTGTCGACAATTCTCATTGCACGCCTTTGCCTTTTAATTATAATGCAATTAAAAAAACATTGAATACCAAAAAATATAATACTAACAATGACATGTAAGGTGGGGTACAACGCAAAATTACCAATCTTAGATTTGATTTTTAACCGTCTAAATCAGGTACAACATTCAAATTATAGGTAAATATGCATGGATACTACATTATAATAACGAGGGATCACTGTACCAGAAACACGATAGGACAATATTTTCTCGATAGAAAAATAACCCAAAGTTACCTCTAACTTTTGGGTAAATTCGATTGTTTATTAAAATGGAGCATATTATTGGGTAAAAATTTGATAAATAAAATCAATACAACAAAGACGAGGGTTCACTGTAGAGGTTTTGTAAAATTCTCTATATTTTACTAGTTAATCAATAAAAACTGCTTTTTCGAAGGGCGAGGCGTTTTTTTTTGTATGAATATTTCTTGAAAATGGGCTATTCCCAGTAGTTTTACCGAGTAGTCTTACCAGTTGAACTACTTTCTGCCTTTGTGGTTGGCGCATCCTTAAATACAATTGGTTTAGTAGAATTTGGCCTTAGTACAATGAGGGCTGATGGTAATTCTTACAATCCCATCCCACTAATATCATAAATGTCAAAGTTACGATGTTTGGATAGGTATTTGTATGTTTTTATGTTTGTTACTCAATCACGCTGAAATGGCTGAATCGATTTCGATTTTTATAAAACATCGATTAATCGATAAAAGCTATTATCGACTTGACGAAGCCTTTGCTGACAAATATATTTTTAAACATTGTGACATTTGATCTGACATTGTCATTTTTAATGTAATCAATTTTTAAATATAAAAATACGATATAATAATTTGACAATGCAATTGCAGTTAGCTATACGAAGTTAGATTGTTTTTTTGTGTTGTTTTATTTTATTGTGTATAATTTGAGTTCTGTGTTTTATTTGACTTGACTAAGTGTTCCCTGTGAGCCTATTGTATGAATAAGTAAATGATTGAATTGATGAAAATGTTCTTAAAAATTTAAGTTCTGTGTTTTGTTTGACTTGACTAAGTGTTCCCTGTGAGCCTATTGTATGAATAAATGATTGAATTGATGAAAATGTTCTTAAAAATTTGAGTTCTGTGTTTTGTTTGACTTGACTAAGTGTTCCCTGTGAGCCTATTGTATGAATAAATGATTGAATTGATGAAAATGTTCTTAAAAATTTGAGTTCTGTGTTTTATTTGACTTGACTAAGTGTTCCCTGTGAGCCTATTGTATGAATAAGTAAACGATTGAATTGATGAAAATGTTCTTAAAAATTTAAGTTCTGTGTTTTGTTTGACTTGACTAAGTGTTCCCTGTGAGCCTATTGTATGAATAAATGATTGAATTGATGAAAATGTTCTTAAAAATTTGAGTTCTGTGTTTTGTTTGACTTGACTAAGTGTTCCCTGTGAGCCTATTGTATGAATAAATGATTGAATTGATGAAAATGTTCTTAAAAATTTGAGTTCTGTGTTTTATTTGACTTGACTAAGTGTTCCCTGTGAGCCTATTGTATGAATAAGTAAATGATTGAATTGATGAAAATGTTCTTAAAAATTTAAGTTCTGTGTTTTGTTTGACTTGACTAAGTGTTCCCTGTGAGCCTATTGTATGAATAAATGATTGAATTGATGAAAATGTTCTTAAAAATTTGAGTTCTGTGTTTTGTTTGACTTCTCTAAGTGTTCCCTGTGAGCCTATGGTATGAATAAATGAATTGAATTGATGAAAATGTTCTTTGGTACTTAGATATTTTATGACGGATCGAAGACGCGGGAAAAGCAAGTTTTAAATAAAGAACAACTTTTTTTTATTTGTACATCTCAGCAAAACATTTATATAACCCGTAAAAACATCATCAATCACACACTCACTCCAAAAATATTATATTGACTAAAACATCCACGTGAAGAACCGATTTAGACAAAACGAAACGGCAACACTACCGAAAGAATTTCCCATACGTAAGAGAGAGATGGACGAACTGCAGCACGAGACCATTTCTGGCGAGACTCTCAACACGTTGACTGTGAAAAGAGTATAACTTCATTGAATATGCACAAAGGAACAACACTTTATCACCATAGAAATAAGATACAGTTTGGCTTGTTGTTTTGTTAATTTATTCCTGGATGCGCGAACCCAGTTGAACAAATTTCATTTGAACCGGCAAAAGTTAGCACTTTGAATGATGAAAGCGACTCAGGTGTTCGAATTTTGAAGTAATTTATGACGTCATAGAATACGTTTTATTTATTAGAAAGGATATTTTTATCACATTTATTCAGGCCAAGGCCGTGGTCCACCTGCTTAGTCCACCTGGGAGGACCACGGGCACTTTTTCGTGTTTTTTTCTTCTATACAATTGTCACCTCACGGCTTGAAAATTTGTCATTTTCAATTTATATATCATTGTCATTGGTGTATTTTCAATATAATTTGCACCGTTACTCTCCTTCCAAGTCGTCAATCAATTTCACTACACTTGTGTAGTGTGCTCTTTAAACGAGCTACATAAAATAACACAAAAAAGGTAACTAAAAAAAACCACGAAAAGAAATAAATAAAAGAAGATGTGTCTTTTCTTCTTCTTCATCTTCTTCATATATTATCAGTATAGTATATCAGTTATCTAGTATCCATAATACAATCCCTGCTTAGCTTGGGGCTAAATAGTGTTGTGTGAACTGTCCAGCATTTTTTTTATATATTGGCTTCTGAGGAGTGCTCCAAACAATTTTGCCAGTGTCAAGTGATATAATATATTTTTATATTCAGGTCTTCAAGTCTCCGTCAATTCATAAACCAGTTTAAATAGTGGCATAAAAACTGAGTTTTTATAGGGAAAAATATACCATTTCGAAAAGACGCTATACTTACACTTAAATTTCACTACATCACTTTTTTTTCTTCTTTTTTCAATACTTAGAATGACGGAACAAGCAGATGGCCCACCTGATGATATAAGCGGTAACCTCTGCCTATGAACAGTGCATTATCACATAGGTCACGTCCACCTAGGACGCGCCCTATGTGGCATTGCACTGCGCCCGCCAACCTGAGACATAAAGATGAAAAGTCTCATGTGCCTGTAATTTCACCGGCAACCATACCCTTCCAACCGGAACACAGCAATGCGAGCACTACTGCTTTGCGGTAGAAATAGGTATGGTGGTAGTACTTCCTTTTCTTTCAAAAAAGTTCTTCACATGTGCTATTTATCCAAGTTAAACCGGTTAAAATACCACCAAAATTACCCAAAGTCTCAAAAACTACAATATGTCTGAAGAGACCGTTTGATACTTTGTATGGTCACACGCGTCAGGATTAAACCATATAATTTCAAAATTAGAATGAGATTTGCCTGTTTTATGCAATTGTTTGACTATGTTCACACAATAATCAACTCTATTTTTACCTCTTTCTAGGTTAAAATTGGCTGTTGTCTGGTATGCGCGCATCTTTATTTGGTGTGAGAGGAAGAAATACTCGCGGTGTGATACGCCAGCAATTTGCTTTACGAAAAGTTACTTTTTTAGTCATAGTATTTTAATGATAAAAGATTTTCAGCGCCGTATTCTCAGATAAATTTCGTCTACGAGATGATGTCACATACTTCATATAAAGAATATACGAAATTATGGTAGGATAATACACTGTTTACACCTCTGCCGAATAACAGCAAAAACTGTACTTTTCCCAGCGCAACCCTCATATTAACTATTACGATATCTGGGGCCCAATTCTACTAAACCAATTGTATTAAAATGGTTAATTAACCGTCTCATACTTGTCACTTTTGACACGTTTGGTATTCTACTAACATCAATGCTTTTTCAATTGCATTATAATTATTGTGACCATTTAGAAACAATCGTAATATCTTTCTACGTAAAAATTCATAATATCATAAATTTAGCAGACTACCAGTTTTTAATGATAATTGTAATTGAATTGTAATTGCTTAGTAATATAATGGTTTTTCTTTAAAAAATAGTAGAATTAGGTCCCTGGTACATTTCCGAATGAACAAAATTGTATTACCTATACAACTATTTATCCAACAAGACAAGTTTCGTTAGTAGTAGAGCTTTTTTGTGAAAGAGTTCGTCCGGGGAAGTACTACCACCATACCTATTTCTGCTGCAAAGCAGTGGTGCTCGCATTGCTGTATTCCAGTTTAAAGGGTATGGGTGTCGGTGAAATTACAGGCACATGAGACTTTTCATCTATGCGTCACAGGGTGGCGGGCGCAGTGCAATGGCACATAGGGTGCGTCCTAGTTGGGCGTGATCTATGAGGTAAGCATTGTTAAAGGCAGAGGTTACCGCTTAACATCAAGTGGGATATCTGCTTGTTCCGTCATTCACACAGTTACAAAAAAGTCTACGAATTTAAATTTTACAACTTACCACTATGTTTCAGCTAATAAGGCATTATTTAAATATTTTATTACAATTATAGTGTGTCCCACGACCATGCTACATGGAGGACCGTACTTTAAATATTGAACTTAGGAAGTTTTAAATTATGCAGTCTTTCCTTTTTTTTAAACCGGCCAAGTGTGAGTCTGATTCGCGCACGAAGGGTTCCGTACCATTATCTATAAAAACGGCAAAAAAAACACGTTTGGTCTATGGTATCCCCCTTAAATATTTATTTTATTTTGTTTTTAGTATTTGCTGTTATAACGACAATCAAAATACATCATCTGTGAAAATTTCAACTGTCTAAGTATCACGGTTCATGAGATACAGCCTAGTGACAGAGATGGACAGCGGATTCTTAGTACCTAATAGGGTCCCGTTTTACCCTACGATACCCTAAAAAGTCACTTGCCTGAACCGGTACTAGAACCCATTAAAATAAAAAAAAAGTGTGTTTTTATGATATCGATCGAAAGTGTAAATTACAAGGATCAATTTATTTTCAATAACAATGCGAAAGATTGTAAGTGTGTGCGTGTGTTTGTTACTTTTTCACGCTAAAACGGCTCGACGGATATGGATGAAATTTGGAATGGAGATAACTGGACTCCCGGAATAACGCAGTATGTGATTCTTCAAAAGGGGTTGTGTAAATGTTTAAAGGGTCGGCAAGCGCGTGTGATGCCTCTGGTATTGAATGTGTCCATAGGCTATGGTAACCGCTTACCAAAAGGTGGGGTATGCTTGTTTGCTAACTAGTAGGTAGTATAAAAAAACATATACCTAGGCACATTTTTAAACCGATATTCCCACGGGTTTCAGACTTATGCGGGTGAAACCGCGGGGCACTGCTATTGTAGGATAATATAGTATTATAAATAAATAAGTAATAAATCAAGAACTGGGTACAGAAACGTTGGTCGTCCAGCAGCTAGATGGGCAGACGATATCGCATGCGTCGCGGGCCGAACCTGGATGAGACTGGCACGGGACCGTGAGGAATGGCACAGGCAAAGAGAGACCTATACTCAGCAGTGGGTGAAATCAGGCTGTGGATGATGATGATGAAGTAATAAATAACGATGGACAGTTCACACAACATTATCTAACCCCAAGCTAAGCAGAGCTTGTGTTAGTACTAGATAACTGATATAGGTACCATTACATCTATGTGTGATAGAAGCATTACATAGATAGATATTTTTTGTTATAAATAGAATATACCCAAAGCACCCTGACCAAGTATCTGCAGATCGTACAAATATTTGTTCCGAGGCAGGAATCAAACCGCAAACTCCTGTCGTCAAAACCCTCTAAAGAAAGCTAAGGCCACACCAACGCGTTCAGCCCGCGTCCGCGGTGGCGCGGCGTGCACGGTGGCGATCAATGGTAAAACAACGCGGGCTGAACGCGTTGGTTTGGCCTTAGCTTAAGGATGTTTTTAATTGTAGGTTATATACTCAGTGGTCGATGACGCGGGCGGGACAGGTAGTAACAAAATAAATCTTACAGGCTAATTAAATAATTTGAATAATTTATTCACAGTTCAAACAACAGCGACCTTCACACAACCCATATAAAAAATTATAAGTATTATTTTAGATTGCATTGCCACAGATATACCTATAACCTTATGGGAATCACACACATACTAGTAATACAACATTTAATCATATTTGGTGTTTAAATTTTTGGGTGATACCTTACGTGAGTATTTCATTTCATTTTTAAATTAGTTTTAAATATATTCTACGGGTATAACGCAAAATTACCAATCTTAGATTTGATTTTTAACTGTCAATCAATCAATCATATTCAAATTATAAATATGCATGGATACTACATTATAATTCCGAGGGATCACTGTACCAGAAATACAATAGAACAATATTTTCTCGATAGAAAAAAAAACCAAAAGTTACCTCTAACTTTTAGCTAGATTCGACTGTTTATTAAATTGGAGCATATTATTGGGTAAAAATTAGAAAAATAAAATCAATACAACAAATCCGAGGGTTTACTGTACGGGTTTTGTAAAATTATCTATATTTACGAGATATTCAATAAAAACTGCTTTTTCGTGCGGCGCGAGGCGCTATTTTTGTATGAAGATTTCAGCCTGGTGTTGGCGCAACCTTAATGATTGTAGAATAGTGGGTATGATTAGTTTAGTGAGCTTCTAGAAGCTGAAAGGAACATTCATGATTAGTTAAAGAATAGGATAGCAATTGTGCATTTAAGAGTCCCATCCGCAAGCACTAAATGAAACAGGAGAAGTAATAAATAGACAAAAATATGACCCTGTCCCCGGACGCATGCCGGCCTAGCCAAATGGCATTCGCTTCGAACCGATTCCATTTCTACAGTCGTAATACAATACAATAGACCACGTGATATTTCGATAGCTTACGTCAATCTCATATATTGTTGGCATTTTTACAGGCGACATCGCCATAAGAATGTTTCTTTGTCTGCGGCCTCAGGTCAGAAGATAGCAGGAAGACTTCCAGCTACCTTGATAGAGGCGGCTCAAGAGCATTCGTCATGGCATTTTTTGGGGGAGGCCTATCTATAGCATTGGTCTTCTAACAGGGTGATGATGATGATTTTTCTAGCATGTATCCCGCCGGACAGCACCCCATCTTCCCCTACACGATGCAAGAGAGACAGGAGATCCTAGAGGAGACTGGGTTCAATGAGAAACAACTAAAGGCTGATGTCGATACTGTCTTGGACTGGTACCAAAAGCAGCCTCATTTACCTGAAGATGTTGTTCGTAAGTATATTCTTACATTAAAGTATATGTTCTATATTCAAGTGAAAGTCACACTTACGGCCGCATCTATAAATCGTACTAAGATTAAACAAAATGGATACTTACCTGATGCACGTACAAAGTTTACCAACCACAACTACGGCAACCAAAAGGTTTTCCCACTTTTGAATCTGTCTCTGGACGAATGCAAAATGGACATTTATGAGCGAGAAACAAGATATTGTTGCAGTTGAAGATATTTTTCGGGATCTCAAACCACGTGCTTTCGGCTTGGATCAGTGATGCGTTGCCACTCACGCTAGACCGTGTCGGGTCCGAGCCGAGTGTCGGCTTAGCACGGTCAACTTATAATTTTGGCCACTCACGCTATACCGAGCGGCAATCGAGTGAGGGCCGAGCAACGGACAACGCTTGGAAACAACTCGGTCGTAAAATTCAACATGATTGTAGTCTAGTAACAACACTATTTTTGCTCGTGCGAGTATACTGCATCACGGCGCAACGGTAATTGGTCGGCCGAGGCCCAATGTAATCAGTGACCGTGCTACGGCCGACACTCGGCTCGGACCCGACACGCTACTCAGGCACTAACAGCTCTAACCTACAAGGATTTCACTCAGAAACGACCAATTTCCAATTATTTAGTAAATTTTTTAAACTCCCTTTCGATAGACCTATGGCATTGTACCTATCTCAGAAATTCTGCGGATGGAAGTGTTTTAAAACGTTTCGACATGTTAATGGATAACTAATTATTGGATGGTTATCATGATGATTCCAAAGTCTCCCTAGAAAAAATAGAGGAAGGATTTTATCTCCCATATTTGCTCCACTGTTTTTAGTATTACAATTTTCTGGGATATTTTAAAACCATTCTAGAAATGATCAGGATCCATCGTCATTTTCACGACATAGGTCTTCTTCATTGCATGCCTTGCAGAAGTTCTGTTCACCTCCATCCACAGACTTCCTGTGACCGTTATAATCTCATCTATCTACCGTATACTTAGGTACATACCTGTATAAACTAAGGAAACATTTCTACTTCCTTTCTCTTCCTCTACTTCTAACATTAGCAATGATGCTAGATAGCAAATCAATACTAACATTAGCCGTGAACTAAATTAAGGACGTATAAAGAAAAAAACAAGTTTTTCAAGTACCATTATAATGAACCAGGAATCACATTGTGATTATATTATGGTACAAAATTATAGATTATATATTCGTTTTTAGAGATAAATAATAAAAACTAGGCAGTTTCATACAAAATGTTCCGCAAGAATCGCAAGAATCGCTGAAAATGATGTAAAATGGGGACTGTGTACCAGTATAGCTAAATCCACTGCATATTTTAATGTGTAAATAATACAAAATGGTCTGTTTTATATTCCTCTAAAGCTCAAATAGCTTGTGACCAAATAAATTATTTTTTCATTTATGAGAAAGAATTACAACACACTATAATTTCTCCATACATATTTCTATGGAAAAGTGACGGGATGCACGGCTACCGCGGCTCGGCTTGATTCCGCGTTAGTTCCGCGTGGTCGTGGAAAATGTCTGTGTCGTGTGATGTGACGCATTCAAAATGTGACAACGTCCGTTGTCCCCGTTAATGTGATCTTTGTTGCCATTTTTTACCAGAAAGGAATTCAGTAGAGCTAATGCTAATCGCAGCCAAAGGTTCCGTTGAGAGAGTGAAACGAAGACTCGATAACTACTATAAATACAGAGGACTAGCGCCCGAAATTATAAACGACAGGATTGAATTACTGAAGGACCCAAACTTTACACTGTGGAACTCTTTGTAAGTAAGAAAATTAACCAAGCAAATGTGTATCGGACCACGCAAAGTAGTAAAACGTAAAGTAGTTTAGTAGTAGTAGAGCTTTTTTGTGAAAGAGTTCGTCCGGGGAAGTACTACCACCATATCTATTTCTGCAACAAAGCAGTAGTGCTCGCATTGCTGTGTTCCGGTTTGAAGGGTAAGGGTGCCGGTGAAATTACAGGCACATGAGACTTTTCATCTTTATGTCTCAGGGTGGCGGGCGCAGTGCAATGCCACATAGGGCGCGTCCTAGGTGGACCTGACCTATGAGGTAATGCACTGTTCATAGGCAGAGGTTACCGCTTAACATCAGGTGGGCCATCAGCTTGTTCCGTCATTCAGTAGTATAAAAAAAAAGGTGTTTTTCTCAAAAACTCGAAAATGTTTCATCACATCCGAGATAATTTTCAATGAATCAAAGTCGAGTGGCAAACACGAACCTAATAACACAATGAAGGCAGGCCCTTTAGATGGACTTTTAAAGGTAGCAGGAAACAGTGGATGCGGCTGCAAAAAACCCGTTCGTCATGGATTCTATAGGGAAGGCCTATGCCCAGCAGTGGACTTCTACAGACTGTTGATGATGATGTGAATGGTATCTTTACCCAATATTGACATAAATTGTATGTATGTATCCTTTACATAGTTTTCATGTATAATTTGGGGTACACGTTTAAAAAAAAGTTTATTAAAAAAATCGTTATTTTCTCTCATATTTAACGAGGAGATTTTTACTTTACAAATGTTTTTCATCGATTTTTTATATTTTATCATTCAAGTATTAGCATTCAATACTGACAATAGGTACTGTACTGATAGGAGAAAAGACAATCTTGGCTCTAAGGAATTACCACTATCGCGGTTACGCCAGCCACATTCAGTAGGTGAGAGAGTTTACCCCAACCATTGTAGTACATGAGGTCAAAACAATTTGCTATTGTTTCATATAATGTATTTAAACAAACTGTAGCTAAGGTAAAAAAAATAATGACCAATTAAAACAACAAATAAGATGTTGGCAATGTGTCCGACCCTCAGAGCATTTTACGCCTGTCATCATCATCAACATCATCACTGGCAGCTCAAATAATAGCCCACTGCTGGGTATAAGCCTCCTCCCTCAAACACCACTCCAAACGGTTCTGTGCGATTCGCATCCAGGTCTTTCCTTCTACGGCCTCTTTATCATCCGCCCACCTGGCTGATGGCCTGCCACGGCCTATAGTGCTCCCTCTAGGCCACCACTCGGTCAGGGCCTTACACCACCTGCCGTCACCAAATCTGGCCAAGTGTCCTGCCCAGCACCACTTTTGTCTCGCAATACGGTCTCCAATATCTGCCACTTTTGTCCTCCTTCGGATTTCCGTGTTGCGGACACGGTCCAGTAAAGATATTCCAAGCATGGCACGCTCCATAGCCTCTCTTTTGGCGACTCTCATTCTATGCACAGCTTTCTTAGTGAGCTTCCATGCTTAGGCACCGTACGTCATTGTGGGCAGGACACATTGGTTATACAGTTTGGTTTGGTTTACGCCTGTACTACCTGTAACTTCTTAAAGATGAAAATAAATTAAAACAATATTTGCTTTCAGTTTACAAGCACCGATGCCAAATCTGTACAATGGAAAGAGAATTACTATAACATTATTCACCGACACAGACAGTAGCAATTTGACTTCACAGGATGTATTGCTCAGTACTCTTATGGTAAGAAACGATAAAGAAAAATATGTACCAGACGTGTGTGTAGCTCCTCACGGAGCACGCTTATTGTAGGTACTAGTATAGTATTCTTTTATCTGTGGTGTAGGGTTCCAAAGTTTCATGAAGACAAAACTAGATGTCGCCACTAGTTGATTCTTTGTTGGATAACTCTTGGTTGGTAGTTTGGTATCGGGACCACATGTTACGGTATGGACCCTTTATGTAACTGAACCTTTGCAACTTAAATGCCCTACATAGGTAATTCTGAGAGCATTGCTTTGCAAAGCCTGCATTTATTTTACTAAGATACGTACATCCGAAAGATTATAAGGGAGGTACAAAAGATAATCAATTTAGAAAATATCTAGTTTGATGTCATCTAAAGCCATACATTTTAGCAACGACATATATCAAATTTAATCGAAATTGTTAGAGCCGTTTTCGAGAACGTGAGTACCAATTGCTCAAATAAAACTCAGGAATCCGAACTTAATTAGCTTCGGAACCTGTTAAAATCATCCTAAAATTATTTAGGTAACTACCATAAACTGTGAATTCTACTGGTTTGGGCACACAGGAAAACCTTTCTGCTTTATGTAGGATTTTAGCCCTGGGGTTTTATCAAAATATTTTCCTCTATAATCCTATGTAGACTTCACAATTAGTACGATGTATAAGTATAGTATATGTGTTTGCATATGTATAGTACAAGTAAATTTATACAATTCAATCATTTAAAAAAATCAGTTTGTTTTATATTGCCGTGATATTTTCTATATGTACTTACCCTATCTTTTATATACTTAACAGTTAGGGGATATCCGAGCCGTAAATGACTGCATGCTTGGCGATATATGGATCATCGACCTGAAGCATAGCACGATAGGACATGCCATGAAGATGAATCCACTGATCATAAACAAAGCTATCAAGATTTATCAGGTTTGTTTCTACGTTGTTTAAAGTTCTCTTTAGGATCCACTTATGTACTCCAGACTTGGTGAACAGAATGAAACTCAGACCAGATAATTGATACAGCTTCTACTACTACTTCTTTTTACCTACCGGTTTTTTATCACACTGCGCCAAATCTCAGACCAGATTAAGGCTTGGTGGCCCTGAAAAGAGCCTAGTGTATGAATGTGGAACAGATCAGTGACATTTACAGACGCTCCTTTTATGCGCAGATCGCAAAATAGATAAGAAAGAAAAATAATAACTGATTTGAATTAATTTTAGAGCCACCGCAAACTATAGACTTTCTATCGGCCGAGAGTTGGCCGACAGATTAGTTTGAAGGCATTATCGGCCGATACCGAATCGTTATAATGTGCGCACTTGCATACAATTTCAAGACTGAACTATCGGGTGATAGAAAGTCTGCAGTATGCGCAGGGTATTAGAGGTCATTGCCAAACCAGCTGACGTCTCACACTAACGCACTAATATGACCAACATAGACTTTTTAAAATTCTTCGATCCACTACGTACAATTTTTTCTTTCGTATCATGCTACAATTATATGAGGTCTTTGTGAAAGAGTTTGTTTGGGGAAGTGAAGTACTAATACCATACCAATTTCTGCTTCAAAGCAGAAATGCTTTGTTACGGTTAGAATATTGAAATAGCGAGTACAATTTTGAACGTCTTGTCTTAGGGTGGTGAGCTCCATGTAGGGCGCTTCCTAGATGGACGTCCATTGACGTCATCACTGCAATACCCTGTAGGGTATTGCAAATTTTAATAGGGAAGGGGTTATCACCATGGAGCCTGCAAGTTCCATCACTTCATTACGAACAAGGTGGAACGAAGGAAGAGAAGGTCCACTTGCCGTAATCAGTGCAGAACTGCCGTATCGACTGAGCTGAATCAGCCGTGCTTGCTGCGTACGTAGGTACCCACAACTCCACTGTATGTGTCCCGGGTTCACTACGCCGTGAAGCCTGAAACGGTGGTGGAGTACCTCAATAAGAAATCAGGGCTAACCATGAGGGTCGAGCAGTTGTAATCTCGCCATGATGTCAGTTTTATTTTCTTTATGGTGAGGGCTGGAGGCCTGCGTTGCTCGATGGGTGAGGGTGCCGTGCTGACTGACCGTCTATCGACCTTCGTGAATGGAGAGTTCAATTAAGGTGAACGAATGAAGGTGAGGGAATGAATGAAGGTGTCAAGTTCAGGGGGTTCCTCGGACGCTTGACACGAGACACCGCGCAGTTGCGTCATAAGTCGCCATCTACACGTGTGCACTCAAAAAAAGTGTTTTTATATGTATGTTTGTTGCTATGGGGTTATTGTTTAGGTTTAGTACATTTCTCATTAAGCCAATAAAGATAGATAGATAGATAGAAAACACTTTATTGTACAACACAGAAAATAAGCTATTTTAAAAATTAATACATAAACTAAACACGGAAGTAAAATGGGAGGTCTTATCGCTATAAGCGATCTCTGCCAGACAACCTTGGGATGGCCTGGAATTATTTGTATGACATAGAACGGTGGCTTATTATCTGGATAAGTAATATACATATACAATCTCTTAATTTTAAAATTTTTAATAAAAATAACTATAACAATATCTTCATAAATTTAAACTATTGCCACACCTACTTTATATACCTAAGTATTTATACAACTTAGGTATATTGAAAAATAGAAAGATATTGATTGATTGGTTGAATAACATTATCATGATAGTAGGAGACTGCTGGGCATATGCCTCCTCTAACAATGCCACGACGAACAGTATGCAGTCGTTTGTCCATCAAGAGCACGCCTTCCTACTGCAACGTCTGGTTCATGGTCGTCTCTCGAGAACCATTATTCCCCAACAGTTGTCATTTCATCGAGCTATATACCCTGCCCATTGCTACTTTACCTTCCTAACTTTGAAAGCCATACCTATGATCTTGCTTATTTTACAGAACTCCTCATTTGAGAATCTATCTCGTAGTGAAACTCCGAGCACAGCTCTCTTTCATAGCTTGCTGAATGACTTTGAGGTTGTGTATGAGGTCAATAGTTCTCGTAATGACTATGTCTCAGAGCCGAAAATCATCATTGGCAATACGCACTGTTTATAGAATCCTCTTGGGTCTATCCTAGACAGCTTACCGGTCATGTTTGAAAAACTCTTGTTCATCACTTATTATTTTGTTTATCTGGTTTTAGGATGGTGCAGGCCTAAGAATATTTGGGATCCATATAATTAATTGCAGTATGGCCAATGTAGCGCAATTTGTACTAAACATTTTGAAGCAAGTACTAAGTCAGAAGCTTGGTGAGAGGATAAAGTTTCACGATACTTTAGAGAGTCTATATGAAGAGGTGCCCAAGGAATACTTGCCGCAAGACTATGGTGGAGATCTTCAAAGTATTGCAGAGATAAGTGGTAAGTCGGTGTTTTAAAATGCATAATTTAGTACCTACTTTTTCCGTGTTAGTTTTAACCTAAAATTAAACTATTTATATACAGTAGGTAGGTTTTTTTAGGTGGGTACCTAACTTAACAACAAAATCGGTAATTTTCACTAGAAACGGGATATTTACCAAGATTTTTGAGTTTGCAATGTTCCCGATATTTCGGAACAGTAAATAAATAATGGTAAATATCCCGTTTCTAGTGAAAATTATGTACATAACCATAATAGTTTCAAAAGTTATGTCCGTTAATGTGTTGGTGAAAACCTACCTTAAGATTTTGTTGAAAAGTTAGGTAGGTACTGTAATTAAATTGTTTAATTTTAGGTGGTAAGGAGCAAATATTATTTCGCATAATAACTGCGAGTCTTTCAACCAGGTCCTTGTAAATTTTGTGTGTCCCTGGTTCCCATAGATCTAAAGTCTGTACCCCCAAACGTATCAAATCTCTATCGAGATGTACATACATAATGACATCTGCTATGTCATTATGTATGTGCATCTTATGTATGTTTATTAAATAGGTATGAGAAAACATTGCTAATTTTAATGCATTAAAAAACTTCAATGTTACATTGTCTTTTGTTATTTCTAAGAAGGTCGACTGACGAAAATGCAACCATTTGAATAATTATAAAAGTTTTTAAAATTAACTATAATTACAATTGGGTAGCATTTGGTATGTATAATAATGTACTTCTCCTCGCGTCGTATTTATCAAGTTTATTTTTAATTCCAGATGAAATAGGAAAAGTAATAAGTAGTCAGAAAACAAGGGAGTTTTTGATCGATGCTTGTAAACAAACATCTGACGAGAGCAAGAGACCTAGAGACGCCTACGACGAAGAGTGCATGCACGGAACATTTAAGAAACTAGACTTGGATTAAGTAATTTTAAGACTTTACTTACACCAAAAGACCGTCATCTGGATATGCACCACCTCCTCGAACTTCGAGCTGATGATACCATAAACATTCGACCTGACGTGTGCACCGGTGGCGTAGTTGTTAACACATCTACAGGTCTAGCGCTTAACTGAGTCAGTCCCTGAGGTATGGGAGCGGTACGGGAGGGGTGTTTTCATCTCTCAAATTATCAGATTACATGTGGCATAATGTGACGAAAACACCCCGCCACTACCGCTCCCATACCTCAGGGACTGACTCAGTTAAGCGCTAGACCTGTAAAGAAGGGCATCTCGCTATAAACCAGGCGTCATCACGATCCAATAATGGCAGTATCTCTTGTTCTGAGAGGTCCACTTGACTGTTCGAAGCTTCTGAGTGAAGCTAGTCTACTTTGAGTGTCAGCGCATCGTGCAAGGCCTTGTTCGCGAAGACTCCTGCACGCACGGTGGCTCGCCAATACCAATATTCCACGCACGGAGTCACCTAAAGGACCTCGTACCAGAAATCCTCAGATAGATGTTTGGAAATGGATGGCCGACGATAGAGCGAATGTGCCCTGTGAAACCATCTAGTGCTAAGCTAGGTTCATATTGCTACTATTCATACTGGCTTAATATTGTTGTACTGAATTATTACTTTTTGACTTGGACATTTTTTCTGGCATTGTTGGTGTAAATGCTTTCATATTATTGTTTATGTAAGTTATCTATGCGTACATTTGATATGTTAATTAAGATTGTTGGTGGGTTATATATATGGTATAGGAATAACTAAATGTTTTTTTCGTACCTTTTCCTGTTGTTTGTTTCTAATCTACTTTTATTTCTTGTCATTTATTTAGTATCGTTTATTTAGATAACGAATATCTTTGTTATCTAATGTAAATAATATATAGTTAATATTAGTGTAAATTAATTTCATATAATTTCATTGTCAGCTTTCTTAAACTAAAATAGCATAACATGCGGTGTTTAATTAGAAATATTACTTATAGCTGATAATACACAATTTTGATTATGTATATTTCATCACATTCGCCCGACCCCTGGTTATGTTTCTCTTCATCTTAGGTCCTCGCTATTGCTCTAATTTTATCTAAAATTATATAGTTTTGGGTACAATTATGTAGTTTATTTTTTGTATAATTATTAATTATTTCGTTATTGCGCCTTTTTATAGTACTACGTAATTGAACGAGCGAGCAAACCGTCTCTGCTTTCAGTTCAATTTAAAATTTCCCCTATCAGTTTGTTTGTACTTCTTTCAACTAAACTTTTTTCCACTTATTCCTTTCTTTCTGGTTTGTTTGGTTTACTTTTTTCTAGACCTTTGTGCTCCAACGTCGGCCGCATCGTCACTTACCAATAGGTAAGATCGCGGTAAATCGAGGGTCTATCAAGATAGACGCTCGAAAAAAAAAACTTCTCTTCAGGTCGTATTTTACAACTGATCTGGACGAAACTTGATGAACAGGTTCTGCAATTTCATATATTTTTTTGTCTTTGGTGATTTTTGATTGCAGGGGTCATCATCTTCATCATTAATCAGCATCTTGCCGTCCAATATTGGAAATGGCATATATCCAATATTGGACGGAAAGATGCTCAATAAGTCAGTAATCAGTTGTAAAATAAGAACTGAAAAAAAGTATTTTTTTTAACTTTCTTTTTAACTTAAAGTATTAGACAAATTGAGCTGAAATTTGGCGTACCTGTCAAGTTTCGATGACAAAACAATATGATGGTGACAACGAGCTGATGTCATGATGGAGGCGGAAGGTGGACAACGGAACTCCTCGATAGATAATAGTAGACTGGCCGTGCTTAGGCTCATTTTGATCAGCACACGGTTACGATCACTAATTTTATAAAAACTTATTTAACTAAGCACTGTGACTTATATTATATGAGTTCAGCTGGTCTGTGACGCAATCGTCGTCGTTTTTCATTTGTTTGATTTAAAATACAGCAGGCGCCCAGTTCTGCTAAACGGCCACTATCTTTTTGCATATAATATTCTCTCAACAATCATAAAAAATAGAAGTAGAATATAGAAATAGTCTGTAGTTCTGTTATTCAATAGAATATTCATAAAAAAATCGTTAATCTTCTAAATTAATAGACCTTGCTAGCCTAGGCCGGCGAAGTAGTTAGGTACATATCTGTCGTGCTATGACAACGGGAATTTCTCTACGAATATAACCTGTCAATTCATATAATGAAAAACCTGTCAAATGCGAGTCGGACTTGCGCACGAAGGGTTCCGTACCATTATCTATAAAAACGGCAAAAAAATAATTTCTGTTGTATGGGAGCCCCCCGTAATAATTTATTTTTAAAGTGAATATATAACTAAACATTCTGTAAATATTTCAAGCGTCTAAATGTTGCCGTTATCAATATCGAGGAAAAACGAGCAAAAAAACAACGTTTGTTGTATGGGAGCCCCCTTAAATGTTTATTTATTCCGTTTTTTAGTATTATTTGTTATAGCAGCAACAGAAATACATCATCTGTGAAGTTTCAACTGTCTAACTATTATTAACTATTATTTGTCCAGCGTTTATTTGTAGCGAGGTAAGAATCTACTGCATACAACCAAATTAACTATAAATCTCTTTGCATAGTAAAGTTTTAGGGTTCCGTACCCAAAGGACCCAATTACTGAGGCTCGGCTGTCCGTCCGTCCGTCTGTCACCAGGCTGTATCTCATGAACCGTGATAGTTAGACAGTTGAAATTTTCTCAGATGATGTATTTCTGTTGCCGCTATAACAACAAATACTAAAAAACAGAATAAAATAAATATTTAAGGGGGCTCCCATACATCAAACGTGATTTCTCCAAATGTAGGTTAAGAGATACTCTGCGGGGTCGGTTTTTGGATGGGTGATCACTTTTTGAGTGCATTTTTTTTACAGACCTTGTTTTATTGCTGCTTTGTAGTTTATGGTACGGAACCCTTCGTGCGCGAGTCCGACTTGCACTTGGCCGGTTTTTTTGAATAAACTATGAGCTAAGTGCCAAATAGAGTCCAATGTATAAAATATTTTGGCGCCACCAGAAGTTCGTGAGGAGACAAGAGCCTAAAACCACATTTTTTTTATGAACTTTCTTATTCAGAAATACTTAATTATAATTTCTACTTTTTTAAATGCAGAACAAATTATTTTTAATATTGACCCTGTAAACTCCTTACTGCACTTTTCGATAACTCACTGTTTTAGAAGTCCCCTAAATGGCCCTGAAAAAAAAACTTAGCCTGTGTATCTAGACGAACTTGTGATCAATTTTCCTAATGCTTGTTTAGAATTGACTACACCGAATGTTTGTCAAATATTATCAAAATCAGCCGTTAAATGGCGCTGCAGCAAACTTCCCCCCTTTTTGGAGGAAATACCGCAGGATAACCGAGAGGAGACCTTGTGTAGGAGGCCGAAGACCAGGCAGGCAGATAACACGATGGACCGATGACATTAGAAACGTAGCTGGCCGCCAGTGACCAATTAACTTTTTTTTTTAACTTAAAGTATTTTTTTTTAAATCAGGTGTCGCATCCCTTTATTTTCTTCCAGCAGGCTCTGCTCAGAGTATCACGACTCCACTGGCGGCCAGCTACGTTTCTAATGTCATCGGTCCATCGTGTTATCTGCCTGCCTGGTCTTCGGCCTCCTACACAAGGTCTCCTCTCGGTTATCCTGCGGTATTTCCTCCAAAAAGGGGGGAAGTTTGCTGCAGCGCCATTTAACGGCTGATTTTGATAATATTTGACAAACATTCGGTGTAGTCAATTCTAAACAAGCATTAGGAAAATTGATCACAAGTTCGTCTAGATATACGGGCTAAGTTTTTTTTTCAGGGCCATTTAGGGGACTTCTAAAACAGTGAGTTATCGAAAAGTGCTGAAAGGAGTTTACAGGGTCAATATTAAAAATAATTTGTTCTGCATTTAAAAAAGTAGAAATTTTAATTAAGTTTTTCTGAATAAGAAAGTTCATAAAAAAATGTGCTTTTAGGCTCTTGTCTCCTCACGAACTTCTGGTGGCGCCAAAATATTTTATACATTGGACTCTATTTGGCACTTAGCTCATAGTTTATTCAAAAAAACCGGCCAAGTGCAAGTCGGACTCGCGCACGAAGGGTTCCGTACCATAAACTACAAAAACGGCAATAAAACAAGGTCTGTGAAAAAAATGCACTCAAAAAGTGATCACCCATCCAAAAACCGACCCCGCAGAGTATCTCTTAACCTACATTTGGAGAAATCACGTTTGTTGTATGGGAGCCCCCTTAAATATTTATTTTATTCTGTTTTTTAGTATTTGTTGTTATACCGGCAACAGAAATACATCATCTGAGAAAATTTCAACTGTGTAACTATCACGGTTCATGAGATACAGCCTGGTGACAGACGGATGGACGGACAGCCGAGCCTCAGTAATAGGGTCCTTTGGGTACGGAACCCTAAAACTTTACTATGCAAAGAGATTTATAGTTAATTTGGTTGTATGCAGTTGATTCTTACCTCGCTACAAATAAACGCTGGACAAATAATAGTCAATAATAGTTAGACAGTTGAAACTTCACAGATGATGTATTTCTGTTGCTGCTATAACAAATAATACTAAAAAATTGAATAAATCAACATTTAAGGGGGCTCCCATACAACAAACGTTGTTTTTTTGCTCATTTTTCCTCGATATTGATAACGGCAACATGTAGACGCTTGAAATATTTACAGAATATTTAGTTATATATTCACTTTAAAAATAAATTATTACGGGGGGCTCCCATACAACAGAAATTATTTTTTTGCCGTTTTTATAGATAATGGTACGGAACCCTTCGTGCGCAAGTCCAACTCGCATTTGACAGGTTTTTCATTATATGAATTGACAGGTTATATTCGTAGAGAAATTCCCGTTGTCATAGCACGACAGATATGTACCTAACTACATCGCGGGCCTAGGCTAGCAAGGTCTATTAATTTAGAATATTAACGATTTTTTATGAATATTCTATTGAATAACAGAACTACAGACTATTTCTATATTCAACTTCTATTTTTTATGATTGTTGAGAGAATATTATATGCAAAAAAGATAGTGGCCGTTTAGCAGAACAAGGCGCCTGCTGTATTTAAAATCAAACAAATGAAAAACGACGACGATTGCGTCACAGACCAGCTGAACTCATATAATATAAGTCACAGTGCTTAGTTAAATAAGTTTTTATAAAATTAGTGATCGTAACCGTGTGCTGATCAAAATGAGCCTAAGCACGGCCAGTCTACTATTATCTATCGAGGAGTTCCGTTGTCCACCTTCCGCCTCCATCATCACATCAGCTCGTTGTCACCATCATATTGTTTTGTCATCGAAACTTGACAGGTATGCCAAATTTCAACTCAATTGGTTTGCAGCTTTAAAATTCAGTTGCAATATTCCACCCAGACAAACATGTAATACATTTCCAGTAAAATTCAGTTGCAAGATTTCACCCGGATACCACCCAGATATACATACATACATTGCAAGTTAAATAATAAAAAGCTTGTATAAATAGTCGTAAATTGAGTTCATCAATAGCGCGAAAAAGAAAAAAAAGAAGATTATTTATTTATTTTTCTCCATGACACAACACACACATAAAACAAGAAAACAAAAACAAAAATCTACTAAGTAGGTTGGTACTACAAGAGTAAGAGTAAGGTGCGAGTATTTCTTTAACACCGGAAAGTACCTACTTATTAGAACAGACGCACCAATATGCTTCAGAATATAATTACCCACTAAATCCTGGAAACGATAGTTGAAAGCCTATAACAATTACATCTTGGAAATTGCAAAAGGAGCGAAGTCTTTTTCAGGAACTAACAATTTCTAAATGCACCTCTAATTTTTATTCACATAGTAGGAAATAAAAAGTTGTTTGTGAGTGACCGCAAAATTATTTTATCTCGAGCGATGTATGCTCAGTATTCTAATTTAGAATCCCTGCTGTAGAAATATTATTTTGCTCCCTTGTATCATAATCTATATCATGGAAACGTAACGTCGCGATAGACGGGCAACAAATAGTTACGCTATATCGATTATTTCATTCTTTTCATCATAGGATGTGCAGGCGCACGGTACCATCCCTACCTCATCAGTATACCCTCTATTTGTACTAAACGTTTCAGTCCTACCTTTATAATGCGAACAGCTAAGGAATGGAACAAGTTGCCGTCGTCTGTCTTTCCTGAAAACTAAAAATGGGTCTCTGTGAATGGGTGCCTTCTAGACCTTCATGATCTTCACTTAACAGCAGGTGAGATCGCAGTAAAACGAGGGGCTATAATAGTTAGTTAAAAATAAAAAGTTGCTCACCTTTTAAGCTTGTAAGCTCTGCGTTCGATCGAGTCCAAGGCAGCAAGCTGATGTTTGGCCGAGCCATCCCAAACATGCAGCAGTACTCCATACCAGCCCGAGATATTCGGTTTTTATTTTACGAGGACACACTCCCAAGAGTCTCTAGGCAGTATGTTATTTATAAGTACACACACATTCGATTTATCGCTTTCTCGTAGCGATCTGGCCAGCCAACTGATACCGTGTCCGTGGTGAGATCAATCTTACAAAGCCACTCTGACTATGATGATGATACGCCTTGTCAGGATAACAGAACCTTAGGAAGATAGGTACACTAGGTAATAGTAAGGTATCTATACACATACATACATAGATGGTACATAATCCTAATGACTATTACGATATTGGATGGAGAGTAAATGCTGGAAACCAAGTGAATGGAACACTTCACGCCTTTATGAGCAGTCGGAATTTGTCCAAAAAGGCACGACTAGCCGTGGATAGAGGGGTGCTAGTACCGACACTAATGTATGGTAGCGAAAGTTGGGTATGGCAGAAGAAACATGAAAGTAGAATAAATGCAGTAGAGATGAGAGCTTTGAGAAGAATGTGTGGTGTGACTTTGAGAGATAAGGAAATAATAATAAGATAAGGAGAATAAGGAATAGTGTGATAAGAGACAGTTGACAATTTTTTAATTTCACAACTTGTTCAATTAAAGAAGACGTAGTGACTGAGAAAGGTATGCTTAGATGGTTTGGGCATTTAAAAAGGATGGATGATAGTAGATTGACGAAACGGGTATATAAGATGAGCGTAAATGGGACAGTGGGAAGGGGAAGACCTCAGCAAACGTATTCTGACCAGATCGGAGACGTTCTTGAAAAAGGCCAGGTCAAGAGTACCCTTAACCGACGAGCATGTATGAAGAATGTGATGAGAGTGAATGAAGCAAAAGAGGTGTGTCAGGATCGTAGCAAGTGGAAATCCGTGGTATCTGCCTACTCCTCCGGGAAACAGGCGTGAGTTTATGTATGTATGTATGTACGTGTGGCCGAAATTGCTGGCGGTACAGATAGTTACAAAATCAATATTTATTCAAGTCAAACAATAGCGAGATTAATAACCGAAAGGTAAATAAAATTACAATTTATGCCATATGTAGGTATTTAGTTTGCTTTGTCTCATATACCTAAAATCTCATATGAATCACACGTGTAGTAATAATTATAATTTAATAAAATTGATTAGTGGTTTAAAATAAAGGTGGCTTACGTAAGTAATTATGTATTTTTTTCAATTAGTTTTTTTTTTTTTGAGAATATTTATAAGGTGATTTTTAACGGAATAAATCAAGTACAAAATTCAAATTAAAAATATGCATGCATACTACATTATAATTCCGAGGGATTACTATACCAGAAACACGATATAACAATATTTACTAAATAGAAAAAAAAATACTTTTTTTGCCTAGATTCGTATGCACAATTTTTATAAATGGTGCATATTATTGGATAAAAAATTAGATAAACAAAATGAATACAATAAAGCTGAGGCTTTACTGTAGGGGTTTTGTGAAATTATCTATATATTACGAGATATTCAATAAAACCAGCTTGTGCTAGCGGCGCAAGGTGTTTTTTATATGAAGATTTCCCCGGGGATTGGCGCAGTCTTAAACCCTAGTGCATCTAAGAGTCCGATCCTAAGGCACTAGAAAAGAAAACGGAGGAGTAATAATACAATTTGACCCCTGTCGTTGGACGCCAGGGCGCTCCGCTAAGGTAGCAGAACCGACTTCCTGCTACCTTGATGAAGGCGGCCCAAGAGCGTTCGTCATGGCATTCTATGGGGGAGGCCTCTCTAGTATTGGTATTCTACAGTCTGATAATGATGATTTTTCCAGAATGTATCCTTCCGGACAGCACCCCATCTTCCCCTACTCGATGCAAGAGAGGCAGGAGATCCTAGAGGAGACCGGGTTCAATGAGATACAACTACAGGCTGATGTCGATACTGTCTTAGACTGGTACCAAAACCAGCCTCATTTACCTGAAGATATTGTCCGTAAGTACATATATTCTTACATTAAAGTAATCTATATTCAAGCGAAAGCCACACTTATGGCCACGCAAATAAATTATAATTTAAAGTAAGCGGAATCAATACTTCAATAATGCACCATCAAAATTAACCAAAAACCACGGCTATACTGAAAAGTTTTCACACTTTTGAATCAATTAAAGTTCAGTTGAAGGAGGTGGTATAGTCTAGATAGCATGTATGCGAGAAACAAAATATCGTAACCCTTCGGCCGTCTACGCGATATTTTGTCCAGTCCATGGTCGCCCTAGAAAAAATACAAGCAGTAGGCTTTTACCTCCCATTATATATGCTCACTGTTTTCGGTATATCAATTTTCTGGGACCTTACATTTCAACACCATTCTAGAAATGATCAGGGTCATACTCATCACCATGAAGACATAGGCCTCCTCCATAGAATGCCCCGAAGAAGTTCCAGCATAACCTCCATTACGAACAGCCCTTAACTGTTGCACTGTCATCTGTCCATCAATTTTCAGGAGGGAAAAGTGGAATAAACCCGTCCATCCACCTACATAAAACATCATGGAAACATTTCTACTTCCTCATTATTACGTTGGCAATGATGCTAAATAGACATAACAACAAAAACTAACACAGTGAACTAAAATAATGTGATCTTCGTCGTCATTTTCCTTGCAGACAGGAATTTAGTAGAGATAATACTAATAGCAGCAAAAGGTTCCGTTGAAAAAGTGAAACGAAGGATCGATAACTTCTATAAATACAGAGGTCTAGCGCCCGAATTTATACACGACCGGATTGAATTACTGAAGGACCCAAACTTTACACTGTGGAGCTCTTTGTAAGTACTTGTACAATCAGGAAGGTTTACCCTTGGAACCCCGACTGCACATGCAATATCTCTACGGTAAGGCAGTAGACCTACAGCCTGAACCCCAAGTTCCTAGCGTCTAGATATTTTTATACTTCTAGAGCCCAGCGAATACCCTGATCTTGTTATTAACATAAGTTTACTATTTAATGTGTAACTTTCTTAGAAAATGATAATTTCAAAAAAGGTTTAATTCCCATTTCATACCAATTTTATCTGAGAATTTCTTTTGGAAAATTTATTTATTATTTTTGTTGAAAATTCTTTGTTACTTACTTACTTTTTTGTACTGTGTAAATTTGTATATGTGTAACTTTTCTGTTCGCTTTGACAAAACCTGGCGACAAAGAACAAGGAAGTGCACCATGAGTTAGTTAGTATGTTATCTAGACAGGAAGATATGTCATTGCTGATAAAAGTAAAGAGGACCATGTTTTTTTAAGATAATGATAAATTAAAAATATGTTTGTTTTCAGTTTACAAACACCGTTGCCAAAGCTATACAACGGAAAGAGAATTTCAATATTATTATTCACCAACCCAGACAGTAGCACTATTAATACACAGGATGTATTCCTCAGTATTCTTATGGTAAGAAATAAGAAACGATAGAAATAAGAACGAGTTGTTTTTTTTTAAAAATGCCCTTTGCAATTAAGCGGCTTAACAGATTATGGTAAAACATGTCTATGAACCATAGTTAGAAAACCTGCTTTCAAATAAAAAATCCGCATTCAAATCTGTTCACCCGTTTAAGAGCTACGGTGCCACAGACACAAACACATAGCGGTCAAACTTATAAAACCACTCTTTTCTCTCTTCTTCTATAGGTTACATTTCGGGGAATGTGCCCTGGAGCTACATGATCTGATCCCACCATTTCCTTTTCATAATATGGAAAGCAGGCGCATGGCTCGTTAACATCCTTACCTCATCAGTATACCCACCCGCAATTCGCACTTAGCGTTTCGGCTACCTTTGTAATGCGAACTGCTAAGGAATAGAACTCGTTACCGTCGTCTGTCTTTCTGGAAAACTATAATTAAAGTCTCTTTAAGGCCAGAGTAAAAAGCCCATCAACTTTCATAAAAAGAAAAACTACATTGAAATCAGAGCCGCCGTTACAGATAAATACACTATGGCTTCAAACATTTTTTTGACTCAATCCCTCTATTTAGTCGGGGGTTCAAAATAAAAAATGGCGTTTTATTTTGTTATGCCGATATATTATGTATACCTTATGTTTTACCTATTAAATAGATGGTGGATATCCGAGCCGTACATGACTTCATGCTTGGCGATATATGGATCTTGGATCTGAAACATTGTACGATAGGACATGCCATGAAGATGAATCCAATGATGTTACACAAAGCTGTCAAGATTTTTCGGGTATGTTACTTTTCCTACAATTTTTGGAGCTTTGGTATTAGATCCACTTACTTCAGACTTGACGAACAGAAAAAAAACATAGATTATTGACGATCTCTGTGGTGTGGCGGGCAAGTAGCCAGCTGAGATGCGAGAGGACGCTGGTTTGATTCCTGCTAAATGTTTGCATGATCTGCAAATATTTTTTCCGGGTGTCTGGTATAAATAGTAACATGGTGCTCGTAGTTCCTGATACTCAGACATAGGGTTTCCTAGTGTGGGATCTGCCCCCCTATTCCCTATCTTCGTCCGATGAAGTACTAGGCCACCATACAGATGTGTGCCACCAAGCAGCAATACAAGCATTGCTGTGTTGCTGGTTGAATGGTGAAATTGTGACACATGAGGCCTTTGAACGTTTGTCTCAGGGTTGTGGATGCAGTACAATGCCACGTAGGATGCTTCCTAGATGGACGTAGGTAACCGAGTGATGGTTATCCCGAAATTCAGTTTCCTCGGGAGAATAACGCGAGTAAACTGCAGGTGGCTTGGCTAGTAAAAAAGAAAAAGAAATGTTCAAAACACTCTATTAATATGGTTTTATGTTTTATCTGATTTTAGGACGGTGTAGTCTTAAAAGTATTTGGGTTTCACGTAATTAACTGCCGTATGGCCAATGTAATGCAATTTGCATTAAACTTTTTCAAGCAACTTCTTAGTGAGAAGGTTTTTGGGAGGATAAAGTTTCACGATACTTTAGAGAGTCTATATGAAGAGGTGCCCAAGGAATACTTGCCGAAAGACTATGGTGGAGATCTTCAGAGTATTGCAGACATCAGCAGTAAGTTTAAAAATTAAAACATTTACCCTTCGACCAAAGTTTATTTACGTCGATGCATTTACCCACTAGTAAATGGGAAAACTAGTTTTAACCTAATTTAACCATATATTTACAACTAGATAACAAAATCTTAAATTGGTCATTTGGTGAAGGAACAAGTTTCTCATAGATAACCTAGTCCACAGAAAAACCGTGTACTACGTAACCTAGTCGAACATGCTCTCACAAGAAAGCCATTCAAAAAGGCTCTTCGGATAGTCAGCGAAAGGACGATGTTGATTTATTTACGATTTCCATAGACTTAGAATTTTCGCTACGCTACGATTTCATTGACGAAATTCACAATGGAGACTGTAAAATATCTTAGCAAGTAGTTTTGTCTTTAAGTTCTGTTTTTCTTTGTCGACTGGTGTTTATTTAATGTAAAGACATTGTAAAAAGTTAGTAAAAAAAATGGTTTATCCTTGCGTGGTACGGATGCGTGGTACATGTTGTTTCGAGTACCTAGTCTAGATCGAAAATAATTTAATGTTGCAAATAGAACGTATATACAAAAAATCCTCAGATGTATTCAATATTATCCAAGTTTTAATTGCAGATAATATAGGGAAAGTTATAAGAAGTCAGGAAACAAGAGAATATTTGATCGAAGCCTGTAAACAAACATCTGACGAGAGCAAGAGACCTAGAGACGCCTACGACGAGGAGTGCATGCACGGAACATTTAAGAAACTAGACTTGGATTAATTCATTTTAAGATTTCGGTACACCAAAAATAACCAACCGGGCATGCCACCGTCTCCAGATGCGGAGCTTCAAGCTCGTCCTGAAGTGGGGACCGGTGGCGCAGTGGATTTCTGAATAAGATGCTATGTTAAATTTTTGACCTTCAGTAACAGAAATGGTTACAAACTTGATGTTAATACAGTAATTACTTGAGGATGTAATCTAAATAAATCATAGACTAGAAAGACGATTGGTGAAACTTTTTTCGATTGCATTATTTTTTGAAAATGGCCCTACTTAAACCCCTTTTTAGGTCCCTCCTTCGGCTACAGATAATGCTAAGCGTACATTTTGATACTATGCAGTAGGTAATCACATTACTTAAATTAATTATAGATAATTTATCGACTTCTACTGACTCGGCTAACGCTTTATTTCAGTAATAACACATTTCATAATAAACTTGTAGCCAGGACACATATTATACCAACAAATCTTATCAACAAGTCCGGGTTATAAACGGACTACAAACAAAACTCAATAATCATGGTAAATATCCCGTTTTTAGTGAAAAGTATGCACATAACCATGATAGTTTCAAAGTTATACTCACCAATATTCCACGCACAGAGTCACCTAAATGAACCCGTAACCAGACATCCTCAGATAGACGTGTTTGCGGATGGATGGCCGACCATAGAGCGAATGTGCCCTATGAAACCATCTAGTGTTAGTTTATATGAGTTTATTGATCATCCAGTCTTTACCAGCGCATTGGATAACATCATCAGCACACCGTTTATACGGTCTGCCAACATTCCTTTTGCCAAATGGTCCTGTCCATCGTGTAGTCTGTATGGTCCACCTTTAATTTAAGAGCTTTAATTTAAAGACTGGATGATCAATGCAAACGACAGAGAGTCGTGGCAGAAGATGGCGGAGACCTTTACCCAAGAAGGAATCCATTTCTCGTAACATATCTGTCAAATTAGATTATTACTAAACAGGTACTAACAACTAGAGATAAGTCAAATTACTAACAATCAATGTATGTAGGTAATTTTGAGTTTTGGCTATTTTTTTGAATATGTTTTTATATCTTCTTGTAGGTATTTAATATAAATAAGTACCTATTATTATTTCAATATTATTATGTGGTGGTGATCACAAAAATTGCAGCGCCCTAACGGGGCTCATAAACCTACTACATAACTAACAGTAGAAATAAGACCTTATACCACAGATAAAATAATACTAAACTAGTAAACAATATTGAAGTACATGTAAGCAATAAATAAATACAATACAATACAATACAATACATACTTAGGCTTAACGGCTGTTGTTGTAATTCTTTTTTTTTTTTGGCTTGTAGATTTTTTTTGTATTTCTATTGTTCCCTTAGATGCATTCTTAGTATTGTTTATTTAGCATGTAATTGAAGATGGTATATGCTATATAATGAATAAATATTTTGTTTGTATATTTTGTAAATACCTAACTATGCGTACCTTCTAATGTTTTTTTAAAATTAAATTTGTTCTTTTCTATATATTATGAATTAGATTTATTGAATTCTGTAATGTTATTATGTATCAGTATGAATAAATTGAATTGAATTGAGCCGTTCTAACAGGCTTTTTGTTTTTTTTACATTATATCTTTGTTTGACCACGATCTCACCTGTTGGTATAAGTGACGATGTGGTCGAAGATGGAGCACAAATGTCTAGAAGGCACTCAAGGCACCTATTCATTTTCCTTGCCTTAAAGATACCCAGATTATAGTTTTCAGGAAAGACAGACGACGGTAGTTTTTTCCACTCCTTAGCAGTTCGCATTATAGAGGTAGAACTGAAACGTTTAGTACGAATAGAGGCTATACTAATGAGGTAAAGGATGGTACCGAGCCGTGCCTCTGCTCGTCCTATGATGAAAAGGAGAAGGTGGGATATTATCTAAGCCCGTGCTTAGTTAGTGTATGGTATGCAAACACTGATTAAAGATTTTTAAGGTTATTTTTTTTTATACTACCTACTTGGTATGACGGATCAAGCAGATGGTCCACCTGATGTTAAGCTGTACCCTCTGCCTATGAACAGTGCATTATCACATAGGTCACTTCCACCTCGGACGCGCCCTATGTGGCATTGCACTGCGCCCGCCACCCTGAGACATAAAGTTTTAGGCTTAAATCTTATGCTAGTTTAACACATCATAACATAACAATTTACATAATAGTAGTAGTAGAGCTTTTTTGTGAAAGACTTCGTCCGGGGAAGTATAGTAATGATACGCTGTTTACAATATCTGATGCAAGTAATGTAAAACTACCGGCATGTTATTTTTATTTGTTATTATAAATTAAGTTTGTACTATTTAAGATTAGTGTTGTATGTATGATTAGCCCAACAATTCATGTTGAACTTCTTAGTTTGTGATTTTCATATAAGTGAATTTAATTATTATGGGAAATAAACATATCTTAAACCTGATATATAAATTAGGCCACACTGTAGTTACTAGGTAGGGTGGTAATCTGACCAGCCATCTAATGGTGTCCGTGGTTAGATCCATCAAACAAAGTAACCGCGGATAACAGAACCTTCAGAAGGTAAGTAGATAAACACAAAAAAAAATACAAAAAAAATGCTGGACAGTTCACACAACATTATCAAGCCCCAAGCTAAGCAGAGCTTGTGTTATGGGTACTAGATAACTGATATACTTAAATACAATACATTACATAGATACATATTTTTTATTAGACATATAAAATACCCAGAACACCCTGAACGTATATCTGCAGATCGTACAAATATTTGTTCCGAGGCGGGAATCGAAACCGCAAACTCCTGCGTCGCAGGTGAACCTTCGCCCGCCGCACCACAGAGGTCCTCTATAGAGGAGGAGTAGATAGGTTTTCACTAGACAGTAGTTAGGTAAGTTAGGTACCTATTTACCTAGTCTTCGTGACTATTACCTGCTATAAACATGCGGCCGAAGTCGCGAGCGAGACAGCTAGTCACAAAATATATCTTAAAATCTGCGTCATAAATAATAATATTCACAGTACCAACAACCTTTGTAAACAAACTATAAAAAAACCACTGTTTTGTTAGATTATGTTACCTTAAGTACAAGTATTTCGTTTGCTATGTCTCAGATATACTTATAAGCTCATGTGAAACACACGTGTATTAATAATTAATATTTAATAATATTATTTGTGGTTGAAACTAAAGGTAAATATTTTATTTTATTTATTTTTAAAATGAGTTATTCATAATTATCTTTCCAAACGATGACTTTGAATAAATAATTGACTTTGGGCTCCGTTGCACGGCGGGGGAGTGGCCTGAGAGGAGAATTGTGGGATTCATTAGTGAGCACCTATAGAAGCCGTGAAAAACATTCATGCCAAATAAGAAGTTTGCTAATTTAAGGCGGATGCTCTCGCTTCAGAAGCGATTTTTTTTTTGTGTTATTGCCCTTTTCTTCTCGTGAACACTTCTTCAGGTAGCGAAAGATGATTTCGCGAGAACTAGGAGACTTACTTAACACACATGTTTTAAAATGTTAAAAGTATCGCATAAATATCATCAGTTTAGCTACTATACCACATTTTCACAGTGTTATTTTTAGGGGTATCGCGAAATCTACTTTCGCTATCTGAAGAAGTGTTCATGAGCTGAAATGGGCTGGATTTTTACGAGGCATGTATGAAAAACATCGAAATTAAAAAGTCGTAGAATAAAAGAAAGAAAAGAAAGAAAAAATACCTATTTGATAAAAGTTATTTGCCATGATGTGTAAAATACCCTTCTCCCCAGGCTTATAGGGATATTATGATAAACCCTGTATACCTATAGCTCCATTTTTCGAAACTTGGTACGGTAAACAAAATAACAGGATAACATTAAACCTTGTGCATCTAAGACAAGCAGGAAGACTTCCAGCTACCTTGATGGTTCGTCATGGCGGAGGGGAGGCCTATCTAGCATTGGTCTTCTCCAGGCTGATGATGATGATGATGATGATGATGATTTTTCTAGCATGTATCCCGCTGGTCAGCACCCCATTTTCGCCTACTCGATGCAAGAGAGGCAGCAGATCTTAGAGGAGACTGGGTTCAATGAGAAACAACTACAGGCTGATGTCGATACTGTCTTGGACTGGTACCAAAAGCAGCCTCATTTACCTGAAGATGTTGTTCGTAAGTACCTACCTAGGTATATAGTTACTATTTTCAAGTGATAGCCATACTTACGGCTGCACAAAAGACTCACACACACACACAGACACACACACATTGGCTACATCATTTCGACACCATTCCTGAAATAACGGGCCCATCATCATAATAAAGGCTTCCTCCATACAAAGCTACGAAGAAGTTCCACTGCCACCTCCATCCACTGACTTCCTGTGACCATTACAATGTCATCGGTTCATCCACCTACAATAAACATCACTCTAACGAGATATTATGTTAAAATGTTGGAGTCGTTGCGGTACACGCTCACTCAATAACGGTAAAGTTTACAAAGTTGATATTAACACAGTAATTATTTGAGGCTGTAATCTTAATAAATCAAGAACCGAAACACGATTGGCAAACCTTTTCTAAATAGATATATTTTTCAAAATTGACATCCTAAAACCCGTATTAGCCTGCTTCGATTAGAGAAAATATTAAGCGTTAGAGAGATAGAAAGATAGAAAATACTTTATTGCACAACACAGAAATAAGCTAATTAAAAAATTAATATTAAACTAAACACGGAAGTACAATGGGCGGTCTTATCGCTATAAGCGATCTCTGCCAATGTTAATGTTAGCGTTAATGTTTATATTATTCAGTAGATAATCATACTTAGAATAAAAGAGAAGGATTTATTGTATGTGTTTTAAGCAAAACGAAGTTTAATCATTTATCGCTTACGTCAGTTACTTCCGAGCTAAAAAAAACTATACTTTATCTCTTTTCGGGTTCAAGTGAGTAATAGCGCTGTCTATTTCTTGCAGCTATTGTTTTCTTGCTAGACTCCACCCATTCGATAGTTTAACACGGAAACATTTTTACTTCCTTATTACAAAGTTGGAAGTGATGCTAAGTAGACATAAAAATTAAAATTAAAATTAACCGTAAACTGTATTAACCCTGATTTTTGTTGCCATTTTCCTTGCAGACAGGAATGTAGTAGAGATAGTTCTAATCGCAGCAAAAGGTTCCATTGAGAGCGTGAAACGAAGGATCGATAACTTCTATAAATACAGAGGTCTAGCGCCCGAATTTATACACGACAGGATTGAACTACTGAAGGACCCAAACTTTACACTGTGGAGCTCTTTGTAAGTACCTACTTGTACAATCAGGAAGGTTTACCCTTGGAACCCCGACTGCACATGCAATATCTCTACGGTAAGTAGGTACTTGTACAATCAGGAAGGTTTACCCTTGGAACCCCGACTGCACATGCAATATCTCTACGGTAAGTAGGTACTTGTACAATCAGGAAGGTTTACCCTTGGAAACCCGACTGCACATGCAATATCTCTACGGTAAGTAGGTACTTGTACAATCAGGAAGGTTTACCCTTGGAACCCCGACTGCACATGCAATATCTCTACGGTAAGTAGGTACTTGTACAATCAGGAAGGTTTACCCTTGGAACTCCGACTGCACATGCAATATCTCAACGGTAAGTAGGTACTTGTACAATCAGGAAGGTTTACCCTTGGAACCCCGACTGCACATGCAATATCTCTACGGTAAGTAGGTACTTGTACAATCAGGAAGGTTTACCCTTGGAACCCCGACTGCACATGCAATATCTCTACGGTAAGTAGGTACTTGTACAATCAGGAAGGTTTACCCTTGGAACCCCGACTGCACATGCAATATCTCTACGGTAAGTAGGTACTTGTACAATCAGGAAGGTTTACCCTTGGAACTCCGACTGCACATGCAATATCTCTACCTTAAGTAGGTACTTGTACAGTCAGGAAGGTTTACCCTTGGAACCCCGACTGCACATGCAATATCTCTACGGTAAGACATACAGCCTGAACCTAGTTCCTAGCGTCCTAGATATTTTTATACTCCTAGTAGCCCAGCGAACGAAGAACTCAAACTTTAGACTGTGGAGCTCTTTGTGAGTTGATAATCATTGTCTTCCTAGAATAAAAAACGGCTAAGTGCAGACGTCGCAAAGTGTAGACTAAAGTGTATGATTATTTTTTCTCCATTACTCTAAGACCCAAGTTCACGAACAAATAAATCGGTAGTTACCGTATAACCAATCGTCAAAGTGACAGATAACGTATGAAAACATCTGTCTAAAAGAGTTGTTTAAGCTAAACAGACGTTTAAAGTCTGACGTTTTATGTCTTGGTGAAAATGCGTCGAAATGTTTCAATCACATCCGAGATAGTTTTAATGAGAGAACCTGACAACAGTTGGGAACGTAGATTCTCGAGTGGCGACCACGAAGCAATGACTGACGCGGTCTATAGGAAGACCGGATGCGTATATTGAAAGTATACAAGAAGCCTCAAGTCTGCAAAGACAAGCAACTACACGGGCATAATGGTGTACACCACACGGATTATTTATTTATTTTATTTTAGGAAGACTAACAGCACAAAAAACATCATAAATATATATAATTATAGTATGGAGAAATCGAAGAGCGCCCCTAGCGCCCTAGCCCCAACCTTGAGAACCTCAAACCCCGTACAAACATCCATGAAGTGAACACCACACGGCCGTGTAAGTTGCCATAACTATTTTTAGGGTTCTGTAGGCAAATGGCAACAAACGGAACCCTTATGGATTCGTAATGTCTGTCTGTCTGTCAGTCCGTATGTCACAGTCACTTTTTTTCGAAACTATAAGAACTATGCTGTTGAAACTTGGTAAGTAGATGTATTATGTGAACCGCATAAAGATTTACGAAAAAAAAAAAGAAAAAAAAATTGGCGGTTCCCCATACTTAGAACTGAAACTCCATTTTTTTTCCATCCAAGCAATACGTGTGTGGTATATCTGGTTAGGTCTTTATAGGATAGGTAATGATATTGAGGTTTCTAATATATTTTTTTTCTAAACTGAATAGTTTGCGCGAGAAACACTTCCAAAGTGGTAAAATGTGTGTGTAACTTCTAAAATAAGAGAATATAAAACTAAAAAAAAAAAGATGTACATTACCATGTAAACTTCCACCGAAAATTGGTTTGAACGAGATCTAGTAAGTAGTTTTTTTTAGTACACTATTATTAAAAAACCGATCAAAGTTACAACTAAAAGAACTTTTATATTATTATTATTATTTATTTATTAAGAAACAAGTACAACACCATAACAGAAATCCAAAGCGATGTTGCATGCACACAATTATATAAAATAAAAAAATAAAAAACAACCAAGCTTAGAATAAGTAGGTAATACCACTATAATAGAATAGGTAGGTAGGTTTTTAGGTATTATGTTACTTGCTGCTACGGAACCCTTCATGGGCGAGTCCGACACGCACTTGGCCGTTTTTTTAGAAACTATACATGGTTATTACGCTCTTATCGTGTATATTTTCCAATAACGAGTGCTAAAATTTAATGCGAAAAACATACTACACTATAGTTTCCATTGCTGACTAATAGCTAGTAGATTATGTACTGAGGGAATAAAGCAGTGTCTTATGTCACGGGCGGCATATTGAACCCTGAGAGTCCTGAGTGAAGCGAGGGGTTCAAGCTGACCATGACGAAGACAGGCTTTATCCCAGAGGAGTATACTCTACTTTTCACACATTCTGCAAGACAATAAAAATTCACAGAAAATCACAGCACGAAGCACCGTCTTTTGTTTCACATTCTTTGAAATTGAATTCTGCTTATGGTGGTCAATTAGATTTTCAAACAAACCTCTTTACAATGCGATAAAAGCATTTTTTAACTTAGAGTTTTCCATGAGTTTCCACACGAATTTGACGTTCCAAATCCAAATCACTTTATTCCCTAGGGAGTTTCATACAACTTTATATCCCTTAAGAGATAATGCTTTGAGTTCTGCAATTGGGGCCAGTTCGATTTTCGAACAAACGTCTTTACAATACCATATGCGCATTTTTTCACTAAGAGTTTACCACTAGTTACCACGCGATTTTGACGTTCCAAATTCAAATCACTTTATTCCCTAGGGAGTTTTATACAACTTTATATCCTTATAGAGATAATGCTTTACGTTGCTACGTTGAGGTTGCATGATTATGTAATTGGACATTGTCGAAAAAGTGGTGTGAAAATAATATTTGCTTTCAGTTTACAAGCTCCGATGCCAAAGCTGTACAATGGAAAGAGAGTGACAGTAACATTATTCACTGACCCAGACTACAGCACTATTAATACACAGGATGTAATACTCAGTAGTCTAATGGTAAGAATCAATAGAGAAATAAGTTTTTTGTGAAAAATATATTTTTCAATAAAAGCTTTTATAAAATTAGTGATCGTAACCGTGTGCTGATCAAAATGAGCCTAAGCACGGCCACTTTTATCCATGGAAGAGTTCTGTTGTCCACCTTCCGTCTCCAACATCATATCAGCTCGCTGTCACCATAATATTGCATTGTCATTGGAACTTGACAGGTAAGCAAAATATCATCTCAATCGGCTGAGGATAACTGCTTTAAAATTCAGTTGCAAGATTCCACCCGGACGTACAAAGTTAAATAAAAGCTTATAATTTATAAAATTAGTGATCGTGCTGATCAAAATGAGCAATAGCGTGTGGCCGATGGACAGTTGTTGCAATAGCGTGTGGCCTATGGACAGTTGTTGCAATAGCGTGTGACCGATGAACAGTTGTTGCAATAGCGTGTGACCGATGGACAGTTGTTGCAATAGTGTGTGACCGATGGACAGTTGTTGCAATAGCGTGTGACCGATGGACAGTTGTTGCAATAGCGTGTGACCGATGAACAGTTGTTGCAATAGCGTGTGACCGATGGACAGTTGTTGCATTAGTGTGTGACCGATGGACAGTTGTTGCAATAGCGTGTGACCGATGGACAGTTGTTGCAATAGCGTGTGACCGATGAACAGTTGTTGCAATAGCGTGTGACCGATGGACAGTTGTTGCAATAGCGTGTGACCGATGAACAGTTGTTGCAATTTTGGTTAGAACATTAAAAAACACAATATGGAAGTTTTTCTTGAAGGCTTTAAGCAAAGAGTTTGTATAACTCTGTTTTGAGGTACACAATTACAAATGGCGGCTGGTTTCATAATGCCGAGATTTATATAATGTCTTTTACACAACACACAGATGGCAGATATCCGAACCTTGAATGACTGCATGATTGGCGATATATGGATCATCGACTTGAAACATGTTACGATAGGACATGCTATGAAGATGAATCCAATGATGTTACACAAATCTAACAAGATTATGCAGGTAAGTTATTTTTTAGCACACTTTCTCATAAAATGGCTCTAATTTCACCGCAATTAGGCACATAATGACACCTGTAATCTAACTGTGACTTTTTCATTGCTATTATTCACTAGTGAGTTATAGAGACAGTTGAACATTTACACGGAGTGTGTATTGCTGTTTTATTATTATTTTCTCCACAACTGTGTTGAAAAACGTCGTATGATAAACGTGTGTATTGATGATTACCGTCCTCGGCTCTTGTAAGACCCTCACCTAACGGCTCGAGTCTCAATGGCACCTAAGCGGTAATCACCAACATTACACACATGTACCATAACGTACTATTCCTACGTTTATAGTATAGATGACGTGGTATTAGATAGATAGATAGATAGATAGAAAATTATTTACTGCAGATAAAACAAAGAAGTACAAAGGCGAACTTAATGCTAGAAAGCATTCTCTTCCAGACAACGATTGACGACTTTGAGGTCAACGACTTGGTGGAAATAAATAAGTTTTTTGTGAAAAATATATTTTTCAATACAAGCTTTTATAAAATTAGTGATCTTAACCGTGTGCTGGTCAAAATGAGCCTAAACACGGCCAGTTTACTATTATCCCTACAGGAATTCCGCTGTCCAGTTTTCGTCTCCATCATCAGATCAGCTCGCTGTCACCATAATATTGCATTGTCAGGAGGATAACTGCTTTAAAATTCAGTTGCAATATTCCACCCGGATAAACGATTCCAGCCGGACAAACATACATACATTAAATAAAATAAATGCTTGTACAAACCATCGATAATTGGCGACCTCAGGTATTTAGTATTTGGGAGATAATTGGTGCGTAAATGGAATTTGTTATATTAATTTAAAGTCCTAAGACACTATGGTCGTCACAATACATATTTACAACTAGTTCACCGTAAGATGGCACTTTTAAATGGTCCATGGCAGGTGCCAACTTACGGTGAACGGTCCGGCTCGTTCACCGTAAGATGGCACCTGTAAATAGTCCATGGCAAGTGCCAACTTACGGTGAACGGTAAGGCTCGTTCACCGTAAGATGGCACCTGTAAATAGTCAATGAGTGCAGTAAATGAAATAAAATGAAATAAGAGTTGTCCTAGCTGCTAGCTTATTATGGAATGTGATATTATTGGAAAAAAGCGTTAGCCGAGTCAGTAGTGGGAAGCCATGGCGGTGATGAGCTCACCACTTGTCACGTCTATATTTCTTGATGGCGTAACCCATTGTGAAAAGAGGCCAATTGAGGCTCTGCCTACCCCTTTGGGGGAAAAGGCGTGAGTCTATGTATGTACTATGTAAAAGATGGAATACTTTTATCCCAAAATTAAATTTCCTCGGGAGAATGATGCGGGTATGCAGGAAAAAATAAATAAATTTTAAAACTTTCTAGTAACATAATTTTGTGTTTTTTCTGATTTTAGGACGGTTTGGGCTTAAGAATGTTTGGGATTCACGTTATTAACTGCCGTATGGGCAATGTAATGCAATTTGTATTAAACTTTTTCAAGCAACTTCTCAGTGAGAAGGTTTTTGGGAGGATAAAGTTTCACGATACTTTAGAGAGTCTATATGAAGAGGTGCCCAAAGAATACTTGCCGCAAGACTATGGCGGAGATCTTCAGAGTATTGCAGACATCAGTGGTGAGTGTTTTAAAATGCAAAATAAATACCCACTAGGACATGGGATAGCTAGTCATTATCATCATCATCATCAGCTTACAGAAGTCCACTGGATGACTTCCACTAGGCCACGTAGGCTTCTGCCATAGAATACCACGACGAACGGCCTTAAGAATGCGCCAACACCAGGCAGAAATCTTCATACAAAAACAACACCTCGCGCCGCTCGAAAAAGCAGTTTTTATTGAATATCTAGTAAAATATAGATAAATTTACAAAACCCAGAGGGTACAGTAAACCCTCGGCTTTTCTGGATTTCATTTATATATTTTTTAACCCAAAAATATACACCAATTTAATAAACAATCGAATCTAGCCAAAAGTTACAGGTAACTTTGTTTTTTGTTTTTATCGAGAAAATATTGTCCTGTCGTGTTTCTAGTACACGTTATTATAATGTAGTATCCAAGCATATTATTAATATGAATATCGTACTTGATTTAGTCAGTTAAAAATCAAATCTAAGAGTAGGAATTTTGCAGCATACCCCAAAGCTGCCTCCAACCACCACCTTCCTGCAACCTCTATGCCTACTGCCTTTAGTCCACCGAAAGGGCATTTCTTTTTTGCGTCGTCCGTTTTGTTGTCGTCTCTGGAGAACCATTCTTTCCCAAAGATTCATAATTTTACCAAAAATTTAACTATGTAGGTACATTAGCTACCTAACCTTATATTGATTAGTCTATGAGGAAAAAGTTTGTCTCCTTAAATTCTTCTTTAAATTAATGGCCTCTGCGGAAAGTATTCTCAATGAGGAGTTTTCCAAGTATCATTGTCAGCTTAGTTATTTCATCGTCAAGAGATGGCACTCGCGCAACTATTGGTAGGTATTTACCTGCTTTTTAGGGTTCTGTACCCAAAGGGTAAAACAGGACCCTATTACCAAGACTATTACCTATTATAAGATGCTGTCCGTCCGTCCGTCTGTCTGTCTGTCTGTCTGTCTGTCTGTCTGTATGTCTGTCTGTCTGTCCTTCCGTCACCAGGCTGTATTTCATATTTCATGAACTGTGATAGTTAGTTGAAATATTCACAGATGATGTATTTCTGTTGCCGCTATATTAAAAAATACTAATTAACAGAATAAAATAAGTATTTAAGGGGGCTCCCATACAACAAACGTGTTTTTTTGCCGTTTTTATAGATAATGGTACGGAACCCTTCATGCGCGAGTACGACTCGACTGGCCGGTTTTTAAATTGTATCATGGCAGTGGAGAACTTCGTTCAGTCAACGTAAATAGTTTTATATATACAAAATCCTGTAAAATTATGTAATATTCTTGTTTGTTTTGTGCAATAAAGAATATTATATTCTATCGGTAATCTTGTTTTGAAAAAGTTATATTTAACGAAAAACTTGTTTTGTATTACAGATCAAATGGGTAAAGTAATAAGAAGTCGGGAAACAACAGAATTGTTGATCGAAGCCTGTAAACAAATATCTGACGAGAGCAAGAGACCTAGAGACCACTACGACGAAGAGTGCATGCACGGAACATTTAAAAAACTAGACTTGGATTAATTCATTTTTAAGATTTTTATAAAAACCAATAATTAACAACCGGGCCTACACGCGACATACCATAATAATAAATAAATAATAAATTATTCCACGATGGTGCAACCCACTGTGAAAAGAGGCCTATTGTGGCTCTGCCTACCTCTTCGGGGAAAAAGGCGTGTGTCTATGTATGTATGTATGTAATACTTCACACAACATTATATAACCCCAAGCTAAGCAGGGCTTGTGTTATGGGTACCTACTAGATAACTGATATACTTAATAAAATATATAACATAGGTAGATATTTTTTATTATAGGTACATAGAAAATACCCAAAACACCCTGAATAAATATCTGCAGATCGTACAAATATTTGTTCCGAGGCGGGAATCGAACCCGCAACCTTCTGCGTCGCAGGCGAACCTTCGCCCGACACGCAACAGAGAATGAATGATAATTATGTTTGATGATCAAATGTGTGCTACATAAATAGTCTAGGAAACTGTAATTTTACCCGAAATGTCAATATGTAAATGTAAGTCAAACCGGCACCGTTTTACTAAAACATACTTGACAGTGACTGTGACAACTCGGAAGGAGTGTACCGTTGCAAAATATATTGAAATTAATCTTAATAAACTTGAAAATAACAAAAGCACAAGTCGTGTGGCGGCAAATATAAAGAAAAAATTTGTAGATTATGCACTAAGGAATAAAGCAGTCTTACGTCGCGGGCAGCATATTGAACGAGTGACTCTTAAGTTTTAAAGAGTCCTGATTGAAGCGAGGGGTTCAAGCTGCCCAAGACGAAGACGGGCTTTATCCCAGAGGAGCATTCTCTACTTTACACACATTCTGCGAGACAAAAATCACAGCACCAACCGTCTTTTGTTTCATATTCTTTGTTAAAGCACCTTCTTTTTTGAGTTCTGCTTATGGTGGCTATTTCTTGTTTCGAACAAACCTCTTTACAGTGCCATATGGGCATTTTAATACTTAGAGTTTTTCACGAGTTTCCACACGTATTTGACGTTCCAAATTCAAATCACTTTATTCCCTAGGGAGTTCATACAACTTTATGTCCCTTAAGAGATAATGCTTTACTTTACGTTGATGTTGCATGATATAATTGTGTACATTGGACATTGTCGAGCAGGTAGTGTGAAAAAGAGTGTTTTATTTTGTTAAATAAAACACACGGTTTATTATTTAGTAGAGTAGTCTTTTACTCACTACTCTTTGGTATTATTGGCGATATTATTTAGAGAATACTTAATAAAAAAGAAGTTATATTTGTGTCAACCCCCAATGTCACTGATTCAGAGCTGAGCCCGGGTAAATTACCTACCCATTAGGCTTGGGATCAGCTTCAGCCTGATACTGGGTTGGGTGGGTGTTTATATTTCAGATCAACGTTCACTATATTACAATTGGACTTCACTTAGGTAAGTTAGTCCAATTATCAATTTTATTTCACGTTGATCTGAAATATAAATTGACAATGTAGTTGTTCAGAGTTACGTGCCTAATGGGTATTGTTAGGCATAACCAGGTGTAAGTTATGTATTAATTTACAATATTGTTAAGTTTGCGTTATTAAAGCATGGAACTTAATGTTGTTTTGTTTATTAAAATGCAGCATATAATGGTTTAGCACTCTTGCTAGTTACTTTACAGGGTAATCTTGAAATTGTTAAGGTAACTATTAAGTACAACAGCTAATTATAATAACTGCGCTTAATACAAGTATAACAAAGCCCTGCGTTTTTACTGCTACGTAAGTAATAGTTTTCTATCTGATGAGATCTGTTTATCATAAATGACTGGGTTTTTTTCTTCTTTTTATTGATAACTTTAAGATAGTTGTTATAAGTTAGGTATGCTAGCATAAGTTAAAAGCAGACTGAACAAAACCATTACTATTGTTGTTTTCCTGGGTATATAGGCAAGTTATAAAACTTTGCAAAGGTCAGTGAGCTTACTGACCAGCCAGCTGATTTCCTGATAACATTAATGGACACAATCTGCTTTAAAAGCCGCTGAGGTGGCAGAGTGGCGAGTACTGTGTGATGTGAATTTACTTGTATCAATCCCATTCTCCACCAGAGTACATTCGATCCACCTGCTGATGGTCTGTTTCGATGCACGGTGGTGAGGATTATGAAGGCGAAAATATGTGTTTCCTCATTTCTGATGGCATCTGTGTTATGGATGTAATCTCAAAGTGAACTGGACGAACATATTTTAGGTTCTTGAACATAAAATGGCAGCTTGTATGTTTTTTTGTGCTTATGGATGTTTTAATTAGGTCACTAATCGCTATAGTGATGTTATGATTGGATACCGATAATGTTACTAAGTTTTATTAATGATAAGGTTTGTACGTGTTCAGTAGCAGTCGCCAACGATAGTAGGGTGACCAACTTTTTTGTGAGCATTTCAAGGCTCTGGGCAGAGTATTGTGGTAGTTTGTGTTACCTGGTGCATCCGAAGGTGAAAGTTCATGACGACGACGTAGGTGATCTTGAGCGACTTACTCCTGCTCCGACTAAGTTCGCGTCGTTTTCAGTGGAGCCGTTTTATTAAATAGGGGCTGCTGTACCACACCGCGAGCACCCAACAGGCCACGATCTAAATAAGGCGCGTACGAGACGTTACTACGAGCACGCATGCCAAGACCACAACCAGTATAAGCTGACCCTCCTTTTTACAACTACTCTGTACATCGTAGTCACAAACCACGTGTCTTAGTTTACTGGTGCCGATCGATCTGAATTCGGTGCACCGACCAGGGTAAGATGAACCTTCAGAATTAAGCCGTAAAACTGTTAAATTTTTGACCGATTCATCATTTGTATCATCCTCAGCTTGTAGAAGCCTGTTTTTTTAAATATTAGAATAGAAATAGAATTGTTATACTTATTATACTTATTATTATATTTATAGAATTAATATTATTGTGGATATTTTTTAATTTTTATTTTTATTTGTGAATTTTAGAAAATACATTTAATATGTTATGTGACTTACAATGTTATAAGGTTAATTAAATGAATATGAATTATAATACTACATTATAATTACAGAAATAATAACATACATAACCCAACTAATATAAGTAGGTATGTACAAATTTATTAAAAAAACGTATGAAACAATCGTGCTACCAGTAGACCGCTGCTAACGATCTAAAGATAGCTCAACTGATCCAAATCACTACCAAACGGAATCGTCCCTAAGATGCTAGCTGCATTACCACGCTGATTTGCCATCCCAAACATGGCAGCAGTACTCCATAGCAGCCCGGACTTGTGTAATTAAGCTACGGGATTTTGAAATACGTACACTGCTTTAAAAATAACCTTTTTTTAGCTAACATTGTGAACTGAGATCACCTAAAGCCGCCTCCGTCAACCGACTTCTTGCGACCTTTAAAACGCTTCAATCGATCTAGAAGGGGATTTCCTATAAACACTGCGTCATCCGATTAATTGTCGTCACTCAAGAAACCTTCTTCCCCAACGGTTATCAGTTCTGCGAGTCATTATGCCTGCCCGTTGCCACTACATCTTGCTAACTCTGACCGTCTCTCATTGGATCTCTTTACGTGTTCTACCCCTCTACAACGGGGAATGATCTGAAGAGCTTTTCGACCTTATCCCCGCATCGAGATTTTACCGGTTTTTTTGCCGGTGTCTATAAACGACGGTGACTACATTACCGGTTTTTTATCGGTGGGCCTTAAGCTAGTGTGCCTACTGGTTTCTTAAAAAAAACTCTGAGAGTTATGTCAGTGATCTTGGTTGGTTAGCCATTATAGGTCTTGTAAATTTGGTTTCGGGTTGAGTAAGCGTGGGTAACCCCACGTATGGAGCGTGGGTTGAGATCGTGTGATTATGTTATGTAGATGGGTGAGTTGTACCTTCAACGAATAGTTTATGAAATTAACCGACGTTAAACACGATCCCTACAGAAACATAAGTAATGCACAGAATTATTGTTTTCTGGAATGAAAACGTGTCACTTGACGCGTGAAATTCAAATTTTATTGTTTTTTTGCTAATCACAGCTCATCAACACATCTTGAGATAGCGAAACGTGATTTTGCTGAAACTATGATGCGTAAACGCATGTTTTGATTAAAAGTGTCTCATAAACATCATTAAAGTAGCTACGATAGTCAATAAACAAAAATATCACTGTAAAAATCATGTATGACATTCGTAGCTGAACTAATTGTAAAAAAGAGTCATTTATTCACAAAAAGCCGTATGTCCCTTCCTTTCAAAAATAAAAAAAAAACCATATTAACCATAACCATACCTCTGATTGGCCTAGAACCACTTCAACTTGCTAATTCTTAGAGCTATGCCAGTGTACTAAAGAATAGGCAAAGTTTTATTTTTATTTTTTATTCTACTTAGAATGACGGAACGAGCAGATGGCCCACCTGATGATAAGCGGTACCCTCGCCTATGAACAGTGCATTATCATAAAGGTCACGTCCACCTAGGACGCGCCCTATGTGGCATTGCACTGCGCCCGCTACCCTGAGACAAAGATGAATAGTCTCATGTGCCTGTAATTTCACCGGCAACCATACCCTTCAAACTGGAACACAGCAATGCGAGCACTACTGCTTTGCGGCAGAAATAGGTATGGTGGTAGTACTTCCCCGGACGAACTCTTTCACTAAAAAGCTCTACTACTACAAAAATGTGCTATTGGTAATTGATGCAACCGGCCCTCTTCTGACGTAAAATCCACTCCCGCGCACTGAGCTGCCAAATTTTTCAGCGAGCTTTCAGTATATTCTTATCCCTGTATCTGGACACACGTCTGATGGGTTTTTAATTTTATTTAACAGCTGACTTCGACGTGGTTATTTTATCTGTGCTATTTTTGGATGTCTGCCTCATCGTTTGTTCTTAATTTCGAGGTTGTGTGCGAACATTAGGTATTCAGGCGTAAAAATTTAGAAAAGCTATAAAATTGTGTATTTTACTCTCAGTGCGATGTGAGTAAGCAAAGCGTTTACTTCAGGTGGAACATTTCGCTTGAGGTGCGAAATTCTAATTTAATTGTGTTTTTAGCTCATGACAGCTCGTCAACACATCTTGGGATAGCGAAACCTGATTTTGCGGAAACTAGGAGACCTAACACGCATGTTTTGATTGATAGTGTCTCATATAAATCATTCGTTTAGAGCTACGAACGTAATTTAACAATTTTTACAGTGTATTTTTGTTTATTGCCATTCGTTGCTAAAATAATTATATTTATGAGACACTTTCGATCAAAACGTGTGTGGTAGGTCTCCTTGTTTCTGCAAAATCAGGTTTCGCTATCTCAAGATGTGTTGATGAGCTGTGATGAGCAAAAACACAATAAAATTTGAATTTCGAGCCTGAAGCTAAACGTTGTACCATAACTGGTTTATAATTAACGGTAGGTATTTCATCTCGGGTTTCGTTTCCAAGTGAATGTAAAAAAAATGCAATCAAAATTGAATATCAGCCCGAAATCGTAGTTAAATAATCGAGAATACGTGCAATTAAAAGTTAATTAAAACCTATACAAAAATAAATTAAATTTTCAAAACAAGATTTTGAATATCATCTCGGGCTCCTATTGCATCAGTTGGCAAGGGCCACTTGTTCAAGAACTGAACAAAACACGTCACGTTTTAAAACAAGTTCAGCTTTTGCTCGAAGGTTATTCCGGTGTATGGAAAGTTTTACACACTTTTGTCAATCAATCAATCAATCAATCAAATTGTTTATTTGCTTTAAATAGTGCTACAAGGATGCATGGAAGTAATAAGTAGGTACTAGTTGTACGTAGTACTTATTACTTCCATGCAAGGTTGTTATTTGACAGATTGACAATCCGTCAATACCATTCCGGGGATTTTAAATGATCGTGACTTTGTATCATTCTAGAACAAGTAATTATATTTGTAAAAATTAAAAATACCTCAACGCAATGAAACGGCTGCACCGATTTTGATCAAATTTAGCTAAGCATACTCTCGACAAATTCACCTTTCAAAAAAAAAAAAACAAATCGGTTCATCCGTTCGGGAGGTACGATGGGAAAGCCAGAAACACACATGCACACACACACACACACACTAACACAGACACGTCAAACTTATAACACCCCGTCGTTTTTGCGTCGGGGGTTAAAAATTACGATTTGCACGACTAATGTGTGCAAACGACTGTACATTAAGTGTTTGACTATTCTCCTGCTGTCGTTTCGTTGACCATATATAAAGGCACCATGAGCTGCATGAGCACCATGAGCTGCATGAGCACCATGAGCTGCATGAGCACCATGAGCTGCATGAGCACCGGAGAGCAAAGTCGTGAACTGACGGGAGCTCCATGTCACGACCATCGAGCGTGGTCGCGGTCGGCGCTCATGAAGAAGGACCTCTAAATGGTCAATCAAAAGTGCGTAGTCGTAATTTTTAATGATTTTGGGGTTATTGCGGCTTGGGAGGCAATGGCGGCGATGAGCTTACCACTTGTCACGCCTACCCTTTCGGGGAAAAAGGCGTGTGTCTATGTACGTATGTAGTGATATAGGCAGTACTTTTAGCGAATACTTACATGTTCGTAAACCACGTTTTTACAAGCTTTTATTCTTGCAATGTATGTTTTTCCGGGTGGAAACTTGCAACTGAATTTTAAAGCAGTTATCCTCAACTGATTGAGATGAAATTCGGCATAGATAGATAGATAGATAGATTGATAGAAAATTCTTTATTGCACAAGACAAAAAGCAGTACATAGGCGAACTTAATGCTAATCATACTTACCTGTCAAGTTCCTATGACGATATAATACCTATGATGGTGACAGCGAGCTGATCTGATGATGGAGACAGAAGGTGAACAACGGAACTCCTCGATGGATAATAGTAGACTGGCTGTGTTTAGGCTCATTTTGATCGGCACACGGTTACGATCACTGATTTTATAAAAGCTTGTTTTGAAAAATATATTTCTCACAAAAACTTATTTTTAACGACGTTTTCAACCCTGCCCTGGCGGTAACCTCTGCCTTTAACAACGCATTACCTCATAGATCATGTGCACCTATATAGGACGCACCCTATGTGGCATTGCACAGCGCCTACCACCGCGTCGCGAATTTAGGCTGGCCACTTACACTCGGAATTCCGTATTGGAATTTCGAAATGAAATATCGAACGCATACAGTCCATACTAACTAAGGATCCAGTCATCCCCTGGCCCTGACAATCTCCCTTGTTGTGTTCTTATAAAATCTGTAAAGATTTTAGCACCAGCCTTAGCTGAACTACTGAATAGATCTTTTAAATCAGGATACCTTCCTCAGGATTGGAAACATGCCATAGTCACTCCAATCTACAAAAAAGGGGATAAGAGTCAACCTGCAAATTTTCGCCCAATCAGTCTTACTAGCGTGGTAGTAAAAATTATGGAAATAATTATTTGTGATAAACTAACTTCATTTTTAAACCAAGAATCCATAATATCAGTAAAACAACATGGTTTTGTCATAAGAAGATCAACTGTTACAAACCTGCTGACTTGTGTCCATAGTTGGAGCAAAGAACTTGATAATAAGAACCCTATTGACATAGTATACCTTGACTTTGAACGCGCTTTTGATAAGGTTCCGCATCAACGTCTTCTACTAAAGCTGGAGCACTTTGGAATACGTGGGCCGCTACTCAAGTGGATTGAGAACTATCTTCTAGGCAGAACATTTCAAGTTCGTGTTGGCAATTGTCTGTCTCAGCAAAAACCTGTTGTAAGCGGTGTGCCACAGGGGTCTGTGCTCGCTCCCCACCTTTTTGGAATATTCATAACGGATCTAGCAGAACTCTTGGTCTCAGAGTGTGCCTTTTTTGCTGATGATGGAAAGTTCTTTGCCAACCCACTTATTAAATCAGGGCAGTTACAAGAAGATTTAATTCGCATACAAGACTGGACAAAGGATTGGATAATCAAACTAAACGCATCCAAATGCAACATTCTCCATTTAGGCAACAATAACCCCAGAGTCACTTACACACTGGATGGAAACATTTTGTCCCCAATCGGCCTTCAGCGAGATCTAGGGGTTAATATCTCATCTAATCTGAAGTGGGGAGAACACATTACTATCATAGTCAAGAAGGCGAATTCATTTCTGTATGTTATACGAAGGTCCTTTCTAGCAATGACTGTTGATGTTTTTCGCAAGATTTATAAAACATATATAAGGCCACTACTGGAGTACGGATTTCAGATATGGCACCCCTACTTCAAAAAAGACATAGACCTTCTTGAAAGTGTCCAAAGGAGGGCCACTAAGATACCGCAGGCTCTACGTCGAAAATCCTATGAGGACAGATTACTCACACTACGTCTCACTACTCTTGAGGATAGACGCCTTCGAGGAGATCTTATCGAAACTTACAAGATTATGACCCATCATTACAACCTGCCAAACTTTCATGACATTTTTATTAAAAAAGAAGATCTAAGATCCACACGTGGTCACCAGCTGAAGTTAAACCGTGATCCCGCCGTCTCACTTGCCGCTCATCACTTCTTCAGCAATAGAGTGGTTCACAATTGGAACGCGCTATCAGATGACGTCGTTACTGCTACTTCCGTCAATGCATTCAAAAATAAACTCGGCATCTGGCTTCGAACAAATAAATCAGTGCTCAAAAAAATCTACCATAACTAAGTGACAATATTTCGACTAAATTTTAAATTCTAATACTGTGACGTAGACACATCAGCGAAAGCTGCTCGTCTATAAATTAATAATAATAATAATAATACAAATCACACCCTAGTAAATTTCCGTACGGATTTTTTTTCGATTCGTATTTCCGCATGATGGCCTGTGCATTGCCTTGATAATCCGAATAAAAAAAACCCAAGGCCTTAAGGCTCTCCACATACACTGGGTTTTTTTTCATTCCGAACGCTCAGTCCATCATGCGGAATTACGAATCGAAAAAAAATCCGTATGGAAAATTACCTAGTGTGTGTGGTAGGTCCATAGATTTGTATGGACTAACTGCGTTCGATATTTCATTTCGAAATTCCGTTTCGGAATTCCAAAACGGAATTCCGAGTGTATGTGGCCGGCCTTAGACGACAATAATTTATCTGGAATTCCCGCCGGTACGACGATAAAGACGTCCATCGAATTCACGTCAAAAATCTCATACAAATTCACACACCCACATACAACATGATGACAAAAGAGGCTGTTCACCGCAACACACAATACGACTGCTCCATTTATGCCAATATCAGACATATCATTTCGTAATCTCACAAAAAACACAAAATTACACAAAAAAATATTAAGTCTCACAAAAACTTGAATTGACCGACAATTGACAGAATTGAGTTTTAAATCTTATACAATTGGCACACATTTGTAAGGATGAGTAACTTAATATAGGTTTTACTGTTAGAGTACAGTGAGGGGAAAAATTGGTTAGCCAGTCTCAGTCGCAAAATGTCCACTTCGCAAAATGTACACCGCACTTCTTCTCAATATGAACACTTCGCAAAACAGCACTCACAAATGCGCTGAAGAGACCGGACACCAGGTCAAAATCGGTCGCAGAGTGTCACACTGCACTTCAGAGACTGACTGAGAAGTATAATGTCACAATCAAATTGACGGAAAGCCATGGCCATTGTCTTGGAAATGACAGGGCTGACTCCCTAGCTAGGGAAGGGGCTAAACTTATCCCGACTCAAGCTGACATCAGCCTGCCGAAACCACCAACAGTGGAAATCAAAAACAAGCTAAGATTGCATTCAGAAATAGATCACCAAAAGCTATGGGAACGAAGGTCGGACTGTAAGCACACAAAACATATGCTCCCAAAACCTGACAAGAAAATGACGAATACACTGCTTAAAATGAAACGCGAGGACCTGCGTATGGTGGTGGGCATCATAACAGTTTAACAACATTTACATAACAAGTTCAAAATCGAGCCCAAAAGATGGCTAAGTAAGCAATATTTTCCCCAACCATACTACACTTCAGTGCAAAATAACACGCCAATCTGCCATTTTACCTTAATCCCTCAATTTCCTGCCATTTGGTCTTTCTATGGCCCAGCGGGTGTTACAGATACCTTGTCAATGGTTTTTTTAAATGCAACGGAATAATGTTTTTAGGTTATTTGGGCGTGAAGTCGTAAGATCATCGAACATGCTATTGATTAGAAGAAAAAAAACTAAGTACCTAATTAATTTTGCTAAAATGTATGACAGTGTGTTACAATATTTAATAGAGTTTGAAAACTTAATTTTACTAAAATGTATGACAGTGTGTTACAATATTTAATAGAGTTTGAAAACTTAATTAATTTTGCTAAAATGTATGACTGTGTGTTACAATATTTAATAGAGTTTGAAAACTTAATTTTACTAAAATGTATGACAGTGTGTTACAATATTTAATAGAGTTTGAAAACTTAATTAATTTTGCTAAAATGTATGACAGTGTGTTACAATATTTAATAGAGTTTGAAAACTTAATTTTGCTAAAATGTATGACAGTGTGTTACAATATTTAATAGAGTTTGAAAACTTAATTAATTTTGCTAAAATGTATGACAGTGTGTTACAATATTTAATAGAGTTTGAAAACTTAATTTTACTAAAATGTATGACAGTGTGTTACAATATTTAATAGAGTTTGAAAACTTAATTTTACTAAAATGTATGACAGTGTGTTACAATATTTAATAGAGTTTGAAAACTTAATTAATTTTGCTAAAATGTATGACAGTGTGTTACAATATTTAATAGAGTTTGAAAACTTAATTTTACTAAAATGTATGACAGTGTGTTACAATATTTAATAGAGTTTCAAAACTTAATTAATTTTGCTAAAATGTATGACAGTGTGTTACAATATTTAATAGAGTTTGAAAACTTAATTTTGCTAAAATGTATGACAGTGTGTTACAATATTTAATAGAGTTTGAAAACTTAATTTTGCTAAAATGTATGACAGTGTGTTACAATATTTAATAGAGTTTGAAAACTTAATTAATTTTGCTAAAATGTATGACAGTGTGTTACAATATTTAATAGAGTTTGAAAACTTAATTTTGCTAAAATGTATGACAGTGTGTTACAATATTTAATAGAGTTTGAAAACTTAATTTTGCTAAAATGTATGACAGTGTGTTACAATATTTAATAGAGTTTGAAAACTTAATTTTGCTAAAATGTATGACAGTGTGTTACAATATTTAATAGAGTTTGAAAACTTAATTTTGCTAAAATGTATGACAGTGTGTTACAATATTTAATAGAGTTTGAAAACTTAATTTTGCTAAAATGTATGACAGTGTGTTACAATATTTAATAGAGTTTGAAAACTTAATTTTACTAAAATGTATGACAGTGTGTTACAATATTTAATAGAGTTTGAAAACTTAATTTTGCTAAAATGTATGACAGTGTGTTACAATATTTAATAGAGTTTGAAAACTTAATTTTACTAAAATGTATGACAGTGTGTTACAATATTTAATAGAGTTTGAAAACTTAATTTTGCTAAAATGTATGACAGTGTGTTACAATATTTAATAGAGTTTGAAAACTTAATTTTGCTAAAATGTATGACAGTGTGTTACAATATTTAATAGAGTTTGAAAACTTAATTTTGCTAAAATGTATGACAGTGTGTTACAATATTTAATAGAGTTTGAAAACTTAATTTTGCTAAAATGTATGACAGTGTGTTACAATATTTAATAGATTTTGAAAACTTAATTTTGCTAAAATGTATGACAGTGTGTTACAATATTTAATAGAGTTTGAAAACTTAATTTTGCTAAAATGTATGACAGTGTGTTACAATATTTAATAGAGTTTGAAAACTTAATTTTACCAGCTATTATTTACCATTAATTTTGACACCTGACGTTAAGGTGGTTGATTTCGCTTGTGGCGCGAAATTAAAATTTGTTCGTGTTTTTTGCTCATCACAGCTCATCAACACTTCTTCAGATAGCGAAAACCAATTTGCCGGTAATTATGTGATCAATTTTTATTTTTTATTTATAGTGTCACATTAATTAATATCATTGTGGTTGCTTTTGTAACCCCCGACGCAAAAACGACGGAGTGTTATAAGTTTGACGTGTCTGTGTGTGTGTGTGTGTCTGTCTGTGGCAACGTAGCTCCCAAACGGATGAACCCAATTAGTTTTTTTTTTATTTGGTGGAAAGGTGAATTAGCCGTGAGTGTTCTTAGCTATGTTTGATCAAAATCGGTTCAGCCGTTTCATTGCGTTGAGGGTTTTTTTAATTTTTACAAAATTAATTGCTTGTCATGTCATATTAATGAATTTTACCATAATATGGGCAGAGTATTTAAAAACGGAAAAAAAGTTATTAACTCACGTACTGAGACATACAAAAATAAAAGTCTCATGTGCCTGTTATTTCCCCGGCACCTTCAAACCGGAACACAACAATGCGAGCACTACTGCGTTGCGGCAGAAATAGATATGGAGGTAGTACTTCCCCGGACGAACGCTTACAGAAAAAAGCTCTACTACTACTAAAAATGAATACTACATTACTTTGACGTCTTTGAAATTAAATTAATTATTTGCGTACCAAAGGCCGCTGTAAACTACTTAAGTGTGTAAAATAACATGTATTGAAGTGCAGTCAAATTCAATATAATTTGCAATGAAAACAGCCCCTATTCCCACATAAATTAAGTAATTTGAGTCCATTAGAGTAATTTCTTGTAATTCACGTTGCGCAGTGCGTTGGTTTGCGGACATTACTTACAAACCAATGAATATTGGCTATATCGCGAGCCGTGAGAAACTCTATTTCGCAAGGGTTGACTTTCTTATTCAAAACTACAATTTGCCTGCAGCTCCGCCCGCGTTTAAGGCAGGGCATGCCACAAAATTCCTAATTGTAGATTTGATTTTTAACTAAATTAAGTACAATATTTAAATTATAAATTCATGTGGCATGGATACAGTATAATTCCGAGGGATCACTGTACCAGAAACACGAAACTTTCTAGATAGAAGAAAAAAGTTACCTGCTGCTAAATAAATATATGGTTATTGTTCGTATCATTCAGATACACGTCTGCTGTTTTTTGTTGTTCTCTTGGTTGGAAAACGGCTCTAACGGAAGACCAGCGCAGGTTATTAACAACCTGTACCTACTATTATGCTGAGTTAGAGACTTTTTTGTAGCAGCTTATCTAACTATGCATTTTCATGTTTTATTTTGTTTATATCTGTGTTGTAACAAATAAAAATAATTATATTCTATTCTATTCTAACTTTTGGCTAGATTCGATTGTTTATTGTTTATTTATCAAAATGGTGCATATTATTGGGTAAACAAATTAGATAAAAATCAATACGACAAAGCCGAGGGTTTACGTAGAATTATACGAGATATTCAATAAAAATGGCTTTTTTGAGCGGTGCATGGCATTTTTTTTTGTATGAAGATTTCTGCCTGGGGTTGGTGCAGCCTTAACTCAGGACACTCAGGTACACGTATGTACTAGCTAGACACATAAACTTACATCGAGACGCCGCAGGCGGACACTAATATTTAATAAGTTAATATTTCGAGACCGGCGGTAACCCATCCAAGTATTTATTGCCTCTACTAATCATTGCTTAAATTCCGTTTGGGTCAAAAATGCTGGACAGTTCACACAACATTATCTAGCCCCAAGCTAAGGAGAGCTTGTGTTATGGGTTAACCTATGGGTATACCTACTACATAGATAGATAAAAATTCAAGTGGAAAATTCCCAGAACACCCTGAACAAATATCTGCAGATCGTACAAATATTTATTTCTGAGGCGGGAATCGAACCCGCATCTTCCTGCGTCACTGTCGAACCTGCGCCCTCCGCGCCCCAGAGGTCTTCATAGTATCGCCCTAACTATAAAATAATCAATTTTTTAATACTTAAAGCTGCCTAAGTAAATACTGATCACTATAAATTAATTGTAGGAAATTCTCAAGAATCTTAAAAACATCTGGGGATATCTTCCATGGGTATTAACTAGTGTCCAATACTACTTCACACATGTTCTACCATGATAAAGTGGCCTATAGCTCAATCAAGGTCATAATCTATCTGTATAGCAAATTTCATCGAAATCGGTTAAGCTGTTTTGGCGTGATCCAAACATCCAAACATCGTAATTTTGACATTTATGATACTAGTGGGATAGTAGTTGGAAATAAATATTAAAGGAAAAAACTTGTATCAATTACATACTAACATACAATCACAAACACAATACTTTGGCAAACAAAATGCCTACAAAAAACTACGACAATTTTGTCTAAAAAAAAATACAACAGACATAGAAATCTATGGACAGAGCAATGAATATCACATTACAGCACACAGATCTTGTGAATAGGCCACCGGAAGTGACAAATAGCGACAATGTCAAACAGTTTAACTATTGCAGTCTAATAATAGTCTCATGAAAGTATTATAAGGATTCTGTAACCACATCTTGCGTGTAGATGTAGGCGTTTATAGAACTGGCACGGCTATTTCGTGCTCATATTATAACATACCCGGACTTGTTTGCAAGACTCGTTGATATAAGATTTGTCCTGGCTGCTAGCTCAATAAGGAATGTGTTATTACTGAAAGAAAGCGTTAGCAGAGTCAGTCGTGGGAAGCAATGGCAGCGATGCGCTCACCACTTGTCAGGTCTATTTCCCACGATGGTATAACCCACGTGAAAAAAGACCCATTTGAGGCTCAGTCAATCCTTTCGGGGGAAAAGGCGTGTGTCTATGTACCTATGGATGTATGTGTTATGACTTTTACATTTTATGAACGATAGGAGAATCACCAATAAAACCAAAATTAGACTCATCTCATCGCCTAGTCTTTTCTATATTGCTGTACGGTGCAGAAGCCTGGACTCTCAAAGCGAAGGATCACAGACGTGTAGACGCTTCCGAAATGTGGCGTAGGAGACGGATGCTGCAAATCCCCTGGAGAGCCCGTAGGACGAACGTGTCAATATTCAAGGAACTCAAGCCAACTACTATGCTTTCCTCCATGTGCCTCCAGCGAGTGCTTGAGTATTTTGGTCATATAGCACGGAAAGGTAGTGACAACGTAGAGAAGTACCGGGTTCCGTACAAGGGTAAAATGGGACCCTATGGTAGGGTAAGGGTAAAATGGGACTAAGACTCCGCTGTTCGTCCGTCTGTCACCAGGCTTTATCTCATGAACCGTGATAGTTAGACAGTTGAAATTTTCACAGATGATGTATTTCTGTTGCTGCTATAACAACAAATACTAAAAAAAGATTAAAATAAATATTTGAGGGGGCTCCCATACAACAGACAAGTTTTTTTTCCGTTTTTATAGATATGGTTTTATGGTACGGAACCCTTCGTGCACGAGTCCGACTAGCACTTGGTCGGTTTTTTGTTACCAGGGCACTAAATTAGCTGTTGGAGTAATTAACAAATGTCATTAAACTTTTTCTCGTCTCTTGGAGGTGTTGCAATATCAGATAAAGTAAAAAGAGTTTTTATTCGGTAAATAAATACATGTCTTGTCTATTTCATCTCAACTCTACGGCATTACACGGATGAATGATTACGTTGTGAAGTGGTGATGGTGAATGAATGAGGTACAAAAATTGACCCGCTCGCATTGTGTGCGCGAATGTACAAAGACCCCCAACTGAGCTTTTGCTACAACTAAACCAAATAAAGGGCAAGCGCTAGTGAGTAGACGATGCAGGGTTCTGTATCTCTCTATGGCTACGAGTAGATACAAATAGGTACAAATTTTATTCATTTTAATATTTTCTCTTATCGAATCTAAGTACCGCTCGTACTACTCCTAAAACGGGTTTTAGGAGTAGTACGAGCGGCGACCGTATGATCTACTTCGTCATTTGATACAAAGATAAGACACCATAGCACATGATTATAAAAGTGACGCTTAGTTTATAAAAGTATGGGAAAAAAATTAGAATTGGCCGAAAGTACAAAAAAAGCTACCACTTCCGGTGATATTTTTAATGGTATTTACGTCATTTGATACAGATATGAGACATGTGGCATCAATGTGCCATGTGTCTTATCTTTGTATCAAATGACGAAGTAGATCATATGGTCACCGCTCGTACTAGAAGGGCAATTTCAAAAATGAAGCTATTTTGAAAAGTTTCTCCAATCGTGTTTCTTGTCCATGATTTATTTAGATTACATCCTCAAGTAACAACTGCAAGTTTGTAACCTTTACTGAGTGAGCTTGTAACGAAACGACTCCAAAATTTTAACATAGCTTCTGAGTGAATAGGTGCCTTCTAGACCTTCGTGCTCCATCGTCGGCCGCATCGTCACTTACCAACAGGAGAGATCGCGGTCCATCGAGGCTATATAATAGTAATAAAAAAAAGGATCCATGAAAAGTATTTCGTCTCATCGATCTTCATGACACGTATCACGGATCCGACAAAAAACACACTATTTAATATTATTGTTACGCTTACGGAACCCTACTTTCAAAACTCAACACTGGCTCATTAGAGCATGTTGTGGTTATTACATTTTTCATAATAACATGCTGCAACAAAATAAGTAAATATCAGGGGTCATAATGAACTAGGGAACGATTATTGTATTTAATATTTCGCTATTCTTTAGGCTTTTAGTTGAACGGATTTTCGATGGTAATTACTAGTGGTTATGAGCTTAGAGGACTAATGGTAGTTATACAAGGTTTAGTTACAGTTAGTTTAAAAACATATTTTTTTAGAAATAGATAGATAGATAACTCTTTATTGTCCTCACTTTAAAATAATAAAATAACAACATACTTATTATTATCTTACAAACCGTGAACTACGGTAGTACAATAGGCGGCCTTATCGCTAAAGACGATCTCTTCCAGGCAACCTTTGCATGGACATGAATGTAAAGAACGTGAGGGGAGGTGAAGTTGCAATACAAATATAATAAAATAAATACAATATACTTAGTAGAATTAAGAGGAAAGAGTAAACGCATTAAAATAACGAACGACCGAAAACGTTGAGTAACGAAGTAAAATCTACCGTAATATTTTTGTGAGCTTTTTATATGTGATGGTGTCCGACGGCTTACAGTAAACACTCCGTCTCCTCCCGTGGATTTCGTAGAAGTCTAATAAGAGACTAACCAGACTATCCTCTTGCAGTGGGCGTATATCGGCTGATGATAACTATGATGATGGGGTTAATAGTTATGTACAGTAAATAATGACAAGATAGATTAATTTACAGAGCGAGCGAAGTGATCTAATCGTCCTTGTATGACAAGATATAATATATATGAATATATATAATAATATAAATATGATAAGCGTGCAACAAATGACAAAATTGGTTTTCATCTATCCGGATGTATATGTATGTGTGTATGTTGGTACTCGTGTACAGGTCGTATTTTTCAACGAATCTTTACGATATAATCAAGTTTCGTAAAGATTTGTGTAAAATACGACGGGTTCTCAAAGAACATTGGCAACTCCCCATACATTGTTTGTTTGTTTTTTTTTTGTTTTTCTTTTGGCTAACGAACGTACAGTTCTTATACTATTGGTTATTGATAATATATGATAAGATAATGAAAAAGCTAATTTTATTTCTAGCTTAGAAGTTGAGGGAAAGTAATGAAGCTTGTTGCGTTTTGTATCATGCAAATGCAATGAGTTAATTTATCTAACTATTTAGAAAAACAACTTTTGCTTTGCAATTTCTAAAAATACACAAGGTCTTTGTAAATTTTTGACAAAACACAACATTAAGAACCGTACCTACTAATTACTTCCATGAAGTAATGAAGTTCCATGGTTCATTTATTTTTGACCTTGGGTCAGCGGTTGCCCACCTCCTTTAAAAGACACTCACGGTACCGATCACTAATTTAAACAAAAGAAAAGCTTGTATTGAAAAAGATATTTATCAACCAAATAATATTATTTGTATATATTGGTAACGTAAGCATTTATATTGAAAGGGTAAAACCAGATATAATAAAATATGATAGGATACTGATTAATAACGCAAACATCAAACAATATTATCAAACACGTGCCCAGTCTCAGGGTGTAGTGCCCACGTGTTGATAAGTAGGTACCTATGTTTTAATAATTGATACCTAGTAGTGAGAAAGTTCATCAAATAAAGCCGAGCCGTGTTTGTTGCCTAACTCTTCTAGGTTTGGTCAGGTTGGAACAGGAATCAATTTACTTTAGAAGGCGATTCAAAATGAATCTTGTGATATCAATGAATAAAATAAATAACCATGTCAGAGGCCCTCGGGCGGCTTGACAAACTCCGACACCAGAAGGCCAGCACTACCTCATACGAAACGAAAACGAATGAATAAAATATTTTTGACTTTGACTTTATTTTATTTTGACAGAGTTTACGTATTTATGCCACTTGGGGTGGAATCTCTGGGTACCAAGGCCCTTCGTGTTTTCAATATTCTTTCAAGTCGTCAGCTCGTGACCCGGGAGCTTGCTCATATCTGTCTACAGACCCATTGGTATTGGCATTCAGTATGGGGATTGCAACCAATATCTTACGGACCTTTCCGTCTGGTAGTGATCAGATGTTATGGAACGGTCTATACATAGCTCAACCATCGTTTTGAAATGTCCTAACAAAGTGGCCACTGATTCCACTATATCATAAATGTAAATGTTATGATATTTGGATGTTTATAACTCAATCAAGCCGAAACGGCTGTAACTATTTAAAAAAAAATTGGTACACAGATAGATTACGACCTGCATTGAACTATATGCTACTTTTTATCCTGTTAAAACGCGAGCAAAGCCGGGGCTGACATTAGTATTATATTATAAAGATTAAAGCCCCTGCCCCTGATGGATCGGAAGAAATCTAGGCTGCATTCTTTGTATGGTACAATAATGGCCTATAATCCATGTAATTCATCAGGTGTTTTTCGTAATTCCCCTGCAATCGTGATAGATGGCTAGATAAGCATCCCCATTGTACATTATTACGATGTAATACATTAATGTGGATAATATGAGCTATCATTTAATATGAGAATGATCGTGAAACGAACTCTAATAAGCTTTAGATAAGGAAGTAATTGCGGTGATAAGGGCTATCGAGAATCAATTATTTTGGGGGTTATTGACAATCGACCAAATGTTTATTTTTTATATTTTCAACATTGGTAGACCTTTGTTTGACCACGATCTTATTAGTTGGTAAGAGACGATGTGGCCGAAGATGGAGCACAAATGTCTAGAAGGCACCTTTTCACTCGAGCCTTGAAGAGACCCAGATTATAGTTTTCAGGAAAGACAAACGACGGTAGTTTGCCTATTCCACTCCTTAGCAGTTCGTATTATACGGTTTCGTATCAACAAAATTAACAATTGTAAATTCATCAATCTATACCTATATAAGAGCTTATCCTTACTGACTGACTTATTGATTCACGATGCCGAGCCGACACCGCTGGACCTAGAAAACTGAGACTTGGAGCGTAGGTTCCTTTTTTTGCAAAACCACCCACTGCGAAGGGATTTTTGATGAATTCAACCAATATGAGGGTGAAAAGGGGTGAAAATCATTCTATGAAAAATAGTATTTCTTGAACTCGTCCGTCTGTCTGTCTGTTTGTATCTTTGCCGTGCATCACGCCGAAACCACAGAATGAATTCAAATAAAGTAGGCACGATTTGAGTTCATACTATGAGGTAGGACATTGAATACATTTTATCCCGAAATTCAGCATGGTTTCCTTGGGAGAGGGGATTAAAGTCAAAATGTGTTGTGTGTTGTAATTCATTAACGCGTAGTCCAGTTTTATTTATTCTTTTTTTGTTAGAAAGAAGATACTTTATAGATTGTCCAGTAAATATTTCAAGATCATTTGTTTTTTAGTTTAGAAGTTACAGACATCACAACCCTCAGTGTTAAAGTCCATATAACTTGAAACCCGGAACGTACAGGAAACTTTGAACGCACGGCTCATATTAAGCTGGCGAGTTTACTTTACCGTATAGGCTTATTGTCAAAATGAGCCCTCCAAAGGAGTCAGATATTGCCAAACGACTTTTATACACAGTATGAACGTACAAAATAAACCTAGAATGTATAGAAACCTTCGAATACTCATCCGAAAGAGAAACTCATCTAAATCTAGCGTAAGATATGTAGAGCATTTTGTAGTATACGCTGAGTAGGTCGCCATATTGTTAAAGTCAGTATCGCCACCATCATTCATTAATTTCATGTCAATGACTCAATCTATATTGATTTTGCCCAATAAGGGGCCACCTCCGCAGCCGCTCTGTCGCCTTGTTGAGTTCCTCCTGCGTGCAGGAGAGCGAGCATAGCGGGCAGTACAGCAAGCGGCATGGTCTGTGTGTGGGCTCCGCACTCGCACTGCACATGAGTTGCGTTGATTATACCCCATTTGGCCAGGTTGTTTCTGCAGCGGCCAACTTGGATGCGGAGTCTATTAAGTGATTTTCACTAGAAACGGGATATTTACGATGATTTTTGAGTTTTATATGTTCCCGATATTAGAATCAGAATCAGAATCAGAATCAGAATATTTATTATTAAAAATGATGACACTAACAATAGACTCATATAGTGAATTTACCAATAGGTACTAAGGTCAGTTCAACAATCTTTAACTCGTCATTATTAAAAATATACATATCACACACAATTTTCATTTTTTTTTTGTCAGCTATTCTAATCTACTTAAATTATCACTTGTAGATAAATGTTAAAAATCTGTAATTAAATAAAAATCTGCATTATACATTATAATATTATTTATATAAAAAAAAAAAAAAAAAAAAAAAAAAAAAAAAACACGCTGTATATTCGTATATGATATTTCGGCACAGTTGCATGCGCCATGATCACGGGAGAACTGACTAAAGTGTTTGCGAGTAGATGTTATTGGCAGATATATCGATCTACCCTCTTTCTCACTCTTTTATTACGAACGATACCACTACCATCGGTTTCATTGTCACAATTCACACCAACTCGACACACAACACTAACGGTGTCCGGACGCGTAGCAGGTACCACACTTTTTTGATTCTTACACATTCTTACCACAGGCTTCCATACTCCAGATAATTGAAAACCATCTTCTCTATTGAAGTTTCTGTACTTAGTAATCTCAATTGCCTCTTGTACCATTCTCGGTATGTAATGTCGCTCTGTCGAGATTACCTGCGGACTATTAAGTGACTTCCACATCGGCCACTGCAGTTCGTGTCCAGGAGGAAGTTGTTCTGCCGAGTTACCTTATAAAGTCCAGTAGAGGGGGGTTGTTTGCAATTCCACAATTCGCACCTGCCTTCTGTCGCAATCTTAAACGAACGCCACCATGAACGCATCATTTAGAAAGCTGCTACCTACTCCATACACCACGAGGCACAAGGGCCGATGCTCTTACTTTGCGTGTCACTTTGCCTGTCCGAAGTAGGTGCAATGCACCTATTATCAAACCTCAAATTAGTTCGCTCTCGGCCGTCTTCGCAATAGCACGTCGGATACCTGATTGCGCCATAGAAAATTCTTCGAAATCAGCTAGCCTAAGTAGGTGCAAAATAAAACGGGACGCTTGGTTTCATACAAAACGTGTTTGCGATGTCTATCTTGATAAATACTGTTACTGTTACTGTCAGCCTGAACCATCCTATTGTTGGGCAAAGGCCTCCCCCCATATCCTCCAGTCACTACGATCCTGTGCTATTGTTTGCCAATAAGTGTCTATTTCATCGCGCCATCTCCTGCATGGTCTGCCGCGACGCCGTCTCACTGTGTCAGGGCTCTACATAGTGGTTATTTTGGCCCACAGCTCATCAGGCATGCAACAGACATGTCCAGCCCAATTCTACTTCAGTCGGGCGGCTTTTTCTCCTACGTCGGCGATTTTAGTTTTTGAACGCCGTAGGTGTTTCGAATTCTGTCGATTAATTTAACTCCCAGAATACTGCGCTCCATCGCCCGTTGGCAAACCATGAGTTTGGATTTCTGAATATTTGTCAAAGACCAAGTTTTCCAGCCATAAGTGAGAACATCTTTGAACGTCTGTGGTCTGCATTGATGGCAAGTGCGAACGAAGTTGCGGGTTCAGCTAGTTCAAGAATTTATTCTGAGAATTATTTATCTGATTTATTTATTTGGAGAATTATAAACATCATTCAAAAACAGATTACTAGAAATACATATTGCATCAAAAATAAAGCTCCGAATTCCAAAGCGGATTTTCATTTATTGAAAAACAGTTCAAAATCAAAGTGAAATCAGTTTATATCGTTAAACCGCTAAAGGCGAGAGGTGGCAGGTTTTAACGAGACCGATACAAGTTGTTAATTGGAACGATATCTATGTACAGGATGTCCCACAAATGTAGTAGAATACTTACTCTAGATATATTTTTGTTTGTTATTATTATGTTTAAGATTATTGTCTCAAATAAATAAAAAAACGATTACCACTGATATCAATAAAAACCAGCAAAGTGCGAGTGGACTCGCGCACGAAGGGTTCCGTACCATTAATGAACGAGCGAAGCGAGTTCTCTGAGTCAACATGGAAGAATCGGCGTTTGTATGTATGTGTATGTTTGTCCGAGCATAACTTGCGAACCGTTAATCCGATCTTGATGAAATTTGATTAGGGGGTAAATGGTATTGATACAATTTGTTGATAAGGATATGAGCTATATCGGTTGGGGGGTTGTTGAGATATTGGGGTCCAAGTGACGGTACAAAAAAAAGTGAGAATATCAGATCAAATGGGGTGTCATATGAAAGTTCCTTGCTTCGAAATTTCAAAACAATTTTTTAGAATTTTTTAACTTATGTTGTTTTTGAGATATTAGGGTATATCAAAAATGTAAAAACCCAAACCTCTAGGGTACTTCTACTAATCCTACATCGGTGAAATTTGTTATGTTTGTAGCTGTTATAATACAAATACTGAGAAAAGTTTTATAAAGAAGAATTTAGAGGGGGCTTGTTGAGATATTGGGGTACAAGAGGGGGTAAAAAAATAAAAGTGAGATTATCAGATCAAATGGAGTGTCATATGAAAGCCTCTGGCTTGTAAATTTCAAAACTATTTTTTATAATTTTTTAACTTATGTAGTTTTTGAGATATTAGGGTAAATCAAAAAATGTAAAACCTTAAACCTCTAGGGTACTTCCACTAATCCTACAACGCTGAAATTTGGTACGTTTGTAGGTTTTATAACACAAATACACGGAAAAGTCTAAAAAAATAAAGAATTTCGAAACTTGTACCCTAAAAAAAATAACCAATTTTGTTGACATCCCAATTATACAAACTTCCAACAGTTGATATTGTTGTCGTTTCTAGGAATTTGAACAAATTTTGACGTTGTATGTCTAACTTTTCAAACCACTTAACTATTTCATCTCAGTAAATGTTTTCAGAAGTCAGGAACTCCTAAAATCCGAATTCCAACGCTATTTTAGAGCAGCCTGTACACTTGACGTGTAGCAAAGTTAATCCTGTACTAAGAATAATTGGCGCCAATCAAATTGGTCTGCGCTCGCCAGAGGATTTTCATAGCTTGGATATCAAAATAAAATGTTTAGAATATTAGGACTGGCATTGGCTGTTACTGTGAGTGGATATGGTGATGGTAAGCTGTTAATGAAAATTAAATACTATTTCTAATAGATATAAGAGCTTCTTTCGATTGGTTCCATCCTGGTGGTTTCTTCCTATTTGCCTGTAAAAACATTTATATAAATTGCTTCATTCGTCTTTCCGGTTAAAAATTTGTCATCCAAAACTCAAGACTTTGCTGGCATCCGATTGAGCTTAAATTTGACTTACCTGTCGAGTTCCGATGACAATGCAATATTATAGTGACAGCGAGCTGATCTGATGATGGAGACGGAAGGTAGCCAATGGAACTCCTCGAAGTCAAAGTCAAAGACAAAAGTATTTTATTCATTGAAATCACAAGGGCATTTTGAATCGTCTTATAAAATAAATTTATTCCTGTCCAACGCGACCAAACCTAGATGAACCTACCCCCTTATTCGCTAAGACCAAACGTGACATAACGCGGGCTCGTTACGATATCTGCGTGGAATCATCGTTCAGAATACATTGCGATGTCACACGTTATTGTCAAGTAATGTCCTATTGTCATAGCCCTGGTGTTTGTGTCAGGCAACAAACACGGCTCGGCTTTATTTGATGATCCTTCTTACTACTAGGTGTGGAGCGCCTGAGTGGTGCCTCGAGGATAAATTGAAGCATATTCAAAGAAAAAAGGAAAACTAACTTAAAAGCCTTAGGTACGCAGTCAAAAGTAAGATGCTAGAGAGAATCAGCAAAAGTTTGATGATAGTATCCTGCCAAAACTAAAACTTCAAGTTATGTTCTAGATCCAAGAGTGTTGCGGATGCGCGGTGCTCCAATGCCAGGCACGCTCAGTTCCATCGGAGGAAACGGTGAAGAGTCACCACCAATATACCGCCCTGGATCACAAGCGTAAGTGGAACCGTCAGCAACCGGTAGGAGGCCTCAGGGCTGCTACAGAATGACACGACGAACGATCTTAATCCGCCTTTATACCTACGCATACTTCCTGATACCTATACAATGTCTTCGATATATCGAGTGCAAGGTACGCTGAGTATTCCAATTTATTGTCGATGTAACTTTTTGGTTTTACTTTTATTTAAAAAACATAATAGTATATGTCCATGAGTCCATTCTTGGGCCGATCAGTTTCTTTCCAGGTGAGACAAGAACAAGAGGTTGCTCGACGCACAGAAAACGCCTGGAGCGAGCCTGGGAAGAGCTATTGGTCCATGATAGATCTAATGAAGGAACCGCTTCCACTCTCTTTAAAGCGGAAACTCATGGACATGGTGCATTCTCCCCATCCTCACCTACGGTGCGCAAACTTGGTCGCTAACGAACATTAAAAAGTCCTCTCCCGGAGTATGCCAACGAGCTATGGAGCGTAGTATCCTAGGAGTGAAACTCACGGACCGAATAAGGAACTCGAGAATACGCTCCCAAACACAGATAGCTGCCGTCGCTCAAAAAGCTGCTAAACTTAAGTGAGACTGGGCTAGACATGTGTGCCATATGTCAGAAGAACTATGGGTGAAGACCACGACAGAATGGATCCCAAACAGAAGACGGCCACGTGGAAGGCCCAGACGGAGATGGCGGGATGAGCTAGACTCCTACTAGAAGGATTGGTCCGAAATAGCTAACAATAGAGATGAATGGAAGGAAGGAAGGGAGGCCTTTGCCCTGCAGTTGGGCTCATAATAAAGAATAATAATTTATTTATCTTGATTTGTTCGTATGTCGGTAGTTCCGATACGTTCGTATCGGCTCAAAATCGTTAATTGTGGAATCCGTGGGGGCTAATTTCCAGCAGTATGTAGACATCTACCAGCCAACGATGAAGATACAGCATTATGAAGAATCAGTGCTGGGTTGCCAACGCGGCCTATCAAACGCGGAGTTCAGGACCCTTTTGTGGCTGACGTCAGGCACACATACAAATTGCCATAGTTTCTGTGTAATTGTTTTTGTTTTAGTTTTTATTTGTTTTATTTTTAAGTGTTTTTGTCACGAATAAAAGTTTTCTTTCTTTCTTTCTTTCTTTGTCATTAATAATTTGATTTCAGCTACGTGGTCTCCCAATTCGTGAAGCCTAAACCACCTCACCAGTACTGGGAAGAAGAGACCTCGTTAACCCTAGTGCCGGAGAACAAAAACTGCCTGCTGTGTGAGTCGCAGGACTCAGGGGCGTGTCGTGCAATGCCGTCCTGCGTGTACTGTGAGCCCACTGTCACAGCTCTGTGTGAGAGAAGCACTCCTTGTCTCAGATGCACTGGTGAGAAATAACCAATCATCATCACTAATGTACAGGTTTAGCGCTTAACTGAGTCAGACCCTGAAGTATGGGAGTGGTACCGGAGGGGTGTTTTCGTCTCTCAAATTATTGGATGACTGAAGCCACGCTTCATTTTGACGTAACGAAAACACCCCTCACGTAGACCCCGACGCAGGAGGTTGCGGGTTCGATTCCAGTCTCGGAACAAATATTTGTACGATCTGCAGATATTCTTAATATTGTTCAGGGTGTTCTGTGTATTTTCTATGTATAATAAAAAATATCTATTTATGTAATGTATTGTATTAATTATATCAGTTACTAGCGAAGCTACTCGCCCCGGCTTCGCACGGGTAGCCCCCGGTGACCCCCCCTCCTCCTACCCCTCCCCCCTATGTCCCAAATCGGTTCACCCGTTCTTGAGTTATAAGTGGTGTAACTAACACGACTTTGTTTTATATATATAGATTTAGTACCCATAACACAAACTCTGCTTAACTTGGTGCTAGATCATGTTGTGTGAACTGTGCAGCATTTTGTTTTATGTAATCTTTGTTTCCAGTGATAAAGAACCCGTTCTTCAAGTGCATTCCTGGCGAAAAGTACATGGACGAGTGCGACTCCTGCCGATGCACCGACGGTCACGCCGGCTGGTGCACCAACCAGTTCTGTGAATTCCGTGCCCTACACATCTATGCTATGAAGCTCTCTGATGGAGAATTTTATTAAACTTCGTGCTTCAAACATCTTTTACTGTATCATAGTTTCGAGTACAGTTTTATCCAAAATATACCTATGTCGCTCCGATGTCCCTGCGCCGTAGACCAATTTCTATAACGTGGGAATCTTCTTTCTACCAATAGCAATCGCGCGCTAAATTTTTTCGCTGTTATTGGTTAATCGATTTCGCGGCGAAATCGCGGCCGGTTGACTGTTAGATGTGAGCATGACAGAGCTATACACTGGAACAGAGCTATACTTTACGTTCGGCTACTGTCGGATATCAGTCTGCGCTTTTCTGCGCAAACGAAAACAGTCGATCGGACTCATAATTATTTAGGGTAAAACTGTACCGACTCGTGGTCACACCAGATTGTCACACTGGTGTGATTAACAGGAACTTATTTTACTCGTGGTCACTCTGTGTAGTGTGATCAATAGTAAGCTATTAAAACATTAGGACTCGTGGTCACCCTATTGGCCACCCTAGTGTGGGGAATTTAATGAGTACATTATATCTGCCCTTCAAGACGATATTGGCGATTAGTTCCTAATCTATACTAATCTATACTAATATAATATATAATATATAATATAATAATATTATAAAGCTGAAGAGTTTGTTTGTTTGTTTGTTTGTTTGTTTGAACGCGCTAATCTCCGAAACTACTGGTTCGAATTGAATAATTCTTTTTGTGTTGGATAGTCCAGTTATCGAGGAAGGCTATAGGCTATATAACATCACGCTACGACCAATAGGAGCAAAGATATAGTGGTAAATGTGTAAAAAACGGGAGAAATTATAAGTAATAAAATATCGCAAGCGGGCTGTTTTTCACCGGGGGCTACCCGTGCGAAGCCGGGGCGAGCCGCTAGTTCTTAATATAACACGTCTGAAATTTTTAAAATTATTATCGGGACGATTGTTCTTTTCCGTTTTTTATATTATACGAGTTTTTTACGTACAAGTTGAAGAAAAACTATTCATGATTTATATTTTAATTGTAATAGAAAAACTTTAAAACATATTTTTTTGTACAATATGTTTTTCAAGGTTTTATAAAATGACCTATCGAAAATTTATCTAAATCGTATTTTGATCTATTTCTTAGAAATATGATGACGATAATTATAGTTTTTTTTTGCCCTCATTTGTACAGTTTTTGCTAAAAAAATACCTTAGAGAAGCGTATTTGACTCTCGTCAGCGTCTTTCAAAGTTCCATCCCTAATCCTGTCACTTAATAAACTACTACCAATCCTCAATTATTGACTCTTTTCAAAAACGAATAGCTCCTTTTGATTGCCGCCGCTTTTGAATTCGAAGCCGGAACTACAAACAGGTGGCAATTCACTAATTAATGCAAACATATCTAGTTTGGCAACCGTATCAGTCAATCGCTTATTTGCTTAAAAAAACCTTAAAATTGAAGACATAATACGTATTTTACAATGGCCAAGAAAGCAGCCTCAGTGGGTGGTCAAGAAAAAATTAAGGATTTAATTTACAGGTATAATTGCTACCGTGAGAGCAATTGCTGGTGACTACAAAAATGGATGATTCATTCAAATAACGAAAAAATCTGTATGAGGTTTCTGGAATTTAACAAAAGGTATTTTTAAGTTGTTATTGGCGGTTTTAAAAATAGATAATGAGAGAAAATCCGTTTTTGGGGTTAGATTACTGAATTCTAACCCAGTTACCGTAAGGTTTGTAAAGTCCAATATAATTTTATTTTGTGCTCGTATGCTACTGAATGCTTAAGCTGTTTTAGACTTATGAAAACATATTGCTTTTGTTTTTGGAATATACTCTTTTTTTATTCATATTTGGCGTCGCACGGCTTGTGTTATTTGCCATTTTCAAGTATATTTACTACTACATTCATGATATTTACTGTATTTGCAACGTAACACTCCTTCCAAGTCGTCAAAGTCACAGTCAATTCATGTTTTAGTAAAACGGTGGCCGCTATTGGGTAAAAAAATACCTAGATAAATAAAATCAAAACAACAAAGCCGAGGGTTTACTGCATGGATGGTACGGAGGCCTGCAATGCTCTAAGGTTTCCAGTAGGGGTTTTGTAAAATTATCTATATATTACGAGATATTCAACAAAAACTGCTTTTTCGTGCGGCGCGTTCCTTTTTTTTGTATGAAGATTTCAACTTAACCGTGTGTTTAAAACTAAGTGAATGCAGCGGATCATGCTAAGCAACGTGAGGAAGTTTAGACAAGTTCACATGTTCCCATTATTTTCATAAATAAGTAAGTATGAAAAAAACTGCCATTGAAGCCGTTTTTACGAATAAGCTAGATTCAGTAGTCAGGTGTAATCCGTGAACGCATAACACTCCATTTATAATCCCATATCTACGTAGCTATATTAAAAAGTGTTTAGGCAGCGTCATCGTTAGAAATGAACTAATAATGCCACGGGTACCAATTGACCCAATAATAATGTTCGCCAACTGTGGGGTTGGGGTGGGCGCACACTTAGTGAAATACACTTTTACATTGCCTACTATTGGACATCTTCATACTTTAGTTAGTGACTAAACTTCATCAGAAGGTTCAAACCAAGTCAAGGTCACCAATATGGAGAATAACGGTTGGAAATATGTCCTCCATTTAAAAGGGAAGATCTTCCGCCGGACGGTCCAGTTACCCTAGGTCGTACGACCAACTTTATACACATGGTCAAACTCCAAAATTATTTAGTTTGCGCAATTCAGATCTTTCGTGATTTTTTTCATGGCTCCATCTCTTGGAAGAGTGTTGCGTCACTTCGTGGAAGCATCCGCTTGCGTTCTTAGTTCTTCAATATGGTCACCGTCCTGTTCTTACACACGTCATCGGGTGCTTACGCTCGCCGTTTGGTTCTTACACTCACCGTCCGGTTCTTACACACGCTGTCCGGTGCTTAGACTCGCCGTCTGGTTCTAACAATCGCCGTCAGGTTCTTACACTCGCCATATGGTTCTAACAATCGCCGTCCGGTTTTTACACTCGCCGTCTGTTTCGTGGTCACCACTCAAGAACATTTATTCCACAATGGTTACTTAAAGCTGTACTTAAATTAAACTTTAAGCAAACCAATATTTTCAAATCTCAAAACGCTAGCGGGTTTTGTATTGTTAATTAGCTTCAACCACTATATAACTTACATAAAACCAATGACCTCAAAGTAAATGGGCTTCGGGTCAACGTTCAAAAAGTATCCGAACCAAATGAGAAACAAAACGGATTAAAATAAACAATTATGTCAAGCTTTATCTATCCATGGCTGCTTGATTACTAGTCCTTCAAATACCCAACTTCATCATAAATAATGATTACCTGATGATTAATATGATTTGTGATATTGAAGTTGGATTTTGGATATAAGTAGGATTGATATTATGCCATTTACAAGTCATACTTAACGTTTTGACTAAAAATAATTATTTCTATGTTATTTCCATCCACGTTTATTCCAGTAAATGTGCGTCGCTCCTTGCACCCTGTAAAGAAGGGTACAAATCGCTATATAAACTTAATATCGGGTAAATTGGCGCTTGGGGCGTAAGGGTGGGGGTTATAATGGGGGTGGCGGGTTGACAAACATCTGATCTGCTTTTATTGCCTATTGGTTCCGGTTATAAATGTCGCCGGGATAATTTCATTCGGAATACCCGATATTAGAGATTACCGAAGACTCCGAGTTCCCTAGAAGACCTTATTTAATACTAGAGTTTGATAATCTTAAATCATATGGCGATTAACAAATTTCTGAGTGAATCTCTATTCACCGTGGTTCATACTCATAGACTCACAAATTTGACCTACCTATGCAGCCTATGGGCCACTGCCCATTGAGGCTCTGCCTACCCTTTCGGCGGAAAAGGCGTGTGTCTATATACCTATGTGTTGCTGTTGTGGACTGGTATCGAACACAAAATGCACTGTAGACTTTTTTAAAGATTTATTGTCCCAAATTCGTGGCACTCTCCTTACATGGATATTTTTTCTAGCTCTTCATTCCACTAAACTACCCTCTATTTTTGCTTAATAAATACAGAAAAGTGTAATGAATAAAATTGTATGAGAGCGCCGCCAACACCCACCCCTAGTGCTGATGCAGCACTCATCACTCTGCGAGATAGGAGCGACGCGTGCCGCAGAGCGCCGCCGAGTACCTGTCCTGATGCAACAGTCTTTAGATTCAAAGACCTGCTGAATGGCACCCTTTGGCCAAATGTTCCGGGGAGAGTCAGGATCGACAACTAACACTAGGTCACCTACCTTTTCCACTGCTACGAACAACTGACTGCGGCTTCCATGGGTCCAGAAAGGTCCAGCGCACAGAATGTAAACGGGCGCTGATGTCGTGCGAGTCTGAGGTAAGTCGTACTCGTGAGGTAAGTAGGTATAGTTTTGCGTATTTTACCCAGCGTGCATTGATACCACTTTTAATTGTAGGCCTAAGCCTAATTAAACATCATTTTGTTCCAGCTCACTGACTACATTCTCCTGATTGCCGTGAGCTGCGTTGACATAGTAGTGTCGGACAATCAGGTGAGCTATGTTCCTGTTATTCTGGTTCCTGCCGTCGAGAATCATCGGTCCCTTGACTTCCAGGCTCACGTTGGAGGCGGCGTCGATGTGGCTGCCTACACGGAGTGCACCGTGCTCGTCGAGGGACGGAGACAAGGTAAGTAGCTTGCTGGACCTTTGTAAACATTTTCCTTTTTTTACAGCAGCTATTTTCTTGGCGAAGGTCTCGGCTTGTGCATGACGTGGAAGAAGATGCTCCGCCCTCTCCATTGTGTAGCAGTCCAGTACACAGGTGCGGCCGTTGCACCTGTCAATGAACGTCAGAACTACCGCCGTACTCCGCAGCAGCCTCAGCCACGAACAAAACCGGAGAGGATCCGGAACCGGTAAGTTACTTATAACAGGTAAGTTACTTGTAACAGGTAAGTTATTTGTAGCCATAACGTTCTCAGCGTTTGACTCGTTTGTTTCAGATTGGCAGATATCAGCGGGCCACGATGACTCATCCTGGTTTAAAAATGATGGTCCACAAAACCACTCACTTTTAAAAACGGCATGATCAAAGTCCTTTCGTATGGCCAATTCCGCAACATTTAATGTATTAGGTACATACCTCCATCATGCATGCGCGTCAACTTATCGATTTCCCATGACCGGTTTGCCTCAAATACTTTGTATGAACGTGTATTCTTATCTATGCAGCGCCAAAATGCTACGACGCTCATCGCTTTAGAGTAGGCATCGCTATAAACATGCAGCTGTAGGTAGCTATAACCGGGAGGTGAACTGACAGCTGTTGTCGTACGTACAACTGATGACGCGCTGGTAGCGGGCTGCGGGGAAGGCGGGTGAGCGGGGTGTGTGATCGCTGGACCAGCTACTTCAACGACAGCCTCGCTTCCGCGCGTAGTCGTATGGTAACACCTAGGTATGCGTATGTGATATACTACCTGTAGCAAGTCTATCCACTTGCACGATTTATCGTAGCTATCTACAGGTATTGAATCGTTCCAGGCGTGCTGGTCGTCCGGATGAATTTTCATCCTGATGAAGAAATATTTGATGTCACCTGTTACTGCAATTGAATTTTCCCTGAAGCGCAGCATTATACCAAGCAGTGATGACAGCAAATCTGGACCTGTATTTAGGTAGTCATTGAGACATGAACCGTTTACCTTTGCAGCCGAGTCGAATACCAGCCGCAACTTTTCCTTGTTGGGATTGGCGATCCCAAAATGAGGCAAGTACCACGATTTTGCAGTAGAACTAGTGTCTGTTAGCTCTTTAGCAAAATCGTTTTCTAGCAAATGTGTAATCCTTTCCCTGTACCTTTCAGAGAAACCTTCATCCTTTTCCATCTTCCTTTCTATACTTTTTAACCTTTTCAGAGCGGTTGAATAGGAATCCGGCATCCTGCAGTCCTCGTTCTTCCATGGCAACCCTACCCACCAGCGACCATCGACGAGTTCGGCGGTCTTATCCAGCTTGGCTACTGCTAGTAAGTCATTTTTATTTTGCCGAGGCTTACCACATACACCCATCGAGTTCAAGGCGAAGGAGCGCCTTACCTCTTCGTGTAGATCATGCAACTGCTGGTCCTGCTGGCGGGCGGCGAGCGGCAAGGGGGCGGGCGCCGCCGCGTTCGACACGAGCAGCGTCGCATGGGCTGCGTGGGCGCACCTGGAAGCTCTCCGCGGCATGTGCCACTTGCCATGGACACACCAACCTAGGGGGCTAAGTGTGGCGAACGACTCAACTGAACTACCTAAATTAATTTCTATAGGTATTAATAGGTGAAAATTATCCTGTCCAATTAATATTTCCGGTTTCAAATCGGTAGTACATAACAAATGTTTTATGTCTGACATACTTTTATACCTACCACAATCAACAACAGACATACTATGCACAGGTAAGTTTAAATTCTTTACAGTACGAGCTCTTAGAGAATAAACCTTATTGTCCATACCTGAAAGGTTCACTTTCGTGACGATTGATTCGCAAGATAGTTCGTCATTAAAGGCACCACGGATGCGTATCATCTCGCGCTCGCCGCGCAAACCCGCGCGCTGAGCTAGTCCATCGCTTATGAACGTAATAGTTGATCCGTCGTCGAGTAACGCGCTTGAGTCTATAATACCGTTAGCGCTATGTATACGTATAGGCATCGACGTAAATAAAATGAATGGACGGGCCTTAGGGAACGATAGTTTTGAAGCTTCTAAACAGACCTAGCTAGTATACTTCGCTTTAGTCAGTCTTTGTCACGGCAACGAGTGACAGCTATGCTGAAAAATACCAAAATTAGATACCTTGGTGATACAATGCCTTCCTGTGCTTTTCTGCAAGTGCAAACAACACAAGAAATACAAATAAAGCTTCAGGCATCGCATTTCATTCGTAAGTAAAGGTTTTGTAATATAATTTTCATCAATTGATAAAAAACTTATAAATTGTCGTGTAGTAGGAAAACTACATAAGTAACACATTTTGCGAAATAGACTTTATTGCATGGTTATGATGGCCCATACATGTCGATAGACACGTCTTGCTCTAGAGGACGAGCGACAAGGAGGACTACGCCCCAGGACATTATCTCAATGTTCCCCACTCTGAATGAAAGTTAACAGACACAAGTTTATACTCGTAGATAGTTTTAATTTTAGTCGACATACCTTTTTCTTTTTGATACTTAGAATTATTGTGTTCCACAAATTGATTTCATTTTGTTGATTTTATAAGCAATAGTCGTATGATAAGTTTGTTATGTCACTTACTTTGAATTTAAAAGTCTGCTAAAATAATGTAGGTGTTTCAGTATTTTTCTAATATTCAGTCTTGATAAAAAGAAATGATTATGAAGACGACCTCTGTGGCGCGGCGGGCGAACGTTCGCCTGCGACGCAGGAGGTTGTGGGTTCGATTCCCGCCTCGGAACAAATACTTGTGCGATCCGCAGATATTTGTTCAGGGTGTTCTGGGTATTTTCTATATATAATAAAAAATATCTATCTATGTTAATATTGTATTAAGTGTATCAGTTGTCTAGTACCCATAACACAAGCTCTGCTTAGCTTGGGGCTAGATAATGTTGTGTGAACTGTCCAGATATATTTATTTATTATTATAAGTTGGTTTTATTTTAAAATGTATTTTAATATTATTTTTAATCTATACCCATGGATAGGATTGTCATATTCAAATAAGTAAATAATAGATCATTTCATGATTTCACTATTATGGGAAAATTAAATAATGGCACTTATCATTAGCTTTTTGAACCTCAGTGGAGATCATTGACGAAGGAAAACTAAACAATTGACATGCAAAAATAAATAACTGCATCAATTATTCAAAACTTTGGCGAGGGAAAAATACATAGTCGTTTTTTTTTTCTCTTAATCATAAGAACTAAAATGTATTATCATTAAATTCAAAAATAGATACAGTACCAATCTATAACATATCAAAACACGGACTGCAAAATTAGTTACGATAAAAAAGTTATTGCCATTTTTGACGCAATAAAACAGTAAATCGCGTTTTTCTCGCGATTTTGGTTCTGTTGTTGTTATTACTTATTTAGTTTTCCAACTACAGCGACGAAATATTTGACAAGACTTCACGCATGACGGATGGTCCGGTACAGACTGCAAAAAAATCTGATGCCTAAGGGGTATCGTATTGATTTAGAATTGTAATTTGCATTATTTACGTCAAAACATTGCTAAGCACGTCGCTTTAGGTAATTGCATATAATATGTAATGGCATGTTAATTAACCTTATAGCTTTCCAAAAGAAATCTAAGGTAAACAAAAATGGATAGAAGTCATAAGACGAGCAAGAACAGACGACTTTTGGAAGTGGAATACATTTTCCCGTATTTGCTCTGATAATTTTCTACACAATGAATTTAATACGCCAAAAAACGGTTAGTAGTAGTAGAGCTTTTTTGTGAAAGAGTTCGTCTGGGGAAGTACTACCACCATACCTGTTTCTGCCGCAAAGCAGTAGTGCTCGCATTGCTGTGTTCCGGTTTGAAGGGTAAGGGTGCCGATGAAATTACGGCCACATGGGACTTTTCATCTTTATGTTTCAGGGTGGCGGGCGCAGTGGAATGCCATATAGGGCGCGTCCTAGGTGGACGTGACCTGAGGTAATGCACTGTTCATAGGCAGAGGGTACCACTTAACATCAGGTGGGCCATCTTCTTGATCTGTCATTCCAAGTAGTATAAAAAAACTCATTGTGCAAAAGTCTTAAAACTGCACTCTGCAGTTTCTTACTGGAATTTTTATACATTTATGTTTCCGTACGATTTTTATGATATTTTCTTAGTTTATTAAGTGATGAAAAATATATTTTTCACAAATTGATTGAGCTGAAGACCTTAGGTGGACTTGCTTTTCTATTGATTTATATTTTGTATGTTTGAGAGCTGAAAAATAGATACGTAACTACATAAAACAGAAGGGAACCATGTATTTTTGTAAAAGCGTCATTCAATAATTGCATTTCTTCGGCGATTTTTTGTACTATAAACCTACTGAAATAACTTTAGAAAAAACATTGCATCTGTTAAAGTATTAAGTATTAAAAAAAATACAGTTTATAAGAAGTTCAATAATTTAATTTCACCTAGTTTATTTACAAGACCGCCAGGAGTGGCGCCATAGAGAAGAGGCCTTTACTCAGCAGTGGCTGGATAGATAGATAGATAGATAGATAGTTTATTTGTTGACCGTACCCTAAATCCGAATTGTCTTATTTTTCACGGACGTTTTGTAAGGGTAAGGCCAGTCCATTTATTTTACTTTGGTCGAAGCGTATAGGCACGACTTTAAGTAACACTTTGTACTCACTATCACACGCGGTGACATGCGACACGATCTCCGCCCCGGAGCCGGTGATGTCAGGCGCCGGCGTCGTCGTCGCGGGCGCCGGCTGCCGCTCGTGCGGCGCGGGCGCCGGCGCTAGCTGGGGCTCGCTGCTCCGCTCGAGGGACACGGGGTAGTGGAGTAGTGGGTGATGCGGCTGGCCGCAGTCATCCTTATCGCAGACTGGGGCTAGGCAGGTGTCTCGGTCGTGACGTGAAAGTAGGCATTTAAAACATAGGCCGCTACGTTTCACAAATTGCCATCGAACTTTACGAAGAGCCTTTTTAAATTTATAGTAGGCTGTTATCTTAGTATGTGCACTCGTTTTACAGAATAGGCACTTAGTAGAATCTTGATTAGCTGTGTGCATCAACGCACAGCTCCCGTGAAGTTCTGTATTTTGACCGAGAAGGACACAATTTCTTTGTGGTAATCTTGAGACATTGGTGGCAACTTTTTGATGTCGTACACCAGCTTCGATAAGATGTATTCTGGATTACCAAATCTTAACTTCAATGTTGAAATTATAATTTCAGGAGATGACGCACTCACGAGCAGAGCTGAAACGGCTTCTTTAACAGAGCCACGTAGGCATTTTCTCAATCTCCACATATTTTCCTTCGGTGTAAAACTACACAGTTCCGTAGACTCTTCGAACGCGTTTTTGAACTGCAGCCATTCCATAGGGTCGCCGGAAAACTCTGGGAGCTCCCGGGGCGTGCTCATGCGGCTGAGTAGGTGCGCGCCCGGCGCGTGACTGGTGGAAGCAGCGGCGAGGTAGCACCTGGACTGTACCTTCTGTGCTGGCGGTGGCGGCCGGCGCCGGGGCAGGCGCGGGCGGGCCATCCGGGTTCGGCGCGGGTGGTGCCACGTGTGGCGCCTGCGCCCTCGGTGCCGGCGGGTTTAGGGACGCCACCGGCGGTCCAGCTTGTAGGCACTGCTCACCCGTAAAATGACCATCTTCGGGGGCAGGCAGGCCTTTGTTCAGCTCCAGATAGCTGCGATCCATCCATTTTTCAACGCGACTACGGCTTTCGCTTCCATCGTGTGAACTGTATTCTTCGTCTAGGCTAGCTAGATCGGCATCTAGCTTTTTATCTATAAGTTCCATGCGTACTTGTGCCTTCTTAGTCTCTGCCTCCAGAATAAGCTGCTGCCTTTTCTTCCGCATTAAGGGAGTGGAGCCTTTTATGGACTTCAAGCTCCTGCGTTCACCTTTGTGTGATGCGGGCGGCGCGGGCGGCGGCTGCTCCGACTTGATACTGCTAGCTGGCATTGCTTTTCGGCTCAAAATAGGATGTTGGATCACTTCACTATCTTTCACCTCGGTAGTATTTGATGTCGAAGGTATAGGGTCCTGGAGATTCACTTGTGGAAAGTCGCCATCTTGTGCACGGTTATCCGCCGCGTCGCGAGCATGTTCGCGCCGCGCAACACTTCGTGTTCTCACCATATTACGCGTGGCGGCAGGTGTTCGAATCATGAAATCCGTCTCGAATGACCATTTGTTGCTGTTGTGGACTGGTATCGAACACAAAATGCACTGTAGACTTTTTTAAAGATTTATTGTCCCAAATTCGTGGCACTCTCCTTACATGGATATTTTTTCTAGCTCTTCATTCCACTAAACTACCCTCTATTTTTGCTTATTAAATACAGAAAAGTGTAATGAATAAAATTGTATGAGAGCGTCGCCAACACTATGTATGTATGGGTATGGGTAAAGAAGGCTCAGATAATTTAAATTATTTATTGTCGTTAACCTACGCCATAAATATATACATAACCTCATATACCTATATACATAATTATACATGCATACATACATAACCTCTTCACTGCAGAGCCTCAAGATGAAAGTCTATAATCAGTTGCCAGTGACGACATACGGCCACTACCCAAAAATTCTGTTCCAGCGGGTCTCAAACCTGCATCTTCGCCTATAGTCGGCGATGCCTTGACCAGTATATCGCTGGAGACGAAATTTTTTGGGCGCTATGGGCTAAGCGCCGGTCCATAAGTGTGGTTTACTCTTGGAATAATAACAAACTATTGACCTCTTAAAAAAACTCAAAGATGCGCAGCGGGCTGTGGAGAGACCTATGTATGATCACGCTGTTTAGTTTAACTAAGTGATAGAATCCGAATTTACGAAATCCATGTAATAACCAAGATTATCGACATAGCCCACAGAATTAGCAAGTAGAGTGGCAACCTTACAGCTCGCTACCTTACAACCCTGGATCAATCATCTCGAGTGGTGACCACAAATCGGGCGTCACAGTAGAGGAAAGCTCGAAGGACTAAATATATTATAGAGGTCGCAGGAAATCAGTGGATGGAGGCAGTGTAGGACTGCCTGTTCGTCATGGCATTCTCAGTTTTTTTTTAGCTACTTTATTGACGGAACAAGCAGATGGCCTACCTGATGTTAAGCGGTAACCTCTGCCTTTAACAATGCATTACTAGGTCAGGTCCACCTAGGACGCACCCTATGTGGCATTGCACTGCGCCCGCCATCCTGAGACAAATATGAAAAGTCTCGTGTGCCTGTAATTTCACCGAGGTTGTGGTTTCATGGTGGCAAAATATATTTGACAAGCTATATTCACGAACGAATATTCTATATTCATTGAGCTTGTAGGTAAAATCTAAATGATATAAACCGTACACAGGCTTCAACTTACTTTCAATGCTGCCTAATAACTGTCTGTAACCCCCTAAAAATAAGAAATCCATGATATCGTAAACAGTCTGTCACCGGAGGCTGTATCAAAATGTAATTACTGCTGAGACTGCGCAGGATATACAAAGTCCAATGTCTACTAAAGCGTAACTGCACTTTTCGCCAGCTTCTAGCTAGTACGAGAACGTATGGCTGCTTAAGATGATAATTATGTTAAAATATCGAATGTACAGAGTCTAGCAAGAAAACAATAGCTGCAAGAAAGTGACACAGCTATAATTCACTTGAACCCAATGAATAATACAAAAAATACAAGTAAAAAATATATAGATTCATATTTATTTACAAAAATAATAATACAACTAATACAAGGTATGTACAAAATACATATGAAACAGTTGGGCTACCTGAAGTTCGCTGCTAACGATCTAAAGGTAGCTCAACTGATCCAAATCACTACCAGACGGAAGCGTCCCTAAGATGCTGGCTGCACTGCTACGCTGAATGGCAATGCTAATGCGTTGAGCCAGATAAGAGCCAGATCTCATGTCACGCGTCGCTTCGACCAGACGCCTGAAATAATTTTGAAAACGCGAAGAGCTCCGGTACCCCACGGACCCAGAGTCTCAACCCCGAAAGGCTCTATTTGCGTCTTTGAACCCGGGAAGAGATGAGGTATAGATTTCTGCCGCGCGAAAGTAACTTCATTTTGCTTCTAAAGTAGTAAATTTATAAATAAATCCTTCTCTATTAATCTAAGTGATGTGATTACCTACTGAATAGTATAAAAATTAAAACTTAATGTTTTCTCTAATCGAAGGAAGGCCCTTAAATGGGTTATAGAAAAAGGGCCAACTTCAAAAAATAATCTTTCGAGAAAAGTTTTACCGATCGTGTTTCTTGTCTATGATTTATTTAGATTATATCTTCATTTAATTACTGTGTTGATATCCTTTACTGTTGAGTGAGCGTGTAACGCAATGACTTCAAAATTGTAACATAGTTTAACCCGCAATGGTGGATACCAGCCCTAATAATAGACAACGCGGCCATGTTTGTACGCGCGCGATTAAAGCTCATAATGCGGGTAGGGAGAGTTTTTGAATGAAATTAGAATGGTTTTCGAATTCAAACCCAAGTCAAGTTTTGTTTTCATTTTGGCTTTGTAAAGGGAGCCTGTGGATTGCTGGCTAAGACTTACCAGTTAGATACCAAGTTGAAGTGTGAAGATTACCTTGAAGGTACAAATATCATCAGTAGCCTTTAGACGTCCACTGCTGGACAAGGTCTCCGCCAAAGAAAGCAATGGGAGGATATCATAGTCACCAGGTGGATTGGACGCTATTTTGGTTTTAAATACTCAGGTGGCTGCTGCTACACATCCGTAATGTTTAAATTTTGGAGTCGCTGCGTTACATACTCAGTAAAGGTTACTAACTTGATATTAATACAGTAATTATTGTAATAGTAGTTATAGTTTATTTATACAGATTATTGTAACATGTCAAGTAGGTGCATACTGACAAATTAATACAAGTAAAAAACAATGAAATTAAGTAAAAGTTCAATTATTAGAGGATGTAATCTAAATAAATCAAAAACACCGATAGATTTGTTTTTTGAAATCGGCCGTCATAAAACCCGTTTTAGGTCCCTATTTGGAATATTGACGGTTAATTTTTATACTATTCACTAGGTAATCACAGAATACTTAGATTAATATAAGATAATTTATAATATGTTATATTTTATGCTACTTTTAAAGCAAAGCGATGTTTTATTATTGTCGCTTATGTCAGTTACTTCCGAGCGGCACAAATCTATACCTCATCTCTTCCCGGGTTCAAGTGAGCAATAGCACTATCACTTTCATGAAGGTATTGTTTTCTTACAAAAAAAAATAGATTTCGTGCATTCGATATTTTAACATACCTATCGCCTTAATTGACTTTTACGGCATCCACAGGAGGAGACTGAGGGCTTTTTTTCTTATAACACGGCGTACAAAATACCTCTGCGTCCCCTACTCAGAGCAGGAGCTCCAACGGAAATAGTGAGCGTATGTATTTCCCCGGATCGGATCTATCCCCCAGGGGGTTTACAGAGGGAGCCAAGTGGATGACTCCAACTTTTAACGCTTTTTGCCCATATTCTTAATTTCTGTTCATTCTGTCACCGTTTCTGTCAATATATTCATAGCTGAAAATATATTGTACATTGAGTACCTCCTGCGTAGATTAGATACCTATGTTTTATCATATTTATCAGACAAATATAACTTCAATAATCAGTGCATCGACAATAAAACGACGCATAATGAAACTCCATTAAAACGTTTGTAATTGACAGCACCGACCGCGGTACAGTCGGACACAAATTCTGGTAACCAATCATTGAATAGCACCAGCAGGTTTACTCTTGAACACAATTCCGAACGATCGGTGTTGGATAATTGTCATTTCGTACTCTTGGATGCCAACCTGGCGCCAAATTAATTTAATATTGTGCGGATATTTAATAAACACATTAGGATTGGCCTTTAAATTGACCAAAAGCAGAGTGCAGCTAACTTCATAGAAGGTAACTAGGTACCCTACTGAAATAATTCATAGCCAATGTTAAAGACCAGCTAACTTCAAAGCAGTTACTGACAGTATTCTTAGCCAATCCAAGCGCAATTCTAAAGATAAAGATAAAGAAGATAAAGTTATATTTATTTGCTTGAACATAATGTCATATGAAAGGAAAAAAAACTGTTCAAATTCCATCCAATGTGAACAGAATGGTTTTCAAGAGTACGGGAGTTGTCAACATTTTGCTAATATTGGATTAAAATTGCCATTGGACAATAATTAGTATTGGATTCAAGGGTAAGGCTGCAGATTAGTTAGTTGCAGTTCTTTACGAATACAAATGGGAATTTTATTTAATGATTTTTTCTCTTTGCAATAAAGATGAAAAGAAGATTAGGTTACTGTCAATTCGCAAATGAAAATGTCGTCCCACGACAAATCTGCATGTAGCTCTGACTTTCAGTACTTACTAAGCATTAAATGGATAAGATAATCATTACCCAATCACACGACTGACTCGATCATGGTTTGAATAATTGTGGAGTCCATTTTCCCCAAGGCCACAACACTGAATTTTTATTTTAAATCCCACGACGTGTCTGTTTCTGAAAGGACTCGAACTGCATGTTTTCCCCGCTGACTGTACATTTGGGGTCACAATAGAATGCCTGCTTCCGACAGTCAGGCTGAAATCCATTGTTTAGTGTAATAATTACGCATTTGTAACTGAATACGGATTAAATGAGGCCGGGGGTAGGCAGAGGGATATTTGTGAAGCAGAAAGCGAATTTCTGATGAGTTTTGAATCATGCTTATCACAGAGTTCATCTTAAGGAGGGTATAACGCAAAATTACCAATCTAAGACTAGATTTTTAACTGACTAAATCAAGTACAATATTCAAATTAAAAATATGCATGGATACTACATTATAATACCGGGGGGATCACCCAGACAGAAACACGATAGGACAAAATTTAGCTAGAAGGCTAGAACTTTTGGCTAGATTCGATTGTTTGTCAATATGGTACAGATTATTGCGTCAAAAATTGGATAAACAAGATCAATACAATAAAACGGAAGGATCACCCTAAGGGTTTTTTAAAATTATCTTTATTTCACGAGATATTCAATAAAAACCGCTTTTTCGAGCGGCGCGTGGCGTTTTTTTTGTATGAAGATTTATGCCTGGTGTTGGCGCAGTCTTAATAAAAAAGCCTGCTACACGGTTGGCAACACGCTCTCGACGAAGGTGACCTTGATCAGCTTGGACCATAGACTTTTGACGACGTCAGATACGTGGCGGGCTAAGGTTCGCCTGCGACGAAGGAGGTTGCGGGTTCGATTCCCGCCTCGGAACAAATATTTGTACGATCTCCAGATATTTATTCAGGTGTTCTGGGTACTTTCTCTGTATAATAAAAAAAAACTATCTATGTAATGTATTGTATTAAGTATATCAGTTATCTATAGTACCCATAACACAAGCTCGCTTAGCTTGGGGCTAGATCATGTTGTGTGGAACTGTCCAGCATTTTCTGTTTAGCATTTTTTTTTTTTTATTTAATTATTTTTTTAACAAAAATAACATCAAGATAAAACAAATGGTAAGCGCTGTAAAAAGGCTTTGTCAGCAAATAAATTGACTAAAAACAAATATTGAAATTGTATACAGCTGCTCAGAGACTTTGTCAAACAAATTACTAGCTTATTTTATTCCAAGCTGCTTAGTTAAATACTAACTGGTTGTATCAAAGTCAAAGGTATTTTATTCATTGAAATTACAGGGATCATTTTGAATCGTCTTATAAACTAAATTGACTCCTGTTCCAACGCGACCAAACCTACAAGAATCAGGCAACAAACACGGCTTGGCTTTATTTGATGATCCTTCTTACTACTAGGTGGGCAGCGCCTGTGTGGTGCCTCGAGAACAAGTGGCAGCTGATTCAAAGAAAAAAGGTAAACCAACTTAAAAGCCTTAGGCAGGCAGTCAAAAGTATGATGAATCAGAGAGAGAATCAGCAAAAGTTCATAAGACAGCACACTTGATATACTCATCCTACTTTCTACTATCCTACTCCTACTAATATTATAAATGCGAAAGTTTGTGTGTGTGTGAGTGTGTTCGTTACTTCTTCACGCTGAAACGGCTGGACGGATAGACTGGATTTGCATGAAATTTAGAATGAAGATAACTGGATTCCCGAAAGGCACATATTTATCCCGATATTCTCACGGGATTGAGACTTACGCGGGTGAAACCGCGGGGCGCTGCTAGTAAATACTATAGGATAGTAAGTTAGGATGAGTAAGCTCTTTTTTCATTTCGCTTATGTGGTTCTAGATTAGGCACATAGGTTTTATCTATTGTCTGAAGGCGTTTGTTATCAAAAAATACTACTATTACAATATTAAAAATACTACTATTACAATATTAAAAATACTTCTATTACAATATTAAAAAGCCTTACTGCTAACCGAGTAAAGCTTCTTAAGAAAGGTACAGACTAAGCTAATACCCCAGAATCCGCTTGCAAAAGTTAATTTAATAAGCCTTATCCGCCTAGCTGGGCGGGTGACTGGGCGTTGGGCGGGCGGATCTAATAAACTTAATAACATTAACTTCCGCCCGCCCTACTGGGCGACACGTTTTGTCCTTTCGTTATAACTACTTACGCCAATTTTTGCTGCGACTTGAGTGAATTTATACTTTACTTTGGTAATATATTTTACATAAATACACATTACTTTGGCTCAATACTTTGGATGAAAGTCAAGTTAGTGCTTGGCTTAGTATAGTATAGATTTTGCTGACTTAGCAGTTTCTAAGTAAGGATTTAATTTTTAATTATTGCGGGAAAAGGCGTTTGTACCGTATTTTTTAGAGAATCGAACCTACTCATTTTCGTGCTAATAAATTGGAGGTTATGCTGTAATCTGTAAATCTGTTTTGATCAGGATTACTTCTTGAAAGAGAAATAAGAGGCTGGAATAACAAAAAAAATAAAAAAACTATAGTTTTATCAAGATTATAATGTGCTGTGGTAGGTCCAGCCTAAGAATAGACCCCTTCGTCTCCCGTGGATCTCGTAAATGCCAACTAAGAGATTACACCATGGGATGGGCAGCAGCATCCACCTGAGTACTTTATTTACTCCATTACTACGATCACCATCTTTTATGGAAATCCCCCCCCCCCCCCCCCTCATTGCATTCTATGGGAGAGGCTCGTCCAGCAGTGAACACTAAAGGCTGCTGAAGAGGGACAGAAAAATATTATTTGGAAACAGTTTTTTTTTGTAATCAAAAGGGTTAACATTTTAATAGAGGTCAGCACTGACTTGTCTTGAATTTGAAGTCAGTATCGGACACAATGTAAATCCGCCTTTAGTCCTTTATTAAAACACTTCATGCACCATTCATAATTGATCTTAACCATGTGTTTATAGGGTTCAAATTCGCTCACTCACACTATCACTAGAGGTAGCTTAGCGCAGCTATTTGGGCGAATTTTTTCCCAAATTAATCTTTCGTCAAACACTCGGGTTCTTTGTCGAACAATTGACGGGAGGCAAATTAAATCTTCCGTCTGATCCCATACACACTAGGGATACAGAATGATGCAATATATAAGCCACAGAGTACTCTGGTATATACTATATAAGCGGTCATACAATACAATCAATATCCTCCCCGTTTTTCTCCTGACCATCCATCTCGATCCTCTCATCATCTTCTACTCATGACCTCAAGACCTCATGCCCATAAGACCTCTTTTTACACCCACTCTTTTACGGCTCCTTCGATCCGCTTGTAGAACTCTCTTCCAGTTTCAGTCAGGAAAGCCAGTTCCATGCGATACTTCAAGTCCAAACTGTACCAATACTTATTGTCATTGCAAAATTTCCAACAAAATTGAGCTCTTATGTTATTTTTTATATATTTTACTATAGGTATTTATATATCTACTTATTTAGAGTAGGTATTTAGTTTAATTATGTTAATTATGTTAATCATTTAATCTCGATATAATAATGATTCACAATAGCACTACCCACTCTACATAACACAAAGGTTAGCTGGAAGAAAATGTTAATTAGCATTAAGTTCGCCAATGTACTGCATTTTCGTATTGTGCAATAAAGAATTGCCAAACTTGACGGCGACGCAATGTAGCCCGATGGACCGACGTCGTTTTGAGGGTCGCAGGAAGTCGGTGGACGGAGGCAGCTCAAGCAGTGGTATTCTATGAAGGAGGACTAAGTTCAGCAGTGGACTCGCTCACTAACACTTAAATATCCCGAAAACTACACCGGTTGCAAAAATACCAAATGCGCTATATGATCTTCAGATGGGGTACGCCGCAAAATTCCTAATCGCAGATTTGCTTTTTAACTGACAATATTCAAATTATAAATATGCATGGATACTAAATTATAATTCAGAAAGATCACTGTACCAGAATCAAGATAGGCCACTATAAGAGTATAGTATATATATAGAGAGCTATAGAAAAAAAAAACAAAGTTACTTCTTTTATTTCTCCTAGATTCGATTGTTTATTAAAATAGTGCATATTAGATAAATTAAATCAATACAATTTATTTTTTTAGTTTTTTTTTATGCAACCTACAAATTGCTTTAGAACTCGAATCACAAATTTCACACCAAAAACCGGCAAATCCTATGCAGAGCCGTAAACTATCGTTGGAAAACAACAGAAAACACGAAATTAGTGACATGCATAGTTGAAATCAGTTTCACGAAAGTAGTTTCGATTAATGCGAAAGTAATTTCATTAGTGTCGTAAAATCCACAGTATCGCAGTGACCATGGCGCCACCTGCATTGCTATACTTTTCTTTCAATGTGGCTAAACAGATACTTATATATAAACTTGTGTTGTTGCTGATTCATTGATGAACAGTATATTTTTATGTAAGTTTGCCATTTTCAACGGTTGAAAACTGCGCGCCATGATAAAAACACACTTCCGCACAGCGCATGCACCTTCGCGACACTAGTTTCACGTCGCATTTACAATATGAAACAAGTTGCATGACTAATTTTACCAAAAAATTGCGCAGGGCACAAAAATGCACATGGCCATTCATGAAATTAATGCATGCATTACGAAATTAGAAAATGCCAACCATTTTAATATTGGCGAAATGGTCAATCCGTCATTTCTTCCCAAAGCACAAGCCCATGATCCCATGTCTACCGGTAGTCCCACAACTATCAGTTTTTTTTTCAATCGGATTTCATCTTGCTCTTCTAAATCCCATTCATTAACAGCCACAGTCTCGGCTTTTTTGCATCAGCCTGTAGACAAAAGGAAGCTTGGGTTATTAGCAAAAAACGTTTAAAAAGTCCTACCGTTCAATGAATGCTATCGGAGAGCGTCTTATACAACTCGCTTGTAAGTGTATAATCCTCTTTTGTATATTGGAATGGATTTTAGGGATCATGGTTTGAGAACTATAGAATCTTAAGGGTCAAAGCTTATTGATAAGTATGATGGTATAGTTTAGGACACCTAAGGCTTATGCAGTGATGTGTCCGGCCTAAGAATCTTCATCATCATCATCAGCGTACATCAGAAACCCAATTATCGTCATAAAAAATAGTCTAATTAAAGTTCCGTACCCTTACCACAAGTTTCTGACGTAATCGAATCGCTAGCGAAACTATAGTCAGTCTCAAATATTGGCAAATGACATCGGGTGACTGGAAATCTTAATAACTTGATTGGTTAATATTTGACATTGACTATAGTCTCGCTAGCGCTTCGATAAAGTCAGAAACTTGTGGTAAGGGTTGATCATGTAACTAACAAGTGTCGATTTCACTAACGTCAAAAATTGTATTCCAATACAACGCGTACTGTGATTATATCGAAATGTGTCTGTAAGTCACTTTCACTCTTTACAATCATTATATGGCACTATCCTACTCTAATATATGGTCGCAAGAATCGAGAGCAGATTAATTGTTGTTATGAGGGAGCAGAATACCAATTTTTCAGTCAATTCACAATACAGCCTCGATTCAGTCAACGTGCAGTGTGCCTTTAAAATAAATAAGAGAATTGGGCTTCTGTCCACATATACCTCTCCCAATGTACAGCTCTTCCCATCCACTTTCTAACCAGCCGCCTTACGCAGATCGTCGCTTCACCTAGCCTACGGATACCCAATACGTTTAAGTAAAAAAAGCCTAAGAATAGATCTCTCCATCTCCTCCCATGGATTTATTAATAGCTGACTAAGGATCACCAGGGGATATCAAAGTCAAAAGTATTTTATTAATTGATATAAATAAATAAAATAAATAAATAATGCTGGACAGTTCACACAACATTATCTAGCCCATTATCTTAGCAGCAGAGCTTGTGTTTTGGGTACTAGGTAACTGATATACTTAATACAATACATTACATGGATAGATATTTTTATTATAGATAGAAAATACCCAGAACACCCTATCTGCAGATCGTACAAATATTTGTTTCGAGGCGGGAATCTAACCTGCAACCTCCTGCGTCTCAGGCGAACCTTCGCCCGCCGCGCCACAGATGTCGTCAAAACACAAATACAAGAATCATTTTGAATCGTATTTTGAATCCTGACTTGAAGACCGTTAGGTGAGTAACCGGCTGAGATACGAGAGGTTGCGGGTTCGATTCATTATCTGTAAATATTTGTACTGGGTCTGTGTGTTGTTATACCATGGTACTCGGAGATACCCACGACACACATGATTGTGTGGAATCAGGACTATGTATGTGACTGGTGTTACTTTAAAACATTTAATACATTTTCATATTTTTTATTCAACTACTATTTAATCATTGCAAACTCTCTACATCTATGTTCTTCAATAAATAATCTTAATAATTACAATAATGTGCTTTCTATATCTACCGTGCGTAATATTTTTAACAGTTTTACAATATTTACATTTAATTTCTTATGTTATTCACACACTATACCAGAACGAAACACATGATGTTAGTACAGCAATGTTTTTTTAACCCTCGACGCAAAAACGGAGGGGAGTTATAAGTTTGACGTGTCTGTGTGTGTGTGTGTGTGTGTGTGTGTGTGTGTGTCTGTCCCAACGTAGCTCCCGAACGGATGAAACGATTTCGTTTTTTTATTTTTTTGAAATGTGAATTTGTCGGGAGTGTTCTTAGCTATGTTTGATAAATGTTGATTCAGACGTTTCATTGCGTTGGGGTTTTTTTAATTTTTATAAAATTAATTACTTGTTAATATAAAACACTTTTAAGTTTTTGCATGATACTACAGGTCTAGCGCTTAATTAACTGAGTCAGTCCCTGAGGTATGGGAGCGGTACGGGAGGGGTGTTTTCGTTACATTATGTCACATGTCATCTGATAATTTGAGAGACGAAAACACCCCTAGTAGTAGTAGTAGTAAAACGTTTTTGTGAAAAAGTTCGTCCGGGGAAGTACTACCACCATACCTATTTCTGCCGCAAAGCTCGCATTGCTGTGTTCCGGTTTGAAGGGTAAGAGTGCCGGTGAAAATACAGGCACATGAGACTTTTCATCTTTATGTCTCAAGGTGGCGGGCCTTCCGCTTTTTCCTTCATTCAGTAGTATAAAAAAAGAAAAACCCTCCCGTATCGCTCCATACCTCAGGGACTGACTCAGTTAAGAGCTAGACCTGTAGCAGAGTCAAGACGAAGAAGATTGACGTAAAAGATTTTATTTATAAATTGCAATTAGCATTTAATTTAATTTAGCAAAAAATGGGTGCGGTATAAACGGGAATTAAAATAATATAGAAATTAAATTCCCATTTGTACTGAATTCATTTTCGGACGAGCGGTACATTGGAGAATAACTCTCCTTTCCTGGCCAAACCTGCCGATCGAATTTTCAGCCACTTCCGTATGAGATAATTGAGATGCAATTTTGCATACCTGTCAGTATCCGATGACAATACAATATGATGGTGACAGTGAGCTAATCTGATGATAGAGATGGAAGGTTGGTAATGTTTAGACCACTATGATCAGCTCACAGTTTTGTTTTAAAACTATACTCTTAAACAAAAACACTTATTTAATAGGAGTAAAAGAAACGATTCAACGAGACTCGAACCCGCGTCTTTCCCTATAATCGACCAATTCGGATACCTACTGGAAGTTTTTTTTTCTATTGCATATTGGAGCAACAAATTTATTTATTATCTTAAAATATATTATTTCTGTGTGTATAAAGATCTATTAAACTGACATTATTTTAAGTGAACTTATAACAAACTGCAATACATTTCACTTAACGTATTTTTGTCTTATTGTAAATAATGTCCTTAAAATAGGTTTTTACAAAACAATACCTAACACAAAACTACAATTACATTTAGCTTTTATTTACACAAATATTATGACTTGATATTATTGAGATCGGTTATAGCACAGGAGACATTATTCAATATTACACATTTTCATAAACTTACAAAAGGACTAAAGGCTCATATTATTAAGGTGCATTCACACTTCACTTGTTCTTTACAGCTTAAAAGGATTACTTATCGAGGTTTGAGGAATGTTAGGGGAATGCGTAAGTAGCATTTTGAACTTGAAGTGTTTTTTCTTCTGTAATTGCTTTAACAAAACTGTGAGATTACAAACGTAAGTGCAAAGTTAAACATTTTAATTGCTTTTTTTATATACTTATCGATCTTTAAGGCACACGTCATGTGATCTACGTTACACGTTACTAAACTACTGATTTCTACAAATTAAACGTGTGGCTATAATATTACAACTGCTAAAATAATTACTTACAATTTTGATTATCAGCTCTTTCCGTGCTACTTATAAACAAGGATCATTCTTGGAAAAGTTGCACCGTGTTTTGTCTATTTCGTTTGAATTTGAAACTGCGTGTCAATGCAAAAGACAAAACACTGTGTACCTACCTAACTGTTATAATAGGCGCTCTACATTCGCGCGCGATTCGCGGGCGTGAATCGCGGCGGGAACCGCTGCGCGAATCTCCGCGTGAACTCTCCTTGGCTCCTCATTCGCAGTGTTCACAATTGTGTTCACAGTATGGTTCGCGCGCTCGACCAATATGGACGAAGTTGTTGCTTCGACAGGCCTACTGCTGTGTGCATTTGCATATTATAATTATGCACGCAACTGAGTAACACGCGAATGTGGAGTCTGTCTTGTCTATGCAGCTTTCGCGCGTTCGCAGGTTCTTTGACGCGGGCCAAAAAAACAACAAAAAGTGGTCAACAAGGCGCGAACCGGTGAAAAATACGCGAACCGCACATTCACGCTTTCTCGCGTTCGTGCATGGTGTTTGCGTGTTCGTGCGCGAATGTAGAGCGTCCATAAGGATAAATCGACTTTATATCAGCTTATTATACAGCAAAGTTCTGAGATATTATTATGGTACATTTTAAAAGTCTGTAGAGATATTATTGTCTGGCGAAAACTCTCCAGGTCTATTCTCTGGTAGACACTCTCCAGAACGACTTGAACATTACTTTTCACTAGAAACGGGATATTTACCATGATTTTTGAGTTTGCATTGTTCCTGATATTTCGGCACAGTTGCATGCATTCTCCCATGATCTCGGCGCATGCAACTGTGCCAAAACATCGGGAACAATTAAAGTGGGTTGCCAGCTTCTTATCCCGGCGGAGCATCAAGGTTGTTGTTGATGGGTCATGCTCAGACCCGAAGCCTATCAATGCTGGTGTTCCGCAAGGATCAGTGCTCTCGCCTACGCTATTCATTATGCACATCAATGATATGCTGCAAATTAGTGGTCTTCATTGTTATGCAGATGATAGTACAGGTGACACCTTTTATTCTGGCCGCGCTAACGCCCCTCGTCCTGAAGTTGATGAGAACAGGCGAAAACTTGTGTCTGAAGTTGAGAACTCCTTAGAGCAAATTTCCGATTGGGGTGCCGGAACCTGGTCACCTTTTACCCAACGAAGACACAGGTTTGTGCGTTCTCGTCTAAGAAGGCCCCGTTCGAAGTGTCGCCGCGATTCCAAGACATTCGCTTATCCATCTCGGCAAGTATCGGGATTCTGGGGGTCGAGGTATCTAATGAGGTCCAATATGGGAGTCATCTGGAAGCGAAACCTGCACTGACTTTCAAAAAACTTGGAGTGCTAAACCGTGCTAAGCAGTATTTTACGCCGAATCAACAGCTGTTGCTTTACAAAGCACAAGTTAGGCCGCACGTTGAATACTGTTCCCATCTATGGCACAGGGCACCCAAGTACCAGCTGCTTCGCTTTGACTCCCTACAGAGAAGAGCCATTATAATCATCGGCAACTCTAATCTCTTCGATATTCTAGAACTGCACGCAACGCAGAGCCATTGGATCTCTTTGCGTGTTCTACCGCCTCTACAACGGGGATGCTCTGACGAGCTTTTCGATCTCATCCCCGCATCGAGATTTTACCATCGCTCTTCCCGGCACCGTGACAAAGCTCATCCACACATCATAGATCCCTGGGTTTCTCGAACGACTCGTTTCTCAAGATCATTTCTTACCTATACCTACAAACTATGGAATGAGCTTCCATCTGAGGTTTTCCCGCTTGGTTATGGCATGTGTCGCTTCAAGAAAAATGAACATAAATTCCTTCAGGGTAGGCAGCGCATCGACAATACCCCCGGTGTTGCCCGTTTTTATAAACGACGGTGACCACTTTACATCAGGTGGGCCGTAAGCAAGTATGCCTATAAGTTCTAAAAAAAAACATGGTAAATATCCGGTTCTAAAGTTTGACTTGAACATTGGCCCAGGCAGCATTCGTGGAGTTTAGTAATTGTATCCAACCCATACACTCCAAAGCAGCAATAGGATAATAGAATACGCGGTATAATGTAGTATTTTTTCTCAAATACTTAGTTTCATGATTGCTTATATCGCACGACACAAATATAAACAATATTTAAGGTAACTCGATTAAGCGATCCGATGTCGTTTGCGTGAAAGCATTCTCTAATAAATTTTCACTCGATTCAACTTTTATGAAAAACCATTGTGAATGTTGTATCATTACGACGAATCTATTAAAGTTAAATCTAGTAACTTTTTCAGCAAACCTATGTGTGTACTTTATTATTATGCTGAAGGACTCGATCCTGTATCGCGTCATGCGCTCTCAGCCGCAATGTGTCGGCACTCGCCATTCGCGCCAGGGCCGTACTCGGGGAGGGGGGCGATGGGGGGGACGGCTCTGGCTCTGGGGGCCGGAGAGCTGGGGGCGGGAGCGCCAGGACGTATCTGTGGGTAAATATAGTGGTTAAAGATGATTTAAAAATTTCTGGATATAGGTAATTTTGTAACAAAATAGCTCTTAAAACAAGTTCTGCACGAGAAATAAACGTTTGAAACTATCATGGTTATTTATGTGCATACTTTTCACTAGAAACGGGATATTTACCATGATTATTGAGTATTGATTGTTCCCGATATTTCGGTTAGTGTTGTCGAAGAACGATCAGATTTATTACAAGAAAGCAGTGTATTTAGTTGTTTATCTGTTTCTCTCTTAATTTGAGTACTTTTGATTGGATACAATAGCTCTCTAAAGTTTGAACACGCTGAAGTAGAAAAGGGTATAAAAAGTGGATAAAAATATAGTACCTGTGTAAAAGTGCCCTGAACGCCGCAGCAGGCTCGGCATCATGCCACAGCGGGGCTGGCACACCCAGTGCCCCCAATCCAGCGCCCAGCCCCAGAGCCCACCATTCACCGCCTGCGGGCGCCCCACTCCACTCGCCGACTACTGAAACAAAAATATTATTTTACTTCATCATCCTTCAGAACCCCGAAGAAAATGCTACGATGACGGTCTTAAGCCACCTCCACCCACAGACTTCCTATGATGTTTAAAATGATGTTTAAATGACCCTAACTCACCGAAATGCCATTGCGACATCGCCAGCTACGTATCCAAACAATTCATATTTTTTATGACAGTTAACTCACTTGGCAACAGTTTGGCAACGTCGCCAATTTGGAAGCGTAGCCACAACCAACGGGTCACTTTGTGGAGACTAGGGCACGCTGGCGACGTAGCCAATACCTACAATGTACACTAGCAAGCTGCGTCTTACTTACTCGGTGTCCAACCGGGCGCCAAGACGGACGCACAACGCTACGATATGCAAGAACTGAGACAACTCATTCGCATTGCTGTGTTCCGGTTTGAAGGGTAAGGGTGCCGGTGTAATTACAGGCACATGAGACTTTTCATCTCTATGTCTCAGGGTGGCGGGCGCAGGGCAATGCAACATAGGGTGCGTCCTAGGTGGACGGGACCTATGAGGCAATGCACTGTTCATAGGCAGAGGTCACCGCTTAACATCAGGTGGGCCTTCAGATTGTTCCGTCATGCAGTAGTATAAAAAAAAAAACTAATTAGCCACTAGCTACTCCATTTGGCAACCGAAGGTAGCCAGAGGTAGCCATGGATACGTAGCCAGCGACGTCGCCTTGGCATCTCGGTGAGTAGGGCCCTAAACGGGGGGCTTTTCTACACTGCGTCATCTTTGTTATGGCTTTTATTTCCCAACGATTGACAGCTGTTTTTACCTATCATCATAATCAATCAGTCCACTGCTGGACATAGGCCCAATGCGCGCCATTTAGACCGATTTCCAGCCTTTCTCGTCCACTTTCTACCAGACGCCTTACTCAGATAGTCGCTCCACCTAGCCAGGGGGCGCCCCACACTACGTCTACCAGACGTGGTCTCCACTCCAGAACACGTTTACCCCAGCGGTTGTCGGTTCTTTGGCATATATTCCCAGCTCATGGCCCATGGCCATTTTAGCTTGCTAATTCTCTAAGCTATGTCGATGATCTTAGTTACCTAAAAAGAACTTGAATTTTGGTCACTTATCTTCGATAATTTATGTAGGCGTGAGTAAAAGTTCGTATTAGCTCTCTAGGCTCATTAATTAATGGTATGTCTTTAAAAATAGTGTATTTTTACTAACTGGATCGTTGCCAGTTGCAAATTGAATTAGCCTACTTTTAAAACACTAAAATATTTGCGAGGTTGCAACCCTGAGGTTGTTATATAGCACTATCCTACTCTAATAATAGTCGTAAGAATCGAAAGTATAGTCCGACCAGTTTAAAAATAATTAGGAGAATTGGTCTACTGAGCGCATTTGTATGGCCTAACTAGCGAAGATACTACTAAGAAAATTACGGGATTAATGTGGCGTTCGTCAGTTGCATAAGTCATCTCACCTTTAGAATAGATTAGAAATAATTTATTTTGAACAGAAAATACAGAGAGCTCGGGTACACAATACAATAGTTACACCGATAAAATTTAACTATTTTACTCTGTCGCCATTTTCGAAAAGAGACGTCGTCTACTTTTATTTTATTTTATTTCCTTGTGTTTTATTGTGATAGTTTGTGTAATTTTAGTGGTATTTTGACCAATGTAGTTCGGTTAGAGCACAAGCACAGAATAAATAATAGTAGCACAAGTGTAGTGAAATGAAATGGATGTGTTGCGTGGCTTTTCAAATTAGTGGAATTTGCCTACCAAAGTTTTAGTAAAACTGCCACCTCTTATTAAAACATGACTCGACTCATGCGTACCCTATGAGCCTGTGCTTGACTCGGACTTTGACGACTTGGAAGGATTAAAACGTTGCAAATAATACAACATACAGGGCGTCCCAAGACTATGCGACATGACGGGAAAGATAGGATAGGAAATACTGTAGATAGGATATTTTTCAGAAAGGGGACTTTATTTTATTTTTAAACCTTAGTAATAATACTGTATTCAAATATTTTCTAAACATTACTTGCTTCGTCTAGAAATCTAACCGAACATTTAATGGAATCAAGCAATTTACGTTATTCTTTTGTTATAAGATACTAAGAGGTTTTTAAGGGTTTTTTTAAATCCATTCTTTCGATTGGCTTCATAAAAATACGGGATGTTTTTTTTCACATTTGAGTCTGTTCGATTCAAGATGAAGCAAGTAATTTTTAGAAAATCTTAGAATGCAGTATTACTAAGTTTTAAAAATAAAATAATTTCTCCTTTAGCGAAATATCCTATCCGAATGTATATTCCTATCATATATAAATATTCCTTTTATTTAAGGTACTTTCCCTTCATGTCGCATAGTCTTGGGACGCCCTGTATACTTGAAAATGCCAAATGCAAAAGAAGTGCGACGCAAATGTCTATCTATGTAATGTATTGTATTAATTATATCCGTTATCTAGTACCCATAACACAAGCTCTGCTTAGCTTGGGGCTAGATAATGTTGTGTGAACTGTCCAACATTATTTATTTATTATTTATTTATTTTCAATTATAAAAAAACTGCTGTGTGTATAGAGCCATCAAAAAAGGTCCGCAGCTCCACAGGTACATATAATGTGGTTAGCGCTTTCACATTACGATAACTATCGCATAGACGATTGTCTACAAATGCTGGTATGCACAAGAAAAATCTAAATCCCAGTTATTTTTAATGTTTTGTCAAAAGTAAAAAGAAAAACATGAGGTTGAGAACATGTTTGAGCCGTTGCCAAGATGCTGTAGACATTTAAAACTAATATTTTGACTTAAAACCATCAATTTTGTCATTCAAACGATTAGAGACTGAGAGCTAGTATTGCCATTCAGCGTGGCAATGCAGCCAGCATCTTAGGAACGCTTCCGTCTGGCAGTGATTTGGATCAGTTGCGCTACCTTTAGATCGTTAGCAGCGGTCATCAGGTAGCACAACTGTTTCATATGTATTTTTTTAATTTTGTTCATACATACTGGTATTTGTTGTATTATTATTTCTGTAAATAAATGAAATATTTGGTTGGAATACCATGTGGTTTAACTATGTGGTTAGAAAAGCAAGCTTGTACTGCTATCAGTTTTAATATTTTATGACTAAATCATCAAAGCAGGTGTCCTAAAGTCCACAGTCACGAGTACAGCAATCAGTCAATAAGCAATGTGTACACTGATAGTGGACAATAAGCTGCTTGTGAATTACACCAGCTGCGATAGTGGGCACGCACCTTTACAGTTACCCTTTTCAAAACTGCTACTTTGACTGGTTAATAGTATGGAGTAAATTAAATTAAATTCAGTTCAAATTTTTTATAAACATTTGGCTATTTGTAAATTTTTGAGATTATATCAATAACTGTAATAGAGCTTTTCTGTCAAGGAGTTCGTCCGGGGAAGTACTACCACTATACCTATTTCTGCCGCAAAGCAGTAGTGCTCGCATTTCTGTATTCCGGTTTGAAGGGTATGGTTGCCGGTGAAATTACAGGCACATGAGACTTTCATTGCGCGTCCTAGGTGGACGTGACCTATGTGATAATGCACTGTTCCTATGAAGAGGGTACCGCTTATCATTGGGCCATCTGCTTGTTCCGTCATTCAATTAAGTATTCTAAAAAACTACATAACCACATACATAGAAACACGCCTTTTTCCCCGAAGGGGTAGGCAGAGCCTCATTTGGCTTGTTTTCACAGTGGGTTGCACCATCGTGGTATAGAGACGTGACAAGTGGTGAGCTCATCGCCGCCATTGCTTCCCACGCTTCGGCTAACACTTTCTTCCAGTAAAAACACATTCTTTAGATAACTAGAACTTGAAGCAGACGCTTCGCCCGCTCGGTATGTATATATGCATGGAGGTAAACTTGAAGCAGACGCTTCGCCCGCTCGGTATGTATATATGCATGGAGGTAAACTTGAAGCAGACGCTTCGCCCGCTCGGTATGTATATATGCATGGAGGTAAACTTGAAGCAGACGCTTCGCCCGCTCGGTATGTATATATGCATGGAGGTAAACTTGAAGCAGACGCTTCGCCCGCTCGGTATGTATATATGCATGGAGGTAAACTTTACATAAATTTTAGCTTATCTCATGACGTCATGAAACTCTAACCACAGCATTAATAGTCCTTCGAGACGAATACATCTCCAAGATTACTACCGCCTAGCAAAATCCGTTTTATGCAAAATAATTGCACCATTTTCAAATTAATGACAGAAAAATGACACTTAATAATGGCAAAACGGACGCCACATGCCGAACCAAAGCTGAGGAAATGCTTTGTGTCGTGCAGGGGTGAGACAATTACCGTTAATCGGTGACAGATACTGCAGGGTTGCCAGCCTTATAACATGCCCCTATTAGTGCTACAGAAAAGATCTTACTATCAACTGGCAAACGTCGTTGGTATAAAAGTTCCTCGTGATGCGAAATCGAAAGGATTTGCAAAGGATGAGAGAATGATATTTTTATTTTTGGGTTCCGTACCCAGAGGGTAAAACGGCACCCTATTACTAAGGCTCGTCTGGCCATCTGTCTGTCTGTCTGTCCATCTGTCATCAGGCTGTATCTCATGAACCGTGATAGTTAGACAGTTGAAATTTTCACAGATGATGTATTTCTGTTGCCTCTGTAACAACAATACTAAAAAACAGAATAAAATGAATATTTAAGGGGGCTCCCATACAACAAACGTGTTTTTTAGCCCTTTTTATAGATAACGGTACGGAACCCTTCGAACGCGAGTCCGACTCGCACTTGGCCTGTTTTTTATAGATAATGGTACGGAACCCTTCGTGCGTGAGTCCAACTCGCACTTGGCCGGTTTTTTAAAACTTTCGCGATCAGACCGCATATTTATTGTCAATTTGATTTACAAGAGAATCGTTGGAGGCTATTGTGATCACTATCGTGTTTCTGGAACAGTGATCCCTCGGAATTATAATGTAGTATCCATGCATATTTATAACTTCAATACTTGATATAGTCAGTCAAAAATAAAATCTTAGATTGGTAATTTTGTGGCATACCCCACCTTAACAGTTTGTCATGCAGTCTATCATGGAGTCTATTCAGCTGTGAACTCTCTGGACTGCCGTGGTATTTGGGGCTCGGTGAACTCGCTGAGCGAGTCACGGGTGAAGTCACGCGTTGCGCAGTAAGATAATATTTGACTGCGGTAAAGTTCGGTGTGTCAAAAATTCATGCTCTCTCATGGCTGTCTCGATGACAGCATTATCTATGGATGACACTTCACTTCACTTAACCACCTCACTTGTACCCCGAATACTGGAAACAAAGATGTTAGACATCACATGCCAGAAGTAAAGGCCGCGTTCTGTGCCGTGCGCAGGGGTGCTCGTGTGACAATTACGCGTAATCACAGTCGGTTGCGATAATAGCCGACGATTCAGTGACTGATACGTTTTAGGGTTGGCAGTTTATAATTGTGGGTTTTTTTTAATACTACTTGTATTGACGTGTCAAGCAGATGGCCCACCTGATGTTAACCGGTGCCCTTTGCCTATGAACAGTGCATTATTACATAGGTCACGTCCACCTAGGATGCACCCTATGTGGCATTGCACTGCGCCCGCCACCCTGAGACATAAAGATGAAAAGTCTCATGTGCCTGTAATTTGACCGGCACCCTTCAAACCGGAACACAGTAATGCGAGCACTGCTGCTTTGCGGCAGAAATAGGTATGGTGGTAGTACTTTATTAAATTCAAAGAAGTTTTACAGCACAAGTGTAGTGAAATGAAATGGAAGTATTTGCGTGATTTTTCAAATTGGTGGAAATTGTCTACCAACGTTTTTGTAAACGACCACCGTTTTACTAAAACATGACTTGACTGTGACTTTTATGACTTGGAAGGATTGTAACGTTGCAAATTATATTGAAAATACAATAATAAATTAAACTTGAAATCGGCAAATGCACAAGCCGTGCGAAGCCAATTATAAAAAAACAAAAAAAAGTTGTTTTAAATAAAATTGTTTGTACAAACTTCTAAGCTTTTGCTATGTTATATTTGCTTATTTAAATAGTATATATTTAAAACCTTTTATTTTACTTGCTTTCCTCTGTCTGTTGGGGCAAAACTAGCGAACGAATTTTTGACCCCTTCATCTGAACATGCTGAAATGCACACACTTTTGGTTCTGAAGACAACACAAAATGGTACTTTATTAAATTGTATAGTTCATCGAATATTTTCATGAAAGCTTTTTTAGAAAAAGATAATGTTCAGCAAATTTATTTAATGAAATTATGGAACACAATAGACCCCATTGTCGTGGCCAGCATTTCACATTTACCTTTAAAAGAAAAAATCTACCCAATGCGAAAACTACATTAAAATCCATTTAGTTTTCAGTATATCCCGAATTATCAAGAATTATTAGTCGTGCATGTTGACAAAAACTTTTCTATCTAGCCGTGGCATATCTGGCCTAAGAATGTCTCATGGATGTCATCTCCTCTTGTGGATGTCGTAAAGGCTGACTAAAGAATTACACTAGGGGTTGGCCAGCACAGCAGCATCTTGAGTAGTAACCACCAATCCTCTCGCCAACCTTGGTTATTATTGCAAATCCCCCCATTGCATTCATTGCGAGGCTTTGTCCAAGTAAACGTCAAAAAATTCGTAATGAGGATATTCATAGTTTATTATTTTTCAAGTGTAAACCACACTTTATGGATAACATTAAAGGACATTGCCAGTCTTTGTATGGGATTTGGTCCAAATGCTGCCCAGAAATGAAAGTACTAGCATTTGATACCTTGTATTATTTTATATCATCACCACAAATATTTAAAAAATCTACTTCAGAGTTTTCTAAAAAAATACATTTTTATTTTTATGATATATATGGATGATATTTGTAATTCTTCAGTACATTGGAACAATAATACGTATCTGCTTGACGTGCTAAAGGTGTTTAAGCCTACTATGGTCTCGGAATTTACTCTAATGTGATTAATCATCAGCGTAAATTCGTATGAGCTAATGGAAAACTCTGGTATCAGAGTTTATGGGCTGCCGGAAGGCCTCCGTATCCGAGGACTTGGTACAAATGGTGCCAAACAAAACTTGGTACAAAAGTTAAAGCAGTTGAATTATGTTCCTTGGTATATAATTATCAGTTCGTTGCATTGGAATCCTTGACACAATTGATAATCATTTCAATAACTATTTAAGGATTTCCTTTTAAATAAACGGTTAATTTTTGATATGGATGATTTTGTAATTCATCAGAACATCTAAAAGTACATGTCTGTTTAACGTGCAATAGTATTTTGTTCAGCTGTCACGTCACGTCATCACCTGTATAAGTCAAGTGCTGGACAGAATCTTCCACGAAAAAAATGGTTTGCCATAATAACCACGCGTGGTAGGCAGATTGGTGATTTCTTGAGTTTATTTATGGTATAAACAAGAACTTGTGCTGGTCCTAATGACCCTCTTTATGTTACTGATGTACTAAATACTATTAAGGCCTACTATGGTCTTGGGTTTAGTTCTAATTTGCACAAGTGGTAGGTATCAATAATAAATAGTAAAACTGATTAACGTCGTTTATTTGTAAAACTATAATATTCATTCTTCAGCATATCATCACACCTAACCGGCCAGTAACTTCTTCATACATTATGCGTTCGACCTCTTTCATATTCATCACATACTAATCAACAAAGAGTATAATATTATAATACTAACTCCATGATAACCAATTACAAAAATGAGCTTAAAGCACCATGGATAATTGAATGTTAGTTACTTACTACTTACTTACTGATATTTATATATTTTTTACATTCATCAACCTTTACGCGAGCGGTTCTAATCTAGCTATACTAATCTACCAGAAGCACGAACGTGGACCAATCAGAAGAGAGAAAGCTGAAACTCCCATAGGAACTTTGAGCTTGATTCCCGCTATACTATAAAGCCAAACCAAAGCTAATGAGGAAACACTCGGTGTGTTGCTAGCCTCGTGGTTCTTAGCAGATCAGCTTAGTATCAACGTTCCGACGTTGCACCATGTCACAATTTGCATGTAAAAATGAGCGCATTTAGTTAAAAAAACAAATCATCATCATCATCATATTCATGACCCTAAAGAAGTCCACTGCTGGACATAGGCCTCCGCCATAGAATGCCACGATGAACAATCAAGAGCCGCCTTCATCCACTACCTTCCTGCAACCTCTATAATGTGTTTGGTCCATCGAAAGGGGTGCATTCCGCTTTGGCGTTGTCCGGTTTTTAGTCGCCACTCGAGAACCTTTCTTTCCCAACGATTATCAGAGAGCTATATGACCTGCCCATTGCCTATTCAACTTGCCAATTCCGAGGGCTATGATTCATCTACGGCTTACCTCATTCCGGATTCTATCGTGTAGTGATACTCTGAGCATAGCTCTCTTTATATCCCGCTGCGCAACTTTCAGCTTTCCTATGCGGTCAATAGTTAGCGGCCTCGTCTCAGTACCACACTAGCACCGACCACTGATTATAGTCTTTTATCTTACCGTGATGAGAAGATATGGCGCAGTTTTTCGAACGCTGGCCATCCAAGTTGGATTTTTTGGCTGACCTCTTTCACGAAGTTTGACCTGTCTAGTTGAATCGTTTGGCCTAAATAGACATAGTGGTCAACAACTTCGATGATATAGTTCTCAACATGTACTGACATAGGGGTGACATGGGCGTTTGACATGATGTACGTCTTGTACGATTGCCCGTGTTCATTTTAAGGCCCACCTGTTGGGAAACGGTATCGAGGTCCCTGAGCATTGCGGCAAGTTCTTCCAGCGATTTTGCCATGATGACAATATGATCGGCAAATTGAAGTTAAGTGATGTATTCACCGTTGATACTGATGCCATATCCGTTCCAGATCAAAAGCTTGAAAACATCCAAAAATGCAGAGGCGAACAGTTTCAAAGAAATAATATCTCCCTGTCTCAACTCCTTCTGCAATTGGATAGGATCCGTCCTCTGATCCTGAAGATGGATAGACATATAGCAATCTAGGGCATTAAAGCCGTTTTGGAACCCGGCTTGTTCGGAGCCTGGAAGTCGTCAAACCCACGTGGGAGACGATTGGTAACTACTCTCAAAAACAGCTTATATAGACGTAGCTCAACAGCAAAATGGGCCTATAATTCTTCAGAGGATGTTATCTCTTTTCTTGAAGAACAGTATCACCACGCTCCTGTTACACGCCACTGGCGTTGTACCCTCGAGGATTATGGAATTAAATAGCTTCTAAAGGTACCGATGTATACCGCTTTCAGAAGCTCTGTCGTTATTCCGTCCTCCACGGTGCCTTGTTGTTCTTAAGCTATTTTTGAACCATTCGGATCTCGTATAGGCTAACGTCCGGGATATCCTCGTATTGTGGCGGATCAAACGGGCTCTTACATCACTAGTCGTGCCAGAAGCAGGACTTTGCAATGAGGTGTATAACTTATACATGTATAACCTAACTTCTCAAGCTCTCGTAAACTCTCCGGCTCTGACGAAATGATACCACCACACTGTCAGTCTTAACTTTGCCTAATAGAAAGATCTCTCGCAAACTAGGAAACCTTATGATAGATCTTTAAAAAGCAATTGTACCGAACCCTGGAACTCAGAGCCCTTCGAGCATATTTAAAACTCTGATACCAGAGTTGGTGAGTTGGTTGAGTTGGTTAGTTATGAGGTAAACCTCATACGAACTAACTGATGATGCTGATGATGACAGCAGAATCCAAGATAGGTATATAAAATCCAAGGTATGCTTTAAAACCTTTAGCACGTCAAACAGTCCATTATAATTGTTTGAATGTACTGAAGAATTACAAATATCATCCGTATAATTCATAAAAATAAAAACGTATTTTTTTAGAAAACCCCGAAGTAGTTTTTTTTTATATTTGTGGTGATGATATAGAATAACACAAGGGATCCATTGCAGGTACTTTAATTTCTGGGCAGCATTTGGACCGAACCCTGGCAATGTCCTTTAAACGTAACCCAAAAATTTAGTTCCAGCGCGACTCGAACCCGCAACCTCGGCTGTGATCGGGGATGCCTTTACCGATTCGGCCATAGAACGAGCTATAACGCTGAAGACGAAATTTGTGGGCACTATCAACTCGGCTATAGCGCCGATAGATAGTGTTGGTGATAGAGAATGTGAGTTCATAGTGCCCACAAATATCGTCTTCAGCGTCATAGCTCGTTCTATGGCTGAATTGGTAAAGGCATCGCCGATCACAGCCGAGGTTGCGGGTTCGAGTCCCGCTGCAACGAAATTTTTGGGTAACATTTAAATTTAATGATAATATTAACTAAATTTAACATAAACTATCATAAAATTTGGCAACCCTACAAATCCTCACACGCGGTCGGTAATCACCGGTAATGATCGGTAAACATCGAGTTTTCCTATTTCATTATCAACACTCGCGGTGTGGCTAACGAGAGTTTATTGTATTTCAAAGTAATAATGATGTATAGGATCCATTGTTCAGTGATTTATACCTTACACGTACTTTTTTATTTTGGTCGAAGCTAACACGACTGCCCAAAAAAAGGAGTGTATAGTTTTCGAGGTACATGTTTTTTTTACATTTATATACCTTGTTGGATCACGATCTCACCTGTTGGTAAGTGACAATGTGGCCGAAGATGCAAAAATATATTTTTCAACATAAAACTTACTTTACATTTGTAGTTAAATCATGGCAGTCGTGTTTTTAATGTATTTTATCTTAGTACACTTGTATTATTGCTTGTTTTACAGTCAATTTAAAAAAGACCTACAGTCATGAAAGGCGACCTACCCCTAACACTAAAACGGCAACTCATCGAAATGTTTATCCCGCCCGTCCTAACCTACGGTGCGCAGACATGGTCGCTGACCGAGTTACAGAAGTCCAGACTCAACATTTGTCAGAGGGCAATGGAACCCAGTATTTTGGGTTATAAGGCACTGGTCCCACCGCCGGCGAGTAAGCGATGAGCTATCGGCGATTGAAACGAACAAAAGATAATCGCTCTCGTGTAAATAAAAGAGAGAGCATCAACATCGCTCAAGCGATTAACTATAAATATATTCTCTCTTTTATTTACACGGGAGCGATTATCTTTTGTTCGTTTCAATCGCCGATAGCTCATCGCTTACTCGCCGGCGGTGGGACCAGTGCCTAAGAGAACCGACCATGTTAGGAACACCACGCTGACTGGTATTGCCGACTAGGGGACAAAACAGCCAGACTCAGGTGGGACTGGGCGGGGCACGTCAGTCGAATGCTTCCCAACAGGTGGGTGAACATCAGCACACCCTGGATACCTGAAGGACGGCGACCTCGGGGTCGGCCGAGAAAGCGTTGGCGGGACGATCTTGTTAATTTTTAGAAGGAGTGGTGGGAGACTGCCAAGGACAGGGACAAGTGGAAGAATTTGGGGGAGATTGTTGCCCAGCAGTGGGACAATAAAAGTTCAGGAAAAACAAAAAAAAATTTTACACACGTACATTACAAAACCCAATACCGACACTACAAAATTATACCTACAATAAATACCTTTCCCTAAACAGATAATTGTTACGGAAGTAAAAAGAGGACATATCAAAACGGGCCATTAGATCACTAATGCCCAAATAATGACACTAAGGATGTGTTTATGTGATAAATGATAAGCACAATTATAGGGGTGGCTTTTTATGGGGTTTATATGTTTATTGGGGTTGTAAGCTGATTTTAGGGGAAATTATACTCTGATTTATTTTATAGATTGATGGAAATCGAGTTTTTAAATTGTCCTAGATATTTTAACAACCGGTTTTATTTAAAAGTTACCGATTGTAAGAACATTGAACCTACGACCATATGAATAAATAGAACCCTACGAATAAACCCCAAGGTAGAAGTACAACTTAGGTATGCATTTTTTGGGTCATTGATTGATTAAATCTACGTTCATAATATGGTAGGTAATTAATTACTTAAACTAACTAAACTAAATTAACTAAAATTACTCAAACTAAAATTTAACTAAAATTTAATTTTAGTTATTTTAAAATTTTATTTAAGGTAACTAACATTTTGTGTACTTACCTACCTACATTTATGTAAAAAAATATTAAACTAGGATAAGACTGCTAACTACCTATTACTTATCTAATACATTTATTTACAGAAATAATAATACAACTAATACAAGTAGGTAAGTAAAAAATTAAAAAATACGTATATGAAACAGCTGTGCTACCTAAAGATCGCTGCTAACCATCTAAAGGTAGCTCAACTGATCCAAATCACTATCAGACGGAAGCGTCCCTAAATGGCTGGCTGCATTGCCACGCTCAATGGCAATACTAATGCACTGAGCCAGATAAGAGCCAGCTCTCGGGTCACGCATCGCTTTATTACTTATCTTATAAATGCTACTATAAGTGAACTGTAAAGTTATTTTATGAGTAATCATAATAAAGTTATTTAAAGCCAATAACGTATACTGCAGTGTTTCTGGCTTAAGAATATATCCTTCCATCACCTCCCGTGGATATAGTAAGCCTTACTAAGGGATTACTCCAGGGGATAGGCAGCCAGCGTCCACCTGAACACCAAACTGCGATCACCAATCCACCTGCTAAGTGTGATGGCTTATGGCAAATCCCCCTATTCCATTCGATGGGGGAGGCCTCGACCATCAGTGGACGTATACAGGCTGTTGATGTTGATGATGATGACTAATAATCTTTTCTAATTGTATCATATCTATTGACGTTAACTGATAGTTTTAAGTATAAAATATGTATGTTAGCTTATAAGGTACTGGCGACTCGCCCCGGCTTTGCACGGGTAGCCCCGGGTGAAAAACAGCCCCCCCCCCCGATATTTTATTTCTTATTCTGCTATTCGGAGCGGAGAAGAATCCACCAAAAAAGAGATAACTAACATCGGTCCAGCCAACCTTGAGTTATAAGTGGTGTAACTAACACGACTTTGTTTTATATATTTATAGAAGAGATATATTTATATGGGCTTAATGTTTAGGTATAATTTTCCTCAATAATGCTCAGTATGGACCATTCTATATGGGGTGTTGCCGTAGTATGTACTATTATTTATTCAGTGCCGTAACACAGTTTTTTAACAAGCACGGAAAGCACGTACATTTTTGAAATGAATGCAAATATTAATTATGATTTGTTGTACCTATTCTAAGTGAAATAAACCTATCTTATCTTATCTTATATCTACAAAGTACTGACCATGTTCATGATGCATAAATGGTGCGTGATCTCTTCCCAGCGCCTTTTCTCGCTTTCGCCATTTTGCTCGACGATTTTGGAACCAAACCTGCGACAAAATATTGCAAACTTTAATACAATTGAACATATTTACTCAACTCAAGTAATAGGTAAGTAATAATACATTTATTTCTCTCAACAAAAAGGTTGCATATCATAAGTAGTATCTAAGTGCCGATGTGATTCACCTGTTTTGCGAGAGGCTGGTGCCTGAAATAGGTTTAGAAAGAAACCGGTAATACAGGTCACCAGGTCTCCGCTAAGCGGAATGAACGACGTCAATGACACTGTTAAAAACATTATAATGTGACACCATCAGACATCACCATCATTGACAAGCTTTCAGTTGTGTAGAGTGTAAATGGGGGGTGGGAGAATAAGTGAGGGCATGAGGAACTTAATTACTAGGTAGGTTGAATGAATTCTACGAAATGTATGAAATTTTTGTGTTTGTGGTGAGAATGAAAGTGAATAATAGTGAGAATGACATGAAAGGTATAAGTGAGCCAAAGGAAGAGGGAAAGATCATGAATGAATGAGTGAATGAGCCAGGGTGTTAGAATGAAGGGGACATTTTTATGGAGAGCAAGGAGGTTGTGAGGGAGACTGGATGAGTGCGTGTGTGTGCATGTTTGAGTGCGTGCGGGTGAATGTGTGTGTGTGTGTGTGTGTGTGCGTGTGCGTGCGTGTAAGTGTGAGTGGGCGCATAATACTCTTAAGGAAATAAAGTTATGTAAGGAACTAAACTAGTGCTACTTTAGTGGGATCATAATTTTTTCAGTTTCTTCATAATCCAAGGTTTTAAGATACTCACTAACCAATACCTTGCATTTGTGCTTAGGAACAGGATAAATAGAAAGAATATTATTAAGTTTATTGTATATATAAGATCCAAGGAAGCAGAAGAAGTTGTGAGAAAGTCTGGTGTGATAAAGAACAGAACTGCAAACAGTGCCTTTCCTACGCTTATTCGTTAACACTGCAGGGTCATACTCTAGCAGGGCGTGTTTTTTGACGGTGACTTGGAGCAGGAAGGTTTGCCTAATTGAAAGAACATCCCATTGTTTGTACAACTCCACCGTGGGGAAGCGAAAGGGAAGGCCGGCACTCACCTTCAAGATGATTCTCTGAGCTCTTTCCAGGAAAATGAGATGAGTCTTAGCTGCTCCACCCCATGAAGTTATGCAGTAATCAATGATTGCTTGACAGAGGGCAAAGTATACCATTCTGATTGTTCTGCGATCGGAGACGTGCTTCAGCGTTTTAAATATAAATATGAGTTTACGAAGAGGAGTGACAAGGATATTTATGTGTGGTTTGAAGGTGAGGGACTGGTCGATAGTGATACCTAAATATTTCAAGGAATCAGTCCTGGAAAGTACAGTACAGGAGCAATTGGTGGAACCAGCAATACAGGTATGGGCTGTAATAGAAAAACTGGGAGCAGGGAGCAAGTTTGCTTTATGAACAAACGTGATGTATTTCGTTTTGGAGATGTTTAGAGTTAGCATGTTACTCTGGAGCCATGAACATACTTCACGCAGTCCTACCTGAGCATAATTGAAGACATCATCCCAACTAGCTCCACTGAAATACAGTGCCGTATCGTCAGCAAAAGTCAGGATCCTACAATTACGGATTCTCATATCACAGAGGCCATTTATATAGACTAGAAACAGCGTGGGCCCAAGAATACTCCCTTGCGGGACACCATAGCACACTGTTTGTTCAACACTCAGCCATTGATCAATTTTGACTCGCTGACTCCTGTCACACAAGTAGTCTCTGAAGAGATCTAGGGGGAGGCCTCTAACTCCGAACTGCTCCAGCTTTTTTAACAGGAGGGGTATTGAGACTGTGTCAAAAGCCTTGGCCAAGTCAAGGAATATAGCCAGACCTTTTTTCCTTTCATCAAGGTTTGTAATTATTGAGTTGACAAGTTCATGGACAGCATCGCTCGTTGAACAGCCTGCGCGAAAACCGTATTGCAATGATGAAAGAAGGTTATTTAATTCCAAGAAGTGAACCAAGCGCTTGTTCATAACACGTTCTAAGATTTTTGAAAGAGATGGCAGGATAGAGATTGGCCTAAAGTTATTAACACAGCCTCTTTCACCCCCTTTATGTATAGGCTTGATTACCGCTGCTTTGAAAGCCTGAGGAAATACTCCTGTTTCTATGGATAGGTTGCAGATATGGACAATGGGTCTAATAAGTAAAGGAGAATATCTTTTTATTATTTTACTAGAAATTTGGTCCAGTCCCACTGCGCAATTGTCCCTCAGGTTGCCTATCAGCATACCTACTTCATGCTCATCTGTGGGGAGGAGAACAAGTGATTTAGAGGGTATGTAAGCTGCTGAACTCTGAATTGATGAACTTAGGGGAAGAATCATATTAGAGAAGTTATTAGTTTGCTCAGCAAGTTTCCTCCCAATGTTGGCAAAATAATTATTCACATCGTTCACACTACCCTCTGGGTTGACCGATGATACCAGGCAGGACGAAAGATCCACTGTTTTCCTAAATCCACCTATAGACTTAATAACTTGCCATAGCTTTTTCTTATTATCTTTAGCATTTTCTAATTCAGTTTTGTCGTGAACTCTTTTAGCCTTTTTTAATAGTGTTGAACAGTAATTTCTGTACCTTCTATACGTTGTTGTAAGAACTTCATTGCCAGGATCTTTCTTTAGTTTTTTATGAAGGTTGTCCCTATTGTTCATACAACGTAAAAGCCCCAAGGTTATCCAAGGTTTGTTTATTCTTTGACGCTTGGGAGTTTTTAGAACCTTAGAGCTAGCACTTATAGCTGATGAGAGTTATCTCAAGACTAGATGTAGCCTCTAGTAGATGAGAAAGAGATCGGGGTTATTCCTGGTCGGAGAATTCCTTATAGGGTCGGGGTTTTTTTTTTTTTTCCTTAACTTGCATTGTGTTTCTACCCAAAATAACACTTATCTCTGAAAATGACAACTGGCTACCAATGCAAGTTAAAGGATTCATAAACAATTCCTTGGATTGAAGTTGAATATAAAAAAAAGAGATTCCATACTCTTGCCGAGGTATGTATACCTACCGGCGCTATAGGTTCAACCAGTTTCAACGAACATATTTCTATGAGGCTTGAAGGCGAGCGCACGCACTGATACCGTGTTTTTGCGTATAAAAAAATAATATAAAAATGCCCTTTAGAGTTTTGTTAAATTTTGTTGATGACTTCATTAACTCAAGTAATAATTCATATGTGACGAAATGTTTCAAAAATTAGAACGTGTAAGAAGTAAGTCTAAAATGGTATTTCAATTTTAAAAAGGTGGTATATTGGTTTTTTTTTTATCAAGTGAAGTAATTCAAATAGTGTATTGAATTTATGATTTCACTAGATAAAAAGCTTAAGAATACCATAAATTTTTATCTTCTTGAAAACTGTAAGAACTCTTATCAAAAACTAAAAAATTCTAGAGCTCATTATAGACAAACTGTGAACCTATTGCGCCTTAAGATAGATGGACGGTCGAAAGACGTAGGCTTAATAATAGGGTTTTTGGTACGAAACGCTAACAACTATGAGTCTGATCTTCATCAATTGTTTTTTTAAATTATATAATCGGGCTAGTGGAACGTCAGCGACATTGTCCAATTGGATTGTTTATAAAAAATAAACATAAGACTTTTCCATGGCACAAAATAAAAAAAAAAACGACGTCCTAGAAAAAATTTAGTTGATTAGCGTGATTCACCAGAAAAGCTCGGCAATCCGTACGGGGCTTAAGTAAGTCGAATTATAATAATTGGCCTGCCATTGTCGAATCAGGCTCATAAAATTATGAAATTACACCAATTTCACAATGTCTTTTTATTAGCAAAGCGAGACTAGCTCAATTTGTCCTATTCTCCTCTTCCACAATGGAATTTAAACTGTATAGTCGGTATGTAGAGTCGTAATTGGCATGTATGAGTGCTGGGACGGTAACCACGTATGCGTAATTGCTTTTCATTACGGGACTATTGTAGTCGAGAGGGCGAAAAGGGGGGGGGGGTTAAATTGACGACAATTACACAATAAAAAAATTATAAGGCGACCACGATTTGTGGCGGAAAAATCTACAGTTGTTCTATATCACGAAGTCCATTTTTAACCCCCGACGCAAAAACGACGGGGTGTTATAAGTTTGACGTGTCTGTGTGTGTGTTTCTATCTGTCCCATCGTAGCTCCCGAACGGATGAACCGATTTTTTTTTGTTTTTTTGAAGTTGAATTTGTAGGGATTGTTCTTAGCTATGTTTGATCAAAATCGGTTCAGCCGTTTCATTCGTTGAGGGTTTTTAATTTTTTTAAAAATTTATTACTTGTTTAATTTTTCTTTTTTGCGCTTAGGTGCCTTGCTGACGGTACTGGCAGCCAAAGTCTAACGTGAACACATTAATGGAAAAAAGTTACATTAAATTACTGCCTTCTCCTTACAAAAAACAGTACTTTAATGTTTTTTATTTTTATTAGAGACGAATTTAATATTTCACATGTCATTAAAACACTCCGAGTTCTTGAGGTGGGGTATAACGCAAAATTACCAATATTAGATTTGGTTTTAACTGACTAAATACATACATACATACATAAACACACGCCTTTTTCCCCGAAATGGTAGGCAGAACCTCAAATGGGCCTCTTTTCACTGTGGGTTGCACCATCGTCGGAAATAGACGTGACAAGTGGTAAGCTCATCGCCGCCATTGGTTCCCACGACTGAATCTGCTGACGCTTTTTTCCAGTAATAACACATTCCTTAAATAAGCTAGCAGCCAGGACAAATCTTATACCAACGAATCTTACAAACAAGTCCGGGTAATCCCTTAGTCGACTTTTACGACATCCACGGGAGGAGACGGAGGGGTCTTTTCTTAGGCCGGATACACCAAGGCCCAGCATTAATTTAAATTTAATTAGATACCAATTACGGATATTGTGGTAACCATTATTAACGTTTAAATTTAAATTATAAGTATAGTTATGTTATTATCTATTAAATTGCAAATTAACTACACGAGTCTGTTAAATTCTCGCTAACTACAATTAATATTAATTTGTGTATTAGTTCATTAGAAATTATGTTACATACATACATACATAGACACACTCCTTTTTCTCCAACAGGGTAGGCAGAGCCTCAATGGGCCTTTTTTCATAGTGAGTTGCACCATCGTGGAATATAGACGAGACAAGTGGTGAGCTCATCGCCGCCATTACCTCCAACGACTGACTCGACTAGCGCTTTAAACCAGTAACATTCCTTAAATAAGCTTCGCTGTGGTGTTTCCGGGCTAAGAATAGATTGGTATAAGGTTTGTTCTGGCTGCTAGCTTATTATGGAATGTATTATTAATGGAAGAATAAGCTAGCAGCCAGGACAAATCTTATACCAATCTATTCTTAGTCCGGAAATACCACAGCGAAGCTTATTTAAGGAATGTTACTGGTTTAAAGCGCTAGTCGAGTCAGTCGTGGGAGGCAATGGCGGCGATGAGCTCACCACTTGTCACGTCTATATTCCACAATTGTGCGGCCCACTGTGAGAAGAGGCCCATTGAGGCTTTGCCTACCTTTTCAGGGAAAAAAGCGTGTGTCTATGTCTTAAAAAGGTAGCAGCGAGGACAAATTGTATACCAACGAATCTTATCAACAAGACTGGGTAATCCCTTAGTCGGCTTTTACGACATCCATAGGAGGAGATGGAGGGGTATATTGTTAGGCCAGACACACCACGGCCAGATGTCGATAAAGCTCTCTTTCCCCTTTTCTTTATACTTTTCATTCAATTTTGTATGTAAATCCCACAGCTTAAGCTTGATCTACGTCTCATTTAAGAACATGATTACGAAAATTGCCAAAAACGTCCAAAGACAAAGGGTTTTAAATGTTAATAACTTGAATACTGCACTAATGAGTTACTGGCTTGCCCTTACTGGCATACTAGTAGGTACTTGCATGCAGTGGCTAGGTGCAATGGCAAAAAAATCTAACTGAGCTTGTCAAGTAGGATTACGTGTAGGCCACACGAATGGATCTTCACTATACAACTGTCAGCGAATAAACCTAACAAACGAGACTGCGAATTAAGGCTGCGTCCTCAGTAGGCAAACCGTTTGCCGCCGCCTGAGTTAGCGGCGAATCGGTTTAGTACGCCCTTCCATATATTTGAAATGGAGTGTCCACAGTTTGCTAGTTTTGCGTTCACTCTACGTACTTTGCAGCGTTACGCGCAAAACTAGTAAACTGTGAACAATCCAATGTTTTTTTTTTCACATTTATAGACCTTTGTTTAACCACGTTCTTACCTGTTGGTAAGTGACGATGTGGCCGAACATGGAGCACAAAGGTCTAGAAGGCACCACTCTATCCTTGAAGAGACCCAGATTATAGTTTTCAGGAAAGACAGACGACGGTAGTGTATTCCACTCCTTAGCAGTTCGCAAAAAAAATGGAAATATGCATTCAAATTCGCATTTCAAATATGGAAGGGTGTATTAAACCGATACGCCGCCGCGCCGCTTACTCAGTCGGCGGCGAACAGTTTGCCTACTGGGGACGCAGCCTAAGCTGGATAACAAACATTTTAGACTAGGATGCAAATATTTTTTCTAATTTTTGTGTGCCATTTGTTTTGTAGTAAAGACTTAATAATTAAGACTGCGCCAAACCCAGGCAGAAATCTCCGTACAAAAAAACGTTGCGCGCCGCAAGAAAAAGAAGTTTTTATTGAATATCTCGTACAATATAATTAATTTTACAGTAAGCCCTCGGCTTTGTTATATTGATTTTATTTATCTAATTTGTTACCCAATAATATGCACCATCTTAATAAACAATAGAATCTAGGCAAAAAATAGACGTAACTTTGTTTGTTTTTCTATCGAGAATATTCTTATCATGTTTCTGGAACAGTGATCCCTCGGAATTATAATTATTAGTATCCATGCATATTTTTTATTTGAATATTGTACTTGATTTAGTCTGTTAATAATCAAACAAATCTAAGATTAGGTTTTGTGCAACATACCCCTCCTTAATAGCTCGTAGGAGCTTCGTAGAACCCCTTAAGTGGGATTGAGGGGGGTGCAGGGGTGGTTATTCAGTTTGGTCGTTCGTATGGCCTGAGCCAAGCCTTATACCGGATAAGTGTGCAATTTGGGCATCATTTTCGATGTAATTACCAAAACGTAGTCTGTCTCGTAGAGGATTGCTACGAAGCGTAGAAGACTGCTACGCAATGTCGAGGCAGTACATACATTTGTGTACTTTGTTTGTATGTAACAATTTTATTACCTCGTGGCGCAGCGGGCGAGTGGCGGACTGAATTTCAAGAGGTGTGGATTCTATTCCCGTAGTAGGTCAAATGTTTGTAAGATCTACAAACATTTGTATCATGTCTGGATTTCGTGGTAGGTACTCGTAGGTCCTTATAACTTTAGGAGCTGCCTAAAGTTAGGAAACTACAAAAGTGGAATTTAGAAATATGTAGAATATGTACAGGCTGGTGTGTCCGGCCTAAGCATATACCCCTCCGTCTCCTCCCATGGATGTCGTAAAAGCCGACAAAGGGATTACCCGGACATGTTAATAAGATTCGTTGGTATAACATTTGTCCTGGCTGCTAGCTTATTATAGAATGTGTTATTACTGGAAGAAAGCGTTAGATGAGTCTGTCGTGGGAAGCAATGGCGCCGATGAGCTCAACACTTGTCACGTCTAAATTCCACGATGGGGCAACCCACTGTGAAAAAAGGTCCATTGAGGCTATGCCTACCCCTTCGGGGAAAAAGGCGTGTGTATGTATGATTGTATGTCAGTCTGTCTGTCTGTCTGGAATTTACTGAAATAGGCTCCAAAAGGATTTAAAAAAGAGTTTTAACTAAAATTTTCGTGTATGTTCCATTTCAATATCTTCCAGGATTCAGGAAGATAATAATTTGTATTGTTTTTTTTTTATTATATAAATAGGCAAACTAGCATACGGCCCACCTAATGTGAAGTGGTCACCGTCGCTTATAGACACCGGCAACACCCAAGGTATTGTCAATATCGCATGTATATATCGCGCGAACGAAGTCACGGGCACAGCTAATAAATAATATCCAACCGTCACATACATAGTCCTGATCACACCCTAGGATTCCCTGTGTCGTGGGTATCAGGAGCTACGAGTACCATGCTACCACAAAACCCAGACCCGAAACAAATATTTGTCCCACAGCGGGAATCAAACCTGCACCGCTGGGATCGCAGTAACTGCAGCAGTGCAATTTATAATACAACATAATGGCATAACAAGATCTTATTAGACACAATAGTTAGTGCTTAATTCGAGACAAATTAGTTCTGAAGGTAATTTTGCATTTAGTGCGAAGAACAGTTTCCAGGGGTACAATAAAAAGCTCCATTTATCTGCAATTTAGGGGTAATTTAAACAGAAGTAGTAGATGGATCTAGTTGGTGGAACTAGTCCAGGTTCGGTTTAAAGAAATTTATTCTCAAAAAGACAGATTATTGCAATTATATGAGAAAAATAAAACTTATAGTAAGTACATCCGACTACTATTATAAATGCGAAAGTTTGTGAGTGTGTTAGTGTGTTTGTTACTTCTTCACACTGAAACGGCTCTACGGATTTGGATGAAATTTAAATGTGATAACATTTTGATAAAAATGTGCCTATGTGTTATACCGGGAGTCAAGCTCTCTAGCTTTAATCCCGGTTTAACAAATAAGCACACTTTTATACAGATGTTCCCACGATATCGAGACCTATGCGGGTAACACCGCGATAGGCACTGCTAGTTATCACTACTCTTGCTCAAAAAGACCGTTAATGTACCAGAGTGAAGAAAAAATTGCATTTCTTCATCTAGGGGAAAAGGGTTTTTTTTCTGTCAAATGACAATGAGCCTACAAAAACGAAAAAGTCTTTAGTCATAAGAGAATAATCATGAATAAAGACTCGACTTATTTCTGTTTCATAAAAATCGAGTTTTACTCCCTCGCTATATAATGGGTCATTTTAGCTCCTTGTATTACAATCTACTATTTCAAACACGCTTTTACTAAATTATGGATCGGAACCGTAAGCTGACCAAAATGAGCCCAAACAGTGCCAGGCTACGAGGAGTTCCGCCCTGTATTTCGCTGGTTCGGTCAAGTATTTTCATGTCATTCTGGACATTTGTCAATCATGTGGTTTGAGGTATTCCTCTTCCCCTCTTTTTAATGGCAATGGATAGGCACTTTTTCACGACGTGGCCTTCTAGTCTACTCATAAAATGCTTGTACCATCTCAGCCTTGATTACGATATTTTATCACATATTGGGGCTACTTTGAAACTTCTAACTAGAGTTGAAAACGTATAAAATGAATTACCATAAGCCACACCAGTACCATTAGGCCACATCACCACATAAATTACAACTTTATTATGCATCGTTTGGCTTGAATTGTGTTCTATATTACATAGATGCTAGTGATACTACACACTGCACTGTACTGGCGCTGTAGCTAGGCGACTGGCACCGAGACTAGCCCCGTGCGGTCCGCCCTTACATAGCGACGAGCTGTAAACATTAGCGCCCTAGACTCGAGAGCATGATGACGGGAATTAGCGACCATTGTGGACAAGGGCTGTGTCTCGCTGTGATTAGACCGCTGATTTCATTCTCACCTAATTACAAACCATTCACAACTTCGCACTAGAAAGTGAATTCAGAGACGTTTAAGGCGTCGATGGACGCCAAATTATGTCACTATTTAACTCATTAAAGTTCAAGTAAGTTGGAAAGTACAGAATAGTATTCGCGAAACGAAAAGTAAGCTTTTTTTTTATTTAAAAATAATTCTTAAAGTAATTTTCAAAAATAAAAAAGGCGTTTTATTTAATATAAAAGGCAGAAGAGGGCGGCCATCTGCTTGTTCCGCCGTTTCAAGTGATATACAAAAAACATACGATTGACGTCTACTACCAGATATTGACCTTCTCCAAATGCCATTATGAATGGTCTTGAGCCGCCTAACTCCACCGACTTCCTACAACCTTTAAAACGTCGTCATTAAAAACAAGGTACTCTATTGAAATCAGTAAGGGAAATATTCAACATCGACCAATCAAATGCATTTACCCGACTGCACATCAAGTGGCTACAAGTACGCGTACAATGGTTTAAATTAATTGTGTTTAAGTCATGAGTGGCCTGCGGTAGTGTCGTAATTACGGTGCGGGGACTAATTACTACCACTAGGACACTTGAAGGGAATAGTGTAGTAGAGAAATGTGTTATTTATGATTACATCAAGCGTAGCGTGTGCTGCCTTATAAACTTTTGCTGATTCTCTCTAGCATCTTACTTTTGACTGCCGACCTAAGGCTTTTAAGTTGGTTGTCCTTGTTCTTTGAATCAGCTTTCACTTGTTCTCGAGGCACCACACAGGCGCTCTCCACCTAGTAGTAAGAAGGATCATCAAATAAAGCCGAGCCGTGTTTATTGCCTGATTCTTCAAGGATAGGTCGCGTTGGAACAGGAGTAAAATTTATTTTATAAGACGATTCAAAATGATCCTTGTGATTTCAATGAATAAAATACTTTTGACTTTGTCTTTGAGAGGCTATATGCAAAACTAAATATAATTTTAGAAGAACGAGTGAGCCTTACAGTAATCGCATATTAATTTATTAATTTATTTATAATACAAAGGCAGCTCTCGGAGCTGATGCGTGTATATCTTAGTCGTTATCAGTGCACTTTAAATGTTTGTCAAGTCTATATTTTTATATCTCATAATATAAAATGCAATGTCCTGACTGACTGACTGACTGACTGACTGACTGACTGACTTACAGATTTAATGACCAAGTGACAACGGACAGCCTAAACCGCTGGTCGTAGAGACTTGAAATTAGGAGAGTGCACTGAAAAAAAAAATATCTAACTGTGTGCAAAAAGTGCACAGTTAAAATTTACACAGTTGCTACAACATATTTTTCATTGAGATCTAATTAATTTACACCGTTGGGGCAACTGCAAAAAAACAGTTAGGAAGGAAACAGTAAATAAATATGTATAAACAGTTACAGGAACTTTTTGGTCAATAATAACAACGTATCCTGGCAGTAATTTAAATTTCAACGGTTAAACATCAGTCCGGATAAGATAGTAAAATTAACTGTTTTACTTTAACTGTTTTTTTCAGTTATGCTAACGTGTTTAATGTGTTGGCTCCATTTTAACCTCGCAGAACGGTAACTTTTATCGGTTTTCGGGTTATTCGAACTGTATTTTTTTTTCAGTGTGTGTTTGTTTTGATGCGAAGGGCGATATTTGTTTTATTAGTGAACTTCAACATTTTTTTTTAACATCACTCCAATAAAATATTAATAATAGGCACTTGAAATTATATTGGTGGTGGCCCTATCAGATATTAAGTGCTAGGGTTATGCCAACATTTTAAATTAAACTAAAGCGAGCAACAAACTTAACCAAAAGAGGTTTTTTTCTCTTACCGGAAGTTCATTGTGTTTGCAAATTTTATAAGTTAGTGTAAAATAATTATATGTGAACATTTACCTCAAAGTAAATGTACTTCGTGTCAGCGCTCAAAAAGTATCCGAATCAAATGAGAGCCAAAATGTATAAAGAGGTACAAATCTGTCAAATTTATCCGTCCATTGCTGCTTGATTATTGAACACATTTGAAGGACTAGAGTGTCAACCAGCAGTGTATCGAACTCGTTTGGCATCGATCGAGATTCCAAAGATGCCATATTTTTGCCATTCTATAATTTCATAGTGTAATGCTAAGTCAAATCTTTGAAGCAAACTGAATCCATTCTCCATGATGCTTCTTCCAACGTTTCAATTGACGACCTCTGTGGCGCGGCGGCGAAGGTTCCCCTATGACGCAGGAGGTTGCGGGTTCGATTCCTGCCTCGGAACAAATATTTGTACGATCTTCAGATATTTGTTCAGAGTGTTCTGGGTATTTGTCTATGTATACTGCACAATATCTATCTATGTAATGTATTGTATTAAGTATATCAGTTATCTAGTACCCATTACACAAGCTCTGATAGATCAAGGAATAAAATACATTTAAATCTGAATTTGAAATATATCTGCAATTCAGTAGCAGCCCTATCAGTCACCAATAGCTAGGGTGCGCCAAGTTCTTAAATCACACTCTACATCGCGCAAATTGCTTTTAATCCACTCGAACGAAAGCGTTCACCGACAAAAGACTTACACGCCCCCAACTTACTAACCTCACTCCAGCCTCGACTTTATCACAACTGATTTAAAGGTGAAATTTCATTGGGACAGTCAAGTTTAAGTTGAAATTTAGAATGCAATTGAGGTCTCAATGAAATGTCGATAGCTCTCGGTAATCGACACGCGTTCTATAGAAATCGAGGGCCTCTTGTGCAGTATTGATCATCCTCTTTGTGATGGCGATTTAATTGATGAAAATAGATGACTATTTGCGACTAAGATCACAGTTTTATCAACGAAACCCTAAAAATGACAAATTGAAATAATTCTGTCTCATGGTGGCGTTATTTCGATGTAAAGTTACTCTTAGTAAAGTAATTTCGATGACGCGTTATTCGTTGTTTCGTCATGGTTTAATATTTGATGCTACACGAGATTAAAGAAAAATCATATTCCGAAACTCAGTTAAATGGTCCATACGCGGTTGTTAATTCATTTGACGCCATTTATTTACGTTATTATTATTAATATTTTATTTTATACAACTTATTTTATACAACTTGGAATGACGGATCAAGCAGATGAGCCCACCTGATGTTAAGCGGTACCATCAGCCCATGAACAGTGCATTATCACATAGGTCACGTCCACCTAGGACGCACCCTATGCGGCATTGCACTGCGCCCGCCACCCTGAGACAAATATGAAAAGTCTCATGTGTAATTTCACCAGCAATCATAACCTTCAAACCGGAACACAGCAATGCGAGCACTACTGCTTTCCGGAAGAAGTTGGTATGATGGCAGTACTTCCCCGGCTCGCACCTGCTTGCACCTACCTGTACCCGTGCCTCGCTGAGGTCCAGCCTCATCGCGAACTCCTCCCTCGTGAAGACGTCAGGGTACTGCGTCTTGTCGAAGGCGCGCTCCAGCTCGTGTAGCTGGTACGTCTTGAAGGTGGTCACCTGCTTGCACCTACCTGTACCTGTGTCTCGCTGAGGTCCAGCCTCATCGCGAGCTCCTCCCTCGTGAAGACGTCAGGGTACTGCGTCTTGTCGAAGGCGCGCTCCAGCTCATGTAGCTGGTACGTCGTGAAGGTGGTCCGGCTGCGGCACACCTGCTTGCACCTACCTGTACCCGTGCCTCGCTGAGGTCCAGCCTCATCGCGAGCTCCTCCCTCGTGAAGACGTCAGGGTACTGCGTCTTGTCGAAGGCACGCTCCAGCTCATGTAGCTGGTACGTCGTGAAGGTGGTCCGGCTGCGGCGCACCTGCTTGCACGGGACAATAATCTTTGCTATAGCAGTGGTCCAATGGAAAGAGCCAGTGGCTGTGTCAACGTGATAGCGAATACGACGACCTCTGTGGCGCGGCGGGCGAAGGTTCACCTGCGAAGCAGGCGCTTCGCTTGCGGGTTCGATTCCCGCCTCGAAACAAATATTTGTACGATCTGCAGATATCTGTTCAAGGTGTTCTGGGTATTTTCTATGTATAAAAAAAACTATCTATGTAATGTATCGTATTAAGTATTCCAGTTGTCTAGTACCCATAACACAAGCTCTGCTTAGCTTGGGGCTAGATAATATTGTGAGAATAAAAACAGCAGAACCGTTACGTTATCCACATTTCGTATCACGCTAATCGTTTGAACCTAAAAAAAATGCTTTGTTTTAGAATACTTTGAGTAACGATCGATAGAACTTTACCTACGTATGGATTAAGGCGTCGACGGACGCCAAATTTCGTTACTAACTCACGTTACAAACGTAACGTTATCACGCTTTCACGTCACGATTTAAATAAATATTAAACCGAATAAGTATTTAAAAATAAGCTTTTGTGTAAAATATATTTTTCAATACAAGCTTTTATAAAATTAGTGATCGTAACCGTGTGGTGATCAAAATGAGCCTAAACATGGCCAGTCTACTATTATCCCTCGAGGTGTTCCATTGCCCACCTTCCGTCTCCATCATCAGATCAGCTCGCTGTCACTATAATATTGCATTGTCATCGGACATTGAGTCAGTCGTGGGAAACAATGGCGGCGATGAGCTCACCACTTGTCACGTCTATATTCCACGATGGTGCAACCCACTGTGAAAAGCGGCCCATTGAGGCTCTGCCTACCCCTTCGGGGAAAAAGGCGTGTGTCTATGTATGTATGTATGTATGTCATCGGAATTTGACAGGTATGCAATATATCATCTCAATCGGTTGAGGTTAACTGCTTTAAAATTCAGTTGCAAGATTCCACCTGGACATACATACATACATTGCAAGTTATATAAAAGCTTGTAATAAAAAAACTTATTTAATGTAAGTTCTGGAGATTATTTCCTGAATGCCCGTTAAGTAAATAGACTCGTATTCTAAAGCACAATATGTATCTAAGAAAGTTACCTTACGCGGCCGTCCGGCGTCCATAGCCTCCATATGCTCGTGCTCGTTGGGCTCATTGTGCACGTCGTGCTCACCGTGCTCCGCGTGCTCGTGCTCGTGCTCGTGCTCTGAGTCTGAGTGCGCGCCACTCTCACATTTGAGCTCCACTCGATCTGAAACAAGATAAAGTGTTTCATAACTTTTAAACTCAAAAAAAGTACATTGCTATCATCAAAAAAACTCAAAGTACTGACTCAAACTGATGAAGCAGATGTTCGAATTAAAAAAAACTTTTTTTTAAGTAAAATTTTCATCACATTTCTTGTACATTTGGCATTTTCAAGTTTTTTTTTTAATGAAATTATATTTATTTGCTGCACAAAATGTGGTTAAATTAAAAATATTAAATAATTATATTATGTCCGACACATTTCATATTTCCACATTTTGTTTTTTAAATAAAATTTTATTGTATTTTCGATATAATTTGCAACGTTCCAATCGTTCAATCTTCCAAGTCGTCAAAGTCACAGTCAAGTCAAGTTTTAGTAAAACAGTGGCCATTTTACTAAATCTTTGGTAGACAATTTCCACCAATTTGAAAAGACACGCAATGCACTTCCATTCCATTTCACTACACTTGTGCTCTTTAAACGAGCTACATTATAGTTTTAAAATGCCACTAAAAAAAACACAAAATAACTCAAAAAAACACCTTTGTGAAGTTGGTAACTGGGTTTACAATATTTGATTTTTATTACTTATATTCGATTGTATGTATCAAATATAGCCAATTGCCAACTTCACACAGGTCAAAGAACACAATGAAAAGAAATAAAGTAAAAGTAGACGACTTCACCATTCGAAAGTGGCGGAAAAAGTCTAAAAAAGCGGCCAAGTGCGAGTCGAACTCGCCCATGAAGGGTTCCGTAGCAGCAAGTAACATAATATAAAAGTTCTTGGATGGATTACGATTTATGACGTTTTAAAAAAAACTACTAACTAGATCTCGTTCAAATCAATTTTCGTTGGAAGTTTACATAGTAACTGTACATCATATATTTTTTTAGTTTTATCTTTCTCTTATTTTAGAAGTTATGGGGGGGGGGGGACACTTTTTACCACTTTGGAAGTGTCTCTCGCGCAAACTATTCAGTTTAGAAAAAAAATATATTAAAAACCTCAATATCATTTTTGAAGACCTATCCATAGTCAGAGTCTCAAATGGAAATGGGCAGGCCATGTAGTGCGCTTACAAAATAAATGTTGGACACGTAGAGTTACCACATGGTCTGGACCAACCGGAAATAGAGCAAGAGGACGCCCGCAAGAACGCTGGGCCGACGAAATAAGAAAAGTCGCAGGACAGAATTGGGTAGAGAAAGCTGGAGACAGAATAACTTGGAAAAAATTGGAGGAGGCCTATACCCGACAGGGGCCTTAGCTATATTCAAAAAATGTCTACTAATTGTAATATAAACATTTATGTAAATAGTTAGTTAAGAAAATAAAAGGGCTATATTATTATTATTATCCATAGATACACGTATGGGTTTGATGTTTTTTTTTTTTTTCTTTACTAAGTATGGGGAACCCCAAAAATTTACTGTTTTTTTTCTATTTTTTTGTGAAATTCTTAATGCGGTTCACAGAATACATCTACTTACCATGTTTCAACAGCCTAGCTCTTAGTTTCGGAAAAAGTGGCTGTGACATACACGGTCAGACAGACAGACATGACGAATCTATAAAGGTTCCGTAATTTTTAGTTACGGAACCCTAAAAAGGAGTTAAATCTAAAGAAAAAAGGAGTTAAATAAAAATAAGTTAAAAGTGTTTAAATAGGTAGTTTGTAACACACTTTTGACAGGATCTTTGAATGAAACGTTCAAACAAAGAATTTATAGACGGAGAGTCTATAATTCTTTGTTTGGGATTCAATCTACAATTTTTGAAAGAAAGGTCGCCATTTTGTTAAATTACATTTTAATATTTTTTTTCAAGTTATTTCATGTAATTTTGGTGGCATTTTAACCGGTGTAACTTGGATAAATAGCACATGTGTGATGTAGTAAAATTTAAGTATCTTTTCGAAATGGTGGATTTTGCCCTGTAAAAACTGTTTTTCTGCCACCATTTAAACTAGGTTATGACTTGACAGAGACTCTCTTGACGACTTGACTAATTTTATTACAAATTAATACCACTTGATATTGGCGTAATTGTTTGGAGCACTCTTCAGAAGCCATTATATGAAGAAGAAGAAGAAATTCTTTTCAATATTTTTACAGAACTATTATTGAGACTCTTCCCGCCATTTTCGAAAGGAGATGTTGTCTGCTTTTATTTTATTTCTTTTCCTAGTGTTTTCTTGAGTTATTTTGTGTTATTTTGGTGGCATTTTAACTAATGTAGCTCGTTTAAAAAGCACAAGTGTAGTGAAATGAAATGGAAGTGAATTGCGTGACTTTTGAAATTGGTGGAAATTGTCTACCAAAGTTTTAGTAAAATTGGCCACCGTTTTACTAAAACATGACTCGACTGTGACTTTGTCGACTTGGAAGGAGTGTAACGTTGCAAAATATATTGAAAATACAATAGTGAAAATACAGATACTTACTTGAAAATGGCAAATGCACAAACCCTGCGGCGCCAATTATAAAGGAAAAAAAAAACTATTATTGAATTATCTTTATGATGCGATACAATTTATTTGATGTAGCTGAACTCAAGAGGACATCTTAGTATAACAAGGGCCTTCCATTGTTGATGTTCTTAAGCCACCTTTATCGGCTGTTAAAAATGCGCTCAAGTATGCGATTACTGTATTGTAACATCGAATTACTATGAACACTCTCAAGTACCTACTCTCAACTAACAAAAGTATTTGATACACCGTGGCATAATTGTCCTGATTTTAATACTAACATCCCATACAACTCATCCTTGTAATACCAGTACAATTGCAACAAAACATTATCAAAATAGAATTAGTATAAATAAATAGTGAACGAAAAGTGACGGTAAGTGCATAACAAAAAGTATTTTGTTAATAACTTACTTGGGGGACCCTATACAGACACTACTTAAACAAGCTTCATCTCTAATGTATTCATAATAAAGATTACTTTTCTGTGACCTTTTGATCAAATTAGTGTAGTAATTGGGGTGGCGAGACTATTAAAGGCCAGTTGATTTGTGAACGTTTTGAAGCCGGCTGAGGATTAAGAGATATATGTCATGAAGCCGGTGGGAAACTGGGTTTAATTGTTTAGTATTTGCAGAAGGAATACATTTAATTTAGCTATTATAACGGCGCCAACACAAGGCAGAAAAAAAAACATTAAAAATAACGTCTCGCGCCGCACAAAAAAACAGTTCTTATTGAATATCTTGTAAAATATAGATAATTTTACAAAACCCAGTAAACCCCTCGGCTTTGCTGTATTGATTTTATTTATCTAATTTTTACCCAATAATATAACCCATTTTAATAAAAAAATTAAACTAGCCAAAAGTTAGAGGTACCTTTGGGTTTTTTTTCTATCGAGAAAATATTCTCCTTTCGTGTTTCTGGTGCAGTGATCCCTCGGAATTATAATGTTGTATCCATGCACATTTACAATTTGAATATTTTATTTTATTTAGTCAATTAAAAATCAAATCTAAGATTGGTAATTTTGCGTTATACCTTACCTTAACTGCAACTTGTTTGATACCATGATATCTAAACGCAACTCCCGAACAAGTTCATCGATAATTGTATTTAACCGACTTCAAAAAAAAGAGGAGATTCTCAGTTCGTGTTTTTTTTTAAATGTTTTTTTGTTGTTGTTACTATATGCTTCCAGTTTGGTCCTATTTTCATCAAAATCTGGTTCTGATGATGGGATCCATGAGGAATTGAGGGAACTCCTCAAATATTATAGGCGATATAGCGACTCTGTTTTCGTAGTTACAACTATTTTTCACCTAAACTACCAATCATATATTGCCTTCAGTATATTGAGTAACCCAACGCTAGACCTAGTTTTATTTTTGAAAACGACTTTCCTAATAATTGTTTAATTAAAATAACGTGATTTTCGCTCACTTTTCGTTTCGCTAGTGCTATTCTGTCACTTTCTGACTTACCTGAACTTTAAGGAGTTAGATAGTGATAGAATTTGGACTCCATCAACGCGTTATTCAATACACATATAGACTAACAAGAGATATATGCTAGTCATAAACTGATGAAAAAAGCTTCGTAAATAACGCAAAATACATTCTAAAAGTTAAGTTAAAAGTAATTGCAAAAGTTCTGTAAAGACTTTGAGACTATACACGAGTAAAGTTGATCATACAATTGTAATCCCAACAAATTGGTACTCATCTTATAAGCACGGTAGGTACATAGAAGCATAGTTTGTTTGAGATGATCCAGGTTCGGATTCAGGGATAGGAAAGCAAATTGACTTGTAGTTCGCGCCGAACTGAGATATCGATAATCACAACGAATCCTTTAAGCTTTTCACACTTGTTAATTGTATTGGTAGAACCAATCTTCATGGCTACCAAATTTTATGTTGATTGAAGCATCGGTTCGGAAGTTGTTGTAGAGTAAACTCCTATTCAATTATAGATAACCGAAAGCCGAAAGGCGCGCAAAGCCGAAAGGCTAATAATAAAATAATAATTCATCAAATATTATTATTTTGTCTGGCCTATGAATCCATGTCTATCAATCAATCTATGTCCATCCGTCTCCTCCCGTGGATGTCGTAAAAGCCGACCAAAAGTCTAAGATTCGTTGGTATAAGATTTGTCCTGGCTGCTAATATGTTACTGGAGGAAAGGGTTAGCCGATTCAGTCGTAGGAAGCAATGTGAGCGATAAGCTCTCCACTTATCACGATTATTTACATTTCAACGATGGTGCGGCCCCGGTTAAAAGAGGTCTATTGAGGCTCTGCCACCCTTTCGGTGATAAAGGCATGTGTCAATGTATGTATTTTATAAAATGTTGAATAATTGTCAATGTCGCGCGAGGCACCGCACACAGGCGCTTCCCCACCTAGTAATAAGAATGATCATCAAATAAAGCCGAGCCGTGTTTGTTGCCTGATTCTTCTACGTTTGGTCGCGTTGGTACAGGAGTAAATATATTTCAAAATACGATTCAAAAAAAACCTTGTGATTTCAATGAATAAAAAACTTTTGAATTTGACTTTGACACTAAACCATGAATCTAGTAGTACACACTAAACGGTCTCCATAGACCCGAGTCAGTCAACTAAACGTTGAAAGAGACAACGCTATACACGGTTTGAAAACCTTTCCGGTGTTGTATCGAATAGTTGTAAAGCCGACTCTGTATCCAGTAAACGAAGATAAAATGGAAACATTTATTGTCATTATTTTGTTATTTTCAAATGGCATTGCAATTTGCTGACAAATAAAATCCGCTTTTGCCCTCTCGTGAGTACTTAGTAGTAGAATTATATTCAACTTCCTACGGCATGTAATAGGCATACAAAGTTAGATGGGGTAAGTGTAGCATACGATAAGGTCCGGTGGGGTAAGTGCAGCTCAGTGGGGTTAGCAGTAGTAGCTTTTTTGTGAAAAAGTTCGTCCGGGGAAGTACTACCACCATACCTTTTTCTGCCGCAAAGCAGTAGTGCTTGCATTGCTGTGTTACGGTTTGAAGGGTATGGTTGCCGGTGAAGTTACAGGCACATGAGACTTTTCATCTTTATGTCTCAGGGTGGCGGGCGCAGTGCAATGCCACATAGGGCGCGTCCTAGTTGGACGTGACTTATGTGATAATGCATTGTTCATAGGCAGAGGGTACCACATCTGCTTGAACCGTCATTACAAGTTGTAAAATAAACAAAAATGCCAATTTCAAAGTTTAAAAAAGGCCGGTGCTTCACTTCCCTGTTGTTGATCTTCCCCCTGAAAAGATCGATATGTAGGCTACTCATAAAACATTCTATTAATTGATTTAATACATCAATATTAGTATAAGAGCCGTGGTGTATGTGTCCTATGAGTAGACCTCTGTCTCCTCCCGTGGATGTCGTAAAAGTCGAGTAAGGGATTTTAGGATGGGCAGCATAATCTACCTGAGTATTGATCACCAATCAGCCTGCCAAGCGTGGTGATTAAGTTAAATCCCCCATTGCATTCCAAGATGGGACCTTCTTCAGCAGTGGTCATCTACGGCTTTTGGTGATGATGATGATGATATCTATTTATGCTTCTTAAAGCATATTCTAATAGAAAATAATAGGTACCTTTCTAAAGGACTAAGCAAACTTTAATCCAAGATCGATTATAGATTTAAGATTATTGTTTTCTACGGAAACAATGGCATTGTATTGTGGGCACGAGCTCAAACTCAATGCTGATCCGATTGCGATAAAACTCAAAAGAAAGGATTCTGCAGTAGTACCATCTCAAGGGTCTTTTAAACTATTGTTTTATGAATGGTAGAGATTTTAATGGAATCTTTAAACTTGGGTTTCGGATTAATTTATATTTGAGTAACTTTTGCTGTTAGAACTTTCTTCTATACTTTGTGATCTATTGTTAGTTTCTTTAATTAGTATTGTGGTTTTTTAAAAGAAGTAAACTTAGGTTCTGTAATATAAAGGGTTGTCCAAAGTCGACTGTATTTTACACGATCATAGAGCTTTATTTCAATTGATTCAAATCGAAGGCTTATTTATTTAACAACTAATTATTGTTTTATGTAAACGAGTTCTGTTTGTTCTATTTTGAGAGGTTGTTATCATAATTTGTGAAATATAATTATTCGCTTAATTGTATACTTAGTAATGATTTCAAATGAGCTATATAAATTAAATTAAATATTGATAAGTGATGCGTAAAATACTAATCTAAATCAAGTTTGTGCAAATTGTTCGCTAAATTAAAAAATAATTGCTATCAATTAGTTGCAAATTTTTAGACATAAGTATAGTACGAGATCCGGCGTAGAGATAACTGTACTCATGTGGATTTTTACTCATAGGTACATGATGGAATTGGGTTTCCTGCTTTAAAATTGCCTGAATTCCCAGCAACCACGGTTGCACTTTTCATATAAAAAAACAGATGACCTCAATTCTTCATAAGTCCCATCATCAGAAGCATAAACTTATAAAAATGAGCCATCTCCAAAAAAAACAAGTTGAGAAAAAATATTTTTCCAAATCGGTTTATAAATGACGGAGTTATGAGGTAAAGAACATAACAAAAAAATTACAACGAAAATAGAACCTTCTTTTTTTCAAGTCAGTAAAAAATAGGCCGCTATTAGTACGTCATCTGCATTTTGATGAAGATTTTGAGTTGCCTGCTTATAAGCTACCACACTTCCTAGTAGACAGAGTAAGTAAAGTTTAATACTGGCTGCAAGGATAAGGAGCTAAGGATCTGCTAAGGAGATCTATGATAGGAGAGCTATGAGCTATGAGCTGCTAAGGAGCTTTCATACTTTTAGCAAGGAATACTATGAAAATACTCGGTACCTACTGACTGCAGTCAGCTTCTTAGGGACGTTTCCGTCTGGTAGTGATTTCAAGCAGTTTGATATCGATCGTTTGTAACGGTTTTTTGATAAATCCTGATTGTTGTATTTTTTAAATTGTATATACCTGCTACTAATTATATTAGGTTTATCATTAATTCTGTGAATAAAGATTGGGCACTTATTTCTGATCAATACCCAGATGAGTGAAGCTATATATATGACTGGCTTTCGATCTATTATTGTCTGATATAAACCTTTAACCGCTTTGTGAAATAAATAGTAACTTCTGCATAATGAGTATTAGTATTGATTTAGTAGTAGTAAAGCTTTTTCGTGAGAGTTCGTCCGGGGAAGTACTACCACCATACCTATTACTGCTGCAAAGCAGTAGTGCTCGCATTGCTGTGTTCCGGTTTGAAGGGTGCCGGTGAAATTACAGGCACATGAGACTTTCATCTTTATGTCTCAGGGTGGCGGGCGCAGAGCAATGCCACATAGGGTGCGTCCTAGGTGGACGTAACCTATGAGCTAATGCATTGTTAAAAGCAGAGATTATCGCTTAACATCACGTGGGCTACCTGCTTGTTCCGTCACTCACGAAGTTAAAAAAAAGATATCTTGTTGTTTTTCAAATGTAACTTTTGTTTTATTTTTCTTACGAAAACAAATAGTACTTACTTAATAACTAATAACTGTTTTAATAACATACCTAGTTGTATTAGTTGAATCTATTATTATTTCCGTAAATATTGTATTCATTAGGTATCTATTCCAAATATTCTACTACTGATCTTTGAAATGTTTCCACATATTGCGTCTAAGATTGCTTGCTTATTGCGATAAAAAAAAGAAAAAAGAAATAGTAGGAAACGGAAATACTTACCATGTTGTCTGTCTGTATGTCCGAGTATATTGTCGATAGTGTATGCTGCACCTCTTCTACTTGTTTCAGACATATTTGCTTATCACTCACTTAAGTTAAACTAAGCTTATCAAAGTCCACTTTATAACACAAAAACTTTTATTACCTAGTAACGTTTATTTAAATAATTGGGTAAAACTAAAATTTATATTAAATTCCAATTTTACGCGAATAGTTATATCCAAATATCGTTTGCGACTCTGCGCGACTGATTGCAAACTTTAACTGACGTCGAACCTTTCTTCCGTACAACCCTAGCTATTACAACCTTCGCCACCCTTCTCCTTCGCACTTATAAAGAGTTGTATGGCGTTGTCTCGCTCGCTGGCCCCGCCTCTCTTCGTCAATTGGTGAATAGGGGACAGGGCTTATTGTAATAGATATGATGTAAAAATGGTGGTGGTAAATCGGAATGCAGTGATTAATTTAATTAGTAGTTTATTGAGTAATATAATCATTTTATAAGGATTATTTATTTGTTTGGTATTGGTAAATAACATTTAAGCGTGTGTTTTATACCAGACGACCTCTGTGGCGCGGCGAGCGAATGTTCGCCTGCGACGCAGGAGGTTGCGGGTTCTATTCCCGCCTCGGAACAAATATTTGTGTGATCTGCATATATTTGTTCATATGGTGTTCTGGGTGCTTTCTTTGTATAATAAAAAATATCTATCTATGTAATGTTATTATATTAAGAATATCAGTTTTCTAGTACCCATAACACAAGCTCTGCTTAGCTTGGGGCTAGATAATGTTGTGTGAACTGTCCAGGTTTTATTTATTTATTTATTTTTAAAGTCAACCAAAACAACGTAATACGTTTTTTTTTCAATTTCTTTTAACGATTTTTCTTATATTCAAAATTCTTGCACTGAATGTTTCTGCCAAATGTCATCAAATTCGGCCGGTAAGAACCATTCACCGGCAGCAAACTTCCCCCCTCTTTCCAACTGAAAATCGGCGACAACAAAAAAGACTTTGATATTGTAGAACCTGTGTATCAAGTTTCGTCAAGATTAGGTAGTTGAAATAAGTTTTTTGTGAAAAATATATTTTTCAATACAAGCTTTTATAAAATTAGTGATCGTAACCGTGTGCTTATCAAAATGAGCCTAAACACGGCCAGTCTACTATTATCCATCGAGGAGTTCAGTGGTTCCCCTTCTGTCTCCATCATCAGATCAGCTCGCTGTCACCATCATATTGTATTGTCATCGGAACTTGACAGGTATGCCAAATTTCAGCTAGATTTTCATTGGATAAAAACAAAAAACCCGTTACAGCTAGGAAATTTTCATTGGATAAAAACTAAAAACACGTTACAGCTAGGAAGTTTTCATTGGATACAAACTAAAAGCACGTTACAGCTAGGAAGTTTTCATTGGATACAAACTAAAAGCACGTTACAGCTAGGAAGTTTTTATTGGATAACAACTAAAAGCACGTTACAGCTAGGAAGTTTTCATTGGATAAAAACTTAAATCACGTTACAGCTAGAAAGTTTTCATTGGATAAAAACTAAAAGCACGTTACAGCTAGGAAGTTTTCATTGGATAAGAACATTATCGATGAAAATAATGAGGTATAAATAACTTACGAAACCTGGTAAAAAGCAAACGATTACTCCATTAAGGTATTCAAGTAGAAAATGTATTCGATTTCGCGATTTCGATAATGGAACCAAATGGAACAATGCATGTTTTAAACCTCTTTTCATTGTTTGAAATCGATCAAAGATTTTGTACCACTCTGCAGTGAGTGGTTTCGCATTAACTCGCAACGTAGGTTCGACACTTATGATTGGCGAATTAAGGGGACATTTTGAGACACGTGACAAATCTCGCGACTTGTGCAATCACACGAGCACAAGAGCTTGATTGACCTTTGTTTGACCACGATCTCACCTGTTGGTAAGAGACGATGTGGCCTAAGATGGAGCACAAACGTCTAGAAGGCACCTATTCACTCTAGCCTTGAAGAGACCCAGATTATAGTTTTCAGGAAAGACAGACGTCGGTAGTGTATTCCACTCCTTAGCAGTTCGCATTATACAGAGAGAGCCGAAACGTTAAGTACAAATACAGGGTATACTAATGAGGTAAGGATGGTACCGTCTGTGAAAGTTACCAATAATAATAGATAGATAGATAGAAAATTCTTTATTGCATAACTTAAAAAGTACTCTACACAGGCGAACTTAATGCTTGATAGCATTTTCTTCCAGCTAACCTTTGTGTGTTGCGGAAAACAATTTACAGGTAGTGCACAAAAAACGTATTCCAGGATAGATTATGTAGGATAAATAATAATAATAATAGTAAATAAATAATGCTGGACAAGTAAGTTAAACTAAATATAACATATTTACTACAGTACTAATTTAAAATATCGTTAAAATATTCATTAGTCATTATATTCATTGTTGTCATTTATTACAATCAACAATTGGAGCATAATTGTGTTAGTTGGTTTCTTATCCTAGGTTAGTCACTCTAAACATTCTGATAGTAAAGAAGAAATAATCAAGAAATAATAAGCCCATTCTTTGTACTCAGTCACTAACAAATGTTATAAAGTATGTCACAAACTAGCATAGGTCAATATTATAAATGGCATTGCGGTTAGAATAAATAATTAAGTTTATTATTAAAATGGATCCTACAGCAGTGGCTGAGGTATAAGCGTTATACACCGAATAACGAATTTTTTAAATTAATTTTATTATAACTTTTTTTTTTTTCAAATTAAGCCCATTGACCCTTGCAGAGTTTTTCTTTATGACCTCAGGTTATGAATATTACACTAAAGCCTAGAAAAAATTTAATCAATGACGTAAGTCACGTACTTCAAAACAGTACCTTATCGTATGGTATTGATTCGACACTTAGCGGCTCACGACACACTCATTCCGTAAGATTTAAGAAGGCTTTAGTTACTCCATTGTTAACTCCATCAGCGGTTAGGGAGAGCAGGTTATGGCGTATTTTACCGGTCTCTTCATTTTTAGTAGCAGAGTTTTTTTTGTGAAAGAATTCGTCCAGGGCAGTATTACCTTGTTATCTATTTCTACTGCAAAACAGTAGTTCTTGCATTGCTGTTTCGGTTTGAAGGGTATGGGTGCCGGTGAAATTACAGGCACATAAGACTTTTCATCTTCATGTCTCAGGGTGGCGGGTGCAATGCAATGCCACATAGGGTGCGTCCTAGGTGGACGAGAACTATGAGGTAATGCATTGTTAGAAGCAGAGGTGGCTTAACATCAGGTGGGCCATCTGCTAGTTAAGTCATAAAAGCACAAAAAAACCATGTAAATAGACTAACATTTTTCAAAAAATACAGCACTAAATCACCTTAATAAAAAAAATGCTATTCACATTTTTTTTACAGAAATAATGGACAATGTGCTGTAGTTTAAGTTTACGTGTATTTTACTTGGTAATGTATGGCAGGAACTGTACAAACTGCTTTTTTTTTTATACACTACTATAATAACGGATCAAGCAAATCTCTGCCTATGAACAGTGTATTACCTCATAGTTTGAAGAGGCTTCTCGTAGCATGTCTTTTAGGGGATCATGCGTAGCTGCAGATGATATTAGGCACTATCACAGAAAATAGGATTAGTAATAGAATGGTACTTCGTTACTAAACAGCTTCCTTGGTGAGACATAGCCACGTAGACTGTCTACACGCTACGGCTACGGCGCTACGGTGCTACGTATCGTAGAGCACTTTAAAGACTTCAGAATTCCCCGAAATTCACCCCTAAGGGGGTGTAGCGGGGTGTTTTATGAAACGACGATCCGACAAAGTCGCGGGCACTCAACTAGTAATCTATGAAAATTATGTTCAAATTTGGCCAGGATAGAATATAGGTACCTAAAGAAACAACAGAGGGACGCTGTCACATTTTGAATGCGTCACATCACACGACACACATTTTTCACGACCACGTCCTAGCGCGGAATGACACGCCGGTAGCCGTGCATCCCGTCACTTTTACATAGAAAAATGTATGGAGAAATAGTGTGTTTTATACGGTCTATTTTTTCTCATAAATGAAATAGTAGATTGTATCATAAGGGAGCAACATAATATTTTTACGGCGAGGGCGCTTTTTTGAATCTAGAGCGAAGTGAGGGATTCTAGAGTAGAATCCCGAGCGTAGCGAGGGATTCTTTAGTAGAATCCTGAACGTAGCGAGGGATTCAAAGTACGTCGCCCGAACCTAAAATATATGTTGCGCCTGTGTGATACACTCTGCTTTTCATCACCCACTATGAGAAAATAAAAGGCGCCTCATATGTTATTGTTATATTATTATTTAATAAAACAAATGGTTGTTTTTTGTGTTTTTGTGTTTTTTTTGTTGTGTTTGTGTTTTTTTGTGTTTTGTGTTTTGTGCTTTTTTGTATTTTTTTGTGTTTTGTGTTTTTTGTGTGTATTGTGCTTTTTTTGTGTTTTTTATGTATTGTGTTTTTTGTGTTGTGTTTTTTGTGTGTTTTATGTTATTTGTGTTTTTTTTGTTTTTGAGTTTTTTTTGTGTTTTGTGTTTTTTGTGTGTTTTGTATTGTTTGTGTTTTTTTTTTGTGATTTGTGTTTTTTTTGTGTTTTGTGTTTTTTGTGTTTTGGGTTTTTTTTTTTGTGTTTTTTGTGTTTTTGTGTTTTTTGTGTGTTTTGGGTTTTTTATTTTTTGTTTTGGGCCGTCGTACCAGCCAGTATTTATTCAAACAATATTTGCGTTCGAATTATTTGGCGCTGGTTCCAAATTCAATAAGTGCGCCGCAATTATCTTTGCCGCGCACTTTTTGAATTAGGAACTTAATAAAACTCATTACTGCCCGCTAAAAGTTTCTCATAGAAAACACCACCGTTGGGTGCACTTAAAGGCGAACCCAGTCGTCCTTTTCGAATAGATGGGATGAAAAAGTAATTAATTAGGGCATAAGATAATAAGCTAGACGTATAAAAGAATATAAAAGCAACTATTTGTTATTATTTTCACATTAAAATATGCAGTGGGTTTAGCTCTACTGGTACCCATATAACCTGATCCCATTTTTTACATTTTCAGCGATTCTTGCGATGGTAAAAACGTATTTATTTGAAAATTTTGTATGAATCTGTCTAGTTAGGGTTCCGTACCCAAAGGGTAAAACGGAACCCTATTACTAAGACCCCACTGTCCATCCATCTCTATCTGTTACCAGGCTGTATCTCATGAACCGTGATAGTAAGACAGTTGAAAATTTCACAGATGATGTATTTCTGTTGCCGCTATAACAACAAGCACTAAAAAACAGAATAACATAAATATTTAAGTGGGCAAGAAACGTGATGTTTTTTTTTTATAGATGATGGTACGGAACCCTTCGTGCGCGAGTCAAACTCGCACTTGGCCGGTTTTTTTTTATTAGCTATTATATATTATCTATTATTTTGTACCATAATATATTATTTTATACCATACTTTGGTTTTTGTTTATACGTCCTTAATTGTAACAATACAAAAATAGCAAATGTGGCTGCTCCCTAACAGTGTAACGATGTAGCGAAAATGGAAAATGTAGTAATCGAACTTGCCATCAACCTCTCGAGTCGCTCTGAATCACTCAATGCCGTGTGCCTCCGTTAATCGCTCAGCCAGATTGATCTTTTGTGGTGAAATGCGACGAATGAAGGAAGGTGGATACACTATAAGTACCTACAGTATTTATACAACACAATATTCATAATAATATATAGAGCTTTCAGGCTTATTGGTGAGCAACATATGGCGTAGACTAAGATCCAGAGTCTCGAGCACCGCCGTAAAGTCGCATGCCTTTCGATCTTCTATAGGTTATATTTCGGGGAATGCCCCAAGGAACTTCACGATCTGATCCCACCATCTCCTTTTCATCATAGGACGAGCAGACGCACGGCTCGGTACTATCCTTACCTCCTTAGTATACCCTCTATTCATATTAAAGGTTTCAGTTCTACCTTTATAATGCAAACTGCTAAGGAATGGAATACACTACCGTCGTTTGTCTCTCGTGAAAACAATAATCTGGGTCTCTTCAAGGCTAGAGTGAATAGGTGCCTTCTAGACCTTTGTGCTCCATCTTCGGCCACATCGTCACTTACCAACAGTTAAAATCGTGGTCAAACAAAGGTCCTTAGAGCAAAACAGGCCGCCCAAAGGTAAACCAATGTTAAAAAATAAATTGGTATAATTACGTGCTCTCAAACGGTGAAGGAAACCAGACTAGAAGCAACAATTGAAGACATGTGACATGTGCATGAAAGGAGCCCTCTGCGAGGAGCATTGACTCTTTTCACCACACTGGTTCTTTCACCAATGGTCACTAGGTACTTCCACAGCCACCATACCTCAAGCAGATCTCGGCCCTAATGCGGGGTAACCAGGAAAGAAACGAAACGAAACGAAGTTAGTGCAGTTAGTAAAAATCTACTTACTTATACTTAAGGTATGCCGCAAAAACCATACTTTTAGATTTGATTTTTAACTGACTAAATCAAATACAATATTCAAATTATAAAAATGCATGGATAGTACATTATAATTCCGAGGGATCACTGTACCAGAAATACGACAATATTTTCTCATTAGAATTAAAAACCGAGTTACCTCTAATTATTGTCTAAATTCGATTGTTTATTAAAATGGTGCACATTATTGGGTTAAAGATTAAATAAATAAAATCAATACAACAAAGCGCCGAGGGTTTACTGTAGCGGTTTTTTAAAATTATCTATGTTTTTAGAGATATTGAATAAAAACTGCTTTTTCGTAGGGCGCGAGACTTTTTCGTATGAAGATTTCTTCCTGGGGTTGTCGCAGTCTATAACGAGGTAAAGGTTGTTTGTAAATTTGTATGCTGGGGATAATCTCCGGAACTACTGATCCGATTCAAAAAATTGTTTCACTAACAGGAATCTATATTATCCCTGTGAATCATTCAATGTCATTGAATGTTGTCGCTTACCTTTATGTCTCAGGGTGGAAGACGCAGTGCAATGCCACATAGGGCGCGTCCTAGGTGGACGTGACCTATGAGGTAATGCACTGTTCATAGGCATAACACGCTAAAAGTGAAAAGTGAAAATATTGAGCATGTTCAATTCTTTCCACGCCATTTTTTTTTATTTTTTTTATACTACTAGAATGACGGAACTAGCAGATGGCCCACCTGATGTTAAGCGGTAACCAGTGCCTATGAGGTTACCAAGGTTATAAAAAAAAAAAAAAACGGCGTGGAAAGAATTGAATATGCTCAATATTTTCACTTTTAGCGTTCAATCTTCAACGCGGTTGAACGAGAAATGAATGTGTAAACACAATAATTGAACGATTCACTTTTACAGTCAGTCCTGCGCGCCACAGTGTCGAGGTAGGACTTATTTGGACGATACATACCTACCTACTCATCGATGTAAATATTTACTTTGGTCGAAGTACCTAACATACCATACATACAATACAACGTAGCGGTTGCATGCGTAGCAGCGTAGAGGCACATAGAGGTAAGCTACGCACTTACATAGCTTCGTAGAGGAATCGTAGCATAGTTACAGAGTTTAGAATCTAAGGCCCCGTCTTCTAGAACTAAACTCAAACTTAATCGAGACTCAAGCATAGATTTTTTGACAGATTTCAATGAAAATAACAAACAGACACAGCCAGACAGTTTTCTAACCAAATCTGGGCTTGAGTCTCGATTCACAGTTCTGGAATACGGGCCTTAATCTTAAGTAGAAATAGTTTTTTTTAAATTTATATTTGTAAAACACAGATTTAAAAAAAACATACTTTACAAGATAATAGCTAGAATAGCTGTAGCAAAAAGGTCCCTAACTCAGCATCTGCAGGTTGTAAACAACCTGCGCTGGTCATCCGTGGAGAACAGCAGACATGTAGGTATCTGAATGCTAGGCACATTATAATCTATTGATTCAGCCGTAGAACAATACTATGGGTAAAATGGTGGAACAACTAGGTAAGGAATTACAATAAAATAACAAAGTATATCTAAAATTAACGTAGGTGTTATAATATCAATTATTTAAATATATGTATAATAATAATATTATTAGCAGTTATATTCTATGCTTTGAGCTCAGTTTGAGCAGCTCACTGTTCCTATCACTAATTTTATAAAAGCATGTTTTGAATAAGATATTTTTTGCCAAAATAAAAGAGCCTGCTAAAAAAACCAAGTCATTTTCCGACCTGAAATTTATGTTTGCGTGTTTTAGTAGTTTGCAGTTTTTTGTATAAGTAGATAGATATTGCAAATACTTAAATGCACTAACAAAAGCTACAGATTCATAACCATCTAAATTAAGGGTAATTTCGGACAAAGAAATGGTACATTCGTAATAGCTATTAAATTAAGGCAATTTCGTGAAGCCGTCGGCAGAAAATAAAATAATAGGCCATTAAGAGGTCCCGCTTCCTCCGCACTCAAAGACGCTCACTAATCGGCGGAAATAAATTTGAACTCAGCCACTTTGATACTTTTCCGAGCAATTTAGTGTATCTGAATTAACTGATACAGATTGGTCTATTATGTTAGGGCTCTTTATAAAATGTACCAGAATTGGTGTGCTATCCTAAAAGGAGTTTTTTTTTAACTATGGTTGACCCTCGGTTGACCGCCATCTCACCTGTTGATAAGTGAAGATGCGGCTGACGTTGTAGCACGAAGGTCTAAAGCACCAATTCACTCTTGCCTTAAAGAGACCCATATTATAGTTTTCAGGAAAGACAGACGACGGCAACTTGGTCCATACCTTAGCAGTTCGCTTTACTATGGTGGAACCGAAACGCTTACTGTGAATTTCGGGTATACTGATGAGGTAAGGATGGTACATTCCTGGTGTATTCATGCAGTAGACATTCTAAGAATGCCCGTTCTTTATTGAAAATATTTAAATCCACTTACCACCAATACGAAGATAAACATACATAGACGCTAACTCATTAACACTTCCCTACTGAAGCGAGACAGCTTCGCTATGCCTCACTAAAGCACATAATACATAATAGTACAAGTACACAAGGTTGACTCCGCAAAATCATTTAAATAAAATTCGAGATTTCACCATCGCTCTTCCCGGCACCGTGACAAAGCTCACCCACACATCATAGAGCCCCGGGTTTCTCGAACGACACGTTTCTCGAGATCATTTCTTCCCCATACCTACAAACTATGGAATGAGCTTCCATCTGAGGTTTACCCGCTATTACGACATGCGACGCTTCAAGAAAAATGATCATAATTCCTTCAGGGTACGCAGCGCATCCGGCGACCACTTTACATCAGGTAGGCCATAAGCTAGTTTGTCTACTGGGTTCATTAAATCTTGCCCCCACACTATAAAGTGCAATTCGGGTCGCACAGCGCTAATTACCCACAGTACCTACAGCTAAATTCACCTAGCAGTTATCTCTCTTTCTATCGCGTAACTCTTCTTGTCTGACTCTCCGCCGGGTACTTGTAGCTTCATAGTTATTACCTAAATTCAATTTAACTCAATTTAATTTATTTATTTCAGGTAACAGTGAAAAATGTACATTGTACCTGGACAAAGGCCCATAGTAATATATACCTTACAACTAACACAGATGTAAAGATATTTATAACTTAATCTAACATACGTGTTATCGCCGACGCGTCGCGGCCCGGGGGATCACGTGACAGACGGCCCTTGAACCGCCGGAACTTCACCCCTTTCGGCCAGAAGTCAGGGCTCAAGTAAATCTTCACACTTTCCGTTGGGAGCCTCACCATAAATGAGCTAAAGCCCAAATTATGACGAGAGTCCAACTTATGACCCTCAATCCCACTCCGGCTTTCTTCCTGCTGTACTCCACCACCTCTGCCGCCTTCACGTCGAAGTAGACGCGGGACACGTAAATCTGAGTAGTGCTAAAGTGCGGTGTGTGCGACGTCTGACTATAGTCGGCTAAAATAAAGGTCCTATCTACCGATCACTTTGAGAAGTATGTGTGGTGTGACTTTGAGAGGTAGAATGAGGAATAGTGTGTTATGAGAGCGTTGTGAAATTAAAGAAGACGTGTGACTAGGATTGAGAAAGGTATGCTTAGATGGTTTGGGCATTTAGAAAGGATGGACGATAGTAGATTGACGAAACGGGTACATAAGACGAGCGTGAATGGGACAGTGGGAAGGGGAAGACCTCGGCGACCGTATTCAGACTAGAACGGAGACGTTCTGGAAAAAGGCCAGGTCAGGTACCCTTTGAGCATGTATGAAGAATGTGATGAGAGTTAATGAAGCAAAAGGATGTGTCAGGATCGTAGCAAGTGGAAATCCGTGGTCTCTGCCTACCCCTCCGGGAAACAGGCGTGAGTTTTTGTATGTGTGTATGAATGTACCGTGCACTTTCAACTATAATAATGAAACGAATTACTATAATAAAGATATATTTATTATTAAATGCTTGTAAAAGAAAAACATATTACATTAATTATCAGACCACACTAGTCCACAGCTGGACAAAGGCCTCTCCCAATACGTGCCACTGAGCCCGGTGTTCGGCTCTTCTCATCCACTTTCTGCCGCCTTTCGTAGGTCTTCGCTCCACCTAGCCATAGGGCGCCCCACGCTACGCTTACCAAGACGCGGTCTCCAACCAACAACTCGCTTACCCCGCGGTTCTTCGGCATATTGCCAGCCCATTGCCAGCTTGGCATAGCCCGTTCCATAGCTCGCTGTGCAACCTTGAACTGGTGGATTAGCCCTACCGTGAGTGTCCAGGTGTCGGCACCATAGCTGAAGCAGCGTCTTAGCTGAAGTGCATAAGACGCGAAGATTGAAGACTTGTCTTTTGGCATAGTGGTATAGGCGACGAGAACACTTGTATTATTACATTTTTAATAAAATAAAGCTATAAATACATAGCCGCTATAAACATTTAACTATACTCTTAAGGCGATATGTTACAATTTTGGAGTCGTTGTGTATCATGATAAATCATTTTTTTTTAAATTATGTATCCTGCTTCTTGCCGATCTGTTTTAATAACAATAATCCAATTTGCTGTCCGATTTGGTCCGTTTATCCACTCAGTAATAGTAAAGGTTACAAACTTGATGTTAATACGCTAAATACTTGAGGATGTATTCTAAATAAATCAAAAACAGAAACACGATTAGTGAAACTTTTCGGGACAGTTTTTTTTTAATCGGCCTTCTTTAAATCCTTTTTAAGTCCCTCCTTCTAACAGAGTAAATATAGAGGGTTATTTTTTTACTATTTAGTAGGTAATAACAGTACTTAGATCAATAGAAAAGGATTTATTTTTATATTTGTTAATTTAAAAGCAAAACGATGTTTATCGTTCGTCGCTTACGTCAGTAACTTCAACAAATATATACCTCATCTCTTCCCGGGTGCAAGTGAGTAAAAGCGCTATCACTTTCTTGCAGCTATTGTTTTTTGCTAGACTCCACCCATTGGACATTTTAACATATCGCCTTAATAAACATTTTTAGTGCATTTTTATTTTTGGTACTCAGAGTACACTTTCCAAAAATAGCACCGTTTTTCCTAACATCACAATTAAACTTATTTTTCACAAAGTTGTGAAAGTTTGCTATCTTAGAACGAAATAAATAAAATAATATGATAACAAAAATGCTTTCAAAAATGTAAAAATGTAAAAATACTTTGTAAGTTTAACAGCCCCGTTTATTATGCATTAAAAAGTTTACGAGTAGGTACTTTTTTTTTTTTTTTTTGTATCTTTTTCAGGCACATCTAATGGCTCGAGCGATTACCATGAAAAAGTCAGTAATACATTCAAGGATATTAAAAAAGGGGATATTTTTAAATGCACATCTGTATAATTTTTCAGCACACCAGGTAACTCCACTAATTAACTGAATGCATACCAGAAAAATTAATGCTGTGCAAAATAACCAATTGATTAACTAAACATGTCCTACAAAAAAAACTAAAAAATCACACAAAACGAGATGACCTTTTTTATCGAATTCACACCAAAAATACGCAGAGCTTGTGTTATGGATAATAGATTACTGATATACTTAGTACAATATATTACATAGATAGATATTTTTAATTATATATAGAAATATTCGCCACTCGACCTCTGTGGCGCGGCGGGCGAAGGTTCGCCTGCGACGCAGGAGGTTGCGGGTTCGATTCCCGCCTTGGAACAAATATTTGTGCGATCTGCAGATATTTGTTCAGGGTGTACTGGGTATTTTCCATGTATAATACAAAATATCTATCTATGTATTGTATTGTATTAAGTATATCAGTTATCTAGTACCCATAACACAAGCTCTGCTTAGCTTGGGGCTAGAGAATGTTGTGAGAACTGTCCAGCATTTTTTTAAGTACTTGTTCTTCATGTAGCATGGCCGTGCGACACACTGTATATCTAATAACCAGGTCAGTTAAAGGTATAGCATTATTTTTATCTGTGGTTGAAGTAACCACACCGGTGTGTTCTTTTGAAAACTGCTTTATTTATGTACGCGTTGTCGACCTCCGATATTTGGGCTGATCGGCCGCGACAGCAGGTTCAAACCTCCATTAGAGCAGCTCTTTGTCACTTTATGACAATCTTTTTTATTGCTAATATTACGGAGTCGGAGAGTCAGTTCTTATGTTAGCAACTTTGGTCTTTGTCTTCGGTCACGTTTATATACCAAGATTCAGCGCGTATTCCCTCAGTGTGACGAGATCTGTCGAGGTGACCACACGCGTGTGAGCGCTGGAGACGGCTGGGTTTATATACGCGTTGTGGAGCTCCGAGATCTGTGTGGAACAGGCGGCGGCTGGGTCGCCGGACGAGCCTAGCTTACCCATCCTGAGGGAACGGAGGCAATGTTTTAGATTACTGTTTACCGGGCTATGAAGAGAGCTATGCTTGGAGAACGAGATATAATCCAAAATTAGGAACTAGTAGTATGTTAGTAGTAGAGCTTTTTTGTGAAAAAGTTCGTCCGGGGAAGCACTACCACCATACCTATTTCTGCCGCAAAGCAGTAGTGCTCGCATGGCTGTGTTCCGGGTTGAAGGGTAAGGGTGCCGGTGAAATTACAGGCACATAAGACTTTTCATCTTTATGTCTCAGGTGGCGGGCGCAGTGCAATGCCACATAGGGTGCGTCCTAGGTGGACGTGACATAAGTGATAATGCACTGTTGATAGGCAGAGGGTACCACTTAACATCAGGTGGGGCATCAGCTTGTTCCGTCACTCAGTAGTATAAAAAAAAAAAAAAAAACCCAAGACCTATGAAAGCAAGCGTGGCGTTTTATTTATCGACTTCTTTGCTATGAAATATATTAATTCGCACGGCTAGCTGATTTCCAAGAATGTTTACAGTTTACTATGACGCAATAAGGTATTTTTCTATTAATATCCGACGTGCTATCGCGAAGACAGCCGAGAGTGAACTGATTTGAGGTTTGCTAAAGGGAGTGATCCATTGGCGAGTAAAACCGCTGGTACGCCAGCGAGCCTGCGAGCCAGAGGTATAGGCCGTCAATGGAGCACCTACAAAACCGCGGTTTTAAAATACCGCGGTTTTAAAATACCGCGGTTTGGCTCGTTGCCTCTTTGTGCATGCTTGAAATCCTGAGACTGCAGTATAATAACCGGTATAATAAACTGTTTGGTATGCCAATGGATCACCAACAGATGGATGCCAACAGTTTATACCGTTAACTCGCCGGCTCGCCAATGGATCACCCCCCTTAATAGGTAATTAATAGTGCAATTACCCGTTTACAATTACCCCTATTTATGACTCCTGTTTACAATTACCCGGGTTGACTCTTTATATGCGTATTAATGAGCAACATTTCAGTTAAGGCGCGAAATTCAAATTTTATTGTGTTTTTTGCTCATCACAGCTCATCAACACATCTTGAGATAGCGAAACCGGATTTTGTGAAAATTAGGAGAACCAACACACATGTTTTGATTGATAGTGTCTCATAAATATCATTAGTTTAGTTAGCTACGAATGTCATTCAATGATTTTTAGTGATTTTTTTGTTCATTGGCTTTCGTAGCTAAACTAATGATATTAATGAGCGTCTATTCCCCGTGGTACTACCAGTATTACTACCAGTACTACCACGGGTAGGAAAAAAAACGTAGAACTACCAAGCAGTTCAGTAGTACCACGGGAAGACACTATCAATTAAAACATGTGTGATAGCTCTCCTAATTTTCGCAAAATCAGGTTTCGCTATCTCAAGATGTGATGAGCTGTGATTAGTAAAAAAACAATACAATTTGAATTTCGCGCCTCAAGAGAAACATTCCACGAGTGGTTGTACTGACCAGAATTCGTTCCCGGGGTGTGCGTTCCCGTCCCACGGATACGTCATCACGAGCAGCTTGCTGGCATGTTGTCCCGTTAGTTTGGACGACGGCTCGCGGTCTTCCAAGTAGATGTTTATGCCTTCTGCAATTAGAAAACAAGTTCGATCAATATTAAAAGTACTTGTCCTCCATGTAGCATGGCCGTGGGACACACTGTCATGTGGGATACACTGTCACGTGGGACACACTGTCACGTGGTGAACACTGTCCCGTGGTACACATTGTCACGTGGGAAACACTGTGATGTGGGATTCACTGTCACGGGGACACACTGTCACGTGAGACGCTTGTTATAATAATAAGTGCATCTGTTTTGTTCATAATGATTTGTTGTATTCAAGATACAAGTTGGTAGCGGACGATATGAAGCTGCAGCAAACGACGTGTCGCAGCGACACTACTGGTATCTATGTATTTCTATGAAATGTCCTCCGTAGTTAGCGACATGAAGCTAGCGACGCGTTGTCCACAGACGGCAGTGTCGCCCGACCGCAGATCGGAGTCTCGAGTCTGCAAATTTGACAAGCAAACTACACGGGCGTGTTGTGTACACTACACGGATTTTAGTATGGAGAATCCGAATAGCGCCCCTAGCGGGCACCTTGAGAACCTCAAAGTCCATACTAAAATCCGAGTAGTGTACACCTCACGCCCGTGTAAGTTGCTTGTTACATTTGCAGTTTAGCCACTCAGTAGTGCCGTATGGTAGTGCCGCTGACGCCGGAGCAACGACACGTCGAGCGAGTTTCAACCAACTGGATTCCATCTGTCTGCTGTTGAAATCTGGCGGGTTCGAAATCATGACTGCAGCGACAGGACGCAACGTGTCGTGGCGACATGAAGCGACGACACGTCGTCTGCTGCTGCTTCGTGTAGACTGCCACCAACTTGTACCTTAAGTGAAATAAACTTATCTCACTGTATATAATATTACCATAGACTAACTAAACACAATAGACTGCTAATCTCATACAAGAAAACGTGCATCGATGAATGATTGCCTACAATGATGCTAGATGTCGCTGTTTTGAATCTGCTACAAACAATTGAAATCATTTTTACATGTATTTCGAATAGATCGATAAAACATGTTTTGCGACCATAGTTTCATAATTAAAAAATAAATTAGAAATTTAAATGTTTATTTTTAAAGAGATATAGTAATTGGTTAATGATGCCAGCGCCATCTAGAAATAGCCTGGAATTTTGCCAGCGCCATCTAGAAATAGCCTGGAATTGACCTTTTTTGAGTCACGTTTTCGTGTATGAGATTAGCAGTCTATTGTGTATAGTTAGTCTATGATATTACGTATGAATGCTAGTAGTAACGTTGTACTTACTGTTAGGGTGTTCTTTATTCTCAATAAAACCAGTCTTTATTTTACTACCGGGTTTGCTCTTGAAGAATGCTGAAAATAAGATTGGTTGTTAAGGTAGGGTATGCGGCAAAATTCCTAATCTTAGATTTGATTTTTAACTGACTTAATCAAGTACAATATTCAAATAAAAAATATGCATGGATACTACATTATAATTCCGAGGGATCACTGTACCAGAAACACGATAGGACAATATAATATCGATAGAAAAAAAAAAACTAGTTACGTCAATTTTTTGTCTAGATTCGATTGTTCATTAAAATGGTGCATATTTTTGAGTTAAAACTTAGATAAATAAAATCAATACAACAAAGCCGAGGGTTTACTTTAAGTTTTTCTATATTTCACGGAATTTTAAATAATAAGTTTTTGGTGAAAAATATATTTTTCAATACAAGCTTTTATAAAATTAGTGATCATAACCGTGTGCTGATCAAAATGAGCCCAAACACGGCCAGTCTATTATTATCCATCGAGGAGTTCCATTGTGCACCTTCCGTCTCCATCATCAGATCAGCTCGCTGTCACCATCATATTGTATTTTCATCGGAACTTGATAGGTAGGTATGCCAAAATTCAGCTCAATCGGTTGAGGGTCGTAAGAGTCCACCCGGATTCCACCCTGACAAATATACATTGAAAGTGAAATAAAAGCTTATTTTCGAGCGGCGTGAGGCGTTTTTTTTGTGTGAAGTTTTCTGCCTGGTTTTGGCGCAGACTTAAATAAAAGCTGAATACCTTGTAAAGAAGACGTAGTGACTAGGATTGAGAAAGGTATGCTTAGATGGTTTGGGCATTTAGAAAGGATGGACGATAGTAGATTGACGAAACGGGTACATAAAACGAGCGTGAATGGGACAGTGGGAAGGGGAAGACCTCGGCGACCGTATTCAGACTAGAACGGAGACGTTCTGGAAAAAGGCCAGGTCAAGAGTACCCTTAACCGACGAGCATATATGAATAATGTGACGAGAGTTAATGAAGCAAAAGAGATTGTGTCAGTAGCAAGTTCAAATCCGTGGTCTCTGCCTACCCCGTCCGGGAAACAGGCGTGAGTTGATGTATGTATGTACCTTGTAAAGCTCTGGTGGCTTTGATGTAGGCGAAGTTCACGTCGGTGACATTCGCGAGCGCGCCGCGTCGCATGAGCGCGCGCGCGCTCTGCACGAACGATAGCACGAACACGTCGTTCTGATGGGGAGATATCTTCCACACGCCGAGACCTTGGTTACAATACTAATACAATAATAATAAGGTATGCCTATGCCTGTATGTGACGAAGTAGGCTAAATATAAGGCTACGAGACCGGTGGACCACTCTAAAAATAAGGAAAAGAACAAAAGTAAGCGATGTTTCTAAAATAATTTTTAAAAAAATGGAGCTGGACCGGACATATTATGAGGACAAACAGACGAAAATGGACGTAAGACATCATGGAATGCTACCCCAGAAAAGGGAAAAGACAAAGAGGACGTCAAATAAAGAGATGGGAAGATGATTTACAAAAGGGATGGAGTAGATCAGCCCGTGATAGAAAAGTGTGGAAAGAACTAGGGGAGGCCTATGTCGAAGGACAACCTGACAAGCAAACTGGTTGCTGAAGAATTTACATAAAATAATACTAGGTACTTATTTTATTATTTAAGTTTATATTCATTCATTATTATTAGTTAGTTACTAGGTCAGTGAATAAAGGCTTTATCTATCTATCTATGCCTATATGTTATGGGTATATTATATGGGTATGACGACCTCTGTAGCGCGTCGGGCGAGTTGTCGGCTCTTCGCCCGCCGCCCTGAGACATAAAGATGAAAAGTCTCGTGTGCCTGTAATTTCACCGGCACCTTCAAACTGGAACATAGCAATGCAAGCACTACTGCATTGCGAGAGAAATAGGTATGGAGGTAGTACTTCCCAGGATAAACTCTCACAAAAAAGCTCTACTACTATTAAAACTTCTACATTTTTCTCACGCAGACATTCTACAATCCAGGCTAACCCAAATAACAGTACTAAACCTCAAGTAAGTCTTACTCGCACCTGCACGTCATTATTTCTATAGTTATTTAATGTGACGGGTGGTGAACTTAGCAGATATCTAAATCTATGTAGTTTTGGTTCATACCTGCGCCTATAACGTTCAGGTAAGCTTTCTTCCCAGCTTCCCGCGCCCTCGCTTCAGCCTCCAATAAGGAAGCTTCAGCGATAATGCTGAGCCGTTTGTGATACGCCTCGTTGTCGAAGATAGCTCCGAGTTTGCCGACCGTAATGTACCGGTCGGTGTACTGACGTTCGTCCTTTTTCAGTTTTTGATTTTTAGTCGGTTGCGAGTCCAATTTTGATGAGACTTCAGAGTACGTGGCGCTTGGTACCTGTAACATTTATTTAAACAAGTAATTAATTTTGTAATAATTAAAAGAAACACACACAGAAGCTTCAAACTTATAAAACCCCGTCGTTTTTGCGTCGGGGGTGAAAAAGCAACACTATCATAAACGCCTGTAACGATTTTGATGAAATTTGCTGAGAAAAATGCCATAAGTGGCATGTAGTATTTTTGGTAGTAGTAGAGCTTTTTTGTGAGAGTTCGCCCGGGGAAGTACTACTACCATACCTATTTCTGCCTCAAACAGTAGTGCTCGCATTGCTGTGTTCCGGTTTGAAGGGTATGGGTACAGGTGAAATTACAAGCATCTGCTTGGTCCGTTAATCATATAGTATTATTTTTAACATCCACCTAGGACGCACCCTATGTGGCATTGCACTGCGCCCGCCACCCTGAGACAAAGTGGAACAGTCTCATGTGCCTGTAATTTCCCCGGTACCTTCAAACTGAAACACAGCAATGCGAGCTGTACAGCTTCGCGGCAGAAATAGGCAAGGTGGTAGTACTTCCCCGGACAAACTCTTTCATGTCTTTTTCTGTTTTGATGCTGATGATGTATATTATGATCTCAGTTACCTCATAGAATCCAGCCCACAGCTTCCTCCAGACAGTTTTGCTATTCTTCTTATCGTCATCTCCGTATCCATTGTCCTTCGAGTTCTGCTTTTCAGTTATCAGTATGTCTTCACAGTCCATGCGCGCTTCGCGTTGAAATCTCGGACCGATCACGCCTTCAACGAAAAACACAAATTATTATTCACTACGCCGTGAAGCCTGAAGCTGTGGTGGAGTACCTCAAGCAGAAGACAGGGCTAACCATGAGGGTCGAGCAGTTGGAGTCTCGCCATGATGTCAATTTTATTTCCTTTATGGTGAGGGTGCCGACTGACCGTCTATCGACTTTCATGAATGGAGAGTTCTGGCCGAGAAGTGTCAAGTTCAGGAGGTTCTTCGGACGCCTGACACGAGACCCCGCGCAGGTGCGTCATGCGTCGCCGTCTAAACATGTGCTAGTCTAAGTGTTTTCATATGTATGTTAGTTTTTAAGGTATTTATGTTGCTATGGGCGTATTGTTTAGGTTTTTGTACATTTTCCAATAAGCCTGATATAAAGATATTTGATTTGTTTTTTCTTTGATTATTTTATTTTTTACGATACAAGCAGGTCTGGTTAATTCCATACATTTTAGAATTAGTTCACACAAAATATCGATAGATGGCAGTACTGGTATCGCTAGGAATATTGAACACATTAATTAGATTATTTTTTCACTTTTTTTGACGGCATTGCGTAAATAGTACCTCTAGAAGACTTTTTATGTGATTTTAACTAATAAAATAACAAAAATCGTTATAAAATAGTTTTTTTTTTCAATGTTTTTACTGACATCTAGCAATTTCTAACCGAAACATTTTGATTGGGTTCTAAGGTTCTAAGTTTGGTCAAGAAACACATAGATGGCGTTGAAATAAAACCATGTTTCGGAGAATAAAATTATACGATAATATTTCGATAGTTACTCCACAGAGTAGTAAGAATACTAACGTGTTACTCTATGATATGATGTGATGAAATACGCTTGATTTCTCAAGTATCATCTAGTGCGCTGTAAAGAAGGCAAGAGAGAAGCGCCATCTAGTACGCTGTTAAGAAAACAAGTAAGAATGCATATTAGTACGTTAGTACCGAGCGCGCGCCACGGGCGCTGCTCTTGCGCGACTTATCGTGGCAACGATCGTAGTACTAAGATTGTCTCTCTGTTGTACGTTAGTATTATTCCTTACTCTGTGATACAAGTATGCATTTAAAATCGACTTCGAATAATTATTTTCGAATAAAAACGACTCCGAAGCTAGGAATTTATCCCCAATACAAAATTATATAATATTAGTGATTGTAAGGGGTTGAATTTCTGGAATTCCTTTCGTAGTGCAACAGACATCCGACGTGCTATCACGAAGACGGCCGAGAGCAAACTCAAGCAAACTGATTTGAAGTTTTCTAATAGGTGCATTGCACCTACTTCGACCTACTTCGGACAGGCAAAGTGACACGCAAAGTAGGTGCACTTGCGTTATCTAGTGTAATTATAGGTCTGTGGGCCAATTATGACCGGATTAAATAACAAAAAATACTGACCTAAAATGACCAGATCCCAGTCCTAAGTATTTATGGTAATTTTATGACTGGATTAAACTCACTGAAACTATTGGATATTATTGGAATTATTGGAAAGTATAAACACACTAACCTATAATGATTGGATTATGTTCGATGTTAGTCTCGTTGACTACTCCTCGCGCCGTCGTTGATGCAGGCGGTGTACGAGCTGACATACAGCATGGCGGACAGCTTCAGCTCGTCGTAGCTCAGTAAGTATAAACACACTAACATATAATGATTGGATTATGCTCGATGTTAGTCTCGTTGACTACTCCTCGCGCCGTCGTTGATGCAGGCGGTGTACGAGCTGACATACAGCATGGCGGACAGCTTCAGCTCGTCGTAGCTCAGTAAGTATAAACACACTAACATATAATGATTGGATTATGCTCGATGTTAGTCTCGTTGACTACTCCTCGCGCCGTCGTTGATGCAGGCGGTGTACGAGCTGACATACAGCATGGCGGACAGCTTCAGCTCGTCGTAGCTCAGTAAGTATAAACACACTAACATATAATGATTGGATTATGCTCGATGTTAGTCTCGTTGACTACTCCTCGCGCCGTCGTTGATGCAGGCGGTGTACGAGCTGACATACAGCATGGCGGACAGCTTCAGCTCGTCGTAGCTCAGTAAGTATAAACACACTAACCTATAATGATTGTATTATGTTCGATGTTAGTCTCGTTGACTACTCCTAGGTTCTTCCTGGCGCCGTCGTTGATGCAGGCGATGTACGAGCTGACTTACAGCATGGCGGACAGCTTCAGCTCGTCGTAGCTCAGTAAGTATAAACACACTAACCTATAATGATTGGGTTATGTTCGATGTTAGTCTCGTTGACTACTCCTAGGTTCTTCCTGGCGCCGTCGTTGATGCAGGCGGTGTACGAGCTGACATACAGCATGGCGGACAGCTTCAGCTCGTCGTAGCTCAGTAAGCTGTCGAGTGTGAGCGGCGGCTTTTGCTTCGAATTGCCGATGGCTTCCCATCCGTTGTTGCTAAAACACAATCAAAATTACTTATTCCTTCTTGACATTTTTGAAAACAGGAGGGCAGATTTCTTTGTATTATGATTTGTTTTATGTCTCAGGGTGTGGCGGGCGCAGTGCAATGCCACATAGGACGCGTCCTAGGTGGACGTGTCCTATGTGGTAATGCACTGTTCATAGGCAGAGGGTACCGCTTAACATCAGGTGGGCCATCTGCTTGATCCATCATACCAAGTTGTATACCTATGATGTAGATTAACATGTTTTTTTTTGTAGATTTTTCGGTAAAGATTGTTGAGAAAAAAGGTTTTAATGCACAACATTCCTTAAGGTCAGCGAAGATTATTTTTTATGGCACTGGTACGAACTATGTTTTGGACCTGTTCATATATTGCTGGCAGAAATGTATTTCTCATTTTACCTTGTGGGCAGTTGGTAAGCCGGATTCAATTTTTTTTTTTATTTTCTGAATTCCTTATACTTAACGACAGAGATTGGCTGGAAGTCTTTTAAGAAAAGCATCAACCTATACCTACTTTGCTACGAATGACAATGAACAAAAAAAAACATTTAAATTAATCATTGAATGACATTCGTAACTAAACTAATGATATTTTTGAGACAGTACATGTGTGCTAGGTCTCGAACGAAACGTTTCACCAAATAATATGATACCGTAGATTTGCATATACATTCCATGTACAGGGTGGAGCAAAAGATATGCATCCGTTTTGGCGGGCCAGGGCTCGGGCTGCGGGGAGGGTAGGACGCTGCGAGGGGTATCATTGTGTTCGTGCGAGCGCGCCATTTTAGTACCTAACATGGTATGGACGGAGGAGCATCGTAGGTTTGCAGTTCGCGCGTTTTTGGAAAATGGTCGTTCTGTTGTCGCCACACAGAGGACCTTCCGACGCAATATTTCGAACTTTTTTATACCAATATTGGAATAATTGAGTGAGGAAACCAATTTGGGAGACACATGGTTCCAGCAGGATGGGTGAACAGGCGAATTTCGTTGTTGAAATTGAGACAAATGTTCCCTGCGCGATTGGTTTCTCTTAGAGGTGATGTGGGATGGCCTCCACTCTCACCAGATTTGAGCATTTGTGACTTTTTCGTTTGGGTTTACCTGAAGGAAAATCTTTTCAAACATCGTCCTCACATCTTGGATGAACTTAAGATGAGAATTAGGGAGGAAATAACCGCCATACCCACTCAAATGAGCCAAAAAGTTGTTGAAAATTTCAGAAATCGCCTTCATCACTGCATCGCTGATGATGGCCGCCATCTTGCTGATGTAATTTTCAAAACTTGATTTAACAAATGGCATTGTATACTGATTTGAGCAAAATAAACCGCGTTACTGTAAATTTATTTTTATTTTTTCTGTTGCCTTTCAAAACTGATGCATATCTTTTGCCCCATCCTGTATTAGGTTCCCTGTGCCTATTACGATGATTTAAGCCATATCTCTAGTGCTTAGGATTTCAAGATCAGTGTATGTGCTCGCACAATAAGTGTCCAGTATTACCCTTTCTCTCCACTCATGAGCATGTACTTGTCATGTCGTGACATGAAGCACATCGCGCGCTTTGTCAGTATCCTGTCAATCAGTCCTGGTACTGTCATTTCTTTGTATAGAGACTTTTCTAGATTACTGCCATGCTCCCTGAAAATTACATAAAATGTTACAAGTTAATTACATAATACCTTTTTCAAAACAAGCCCTTTTTAAATTAGTTATCGGAACGGAGCGCTGATCAAAATGAGCCGAAACACTGCCAGTCTCCTATTACCCATCGAAGATTGTCCACCTGACGTCTCCATCATCAGATCAGCTCGCTGTCACCATAATAAATATATATACAAGCTCGACAACTGGCTACGAAAGGACAATTCAGAACTTAAAAAATTTACACAAAATTAGACATTCAACTCTGTTTTGATGAAGACATATCAGCGAAAGCTGCTCGTCTATAAATAAATAAAATAAATAAATATAAAATCGTTGCGTGGCTGACCGACTGACTGACTATCAACGCACAGCCTAAACCATAAGTCCTAGAGACCTGAAATTTTGAGGCTGTACGTTCCTTTTGCGGTCCAGGGGTGCACTAAGAAAGGAATTCCGGATATTCAACCCCTAAGGGAGTGCAGCGGGGTGTTTAAGTTTGTATGGAAAAGTACATGCAAACGAAGTCGCGGGCATTTCACTAGATAGATAGATAGATTAACTCTTTATTGTACATTTAAGACAAAATAACACACAGAAATACAAAACTTAACTTAACAACAAAAATAACAGAAATGTACAATGGGCGGTCTTATCGCTTAAAGCGATTTCTTCCAGACAACCTTATGATGGAGAGGACTATATGGAAGAATGGGATAGTGGTGTTATCACCTTGACAAATACAAAACTACTAACTATACAAAGTATAGCCCCTTACTCAACACAACATAACAGCAGTAACTATACTAGTCTCATATATAAAAGGCAATGTCCTGACTGACTGGCTGACCGAGCGACAACGCACAGCCCAAACCACTGGTCGTAGAGCCTTGAAATTTGGAGGGTGTGTTTGCCGCTATGCGTAGAGCTGTACTAAGAACGGAATTTTGAAAATTCGCTTCCTAAATGTAGTTTTAGCGCTGTGTGTGTGTGTGTGTGTGTGTGTGTGTGTGTGTGTGTGTGTGTGTGTGTGTGTGTGTGTGTGTGTGCGTGCGTGCGTGCGTGTGGGTGGGTGTGTGTGTGTGTATGTGTGTGTCCAGACTTCCCTCTATCGTTAAAGCGAAAATTAATGGACACATGCAATCTCCCCGTCTTAACATACGGTGCGCAAACTTGGTCCTTGACGCAGCTTCAGTAGTCCAAACTCAAGGTATGCCGGCGTGCGATGGAGCTCAGCATCCTGGGTGTGAGGCAAGTGGATAGGATTCGAAACACAGCGTTGCGCTCTCTAAAACAAATTGTGGATGTAGCTTCGAAAGCTGCTAAGCTGAAGTGGGATTGGGCTGGTCACGTCTGCCGCATGCCAAGCGAGCTGTGGGCGAAGGTATTAGCCACCCAGTGGCGTCCTGACCCAGCGAGAAGGCGACGCGGCACTAAAACGGAGATGGCGAGACGAAATCGATAAGTATTTGGCTGACTGGGCAAACATAGCTCAGGATCGTTATGTCTGGAAGGATTGGGGGGAGGCCTTTGCCCAGCAGTGGGACACAAAAGGCTACAAATAGAATAGTATTTCACCTTTTGTAGACTAAGAATAGTGCCATAAGCCGTAAAACTCTTTCATGTACGACAGGGTATGTCGATGTGATGTTTTTCTTCAGAACATCAAGCGGTTTTCTCTTCTTCAGCTCAGCCAATCTGAAAATATATCAAAAATAATTACTTTTTTTTATACAACTTGGTATGACGTATCAAGCAGATGGCCCAACTGATATTAAACGGTACCCTCTGCATTATCACATAGGTCACGTACATCAAGTACGCGCCCTATGTGGTATCGCACTTGCACTTGCAAAGCTTTTTAGTGAAAGAGTTCGTCCGGAGAAGTACTACCTCCATAACTATTTCTGCCGCAAAGCAGTAGTCCTCGCATTGCTGTATTCCGGTTTGTTGCATTACAGGCACATGAGACTTTTCATCTTTATGTCTCAAGGTAGCGGGCGCTGTGCAATGCCACATAGGGTGCGTCCTAGGTGGACGTGACCTAAGTGATAATTCACTGTTCATAGGCAGAGGGTACCACTTAACATCAGGTGGGCCATGTGCTTAATCCGACTGATCCGTCAATGAATGAATAATGCTAGACAGTGCACACATTATCTAGCCCCAAGCTAAGCCGAGCTTGTTATGGTTACTAGAAAATTGATATACTTAATACAATACATTACATAGATAGATATTTTTTATTACTATACATAGAAAATACCCAGAACAACCTGAACAAATATCTGCAGATCATACAAATATTTGTTCCGAGGCTGGAATCGAACCCGCAACCTCCTGCGTCGTAGCGGAAACTTCGCTCACCGTGGCACAGAGGTTGTCATTCCAAGTTGTTAAAAAAAAATGTGCTGTTATTTTGTGAGGCCTTAACAACAAAGATGTAGTACCTACCTGACGCTCTCGATTGGAAAGGCCACAGGGAACTCATTACTCTTTTTAATAAGTTCCTCAATATCATCAGAGGGTGCAGTCTCGGGCAGGTCAGCACATTGCTTCAGCAGGGCCTCCGCTTCGGGTGTTAGTTCCGGCAAGTCCCAGTCTAACTTGCACCTGGAATTAGATTTAGCAGAGCTCTTGAGAGACAGATTGTACGGGGAAGTATTACCACCACTTGTTGATGATGGTATCTCTACTTCCCAGGGTATAGTGGTAGTACAGGCACAGAATATACATATATGCAGTACTAGCTGAAAAAAAAAACTTTGTCTTCATTCTATCCCCTTTTAAGGGTTATTTTAAATAATCCTGAACATATTTCAGGATTATTCAATTATTCTGTATTTTAAGTACCCATACCAAGTTTCAAGCAAAAGACACCATGCAATAAAAAGTTCCCATATAAACTTTTGGAAGTAGTTTGAGGAAAAATATTTTCCCCTTTTATGATTTATATTGAAGCATGTTATATATTATGCAAAGTTTCAAGATTGTTTGTTCAAGAAATATGATTTTTCATACAATGGTTGTCACCCCTTTTCAACCCGTTGATGATGAATCAATCAGTCAGTCAGTCAGGTTAAAGTGTAATCTGAGCAGCGAGTGAAATTAAGGCGCTATAGGTTCAACGAACATTTTTGTATGAGGCGAAGAAGGCGAGCGCACGCTCTGATACCGTGTTTTTATGTATAAAAAAATTATATAAAAATGTCGATCAAAGTTTTGTTTAATTTTGTTGATGTATTCACTAACTCAAATAATAACTAACATGAAACCAAATGTTTCAAAAATAAAAACGTGAGAGAAGTGAGTGAAAAATAGCATTTAAACTTTAAAAAGGAGGTATCTTTGTTAAATTTTTTTATAGAGTGAAGTAATTCAAATATTGTATTGAATTATTGATTTCACTAGATAAAAAGCTCAAAAATATCAAATATTTTTTTCTTCATAGATAACTATGAAAATTCTTATCAAAAACTTTAAAATTCTAGAGACATTTGAGAACCTATCGCGCCTTAAGACATTTCAACACTCTGAAATAGACACATCAGCGAAAGCTCCTCGTCTATAATTTTAAAATTTAATAATAATAAATATACTAGGCTAGAATTAGCAGGGGGACAATGCACAATACACCCCAATGCGGGATGTCAGTGCAGATCTTATCTCCCCCATTTAGAATTAGAATTAGAATTAGAAGCTTGAGTCATGTTGTGGATATGAATCACGGACCACATAGTAAATACAAGAATATAAAAGTATGCTTACCAAGCAACATTTTTAAGGTGTTTTAGGGTATCCATTTCTTTACAGGAGTTATCTGAAAGGCATAAACATTTGGAAAACTTGGATGGGTTAGAGTGTACAAAGGGGGCACTGAGAAAAATACATTTTTGTTTATATTTTAGTCTTTGTTTTCAATGTATTTTTTCCTGAGTGCCCCCTTACCTACAATTTCGGCACTAGGCAGTAAAACATTGAGTGGACATAGATAATCTCAGATTAGGAAAACATTAATTTCACCAGGTTTATAAATAGGTAAGTATTCTAGACAACATACCACTATGAATTAGCTCTCACTCAATGCATTCGCAACGATACTATCGTTGCAATACGATAAACAAACAATTGATTAGATAGAATCTTCGATAAAAGATACAGAACTCGTTTATCGAAGGATAGAATAAAACGAGTCTACCAATAGGCCCTTAGATTACCTATAGATAAATAGGTAATTTATTTTAAAGGTAAATAATAAGTGGTTGTGGTAGGTAGGAGACATAGATAAAAACAAGTTACATGCTCCTCAGTGCAAGTGCAGATAAAACTATAGCAGGTAAGCTAGGTACCTATCTTTACTGCGTTTGTGGATAACAATAACTACCGGCTAGCTTATTACGTATTTTGCAATAGCAATGTGATAGCAAGAATTGCGCGAGAATTGCGCGATTATCGCATCCAAATCGCAAACTCGTATTACGTATCGCTGACACATAATACAAATTTGCAATTTGGATGCAATAATCGCGCAATTTTTGCTATCGCATTGCCATTGCAAGATACGTAATAAGCAAGCGGTTGTAATATTAATAAGGCTAGTTGATACCGGTACAAAGAATAATAAGCTCGAGGTAAGTAGGTACGTACGTTTTCAGACCTACTGTTTTTTCCCAGACAGACAGAATATAATAGAATTTCAGTAGTTCGTGTATGGAGTCATTTTCAAAAACTACAATATATTACTGTCATTTTCATTTGTTTTGTTTGTTTTTGTTGTTTGTGTTTCTAATTCCCACATTTTTAGGGTTCCGTAGCCATATGGAAAAAAACGGAACCCTTATGGATTCGTCATGTCTGTTTGTCTGTCTGTCCGTCCGTATGTCACAGCTACTTTTTTCCGAAACTTTAAGAGCTATGCTGTTGAAACTTGGTAAGTAGATGTATTCTGTGAACCACATTAAGATTTTCACACAAAAATATAAAAAAAACAATACTTTTTTGGGGTTTCAAATACTTAGAACTGAAACTCAACAAACAAAAAAACTTCTAGCCCATACGTGTGGGTTGTCTATAGCTCTTCAAATATGATATTAAAATAGGATATGATAAAACTACAAAAAAAAAATGTCGCCGCATCGGTTCATCTTCCCATCGTCGATCACTGTTTTAAGATACTACAATTTAATATTGTTATTGTTTGAACGAAATTATTATTGTTATCAAAATATTAGGACTCTAAAATCACAAATAGTTATTTATTCAATAAGTTAATTTATCATTTTGTGATTTACCAATTAATTTTTCAAAATAATGTGACCACTTTAAGTTTAATAATTTTTATTTGAGGTTTTGATAGCTTGCAAAAATCATAAATAATTTAGCAGTGAATTTTCGAATTTGTTTTGTAATTATTTGATCATTGTCATTGATTTTTTGATGATTGAATTTGAATTAATATAATGCTTAATTTAATAATTGTAACTTTTTATGCTAACTAACATTAATTATAAGATTTAATTTATTAACAAAATGGATGAAATGTGAATTTTTTAATTTAGGAAATCTGAAAATAAACAATTATGTTATCTTATTGTCGATAAAAATGATGATGGTATTTTATGCGAGACAATAATGAAGTTAGTTTCAAGCGCTTACGGCGCCATCTGCCTGGACTCGAGGGGAGGTTAGATAGAATGGGAAAATGGCAGCGCACCGCACGTGCTTCAGAGCTCTCTGACTTTTGCTTCGGATTTTTGAGCAGACAACATTGTAAGTTGAACTCTTGTATTTTTTAATAAAAATGATTGTTTTTATCAAGCTTTGCTTATTACCCCTTTTCAATTATTATTTTTTCCAATTATTGTTTTATTATTGTTTTTTTTTCCAATGAGAGTTTTAAAATCAAATTTCCTGATAGCCGTACGTTCAATGAGAAGTAACTAGATAAGATGGAGCAATGTTTTAAAGGCAGAATCGTTGACCAGTAGTAAGGCCAACGGTTCTGCGCTTTCTTTAAAAAAAAAACACAAACTTATTATATACTTCGTTATATATGATTTACATTAACATGCCATGTAAACTTCCACCGGAAATTGGTTTGAACGAGATCTAGTTAATAGTTTTTTTAATACGTCATAAATCGTACACCATCCAAAAACTTTTATATTATGCTACTTGCTGCTACGGAACCCTTCATGGGCGAGTCCTACTCGCACTTGGCCCCTTTTATTTTCTGGCCCTGCCTGTCTACATAGATGCCTACATCTTAAATTTTGTAGGGTTCCCTATGTAACGAACCATCTGTACTGGATTCATTAGTATCTCACAAATACTCAAATAAAATTATTATATCTTGTTATCAAATAAATCGAGCGATACTTGATTAATGAGGTCGGAAACAATAGAGGGTTTGTTCTGTCGTTTTTTCAGAGAAATGGGCTGTGAGAATGTTTATATACAAAAAATATAAACATCCGATTTTCAGAATACTTTGAAGGAACACACCAATTCCTATTTAGGAATCGTATGAATAAGATTCAAAATTGAATGAAATGTTTTATCTTGGTTGGCGACTTTAAATAGAAATGTAACAGCTGAAGGGAGATCAGTGCTGGATAATTCTGGGAGTAGTATCACGTTTGCGTAGTAACGCTGGGGTAAAATATTAAATTGTGTTAATTAATTACGAAGTGATTTTAAAGTTCGTTTAAAAGCTAGAAATTTATACTTTGAAATATTAGGATTGATTCTGGGAAGTAGACCATAATAAGTGAAATTGAATATAATTTAGTGAAAGTTTAAATTTTTGTGAAATATAAAATTAATTTGAAAAGCCGTCCAAAATAAAAGAAATTAACTAGTTTCTTTTTGGTGATGTTTTTCAAGTGTTCTTGGGTATTTAAAGTCAATGTCATGTTTAGCTAGTGAAAAAGTGAACGATCTTCGAGGGAAGATATTTGTTAGACTGTCGTAGTCTATAAAATATCTTCTATTTTAATGTTTCAGGACTCCATTTTTTGCTGGACAGGAATCCTCTATCCGCCTGAAAAGGTTTTCTAGTGAGTCCGCTAGAAAGGCAAAATCTCATCCCTCCTTAAACCTTAATCCTGACCCCTAGGCTCCGTCTGTCGCTTTAGGTTACACAGCGACAGATATCCTATCCTTAGTAGTTCAATCTAGGTATTCTGACCTTGCACCTCGTCAGAAGACATACACATTTAACTGCACATTTAAAACAAAATGAGAACGGTTTTCTCAAAGTTTGAATCACACACACCCAATTTAGCCAGGTAATTAGGCACACTTATATAGGCATTGTATTAGTGCGTATGTAGACCAATCTTACAAATTGGCATTTTCTAAAATTTAACCGGTGATTTAATTTAGTTTACTATTATTCTTTCATAAAGGAACGGGCAAAATAATTATCAAACGTATTAAAATACTAGATAAAAGGAGAATCTTGTAATTGAATATTATCGTTCTCGGAAGGAAAATTTCATTTAAATATAGTCTAGAATTTTCACAAGCGATTATTCCTATCTGGATAATCCAACTAGGAATTCTATTTATCCTACAGAGAATATTTAGAATTATTTGTAAGTAGGGGTATGAATCAAGTAGGGATTTTCCTAGGCTTCAGGAAGCCTAGATAAATCCCAAAGTTAACCAAAGGTGAAGGATGTATGTGGTTGATTTTGCGTTATTGATTAAATGTAAAATTCCCTGGAATGTTTGAAAATGACTAACAAACTTACTCCGACAGAAATAGGTTCGCGATCCTCTAAAATCCCTTGTATTAAAGTAAAAGGAATTGATTTTAATTAGAATATCATTTGGATAAAACTCACGGACAATATTAGGTAATTACCTATGTCCAAGCGAGGGAGGATTGACCAAAAGCATTGGAAGAAATCCACCGAGGGCTGCGCGGACGGGGCTGTTCTCCAAAAGTCGCTTATCTCTGGATATGAACCTTATCAAATTTGGTTCATCCTTCAAATAATTAAAGAAATAACTTAAAAATTATATCTGAGAAGCAAATAATTTATACAAGTAATTTCCTTGTCATTTCCCTAATGGATCTTTTACAGATGCAAACCTGTCACGTAAAAGTATCTTGAAATAGCACAATACAAACATGTCTGTATTGAAGCCCTAGAGTCAAAATCAATAAACCTCAGAAATTGTAAAATCAGAATGTTCAAAATATTACTAGGAACTTTAATTGTAGCTTATTCTTTTACAAAGGAATAACAAACTATAATGGAAATAAATCTCTGGAGTAATCTTTTAATTAATTGTTCCGATGTGTACTGAAGTAAAATAAAATTTAAATAGGTATCTTTCCTATTAGAATTAGTAGCAACTATTACGAGAATATCGATAAAAAGGTAAAATATTTTATGTAGTTAGGATACGTTAAGACTCGACAATATTAACAAATAAAGAACTCGAGTTATTACAAGACACAACGTAGGTATATATCTAGACGATCATATGGCCAATTTATAGTGTTTAAAGAAGTAGGTAAGATTAAAGTTATCGTAACTCCACAGAGTAAAGTAGGAAGTCGGTGAGTGCGCGCGGTATAATAGGTAGTTAGATTATTAGGTATAATAGAGAGTAGAGAAGGTAGGGGGGGGTGTTACAATTTGGTACCTACGCCAGGATTAATTTTGGTTATTAAGGATACTGCTAAGAAATAATTAATAATGTTACGATAACTTTCTTATTTTTAAAGCCAAGTCAAAACTTGGCAATTTGTTGTCTGTGGTATGGGATTTGTTATTGTCGGGTCTTATTCACGGTATAATTTAGTTTTTTTTGTTGGTAGTTTCTTTCTAGTAGAGTTTTCGATATAAACAAAATATGTGGGTTATTAGGTCATTCTTTAACCCACCTACTTAGGAAACAAAGGATTATTGTTGCGAGAGTACTCCACTCAAATCGTGAGTGATTAGTTTCACTAAACAAAGCGTTGTTATGTGATTGTTGTCGAGTGATCGTTACACTTGAGACGTGAGAACTTTCATTTCACTGAACAGGACTTTGTTGTTGATTTGCTATTGACGCGTGGGTATTTTATGTCATTAAGTGGGTAGTGTGAACTACTCACTTTTAAGTAGCAGCAATTGAGTGGGTTGACAGATTGGTAATATTTATAAGTTGTTTATAGAAGTTCTTTTGATTTGGGGGTAATATTTATCTTAGTAACTGGTGGTCCGCCCCGAACTGGGACTTCGTAGGCACGCGTGGTTTAAGTGGATTTGGTTAATCGTTATTTAGGAGAGGTGTGAACCTAAGTACTATCGAATTCGGAACACGGAACGGTCTGCTAGCGATGCGCGACTATGAATAAAAGTATTCGACTTATTCAACTAACAAAAATATTCAACTAGTGCGACTGAAGTCGGTAAACACTGAATGAATTCATTCTTCCAATGCAGTACCACTAATTTTTTTCGTTACCTAGCCGACTCGCGGTTTTCCGTTGCGAATCGGGTGCCTCCGCCTGTTCTTCCACTATTTATTTCGGTACTTAACCGACTCGCAGTTTTCCGTCGCGAATCGGCTGCCTTCGCCGGCTCAGTGCTAGGCCCTTCATGTTGCGTGAAAGAGACGTTACCTAGATACTATCAGCTGCGCTCGTTACACATGCATAACGGTCTGTCTGGACTCTGGAGTTGTGTTTTTGATTTGAACTAGGTACCTGCATACTATACGTGACTCGTGCAGTCGACCACATGGGCAAGCCTATATTCATTGAAATGTTCCTTGTTCCGTGTACACAGAGATCATTTTGAGGCGCCGCGGTTCGTCTTCGTACTATTATTACCTACTGAATTAAAATAGTATTCGTTTATTCGACTAACTTTTTAGTAAAGCACTATTTTTTAATTCAACTTAACAATTAAATAGTGGCTAGTTGGTCGACTGTCCAATTTAGTTAAAGTCGCGCATCACTACGGTCTGCCATACCGCTGGGCCTTTTAAAGTAATCAATTATTATCTAAAAAAGAACAGGGCATTATTGTGGATGCGTGTGAGAGAGACGGACTCCACATGTTAGAGTAGTACAGATTAGTTGAGTATTCTAATCTTCAGCTCGGAACGCAATGAGCGACGCGAAGTTGTTGATTCGTGCAATACTGGCTGTTATGAGACGTTGCCACTCTGTTTTATTCGTATTGCCAAACAAGCGAGAGACAGAGACGATGTGCGTAACAGAGCGTAGTGAAAGAATGAGAGAACACAGTGACTCCGTTTTGTTCGGAAATTAATTACAAATAAGTCAAAACGTTACGATAATTACATTCTAATCTTTCCAGTAGCGACATCTAGGTGAAACTATGCGAGGCTGGTACCTATAACTATGGTTCGATTTTTCGGTCCGGGCTGTTAACTAGCTAAAGGAGGGCGATGACGGCTTGACAGGATTTAACGCCAGAGGTCGACACCGTCTCATACGAAAGCTACGATTTGTTTGCGATATAGAAAAATGAACACCTATCGTTGAGTAACTGAACTAACACGGGATTTAACGATCTTTCATAGAGTCAAATTCGACAACGCGAGGCGCGTCTGTTGATGTGGCTTTGGGTGTTTTGAAATAATAATTACTTTGTCATTTATAAAGTTCACAGAAACCTAGGACAAAATTAACACTAAGACTAATGTCTTTTAGAATCTTTATACCGAGTAAATCGCGATTAACAAAAGTTTTGAGTAGGTTCTGTGTTGACATCTGGTGCCCAGAGGAGGAACTCGGTTGGTTTGCTTGTATAAGATTCATCTCACGCGTTCTACACGATTGAAATTTGAAAGCATTTCTTTGCGAAGGCCGGAAGATGTCACTAGCAGTATGGTTAGCCGTAATTAGTCCATACAGTTATCTTTGTTCTGTATATACAAGGTTAATTTTTGAGACACCGCGGTTCATTTTCGTATTATAATTGCCTACTACATCAAAGTAATATTAGTTTCTCAAATGATAATTTATTTGGAACTTCTGACAATTAATATTGGAAAGTAACGATTAATATGATGTCGCAGAGCAAATCTCAACATAGACAGAGACAACACACTCGTGAACTTTCACTTTTTGAACGCCGTGGTAAAGTCAGATCAAATTGACACAGAGTAAAAATTATTACCATTTAGCGGATCGAATTAGGGAGGCCGGTCTAAGAAGGTACGGATAGATTTGGCGTAATATATGGAACGTTGGATCCATTTTTCTGGCGCAATATATCTTAAGACTGATCGAACTAAGCTAGGATAGAAAGCACGGTTTGATTACGTGGGGCTGGTTATTCAACTATTTTTTTAGTATGGAACTGTTTCCTTTGTGGTTGGTTGTTCGACTGTCCAATTTAATTAAAGTCACGCGTTGCTAAAAGGAACAGTTGGCAACCATACCATCCAGCTCCAACCAATTCATCCGCAGTAGCTCACAGATATTAGAGACGAATGTGCGCTCGTTTGGGCTCTGACTAACTTGCGTAAAATTACGTAACATCATAAAGAAATGTATGAATTTAAACATTAAAACGTTATAGTGATATTACATATGTAAGAAAATATGTATGATTGAACAATACCAATAATAATTTGCTTAATGATTTTATCTGGGGGGGGTTCACATTATAGATTGAATTCGCAAAAGTCAGGATATTTTAATAAAAATCGTGGGTTACTTTGACAGACAGATAGGAATATGACGAGTGGCGACTTAAGTTACACAATTGCTAAGTCTAGTCTATAAAACTTGGAAGATTAATGGTTTCTTTTATAAACACGGGAGTTTAAAAATATTACGATTGTTTGACGGAAAATGGATTTTAAAATTTATTCTTAAAATAATTAAGTTTTAACAAACTAAATAAAATAATTAAAAAAACATTGGAGAGCGATTGCTGATTTCAAAAGTATAAAACTTGGGGGGGCGTTAATATGATATAAAAAAAAAAAAAACGGAAATAGTTCTTCGATGACAGTGATAATAAAAAATGAATAATAATTATGATAGATAAATAATAATAAAAAAAAAAATATATATAAAAATAAATTTAAAACTCTGTATTTATTTTGTAACCTTAATTTAAACTTTGAATAATTTTAATTAATTTTGATTGATTTCGATTAAAAATATTATATAAAAATAAATTTAAACCTTTGTATTTATTTTGTAACTTTAATTTAAACTTTGAATAATTATAATTAATTTTGATTGATTTCGATTAAAAATATTATATAAAAAATAAATTTAAACCTCTGCTTTATTTTATAACTTTAATTTAAACTTTGAATAACTTTGATTAATTTTAATTCGTTTTGAATAGATTTGATTATTTTTAATTTGACTTTGAATTAATTTAATTGACTTGATTACTTTTCACTAACCTTGTTTTAAGCATAATTTACTTATTTATTTATTTTATTTATCAAAGTTAAAACATGGTTAGAGATTAGGGAAGCTATATTATTTTGATTTCAGGAGGAAACCAGAATTGAAAAAAAAAGGTTATAATTAAATAAACTTTGGGCAAGTTTATTTATTTATAAAAAAAAAAAAAAAAAAAAAAAAGGGAGTGAAGTCTAACCGAAAAACGAAAAAGCTCAGAACGCTTTAAAAACAAAGAAACGGAAACAAATCGTAACCAATCAAACAAAAAAAAAAATGAAGCCTATACGAAAGCGTAAAAGGCCAGAGCGCCTTGGAAGTAAAGAGACGGAAACAAATCAAAATCAAGGAATCTTGGAGTTGGAAAGTTTTCAAAATTTGGAAAAGGAAGATAAATCTACATCAAAACGTAAAAAAAAATCAAATTCTACAATCAAGGAAAAACCAAAAAGTGGAAAATCCACGGGGGCCTTTTTAAGAACATTGAAACAGACCATGATGTCCTTAGCTACTAAAGTGGATGCCTTAAGCGAAGAAGTCAAAACATATAAAATTCAAGCGTCTAACGGATTGGAAGCGGAATCAGGTGGCAGAAAGTGGAGAGGAACACTGTAAAATAACCAATACGGAAACAACAGAACAAAATTTAAAAATATTAAAATAAGAGATTTTGTTAAATTAATAAATAAAAATAAAAATAAAAATAAAAAATTGTAACTGGAGGCTTGGGGGAGAGTTTACTTATAGATATAAAGTTCTGGTTGACCCTAGTTTTGAATTCAGAAAACAATTTGACCTGTAAAAGAAAACAGGATTATAAAAATATAAAGTAAAATTAATGTGGATCAATTGGGATTAGTATCCATAGGTAAAGGGGTGTGTCGGCGACTTTCCTCTTTTAAATCAAAATATTTTTTTATATTTTGAGATGTACAACGATTACGATCTTTAAACAGGAATTAAGAAGTCATTTTGATTTATATATAACAATAATAAAAAAAAAAAAATATAAAGTGAAACAAAATAATGTGTAATAAATACTATAACACAAACCACCATGAGTGGTAGAATAATAATTGTACAACAACAAACTGACAAATAATAAAATATTATTAAAAATATTTGGTTGACAGCTTTTACGGATGAAATGTTCTCTATTAAATTCATTAACATACTAGAATTTGGTTTTGAAAAGGGAAGGGTATTTAATTCAGAATTATAAAAAAAAATTTGGGAGATTTAGTTTCAATTTACAAAAGAAACCTTAGGTTCATAGAGAAGAAATGAAAGTGAGAAAGGAGAAATGAAACAGAGGGAAAATTTGAGTAATGGAGTGAATAAAAAACAAAAAAATAATTTTATATGAAAGAGTATGGAGTGAATTACGTACAATGAGAGGTATTATGAGTAAATGTGTGAATGTTTTAAAATCAGTATGAGGGCTCTGGGAAACTAAGGATCTGTAGAGTGAAACACTTTACTAAGGTTGTATTCAACAGACATCACATTTCACAAAGGACGGTTGACTAAAGAGGGGTTTGGTGTTAGGTTAAAGTCAATAGACTATGATTCCCTGTCACAGAGTGCTTTAGTTAGCAGTTCTATTTATACGTGCGGCAAAATCGGTTTTTTGCCCGGACTAAGCACACAGTCAACTCCAATGGTTAAAATAAATGCATTGAATTATTGAGGTTGGTTTAGACATGTTGTACGTGCTTGTCTGAGGATTGAAGACATTGGGAGGAGTAGATTGTAGTTGGCAAAGGAGCGCTCTCCAGGGAAACGTAATGTTGGTTGTTCCTAGGACTGTGCCGGCCTTAGTTCTACTAGGGATGAGATGGATCCACAACCCATTTTCCTTCGTGCAGTCTTTTCCAAGCTGGGATAATGAATCAGATAAACTAGCGACAACATGTAGTTGATGTCAATATTGGTATGAAGATGTACGTTATTGATTATTGGTCTAAATTACACTAATCAGCTAGGTACTCACGCACACAGGTGAAACACACATATCGATACTGTTTGAGTTTGACCTTAGTAAATTGTAAAGAATTTTATTTTGCAATGGAGAACAAGACTTCTGAAAGTTGTTGTTAACCAAGTGGTTTAAGAATAAAATAAAAATAAAAGAATATATAATATTAAATATACAAATATATATATCGTTTGTTACACAAAATTACATTCCTAATATATAGGAAACTGATCCCAAAATAAAAAAAAAAGTGAGAAAGAACTTAGAAACTTTTATTCATTGCTTTAATTCATGATTAAATTAACTAGTGAGTTCAGTTTATACCTAGACCAAGCAAAGCCGTGTCTTATAATTAATCCAAACTGATACAGGTGGATAATTATTCTTCAAAGGTCCCTAAATGGATTTACTTAGTTAAGGCTATGCGAAGCAGTGCCTTGTAGATTTTGGATAATACCAATAAAAAAAATAAAAAAAAAAAAAAAAAACACTGTCGAAAAGGGGTTTTGTAAATAAAACCAAAAGGAGAAGAGAAATTGATTCTGAAATTAATATACATATTTGTGAAGAGATGAGAAAGGATTTAGAGATTCTTGCCTTTTCTTCGCTCGTGGTTAGATTTAACTAGTAAGTTTAGTACATACTTTGGCCAAGCAAAGCAGTGCCTATAATTAATTCATACTGATACGGGTGAATAATTATTCTTCAAAAGTCCCTGTCTGAATTTACTCAGTTTTAAGGTATGAAGAACCATGCCTAAAATTTATCTATGCTAATACCGGTAGATAAATTTTCTTCAGAGATTCCTGAGCTATGTGATAGCAAATATTTTACAAATTTATAGTATATGGAATTGATTTCAGAATTAATCAACATAAATAAATAAAGGTTGGGGTGTAAATAATATTCTAGTTGAATTGTTGAATTAACAGAGGCAGAATGACTGAATGAAAGTGTGGAAACCAGATGATTTGAAAAAAATATTTTGGGGTTGGGAATTAAATTAATAATGAAATAAAAAGCTTATGTTGATTCAACATGGATCTAGATGAGGATTAATTTTAATAAAGAATAGGGTAATAATAAAAAAAAAAAAAAAATATTTTGGAAGATATGGTATACAAATATCATAATTATGATTGTACTAAACAATATTTGTGAGATTAATAGGCGAGGAAAATTTTCTCCGGACACAAAGTTGAGTGTCTGCGTAAATTTTGAGGGGCGACTGTAACGAACCATCTGTACTGGATTCATTAGTATCTCACAAATACTCAAATAAAATTATTATATCTTGTTATCAAATAAATCGAGCGATACTTGATTAATGAGGTCGGAAACAATAGAGGGTTTGTTCTGTCGTTTTTTCAGAGAAATGGGCTGTGAGAATGTTTATATACAAAAAATATAAACATCCGATTTTCAGAATACTTTGAAGGAACACACCAATTCCTATTTAGGAATCGTATGAATAAGATTCAAAATTGAATGAAATGTTTTATCTTGGTTGGCGACTTTAAATAGAAATGTAACAGCTGAAGGGAGATCAGTGCTGGATAATTCTGGGAGTAGTATCACGTTTGCGTAGTAACGCTGGGGTAAAATATTAAATTGTGTTAATTAATTACGAAGTGATTTTAAAGTTCGTTTAAAAGCTAGTAATTTATACTTTGAAATATTAGGATTGATTCTGGGAAGTAGACCATAATAAGTGAAATTGAATATAATTTAGTGAAAGTTTAAATTTTTGTGAAATATAAAATTAATTTGAAAAGCCGTCCAAAATAAAAGAAATTAACTAGTTTCTTTTTGGTGATGTTTTTCAAGTGTTCTTGGGTATTTAAAGTCAATGTCATGTTTAGCTAGTGAAAAAGTGAACGATCTTCGAGGGAAGATATTTGTTAGACTGTCGTAGTCTATAAAATATCTTCTATTTTAATGTTTCAGGACTCCATTTTTTGCTGGACAGGAATCCTCTATCCGCCTGAAAAGGTTTTCTAGTGAGTCCGCTAGAAAGGCAAAATCTCATCCCTCCTTAAACCTTAATCCTGACCCCTAGGCTCCGTCTGTCGCTTTAGGTTACACAGCGACAGATATCCTATCCTTAGTAGTTCAATCTAGGTATTCTGACCTTGCACCTCGTCAGAAGACATACACATTTAACTGCACATTTAAAACAAAATGAGAACGGTTTTCTCAAAGTTTGAATCACACACACCCAATTTAGCCAGGTAATTAGGCACACTTATATAGGCATTGTATTAGTGCGTATGTAGACCAATCTTACAAATTGGCATTTTCTAAAATTTAACCGGTGATTTAATTTAGTTTACTATTATTCTTTCATAAAGGAACGGGCAAAATAATTATCAAACGTATTAAAATACTAGATAAAAGGAGAATCTTGTAATTGAATATTATCGTTCTCGGAAGGAAAATTTCATTTAAATATAGTCTAGAATTTTCACAAGCGATTATTCCTATCTGGATAATCCAACTAGGAATTCTATTTATCCTACAGAGAATATTTAGAATTATTTGTAAGTAGGGGTATGAATCAAGTAGGGATTTTCCTAGGCTTCAGGAAGCCTAGATAAATCCCAAAGTTAACCAAAGGTGAAGGATGTATGTGGTTGATTTTGCGTTATTGATTAAATGTAAAATTCCCTGGAATGTTTGAAAATGACTAACAAACTTACTCCGACAGAAATAGGTTCGCGATCCTCTAAAATCCCTTGTATTAAAGTAAAAGGAATTGATTTTAATTAGAATATCATTTGGATAAAACTCACGGACAATATTAGGTAATTACCTATGTCCAAGCGAGGGAGGATTGACCAAAAGCATTGGAAGAAATCCACCGAGGGCAGCGCGGACGGGGCTGTTCTCCAAAAGTCGCTTATCTCTGGATATGAACCTTATCAAATTTGGTTCATCCTTCAAATAATTAAAGAAATAACTTAAAAATTATATCTGAGAAGCAAATAATTTATACAAGTAATTTCCTTGTCATTTCCCTAATGGATCTTTTACAGATGCAAACCTGTCACGTAAAAGTATCTTGAAATAGCACAATACAAACATGTCTGTATTGAAGCCCTAGAGTCAAAATCAATAAACCTCAGAAATTGTAAAATCAGAATGTTCAAAATATTACTAGGAACTTTAATTGTAGCTTATTCTTTTACAAAGGAATAACAAACTATAATGGAAATAAATCTCTGGAGTAATCTTTTAATTAATTGTTCCGATGTGTACTGAAGTAAAATAAAATTTAAATAGGTATCTTTCCTATTAGAATTAGTAGCAACTATTACGAGAATATCGATAAAAAGGTAAAATATTTTATGTAGTTAGGATACGTTAAGACTCGACAATATTAACAAATAAAGAACTCGAGTTATTACAAGACACAACGTAGGTATATATCTAGACGATCATATGGCCAATTTATAGTGTTTAAAGAAGTAGGTAAGATTAAAGTTATCGTAACTCCACAGAGTAAAGTAGGAAGTCGGTGAGTGCGCGCGGTATAATAGGTAGTTAGATTATTAGGTATAATAGAGAGTAGAGAAGGTAGGGGGGGGTGTTACACCTATACATAAGTTCCAAAGTAAGTGATTACTTAGAGTCTATTCAAAAAGAGAAGCGTCGTGGCCAAATTTCGAACTAAAATTTATTTAGTTTATTTACTATTTCCTTAGCCTAGGATTCAAACTGTCGGCATTTTGAATTTTATACTAAATAAATAGACAGTTACAGTTGTAAAATGATCAAAACGGAACAGACGCACTATTGTATTGCCCGCTAAACAAAAGAGATAAAATAAGCACAGCTTTGCCCTCCCATCCCACGACGCTTCTCCTTATGAACAGACTCTGCATGCACAGTGGTTTGTAACTTAAGTTTTATTTTATTCCAATCCAAACATAATCCATCGGTGTCTTTTGTCACTATCACACATAGTGGTGGGTCCTCCTCACCTCAGCACGTTTGATAACATAATGTGCTACCTAAGCCACTTTCTCAAAAGTTTATTTTTAATAAAAAATATTCTTATAACCCGAAAAGAGGCCCTCGCTCAATTATTCTAATCTTGCCACAACAGTGTGCAGGCACTAGGCAGCCTCATTCACGGTGCCATCGTGTTTGATGTTTTGGTAGGTAGACATAATAAGGTATTTTTTTTACTAAATAAGTACCTACATCTTCAATGTGCGTGCGTGCTTGTTGCGAGAGGGAGATGGGTGGCACGCGAGGCAGTTGGCCGCAGAGAACAACACAACGTGCTCTCGTGTTCGCGAGTCTCTCGCTCTCCTCAATACTCAATTGTGCTTGCGAGGCTCACCTCAACCGTGGTAGCACAGTGTGCTGGTGCACTTGTGCAAGACCAAGGAACCCTCAGTGGTCAAATCCGACTCACACTTGACCGAATGATTCACAAGTTTGTCTGACATTGACGTATATAAATTATCGACATTGATAGGCTGTGCAGTTTTTGCTTTTCCGTTCGATTATCGTTTTGCACTCGACGTGACACGAATCACGACCCGAATACAAACTTCAAAATTTTATTCTAACCGCATAAGCCGTGCGACGCCAAACATAAAGAAAAAAGAAACAGTTTGTTTTTTTTTGCGATTTTGTATTGTATATTTATTTGAGTTGAAGTTGATCGAAGAATTATTGTAATTGTAAATTATCATAACGAATAACTTGTTTCATGTTCCTAAAGTTGCTGAATCTTCATTCTATATCATATAGCAAAAAGTTACAAACGTACGTGAGTGTGTGTTGACTGTTACTATGAATTATAATCTCACAAAGTTTCTCGAACAAAACTGCAATTTATTTTTCGCTATTACGTGCCGGTGTCCTAGATAATGCAATATATATTTGTTGGTATGTTTGTGTCTCTGTTTTATAACTATAGTCGTTATGAAGGCAATCTAAAATCACTGCCACAGTTTTTGAACTTACTGTACCTACACTACAGATACATTTAGGAATCTAACGTAGCCTAAAGGTACTATACAACATATAAAAAAACACAAATAAATCGACAAGACAGCAACAATCTCGTCTAGACCAGTCTTATAGTGGATCTGGGTGTCTTTTGACTGGTTGGTTGTGTGTGATCTTACGTATTGAGTGAGTTCAATCTTACAATGATACCAAAATGGAATCAGTTTATTTGTATCCTAACGTTTTGTTGTGTAACTTGTGTAAGTATATTCTTCTTTTAAATTCGGCATGAAAATAAATGAAAGATTGATTACATAGTATAACTTTTTGGAAGAATTCGATTCAATCAGCTCCGAGAGCTGCCTGTGTATTATAAATAAATAAATATATTGTACAGACCGTTCACCGTAAGTTGGCACCTGCCATGGTGTATTTACAGGTGCCATCTTACGGTTAACGAGCTGGACCTTTCACTGTAGGTTGGCACCTGCCGTGGAGTATTTACAGGTGCCATCTTACAGTGATCGAACTGGACCATTCACCGTAAGTTGCCACCTGCCATGGAGTATTTACAGGGGCCATTTTACAGTGAACAAGCTGTACTTTATGCACTTCTGACAGTTCTTAAAGGTCGTTTTTATATCTATTTTTCAGGTAAAATTATCAGCAATGGATAAATTACGCCAGCTCCAAAACCTAGCATGGTAAGAAATCTTGACATTGGAACAAGTTTTACCAAAGGCAATTTCTACCTAACTCATGGAAATCACAAGGATCATTTTGAATTGGTGTTTGATCGATGTGAATTTACTCCTGTTCCAACACAACACAACCACACCTAGTAGAAACAGGGCAACAAAAATGCTACATGCTATTGATAATTCTTCTTACTACTAAGAAACTCTTGTGTGGTGTCTATTGAGCATTTAAAAGCTACTGAGCTACTGCTAATTAAAATGATTTGTACCTCTTTAATATACTCGCCATCGACAGAATCTCTGTAAATGGTGAATACGGGACCTGGTGAAATTATTTCTATTTATTTATCATACAAACTGATCTAAATATATTTTGGTTAATAGTATCTTAAAACCTATGTTAGGTTTGTCTAAATACTAGGTTCTCTTACAATACAACATACAAGCCATAACAAATGACATGGAATATTTTACGACTACTACGGTGAGCAAGCACCCAACATAATTACAGAATTGACTGTAGTGTCCCAGGATAACTAGGCAGTAGGTACAACAATGTGACAGTGCAGTCAACACAAAAAACCTGTCCGGTGAGGTCCAAGCTCACTCATAGCCGGTTGCAGGGAGTGTGCACTCGTGTTGCATGTGTGTGCTTGCACTGCAAAGATAAGATAAGATAGAAAAGATAATTTTTATTTGTTCCTTTAAAAATATAGTACAGTTTAGTATAATTTCAAGTAATAACTTAAACAATATAATGTACGCGAGGAGCGCTTTTCCCTGCACTAGGTCTCAAAGAGCCTGTGTTGCAAGGTCACAGTGACTCACCCGGGACTCTCCATCGTTAGTCTTAGATAGTACTTGGACTTAGTAACCATAAAATTAAACAAAGGCTGCTCCATTTCACGCCGGGTTTATGTATTTAAATGCAATTGCAGAGCTCCTATTCAGTCTATGCTTCATTGTACAAGGGATTATCTCAATAAAGCCACGAAGGATGCATTTGAAGAAGCCAAATTTTATTCTATCAATACCACTACTATCATAAATGTCAAAGTTACGATGTTTGGATGTTTGTTACTCAACACTCTGAAATGGCTGCAACGATTTCTATGAAATTTGGTACCCAGATAGATTATGACCTGGATTGAGCTATAGACTACTTTTTACACCGGTAAAACGCGAGCGAAGTCGCGGGCGGACACAAGTGACTTATATGAAGCACTATTAAATGTCTAGCTACAACCATGAATGGCAAAACTTAAGGAAAATGTAATGTAGGTACTACTCGAATGATGCATGAGGAAAATCATATAGAGGTTCTTAAGTTTAGGACTAGCAACAACTGGTTTATAAATAAAAGAAATGGTAGGTAGTTGGTTGAGTCATGTATTTTTTTTTTACTTTTTTAATTGCGGAACATGTATGTGGCCCACCTGATGATGAGTAAAGTAAAAGTTTATTTTGATCAAATTGACTAACTATAAACTAAGATATAAACTGTGCGGTGTATAAGCGGTACCCATACCAAGTTTCAAGCAAAAAGCACCACACTATAAAAAGTTCCCATACAAACTTAACCACCCCATTGCACCTGCTTTTAGGGGGTCTTTCGGGGAAAAAATATTTTACTCCTTTATTATTTGTATTGAAGCATACTTATGCAAAGTTTCAAGTTTGTAAGTTCAAGAAATACGATTTTTCATACAATGGTTTTCACCAACTTAGGGGTTGAATTTACAAAAAAATCCTTCTTAGTGGATGATTTTGCTATAAAAGGAACCTGCGCTTCAAGTTTAGCTTTCTAGTATAGGTCCAGCAGGAGGGCAATTCTCGTGCTTTAGAGATTAAGTCTAATTAGACATATGTCGAAAAAAGATGGCGAATGTCGAATAAAACCTTAATTTGCTATTCTCGTGATGGCACAAATAGACATAAGTCTACCAAAATCATTCAAATTGAATACGATTTGATGGTTATTGTGACATTTTCGTGACATTTTTTGTAGACATTCATGCTTCGACAAGAGATAATCTCTACAATCCGAGAATTGGTCACCAGCGGTTTCGGCTCGGCGATGATGAATCATTAAGTCAGTCAGTCAGGTTAAGCTCTGATATAGTTATAGATAATATAATAAGACCTATTATGTACCATCATTCTTCTCAGCGAGTTGTTGAGTGGAGACCGCGTCTTGGCAAACGTAGCGTGGGGCGCCCTCTGGCTAGCAACCAGCGATCTGACTACGATGACCTACGAAAGACAGCGGCAGAAAGTGTATGAGAAGAGCCGAACACCAGGCTCAGTGGCGCATATTGGGAGAGGCATATGTCCAGTGTGGGCTGATGATGATGTACCATCATTGTTGCAATAAAGAGTATGAATATATGAATATAATATTTAAGATAAAAATAAAAAGACTTTATTTCAGACTCACAGATCCATAATTTATATTCATAAATTGGTATATATATTGTTGTTGTTCATATTTGGTTGGTTGTTTCTTTGTAGGTGTAAGCCGGACTGGTGCTTCTCGAGTACCAGTAAAGAGACCAATGAACTGCTCCGTCAGTGCGCCGACCTGCCCACCTTCCGACCTTCCGGAGACGTGGACGAGCTGATCAGGAGAAGCAGGGCTTTCCCTATTCCATTCCCACTTGAGACTGTGAGGTGAGCTCTTATTATTTTTGACGACCTCTTTGGCACGGCGGTCGAAGGCTCGATTCCCGCCTCGAAGCTAATATTTTTACGATCTGCAGATATATGTTCAGGGTGTTCTGGGTATTTTCCATGTACTTATAAAAAATATCTATCTAAATAATGTATTGTATTAAGTATATCAGTAATCTATTACCCATAACACAAGCTCTGCTTATCTTGGGGCTAGATAATGTTGTGTGAACTGTCCAGCATTATTTATTTATTGTTCAAATACGACATAAACAGTTAATCGAGTGAATGGTGATGTATCCTCTCATTGGTCCTTTTATTGCTAACGACTGAATCACAACCAGAATCCTGCACTTGCTCGTGATTCATCTATGTGGGTCTGTTTCAGAGCATGTTGTCTGCACAAATATCAGACGCAGCCATCATGCTCTACCGGTCCATGTATGGGCTGTTTCAATAAATTTGATGAGTTACTTGGGAGAGAGAACAGTGGAACTGACATAGTCGACAATCGACAAAAGTTTCGAAAAAAATAGAGTAAAAAGAGAAAACCGACCAAGTGCGAGTCGGACTCGCGCACTAAGGGTTCTGTACCATATTCTAAAAAAATGTCAAAAAAATAAACGATAGTAAAAAAAAAAATGCACGCATATAGTGGTCACCCATCCAAAAACTGACCTCGCAGAGCATTGCTTAACCTACATTTGGAAAAATCACGTTTGTTGTATGGGAACTCCCTTAAATATTTATTTTATTATATTTTTTTGTATTTGTTTTAATAGCGGCAACAGAAATACATCATCTGTGAAAATTTCAACTGTCTAACGATCACGGATAATGAGATGGGTAAAAAAATATGGCCCGCGTTGTAAATCTGTCCTTTGTTCACTAGTTGCATAATATACTATTTTGATTTCATTTCACAAGCCTTGTCTGATTTCGGCACCCAGCATGTGATTCCAGATATGCATGCATTTATAACCACTTAGGCCCAATTTCACGAACAAATAAATGGGTGGTTACCGTAACCAATCGTCAAAGTGACAGATAATGTACGAAAACATCTGTCAAAACGTGTGGTTTAAGCTAAACAGCCGTTTAAATGCCCGTTAATGTGTTGGTGAGCCTAACAATGCTACCATATGCCGTTTCAGATTACACTCTCTCAAAGATCGACTCCCTGTCGACGAGCTGCAGAGGAACATCGCGTCTACATACCCGCTCATCCACGAGAGGGTACTACTGCTGATGACGCACTTCCTTATCTACAAGAGGTGAGGTCTTATCGGCGTCAGATAGCATTCACAACATTACTTGTCAACAACTACAAACTTGTTGCTTCTAAATATAGATTGGTGTTTAATTTCCTGTTCTTCTGTGGGGACTTCTAGTTACTCGTGGATCTCATTGTTGGTTGTGAACCATGGTGCATTTACTAGGGCACGTAAGATTTTATTTTGAGCACGTTGGATGATTGCGCAGTTGGATTTGCTTATCTACAAGAGGTGAGGTCTTATCGGCGTCAGATAGCATTCACAACATTACTTGTCAACAACTACAAACTTGTTGCGTCTAAATATAGATTGGTGTTTAATTTCCTGTTCTTCTGTGGGGACTTCTAGTTACTCGTGGATCTCATTGTTGGTTGTGAACCATGGTGCATTTACTAGGGCACGTAAGATTTTATTTTGAGCACGTTGGATGATTGCGCAGTTGGATTTGCTTATCTACAAGAGGTGAGGTCTTATCGGCGTCAGATAGCATTCACAACATTACTTGTCAACAACTACAAACTTGTTGCATCTAAATATAGATTGGTGTTTAATTTCCTGTTCTTCTGTGGGGACTTCTAGTTACTCGTGGATCTCATTGTTGGTTGTGAACCATGGTGCATTTACTAGGGCACGTCAGATTTTATTTTGAGCACGTTGGATGATTGCGCAGTTGGATTTGCTTATCTACAAGAGGTGAGGTCTTATCGGCGTCAGATAGCATTCACAACATTACTTGTCAACAACTACAAACTTGTTGCGTCTAAATATAGATTGGTGTTTAATTTCCTGTTCTTCTGTGGGGACTTCTAGTTACTCGTGGATCTCATTGTTGGTTGTGAACCATGGTGCATTTACTAGGGCACGTAAGATTTTATTTTGAGCACGTTGGATGATTGCGCAGTTGGATTTGCTTATCTACAAGAGGTGAGGTCTTATCGGCGTCAGATAGCATTCACAACATTACTTGTCAACAACTACAAACTTGTTGTGTCAAAATATAGATTGCTGATTTATCGGTATAGGTGAATTACTGAATAGGGCGAAGGGAAATACAAACGTTCTTACAATTGACCGAGCGAAGCGAGTTCTCTTAGTGAAATTGGAAGAATCTGCGTTTGTTTGTATGTATATTTGTTTGTCGGAACATAACTTCCGAACCGTTAATCCGATATTCATGAAATTTGGTTGGGGGTAGATAGTATTGGTACAATTTGTTGGTAAGGTTATGAGCTATATCGGTCAGGGGGTTCCTGAGAAGGGTCCAAGAGCGGGTAAAAGAAAGTGAGGATATTAGATCAAATGGGGTTTCGTATGAAAGCCCTCGCTTCGACATTTCAAAACTATTTTTTATAATTTTTTAACTTAGGTATGTAGTTTTTGAGATATTAGTGTAAATCGAAAATGTTAAAAACCGAAACCTCTAGGGTACTTCCACTAAACCTACAACGTATGTTTGTAGCTTTTATGACACAAATACTGGGAAAAGCACAAACATCTAAAATTCTAATTGGGAAAGTCTAAAATTTAAGAATTTCGAAACTTGTACTCTTTAAAACAATAACCAGTATAACATCCATTGTTGACCTCCCGTTTCTAGGAATTTGAACGACGTTGTAGGTCTAACGTTTCGAACCACTTGTTTTAAAGCTTGGATATGAAGTACCGTGACAAGCACGTTCATTTTATACGGATTTGCTCACGAACATAGATATTTTTGCGAAAGAAATTAACCTACCTAAATCGCGTGTATTCGCGAGGTCTCAGTTCGGGGCGAACCACTAGTTAGTCAGGAGTTGGTTATCGTGTCCCTAGTAATAATGTTATTGTATTTTTTCCAGAGAGTTTGGCAGCAGCATAGAGAAGGCGTTCTACAAAGACATGACAGTACCTGAGTTCATTGACAGGATACTGCAAAAGAGAGCGGTGGCCTTCCTCGAGGCGACCGATTCGTATTTGCTTCTCAATGGAGCTAGCGGGTAAGTACAGTAGCCATATTGTCTAGTCGATGTCGATTACCAGTTTGCTGTTCATTGCCCTGCGTGTTTCAGCTTTTTTTCAAGTGCAGATGTATTCAAAACACAGCAGCGCAATGGATAGTAAACTGGACATCGAAATCGAACTTCAGTTTATTACGCAATATGACCCCAGATTATTTATAAAGAACATTGCCAGTCTTTGCAAGGAAGGCAACCGCTGATCCAGGTCAATAATAAACGAGCCAGGGCCCCTTCATGGAAGTAATTAATACGGTTCTAAATGTTGTACCAATTTTTGTAAAAAACTTGTATATGTTTAGAGGTTGGGAAGCAAAAGTTGTATTTCTAAATAATTCGATAAATCAACTCATTGCATTTGCGTGAAACAAAACGCAACAAGCTTCATTACTTTCCCACAACTTCTACGCAAGAAATTAAATTAGCTTTTTCATTATCTTAACATATATTATCAATAACCAAAAGTATCTCAACTGTACTTTACGATAGTCAAAAAAGTTGGGTCAAACAATGGAATGGGGAGTTGCCCATGTTCTTTGGTCAAAATGCTGCCCTGATATAAAAAGGCTTCCGGCGGCCTATAAACTCTGATACCAGAGTTTGCGATTAGCTCATACGAATTTATTTACTTTTAGCTGATCGTTTCGTTTCGTATGAGGTAGTGCTGGCCTCTGGTGTCGGAGTTTGTCAAGCCGCCCGAGGGCCTCTGACATGGCTTATCGACTGCTATTAATCAATAACAGCTGGGACCGACAGCTTAACGTGCCCTCCGAAGCACAGAGCGATGGAATGCCGCACATAACTTAGAAAAGTCATTGGTGCGGAGCCTAGGATCGAACCCGGTATAATTGGATTCTGAGTTGCACTATTGAACCGTTAGGCTACCATCGCTATGCAACTTATTTTAGCTGATGATTCTGATGCTTAATCACATTTGAAGTCACATACATACATACATGGACACACGCCTTTTTCCTAAAGGGGTAGGCCGAGCCTCATTGGACCACTTTTCACCGTGGGTTTCACCATCGTGGAATATAGACGTGACAAGTGGTGAGCTCATCGCCGCCATTGCTTCCCACGACTGACTCTGCTAACGCTTTCTTCCAGTAAAAACACATTCTACAATAAGCTAGCAGCCAGGACAAATTGTATACCAACAAATCTTACAAACAAGTCCGGGTAATCCCTGAGTCCGCTTTTACGACATCCGCGGGAGGAGACGGAGGGGTCTATTCTTGGGCCTATGAACAGTGCATTATCCTACAGGTCTATTATTTATACACATCTTAATTTTTCTAAAAACTTTATTAAATAAAATCCACAGCCCTTAATATAAAACAACAAATACTTACAAACTAATCATAAGGCCAATAACGGATTCACTTTTCTTTTTTTTTTTAGTTTTTACGGACAAATGTGTAGAATATAATAACAACCTGAATATTAAAACCTTAGTTAAATTTACAAAATGATATGCATAAGTATACTGTATAATGAGAATGTATATAAAAATGATACCAAGTCACGGTAATTTCAATTATGTGATGTATATGTATTTCAGAGAAGACGGCTGGGAACAAGTAGGTACAATGCAACAACGCGAGCCGCTAGTGCTCGATAACTGCTTGAGCTATGACGAGATGAAGCTGTCCGCCATGGTGTACGTGAGCGGACGGACCGCCTGCATCAACGACGGACGGAGGCACAACTCAGGGGAAATACAGGAGAAGGGCGTTCAAGAGAACGCTATCATTATTGGTAAGATACTGTATTATAAGCTATGACGAGATGAAGCTGTCCGCCATGGTGTACGTGAGCGGACGGACCGCCTGCATCAACGACGGACGGAGGCACAACTCAGGGGAAATACAGGAGAAGGGCGTTCAAGAGAACGCTATCATTATTGGTAAGATACTGTATTATAAGCTATGACGAGATGAAGCTGTCCGCCATGGTGTACGTGAGCGGACGGACCGCCTGCATCAACGACGGACGGAGGCACAACTCAGGGGAAATACAGGAGAAGGGCGTTCAAGAGAACGCTATCATTATTGGTAAGATACTGTATTATAAGCTATGACGAGATGAAGCTGTCCGCCATGGTGTACGTGAGCGGACGGACCGCCTGCATCAACGACGGACGGAGGCACAACTCAGGGGAAATACAGGAGAAGGGCGTTCAAGAGAACGCTATCATTATTGGTAAGATACTGTATTATAAGCTATGACGAGATGAAGCTGTCCGCCATGGTGTACGTGAGCGGACGGACCGCCTGCATCAACGACGGACGGAGGCACAACTCAGGGGAAATACAGGAGAAGGGCGTACAAGACAACGCTATCATTATTGGTGAGATGCTGTATTATAAGACTCAAATCTATCTAAGTCATGAGAGAACGTCTAAGTGAGCTTTTTGCTCGACTGACTCTTTCCGCCATTTTCCAATTTGTCTGGCCCAAGAATAGACCCCTCCATCTTCTCCCGTGGATGTCGTAAAAGTCGACTAAGGGATTACCCGGACTAGTTTATTGTTAGCAGAGTCAAACGTGGGAAGCAATGGCAGCGATGAGCTCACCACTTGTCTCAACTATTTCCTACGATGGTGCAACCCACACAATTATAAATAAATGACTATAAATGAACACAGATAAAATAATACTATACTAGAAATTAATAAATTATAATAAATAAATAATGCTGGACAGTTCACACAACATTATCTAGCCCCAAGCTAAGGAGAGCTTATGTTATGGGTACTAGATAACTGATATTCTTAACACAATACATTACATCGATATATATTATACATAGAAAATACCCAGAATACCCTGAACAAATATCTGCAGATCGTACAAATATTTATTCCTAGGCGGGAATCGCACCCGCAATCTCCTGCGTAGCAGGCGAACGTTCGCCCGCCGCGCCACAGAGGTCGTCAAATATATTTGAATACATACCTCTAACTAAGCTTATATCTGGTTCCAGGTATAATCGGGGCGCGGTTCGAACGCGCCGACCGCATGGACTACGAGGACATAGTGATCACAGACTCGCAGAACTGTTGCGAGAACGGCTACGGAGAGGAAGTCACGCCCACGACCTGTCTGAACGTCCTCAAGACTACGTACGTACGGAACAACCAGTCCACCAAGCACATGTGGAGGCAGATATGGTCAGAGTTCTATCAGGTAACTGCTTACATGTCGTACAATACATAAACACTCTAGAAATGACACTGGTGCTAAATATCTGCTCACTCGCGCCGTCGCGCCATTTAAGCCGCCTAATTCACCGAGCGAGTGAAGCGTCTCGCACATGTGTGGTCCGAGTTCTATCAGGTAACTGCTTTGTTTTTTCGTAGAATACATAAACACTTTAATAGAAATGACACTGGCGCTAGTGTGTGCTAAATATCTGCTCACTCGCGCTGGCTAAGCCATTTCATCCACAGTTGACCGAGCGAGCGAAGGGTCTCGCACATGTGGCGGCAGATGTGCTTGAAGTTCTATCAGGCAACTGCTTGGTTATGTCGTAGAATACATAAACACTCTAGAAGCCAAATCACGTCAGAAGCTAATTCATCCGCGACGAGCCACAGTGGGGGGTTGTGGAAACTGTTTTAGCTGATTTTGGCGGTATTTGGTGTGTGGATAGGTGGAAGGGGGGAAAGGTAGACTGCTTTTCATCGCGACACTACCCGTGCGAAGTTGCTAGTCACACTAATATTATAAAGGCGAAAGTTTGTGTGTGTGTAGTGTGTTTGTTACTTCTTCACGCTGAAACGGCTGGACGGATTTGCATGAAATTTGGAATGGAGATAACTGGACTCCCGGAATAACACATAAGCACATTTTTATCCACGGGTGAAACCGCGGGGCGCAGCTAGTACGAAATAAAAAAAAACTGGGCAAAAAAGAAGCGTCTATTCACTCTAGCCTTGAAGAGACCCAGATTATAGTTTTCAAGAAAGACAGACGACGGTAGTGTATTCCACTCCTTAGCAGTTCGCATTATAAAGGTAGAACTGAAACGTTTAGTACGAATAGAGGTTATACTAATGAGGTAAGGATGGTACCGTGCCGTGCGTCTGCTCGTGCTATGATGAAAAGGAGATGGTGGGATCAGATCGTAAAGTTCCTGGGAGCATTCCCCGAAATTTAACCTATAGAAGATCGAAAGGCACGTAACCTTACGGCGGTGCTCGAGACTCTGGATCTTAGGCCGAGATAAATAGATCTTACTTAGCACGTACTAGTGCTTAGCATTATCCCTGTCACTTTCACACACATGTAAAATCGCGCGTGCTAGAGAGGGACAAAGACAATGCTAAGCATTAGTACGTACTAAGTTACGTGTATTTATCTCAGCCTTAGTCTCCGCCATATGTTACTCACCTACAAGCGTTTTGAATGTGTGGTTTATAGATAGATAGATAGATACATAGATAGATAATAGATAAACTCTGTATTGTACACCTAAGAAAAATAAAACAAAACAAACAACAAACTAATTAACAACGTACAATGGGCGGTCTTATCGCTAAAAGCGATATCTTCCAGACAACCTTTGAATGGACAGGATAAAACAATAAAATAAGACTGCGGTGTACAGATAACAATCCTATCCTACTAATATTATAAACGCGAAAGTTTTTAAGTATGGATGGATGGATGGATGGATGTTTGTTACTCTTTCACATAAAAACTACTGGATGGATTTGGATGAAATTTGGAATGGAGATAACTGGACTCCCGGAATAACACATAGGCACCTTTTATCCCGATATTCCCACGGGATCGAGACTTACGCGGGTGAAACCGCGGGGCGCTGCTTGTTATATATAATATAACATACTACATACTTATAATTCCAGGTGCCAAGCTACACTTATTCAGAACTATCCTCCTACATAAACACAGAGGACAAGTGTGACGAGCGGCGGTACACGGACCGCTTCGTGAACGTGATGCACAAGGGAGCTATCTTCGACAACGAGGCTTACTACAAACGGCTCAGCATTATCGCAGAATCAGTTTTACTTGAGGCGGAGTCGAGAGCGGTGGAAGATGGGAAGAATGCCTTCGTTAATATTATTGGAGCAGGTTAGTTAACTGTAAATACCTGCACAGTCAAAATCACCTTAACAAAAACATTAACAGCGGTCGAATCGCTTCTAAAATATCCACTCACTCTGACAGTCAAGTGGTGAGCAGCAAGTGGTTCTGCTGGAAGACCAGTGTTGGTTGCTAGCTTGCTGTCAGAGCCATTTTGTTACTTGAGTTACACCTTGTACCTTCATATCTGTTTCTTCTTTGTTTAATACGTGTTTCTGTGTAACTCATGTATGCAAATAAATATATATTATTTCATTCTTTCTTTCTTTCAAGTGGTAACAACAACTATGTTACCATAACAAGAACAGTTACAGTGGTTGCATTTTTATACTAACGTGTTTTAGCAAATATGGGCGAACGGAGTATAGTTGCCACTGAAATGACTATAAAATAACTTTATATGAAATAACTCCGACACCAGAGGCCAGCACTACCTCATACGAAACGAAACGAAACGAACTATCCGTAAATAATAACCAATATAAAAGCCAACAAGTCCAACCACAGTCATTTCAGTGTAAAATTATACTCAGTTCACCCATGTTTTTTTTTTGTGAAATAATACAAGCTTTTATAAAATTTGTGATCGTAACCGTGTGCTGATCAAAATGAGCCTAAACACGGCCAGTTTACCGTGTTTACTTATCCATCGAGGAGTTCCGTTGTCCACCTTCCGTCTCTATCATCAGATCAAGTCGCTGTCACCATCATATTGTATTGTTATCGGAACTTGACAGGTATGCCAAATTTCAGCTCAATCGGTTGAGGATAACTGCTTTAAAATTCAGTTTCAAGGTTCCACCCGGATTCCACCCATACAAACATACATACTTTGCTAGTTAAATAAAAGCTTGTTAAAATACGTTAGTATGAAGCAACCACCTGAGCATAAAATTATCTCAGTTTAAATCTTTTTCAACACACTTGCTCATAAAGTGGCTCTAATTTCACCGCAATTAGGCACATAATGACACCTGTAATCAAACTGTAACTTTTTCATTGCTATCATCATAACAACAACGTGTTATCATCATGTTGCATTTTTTATTGCAACATCGCTTTGGATTTCTGTTATGGTGTTGTACTTGTTTCTTAATAAATAAATAAATAATAATAATAAATATCAGTTATAGAGACAGTTGTACATTTACACAGAGTGTGTATATCTGTTTTATGATTTATTTTTTCACTAGTTTGTTGAAAAATGTCGTATGATACACGTGTGTATTGATGATTACCGTCCTCGGCTCACCAATTCACCAACATTAAACACTTGGTATATGTTTTTAAACTATCATGGTTATGTACATAATTTAATGAAACTTATAGTGAATTTATTTAGTGAAAATTAAACACTTGTACCATAATTGACTATTATTCAATTTAAAATGTTTAATTAAAGGTCTAGGAGTATGGAAGATATCACCACACCAAAATGACGTATTCTTACTGACGTTCTTGGAACGAACGCGCGCGTTACTAAGACGCGACGCGCTCTCTCACGTCACTGACGTCAACTTCGCCTATATCCGGCCTAGCGACAGTATAAGAGGTAAATTACGTATTCTTACTGACGTTCATGGGACGAACACGCGCGTTACTAAGACGCGACGCGCTCTCTCACGTCACTGACGTCAACTTCGCCTATATCCGGCCCAGCGACAGTATACGAGGTAAATGACGTATTCTTACTGACGTTCTTGGAACGAACACGCGCGTTACTAAGACGCGACGCGCTCTCTCACGTCACTGACGTCAACTTCGCCTATATCCGGCCCAGCGACAGTATACGAGGTAAATGACGTATCCTTACTGACGTTCTTGGAACGAACGCGCGCGTTACTAAGACGCGACGCGCTCTCTCACGTCACTGACGTCAACTTCGCCTATATCCGGCCTAGCGACAGTATACGAGGTAAATGACGTATTTTTACTGACGTTCTTGGAACGAACGCGCGCGTTACTAAGACGCGACGCGCTCTCTCACGTCACTGACGTCAACTTCGCCTATATCCGGCCCAGCGACAGTATACGAGGTAATTATAACAACGCCTTTTATTATACACACAACGCCTTTTATTGTACACACAACGCCTTTTGTTGTACAAAAACTGTGTTGTGTTTTTTTATACATCTTTTAATGACGGGTCAAGCAGATGGCCCACCTGATGTTAAGCTGTACCCTCTGCCTATGAACAGTGCATTATCACATAGGTCACGTCCACTTAGGACGCGCCCTAAGCAGCATTGCACCGCGCCCGCCACCCTGAGACATAAAGATGAAAAGTCTCATGTGCCTGTAATTTCACCGGCAACCATACCCTTCAAACCGGAACACAGCAATGCAAGCATTACTGCTTTGCGGCAGAAATAGGTATGGTGGTAGTACTTCCCGGGACTAACTCATTCACAAAAAAGCTCTACCACAACTTTTGCCACTGCTACTGCTACTGTGGTGCGTTCGGCCTAAGAATACACCCCTCCGCCTCCTCCCGTGGATGTAGTAAAAGTCGACTTTAGCCGACTAAGGGATTACCCGGACTTATTGATAAGATTCGTTGGTATAAGACTTGTCCTGGCTGCTAGCTAATTATGGAATATATTATTACTGGAGTCAGTCGTGGGAGGCAATTGCGGCGATGAGCTCATCACTTGTCACGTCTATATTCCACGATGGTGCAACCCACTGTGAAAAGAGGCCCATTGAGGCTATGCCTACGCTTTCGAGGAAAAAGTCGTGTGTCTATGTATGTATGTATTATACAAACAACTCCTTTTATTATATACAAACAACGCTTTTATTGTACAAAACGCTCCTTATTTTTTTTTAATTAGTTTGTTATTTTATTGTGTTGATTTGTGCTATATTTCTTTATTTACGACCTCTGTGGCGCGGCGGGCGAAGGTTCGCCTGCGACGCAGGAGGCTGCGGGTTCGATCCCCGCATCGGAACAAATATTTGTGCGATCGCAGATATTTGTTCAGGGTGTTCTGGGTATTTTCTATGTATAATAAAAAAAATACTATGTTATATATTGTATTAAGTATATCAGTTATCTAGTACCCATAACACAAGCTCTGCTTAGCTTGGGGCTGGTTAATGTTGTGTGAACTGTACATCATTATTTTTGTTTTTTATTTTTATTTACAGCCCTATTCATAAGCTCGAGTGACGGAAACAGCGAAAACGCAGATATGAGGATATTCTTGGAGAGCAAGAGGCATCCGAAAGGTACCTATCAACTTGATTATAGTAGTCGAGCTTTTTGTGTGAGACTTCGTCCAGCGTAGTACTACAGTTTTACCCAAAATATATCCGATCGACTGTTTTCGTTTGCGCAGAAAAGCGCAGACTGATATCCGACAGTAGCCGAACGTATAGTTAATAGCTCTGACACGGTGTAAAGCTCGGGCCCGCTCACATCTAAGAGTCGACTGATGAACGACAGGCCGCGATTTTGCCGCGAAATCGGTTAACCAATAACAGCGCAATATTTTAGCGCGCGATTGCTATTGGTAGAAAGAAGGTTCCCGCGCTTTAGAAATTTGTCTAAGGCGCATCGGGGCGACTTATATTTGGGTAAAACTATACCTCTATACATAACATAACACCCAACAGTCATTAAGCATTATTAAGCGATCATAACGCACAACGCTGCGGTATGCGGTATACTTTTTATTATACATAGAAAATACCCAGAACACTATGAACAAATACCTGCAGATCGCACAAATATTTGTTCCGAGGCGGGAATCGAACCCGCAACCTCCTGCGTCGCAGGCCAAGCTTCGCCCGCTGCGCCACAGAGGTCGTCAATGGCTTTTTTTTATAATTGGCGCCGCACTGTGTGTGCATTTGCCTTTTTCAAGTATCTGTATTTTCACTATATTGTATTTTCAATATATTTTGCAACGTTACACTCCGTCCAAGTCGTCAAAGTCACAGTCGAGTCATGTTTTAGTAAAACGGTGGCCAATTTTACTAAAACTTTGGTAGACAATTTCCACCAATTTCAAAAGTCACGCAATTCACATCCATTTTATTTTACTACACTTGTGCTTTTTAAACGAGCTACATTAGTTAAAATGCCACCAAAATAACACAATATAACTCAAGAAAACACTAGGAAAATAAATAAAATAAATTAGACAACGCCTCATTTAGAAAATGGCGGGAAGAGTGCAATGGTGTCTTGTTCCGCCGGAGTATGCGTCAGCGGTGAGGAGTAATTCGTGACGCTGCGTTGGAGCCGCGTACCGCAGCGTTGTGCGTTATGATCGCGAGACCGAAGCTATGTACATAGTCCTGATCCCATCACTAGGAGCCCCTGTGTCGTGGTTATCAGGAACTACGAGTACCATGCTTCCAGAACACCCAGACCCGGAACTAATATTTTCAGATCATACAAACATTTGTCTGTCTGTGTGTGTGTGTGTGTGTGTGTGTATGTGACTGTTGAGTGTTATTTATTGATTAGTTATGTATTTATTTACATTACAGGTGGTATAAACGTTCAGCTGAAGAACCGCGAACCGTCCTCTCGCCTGACGGGCGAGCACGAAGGGAAGCTGCTCGTTATGACGTATCCTTGGGACGGGAACGCACACCCCGGGAATGAATTCTGGTCAGTTAATAATATAATAATATAAGCTTTTATTTCTCTTAGGGCTGGTTTTTCAATCGCTAGATAAACAAGCAGCGTTTATTCGACAGATAGCAAGATATTGAATTGTTGACTAGCCGGATAAGACCTATTTGACGAATAACCCCCATATCTGAGGTTTAAATCTATCTACCGCTTCATTCGCCAATTAACTGTACTATTCGATTGATAGTTTGACGTTGATGACGTATCATAGTAAAAAGTGATTTAGTTTGAGGTTATTTCTTGTGTTTGAACGAAGTATTAAGAGGAAAGACCCAAGGGCTAGAGAATTAAAAAATAGGTATTTGTAAAATATATTGCTGTCGCGCAGACCTCAAACCTCCCCCTGCAGAGCGTGATAGAGACAACTGCAGCTTGGATCGACAATACCTATTAAAAGTACATAAAATCAACGATTCGTAGTCCCCTGATTCCTTCTCCAAAACGTTAACAATTTACCTTTTTTTTTAAATTAAAAATAAAATAAAGTTTTAGCCTTGTTCCTATGATTTCATTTTTTTATATAATCTAGTTAAATTTATTTTCAGGATGTTTGAACACAGCGGAAAATCTGACCATTTTTTTAGTTTTTTGAATGTTCATATCTCTTTTAATAATTAATGTATTCAAAAAAGGAAAACATAGGTACATGCCTATGGTGGCCATAGATTTGCCAATTGGGGCCATAGATTTTTTGGAAAAAAAAAACTCTACTGGCATTATCCAGAGAGAAAACAGGGCACTACTTTGTATGGGAAAACGGCCCTTGTGTTTCCTCTTAATTATCATAAACAAATTATTATACTTATCTTTTTGTTTTAAACAATTTGCTTGTACTTAGTGACTAAACTTATAAGTAGCTGAACCTCAGCAGCATTAAAATTTGCCGAGCGTTCTGTTTTTTTAGATTCCATGATAATCAAACACAATCCAAATCAAACAACTTCAATAACAGACAGAGTAGTATCGAACTAAAAACATAACAAAACGAACATAACCTAAAAGAACAAACGTGACGCTGTTGACAGAAAATGAATACGAGAAGTCTGTCTTGCTCTAATGCTTTTCTAAGCAATATATTTGTTTCACTTCACAGCCAGATAGTTATCATTGGAATAAATGACGTTTGAAAAATCGGCGATCAATGATTCGTATAATAAACAGCCATATAACGTTATTCGTTAGATTGTTATTGGACCATTTATTTGAGGATGGATTTAAATATCAGCCCTTACACTTCTAATATTTAAAAATAACAATATAATGACTTATCCTAATATCTTATAAATAACTAATTAGTTTTCACGTTTTTCGGGTAACTCAACATTCAGTGAAAGTACCACTTTGAGCGGTTAAAGCCTCCTCCATCTGCCTCCATCTCTCTCTATCTCTAGCTGGTCTGCTCCAGGTGATGCCCGTCGTTTTAGCGATGTCATCGCTCCATCGTTTATGCGGTCTTCCAGGCCGTCTCTTTTTCAATCAATCAATATATTTATTTCAGGCTTAATGGGAACTGTACAAAACCTAAACAATAAGCCCATAGCTACATAAATACCTTAAAACTAACATACATATAAAAACACTTTATTATACTTTAATGCACACGTGTAGTTGGCGACGTATGACGCAACTGCGCGGTGTCTCGTGTCAGGCGTCCGAAGAACCTCCTGAAGATGACACCTCTCGGCCAGAACTCTCCATTCATGAAGGTCGATAGACATTAGGCTCGTTTTGTCCATGGGGTACAGGTGTACCCAACTGATATGGCGCGTCGTGAATCTTCGTTCGCGCAGAAAAGAAAGTATGGCTCCGAAGAATAACGAAAGAATGCTAAACTTACAATCAACCTTAGGTCACTATTATAAGGTTCATAATACACTGCAGCTGTTAGTTCCGTCTCACTCGCAAGTCACGCCCCTCCGCACAATTACACTTTGGCGCGCGCTAACTGGCGGCAGCTGCCGACCAATAACGGTACAGGAAAAAGACGTGCGGTACGGCGAGCGTGCGGATAGGTCAATAACCATTCCCGCGCTTTAAAAATTCACCTTCTGCGCAGGTACATCGATAAGCCATATCAGTTGGGTAGTACTGTACCAGTTAGTTGTCGTTTTCGACCATCGTCTGTCGCTCGCTGTACATGTCCAGTCGATTTCCACGGCTGAAGAACTTATTTCACAGCGTCATTTGCCTGTCTTTTTTTCTAATCACGGTATTTTTGATTCGGTCTATCAGCTTATGACCTGTGTAGCTTCTCTCGAGTCCTCTTTGACATACTGTGTGTGTGTGTGTGTGTGTGTGTGTGTGTGTGTGTGTGCCTCTCTGTCGCCTCGTAGCTAACGAATGGACGAATCGATTTCGTTTTTTTTTTGTTTGAACGGTGAATTTGTTGGGAGTATTCTTAGCTATGTTTGATCAAAATCGGTTCAGCCGTTTCATTGCGTTGAAGGTTTTTTAATTTTTACAAAATTAATTACTTGTTTAATGGCCCGCTTTATTCCAGGCTGGGCAGTCTCGACGGTTCGGGCGACCCGGCCGCCGCGTGCTCCACGCAGGTCGCGGAGTTACACAACGCGCACGTGAACCCGGCCGCCAGCGCACGCCACGCGCGCGTGGCCACGCTCGGCGCCGGCGTCACGCGCATTGCGGACTACTGCAAGAGTAGCGTGCAGCCAGTGGACTAGAGGACTCTATACCACACGTGAACCCGGCCACCAGCGCACGTGACTGAGAGTAATTGTGTGGCTAAATAGAAATTTGAAAAAAATACTACCGACACAGATAAAATAATCTACCGAAAAACTGACCTTTGTCATAGATTGTTTATCGGGTTTTTTGAATGTGGAGCTACATGCGAAGGGAAAAACATCATTCAACGAGAAGAGTATTAAATTGAATATGGGTTGAATTAGGAGTACAGGTAGACCAAAGACAAGATGGATGGATTGTGTGAAAGATGACACAGAATAATAAACGAGTCAGTACCGAGAGTACGACTGATAGTGGAGAATTGAAAAATAACTATTGTGATGAATTTGAAATATGTCCAATCTGGAAAACTACCAAGTCAGGAATGATGGGCAATTCGGACAACTACTGTTATAATTACTTATTGGCTTCCAAAATTCCATAGCAATGCATAACGGCTAACTTCAGGATGGCCAAGATAGAGTACCAGCTGATGTACAGGTCTAGCGCTTAACTGAGTCAGTCCCTGGAGTATGGGAGCGGTACGGGAGGGGTGTTTTCGTCTCTCAGATTATCAGATGATATGTGACATAATGTGACGAAAACACCCCTCCCATACCTGAGATACTGACTCAGTTAAGCGCTAGACCTGTAGTTGTACCTAATTGAATACAATTCTGCTTGTATAATAATGGAATTGTTGCATTTTGTGTAATGAATTAATTTGTAATTAATTATAATCAATTTGTTATATGTTAGAAGAGCTATGTGTTATAATATATGTAATGTTTAAATATAGTATTAACTTGAATAATCCTTATATACCTATTATAAAGTGATAAATAAGGCTATTTTTTATTGTGTCTTGAAATAGTATCATTTATTTAAAAAATGTTATTATATTTTGAAAAGCCACAAATTTTACAAGCTTTTATTTAACTTGCAATGTATGTATGTTTGTCCGGGTGGAATCTTGTAACTGAATTTTAAAGCAGTTATCCTCAACCAGTTGAGCTGAAATTTGGCATCACTGTCAAGTTTCGATGACAATACAATATGATGGTGACAGCGAGCTGATCTGATGATGGAGACGGAAGGTGGACAACGGAACTCCTCAGTGGATAATAGTAGACTGGCCGTGTTTAGGCTCATTTTGATCAGCACACGGTTACGATCACTAATTTTATAAAAGCTTGTATTGAAAAATATATTTTTCGCAAAAAACTTATTTCATAATTTAGGTAGATTATGGTGTCGATTCTGTGCAGCATTCTCTAATTTTAAACCGCATTAAAACTATCGCGGTCTTTTTTATTTCAGACTATTAGAAAGGGCGCACAACAACTTTAACGCGGTTTTAAATTAGAGAATGCTGCACAGAATCGACAACAATGTATCAGAGGAGGAATAGGTTTGTACTCTTTGGGTATAGAAACTCAAAAAGTCAGCCAATTTATCTGTGCTTATATTTTTTATTTATTTTTCAATTGCGTGAATGACGGAAGAAGCAAGTGGCCCATCTGATGTTAAACCTCTCCCTTTAACAATGCATTACCACATAGGTCACGTCCACCTAGGACGCGCTCTATGCTATTACTAATTAACCCATAACACAAGCTCTGCTTAGCTTAGGGCTAGATAATGGCTTGTGACAGTTCACACACCACAGTTCCAGCATTATTTATTTGATTAATATTATGATGACAGCAAGCTGTTCTGATGATGGAGACAAAAGGTGGAAACAGAACTTCGGCTGCATTTTTTTTCTAACCTAGCCTACCATCATATAAGGCGCTTTTTAAACTAATTTTATTTTAGGAGAACCGCATTCGGTTTAGGATGTCGTACCTATAACGCTTCGGTTTAGGATGTCGTACCTATAACGCTTTGGTAAGAGTACAACAAAACCATTACTATGTATGCATCGACGGAGGCCTGCAATGCTCTAAGACTACATACAAAGACGGAACAATGTGACCACCGGATGCAGAGCTTTTTTACAGCGCCGCGCTGAAAACAAGTGGACCCGTGTGTTTCTGGCTTTAATTATTTCGTCTATAATCTGTGGTGTCATAAAATGGGTGTACTACTACATTCATGGAATGTGGGATACTCGTTTGGTTTTGTCGTTCTGTAGTCGCGTTTACAACACCTGAAATACTTATAAGCACTACACGCGTGCTCGGCGCGCGCTCGCGTGCGCGTCACTGTGGCCACCCGCACGCCCCCGCTGTTGCGCCCGCAAAGCCCCCGTCCCCGCGCATTCAGTGGGAACACTCTATCTGTGACTCTATGCTATTTTAGCACTCACTCCATACTATTATACCTCCATGGGACGCACGAAGCATTCGACCAATGAGAAGCATGTACACCAATTCCATGGTTGTGCATTCTCTGCCTGTACAATCCTGTGACGTACTGGGAATGCACAATCATGGAATTGATGTACAGTGGCGGAACGAAAATGTTCGTCAGTTTTCAAAGAAATCCCCATAGCTTGTCGCGATCACATATTACCTTTTCCAACTATACTACTGAGCAGACTGCTGTATGGAAAATCATAATTTAATTGTTTATTAACAAAGATCAAAATTGCAAACCTTTAATCAGTTGCTTGTTTATGTTTTGGTACGAAACCTTTTTTATTGAGTTGGCCAGAAGTTTTGGAAGTAAGTTGAAATTTAATTCCACAGAGAACTTTTTTAGTATTATTCATTGACAGTGTCTGTCATTTGTCTCCATTGTAATTTTCAATGATATCAAAGGGTGCGTTCCGATTCACGCTATAATCGATGTGATCGCTATTATTAGCGTTCCGAAACGCTGTGAGCGCGACTACGATATTGCATGTGACGTCATGAATGACGTCATTAAATCCGCCATTTTGCGATTACATCGACCATGCCCCAAACCGATATTACTGTGAGCGCTACTGTCAAAGTGACAGACTACAGAGGTTATTGATAATATCAAAATATATAAAATCGTTGCGTGACTGACTGACTCACTGACTGACTGACTGACTGACAATCAACGCACAGCCTAAACCGTAAGTCCTAGAGACCTGAAATTTGGAGGGTACATTCCTTATGTGGTCTAGGGGTGCACTAAGAAAGGAATTTCCGATACTCCCGCTCTGAGGAAAATGGGCTTTTAATATACAACAAAAAAGCTCTGTATTTCAGAAACCGTTAGCAGTAGAACCTTGAAATTTTACATGGAGATTCCTCAAATAAAATAAATAAACACATGTTTCAGCGATTCCTGAAATTTTCCTGAAAAATGGAAAGGGAATGTTTTCTATGTAAAAAAATAAAAAAACTTTAGTTTTTACAACGCACAGCCTAAACCGCTGATCGTAGAGACTTGAAATTTGGACAGTGTATTCCTTTTAGGGTGTAAAGGTGTACTTAGAAAGGAATTTGGAAAATTCACCCTCTTAGGGGTTCAAAAAGGGCTTTTAACGTATACACTTTGCGTTTTGCAACGCACAGTCTAAACCGCTGGACCTAGACACATGAAATTTGAAGGATGTATTCCTTTTTGGGTGTAGGGGTGTACTTAAGAAAGGATTTTTGAAAATTCACCCTGTAAGGGGTCCAAAATGGCTTTTAATGTAAAACTAAAATGCTTCGTATTTCGGAAACCGTTGGTAGTAGAAACAAGAAAATTCACAAGGTAATTCCTTAAATAAAAATAGCCAACATAAGTTTCAGCAGTACCTGAAATTTTGCTGAAAAAAAGCATGGGAACATTTTCTTTGTAAATAAATACACTTTAGGTTTTAGCGAGATTTCAGCGTATTTCGGCAATTTCAAAGTTTGTTTCACGGTGAAGTCATTAAGATCAAAATATTTTCAGGAAGGTTAAAATAGGACCCCTAAATTGAAAAATTTGAGTATGGTGTCGTTTAGAAGGTCGTTTGACGGTGTCGTTGTTGAGATTACATATTTTCAGGATCTCAAGGTTAAAATGGGACCCCTAAATTGAAAAACTTGAGTATGGTGTCGTTTCAAAGGGCGTGTCACGGTGTCGTTGCTGAGATTAAAACATTATCAGGACCTCAAGATTCGTGTCACGTGTTGTTGTTGAGATTAAAATATTTTCAGAACCTCAACGTTATAATGTGATCCCTAAATTGAAAAACATAAGTATGGTGTCGTTTCAAATGTCGTTTGACGGAGTCGTTATTGAGATATATTTTACGGACCTCAAGGTTAAAATGGGACCCCTAAATTGAAAACCTTGAGTATGGTGTCGTTTCAAAGGTCGTGTCACGGTGTCGTTGTTGAGATTAAAATATTCCAGGACCTCAAGGTTAAAATGGGACCCCTTAATTTAATAAAATAATAATAATGTGGTATCCTACCTGTAAATCCCACTGGCGACGAGATACACCGCGAAAAAATACCACCACTTGCTTATTTATTATGTTTTTGTGCATCGGAATAAAATGCCGATCGGTAAAACCGAACAATTCGATATTTCGAGTAAAAAGTGATATTACGACGCGTGGAACAGTTCATGGCGCTCACTACAATTAAATCATAGTTACAAGTCACAAAGACACCTGATTTGGGGGGGTGAAGGGGGGAGGGGGGGCTGGACGAGGCGCAGCGCACGCGGGCTGCGTAGGGGTCGGCAGCGGCGCCAGCGCAGCGGGAGCAAGCGCTCCCGCCGCGCCCGCGGGCGATGTGCAGTGCGTGGAGCAGCCTTGCTGGCGGTGCGGAAAGGGGCACCGGACCATCGGATGCTGGTTTAGAAATTATTCTTGTGACGGTTGCGGGCAATGTGCATACGTTCGGGGGAGGCGCGCTAACTTACAATTAGCATAGGTAGGATACCACAAGTGGAAAACCAAACATTCTACTACTACAACAACTAGAACATACTATTACCACAGTGTAAAACATAATTAGTCTGTGCTACGCAGAGTTATGGATAAAACAATATTACGCGTACGAAGTCGCGGGTTACAGCTAGTCGTTTATAAAGCGTTCCGAGTCACGTCAACGCTCAAACCATAAGCGCGATTTCTGAATCGGAACGCAAAATAGCACTGTGATCGCTCACATCGATTTTATCGTGACTCGGAACGCACCCAAAATATTCTAGATAATTATTCTCATTCTCTATTTGTCGTAATGCCCAGAAGTTTAACATCCTCACACGCGCACCTATACAACCTCTCACGACTCATAAGATACTCACGCATAAGATAACTCACACACACTATTTTAAAATACTCACAACCCACACACATATATACATTCCAGCCAACCCATATGAATGGAGTCGGTTATACTTACCTAACTGACTATAATAACTATATATTATAAAGTAAAATGAGTATATATTATGTATAAAAACAACAGTTACATTTTTGATTATGATTTGTATGTTATTCCTTAGTAAATACCTACCTAGCTATAAGCTTGTAAATGTAATAGATTTGTTACATGTAACTATCTACCTACTTACTGAGGTACGTTTAAGTAGTTATATAATACATGGAAGAGCAACGACGCCCTGCCGTCATACAGTGCAAACTAGTACGGAGGGTGGTCACTTGACCGTGCTTATTACCTACTCTAACATTTATTTTCTATGTACTCATACTTAAAACTTTTAGTAATAAGTACTATGTCACCTTGAATATTTTCTAAGTGTCATGTCATATTCAGTTTGTTCTTTTGTTTTTGGAAATAAATTATCATTATCATTATCATTATCATTATCATTAATAGAGCAAATGGCAGAAATTATTGCTGAACATGAATCTGGCTACAATATTAGCAACATATCGGCTCGCCTTAATATTACTAGAGACAGTGTAAGGTTCTGGATCAGGAGACATGGCGAGGACGGGGTTTTAACATATCACCGTCATACCAATTCTGGACGCCGCCCGCTACAACAATATGAAGAAAACGGTTTCATATCAACAAATAGGTTTGCTCAAATGTTTGAAGTTTGTCCCAGAGTGATCAGAAATGCGTTACACTCTATGGGCCTTCATCACAGACGACACGTCCAAAAAGTTGCTCTGACGAGAGCTCATAAGGAGGCACGCTTAAGATTTGCTCAAACGTATTTAAACTTCGTTTGGAGTACCACTTTACGGATGAAAAATGCTTTAAATCTAGCCAACATGGAAGACTTAATTTGTGGAGATATAATGGCACAAGATATACGGAAGAACATGTAGTCCCCAATTTCAATTCTGGACGGATCTCTGCCAACTTGTGGGGATGGATGTCATCACATGGTGTAGGCGAGCTCGTTCTCCTTCCATCGAGGGCAAAAGCAGAAAATCATCTATAGGTTCTGGAAGACAGTATGCTACCAACTGTCCGTAACGTATTTCCAGCAGACGAATTGCCGCAGTTCAATTATATCCACGACAATGCCCGCATACACACTGCTCGTATTGTGAATGAGTGATTCAATCGACATCGGGAGGTTGCGGTTATTCCCTGGCCAGCAACTGCAGATTTAAATCCCATAGAGAATCTATGGGGTTTAATGGTCCAGCGGTGGGTCAACAATTAAGGACAAAAGAGGCCATAGAAAACCACTGCCAAACCATTTGAGAAGAGACAAGAGGAACGGACCTATGCTCTCGGCTTGTGGGTTCTATGCGGGAGCGATTGCAGAGTGTAATTAACGCTAACGGTGGTTATACCCGTTATTAAAAATATTAAACACTTAGTTGTTTATTTATTATCTGTTTTTTTTTATAACATTGATAGGCCTTTGTTTGACCACGATCTTACCTGTTGGTAAGTGACGATGTGGCCGAAGATGAAGCACAAAGGTCTAGAAGGCACCTATTCACTCTTGACTTGAAGAGACCCAGATTATAGTTTTCAGGAAAGACAGACGACGGTAGTGTATTCCACTCCTTAGCAGTTCGCATTATAAAGGTAGAACTGAAACGTTTTGTTCGAATAGAAGGTATACCAATGAGGTAAGGATGGTACTGAGCCGTACGCCTGCTCGTCCTATGATGAAAAAGGAGATGGTGGGATCAGATCATGCAGTTCCTGGGAGCATTCACCGAAATGTAACCTATAGAAGATCGCAAGGCATGCAACCTTACGGCGGTGCTCGAGACTCTGGATCTTAGTCTTCGCCATATGTTGCTCACCTATAAGCCTGAAAGCTCTACGTTCGATCGAGTCCAAGGCAGCAAGCAAGTGTGTGGCGAGCTCCCACAAATAATAATATAGTCTTGCCTGAGTACGACCCCGCGCAACGTCGCTTGCGCGGGGTGTAGTGGGGCGGGCGAACGACGGACGCCCGGTCGCGCGCGCCACCGCACGCCGCGTGCGGATGTTCCGATACCATCAAAGTATCGATACCTACTCATTTCGATAGTACTTACTCAAATCTTTTTTCGATACTACTCAAACAAATTCTCCTAAAGTATCGATACTTACTCATATCGATACTTTCAGGTCTTTTTTATTTTATTTTTATTTTGAGGAAACTAACAATGAACATTGAAGGACGATAAATAAAACAAAATTGAGAAGGAAAAACAATATTTTATTACAAACGTTTTGCGTCACGTTAAATACATACCTGCTTTAAACAAAAAACTCTTTAACATCAAGATTGCCCAAAAACAGTAACTGTTCGAGGTATTTTGGAGACAATCTGTTCCTAGTTTGGGACATTGTTGCACCGGCTTTGGAAAAAAGGCACTCGCTAGGAACTGATGTTGCAACAACAATTAAATATTGCTGTGCATACTTGTACAGACAAGGAAATACAAACTTCATGTCATCCCATTCTGCAAATGGGTTGTTTTTAAGAGAAACTACTGGATTTGATAAATAAAGAGAAACTTCATCTCCCTGATGAGATTTCTTTTTCTTCTTATGTCTGGTTTAAGAATTTATTCTCACAAAGAATTTAAAATTCACTTAACATGAGAATTACTTATGTTTAACTAAATTTAATGCACGTTTACGAGCGTGCTATAGGTACACAATACAAAGAAAAACATCTTAAAATAAACTTAGGTCTACATGACAAAAACAAAACAAAACATTCATAATCATTTAAAAGTTAGTGGGTAGATTTGAAAAACACTATGAATGTATGAGCGACAAGACCAAGCGCAATGCACTGTTGACAAGTTTTGAAACTACACAGATCGGCGATTACTAGATATGGCAAGCGTTTTTATTTTTCCTCAGTAATTTTTTTTTTTTCTTTTTATTTAAGTAAATGGATTTTTAATAACGTCTTGAACTTATGCATTGATTTAGTTTCTTTTATAAAATTAGGTAGCTCATCGTAAATTTTTGCACTGTTGTAGGTAATATTCCTTTTACCGTAATTTGTCCTCGGTGGACGTAATACTAGTTTATTTGCGTTTCTCAGTCGCATTTTATTGGCATTGTAATACCACCTACTAGCCAGCACTTAACCCAACGTGCGTCCTAGGCAGGCGCACGTGTGTGTGACTAGTAGATGATTTACGGTATAACCTACCTAGTAATCAGACACCTACTGCTGTATGCTTGACCCGACGTGTGTCAGTGTGAACACACGGGTGAACAAATGAGCAGAGGGCTGAGTCGCAGTTTTGCAACGAAAGTCCACACGATGACACCAATCGTCCGTCATACTTACACTACGCTTACACCATACACCGGTGTGAGACATCCTGTGTGGGACATAAGTGAGTCTAAGTGGTTCAACACCGTCGTATACCACCCATCGTAGGGACACGATCGTATAACACCGGAAGACACCAAAATTGGCTATGATATGTTGTCGAAATGAATTTCAAACTGATAAAAGGGTATTTGTCTATGGAATTTGATTGTTGAATGTGTCAGTTGTCACTATAAAGATGTCAAAGTCAAATTGTATTTTGATTTTTGAAGTTGAAGTTGGTTTTCGCCATTATGAAGAAGAAGAAGGAGTAGTAGTCAAATTCAAGTATTTTCATAAATTTCCAAACAAAGAAAGTCTTCAAAGATTTATAAGTAACAAACCCCTTCGTGCAAACATGGATGCAGCTCCGCAACACTAATAAACACAATGAATGCTGGGCACGGACCACGGGCTGCATACAGTCAAGAGCTGCCCTACCGGCTGGCTTGTCTTACCTACAACAACTGATACGTCGCCTACTCAACTTTCAAAGAATAAACCTTCGCACCATCGTGGGGATACTCATAGGACACAGTCTCAACGCCTCTTCAACATCGGAGCCACATACAGCCCACTCTGCAGAGGGTGTCTGACCGAAGAAGAATCGGCTGCCCACTTAATCCTGGAATGTGTGGAAATAGCAGCTCAACGTAAACAAATCCTCAACAACCCGAGAAGCCTGCGAAGACCCCAGTAAACTTCTGTGCTTGTGGAGTGATTGATGATCCTTGTGATTTCAATGAATAAAATACTTTTGACTTACTTTGGTGGTAATTTCAATGACTGAATTTTTCGTATTGGGCAGGAGCGCATAACTTTATATCACTTATGATTTCCCCCCTAGTTTAGGCCATTGGGAGAAGTGTTGTTTTTAAGAATATTTTTGGTAAACACATTCATATAAGGCCCGAAACCAAAAATCATCCAATCTAACATAAAATAAAGAGCAAGCAAGCACGTTCTGATCCCTTATAGAACCGAACCACCCAGTGTCATCACGCGGGCTTGTTACGATATATGCGTGGAATCATTGTTTAACAATACCTACATTGTTGGCAAGAAATCTCCCATGTCATAGTGAATAAAGGCACTTTTCTGTTGAATTTGTTTTGTTAAGTAGGAAAGTCATGGTAGCAGCGACCTAACTGTTAGTCCAAGAAATTAGATCTTGTTTATTTACACAGGGTAACAGGACAGGTAAGTTGCCTATATTATTTCGCTATGATCATAATCACAGATACCTTAAACCTTACATTAACCTTACTGAGACCATTAAATTTTCTCATCCGGTTCCTAAGAATAAGAATATTTTATTAGCTCGAATACAGGTAACTTATTTCTAAGAGGTAATACAATACAATTATAACACCTCTTTCGCTAGCTTGCTTTTAAACATAATAACATAAATAAATAAATAATGCTGGACAGTTCACACAACATTATCTAGCCCCAAGCTAAGCAGAGCTTGTGTTATGGGTACTAGATAACTGATATACTTAATGGCAAATCCATGAATTTGGTATTCTATTATAGACCCGTATGGCATTTACATTTATTATATATATTTATCTTATAAGTCTGCAGTTTGAGTTTGGGTAAATAAAGTATAAATGGATTTCTAGGCTCAACATTTTTTACAACTAGGTAGGTATATCTGATTGCTATGAAGCAATCAGATAAAGTATTCTGGGTGTTGTTTCACAAGAATACACAATTCTCTTATGTACAGGTACATGCAAGCCAAGGGTAAGATAATTGTAGTCCTATATTCTCTTGATTTAGTTATGTATCTACCTATCAGCAATGAAACCACGTTTTGGACAACCAGAGGTTTATTTTTATGCAAATAATTTAGAATTTTTATGATATCTTATCCTCTACTAGTTGTATCCGTAGGGTTTGATGACTGATGTGAGGCTTACGCCCACCTTTTCTTCGGAGTCCTTCGTGATTTTCTGAAACAAGAAATACATACCTAAGTTATAAACATTGCTAAAGCAAAATTTTCTGGGAATGATTTTTGATTTTTTGATCTAACATGACTCCCAAGTACTTAGTTAATTAAGAGACAGTTACACTGGTCGTCATGTGTGTTTTCATAATTATGTAACCGTATGTTGAAATCCCTTCCAGGTTGGGTTCTATTATATATTGTATAGCATATATAGTTCGTTTTTGGAGCATTAAGTACCTAAGTAGGTAATTTGTATCATCAAAGAAGAATCTTTCACCACGCTAGGTCTTTGAAACGAACCAGAGACAGGGGTAAAGAAAGAAACCACAATCTACAAGCAAAATAAGGCCTAGAGCAGGTAAATCGTAGAGCGTACCTCTATACTCAACGTATATATGTCTACGAGGTAAATTATTGACAAAAGTAATATAGGTAGGTACTCACTTTTACTTCAAGGCTCACACGCTGCGAAGGCCTTTGGTCGGTCGGTCGGTACGCTGTCACAGCTCTTCACATAGGAATACGAAGGCTTATTTCGACAGCCGGTATTCCTAAATTCGGTCTCCGGGAGATCTTCGACAGGATCAAAGGATGCCCGAAGACTGTCTCGCATTTCCCGTAGCTCACGAGCCCGTTCTTCTTCATCAACATCTATGCAAGGAAATATCTCGCAGACATCCTCAATAACAAAGAACCCCACAAAAGTCCACAATTACACAGAAAAATAAACACTACCGTGTAGCGCTCACCTCTCACCGCCAAAAACACAAGTGTTGAGCGTAACGCTCATCGTCGCCGTCGTGTCATCGTATTCCAAGCGTGAAGCTGTCAAATTTGGCACTCGGACTCAGAAATAAATGAAAAACCGTTAAAAACGGTACGTAAGTGCTTGCGATACGACGGCCGTGGCTCGGCTTATACGATCGGTGTATAGTGTAACGACGATGATCGTAAGCATGGCAGCTGGGACTCAGAATATAAGTTCTCAAAGTTCTAGGGGCGCTTATCATATTCCCATACAAAAATGCGTGTTACACCACACCATACACCCGTGCCAAATGGTTGGTAAAAAGCCAGACTCAGCCCTCAGATGTCCAGTAGCGGTTTATGTAGGGATGATGATAATGATGGAAACATCCCCAATATTATTTTCGGTGAAATATCATGGCTAGTTTTTGTCATATTTGTCACTAGATAGGTTCAAGGCTATCAAGGCTGGGAAGGATCTTTGTTGGGGTTATCTTTAACCTGCATAAAAGTGTAAAACAAACGGCCAAGTGGACGTCGGACCACGCGCATTCAGGGTTCCGTACCAAATGTACTAGAAAAATCACGAAATGTTTCAAGTTTTTAGTATTTAATGGTTAAATATAAATACACACTTAATATGGTTGCAGCGATAATGCCGCCCATTTTACTGTATTTTTGTAGTTAATCCTATTACATTTATTTTTTGGTGTACAATAGGGTGTTAGTATATCGATCTAAATGTGTAACAATTTGCATATTTACAAAACAAGTTACTACGTCAAATGGAAAAAAAACTTAGTAACAATATTTTAGAAATCAAAACTGGCTTTGACGGTTTCATGACCTTATTTTCCATTACTATAGAAAAAAAAATGTCTCACTACTTCATGAGATCAAAAAATGATACCCCACATAAAAGAAAAAAAAAATAATGGGAAAAAAAATGAGTTCAAAATAAGGCTAATTGTTTCAGTAAAAAGGAGGAAACAATGCAGGTTAAGTGATTCAACAATAACAACTTTAGGCTTTGGTTTTGTCGTTCATTCTTTCATACTATACGTTAGTATTATTCCTTACTCTGTGATACTATCTACTAACTTCTTTTGGAAAAAAGTGGAACTGATAATATTGAAATAGAGCTGAATTTAGCTCTAAAAGAGCAAAATTGGCAATACTGGGTGAAGAAAGCGATTGTTTACATCAAAAATTGACAATGACATTGACATTACGCGTCAATCAAGTCGTTTCAGAGCCTCAGAGCGTGGATAAAAAACAACTTCATCCTTGGAGTGTACCCATGACGACCTCAGTGGCGCGGCTGGCGATGGTTCACCTGCGACGCAGGAGGTTGCGGGTTCGATTCCCGCCTCGGAACAAATAATTTGTGCGTTCTGCAGATATTTGTTCAGGGTGTTCTGGGTGTTTTGTATGCATAATAAAAATATCTATCTATGTAATGTACTTATTATATTAAGTATATCAGTTATCTAGTACATATAACACAAGCTCTGGCTTAGCTTGGGGCTAGATAATGTTGTGTGAACTTGTTTCAGCATTATTTATTATTTATTTATTGAACGCACCCCAACGTGATGAAAATGCCTAAGATGTCAGACTGTCAGTGTCAAATTTACAAAATTTAAAAATGAATGGCGCGCTCCATGAGTGATGTTGATTTTTTGTCAGTTTATTTATATTTTATCGTGAAATTAAAGTAAAACCGTCGTGAAAGTGATGGAGGAACTGCAAAGAATACGTGCCGAGGTCAACAATGCCTTCAAACTCAGCGGATTCACCATTCGTAGGGAGGCAAGTACGTTTGTCGCCCAGGAACTTTCAATTTTACCAGGTAGTGAAAGACAGGCTATGATCGACAAGCTGACTGCTCACTTACTCCACCAATGCCTCTCACAACCTGTCCTCGAGAAACACCACCTTGAAACAGCCTACAAGGAGTGCTCCACATCGGGTTTGGAAGAGACTGAAACCATACTCAACGTCATCGATGCTTTCTCCGTTCCGAAGCTTTGTTACGACACCGAGAGGAAAAGGTTCGTGAAAAACGTAATAAAAAATAATACTTTGTATCCCGACCCGAAGTGGAAGGCACAGTTTTTGATAGACCGGTACATGGTTATCTGGCAGAGGACGCTTAGGAACAAGTTATTTGCACAAGAGGCTGTGCAACTGTCAGAAGGTGATCAAAGATTCCAACTACGTACTATAGAAGTCTTGCTTAGCTCTTCGAGTCGGATTGATGAGGTTATTGTGTTGGGACTTATAACACAACTTACAGAAGGCAAATACTTCTTAGAAGACCCAACTGGAAGTGTGTTACTAGACATTACAAATGCAAGATTTCACTCTGGATTGTTCACCGAAAACAGTTTTGTGTTAGCTGAAGGATTTTATGAAGACAAATTGCTTAATGTAACTGGTCTCGTTTTACCTCCATCAGAAAACAGAATTAATTCTTCCCCATATTTCGGAAATATCAACACATTCGGTGGGAACTCAAAAATTCTCCTAAAAAACTCCAGAAGTCTACTCAAAATTGAAAAGGAGGACAAAGACGGGATGATGATATTTCTATCCGATTGTTGGTTCGACAACATCAAAGTTATGTCCAAGTTAAAAACTTTGTTCACTGGTTACAACGACTTTCCGCCCATAGCTATAGTATTCATGGGAGAGTTTCTATCAAATCCCTATGGACACGAGCACAGTACACAACTCCGAACAGCGCTCACAAATCTGGGAGACATAATCCACCAGTTTAAAAAGCTACAAGAAACAACTAAATTCATATTTGTGCCTGGCAGAGGCGATCCTGCAGCGGCCAACATTCTACCACGTCCAGCGATTCCCAACTCAATCACTAAAGAAATAAGAGATAGATTAGGTGAGGCAGCAATCTTCACAACCAATCCATGCCGTATTCAATACTGTACACAGGAGATAGTCATAATGAGACAGGACTTAGTAATGAAAATGTGTCGAAACTCAATACACTTTCCCGAGACTGGCGATATACCAGACCATCTAGTTAAGACCTTACTGAGCCAATGTTCACTATCGCCGTTAGCGTTGGGCGTTCAACCGTTATACTGGAAGCATGTTGATGCATTAAGTTTGTACCCGGTACCAGATTTAGTAGTGGTCGCTGACCATTTTCAGCCATATACGAGGTCACACCTGGACTGCCAGATGGCTAATCCAGGATCGTTCCCCAGGACAGAATTCTCCTTTAAAGTTTATATTCCTGGGACAAGAACTGTAGAAGATTCCCAAATACCTAAGGAAGATGACACATGATGGTGTATCTGAAAATACAAGCAGTCTAAACATGGAGCAGGAAGTTAGTGGATGGAGACAGCTTAGGACTTCCTCGTGGCGTTTTATGGGCGAAGCCTATGTCCAGCAGAGGGTGTCTAGTCTTTAATGATAAGTAGGCATTTGAGTGACCTTTATTTAATTGTATGAGAAACTTAATTTAAGCAAACTTATGTAAATAAAACAATTTTATGGAATAGGGTGTTTAATTTATAAATAAATAGATAGGTAATATTTACAGAAAATCACTAAAAATAGTAAAAATAAAGACAGAAAGTTAGGTACATTTCTAAATTAGTCAAAAACTTAAAAATAAACAATTAAAAAATGATAGCGATTTGAGATTGTCTTCAAAATTTTGATGTTCTCTAAAGTTAAAGCCAAAAATATGGTCCCAGTCCTTTGCTTTATAAAAGAAAAGTACGGCGATATATTTAGTTAGCACTAGCGACTCGCCCCGGCTTCGCACGGGTAGCCCCCGGTGAACCCCCCCCTCCCCCCCCTGTCCTACCCCTCCCACTATGTCCTATCTCCTGGTTCTAAGCTACCTCCCTACCAATTTTCAGCCAAATCGGTTCACCCATTTTTAGTTATAAGTGGTGTAACTAACAAGACTTGAAAAAAAACAAAAAAAAAAACGTATAAACCTCACGGAGCCCGATACCTTTCCAACGAATACAAAACCGTGGAAATCGGTTCGTGCGTTCTGGAGTTATAGCGTCAGGAAGAAAAACCCGACTTATTTTTATATATTAGAATTAGCTTTAGAAAATGCAACTTCAAATCGCTACCATAAAACATAAATCTAACAGCACTGAAAACACCACACAAATATTACAATCGGCATTCAGTGCTGTAAATAAACTAACTATTCCTATCTAATCATCCCATTTTTGTGGAACTTCGTATTAAAATACCTAATCAATTTAGTTAATGATGAATCTTAACTATTTGTTAGAAAGCTGTACGGAGTTATTTCCCAATACAATCTAACTTAGATATCCTAAAGACAATTTTGTGCTTTAACTTTTAACCTATGAACAGTAGTTTACCATGGTACAACCAATTTACATAGCCTACATTCACGTTTGAATACCTACCACTAAGAAATAAGTAAGTAACTGTGATCACAAGAAAACACATTAGATTGACTCCATACATTTGAATCGATCGGCATACCTCAATAAGTACTTACTTATTAACACTACATAACACCCAACAGTCACGTACATAGTCCTGATCCCACACTAGGATGCCCTGTGTCGTGGGTTACAGGTACTACTAGTACCTACCATGGTACCACAACATAACCAGACCCGAAACAAATATTTGCAGATCATACAAATGTTTGTCTCGCAGCAGGAATAGAACCCGCAACCTCGGGCGGCTACTCGCCCGCCGAGTAACTTAGATCGTTATACCTAGGCCAAATAGTATCCTTCCAGAGCAGACAAGATTTCGAAGTCATAAGACACACAAAAAATGCCTGGAAGGGCTACTGGGCTATGAAAAACATGATAAAACCTTCCTGTCACGCTCAAACCATTCCAACGTAAACTCATGGACGTGTGACGTGTGTGTGTGTATTCTTTCTCGCAGTATCCTAGGAGTCAAGTTAACAGACCTCATAAGAAATAAACGAAGGCGCTCCAGAAGACAAGACACAGTCGTTAGGCAACAAGTGGGTAAATTAAAGTGTAACTAGTGTCACGTCTGCCGCATGTCGGATGAGATGTGGGCATAGGCTGCATGGATACCACGGCACAGAAGACAGCACACATCGCGGCGAAGATAAATGACGAATCAGACTCAGATTGAAATGTGTTCTTCAGAGACCTAAATTCAAACAACCGTCGATCCCTTGGATGTTGTCAATTTACTGACTGTGTATTTTGATCTGACGATGGTTTGCGTTGGACAAGTTTGTTGAAATACCAGATTGGCCAGAAGAAACAAAGATTTCAGCAAAGGTTTTGTAGGTATAAGGATAGAATGCGGTAATAAATGGGGAAGCTAAAGTAGATGGTCGTTTGAGTTTGTACGCCGATCTAGGAGATCCCTTTTATTTTATCCATATAAAATGAAATCTTTGTTTTTTTGGCCAGTTCCTCATTAGGAGTCTGATTCGTGATGCTCCCAGAACAGCTACGGTTCACTTTTCTGCCTAATGTTCTAGATTAATTCATCTGACATGAGAAGGCTGTGAGGTATCTCTACTTTGTAGCTCACATGGAAAATTAACTACAAGTTCAACAGACTTGTCCTACGCAAACCCTCGTCAGATCAAAATGCACCGTCTGTAAATTGACAACTTCAAGGGATCGACGGTTATTTGAATTTAGGACTCACAACCTACGAACTCATTTCAATCTGACGCTGATTGCTTTTAGGGCGTCTTTGCTAACAGAACTATACTTAGCGCTGGATACACTTATCTAACAATATGTGCAGCCTCAGAAGTCAGGGTCTGAGATAGGTATGTGGTAGCTGTTTTGATCCTGTTGTTCACTGTCCAAGCAAACTGAGACACTATCAACTTTACCATCACCGAGTCCTGTTCAAGGCTGGGTGGTTAGTTAAAAGGGAATAACACAATACTTCCCACAGCGGGTCGTCATTGAAGGTAACAAGGATAATGAAGGTTGCACTCAGAATAAGAATTAAGTAACAACTTGTTGGGGAGGGTTGAGCAGCAAGGCCATAAAGCTCAGTACTGACAACCGTTGAGGTTCTTCATTGTGTTGATGGTTTAACAATTGGAATCATAAATTGTAGATCAATTTAAGGTCTCAATTGTTGAACCTTGCCACGACTATAGCTTTGTCATTGGCATCCATCGAGCAACGCAGGCCTCCGTATTCCGTGTTGCTCGATGTTGGCATCGCACAGATCTTTAATTGTGAATGTGTTTGGGCATCGCGAGCAAGAAAGTAAATGAAACATTGTCTGAGGTGTCGCTCCACAGTCACAATGTATATTGTCAGAGTATCCCCATTTACTAAATTGTACCTGCAGCGGCGCACCTGGCATCGTAATCAGTTTAAGGATCTCCAGGTGGGTCAAGGTTGTTGGTGACCTTCCGGGAGCTGTTCCGCATTCACAATGTAGTCAACTGGGACATCTGTTGTCTGTCATATACTCGAGCCTCTCTTGGATTGTCATTTATTGGTTGGGTCGATTTTATGAAACTACTAGCAGTGCCCTGCGGTGTTAGCCGCATATGTCTGGATCCCGTGGAAATATCGGGATAAAAATGTGCCTATGTGTTATTCCGGGAGTTAAGCTATCTGCATTACAAATTTAATCCTAAACCGTCGAGCCGTTTCAGCGTGAAGAAGTAACAAACACACACACTCACAAACATTCGCATTTATAATGTTAGTAGGCGAGTGTCTGGTGTCCGTATCTTGTTTATGCTTTTCTACCGAGCTGGCGATCTCCCTTTGAACCACTGGAGGGGAGAACCCTTCGCACCGTTGAGGATAAAGGTTCACGAGTGACGACCATGAGCCGGACAGTGTATTAGGGCCCCTCTCTCGATGGACCGACGGCATTTTAAAGGTCACAGGAAGTCGGTGGATGGAGGCTGCTCAAGACCGTTCGTTCAGGCTTTATATGAGGAGGTCTATGTCCAGTGGGCTTCTACAGGCTGATGATGGTTTGACGCAGAGTAAAGTGCAAAGTCAGTCGACCAACTTACAGCGGTCAAAACATTGCGTAATAAATGGTCAGATGTAATCAACCTGGAGACGATCTTATCAAACGCCAACAATAGTGTTGTAGGTGTCTCCGATGGGTGCGAGCGCCACCAGGCAGATCATGGTGACGGTGATGATGACGATGATGGGAGTGAAGACTCCCAGGATCAGCTTTCGGAAGCCAGCAAACTGGAACAAGAAAGAACAGCTTTTAAGATAGGTACATACATAATGCTCACCCCATAAATCCCCTTTGGTTTTATTACCGATGGAAGAACCGACTTTTTTGACGATCTCTGTGGCGCGGCGGGCGAAGGTTCGCCTGCGATGCAGTAGGTTGCGGGTTCGATTCCCACCTCGGAACAAATATTTGTACGATCTGCAGATATTTGTTCAGGGTGTTCTGGGTATTTTCTATGCATAATAAAAAACATCTATCTATGTAATGTATTGTATTAATTATATCAGTTATCTAGTACCTACCCACATCGAGATATTTGCTCCATGAGATACCCATAACAGAAGTTCTGCTTAGGGGTTGGATAATGTTGTGACCTGTCCAGCATTTTTTTAAATAGGAGTTACGGTCTATCACCTCTCCTCCCGTGGATGTCGTAAAAGTTTGAAAGTGATGATGTCTTACCGGAGCATCAGTACTCCTGTCGATCTGCGTGACCTGCCGCGTGTGTCCCATCATGTCCTTCATGGGGAAGGAATTCACTCGTCCGTTGCTGATGCGGCCGTCCGACACGCACACCGTCAGCTGGAAACAGCAAAACTATTATTTCACCACTAGTATTTTTAGTAGTAGGTAGGTAGTATTAGTATGACTGCGATATGTTGCCCTCCCCAGAATACGTAGGGCAGCCTGAACCCGAAGGTTCAGAGCGGGATTCTCCAGTACTACTTGTACCCGCCTGTGGTACTTGACTTCTTGTCAGAACCATTACCATACTCGTATCGCTGTTGTGCCAGTTCCTTATTGGCCGCGTAAGATTCATTTGTACGCGTGTCCGCCCCCCACGTGGCTAGATGGTTAGCACGGACGTAAGGTATGGCTTTAGGGGGCTTATTAAAAAAATTGGGCTTTATTGTAGTAGTATTAACCGATAAGACCGCCCATTGTACATTTCTGTTATTTTTTTGTTATTGAGTTATGTTTTGTATTTCTGTGTGTTATTTGTGTACAATAAAGAGTTAATCTATCTATCTATCTATCTATTATTTTATGTGGTAGTAGGTACCTTTTTTTTGTCTTCAGAGTAGAAAGTTCGTTAGCAGAATTATTTTGAAAAACAGTTCGTCCGGCGAAGTTTTTTTAATACAACTTGGAATCACTTATCAAGCCGATGGGCCACCTGATGTTAAGCGGTACCCCCTCTGCCTATGAACAGTGCATTATCATATAGGTCACGTCTACCTAGGACGCGCCCTATGTGGCATTGCACTGAGCCCGCCACCCTGAGACATAAAGATGAAAAGTCTCATGTGCCTGTCATTTCACCGGCACCCATACCCTTCAAACCGGAACAAAGCAATGCGAGCACTATTGCTTTGCGGCAGAAATAGGTATGGTGGTAGTACTTCCCCGGACGAACTCTTTCACAAAAAAGCTCTACCTGGAAAAAACAGAATTATTCTCTCCACAGAATAAATATTAGTACAAGTACTACTACTAACAAACATATGATAAGCATGACAACATGGAAGGCCACGTGGGATGGTTGAGCCGCCTTCATCCACCGAACTCCCTGGATACTTACGGAGAGCACGATGTGCATGACGACGTGGAAGGCCACGTGGGATGGTTGAGCCGCCTTCATCCACCGAACTCCTTAGATACTTACGGAGAGCACAATGTGCATGACAACATGGAAGGCCACGTGGGATGGTTGAGCCGCCTTCATCCACCGAACTCCCTGGATACTTACGGAGAGCACGATGTGCATGACGACGTGGAAGGCCACGTGTAATGGTTGGAGCCGCCTTCATCCACCAAACTCCCTGGATACTTACGGAGAGCACAATGTGCATGAAGACATGGAAGGCCACGTGGGATGGTTGAGCCGCCTTCATCCACCAAACTCCCTGGATACTTACGGAGAGCACGATGTGCATGACGACATGGAAGGCCACGTGGGATGGTTGTGCCGCCTTCATCCACCGAACTCCCTGGATACTTACGGAGAGCACGATGTGCATGACGACGTGGAAGGCCACGTGTAATGGTTGGAGCCGCCTTCATCCACCGAACTCCTTAGATACTTACGGAGAGCACAATGCAATGTGCATGACGACATGGAAGGCCACGTGGGATGGTTGAGCCGCCTTCATCCACCAAACTCCCTGGATACTTACGGAGAGCACAATGTGCATGAAGACATTGAAGGCCACGTGGGATGGTTGAGCCGCCTTCATCCACCAAACTCCCTGGATACTTACGGAGAGCACGATGTGCATGACGACATGGAAGGCCACGTGGGATGGTTGTGCCGCCTTCATCCACCGAACTCCCTGGTTACTTACGGAGAGCACGATGTGCATGACGACATGGAAGGCCACGTGGGATGGTTGTGCCGCCTTCATCCACCGAACTCCCTGGTTACTTACGGAGAGCACGATGTGCATGACGACATGGAAGGCGACGTGGGACGGTTGAGCCGCCTTCATCCACCGAACTCCTTAGATACTTACGGAGAGCACGATGTGCATGACGACATGGAAGGCCACGTGGGATGGTTGAGCCGCCTTCATCCACCGAACTCCCTGGATACTTACGGAGAGCACGATGTACATGACGACGTGGAAGGCCACGTGGGATGGTTGAGCCGCCTTCATCCACCGAACTCCCAGGATACTTACGGAGAGCACGAAGTGCATGACGACGTGGAAGGCCACGTGGGATGGTTGAGCCGCCTTCATCCACCGAACTCCCTGAATACTTACTGAGAGCACGATGTGCATGACGACGTGGAAGGCCACGAAGGCTGCCATGATGAACACGCTCCAGGGGGGGAGTTCAGCCTTCTGCAGGTACACGGCGAAGAAGATCGTTACAACTGGAACAGAATAAGTTTTTTGTGAAAAATATATTTTTCAATAGTTAGGTACAAGCTTTTACAAAATTAGTGATCGTAACCGTATGCTGATCACAATGAGCCTAAACACGTTGTCACCATCATATTGTATTGTCATCGGAACTTGACAGGTATGCAAAATATCATCTCAATCGGTTGAGAATAACTGCTTTAAAATTCAGTTGCAAGTTGTTCCACCCATACAAACATACCTACATACACTGCAAGTTAAATAAAAGCTTGTAAAAAAAGGTCTCACTTACTGCCAAGAATATGGGCGCCGTTGCCGAAGAACCAGTGAAGCCAGTTGAAGATGGGCCTTTTGTTGGTGCCAGGGTGCGGTCTGAAGTATGCACCTGTAAAAATACAATAGTTTTAGTACTATGTTCGCGTTGCTCTGTTGAGGATGGTGCCGGGAAATTACTGAAACACTTGATCTTTGTATGACCACGATTTTACTCGTTGGTAAGTGACGATGCGGCCGAAGATGGAGCACAAAGGTCTAGACTAAAAAGGTCCTATTCACCTAGCCTTGAAGAGACCCAGATTATAGTCTTCAGGAAAGACAGACGACGGTAGTGTATCCACTCCTTAGCAGTTCGCATTATAAAGGTAGAACTGAAACGTTTAGTACGAATAGAGGTATACCTACTAATGAGGTAAGGATGGTACAGAGCCGTGCGTCTGCTCGTCCTATGATGAAAAGGAGATGGTGTGATCAGATCGTGAAGTTCCTGGGAGCATTCGCCGAAATATAACCTATAGAAGATCGAAAGGCAAACGACTTTACGGCGGTGCTCGAGTCTCTGGATCTTAGTCTCCGCCATATGTAGGTACACGAGCCTTTTAACCTATGTCTCCCTTGAGGACATGACAGAATAAAAACTGAACTGCAATGTAATATGCCGCGTGGGGCACAGAGGTGACATACTGTAGTTACTTGCAGTGGGAAATACTGCCTTAATTGGGCCACCTTCCGCACCGTCTCTTAACCGTCTGCCCTGTGATGCAGAGGGCTTTATCGAGGGGATAAGGAAGAAACGGAAGCCCTCTAGCCGGAACCGGTGTGGCACTCATCTATCCACTGAGCAGCACTTACGAGCGGAGGTACCCACTACGCAGATCTACGTGTCCCGCGTTTACTTCGACGTGAAGGCCGCAGAGGTGGTGGATTACAGCAGGAAGATAGCCGGACTGGGATTGAGGGTCATGAAGTTGGAATAAAAAGAATGGTCATAATGTGAGCTTTAGCTCATTTATGTTGGAGGGTCCCTACGGAAAGTCTGAAGACCTACTTGAGCCCTGACTTCTGGCCGAAAGGGGTGAAGTTGCGGCGGTTCAAGGACTGCCTGTCTCGTGATCCCCCGAGCCGCGACGCGTCGGCGATCATACGTGTGTTAGATTAAGTTATAAATAAAGTGTTTACATATGTAACTATTTTAGTTTCTAAGGTATTTATGTTGATATGGGCTTATTGATTAGGTTTAATGCATTTCTCAATAAGACCGCAATAAAGATTTTGAATTTGAATTTGTATTTACCTAATCTGAGAAGAACACTAAAGCAATACAAGACATGGAAACATGGTGGAAAGTCACTGTGTTCAGCAGAACTTACCAATAGGCTGTATGAAGCACAGTATAACAGTCACAATGCCCGTGATGGCATGCGGGTTGTCTCCCGTCGTCGACCAGCCGCCAACCTCGATCAGAATAAGGATGAAACCGCAGACGGTCAGCAGCCAAGTAGTCACCATCAGGATTCTGTGCCACTGGAGAGAAATTGAACATATACAATCGCGGTCTGAGAATGTTTACCACATTAAGGCTTATAATTGCATACACACATCTAAGTCACAAGGTCGATGATAGTTGAGGATTTGATTAGGTAGGTATAGACAATTATTTTTAATAATTAATCAAAGTTTTTTATTAACTTTGATATTGGGTTCTCTATCTTATAGGAAACCTTTTTCCACCAAGTGAGTTCGAACGTGGCCTTATTCGTACATCCAAGAGGAAAAATATGCATTCGATTGCTTATAGATGTTTCTTGCGTTCAATGGATGAGAATACTTACAGCGAACCAGATGTCTTTTCCGCCTAGTGTCTTTCCGACCCAAGTTTGTCTGAAGTACCTGAAAATTTAATCGTAATTAGCTGTGGTTAGGGACTCTAGAAGTCATCTCGCTATACTTAGTATAGTGTATATTGGAGTAAAGTAGATCGTTGGCTTTTCTTAAGGCGCTATAGGTTCAACCAGTTTCAACGAACATTTTTGTATGAGGCGAAAAAGGCGAGCGCAAGCTCTGATACCGCGTTTTTGTGTATAAAAAAATTATATAAAAATGCCCTTTAGAGTTTTGTTACATTTTATTGATGACTTCAGTAACTCAAATACTCGTAATAATGAATAAGTTACCAAATGTTTCAAAAATCAAAACGTGTAAGAATCCTAAGTGTACCTACCTAAGCCTAAAAACAAATCCGCAAAAACCCTGAAATTTACGCCATACCTATTCACGGACTCACGGTTCAAAGCATAGATAGATAGATAGATAGATAGATAACAAAATATTTATTACACAACTTAAAAAGTATTGAACATAGACGAAGTTAATGCTAGATAGCATTCTCTTCCATCATCTCTTCAAGCATCGTAAAGTTTGGAATAAATATTGCGGCCTTCTTGGTTTTTGCTAGGCCTGCAATGCTCTAAGTTTCTGCTTCTCTTAAACCGCATGAAAAGGGATGAAATGAGTCAAGCGGAAGGTGGTTAAGGTTCTTACCTAGCCAACAGTATGCCAAGAGAAGCCGTGCCCAGCCAAGCGGCCAGCATGAAGGATCTGTGGAGCTTCAGCAGCAGTTTGGAAGCACCGGCTGCCGCGCCAACGCTGGCGAGCGCCATCGGCTCGCCCGTCGACTCATACGTTAAGGTTCTTACCTAGCCAACAGTATGCCAAGAGAAGCCGTGCCCAGCCAAGCGGCCAGCATGAAGGATCCGTGGAGCTTCAGCAGCAGTTGGAAGCACCGGCTGCCGCGCCAACGCTGGCGAGCGCCATCGGCTCGCCCGTCGACTCATACGTTAAGGTTCTTACCTAGCCAACAGTATGCCAAGAGAAGCCGTGCCCAGCCAAGCGGCCAGCATGAAGGACCCGTGAAGCTTCAGCAGCAGTTTGGAAGCACCGGCTGCGGCGCCAACGCTGGCGAGTGCCATCGGCTCGCCCGTCGACTCGTACGTTAAGCTGTGGAAGCCAACTCTGTTCGCATCTGAAAATAAATAAATAATGTTGCACAGTTCACACAACATTATCTAGCCTCAAGCTAAGCAGAGCTTGTGTTATGGGTACTAGGTAACTGTTATGAAATAAATAGGCAAACTAGCATACGGTCCACCTGATGTGAAGTGGTCACCGTCGCTTATAGACACCGGCAACACCCAGGGTATTGTCGATGCGTTGTCTACCCTGAAGGAATTTATGATAATTTTTCTTGACGCGACACATGTCGTAACCAAGCGGGAAAACCTCAGATGGAAGCTCATTCCATAGTTTGTAGGCATGGGGAAGAAATGATCTCGAGAAACGAGTCGTACGAGAAACACAGGGACCTATGATGTGCGGATGAGCCTTGTCACTTTATACAATACATTACATAGATCGATTTTTGTGTTATAGGTACATAGAAAATACCCAGAACACCCTGTACAAACACCTTCGCCCGCCGCGCCACAGAGGTCATCAAATCGAACCCGTAACCTCTCATCTCAGCTGGCTACTCACCTGCAGGGCCACAGAGGTCGTCAAACACAACAAAAATTAAACGCTAATTGCAGCTCAACGGTCAACGGTTCCATAGGTTACATTTCGGGGAATGCTCCCAGGAACTCCACAATCTGATCCCACCATCTCCTTTTCATCATAGGACGAGCAGACGCACAACTTGGTACCATCCTTACCTCATTAGTATACCCTCTATTCGTACTAAACTTTTCAGTTCTACCTTTATAATGCGAACTGCTAAGGAGTGGAATACACTACCGTCGTCTGTCTTTCCTGATAACTATAGTTAACCTGAATTAAATAAAAAAAACTCACCCTTCATACTATCTCCAGAAAGCACCATCAAGTTGTATTTATTATTCGCCAGATCGAAGACATTTCCTTTGACCGTGGACACCACATCTCGTTTGAACTTGCAGTACAGCTTCCCGTCTATAAGAGAGGACTCCTGAAGCTGTACTATCTCTTGCGGAGAGTCTGACCGGCTCACATATGGCTCAACTTTCGGGTACGTCCAAGATGTGAACAAGCTGATCCTTCCATTGTCGTTTCTGACACACTCCATAGCGCTATCGTCACCCATCTTGTTGTCCATACTCAACCCTGAGGCGACGTATTTGGGGTTGTCAGTGCCCTGGATTTCGAAGGTGTAGTCAGACCCTGAGACGAATATGGCTACGATCGCCTTGCAGTCTCCCTTTTCGATGCAGTTTGCGGGCACTCCAAAGCAGAGTTTTGTGTCGGCGCATCCTTGGTAGATGACGTCCATAGGTTGTGCGGTGGGCTTCGGCTGAAAGATAATTAAAACTATTACGATCAGCTGACAGTAGGTACCTATTGAAATCAAATAGAGCAGAGAAAAGTATTTTCAGTGCATAAGTTATTCAACGTACAGACTTAAGAGCCGCAATAGCTTCCTTAAGTCGACCGAAGTACTCATAGTGGAGGAGGAGTAGCGAAACGCGCAAAAACTGTGGTTGGAAAGACACCTTCCCCTTGCTGACCACATTGTACCTGCAGAGAAGCTCCCTTCGGGACATGTACTACCACGCTCCACCTGAAAATCTCTGAACCGACTCTGGAGTCAAGTGGGCCGCTGCAGGTATAACTTAGTTAAATGGGGGTATTCCGACGAGGCACAATGTGACTGTGGGTTCAATGCTCGGACGATGCCTCACTTCCTGTCCTGTCGTCTGTGCACCAACACCTGCACCCTAAATGACCTATGCGAAGCCACTGAAAATGCTGTCGACGTGGCAAAGTTTTGGTCTATTATCTAGGTATGGGAACCAACGACACGAAGAAGAAGAACGTACAGAATTATATCAAAGGGCATGAGGTTATTCCTTCCCTATGGCCTGAATCATTTGGTACCTACCTACTCCAGCCAGGCACAATGACGTTTATATATTATTTCTGCCGCAAAGCAATAGTGCTCGCATTGCTGTGTTCCTGTTTGAAGGGTGTGGGTGCTGGTGAAATTACAGGCACATGAGACTTTCCATCTTTATGTCTCAAGATGGCGGGCGCAGTGCAATGCCACATACGGTGCGTCCTAGGTGGACGTAACTTATGTGGTGATGCGGGTTTAGTGGGCCATCTGCTTGTTTCGTCATTGGTTCTGAATCATTTGGTAACAACCTAGGTACTCCAGCCAGGCACAATTGCGTTTAATTCGAGAAAGTGTTATAACGGTAAGAAATCAGGTTCTTTTATTACCTTGCTCACCATAATGACGGGCGGTGGAACCGTACTTCTCTCAGTAGCGGCAGTTGGCGCGAAGGTAGACACCACAGTGTCAGGGGTCACCACTTCCACCAGTGGGGACTCAACGCCACTCCAGAACGTAGCGTAGCTTTGTGCTACTGTTGCTCTGCAAGAATAATAAATAATGCTGGACAGTTCACACAACATTATCTAGACCCAAGCTAAGCAGAGCTTGTGTTATGGGTACTAGATAACTGTTATACTTAATACAATATAAGTTGTACTTATTTTTTTCAATTAGTGATCGTAACCGTGTACTTCAAAATGAGCCTAAACAAGGCCAGTCTACTATTATCCATCGAGGAGTTCCGTTGTCAGATCATCAGATTAGCTCGCTGTCACCATCATATTGTATTGTCATCGGAACAGGTATGCCAAAGTGCCATATTGTGGACAGTTCACACAACATTTTCTAGCCCCAAGCTAAGCAGAGCTTGTGTTATGGGTACTAGATAATACATTACATAAGATATATTTTTTACATATTTTTATTATTCATAGAAAATACTCAGAACGTACATACATACATAGACACACGCCTTTTTCCACGAAAGGGTAGGCAAAGCCTCAATTAATGGGCCCCTTTTCAGAGTGGGTTGCACCGTCGTGGAATATAGACGTAAGAAGTTACAAGTGGTGAGATCATCGCCGCCATTGCCTCCCACGACTGACTCGGCTAACACTTTCTTCCAGTAATAACACATTCCATAATAAGCTATTAGCCAGGACAAGTCTTATACCAACGAATCTTATCAACAAGTCCGGGTAGGTAATCCTCTTTTACGACATCCGTAGGAGGAGAGAAAGGGGTCTATTCTTAAGCCGGACACATCACAGCCAGAGCACCCTGAACCAATATCTGCAGATCGTACAAATATTTGTTCCGAGGCGGGAAACGAGCCCGCAAACTCATGCGTCGCAAGCGATCCTTCGCCCGCCGCGCCAAAGAGGTCGTCAAAATATCACAAATGAGAATCCGTTTGTAATACTCTATAGAAGGATAAATCGCTGAAATCAGATTCTGATTGGCCAGCTGATCCACGTTTTAGTGTCGCCATTCAATTCAAATTCAAATTCAAAATATTTATTTCAGGCTTATTGAGAAATGCACTAAACCTAAACAATAAGCCCATATATAGCAACACCTTCTAAACTAACATACTTAAAAATAAGCAAATTATTTATAACTTAATCTAACACACGTGTGATCGCCGACGCGTCGCGCCCCGGGGGATCACGTGACAGGCGGCCCTTGAACCGTCGGAACTTCACCCCTTTCGACCTTTTTGGCCCTCAGTCATGGACTTAGCCCATGCCCTCAGTGCTGCCATATTGATCAAACAATTATGGAAAATGTTGAAGAAAAATATATTTAACAATAAACTTATTTTACGCTTGGTGTTGGCTCTTGATTCTTATAAATTAGGTTATGTAGTGTAGTAGCGTGCCTTTGAGCTACAATCATAATTTTGAATTTATGATGGCAACTTGTTGAAATGACGCTGGGTTTAATTTGGAGATCTGAGTCAGCGATTGTTTATTTCGCAGTAACATGCATACGACTTCAACGAGACTTTTGACCTTATGTTTGCCCGAAACCACAACTGTATTTTTTATTAAACCCTGCGACCAAATTGCTTGCCATATTGTTCTAGAAATCTTGTGACTAAAATATGTTTGCCACACTCAAAGGATTTTCTTTGTTACGCGATCTGCTCAAAGTTCCAGCACCTCCCTATAGATAGACTATCATGCCCTCCTATGGTCTGCTTGTTGGAAGAAGAGACGATGGAGCAAAAAACGCCAGGGCTAAGACGGGTTTGCAGATCTTCCATGAATCCTACTCGCCATTATGGGCCTGTAAAACCCCTTTATGAGTACCTATTTCCATCAATACAAAGTCCTGCGTTACTTTGGATCTGGGCTATTTTGAAAAATACACAATAGTACGCGCCACAGCGGTAGGCACGTCATCTGTGAGGACGTCAGTCACAGAGTACATAATAGAACAGGCACATAACATGAGGTTGACTCCGCAAAGTCATATACCTATATAAATAGCGACTTGTCCCCACACAATAAATTGCAATTCAGGGTACATTCATCATCATCAGCCCACACTAGTCCACTGCTGGACATAATATGCCTCTCCCAATATGCGCCGCTAAGCCTGCTGTTCGGCTCTTCTCATCCACTTTCTGCCGCTGCCTCTCGTAGGTCATCGCTCCACCTAGGCAGAGGGCGCCCCACGCTACGTTTACCAAGACAAGGTATCCACTCAACAACTCGCTTACCCCAACGGTTGTCGGTTCTTCGTCATATGGCCAGCCTATTGCCAGCTTGCTAATCCGGGTCAAAACGAAATAACTTTTGGTTCTCTGTCGGATAATGACATTGTTGTTTCAGAGAAACTCCGCGCATAGTCCGTTCCATAGCTCGCTGTGCAACCGTGACTCACGGTATAGGGCTAATCCACCAGTTCAAGGTTGCACAGCCTAAGCACCTGACACTGGTACTGTCACCTGAATTATTGACCTATGGTGCCGAAACGTGGACACTCACGGTGAGTGTCCACGTTTCGGCACCATAGGTCAATAATTCAGGTCACACAGCGCTAATTACCTATAGCTAAAGTCACGCTAGTATATCTCACCAAGTCTTCTCTAGTAGTAGCTAGTCATCTCTTTTTCTATCGCGTAACTCTTTACTTGTCTGACTCATTGAATTGACTCAACAAGTGTGTGTCCGGCCTAGAGCATGGACTATCGGAACATTTTTCTAATACCGGTATTTTTTCGATATCAAATTCTGAAATACCGTAAAACCGGTATTTCGATATTTTTTCGATATTCATACAAATATGAATTCAGTAAGTTATCTTGTCTTATTATATGTAAAGGATGATATAAACGCACAAACTATCATCTAAAGGAACACAAAATCTACATTTTTACCACACACATTATGTTATAAAATAATAAATAGATAACATTAATTGGAATTAAAAAACTTTAAGTAACTTTTTACAAAAAAACAATAAATAAGTAATTAAATAAATATTGCCGGACAGTTCACACAACATTATCTAGCCCAAGCTAAGCAGAGCTTGTGTTATGGGTACTAAACAACTGATATAGGTACTTAATACAATATATTACACAGATAGATATTTATTATTAATACATAGAAAATACCCAGAACACCCTGAACAAATATCTGCGGATCGCACAAATATTTGTTCCGAGGCGGGAATCGAACCCGCAACCTCCTGCGTCGCAGGCGAACGTTCGCCCGCCGCGCCACAGTGGTCGTCAAAAATATAAAATAATATAAAAGCATATGTAAATCAAGAATTCCCTCTTTTTACGAACGAGCGAAGCGAGTTCTCTTAGTGAAATTGGAATAATCGGCGTTTGTATTTATGTATGTATGTATGTATGTTTGTCCGAGCATAACTTCCGAACCGTTAATCCGATCTTCATTAAATTTGATCGGGGGGTAGATAGTGTTGGTACAATTTGTTGGTAAGGTTATGAGCTATATCGGTCTGGGGGTTGTTGAGATATTGGGGCCCAAGAGGGGGTAAACAAATTAAAAGTGAGAATATCAGATCAAATGGGGTGTCATATGAAAGCGCTTCTAAAGTTCAACAATTTTTTATAACTTTTGAACTTAATTAGTTTTTGAGATATTAGGGTAAATCGAAAAAGTAAAAAACCAAAACCTCTAGGGTACTTCCACTCGCTTTCTTCTAGGGTACTTACAATCCTACATCGCTGAAATTTGGTACGTTTGTAGCTTTTATGACACAAATACTGGGAAAACTCTATTATTTCGAAACTTGAAAAACAATAACCAATATTGTTGACCTCCCGTTTTAGAATTTGAACGACGTTGTAGGTCTAACTTTTCAAGCCACTTAACTATTTCATTTCAGTAAATGTTTTTAGAAGGCATTTTTTTTAACTATGATAGACATATTTTTGGCCACGATCTCACCTGTTGGTAAGTGACGATGTAGCCGAAGATGAAGGACAAAGGAAGGCACCTATTCACTCTAGCCTTGAAGAGACCCAGATTATAGTTTTCAGGAAAGACATACGACGGTACGGACGGAGTGGAATACCACTCTTTAGCAGTTCGCATTATAAAGGTAGAAATGAATCGTTTAGTACGAATAGAGGGTATACTGATGAGGTAAGGATGGTACCGAGCTGTGCGCCTGCTCTTCCAATGATAAAAAGGAGATGGTGGGATCAGATCGTGAAGTTCCTGGGAGCATTCCCCGAAATGTAACCTATAGATAGAAGATCGAAAGGCATGCGACTTTACGGCGGTGCTTGAGACTCTGGATCTTAGTCTCTGCCATATGTTGGTAACCAATAAGCCTGAAAGCTCTGCGTTCAATTGAGTCCAAGGCAGCAAGCTGGTGTTTGGCAGAGCCATCCCAAACATGGCAGCAGTACTCCATACAAGCCCAGACTTGAGCTTAATAGACTCAGAAGCTGTCCTGGCGTGAAGTAACGCTTTACCTTATTCAGGATGTGTAGCTTCATGGCAGCTGTTTTTGCCTTAGACTCGACGTAGGAGCCAAAGTTGAGAGTAGGCGCAAGTGAAACACCCAAGAGCTCGAGGTTATCCCCTATTATAGCTACAGGTACATCTCGGAATACAGGAACTTGGAGAAACTGACTTTTTTACGCCGAGAAGAGACAAGCCTGCGTATTAGAGGCGTTGAACTTAACTAAACTGGCATCGCCCCAGTCGGATACGGTCATGAGAGTCAAATTCAGACGCTGCAGCATCTCATCTCTTAGCTCCTGAATTTAAATCTGCCTAGCTCGGGCAGTGGAAACATATCTCTCCACAACTGTGCTGTCGTCTGCATACCCAATGATACCGGGCATTAGCAGATCATTAATGTGCAGCCGAAACAGTGTGGCAGATACCACTGATAGATAGATAGACTGCTGAGGTACCCCGGCGTTTATATCCAATTGATCCGACGAGCAGCCATCAATAACTACTCGTATGGATCTTTCCCTCAGAAAGTCTGCGAGGCAGGTGCAGAATTGAACTGGCAATCAATACGGTTAGAACGGTATTTGTATATTTTGTGCAAAACTACAGGGAGAAGTCGAAAATTGAGGATTGTTTTTGCGATGAAAAACGTAATCTTTGGTGGCTAAGTAGCAAATCCACAACTAGATGGCAATGCTAATTATGTCTGAAAATTAGATCGCGCTATCGATGCGTTTTGAAGCTTGGATATGAAGTACCGTGATAACTACGTTCATTTTATGTGAATGTACTTACGTATATAACATAGATATTTTTTTAAAAGAAATAAGGTAAGTACCCTTCCTAAATCGCGTGTATTCGCGAGGTCTCAGTTCGGGGCGAACCACTAGTTAATAGTTAGTAATAAGTAGGCAAAGGTAAATAAGACACCTTGTGATACTATATTTATGTTTCTGCAGCATAATTGAAACAAGAAATGTAAAATTAAACCTTAGCTTAATTAACACTAAGCCTTAGCCTAGCTAGTGTTGGTCACGTAGCGCCGCTATTTGTATCTCATATATTTTTAATTTAATATCGAAATTCCGGTTTTAGTCCAGGCCAATACCGGTTTTTCAATATCGGATTATTGGTCCGATATTCCGGTATTTCGATACTATCGAAAATTCGGTATCCATGCCCTAGTCCGGCCTAAGAATAGAACCCTCCATCTCCTCCCGTGGATGTCGTAAAAGCCGACTAAGGTATTACCCGGACTTGTTGATAAGATTCGTTGGTATAAGATTTGTCCTGGCTGCTAGCTTATTATGGAATGTGTTATTACCGGAAGAAAGCGTTAGCCGAGTCAGTTGTGGCAGGCAATGGCGGCGATGTGCTCACCACTTGTCACATCTATATTCCACGATGGAGGCAATGGCGGCGATGAGCTCACCACTTGTCACATCTATATTCCACGATGGAGGCAATGGCGGCGATGAGCTCACCACTTGTCACATCTATATTCCAAGATGGTGCAACCCACTGTGAAAAGAGGCCCGTTGAGGCTACCCTTTTGGGGAAAAAGGTGTGTGTCTTATGTAGGTATGTATCACGCTCGGGCACATGTATCGAGCGCGGGGTAAGTCGAGCCCGCCGGGTACTTGTAGCTTTATACCTAAGTGCGGAGTGCGCCACGCCTGCGTCAGTGCAGGTCTTGACACTCAGAATGAGTTGCCCAGTAGCTCACCTGAACTCAACCCCACCGAGGAAGTCAGCGGGTGCCTGCCACTGGAAGGTCAGCGCTGGCTTGTCTTCTGGAGAGGTGTGGGTGGCCGTGTCGTTGGCGTTCGTGCACGTCGTGAGGCGGGAGAAGCCGCTCGGCGCATTGATGAACTTGCCGACTATGATGTCTTGGTTCTGGAATCATTTAGAACAAAATTTATATACTTAGCAATTTTATTTTTAATTAAATAGCTTAGGTATTTTGTGTGTTTCAACTATCAAGGCGGTAGGTATTAAGATTGCAATCTTTTTCTGTGGTAGGCTTCTTCGGTACCTATAACAGTAGGAACAAACTGTTCGTGCAAAGGTAGCAAAAACGAACAATTTGGCCATAGAGAAAAAAAAAACCTACTCGCCGGGGGCGAGCTCAAGGATGCGTAGGTACATCGAGCAGGTACGGAAGCCGCAGATAAGGATGCGTAGGTACCTAACTACTAGGTATTTCTTTTTTATTAGTGACTCAAGGTGTGACTCAAGACAAATAAAAAATAAAACCCCATCCTATAGATATGGATAGGAGCCTGAACGCAGGCCTCCGTTCCATCCTATAGATATGGATAGGAGCCTGAACGCAGGCCTCCGTTCCTTGTTGCTCGATGGAGCGTATGCCATCTCCTTATCTTTCGCATAACCTTTTTTGATCGCCCTCTTTCATGTTATCTGAAGTTAGAAAAAGACGACACAAAATGGCGTCTTTCCAGTCCTATTATTATTTTAATCGCATTTTACCCATGAACTTAGTTTGGTAATTAACTCAATGATTGTAGGTCCTTCTTGCACTCATCTTAGTGCACAGCTCTACCTACTATACCTACTATTCTTAGTGCCAATGCCAATGCGTCATCGAACCACTCGGCAGATTCATGCTCAACTTCGCATCTTGTCTATGTCTCTGGTTTCTGATAGAAGAGGACCTTTGATTAAATCGTGTATAAGTTAAGTACTTAGCTACGTACTACGGTGTCTGTAACTTGTTATTCAAAGGCAAAGGATGACTTATTAGGTACCTATATTTGTTTTGCTGGTAAATATCAAGGTAAGGAAAAAACACCGGACTGATAACAATGTGGGAGAGAACGTCATACTACCATACTTTAGTTACACCTACGCCTTACTAATAGGTAATGGACTTAGTAACTACGTCCATGGTCATACCTAATGACAAATGAGGAAAGCTGCTGGTCTGACGCATGTCTGAAACCAGGTTCATATTGCTGTGTCGGGGTGTGCCGTGGCGCGCCAGAACGCAATCGGTTACGTTTATTACCTATGAATAGATTCACATTATAGTAAGTGGCGTGTCAACGTAACCGATTGCGTTATGGCGCGCCACGACCGTTCTACCGCCTCTACAACGGGGAATGCTCTGACGAGCTTTTCGATCTCATCCCCGTATCGAGATTTTACCATCGCTCTTCCCGGCACCGTGACAAAGCTCATCCGCACATCATAGAACCCTGGGTTTCTCGAACGACTCGTTTCTCGAGATTATTTCTTCCCCATACCTACAAACTATGGAATGAGCTTCCATCTGAGGTTTTCCCGCTTGGTTACGACATTTGTCGCTTCAAGAAAAATGTTAATAAATTCCTTCAGGGTAGGCAGCGCGTCGACAATACCGTGTTGCCGTTATCTTTAAGCGACGGTGACCACTTTACATCAGGTGGGCCGAGAGATAGCGTCTACTGGTTTCATTCAAAAAAACTGTTAGTAGGTACCTGAATCTGCCTGGCCTGCAGGATAAACCCTCCGATCGGCAGCGGCGCACCAGCGGGGCTTCCCACCGTTACATTCAGCACATCTCCCTGTCGCACTTGAGCTGATGACGTGAGGATGAAGTATGGAGGCGGAGACGACTGGGGCAGGATGGTCTCGTGCCGTGGCAGCTGGTCTATGCAGGCCTGGAAAAATGGTAATTACCCACCACTATTAATCGGTTCGGACCAAAGTAAAATAAACTTTGGTCGAAGGGTATAACACCAGGGGCCCAATCCTACTATTTTTTAAAGAAAAACCCATTCTTTTATTACCTATGCAATTATAATTCAATTACAATTGTCATTAAAACTTTTTTTATGATTTTTCGAATTTTTAGGAAGGAAGATTTTACGATTGTTTCTAAATGCAATTGTTAAACCATTGAAGTTAATAGAACACCAAAAGTGTCAACAGTGACCAGTATGAGACAATTCATTAACAATTATTAAAACGGTGGCCGTTTTACTAAAACTTTGGTAGACATTTTCCACCAAATTGAAAAGTCACGCATTTCATTTCACTTGTGCTCTTAAACGAGCTACATTGCCACCAAAATAACACAAAATAACTAAAAAAAAACACTACTTAGGAAATTAAATACAATAAAAGTACACGACGTCTCTTTTTAAGGGGCTAGTCTGTGAAAACCCTTGAAAAGTGGTGTTTTGAAAAGCCTAGAACTTTCCAAATTTAGCTTTATTCTTAACAATATTTAGATCAGAAGAAAGAACACTTCAGGCTGAATAAAAATACGTTGGGGTTTTCTAAAGTTATTTCTAGATTTTGTGTAAATTGAAAAACTACCTACCCATTTTCACGAAATTGATCAAAATAGAGCATCTACATATGAGCCTAAATCTACGGAATTACAGCTATTTCTGAGAAATAAAACACTTTAGTATCATGTCTATACACATAGTTTTAAAAGTATGTTGGGGTTTTTAATCTTTTCATATAAAAGATGTGTAAAAACACGAAAACATTTTCAATTCGCCGTATCTACACGATTTCTACGCCATTTTCTGTCATTCCGTGGTTATCCACGGCGCTGGAAGGAAGGCCCTCGTTCACTTTTTTATTCACAGGTGAAAACGGACAACCGGTTACTTCGATATATCATTACAAAAACTTGTATTATTTTACTGAAAATTGTTGGTTTTCGTTGTTATAATTGTAATTCGGGTAATAAGAAACCAATGCAAATTCTTATTTATTTGAGGTTTGTGAAAATTTACCGGACTGACATGGTTTGACAGTTTAATCATACAGTCGTGAACACAAACCAATTCTAGAGATCCACCAACTTATCTGCAGAATGAAATGTATGTAGCTGATAGAAAAATGTAGGTAAATGGTTCTAGAGATAAGTTGGTGGATCTATACTTATAACATTGCAGGCCTCCGTAGTCGCTCGATGCAATTCTACGGTAGCATACTCACGAAAGAGTTTATATTGTGACCAAAAGAGTTTCGCTTAGCGATTTTCCTTAGAATATGCCTAGCTCTTTATACTAAGTGATTATCGTTTTTTTACAAAAATTTACTTGCTTATTTCCCGACTTACTAGTGAGAAACGGTATGTTTTTTTTATTTTTATTTATACTATCATTCAATTTTTATCTATGTTTGACTGTTTGTTACTAATAATAATACTGGTACTTCAAATTTTGATATCGAAACAATAAATAAATAAATAATGCTGGACAGTTCGCACAACATTATCTAGCCCCAAGCTAAGCAGAGCTTGTGTTATGGGTACTAGATAACTGATATACTAAATACAATATATTACATAGATAGATACTTCGCTGATACAATGCTGCTATTCAAAAAATCTCCATTAAAGTCCATGCTTTATTGGAGGCGGAAGATGAATAAACTGGTCAAGTGCGAGTCGGACTCGCGTGTAGAGTGCTCCGTACAAGTATGCTACCATATAAATAACTCTGTCAACATAGTAACAACTAGACCAATGGAACTTAGTATAGTCCTCGATAAGTCCTCGGTGAAACGTAGCCACACATTTTGTACATATTTTCTCTTCACGAATATTTTCGTTTCCCGTCGGAATTTAAAAACGTATAGCACAAAGTAATTAATTTTGTAAAAATTTAAATAACCTCCAACGTTGAACGGCTGGACTGATTTTGATCAAACAAAGCTAAGAAAACTCCCCACAAAAACAATTAAAAAAAAAAAAAACGGTTGATCCTTTCGGGAGCTACGATGGGACAGACACACAGACACGCCAAACTTATAACACCCTCTTCGTTTTTCGTCAGGGGTTAAAAATAAACGAATTCAGATTTTGGGTACCTACTAATTTTGGACGAAATTTATAATATAAAATACAAGCTAGGTATAGGTACCTACTGTCACCCGCGACTTAATTTGGACGCGTTATATTATTTGTAGTAGGTACAACTATAATAACTGGGTTATCTGTGACATACTAGTTCCTCATAGATAATCCAGTTGATCAATATTAATTTTATTGTAAGTTAAGTATGAGGTATGAGGTTGACGTGTTTGTATGAGCTTGATCATGTAACAAAAATGTATCCTAAATATAATCACCGTAACATATTATACGGTGGATATCTGAACAATTTTTTTTTATTATGTGGTACTAAATACTACACATATGAATAGTAACATCATACATTACATATACGGTGCTTAAGACTAGTGTTGATATTCTTTATTGCACTTAACTACTTCTGAAAACAAAGGAATCGAATCTTATCATCGTCGCTTCTTATCGTCGTGCTTGTACTATTATTTATTCTGTGTCATCGTCTTGCTTAGTAAACGAAAACTGTACGAAAAAGTAATCGTAGACATTACAATCGCATTATATAGTAGTTTAGTAGTAGTAGAGTTTTTTTTTGTGAAAGAGTTCGTTCGGGAATGTACTACCAACCACAACTACTACCAGTAGTATTTCTGCCGCAAAGCACTAGTGCTTGTATTACTGTGTTTTAGTATGAAAGGTATAGTTGCCGGTGAATGCAGTGCAATGCCACAAGGGGTGGACGTGACATATGAGGTAATGGATTATTAAAGGCAGACGTTACCGCTCAAGATCAGGTGGGCCATCTGATTGTTCCACGTCATTCACGAAGATAAAAAGTGGGGGATTGGTGCCAGTCAGTCAGTGGGAGCTCAACAAACAGTGACTCACCAAAGCTGAAAAGTGGGTAGGTCGTGTGTGGCGAGTTATGCAAAGGCGATACTCGCGACGAAAAGTACGCATGTGAACGCTCTAGAAAATGCAAAATGGCTAATACAAAGTAAATAAGTACCCAAAAGAAAAGTTTCTTCCAACTACTTAGTTATACCTAGTAATTTTGAACAAACTGAGGTGTGTATAACCTTTTTCCTTACAAATATTAGCTGTTAACCTACAAACGACACATAGGCCAGTCATCTTAAACATTCCAGGTCGTAAAAAATTGCAAAGTTCGCACAGCTCTATCGAAGTTGCAAACTTGGTTTTACACAATTGGTATTTATCCTAACAACATCCCAAAAAAACAGAAGTTTGCAACTTTTTGCGATCTTACACGATTTTAGTGTCTACGGTGACTGGCCTAACAAGACTGAAGGGGATTCTGAAAAAAGGACTGGTTGCCTACAAGATAACAAAATCAGCAAATCAAATCTATGATTTTCAGGATTTTATAAATTGTGTCAATTCAAACAATACCTGTGTAAAGGTTCTGGAAACATGGGATTTTTATAATTATCGAGATCACGAATCACACACATGCTCCAGTTTTTTTACATCAAACGTACCTGAGAGAGATTTTGCTGTAAAAGTAGATAGGGAGGATTGAACCCCAAAATATAAACTAGTCACGGTGTTGAGTTAAAATCACAATATATTAACTAGTTTTTTTTAACACATTGTTTTCTAGAAGCCGTACCAAAAGTTATGGCAAGATGTATAACTGCAGAAATAAAAGAAGAAATCATAATTAGTGCTATTTATACCAGAAAGTAGTAGTAGTAGAGCTTTTTTGTGAAAGAGTTCGTCCGGGGAAGTACTACCACCATACCTATTTCTGCCGCAAAGTAGTAGTGCTCGCATTGCTGTGTTCCGGTTTGAAGGTGCCGGTGAAATTACAGGCACATGAGACTTTTCATCTTTATGTCGCAGGGTGGCGGGCGCATTGCAATGCCACATAGGGTGCGTCCTAGGTGAACGTGTCCTATGAGGTAATGCACTGTTCATAGGCAGAGGTTACCGCTTAACATCAGGTGGGCCATCTGCTTGTTCCGTCATTCATTAGTATAAAAAAAAAAAAAAAAAAAAAATAGGAGATACTTGTAGCAATATTTACCAACTTATAACTTCATCGTTAGGATGATTTAACTGACTGGTATAAAATAAGGTATACACCACTATTCCAAATACAACAAAAAAAACATGGATAGTCAGTATTCTATAAAGATTTACTCTATGCAAAAAAAAGGTACAAAATAACAATTTCCAAAAATAACCATAAAAAAAGCGGCCAAGTGCGAGTCGGACTCGCCCATGAAGGGTTCCGTAGCAGCAAGTAACATAATATAAAAGTTCTTGGATGGATTACGATTTATGACGTATTAAAAAAAAACTACTTACTAGATCTCATTCAAACCAATTTTGAGTGAATGTTTACATGGTAATGTACATCATATATTTTCTTTAGTTTTATAATTCTCTTATTTTAGAAGTTATGGGGGGGGGGGGAGCACAATTTTTACCACTTTGGAAGTGTCTCTCGCGCAAACTATTCAGTTTAGAAAAAAATTATATTAGAAACCTCAACATCATTTTTGAAGACCTATCCACAGATAACCCACATTGATGAAAAAATAAATTTGAGTTTCAGTTATAAGTATGGGGAACCCCAAAAATAATTGTTTTTTTTAAATTTTTGTGTAAAATACTAAATGCGGTTCACAGAATACATCTACCTACCAAGTTTCAACAGTATAGCTCTTATAGTTTCGGAAAAAAAAGGCTGTGACATACACGGACAGACAGACAGACAGACAGACATGACGAAAGATAAAAGATAAAGATAAAGATAAAGATAAATTATTTGCTTAAACATATGTACAAATTGATGGTATAAATATTAGTAGGACACAATATGAAAATCCAAAGGGAATCCATAAGGGTCCCTTGTCTTTGAGTATGGAACCCTAAAAATGGGAACATTTGGTCAAAACAATTTAATAGTGCATGCGCCATGGAAAGCTACCAAGTTATTATTTCGACGCGTCACGTGTCATCGTACAAAGTCAAAAACAAGTATTATATCCATAAATTTATTCGGATTTTGTCAAGAAAACAAAAGTTTAAATCTTTTTAATTCCATTCGAAAAAAAAAACACTACGCTGATTAAATTTGTACCGAATATACTTGGAATAGTCATTTAATTTAAATTTAATTTGTGTTTAAAATTCAAAAATACAAAGAATGTTAAAAGGTATCTTACTAATATTATAAACGTGAAAGTTTGTAAGTATGGATGGATGGAAGGATGGATGGATGGATGGATGGATGTATCTTTGTTACTCTTTCACGTAAAAATTGCTTGATGGATTTGGATAATAATAAATAAATAAATAAATAATGCTGGACAGTTCACACAACATTATCTAGCCCCAAGCTAAGCCAGAGCTTGTGTTATGGGTACTAGATAACTGATATACTTAATATAATACATTACATAGATAGATATTTTTATTATGCATAGATGAATCTTGGAACGGAGATAACTGGACTCCCGGAATAACATATAGGCACATTTTTATCCCGATATTCCCACGGAATCGAGACCTATGCGGAAAACACCGCAGGGCGCAGCAGCAATGCGAATACTTTTCATCCAATGTTTTATTTATCTTTGTTTCTGTGGTGTGTGTGTGTGTGTGTGTGTGTGTGTGTGTGTGTGTGTGTGTGTGTGTGTGTGTGTATTTTTGTGTGGAATATTGTTTGTTGACTGTTACTACTACATCCATGTTGGTGACACAAATAAATGTTTTTCTTTCTTTCTTTCTTTCTTTTCAATGTACCAGGCGAGCAGCAGAATGCAGGAGTAATTTGGTAACCGAATATCATATCCTAATTACTCTTTCACGTAAAAACTACGGGATGGATTTGGATGAAATTTGGAATAAAGATAACTAGACTCGCGGAATAACACAGGCACATTTTTATCCCGATATTCCCACGGGATCGAGACTTACGCGGTTGAAACTTACTTCACCAGCGTAAGTCTAATAATACTAGCTTTATAATACTCCGCTACTTAATAATCCTGCGCAGACGAAGTCGCAGGTTACAGCTAGTAAAATTATAAATTGAGTACTAAACAAAAATATAATACACAAATAAAAAGATTCAAACATTTACAAGAGAGCGCCAATGTTTAGGTGAATAAGGGTGGTGGGTGTTTAGGGTGTTAAGGTGGTTTTGGCGCTAGGCACTAAGCACTTATGCGAACTGAAATGCACTTTGTTGCGTCCCAGCAAGGTTCGTTATTTTTTTTTCACGATGTGAGCCTTTTGTTCTTGCTATTATTTATTCTGTGGTCTTACTTACAGTTTTTTTTTTTCTCCCAGCTCAATAAAGTGTATAACTGAGTTAGTAGTTATGTTACCGCACATAAGATTAGTAAATCTTGAGCATATTCCGTTTGTTGAACACCATAACAAAATCCCTAGACATGCGAACAGTAACTATGTTACATACGGCGCACATGCTTAGGTAAAGCACGTTCTAAAATAATGTTACACTAAACAAGTATTATTTACTAAATAATAAAAAAGCATTAATGTTTTCACGATATAATAAACACAGTTTTAAAGGGAATGATCGTAGCGATCGTACAGATCTAAATCATAACAGATAAATATTTACAAAGACATTGATCACTAATATAAGATAAAAAACTTTAGGCGCGAATATCTCGTAACAATATTTCTTGTAGTTACGGTTGTCGCAGACTACGTATTTGTACACTGATGGTAATAGCATAGCTCTCTCCATGCATAGCCCGCTGTGATACTTTGAGCTTTTGTGTGTGTGATAGTTAGCGATCACGTCTCAGTCACGTAAGTCATCTCTGGCAACACGCACTTATTAAGATGACTGAAATAAAGTCCTCGAGTGGCGACCAACAACCGGACGACGCAGTGTGGGAGGGGAACTTCCAATGTACCAAACTTTATAAAGGTCGCGGGAAGTCTGTGGACGGAGGCGGCTCAAGACCAGTCGTCGTGGCATTCTATGGAAATGTTATATTTCCAGCTGGGCGGATGATGATAATTAATAAAAATAAGGCAAGTAAATATAAACATGTTTGTTTTCCCCTAGGTAGGTACATACCTACTTATAACTCACTTTTTTAATTTTTTGTTGTGTCTAGCTATTGCGGATCAAGAGATACAGCGTTTGTCAAAATCACTTTTTTTGTATGGGGGCCCGCTTTAATTTTTAATATTAATAGAATAACAAACAATACTTCCAAACTTTATGACCCTAATTAATAATAAATAATAATAATAATGTTGGACATTTCATTATCTAGTCCCAAGCTAAGCAGAGCTTGTGTTATGGGTACTAGATAATTGATATACTTAATACAATATAATACATAGATAGATATTTTTATACACAGAAAATACCCAGAACACCTGAACAAATATCTGCGATCGCACAAATATTTGTTCCGAGGCGGGAATCGAACCTGCAACCTCCTGCGTCGCAGGCCAACCTTCGCCCGCTGCGCTACAGAGGTCTTCAACACAATTGATTTTAGGGTTTGAATTTCCTATAATCCTTTCATAAAGACGCCAAACCAATTCATGGCATGTTTCAAGAAGTAGGTACTATTATTTATTCTGTGGTTGTACATGGAAATTAGAATTTAGAAGCCGATAAATGTTTGAAAATGTCTTACTAGTCATGTCAAATGCAACGTCCTCGCCGCGCCGTTTTTTTATGCCAATTTGTGGTCAGTATGTTTCAATTACGTGAATTTCTTCCAACATAGTTTGTAGGTACCTATATAATTTATTTGTTTCTTTATCCGTCTTTCTGTACAAAATAACTCGAAAAACTGTTACTTTTTTGACGAAATAGGATTAAATTAATAGTTTTAAATAATAAAATCACTGTATGAGCGTTTTTTTAAACAGCCCTACACGTGTAGGATTTTTTTGTTTTTTATTTATTTCATACACTATTTTACACATTTAATTAGGTATAATATTGTACCTTAAAAACCTCCAAAGGTTGACTAGGTACAATCGCCAAAAAGTAGGCGCACATACACATTCAAATTAATATAAACAAACAAGGTAGGTATATTAGTGGATGAAAGTTAATGGAAAAAAAAACATCAGCAGGAAGTTTGGCAGAATAGTGAGTTTTGAGGCGGAGAAAATGATCTAATTTGGGCCCTGCTGGGAAAAATCCTGATTCCCAAGATATTTTTCTGAGCAAGGTCCGTCGTTCAGTACCGGTTTAAATTGGGTTGTATGGGTTTGTACGAGGTTTTAATTGATTCTTAAAGTTTAAGACTTGTATGAACTCTAGGGAGGTAGGGTAGGCTAAACCCTCTGTTTTTAGGAGTAGGAAGGGTTTTTTTAAAGGTTTGTAGGGCTTCTTAGGTTGTGAGAGTTTTTAGGGCGTTTTTGATTTAATTTTGTTTTTTTTGGTCCTGTATTTTTTGGTTATTTTTGTGGGTTTGTTCATTTCTTGCCCATGTTCATTTGCGATTCGGTTATGATGGTTTTTATATACTAACTTTGCACCCATATTGGTACAGTTATTGAAGTTGTTGACCACTTTGTCTATTTGGGGTAAAATAAAACGAATAAAACTGTTATAAAATATAACGAAACCTGAAGCACACAGCATAATATGTAAAACACAACATGTGCACAGAGATTTCTCAAGTATCCAGTAGTGGAACGCCTGGGACTTCGCCCGCGTGCAGTTTTTGCTATACAATTTTCAACATCCCGCTGCACCACTTTAGGGTGTGTATTTAGGAAATTCCTTTCTTAGTGCACCGCTATACCACAGAAGAAATGTACCTATGTGAATTTCAGGTCCTATGACCTAGGGTTTAGACTTCGCGTTGATAGTCAGTGACTGAGTCAGTCAGCCACGCAACGATTGTATAGGTGGTATACATTGATTTTATTTTCACATTTATCTGATTACGTACAGAACAAAAATTCAATGAAGTAATTGACAAAACAAGTAATGTGTTTTCTACACAATTGTACGGTTGAGAGGTTTGTTTACCTAGTTAGTTCCAAATCCCACCGCAAGGTGGAGGTCACAGGTAATGGAATAGTGTCAAAACTCGATGTGTCATTTTCACAGACCACTCTCTTAAGCGGGAAGAGATTTCGCTTACCTACCGCTATTTCCTTTTTTTTTCGAGTTCTATGCTTATGGTGGCCAGTTCGATTTTCGAACAAACCTCTTTACAATACCAAAAATCTCATTTTACTTTGGTCGAAGCATAAAGGTAAGCGTCCACAGGGCCGCATCGTACGTATCGGACGCATCGCATCAAACGGATTAATTAGACTGCGTCCACTATCGGCAGCGATCGGATTGCCGACGCGAGTATCAGCAATCGGATTGCCGACGCGAGTATCAGCAATCGGATTGCCGATGCCACCTTCATTCGGATTTTTGTACTGATCGTACGTGCGGAAAGTGTTTGTGAGAATGGAGGAAAGCGATGAAGAAGCCAACGATGCGGAGCGAGCGCGCTGGGCGCGTCCACTGATCGGCATTCCGTATGACGTCATTGGTACGCATCGCATGTAGGCATTGCCGATGAGCGGTCCTTACGGTGCGGATCAGTGGACGCTGTTGTATGAGTTTTTATACAAGGCAAACTAAAATCCGTTACGTGCGATGCGTCCGATACGTGCGATGCGGGCCTGTGTACGCTTACCTTACATGGTCATTTTTTACTTTACTCCCTTCGTAGTTTCACACAACTTTATTTTTACGTTGGGATTGGATATGTAAGTGGACATTGTCGAGCAGGTGGTATGAAAAAAAAATGCTCGTCTGCTCGAGGGTTAAGCAATTTGGTGTGATATAACTCACCCCAGATGGCGCCCCGGAGCCATGTTGTTGCGATGTTTTGATAAGCATCAGTACTGTTAGCAGTAAGCACGGTATTCTTTTTCTTGGTAACATTGTTGTGTTTTCTGAAAAGAAAGAAACACGAAATTAGTCAAAGTTTATTATTTTTAACCCCCGACGCAAAAACCCCGGGGTGTTATAAGTTTGACGTGTCTGTGTGTCTGTGTGTGTGTGTGTGTGTCTGAGTGTGTGTGTGTGTGTGTGTGTGTGTGTGTGTGGCATCGTCGCTCCCGAATGGATGAACCGATTTTATTTTTGTTTTGTTTGAAAGGTGTATTTGCCGTGAGTGTTCTTAGCTATGTTTGATCAGAATCGGTTCAGCAGTTTCATTGCGTTGAGGATTTTTAAATTTTTACAAAATTAATTACTTTTTCGTGTCTAAACCACACTTTATGGATAGGTAACATTAAATTTAAATGTAAGCCAGCGTCATAGCTCGTTCTATAGCCAAATTGGCAAAGGCATCGCCGATCACAGGCGAGGATGCGGGTTCGGGTCCCGCTGGAACGGATTTTTGGGTTACATTTTAATTTAATGAAATTAGTCCACTGTATCATTCCTCTTTCATCAGCCTGTTCCAAGGTCCCAAGGTCACAGGGGCACCATTTGTTCCATGGTCCTAACACCCTAGCGGAAACGAGGAGAAAACAAAGGACGCCATCAGTAAATGTATTGAAGGAAATGAAACTTCATATAGGTTCGAATACTATCAAATTCTCGTACTAAGTAAGCCCCCAGGAGTGCAATTCTCGGATTGTAGAGATTATCTCTAAATTAGACATAATGTCTGTTGAGTGTTATGTTATCTTAGTCCAGCCAGACTTCATTTATTCATGCTTAATGTACTACATAGTTTAAGTATAGATGTAATTGAGTAGCTAAATGTTAAGACTGCACCAACCATAGGCAGAAATCCCCATACAAAAAACGTCCCGCGCCGCTCGAATAAGTTATTTTTATTGAATATTTCGTAAAATATACACAACTTTACAAAACCCCTGCAGTAAACCGTCGGCTTTGTTGTATTGATTTTATTCATCAATTTTTTTACCCAATAATATGCACCATTTTAATTAAAAATCGAATCTAGCCAAAAGTTACAGATAACTTTGGGTTTTTTTTGTCCTATCGTATTTTTGGTACAGAGATCCCTCGCAATTATAATGTAGTATCCATGCATATTTATAATTGAATATCGCTAGCAGCGGTCTTCAGGGAGCACAACTGTTTAATATAATATGTATTTTGTGTAATATATACCTTTTATTAGTTGTATTATTCTTTCTGTAAATAAATGTACCTATGCCTTTTAATTTGAATGTTTTACTTGATTTAGTCAGTTAAAAATCAAATCTACGATTAGGATTTTTGCGGCATGCCGCTCCTTAAACGCCATGACTCCCTTCACTGCTTGACCTTACCAAGTAGAAACACGACATTATATGTCTCTCTCTGACACATTTCCTGGTGTATTTCTCTCTTTCTCTACGTAAACCTTGACTGATGTCATACCTGATAGATTAGAGCTTTGTTTCCTGTTACAAAGTAACAAATAGTAGTTCTGCGAACAGTAGACCTTGCGAGCACAAACTTGTATAAAACTATGCATCATATCGATCCTTATTGGTCAAATAATGAACCCAAAAAGATTTTTTGTATAAACGTTTTATTTCATAAAAATATAAATAAATTTCTACTTTTTCAGGGTTCCGTACCCAAAGGGTAAAACGGGACCCTATCACTAAGACTTCGCTGTCCGTTCGTCTGTCCGTCTGTCACCAGGCTGTATCTCATGAACCGTGATAGATAGACTGTTAAAATTTTCATAGATGATGTATTTCTGTTAGAATAAAATAAATATTTAAGGGGGCTCCCATACAACAAACTTGATCTTTTTGCAGTTTTTATAGATAATGGTACGTACGGAACCCTTCGTATGCGAGTCCAACTCGCACTTGGCTGGGTTTTTTTTCAATATCGAGCCTATAACTCATAACATCTCTTTTCGATAACTCTCACCGTTTTAGACTATATCTAGACAACCTCTTGGCTCATTTTGCTCGTAGCTATTGGAAATTCTTGTTCATTGTTGAATAGGTACCGAATGTTTCTGCCAAATATTATCAAAAGCAGCAAACTTCCTTGAAACAACAAACTTCCTTGAAACAACAAACTTGAAACAAATTCTTCAATACAACAAAGCCGAGTGAAATTAGTAAGTGGATGAAAAGGAGCCGAACACCGGGCTCACTGGCGCGTATTGGGAGAGGCCTATGTCCGGCAGTGGACTAGTGTGGGCTGATGATGACGACGATTAAGATGAGTAAAATTATCTATATTTTACGAGATATTCAATAAACATCGTTTGGAGCGTCGCGAGGCTTTTTTTACGTATGAACATTCATGCCTGGGGTTGGCGCAGTCTGTTTTTGCATTCATGGAACTGTTTATTATGGTTAGACGGAGAAACTAGATCACTAGGCAGGTGCCAAATATTTAGGAGTGCATTGCACTTAGTCACTTAGGTAGAAACTAGATCACTAGGCAGGTGCCAAATATTTAGGAGTGCATTGCACTTAGTCACTTAGGTAGAAACTAGATCACTAGGCAGGTGCCAAATATTTAGGAGTGCATTGCACTTAGTCACTTAGGTAGAAACTAGATCACTAGGCAGGTGCCAAATATTTAGGAGTGCATTGCACTTAGTCACTTAGGTAGAAACTAGATCACTAAGCAGGTGCCAAATATTTAGGAGTGCATTGCACTTAGTCACTTAGGTAGAAACTAGATCACTAGGCAGGTGCCAAATATTTAGGAGTGCATTGCACTTAGTCACTTAGGTAGAAACTAGATCACTAGGCAGGTGCCAAATATTTAGGAGTGCATTGCACTTAGTCACTTAGGTAGAAACTAGATCACTAGGCAGGTGCCAAATATTTAGGAGTGCATTGCACTTAGTCACTTAGGTAGAAACTAGATCACTAGGCAGGTGCCAAATATTTAGGAGTGCATTGCACTTAGTCACTTAGGTAGAAACTAGATCACTAGGCAGGTGCCAAATATTTAGGAGTGCATTGCACTTAGTCACTTAGGTAGAAACTAGATCACTAGGCAGGTGCCAAATATTTAGGAGTGCATTGCACTTAGTCACTTAGGTAGAAACTAGATCACTAGGCAGGTGCCAAATATTTAGGAGTGCATTGCACTTAGTCACTTAGGTAGAAACTAGATCACTAGGCAGGTGCCAAATATTTATGAGTGCATTGCACTTAGTCACTTAGGTAGAAACTAGATCACTAGGCAGGTGCCAAATATTTAGGAGTGCATTGCACTTAGTCACTTAGGTAGAAACTAGATCACTAGGCAGGTGCCAAATATTTAGGAGTGCATTGCACTTAGTCACTTAGGTAGAAACTAGATCACTAGGCAGGTGCCAAATATTTAGGAGTGCATTGCACTTAGTCTCTTAGGTAGAAACTAGATCACTAGGCAGGTGCCAAATATTTAGGAGTGCATTGCACTTAGTCACTTAGGTAGAAACTAGATCACTAGGCAGGTGCCAAATATTTAGGAGTGCATTGCACTTAGTCACTTAGGTAGAAACTAGATCACTAGGCAGGTGCCAAATATTTAGGAGTGCATTGCACTTAGTCACTTAGGTAGAAACTAGATCACTAGGCAGGTGCCAAATATTTAGGAGTGCATTGCACTTAGTCACTTAGGTAGAAACTAGATCACTAGGCAGGTGCCAAATATTTAGGAGTGCATTGCACTTAGTCACTTAGGTAGAAACTAGATCACTAGGCAGGTGCCAAATATTTAGGAGTGCATTGCACTTAGTCACTTAGGTAGAAACTAGATCACTAGGCAGGTGCCAAATATTTAGGAGTGCATTGCACTTAGTCACTTAGGTAGAAAGTAGATCACTAGGCAGGTGCCAAATATTTAGGAGTGCATTGCACTTAGTCACTTAGGTAGAAAGTAGATCACTAGGCAGGTGCCAAATATTTAGGAGTGCATTGCACTTAGTCACTTAGGTAGAAAGTAGATCACTAGGCAGGTGCCAAATATTTAGGAGTGCATTGCACTTAGTCACTTAGGTAGAAAGTAGATCACTAGGCAGGTGCCAAATATTTAGGAGTGCATTGCACTTAGTCACTTAGGTAGAAACTAGATCACTAGGCAGGTGCCAAATATTTAGGAGTGCATTGCACTTAGTCACTTAGGTAGAAACTAGATCACTAGGCAGGTGCCAAATATTTAGGAGTGCATTGCACTTAGTCACTTAGGTAGAAAGTAGATCACTAGGCAGGTGCCAAATATTTAGGAGTGCATTGCACTTAGTCACTTAGGTAGAAACTAGATCACTAGGCAGGTGCCAAATATTTAGGAGTGCATTGCACTTAGTCACTTAGGTAGAAACTAGATCACTAGGCAGGTGCCAAATATTTAGGAGTGCATTGCACTTAGTCACTTAGGTAGAAAGTAGATCACTAGGCAGGTGCCAAATATTTAGGAGTGCATTGCACTTAGTCACTTAGGTAGAAAGTAGATCACTAGGCAGGTGCCAAATATTTAGGAGTGCATTGCACTTAGTCACTTAGGTAGAAAGTAGATCACTAGGCAGGTGCCAAATATTTAGGAGTGCATTGCACTTAGTCACTTAGGTAGAAAGTAGATCACTAGGCAGGTGCCAAATATTTAGGAGTGCATTGCACTTAGTCACTTAGGTAGAAAGTAGATCACTAGGCAGGTGCCAAATATTTAGGAGTGCATTGCACTTGGTCACTTAGGTAGAAAGTTCCTATTTACTAATCACGTATTTCCAAGCTACGCTGTCTACCAAACAGGATTTTCGTAGGTGTAAATGTTTGGACTAGTTTACTCAGTGGGCGGATTCCGCAAAACTAGTTTTTAGGGTTCCTTACCCAAAGGGTAAAGCGGGAAAAAAATACTAAGACTCCGCTGTCCATCCGTCTGTTTGTCTGTCCGTCTGTCACCAGGCTGTATCTCACTCATGAGCTGTGATAGTTAGACAGTTGAAATTTTCATAGATGATGTATTTCTGTTGCCGCTATAACAATAAAATACTAAAAAACAGAATAAAATAAATATTTAATTTATTATACAAACAAACGTGATTTTTTTGCCGTTTTTAAAGATAATGGTACAGAACCCTTCGTGCGCGAGTCCGACTCGCACTTGGCTGCTTTTTATTTCTAGGGGAGGGTACCCCTTCCCCCTCCATCCATCTCCCCCTATTTTCAACTCTCTAAGGTGATGTCCTATGTCTATAGTTTACCCAAAGCTTGTTTTGAATAGTTAATTTTGTAATAATTCAAAAATAGAGAAATAAAGTAAATACAAGAAAGCAGAGGGTTTACTCTAGGGGTTTTGTAAAATTGACTATATTTTACGAGATATTCAAAAAGCGGCGTGTGGCGTTTTTTTTGTATGAAGATTTCTGCCTGGCGGTCTTAAACTCCACCCGGACGAAATCCCAGGCATTCCACTAGTACTCATATAATTTCAGAGAATTTATGTAGGTATCTAGGATACATAACATTAAAAGTGGAATAATTAAAGAGTCAAAATCATAGAGGTGACATTGGCACTACCTACTAGCAAGGTTGAGACCGGTCGACCTTAGCGCCAAATCAGTTTTTTGTTACATTACAATAATTTATGGTCCATTTTTATTCGGAATTCGGATGCAAGATAGTTCTAGCAAAACTTCCGCTTTTTTATTGATGTTGTGGGTTTTTGCAGCCGACACTTTAAATAAGGAAAAATTTAATTTTTTTTTTTGAACTAGTAGGTAATGCGATGAAATGGAAATGCGAAATAGGTAATTGAAAAAGGTTATGCTTAGATGGTTTGGGCATTTAGAGAGGATGGACGATAGTAGATTGACGAAACGGGTACGGTCTACATAAGACGAGCGTGGATGGGACAGGGGTTACCTCTGCGAACGAAGCCCAGGTCAGACGAGCATGTATGAAGAATGTGATGAGAGTGAATGAAGCAAAAGGTGTATCAGGATCGCAGCAAGTGGAAATCCGTGGTCTGCCTACTCCTCCGGGAAACCGGCGTGAGTTTTTGTATGTATGTATGTATGGTAGGTAAAGCTGAGACGAAATTCTGCCTATTACATACAACAAGCAGTACCTTGTAGGTCAGATCCACTTATAGGACGTAAATACGCTTGTGGCACATTGGTCCTCACCCGAGTCAACATTTAAAAGACACGTGTAATTTCACCGGCACCCCTTCAAGTTTTGTATCGATAATGCCTATAGAAACAGGGGCCGTTTTACTAAAGTTTTGGTAAACAATTTCCACCAATTTGAAAAGTCACGCAATTTACTTCCATTTCATTTCACTGGAGCTACATTGGTTAAAATGCCACCAAAATAATACAAAATAACTTTAAAAATTACTAGGAAGAGGAATAAAATAAAAGTAGACGACGTCTTTTTTGAAAATGGCGGAAAGAGCCTTGGTTTATATATATAGCAATTTTTTTTAAACGTAGTATTGGCATTGTCTGGTTTGTAATTTTAAAGGTACTATAATATGAATTTAAAAAAAAACTGTTTGACTGCATATGTTGGTACGAGAGTATTTCTTATCATTGGGTGATTAGCATACTAACAACCCACATAACTTAATCTAACCAATTACCTACCACTCGACTTTGGTAACACCATTTCACAAAACCACACGCGACTTGCCCAATAATTATTTTGAATGTATTGACTTGGACGAATAACTTGGAGTAAACGAAAGTTAAATTACAATCTAGGACGGGGCTTGGGCTAACTATTATAATGTTATTTGTGGGTTGAACAGAAAATACTAACAACTAACAACATTGTAAATAAATGATGTAAGCAATAAATAATTACAAATACAAATACAAAAGTTGCGGTCTATCTAACTGTCTGCCCTTGTAAAACCCCCTTGGTGGGGCATTCCCCAATATTACAAATCGTAGATTTTATTTTTAAAACTAATTAAATCAAGCACAATATTCAGATAAAAAATATGTACACAACAGTGTATAAAACATGATAATTCCGAGGAATCACTACACCAAAAACACGATACTTACAATGTTTTCTCTATCGAAAATAATCACAAAGTTACGGCTTGAAGCGATTGTTTCTCAACATGGTGCAAATTATTGGGTCAAAGATTTGATGAATAGAATAAAGCTTACAGCTCACTTTTATAAATGATGTACCTACCTATATAACTAGTTTACGAGATATTTAATGAAAATGGCTTTTCCGAACGGCGCGAGGCGTGTATTTTTGGATGAAGAAATGACACCGCGTCGCCAAAATGTGATACTGAATCAAGATAGACGAAATATTGAGAAATAAGGTAAGGTACATTAAATTGTTTTCCTTTCGACAACCCTCGCGTGGCCGGGACAATGTAAGCAATTCATTTAGTAATCTTAGAACGACCTAGTTAGCTCCTTCCGAAATGTGGGGCAGGCTTGTAATTTATTCAAAGCCTTTCTTGGGGTTGTTCTTAGATCGATTACGTAGACCTCATTCTTACGGCTGACCTCAGGAGTCTTACATACCTCAATTCTGTCCATCGACCTAGGTTTTCTTTTTTTGAATGAATTACTGAACAAGTGGCGCACCTGATGTTAGCGGTAACCTCTGTCTTCTTATCGATGCATTACCACGTAAGTATGTCACGTCCACCTAGGACGCGCCCTATGCGGCATTGCACGCCACCCTGAGACATAAAGACTGAAAATCTCCAGGTGCCGGCAATTTCACCGGAATAGATGTCTTATGATGGACATTACTCCATTATGGATTTTATTTGAAGTACCTACATACCTACTTACTAGATTATTATAGATTAGTATAGATCAATTCAGGTCATACCTGTGTAGTTTTCATCGAAATCGGTTCAGCCGTTTCGGCATGATTGGGTTACAAACATACAAACATAACTTTTGAAACTATCATGTTTATGCACGTACTTTTCACTAGAAACGGGATATTTACCATGATTTTCGAGTTTTGATTGTTCCCGATATTTTGGCACATTGCGTGATCATGGCGCATCTAATTCTAATTCTAATTCTAGGTGGAGGTGTTAAGACCTGCACTGACATACCGCTGTGGGGTGTATTGTGTGGGGTCAAATAGGTCCCTGTCTCAGGATATGCTGCACCAAACCTAGGTATAGTGCAGCGCTGGTTTTCAGACAGGGCCTATATAGGTAACCTCTGTCGCATACTTGCGCCGTTTGAGGGTCTCCGCACTGGCCGTTTGAGCCAGCCCGCACTGATGTACCGGGGACGGCGCTAGAGTATCGACACAGGTAGCGTCCCACACCAGAGGCCGTCTCATCCACCAGGGGATCAATGTCATACCATCGTCACGTATCAAGCCACACGGTTCGGGAATAGCCGTCACTGAGGCGCTGGGATAAAGCCCGACGGATGATGTAATTTAGGGAATTGTTACGGGGCACACGCCCTGCACTCCTATGGCACATGAAAGGGCGTGAAAATAAAAAATAGAAGATAGTTATAAATAGTCGGAAAAATTAACTAATTGTTATATTTAAGTTTAAGTTAAGTTCAACTATGGATGAACTTAGTTGACCTAAGTGGACCCAGCCGACAAGCATGGCTATGACATCCAGGTCAGGGCAAGTGTATTGTCCAATCTATTGCAGTGCTCGAGTAACTATCGATCCAGTTCAATGCACCGGATGCACAGGTGGTATCAGTATGTGCCTTGACACGCATACTGCCCAACTTAGGTTCAGGCGTTTAAATTGAAGCGGCTTTAATAACCTCAGGTTTTGATCAAAAATTCAAAATAAACTTTACCTAATCCCAATTAGAACATCATCCTAAATATAATTGACGGAAAAAGTGCATAATATTGATAACTAGCAGCGCCCCGCGGTTTCACCCGCGTAAGTCTCGATCCCGTGGGATTATCGGGATAAAAATGTGCCAATGTGTTATTCCAGGAGTTCAGTTATTTCTATTCCAAATTTCATGCAAATCCGTCCAGCCTTTTCAGCGTGAAGAAATAACAAACACACTCACACACTCACAAACTTTCGCATTTATAATATTAGTAGGAAGTAGGATAATTATGTAATCCAATTTAGATAAAATGAGGGGCCACAACGGGATTTTTTTCTCTGTTTTGCTTTTAAATATTTAACATATTAAAAATATTATTAATTTAATTGCGTGAATGTCGGAACAAGCAGATGGCCCACCTGATATTAAGCGGTAACCCTCTGCCTTTAACAATGCTTACCTCATAGGTCACGCCCACCTAGGACGCACCCTATGTGGTATTGTGAGGTATTCTTTCACAAAAAAGCTTTATAGCTATACTACTAAGTTGCTCTTGATCTGATATTAATGGTTTTTCTTTGCTGTGGAATGAAAAAAAAATAATAAAATATTTGCCGAAAAAGATTTACGAACTCTTAAAACTTACTAAGTTATTAAGTTAAGTTAAATAAATAAACCCCCGATAATCGATACGATTTAATCCGCTGAAAATAAAACACAGCGACAGCGAGCTGATCTGATGATGGAGACGGAAGGTGGACAACGGAATTCCTCGAGATATAATAGTAGACTGGCCGTGTTTAGGCTCATTTTGATCAGCACACGGTTACGATTACTAATTTTATAAAAGCTTGTATTTTTTTTTTTTTTAACAAAAAGTTTATTTTTGTTACTAGATCGTCTTGGGCACTTAAAAAGAACATCTTGTTGACAAGTGAGTCCGTCGACCACATCACCAGTTTCTTGAGGATGTGATCAAACGCTTGACTGTCGGCAAAAAGATCTGTTACGTTCCGGCATGATGGGTAGGAATGGCTGGGAAATTGCAGCTCATCCGCTGAGAATTGTTGCGTTACATACGAGACGAAAGCAATGTACCTACTACTACGAAAGTAATGTGCTTCGGATATGGTTGCAAGTTAGTGTAAAAGCGTCAGTGAGTCACGAACGAAGAATGCTAAGGCGCATTACTTTCGTAGCAATAGGTAAGTACCTGTAATTATGGCAATTTCTATCGAGCACCTATAGCAATTGTTTTAATTCTTGTATTGCTGGAGGTCAGGGGCAACTTGGAATAACAATAGAGGAGCAATAGGTACAGTGGAAGGTGTATATTATTTATGATACCTACCCACATAGCTGATGTATGTAGAAGACATCTCAGTTCCTGGGGCAAATTCTCAGATTGTATAGGATTCTGTGACACTATTTAATTTTATAACGCTTTGAGGGCAAAACTGTTAGGCTATAAATTATAAATGAAATTGAATGTATAAAGTAGAGATAATTTCTATGGTACAGATTCAATAGCAGACATTCGCCATCTTTTTTCGACATATCCCTATATTCGACATCAATGTCTACAATCCGAGAATCACCCTCCGGGTACTTTATTTATTTATTTTATTTATTCCTAAAAAGCAACGGCTACACTACAGCATTATTATGAACACATTCACAAAAATCATTCGATTAGTTTGGGGCATATTATGTATATATACACCGAACACAACATTGACACTTTTTATCAATATTTTTCGAATAAGAGTACAATGAAAAAAGCGACCAAGTGCGAGTCGAACTCGCCCATGAAGGGTTCCGTAGCAGCAAGTAACATAATATAAAAGTTCTTGGATGGTTTATGATTTATGACGTATAAAAAAAAAACTACTAACTAGATCTCGTTCAAACCAATTTTCGTTGGAAGTTTACATGGTACATGAAAAAAAAATATTAGAAACCTCAATATGATTTTTAAAGACCAATCCATAGATACCCCACACATATGGGTTCGATGTTTTATTTCTAAGTTACCCCAAAAATTCATTATTTTTTTCTCTTTTTGTGTGAAAATCTTAATGCGGTTCACAAAATACATCTACTTACCCATTTTCAATAGCAGCTCTTATAGTTTGGGAAAAAAGTGGCTGTGACATACACGGACAGACAGACAGACATGACGAATCCATAAGGGTTCCTTGTCTTTGACTACGGAACCCTAAAAAGGTTTTTAATTATGTAGTTGAGTACGAGTAGTATAATGCGCGTCATGTAAAAAGAACGCTGGCGGTCAAGCTTCTTCAGGCGTTCCAGCGTTCTTTTTACATGACGCGTACTATACCTACTTATTTAAGAGATGTATACGTATGCATTGAATGAGTGCCTACCTAGTTTACTACAAATAATGTACAATTATAGTACGCGTCATGTAAAAAGAACGCTGGAACGCCTGTAGAAGCTTGACCGCCAGCGTTCTTTTTACATGACGCGCATTTATAGTTAGTTAACGACCTCTGTGGCGCGGCGGGCGAAAGTTCGTCTGTGACGCAGGAGGCCTCCTGTGTCGCAGGGTTCGATTCCCGCCTCGGAACAAATATTTGTACAATCTTAGATATTTGTACAGGGTGTTCTGGGTATTTTCTATGTATAATAAAAATATCTATCTATGTAAGACATTACATTGATTTACAGAAAGAATAATACAACTAATACAAAATACATATTGAAACAGTTACGCTACCTGAAGACCGCTGGTAGCGATCTAAAGGTAGCTCAACTGATCCAATGTTGTATTAATGTAATGTAATGTATTGTATTACGTCAATCAGTTATCTAGTACCCATAACACAAGCTCTGCTTAGCTTGGGGTTAGATAATGTTGTGTGAACTGTCCAGCATTATTTATTTATTTACTATGAGGATGTTTCTTACACATTGTCATGTTATGCGTAATGCGTAGTAGCCAGTGGTAGGTAGGTAAAGGTTTATGTCTCAGCTAAAGTTTTTATTATGCTGCGTTGGTTGGTAGTAAGGTGTGCAGGGTTTTTCCGGAACGTAAACGCACGGAGACCAACCGGTAGTTTTTTTCCTTGTATTTCACTGGTATCAAAAAACTGCCAGTTTTTTGTTTAGTGTTACATCACAGAATAATTAATAGGTAGTACATGTTTAATAAACCAAGTGCGAGTTATGCTTGCGCAGTTAGGCTTCGTTGTTTTAGGAGATGATAAAGATGATAAAATTGAGATATGTATAAAAAAACAAAAACAAAACCGGCCAAGTGCAAGTCGGACTAGCGCACTAAGGGCGGAACCTAGTCTATAAAAACGGCAAAAAAAACACGTTTGTTGTATGGGAGCCCCCTTAAATATTTAATTTATTCTGTTTTAAACCCCGACTCAAAAACGACGGGGTGTCATAAGTTTGACGTGACAGTGTATGTGTGTGCGCGTGTGTGTGTGTGTGTGTGTGTGTGTGTGTGTGTGTGTCTGTCTGTGGCATCGTAGCTCTAGAACGGATGAACCGATTTAGTTTTCATTGTGTTTGAAAGTTGAATTTATCGGGAGTGTTCTTAGCTATGTTTGATCAAAATCGGTTCAGCCGTTTCATTGAATTGAGGGTTTTTTAATTTTTACAAAATTAATTAGTTGTTTAGTATTTGCTGTTATAGCGGCATCAGAAATACATCATCTGTGACAACTGTCTAACTATACCTACGGTTCATAAGATACAGCCTATGTCCCAGATAGACGGACAGCGGAGTCTTAGTAATAGGGTCCCGTTTTACCCTTTGGGTACGGAACCCTAAAAACGGTTAAATTACGATCCTTTAAATATTTGAATAACGAGTTATGTTCGCGTTATAAAGTTTATTTGTGGATTTAAGTCAACAGTTAGGTCAATAATCATTCATTCATTCAACTAAAGCTTTTATATAACCTTAGGTATTTACCAGTGTGGTAATAAAACTAAAAAGCTACGCGTATTGTAGTCGAGTTTCACCAAATCGAGTTTTTAGTAGTAGTAGAGTTTTTTTTTTGTGAAAGAGTACCTCTGAGGAAGTACTACCACCATACCTATTTCTGCGCAAAGCAATAGTGCTCGCATTGCTGTGTTTCGGTTTAACTAACTAATTCGGTTCATACGATCGGGAGCTACGTTGGGACAGACAGACAGAGACACACACACACACAGAGACACGTCAAACTTATAACTACACTTCGTTTTTTCGTCGGGGTTAAAAATAAAAATAAATAAAAAAAAAAACGATTGAGCAGAAATGATTGAGCAGATTGAACTGTCAGGTTCAGAGGATGGAATCTCGTAAAATTTAAGAAAAGCCTCAAAAATTAATGGCACATACAGTGTGTTTGTTAATTTGTCATAACTTTAAAGCTTAGAGCATTGCAGGCCTCCGTACTGCTCGATGCTTTAAAGTGATTGCGTCTAGGAGTCATCATATCATGCGCGTGAGCTGATGATGAATGATGCCACAGCACTCCTTAGCGATAGATACATTTCAGTGACAACAGTGGCATGCGGTTACGGTCACGGATTACGGTGCGGTACGGAAAAACCTTGGCGAATAACGGTAAACGTCGTGCTTGAACGTTTTTAAAACATTTTTATGTACCCAAGAAACTAAACGCCGTTATTTACCTATACTATAACAAGTTTTTTTTTTACAAAGGGTAGGTAGGTATAACACAAAATTACCAATCTTAGATTTGGTTTTCAACTAACTAAATCAAGTACTAAGTAGTAATAGGTACTACATTATAATTCCTAGGGATCACTGTACCAGAAACAAGTTAGGACAATATTTTATGGATTGAAAAAAAAAACAAATTTACTGCTTACTTTTGGCTAGATTCGATTGTTTATTAAAATGGTGCATATTATTGAGTAAAAAATATATAATTAAATCAACACAAAAAAGCCTAGGGTTTACTGTAAAATTACATAATAATATACTACACATATACCTAACTTAAGGCAATACATTGGTATTAATATTATTAATTATTATCGCATTAATATTGCCATTCAGCGTGGCAATGCAGCCAGTATCTTAGGGACGCTTCCGTCTGGTAGTGATTTGGATCAGTGGAGCTGTTTAACACAGCTGTTTAATTTGTATTTTTTTTTCATTTCGTACATACCGACTTGTATTAGTTTTATTATTATTCTTTCTGTAAATAAATGTATTATTTACATACAAACATAAATCAAATGGGCCTCTTTTCACCGTAGGTTGCACCATCGTGGGATATAGACGTGACAAGTGGTGAGCTCATCGCCGCCATTGCTTCCCAAGCTATATAAGAAAGCTAGCCAAGCTAGCCAAGAATAAGCTAGCAGCTTGGACAAATCTTATACCAACGAATCTTACAAACAAGTCCGGGTACTACATATTTTTATATAAGTCATTATAATACATCATTGCCTGCAATTAAAACTAAATAAACTATGTACTTGTGTTAACTACTTATACCTAGGTTAGTTCCCACTTCCCACGATAGGTTTGAGTCATATTAGACACAGGATATCTAAAAGTAACTATGTATGTTAAGGTCAAACTTGAAACTAACTTGTACCCTGTATAATGCTAAGCTAAAAGCAACTTTAAAAAGCAAGATGTAAGACACAAACTGTGATTGAGCTTGCTAACAGTAGTAATATTAAACTTGAAATAACTAGGTACATAAGCAACCGTTTCGTAGCGAAATTAAACTTTATAGCTCAGAGAATAAGATGGATAACCGTGGCAGATTCAGAAGTGGGATTCGTCAATGTCATTCTAAAGAGTTCGTTCTTCAAACGCGTGCGTGCCTAAAAAAGTTAGCGTAAACTATTGTGGTAATCTTGCATTACGTTTTGATTACTTCTCTGTTACTCAATCAAGGCTTTTACTAGGTATTTTATTTTGAGTTTACTGGAGTTTACTCCCTAAGAATTGGTTTTCATATAAGGCTCACGGTACGCAAATAGATGGACAGTAAAAGACTGCGCAAAAACCCCAGGCAGAAACCTTCATAACAAAAAAAAAACACATTGCGGCGCCGTTCGAAAAAGCTGTTTTTATTGAATATCTCGTAAAATATAGATAATTTTTCAAAAACCTACGTTTGCCAAGACGCGGTCTCCACTCAAGAACTCGTTTACTCCACCTGTTATCGGTTCTTATGCAGACATGACCCACTGCCACTTCAGCTTGCTAACCCTCTGGGCTATGTCGAGAACTTTGGTTCTCTGTCGGTTAACCTGGTTTCGGATTATAACCCTTAGAAATAATCCAAGCATAGCCCTTTCCATAGCTCGCTGAGCGACTTTAAGTTAATGCATGAGGTAGGTATACTTATAACTGTATATAATTGTAGGTTACTGTAAGGTTATTCGAACGAAGCTCAAAGATGTTGAGAATCGTATAACGGAACTAAAATGGAGTTGGGCAGGACACCTGGCAAGACGAGGTGACGATAGGTGGAGTATAAGGCGCTAACTGAATGGCGCCCAAGAACTGAATACAGAAACGTTGGTCGTCCAGCAGCGAGATGGGCAGACGATATCGCATGCGTCGCGGGCCGAACCTGGATGAGACTGGCACGGGACCGTAAGGAATGGCACAGGCAAAGAGAGGCCTATGCTCAGCAGTGGGTGAAGTCATCATGTAAGGTTATTACTGTAGGTAATCGTAGGTATATATAACCCGCGAATATTTGCTGCAAAATAACTAATTGTAGTGTTCAGTGTTCCTGCGGAAAAAGCTGATGCCGGTTCGACCGTGAACCGGAAGTACAGTGATGGACGGCCCTCGCTCGATAGACCGATGACTTTCCGGAAGTCGGTTGATTGAGGTTGCTCGAGACCGTTCGTCGTGGCGTTAGTTAGCAGCCAAATTCCGTCACTTTCTAGCTAATTAAAGTTCAGGTAAGTTAGTAAGTGACAGAATAGCGCTTGCGGAACGAAAAGTAAGTGAAAATAACGAAAAACAATTATTTGCAACGTGAAAAACCGTAGAACTTGAAGATAAAGTCTTTGCCGGCATTTAGGTGAAAGAAAAAGTACAAAATTCTAAGTTGTACCTAGAAATTGAATAAAATTTTCAGTCGAAAACAACTGCACTTTGTTATTTTTTTTCACATGCTTAATGAACAAGTAGAACATATATTTTTACGTTCACGTCACAGTTAAAAAGTCAATGAATGACATAATACATTTTTTTCAGCACATAGCATTGACTCCTCTTTGAGGATAAAGTCTCCAAATAAGACCAATCACCTTATTGAAGTATACCTTGTTTTTATGCAAACCGTTGTTTAATTAGGAGCCTCACCTAATTGCCCACCGTTTTTTGGCATCATCAGGTAGGCTTGATGGGTATATAAATAGCGGAGTTACATTCGCAATAATAAGATGTATATGCCTTAATGATCGTTAATTATTATTATTAATCAGTTTATCTTCTTAGAAGAAGAATCAGTTTCTTTCAGATAATTAAAATCCATAGTATTTCTTCTTTGAGTTATCTGAATTTTTAGAGTGACTAACCAAGGATAAGAAACCAACTAACAAAATTATGATACAATTGTTGATTGAAATAAATTAAATTATATATTATTATTTATTATAGTGTAGGTACAAATTATAAATACATTAAACACACACACACTAAAAACACGTTAATGATTTTGAACATTAGTTTCCTATATTGAGTCAGTATCGATCAGTTTCACAATATTGTGTGGATATGTCGAAAGGTAGTCAGTTAAAATAGCAGAACTTGAAAGTAAACGCATTCGCATCGATCAAGGCCCACTTCGAAATTGATTTTACACGATACTACTACTAGTTCTTGTTTGTTTCACACAAACGACCAGTGAAAAACTTCATTGGAAACTACCGTTTCCTTCTTCGGTGGGCGCAATCGCTGGCAGGTGGTCTGACTGAAGGGAAACGAGCTATTAGGTGCCTACCTACTATACTATAGGTTTAGGTAATAGGTACTTTAAAGAGGATGACCTAAGAAAAGACGGATGGATTACGTGAGAGATGATATGAATGAGAAGGGAGTGAATTATGAGGTGACGGCTGACAGGGGAGAGTGGAAGAAAAAGACATACCTACTGCGCAGACCACAAATAAAATTTGGGAAAAGGGCAAGAAAATGATGATGTACTTAATTAAATAAAATAAAAATTAAATAATGCTGAACAGCTCACAAAACATTATCTAGCCCTAATCTAAGCAGAGCCTGTGTTATGGGTAATAACACAGATAACTGATATACTTACTACTATACATTATGGATTACATAGATTTATTATATTTTTGTTAAGTATAGAAAATACCCAGAACACCCTGAACAAATATTTGCAGATCATACAAACATTGACAACATTTTGGGAATCGAACCCGCAACCTCTCACATCTCAGCCGGCTACTCGCCCGACGCGCTATAGAAGCCGAGAATGATTAGTTAAGTACTACTTACTGTGTGTAAGCAAGACTTCATTTATATGCATATTACACCAACAGATCACGTAACGTGCTTGCACGCATGAGAAAGTAACGGACGAACAAGTTACACACGACGATGCTACAGAATAAATATGACGATGCACACACAATGGGTACACAACTGCTCATCAAATAATATAACATTGTTGTTAAAATGATTGTGCGTAGCGAAATGATACAGCTATAGATTGAAATGGATACTTTATTGGCTGATTGAAACCTGCTATAAAACATTGATGAACAAAAAAACTTTATTAGTAATAATCAACCTAGTACGAGTACCTATAATAGTAGTTTATCTACTCTCATATCGTAAAATTAGAATTATAAACTTCCAATCGATTTTATATTAACATACTTTTTAAACACTATACCGAAATTCAAAAATATAATCATATTATAACTTATAAGTCTTACAACACTTTCTCTCTAACAAAATAAAGTTGTAAAATATTTTTATCTACACTCAAATCGAAAAATTCGAATTACGAATTCAAAGACGGTTCTATACAGACGCACTTTATAGTTTTGTATTCGGGATTCAAAAAAAGTTTACTAAAATCCTATAAGTGATTAAAATATGATTGGAGAAGAGAGTAGTGATGGCGAGATTTTCACTCCGCCAGATATTCTAGACGCGACATCGGTTACTATACCAAATAAATTACTTCCTTGTAACCTACCTACTTTGTTTAATTTCAATTTTTCCTATGAGTGAAGATAAAGTGGTGTATGAAACTGCATATAACTTAGGTATTAAAACACTCGAGTCAACCTATTATCACATTCGGCTTCGCCTTATGCGATAAACAGACTCTCGTGTTTTAATACCCCTTCTTATATGACAGTTGCATAAACTACTATTATTTATTTTGGCGTTGCACAAACTTTTTTCCTTTATCATAGAAGTCAGTCAGACCAAGAAGGTTTTTTTTAAATAGTCTGTTGTTACGGCTTTCCTCTAAATCGCCTACATGGTATACGCGGTAGAATCGCGTCTTTTCTTTTGACGCCATTTATTTACGTTACAATTTTTCATGTGCTTTGTTGGTCAAATAACAGTTTTATTGCATGAGTGTAGATAAAGTACCTAGTGTATGAAACTGCACATAACTAGGTATTAAAACACTCGTGTGATACTAGTAAAAACCTCGCCAAATACTATTACAAACCAGCCAAGTGCGAGTCGGACTCGCGCACGAATGGTTCCGTAATACTATCAAAATAAACACGTTCAAAAAAAAAAATTGCTCGCAAAAGGTGGTCATCCATCCAAAAACTGACCTCGCAGATCATTGCTTAACCTACATTTGCAAAAATCAAGTTTATTGTATGGGAACCCCCTTAAATATTGATTTTATTATATTTTTTGTTATTTGTTGTTATAGCGGAAACAAATAGATAATCAGTGAAAATTTCAACTGTCTAACTATCACGGTTCATGAGATACAGCCTGGTGACAGCATTATCTATAAAAACGGCAAAAAAAACACGTGTTTTTTTTGCCCTTAAATATTTATTTTATTCCGTTTTTTAGTATTTGTTGTTATAGCGGCAACAGAAGTAGTAGGTACTACATCATCTGTGAAAATTTCTTCATCATGTTATCTAACCTTTGGGTACGTAACCCTAAAAACTATAACACGGGTTATTAAAACACTAGTGTAAGTTTAAAAACAGAGGCTTGGCTCGTTCGCTCGTTCAACTATGTACCTAGCCTGCATACTTTAACTGAATCACGTCCAATCGTATCGAGCTAACAGGTTATTCTTGAGCCCACCGTGTCTTTGTAAGAGGTTTTTGTTACCATGAACGCGTTTCTGCTGCATGTTATTTGGAACAGTGTCGTAAGGTTATTTTGTATCTGGATCGGTTTAAGGAAGCACTCGGTTTAAGGACCGTTCCAATGATTTAGGTACCTAGGTATAGACAGATAGAATTTAGGTGAACTTGATCTGTAAAGTACTTACGTAATGCATTGTTATAGGCAGAGGTTACCGATGTACCAAATTCTGTTATAATTTAACTCATTCAAGTTCAGGTAAGTTGACCTAGACTTTCTTACTTTGAAGAATGCAGCACTACCTCTATACTCGTAGGTAGGTACTAATTTACTGTTCGGTATCTGTCCCAATACTACAGAGGGGCTAGTCTGCTTTGACAAGCAACTTACACGGCCGTGTGGTGTACAATACACGGATTTTAGTATGGAGAAATCGAAGAGCGCCCCTAGCGGGCACCTTGAGAACCTCAAATCCCGTACAAAAACCCGTGTAGTGTAGTTTATCCGTCCGTGTCCACACGGCCGTGTAAGTTGCTTGTCAAATTTGCAGACTAGCCCCTCTGCTCAGGCAAGTGACATCACGTATCCTCTTCCAATGCAGGTGACATCTTACGGTGAACGGTCTGTAAGTTATTTCCCACACAACATGACAACATTAGATCACAGATAGATTTATAGGAATGGCAGAAGCATTTCCATAAATGAGAACTGCCGTTATACAATACAGCTAGGGCTATAGAAGTTGGGAACACTCATCCATTGTCTGTATACGGAAGAATCAACGTTGTATACCGTTTTGATAATTTGTATGGCCATGTGATTTCTCCTTGCTAAGACAATTGAGAATTTATAACCATACTTAGTACGCATCACATCACAAGAAAACTATTTTTTTTTTCTTTCCTGAAAATTATAGTCTGGGTCTCTTCAAGGCTAGAGTGAATTCTAGACCTTCTAGACCTTTGTGCTCCATCTTCGGCCACATCGTCACTACCAACAGGTGAGATCGTGGTCAAACAAAGATCTATAAATGTAAAAAAAAAAAAATGAAATATGTGTTCATTTATTCTGTATTATACCAAGTTTCAAGCAAATGGCACCACGGCGTGATAAAAAGTTCCCACACAAACTTCCCCACTTTTGTGCGATCGCAGATATTTGAACAGGGTGTTCTGGGTATTTTCTAAACATAATAAAAATATCTATCTATGTAATATATTGTATTAAGTATATCAGTTGTCTAATACCCATAACACAAGCTCTGCTTAGCTTGGGGCTAGACAATGTTGTGTGAACTGTCCAGCATTATTTATTTTATTTATTTTGTTTTATACAAATTATGATTTATTTTTCAACGTAGTTTCCTTCTAACTCAATGCACTTCATTCAGCGTTTCTCTAACTTTTCGATCCCTTCCAACCGAGCCATTTTTAGGGTTCCGTAACCAAAAATTACGGAACCCTTATAGATTCGTCATGTCTGTCTGTCTGTGTATGTCACAGCCACTTTTTTCCGAAACTATAAGAGCTAGTCTGTTGACACTTGGTAAGAAGATGTATTCTGTGAACCGCATTAAGAATTTCACAAAAAAATTGAAAAAAATATATTATATTGTAAATTTTTGGGGTTCCCATACTTAGAACTGAAACTAAAAAAAAAAAAAAACCCATACGTTTGGGGACGTATGGATAGGTCTTCAAAAATGATATTCAGGTTTTTAATATCATTTTTAATATCATTTGAATAGTTTGCGCGAGAGACACTTCCAAAGTGTCCCCACCCCCCATAACTTCTAAAATAAGAGAATGATAAAACTAAAAAAAAAAAATGATGTACATTACCATGTAAACTTCCAACGAATATTGGTTTGAACGAGATCTAGTAAGTATTTTTTTTTAATACGTCATAAATCGTAATCCATCCAAGAACTTTTATATTATGTTACTTGCTGCTACGGAACCCTTCATGGGCGAGTCCGACTCGCACTTGGCCGCTTTTTTTTAAATTATGAAACTGAAAATAGTCGTAAGGGGCTAAATCTGGCGACTGGTAGTACTGTTTTTGTAGTATAGTAGAGCTTTTTTGTGAAAGAGTTCGTACGGGGAAGTTAGTACTTCATACCTATTTTAAAGCAGTAGTGTTCGCATTGCTGTGATCCTGTTTGAAGGGTATGGGTGCCGGTGAAGTTACAGGCACATGAGACTTTTCATCTTTATGTCTCAGGGTGGCGGGCGCTCTGCAATGCCACATACGGTGCGTCCTAGGTGAACGTGACCTATGAGGTACTGCACTGTTCATAAGGCAGAGGGTACCGCTTAACATCATGTGAGCCATCTAATTGATCCGCTATCACAAGTTGTATAAAAAAATACCTAAGTTTTTTGTGAAAAATCTATTATTCAATACTTAGGTACAAGCTTTTATTAAATTAGTGATCGTAACAGTGTGCTGATCAAAATGAGCCTAAACCGTCCACCTTCCGTCTCCGTCATCAGATCAGCTCGCTGTCACCATCATATTGTATTGTCATCGGAACTTGAGAGGTAAGCCACATTGCAGCTCAATCGGTTGAGGATAACTGCTTTAAAATTCAGTTACAAGATTCCACCCGGATCCCACCCAGACAAACATTACATACATTGCAAGTTAAATAAAAGCTTGTAAAAAACGGGGTATTGTATTTTAATAAAGTCCAATCTATGCTTGCGAGCCAGCATACTCCTTCGTTTGTATTGAAATGGTGATTCTTTGAAGTGGAGCATATTTATAATACATGCTACACAGTGCCAGACAGTCACTTCCTTCCTTTTAGAATCGAAATTGCTCAGTCATCAGAACCCATGAGTCAAATGCCGTATACATGTAGACAATTTACTCATAAAACGTGACATTGCGACTTCCTAGGTACTATTAAGACGTCATTTTTCAGTTGAATATTTATTTTAAAAGTCATAAACTGATAAAGCAGTTAGCTGCCTTGTAATGTGTTAACTTTTCTGTTTATTTACACATCAAATTGGCTTAGATAACATGATGTGTCAATTTACAGATGTTTTCATAAAATGTTAACATCCTATGCCTATGTGCTATTCCGGGAGTCAAGCTATCTCCATTCCAAATTTCATCCAAATCCATCGAACCGTTTCAGTGTGAAGGAGTAACAAACACACACACACACTCACAAACTTTCGCCTTTATAATATTAGTAAGGTTGGTACCTGCATACTTGAGGGTCTGACAATGATAAACATAGGATGGACAGAATCCAGAGTAAAACTTGAGGGTTTAATAGACAATTTTTTTTTTTTTTGGTCGGAAATTAAAGAAATCGGGGTTTGTATTTTATTACTGTCCGATCTAAACTTGCGAGCTAGCATACTCCTTCGTTTGTATGGAAACGAAGGTAATGGTGATTCTGTGAAGTGGAGCCTATACATGCTATATAGTCCCAGAGTCCATTACTTCCTTACTTTTAGAATCGAAATTGCTCAGTCATCGAACGAATGAGTCAAATGCCGTTTGTAGAAAATTGACTCATAAAACGTGATAGTGCGACTTCCTAATATTAAGACGTCATTCTCAGTTAAATATTTATTTTAAAAGTCATAAACTGATAAAGCAGTTTTGCTGCCTTGTAATGTGTTAACTTTTTTGTTTATTTACACATCAAATTGGCTTAGATAACATGATGAGGCAATTTTCAGATGTTTTCATAAAATTTTAACATCTCTATCAGTAGGTATAGGTACTTACCTAGTTCAGAGGCAGCTAAATGGCCACCATTATTTATTATTTTATTCCGTCACTAACTAACTCTGTAAAGTTCAAGTAAGTTAGAAACTGACTAGCTGCTGAACTAGGGCCGCGGTACGGGTGTCAAAGCTCGAGCCACAGTACGACAAAATGGTACAGCAAACAATCTATGCTTCCGAGCTGCACAATAATTCACAGAATCGAGACAGCTCATCACTCAAGTCCAAAGCGTCTATCCTGTCTGGGTATACTAAGACTTTTACTACAACCACGGGAGGAGACGGAGGTTTAGGCTTAGGCTGGACACACCACGGCCAGAGTGCTTCTTGTTTCTACCCATTTAGGTATTTAATCGTTTCAACCCGTTTTACTCAACAATAGTAATAAAACCCACAGATTCTATAACACGAAGCATTTTTAACATGTTTTCTGTTAACATGTTAATAGGTCTGTTTAAATTTGCCATTGACACCGTGAGTTGTAGTTAAAACGCGTGACAAAGCCGGCCTTCACGGCTTGTGGCTCGACTCTTTGTCAAAACTGCTACCTAACTACTTCAAATGCAGTTTTTGTGATGCAATCTCAATTAGGTGTTGAATAAAGCCTGGCATTTTTTTGGTAAAACAAAACTGTTTTTATACCGGTTTTTTATTTTATTGGCTCCACTTCGCATAATGTACGTACACTGTACGTTTTCTCAAAATGGCCACATCGCAAAATGAACACTGGATTTTTAAGGGTTCCGTATCCAAATTACGGAGGAACCCTTATGGATTCGTCATGTCTGTCTGTCTGTCCGTCCGTATGTCACAGGCACTTTTTTCCGAAACTATAAGAGCTATGCTGTTGAAACTTGGTACGATGTATTCTGTGAAACGCATTAAGATTTTCATACAAAAAAAGAAAAAAAAAATGGGTTTCCCAACTCAATTTTTTTTTCATCAATCCCATACGTGTGAGATGGTCTATGGATAGGTCTTCAAAAATGATATTGAGGTTTCTAGTATAATTTTTTTCTTAACTGAATAGTTTCCGCGAGAGACACTTCCAAAGTGGTAAAATGTGTGCCCCCATAACTTATAAAATAATAGAATGATAAAACGAAAAAAACAAATATGATGTAAAAAAGGGGCGGAGTTAGTTTACGGTCATCACTGCAAGCAAAAATGTTTTGAAACTGGGCAGGGAGTAATGTTGCTGATAGTACATTACCATGTAAACTTCCACCGAAAATTGGTTAGAAAGAGATCTAGTAAGTAGTTTTTTTTTATTCGTCATAAATCGTAAACCACCCAAGAACTTTCATGTTATGTTACTTGCTGCTACGGAACCCTTCATGGGTGATCATCAAATTCAGAATTTGAAAGATTTGTATTTTTGTGTGTGTTTATGTTTGTAATGAATAAACTCAAAAACTACGATGCCGATTTAAAAATTCTTTCACTATTGGAAAGCTACGTTCACCCTGAGTGACATAGCATAGGCTTCCAGAGGGGGGTATAGGGGGGGGGGGGGGGTTTCTCATCCTGAAACTACCCGTGGACGGGTCGCTAAGTGTTTAATATAGACACCACACTAAAATTCTACTAATAGGTCCCATATGTTTTCCCTAATACTCACCTATTTTTTCTTGTATTATTTGAACAAGTGTTAAACGAATTCTTATATTATTACTAAACATACATAGAAATGTCATAAGTACCTACTACGCATTACTTAAGACCAACCTACTTATAAAAAAAATTAGGTACATTTGAACGATGTATTGTGTAGGTAGGTATTTCTACGGGATTATTCTTACAAGTTTTATCCGTCCATTGCTGCTTGATTATTGGAGACATTTGAAGGACTAATGTGTGTACCGGCAGTGTATCGAACTCATTTAATAATGTAATGACCAAGCTTAAAAAAAACCCGTTAAAATGTCCGGGTTCTGGGCTCCAAAATCCAGGATCAGAACTACTATCTTCTTCTTCTTCTTAGCTTCGGTAATGGCTTCTGTTCATTATTTGCAACAATTTAGCCAATGTCAAGTGTTTTATTCATCGAGCAACGCAGGCCTCCGTATTTTATTTAATTATATTTTTATAGTCAAGTCGTCAAGAGTCTCCGTCAAGTCCTCCTAACCCAGTTTAAATGGTCGCTTAAAAACTGAGTTTTTACATGAAAAAATCCACTTCAAGCGTCTTGTCCTGTGACGTTGACGTTTTGGAGATTTACCGCCATCTTGTAATCTAGTATCAAATCAAACAGCGCCACAAGGGCCACAAGATGTGCCAAATGATCCTTATAGGTCTGTAGCTTCGTTTCGTTTAATTGTATTTTTTTTGGACATATCTAACATTTTTGCGTTTTGTTTATACAAACATCATTATATTTGTAGAAAAAAAACGCAATCATTCACTCATTTTTATTAAATTTTTAATCCAATCTTTAATGGAGGTTTATCTTTGCATAAAGTCGTTTTGTGCAACATCAATGTATTCATAGATCTAGAATGTATAGCGAAAATTCCACCCGTTTGCACTAAACATAAGAATCGCCTAAGTTCTTTCGTAACTTTTTTGGTCTACTCCTAACGATAAATTTGCTTGCACTAACCCTAAGCCTTTCCTTAGTCCACTTAGGCGATTCTTAACTTTATGAGCCCGATTATGAAGCGACTAGAGCGTAGGCAATACCTAAGTTGTATTTTTTGTAATCTGTGGATCATTTGTTTGTAAATAAACGTAGTGATAATTTTTCCGGTTAAATTTAAATTGTTAAAAAACCTCAATTTCTCTTCCGCCGTAAAGTTTCTTTTTCGTTTTAGCTTATTTTCCATGTTAACTTATAACAGACAAATTAATAGATTAGGTATACGTTAAGAATCCAAGTTTTTAAAAAAAAAATATTATAAGGTGACAAACAAGCAGACGGGGCCCGCCTGATGTAAAGCAGTCACCGCCGGCTATGGATATTTGCAACACCCACGGTATTGCAAACGCGCTGCCTACCATTAAGAGCCCTATTTATTGTTGAATTTACCCATATTGTAGCCCTGCGGGAAGACATCCAACGGGAGCTCATTCCACGCCTTGCAGGTGCGCGGGAGAAACGATCGCGTGAAACGCACTGTGTGTAACCATCCACGCATCCAAAATTTGCGGGTGAGCTCGCTCACGTTGGCGGGATGTGCGGTTATAAAAGTGCGAAGCTGGGATTAGTTCAAACAGCTCCTCTAAGCATTCCCCGTTAAAAATCTTTTAAAAGACGCTAAGCGCGCCAATATCTCGGCGCACGCTCAACGGTTCTAGATCCCTGGTAACTTTGGGTGCGTCGACAATCCTAACAGCTCTGCGTTGTAGGGAGTCCAGAGGTTGCAGTTGGTAGGTACTTCGGTGCACCATTCCAGATGTGAGAACAATACTCCGAGTATTTGTTTGTTTACAATATTAAAGTAAAAAAAGAAGTATTTTCATTCATTAATTCATTCACAATCTGAGTTTTTTTCTATGAATTGTCATATATTTGACATTGATTTTCCTTTAATTACGAGCACCTAACCAAACAAAATAAACCAACGCCATTATATCTTTTGTCTCCTTTTAACTTATCACTAAACAAATGTGAAGATAATGATAAAAAAAACTGTGGTCTACATTACTTGGCCGGTTTAAAAAAACAATCGTTACATTCATTCAATCATTCTCTTAGCTAGGCAATGCCCAAGTTACGACGTAGATAAGAGAAGTCTGTTAGTGCAAACAATTTTTTTAGCTAGGCTGTTCCTATGCTTAGGTGTATCATAACTAGTACAAGCCTAACTTGTGTTTAGTGCAAACGGGCATGTCTATGACTATATTAATGAAACCATTAGATTGAATGATACATTAGTAAATTAAGCCATAATTATAATTAAGAGGTTATTACGACCTCTGTGGCGCGGCGCGTGAATGTTCACCTGGGACGCCGCGCCGGAGGTTGTGGGTTCGATTCCCGCCTCGGAACACATATTTGTACGATCTGCAGATATTTGTTCTGAGTGTTCTGGGTATTTTCTACGTATAATAAAATATATCTATCTATGTAATGTATTAATTAGGTACCTTTATCAGTTATCTAGCTAGTAGTTACATTTTATTTTTTTCTGCGTTATGGAACACAGTTCTGCTTAGCTTGGGGCTAGATAATGTTGTGTGAAATGTACAGTATTATTTATTTATTTCATTAATTTATTTATAATTTTTCTAGGTGAGATAAAATTCAAATCGTTAATTTAACATTGAAGCAATTCAAATAGTTAATTTTTAAATTGCGTAAACTGAGTTTATTGAGGTCATACAATCAGAAAGTCATAACTTATTCCATAATTTAAATTTAATGTTGACAAACCAGTTAAAAATCTACTCATTCGTTTTCATTCCGGTTTGCGTAAACATAAGCAAACGCAGTTCAGTTTAACTTTCTACTGGGTACCTGCTCACATTGCTACGTTAATTCACACTGTTAATTCAACCAGCAGGTAAGTAACTTTTACTTCTAGTACCTACTTACTAGTAATATTTAGGTCTATTGTACTTACATATAATCTCGTCCAAGCTGAGACAATGAAGTCGGTTAAAATGCAAAAAATCCCAGAGTTTCTACACTGGACGGGGACTAATATTTAACACAAATAACTTATCACTCAAACAATTTTAGCCGTTTTGCGATTAAAAGCCACAAAATAAAGTTGAGCACAGACAAATAAAAGTTTACAAAATAAGTTCTAAAGTCAAAGAGAATGTATAGTTTTTAGAAAGAACACGCACGCGTCTGTTCTAGAGACCGGCTAGCCGCGACTGAGTGAGTTGTTTTGTTTTGTTATTGGGAGTGAGTGGTGGGTGACGCACTCAGGACATTCACACTCTACGGAATTTCCAAGGTTAAGCCTCCAGAAGGGTATTCGTTATGTATGACAATAGGAGATTACTTGACAATAACGTGTGACGTCACAATGTATTCTGGACGATGATTCCACGCAGATATCGTAACGTGCCCGCGTTAGGTATGTCACGTTTGGTCATAGCGAATATGTGGGCTGGTTTTTACCAAGATGTAATTAGAACACATTTTGGAAGTATTTAAGATGTTACTCAAATTTACTATCCATGCTACTAATGAAAACGAAATATCGTTCGAATAATTAGGAAGTTAAGTCTGCGAATACTCAGTGTTTACGTCAGTCTGATAACGTAGAAGAACTAACATCTTACCAGAGAAGGACTGTATGAACTAACAACAACAACACGTAGGTAATAGTTCAGTCTGCGAATATCCAGTGTTTACGATAGTCTGATAACGTAGAAGAACCGACATCTTACTAAAGAAGGACAGTATGAACTAACAACAACAACACGTAGGTAATAGTTCAGTCTGCGAATATCCAGTGTTTACGATAGTCTGATAACGTAGAAGAACCGACATCTTACTAAAGAAGGACAGTATGAACTAACAACAACAACACGTAGGTAATAGTTCAGTCTGCGAATATCCAGTGTTTACGATAGTCTGATAACGTAGAAGAACCGACATCTTACTAGAGAAGGACAGTATGAACTAACAACAACAACAAAAACACTGGGTATTCGCAGACTGAACTAGGTAATACCTAGTGTTGTTGTTGTTAGTCAATTATTATTGTTCTAAGAACCTGTTAAACGCACAAGAAAATGTAAAACCACTAACAAAACCCACAATAGTAAATATATTCAACAGTTTCCAACGGTACTTTCAGCTGCCACATCAGTAAATTATGAATTGTGTTTGCGCATCGCACAAATCACAATTGACTCAACCATAACAATTGATTTTATTAAGGCATATACAATAGCCAAATTCCGTCACTAGCCCGCTGACAAACAGACGGACGGACAGCGGAGGCTTAGTAATAGGGTTCCGTTGGCACCCTTTAGGTAAGGAACCCTAAAAAGTAAACTCAGCCAAGTGTGAGTTAGAAGCATTCAATCAGGGTTTCTATCGAAAAAATACGTCTACTAAAATAAAATCCCCAAATGTTTTAATATTATTTTATTGATATAATTTTGTACAAATAACGGCGTATAATACAACGGACACGTCTCACATACAAAACTATTACTAATCAAGCTATCAGTAGTATGTCACAAGTAGAACTACGTCATTTAAATATATTATTTCAAAAAAGCTTCGTTACATGATCAAATTACTACCAAATATTGTGCTTTGCCAATTAAAATTAAAGTGAAAATGTCCGCCAAATCCCAGTAGTCTTACCAGTAGAACTACTGGGTATTCCCTTCCCAATAGACTTACTAGTAAGACCACTGGGAACTTTGTACCCAGTAGACTTACCAGTATAACAAAACTCCCAATAGTCCTACTCTTATTTAGACCTATTATTTAATACATATATAGACAACCTACATAGTGAAATTGAATCTATGACCCAAGATAAAGATAAAAATTATGTCACTTATGCATTTTGTGGGACACTTTACAAAAAAACTATCACACCTATAGAATTGTAATTTGACATAGTAATTGAAATTAATGTCTAGATGTGTTTATTTAAAAAATCTAATTATAATCCTTATAAAGCTGTGCTTTTTGCTAGTTAGGGCGAGCGAAGCGAGTCCTCTTCAATCCCACAACGTACATAATTTTGTGATTAATTAATGTAATTAACAATTAATTACGAAAGTAATTTAAATTAATAGAGAGAAGGCCGCGTGGCTGAAGTGGGATTGGGCCGGTCACGTTCGCCGCATGCCCGACGAACTTTGGGCCAAAATTATCACGGTATGGAGCCCTGATACAGCCAGGCGGCGACGCGGCAGACCACGCATGAGGTGGCGGGATGAACTGGACGCCTATGAGCGGGAATGGGAAACGGTTGCACAAAACCGTAGTGACTGGCGGAAATGGGGGGAGGCCTTTACCCAACAATAGGACAGTATGGGCTAATAGTAATAGTAAATGAATATCTAGATGTCTTTAATAGGTAATTAATTGAAATGTTACAATGAATGGATTCGTTATCAAATTACCTTTTAAAAAATAATAAGGATTACTTCAGACAAATAGATAGACTTATTATTGGCGATCACAATATTTAGTAATTATTTGACATACGTGTTTTACAAATTAGCATTTGGTGTTCAGTTTTGTAAGTTTCAATGTTATAATTATGGTTATACAAGTGTATGGTTCTTTAAATATATCGTAGTAAGTATTGTTACTAAGTTGGTTCTCGTTATTTGTATGCTAAAGTTATTTTAAATCCTTTAAAATATACTAAAGTTTATCATTGCAATACAAAATAATGAAGTTATCTTAAACTATTATAAATTGTTACTATTAAAAAAAACTTTTGTATAGAATCGTCAATACTTGCAAATAATATATTTATGTCACCGGGAAATTGTATAAATGGACAGTTTCTAATATATCTAGTGAGATTGTAAACTGACGAATAACTGTGAACCGACCATTTGATTTACAATAAAATTTAGGTTTTTGTTGTTATAATTTCTATCCTCCTCGCGTCGTATTCCTCAATGCTGAGGGTCGTGGCCCCCTCCATGGATCACTTTCTGCCGGACGATGTTGCGCCAGTGAGATCTGTTGCCAGCGAGCTGCATAGCTTCGTGGAGTTTTGAATCGAGAGTGGTGCGGATCTGGTCTGACCAACATAACGGGCTACATGGCCTCTTTCCCTAGATTTTGCCAGTGATAATCAGCTTCTCTAAGTTATCACTGCCTTTCCGTGCTAATTATGACCAAAATACTCAAGGACTCGCTGGAGGCAGATGGAGGAAAGCCTAGTAGTTACCTTGAGTTCCTTGAGTATTGACACGTTCGTCCTACGGGCCTACGTTATAATTTCCCTAGTGATATTGTATGGCCTCCATTTCATTCTCCATATCACGGGTCATAGATATATCTTGCGTTGTAAGATTTTTCTAACTGTTTTAGAAGTTTGTTCTATAAAAAATCCACCCATAATTGCCCCGGTACGGAGGCCTGCAATGCTCTAAGAATTGCCCAGTGAAATTGACAATTGGCCCGTGATATTGACAAATTGACTACCTATCTAATCGTGTAGGTAATTATAACATAGTGAGATTATAATAACACTGTTTTTTAGAAGACGGAGAAATTATACACTAAGTATCGAATTTTTATGCGTTTTATTCTGAATCAAATGGCTTGTTCACAATAATTCGATAGTATACAATCTCACGAGGTTTATTGTAAGCTTTTGGTTTTTCAATTTTCCGTTAATTATACAGTATAATTATTCATTTGGAATAATAAAGAAATTTTCAGGCAGATATGTAAGGTATCTGAACAATATAAGAAACCCTGTGAAAAGGTAGTAATAATTGACAAATTATTGGTGTAAATAATATCCTAGCGAAGGGTCCTAGGGTCATAACTATAAAATATTTTAAACTAATTTATTACCTATGTTTTTCAACCATTTATGTTAAACAATTTATACATTAATGTCACGTACTAACTTTTTGATTTGAAAGAAAATAAATGTTTTTTTAAAATATATTTTAAAGTATTTGAAAAATCCAATTTTATTTACTTTATTAATTTAAATAAATGATTGAAACACATGTCGACATATAAAGCGCGCTTATGTTAACACTACTTTATAATATACATTATAATAAATATACTCTATGACTAAATTGACTAGATCGGTGCTTATGGGATTTCGAAGCAAAGCAAGTGAAACTCTTAAAACATGCTTGACACTTAATTTAAAAAGCTCAGTATAGAAACTCTATGACTATTCAATATTATTTCATTTGGACGAAGGTACTCAGTGGGTCTGCCATGAGTTTACACAATCTATACTCGCTTGCGACTGTAGTTACAAGGAACAACTTTTTTGACTAACGTAACGTACTGTTGAGATACTTTTGGTTATTTATAATATATGTTAGGATAATGAAAAAGCCAATTTAATTTCTTGCGTAGAAGTTGTGGGAAAGTAATGAAGCTTGTTGCGTTTTGTTTCACGCAAATGCAATGAGTTGATTTATTTAATTATTTAGAAATACAACTCTTGCTTCGCAACTTCTAAAAATATACAAGTTCTTTAGAAAAATTGGACAAAATACAACAATTAGAACAGTACTAATTACTTCCATGAAGAGGCCCCCTGGTTAACTTAGCGGTTGCCACCTCCTTTGTATGAAAACTTCTATAGTGCCTCTAGCGGATACTTGGGGTACTAAAATACTTAGTATGAGTCGGTCACGTATTGTATACTACACTGCAACGACTATAGTTTGCCCTTGTCATTTCCATAGAATGTGGTACCAACCAAAAGCTACAAATTTGACAGATATCATAGTAACAGAGTATTACTACAGTAGTAGAGTAAGACGATGACAACTCACGGTAGACCTATTGAAGTGGATATGATACCTCAGGTTACATTTACTTTTGTTAAAACAAACGTCACTTGTTGACCGAGCAAAGCGAGATTTTAGTGTGAACTCGAGCGATCTTTCGAACACGCCAGTGTTAGAAGCTGCTGAATATAATTTTCACAGCTTTGTTTTCTGAAAATATTACGTCTGAGCTGTTTTGGTATTTTATATTTAATACAGTAAATATATGAAAAAAAACAAATATACAGCGTATGACTTTCTCCACTTCAGTCTACTTCTAGGTATGTATGTATTTATTTGTATCTGATGTTATAAAATGTTCCGATATACAAAACACTATGCATACTTATTCATCTATTTTATTTATAAAATACACTCACGTAGTAACAAATTGTGGTTAGCTACGAAAATTTAATTTAGGTAAATTATTCAAAGACATTCAACGTCTTGGGGTAGAATTCCGAAGTATCATTTTCCTAGAAAATAATATTTATCATTTAAATTAAGTTTAGAAAAGGCTTGTTTAATTTTTATCGTGGGTTTTTATATAACTTTTTTTATTATTCACGCAAATTCATGTTACTGCGGAATCCTAAAAACGCGTGCAAAACCGTTACACCTACAATTTAATACATAACATTACGGATAGTTTTTTTCATATCTACTAGATAGTAAAGCACTTTGAAAAGTTATTCCATTCACATGGACAAAATAATAATAGAAAAATTCAAAATCCCGAATTAAATGTAGAAAATACACAATAAAATTATAACAAGAATTCAGTACAGCTTATTCTAAATTGACTAGAGTATTATACTTAATAATAAAAAATTAAATGAATTAATAATTTAATTTAAATTTATAAATTGTTTTTATGTAAAAGTTGTTTTCGTTAATGTTATATTATTGCCTCCGTAATAATAGATTTAACTTTGATATGTAGTTGCGGAGATTTAAATCAATTGGTCATTTTTAAAGAATTAAACTTATAATATTGTACGTATTTTATTAATTTTTCAAATGAAAAACATAATTAGTTTTGTTCTCAAAAAATGAACATAAATCCAGCAAAATTTTCAATTACAAAAAACTGATCAGCTAATAGTTTATTTTCAATTATAGCTCGTTTAAAATTAAAAGTCCAATTAATCGATTATATATCCAATTATAAACCAAATATCGTAGGTATATTTAAACTCCACAAAACTAATGTCAGTTTTAATCAAACCTCAATATCCAATAAAGTGTATTTTAACAACTTATATTAATTTGTTAACACACATATATAAGTATATTCAAAATTCATATTAGTCGGTTTGTAACTCATACAAGTTTTTATATTAGTTTTAAACTCATACAAGTATATTCAAAACTTTCATAAATTTGGTTACTCATTACAAAACTTGAATAAACTCGGTTAAAACTCATACAAAATTATACAAAACTGGCATAAACTTTGTTAAAACTCATACAAGTTTATACAAAACTTGAATAAATTCGGTTTAAACTCATACAAATTTATACAAAACTTGCATAAATTTGGTTATCACTCATATAAGTTTATTCAAAACTCCTGTAAGTTTGTTCAAACCCATACAACATTCAAAACTCGAATAAATCAAACCGTCACGGTGTGCACCTCCCGACGTTGTTCGTGATTGTGTGCGGTAGCTTAGAGAGAGACAGCGGTATATCGTAGTCTCCACTCAGCGATATCTGGGACACGCAGCCAATCAAGCCTGACTTGTATTTTCCCATTGTGTTCATCTCTATTGACGGTAATCCACCTGTAACAGTTTTAAAAAAAATTGAATTGAATTGAATTGAATTGAATTTGATTATTTCAGATAACAATACATTGTAATAAAAATAAGTTAAAGTGTCCATATTTAGAGTAAAATCAGAATTAAAAACAAAATTAACAACTAAAAATCAAAAATAAAAATTAATACCGATAGAGCATTTTTTATGAAAACCATTCTGTTTTTTTTATTTGTAGGTTCAAAAAAGTTAAATATTGTTTAATTTTTGTTGCTTTCCTCTGTATAAAAAAAGGTACAATTATTTACAGAAATTATAATACAACCAATACAAGTAGATAAAATTCAAGGCCAAATAATAAATACAATTATCAAGAAATTAAATGCAATATCAAAAAATAAATAAAAGATTACCAATATAGAGTCCATTTTCTGTATTCAGCTGTTTGTGTTTTCCGGGTGATATTTTTCCTACGGAACCCAATCCGTCTACTTCTAGCACTCCAGCTTGTCGATTTCTGTAAACAAAAACAATATGGATAGTGTGTCCGGCCTAAGAATAGACCCCTGCGTCTTCTCCCGTGGATGTCGTAATAGCCGACTAAGACATTACCCGGACTTGACAGTAACATTCGTTGGTATAAGATTTGTCCTAGCTAAGTTGGTATAAGGTTGTAAGAATTTTTTGGAAGAAAGCGTTAGCAGAGTTAGTCGTGGAAAGCAATGGCGGCGATGAGCTCACCACTTGTCACGTCTATATATTCCCACGATGGGGCAAGCCACGGTGAAAAAGAGGCCTTTTGAGGCTGTACCTACTCCTTTGGGGAAAAAGGCGTGTATCTATGTATGTGAGACCACCAACAGGTGAGATCGTGGTCAAACAAAGGTCTATCAAACACATAGGACGCACCCTATGTGGCATTGCACTGCGCCCGCCACCCTGAGACATAAAGATGAAAAGTCTCCTGTAATATCACTGGCACCGATACCCTTCAAACCGGAACACAGCAATGCGACCACTACTGCTTTGCGGCAGAAATAGCTATAGTGGTAGTACTTCCTCGGATGACCTCTTTTATTAAAAAGCTCTACTACTAAAAGGGCGTGTATGTATGTGTAATTTACCTCGTAGCCCTTGCTCTGTGCCACAATCCATCGTCAACTCTCGTGTGGTTTGCGATGATCACAACCTCTCCGCTGCCCAGGTCATATCTGAAATACGAGGTACATTCTTTTATAATACAAGTTTTTTTTTAACTTGCCTTGTATATTTTACAAGCAAGGTTGCACGGCGGGCTTTGGAACGGGCTATGCTCAGAGTTCCTCTGAAAGATAGAATCCGAAATGAGATCCGACAGAGAACAAAAGTAATTGACATAGCCCACCGGATTATCAAGCTGAAGTGGCAATGGGCTTGTCATATATGCCGAAGAACCGACAACCATTAGGGTAAGCTAGTTGTTGAGTGGAGACCGCGTCTTGGCTAACGTAGCGTGGGGCGCCCTCTGGCTAGGTGGAGCGATGACCTACGAGAGGCGGCAGAAAGTGGATGAGAAGAGCCGAACACCCGGCTAGTGGCGCGTATTGGGAGAGGCCTATGTCCAGCAGTGGACTAGTGTGGGCTGATGATGATGTATGTTTGTCTGGGTGGAATCTTGCAACTGAATTTTAAAGCAGTTATCCTCAACCGATTGAGATGAAATTTGGCATACCTGTCAAGTTCCGATGAAAATACAATATGATGGTGACAGCGACCTGATCTGATGATGGAGACGGAAGGTGGAACTCCTCGATGGATAACAGTAGACTGGCCGTGTTTAGGCTCATTTTGATCAGCACACGATCACACGCACACGGTTGCGATCACTAATTTTATAAAAGCTGAAAATATATTTTTGACAAAAAACTTATTACAAGCTTTAGTAGTATGATAGTAAGTGTGGGAAAATTCTGCCGATATAATTTTTGCCTACTTTCCGGTGTGTACACCCTTACTGAATACCCGTGCTTTGCTAGGCATCACATCAAAACCTAAAACTTTGTCATCCGTATTATTTACCCCTTATTTTGGGTTATTTTGAATAATCCTGAAATATGTGTTCAATTATTCTGTATTTTAAGCAGCTACTATACCAAGTTTCAAGCACAATGCACCACGCGATAAAAAGTTCCCATACAAACTTTAACACCCCATTGCAACCGCTTTTGGGGGAAATTCAGGGAAAAAATAGTTTACCCTTTTATGATTTGTATTGAAGCATACTTATGCAAAGTTTCAAGTTTATAAGTTCAATAAATACGATTTTTCATATAACGGGTTTTATACCTTTTCACCCCCTTAGGGGTTGAATTTACAAAAATCCCTTAGTAGTGGGTGGTTTTGCTATAAAAGGAACTTACGCCCCAAGTTTCAGCTTTCTAGGTGGTCCAGCGGTTTCGGCTCGGCGTTGATGAATCAGTCAGTAAGATAGATGACCCATAACAACACCCCTAGCGACTTCGTCGGCACGTAGTCACAAAACTTCCCCGGCGTTCAGTCTTTCGTCTTTCTCGTGACGACCTCTGTGGCGCGGCGGGCGAAACTTCGCCTGTGACGATACAGGTAACGGGTTCGATTCTCGCCTCGGAACAAATATTTGTACAATCTGCAGATATTTGTTCACGGTGTTCTGGGTATTTTCAATGTATAATAAAAAATAAATAAATAAAAATATCTATCTATGTATTGTATTGTATTTAATACAATACTTAGATAGAATAAAAAATATCTTTTATTTATACAACATTATTTTTATAGATTTTGTTTTTAAAGTAGGTATATTAGTTATCTAGTACCCATAACACAAGTTTGTTTGTTGTGTGAACTGTCCAGAATTATATATATATATATATATATTTTGCTTAGCTTGGGGCTAGATAATATTGTCTGAACTGTCCAGCATTATTTATTTATGATTTTTTTCTTTCTTTCGCGTTTCGACCTTTGAAATCAAGTTTCAATTTTTTTTTCAAATTTGGAGTTCCATTTAAACCTTGTGGTCCTGAGAATAATTTAATCTTAACAACTATACCGTGAAACTAACTTTTACAACGTCGAAATACGTTGAAATCTGGCTCAAACTTAATGTGTATTTTTTTTCATAGAAAACGGTCCCCTGCCCTTTTGCAGGAAAATTTCAGGCACGATTGAAACGTGTCTGTTAATTTTATGTTAGTTCTACTAAGTATGTTAGTTTTATGTTAGGTTTTCGATTATACACAGCATTTTTTTTTTTTTTTTTTTTTTATGTAATAAGGTGGCAAACAAGCAGACGGCCCGCCTGATGTAAAGCAGTCACCGCCGCCTATGGACATCTGCAACACCCACGGTATTGCAAACGCGCTGTCTACCATTAAGAACCCTATTGATATTTCTCTTGAATTTACCCATATTGTAGCCCTGTGGGAAGACATCCAACGGGAGCTCATTCCACGCCCTGCAGGTACGCGGGAGAAACGAGCGTGTGAAACGCACTGTGCGAGACCTCCACGCATCCAAAATGTGCGGGTGAGCTCGCTCACGATGGCGGGATGTGCGGTTATAAAAGTGCGAAGCTGGGATTAGCTCAAACAGCTCCTCAGAGCATTCCCCGTTAAAAATCTTATAAAAGACGCTAAGCGCGCCAATATCTCGGCGCACGCTCAACGGCTCTAGATCACTGGTAACTTTGGGCGCGTCGACAATCCTAACAGCTCTGCGTTGCAGGGAGTCCAGAGGTTGCAGTTGGTACTTCGGTGCACCATTCCAGATGTGAGAGCAGTACTCCAAGTTGGGCCGGACTTGCGCTTTGTAAAGCGTAAATCGTTGCTCCGGTGTGAAGTACCGCTTGGATCTGTTGAGTACACCGAGTTTTTTGGAGGCAAGAGCAGTTTTGCTCTCTAAATGACCCCTGAACTGTACTTCGCTCGAAATATCGACACCCAGGATCGAGAGACTATTAGAAATGGGAAGGGTAATACCCTGAAATTGCGGGGCAACAACAAATGGTGCCTTTTTAGAGGTGAAGGCACAGACTTGGGTCTTGGTGGGGTTAAATTGGACCAAATTTAGTCGCCCCCATTCTGAGACCAACTTGAGTGAGCACTCAACTTCGGATACCAGCATGTCTCGGTGTGCATCCACCTCTGCTCGAGAGTCACTCGCACGGCCTGCATATTGAGCATCGCAAGTGCTGTCATCCGCATAGCAGTGCATGTTATTAATGTTCAGTAGGTCGTTGATATGCAGGATGAACAACGTCGGCGAGAGCACAGAACCCTGTGGGACACCCGCATTGATAGCCACGACCTCGGAACACACCCCGTCGACAACGGCCTTAATTTTCCGTTCAGATAGAAATCCCAAGATCCATTTGCACAGTCCCTCTGGAAGGCCATAGGACGGTAGCTTCGAAAGCAAGGCCCTGTGCCAGACCCGGTCAAATGCTTTAGCGATATCGAGGCTGACAGCTAACGCTTCACCTCTGCTCTCAATTGCTTCAGACCACTGGTGTGTTAGGTTAACAATAAGATCACCAGCAGACCTGCCATGGCGAAAACCGTATTGGCGGTCACTGATCACCTGGTGCTCCTCCAGGTACCCAAGAAGCTGAGAATTTAACACTCGCTCCATCACCTTGGAAAGAAGTGAGGTAATCGCAATAGGCCTATAGTTTGCCGGGTCCGTTCGATCACCTTTTTTTGGAACAGGGTGAACCAAGGCAACTTTCCACGATGAAGGCACTATACCAGTGGAATAGGAGAGGGTGAACAGTTGTGTGAGTACAGGAGTTAGGTCAGGAGCACATGCTTTCAAAACTACTGCCGGAATTCCATCAGGCCCACTGGACTTTCGAACGTCCAGAGATAAAAGCTCTTTCCTTACCTTTTTCTGTGTGATACATATTTCTGCCACGGAACTCTCGCAAGGAGGCAGTGTGGGCGGTACAGTGTCTTTGGCGTCGAGAGTTGAGTTTGAAGCAAAAAGAGTAACAAGGAGGTCTGCTTTCTCTTTTGCGCTATGGGCTAGGGAATCATCTGGTTTACGTAAAGCAGGAAGTGTGGATTTACAGAAGTTGCCTTCAGCCGCTTTTGCCAGGGACCAAAAATATGTTTTATGTTAAAACCCCATTTTGAAACCCTTAAGATGCGATTTTTCAAAATTCCTTAGTACAACCCTACGCATCGATACAACACCCTCCAAACTTCAAGTCTTTACGACCAGCAGTTTAGGCTGTGCGTTGTCAGTCAGTCAGGACATTGCCTTTTATATTATAGGTATAGATTTGAGTGAACAATGAAGGTACCTGAGCACTAGCACTGATTTCTCGAGGGCGAGTGCGATGAAGTCTCTGGGCGGGCGGCCGCTCCACACGAGCAGGGCATCCGGCGACACCGACCGGAACCGGATGTTGATGTCCAGCGTGTAGCGACGTAACCTGTGCCACAAGTCGTTAGTTAAAAAAAGTTTTTGTGAAAAACATATTTTTCAATACAAGCTTTTTTAAATTCGCAGGCTCTGATACCGTGTTTTTGAGTACCTATACAAAAATAATATTAACATGCCCTTTGGAGTATAAGCAGGGCATCACCACTCGCTCAAGGTCGCGCGATATTTACCTACAGCCCGGCCGTCCCTCATTCGGGACAAGTGACAGTCGGTTGTCGGACGCACGCCTGAGCGCTCGCGCAACACGTTTCCCGCGCAAATATTCCGTCGCGTACATATTGTGCTGTATATGGATACAATAGTCAAAAAACATTTTAGAATAAAATTTTAAATTTAAAAAATAAAAGAAAAAAAAAAAAAAACACAGAAAAAAACAATGAGAAAATGGAAGAAAAATGGAGAAATATGGTGAAGCACTGGCTGTTTCATTAGACGTCTCGAAGGCTTTTGATAGGGTTTGGCACGCTAGCCTTATTGGCAAGCTTCCTGCCTACGGACTGCCAGTTCAATTCTGCTCCTGGCTCGCAGACTTTCTGAGGGAAAGATCCATTCGAGTAGTTATTGACGGCTGCTCGTCGGATCAATTGGCTATTAACGCCGGGGTACCTCAGGGGTCAGTGCTATCTGCCACACTGTTTCTGCTGCACATTAATGATCTGCTAATGCCCGGTATCATTGGGTATGCAGACGACAGCACAGTTGTGGAGAGATATGTTTCCACTGCGTGAGCTAGGCAGAATGAAATTCAGGAGTTAAGAGATGAGATGCTGCAGCGTCTGAATTTGACTCTCAAGGCTGTATCCGACTGGGGCGATGCCAATTTAGTCATGTTCAACGCCTCTAAAACGCAGGCTTGTCTCTTCTCGGCGAAAAAAAGTCCGTTTCTCCAAGTTCCTGTATTCCGAGATGTACCTGTTGCTATAGGAGATCACCTCGAGCTCTTAGGTGTTTCGCTCACGCCTACTCTCAACTTTGGCTCCTACATCGAGTCTAAGGCAAAAACAGCTGCCATGAAGCTAGGCATCCTGAATAAGGTAAAGCGTTACTTCACACTAGGACAGCTTCTCAGTTTATATAAAGCACAAGTCCGGGCTGGTATGGAGTACTGCTGCCATGTTTGGGATGGCTCGGCCAAACACCAGCTTGCTGCCTTGGACTCGATCGAACGTAGAGCTTTCAGGCTTATAGGTGAGCAACATATGGCGGAGACTAAGATCCAGAGTCTCGAGCACCGCCGTAAGGTTGCATGCCTTGCGATCTTCTATAGGTTACATTTCGGTGAATGCTCCCAGGAACTGCACGATCTGATCCCACCATCTCCTTTTCATCATAGGACGAGCAGGCGTACGGCTCAGTACCATCCTTACCTCATTGGTATACCTTCTATTCGCACAAAACGTTTCAGTTCTACCTTTATAATGCGAACTGCTAAGGAGTGGAATACACTACCGTCGTCTGTCTTTCCTGAAAACTATAATCTGGGTCTCTTCAAGTCAAGAGTGAATAGGTGCCTTCTAGACCTTTGTGCTTCATCTTCGGCCACATCGTCACTTACCAACAGGTGAGATCGTGGTCAAACAAAGGTCTATCAATGTTAAAAAAAAAAAAAAAAAAAAAAAAAAAACAAATAAAGAATTATCATTTTTTGCATTGCCGAAGGACGAAGAAATTTAAGTTATTTGATTGATGTACATTAGTTATTTTCTGTAGGTACATATCGAAGTAATGCCTTTTATAGGTGTGATTTCTTGTGCATACAGCATAGATTTCAGAGATCTAGGTTGTAATATAGGTATATGTAGGTAATCTACCTGCCTACTTACGTCCTTAATAAGACTTTACTTCTGAATCGCTCTAAATTAGCAGTAGAAGAGCTTGTTTGTGAAAGAGTTCGTCCGGGGAAGTACCTACTACCACCATACCTATTTCTGCCGCAAAGCAGTAGTGCTCGCATTGCTGTGTTTCGGTTGGAAGTGCATTTGCCGGTGAAATTACAGGCACATAGACTTTTCATCTCTATATCTCAGGGTGGCGGGTGCAGTGCAATGCCACATAGGGCGCGTCCTAGGTGGACGTGACCTATGTGATAATGCACTGTTCATAAGCAGAGGTTATCGCTTATCATCAGGTGGGCTACCTGCTTGTTCCGTCATTCTTAGTACTTATAAAAATAAAAAAAACATAAATAAGTCTTTATTTGTACATAATAACAATATTGATAATAACATGTGGTACTTACGTTATTCGTAGGTACATAGTATGTACCTAATTTGTACCTATTTCTAAATGAAAATAGGTACTCGCGAGGTACTTTATGTAGGTTAGGTTATTTAGAGCGAGTTCAGTTCATAATAATAATAAGTTTTGGTCATCGATGGTTTTGGTAAACCTACTGATGTTTTTAAATTAAATCGTAGCTTGTTTACTTCATAAGCAGAGAAAAACTATACTTACCTACCAACTTAATATCTCATCGTTATAATATCCATATAACTTTGTAACAATTTCATTTACCTACTAGTAATTAATTTTGTAAAAATAAAAAAACCTTCAACGCAATGAAACGGCTGAACCGATTTTGATCAAACATAGCTAAGAACACTCCCGAAAAAATCACCTTTCAAAACAAAAAAAAAAAACTAATTCGATTTATCCGTTCGGGAGCTACGATGCCACAGACAGACACACAGACACATACACACACACAACCACACACACACACGCACACGCGCGCACAGACACCTCAAACTTATAACACCCCGTCGTTTTTCCGTCGGGGGTTAAAAATACCTACCTGCTTTCGATCTTTTTTTTTATACTACTTGAATGACGGAACAAGCGGATGGCCCACCTGATATTAAGCGGTAACGTCCACCTAGGACGCGTCCTATGTGGCATTGCACTGCGCCCACCACCCTGAGACATAAAGCTCCGACCCTATGTTACGGCCTCTTCTAGGTGTCTTGCGCGTTACGAAGTAACTAATACATAATCTGTGCTACAATGCTGACTATCTACCTACATAACGGAAGGTATTTTTTTTTTTATTAGATATGTCGACAACCCTTTCGTTGCGCATCACTCCGCGCCAGACAGCGACAGAGTTACGCGTTAGAAGAGAGAGCAAATGTTTAGGTGAATATCGCGATAGGCATTGAGCGCTAATGCGAGCTGAATTGCACTTTGTTGCGTCCCAGCAAGAGTCGCTATTTATATAATTTTTTTCGCTAAGTGCGTCTTCTGTACTTTTACTAATATTTATTCTGTGGTATAAGTCACCAAATGTTTCAAAAATTAAAACAAAGTTAGTTTAAAATGGTATTTCAATTTTAAAAAGGTGGTATCTTTGTTTTTTTTTATAGAGTGAAGTAATTCAAATAGTGTATTGAATTTATGATTTCACTAGATAAAAAGCCATAGATAGATAGAATACCATATATTTTTTTCTTCTTGAAAACTGTAAGAAGAATAAAAACTTTAAAAAGAGCTCATTATAGACATGCTGTGAACGTACTGCGCCTTAAAAAAAGTCTGTACTATAATTATTTGTGTACCTCTTCATAGTCTCCTCGTCGTCAATATGTATGAAGCTGTCCGAACCCGTAAAGCTCGGATACGTGTTCGCATCTCCCCAGTTGATCTCGCTCGCACTCAGGTACTTGATCTGCATGTACGTTTGTCCGTCATACGGTTTCTCCGTATACACATCGTTCGTTCTCTCCGCTAGACGCTTTTTACTGACGAAGTACTTCTTCCGTTTGTCGATGTGTGCGTGCTTCTTGGGTTTTATCTTGTGGTATTTTATTTTAGAGCCTTTCTTAGGGACTATAGAGCGATGGATCTCGTTTTCCGTTAGATTCTGAGGGTAGACTGGCATTTTTATGACTTCGTTGCAAAGAGTTTTGTCCCTGAAAAAGTAAATTGTTGTTTTTAGAACGAGCACTGATGGTCTAGTGTAAAGAACCCCGGCTTTCGATCCTAAGGTCGCGGGTTCAAGTACTGGTGGTGCACCAATGGGTTATTACACTAGAAAAATGAATGTGAGCAACATTTACAGAGGCTCCTTTTATACAACATACATACATACATAGAAATACGCCTTTTCCCCCGATTTTATTGTTTTTTGCTAATCACAACTCATCAACATATTTTGAGAGAGCGAGATATGATTGTGCGAATACTAGGAGACCTAACACGCATATTTTGATTGAAAATGTCTCATTATTTGAACGAGCGAAGCGAGTTCTCTGAGTCAACTTGGAAGAATCGGCGTTTGTATGTGTATGTATGTTTGTAGGAGCATAATTTCCGAACCGTTAATCCGATCTTCATAAAATTTGATTGGGGGGTAGATAGTATTAGTACAATTTGTTGGTAGTGTTATGAGCTATATCGGTCGGGGGGTTGTTGAGATATTGGGGTCCAAGTTGGGGTAAAAAAAAAAAAGTGAGAATATCAGATCAAATGTGGTGTCATATGAAAGCCCCTTGCTTCAACATTTCAAAACAATTTTTTATATTTTTTTTACTTATGTAGTTTTTGAGATATTAGGGTAAATCAAAAATGTTAAATTCCAAACAGGGTACTTCCCTAATCCTAAAACGCTGAATGGTACGTTGGTAGCTTTTATGCCACAAACACTGGGAAAAGTCTAAAATAGAAGAATTTTGAAACTTATACTTTATAAAACAATAACCTGTATATAACATCCAATGTTGACCTCCCGTTTCTAGGAATTTGAACGACGTTGTAGGTCTAACTTTTTGAACCACACGAACAATACGTATATTTTCGAAAGAAATAAGGTAACCTACCTAAGGTACCTCACGTGTATTCGCGAGGTCTCAGTTCGGGGCGAACCACTAGTTATAATTAGTTTCTAAATTACCCGAACTTTAATGAGTTGGATAGTGACAGAATTTGGCGTCATACTCGTTTTAGTCCCTCGATAAATAATCTACTATTTATGGTAGGGACTTACGTGCAGTTGGTATCCGTTGGCTCTTCACAGTTGTCAACATTCAGCCCGCCGAGTGCTGATGATACAACTGACAGTTCCTCATCATTTATCACCAACTGCAAAACAAATAATGCATTATTAAATTCAGAAGGCCATGTGGAATCCAAGGCATAGTGACAACGCTGTTGCAAAGTAATAAAATTATATTACAAAACAAAAGTAATTAGGTAAGACTATTTTTAACCCCCGACGCAAAAACGACGAAGTGTTATCAGTTTGACGTGCCTGTGTGTGTTTTTTTGTTTGAAAGGCGTGTTTGTCGGGAGTTTTCTTAGATATATTTTTTTTTTTTTTATTATTAACTTTTTACAATGTACACACAAAAACAGTAAATAAACACCAAATCGACAAAGAAAAATAAAACTACTACTAAGATATTTACTTAATTTACTTTTTTTAAGATATCTACTTGCTAAGATATTTAATAGTTTCGATAATGTTTTTAGTTTTGTTTAGTTTTGATGTTTTATGATGTTTTGATATGTTTGATCAAAGTCGGTTCAGCCGTTTCATTGCGTTGAGGGTTTTTTTAATTTTACAAAATTAATTACTTGTGTTATATTCAACATTATTTTGGTGTTTTAAAAATAGATTAAAGAAGCCAACGAGGAATCTGTTGGTGTTGTAAAACTCGAGAGTGAAATCGGTAGATCATCATCATTGTCTTGCCCTTTTCCCAATTTATTTGGGATCGGCGCAGTGAAATCGGTAGATGTTAGAAATATATACTTAGAAGTTTTGTCATTGTTGTAGATATTTTAACACTTCATTTAGAAGTTGAAGTCAAAGAGGTATCTTTAGGTGTTGTACAACTCCATTTTGAAGTTAGGTGAAAGAGGAATCAGAACATGTTGTAAAATAGATAAATACATAGAAATACATTTGCTATTTTTAGACGCGCAAAGTAACATACATAGACACACGCCTTTTTACCCGAAGGGGTTGGCAGAGCCTCAATGGGCCTCTTTTCACAGTGGGTTGCACCATCGTGGAATATAGACGTGACGAGTGGTGAGCTTATCGCTGCCATCGCTGGGAAGCATCCCGCGACTGGCTCAGCTAACGCTTTCTTCCAGTATTATCACATTCCATAAATAAGCTAGCAGCCAGGACAAATCTTATACCAACGAATCAAATCAAATCAAATCAAAATATCTTTATTTGGAACAATTAACTTAGAACACAAACAATGAAAAACGATGATACCCGCAGAAGTAAAATACTGTGTCGCAAGTACCAACGCCCTCCTCAAAAATTCTTACAAACAAGTCCGGGTAATCCCTAAGTCAGCTTTTACGACATCCACGGAAGGAGATGGAGGGGTCTATTCTTGGGCCGGACACACCAACATAACTCATTGAAAAGGTAAGTCTCACCTGTCCCACGCAGCCACTGAACGAGGCAGACAACGCCAGGCGCTGCGGCAACGGATGTGGAGCCCCGCCCAGGAGCAAGGGCTGCTTCAATGTCAGCCGCCGCGCGGTGCCGTGCGAACTGACCCATCTAGTTGCTGTTCTCTGAAAAAGATAATAACACCCAACAGTCACGATGTGCGTTGAACTAGGGATGGGTCATACTTGCAAAATCGAGAACCAGGGCTTCCCAGCTCGTCCACCTTAAGAGCAGGCTGCACGACATAGACTTTCTATACAAACGCTCGTGCTCAGCTCGTACGTGATTATGAAGTTTTAACAACTTCTTCGTTAGATGTTTTCAACAAATATGTATCTTGAAGAATATATCTAGGTTAATGGGGAAACAACATTTTAATATTTTTACCACTAAAATCAGCTAATTTGCACAATTTTTACCTGAACTTAGGATGTTCATAATGTACTTATAAACTGTAAAAGTAAAAAAAAGCTTCCGGTAGACCTTGCCTATATTATGTAGATTCTAAATGACAGACATTTTTGTCACAAACAAGTAAGGTTTTCTCAAAAACACGTACGTCCTGGAACAAGTTTTATGAATATTTTGCGCATTTATTGCCGTTTTGCAAGTAGGGTAGCGGAATTTTCCGAATTCCACCCAAGGGATCTGGTACTGGCTCTCATTTTTCACAGTGCCTCTCTTTCAAACATTGAGTTTGATGAGACAACAAGCTTTTAGACCACGCCTGCGATGTACTTCAGTGCGTCACGCAGCGCCACCGTAAAACACCAACGCCAAAAACCAGGGCTCATAAACCATCAAGGTATATTTTTGAATAGGATATTGATCCGTGCGGTAATATAAATAGGGAAAACAAACGCGCTTGAAAAAACATACTTGGAAGTGGAAAAATACTTGCATAGGAAATTGGACCAAACCATCCTATAAATAAGGAGAATAATTGCATCTGCAAAAAAGTACTGCGAAGCCTTGCAAGTAATTCGATTGCACAGGGCGATAAAGTTTCCGCGTGCGGAACTAGCAACTTTACTTGCCAGTTAAGTTGCAAGTATTTTTTTACTCTCAAGTCTTTAGGGTCCGCACCTGGTCGGCGTACTTGCAAGAAAAAACCTGGTGGAAAAACCTGGTCGCGTAAATACGCTCCTTCCTACGTTAAACTTACCTCACGAACTTCGCCATGTTCTGGATGGGACTTCACCCGCAAGGAGGCGCGCCTTCCAGATCTCGACACGGAGACTTTGTGCCACTTGTTTGCTTCCAGAGGATATGCTGACCTGAAAATGAAAGCAGGGTACTTATTTGCTATGACCATAGCAGATTCCTTGCCAATAACGTCTGACGTCGTAATGTGTACTTGTGAGCTAAATACTTAATTTCTTCTTTTTTTATTTGTATTAATTTGTTAGTAGGTATTTATAACTATGACCTAAATGCTTTATAAACATACTTGACATGTAACAATAATCTGTTATAAATAAATAAATAAACTATAACTATAACTATGTATTCTAAACGATGATTTCACGCAGATATCGTACCGAGCCCGCGTTATGTTACGTTTGGTCATAGCTAATAAGGGGGCTGTTCAGCATTTGACTCATGATTTTGCATGTTTTCTGAGTTGACAAAGCGATCTAGATCCCAAAGCTAGGAAAAATATCACATTTGGGGACGATTACAAGTAGATAGATAGATAGAAAATTCTTTATTGCACATAAAACAAAGAAGTACAAAGGCGAACTTAATGCTAGAAAGCATTCTCTTCCAGATAACAAGTACGCGAAGTGTTATGGGCTTTGTAGTGGTTGAAGGTTGTAGGGATTGTTAGCTAATCCCAGTTGTATGGCTAATCCCAGTTGTATGGCTAATCCCAGTTGTATGGCTAGATCGTCTACCTACTAATTTTAGTTTAGGAGCCTACCGTAGAATCATAAACCAACTAGCGATTAATTTGTAAATTCTTCTTCTTTTGGTTGTGGCTACTGGTGGATTTAGTTTCCACAAGTTTGCCAATGTCAATGTCGACAGGATATAAAACGGTAACACGATAGAGATCTTAGAGTAAAATTTGGTCAGACTTTGAATAAGGGGAGACTCAATCAGAAGTTATGACAATGGAGATTTATATCTGTTTTTAGTTTTTCCAAAACTAAAAACACAACCGAGGCAAGATAAAATCTTTAAACTTTCTAATATAATAATAATAATAATATAATTCATTTATTAAAACAGACATTACACGCACACATTTTGGTAGAAAATCTCTTTCTATTATTGGACCGCGTATGTATAACCGCATTTGCAAAGATATCACCATAGCAACTCTAAACTATAACCAACTGAAAAAGAACATGACTACCTACCTACTTAATCTAAACTATGACGAAACTGAGAAAACATTGAAATTTATTGAATGATACTATACGAGTTACGACTAAACTATGACGAAACTGAGAAAACATTGAAATTTATTGAATGATACTATACGAGTTACGACTAAACTATGACGAAACTGAGAAAACATTGAAATTTATTGAATGATACTATACGAGTTACGACTAAACTATGACGAAACTGAGAAAACATTGAAATTTATTGAATGATACTATACGACTATACACCCATATTATATAAACGAAAATATTATTTAATATATTTAAGAAGACACATTCACACTACACAATTATATATACTCACTCATACACTCAACTCACACCCCACAACGCTTACACACACGTTCATTCATCAAAACTCCTTGGATCCGACTCTTACTTTTTTTTTAAGTTTAATTTTTAGTATTAACATTGTGTCTATTGCATTTCTAGTCTAACATCAGAACTTTAAAATATGCAAATAATTTAACTGATGGAGAGTCCGTGGCGAATCCCTATGACCCCACCTTACAGGCTTTACAGACCTAGTGTGGGGAATCGAGCCTAACCTATAGTCATTTCAAATATTAGATATTTTTTGTTACATAATACACATTTAACTGTCAAGAAATGTTCCCCGTATACACTGTTTAAGATAATAAACGATTACTTTACTTTTATATTTGTAAATTATATCCCTCTGCTGTATCTAAAACCTTGATCCATCGAGCCGAATCGCAAAACGCCATAGTTATGCATCATGTGCACAGGACAGCACAGGACTCTGTGGCGCAGCGGGCGAAGGTTCGCCTGCGACGCAGGAGGTTGCGGGTTCGATTCTCGCCTCAGAACAAATATTTGTAGGATCTGCAGATAATTGTTCAGGGTTTTCTGGGTATTTTCGATGCATAAAAATATCTATCTATGTAGTATTGTATTGTATATCAGTTATCTACTAGCGATAACACAAGCTCTGCTTATTAGTACAGGCAAATTAGCAAAAAGTGTGGCCCTAAGTCGAGTAGTCGTGGATTCTTATGGAATCGATAGATGACACGAATAGAAGCTTATCCCAGGTTTGCACCGTTTCTGGCGCATACGGAAGGCTTTTAAATATTAGGTACAAACTTTGAAAAATTTTAACTTTTTAACAAACAAAAAAGTGTTAAGTGCAATTTCAATTACTTATAGAGACAGTCTTAGTGCGTTATGGATTTTAATTAAAACTACGTGCATCGTGGGAAACACTGTGAATTTGTTTTTTTTAGTTTGCGGCTCGGGGGAAATTTATGTACTCGGTGCAAACTTACATAAGGTTTCTATAAGTATTATAAACACTATATTCGTTTTGCACACCTCAGCGAATTACGGAACATAGTTTTTTTTCTTGTTTTGTAAATTGTACTTCGGGGGAAATTTATGTAGTCGTGCAAATTTAACTATGGTATAAACTATAAGTTTACCAAATTCGCACGTAAAAAATAAACAAATTTCGTACCGGAAGTACTTCTTAATAATAGATCTCAGTAAGAAATCAACGGCGTGGGTGGGGTGCAGATTCATACCAAAATGTAGGCCCCGTATTCATCCCGCGAATAATAAAATTAAAAAACACAAAATTGAATCAAATCAAAAAAAAAAAAAAAACGAATTAAATCAGTGGGCAGATTAAATTTGGGACTTTAAATTAATTTCAAAAAGACATGTTTTTGTATATTTGTCCGTATTAATCGCAAAATGTAGTCCGGATTCATACCACGCACACCACGGCCTTTAACAATGGATATTAGTACGGTCAGACAGAAAAATGCCTTACTATCATTTTCATATATTTTTGTTGGATTCAAATTATTAATAATTGGCGTTCGTATGTTTGTATGTTTGTCTGAAGATAACTTGCGAACTGTTGATATATTCTTTATAAAACTAGTATTCTTTATATAATTTGGTAGATGGGTATATAGTATCATAGGTATACAACATTATCAAGCCCTAAGCTAAGCAGAGCTTGTGTTATTGGTTCTAGATAACTGATATACTTTAATACAATACATTACATAGATAGATATTTTTTATTATACATAGAAAATACCCAACGAAAACATATAACATAACATTAAGAACATCCTGAATAAATATCTGCAGATAGTACAAATATTTATAAATTATACAATATGGGTAAATTCAAAAGAAATATCAATAGGGCTCTTAATGGTAGGCAGCGCGTTTGCAATACCGTGGGTGTTGTCCATAGGCGGCGGTGACTGGTTTACATCAGGCGGGCCGTCTGCTTGTTTGTCACCTTTAGGGCATGTAATATCGGAAGGTTTTAAATTCCTATACTGATTTCCGATATTAAATCTCAATATTGGGATTCCGATATTAATATCGAAAACAGTCGATCTGACTTATATTTTGGGTAAAACATAGGTACGTTTATGGATTAAAGTTGATCTCTTACCTCACAAGAGCGATTCCCGAGCCAAGGTCAAACGCGAACTCGACAAAGTAGTCCCTGAGATGGAGAGAGACGAAGTCCCCGTCCCCGCTGGCGCGCTCAGAGTTGTACAGCACCAAGCCGTTTGCGCTGGTTGGCTTCAGGGTGATCTGGAACGCAAACATACCTAACGTAAATGATAGTCACTTTTGAAACTATCATGGTTATTTTACTATAAAAACTTTCGTGAATAATATCAATTATTATTTATTATTATTTCCCGTTTTTATAATATAATTTATCATGGTTATGCCCATAGTAGTAGAAGAGCTTTTTTGTGAAAGAGTTCGTCCGGGGATATACTACCACCATACCTATTTCTGCTGCAAAGCAGTAGAGCTCGCATTGCTGTTTCGGTTGGAAGGGTATGGTTGCCGGTGAAATTACAGGCACATGAGACTTTTCATCTTTGTCTCAGGGTGGCGGGCGCAGTGCAATGCCACATAGGGTGCGTCCTAGGTGGACGTGAACTATAAGGTAATGCACTGTTCATAGGCAGAGATTACCGGTTAACATCAGGTGGGCCATCAGCTTGTTCTGTCATTCAAGAATTATTCATTTAAAAATATTTTTTTCACTTGAAACGGGATATTTAACATGATTTTCAAGTTTTGATTGTTCGAATATCTGCCAATAACATCTACTCGCAAAGACTTTAGTTGTTCCCCCGTGATCATGGCGCATGCAACTGCACCGAAATCGGGAACAATCAAAACTCGAAAATCATGGTAAATATCCTGTTTCTAGTGAAAAGTATGTAAATAATAGTTTTTTAGTAAATGTAAAAAAAAACAATTCAGTCTCGATTCAGTTTGAGTTTTATTCTGGAATAGGGGCCATATATACCTAACCTTTAAAATATATATAGATAGTCAAAAAAGGAGTGAAACTTTAAATAGCTGAAATAATTAGTAGTAAACAAAAACATCGTCAAGACATCTTTCAAAAGTTTTATGAAGATTAAACATCTGGAAGGAAACATTTTGCATTAATTAAAACTTTACACTACAATCTTGGAATATTATGGAGAGTGCCGCCTTAAGAGGGCGCATGCAGCAAAATAGATTTGATTTATAACTGAGATTTATATCAAAATGAGCCTTAACACGGCCTGTCAACTATTTATCCCTCGAGAAGTTCCATGTCCACCTTCCGTCTCCATTATCAGATCAGCTCGCTGTCACCATAATATTGCATTGTCATCGGAACTTGACAGGTATGCAAAATATCATCTCAATCGGTTGAGGATAACTGCTTTAAAATTTAGTTACAAGATTCCACCCGGACAAACATAAATACATTGCAAGTTAAATAAAAGCTTGTAATATGGCCTCGGATTATTATGCATAATAATTCCGTAACAATTATGTAATACCAATTTCACGACCTATCTATTTATCCAGCTGGTAACACCCACTGCTGAGTAAAGGCCTCTTCTCTATAACGCCACTCCTAGCGGTCTTGTGCCAGCCGGATCCACCGCTCTCATACTGCCTGCACAATGTCGTCTGACCATCGGGCAGGTGGTCTGCCTCGAGGCCACCGCATATCTCTCGGCCTCCATTCGGTGACTGCTTTAGTCCATCGGTAATCTTCTCGCCTTGCCAAGTGTCCCGCCCATCTCCACTTGAGCCTCGCATTCCGTATACCTACATTCTCGAACTTAGTTCGGCGTCGAATCTCGACGTTTGGTATACGGTCCACGAGGTGGATACCTAGGATGGCCCGCTCCATAGCAAAAAACGATAGGACAATATTTTTTGATATTCATAAAACTTCTAAGTTTTGGCTAGATTCGATTGTTGATTACTCACAGTAAAAGCTTACTGTGAGTTTGGAGAATATATTTTTCACAATATAATGTTTATGAAATTAAACATTTAATTAAACCTAAATTAGATTTGAAATATGAGACTCGGGAACATAATACTAGAAATAAAGTTGTTATTTGTTTAAACACTAACTACCGAAAGTTGGAAATAGTTTTGATTCATATAAAAGTGGTAAAACGCTGTAATTTGGCGTGGGTGTTACTCAATCACGTCGAAATACTACAAACCAACAAACCACAAAACCTACAAACTACAAACCTACAAACCATGGAACAAACTAAAAACTACAAAATGAGCTTCCATCTGAGGTTTTCCCGCTTGGTTACGACATGTGTCGCTTAAAAAAAAAAACATAAATTCTTTCAGGGTAGGCAGCGCATCGACTATACCCCCCGGTGTTGCCGGTGTCTATAAGCGGTGGTGACCACTTTACATCAGGTGGGGCCGTAAGATAGTTTGGCTATTAGTGTCATAAAAAAAAATAACTGAACCGATTTTGGTGAAATTTGGTATACCTACACAACAGATAAAATAATACTATACTAGTACCTACACATAGATTATAACCCCACTAATATCATAAATGCCAAATTACGATGTTTGGATGTTTAATACTCAATCATGCCGAAACGACTGAACCGATTTCGGTGAAATTTGGTACACATATAGGTTTTGGCCTGGATTGAGCTTTACACTACTTTTTATCCTGGTAAAACGCAAGCGAAGCCGCGGACGTACACTAGTTTAAAACATGGCAGAACATAGAATGCTTACGAATATTTAACGATGGAAAAATTTAATATTTGTGATGTAAATCTCCCAAATTAAATTAAAACAGCTCGCCATAATTTTTGTGCAAACTTGCGTACTCCTAAAACCCCTCCTTATAAAATTGGAGAAAAAATAAGTTGAGATAATGTGCTCAGACACTTTGAGGTTAGCGAGTAAATTAATATGAACCTTGGTAATGGAGAACTTTGAAGTTTGGAACAATATTTTTTGTTACAAGGATAGGTACTTACTTTAAATGACTGGCAAGTTCTCAGACATTTTGATGGATCGCGTTATAATTCGGCAATGGAGGAGAAAATAGAGTTTCCTTAAACATTTCTATTAGAAGATCTGGCCCGCGCTTTCTGGGATTAAGACGCTATGTTAACATTTAGGAGTCGTTGCGTTACATGCTCACTCAGTAACAGTAAAGGCTAAAAACTTGATGTTAATACAGTAATTACTTGAGGATGTAATCTAAATTAATTCGACGAGCTCTGAGAGACGACCTCTGTAGCGCGGAGAGCGTAGGTTCGCCTTCGCCTGCGACGCAGCAGGTTGCGGGTTCGATTCCCGCCTCGGAACAAATATTTGTGCGATCTAGAGATTCAGGGTGTTCTGGGTATTTTCTGTGTATAATAAAAATATCTATCTATGTTATCTAGTAAGTACCCATAACACAAGCTCTGCTTAGCTTAGGGCTAGTTAATGTTTTGTGAACTGTCCAGCATTATTTATTTATTTATTAAATAAATCATAGACTAGAAACACGAATGGTGAAACTTTTCTTGATAGCTCTATTTTCTGAAATTGGCCCTCCTAGAACCCGTTTTAGGTCCATCCTTGGACTAGATAAAATATTAAGCGTAAATTTTTATACTATTTAGTAGGTAATCTTATTACTTAGATTAATTAAAGATAATTTATTTGTATATTTAGTACTTTAGAAGCAAAACGAAGAACGAACAGCAGCGTCTGAATTTGACTCTCAAGGCTGTATCCGACTGGGGCGATGCCAATTTAGTCATGTTCAACGCCTCTAAAACGCAGGCTTGTCTCTTCTCGGCGAAAAAAAGTCCGTTTCTCCAAGTTCCTGTATTCCGAGATGTACCTGTTGCTATAGGAGATCACCTCGAGCTCTTAGGTGTTTCGCTCACGCCTACTCTCAACTTTGGCTCCTACATCGAGTCTAAGGCAAAAACAGCTGCCATGAAGCTAGGCATCCTGAATAAGGTAAAGCGTTACTTCACACCAGGACAGCTTCTCAGTTTATATAAAGCACAAGTCCGGGCTGGTATGGAGTACTGCTGCCATGTTTGGGATGGCTCGGCCAAACACCAGCTTGCTGCCTTGGACTCGATCGAACGTAGAGCTTTCAGGCTTATAGGTGAGCAACATATGGCGGAGACTAAGATCCAGAGTCTCAAGCACCGCCGTAAGGTTGCATGCCTTGCGATCTTCTATAGGTTACATTTCGGTGAATGCTCCCAGGAACTGCACGATCTGATCCCACCATCTCCTTTTCATCATAGGACGAGCAGGCGTACGGCTCAGTACCATCCTTACCTCATTGGTATACCTTCTATTCGCACAAAACGTTTCAGTTCTACCTTTATAATGCGAACTGCTAAGGAGTGGAATACACTACCGTCGTCTGTCTTTCCTGAAAACTATAATCTGGGTCTCTTCAAGTCAAGAGTGAATAGGTGCCTTCTAGACCTTTGTGCTTCATCTTCGGCCACATCGTCACTTACCAACAGGTGAGATCGTGGTCAAAAAAAGGTCTATCAATGTTAAAAAAAAAAAAAAAAAAAAAAAAAAAACGAATGATAAAATCATTTGTCGCTTACATCAGTTACTTCCGAGCGGCTGAAATCTATACCTCAACTCTTCCCGGGTTCAATTGAGTAATAGCGCTGTCACTGTATTGCAGCTTTTTTTTCTTGATAGACTCCACCCATTCGATATTTTAACATATCGCCTTAAACTCACCTTTAGACTGGAAATAGGTTCTATCAAGGACTGAATGCTACTGACAGTCTCATTTTACCTTAAAAGCATTCTAAGAAATTCATAAAGGCTAAAGTAATGTTACCTGGATATCGAGCCAGCTCGACGCAGTGCCCCCGAGCCCCGGTAAGCGAAGATACGACGAGCCGTTGAACCGCGGAACCTATGAACAACCAATTTGATTATGCTAATTTTGCGTGGAATTTATTAAACTTAGAGCATCATAAATTTTTAACTTTCAAATGGCACTAAGGTTATTCTGATAACTTTGTGCACGGCAGAGGCAATGTACTTTTAATATAATAGTTATTTTTGATAATAAACTTATGCAAGTGAGTGCGATGTGCTGTTGAAACGGGGAACCGATGAACAACCAATTTTATTATGCAAATTTTGAGCAGAATTTATATTTTTAATCTTGAAAACCTTGCACAGGGTATGTAATTCATTATCAGCCTACACTAGTCCACTGCTGGACATAGGCCTCTCCTACTGAACCCGGTGTTCGGCTCTTCTCATCCACTTTCTGCCGCCGCCTTTCGTAGGTCATCGCTCCACCTAGCCAGAGGGTGCCCCACGCTACGTTTGCCAAGACGCGGTCTCCACTCAAGAACTCGCTTACCCAACGGTTGTTGGTTCTTCGGCATATGGCCAGCCCATTGCCAGCTTGATAATCCGTTGGGCTATGTCAATGACTTTAGTTCTCTGTCGGATAATCTCATTGCGGCTTTTATCTTTCAGAGAAGTTCTATGAGAAACTCCATTTCCTGAGGAATGTAATTAATAGTTTAGCATACAATGACAATGACTATTCTCGAGTGTGCGAGAATATCCAGACCTTGCGGTAGGAACACGTTAGTCTACAGAAGATGAAGATGTTAGAAATGGTCAGCATAACGTGCTCAACCCTTGCCTGAGGTACCTTTCTCTAGGGAATTTACCAGATTAGTATCAGACAGGTATTTAGGTGATCTCCTTACCTTCAAATCCAATGTGATCTCGCACTTATCGCCCGCGTACCCCAACGGGCATAGACACCCGTGGTTTACGCATCCACCTCCATGCTGGCAATCACACGAATCCAACTCTTTTCTATCAATACTTCTATCCAACTCTTTTCTATCAATACTTCTCAAGTCATTTATCGGGACATAATTTTTGATATCATTATGTATCACTTCGTCTTTGTCATAATTTTTTATTTTTAATTCGTTTTCTTGTTTCACATCCTTGTAATCGTCGACCATGTTAATTTTTTGGATTTCTTTTACCAGATCAGCTTTATCATTCTTGAACTCATCGTCGTTTAGTTTCACTGTATTCTTGAACTCATCGCCGCTTAGTTTCACTGCATTCTTTAACTCATCGTCACTTAGTTTCACTGTATTCTTGAACTTATTGTAGGTTAATTTAATTGTATTCTTTAACTCATCGTCGCTTAGTTTCACTGTATTCTTGAACTCATCGTCGCTTAGTTTCACTGTATTCTTGAACTCGTCGTCGCTTAGTTTCCCTGTATTCTTGAACTCCGCCATGTTTAGCTTCTGTATTTCGTTCAGCGGATCAACAGAGTTGTCAAGCTTATTATTATCATGGAATTTGATGTTAGCGTCTCTCATGACGATGTCGTTATCTTCGAAATTGACAATATCGTTGATATCGTAGATGGTGTGTTTGTCGTTTGGACTGGATATGGCTTCACTAGTCGTGGCTTCGTGGATAGGTTTCCATGGTGCCAAAGTTGGAGCGCATTCACCTGAGAATAATAGAAAATATTATCTATTATTTTGCACAATATATTGTAAACGAAGATATTTTTCCTTGAAAATGGATTCTCGGAGAAATTTATTTTTATCTTCTACAGCATCGGTTCCCAACCTTTTTTTGACCAGGACCCACATTGATTTCTTTTTTATTAGCAGGGACCACAAGGTCAAAAAACCGACCAAGTGCGAGTCGGACTCGCGCACGAAGGGTTCCGTACCATTATGTATAAAAACAGCAAAAAATCACGTTTGTTGTATAGCGCCTATTTAATTTTTTTTGTATTTGTTTTATTGTTATAGCGGCATCAGAAATACATTATCTGTGAAAATGTTCTGAATGTGTAGAGTATCTGTTTTTTTGTATATAATTTTTAGTAGATACATCAGTATGCATCATGACATTTTTGAGCTTGCATCGTCTGCACACTTGAATTCTTGGGGTGATATTTTAGTCAAAGCTACACACATATCATCAATTACTTTCAATCGGTCGCATGACTAGGTTGGGAACCACTGTTCTACATAATAAGTAATTCAATCTTTATAATGGCATCTTTTATTCATGTTACTTTGTTTACCCAGTATGCAGTAAGTATACGACTACTCCTACTATTGTTTTTGAAATTACAATAATTTGCTTCCAACTCGAATTATATTGGCATGTAATGTGGCACATAAACATCCTTCTCTCGCATTTCGCTGCTCTATCACTAGTAATTACAGAGATGTGGTAAGGATTTCGACGCAAAAGGGCGAGACATATTTTTGCGCCCTCAAAATCAGAAAGGGTATCTTAGCAAAATTACAGTACAGTTAAATTTACGCGTACAGTTTAACGCAACAAAAAAATTATATGTTAATCTTCGTCATATTTCCAAGGGCATGCTTGAGCCCAAAACCAGACTTCGATAAATTTTCGCGATAAAAAAAATCGTGAACTTACCTCTACAATGCGTTTATAACGTAAATATCTCTATTAACTATCAGCGTACGTTAATAGAATTAATAAGAGTAACAAATAATATTATTCTAGAGGGCATGGTCGATTTATATTTTCGATTACGCAGCAAATATTTGTTTAAATACCATTTTTCGTGATTTTCGTTCACTTTTCATAGCGCGAGCGCTGTTCTGTCACTTTCTAACTTACCTGAAATTTACTGAGTTAGTATTGACAGAATTTAGCTCTTGCCTGCCTCTTAACCTTTCAAATAAGTTTGAAATATCCATTGAACTATTATTACTAGCAGTAATTACAACTCCCTGGCAATATCTTGTCTCCAATTTTATAACCCCTGCATTTTCCGTTCTAGGTACGTCCCTGTCCTCACCTACATCGCATTGGAATAATGAAATTCCAGCATCCCGCATCATGAATACGTAACGACACGTCACATTTACACTGGTAATGGATACGTGCGCTGATCTTATTTGAGCCGTATTTTTCTTATTGCTAAACAAAGGCAGGAAGTATAAAGGTATTTAATTGGATCGAAGATTTATGTTATACATTTTACTAATTTCCAAATCAATCAGCATTTGGCCGCGTACGGACTGCGTGTTCCAAATGTACGCGTAGTCGGAATACGCTGTCCACGCGCACATTGGATACGCGTACAGCTTCTGTACGGACCGCCGCGAACCTGTACGTGAGGTTAATCGATCCATAGCGCTACGCGAACCCCGCCAGACATCCGCCATGACTCTGACATGCGTTTCTATCCATTTTGCCGTCCAAATATAGCGTACCTTTGCGTGCGCGTCCCCTTTGACGCGCGACCAAAAACCGACTGACTGTGGCTTGCGCGCGAGCCAGCTCGCACGGCACGCGTTCCCCAAGAGGGTACGCGTAGCTGCAAGTATAGACATGGCGTTCCAGGATACGCGTAACTGACTACGCGTACATTGGAAAGCGTAGTCCGTACGCGGCTTTATGTTCCTACTGGCAGTGCACAGTGATAAAGATAAAGATAGTTTATTTGCTTAAACATATGTACAAATTGATGGTATAAATAGGAGTAAGACACAATATGTATGATAATGAGCAGAAGATTTTCAAATGGGCATTATATTCATTAAAGCACACCCTTCATACACCCATCATGTAAACAAGTAGAGCAAAGTACCAATTAGGCAAAATCTTTCAAGAAAAATAAATGTTATCATACAAGAATACCACAATCCGGCGACCTACGATCGACAATCTACCCCCATATTGGATGAGAATAAGTTGTAAGTAAGCATTTCGCAACTTTGATCGCGGATATAAGTAAGAAATTCTCGATCTCGTCCTAGCAAAGTTTACTAAAGACCTACGTTACGTACGACACCGCTTACGTAACTCTCAAAGTTTTCTACTTTTCTCGTTCCAAGAAAGAAACCCCATTTATCACGCCAATACTTAATCTTTAAGTTGTCTGGCGCTCCGATCACTCTTGTACTTGAACGGAAAGAAACAATTAAAATTAAATTAATTTTGAACTGCAAATATTAAATTCATTTAATAAATAGAAGTTTTAAGAGAAGCTTGTAATAGGTTTTATATAGAGATGCAATGAATAGTGATTTGGCAGAATACCGAATATTCGGCAGCGCGTTTGGCCTAAGCGCCGAATATTTGGCGAGAAATCTTGGCATTTCGCGCATGTACACTCGTGCAGGTTACAACTAGGGCTTGCATTATCCGTAAACTTTTACTATCCGGATAATACGGATAGTAGTGAACTATCCGTATTCGGATATCCGGATAATTCGGATAATACGGATAATTTCGAAAAAGCTTTAATATAAAAGAAAATGATAGTTATAGATAGCTTTATTCATGTTTAAATTAAACCAACATTTACCCACCATTCAAATATGAATCACTTTAACCAGTTCGGTAGCTCTTTGTGGTAAAATTAAAACTGCTATCATAATAATAATTAGGTATGGGCCGAATATTCGTTTTATACTCGGTATTCGGCTAATTCGACAGGTTTACCGTTTTCTTTAAAACATTAATAGACCTCTGTTTGACCACGATCTCACCTGTTGGTAAGTGACGATGTGGCCGAAGATGGGCCACAAAGGTCCAGAAGGCCCTATTCACTCTAGGCTTGAAGACAGCAGCAGCTCGCATTATAAAGGTAGAACTGAAACGTTTTAGAAGGAAGCTGAAGCGAATAGAAGGTATACTAATGAGGTAAGGATGGTACTGAGCCGTACGCCCGCTCGTCCTATGATGAAAAGGAGATGGTGGGATTAGATCGTGCAGTTCCTGGGAGCATTCCCCGAAATGTAACCTATAGAAGATCGAAAGATATGCAACCTTACGGCGGTGCTCGAGACTCTGGATCTTAGTCTATGGCATATGTTGCTCACCTATAAGCACGTCTGATCGAGTCCAAGGCAGCAAGCTGGTGTTTGGCGGAACCATCCCAAACATGGCAGCAGTACTCCATACCAGCCCGGACTTGTGCTTTATATAAACTGAGAAGCTGTCCTGTTGTGTGTGAAGTAACGCTTTACCTTATTCAGGATGCCTAGCTTCATGGCAGCTGTTTTTGCCTTAACCAAAAAACTTAACCAATTAATTCTGGAATTATTTTCGGCGATATGGCCGAATATTCGGCTATATCGCCGAATGTTTGGCAAAGTGGTACTCAACGTTTATGATTTATCATGAGTTGAGTGTTAAATGCGTTATGTTTATTAGGTAGGTAAGTAATTTACAGTGCAGCTTTATATTTTTGTCGACACTGTAACCTTATTTCCCATAATAGCAGATAAAAAAGATATATAAAACAAAAAATAAGTATGCAGCTGTTTCGGGCATCAGTGATAACTTTATAATAAAATAATATATAACAATCAGAAATCAGGTGCGTATTGTAAGAAATTAAACAAGTTTTTAGTTCGATCTCCTTCTACTTCTACTCCTTCCACTTATTTTTAGGTACACAACAATTAAACCTAGCAAAAAACTCAACAAAGTTTACTTTTCAAATAATAAATAACCAAAACAAACGCACTTTGCGAAGTTTTACTCCTTACGATGTAGTTATTGATGATGCATGCATACTGTATACTGTTCACGTCAGAGAATCAATTATGCCGAATATTCGGTTCGGTAAAAGTTTTAAGTTTCCATCCCTTATAATAATGTGATCATAAAATATCAAAAAACATCATAAATAAATTAAAAATGACAAACTATTCTATATTCAATATTCTATATTATATTATTCTTATATTAAAGTTAACACTTATCTTGTCGAAATAACTATATTTTTCTTTCAATAAAGCAAAACTTGCATTTAATTTCTTGCTAGCTAGGTCTCATCTCTGGTAAAACGCGGTTTTCCGAGTTTTCACGCATTTTGCAAACACCTAGGTAAGCTAGGTCCCCCAGGTACTTTATGTATATGTGACAAACATGTAAAATAAAGGATCAGTATTTAAAACCTTTAGAGAGCGCCAAGTGCCCACCCTGAAAGGCCCCTGAGTGTTGCGAGTGCTGTGTTGTCTTAGAGCAATATTTTTTGTTGGTTATGTTTATGAAAAATGATTTGTACGTGTTTACTCTATAATTATATTACAAGTGTTCTATATCGCACATTATGTGTATATTATGTTCTATATCGTTTGTATTGAATTTTTCTACCTACTAACACTAGTTAGATCATTTGAAATACTTACATGGCCGCGTAGTAAATTATTATATTCGAAGTTGTTGATTTCACACACATTGAATTTTTCTACCTACTAACACTAGTTAGATCATTTGAAATACTTACATGGCCGCGTAGTAAATTATTATATTCGAAGTTGTTGATTTCACACACATTTACTCATATATTTTCCGTCATTACACTCATTTACCTATAGCTTTCACCAAAATAACACCAATAAGTATGTAGCATACATATTTATGTAAACATTTCATGAATGTTATCACTTTGAAACACTTTCATAACACCAGAAAACGATAACTTACAACTCCGCGCAATAAAATCCGCGGTGCCAAAATGGCGCCGTCATGCAATACACAGCAAGTGCAGAGCCCGAATGGCCGACCGACCGAACAAATAAATACATTTCTTCGAGTGAGTTCAGTTGTCATACAATGTGAAGGCAGGAATGAAATGGGATTGAATGAACCTTCCAATCTGTGCAGCCAATAGGAACTCCGAATTCGAGCATAGACATAGAAATGGTAGAATTCTTCTCGTTCAAACCGTTGCACGAGAGCATTTGGCGCGCACTTTTTTCTCGTTCAAACCGTTGCACGAGAACACTTTAAGGGTTAAGATTCTTATCGAAATGTTTTGATGAATTTCACTATCCGAATTATCCGAATTATCCGGATAACGCAGACGTCATTATCCGGATTTGAAAATTAGCGGATATCCTGATAATTCGGATATCCGGATATCCGGATTGCAAGCCCTAGTTACGACCTGCCCCCGTGCGGGGGCGCTCGGGGGCGCGCGGGGGCGGCGGTCGGCGGAAGAAAGCTAATTTTCGAGCACATCGTGTGTGTCACGGGCGCGCTATTTATCAGATTGTAGAGAATAAGTGAATAAAAACAAGTTTTTCTGCCATCTTACTAAATATATACATTCTGATTAAAATGTGTTTTTATTTTCATTATTAGGTATTCGGCCGAATACACTCTACTATTAGGCCGAATACCGAACATTATAAAAATGGCCTAATAAGCCAAATATCGAATATTTGCCGAATAGTCGTTGCATCTCTAGTTTTTAATGTATAAACTAAAGCAATTGAAGTCAGGTCTCGAGCTTTGTCTCCTTTGTTAACGTACGTACAACATACGATAGTCAAACGTTTTTATCTTTATCGCTCTTTTATGTCACAAATATTTATAGTTTTACCGTTTTACCGTAAAAGAGAATTAATAAACACTCAACTAGACAGTACAAGCACAGAATAAGTAATAGTTGGTGCAAGCTAGAGTTCAAGAGTTCCCTTGAAGTTGTAAGATTATATCGATCCGGGAACAAACTCATCTGCCTTGTTCAACCTCGCGAGCACTGTCAGATAACAGTTCAAAATTATTCTATCTGGATTATAATATACCACGTTTTACTATGCCCCTTCGTCGTGGCGATTGTGCCCCTGAATGTAACTGACGGGAGTTTTCGGGTTCAATTATGCGATAGTACTTCAACATGAATCGTTAAACTGGAATGAGAACAGATTTTATATAGACGGGTATCTATGTAGATGACTTCATCATAAGTGCGGAAAACTTTGCAAATCACAAGCCTGGTAAGTCACTGCGGCAAAGTTAGACGGCAGAGCAATGACAAGTTGAAATATATTGATACTAGCAGTGCCCCGCGGTTTCAACCGCGTAAGTCTCGATCCCGTAGGAATATCGGGATAAAAATGTGCCTATGTGTTATTCCGGGAGTCCAGTTATCTCCATTCCAAATTTCATTCCCAATTTCATGCAAATTCGTCCAGCCGTTTCAGCGTGAAGAAGTAACAAACAAACACACAAACTTTCGCATTTATAATATAAGTGGGATTAACTCTACGTAATTAATAACTCTCGGAGATACGTAGAAGTACTAAAATCACAGACAGCTATGATTTTACTACTTCTACTTTACTATCCTCCTGCTGACGTTTCGTTGACCATTTGACGACCTCTGTTGCGCGGCAGGCGAACGTTCGCCTGCGACACAGAAGGTTGCGGGTTCGATTCCTACCTCCGAACAAATATTTGTGCGATCTGCAGATATTTTGTTCAGGGTGTTCTGGGTATTTTCTATATATAATAAAAAATATCTATCTATGTAATTATATTGTATTAAGTATATCAGTTGTCTCGTACCCATAACACAAGCTCTGCTTAGCTTGGGGCTAGATAATGTTGTGTGAACTGTCTAGCACTATTTATTTATTTATTTATTTAGAGGTCCTACTTTATGAGCAACGACCACGGCCATGCTCGAAGGCCGTCTCAGGAGAATCATCAGCAGGAGAATAGTAAAGTACGTGGTGTATAGTCGTATTTTTTGATACCAAGCCACGGTAATTTCAATTCTATGATTAATAGTGTTCACCATCTGAATGAATTGTGCCGTTTTGAAGATGATTTCATGGAGGTGGCTAGTAGATGACTGATGATAATGTTGTTTTCAGCTTATGAATTACTGTAAACAGCTGTTCTACTGCTGAAATAGGTATGGAGGTAGTACTTCCCCGGACGAACACTTTCACAAATAAGCTTTACTACTAAGTAATAAAACCTACAGAAAAGAAAGAATAAAGAAAGAAAACAGAAACAAGAAAGAAAAAAGAAACGAAGAAGAAAGAAAGAGCAAAGAAAGAAGAAAGAAAGAAGAAATAAAGAAAGAAGGAAGAAAGAAATAAAGAAAAAAACATATAATTGTGGCAATGAATGCAGATAGGTACACGGATGTAAAACGACACACACGTTTTACATCTGTACCTATCTGCCTAACCTATTGCCATAAATAAACGTTTCTTCTTTCTTTCTTTGTTCTTTCTTTTCAGTAGGTTAAATCTACCAGTGTGAAGCATTATTCAAATACCTATACAAAGAGATGTAACGTTGAATAAAGTATTTTACTGCTCTATCTGAAACAACGAAGCTCGAATATAACTAATTTTATTTTATAACCTTCAATGACACTATTTTATAACCTCTCGTACCGAAAACATCCTCTCAGTTCCTTAACATCAGTTTAGTTATAACATGAAAAACGATTTCTCGCATCGATATACTTCAAGTAATGCCGACACAATAAAACGATTTCCCATATTTTCCAGTAAAGGGAATTTTCGATGCGAACTCGAGGGTGATGTAATTGGGAAGCTTGAGTAACGGCGGACAAGGCAATGTTTATTAATTTGGTTGTTGTTCACATGGCAAATAAATGCTTCTTGGCATAAGTAACAGTCCAATTCTAATACTATGAGGACTTTTCATTTTAGATTAAAAAGTCAAAAAAGTTGTTCAACTGGCTCGACAGATGGCGCTAACTCAAAATACTCTGTCAATAATTCTTAGCTGGTTTATGTTTTTCAAAGTCACTATGTCACAAAGTTAGGCATTTTAACCAATGTAGCTCGTCTAGAGCACAAGTGTAGTGAAATTAAATGGAAGTGTATTGCGTGACTTTTCAAATTGTTGGAAATTGTTTTTGTAAAACGGCCACTGTTTTACTAAAACATGACTTGACTGTGACTTTGGCGACTTGGAAGGATTGTAATGTAACGTTGCAAATTATATTGAAAACACGTTTTATACTTGAAAATGGTAAATGCACAAGCCGTGCGATGCCAATTATTATAAAGAAAAGAAAAAACAAACATGCACTTCAGAGGCGCAAGTTTTAATTGTTATCATTATGTTTGTATAATTTGACGACCTCTGTGGCGCGGCGGGCGAAGCTTGGCCTTCGACGCAGGACGTTGCTGGTTCGATTCCCGCCCGCAACAAATATTTGTGCGATCGCACATATTTGTTCAGGGTGTTCTGGGTATTTTCTATGTATAATAAAAAATATGTAATATATCTATGTAATATATTGTATTAAGTATATCAGTTATCTAGTACCCATAACACAAGCTCTGCTTAGCTTGGGGCTAGAAAATGTTGTGTGAACTGTCCCGCATTATTTATATTTATTTATTTAATTTGAAAAATTAGGGACGTGTGACGTGGTATCCAGGTAGAACATTTTTGTACGTTCACTTTACAGATAAAAAATCAATGAATGACATATATTTTTTCAGCACATAGCATTGACTCCTCTATGAGGAGAATGCCTCCAAATAAGACCAATCAGCTGCTGTATGCGCCTTACAGGCGTTGTGGCATTCTATGGGAGAGGCATAATGCCAAGCAGTGGACATTGACAGGCTGATGATAAATGAGGGCGACACTGAAAGTTCTTAGAAAATCAAAAACTGAACAAAAACGAAATAGGGTTCCACCATCTCCTTTTCCTTTTCATCATAGAACGAGCAGGCGTACGGCTCAGTACCATACTCAGTACAGTGGAATAAACTACCGTCGTCTGTCTTTCCTAAAAACTATAATCTGGGTCTCTTCAAGGCTAGAGTGCCTTCTAGACCTTTGTGCTCCATCTTTGTCCACATCGTCACTTACCAACAGGTGAGATCGTGGTCAAACAAAGGACTATCAATATTAAAAAAAAACAAAAAAAAACAAGCATGCTATTAGTTTGATTACAGGTATATCTTTTCTAAATAGAGTCCATTCACATCAATACATCGCTGCATCCGATGAAACCACTGAGAAAGCACTTTGCCCACTCGTCCCTAGGGGTCTCTTCGACGGAGTTTTTGGGCCTCTGTCAAATTATGAGGTACAAAGCTTCCTGACCGCTAAATGTTCATGGAGGATTTTGTGCACTTGACTCATACCGATGCCTAAGCTTGTTCGAATCTGCTGATAGGTCACTTCTTGTCAGTCTCTATCATACGCCGCACAACACCGATGTTATCTTCAGTTGTCGCCGTAGAAGGCCGTCCTTCACGCAGATCATCGGTGAGATTAGTGCGACCACCAGTTTAAACACATTAAACCAGTTGTAAACAGTGGCACGTGAAAGGCCAATGTTGACTTAAATTACATCGAAAGTCATAAAAATTTTCTCGCGTATCACGTTAAATTCATGCTGACGTGAGACAGTCAATTTTCAATTTGCCGCCAAATCGTAAAACAAATGACAAATGAATGAAATACGTGCAAGTTGTGGAATGGGGTGTTTCCGGTAAACTATAACATAAGCCGCTTACAAAATATGTAAAAAGGGCAGGCAACGCATTGGCAATACCTCTGGTGTTGCAGATGTCAATCGGCGACGGTAACCGCTTACCATCAGGCGGGACGTATGCCAGTTTGTCGAGCCAAAACATAAAAAAAAACGGCCAAGTGCGAGTCGGACTCGCCCATGAAGGGTTCCGTAGCAGCAAGTGACATAATATAAAAGTTCTTGGATGGATTACGATTTATGACGTATTAAAAAAAACTACTTACTAGATCTCGTTCAAACACACTTTATACCACTTTGAAAGTGTCTCTCGCGCAAACTATTCATTTTAGAAAAAAAAAATATTAGAAACCTCAACATCATTTTTGAAGACCTATCCAGAGATATCCCACACGTGTAGGATTAATGTTTTTTTTTTTTTTTTTAGTTTCTGCTCTAAGTATGGGAAACAGAAAAAACTTTTTTTTTTTTTCAATTTTTGTGTAAAAATCTTAATGCGGTTCACAGAATACATCTACCTACCAAGTTTCAACAGTACCTCTTATAGTTTCGGAAAACAAGGCTGTGACATACACGGACAGACAGACAGACAGACAGACATGTCGAATCTATAAAGGTTCCTTGTCTTTGACTACGAAACCCTAAAAAGCATAAACAAGAATATTGTCGAAGAGTACCATTTTCAAAATTTCAACTAATTTTTTATTATCGTTTACAAGTGGCCTCTAAAAACTTTCTCGTAGTTGAAAGAACGTATATGGTAGAGCATATACAAGGTATCTACAGTTTCACACCAGATAGGCTTATCCTTTTGTCTCTTAAGGAACCAGTGAGTGGAAATATTCATTGCACAGCGCAGGGAGGCTCCTTATACAGGATGTTGATCTGAGTATGCGCTTTTACTGAGGTTACTTTTCCCAAGAGCCTTAACAATAATTTTATAATGCTTCTTTCAATACAATAGTCAAGTTGAGGAAGTATTTGGTAACATTTTTAACCCCCGACGAAAAACGAAGGGGTGTTATAAGTTTGACGTGTCTGTGTGTGTGTATGTGTGTGTGAGTCTGTCTGTCCCATCGTAGCTCCCGAACGGATAAACCGATTTAGTTTTTTTTTTGTTTGAAAGGTGTATTTGTCGGGAGTGTTCTTAGCTTTGTTTGATCAAAATCGGATAAAGCCGTTCAGCGTTGGAGGTTTTTTATTTTTTACAAAATTAATTACTTTTAGTATTTTTTTCCTGCGTGATTGACGGATATAGCAGATAGCCGGCCGCCTGATGTGAAGCGGTAACCTCTGCCTGTGAGGTGGGGTATAACGCAAAATTACCAATCTTAAGATTAGATTTTTAACTGACTAAATCAAGTACAATATTCAAATAAAAAATATGCATGGATACTACATTATAATACCGAGGGATTACCCAGACAGACACACGACAGGAAAAAAAATCTTTAACAAAAAAAGCACAAAGTTACCTCTAACTTTTCGCTAGATTCGATTGGTACAGATTATTGGGTCAAAAGTTGGATAAATAAAATCAATACAATAAATAATACGGAGGTACACCCACGGGGTTTTTTAAAATTACCTTTATTTCACGAGATATTCAATAAAAACCGCTTTTTCGAGCGGCGCGTGGCGTTTTTTTTGTATGAAGATTTCTGCCTGGTGGGAGCTTAGTCTTAACAATGCTTTACCTCATAGATCACCTAGGACGCACCCTATGTGGCACTGGATTGCACTGCGCACTGAGACATAAAGATGAAAGTCCCATGTTCCTGTAATTTCACGCAGGCAACCAATACCCTTCAAATCCGAACACAGCAAAGCGAGCACTACTGCTTTGCGGCAGAAATAGGTATGGTGGTAGTACTTCCCCGGACGAACACTTTCACAAAAATCTCTACTACTACTAAACCCTCGTACATAATGGATGTACATAGATACATAAACACACGCCTTTTTCCCCGAAGGGGGGTGTAGGCAGAGCCTCAATGGGCCTCTTTTCACAATGGGTTGAACCATCGCGGAATATAGACATGACAAGTGGTGAGCTCATCGCTGCTATTGCCTCCCACGACTGACTCTGCTAACGCTTTCTTCCAGCAATAACACATTCCATAATAAGCTAGCAGCCAGGACTAATCGTATACCAACGAATCTTATCAACAAGTCCGGGTAATCAACATATGGGTGCATTGGATTTAAATAATCAGAGATGTTGTTTAGCGTCTCGGTGAGCTGTAGCTGAAAATTTATAAACATTTCGGAGTTTCTCATGACCATTTGACCCCAATGTTTAACTGGGCACTTTGATCTATATTCCAATCAGTGGTAAAACTTATCCAATAAAACCTCTCGTTCGACGGATTCATTTAAATTAATCATTATTACAAATGCTACTTCAAACACGAGACATTACACCCCTCTCTATCTGTTTTCAGAGCCTGTGTACACAGGTTTGCAATACCTTCATTTCACACGTATTTATCACAGGCAACATAATAACATTTTTCAGCCACAGAGCACGGATTTTTCCCGCTATGTCACGTGATTGATAGACAGGTACCTAGAATCAACACGCATCAAGATTTAACATCCTGTAATGGTTTGTTTGTTTAAAAACCTAATATTATGGTAGTTACATGCATTCATTATGAGAGATTTCGCATTTCCTCTAAGATAAGATAAGATAATTTTATTTGCCCGAACATTGTATAAAGGTCTTAAACTAGGTGAAGTCCACTTATGTTCTACCTTACTTACTAGGCATGCAAATTTTCACATGAGATAGATAATAGATTTTCTAGATACCTAGTAGTCGTCCTAAGGGTATGCTACAAAATTCAAATTTGTAGATTTGATTTCTAACTGAGTAAATCAAGTACATATTATATACAGAGCTTTTTCGTGAAAGAGTTCGTCCGGGGAAGTCCTACCACCATACCTATTTCTGCCGCAAAGTTGTAGTGATCGAATTGCTCTGTTCCGGTTTGAAGGGGTGCCGGTGAAATTACAGGCATATTAAACTTTTCATCTTTATGTCTCAGGTTGGCGGGCGCAGTGCAATGCCACATAGGGCGCGTTCTAGGTGGACGTGACTTATGAGGTAATGCATTGTTACCGCAATGACAGACAATGGCAATGTCAATGGCAGAGGTTACCGCTTAACATCAGGTGGGCCATCTGCCTGAACCGTCATTCAAGCAGTTAAACAAAAACTAGGAACCAGCCGATGGTTAAAGAACCAGTGTGGTGAAAGGATTCAGTACATCGCATGGCCTCTAGTGCACAAAGGGCATTGTAATTAAATAAAATTAATTAAGCATCCGCCATCAAATTAATGGACACATGCATTCTCCCCGTCTTAACATATGGTGCGCAAACTTAGTCCTTGTCGCAGCTTCAGAAGTCCAAACTCAAGGTCTGCCAGCGTGCGATGGAGCGCAGCATCCTGGGTGTGAGGCTCATGGATAGGATACAATACACAGCGTTGCGCTCACAAGCCTAAATTGTGGATGTAGCTTCGGAAGCTGCTAAGTTGAAATGGGATTGGGCTGGTCACGTGTGCCGCATGCCAAGCGAGCTGTGGGCGAAGGTAGCCACCGAGTGGCGTCCTGACCCAGCGAGAAGGCGACGCGGCACCAAAACAGAGTTGGCGAGACGAAATTGATAAGTTTCTGTATGACTGGGCAAACATAGCTCAGGATCGTGATGTCTGGAAGGATTGGGGGGAGGCCATTGCCCAGCAGTGGGACACAAACGGCTAGAAATAGAAATAGAAGCATCCTGCCATTTTCACTAAATAATAATAGATACTTTTTCTGGTACAGTTTTACCCAAAATCCGATCCGATACAGTTTTTCCCAAAAAGTCCGATTGACTGTTTTCGTTTGCGCAGAAAAGCGCAAGCTGATATCCGACAGAAGCCGAACGTATAGTATAGCTCTGTCCCGCTCACATCTACGAGTCTACTGGATGAACAAGATGCTGCGATTTTGCCGTTAAATCGTTTTTTTTGTTTACTACTTGAATGACGAAACAAGCAGATGGGCCACCTGATGTTAAGCAGTAACCTCTGCCTATGAACAGTGCATTACCGCATAGGTCACGTCCACCTAGGACTTGCCCTATGTGGCACTGCACTCGCCACCCTGAGACATTAAGATGAAAAGTCTCATGTGCCTGTAATTTCACCGGCACCCTTACCCTTCAAACTGGAACACAGCAATGCGAGCACTACTGCTTTGCGGCAGAAATAGGTATGGTGGTAGTACTTCCCCGGACGAACTCTTTCACAAAAAGCTCTACTACTACTACTGCTCTACTAGTACAATAACAGCGCAATATTTTAGCGCGCGATTGCCATGGTAGAAAGAAGGTTCCCGCGCTATAGAAATTGGTCTACGGCGCAGGTAGGTATATCTGGGCGACTTATATTTTGGGTAAAACTCTTCTTGCCGCATCTATGTCGTCGTCGCGATTTTTCTTACTCTGTGGCGGGGTGAAACCGCCCCTCGTTATTAGTCGGAGAACGTGTGCCGAACGCGCTGATGAATGGGCCCGTTACGGTCGTACATTTGAATTTTGAGAAATGGGCACAAGCTGAGGGGAGTGTGGCTAGTTTAACCGACAACAGAAAAGGAGGAGGTTCTATGTTTAACTTTATTTTTCAGTCAGTCAGTTAGTCACGCAACGATTATAAGCATATTATTTTTACGCAGACTGTGCTTCACTAACAAAATTTAAATGTTGCCTGAAAGTTTTTAAGGATTGAACTGGACAATAAAAGTCCACAGGTTCAAAGCCTGGGGATCCATCAGGAACTTCTCATTCTTTTCACTAAAAACGGGATATTTACCATGATTACCTATTGAGTTTGTAAATATAAAATGTTCATGGTAAATATACCGTTTTTAGTGAAAAGTATGTACGATGGCTGTGTTGGGTCCGGCCTAACAATAGACGCCTCCGTGTCCTCCCGTGGATGTCATAAAAGCCGACTAAGGGATTACCAGGACTTGAAAATAAGATTCGTTGGCATAAGATTTGTCCTGGCTGCTTATTATGGAATGTGTTTACTGGAAGAAAACTTTAGCCGAGTCAGTCGTGGGACGCAATGGCGGCGATGAGCTCACCACTTGTCACGTATATATTCCAGGATGGTGCAACCCACTGTGAAAAGAGGCCCATTGATGCTCTGCCTACCCCTTCGGGGAAAAAGGCGTGTGTCTATGTATGTATGTATGATAGTTTCAAAAGATTAAGAAGCATGTTGATTGTGGTGAGCATAGCCGCGGGCAGGTACTAGTCAGAACCCAAAACATCTCAAAGGATTTGTAGAAAATAATATTTACATAACACCACTTCCGCCCAAAGTTAGGCAATCTATCAGCAATTTGTAAGTTTGGTATCTACTTTTATTCGCAGAAATTGGTACAAACGCTCACTTAAAGGAAATTTCGTGCTCATTTCTAAGGGTTTATTGGAAAAATATTACCTTAATAGGAAAATTATAATAACGTAGTATCCATTTCGCCGGTACGGGGCCGATTCGTTTTATTCAATTTTATTGCGAGATCACTGAACCAATAAAGGGTAGGTTTTGGACAAAACAACAAATTACGAGTATTTGAAGGTTTTGTTGTTGTATCATTTTATATACTTACTAGCAGCGGCCCGCGGTGTTACCCGCATAGGCCTAGATCCCATGGATTATGTAGTATTAAAAAAAAATGCTCTTTGGTTTGTGAAAAACCGCTACAAAAATGTGAAACTTAGGCGCTGTCTCCAAACTTAGGCGATATTAACGTCGTGCCATGTATTTCTATGAGCGCGGACTCGTCGCGATTCTCTCGCTCGTGGAGACAGCGCCTTCGAACTAAATCCTTTTACAATATAGCTCTCCTGCAAATTCTCTTTCGTACAAATTCTCTACGTTTTAGCGCGCATTTGCAACACAAATCCGTCTATTGACATTCCATTTTCGAATCGCTCTGTCCGCCATCACAATACATTTCCCGCGCAAACATGGCGCCTGTCAGATTCCGTTATCATGTCAATTCAAGCGTGTTAGATCCTTAGAATATAGAATAAACCAGAAGGTGCGTACGATACGGGGCGCTGTTTCACCAAAACACAATGTCTCTCCCGCTCCTTTTATACTTCCGACCAGTAGGGGCAATATTTTGGTGATGTTGGCAACAATGACAAAATAGACGCTTGACTTTTTTCCAAAGAAAGAATGGTAAACAAAATTAATTAAATAAACCAAAAAGAGAAATGTGATTCTATCCTTTTTCTTTTTACGTCTAGCAGAATTTTTAAATGTGGGAACGACACATGGCGTGGCATTTTTTTGTGGCGTATTCACAAAAAAATCTTTCGAGTTCGACACGACTAGCCGCACGGCCGACCAAGGCTGGGTGAAACTATTCTCATTGAGACTAGTTTCCGTGGTGACTGTTTTTACGATTTGCACGGGTTCTGGTTTATTCTATATTCCAAGGTTAGAACCAGTCATCATTCTAGTTTTAGTGGAAAAATAGTGTGACCGTATTCTCAGAGAGAACACCACTTAATACTCATAAATAGACACGAAACAGCGTCTCACGTAAGAAACTTTTGGTCCATATTCATAACAGTTTTTCATAACTAGCTACGAAAAAGGCAATTTCCTTCACTGTTTCACAACTAGTTATTAAAATGGACCTCTTGTTCCCCCTCTGTTGTTCCCCCCTTTGTTTTACTCTTGTTCTCTTGCACTCTTCATTAAACAAAGGTTAGCTGGAAGTAAATGATAATTAGCATTAAGTTCGCCTATGTACTGCCTTTTTGTCTTGTGCAATAAATAATTTTCTATCTATCTATGTTGTACTAACTGTAGGTGCACTGTACTCTCAGATAAAGCATCACTTGATATCCCCGATATAATGAAGAAAAATAGCGTCTCGCACAGAAAAGAAACAGCCATAGCCTACGATTTGCCTTGTGCTAGGTTTCTTTGGTTTAGACACTAAGCCTTAGGGAAAGAAACACCTCCTAAATAGCAAAGATAGAGCACCACTTAATACTCTAAGATAAAGACGAAAGATAGCGTCTCGCGCTGGAAAAAAAACAGTCATGCAATACCATAATATAACACCCAACAGTCACACACAGTTCTAATCATACACAAGGATCCCCAACGGTACTAGGTACTTGTAGTTCCTGATACCCACGAGGGTATCAGGAACTGCAAGTACCAAGTACCAACACCCAGACCCAGAACAAATATTTGTTGATCATACAAAAAGTTACGTAGCGAAAATTGAACCAGCAACCTCTCGCTTCATCATCATCATCATCATTTCATTTAATCGCTTAAAAATATGGTAATTACAATGTTCTTTATAGATATTTAGTTTCACATATTTTTACTAGTTACTGCTAGCGTGCAAATATTTAGTAGGTATACAAATAAAAAAATGAAAACAATATAATTATGTCAATAGGTACTAGGAGTCAAATTAATCAATTATTTATTACATTTATGTCACATTCATGTTTTATAACTGTAAAAACGACACGAACCCCTTTTCAGAAAGTCAGATATTGAGTAAAAGCTTTCCGTGAACAGCCACTTTTCAAACTCCACACAAAAAAAAATTTAGGGTAGATCGACAATCGGTTTTGGAAGGGAGTTGAAAATAAGAGGTGCCATATACACGCAATTTTTCCTAAAGGTTTCAAGCTTAGGCACTGGCATTTTAAGATTTATGTTAGTTGCTAGCCTCATCTCACGTCGGGTGCTCGCCCGCTGCGCTAGAGGTCGTCAAACGTCAAACATATTAAGATTATTTGGTTTAGAGGAAAAACGTCCTAGATACTACACAGATAGATCACAACTTGGAATCCTTCCGACATTTTAAAAGGAGACGTTGCTTGTATGCTTTTATTTTATTTCTTTTCCTAGTGTTTTTAAAAGATTTTTTGAGTTATTTTGGTGGTAATTTAACCAACGTGAAATGGAAGTGTATTGCGTGGCTTTTCAAATTGGTGAAAATGTTCTGACAAGGTTTTAGTAAAACGGCCAACGTTCTACTAAAACATGATTTGACTGTGACTTTGACGACTTGGAAGGAGTGTAACCATGCAATTGAATTAAAAACACAATTAAACTTTAGTGAAAATACAAAAAACTTGAAAATGTTCATAGGCAGAGGGTACCACTTAACATCGGGTGGGCCATCTGCTTAACCCTTAATGCAAAGTAGTATAAAAATATAATGGCAAATGAACAAATTGTGCGACGCCACTAATAAAAAACAACTGAATACTCTCAGATAGAGACAAATTAACATTGGTAAAACTGTTAGGAGCACTCCTCAGAAGCCATTTTATGAAGAGAAGAAGAAGGTTCTCGCTCCGGAATGAACATTTTCTAGGCTTATTTCACTAAACAATCCTCTGAAGATAGCAGAGATACTAAACATGCGTTTAGAAATCAAGAGAGCGAAAATATTTTTTCCCAAAAAAACTCGGGAAGTCTGGAAAATAAAAGCATAAGCTATCTGACTTTACTGAAGTACCTATACTTTAGTTCTGGTGTTATTTTAACCTGACATAAATAGCCAAGAAGTTCATTAGACATGGTACCAAGCCCTCGACTTTATATCCCAAAGGCAAAGGTCACGTATTCACGAATTACATTCCTTATAAGACCAATGAAAATAGCACCCCTTGACGTACAAGCAAGTATTCTGTGCCTTATGTTTACAAAACTACACGACCTTTCGCAAATTTCATAGCTCTTATGTAAACAGACATTAACCGACCGTCCTACGATGATGAATGGTTGTTTACGCAGTAGCATGGATGAGCTGTTATGTTCTTTTAATGTCATGGGTTTTTGCGATTAATATCTACACAGCAAGCTTAGAATATAGAATAAACTAGAAGGTGCGTACGATGCTATTAGTACGGGGAGCGGTGTCGCCAAGTACAATGCCTCTCCCGCGCCTATCAAACTTCCCATCAGTGTAATGTTTTGGTAATGTTGGCAACAATGACAAAATGGACTCTTGACTTTTTTTTCAAAGAATGAATGGTAAACGAAATTCATTATTTATGCTACGTTTTATTTACGATGCTATTAGTACGGGTAGCGGTGTCGCCAAGTACAATGCCTCTCCCGCGCCTATCAAACTTCCCATCAGTGTAATGTTTTGGTAATGTTGGCAACAATGACAAAATGGACTCTTGACTTTTTTTTCAAAGAATGAATGGTAAACGATATTCATTATTTAAACCAAAAAGATATTTAAAGGTAATACTTACGTATGAAATGTGATTCTATCCTTTTCTTTTTACGCCTAGTAGGATTTTTACACGTGGAAACGACACACGACGGCATATTCATAAGAAAATCTTTCGAGTTCGACACGACTAGCCGCACGGCCGAACACACACAGACTGGGTGAAACTATTCTCATTGAGGCTAGTTTGCGTGGTGACAGTTTTTACGCGTGACACGGGTTCTGGTTTATTCTATATTCTAAGCCAGCAACCTGAGAATACGGAAAATGGGTAAATAGCTTGCATGCCAAACATATGCCAGTAGATGCCACACAGAAGCTGCATTCTGCAAGTGAAAGGGCATGCCTTTTCGTTGCATAAACTAGCTTACTGAAATGGCAGCTGTGACACGCGTCCAGACTGGCACACAGAAGCTAAGGGACGCTATAAAGGGGCCGCGTACCGTGGGCCAGGCTGTCAATAACCCAGCTACATTTGCAAGTGAATGACATGCCTTTTTGTTGCATGCTGTTTAATGGCTTACTGAAATGGTTTTAGTGCTCAAGCCTACCAGGAAAAACTGAGAAACCATCCCAATCAACTGGCACAGCAACTCACTAAGCCCTCATATAAAAAGCGACTGAAAAGAAAAGATGTCTTACTACAAAATAACTGAATAGCAGATAGATAACACATCATGGAACTCATCAGAAAATGATGCACAGAAATGGAGGAAAGGTCGCTGGACCAGTTCTTTTACAAGCCCATCTATCCACACCAAACCTGCTCATAGTCTGAAGACTGATCGCAGAAAAACACAGAAAAACTATATTTCTTCTGAACTGAAATCACATACCGCGTTATATTGTCAGGTGAGCAGAATAAATGTAACATGATCCCAACTTTACTTTGTAATTTTTTTATTAAGAGAATTGGGCTGTGTTTTTTTTACCATCAATTTGAAAATGGTAGACCAATTCAAGAAGCTCATTTCTTAAATAATTTTTTACATTAATTTCCAAGATAAGACGTAATAAGACGGCTTCTGGCCGATTGACCCGTCCGTACATAGGTATCTTATGAAAACAATTGATTATTTAAATCCGCCAGTCCATCCTCGCAGATCTAAACAAAACCCTGAAAGGGAGAGTTGAGGGAAATCAATCAATTACGTCTTCATTTCGAGAGAGGTTCATTTACGAGGAGATGCGGAAAGCAAGTGGGTTTAGGTACTTATTTAAATGAAGACGAAGCTGGTTATAGATCTTGATGAAATTTTTGTTGAGTTTTGATATCTGTGTCCTAGATTTAAGATACTAAAACGAAATTAAATAGGTTAGTAGGCACATTACTTACATAGTCACACGCTTTTTTCCACGAAAGGGTAGGCAGAGACAATGGGCCTTTTCACCGTGGGTTGCACCATCGTGGGAATATAATTTGTTGAATAATATTCAACTCGATGTAAAGACATTAAAGTCATCCTCCATCACCAACTCGCTTATTATTTTAGTAGTTAATATTACTTAGTAGTTGCTTAGTTTAATACTATTACCTACATTTTAAGTTTAGGTACTTTGTGCCTGTGGTTGCAGGTCTTCTTGTTTCTTTAAGTTTAGGTACTTTGTGCCTGTGGTTGCAGGTCTTCTTGTTTCTTTAAGTTTAGGTACATTGTGCCTGTGGTTGCAGGTCTTCTTGTTTCTTTAAGTTTAGGTACTTTGTGCCTGTGGTTGCAGGTCTTCTTGTTTCTTTAAGTTTAGGTACATTGTGCCTGTGGTTGCAGGTCTTCTTGTTTCTTTAAGTTTAGGTACTTTGTGCCTGTGGTTGCAGGTCTTCTTGTTTCTTTAAGTTTAGGAACATTGTGCCTGTGGTTGCAGGTCTTCTTGTTTCTTTAAGTTTAGGTACTTTGTGCCTGTGGGTGCAGGTCTTCTTGTTTCTTTAAGTTTAGGTACTTTGTGCCTGTGGTTGCAGGTCTTCTTGTTTCTTTAAGTTTAGGTACATTGTGCCTGTGGTTGCAGGTCTTCTTGTTTCTTTAAGTTTAGGTACTTTGTGCCTGTGGTTGCAGGTCTTCTTGTTTCTTTAAGTTTAGGTACATTGTGCCTGTGGTTGCAGGTCTTCTTGTTTCTTTAAGTTTAGGTACTTTGTGCCTGTGGTTGCAGGTCTTCTTGTTTCTTTAAGTTTAGGTACTTTGTGCCTGTGGGTGCAGGTCTTCTTGTTTCTTTAAGTTTAGGTACATTGTGCCTGTGGTTGCAGGTCTTCTTGTTTCTTTAAGTTTAGGTACTTTGTGCCTGTGGTTGCAGGTCTTCTTGTTTCTTTAAGTTTAGGTACATTGTGCCTGTGGTTGCAGGTCTTCTTGTTTCTTTAAGTTTAGGTACATTGTGCCTGTGGTTGCAGGTCTTCTTGTTTCTTTAAGTTTAGGTACATTGTGCCTGTGGTTGCAGGTCTTCTTGTTTCTTTAAGTTTAGGTACATTGTGCCTGTGGTTGCAGGTCTTCTTGTTTCTTTAAGTTTAGGTACATTGTGCCTGTGGTTGCAGGTCTTCTTGTTTCTTCTTATTGTTGTTGTTTTGTATCTTCTTGTTTTTATTTTACATTCATTAGTTTTGTACTTAATATCATCTGGGGGCTTAGTACGAGTTGGATACTTTTCGAAACCATATGAAGTTTAATTTCCTTCCATACATTTACTTGCAGCGCCCCTAGCGGAAACGAGGAGAAAACTAAGGGTCATGTATTGAAGGAAATGAAACTCCAGTTTCGAGTACTATTGAATTCTCGTGCTAAGCCCCAGTTTAGTTCCCATTAGTTCTCTCAGAAATAGCTTGCTCGATATGGTTACTTATTTTACAAAATGTTGCAACCAAGATAGGAACTGTAATTTTGTTAGCTCATCAACGCAATAGAACTATCGAAAAGCAGTGCTGCTTCATTATATTAAAGCGTGTGGAACAGGAAAGATGGATAGGTTTCGTTGGAATCGAAGTAAAGTAAGTTTTTTGTGAAAAAAATATTTTTCAATACAAGCTTTTACAAAATTAGTTATCGTAACCGTGTGCTGATCAAAATGAGCCTAAACACGGTCAGTCTTCTATTATCCCTCGAGGAGTTCCGTTGTCCACCTTCCGTCTCCATCATCAGATCAGCTCTCTGTTACCATAACATTGCATTGTCATAGGAACTTGAGAAGTAAGCTAAATTTCAGCTCAATCGGTTGAGGATAACTGCTTTAAAATTCAGTTGCAAGATTCCACCCGAACATATATTGCAAGAACATCTACTCGCAAAGACTTTAGTTAGTTCTCCCGTGATCATGGCGCATGCAACTGAGCTGAAATATCTGGAACAACCAAAACCAAAACTCGAAAATCATCCCGTTTCTAGTGAAAATTATCCTCTGTCCTCGAATTTAGATTTTTATAAGTTTATAAGGCGATTCAAAATAATGCTTGTGATTTCTATGAATAAAATACTTTTGAATTTGAATATAACTCCTCTGTATGTTATCTAAGGGAGTAGCACTACGCTGAGCCTCTTTGGTTGAGTTATTACAGTCTCTTACCGCTCGTCTGAAATATAAAATCGGGATAAATTGTACACCGCACAGACAGGGACTAATCAACACAATTTATATCAGCTAGGCATCGACCTACAAATAAAGGTAGATTAATGCAGCTAGGTTTTATTTTTGTTGTGATTTTGTTTGTTATTTGTTACTCTTTCCTTTCTTCTGTCTGTATTTGTTTGTAAGTATTATATCATTGTATTAAGAGGCAGACAGCAGCTAAATTCTGTCACTATCTAACTCAGTAAAGTTCAGGTAAGATAGAAAGTGACAGCTCGCGCTACGAAAATTGAACTAAATTCACGAAAAACGGTATTTAAACAAATATTTGCAGCGTAATCGAAAATATAAATCGACCATGCCCTTTTAAATAATATTATTTGTCACTAATCAGTGCACGCCGATAGATAATAGAGATATTTACGTTATACGCGCATTGTCGAGGTAAGTCCACGATTTTTTTATCGAGAAATGTTATTGAAATCGTGTTCTGGGCTCGATCATGCCCTTGGAAGTATGATGAAGATTAACAATTTTTGTTGTTGTCATAAACTGTGTAGATTTTGCTAAAAATACGTTTAAAAAAGCCTATTTGACTCTTGACAGTCTCATAAATCGTCATGGTGTGTTTTGCCTAAGACTAGTTCCCATCTCCTCCCGTGGATGTAGTAAAAGCCAACTAACTTTTACCCGGACTTGGATAAGAATTTGTCCTGGCTGCTAGCTAGCAATGTTTTATTACTGGAAGAAAGCGTTAGCCGAGTGTCGTGGGAAGCAATGGCAGCGATGAGCTCAGCCCTTTTCATGTCTGTATATATGGTAAAACCCACAGCGAAAATAGGCCTACTTAGACCATGCTTACCCTTTAGGGAAAAGCGTTTGTTTATTATGTATGTATGTTTTTTCCCTTCTTAAAGTTTAACAGTTTTACAAAATTGAACATAATAACGTAAGGTACTTAAGAATTAGTCTGTGGAAGGTGGAGTCAAGTCACGTCAGCTCATAGCCAAGGACTAAACGCCAGACGTTTTTATTGATCTTTCGAATGAATGTCGTTAGGTACTTACCTACATACCTACTGTGGCTGGAAGAATGTAGGTGGCTGTGTGTAGGGTTATACTGTGAAAGGCTATAAATTAATTGTACATATAATACGAAAAATACGTATCTAGTTGAAAGCGCCTTTGAAAGTATTCTAACAGTATTCAACCACAATTTGATTTATTGCTTGAGGTGGGGTATATCGCAAAATTACCAATCTTAGATTATATTTTTAACTAACTAAATCATGTAAAATATTCAAATTAAAAATATGCATGGATACTACATTATAATACCCAGGGATCACCCAGGAGAAACACGATAGGGCAACATTTTCTCGATAAAAAAAAACACCAAGTTACCTCTAACTTTTGGCTAGATTCGATTGTTTGTCAATATGGTACAGATTATTGGGTCAATTTTTTATAAATAATATTATTACAATAAAACGGAGGGATCACCCACGGGGTTTTTGAAAATTATCTATATTTCACGAGATATTCAATAAAAACCGCGTTTTCGAGCGGCACGTGGCGTTTTTTTTTTGTATGAAGATTTCTGCCTGGTTTTGGCACAGTCTTAAGTATTTAAAACTGTCACCCGAACCATAATGAAGAGTCGATTGACACCTAATTTATCAAAGTCGGACGAGTAGTTTTGGCACTACGATGGATCGTACGTACAAGCATTTACATAGACTGCTAAAAACATAAACCTTTAATTTGCCTTTGCCGTGGTCGGGTAAAAACATAATTTCCAACTCAATCAATGACTCTCCTTTGTAACACGAAAAGGTTGCCAGCGAATCGAAACTTGGAAGTTGTCAAAGAGAAGATTATCGCGATCTAAGTTTCTGTCAGCAATAATTAGGTGGATTCAGTGGCGTGATTGGTTTCGTAACCTTGAGAAAGTTATCTTTCTCTGAAGGCTATTTTAGAGTTGTCTGTTTTGATTAAGAAAGTGATATTTACGGGTAACTTCGTGACCAACCCAGGAACCTCCTGCAGTCCCCTTAAACATTTATTTTATTCTGTTTACCTATTTGTTGTTTTAGCGGCAACAGAAATACATCATCTTGTGAATATTTTAACTAACTATCACGGTTATTAAAAAAAAAAAAAAAAACTGTTTTTAATTTATTTATGGGCAGGTATTTTTTAGCCATATGATATGTTAAGTCGTGAAGGTCGTTTCTAGTGCGGATCCTCTACTACTTACTAGGTGGACGTGACCTATGTGATAATGCACTGTTCATAGGCAGAGGGTACCGCTTAACATCAGATGGGACGTCTGCTTGATCCAACATCACAAGTTGTATAGAAAAAAAACTAAGTTATGGTAGTTTCTTGATTTAACCACAGATAAGGAACAAAAAATATTTTTTTATAAAAAAATATCCGTCTAGTTTCATTTACAAGAAACATGACTTCTATAGTTATTATTCCGCTTCGTAAAATTACGAAATAACATTTTTTTACCTGCTTCATGAATTTCTTTTAACCTACAGTTTATTAAAGGGGATTTGACTTTGTCAAGAGCCTCAAAGGATTTCAAGTCTATTAAAATTATGGGAATTCCGTTTTGTTTGATTATTCTGAGATGAAATTGTGGAATGTTTTGGCGTAGTTTAATTCGGTTAAGTAAAGATTAGTATTCTCAGAAGCCTTCCTACATATTTATTTTGAAATATGATTTCCAAGAAATGAATAATTGTTAAAAGTGCAGAGAAGCTTCTCTGTACCACAGAATAAATAATAGTACAAGTACTCAACAATGAAACCGTACTTAAGAAGGGGTATGCAGCAAAATTACCAATCTTAGATTTGGTTTTTAACTGACTAAATCAAGTAGGTACAATATTGAAATTATAAATATGCATGGATACTACATTATACTTCCGTGGTACGAGTATCACTGTACTAGAAACACGAAAAAACAATATTTTCTTGATAGAATAAAACCAACTTTTGCCTATATTCGATTGTTTATTAAAATGGAAAAAAAATGCGAAAAACTAGATGAATAAAATCAATACAACAAAGCCGAGGGTTCACTTTAGGGGTTTTGTAATTTTATCTATATTTTACGAGATATTCAATAAAAACTGCTTTTTCGTGCGGCGCGAGGTTTTTTTTGTATGAAGATTTCTGCCTGGGGTTGGGGCAAGTCCTGAAACTCCTAGAGCTGATAATGATTATGAACTTACCAATATCCATAGTAGCAACAGCGTCCTTGATGAGATGGTAGGTATCCCCGTTGATCCTCAAGAAGTCGACACAGCCCAGGAGTCCATCAGAGAGGCCTAGCTTGGACTGGAGGCCTGTGGTGTTGCCAGCACCGCCCACCCAGACGGGCTCTCGGAAGGTCATCCGGGAGAACAGGCCCTGCGGGGAATGAAAACTGATTTAGTTCCTTAAATTATCGGTGAATAGAAATCGTCACAATGATACGAATGTGACACAAGCTTCGATCATGAATACAACTAGATGTTAGGTTGGCGGCAAAAAATACTGTTACAGCTCACTTGAAAAGTGAGCTCTTATTTTTTTATTAGTATTTGTGAGAATTTAATTTGTAGCTTTTTAAGGTTGATTTCACACTAAATGTTGTTCAACCTATATCATTTCATTTCTAAGTGACAGGAGGTTTTTTTTTTTAACATTGATAGACCTTTGTTTGACAACGATCAAACAAATTAAATTTAATTAATTAAATTTAATTGAATTTATTACTTTGCTCGTTTTTTGTGACGAATTATCGTAAGTATAAGATAATATTTTGAAGATTTGCTACTTTATTGCTAGGTGTCATTGTTCTAATTAGGTTGAACTTAGAACTGTTTTAAAACTTTTGTTTCAGTTCTTAAGTAAACAAATATAGCTGTATAAGTATAGGTACACACGCGAACGGTATTTAGCTTTGATTTTGTACGTGACATGAAATCTAGTTGTATTTTTGATCGAAGGACAAGCAATACGCAAAATACAAGTCAAGTCAAGTCTACGCTAATTACATAGCATACGTTTCTATAAACGACGGGACATCAAAGTTTTTGTTGAAAGATATCTTATCAGATTCATTCTTGTAAGATTCGTTGGTATAAGATTTGTCCTGGCTGGTAGCTTGTTTAAGGAATGTGTTATTACTGGATGGTGTAACCCACTGTGAAAAGAGGCCCATTGAGGCTCTGCCGACTGCTTCGGGGGAAAAGGCGTGTGTCCATGTATGTACTGGTGATACTGAGCTGATCTGATGATGGAGACGGAAGGTGGAAAACGGAAATCCTCTATAATTATTAGTAGCCTGGCAGTATTTGGGCCCGTTTTGATCAGCTCATGGTTCCGATCATTAATTTCATAAAAGCTTGTTTTGAACAAGATATACATACATCATACATATTTTGTTAAAAGCAAGCTTTTATGAATAGCCTTAAATACAAATTGTACTAATACAATCTAATCCCTTACCAAATTTCATGAAGATCGGATTAACGGTACGGAAGTTTTCATGGGACAAACATACATACAAACGCCGATTTTTGCAAGTTGACTCAGATAACTCGTTTCGGTCGTTCAATAAAAAATACTTAGTGAGTAATCCTACGCTATGTGTTCCCCCATACGCATTTGGGCAGTATATTATAGTTGTCAAGTGAATATTTTTCTATTATATCAAGGTGCTACAAATAAGACCTCACAGGATAAACTTTGCGCAAAATGAGAGGCACAAATTAAGGGACGGCATTCCGGCAATTCTTCTGGGGCATTACCTCTACGGGGGAACTTTGAGCCGAGCCACAGATAAACTACGAGTTACTATTGAATGCTACCATAGACCTAATCGGGTACAAAACCAAAACAGAGGATCCAAGCAGATTACATAGACCATTCAGATTATTTTGTAAGCCAGCTTAGATAGATTTTAAAATGGAGTTAAAAGGAGTTATCTTCTGGGGAATTTGTTAAGCCGTTTTCTAAATGACGATGGTCTATCTATCTTTGGAATTGCAAATGAAAACCAAATCGCTCCCTAGACATGCCATGGAAAGTTTCTCATAATTTTAAATTTCCGTTTTATTAATTTAGGGTCGAATTACCGGAAATTAATAACTAATTATAAAATCTTCCATCAGAGGTTTTCCCGTTTGGTAGGACATGTACCGTTTCAAGAAAAATTATAATAAATACTTTCAGGGTAGGCAGCGCATCGACAATACCCCCGGTGTTGCCGGTGTCTATAAGCGACGGTGACCACTTTACATCAGGTGGGCGCAGGTGGTCAGATGAAAAATGCAAGTTAAATTAAATAACCAGTAGAGCTATCTTTAGATAACTCAACGAAAATGAAAAGTTATTCATATTGATCTAACGACTGATTCAGGAAAGACGGTAGTGTATTCCACTCCTTAACAGTTCGCATTATAAAGGTAGAACTGAAACGTTTAGTACGAATAGAGGACATACTAATGAGTTAAGGAAGGTACCGAGCTGTGCGCCTGCTCGTCCTATGATGAAAAGGAGATGGTGGGATCAGATCGTGAAGCTCCTGGGAGCATTCCCCCAAATATAACCTATAGATGATCGAAAGGCATGCGACTTTACGGCGGTGCTCGAGACTCTGGATCTTAGTCTCCGCCATATGTTGCTCACCTATAAGCCTGAAAGCTCTGTGGCTTTACCTACACCCACAGTTTAGGGGACTGTGGCACACCCAACCCTTCAGCTCGTAATGAGTCAGCCATGATACTACACAGATTACATAGATTACAATAGAAACTGTTGAAATTGTTGAACCTATTTTGTTCACACCTCGCTTGAAAATATATTTAGATTAGATGATTGATTGTTTGCGTCACTGGATTTTTTACCTAGGTAAGTAATGAGGAGTTTACCTATTGTAATTTTAGCATTATTTGTCTCTCGCTAGATGGTGTTGGTGACAGTTTTGGTAGCAGTAAATATTTCAAAATACGTAACTATCACAAAGATATTAATCTGTATCTATACAAATATTACAGAGGAAAGATTTGGTTGATTGATTGTTTGTTTGCACTGAATAGGCTCCGAAACTACAGAACTGATTTTAAAAATTATTTGACTGTTGGGTAGCTACGCTTTTCCCGGGCGACATAGGCCATATTAAATTTTCAAAAAAATTAGGGTTCCTTACTAAACTCCAATAATGTAACCCAAGATGTAAAAAAAATTAACATAGTTGGAATAACTTTAGCAGGTTTTTGTATCTGGTTAGGGGTTGGGATCCAGATACTACCCGTGTGAAGTCGGGGCGAGTTTCTAGTTATTACATAATTTTACAGGATTATGTAATTTTTTAAACTATTTACGTTGGTTGAACGAAGTTCTCCATTGCCATGATACTATTTAAAAGTAGGTAAATACCAATATTTACGCGAGCGCCATCTCTTGACGATGAAAGAACTAAACTGACAATGAGTCTTGGAAAACTCCTCATTCTTCTGTTATATTTGCGGTGTGGGGCCTATTATGAACTCTTATTCCCAGACAGTTTACGGCGTAAATTGAACTGCCTTGTAATTTCGTATTATGGACGCACAATACCAGCCAGTCAGCGGTCACGTGACACTTGAACCGTTTTCTGCATGGATCTTGGCTGGCTATTCCGTATTACGAGCTTACATTTGACATAAGTTATCTTGCTTTAACTGTCAAAAAGTGACAACGAAAACCATTCAATGCCGGTGCAGCGGAATAGCTTTTATTGAATTGTTTTCCAAAAAACTTGCAAAATATCACGATGTGTGATGATTATGAAGTGTTTGAGTTCCTAGAAAGTGAAGCTTCGCATGAAAATAAAAAAAGAGTTCAAAGAAGGCAACTTTATGATCAAGCTGCATCATGTTCGATATGGATGATGCTTGGATGATGACTAATTCATCAAACGGTCATCGATTATCGTCTAACTATGGAGTTGGTTCATAACCTATGTGATGAATTTAGGCCTTATATGGCGGGGCCTACAGAATCCACGGATTTGTCAGTCGAAACTTAGATTATCTATTATTTTACTAATATATCATCATCATAATATTGTTTGAATTGGCGATTTGTCATGATGTGGGTAATAATATGCGCAATTTTATTTTTAGGTTTTAGTTGCATTATCATTACTTATCTAAATAATATGGTTTAATATATTAATTCCAATTTGTAAACACATCGTCATGATAAAGGTAGTATGCACAAACATTGCACAAACACTAACGAAACTAAAAAAAAAGTTTTGGTTTGATATTATTACTCCCTCAACAAAACAATCAAATGTACCGCGGAATTATTAGACTGAATTTCGTTCGGAAACATGAATTCGCGCTACATTTGTGACCTTTTGTAACGCTAAATATCAACGAAAAATAGAATATAAATTAGAAATATATTAAAAAACGTTTTACATGATTCTAAAATAATAAATAATATTATTTGTATCGTTATTTTGTCAAAAACATGTAACAAAAAGAACCGGTCACTTTCCGGAAACAAACCAATAACATTTCCGAACGATCGTCAGGGAAACTGCACACCAGTCATAGACAATTTATACCTCCATAATCCAGCCAGAAGTTGGTTTGATTATTCTATGTCATAATACGAAACATAACAAGCCAGTTTAAGGCCGTAAAATGAATTGCCTAGAACTTGCCTGGTTTTAGATAAGTTCATAATACGACCCGGATGAGACTTGGTATATCGGTTATACGACTTTATAGTTTTAGTAAAACGGTGGCCGTTTTACTAAAACTTTCTTCCACTCTTCTCTTGCTCATAGCTTTTATTTCGTCTTCCCATCTTTTGAATTGACTCCCGCGTTTCCTTTCCCTGTTTCTTTTAATGTTTTTGCTCCAATTCTCCGTTCCGCGCAGTGTGTCGGTCCATCTCCATTTGTGTTTTGTGTTTAACCTACTTTAAACAAGGGTAAATATTTTAACGTTAGAACTTTACTTTTATCACCTTGGTTGAAAACTTCCGAAACACAATTAATGGAATTCCATATTTTTGTAAAGGGATAAAGTCTCAAATAAAGGGGTCGATTGCTCGATACCCAAAGTTTGTAATGTATGCAGATATTTGTAATCGCTGGAATGTTCTACATACGAAGCATTCCCTAGAAAGTTTCCCTTCCCCGCGAAATCCTCCAATAAGGTATGAGCGATACTCGAAGATCAATAAATTGTTCCAGTTCAAACAATTTAAGGACCGAGGTATTCCCGGTTTACCAATAAAATAGCATCATTATCATCAACACAGGTTTTGGTAAATTACGTCGAGTCTTTTCATCCCCTATACAAGCCCTATACCACAATGCCTGAAGACGAGAGTCTTCAATCAGTGCGTCCTCTACCCGTAATGACCTACGGTGCAGAGACATGGACACTCACGGTGCGCCTGGTCCATCAGTTCAAGGTCGCTCAGCGTGCTATAGAACGAGCTATGCTTGGAGTTTCTCTGAGGGATAAAATCCGCAACGAAGTTATCCGACAGATAACTAAGGTCATCGACACAGCTCAGAGAATTAGCAAGCTGAAGTGGCAATGGGCTTGATATGCCGAAGAACCGACAACCGCTGGGGTAAACGTGTTCTAGAGTGGAGACCACGTCTTGCTAAACGTAGTGTGGGGCGCCCCCTGGCTAGGTGGAGCGACGATCTGCGTAAGGCGGCTGGTAGAAAGTGGATGGGAAGAGTTGGAAATCGGTCTAAATGGCGCGCATTGGGAGAGGCCTATGTCCAGCAGTGGACTGATACAGACTGATCATGATGATCATCAACACTCTGTATAGGTACGTCCACTGCTTTTTTTTTCTTTTTTTTCGGAAGGATCTATATGCAGTTGACCTCCTGGTTCCATGACTTCTTTACCGGGCTTTTGGTGAGCGCAGATGGCGCTCAACCTGTAAAGTTAGGTTGGGGCAACGAGCACAAGGGCCCACTTACGTACGAACCTCTGCTTGAGCTGTTGCCAGGTTGGGAGGATCGGACAGAACGCTCCGGAACATGCTTGTACCGGTTTAGGCGAAGGTACAGAAGGTACTAAGAAGGTTTTTTTTTTTTTTTTTTTATACTACTGAATGACGTAACAAGCAGATGGCCCACCTGATGTTAAGCGGTAACCTCTGGTTCTTCGACCTCGCCGGCGAGGTTGGTGCAAAGGTGGAGTGCTTTCTCTGTCTTGACTGGATGACGTCACTACCGCATTAGCGGCAGTGATAGGGTCATCGGGATCACCAAGAACGTGTCTTGGTGTACGGAGGGACTGGTCAGAGGGAGGCTCTGTTGGGTAGTCGGGGATGGAGGACATCAGAGGGTTCGTATGGTTTGCAGCCAAATCATAATGCCGCTGGGAAGCGTGCTTCATGAATAGGGCAATCGACTCGAGATCTAGATCGCGGTGGAGATCTACGTTACGTACGTACCAAGGCGAGCCAGTGGCCTTTCGCAAGAATCGGTTTTGGACAACTTGAAGCTTTTGGACATTTTTGGAATGAGCAAACACCACTGAGGCGTGAGGCGTATGTCATGATGGGACGTATGCAAGTTATGTAAAGTGTCACCTTATTTCTAAGGGACATTTTGCTCTTCTTGCATACAAGGGACTTGAGGCGACTGAGAATGAATTTAGCGTGGTTGCTAACCTTCTTGATGTGAGGGAGAAAGGACAAACGACTATCAAGGATCACTCCCAAGTAACGGGCTGACTTAACCCAGGGAATGGGTTTGTCAAACGTCCACTGCTGGACGAGGCCTCGCCATTTATATCAGGATTGATCAGGTAGACTAATATGCCCATCACCTGGAGTAATCTTTTAGTACGGCTTGTACATATCCACGGGAAGATACGGAGGATGGCTATTATTAGGCACGACACCACAGCTTTTCTTTATTCATTACTAGTAACACCCCGCTTTATTACCCGCATAGGTCTCGATCCCGTGAGAATTTCGGTATAAAAATATGCCTGTGTGTTATTCCGGGAGTCTAGCTATCTCCATTCCAGTTTTTATCTAAATCCGTCAAGCCGTTTCAGCGTGAAGAAGTAACAAACACACGCACACACTCAGGCACTCAAAAACTTTAGCATTTATAATATTAGTAGGATTTTATTCACTCTAAAACACTTTGTGAGTACTTTTTTTGAATCTGTGATTTTTAATGAACGTAGCCTGGAAAGTCCCTCTTTAATGATTATAATAATAATTCCCTGCTAAGAAAATCGTGCTTTATTTTAAGAACGGGTGATAATTACGGAGTCCAATTGGAAAAAGTTATATCAGCTCACAATTAAACTTTCAACAACTCTTAACTTTGCCTGGTTTTGTCGTTTAATTTTTTCACAATTTTCACACGAAAGTTATTTTTGCTTTGAAAGTTCTTTACTTTTGATTGAGATTTTCACTTTTATTGCTCTTGGGACCACATTTTTTGAAGTTTTCTTCTTAGTAACCTGAAAGTTTGTTAAATTTTGTTATTATACAATTGTAGTGGAGTTATATCGACCAAGTTGTTTTTTAGCAGCTTTATAACTAACTTTTATTGTAACTTGCTTCGTTCGTGCGCATGTCTTCCTTTGTGTGTATAGCTTTCCGGGCTTCGGTCATATGTATGGCTTTCTGGGCTTCGTTTATATGTACGGCTTTTTGGGCTTCGTTCATATGTACGGCTTTTTGGGCTTCGTTCATATGTATGGCTTTCTGGGCTTCGTTTATATGTACGGCTTTTTGGGCTTCGTTCATATGTATGGCTTTCTGGGCTTCGTTTATATGTACGGCTTTTTGGGCTTCGTTTATATGTACGGCTTTTTGGGCTTCGTTCATATGTATGGCTTTCTGGGCTTCGTTTATATGTACGGCTTTTTGGGCTTCGTTCATATGTATGGCTTTCTGGGCTTCGTTTATATGTACGGCTTTTTGGGCTTCGTTCATATGTATGGCTTTCTGGGCTTCGTTTATATGTACGGCTTTTTGGGCTTCGTTCATATGTATGGCTTTCTGGGCTTCGTTTATATGTACGGCTTTTTGGGCTTCGTTCATATGTATGGCTTTTTGGGCTTCGTTCATATGTATGGCTTTTTGGGCTTCGTTTATATGTACGGCTTTTTGGGCTTCGTTCATATGTATGGCTTTTTGGGCTTCGTTCATATGTATGGCTTTTCGGGCTTTGTTCATATGTATGGCTTTCTAGGCTTCGTTCATATGTATGGCTTTCCAGGCTTCGTTCATATGTAGGGCTTTCCAGGCTTCGTTCATATGTATAGCTTTCCAGGCTTCGTTCATATGTATGACTTTCCAGGCTTCGTTAGTATTTCTGACTTTGCGGGCTTCGTTCATATGTATGGCTTTTTGGGCTTCGTTAACATGTATGGCTTTTATGGCTTCGTTTATATGTTTGGCTTTTCGGGTTTCGTTCAAATGTATGGCTTTTTGGGCTTCGTTTATATGTATGGCTTTCCGAGCTTCGTTTTATATGTATGGCTTTTTGGGCTTTGTTTGTATGTATGGCTTTTATGGGCTTCGTTTATATGTATAGCTTTTCGGGATTCGTTCGTATGTCTGTCTTGAATCAAAAAACTAAAAAAAATATTTTAGATTTGTCCTTACAGCGCGGTCGCTAAGGTAAAGCTAAAGTTATCCAAAGATGAAAATCTATTTGATCTTGGTACCAACCTTGAAGATATCCGAGGATAGAGTTACGAAACTCGCGTTCTACTTCAGCAATAAAGACAGAAAACTAAACGAAAGTAGAACAAACTGCCCTGAAACAACACGTCGGCAGAATAAATTATAGCTCGTTTGTTCATAGTGTAACTGGTTATTTTTTGGTTACCCTGCTCCACCCTGGTCGATGACCATTTTCAGACGGTGGCCATGAATAGGCCCTTTCATTAGTTTAATAAAATGTTAAAGACGGAAGCCGTGGTGTGTCCAGCCTTAGAATAGACCCACTGTCTCTTCCCGTGGATGTCATATAAAGAAAACTAAACACTTTTTAAAGCTTTTATTTAACTTGCAATGTATGTGTCCGTGAAATCTTTTATTTAATTTATTTATTTATTATGGTGACAGCGAGCTGATTTGATGGTGGACAACGGAACTCCTGGACAGTTAATAGTAGACTCGCTGTGTTTGGGCTCATTTTGATTAGCTCACGGTTCTGCTTACTAATTTCAACATCAACATCACCAGTCAGACGTACATTTAATAAAAGCTGATGATGTGGTGATAATGATGATGTCAGGTTACCTCGAACCGCTCTCTCACTCATTTTCCGTTGCGCAATCCCATCGATTTCCGGACTCTGATATGGTGTTTCAATCACTAAGCCTCACTGGCTCTAATGAGGAATTTAGTATAGCCTACCACAAGACCGCAAGGAGCTATGTCTGATGATGAAAGCTTACCTAAGACTGACAGGACTTGTTTACCGTCATCGAGCACAGAACTCTCGATGTTTGCCGTTGTTAAATCTCAACTACGCGTCCCAGCTATTTATATATACCTACACTGGTATGGTGATCCAATGATGAAGCCTCACAGGCTCTGATGAGGAATTTAGTAGAGCCTACCACTGGACCGTAGAAAGCTATTCCTGATGCAAAAATGTTACATAAGACTAGTCCGCTGGCTTCGCACTCGTATTTGCCTTTGCTTAATCTCAACCACACGTCCCAGCGATGCCTTAAAAGTGTTCCAATGTACGAGCTTCTCTGGGGAGAAACTTGGGACAGCCTACTGTTGCTGGATCGTAGGAAGCTATGTCTGATAATGGAATCTTACCTTAGACCTTCCCCGCACCCGTTTCCCGTTATTCAGCCTCAACCACGCGTCCCATCGATGTCTGTACACTGATATGGTGTTCCAATGGCCAAGTCTGACTGGTTCTGGTGAGCGGAGGATGCCAGCACCGCTTCCACAGTCGAACCTGTGAATAAGAAGATTATTATCAGGTTGCCTGGTAGAGATTTAACTTAGCAATAATGCTATCTATTGTAAAATTACAATATACCTAAACAAAATAACAATTACAGTAGAGCCTCGATAATCCGTACCCTGGCTAATCCGTACTCTGGCTAATATCTGATGGCTAAAGTCTGAAAATGACTTTGATTCCAATGAATAACACCATTTAATTTGAAGAACTGGTTAGGTTCTCTGGTCTAGGTCAACTATTTGCCAGCGTTCAACAGGTTCTTAGCAGGTTCGTTTGAGTGGTTTTTGAGTCTTTCTTTGTATTTTATGCAGTACTTGCATGCTAACTTCCTCTTTAACGGTCAGCATTTCCAGGTGTTCATGTATTTCCATGTTCCTCACAAACTAGTGTGCGCTTGAGACAGTGCTGAGGGCAATGTTTTGAAATCTTTGGAGGTTTCGATAATCAGGTTGCTAGCTGAGCCCCAAAGTTCTATTCCGTAGGTCCAGAACGGCTTTATGATTGCCTTGTAGACAAGCAGTTTAGCAGTTTAGCAGCCAAGATATAGGTTGCAAAGTTTGCCAATCCTTTCCTCCCTTCGCTTTTTTCACCCACGACTCTCCTTCTGTCTTGTCTGTCTTGCTCCCGTTGGATGTCTTCCCACAGGGCAAATATGGGTAAATTCAAAAGATATATCAATAGGTCTCTTCGTGGTAGGCAGCGCGTTTGCAATACCGTGGGTGTTACAGATGTCCAAAGGCGGCGCGGCGGCGGTGACTGCTCTACATCAGGCGGGTCGTCTGCTTGTTTGTCACCTTATAATATTTAAAAAAACCGACCATGTGCAAATCGGACACGCGCACGAGGGGTTCCGTACCATTATCTATAAAAACGGCAAAAAAAAACACGATTGTTGTATGGGAGCCCCCTTAAATATTGATTTTATTCTGTTTTTTTTATTTTTTTTGTTATAACGGCAACAGGAGTACATCATTTGTGAACACTGTCTAACTATCACGGTTCATGAGATACAGCCTGGTGACAGACGGACAGACAGACAGACGGACGGACAGCGGAGTCTTAGTAATAGGGCCCCGTTTTACCCTTTGGGTACGGCACCCTAAAAACTGTCCCACCCTGCCATTTTCCCAGTGATCTTCCTCTCTTCCTCTTGGCATTTATATTCTTCATAATTTTGTTCAGCTGATTCTTCCTGATATATAAATACTCTCAAGTACATTTGAATAATTCGCCCATGAGCTCAATCATTAACTGACCATTTACAATTGAAATCCAGAGTGAATATCTGTCAGCGATTTTAATTAATCATTCCCTAACAGCCATGCCTACAGTCCCATTAAATCCCGGCATTAGCAGCTAATGAACCGATGTTTGTACACACAGACAGTATGTATTACGGTAGGCTATAGTGTATTGGATTCATACTGATCCTAGGCTAACAATCGTAAATCTTGGTTTGTATCCAAACTAGTATCCACCCGCGGCTTTGCTCGCATTTTACCAGGATAAAAAGCAGCCTATGCTCAATCCAGGTCATAATCTATCTGTGTACCAAAATCCAAATCGGTTCAGCCGTTTCGGCGAAACATCTTAACTTTGATGTTTATAATACTAGTGGTTCGACCCGAACTGAGACCTCGCGAATACACGTGATTTAGGTACCTAGGTTACCTTATTTCTTTCGATAAAATATCTATGTACGTGAGTACATCCACTTAAAATTAACGTACTTGTCGGTTTGAAAAGTCAGACCTACAACGTTGTTCAAATTCCTAGAAACGGGAGGTCAGCAATGGATGTTGTATACTGGTTATTATTTTATAGGGTAGAAGTTTCAAAATTCTTCAATTTTAGACTTTTCCCAGTATTTGTGTCATAAAAGCTACAAACATACCAAATTTTAGCATTGTAGGATTAGTGGAAGTACCCTAGAGGTTTTGGTTTTTTACATTTTCGATTTACCCTAATATCTCAAAAACTGCATAAGTAAAAAAAACTACAAAATAGCTTTGAAATTTTGAAGCGAGGAGCTTTCATATGCCACCCCATTTAATTTGATATTCTCCCTTTTAATTTTTTTACCCCCCTTTTGGACCCCAATATCTCAACAACCCCCCGAAAGATTTAGCTCATAACCTTACCATTCGACCAAAGTTTTATTTTACTTTGGTCGAAGACCTTACCAACAAATTGTACCACCACTATCTACCCCCAATCAAATTTCATAAAGATCGGTTTAACGGTTCGGAATTTATGCTCGGACAAACATACATACATACAAACGCCGATTCTTCCAAGTTGACTCAAAGAACTCGCTTCGCTCGTTCAATTAGTGGGATTCCTATACGTAACTTAAGAGTTCGTCCGGGGAAATTCACTCTATCAACTTGTCAAACGTTAGTCACCGAGTGACTTTCAACTAGGGAAAAGGGGGGCAAATATATTTAGGTATTAAGTAAGCCATGGTGTGTCTGGCCTGAGAATGGACTCCTTCGTGTCCTCCCATGGATGTAGTTAAAGCCTCAGAGATTACATCAAAGGGTGGGCAGCGTATCGTCACTTACCAACATCTACTATTACTTTTAATTCAAATTATTGTTAATAAAATAAGAAACATTGCACTCCCTAAAAGGGTAGATTACATTGAATCCAACATTATAATTGTAATATCTTCAAACATGTAATCCAGCAATAAACATATTGTGACTTTAACAAGTGAGACTGTGGTCAAAAAGGTCTATCAATGTTAAAAAATATCATTACTCTATATAATTAGCAGCACGCGTTTGTAATCATGTTTGAGAACACTCGTGCGACTCATTGTTACTCCATCAGGAACAGATGGTTTCGTGGGGTTATTATTGTTACCTTAGTTCGACGTGCCCATTCCTCAGTATCAGAGCCAGGTAGTCCCCTGAAAGGTCATCATGCTCCCCCGTCAGCAGAAGCACGCCGCGCGTTCGCTCCGGGCGCACTCGGACCCGCACGCGGACGCGCTTGTACGCGCCGCGCAACGCGCGCAGGGCCAGCCACGAAGCGCCAGAGAAGCGAGGGGTCGAAATACGAAGTGGATCTGTGAAGAAAGTACTCATGTTAGTTCATTGATCATTATGTTACCTTAACGCGGCACCGGCTGAGTCGACAACACTGCATGCAGCTGAGCAGACTATCAACCGACATCCTTTTTAAAATTCTTCGGACCATCAAGAGCACATTAGCATAGGAATTACTTTGGAGAATTATCTCCAAATCAATTTGAGGTCCTATATTTTCAGTATGTTCGTTGTGACCACAGGCAATTCCACACTTACAAATTATTTTTTCGTGCCTTTGTTAGATAGTAAATAACCAACATTTTGTCTTGTTTCAGATTTTAGCAGTTCTCGCTGTGGTGGCAGCCGATGTCAGCCATCTTGGATACCACTACAAGGTGCCCCAGACATCATACGGCGTTCCTTCCTACCAAGTAGGTGGAAGCAGTGGCCATTACTCAGGATATGGCAACTCCGGACATGGAGTCAACTACAAGGGCTCCGAAGGTCAATACTTGGGATCTTCCTTCAGCCACGGTGACCACAGCGGACCCAGCCAACTAACTGGGGATGCGCAACTGTCAGCCAGTACCCTCAACAGCGGTGTAGCCACTGGATTCGGAAGCGGCTCAGGCAGTAGCTTTGGAAGCGGCCTCGGCGTCGGTTACGCTAATGGTTATGGCAGTGGCTCCAACACTGGATACAGCAGTGGCCTGAGCAGCGGATTCAGCAGCGGATTGGGTGGTGGCTCCGGATTTAGCAACGGTCAATACTACCAAACCGTTGGTGGACCCAGCAGCATTGCTTAGCTTGGTATGGACATGTTATGAGGAGGGATGAAACACATGTAACTAAGAAAGTTATGAATATGAATGTTAGTGGATGGAAAGGAAGAGGAAGAACTAAGAAAAGATGGATGGATTGCGTGAGAGATGATATAAATGAGAAGGGAATTAATGATGAGGTGACGGTTGACAGGGGAGAGTGGAAGAAAAAGACGTACTGCGCCGACCACAAATAAATTGGGAAAAGGGCAAGACAATGAAGACACTATGTTAGCAGGCGGTCTACTTTTCAGATCGTCGCGCTTAAAATCATGATCGCGGCTTCTGTAATCTTCAAATGCCCAGACCTTCTGCTGTACCAGCCTTCTCCACTCCGGGCGCTTTTCTCCCATAGACTCCCAATGAGAGGGCTCAAAGTTGCATTTTTTCATATCTTTTCTGAACATCCTTGAATCTGAGGTTTCGGCTTCAATCTGAGATTGACCACCGGGTTTGCGTTTCCTTTTTTGGAGTTCAGAAAAGAAAATGCGCTTCGCCACTCTCTCGTCGGGCATCCTGGAGACATGGCCACACCATCGCAGTTGGCGCCGCATTAGATATGCCTCGATACCACACACGATGGCTCTTCGTAACACTTCGGTATTCCTTACGTAATCGGACCACTTAACGTCCATTATGTCCCGGAGGCATTTCAGATGAAACCTCTCCAATGTGCGAATATGTCTGCGATAAAATATGCATGTAGGTAGCAAAGAAAGAATGGGACCACTCAAAATAAAATGCTTTGGTCCCAATGGGCATCTACCTATTGTATAAGTCCGTGTTTTAGAAGTTATATGAGTTAATGATAGTTAATAATAATAATAGTTGCGACCATATTCAAAGCTTAAAAAGTCTCAAATGTTATAACGTCAAACAAAGGCTTAGTTGATCAAAAATGTGTTCAAATCTGCTAAGATTCTCTTTTGGCCTCGTCATACAATGTCGCTAACCGCTGTAAGCATTAAGCGCTTGAAGCGCGTTCGCTGTAAATGTTCTTATCATAATTAAGTGGCTTCATCTCGACGCCGGTGAAATTACTCGATTTCCTTCCTCGGTACTTGGGTCATAGAATAAGTTATACTTCCTAGTACCACAGAAAACCTAAAATTAATAGAAGTGAAACTCGATATGTTTTTTTGGATACGTGATATATGCTACGGATTTATGCTACATCGTGTACAAAGTGTTCGACAAGATCGGGTAGATAGATAGATAGATTAACAAGATGTAGTGCCATAACCCACATACGCGACATGTCGCGCGAACCAGATCCTCGCGCGATTTTTACACACGTTTTTGACACGCGACAAGACGCGGCGCGGTTCAGTCAGTTTCAAAATATCGGTCGAAAAGATCGCAAACTTGTTGTGTATTACCGCCGTTGCAAAAAAAAAACGGAACCGTAGATACTGGGTACATCCTCCATTTTTAGAACGTCCTGTAAAAGGTGCCTGCCGTGTGCTATACATTGTTTATTGGCCGCGAACGATCCGGGTGACGTGCACACCGCGCGCGACTCGCCGCACAAGTGAGTTTATTGCATATAAAACCCACGCAAAAAAAATATCACGCGCAGCATGCAGTCGCGCTCGTTTTCTTGTTCAAACTGGTGCCGCGCGTGACGGCGCGACTGAGCGGCAGTAGTGGGCTTTGCGCCAAGAGGTTTATAGAAAATTACACTGCGCGCGACAACACGCGACATGCAGCGCACAACGTGCCGTGCTAGTGGGTTATGGCTCTAAATAAAAATAAATAAATACAAATCTTAAATAAATAACATAAAATAACAGAAATGTACAATGGGTGCACATAGGTCACGCCCGCCTAGGACGCACCCTATGTGGCATTGCACTGCGCCCGTCACTCTGAGGCATAAAGTTCGAAAGTCTCATGTGCCTGTAATTTCACCTGCACCCATGCCCTTCAAAACGGATTTCAGTAATGCGAGCACTACTGCTGTGCGGCAGAAATAGGCATGGTGGTAGTACTTCACGGGACGAACTCTTTCACAAAAAAGCTCTACTACTACTACTACTGCGGAGCTACTACTAGCGTACTACTAAGTGTACGCTAGGGGCGCGCTCATGACTGTGTCTTCATACAAAATCCATGTTACACCCTATTACTAACACATGTACTAACATAATGGACTCTATTATCTGATAAATAAATGATTTGATTAACATCGTTACGTCATTTGACATAGACGTAACCAAAAGGTTACGTCTATGTCAAATGATGTCCTTAGGCCGCAGACAAAGTGACATTCTAAGCGAAGACGCTAGTAGAAAGGCCAAAAATGTATGAGATTGACATACGTAAGCTATTGACATGTCACGTGGACAATTGTATTGTATTACGAATGTAGAAATGGAGTCGCTTCAAAGCGAATGCCGTTTGGCTAGGCCGGCTCGTCCCTTGCATCCGTTGCATCAACACCTTTGGTCTGACTACCAAACTGAAACTACAGACGTTTAAAACGTCAGAAAAACTTTACAGAAGACCATCATTAGTCAATAGGTAGGTCTTTTGTAAGGTTTTTTGGTCAGCGTGAAATTTGCAAGCGAATTGCGCTTCTATACGTAAGTATTATTTTATTCCGCCCTTGTTTTAGTTGAGCACATTTATTTCGGGCAGTTTATTTACTCTTTGTACTTTACTTATACCTAATGGAATTTACTTTTCCTCTGTTATGGGTAAAATTAAAAACTTGCAGGTACGTTCAAAGATAATACAAAATTAATGTCATGCCTTTTTGCACAATATAGACTCAGAGCTAAATAATACCTGGCTGTTGTTTTGTGCATTTAAGGTGGTTGCTTTCGCTTGTGGCGCGTTTTTTTTTCGTTTTTTTTGCTCTTCGCATCTCATCAACACTTCTTCAGATAGCGCTAACTATGTTGCCCCTGAACACAGACCCTGAAGTGACGACCACGACAACACTGCCAAGAGTGTAACGACCAAGAAGAAGAGAGAGAGAGAACACAAACACACACCCACACACACACCGACCTACCTACACACACCCACACACACACTATTCAGCATTTAATGAATCGTTGTTGAAATACAACGTACCTAAATCCTCTCATTACACAAGGATTCCACTTCACCTGACACAATATCGCGACATCACTTATTCATAAGTAATCCTCGACGACAAATCTACGTCTCACTTGGTCTTGGCACCTTCTTGTATTTATGTCGCGGTCAGAGTGATGACTTGGGAAATATTAATAGTACCTGGTTATTATTAATAAGTACTAACTAACAAAGTGATACAAAAAAACGCGTCGAACCACTCGAAAAAGCGTTTTTTATTGAATATCTCGTAAAATATAGATAATTTTACAAAACCCCTACTGTAAACTCTCGGCTTTTTTATAGGTATTGATCTTATTTATCTAATTTTTAACCCATAATGTGGATTATGGAAATAGCAGACACTTTGTTTTTTTTCCTATCGAGAAAATATTGTCCTATCGTGTTACTGGTACAGTGATCCCTTTGAATTATAATGTAGTATCCATGAATATTTTTCATTTAAAAATTGTACTTTATTTAGCCTGTTTAAAATCAAATCTAAGATTAAGCATTTTGCGGCGTACCCCTCCTTGAGTACCGTATTTATTACTTTGACTGTAACATGAACACAAACATATGAAGAAGCACCTTGCAGATCAGACTAAAAGCCTACGCTACAAGAGTTTCAAGTGACTACGTTAGGTGGATAGATTCACTCTATTCTAGCTACAATGTAGACTCAAGAATATGTGAGTGATTTTATGATTTTATGCGTCTGTCTAAGAAATATAACGACATTGCTTCGATGACTTAATCATATTATGTTACCAATAGCAGAGTACCTACATAACATAACAACCAACAGTACTGAAAAAAAAAACTCAATATGTGTGACAACCTCTTGACCGATTTTGCTAATATTCGAAAATTCTTGTTCAGAGTATGTACCTAATATTTCTGTCAAATATTATCAGTCTCCGCGCGTAAATGGCAACGCAGTAAACTTCCCCTTTTTTAGGGGATACACCTCTCTGATCAAAAATCACCGTCGGTCAAAAAAAACTATGAAATCTTAGAAACCACAACATCAAGTTTCGTCAAGATAAAAAAAAGTCGCAGTTTCGATCTTTTATAGGTTACATTTCGGGGAATGCTCTTAGGAACTTCACGATCTTATCCCACCATCTCCTTTTCATCATAGGACGAGCAGACGCACGGCTCGGTACTATCCTTATAATATTTATAGATTGACCTTTGTTTGGCCACGATCTCACCTGTTGGTAAGTGACGATGTGGCCGAAGATGGAGAAAAAAGGTCTAGAAGGCACCTATTCACTCTAGCCTTGAAGAGACCCAGATTATAGTTTTCAGGAAAGACAGACGACGGTAGTGTTTTCCACTCCATAGCAGTTCGCATTATAAAGGTAGAACTGAAACGTTTAGTACGAATACCCATATAATACCCATAGTACGAATAGCTAATATACCCTCGGGAAACTCCTGGACGAAAACGCGAGCGACTGCTAGTCATGGACTTCTGCTAGTAGGTACGTATAAGTAAAATCCACTGATAGTGTTTTTTTTATACTACTTGGAATGATGGATCAAGCAGATGGCCCACCTGATGTTAAGCGGAACCTTCTGCCTATGAACAGTGCATTATCCCATAGGTCACGTCCACCTAGGACGCATCCTATGTGGCATTGCACCGCACCCGCCATTCTGAGACATAAAGATGAAAAGTCTCATGTGCCTGTAATTTCACCGGCACCATTACCCTTAAAACCGGAACACAGCAATGCGACCACTGCTTTGCGGCAGAAATAGGTATGGTGGTAGTACTTCCCCGGACGAACTCTTTCACAAAAAAGCTCTACTACTACTGGTCGCGATATACAACAAATTAAGTCTCTCTCTTGTTTTCTTTCCAGTAACCTTATCAGCTGACTCGCACTTATAAATACCCTATAGTTCTCAGAACTGCGGAAATCTTACACATATTATTGTTTGTTAATCGTGACACATTTGACAGTAGGCAAACTCGCGTCATATGATGTGTCGCGTCGTGATGGATGGATGTTTGCAGAAGGATGGATGTATGTAGAATGCTGTAAGAAATAAATAGTCCCAATTTGTCCGAACGAAACCCGTCCCCGAAATGGTACGAGATAGGACCTGTTTTTTTTATACAACCTGTTTTTTTTTTACACAGCCGGGCAGAGGATCGGTGGTTCAAGCAGATGACCCACCTGATGCTAAGCGGTACCCTCTGCCTATAAACAGTGCATTATCAAACATATATATTATATATTAACCGTGTGGTGGCCCGCGTTTTACCAGGATAAAAATTAGCCTATAGGTTAGAACAAGGTCATAATCGATCTGTGTTTCATCAATCAAAATCATCGTTTCGGTAGACGTTTGGGCGCGATTGAGTAAAGCTAAGGCCAAACTAAGGCTAAGGCCAAACCGACGCGTTCAGCACGCGTCCGCGGTGGCGTGCACGGTGGTGATCCATTGTCTTACCGTTGATCGCCACCGTGCAAGCCACTGACGACGCGGGCTGAATGCGTTGGTTTGGCCTTAGCTTTACAGACATAGTAACTTTGACATTTATGGTATTAGTGGAATTTTTCGTCCTAACTCGTTTTTTGTGTCTCGAATTTAAGAGCTGTCACCGACAAATGTTTTGGTAATCTACTGAAACCATGAAAGATGAAATGCAATAAAATGGTCACAGAATATAAAACTTACTAGATAGTATATCAAATCTGATCGATGAATAAGTTGAGTGTTTGATAATGTAAGTTTTGGTTTTTTGCATTTATGTCCATAAAATCTCCGAATGTCAGAAAATAATTATTGAACAAAATATTTCTGTCAAGCGACCTACCTAGGTTGCGCTTCATGTAAGTGTCGCGTTCTCGCGGTTGCAAACCGTATCGTGTCAAATGTCTTGCGCGTGTCCGCGGAAATGGCATGCGCGCCATAGAAACTACGATTTCTCGCGTTTTTTGTATGAAGCCTATAGAAAACCTGGATATATTAGTAATGTAGATGTTATTTTCTATCTAGTTTCTAAATATTTGCTACCATATTTTATAGACTTCCGTTTTATCGCTATCTCACCTGTTGGTAAGTGACGATGCGGCCGACGATGAAGCACAAAGGTCTAGACGGCACCTATTCACTCTAGCCTTGAAGAGACCCAGATTACAGTTTTCAAGAAAGACAGACGACGGTAGTGTATTCCACTCCTTAGCAGTTCGCATTATAAAGGTAGAACTGAAACATTTAGTACGAAAAGAGGGTATACTACAACATATATTTACATAAGCTAGATTGATTAGGTAAGTGTACAAATATTTTGATGTTTCACTCACGAACAACGCCATCCTCTCCCATATAAAACAACAGCGTTCAATTAACACTTCAGTAACGAACGAACTATTAACAAAATGAGATTCTTAACTCTTTTTACGGTGATCTGCCTCTTGGCTGCTACTTCCTGCCAAAGCCATGACCTTGTCATGGGTCAAGCGACATACGGTGACGTGATTATCTTCAAGGCCAATGAATACAAATACGGATTCCCCTTCATGGTCAGGACTAGTGATATTGAATACCCGGAACCTGGACAACAAAATTTTGCGTATATAAAAGCTATTTTCGTGAAGGACAACGAAAGAGATGGTTCTGGAGGCTATCCAGTGGTGAAGTCCGGAGGTATTGGTCAAAGATTTATGAAACTGAGGCTTAAATCCCAAAGGGGGTGTGGATTTAACTTTACTGTAACTGTTTACGGAAGATACTAGTAATTTGAACGACTTGTAGAATTGAAGATTTGATTGATTGTGATATTGAGGCTATGAAAAACGGTGAAGCAGCCAAAGTTGCTGGAATACCAAATGAGATTACAAAATACATACTAAACGAGTTTTAATAAAAGAATATTAAAGTGGTGATAGTGTAAATAAATTATAAAAATAACCTATTCATAATACCAAAAAATATACTTATTCCTATTTATTCTGTATTTATTTGAATTAAATTATGATTTGCTGATTATTTCAGTGTTTTTATTATTTAACCAGGGAAGTAATAGCAAAATCGTATTTTTAAGCATTTATTTTCTAGGAATTATTATGAATTATATATGAGATTTTGTAAACACAATATAGATAGAGACTAGGACTAAGTTTGTGGTTTGTCAGTTTCCCATTAAATTGAATAGAATCAAACTAGCATGGGTTATAAGATTTCCATACAAATATTTGAGTGGTTGTGATTTGGAAACTATATGTATTTTAATGGAACACTGGCATTTCACAGGCCTAGATAGTAGAGTATAGATCAAGACCACAACATTTTATGTAGGTTGTTTAAATAATATTAAGGTGGATGCTCAATCTTGAGGCAGGTTTTTTTTTTGTGTTTTTTGACCATTACAGCTCGTCAACACTTCTTCAGATATTGAAAGTTGATTTCGCGAGAACTAGGAGACACTACACTGTTTTAATTGATAGTATATCATAAATATCATCAGTTAAGCTACGATACCCCTAAAAAAAACACTGCAAAAATGTTTTTAGGGGGATCGTAGACTAATGATATTTATGAGATACTATCAATTAAAACATGAGTCTCTCATAGTTCTCGCGAAATCAACTTTCGCTATCTGAAGAAGTGTTGATGAGCTGTAATGGTCAAAAAAAAATATTATTTAATCAACCTGCATTAAATGTTGTAGACGTATATATATAGGTACATATATCCTACGCTAATATCACCACATACGACTCATATCAAGTTCAGTTATCATTATTATCGCACCAAACAAATTAAGATTGACCTATTTAGTTCGCCCTTTATCATTGTATTTGATTTCCTTCAGCATAATTTTATTACATAATCTAATTGAGAACGTGAACATGATGAACATTAAGCGGACGAAACATTAGCAGAAACCACAGTTCGTTTATAAACATCCACTAGTTCTTCGGCAGAGGTCAATAAAATGTTGTGTAGTACCTCCAAATTTAAAGTCTCTACCACCAGCGGTCAGTCAGTCAGCCAGGACATTGCCTTTTTTTACACAAATTGGAATGACGGGTCAAGCAGATGGCCCAACTGACGTTAAACGGTACCCTCTGCCTATGAACAGTGCATTACCCATAGGTCACGTTTACCTAGGACGCACCCTATGTGGCATTGCACCGCGCCCGCCACCCTGAGACATAAAGATGAAAATTCTCATGTGCCTGTAATTTCATCGGCAACCATACCCTTCAATCCGGAACACACCAATGCGAGCACTAATGCTTTGCGGCAGAAATAGGTATGGTGGTAGTACTTCCCCGGCCGAACTCTTTCACAAAAAAACTCTACTACTACTAAACAATACTATGAGAATATTAACAAATCACGGGTTCATATTATTATTGATCAACATAAATACTACCAAAATAAATACTTTTTATTTTTGTTGAAGCACGCGTGTACAAAATTTAATGTAGTTTCATGATATAATATCTAAAATTGAAGCAAGTTTCGTTAGTACGCAGAGGACACAAGCTTCCTTGCGGTACTCAAAACTCAAGACTCCTCATAAATCCGCTACAAAATTTCGTCCGCTACATAAGCGTAGAGCCTGAGTTATCTCATTATTTTGTATGTTTGTTTTCACGCTTATTATGTTTACTTGAATTCATAGATAACAATGGGTATGTAAATCATTTCACGTATCGTAAACGAAGGTGTTATGTTTGTATGAAGTTTCCGGAATTATCTATTGATTCTGTACACGAATGATTTAAATAATAGCTACTCACTTGTGACTAATAAGTTTTTTGTGATAAATATTTTTTTCAGTAAAAGCTTTTATAAAATTAATGATCGTAACCGTATGCTGATCAAAATTAGCCTTAACACGGCTAGTCTACTAGGATCCCTCGAGAAGTTCCATTGTCCACCTTTCGTCTTCATCATCAGATCAGCTCGCTGTCACCATAGTATTGCATTGTCACCGGAGGAACTTGACAGGTATGCAAAACATCATCTCAATCGGTTGAGGATAACTGCTCTAAAATTCAGTTGCAACATTCCACCCCGACAAACATAGAGTTTTTTTTGTCATAATCAAAGACAAACATACATTGTAAGTTAGATCAAAGCTTGTAATAAAAGAAGTCAGTTTTAGTTTATTTAGATATTTATTATATAAAAACTGCACAGAATTAAATAATGCAACTAATACAAGTGCCTATACTTAAAGTTATATACAAAATATAGAGGACCTCTGTAGCGCATGACGACCTTTGTAGCGTGTCGGGCGAGTAGCCGGCTGAGATGCGAAAGGTTGCGGGTTGATTCCCGCTGCGGGACAAATGTTTGTATGATCTGCATATATTTGTGCCGGGTCTGGGTGTTACGGTACCATGGTACTAATAGCTTCAGATTCCCACAACACAGGGGCTCCTAGTGTGGGATCAGGACTATGTTTGTGACTGTTGGGTGCTATGTACCTAATGTATGTTACTTTCATGTTACTATGTGTACGTTACTTTTGCACTGTGGCTGTAACGAATTATTTTACTGTACTTAATTTTAATTTTTTATTTTATTTACATTAGCCTAAAATTAGAGTTACCATAATTGTATAGTTTTTACAATATTAAATTAAAATAATACATTTATCATTCTTAAGATCTTCCTAAAATACAGTATGTTTTATGCAACATCTAATAAGAAACTTGAGAAATCTGTCCAAAGTAACAAAACGAATATACCTACCTAGTCTACCAATACAGTAATTTCCATATACTCCGACAAGAGTCAATCAAAACCGGTTCATTGTAAGTAGGTACATTAACCTTATTAGATTCTTCGCTTTTATCACCCTTGTACCTGCCACCCCAAGGGTATCTGCCACCCCGGTGGTACCTGTTCGTCCGAATTCCAAGCGACATAGATAAAATACCCCTGATATCGCTTAATATCATTAAGGACGAAGACTCTACATTCTTTGAGTGATCTTCATTTTATTCAAAGCATTTTTTGACCGTCATTTGCAATGACGCCATTTTTAAATTCATTTTAAAATGTGAAAATATGCGAGTAGGTTTCCTCAGAGACTCCCCTTTTACAAAGGTTATAGACGAACACGTCAAAAATTACATAAAATTAAATTACCCACCCCATTTGAAGTCATTTGCAAACCGACGGCCATTTTGAAATTGAGTTCTCATGGTAAAGTGTAGCAGAAAATTTAATTTGTAGGAAGTGAGGAGTTTATTATGTTAGTGACTTGATTAGGGTTTTGTCACCCCAGGGAACCTGCCCGTAATACCCCATTAGTTACTTAAACTCTGATGCATTTTGACACCATAACTTTGTGAAAGAAATTTAAGTAGATACTCGGTTTTTTCACCATTATTTTTGTTTTATTTATGTGAATGTATGTCTGGACAAGCAGTTGCCATCCGTTGCCTTTAACAATGCATTACCTCACAGGTCACGTCCACCTAGGACGCGTTAGTCACCTCTTATTCTTTGATTAACTAACTCACTGAAGTTTAGTTAAATTCGAAAGTAACAGAATAGCGAACGCGAAACGAAAACGGTTCGAAAACCACGAAAAAAGCACCTGTCTCAAGTAAATAATTATTTTCGAAAATATAAAATATTTTTTGATTAACTTATAAATTGCAAACCTATTAATTGATACAGTAACAGTATCATTAAAATAGCAATAGGCATTTGGAAGCAGCAGTATTCTTTTGGATTTCTTTGTGTAAATCATATAGGCACAGACTTTTTAATAACTTTACGATGGACTAACGTTCCATACACGAGCAATAGCGCACTAGCGACTAGGCCGCAGCAACCAGGTCGCGGCGGCCATCGAGATAGATACATTAGTATGAAATCGCCATAGAGCGCGCGCACCTGGCCGCACGCGGCCAGCGGCCACACCAAGCCACAGCGGCCAGCGAGATTGAGCCGACGTGTTTGCGGCCCGTGTTCAGTAGCTGGCCGCTGCGTCCACTGAGATCAATTGCATTGTAGTTAAATCACCAGTGTGCCACACGCCACAATACGGCACTAGCCGTATTGTGGAACTACAGCGTGATTTGTGATCATCATATTGCTGAAGGTTGGTGAAATAAGTTGTTAGCCTTTCAAGTAGCAAGGGATGAACCCAATATTTTTTCCTTTTCTTCTTTTTCGTAGCCGCGGTTTTTGCCGCGTTGTAAATCGGAACCCCTGCGGCCGGGCCGCGCGTCGAAGCCGCGCTGCCAGGTTGCTAGTGCGTCTACAATATGGCACCTTTAAAAATTGCAACGTTGTCAAATGAGTTCGATACAATGCTGGTTTAGTCCTTCAAATGTGTTTATAAGCAGCAATGAACCGTTAAAACTTGACAGAATTGTTTATTTTTATGCGTTCTGTTTCTGTTTTGCTTCTGACACTCTTTGAGGGTTGACCTTAAATCCATTTACATTGAGGTCATTGATCAAAGGAGACTTTGGTTTTATTTATGTCAAAAGTTACAGTATTTTGGACTATAAACGTCTTCTAAATATGTTTTTAAAGTATTTGGATAATCAATCTATAGAAGGCTTTCAAATATAGGCATTTATTGCAGTTTTGTGTCGGTTATCGACTTAAGACTACGCCAACTCCAGGCATAAATCTTCATGCAAAAAAAAAAACGCCTAGCGCGACTCGTAAAAATGGTTTTTATTGAATATCTCGTAAAATATAGATAATTTTACAAAACCCCTACAGTAAACCCTCAACTTTGTTGTATTGAATTTATTTACCAAATAATATGCACCATTTTAATAAACAATAGAATCTAGGCAAAGAATAGGCGTAACTTTGTTTTTTTAATCTATCGACAAAATATTGTCCTAACGTGTTTCTGGTACAGTGCTCCCTCGGATTTATAATGCAATCCATGCATATTTTGTCCTAAAAACATTTATTTACAGAAATAATAATACAACTAATACAAGGTATATACAAAATACATATGGAACAGTTGTGCTATCTGAAGACCGCTGCTAGCGATCTAAAGGTATCTCAACTGATTCAAATCTAAGATGCTGGCTGCATTGCCACGCTGAATATTTGATGAAATACGAATGAATTGCATATTTATAATTTGAATATTGTATTTGATTTAGTCAGTTAACAATAAAAAAAAAATAGTTTAAAATCTAAGATTAGTAATTTTGCGTTATACCCCACCTTAAAGATGCAAATGATATTACGAACCTTAGTAACGCACTGATTTTGACTACGTTATGTGAAATTATCTCCACCCCGTGTCACCTAGGGGTCGTACCCTCAATAGTTCAGCGATTTTCATTTTATTTTATATTTTAGATTCTCCATCTTGAAATTGAATTTAATATCCAGAAAATTAACTTAAAAGGTTAGTGATGTGTAAAATTGATCTTAACTTTATTAGTTCAGTGATTTGCTGAGGGTTTCGTCACCCCAGTCACCTGTCCCTTCAGGGTCGTAGATCAACCCCCTGATAGCTTAATGTAATTCAGGAAGCATGGCGTGCATTCTTCGAGTGATGTCGATTAAGGGCTCTTACGTCGAGGGAAGGGAGATGAAGGAGAATACGGATTGTATTTCCAGAAAGTACGGATGCTAAATGCGTTTTCCGTACGCAATCAGGGCCCCAATCCGCACTATTTTGAATGTTTTACAAGCTCGGACGTAACGTTTTTAGGGTTCCGTACCCAAAGGGAATAACGAAAAACCAAAACAGGACCCTATTACTAAGGCTCCGCTGTCCGTCCGTCCGCCTGTCACCAGGCTGTATCTCATGAACTGTGATAATAGTTAGACGGTTGACATTATCACACATGATGTGTTTCAGTTGCCACTATAACAAGAAATACTAAAAAACGGAATAAAATAAATATTTAAGGGGCAAAACAAACATGTTTGTTGTATGAGAATACAACAAACGTGTTTTTTTTGCAATTCTTATAGAATGGTACGGAACCCTTCATGCGCGAGTCCGACTCGCATTTGGCCGGTTTTTTTGTTTTTATTTGCTTAAGTAAGAAATGGTAACGCGATATTATATACATACCTGCAGCAACCGCGCTACGCACGTCGTTTTTTAAATAAAAAAGCGGCCAAGTGCGTGTTGGACTTGCCCATGAAGGGTTCCGTAGCAGCAAGTAACATAATATAAAAGTTCTTGGATGGACTACAATTCATGACGTATTAAAAAAAACTACTTACTAGATCTCGTTCAAACCAATTTTCGTTGGAAGTTTACATGAAAAATAATACAACATATATTTTTTTAGTTTTATCATTCTCTTATTTTAGAAGTTACGAGAAGGGGGGGGGGACAAATTTTACCTCTTTAGAAGTGTCTCTCGCGCAAACTATTCAGTTTAGAAAAAAATATATTAGAAACCTCTATATCATTTTTGAAGACCTATCCAAAGATACCCACACATATGGGTTTGATGGGAAAAAAAATAGTTTTATTTCTAAGTATCCCAATAATTTATTGTTTTTTTTTATTTTTGTGTGAAAATCTTAATGCAGTTCACAGAATACATCTACTTACCAAATTTCAACAGCATAGCTCTTATAGTTTCGGAAAAAAGTGGCTGTGACATACACGCACGGACAGACATGACGAATCTATACCTAAGGGTTCCGTAATTTGGTTACGGAACCTTAAAAATCGTGTATACTAAGTCAATCTCTAATCCCTTGTCGTGTTTAGTGATTTTCTATCCTTACAATCTCTAATGTCCGTCTTCAGCCAGTATTGTCAATTGAATTATTAAAATTCGAATTAGTTCGCTCCGCCACCGAGGAATCGCAAACAATTCAATATTCTGTGACTGACATAGATTAGCGAATAGGAAATCAGTAAACAATTATTTTTGAGACGGGAAATCAGGTTTTCGCCCCAAAAACCTCCATAATACACTACTGAATAGTCTCTATTGGAGATTCGCGAGCCTAGTTGTGTCACTAAGAACTTTCGTCTCCTCTCATGGAAGACGAATAAGCAACAGCATCCACCAAAATACTTAACACCAATACTGCAATCATCGATCCGCCTGCCAAGCGTGATGATAAGGCAAATCACCACATTGCACTCTATAGGGGAGGCCTCATCCGACGCAGTAAACGTCTAACTGTTATCGATGATGTTATACTCTACGAATCAGTGCCAAAACTGATATTCAACATAAAATAAGTTGCGAACGATGAAAAAATTATCCGTAAACTATAAAAGCTCATTGAAACATCCGTAATCGAAACACCGGATACAAATCATCACCCCATCACTATAGACGGAGGTCTATCGAAGGGCAACGTAATCGAAAAATCCAGGTCGATCCCACTTCAACGTACGTTACAACTTGTCACTCTTATATACGAGGGGTAGAGTTCAAAATACAATATTTGTTACATGTACGCATGCAACAGATTCTTATTAGGAGTGAGGGTTCACAATACATAGGCTTGAAGTAGGTACTCGTACGTGCCACTAGTAATGGTTAATGGTTTAATTAAAATGAAACGTGGTGCCAAAGGAATTTCGTTAGTCCGAGGTTGCTGACTTTATAGAAATTGGAGCCTTTTTCAGACTGTAAGCGTCGTTGGGTAAAGCGCAAGCACTTTTCTGTCACTTTTTAACTTACCTGAACTTTACTGAGTTAGACAGAGACGGTTTTTTTTTTTACTTTGATAGACCTTTGTTTTACCACGATCTCACCTTTTGGTAAGTGACGATGTGGCCGAAGATGGAGCACAAAGGCCTACCCAAGGTCCCAAGGTAGGCCTAGGTCTAGGTCTATGGTAGGTAAGGTTGCCTCATACGAACCAAATTTCGTCACTTTCTAACCCATTAAAGTTCAGTTAAGTTAGAAGGTGACAGAATAGCGCTCGCGGTACGAAAAGTAAGTAAAAATCACAATGAACAATTATTTTCCACGTGATAAACCGTCGCATCACACAATCACACGTTCAACTTGAAGATAAAGTCTTTGCAGACATAAAGATGAAATAAAAAGTACAAAATTCTAAGTCTTGAAATTTACAAGTTGAATAAGTTTTCAGTCGAAAACAGCTGCACTTTGTAAAAAAAACACATGGTTTATGAACAGGTAGAACTTTTTACTTATTTTTTTTTAATTCTTTTTTGGTGGTGGTTTTTACTTTTACTTTATAGATAAAAGGCCAAAGAAAGACACATATATTTTGGCACATAACATTAACTCCTCTAAGAGGAGAAAGCTTCCAAATAAGACCATCAGCTGCTGTATGCGCCTTAACACATACCCATATTCATTGGTGTTTCCTCTTTACCCATACCACACGAGTTTTACATTACGCGAACAACAAACGCTAGACCGGATGGTGAAGTTCGGCGAAACCGGATGCGGACGGCGTAATGGCCGCCGGAGCACTTCCGGTTACGATGTAAACGAAACTCTACAAAACCATAAGGTAATGAAAGTTTACTTTTATGGCAAAGTTTAATGAACGAATATTTATCTATTTATCCCATTTTTAACCCATTAATCTGCACCATATTAGGAAAGCGCCGTGGTGTGTCCGGCCTAAGAATATACCCTCAGTCTCCTCCCCTGAATGTCATAAAAGCCGACTAAGGGATTACCTGGACTTGTTGATAAGATTCATTGGTATAAGATTTGTCCTGGTTGCCAGCTTATTATAGAATGTGTTATTGCTGGAAGAAAGCGTTAGCCGAGTCAGTCGTAGGAAGCACTGGCGGCGATGAGCTCACCATTTGTCACGTCTATATTCCACGATGGTGCAACCCACTGTGAAAAGAGGCCCATTTGAGGCTCTGTCTATCTTTCAGGGAAAAGGCGTGTGTCTAAGTATGTCTGTATCTAATCTGCAATCTAGCCAAAAGTTACAGGTAAATTAGTTTTTTTTCCATCTAGATAATTTTTACCCATCGTGTTTTTGTACAGTGATCCCTCAGAATGTATAATGAAGCATCCATGCATGTTTTATATACATACATACATACATACATACATACATACATACATAGACACACGCCTTTATCTCCGAAAGGGTAGGAAGAGACGAAATGTACGTGATAAGTGATACGTGGGAAATAGACGTGATAAGTGGTGAGCTCATTGCCGCCATTGCGTCCCACGACTGACTGACGACTTTGACTTTGTATACTTGCCAACCTCCGACTATTTTCAGACTTCCGCATTGAAATTGGAGCACCCGCTGCAACCTAGAGCCTATTCATCAAGTGCTGGTCATCATCAGACACTGGAGCTTGATGTGTTTTTTTTAAATCTACTTGCAGCAGCTTCCATACAACCTTTGGATAGAGATAAATTTATAACTAATAATTTTTAATTTATAAGTTAGGAAGAATGGCCGGGGTGTATGTATATTATAGGTACAAAAGAAGTGAAAAAATAATTAAAGACCTATCATAAACTTGTAAAACTACTTAAAATATTACTATAACGGAAAATTGGAATAATTGGAATGACGGTTCAAGCAGATGGTCCACCTGATGTTAAGCGGTACCCTCTGCCTATGAACAGTGCATTATCACGTAGGTCACGTCCACCTAGGACGCACCCTATGTGGCTTTGCACTGCGCCCGCCACCCTCAGACATAAAGATGAAAAGTCCCATGTGTCTGTAATTTCACCAGCAACCATACCCTTCAAACAGGAACACAGCAATGCGAGCACTACTGCTTTGCGGCAGAAATAGTATGGTGGTAGTACTTCCCCGGACGAACTCTCACAATAAAGCTCTACTACTACTAAAAGTGAACAATGGCTCTAGCTGCAAAAAAAAAACCTTTTCCACGCTCTCTGTAAACCGCCAAAACAGCGGTTACGGGAGAAATCAATTTCATTGTCGAAACCTGGAGCGGGGAAGTTTTTCATAAATAATTGCTCTGAGCATTTGGGAGCAGAACAAACGACTGTCAGAAAGTTACACGAGTGGTGAAACTGATGTGGTGAGAATTTGGAGCGTCATAGCCTAATGTATCGTCTGTTTTAGCAGTGAGGGTGTATATTTAGTGATCCATACGTACAGTCACTAACGTTTCTGCCTGACCATGCTAAGGGTGAATTTGGTGTGAAAAGTGGCTAGTCGTATTGGCTACAGCCCGCCCTAATGCCTTTTTAACAGCAATAGTCTTAAGTTTTGTTTTTTTATACAACTTGGTATTACATATCAAGCAGAAGGCCCACTTGATGTTAAGCGGTATATATGCCCTCTGCCTATGAACAGTGCATTACCACATAGGTCACGTCCACCTAGGACGCACCCCATATGGAATTGCACTGCGCCCGCCACCCTGAGACATAAAGATGAAAGTTTCATGTACTTGTAATTTCACCGGCACCCATACATACCCTTCAAACTGGAACAAAGCAATACCAGCACTATTACTGCTTTGCGGCAGAAATATGGAGGTATTACTTACCCGGACGAACTCTTTTACAAAAAAAGGTCTACTACTACTACAACATACACACCGAAGGGGTGGGCAAGAACCTGAAAAGGCCTCTTTATACCGTGGGTTGCACCATCGTGCAACACGTGTTCGTAACTGGTGCAACCGAGCATCGTATGATTTATCCAAATTAAAACTAGTGGTTCGCCCCGAACTGAGACCTCGCGAATACACGCGATTTAGGTAGGTTAGGTTACCTTATTTCTTTCGAAAAAATATATATTTTATGTACGTGAGTATATCCACATAAAATGAACGTAGTTATCACGGTACTTCATATCCAAGCTTCAAAATGTATCGATAGCGCGATCTAACTTTCAGACATAATTAGCATTGCCATAGCATTGTCTAGTTATGGATCCACCAAAGATTACGTTTTTCATCGCAAAAAATTGGTTTTACAAGGACAATCCTCAATTTCCGACTTCTCCCTGTAGTTTTGCACAAAATATACAAATACCTTTCTAACCATATTGACTGCCAGTTAAATTCTGCAATTTCTGCTTGCAGACTTTCTGAGGGAAAGATCCATTTGAGTAGTTATTGATGGCTGCTCGTCGGATCAATTGGCTATAAATACCGGGGTACCTCAGGGGTCTGTGCTATCTGCCACACTGTTTCTGCTGCACATTGCACATAATACCCGGTAATGCCCGGTATCATTGGGTATACAGACGAAAGCACAGTTGTGGACAGATATGTTTCCACTGCCCGAGCTAGGCAGAATTAAATTCAGGAGCTAAGACATGAGATGCTGTAGCGTCTGAATTTGACTCTCAAGGCCGTATCCGACTGGGGCGATGCCAATCTGGTCAAGTTCAACGCCTCTAAAACGCAGGCTTGTCTCTTCTCGACGAAAAAAAGACAGTTTCTCCAAGTTCCTGTATTCCGAGATGTACCTGTAGCTATAGGGCCCTTGGGTGTTTCACTTACGCCTACTCTCAACTTTGGCTCCTCCATCGAGTCTAAGGCAAAAACAGCTGCCATAAAGCTAGGCATCCTGAATAAGGTAAAGCCTTACTTCACGCCAGGACAGCTTTTGAGTCTATATAAAGCTCAAGTCCGGGCTTGTATGGAGTAGGTACTGCTGCCAAGTTTGGGATGGCTCTGCCAAACATCAGCTTGCTGGGTTGGCCTCGATTGAACGCAGAGCTTTCAGGCTTATTGGTGAGCAAAATTATGGCGGAGACTAAGATAGTCACGAGCGTTAACTCACAGGCCTTTCGATCTTCTATAGGTTACATTTCGGGGAATGCTCCCAGGAACTTCACGATCTGATCCCACCATCTCCTTTTCATCATAGGACGAGCAGACGCACGGCTCGGTACCATCCTTACATCATAAGTATACCCTCTATTCGTACTAAACGATTCAGTTATACCTTTATAATGCGAACTGCTAAGGAGTGGAATACACTACCGTCGTCTGTCTTTCCTGAAAACTATAATCTGGGTCTCTTCAAGGCTAGAGTGAGTAGGTGCCTTCTAGGCCTTTGTGCTTCATCTTGGGCCAATCGTGATCAAACAGAGATCTATCATAGTTTTAAAAAAAAAGACTATAAAAATAGTTACTGAGATGAAATGGTTAAGTCATCTTAACTGATATTCTCACTTTTTATTTTTACCTCCTCTTGGGTCCCAATATCTATCTCAACAACCCCCCAACCGGTATAGCTCATAACACTACCAACAAATTTTACCAACACTATCTACCCCCCGATAAAATTTCATGAAGATCGGATTAACGGTTCAGAAGTTATGCTCGGACAAACATACATACATACATACATACAAACGTAGATTCTTCCAAGTTGACTCAGAGAACTCGCTTCGCTCGTTCAAAAAACACGTAAAAAATGGTCACACATCCAAAAACTGATCTCGCAGATTATTGCTTAAGGCAAAATTAAAAATCTTAAATTAGATTTTTAATTAACTTAATCAAGTACAATATTCAAATTATAAATATGCATGGATACTACATTATAATTCCGAGGGATCACTGTACCACAAACACGATAGGACAATATTATCTCGCCTAAAAGAAAGAAAAGGAAAGGTTGCCTGGAATAAATCGCTTTCGGCGATAAGGCCGTCCATTGAACTATAATTTTATTTTGTTAATTCTTTTCTTGTGTTTTATTTTTGGTGTACTTACAATAAAGTGTTAATCTATCTATCTATCTCGATAGAAAAAAACCCAAAGTTATCTGTAACTTTTAGCTACATTATATTGTTTATTAAAATGGTGAATATTATTGGGTAAAAAATTCGATAAATACAATCAATACAACAAAGCCGAGGGTTTACTGTAGGGGTTTTGTGAAATTATCTATATTTTACGAGATATTCAATAAAATTGTTTTCTCGTGCGGCGTTTTTTTGTATGAAGATATCTGCCTGGGGTTGGCGGAGTCTCAAACTAAATTTTGAAAAACGTTTTTTTCTCGGAATAACGCTTTTTTAGAATCGATAGCTAGCTAGATCAAATTTTCGCCCTAAAAACCCCAAAATAGCTATCTATATCCTTAAAGCCGTTTTCGAGAACGTTATTGCAAATATATATACATACTAGCAGTGTCCCGCGGTTTCACCCGCGTAAGTCTCGATTGCTTGGGAATTATTACTATTACTATTAGCCCATACTGTCCCATTGTTGGGCAAAGGCCTCCCCCCACTTCCGCTAGTCACCACGGTCCTGTGCAATCGTTTCCCATTCCCTCTCATAGGCGTCCAGTTCATCCCGCCACCTCATGCGTGGTCTGCCGCGACGCCGCCTGGCTGTATTAGGGCTCCATGCCGTGGTGATTTTGGCCCAAAGTTCGTCGGGCATGCGGCAAATGTGACCGGCCCAATCCCACTTCAGCCGCGCGGCCTTTTCTCCCACATCGGCGACTTTGGTTTTGGAGCGCAGTATGGTGTTTCGGATGCGGTCAGTTAGTTTAACGCCTAAAATACTGCGCTCCATTGCTCTTTGGCAATCCTTGAGTTTGGATTTCTAGATGTTCGTCAAAGACCAAGTTTGTGATCCGTAAGTCAAGACGGGAAGGATGCACATGACCATTAGTTTGCGTTTTAGTACCATTGGAAGGTTACCCTTCGTCAGTTCCTTCATCGACCAATAGCTCCTCCAGGCGTTCACAGTGCGTCTCGCAATTTCTTTATCCTGCCTGCCTGCCTGGAGGGAAACTATTTGGCCGAGGTAGATGTAATCTTGGACATAGTGCATCGCTTCACCGTTGACTGTTATTCGATATTCAATGTTGTTGGTCATTACCTTGGTCTTTGACATATTCATCTGCAATCCAATCTCAAGGCTTGCATTGCTTAGTTCTTCGAGCATGGATTGGAGTTCGATTGCTGTTGAGGAGAAGAGAACAATATCGCCAGCGAAGCGAAGGTTAGTCAATCTAATTCCACCGATTTCAATACCTTTTTCACCCCAATCTAGCGCCAGCTTTCTGAAAACCTCTTCAAGAGTGCTGTTGAAGAGTTTAGGGGATAATGGGTCGCCTTGTTTAACTCCCTTTTCTATCGGAAAAGTTGTACCAGGTGTTTGAATTTTCATTGATGCTGTACTATGTAAGTAAATGTTTTGAATGAGGTTAATATATGTGGGTTCAATATTTTGTTTTTGGAGTGATTTAAATATGGCTGTATGTGTGATGCTATCGAATGCTTTCGAGTAGTCCACGAATGCCAAGTACAGGGGGATGTTCATCTCATGGTGTTTTTCTAAAATCTGGTTTATTGCATGAAGATGATCGGTGGTTGAAAGTCCTGCGCGGAAGCCAGCCTGCTCGGGAGGTTGTTCTGAGTCCAGCTGCTTAGATATGCGACTCTCAATTACTTTTATAAAAGCTTTGTACATATGAGAGATAAGACTTATGGGCCTGTAGTTATTGATATCGGTCTTGTCACCTTTTTTATGAATCAGAATTACGTTAGAATGACATAATTGGTTCGGAAATTTTCCTGTGTGTAGTATGTTATTGAATAGATTAGTGATGTGGGGTAGAAGGGTGGGTTTGCCAACTTTAAGGGCTTCTGTGCTGATTCATACTTGGTTCATTACTGTGCTGGCTATACTTCATTTTTTGAAGAGCGCAATGGACTTATCGTAGCCACTAATGGGTGGGATGGTATCGGGGCAGCAGTAACTATCGATAAGTGTGGACTCCTCTTTTCCAGGGTCGGAGTATAGACGTCGATAAAAGTCAGTGCAGATGTCCAAGATCTTTTCACGGCTTTGGTGTTTTTTCCCAAAGTTGTCTTTAAGACTGGTTATCCACGATTTTCCTAAAGAGATGCCTTGCTTAGCTATTTTGAGCGAACGATTGTTTTCTAAGGCTATTTGGACAGTCTTTTCTTTATACATCCTGTTGTCTTTCTTTATGCTCCTCTTGACTTCTTTGTCTTTTATTCTATACCTAGGATCTTTAATGTCTTAAATGCGTGGGAATATCGGGATAAAAATGTACAACACATAGGCGTGTTATTCCGGGAGTCAAGCTATCTCCATTCCAAATTTCATGCAAATACGTCCAGCCGTTTAAGCGTGAAGAAGTAACAAAAACACTCACACACAAACTTTCGCATTTATAATATTAGTAGGATTATAATATTACTAGTGCAATACCCGCGACTTCGTCCGCGTTCTAATTTCAATAACCCGCGAAATTCAACCCTTAAGCGGGTGCCCTTAAGGGTTGAATTTATGGAATTCCTTTCTTAGTGCATCCTTACACCACAAAAGGAACGTACCCTCCAAATTTCAGGTCTCTAGGACTTATGGTTTAGGCTGTGCGTTGATAGTCAGTCAGTCAGTAAGTCAGTCAGTCAGTCAGTTAGTCAGTCAGTCAGTCAGTCAGTCAGTCACGCAACGATTTTATATATATTTATATACAAACATTGCTCGTTTAATAAGACTTGACCGAGACTTTGACGATAGATCCTAATTTTACCATGTCCGTGGTGAGTCCGGCCCAAGAATAGACGCCTGCATCTACTCCCGTGGATATCGTAAAAGCCATTGTGTAAGAGATTACCTAGACTTGTTTGCTGTATAAGATTTGTCCTGGCTGCTAGCTTATTTAAGGAATGCGTTACTACTGGAAGAAAGTGTTAGCAGAGTCAGTCGTGGTAAGCAATGGCGGCGATCAGCTCACCACTTCTCACGTCTTTTTACCACGATGTCAACCCACAGTGAAAAGAGACCCATTGTGGCTCTGCCTATCCTTTCGGGGAAAATGGAGTGCATCTGAGTATGTATGTTTCCTCAGAAGTCATTAAGAGAAGAGAAGATGAATCTTATATCCTAATTTTGCTCCAAAGTTGAAGTTAGTGAGTGCCTCTCTCACGAAAATGTTATCCGAAATGCTTCGTACAATTTCCTTTCAAATGCATCAATTCAAGCTGTAAACTTAAAGCCTTTCTATTTGAATAACCTTAGCCACTTCAGTCCATTTGCAATCGGCAACAGACATTTTACTTCAGCGCTTAAAGCTTAAAGTTTAAAATGCCTTGTCCTGTTATCAGGCGACATATCGAATGCAAACAAATTGAGTTCTCGAGCTATCTCAATAGAGTTCAGAATCGTTATTATGGTTACCCTCATACCCTTTCGTAGAAATTCGCATTTATCCTCCATTTGGCAAGCCTTCGAAGTTCGGAGATAAAATTGTTACAATCGAGTTTTGATTGTACCGACAGATAAAAATCCGCCGTTTTGAAATATGGTAAAGTTACAATTACAAAATGGCGCACAATTACAATAGTAGATTATGCACTAAGGGAATAAAGCAGTGCCTTACGTCGCGGGCGGAATATTGAACCCTGAGGAGTTATGAAGAGTCCTGAGTGAAGCGAGGGGTTCAAGCTGCCCTAGACGAAGACAGGCTTTATTCCAGAGGAGCATAAACTACTTTTCACACCTTCTGCGAGTCAATAAAAATTCACTGAAAATGACAGCACCAAACACCGTCTTTTGGCACTGGCATTCATTGTAAACGCACATTTTTTTTGAGTTCTGTTTGTGGTGGCCAGTTTAGTTTTCAAACAAACCTCTTTACAATGCCATATGGGCATTTTTTTACTTAGAGTTTTCCACGAGTTTCCACACGAATTTGACGTTCCAAATACAAATCACTTTATTCCCTAGGGAGTTTCATACAACTTTATATTCCCTACGAGGTAATGCTTTACTTTACGTTGAGGCTGCATGATATGTAATTTGACATTGTCAAGCAGGTAGTGTAATTTTTTTACATAAATTGACACATGAATTGAAGGCACCAGAAAGTTGAATTGAATTACCATAATTATTTTTGAAAAAAAACGACTTCGAAGCTAGAAAGTTATCCCCAATACAAGATTTTATAACATTAGTGATCGGAACCGTGTGCTGATCAAATTGAGCCTAAGCACGGCTGGTCTACTTTTATCCATCGAGGAGTTACGTTGTCCACCTTTCGTCTCCATCATCATATCAGCTCGCTATCACCATCATATTGTGTTGTCATCGGAACTAGACAGGTATGCCAAATTTCAGCTCAATCGCATATCGGAAAGTCACACTTATCGCCACCCATGAAATACTTATCATTAAGTACTTCCAATACCCATCTCTAGTTTTCTTCATCGTTTCCACTTCACCAAATGGCACATTCTGAATGCACATGCATGATTTGTTGCTGTAACTACCGAAATCACTATATAATTTAATATTTGTAATACTTTATTGTACACCAGAAAAACGTATATAAATTAGCAGTACAAAGGCCTTAGTGCTGAAAGCGTTTTCTTCCAGACATCACATCGAAATTACTCACCAGATTTACATTTAGCAGAACAGCGACCCCTGTTCCCACAGGAGTCACACCTGGACGTGTCCACGGCTGTTGTCCAAGCTGGTGACGCTGTTTCACCTGGCACCTACAGGGAATGGTATAACTGAGGCCCAAGTCGGTGTTTTACATACACCATCGTAACGACAATCGTCCTTGTATAACGTAATAACTAGCTAATAATCTGTAACAGAAACGTCACAGATTAATGGCTAGTTACTGCGCAATATACGCACTATCGTCGTTACGATGGTGTTTGCAAAACTCGGATTGGGGGTACAGATTTACGAATTAAAATAAGCGGTACATGAAATGTAGGGACTACGTTTCTACGACGTAGACCCTACGACTTCTACGTATACTCTACGACGTAGAAGCGTAGGCCCTGTTACGTAGAACTACGTAGCATCAGTCCAATAAATAAATAAAATAAATAAATAATGCTGGACAGTTTACACAACATTATCTAGCCCCAAGCTAAGCAGAGCTTGTGTTATCGTAATAGCAGGGAACTTACTACGATCACATAATAAATAACAGTACAAGTACTACGATGTAATGTTTTGGAACTGGGGTTATTATGTCATTGGCTCTGGACGTCGTTTTGAAACAAAATAATTATATGAAAATTTTGCTTATTACTTGCAGTCGAATACATTATAGTTGTTCAGATTTTGGTTTACAAAAAATTCAACATATTTTCATTAAACTTTGATAAAAATAGGACCATCAAAGTCAGTTTTAAAATGCACAAGATTTTTAGGAAAATGATACAGATCCTTTAGGTAAATGATAACTATTCTATGGATTTATTATATTGAGCAGTTTTCGGATGTCTGTCTGTATTGTTTCGAGGGTTACTCAGCCATGCACACTTTGTTTGGTCAAATCCAGAATTGTTCCTGGCTTAGATTTATTGCCGTAAGAAACCGTAGGGTTGGTCTCGAAATTGGTTTATGGCACGAAACTACGCCATTATTCTTCCAGTGCTAGTTTATTGGGTGAACCTGGCCAGCTAACAGATTAGGGAAATTTGTAGACCTCTGATATCTATCGTCTGGTATCTAGGCTGTGTTTGCTAGTCTTGTTTGTTTTATTATAAGCTTTTATTTAACCTCACTTGTTAGTACGTGAAGTGTGGGTCAAATATTGTAACTGTCACCCAACCGATAGGAGAATCACCAATAGGACCAAAATTAGACTCATCCGGAGCCTAGTCTTTTCTATATTCCTGTACGGTGCAGAAACCTGGACTCTCAAAGCGAAGGATCGCAGAAGCGTGACGCTTTCGAGATGTGGCGTCGGAGACGGATGCTGCAGATCCCCTGGACAGCGTGGACGTAGGACGAACGTGTCAATACTCAAGGAACTCAAGATAACTACTAGGCTTTCCTCCATCTGCCTCCAGCGAGTCCTTGAGTATTTTGGTCACATAGCACGGGAAGGCAGTGACAACTTAGAGAAGCTGATTATCACTGGCAAAATCGAGGGAAAGAGGCCACGAGGCCATAACCCGTTACGATGGTCAGACCAGATCCGCACCATTCTCGATTCTAAACTCCACGAAGCCGTGCAGCTCGCTGGCAAGAGATCTCGTTGGCGCAACATCGTCCGGAAAAAAGTGATCCATGGAGTTGTCGCTACCTTCAGCATTGAGGAATATGACGCGAGGAGGAGGACACCAAACCGATTGTGCTGAAGTTTTGAACACCTGTCAAGTTCTGATGGCAATACAATATTGTGCAAGCTGATCTGATGATGAAGACGTTGTGGACAACGGAACTCTTCGATAATTAATAGCAGCCTGGCAGTGTTTGACCTCATTTTGTTCTCCTCGCGATTACAATCCCGCTTCAAGGCAAACCACTATTCAGACAAGAAAAGTTAAATTTAGATGACAGTTACACAGTAACAGTGCTACTTTAGAAGCAAAACGAAGGTTGATCACTTGCCGCTTACGTCAGTTACTTCCGAGTGGCAGAAATCTATACTTCCCCAGTATATATTGTAGTTTTTGATCTATACCTCCTCTCTTCCCGGGTTCAAGTGAGCAACAGCGCTGTCACTTTCATGCAGCTATTGTTTTCTTGCTAGACTCCATTCGATATGTTATGACATATCGCCTTAAGATCAACTTACTTTCTGTTCCAAGCTGGGTCCCAACGTAGTGACCTTCTGACTGGTATCCATTTCATCCAAGTCTGCGATGATGTTCAGATCCGTTTTACTAATCCCGTCTTCCATCAGGTCCATAATCCCACCGACTCGCTTGGACTTCTCTCCGGTAAACGTGTAATCTTCCTTTAATGCTAATGGCAGCGTGACAAGTCTTTCTGTAAATACAAAACACACGATTATTAAAAATATTTAATAAGTTACATACATAAATACATAAACTCACGCCTATTTCCCGGAGAGGTTGGCAGAGACCACGGATTTCCACTTGCTATGATCCTGACACACCTCTTTTGCTTCATTCACTTTCATCACATTCTTCATATATGCTTGTCGGTTAAGGGTACTTTCCAAAACGTCTCCGATCTGGTCTGTATACGTTCGCTGAGGTCTTCCCCTTCCCACTGTCCCATTCACGCTCGTCTTATGTACCCGTTTTGTCAATCTACTATCATCCATCCGTTCTAAATGCCCAAACCATCTAAGCATATCTTTCTCAATCCTAATCACATACGTCTTCTTTAATTTCACAATGCTCTCTTATCACACTATTCCTCATTCTATCTCTCAAAGTCATATCACATATACTTCTCTTTAATAAGATAATTTTGTAAAAAAAAAACACAATGAAATGTGTTTTTTTTATGAAAGCTGTAGACAAACTAACTTGCGGCCGACATGGTGTAAAGTGGTAACCGTCGCTTATAGACACCTGCAACACCGGGGGTATTGTCGATGCGCTGCCTACCCTGAAGGAAATTATTAACATTTTTCTTGAAGCGACACATGACTCTCGTGGCAACCTCTGCCTTTAACAACGCATTATCACATAGAGAAGAAAAACAACTTACATAGAGGACATGTACAAAGGCGAGCTTAACCCTAAAAGAGTTTTCTTCCAGCAAACCTTTGATGATAGGGAGAACTGATTAATAGTGGTGGGTACGTGTGCAGAAATTATAAAAATATACGTAAATAGTTAAAAACGACTATCCAGGATCCATCGAGGAGTTCCGTTGTCCACCTTCCTTTTCTTCATCATCAGATCAGCTCGCTGTCACCATCATATTATATAGTCATCGGAACTTGACAGGTATGCCAAATTTCAGCTCAATTTGTTGAGGATAACTGCTCTAAAATTCAGTTGCAAGATTCCACCCGGACAAACATACATTGCAAGTTAAATAAAAGCTTGTAAAAAAGATCTACTACTACTAAATCATATAACTACCTACTACGTACCTGTAGTGATATGTTTAACTATGTTAGGTCTTAGTCTACTGGAAGGAGCTACTACGAGTTCGGCTGAGAAGGAGACGTCTTTCTACTAGTACGTACCTGTAGTGATATGTTTAACTATGTTAGGTCTTAGTCTACTGGACGGAGCTACTACGATTTCGGCTGCGAAGGAGACGTCTTTCTACTAGTACGTACCTGTAGTGATATGTTTAACTATGTTAGGTCTTAGTCTACTGGACGGAGGTACTACGAGTTCGGCTGAGAAGGAGACGTCTTTCTACTAGTACGTACCTCTAGTGATATGCTTAACTATGTTAGGTCTTAGTCTACTGGACGGAGGTACTACGAGTTTGGCTGAGAAGGAGACGTCTTTCTACTAGTACGTACCTGTAGTGATATGTTTAACTATGTTAGGTCTTAGTCTACTGGACGGAGGTACTACGAGTTCGGCTGAGAAGGAGACGTCTTTCTGGTATAAGATGTCCTCAGCGTCAGGAAGGTCGGTTGTTTTGGTTGAGTTTATTTCTGTGGAATAAAATATTAAATGTATTGGCCGATTTTCACTTCATGCTATATTCATTATATGATAATAAGTACCCATCGTATTAGTCCTTTTATATATGATTAATGTTTTTCCGTAAGGGCCACTTATTTAAGAACTGAACTGAACTATGACTATTGTTCGCCCACGGCTTTAAAGTGGATGCTCACGCTAATGTGTTTTTTGCTCATTACAAGCTCATGAACACTTCTTCAGATAGCAAAAGTTGATTTCGCGAGAACTAGGAGACTTAACACACATATTGTTTTAATTAATAGTATCTCATAAATATCATCAGATTAGCTACGATACCCCTAAACAAAACAAAAAAAACACTGTAAAAATGTGTTTAGGGGGATCGTAGCTAATCTGATGATTAGCCACTCGCCACAAGCGAGAGAATACACCTTAATACCCTGTCGAACCAAGCGGTGCGATGGTAGAAGGAAGTTGCAGTTCAAACAGTTCTTCAGAACACAACCCATTATACAAACGGTAAAAACCCAAAAGGAAGAATCTTTTTTTAACTTCGTCGTGAATGGTGAAACATGCAGATGGCCCACCTGATGTTAAACGGTACCCTCTGGCTATGAACAGTGCATTACCTCACAGGTCACGTCTACCTAGGACGCACCCTATGTGGCATTGCACTGCGCCCGCCACCCTGAGACAAAGCTTAGGTAAAGATGAAAGTCTCATGTGCCTGTAATTTCAACGGCACACATGCTCTTCAAACCGGAACACAGCAATGCGAGCACGACTGCTTTGCAGCAGAAATAGGTATGGTTTTAGTACTTCCCCGGACGAAGACCTCCACAAAAAGCTCTAAAACATAAATAAAAAAACCCTCGTGAGACTCAATGGTTCAATACCGTTTGTGAGCACAGGGTCGTCAAGAGTTCCCATAGCTCGTCTTTGAACCAAGTCAAGAGGTCCTCGCTGGTATCCACAGGTGCACAGAGACCACTGCAGTACTCCAAGTGGGGCTGGACTTGTGACTACGCCAGACACACCTTGGCATCACATGGCATTCCCAGAGGCATTTACCTGAACAGCTATAGCCGTTGACGTGGAGCTCGAAGCCCGGGCCGCAGCCGCACTCATACGTGCCGTCATGAAGCTCCCGGCAGAGCTGCTCGCATGGGCTACCTTCACCGCACCTCCCTGTAACAAAACATTTATTGAACGAGCGTATAAGGCGATATGTTAATATCGAATGAGCGGAGTCTAACAAGAGAACAATAGCTGCAAGAAAGTGACAGCGCTATTGCTCAATTGAACCAGGGAAGAGATGAGTTATTGATTTCTTCAGCTCGGAAGTAACTGACGTAAGCAAACAAATGACAAAATTTCGTTTTATTTCTAAAGTAGCAAATATAACAAAAAAACTCTACTATTAAATGAATTATTATTATTATTTTTTGTCCTTTTTGTAAACTTACAGCTTGGTATACAAATGAAGAAGTAAATATAAAATGGAGAGCCAATTAAAAGTTTCTACGCATAGTTATGGAATATAGCAAAATATAAAAATAACAGGTAACTAGACAGTCAAATTAAATAAATAAATACATAAATATTGATGGACATTCCACATAACATTATCTAGCCCCAAGCTAAGCAGAGCTTGTGTTATGGGTACTAGATAACTGATATCTAAGGCTTTGTCCTGACTGACTGAACGAGGTCCAACGCACAGCCTAAACCGCAGGACGTAGAGACTTGAAATTTGGAGGGTGTGTTTGTCTCGATGCGTAGGGTTGTACTAAGAAAGGAATTTTGAAAATTCGCATATTAAGGGGTTCAAAATGCGGTTCTAACTTAAAACAAAAATGCTCTGTATTTCGGAAACCGTTAGTAGTAGAACCATGAAATTTTACATGGAGATTCCTCAAATAAAATTAACAAACACGTATTTCAGCGATACCTGAAGTTTTCCTGAAAAATGGCAGGGGAACGTTTTCTTTGTTTTTTTTAAAAAACTTTAGGTTTGACAACGCACAGCCTAAACCGCTGGTCGTAGAGACTTTAAATTTGGAGAGTGTAGTCCTTTTAGGGTGTAAACGTGTACTTAAAAAGGAATTTGGAAAATTCGCTCCCTTAGGGGTCCATAAAGGGCTTTTAATGTATACACTTTGCGTTTTGCAGCGCACAGCCTAAACCGCTGGACCTAGATACATGAAATTTGGAGGATGTACTCATTTTCGGGTGTAGGGGTGTACTAAGAAAGGATTTTGGAAAATTCACCCTGTAAGGGTCCAAAACGGCTTTTAATGTAAAACTAAAATGCTTCGTATTACGGAAACCGTTGGTAGTAGATACTTGAAAATTCACAGGTAGATTCCTTATATAAAAATAGCAAAAATAAGTTTCAGTAGTACCTGAAAGTTTTGCTGAAAAAAGCCACGGGAACGTTTTGTACGAAAATAAATACACCATACGTTTTAGCCAGATTTCAGCGTATTTTGACTATTTAAAAGTTAGTTTCACAGTGTAGTCATAGAGATCAAAATATTTTCAGGACCTCAAGGTTCAAATGGGACCCCTAAGTTGAAAAACTTGAAAATGGTATCGTTTCAAAGGTCGTTTCACTGTGTCGTTGTTGAAATCAAAATATTTTCAGGACCTTAAGGGTCAAATGGGACCCCCAAATTGAAAAACTTCAGTGTGGTGTCGTTTCAAAAGTCGTTTCACGGGGTGGTTGTTGATGTTTAAATTGTTGTCTGCACGCCGCGACGGGGATTTTTCCAAACTATGCGCGGACGAAGTCGCGCTCGGGTCATCTAGTACTTAATACAATACATTAAATAGATAGATATTTTTTATTATACATAGAAAATACCCAGAACACCCTGAACAAATATCTGCGATCGCACAAATATTTGTTCCGAGGCGGGAATCGAACCCGCAACCTTCTGCGTCGCAGGTGAACCTTCGCCCGCCGCGCCACAGAGGTCGGAAATTACTATTAAGCCCTTCGACCAAAGTTAAGCCACCCAATTTTCACTCGTCTGCTAACGCAAGTGTTATTCGGTGCCGTAAACATGAAGTTGATGCTGTGTCCGGAAAGGTAAGGATGTTCTGCGTACTGCGTAACTGAAGTGAGATTCTTAAAAAAAAAAAAAACCAGCAAGTGCGAGTCGGACTCGCGCACCGAGGGTTCCGTACAAACCTGTTGGTATATAAGTATAAATTTGGTATAAAATTCTAGCCTTAACTAAGTATTATTTCTATAAATTATTATCCTTGTCGTAGTATTATGTAATAAGTATGTTTATATTTCTTATCCTTTAATTTACTATGTATCCCTGTGATAAGCTGTTAATTGTTGTATTTCTTGCGCACGCTGTGATACCCTATAATTACGGGAACACTAAGATTAAAACCTTATTTTGTTTTGTTTTTTGAATGTGTTAGTGTAAATCTGTGTTGGGTGTCCTATTTAATAAAATAAAAATAAAATATATAAAATATAAGTAAATAAACAACAATCTATAATTTAGGTAGCAAAGTAAATATTGTTTGTATAAAATAACAAGCCAACATTTCACGAAAAAACCTGGAGCTTTAAAATGCATCGCTTGAAAACATTGCTCATAGCCAATCGATACTTGGTAACTATCAAAAAACCGGACTTCCGTAAAATGTAACTAGCGACCGCCCCGGGAGATGATAAATTACCTAACGGAGAGTGCAAACTTATAAGGTATAGAACCCGTGTACGGTGATATTGCGGTGATATACGAATTTGCTGTGGATTTATGACAAACTTTAGTTATAACTAAGTTAAGTTTAGTTAAAAATAATTGATCGTAGGGCAACCAGTTTAGATTTGGTAAATTATCAAGCGGGTACCTACCTATAGAGTTTAAACATTACTTTTTTACATGTTTAATTAGCTCGCTATGTTTGTTTGTAGGTACGTTTGCTCGGGTCAAATCTTGCAAGCTGAATTAGAATCACTTCTTGACTTCCCTTGAGCTGAAATTTTGCATACCTATCAAGTTCCGATGGCATACTTACTTACATAGACACACGCCTTTTTCCCCAAAGGCGGGTAAGCAGAGCATCAATGGGCCCCTTTTCACAGTGGGTTGCACCATCGTGGAATATAGACGTGATAAGTGGTAAGCTCATCGTCGCCATTGCTTCCCACGACTGACGCGGCTAAAGCTTTCTTCTATTAATAACACATTCCATAATAAGCTAGCAGCCAGGACAAATCTTATACCAACGAATCTTACAAACAAATCCGGGTTATCCCTTAGTCGGCTTTTACAACATCCACGGGATTTGACGAAGGGGTCTATTCTTAGGCCAGACTCACCACAGTATTATGCAATATTATAATGACAGCGAGCTGATCTGATGATGGGGACGGAAGGTGGACAACGGAACTCCTCGAGGGATAATAGTAGAATGGCCGTGTTTTGATCAGCACACGGTTATCTCTAATTGCATAAAAGCTTGTAACTATTGAAAAAATATTTTTCACGTCTAAAACTTATTCCTAATGCAATTTGAATATGATGTTGATATGAGGGCGCCTCGTGTGCTCATTGATCGATCTATCGAGCGCGTTTAGTTCATCCCAGTGAAGCTTGTTCGAAGATTCAAGCGGATCGAGAAAAGTTTCCATAATAAGAAACACATTCCATAATAAGCTAGCAGCCAGGACAAATCTTATACCAACGAATCTTACAAACAAATCCGGGTTATCCCTTAGTCGGCTTTTACAACATCCACGGGATTTGACGAAGGGGTCTATTCTTAGGCCAGACTCACCACAGTATTATGCAATATTATAATGACAGCGAGCTGATCTGATGATGGGGACGGAAGGTGGACAACGGAACTCCTCGAGGTATAATAGTAGAATGGCCGTGTTTTGATCAGCACACGGTTATCTCTAATTGCATAAAAGCTTGTACCTATTGAAAAAATATTTTTCACGTCTAAAACTTATTCCTAATGCAATTTGAATATGATGTTGATATGAGGGCGCCTCGTGTGCTCATTGATCGATCTATCGAGCGCGTTTAGTTCATCCCAGTGAAGCTTGTTCTAAGATTCAAGCGGATCGAGAAAAGTTTGAGCGGTCGCCAAATGTCACTATCTAACTCATTGAAGTTCAGGTAAATTAGAAAGTGACATAATAGCGCTCGCGAAAGAAAAAGTGAGCGAAAACCACGAAAAATAAACTATAGGTATTTGGTGTGTCGCGCGCGGAGGTACCTACATATTTTGTATGTACTTAATCTGATAAAAAAAATATGAAATATGCTGGACAGTTCATACAACATTATCTAGCCCCAAGCTAAGCAGAGCTTGTGTTATGGGTACTAGATAACTGATATACTTAATACTATACATTACATAGATATTTTTTTTTTATTATACATAGAAAATACCCAGAACACCCTGAACAAATATCTGCGATTGCACAAATATTTGTTCCGAGGCGGGAATCGAACCCGCAACCTCCTACGTCGCAGGCCAACCTTCGCCCGCTGCGCCACAGACGTCGTCAAACCCTCGTCTCCTATAGCCTCTGGTGCTCGGGATTCAAGTTTCTGGCTTTATGCGTTGCCTTCGACAAGTACGTTCTTGGATTAACTTAACACATTAACTTAGTAAGCCTTAGAGTTGGAGCCACCACAATCAAGCCCCACCAGTGCCATTGCAGCGTTATCGTTGAAAAGGTCCCCACATCCTGTCTTGTTTCAGCCCAGGCCGTCAGTCTCGCCACGTTTACTTCAACGATATTCTATATAAAAATATATTTATATCACTTGACATTGAAATTGTTTGGAGCCCTCCTCAGAAGCCATTATAAGAAGAAAAGGAAAGGTTATTTGTAGGGCCTTGGTTTGTCCAGCCTGAGAATCTCTCGATCTCGTCCCGTGGATGACTTAATAGCCGATTATTGGCATTAGGTACATCAGGGGATGGGCAGCAGGCATCCTACTGATTACTTAACAGAAATACTATATACGGTCACTGGAAATACTGGTAATACTGGTGGCTTTTAAATAAATTATTTTTATTTCTTTTCATTTTCTTTGTTACGCTAATTATTTAGCGGGATCGCTTATGTTTTGTACCAAATTGCATCGTGTATGTGAATGTCAGTTTTATTATAGGCTCTCTTTGATCGTTTTCCACGCGGTTGGCGCTGAGCAGCGGATATTAGCAACGCGTCTCGTAGGTACCATTTAATTTATATTTGTGGACGTTATTGAACGACCTTTCTAGCTTTGATGTCCGTGGTTTCATTTGTTATGTAGCAAAGAAGCCTGGGCCTTATGGAAACCCCTCTAAAAGTTTAGCAAAGTTTAGGTTAAGGGCCTGGCCACGTTACCACGACGGCACGTCATGTTATTTGCACGACACTGTAAAGCAGTTTCGTGCAAATAACTTAACACATCATCATTGAAATTAACTGACATTTTGCCTGTATTTTTTTTAAAGTATATATAAAGTATAAGTTCTTATAAAGTTTATTATCTTTGATAAATGTTATTAGTATGTCCGTTTAAATTAAATAAAGAAATATATATAAAATAACATAACACCCAACAGTCACATACATAGCCCTGATCCCACAATAGGATTCCCTGTGACATCGATCAGGAACTACGAAAACCATGCTAACCACAGACTAGGAACAAATATTTGCAGATCGTACAATCATTTTTACTGCAGCGGGAATCGAACCCGCGATCTCTCGCAGCCGAATATAGTCGCCTACGGAGCTACAAAGGTCATCAAACAACATAAAAGGCGCGGCCCCGTGCCGTTTTACGGTGCCGTGTCGTATCTAGTTCCGGTGCGTTGATCTATGAAGTGGCAGTATTATCATCGAGCACCACGGAACGGAGGCCTGCAATGCTCTAAGAGTATTATGGACCCGCATGACGACCTCTGTGTCGCGGCGGGCCACCTGCCGGGAAGGTTCGTCTGTTAGGCACGAGGTTGCGGATTTGATTCCCGCCTCGGAACAAATACTTGTACAATCTGCAGATATTTGTTCAGAGTGTTCTGGGTATTTTCTATGTATAATAAAAAATATCTATCTATGCAATGTATGTATTAAGTATATCAGTTATTTAGTACCCATAACTAAGCTCTGCTTAGCTTAGGGCTAGATAATGTTGTGTGAACTTGTCCAGCATTATTTATTTATTATTATATTATTTATGAGACGTATTCTTGTTCTTTGCACAACAAGGGACTCACAAACTGTTCGAGAAAGTCACATCAACTAATACACATCGTTACGTCACAGCTGTGGCGCCCATGACACAGCGACGGCCTTGTCGATGTTGCCGCGGTACGACGTCGCACCGTTTCACGCCGGGCGCCGTGCCGTGGGTGATGAGGCCTGAGGGGCAAGTCCGAGTTTACACACACCATCGTAACGATGATCGTAACGGCGAGTGTACGTGTATTGCGTAGTAACTAGCCATTAATCTGTGACGTTTTTGGCACAGATTAATAGCTAGTTATTAGGTTATACACGTACGATCGTGTTACGTTCACCGTTACGATGGTGTTTGCAAAACTCAGACTCACCCCTCAGGCCCTAAGGCGGGGTTGGGATTAGGGGAGCCCTCTCACGTCCCGAATACTACAGATCAATAGCAAATAGATTGCGAGGAGCGTAACGACGATCATGGATTGTACGGATCGAGCGAGCCGACCGAGCGTCCATACAGTATTCGGCGATTTCCAGAACAGCAATCTGGTCCCAGCATCTTATTTTGACCTATATATAATCTTGACTTACACATCCCAAAGGTTTCACTTCGCCAGATAGCGTCCTACAGCGTCTCGTCTCATCCAGTTCAGCCTCATCTCCTTCCATTTAGCCTCACCTCGATTAATTCAGTCACATCTCGTTCCAGTTAACCTCAATCCGTTCTATTTAGCGATGTCGCATTCCATTTATAATTTAATCTGGATCCATCCAGCAATATCTCGTTCTATTTAACCTCATCTCATTACATTCGGACATATATCGTTCCATTAGGTACATCTTGTTTCATCATCTTCTTCATCAGCCCACACTAGTCCACTGCTGGACATAGGCCTCTCCCAATACGCGCCAGTGAGCCTTCGGTTCTTCTCATCCACATTCTGCCCGCCGCCTTTCGTAGGTCATCGCTCCTAGCACCATGCATCTACATACGCTACATCATAATTAGTGAATCTACCATTTCATGATTCCATCAGATTTCACTTTTAAAGTTCTGCTAATTCCACGAACAAAATTGCCACATTCTCGCATTAGCATAACCTAATTCAGCTAAAACAATTCACTTTACAAACAATAGAATTATGAAAACTGCGCCATATAGCCTATTGTGGGTAACAAAGCTATTAGGAGCTAAATTGGACGTATAATTTAATTCATCGTTTCGCCCATTACCTACCGCGTTTGTAACAGGGGTGTGGTGTGAAGATTTCAGAAGTCTTCTTGATGAGATTTTGTGATGAGCTTCAAATCTTGTATTCACTTGGGGATAGAAGACCCAGGATACAAGTCGGCCGACATAGCATGAAGGTAGCGTCCCGAACCAAAGGCCTACCCTTCTCCCACGGAACAAGACAAGAGTCATGCCGTCATGCCGCTTACCGTCGTCACGTAGCGTAGTAGACCACTCGGTCCTAGAATGGCTGGAATGTTGACGCTGGTGAAGGCCCGGCGAATGATATCAGTAATGATATCAAAGGCCTTAAGGCAAGATATATGTAGGGTAATTCACACTACTAAACACGACGGAATAAAAATAAATAAGTACTAAATAACAAATACTTTTTTGTCTATTTTTCGACTGCACTTTGAATTGTAATAAAATATCTAAAGAAAAGCCGACGCGAAAACACTAGTTGTGTTATAATGATAATTCTTCGATCAAGAATATTATGATCGAAGTGATAAGTAGTACTTAAGTACCTACCTACTTGTTGGATAAATAGGCAAAATATACCTCACTATGCACTGGGAAAAAAGTACCTACCCAGACACCTTAATACCTATTTATAGAGAGGCTTGCTCTAGGAAAAGTATTACTTACTGTTTCTTGTAGGACCCTTACCTAAGTATCGTAATGACAGCTTCCATAAACAAGTAATTAATTTAGTAAATGTTTAAAAAAAACCTCAGCTCAATGAAACGGCTGAACCGATTTTGAACAAACATACCTAAGAAAACAACCAACAAATTCACCTAACAAAAAAAAAAACCGTTCATCGGTTCGGGAGCTACGATGCCACAGACAGACACACACACAGATACACACACATACACACACACAGACACGTTAAACTTATGAAACCCCGTCGTTTTTGCGTCGGGGGTTAAAAATAACCCGTCATATTATTCAGAGGCTAGAAAACTCATAAGATTTTCTTTTAATGTTAGCATCCATACCTTGAAAAGCAGCCTCGAAGCGCACCGGCTCCATGGTGGGCGGTTCGGCCGCGACTGCGAACGCGAGCAGCGCGGCGAGCAGCGCGGCGAGCGGCGCGACCGCGACCCGCGCCGCCAACATGCTCACACTACGCCATGCCATCGCCCATGCTCAATCATACGCGAGCCACTTCTGTGGACAAAACAGACACAAACATTAATTTATTTATTTTTTATGTACTTTTAATGCAGCTGACCTCAGCTGGTCACTACTTTACCGAGCTTTTAGCAAGCGCAGATGGCATCAACCGGTTAAAATTAGGTTGAGGCAACGAGCGCAAGGGCACCACTTAGGTATGGACAAATATCGGGCAAAATGAAATAATATTAGTAAGTAAGGTACAGAAGCTGCTTAGGAGGCTCGTTGACCCCGCCGGCGGGGTCGGTGTTTTGGTAGAATGTTGTCTCAGTCGTGACTGGATGACATCACTACCGCATTAACGGCAGTGATAGCGTCATCTGGATCACCAAGAAAGTGGCTTGATCTAAAGAGTAACTAAATTAATACGTTTATATGGCAGCGCATTATATAGTGGGTCTGAGCCCAGCCCATCAGTAGGTGGGAATTGGTCAGGAATGAGGTCAGCCAGCGATTTGCAGTAGACCAACGCCAGCGTAGTGTCCACTAGCCCGCCCCACACAAAACAAAGTTTGATCCACATTTGAATAAGTCGATTATTTTTTGTAGACACAAAATCTAGTTAATCCATAGACTGTGGTTTGTCAGTTTTCCATTTAGTGTAGTATATAATCAAAGTTACAGGTCTAGCGCTTAACTCAAATTATCAGATAACATGAAGTCACGCTTCACTTTGTCGTAACGAAAACACCCCTCCCGTACCGCTCCCATACCTCAGGGACTGACTCAGTTAAGCGCTAAGACCTGTAGCAGGGTACAAGATTTGAAAAAGCCAAGCAGTAGTGCCTCGCATTGCTGTGTTTCGGTTTGAAGGGTATTTAGGTACTACCTACCCGTGAAATTACAGGCACATTCCGGCACAAGCCTTAACATCTATCTATAAGTCTCAGGGTGGCGGGCGCAGTGCAATGCAACATAAGGCGCGTCGTAGGTGGACGTGACCTTTGATATAATTCGTTGTTCATAGGCAGAGGGTGGACCATCTGATTGCTCCGTCATTTCAAGTTGTTTATAAAACACCCACTTACCTTATACCTTCATACCGTCACAGTGTCAATTGCGGCTATTGAACTAATAGGCACACGTAGCTCAAGATCGAAATTCGTAGTATTTGCATTTATTTTAAAACATTACAGTAGGTACCTACCTACGTAGGTACCTACTTAAAGTAGGAAGGTCCTACATACAATATAGATAGATAGATAGACATAGAAGTAAACTCGCCGGTAACTTTTCGGTGCCTCCTGCTTTTTATTACACATTCCAAGTTTTTATTTCTTTAACCTTTTCTCTCGGACCGATAGTTTGAAACAGCTTTCAAACAAATTAGGTTGATAAAGGGGATGTTGACTTTGTGGCCCAAGAGTTATGGGCTACTGACACTGCGTCCCATGTTAATTTTTTTCGATGACGTTATGGTCCTAAAATTTGGGAATTAAAGTTAGTAGCCAAAACAAGAAGTTTTTTGTTGACTTTGTGAGCACCTAATAGGTAGGTACCATAAGTCTTAGAATAATAGAATAAACCCCAGAAGGTGCGTGCGATGCTATTAGTACGGGGCACTGTGTCACACAACACAAAGCCTCCCCCCGTGCATATAATACAAAAAAAAAACCCCACCAGGAGTAATATTTTGGTGATGTTGGCAACAATGACAAAATGAACCCTTGACTTTGAACCTTGAAATGTGATTCTATCCTTTTTCTTTTTACCTACACCTAGCAGAATTTTTACATGTTGGAACGACACTCAACGGCATATTCACAAAAACATCATTTAATATCATCATAATCATCAGCAGCAGCTGTAGACTTCCACTGCTTGATCTTGTAAGTTACGTTTAGTAGCCTTCTACTAGCACGCTTGATACCACAGTGTAAACGAAACATTGTTTCCAGAAAACTAATCGGTGCTGAGCTGCTGGGATATTATATTTGACGACCTCTGTGGTGCTGCGGGTGAGAAGTCAGCGTATGGAGGGAGACAAAGGCTTTTATAAATATTCGGCTCACCTCAAATAATGATGATGATGTTGTATCTACAGCCCGTTCACCGCACAGAAGAATGCTACATCCATGGTTTACCGTAAGTTGGCACCTGCTATAGAGTATTTACAGGTGCCATCTTACGGTGAACGAGCTGTACTGAATGAATACATGCTTGAATCAATCAATCAATCAATCAATCAATCAATCGGGTCATGACATGGAGGATTCCTCCAAGTGTCATCAGCATATTTCTTTCTTGAGTCTTGGGTAAGGGCCTGTAACAGGCGCTATTTACCCTAGCTTGTTTTTACTTCAAAGTCGCGCTAGTATGTCATTTTCAGATCATCAGTGGCATTGACAGCTTTGTACAGTGCTGTGATTAAACGAGTAAATTAAAAAAACATTGGCCATCCATCATGATCCATCCGTTCCTAAAAAATTGGCTTACATTTGGATTGAGCCGGCTAACGTTTTGTTTACAACACAATTTTTTTTTCTTGCGGAGCCTGTGTTGGTTTGTGTTATTTGCTTATTTTTGCATAGCAATGTGATAACAATGAAATCAATGAATTGACTTTTCGAAGCAACCGGTACTGTGTGCAAATAATGAAAATATTCATTCTAGTGTTACTTTGACTCGGACTTGGCAGTATACGTACGGTAGGTAGCTAAGTAGCTAGGTAGGTATTTACTTCGCGTCAAGAATTCACCAAATACCGGTGTCTTTCTTTCCTTCAACTGAGGCTGCAACAAACGATTTGCATTGAAATCTCAGAGAACTTTTCTACAAAGGAGAAATAGACATCTACATTGAGTATATTAAACATCAATAACGATTTGTAACTCGTAGATCATGGGCTACTCGCGAATTATTTTGATGTTCATGGCGTTTGTGAGCGAGGTTTTTGGGTTGGAAAATGGACTGGCCCGGACGCCGCCTATGGGATGGATGTCGTGGGGATATTACATGTGTAATGTTAACTGTGACCAAACTCCAGAGAAATGCTTGAAGTAAGTTTCACACAAAATCCTAAGACTACAAGTTAAAGATGGTTATTTTCCAAGCAAAAGTATTTTTTTTTTATAAATGCTGGACTGTTAACACATCATTATCTTTTTTTTTTTTTTTCTTCTTTTTTTATACTACTTGGATGACGGAACAAGCAAGAGGCCCACCTGATGTTAAGCGGTAACCTCTGCCTATGAACAGTGCATTACCTCATAGGTCACGTCCACCTAGGACACACCCTATGTGGCATTGGACTGCGCCCGCCACCCTGAGACATAAAGATGAAAAGTCTCATGTGCCTGTAATTTCACCGGCACCCTTACCCTTCAAACCGGAACACAGCAATGCGAGCACTACTGCTTTGCGGCAGAAATAGGTATGGTGCTAGTACTTCCCCGGACGAACTCTTTCACAAAAAAGCTCTACTACTACATCTAGCCCCAAGCTAAGCAGAGCTTGTGTTATGGCTACTAGACAACTGATATTCCTACATTTTTTATTATACATAGAAAATACCCAGAACACCCTGAACAAATACCTGCAGATTGCACATATATTTGTTCCGAGGTGGGAATTGAACCGGCAGCCTCCTGCGACGCAGGCAAACCCTCGCCCCGTGCGCCACAGAAGTCGTTTTACACGACTGCCCCAAAAAAGGATTGAATTCTAATTTTTGACGGAACTTGTTTATTGTCTACTATTTCAGTTCCATGGTTCTCTCTCCCAAGTCACTCATAAAATTTATTGAACCAGTCCTTATATTTAATTGACATAATATGCTATGTAATTGTGCTGTGTAATTGTAATTTGCTTAATCCACTGAGTTATGCCCAATTCAAGCAAGGATCTCTCAATCCAGATGTACAAAATAACATGAACGGTTTTGTTTTGGTAATAATGTTCAATATTAGAGCCATTGGGGCCCAGCCCATTGCCACACCAGCTTGCTAATTCCGATGGTTGGTTGTTTTTATTTCAGCGAAGATCTAATCCTTTCAGTGGCGGATGCATTCTTCAAGGAAGGTTACCAAGAAGCAGGTTATGAGTACATCATCATAGATGACTGTTGGTCCGAGAAAGAGCGAGACTACAATGGGAGACTAGTACCGGATAGAAAGAGATTTCCGAGAGGGATGCAGTATATAGCTGATTATGTTAGTTATTATTACCTGTTGGACTTTTTTAATCATCACCAGTGAACTGCTTGACATTGGCCTCCCCATAAAATGCCAGGATGGACGCTCTTGAGCCACCTCCATCCACCGACATTCTGTGACTATAAATTGTAAAATGTCATTGGTCAACTACATAAGGTCTTACGAGACATTAAGAAATTTTATATATGGCGGTTTTTTATAGGACCCTGTCCATTTGTATGCAATAATGCTTATTGCAACATTGTTTCTTTTTTATATTTTAGTTACACTTCCGGGGCCTTAAATTCGGCATGTACACAAATGTAGCCGACGTCACATGCATGTTATATCCAGGCTCCAAGAGCCATTTCCAGATAGATGCTGAAACATTCTCTGAATGGGGCGTCGATTATATCAAGGTGGATGGGTGCTTTATGGCAGAAAATGCCTTGAATACAGGTATTGTCTCCAATAGGATACTTGGATGGTTGAAACTCTTGAAGGGTTAAGGCACCAGCGGCTAAGGCGCAAGCCACACAGGAGAGGCGTAACGCGGGGACGACGCGTCGCGGACGGAGCGCGGACGAGGCGCGGATGTAAAATGATACGAAAATGTTATAATGAAGAAGCGCCCGAGACTCGTCCAAGGAGCGGTGTACATGATCGTGGTGTAGCATGATCTACATATAAAATGTTCGTATCATTTAACATCCGTGCCTCGTCCGCACCTCGTACGTGCCACGTCTCGGCCTCGGCTCGGCCTAGTATAAATCATCCTCTAAATTTTTCAGAAGAGTCGGTACGGAGACATTGTTTTTGTACCTAATAGTCTGACCTCAATACGTACGGCATATAACAGGAATGCCTGTATGTTTGTTTAAGCCCCTCTGTGTGTTTTGCTCCGCAGCGTTTCTTTTGTATGAAAGTACAATAAGGCGCAAGCTACATTGGTGCGGGTGGGGACGTGGCACGGGCGTTCCATTCCATTCGAATTTCGTACCAAAACGCATGTAAATAAAGTCTCAATTTAAAACAAAAAATGAAGGGCAACTGGCCACAGAGACACGCTATACGGTGTGTTCAAATTGCGACTTTATTTCCTTGCTTTTTGTACGAAATTTTAATGGAATGAAAAGATGCCTGTGCCATGTGGCTTGCGCCTAAAGGGGCATCACGTATACGCCTCGTCCGCGCCTTACGTCTCTTCTATCTGGCATGTGCCTTTAGGCACTTGGTGGTTACACTTGGAGGGTGAAGATATTTGAGGGTTTAAGTGTGTTGATTCAACCAAAGTGACCATTTTATTCCAGCTGATGACAGTACAGCACTATAGTGACAGCGAGCTGATCTGATGATGGAGGTGACAACGGAACTCCTCGTTAGTTAATAGAAGAATGCTAATTTTTAGGGTTCCGTAATTTTTGGTTACGATTCGTCATGTCTGTCGGTCCGTGTATGTCACAGCCACTTTTTTCCGAAACTATATGAGCTAGGCTGTTGAAACTTGGTAAGTAGATGTATTCTGTGATTTTCACACAAAAATAGAAAAAAAAAAAAAATGGGTTTCCCCATACATAAAACTGAAAATCAAAAACAAATTTTTCATCAAACCCGTACTTGTGGGGTATCTATGGATAGGTCTTCAACAATGATATTGAGGTTTCTAATATAGTTTTTTTATAAACTGAATAGTTTGCGCGAGAGACACTTCCAAAGTGTAAAAATGTGTCCCCCCCGTAACTTCTAAAATAAGAGAATAATAAAACTAAAATAAAATGATATACATTGCTATGTAAACTTCCAACGAAAATTGGTTTGAACGAGATCTAGCAAGTAGTTTTTTTTATTAATACACTATTAGTACAACATCGATCAAAGTTACAACGGACTACAAGAACTTTTATATTATGTTACTTGCTGCTACGGAACCCTGCATGGGCGAGTCCGACTCGAACTTGGCCGCTTTTTCTGCTTATTTTGATCAGTGCGTGGTTCGAAAGTTAAAGTTTTCAACTTATCTTAGTTAATTAATGCCGCGGCCATCAAATCAGGCGTTGATGGCCGAACGTGATAATGTGGGCGGCACTTATAAGCGAGTGAAGGCGTGGATATAATGTGAAATGTGGTGCATTAAAACCTTTTTTCTCCATAATCTTTTTCGATAAATCTACAAAAATATATATAGGTAATATTAAAATAAATCAAGCACGTGCTCTTCTTTTAAAAAAATTGAAGAAGCAACTTAAAATGTAAGAAATAGATTTACAAAGTAGCCTCTGTTTGCGTAGTTACAACCATTTTTCTCCTAAACTATCAATCATAAGATGTTTTTATTGCCTTCAGTATATAATATAAAAAACGCCGTAAACGTAGTTTTTGCTCACTTTTAGTTTCGTGAGCGCTATTCTGTCACTTTCTAACTTTAATGAGGAGATATTAACAGAATTTGGCGTCCATCGACGCCTTAAGACTGCGCCAGGCAGAAATCTTCATACAAAAGAAACTCGTAAAATATAGATAATTTTAAAAAACCCCGGGGTGAACCCTTTGTTTTATTGTATTGATTTTATTTATCCAATTTTTTACCTAATAATCTGTACCATATTGACAAACAATCGTATCTAGCCAAAAGTTAGAGGTAATTTTTTTTTTTATCGAGATATTTTTTCCTATCGTGTTTCTGTCTGGGTGATCCCTCGGTATTAAAATGTAGTATCCATGCATATTTTTAATTTGAATATTGTACTTGAATTAGTCAGTTAAAAAGCTAATCCAAGATTTGTAATTTTGCGTTATACCCCACCTGAACTTACGCCTAGTTACGGCCGAGGCTTGTAGGTAGAGTTTTACTTGAATGCGTGGGTTTTGAAAACATTTAATTGTTTAAATATCCGCATTATGTTTTGAATATTAAAATTGTAATTACCATAGAAATGTGAAGTAACAAGAAGTGTTATCCGAGCTGTGCATTGAAACGATGTCGCCATTCTTTGTCCACTACTTACAAACTGAAACACTTGCTGGACTGTTCACACAACATTAGGTATCTAGCCCCAAGCTAATCAGAGCTTCTGTTATGGGTACTAGATAACTGATATACTTAATTCATTACATAGATAGATATTTTTTATTATACACTAGAGAATACCCAGAACACCCTGAGCAAATATCTGCAGATCGTACAAATATTTGTTCCGAGGAAAGAATCGAACCCGCAACCTCCTGCGTCGCAGGGAACCTTCGCTCGCCGCGCCACAGAGGTCGTACTATTCCTCAATACTAGGAGGAGGAAATACTTTACAATAAACCCACTGCCAGACCGCGAGTGAAAGAGTTTGAGCGATTTGCTCATACTCTGGCGACACGAGCCTCGTCTCTTCACTTTAGATTCTTAGGGTTTCTTAGAATAAATAAAAAAAAAGGCTGGACAGTTCACACAACATTATCTAGCCTAAAGCTAAGCTAGAATTCCCTATATAACACGACAATCACACCACACATACACCAGAGGCCAGCACTACTTCATACGAAACGAAACGAAACACGACAATTATCGTTTTTTATGCTAACATTGCCGGCAATAACGATTTGTCTCATAGAAAACTCAAGAATTTTTGAGAAAAAAATATAACACTAATCCTTCTATTTTTTTTCCAGCCTACATAGAATTCGGTGAATATCTTAACAGCAGAAGACCCGTGGTATATTCATGCAGTTGGCCATACTATATACAATATATTCATAACAAAACGGTATGTTTTTTTTTAAATATAATTAAATGGTGGGTCATGGTCTAAACCCCCCAAATATGGACAGGGACAAGTGGAAGAATTTGGGGGAGAACTTTGACCAGCAGTGGGACATCATCATTGTCTTGCCCTTTTCCCAATTTATTTGGGGTCGGCGTAGTACGTCTTTTTCTTCCACTCTCCCATGCCAGCCGTCACCTCATCATTCACTCTCTTCTAATTCATATAATCTCTCACGCATTCCATCCATCTTTTCTTAGGTCTTCCTCTTCCTTTCCATCCACTAACATACATATTCATAACTTTCTTAGTTACATGCGTTTCATCCCTCCTCATAACATGTCCATACCAAGGCAAACAATATAGATAAAATAAAATACAATATAGAAAACACAGATTAAAAAAAAAATAGTGGACGGGCAGATGACCCACCAGATGTGAAGCGGTAACCTCCAGCCTATGCGCTAATACCTCACAGGTCACGTCCACTAAGAACGGGCCCTATCATTGCACTGCGCCCGCCTTTTAAGACATAAAGATGAAATGTCTCATGTGTCCCTCTGGCCACGTGGTCCTACGTCTGTAATTTCACCTGCACCCATACCCTTCAAACCGGAACAGCAATGCGAGCACTACTGTTTGCGGCAGAAATAGGTATAGTGAATGGTGGTAGTACTTCCTCGCACGAATAACATTTGAGCTCTTCATAATTTTAGTGTAAATTTAGTTATCCTAGTTGATAAGTTTTTATAAACCTTTTTCTGAATATAATTTTTATAATGTTTTCTTATACATTTCAGCCCGATTTCAATGTAATATCGCAGCACTGCAATATGTGGCGTAATTACCACGACGTAAAGAGCTCGTGGGAATCCGTTAAGGACATTATGCGACACTTTGAGTCTGAATACGGCACGCTGCACAAGTACCACGGACCTGGACACTGGAATGATCCCGACATGGTAAGGTACTATCAGCTAAAGTTCAGCCGGACCATGCTAAGGCCCCGCCCTTACACTAGTCAGTTGCTTCCGTAAAATGTATGTAAGAAACTTATGATGTTAATAAACATATTGTGAATTTTGTAAGTTTTAACTTGCGTAAATTATTAAAAGGCATTATCATATACTTACAACAATCAGAATCAAAAATTTCAATGATTTGGAATACTTTTGATGGAGTTGAGAATGGAAGACCAACACCAATTTTTTAACTTTATAAGATGTAATAATTCCACGGATCTTGAATTAATTATGGGACAAGTTATTTTTTTGTTATACTACTTGTAATGACGGATCAAGCAGATGACCCACCTGGTGTTAAGTGGTACTCTCTGCCTATGAACAGTGCATTACCTCATAGGTCACATCCACCTAGGACGCACCCTATGTGGCACTGCAATGCGCCCGCCACACTGAGGCATAAAAGATGAAAAGTCTCATGTGCCTGTAATTTCACAGGCGGTAGTATTTCCCCGGACGAACTCTTTCACAAAAAAGCTCTACTTCTACTAAAATATATGTATTAAAAGATAAACGGCTAATTACCACTATTATTCTACACTTTGCTGACGTTTCGAGACTGAGTATTCGCTGGTCCACCGTCGAACGCGGTCGCGGGCGGTGCTCATGATGAAGAGGCTTCTGAACTCAGTCTCGAAACGTCAGCAAAGTGACGAATAATAGTGGTAATTAGCCGTTTATCTTTTAATATGATTCCCAACCACGATAGTTTCAATTCTAAAATATATGTATACAATACAATGTTGTTTTTTTTCATATTGCAGTTAATATTCGGGCAAGGTTCGCTCTCTCCCCAACAGAGCCGATCGCACATATCATTCTACGCGATGTTATCCGCCCCGTTACTGCTTAGCTGCGACATGACAAACGTTTTGCACTATGAAAGAAAGCTGCTGCTCAATTTGAACCTTATTGCGGTGGCGCAAGACCCATTAGGCATCATGGCCAGACCTTATAAGGTATGTCTTTATTTTATGAATGCGTGTGTTTAGGCCGTATTTAGTCTTGTGCTGGCGGTCTGTGCGTACGGTACGCACCGATCGTCAGTCTACCTTTGGCATGCAGTGTTCCACGGACCAACGTACGGCATAGACATGCATTGACGTCCAACAAGTCTTGCGTCCCGCCAAACTAAACGCTCTTATAGTATTGTCAGGCGTGGCGCATTCCGCACTTTAGGTATGAAGCTACAAGTACCCGGCGGGCTCGACTTGTCGAGTCATTTCAGTGATTCAGACAAGATAGCAGCAGTGGCGAGCTGCTTCCATCCACGGACTTCCTGCCACCTTAAATTGATGCAACTTTAATATGTTTTTTATTACGAGAAATAGTCTTCTGGTATGAGGCTGAGTGCAAAAATGTAAAATAAAAATTTATAATTAATTAAAAAAAAAAATGATTGAGCTGATCGCTTTGGAAAGTGAGTGTTTTGTTCGTTTTTTAGATATAGCCCCAAAAAAACGGCTATTTTGTGTCTGAACTTTGAAGTGGGGTAAAAGCGGGTATTCTTGTGACTCGTCGCGGGTTATCTGACGATTCATGTTTGGCAGCCCTGGTCGAGACGGACGCGATGGACGCACTAGGCAATACCACAGAATACATAATAGTACATGTACAGAAGGTTGACTACGCAAAATCAATTAAATAAATAGACTCCTGCTCCCCACACAAAGTGCAATGCAGGTCGTACAGCGCTAATTACCTACGCAGCTAAAGTCACCTAGTAGTTACAGGTCACGCAACGAGGTATGAGCTATCTGCGAAAGTGGTGGGGATAATTGCGCACGTTGAACAAACCCATAAAATTACTTTACGCGATAGAAAGAGAGTTATAAGGTATACATCGCGCTACGAGTTATGAGCGCTGACCTTCAATGCGCTGTAGTAATTTTATGGGTTTGTTCAACGTGCGCAATTATCCCCACCACTTTCGCAGAGAGCTCATACCTCGTTGCGTGACCTGTAACTACTAGGTGACTTTAGCTGCGTAGGTAATTAGCGCTGTACGACCTGCATTGCACTTTGTGTGGGGAGCAGGAGTCTATTTATTTAATTGATTTTGCGGAGTCAACCTTCTGTACATGTACTATTATGTATTCTGTGGTATTGCCTAGTGCGTCCATCGCGTCCGTCTCGACCAGGGCTGCCAAACATGAATCGTCAGATAACCCGCGACGAGTCACAAGAATACCCGCTTTTACCCGCCTTCAAAGGTCAGACACAAAATAGCCGTTTTTTTGGGCTATATCTAAAAAAACGAACAAAACACTCGATTTCCAAAGCGATCAGCTCAATCAATAAACAATTTTTAAGGCTGCACTGAGCCTCATACCAGAAGACCATTTCTCGTAATAAAAAACATATTAAAGTTGCATAAATTTAAGGTGGCAGGAAGTCCGTGGATGGAGGCGGCTCGTCACTGCTGGTACGTCCTGGCATTCTATGGGAAGGCTGCTAACCAGCTAGTCCAGCTGTCTAACATCTATAGGCTGATAATGAGTTAATCTTAATATATTTGTTTTCATTTATTTTAATATTTTAATTTCAGTTGCAAGACAAAAATATATCACTGTGGGTGAAACCCCACAACCCAATAAAGGGAGACATCTACCCGTCTTATTCTTTCCTACTACTCAACCCCGAGACGGACGATACGATTGTCTCTTTCACTCCTTCGGAATACGGGCTCAATTCCACTGATGGGTACACTGTAATGGTAAGTGGAACAACATTTTGAGATTCAATAAGAACCCTTGAGACTGGAATCGACAGGCCTTCAAAGATTTTTTATTTCTTTAGAAGATTTGAGGCATTTCATGATTTAATATTCTATGTTTAATATGTCATAAATAAAAAAGTAATAGTAAAGAACGTGGTGTATAGTCGTAATTTTTCTAAAATGATACCAAGCCACGGTAATTTCAATTCTATGTATTACGTATGTATGTGGGTTTATTGTATAAATACTTGACAATAAACCCACTAAACCACGAATGAAAAACTTTGAGCATTTTGCTCAAACCCCGGTGAAGCGCGGCACGGCTCCTTCCTTCAGTTATCCATCATAGGGATAATCAACTGGGATATGAAAACATGATTTATTTATTTTGGCTCTTATTGTAATAATAGGTACTTTGGGTCAACAACCGCTTATCGCTCTCGGTTTAAAACTAGGTATAGTAAGGTACAACGTGGCCCAGAAGCGCAAAATACATAGTACAGAAGGTCAGTTCTGGCCGAATTTGATTTTAATTAGCGACCTACGCTCGGCCGTAGCGCTAGGGCTGGCAAAGGCTAAAGTTTAGATTTCGCTCCGGCCGATTATGATTTTAATTACCCACGGTCAACTGTAGCACTGGGGCTGGCAAAAAAAACTATTTGTGTTTAGTGTTGTGTATAGACAACCAATTACAGATCAATTCATGTAATATAGTTTTGTGACTGTGAATTGTGCAATCACAATTCACACTCACAAAACAACACCAACACCTAAGTGACAAGACACAAAATATATAGGTACCTAAATAATCACGTCTTTTCGCAAAAGCGCCGGCACTCGCGACAGGCGTTTGACAGAGTTTCACCGAGCTCGTCGTGTATACGTGTATATAGGTAGGTGCGCCTGTTATCACTCGTTGTACTGAGCTGACCTTCTGTACTATGTATTTTGTGCCAGAAGTGAATCTCTTGTTGATCGGTAGCCATAATATACATAACTAACAATAACTTCATCTTTTTCAGAACGTTTTCACAGAAACCTTTATTCAGAACATTACACTGAACGAAGAGCTCACAGTCATAGTTCGTAAAGACGGTGAGTGTTTGAATATAACGTTTCGAGATAAGTTTCGGGATAAAGTAATCACACTGAACACCGGTTTCCAAAATTACAGTATTAATAAAGTTATCCAAAAAACACTAATTCGCTCACTTCACTGCACTGTTCACAATTTGTTACTCTCAAGTCAGATGATCTGTTCGCACTCATTGCCAATTTACAACTGACCACTCGCTGGTCGAGTTCCCTTATACAGCGTGGAGTCACAATGACGACACTAAATGAACACACGGGTAGAGCTACTTGTCAGTATCAGAGTTCGATTGAGCTGAAATTTGGAATGCCTGTCAACATCCGATGACAATACAATAGTGTGGTGACAGCGTGCTGATCTGATGATGGAGACTATAGGTGGACAAAGGGACTCCTCGATGGTTAAAAGAGGCCTGGCAGTGTTTGGGCTCATTTTTCTCAGCTTGTTGTTCCGATTACTAATTTCATAATAGCTTACTTTTCACTAGAAACGGGATATTTACCATGATTTTTGAGTTTAGATCGTTTCTAGTGAAAAGTATGTGCATAACCATCATACTTTCAAAACTTAAAAACAAAAAAAAAACTTCATATTAGATTATACTATTTTGAGTACGTTCTAATTCATAAATTAATCGTGTTATTATTGTTTTTTAACCCCCGACGCAAAAACGACGGGGTGTTATAAGTTTGATGTGCTGTGCTATGTGTGTGTGTGTGTGTGTGTGTGTGTGTTGTGTGTGTCTGCCTGTGGCATCGTAGCTCCCGAACGGATAAACCAATTTCGTTTTGTTTTGTTGGAAAGGTGAATTTGTCGGGAGTGTTCTTAGCTATGTTTGATCAAAATCGGTTCAGCCGTTTCATTGCGTTTAGGTTTTTTTATTTTTTTTTCAAAATTAATTACTTGTTTCAGATGCTGTTATGTATACATTATATCCATTATAATAAGAGGTACCTACATTTATTAATTATTTTTAGGGTTCCGTAACCAAAAATTACGGAACCCTTATAGATTCGTCATGTCTGTCTGTCCGTGTATGTCACAGCCATTTTTTTCCGTAACTATAAGAGCTAGGCTGTTGAAACTTGGTAAGTAGATGTATTCTGTGAAACGCATTAAGAATTTCACAAAAAAATAGAAAAAAACTAAATTTTTGGGGTTCCCCATACTTAGAAATGTACTCAAAAAAAAAAAACATCAAACCCATAACTGTGGGGTATCTATTGATAGGTCTTCAAAAATGATATTGAGGTTTCTAATATTTTTTTTTTTCTCAACTGAATAATTTGCGCGAGAGACACTTCCAAAGTGGTAAAAAGTGTCCCCCCCCCTCTCTCTCTCCCCAAAACTTCTAAAATAAGTGAATGATAAAACTAAAAAAAAAATATGATGTACATTACCATGTATACTTCCAACGAAAATTGGTTTGAACGAGCTCTAGTTAGTAGTTTTTTTTTAATACGTCATAAATCGGACTCCATCCAAGAACTTTTATATTATGTTACTTGCTGCTACGGAACCCTTCATGGGCGAGTCCGACTCGCATTTGGCCGCTTTTTGATATTGAGGTGTATGATCTTTTTGTCGTCATTATGAGTATCTTATAAAAGACTTGTTATTTTATTATGGTTTGTTAAGTTATATTTGTGATAATAGGTTATTTTTATTTAAATTCAATTTATTATTTCCGTCCAAATAATGTATCTTAATTTTATTACATGCCATATTGTTTGGCGCTGACTGCAATAACCTTATTTTTCTTAGATATTTGAAACAGGCTGAGCCAATTAGTGTCGTAAGTTTTTTGTGAAAAATATATTATTCAATACAAGCTTTTATAAAATTAGTAATTGTAACCGTGTGCTGATCAAAATGAGCCTAAACATGGCCAGTCTACTATTATCCATCGAGGAGTTCCGTTGTCCACCTTCCGTCTCCATCATCAGATCACTTCGCTGTCACCATCATATTGTATTGTCATCGGAACTTGACAGGTATGCCAAATTTCAGCTCAATCGATTGAAGATAACTGCTTTAAAATTCAGTTGCTAGATTCCACCCGGACAAACATATTCCACCCGGACATACATTGCAAGTTGATATAAAGCTTGTAAAAATCAAGAGAAGATCTCATTTAATCCCCAGTATGTTGTTAGTTTTTTTTTTTTTTTTCGTTATAATTGTGTATTTTTATTATTAGTTAAAACATTTTACCTAATACATGGATTAGAATAATTTATATTATAACTCTCTATACTAACGTGGAAAATTACATCATCTACATGATCCATAACAGTTTTAGAAGGAATTTAGTACAAATAAGAACGAAGAAATAAGTAAAACTTAGCCTAGTCCTAGTTGCAACCGGGATAGAGATCGTTCACCGTAAGATTGCACCTGCCATGGAGTATTTACAGGTGCCATCTTACCGTGAACGATTCACCGTAAGTTGGCACCTGCCATGGAGTATTTACAGGTGTCATCTTACCGTGAACGATTCACCGTAAGTTGGCACCTGCCATGGAGTATTTACAGGTGCCATATTACCGTGAACGATTCACCGTAAGTTGGCACCTGCCATGGAGTATTTACGGGTGTCATCTTACCGTGAACGATTCACCGTAAGTTGGCACCTGCCATGGAGTATTTACAGGTGCCATATTACCGTGAACGATTCACCGTAAGTTGGCACCTGCCATGGAGTATTTACGGGTGTCATCTTACCGTGAACGATTCACCGTAAGTTGGCACCTGCTATGGAGTATTTACAGGTGCCATCTTACCGTGAAAGATTCACCGTAAGTTGGCACCTGCCATGGAGTATTTACAGGTGCCATCTTACCGTGAAAGATTCACCGTATGTTGGCACCTGCCATGGAGTATTTACGGGTGCCATCTTACCGTGAACGATTCACCGTAAGTTGGCACCTGCCATGGAGTATTAACAGGTGCCATCTTACCGTGAACGATTCACCGTAAGTTGGCACCTGCCATGGAGTATTTACAGGTGCTATCTTACCGTGAAAGATTCACCGTAAGTTGGCACCTGCCATGGAGTATTTACAGGTGCCATCTTACCGTGAACGATTCACCGTAAGTTGGCACCTGCCATGGAGTATTTACAGGTGCAATCTTACCGTGAACGATTCACCGTAAGTTGGCACCTGCCATGGAGTATTTACAGGTGCAATCTTACCGTGAACGATTCACCGTAAGTTGGCACCTGCCATGGAGTATTTACAGGTGCCATCTTACCGTGAACGATTCACAGTAAGTTGGCACCCGCCATGAAGTATTTACAGGTGCCATCTTACCGTGAACGATTCACCGTAAGTTGGCACCTGCCATGGAGTATTTACAGGTGCAATCTTACGGTGAACGAGCTCTACACTAAGTTGTGCTCATTTACGAACCATAACTTAGCTTACGGGACACTCATAGTCAGTCAGGTTTCTAAAGATAACTGTCAATTTGACAAGACAATGTCCCGTAAGCTTTAGTTACCCCGTAATTGATTGGTGAAAATGGGAAAATCTAACGATTTTGATCAAAGCGGTTTGCGAGGTGTTTTTTTATACTACTTGAATGACCGGAGCAAGCAGATGGCCCACCTGATGTTAAGCGGTAACCTCTGCCTATGAACACTGCATTATCACATAGGTCACGTCCACCTAGGACGCGCCCTGTGTGGCATTGCACTTCGCTCGCCACCCTGAGAAATTGAGATGAAAAGTCTCATGTGCCTGTAATTTCACCGGCACCCTTACCCTTCAAACCGGAACACGGCAATGCAAGCACTATTACTGCTTTGCGGCAGATATAGGTATGGTGGTAGTACTTCCCCGGACGAACTCTTTCACAAAAAAGCTATACTACTACTAAAAAGAGAGTGGAGTTCCAATGGCCATCTCTGGTCATCTTCATCAGTTCCACCACATCATCAAATGATACTTTCCGAATGCACATGCTTGATTTGTTGCTGAAAATACCGAAATCGCTATATGTGTACCTACTGTACCAATAATATTTGAGGAGTTCTCTCAATTCCTAATGGATCCCATCATCAGAACCAGATTTTGGTTATCTTATAAATGGCACCAATAGTATACCGTGTCAACTAAAAGAAAAAAAATACAAATCGGTTCATAAATGATATATGAGGTTACAAACATAATATAAACACACGAATTGAGAAACACCTCCTTTTTTTTGAAGTCGGTTATAAAGCCACGGTGGTCCTCCTGACCACACCAACCTTTACTAAGCACAAATACCACACACCTAGGTACCTAGTGTAAAATAGTCACATTAGTCGTCCTGACCACACCTACCTTTACTAAACAAATAAATACGACACGCCTAGGAACCAAGATTAAAAAAGTCACATTGTACCTAGAGTAAAAAAGTCACATTGTTTTCCTGACCACACCTACCTTTACTAAACAAATAAATAACAAGCACCTAGGTACTTAGTGTAAGAAAGTCACATTGTTCCTTCTGACCACACTTACCTTGACTAAACAAATAAATAACAAGCACCTAGGTACCTAGTGTAAGAAAGTCACATTGTTCCTTCTGACCACACATACCTTTACTAAGCAAATAAATACGACACACCTAGGAACCTAGAGTAAAAAATTCACATTGTTTTCCTGACCACACCTACCTTTACTAAACAAATAAATACCACACACCTAGATACCTAGTGTAAGAAAATAGCATTGTTTTCCTGACCACTCCTACCTTTACTAAACAAATAAATACGACACGCCTAGGAACCTAGAGTAAAAAAGTCACATTGTTTTCCTGACCACACCTACCTTTACTAAACAAATAAATACCACACACCTAGGTACCTAGTGTAAGAAAATAGCATTGTTCCTCCTGACCACACCTACCTTTACTAAACAAATAAATACGACACGCCTAGGAACCTAGAGTAAAAAAGTCACATTGTTTTCCTGACCACACCTACCTTTACTAAACAAATAAATACCACACACCTAGGTAAGTACCTAGTGTAAGAAAATAGCATTGTTCCTCCTGACCACACCTACCATTACTAAACAAATAAATACGACACGCCTAGGAACCTAGAGTAAAAAAGTCACATTGTTTTCCTGACCACACCTACCTTTACTAAATAAATAAATACCACACACCTAGGTACCTAGTGTAAGAAAATAGCATTGTTTTCCTGACCACACCTACCATTACTAAACAAATAAATACGACACGCCTAGGAACCTAGAGTAAAAAGTCACATTGTTTTCCTGACCACACTAACCTTACTAAACAAATAAATACCACACACCTAGGTACCTAGTGTAAGAAAATAGCATTGTTCCTCCTGACCACACCTACCTTTACTAAACAAATAAATACGACACGCCTAGGAACCTAGAGTAAAAAAGTCACATTGGTCCGCCTCACCACACCCATCTTTACCAAATAAATAAATACTACACACCTAGGTACCTAATGTAAAATAGTCACATTAGTCCGCCGACGCTGCACCCCGACATGTTTATAGGCCTGTCTGCATAGATAGGTACCTACCTACCTATGTATATACAGAGTGTATCAAGATATGGAGACTGGAGATGGTATGTATTCATAATAAATTAATTTGTATTAATAATAAATTCATCCAGATGACGGTCAAGTGCTTCTTCTCTCGTTAAAAATTCCTTCTTACATTCTATGGCGTGATCGACAACTTTGTGGCAACAGGTGAAATTTTTCTCTCTAAAAGTCTTCTCACGACGTTGAATATTTGCTCCGCGTGTAATCTTATTAACAAGAAGGTGGCGCACAACTGGCCGCGTTTTTGCCGCGAAATCGATTAACCAATAACAGCTCAAGATTTTAGCGCGCGATCGCTAATTGGTAGAAAGAAGGTTCCCGCGCTATAGAAATTGGTCTACGGCGCAGGTACAGCGACTATAGGTGACTTATATTTGGGTAAAACATGAATGGGTAAAACTGTACCTACCTACTTAAGTTTGATTTTATGTGGCAATTCCTTAATCTATCATTATTAATTAGGTACATTTTTTTAACAAGTTCAAATCCGTGGTCTCTGCCTACCCCTCCGGGAAACAGGCGTGAGTTTATGTATGTATGTGTATATTGTTTACTACAAATTTTACTAAGACACTTGAATAATGAATTAATCTAAAAAGCAACCAGCAAAATCATTGTTTTTTCAGCAACTCAGTGAAAATCATCGTTCCCAAAAACACTAGAAACGTACCGACCCAATGTCCAACAGTAAAGGGATTCCTGAAATACAATATCGAAAATATCAACGAAACGAATTTACGTAATGTCACTGTCAATGTGACAGTAAGCGACGCGCATTCAGTTGTCAAAACATACACCGCACTGATGCAAAGTCCTTGAGTCATCACGTATAGTGCAAGCCAGAGTACTTGTCTGGGTAATACGACCCCCAACACTTCGACAACAGGTGTTTCCGTGGCCAACTTCACGTGGTTCGTGAGATTTGGCGCAGTCGGCAGCCAAAACACTAACGGTAACAGATGCGTGTAGAATAGTGCCTCCCAGGGATGCTTGCCGTGCTCTGAGTATAGGCTCTCTTGGAAGATACCCAATCTCGCTGATACAAACAGTGCGAATGTTAGAATGGCAATTCCTAGGCACCACCAAAGCCAATCAATGAACTGTAGCCTTTCTTCCTCAGTCGCGTCTTTATGAGTCTTTCGAGGTCCCTTAACGTCTCCACTCGACTGAATGGTACAGATACAGATTCCCACCGAAATCATGAATATAGCCAAGTATTTCAACGGTGCATATCGTTTCTTCAGAATCCAAACTCCCATAGCCATGTTAGCTATAAGAGAGCCTGCTCTGAATATCATGTGGAGAGGCATCGATATATTGAAGTCGAACGCATAGTTGTTGGCTACACTGCTGGTCCAGAAAAACCCCACAAGTAACAGGTACTGTTTGAAGGGTATGTTCCGCTTGGCTGTTCCGAATTTGCCTACGGTAAGGAATCCCATCGTAGCGTTGAATAGGAACTGAAGGAATGTTGCAAGATTTCCTACTCCTGGGTCTTCCTTCACGACTATTTCAAGGAACACAACATTTGAACAACAGCCAATGAAGACCGTTGAAATGGCGAACGCCGCTTTGATATTCATGGTGAAACTGAAATAAAATAATAAAGTTCAAAAATATAGTCCGAAACCGGGAATCGAACCCGGGCCTCCTGGGTGAGAGCCAGGTGAGAGCCACTAGACCAGGGGTCGGCAAGTAATTTTAAATGGGGTCCGGGATACTTTTGAATTTTTTTATTGAGGTCCAGAAAAAAGCTCATTATACTTACTAGTTGAAAACTTTTATTGAGTAGTTGAGTACATTTTTAACCCCCGACGCAACAGCGACGGGGTGTTATAAGTTTGACGTGTCTGTGGGGGTGTGTGTGTGTGTCTGTTTTTGTCATAGCTCCCGAACGGATAAACCGATTTTGTTTTTTTTTGTTTGAAAGTTGAATTTGTCGGGAGTTTTCTTAGCTATGTTTGATCACAATCGGTTCAGCCGTTTCATTGTGGTGAGGATTTTTTTTATTTTTACAAAATTAATTACTTGTATTATCTTTCATTTTTTAATTTTAAAACACAGCACAGTGTCGCAACAGCCATGTATCTACCGATCTGCTAAATCTAAACTAATCAAATCAGATTCTCCGTGGCAGTTATAATAAAAATATTTCTTACATTTAGAGTAAAGTAAGTACCTAAGTAAGTTAGTAAAAAGTTTATTTTGATACACCATACACATAGTTATTTTTACATACAGTTTACAAACATATGATAGATATGTTTAGTGATGTAGGTATCACAGATACCTACCTATCACTCCAATCATACTAATAAAGAAGTATATTTTTGTAGGCAACTTAGTACATACGTGGGGAAACCAGCGCTACTCCTCTAAAATAAAAATCTAAAATTTGTGAATCAAGTTTATCGACGCGGCGCGACGCGGCCGGCTGCGTTGAGTGAGCGCGGGCCGAGCTCTGCGCGCGTAAATACGAGGAAATGTGGCTGGTGCGGGGAATATATCTGACTCCGCCCAGATCGTCAAGTCCGTTGACAGGTACCACCACCTTAAATTAAATAAACAATTCTGGCTGGCTCTCATGAATGTTGTACTACATCTATAAAATTACATATAATTAAAATACATAAAATTAAATATACATTTTATAAAAGAGACTCCTAACTTTCGTCTTCGTTTATTTTACCATAGAGGTTTTGGTTTTTTACATTTTCGATTTACCCTAATATCTCAAAAACTACATAAGTTTTGAAAAAATCGTTTTGTATTGTCGAAGCGAGGGTATTTCATATAACACCCCATTTGATCTGATATCGCTCATAACCTTAACAACAAATTGTACCAATACTATCTATCCCCCCCCCCATCTACTATCTATCTAGCCCTTTAAATATTTATTTTGTTTTATTAGTATTTGTTGTTATAGCGGCCACAGAAATACATCCTAAATCCTGGCTCCTACATCGAGTCTAAGGCCAAAACAGCTGCAATGAAGCTAGGCATCCTGAATAAAGTAAAGCGTTACTTCATGCCAGGACAGCTCCTAAGTCTATATAAAGCTCAAGTCCGGGCTGGTATGGAGTACTGCTGCCATGTTTGGGATGGCTCTGCCAAACACCAGCTTGCTGCCTTGGACTCGATTGAAAGCAGAGCTTTCAGGTTTATTGGTGAGCAACATATGGCGGAGACTAAGATCCAGAGTCTCGAGCACCGCCGTAAAGTCGCATGCCTTTCGATCTTCTATAGGTTACATTTCGGGGAATGATCCCAGGAACTTCACGATCTGATCCCACCATCTCCTTTTCATCATAGGAGGAGCAGACGCACGGCTCGGTACCATCCTTACCTCATTCGTACACCCTCTATTCGTACTAAACGTTTCAGTTCTACCTTTATAATGCGAACTGCTAAGGAGTGGAATACCATACCGTCGTCTGTCTTTCCTGAAAACTATAATCTGGGTATTTCATGGCTAGAGAATAGGCGCCTTCTAGACCTTTGTGCTTCATCTTCGGCCACATCGTCACTTTTCAACAGGTGAGATCATGGTCAAACAAAGGTCTATCATAGTTAAAAAAAAAACTGAAAATTTCAACTGTCTAACTATCACGTTTCATGAGATACAGCCTGGTGACAGACGGACAGGCAGATGGACGGACAGCGGAGTCTTAGTAATAGGGTCCCGTTTTACCCTTTGGGTACGGAACCATATAAATATCCATGCTTCAATCAATGGGCGGTGTCATATCAATGGACGCAATACAATACATTGTTTTATTGTAGTGTATTGCCCGCACCTCTTGTTCACCCACTTCAATTCTTAATAATAAAAAACATTACAGATATAACTTTTGAAACTATCACGGTTATGTAAATAATTTTCACTAGAAACGGGATATTCATCATTACAGATAATTTTAAATAGACGGCTACATTGAGTTTAATAGACATCAATGGTCATCAACGAGGACTTATAACTCGTAGATCATGGGCTGTTCGCGAATTATTTTGATGTTCATGGCGTTTGTGAGCGAGGTGTTTGTGTTGGAAAATGGACTGGCCCGGACGCCGCCTATGGGATGGATGTCGTGGGGATATTACATGTGTAATGTTAACTGTGACCAAACTCCAGAGAAATGCTTGAAGTAAGTTTCACACAAAATCCTTAGGGCGACGCATTGATAAACTGATATTTCGAATGGTTTCGTATGGGATTTCGTATATCTACGCTAAAAACTTTTTTTCCTTTACCACTGCTGGGCAAAGGTCTCCCTCAAATTCTTCCACTTGTCCCTGTCCTTGGCTGTCTCCCATCACTCCTCAAACAACAAGATCGTCCCGCCAACGCTTTCTCGGCCGACCCCTAGGTTGCCGTCCTTCAGGTATCCAGGGTGTCCTGATGTTCGCCCACCTGTTAGAAAGCATTCGACTGACGTGCCTCGTCCAATCCCATTTGAGCCTGGCTGTTTTGTCACTTACGTCGGCAATACCAGTCAGGGAACGCAGCGTGGTGTTCCTAACATGGTCGGTTCTCTTATAACCCAAAATGGTGCATTCCATTGCCCTCTGACAAATGTTGAGTCTCGACATCTGTAATTCGGTCAGCGACCACCAGAGACATAATTTAATATATCGTTGGCGACCACCAACTTGCTAATTCCGATGGTTGGTTGTTTTTATTTTAGCGAAGGGCGTTTCAGTGGCGGGTGCATTCTTTAAGGAAGGTTACCTAGAAGCAGGTTACGAGTACATTATCATAGATGACTGTTGGTCCGAGAAAGAGCGAGACTACAATGGGAGACTAGTACCGGATAGAAAGAGATTTCCGAGAGGCATGCAGTATATAGCTGATTATGTTAGTTATTCCTAACTCACTGCCTGAATGACGGAACAAGCAGCATAGGTCACGTCTTCCTAAGACGCGCTCTATGTGGCATTGCACTGCGCCCGCTACCCTGAGACATAAAGATGAAGTCTCATGTGCCTGTAATTTCACAGGCACCCATATCCTTCAAACCGGAACAGAGCAGTGCGAGCACTACTGTTTTGCGGCAGAAATAGGTACGGTGATAGTAATTCCTCGGAAGAACTCTTTAAAAAAAAAAATAGGTAGGTACTAGGTAACTACCTACTACTAAACTTTTTCAATCATCATCAGACTGCTGGACATAGCCCCCCCCCCCCCATAAAATGCCATGATGGACGGTCTGGGGCCACCTCCATCCACCGACTTTCTGTGACTATAAAATTGCGAAATGACATCGGTCAACTACATCTTACGAGACATTTACCAAATGTTATAGTGGACGGAATTTGTTAAACTCAGCTGGAGGGAAGTACCTACTCGTACCTACAGTAAATACCAATTTTACCACTTAAATGAAGCATTCCTTTATTGTTAATAAGAACCAAAACTAATTTCTAAGTTTTTTGTAAATACGCTTGCCATACCCGGGAATCGAACCGGCTAAGATCCGAAAAAGACCGGCATCAATTGGTAATGAAATCTATAACAAGCATGGTAAATGAAATGAATGGAAATTCAATGTAAAGAGATAAAGCACTTATACTCAAGGATCCATCGGTTTACTTACATATCAAAAATAAAATAAAATTTACCTTATAAAAACAGTAAAAAAACAAATACATGCTTTTAGCAAAGCCTTATTAATTTCCCTTAATAAATATTATAAATAAGAGCATAGAGTTCAAACATGAATGTCATGTGTCTGACCTTAAATACATATCACTAATAAACATCTCCTAAATTAAAACAAAATGTCAATCTATATCCATATAAAGCTAAGAACCAACTTGCACTGTGAGTGCATTCAATCGCGAACCATGAAGTCGGTAACAGTTTGTGTCTCTGTGATTCTACTCGGGATTACACACGCTACATACCCACCTCTATGGACGGAATTTTACGAGGTTCACAATCTAGAACCTGTGTACGAAACGACCTTTGAATTCCCCTGCAACAACCTTATCACCAACGAAACAGCACTCCATTTTCAACAGGCATTTTATGGGACTATGTTTAATTTTCTCAGAAAAACTATTGAGCTGAGCGATGCACATTATACGCTCTCCCCGTATACGATTTGGAAAACATTAGCAGCGATTGCTGAAGGCTCTGAAGGACAGACAAGAAAAGACCTATTCCGCTTTCTCAATTTACCAGAAGACATATGTACACGGCTGAAGTACTACAGTCTTTCCTTAGGTCAGGAATACGCCGAGAGAGACGTTGTATTGGAAATCAATCAATACTTCATCGCGGATTCCAGTGTGGTTCTAAACAGAAATTGGGAGGACTTCGTCAAGTCTCAACAACTGATAGATGTGGCTACAGTCCCGTACAAAAGCAACCCTTCAACTGAGATTGAAAATTGGAGACAAACCTTCAACGCGCAGCTACCAAACATCAATCTCAACGGAAACTCTCTGATTCTCGAGTCGTTGGACTACCACGGACTTTGGACCTTCGCATTCACAGAAGTTAAAGAGGAACCGTTTTACGACGGGTTTGGCGAGCAAATCGCAACTATAGAGTACATGAAAATAAGGAAAGCAGTCAGAATTGGTTATCTCCCGTCTCTTAGCATGAAGGTTTTAGAACTCCCAGTGGGCAAAGACAGTCGCTTTAAAATGCTGTTCGGCTTGATCTTGGCTAAAAGCGGTCAGAGAACGGAAAAAAGTGCTTTTAGGAGCAACGTGGATACCATTCAAAGCTCTGCCGTATTCGATGCTTTCAGTAGTCTTAAGAGAAGCCAAGTGCCTGTTGAAGTGGCTATACCGAGGTTCACAATGACCAGTGAGATTGATTTGAGAAAGGTCTTGGAAGAGATTGGCATCAAAGAGCTGTGGGCGGATACTTATGCTACACGGTAATTATTAACTGTATTTCTGCTTGCATGTTGAGTTTTAGGGGTCCGTATCACAAAAGGTATCAATGGAATCATTATAGGATCACCCTCCTCTGTGCGTCCAGCATATTTTCTCCGAAACTTCGGCACGAAATCTTCAAATTTGGTAAAGTATAGCATAGTTATACCTATGACCCCGACATCTAGGTATGTGTAGCGTAATAATAATTCACACATCTATTATCTGCTAGTTATTCCGAATATCAACATCAGCAGACGACTTCGGTAGCATCGGTAGACGTGTAGTGTAAACTTACGAGTATCTTAAAATCTTACATATACATACATAGACACGTGCCTTTTTCCCTGACGGGGGGTTTGGGTAGGCAGAGCCTCAATGGACCCGGACTTGAGCTCACCACTTATTACGTCTATATTCCAAGAGGGTCTACACCATCTTGGAATATAGACGTGAGAAGTGGTGGCCGCCATTGCTTCCCATGACTGACTCTGCTAACGCTTTTATCCAGTAATAACCCATTCCATAATAAGCTAGCAGCCAGGACAAATCTTATCAATAAGTCCGGGTAATCCCTTGGTCGGATTTTACGACATCCACGGGAGGAGACGGAGGGGTCTATTCTTACGCCGGACACACCAGGCCTGAAATATGTATTTTCCATCAAAATAACTTGAGTAAACATTGTAATTTTTCCAGAAGTGACTAGTTTTTTTTTATAACAGGAACATCTCCCAACCTGCAGCTCTGCCCAGCGCATATATACATCGCGTAACATTGACATTAGAGAAAGACGGGGTCAGACCGACCCTCAAGGAATACTCTAGTTTCATCCCCGCCGTACCGAGTGAAGAGAGTCCTTATTCCGGCAACGTGACCGGTCTGGACCCGACTTTAGAGCAAGACTACATATTGAACCGGCCTTTCTTGTATGCGCTGTTCGACTCGGAGACATCAATGTGTTTATTCGGGGGATCCTTTTCTAAGCCTACTTAATCAGGCGAGTAAGTTTTATAAATTAGAATGATACGAGGCCTTGAGATAAATGTCAAGATACAATTTGAAAACAACTTAAATAAAAGTTTTAAGTTTTCTAAAAAATAATCTTAAATTCTTTTTATTTACACTTATATTTTGTATGTACTCATTCAAGAAGATTATGAAACAGCTGTGCTACCTGAAGACCGTTGCCAACGATCTAAAGGTAGCTAAATTGATCCAGACGGAAGCGTCTCTAAGATACTGGCTGCATTGCCACGCTGAATGGCAATACTAATGCGTTGAGACAGATAAGAGCCAACACTCGGGTCACGCGTCACTTCGACCGAAGCCCTGAAATAATTTTGAAAACGCGAAAGGCCCAGTACTCCACGGGTCCAGAGTCTCGACCCCGAGCTCGTAAGCTCTGTCGAGACTTATTCTCTATTTTTTTTTTAGTTTGTACATACCTACTTGTATTAGTTGTATTATTCTTTCAGAAGATTATAACATTATTGAGATTATTATTTCCAGAAGATTTGTAAGCTGAAGCAGAAGTGGCTCGTTCATGTCTGCCGAAGAACCGATTATATAGGATCACTGACACTGTCTATGTGACATTAGGGAACAACGGGGTTAGACAAGGAATACTGTAACTTCATCCCGTCTATACCGAGTGAAGCCGGTCTTTATTCTGGCAACGTGACCGATCTGGACCCGACTAGACTATGGGTTTATATTGAACTGTCCATGTAGGTATGCACTGTTCAATAGTTGAGAGTATTTTTTTTTAGCGGTTTGATTAAAAGAACTAGCAATTGGCCCTTTGATGTTAAGCGGTAACCTCTGCCTTTAACAACGCATTACCTCATAGGTCACGACTACCTAGGACGCACCATGTGTGGCATTGCACTGTGCCCGCCACCCAGAGACATAAAGATGAAAAGTCTCATGTGCCTGTAATTTCACCAAAAAATAATGTGTTTCTGCGGAGGATTGTTTTCAAAGATTACTTCTATAAAGTAATTTGAATTAAGGTGGATTCTCTAACTTGTGGCGCGAAATTATTATTTTTTTGGTGTTTTTTGCCCATTACAGCTCATGAACACTTCTTCTGATAGTGAAAGTTGATTTCGCGAGAACTAGGAGAGTAAAGTCACTTGATAGTATCTCATAAAAATCAAAATGTTTAGCTACGAAGAAAATGTGTTTAGGGTACGCGTACCTGAGGCTGATCGTACTAAACTGATGATTATTTATGAGATACTATCAATTAAAACATGTGTGTAAAGTTTCCTAGTTCTCGCGAAATCAACTTTCACTATCTGAAGAAGTGTTCATGAGCAGTAAAGGGCAAAAGCACCAAAAAGTTTGAATTTTTCGCCGCAAGCAAGAGCATCCACCTTAAAATAAACCAGGCGAATACATTTTCTAAATTACAATGGTACGAGGCCTTGAGAGATGACTACTTATCAGAAAGCACGAAAAACGTAGCAGCCGGAAGGGGCCGAAAGCGGAACTTCATTCAGCCTTTATTAATCTTTTAACGAAAAGTTAAGACTTTGGCATTTTAGTTGATCAATAATTCGTCACTCGTTATATCAATAATTTTACTAAACGCTCATAGTAAAGCCCTTCTCCCATTACGATACGCACAGGCGATTCAAGTATCCTGCAAGTCTCGGAGACTAGTCGCCGCCAAGTATCTCACATACATTTGAATGCAGGCTAGTTATGCGAGCCTGCATTCGACTAGTCTCCGAGACTTGCAGGATACTTGAATCGCCTGTGCGTATCGTAATGGGAGAAGGGTCTTAGTCTTCAAATATGTTATTGATTTTTATTACCTACCTATCCAATTTTTGACCCAATAATCTGCACCACATTGAGATACAATCGAATCTGTCCAAAATATAGAGGACTGCTTGTCAGTGTTATTTTTACAAGCTTTTATTTAACTTGCAATTCAACGTATGTATTTTTGTCCAAGTGGAATCTTGCAATTGAATTTTAAAGCAGTCACCCTAAACCGATTAAGCTGAATTTGGCATACCTGTCAAGTTCCGATGACAATACAATATGATGGTGACAGCGAGCTGATCTGATGATGGAGACGGAAGGTGGATAACGGAACTCCTCGATGGATAATAGTAGACTGGCCGTGTTTAGGCTCATTGTGATCAGCACATGGTTACGATCACTAATTTTATAAAGGCTTGTTTTGAAAAATATATTTTTCACAAAAAACTTATTTTGCTTGTGCATTTGCCATTTTCAGGTATAAATTATTATTGTTTTTTCAATATAATTTGAAACGTTACAATCCTTCCAAGTCGCCAAAGTCACAGTCAAGTCATGTTTTAGTAAAACGGTGGCCGTTGTACACCTTTCTCCCGTCTGAAGGCGGATAAGATCCGTGCTCTGAAATCTCATCATCGTTGACTATCATCTATTAAAAATAGCCTAAGGGTTTAATTTCGTGAAACCCTTTTTCATGCCGCAGCTAGAAACAGTAAGGAACATTCATGCAACATTTAATAAATAAAGCCTTTAAACTTATATAGCCTATAAACTTGATTTACCTATACGAAATTTGCTGAATTTGCTCCAAAACCATAAGCTTTGAAAATCGTTTTTTTGTTTTTGTAACATTTATAGACGTTTATTTGACCACGATCTCACCTGTTGGTAAGTGACGATGTGGCAGAAGATGGAGCACAAAGGTCTAGAAGACACCTTTTAACTCTAGCCTTGAAGAGACCCAGTTATAGTTTTCAGGAAAGACAGACGACGCTACTACTACTTAGAAGGTAGAACTGAAACGTTTAGTACGAATAGAGGGTATACCGAGCCGTGCGTCTGCTCGTCCTATGATTAAAAGGAGATGGTGGGATCAGATCGTGAAGTTCCTGGGAGCATTCCCCGAAATGTTACCTATAGACGATCGAAAGGCATACGGACCTCTACGAGATCTGGGGATAAGTTAGCGCTTCTTTGTTGTGCCTAAATAGATGGATAGATTATTAAAATTAGGTAGATAAGTAACAAAAGATTATCTAACTTCAACGAGCGGTCATGACCTTATAGTAACCTTGTTGCTTTTAGGGTTCCGTACATCAAAAGATAACAACGGAACTGTTTTAGGATCACTCCGTGTCTGTCCGACTGTCATAGCCTGTTTTCTCCAAAACTATTAAATGAAAAAGTTTGATAATAAAGCTCCTTTTCTAATAAGTTAGAAAATGATCCTTGTGATTTCAATGAATAAAATACTTTTGACTTTGACTTTGACTTTGATACATTGATACAACCCAATGGCCCAGTCACGTAGGTACTCTATCGTAAATGAACTAATTCTGATGTTGGGGGCATAATAAAAAAAAACCCTTTCAACCGCATCATCTTACATAATTTTAAAACATAAAGTTTAGAAAATATACGAAAATCGACCCCCCTCCCCTCCCCCCAATTATATCCGAAACTTACGAGCCTAATATAAAAAAAATACAAAATACATATATTGATCTCATCATAGTTTACAAGTGCAATGTATAAATAACCACGGAATAAAAAAAAAAGACGACATGTGTTGGTATAAAATGCCTAAAGTGCGATTGGTCTAGAATTGTTACTTAGGTAGCCTTTTCGTGAGGAACCATCTCGACGCGACCCTGACTCCACGTGACCGGTTTTATAAAATAAACAATAATAATAGTAAAAACATGTTTTAGACCAGTTTTTAAGTTGCAGTATAGATGTTTTGGAATTTGAAAATGTAACGTGCTGTAGACACACCAAGTCTCACAGGCAAGAAACCTGTTGCCATAAAAGGACGCGGTGCTTTGTGGGTTCATAGTGCTTGTCATTCAACTGTTTCATTTTATTTGATTTGAGAACAGATAGATAGAAAATTCTTTATTGTACATAAAAAAAGTACAAAGGAGAACCATTTCGTTTCGTATGAGGTAGTGCTGGCCTCTGGTGTCGGAGTTTGTCAAGCCGCCCGAGGGCCTCTGACATGGCTAGAAATAATAATAAAGATGATAATGCTAGAAAGCATTATCTTCATTATCAGCATTACATTGGTGTATTGCGAAAAAAAGACGTATCGGTAGTGTACACGAAGGGAAGCAGCGAATAACTTTAAGAAAATTAACAAAATATAATAACAAATAGAGAATAGGTATCCTTCTGAAATTCGGTTGTACGTATCTACCAGTTTTTATCAAATGAGATAGTGATCAAACGCTTGTCTTAACTTATTTTTTAAAGTCCGGTGGTTCATACTTACACAGATACACGCCTTTTTTCCCGCAAGGGTACGCAGAGCCTCAAAGGCAAATCTGTTTGTCTTTGGCGCAGACAATCGATTTTTTCAAACAAAGTATGGCTTATAAGAACCTGAGTGCACACGTGATGTCATAAGTCTGACCTCAAATAAATACCTACCACACGGATCTTCAAATTGAATTAAGGAAAAACAACAGTCTACATCCTTATAAAACTTACAACCAACTTGCACTGCGTGGTCATTCAATCGCGAACCATGAAGCCGGTAACATTTTGTGTCTCTGTGATTCTTTTCGGTGGGATGGTGATGTCACACGCTGCAGAAGCGCCTCCAAAAACAAAATTATACGACGCCTACAATCCAGAGTCTGTGAACTTAGAACTTCCCTGCAGCAACCTTATCACCAATAAAATATCACTCAAATTTCAACAGGCGTTCTACAAGACTATGTTGAATTTGTTCAGAAAAACTGTTGCGCTGAGTGATGCTCACTTTACGATCTCCCCGTATACGATTTGGAAAACTTTAGCAGCAATTGCTGAAGGCTCTCAAGGCCAGACAAGAAAAGAGCTATTCCGCTTCCTAAGTCTACCAGAAGACATATGTACACGGATGAAGTACTACAGCCTTTCCTTAAGTCGGGAATACTCCGAAAAAGATGTTGTCTTTGAAATAAATGCATTTTTCATCGCGGATGCGAGTGTGGTTCTAAACAGAAATTGGGAAAACTACGTCAAGTCTCAACAACTGTTAAATGTGGCTATAGTCCCGTACAAGAGTAATCCTTCAACTGAGATTGAAAATTGGAGACGCACCTTCAATGCGAATCTACCAAACATCAATCTGAACGGAAACTCTCTGATTGTAGAGTCGTTAGACTTCCAAGGACTTTGGACCTTCGCATTCTCAGATGTTAAAGAGGAACCGTTTTACGACGGGTTTGGCGAGCAAATTGCAACTTTAGAGTACATGAAAATAAGGAAAGTGTTCAACATAGCTTACATCGCGGCCTTGAATACGAAGATCCTAGAACTCCCGTTGGGCAAAGACGGTCGCTATAAAATGCTTTTCGGTATAGTCGTGGGCAAACGTACTCAGGTATCGGGAAAAAGTGCTTTTAGAAGCTCCGTGGAGATCATTCAAAGCTCTACTGTATTTGATGCTATAAGTAATCTTAAGAGAAGTTCAGTACCAGTTGAAGTAGCTATACCGAGGATCACAATCACCAGCGAGATTGAAGTGAGAAAGGTCTTAGAAGATATGGGCATCAAAGAGTTGTGGACAGATACTAATGCTACAAGGTAGTTATGAACTTTATATCTATTTACGTAAGCACGATTTGATTTTTTATTTAGTTTCAGACCTGTCTGACTGACAAAATAACAATCAATCATTGTAATCGAATTTACTCCCACTTCTAGTAGGCAAACAGATCGAGTTGAGATATTTCACAAATGATGCACATCATAAGTATTTTTTAAACCTTCGCAATCACATAGGTACATATTAATTATATTATTACGGGTATTTATCAGGTGTTATTTATAATTTACTAGCGACTCGCCCCGGCTTCGCACGGGTAGCCCCTGGTGACCCCCCCCCCCCCCCCCCCCCCCCCTCCTTATTACTTATTCTGCTACTCGGAGTGGAGAAGAATCCACTAAAAAAAGAGATAACTAACATCGGTCCAGCCGATCTTGAGTTATAAGTGGTGTAACTAACACGACTTTGTTTTATATATTATTTATTATTATTTATTTTCCCAACGTTTTGACTGTTTTGCAACGAACACACAACACAGGTAATATACGCTGTAAATACGGTGATAATATAATTAATATATGATGTGTAGTTCAATTAGCAAAAACATAACACCAGGCAGGAGTCACATACATAGTCCTGATCCCACACTAGGAACCCCTGTATCGTGTGTATTAGGAACTACGAGTACCATGCTACCACAACACACAGACCCAGAACAAATGTTTGCAGATCATACAATCGAACCCACACAATCAACACAAAACACAGATTGGGAAAGTGTCTGTTTTATTGAACGAGCGAAGCTAGTTCTCTGAGTCAACTTGGAAGAATCGGCGTTTGTATGTATGCATGTATGTTTGTCCGAGCACGTATGTTAGTAGGTTACCCCCCTATCAAATTTCATGAAGATTTAATTAACGGTTCGGAAGTTATGCTCGGACAAACATATACATGCATACATACAAACGCCGATTCTTCCAAGTTTACTCAGAGAACTAGCTTGGTATAGTTTGTTGGTAAGCTATATCGGTCGGGGGGTTGTCGAGATATTGTGTTCCAAGAGGGGCAAAAAAAAAAGTGAGAATATCAGATCAAGTGGGGGGGTATCATATGACAGCAACCATGCTTCGACATTCCAAACTATTTCTTTTATTTTACTCATGTATTTTTTGAGATATTAGGGTTAATCGAAAATGTTAAAAACCAAAACCACTAATCCACTAATCCTACAACGCTGAAATTTGGTATGTTTGTAGCTTTTATGACACAAATACTGGGAAAATTCTAAAATTTAAGAATTTCGAAACTCGTACTCTATAAAACAATAACCAGGGCAACATCCACTGTTGACCTCCCGTTTCTAGGAATTTGAACCACGTTGGAGGTCTAACTTTTTGAACCACACGTACGTATATTTTTTCGTAAGAAATAAGGAAACCTACCTAAATTGCGTGTATTCGCGAGGTCTCAGTTCGGGACGAACCACTAGTATTTTTATAACCAGACGTGGAAAGTAGTTTCACCCTTTTGTTGTCGACATACCGCCGTCGCGTGCAAACCTTTTATCGACCTCTTTCATCATAAGGAACGCAAAGGCCTGGAACTCTTTCGGCTTCTTTATTCCTTTTATCATATAACTTTCGTATCTTAAAACGAAGATTGAATAAGCATCTTCTAGGCGAGCGTGCTTAAATAAACCTAATCGTCGCTTCCCATCAGGTGAGATGCAGCCAAACGCAAGCATATTTTAAATTAAAAAAAAAAAAAAAACAGAAACCTGTAACTTTTACTTGGCAGAGATGAAACTTGTTATCCTAGGATAACTAGAGATCCTATCAGCATAGTTTGTACAACTTCCCCATAGGATTCCATTGAAAACTCTATCAAGCGTAACACCAAAGGCTCTGAAGTTAATTGAAGGTACTTCCTTGTAATCTGATCCCTTTTAAGTCAAGTCAAAGGGTTGTCATGGTAGGTAGGTATTGTCTGTTCAGATACAAACTTTGGCAAAAGAGTTTGATCGAATTAATTGATTGGACTTTTCAAATTCGGTTATCAAATTATTGTATAAATAATAAATAAATAAATAAATAAATAATGCTGGACAAGTTCACACAACATTATCTAGCCCCAAAAGTATCGAAGAGAGATTATATTCAAAACTTTCCGTATAGCTTAACATCTATATTATTCTATTCATGATTACCTTTAAGTGGCAAAAAGTAGGTAGGTACATCGGTTTCCATAGATATAATATATAATATAGCCTTTAGTACCATGGATACTAAATGCATTATTGTCCTTCTGATATGGACCGACTTTGAGTAAAATACGAACATATTTTTCATCAAAATAACTTGGGTATCGACCACAAGTATTGTTCTTCACTAGTTTTAAGGATTCCCGTACACAAAGGGTGCCAACGGAACCTTATTACTAAGCCTCCGCTGTCCTTCCGTCCGTCCGTCCGTCCGTCTGTACGTCAGCGGGCTGTACCACGAACCGTAATAGGTAGACAGTTGAAAAATTCACGGAGTGTGTATTTCTATTGCCGCTATAACAAAACTGATAAGTTAAATTAAACAATCAAAGGGAACACAATAAAACCTATGCACGTAAAGGGGACCATGAAAAAAAACTGTCCTACCCCAGCATGTGGGGTATAATTTTTTAGAGCTCATTAATTAGACTATATTTTTATTTTCAAAAGTAATGGAAAATAAAGTCTTCAGAGAACGTCAAAGTCTCTGAGAGAGTTCGCGCGACTTTAACAATCGCTGTATCTCTTTAACCGCAATACGGTAAGTCTTAAAATCAGAAGAAAAAAATATGAAAAAATAAACAGGTCAAAATTAAACCCAATAATAAAAAAGTGCATAGTGTTACATTGTATACATTCGTGTGCAAGTCCGACTTGCTCTTTGGTGGTTTAATTCAATATTTAATTTTCACTAGAAACGGGATATTTACCATGATTTTCGAGTTTTGATTTCGTATTCCCGATATTTCGGCACAGTTGCATGCGCCATGATCACCGGAGAACTAACTAAAGTCTTTGCGAGTAGATGTTATTGGCAGATATATTCTTTCTCACTCTTTTATTACGAACGATACAATTACCATCGGTTTCATTTTCACACTTCACTCCACTTCGACACACAACACTAACGGTATCCGGACGCGTAGCAGGTAACACACTTTTTTGATTCTTACACATTCTCTCCACAGGCTTCCATACTCCAGATAATTGAAAACCATCTTTATTATTGAAATTTCTGTGCTTAGTAATCTCAATAGCCACTGGTACCACTCTTGGTATGTAATGTATGTAATTCAAAATTATTCTTAAGTTTGTATTGTTACAGAAATATCTCCGAACCAGCAGCTCTGCCCAGCGCTTATACACAACGCGTCACAATGACATTAGAGAAGGACGGGGTTAGACCGACCCTTAAAGAATACTCTAACTACATCCCATCTGTACCGAGTGAAGCGAGTCCTGATTCTGGCAACGTGACCGGTCTGGACCCGACCTTCATAGCGAACCAGCCGTTCGCGTATTTACTGTTCGATTCAGAGACATTAATGTGTTTGCTCTCGGGATCGTTTTCTAAGCCTACATAATGATAATTCTTTACGAAAAAACAGACTTCAAAGGTACAAATTTATCATCGATAAAAGATTTTACATTCTTTTTTTTTATACTACTTGTAATGACGGATCAAGCAGATGGCCCACCTGATGTTAGGCGGTACCCTCTGCCTATGAACAGTGCATTATCACATAGGTCATGTCCGCCTAGGACGCACCCTATGTGGTATTGCACTGCGCCCGTCACCCTGAGACATAAAGTTGAAAAGCCTCATGTGCCTGTAATTTCACCGGCACCCTTACCCTTCAAACCGTAACACAGCAATGCGAGCACTACTGCTTTGTGGCAAAAATAGGTATGGTGGTAGTACTTCCCCAGACGAACTATTTCACAAAAAAGCTCTACTATTACTAAAGTAGGAAGATGTAGGTAGCGTTGCGTATCAAAAATTTGCCTGTTTTGGTTTAAACTATTTTAGAGTAAAATGTAGCCATACTTCTATAGCATTATTTGTGGCTTTGTTAAGGTCCTCCCTTGTGCAGGTGGAACATAGGAACAAGTAAACAAATGAGGTATGGACTGAATGGTAGAGCTCCACAGTCACATTCAGTCCGGGAGGTGTCTTACATTCCCCATTTGCAGAGGTTCTGTCTGCAGCGGCCAACTTGGGTCCGGAGTCTGTTCATGGATTTCCAGAAAGGCCACGGCAGCTCATGACCTGGGTGTAGGTGTTCCTGCGGGGTTATAAAATCAGCCGGTGGCGGCTGCGTCTCCTTTCATGCTTTGACTTTCAATGCAGCCGGGTGATCGTGATCTTGTGCGGCTTGAGTTACGCGGACAAAGTCCTTACGGCTATTCAGTCGGGCTCTCAGAATTTGGTGTCCAAATAGAGGGTGTCGGTTGTCAGGTAAAATTAGTGATCGTAACCGTGTGCTGATCATAATGAGCCTAAACACGGCCTGTCTTCTATTATCCATCGAGGAGTTCCGTTTTCCACCTTGCGTGTCCGTTTCCATCATCAGAAAAGTTCGCTCTAATAGTAGTTTATGCAACTGTCATATAAGAAGGGGTATTAAAACACGAGAGGCTGTTTATTCGAAGCCGAATGCGATAATAGGTTGACTCGAGTGTTTTAATACCTATGTTATATGCAGTTTCATACACTACTTTATCTGCACTCATAGGAAAAATTTAAATTAAACAAAGTAGGTAGGTTACAAGGAAGTAATTTATTTGGTAAAAAAAATGTATGGGAAGCGCGGGAAATTAAGTTCAAACTACGCATGCGTAAGCCATTTTTTCACAGTTCGAACTGCGCATGCGTGCGCCTTTTTTTTCATAATCAGGCTATAACCATAGACTAGTTTAATAAATTAATTAAAAAAAGATAGCGGTACTATAATGAGTTTTATGATACAGTTGGCGGTACTATAATGAGTTTTATTCTTAATTTTATGTATATGCGTCTATAAAGTGCGTCTGTGTAGAACCGTCTTTGAATTCGTAAACCGAATTTTTCGATTTGAGTGTAGATTGAATTATTTACCTTGTTTTTATGTTCACTAATTGAGTAGGTAATATCAAAGTTATTAAAATTCAGTGAGCGGCCTTGACATTATAAGAGTTAGTTGTTTTTTATAAAATCTAAACCAGAAGTAGTTATAGTAGGTAAGTTTATTAACATATAAATTAGGCAAGTTATTTTATGTTGCAGTAGATATAGGTTTGTGAATTTCAAAAATATAATGTTTTGTATGAGTTCTGTTGTCTACAGCCAGTGACTCAGGTTTTCTTACCTGTGCCATGTTCTAAAAGGGCGCAGTTGTTTGGGGGTACATAGTCCTTGTTATTCAACTGACAAGTTCCCATTATTCATTCATTCCAGTAGGGCACGCACTGCGTGATATCTTCATTTATCTTTTAAACCGATTTCATAAAAAAACGAGAAGGTTCTAATGCCTGTTTTAAAAAAAAATGTTTGTGGCCTCATATCTCCGTCATTTATGAACCGATTTAGAAAATTATTTTTTTATTTGACTTGATATACTTTCCAGATTGGTCCCATTTTCATCAAAATTTGGAATACATGAGGAATTTAGTGAACTTCTTAAATATTATAGGCACACAGCGATTTTGGTATTTTGTGCAACAAGTCAAGCATTTGCAATCAGAAAGTGCCATTTGGTGAAGTGGAACTGATGAAGAAGACCAGAGATGGCCATTGGAACTCCTTTAATGATAAGTATTTCACGGGTGGCGATAAGGGTGATTTACCAATATCCGATTGAGCTGAAATTTGGCATACCTGTCTAGTTTCAATGACAATACAATATGAAGGTGACAGCGAGCTGATCTGAAGATGGAGACGGAAGGTGGACAACGTAACTCCTCGATGGATAATAGTAGGCTGGGGTGTTTAGGCTCATTGTGATCAGCACACGGTTCCGATCACTAATATTATAAAATCTTGTATTGGGGATAAATTCCTAGCTCCAAAGTAGTTTTGTTTACGAAAAAAATATTAATTTTCGGTAGTTACCAGTTTAGATCAGGTAAAAACTGGTCAAAACGTTTGGCTATTTCACTTTTTTTATGTCTTGTAGTAGGTACTTGAATTTAATTTCTTAAATAAAATATGCTTGAAAAGTGCTTGAGGGCAACTTGAATGTCATGTGTCTGACATTAAATAAATATCAGACAAATCTCTAAATTAAACAAAACGACAATCTATATCCATATAAAGCTAACAACTAACTTGCACTGCGAGTGCATTCAATCGCGAACTTAGAGCATTGCAGGCGTGTTGCTCGATGATCGCGAACCATGAAGTCGGTAACATTTTGTGTCCGTGTTGTTCTGCTCGGGATTTCACACGCTACATGGACCTCTATGGACGGAATTTTACGAGGTTCACAATCTAGAACCTGTGTACGAGACGACCTTTGAATTCCCCTGCAACAACTTTGACACCAACAAAACAGCACTCGATTTCCGACGGGCGTTTTTCGAGACTATATCGATTTGGTTCAAAAAAACTACCGAGCTGAGCGATGCGCATTTTATAATCGCCCAGTATACGATTTGGAAAACTTTAGCAGCGATTGCTGAAGGTTCTGAAGGAAAGACAAGAGAAAAAGCTTTTCCGCATCCTCCAACTACCAGAAGACATATGTACACGGCTGAAGTACTACAGTCTTTCCCTAAGTCGGGAATACTCTGAGAGAGACGTTGCATTGGAAATAAATCAATACTTCATCGCGGATTCCAGTGTGGTTCTAAACATAAATTGGGAGGACTTCGTCATTTCTCAACGACTGATAGATGTGGCTACAGTCCCGTACAAAAGCAATCCTTCAACTGAGATTGAAAATTGGAGACGAATCTTCAACGCGCAGCTACCAAACATCAATCTGAACGGAAACTCTCTGATCCTGGAGTCGTTAGACTACCAAGGACTTAGGACCTTCGCATTAACAGAAGTTAAAGAGGAACCGTTTTACGACGCGTTTGGCGAGCAAATCGCAACTTTAGAGTACATGAAAATAAGGAAAGCAGTCAACATGGTTTACCTCACGACCTTGAATATGAAGGTCTTAGAACTCTCATTGGGTAAAGACGGTCGCTATAAAATGCTTTTTGGTATATTCTTGGCAATAGTAGTGAGACATCGGGAATAAGTGGTTTTAGAAGCACCGTGGATATGATTAATAGCTCTACTGCACTCCAAGCTTTAGGCTGCGTTTCCATTGACGCGGAGCTGTGCGGAGATGAGCGGAGAATAGCGGTGAAAATTGGTAAGTGTTTCCACTGAAGCAGAAAGGAGAGGAGCGGCGCGGAGCGGAGAGGAGAGGAGAGGAGCGGAGCGGAGCTAACTTTGGAATTGCGCAATTTGAGCTCAGTTTGTCTCCATCTTTCAGAAAGAGCATATGTCATGTTGTCGCTTAAAAAGAAAAAAGCAATCCTTTTATATCTTTCCTGTTGCAACTTTTTTGGATATGAAGAGAAAACATAGATTCTGGATACTTCTCATCCATTTTGATACGTATTGCACCTATGACGTAACGTTGATAACTACTACGACGCACTGCGCGCGAGTCGTGGCGTCACACCCTCCCCCGCACCCCGGTCCGAACCTCGCCGCTTCGCTCTCCTAGCTACCCTCCGCAACGCACCGCCCCGCTGTCCTCCGCTCCGCATCACCTCGCTTATTTTATATGAATATCCGTTCAGCTCTGCCCCGCTCCGCTCGTGCTGTTTCCATTGAAGCGGAGCAGAGATTTCGAGCATAGTGATTGGTCAATTCATGCACCGCTAAGCACCGCTCCGCCCAACTCCGCGTCAATGGAAACGCAGCCATAAGCAGTTTTAGGAAGTACCAGTTGAAGTGGCTATACCGAGGTTCACAATGACCAGTGAGATTGATGTAAGAAAGGTCTTAGAAGAGATTGGCATCAAAGAGTTCTGGGCAGATACTTATGCTACAAGGTAATTATGAATTCTACTTGCTTATGCTAAGTTTTGGTTCTTCTAAGGGTCCCCTCATTTCGGATTCTACCACGTTATGAAACTTCGAGCACAAAGGCATTTCCTTCTGAAATATCTCCCAACCAGCAGCTCTGCCCAGCGCTTATATACAACGCGTCACAATGACATTGGAGAAGGACGGGGTCAGACCGACCCTCAAGGAATACTCTACCTTCATCCCCGCTGTACCGAGTGAAGCGAGACCTGATTCTAGCAACGTGACCGGTCTGGACCCGACTTTAGAGCATGATTTCATAGCGAACCAGCCGTTCGTGTTTGGATTGTTCGATTCAGAGACATTGACGTGTTTGCTCGCGGGATCCTTTTCTAAACCTACATAATGTTGAAACATGTATATCACGTAAAAAATCTTTGTAAAATATGTGAAAAAAACACAGTGTTAAAATCCAGTAATAATTAAATGCAAAAAAATAGAAGAAAATATATTTATTCAAATTATAAATATGCATTGATACTATAATTCCAAGGGACCACTGTACCAGAAAAACGACAGGACAATATTTTCTCGATTGAAAAAAAAAACCAACCTCTAACTTTTGTCTAGATCCGATTATTTATTAAAATGAAGCTTTAATATTGGGTAGAAAAATTGATAAATTAAATCAATACAACAAAGCCGAGGGTTTACTGTAGAGGTTTTGTACAATTATCTATATTTAACGAGATATTCAATAAAAACTGCTTTTTCGTGCGGCGCGAGGTGTTTATTTTGTATGAACATTTCTGCCATGGGGTTGGTTTCCCCCTGCATTTACTACGTAAGCAATATTTCGCTACATCACACTCTCGGACACAAATGCGGAACGTGAATGTACAAAAAGTCACTCCGGTAAATCGAATGGCACCCTTTCGGTATTCAATCACAACGGGACTGCAAGCCGTCGGATTTTCTCCGACCGTAAAATACTAATCCGGAAAATATCCGGACGAGTTTGGAGTTCGTTATTCCTGGTCCGTTATTTCAGGGAGCTGGCTAGACTGATGAGATAAGCTTTGATGAGGCAATGCAACAACCTGGAAATAATCCTGGAACACCTGGAAGAGATCGCTCCTGGCCGCCTATTTGTATCACCGTGAGCTAGTTTGTACAATGCCTTTAGGTTTAGTAATTTTAAAGTTTAATTTAGTACAGAGTTATTTACCTCTGTGGCGGGGCGGGCGAAGGTTTGCCTGCGACGCCGGAGGTTGCGGGTTCGATTCCCGCCTCGGAACAAATATTTGTGCGATATGCAGATATTTGTTCAGGGTGTTCTGGGTATTTTCTATGTATAATAAAAAATATCTATCTATGTTATATATTGTATTAAGTATATCAGTTATCTAGTACCCATAACACAAGCTCTGCTTAGCTTGGGGCTAGATAATGTTGTGTTAACTGTCCAGCATTATTTATTATTTATTTATTATTATACCTATGCTCGAAAAATATGTGCTATTGAGCGCAAGCTTTGTATCGGCCTTCCAGGTCCCCGTGTGGTCGGGGGCCTTGGGCACGGGACCCGTGTGTCCTTATGGTAAAGACGGCATTGGATATGCCAGGAATCCAGAATTAAACCGGCTACATATGATCCAGGCTAGCTGAAAGGTGGGTCACCTTTCAGTGTATTGCGATCGCTGTTTTGATCGCGTGAATCCGAGGAATTGAATAGCGTGAGTAGATCCTTACCTCTAAATCATTCAGGAGTGTACGATGTTTGAAAGGAATGCATTGATTCGTTTGTAAGATTTGAGTAATCCCAGGAGTTCATGCCAATATCATTGTCATCATCCATAGAATGCTTTTTTAAACTACGTGGGCCATATACTTTTTTAAACTACGTGGGCCATATACTTTTTTAAACTACGTGGGCCATATACTTTTTTAAACTACGTGGGCCATATACTTTTTTAAACTACGTGGGCCATATACTTTTTTAAACTACGTGGGCCATATACTTTTTCCGTCATAACGGAATAAATATATGGCCCACCTGATGTTAAGCGGTAACCTATGCCTTTAACAATGCATTACCACATAGGTCACGTCCACCTAGGACGCACCCTATGTGGCATTGCACTGCGTCCGCCACCCTGAGACATAAAGATGAAAAGTCTCATGTGCCTGTAACTTCACCGGCAACCATACCCTTCAAACCGGAACACAGCGATGCGAGCACTACTACTTTGCGGTTGAAATAGGTATGTTGGTAGTTCTACCCTGGACGAACTCTTTCATATAGTGGTTCGCCCCGAACTGAGACCTCGTGAATACACGCGATTTAGGTAGGTTAGGTTCTTTCAATCAAATATCTATGCACGTGAGTATATCCACATAAAATGAACGTAGGTTCTTGTCGGTTTGAAAAGTTAGAACTACAACGTCGTTCAAATTCCTAGAACGGTCAACAATGGATCTCCCGATACTGGTTATCGTTCTATAGAGTTCGAAATTCTTCGATTTTAGACTTTTCCCTGTATTTGTGTCATAAAAGCTACAAACATACCAAATTTCAGCGTTGTAGGATTAGTGGAAGTACCCTAGAGGTTTTGGTTTTTTACATTTTCAATTTACAATAAGTTGGCACCTGCCATGGAGTCTTTACATGTGCCATCTTACGGTTTACGGTCACCTGCCATGGAGTATTTACAGGTGCCATACATCGAGCAACACGGAACGGAGGCCTGCGTTGCTCGATGGGTGCCATACGGTGAACGTGATGTATATATAGATTGTCAGTCGTTTCCTCGTCGGCGGTGGGACAAGTACCTTATAGGTTTAAGGTTTGTAGGATCGTACGAAACACGAAATAAAAACGAAATGGCCTCAATTCATTTCATTGAACGTGAACTCTGCTCGATTAAGTAAAAATCGTAAAATTCTGCCCTCAATAAAAACTGCCGTAAAACGTTCCCAGAATGCTTCAGCGTTTCTTATTAAATTGAAAGAAAACAATGACTTGCAAAATACCAACATAGGTACCTTAGCTATTTACTAAGGAAGGTCTTTGACGACCTCGTGGCGCGGCGGGTGAGCAGTCGGCTAAGATGCGAGAGGTTGCGGGTTCTGTTCCCACTGCGGGACAAATGTTTGTATGATCTGCAAATATTTGTTCCGAGTAGGGCAGAAAAACGCCCTACGTTTTGTCAGTGACCAGATTTAAGTTCCCGTGGCCTTGTGACCGTTGGCACAGAATAAATACCTATTAGTACAAGTACCGATGGTGACAGAGAACCAGTATGTTGAAAAGCTCAGTGCAGAAGCTTCTTCCATGCCATAGAGCGACACAGAACGGAGGCATTACTCTAAGTATTGCGCATTCTAGTAGTAGTACCTACCTAGAGCTTTTTTGTGAGAGTTCGTCCGGGGAAGTTCTACCACCATTCCTATTTCTGGTAAAGCAGTAGTGCTTGCATTGCTGTGTTCCGGTTCGAAAGGTATGGTTGTCGGTGAAACTACAGGCACATGAGACTTTCATCTTTATGTCTCAGGGTGGCGGGCGCAGTGTAATGCCACATAGGGTGCGTCCTGAGTGAAGTGACCTATAAGGCAATGCATGTTAAAAAGCAGAGGCTACCTTAACATCAAGTGGTCCATTTGAATGTTCCTTCATTCACGCGGATAAAAAAAACGCCTAAATGCCTGCCTATGGCAGAAAAACGCCTTATGCCCGCCCGTGGCCTTGTGACCGATGGTAATAGAACCAGTAAGTTGAAGGCCCCCGTGCAGAAGTGCAGGTCCATAGTTACATGCCATAGAGCGACACGAAACAGAGGCCACATTGCTCTAAGTTTCATGCACACGTCAACACTACAGCAAATGAGGCACTCCCAATGCCAGATTGAATTGAGTTCTAATTCTTCTATGATAAAATACAGTTTTGTGCCATGTGCGACAGGATATTAACTGCCAGCCGGCGCGTCATATCCGCTGCCGTGACTACTTCCGTTTCCCACTACCGGAAAATGGAGTGCGACGAAGGTTCTGTTCGGTTTTATTGTTGGACTTATGAACCTATAGGGTGTGCCGAAAAAAATCTATCTATCATGGACGAATTAGACGAGAGGACTGAAATTCTCCTACTAAAAAACGTGACTTGCTAAAAGGTCCTCATTCAAAAACTAGATGGCACTAATAAATAGTATTAGCACTATTATGAAGAACCAAATAGATTTATATTTTCAATTACGCAGCAAATATATTTCGTCAAAGACTTCCTAATAATGTTTTCGTGATTTTCGCTCACTTTTCGTTTCACTATTCTGTCACATTCTAACTGAGCCACGAGTCTGCTTTGACAAGCAACTTCACAGGTGTGTGGTGTACACTCAGAAGAAGAACTAAAGCACGCAATCCATACTATTATACATCCATGGGTATACACTACACGGATTTTAGTATGGATAAACCGAAGAGCGCCCCTAGCGGACACCTTGAGAACCTCAAATCTCATCCAAAAAGATAGTTTACATATACTAGTTTACATAATATACTAGTTTACACATATAGTTTGTTAATATTGTGTACACCACAATACATGTAAGTTTCTCGTTACATTTGAAATTAAATCAGTTTATTTGCTAAAACATGGCAGGATACATGGAAGGCCTTATGTTATAGTGAGGAGCACATGTTCTTGCTTCACAAGCATGCAAATGTTAGCATTTTTGTTTTGTTCATTTTGTTTACTTGAGTTACACCTCGTACCTTCATATCTGTTTCTTCTTAGTTTAATACGTGTTTCTGTGTAGCTCATGTATACAAATTAATATATATTCTTTCTTTCTTTCTTTCTTTCAAAATAGGTAGGTACGTAAAAAACACCGAGAGGGCAATGGCTCGCACTGAGCGGATTAGTGCTAATCGGGGCGCGGGGGAGTGCGTCGCGTTCACTCACCTTGATAATGTGCGATGGTAGCCTAACGGTTCAATAGTGCAACTCAGAATCCAACGATACCGGGTTCGGTCCTAGGCTCCGCACCAATGACTTTTCTAAGTTATGTGCGGATTTCAATCGCTCTGTGCTTCGGAGGGCACGTTAAGCTGTCGGTCCCGACTTAGCCATATCAGAGGCCCTCGGGCGGCTTGACAAACTCCGACACTAGAGGCCAGCACTACCTCATACGAAAAACGAAACAAAAACCTTGATAATGCCTCTCGAAACGGGTCGTAACAATGTCGGTGATTACATCGATTTAACGGTACGTGAAAATTTCCCATTTCTATAAAATAATAGGTAGTAGGTACGTCTCTATTAACATAGATTGGATAAAATAAATACCAATCAATTCAGTAATAATACTACTAATCAATTACAATGTTGTGTGTGGTATCTAAGTAAAAAAAGTAAATAAAAATAACCTAGTCCAAATTATAATAAAAAAAAACTTTAGATTCATAAATAACAATAGATTAATTAATAATTACTTTAAATTACAATAGTGACGTCATTTTTCAAATACCTAGTATCATACACAGAGATGTGTACCTTCTGAGAAGCAACTAGTTATGTTATATAATAGTCACATTAATAGAGCAACCTGACTTAAGAATAAAGTATGAAATCGCTAACTATTTTTTGCACATTTTATTGATTTTATCAAAGTAACACATTCAAATAGTACTGAAACTGGACAAATAATTAAGAACGATTTATTTAACTGCTCGGGAATTGTTTTGTATGACACTTAGATTTAAAAAATCACAATTATGTGATGTCTTATGTAGCACAGGAATCATAAAAAGAAATTTAATAAATATTTAACTAAAATTAATAGTTAATAGCATATCCACGGCTTTTAATTACAGCTTTACACCGGCGAGGCATTGACTCTATTAATTTTTGACATTTCGCAAGAGAAATAGAGTTCCATTCTTCTAAAAAAACGTCATACAGCTCTCTTAAATTTCCACACTTTGTATTTGAAACTTTTTTCTTTACTTCAAACCACAGATTCTCTATTGGGTTTAGATATGGACTGTTAGCAGGCCAGTCTAAGACAGAAACTAATTGCGCTGTAAGAAATTTCTTTACGGTGCGTGCAGTGTGCTTTGGATCATTGTCATGCTGGAATGTCCAAATGACCGGTAGAACGTCTTCAGCGTATGGTAACATTGTTTCTTCCAGTATATTTTTGTATTGGAACTGATCCATGTTACCTTCTATCAACTTTACAGGTCCTACACCATGTCCAGAAAAGCAACCCTAAATTTTCACATTTCCACCACCGCGCTTTAATGTAACTTTCGTGTACTTTGGGTCGAATGCTGTATTCGGGGGACGTCGTACATATCGTTTTCCATCAGAACATACTCTGTTTATTTTCGTCTCGTCAGAAAAAAGTACATTTTTCCACTGTTGCACAGTCCAGTTTTCATACTTTCTCGCAAATGCAAGCCGGGCTTAACAAGTTTTAACATGGGTACCTTTCTTGCTATCCTACCGTGCAATTTTTCTTCTACCAAACGTCTTCGAATAGTGCGTGCTGAGATTGCTGAAGGGTTGTTTTCACCAAAATATTCTTTTCTAAGCTCATTGGACCCTTTAAAAGGATTTTGTTTTGCCATACGAACGATGTTTCGGTCATCTCGAGGAGTTGTTTTTCTCTGTTTAGGTACTCGTGGAACATTCGAAGTAGTTTGATACGTAGCAAAATGCTTTACAGCGTGGAAAACCATCGTTTTTGAACATTGCAGATGGTCGGCTATCTTTTTATAAGACCAATTCTTCCGGCGAAGTTTTATTATTACTTCCCTTGTAGATTTATCACAACTTTTATTTTTTCCCATTGTTTTTTCTAAAGAAGCAATCACCTTTAATCTTTTACAGCACGTAATGGCGCCAAAATTATACAAACAGTAACAAATCGACTGAGTGTTCTCTATTTAAATTTGAATAAAGGTATAAACTACTTAGCGTTCTTAATTACGTGACCAGCCAGTAATAAGGAATACTTTGTTTAAAAGTAGTGTAAAAAGTTTGCCTATTGATTTTTAGCCAATCATGTGTATCAATGAATACAGGGGTAATATGGAAATGTTTTACGATACCGAGAGAAATAAAAACAAATGCATACAATTAGTTTTGCATCTTAGTTGGAAAAAATCTTCCCTTTATATCAGCGTTCTTAATTATATGGCCACCACTGTATATGTGATGTATTGTATTAAGTATATCAGTTATCTAGTACTCATAACACAAGCTCTGCTTAACTTGGGTCTAGATAATGTTGTGTGTACTGTGTCCAGCATTATTTAATATTATTTATTTAGCATTATTTATGTACAGTCTGACTGAGTAGACTAACTCAACTGTTCTCAGCTACGACGGCACAGGTCACTAATAGCCTAATTCTGAAGCAGAGCACGTACGCTAAGCCTTCTTATCCAAACCAAACATTATCCGTGTGAATAAGTCATGTGTCGTACAAAACTTGGATAATCCTGGGATTTGGAGACGAGACTCGAGAATTTGACGTGACAAGATGGTTTTGCTTTTGACAACTTTGAATTCGGTGAATTTAATTAAGTACGAGTAGGTACGTACCACAGCCCATATCAAGATAGACACCGCAAGTGCACCATCTTTACGTGTCACTTTGCCTGTCCGAAAGCTTGCGCAATGTACCAATTAACAAACCTCAAATTACGTGTTACGTACTTTCTGACAAAATAAATTCATCGAAGAATTAGCAAGTTGAAGTGGCATTGGGCAGGCCATATACAGTTGTGGTCATATAATTAAGAACGATTTGAAGTTCTAGAAGTTTTTTATTTAAATCGTATCATACACAGAGATGTGTACCTTCTGAGAAGCAACTAGTTATGTTATATAATAGTCACATTAATAGAGCAACCTGACTTAAGAATAAAGTATGAAATCGCTAACTATTTTTTGCACATTTTATTGATTTTATCAAAGTAACACATTCAAATAGTACTGAAACTGGACAAATAATTAAGAACGATTTATTTAACTGCTCGGGAATTGTTTTGTATGACACTTAGATTTAAAAAATCACAATATTATGTAGCACAGGAATCATAAAAAGAAATTTAATAAATATTTAACTAAAATTAATAGTTAATAGCATATCCACGGCTTTTAATTACAGCTTTACACCGGCGAGGCATTGACTCTATTAATTTTTGACATTTCGCAAGAGAAATAGAGTTCCATTCTTCTAAAAAAACGTCATACAGCTCTCTTTAATTTCCACACTTTGTATTTGAAACCTTTTTCTTTACTTCAAACCACAGATTCTCTATTGGGTTTAGATCTGGACTGTTAGCAGGCCAGTCTAAGACAGAAACTAATTGCGCTGTAAGAAATTCCTTTACGGTGCGTGCAGTGTGCTTTGGATCATTGTCATGCTGGAATGTCCAAATGACCGGTAGAACGTCTTCAGCGTATGGTAACATTGTTTCTTCCAGTATATTTTTGTATTGGAACTGATCCATGTTACCTTCTATCAACTTTACAGGTCCTACACCATGTCCAGAAAAGCAACCCCAAATTTTCACATTTCCACCACCGTGCTTTAATGTAACTTTCGTGTACTTTGGGTCGAATGCTGTATTCGGGGGACGTCGTACATATCGTTTTCCATCAGAACATACTCTGTTTATTTTCGTCTCGTCAGAAAAAAGTACATTTTTCCACTGTTGCACAGTCCAGTTTTCATACTTTCTCGCAAATGCAAGCCGGGCTTGCCTGTGGCAAAGTTTTAACATGGGTACCTTTCTTGCTATCCTACCGTGCAATTTTTCTTCTACCAAACGTCTTCGAATAGTGCGTGCTGAGATTGCTGAAGGGTTGTTTTCACCAAAATATTATTTTCTAAGCTCATTGGACCCTTCAAAAGGATTTTGTTTTGCCATACGAACGATGTTTCGGTCATCTCGAGGAGTTGTTTTTCTCTGTTTAGGCACACGTGGAACATTCGAAGTAGTTTGATACGTAGCAAAATGCTTTACATCGTGGAAAACCATCGTTTTTGAACATTGCAGATGGTCCGCTATCTTTTTATAAGACCAATTCTTCCGGCGAAGTTTTATTATTACTTCCCTTGTAGATTTATCACAACTTTTATTTTTTCCCATTGTTTTTTCTAAAGAAGCAATCACCTTTAATCTTTTACAGCACGTAATGGCGCCAAAATTATACAAACAGTAACAAATCGACTGAGTGTTCTCTATTTAAATTTGAATAAAGGTATAAACTACTTAGCGTTCTTAATTACGTGACCAGCCAGTAATAAGGAATACTTTGTTTAAAAGTAGTGTAAAAAGTTTGCCTATTGGTTTTTAGCCAATCATGTGTATCAATGAATACAGTGGTAATATGGAAATGTTTTACGATACCGAGAGAAATAAAAACAAATGCATACAATTAGTTTTGCATCTTAGTTGGAAAAAATCTTCCCTTTATATCAGCGTTCTTAATTATATGGCCACCACTGTAGCTCGCAGAAATGAGCTACAAGAACTGTTGAGGATACACGATCTTGAGAAAACATCAGAATACTGAAGCAGTTTTACAACCATGTAAAGAATTTATCTTCAAAAGTTATTGAATAACAACTTGCTTGTCTATACTATAATATTATAAAGAGAAAAGATTTGATTGTTTGTTTGCATTGAATAAGCTCCGAAACAATGGAACCGATTTGAAAAATTCTTTCACTTTAGGAAGCTACACTATCTACAATATATTTTCCAAAAAATTAGGGATCCTTACTAAAACTGCAATAATGTAACGCAAGGTGTAAAAAATGTAACATAATAAATTTAGAGGTTTTTGTATCTTGTGTGTGGTGTGTGGTGTGTGTTGGGAAGGGGGGACGGGAGAGAGGGGGAATCCTGACACTACCCGTTCGAAGCCGGGGCGAGTTTCTTTCTAGTAAGCAATAAAGCTTGCATAACGATAACGATCTAACTAAATTGCCGAAGCATTTTCTCAGTACGCTCCATAAAATACAACACAATTTCAGTTGTACGCCGCGCTGTTTCTAAGAAATATTTCATGTAATATGGCTTCTAGGCCAAGTAAATAAGTATTCAAAGCAGCATCTTGGCTCCGGTTCCTCGTAACGGATACAGTTCAGTCTGTAGCCCACACAAAATAATACAATTGGTAGGGCTGCTACGATAAATAATATTTAAAATGTGTGTTTTAACGTATTAGACCCTCGTTTGACCACGATCTCCTTGTTGGTAAGTGACGATGCGGCCGACGTTGGAGCACGAAGGTCTAGAAGGCACCTATGACCCATATTATAGTTTTCAGGAAAGACAGACGAAGGCAACTTGGTCCATTCCTTAGCAGTTCGCATTACAAAGGTGGAACTGAAACTTAGTGCAAATTGTGGATACGTACACTGATGAGGTAAGGATGGTACTGAGCCGTGCACCTACTTGTTGTATGATGAAATGGAGATGGTTCGATCAGATCATATAACTCCTGGGCACATTAGCCTTTATAAGATCGAAAGGAATGCAATTGCAATTATAGCGTTTATCATAATTATATATGCCACTGCGCTGAGGCATAATGATGATAAGAAAAGAGGGCCATTTAGGCTCTGCCTACCCCTTTAGGAAAAAAGACGTGTGTCTATTTATGTATGTGTATGTCTATTTAAGACCGTGTTTGTTGCCTGATTCTTCTAGGTCTGGTTGCGTTGGAACAGGAGTAAAACTAAATTTATTTTTTAAGACGATTCATAATGATCCTTGTGATTTCAATGAATAAAATACTTTTGACTTTGACTTTGACTTATGTATGCCTCTGCTGGACATAAAGGCCCTAAGGAAAAAGTATTGGTACAGTTTGGACTTGAAGACTCCCATAGAAGTGGCTTGAAGGGCGCCATTGGGAATCTCGAATACTTTCACCACACTAGATATTTCATTAGAAGTCACTCGGCCCTTTTCAGGGCCACCACTCACTGGTCTCTGACCAATCTCAGGGGGGCCAAGACAGAACCGGTACCGCGTAGTAGGTAGAGTATTGACAACCCTATAAAACCCAAATCAAATATGGCCTGAAGTCTTGAGGAAGTATCATTTAGGTCACGTAACGATACAGCAAGGGTACACAACTAAGTAGGTATTAGGTAGGTACATAACTTCATGTGTGCAGAGGATTATAAAGAGGGATGGCTTGCGTTGAGCCGAAATTGTATTAGAACCGGTTAAGGGAACAAGGAGAGGCTTAAGTTTACCCAAGATTAGTTAGAATCAGTCTCTAGATGATGATGATGATTACTTACCTACATAGTACATATATAGTAGTAGTAGAGCTTCTTTGTGAAAGAGTTCGTCCGGGGAAGTACTACCACCAAGAAGCGAGAAGTACTACTTATTATTTCTGCCGCATAGCAGTTAGTGCTCGCATTGCTGCTTTTTTAAAACGTGCAATGTTTGTATGTTAGTATGTATGTTCAGGTTAAATCTTGCAACTGAATTTTAAAGCAGTTATCCTAAACCAATTAAGATTAAATTTTGCATACCTGTTAAGTTTTGATGACAATATAATATTATGGTGAAAGCGAGCTGATCTGATGATGGATACTGAAGGCGGAAAACGGAACACCTCGATGGATAATAGTAGATTGGCCTTGTTTATGCTCATTTCGATCAACACACGATGCCGATCACTAATATTATAAAAGCTTGTATTGAAAAATGGACTTCACGAAAAACTTAATTTGTGAAATATTAATGCTGTGTTAAGGCCGAAGTAATGCAATATTCGGTGCAGGCATTGTGTGTAAAGTTTTTAGGACATTCAAACTTATGATTTACATACATACATATGCACCTACATACATAGACACACGCCTTTTTCCCCGAAATGGTAGGCAGAGCCTCAAATGGGCCTCTTTTCACGTGGGTTGCACCATCGTAGGAAATAGACATGACAAGTGGTGACCTCATCGCCGCCATTACTTCCCACGGCTGACTCTGCTAACGCTTTCCTCCAGTAATATTGCAGCCTGGACAAATCTAATACCAACGAACTATACAAACAAGTCCGGGTAATTTTCAACTTTATTTGGACAAACTGGCTTCTTTCAACTATCCTACAGTTTAATATGACGTTATGACACTAAGGAAGGCATTTCCCGGACCGTAGGAGCTCGTAAACAACGTAGAATATAATTTGCATGTTAACGAGCTGTTATTTTCTTGTTTCGAAACTGCCAACTACTCCGCATAGCATGAACATTAATGGAAAAATCGCTCTATGAAATATGTTTTAAACTATCTAATCCTGTAGTAGGATAAAGAGTTTATTTGTTATGTTTCCCAAACCCAAAAGGTGCCAACGGGGCACTATTTATTATTATTATTTAAATTTATAGACGAGCAGCTTTCGTTGATGTTTCTATTTCAGTGTTGAAATGGGTTTGTAGCAGTGTGCGTTGCTACAGAAATGCTGAATCGTGATTTGCATTGCGAGCGGGCGCACACAAGCAGCCAGTCACCTCCAGCCATTCATATCGATAACTTGTGTAGTATTATAACCGCGGAATATATTCGGTTTACGTAAAGACTCGTATTATTTGACCTTCTATATACATGTAGGGAAATATATCCCTTAAAGTGGTGACCCCAGACTTCGATTTTCGAACGCGTGTTGGTGGGCCAGAGGTGACTCCCTCCCGACGGAAGCCACGCCTCGGGAGGTAAAACAAAAGAAGATTCAAAATTGCATCACGATGACGTAACGCCACATGAACAACGGAAGCGCATGGAAGGCGCGGTAAAATGATCCACTCACAGCTACCATTTAGAAGACCTGAGTAAGAGTGCGTATTTTTGTGAAGAGTATTGGCGGTTCAGGAGTGGAACGAGGTGATCCAGCTGCACTCTATGAATTATGCCCGGTTGAAGGATGCTCACCGGAGGGATTATGCCCGGTTGAAGGATGCTCACCGGAGGACCAGTGCTGGACTTCGAGGAGGCTCAGTCCCACTGCTGAGAGTGACTGGCATCGAGTTCACGCTATTTAGGGGCCATGAGAGTTTTTAACGCAGAAGAGAAGGTCCTATGGTGCTGTGGTGTAGAAGTAGATATAATTGTCGGCGTACGTGAGCGTATGAGAAGAAAGATTTCGTCGTAGAATCAGTGAATCGTAGAATCAGTGAATCAGTGAATCAGTGTTATAATTTTAATTTGATAGCGTTGCGATACTATGCACGTAGCAATTAGTTTACAATGCATCTCGTAGCATTTGGTAAACGAAACGTCGCATTGCATCGCATCGCGTCAAACATATTCGAGAAGGTATTTTATTTTGTGGTAAATGAATTGTAAGTTTTAATTTTTGGTTTTTTTTTTATAGTTTTTGAGATATTTTTTTGTAAAATCAATTTTTTTATAACCTATGTTAATAACATGCCTTATTTTATTTTCACATGTGGATTAGTCTAAGTCTTATCAATTCAGATAAAAGTAGGTCAGTTTGTGATGCAAGCTCATGTTACGGCGCCGGGGCATAGCTGTCGCGTCGTGCACGATCTTGCAACTATGCACATTCCTGTGTGCCTTTTGCACACGATTATAGAAGAATGACAAAGTTGGATTACGGAATGATTGTTTGGGTTACGGTACGAAGCGCGTAATCTGATCTGCTAATAAAACACACACATCGTAAGGTAGCAATGTTGCGAAAATACGATTGTGCTTAGAACGCAGTGTAAGCTAAGTGGTAATTTAGCCAACTTTGTAATAGGAAGGTTATGTTTTATGTTAAGACTTTTATGTTCTAGAACTAAGTTTTTTTTTTTTTTTTTTTTTTTTTCACTTGCTGCGCTTAATGTTAACAATTTGTTAATTCGCAACCAGGTATCTAATTTGTTACAAGCTTTTATTTAACTTGCAATGTATAATGTATGTTTGTTTGGGTAGATTCCGGGTGGAATCTTGCAACTGAATTTTAAAGCAGTTATCCTCAATCGATTGAAATTAAAATCAAAATTTCGCATACCTGTCAAGTTCCGATGACAATACCTAAAATATGATGGTGAGTAGCGAGCTGATCTGATGATGGAGACCGAAGGTGGACAACGGAACTCCTCGGTGGATCACGGCTCATTTTTATCATCATACGCTTACAATCACTACCTAATTTTATAAAAGCTTGTATTAAAAATTATAGTTTTCACAAAAAACTTATTTTTGAAAGCAGTTATTGATGTGGCAGTAACAATATCCTCTGGTAAATTATTCCAATTATGGACCATTCTGTTCCTAAGGAAGTGCTGAGCAGTGTTTGTGTTGGATGATCCACGGGATATTTAACAACTGTTAACAGGGCATGCCGTCTATCTATCTGTATTCCGTCGCAGAGGAAACCAGTTGAAAAAAGGGGGACAGATCGAACTTGTTTGTCCTAACTGTCCCCTTATAGGGTGACAGATCATGGGGACCAATGCGAATAATTCGAAATTTTCGCAGAATTTGTGTTGGGGGGGATTCCTCACCAGTCGGTAAACGTCGACTGCTGAAGGAGGTTTGCCACGCATGCCAGGCAAATTGGTGATCACCAGTATTGGTCTTATGTAGACACTCAGATAGATAGTGCTGCCATCCCCTAGTGTAATCTCTTAGTCGGCTTTAAATCATCAACGGGAGGAGACGAGGGGTCTATTCTCAGGCCGGACACACCACAATTGTTTTATAATTCACAATGCCTATTGAGCCTCAAACTTAATCTATCCGAACTTAGAAGGTACGTTGACGGACACGCCATAATTATTATGATAAATGAAGCCGAGGGATTTGGCTGCGGAATTAACTGTGATGAATGAAGTGACCATGAAGCTCCGCGCCTAATGGATTTAGAGCTTAGGCAGGCAGATTTAGGTATACCTACCACCTTCCATGCTATGAATGATATGTGATTATTAGGTACCTCCATAATACATACATATACATACACGCCCCTTTCCCCGAAGGTTGTTAGACAGAGACTCAATGGACCTCTGTTCACTGTGGGTTACACCATCGTGGACTATAGACGTGAAGAGTGGTGAGCTCATCGCCGCCATTGCTTCCCACGACTGACTAAGCTAACGCTTTCTTGCAGTAATAGTAGCAGCTGGGACAAATCTTATACCTACCAACGAATCTTATCAACAAAACCGGGTAATTCGAACTTTTACGACATCCACGGGAGGAGACGGAGGGGTCTATTCTTAGGCCGGGCACACCACATCTACTTAGGCCGGGCACACCACGGCTATACCATATTATTACATCTAATTCTGCTGTGATTTATCTGAACCTATAACCGACTGATTTATTCATTCATCATCGCCAAGCTTAGAATTTTTTTTTTGTCTGGCGCCAATATATAATCAAATTCGCGGAGCCAAAACAGCTGGGCCTAGAAAACTGAAATTTGAAACTAGGGCTAAACTAAATTATTTTTGTAAATTCAACCTTACGGGAAACCCTTTGTATGAAAAATCGTATTCCTTGAACTTACAAACTTGAAACTTTGCAAAATGCATGCTGGTACGGAGGCCTGCAATGCTCTACATGCTGCAATCAAAATCATAAAAGTTTTTTTTTTTATGAAAAATTGTATTCCTTGAACTAACAAACTTGAAACTTTACATAATGCATGCTGGTACGGAGGCCTGCAATGCTATACATGCTGCAATCAAAATCATAAATGTATTGTTTTTTTTATAAAAACTGTTAAAAAGTTCCCATATGTTTGTATGGGAACTTTTTAGTGAATGGTTCCTTTGGCTTGGAACTTAGTATGGTACTTCAACTACATAATAATTCAACACGAATTTCTGGATTTTTCAAAATAACCCTTATTTAAGAAAAAAAGGGGTAAAGAAAAGAGGGGTCTCAACACATTAGAACTGCACATTCAGCTTAGCAATGCAGCCAGCATCTTAGGGACACTTCCATCTGGTAGTGATTTGGATCAGTTGAGCTACGTTTAGATCGTTTGTCTTTAGGTAGTGCAAATGTTTTATTTGTATTTTTTTTTTAATTACTACATTATCTTCTTGTTATAAGTATTTTTTTTATGTAGGTATAGGTGCACTTTTGATCGTATACTAACAAGTGAAGTTAAATAAAAGCTTTTAATAAATAGTCGTTTCCGCAATTCACCCTGTATACCGCCAAACACGAACCATAACACCCTGTGGCTTATTTTATTTACCGACCAGAGTAAACTCATTTGCACTACCCCGGTTTAGTTGCGTCGGTATTTATGTTAGTGTGTTATTTTGGGTTTTTCGGGTAACACAGCAAAGTTTGGTTCAAAACTATACAGCTAATAAATAACGCCCAATGCCCACACTTGAACTTCTAAACTTCTCGTGTAAACTTCTCTATGGAGTATTCCCTGTATAGTAAGTATCGTGAAAACTTGGGTGTGGGACAAATATGGAACAACTCTATCTATCTATAGTATGACTAGCAACTTGCCCCGGCTTCATACGGCTCCCCCAACCACCGTCGTCTGGCTTTCCTGAAAACTATAACATGGTTCTCTTTAAGGCAAGAGTCGTTAGCAGTTAGCAGTTAGCAGGCATTTCTCCACCTTCCATCCGACGGGATGTAGCTTGTGCAACAGAGAAGGCGAGACAGGCATCTGACACCCTCTATTTGGACACCAAATCCCGAGAGCCCGACTGAAAAGCCATAAGAGCTTAGTCCGCGTAACTCTAGCCGCAAAAGACCACCCGGCTGCCATGAAAGTCAAAGCATGGAAGGAGACGCACCCACCGGCTGATTTTATAACCCCGCAGGAACACCTACTCCCAGGTCATGAGCTGGATGTCTGGTCTGGAAATCCATGAACAGGCTCCGGACCCATGTTGGCCGCTGCAGACAGAACCTCTGCAAATGGGGAATGCGAGAGTCCTCCCAGACTGAATGCGACTGTGGAGCTACCATTCAGTCCATGCCTAACTTGCTCACCTGTTCCTTGTGTCCCACCACCTGCACAAGGGAGGCACAGAAAAAAGGTAAACCGTTGATACGATAGAAGAAGAAGGTAAGATTGAATAGGTGCCTTCTAGACCTTCGTGCTCCAACGTCGCCGCATCGTCACTTACCACTTGATCGCGATCAATCAAGGGTCTAGTTTAGTTAATTTTAAAAAACTAACCTATATTTGATATCTCCAACTCATGTACCTCATGACTTTAGATATACCTGTCTCGTTTCCTCATTATTACAGAAGCATAGGTACTTCTCAGACGGACTGCACAAAGACCCTGCCTCTTAGCAGGAAATCAAATTAACACGGACGCGTTGTGAATGCGCCTTTCTAAAATTGCCTTAATGAGACTTAAGTGTTGGTTCATGTCGGCTTTGCACGGGGCGAGTGGATGGAGCCAGCGCTCGACCGAGTGTTAGTGTGCAAGTCAAGTACTCGTTGTGCCTGGTTATAGCATTAAGGTGGGACATGCCGCAAAATTCCCAATCAGCTGTGGTGTGTACGGCCTAAGAATAGAGCCCTCCATCTCCTCCCATGGATGTCGTAAAAACCGACTAAGGGATTACCCGGACTTGTTGATAAGATTCATTGGAATAAGATTTGTCCTGGCTGCTAGCTTATAATGGAATGTATTATTACTGGAAGTAATTGTTAGTTAAGTCAGTTGTGGGAAGCAATCGCGGCAATGAGCTCACCACTTGTCATGTCTATGTTCTACGATGGTGCAACCCACGGTGAAAAGAGGCACATTGAGGCTCTGCCTACCCCTTCGGGAAAACAGGCGTGTGTCTATGTATGTATTCTATTTAGAGAAAAGCGTTGAATCGAGTTAGCTAGCCCGGTGTGAAATATGAATGCTACTTAGTCAAAGATGGTTTTCTAAGTACTCTGACAAACTAGAAGGTAGTTTGTTTTGGCCGAGCTACTAGCCTCGTGTAAATCCATATTTAGCTGTCGGAGTCAGACGCAATAAGAAATTAATTACAAAACCATTATAAAGGCATATTTTCTTACACTACAGAATGAGAAGGCAAATTTTAAAGATTCAGATTCAACTTTTGTCTTTTTTACAAGCTTTTATTTAACTTGCAATCTATGTTTGTCTGCGTGGAATCCGGGTGGAATCTTGCAATTAGTTATCCTCGACAGATTGAGCTGAAATTTGGCATACCTGTCAAGTTCCGATGACAATACAACATGATGGTGACAGCGAGCTGATCTGATGAAGCTTGTATTGAAAAATATATCTTTCACAAAAAACGTATATTTTTAACTTTGTTAATGAAGGAACAAGCAGATGGCCCACCTGATTTTAAGCGGTAACCTCTGCCTTTAACAATTCATTACCACATAGATCACACCTAGGACGCACCCTTTGTGGCATTGCACTGCGCCCGCCGCCCCGAGACATAAAGATGAAAAGTCTCATGTGCCCTTTATTTCACCGGCACCCATACCCTTCAATCCGGAACACAACAATGCGAGCACTACTGCTTTGCGACAGAAATAGTTTTATGGTAGTACTTCCCCGGACGAACTCTTTCACAAAAAAGCTCTACTACCAATTAACTTCAATTATCTTCTACATAAGTTTCAGCAAACTTGAAAAACTACACCACACAAGGGAATTTCAAATATAATTCCAAAACTCAAGTACAGCTGTACCCAAACTCTCAAGTTGAGAATCCGCTGTCAAACACACGAGTCTACTCGGAATTTACACGTATACAGTTCGGACAGTGATTCTCAATGTTTTGATGAACCCTTTTCATGATACGCGTGGCTTACGCTTTCGTAAACCGTGACGATTAAGCTGAAAATATAACATAACATAACACCCAACAGTCACATACAAATCTGGTCGTCGATCTGCAGATATTTCGGGTGTTCTGGGTATTTTCAATGTATAATAAAAATATCTATTTATGTAATGTATTGTTGTCTATATCTAGTACCAATATCACAAGCTCTGATTAGCTTGGGGCTAGATAATGTTCTGTGAACTGTCCAGTATTATTTGTTTATTTTTATACATAGTTCTGATCCCACACTAGGATTCCCTGGGTTGTGGGTATCAGAAACTACGAGTACCATGCTACACAGAACACCCAGAACCCTGCTTTGTAGATCGTACGAATGTTTGTTCCGAGGCGGGAATCGAACCCACAACCTCCTGCGTCGCAGATCGCAGACGAACCTTTGCCCGCCATTTTGTATCGCGCGAATCACTTGAACGTATACTTTTCAGCTTCGTTTTGTAAGATACGTTGGTGTAACGATCGAACTGTGTAGTTGTGTAGTAGTAGTAGAGCTATTTTGTGAAAAAGTTCGTCCGGGGATGTACTACCACCATACCTATTTCTGCCGCAAAGCAGTAGTGCTCGCCTTGCTGTGTTCCGGTTTGAAGGGTAAGGGTGCCGGTGAAATTACAGGCACATGAGACTTTTCATCTTTATGTCTCAGGCGCAGTGCAATGCCACATATAGGGTGCGTCCTAGGTGGACGTGACCTATGAGGTAATGCACTGTTCATAGGCAGAGGTTACCGTTTAACTTCAGTTCGGCCATCTGCTTGTTCAGTCATCCAAGTAGTAGTATAAAAAAAACTTTCCACGAGTTATGGGACTTTCGTTATCGGGTAAATTTGTCATCTAAAAAATGTAGGGTAAATTCGTCACCACTTGCTTATGAACAGTCAGCTCTTACTATTTAGTGGTAGTTTATGATACGCGGACATCAGAACGAATGAAAAATCTACAATGAAAATCACGAATGAAAAGACACGAATTAAAAATTTCTGATGAAAAATGTTTACATAAAATAGCATGATAATATTTATCTTAGGTCAGCTAAACCAAAGCAAAACCAAAAACGCCAGTATCGTCGTAGATATCGTGTCGTATCGTTATCATCTAATGTGAAAGCAATAATATGTTTTTTGTAAATATATTTATCAATACAAGCTTTTATAAAATAAGTGTGGTGATCAAAATGAGCCTACACACGGCCAGCCTACCATTATCCATCACGGAGTTCCGTTGTCCACCTTCAGTCTTCATCATCAGATCAGCCCGCTGTCACCATCATATTGTAGTGTCATCAGAACTTGAAAGGTATGCCAAACATCAGCTCAATCGGTTTGAAGAAAACTCCTTTAAAATTCAGTTGCAAAATTCTACCCTGATCCCACCCAGACAAACATACCACATTACAAGTTTAATAAAAGCTTGTAAGAAAGATGCGATGCAATACAATGAAGTGATGTGAAACTTGAAGATTCTCGCTTTGGGAGTTGCTCTGTTTGAGAGCCACTGATAACATGCAGGTATACAATATGCCATACACGCGGTATATCTGTTGCAGCCAACTGGTCCAAACAGCTGTACCTACTGTTGAACGTTGTGTTCAGCCATACGCCTTATCGATATACAGACATGTAGATGAGTGCCGTTCTTTAATGAATGAGCTAGCCGTCCAATTAAACGGCTGATTCAACCAGTTGGCTGCGACATATCAACCAATTATTGTATTGTAACTAGGGATGTTCTCAATTACGGCAGGTAGTAATCAAGATCTATTGTGTACAACACTATTTGAATAATGTACATCAATACCTACAAAACATTAATTGAATACATTATTCAATGTAGGTTGAATATTGATGATTTGTGGTTATTTTAATACTGAATGTACAAAATTATAATATGCCTATTCTTCACAGTCATGTAAAATAAATCACGTCGATATTAAACATTACAGTAGCGCTCAGACACCGTCAGACCGAACTTGGCAAAGTGTCAAAAACACTCCAATCCGAGCCTTTACCATAACTCCCCCTTCCTACTTCAGTTACCCCTCTTAGTACCTTTCTGCCCTTTAGTCCCTCGCGCTAATCTTTGAAGCAAGAACGAATAATGAGACATCAAATAACTTTGAAAATGTACAAATGTACTTAAAAATGTCTCAAGAGTTCTTCCATAAAAAAAAACAATGTTGAATTTAAAGGTGGTCTAAGTTTTACTCAACTAGGCAAAGAAAAAACCGGCCAAGTTCGAGTCGTATATAGTCGTATATCTATAAAAACGGCAAAAAAACACGTTTGTTGTATGGGAGCCCCATAAATATTTATTTTATTCTGTTTTTTAGTATTCGTTGTTATAGCGGCAGCAGTATCGTCTGTGAAAATTTCAACTGTCTAACTATCACGGTTCATGAGATACAGTCTGATGACAGACGCACGGACAGCGAAGTCTTAGTAATAGGGTCCCTTTTTATGCTTTGGGTACGGAACCCTAAAAAGAGAGTTTTAATCATACATACATACATATATAGACACATGACTTTTTCTCCGGAAGGCTAGGCATAGCCTCAAATGGGCCTCTTTTCACTGTGGGTTGCACCACCATGGGAAATACATAGAAAAGTGGTGAGCTTATCGCCGCCATTGCTTCCCACGACTGAGCGCTTTTCTGTCACTTTCTAACATACCTGAACTTAACTGAGTTAGATAGAGACGGAATTTAGTTCTTGTTTGCCTCTTAAGGTTAACGCAAAATTACCAATCTTAGATTTGATTTTAAACTAACTAAATCAACTACAATATTCAAATTATAACATGGATACTACATTATAATTCCGAGGGATCACTGTACCAGAAACACTATAGTACAATATTTTCTCAGAAAAAAAAACAAACTTACCTCTATTTTTTCCCTACATTCGATTTTTTGTTAAAATGGTGCAAATTAATGGGTATTTTTTTATAAATAAAATCAATACCAAAAGCCAAGGGTTTACTGTAGGGGTTATTCCTACTCGAGATATTCAATAAAAACCGCTTTTTCGAGTGGCACGAGGCGTTTTTTTTAATGAAGTTATAAGCCTAGGTTTGGCGCAGTCCTAACTAAAATATCTTGAGACAGCGTCTTCTAGTGCGAGGCTTGGTCTCGTCTAGATAAAGTTAGTTCAAGCTGTTCAACCGACCGAACTTGCTCTGCCAACTTATTCTCAATTAATTAATTGTTAACAAACTCTACTAGGAGTCAAGGATTAAGTTACACTGTACTGAATCTCTACAAGCATAAACAGGACAACGTAAAAATATTTTTTTCAATGCAAGCTTTTATAAAATTAGTGATCGTAACCGTGTGCTGATCAAAATGAGCCTAAACACGGCCAGTCTACTACTATCCATCGAGAAGTTCCGTTATCCACCTTCCGTCTCCATCATCAGATCAGCTCGATGTCACCATCATATTGTATTGTCATCGGAACTTGACGCGTATGCCAAATTTCAGCTCAATCGGTTGAGGATAACTGCTTTAAAATTCAGTTGCTACGCTGGACAAAATCGATTAGATACTTATTATTTACTTTACCAAAATGACTACTGCCCCAAAAATTATATGTTCAACTTTGACCAGTGTCAAGTCTAGTTTTTTTTTATAACAAGTTATAACAACTTTGACCAGTGTATGCAAGGCTTTCTAATAACTCTATGAGGTCAATGTGTGTGTATGTAGGTAGTGGTCTGTGGCATCGTGGCTCACAACCGATATAGTTTTTTTTTTAAATGTTGGCTTGTTCGAGGATTTTCATCGTCAGCTTGCAATACTTTTTTGATGGGAACTCGGCGATTTGCATAGAATTATAAATTGTATGTTCTGCAAATGTTTATTCCGGGCTGGGTGTTGTGGTACTGCAGCAACTTTGCACCCCGCCCAAAAAGAGGGGTGTCATACCCCTCTTTTTGTTCGGGGTTGAATAAACTCAAAGCTTACAAGTGTGTTCTATCGGTTGATTGATCCGCAATCAAGATTTCCAATTGATTGAACAGTATCAACTTGCTAATGAACTCCTAAATTAAAAACAAATACAATTTATCCAATCCTAGTCGCAATCAACCCTAACCGAAACAAAAGAGCAACAAGCCCACCAATCAGCGCGTCCCGCTGAAATTTATAGCCAATCAGCGAACTGTAAATTGTGAATGGCGCAATTAGTGATGTCGAGGCGTTCGTAATGTGGCGCTTGTTGTGATTTTGTCCAGTTTACATCCGTAAAATTGGCTTAATAGGACAATAAAAAGAGCCTTGAGAATTTTTGTGATAACATTCTTTTCCTCAAAAGCTTGGCTCGGGCTCGGAGAGACAAGTGTCGCGAAGTAATTTTGTTGTCCTACTGCCCGTGAAGAAAGGTTTATGAATTTAATGTGTTTATGTAGAAAAAGTTTTAATAGCATATTTTATTTCACTTGACCTTTTAGTAATGTGAAACAAATCATGAATCGTTTAAACTGAAATTTGGCATAGTACCTGTCAAGTTTTTTTTTGTACTACTTTGAATGACGGGTCAAGCAGATGGCCCACCTGATGTCAAGTGGTACCCTCTGCCTATGAAAAATGCATTACCTCATAGGTCACAACCACCTAGGACGCACTCTATGTGGCATTGCACTGCGCCCGCCACCCTGAGACGTAAAGATGAAAAGTCTCATGTGCCTGTAATTTTACCGGCACCCTTACCCTTCAAACCGAAACACAGTAATGCGAGCACTACTGCTTTGCTCCAGAAAACAATCCAGACATGGGAAATGTGAGACATCCTAATTAATTTTAAGAACTTTTATACTACCACATTTAAAAAAAAAATGATTTATGATTTTTATGATTTTAGAAATAGGTATGGTGTTAGTACTTCCCCGGACGAACTCTTTCACAAAAAAGCTCTTCGATGTCAATTCAATATGATGGTGACAGCGAGCTGATCGGCTGGAGACGGAAGGTAGACAACGGAACTCCTCGATAGATAATAGTAGACTGGCCGTGTTTAGGCTCATTGTGATCAGCGTACTGTTCCGATCACTTGTTAAAAGCTTGTATTATTGTAATATAGGTACATATTTTTCTAAGCGGTTTAATACCTAAGTTTCGTCAAGATTAATAGAAAAATACGACCTGTATATAGATAACAATCAAAATTAACACATTAAAAACTATAAAAATAGGTATAAGTATGGAAATACAACGGGCGGGCTTATCGCTGACAGCGATCTCTTCCAGACAACCTTGGTATGGACTGGAATTGACGAAAACGATGAAGCACGGTGGTGTAGATCTAATAAATAAATAAAAGTATACAAATACATACAATCTTAAATAGGTACAAACATAATACATAAATGCTTAATATAACTACACAAAATACACAAAATAAATAAATAAAACATCTGAACATATTACTAGAATTAACAAATTTGCGAGATGGACAAAAAGTGATTGAGCAATAGATTTTTGATGATAGGAAGAGATTTGGCGACTCTGCTATCCAGAGGAAGATTATTTCATAGGCCAATGTAGGTACATCATTCCCGTACGTGAGTACAAACATACAGACAGATGAAAGCAAATATTGCCAGTTGTTGCAATGTCAATTATTGAAACATATCTCAAACCAAATATTTATAAGTTGGAGAAGGATAATTGGATAATTCTTTGGGGACGATGTGAAACTTCGGGATTACAGCACGACACAAGTTAACTATGAATTATTAGGTATCTAGTTTGTTCTTTGCCACGTAAGAAAACCAATTAAATGTAGGTACGTAAGTTATATAATGAATTACTTTGACATTTACATATTAATAGGAATCAGTACTGTCTCTTTTTTACAAGCTTTTATAGTATGTTTGTCGGGGTGGAATCTTGCAACTGAATTTATCTTCAACCGATTGAGCTGAAATTTGGCATACTTGTCAAGTTCCGATGACAATACAATATGATGGTGACAGCGAGCTTATCAGATGATGGAAGGTGGACAACGGAACTCCTCGATGGATAATAGTAGATTGGCCGTATTTAGGCTCATTTTAATCAGCACACGATTACGATCACTAATTTTATAAAAGCTTGTATGGAAAAATATATTTTTCTCAAAAAATATATTGTGGCTTCAGCTCCTACTTTAACTACAACTTTATAGTTGACAAAGCAATCTGTCTTATATTGTACTATTATATATTCTGTGCTCCTACTAAAAAGTTATGTTAGTATATATATTTATATATTTGATGGCATAGTGTATTTGTTTTTATTTTATTTTTATTTTTCACTGTGTGAATGACGTAAGAAGCATATGGTCCACCTGATGATAAGCGGTAAACTTTGCATTTAACAATGCATTACCACATAGGTCACCTCCACCTAGGACACGCCCTATGTGGCAATGCACCGCGCCCGCCACCCTGAGACAAAGGTGAAGTCTCATGTGCCTATAATTTCACCCCTAAAACCGGAACACAGCAATGAGAGCGATACTGCTTTGCGGCAGAAATAGGTATGGATGTAGTACTTCCTCGGACGAACTCTTCCACAAATAAGCTCTACTACCTACTACTAAAACTTCTACTAGTTCGTAAGTACTACTTAGTAACTTATATATAGAAATAACTGTTCCGCATTCTCAAGTTTGAATTTACCGCTTGATTGCACAAAACAGTTTCATCTCTCATTGGCTAAACTTGCATCCAATCTGAAGCTCAATTTGGAACTCGAACGTACGCCGGCTAATCAGAAGGCTGTCTGCTTCACTGACGCATCTTTATACCAAGATGGAGATTATCACATGAAATTGAGTTTCGAACGATTCACTGCAATATTTTCAAAAGCACAAACTATCCAATTTTCTACCAGTGTGTGTTACATACAGTGGCGCCCCCTGGTACCCTCTTGGTGACGACAAGTGGAAAGCGGTCAATCCATTCCGCTATTCTTTTGTATTGGATGTAATTCGTGTAAAATATGCAAAATTAACAAACTGTAACTTCCCGGGACAATAACTATTATTAATGTATCGGTCAGATTGCTTTATCGATAGAAATACTACCTACTAACATATTACCTGTCCCTGTGGTGATCTTATCGAATAGAGGTCAAATAAAGACACTGAAATTCGATTACCAATTCCTCGAACACCTGACAATTTCACCCTCCGAACTATAAAGATATCACCTCTCAGATCGATCTCAAAGGTTATTGGATTTCTTTATTTATAGAGACATACCTATCAAATGGATCTTTGAACAATGTGCTCAATCATCATCATCATCACCATCATCAGTCGTTAGTCATCCACTGATGCACGACGCCCATAAAATGCAATGGGGATTTGCCATAATCACCACCCTTGGCAGGCGGATTGGTGATCGCAGTATTGGTGTAGAGACTCGACAGAGGACTAGAACCGCCCCTACAGCGAGCACATCGGTGGAGACTCGACAGAGCACTAGAACCGCCCCTGCAGCGAGCACATCGGTAGAGACTCGACAGAGCACTAGAACCGCCCCTACAGCGAGCACATCGGTGGAGACTCGACAGAGCACTAGAACCGCCCCTACAGCGAGCACATCGGTGGAGACTCGACAGAGCACTAGAACCGCCCCTACAGCGAGCACATCGGTGGAGACTCGACAGAGCACTAGAACCGCCCCTACAGCGAGAACATCGGTGGAGACTCGACAGAGCACTAGAACCGCCCCTACAGCGAGCACATCGGTGGAGACTCGACAGAGCACTAGAACCGCCCCTACAGCGAGCACATCGGTGGAGACTCGACAGAGCACTAGAACCGCCCCTACAGCGAGCACATCGGTGGAAACTCGACAGAGCACTAGAACCGCCCCTAAAGCGAGCACATCGGTGGAGACTCGACAGAGCACTAGAACCGCCCCTACAGCGAGCACATCGGTGGAGACTCGACAGAGCACTAGAACCGCCCCTTCAGCTAGCACATCGGTGGAGACTCGACAGAGCACTAGAACCGCCCCTTCAGCGAGCACATCTGTGGAGACTCGACAGAGCACTAGAACCGCCCCTTCAGCGAGCACATCGGTGGAGACTTGACAGAGCACTAGAACCGCCCCTACAGTGAGCACATCGGTGGAGACTCGACAGAGCACTAGAACTGCCCCTACAGCGAGCACATCACCACTTGTCACGTCTATTTCCTACGATGGTGCAACCCACATGAAAAGATGCCCATTTGAGGTTCTTCCTACCCTTTCGGGGAAAAAGGCGTGTGTCTATGTATGTATGTATGTTAGCATAAAACCAATTTTCAGTCAATTCACAATAGTCTCGATTCGGTCAACTTTCAGTATGGTTGTAATAATATAAATAACAGAATTTGGCCTTCAGAGTATATTCAGATTGAGACGGATGGTCATCAGCCTTAACAACCCTTGAATCCAATACTTACTAATTATTGTTCAATGTCAACTTTATTCCAATATTAGCACAATGTTGACAACTCCCGTATTCTTGAAAACCATTCTGTACACATTGGATTGAAATTGGAATTGCGCTTGGATTGGCTAAGAATTGTGTCAGTTATGAAGTTTGCTGCTCCTTGGGACTGGCTGTGACCAACAGCAGAAAGCATCCACTAATTGTGGCTTCTTTCTGCTTTACTAATTGTGGCTGCTTTCTGCTTTCGGTCAATTTTAATACCAATTAGGTCATTAAATATCTGCACAATATTAAATTAATTAGGCGCTAGGTTGGCATTCAAGAGTACTAAATGACACTTGTCCAATACCGATTTATCGGAATTGTGTTCATGAATGAACCTGGGGCCCAATTCTACTAAACCAATTGTATTAAAATGGTTAATTAATCGTCTCATACTTGTCACTTTTGGTATTCTACTAACATCAATGGTTTTTCAATTGCATTATAATTGTGACCATTTAGAAACAATCGTAAAAGCTTTCATAGTAAAAATTCATAAAATCATAAAATTTTCATGGCAATTTTAATTCAATTGTAATTGCATAGTACAATAATGGAGTTTCTTTAAAAAATAGTAGAATTGGACCCCCGCTGTTGTTCTGAAAGTAGGTCGGTACTTTCAAACACCTGCCTTATGATCACCATTATACCAGTATTAAGTGTCCGGCAACACACAAAAACGTAAACATAAAGCCCAAGCACGTCCAAGTCAATTTACTTAGGTTTAATTACAGTGCCAGAGACACTCGACAACTAATTAAAAGAAAGTTTCTTGCTCTACAGACGTAAATGCTCACCCTTGAGGTGCGTTTTTTTTTTTTTTTTTGGTGTTATTTGCCCATTACTGCTCATCAACACTTCTTCAGATAGCTAAAGTTGAGTTCGCGAGAACTAGGAGACTTAACACATGTGTTTTAATTGATAGTACCTCTTATATATCATCAGTTTAACTACTATATCCCTTAACAAAAAAAAACACTGTAAAAATGTGTTTATGTATCATAGCTAAACTGATGATATTTATGAGATAGCAACAATTAAAACATGTGTGTTAAGTCTCCTAGTTCTCGCGAACTCAACTTTCGCTATCTGCAGAAGTGTTGATGAGCTGTAATGGGAAAAAAACACCAAAAAAAATGAATTTAACGCCGCAAGCGTGAGCATTCACCTTAAGGTACTTTACTCAATGTGACTCAATTAACATTTTACCTAGCAAGGCCCTTTTTAGAATCACTGTAAAAGGATCAGGTCACAGACGTAAAAGGAAAAAATATGGAAAACGTTTATTTGTGACTATACATCACAACAAAACAACAATATAAGAACTAAACTAGTAGTTCGCCCCGAACTGAGACTTCGCGAATACACGTGATTTAGATAGGTTACCTTATTTATTTCGAAAAAATATCTATGTTATGTACGTGAGTATATAACAATATATCCCAATATATTGTAGTTTTTGACCTATCCACATAAAATGAACGTAGTTATCACGGTACTCCATATCCAAGCTTCAAACCGCATCGATAGTGCGATCTAACTTTCAGATATAATTAGCATTGCCACCTAGTTCTGGATTAGCTACTTAACCACCAAAGATTACGTTTTTTATCGCAAAAAATTGGTATTACAAGGACAATCCTCAATTTTCGACTTATCCCTGTAGTTTTGCACAAAATATACAAATACCTTTCTACCCGTATTGACTGCCAGTTCAATTCTGCACCTGGCTTGCAGACTTTCTGAGGGAAAGATCCATTCGAGTAGTAATTGATGGCTGCTCGTCGGATCAATTGGCTATAAACTCAGGGGTACCTCAGGGGTCTGTGCTATCTGCCACACTGTTTCTGCTGCACATTAATGATCTGCTAAAGCCCGGTATCATTGGGTATGCAGACAAAAGCACAGTTTTGGAGAGATATGTTTCCCCTGCCCGAGCTAGGCAGATTGAAATTCAGGAGCTAAGAGATGATATGCTGCAGCGTCTGAATTTAACTCTCAAGGCCGTATCCGACTGGGGGGCGATGCTAATATAGTCAAGTTCATTGCCTATAAAACACAGGCTCGTCTCTTCCTTGAAGAGACCCGGATTATAGTTTTCAGGAAAGACAGACGACGGTAGTGTATTCCACTCCTTAGCAGTTCGCATTATAAAGGTAGATCTGAAAGTTTAACATCATAGGGGTCCCATTATCCTAAAGTGCCCAGGGCCTCCCTGTTCACAGCTTAATCAATATTCTGGTATAAAGTCTAAAGACCATGGCTTGGCTTTTGCTATACCTTACTAAGTGTTCTAACTTACGCTCTGTAAACCAGAACCACAGATTCTACCTCTGCTCTCATTTAAATTGGGTAATGGCCAATTGAATTGTTCTGGTCTGGAATTAAACATCGCCACTAGGACAGTTTAACGCCCATAGCTTGACTTTGCCCGGACTCCACCAGGTGTTCTAACCTACGCTCTGTAAACCAGAACCGCAGATTCTACCTCTGCTCTCATTTAAATTGAGTAATGGCCAATTGAATTGTTCTGGACATCCCCATTAGCACAGTCTAAAGACCATCGCTTGAATTTGCCCGGACTCCACCAGGTGTTCTGACCTGCGCTGTGTAAACCAGAACCACATTTGTGCTCTCGTTTCAATTGGCCAAAAGGCCACAGCTTACTAATGAGTGGCAGAGATAAATAATTTGCCATCAAAGCCCTGTTTGCACTCCCGCAAAGGATAGATTACTGTTGCTGGCCGCCAGCGATGTGCTCTAAATGCCGAGAAAACGTGCAAAGTTTGCTAGGGGTGGGACAGGTTGAAGGGACTACGAAAATTGGCCGGTCTCTAGTCAGGTAGTTCTGTAGAGCGACCACCGGAGCGACACTAGTGTCCTATTGAACAAAACAAGTGCGACACTGAAAAGTGACACACATAACATAACATTAGCAAAAAACACAGCTTTGTAAGTGCTCCAAGGCTTTTTTTATATATTTAAACACATCTAGATATCAATTTAAGTTACTATGTTAAATTACAAATTTATAGGTGTGATAGTTTTTATGTAAAGTGTACCAAAAAATGCAAAAGTTGTGGGGATATTAGAGGACTCGCTTCGCTCACCTTAATAACCATATAGCATTATTTCAAGAAAATAATGCAAATCCACTATCTTCATACTAAGTCTGAAAATTGGGATGAAACAGTTTTTTAAGGAACCAATGTTAGTGATAGCACAGGTAAAATAATACTATACTAGTTAGTATTAATAGAAAAGATATAATTGCAACACTAGTGTTTTATTTTAATTAAAAACTAAATTCCGTGGTGTGTCCGGCCTAAGAATAGACCCTTCCATCTCCTTTCATGGATGTCGTAAAAGCCGACTAAGGGATTAACCGGACATTGTTTGTAAGATTCGTTGGTTTAATAACGCGCTTGAAACCGCGGCCCAAACATAGATCAGTAGGTATAAATGCCGGATGTCCCTACCCTAGTTGCCAGCGAATGTAAGAGATTGCACTCGCTTCGAGCTAGGGGTTTAATTTAAACCAACTATTCGAGTTGCAGGTTATTTAACCCCAGTTTTAGCAAAACTAGAAGCTGGAGTACATTTATCAGGACCGTTCTGGTTGTTTCCAGGAACATTTTAAAATATCAGTATAATTTCCCAGTAGGTAGAGCGCAAAGATGCTCCTTTTCAACGATGCTAGCTTCTTCTCGTGTGTCCTTGTGGCTTTTGTGGTGTTTCTAAACTCTGTTTTCGTAGGTACTATACCATTTGTGTCCTAAACTATCAATTATAAAATGTTTTTATTGCCTTCGGTATAATAAATAACACAATGCCGCGGGTAACTTGTTTTTATTTTTTAAAATTACTTTCCTAATGATTTTTAAATAAAAAAACGTGGTTTTCGCTAATTTTTCGTTTCGCGAGCGCTATTCTCTCACTTTACCTGACCTTGAATGAGTTAGATAGTGACAGAATATGACGTCCTTAAGAGGCTGTCAAGAGTCAAATAGGCTTTTTAAAACGTATTTGTAGCGAAATCTACACAGCTTAAGACAACAAAAAATATAGAATATGTTAATCTTCATAATATCTCCAAGGGCATGATCGAGCCCAAAAAACGATTTCGATAAATTTTCTCGATAAAAAAATCGTGAACACGCTACACTGCGCTTATAACGTAAATATCTCTATTAGCTATCAGCGTAAATTGATATAATTAATAGGAATAACAAATAATACTATTTTAGAGGCCATGGTCGATTTATATTTTCGATTACGCAGCAAATATTTGTTTAAATACCGGTTTTCGTGATTATCGTTCATTATCGTAGCGCGAGCACTTTTCTGTCACTTTCTAACTTACCTGAACTTTACTGAGTTAGATAGTGACGGAATTTAGCTCTTGTCTGCCTCTTAAGAAGATACGCGGTACGTCTTTTCAATTGAATCGTAACTTTGAGTTGAGGTGTCGAGACGAAGTGTGCGACGAGCTTAAATTCAATAAATATAATAAACCTCAGTCACCTCATACTGAGTTATGAAGGGTGTGAAAAATTACCTACCACGGTAAACCACACCGGATCTGTACAACACCGAAGCCGCGTCGTCATTCAATATTTTTCAAACGATATTATTTCATCCTCCTTTATACATTCCAGCGTAATTTGCACTCTATTTCTAACGCTATAAAGATGTCAATAGCCTAGACTAGAGGTACTATATCTCAAGTTACGTAGATCGATAGTGAGGGGTGCTATGTGGTCTTCTGACAAATAGGACTGTATAGATCAATAGATACGCTAAAGTCCAAAGAGCTTAGTCAGTCAATCACTTATCTGATGTGATCCTGTAGTCTAGCTCTAAGGTAGGCAATATAAATGCATGATCTGTCTTCTCGTAGGCTTTATCTAGTGAATGTTATTTAGATTACATCTTGGATGATCTATGTTAAAACCGGTGATCCATTCTTAGATCTCCATAAATATAAAACCTAAATACACAAAAAGAACAACACATCGTGGTTCCTTTCTGCTTCTAGGTCTTCACTAAAAGAGGAATTTACGAAATTCAACTCCTAAAGTGATAAACAGTAAACATTGGCCCGTTTTCGATGTTTAACGTTTTGGACCCGACGATTTTGGTTATGGTTGCTTTTTCATACTAACGTATTTTACCAAATATGGGTGAACAGAGTATAATTTTACACTGAAATTACTGTTGTTGGCTTTTACATTGGTTATTATTTGCGGCAACAAATAAACATTTGGATTTTTATTTGAAGAAAACATCGAAATTTTAGTCCATACAAGTCATTTCGATGTTAATTTACATGAAAAAATAGACCTTGCCCACATTTGGTAAAATACGTTATTATGAAAAAGCAACCATGCACCTTAAACCAAAATCGTGAGATCGGTTAAAGTGATTATTCCTGCGGTATTATACACATTTACCTTGATGCAGTTATTACTTTATTTTCCGTATTTATCAGCTTGACCGTAACATATTATGTACGTATTATACACATTTACCTTGATGCAGTTATTACTTTATTTTCCGTATTTATCAGCTTGACCGTAACATATTATGTACGTATTATACACATTTACCTTGATGCAGTTATTACTTTATTTTCCGTATTTATCAGCTTGACCGTAACATATTATGTACGTATTATACACATTTACCTTGATGCAGTTATTACTTTATTTTCCGTATTTATCATTGAAGTAACAATGCTCTCCAATAATTATCCGAGATGCTATATACCCAAAAAACATACATATATTTCACCGCTACTTTTCATTTCTTACAGACAACTTGGGCATATATATTTTTATGCTCGTGTCCCTGCCTTCTTCAGGGTATGTTCAAACAAAAGAGGGGAGATCCTTCGCAATCCCCATTGTGTCGAAAATAAAGGACTCAGGGGATGCTCCCGCGAACTACGGGGGATGAAAAATTGCACAGCATTAGATTTATGCCCATTCTTTTGTTTTATTTAATAGTGGACATTTCCAAATGGTTTAAGGGGTGGTGCGAGTAATCCAAGTGAAAATTTTATGGGAAAAGTTACATGAATTATAAATGAAAGATCAAATCGAATTTTCACAATAAGAGCCATCTTTCGAACAATATTGTAATGGGAAATATGTTTCCACGGCTGGGAATAAACCGCTCCAAGTTATTAGGGTATTCTGAATGTAAAAGTAATCCCAATACATCTGACCCATGCAAATAGTAGGCGCTCCTTAAAGTGATGTTTGATGCAACTTACTTATGGAAAGTAAGGCTTTGGAATAAATAGAATTCATACATCCATACAAGAGAAAATGCATGCAAGATCTTATATAGCAATCGTATGTGGCAAGATAATGGGACTCTCAGGGTAACTAAGTACCTTTTCTGTTGTAATTAGAGAGATTTATTCTTAGAAAACAATAAAGAAAAATTAAACAACGTTTTTTTTTAATGTTTCTTACAGTAACCTACCAAATCAAGTCGTAAGATTTTGAGAAAACACAAAAAGAACATTTTCTATCCCGTATTTTTTTATTTATTTTTCGTGGGTTTTCAGTTTTTCCAGGAAATAGTAAGGCCCACGATGGTGCGACCCACGTGAAAAGAGGCCCATTTGCGGCTCTGCCTACCCATTCGGGGAAAAAGCTGTGTGTCTATGTATATATCTATGTATGTTGTAAGACTATGTTCGTACATAGCACAAACCCACATATAGCATATGGTGGCTGTGTGGCCTTCTGAAAACATTCACGTTCCACTTCATTAAACGGCAAAGGTCACCAACAAGGTCAGATCGGTCCAATAATGATATCAAGTTATTTTATACGGTAGAAGTTGGTTGAAGAGATGGTACTAAAATGCCCAATATTATTTTCATCCCATCTATTCGAAAAGGACGACTGGGTTCGCCTTTAAGTGCACCCAACGGTGGTGTTTTCTATGAGAAACTTTTAGCGGGCAGTAATGAGTTTTGCGGCGCACTTATTAAGTTCCTAATTCAAAAAGTGCGCGGCAAAGATAATTGCGGCGCACTTATTGAATTTGGAACCAGCGCCAAATAATTCGAACGCAAATATTGTTTGAATAAATACTGGCTGTTACGACGGCCCAAAACCCAAAACAAAAAAACCCAAAACACACAAAAACAACCATTTCTTTTATTAAATAATAATATTACAATAACATATGAGGCGCCTTTTATTTTCTCATAGTGGGTGATGAAAAGCAGAGTGTATCACACGGGCGCAACATATATTTTTGGCTCGGGCGACGTACTTTGAATCCCTCGCTACGTTCAGGATTCTACTAAAGAATCCCTCGCTAATGTTGCTCCCTTATGATACAATCTACTATTTCAATCTGTCTATGAAAAGGTTATACTCATTATGATGAGGGTTTCAACACTTTGCTTCTTACTTTGATGGAAGATTTTTGCCCACGGTACAGAGGCCTGCAATGCTCTAAGATTTTTGCCCACGGTACAGAGGCCTGCAATGCTCTAAGATTTTTGCTATCAAAATTGATTTCTGAATAAAACACGATATCAAGTGATTCTCTACTCCTTCTTTTCTTCTTTTGATGGCTTCTGAGGAATACTCCAAACAATTTCGCCAATGTCAAGTAATACGACGACCTCTGTGGCGCGGCGGGCGAAAGTTCGCCTGGGAGGTTGCGGGTTCGTTTCCCGCCTCGGATCAAATATTTGTGCGATCCGCAGATATTTGTTCAGTGTGTTCTGGGTATTTTCTATATATAATAAAAAATATCTATCCATGTAATGTATTGTATTAAGTCACAGATAAATTAATACTATACTAATTAAGTATATCAGTTATCTAGTACCCATAACAGTTCTGCTTAGCTTGGGGCTAGATAATGTCGTGTGAAATGTCCGGGAATATTAAATAAATTATATGTTAACCTACATTGATCTACATCATACTTAGAGCATCACAGGACTCCGTAATCAAGCCTTCTCGTATTTCTTTTTTTTTAAAGTACTTAAATTGTAAGAAATAACTTTGCAAAGTACTTGTAACTACTTAAGTACAGTAAGTACTTGTAAGTACTGTAAGTACTTGTAAGTACTGTAAGTACTTGTAAGTACTGTAAGTACTTGTAAGTACTGTAAGTACTTGTAAGTACTGTAAGTACTTGTAAGTACTGTAAGTACTTGTAAGTACTGTAAGTACTTGTAAGTACTGTAAGTACTTGTAAGTACTGTAAGTACTAGTAACTTGACTGTAGTTGTAACTACGAAAAATGTTTTTGTAGTTATAACCATTTTTCTCCTAAACGAACGATTATTTAGAATTGATATGGTTTTTTGTATATTAAATAACACAAAGCCGAGAGGACCTTGCTTTTATTTTGGAAAATTACTATCCTAATGATTTTATAATTAAAAAAAACCTGATTTTCGCTCACTTCTCGTTTCGTGAGCGCTATTCTGTCACTTACTAACTTACCTGAAATTTAATGAGTTAGATAGTGACATAATTTGACGTCCAACGCCTTAAAAAGCGTACTGATACTACTTTAAATGCGAGAGACATTCAAATTACATGTTTATCATAAGCCTATCTGTGTCTGCTTCTCGAACCTCAGCGTTTTGTAGTTCCCATTCCGCAAACGTATTTAAATGTGAGTGGGCTTAGTGCTGATCTACATAACACAGGCGAGGATCGAGCCACTTGATGTCAGCGCCATTTCTGGCCGGAAATTTGTAAAGGCACAGATGTGAGTAATAACTGAGTAGCGGGGTGCGCGACTTGAAGATAAAGGGAGATAGATCAGAGGCCTCAGACGAACTAATCTTCTATTTAGTAATGTTGCTAGTTGAACTAGTACATCTGCGAAGAGTAGACCTCGCGAGCACAAACTTTTTTATCTATGCATTATGTCGATCCATAATTATCAAACAAAATCCCCACATTCTTCGCTTGAACAAAATTAACGTTTTGGTTATAAATAGAAACAAATGCAATCCATTTGAAATTCTTATACACATAAACAAGTTATTGTTATGTTATAATGTTGTGTGAACTGTCCAGTAGTATTATTATTATTATATCACTCATTTATTAAAAATCTCGTAAAAAAATATATTTTTCACTATAAAGCAATACTATCTACAAAAAAATAAATGGTAAAAAACATTATAGTAAAAAATATAAATCAAAACGGGGAACCACCGACCGCGGAGCGAGGCCCAAACGGTCGGGGGCTAGGGCTGCAGAGAGAGGAACCTCCTGACTATACGTGCCGAGTCCAGGAGTACCGCCTTCTGAATCTGACCCTTGATCCAACTATTTAGCGAGAGCTTCTTAAGGTACTGGTCGAAGCTCTTCGCAATCAGTCCATTCACTGAAACGACTATCGGGACGATAATCGTTGAATCCACATCCCACATGGCGGTAATCTCGTGAGCCTAGTCAAGGTACTTGCTTAACTTGTCTTTCTCGGCCTTCACGAGATTAGCATCATGCGGGATAGTGACATCAACAAGTATCGCCCGGCGTTCCGACCGGTCTACCAGCACGATATCAGGCTTATTGGCAACAATAGTCCTATCCGTGATGATAGACCGGTCCCAGTAGAGCGTGGCACGGCCATTTTCAAGAACCGGCTGAGGCACGTACTTATAGTACGGCACCTCAGGTCCCACAAGGTCGTATCGGAGGGCAAGTTGCTGGTGAATGATCCTGGCTACTTGGTTGTGTCTGTGCAGATACTCTGAGTTAGCAAGATGCGAACAACCCGAAAGCACATGCCTGAGGGATTCTCCGGGACGGTGACATGCTCTACAGATATCAACCGTCCCATCCTTCATGATGTACTTTCGATAGTTGTTCGTCTTGATAACTTCTTATTATTATTATTATTATTGTTTTTTTTTATCTGAATCAGCTCGGCTCCGAAGATCCGGAAAATCTGAAGCGCACGGGCCTAAGCCAAGTGCGCACCAGTTGGTTCGATTGTTGTGCCTGAGGAAGGCGAAAGGTCAATTTGTAAAAATTTACGGACTATCCTACATGTATTCAAAATTACGGCTTTTTGAAGGAGAGTATAAGTGTGTTTTGGTAGATCTAATAGAGCGAGGGCCTGGAACAGTTGATTGGGGATAACGCCTGTTGAAGATAAAACAATTGGTATAATAGAAACTTTCTCTAATCGCCACATCCGGGTGATTTCGTCCTTCAATTCAACGTATTTAGAGAGTTTTTCTGCTATTGTATTTTGCAAGTTGTGTGTATTAGGAATGGCTATGTCTATAATAAGTGCTGATTTATTGGTTTTGTTAATGAGGGTCAAATCTGGCCTATTGTAGTGTGTAGTTTTATCTGTAAGGATCGCCCTATCAAAGTAAAGCTTGTAAAAAGAATTTTCCAGCACAGTCTCAGGGGTGTACTTGTAATACGGCGTTGGTTTTATTGCTGAATCAATGAGGTTATATTTAGCAGCTAGTCTCTGGTGAATGATGTTTGCTACCTGATCATGCCTGTATTTGTAGTCGGTCTGCGCAATTGTTTTACATGCCCCGGTTATGTGCTGGATGGTTTCTGAAGAACTCTGACATCTGCGACATAATTCTGTTGGTAAGTTACGGATCTTCATAATGTGTTTTTGGTAGTTACGTGTCTCAATCACCTGGTCCTGGATGGCAATCATGAACCCTTCAGTCTCTGGGAAGAGTTCCCCTCGATTGAGCCATTCGTTCGATGCTTCCTTATCGACGGTAGGTTGGCTCAGATCGTGGCGATGTCTTCCATGAAGAGATTTAAGAGTCCATTCATTTATTAATGTATGTCTGTCAGTCTGTTCTTCGTTCTTCTGTGTATTTGAGTCACGTAGGTTTAACGGTGTTAGTTTTTGATCATTTTGTATTATTCTTGTGTGTAAGATGGATGTTTCTGATTTTGAATGAAAATATGCCCTTAACGTAGCTATTTGCCTGTTATGTAGATTTTGAATGTCTATAATTCCTCTGCCTCCTTCTGATCTTGGTAAGACTTGTCTTTGTACGCAAGCTCTTGGGTGGTGTTTTCGATTTTTTGTCATTAAAACGTTGACTATGCGTTGTAGGTCCTTTAAGTCTTTCTTAGTCCAGTTTATAACTCCAAAGGAGTACGTCAGTATGGGGATTGCAAAGGAATTGATGGCTTTTACGATATTTTTCGAACAAAGTTGTGTTTTTAAAATTGAATTTAATCTGTGTTTAAAATTGACTGTGAGTTTAGTTTTGATTTCCTTGTATAGTAATTGTCTAGATTGATAATAACCTAGGTATTTGTATGCCTCATTCTCGTTAAGAGGTGTTATTGTCTCACCACTTTGCATGTCAAAGCTGTGGTGATGGTTCTGTCCTGATTTGATTGAATTTATTTTACATTTATCTATTCCGAATTTCATTCCGATATCCCGTGAAAACTGTTCTGTGAGTTGGAGTAAATTCTCTAAATCTGCTTGTGAAGAAGCGTACAGTTTGATATCATCCATATAGAGGAGATGACTTAGTTTATACTCTAGTCTGTCTGTGTTTGCAGCAGTATGTGTTTCCAAGCTGTGTAGGGAATAACCGATGTTGGAGGAGTTTAAGATGTTTGAAAGTGGATTCAGCGCAAGACAGAACCATAAGGGACTGAGAGCATCACCTTGGAATATTCCTCGTTTTATCTGAATGGGATCAGTTTCAATTTGGTTGCTAGATGTTTGTGCGCGTAGGCGTGTTGTCCATCTGTTCATGGAATTTCCTAAAAAGAGAACGAGCTGCGGGTGGACTTTATACATCTCCAAAATGTTTATGAGCCATGAGTGCGGTACAGAATCAAACGCCTTTTGGTAATCGATATACGTAGTATAAAGGTCTTTCTTCTTCTTTTGCACCTGCTTAAGAATTACAGAATCTATAACCAACTGCTCCTTGCAACCCTGACTAAATTTCCTGCAACCTTTCTGCTGCTCCGCTAATATCTTATTGCTTTCTATATGTTGGTATATTAGCTGTGATAGACACGCTGTTGTGATCTTGTATATAGTTTGGAGACATGTTATTGGCCTGTATTTGGCCGGGTTACTAGTGTTATTTAGATCTTTAGGTATCATATAAGTGACTCCAGCTGTGATATATGCCGGCATTGTGTCAGGGTTTTCAATGAAGTTATTTATGTGATTGTATAGGAATGGATGAATGTGTGTGAATTTTTTGTACCAGTAGTTGTGTATATGATCGGAACCTGGTGATTTCCAATTGTGAGTTGCTTTTAGAACCTTTTGAAATACTTCAATTGTAATGTTGTCGTATTTCATTTCTTCAAATGTGGAACTGCTGATCTGTTCGTTAGTAATCCACTCAGCATTATTATTGTGGCTATCAGGGGTTTCCCATATATTGGCCCAAAATTGCCTCAGTTCGGTTGGATCTACTGTGCTATTATGAGGTGTAGTTTCTTCATTAGATCTTAATGTTGACATGTTGTTTGTAGTTTTGGACAGGTGTTGATAAAATTTTCGTTCATTATTTTGAAAATGACTGTTTTGTGACTTGCGCAAAGTGCATGTATTATACCGTCGTAACCGGCTGCTCAGCACAGAAAGCTTTTGTTTTAAAGTATCTAGAAAATCTGTTAGACTTTTATTAGGCTCTTCATGTATAGTGTGTATTTTATAATTGTCTACAATGTTGTTTATTTGCTTAGTGAGGCCTATACTTCTGTTCCCGTTGATGTACTGTGTTAACCTACCTATCTTTTTTCGTAAATCGTCAATTTTTCGTTCTAGACGCTTTTGCCACTGAGGTTTGTGCTGTTGTCGTCGATTTCCTACCTGTTCGGGAGGTATAAGTAACTTTGCTCCATTCATCTTAGCAGTTGTCCATGCTGCACAATATACTGCAGTCTGTAGATGATCGAAAGATGAATCAATACCGACAGATTCAGGCAAGTTTGTCTTGTTAATGTAGGTCACTATTTGGGCTAGTTTCTTTGTGGATTTTTGCTTGGGTATAAAAGGTCTCCTCACAGGGTCAGTTTGCTTGAAATATTGTAAAGCCTGATTGAAAGTTTCATCAATTTCTAAAATCCTCTCAGGTTCTGTAAGTGGGAAGTTTATTTCTAGGCGTTCTGTTGGGGGTGTAGGTTGTGTTTCAAAATCAGTTACTAATGTACTGTCTACGTCATAAGATGTGTTGTCTGTTTCTTGTATAGTATTGGTAGTGTTGATTGAGGTTAACCCTAATTCGTTGGTTACCTCGAGCTTAATGCTGTTAAGTCTATCCTCCTCAATGAATTTGTTTGCTATTATAAGTCTCCTCTGATCTGCTATCCTTTGCTCACTTATGTGAGAAAGGTGAGGAAATTTTAGGATGAAACTTTGATGGAGAGGTTTTCTATAAGCTGTTTTATTAGTTTCTAACTGAGTGATTTTATAGTATTCTTTAATAATAGCTTCGTTGTGCTCCGTTGTCCACTTCATCCGCTGTCTAGATTGTTTAGGTTGTGTTGTGTTTGTAGAGTTTTGTGTTTGATGTTGATTTGAGTTTAAGTACAACTCTACTTCAGCTCGGATCTCATCCACTGTGTTGGTGTTGAGCAAGTTGTTTCGTACTATCACTCTACGTTGATCACCTACTCGTTGCTTGCTTACTTGCATATCGGGGTATTTCTCAGTAAATTCTCTGTGCAGGTCGGTAAGATACGACCTGGTGTCGGTTTCTAGTTTTGTAAGTTTGAGATAAGTACGCAGGACAAAGGCATTCATATCGTCAGTCCATTTTTTACGCGTACGGGTTTTAACCTTGGCGGGTGCAGCTACTTCGACTGGTGTCGACTGCACAACGTCCTCGGCCAGTGAAGATTTTGGTGAAGGAAGAGAAGGCGAAGAGGATTCAGAAATAAAGTTTAAGTATGAATGTGGAGAAGAAGGAAGGGATGGGAAAAGAGATCTAGGCGAGGAAAGAGGTGATTGGGCTTCTTGAAACTCTTCAGCCCGCTCAGTTCGGCTCTGGCTCCGTTCCTCGATTGGAGCTAACCGCCGTTTTTCAGCTTCGTCTTTGCTCGTCCTGCTGCGACGTGCAGTGCCGGCTCCTGATGTGCTCCGGCTTCTTACCTGTGGTCGTAGATTATATCTTCTGTTGGACTCACCTTGTTCGGGTTCCCCGGCAGAGGGCCGCCCATTACCCTCGCCACCGATGGCTTGCATGCTGTGACGTCCAGCATCGGCTCCAGACGTGCCCCGGCGATCACCCCCGGGAAGCGGCCATATACGTGTACAATTTTCACCTTGCTCCATCATGATGGGTTTGCCATTGCCCTTTTTAGTCACCTGTTAGGTTATTTCGTTGCAGGTGTCCGCCCCTCACGTGGCTTAGATGGTCAGCTCGGACGTGGGGTTGGGCTATGAGGGGCTTATTATTATTATTATACCACTCATTTATTAAAAATCTCGTAAAAAAATATATTCTTCACTATAAAGCAATACTATCTACAAAAAAATAAATAGTAAAAAACATTATAGTGAAAAATATAAATCAAAACGGGGAACCACCGACCGCGGAGCGAGGCCCAAACGGTCGGGGGCTAGGACTGCAGAGAGAGGAACCTCCTGACTATACGTGCCGAGTCCAGGAGTACCGCCTTCTGAATCTGACCCTTGATCCAACTATTTAGCGAGAGCTTCTTAAGGTACTGGTCGAAGCTCTTCGCAATCAGTCCATTCACTGAAACGACTATCGGGACGATAATTGTTGAATCCACATCCCACATGGCGGTAATCTCGTGAGCCAAGTCAAGGTACTTGCTTAACTTGTCTTTCTCGGCCTTCACGAGATTAGCATCATGCGGGATAGTGACATCAACAAGTATCGCCCGGCGTTCCGACCGGTCTACCAGCACGATATCAGGCTTATTGGCAACAATAGTCCTATCCGTGATGATAGACCGGTCCCAGTAGAGCGTGGCACGGCCATTTTCAAGAACCGGCTGAGGCACGTACTTATAGTACGGCACCTCAGGTCCCACAAGGTCGTATCGGAGGGCAAGTTGCTGGTGAATGATCCTGGCTACTTGGTTGTGTCTGTGCAGATACTCTGAGTTAGCAAGATGCGAACAACCCGAAAGCACATGCCTGAGGGATTCTCCGGGACGGTGACATGCTCTACAGATATCAACCGTCCCATCCTTCATGATGTACTTTCGATAGTTGTTCGTCTTGATGACCTCATCCATAATCGCACAGACAAAACCCTCGGTTTCCCCAAAGAGGTCACCGAAACGTAACCAGTTTACTGAAGCGAGCAGATCTACATCGGGCCCTGTGAGGGCCTTGTAAAACCGCCCGTGCAGTTCCTTGCTCTCCCATACGGTCTTGCGTTCCTGAGTGCTCAGGGCTGATGGTTTACGCCAGTTCTCTTTTGCTAAGGAGAGCGGGGTAAAGTTCTTATCAACTGCAACGACATCGTGATGCATCCCGTACTCGGCATGGAGGAAGTACTCCCTGAGATTGCACACCTCGCGGTTGTGGAGAGTCTTGGCATTTAAAAAGCCTCGACCTCCATCCTTCCGCGGGATGTACATTCTCATAACCGACGAACGAGGGTGTCGCATGCGATGGGTCGTTAATAGTTGACGAACTCTACAATCCAGGGCATCTAACTCTGTCTGTGTCCACCTTAATATGCCGAAGGTGTATATGAGCAGAGGCATAACCCAGCCGTTAAACGCGCGAACCTTGTTGCCTCCCGACAAAAGACTGTTAAGTACTTTTGTCAAGCGGCAAAAGAAACGCTCCTTCACCGACTGCTTTATGTCCCCATCTACCATGCCTAACGACTCCGACATACCAAGGTATTTGTAGGTTTCGACTTCGGAGAGAGATCTGAGTGACATTGTCTCAGAAAGCTGCAAGTTCGTGGAATTTACAACTTTCCCCCGCTGTACTTGCATGACCGCACACTTATCTACACCAAACTCCATACTGATAGCGTTGCTGAATACCTGTGTGATATTCAACAACGCTACCAGCTCCGGTTTTTTTGGTGCAAAAAGCTTGAGGTCATCCATGTACAGAAGGTGAGAAATGATCTCACCCTCTCTTCGAAGTCGATAGCCTAGACCTGAATCCTTCAGTAGAGTGCTGAGAGGATTCAGTGCTAGGCAAAACCACAAAGGACTCAGACTATCGCCCTGAAATATACCCCGCTCAATCCTTATTAGGTCTTGTGGAGCAGAGGGATCCAATCGGCTACCTGGATGTTGAAGGACTGTTTTCCACTGCCTCATACATGATCCTAGGAAGAATCTTAGAGTTGCATCCACTTTATACAATTCCAAGACCCTCTCCAGCCATGTATGAGGCACCGAATCGTAGGCCTTCTTATAGTCAATCCAGGCAGCCGAGAGATTCCCCTTGCTCCTCCTGACCTGCTGGCTAATGGCCATGTCAATGAGGAGGAGCTCCTTAGTACCGCGGGACCCAACCCTACATCCATTCTGAGCAGGAGCCAAAATATTATTCGCAACAATATGCGAGTTAATTTTTACGGTCAGAATTGATGTAAGGAGCTTGTAGATGGTAGGCAAGCATGTGATGGGTCTATAGTTCTTAGCTTCCGCGGTACTACCGGACTTATGGAGCAGGAAGGTGACACCTGTAGTTAGGAAACTTGGAAGAGATCCCAGTTCGAGGGCTTCCTGGAATTGCTTGGCGAGCACCGAGTGTGAACACCGAAACCACTTTAGCCAAAAGTTGTGTAATCCATCCGGCCCAGGACTTTTCCAGTTCTGAGCTGAACGGATCGCACCACTTACGTCCAAGGGGCAGATGGTAACAGCCTCCATGGTTTCAATCGGTTCACACTCGGCCCTCACCACACTCATCCAGTCACCCTCCGTGTGTTCGACGGGCGCAGACCAGATGCCTCGCCAGAAGTTATTCGCGACTTCAGCGTCCGGCATACCTCCGTCGTGCACACTTTGGTCTGGTTTCTCCCAACTTCGGTACACCTTCCTTTGGTCACTTTGGAAGTTGCGATTCTGCCAGTATCTATCCACACGCTCTGTATAGCGGCGGATACGGCTTGCCCACGCAGAGACTTTCTGCTTCAGAAAGTCGATGCGCTCAGTGACACAGGCCATGTAGTCCTGGGGCCGTGTTTCAGTCCCTGCATAAGCCTGAGTCACGAAGCGCATCACTCGGGGGCGATGGTTACCCCCTTTGAAGCAAATTAGTTTTGCAATGAGGGTCCTGAACGTACTGATACGTCTCTCGATCCGTAATTGCCAGGGGGGTGTGCTAGCGGCAGGTCGCGGCACTCGGTCAGTGTCCGGGAACTTGACGCGAGCAACGCGGCACGCCGCAATGGCCCCACAGTACAGGATCGAATGGGTATCAGCTAGGTCTTTGCTAGTCAATAAATATGGGACTAGCAAAGGGTTCAGGGCCCCAATTAACACCAAATTCCGTCTATACGTGGGCAAGCGAGGTAGACGCGGCTTCTCCTCGAGAGGTGCGGACCGATACGACGAAATCGCATCCCCCAGAGCCCTCCTCAGTTGCTCATTCTCCTGGGTACTCACACTGGTAATCTCACAATCGACGTCATCAGCTACGGGGTCCGCCTGTGTAATCGCCGATGCTGACGGTGTTGCAACCGACGGCAAGACAGTCGGGCCTCGTTGCGAGTGGTCAACCACAAGAGCACTCAGCGTTTCGGAGCGTAACCGATCAAGCACAGTGTCATCCAACAGTTTCAACCGTTGGATGGCACGTACCTGATCCGACAGTCGCTGTGCAGTGACGGACACAGTTGGTTCAAGGTCCTGAAACAAAGGAAGCATCCGGACTCGATACGCGGTCAGGTAGGTTATTATTATTATTATTATTATTATTATTATAACACTCATTTATTAAAAATCTCGTAAAAAAATATATTTTTCACTATAAAGGAATACTATCTACAAAAAATAAATAGTAAAAAACATTATAGTAAAAAATATAAATCAAAACGGGGAACCACCGACCGCGGAGCGAGGCAAAGATGGTTTTTGCACGTGTAGGTACGAGTATACGACTTATGTGCAAAGTTATGTAAACAAGAGAGTTAAATATAGCCGGGACGCGTATTCTTCTTCTTATTATTATTATTATTATTATTATTATTTGTACAACTAACTACAAACTAGGGTTTTGTTTTCACATAAAGCCTTTAGTGTTCTAAAGGTTTCTTACAACTCCTTTACACAACTTAAGCCCATCCCCAAGCGCGTTATTTCATTCCGTACAGGACGTGGGAACCGCCACGTGACGTCACAAGCTCTAGTTATCCCTAATTGTAAACAAAGCCCATGTCCTTTGTGTGAATACAGTGACACACAACACGCAAGTTCTGTCGAGAAAGGCTACAATAATTACCCCGGACCGACGGAACGAAGATGGTGTATGTGTTTAAAATTAAAATGAGATAAAATATATTTAGTTGACAACACACACATACACAGAACAGACAGAATAGAAAAGAAACAGTAGATAAACAAAGAACATATATGAAAACAAAACACACAACAAAACAAAACTATGATATAATACCTACTGACTAATCTTAAACTAACAATAAATAGTCCACTCTGTGCGATGAAGTGTGGGGTTTATAGGTTATTTGAGTGTCAAAACGAATAGTACTATTTATCTCACAAACTGTTTGACTGATTTAGATACGGTTGTCTTTATATGAAAAATGGTGTTTGCAAGATAAAATGAACTAAGCTCTGTTTGATGGAAATTGGTGCAGCCGTTTCCAGGATCTTCAGCTCGCAAAAATTCTTTTGGAAGACAATTGCAAGGAGTTACAGCCCCATGTAATAAACTTTTGTTTCTGCTCGATCGTTATAATGGCTGTATTTTTTTAACCGTACCCTTACCACAAGTTTCTGACGATGCGATTAGTCATTCCCAAATATTAACCAATCAAGTTATTAAGATTTCTAGTCTTCCTGATGTCATTGGCCAATATTTGACACTGACTATCGTTGCGCTAGCGATTCGATAACGTCAGAAACTTTTGGTAAGGGTACCGTAATAGGTAGATACTTGACATTTACAAAGAGTGAGTGTTACTATAGTTTATATAACAACAAATAATAAAATAAAATAAAAACAGCAAAAAATTGTTGAGGATCGTAATAATAAAAAAGTCATCATCATCATCATCAACCTACTGCAGTCCACTGCTGGACACAGGCCTCTCCCATGGTGCACCACTGAGCCCGGTCTGAGGCTCATCTCATCCAGTTTCTGTCAGCCACCCTTCGCTAATCGTCGCTCCACCTAGCCAGAGGGCGCCCTACTCTACGTTTGCCAAGACGCGGTCTCCACTCAAGAACTCGTTTACTCCACCGGTTATCGGTTCTTCTGCAGACATGACCGGCCCACTGCCACTTCAGCTTACTAATCCTCTGGGCTATGTCGAGAACTTTGGTTCTCTGTCGGATAACCTCGTTTCGGATCTTATCCCTCAGAGAGACTCCAAGCTTAGCCATTTCCATGGCTCGCTGAGTGACTTTAAGTTTATGGACTAGTTCTACCGTGAGTAGGACGTTTCCGCTCCGTAAGTCATGACTGGTAGGACGCACTGGTTAAAGACTTTTGTCTTTAAGCATTGCGGGTATAAAAAAAATTACATAGGTAGTGTTGAATCTTGTACGATGGTACGAACCCTTCGTGTGCAAGTCCAACTCTGGCACTTGGCTGGTTTTTAACCCCCAACGCAAAAACGACGGGGTGTTATAAGTTTGACGTGTCTGTATGTGTGTGTCTGTCTGTGGCATCGTAGCTCCCGAACGAGTGAACCGATTTTGTTTTTGTTTTGTTTGAAAGGTGAATTTGTCGGGAGTGTTCTTAGCTATGTTTGATCAAAATCGGTTCATCCGTTTCATTGCGTTGGGGGTTTTTTTTTTAATTTTTACAAATTTAATTACTTGTTAACTATTATTATCATCCGAGTCTTCATGATGGCATTTCGCCGAAAGTTTATGTTTTGGCTTTTCTTGTATTTATAGCTCATGGAGACTCTCACCCGTGCAATACTGTACAAACACACAAAGGGTGTATTTTTCCAACAGTCACATCATACATATTAATGTGGCATGTTTTTGTTTTGCGATACATAGCCTTTGTGACGCCTCTAAGCTGTATTAAGCAAGGATAGAAAAGGTATGGAGCGATATAAACCCCGAGATATTTATGTTTTAACATCGAAAACCAGTCACATATTGGATTTATTCGAGAATTTTGTGTATTCATTTTTAATTAAGATATCTGATTATCTGATAACAATATTTTACACTACAGCATGTACGAATATACACCAATGCCGATGCGTATCTGGTTCTAATTTTTACAAAAAAAACAACGGACTTCGAAGCTTTCTATAACAAATCGCTTCAAGCGCCTATACAATTTAAAGAGTTATCCAGGATCTCATCATCAGATCCTGACCTGATGACCATGGGACCACCTGGGAAGTATACCCTTTCGAACAAAAAAAGAATTTTCCTAATCGGTCCAGGCGTCTTCGAATAGTCGGGGAATACACTAAAGCAAAAAAGATTCCGGCGAATTGAGAACCTCCTCCTTTTTTGAATTCGGCTAAAAATTTAAATAGTCTCAGCATATGCATCTAAGAATATATTATTAAATATCTAGCGATGGTGCAACCCACTGTGAAAAGACGCCCATTGAGGCTCTGCCTACACCTTCGGGGAAAGAGGCGTGTGTCTATGTATGTATGTATGTATGTGTGTAACATATACATCGCGTTTATTCGCGAGGTTTCAGTTCGGGGCGAACCACTAGTTATTTACCGTAGCAAGACAATCTAATGAATACTAAAACATCAAATCATTTTCTTTAACTACGGTTGTTCTCTGAAGTAATAAAACTTTTTATTCGTAGAGATGCTACGGCGTAGCGGCGTAGCTCTACAAACATTACCCACTTACAAGAAAATCTATGGGACTGACGAATCCATGAATATTTTACTATTTACTTACTTTACCCTAGTAGGTTCCTTCTGTTTATTTAACTTTTGTTCTCGCCTGGCTTGTAGAGATAATATACAGTGTACCGCTGCCATGATACATAGAGGACAAGTACTTTAAATATATGCAGTTAGGTTAGGTTAGGTTAGGTTTTACATAATGGAGACTTTCCTTTTTTTTTAAGTCATACTGCATTCAAGTATATCAAAAAATTCACTCGCCTAAGCCAGGACTAGAACCCGCTAAACTACAATAATAAAACGGTATTTTTATGATAGCGATCTAAAGGGTAAATTACAAGCACCAGTTCCATTAGTTAGTAAAAAAAATATGTTTTTTTTCATAAAAAGTATGTATATATTTGGGTAATGTATTGTATTAAGTGTACCAGTTATCTAGTACCCACAATACAAGCGCTGCTTAGCTTGGGGCTATATAATGTTGTGTGATCTGTCCAGCAATATTAGTTTATTTATTTAAAATTATCTTTGTTATTTCAACGAATAAAATACATACTTTTGACTTTGACCTTGAGTGAATTTCTGTAGGCTGATGATAGTGTTGATGAAGCTCTAATTTCAAGGTTGTTTCCAACGACACCCGAAAATCCGATCCCACTGAATATAGTAGTTAAGTAGTCGTATTTCAACACGAAACAAAGTACCTACTAAAGCCTCACGTACAAATATATGTTTGTAAAACAATCCTAGCTTAGTAGCACTATCGCGCTACCCTGAAATATGAGCCAGCACCACAACATGGCTGTACTAAAATCTTCTGTATTATAAAACAACAAGGTACATAATCGTGAGAATACGTCTGTGTAATTTGTCATAGTGTGCTACGTTTATTGGTGTCTTTGAATGTGCACACGATCATTGATTTTATTAATGGGACGAGGGTGTGTTCCGTCGTAATTTACTGGGCGTTCTTTCGAGGTTCTTGTACTAGGGTTACGTATCCAACAAAGGGCAACCTTTTGTTTATGTGAAGATTACATCCTAGGTAATGCACTGTTCATAGGCAGAGGTTACCGCTTAACATCAGGTGGGCCTCTTGCATGTTCAGTCATCCAAGTAGTATAAAAAAAAAAACTATGCTATATAATAAGCAAGGATATTATATATATATTTTCACACCACCTGCTCGACAAGGTCCAATTAAATATCATGCAACCTCCACGTAAAGTAAAGCATTACATGTTAAGGGAGGTAAAGTTGTATGAAACTCCCTAGGGAGTAAAGTGATTTGAATTTGGAACGTCAAATTCGTGTGGAAAAACAGGTTTTTACGACAATCGAACTGGCCAACATAAGCAGAACTGAAATAAAAAGAATATGAAACATAAGACAGTTTTTGGTGCTGTGATTTTCAGTAAATTTTTATTGTCTCGCTGAAGGTGTGAAAAGTAGAGTATGCTCCTCTGGGATAAAGCCTGTCTTCGTCTTGGGCAACTTGAACCCCTCGCTTCATTCAGGAGTCTACATAACTCCCTTGCTAGTTACGCTCAGGGTTCAATATGCCGTCCGCGACTTAAGACACTGTTTTATCCCCTCATTGCGTAATCTACCATTGCATGTAATCACGTTCTCAAAAACGGCTAAATGTTTTCGATGCGGGGTTTTTGGGGGGCGAAAAAACGATCTAGCTATAAAAATTAGTTTAACAACAATATTTTTTTTTTTAAAACGCTATTTATCTGTATTAGTCACAGAAAATTCAATAGTTATTATCGGAGGACAGAACGAATACTAATTTCAAAAATTAAAAGGACAATGAAAATGGTCATTATAGATTGTAAGGGTAGACACTTACTAAACACGATAAGGGTAGAGAATCAACTAGAAAAATACGATTAAAAAAAAAAACTTTTTTTATATAAATTCATTTTGTGTAGCGGTAAGTTACGCTCACGTGAAAATAGCCCGCTTTACAAAATAAACCCAATTTTTTTATGAATTTACGAAGCAGACTGAACCATAATTAGAATCAGGTTCTACAATTATCCAGCTGCCGTTTATATGTATTTTTACCCAAATCAAGTTATTTAGCAAACGGTACAAATACAGCCCGGGCCGGCAGTAAAGGCTTTAGGCCTCGTTTAACCAACAGATTGGGACTATTGCGACCGTGGGCCCTTTGCGACGAGGCGGGAGAATTGTGTGTGTAATGTACAACTTTAAATCTAGACCAAATTTTGCAGGTTATTAGGACTCCAAGTATTATATCCCTTTTTGTGCATAAAACTAATATGCAAACTAGCTTACGGCCCCACCTGATGTAAAGTGGTCACCGTCGCTTATAGACACTGGCAACACCGGGGGTAATGTCAATGCGCTGCCCTGAAGGAATTTAGTTAAAAAAAACTTGAAGCGACACATGTCGTAACCAAGCGGGAAAACCTCAGATGGAAGCTCATTCCATAGTTTGGAAGAAATGATCTCGAGAAACGAGTCGTACGAGAAACCCAGGGATCTATGATGTGTGGATGAGCTTTGTCACGGTGCCGGGAAGAGCGATGGTAAAATTTCGATGCCGGGTTGAGATTGAAAAGCTCGTCAGAGCATTCCCCGTTGTAGACGCGGTAGAACACGCAAAGAGATCCGATGGCTCTGCGTTGGCTAAGCGGTTCTAGAGTATTGGAGAGCTTAAGGTCGCCGCTAATTCTAATGGCTCTTCTCTGTAGGTAGTCAAAGCAAAGCAGCTGGTACTTGGATGCCCCGTGCCATAGTAGGGAATTGCAATATTCAACATGCGGCCTAACTTGTGCTTAAACATAAGGTTGATTATAATTGATAACCTCGTTGTAGAATTTATATTCAGATCATAAACGATAGTAATCATCTAGCGCCTATAATTGTATCTAGTTATGTAATATCAAAGTGTCTGTAATGGGAATTGACATGAAACTTTGTAAATCAATAATGAATGTTAATTGTAAATAGTGCATCACGGTAATTGTAATAGTGCCTTAGTTACACACGGCTTACTCTGGCCATGGCTTTGAAAATAACATTTTCTGCGTTATTTATGACGAAATTTATTTTTATGGGTTAATTAGGTGATTTCTGCATCAACATAAATAACTATAAATAGAGTGTAGAGAGGTCTCACTATCGTTGGTAGACCCTGATTCCCAGCAAAAGGAACATTAAGCCCTGGTATACGTAATATAGTTATGCCTTAGAATATGAGTTATGCTACATTTAGATCGTTAGAGGCGGTGTTCGGGTGGCACAACTGTTTCATGTGTTTTTTTTTCTAATTTTGTACATACCTTGTGTTAGCTGTACGTATAATTATTTCTGTAAATAAGTGTCCTTTCGGTACTTATGAATGAGTGAATGATTTATTTCGCAGTAAAAGGGTATATAAAAGTAGATCTTACTCATATTTATCCAGTTCCACTAATTCAACTAACAAGTATGCGAGTTTTTCAAAGTTTTACATAATAATTTAAATTATTGATTATCGATCCAGTTGGTACACACATTCAGTTCAGTTCTTGAACAAGAGGCCCTTGCGGTAATTTATTATGATTATGTCAAAATAAAAAACATGCCAAATTAATATTAGTAGTATTAATGACAAAGTCAGCAGTGACAAGTTTAGTTTTGTAAAAACTCATTTACTGAATATAACGAATTGAACAAAAGCCATTTATGTAAAGTGGTTTTACTAGGTACTAGGGCTTACTTAACTACATGTAGATAGGTATACAAAGTACGAAACGTGAACAGAAACGAAGTTAATTTGATTGTAATAACCTATCGACCAACCATGCTATAACAATAGCGGGGACCATTACATTCGATCAAAGAAACCCTACCTAAGCCGACAGCCGCCCTCAAGTCGAAGCGCCTAAAGAAACGACTCAAAACTTTCTGAATCGATACCCATAAACATTTTCAGCGTTACTTTTATCACATAACTATAGTAATATCAAGAAAACGGAAACGGAAACACGCGTTTCACGTTAAAAAAGTGTACTCACAGCTATCCCGGAGCGGTTGAATCCAGAAAAATCCGGTACGAGGTTCAATTTCACAACATTGATACACTATAGCACTAAACAGATTTTGATACAGTTTATAGTGAAACGCGCGTCTCCGAAGGACGTCGATACACGGACTGAGCGGCCATGACAGTTTTACAAGGCTTACGCAAGCGCAGTGAGGGTGGCACCTAGTGTGGGCTTTTGAGTAGGGAAAGTTGGGCACATCCTGTCATCGGTCCTTTCTTGGTCACTGCTTAGGTCAGAGACCAGTTGCAGGCGGTGGCTGAAAAGGGCTCAAAGATCATTATACTACTGAATGACGGAACAAGCAGACCACCTGATGTTAAGTGGTAACCTCTGCCTACGAACAGTGCATTATCACATAGGTCACGTCCACCTAGGACGCGCCCTATGCGGCATTGCACTGGGCCAGCCACCCTGAGACAAAGATGAAGTCTCATGTCTCTGTAATTTCACCGGAACCCTTACCCTTCAAACCGGAACCCAGCAATGCGAGCACTACTGATTTCGGCAGAAATAGGTATGGTGGTAGTACTTCCCCGGACGAACTCTTTCACAAAAAAAGGTCTAAGTACTACTACTATTGTACAATTGTAGTAGTAGACCTTTTTATGTGAAAAAGTTTGTCCGGGGAAGTACTACCTCCATATTTCTGCCGCAAAGCTGTAGTGCTCGCATTGCTGTGTTCCGGTTTGAAGAATCCGGTGAAATTACAGGCACATAAGACTTTTCATCTTTATGTCTCAGGGTGGCGGGCGCAGTGCAATGCCATATATAGGTGCCTCCTAGGTGGATGTGACCTATGAGGTAATGCATTGTTAAAGGCAGAGGTTACCGCTTAACATCAGATGGGTCTGCTTGTTCCGTTATTCATGCAGTTAGATAGGAATAACTAACATAATAATCTATATACTCCATCAATCTCGGAAATCTATCGATATCTGAAATCAGAGGCGTTGACTAAGATAAAATCATCATTGCAATTGACTTACGGGAACCTCACACGGGGACTTACACAACCAGACCTCCGAATCACGAATCCGAATAATAATAAATAATAAATAATAATGCTGGACAGTTCACACAACATTATCTAGCCCCAAGCTAAGCAGAGCTTGTGTTATGGGTACTAGATAACTGATATACTTAATACAATATATTACATAGATAGATATTTTTTATTATACATCGAAAATACCCAGAACACCCTGAACAAATATCTGCGATTGCACAAATATTTGTTCCGAGGCGGGAATCGAACGCGCAACCTCCTGCGTCGCAGGCCAAGCATCGCCCGCCGCGCAACAGAGGTCGTCCGTTGAATTTACGTCAAAAAGTAAAAGAAAGCCCCTGTTAAAAAAAAAGGGAAACAACCCGATTGAGCTTCCGCCCGTTTTTTATAGGACATATTGACTAACGACACGGTATTTTCCCCTTAGGTTGGAAATGTAACAAGCAACTACACGGTTTTTGTATGGAATATATTATTGTATGGAATTTGAATTGTTGTGTGCCTGTAGCACACACTCAAGATGTGTGCTACAGGCACTTTTCGGTTTTTCCATACTATAATCTGTGTAGTGTCCACACGCACAAGTAGCTGCTTGATAGAGGCTCTGTAGAGGTCTTATTCAAGTTTCCGTACTGCCATACAGTGCGCTGTGTTACCATAAGGTCGCTCCCATTGTTCGTGTACGAAGTGTCTCGAATTGAAAGCATAGAAAACTTATTTGTGCCTCTAATATCATTATAACGACAATATGTCCACACCCATTTATTTTATTTATGCGTGGACGTTACGACAGTTTGGCTACGAGACGCGGTTATAATGTTTTCTTATTGTTATTGAATTATTCGATGAACGAAGGCTTAATTAGATTGGCATCAGTGTCACGTGTTCTGTAGTAGTTACACATTTATTAATTAACTAGCTGAACACCAGTGCTTTGCTACAAATCACATCTCAAAAAACTGAAACTTTGTCCCCCCTTTTGACCTCATTTTAAGGGTTATTTGAAAAATCCTGAAATATGTGTTCAATTATTATGTATTTTAAGTACCCATACCAAGTTTCAAGCAAAATGCACCACGGGATAAAAAGTTCCCATACAAACTTACGGGGAAAAATATTACACTTTTATAATTTGTATTGAAGCATACATATGCAAAGTTTCAAGTTTGTAAGTTCAAGAAATACTATTTTTCCTAAAATGGTTTTCACCCCTTTTTACCCCCTTAGAGGTTAAATTTACAAAAATCCCTTCTTAGTGGGTGGTTTTGCTATATAGAAGGAACCTACGCTCCAAGTTTCAGCATTCTATGTCTTGCGGTTTCGGCTCGGTGACGATGAATCAATAAGTCCGTCGGTCAGTCAGTCAGGTTAAGCTCTTATATAGGTGTAGACCCTATAATAACAAAACCGAGGTAATATTATTATCAACATCAATAAGCCTTTAGACTTCCACTGTTGGGGGATAATAGAATAGAATAGTTCATAATAGAATCCAATTTGAGGATTTGCCATAATCACCACGCTTCGCAGGCGAATTGGTGATCGCAGTCTTAGACCAAAGTATACTTTTTACTTCGGTCGAAGATCGCAGTGGTGGGGTAAAACGAAAAATTACCAATCTTAGGTTTAATTTTTAACTGAATAAATGAAGTACAATATTCAAATTATAAATATGCATGGAACTACATCATAATTCCGAGGGATCACTGGACCAGAAACATGATAGGACAATATTGACGACCTCTGTGGCGCGGCGGGCGAAGCTTGGCCTGCGACACAGGAGGTTGCGGGTTCGATTCCCGCCTCAGAACAAATATTTGTGCAACCGCAGATATTTGTTCAGGGTGTTCTGGGTATTTTCTATGTATAATAAAATGTATAATCTATGTAATATATTGTATGAAGTATATCAGTTATCTAGTACCCATAACACAAGCTCTGCTTAGCTTGGGGCTTGATAATGTTGTGTGAACTGTCCAGCATTATTTATTTATTTATTTATATTTTCTCCATATAAAATAAAACCTAAGTTCCGTCTATTTTTTGCTTAGATTCGATTTGATTATTAAAATGGTGCATATTATTGAGGGTGCACGCATTTGTTCCGTAGTCCTCGTATCTACTCCGCTTTGGTCGATACCAGCCCTTATCCCGTTCATTTTGTGTCCAGCCTCAACAGTTCTACTTTTTCATAAACCCTAGTAATGTCTACGGCAATAAACATTTGATGGGTGTAATATTATGACGACAGAGGTTTTATGGCGCGGCGGCTGTACCCAATAACTATAAAAACAGTTTCAAGATTGTTTGAGTTTTTGGAAATGGTTCAATTAATGTTTAAATTAAACAGTTTTATTTTTATTTTAGTGTTCCGTACCTCAACAGGAAGAAACGGGACCCTTTATCATCACTCTGTTGTCCGTCTGTCTGGTACGGAGGCCTGCGTTGCTCGGTGGTATGTCTGTATGTCGTGTCACGAGACGGCTAAAGGTATCAACTTGAAATTTACACAAATATAACATTCTGTGTTAAAAAAACGCCTAAGTACGAGTCGGACTCGTGCACGAAGGGTTCCTAACCATTATCTGTAAAAATGGCAAAAAAACACGTTTGTTGTATGGGAGCCCCTTAAATATTTATTGTATTCTATTTTTTAGTATTTTTTTGTTATAGCGGCAACAGAAGAAAAACATCATCTGTGAAAATTTTAACTGTCTAACTATCACAGTTCATGAGATACAGCCTGGTGACAGGCGGACAGACCAACGGACAGCGGAGCCTTAGTAATGGGGTCCCATTTTACCCTTTGGGTACGGAACCCTATAACCGACGCAATAATAGTAGTTTCTGAAACTGTCACATAACATGACTGAGCCCTTGTCCAGCCTCTAAAAGCTGGATGCAGTGTTCCAACAGGTTTTGTTAAGGAACGCGGTTTTTTGTAGCTCTTGTCGCAAATTGGCAGTTCAAAGTGGCACAAATCAGGATGGGATTCGGAACAAGAGCTTTTCATCGAATAGGGCCCATTCGATGTAGCCAGACTCACAAAAAACAGTAGGCATTCCAAAATAAATGAATATCTTACCAAATTGTAACGATTTAATAAAGTGCCTTTTTCAGGTTGATTAATGAATAACCACAACAGAAATACCCTTTGAAATAAAATTGCCTGAGTGCGGTTACCCAGTAATTACCAGAGTTCTGTGATAAATTATTTTAATTAAATAAGTACACTAGGTACTTATTTTCATAATTAAAAAACTTTCGAGCTTAAATTTAAATTAATACTCTACCTCTCTAGTTTTGTTTAAGGTATGTTTGTAAGCTTGTATGTACTGTATGCTGTTTGTATGCTGCAAAATTACCGATCTTAGATATTTTACGAGATATTAAATAAGATTTCGAACCGGAACGACACTCATACGAACGAATCAAGACAAAAACAACTTTGAAAACATTATCCGTTTGGAAATGTAGTCGCAAGTATATGCGTAACATTCACCAACCATGATAGCATCAACTTTGGGCCAAAAACTCCAAAATAAAGTTGTAAATTTACATAATTTTCGGTGAAACTCCATTACATGCGAACGGTGGCACAACAGCGTTGAGAATTTTTAATTTAGAAAAATTTCTGCGGCTATAATTTTGCCACTACCATTCTTGCTGGCAGGCTGTACCAGTCAGTTTGTACAGACACTGGAAGAAGAGTTTACTTTAAAATATGTTTTTTCATTTTGTTCGAAAAGAGTGTTTTTAACTCTCGACTAAACATGTCTACATTTTTACGTAGAAACAACAGACCTCAAAGCTTACAATCAAAAGTCTTAAGGCGCACACAACAGCCAAATTCCGTCACATTCTAACCCATTAAAGTTAAGGTAAGTAAGAAAATGACAGAATAGCGCCCGCGGAACGAAAAGGAAATGAAAATAACGAAAAGGAAAAAAAACATACAATAGACACACGCCTTTTTCCTCGAAGACCCCTTAAGCAGAGCCTCTTTTCACAGTGGGTTGCACCATCGTGGAATATAGACGTGACAAGTGGTGAGCTCATCGCCGCCAGTGATTCCGACGACTGACTCGAAATACGACTGACTCGTGAATTATTTGCCACGTGAAAAACCGTCGCATCATGCGTTCAACTTGAAAATAAAGTCTTTGCCTAAGTGTCGGCAAAGACTTTAGAAAATTCTAAGTCGTTTAGAAGTTGAATAAATTTTTCAGTCGAAAACAGCTGCACTTTGTTGTTGTTTTTCACGTGGTTAATGAACAGGTAGAACATTTTTGTGCGTTCACTTTACAGATAAAAGGGCAATGAATGACATATATATATTTTTCAGCACATAACCTTGACTCCCCTATGAGGAGAAAGCCTCCATATAAGACCAATCAGCTGCTGTATAGCCAAACCCCAGGCAGAAATATTCATTATCCCGTTACACTGCTCTTTGATAATACTATTTTATGTCTACCCACATCCTAACTTAACGTAAAATTTTAATAATTACAATTTGTTGTTGGCACATATAAATGTTTTTTCTTTCTTTCTTTCTTTCTTTTAATTTTGCCTGGAATAAGCCAACTTCAATTCAAACTCTAAGGTTCGTTTCGTTTCGTTTCGTATGAGGTAGTACTGGCCTCTGGTGTCGGAGTTTGTCAAGCCGCCCGAGGGCCTCTGACATGGCTTATCGACTGCTATTAATCAATAACAGCCGGGACCGACAGCTTAACGTGCCCTCCGAAGCACAGAGCGATGGAAATCCGCACATAACTTAGAAAAGTCATTGGTGCAGAGCCTAGGCATTACTCTAAGGTTAAACTCTACGTTAAATCAGGTGCATGAAAAATATGAGAAAACCGTTTTGTTGTTGATTACTCTTTACTCTTAGTCCTTGGTAACTCATTAGTCTTTTGTCTCCGCAAAGGGGGAAGTAATCCTCAGACTAGACTGCTCCTGTGAATATTAGCTCCTACCTACCTTCCTACCTACCGCCAATGATTCTTCTTTATATATAGGTACATTTGATACGCTACTCCACGCTATGAATGGTGAAAAGAAAGTGTGGTAGGTAATTATAGTACGAGCGGCGACCGTATGATCCTCTTCGTCATCTGATAAAAAGATAAGACACATGGCACATGACTATAAAAGTGATGCTTAAGATGATGCATTGGATTGGCAAGATTTGACCTTCGACCAAACTTTGGTCGCACGACCTCAAAGTTAAAATGGGACCCATAATTTGAAAAAACTTCAGTGTGGTGTCGTTTCAAAGGTATGGTTGCTGAAGATAAAGTTGTCTGAACGCCGGGGAAGTTGACGGACTACGCGCGGACGAGGTTGCTAGCGGGTCATCTTGTTGTCTATAAGCAACCAACTATTTGCGGCATTGCCGCTCCCACACCTACCTACACCACCAAGATGAGTAAGTTAAAGTAAGTAGCTATTGTAATGTACGCCATTTTCTCAGTGGAGTTTGAATGAGTGTAACCTGTCTATTGGTAAAGGCCTCTGCGTACCGCCACAGTACGTAAGTACCAGTCCGCTCTAGCTTCATTACCGGGGATTAGTACGCGCTATAGATACCAGTAGGTACAATATCCATAGCGCATTCTAATCCTTCGTATATCCCGGAGTATTTATTCCACATGCTTTTCAATAGCTTATTAGCTATCTTTGTTCTTTGAATTGTTAGCGAGTTCGAAAATAACAACAAAAGTACACACACATGTACAGTCAAAATAAATAATGCTGGACAGTTCACACAACATTATCTAGCACCAAGCTAATCAGAGCTTGTGTTATGGGTACTAGATAACTGATATACTTATATACAATACATTTACATAGATATTTTTACTATACATTTAAAATACCCAGAGCATCCGGAACAAATATCTGCAGATCGACTATCTGATTTGTATGTGACTGTTGGGTGTTATGTTATATTTTCAGCTTCGTCACGTAGCACTCGATCTACGAAAGCGTAGGCCACGCGTAGCATGAAAAGGGTTCTTCAAAACGTTGAGAATCACTGTCCGAACTGTATACGTGTAAACTTCGAGTTATACTCGTGTGTTTGACAGCGGGTTCTCAACTTGAGAGTTTGGGTTTCAGCTATATTACTATATTAGGTACAAAATAAAACGGCATGTTTTTTTTTTTTTTATACCATCTTTGATTTACGGTTCAAGCAGATGGCCCCTCCTGATGTTAAGTGGTGAACAGTGCATTACCACATAGGTCACGCCCACCAAGGACGCACCCTATGTGGCATTGCACTGCGCCTGCCAACCTGAGACATAAACATGAAAAGTCTCATGTGCCTGTAATTTCACCGGCACCCATATACCCTTCAAACCGGAACACAGCAATGCGAGCACTATTGCTTTTCGGTAGAAATCGGTATGGTGGTAGTACTTCCCCGGACCAACTCTTTCACAAAAAGCTTTACTACTACGTGTTTGCGGGGTCTATCTTGATATATGATATATATAGTAATCTATACAGGGTTAGTATCTAACCCTACCCAACCGTACGTTTAACAGTAAACCGTTCCTACTACGTGTTTTTATTATAAGAAACCTCACATAACCCTATCTCATAATTTTACTGCGGGAATTTCTAAGGCCTTAAATATAAAAACGTTTACCTACTCGCTTCCTGGGAACGTGGGTTCAATTACCGTTTCGTATAGCCGCACACCCGTATGCTATTTTCACCTAACAATACTTATGTAAGTATAGGAGCTACACCGCGAGACACAAGAAGCATTGTTTTTGGAAGTGAAGCTGTCAAGAGTCAACAAGAAGACCCCCTACGCTATGAAATGGCTGAACCGATTTTGATAAAACATGTCTAAGAACCATCGATAGAAAACCGGCTTTCAATTAAAAAAACACATTAAAATTGTTTCACCCGTTTAAGAGCTACGGTGCCGCAGACAGACACACAGACACATATTTTTAACTCATTAAAGTTCAGGTACGTTAAAAATTCAAATTAGAAAGTGACAGTGAACGAAAAATAAGTGAAAATTACGAAAAACAATTATTTGCCACATTAAAAACCGTCGCATCACAGAATCATACGTTCAACTTGGAGATAAAGTCTTTACCAACATTTAGGTGAAAGAAGAAATACAAAGTACAAAGTCGTTTAGAAGTTGAACCAAATTTTAAGTCGAAAACTAAGCTGCACTTTGTTATTTTTTTCACATGGTTAATGAACAGGTAGAAGATATTCGTGTATCCACTGTCATTTTTTTTTAGCGCATAGCTTTGGCGCCTCTATGAGGAGAAGGTCTCCAAATAAGACCAAACAGCTGCTGTACACGCCACAATGATAATTTTTTATCTACATTTCGAGGATAAAATTCAGAGGGTAACATTAAAGCTACTAGAGCCTGGATTAATAACGCTCGTTGTCAAGCAACAAGTTGGATCAATACAGAGTTTCTCTTTAATAAAATATGAGCTAGCTCGTACAAGTATTCATTTTGTGACGGTGATTTTAAGTGCTATTCTTTATTTATTTTGTCCAGTTGTTACAGTTTAAAAGGTTTTGAACTATGAAAATCTTTTTGATTTAAATTGAAATATTCATCTATCTTCAGTGCTTTGTCTAGACTAGACATTGCGGTCGATTGTTTTAGCCGTATTCTAGAACCATATTTGGTCTAGATTTTGAAAGTGTGTTGTCTATCTGCTATCTATCTAACGCCCCTAACACAAAGGTCAAAGTTTGTGGCAATTTACATGGCCGGAGTATATTATAGCCATAATATGCCAATAAATAATTATGTTGTTGATAAATATTTTCTTTAAGGCTTGTATATAATATGTGCAATGTGGTGCAACCTTTTATCTCCATGATCTTTATCGAAAACATCTACAAAAACAAAATATGTTAATCTACATCATAATAATATATAAAGCATGACAAAACCTCTTGTGAACTGTCCAGTATTATTTATTATTTACAATAATATTTTTTCGTCCGTATAAAGAAGACTGTACCTACCCATAATGGTTGGTTGGAGAGAATCTAAGATGAAACACATGGTATATTCTGGACATCCTTCGCAGTTCTGGCTTGTAAGTACTTAGTTTCATGTTAGTTTGCATGTATAACCTCATCATCATTATAGTGGCTACTAAGGAAAGTACCAAGGAAAGCTTAGTGTTAATGTTAAAAAACTCCCTTTTCCGCATGCGAACTCTATGGGTGGTCCATTATGCGTGAGAGTTGTCTGACTAGGTAGTTAGCCAGCCTAACTCCATCCAGAAGCACAGAAGTTTCCTGGGGTCTTCGCAGGCTTGGAGTAACCTCGGGTTGTTGAGGATTTGTTTACGTTGAGCTGCTACTCCCACAAATTCCAGGACTACGTGGGCATCCTATTCTTCTTCGGTCAGACACCCTCTGCAGGCTGTCTATGGCTCCGATGTTGAAGAAGTGTTTAGGAGACAGTGTCGTATAAGTGTCGCCACGATGGTGCGGAGGTCTATTCTTTGAAGGTTGAGCAGGCGACGTGTCAGTTGTGATAAGGCAGCCGGTAGGGCAGTCTGCAGTCCGTGATTCGTGCCCAGAGCTCATTGCGATGGTCAATCTTGCGTGAGGAAAGCTTTATCCACCAGATTATACTTTGTACCTGTGTATGCTTGCTTCCAAGACCTAAGCCGGCTTTTAATCTGGTGAATTATTAAATTATTTGATGATATTGTTTATTTATTGATTTTCCTGAGAGGACTATGGTCAAAGTTCACAAGAAAGTCCATCAATTTCAAAAGTTCAATACAACAATGTTTACCGGACTCCTAGGAGGTTGCCGAGATACTGCAGTGCTTCCAACATGATCTCTGAGGCTTCTTATTTATTCGCTGTTCTTTGGACAAGGAACACGGCTTTCTGGAATCGGCTAAGTCACATCATCCTGTCTAACTATCTGGCCAATCTATAATTTAAGTATTAGAAATAAGAAATTACCTTCAATTAATCCACTTCATTTATAGTCATTTATAGTAATTTGTTCCAAACTTATCATTAGACGTCAAAAATATAATATAACATTACAATAGTAGATAAAAAAACATTCGTAGGTAAGTAGGAACGTAAGTACCTACATACAGCAAATGCTACAAATACCAATAACACTAAACACAAATTTAAATGAATATTTTATGAATGTATGGAAGTCATCGTATCTATAAAAAGTGTTGTCGAACTAAGCCAGCGATTCAGTCTGGTTTTGAGGACGGTGCAGTTTCGGGCATATTTGATGGACTCTGGCTGCTTATTGTGTCGTCCCAGCTAATGATACTTGCAGGCTCGGCCACTTGTTCTCTCGCACGGCCTCTACTCAGTGAAGCTATTTACTCCGCCGCTATCGGTAGGCTCATAATTGTGGTGGTCAGTAAAATTACTCCACTGCAGACTCGCATCTTGGTTGAAACGGTCTGTTCTTAAAGTTCAAAATGGACTGAATCTTTAGATTTTCAGTTGAAAACAAATTTTTTGTTGCAGGGTCGTCAAAGATCTGAGATGAAAAATACTGTAGATGTCGAAGATATGAAGAAGCTGGCTGATATACTTGACTATGATTCGCTTCATATTCAAAAGTAAGAATTTTCATTTTTAGCTGAATATATTTTCCTAAATTCACAAAAGTGTTCAACGGCTGACTTGTAGATGTCTACAGAATGTGACATTCTGTACATGTATATTCTGTAGACACTGTAGTAATAAAAAAAATCGGGATTCTGTCGCACTTCGTTTTACATTTTGCAAAAGTATCTTTTGAAATGTCATTGATCTGTTAGTGGATGTACCCAGTACTTATGGCAGAGGCGTTGTTTACGTTTTTTTTAATTTAACTACTCGAATGGATCATTCCCTCAGAAAGTCTGCGAGCCAAAACAGAATTGAACTGGCAGTCCGTAAGCAGGAAGCTTGCCAATAATGATAGCGTGCCAAACCCTGTCAAAGGCCTTCGAGAAGTCTAATGAAACAGCCAGTGCTTCACCATGTTTCTCGAAGGCTTCACTCCAAATGTAATATAAGCAAAATGCCAGCCGCAGTGCGTGTTTGCATGCGGTTTTGCGTTTTCAGCTATTCCTAAACCGCTCGTGTTTTATCGCAGTGCGTGCTTATAAGCCTAACTTCGAGGATATTTAACGTTTTCAATCAATGATTAAATCAATATCTTTATTTCAGGCTTATTGGAAAATGTAAAAAATCCTAAACAATAAGCTCATAGCAACATTTTTTTTTATACTACTTGAATGTTGGAACAAGCAGATGGCCCACCTGATGTTAAGTGGTACCCTCTGCCTATGAACAGTGCATTATCCCACAGGTCACGCCCACCTAGGACGCACCCTATGTGGCATTGCACTGCGCCCGCCACCCTGAGACATAAAGATGAAAAGTCTCATGTGCCTATAATTTCACCGGCATCCTTACCCTTCAAACCGGAACACAGCAATGGGAGCACTACTGCTTTGCGGCAGAAATAGGTAAAACATTAATACCTTAAAAACTAACATACTATAAAAAACACTTAGACTCGCATGACGCAGCTGCGCGTATATCGTGTCAAGCGTCTGTAGAACCTCCTGAACTTGACACCTTTCGGCCAGAACTCTCCATTCATGAAGGTCGATAGACCGAGCCATAAAGTGTCAGTGATGGTGAGCCATAAAGGAAATAAAATTGAGATCATGGCGAGATTCCAACTGCTCGACCCTCATGGTTAGCCCGGTTTTCTGCTTGAGGTACTCCACCACCGCTTCGGGCTTCACGGTGTTGTGAACCCGGGACACGTACAGTGGAGTTGTGGATACCGCCGCACGCAGTAAGTACGGCTGATTCAGCTCAGTTGATACGGCAGTTCCGCACAATTTACACAGTTAGCAGTTTTATTAGCAGCATGGCTTGTCTTGAACTCTGCCTTGTCAATCAATTAGTGTTTAAGAAACTGAGGGATGGGCTCAAGACTGGCTCAAGAGTCGGTTATTGACATGTTATTGTAGATTATCTCTATTGAAGAACGCGTAAATACTTGGCAGATACTTTCCGTAGACTTTGCGTAGACTTTTCGTAGACTTTTCGTAGACTTTACGTAGATGGTCTACTATAGTCTGGAAAGGTGATAGATTGATTTAACCTATACCTAACTATCGTCTCGAAGTCTCTTATAATAGTTAGTTTTCATGCCTTCAGCAACGCATGATCACATCCAGAATGCATTTTTTCTTCAGGCTCATTAAGAACAGAACGAGCGAAAAAGTGCAAGACTTACTAAACCAAGAAGAAGCAAAACTATGACAAAGAAGCGAAAAGCTGAAATTGCTTTTGGAAACCGAAGAACAGGAATTAATAGAAGAGTTAAGAAGGAAGCAGGAGAATCAAGAGTGCGGTTATTGTAAAGAGAAGACGGGAAGGATCAAGGCGTATTTGGAGGAGATGGAGAATGAGAAGTTGAGAAAATGCTTAAAGGGATTGGAGAGAGAGAAAATGTGAGTTCTTCTTTTATAGTGGATAACTTTGCAACGGCTTAGTGTTTATTATTGGCAAATATTGGGTATTATAGTAATGCGAAATACCAATACCAAGTAGTAGCAAGCTTTTACTTTACTTGCTTTCCTGTATGGAGGGGCAAATCTGGCGATTGAATTTTCCTCCACTTCCCGATAACTAATTAAGCTGAAATTTAGCATTCCTGACAAGTTTTGGTGACAATACAATATTGTGGTGACTGTAAGCTGATATAATTATGGAGACGGAAGGTGAACAACGGAACTCCTCAATAATTAATAGTATGGCAGTGTTTGGGTTCATTTTGATCAGCTCACGATTCCGATCTCAAATTTCAGATACGCTTGTTTTGTAAAGATCATCAATTTTTATTTTTGATGTAATTGGTATACGTATCGGCTCGAAACCAATTGAACGATTTTTTAAAGTGTTTATATATCATTATGCTGTTGGCGTTCCTTTTTATGAATAAATAAATTAATTAAATAAATAAAATACTTGTTTTTAGAGCAAGAGGCATGATGTGCACTAAAAAAGACGAAAAGCTTCTGAAAGAAATGCAGAAGATGCAGATATTAGAAAAGAGGAATATAGACAGACAGGAACAGGATATTGATATGATGTGGCATCATCTTCTGGAGGAGGAAGTGAGGCAGAAGGTAAACCTTTTATAATAAGTACCTAACTAAAGTGTTAGACTAAGTCAAAGTCAAAAGTACTTTATTCATTGAAATCACAAGGATCAGTTTGAATCGTCTTATCCTTGCTATCGCCTATCATAAGATAAAAGATGTAAAGACAATGAAAGTTGACCGAATCGTGACTGTTTTTTTTTATACTACTTGAATGACGGAACAAGCACATGGCCCACCTGATGTTAAGCGGTAACCTCTGCCTATGAACAGTGCATTACCTCATAGGTCATGTCCACCTAGGATGCGCCCTATGTGGCATTGCACTGCGCCCGCCACCCTGAGACATAAAGGTGAAAAGTCTCATGTGCCTGTAATTTCAATTTCTACTGTATTGTGAATTGACGATGTTATGTATCGCTTAGTATCAGATGTTAAGGCTGCGTTTCCACCAAAGATGTGCGAGGTAGATGAGCGGTGCGAGGGTGCGTAGCGTCGCTGTGGAACGATGTGAGTGTTTCCACCAGAGATGTACTAGGCAGCTGAGCAGGCGAAGATGCGTAGCGACGCTTTGAAACGGTGAGCAGATGAGCGGTGAAAGGATGTGTAGCGGGCTCTTTTCAGATGCGAGCGAGTAGTTTCTCGCTCGCGTCCATCCTTTGCACACATCCCTCGCACACATCTCTCGCACACATTCCTCGCGCACATCTCTCGCACACATTCCTCGCGCACATCTCACGCACACATTCCTCGCGCACATCTCTCGCATACATCCCTCGCACGCAGCCCTCGCTTGTCGGGTACGTATAAAAACCTCGCTCTGCTAAGCTGTTTCCACCAGAGCTGCGCTGAGCGAGGCTAGGTAAATGAACTGATTCTATTGGTTCTTAACAAACACATCCCTCGCTACGCATCCTCGCTCATCTCTAGTGGAAACGCAGCCTGACTGAAAGCAAATAAGGTAGAAACACGGCAGATGATGTCGCAGTACCTACTTATGTCCCTAGTTCTAAAGCTTACATCCAATCAGTGCAGTCACATAAATGAGCATAGCAGTGAGAGGGCTCGCGCAAATTAGGGCGAGCCACGCCACTGTGTAACGCGTGACTTTATACAATTTGTACACTATTCATTCGTAAGTTTGAAGTAATCAAATCTGACATTATTATTATTCATTTTATTTATTTATCAAACAAACTGATTTAAACATATAATTTGGTTACTAGTATCTTAAAACTTATGTTAGGTTTAACTTTTGAAACTATCATGGTTATGTACATACTTTTCACTAAAAACGGTATATTTACCATTATTTTTGAGTTATAGTTGTTCCCGATATTAACTATTGCTACACGCAAAGACTTTAGTTGGTTCTCCCGTGATCATGGCGTATGCAACTGTGCCGAAATATCGTTAAAAATTAAAACACAAAAATCATGTTAAATATCCCGTTTCTAGTGAAAAGTATCTAAGGTTTGTCTAAATACTAGGTTCTCTTACAACACAACACACGAGCGACGAGCGAGGCATGGAATATTTTATATTTTATCTGAGGGATAAGATCCGAAACGAGGTTATCCGACTGAGAACCAAAGTTCTCAACATAGCCCAGAGGATAAGCAAGCTGAAGTGGCAGTGGGCCGGTCATGAAGTACTACCACCATACCTATTTCTGCCGCAAAGCAGTAGTGCTCGCATTGCTGTGTTCCGGTTTGAAGGGTAAGGGTGCCGGTGAAATTACAGGCACATGAGACTTTTCATCTTTATGTCTCAGGGTAGCGGGCGCAGTGCAATGCCACATAGGGTGCGTCCTAGGTGGACGTGATCTATGAGGTAATTCACTGTTCATAGGCAGAGGTTACCGCTTAACATGAGGTGGGCCATGTGCATGATCCGTCATGCAAGTAGTATAAAAAAAAAAAGTCTGCCCAAGAATCGATAACCGGTGGAGTAAACGAGTTCTTGAGTGGAGACTGCGTCTTGGAAAACGTAGTGTAGGGCGCCCTCTGGCTATTGCGTAACTCTTATCTTGTCCAACTCACTGAAATTAGACGACAAGTCGAGCCCGCCGGGTACTTGCAGCTTCGTACCTAAACTGCGAAGTGAGCCTCGCCTGCCCATGGTACCACAACATTTGTCCCGCAGCGGGAATCGAACTCGCAAACACTCGCATCTCAACCGGCTGCTCGCCCGCCACGCAGCACGCCTAACAGTCGCCTGCGTCACCTGCATTCGTTTACCGAGGTGAGATTAAAGTATTCTCTGTTTTAATCCAGATCTATCTCTACACCCATCGAAATTATCTAAGCCGTTTCAAAAATCCTAACAAATAGGTAAATAAATAATGAAGGTTTCACTTTTTTTTATAGAAAGGTTTTACGAGCTACATCATGCGGGGTGCACCCACCTTGTATGAAGACATAGGTCCATCCCACGTATGGGATAGGCATCGCCAGACCAATTTTAATGTCAGCGGGGTACGAATAAGTGATCACTGCAATATTTCACAGGGCGTTTAGTTAATATTACATGTTCGTGACTCGTGAGTACTTATAACATTGGTATCCCGTAGCGAGCGCTACGGCGTAGCAGCGTAGTATGTCGTGAAAAGCATTAGAGAGTACCTGAAATTAAAAAAAAAATGCTCCTTCTTTCGTGTCGATGTCTCACTCAAAGCCATTTGACCAATAGGTTGCCACACCCACGCCATTGTCGGAACAGGTCATTAAATCTTCCATCGTGCAGGAGTCAGGGCAGGATGGGCAAGGGCGTGTGGCATGGTTTGGGACTGGGCACCACAGTCAACGCACAGTTACGCACGCTCAGTCATACTTGTTTGCAAACTTGGTAGGATTAAAAAAAAAAAAAAAAAAAAAAAAAGTCATTACTCCTGCAGCGGCCGACTTGAGTGCGCAGTTTGTTAAGGGTCTTCCACACTGGCTAGGGTAGTTGGTGGCCAGGAGGTAATTCCTCTGCAGGTGTATATAAATGCTTATTGCTTATATGAATATACACAGATTCTACTCGTCTTATTGTGGTTTTAGTAATATAGCCTTCGTGGGTAGGTACTTTAGTTTGTGTTCTGAGGTAGGTACTTAGATTTAATCTCTTACGTGCTTACGTACGTTTGTTGCCCGTGGTACTACCATTATTACTACCAATTACACGGGTAGAAAAATGTAGAACTACCAAGTCATCCAGTAGTACCACGGGAAGTTTCGACTCTATAATGGGGAGTGCTCTGAGGAGCTGTTCAATCTCATACCCGCATCCAGGTTCTACCATCGCACTTCTCGACAACGCAAGGGAGCTCATCCACACATCTCGACAGGTGGGTATCTCGTACTGCTCGCTTTACGAGATCTTTTCTCCCCCATACGTGCAAGTTGTGGAATGGGCTGATCCTGAGGTGTTTCCGATTAACTACAACATGAGTCGCTTAAAAAATATATAAAATGTGTTCAGGGCAGGCAACGCATTGGCAATGCCCCTGGTGTTGCAGATGTCAATAGGTGAGGTAACCCCTTACTATCAGGTGGGCCGTATGCCAGTTTGTCGAGTCAAAAAAAAAAAAAAAAAAAAAACACGTGTTTTATTATCTAGTGTAATTTTAATACCTTATAACCTTGATCTTGTAAATTTTGAGAAGCAGTGGTGGGAGACTGCCAAGGACAGGGACAAGTGGAAGAATTCGGGGGAGACCTTTGCCCAGCAGTAGGGCAATATAGGTTAAGTAGTAGTTTTTTGTGAAAGAGTTCGTCCGGAGAAGTTTTACCACCATACCTATTTCTGCCGTAAAGCAGTAGTGCTCGCATTGCTGTGTTCCGGTTTGAAGGGTAAGGGTGCCGGTGAAATTACAGGCACAAGAGACTTTTCATCTTTATGTCTCAGGGTGGCGGGCGCAGTGCAATGCCACATAGGGTGCGTCCTAGGTGGACGTGACCTATGAGATAATGCACTGTTCATAGGCAGAGGTTACCGCTTAACATCAGGATCCATCAGCTTGTTCCGTCATTCAATAGCATAAAAAAAAGAAAAAATAAACAAAAAAAACTACTATGATAGTTTGTCAACAAGATTTTCAGGGTCCCACTTCGTAGACGTTGACTACTGCCCATAGGCCTACTTCTTAGAATGCCACGACAAAAGTTCTCGAGCCGCCTGCATCCATTCCTTCAAAATATCGTTGGTCCAACGAGTGGGCCGTCCAACACTGCATTGTCCTTTCACAAATAAAGCTTCGTAAACTGGATTTAAAAGGTAGACTAATTTCAACGATTTTACAGGAATACAAAGAACGAGCTGATGAAGACAGGCGCCAGCAAGAGATGGCTGAACGCAGAAGAGCGTATGATGAGCAAATAGCCAGCGCTAATAGGTACAAAAATACATTTAATCGTTCAGATTTTCAACCAACTCGTGTTCAATCGTGAATTCATACGATCTGCGCTTACAAGCAAACTACCCCATTATATTAAGGCGATAATATACACCCAAAACTGAAATATAGACCTATCTTAGAAAGCCTACTTCTCCTAAACGGATGGCCAAAAGAATTTAAAAAAAACATATAATGTATTATAGTCAAGCATGGAAAAAAAGGTTACTTTTAGGGTTCCGTAACCAAAAATTACGGAACCCTTATAGATTCGTCATGTCTGTCTGTCTGTCTGTCTGTCTGTCCGTGTATGTCACAGCCACTTTTTTCCGAAACTATACGAGCTAGGCTGTTAAAACTTGGTAAGTAGATGTATTCTGTGAACCGCATTAAGAATTTCCCAAAAAAATAGAAAAAAAACAGTAAATTTTTGGGGTTCCCAATACTTAGAACAGAAACACAAAAAAAAAAACATCAAACCCATACGTGTGTGGTATCTATGGATAGGTCTTCACAAATGGTATTGTGGTTTCTAATATATTTTTTTTCTAAACTGAATAGTTTGCGCAAAAGACACTTCCAAATTGGTAAAAAGTCCCCCCCCCCCCCCCCATAACTTCTAAAATAAGAGAACGATAAAACTAAAAAAAAATATGATGTACATTACCATGTAAACTTCCAGCGAAAATTGGTTTGAACGAGATCTAGTAAGTAGTTATTTTTAATACGTCTTAAATCGTAATCCATCCAAGAACTTTTATATTATGTTACTTGCTGCTACGGAAACCTTCATGGGCGAGTCCGACTCGCACTTGGCCGCTTTTTATTTTAATTTGCTGTTGCTTGTGACAGGAAAAAAAACTAAAGTTTCCTAAGGTTACACAAAACAAGCCTACTGCTTCCAAACGCCTGAAACGGTTAGAATTATTCATTCACAATGTTCCAAAGCAAATTATAGGTTTATAAAAAAAAAAGTTTAGATTTTTGAAAATAGTGGTTTACTTGAGACAGCTTTCCGGTTTTTAGTGATTTTCGCGCACTATTTGTTTCGCGTGCTCTGTTCTGCCCCGTTCTTACTTACCTGAACTGTACTGAGTTAGATTTAGATAGTGACTGAATTTGGGATGATCATTTAGTCATTACTTTGTTCATTCAGTTTGTTCGTGATAAAAATAACCCTTTTAGGTCTTGTATTCTGAAACCTTGTATTGTGTAGAATAAATATTACTCTTTGCAGTCTTCTCCTAAGCTAGGTTAATATTTTTGTGTCGGGGTGTGTCGGGGCGCGCCAGAACGTCTAGGTACCTACCATACAAATTTATAGGTTTCTTTTTTTAAATTAATTTGTAGGTTTTTTTTTATTTTTTAGGTTGGATTTCGGGGAATGCTCCGATGAACTTCATGATCTGATCCCACCATCTCCTTTTTATCATACATAGAACGAGCAGGTGCACGGCTCGGTACCACCCTTACCTCATTATTATACCCTCTATTCGTACTAAACGTTTCAGTTCTACCTTTATAATGAGAACTGCTAAGGAGTGGAATACACTACCGTCGTCTGTCTTTCCTCAAAACTATAATCTGGGTCTCTTAAAGGCTAGAGTGAATAGGTGCCTTCTAGACCTTTGTGCTCAATTTTCGGCCACATCGTCACTTACCAACAGGTGAGATCGTGGTCAAACAAAGGTCTATCATTTTTTTTTTTAAAACAACTATGATACTAGCGTAAGGACAGACAAGATTCCGCAATTTGAAATTGTGTAGGTGACTATATCGTGAATGGATTACAGATGTGCCTGTTTTGTGTGAACTCATTTGTCAACATAGTGTTACACTGTTGCCTAGTGTCTTTTCGTTCATAGAATTATACGCAACCTCGAGTAAAATGCACTCTATATAACCATCACGTTTATTATTTCATTCAGGAAGCGGCAGGAAGCTATTCGGGAAGAGAGGGAGGAAGAGAATCGTAGACTGGAGAGAATGAAGCAGAAGATGGAACAGGATCACTATGAGAGTAAGTACCATACTCATTGGTTTAGCGGTGTCTCGTTTTACTCCTATATTCTCACGTCTCGAGTCTAAGTAATTAACAAGACACCACAAGTGTCGTGCACGCTGTACACGCATTTTAACCGACTTTAAAAAAAAGGAGGAGTTTCTCAAATTTTGAGGTTTTAGGGTTCCGTAGTCAAATGGCAAAAAACGGAACCCTTATGGATTCGTCATGTCTGTTTGTCTGTCTGTCTGTCTGTTTGTCCGTCCGTATGTCACAGCCACTTGTTTCCGAAACTATAAGAGCTATGCTGTTGAAACTTGGTAAGTAGATGGTTTCTGTGAACCGCATTAAGATTTTCACACAAAAATAGAAAAAAAAAACAATAACCAAATTTTTGGGGTTCCTAATATATATTTTTTCCAAACTAAATAGTTTGCGCGAGAGACACTTCCAAAGTGGTAAAATGTCCCCCGTCCTACCCGTAACTTCTAAAATAAGAGAATGATAAAACTATAAAAAATATATGATGTAAACTTCCACCGAAAATTGGTTTGAACGAGATCTAGTAAGTAGTTTTTTTTTAATACGTAATAAATCGTAAACCATCCAATAACTTTTATATTATGTTATTTGCTGCTACGGAACCTTTGATGGGCGAGTCCGACTCGCACTTGGCCGCTTGTTGTTTGTTTGTTACCTCATATTATTATCTCGGTCATTCATAACTCCTCAAATAATAGACACAAATATAGCGATTTCGGTATTTTCAGCAACAAGTCAGGCATGTGCATTCATAAAAGGAGTTACGAATCAAAGTCAAAGTCAAAAGTATTTTATTCATTGAAATCACAAGGATCATTTTGAATCGTCTTAAAAAATAAATTTACATTTACTCCTGTTCCAACGCAACCAGACCTAGAAGAATCAGGCAACAAACACGGTCTGATATATGTCGTCATGTCTGAATACAGACATGACGACTTCATAAGGGTTCCGTTTTTTGCCATTTGGCTACGGAACCCCAAAACTTCACGAATTGAGAACCTCCTCCTTTTTTTGGAGTCGGTTAAAATGGGAGTTAATATTTTGTCAAGTTATAACTGTTACAGTCAATAAACACACTCACACAGTCACTTGTGTGTTGTAGAAATCAAAATGAAGAAGGATCAGCAGATAAGGAACAGAACCAACTATATAGAAGGGCACGAGATGAAGATGTCCAGGCTCAGAGAAGAGAAGATGAAGGCGAGGGAGATAGAAAACGGGACCATTAGGGTGGCTCTAGACGAGCTTCAAAGAGAGAGGGAGAGAAATCGGATGCAAATGGTAGGTAATACAATAGTATCCTACCTAGTATGCAACTCCCTGCCCCCTCCCGTCCACTGCTGGACAAAGGCCTCTCCTTTCTTATTAATAATCACACGCAAATCTCAAAAGCATCGAGCATTTTGAGGCCTGCAATGCTCTAAGCTCAAAAATTTCAAATAAAAAAATACTGGGACACATCCATCTTGCCAGAGTCTTGCATGGGAAGATGGAAGGCATGATAGATGGTATAGCAAGAGGCAGTGATGACGAGTTCTTCGAAGATATCTTCTTCATTCCTGAATGTAGACGAAAACTAGAACATCTTGCGAAGCCAGGATCTGGTCTTTGTGTTGAGGCATTACTGCAACTGTGCGTCCGAGGAAAAAAACTGGTCAAGTGCGAGTCGGACTCTTAAACGAAGGGTTCCGTACCATTATCTATATAAACGGCAAAAAAACACGTTTGTTGTATGGGAGCCACCCTTAAATTTTTTTTTTTTTTTTTTTTTTTTTAAGTGAATATGTAACTAATTTTTCTGTGAATATTTCAAGCGTCTACCTGTATTGCCGTTATCAATATCGAGCAAAAAAAACACGTTTGTTGTATGGGAGCCCCCTTAAATATTTATTTTATTCTGTTTTTTAGTATTTGTTTTTATAGCGGCAGCAGAAATACATCATTTGTGAAAATTTCAACTGTCTAACTATCACGGTTCATGAGATACATCCTGGTGACAGACGGACAGATGGACAGACAGCGGAGTCTTAGTAATAGGGACCCGTTTTACCCTTAGGGTACGGAACCCTTAAAATGATTGATGTTTCTAAATGTGTATAATTTTTCAGAGAAACCTTCAAATCGAGAAGCAGCTATTCGTAGAGAACTTCAACCGTGAACGACGTACAGCCGTCGAGTTGGAGGATGCAGCAGAAACGGTCGCTCGGGAGTGGAAGAGATCTGACGAGAATAAGACTGATCAACATTTGCTGCAGTTGGAAGCAGAAAAGAAGATTTGTAAAGAGGTAAGAAAATGTCACAAGACTATCCATGCCATCTAAGATTTAATAGACCTAGGTATTAGTTAGCACCTAGGTATTAGTTAGACCTAGGTATTAGTATTACTTAGCAGAAGTGGCAAATGGTGTAAAAGAGTCTGATACCCCAGAGATGGTAAGCGCAATAGAGGGCGTCAACAAACAAGATGGGAAGACGACCTAAAACTTACAGCTGGAGTTGTCCAGCTGTAAGTTTTAATGAGTTTTTTTGTTTTAATCCTGGAGAAGGGTAGCACTGAATAGAACCCAGTGGAAAGTTTTACAGGAGGCCTATGCCAAGAGGCACACTGAACTGCGGGACTTTCTGTAATCTAATTTAAACTCTTAATATGAAGTAGGTACTTACCTACTAAAAACATGTAAACCCAAAGTTTGGATTAAATGGCTTTTTATCTATATTTTATTATCTTATCCTAAGCTTGGTCCTCACGATACAGGCTCGGCCTTTTTTATTTATTTTTACAATGGGAAAATGCATTTCCTATGCATGTTCATCAACTCGGGGAGAGCTGAGGGGGTATGTCGGGCTCTCCTTTGGCTAGACCCGACGGCATACCGACTAAAAACCTATCGATATTCCTTCCTTCAACTTAATGCTAGTGCATCATCAAACCGCTCACCATCTGACGAGTGGTTTAGAGATGCACTCTTCGACCAAAGTAAAATAAATGGACTGGCCTTACCGATACAAAACGTCCGTGAAAAATAAGACAATTCGGATTTAGGGTACGGTCAACAAATAAACTATCTATCTATCTATCCAGCCACTGCTGAGTAAAGGCCTCTTCTCTATAGCGCCACTCCTGGCGGTCTTGTAAATAAACTAGGTGAAATTAAATTATTGAACTTCTTAAAAACTGTATTTTTTTAATACTTAATACTTTAACAGATGCAATGTGTTTACTAAAGTTATTTCAGTAGGTTTATAGTACAAAAAATCGCCGAAAAAAATGCAATTATTGAATGAAACTTTTACAAAAATACATGGTTCCCTTCTGTTTTACGTAGTTACGTATCTATTTTTCAGCTCTCAAACATACAAATCAATATAAATCAATAGAAAAGCAAGTCCACCTAAGGTCTTCAGCTCAATCAATTTGTGAAAAATATATTTTTCATCACTCAATAAACTAAGAAAATATCATAAAAATCGTACGGAAACATAAATGTATAAAAATTCCAGTATTTAAGAAACTGCAGAGTGCAGTTTTAAGAATTTTGCACAATGAGTTTTTTTATACTACTTGGAATGACAGATCAAGAAGATGGCCCACCTGATGTTAAGTGGTACCCTCTGCCTATGGACAGTGCATTACCTCAGGTCACGTCCACCTAGGACGCGCCCTATGTGGCATTCCACTGCGCCCGCCACCCTGAAACATAAAGATGAAAAGTCCCATGTGGCCGTAATTTCATCGGCACCCTTACCCTTCAAACCGGAACACAGCAATGCGAGCACTACTGCTTTGCGGCAGAAACAGGTATGGTGGTACTACTTCCCCGGACGAACTCTTTTACAAAAAAGCTCTACTACTACTAACCGTTTTTTGGCGTATAGAATTCATTGTGTAGAAAATGATCAGAGCAAATACGGGAAAATGTATTCCACTTCCAAAAGTCGTCTGTTCTTGCTCGTCTTATGACTTCTATCCATTTTTGTTTACCTTAGATTTTTTTTGGAAAGCTATAAGGTTAATTAACATGCCATTACATATTATATGCAATTACCTAAAGCGACGTGCTTAGCAATGTTTTGACGTAAATAATGCAAATTACAATTCTAAATCAATACGATACCCCTTAGGCATCAGATTTCTTTGCAGTCTGTACCGGACCATCCGTCATGCGTGAAGTCTTGTCAAATATTTCGTCGCTGTAGTTGGAAAACTAAATAAGTAATAACAACAACAAAACCAACATCGCGAGAAAAACGCGATTTACTGTTTTATTGCGTCAAAAATGGCAATAGCTTTTTTATCGTAACTAATTTTTCAGTCCGTGTTTTGATATGTTATAGATTGGTACTGTATCTATTTTCGAATTTAATGATAATACATTTTAGTTCTTTTGATTAAGAGAAAAAAATAAAAAAACGACTATGTATTTTTCCCTCGCCAAAGTTTTGAATAATTGAAATGATCTATTATTTACTTATTTGAATATGACAATCCTATCCATGGGTATAGATTTATATAATATTAAAATACATTTTAAAATAAAACCAACTTATAATCATTTCTTTTTATCAAGACTGCATATTAGAAAACTACTGAAACACCTACATTATTTTAGCAGACTTATAAATTCAAAGTAAGTGACATAACAAACTTATCATACGACTAATGCTTATAAAATCAACAAAATGAAAAAAAATTGTGGAACACAATAATTCTAAGTATCAAAAAGAAAAAGGTATATCGAGTAAAATTAAAACTATCTACGAGTATAAACTTGTGTCTGTTAACTTTCATTCAGAGTGGGGAACATTGAGATAATGTCCTGGGGCGTAGTCCTCCTTGTCGCTCGTCCTCTAGTGCAAGACGTGTCCATCGACATGTATGGGCGGGCCATCATAACCATGCAATAAAGTCGATTTCGCAAAATGTGTTACTTATGTAGTTTTCCTACCACACGACGATTTATAAGTTTTTTATCAATTGATGAAAATTATATTACAAAACCTTTACTTACGAATGAAATGCGATGCCTGAAGCTTTATTTGTATTTCTTGTGTTGTTTGCACTTGCAGAAAAGCACAGGAAGGCATTGTATTACCAAGGTATCTAATTTTGGTATTTTTCAGCATAGCTGTCACTCGTTGCCGTGACAAAGACTGACTGAAGCGAAGTATACTAGCTAGGTCTGTTTAGAAGCTTCAAAACTATCGTTCCCTAAGGCCCGTCCATTCATTTTATTTACGTCGATGGATGCACTAACACTTGACAGGGTCACGGGGTCCCGATTGGATTCTACTGCGGCCCAGTGCGAACACATAACTTTAGATTAAGCAGGCAGCTTTAGCATTAACCGGTTTTTTTATAACTATTGTTAATAAATGTAATAGCTTAGTACCTTAGTTTACTTACTTTAGCTTAGTAGTTCTCTTGCTGTGTACCTACGTACGTTTACTAAGAAAATCGTGTACCTAATAATAGGATGATATATTTCATCCTAGGAACTTCCTACCTAGTTAGGCATCTAAGTCATATATTCCTACTAATAGTGCGCCCCGCGGTGTTACCCGCGTAAGTCTCGAAACCGTGCGAATATCGGGATAAAAGATACCCTATGTGTTATCCCTGGAATCCTGCTATCTCCATTCCAAATTTCATTCAAATCCGTCCAGCCTCAAATCCAGATTCAAGTCGTAACACCGCGGGGCGCTGCTAGTTTATAATATTAGTGTGATCTTCTAGCAAGCAGCTGAAGAGTACAAGAAGCACTTGAACAATAGACTCGTCGAGTTACAAGTGTCGAAACACGAGCGGAGCGAGAGGATGGAGAGAGTGAAAAGGAGAGCGTACAACGAGCTTCAAAGGAGGCTGGACAGCGCCAAGGGCGAGCTGGATAGACAGACCGAGTATCGGAATAGCCTTACGTGTCAGTTGAGGGATAATCAAAACATTATGGTAAACCTTCTTCTTGTTGACTTGTTGATAAGCTGACAGACCCGGACTTGTTGATAAGATTCGTTGGTATAAGATTTTTCCTGGCTGCTAGCTTAATATGGAATGTGTTATTACCTACTGGAAGAAAGCGTTAGCCGAGTCAGTCGTGGGAAGAAATGGCGGCGATGAGCTCACCACTTGTCATGTTTATATTCCACGATTTTGCAACTCTCTGTGAAAAGAGGCCCATTGAGGTTCTGCCTACCCCTTCGGGGAAAAGGGCTTGTGTTTATGTATGTATTTCTGACGTGTAACATCTTTCCTCTCGCTTTCCTGCAATCTGTGGGATTAATTTCGTGAAAAGAGACGGATGTGTGTACAGGAAGCAAGCATTTTTCCGAGAGGTTGGTAGCGCGCTTTTTTCTGAGAGGTTGGTACTATCAGCCATGTCGCTTATTACCAAGGAGGTGCGATGTCAGATGTTACGCATCGTATGTGACTCTTGTTACATGATGATGGTGGAATCTTGCAACTGAATTTTAAAGCAGTTATCCTCAACCGATTGAGATGAAATTTGGCATACCTGTCAAGTTCCGATCACAATACAATATGATGGTGACAGCGAGCTGATTTCTGATTATAGAGACGGAAGGTGGACAACGGAACTCCTCGATGGATAATAGTGATTGACCGTGTTTAGGCTCATTTTGATCAGCACACGGTTACGATCACTAATTTTATAAAAGCTTGTATTGAAAAATATATTTTTCACAAAAAACTTATTTCAGCCTGTAGGTAAGACACGAGCGATGTTCTAAGCCTAGTAAGTGCGTGATTTTTATTTCAGAAATCTGAGTTAATTAATACTGAAAAAAAGGATAGTACATTTACTAGAAAGCGAACGACGTTCAAAGAAGCTTTGGAGGATACGCTCAGCCAAAGAAATGTTACAAGAAGCAGGTGAGGTCTTTGGCATTACGTAACTATAATACTACTATAGTATTTTGTTATCTGTGCTAGGGAATACAACGTTTCGCTTGTGGCGCGAAATCCGAATACCTACTTATTATTGTTTTTGCTAATCACAGCTCATCGACACATCTTGAGATAGCGAAACCTGATTTTGCGAAAATTTGCAGAACTAACACACATATTTTGATTGAAAGTTCTCATAAATGTTATTAGTTTTGTAGTTTAGTTCTACGAAAATTATTGAATGATTTTTTGTTCACATTCGTATCTAAACTAATTATATTTATGAGATACTTTCAATCAAAATATGCGTGTGTTCTCCTAATTTTCGCAAAATCAGGTTTCGCTATCTCAAGATGTGTTGATGAGCTGTGCGATGAGTAAAAAATACACAATAAAATTTTAATATCGCGCCACATGCGTAACATAGTACTTACCTTAACTATATGTACAGTGAGTGAAATACTTGTTTTAATTTCAGTACAAATCCAGTTCACCCGTTTAGAAGATGTTTGAGTCTGAATCCAGAAGAAAGAGGCACAAAACTTCCTCTCATTTGAATTCCAGTGTTAATAATGTACTTTGGATAATTATTACAAAATAAAATAAATAGAAAAATATTTAGTTTTTGTATTTCGCGCCTATTCGCGCTCCTCACTCGCTAGTACATTTTTTTTTTTTTTTCGTTTGGAATTTAATGCAGTTGACCGCCTGGTGCCATGACTGCTTTACCGGGCTTTTGGTGAGCGCAGATGGCGCTCAACCTGTAAAGTTAGGTTGGGGCAACGAGCACAAGGGCACCACTTAGGTACGAACCTCGGCTTGGGCTGTTGCCAGGTTGGGAGGATCGAACAGAACGCCCCGGAACATGCTTGTACCGCTTTAGGCGAAGGTACAGAAGGTACTTAGAAGGTTCTTCGACCACGCCGGCGAGGTCGGTGTAAGGGTAAGAGTAGCTAGTACTCGCTAGTACGGACGGGCATGTAGTTTATATACATGCCCGTCCGTACTAGCGTAATTTTTCAGCTGCAACATTCGTGTCACCCAACGCCATCTATGGAGTAAATTTGGAAAGTAAGTTAACGTTCCTATTCACGGAATAAATTAGTGCCTACTACATCCACAGCCGATTGTAAACTGTAACAAACAAAATAGCATCTACAATTATTTTGAGTTTCTTAGACATTTTCTTAAAATTAATAAACAAAGGCGAATTACAATAACACATGGACTTAGTATACAAATACAAAGTCCATGCAATAACATAAAATTTAACGTTTGTTTTGTTTAATACCATCTAAAATCTTTTCAAATGAATGGAGACTGGAGTATTCGTAAAATGAAATGTTTAAAATATGTTTGACGATTTCACTTTTCTTCAAATCGTTCGTTTCCATTCAATTTTGAGAAGCAAGCTGTTTTTGAACTTATTTATGTTTTGAGTGGGTACTGGTAGTAGAATTTATCAGGAATAAACTTTTAGAACTCCAGTTTGAGGGTATTTTTGCAATGTGTTTACCAACTAGACTACCGTACCTCACCATTCACGTAAAACCGTACCCACGTTCCTTCGTAAAGTTTGTAAATCCAGTGTAATCGGTTTCTGATGTTGTGAATGTGACTAAATTTAGAAAAAACTGCTGAATCATGTTCGAGGGTGAAGATATTGCCTTCAACGGGCTAGAAGTATGCAACTACAGGCATTTGCAGGGAGTAGCGAAGAAATTGGGCTTGCCATCTAACGTAAAAGTAAGTAAACCCTATTCAAAATATTATTGCTTTTTACCATGTGCTGTTTCGCGAAAATATTTCCGGGAAACTTTTCCGGGGATTTGAAGATCTTGCTGGAATCTACTATCTAAAGTTTAGAGTTTTACATTCAAAACGATGACTAGACGTAGGTACCTATCTCAGGCTTATTGTCATTTTCATAATTATCATCACCTTGTAGAAGTCGGCTGCTGGATATAGGCCTCGTTAAAATGCCACGATGACCGATCTTGAGCTGTCTCCATCCACCGAATTCCTGGACCATCAAAAATTTTCGTTCAGGTTGAGAGGGGGACCTTCGTACACTGTCATCCTGTTCCTAGTCGGCACTTGAGAACCTTTATTCCCCAACGGTTGTTGGTTCTGCGAGCTATATGCCTGCCCATTGCCACTTCAACTTGCAAATTCTTCACAATCAGGGCCTGACTTCACTTGCCTCATCAAATATTTGAAACTATTTAATGGCATATAAATTTGATCTTTGACTTGGGTGGGAGAGAGAACAATGTTACTGACATAGTCGAAAATAGACAAAAGTTCCGAAAAAATAAATAGTTAAAAAAAAACTTGCAAATTCTAAAATCTATGTTGATATCTTGATCTTGATTCTTTTATGGATTTCCTCATTTTGAATACTATCTCGCAGTGAAACTCTGAGCATAGCTCTCTCCATAGACCGCTGCACAGTGCAGAAGCTGAAGCTAAAGACAGGGGCCACGGACAGTAGTCTGCGTCGCAGCTGTATTCAAGACGAGGAGACTGTGGAGCATGTGATACTACACTGCACAGCCCCAAATAAAGCCGGAGAAAAAAACCGGACTCCAGGAGTTTATCAAGTCTTGTCTCACATCATCTATAGCTCCCTCGGGGATACTGGAACAGTGGTGCCATCAGCCCAGAGTGCTTCTCCACTATTTTAAGGAGCTGGGCTGGCTGGGCTAGGATTTGGACAATGCACAATACACCCCAATCCAGAATATCGATACTCCCATTTAGAATTAGAATTAGTGCAGAGGTAAACAGTTTTGGAGAAATAAATGCCCCTGTCTTACCGTCTTCTGCAATTTTATAGGATCTGTGCTTTGGTCCTGAAGTGGATAGAATAGTGCTAATGAACAAACACTTCATAAATCACACTAATATTATAAATGCGAAAGTTTGTGTGTTAGTGTGTTTGTTACTTCTTCACGCTAAAACGGCTGGACGGATTTGGATGAAATTTGGAATGGAGATAACTGGTCTCCCGGAATAACACATAGGCACATTTTTATCCCGATATTCCCAAGGGATTGAGACTTACGCGGGTGAAACCGCGGGGCGCTGCTAGTAAATAAATAAATAAACAGTGGCGCGGCGGGCGATGGTTCGCCTGCGACGCAGGAGGTTGCGGGGTCCCGCCTAGCAACAAATATTTGTACGATCTGCAGATTAATTGTTCAGGGTGTTCTGGGTATTTTCTATGCATGATAAAAAATATCTATCTGTGTAATGTATTGTATATATCAGTTATCTAGTAATCATAACACAAGCTCTATTTAGCTTGGGGCTAGAAAATGTTGTGTGAGCTGTCCAGCATTATTTATTTATTTAACTATCATGTAGGTATCATCTGTCAACTTTATTTTACTTTAAACAGAAGGTCCACCTGATCGAGATGATCAGAGCCAAGAGGTACTGTACCGAGTCGGATCTGAAGGCGATTGTGGATCGCATCAAGATGGAACGGAAAGTGAACGCTCAGGCTAAAAGGAAAAAGCTGAAGAGGAAAACTACAAGGCTTCAGGTAATTTTGTAATCCCAGCAAAAACATTTTCAATGTAAAAATGATTACAAGTCTCGCTACCTACCACACAAAAAGTTCTGAGATCTACAATGCAGTACAAAGTCGGCAAGGCTTCAGGTAATTTTGTAATACCAATCAAAAACATTTTTAATGTGTAAAAATGATTACAAGTCTCGCTACCTACCACACAAAAAGTTCTGAGATCTACAATGCAGTGCGAAGTCGGAAAGGCTTCAAGTAATTTTGTAATCCCAGCAAAAACATTTTCAATGTAGAAACGATTACAAGTCTCGCTACCTACCACACAAAAACTTCTTAGATCTACAATGCAGTACGAAGTCGGAAAGGCTTCAAGTAATTTTGTAATACCAGCAAAAACATTTTCAATGTGTAAAAATGAATACTCGTTTCGCTACCTACCACACAAAAAATTCTGAGATCTACATATTGGAGTACAAAGTCTGCATTCTCAAAGAACATTTTTTTTTTGTTCCTCTTGGCTTTCTGTTTTAGTAACAATAATCCAAATTGCTGTCCTATTAATTGCCTTTTTAGGGTTCCGTAGCCAAATGGCAAAAAACGGAACCCTTATGGTTTCGTCATGTCTGTCTGTCTGTCTGTCCATCCGTATGTCACAGCCACTTTTTTCCGAAACTATAAGAACTATGCTGTTGGAACTTGGTAAGTAGATGTATTCTATGAACCGCATTAAGATTTTCACTCAAAAATTAAAAAATAAATTGCCGGTTCCCCATACATAGAACTGAAACTCATTTTTTTATCAAACCCATACGTTTGGGATAGGTCTTCAAAAATGATATTGGGGTTTGTAATAAAAAAAAAACTAAACTGTATAGTTTGCGCGAGAGGCACTTCCAAAGTGGTAAAATGTGTGTCCCCCAACCCTGTAACTTCTAAAATAAGAGAATGGTAAAACTAAAAAAATAATAATGATGTACATTACCATGTAAACTTCCACCGAAAATTGGTTGAACGAGATCTAGTAAGTAGTTTTTTTTAATACTTCAAATCGTAATTCGCAATTTAGCTTTCATTCAACCAAATCAAATATAAAAATAGTTAAAAACAATTCATTTCATAAACATAAACTTTTAATTATGTTTCTTGCTGCTACGGAACCCTTCATGGGCGAGTCCGACTCGCACTTGGCCGCTTTTTTGTGTTGTATGGTGAGAGGAGAGAGATGCGTCCAGTGAGTCATTTCTCAATCTTTGTGAATCTTTCCAATAGACTTTGAATACTGTGTCTTTTCAGTCTTTAAAGTGTAAGGCTACCCGTTCCTTGTAACTGAGCGGCTATCTATCTATCTAGTCTTAGTTGATAGTTTTTGCTGTAGGATTATATTTCTTGTTTTACTGTTTTCAGTTTGATATCCATGTGAATATACTTGTTACTTATATGAAGTCGGCATTCCCAAAGAACCTTCCATATTTAATAATCTTGAATCAGTTGAAACATGTCAACTTTTATTACCTGGCTATCATGCAGCTTCGCTGTTATGAGAGGATTATAGTTTTTTTATGTAAAATGCATGCTGCTCTTATAGCCAAGGAATAAAGTTGATAATGGTTTAATTCATTCAAGATTATTAAATATAGAAGGCTCTTTGAGAATGCCCGACTTGGTAGGTACTATACTACATATTAAGATCTCAGAACTTTTTGTGCGGTAGGTAGTATCGAGTTTCATCATTTCAACATTTTTTTTTAGTGAGATCTCATTTATTTTTTTATGTGTATAATAAAATAATAATTGAAATAATTGTATAATTGAAAGTTTTGGTTAAGGCGCGATAGGTTCTCAAATGTCTCTAGAATTTTAAAGTTTTTGATAAGAATTTTCATAGTTTTCTATGAAGAAAAAAATATATGATATTCTTGAGCTTATTATCTAGTGAAATCAATAATTCAATACAATATTTGAATTACTTCACACGATAAAAAAAAATAACAAAGATACCTCCTTTTTATATTTTAATGCTATTTTTCACTCACTTCTCTCACGTTTTAATTTTTGAAACATTTGGTTACATGTTACAGGCAAATTAGGTGATTTTTAGCAAAAGTGTGGAAGTAATTAGATGTAGTCACAAAACCTTTTCTAATTGTTTTGTTTGGCTTGAAAATCACCTCTAATATAACTTTCAGCTAATTCACCCCCCCGGAACAGGGTGAAATAGGGTGAAAACCTTATAATACCTGTAACTTAATGGGGAAAATAGATGTAGTCGGTGCAATTTTGCATACACTTAAGACCGTTATGATCTACATTTGCACCAAGTATTTTTTTAATCCGACTTACGGAACATACGAAAAAAAAACATTTCTAAAAAAATCTTTTTTTGAGTATTGCGGCTCAGGGGAAATTGAAGTAGTCTGTGCAAATTGACAGAATTACCAGAAAAATGGGCCAAATAAATTACCAGGTTTGCACCTGGGTAACTCACACGGAAGTCACTTTTTCCATATTTTATTGTCGCTCTTCTTCGGGGAAATTTCAGGCAATTCTGGAATTTCACTTAAACTTATTCATTTGATTAGTACTACATTCGCCGGCCATTTAATACTGGAATTTATATACGGAACATGCATTTTTTAAGTATTATATATGTAAGTTCAGTGCGGTGCTAAGTAACTAATATATATACTGTGGCGCTGCACTGCTTACACTGGGCCCCGACCGCGGGGTGCATCCGTATTTATCCCAGAAAATCATGCAACGAGCTGAAAGTAATAATAATTATTCCGGATTCATACCATTAATATTCATTTCATTTTAGAGTCCGTATTTATCCCACCCAGAAATACCTACATCTAAAACGAGTGAAAGTAACGTCAGCAAAAAAATATGTTATTATGGAACATCTATTTATTTCATAAAATTGTCGGTATAAAATAATCAACAAAGTAATAATATATACAGTGTGTCCCAAAAAGTAGTGTCAAGCCGAAGTCCAAAGAAAGGTTACCCCCAGAGGTACCCGAATCACCCCTATGTATGTTCTGCGATTTTTAGTAGTTTTCGAGTTATGTGTTTTTAAGACAATCGGAGCTCTTACACTTTTTTGCCCATTGTGACTCGATTCGTTGGCCTGTTTTTTTTGTTGTAAATAAGCTAAATACTAGGGCTACCTTGTCTAATATCATTTAAATCAACAGCATCTACTATTGCATTAAAATAAAAATAAAAATATGAAGATATTTTTTTTTTGTTTAATCTCTTAATTCAATGAACGTTTAAAAAAAGTAACATAATCTTTTTCATCCAAACCTATCTTAGAAACATGGCTGATAAATGTCAGCCATGTCAGTCATGTAACTTTGTTCCAGATTCTTGCACAGGATCATAAAAAATGCTCAATTTAATAAAAGTAAGTTCAAAAACTAGTTTTTGAAAATGTTCTGCAAGTCGGGATTAAAAAGAAATCTGGCAGTCTGAAGATTGTATTACACATAAGCAATAGTAAAATAACCCATCTTTGTTGTTCGAGAACATTATTTTCTTCCTACGAGGCAGAAACCTGCGACAGATTGTGGGCCCATTCCAACTGCCAGATCGTCTAAATGGCGAGTCATACTTGAACTTTTTAAGAGAAGATTTAAATGGATAATCCACAGACACCATTTTACTAACACGCCGAAACATGATTTTTCAAAATGACGGCGCACCATGTCGCTTTGCATCAGTAGTTACACAACATCTTAATGACAGGTTGTTTTTTATATACTACTTAGAATGACTGAACAAGCAGATGGTCCACCTGATGATAAGCGGTACTCTCTTCCTATGAACAGTGCATTATCACATAGGTCACACCCTCCTAGGACGCGCCCTATGTGACATAGCACTGCTCTGCCACCCTGAGACATAAAGATGAAAAGTCTCATGTGACTGTAATTTCACCGGCACCCATACCCTTTAAACCGGAACACAGCAATGCGAGCACTTCTGCTTTGCGGCAGAAATAGGTATGGTGGTAGTTCTTCCCCGGACGAAGTATTTCACAAAAAAGCTCTACTAAATGTGATACTTGGTGATAAATGGATTGGCCGAGGCGGGCCTATCGCATGGATCCCCACGATCTCTCGACTTAAACCCCATTGACTTTTTTATTTGGGGATATTATAAAGAGATTGTTTACTCTCGAGAGTGCCGAAATGTGCAAGAATTGCGAAGAAGGTTGACCCAGGCGGAAGCAACAATCAAAAGCAACAGAATCGCTTTTCTACGCTTTAAAGATAATTTTTTTAGACGATGCTTATTATGTATTGAGCAAGAAGGTCGCCATTTCGAAAATTTATTGTGATGATTCACTGAATACATGCAATGCTGAAAGTTATTATTTAGTTTTATTTACGATTTCACTTAATCTTAAAAACTAGAATTTCGCATTCAACTGTTTAAATTGAATATAATGAATGATCCGGTATAAGATTTTCAATCAAATTTACATGATAAATAGCTGACATAATGACCAAGTTTTTAAGAGACTTTATTTCTAAAATGTCCTTAGAATGTAAGGGACTAAACAGATTTTTTAATTTTTCAATATTTTTAATTTTATTTCAATGCAAAGGTTCGTGCTGTGGATGCAAATGCATTTTTTTTTGTTACTGTTTCGATTACTTTAAAAATCGATATCTGAGGTTTACTGTCATCACAGAACAAAAATAAGTATACAACATTTAAAAAGAAAGTGGAAGCCATTTAAAAAAAAAACGGAAAATCGCGGACTAGTGTAGAAATCGTTTCAGAGAATCAGCATTTTACAATTATTTATAACACAAGCTTTTAGATAACATCAATATCCTATACAACGAGCAAAGATTCGTATATTATTATAAATATTTTGAATGGCACAAGAGACAATTGAGATTACTAAATACAGAAATTTCAATAGAGAAGATGGTTTTCAATTATCTGGAGTATGGAAGCCTGCGGTGAGAATGTGTAAGAATCACAAAAGTGTGGTACCTGCTACGCGACCGGATACCGATAGTGTTGTGTGTCGAGTTGGGGTGAAGTATGACAATGAAACCGATGATAGTGGTATCGTTCATAATAAAAGAGTGAGAAAGAGGGTAGATCGATATATCTGCCAATAACATCTACTCGCAAAGACATTAGTTAGTTCTCCCGTGATCAGATACGATTAGAATACGATTTCAAAATATTTTTTATTGCACTCAATCCAACCTCATACCGAATTTGTGCAATTTATAAATAAAATGTGCAATTACTAAATAAATAACGAAATTCCGATATTAATACTGAAATTCCAATATTGATATTTAATATCGGAAATCAGTATAGGAATTGAAAACCTTCCGATATTACATGCCCTAAACGTGACAAACAAGCAGATGGCCCGCCTGATGTAAAGCAGTCACCGCCACCTATGGACAACACCCACGGTATTGCAAACGCGCTGCCTACCATTAAGAGCCCTATTGATATTTCTCTTGAATTTACCCATATTGTATAATTTATAAATATTTGTACTATCTGCTGATATTTGTTCAGGATGTTATTTATGTTATGTTATATGTTTTCGTTGGGTATTTTCTATGTATAATAAAAAATATCTATCTATGTAATGTATTTTACTAAAAGTATATCAGTTATCTAGAACCTATAACACAAGCTCTGCTTAGCTTGGGGCTAGATAATGTTGTGTGAACTGTCCAGCATTATTTATTTATTAAATATTTATTTATGATGGTGACAGCGAGCTGATCTGATGATGGAGACGGAAGGTGGACGACGGAACTCCTCGATGGATGATAGTAGATTACTGGAAAAACTCTAGAGGTTATTTATTTTTACTTCTTTGCTTATATCCCAAAAGTTACACAGTCTAAAATAAAAATAAAACAGTTTTTGAAACGTCTATGATTGTTTCACTTTTTTACCCTTTCTTTGGCCCCAATATCTTGTACAACCCCCGAACCAATTTAGCTCATAACCTTACTCAAATTTTAGTTCTAATACTATATACCCATCTACCAAATTGTATAAAGAATATATCAACAGTTCGCAAGTTATCTTCCGACAAACATACATACATACGACCGCCAATTATTCATAATTTGCATCCAACAAAAATATATGAAAATGATAGTAAAGATCTTGCATTTTTCTGTCTGACCGTACTAATATCCATTGTTAAAGGCCGTGGCGTGGTATGAATCCGGACTACATTTTGCGATTAATACGGACAAATATACAATTTTATTATTCGTGGGATGAATACGGCCTACATTTTGGTATGAATCTGCACCCCACCCACGCCGTTGATTTTTTATTGAGATTTATTATTAAGAAGTACTTCCGGTACGAAATTTGTGTTTTTTTTTACGTGCGAATGTGGTAAACTGGTAGTATATACCATAGTAAAATTTGCACGACTACATAAATTTCCCCCGAAGTACAATTTACAAAAAAAGAAAAAAAACTATGTTCCGTAATTCAATGAGGTGTGCAAAACTAATATAGTGTTTATAATACTTATAGAAACCTTGTGTAAGTTTGCACCGAGTACATAAATTTCCCCCGAGCCGCAAACTAAAAAAAACAAATTCACAGTGTTTCCCACTATGCACGTAGTTTTAATTAAAATCAATAACGCAATAAGACTGTCTCTTTAGGTAATTGAACTTGCACTTAACATTTTTTTGTTTATTCAAAAGTTAAATTTTTTCAAAGTTTGTACCTAATATTTAAAAGCCTTCCGTATGCGCTAGAAACGGTGCAAACTTGGGATAAGCTTCTATTCGTGTCATCTATCGATTCCATAAGAATCCACGACTACTCGACTTAGGGCCACACTTTTTCCTAATTTGCCTGTACTATTAGTTATTATTTGAGTTAGTGAATTCATCAACAAAATTAAACAAAACTCTGAACGACATTTTTATATAATTTTTTTATACTTAAAAACACGGTATCAGAGCGTGCGCTCGCCTTCTTCGCCTCATACAAAAATGTTCGTTGAACCTATAGCGCCTTAAGCTTTAAACTGACTTTGCTAATCTAAAAAACTTTAGTACTAGACATCCGGAGGGTATTTTATTTTATTTTATTTTATTTTATTTTACAGTTTTAGGAAAACTTACAGCTAGTACTAGAGTTGATTAAAAAACTAATTGGTAACTTAAGGCTAATTATAAGTTTCCACAAAAAAAGTATGAAGACTCCCCCCTTGTAGGGGCAGACCCCTCGCCTCTATGAAGGTGTGAAGATGGAGGAATTTTACATTGTGTTCAAAGTATGGAAATAATTGGACAATTTGGACAATTTGGTTCTCCATAAAAGGGTTATTTTCCTACACAGGGTACAGAGGTATCTTCAACCAGCAACAGTCGTTCTCCTCCCATATCGCAGACACCAAAGCAACTCTCCGATGTAGTATTCCAATACAGCCCCGACGGTACCATCAGGAAGTATCATCCGGGGCCCAGAACACTCCGCACGGACACTTCTATCCTGCAGCCTTTGAATAGGCCTACTGATAGCGACAGGGTTCTACGCAGCTTTAACTCTGTGAAGAGGCCAAATTACAGGTGAAATTATTGCTGATTATAAATAACTTAATTTTTACCCGGAAGAGTAGCATAGTCGCAGCAATATACTAGCTATACCTATTTCTGCCGCAAAGCAGTAGTGCTCGCATTCCTGTGTTCCGGTTTGAAGGGTAGGTATGGGTGCCGGTGAAATTATAGGAACACGAGACTTTTCATCCTCAGGGTGGCGGGCGCAGTGCAATGCCACATAGGGTGCGTACCGTACTTCAAAAAGGATATTAACCTTCTCAAAAGAGTGCAACAAAGTGCTACGAAAATGGTGCCTAGTCTTAAAGCATGAACTTAAACATAAACATTTATGAGGAACGACTTCACGAACTTGGATTCACTACCCTACAGCAACGTAGAGAGTGTGGAGACCTAATAGAGACCTACAAGATCCTAAACAACCACTACAGTGTACCAGATTTGTCACAGGCACTATATACCATGAACAATAACATAGGGCTCAGAGGACACTCGCTGAAGCTGCAACGCGGGCCAAAGTCAAAGTCAAAGTCAAAGTCAAAGTCAAAGTATTTTTATTACTTGAAATACATGTTATAAAAGATGTCAAATATTATTATAAGTATCAATGTATTCCTACCTGAGGCATGCAATATTTTTATTAACAATACAATCATTAAAAAAAAAAAACAAGAATTAATTAATTATTAAAATGTCAAAATCCAAATAAATAGCTAAATAATTAATATTAACAATTTATAGTTATGTATATAAACTAATTCAAATTGTAATAACTTTGTCGCTCATAAATTCCTCTATAGTGTAATAACATTTATTTGTCAGTAGAGTTTTTAACTTTCGCCGAAACAACGAACAGGGTAGTTGTCTCAGTGACTCAGGTAAATTATTGAATATAAAAGGAGCCATACAGAAGATACTTTTGCGCATCATGGCGGTCTTGGAGTTACGTAAGCATACTTTACTTTTATCTCGTCTGTTCCGATCGTCAACATCAGATAGCCGGAGAAATATATCAGGATTATCCCTGACAAACATAGCAGTTTCAAAAATATACAGCGAGGGAATGGTCAAAATGTTATATTTATAGAAGAAAGGTTTACATGAATCAATCATTTTAAGGTGGAACATGGCTCTAATACATCGTTTCTGATGTTTAAAAATTTTTATAACATCCGTAGAGTTTCCCCAAAATATTATACCATATCTAATATTAGAAGCAATGAGACCATGGTATGCAATAATTAGAGTCTCTACGTCAACTATTGGTGAAATTTTATGTAAAATATATACTAAACTACTGATTTTCTTGCATAGATTTTCTATATGTGATTTCCAATTAAGTTTCTTGTCAATATTCAAACCTAAAAATTTCGTATTTTCCACTTCTTCAATTGTATTATTATTATATTTTATGTCAAGTTTATTTGAAGCAGCAGTTTCGCGTTGTCTAAAATGAATTATTTTAGTTTTATTTAAATTGATTTTTAAATTATTATTATCTAACCATTGTATAATGGATGTCAATGTTATGTTTATGTCATTTTTGTACGTGTTAATATCCTTACATGTTATAGTTACAGTACTGTCATCCGCAAATAAAGACATAGGTTGTATAGTGGCTTTCGGTAAGTCATTTATATATACTATAAAAAGCAATGGACCTAATACACTCCCTTGGGGAACACCATATTTCATAGTACGCTCATCAGAGACATGGTATTCTTCAATTTTGGTTTTAAGATTAATATTTGTTATTTTAGTCAATTGTTTTCTGTTCTCTAGATATGATTTGATTAGTTGTAGAGCATTTCCTCTGACACCATAGACTTCAAGTTTTTGTAATAAAATGTCATGTTGAACATAATCAAAGGCTTGTGTCATGTCACAGAAGATTGAACATACTGGCGTTTTTTTATCGACGTTGCTTGTAACACGGTACAGAAAGTCGTTTAAAGCCATATTTATTGTTTTTCTTTCTCTGAATCCTTTCTGTTCATTACATAAAATATTATTAGATTCAAAATAATTATTAATTGATTTATATAAGTACTTTTCAAATATTTTAGAAATAACTGGTATAAGCGAAATAGGCCTATAATTTTCCATGCATTCCTTGCTTTGTTTTTTATGTAAAGGTTTAATAATGGAGATCTTTAATGCATCTGGAAAAACACCTGAACATACACTTAAATTAATAATATGACTAATCGGTACACATATGCTTCTAGCTACGAGTTTAAGTATTTTCGTAGATATATCATCGTATCCCACACTGTTCGTATTATTAAGGGAGCTTATTATTGTTAGGACATCAGTCGGAACGCAAGGTTTTAAGTATAGAGAATCTCTTTGACTGATTAATAATGAGGTAATGCTTTTGCCTGAATTCTCGATTGGTAATATTTTGTCAACAAAAAAGTCATTGAACGCATTAGCTATGTCAATAGGATTTGTAATAATTTGTTTTTTAAAATTAATTTTATTAATTGTGTCTGTGGGTAATTTCCGCTTTGCACTATTTATTATACCCCAAGTAGTCTTTGACTTGTTTTTAGAAGATCTTATTTTAAAATTATTCTGAGATTTTTGAGTGAGATTTACAATTTTTTTTAGAATTTTTGTATATTTTTGGTATTCTTCTTTACTATTTTCAGAAGGTTTTTTTCTGTGTTGCCATAGAAGTTTTCTTTTTTTTTTGCAACACAATTTAATACCACGTGATACCCATCGTACGGGTTTTGTAGTCTTAATAGTGATTAATTTATACGGAAAACAGAGGTCGTAAAATAATTTAAAACTGTCAATAAACAAATTGTATGCAAAGTTAGGGTCATTTTCACTGTATATTTCAGAAAAAGATATGCTTGCAAGAATATTTGTAAACTTCTCTACATTTTCAGCGGAGTAATCTCGCCTCCTAACACGCCAGTATTTCAGAAATGCTAGATTTTTTATTGGGCACTTGATAAGCTGGGCAGTGTGATCTGACAGTGCAAATTCTATAACCTCAGTTGTGCATGATCTTTTAAAGTTGTGCGCAAAATTGTCTATGCAAGTTTGACTCTTAAGTCGGGTTGGTTGTTTTAGAGCTAACTTAAGATTAAAATTCAACAGTAAGCATTCAAAGTCTAGTGTTACATTATTCCTTTTTAAGACATCAATGTTGAAGTCACCAGCTATTAATACATTATCGTAACATTTTTTTGATAGTTCATGTAAAGCATTTTGGAACTTAGTCATAAAAACTTCTAAATTGCTTCTCTTGGGCACTCTATACACACATAAAATAGCGATATTATAACTAGTTAATTCTACTGCACAGCACTCGAATTTACCGGTCACTGATAAGTCTGATATATTTTTCAAGTCTCTACATTTATGTTCGTTACGTACCAAAATGCACGCTCCTCCTCTTTTCCTCTCGTCCCGACAGAAAGACGAGGCGAGTGTATAGTTAGGAATTACGAGATACTGCTCATATCCACGCAAAATAAAGTGTTCAGTGATACATATGACGTCAACTTTATTATTATTTTCTGATAATTCGTCTAAACAGATGGTAAGCAGATCCGCCTTATTTAAGAGTCCTCCGATGTTCTGATGGAGAATAAGTAACTGACTATTAGACAAGAAAAAACTGATTGTTTAATTCACCATCTTCGTATCCCTTAGTTGACAGCTCTACTTTGTAAGAGTCCCTGTATGCTATGTATTTCTTGATATTTTCAATGCAGTACACAAGGTCTTGGAAAATAGTACGAAGTCCAGATTTGTTTATTTTTCCAGATGGTTTATGAAACATACTGTAGTCGTAAATTAGATTTTTATTTGTGTCAATCAAAAAAGCATGTTTGTATGTTTGTACGTCTTGATAAAGAAGGTTGTTAAAATGTCTTATTCTTTGATTAATAATATCTTTTTTAAATCCGTACTGATATGTCGGTGTACATATTATGACATTCGTTTGTGTAATTTCCTGCAACCTTTCTCTAATGTAGTTTATTAATTCCAGATTGTTATTCGATTCCTGAAAGTCTTGGTCACCAATTAGTATAATGCAATAATCATCCGTTGTAAAATTAGTTAACTTAGCTTGTAGTCCTTTCAGTAGCTGCTGAGTGCATCCATTTGGAGTCAGATAATGACAAACCTGGAAGCTACTCCTCGTCATATCCTGTGCAATTGATAGCACCTTGTTGTGTTTGTTGTTACTAATCACACATAGTTTTGGTTTGTAAGCTGCCGATTGATGATGCTCTGTGGTATCGTGGTAATTTTTAGCTATATTCGTTATTTGATAAGTGGCCCTGTGTTCTTCCTCCTCGCTCCTGATTCTTTGCGGCCACAATATATTCGTTTGTGTTTCATTATCAATTTTATCAGGTTTTTTTTCGTGTAATTCTGTATATGTTTGCGTTTCTTTATTTAATATATCAATTGTCTTGTTTTCAACTTCCTTAATTTTTGTAGTATGTGTTTGTTTAGGCACGCTATAATTAGGTTTTAGTGTTGCATTTTTTCTAGGTGTAGATAAAGTTGGAGAGATAAACTTGGAAGGACTGCTCCCAATTTTTTTGTATAATGCATTCTTTTTCATCAATTCTTGATTATTTCTTTTCAAGTCTCTATTTACAAGTGATAGTTGTTCTATTTCTCCATGAGCACTGTTAAGTTGTATTTGAAGTTGTTCAATTTTTTGGATAAGATTTTTTACTTGTTCATTATTTTCAACGGATATGTCCGGAAGGCTACTAGTAGTGACATCTAGTGTGTCGATGCTCATGTCTGATTCGCTTTTATTAATAGTTAATTGCGTGACAGCACGCCTGAAGGTGATGTTATCTTGATGTTCCATGGTAGCTGCTGATTACACCTGGTTCCTTCTCTACTCGCTAGGTGGCGTTGATGTTATTAATTCTTCGAAAATAATTATACAAAAATTATTTTTGTTTCTTTTGGATCCGATCTCGGTACCGGCTGTACGCAACGACCACCGGCCGGCATAATACTGCACAGCACAACCGCTGCACCAGATTGTCGTTAACTCCAATGTCGAAATTATAAATGGCTTCGTAATTGTTGTAGTGATTTACTTGAAAGAGTGGTTTACTTGTTTGTGCAAGAGTTCGACTGTGTTCTTTATGACTCACAATTTTTTCACAGCACCGTCTTTTGTGTTTTCTGAACAAATGATGTTAAATTGTTTCTTTATTCGTTTCGTTTAAAAAAACATTCAGTAGTGTCACGGGGTAATTCAGTTAAATTCACTCAAATCATTGTATTTTTAGCACTATGATTGATGGTTTATTCACTGGTAAAGTTCACAACAGTTTAACATCTCTTCACTTTTCTCGTTATATTTACGCCGCTTTCATAAGATAACACTGTCACATAAACTTTAACATGTTATTGACATTTTCATGTAAAAATAGTCAAGAAATCTTCACAATTAGTATTTTATTAAATATATTTAGTACGGAGCCGATGTTTATTTGATCGCAGCGCCATCTGTTCCAAGTTCCAGCAATCCTTCCAGCAATGCACATATTGCCCACTCGCGTCGTGCGCACTTGGAACCGGCTACCAGACTCGGTGATCAGTGCCCTCTCAATTAATTCTTTCAAAAATAGACTTGACAAACATTTAAAGTGCACTGACTAAGACTAAGATATACACGCTCCGAGAGCTGCCTGTGTATTATAAATAAATAAATAAATATAGATGTGACCAGTGGTGAGCTCATCGCCGCCATTTCTTTCCCACAACCAACTATGCTAACACTTTCTTCCAGGCTAGCACAAATATGATGACACCGAAAATTGAAACTAACATCCGGGTTAGTACTAAGCTAACCGCCGTGCAATAGTTTTTTTAGGGTACCGTATCCAAATGGTGTCACACGGGACCTACCCAGTTGAATTTCTCACAGATCCTATGTTATTTGGGCATGAACCCTACGCAAATAATAAAAGTGCAAGAAACTAGTAGTAGTAGAGCTTTTTTGTGAAAGAGTTCGTCCGGGGAAGTACTACCACCATACCTGTTTCTGCCGCAAAGCAGTAGTGCTCGCATTGCTGTGTTCCGGTTTGAAGGGTAAGGGTGCCGGTGAAATTACAGGCACATGAGACTTTTCATCTTTATGTCTCAGGGTGGCGGGCGCAGTGCAATGCCACATAGGTTGTGTCCTAGGTGGACGTGATCTATGAGGTAATGCACTGTTCATAGGCAGAGGTTACCGCTTAACATCAGGTGGGCCTCTTGCTTGATCCGTCATCCAAGTAGTATAAAAAAAAAAAAAAAAAAACTAAATCTCATGGGGGGTTTTCGGTACAAAGGGTTAAGTAGTAGTAAAGCTTTTTTGTGGAAGAGTTCGTCCGGGGAAGTACTACCTCCATAACTATTTCTGCCGCAAAGCAGTAGTGCTCGCATTGCTGTGTTCCGGTTTGAAGGGTATGGGTGCCGGTGAAATTATAGGCACATGAGACTTTTCATCTTAATGTGAAAGCAATAAATGTATTGAGTATTGAATATTGATGAGCTACTTCTTTGTATTATGTAATACTAGCGACTCGCCCCGGGTTCGCACGGGTAGCCCCCGGTGAAAATATTTTTATATTTTCACCGGGGTGAAAAGTAATAAAATATCACCACCCCCGATATTTTATTACTTATTCTGCTATTCGGAGCGGAGAAGAATCCACCAAAAAAGAGATAACTAACATCGGTCCAGCCGATCTTTAGTTATAAGTGGTGAAACTAACACGACTTTGTTTTATATATATCGATCTATGGCAGTTTCTCTTTAAAATTACAGGATTATAGAGGAAAGCAACTGTGTGGTGAGTGTCGTAAAGGCTCAGAATACCTTGCAAGAAAGAGTGCAAGAGATTAGGCAGGAAAGAGCGCTGGAGATCATTCAAGAGAGAGTGCAGGAGCGTAGACCGGAAAGAACCTATCAGAACGTGAAAGTGACCGTACAGAAAAATCGACCCATGGTAAATGCAAGCGTTTTTATGAACAGGGATAGACATTTGGTCCCCGTATCAAGTAGCTTTGTAAGTATAAAACGCTATACTTTTTTTACAAGCTTTTATTGACGACCTCTGTGGCGCGACGGGCGTTGGTTCGCCTGCGACGCAGGATGTTGCGGGTTGGATGAACTTGTCCAGCATTATTTATTTATTTATTTAACTTGCAATGTAGATATGTATGTTTGTCCGGGTGGAATCTTGCAAATGTGTGTCCGAGTGGAATCTTGCAACTGAATTTTAAAGCAGTTATCCTCAACCGATTGAACTGATTTTGGCATACCTACCTGTCAAGTTCCGATTACAATACAACATGATGGTGACTGCGAGCTGATCTGATGATGGAGACGGAAGGTGGACAACGGAACTCCTAGATGGATAATAGTGGACTTGCCGTGTTTAGGCTCATTTTGATCAGCACACGGTTACGATCACTAATTTTAAAAAAACTTTTTTTGAAAAATATAATTTTCACAAAAAACTTATTGTTTTACAACTTGAATGACGGAACAAGCAGATGACCCACCTGAGCGGTAACCTCTGCCTTTAACAACGCATTACCTCATAGGTCACGTCCACGTCCACCTGGGGCGCACCCTATGTAGCATTGCACTGCGCCCGCCACCATGAGACATAAAGATGAAAAGTCTAATGTGCCTGTAATTTCACCGGCACCCACACCCTTCAAAGCGGAACACAGCAATGCTAGCACTACCGCTTTTCACAAAAAACTCCTTCACAAAAAAGCGCAACCTGCTACTACTAAAACTATATATGGAATGGCATGTATGTACCTATTATGTATGTATGTATTATAGTATGGAAACAATAGTGTACAAACTCGAAAGAAATGGCCAACTGTAACAGGCCGCGTAGGCCGGCAGGGGAGAGTGGCCCCTTTGTAACAATTTTGTGTTTTTTTTTGGAGCAAACAGATTTAACATGTTGCGGAGGTCCGTACATTCCTGGGCATGATCCTTTCTAAGTTCAAAGTCAAATTAATGTGTCCGTGACGTTTGTAGTTAGAGTTTTACGATATCCATGGGAGGAGACGGAGGGTTCTATTCTTAGGCCAGACACGCCACGGCCGATTGTATGATGTATGGCCCCCAGAAATCCACTTTAAAGAAGACCTTGGGTAAAAATTAAAACCAGTTGTTTTAACCAACCAACATCACGTCAGTTTTTTTTATTATTTTCTAGAACACCAGTCCGAAGCCAGCAAAACGGCAACACACGCTGAGCGGTATCTACCCGCTACAACCGACGGAGGCTCCTATCTACGAGTATCTGCCCACTGTAGGCTTCAGAAGAACCGACGGCAGAGTGGCGAAGATCAACGCGATCATAAAAAAACAGCAGTCTAACGCTCTCGTCCCAAAAAAACAAACTCTACTACTGAAAAACCACGTACAAAAACCGAGGTCAATAATAGTGTCCATTGAGAAAAAGGTAGAGCGTCTGTCAGTTGATAACAACACAAATAAAAGAGCTAAAGAACACCAGAGCCTTTACCAGTTTGACTCGGAGATTGATCAAGAGGTATACAGTGCTATTCAATCAACAATCAAACCACGAGCTACAGAACCCTCAATAAACTACCCGGACATTCAAATATTCAGCCACCGAGCACCCGAACCCATATACTCAATCTCTCGAACAAGAGACACAAATATTCCTAGAAATGTTTACAAAAACAAACAACTCGATAAGACTTTACAGAATAAATCATTGAACTACCCTATTGATGAAGAACACCTTGATAGCTCATACAACGATTGGAACGTATACGATAACGGCCAATCACTTAGGACTGATCAGAAAATAGAGAGTCAGGATTACATAACTGAACCGATACCTACAAACTACAATGTAAGAACTACAGAACCGGTATTAAGAGATTACCAGACTGATTACCAGAGATTCAGCCAAGACAGTACCAATAACAATGAACGGACTCAGTACCCGAATATGCAAGCACAGTCTGATGTATTGCCCAATGAAGACTATCAGAATATGGATGCTAACTCCGATGTAACAGTGTACTATCATAAGAAAATGAGGATCCAGAAGAGGAGAGACTCTGAACTGTTGCCGAGGATAAATGAAGCGTTCAGTAAGTTCAGCGATGTGCAGTTCAGCAGTGTGACCCAGCCGCTGTACGTGCAAGTCAGTGAGGAGTCTGAGAGAGGTAACTTCACCATAACATAACACCCAACAGTCATACATTTATGGTATTACTGGTACTCAAACCTACCTAGATAGTAAAGCGAGACGTATGACGGCAAGGCGTCGTACAGTGGCAGTTCTGCTTATGTTCCATGTAGATAAAAAACCGGCCAAGTGCTAGTCGGACTCGCGCACGAAGGGTTCCGTACCATTATCTATAAAAACGGCAAAAAAAACACGTTTGTTGTATGGGAGCCCCCTTAAATATTTATTTTATTCTGTTTTTTAGTATTTGTTGTTATAGCGGCAACAGAAATACATCATCTGTAAAAAAATTACGGTCTAACTATCATGGTTCATGAGATACAGCCTGGTGACAGACGGACAGCCAGGGCGATCAGGAGTATTAGTAATAGGGTCACATTTTACCCTTTGGGTATGGAACCCTAAAAAAGGCATTTATTCCTTACTCTATTGTTAGTTACAAAAGTTATAGAAAGAAAGTAAATGTTTATTACAGCATTATAAAAGTCGGATTACATATAAAACTAAAAACATTTATCAATAAAAGTTACAAAAGGAACCGGACAATGCTTATGCAGCCTGCTTATTCTAAATTTAAGTATTATCAATGGCCCTCACACTAGGCTGAGCCTGTATCGTGAGGGCCAAAATTCAGCTTAAACGTATAGGTACAATATTTGTACGTATAGGTACAATATTTGTGCGATCGATATTTGTTTGTTAATAAACAATATCTATGTATGTAATATATTGTATTAAGTATATCAGTTATCTAGTACCCATAACACAAGTTCTGCTTAGCTTGGGGCTAGATAATGTTGTGTGAACTGTCCAGCAATATTTATTTAATATCCTAGCTAATATTATAAATGTGAAAGTGAGTTTGTTTGTTTGTTATGCTTTCACACACTATTCAACCGATCATCATGAAATGAAGTACTCATGTTTTAAAAAAAAAAAAGTATATTCATGAACATAGCATACTTTCTCAGGAAAGGAAAATCAACGCGAGCGAAGCTGCGGGCTAGTTAAAAGATAAAGGGTAGTGTAAGAGGAAAGGTCGAGGGCTCAGCCTCGCCTTAGAATGCTACGTCGTCACAACAGCCATGATACTCGGAAGCTATCCGAAGTACCTGCGGGCAAAATATAAACACTCTGACAGTTTCAATCCCAATCCAATCCCAAAACCAATCCAGTTTTCACAAAATTTAGCACTCTTGATCAAAATCGAGATTACAATTTAAATCGTGTACGCGACCGACTTCGCGTGATGACTCTTGAGAGAACAACACAACGTAGTTGTGGCTACACACAACGCAATAAAACTACCATTAATTACATTTTAAAATAACTTGCATAATCCTTATTATTTCGCCTAATTATTACTTATTTGCCTAAATATCTTGGATTTGAGTATAGTCGATTTCGTTTAGTTCCTTAACCACCAGGTTCGCATCCAATCTTGTGGTAGGATTGGATTCAAGAGTACCAAATAGCACAATTTGACAGCAAATCTCAAATTAGGATTGCGATCGATTGTCAAGGGTAGCCGCCGGCGAAATTAGACTTTTCATTTTTATGTCTCAGGGTGGCGGGCGCAGTGCAATGCCACATAGGGCACGTCCTAGGTGGGCGTGACCTATGAGGTAATGCACTGTTCATAGGCAGAAAACAGACCGTGTTTGTTGCCTGATTCTTCTAGGTCTGGTTGCGTTGGAACAGGAGTAACTGTAAATTTATTTTTTAAGACGATTCAAAATGATCCTTGTGATTTCAATGAATAAAATAAATAAAAAAAAAAAAGAAAAAAAAAAAAGAGGTTACCGCTTAACATCAGGTGGGCCATCAGCGTGTTCCGTCACTCAAGTAGTAAAAAAAAAAAAACCCTGGTCTTTGTAACAATGGATTTTGTTTAAAATTCCAGTGCCACTAGCAGTGCAAGTCACCAACACATGCATGTTGGAGAGTTTGTACAACTTCAGGAACCAGTTCGTGACGAGTACACCGGTGCTGCAGATAGCCACCCCGCTCACCCACTGCACTTACAGCACTAAGACTGTACCTACTGCGTAAGTATATACTCTTATGGTCGAGAATATCCTCAAATCACAGATAATAAACAACTAGGGGTAGACAGAGGCACGTCTTAACAAAATGTGGCACATTCCCTCTTATTGTTTACGACATAAGGTGGATGCTTTCGCTTGAGGTGCGAAATTCAATTTTTTTGGTGTTTTTTGCCAGCTGTAAGCTCATCAGCACTTCTTCAGATAGCGAAAGTTGATTTCGCGGGAAATAGAAGACTTAACACACATGTTTTCATTGATAGTATCTTATAAATATCATCAGTTTAGCTACGATCCCCCTGAACACATTTTTACAGTGTTTTTCGTTGTACTGTTGTTATTTATGATGATATTTATGATGAGCTGTAATGGGCAAAAACAAAACAAAAAAAAAGGGCCTCAAGCGAGACCAACCACCTTAAGTCATATGGAGGATATATCAGGTCTCAGATGATAAACAACTTTACTAGGAACTACTCCCTAAACTCCAAACAATATTTGATATTGCCCACTTATTGCTTACGACTTCAATCATCATGGAGTACATCCTCAAATCTCAGATATGTACTAGCTAGGAGTTAGTTACAGTCCAATCAATATACCTCACTTACTGCTTACGACTTTAATCCTTTTAGAGGATATCCTCATATCTCAGATAATAACTAAGTAGACTCTGAGATATGAGGATATTCTCCATAAGGATTAAAGTCGTAAGCAATAAGTGGGATTGTGTCACATATATTGCTCGGACCAGCCTCAGACTACCCCCTAGTAACTAGAGGTACGAAGAAGTACGACTTTCCGACGAATCCATATGAATAAAATACTTTTGACTTTGACTTTGCATCTTTTCATTAAATGCACTATTTACACTAGATGCACTATTTACACTAGATGAACTGTTTTCATTATTTATGCACTATTTACACTAGATGCACCGTTTTCATTAATTATGCACTATTACACTAGATGCACTGTTTTCATTATTTATGCACAATTTACACTAAATGCACCGTTTTCATTAATTATGCACTATTACACTAAATGCACTGTTTTCATTAATTATGCACTATTACACTAGATGCACTTGTTTAATTAATTATGCACTAATTACACTAAATGCACCGTTTTCATTATTTATGCACTATTTACACTAGATCACCGTTTTCATTATTTATGCACTATTTACACTAGATCACCGTTTTCATTATTAATGCACTATGTACACTAAATGCACCGTTTTCATTATTAATGCACTATTTACACTAGATGCACCGTTTTCATTAATTATGCACTATTACACTAGATGCACTGTTTTCTTTATTTATGCACTATTTACACTAAATGCACCGTTTTCATTAATTATGCACTATTACACTAAATGCACTGTTTTCATTAATTATGCACTATTACACTAGATGCACTTGTTTAATTAATTATGCACAATTACACTAAATGCACCGTTTTCATTATTTATGCACTATTTACACTAGATCACCGTTTTCATTATTAATGCACTATGTACACTAAATGCACCGTTTTCATTATTAATGCACTATTTACACTAAATGCACCGTTTTCATTATTTATGCACTATTACACTAAATGCACTGTTTTCATTATGCACTATTTACACTAACACGCAGTGTAGGAAGGCCCCCCTGCGTCGCCTGGTTCTTGGTTGTCATTCTAGAACCTTTACTCACCAACGGTTGACGGTTATTGCGAGTTTTTTTTTTAACATTGATAGACCTTTGTTTGGCCACGATCTCACCTGTTGGTAAGTGACGATGTGGCCGAAGATGGAGCACAAAGGTCTAGAAGGCACCTATTCCTATAGGCTATGGGTAGGTATATGGCCTGCCCATTGCCACTTCAACTTGCTAACTTCTATGGATCCTTCGAGCATAGCTCTCTCCATAGCTCTTTCTGCAACCTTGCTATTGTGAATCTTTCCTATTGTGTTAATATTCTACGATAACATTTGAAAGTAAACTTGGCGACCTCTGCGGGTGAGTAGCCGGCTGAGATGCGAGATGTTGCGGATTCGATTCCCGCTGCGGGACAAATGTTTGAATGATCTGCAAATATTTGTTCCGTGTCTGTGTGTTGTCGTAGCATGGTACTCGTAGTAGTTTCCAGAGGGTTAATATCTGTTCAAAAAGAGTTCCGTCGTGGGATTCGAGGATGATTATTTACCTTTTTTGCTAAGTGGGCAATACAATAGCGCCTGGTCCGTATTGATATTATTACAACTGTAACTATCTATCTTTCTTTGGATCATAAACTAAAAAAATAGTTATTTTAAACTAAAGAAAACGTTGGTACACAGTTTGTCCACGACGGTACTCTTTATGAACAGACTCTATGCCATGTTATCTTAGAATATTCAAATAGCTATGGTTTTAAAGGTTTTGCATTTAACCCTTGCTTAATAAACTAAAGAGTTTCTACAGAATGTTTGTGTAGGCCTAAGAATAGACCCCTCTATCTCCTCCCGTGGATGTCGTAAAAGCCAACCAGATATTCAGATATTCATTTTGTAATCACACAATGCTGCTGTCCATCTCCTGGTGTAATTCCATAGTCGGTTCCTACGACATCCACGGGAGGAGACGGAAGGGTTTATTCTCAGGCTGGACACACGCATATAGTTGCGATTCTCATACCCATTTTCTACTGCAATTAGGGGAGGGGTGTGGTTTTTGAATGTCATCGGATGACTAGAGCTGGAAGAAAAAACGTGGGTGGGTTGTTAAGGAGGGGAGGGGGAGTCCGACACTCCCGTGCGAAGCCGGGGCAAGTTGCTAGTATTCATATTCATAGCACGCCTTTTTCCCCGAAGGGAGGTGAGCTCATCGCCGCTTTGCTTCCCACGACCGACTCTGCTAAAGCTTTCTTCCAGTAATAACACATTCCATAATAAACTAGCAGCCAGGACAAATCTTATATCCTAATGAATCTTACAAACAAGTCCGGGTAATGATAATATTCTTCTTTGTTTTAGACCTCCTTGAAATCGGTGACTTGTGGCTATTTTGGTGATATGTTGTCCACTCACTGACATTCAAAACTCGCACCCCACACGGCTCGCTATAACGGGTCTCTCGTAATACACTAACGAAAATGAAAGACGTTATTCTGATGAACATGATAAATAAGTTAGTCAGATGTTCATTAAAAGCGAAATAAGATACGTATATTTCAGGTCACTTATAATAAGTTTATTTCACTTACAACAAATCATAATTAACATTTGCATTAATTTCAAAGATGTTCGTAAGTATTTATGAAAGTAAGAGAACTTTGCCTTCCTTGCTAGTTATAACGCTTCTTATCCCATATAAAATGGGACTTACTGGTCATTTAGTAAAATTATACCAAAACATAAGTCCATATAAATATATACCTTATAAGCTAACATACATATTTTAAGCTTAAAACTCGTAACGTCAATAAAGGGATTTGGTTTCGATAACGCTTCCCTATAGCGTCGGTAAACAATGCCAGCTGGCCAGAAATCCTGATCAAGGAGCACATCCTTATACTTCGCCTGGACCTGGAGAGCATGACTTGAAGACAGTTTTTTTTTTTTTTTTTTAACAATGATATTCCTTTGTTTGACCACGATCTCACCTGTTGGTAAGTGACGATGCGGCCGAAGATGGAGCACAAAGGTCTAGAAGGCACCTATTCCCTCTAGCCTTGAAGAGACTCAGATTATAGTTTTCAGGAAAGACAGACGACGGTAGTGTATTCCACTCCTTAGCAGTTCTCATTATAAAGGTAGAACTGAAACTTTTAGTACGAATAGAGGGTATACTAATGAGGTAAGGGTGGTACCGAGCTGTGCGCCTGCTCGTCCTATGATGATAAGGAGATGGTGGCATCAGATCATGAAGTTCCTGGGAGCATTCCCCGAAATGTAACCTATAGAAGATCGAAAGGCACGCTACCTTACGGCGGTGCTCGAGACTCTGGATCTTAGACTTCGCCATATGTTGCTCACCAATAAGCCTGAAAGCTCTGCGTTCGATCGAGTCCAAGGCAGCGAGCTGGTGTTTGGCCGAGCCATCCCAAACGTGGCAGCAGTACTCCATACCAGCCCGGACTTGTGCTTTGTACAGACTTAAAAGCTGTCCTGGTGTAAAGTAACGCTTTACCTTATTCAGGATACCCAGCTTCATGGAAGCAGTTTTTGCCTTAGACTGGATTTAGGAGCCATAATTGAGAGTAGGCGTGAGTAAAACGCCTAAGAGCTCGAGGTGATCTCCTATAGCTACAGGTACATCCCGAAAGACAGGAACTTGGAGAAATTGTCTTTTTTTCGCCGAGTAGAGAAAAGCCTGCGTTTTAGAGGCGTTGAACTTGTCTAGGTTGGCATCGCCCAATCGGATACAGCCTTGAGAGTCAAATTCAGACGCTGCAGCATCTCATCTCTTAACTCCTGAATTTCATTCTGCCTAGCACGCGCAGTGGAAACGTATCTCTCCACAACTGTGCTGTTGTCTGCGTACCCAATGATACCGGGCTTTAGCAGATCACTAATACGCAGCAGAAACAGTGTGGCAGATAGCACTGACCCCTGAGGTACCCCGGCATTTATAGCCATTTGATCCGACGAGCAGCCATCATCAACTACTTGAATGGATCTTTCCCTCAGAAAGTCTGCGAGCCAGGAACAGAATTGAACTGGCAGTCCGTAAGCAGGAAGCTTGCCAATAAGGCTAGCGTGCCAAACCCTGTCAAAGGCCTTCGAGACGTCTCATGAAACAGCCAGTGCTTCACCATATTTCTCGATGGCCTCACTCCAAATGTGCGTGGCATACACAAGAAGGTCCCCAGTAGACCGATTACGGCGAAATCCGTATTGACGATCACTGAGGAGATCGTGGCCCTGTTGGTCTGCAGCCGCTGGAGAGTCAGTCGAATCGCCGCCCCCTGAATCCGGCCTTGGCACCTCTCCGTCACGAACCATAGTACATCCGAAATTGTGCTATTGAATCATTATTGCTATCTAACTAGCCCTCCCGCCCATTCGGCTACGTTTCCGGGCCAGTATCCACCAAAGTGGAGATTTGCGGAGATGAGAATTGCTGTGCGAAAATAACTAATATCCTATACCCTGGTTCAGAATCAGAGATATTTTTTGTAAACAAACAAATGTCACCGTCAAAGAGACAAGCCAGTGGTAAAAACATTTTTATCTACACTCAAATCGAATAATTCGAATTACGAATTCAAAGACGGTTCTATACAGACGCACTTTATAGACGCATATACATAAAATTAAGAATAAAACTCATTATAGTACCGCCCCGCCAATTGTTTCCCGCGCTTCCCATACATTTTTTTGCCGATCGTGTTTTTCTTTGTTTTATTTAAATTTTTCCTATGAGTGAAGATAAAGTAGTGTATGAAACTGCATATAACTTAGGTATTAAAACACTCGAGTCAACCTATTATCGCATGAGGCGAAGACTCTCGTGTTTTAATACCCCTTCTTATATGACAGTTGCATAAACTACTATTTTGCGTGGATCATATTTTACTAGTACTGACCCGCGGCTTTTCCTACGGTATTACATTTTTGTAACATCCGCCAGCGGGTTCGCTCATGTACCTGAGCGAACGCGGTATGTACCTTCAATTTGCGGCAAATAAACACAAACCCACTACCTACCTAAGTTTATCTGACGAATCAATGTGTAAATGGCAAAATGTTATATTTAACTCTTACCTATTGATCAGTATGACCATTCCATTGTAAAACTGTGCGAAAAGCACACTCTTATTCGGCAAATGAGGAGAACCAAATGAAACTAACAAAATGGGGACCGGCTTTCAAAACAAAGCCCAATGTTTAGAATCTCTGCAGTGTTCCAAGTAACATGAAATATTTTCTACTAACAAATGTATTTTTGCTTGATAACTTTGTTAATAACCAAAATAACTCAAAAATATATACGACAAAATATTGATTACTTTATAGTTTATCAGATCTGAGTTAGAATAACATGCCTAGCCTGTTTATTGGCCTAATTTCATAAATTACCATAGAGCACCTATTTTTTTGCTATAGTATCCCCTTTGTTTACAAAATATATCTCGAATTCTGAACCAGGGTATAGGATACTAGTATATCGATATTCCCACATCTCTGCTCAGCTTTAGTGGAAAAGGTGAAACGGCGATCTCTTGATTTCTACAGCTCAATCCCAGCAAAGTTGAAAGTAGTGATCTCTGAGCTTAAAGAAAGGAGGTAAAATCAAACCAAAAGGAGGTTAAAACAACCAAATTGATAGTATTACAAATAGGTTTTTTTAAAAGCTTAGGTGTGTGGTATGTGTAAAGCTTTTAGTGTGTTAGTTAGTACACTAACTAACACACTAAAAGGTCAAGTTAAATAAAGCTTTTAAAAAACCTATTTGTAATACTATCAATTTGGTTGTTTTAACCTCCTTTTGGTTTGATTTGAAAACCAAAGATTTGTCCTACACTAGTAGGACAAATCTTTGTAAGTGAATTTTTAACCAGTTATTCTCGACCGATTGAGCTGAAATTTTGCATACCTATCAAGTTCCCATGACAATACAACATTATGGTGACAGCGAGCTGGTCTGATGATGGACACGGAAGGTGGACAACGGGACTCCTCGATGGATAACACTAGCCCTTTTTTATCATCACACGGTTTCGTTCACTAATTTTATAAACGCTTTTAAATATAAATATGAAAATAAAATTAAATGAATGAATCCTACTTCCTACTAATATTATAAACGCGAAAGTTTGTTTGGATGTATCTTTGTTTCACGTAAAAACTACTGCCATACCCAACTTTCGCTGCGATTCCCCACAAATCCACTATTTAGATGAATTTGGAAAAAATTAGAAACCAGTTTTAAAAATAGTCGCTCAAAACATTAGGTTACTATTCTTCAAATTTAAATGATTTATATTATTTTCTAGACTAGGTCTTCTACTTCCCACTGTCCCAGTCATGCTCAAAATTTATTTATTTACGTGTACTTAAATTTTTTTGTTTGGTGAAACCGTCATTTGATTGTCGTCAGTGTATTGCGGGAGACCCTGTATGTCACCTATTTATCACGCATTGTGTCTCATGTATATAACTGTATGCTCGTGTTCCTCTGCTTGCACGTGTGATGGCTTTCAGCTCTACGCAGCCCGAGGCAGAGTTTTACGATAAGAGTGACGGTAAGTGGCTTTGCATTCATTACTCACTAGCTTCTGCCCCCGGCTTCACTCATATAATGTTGCCTCTTTCAGAAGACATATGCAAAAAGACGTGACAGTAACGAAAAACCGGCCAAGTGCGAGTCGGACTCGCGCACGAAGGGCTCCGTACCATTATCTATAAAAACGGCAAAAAAACACTGCTGTATGGGAGCCCCCTTAATTAGTTATTTTATTCTGTTTTTTAGTTTTTGTTGTTATAGCGGCAACGGAAATACATCATCTGTGAAAATTTCAACTGTCTAACTATAACGGTTTATGAGATACAGCCTGGTGACAGGCGGACAGACAGACGGACAGCCGAGCCTTATTAATAGGGTCCCGTTTTACCCTTTGGGTACGGAACCCTAAAAACCAGTGAAATCAATATATAAAAATCGTTGCGTGACTGACTTACTGACTATCAACGCACAGCCTAGCTAGACGGTAAGTCCTAGAGACATGAAATATGGAGGGTAAGTTCCTTCTGTGGTGTTTTTTTTAGACTACGTGAAATGGCGGATCAAGTAGATGCGTGGACTACTGCTTTGCTGCAGAAATACGTATGGAGGTAGTACTTCCCCAGACGAACTATTTCACAAAAAATCTCTACAACTACTAAAACTGACTGACTTTCAACGCACAGCCTATACCGTAAGTCCTAGAGGCCTGAAATTTGGAGGGAAGGACCTTTTGTGGTGGGGGGAGGTGAACTAAGAAAGGAATTCCAGAAATTCAACCCGTAACGGGGTGCAGTGGGGTGTTGAAGTCTTGCAATGTTTAGGTGAATATCGCATTAGCACTAAGCGCTTATGCGAGCTGAATTGCACTATGTTACGTCCCAGCTAGTCGTTTTTTTTTCGAGAAGTTGGCCGTATTTACTTGTTCTATTATTTATTCTGTGGTAATGTATGTACTTCAGCGTTCGAGCCGGCTGAGCTTCGGGCACCTGACACCGAGTACATACCGCTTGTGTACGAGTACTTGGAGCCCTATGACAGAGACCGGACTGGCTTCGGCTGTGATGAAGGTAAGGTTCCATGAAGTCATCTGTTCATTTGTAATTGGAATTGCATGCAAATTAGATCTTAAGACTGCGCAGAATCTTCATACAAAAAAACGCCACGCGCCGCTCTAAAAAGTGGTTTTAATGATAATCTCGTGATAATTTTAAAAAACCCTGTGTGTGAACCCGCCGTTTTATTGTATTGATCTTATTTATCCTATTTTTGACCCAATAATCTGTACCATATTGACAAACAATCGAATCTAGCCAAAAGTTAGAGGTAACTTTGTGTTTTTTTTAAACGAGTTTTTTTTTACTATCGTGTTTGTTTCTGGGTGATCCCTCGGTATTATAATTTAGTATCCATGCATATTTTTAATTTGAATATTGTACTTGATTTAGTCAGTTAAAAATCTAATCTAAGATTGGTAATGTTGCGTTATACCCCACCTTAAACTAGCAACAAAATTAACATGGTTGGGTGACCATGTTAATTTTGTTGATGTTCCATAATAAAATATAAAACAAAAAAGTCTTCCGTTATGAAAAGACTAAGCTAATCATTCTTTATTATTATTCATCATACGATTTTATAATATTAGTGATTGGAACCGTGTGCTGATCACAATGAACCTAAACACGGCCAGTCTACTATTATCCATCGAGGAGTTCTGTTGTCCACCTTCCTTCTCCATAATCAGATCAACTCGCTGTCACCATAATATTGTATTGTCATCGGAACTTGTCAGGTATGCCAAATTTCAGCTCAATCGGATATCGGGAAGTCACCCTTATCGAAGTAATTCCCGTGAAATACTTATCATTGAGTTCCAATGGCCATCTCTGGTCTTCTTCATCAGTTCCAATTCACCAAATGGCACTTTCTGAATGCACATGCTTGACTTGTTGCTGAAAATACCGAAATCGCTACATGTGTGCCTATAATATTTCAGATGTTCCCTCAATTCCTCATGGATCCCATCATCAGAACCAGGTTTTGATGAAAATGGGACCATCTGGAAGTATATAGTGACAACTCCCTGGATCCAACCTCTTCCTTTTTTAACCCCCGGCGCAAAAACGAAGGGGAGTTATAAGTTTGACGTGTCTATGTGTGTGTGTCTGTCTGTCCCAACGTAGCTCCCGAACGGATGAACCGTTTTTTTTTTGTTTTGAAGGTGATTTTATCGGGAGTGTTCTTAGCTATGTTTGATCAAAATCGGTTCAGCCGTTTCATTGTGTTGGGGGTTTTTAAATTTTTACAAAATTACTTACTTGTTTTAAAGTACTTTTTTATGCTTTTTTTTCTACTGCTGAATTAATATATATTGGTATTGTTTCTATCATTCAGAGTTTTCCACACAGAATACTTAAATTCTGTGTGGAATGAAAAGCAGTCATTTTCCTCACAGGGATACAGGGAATCCTAGTGTGGGATCTGTGGGGCCTAGATCCTACACCAGGGCTTACTGTGTCATGGGTATCAGGAAGTACTAGCACCATGGTACCACAACACCCAGACCCACTAAATTATTAGCAGATCATACAAATATTTGTCGAACCTGTAACCTCTTTCATCTCAGCCGGCTGCTCGCCCGCCGCGTCACTGAGGAAGAACCACGTCGGTACGGATACAAAGGTCACAGAAAATGCATGGGAAATGTTTTTTTTTTAGTTTTTAATTATATCTGCACTGCAAGTATGAACTTTGCATCGATATGACATCGAGATCGCGAAGGTTTCGATTGTTATCGATCTTGTTAACGAATTTGGAAGTACGTAAGTGCCTTCGATAAGGATTTAAGGTGGGATTTCTGTGGTGCGACTAATGCCCCATATAAGTATTTAATTCAAATTCAAAATTAAAAAAAAAACGTTATTTCAGGCTCACCTACTGAGAAATGCACTAAACCTAAACAGTAAGCCCATATCAACATAAATACCTTAGAAACTAACATACACATAAAAACACTTTATTTATAACTTAATCTAACACACGTGTGATCGCCGACGCGTCGCGGCCCGGGAGATCAGGTAACAGGCGGCCCTTGAACCGCCGGAACTTCACTCCTTTTGGCCAGAAGTCAGGGCTCAAGTAAATCTTTACATTTTCCGTAGGGACCCTCACCATAAATAAGCTAAAGCTCACATTATGACGAGAGTCCAACTTCATGACCCTCAATCCCACTCCGGCTTTCCTCTTGGTACTCCACCACCTCTGCGGCCTTCACGTCGAAGTAGACGCGGGACACGTAGATCTGCGTAGTGGAAAGTTGTAGTGGGGTATTTAGAAAAATCCTTTGTTTCATCGATTTTTAGCATTGTAAACAACGTTTTAGGGTTTATTTCGGATAAACTTTCAGTGTTTACCAATATTGCCATTTGTTTTAGTAAACATATTGAAAATATATGTCATTTTTCTAAAGCGTTGTTTCTATCTAAGCGCGAATCTTTCTAAACGTTTGACAAAAAAAAAATTGTTGTCCTTTTTTGAAATTTAAAAAATATCGTTTTAAGTTAAGATTTGGATCAGTTGAGCTACCTTTAGATCGTTAGCAGCGGTATTCAGGTAGCACAATTTTTAATTTTGTACACACCATCTTGCTGCCTTGAACTCGATGGAACGTAGAGCTTTCAAGCTTATAGGTGAGCAACATATGGCAGAGACTAAGATTCAGAGTCTCGAGCACCGCCGTAAGGCGTAAAGGCACGCACCTTTTGATCTTCTATATAGGTTACATTTCGGGAAATGGGAGCATTCGCAGGAACTGCACGATCTGATCCCACCATCTCCTTTTCATCATAGGACGAGCAGGCGTACGGCTCAGTACCATCCTTACCACATTAGTATATATACCTTCTATTCGCACAAAACGTTTCAGTTCTACCTTTATAATGCGAACTGCTAAGGAGTAGAATACACTACCGTCGTCTGTCTTTCCTGAAAACTATAATCTGGGTCTCTTCAAGACTAGAGTGAATAGGTGCCTTCTAGCCCTTTGTGCTCCATCTTCAGCCACATCGTCACTTGGTGAGATCGTGGTCAAACAAAGGTCTATCAATGTTAAAAAAAACCTTCTTATATTAGTTGTTCTTACTTATTCTTTCTTTAAATAAATTTAATAAATTTATATTTAATAAAGAAAAGTTAATTCATATCTACTAAGTTTTGTATGCCTCTGGTAGCCGCTTCTCAAAGGGATTATACTATTAAAAATATCCTCTTCTATTTCTTCTTAGCTTTTTGTCTTACATCCTCTGAAAAACAATAACCAAAGAATATATTTTCCTGTTAATAGATAGTACTCGTATATTCTTTGATACGTATTTCACAGATTGACAGTTCACCTTTTTATTTTATCAAAACGGCTGGTAACCAATGAGTTTCGCTACCAAGCCAAAGAAGTCTATTAAGAATTATCGAGTTATTCTCGATGAAATCAGTTTATATCGAATTGAATAAAGTCAAAAGTTTTTTATTCATTGAAATCACATGGATAATTTTAAATCGATGTCGCAAGTACGTAACTTCACCTTAACCGTTGGTAGAATGAATTTAATGACCGATGCCAAAAAATTAAAAAAAAAGCAAGCACGAAACGTAATTTTGACAGTTGAAATCGCTAATTATCGCTGTCGAGCTCATCTATTTACCGACAACTCTAAAAAGCCCGATAAGCTATCGATCATTACCAAAAATGGATTTAAGACTTATAATTTTATTGCTGGGTGATAAGGAAGAACGGCAACAGCATCACAATGTGATGCGTATTCGGAAGCGGCGTCTCAGAGACACAAACTGTCCTCTGGAACTTCCAGAAGAAGATTTTGTTCGTCTCTTTCGGGAGGTAGATGTATGGAGGACACCATTCACTAGCCATATCGTGGTAATTACCTGTGGGAACTAACGTTTCGAGCAGCTGCTCGCTGAGTACCCCGATATCTCGTCGGGGTCACCAATATCGGCTCTTCTTGTACGGGAACCTATCTTTTTATTAGCCGACGGCTACACATGCATTCCTGAGAGACAACACGGTAAGACGCTCCCTTCAACCACCTTACACTGGACCCTATAAGAACTTTGGCAGAAGACCCACGACCATAATCTTGGACGTCGCAGGCAGGAATCACGAGGTTAGCGTCGATCGTGTGAAACCAGCACACCTGGAAGTTGAGCAAGCCCTACGAAGGTTCTAGATGAAAAAATATTACTGTTCTTACTACCCGTGAATCTAACGAGGAATTGTACTGTGATCCCATTAAAATATATTGGACAACCGCATCGTATTTTCACTCGGCAACTCTACGAGCCAACCTCCTCGGCCTTGAATAAAATAAAATAAATATATAAATAAAGTTGGACAGTTCACACAACATTATCTAGCCCCAAGCTAAGCAGAGCTTGTGTTATGAGTACTAGATAACTGATATACTTATTACAATATATTAGGTACATAGATAGATATTTTTTATTATACATATAAAATACCCAGAACACCTGGATCAAATATCTGCGATCGCACAAATATTTGTTCCGAGGCGGGAATCGAACCCGCAACCTCCTGCGTCGCAGGCCAAGATTCGCCCGCCGCGCCATAGAGGTTGAATAAAAAGATAGGCTCCCGTACAAAAAAAGCCAATATTTTTGAGATTTTGGTGACCTCTGTGGTGCGGCGGGCGAAGGTTCGCCGGCGACACAGGAGGTTGCGGGTTCGGTTCCCCCCTCGAAACAAATATATTTACGATTTGCAGATATTTGTTCAGCAGGGTGTTCTAGGTTTTTTATGCGTAGGTAAGTATAATAAAAAATATCTATCTATGTAGGTACAGTTTTACCCAAAATATAAGTCCGATCGACTGTTTTCGTTTGCCCTGAAGAGCGCAACTGATATCCGACAGTAGCCGCACGTCATATGATTCGTACACTGTCGTACATTTTAACGGGTTATATCTTTTTAGTTTTAGTAAGGACACTATTTTTCAGAGTAAAAGTATAGCCATAGGTACGCAAATTTATATTATTTTTATTATATGACACCGCAGACTAGTAATAATAGTATTAGGAAACGTGCTAAATGAAATCACAAATAGAATACCTAGGTATACCTATCAATTTAAAGGATGAACGCCTTCCAGTTCCCCATCGTCATTTGAATCGATTGACGATGATGATGACGACTCATTTGTATTAATAATAAATTCATCCAGAGGACGGTCAAATGCTTCTTCTCTCGTTAAAACTCCTTCTCATATTATATGGCGTAATTTACATCTCTGCGCCAATCTTCTGAAGAGATAGATGAAAATTTTTCGTATTAAAGTCTCCTCTTCTTCTTAACTTAGGTTTAGGCTTTTGTGCATTATTTGCAACAATTTAGCCAATGTCAAGTGATTTATTTAATTATATTTTTATACCTAGTCAAGTCGTCAAACTTCCATAAGATTCATACTGACGTCGAGTTTTGTGACATGACCCTTGACTTGCGCATAAATATTTGCTCGGCGTGTAATCTGATTTTGGAAAAAAACATTCAATCCTCAGAAGCCATTTTAAGAAGAAAAGAAGAAGAAAAAGATGACGCACGTCTGAACGCGATTCTTTGACATTCAAACAACTAAAAAAAAACATGACATTCAAAAAACTCTGACATTCCCAGCTTAAGGCGCAATAGGTTCACAACATGTCAAGATATTTAATAGATACAGCATGTCAAGTATTTAGGTACAGAATTTTTAAGTTTTTGTTATGAGTTCTTACAGTTTCCAAAAAGAAAAGAAAATTGTATTCTTATGCTTTTTACCTAGTGAAATCATAAATTCAATAAACTATTTGAATTTCTTCACACGATAAAAAAACATATAAAAGAACCTTTTTAAAATTAATATTCTATTTTAGACTTACCTACATCTTACACGTCTTAATTTTTAAAACATTTGGTAACTTATCAATTATTAGGTAAGTGAAATCATCAACAAAATTTAACAAAACTCTAAAGGGCATTTTTATATTATTTTAGGGTTCCGTACCTCAAAAGGCAAAACTACGATCACTTTGTTGTCCGTCTGTCTTTCAAGATTTTTTTGTCAGGAACGCGTAAAGGTATCAGACTAAATTCATATCAAATACTCAGGTTTACTGTCCCTTAGAGCTGTGAAAAAATCAAACTTCTAAGCATCTTCAAATTCTACAGCCGTTTATGCTGCAAATTTTCGACACTCGCAAGGGAATCAAACCTACAGGGTACTTCCCGTGGACTCAGAATCTTGAAATTTAGTACGAAGCAACGTCTTATTGCGCAGATAAAGGAAAATTGCAAAAAGCATAAATTTATAGTTACATCATATAATAACAATAATTTTAATAATTTAAACTTACTACTTCATGATAATTTCATTTAGCAATAAAAATGCCATAACTTTAAATTAAACAGGGTGGCACATTTAGATCGGTCAGTATGAGAAAGTCTGAAACGATAAGACATGCAAAGATCTCTTTTTAGGAACGATATTATCATCGATTTTAGTTTAAAAAAAAACATATTTGTTTGTATTATTTACTGCTTAGGACCTATATAATCGACATCTAATAAATAGTGTAAGTTTTATTTCAAAACGTCCGTGATCGATTCCCTTGCTGAGTACAAGTTTTTTTTACATGTATGAATGCAGTTTTTCTTGTTACTTAAATCGATGATATGGTTCGTTCGTTCGTGGTCGTATAGTTTCAGACTTTCCCATACTGACCGATCTAAATGTGCCACCCTGTATACCTACAGGTTTGTGCAGTACCCTCTGTGCGCGAGTCTGACTAGCACTTGGCTGGTTTTATTTTATACACAAAAACACGGTATCAAATCGTGAGCTCGCCTTCTTCGCCTCATACAAAAATGATCGTTGAAACTTTGTGAACCTATAGCGCCTTAAATGTTTTTGTCAATGGACGTCAGAGTTGTCATTTGACAAGCGATCGGGTGGTTATTCGCTGACCTAAGAGATTCCTTGCCAATAAAGTGTGACGTCATAACATGTTCTAAACGCAATCGTGGTTTGTAAACACACCACGTTAAGAAATTGAAAAATTGTATTCCGTATCCACTCAGGCGATCTGGGCGCAAATCGCGTCCGACGGACTGTTCTGAATTACGATTCGGGTGCCTATTGCAGCCCGCAGCTGTTCTAGCGACTAGTGACGTTAAAATGACTATTAATAACATTTTGTCTATTTTACTCGAAAAAAATCGACTAAATTTGTTGAAAGTTGAACAGAACTATTGAATGAATGGAAAATAAAAGTGCAGATAGAAGAAAAAAAAAAAAATTGTCCGTTGAAATTCTAGATGTGGGAAGTGGTGTGCTTCGAAGTTTATCGATGAATATAAAATGAAGTGAGTATTTTTTATTTTAATTTGCTAGTTATTTAATAAGAAAAACTTCGTTTTGGTTTAGTGTAATACTTTGTTTGCATGAATTCATATCGAATATGCTAAAAAATATTTTTATAAAAGACAGAAAAGAATTGATGTATTGTAAAATGGTCAGAAAATGTATTTTTGCTGGATAAAATAGTGTTTCCTAGCAAAAACTATGTGTAAACAAATTTTTGGTATTAAGAAAAATTTACTTTATCATTCAATAATTGCGTTTTCATACAGAATAAAACGTTATTTCGATTTTTTGGTAAGTTAATATCTATATCGCGCTAGGCACACATCGGAGCCCCGACGCAGCCATAAATATAAAGGTGTGTATACTGGTAATCCACATGTCAAGGAACTATACTGATATTCAAAGCCCATGTAAGTAATAGATACTAACTGTGGTGTTCTTGATATGGTTTATTTTATTTTATTTATTACACAACGTTGTATTTATTCGTTGAACCAGTTGATTTGGGCATGGCATGGGTTGTTTGCATGACAAAATGTTAGCATTCCTAATTTAATCTCTATTACCGAAGGGTTAAGGCTTATTTTCCAGCACATACAGCTCGTTTATTTTTTTAATAAGTTTGAGTTGCGATGAGTTTTGTATGAATGGTTTTTACCTTTGAATGTTTTTTAGGATTCCGTACCAACGGACTCATAAAACTTTTGGTTTTGTTTCCTTGGGCAACAAACGCGGTATCCGTTGAAGGAGGTTTCTACTGAAGTTTAGTCATGTTTTAGGATTCCGTACCTCAAAAGGTATACTGATTAACCTGTATTCATACCACGCCTCCCCCTTAATATCTGAGATATATATTGTACACCCATTCACCGGTGGGGGAAGCGTCTACAGAATATCAAAGATGTAAAAAAAAATGTCGCATGAAAATATTCGAGTGCGTCAGATATTGATAGTGTATAATATGTCCCACGTGTCTCTGATATCGCGATTGGGTAAACTCCTACGGGGAGTATCCTACATATGATACTACGTGATCCTACGTTTTTTCAACAAATGTAAGAATATGAAGACAAACTCATACAATGAAAACTTCATTTCATGCGAAGATTCTAATTTCAATTTTACAGAATTAAACAGCAAAAAAAATTTAATGAATAGGTGGTAAAAATTATGGACGTTAATCGTATATAAACAAATTTTCCCGCGTTTAGAGTCCAGCCGTTATTTGTACATGAGCCTTAATTAAAAGATAGCAAAACCAGGCAAAACATCCTCTAGAGAAATATTTAATTATAAATTATAATGATTCTGTTACAGCCCAAATTCGTCTCAAATGCCAGCGTCGTGTGTGGGTGGATGTTTCTTCGAAGCCCGTACCGTGGAGAGTACGAACTCCCAGTAGGTGGGTTTACTTCATAATTATTTTGTAAGGGCGACTTATTTGAACGCTAGCGACACGGAGTGGACGAAGGAACCTCAAACCGTTCGCCGAGGCATTCTATGTGGGAAGCTTATATCCAGCGGAGGACTTCTGTGTGTTCTTGATGATGATGAAAACCGGATATAATTGTTATGTTTTCTTTTGTTATGTTGGGTGATAATTGCTTATGAGATAAAAACAATATTATGCTTGTACAGTGGTGGCAGCATGGCGAGCGTCCTGGAAGTAGAGTCATTGTCGCCATAGTACTGGAAGAAGGGTATTGAATATTCCATTTATATTCAAAATGATGAATAAAATATTGAAGACGTTGTACCTGAAAGCCTCAAAGACATCTTACCTGAAAGCCCGGGAGTATCACCTATAAAAATAAGTAAGTATTTTAAAAAGTATGCTGAGTCTTGGCTAAGCAAACACTGGTAACTATTCTTTAATACGTTTTTCTTCACTTTCAGATAAATATTACCTGTCCAGTTACAATAAGACAGTACAATATAACAGTTATAATAAGGCGAAAGAAACAGAAGGACAGCGGAGGAACGAAGCAAAAAAAACATATAATTTCCAGTTAGTATTGAATAATACTTATTGGCACAGTAAACTACTGTTCAAACTAGAAAAATAAACACCTAAAATATGTTTTCTTAAGAACTCATAGCACCCGCTGTGACACCCGCAGCATCACTCACTGTAGATGGGTTGATAGATCCTTCAACATCAACACCAGGTTAGTTTTTATTATTTTATCCACATAGTAAACTACAGCGTCTAGAACTAATTAACCATGGTTGTGTCATTACAGCGCTTATCTACTGCTGCTACTCATTATGAATGTTATGATACAGGTTTTTTACGCAATACTACAATTAAATTAATTTATTAAAATATATTTTTGATAAAATACTTGTATTATATTATTTTTCAGATACCACCACTACTACATGTCAATTTACCAGGCCTACGTCACCCATCGCTATTGTGGTCCTGGTGCCACAACAGACACAGTCACAGGTTGGTGCCCTCACTAATTTCTATTAAAACCTTAACCAATGTCTTTTAAGGGAAAAATATTGCTGGACACCAAAGTTAAAAATGATAATACCAACTCGTATACACTTGACACATTCCCGATATAGACCTTTTATTTTTCATTCATTATAGATTCTGAAGAAGAAGATAAAGAATAAGATGGAGAAGGAATGATGGTTTCTGATGACTCCAAAGCTGAAGAACTGAATATGGCGTCTCAGGCCTCTGCAGTTTTGCCTGATAATTTGGGAGGAGCCTAATCTCGAAATATCCATATGGCTGCATTAAGTTCGCCTTTGTACTTCTTTGTTTTATATGCAATAAAGAATTTTCTATCTATCTATCTGTTGTACGGGACGACAGGTCCCTGCGTTTTAGGTTTTTATGTATAATATTTTTTCAGTTTTTGTATTATTTTATTTGTACGGTGTTGGAGCAAATTCAGTCTCATGTACCTATGATTATCATCTGGATAACCTGAGATTTTATAGTAGGTTTTCGTTACGTTACGTTAAGGTTACGTTTTATTAGGTTTTTAAATTTGTTAATCGACAATTTTAGCACATTATTTGGGTCTTTGTTATAGAAGCGCACAGATTGCCCTGTAAAAGATTTATTAATAAGATTTATATTAATATTACTAATTTTATGGAGCCTAATAGTGGGAATAGCGGGTTTATCTTTGTGTATATTATTCATATTATGACTGTCGCATTTTTATTAAATAAGTTTATATTTTTGCGAACATACATCAGGTTTTCATAAAGATACTGACATGGAAATTTCATGATGTTTATTTCTTTAAACTTCATTCGAAATGATTATCTGGGGTCCATAATATAAATTGCACGAACAGCCCTCTCCTGCAGCACAAATATGGTGTTTACATCTGCAGCACATCTCAACAACAATATGCTGTGAAAGTAGCAGAAGTAAATCAGTCTAGCTGTATCAACGTTTGTAAGGAAACGGATCTTTTTAACTGCATATGCCGCAGAACTAAGTCTTTTTGTGAATTTATCTATGTGTGGGCCCCTTTGAAGCTTATTATTATTATCTAAGGTCATGCCTAATTCAGTAGATTTGAATACTAGCTTTCACCTGTGTAACATAAGGTAGTATAAATCTAATGCACTTTGTTTTCTTTTCGTTAAGCAATAAGTGGTTTACATTGAACCATTTCGTAACTTTAGAGATTGCATTGTTTACATAGTCAAAAACAGCCTGTCGTCGCTTCAATTTGAATAAAAGTGACGTGTCATCTGCAAACAATACAATCTCGTGATCATCCCTCACAAGATGGGGTAGATCATTAGTGTAAATTAAAAATAGGAATGGTCCAAGGATAGATCCTTGTGTTACACCGATTGTAACCACTGACCCCGGAGAACACTTCCTTAACTCTTTGTATTCTGCCACTTAAGTAAGAAGCGAGCATATCTAGAGCAACACCCGTAATACCATAGTGATGTAGTTTCCTGATTATTGATTCATGATGTAGGTACGTACACAGTCAAACGCCTTAGATAAATCACTAAACACCTAAGCATCGAAAATATGTGATATCTTGTAATATGTAGTAACTTAACAGCTGCATCAGTAGTAGAGCGATCCCTTGTAAATCAGAATTGTTTGTCATTAAGCAAGTTAAAAGCAAACATTAAAATTTCTTTCACATTAAACCAATAAAAAATTGAGATTTATGACCCACTCAAAAAGGGTCTTAGGTTTAGATTAAATAACATACCGAGAACACGTTTCGAGTGCTTTGCATAAATTTGTGTTTTGAAATTGGGTACGGGCACTCGTCGCTTATAATGTGAAATTATCTGAAGTTAATCAGTCTAGCTGTATGCAATTCTGTAAAATAAAGTTATATTTATTTGATTAAACTTAATGTGATGATTTTTTTTTTTTTTTTTTGGTTGTTTACACGCACAAAACACATTACAACCTAATATAAAAATAAGAACTTAAAGATTACAGTTTTGATTGAAGTCTTTGATGGTTTTTATCAATTCCGATAGGACAGGTACCAGGTAGGAATAGGTAGGTACACAATTTTTGTGGTCTGGTCTGTTGTAATTATTCGTCCATATCTTTGTTAGCATAAGGTAGGATCAGCGACCTCCGGCCTTTTGAACCGAGAAATATAAAATATCACAAAAAAGTAAATTTGAGTCAGCGACTTCAATCGCGAGGTGAGTACATTCATGTCTTCTGAACCGAAAAGATACAGCCCGGCAAGGCAGAACCAGGTATCATAGAACAATTGAGAAAACTATTCTTTATTTTATCTGATTCGAACAGACTCTGGTACTGCAACCGTCACCTCAGAGTTCAACTTCAGGGCACACAGAGGAGGATTACTTTTATTTATCTCCTCCTCTTTGCTATTAATAGGTAATTTTCGTAGACACTCATCCGCGGCAATCATGTTTTAACAAGTTTTTGTTAAATAACCCGATTTGTGCATGTTTAATCTCCGCTAATATAGCTCACAATAATTAATTTTATAGTGGTTTTTAAGTAGGTGAAAAAACGGGGGTGCTAAAAAATAATTATGGGGGCGCTAAAAATAATTTATTCTCAAAGTGGGTAGTAGACAAAAACCCCTGCCCTAGATCATTGTTGTTGTTGTGTAAAAGTGGACACAAGTTAAATATATGATTTAGGAAATGCCTTAAATAAGTAGGTAAGTTTAAATTATTTTATACCTTCTCTTGCATGCAAATCAATACAATGTCTGTTCGCTTAGATTTTTTAAACTACTTAACGGATATAATGCAGTTTCAGTAATAAATAGAGTGATTAAAGAGCAAGGTTTATATGTATACTAGAGACTCGCCCCGACTTCGTACGGGCAGTAACGTCACATTTTTTTCCGTACAAAGTCGGGGGGCGGGTTGCTAGTTTCAAAACACAAAAGAATGTCAAAATTAAAAAGAAAATTGGCTGTACTTATATTTTATCTTTCTCCAGTACCACGCAAGCGAAGCCTTGGGCGGAATCAAGTTGTTACATTAGCACATAAGTAAACTTCTTAAAAATCCAGTACCGCGGGTGGAATCTGGTTGCAAAATACACTTATGCGACATCCTTATAAATCCAGTAACTCGCGAGCGAGTAGTTGTTAGACTAGCACATTATGATATCTAGGTACTTATAAATTCGTAATTTTGCCATCTAGGATGAAACAAAAAATAAAATCATTCCATGATACGGAACCCTCTATGCGAAGGTCAGATTTGCACGGGGCTCTATTCAAAACGTACCTACCTACCTAGTACTTGCATACATTTTTCCGTCTACCAACTAGGAAAAATAGTTAATGTATTATTTTTCGAAGGTACGGAACCATTTGTGTGAGAACCCACAACTCGTCCCGACGGTCAGCCACAGTCGGGCGCGAATCTGTGCCTACCTCGCCATAGAGTGTTCCGTTCGTTTCATTCATTCCGTGTCATCACCACCCACCGTGAAACAGACCTTAGCCTAATGCAGACAAAGCGAGTTGGGCGCGAATTAGCGCACCGGGCGATCGCGGTTTGACTACTTTGCAAGTCAAATTAAATATAGTTTCTTTCATTTTTGCTAGTAGTGTACTAATTCAAAATGTTTGAAAATTTATGCAGTTTCTTATGTGATAATAATCTTTCAAAGATAGTGTTTAAAAAGCTACAAAACATCAAAACTGTGATCGGTGTATTTTGCGCTGTTTGCAATGGAGGTTACAGTATTCAACGATTTATAGCCAGGTATTTACTGAATATTATTTATTAAAAAAAAATACAGCTCATAAAGGTAAAGTCTATTCACGTTTTTCATAAACAGTTCCATAAAATAGTACATAGTTTTTACGCAATATTTTTGTTTGTTTACGTTTCATGCGGCGATGTCCAAACAAAAAAACGTAACCTGATAGCGGAAATTTATGATATTATTTCTTTGTTTTATTGTATGAGAAGGCAAGTTTGTTAGTTATTCATTGATTACATAGAATATTTACGGTCTGAAATCATACAGAAGAAACATACTTTTCAGTTCTATTCTGAAACAATAAATAAATTATTCCCAAGTGAACAAAAAAATTACAAATCAAGTTTCTTTACGTGATTTACTTACATTTACTATATGTTATTCGTACAAAAATGAATGTTTTTTTAAAGCCTTATATGTAGTCATTTAGTGGCCAGTTTTAAAATTTTATTACACTTGCTTAATTTCAAATAAAAACTATTTACCCGCAAAACCATAACGTGCTATTTGCGGTTGGTAATTTATTCACACGCGCATCGCTTTAGGGGAAGGACCGCGGGCACCGGCAGCGCCTGAGTGGATATGACATAATACGTTGTCTATCATGCCCCATGTTTTGTTTTCTCCATCTGTATTCTGTGGGGGCCATCATTGTTATCTTTTTAACATGTACACCAGCAAAATACTTTGACTTTATACTTGATTTTACGTGATTCGAAATCATACATCCGTTCCTTTCGGAAAATTATTGGTTTAATCGATTTTAATTTTTTGTTTCTAATCGTCAATTACAGTATGTATATTGTGAATTATAGAATTGCTCAACCATATCTAATACAAATTTCATTTTATATAAAAATTAGAGTAAATAAAAAGATATGTAGGTAAGATAAACCAAATCACACACAATGTACTCTGCACTCAGCTAATATATAATGTACTCTGTGCTCTCAGCCGCAGACTCTAGATCCCTGCATACGTAGTATTTCTTTCTATGGTCGCTGCATAGAGGATGTTGTGAATATTGTGAACAGCCTGAATGAATTGTTCGGCTTATATTAGAGATCCTCCTCGCGTCGTATTCCTGAATCCTGAGGATCGTGACCCCCTCCATGGATCACTTTCTGCCGGACGATGTTGCGCCAATGAGATCTGTCACCAGCGAACTGCACGGCTTCGTGGACTTTTGAAATGAAATGAAATGAAAAAAAAATGAAATGATTTATTTGCGTGAATACAGGTAGTTTGGTTTTGGTTTTAGTTTGAATCGACCAACGTAACGGGCTTCAGCCTTGTCGCCTCTTTCCCTCGATTTTGCCAGTGATAATGAGCTTCTCTAAGTTGTCTCTGCCTTTCCGTACTATATGAGCAGATGGAGGAAAGCCTAGTAGTTATCTTGAGTTCCTTGAGTATTGACACGTTCGTCCTACGTCCTGGCTGTCCAGGGGATTTGCAGCAAATTAGAGGTATTTGCGCTAAAATGTGTTTTTTTTGTCATTGCAATGAAAGCAAATTATCCTTAACCCAAAGTAATAGTCATAGGTACTATATTAATTGTAGAGATACAGTACTAAATATGATATTACAACACAAATTTGGTGATTATTGTTATTACTTACCTTTTTTACGAAAAAACTAAACCACGTTTCGTCCATGTTTTACAAAACGCGGAAGATTAAAGCTTGTTATTTTGGCAGTTCGTAACACGCTTGTAACGCGCCTAGTCGCGGTTATGAAATCTGACAATGGCATACAGAATACGATTAAACGATGATTCCACGCCGATATCGTAACGAGCCCTCGTTCTGTTGCGTTTGGTCATATCATAGAGAATAAGCCCCCTACTGACTCGATTGGGCCCACAATCTTATAGAATTCGCTATCGATTTCAACTGCCAATATGACGTTTGGTCCATGCCTTTTCCTATTCGTTAAAATTTTAGAGTTTATTTACCGACGGTAAAGTACTTTCGACATCGATTCGATTCGGTAAAAAACTATTTTTTTCGAGAATAACTGTCAAATTTATCTAATCGAGGCCTATCGAGTCCTACGTACTTGCACTGCTGATGAGAAATAGAGTCGATTGCGCCCAAGTTGTATTTCTTTTTGAGAAATGTCATTTATCAGGTTTACTTTACCTTTTTTCAACAATTGACAAACGGTTTTTGAGTTTTGATTGTTTCCGATATTACGGCACAGTTCCAATATTACGCCATGATCACGGGAGAACTACCTAAAGTCTTTGCGGGTATGGCTGATATGTCGATCTACCCTCTTTCTCGCTCTTTAATAGGAACAAAACTCATCTTGTTCCATTGACGACCTCTGTGGCGGGGCGGGCGAACGTTCGCCTGCGACGCCGGAGGTTGCGGGTTCGATTCCCGCCTCGGAACTAATATTTGTGCGTTCTGCGGATATTTGTTCCGCGTGTTTTCTATGTAATGTATTGTATTAAGTATATAAGTTAACTAGTACCCATAACAAAACCTCTGGCTTAGCTTGGGGCTAGATAATGTTGTGTGAACTTGTCCAGCATTATTTATTTATTTATTTACAACCTGTTTTTTCAAAGTTTTATATGTTTTCCGTAGTTTTGAGTTCATCAACGGCGTCGGTGGAAACGACAACCTCTCAAGAGCTGGGCGCCAATGTGACCATCCCAGACATGGTAGAGGACGCCTTGGAGCTGATCAGCCAAGATGGGGTATGTGTCGACACTGATGACTGATCTTTTTATTTTATTTTATTATATGCATGTTGACATTTAGCAGCTAATGCATGAAGTAATATTTGTATCCCAGACATGGGAAATGTGAGACATCCTAATTAATTCTAAGAACTTGTATACTACCACATTTAAACAAATAAATTATTTATGATTTATTTATGATGGTTTAGTGGGAGGAACCCCAACGTCCTTTGAAAATATTTAAACCTTTTACCTGTCAAGTTCCGATGACAACACAATATTTTGGTGACAGCGAGCTGATTTTATGATGGAGACGAAAGGTGGACATTGGAACTCCTCGATGGATATCTGACTGATGGATTGACTGGCCATATCTAAGCTCATTTTGATCAGTACTCGGTTCCGATCACTAATTATAGAAAAGCTTGGCCTTTTTTGTCAGGAGACCGATTTCTTCATTATAGATGAGTCGCCCAATCTTCGCCGATTGGGAACTGATTAGAATAATTATTTTTATTGAGTAGGTTAGTTATACCTCGAGCGTGGTTCCATTTAAATAAAGAAAATATTTCAAAATATTAGAAAATTAGAGGATAAATCCCTAGATTGGAAGTTGTTTCTTTATGTAAAGAATTATTAATGCATTTGAGTTAAAAGCTTGTTTTTTCAGGGCACTGTAAGATCAGACCTTTAAATTACAAGTATATACTTTACGTGTTTGCGTTGTCTATCTTGATACTTCGTCTGTGGATTTAAATGTGTTTAAATGGGTTTTTCAGGATTACATGGAGCGAATAGGAATGGATGTGCGGGTGCAGTGCATCCTGTGTGACTGGGCCGGACCCAAGATCATACTCGAGTACCACATCAAGAAGGTACAGCTTCATTTATATTCTTTGGCAGTAGTCGTTTTGAAGAGGCGGAGGCCAACCTTGTTTGTGCTAGCTCTCAATGAACTTGGCCAGTACTATGTAGTGAATGGTCTAATTGTGGAACTTCGCAAATATTTTTGTTATTTTACCAAGCCAAATAGCACCATATCCTGTAGAACTCGTGGTTGATTTTACCTTGGAAATATAACACAAACATTTGCGCAAATACGCCAAATAAAGTACCACCATAAAACCTAATCCTACCAAAACCCAGGTCAACGCATTCCACCAACGTAACGGCCAAGCAACACGAGAGCTCAAGGTTAGCTTACCTAGGGGTAACGTTGGATAGGACTTTGAGCTTCAAGTCCCATTGCCACAAACCCAAGCTCAAGGTTGGTATAGGTCGCGCAACTAGTAATGAGCGCTGACCTTCAATGCGGAGTACTCATTTCTTGTCTCTGTATAGCGAATCCGCGTATGTAAATATGCACAATCAACCACACCACTTTCGCCGAGCGCTCATGACTCTTTGCGCGACCTGTACGCGCAACAACCTCCGCTGCCTCACTACCACCAAATGGGAGCAGCACCAGACGAGCTTTTCACAACCAGTATGGTTCTCTGCTGGTTGCCTTAAGCCGACTCCTCTAAACATGCTCTACCCGTTAGCAGGTATTGCTCCACCTTCCTTCCGACGGGATGTCGCTTATGCAACAGAGAAGGCGAGACAATCATCTGATAACCGACACCCTCTATTTGGACACCAAATCCTGAGAGCCCGACTGTCTGAGCTTTGTCCGCGTAACTCTAGCCGCACAAGATCATCCGGCTGCCATGAAAGTCAAAGCATGGAAGGAGAAGCACCCACCACCTGCTGATTTTATAACCCCACAGGAACACCTACCCCCAGGTTAAAACATGGAAGGAGAAGCACCCACCACCGGCTGATTTTATAATCCCGCAGGAACACCTACCCCCAGATCATGAGCTACTGTTGCCCGTCTGGAAATCCATGAACAGACTCCAGACCCAAGTTGGCCATTGCAGACAGAACCTCTGCATGGGTCATCAATGGGAAATGCGAGACTCCGGCATCTGAATGTTACTGCGGAGCTACCATCCAGTCCATACCTCACTTGCTCACCTGTTCCTTTTGTCCCACCTGCACAAGGGAGGACCTTAGCAAAGCCACAGACAATGCTGTAGAAGTGGCTATTTTTTACTCTAAAATCGTTTAAAAAGGCAAACTATTGATATGCTAGAAGAAGAAGAAGGCAGTAGTGCTACATTATAGTTTAGTTTTTAAAATTCAGTCATCATGCTTTTTCCAGGAGCATTTCAACGAGATCCAGCAGCAAGACGTGAAGGAATGGAGCGTCCCGCTCACCCTGGGCGAGCTGATGTCGCGACAGACGTGGTGCAGCCAGCTCGCGCAGCACGGCGACACCGTGTACGTGCTGAGCGCGCAGTGCAGAGACACGGACACTATCATGGTGTCTCTCTCGGTAAGTTCATATACTACGAGATCCAGCAGCAAGACGTGAAGGAATGGAGCGTCCCGCTAACCCTGGGCGAGCTGATGTCGAGACAGACGTGGTGCAACCAGCTCGCTCAGCACGGCGACACCGTGTACGTGCTGAGCGCGCAGTGCAGAGACACGGACACTATCATGGTGTCTCATGGTGTGAGCAATATCTTCCCGAACTTCTTATTTTTATTTTATTTTCATATATATACAAAAATATATAAAAAAAACACGGAGGGAGGGTGGGGCCTACGTGTTCCATGTGTTTTTTTAAACTCTCTCTTGACTTTTATCAAAATAATAAAAAAAAAACAAGTTCGGGAAGATATTGCTCACAAACCATACACGTTATAGACTTCACTTTAACTGTAAGTGAAGCTACCGTGCCGGAGGTACTTCCGGTGTCGATTTGAGTTGACACGACTCCATGGAATTCAGTCGTAAAAGAAAATTATTTAAATTTCCTAAATTGTCGCCGTCTTGTTTTTGTGCACTTCCGGTACCCAGACGGATTTCCGGTTATTAAAATTGAGTTCAGCGACCCCCAAAGCCTATTTCAAAACACCTTACACGACTAGAATAGAGTTATAATATGGCTTTTAAGCAAGGGTTCCATTTTGGACGCCATCTTGAATTTTGAGCAAAGGCGCCAAAATTGGGATTGTCAACATTCAGAATCGAATTAAGCAGACTTTTTTACATCGGAAAAGTCACGCTGCCAAAATGGCCCACAAAATGCCGTTGAATATGAAAATGATTTTGTTTATGAAAATTATAAAAAAAACATGAAGTTCCGGAAGATATTGCTCACAAACCATAAGCCCTACCAAAAAAGTTTATGCACCATGTTATAGAAAATTTTATAGAGATCCTTTCTGTCCTTGACGCTTTTTTTCTAACAGCAATACTTATTGGTTAAAATCTTAAAAACCGCGGTTAGAGACATATTTCGAGGAAAAAAGGGGGATAGGGGGGAGGGAAGCCAAAATTCGGCTTGGCAACATCCAGAACCGAATTCAGCAGGCTTTTTTACATCGGAACAGTCATGTTGCCAAAATGGCTCACAAAATGCCGTTGAACTTGAAAATTTTAATATGAGTTACCAGTCTATTTTCTTGTAAAATGCTATTATTTGATTTTTCATTGCGCCACCGCCATCGAGCAACACGGAATGGAGACGCCATCAAAGGCATTCCCCTCTGTAGTTTCCCTCTGAATTTAATGCCCTCGAGGGCATACAGCTTATAAAAAACTAGCTGTCGCCGATCGCTCTGTCAGACTGAATCGACTCGCGTGGGATATAGTACTCCGAGAAAAATGCCGAATTGTTCAGTTTTATGCTGTAAAAAAATGATTGGATCATCAAATTTACAAAGAGATAGTGTTTTCTTTCACATGAATTTCAATTAAATTATTATAACTTATTGCATAAAAATTGACCAAGTAAAATTAAGCCGTATAAAAACAAAAGTGGCCATCTGAGATTTTGTAATTTTTGAGTTAGTGTTCGGGGTAAAATAATAAAACTGAACGGTTTAACAAAACAAACCGTGAATGTTTTATTCAATAACACTGGTTCACTCTTCACTGCGACTGCACTTCAGTACACTGGTCATTCATTACTCTAAAATCACTGCCAAGTTACGTGATTTATTCGCAATGAAAGCCAATTCCCTCACGACTGCCCTGCTCGCTCTTCAATCGAGCTCCACTTAATCGTGTGACACAGGGGCGACATAAAAGTGACCAAAAGCGTAGATATAAATATGTATAATACATCAATGTGCATGTCAGGATTTATTCTGCTGACGTAAACATGTATATAACGTGTAATGTCAGTAAGCCAAGAAGTGGATGATAACTTAATATCCTTGATTACTAAATACCATTCGTTAAACACGTTCGACATCATGTGACATGTGGAATAACGTGTATTTGTATTTGATGGCTATGTAACCACTAACTAACCGGTAACTACTAACTACTACTACTTCGTGTCATGGGCTCTTTCTTGGTTCAGTGACCAGCATGAGATATAGTGTCCCTGAAAGGGGCCTAGTGACCAATGGTGAAAGAACCAGTATGGTAAAAGGATTAATTGTGCCTCGCAGAGGTGTATGATGATATGTCAACGTAAATGTCATGTGCAACTATATTTAAAGAAATATAATTAAAACACACTACTATTAACAACAAGTGTAACATGAAAAAGTTTGTACATTTGGGAACTTTGATTACAAGAAATGGCAAGCATGAAGATGATATTTAAATGAGAGTAAATTCTGGAAACCAGGTGAACTTAACTTATCAGCCGGAACGTATCCAAAAAGGCACGACTGGATGTGCATAGAGGAGTGTTAGTGCCAAAACTAATGTATGGTGGTAGCGAAAGTTGCTAAGGCAGAATAAACATGAAAGTAGAATAAACGCACTGAAGATGAGAGGTTTGAGAAGTATGTATGGTTGTGTTAAGAAAGCATTGTAAAATGAAAGAGAACGTGTATAGTGACAAGGATTGAGAAAGATATGCTTGGATGGTTTGGGTTATTGGTAAAAGGATGAATGATAGTAGATTGACGAAACTAGTTCATAAGATGAGCATGAATGGGACAGTTGGAAGGCGGAGAACCCGGTAAAGGTATTCAGACTAGATCAGAGTCGATCTGGAGAATGGCCAGGCCAAGATTGCCCTTAACCAATGAGCATATATGAAGAATGTGATGTGAGTGAATCAAGCAAAACAGGTATGCCAGGATCGTAGCAAGTGGAAATTCATGGTCTCTGCCTACTTTTCTGGGAAACAGGCGTGAGTTTACGTATGTGTGTATGTATGTAATATTATAAATGCAAAATTTTCTAAGGGTTGGATGAAATTTAGCACGGCGATAGCTGGACCACTGGAATAGTTTTAAATTTTATTGAGATGTTCCCACAGGATCAAGACTTATGCGAGTGAAACCGCGGGTTGCTTCTAGTTTATAAAAAGAATAAAACTGCGTGGTTAATTTGATCAAAATCGGTTATATTGATCATACTTAAATAACTTTACTCTTTTCAGTTAAAAGTAAATAAAGATGCTTTAAAAAAAACGTTTATCGCCAATTGTTAGGTTACTGTACAATCTTCGCACGTTGTGTTTGCCTTTAATGAGGGGTTTTCACGGCCATATCAAATCATCTATAAACCCTTGAAAATACTTAACTGTATAAATAAAGTGACATGTAAAAGTCAACAAAGTAGTGATATATTTTCGTGGTATTTTGTTACTATCACACAAAATAACAGACGATGCATTTGTTAATTTTGACAGCCACAGTTGAGTCAGGGCCATCAATTGACCCAAATCAAACTACATTTTTTTTATTTGAAAATGAAGGCCCTTATTGGTTTCTCCTGTAGCTAAAGATAGGTATATAGTTTGTACCTCTTCATATATACATGTGTAGACTGTTGGTAACCATAATACAAAATAATTAAATAAGCAACTGCTAACAATAACAATAACGTTAGCTGAGTCAGTCGTGGGAAGCAATGGCAGGGATGAGCTCACTACTTGTCACGTCTATCTCCCACGATGGTGCAACCCACTGTGAAAAGAGGCCCATTAAGGCTCTGCCTACCCCTTCGGGGAAAGAGGCGTGTGTCTATGTATGTAACAATAACAGCCTCAATGCACACTGAAATAGCTTTGAGCTCATTTAACAGTTTTTTTTACTTCTTAAAAATTCCTGAAAGTAAGTTGCCCGTGTTTTCTTATATACTACTAAATTAGTGATGTGCCTCAATAATAAAGTAGATTTTTTTATTGATAAAATAAATGATCATTTATTATGTTTTACAAACTATTGAAATTTGATTTATATTATTCGGGAGACGCCATAGCCTAACCTAACCAACTTTCTAACCGTTAATCCAATCACCATGAAGGTATTGGGTATGTAACAAGGTAGGTAACTGTTATGATTTTAATTTGAAATTATTCATTTTATGCCATAAATTGACGACCTCTGTGGCGCCGTGGACGAAGGTTCGCCTGTAACGCAGGAGGTTGCGGGTTTGATTCCCGCCTCAGAACAAATATTTGTACGATCTGCAGATATTTTTTCAGGGTGTTCTGGATATTTTCTATGTTAATACAAAATAAATATCTATGTATTGTACTGTTGTACTATGTACTATGTATTGTACTGTATGTTGTTGTACTGTATCAGGGATATCAGTTATCTAGTCCATAACACAAGCTCTGCTGGGCTTGGGGCTAGATAATAATGTGTAAACTGTGTCCAACATCAAAAAATAAAATAAAAATAAATATATATTATTGAGAACTGGTGAAAACCAAGGTGAAAAGAGGCCCATTTAAGGCTCTGTCTACCCTTTCGGGGAAAAAGGCGTGTGTCTATGTATGTACGTATGTAAATATATATATATAATGAAATTCACTTAGGTACAATGTGAAAGAAAGCACCATCTTTTCGTAAATTCGATGTTCCAGACCTTGATTTACAGCAGAAAATGTAACGATTCGGCATTTTAGTATTTGTAGCACTGTCACACTTTTTACTCTAAGCGTCACACGATCGGTTCAGTCTGACAGAGCAATCGGTCCATCATGATACAATTTTATTACTAGCAAAAGCAAAACATGCTTGGTGAGGGCTAGCAAGCTTCTTTTCCTTGTTTTTTATATTTAAACACAGAGATGAATTTAAATTACTATGTTAAATTACAACGGATAGTTTTTAAAACAGTTAGTAAAACAGTTTTACTAACGCGTATGCCCAAATGAAATTGTGCATAGCCAGAGGGGAACGCCTTTACTTGATGTCGCCCCCCGCCGCGACCTCCTCGTGTCTCTCTCGTGTGACCTCCAGCGGCGGCCTTGTTGCTCCAAGATATTACTAGCTAGGCTTGCAAGGGCTTCCAAGTTATTTTTACTAGTTTTTTATGTGTGAACTTATCTAGACATGAATTTAAATTACTATGTGATATTACAAATATAGAGGTGTGATAGTTTTTCGTAAAAAGTTGCATGCCTACCTAGGTTGTGGGATACGTGATCACGATAAATTAACAAAGACATTTCCCAGTTTGAACTCGTTTACTCATTTTCAAGAAAAGTCGTGTCATGAGTGTCCGTCCTGTGTCGTGGGATTTTACTATTCAAATCCTATTTGATTGACAAAAGAATGGAAAAAAAAATATAGCTAGATATTATTTTTTCAACGCGATATTCTGTTCACTATATATAGCGCTAAGTATTACTTTACCTACCATCGTTTAGCATCAACATAACTTATCACACCCAACACATACCTACATAGTTCTGATCCCACACTAGGATCACCTGTGTCTAGGGATAATTATGCCTGAAATGAAAAAAAACTATAAATACATTTTAATGACTAATCTAGTTTTTTGGCACTTAGGATCATGGTTTTTGGTTTTTGACAATAACAGTGACTGACAGATATAATACATTGTATATTTCGAGGCCAGAACCGACATGGATTATGTAGGTTAGTAGGAAGACGGGAGCTAAGTAAAGCGTTTTTTCCTTTTCTTTCCTTTCGTCTCTTTTGACTTGCCAGCCCATAGTTTTATGAAATTATTGTAAGCTTTGAACAAAATTCTAATTCAATTTTCCCAAGAACTAATCATCTCATGAGCTAGTGGTTGTACCTGGGGTACTCAAAATTTTCTTTATTTTTTCTCTATACTCTAAGTTTCCGCGTTTACCCCCTCTCTCTCCAGCCTACTACTACCTTTTACTAATCTAAAATATCATAGTTATCCACAAAATTATCTCTATGCTATCCTCGAAAAGTGGGGCGGTTCCGCAACTCCCCCTTCACAGAGAGCGTTCAACCCCTCCCCTCATCCCTAGCTGCCCTTAAATCCTTTAAATTACCCTTGATGGTAGGCAAAGTAAGTTCCTACCAAAAAGTTATCGATACTATTCATTTATCGACTTGAGTGCTGGAAGTCCCTAGAACGGGTGTTACTGTCAATTTTGTGACATAACATGATGTTTGTACACAGAAAGCATCTAAGTGTGTATAAAGATTTTTGATGTGTTGCTGTTTATAGATGTTGCGTTTATAGCGATAGAACGACTGGTTACAAAAGTGTGCATTAAAGTGTAAGTGAGTGCGTGAAGCCCACCCCAAAAATTTCTGAATAAATATGTATCGGATGACAACTCTATGGCGCCTCCCCTCCGGTACGGAGGCCTGCGTTGCTCGATGGCCACCGCAATCAGTCACTTTCTAACTTACCTGAAACTTACTTGTGAACTTCACTGAGTTAGATAGTGATAGAAGTTGGCGACTAGTTTATTTATTATTTACTAGCAGCGCCCCGCGGTTTCACCCGCGTAAGTCTCGATCCCGTGAGAATATCGGGATAAAAATGTGCCTATGTGTCATTCCGGGAGTCCAGTTCCAATATCTTCCATTCCAAATATATTGCAAATCCGTCCAGCCGTTTCAGCGTGAAGAAGTAACAAACACACACACAAACTTTCGTAATATTATTAAAACTTTTATAATATTAGTGTGATTTATAGACAAGCAGCTTTCGCTGATATGTCTACATCAAAACAGTGGAATGTGGAGTGTGGAATGTCTAATTTAATTTTGGGTCACTTTTTAGGGTTCCGTACCCGAAGGGTAAAACGGGACCCTATTTCTAAGACTCCGCTGTCCGTCTGTCCATCTGTCACCAGGCCTTATCTCATGAACTGTGATAGTTAGACAGTTGAAATTTTGAAAGATAATGTATTTCTGTTGCCGCTATAATAACCAAAACTAAAAAACAGAATAAAATAAAACAAACGTGGTTTTTTTGCCGTGGTTATAGATAATAGTACGGAACCCTTCGTGCGCGAGTCAGACTCTTGGCCTTTTTTAAAATTTCTGAGTTTTCTTTTCTTAGCTTATTGTCGAGCTTGTTTTTGAATGCATTTACAGACGTTAGTTAGTTAGTTAGTTTTAGTTGCTTCTTAAACCAATAGCAATCATCACCATTTCAGATGATCCCCACCGGTTCAGACATCCCGAAACGCGGACGCATCACAGTCTACAACAAAATCTCCGGCAAACCGTACACATTTGAGGGCGAAATCAAAGTCATACCCGACTCTATGCCGTACGAATACGGCCTAGAATGCCTCACACTGGATATAGCGAGCCTGGATTTGATACCTAACAGCGCTATCTTGCAGTTAATAAACAGGCAGTTAGTGGGAGTGCCAGTTAAAGCGGTGGTCGGACAAACGAAGTTGAAAAGCGTTGAAATGGTTGTGTATGTAAAGTTGCTGGATTGATGTTCTTGGTATAGAATTGACGGCTGTATTCTTGTTGATTCTTTTTCTCTTTCTGTACTCGGAAAGAACGAGACAGCAAATGTGTATGTAAAATTGACAGTTAGCAGTTATGCTAACTGCGTAACTATCGTAATATAATAGTTACATTAGTAACTATTTTAGTACATTCGTGTGTGTACATTACATTTGGGTCATTTAGTTACATTGTTATAGTTATAGTTACATAAGTAACTATTGTAGTTATATTAGAAACTATAATAGTTACTTTAGTAACTATAGTTACATTAGTAACTTTAGTAACTAAATAGACTCTAATAATCTCTCTCTCTAATAGATAGATTTCTTTAGTAGTAAATTTACTGTCTTTTTCTTTTTACATACACAACCGCTGTGTATTTGTCTGATTGATATAGAGAGACAGTAAATAGTTGTGTATGAAAAAATGACGACGGTGATATAGAGAAAGAGACAACAAATAGTTTATATCAATATAGCAATTTCACTTACACAAGAGCAGCAAAAATGTGTATATGTAAAATGGCTAGATTTTTATATGGAGAAATAGACCGCAATTTTTGATTTTGGATTGATTGCAGTAATCTTGTTGTTTTTTTCTCACATTTAATATGTGCTAGGAGAGAAAGAGACTGCTAATTGCTGTCTCTTTCTCTCCTAGCACATAGAGTGTTTATAATATATTAATATGACTCATATGGCCGTATTCAAGAGCGCTACTACTTGCTAAATTAAAGTAATGAAAGTAAATTTCAAATAGAAAGAGAAGTATTCGAGTGACGTTTTTGAATACGGTTGATATATTTGGCAAATATTACCTATTTTAGAATGCCAGTAAGTTCTATCTCTAGAACTCTAGAATTCTAGTCTAGAATTTTCGTGAAAGGACAACTATCTGTATCAAACTAACAATTACGCATATAAACTATATGCTGTCTCTTTCTCTATATCAATATAACAATTTTACATACACTACTATATGCTGTCTCTTTCTCTCCGAGATACCTAAGTGATAGTTTTGATTACTACCGTTCTACCGGTTAAGCCTGAAAAAGTGACAAGTAACTCTGTGCCTTAACAATAAGACTTAAATGCCTTGATATTTTTTGACTATTTACTATACTTTTCTTAGAATTTAACAAATTTTAATGTAAATTGGCAAATTGGTTGTCAAAAATATTTAGAAGATTGTTTTTTTTTTGTTGATTTTTTGATGTTAGATCATGTTACTTACTTTGATATTTTTTTTTTATCGATCACTGATAAGCATACAATAAATAAAAAAGGCAAAAATGTTTGCCAAAAATATTTAGAAGATTGTTTTTTTTTTGTTGATTTTTTGATGAAAAAGTCATGTTACTTACATTGATAAAAAAATGTTATCGATCACTGATAAACACACATTGTTATTATTTTGCTTACATATGTTTTTGATCACTTTTGTATTAGAATTTAAGTATTTTGATTGTCTAAGGAAAAATGGTTGTATAATATACCATAATAGAACCGCTATAACATGGCCTAGGACCGTGTTCTCAGACCGTCTCACGGCTAAGACACAGGAAATATATTAAGCCATTTTGAATCTATCTATATAATTTTACAAAATTCAGCTTAAGGTGGTTGCTTTTTCATACTAACGTATTTTACCAAATATGGGCGAACAGAGTATAATTTTACACTGAAATTACTGTTGTTGGCTTTTATATTGCTCATTATTTGCGGCAAATCATATTTGGTTGAAGAAAACGGTGGATCGACGAAATTTTAACACATCATTTCGATGTTATTTTCGCTATTAACCCAGTGTTTTCTTCAAACAAATATGGTTTGCCGCAAATAATGACCAATATAAAAGCCAACAACAGTAATTTCAGTGTAAAATTATACTCTGTTCGCCCATATTTGGTAAAATACGTTATATATAGGCCTAGCGTTTAACTTAGTAGCATCTTGAGGTATGGCAGCGGCACGGGAGGGGTGACATGTGACGTAAAGAACTGTCGGGCTACACACGTTATGAAAATTAGTGAAGGTATATCTTACGGTATTTACAAATAAGTACCTAAGTCATTGTGAAAGAGAATAAAATACTTGTTCAAATAATTATGATATTTAATACTAATATCAATATTTTCAACTGAACTTTCAATTTATTAGCTTATGTCCATATCGCTACTCGAATCACTGTCAGTATGACTGGAATCACTTTCGTTATCTGAGTCGTTTATATCGTTTTCATGCTCGGCAGAATTTGGATCTGATTTCCTAACCTTGAAAAAATTATATACAAACAAACATTATTAAACAACATCTTTAGTTTGAGCTCTAATCCGAGGACCCATCTTCGGATGCTAATCTCGTGTGCGTCTTGTCTTCTCGTTTCGCGACATTTGACATAAGAAAATCACCACCCTTCCGTGCCGCTGCCATACCTCAGGAGGCTACTAAGTTAAACGCTATAGCTATAGTATGAAAAAGCAACCATTTAAGAGAACTGCACCTCTAGCATGTTCCATACTAACCGTAGTTTTCTCCTCATTTGGATATTAATTAAATCAAGTCAAATTAATTTTTGTAGACACAATTTAGAGGCTAATATATCTAGACCTGTCTTTACTCAGTTTCCCATTAAGGTGGACGATCTCGCTTGTGGCGCGAAATTCAATTATTTTGTGTTTTTTGCTCATAACATCTCATGAACACTTCTTCAGCTAGCGAAAGTTGATTTCGCGAGAACTAGGAGACACACATGTTTTTATATCATAAATATAATCAGTTATCATCAATTAGCTACGATACGAAAAAAACACTGTAAAAATGTGTTTAATCGTAGTTAAACTGATGATATTTATGAGATACTATCAATTAAAACATGTGTGTTAAGTCTCCTAGTTCTCGCGAAATCATAGGTTTAAAATTTCTAAGAGGTGAGATTGGTCTTGGGACCGCGAGTACCGGTTTTTGTGCCATACTACTTACTTTATTATATGTGTACAGTTCTACCCAAAATATAAAGACGCCCCGATGTACCTGCGCCGTAGATCAATTTCTATAGCGCGGGAACCTTCTTCCTACCAATAGCAATCGCGCGAAAATCTTGCGATGTTATTGGTTAATCGATTTCGCGGCAAAATCGCGACCGGTTGTGCGCCATCTTGTTCATCAGTCAACTCCTAGATGTGAGCGGGACCGAGCTATACACCGTGTCAGAGCTATACTATACGTTCGGCTACTGTCGGATATCAGTCTGCGCTAACGAAAACAGTCGATCGGACTTATTTTTGGGTAAAACTGTACTTTCATAGAATTTAAGAAAGTTACCAGTGTAATAACTACTTAGGTACTAAACTTTTATAATTTTGATCTCAGTGTTGATAGTTCTAAGGTTGATTTTTGAGAAATTAAAACTTGTTAATCATTTATAATGTTTTTTTTTTAAATCCTCACACAAAAACTAATCATTAGACGACCTCTGTGCGCGTCGGGAGAGTAGCCGGCTGAGATGCGAGAAGTTGCTGGTTCGATTCCTGCAATTAATTAATTTGCAATTCAATTCCTGGACAAATGTTTGTAAGCTCTAAATATTTATTCAGGGTCTGGGAGTTGTGGTAGCGTGGTTCTCGTAGTTTCTGAAAACCACCCACTAAGAAACTACACCACTACAAATGCCTATATCACACAAAGTAACCACAAGGAAAAAGACACAAAACAAACTTTTAATACCTAGGGTCCACAATTTTTATGGCAGACGGACAGCAGAATTTATATTACCATCATTAATAAATGCACTGCCTCCAGATTTAATTAAAAGAATAAACAACAAAAATTACAAACAACTATACAAAAAACACTTTCATGATAATATATCTAAGTAAGTATCTATGTTACTACACTGACTACCTACCTCAGTATTTAAATGCATAGTATACCTCGCTTAGTTGTAATTCAAAAGTGTTAAACTTGCTCATACCTGCCTACCTAGTAAATACCTATATTGTACCGGCTGTTGTTACCTACTTGTTGGTAAATAGCATCGAGCAACGCAGGTGGTAAATAGGTATGACTGTAAGAGGTGTAGTATATGCTTATGTACTTACCTATTTATGTACCTTTTTAATTATAGTGCGAGTCAAGCGAATGTGAGTAACCATCACAAACCTACCTTGGTTTACGCGGTTACAACATAATAATGAACTATGTAATGAACCTTTTTTATTAATAAACGTATCTATCTATCTATCTAAGAAGGTATTTTTGTAAATTTAACCCATAAGGGGTGACAACCGGGCCATTTTATGAAAAATCATATTTCTTGAACTTCCCAAACTTGAAACTTTGCATACAAATAAAAAAAGGGTAAAATATTTTTTACCCGAACTCTGAACAAAGTCTATTGGGTGTTTAAGTTTGCTTGGTGCCTTTTGCTTGAAACTTTGTATGGGTGCTTGAAATGCAGAATAATTGAACACATATTTCAAGATTTTACAAAATATCGCTTAAAAAGAGGAAGTTTTAGTATTTTTGTGATGTGATGCGTACAAAAAGTACCCGGTATTCAGCTAGTGTTTCCATATGCGTGATGTAGTTTTCCAAAGCCACCGGGCGATGTTACCCGCTCCGTTCACAAGCACCGTAAAAATTTCTTGGGTAAGTAAATATTATTTTGTAAAAGGTCTATAAAAGTCATTGTTGCATTAGTCAGGTGCACTCCGTACTTTAGGTTATTTATTCTGTACTTTAGGTATGAAGCTACAAGTAGGTACAGATCCACCAACTTATCTGTAGAATGAAATGTATGTTGATGATATAAAACTACATACATTTCATTCTACAGAAAAGTTGGTCGGCGGGCTCGGCTTGTCGAGTCAATTCAGTGAGTCAGACAATAATAAAGCCAGCCATACACCTAACGATATGCTTGCTCAAATTTAGACTTGTACAAGTATAGTGTAACGTGTATGTTATAAATTTGCGCAAGTATCTTCCCATACACGTTACAGTATACTTGTACAAGTCTAAACTTGCGCAAGCATATCGTTAGGTGTATGACGGCCTTAGAGTTACGCGATATAAAGAGGGGTATGTTAGTGCCATTAGCTGTAGGTAATTAGTGCTGTGTAACCTGAATTACACTTTATTGTGTGGGGGCAAGAGTTGCTATGATTTTGCGGAGTCAACCTTTATCTGTACTAGAGTCTGTTCAAAAAGAGAAGCGTCGTGGGATTGGAGGGTGCAGCTGTGCTTATTTACCATTTTTGTTAAGCGAGCAATACAATAGCGCGTCTGTTCCATTTTGATCATTTTACAACTGTAACTATTTATATTTAGTATAAAACTAGATGATCCAGACACTTGCGCCAGTCGAGCTATTTTATCTACGCTCAACATCAATGTAAGAGAAATCAACACACTCATCCTCGAACGCGTCCCGGGTGATATAGTGCATTGCTTAAGTGTAGACTGCGTAGATCCTGAATTCGCTGAAGAATTTCATCTCGGTCCAGACACACTTCATAGAGTTCAAGCTTCGGGTGTACCTGACTACGAACTTACTATTAAAAAAGGTTGTGTTTGTATGATCATGAGAAACCTTAGTTTCGTTGACAGACTTGTAAACGGTACCAAAGTTATTGTTGTAGACGTAACATCGAGACTGATCACTGTTCGAAAACCTACGGACTCTGAAACTTATTTGATACCAAGGATTTCTTTCAAAGTTCCTGTCGCACTTGGAAGTCCTATTGAAATGAACCGTCGTCAATTTCCATTACAAGTCTGTTATGCTATGACAATACATAAAAGTCAGGGACAGACTATCGATAGGGTAGGAGTTGACCTACGATCTGACGTATTCAGCCATGGTCAATTATACGTGGCTCTAGGTCGAGTCAGAAACAAAGAAAATATTATAATATTAATTAATAGCAGACGGTTTATCAACAACATACCTTATGTAAATAATGTTGTTATTCAAAATTTAATTAATTGAATTGATTTACAATTTCAGAGATTACAAATCTGCGACATGAACAGTTCGTACTCCAACACGTTTATCGTCCCAATTCAAAGAAAAGGAACAATATATTATAGACATATTATTATTATATTTAATAAATATCAGAATAGTACATTCTATACCATATTTAATTTCCATATAATGAATGGTAACATTGTGTAAAAAGTTTAAAATTTAGCAGCCAATAGATTCCCATACAATCGCAACTGACAAGTGTCCTGCCCAATACTAATTCTCTTAAACTTTAATGCGGTTGCCTGGACAAACTTGTTGTTTGCGTTGTTAATTGTTATTTAATTGATGAAGCCGAAAACTTCTTTAGTTGTACTTGATTACACAATGTGTCTACATCAATATATGTGTGTGTCCATAAATTAATATTTTAGATAAAATACATACATATTTATACAAACATATGTATTTGTTTATAGATTGTTTTGTAACGGCATAGTCAAAATATGCATTGTGTAAAAAGTTTTAAATTTAGCGGCCAATAGATTCCCATACAATCGCAACTGACAAGTGTCCTGCCCAATACTAATTCTCTTAAACTTTAATGCGGTTGCCTGGACAAACTTGTTGATTGCGTTGTTAATTGTTATTTAATTGATGAAGCCGAAAACTTCTTTAGTTGTACTTGATTACACAATGTGTATTCATCAATATATGTGTGTCCATAAATTAATATTTTAGATAAAATACATACATATTTATATAAACATATGTATATGTTTATGGATATATGTGGATTAGGATGGTAATGCTTTTTGGTATTCAAAATAAAATACTTAAAAACAGTACTATGATACCACGTTAAAAAAAACGCGCCGCAGGTTATACCCCATGAACATGTGAATTTGTTTCATGTTCTAGAGTGGTGTGGAAACTAACCTATGTATGTATTTTTTGTTCCCTAACAATTATGTCCCTTTTATCATTTATAACTCATATTTATCGTATTAATTGTATCGTATTAGTTGTTGGCAACTCCTTAGCAGGATGACTAAATGGGTCGGTCGTGTGATAGAACAGTGTTGCCTGGTTTAATAAAATTTCCCCATTTTTAGGGTAATTTCTAAAACATCCCGAAAACCATTTTCAATGCAACAACAACAGCAAGAAAACGGTCACGCGAGCTGCTTGCAGCTCGCGCACCACCGACCCACTAGTATTTAGTATAAAACTCAAAATGCAGACAGTTTGAATCCTAGGCTAAAGAACTTGTTAAATAATCTATATAAAACGTTTGTTCAAAATTTGAACACGACGCTTCTCTTTTTGAATATTCTTTATTATGTAGATATTCTGTGATAAAATGTCAACAAAACTCATAGTTGCCTTGGTAAAAACCTCTACGGTAAAAACTATTTTCAAACATCTTTAAAATTGTATGACGTCATTTGATTGCTGTCAGATGTCACTCATAACTCATTATTCGTAAATCGTTTCGTCTGAAAATAATCGTTTGTTTATTTTCAGTTATTACATACAAAACAATTAATATAGAAAGTAGCAGAATGTCTATGTGTCCCCCTGAGCCGCCGAGACAGAGGATACCTAAAGACGGCCCCGGGCCGAGGGGCGCGCCAGACTGCTACTATGTGAGTTGAAGGCCTAGCCATGTCTTTTCGGCATGGTGAATTTTGTCCTCAAAAGGTTTTTCTGCCACCATTTTAACCTGGGCCCTTCTTCGCTATGACCATAGGAGATTCCTTGCCAATACCGTGTGACGTCATAATGTATTCTAAACGATGATTCCATGTAGATATCGTAACAGCCCGCGTTGTCACGTTTGGTCCTAACGAACAAGGGGGCTGGGCTATCACTTGACCTGTGACTCTTGGCGACTTGACTTAGTTTTACTTGAATTTATCGTTTATTATTGTCTAAATTGATGGGAATATTCCTAAGAAGCCATTTTAAAAAAACCTTAGGAATGTTTCTCGTGAGGCGCGAAATTCAAATTTATTGTGTTTTTTGCTCATCACAGCTCATCAACACCATTTTATGAGATAGCGAAACCTGATTTTGTGGAAACTATGCGGAGCTCGATGCGCGCCTGCGTATTGTTTTTTTTTTTTTACGCAATAATATGCACAACTTTTCATAAAAGATTGAATCCAGCAAAAAAATAGACGTAACTTTGGAATTGTTTTCTATCGAGAAAATATTGTCTTATCGTGTTTCTGGTAACATTTATCAATATACAAATTATAAATATACAGTATCCATGTATATTTATAATTTGAATATTGTACCTACCTACATGATTTAGTCAGTTAAAAATCTAATCTAAGATTGGTTATTTTGCGTTAAAAGCCTTGCGTTATTACGCTACTTTGTACCCTTGTAAAACGCAAGCAAAGCCCCGGGCAGACTCTTGTTGTGAATAATGAAGGAATGGGTTGTTTTCTTTGATTCTTGATTGGAATCCTAATAGGTACAACTTTACCACTCAGCGGTAGTATAAACTATTTACTTACCTATATGTCTGTGTTTATGTACCTACTTGCAACCTAATTTAAGGCTCGCGAGTTTCCCTAAGAGAACTATTTAAAACAATTAATATATTAACAATGCCATCCTTGTATATTTATATGAATATAATGCATGTTAGGAAAAATTTAGGTCATTTGGACAAAGTTGGAGACAGGCATACACACAATACTAGAAACAGGAATAAGATTGCAAGTCATACAACTAGATTGGCTAGAGTTCGTAAGTCGTTCATAGGACAAAGCTCTAAGTTCTTTAATAAACTACCTGACCATATTGTTAATTTGTCTGAGAATAAATTTAAGAAAATTGTGAAGACTGTTTTATTAAAAAAGGCTTACTACAAAGTAAAATATTACATAGATGACAAAAGAGCCTGGGACTGTACTAATATTTATTCTGTGCCTGGGAGCTCCAGCACATGATTCTTAAGACTGCTATATTTTTTATTGTTCAACCTACTTGTGGTTTGTGTACCTAACCTAGGTGGGTACTGTATTTTATTTTGTAACTACCGTTGTGTCTATTTTCTATTTGTTATAAAATTAACTTCTTGACATTGTAAAAATGTGCATTTACCTTTTATTTGTAAATCACTTACTTACGAGAAATAAATGATTGATTGATTGATTGATGAGGAGGAATGTATCGCATCTTATACAAGCCTAAGTAGGTTTTTTAGATATATTGAGATAATTATATAAAATGTATTTTAATAACAACAAATAAATTTAAAAATAAAGAAAAAAAGACAGCTATTTTCGGTCTTAAAAATGTTTAGTTATTAAAAACTCATACGGATGGTGTGCTTTTAACAGACATCAAGAGTCCTAAACTCGACATTCCACTACGTGAAGTTCGTGAAGAGACTCCGGCAGGAGGAAGCGGACACGAAGAAAGGCGATGAGATGAAACTGAAGGCGCTTCAGGACCAGCAGAACAGTGACTTCTTTACGCGATGCGACCGGAGGTCTATCTTTACATTTATCACCAACTAGCGACGCGCCCCGGCTTCGCACGGGTAGCCAGCAACCCCCCTTCCCCTGGTTCTAAGCTACCTCCCCACCAATTTTTAGCCAAATCGGTTCAGCCGTCGGTACCAGGGGGGGGGGGGGCTGTTTTTCATTTTATTCTGTTTTTTGACGAACTCTGTGGCGCGGCTGGCGATAATTCGCCTGCGTCGCAGGAAGTTGCGGGTTCGAATCCCGCCTCGGAACAAATATTTGTGCGATCTGCAGATATTTGTTCAGGGTGTTCTGGGTGTTTTCTATCTATAATAAAAAATATCTATCTATGTAATGTATTGTATTAAGTATATCAGTTAACTAGTACCAATAACACAAGCTCTGGCTTAGCTTTGGGCTAGATAATATTGTGTGAACTTGTCCAGCACTATTTATTATTATTTATTCATTCATCCTGAAACTATCCGTGCGAAGCCGGGACGCGGCGCTAGTTTTTAATATTCTTGTACAAATTGTACAGGTCCCTAGTAAACGATGTTGCACGACGTGTCGAACTCTGCCTGGAGTCTTACCAAGAGGACCTGAAGCAAAAGAGGAAGAGGTATCTAATAACTGCATTCAATATAAACCAGTCTTTGGGTCTTTTATATGGGGAATTCTGTTCGGTTCTATAATAAACTTCCAGGAAGTGCTTCTAAACTTTCGATTCGAAGATTTAAATCCTACGTAAAGAATAATCTAATTAAGAAAGCGTATACGCGTATAGAGTGCTACATGACTTAATGATAAAGCCGAGTGGCCTGATGTCGCTCTGGCCCTCGACAGCTAATTTGTCAATTTGCAATGTCTGCACCTACGTATAACTTATTATTGATGTGTTATGGGTAGGGAGCGGTTATTAATTATGAGTACCTATATCAAGCGAGCGTTTGCTGTCTTAATATGAACTCTGTCTTATTGTTGATTCTCTCTAGCATCTTACTTTTGACTGCCTACCTGAGGCTTTTAAGTTGGTTTGCCTTTTTTCTTTGAATCAGCTTCCACTTGCTCTCGAGGCACCACAAAGGCGCTCCCCACCTAGTAGTAAGAAGGATCATCAAATAAAGCCGAGCGGTGTTTGTTGCCTGATTCTTCTAGGTTTGGTCGCGTTGGAACTAGAGTCAATTTATTTTCTAAGACGTTTCAAAATGATTCTTGTGATTTCAATGAATAAAATACATTGGACTTTGGTCTTTTTTTTTGACCTGACATGCGTTCAGATAATTAGAGAAACTACAGACAGAACACGGCGTACGAAACAGGTTAAACCGAAAACTAGGTACGCTCACAGAATAACTATATACGTGTAAATTTGGTAGAGGCAATAAATCAGCAGCGCTATAGCATTAACATAATATATTAAGTGCAGGTGTATTTAGGACGGCGTCGGTAAAAAGAGGCTTCGAAATGTCTAAACAATATCTTGTATAGTGCTAGATCAGCGCCACCTAGTGACAATGTGCTGGACTAGCTTGTCAGCTAGTTAGATAATGCAGCCGGGTATTAACTTTACCGTATTTAATTTAGGTTTCAACCATTGTGGTTCAACCGTTGACCAACAGATGGCTCTGAGGTCAACAATACGTACATAACGCACTCGCACACATTGCTTTCAAACTAAGCTTGTCACTCCGCTTGTATCGGTGTGTGTCTGTGTGTTACACGTCCACCTAGGACGCACCCTATGTGGCATTGCACAGCGCCCGCCACCTTGAGATAAAGAAAATAGAAAAAAGTCTCATGTTCCTGTAATTTCACCAGCACCCATACTCTTCAAACCGGAACACAGCAATGCGAGCACTACTGCTTTGCGGCAGAAATAGGGATGGTGGTAGTACCTACTTCCCCGGACGAACTCTTTCACAAAAAAGCTCTACTACTACTAAAACCAGTTGAATGCAATGCATTTTCCATAATCACCACGCCTGGCAGGCGGATTGGTTATCGCAGTATTGGTGTTGAGTACTCAGGTGGATGCTACTGCCCATCCTATGGTGTACCTAATCCCTTAGTTGGGTCCGTTTTTTCCGTTTTGACAGATTTTCTGTTGACATCCACGAGAGGAGACTGTTTTATTCGTAGGCCGGACAGAATAAGTACGTAAAGCTTTCTTGTTTCCTACAGATTAGTAGATCTATTTGAAGTAGAGGAAGAAGAGAACATTCGGATGTTCGTGACACAAGCGCAAGCGGGAGCGGAAGCGATTTGGCAGGATAAGCAGAACCGACTGAAATACCTCGTAGAGAAACGGAAGAAGGAGCATGAGGAGAAATATAAAGATACGCCTCTGTAAGTTACTGTTGGATATACGCCAATATTCGTATGCATTGTATTTATTGTCAAAAGTAGTACCTAAGTCAATCAACAGTTCTCCATGCCTATCATGCAATGTGTCTTCTACACTAAGGTATGGTCATGAGTTCTGGGGCAATCCATCAGACAGATACTTCATTTTTATAACAAAAATAGTTGCTTCAGAGTGTCACGGTGCAGCCGTGGACAGGTAGGTAGTCTAGGTTTTAGGTTCCTATCCTACCTGATAGAAGAGCTAGGAGTAGGTAGAAAAACGATTAGGACATTTTTATACATATATTAAACTTAAAATGCTAACAATAAGATCACTGAATAGATTGTTAAACTTAGAGTCTTTAGTGTTATGCTGAAGGCAGAAGTGCAGGCAGAGGGCCAGAGTAGCAGGCAGAAGGCCAGACGGCTATGGGCCGGGGTATGATCAAGGGTCTCAATCTCAGCAGTAGAATAGGTCTCAAAAGGTCACGCTTGTAGAAAAGAACACTTGGACACACGCGTAGTACGGAACCCAAGAACAGGTGTGGACTCTCCACGGTACTGTCCTGTGAGCTGCAGATCGGAGCCACGTGGTCTGGACGCCGGGATGATAAGTGCGCCCCTTGTCTGCGAGGTAGATCGTGACAGGCAGCAGCAGGTAGGTTGCCGTGGTAGTAGACAGCTGGCAGCTTGCGAGATGAGATGGTGGTAGTGGTCACCGTAAAGTTGGACCCTGTAAAGATCACGTAGTTGTAGTGACAGGCTTGATTCTTCCCCCTGGTGTAACTTGGTTGAAAGTCGCCTCTAGGTGCCGCAGACGTGGCTCGCAGGGGTAGGCAGTACGTGGCTTTCAACCTTATTACACCGTAGGGTTTACAACAGAGATTAAGAACTAGTTAGTCAGAAGGACAGACATGTGTCTTAGAGTGCAGTTAAGACGAACGCAGACGTCCCTAAATGAACGATGATGCTAGATTTTACAACATTAAGAAAGATAAGAAGTACATCAGATTAAACAGTAGATTAAACAGTAGATTAAACAGTGCTAGTTAGAGTGTAGTATATTTAAATAAACTCACCAAAATGGGCGTATAGTCTAAGTTTGTAGTGGTTAATCAGCGCGTTGCTTTAGTTGAATGGGCCTGGCACATGCGTGCGTCGGGTTTTATAGCCGCTAGGGAGCTATATAATTACACTATGTATGTGTGTGTAACTATTGTCCGTTAGTTTTTTGTCAACAACCTACTTGTGTGAGTATGGAAGCTTCTAGAAGTTTTTATAATAATTTTGTAATGTTACAAGAGCTATCTGCAACATAAGAATTGTAGACAGTTGCAAACCACATTTTCAAAAACTTTAACATTTTGGCTTTACCATACACGTATTGAACAGTCAGGAAGGTGTATCCTTGGAACCCCGACTACACATGCAATCTCTACGGTAAGGCTGTAGACATACACCCTGAAACACAGGTTCCTAGATCCTTTGTTCCTAATCCTTAGCCCTAACCATAGAGTGATGACAGATAAATAGATACGATAAGTGCGGTAAATCTGCTACCAGGAGACCTAAGGTACCAGACGGATTGTTTGTAGGATGGCTTATTCCTCTATTCCCCCCTGAAAATCCCTCCCACCACTGAAACTACTCCTCCCACTACTAGTCCCACTATTCCTCTCTGGAGTAGGGAAAAGTTATATCTAAAAAAAAAAAGAATTCCCCCCTGAAAATCCACTACAGGGGGGAAAAGATCCAGGTGTCTGGACAGATGGTTTTCTCACGCCACCAGTCAGGCAGGCTCACAAAACTGATTAAGGGCTGAAGGGTGTCTTTGCCACGTGAGAGGTGTATGATGAGGGAAAATGATATTTTGGCGTTGACAGTGTATGGAATGCCTTATCCAAGGGCGTGGCCAGGGTTGTATATAGGGGGAAAGGGGGAAGGGGGGGGGGGGAGGGTATATAAAAAAAAAGCTCGTCATAATTACAGTTTAGCAGCGAACGAGTGCTCTTCTAAGGAGGGGCAGCTGCCCCTCCTTGCCCGTACCTCGCTAATTCGCTACGCCCTTGAACGACCTCTCTTCTAAGGGGGGGCAGCTGCCCCTCCCTGCCCGTACCTCGCTAAGTCGCTACGCCCTTGAACGACCGTTCTTCTAAGGGGGGGGCAGCTGCCCCTCCCTGCCCGTACCTCGCTACGCCCTTGGCTAAGTCAATCGTAGAGTATGATCAATTCTGCCTAGATCGAGATGCGTGCATGTTCTGCCGTGCATCTACAAGCTACGCGCGAAGGAGGCAGAGGAGATACAGCTGTACCAAATAAAGGAGAAGCAAGCTCGCAAGATGGCGGAGAAAGAATTCGACAAGATGTGGTACGAGGTCGCGATGAAGGAGAGTGATGCGCTGGTATGTAGCACTTCATTACATCATCAGCACACAATATACAGAAATAAGTTGACAAGATGTGGTACGAGGTCGCGATGAAGGAGAGTGATGCGCTGGTATGTAGCACTTCATTACATCATCAGCACACAATATACAGAAATAAGTTGACAAGATGTGGTACGAGGTCGCGATGAAGGAGAGTGATGCGCTGGTATGTTGCACTTCATTACATCATCAGCACACAATATACAGAAAGAATTCGACAAGATGTGGTACGAGGTCGCGATGAAGGAGAGTGATGCGCTGGTATGTAGCACTTCATTACATCATCAGCACACAATATACAGAAATAAGTTGACAAGATGTGGTACGAGGTCGTGATGAAGGAGAGTGATGCGCTGGTATGTTGCACTTCATTACATCATCAGCACACAATATACAGAAAGAATTCGACAAGATGTGGTACGAGGTCGTGATGAAGGAGAGTGCTGATGCGCTGGTATGTAGCACTTCATTACATCATCAGCACACAATATACAGAAAGAATTCGACAAGATGTGGTGCAAGGTCGTAATGAAGGAGAGTGATGCGCTGGTATGTTGCACTTCATTACATCATCAGCACACAATATACAGAAAGAATTCGACAAGATGTGGTACGAGGTCGTGATGAAGGAGAGTGATGCGCTGGTATGTAGCACTTCATTACATCATCAGCACACAATATAGAGAAAGAATTCGACAAGATGTGGTAGGTACGAGGTCGTGATGAAGGAGAGTGATGCGCTGGTATGTTGCACTTCATTACATCATCAGCACACGATATACAGAAAGAATTCGACAAGATGTGGTACGAGGTCGTGATGAAGGAGAGTGATGCGCTGGTATGTTGCACTTCATTACATCATCAGCACACAATATACAGAAAGAATTCGACAAGATGTGGTACAAGGTCGTAATGAAGGAGAGTGATGCGCTGGTATGTTGCACTTCATTACATCATCAGCACACAATATACAGAAAGAATTCGACAAGATGTGGTACGAGGTCGTGATGAAGGAGAGTGATGCGCTGGTATGTAGCACTTCATTACATCATCAGCACACAATATAGAGAAAGAATTCGACAAGATGTGGTAGGTACGAGGTCGTGATGAAGGAGAGTGATGCGCTGGTATGTTGCACTTCATTACATCATCAGCACATAATAACTAATACGGGATATTCTACACATAATAACTAAAGTTTTAAGACTTTTAAAAAAACTGGAAGTTTTTCATTAATGAAATGCCGCTTAAAAATCCTGAAATTCCTCCAGAAATGTACCTAGCACAACATGAGGACGTTACGTTACGTTAAGGTACCTTACGTAGGACTGCCTCATGTTGTGTTAGGTACAATTCTGGAGGAATTTCAGGATTTTACAGAGGCATTTCAAAACTTCGAATTTTAAAAAGTAGTAGAACTTTATTTATATTAGTCATGATGTGCAGAGTACCCCCTCAACAAATACAATAACCCTTTCAAATTCTTAAGTCATACCACAGAGTCACCTTACAGATATGATCTGCCTGTGATGAAGTCTTTCATTAATATCTTAGGAATGTAGTTTGCTATTCCTATTGCAACAGGCGGCGCGCATGGAACAGGATACGATCGAGCGCCTCCGCCGCGACCGCGAACTCATCCGGTACACGGACCAGCAGCTAGAAGAGAACCGACTGCGGAGGGAGAAGGAGAAAGAGCTACTCAAGCTGGAGACGCAGATGTTCAGGGCCATGTGGGACGCTGATATCAAGAAGGAGGAAGAAGGTACTTCATTATCATACTTTGTTATTTTCTTGTTATTCTTATCCTAGTAGTTTTGTTCTTCTTCATTACCTACCATTTTACACATAAGTACCTACTTTTCTTTTTTTTTCTTTTTTTTCTACTGCTGAATTAACAGATTGGTAATTGTTCCTATCATTCAGATACACGTCTGCTGTTTTTATTTGCTAGGAAGAAAATTAGAAAATTATTTATTTCTCTAACAAGTTTACACTTGTTTTTACCCCCGCCCCGACGCAAAAACGACGGGGTGTTTGTGAGTTTGACGTGTCTGTCTTTGTGTGTGTGTGTGTCTGTCTGTCTGTGGCATCGTAGCTCCCGAACGAATGAACAGATTTAGTTTTTTTTTTTGTTTGAATTGGAATTTGTCGCGAATGTTCTTAGCTATGTTTGATCAAAATCGGTTCAGCCATTTCATTGCGTTGAGGGTTTTTTAATTTATACAAAAATAATTACTTGTCCTACCTACTTTGTTTTTATTCATTTTTTTTCTACTGCTGATTGGTAATTGTTCCTATCATTCAGATACACGTCTGCTGTTTTTGTTTGCTAGTTATAAAATTAGAACATTATTTATTTCTGTAACAGGTTTACACTTGTTTAAAATAGATAGAATAGATAGATAGATAGTCAAACTCTAATGACGAGATAAATAGACGCGATTTAGAACGTACTAATGCTTAGCATTGTCCCTGTTACTGACTAGCACGCGTGATTTAACATTAGTGTGACAGTGACAGGGGAAGTGCTAAGCATTAGTACAGTAGTACCCAAGTAATTTGGCGCGTCGTGAATCTTTGTTCACACAGAAAATAAAGTATGACTCCGAGATTAACGAAAGAATGCTCAAAACTTACAATCAACCTTAGAGCACTATTATAAGGTTCATAATACACTGCAGCTGTTAGTTCCGTCTCACTCGCAAGTAACGCCCCTCAATCAGAAGTATGGCGGCTGACTAACAGCTGCCGACCAAGCCGACCATAGGGGTACATAGCATTTCCCGCGCTTTAAAAAATCATCTGCTATGCGCAGGTAAATCGGTAAGCCATATTACTTGGGTAATACTGTACTGTACGTGCTTATTATCTCGGCCTAAGTCATAGCCCGCTGCGCAACTTTGAGCATTCCAACGGTTAGGTTTCACGTCTCAGCATAGCATACTTCCAGCTGAACGGCAGCGCACTGAGAAGAGCATGGCGGCTGCGCGCGATCGGAAGAAGACCATCGAGGAACAGCGCGCGAACGTGGCCCGGCTACAAGCTGAAGCCAAAGTGATAGGAGACACGTGGGACGCCCTGGCCGGGCAGGGCTTGGCCGATCAGGTCGCGGAAATAGAACTTGCTAAGAAGAAAGAGGTAACACATGCGTGGAGGTCTCGCAATGTGCGTTTCACGTGCTCGTTTCTCCCGCTTACCTGCAGGGCGTGGAATGAGCTCCCGTTGGATGTCTTCCCACAGGGCTACAATATGGGTAAATTCAAGAGAAATATCAATAGGGCTCTTAATGGTAGGCAGCGCGTTCGCAATACCGTGGGTGTTGCAGATGGCCATAGGCGGTGACTGCTTTACATCAGGCGAACCGTCTGCTTGTTTGTAAAATTATTACATATAAAAAAAAAAAATACAATCCATAACTCACAAGCATATAGGTACCTATACCAGGGCCACAATCGCGCTAATTACCAAAACAAAATAACTATTCACGTTATTTTGTACATCTGGACTGAGGGATCCTTGCTTGAATAAATAAATAAATAATGCTGAATGTGTGAACTGCACAACATTATCTAGCACCAAGCAAAGCAGAGCTTGTGTTATGGGCACTAATACTAGATAACTGATTTACTTAATTAATACACTAGTGGTTCGCCCCGAACTGAGAACTCGCGAATACACGCGATTTAGGTAGGTTACCTTATTTCTTTCGAAAAAATATCTATGTTATGTACCTAAGTGAGTATATCCACATAAAATGAACGTAGTTATCACGGTACGTCATATCCAAGCTTCAAAACGCATTGATAGCGCAATCTAACTTTCAGACATAATAAGCAGTGCCATCTATAGTTGTGTTTTTTTTAATACATTGATAGACCTTTGTTTGACCTCGATCTCAATGTTGGTAGGTGACAATGTGGCCAAAGATGGAGCACAAAGGTCTAGAAGGCACCTATTCACTCTAGCCTTGAAGAGACCCAGATTAAAGTTTTCAGGAAAGACAAACGTACACACTACGCTCGTGACTGTGGATCTTAGTCTCCGCCATATTATGTTGCTCACCAATAAGCCTGAAAGCTCTGCGTTCAATCGAGTCCAACCCAGGAAGCTGGTGTATGGCAGAGCCATCCCAAACATGGCAGAGGGGTGAGTCTGAGTTTTGCAAACACCATCGTAACGGTGAACGTAACACGATCGTACGTGTATAACATAATAACTAGCTATTAATCTGTGCCAAAAACGTCACAGATTAATGGCTAGTTACTACGCAATACACGTACACTCGCCGTTACGATCATCGTTACGATGGTGTGTGTAAACTCGGACTTGCCCTTCAGCAATACTCCATACCAGCCCGGACTTGTGCTTTTTACAGACTTAGAAGCTGTCCTGGTGTGAAGTAACGCTTTACCTTATTCAGGAAACCCAGCATCATGGAAGCAGTTTTTGCCTTAGACTCGATGAAGGAGCCAAAGTTGAGAGAAGGCGTGAGTGAAACGCCTAAGAGCTCGAGGTGATCTTGTTTAGCTACAGGTACATCTCTGAAGACAGGAACTTGGAGAAACTGACTTTCTTGCTACTGGATTTGCTACTTAACCACCAAAGATTACGTTTTTCATCGCAAAAAATTAGTATTACAAGGACAATCCAAAAATTTCGACTTTTCCCTGTAGTTTTGCACAAAATATACAAATACCTTTCTAACCGACTTCTAAAAACATTTATCTACTGAGATGAAATAGTTAAGCGGTTCAAAAAGTTAGACCTACGTCTTTCGAATTCCTAGAAACGGGAGGTCAACAATATTGGTTATTGTTTTTTAGAGTACAAGTTTCGAAATTCTTCAATTTTAGAGTTTTCCCAGTATTTGTGTCATAAAAGCTACACACATACCAAATTTCAGCGTTGTAGGATTAGTGGAAGTACCCTAGAGGTTTTGGTTTTTTACATTTTCGATTTACCATAATATCTCAAAAACAACAAAAGTTTAAAAATTATAAAAAATAGTGTTGAAATAAATGTCGAAGCAAGGAGCTTTCATATGACACCCCACTTGATCTGATATTCTCACTTTTTTTTTTACCCTCTCTTGGACCCCAATATCTCAACAACCCCCCTACCGATATAGCTCATAACCGTACCAACAAATTGTACCAATACTATCTACCCTCCAATCAAATTTCAAGAAGATCGGATTAACGGTTTGCAAGTTATGCTCGGACAAACATACATACATACATACAACCGCCGATTCTTCCAAGTTGACTCAGAGAACTCGCTTCGCTCGTTCAATTATAGATAAATATGTTTTATTATACATTGAAAGTACCCAGAACACCCTGAACAAATATCTGCAGATCGTACAAATATTTGTTCCGAAGAGGGAATTGAACCCGCAAGCTTCTGCGTCGCAGGCGAACCTTCGCCCGCCGTGCCACAGAGGTCGTCCTGAGCAGCAGATTAAAGAAAATACAGCTCAGTTCGAGCAAGAATCCCTCAATCCAGATGTACAAAATAAAGTGTTTTGTTTTGGTAATAACCTTCATAATAAGTGCAATAATAGTGTTCCCACACCAGGATTCCCAGTGCGAACCCGCACGTCTCAGCCGGCTTCTCGCCCGCCGCGCCACGGCGCCACAGAGGTCAAGTTTACAGATATTTGCTCATTGTGCTAATTATACTTTTTCTATGCAGGCATCATGCTGTATGGCCTACCTGATGTTAAAAGGTAACCTCTGCCATTAACAATGCATTATTTTTTGGGAAATGGCGTGTGTCTATGTATGTATGTATGTATAATACAAGAGGTTACATATAAGGATGGTTATAGTCAGTATTCCCTCATGCAAGTACAGGCAATTTATTCTGTGGTGCAGGTCTAGCGCTTAACTGAGTCAGTCCCTGAGGTACGGGAGGGGTGTTTTCGTTACGTCAAAATGAAGCGTGGCTTCAGTCGTCAGAGACGAAAACACCCCTCCCGTGCCGCTCCCATACCTCATGGACTGACTCAGTGAATCGCTAGACCTGTAGCAACACTACATTTATAATTCCTTACAGCGAGATACGGTCGAATGCAACAGGAAGATGATACAGTTGAAGAATGAGATAGCGAGCATGGCCAACCAGAGCGACTCCATGATCGAGGCTGAGGCGCGGAGACAGCAGCACTTGATAGACCGCAAGTGGTGCGCGTACCAGGCGTGGGCGCAGAAGACTAACAGGGTGAGTATAACATAGATAGAAGAGTTAGTAGGTATCTCCAGGCGACAGTGCGGGCTTGCCCTTTTGAAACTTTAATTCTCATTTTATTAAACTCTATTCCCATCAAACTCTCTAATCCTCATTACAAACTTTGTTAACTTCAGTTCGAAGTCTCTAATCCTCATTTCAAACTCTCTAATCCACATTTAAAACTCTGTTAACCTCAATTCAAAGTTAGTAATCCTCATTCCAAACTCTGTTAAACTGAGTTCAATCATCTGTAATCCTCATTTCGACCTCTCTACTCCCTCTTTCAATCTCTCTATTCTCATTCCAAACTCTCCAATCCACATTTCAAACTCTGTAATCCTCAGTTCAAAGTCTGTAATCCTCATTTCAAACTCTTTAATCCAGATTTCACACTCTGTTAACCTCAGTTTTGGTCAGACTTTGGTCTGTATGTAATCCTCATTTCAAACTCTTTAATCCTCATTGAAAGTCTGTAATCCTCATTTCAAACTCTCTAATCTTTATTTCAAGTAAATTTGATACTTTCTAAATCTTCATTTTAAACTATCTTGTTTTCATTCGTTCCATAGGATGTCCGTGTTGCTATGGTGCAACAGATCAAAGACCGCGCAGTAGACCGCGAGAACGAGAAAAAACTACAGGCTGATCGGGACGAGTATCAAAAACAAGTACACGATCAATTGGAACAACTGGTTGCTCATAAGCAACTGACCGACGCCCAGGCCAGGAAACTGCACCAGAATAATCTGCTTGAACAGATTGAATACAACAAACTATTAAAGGTAAGTTACGCAGGGAAGTGATCCCCTTAGGTGCGATGGTGGCTCGCGGTGAAATCAAGCGTTGATCAATCTGGAGGCAAGGTCTTTGAGTGAGGGGGCAAGTACTAAAAACCCACAGGGGTTATTACCCATATAGCAATTTCCAGTCGCAAAATCTTTAGAGTAGTTACAGGAGGTAACAGAACTTGTATGTTTTGTAACTGTTACCATACATAAAAACTAAATAGGAATTAGTATTTATGTGTGTAAAATGTTTGTACACAGAGCGTATAAATAATGCTCCAGTAGCTATGTGTGGTCGCAGCGTCAACACCAAGGTTCCGTAACAATGAGTTTAGACGCATCTATACACTTTGCGTAGGTATAATATGATACTTGTGTAAGATTTTTGAAAGATTGTGTACTCCACGTTACTTTTATCTCATTAATTACAATAATGTGTTAATACACGGTGTGTAGGAATGTTCCGAAAATGTTACAAACGTTACCACATCAAAAATACCAGTTTCACTATAGTGTTATTAGATCTATCTGCATGAACAGAGCAGTATCGTCAGTGAAACTACTGATATAAGGTGTGTCCGCTGCTAGGATGGGAGATATGCTACTCACATGTGGTGAAATTACAACTGGTAGGTAGGAACTCTATTTCTGTTTGCTTGTTTATCAAGTAGTCCGCAATTAGTAATCGTTAATTGCAATAAATACGTACCTAACCGGTGGTCACATGGAACGATTCTTGATTAAATTTCAAACACAAATCTTGTAATTTTTTCTGGTTTAACTATTTATATTTCTAGCCCTTTGTGTCTCACTGCTGGGCAAAGGCCTCCCCCGCCACTCCTTCCAGACATCACGATCCTGAGCTAGTTTGCCCAGTCAGCCAAAAACTTATCAATGTCGTCTCGCCATCTCCGTTTTAGTGCCGCGTTGCCTTTTCGCTGGGTTAGGACGCCACTCGGTGGCTACCTTCGCCTGCAGCTCGCTTGGCATGCGGCAGACGCGACCAGCCCAATCCCACTTCAGCTTAGCAGCTTCCGAAGCTACATCCACAATTTGTGTTTGTGAGCGCAACGCAGTGATTCGAATCCTATCCATGAGCCTCACACCCAGGATGCTGCGCTCCATGGCACGCTGGCAGACCTTGAGTTTGAACCTCTGAAGATGCGGCAAGGACCAAGTTTGTGCATCGGAGAGAATGCATGTCTCAATTCGGATCGATCATTTTCGCTTTAGCGATGACGGGAAGTCTGGACCTTTTATTAGATCTCCCATGGCACAATAGCCTCCTCCAAACATTTTCAATTCTCCTACAATACCATCATTGTCTTGCCCTTTCCCCAATTTATTTAGCGTCTTCGCAATAGGTCTTTTTCTTCCACTCTCCCCTATCAGCCGCCACCACAACATTCACTCCCTTCTCAATCATATCATCTCACAGTCACACGCAATTCATCCATCTTTTCTGCTACTTACAACAATGTTTGGTACTTCAAAACATTCACTCCCTTCTCAATCATATCATCTCACAGTCACACGCAATTCATCCATCTTTTCTGCTACTTACAACAATGTTTGGTACTTCAAAACATTCACTCCCTTCTCAATCATATCATCTCACAGTCACACGCAATTCATCCATCTTTTCTGCTACTTACAACAATGTTTGGTACTTCAAAATAGTCTTTTTTTAATAGTCGAAGTATTTACACAATGCAAATACCTTATAATCTATTGAATCTCAACATATTTTGACTTGGCTACGACAAACGTTCTTATAAATCAATTTCAGGATTGCCTACACAACTTGGCACCAACATTTATGTTTTTGGTGGGATTAGATTTACACCGCCTGCACTCTGGTGAACATTATCTCTGTATTAGGAATATGATTGTAATTCCACAGGAGAGACACAGGCAAGCGGAACTCGAAGAGTTGAAGAAATGTAAGCTCGCTGCGGAGGAGTATGAACAAGAAATCAGCAGAATGCTCTGTCGGTAAGTACTATAAGTAGTAGTAAAGCTTTTAAGTAAAATAGTTCGTCCGGGGAAGTACTACCTCATACCTAGTTCTGCCACAAAGTAGTAGCGCTCGCATTGCTGTGTTCCGGTGGTATGGTTGCCGGTGAAATTACAAGCACATATTATGAGACTTTTCATCTTTGTGTCTCATGGTGGCGGGCGCAGTGCAATGCCATATAGAGTGCGTCCTTGGTGGACGTGACATATAGGATAATGAACTGTTCATAGGCAGAGGGTACCGCTTATAACATCAGGTGGGCCATCTGCTTGATCCGTCATTCCAAGTTGTATTAAAAAAAACTGTCGTAGACTTTGGGAACGCTATCATCGAAGTAGTTGACCACTATCACCGACAGGTATAGAGTACCTTGTGATTAGGTGATATTTGTGTCTCAGTGCAATGCCACATAGGGCGCGTCCTAGGTGGACGTGACCTATGACTATGAGGTAATACATTGTTAAAGTCAGAGGTTACCGCTTAACATCAGGTGGACCATCTAATTGTTCCGTTATTTACGTAGTAAAACGAAAAACAAAAAAGGTATACACTCTTATTTGTTCCTCCATTTTTCCTCGACTTCAACCCCTCACACGTATTCCATTTATAGACGACTTCAAAAAAAGGAGGAGGTTCTCAATACCTACATGTGTACTTTTTTATGTTTGTCACCTCATATCTCCGTATCTTCCGTATGAACCGATTTGGAAAATTCTTCTTTTATATGACATGATATACTTCCAGATTGGTCCCACATATAATCCGAATTGAGGTGATCCTCAGAACCAAGATCAACGACATTGCTCTCAGAATTTAGAAAGTAGAAGTGGCAATGGAACGGTCGCATAGCTCGCAGAACTATAAACCGTTGGGGGATATAGGTTCACCAGTGGCAACCACGGTCTGAATGACGCAGTAGAGAAAGCCCTCCCCTCCGCCCTCAATACTATCTACCCCCCAATCAAATTTCATGAAGATCGGATTAACGGTTCTGAAGTTATGCTCGGACAAACATATACATACATACATAGAAACGTTGATTCTTCCATGTTGACTCGGAGAACTCGCTTCGCTCGTTCAATTAAAATAAGGTTTAATAACAAAACATCTTTTAATTAAATAACAAATAAAAAACTTTCGTCAATGGCATACTATGGCCTATGTCCAGCAGTGGGCTGATGATGGAGGATGATGATGATGTTGATGATCATTATGGTGAAGATGATTTGTATTTTCCAGGCCGTTCTTCAGTGATGACGTCAATCCGTTCATGAAGCAAATGGCGAAGGGCTTGAAGATGCGGAAGACGTGTCCTTGCTCCAAGCCTGATCATTGCAAGTAATGAGTCTGTCACGTCTAAACTGCGCCGCCAGGGCTAGGCGCATACAGCAGCTGATTGGTCTTATTTGGGGGCTGTCTCCTCATGGAGGAGTCAATGCTATGTGCTGAAAAAATATATCGTTTCGTTTCGTTTCGTATGAGGTAGTGCTGGCCTCTGCTGTCGGAGTTTGTCAAGCCGCCCGAGGGCCTCTGACATGGCTTATCGACTGCTAATACTGCTTTTAATCAATAACAGCCGGGACCGACAGCTTAACGTGCCCTCCGAAGCACAGAGCGATGGAAATCCGCACATAACTTAGAAAAGTAATTGGTGCGGAGCCTAGGATCGAACCTGGTATCGTTGGATTCTGAGTTGCACTATTGAACCATTAGGCTACCATCGCTTTTAAAAAAAATGTCATTCATTCACTGTTTTTCTGTAAAGTGAACGTGTAAAAATGTTCTACCTGTTCATTAACCATGTGGAAAAATTTAACAAAGTGCGACTTAAAATTAGATTCAACTTCTAAACGACTTAGTATTTTGTACATTTTCTTTCACCTAAATGTCGGCAAAGACTTTATCTCCAAGTTGAACGTATGATTCTGTGATGCGACGGTTTTTCACGTGGCAAATAATTGTTTTTCGTGATTTTCACTTACTTTTTGTTCAGCGAGCGCTCTCTCACTTTCTAACTACCTGAACTGTAATAAGTTAGAAAGTGATGGAATTTGGCTGTTGTATGCGTCTTAAAAGCTTAGGTTAAGCTAATAAAGACGGCGCAGTTAGAAATAACTTCGTAGTTAACTCAGGTGATCCTAATCCTGGATTATCCGAGTTGTTTTGTTATATTGTTATTTGATGGTTTTGCCCAAATTTTCGATGATAGTATTATAAATGCTTTGAAAGAGATTTGTTTGTTTAGTTTTTTTTTTAATAAATAAATAATGTTAGAATACTCGTATAGAAGTAAGAAGTAGAACCGACCATGTTACGAACACCACGCTGCGTTCCCTGGCTGGTATTGCCGACGTAGGGGACAAAACAGCCAGACTCAGATGGGTCTGGGCGGGGCACGTCAGTCGAATGCTCCCAACAGGTGGGCGAACATCAGCACACCCTGGATACCTGAAGGACGGCGACCTCGTGGGCTGCTGAGAAAGCGTTGGACGATCCTGTTAATTTTGAGAAGGAGTGGGGAGACTGCCAAGGACAGGGACAAGTGGAATAATTTGGAGACGACCTTTGCCCAGCAGTGGGACAAAATAGGTTAAAGACAAAAAACTCTCATTGTAGAACGTTACAATTTAACGTGACCTAAAAAGGCCGATAAAGAGGAATTCGAACTTGTTTACAGTCATTTATTAAACGAAATAATTATTGAGTCAAGTTTTCAAAGAATTTAGTGAATTCCTAAATAAATAGGGAAGGAAGACTAGAAAACAAAAATCCAACAAATTTAAGTAGGTTGAATACTTAGTCTCACGAATTGACTGTAAATTTTCCACGGAGGACATTCACATGGCAATCTGTGAGGTCATCCTTTTAGGAGGTAGTCAGGCTAATACAATGCTCGAATGGATATGTCGTAAGATAGAGGTTACACGCTCTGTCTGGTCCATCAGTCTGGATTTACTTGACTGACGCCAGAATGATGGTTGATTTTCACGGTTACAGACCGCTCACCGTAAGTTGTAAAGTCGCATGCTTTTCGATCTTCTATAGGTTACATTTCGAGGAATGCTCCCATGAACTTCACGATCTGATCCCACCATCTCCTTTTCAACCATAGGACGAGCAGACGCACGGCTCGGTACCATCCTTACCTCATTAGTATACCCTCTATACCGTCGTCTGTCTTTCCTCCTAGACCTTTGTGCTTCATCTTCGGCCACATCGTCACTTACCAACAGGTGAGATAGTGGTCAAAAAAGGTAAATCATAGTTAAAAAAAAGGCGCCTGCTATGGAGTATTTATTTACAGGTCGGGTATGCCGTTGGGTGCTAGCCAACGGAGAGCCCGAAAACCCCCCTCAGCTCTCACCGAGCTGATGGACATACGTAAAGATCCACCAACTTATCTGTAGAATTAAACGTATGTAGATGATAAAAAAATTAGGTATATGGTTCTACAGATAAGTTGGTGGATCCATAACGCAATATCCAATAGAGAAAAAAACAAAAAAAAAGTGTTTGCTATGGTAGCTTACCTACTTGTACGGAACACTCTCGCGCAGTCGACTCGCACTTGCGGGTTGTTTTTCGTTAACCAAAACATAAAACATTTTATCATCATTATTAGGTACCTACCTTGGATACATGATATGATCAAACATAGCATAAGATCGTAAATTTTTACTCGATATATTATAATATAGGTTAATTATAATTATAATTATAATTATACTATAAGGTTTACACCTTAGAGCATTGCAGTGCAGGCCTCCGTACCGATGTATGTAGGTACTTATGTAACACACCTTGACCATTACGATTACCTACGGCTAGCTAAACATGACGTGTACTTGGATTATCCTCATTGTCAGTCAGGAGTAACGTTTCTTTAACCGACTTTAAAAAAGGAGGAGGTTCTCAATTTTTATATAGGTTCACTACCTATGTTCTCCGATTACCTACTCGAAGACGCCTATATATAACAAAGTACTCTGTGACCTATATTCTGTTTTTACCTTCCGTCTCTATCATCAGATCAGCTCGCTGTCACCATCATATTGTATTGTCCTCGGAACTTGACAGGTAGGCCAAATTTCAGCTCAATCGCGATATCGGAAAGTCACCCTTATAGCCACCCGTGAAATACTTATCATTGAGTGTAGTTCTATAGCTATACATCTGGTTTTCTTCATCAGTTCCACTTCACCAAATGGCACTTTCTGAATGTACATGCTTGACTTGTTGCTGAAAATACCGAAATCGCTATATGTGTGCCTATAATTTTGAGGAGTTCCCTCAATTCCTCATGGACCCCATCATCAGAACCAGATTTTGATGAAAATGGGACCAACTTGGAAGCATATCGAGACATATTTTTTTTCAAATCGTTGCATGAATGACGGAGATTTGAGGCAAAGACCCTCCTCCTTGTCTGTATATATATTCTGTGTCCTTGTTTTGAAGTCTGTTAAAAAACACAAGTAAATTTTATAGAGAAAAAAAAATAACACGCTCGCACATCTCTGTCTAACACACATAATTTGCAAAATTCATACTATAGGTACCCTTTCATACAAAAACAGAATTTTTCAAATCGGTCAATACGGATATAGGTATAATAGTATACTAGATGGATAATAGTAGACTGACCGTGTTTAGGCTCATTTTGATCAACACACGGTTCCGATCACTAATACCTATTATAAAATCTTGTATCCGGGAAAAAATCCTAGCAACGAAGTCGGTTTTTTTTCGTAAAGAATGAATTAGTTTCTTGTTTACCTCGCAACAGATTAGATAGGTAGTAAGTACCTGATTACAACAGATTAGATAGGTAGTAAGTACCTGATTACAACAGATTAGATAGGTAGTAAGTACCTGATTACAACAGATTAGATAGGTAGTAAGTACCTGATTACAACAGATTAGATAGGTAGGAAGTACCTGATTACAACAGATTAGATAGGTAGTAAGTACCTGATTACAACAGATTAGATAGGTAGTAAGTACCTGATTACAACAGATTAGATAGGTAGTAAGTACCTGATTACACCAGCCGGCAGGAATTCTGACAGCTTTGCGCAATGATTTGCAAAAGATTATTTATGGACAAAGTCATAAATGGACTAGTTTTGTGGACAACTATATACCGAACTAGATAACACCCAACAGTCACATACATAGTCCGTTCTCACACTAGGATTCCCTGTATCGTGGGTATCAGGAACTACGAGTACCATGGTACCATAACACCCAGACACGGAACAAATATTTGCAAGGCAAAAAAAAATTGACCATTTGTTTGGCTAGTCGCCCGACGCGCTTCAGAGGTCGTCAAATATACTACTTACTAGTAGGTATACCTACCCAATTCCTTTCAGATTTAGGTATATTTTATCGGTTCTAGATAATTAGGAAAATATTGTTAGACTAGGTAGGTAAAAAGTGAAGACTATCTCACTGATAGCAGGTAGATAGGTACTGATAGCTTGGGAACAAAATATCGTAAGTTTAGTTTTGCTATGCAGCGATATCAACCGATGAATGAAAGACGCTTCTTAATTACCGAGTCTTTTAATAATAAATAAATAAATAATAATAAATAATGCTGGACAAATTCACACAACATTATCTAGCCCCAAGCTAAGCCAGAGCTTGTGTTATGGGTACTAGATAACTGATATATTTAATATACTTAATACATTACATAGATAGTTTTTTTTTTATTATGCATAGAAAACACCCAGAACACCCTGAAAAAATATCTGCAGAACGCACAAATATTTGTTCCGAGGCGGGAATCGAACCCGCAACCTCCTGCGTCGCAGGCGAACCATCGCCAGCCGCGCCACAGAGGTCGTCAAATAGATTAAGATAAATTTATCGTCAATTCAGATTCAATAGTTTGGAGTTCCTCGCTTGCGTCTGTGATGACGTCACGCACCGGCCGTCACCGGCTGACTCATCACACAATCGTGTTTTGTTTGGGTTTATTTGTAAACATAATTGAATAGAAAAAGGATTTTTTATGAACATTCTCCTGCTAATTTCGGTTTTTGGGTCTTTGTTGAAGGATTAGTACAATTTCAGTTTATATGTAACCTACCTGGGTAGGTTATGTAGGTACCTACTATCGCATAGGATGCATGCATTATGCTATTAATTTTATAATTTTTATTTTTGTGATTTAAGTGACTTAGGTGTCTTATTTGGGATGATGACATGGCGTTTTTAGATCTCGGACGATGTCTCATGAAAAAATGGATCAAACTCAAATTTGGAGAATCAAATCACACAAACGGATAGAACAAATTTCTAAAAAAAAAAAAAGTTGTTATATTTTTGTAATATAACGATTATGAGAAGAGCTGTGAAGCTAACTAATACCCTACTCAAATTGTTGTGCGTATAACATCGGAGCGAAGTGAATCAGTCGACCGGCGAGTGGGGCCGTTGGCTTACAGAGCGTCCGTCCGTATCGATTAGATACGAAACCCTTTTACACAATGGCGCCTGTATAAAAATTCACTGCCAACCTAAGTCTTTGCGGACAGAAATTGGAAGGCAAAAACATACACCTGAATAGGTGGAAATATCATACGATGTTAAACTAAGTTTAACATAGATGTCTAGCAATAGGCATGTTTAAAACTGTACTAAAACATTACCCTAAACGGTGGATCACTTGGGTCGTGGGTCGATGAAGAACGCAGTCAACTGCGCGATGTAATGCTTACTGCAGAACTGAAGCATCGACACTTTGAACGCACATTGCGGTCCTAGGACGCACATCCAGGACCATCTCTGTCTGAGGGCCGGCTGAAAGAAATTTCAACCACATTGCATACTCAACGAGCATGCTTGTGACGGTTCTGTCTATTAGACACGTCCGTTTAAAACTATGCAGTGTTGTCGGCACTCGGTAGTTTGTACACTGCTGTAACGCTATCTCCGAAACTTTTGTGTTTAATGGAAAAACGTTGCAAGCTTTGTATAATTCCGAATGTTGATAAACTACGGAAGCCTTGTTGTAAACAATACAGGCATCCTACAAAACGCTGGCCTCAGATCAGGGAGGATCACCCGCCGAACTTAAGCATATCAGTAAGCGGAGGAAAAGAAACTAACCAGGATTCCCTTAGTAGCGGCGAGTGAACAGGGAGGAGCCCAGCACTGAATCCTACCGTTTTAACGACGGTGGGAGATGTGGTGTTCGGGAGGTTCCGCTTTCTCGTCGTCGTCAGTCCTGTCCAAGTTCATCTTGAACGGGGCTTAATACCCATAGAGGGTGCCAGGCCCGTAGCGACGGAGGACGGCGGCGAGAGGAATTCTCCTCAGAGTCGGGTTGCTTGAGAATGCAGCCCTAAGTGGGTGGTAAACTCCATCTAAGGCTAAATATGACCACGAGACCGATAGCGCACAAGTACCGTGAGGGAAAGTTGAAAAGAACTTTGAAGAGAGAGTTCAATAGTACGTGAAACCGTTTAGGGGTAAACCTGCGAAACTCGAATGAATGAACGGAGAGATTCAGCGCTGTTTTTTGTCTACGACTTTGATCGATAGCAGGACACTGCGTGCGCTTTTCTCCTAGTAATACATCGTGACTCGTTCGATGTTGGTCTATGTGCCATCTCGTTACGAAGGTCGGCTCTTCCTAGTAGAGAATTGCTCTCTCTAGCAGAGATTTTTCCTATCTACGGAAGAAATGGCCGCGAGGTGTTACTGACCAGTCATCGGACGGTATGATTAGACGTTGCACGCGTTCATTCGCGTCCGACCCGACACGAGGCAACCTGAACCTTCCATCCATCTTCAGATAGATGCTAGTTAAGCGCGCCTGTCTTTGTCGTCGTGAAGTCTCGGACCGTGCACGTCTGTCAGCGATGCTTCAGTTTCGGGCACTCGCAGGACCCGTCTTGAAACACGGACCAAGGAGTCTAGCATGTGTGCGAGTCATTGAGAACTAAAACTCACAGGCACAACGAAAGTGAAGGCAGGCGGAAGCCTGCTCAGGGAGGATGGAGCCTCGATCTTGATCGACCTCTCGCACTCCCGAGGCGTCCCATTTCCAAGCAGAGGAAAGGATGCGCTCTGAGCACAACTGCTGGGACCCGAAAGATGGTGAACTATGCCTGGTCAGGTTGAAGTCAAGGGGAAACCTTGATGGAGGACCGAAGCGATTCTGACGTGCAAATCGATCGTCGGAACTGGGTATAGGGGCGAAAGACCAATCGAACCATCTAGTAGCTGGTTCCGTCCGAAGTTTCCCTCAGGATAGCTGGCGCCGATTGATCAGTCTCATCCGGTAAAGCGAATGATTAGAGGAATTGGATCGAAATGATCTTAACCTATTCTCAAACTCTAAATGGGTGAGAACCTCGGCTTACTTGAATTGTGAAGCCGGGGACTGATGACGGTGCTTAGTGGGCCAATTTTGGTAAGCAGAACTGGCGCTGTGGGATGAACCAAACGTAGTGTTAAGGCGCCCAAAAAACGCTCAAAGGAATCAAAAAGACGTGGGACCCTAGAGACGACAGGACGGTGGTCATGGAAGTCGGCATCCGCTAAGGAGTGTTTAACAACTCACCTGCATAGAGTGGTCCAGCTCTGAAAATGGATGGCGCTTAAGTGTTTTGCCTATACACTACCGTTACGTGCATGTGCGATGTTTTCGTGACGTCATTACGCTGTAACGAGTAGGACGGCGCGGCGGAGTGCGCGGAAGAGTCTGGGCGTGAGCCTGCTTGGAGCCTCCGTCGGTGCAGATCTTGGTGGTAGTAGCAAATACTCTGGTGAGAGCCTGGAGGACTGAAGTGGAGAAGGGTTTCGCGCGAACTGTAATGGCACGCGAGTCAGTCGATCCTAAGCTTAATGAGAAATCATATGTCGATGTGGCGTGTTATCAAGCGATAAATTACGCCCGTTGAGCGAAAGGGAATCCGGTTATTATTCCGGAACCCGGCAGCGGAACCGTTTCAAAAATCGTACTTCTTGCTTAATTGCGAGTCTGCGACGGGGCAACCCAAACTGGCCTGATGACGCCACCGAGTGGTCTGGGAAGAGTTTTCTTTTCTGCCTGAGTGTTTCAGAACCATGGAATCCTATAATAGGGAGATGTGGTTCCAGACACGAAGAGCATCACAATTGAGTGGTGTCCGGACCCTCTCTGTGGACCTTGAAAAATCAGGTGAGGGATGTACGTGGAGATGTCGCGCCGGTTCGTACCCATATCCGCAGCAGGTCTCCAAGGTGAAGAGCCTCTAGTCGATAGAATAATGTAGGTAAGGGAAGTCGGCAAATTGGATCCGTAACTTCGGAATAAGGATTGGCTCTGAGGACCGGGGCGTGTCGGGTTTGGAAGTGAAGCTGAAGTGTCTGTGCTTATTATGTTCAATGCACTTGCGTATTTGGCGTGAGGCAGAGACCAGGTAAGCATTAGACCTTCGTGGATCATTCAAGCTGTAAAACAGTGTCAGTTTCGCCTTGTGTGCGATTGATACTGTTTGTTCGGCCGCCGTAAAACGGTCAACTCAGAACTGGCACGGACAAGGGGAATCCGACTGTCTAATTAAAACAAAGCATTGCGATGGCTCTCGCGGGTGTTGACGCAATGTGATTTCTGCCCAGTGCTTGAATGTCAACGTGAAGAAATTCATATAAGCGCGGGTAAACGGCAGGAGTAACTATGACTCTTCAAAGGTAGCCAAATGCCTCGTCATCTAATTAGTGACGCGCATGAATGGATTAACGAGATTCCCACTGTCCCTATCTACTATCTAGCGAAACCACAGCCAAGGGAACGGGCTTGGGAGAATCAGCGGGGAAAGAAGACCCTGTTGAGCTTGACTCTAGTCTGGTACTGTAACGAGAAATGAGAGGTGTAGCATAAGTGGGAGATCGTTCGCGGTCAACAGTGTAATACCACTACTCTCATGTTCTCTTTACTCACTCGGTTGAGCGGAAACTGTTGCGGCAGTATGAATGCACAGTAGTACGGTTGATCCAAGCGTGAAGGTAGCATTCTGGTGAAAACTGGAATGTCAACCCCCGCGTGATCCGTTTCGAGGACACTGCCAGGTGGGGAGTTTGACTGGGGCGGTACACCTGTCAAAGAATAACGCAGGTGTCCTAAGGTCAGCTCAGTGAGGACAGAAACCTCACGTAGAGTAAAAGGGCAAAAGCTGACTTGATCCAAATGTTCAGTACGCATAGGGACTGCGAAAGCACGGCCTATCGATCCTTTTGTGTAAAGAGTTTTTAGCAAGAGGTGCCAGAAAAGTTACCACAGGGATAACTGGTTTGTGGCAGCCGAGCGTTCATAGCGACGTTGCTTTTTGATCCTTCGATGTCGGCTCTTCCTATCATTGTGAAGCGAAAATTGCAAAGCGTTGGATTGTTCACCCACTAACAGGGAACGTGAGCTGGGTTTAGACCGTCGTGAGACAGGTTAGTTTTACCCTACTGATGGCGAGTCGTTGCGATAGTAGCACTGTTTAGTCCCACAATAACCATGGTGCCGGATATTTGGTTGAGCACTCGGTCGAGCGGCCGGTGGTGCGATGCTACCATCCGCAGGATAATTTCTGAACGCATATAAGAGAGAAACCTGTCTAGGCAAATGCGGCAAGGATATACAAAGGAGCCTCGAGAGTCGAGAGGCTCTAAACAATGTGACATTTATAGCCGCGCTTTACTACGTAAGGTGCGGCATCGAAGCCCATTTGGAGTTGGAGATCGGTGGTAGGTTGGATGACCACGCCATAGCTCTAGCTCCAGACGTAGCTCAGTTCGATGTCGGGGCTCGGAATAGTCTGTAGACGACTTACGTTCCTGGCAGGGTGTTGTGCGCGGCAGAGCAGTTCTGCTGCGATCTGTTGAGACTTAGCCCTAAGCCAGGTGTTTTCGTTTTTTTTTTTTTTTTTCTATGGTGCGAACTATTAACCACCGTAGGTACTCTAATTAATATTCAAAAAATACATAAGTACTTAAACCATTGTTTTAAAACTTCAAACATTCCATTGCATACTTTAATTTTGCATTCATTTTGATTTGATACCAGTTTTTGGTCTGTAGATCTTTACTAATTTTCCGTGTTTATTGATGTTTTTTAACGGGTTTTTTGTCACTTTTTTTATTTAATGCTGATTGTAATCGCAACTTAGGTACGACCCATCAAAACGATTTGGACAGCCTTAGCGCTGTCCAAATCTTTTGAAACTTGAAAACTATTTTTGAAATTAGAAAGATTTTAACAGCGCTAAGGCTGTCAAAATCATGATTATTAAGCTTTTCCCATTGTAATTTGCGACGGCAATTGGGGACACACACGGGGCATTTTCTATTGCAAAATGTAGGTACAGCTCGTTCACCATAAGATACCTATATGCACCTTCCTTGGTTGGCGTGCTAACCAAGGCAGGTGACATCTTATGGTGAACGTGCTGTAGGCTCGGTATCGTATTTTTTTTTAAGTTTGTGGTTTTGTAGGCTCACGTGTGCCTTGAAAGCGGGTCACTGTTCACTGTCTATTTATGGGCTTGCGAGTCTTGCGACGCAACAAAAGCCTCACAAAAATTGCTCTGAACTTTTATTTGGGATGAGTATATTACCTAGGATCCTGCTTATCTTAGCACTGCACTGCTTAGAAGTGATCCGATGTTTAAATCTTAATTTTGCTGACGTCTAAAGCCTTATTTAAATTCAAGGAGCGTTCAAGATCCGTGGCTCATAATAATCACGTACGTGCCGGTACAGACGCTAACACAAGTTCATTTTGTAAAAAAAACAAACCATCGACTAGTTCAATGTTCCATTAAACTAAAAAAGTTTAATGGAACATTTTTTTTTCCGTTTTTCAGTTCAAGCTTTTCTAAAATTAGTGATTGTAAGCGTGTGCTGATCAAAATGAGCCTAAACACGGCCAGTCTACTATTATCCATCGAGGAGTTCCGTTGTCCACCTTCCGTCTCCATTATCCGATCAGCTCGCTGTCACCATTTTATTGTACTGTCATCGGAACTTGACAGGTATGCCAAATTTCAGCTCAATTGTATATTGGAAAGTCACCCTTATCGCCACCCGTGAAATACTTATCATAGAATAGTTCCAATAGCCATCTCTGGTCGTCTTCATCAGTTCCACTTCACCACATTGAACTTTCTAAATGCACATGCTTGGCTTGTTGCAGAAAATACCAAAATCGTTGTGTGTCTATAATATTTGAGGAGTTCCCTCAATTCCTCATAGATCCCATCATCAGAACTAGATTTTGATGAAAATGGGACTGATCTGGAAATATATCGTGGCAACTAAAAAAGAGCGGCCAAGTGCGAGTCGGACTCGCCCATGAAGGGTTCCGTAGCAGCAAGTAACATAATATAAAAGTTCTTGTAGTTCGTTGTAACTTTGATCGATGTTTTAATAATAGTGTAAGTATTAAAAAAAAACTACTTACCTACTAGATCTCGTTCAAACCAGTTTTCGGTGGAAGTTTACCTACATGGTAATGTACATCATATTTTTTTGTTTTATCATTCTCTTTTGGTTATAGCAATACCTTACCCAGAAAAACAAGAGGTAGGCACGACGTACTACCTCATCATCAACCTACTGCAGTCCACTGCTGGACAAAGTTCTCTCCCACGGCGCACCGCTGAGCCCGGTCTGAGGCTCTCCTCACCCAGTTTTTGCCAGCTACCCTTCGCAAGTCGTCGCTCCACCTAGCCAGAGGGCGCCCTACACTACGTTTGCCACGACGCGGTCTCCACTCGAGAACTCGTTTACTCCACCGGTTATCGGTTCTTCTGCAGACATGTCCGGCCCACTGCCACTTCAGCTAGCTAATCCTCTGGGCTATGTTGAGAACTTTGGTTCTCTATTGGATAACCTCGTTTCGGAAAATATCTCACAGGGCCCAGCCCCATACCTACATACCTGAGTAGAGTACGCGTCATGTAAAAAGAACGCTGGAACGCCTGAAGTTGTATGACCGTCAGCGTTCTTTTTACATGACGCGTATTATACATACCTACTAAGTTGTTATACTACAAACTCTTGACAAAATTTTGATTAGGTTAGAAGGAAATCCCTTTTATAAGAAAATACTAATAGCTAGTAATACCTAATTACCTAGTAGCTTGGTCATCTGGTGAATAACATTATACAGAGTGTCCCAGTTGGTATAATATTGTATGTACACATCAAGGAAAACACCTTATTGATAAACATTGAATGTACCTACTCGTATTTAGTTTTTTCTGTATAACTGATGTTTTAGTAAGTTTTAACTAAAACTATCGAGTTAGGTAGGTACTACGTAGTACCTATAGGTTACACGTCATGAAAACTATAGGTCTGAGAAAAAAAGACTGTAGCACGTAGGTACTAATGCTTAGCATTGTCTCTGTCCCTCTCTAACACGCGTGATTTGTCATGTGTGTGAAAGGTACAGAGATAATGCTTTGCATTAGTGCGTGTGCTTAGTATGGTCTAGGTATTTATCTCAGCCTAAAAAAAATATATTTCGGTTTCTTGAACTAAAAAATCATGTAGGTACCTACTTACCTCAAGATAAGATGGTACAAAAGGTTTTTTTTTTTAAATATTCAATTTTTAATATAGAATTACAAAATGAAAATCTCACCTCACCTCTGAGTAGAATCGCGTTCTTTCGGCTAGGTAGCACAGCAATTCAAGGACACCTTGTAGGTACACCAACAAGGTGACAAATCGCTTACTAACCGACAGGTTACTCAGACTTCAACCTTGTATGTAGTTCACGAGTTCACGACTAAATCACTTCACTCTATGACTGTACAAGATATAATCCTTTCGGTTTTCCTGTAGGAAGAAGTCATTTTACGTCAATAAAAAAATTAATGCTATGACTTCATTCAAATTTTCCTCAAGTTTTGTTCTGTATAAAAGCTTGTACGCCACATTTTGTGTCATTCAATTCCGAGCCTTCAAAATGTACAAGCTCATAGCCCTCGCTTTAGTGGCAGCAGTTAGTTGCAACGACCTGATCCAAGGACCCACTGGAGGGAGAAAGATCTACGATGCAAATCAAGAAGCCAGCCCAGCAATATGGAAGCAGAAAAACGAAGTCACCATCAAGGCCAACGATACTGAAGTGATCAGCCGAATTGTCATCACAGATCTACGACCAGACAAGGACGGAGAAGCGAAAATAGTTAACGGTGGACCAGGACAGAACAATGTAACGGTTGAGCTCAAAAGCCCGACTATCCTCAGAGGATTCTCCTTCCACGTCGAAGTTTACGCAGCCGAAGATAATGGACAGCAGATTGCTTATCCAAAAACGTACCCTGTTGAATCAGTGGTCCCAGAAGAAGTACCAGTGTCCACCGAACAAGTGCCAGTGTCCACCGAACAAATGCCAGTGTCCACTGAACAAATGCCAGTGTCCACCGGACAAATTCCAGTTATGGAAAACGACACTAAAGTAAACCCGGATACGAAAAAAGACTCTGATAAACCAGTGACTGAAGGTACAACCACTACTGAATACCACGCCAAGGTACAAGGCAAACTAGAAGCACCAATAATGACTGATAGAAAGTCAAGAACCGCAGAGGATACTACAGTTGTTCCGACCGCACAGAACGTCATTGAAAACAACACTGTAATGGACACGGATGTTACTTCAAAAGGTACACCTCTTAAGTCATATAGCCTTCTGTCATCCTCCTATCCTAAACTACAAGACAATGAAGACCAATCGAAAGTAACTATGGTTCAAGATGCAAGTTACAACGCAAACCATCCTCGCTTAGGTATGAAGGACGAATTCAACAAACACGGCCTTAAAACTAATGTTAATAAAGATTCTTATGAAGAGAAGGCAGTTCCAACTACAGAAACCATAAAGACAATGGCTGAGAGCCATAAGACTGGGTCAACGGCGTTTCGGGGTATTTCAGAGGAACTAGGGCAGCATGTAGTGTTTGGGATCAAACGTATGTAATTAGAATTAAGTAATAATAGTAAAGAAACATAGGAGAACTCAACTTTAATTGAGATGCACGAGGGGATCCATCTAGGGGTCTGTCAGAAGCAAGCCTAAATAATGTGGTCCATTACTATTACATTTAGGTAGTGCTTACTATCTTTGTCTCTACAAACTGGGCATTAGGGAAGATATACTTGCCAAATAAATGCGCGGTGGTTACATTAGCATTATCAACCATCGCGCATCTTAATTTTCATTTTCGATATAAGTATCTATTTTTGGCTAGAGCTTTGAGAAATAGTGAAACCTGTTAATATTACAATCTTTCTTTCTCACTATGAAACCAATCATTTTCCAATTTTCTTGGATAAAACTTTTGTGTTATTTAGTTATTTTTTTAAGTCTTTCTATTTATTTAATAATTGTATTTAGTAGAAATAAAATACATAGTCATTAATAAAACAATTTAATTGTATACCCGATAAATAAAATAAGTTAAAAATTATAACTTAAACTGGAATGACAATATTTCACTCATACATTGTAAAAATAAAGTACTTATTAATACAATTGAGCTGTATTTTATATGATATCCTTTTAATTTAATTAAAATCACAAACTACTTTAAAATCTGATATTTATGTACCAAATCTTTGGTTTATAGACACATTTTCACGTAATTTCATTGATTATAAACTCCGTAAATGAAAGTAAATGAGCTACCTAATTATATTTGCGACACATTCTATTCATTCCACGCATTTTCATTTTGCTAGACATTGAATGAATTTAAAATAAAAGTAAAAATGTATTTTTAGAGAAACAGAAAAGAAATAACGTCAGTATTTTTTTTTTACATTTTTATCATTTTAGAACGCTCGGCTTTATTTGAGGCGGGGAGCGCCTGTGTGGTGCCTCGAGAACAAGTGGAAGTGAACAAACGAAAACCAACTTAAAAGCCTCAGGTAGACAGTCAAAATTAAGATTGTATACCCTTGTTCAGAATTCGAGATATTTTTTGTAAACAAAAGGGATACCATAGCAAAACAATTGGTGCTCTAGGGTAGTTTACTAAATTAGGCCAATAAACAGGCTAGGCATGTTATTCTAACTCAGATCTGATAAACTATAAAGTAATCAATATTTTGTCGTATATATTTTTGAGTTATTTAGGTTATTAACAAAGTTATCAAGCAATAATATATTTGTTAGTAGAAAATATTTCATGTTACTTGAACACTGCAGAGATTCTAAACAATGTATTAAGTATTAAGTATATCAGTTATCTAGTACCCATAACACAAGCTCTGCTTAGCTTGGGGCTAGATAATGTTGTGTGAACTGTCCAGCATTATTTATTTATTTATTTATTTATTTAATGGGCTTTGTTTTGAAAGCCGGTCCCTATGTTGTTAATTTCATTCGTTTCTCCTCATTTGACGAATACGAATGTGCTTCTCAGCACAGTTTTGGAATGGTCATACTGTATCAATGGTAAGAGTTATATATAAAATTTTGCCATTTACACATTGACTCGTCAGATAAACTTCAGGTAGGTAGTGGGTTTGTGTTCATTTGCCGCAAATTTAAGGTACATACCGCGCGAGCGAACTCGCTGGCGGATATTACAAAAATTTAATACAACTGGTAAGACGTACGAGAAGCCGCGGGTCACTAATAGTAAAACATGGTCCACGCAAAAAAATTTTTTTCTCTTTGTCAGTGACATTTGTTTGTTTACAAAAAATATATCTAATTCTGAACCAGGGTATAAAGAGAATCAGCAAAAGTTCATAAGACAGCACACGCTGGTAGCCTAACGGTTCAATAGTGCAACTCAGAATCCAACGATACCGGGTTCGATCCTAGGCTCCGCACCAATGACTTTTCTAAGTTATGTGTGGATTTCCATCGCTCTGTGCTTCGGAGGGCACGTTAAGCTGTCGGTTCCGGCTGTTATTGATTAATAGCAGTCGATAAGCCATGTCAGAGGCCCTTGGGCGGCTTGACAAACTCTGACACCAGAGGCCAGCACTACCTCATACGAAACGACGACGACAGCACACGCTACGCTTGATATACTCATAAATAACAAATCAATAATAAATTATAGGTAGATACAGACATTGCAAATTGACAAATTAACTGTCAGGGGCCAGAGCGACATCAGGCCACGCGGCATTGGACGTTAGGTAGTGAGAGTGTTGCCTTATAAAACTTCTTCGAGAACCTAGTACTTTGTTCATCTATAACAGTTTAAATAACACATAAATTAACTTTATTAATTATTCTAGTTTCTCACTGGAAAGAATTGAACTCAGAGACTGGAATAGTATATTATGGTACAAGTATGTAATGTTGGTGATTACCGCTGAGGCGCCTCAGGTGAGGGTACTTGTACTAATATTTATTCTGTGGTGAAGGTTTTAAGAGAGCCGAGGACGGTAATCATCAATACACACGTGTATCATACGACGTTTTTAAACACACTTGTGAAGAAAATAATAATAAAACAGAAATACACATTGCGTAAATGTACAAACTGTCTCTATAACTCACTAGTGAATAATAGCAAAGAAAAAGTCACAGTTTGATTACAGGTGTAATAATAATAACAGACATACACACTGTGTAAATGTTCAACTATGTCTATAACTAACTAGTGAATAATAGCAATGAAAAAGTCACAGTTTGATTACAGGATTTACAGGTTTCATTATGTGTCCAATTTCGGTGAAATTAGAGCCATTTTATGAGGAAGTGTGTTAAAAAATCCTTTTTTTGACAGATTACAATGAAAAAAGATCTTTGGTTGAGTAGAGTTTAACCCTATATTCACAAATTCGATACGGGCACTAATAATAACGAGACATAATATTATATCCCATGTCAAATAGACAGATTGTTGCATCAGAGCCATCTGTGGGACAGCGGTTGAACTACAATGCAAGATACCGATAAGCCCGGCTACATTATCTAACTAGCTTACAAGCTAGTCCATAACATTGATACTAGATGGCGCTGATCTAGCTGTATATACGAGGTCATAGAGTTTTGCCTCTGTTGATTGACTCGGTCCTGAACAAATAAATAATGCTGACAGTTCAGACAACATTATCTGGCCTAAAGCTAAGCAGAGCTTGTGTTATGGGTACTAGATAACTGATATACTTAATACAATACAACACATAGATAGATATTTTTTATTATATAAAGAAAATACCCTAATAAATAAAGAACACCCTGAACCCTGGTGTTCTGGGTATTTTCTATGTATAATAAAAATATCTGTCTATTTAATATCAGTTGTCCCATAACACAAGTTCTGCTTAGCTTGGGGCTAGATAATGCTGTGTGAACTGTACAGCATTATTGATTATTATTTATTTTAAATTAGTGGAAATTGTCTACCTAAGTTGTCCAATGCTCATTTTCACCAACTAAATAGGGCACATTTAACACTTAAGAGGCACTTACATATGCCAAATCTAACCGGTTTTCATAGAAGCATGTCAATTTGACGTGCGATAGGTGTCCCGTAATATAAGTATTGGTTGGTGAAAATGGGTAAAGTAATCTTACTTCATTCATACTTTATCATAGAATGCACCGGTATACCCTCGGGGATGTTTCCCCTCCCATTCAACCCCTCCAGCTCGATCACCACCAAGCACCCAAGGACCTCGGCCCCGCAGCTCCGGAGGAGGTTAACGGCTGCTGTGATGGAGCCCCCTGTTGCAATCAGGTCATCAACAATGAGGCATTTGAGGCCTGGCCGGATTGTGTCTTTCTGGATCTCCAGTATATCCTGGAATTGGGAGAAAATAAATTGTAGATTATTCTGACTAAACATAGACCCTTCTTAGTAACACAATAACCACAGTGGCGTGGCGGACGAGTAGCCGGCTGAGAAGCGAGTGGTTGTGGGTTCGATTCCCGCTGCGGGACAAATATTTCTATCTACTAAATCTACCAAACCTTGAATGTCTGAAACGCCTGTCCTCTGTTTGCCTGCTCCGAATTATACTACACTTTTTTTAATCTTTGTGAATGACGTTACAACCGATGGCCCACCTAATGTCAGCGGTAACCTCTGTGGTTAACAACGCATTACCATTTAGGTCACGTCCGCCTAGGACGCACCCTATGTGGCATTGCACTGCGTCGGCCATCCTGAGACATAAAAATGAAAAGTCTCATGTGCCCGTAATTTCACTGGCAGCCATAACCCTTAAAACCGGAACACAGCAATGCGAGTACTACCGCTTTGCGGCAGGAATATGTATGGTGGTAGTACTTACCCGGACAAACTCTTCAAAAAAAAAGCTCTAAAACTACTAAAAAAAAAACCTCTTCAAAATTGTGCTCAAAACGTTGAACAAAATCATAAAGAAACTGCCCTACTCGTACCAATTTGTTTGCCTAACTATTTGTTAGGATTTTATTTATTTTATTTTATTTTATTTTTGTTTATTGAAAAGACCAACAAGCTGCAATAATAAAACAAAATCACTTAATTATATAAGTTATACAGCCAATAAAAAAAAATTTAAAAAAAAATATATATATATTAAATTAAAAAAAAAAATACCTCTCTAAATATTAAACTAAAACTATGATAATTTCCTACAATAATTATAATAAAATACATATATAAATAAGTACATAAAAACAACAAAATTTAAGGTTCACTACATTAAATTATTATATAAGAATATCTAATAAGTACATACTATGTTAATAACTTAGTTTGTATTTTACAAAACTGGAAATCTGTCAACACAGTATGGAAAGGAGCAAATTCAACATCAAAAGGAAGAAACAGCCTTAAATCTATAAGACAACAAACCAAAGTGTCACACTACATGAAAAGATTGAAATGGCGTTGGACTGGTCACATACTGAGAGACGAAAGACAGAAATGAACAAGACTTGACAGAATGGTACCCACGTGAGGGAAAAAGAATTAGAGGCAGATAAAGGAAACAATGGTAGGACGATATCAAGGAAGTTGCAGGACCATCATGGTAGCGACTAACACTGGACCTGGCGGAGTGGATGTCTCTGAAGGAGGCCTATGTCTCACGAAAAGCTGATGACTCAAAAAAAAATGTGTATTTTAGTATTTATTATCATACTCGTAGTTACTTAAATCCAAATTCAAAATTAAATTAAATCCAAAACCAAAATCGCCGACGTAGGATAAAAAGCCGCCCACCTGAAATGGAATTGGGCTGGACATGTTTGTTGCATGCCTGATAAGCTGTGGGCCAAAATGTGTAGCCCTGACACAGCGAGACGGCGCGGCGTCGCGGCAGACCACGCAGGAAATGGCGCTATGAAATGGACACTTTTAACACAGATTGACAAACAATAGCACAGGATCGTAATTACTGGAGGATAAGGGGGGAGGCCCTTTGCCCAACAATGGGACGATTCAGGCTAATAGTAACAGTAAGGTATTTAAATAACGTAAAACGTATAACGTATCTAGTTAAATCAGCAATTTAAATGCTTATTATCTTTATCTATCTTATCTATCTATCTTGTATTTTACTGATGCTAACAGGCTGATTACAATTAAGATAGTTGTATCCATCTGCTCCAAATATAGACCAGTATTCTGAAAACCTATGCTAAGTAACCAATAAAGTTACCAATATTCTTACCGATCCATACTCCAAATCATATTTGAAGGCCACAACTTCACCGGGCAGCTTCCCCTTCTTCCTCACAGGTATGCAACCTACTTGTAGCTCAGCTGCCAAGGAGAATGCAAACAGGAACCCTCGGGATTCCAATCCGATTAAGGCATCTACATCGGGGAATTTCCTCCGAACAGTCTCAATGAGTAAACTGTTCAGTAGCCGACATGTGGGGCCGTCGGCTATGGCTGAAAATATATCCCTGTAACACAGAGTTAGAATAGATTAGTCCCATTTCGTGTGAAGTAAAATAACACTAGTGACTAGTACTAAAATAACACTAGTGACTAGGATTGAGAAAGGTCTGCTTAGATGGTTTGGGCATTTACCCAAACCCTACCCTTCAGCAATGTAGAGAGCGTGGAGACCTAGAGACCTACAAGATCCTAAACATCCACTACAGTATACCAGATTTATCAAAGACACTATATACTGTGAACAATAATATAGGGCTCAGAGAATACTCGCTGAAGCTGCAACGCGGGCCAAGTACCAGCAATCCGAGAATGCACGTATTGCCTAATTGCGTTGTGCTCACTTGGAACCGGCTACCAGACTCAGTGATCAGTGCCCCTCAGTAAGTTCTTTCAAAAATAGACTTGACAAACATTTAAAGTGCACTGATAAGGACTAAGATATACACGCATCAGCTCCGGGAGCTGCCTGTGTAATATAAATAAATAAATAAATTTAGAAAGGATGGACGATAGTAGATTGACAGAACGGGTACATAAGGCGAGCGTGAATGGGAGAGTGGGAAGGGGAAGACCTCGGCGAACGTATTCTGACTAGATCGGAGACGTCCTGGAAAAAGGCCAGGTCAAGAGTACCCTTAACCGACGAGCATGTATGAAGAATGTGATGAGAGTGGATGAAGCAAAGAAGCACAAATGAAGTGTGTCAGGATCGTAGCAAGTGGAAATCCATGGTAAATGCCTACCCCTCCGGGAAACCGGCGTGAGTTTATGTATGTTAAATAAAATTTGAGGTTACAATATATAAATTCGCCATCATTCTTACCAGAACAGGATTCCTTTTTTGGGAAAATCAGGAAAACTCTTGATTTGTAACTTTAGTTTGGCTATTTTCTGTTCGTATTCCGCGTCCATGCTTTCAAAGGTAGTTTGTTGATTCAGCGATTTAGTTTAGAGGTTAGTTACGTTACCTTCAAACTACAAAGTAAAATTGAAGCAAGAGAAGGAAGAGAAAATTCATAAATTAAATTTAGAAAAACCCCAACAAACTTTCATTCAAGTTCAGACACTAGCACTTGAAATAAAAAATATTTGAAAAAAGTTGATTTGTTTACTTTTTGTGTAAAGAAAAGAAGATTAGAGAATATATTGTACTTTATTGTACATAGAAATAAAATCAAAAATAACACAAACGAAAAAGTAGGAAAAAGTGATACTATACTACGCCATAGACAGAGAATTCTGTCTACGTTCTACCAGAAATACATTTATTAAATAACGTAGACAGAGTACGCTCTACGTTTGATAATGTATTTATTCTAGACTCTAGTACTAGGAAGATGTACTTTTATTCATGTTCTAGTACTAGGAAGATGGACTAAAGTTCTAGTAATATTCAGGGTACGGAACGGAAAAACGACTGTCGTGTGACAATATATTTGTTTCTCTCTAACATAGGATAGCAAGCTATCTTCTAGGATAGGAGTAAGAAGGAACACTCTATGCTATTTTAGCACTCACTCCATATTAGTATACCTCCTTGTTATAGTATTATTATAGTATGTTTTTTTTCTGTTGATTAGTACTAAAGTTTTTTTACTTTGGTATGCCTACTGCGGCACAGATTAATTAATAGGTACTACGTAAACTCCGGTACGGAGGCCTGCAATGCTCTAAGTAGGTATACCAATAATTATAAAAGAGATCCAATCAAATAGTATAAGCATAGTAAATAGTAATATAGTAGTACTAGTATAGTAACCCCAGCACGCCGTTTCATACGTTTCATTGCAGGAGCCATAGATTTAGTATATGTACTAGATCTACAATCAGAGATCGAAGATGGAACCAAAAAAAACATGTGCACGTGTTGGTGAAAGTCTATGTCTGAGTTAAAAATAGTGTTGTCCTCGACCAACACTTTTACATTGTCGATAGAATTCATCATCCGTCCGTGATGTGTATGGTAGATAAATACATCTTAATGCAGATTAAGTCTTTCATGAATAACACAGTTTGGCAGATTTGACGTCATAAAGAGAATAAGGTTCTTATTCCAATTTTGAATACAGTTAATAAATATACCTTTATTATTTATTGACCCCTAAATATTACTGTTTTATTTATAGGTGGGATCTTAGTTTCCCTTTTAAATTAAAATGTTTGCTGCATATACCTAGTGGAGTTCAAATTTGAGTCCATCCCACTCTTCTTATAACCAATAACCATTTTTCTCGTAGCAAAGGATTACTTGGAAATCTGAAAGCACAAAAACATTTTATATCAGCCGTGCTACGCCCATATAATTTTTCACTCTGTTACTTTATCTATATACAATTTGTTACCCCAAAGTTTATTATTTTTCAAGTGTAAACCACGCTTTATGGATAACATTAAATTTAAATGTAACCCAAAAATTCCGTTCTAGCGGGACTCGAACCCGCACCTTCGCCTGTCATCGGCGATGCCTTAAACAATTTACCCATAGATCGAGCTATGACGCTGGACATCAACTCGGCTATAGCGCCAAGTTGATAGTGCTGTATATACAGGTGTTTCATTGAAAACCTTCTGTTCAAAGTTCGAAAGTAAAGGCATCGCTGATCACAGGCGAGGGTGCAGGTTTGAGTCCCGCTGGAACGGAATTTTTGGGGTATATTTAAATTTAATTTGTTACCTATTTTTTTATTAAGCAGAAATAAACAATATTTATTTATAAAAATAAAAAAGAAATATACCCTTTCGGGGAAAAAGGCGTGTGTAATAATCAACAACGTAAATATTTACTCCAAAATATCTACTACACAAACTGCAATAAAAACACCCGTGGTGCTTTAAAGTTACCTTTTCCATAGTCAATACAAAAACACACACCCCAATGTCCACCTGGTTATTATAGATTTAAAAAAAACAATAAAATGTTAACAGAGCACACATATTTACTCCAAACAAAGTAAACCTCCATTCTAGGATGGACAAAAATTTAATTTATAGGTAGGTATAGTGCGCGTCATGTAAAAAAAACGCTGGTGGTCAAGCTTCTACAGGCGTTCCAGCGTTCTTTTTACATGACGCGTACTATAATTGTACATTATTTGTTATTATTAAACTAGGTAGGCACTCATTCAATGCATAGGTATACATCTCTTAAATAAGTAGAAAGTAAGTAATCTCTTAAAAAGAACGCTGGAACGCCTGAAGAAGCTTGACCGCCAGCGTTCTTTTTACATGATGCGCACTATACAACGATATAGACTGCAACAGGACTATCGATATTTCTGACGTCATCACTTGGTCAAGCCCTATCGTAATCAAACATTTTTATATTTTACATAAAATATTGTTTATTTCTAGGTGCAGCAACGAAATATTATTAAAAAATATAAGGGAAAGTCCTAATCTACGAATGAAACTGGTTTTTAGGCCATTTACTAAAGCAGAATTGATAAAATAAGCAATACAATCGAACTACCAATAATCTCTTATTTACCTGTGAAACGTGTATTTTCCCGGCTAATTACGTCTTGTATCTTCACAGTCACAAACTGAACACGACACCATTGTCATACAAAGTAATATTTCTTATTTAATAGTAAGATTACTAAAATAATTACAAAATTAGTTAAACTGCACAAGAGACCGTCCGGTATGCGCATCTACTCAAGCAAAACATGTCACATTCAATACATTGTTGCTATCACTTTTCTTCTTGCACGGGGTACATTTAAAAATGACTTCTCTCTCCCACGCTTCGTTGGTCTATTTAGCGTAGCGAAAAAATACTACGTCTATGGCAGGAGCAGTGTAATGTACCAAAATCAAAAAACGCTCCTGCAATGGATTTGATTTTCTATTTCCGTAAATAAATACGATACCTACCTACTTCGCGTGTTCTTTTAACGTAAATAATGACAATAATTCTTTGATTAGGTATCATCGACGTAAATTATTTTACTTTGGTCGAAGTTAGGTAGGTAGGTAGGTATATGGGCCAGACAATTTTTTTTTTTTTAATTCTCTAAGCAGTATTTCCATGCTTAGGTATTGTAACATTACAAAATTATTATAAAAACTTCTAGAAGCTTCCATACTCACACAAGTAGCTTGTTGACAAAAAACTAACGGACAACTCACACATGCACACAGCCATGTTGGTTACATCTCACGTACACATAGAAAGTTATTGACGACTAGGCTCACCTATAAAAAGGTAGGCGCCCTTACGCCAAGCACACCCCATCATGAGATCCTCGCTGAGCTTGCGAGTGAAGGCCGGAGTGTACAAGACGTACATCCGGCCTCGCCTGACCTACGCAGCACCTGCATGGTTTGGGCTGCTCTCGGAGACAAACAAGAAGCGCCTTCGAGCTCAGCAGAACCTGTCACTGCGTGCAATCACGGACGCCCCTCGCTATGTGAGGAACTCTACGATCCAGAGAGACCTGCGGGTAGAGGAACTGGACGCTTTCATAACCAGATTAGCCCAAAAGATGTTCGCCCGCACGGAGGAGTCAGAGTTCCCTCACCTGAGGGAGCTGGCGCCGCAGCATGACAGGGACCCCCGAGGAAGACCGTATCCACGTGAGCTGGCCATAGCGCGAGTAGAAAACCTCCTCTCCCTCCCCTCCCTCCCCTCCCCATCGCTGCCTGACGCAGGCTGCCCTACTGGTGCCCCTACTGCGGGCTCCGAACACAGGGCCCCGCTCGGCAGATAAATGAAGAAGAGGCCCTAGGGCCAACCCGAAGACCCCCCCGTCTTAACGGGGGGCGAATTGAGCACCGCAGTCAGGGGTCCAAAACCCGAAACTGCGTCCCCACGCACCGGCTCCGCCGGTGCGTGAGGAGAAAACTAGACGAGCGCCAAGCACATTCCAAACTCAGACGGAGCAATCAATAACACATCTATATTCCTACACTGCGCCCAATTTTGGTGAGTTTATTTAAATATATTACGCTCTAGCTAGCACTGTATAATCTGATGTTCTTATCTTTATTTTTCTTAATGTTGTAAATTCTAGCATCACACTTGAAGCACGTCCACTTGTCTACTACTATGTCTGTCCTTCTGACTAACTAGTTCTTAATCTCTGTTGTAAACCCTACGGTGTAATAAGGTTGAAAGCCACGTACTGCCTACCCCTGCGAGCCACGTCTGCGGCAACTAGAGGCGACTTTCAACCAAGTTACACCAGGGGGAAGAATCAAGCCTGTCACTACTACTACGTGATCTTTACAGGGTCCAACTCTACGGGTCGAACCTTACGGTTGGTGGCTTCACAGCCACCAACCGGACTCACCAGCTACCTGCTGTCTACCAGCTGTCTCCAGCCCTACCTGCTGCTACCAGCCTGCCACGAGCCACCTCGCAGACAAGGGGCGCGCTCATCACCATGACGCCTAGACCACGTGCTTCCGATCTACAGCTCACAGGACAGTACCGTGGAGAGTCCACACCTGTTCTTGGGTTCCGTACTACGCGTGTGTCCAAGTGTTCTTTTCTACAAGCGTGACCTTTTGAGACCTATTCTACTGCTGAGATTGAGACCCTTGATCATACCCCGGCCCATAGCCGTCTGGCCTTCTGCCTGCTACTCTGGCCCTCTGCCTGCACTTCTGCCTGCTACTCTGGCCCTCTGCCTGCACTTCTGCCTTCAGCATAACACTAAAGACTCTAAGTTTAACAATCTATTCAGTGATCTTATTGTTAGCATTTTAAGTTTAATATATGTATAAAAATGTCCTAATCGTTTTTCTACCTACCCTAGCTCTTCTATCAGGTAGGATAGGAACCTAAAACCTAGACTACCTACCTGTCCACGGCAGCACCGTGACAGTGGCGCCCAACTCTCTTTAAAACTCTCTTTCAAACTCTCTTTACAATTCTCTCTTTACTACCATAAGAGATATATTCACTATACCTATTCCGGCCCATATCAACATGATAATGGTGCCCTATTCATTCTCAATCTCAGTCTCAAACTTATGTCTCATACCTATTTTTGTCATTTACAAACGCTTGGTAAAAACTCGGAACAACATACCTACAAGAACAGAGGTGTAAGCTCGCCTTTATTGCATCGTGGCGGTATCATAATAATGGCTACTAGAAATTATTATTGTACCAAAGCTAATAATCTATTGTCTAATCGTGTATACTACTATCTATTGTCTAATTGTGTATAATTCTTTACAGCTATATCTATCTGTGTATACCTATCTGTGTGTTACTGTGTAATTCTAACCATTTCTGTGTACCTACCTACATTATTGCGTAAACAGTGCTAGTTCGTCGTAACAATGGAAACTAAATATCTAAAATGTAGAATCTCACTCAAACGTTCATCTGGTCTACAAACTAGTAGATATGAACGGAAACTATCATAAAGGATATTAAACTCATTCACTATATAAAGAATAATATTTGCCTACTTATCTACCTAACTAACAATCTATCTATCTATGTATCTATCATGCAATTTCATTGATTCACTAAGCTTGACTTACAACTGACCTTGACACTAGAATGTTGGAAATAGTAAACAACACTAGAACAATCTACCTACTTATAGAATACTAATACTATCAACGCGTGTGCGTGTGTGTGTGTGTGAGAAACACTGACCTTAAATACTTCTTTTACATACTTATAATAAACATGATAACTTAAAATCTAAATCGTACCTACTTACGAGTTCCCTAAAAACTAAACTAAACTAAACGTAAACTTAAAGGTTAACTTAAAATCTATACTATTCCTTTTTCTAAAACTAAACTTGAAACTAGAAACGTAAAATCTACATCGTAGCTACCTACGTAAACACTAAAATCTTAAAATCATAACTAAACTAAACGTAACTTTAATCTACACTAATCGTAATTCGTAATCTATACAAATGCTTTTACCTAAACTAGCTATAAAACTGTAAACTACTTTGAACGTACCTACCAACGAATCATCTAGAAACTAAACTACCTACTATCTACTTGATAAAACTAATCCTACGTGTGAGTGTGGGTCGACTAAAGACTTATTACCTATAACCTAGTTAACTTTGAACTAGAAAATAACTTTACCTACATTCTAAAGACTAAACTATAACCAAATAAAACTATACTACCTACTTAATAAATGCTTATTCAATCTATGTGCGAGGCGGTCTTGAGTATGTTATTCATAAAAACTTTCCAACGCAACAGAGGTCAACAAACCTAAAATGTTGCGAAATATACTTTCTTGCCGAGACCCTACATCTCTGGCGGGATATCTGCATTTTTCTCCCAAGGGACTAAACCTTTGGTGGAACAAACGGAGCGGGTCGTGACTCCGATATAAAAAAAGCCATCACTAAATGCTAGCTTACTATTGCCTATAGTAATCTATTTTATAACATACTCATTTCAAACCTCACGCAGGAATTAAATCTAAGAAAAACAACTAACTAGATAACTAACTATGTATCTATATCTATATTAAGTATGTATGAGTATCTATATCTAAAATCTATAATTCTGAAAGCTCACTATAAACCTACAAAACTGCTATAAAGCTAGCTACTAGAAAAACAAAATACAATATGTTGATGGCTACAACATCACATTACGTCACAGGCATCGTCACTGTTGACCGGTAGAATCTTCCAGAAAACTACCTACTATAAACTGTTTGTCAAAACAACACGCTGTCTACATACCTACCTACCAACATTCCTTGGCTAAAACTCTCTGAAATGAATTTCTTATCTAACCTAAACGATCAAATGACCAATTAACCTACCTACTTACATTTGCAAAAGTAGCTATTCGCTAAATTATGAATGATTTAGTCTGATAATCATTTACTATTGCCTAATTCTAAAACCTAAGCGAATAGAAATAATATGTTAGAAAAACTCGCTAAAGAATAAAGCCTTACCTACACTAAACTTTTACTAAGTACAACACTTTAATCTACGTATTTTATGTACCTAATCAATTATGTATAATACCATTTAACTAACTTATGTAAAACATATAAGGACACCTAGTCCCCTAAAAATTGCAAAGGAGATCATAAAATATAATTAAATACCTTGCCGTACTATCAAACACTTATTTATCGTTGAGGTACTTAAAAATACAATACTTACTAAAGACCTCAACTACTTTATCAAATAACGGTAAATTCTCACTCAGGTATATCTTATTAAATACTATCCCAAAAAAAAAAACATTATCAGAGTTTGATTAAGCCATAATTCTTAACATCTTTCCTATTCATTACAAACACATTAAAATAGGTACTTGAGCGAACATTACTGTCACTCATGCCTGACCTACTTACCTTATGGTCTGCCAGGAATGCATAGTTCGTAAACAACTCATGCGTGTCTTATTTAACAGAAACAAAATTGTTAGAATATTAATTAAAATATTTATGAGAAATCAAACTTAAACAAATTAATTAATGCTATTTATTTAAATCTTTAATCATTACTTAAAATCACAAATTATCATCTACATTCAAACCCTAGTAGTACTAATACAAACAGATAACTAAAATATTCCTGCCTACCCCTATGATATCTTGTTGCAGTGATCTACAGCTACTAAAAGTGACTATTCGATACTATTACTGCCATCTATGATTTCCAACAGGAAACTAAAGACATTAATACTAAACCTTCCCAACAGATGGCGGTTAAACAATATTGCTATGGCCATCTATATTAGTAATAATGAACTAGAGATAACTTAGAAACTTTCTCAACAGATGTCACCATAAGTTCAGTACAAACAATAACTTTGTAAAAATATTTTTTTTAATCCCATTGATGAAAATAATAAACATAAACAATTAGAATAAATTCAATAAATAATATGAAGACAAGTAAACACAAAATAAAATAAACTTGACTTAATAATAGAAAACACTTACCTATTTAAGAACTTGCATTTACTTAATACTTTTATTTTTTTTGGATAACTTTAAACTTCCTTAATTTTTTTTTCTCGATGAGCCTTTAAAACTGAAACTCCAACACATAGAGCTTACACTTAATTTTTTTTTATAGAGCTAACACTTATAATTTTTATTACGTAGATCTAACACTTTAATTTTTTTTACATAGAGCAGACACTTCAAAATTTTTTTTTCCTTTTCACTTCTCATAGAGACATAGAGTCAACACTTACAAAAAAAAAAAAAATTTTTTTTTTGCTACTTCATCTACAAATAGAAACATAGAATCAACTCTTAATTTATCTTATACTCATACAACTTTAACTACAAATAGAACTATAGAGTTAACACTAAATATTTTCTTATCATAACTGTTATATTTAATAATTAACTTTAACTAATAATTACTTAAACTAAACCTATTGGAACACTCTAAGAAGCAATATGAGCGGTGAAAACTCATTTAAAAATAAGCCTCTAACAACAGAGCGGATTGCTTCAAAACTCTTTAAACAAGCCAATTCTGACTAGGATGCGGATTATGGCAAACATCTAAAATAAGCCTAAAATGCCAGCTTCTCTAAATTAATACTAATCTACACTTAACAACTTAAACTTAAACAACTCTACAATGATAGAGACACTTAGAATTTATATTAGAACATTAACTTACAGACAGACTAGTACTAAATAACACTTGCCCTTCTAAATGATAAAGCCTCTACTACACTAACAACTAAAACTCTTGTTGATATGAGTATATTTACACACTAAAGTAAATATATTCTAGTTGTAGCTTCTTAAGCCTTCTATGACTTGAGGCTAATGCGGGATGAATAAAAGATTGAAGTATGAAAGACAGTATGAATGTAGAGTCATCAAGAGATAGGTTGCAGTTCTAGCGGGTTTTATCAGGAAAAACCCTTTCTCTGGGAGGGGCGATACTGTAACATTACAAAATTATTATAAAAACTTCTAGAAGCTTCCATACTCACACAAGTAGCTTGTTGACAAAAAACTAACGGACAACTCACACATGCACACAGCCATGTTGGTTACATCTCACGTACACATAGAAAGTTATTGACGACTAGGCTCACCTATAAAAAGGTAGGCGCCCTTACGCCAAGCACATTCCAAACTCAGACGGAGCAATCAATAACACATCTATATTCCTACACTGCGCCCAATTTTGGTGAGTTTATTTAAATATATTACGCTCTAGCTAGCACTGTATAATCTGATGTTCTTATCTTTATTTTTCTTAATGTTGTAAATTCTAGCATCACACTTGAAGCACGTCCACTTGTCTACTACTATGTCTGTCCTTCTGACTAACTAGTTCTTAATCTCTGTTGTAAACCCTACGGTGTAATAAGGTTGAAAGCCACGTACTGCCTACCCCTGCGAGCCACGTCTGCGGCAACTAGAGGCGACTTTCAACCAAGTTACACCAGGGGGAAGAATCAAGCCTGTCACTACAACTACGTGATCTTTACAGGGTCCAACTCTACGGGTCGAACCTTAGAAGCCACCAACCGGACTCACCAGCTACCTGCTGTCTACCAGCTGTCTCCAGCCCTACCTGCTGCTACCAGCCTGCCACGAGCCACCTCGCAGACAAGGGGCGCGCTCATCACCATGACGCCTAGACCACGTGCTTCCGATCTACAGCTCACAGGACAGTACCGTGGAGAGTCCACACCTGTTCTTGGGTTCCGTACTACGCGTGTGTCCAAGTGTTCTTTTCTACAAGCGTGACCTTTTGAGACCTATTCTACTGCTGAGATTGAGACCCTTGATCATACCCCGGCCCATAGCCGTCTGGCCTTCTGCCTGCTACTCTGGCCCTCTGCCTGCACTTCTGCCTGCTACTCTGGCCCTCTGCCTGCACTTCTGCCTTCAGCATAACACTAAAGACTCTAAGTTTAACAATCTATTCAGTGATCTTATTGTTAGCATTTTAAGTTTAATATATGTATAAAAATGTCCTAATCGTTTTTCTACCTACCCTAGCTCTTCTATCAGGTAGGATAGGAACCTAAAACCTAGACTACCTACCTGTCCACGGCAGCACCGTGACAGTATTTGAGAAAAAACTCATACCTACCTAGGTAAGTACCTACCAGTTTAGTGTAGGTAGGTATTCAAGATATTAGACCCACGATTATAACTAGGTAGGTACCTACCTACCTACCTACCAACCTACAGCGTCATTCAAATTCCTAGAAATGGTAGGTTAACAATGTTATGGATGTAGGTAGGTACATACCTACCTAGGTAATATTGGATTTTAACTTTTCCCTGTAGGTATTTGTGTCATAAAAGCTACAAGCATAGGGCTTCAGCAATTCCACTTTTAAGCATTGTGGAATTGCTGAAGGGTTATTTTTAAATTTTAGTTTTTCCCTTTATCTTATTAAGTACCTACAATAAGTAGGTACCTATTCAAAATAATTAAGTAAAAAATTTCCAAGCAAAGTGCTTTCATGTGACATAGGTACCTATCACTTGATTGTCTTGTGTGTGTGTGTGTGTGTCGATATCCCAACAACCGACCGATATAGCTCATAACCTGACCACAGAATTAATATTAGTACAAGTAGGTACCTACCTACCTACCTTATCTACTTGCAGGTACTATTATATATTCTGTGCCTTATAGGTACCTACTATAACCTGGAGTGACATGAACCTAACCCCTATCTACCTCCTACCACATTCCATGAAGATTGGATTAGTGGTTCGGAAGTTATCCTCGGACAACTGCGATCAGAGAAGTCGGACTGTCGGACAAACATAGGTACCTACCTACCTACATACATCATTGACACACGCCTTTTTCCCCGAAGGGGTAGGCAGAGCTTCAATGGTTCTCTTTTCACAGTGGGTTGCACCACCGTAGAATATAGATGTGACAAGTGGTGACCTCATCGCCGCCATTGATTCCCACGACTGAATCAGCTAACGCTTTCTTCCAGCACCTAATAACACGTTCCTTAGTAAGCTAGCAGCCAGGACAAATCTTATATCAACGAATCTTATCAACAAGTCCGGGTAATCCCTTAGTCGGCTTAATACATAGCCTACCTACCTACCTACTAGAAACTCGCCGGCGCGCGCGGGTAGTGTCGGGACCCCTTCCTCCCGACCCCTCTAGCCCTGCCCCCTTCCCAATCCCCCATCTATCCACACACCAGATACAAAAACCTGCTAAAGTTATTCACCCTATTTTTTTACACCTTGGGTTACTTTATTGGAGTTCTAGTAAGGATCCCTAATTTGTTTGAAAATATTATGTAGCCTGTGTCACCCGGGCCGGGGATAGTGTAGCTTCCTAAAAGTGAAATAATTTTTCAAATCTGTTCAGTGGTTTCGGATCCTATTCAATGCAAACAAACAATCAAATCTTTCCTCTTCGAAAGAAGTAAGGTAACCTACCTACCTAAATCGCGTGTATTCGCGAGTCTCAGTTCGTGGCGAACCACGACTATAGATTAAGTATAGACAAACGCCGATTCTTCCAAGTTTCAGAGAACTAGCTTCGCGTGTATTTAGATTCCAAGTTGTAGTTGCAGGTACCTAACTACCTACTAATGTCATTCAAAACCGGTTTTGCCATTAGGTACCTACCTATGAGGTTACCTCCGCGGCACGGTTGCAACATAGCTAGATTGAGGAAAAATAATACAAATATTCTATCAGACTAATCTGACGTCTTTTTAACCGACTTCAAAAAAGGAGTAGGTTTTAAACACGCGTGTTTTTTTTTAAAATGTTTGTTGCCTCATTATCTTCGTCATTTATCAACCGATTTGTTTTTTTTTATTTAGTTGTCTATATACCTTCTTCCAGATTGGTCCATTTTCATCAAAATCTGGTTCAGATGATGGGGTCCATGAGGAATTGAGGGAACTCCTCAAATATTATAGGCACACATTATAGTGATTACGGTATTTTCAGCAACAAGCAACAATACAATTGGGGGTTCCACATAGATCCTTAGAAATGAAACTCAAAATTTTTTTTTTCATCAAACTCATACCTGCGTCTTTTTTAATCTATGGATTCAACAATGATATTGAGGTTTCTGTATAATTTTTTTCTAAACTGAATAGTTTGCGCGAGAGACACTTCCAAAGTGGTAAAATGTCCACCCCCTCCTCCCCCGTAACTTCTAAAATAAGAGAATGATAAAACTAAAATAAATATATTATTATGATGTACATTAAACCATGTAAAGTTCCACCGAAAATTGGTTTGAACGAGATCTAGTAAGTAGATATATTGCAATGTACCTAATGTAATGTTTATTTATTCTCAAGAAAAATACAAAAAATAACACCAATAAAATGATGTCCTTAAAAGTAGGTAGGTACTTATTATACACTTTAAGGTTTTAAACTGTTATGATAAGATAAGGCCTTGTTGTGCCTTTTATTTTATAATAGGTAGGTAGTATTATTTTTATTTTTATTTATACACATTTTAGGTTAATAATTAAGTGTTGTTTGGAATAACTTTGATCTCCACACTAGGATTCCCTGTGTTGTGAAGATCAAAAACTGTTGTGATATAATTCTGTGTGAGTAGTTTTTTTTAATACGTCATAAATCGTAAACCATCCTAGAACTTTTATACCATGTAACTTGCTGCTACGGAACCCTTCATGGGCGAGTCCGACACGCACTTGGCCGCTTTTTTTTAATACACTATCAAAGTTACAACGAACTAGAAGAACTTTTAAATGATGTTACTTGCTGCTACGGAACCCTTCATGGGCGAGTCCGAATCGCACATGGCCGCTTTTTTTTTAAATTCGAAAATGAAAAGACCACATGTGAATTTTTAAAAATACGGAATAATTATTTTACAACGTTTTACAACTTTACGAGCTACAATAGTCCCGCGCATCTCGGCGTGAGAAGGACTTTCAACAGCTGCACAAGAGCTCAGGGCTTCACATTTATTGGTTATTCTGTTTGTCTGTACAGCTATTGTCTAAACAATTCTTAAGCGCTATTATGGGCCGATAAATTGGCTAGTCTTTTTATTAATTTCTGTAATTGTTTAAAAGGTGTGTTTTCTATAGTTCTATGAATTTGTCTCTATACTATAATTTCTATGGCCGTTTGAAATAGCCGTCTGGGTATCGGTTTATTGCTTACTTTTAATTTCTGTTCTAAGTCCGTAATAGTTAGACAGGTGAAATTTTCACAGATGATGTATTTCTGTTGCCGCTATAACAAGAAATGCAAAAAAAAACAGAATAAAATAAATATTAAAGGGGGCTCCTTTACAACAAACGTGATTTTTTTGCCGTGTTTATAGATAATGGTACGGCGGCACCCTTCGTGCGCGAGTCCGACTCGCACTTGGTCGGTTTTTCATACTTATTCTGAGATGTCTACCTAGGTATGTTTCGGAGTTCGGCCGAAAAACCAGTTTGGCCGTTTTTGAAATGACCCTGTGTAAATTGATATGGTCATCTGTTTGATATTAGATAGGTAGGTACCTACCTACCTAGGTACGTAGGTTATTAACGTTTTAAAGACTAGTTTCGAGTCGGTAAGCCAGGCCCAAAAGAAACAGGTCAATTTTGATGCAACGGATACAAGGGTGACTTTTATCGAACTAAATCTACGGCTAGGCTAGGACATAGGTACTGGTTGAGCCCATTTTTAACCCCCGACGCAAAAACGACTGGGTGTTATAAGTTTGACGTGTCTGTGTGTGTGTCTCTCTGTCTGTGGCATCGTAGCTCCCGAACGGATGAACCATTTTTTTTAAAGGTGAATTAGTCGGGAGCGGATGTTTGATCAAAATCGGTTCAGCCGTTTCATTGCATTGAGGTTTTTTTTTTAATTTTTACAAAATTAATTACTTATTTATACTAGTGGTTCGCCCCGAACTGAGAACTCATTCATACATTACATACATAAACTCCCACCTATTTCCCGGAGGGGTAGGCAGATTTGCACTTGCTACGATCCTGACATGTATTTTGCTTCTTTCAATCTCATCACATTCTTCATACATGTTCGTCGGATAAGGGTACTCTTGACCTGGCCTTTTTCCAGAACGTCTCCGATCGCTGTACCACAGAATAAATATTAGGCTGTACACATGAACCGTGATAGTAAGACAGTTGTAATTTTCAGAGATGATGTAATTCTGTTGCCGCTAATAACAACAAATACTAAAATACAGAATAAAATAAATATTTAAGGGGGCTCCCATACAAAAAACGTGTATTTTTTGCCGTTTTTATAGATAATGGTGTCACCAGGAACCATGATGTATCCCATGAACTGTGATAGTTAGACAGTTGAAATTTTCACAGATGGTGAATTTCTGTTGCCGCGGAGAGTATTGGTACGCCATAACACAGGTAGGGTCGGTTCGCTAGTTTACGGCCTCTTAGTGCATTTGGCAAGTTTAAACGGTCAGAAAAAAATAATGTTACTGTTGATAATCTGTACTGATAATGTATTTTGATAGATAAAATATTGTAGTTTCTGATTGCAAAACTGTTTGACGCGAAGTGATCTTAGTTTTTTTTTAATAAATTTTAATCCCAAAAATGACCAAAACGCTAGTTTTCGGCCGCAAATTTCAGTTTATTATTATTACTTATAATGGATAAAAAAGTAAGACAAAGCTATTATAGTTACATTAAAAACTCGTTTCTTAGTAAAAATGTTTTAAGGCCTCAGCAGAAAAACTAAAAAATAAACAAAATCAAAGTTTGACTTGTTTTTTTTTATAATTTAATTTGAAATGTTCTGTTAGGTAGAAGTTTACTTATATCTTTTCTCTGTCATATAATTTTTAAGTCTTTAAATTGTGAAATTCTTTTATTACTTATACATTTTTCTTTATAATTCTTGTTTTATTTACTATTGAAATAGTAATTATAGTTTTTTTAATCACAAGTCTTGCATCATCAACTATTGTTTTAACAATATTTATCATCTAATATATTTTCTCGATCCGTGTATGCAATTTAATGAAGTATATTAGTAATCACAGCCTTTAACTGAAATAACTAATGACATTTAAAGTCATAATTTAACAATTAAATTGATTACTTAACAGTCTTTTACGTTTATGGTTATCTTCAAAATATCATCTTACATTTTTCTTACATCTTATATATGAAATCATATGAATTATAAGTAGCAGTCATTAATTTCAAATAGTTATAAGCATTTTAAACATAAAAATCACATTAATAATTTGATGTTGTCACAATTTTTTTATTTTTTTGTAAAGATGGCCATTATATTACATGTACATGAAGCTTTAGTAATTAGGTACCTACATTAAATCTTTTTAACCACACCAATTGAAAAAATAATCACTAACCACTGAGACAAATGTATGTGCATTCATTAATTAGGAATCAATAATAATAATCAATAATTTGCATTGCATTAGAAAGGCTTGTCTTGTAGAGTTTGTTGTTTGAGTCCTAAAAAATTTGTAAATTTAAATTATACTATTTAGTGCAGAAATCACATCTTGTATTCCTTTCTGCATTTTCTTCTGTGTGGCTTATTAAAATATCATCACACCGGGTGCAGTCCACTTGTATTCTTTCGTTTTCATTATTGATTTTTGACTTTTGTCACCTTTGCTTGAAACTTCTGCTTGCTTCTACTGATTATCTGATCTCTTTCCAATCTCTTAAATTTTGACTTCCTTGTCTTTGTTTACGCATTTCTATCCTTCATATTTTATTTTTCTTTATTTATAAAACTAATGACTTTTAGGCATATCTCAAGACGAAATTGCTGCTAGCGTACGTATATTAATAGTTTTCCTTCGGGGATTCGGTATACATAAGTATTTATTAAAAGCCTCTCTATATTCCATAATTGATTCTGGCATTTTGCTTGTTATAAGGGGTGTTATAGTTTGTGTCAGAGTCAGCGTATTGCTCCGAGCTACTATAGCGTCACTGTGTATGCAGGAATACGGATACTAGTAAATCTTAGTTTGAATTTGATGGTGAAATTATGTTGTAATAATAATAATAATTTAATAATTCAGTTGGGATTTCAAGAAATTTGAAAGGTTCTTCTATTATCGATGGATTTGGTGGTAGAAAATCAGCAAACTTAATCGGCTACTCTTGATTTGTTTGACTTTGTGTAATGCTAATGCATAGTGTCAAAGTTTTAAGTTTTTGGAATATTCCGCTCAATTAATTTCATTTCCACTCAGATTCTTCTCATATTTTGGTGGTTTTTTCATCCTCAACTAATAGAGATGTAAATTAATTTTGGAGTTCTTCCTGTCTTTCGAACATGTTTCTTACAGAACATCGTCATTTTGGATTTCAGAAGTTCTTTAACGAGTTTTTTTCATCTTTAGAATCACAGACACGTTTATGTTTTTTATAGCCAGAGTTGGTTTTAAATGTTAAAAAACTTTATTTTGTGAAACGAAATCTACGTTCGTTATTTTGGGTTTTTCTCAGTTTTAATTTTTTAGAGACATTTAGTATAATCCTCTGCATATTATGAATTTAATTTGATTAATGTTTTGCGGTATAAGTGTTTTATTGTATCCCGGAATAGTGCACAAAAATTAGTATTTGCGATAGATCTATGTACTTATGTAGGTACTGGCTTTGTTAAAAAAAATATTTAATAATTTCATATTATAAGTTGATACCTGAAGAAAAAAATATTAATATAGAAATTATACTTAGAAAATAAATCTAGGACACTTATTATAATTTATGCCTATTTGCCTTAAAATTGTGGCCGAAAACTGAATGACGCTATTCAGTTTCCGGCAACCGGTTTTCAACTTTTCCATACAAATTCAGGTAGGCCGAAAACTGAGTTACAATTTTATTTCTGTTTTAGTTTCCGGCCTTCAATAAAATAGCCAACTTTGATTCATCGCTATTTCTTATACTGATGTACTTTGGTGGCCGAAAACTAATAAGATAAGCCGTCACATGGCTCATAATCGGAAACAGAAGATAATTTCGATATATGCGTAACCAAATAAAAGAAAGAGACAATTGTATTATAGGCTGTGTTAAGCTAGTTTTCGGCCACTAGGCCGAGAACTAAACTTTTTGGAAATTTTCGATGCTACTTTCCGGCCACCTTAATTATCGTAGTTTTAAATCAAATATTGCAATAAACATATTGGTAATATGTTAATAAGTCATTTCTACAGTCAATTAAATGCACATCAACATCATTTACTCACAAAAACATTAAAAAAATACCTTGGAGTGAAACGCGTGTCACTAATTTTTTCGTACAATTACACACGCGGTGACAGCTTCGATGCTGGCGTCAAACTGATAAATTCACAAAAAATTACTAGTGACGGTTATTTAGCCGAAAAAAAAACCAGATATCATGCAACTATTTCTAAATGAATTGATCATACTTTCGCACAAAAAAAGTGCTAGGAATCGCTATTATCTCCATTTTACTATAGAGCCTTCGCCAAAAGGCCGAAAACTAAAGGCGGCCGGCTAACTAGCACAATGACCCTAATCCTAGTTTGGGTACCAATGCTGTCAAACTATGAATTACCTTCTATAAGATACTTTTAATATAACTTTATGTTTGTATACTATTACATGTAATGTCTGTTGATTTAAATAAATTTCAAAAAATAAATACGTACTAAATAATATAATAAAATAAATATTTAAGGGGGCTCCCATACAACAAAGGTGATTTTTCCAAATATAGGTTAAGCAATGCTCTGCGGGTCAGTTTTTGCGTTCAATTTTTATTTGTATTTTTTTACAAACATGTTTTAATTGATAATGGCACGGAACCCTTCGTGCACGAGTCTGACTTGCAACTGGCCGGTTTTTTTGAAACTATCATGTATCTACCTATGACGGTTCAAAGATACAGCGATTGTCAAGGTCGAGCAAGCACGCTGACTTTCGGCTTCTCGTCAAGTAATGACTTTGTTTTACATTACTTTTGAAAATATCATGTCCTATGACGGTTCAAAGATACAGTGATTGTCAAGGTCGAGCAAGCACGCTGACTTTTGGCCTCTCGTCAAGTCATGACTTTGTTTTACATTACTTTTGAAAATATCATGTCCTATGACGGTTCAAAGATACAGTGATTGTCAAGGTCGAGCAAGCACGCTGACTTTTGGCCTCTCGTCAAGTCATAACTTTGTTTTACATTACTTTTGAAAATATCATGTCCTATGACGGTTCAAAGATACAGTGATTGTCAAGGTCGAGCAAGCACGCTGACTTTTGGCCTCTCGTCAAGTCATGACGACAGCTTTTCACAGTAGGTTGCACCATCGTGGAATATTGGTGGTATTTTAGTAGTAGTAGCAAAAATTCAAGAAAGAAAACTCTCGATTGAAAAATCTCGAATTAAATATCTTGATTGAAAAATCTTTAATGAAAAATGTCGAACGATTAATCTCGAATGAAAAATCTTGAACGAAAAACCTTACTACATGAAAAATATTTTATGAAAAATCTAGAATGGAAAACGTTGAATTAAAAATCTCAAACGAAAAATCTTAAATGAAAAATCTCGAATGAAAACTGTTGAACGATAAATCTCGAATTAAAAATCTCGTACGAAAAATCTCGAATGATATAAATGGAATAACAAATTTCAAATAAAAATTCGCGAATGAAATATCTCGATTGGAAAATCTCGATAATGCAAAATCTTCAAAATAGTAAAATCAAAAAAATAGGTGCACGTGACCTATGTGGTAATGCACTGTACCGCTGGGCTATCTGCTTGTGCCGTCATTCACGTGAATAAAACAAGTTATTGCAGAGAATCACTTGTTAAGGCGTCGATGGACGCCAAATTCTGTACTATCTACCTCATTAAAGTTCAGGTAAGTTAGAAAGTGACAGAATGGCGTTCGCGAAACGAAAAGTGAGCGAAAAGCAAGGTCACTAGTAAAGTAATTTTTAAAAATCTTGGCGTTTTTTTATTTTATATAGTAGGTACCTACTGAAGGCAATAAAAACATCTAGATATGATTGATAGCTATTGTAGGAGAAAAATTGTTGTACCTAATACGAAAACACAGGCTAGGTAACTACTTTGCAAATTTATTTCTTAAATTTTAAGTTGTTTTTCAAATTGTTAAAAATAAGAGGTTTTTAGGGTTCCGTAGCCAAGTGGAACCCAACGGAACCCTTATAGATTCGTCATGTCTGTCTGTCTGTCCGTTTTTTTTTTGTTTTTTTTTATACTACTTGTATTACGGAACAAGCAAGAGACCCACCTGATGTTAAGCGGTAACCTCTGCCTATGAACAGTGCATTACCTCATAGGTCACGTCCACCTAGGACGCACCCTATGTGGCATTGCACTGCGCCCGCCACCCTGAGACATAGATGAAAAGTCTCATGTGCCTGTAATTTCACCGGCACCCTTACCCTTCAAACCGGAACACAGCAATGCGAGCACTACTGCTTTGCGGAAGAAATAGGTATGGTGGTAGTACTTCCCCGGACGAACTCTTTCACAAAAAAGCTCTACTACTACTGTCACAGCCACTTTTTTCCGAAACTATAAGAGCTATGCTGTTGAAACTTGGTAAGTAGATGTATTCTGTGAACCGCATTAAGAATATCATACAAAAACAGGAAAAAAAAAATGTCCCCACACTTAGAACTGAAACTCAAAAAAAAAAAAAAAAACCCATTCGTGTGTCGTATTTGTGGATAGGTCTTTAAAAATGATATTGAGGTTTCTAAAATATATTTTTTCTAAACTGAATAGTTTGCGCGAGAGACACCTCCATAGCGGTAAAATGTCCCCCCCCCTCCGTAACTTCTAAAATAAGAGAATGATAAAACTAAAAAAGATATATGATGTTCATTACCATGTAAACTTCCAACGAAAATTGGTTCGAATGAGATCTAGTAAGTTTTTTTTTAATACGTCATAAATCGTAAACTATCCAAGAACTTTTATCCTATGTTACTTGCTGCTACGGAACCCTTCATGGGCGAGTCCGACTCGCACTTGGCCGCTTTTTTTTATATAGATTAACATGTAGGTACTTAATAGTACATATTGTTTGTAGATTTTTCGATAAAGATTGTAGAGAAAAAAGGTTTGAATGCACTTCATTTCACATAAATCCACGCCTTAAGTAGAAATCAGATATGGCCAGGGCACTTCAGTTCTTCATTACCAACATCCTCAGGAACGATTAAAAGTTTTTTCCTGTTCTTTGCAAACAAAACATGTCTTTATACAGCGTCTGACACGGCATTGCGACTCCGTAACCTTCTCATTATAATAATCTTTGTTTATGACCTGCCGCAGACAAGTGACAATCGAGCACGAAAGGTGAGCGCTTTTGTTAACCTCTGCTTATTATGACATTGCATTACCTCATAGTTCACGTAGTCACGTTCACTTAGGACGCGCCCTACGTGGCATCGCACTGCAACCGGTGATGAAAAGTCTCACGCCTGTGACTTCACCCCATCGTGTACCTACATACAAAAGTATAAATATAGAAATACAAACTTTGCATAGGTTATAAATTTTCAATTAAGTACCTACATAGATAGTGAAGTGGTTGACTGATGAATATAATTACAGAATAATTCACGCAGGCAGAAATCAGTTATTTTTTCAACTTTAATACCTATAAGTACCTTTGTTTAACCACGAATGACCACGATCTCACCTGTTGCTAAGTTACGATGTGGCTGAAGATTATTTATTATTTATTTATTAAGAAACCAGTAGAACACCATAACCGAAATCCAAAGATCAAGATGGAGCACAAAGGTCTAGAATGCACATGCAAACGGTTAATCCAAAAAACCTGTTAACCACCCCATTTGAGATTTGGTTTTTATGGTTAGCTAAAACTGATTATTCAGTTTTTTAGGAAGTTTGTAGCCCTAGATATTGATGCCATAAACCAATATTTCTGTGCGTCGTCGCATGAAAATTAAGATCTCCAATCTGCAACCAGACCTAGGCAGTTCCAAAGGCGAACTTAGGCCTGTAATCTAGAACTAAATTCCCACTCAAGACGCAAGACTCAAGACACGCATAGATTTTTTGACAGATACAATACAAGTATCAATGAAAAACTGTCACCAAATCAATTCAAGATTCAAATTCAAAATCTATAGAGAAATGATAAATTATTGAGAAATGCACTTAACCTAAACAATAAGCCCATAGTAACATAATGCTGGAGTCTCGATCCACGCTTGAGCATAGTTCTAGAATAGAGGTCAGAACGGGTTTTACCATCAGCAGAGCTGATTTTCATCAAGATAAGAAGCTAACTTAGTCATCACACTTACACTTAGCTGTCTCTGCGTTCATATTATCAGACAAAGAAATGTTGATGTTAGTTAAACAAACGTTAAATCATAAATGTATCAATTGGTGGCAAAAGTCATGATGTAATTATGACGAATTTGATTGCCTGAATTGAATTTTACGACTTTTTTTGAATTTGTTTGTGATTATGACGAAATGATAGTGACCGATCACGTAGCAAAAACCATCAAACCTGGTTTTTAAAACTGTTGGTTTTTTGCATGCCGTAGAAGGCACCTATTCACTCTAGCCTTTGATATTTAGGATAGGATTGCATAAGTTTTATTCTGGGATATTTTTTTAGGCACACCGTACATTAATTACGGTATCGTTGAACAGGTCTTTAAAAAAAATAGATTTCTTGAACTGTTTCAAAATTAATTCCCTATATCCCATCCCACTAATATCATAAATGTTTTTTTTTTTTTACAACTTGTAATGGCGGTTCATGCAGCTGATGGCCCACGTGATGTTAAGCTGTACCCTGTGCCTATGAACAGTGCTTTATCACATACGTCACGACCACCTAGGACGCGCCCTATGTGGCATTGCACTGCGCCCGCCACCCTGAGACATAAAGATGAAATGTCTTATGTGCCTGTAATTTCACCGGCACCCATACCCTTCTATCTGGAACACAGCAATGCGAGCACTACTGCTTTGCGGCAGAAATAGGTATGGTGGTGTGGTAGTACTTCCCCGGATGAACTCTTTCACAAATAAGCTCTACTACTACTAATGTTACGATGTTTGGATGTTTGTTACTCAATCACGACGAAACGGATGAACCGATTTCGATGAAATTTGATGCACACATAGAATATGAACTGGATTGAGCTATAGGCTACTTTTTATCCCGGCAAAAAACGAGCGCGGGCGGTTACTAGTGGGAAATAAATTTATTCAAAGTGTCATAATCAGTTTTGTGTCAATTATGTAGCTAATAATATCGCTTTCGTTTCGCTGTTCGTTTTGGATTGCCAATTGTCTAGACAGCGGACACATCTGAACAAGTTTGACCACAATCATCACGAAACTGACGGTGCTTGGCCAATTATATTAACAGTCTCGGAGCCTATACCAATGAGGCCATACATGTCTGTCAAGTGAAGTAATGTTATTTTAAACTTTATACAGATAGTATTAAGGTTTTATATTTTAACTGACTGTGTTTTAGTGTGTCATCAAAATGTTAAGGTGAGTTTAAATAAGTATCTAATTTGAATTAAACTAAAAGTAGGTCGTACGTAGTTATTTATCTCGGTCGAAGGTTCAGAGATAAACTCTTGAAGACACTTTATCTGATTAGAAGGGATGATTTGCAACTAGGTAGGTACCTACCTAGCTACAGGTTTGTAATTTGGAACCATTTGGAATAACGAAAACCGAATTGTGAATCGAAATTTCGTTTTTGTATGCAGACAATGGTAAGCGCCCCTAGCGTACTTGTTGAGAAACTCATTAAAATCTTAACAGTATTATTTTATCTGTGACCATACACAGAAATACTATCGACTCGCAAATTCGTTCGTGCGGGACACCGAATGCAAAACCATACCCTGCATAGGATTTTTTATGTTTTTTTTTCGTCTCACCTCAGTAATTTAGGCGTCTACCTAACCTGCCTACCTAATTAAGGTACCTACTATTCTTTGGTGGCAATCTTCTTAGTCGCTAAATATAATTGCATGCATAGTCACAGATTACTTAATAGTTACCTCGGCATAGGGTTACCATATCTCAGGATTTGTCCAGAGATTTCAGGATTTTTCGACTCTTGTCAGGATTCCGGCCGGATTTAGCAAATCTAGTGATAGCTCAGGATTTTCAATAAAACACAGGTTAGATTTTAAAGATCTCTCTTATTAAACTACTAAAAATAATTTTCTTTTGGTAACGATTGAACAGTTCAAATCAATACTTATTTATCAAAGTAAAACATACTAAAAACAATCTTCTTTTGGTAACAGTTGCAGTTAAAATCAATACTTATTTATCGAAGTAAAAACAACTAAAAATAATCTTCTTTTGGTAACAGTTGCAGTTAAAATCAATACTTATTTATCGAAGTAAAAACAACTAAAAACAATCTTCTTTTGGTAACAGTTGCAGTTAAAATCAATACTTATGTATTAATTTAAAACTAACTTAAAATAATCATCTTTTGGTAACAATTGCAGTTAAAATCAATACCTATTTATCGAAGTAAAAACAACTAAAAATAATCTTCTTTTCGTAACAATTGCAGTTAAAATAAATACTTATTTAGCAAAGTTAAACAAACTAAAAATAATCTTCTTTTGGTAACAATTGCAGTTGCAGTTAAAATCAATCCTTATTTATCAAAGAAAAACAAACTAAAAATAATCATCTTCTAGTTACAATTGCAGGTAAAATCAATACTTATTTATCCAAATAGGTACTTAATTAGTTTTGTCGTATTTAATATTTGAAGAAACTTTTTTAAGTAAGTTCTTTTCTTTGATTATTGATTTATAAAATGCCTCACAAGTTAAACTCTTCAAGATATATTGAACTAAAAGTAGAGCTCGAACTGAAGACACGTTTAGTCGGTTTCTTTCTTTCGACCATTGAGCTCCCATGATAGAAAAAACTCTTTCTACGTTTGCATTCTGAGCTGTTATTGCAAATATATATATATTGACAAAATATCTCTGGCAATCGTGAAATACCTATTGTCTTGAAAATGTTTGCCCACAACTCATGAAGCATTACGTCAAAAAATGCTTCTTCCTGTTGGCGCCCCCCTCCTCCCTCCACCCCGCTGTTTTGAGTGCGATGTACATACAAGCTTGCAACGCGTCGCGTAAAACGCGTGCGCAAGATAATAATACGTTTTTGAGAGAAAATTCTCAAGCTGTAGAAAATCTCAGGACTTTTCCATGGAAATCAGGCCTTTTCTCCGGACTTTTGATTTTTTCATCTGGTAACCCTACCCACAAGGATCTTTGCTTGGAAGTGTAGGAATGCTGGCGCCATCTGTTATCGAGTAGACGCACTGCGTGATAAAAAAAACCTGTTGACACCACAGAAAAATATTATGAGGATTCATGAAGATTTTTTCGATAATCGATACTGTGATCCGTTTCATAGCTATAAAGTGGTAATTATTGTTAGACACAAGTGTCCCCACTCCCTAATAATGTAAACCGATAAAAGAGAATACTAGGTACCTAGGTCCCCACCTGAAAAGTACCTAGGTATTTCAAATCTTCGACCAAAATATATCGAAGTTTCAAATACCTAGTAGGTACCCTCGGTAGGTACCTACCTACATAGCATAAAATTAATGAAATTAACTTAGCTGGCTTTGTCTACCTACTAGCTAACGAATAGTAGGTAGGTACCTAGACTGTGCTTTTGTGTCATGAGGGTTTTTTTTCTTTAGGGGTTTTCACGACCGTCTCGAAACCTGATTTCAGTGTTGAAAATAGATGGCGCGGCACTGTGGATAAACTGTCAGAATAAAGTTTGAATTTTGACAAGCAAAACAAAAAGCAAGAATTTTTGACAGTGGATTTTAAGTCAGCCCCATCTGTCAAGCCAATTGGATGTATTTTTTACTTTTTAATCTAAAATGAAAAGCCTACATTTATTTTTGACAATTTGTCGGGTTGGTAATTGGTATAGGCACAGATAAAATAATACTATCCTGGTCAAGGAGCTTGAATTTGGGTAGTCTATAACTTCATGATACTAGAAATATCTGTGGTAGTATAGGTAATTTGTATACTAAGTCCATGGTAGCTACCTATCAGCAGGCATATTATGAGCTCTTATTTCCATTCTGTTCAAAAACTATTCAGTACAAAATATCGGTTCCGTGATATCCGCAACTATATTTAAAGGCACAGTTGCAGAGAGTCTATAGACATCTGCGATTAAATTTATTCAACGACGCGGATGTCAACGATGAACCGATATTTTGTACTGAATAGTTTTTTAACTGAATGGAAATAAGAGCTCATAATATGCCTGCAAATCAACATTTTTGATGCAATGCGACAGCACAGAATAACATACGTAGACATACTCCTTTTTCCCCGAAAGGGTAGGCAGAGCCTCAAATGGGCCTCTTTTCATCGTGGGTTGCACCATCGTGGGATATAGACGTGACAAGTAGTGAGCTCATCGCCGCCATTGCTTCCCACGACTGACTCTGCTAACGCTTTTTTCCAGTAATATTACATTCCTTAAATAAGCTAGCGCAGCCAGGACAAATCTTATACCAACGAGTCTTACAAACAAGTCCGGTTACGACATCCACGGGAGGAGACGGAGGGGTATATTCTTAGGCCGGACACAATTTATACAGCTCAAAGTAGCGATGGATCATCGGTGGCCGTGTTGCTCTAGGTAAGCAACGGATGCAAAGAAATTACGTAGGAATGAAGTAGGTAATTCCCTAGAACAAAAACTAGTCTAACAGGTTCTTTGAACCCCGGCAAGAACCACTGGATATCTTTAAACAACCCCATGTAAGTTAGGAACCTAGGTACATAGGTAGGAAGGTACTACCACAGATTAATTAATAGTTACTTCGTAAGTACTACTTACTATATTAATAGAAGAAAATTGGGTGTCGATCATGAGCGTCATTATCTAAATTCAATCAATTAGGTACTTACCTACTTTATACTTGCACTATTATTTATTCTGTGCTATCTATTTACTTAAATTAAGCACCTAGTTACTTAAGTAGGTACCTACTTAATTAATGACTTGGGCCGAACTAACATTAGTTTGGTCCATTTCCCAGTTTCAGAGTATTTACCTACCTAGGTAGGTACCTACTCGTACTATCAAATACAAATTCAAAATTCAAAATCTTTATTTCAGGCTTACTTACTGAGAAATGCACTAAACCTAAACAGTAAGCCCATACCAACATAAATACCTTAGAAACTAACATACACATCACATAAAAAAACACTTTATTTATTACTTAATCTAACACACGTGTGATCGCCGACGCGTCGCGGCCCGGGGGATCACGTGACAGGCGTCCCTTGAACCGCCGGAACTTCACCCCTTGCGGCCAGAAGTCAGGGCTCAAGTAACTATGACTTGTGACTGCGTAGAGCTGGAGTCATAGTGATAATCATACAATTGTATTGCTTCAATGTGGTGTAGGTACAAGATGGATTAGGTACATATTCATGAACCCTGCAAGGGCACTATGTATTACTATGTACCTACTATTTTCAGTAGTAGTAGAGCTTCTTTGTAAAAGAGTTCGTCCGGGGAAGTACCTACTGCAACCATACCTATTTCTGCCGCAAAGCAGTAGTGCTCGCATTGTTGTGTTCCGGTTTGAAGGGTAAGGGTGCCGGTGCAATTACAGGAACATGAGACTTTTCATCTTTATTTCTCAGGGTGGCGGGCGCAGTGCAATGCCACATAGGGCGTGTCCTAGGTGGACGTGACCTGTGAGGTTAATGCACTGTTCATAGGCAGAGGGTACCACTTGACATCAGGTGGGCCAATTGCTTGAACCGTCATTCCAAGTAGTAAAAAAAAACCTACAATCCTGTAGTAAGTAATATTATAAATGCGAAAGTTTGTGTGTGTGTGTAGTGTGTTTGTTACTTCTTCACGCTGAAACGGCTCGACGGAATTGGATGACATTTGGAATGAAGATAACTGGACTCCCGGAATAAAACATAGGCACATTTTTATCCCGATATTCCCACGGGATAGAGATTTACGCGGGTAAAACCGCGGAGCGCTGCTAGTAAATAATAAAATAACATTTGCTTGTTATTAGGTACTTAGGTAGGTATATTAAAGTCACACACTGAATATTGTTCTTAGGTAGGTACTACTTCTATATCCGGTACACGCCAGAAGTGATCTTACAATGATAATTAGTAGGGATAATTGAAAAGGGGACAAATCTGCGTTTGTATGTAGGTACCTACCTATTTAGTTACGAGTAGCTACCCCAAAAAGAGAACGAAAGAAAAGAGCTAAGAAAATGTTAGAGAACGGGATGCGTGAAAGTGATACCTACCTACATACTCATTTTTTTAAAATAACATTTACTTTTTTCTGTCGGTAGGTATCTGATTGACGGAAACGGTGAGGAAACCCCGGCACATTAGGAGGCTGACATACGTATTTTTAGCAAACCCCGGCACATTAGGAGGCTGTCATACGTATTTTTAGCATACCCCGGCACATTAGGAGGCTGTCATACGTATTTTTAGCAAACCCCGGCACATTAGGAGGCTGTCATACATATTTTTAGCAAACCCCGGCACATTAGGAGGCTGTCATACGTATTTTTAGCAAAATCTACACAGTTTATGACAACGACAAAAACTACATTAAACTTCATGATACCTATTTCCAAGGGCATGGCATGATAGAGCTCAAAACACGACTTCGATACTTTTTCACGATAAAAAAACTAACTAATTAACCTCTACCGCACTACTACAATGCGCTTATAACTTAAATAATATAAACTAAACAAACTAAACTACTTCACTTACTTACTAAATAAACATTTCAAAGCCTCCCACTTCTTTGGCTGTAACATCCAACGATGGTGTTACAGATGGTGGGTCAGTGTTGTCATATACAATTTTGGCAAAATGGTAGAACAGGGTGCAAAAATTAGTGGAAATTGGTAGAATTTGAAGTGAAAAATAGGTAGTTCTACCCAATCAAGTTTAAGTACATTTTTAATGATTAAAAATCGCGGAAAAATCGTGAACGCCCTGCCCCACTGCCAGTGTCAAATTGACAATGTCAAGCAAGCGTCAGCCAGTTATTTTTATTTTATTTTATTTATTAAGGAAAAAACAAACAACTACATTATATATCTAGGTACAATCATTTTATAGCCGATGCACAAAAACACAATAAATAAGCAAGTGGTGGTATTTTTTCGCGGTTTATCTCGTCGCCAGTGGGATTTACAGGTAGGATACCACAGTTTATAGGTATTTACTTGAGGACTCAATCCACCATAGCGTAGCAGTCGCAGCGGTAGCTGAATTTTTAGTATGATTTTTTGCTTGACTGGTTATGCATTAAGTGCGTGTCTCGATTTTTTCTGAATGTAATTTTTTGTGCATTAGCAGCCGCTGCGGTAGCTGGTTTTTTTTAACTGGTTTTTGCTTGACTTAGTGTGTGTGTTTTTATGTTCTTCTAAATGTTTTGAACATCAATATTTATAGCGTGCATAGCAGTCGCTGCGATAGCTGTTTTTTTAACTGGTTTTTTGCTTGACTGAAGTGTGTGTGTTTTGATGTGTCTCTAATTTAAGTTTATGTGTGAATATTTATAGCGTGCATAGCAGTCGCTGCGGTAGGTAGTTTTTTATAATTGCTTTTTTGCTTGACTTTAGTGTGTGTGTGTTTATATGTGTCTCTAACTTTTTTGAACCTCAATATTTATAGCGTGCATAGCAGTTCCTGCGGCAGCTGGATTTTTTTTAACTGGTTTTTTTCTTGACTTAAGTGTGTGTATTTTAATGTGTCTCTAATTTAAGTTTATGTGTGAATATTTATAGCGTGCATAGCAGTCCCTGCGGTAGCTGGTTTTTTTTACTGTTTTTTCTTGACTATGTCTCTTATATTTTGTACGATACCGTCAAATGACCTTTGAAACGACACCATACTTAATTAGTTCTCCCGTGATCATGGCGCATGCAACTGTGCCGAAATATCGGGAACATTAAAAACTAAAAAATCATGGTAAATATCCCGTTTCTAGTGAAAAGTACCATACTTAAGTTTTTCAATTTAGATTTTTACAAACGTAAAATGTATGCGACACCTTCAAATGACCTTTGAAACAACACCATACTCAAGTTTTTCAATTAAGGGTTCGCATTTTAATCTTGAGGTCTTGAAAATGTTTTGATCTCAACAACGACACCTTCAAACGACCTTAGACATTACACTATTCTTATTTTTTTTAATTAAGGGGTCCCATTTTATCCTTGAGGTCCTGGAATATTTTAATCTCAACAACGACACCGTGACACGACCTTTGAAACGACACCATACTCAAGGTTTTCAATTTAGGGGTCCCATTTTAACCTTGAGGTCCGTAAAATATATCTCATCAACGACTCCGTCAAACGACATTTGAAACGACACCATACTTATGTTTTTCAATTTAGGGGTCACATTATAACGTTGAGTTTCTGAAAATATTTTAATCTCAACAACAACACGTGACACGACCTTTGAAACGACACCATAGTCAAGTTTTTTCAATTTGGGTGTCCCATTTTAATCTTGAGGTCCTGATAATGCTTTAATCTCAACAACGACACCGTGACACGCCCTTTGAAACGACACCATACTCAAGTTTTTCAATTTAGGGGTCCCATTTTAACCTTGAGATCCTGAAAATATGTAATCTCAACAACGACACCGTCAAACGACCTTCTAAACGACACCATACTCAAATTTTTCAATTTAGGGGTCCTATTTTAACCATTAGGTCCTGAAAATATTTTGATCTTAATGACTTCACCGTGAAACAAACTTTGAAATTGCCGAAATACGCTGAAATCTCGCTAAAACCTAAAGTGTATTTATTTACAAAGAAAATGTTCCCATGCTTTTTTTCAGCAAAATTTCAGGTACTGCTGAAACTTATGTTGGCTATTTTTATTTAAGGAATTACCTTGTGAATTTTTTTAATTCTACTACCAACGGTTTCTGAAATACGAAGCATTTTAGTTTTACATTAAAAGCCATTTTGGACCCCTTACAGGGTGAATTTTTAAAAATCCTTTCTTAGTACACCTCTACACCCAAAAAGGAATACATCCTTCAAATTTCATGTGTCTAGGTCCAGCGGTTTAGACTGTGCGTTGCAAAACGCAAAGTGTATACGTTAAAAGCCCTTTTTGAACCCCTAAGAGGGTTAATTTTCCAAATTCCTTTCTAAGTACACCTTTACACCCTAAAAGAAATACACTGTCCAAATTTCAAGTCTCTACGATCAGCGGTTTAGGCTGTGCGTTGTAAAAACTAAAGTTTTTTTATTTTTTTACATAGAAAACGATCCCCTTCCATTTTTCAGGAAATTTTCAGGAATCACTGAAACACGTGTTTATTTATTTTATTTGAGGAATCTCCATGTAAAATTTCCAGGTTCTACTGCTAACGGTTTCTGAAATACAGAGCTTTTTTGTTGTATATTAAAAGCCCATTTTGGACCCCTTAGAGCGGGAGTATCGGAAATTCCTTTCTTAATGCACCCCTAGATCACATAAGGAATGTACCCTCCAAATTTCAGGTCTCTAGGACTTACGGTTTAGGCTGTGCGTTGATTGTCAGTCAGTCAGTCAGTCAGTGAGTCAGTCAGTCACGCAACGGTTTTATATATTTTGATTACAAATAGAAGCAGCTAGAGGGTCTGTCAGATGATTAATAATAATATAAATCTCAGTAGGTAAGTAAATCAAAGATAAATGACAAAACCCCACTCAAAGAAAAATTACGTTAAAAGTAAATAGCAAATAAGAGCAGGTACAGACCATTTCCCGCAAGATGGCGCCTGCTATGGTTGGCACGCCAACCAAGGCAGGCGCCATCCTACGGTGAACGGGCTGTAAGTTAATGATACATATTAGGACAAAAAAGATAACAACAAAGAAACTAAGAATGATATTATATGTAAATCTACTCAGGAAAGCGCAGTAATTAACTGATTTTTAAATTTATAAGGAGAACAAGAGAATAAATCAATTTCAGTAAAGTAAAGATTATGGGACTCAACCATTCGGCGAATAGGGGCACGATGTCCCGAGTTGGTGCGGCAGATGTTTAAAGCAAACAGTGGACGAGAGCGAGTTGCTCGCGGAGTGCACGTCCTCGGGACGACGTAACACAGTCTACACACTAGCAATCTATGTTATTGTGCACAATATTATACAGGATGTAACATAATATCCCTATAAGGCCGGGGGGAGGGTATTCCGCATGTCATGGTGAACACCGTTTGTTCTACGAGTTTTCCAATTTCGAAGTTTTTCATTCATGAAATGCCTCGTAAACTTTCCTCCAGAAATGTACCTACCACAACATGAAGCATCCCTATTACAGCTGTTTATTTGACCTTTAGAAGTGAACTCTAGATGAAATAACAGAACTGGCACCTATTAGAAAAGTGCCTAACTATTGAGAGAGATTGAGTGCCTAAGAGAGTAAATTATGTTTTTTTAAAGATCTTATTAAAATGTAGGTGACATTATTATTTTGTTATCCAAATAATTTTTAAGTTTGTTTACGAGAAGTAAATTATTAATGGCAAAAAAGTACATTTAGGTAGTTTTGTATTTCTCGAAATTAAAACACGTTTACAACCAAGATTGTTTCACTGTAGTAATTTGACAAGAGATAACAAATAAAATTATGTGAAAGTGTGGTGTGTGGTGAAAGTGTGGTGAAAGGATTCAAGTGCGTGTGGCATGTGGGCCCCATGCGATAGCAGTAAGCGTGTGTGAGTTACAGCTGGATACCTACGCAAATAGGTACCCACTCGTAGTAAACAAAGACTTAGGGTTGTCACAAACTTCCTAAGATGACAATAGTTTTACTTTTGTATGGGAATTTCAAATACGATGTATGGGACCTTTGCACACGTAAAAGTATTCAAATGTTTGGTCTAAATAAGCCCTCCCCGGGCTTATAGGGGAATTGCGATACACCTTGTATAAGGTAATTGCTTCGAGGTATTTACGTCTGGACTCATGAGGAAGAAGTTTATATTTGGAGAGTAAAACAGAGTACGAGTATTTGCGGTAGCTGCGCAAACATTTGTAGGTCATGGAACGTAAGTACTTTCGATGGACCCTCTCAATCGCAACGATATATTTGTATAAAATGGGTTCCAAACCGGCACTGCATACTCAAGCTGAGAGCGAACCAATGCTTAATAAAGATAAAGAAATGTGGAAGCACGTCTGAAATCAGCGGACGACCTCGTGATAAAACCGAACATTTTAAAAGCCTTATTAATGACATTCTCTACGCGTAGATCCAAACAGAGATGGCTATCAAGCAGGATACCAAGATCCCTCAACGCCATTACTCTCTTAAGGGACGCATCGCAAAGGTTATATGTGAAAGAGATTATATTAATATTTTTGGTAAAGTTAATGAAGTTACATTTTGGCAAGCTAAGGTGTAGTTTATTGACATTACAGTAATAAGTAAGTCTGTTTAAGTCTTGTTGTAGTAGAATGCAATCATCAATAGTTTTAATAGGTTTGTATACTTTGAGGTCATCCGCGTATAGCAGAAACTTGGAGTTCAGAAAACATTGATCAATATCATTGATGAAAAGAACAAAGAGAAGCGGGCCAAGGATGGAGCCCTGTGGTACACCAGAAGTTACAAGCACGCTGTTAGATTGAAAGCCATTAATTACGACTCTTTGTGTTCTATTTGTGAAGTAAGATGAAAACCAACGAAGAAGGTTACCACGGATACCATTGTACGCAATCTTTTTGAGTAAGATATCATGATCCACCTAGTCGAATGCCTTCTTGAAATCCGTATAAACAGCGTCCACCTGTATACGCTTGTCGAGGTTTTCAAAAAGAGTACTTGTGAAGACTACTAAATTAGACGTGGTGGATCGGCGCTTAACAAAACCATGCTGCTCTTGTAACAGATGTCACAGTTGTGACAGATGTCATTGTCAATTTCACTCCGTAGCTCTATACTCTGTAGTCTGTACCTCAACCTAGGAAGATGGACTAAAGGCATGGAACTAAGGCTAAAAACGAAACGTTAGCGATTATACCAGTCTCATTCTTTTATATGAATGTATTCATGTGTTGGAATGAGACAAGCATAAATCTATCTGTTCTTATTTGTGTTAGTCGTACCAGGCCAAATGTCAAATTTCTAGTACATTCATGGTAACAATCTAGGGAGATGTATATGCATGATACCAAAATTCAGGTTACGGAACGGAAAGTCGACTGTCGTGTGACAATATATTTGTTTCTCTCTAACATAGCATAGCAAGCTATCTTCTAGGATAGGAGTAAGAAGGAACACTCTATGCTATTTTTAGCACTCACTCCATTACTATTATACCTCCATGACCTCAACATTCACTTATTTCACTTAGCGCGTTCCGTTTTAAGTGCTAAAATTATAAGACAGGCTAAATTCGAATAGCAAGTAGGTACCTAAGTAACGTTTCGTTACAAGCGAGGAGAATTGTTTACAATCGTAATATTTTGAAAAATAGGTAGATTTGAGGCCGAGTGTGGTAGATAGGTAGAATAAGGGTAAAATAGTTGGATCTACCAAAAAATAGGTAGATGTGACAACACTGTGGTAGGGTATCTCATGAACCGTAATAGTTAGACGGTTGAAATCACAGATGATGTATTTTTGTGGCCGCTATAACAGAAAATACTTACCTACTAAAAAATAGAATTAAATAAATGTTTAAGGGGGCTCCCTTACAACTACAACAAACGTTATTTTTTAGGCGTTTTTATAGATAATGTGACGGAGCCCTTCGTACGCGAGTCCAACTCGCACTTGGCCGTTTTTTTTTTAAATACATTTTCTCTGGTAACGTCCGCCCATGGACTTAGCGTCCGCCATATGGATTTTGCAAGGAATTTATATACTACGTAAATTCCTGCCTTTTGGCTTCGCCGTACCACAGATAAAATAATACTATCTAGTAGCCGCAAGTATGAGGTAATGTACTGTTCATAGGCAGAGGTTACCGCAGACCGCTTAACATCAGGTGGGTGGGCCATCTGCTTGTTCCGTCATTCAAGTAGTACAAAAAAAAGTTAAAAAAAAGTTTTTGTACCTTCAGTAAAAAACTCAATTTTGCGCCACTAGCGAATCGTTCGCTGATTATCGTAGCTGACTCATGAATGTAGAGCTGGAATATTAGTCATTAATTATAAGTGAAACGTAGTGATTATTTATTCTGTGGCTGAAGTACCTATAGAGGGAATAGGTTAACCAAAAACTACAATATGTAGGTAACTATACAAACAAGACTATTCTTAGAAACTTCTAACAACCCATGATAGTGCCTCAATAGGCAGAAAATGCGATGTCTGACGGGTTCGGTTCTGTTCCAGGTTCATACTCCTCGCCGTCGGCCTGAGTTGTGTCCACGCCCAGGAGACCACCATCGACCCCGAAGTGATTATCAATGTCTTCGGAACTCCCCCACCCACGAGCCACACCACGCCGCCCTCGACGCCGCCCAAGGGACCGGAGACGACTCTTGAAAATGTAAGTTACCTACCCGAATGTATCAATACGGCAATGTGTTTTTTTAAATTCTTTGGTTATCTGCTTCAGAGAAATGAGAAAAAAAACAATAAAATACTTATTTCCTCATAATTTGTACAGGTTTTCTTTTTTTTATATCGTGTTTACCTACTAAGTGTATCGCTACCCTTAACGTGTTTAGTAAGTGTCTACCCTTACAATCTCTAATGTTCGTTTGCAGCCAGTAGGTATCGCCATTTTAATTTTCGAAATTCGAATTCGTTCGCTCCGCCGAGGAAAACAAACTATTCAATATTCTGTGACTGAACCAGATTACCAACAATCAAAACGAAAAAAAAGTGGCCAAGTGCGTGGCGGACTCGCCCATGAAGGGTTCCGTGGCAGCAAGTAACATAGTATAAAAGTTCTTGGATGGATTACGATCAATGACGTATTAAAAAAAAACTACTTACTAGATCTCGTTCAAACCAATTTTGTTTGAAATTTTACATACCTAGTAATGTACATTATATTTTTTTTTTAGTTTTATCGTTCTCTTATTTTAGAAGTTATGGGGGACACACTTTTTACCACTTTGGAAGTGTCTCTCGCGCAAACTATTCAGTTAAGAAAAAAATTACAGTAGAAACCTCAAAATCATTTTTGAAGACCTATCCATAGATACTCCACACGTATGGGTACGATGAAAAATTTTTTTTTGAGTTTCATTTCTAAGTATGGGGAACCCCAAAAATAAAAAACTACTTGCTAGATCTCGTTCAAACCAATTTTGAGTGAAAGTTTACATGGTAATGTACATCATATATTTTTTTTAGTTTTATCGTTCTCTTATTTTAGAAGTTATGGGGGACACACTTTTTACCACTTTGGAAGTGTCTCTCGCGCAAACTATTCAGTTCAGAAAAAAATTATATTAGAAACCTCAACATCATTTTTGAAGAGCTATCCATAGATACACCACACGTATAGGTTTGATGAAAAAATTTTTTTTGAGTGTCAGTTCTAAGTATGGGGAACCCCAAATATAATTGTTTTTTTTTTATATTTGTGCAAAAATCTTAATGCGGTTCATAGAATACATCTACCTACCAAGTTTCAACAGTATAGCTCTTATAGTTTTGGAAAAAAAAGGCTGTGACATACACGGACAGACAGACAGACAGACATGACGAATCCTTCCCGACGTCCTTCCGACGACATGACGGGTTCCTTGTCTTTGACTACGGAACCCTAAAAATAAGATTTTAAGAACAAATTTTCCCAGAGTTGAGACGTAGCTATATCGAGTTTTCGCCCCTACATTTTTTTACGAAATCGTTAGAGCCGTTTTCGAGAACGAGATTACAAACAACTATTATTGCTCTTACGTAGGTTTTTTTTAACTATGGTAGACACTCGTTTGACCGCGATCTCACCTGAGAAAATTCCCATATGTACCTCGGATGAATTATCTGCGACATCTTCTGAGATATGTACCTAGTTATAATCTGTATACTAACACCTTCATTCATTATACGTACATAAATACGATCGGTTTAGCCATTATAATCATACATAATATACGATTATACCACATAAAAAAAAAAAAAATTAGGTGCCTACATTATCTCGAGGTTTTTGATAACTAAAATTTTAAAAACAATTAGTATGTAAGTAAACTAAAATAAATCAATAAATTTAATTTAATTGAAACCACAGAATAAATAATAGTAGGTACTTAAAACACCACTAAGTTAGTAGAATCACAGAATAAATAATAGTACAATGATAATACCAAAAGTGTAAAAAGTGAAAATATGAGACAATTCATTAAAAGTTTAAAGGCACACTACACCAACGAATGTTACCACCTAGATCTAACAGCAATAAATCATTTATCATTTAAAAGTCTTCTGCCGTGGTGGTTTCGGCCTGAGAATAGGACTCCTGCAACTTCTCCCGAGGATATCAGAAAGGTGCCCCCCTTTGTTTGTTAGCAACCATTATGTCACAATAACCGTATCGCTAAGCGATCGCTCTTCGTGAACTTTAACTTATTACTTATTTTCTGAGTTTCAGATCACAGTAAAGCCCACAGCAGGCACGGTCACCAACACAAACGCGAACGGTGCTTCCTGTCAATGCGTGCCGTACTACCTGTGCGACGAGAACAGAATCGCCGTGGACGCTAACAACGTCAGTGTCACGGGCTGGAACGACCTGGACATCAGGTACCCACAAACTACGCCATAAAGTGTTGCCAGGTGTTCGTAAATGAGCGATCGTACGCTAGGATGGAAAAATCGTTTTCCTTGGGGAAAAGCGGAAGAGAATAAAAAAATCGAAGATCGTTTTATTTTATTTAATTAAGTTATAAAGAACCTAAGACTAGTATAAATTTTAAATCACGACCTGCTAATAAGTCAGTTTGACAGCTGGCAGCGTGGCGAGTGACATGTGATGGTTTGTAGTAGTACTAAAAACGCTGCAACACTACTACTATTTTCTGTCAAAAATGTCTACGGTTTTGGAGAAATCTCCAATATCCAAAGGTGCCCCTGTCCTAAGCTACATCCTTCTCCCCTATATATAGGTAGTTATCGCTTGTTGTACTGAGCTGACCTTCTGTACCATGTATTCTGTGCTCACGGGACTGAAACGTGGCCGCTAACTATTGATCGCATACGAAAGCTCAAAAATGCGCAGCGGGCTATAGAGAGAGCTTTGCTCGGAGTTCCACTACGTGATAGAATCTGGAATGAGAAGATCCGTAGAAGAACCGAGATCACCTACATAAAATGGCAAAGGGCAGGCCATATAGGTCGCTGAACTAATAACCGTTCGTGAGGAAAGGCTCGCAACACCATCTTTCATATAAAAAAACGCATTTAAATCAAAGCACAGATATGAGTACACAGAAAACAGACAAACATACAGACAAACACACTATGGCCTCAAACTTAGAATACTAAGTAGTTGTAGAGCTTTTTTGTGAAATAGTTCGTCCGTGGAAGTACTACCACCATACCTATTTCTGCCGCAAAGCAGTAGGTAGTGCTCGCATTGCTGTGTTCCGGTTTGTAGGATATGGGTGCCAAAATTACAGGTACCTACATGAGACTTTTCTTCTTTATGTCTCAGGGTGCCGGGCGCAGTGCAAAGCCTCATAGGGCGCGTCCTAGGTAGACATGACCTATGTGTTATGCACTGTCCATAGGCAGAGGGTACCGCTTAACATCAGGTGGGCCATCTGCTTGATCAGTCATACCAAGTAGTAAATAAGTTTTTTGTAAAAATATATTTTTGTCAATACAAGCTTTTATAAAATTAGTGATCGTAACCTTGTGCTGATCAAAATGAGCCTAAACACGGCCAGTCTACTATTATCCATCGAGGAGTTCCGTTGTCCGTCTTCATCATCAGATCAGCTCGTTGTCACCATCATAAATATTGTATTGTCATCGGAACTTGACGGGAATGCCAAATTTCAGAAGATACCACTCGGATTCCACCCAGGCAACATAAATTGCAAGTTAAATAAAAGCTTGTAACACGGTGCTTTAAACACGGCTGAGGACGCTTTCTCAAATGAGTTGTCTCCAGGTTCGGCGAGGATGATAGCCCCCCACCGCCATGCCAGGAGAGCGTGGAGGTGTGTTGCCAAGCGCCCAAAGACAAGCCCGACGTGGTCCGGCCGGCTCCCGACCCGACCAAGCTGCGGGGCTGCGGGTATAGGAACCCGAAGGGACTGGGCGCTTCTGTAATCGGCTTTGTGAGTAACGAACAACTAAAAGTGCTGTAAAGTGACCACAAGGTTGCAGGTTTGCGTGTCTGATTCCCCCCTAACTACCCTCCATTAGGCTGCTCTCCCCACACACAGCCGCCTCACTCTCTACCTACACCTCTCTATTTATTACATTATTTTATATTATTATTTTTTGACCTGTAACTATAATCAGTTATTAATAAAGAAACTATGAACTATGAACCTAAACTGCAGAACCCATTTTTACTTAAAAGCCAGTCAGTACAGATTCCAAGCTGGTACAGATGTTGTAATTGTTGCATTACTTATTATTGTTTTACAACCAGTTTGGCAAATGTACCTATTAGGTAGGTATCTGTAATTTCAAAAAGTGGCTAAGAGTAAGTAAGTACGTACTAAGAGTCTCTGAGCTAGACCAGATGGAAGAACATGATTATCATGTATAAAGGTTCCTTGTTGACTAACGGAACCCTAAAAAAGGAAAGAAAATACATACCTAGATAGGTAGGTACCTAGGTATTATCTTTTATTTTAACCCTTTTCGTCATACTGCTGAAAAAAAAAACGACTTTTCTTGTCCTTGGCAGTCTCAAAACACTACTTCTTTAAGCTCCCCCGAACAATCCAGAGTTCGCCACCCGTCAGTTGTCCATGGTGTCCTGATGTTCACCCACCTGTTGGGTTGGGAAGCATTCGGCTGATGTGCCCTGATCCTCCGTCATCGGCAATACTGCCATTAGTTTATCATGGTCGGTTCTCTTCTCATCCTAATCCTCGTGATTCATTGAATGACCCCTGTGGCGCGATGGGACAGTAGGGGCTGGTTGAATCAACGCCTATTGCTTTACACAAGTCAGGTCGCACGTAGAATACGTTCCAATCTATGGCATGGGACACCCAAGTACCAGCTAGCTTCGTTTTGACTCCCTGCAGAGAAGAGCCATTAGAATCATCGGTGACCCCAAGCTCTCCGATACTCTAAAACAGCTAAGCCAACGCAGCTCTGCGTTGGCTTTGCTTGGATCTCATTGCGTTCTATCCGCCTCAACAACGGGGAATGCTCTGACGTTGACGAGCTTTTCGATCTCATTCCGGCATCGAGATTTTACCATTGCTCTTCCTGGCACCGAGACAAAGCTCACCCGCACATAATAAATAAAGCCCTGGGTTTCTCGTACGACTCGTTTCTCGTAATCATTTCTTCCCCATACCTACAAAAACTATGGAATGAGCTTTCATCTGAGGTTTTCCCGCTTGGTTACGACATGTGCCGCTTCAAGAAAAATTATAATAAATTCCTTCAGGGTAGGCAACGCATCGACAATACCCCCGATCGAATGTTGCCGGTGTCTATAAGCGACTGTGACCAGTTTACATCAGGTGGGCCGTAAGCTAGTTTGTCTATTGGTTTCATAAAAAAGAAGAGGACGTGAGTGGTGCTGGGTCAATGGTCTGAGTGTTGTGTATTGCCTGATACCCTCGATCCTGTATGGGATCAAGACTATGTACCTATTCGTGTAATGTTATGATAAGTTATGTACTTTCAGGGTCAAGAATCGCAGTTTGGCGAGTACCCGTGGGTGGTAGCTCTGATAGACAACCTGAATGGCAGCTACATGGGTGTCGGCGCTCTCATCCACCCGCAAGTTGTCATGACAGGCGCGCACGTCGTCTACAGGTCAGTTCAGAGCATAGAGGCAAGGATTTTTACAAGCTTTTATTTAACTTGCAATGTACGTATGAATGTTTGTCTGGGTGGAATCCGGGTGGAATCTTACAACTGAATTTTAAAGCAGTTATCCTCGACCTATTGAGCTGAAATTTTGCATACCTGTCAAGTTCCGATGACAATACAATATGATGGTGACAGCGAGCTGATCTGATGATGGAGACGGATAGTGGAACTCCTCGCTGGATAATAGTAGACTGGCCATGTTTACGGTTACGGTCACTAATTTTATAAAAGCTTGTATTGAAAAATATATTCTTCAATAACTTTATTTTGCAGATACGGACCGGGCACTTTGAAGATCCGCGCGGGCGAGTGGGACACGCAGACCCTCAAGGAGATGTTCGAGTTCCAGGAGAGGACCGTCCAAGATGTCTACTACCATAACGGTAAGGGTTGGAGCACCCGTATGTCCGCAGTCAGGCGCCGCGCCCGACGTAGGGACCGTGCTGGGAGCAGTTTACCCATAAACACATTTTTTGAAGTAGATAGATGTTATATGAAGGCGTGGCGCAAAGCCAAAAGTGTGAACACTCAATACTGCGAACATCCGTAACACATCGGACAAGTACCTAGGTATGTAGGTATCTCCATCTTTGAGCAACACGTGCGGAGGCCTGCAATTCTCTTACACTTCTGTAGAAACCACATTGAACACATCTGTGGCTACGGGCACAGATAAGATAATAATCAAGTAACTACTGGGTCCACTCGAGGTCACGTTTGGGGCGAACTACTACTATTTTTGAGGAACAGCAAAATTATCAAAATTCTTTGTAATCTGAAGGATAGTTTTTAAAATTCTTGTAGTAATCTTTTACCCCTCGTTCGCCAGGTCTTGATATTTTTTTATAAATTCCAGATTTCAAGAACAAAAGCCTGAAGAATGACATAGCGCTCCTTCGCCTCGAAGAGCCGTTGCAGCTGGCGGAGCACATCAACACGCTGTGTCTCCCTTCAGCGGACGAGAGCTTCGAAGACGCCAAGAACTGCGTCGCCAACGGATGGGGGAAGAGCAGTTTTGGTAAGATAATCATTACCCGTCGTTTCATCGGCACCCCAGTCCCGTATCTTGCTATAGATGGTATAGGTGTTGGTGCCGAAGCCCCAGTCCCGTATCTTGCTAGGTATAACTGTAGGTGTCGAAGCCCCAGTCCCGTATCTTGCTAGATGGTAAAGGTGTTGGTGCCGAAGCCCCAGTCCCGTATCTTGCTAGGTATAACTGTAGGTGTCGAAGCCCCAGTCCCGTATCTTGCTAGATGGTAAAGGTGTTGGTGCCGAAGCCCCAGTCCCGTATCTTGCTAGATGGTATAGGTGTTGGTGCCGAAGCCCCAGTCCCGTATCTTGCTAGGTATAACTGTAGGTGTCGAAGCCCCAGTCCCGTATCTTGCTAGATGGTATAGGTGTTGTTGCCGAAGCCCCAGTCCCGTATCTTGCTAGATGGTATAGGTGTTGGTGCCGAAGCCCCAGTCCCGTATCTTGCTAGATGGTATAGGTGTTGGTGCCGAAGCCCCAGTACCGTATCTTGCTAGATAGTATAGGTGTTGGTGCCGAAGCCTCAGTCCCGTATCTTGCTAGATGCTATAGGTGTTGGTGCCGAAGCCCCAGAACCCTTCAAACCATAGAACACAACAATGTGAGCACTATAGTGCTCACATTGTATACTGCTTTGCGGCAGATAAGTGATGGAGCTATGGCAATAGAAGAAGAAGATTAGAAGAAGAATATATATTTATTTGTATACAAGAGCTACACAGAAACACATAATAAACTTTACTAAGATGAAACAGATTTGAAGGTACGAAGGTGTAACTCTAGTAACAAAATGGCTCTGCCTCAGCATGAGCTAGTTGACTAGCAAACTAGTAATCAACGCTGGTCTTCCGTCAGATCCACTTGTCGGCGTTACGGCTAACTACTCACGACGACTATACAAACAAAAACATAAAGAAACTACTGTTAAGGATAATACTAAAAGTAAGGTATTCTCGTAATTCAACAATGTGCTCGACAATATTTAAAAATAAAAACTGAAATGTTATACTGTTTTATATTACTATCATCATGTTTGGAATGAAATGAAATGAAATGAAATGAAATGAAATGAAATGAAATGAAATGATTTATTTGCGTGAATACAGGTAGTTGGGTTCATAATCTATTTTTAGTATCACTGTACTCGACTAGATTGTCGTGCAAATATTTAATTTTTAATTTTAGCATTATACATAGGTACCTAATAATTCTTATAATAATAATTCTGTGAAAAATTTCATGCATTTAAATTAAATTTAATATAATACTAAAAAACACGGTAAATACAAGTTATTAAATGTCAATTCAATGAAACAATTTGCGAAGTAGGCACATTATAATAATAACAAGATTTAGAATTTTAATTTAAAATATTCATCAATTGAATAAAAACATTTATCACAGAGCCACCTATACATTTTATTTTTAAATTCATTTTCCCTTAACTCTCGAAATTCATTAGGTAATTTGTTATAAATATTAATAGCCATCTTAAAGCAGTTTTTGTCACACATTTTTAATCTATATCTAGGTACTATGAGCGGCTTTTGTACAATTTTTCTTTTAGTTATAGCGTTTTCATCTTTTTTAAATAGCTTTGGATTGTTCCTAACAAACTTGAACATTTCATATAAATATATGGATGGGAGCGTAAGAAGATTGTGCTTTATAAACAAAGGTCTACATGAATCGGTCCATTTTAGGCCAAATATTGACCGAATACACTTCTTTTGCGCTATAAAAGCTCTCTGAGAATCCGTAGAATTACCCCATATTATAACCCCATATCTTAGAATGGAACACACATGGCTATGGTAAACTGTTAAAGCTGTTTCAATGTTAGTAAGATTTCTAATTTTCCTCAATGCGAATATAAATTTGTTTACTTTCTTACAAACACTATCTGTTTGCATTTTCCAATTGCAAAATTGGTCTATAGTTATACCTAGAAAATTTATATTATTTACAAGTTCAATGTCATGATTATTATACTTTATGTCAATTTTATCATTTATATTTTTGTTATTATATGTCATGTATTTCATAAACTTAGTCTTATCTGTGTTGATTTTTAAATTATTAGATTCAATGAATATTCAATGATTATTAGAATGCCAAGGTAGGTACTTCATATCACCACTTCCTACATGGACGTGCCCGTCGAGCTATTCCAGCCCTACCTATTGAGACTGACCTACTCAAATAATATTGCAGGTCTCACAGGGCGCTACGCCGTGATCCTCAAGAAGGTGGAGCAAGACATGGTGCCGCACGATCGCTGCCAGGCGCTCCTACAGCGCACGCGCCTCGGGAGTCACTTCAAACTGCACAGCAGCTTCGTGTGCGCGGGTGGGGAGGAGGGAAAGGATACTTGCCAGGTACTTGCGACTCAACTCTTTCAGACAGTGTTCGGACACGCGCTGACCGGCTACGCGAGTCTTGACTTGACTGATGCGATTATTCATCAGCGCGGCGTGGCGTGGCGTACCATGGCGCTGCACTGCAGTCGTTCGTATACTTTCATTGAAATTGCTACGTTCTACTGACGGTGAGCTCTGACGTCATCGGTCGAGCACTAAGTAGAACCTTAACGAAACTGTAAGTAGGTAGGTATAGTTTATACATTTTACTATCGAGCAAAACACGGCGGAGGCCTGCAATGCAATGAGCAATGAGTGAAAACGCATTTTGTTTGAGGGAAACGCGTATAGGTTGTGGGGCTGATATATAATTGGCTCCTATTATAATTGCCTGAATTTTGTTAGTGTACAGAAGAAAAAACATGCTGAGCGATTAGAACAACATATATGTAGTTATGTAGAATCACGCACACATGCACTCTAAGCGTTGCCGTTAGGAGTGGATCGCGTCTTCGTAGATTGCATGAACCTTTGCTCCCTATAAACAGGCACTAGGCATTGTGGCTACCTAGTCAAGGCCGCTACTAAGTGCACTAGTTAGCCGATTCCATAGGCACTTAGCCAGTCAGCCACACAACCTAGTACCACGGAAGTGCATACAAACTGCTTAGTAGCACTAGGTAGTCAATGTGTAAAGTTAAAAAGTTAAAACAATTTCTTATGCAATGACTTCTTTAAACATATTCTTTAAACATATTTTACAATTAAATATTCGGTGTTGCCACCCCTGACGTTATTCACCGGTTATTCATGGTGTCAAAGTCTGGCGGGGTATTCGCATACCCCCCAGCCTCTTTACAAACGCCAAAAGTGTTGGTCTCCTGTGTCAAAATTGACGGGAAATCACTAAAAGCTCTTCGTTGCAACATGTCCCAAGCGTGTTCGATGTGATTTAAGTCGAGTGACTGTGCTGGCCAGCCCAAAACCATGACGTCGTGTTCCCCAAGGGGAGCTGATACTGGTCGCGCCATGTGTGGAGGGGCATTATCATGCATGAGCTGATATGCCTGTCCCATTTGGACTTTGTACGGGATGATGCACGACTTCTCCACGGTATTTCAGCGCAAACATACTGCCACCTATCCAAATGAGTTTGGTACGTGCGCCAATACGAATTCCCGCCCAAACCATGGTTGTCCCACCATCCCCCCTTGGTACGAATGAATTTCTTGTGTATGCTGGAGTCGGCTTTCTCTGTCTGGAACTCTTTAAACACGTGTTCTTGGGGAAGCTGGCTGAATTCCGAACCGGGACTCATCATTAATGAGAACCAATCCCCATTGATCATTGTTCCATAACAAAAGCTCTTGAGCCCAAACGAGTCATCTTCCGCGATTGCCTCGTCGTAGAGCGGTGATCTACTGCAGTAGCCTTCTTCTGGCTGTTTGGTCGTTTACTAACAGCTGGCCTTTGCACTAGCTGAGCCGTGAGATTGGGTTCCCTTCTGATGGCGGAATTTTAAAGGAAACGATCCTGTCTGGGTGTGGTAACACTTTTATTCCAGTGTGGCACTTTGCTACATCCCCAGTTATACGATAACGAAACCATAAAGAATTTAGAGTAAAACCACAAACGAGAAATGACGTTTTGACTGGGGTATCGGCAACCACGCGTTGGATAGCACCGGCCTATTTGCCTATCAGCTCTTAAAATTCCTTCTCTGCGTTCCATGACATTATAAAGATCAAAAGACAAGTTATGATAAAAAAAATTGTAGTGTTCATTAAATAAATAAAAGTACCCAAATTAATCTGCAAAACAATAGTTGCAAAATTCAAATCAGTTTCGCACCATAACTCTTTCTCGTTTGTGGTTTCGCACATAACTTTGGTTTCGCCCTACCCATGTACTACCTATGTCAATGAAATATCGATATGAAATATCCCTCGATAATGTTGATGTGTGTACCAACATTGCAAGTTATATAAAAGCTTGCAATAAAAATAATTAGTCTGCTTTTAAATCAGGGCTTTTTTCCAGGGTGACGGCGGTGCTCCCCTCGCGTGCCCCATCGGCAACGAACGTTACAAGCTAGGGGGCCTGGTGGCGTGGGGCATCGGCTGTGGAATGAAGGATGTGCCCGGCGTCTACACCAAAGTGGCCGCCTTCCGACCCTGGGTCGACGCCAAGATGCGGGACTGGGGATTCGGCACCAACACCTATACCATCTAGCAAGATACGGGCCTGGGGCTTCGGCTACAACACTTTACCGTCATTTTTGCTTCATCTACTCAATAAAAAAACTTCAACCATGTTTGAATTATACACGTAATAGGTAAAATAACAAAAACAAAACAATAATAAAATAATAATATGAATTAACAGAAATTAGTAACTAATTTTGTAATGTATAAAATCAAAAATTATTAAAAACTAGCTGACCCGTTCGCAACTCGTCCAAGCGTACGAGTAGTTGTTAGTCCGCTGCGTGGGATAGGTAGTAGATAACTAGATAGGCAGGCACGTACGTTACGTACTTATTTTACCTACCTACTACCAACCTACTGCGCATTTTAAATTGATTTTAGATTAATTTCCGTCCAGGCTTGTCCAGGGGTAGATAAGGTAGTAGGTTGGCACGTACGTAGTACCTACCTAGTACCTACTTACTACGCATTCTACATGTAGATGGAAGGTCGTCCACGCGTAGGTTAGGTAGGTAGTAGTTAGGTTAGGTACTTACCTATGCCAGCTCAATAGATGGTACAAATGTAAGATAATAAATATTAAATTGCCTAATGACAGAAAGCTTTGTTTTTTTATCATCTACATCATCATATCCATGTAGATGTCCACTGGTGGGCATTGGCCACCACGATAGATATACCTAGGTAGGTACTCATAATTTAAATTAAATTATTTCTATAAATAGCCAATAAAAGTTTGGATTAAAATTACATAAATTGTTAACTGGTTAAAAGAAAGATATATCTACCACTCGATGATACCATCGGAGTTTTTTTTATTTTTTATTTTACTGTGTGTAGGTAGGTATGATGGCATTCGGCATAAGCTGTTGGCCCACCTTGGACGAATCGGTAATTCTAATAAGTACTGCAATAGGTCATCATTTATTTATTTATTAAGATACAAGTACAACACCATAATAGATAACCCAAAGCTATGTTGTACACATAATTTTGTAAGGTCAGAGCGGCGAAGACCGTCTGGGGGGCAAGACCGTACAGGCGACAAAAAGTAGCTTTCTGTATTAGTTACTCTAATTTCTCACATCAGTCGATAAAACACTATTCCATTATGATTCTAACTATATTAGATAGATGTCGCTATGAGGCATATACAACGTAACAACGTCCTTTAAATTTTAGTCGCCATTTTAACTTACGAATGAAGTTAGGGGAGGCTAGCAAATATGACGTTTTTTTGTGAAAAAAAGTTTGTTTGCTATGAGAAGTACATGAAAGTAGATACTAGCCTTATGTTTTAAGCTTGTTATATTATTATATTTTAAATTTTCTTAGTAGTTATAAAGTTAATTAGCAGTAAATTTTTTGAACCTCAAAGTATAAGATTGGGGAAGTCCGGCTGGGCTACATGAGGCAAGTCCGTCATATGCCGGTCTTGCCTTGATTCAGAGGTCATAAACATTTTTCTGCCCTCCAAATTGTGAAGTTAAAATTTGGGTTTTTATAAAAAGATGAAAGTGTTTCTACGCAACTATTCGATTTGGGTTATTTTTATAAAGACGTTTATATACTACACAAATAAGTTGTATGAAGAAGAGCGGACATCCTTCCATGGGGTATTTAGTATACATAATATAAAGGGGTATTTGCTTCTGGAGGTAATCAAAAAACTTACAAAACAAATTTGACCCACTTTCGATTGAGCTGAAATTTATCATAACTGTCAAGTTTCAATGACAATACAATAATAATAAATAAATAATATTTAAATAAATAATGCTGGACAGTTCACACAACATTATCTAGCCCCAAGCTAAGCAGAGCTTGTGTTATGGGTACTAGATAACTGATATACTTAATACAATACATTACATAGATACCCCAATCACCTTGTTCATGTTCATGTTCTGAGGCGATAATCGAATCCGCAACCTCCTGCGTCGCAGCTCGCAGGCGAATCTTCGCCCGCCGCGCCACAGTGGTCGTCATATTATGGTGAAAGCCAGCTGATCTGATTTTGGAGACGGAAGGTGGGCAACGGAACTTCTCCATAGATAATAGTAGACTTGTATGGGCTTAAATTGATCAGCTCACGATTATGATCAAAAGCTTGTAAGTACCCATCGTCTGGACACTACTAAATGGGTCGCCTATAGTTTTACCAACTTCGTTCTTTATGGACTCCACTTAAAATGTTTACGACCCCACAACTGACATCTATGCCGGTCATGCCCTTTGAAAGTTTTTTATTGCAATACATTCTAAACTATACCTTATTTTAAATGAGTTATGGTATAAATCTGATCGTCTTCTTTTACTGAAAATCGGCATATCAAGCAAATACGTATAGCTTTCTTATTATTGGTAATATCACTACTAGACGGTCTTACCTCGAATTGTTGGGGAAGACCGTCTACCTGCAATGTTTTAAAAAAACTCTTGTTTTGTATTGAAAACTTTATACAATACTGTTTTTTCAAGGTTTTCTCAATTGTCCATAAAATTTACTATATTCTTACATAATTCAATGAATTCAGGCTTTGTTAACAAGGGAGATAAAAACAAGACAAGTCTATTTATCAAAAAGTATGCCGGTCTTCGCCGATCTGACCTTATATAAAAAAAAAAACTAAGCTTAGAATAAGTAGGTAATACCTACCTACTGAGGATATACCTACAATAATAGGTACTATCACTAGCCAATTACATTAAATATTCTCTAAAAACAGCTAGCTGTGCCATCCAGGAGTTGGATCATGGTATGTATGTATGGTCAGGATGGTAGGTACCTAGTAGGTGCAATCTAAGGATAACTTTGGAACTGTCTCTTTATGAATTTTGGTAGGCTGGTACTGTAGGGGGTGCAGTTTCGATATTTTTCAATTTCGAAACTGGGTTACGAAATTCGGAAGCTCAATTTCGAAAGTTTGAAGTTCAGACAGAAAATACAACTTTTATTCTCAGGATCTGCGCGTCCTGTTACAGATAGAGTTAGAGTCAGATAAGTGATTTACCTAATCCAAAACATACGAAAATACTTTGATTACCTACCGACGCGCTGGCATTGCACGTGTAGCAACGACGAAGCGCCCTTCCGGGTCATCGCTGAAGCCTGGCAGTGAACCGGTTAACCTACTTCTATAATTTTACATTGATTATGATCTGTGATAATGATATGGCAGATAATTAAAATAACCATAGCAAAATCAAATAATATTCTATATACATATACGTTTTTTTTTCATTTTGTGGATGACATTTTTATGTTTCTTAGGCAACTTAAAAAGGGAAAAGCCAGTCAAAAGAAGTCTATAAATTGTTTTCAATGGTCACCACAAATTGTCTCGCACGAAGGCTTGTCGAATTTCAGCCACCAAAACGGGCCGTGTTTCGAAGCGACTTCGTCACCGTAGACCACATTCACACAGCGCGGCAGATTGTACAGAAGTCTGAGGAGTATAATCGGCCACTGTGCTTTGCGTTTGTGGACTATGAGAAGGCTTTTGACGCCATCGAAACCTGGGCAGTTCTGGAATCCTTGCAGCGATGCCAAGTGGACCACCGTTATATCAAAGTGTTTAGATGCCTGATGAAAATACAACAATGAGCGTTCTACTACAGGACCAGCAGTCTAATCCTATATAATTGCATAGGCGAGTCAGACAGGGGGATTTAATATCATCGAAACTGTTCACCAATGCATTGGAGGATCTGTTCAAGACGCTGGATTTGAAGAAGATGGGCATCAACAACATCATCATTAATGGCAACACTTGCGATTCTCAGATAACATAGTTCTGATGGCGGAGTCATTGCAGGAGCTACAGTACATGCTAGATGGCCTAGCTGACTCCTCTCAACGAGTTGGTCTCCGGATGAACATGGATTAAACCAAGGTGATGTTCAATTGTCACATACACCCGGAACCATTCGTCGTAAAAGGTCGTCCACTCGAAGTTGTTCATAATTGCGTATACCTCGGGCAAATATTGCAATTAGGTAGACACAACTTTGAGAAGGATTCAAGAGGAGGATTCACTTGGGCTGGGCAGCGTTATGAAAACTACGCCAAGTCTTCTCGTCGCCTCAATGCCTGAACACGGGAGTTTTCAATCAGTGCGTCCCACCCATGGTGCCTCGACGTGGGCACTCACGGTAGGGCCAATCCACCAGTTCAAGGTTGTACAGCGAGTATATGTAATGAGTTGTATGGAACGGGCTATGCTCGGAGTTTCTCTGAAAGATAAAATCCGAAATGAGATTATCCAACAGCGAACAAAAGTCACCAAATAGCCACCAAATAGTCACATAGCCCACCAAATTAGCAGAACTGAAGTGGCAATGTGCTGGTCATATATTATGCCGAAGAACCAACAACTGTTGGGGTAAGCGAGTTCTTGAGTGGAGACCGCGTCTTGCCAAACATAGCGTAGGGCGGCCTCTGGCTAGGTGGAGCAATGACTTACAAAAGGCGGCGGGCAGAAAGTGGATGAGAAGAACCGAACACCGGGCTCCTCGGGCGGTTACAAATCAATCAATCAAATATCTTCATTTCAGGCTTATTGGAAAATGTACAAAAACCTAAACAATAAGCCCACAGCAACGTAAATACCTTAAAAACTAACATACATAATTATAAAAAACACTTTTAGACTTTAATGCACAAATGTAGCCAGCCACTGTGAAGGCTCTCTCAGCTTCAACACTGGTTGATGGTATTGAAATGAGGTGTTGGTATACATAAGATGCCTTATTTGCGTGGGTAAATCATGGAAACTAAAAAATTCGAATCTTCGAATTTGTGGCCAAAAACTTCGAACTTGAAAAATGGTCAAAAAAGCCTATGAATTTCGAATTTACGAAACTTCGAAGTTTCGAAATGCACCCCCTAGCTGGTAGGTACCTACTATGGTAGGTAAAATTTATAAGTACGGTTATCGTGTAATACTGGGTAATACTTATCTAACCAGTGCTTGCAAGCCGAAGTTCAATAATCTGTGTTTGAGTATGATTAGGTAGGTACCTAAGTATCCAAAATTATTGTACTTTGCCAATTATAGTAGTACCAGTCTCTGAGCGTATGCCAATGAGTTCATACATGTCTATCAAGTGAAATAATGTTATTTTAAACATTATTCGATTTTATTAAAATAAGCTGTGTTTTAATCAAAATGTTTAGGTAAGTACCTACCTACCTACATAAAATTGTAGTTCACCCCGAACTGAGACCTCGCGAATACACACACGCGATGTAGGTAGGTAGGTTACCCAACCATTTACCTATTTTATTGCATGTCTCTGAGGTTACTGTAAAACGTAGCAATTTTACCATGTTTTTTTGTCAAAAATCTAAATATTTCCATAAGCATAAAAATATAACTGTTTGCTTCCAACTTAATATAGATTTGGCTGATGTTTCTGGGATTTGCCTCTCTGTAGAACCTGATAATTCAAATTGTAGAGAGCATGAAAACATGGGCAAAGTTAACACATTTTGTGGCAAGATTACTTACACCATTCTGTGCCTACGCACAGTATTGGGTGCATATCCGTATTGATCCCAGGAATTCATCCCGCAAGCTAAAAGTACCTAATAGTAATTATTCCGGATTCATAGGTACCTACCACGTAATTTTTGGAGTCCGTATTTATCCCACCTAGAAGTATATCTAGGTAAGGAGTGGAAGTAACGTCAGCAAAAAAATACATTATTATGAAACATCTATTTATTTCACAATATTTTCGGTAAGTATAAAATTATCAACAGAGTGGGTACTTACTTAATAAAATATAAACTATGGAATTAAACTCGGCAAATCACATTGTTTGCATTAAGTATTTCAGACTTATTAATTTACCTTTTTAGGGTTCCGTACCCAAAGGGTAAAACGAGACCCTATAATTAAGACTCCGCTGTCCGTCTGTTAGTCTGTCACCAGGCCGTACATACATGGTTCCCATACAACAGACGTGTTTTTTTGCCGTTTATAAAAACGGCAATGTTACGATTATGTTACGGAACCATTCGTGCGACTCACACTTAGCCGGTTTTTCTTTGAGTCATCTTCCACTTACGTAGGTAGTAGGTATTTAAATCCTCTTTATTCCACTTGTTCTCGTGGCACCACCCGCACTACACAGGCGCGCCTGTGTAGTGAATGTGCAGTGCATTATTTGTTCTCGAGGCACCACCCGCACTACACAGGCGCGCCTGTGTAGTGCGGGTGTAGTGCATTATGCACATTAGTCACATTACCTACCTATCTCTACAATAAAATCTTATATTGATCAACTGGATTAGCTATGAGGAACAAGTCTGTCACCATCATTAGCATCATAGATACTGAACCCATGTACCTATATCCATATAGTTGCACTTAAGTCGCGTAGATCTATACGGTTCATAAAAAATAATAATATAATGCTGGACAGTTCACACAACATTATCTAGCCCCAAGCTAAGCAGAGCTTGTGTTATGGGTACTAGATAACTGATATACTTAATACAATATAAGTATTACATAGATAGATATTTTTTAATGACGGAGATGTGCGATAACACTTGTGCGTTCAGTGGGTACACTCTGAAGCCCGATTCTCTTAGTAAAAAATAGTCAAATTAAAGTTCGGATCATGTTACGATCTAGTGTCGATGTCACAAACGTCAAAAATGGTATTCTGCTCACCTGACAATACAACGCGGAATGTGATTATATCGAAATGTGACTGTGACTTGAATGTTTCAAAGTTCTGAGAATTTACAACTAGCATATAGCACTATCCTCTCTAATATAATAACTCTAATATATATGGTCGGAAGAACCGAAAGTAGATTATATTAACTTTTGAAACTATCATGGTTATGTACATAATTTTCACTAGAAACGGGATATTTACCATGATTTTTGAGTTTTATATGTTCCCGATATTTCGGCACAGTTGCATGCGCCAGTCAGTTCTCCCGTGATCATGGCGCATGCAACTGTGCCGAAATATCGGGAACATATAAAACTCAAAAATCATGGTAAATATCCCGTTTCTAGTGAAAATTATGTAGATTATATTGTTGTTAAGAGGGAGCAGAATACCAGTTTTTCAGTCAATTTACAATACAATCTCGTTTCGGTCAACTTGCAGTATGGTTATAAAATAAATAAGAGAATTGGGCTTCTGAGTCTTGGTTGTCACCAGAGTGTACGGTTGTTCCGTTCACAGGCTCGGTTAGAGCGTTCGGTTAGAGTCACGTGACCCTAACTGAACAACCACCGTTTTGGGTGGGTGTTCGGTTGTTACGATTTTGAAGTAAGATTGCTGTCAAAGTCAAGTCAATCCCACCCTTCCCACCAAAAAAGCCTGTGCCATCCATAGATAGATAAATATTAAACGCCCAACGAGTATTATAGTTACTGCGAAAGTTCCAGTTTCCACGAGAGGGTTTTTTTATAAAGTGAAATAGGACTTGTTATCAGCTCCTGGATTACTTTATGCTCTAAAACTTTGTTAATCAATCACGCCGTAACAGCTGAACCGATATTGATGAAATTACATCCACAGATATGCTATGCGCCCATTTTACTGTTTTTTTGTTGTTAATCCTATTATGTTTATTTTTTGTTGTTTAAAAGGGTGTTAGTATATCGATCTAAATACATAAGAAGAGTTCTTAAGTACATTTGATTATGAAGGAACGGAGAACTTACTGCAAATCATAAGATAATACCAGTTTGTGACTATTTCGATTTATTTATTTGAATACAGATAGTTTAATGTTTCTTGAAGTTTGACCTATATAATTTACTAGCGTCCCGCCCCGGCTTTGCACGGGTATATTATGCAAGAACATATAAACCTTCCTCTTGAATCACTATATTTATGGAAAAACCGCATCAAAATCCGTTGCAAAGTTTTAAACATCTAAGCATACATAGGGACAGACAGACAGACAGAGAAGCGGGAAGAGACTTTGTTTTATACTATGTATTGATATATAAATTTTAAGCTATCTTCAGCTCGCGACTTTGCTAAATGTACATAATTATGTTAAAAATATAATATATATAGATATATTTATACGTAGGTACAAAATGCACAGCATTATGAATGTACCATACTTAACTACATTATATTTTATGTTTTATTTTATGAACAGCTTTTATAAGATTGTACACACTATTCAATAAGATTTTTCTGCTCTGCAACCTTATACTGCAGACTTGTGTTTGTATGGGAAGATAATCATTAGGTACCTCACCGTAACACAGTTTACAACTAGCACGGGAGGTAAAGATTTCTAACTGTATAAACTTACACATACCTTCACTTTTATTATAAAATTCTAATTGTTTGAGTGTTTAGCTGTGTAAGTATACAACTGTTTTGTTTTTTGTTGAAAATAAATTTATTCAATTTATTCTATTATTCTATTATTCTAAGTAGCATATTTACAAAACAAGTTCCTGGGTCAAATGGAAAATAAAATAAAATTGGTAACAAAATTTTGGAAAAAAAAACTGACTTTTTCTGCCATTACTGCTGAAAATAAAAAACTCTACTTCATGCGATCTTAATGATACCCCACAAAAAAGAAAAATAAATGGACAAAAAAAAGTTTAAAATAAGGGAGCTAAATAAACAATGCAGGTTATGTGATTCAACAAATCATTCTCCTTCGCTACACTACACAGCAACAATAACAACTTTAGGCTTTGGTATTGTCGTTAATTCATACTATCTACGCTAGTTTCGCGACCTGCATCAGTAAGCGACCATTTGAGGGACCTACTGCAGGAAAAGTAAGATAATAAGAATACTATATCTCTCTTCCAAACGAATTTCGGTTGTGTGAAAAGTAAAATAAATATTTTGCTTTAGCCTTTTAATTTGCCGGCATAGTGCTACCCGATTTATAGCAAAACCTCGTTGATTCCGCGACCCGCGGCACGCAAGAGTACAAGTTCGCAAATCTACAAAAAAAATAGTAAACGCGTGCTGCTTTCGAAGTGAATATTTCCTGTTTTTTAGTTGGAAACTTATTGTTAATGTTTTGAATGCTGAAAAGTAGTTTGTTTACGTAAATTGAGCTTTATTTATCGTGTAGCATACAAAAACATGTTAAATTCGGAGTGGTCGCATACTAAAATAAAGATATGCAGTAATTTTAATTTACGGCCAGGTGGTCGCTAACTAACTTCCTGGAACCAAATTTTATTTTTCTCTCTAATTGGTATTTCAATGGAGTTTAGATTTGCGTTTTTTTATTTTAGATTTGGTTCTTAGCTGTTATGTCTGTGTCAGTTTACGACCGCCAAAACACTAATAAACACAATAAACGACGTAGATGTGGTCGCCTAACATACTGAGCTTCAGTTTACGACCGCACACTAGGCCGGTTTTCGGCCGTCTGAAAATGTATGGGAATTGAATGGTCGTCAACTGAATGTGGAAAAGTTGATGTGCTGTTTTACGACCATTTGAAGTTAGTAATGTAGATAACAATAGTAATTTGAGTTTTTATTGTTATAGATTAAAATTTCGATAAATTAATTAAAAAAAAATAGGTAGGTACACTAGGTACCTAGATATTTTCCAACAAAAAATAAATAAAAGGAAAAAACTCGTAAAAATATCTTGAATTAGCTTTAAAATAAATAAGAGAAAATGGGCAGGGAATTAGAGAAACATGTAGGGTATATGAAATCCCAAGGATAACGGTTCAAGGTTCAAGACAGATTGAGGGGCAAAAGAGCTGACGCATTAAAAACCAGAGGACAAGAACCTATATTAGGGATAACCGGTTAAAAAAAGTGGTTGAATATCAAGACATTAGTCTCTACACGAAAGTTATACGCCATTTGAAACCGATCCTCAAAGAGAAAAATGTGAATATTACGTTTTTGTGGAGAGAAGTGAAGAAATTGACAAACCAGACTAGAGAACCAGAAGTACTATATGAGACTGGATCTGAGGATAGAACGAACTCAACAATTCATTCAACAGATCGCCTATCGCCGATCAATCAACTGACGGAAGGTGAAACAAATCGCCAGTTGAGTTACGCCGATTACAAGGCCAATCCACCTGCACCACATTATTTTCTGAATATGGATCCTGGAGTAGCAAAATCGAAACATTACACGAAACCAGTTTGAACTGTACGCATTGTCATAGCCGCTGCCTTGGCGTGGATCAACTGGAAGAAGTGGATATCTGTAATGATTCTTGATCATTATTCCCAAATTTGAATTTGGAAACCCAAATAACGGAAATTATTCAACGGATCATCACTTCTCCAGAAGCAAATAATTACGTAATGGTAGAAGTGGATAGCTATAATGTTTCCGGATCAATTTTCCTGAATTTTGATTTGTAAAACCAAGTAATGAAAACCATTCAACATCCTTCTTCTCCGGGTATATAAGGAATTGACTGTCTCAGCCTTGCATATTAGTACAGGCATTTATTTGGAGCCCTGCTGTCACTGGATGATGAACTTATAATATATTTTCAAACCAGTAACACCTAAACACCTACTAAACTGCGTACTGCATCACCTGGAAATTACTTTTCCACACTGGAAGTAGTTTATAGCAGCCTTCTCGTACAAGTCTGCAATGTCACTTGATGACGTATTTGTAATACCACCTGAAAATAGCAAGCTCGTCAGACCAGTTATAAAACTAATAGTTAACTACCCGTGTACATTTTGCACAAAAGTCACAGCCAACGTTTTTGATTTCGTCTTCTAGAGTGCCACTATTCAGTACAACTTTACAATGAGCACAGTTTTGTATAACAGTTTCATTCTCATTATTCTTAACTGTATTTTTTTTACTTATTTTTCTGAACTGTCTTACGTTTCTTACCTTGTTGAATTTCTAATTTCTTTCGTTTTGATTCTTCTTGGTTACGCTTGATCAACTTCTTTTTATCTAGTTTTGCTTTATTATTTTCTACGTTGTGATTCTGCCACGCCTCGGATGATATTGCAAAAGGAACTTGAGGCTTGGACTAATTGGGTTTGCTTTTTTTCAAAGGCTGTGGCAGATATTAATGTTTGCTGAAGGAGTTAGTAGTAGGAGGTCTGACGAGCGTGCTATTTCAGAAGGTATTATAAATACGTAAAATAAATACGGCTGGACAGTTGTCTTTAGTAAATTTTTAATTTGTGTTTTTAAGTGAATTTTTAATGTGTTTTTTACGAGTACAAGTTGATATTTTAAAAAAATGGTTTTTCTAAGTGGCTATTGTATATTTTATATGTTTTGCACAATAACCGGACCCCTAAATTGGCAGCACTGGGTGAAGAAAGCGTTTGTTTATATCAAAAATTTACAATGACATTGACATTATGTGTCAATCCAAGTCGTTCAGAGCCTCAAAGCGTGGTTAAAAAACAATTACATCCTGGGCGTGTACCCATTGAACGCACCCCAAACATTAAAAAAACCTCCGAATTGAGAACCTCCTCCTTTTTATGAAGTCGGTTAAAAACTGAAACAGTGCATCCTACCAGAGACATGTTAAATCGTTGCATTCTACCATGATAGTGAAAATATTGAGGCTGAAAAAGCGGTGTCTGACCAGGGTTCTGTTCCAGGTTTATACTCCTCGCCGTGGGCCTGAGCTGTGTCCACGCGCAGCAGCCCACCATCGACCCCATTCTGCTTATCGACGTCTTCGGAACTCCCCCACCCACGACCCATACCACGCCACCCAAGGGGACTCTTGGACTCCAATCTACTAAGTCCACCATCGACGCCAATATGCTTACCAGTCAATTCAGACCTCGCCTTACCACACCATCCACGGCACACGTAAAGGGTCTAGAAGATGTAAGTTACGTACCTGATTGTATGAAAAGGGCCGCTTGCCCGCTCCATAACTAAAATAGATTTAAAAAAAAACTGTTTCAAATGTACTAAAAGCTAATATAATTAGGTATCTAGGTCCTAGGTACCTGTCATCACACAGGACATTGATCAGACTCAAAAATAAAATGCCAGCTAAACTGGTTGATTTAATATATGTACAAAAACACAACAGTAGTAGGTACCTACCTAGGTACCTACGTCTACGTATATAGCGAAGTTAAAAGGAAAACTATCACAGCTAAGAAGGCTTTACCTACAACTATCACAGCTAAGAAGGCTTTACCTACAACTATCACAGCTAAGAAGGCTTTACCTACAACTATCACAGCTAAGAAGGCTTTACCTACAACTATCACAGCTAAGAAGGCTTTACCTACAACTATCACAGCTAAGAAGGCTTTACCTACAACTATCACAGCTAAGAAGGCTTTACCTACAACTATCACAGCTAAGAAGGCTTTACCTACAACTATCACAGCTAAGAAGGCTTTACCTACAACTATCACAGCTAAGAAGGCTTTACCTACAACTATCACAGCTAAGAAGGCTTTACCTACAACTATCACAGCTAAGAAGGCTTTACCTACAACTATCACAGCTAAGAAGGCTTTACCTACAACTATCACAGCTAAGAAGGCTTTACCTACAACTATCACAGCTAAGAAGGCTTTACCTACAACTATCACAGCTAAGAAGGCTTTACCTACAACTATCACAGCTAAGAAGGCTTTACCTACAACTATCACAGCTAAGAAGGCTTTACCTACAACTATCACAGCTAAGAAGGCTTTACCTACAACTATCACAGCTAAGAAGGCTTTACCTACAACTATCACAGCTAAGAAGGCTTTACCTACAACTATCACAGCTAAGAAGGCTTTACCTACAACTATCACAGCTAAGAAGGCTTTACCTACAACTATCACAGCTAAGAAGGCTTTACCTACAACTATCACAGCTAAGAAGGCTTTACCTACAACTATCACAGCTAAGAAGGCTTTACCTACAACTATCACAGCTAAGAAGGCTTTACCTACAACTATCACAGCTAAGAAGGCTTTACCTACAACTATCACAGCTAAGAAGGCTTTACCTACAACTATCACAGCTAAGAAGGCTTTACCTACAACTATCACAGCTAAGAAGGCTTTACCTACAACTACAAGTGAACGAGTAATAGTCGAACAACTTATAAAATGTACTTTGAGAAGCAAAAACTAAAATTTCGTACAGATTAAATTGAAAATTACAGTCTTAGATGAAGTTGTTAGTTGTGTAAAACCAGGAAAGCCCCCTCCTAAGTCCAACGCGGAATCCTACATACAACACGTGTGGCCTGACACGCACTTGGCAGCTTTCTATTTTTAATGATTTGAAACCCATTTAGTTTTATAAGAAACTGATCTAGATATTAGTGCTAAAAATTTAGCGTAAATAATTTCGTGTATTTTGATGAGATAGTAGTACCTACCTACTTTCCAAAATAGGAGCTAACTTCGTTGGCGTACAAACAGGGCTCAAGCACGAATACTAGGTACCTACCTCAGATTGCTTCTCATGATCCCTTCTTGATCCTCTGTTACATCAGATCGCCCGACTCCAGGAATGGCCATCGGGTCCTCTCATCCGGTCGCCAACTGGCGGCCTAAAAGGCTAACCTAACCTAACTACCTACTCGCTAAACAATCGCTCTTAGTGAGTTTGTAAGTTTGTTTTTAATTGGCCCTAAGATAACTAACTTATTACTTTCAGATCACAGTAAAGCCGACACAAGGCACGTTTACCAACATCAACGAGAAAGGTGTTCCCTGTAAATGCGTCCCGTACAACTTGTGCGACGCGAACCTAATCGCAGTCAATGTAAACAACACCACTATCACGGGCTGGGGCGCGCTGGATATCAGGTAGGTACTCATGAGAAGCTCATGAGCATGTATTATCTTTCACTGGTTTTAGAGTTCCGTACCTGAAAAGGATAATAACAGGACCCTATAGGATCAATATTAAGAGAGAGAATAGAGAAATGGACTAAATTAATGATAGAATGCCACCCAAGAGATAATAATCATAATCATTTATTCATTTAAAAACATGGTACCTACATATCAAACAGGTAACAAATAATATTGGTAGATCCAGCCCTGCTTTACCAATGTTGGCATGCAAATAGTTATACATTTTATTTAAATTTAGTCAAACTTATATTAAAATAATAAATTTAGCACAAATTAAATATCAATTTAGAACACGAACAGATGTCAAATTAAACCTTAATACCATTACATTACATTTCGGTCAGACAAGAACTCATTTATTATATAATATGCCTTCTAGGCCAATAAATTGTTTTTGGTAACGTGCGAACAGAAGGCGGTATCTTATGATGGGTGCCAACCATCCATGCAAAACACGCTCATGCGCAGCTATTTTGTTACAATTAGGTACCCTCTATACGACTTCCAACTGATAGATAGTAGTAAAAGAAGCAAAGGTTAACTAAACGGTGGGAGGATGATATGAAGAAATAAATCTTTGGAAGAAAGTAGCGGGCCCAGAATGGACTCGGGTAGCAAAGGATAGTATAAGGTGCAAATCTTTAGAGGAGGCCTTTGTCGAAGGACAAGCTGTTGAAGCGATAAAACCGGTTGCCGATACATAATTTATAAAGTTTTTATTTTAGATTAGTTTAATATAAGGTACCTATGTTATATTACGTGAGTGTAACTAATTCAATTCGCGTTTCCTAAGAAAAAAAAACTGTCTGGGATGTTCCTGGGGCCCGTCAAGAAACCCCCTGCACTCACACTCCTCAAAATCCAGTGTCTAGGTGCTACACTCAACCCGAACCCTCAAGTCGCGAGGCTTGCTCACACTTGTCTCTTTATTCAACAAACATGATAATTTTAATTCTTCAAGTGACGACTCTTTGTTACTATTTTTATTTTGATAACCCCGCTGCATCAGGTCAGTGACATGTTGAGATAAGGTAACCCTGACAGAATATAAAGCACACTTTTAACACGTTGTTGATTTACAGAAATAATACAAGTAGGTACAAAATTGTACAAAATTAAAAAATCATGTGGAACAGTTGTGCTACCTATATACCTGAAGACCGGCTGCTAACGATCTAAAGGTACCTCCAAATCACTACCAGACTGAAGCGTCCCTAAGATGCTGGTACGCAAGCTGAATGGCAATACTAATGCGTTGAGCCAGATAAGAGCCAGCTCTCGGGTCACGCGCCTTTTGAATTATCTTTTTTTATATTAATAATTTATTTTAAGATGTTTGTCAAGTAAAAACATTGGGAAGCAACGCGGGGAATGATCCAGCGAGGTTTTAGATCTCATCCCGGCATTGAGATCTCATGTGACAGTCAAACGCACAAAATGGTTATAGTTCTTTACGAACCTCATAACAGAAGATAAAGCACCTCCAGACTTCTCAGATAAGAACGCACTGCCAAAAATAAAATTGTCTTAGTTGTCAAGATACTAAAGTCCAGAGCCAAGTGCCAGAGTGTACGAATGTAACCTCCTGAAAGTCAGAAACTAAAGTCCAGAGCCAAGTGCCAGAGTGTACGAATGTAACCTCCTGAAAGTCAGAAACTAAAGTCCAGAGCCAAGTGCCAGAGTGCACGAATGTAACCTCCTGAAAGTCAGAAACTAAAGTCCAGAGCCAAGTGCCAGAGTGTACGAATGTAACCTCCTGAAAGTCAGAAACTAAAGTCCAGAGCCAAGTGCCAGAGTGTACGAATGTAACCTCCTGAAAGTCCACAATTTTATCCACAAAACTGCGGCAGTGCACGAAAAAAACACGTCTTTTTTAAAAAAATTTGCTCAATCTTGAAGATTCAGCTCCAGTAGTAGGTAGGTACCCTAAATCATGTTCATCCTTTGTTGTTCATCATTAGACACGAACCTGATGAAGTCAAAAATGGGCATTTGAAACTTCTTCCATGAGAAGCATAAAATGCCCGAGTTCCCGTCATAAAACGGGTTGCTAATCATCCTGGCAACGGCTGCATCAACTTTCATTTTCATTAAGAACCAACTCGCAAACAAACAAAAAACACCCAAAAAATACACCCAACGGAGCACCCGTTTTGGAACTATGAGGCCACAGGCATACATACAAACATACATAGATGCTGGAAGGAGGGTGCATGGGGGTGCATGTGAACTTTCCAACACAATGTTTTTTTGTATTTCTGGAAATAAATGAATTTAATTGAATGAATTGATTTGAAATTGAATTGCACCCCCGCTAATGGAAAATCAAAGTTATGAACACTCGCTACTAAAAGCACTACGTAAGAAGTAAGAAGAAGTATGCCTTTAATATGTATATGAGATTGTAAGTATAGATTAGATACTGATGCACCTCCCTGAAAACAATCCTGCTGGCGCCGCCAATGCAAACATACAGACAAACCACTCTGGCCTCAAACTTATTAGAACAGCTTAGAACACCTCGTTTTGTTCGCTGTATAGGTACGGCTGAGGACACTTTCTAAAATCAGTTGTTTCCCAGGTTCGGCGAACCTGAGCAACCTGGTAAACTAAGCAGAAAGCCAATATGCCAGGAGAGCGTGGAGCTGTGCTGCGTAGCGCCCAGTGACCGGGCCAGGCCGAAGCCCGACCCGACCAAGCTGAAGGGCTGCGGGTATCGGAACCCGAAGGGACTCGGCGCTTATGTTATTGGCTATGTGAGTACTAACAACTAACATGTCTGTATAGTGACCACACGGTGTCCGTTGCCGATCAGGTTCTCTCAGATACTACCCTCCAATATGCTGTTCTCCCCACACACACCCACTAGGTACTACGACTCCTACCTCTCTAGCTAACCTCTAGCTATGCTCTAATTTTTTAGCCTGGCTGTTTTGTCTCCGACATCGGCAATGAAATGCACGTCATGTAAAAAGAACGCTGGCGGTTAAGTTTCTTCAGGCGTCCCAGCGTTAATTTTACATGACTCGTAGGTACTGTACCGTCATCAAAAGCAGAGCGCAGTTTTTTTTTACTTCTTGATAGCGGAACAATCTGATGGCCCACCTGATGTTAGCGGTAACCTCTTACCACATAGGTCACGTCCAGCTAGGACGCACGCTATGTGGCACTGCACTGATGCACCCGCCACCCTGAGACATAAAGATGAAAAGTCTCTTGTGCCTGTAATTTCACCGGCAACCATACCCTTCAAACCAGAACACAACCATATGCGAGCACTACTGCAGCAGATATACGTATGGTGGTAGTACTTCCCCGGACAAACTCTTTCACAAAAAAGCTCTACTATAAACTGCAGTTTCTAACGAAGTCGTTTCTCTTATAACCTAAAGTGATACATGATTGATTGTGGTTTTTTATTCATGATCTGAATATATTAGTTGGTTTGTCAGACACACCAACTATATTTGTTGTGTTGTGTGTTGCCTTATACTTTCAATGCACGAAACAGAATCCTTTGTGGGATCAAGTCTATGTATACTTGCAGCTAATGTTATATATAAGTTATGTATTTTCAGGGCCATGAATCGCAGTTCGGCGAGTACCCGTGGGTGGTAGCTCTGATCAACAATCTGGATGGTAGCTTCGTGGGTGGCGGCGTTATCATCCACCCGCAAGTGGTCATGACGGGCGCGCATGTCGCCTACAGGTCAGTTCAGAGCGTAGAGGGCCTACTTATTTATTTACGCTTACTTTCTTCGTTTTAGCACGGAATAAATAATAGTACAAGTAGTTTAAGACACAAACGATAAATAAGTATTTAATTGAACGAGCGAAGCGAGTTTTCTGAGTCAACTTGGAAGAATCGGCGTTTGTATGTATGTATGTATATGTTGGTACAATTTGTTGGTAAGGTTATGTTATGAGCTATGTATATCGGTCCGGGGGTTGTTGAGATATTGGGATTCAAGAAGGGGTAAAAAAAAAGGTGAGAATATCATATCAAATGAGGTGTCATATGAAAGCCCCTTGCTTCAACATATCAAAACTATTTTTTTGAACTTACTTTTGAGATATTAGGGTAAATCAAAAATGAAAAAAAAGCGGCCAAGTGCGAGTCGGACTCGCCCATGAAGGGTTCCGTAGCAGCAAGTAACATAATATAAAAGTTCTTGGATGGATTACGATTAATGACGTATTAAAAAAAACTACTTACTAGATCTCGTTCAAACCAATTTTGAGTGAAAATTTACATGGTAAAGTATATTTTTTTTTTTTTTAGTTTTATCATTCTTTTATTTTAGAAGTTACGGGGGGGGGGGACACACTTTTTACCACTTTGGAAGTGTCTCTCGCGCAAACTATTCAGTTCAGAAAAAAAATATTTTAGAAACCTCAACATCATTTTTGAAGACCTATCCATAGATACCCAACACGTATAGGTTTGATGATTTTTTTTTTTTTTAGTTTCAGTTCTATGTATGGGGAACCCCAAAAATAATTGTTTTTTTTCAATTTTTGTGTAAAAATCTTAATGCGGTTCACAGAATACATCTACCTACCAAGTTTCAACAGTATAGCTCTTATAGTTTCGGAAAAAAAAGGCTGTGACATACACGGACAGACAGACAGACAGACATGACGAATCTATAAGGGTTCCGCAGTTTTTTTACGGAACCCTAAAAACCAAAACCTCTAGGGTAATTCCACTAACCCTACAACGCTGAAATTTGGTACGTTTGTAGCTTTTATGATACACATACTGGGAAAAGTCTAAAATTTAAGAACTTCGAAATGTGTGCTCTTAAAAACAATACCAATATTTTTGACCTCCCGTTTCTAGTAATTTGAACGACGTGTCTAACTTTTCTCAGTAGGTAAATGTTTTTAGAAGTCGGTTAGAAAGGTATTTGTATATTTTGTGCAAAACTACAGGGAGAAGACGAAAATTGAGGATTGTCATTGTAATACCTATTTTTTGCGATGAAAAACGTTGTCTTTGTAATCCAGTAGTAAAAAAGTCAGTTTATCCAAGTTCCTGTCTTCCGAGATGTACCTGTAGCTATAGGAGATCACCTCGAGCTATTATCTAAGCTCCAGCTCTAGGCGTTTCACTCACGCCTACTCTTAACCTTGGCTCCTAGGCAAAAACTGCTTCCATGAAGCTGGGTTTCCTGAATTAGGTAAAGCGTTACTTCACACCAGGATAGCTTCTAACTCTGTACAAAGCACAAGTCCGGGCTGGTATGGAGTACTTGTGCCACATTTGGGATCACTCGGCCAAACAACAGCTGGCTGCCTTAGACACGATCGAACGCAGAGCTTTCAATAGGTGAGCAACATATGGCAGAGTCTAAGATCCAGAGTCTCGAGCACCGCCGTAAGGTCGCGTGCATTTCGATCCTATATAGGTTACATTTCGGGGAATGCTCCCAGGAACTTCATGATCTGATAACACCATCTCCTTTTCATCATAGGACGAGCAGGCGCACGGCTCGGTACTACCCTTCCCTCATTATAGTATACCCTCTATTCGTACTAAACGTTTCAGTTCTACCTTTATAATGTGAACTGCTAAGGAGTGGAACAAACTAAGTATACCGTCGTCTGCCTTTCCTGAAAACTATAATCTTGAGTCTCTGAAGTGCCTTCTAGACCTTTGTGCTCCATCTTCGGCCACATTGTCACTTACTAGCAGGTGAGATCGTGGTCAAACAAAGGTCTATCAAAGTAAAAAAAAAACAACTAGAGTACATGGCACTGCTAATTATGTCTGAAAGTTAGATCGCGCTATCGATGCGTTTTGAAGCTTGGATATGAAGTACCGTGATAACTACGTTCATTTTATGTGGATACAGGTACTCAAAAACTGACGTAGCTACTTAAAAAAAAAAATTTATGTACATCAAAAACTACAATATATTACTGGGGATGTACATAACATATAATTTTTTCCCATAGATATAAGGTAACCTACCTAAATCACGTGTATTCGCGAGGTCTCAGTTCGGGGCGAACCACTAGTTTAGACAAGCACAAAAAACCTACTATACTAGGTACCTATTGCTTGTAGTACCTACTAATATTTATTCTGTGCCTATAGGCACAGAATGGTAAACCATTATTTCAGCCGCAAAGCAGTAGTGCTCGCATTGGTATTAGTACTATTATTTATTCTGTGGCATTGCTGTGTTCCGGTTTGAAGGGAAACCGGTATGGTTTACTGGTTGCCGGTGAAATTACTTTTTCACACATAAGACATTTTTTCTTTATGTCTTAGGGTGGCGGGCTCATAGCAATGCCGCATAGGGTGTGTCCTAGGTGGACGTGACTATGAAGTAATGTCACAGAATATATAATAGTACAAGTAATGCATTGTTATAGGCAGAGGTTACCACTTAACATCAGGAGGCAGATGGCCATCTGCTTGTTCGTACAAAAAAACGCCTCGCGCTGCACGAAAAAACAGTTTCTTTTAATATCTCGTAAAACATAGATAACTTTACAAAAACCCTACAGTAAACCCTCGGCTTTGTTGTATTGATTTTATTTATCAATTTTTTTAACCAATATTGACCACCATTTGAATAAACAATCGAACCTAGCATAGTTCTGCCGACAGAACTACTCAACAGAACAGGTGGGAATAGACGAAAACATAGGTAAATTTGATTTTTTTAGTTAAAGAAAATGTTGTCCTGTTGTGTTTCTGGTACAGTGATCCCTCGGAATTATAATGTACCTAGTATCCATGCATATTTATAATTTGAATATTATAGGTACATGATTTAGTCAGTTAAAAATATTTTACTATGTTTTTCTTTGTATATGTATGTACCTACCTATAGCACGCTCGTATACGCGCATTAAATTTAGTTAAACATAAGTAATTCTCATGTTAAGTAAATTTTAAATTCTTTGTGAGAATAAATTCTTAAACCAGAAAAAACAAATCTAAAATTGGTAATTTTGAGATATAACCCCACCTTAAAGTCGAATAAAAAATAAACTCTATGTGCAGTTTTGGACCGGGCACTTTGAAGATCCGCGCGGGCGAGTGGGACACGCAGACCCTCAAGGAGATCTTCGAGTTCCAGGAGAGGACCGTCCAGGATGTCTACTACCGTAACGGTAAGGGTTGGAGCACCCGTATGTCCGCAGTCAGGCGCCGCCGCGCCCTGCGCCTAGGAGGGAAGCTGGGAGGGATATAGGTAGGTTCCTAGTACCTACCTACTGCAAAGACCCATGGACATATTTTCTGAAAAAGGCAGAGGTTCTATATAGGTGTGGTGCATAACTACTGCCAACACCCGTTAACAAGTCGGGCAAGTACCTATGCTCGTCTCATATAGAAACCACGAACACGTAGTGTCGCGTCGGGTGCTCGCAGTAGGTAGATACCTACCATATCTCTAGCATATCGTCGCCGTAGAGCGAAAAGTCATCAAGTCGCAATTTGGCCTTTTGAGTTATGATGGTTTAAATTTTTACAAAAGAAAAAAAAACATTACTTCTTTTCGGTATTACATATTTCTAATTTTATGAATCTCGTAGATAATGTATGAAAGCTTATGCTAAAATTGCTAAATTAAAATAAAAGTAATTATTTTCAGAGATAAATAAGAAAAACTAACTTAGTTATTTTTTTCCCACTAATACTGAACCAAAACTTTTAGTTATTGATCTGTAGAATGCAGTTGGTGATTATTCGCCCACATTTGAATGCATTTGGAAGATAATAACTACATTTAGTTAGAATGGAAGTAGATTTTGAAATTCAAAAGGTGTTTTAGTAAAATTAAATAATCTTTGCTCTCTAACTTTATTTTTTTATTTTATTTAATTTTATTTGTTTATCCAGAAAAACAAGTGGGTATCCAGTAAATCATCAAAGTTCTATGAAAATTTATTTAAAAAACACAATATTTATACCATCATAAAACAGATAAGCACAACACTCATTTCAACATAATTTTTAGAGAAAGACAGTATTGAATGACAGTTGACATGGAACAGACGGAACATTCTAATCCTACGCGTCTTCACCTGGCTCTGTAACATCTGTCTCATTGGAGCCAGACGCCTATCTTCCACGTCTTTGCTAGTAGGTAGCTAGTAGGTACTACCAGGCATGAAGTTCTTGGGGAATAATACCTTTGCGACAACGATCGAAGAAATCTTTTTTCTTTGCCTCTGATATTGGAAGAGGAGCGGAATAGGCCATAGATACCTAGCGAAAGCTTTTAATTGAGCTATCAAGTAGTTTCTCCTTGATTGTATGTTAGCTGTTAGAACCAGATAGGTTTCGTCGTGAATACACCGCTGTTTGTCAAGTTCTTTGGCAGCTTGTGCCGCATTCTTTCTCGCAACATGTGCATCATAATCTTCTTTAAAATGTGCAAGCCAACCTCCACTAAGAAAGCGAGTACATGTAATGCACAAACCCTTTTTTGGGAGTGAAAAATTACAAGTAGAATTCGGATTCGAATATTATACTGTAAACTTACAGATAACTCTTTTCTTCACCAGTCGATGCAAGTGTTTTTTCGTACAATTCGTAAATTTTTGCAATGCTAAGTCTGTTTGCTGTCTAAGTAGGTATTGCCTTTTGGTTGTTTTTCTGCAATAAAGGGATTCAAGCCGGGAAAAGAGTTTAAGTGTTGACCATGACTTTCTTTTGGATAGGGCTGACTAGGCTGAAAAGATGGCAAAGATAGTTGATGAACAAGCTTCCATCTAAAACATTTCCCAGGCAATACAGCGTCAAAAAGCAGAGAGCGAGTAGCGAGTAAAAAGTTCCACCTGACGCTTTATAAATCATCTAGAATAGATTTAAATAAGGCCTTAGGTACATTCCTAGGCCTATGTCCAGCAGTGCCATATGGATTTCCACTTGCTACGATCCTGAAATACCTCTTTTGCTTCTTTCACTTTCATCACATTCTTCAGACATGCTCGTCGGTTTAGGGAAGTCTTGACCTGAAGCCCAAGTCGGAGTTTGTAGAAGTCATCGTAACGATGACCGCAGCGACGATCGTGCGTGTATTGCGTAGTAACTAGCTATTATGATCATTGTTACGATGGTGTTTGCAAAACTCCGACTTGGGCCTCTGGCCTTTTCCTAGAACTTGTCCGATCTGGTATGAATACATTCGCCAAGGTCTCCCCCTTCTCACTGTCCCATTCACGCTCGTCTTATGTACCCGTTTCGTCCATCCTTTCTAAATGCCCAAACCATCTAAGCATAACTTTCCCAATCCTAACCACTACGTCTTCTTTAATTTTACAACGGCATCACTACACCTCACACACACCATTCCTCATTCTACTGTCTCTTAAAGTCACACCAGACATGCTTCTCAAAGCGCTCATCTCCACTGCATTTCATATACCTACTTTACAAAGCACAAGTTCGGCCACACATGGAATACTGTTCTCACCTATGGCACGGGGCCCCTAAGTACCAGCTTCTTCGCTTTGACTCCCTACGAGAAGAGCCGTTAGAATTGTCAACGACCCCAAGCTTTCAAGTTCACTAGAGCTGCTGAGCCTGCGCCGAGACATCGGCTCGCTCTGTGTGTTCTATCGACTCTATAATGGGGAGTGCTCTGAGGAGCTGTTCAATCTTATACCCGCATCCAGGTTCTAGATCGCACTTCTCGACAACGCAAGGGAGCTCATCCACACATCATCGACACGTACCGCTCGTTTTACGAGATCTTTTCTCCCCCATACGTGCATTTTGTGGAATGGTCCTGAGGTGTTTACGCTAAACAACATTTAACATTAACATTCTCACGGTAATATCGCAATACATCTACGAAACCTTATTATATACACTTAAACACTTAGATAGATTTATGAAAAAAAGTGACGTGCATTGTTTTAACACGAGAAATAAAAGTAAACTGAGTATTCCCAAATTTAGATTTAAAAAAAGTAAGTGGGTCTTTTATGGGGAATTCTGTTCGGTTCTATAATAAACTTCCAGAAAGTGCTTCTAAACTTTCGATTCGAAGATTTAAATCTTACATAAAGAATAATTTAATTAAGAAAGCGTATTACACACTACATGACTATGTTAATGATAAAGCCGCGTGGCCTGATGTCGCTCTGCCCCTCGACACCTAATTTGTCAATTTGCAATGTCTGTACCTGCATATAATTTATTACTGATGTTATTTATGAGTATATAAAGCGTAGTGTGTGCTGCCTTATGAACTTTTGCTGATTCTCTCTATCATCTTACTTTTGACTGCCTACCTAAGTAAGGCTTTTAATTTGGTTTTCCTTTTTTCCTTGAATCAGCTTCCACTTGTTCTCGAGGCACCACACAGGCGCTCCCCACCTAGTAGTAAGAAGGATCATCAAAAGAAAAACAGACCGTGTTTGTTGCCTGATTCTTCTAGGTCTGGTTGCGTTGGAACAGGAGTAAATGTAAATTTATTTTTTAAGACGATTCAAAATGATCCTTGTGATTTCAATGAATTAAATACTTTTGACTTTGACTTTGACTTTGACTTACAACATGAACCGCTTTAAAAATATTAAAAGGCGTCCTTCAGGGCAGGCAACGCATTGGCAATGCCCCTGGTGTTGCAGATGTCAATCGGCAACGGTAACCGCATACCATCAGGCGGGCCGTATGCCAGTACGTCGAGCCATTACATAAAAAAAGACTACTTTCATGTTTCTACAGCCATCCTACACAACTTTTCCTAAAGTCAGTAAAATCAAAGGTATAAAACCAACTAACTTGCGAGCGAAATTCACCCAAGTATCCTAGATGTATGGTTTTTTTTTTTAAATATTCATCAAAAGATTTTACAGACAGTTCGAAACAATGATTTGGGTGCCTTTACAATGGGAAAGAAATAATTAAATAAGGTTAATTATTTCTCGCTCAATGTTTCAATAGTGCAAACTATCTCAAATGTCAATCGAGTAGTAACTAGGTGGACTTGGTTAATTTTCGCTTTCATGTTTTTTGTCGAATCATTCATTTATAAAACTGATTAAGTCATTTTAGTTAATTTGGAAATAGATTAGGCCCTAGCTATGGGCTATTATTCAAAAGGCAAAAGTAATTAAGCCGATTTCGGTACATATTTGTAACTCACATAAGTAGACAAAAAATATTTAAGTAAATTAGGTAATTTTCTACTTGTTTGAAAGAGTCAAAATTTTCTCTTTCTAAAATAAAAACTATGATACCTATAGACATGGCGATAAGACTGAAATTTGCAGAAAAAAAATGGGATTATGATGAGTTTTAAAACTCATTTTGGCGATTTTGCGACTTGATGACTTTTCGCTCTACGGAGACGATATGCGTATTTTAAGCACTCGTTGGACAGTCGATTCGAGGCATAAAAACATACATACATACATACATAGACCTACGCCTTTTTACCCGAAGGGGGGTAGGCAGAACCTCAATAGGCCTCTTTTAACAGTGGGTTGAACCATCGTGGAATATAGACGTGACAAGTGGTGAGCTCATCGCTGCCATTGCTTCCCATGACTGACTCGGCTAACGCTTTTTTCCAGTAATAACACATTCCGCAGCCAGGACAAATCTTATAGGTACCAACGAATCTTATCAACAAGTCCGGATAATCCCTTAGTCGGCTTTTACCACATCCATGGGAGGAGAAAGAGGGGTCTATTCTGAGGCAAAAAAACAACAAAATATTTAGATGGAGAAAAACATTTATAAATAGTCTAAGCTTTGTAGAAATAGATAACTGAAATAGGAACCATATATGTACTTGTGCTATTATTTTTTCTGTGCCATAACTAGACAAATAGGGTAGACTGGGGGCAACAGTACCACGGAGCAATAGTATCAGTGGCGATATTTCGTTCGACTTACAAATAAGCAACCTATGTAGGTACCTACCTATCTGTGCGTACGTCAAGGCAAACGCCAATTAGGTATCTCCCCAGAAGAAGTAGTGTCCCCAAGTGCTCAAAGTGCGGTGTACATCATTTATGAGTAGTGGAAGTTTTGCGAATGAGCCTTCTCATAATTATTGGTAGACGAGACGCTATAGCGTCTAAGGTAATCTTTCTTTAAACTGGCTTCGCTGAAGCAACTTTTCACCCTATTGCACTGATAACTACATTAGGTATGTAATGTACCTACTGTCACGTAACTGTTGCTAGTTTGGGCTTGTTTCGTTCGCCAGGTCTTGTTAAATAATACTCATAAATATTCCAGATTTCCAAAACCAATCCCTAGTGAACGACATAGCGCTCCTTCGCCTCGAAAAGCCACTGCAATTGACGGAGCACATCAACGCGCTGTGTCTCCCTACAGCGGACGAGAGCTTCGAAGGCGCCAAGAACTGCGTCGCCAACGGATGGGGGAAAGACAAATTCGGTAAGATAATCATTGTAGGTAGTTCCAAGTTTTATAAAAGATGCAAAGGTGCAGACCCTTTTAACCGGAACACAGCAATCAAGCACTAGATACTGCTCTGCGGCAGATAAGTGACGGAGCGATGGCAATACCTATGTAGTTCGTATCGTAGGTTACCACTTCCAAGATGCACGTGCCCTTCGAACTATTCTAGCACTACCTATTGAGACTGACTTACTCAAATAATATCGCAGGTCTCACGGAGCGCTACGCCGTGATCCTCAAGAAGGTGGAGCTAGACATGGTGCCGCACGATCGCTGCCAGGCGCTCCTGCAGCGCACGCGTCTCGGGCCATACTTCCAACTGCACAGGAGCTTCGTGTGTGCGGGTGGGGATGGGAAGGATACTTGCCAGGTACTACCTATGTGCATCAATGGATGTGCACTGGATCCTTTTATCAACCTGCCTCCGGGCTACCTAAGTGCAGCAGACCCTTTTAATTGAGGGCTTTTTCCAGGGCGACGGCGGTGCCCCCCTCGCGTGCCCAATCGGCGATGAGCGTTACAAGCTGGGGGGCCTGGTGGCGTGGGGCATCGGCTGTAGAACGATAGACGTGCCCGGCGTCTACACCAACGTGGCCGCCTTCCGACCCTGGGTCGACGCCAAGATGCGGGACTGGGGCTTCGGCACCGACGCCTATACCATCTAGCAAGATACGGGACTGGGGCTTCGAAATCCACACCTATACCATCTAGCAAGATACGGGACTGGGGCTTCGGCACCAACACCTATACCATCTAGCAAGATACGGGACTGGGGCTTCGGCACCAACACCTATACCATCTAGCAAGATACGGGACTGGGGCTTCGGCAACAACACCTATACCATCTAGCAAGATACGGGACTGGGGCTTCGGCACCAACACCTATACCATCTAGCAAGATACGGGACTGGGGCTTCGGCACCAACACCTATACCATCTAGCAAGATACGGGACTGGGGCTTCGGCACCAACACCTATACCATCTAGCAAGATACGGTACTGGGGCTTCGGCACCAACACCTATACCATCTAGCAAGATACGGGACTGGGGCTTCGGCACCAACACCTATACCATCTAGCAAGATACGGGACTGGGGCTTCGGCACCAACACCTATACCATCTAGCAAGATACGGGACTGGGGCTTCGGCACCAACACCTATACCATCTAGCAAGATACGGGACTAGGGCTTCGGCAACAACACCTATACCATCTAGCAAGATACGGGACTGGGGCTTCGGCACCAACACCTATACCATCTAGCAAGATACGGGACTGGGGCTTCGGCACCAACACCTATACCATCTAGCAAGATACGGGACTGGGGCTTCGGCACCAACACCTATACCATCTAGCAAGATACGGTACTGGGGCTTCGGCACCAACACCTATACCATCTAGCAAGATACGGGACTGGGGCTTCGGCACCAACACCTATACCATCTAGCAAGATACGGGACTGGGGCTTCGGCACCAACACCTATACCATCTAGCAAGATACGGGACTGGGGCTTCGGCACCAACACCTATACCATCTAGCAAGATACGGGACTGGGGCTTCGGCACCAACACCTATACCATCTAGCAAGATACGGGACTGGGGCTTCGGCACCAACACCTATACCATCTAGCAAGATACGGGACTGGGGCTTCGGCACCAACACCTATACCATCTAGCAAGATACGGGACTGGGGCTTCAGCTACAACACTTTATTTTGCTTCATATAGGTAGGTACTCAATAAAAAAATTACAACCATGTTTGAATTTTACACGTTATAGATAAAATAATACCTACACATAACAACATTTAACAATAATAAAATCGTTTCGTTTCGTTTCGTATGAGGTAGTGCTGGCCTCTGGTGTCAGAGTTTGTCAAGCCGCCCGAGGGCCTCTGACATGGCTTATCGACTGCTATTAATCAATAACAGCCGGGACCGACAGCTTAACGTGCCCTCCGAAGCACAGAGCGATGGAAATAATAATATGATTTAACAGAAGTACATAACTAATTTTATACAGTAAAAACTCCTTCGATGATATCGAAGACAAACTCAAAGATTATTAAAAACTAGCTGACCCGTTCGCAACTCGTCCAAGCGTAGGTAGGTAGGTAGGTAGGGTCAATTCGCTAGTTAGCCGGCCGCCTTTAGTTTTCGGCCTTTTGGCGAAGTCTCTATAGTAAAATGGAGATAATAGCGATTCCTAGCAATTTTTTTGTGCGAAAGTATGATCAATTCATCTAGAAATAGTTGCATGACATCTGGTTTTTTTTTCGGCTAAATAACCTTCACTAGTAATTTTTAGTGAATTTATCAGTTTGACGCCAGCATCGAACCTGTCACCGCATGTGACAGATTACTGAATTGTAATATATTTATATGTTCGAAGTACATACTTTACACAACGTTTCTTTTGGTTGTATCGTTATGTCATTGTCAAATCAATATCTTGTCAGCCATAGGGTGTGTTTTAGAACGAAGAGAATTGTACATGTTTCCGAACGAAATGCCTTGTACCTATAATTTACGTTGTATTTAGCTTAGCAATTAGAAATAAAGCTTATTTAGCGTTACATTATAAGCAGTATATTATTATATGATAAATAATAGCTTGTCAAACAGTTAAACACTTTATTTTGCAATTTTGAGTTGGATAGTTGCATAATGGAGTGTTGCTGGACTTGGAAGTACACAACTTTCTGTTTTGTTTACGTGTTGTTATGTACTGTTTTATGATAAGAATGAGATTGATTGATAACAACATTTGTAGGTACACTCAAATTTCACTACATCACACATGTGCCATTTATCCAAGTTACACCGGTTAAAATGCCACTAAAATTACACGAAATAACTCGAAAAAACACATTAAAATGTAATAAAATAAAAATGATGACGTTTCTTTCAAAAATTGCCGATTTCGACCATTATGATCGCTTGTTCGCGATAGGACAGATTCATAAAACTTTGAGTTTTGGTTGACAATTTGACAGTTTTTTAGGGTTCCGTACCCAAAGGGTAAAACGATACTAAGACTTACTAAGTACTGACTTACTCATTACCACAGATAAAATAATACTATAGGTACTCATTACTAAGACTCCGCTGTCCGTCCGTCTGTCTATCTGTCCATCTGTCACCGGGCTGTAGGTATCTCTATCTCATGAACCGCGATTGTTAGACAGTTGAAATTTTCACAGATGATGTATTTCTATTGCCGCTATAAAAACAAATACCTACTAAAAACTGAATAAGGGGCTCCCATACAACAGACATGATTTTTTTGCTGTTTTTGTAGATACGCGTTGTACGGGTTTTGTTGGTACGGAACCCTTCGTGCGCGAGTCCAACTCGCACTTAGGCTGTTAGGCTTACTTACCTGTTACTAGTTTGTAAGGCAATCAAAAGGTGACAAATTATATAAATAGGTACCTACCTACTTTTTATTTTTTAAATACCTACTCCTATATTATTCGAATAGGGCTGAAAATATTCGAATATTCGAATAAGTACCACAAATTATCGAATATTTGCAATCACTTGATAGAACCCGCAGAGAGCAGGGGCTCAGCAGCAGCACTGTTCGTGAGCTTGGGATTGTCGACAATTCTCATTGCACGCCTTTGAACAAAGTCAAAAGGTCCAAGCTGGTATCAGGTGCTCCTGTCCAGAGGTAGGTACCTACTCCATGTGGGGACGGACTTGCGACTTATATAGAGAGCAGCCTTTGCCCCGCCGCGCCGTGAAGTACATAGGAACACTGAGCGCGTGGCGCAGGGGTCATCCATTTCAAACATTCTCTTCTTATTACTTCTGAATGATCTACCAGAGTCTGTGGCCGCTGCTGAAGTTATGATGTACGCTGATGATGTCGCCGCGGTGGTAACAGCGCCATCTATCGACCAACTCGAGCAAAATTTGAATACCACGGCCTCCCAACTAGCGGGGTGGTTTAAGGTAAACGGGCTCGTGCTAAACCTAACGAAGACCCACTACATCCACTTTTGCCTATCTGCGCATCAAGTCAGACAACTAGTGGTTTTCGCTGATGGTATTAAAATTGAACAAGCGGATCGGACGACCTTCCTGGGATTCGAGACAGCACTAGTATTTATTCTGTGACACAGCCCGCAATTATGTGTGCGACATCGGTTGATTTCAATTGTCAACATGCTGATCACCATTGCCACCAGATTTGGGCAATGGTGATCAAACCAGTTTTTTTATAACTAATTACAGTTCCTATATAAAAAGCTACAGAAACCTTCTTGAATATTATATCAACTATAATTCAGAAATTCACTTATCTCATAACCATAAATATCTAACAAGAAAGCGATCATAAAGCCGTGGATAACTCAAGGACTAATTAATTGCATGAGAAGAAGAGACAAACTACATATGAAATATAAAAGAAACCTAGACAATGAAAAAATTAGACAGACGTATATAAACTATAGAAATGTTTGCAATAAAATATTGAAAAAACGAAAGAGAACGTATGAGCGACTAGAGCTAGAAAAACATGTCAAAAATAGTAAGGACACCTGGAAAACGATAAAGACTATATGTAACTATCCTATTAAACCCAATCCAGTTCAGCAACTACTTACAGAACAATCTAGACCAAAATAATCTCTTAACAAAGTTAATACATATTTTAAAAGTGTTGGCTTTAATCTTTCTAGAGATATTCTACTGTCTCAAAATGAAACTGAACAGACCCTAGCAATCAAATGTAACCTTAGGAATAGACCAATGTCATCATTCGGCTTATTAGCAACAGATCAAGAAGTTCACACAATCATAAATTCGATGAAAATTGATAGCGCTCCTGGTTGGGACAAAATCACAACAAGACTAATAAAATTAGCCATACCTTATCTCTTAGATCCAATCACAAAAATCTGCCAAACTAGTTTTGACCTTGGTGTTTTTCCGAAAGTACTCAAAATATCGGTAATCTGCCCTATTCACAAAGGAGGGAATGCAGATGAGGTGAATAACTACAGACCGATAGCTCTTTAGCCAGTGGTATCAAAAGTTTTGGAAAAACTGATGAACAATCGACTGAAAAAATATCTAGGAAATAAAAATCTGCTGTCTGATAACCAATACGGTTTTAGACTCGGCCGTAGTACTGAAGATGCAGTACTGGACGTTACAGAGTACATAAGAAGTAATCTTGATTCAGGTTTAAAAACAGTTGGGGTATTTTTAGACTTAGCGAAAGCTTTTGACACCGTATCTGTCCCCATACTTCTATCAAAACTTGAAGCATTTGGCATAAGAGGCTCAACCCTAAATTGGTTTAAAAGCTATTTAACGAATAGAACTCAATATACCCGCATAGGTGAACATATCAGTGATGAAACGGTTATAGAGTTTGGCGTTCCCCAGGTTAGTATTCTGGGGCCCACACTATTTTTAGTATATATAAATGATCTCTGTGACATAAAAATGCATAACAGCAAAGTAGTTACTTACGCCGACGACACAGTGCTGTTATTTCATGGTAAATCTTGGACAGAGGTGCAAGAAATAGCTAACCAAGGACTTAGTAATATCACAAATTGGCTTAATAATAACGTTCTCAGTCTTAACGCAACTAAAACCAACTTCATAAGCTTTACCATAAATAATAGCACACAACCAAAACAAGAAATTGAACTGAAACTGCACTCTGGCACGTGTGCACGGGCACATGACTGCGATTGCTCTAAGCTTAACTCTGTTGCAGAAATTAGATACCTCGGTGTTATTCTAGATAAACATTTGACATGGACAGGACATATAAAGAAACTATCAGGACGAACCAGAAAGCTGATATATACCTTCAAACAATTGCGTCATGTACTTGACTTTGAGTCTCTGGTAAAGGTATATTTCTGCCTGGCTCAATCCATTCTATCCTACTGTATCGCAGCGTGGGGGTCGGCTGCTCGCACTCATCTTATGACCTTGGAAAGATCACAACGAGCACTTTTTAAAGTGATGATCTGTAAGCCGAGACGGTACCCTACAGATATACTATACAAAAAATTTAAAGTATTAAATGTTAGGCAGCTTTTCATAAAAAGGCTAATTTTAAAACAACACTCTTTAGTGAACGAAAGTGTAATAGCCTCGATGTTGACTAAACGGAGGCAGGATAATGTATTCAAAGTAATTAAAGTACGAACTTCATTCGGTAGAAGTTCTCTGACTAATTTAGGACCGCGACTTTACAATAAGTGTAGCGCAAAAATCTCCATCATTAAACAAAATTATAATGAGTTAAAAAGATCAATGGACGCGTTTCTGTTGACATTAGACTATAAAGAAACAGAAAATTTGTTGATGAGCAATAATTAATTAATATACACAAGGAACATAATACTATCAAGCGAAAGGGTATGTATTCTGTCAAACGAGAGCTGTAAGAAGTATTTTCACGCACTGCACTTCCACGCCCCATCATAAAATAGACACCCACACAGACGAACACACACACACACACAAACACACACAAAAATACACATACACGCACACACACAAACACACTCACGTAAACACGCACATATTTCAGGGAATTGTATAGTGGTAAATAGTTAATAATTATTAATAAGTTTAATGTCTTTATTTACGGAAAGAAAATAACTACAACTAATACAAGTAAATCTCGTAGCTATATCATCTTTCAAATTTATAAAAATGATAGAGAGTCCAAAGCGAGTCACTATGACATGACCCTACAATTACAGGCTCAGTGGAGACCTAGTGTGGGGAATAGAGCTTAAATTGGTACAAACTTAATTTTTGTTAGTAACGCTGTATGAATTAATGTAAAGCTACTTAATTAAGCTATTTGTATTTGTGTTTATGTAAACCTTACTAATGTACCGCCAACTATAAGGGAAAATAAACATTACTTTACTTTACTTTACTTTACTTTATATTATTCAGCCAAAGTCGTTAAGTTATATAAAAGTCAAGTTTATAATAGAGCTATTTTCATAAATATTTGATTAATAGTTTTGGTTTTATTTCAATTCCCGCTTAAGTTATCCCCATTATATACATCTCCCCTATACCACAGAATAAATATTAGTACAAGTACCTATACACTATTCGAAATACCGATTCGTCCAAGTTAACACTTTTCGCTCGGTTTGTATGTAGTAGTCCGAGAGGCGAGTGACCAAAAATTCCAAGCATTTTCTATAGGCTGTTTTTTAGGGTTTAGTACCCAAAGGCTAAAACGGGCGGGACCCTATTATTAAGACTCCGCTGTTTGTCCGTCTGTCCGTCTGTCACCAGGCTGTCTCATGAACCGTGATAGTAAGACAGTTGAAATTTTCACAAATGATGTATTTCTGTTGCCGCTATAACAATATATAGGTACTAAAAAACCGAGCAAGTGCGAGTCGGACTCGCGCACGAAGGGTTCCTTACCATTAGCTACCCGTATTTTGAAACTGTCAGTGGTATCCGCCATGAAATTCACGGCGCTTAGGTCTAGTGATGTAACGAATATTCGCATTTGCATTCGCGAATATTCGCATATTTCTTGACATTCGTATTCGCATTCGCAAATTTTATGCGAATGTTTTGCGAATATGAACGTCCGCAAAAATATATAAGAAAGGTAAATTAAACAAAGAAATATTAATTTCTGTAATATTTATTAGAAAACCTTAAACCTTCTTATTTACCTACGCAGATAATTATCAATTTATATTATAGGTATTTAATAGTAACCACACTTCACTGTATTACTTGGTATTGGTACTAGTATAGTATTATTTTATCTGTGGTATTGGTTTTGTATTGTAACTATTCAACTTTTCATAAGTATTTACCAAACAAAAAATATTTTATAATGTACCCATATATCAAATTAAAAGTTATAGATAATACCTACTTTTAACATTGATAACCATAGATATACCATAGATAAACCACACGTATGGGTTTGATGAAAAAAAAAATGAGTTTCAGTTCTAGTTTATGGAACCCCCAAAATTTATTGTTTTTTTTATATTTTTGTGTGAAAATCTTAATGCGGTTCACAGAGTACATCTATTTACCAAGTTTCAATAGAATCGTTCCTAAAGTTTCGGAAAAAAGTGACTGTGACATACGGACGGACAGACAGACAGACATGACGAATCGCTAAGGGTTCCGTTCTTTGCCATTTGGCTACGGAACCCTAAAAATTGTCTGGCTGGTTATATATAATCAAAGGGAGGCTGCAATGCTCTAGTATTTACCTCACCAAAATCTGAGAGAGGTGCTACCATGGAGGAGTTATTCCTCAATGGGTCATACATGCATACAAAATAAAATAAAAATAACGTAGAAAATTCAAAGTCAACGAATAAATGTCAAGAAAAGTGCAGTATTGCCAACTTATCTTCTGGGGAATTTATGGAAAGTAAAGCCACACTAAAGAAATCGAAAAACATAATTATATACTTTATCTAGTTAGAAAAAATAAACAAGTATGTGCCTACAATTCAAATGAAGAAAGACGATCAAAAGTTTTTTTTGTTGGATTACGATAAAAGTTATCTCATTTCTTTTGAGTCGTTGAATCAAGATTACATGCCCTCTGTCACAGAATAAATATTAGTACAGGTACAGAAGACTCACTTAGCGAAAAAATTTATATAAATAGCGACTCTTGCTGGGACGCAACAAAGTGCAATTCAGCTCGCATTAGCGCTCAATGCCTATCGCGATATTCACCTAAACATTTGCTCTCTCTTCTAACGCGTAACTCTGTCGCTGTCTGGCGCTGAGTGATGCGCATCGATAGGGTTATCCACATATCTAATAAAAAATTAAATTAACCTTCCGTTATGTAGGTAGTCAACATTTTAGCACAGATTATGTATTAGTTACTTCGTAACGCGCAAGACAGCTAAAAGAGGCCGAACATAGGGTCGGAGCTTTATGTCTCAGGGTGGCGGGCGCAGTGCAATGCCACATAGGGCGCGTCCTAGGTGGACGTGACCTCTGAGGTAATGCACTGTTCATAGGCAGAGGTTACCGCTTAACATTGTTAGAAATATAGGCTCTTTGATCTTTATACTACTGTCAATGTCAAAAGTCAATTGTGCATGTTTTGAATGCTCTGTGTGTAGATATACTCTCTCTCTTCTTCCGTGTCCGCTTGATCGAATAGCATCGTTGTAAATAATCTAATCTAATTTAATTCATATAATCTAATATTTTGACGTATTATTTGGAGAGTAATATTTTAATAAATATTCATTCAAATAGACCTGTGCACATTATTTCATCGGAGCAAGACACAAATCTTATAACAGGTTATAAGGCCCAGTCAGGCATATAAGGAAACTGCAACTCGAAATCTTGTTCCGAGAAAAGCGCGGGTCTGAAGACCGCGTGCATTTTTGGTGTGCGCGTGCGTGACATTCTGCTCTGTTCTGCTCGTGATGGCGTCGACGCCTGCACCGCTGATCCCAGGCGAAAATATCGCAGCTGCCACCGTGTCCACTTGCGGCTCTCATGTCAATACAACGATGGGAAACTACAACATCGATAAGCTGGATGGAATGAGCAACTACAACACATGGAAATTTTGTATGAAAATGGCATTAACCTTAGAAAATCTGTGGCATTGCATTCAAGGTAATGAGGTAGTTGATTATCAAGACCAGAGGGCTCTGGCTAGAATCTGCTTGGCAGTGAAACCTCACTGCTACCAATATGTACAGAATGCCAAAACAAGTAAAGAAGCTTGGTCGAACTTGGCTAAAGTGTTTGAAGACACAGGACTGTATCGCAGAGTTCTGCTGTTACGTCAATTACACAGGATTGAGCTGACTACATACTCATCGGTCACTCAATATGTAGAATCTGTGATGACGCTTGTACAACAACTGGCTGATATTGGAAAACACATTGAAGATGGAGAAATCGCGGAGCTGCTACTCAGCGGGTTACCTACAGATTATGATCATCTTGTCTCCAGCCTTGAGACCATCTGTTTGACAGGAAGTCTATCGAGTGAACTAGTACGTACCAGACTATTGCAGGAAGAATTTCGTAAGTCTGAGCCAGGTGCTACATCAACAGCGTTTGTTTCAAGACAAACTAAAGAATCAAAAACCTGCACATACTGTAAGAAGAAAGGTCACCTGAAAAACAAGTGCTTCAAGCTTCGGCGTGATAAGAAGAGCAAAGAGGATGGTGATAAGACCTTTGTCGCTACAGCTTTCTTCGTCAACAAAGAGGAATGGGTGATTGATTCAGGCTGTTCGACGCACATGTGTAACAACAAACATTGGCTAACAGATTTTAAAGACTGTAGAAGTGTAATTAAAATAGCCAACAATGAACAAATACATTGTTTAGGATCTGGTGATGTGCTACTGGAGGCAAATGATTTGGTAAGATGTATTCAAGGTGTATCCTATGTCCCTCAACTGTCTGTAAATTTACTGAGTGTTAGTAGATTATGTGATAAAGGCTTCACAGTAATTTTTAATAATAAGGGTTGCCATATCTTTCAAAAGTGTGTTATCTCTGGCAGTCCAATTTGTAAGGCCGTTAATAAAAATGGGATCTACAAATTATTTGGTAAGGCCCATAATCCAAGTTGGTTGTCTACGTGTGGTGAAGTGGTGCATTCTTCAACGCTCCTGCCTGAGCAGGAGGTACAGAGTGCCAACGTAGCCGAGGTGCCGATTGATATCTGGCACAGGAGGCTAGGCCACCTAGGAGTTCAAGGTATGCTAGCTTTAAGGGATGGTAAGGCTAATGGTGTGTTGTTCCAGGACAATGACAAGCAAGAACTGAAGAACTGCATACCATGCATGGAAGGAAAGATGGCAGCACAGCCATTTCCAACCAAAGATGCCCACCGGGCAAGCCAGCCTTTGGAACTCATTCACACTGATGTTTGCGGCCCCATGCCTGCCACTAGCTGGGGTGGCGCTAAGTATCTAGTGACTTACACGGACGACTTCACCAGGAAAAGTTTTGGCTTTCTGCTACAGAGGAAAAATGAGGTATTTTCTACTTTCATTAATTTAAAAACTCAAATTGAAAAACAATTGGGTTTGCCAGTTAAAATACTGCGTTCCGATAATGGGGGAGAATATTGCAACACCATGTTTTCTGATTACCTTAAAAAGGAAGGAATTATCCATCAGACAAGTATTCCATACTGTCCTCAAGGAAATGGTGTTTCTGAGCGCCTAAATAGGACACTCTTAGAAAAAGCAAGATGCATGCTGCAAGGGGCAGGTCTAGGGAAGCGTTTTTGGGGTGAAGCAGTAATGACTGCCATTTATTTGAAAAATAGGTCCCCAACAACTGCTTTGTCCGGCCTTACTCCACAGGAGAAATGGACTGGATTGAGGCCTAATCTTAGTCATCTCCATGTATTTGGCTGCATTGCTTATTCACTTATACCTGAGCAAAGAAGGAATAAGTTAGGTGCTAAAAGCAAGAAGTTTTTATTTGTAGGCTATAGTGAGACCTCTAAGGGCTATAGACTTGCTGACCCCATGAACCCTAAAAAGGTTATCATATCTAGGAACGTAGCATTTATAGAAAATAAATTTTATGAGACTGACAATAATATTAATAATAATTCTAAAGATTCTAGTAATCATTTTATATTTTATGAACTGAATGATAATGAATTAAATTGTAATATTAAATCTAGTCAAGAAAAAGAACCAAGTTCTACTTTAAACAATTTTGATTTTGGTGACAATATTGAGCTGAATTCTAGCATTAATAGTAATGCGAATTCTAGTCATACTGTTGAACTGAATCCAAATGTTGTGTCAGCTGATTCTGAAATAGATAATACAATGATTTCAGATGCTGATGACGAGCATTACGTCACAGGCAGCGAGAATGAGGCCGGCTCACAGTGTTCGCCGATCAGTGACGCGCTCTCTGAGCGTCTAACGTCATCGCATCTTGCGGCACCTCAAGGGGAAGCTGATAGTACCCCCGAGCCATTGCCATCATGCTCTACTGACCGTCCTGTGCGTACTACTCGTTCCAAGCCGCCTTTGAGGTATGAGGATTATATAACGGACTTCTCTCTCGTGGCGCAACATGCACTTCCAGGCGATCCTCTCACGTATGAGGAAGCCATGTCTTGTGCTGACAGTCAAGATTGGCAATCTGCCATGCAATGCGAATATGATTCGCTCATTGCAAATAACGTGTGGGAAATAGTCGACAGACCACCAAATACAAACATTGTTAAATGTAAGTGGATCTATAAACGTAAACACGACGCCTCTGGTAAGTTCGACAGGTTCAAAGCTCGTCTGGTCGCCAGAGGTTTCACACAAGTTAGAGGCATTGATTACAATGAAACTTTTTCACCCGTAGTTAGACATAGCACTATGAGAATTTTGTTTAGTTTGGCTAATGAGCTAAATTTAAATATTGATCATGTGGATGTAACTACTGCATTTCTAAATGGAGAACTGAAAGAAACCATTTATATGGAACAGCCTCCGGGTTTTTCAAATAGTGAAAATAGTAAAGTTTGTCTTCTATTAAAAGGAATTTATGGCCTAAAACAGGCAAGTTAAATATGGAATGCAAAAGTTCATACATTATTATCTGAAAATGATTATAAACAGAGTAAATGTGAGCCTTGTGTTTATAGTAAGACAATAGATAAACAAATCATTATTGTAGCATTATATGTCGACGATTTCTACATATTTTATAGCTGTGACAAAAATGAACTATTGCCTCTTCTAGAAGATAATTTTAATGTTAAGAACTTAGGTTCTGTTACTAACTGTTTAGGTATGAATGTATTCAGAGACAAAGTTAAACATATAATAAAACTTGACCAGTCAGAATATATAAATAAATTGTTAGTTAAATTTGGCATGCAAAATTGCAAACCAGTGTCCACTCCTATGGTACTCAATTGTAAACTTGAAATGGATGAGAGTGAACACCCTGATAACTATGTGTATAGCTACAGAGAACTGTTAGGTAGTCTAATGTATCTATCTGTGTGCACTAGGCCCGATATTGCTTTTGCATGTAGTCAACTAAGCCAGTTTAGCAACAATTTTAATAAGACTCATTGGCTAGCTTTGAAACGCATCCTGAGATATTTAGGAGGTACTATAAATTATTGTCTATGTTTCTATAGATCTAATAATTTAGATATAACTGCCTTCTCTGATGCTGATTGGGCTAACGACATTGTAGATCGTAAGTCTTATACTGGTTTTGTAGTTAAGCTGGGTAGCAATATTATCAGCTGGGAATCACGCAAGCAGCGTTGCGTTGCATTATCAAGTACAGAGGCTGAGTATATTTATATTTCTGATGCTTGTAAAGATCTCTGTTTTATTAAGAACTTTCTGTCAGAAATTGTAAACATTGATGTTCAAATAACATTGTACAATGACAATCAAAGTGCACACAAGCTACTGGAATGCAAAGAGTATTGTCATAAAAGAACAAAACACATTGATCTTCGTTATCACTATGTTAAAGATTTAGTTAAGAAAAAATTCTTAACAGTAAAGTATTTGTCAACTGAACAAATGACAGCTGATGTACTAACTAAAGCTTTGAGTGGATGTAAACATAAATTATTTACACATGAAATGAATGTAATACCTAAGTAGACGTAGGCATTATATCATTATTTAATTGCTTGTATTCATGTATGTAGACTTACTTAAATACTGTGTTAGACAGACATAGAGTCTTGTTTAAATTTATATAGAGTCTTTGTGATACTCTACATTCTCTTAACGTAGAGTTAGTATTGACATGATAGAGTCTAAAGTTTTTTTTTTTTGTTGGTAGAGTCGTATCAAAAACCCTAAGGGGAAGTGTTAGAAATATAGGCTCTTTGATCTTTATACTACTGTCAATGTCAAAAGTCAATTGTGCATGTTTTGAATGCTCTGTGTGTAGATATACTCTCTCTCTTCTTCCGTGTCCGCTTGATCGAATAGCATCGTTGTAAATAATCTAATCTAATTTAATTCATATAATCTAATATTTTGACGTATTATTTGGAGAGTAATATTTTAATAAATATTCATTCAAATAGACCTGTGCACATTATTTCATCGGAGCAAGACACAAATCTTATAACAAACATCAGGTGGGCCATCGGCTTGTTCCGTCATTCAAGTAGTATAACAAAAAAAAGATCGAAAGCAGGTAAGTATTTTTAACCCCCGACGGAAAAACAACGGGGTGTTATAAGTTTGAGGTGTCTCTGTGCGCGCGCGCGCGGCGCGTGCGCGCGCGCGCGTGTGTGTGTGTGTAGTTGTGTGTGTGTATGTGTCTGTGTGTGTGTCTGTCTGTGGCATCGTAGCTCCCGAAAGGATGAATCGAATTATTATGAAATTGAAAGGTGAATTTGTCGGGAGATATCAAAATCGGTTCAAAAGTTTCATTGCGTTGAGGGTTTTTATAAATTTTTACAAAATTAAATACTTGTAGGTAAATTAAATAGTTACAAAGTTATATGGATATTATAACGATGAGATATTAAGTTGGTAGGTAGGTATAGTTTTTCTCTGCTTATGAAGTTAACAAGCTACGATTTAATTTAAAAACATCAGTAGGTTTACCAAAACCATCGATTACCAAAACATATTATTATTATGAACTGAACTCGCTCTAAATAACCTAACCTACATAAAGTACCTTGCGAGTACCTATTTTCATTTTCAAATAGGTACATATTAGGTACATATTATGGACCTACGAATTACGTAAGTGCCACATGTTATTATCAATATTGTTATTATGTAGAAATAAAGACTTATTTATGTTTTTTTTTATAAGAACTAAGAATGACGGAACACACAGGTAGCCCACTTGATGATAAGCGGTAACCTCTGCCAATGAACAGTGCATTATCACATAGGTCACGTCCACCTAGGACGCGCCTTATGTGGCATTGCACTGCACCCGCCACCCTGAGACATAAAGATGAAAAGTCTATGTGCCTGTAATTTCACCGGCAACCACTTCCAACCGGAACACAGCAATGCGAAAACTACTGCTTTGCGGCAGAAATAGGTATGGTGGTAGCAGGTACTTCCCCGGACGAACTCTTTCACATAAAACCTCTTCTACTGCTAATTTAGAGCGATTCAGAAGTAAAGTCTAATTAAGTACGTAAGTAGATCGGTAAGTAGGTAGGTACCTAAATTCAAGTAATTACTTAAACCTATATTACAACCTAGGTCTTTGAAATCTATTCTGTATGCACAAGAAATCACACCTATGAAAGGCATTACTTCGATATGCACCTACAGAAAATAACTAATGTACCTACATCAATCAAATAACTTAAATTTCTTCGTCCTTCGGCAATGCAAAAAATGATAACTCTTTATTTGTTTTTTGACTATTGTATCCATATACAGCACAATATGTACGCGTCGGCATATTTGCGCGGGAAACGTGTTGCGCGAGCGCTCAGGCGTGTGTTCGACAATCGACTGTCACTTGTTACGTCTGAGGAACGGCCGGGCTGTAGGTATATATCGCGCGACCTTGAGCGAGTGATGATGCCCTGCCTCTGTCCTCATCATCAACTATTGCTATCGTATTTTTGGATAGTTGACCGCATTTTAAGACATGGCAACATTAAATTCAAAAAAAAACCTAAACGAACTTTTCGTAGAGATTTCATTCAGTATTTGAGAATTTGTTTGTATTTGTAAATACATTTACCTTTAGCTGACAAACTCTAAAAAACATTTGTAGGCCTTGGCGGATCAAATCAGCATGTCTAGAAAACCGAGTAGTCGCCTTTTCTTTTCCTGATTCATGATATTACGACAGGTCAGGTTTCCCGCCATCGTTAGAGTTAGAACTTACAAACTTTTCGCACACAATGTTATCTTCTGAAGATTTAGAAAGCTTAATTGCTTCGAAAAAACGTGAGATTCAAGAGGAAAAAGTTCAGCTTGGTCTTGTGCCACGCAAAAACGAGTCTGCTGTAAGTTTTCATACCAATTTTTACATAATTCCATGCTTAGTTCTCATTTGGCAGCTGCCTAGCTGCCTACCTGTTGCATGGGCCCTCTTCTCGTAGGCGATGTTATTTTATTGATTTTTTCCACGTCCTGTAGACAAGCGCCGTTTTATGTACATAGTCTCGCTGCACGCGAAGTCGTGAACACGTTCCTATTTACATACATAATAAATGTTTTGTTTATGTGTTTGTTCGCTTAACATCTATAAAGTGGTTTTGGATGTGAATTGTGATACATTGAGTGATTTTACGGTTGACTAGAGCGTATGCAGTCTGCTGCATCCTATCTGAGGTACATACTGCTGCATTAGTTGTTATGTAAACAAAATCTGAAATAAATTGTTCTACAGGGCCCGCATCGCGTTATATCGGGATAAAAGATAGCCTGTTTACAATCCAGGTCATAATCAATATGTTTACCAAATTTCATCATAATCCGTGCAGTTGTTGCAGAGTTTTGTGTAACAAACAAACTAAAATCTGAACATTTGCAACAATTGCTACAATTGATTAGTAGGATTGACAAGTAAGATGTTTTAAAGCTGTTTGGTTTGCAGTTGGAAGTCGCTTAGAGGGTTATTGTCTAAATGTTTCATGTAGAACAAAACTGCGCATGAGTCTGGTTTGCCCTTCATTTTCAATAATACTGCCTTCTGTTCAAACATTACACAATTGAAATGCCTTTAAAATCAAATTATCCATTTTATAGGCCAAGAAGAATGGTATTCTAGGGTCTAATTTGTTCTGTTCTGTTTGTGTTCTAAATTTATATATAATTTTATAGAGAATTAAAACTATAATCATATAGAGTTTGAATGCAGAAAATGTTCTTCAAAATAACATTATCAACATGAGATTGTAGTCCCCAGATAGGTTATTAAGTTTTTTTAAACTATTTTATTAGCCTTTCTACATATAAAACTGATTTTGGAAAAATAATTCAATGAAATGGCTAGCAGTCCAATGAAATGGCTGATTCAACCAGTTGGCTGCGACATAGGTACACCATTCGTTATGTATGCCCGAATCACTCGAATGCCAAGACTAGTATTGATTTGACATTAAAAGCCCATTGGTCTAGTAAACTCTCATGACGTTGATATCTGGGAACTAGGGGTGCTTTTAAATTATATTGCTTCCATACATACATACATAGAGACACGCCTTTCTCCCCGAAAGGGTAGACAGAGTCTCAAATGGACCTCTTTTCACTGTGGGTTGCAACATCATGGGATATAGACGTGACATGTGGTGAGCTCATCACCGCCATTTCTTCCCATGACTAACTCTACTAATGCTTTCTTCCAGTAATAATACATTCCATATCTATCTATGTAATGTATTGTATTAAGTATATCAGTTAACCAGTACCCATAACACAAGCTCTGCTTAGCTTGAGGCTAGATAATGTTGTGTGAACTGTCCAGCATTATTTATTTATTTATTATAATCTGTGCATAATCCACTATTATCTTGCAGGCACAAGAGAATAACGAAAATGGAACAGAGAGCCAGAAACAAGTGCCAGAGGATAACAGATTGGGAGTCCTGAGCGAGCACAATGCAACTCGGAACCAAGAAGAGAAGTCAGCACTTTATGAGCACGAGGAGATCATACCGGCTGATCTAGAAAGATACATTCGGGTGAGTGTTTGATATAATTTTCTCGCCATTGCTCGTACCAACAAAAGCTATTTATTTCTGTTGATATATGTGTAATTAGTACTTGGTAAAAAAAAAACTAGGATTTGATTTGCATTATATTCCTATTGTTTTTGAAATTAAAAAAAACGTGAGAACGCTCGTGTTTCGCGAGCGCTATTCTGTCACTTTATAACTTACCTGAACTTTAATGAGTAATAGTGTGACAGAATTTGGCCGCCATCGACGTCTTACTTAACCAAGAAAGAACCAAATAGAGAAGAATTCCTGGTGATCTGGTGGTTACCAGATTTAAAAATGAGATTTCCTCACTTTTCACTAGATTTCCTGGCATTTTGGCTCTATAAACATTTTGATAAGTAATTATTTTGCTTGGAAGCAGGCAGCTAAGCTCTGAAATTTTTGATATGATGCCGCTAAAACAATTCAAGCGTGGAGTGGCTGGCAGAACTGAACACAATTTTCATATTTCGTTTGCATTCCAAGAAGAAAATGCGTCTCATTAAGGCTCATTTAAATCTTAATAATTCCAGAAAACTTCTATTTTTTCCTGTATCCCTGATAGAAGGCCTAATTTCCTGAAATGTCAGAAAAAATCCTGTCATCTGGTAACCCTAGGTGCAGACAACCTTAGCACAAACATATCATGTAGGTAGGTGGTTATGTCGGTACGTTATCAACATTAGGAGTTACCAAATATTGATCAAACAATTACCTTAACTAGCTGCTAGGTAGATAGGCTAGCTGACACCTCACGCGATTCCATCGTTTGAAGAGATGTAAATACCTTTATTAATCGAAGTGTTTACCCGGACTTGTTTGTAAGATTCCTTGGTAGGTATAAAATTTGTTCTGGCTGCTATCTTATTATGTGTTATTACTGGAAGATAGCGTTAGCCGAGTCAGTCGTGGGAAGCAATGGTGGCGATGAGCTCACCACTTGTCACGTCTATATCCCACGATGGTGAAACCCTCAGTGAAAAGAGGCCCATTGGGGCTCTGCCTACCCTTTCGGGAAAAAAGCGTGTGTTTATATGTAATCGAAGTGTTTCAAAATAACATCCAGGGTTCAGTTTCTTTAGAACTATTGTGCCATGGTGTGTCTGGCGTAAGAATAGACCTTGCCGTCTCCTCCCGTGGATGTCGTAAAAGCAGACAGGGACGGAATAAACCTGGGGGTAGGCAGCAGCATTAACCTGAGTACAGAATACCAATCCGCCTGCCAAGCGTAGTGTTTACGGCAAATATTATTGTATTTAATGGGGGGTTGCCTCATGCAACAGTGAAAGTCTAAATGATGACGATATAACATAACACCTACTCACAGACCATATATATCATTTATATCAAGAATTCAAGATAGACACCGCAAACACGTTAATTTGTATGAAACCAAGCTCGCTGTTTTGTTTTGTACCTACAAATACTAATTTGTAATACTACGAAATATGTATTCGCACGGCTAGCTGATTTGGAAGAATTTTTACAGTTCACTATGGCGCAATTAGAAATTTTTCTATAAACATTCGACGTGTTATCGCGAAGACGGCCGAGAGCGAACTGATTAGAGGTTTGAATAGGTGCATTGCACCTACCTCGCACAGGCAAAGTGACACACAAAGTAGGTGCACTTGCGTTATCTAGTGTAATTATAGGTCTGTGGTACTACCTGAAACTCAAGACGAATAGGAAATTACATGTAAACGGCTTTTTTTTCGATAACAACATGGCCCTGGTTTGCCTGACCAGAGTGGTGGTACTTGTACTAATATTTATTCTGTGGTGGTGTCTAGGATTAATTAATCCGTGGTCGATATCGACTATCTACTTCATCCAATTTCATTAATGCCTGAGTGTTTTCCTTATCTTTCGTAGTAATAAAATTCTGGCTGACTTTATCTAAAGTTCAAGGTTTATTGGCTAGACTCATAAAATGCGTGTGCCAAAAAAACAATAACATCACCTGGGTCATATGCATGATACGCAATTAACGAAGTTAAAAAAAAAACCGGGCAAGTGCAACTCGGTCTCGCGCACCGAGGGTTCCGTACAAACCTGTAGGTATATAAGTAAAAGTTATGGTATTTTTATTGCTAAATGAAATCATCACGAGGAAAGGGGTAGGAAGTTTAAAATTATTTAAAATATTTTTATTAGATGATGTAACAAAAAAATTATACTTTTCGCAATTTTTCCTTTATCTGTGCTATAAGACGTTGCTTCGTACCAAATTTCAAGATTCTGAGTTCACAGGAAGTACCCTGTAGGTTTTGATACCCTTGCGAGTGTCGGAAATTTGCAGCATAAACGGCTGTATCTTTTGATTGTGTTGGCTTAGAAGTTTGATTTTTTCACAGCTCCAAGGGACAGTAAACCTGAGTATTTGATATGAACTTTAGCTTGATATCCTCCACGTGTTCCTGAGAAAAAGGTCCTTGACATACAGACAGACAGACAACAAAGTGATCCTATAATGGATCCGTTTTACCTTTTGAGGAGTGGAACCCTAACAAAAAAAAGTGTTTGTATACTTCTCCCACTATCAATAAAACATCACTTGCAATCTTGATGGCTCCTGACATTGAAATGACCTGCATGATGTGCTATTCATATCCTGAAAGTGGGTGTAGAACGTGTTGTTTCATTACAGTTTAGTTGATTTGGCATTGGCAATGCTAATATCACTTGTAGTTATATTTTGCAATTTGCCTACAATTGCTATTACGCAATACCGTCTTTACCATAAGGGCGCAAGGGGCCCGTGCCCAGGGCCCCATCAGGGGGCCCGGCCCGGAAGGACCGTCAATTTCTCTCATATTTATACTCAAAACATTTTTGTCGAGCACGTAACAGTGAGAACCCGAAAATAACATACTTTTGTCTATGAATAAATTAAGTCATACTTTGCCTTTTTTTAGAAGTATAAAATTTCCATAACATTTGACTTGATTTTGACTTATTTGGCTTAGTTAGGCCGGCCACATACACTCGTAATTCCCAAACGGAAATTCAAAATGAAATATCAGCCCATACGAATCGAAAAAAAACCGTACGGAAAATTACCTAGTGTGTGTGGTAGGTCCATAAATTTGTATGGACACTGCGTTCGATAAAATTCCGTTTCGGAATTACGAGTGTCTGTGGCCGGCCTTAGGATCGATTTAAGAAAAAAAAAGGTTTTTGTAAAAAATATATTTCTCATTACAAGCTTTTATAAAATTAGTGATCGTAACCCTGTGCTGATCAAAATGATCCTAAACACGGCCAGTCTACTATTATCCATCGAGGAGTTCCGGTGTCCACCTTCCGTCTCCATCATCAAATCAGCTCGCTGTCACCATCATCTTGTATTGTCATCGGAACTTGACAGGTTTGCCAAATTTCAGCTCAATCGGTTGAGGACAACTGCTTTAAAATTCAGTTGAAAAATTCCACCCGGACATACATTGGAAGCATGTAATAAAAAAATCATATTTTCTAGTCTAAACTTGGCGTGGTTTTTAAGTGTTCCGTACCGAAAGGGTAAAACGGGACCCTATTACTAAGACTTCGCTGTCCGTCCGTCTGTCACCAGGCTGTAGTTCATGAACCGTGATAGTTAGATAGTTGAAATTTTCACAGATGTATTTCTGTTGCCGCTATAACTTCAAATACTAAAAAAACAATAAAATTAATATTTAAAGGGGCTCCCATTCAACAAACTTTTTTTTTTTGCCGTTACTATAGATAATGGTACGGAACCCTTCGTGCATGAGTCCAACTCGCACTTGGCCGGTTTTTTTGTATGGTGATTTCTGACTGTGGTTGGCGCGGTCTCTTAAGTATATGTATAATCGAAGATCACAATATACTTTGGAGCCATGAGGTGAATACACTCATTTGAATATTAGGTTAAGAATACTCCTACACTACACAAGCCTACGCGTCCTATCATATTCTTGAATAATGAATACCTTCCTTACCACATCAAGGATACTGTTAATACAGATACAGACAATCACTGACTAAACTTCATACAATAACAACGGCAGTAGTTTTTTTTTTTAAACCATGATAGAGCTTTTTTGACCACGATTTCTCGATTTGTTGGTAAGTGACGATGTGACCGAAGATTAAGCCCAAAGGTCTAGAAGGCACCTATTCACTCTAGACTTGAAGAGACCCAGATTATAGTTTTCAGGAAAGGCAGACGACGGTAGTGTATACCACTCCTTATATTTATAGGTTCGCATTATAAAGGTAGAACTGAAACGTTTAGTTACGACTAGAGGGTATACTAATGAGGTAAGGATGGTACCGAGCCGTGCGCCTGCTCGTCCTATGATGAAAAGGGATGGTGGGATCAGATCGTGAAGTTCCCAACATATTTTTTATTTTTTAATTCAACATACGTATGTACATACATAGACACACGCCTTTTTCCTCGAAGGGGTAGGCAGAGCCTCAATGGGCCTCTTTTCACAGTGGGTTGCACCATCGTGGAATATAGACGTGAAAAGTGGTGAGCTCATCGCCGCCATTGCTTTCCACGACTCGGCTAACGCATTGTTCCAGTAATAACACATTCCATAATAAGCTAGCAGCCAGGACAAATATTATACCAACTGCGCCACCGCCAGGCAAAAATCTTCATACAAAAAAAACACCACGCGCCGTGCGAAAAAGCGGTTTTTATTGAATATCTCGTTAAATATAGATAATTTTAAAAAACCCCATGTGTTATGTGTGATGTTATTTATCCAATTTTTGACCCAATAATCTGTACCATATTGACAAACAATCGAATCTAGCCAAAAGTTAGAGGTAACTTTGTGATATTTTTTTATTGAGAAGATTTTGTCTTTTCCTATTTCTGTCTAGGTGATCCCTCGGTATTATAATGTAGTATCCATGCATATTTTTAATTTGAATATTGTACTTGATTTAGTCAGTAAAAAATCTAATCTAAGATTGGTAATTTTGGGTAATCCCTTAGTCGGCTTTTACGACATTTTTTGAGACTGAGGGTCTATTCTTAGGCCGGACACACAAGTTTTTATAAAATTAGTGATCGGAACCATGCGCTGATCAAAATGAGCCTAAACACGGTCAGTCTACTATAATTATTATCCATCAAGGAGTTCCATTGTCCACCTTTTATCTCCATCATCAGATCAAGCTCGCTGTCACCATCATATTGTATTGTCATCGTAACTTGACTGGAATGCCAATTTTCAGCTCAATCGGTTGAGGATAACTGCTTTAAAATTCAGTTGCAAGATTCCACCCGGATTCCGCCCAGACAAACATACATTGGAAATTAAATAAAAGCATGTAAAGATTACAATTACAAAGCAAAACAATAAGCAAAGTAATTTAAAGGCAAGGTAACACCAATTATTATTTATTCTGTGATAGTACCAAAACAGTTCCTTTTTTTTATGCTACTTGAACGACCGAACAAGCTGATGGCCCACCGGATGTTAAGCGGTAACCTCTGCCTATGAACAGTGCATTACCTAAGCAGCAGCAGTGCATTTTGGTCACGTCCACCTAGGACGCACCCTATGTGGCATTGCATTGCGCCCGCCACCCTGAGACATAAAGATGAAATGTCTAATGTGCCTGTAATTTCACCGGCACCCTTACCACAGAATAAATATTAGTAAAGTTCAAACCGGAACACAGCAATGCGAGCACTACTGCTTTGCGGCAGAAATAGGTATGGTGGTAGTACTTCCCCGGACGAACTCTTTGATATAAACCATTTCTTGAAGACGTATCTGCAGGAAATGTCGGCAGACCGACTGCGCTAGTACCAGGCTAGCATAACAGTGGTAGCGTATGAGCTAAGCTTACACCCAGTCTAGACTGGGTGTAAGTGACTAGTCCAGCCCTCAGTCCTCAGTCTAGCGAACACCGCGGCAGTAGCGTGTTTTGTTTTAAAACAGTGCTCCACTGGCCAAAGCCTGTCCGAAAAATCGGTTTAACTGCTGTAAAAATGTAGAAAATAATATGATAAGTAGAGACTTTTAAACGCGTGTCCGAAAAGTCTGTTTACTGCAAAATAGTGGATAGTTTTCATCGGGTGTGGGTGTTGATTGTGTATAGTTTTGAAGGATGTTTTAGTGTTTGTCTGTTATTTTTTAATTATAGATCATTAGACTACAACTTCCCAACTTAAAACTGAATTATTTGAAGAAAATCCTGCCTCCTAGAGCCGGCGTTTCCTGCTAAATATAAAATCTACGATGCGCACCGTGTTTGTTTTTAGGGTTCCGTACCCAAAGGTTAAAACGGGACCCTATTACTAAGGGTCCGCTGTCCGTCCGTCTGTCACCAGGCCGTATCTCATGAACCGTGATAGTTAGACAGTTTAAATTTTCACAGATGCTGTATTTCTGTTGCCGCTATAACAACAAATACTAAAAAATAAAATAAAAAAATATTTATGGGGCGGGGCTCCCATACAACAAACGTGATTTTTTGCCGTTTTTATAAATAATGGTACGGAACCCTTTGTGCGCGAGTCCGTCTTGCACTTGGCCGGTTTAGTTTTTTTGTAACTTTTTGAATAGCGTAACAAGCTGATGGCCCACCTGATGTTAAGCGGTAACCTCTGCCTTTAACAATGCATTACCTCATAGGTCACGTCCACCTAGGACTCGTCCTACGTGGCATTGCACTGCGCCCGCCACCCTGAGACAAAGATGAAAAGTCTCATGTGCCTCTAATTTCACCGGCACCCATACCCTTCAAACCGGATCACAGCAATGCGAGCACTACTGCTTTGCGGCAGGAATAAGTATGGTGGGACTTTTGAGTTTTGTCAGGGCTTCACCACTCGCTCAAGGTCGTGCGATATATACCTACAGCCCGGCCGTCCCTCATTCGGGACAAGTGACAGTCGGTTGTCGGACGCACGCCTGAGCGCTCGCGCAACACGTTTCCCGCGCAAATATTCCGTCGCGTGCATATTGTGCTGTATATGGATGCAGTAGTCAAAAAACAAATAAAGAATTATCATTTTTTGAATTGCCGTAGGACAAACAAAGATAAGTTATTTGATTGATATAGGTACATTAGTTACTTTCTGTAGGTACATATGGAAGTAATGCCTTTTATAGGTGTGATTTCATGTGCATACAGCATAGATTTCAAAGATCTAGGTTGGAATATATAAGTAATCACTTGAATTTAGGTACCTACCTACTTACCGATCTACTTACGTGCTTATTAGACTTTACTTCTGAATCGCTCTAAATTAGCAGTAGAAGAGGTTTTTTGTGAAAGAGTTCGTCCGGGGAAGTACCTACTACCACCATACCTATTTCTGCCGCAAAGCAGTAGTGCTCGCATTGCTGTGTTTCGGTTGGAAGTGCATGGTTGCCGGTGAAATTACAGGCACATAGACTTTTCATCTTTATGTCTCAGGGTGGCGGGTGCAGTGCAATGCCATATAGGGCACGTCCTAGGTGGACGTGACCTATGTGATAATGCACTGTTCATAGGCAGAGGTTACCGCTTATCATCAGGTGGGCTACCTGCATGTTGCCGTCATTCTTAGTACTTATAAAAATAAAAATAAACATTAATAAGTCTTTATTTCTATATAATAACAATATTGATAATAACATGTGGTTCTTACGTAATTCGTAGGTACATAATATGTACCTAATATGTACCTATTTGAAAATTAAAATAGGTACTCGCGAGGTACTTTAAGGCTTTTTTTTGTAGGTTAGGTAATTTAGAGCGAGTTCAGTTCATAATAATAATACGTTTTTATCATCGATGGTTTTGGTAAACCTACTGATGTTTTTAAATTAAATCGTAGCTTGTTAACTTCATAAGCAGAGAAAAACTATACTTACCTACCAACTTAATATCTCATCGTTATAATATCCATATAACTTTGTAACTATTTCATTTAGCTACAGGAAATTAATTTTTTAAAAATAAAAAAAAAACCTCAACGCAATGAAACTGCTGAACCGATTTTGATCAAACATAGCTAAGAACACTCCCGAAAAATTCACCTTTCAAACAAACAAACGACCTACATAACGGAAGGTTAATTTTTTTTTTTATTAGAAATGTCGACAACCCTTTTGATGCGCATCACTCCGCGCCAGACAGCGACAGAGTTACGCGTTAGAAGAGAGAGCAAATGTTTAGGTGAATATCGCGATAGGCATTGAGCGCTAATGCGAGCTGAATTGCACTTTGTTGCGTCTCAACAAGAGTCGCTATTTATATAATTTTTTTCTCTAAGTGCGTCTTCTGTACTTGTACTAATATTTATTCTGTGGTTTTGTACTTTTCACTAGAAACGGGATATTTACCACGATTTTTGAGTTTTGATTGTGTCCGATAACGCCATATATTGTTCTCAAAAATCGTGGTAAATATCCCGTTTCTAGTGAAAAGTATGTACAGTGGTGGAATGAAAATGTTCGTCACCTTAGGGCCTATTTTAGATTGTTCAATGTAAATCACACTGTTTTACCGACATCGAACGACATCGACATCGTATTGTATCGGAAGTTCCGATACAATACGATGTCGGTAAAACAGTACCGTCATTTTTTAATAGGAATTGCCAATGTGTCAATCATGAAGTTATAGATTCAAGCTTCTTCGTGTCAATATTACGAAAATTACCTTCAGTTACCATGACAACGGATATTAGCAGCGATTGAATGCAAGAAGTTAAATAAAATAAATAAATAAAAATGCATGAAGGTGTAAATTACCTATAACTTCATGATTGAATGACATATACTGTCTTCGAATAAAATTACAAAACTACTGGCTAACTCAATAAAAGACTGGCCAAGTACGCACCGGACCACGCGCATTCAGGGTTCCGGCAAAAATACAGTCTTATTCTACTTAATAAGCTCTTAAATGATATTCCACATGCTGGGGTACGACAGACTTCTTTTTCCCTCTAGACTTTAACTTGTACGGGAGCCACCCTTCAAAATAGTTTTTGGTTATTATTTTCAGGTTTGGGTCAGTAAAATACATAGGTAAATAGTCCAAATATGAATACTTCAATGGTTTAGCCGCTATAGACCCGTGTGATAGAGAGACGGACGGACGGATGAGCGAGAGCAATAGGGCTCCGTTTGGCCCCTTTGGGTGGGTATGGGACCCTAAAAAAGTTGTTCCAAACTTAAACAAGCAACTGATCAAAGGTTTTTGATCTTAATTAATAAACATTTAAATTATGGTTTTCTATACAGCAGTCTGCTCCGTAGGATAGTTGGAAAAGGTCATACAGTGGTGGCCATATAATTAAGAACGCTGATATAAAGGGAAGATTTTTTCCAACTAAGATGCAAAACTAATTGTATGCATTTGTTTTTATTTCTCTCGGTATCGTAAAACATTTCCATATTACCACTGTATTCATTGATACACATGATGGGCTAAAAATCAATAGGCAAACTTTTTACACTACTTTTAAACAAAGTATTCCTTATGGTCACGTAATTAAGAACGCTAAGTAGTTTATACCTTTATTCAAATTTAAATAGAGAACACTCAGTCGATTTGTTACTGGTTGTATAATTTTGGCGCCATTACGTGCTGTAAAAGATTAAAGGTGATTGCTTCTTTAGAAAAAACAATGGGAAAAAATAAAAGTTGTGATAAATCTACAAGGGAAGTAATAATAAAACTTCGCCGGAGGAATTGGTCTTATAAAAAGATAGCCGACCATCTGCAATGTTCAAAAACGATGGTTTTCCACGCTGTAAAGCATTTTGCTACGTATCAAACTACTTCGAATGTTCCATGTGTACCTAAACAGAGAAAAACAACTCCTCGAGATGACCGAAACATCGTTCGTATGGCAAAACAAAATCCTTTTAAAGGGTCCAATGAGCTTAGAAAAGAATATTTTGGTGAAAACAACCCTTCAGCAATCTCAGCACGCACTATTCGAAGACGTTTGGTAGAAGAAAAATTGCACGGTAGGATAGCAAGAAAGGTACCCATGTTAAAACTTTGCCACAGGCAAGCCCGGCTTGCATTTGTGAGAAAGTATGAAAACTGGACTGTGCAACAGTGGAAAAATTTACTTTTTTCTGACGAGACGAAAATAAACAGAGTATGTTCTGATGGAAAACGATATGTACGACGTCCCCCGAATACAGCATTCGACCCAAAGTACACGAAAGTTACATTAAAGCACGGTGGTGGAAATGTGAAAATTTGGGGTTGCTTTTCTGGACATGGTGTAGGACCTGTAAAGTTGATAGAAGGTAACATGGATCAGTTCCAATACAAAAATATACTGGAAGAAACAATGTTACCATACGCTGAAGACGTTCTACCGGTCATTTGGACATTCCAGCATGACAATGATCCAAAGCACACTGCACGCACCGTAAAGGAATTTCTTACAGTGCAATTAGTTTCTGTCTTAGACTGGCCTGCTAACAGTCCAGATCTAAACCCAATAGAGAATCTGTGGTTTGAAGTAAAGAAAAAGGTTTCAAATACAAAGTGTGGAAATTTAAGAGAGCTGTATGACGTTTTTTAAGAAGAATGGAACTCTATTTCTCTTGTGAAATGTCAAAAATTAATAGTCAATGCCTCGCCGGTGTAAAGCTGTAATTAAAAGCCGTGGATATGCTATTAACTATTAATTTTAGTTAAATATTTATTAAATTTCTTTTTATGTTTCCTGTGCTACATAATATTGTGATTTTTTAAATCTAAGTGTCATACAAAACAATTCCCGAGCAGTTAAATAAATCGTTTTTAATTATTTGTCCAGTTTCAGTACTATTTGAATGTGTTACTTTGATAAAATCAATAAAATGTGCAAAAAATAGTTAGCGATTTCATACTTTATTCTTAAGTCAGGTTGCTCTATTAATGTGACTATTATATAACATAACTAGTTGCTTCTCAGAAGGTACACATCTCTGTGTATGATACGTTTTAAATAAAAAACTTCTAGAACTTCAAATCGTTCTTAATTATATGACCACAACTGTATGTGCTCGCGACAAGCTAAGGTGATTTCTTTGAAAACTGACGAACGTTTTCATTCCGCCACTGTACATAACCATGATAGTTTTAAAAAGTTTTGAGGTTTGGTAAAATAACTACGTTCTGAATTATCGTGACTGGGGCCCAGTACATTTGGATTTTACCTATTGGGTACGGAATCCTAAATTGAGTATTTTTAGGACAATCAAAGATGATACAGAGCGATGAACAAGCGAGTCCTTGACGTGATTGTGGTGTAATCGCTGATTATGTCATGCTAAATGCATTGTCTGTTCTGTTGTACACAGGCCAATTACAGGTTACTACAAGTTGATCAGGTACAATGTAGCTAGAGGAGCGAAAATTATCACTGTAAGGCCCTTCTCCCATTACGATACGCACAGGCGATTCAAGTATCCTGAAGGTATCCTGCAAGTCTTGGAGACTAGTCGCCGCCAAGTATCTCACATACATTTGAATGCAGGCTCGCACACTAGCCTGCATTCAAATGTATGTGAGACACTTTGCGGCGACTATTCTCCGAGACTTGCAGGATACTTGAATCGCCTGTGCGTATCGTAATGGGAGAAGGGCTTAACACTCTGTGCTCTGGTTATAATTAACCTATTAGGTTCCGTACAATTCGGTTCCTTCTAAGGGTTGGGTGAAACCTCGGGTCTCCGGCTAATTCAAGATAGTTTAAGAATTTAATTTTAGTATTTAAGAGTTTTCCGGGAAAGTACTACCACCATACCTATTACTGCCGCAAAGCAGTAGTGCTCGCATTGCTATGTTCCGGATTGAAGGGTATGGTTGCCGGTGAAATTACAGGCACATGAGACTTTTCATCTTTATGTCTCAGGGTGGCGGGCGCAGTGCAATGCAACATGAGTGCGTCCTATAGGTGGACGTGACTTATGTGTTAATGCACTGTTCATAGGCAGAGGGTACCGCGGGCCATTTGCTTGATACGTCACTCCAACTTAAAAAAAAACGGTTCCTTCTAAGGTTGGGTGAAACCTTAATATTGTTAATGTGTAATGGGTAATGTCGGGGCTAATGTTTAACCGACTTCAGAAATGGAGGAGAATTTATGTGCCTCTAGTTTGTACTTAGAGCGTTGCAAGCCTCCGTTGAGTTTTTAAAATATAGCATGAATCCCGTGACAGGTGTTATTTTGATCATTTTGACAGTCGCTGTACAATATTTTTGAAACTTGAACCAAAAACTACAATATATACTGGGGAAGGTGTAACATGGATAAATAGCACATGTGGTGTATTGAGTGCGAATCTCTTCGAAATGGTGTAAAATGTAGGTTTTTCTGCCACCATATAAACTGGGTTATGACTTGACGGTTATTGAATGCCCTGCATTGAGTTGCGGATCCGAAAGAAAGGGTGCAGCCTTATTGATCCCATGGATTCATCCCACGAATATTTATTTCCGGATTCATACCAAAATGTAGGCCGTATTCATCCCACGAATAATAAAAGAAAGGCGCAATCATCTCTTTGGTTTGAATGGATTATACAGACCATTTTTTTTAACATCATGGACCTACTGTTTGTTTATAAAAGTAACTTTTTTGTTGAGAACGAGTGTTGTGGAAGATAGATACTTAAGTTTTTTGTGAATAATATATTTTTCAATACAAGCTTTTATTAAATTAGTGATCGTAATTCGTAACCGTGTGTTGATAAAAATGGGTCTAAACACGGCCAGTCTACTATTATCCATCGAGGAGTTCCGTTGTCCAACTTCCGTCTCCATCATCAGACCAGCTTGCTGTCACCATCATATTGTATTGTCATCGGAACTTGACAGGTATGCCAAATTTCAGCTCAATGGGTTGAGGTGAGGATAACTGCTTTAAAATTCAGTTGCAAGATTCCACCCGGACAAACATATTCCACCGTATTGTAAGTTGATGGTAACATATTGCAAGTTTATATAAAGCTTGTAAAAAAAAACTAATATACCTACCACCTTTTTAATATTAAAGTCCAATTATGACTTACTTCTTACACGTTTTAAGTTATTAACTATTTATTGAGTAAAGCCGAAAATACACGGTTCAACCAAATTGAATCACTTTGGTTGAATGGAGCAGAAATGAAAGGAATGCTGTTTACACGGTATCTGGAAAGTGAACTGTTCAACACATATTATTCGGAAGATGTCGTCGAATGAGGTGGTGCGCTTAGGAGTTGCATTAATAATTATGTGATTATTTAATAAAATATTTATCGAAAAAGAAGCTAAGGAAACAGCCTTAGGAGCTTCAAACCATCTATTGAGAGTATTGGCAGAAGAGGATCCAGATGCATACCTCAATCATCTTCGTATGAATGAAGTAACATTTCTGAGCAAACGACTGACTGTAAAAGTGAATCGTTCAATTCTTGTGTTTACACATTCATTTCTCGTTCAACCGCGTTGAAGATTGAAAATATTGAGCTTGTTCAATTCTTTCAACGCCATTGAATGATTCACTTTTATGTTTACATGGATCAATTTGGTTGCTTCATCCAAAATCCAAATTGAAAGGCAAAAGTGAAACGTGTAATTTCGCCTTTGGGGCAAAATTTAACAAAACTAGGACATTTTTATATAACTTTTTAAACACCAACACACGGTATCAATTGCGCTCGTCTTCTACGCCTTATACAAAAATTTCCGTTGAACCACCTGCTAGCATTACTTCATTGTTTTTTTAGTTCTCAACCCTTTTACAAATGGCTTTCCCGTCTAACACAATAATACCTTTTTAGGGTTCCGTAGTCAAAGACAAGGAACCCTTATAGATTCGTCATGTCTGTCTGTCTGTCTGTCCGTGTATGTCACAGCCTTTTTTTTCCGAAACTATAAGAGCTATACTGTTGAAACTGGGTAGGTAGATGTATTCTGTGAACCGCATTATGATTTTAACACAAAAATTAAAAAAAAAACAATTATTATTGGGGTTCCCCATACTTAGAACTGAAACTCATTTTTTTTTTTCATTAAACCTATACGTGTGAGGTATCTATGGATAGGTCTTCAAAAATGATGTTGAGGTTTCTAATATAATTTTTTTCTAAACTTAATAGTTTGCGCGAGAGACACTTCCATAGTGGTAAAAAGTGTGTCCCCCCCCCGTAACTTCTAAAATAAGAGAATGATAAAACTAAAAAAAATATATGATGTACATTTACCATGTAAACTTTCACTCAAAATTGGTTTGAACGAGATCTAGTAAGTAGTTTTTTATTTTTGGGGTTCCCCATACTTAGATCTAAAACTCAATTTTTTTTTTTTCTATCATACCCATACGTGTGGGGTATCTATGGATAGGTCTTCAAAAATGATTTTGAGGTTTCTTATGTCATTTTTTTCTAAACTGAATAGTTTGCACGAGAGACACTTCCAAAGTGGTAAAAAGTGCCCCCCCCCCCATAACTTCTAAAATAAGAGAATGATAAAACTAAAAAAAATATATGATCCATGTAAACTTTCACTCAAAATTGGTTTGAACGAGATCTAGTAAGTAGTTTTTTTTTAATACGTCATTAATAGTAATCCATCCAAGAACTTTTATATTATGTTACTTGCTGCTACGGAACCCTTCATGGGCGAGTCCAACTCGCACTTGGCCGCTTTTTATTATTCATAGCGGAAACTGCCCTAACAAGTGTACGGTGTTAGGAATTATTAATTGCGTTATGACTGCTATTGAGCTCTTGAGCACTCTAAACAATTTGTTTCTCATAATTTGAAAATCTGGCCCAAGAATAGACCCCTCCATCTCTTCCCGTGGATGTTGTAATTGCCGTGGTGTGTCGGACCCAAGAATAGACCCCTCCATCTCCTCCTGTGGATGTCGTAATTGCCGTGGTGTGTCCGGCCCAAGAATAGACCCCTCCATCTCCTTCCGTGAATGTTGTAAAAGCCGACTTAGGTATTACCCGGACTTGTTTGTATAAGACTCGTTGGTATAAGATTTGGCCTGGCTGCTAGCTTATTTAAGAAATGTGTAATTACTGGAAGAAAGCGTTAGCAGAGTCAGTCGTGGGACGCAATGGCCGCGATGAGCTGACCATTTGTCACGTCTATTGCCCATGATGGTGCAACCCACGGTGAAAAGAGGCCCATTTGTGGCTCAGCCTACCAGGGGAAAAAGGCGTGTCTCTATGTATGTATGAAAATTTAGCTTCTATAAAAAACTAGAAAGAGTATAAAATATACCTACCTATTTGAGAAAATTCTTTAAAACGCCATTAGACGTACGAGCGTTTGGAAAGTGTTCCCGGTTGGTCGTTCTTACGATATATTGCCTGATTCTGAGTAGAAACTGTACAAAAGATCTTTGTAGATGTCCAGTCGTACTTGAAAACAATTCTCAAATCTATTTAGCATCTGGTTAGCGATAAAATCGGAGGCAGTACGCGCTCCTAAGCGATTTTTCATGACCATAATAAATTCTGCTCCATAATCACCCTTCACAATTCATCAAACAACTATTAGGCCACCTAAATAGATCCTTATCCAAATTTTTCGCTTGTCCTCATAATAATAAATTCGTCTATGATGGAATTATGGTGAGTTCTCTAGGCGCGCCCTGGCCGCTCCCTCGCGTGATCCCTCGAGCTTCGGCGCCGCTCCCCGCCTATTGTGTTTCATATTTATTAAATGTAGCCTTGGATGTGTTTAGCCTAATTGCAAAATGCCACGTTTTAGGTTTTGATATAAAAAATACAGAAATATAAATACTTAATCATCAACACCAGCCTATAGTTACTGACTGATACTGTTAGATACTGGCTGAGTCGACAACACTGCATGCAGTTGAGATGGCTATAAAGATCTACCTCTCCCGAATAAGCGAGAAAACATCAGGAGATGATGTACTCCGGTTCGTGACGGAGAGGTGCCAAGGCCGGATTCAGGGGCGGCGATTCGACTGTCTCTCCAGCGCCTGCAGACCAACAGGGCCACTGACTTCAAGTCATACGCTCTCCAGGTCCAAGCGAAGTATAAGGATGTGCTCCTTGATCCGGATTTCTGGACAGCTGGCATTGTTTACCGATGCTATAGGGAAGCGTTATCGAAACTAAATCCTATGGGCTTAGTGTTTAGGTATAGTACAATATTCCAGGTAGCCTGAAATATAGATTATATTATTATTATTTTTGTTTTTATCAACTCTGCTTAGATGAACCGGAAATATAACTGAGTTGCACGGGCCTAAGCCAAGTGCACATCAGTAGTTCGGGTCCACATAATTTGATCACTCTGCTCAGTTTGTAAAAACTTCGTAACAGTCCTAATCAGTAATCCTACCAGTGTTTAAAATTACTGCTTTTTGCAATAAGGCAAATGTGTGCTTGGGCAAATCTAGAAGTCTGAGGGACTGAAATAACTGTTTGGGTATTATTCCTGTTGTGGACAAGATTTATCATTATTACTTAATAGCATGTTTGATGGCCAGCGGGTTGGTGGCCTTTACTACATCCATGGGAAGAGATGGAGGGGTCTATTCTCAGGCCGGATACACTGCGAGTTTGTTTTGTTTAATGTTTCAACGTGTAAAGAAAAGTTGGGAAAACGCTGAATTGTCGTAGTGAAACTAGATAGTGACGATGCCACAGAGTACATAATAGTACAGACGCGCTACAGATCCCACACTAGGATACCCTGTGTCGTGGGTATCAGGAACTACGAGTACCATGTTACCACAACACCCAGACTAGGAACAAATATTTGCAGATCATACAAACATATGCAGCGGAAATCGACTCCGCATCCCAGCCGGCTTCGCCCGCAGCGCTACAGAGGTCGACATAGAAGCACTCGTCGCCATTAGTATTCTTACTCATTGAAACATCGTTACTTACGCACGTAGAACTGTGGGCTTAGTATTTTATATCACGATTGTGTTAATTCGATAATTAGTATTCTTGATACTCTGAGTTCCTTCTTCCGTCTTCCTAGTCTTGATCTGAAGCCCAGTTCTCGTAATAAATCGCAAGAGTCGCGAAATCTCGAAAGTTGCATGCCTTTTAATCATCTATAGGTTACATTTAGGGGCATGGTCCCAGGAACTTCACGATCTGATCCCACCGTCTCCTTTTCATCATAGGACGAGCAGACGCACGGCTCGGTACCATCCTTACCTCATTGGTATACCCTCTATTCGTACTAAACTTTTCAGTTATACGGTTCTACCTTTATAATGCGAGCTGCTAAGAAGTGGAAATAGTGGAATACACTACCGTCGTCTGTCTTTTCTGAAAACTATAATCTGGTTCTCTTCAAGGCTAGAGTGAATAAAAAAAACTTTTCGAAAAAAACCGACTTCGAAGCTAGGTATTTGTCCCCAATATAAGATTTTATAATATTAGTGATATTAGTGATGTGGTCAGTGAGCTGATCACAATGAGCCTAAACACGCCAGTCTACTATTATCCATCGAGAAGTTCCGTGGTCCACCTTCCGTCTCCATCATCAGATCAGCTCGCTGTCACCATCATATTGTATTGTCATCGGAACTAGACAGGTATGCCAAATTTCAGCTACATCGGATATTGAAAAGTCACCCTTATAGCCACCCGTGAAATACTTATCATTGAGTAGTTCCAATGGCCATCTCTGGTGTTCTTCATCAGTTCCAATTCACCAAACGGCACTTTCTGAATGCACACGCTTGACTTGTTGCTGAAAATATAGAAATCGCTACATGTGTGCCTATATTATTTGAGGATTTCCCTCAATTCCTGCATGGATCCCATCATCAGAACCAGATTTTGATGAAAATGGGGCCGTAGACTGGCCGTGTTTAGGCTCATTGTGATCAGCACACGATTCCGATCACTAATATTATAAAATCATGTATTGGGGAAAAGATCCTAGCTGCAAAGTCGGTTTTTTTCGAAAATAATTATTTAAGTCTGTTAACAAACAAAAAGCTTTTGCAGTTGTGAACGTTTCTTACTTGCTATGTAATCATGTGTTAGTTCCTAATAAATAATTTTGTATTTTCTTTCTTTCTCGATACCGGGCTACGACGCCATAGGGCGCTTTCAAGATATCGTTTCGTGTCGGTATCGCCCATACGACCAATTCTCAAGCCTCAATTCCATTCATTTGCTAAAGCCTGTACTCACAAGACATATTTAATATATGCCTTTAACCCTGTATTAGCCTATATTTCAGTTTCCGTGTGGACGCCCCCTAATGACTCGACTGAACACTCCCTTCAGCTAGCGCAAAGCTAGAAATAGAAGGTCGTTTAGGTCAGACTTATAACGCATAGAAACCCTGTCTTTTTGCATAACTATTCATTCAGCCGTGGTGTGTCCAGCCTAAGAATAGACCCTTCCGTCTCCTCCCGTGGATGTCGTAAACGGTTAGTCGGCTTGACTAAGGGATTACCCGGACTTGTTGATAAGATTAGTTGGTATAAGATTTGTCCTGGCTGCAAGATTATTATGGAATGTGTTATTACTGGAAAAAAGCGTTAGCGGAGTCAGTCGGGGGAAGCAATGGCGGCGATGAGCTCACCCCTTGTCACGTCTATTTCCCACGATGGTGCAACACAGTGCAAAAAGGCCCCTTTGAGACTCTGCCAACCCCCCTTCGGGGAAAAAGGCGTGTGTCTATGTATGTATCTTTCTCTACCTTCTATTTTTACGCTGAACCGTCGTATCGCGTGCTAGGCCCCACCTTTGGTTTGCAAATTACTTAACCACAGTTTGTTATATATTTACTATACAATGATTTGATTTGTGAAACTCCTTCGCTGACTTATAGTTCTGCGGTAGGTCTGTCGCGTGCGGCGAACAGTTCGCAAACTAATTTGCCGGTTTTTAGGGTTCCGTACCCAAAGGTTAAACAGGACCCTATTACTAAGAGTTAGCTGTCCGTCTGTCCCCAGGCTGTATCTCATGAACCGTGATAGTTAGACAGTTAATATTTTCACAGATGATTTATTTCTGTTGCCGCGATAACAACAAATACTAAGAAACAATGAAATAAATATTTAAGAGGGCTCCCATACAACAAACGTGATTTTTATGCCGTTTTTATAGATTAGGGTACGGAACCCTTCCTGCGCGAGTCTGACTCGCACTTGGCCGGGTTTTTTACTTGGTTGTATCTTTCTAAACATTTTAAATAATGTTGGATGTCAATCGCGTGCCCAGTTTCAGTTTGCGAGCTATGTTTTCACGGTTTGTGCTTAGCTGGTGTAGTGGTTGAACTTCCAAGGACTTCATTTTGTTTGATGTGTAGATAAAGGTAACTGGTTTCATTAGGTGTGCGTGGTGAGGAAATATCAAGGACACGTAGTCCTTGAAGGCCCGTTGTAAATGGCTTTTTGTTTTGAGAAAGAAGAGTTAGGCTCAATTCACAAGGTTTGTGGCATTTACAAGGCATTTTAAACTTTATCGCATAGGGTGCTCAAAACGTTTAGATACTTTTGGTTATTTATAATATATGTTAAGATGATGGAAAACTAATTTAATTTCTTGCGTAGAAGTTATAACAATAATAATAATAATAAACAATGCTGGACATATCAAACAACATTATCTAGCCCCAAGCTAAGCAGAGCTTGTGTTATGGGTACTAGATAACTGATATACTTAATACAATGCATTACATAGATAGATATTTTTTATTATAGATAGAAAATACTCAGAACACCCTGAACAAATATCTGCAGACCGCACAAATATTTGTTCCGAGGCGGGAATGGAACCCGCAACCTCCTGCGTGGCAGCCGATTCTTCGCCCGCCGCGCCACAGAGGTCGTCTAAGTTTTGTGAAAGTAATAAAGCTTGTTGCGTTTTGTTTCACGCAAATGCAATGAGTTGATTTATTTAATTATTTATAAATACAACTTTTGTTTTGTTGATTTGTCTTTTGTAGTGGTACCGTTCGTAATAAAAGAGTGAGAAAGAGGGTAGATCGATATATCTGCCAATAACATCTACTCGCAAAGACTTTTAGTTAGTTCTCCCGTGATCATGGCGCCTGCAACTGTGCCGAAATATCGGGAACATTGCAAACTCAATAATCATGGTAAATATCCCGTTTCTAGTGAAAATTATTTTTGTTTTATTCTTGTGTTGTTATTATTTATGCGTTGAAATAAAATTTATACATATGAGCGATGCAGTTTTTTAATTTCCCATTTAAGGGTATCCTTCGAATGCCTAAAGATGTACAACATACTAAAATGTTCTCATAATTACCATCGCGGCGTAACATCAGTATTTCACTTGTAACTATATTATTGCTCTCCCAGCAAACTGTTTCGCGTGCTCACAGTTTTTGTTCGTCGGAGCTTGTAGACACAGCTGAGATGTACAACAGTTAACTAACGACCCAAGGCGCCCTGAAAGTTGGTAGTGTAAGGCGATATGTTAAAATATCGAATGGGCGGAGTCTAGCAAGAAAACAATAGCTGCATGAAAGTGGCAGCGATATTGCTCACCCGGGAAGATTATTATTGAACCCGGCAAGAGAGGAGGTATAGATTTCTGTCGCTCGGAAGTAACTGACGTAAGCGACAAATGATAAAACTTCGATTTGCTTCTAAAGTAGCAAATATAAAAAATAAATAATCTATAATTAATCTAAGTAATGTGATTACCTACTGAATAATATAAAAATTTACGCTTAATATTTTCTCTAGTCGAAGGAGGGGCCTAAAACGGGTTTTATGAGGGCCAATTTAAAAAAAATAAAGCTTTTGAGAAAGTTTCACCAATCGTGTTTCTAGTCTATGATTTATTTAGATTACATCCTCAAGTAATTACTGTATTAACATCAAGTTTGTAACCTTTACTGGTACTGAGAGAGCATGTAACGCAACGACTCCAAAATTTTAACATAGGGTCTTAAGGCACCAAATTCCGTCTACTTTCTAACTCCTTAAAGTTCAGGTAAGGAAGAAAGTAACAGAATAGCGCTCGCGGAACGAAAAGTAAGTGAACATTACAAAAAACAATTATTTGCCACGTGAAAAACCGTCGCATCACAGAATCATACGTTCAACTTGAAGATAAAGTCTGCCGAAATTTAGGTGAAGTAAAAAGTACAATTCTAAGTCGTTAAGAAGTTGAATCAAATTTTCAGTCGAAAACAGGCTCTGCACTTTGTGGGTGTTTAGCTATTACAAGTTTGGCCCCGTTTTACCTGGAAGAATGCAGACTTTGAAGTGAACCAGTTGTTATTTAGTCTGTGTTTGAAAGAAAATATGCGCTTAATTGTAATGTCAATTAATTGAGTTGTTAGCCGTTTATCGGTGATTTATGATGGCTCGACACGGTATAGTGTTGTACCTACTTGTGTCCCAAGAGATTGTGTCACTCTTTACGCTCTTATAGATGAATTAAATTGCTTTTTATGCTCTTGTGCATAAAAGTGACTTCTCATAATTATCTTCTCCTAAGACTAAGATAATTAATTAGGCACAGCAGTAAAACAATAAAGCTCCATAGGAAAACTTATTATGCTTACATAACTTTTTATTACTTACTGTAATTATGTCCGAATAAACGATATCATTTAAACAAGCAAAATAAAAAAATAAACAATTTAAATTAAAGTGATTAACATATAATATTGACACTGTTTTAAGCAGAGTTTCTCAGGCCTTAGGTATTCTTAGGCGTAACACACCACGGCGGGTTCAGATCGTACAAATATTTGTTCCGAGGCGGGAATCGAACCCGCAACCTCCTGCGCGTTACAGGCGAACCTTTGCCCGCCGCGCCACAGAGGTCTTGAAAACGTAATACAGTATAGCTACGTAGTACACTTATAAAGCTAAGGCCAAACCAACGCGTTCAGGCCGCGTCCGCGGTGGCGTGCACGGTGGCAATACATTGTCTTACCATTGATCGCCACCGTGCACGCCACTGAGGACGCGGGCTAAACGCGTTGGTTTTAGCTATCTATGACGCCATTTCGTGATGTTTGTCTGAGCGTACAAGCTCATCGTATAATGTAAACTAGTCTACTCTATTTCATTACTATTGGACGTCGATATTTCCACTTTATATTACATTATTGTTCGATATCGAGTCAGACATTGGAGTTGTAATTGAATTTTTGATGTGATTCTTGCGACCTTTAGAATAAATAGATAATTCATAGTAGAAACTGTATCATAGAGTAAGATAATGTATAGAAAGCATATAAATAATAATAGTACCAACTTACTATGGTATTATTTGAGTAATTACCAACATAATACCCATGTATTAATGTACTTTTACAATTAATTGTAAATTATATTTAAGAACCTGACATGTAACCAACAACGTTATTAATAAATAAACTAAACTAATAGAACATCCAACAGTCACATACATAGTCCTGATCCGGATTCCCTGTTTCGTGGATATCAGGAACTAAGAGTACCATGATACCATAAAAAAAGACCGACCCTGACCCGGAACAAATATTTGCAGGTTCCGGAGCGAAATCGAACCCGCAACCTTTCGCTTCTCAGCCTGCTACGCGCTACAGAATTACTACATTACAAAATAACAAAAAAAGGAATGTTTATTTTATGCGAATCAAAATTAATTCGACAACTTCGCTATACGCATTGACTACGTCTCTCATGCTATAAGGATGAGTTTCAGCTGTTCGCTTCGCTCGCCAGTAAGTTCCAACGTTAGGTATACCAGAACCAAAAGGAACAAATAAAAAATTAAACAAAAATAAAAAAATTATTTGTTAAATTAGTCAAATTAAAGTTCTATTTACGATCTAGTGTCGATGTCACAAACGTCAAAAATGGCATTCTGCTCACCTGAAAATACAACGCGAAATGTGATTATATCGAAATGTGACTGTAACTGTACTATTATTTATTCTGTGCTGCTGTAACTTTAATGTTTCAAAGTTCTGAGAATTCTCTCTTTCACTCTTTACAATTATTATAGAGCACTATCCTGCTCTAATATATGGTCGCAAAAATCGAAAGTAGATTAATGTTGTTTTGAGGGAGCAGAATACCAATTTTTCAGTCAATTCACAATACAGTCTCGATACGTTCAACTTGCAGTGTGCCTTTGAAATAAATAAGAGAATTGGCCTTGCTCTCATCGCACTAGCAACATGCAATAAGTAATAATTAGGTATACTCGTCCCATCCCTATCGCCGCCACTAGCATGGTACCTAATGAGTTGGAAACTGATTTGCATGTTGGCGCTTGAGTGGTTTTCCTCCTGTCCGGTTATTAGCTGGTCATTGGCATTGCTTTCGTATGGTATTTCTTGCTTTAAAAGTGATTAAAATAATTATTTTAGAAAAAAAGCAGACTTCGAAGCTAGGATTTTTTCCCCAGTACAAGATTTTATAATATTAGTAATCGGAACCGTGTGCTGATCAAAATGAGCCTAAACACGGCCAGTCTACTATTGTCCATCGAGGAGTTCCGTTGTCCATCTTCCGTCTCTATAAACAGATCAGCTCGTTGTCACCATAATATTGCATTGTCATCGGAACTTAACAGGTATGCCAAATTTCAGCTCAATCGGATATCGGAAAGTCACCCTTATCGCCACCCGTGAAACACTTATCAATCTTATCATTGAGTAGTTCCATTGGCCATCTCTGGTCTTCTTCATCAATTCCACTTAACCAAATGGCACTTTAGAATGCACATGCTTGACTTGTTGCTAAAAATACTGAAATCGCTATATGTGTGCCTATAATATTTGAGGAGTTCCCTCAATTCCTCAGGGATCCCATCATCTGAACCAGATTTTGATTAAAATGGCACCAATCTGAAAGCATATTGAGTCATTTAAAAAAAACATTTCGGTTCACAAATTAAGGTATGAACTAACAAACAAAATATACTCACGACTTGAGAACCTCCTCCTTCTGTTTGAAGTAGGTTAAAAATACTATTATTATCATTTGTTTTCGAGAGCAAAAAATGCTTCTTATTTCTCTATTTTAGTTTAACTAGTACTAGTTATGCGAACAGTAGTCCTTGCGAGCACAAACTTGTATAAAACTGCATCATGTCGATCAAACAGAGAACCCAAACAGGCATTTTCGTTTTCTAAAAACTAAAAACAATTTTTTTTTTTTTTACATCTAAACCTCAGAAGTCTAAAGATCTAAACAACCTCTTGACCGATATTGTTCATATTCGATCTCCCTGTCTAGAATTGACTACCGAATGTTTCTTCCAAATATTATCAATATCTGCCGATAAATGGCGCCGCAGCAAACTTTCCCCCTTCTTGAGTGAAATACACCTCGGACGAAAAATTCAATGAAATTAAACCCGTACCGTATATCAAATTTCGTCACGACTAGTTGAAAACCGACCTGTACGCGAGTACCAACATACATACATCCGGACAGAGGAAAGCAAGTTTTGCCAGTTGTTGCACGACCAACGAAATTGTTGGGAGGATCTATATTATGGTCAGTTCAGTTCTTGAACAAGTGGCCTTTGCGGAGTAGCCCACAATTTCGCCAATGTCACGTTTTAAAACAAGTTCAGCTTTTGCACGAAGGATATTCCAAAATATGGAGAGTGCAAGGTGTGCCAATTTAAAATAATTTGAGCGTTTCAGAACTTCAGGATTTTTTGGCGATAGCGCCATCTCTTGGAATACTTCGTGACTACGTGATAACATCTGCTTGCGTTAAATACTTCTTCGATGTGGCGATAGATTTCACCCACAATCTTATATACATGTATCTTGGCGATAGCGCCATCTCTTGGAAGACTTCGTGTTTACGTGATAACATCTGCTTGCGTTAAATACTTCTTCGATGTGGCGATAGATGTCACCCACAATCTTATATACATGTATCTTGGCGATAGCGCCAGCTCTTGGAAGACTTCGTGTTTACGTGATAACATCTGCTTGCGTTAAATACTTCTTCGATGTGGTGATAGATGTCACCCACAATCTTATATACATGTATCTTGGCGATAGCGCCATCTCTTGGCAGACTTCGTGTTTACGTGATAACATCTGCTTGCGTTAAATACTTCTTCGGTGTGGCGATAGATGTCACCAACAGACTTATGTACATACATGTTTGTTTGTCCTCAGCGCTACGTAGGGCTGCCAGCGATGTTGAAAGCCGGCGAGTTTTCTCCGAACAACCCTCTCGTTCGTGGCGATCGGGTCAGCGGCATATGTGGCGATGCTATGCTCGGGCTTGGCGAGTATGAGCGGCGGAGAAACACTCTTAGGAAGATACGCCAGGCGCAGTACAGGGAATACCTTGACCGGGTTAGTAACCGGCTGTACGGAAGAGGAGAGGGTGCGATTCCCGCTGCTGGACAAATGTTTGCAAAATCTGCAAATATATATTCCGGGTCTGTGTATTGTGGTACCAGTCGTATTTCCCGATTCTCACGACACAGATAATCTTAGTTTGGCAGGACTAAGTTGGTATGTAACTAAAAGTATATAGTGTTACAAGTTACAAAAATTACAATGTGTCAGCCAACGTGCAACTGGAGTTAACGCCAGTCCAGTTCAGTTCAGTTGCGCGAATATGTTGCGCAGAGGGAAACATAACTGACTTCACTTTTTGTTAACGCTCGGTTTTTCAATTTTACTGCCCTCCTATTCGCTTACCTTCGGGGGCCTTATATGAAACTCTATTCACTCTAATCATGTCTTGCCCTTTTGGCCTTTTCCCAATTTATTTGTGGTCGGCGCAGTAGTCTCTTTTCTTCCACTCTCCCCTGTCAGCCGTCACCTCATCATTCACTCCCTTCTCATTCATATCATATCTTACGCAATCTATCCATCTTTTTTTAGGTCTTCCTCTTCCCTTCCATCCACTAACATTCATATTCATAACTTTCTTATTTACATGCGTTTCATCCCTCCTCATAATATGCCCATACCACAGATAAAATGATACTATACTAGTACAGATTCCTCATGCGATAGAACGAAACGCGACTCTATAACTCGGGCTATTGTGCGGGCTATTTTGGTTGCCTTACCTGGGCGCTAGACGCCGCTAGCAGCTCAGATGATAGCTAGAGCCACCTAGCACCTGGATCTGTAATTACCGCGTAGAACCCAACTCTCAATAGATGGCGTTTGCTAAAAACTTATAGACACGTATACAGGTTGATTGGAAGATGGGTGCAAAACTTTAAGGGAAAGGTATAACCATTCAGGCCATAGTTACGGAGGTTACTATACTGCTGATATTCTTCTATTGATTGCCTATTTTCTTCTTATTATCATAAATCCTTTACAGTACAGGCTGTCCGTCTATGGAATGCCCATACCAAGCTAAACAATTTCCTTTCAACTTTTCTTTCACTGGTGCAATTTTCAAACTTCCTCTTATATACTCATTCCTTCTTTTATCCATTGTCCAATCGATTCACTCCAATAAACTACATTAATTAACTGTTGGGTGTTATTATGCCGTTTCAGCAAGCCAAAAAGAAACAAGAGGCCAAAGAGGATGCGGAAAGGGAGCGTCGCGAACAAGATCAGAAGGAGAGAGAACGCGAGGAGAGAGAGAGACAACTGCTGCTCGAAAGAGAGAGATACAGCCCTGAGAGGAGACGAGCTTCAATAAATTGTATGCCTTTACAGCAGTATGACAGTACCAGTGTGCCGAATAAGTAAGTAGTTTTTTTTATACAACTTGGAATGACGGTTCTAGCAGATGGCCCACCTGATGTTAAGCGGTACCCTCTGCCTATGAACAGTGCATTACCGCATAGGTCTTGTCCACCTAGGACGCGTCTTATGCGGCATTGCACTGCGCCCGCCACCCTGAGACATAATTCAACGCAAAGGTATAACATCACACGAATAAAACAAAAATGTCTAAAAACTAGACCTAAACTTTGACGACCTTTGTGGCGTGGCGTGCGAAGGTTCGCCTGCGACGCAGGAGGTTGCGGGTTCAATTCCCGCTACGGAACTAATATTTGTATGATCTGCAGATATTAGTTCAGGGTGTTCTGTGTATTTTCTATGCATAATAAAAAACATCTATCTATGTAATGTATTGTATATCAGTTATCTAGTACCCATAACACAAGCTCTGCTTAGCTTGGGGCTAGATAATGTTGTGTGAACTGTCCCTATTTATTAATTTTAAATTGATTTCAGTAAAGTCGACTCTGCGGTCCAAATGGATGGAGTCTCGCGACCGTTATCAGTTGCTGTTCAAACAGAGGATGCGGAGTCGTACCGAGTGAGTATCATCTGTCATAAGTCGGTGGATGGAGGCGGCTTAAAACCGCTCGTCGGGGCATGCTATAGGGAGGCCTATGTCCAGCAGTGGACATTCTATAGGCTGATGATGATGTAGTATCAGGGCTACCTCACTGGCTTTACCTAGATAGAACCAATGACAGAGCTACAGAAGCTTCATCATAAGCTATAGATGTACACTACTGGGCGAAGCCACCCCAAAGACTGCAATGGAGGGTTTTTTTCTAACTTAGTGAATGACGGAACAAGCAGAGGGCCCACCTGATGTTAAGTGGTAACCTCTGCCTTTAACAACGCATTACCTCATAGGTCACGTCCACCTAGGACGCATCCTATGTGGCATTGCACTGCGCCCGCCACCCTGAGACAAAGATGGAAAGCCTCATGTGCCTGTAATTTCACCGGAACCATACCCTTCACACCAGAACACAGCAATGCGAGCACTACTGCTTTGCGGCAGAAATAGGTATGGTGGTAGTACTTCCCCGGACGAACTCTTTCACAATAAAGCTCCACTACTACTACTACACAATATGCTTGTGAGTGACCCCTATCAAAACAATAAAGAACTACTTAACGAAAGCAGTAGTTATCAAATATACTACTAAATGAAGCTATACTCTTCCAAGAGATGGCGCTGTTACCAAGAAAAACAACATATCCGAAGCGCTCAGTAAGTCGTAGGAATATTGTCAAAGTATACGTGTAATTACAAGCTTGGTATTAACTTGCAATGTATGGCCGGGTGGAAAATGTTTGTCCGGGTGGAATCTTGCAACTGAATTTTAAAGCAGTTATCCTCAACCGATTGAGCTGAAATTTGGCATACCTGTCAAGTTCCGATGACAATACCTACAATATAATGGTGACAGCGAGCTGATATGATGATGTAGACGGAAGATAGATAGATAGAAAACACTTTATTGCACAACACAGAAAATAAGCTAATTAAAAATTAATATTAAACTAAACACGGAAGTACAATGACGAAGGAAGGAAACGACGGAACTCCTCGATGGATAATAGTAGACTGGCCTTGTTTAGGCTCATTGTGATCAGCACACGGTTACGATTACTAATTTTATAAAAGCTTAGATTGAAAAATATATTTTTCAGAAATGCGCCCGGGTGCGAACCCAGCAGCTCCGGGGCCCCCTTTTAACCCTCCGCCTCCCCCTATAACATTTTTTGCATTTAATAAAATACTTGAAAAAAAATATGTGTTTTTACCACTTATGAGGGTGCAGCAAAAATGTCATAAATTATAACGGCGAGCGGAGGGAGCCTTGAATAAAAACTGTGGCTCGAAAAGAGAACCTCGTGCCTTGGCCATAACGCAGGCGCAGGGTCTTTGGAGGCGACCCCTCAGGCCCCGCGCCCGTGTGCGCCACACATCTTGCACTATAGGTAAAGCCGCCCTTGCAAAAATCTTATTGTAATTGCAGTTGTGTCCGTCTTCCCCGAAGCTGACTCAAGCCGAGCGTGAGCTGTCTCCGCGGACGGTAGCAGAGCCAAGACACGTCGCCTGGAACAAGTGGGAAGCTTGCGAGCGGAGGAGAAGCTATGGAGATTTCGATGGTATGTTCTACTACTATGAAGCTCGCTCAAGCCGAGCGCGAGCTGTCTCCGCGGACGGTAGCAGAGCTGAGACACGCCGCCTGGAACAAGTGGGAAGCTTGCGAGCGGAGGAGAAGCTATGGAGATTTCGATGGTATGTTCTACTACTATGAAGCTCACTCAAGCCGAGCGCGAGCTGTCTCCGCGGACGGTAGCAGAGCCGAGACACGCCGCCTGGAACAAGTGGGAAGCTTGCGAGCGGAGGAGAAGCTATGGAGATTTCGATGGTATGTTCTACTACAATGAAGCTCGCTCAAGCCGAGCGCGAGCTGTCTCCCCGGACGGTAGCAGAGCCGACACACGCCGCCTGGAACAAGTGGGAAGCTTGCGAGCGGAGGAGAAGCTACGGAGACTTCGATGGTATGTTCTACTACTATGAAACTCGCTCAAGCCGAGCGCGAGCTGTCTCCGCGGACGGTAGCAGAGCCGAGACACGCCGCCTGGAACAAGTGGGAAGCTTGCGAGCGGAGGAAAAGCTATGGAGATTTCGATGGTATGTTCTACTACTATGAAGCTCACTCAAGCCGAGCCGTCCATATTCGACGCAGACGCCTTAAAGAGTAGTTGTGTTCGCAGAGCGCTCGTCGGTACAGAAGTGTAACCGCGAGAGACTTCACGCGGACCTGCGACACTCGCACATGCCGTCTATATTCGACGCAGACGCCATACACCTCAGGAACATGCAGACAGAAAAGGTACACACATTATTTAATGTATAGAAATAATTTTAAAAAGAAATAGTCATCATTTATTTTGAATAGCAAATACACACAGCTATTATTATACACTATATTAGTACATGTAATGTAATGTATATTAGTAATGGCGATGTGATCACAGAGCTAGAACTCATCTCTGAGGCCTGGAAGAGTTACTGTCAGTCGCTGTTCTGGGACCCACAGTCGCGGAACTTTCCTACTACGAAACCCGAGAGTGACCAACTTGAGCCTGGCATACTTAAATCTGAAATTATCGCAGCTATCAAACACCTTAAGAATGGGAAAGCCACAGGTAGAGATGCGATACCTATCGAAACCATAAGAGCCCTAGGAGATCAAGGTATCCAGATCTTCCACATCATCTGTAACGAGATATGGCAGACTGGAGTATGGCCAATGGAGTGGACTCATACAGTCTTCACTCTTTTACATAAGAAGGGTTCAACAAAGAAATGTAGCAACTACCGCCTTATTGCACTTATCTCTCAAGCAAGCAAAATCATGTTACATATTCTTAACGAGCGACTGAAGGCCTATCTATCCCGGGAGATTGCACCAGAGCAGGCTGGATTTGTGAAGGGAAAGGGCACTCGAGAACAAATTTTAATTGTCCGCCAGATCATCGAGAAGGCTCGAGAATTTAACAAGCCGACTTATATATGTTTTGTGGACTTCTAAAAAGCGTTTGACTCGGTGAAATGGCCTATGATGTGGAATACATTGCTGGAAATGGGCACTCCGACACCTCTTGTACACCTTCTGAGGCGTCTTTATGAAGAAGGAACTGCTTCAGTACGGACAGACGACATCTTGTCAAGCAGTTTCCACCCCAGTGCAGGCGTCCGCCAAGGATGTATAATATCACCTCTCTTGTTCAACGCATATACTAAACTTTTGATGCGAATCACTCTGGAAAATTGGACAGACGGTGTTACGGTTGGTGGCTATAGAATTGCAAATCTTCGCTACGCAGATGATACAACTTTATTTGCGACTAGTGCTAGCCATATGGAGGAGCTACTTCTCAAAATGGAGCGTGTGAGCCTTGAATTCAGGTTAAAGATCAATCGCAGCAAGACTAAAATGATGATTGTGGACCGCGCTAATAACAACTCGCCGGAGGTGACTCAGATTGCAAACTGCACAGTGGTCCATTCCTACATATACCTTGGAACTTTAATCTCTAACAATGGTGGTTGCGTAGATGAAATTAAACGACGTATGGCGATAACTAGGACCGCAATGGACAAGCTGAAGAAAATTTGGAAAAATCTTAGCATCACTAAATCCACTAAGATCCGGCTCGTGCGAACACTTGTTTTCCCTATATTTTTGTATGCAGCAGAGACGTGGACGCTGCGAGAAGTCGAGAAGAAAAAGATAGATGCTCTGGAAATGTGGTGCTGGAGGAGACTGCTTGGGGTATCGTGGACAGAGTTTCGTACTAATGTGTCAATACTTCAAGAACTTGGCATTAAGCAGCGTCTATCCGATCTAGTTCAAACTCGCATCCTTAAGTTTTTCGGACACGTCTCGAGACGGAACACTGACTCCATTGAGCGTCTTGTCGTACAAGGACGAGTAGAGGGCACCAGACCGCGCGGAAGGTCGCCCATGCGTTGGACCGACCAGATCAAGTCTGCAGTGGGTGGCAACCTGTATGAATGCACAAGGATGTCCACGAATAGGCATACATGGCGAGATATCGTGAGGCGAGCAACATCAGCCCCTAATAATAGTACAACATGACGACCACGACCGCTCTGTCAAGAGTGCAACGACTGAGAAGAGATTATTATACACAATACAATACTTACACTGTCAACAAATATTTGAAGCAGTGCGTATAGTACTGTCAAAAAAAAAAAAACTTGCTCTGCATGATGCTACACTACAGTGTATTATTTTATCTGTGCTACAGTGAACTGTATGTATGTATGTTTGTCTGGGTGGAATCCGGGTGGTATGTTGCAACTGAATTCCAAAGCAGTTATCCTCAATCGATTGAGCTGAAATTTGGCATACCTGTCAAGTTCCCTTGACAATACAATATGATGGTTACAGCGAGCTGATCTGATGATGGAGACAACGGAACTCCTCGATGGATAATAGTAGACTAGCAGTGTTTAGGCTCATTTTGATCAGCACACGGTTACGATCACTAATTTTATTAAAAGCTTGTATTGAAAAATATATTTGTCACAAAAACTTATACCCTGTATATTTGTATGGATTATTTTGGTGTAGGACGCGGCCGAGCGTCGCCAGTTCTATCAGCAAGAACTCAAAAACCAAATAATGGAGCAACAGAGAATAAGAGAGGAGAGGAAGACAAGAGAAAAGTGAGTTAAAGCTAGCTTGATTATGTAGGGCAGAACAAAAACGTAGGAGCCTGTCGATGGACCGAAGACATTCCAAGTTTTTAGGGTTCCGTACCAAAAGGGTAAAACGGGACCCTATTACTAAGGCTGGGCTGTCCGTCTGTCACGACAGTTGAAATTTTCACAGATGTATTTCTGTTGCCGCTATAACAACAAATACTAAAAAACAGAATTATATAAATATTTAAGGGGCCTATTATTAACAATTATTTATTATTATTTAACAAACATGATTTCTTCAAATGTAGGTTAAGCTATGTTCTGCGGGGTCACAGTTTTTGGATGGGTGACCACATTATGCGTGCATTTCGTTTTTTATACAGTGGTGGCCATATAATTAAGAACGCTGATATAAAGGGAAGATTTTGTCCAAGTAAGATGCAAAACTAATTGTATGCATTTGTTTTTATTTCTCTCGGTATCGTAAAACATTTCCATATTACCACTGTATTCATTGATACACATCATCGAGCAACGCAGGCCTCCGTACCGGAGGGGAGACGCCTTAGAGCTGTCAACCGATACATATTTATTCAGAAATTTTTGGGGGGGGCTTCACGCACTCACTTACAGTTTAATGCACACTTTTGTAACCAGTCGTTCTATCGCTATAAACGCACACATCTATAAACAGCAACACATCAAAAATCTTTATACACACATAGATGCTTTCTGTGTACAAACATCATGTTATGTCACAAAATTGACAGTAACACCCGTTCTAGGGACTTCCAGCACTCAAGTCGATAAATTAATAGTATCGATAACTTTTTGGTAGGAACTTACTTTGCCTACTGTATATATTCTGTGCTACCATCAAGGGTCATTGAAGGGATTTAAGGGCGGCTAGGTATGGGGGGGAAGGGTTGAACGCTCTCTGTGAAGGAGGAGTTCCGGAGTTGTTATCGAGGATAACATACAGATCATTTTGTGGATCACTATGAAATTTTAGATTAGTAAATGGTAGTAGTAGGCTGGAGAGAGAGGGGGTAAACGCGGAAACTTAGAGTATAGAGAAAAAATCAAGAAAATTTTGAGTACCCCAGGTACAACCACTAGCTCATGAGATGATTAGTTCTTGGGAAAATTTAATTAGAATTTTGTTCAAAGCCTACAATAATTTCATAAAACTATGGGTCGGCAAGTCAAAAGAGACGAAAGGAAAGGAAAGGAAAAAACGCTTTACTTAGCTGCCGTCATCCTTCTAACCTACATAATCCATGTCGGTTCTGGCCACGAAATATACGATGTATTATATCTGTCAGTCACTGCTGTTGTCAAAAACCAAAAATCATGATCCTAAGTGCCAAAAAACTACATTAGTCATTAAAATGTAAAACAGTTTTTTTTTTAAATTTCAGGCATAATTATCCCACGTCACATGGGATCCTAGTGTGGGATCACAACTATGTAGGTATGTGTTGGGTGTGTTAAGTTATGTTAATGTTAAACAATGGTAGGTAAAGTAATACTTAGCGCTTTATCTAGTGAACAGAATATCGCGTTGAAAAAATTATACCTAGCAATTTTTTTTTAAATTCTTTGATCAATCAAAGAATAGGATTTGAATAGGAAAATCCCACGACACAGTACGGACACTCATGACACGACTTTTCTTGAAAATGAGTAAATGAGTTCAAACTGGGAAATGCTTTTGTTAATTTATCGTGATCACGTATCCCACAACCTAGGTAGGCATGCAACTTTTTACGAAAAACTATCACACCTCTAGATTTGTAATATCACATATTAATTTAAATTCATGTCAAGATGTCGTTCCCCTCTGGCTATGCACAATTTCATTTGGGCATACGCGTTAGTAAAACTGTTTTCGCCCGATCATTAGGGCGAGCGAAGCGAGTCCTCTACTATCCCATGCAATTTTGTGGTACACTTAACGAAAAAACTATCCGTTGTAATTTAGCATAGTAATTTAAATTCATGTCTTTGTTTAAATATAAATAATCACGGAAAAAAGCTTGCTAGCCCTCACCAAGCATGTTTTGCTTTTGCTAGTAATAAAATCGTATCATGATGGGCCGATTGCTCTGTCAGACTGAACCGATCGTGTGACGCATAGAGTAAAACAGTGTGACAGTGCTACAAATACTGAAATGCCGAATCGTTACATTTTCAGATGTAAATCAAGGTCTGGAACATCGAATTTACGAAAAGATGGTGTTTTCTTTCACATTGTACCTAAGTGAATTTCATTATATATATATATATATATATATATATTTATTTTTATTTTAGTTTTTGATGCTGGACACAGTTCACACAAGATTATCCAGCCCCAAGCCAAGCACAGCTTGTGATATGGACTAGATAACTGATATCCCTAGTACAGTACATTACATAGATATTTATTTTGCATTAACATAGAAAATACCCAGAACACCCTGAACAAATATCTGAAGATCGTACAAATATTTGTTCAGAGGCGGGAATCAAACCCGCAACCTCCTGCATCACAGGCGAACCTTCGTCCACCGCGCCACAGAGGTCGTCAACTTATGGCATAAAATGAATAATTTCAAATTAAAATCATAACAGTTACCTACCTTGTTACATACCAATACCTTCATGGTGATTGGATTAACGGTTAGAAAGTTAGGTTAGGTTAGGCTATTGGCTCCCGAATAATATAAATCAAATTTCAATAGCTTGTAAAACATATTAAACGAGCATTTATTTTATCGATAAAAAATCTACTTTATTATTGAGGCACATCACTAAATTAGTAGTATAAAAGAAAACACGGGCAACTCACATACAGGAATTTATGAGAAATAAAAAAAACTGTTAAATGAGCACAAATCTATTTCAGTGTGCATTGAGGCTGTTATTGTTAGCAGTTGCTTATTTAATAAATAAAAATATTAGGTTTACCAACAGTCTACACATGTATGTCGGAGAGAGAAGTCATATGATGAATCTGGAGAATAGATCTACTGAGATTGAAGGCTTATAAACACCACGTGTACGGCTGCGAACAATCGTATTCTGTCGTGTCACGCCACCCAAACGAATGCGCCCGAGTCTTGTTTACGCAAAGACGCAAAGCGATCGACGCTCAGATATAAAAGGAGCGTACGAAGGTGCCAGAGCTCATTATTACATCGGCGTTGCCAGAGTGCACACGATTTAATCAACAAAATACAAAATCAAGTTCAAAGTCAGTTTGAATAAAATCTTAGTGAAACCTCTTTTAAATTTTCCTCATTTGCACGAGACCCACTGGAAAGCCCCTAAGTTGGCTTTTGCCGCTCGGAGGGATCTTGAGGATCCGACATGTCATATATGAAGAGGTACAAACTATATACCTATCTTTAGCTACAGAAGAAACCAATGGGGGCTTTAAATTTTCGTTTTTTTTTTAATTCAATTTGGCTCAATTGATGGCCCTGACTCAACTGTGGTTGTCAAAATCAACAAATGCATCGTACCTATGTTATTTTGTGTGATAGTAACAAAATACCACGAAAATATATCACTTCGTTGTTGACTTTTACATTTCACTTTATTTTTACAGTTAAGTACACAGCAGCGACATCTATTTTCAAGGGTTTATAGATGATTTGGTATGGCCGTGAAAACCCCTCATTATAGGCAAACACAACGTGCAAAGATTGTACAGTAACCTCACAACGGGCGATCAACGATTTTTTTAAAGCATCTTTATTTACATTTAACTGAAAAGAGTAAAGTTATTTAAGTATGATCAATATTGCCGATTTTGATAAAATTAACCACGTAGTTTTATTCTTATTATAAACTAGAAGCAACCCGCGATTTCACTCGCATAAGTTTTGATCCTATGGGAACATCTAAATAAAATTTAAAACTATTCCAGTGGTCCAGCTATCGCCGTTCTAAATTTCATCCAATCCTTAGAAAATTTAGCATTTATAATATTACAAACATACACACATACTCACGCCTGTTTCCCAGAGAAGTAGGCAGAGACCATGAATTTCCACTTGCTACGATCCTGGCATACCTGTTTCGCTTCATTCACTCACATCACATTCTTCATATATGCTCATTGGTTAAGGGCGCTCTTAGCCTGGCCATTCTCCAGATCGACCCTGATCTATTCTGAATACTTTCACCGAGGTCTCCCCCTTCCAACTGTCCCATTCATGCTCATCTTATGAACTAGTTTCGTTAATCTACTATCATTCATCCTTTATATATACCCAAACCATCCAAGCATACCTTTCTCAATCCTTGTCACTATACAAGTGCTCTTTCATTTTACAATGCTCTCTTAACACACAGTTTCTTATTCTCTCTCAAAGTCCACCATACATACTTCTCAAACCTCATCTTCACTGCATTTATTCTACTTTCATGTTTATTCTGCCTTAGCAACTTTCGCTACCACCATATACATTAGTGTTGGCACTAACACCCCTCTATGCACATCCAGTCGTCGTGCCTTTTTGAATACGTTCCGGCTGATAATAAGGCGTTAAGTTCACTTGATTTCCAGAATTTACACTCATTTAAATATCATCTTCTTGCTTGCCATCTCTTGTAATCAAAGTTCTCAAATGTACAAACTTTTTGATGTTACACTTGTTGTTAATAGCAGTGTGATTTAATTTTATTTCTTTAAATATAGTTTCACATGACACTTACGTTGACATATCATATAATACACCTCTGCGAGGTACATTTAATCCTTTTACCTTACTGGTTCTTTCACCATTGATCACAGGCCACTTTCAGGGACACTATATCTCAAGTTGGTCACTGAACCAAGAAAGAGCCTGTGACACGAAGTAGTAGTAGTTAGTGGTTACATAGCCGTCAAATACGATACTCGTTAATGCCACATGTCACATGATGTCGAACGTGTTTAATAAATGGTATTTAGTAATCAAGGATATTAAGTAATCATCCACCTCTTGGCTTACTGACATTACACGTTATATACATGTTTACGTCAGCAGAATACATCCTGACATGCACATTGATGTATTATACACATTTATATCTATTCTTTTGGTCACTTTTATGTCGCCCCTCTATCACACGCTTAAGTGGAGCTCGGTTTAAGAGTGGGCAGGGTAGTCGTAAGGGAATTGGCTTTCAGTACGAATAAATCAAGTAACTTGGTAGTGATTTTAGAGTAATGAATGACTAGTGTACTGAAGTGCAGTCGTAGTGAAGAGTGAATCAGTGTTATTGAATAAAATATTCACGGTTTTTTTTTGTTAAACCGTTCAGTTTTATTATTTTACCCCGAACACTAACTCAAAAATTACAAAATCTAAGATGGCCACTTTTGTTTTTATACGGCTTAATTTGACTTGGTCAATTTTTATGCAATAAATTATAATAATTTAATTGAAATTCAGGTACATGTGAAAGGAAACACCATCTTCTTGTAAATTTGATGATCCAATCATTATTTTACAGCATAAAACTGAACAACTCGGCATTTTTCTTGGAGCACTATCTCCCACGCGAGTCAATTCAGTCTGACAGAGCAATCGGCGACAGCTAGTTTTTTATAAGCTGTATGCCCTCGAGGGCATTCAATTTAGAGGGGAACTACAGCGGGGAATGCCTTTGATGGCGTCTCCATTCCGTGTTGCTCGATGATACACATGATTGGCTAAAAATCAATAGGCAAACTTTTTACACTACTTTTAAACAAAGTATTCCTTATTACTGGCTGGTCACGTAATTAAGAACGCTAAGTAGTTTATACCTTTATTCAAATTTAAATAGAGAACACTCAGTCGATTTGTTACTGTTTGTATAATTTTGGCGCCATTACGTGCTGTAAAAGATTAAAGGTGATTGCTTCTTTAGAAAAAACAAAGGGAAAAAATAAAAGTTGTGGTAAATCTACAAGGGAAGTAATAATAAAACTTCGCCGGAAGAATTGGTCTTATAAAAAGATAGCCGACCATCTGCAATGTTCAAAAACGATGGTTTTCCACGCTGTAAAGCATTTTGCTACGTATCAAACTACTTCGAATGTTCCACGTGTACCTAAACAGAGAAAAACAACTCCTCGAGATGACCGAAACATCGTTCGTATGGCAAAACAAAATCCTTTTAAAGGGTCCAATGAGCTTAGAAAATAATATTTTGGTGAAAACAACCCTTCAGCAATCTCAGCACGCACTATTCGAAGACGTTTGGTAGAAGAAAAATTGCACGGTAGGATAGCAAGAAAGGTACCCATGTTAAAACTTTGCCACAGGCAAGCCCGGCTTGCATTTGCGAGAAAGTATGAAAACTGGACTGTGCAACAGTGGAAAAATGTACTTTTTTCTGACGAGACGAAAATAAACAGAGTATTTTCTGATGGAAAACGATATGTACGACGTCCCCCGAATACAGCATTCGACCCAAAGTACACGAAAGTTACATTAAAGCACGGTGGTGGAAATGTGAAAATTTGGGGTTGCTTTTCTGGACATGGTGTAGGACCTGTAAAGCTGATAGAAGGTAACATGGATCAGTTCCAATTCAAAAATATACTGGAAGAAACAATGTTACCATACGCTGAAGACGTTCTACCGGTCATTTGGACATTCCAGCATGACAATGATCCAAAGCACACTGCACGCACCGTAAAGGAATTTCTTACAGCGCAATTAGTTTCTGTCTTAGACTGGCCTGCTAACAGTCCAGATCTAAACCCAATAGAGAATCTGTGGTTTGAAGTAAAGAAAAAGGTTTCAAATACAAAGTGTGGAAATTTAAGAGAGCTGTATGACGTTTTTTTAGAAGAATGGAACTCTATTTCTCTTGCGAAATGTCAAAAATTAATGGAGTCAATGCCTCGCCGGTGTAAAGCTGTAATTAAAAGCCGTGGATATGCTATTAACTATTAATTTAAATTAAATATTTATTAAATTTCTTTTTATGTTTCCTGTGCTACATAATATTGTGATTTTTTAAATCTAAGTGTCATACAAAACAATTCCCGAGCATTTAAATAAATCGTTCTTAATTATTTGTCCAGTTTCAGTACTATTTGAATGTGTTACTTTGATAAAATCAATAAAATGTGCAAAAAATAGTTAGCGATTTCATACTTTATTCTTAAGTCAGGTTGCTCTATTAATGTGACTATTATATAACATAACTAGTTGCTTCTCAGAAGGTACACATCTCTGTGTATGATACGATTTAAATAAAAAACTTCTAGAACTTCAAATCGTTCTTAATTATATGACCACAACTGTAAACCTATTTATTTTTTTGCCGTTTTTTTAGTTAATGGTACGGAACCCTTCGTGTGCGAATCCGACTCACACTTGGCCGGTTTTTTGTAACTTCGTGAATGACGGTACAAGCAGATGGCCCACCTGATATTAAGCGGTAACCTCTGCCTATTAACAGTGCATTACCTCATAAGTCACATCCACCTAGGACGCACCCTATATAGCATTGCACTGCGCCCGCCACCCTGAGACATAAAGATGAAAAGTCTCATGTGCCTGTAATTTCACCGGCACCCTTCAAACCGGAACACAGCAATGCTTTGCGGCAGAAATAAATAAAATAAATAAATAAATATTGCTGGACAGTTCACACAACATTATATAGCCCCAAGCTAAGCAGAGCTTGTGTTATGGGTACTATAGAACTAATATACTTAATACAATATGTTACATAGATAGATATTTTTTATTATATATAGAAAATACCCATCAGAACACCCTAAAATATATATATATATATATTTTTTAGATGATATTTTACAGATCGTGCAAATATTTGTTCTGAGGCGGGAATAGAACCCGCAACCTCCTGCGTCGCAGGCGAACCTTCGCCCGCCGCGCCAATGAGGTCGTCAGATATGACAAAAAAATTTTGCAAAGACACTTCGCTCAAAAAATAATATTGTATTTTCCAGATTACTGGAGCAAGCGGAGATGCGCCGCTTAGAAGAGCAGTTGCGAATGTTGAGAGTCGCGCAGGAGAAGGAGATAGTGAGGCACCACGACATAACCGCCGCGGTGAGTGGCCGCTATTATAACGAGAACAGTTCTAGGTTTGGTTTGGTAACGTACAAAATTAGCGTGATTTTGTTCCTAACGGGGATTGAACCCTTGACCAGTGGTATTTTTAGGGTTCCGTACCCAAAGAGTAAAATCAATCAATCAATATATTTATTTCAGGCTTATTGGGAACTGTACAAAACCTAAACAATAAGCCCATAGACACATAAATACCTTAAAACTAACATACATATAAAAACACTTTGTTCTACTCTGATTGCACACGTGTAGACGGCGTAAAACGGGACCCTATTACTAAGACTCCGCTGTCCGTCCGTCCGTCTGTCGCCAGGCTGGATCACACGAACCGTGAAAGTTAAACAGTTGAAATTTTCACAGATGATGTATTTCTGTTGCCGCTATAACAACAAATACTAAAAAATAATAAAATAAATATTTAAGGGGGCTCCCATACAGCAAACGTGATTTTTTTGCCGTTTTTTTAGGTAATGGTACGGAACCCTTCGTGCGCGAGTCAGACTCTCAATTGGCCGGTTTTTTTTGTTATTAATATTTTGTTAATCTTTTAAGGTTAGTTATATTTAACCGACCTACTTCACAAAGCATATAGTAAGTAGCACTGTGTGTTCAATAAATGTCGATTAACCAATCCCACGCTGTATAGATTTTAACTTTACATACATACATACATACACACGCCTTTTTCCCCGAAAGGGTAGGCAGAGCCTCAAATAAGCCTCTTGTCACTGTGAGTTGCATCATCGTGGGAAATAGACGTTACAAGTTGTGAGCTCATCACCATCATTGCTTCCCACGACCGACTCTGCTAACGCTTTCTTCCAGTAATAACAAATTCCTAGCAGCCAGGATTTCGACAAATCTTATACCAAATAATCATACAAACAAGTCCGGGTAATCCCTTAGTCGGCTTTTACGACATCCACGGGAGGAGATGGATGGGTCTATTCTTGGGCCGGACACACCACGGCTAACTTTTATTAGTATTAATATTATTTTACTGTTAATTTTCAGGTAAAAGAAAATGGCAGAGAGTACGATTCAAAACGCAGAGAGCTCCAACGAGACATAGATAATGAAACGCAAAAACTACGAATCTCCTCCCATCCCACACGAAATATACCCAAACGACACACAAACACTTCCAAAAGCGACTCACAAAATCTACCCTTTCACTACCCGAATGAAAAATCCTTCCAACCTATAGAAAAGAAACCATATTCCTTCAACATACCAGATAACTCTATATTTTCCGCAAACTACGACGTGGATTCATACCTACGCAAAAACTTAAATTTCAAAAACAAAAATGGCGTCGAAATCTTTAATAACAATGATAGAAATGAAATTCACACCAAAGACCAAAGCAATAATGAGAGAATTACTGATAGAGTTGAGACTAATGAATCTAGAAACGCAGATAGAAACGAAACTGAGGCAAGAAAATTTGTGATAGAAAAGGCACTTATACACGAGCCTAAAGAAAAACCGTCCACAGCTCTCTGTGATGTAGACAGCCTGTCTGTACCGGTGCTAAGACACTCCCCAAAAAGGCAAGCAGAGCCAGATGGCACCACTAGTCAGCTCAGCGACGCTATGAAGAAGGTAGATGATAAGTGGAAGGTACCAGCTGTACAGAAAAATATATTAAAATCTCTACCAAATGAACACGGGAAAAATATTAGTATTCTAACGCAGTTGGGGTCTATTAGAAGGCAATTGCAGTTAGAGCAACTTAAGTTAGACAAAATGCTGAATAAGAATGACTCATGAAGTTCACTGGTTCATTCTTGGTCACTGTGGTCTTTTCCAAACAATAGACATAACTTACGGGTATGCTATTGCCAAAAATTATCTTATATCTGTTTAAAACTAAGGTATTATGGAGTCTGCTGTGACGTCACGATTTTGTAAACAAAGAAAACCAGTTTTTCCTTTTTTTTTTACTTTGTGAACGGTGGCCCACCTTATCTTAAACGGTAACCTCTGCCGTTAACAATGCATTACCTCATATGTCACGTTCACCTAGGACGCGGCCTATGCGGCATTACAAATCGCCCGCCACCCTGGGACATAAAAATTAATGCATGTGTCTGTAATGTCACCGGCACCCACAACCCTTCACAACGGAACACAATGCAAGCACGGCAAGTTTGCGGCAGAAATGGGTATGATAGTACTTCCCCGGACGAACTCTTTCGCAAAAAAGCTCTACTACTACTATTATACTAGTATTTTAAATCAATGTCCCAGTTTTTTTTGTGATAATTATCTTCTTAAAAGTTACGATAATGTTTTGAATGTTAATTAATGTATTACTATTTTAATTGAATTGTATAAATGTTTTAATAACTGACTTTACCACGGTACAGTTGTTTTTAATTACTTTATTTAATTACTGTTTTTATTCCATAATTTAATAAATAATACGGTTAATGCATGTTATTATAACATAAATTTATTTGGATTGCCTTTGAGTAAGTTGATACAAAGTATTTTAAATTCGGTTTTGATAGTCCCTTTCTTGCTAGGTCTTTACTTTCAATGTAAATATTTGTATGAAAATCTCAGACAAATAGAGAAAGTTCGACAGAACACGGCGTATGAATATGTGAAGCCGAAAACTACGCTCGTAATACCAATAGTAGTACGTACGACTCACGCAGACATGCATACAAACTAAGGGATGGGTAAAAAATATCGAAATATCAATATTTTTTCATAAAATTATCGATATATATCGTCGATATGTTTAATCATGATATATCGTTTTTTAAGGAAGACTTTCACCGGATTCACTTCAAAAACTCTGGTTTTTCAAGGTCCCATAATAAATAAAAAATACTATATTATACCTATGAATTATTATTTTCTGAATTTTGAATGTTATGGAAATATGTACTCATAATCACGCTTGGGAAAAATTTCGATATATCGATATATATTTTTTACTCCATAATTATCGATACTGTATTTTCTTCACTTGCCCATCCCTAAACTAAGCTCATCGCTTCTTGGTCTGTGTCGGTGTTAGTGTAGGTTGTGTTTGTGTGTTATCAGTGTAACACGCACACATGCATAGAAAATTGGCGTCATTTTGCTATAGTGCAATGTTTCCTTTTTCTAAAGCTTTTATTTAACTTGCAATGTATGTATTTTTGGGTAAAATCTTGCAACTGAATTTTAAAGCAGTTATCCTCAACCGATTTAGATTGAATTTGGCATACCTGTCAAGTTCCGATGACAATACAATATGATGGTGACAGTGAGCTGATCTGATGATGGAGACGGAAGGTGGACAACGGAACTCCTCGATGGATAATATTATACTGGCCGTGTTTAGATTCATTTCGATCAGCACACGGTTCTGATCACAAATTTTATAAATGCTTATCAATACATTTATTTACAGAAAGAATAATACAAGGTATGTACAAAATACATATGAAACAGTTGTGCTACCTGAAGACCGCTACAAGCGATCTAAAGGTAGCTCAACTGATCCAAATCACTACCAGACGGAAGCGTCCCTAAGATGCTGGCTGCATTGCCACGCTGAATGGCAATACTAATGCGTTGAGCCAGATAAGAGCCAGCTCTCGGGTCACGCGTCGCTTCGACCAGATGCCCTGAAAGAATTTTGAAAACGCGATGGGCCCCGGAACCCCACGGACCCAGAGTCTCGACCCCGAAAGGCTCAAATAAGTAAGCTCTGTCGAGACTTGCATATTTGCGTCTTTTGAGGTCCTCAGCGGAATCTGCCGCCGCACCGGCCCTAACTGATGTCCCGGACAGATGAGATGGCGCAAGGGTATCAACGCATGTAGCGTCCCACACCAAAGGCCTACCCTTCTCCCACGGAACAAGAGTCATGCCGTCAGGCCGCTTACCATCGTCACGAAACAGACCATTCGGTTCTAGAATGGCTGGAATGTTAACGCTGGTGAGGGCCCGGCGAATGATATCATTAAGGTTAGCGTGGCGGGAAATCCTACCGGCAGCCCTGGTGCACGATAATCCGTGGTGACCAAGCTGATCAACAGCAGTACCGCACTGGCAGTGATGAGGGGCACAGCACCCTACACCCAACCGTAAAGAAGTTGCAATACGGAAAGAAACTGGATCCATTAAAGTACCAGTATTTTGTGATGGAAGTGCTTGCAACCAAAACCCTGACTCCCATTTGGAAACGGCCAGGAGACGAGCACGATCTGTGGAGCTTGAGCACGTTTGTAACAGACAATTCCGCGTCAGCTCGCACAGAGGCCCGTCCCATTGCCGTTGAGACGAAAGAGATTTGGGGGGAGTAGTATTGGGGCAAGCACTATGCCAAGCATTTCGAGCCTCGTCTAAGTATGAAATTTTGAGTGTGTTGCCAGAAAGAGCCACAAGAGAAGGTTATAGAATTTTATTAACCAAAGAACAAGTGCTATAGACGGAAGACAAGAACGCTGGTAGGGCTACACTTGAAATTTTACGAATACCTAAGCCTCCTAATTTAACAGGTAAGGAGGCTTGCGACCAAGCCCTGTCATCTAAATCGATATTCAAAACCGACGATAACGTGTTCTTTATTATGTTGTCCAAGCCTTCCACCAGCTCACTGTGTTTCCACAGTTGACAACATCTTAAAGCATATGTAAATTTTGGCACAAAAAGGCAAAACTTTATAATTGTAAAAGCCATATGGGCGTTAATTTTGAGCAATCGGTCGGAAGTTCTCATAAAATTTTGAATTTTCTCGTCTACAAAAGCCGGAAAAGACTCGTCAAGAATAGGTGAACCAAGGAGGCGAAGCGAACATTCATCTACAACTGTAATGTTTGAGGCCAAACTTTGAAATTTTTCAATGGCTGAATTTCTATCTATACAAGTGTCGGAAACAAAAAGTTCGCACTTAGAAAAATTTAAATCTAAACCTATTTGCCGAAATTCATCATTGATGAGTTTTAGATCGCCAAGAACAGTGTCCACGTCGCCACCTAAGGTTCCGTCATCCAAATACCAAACGTTTAGTTTGGATTGGATACGTTGAATAATCGGATGGATGGCAAGGCTAAAAATGGCCGGACCTAGAGGGTCACCCTGCTGACAGCCAACAGCAGACCAAATAATATTGTTCTGATAGATTAATTTAGGTGAGCCGTAACACTGTCAGAGAAATGGGTAAATTTCAGGGATTTTGTCTTTAATTTCTTTTAGCAGAGTGCCCCTATCTACAGAATTAAAGGCGTTTTTTATATCCACCTTTAAAACTACCTCCCCCAAATTTTTGCCCAAAAATGTACGTAAAGAATGTACTGCGGCTTCACAGCCACCTCGCGAACCAAAGCCTAGCTGAATGGGTCGGAAATAGTCGCCTAGATAGGCGGCTTCTTTCCGACAGCAGACTTTAGCTGCCAGGCGGCGGTAGGTGGTGCCCACGGCTATGGGTCTTATCCCGCCGTCCTTTTTTTTAAAGCGCATAGGTTCGCACCGTACAGGAGCTCCGTGATCTCGCTGTTGACTCGACCAGACAACATCAGGTTGATCAGGGTCGTCAAATCTCCCAGAAGGACTTCACCTGCATGGCCAGAACCGCCAGACAGCAGGTCCTTGTATGCTTGTATTGAAAAATTTATTTAACACAACTTATTTCTCTATTTGTCTGAGATCAAAATGTCATAGAGTTGTTATGCGTTAGTACATAATAATTTAATAGAAAATGTATAGAAATTTGTGAAATACTATATCCAAAACTTGCAGTTAGATTTGTAGTGCCAAAGATCAAACCAAACTCCTTGTTAAAAAAAGTAGTAATCATAGCAGAATAATCGACTAACGACCCATGGTACAACTGCTAACTTCAATGGTTCAACCACTGGTATTTTTTTACCCATAGATCTACTGGTTGTAGGTACCACTGGAAGTAATATTACCCATCTTCGACCAAAATAAAAAAGTATGGACGGGCCTTAGGGAACGATAATTTAGACCCGTCCATACTTTTTTATTTTTGTCGAAGTTACCCATGGGCCAAGGATGATGTGAAAAAAAATACTGGTTGTAGGTACAAATGTAGTCAAAAATGTAGAATAAAAAGGTATCTACCTAATAAAAGCGACTATTATACGTATTATGTGAATCTCCTAAGCGAAGCGAGAGCAGGTCGCTAGCTTACGGCAGCCATTCACGATCAAGTTTAAATACTGTCCAATTGGCATGAAACTTGTGTAAACGACGTCTACTTTTATTTTATTTCTTTTCCTAGTGTTTTTTATGTGTTATTTTGGTGGCATTTTAAGCAATGTAGCTCGTCTAAGAGCACTAGTATAGTGAAATTAAATGGAAGTGTATTGAATGACTTTTCAAATTGGTGGAAATTGTTTACCAAAGTTTTTGTGAAACGTCCACCGTTTTACTAAAACTTGACTGTGACTTTGATGATTTGGATCGAAACTTGAAAATTATACATGAAATGGTAAAAGCACAAGCCGTGTGACGCCAATTATTAAAAAAAAACCTCATTGATACCAAAAAATATACCGATTGATACCTATTGGATAATTTTACTTGATCAAGCCTGAAGTCTCGCTCTCGTGCAGATTAGACATTGTACTTGATCTGATCGTGTATAGCAGTGCTGCCACCTTAGCGCTTTCGGAGTTAGATCTTGCGTTTTTTTTGGGACACTTACCGCTGTTTTAATATTAACTCTTAGCTGAAAATATAGCGTGTTTTTATGACAGACCAAACTTAGTAGTAATCAAATCACAATATTCGCAAAAAGTATTAAGTAAGCACCAATACCGCAATTCGTTTAGCTTCCGTTCCGTTCCATATGTTTACGGTAGGGTATTCCCCAAATAGTATAAGATGATAAATTAAATTTGTATTGAAATAACTAAACTTCTTACGACTATCAATGACAGTTTTAAAATAGGAAGACGAGTGACAACCTTTCTGGGCTGGTCCTACTCAACTGAGTCTGCTGACACACCTGTACTTCAGTCGCACTTGGAACATCGTCGAGAACGCTTGTGTTCTAGTGTACACCTAAAACGCACCAAAATTCATTCGTGTGTATTTAAAAAGTGCTTCATTCACACCGCGAAGAAAAAGAAATACGAGTATCATGGAGTTACTTTTCACTCGTAAGCATGGTTAAAAACGTTATTTAGCTGAAAAACATAGACTCTGTTGATTAAATACCGACCACATCGCCATATTTGAGAGAGCGAGATAGAAAATACTGAGACTACAGTCGGGGAGTTCCGAACCAGACATCCGTGCGACGCCGAGCCGGCCCGATTTAACCGGGGCCCATGTAAATGACTGATAGGCAAGGAATTTTTAGAGAATATAAATTCCTTGCGTTAATGTTAGAGCGTCACTCGTCTTCCTCTTTTGAAACTGTCATTGACTAGTATGCCTTTTTTTGTTCATGCAAGCTAGCGGATTCTAGCGCTATTTTAGGCGCTTTTAGCGCTGTTTGGCCTCAGAGAGGTGGCAGCGCTGGTGCATAGCGAGCATTAGCACAATGCCACAAACCTATTGGAAATAGCAGTTGACCACGGGTCGGTATCTAACTAAATAATCAGAAGGAACTAAAATAATTTAATATCAGTGATTAGTATTTAAGTAAAAAATGGTGCAATCATTCTAACTTAACTTATGTGCACGTTTTTTTGTATTTTAAAGACTGCATGTATAGTGTAAGTAAAAGAGCTTCGGTATAAGGAAAGTGAGATTACAATAAGGGTTTATTTTTAGTGTTTTTTTTTGCGAAATATCTATAAATGTTGTGCTTCGATCGCGAATTGGTATTTTATTTTAACTTACTAAATATATTTATTACTAGTATCCTCCCGCGGTTTAGCTTACGGTTTACTAGAATAAGGAATATAGGAAAAGTCTAGCTCCAGGTCATATCTGATTACCTGTCTTTGACGAACTCTGTGGCGCGGCGGGCGAATGTTCGTCTGCGACACAAGAGGTTGCGGGTTCAATTCCGGCCTCGGAATAAAAATAAACCTATCCATTTATGTAATGTATTGTATTAAGTATATCAGTTATCTAGTACCCAAAACACAAGCTCTGCTTAGCTTGGGGTTAGATAATGTTATGTGTGAACTGTGTCCATCATTTTTTTTAAATTTATTTATCCACCCTGTGCTGGTCATCATCAGACGTTGGAATCTGCGGCAAGAAGACGTGTCATGTTTTAATTGAACGAGCGAAGCGAGTTCTCTGTGTCAATTTGAAAGAATCGGCATTTGTTTGTATGTAGGTATGTATGTTTCACCGAGCATAACTTCCGAACCGTTGTTCCTATCTTCATGAAATTTGATTTGGGGGTACAATTGGTACAATTTGTTGGTAAGTTTATGAGCTATATCGGTCGGGGAGGTTGTTGAGATATTGGGGTCCAAGAAGGGTAAAAAAAAAGGTGAGAATATCAGATCAAATGGGGTGTCGTATGAAAGCCCCTCGCTTCGACATTTCAAACCTATTTTTTACAATTTTTAACTTGTAGTTTTTGGGATATTAGGGTAAATCGAAAATGTAAAAAACCAAAACCTCTAGGGTACTTCCACTAATCCTACAACGCTGAAATTTGGTATGTTTGTAGCTATTATGACACAAATACTGGGAAAAGTCTAAAATTTAAGAATTTTGAAACTTGTATACTCTATAAAAAACAATAACCAGTATAAAATCCGTTGTTAACCTCTCGTTTCTAGGAATTTGAACGACGTTGTAGGTCTCACTTTTCGAACCGACAAGTACGTTAATTTTTTGTGGATATACTCAGGCGAGCGGCACGAGCCGTGAAAAATTCTGTTTTTTAGCTCGAGGAGTGAGCAGTAAAAAGAAATGAAGTAGTAGAGCATAGAACGGCGAGTGGAGCGTAAAATTCCGTTTTTTTAGCTCGAGGACAGTGCTGTGATAAAAATAGCTACTACCAGAACATATAACAGCGAGCTGGGTCTCAGTCTCAACCAACTCATCTTTTTGAGTTGGTAATATTGTATTTATGGTGGTGGGGCATCGAGCAACACGGAACGGAGGCCTGCGTTGCTCGATGTGGTGGGGGAACCTCTTGTGCACAGCTAATGACAGCTATTATCCGTGTGCGTCAAGCTAGCGACCCCCAAATCGAATTCAGGGTTTTCTTCCCGGCCAATAAATAGTGCATAAATAGTGCCAAATAGTGCCTTTAGTTAAATAATTAGTGCCTCAATACTTTAGAAGTTATAAGCTAAAGAATGGGGGGTCGCCAGCTTGACGTCACGATAGCGACCCCCACCTGTAACTCAGCAACCACAGCACGTACGACTTAGCTTTATATCTCAAAAAATAGTGCCTAATTAGTGCCTAAGACCTGCAAAACCTCAGCAACGAGGCTGCAACAGAATAGAAGATATTTGATATTCTTTCTGAGACTATTGGCTTCATGGCGTCGGTCTTCGCTGCCCTCACTGCCGCGCCATTAAGGCAACTGACAACATTAATTTCTTGAAATTCGTCGTTTTTCTATAGCTCAAAAAATAGTGCCTAATTAGTGCCTAAGACCTGCAAAACCTCAGCAACGAGGCTGCAACAGAATAGAAGATATTTGATATTCTTTCTGAGACTATTGGCTTTATAGCGTCGGTTTTCACTGGCCTCACTGCCGCGCCAATACGGTAACTGACATGACAACATTCTTTCTTCTACATTCCGCGACGCATTTCATTGGTCGGCAGTTAATTGAACAGAAAATAAAGGCTCGTTTACACTTATACAACAATCATCATCATCATCATTATCAGCCTGCAGAAGTTCACTGCTAGACATGTATGTAAACTGTTGGGTGTTATGTTATGTTATGATAAAGGCCTCCCCCATAATATGATGCCACGAAGAACAGTCTTGGCCCGCCTGCATCTACCAGAAATCTGAATGTGAATTGAGGTAAACACAAACTCAAATAGTACCAATCTATGATTTATTTTTATTTCTGTCTCTCTGCCTGTATGTATCCTTGAAAAATCATCACGCTGAAACTACTTGACGGATTTTAATGATTCTTGGTATAGTTATAGCATATACTATGGAATTAACGCCTAAAATATTTAAGAAAAACGAAAGGGTTCCTGTAGGATAGATAGTGTTGTCTGTGGGGGAAACTGGTAAATTTTAGGGTTCCGTATCCAAAGGGTAAAACGGGACCCTATTACTAAGACTCCGCTGTCCGTCCGTCTGGCTGCCTGGTCTGTCAGGCTGCTCACCAAGCTGTATCTCACGAACCGTGATAGTTAGACTGTTGACATTTTCACAGATGATGTAGGTATTTCTGTTGTCGCTATAAAAACATATACGAAAAAACAGAATAAAATAAATATTGAAAGGATAAAATAAAAATATAAAAACACGTGACTTTTTTGTTAGTTTTTGCTCGATATTGATAATGCGAGTCCGACTCGCACTCGGCTGGTTTTTATGAAATGTGTTTTTTTGGGTCGTAGAGGTGAAACTGTAAAAAACCGTTGGACTTTTAGTACCTAAAGTCAAATTTTTGTTGGTGAATTTAAGTGAATTAAGTAAGTGAATTAAGTACATTAAGTAGTAAGTAAGTTATTTATTTATTTAGTACCCAGCTACCTAGTGATTTGAGATCAAGACAATGGTTTCCGTCCATTTGACCATTTCTAAGCATGTTCCCATAAATTAAAAAGTACCTTAGGATATTTACTTACACCGAGTTTTGTCTTTTTTATCGAATTTTGAACTGCTTGCTGATGCAAAAGACGCTACACTGTGTAACTGTACTAAATATACTGTGCTTGTAACAATTACGATGATAACCCGCGTTTTAGAGTAACATTATTACTAATTACCTAAGTCTGTTTTCCTCAGTGTCCCCATACACGTCTACATACGTTATTACCTATTATATGTTATACTACTTAGTCTAAGCCATGATGATTATAATTAGGTAGGTAAGTACCTGGCAAGTCTAGGTTCGGTAAATTTGTTTAGTAACTTTGTAGGTAGGTACTAAAAACTTGAAAACAAACAAAGGAGATCGGATTTGCTCAAAAATGATTTGGTACTTTTATGAAAGTGATAATATTTTGAAAAAGTTTCAAGATTTTCATCGTTCTCAAATAAAATTTTACCAAACAAGAAAACTTGCTTTTACTCTACCTACCTATTTACTATACAAGCGAGTATCATTAAGTCCCGACTTACCTACATATCTCCAGTTTCATGCATGTATATTTTCCTACATCTTTTGTAGGAGCCTTAAATTGTTTTGTCGAGTATAAATAAAAATAATGATACTTGTACAAAATATGTCCATATTTATGGATAATTATATTTTCGATACAAATATATTATTGGATTAAGATTCTGAACCTTTTAGAAACGAAGTGACCAATATAAGAAAAAATAACAAGATTTTCATCGTTCTCATGTAAAATCTTAAAATATTCAAAACATGTTTTTATCAAGTAAATTTCAAACAAAAAAAAAACGGTTCATCCGTTTGGGAGACACACACAGAACGTCAAACATATAACACCCCGTCGTTTTTGCGTCGTGGGTTAAAAATAAGAGGCTTATATTTTCTTGTCTCATTTCTGTGGATACTCATACTAAATAAACACATGTGTCCCGACTTACCTACATGTCATGCAGTCTGATGCATGTATATTTTCCTACATCTTTTGTAGGAGCCTGAATTTGTTTTGTCGAGTATAAATAAAAATGTTGGTATTTGTAAAATATATGTCCATATTTATGGATAATCATATTTACGATTCGAATGTATGATTGGATATAGATTCTGTACCTATTAGAAAAGAAGTGACCAATCTAAGAAAAAAAATAAAGACTTTCATCGTTCTCGTGTAAAATTTCAAAATCTTCAAAACATGTTTTTTATCAAGTATATTTTCTTGTCTCATTTCTGTGGATACTCATATTAAATTAACACATGTTTATCTTCATTTTCTAACATTTCCAGCTAGTGGTAAGAATTTGTCAAGATTTCCATTAATTGGTTCCGAGCTAGACGGGTATTTAAAATTAGAGTACCTAGGCCAGTACCTATGGCCTACCTACTTATTATACCTGCACTACATGCAATGTATTTACCTACATAAAAAAAAAACAGTTTCATTGCTGAGCAAACATTAAAGTTTGCCAACTAGAGAATGTTTCACCAAAATAATGGGAAAATACTTATTTAAATCAGCACTTTATGTGGATTGACATATGTACTAAGTCAATCATTTTTGTTACTGGACGGATTACTTTCAAAATTAATATCTGAGGGTTCCTGTGGTTAATGAACATGGATCTATAGTTAGAATAGGGAAATGTGGCCGCCATTTTAATTATTTTTGTTACTGGACGGATTCTTTTCAAAATTGATATACGAACCCTCGTATATAAATTTTGACTGGACGGATTCCTTTCAAAATTGATCTCTGAGGGTCCCTGTGGTTAATGAACATAAATCTATAGTCAGAATCAGGAAATGTGGCCGCCATTTTGAACTTTTTTGTAACTGGATGGATTTCTTTCAAAATTGATATACGAACCCTCGTATATCAATTTTGACTGGACGGATTCCTTTCAAAATTGATCTCTGAGGGGTCCCTGTGGTTAATGAACGTGAATCTATAGTCAGAATCGGGAAATGTGGCCGTCATTTTGAACTTTTTTGTAACTGGATGGATTTCTTTTAAAATTTATATACGAGGGTCCCTGTGGTTAATGCGGTTGCTTTCGCTTGTGGCGCAAAATTCAAATTTTTGTGTTTTTTGCTCTTCACAGCTCATCAACACATCTTCAATGTGCTTGAAACAAAAAAACACTGTAATTACCATTGAAGCACAATCGTGGCTAAACTAATGTGTATTTATGTGATACTATAAATTAAAACTTGTGTGTTAGGTCATATAAGTACCGTTAACATAGTTTTCGCTATCTGAAGAAGACGTGTTGATGAGCTGTAATGAGCAATAAACACGAAAAAAAAAAGAATTTTGCGCCACAAGCGAAAGCAACCACCTTAAACAAAAACGTTGAATAATAGAAGATATTATGTGAAGAACTCTTATAGAATGGCATAAGACCTCAGAAATGCAGGATTAAGTTTTATTTAGTTATATTACATGTCTTGTTATGCCTGTTACCCTCTTTAACATATAGATAAATAAATAGAGATTTATAATATATTATTTTTATTATATTAGTAATTATTCAATAAGAAATTTTATCGAAATTGGTTCAGTCAGTAGTAGTTTTTAGTAGTAGTAGTAGATCTTTTTTGTGAAAGAGTTCATCCGGGGAAGTACTACCACCATACCAATTTCTGCCACAAAGCAGTCAGTAGTGCTCCCATTCCTGTGTTCTGTTTGGAAGGGTATGCTTGCCGGTGAAATTAGAGGCACATGAGACTTTTCATCTTTATGTCTCAGGGTGGCGGGTGCGATGAAATGCCACATAAGGTGCGTCTTAAGTGGACGTGACCTATATGATAATGCACTGTTCATAGGCAGAGAGTACCGCTGACCATCAAGTTGCATAAAATAAATTTAAAAAACTGTGGTTATGGCGTGATTGAGTAACGATAACGAACACACATCTAATTTTCTTAATTTTGAGTACTTATGTAGGATCTGGTTGTAATTTTTCATGTAGTTATCGTCATTCACAGAAAGCCGTTGAAGGAGGGCCCCATGAACTACCGGTAGGGGTATTTCAAAAGTAAGTCAGATAAGTTAACCCAGGTAACTCAGATATCGATTTTCAAAGCATTCAATCCAAAATAAAATAAAACCGTACCGTGGGATTTCAACACACGGAACACTTATGGAATTTATGCATCGTTGCATTCACCCTAGATTATATTCATCCTGTTCTGATCATTATCAGACCTTGGAATCTGCAGGAGAAAGACACATTGTCATGTCAGTCTTAATTTAAAGTTAGAACTCCAAATTTGATGATTCGGCTTTAGAAGTATCCTAGAAACTTTTCATTAGGATGCTGGTTAGTCAACATCAGATCCTGGAGCCTGATTAATATATCAAACACAGATTTTTAATTCTGACTACATCTTTGTGTTCTTTTACTCCAGGGACCTCCAGATATCGATTTTGAAAGCATTTGGATGGGAATAAAAAAGTGTTCAAAATAGTTTTTTTTTCATTTCTGACAACAGATTCTTGTTCAGTTACAACCCTCAAATATCAATTTTGAAAGCAAACGGTTAGGAAACCAAAAAGTTCAAAATGGTGCCCACTTTTTCATTTCTGACAGCAGATTCTTATTCAGTGATCACAGGAAACTTCAGAAAACTATTTAGAAAAAAAAAAAAAAAGTGGCCGGTTTTTCCAATTCTGACAATAGATTATAACTTTCAAATATCATACCACACTATAAGGTATGCTTAAAACACGGATTTGAGTGGCCGCAGACGGAAGCTACTGAAATGTAGCACTTGGCGATAATATAGCTTCCTGTAAGTGAAGTAATTTTTGGAATCGTTTCGGTAGTTCCGGAAAACCGGAGTTTTCCCCTACAGACAACACTATCTATTCTACATCAAGAACCCTTTCGTTTTTCCTTAAATATTTTAGGCATTAACTTCATATGTGATATAACTATACCAAGAATCATTAAAACCGTCAAGTAGTTTCAGCGTGATGATTTTTCAGGGATACATATAGGCAGAGAGACAGAAATAAAAAAAAAACCATAGATAGGTATTATTTGAGTTTGTGTTTACCTCAATTCACATTTAGATTTCTGGTAGATGCAGGCGGGCCAAGACTGTTCTTCGTGGCATCATATTATGGGGGAGGCCTTTATCATAACATAAAATAACACCCAACAGTTCATGTCATACATGTCTAGCAGTGAACTTCTGCAGGCTGATACTATTGTATTAGTGTAAACGAGCCTTTATTTTCTGTTCAATTACCTGCCGACCAAAGAAATGCGTCGCGGAATGAAGAAGAAATAATGGGGTGCGTTCAGTGGGTACACTCTGAGTGTTGGTTGTCACCAGAGTGTAAGGTTATTCCGTTCACAGGCTCGGTTAGAGCGTTTGGTTAGCGTCACGTGACCCTAACCGAACAACCACCTCTGACAATTCTGACGTCTGTCAAAGTCAAATCATGTGCTTGTCACCAAAGCGTATGAGTTGTTCCGTTCGGAGGCTCGGTTAGAGCGTTCGGTTAGCGTCACGTGACCCTAACTGAACAACCACCGTTTTGGGTGGGTGTTCGGTTGTTACAATTTTGACGTTAGATTGCTGTCAAAGTCAAGTCGATCCCACCCTTCCCCCCCAAAAATCCTGTTCCATCCATAGATGGAGAAATATTTTATGTAAGCCCAACAAGTAATATAGTAACTGCGAAAGTTCCAGATTCCACGAGAGGGTTTTTTATAAAGTGAAACAGGAATTGTTATCAGCTCCTGGATTACTTTGCTATTAAATGCTCTAAGAATTTGTTAATCAATCACGCTGTAACAGCTGAACCGATATTGATGAAATTACATCCAAAGATATGTTCAGATGTCCAGTAGCGGTTTATGTTGGCTGATTGATGATGATGTTGCAAACATCACCAATATTTTGTCTGTGAAATATCAAGGCTAGCTTTTGTCAAATTTGTCAGTACCTATCAAGGCTGGAAGGATCTTTGTTGTCAAGTGCACGTCGGATCACACGCATTCAGGGTTCCGTACCAAATGTACCACAAAATTCTTGAAATGTTTCGAAAGTTTTTTGTATACATTGGTAAAATATAAATACACACTTAAATATGCTTTCAGCGATAATGCCGCCCATTTTACTGTTTTTTTTATACTACTTTTATTTCTTGGTGTAGGTACAATAGGGTGTTAGTAGTTATATCGATCTAAAGACATAACAAGTACCATATTTACAAAACAAGTTCCTAGGTCAAATGCAAAATAAAAAAACTTGGTAACAAAGATTTGGAAAATAAACTGACTTTGGCGGCTTTATTTTCTAAATCTATTGAAAATAAAAAAACTCTACTTCATGATATCTAAAAACGATAAACAACATGAAAAAAAAAAAAAAAACAATGGGAAAAAAAGAGTTAAAAATAAGGCTTATTGTTTCAGTAAAAAGGAGCTATATAAACAATGATTCAACAAATCATTCTAATTCACTACACAGCTACAATAACAATAAGGCTTTGGTTTTGTCGTTCATTCATTCATACTATCTACTAACTTCTTTGAAAAAAAGTGGAGCTGACAATGTTGAAATAGAGCTGAATTTAGCTCTGAAAGAGCTAAATTGGCAACACCGGGTGAATAAAGCGTTTGTTTACATCAAAAATTTACAGTGGCATTGACATTCCGTGTCAATCCAAGTCGTTCAGAGCCTCAGAGCGTGGTTAAAAAAACAACTACACCCTTGGAGTGTACCCATTGAACGCACCCATGTTGTCATGTCAGTTACCGTATTGGCGCGGCAGTGAGGGCAGCGAAAACCGACGCAATGAAGCCAATAGTCTCAGAAAGAATATCAAATATCTTCTATTCTGTTGCAGCCTCGTAGCTGAGGTTTTGCAGGTCTTAGGCACTAATTAGGCACTTTTTTTTGAGATATAGAAAAACGTCAAAATTTAAGATATTAATGTTGTCAGTTGCCGTATTGGCGCGGCAGTGAGGGCAGCGAAGACCGACGCCATGAAGCCAATAGTCTCAGAAAGAATATCAAATATCTTCTATTCTGTTGCAGCCTTGTAGCTGAGGTTCTGCAGGTCTTAGGCACTAATTAGGCACTATTTTTTGACATATAAAGCTAAGTCGTATGTGCTATGGTTGCTGAGTTACAGGTGGGGGTCACTATCGTGACGTCAAGCTGGCGACCCCCCATTCTTTAGCTTATAACTTCTTAAGTATTGAGGCACTAATTATTTAACTAAAGGCACTATTTGGCACTATTTATGCACAATTTATTGGCCGGGAAGAAAACCCTGAATTCGATTTGGGGGTCGCTAGCTTGACGCACACAAGCTGGCGACCCCCATTCTTTATCTTATAACTTCTAAAGTATTGAGGCACCAATTATTTAACTAAAGGCACTATTTTGCACTATTTATGCACTATTTATTGGCCGGGAAGAAAACCCTGAATTCGATTTGGGGGTCGCTAGCTTGACGCACACGAAAGAATGTTGTCATAACCGTATTGGCGCGGCAGTGAAGGTAGCGAAAACCGACGCGATGAAGCCAATAGTCTCAGAAAGAATATCAAATATCTTCTGTTCTGTTGCAGCCTCGTAGCTGAGGTTTTGCCGGTCTTAGGCACTAATTAGGCACTATTTTTTGAGCTATAGAAAAACGTCGGAATTTAAGAAATTAATGTTGTAAGTTGCCGTATTGGCGCGGCAGTGAGGGCAGCGAAGACCGATGCCATGAAGCCAATAGTCTCAGAAAGAATATCAAATATCTTATATTCTGTTGCAGCTTCGTAGCTAAGGTTTTGCAGGTCTTAGGCACTAATTAGGCACTATTTTTTGAGATATAAAGCTAAGTCCTATCTGCTATGGTTGCTGAGTTACAGGTGGGGGTCGCTATCGTGACGTCAAGCTGGCGACCCCCCCATTCTTTAGCTTATAACTTCTAAAGTATTGAGGCACTAATTATTTAACTAAAGGCACTATTTGGCACTATTTATGCACTATTTATTGGCCGGGATGAAAACCTTGAATTCGATTTGGGGGTCGCTAGCTTGACGCACACCATAACCTTCTTTTCTCTACATTCCGCGACGCATTTCATTGGTCGGCAGGTAATTGAACAGAAAATAAAGGCTCGTTTACACTAATACAACAGTCATCATCAACATTATCAGCCTGCAGAAGTTCACTGCTGGACATGTATGTAACTGTTGGGTGTTATGTTTTGTTATGATAAAGGCCTCCCCCATAATATGATGACACGAAGAACAGTCTTGGCCCGCCTGCATCTACCAGAAATCTAAATGTGAATTGAGGTAAACACAAACTCAAATAGTACCTATCTATGGTTTTTTTTTTATTTCTGTCTCTCTGCCTGTATCTATCTTTGAAAAATCATCACGCTGAAACTACTTTACGGATTTTAATGATTCTTGGTATAGTTATACCATATATGAAGTTAATGCCTAAAATAGTTAAGAAAAAACGAAAGAGTTCTTGATGTAGAATAGATAGTGTTGTCTGTAGGGGAAAACTCCGGTACTCCGGAACTACCGAAACAATTCCAAAAGTTATTTCACTTACAGGAAGCTATATTATTGCCAAGTGCTACATTTCAGTAGCTTCCATCTGTGGCTGCGCTCGCATTATGGGTAGTTCTACTCAAATCCGTGTTTTAAGCATACCTTATAGTGTGGTATGATATTTGAATGTTATAATCTATTGTCAGAATTGGAAAAACCGGCCTCGATTTTTTTTTGTTTTCAAAATCGTTATCTGAAGTTTCCTGTCATAACTGAACAAGAATCTGCTGTCAGAAATGAAAAAAAAAACTATTTTGAACTTTTTTTTTATTCCCATCCAAATGCTTTCAAAATCGATATCTGGAGGTCCCTGGAGTAAGAGAACACAAAGATGTAGTCAGAATTAAAAATCTGTGTTTGATATATTAATCAGGCTCCAGGATCTGATGTTGACGAACCAGCATCCTAATGAACAGGTTCTAGGATACTTCTAAAGCCGAATCATCAAATTTTGAGTTCTAACTTTACATTAAGACTGACATGACAATGTGTCTTTCTCCTGCAGATTCCAAGGTCTGATAATGATCAGAAAAGGATGAATACAATCTAGGGTGAATGCAACGATGCATAAATTCCATAAGTGTTCCGTATGTTGAAATCCCACGATATGTTTTATTTTTATTTTGGATTGAATGCTTTGAAAATCGATATCTGAGTTACCTGGGTTAACTTATCTCACTTACTTTTGAAATACCCCTACCGGTAGTTCATGGGGCCCTCTTTCAACGGCTTTCTGTGAATGACAATGACTACATGAAAAATTACAACCAGCCCCCCGATTCCCTATCTTTTTCGTCTTCAGTGACTAGTGGGTAACTGAAGATTGTTATTAATCGCGATTACGTAAGGGATAGCTGCATTGTTGCACCAAGCTCTAGCTCAGTGACTATCAATGTCTATCGATATTATTTTGGCAACTCTAGTTACTTTCAAAATAGAACTCTTGTGTGGTCTATAAGCAGATAATGATCATAAATAATTTATTGCTTATGAATCTAGGTAAAATACAATTGCATTAGATGTTAGGTTGTTAGGTATAGGTAAGATCGCTAGATTCTGTTTTTCTGATTCTGTTTTTTTTTACTTACTTAATATAATACAAACATGTCAACAATATCGACAAATAACAACAACAATAACAATATAAATTAGCGCCCAATATCAAGCGGCGGCTATTTACAAAAACTGAAAGCACACTTGTTGGTGTGTGCCTGTGCATATAAACACAATTTATTATAATAAGTACAAGCTAGAAGAAGAATAGGTACGCATAGGTAGGTAGGAACTTAGGTCTTTTACTTCTTACATTAATGTATTCAGAAAATGGAATCCCTTTGTATTGAGGAAGGCCTCCTAGGTCACGTCCACCTAGGAATCTTTATCCAATCATATATTTGAATCTTATATATAATTATCCATAAATATAGCCATATTTTTTACAAATACCAACATTTTTATTTATACTCGACAAAACTATTTTAGGCTCCTACAAAAGATGTAGGAAAATATACATGCATCAGACTGCATGAGATGTAGGTAAGTCGGGACACATGTGTTTATTTAGTATGAGTATCCACAGACATGAGACAAGAAAATATACTTGATAAAAACATGTTTTGAATATTTTAAGATTTTACATGAGAACGATGAATATCTAGTTTTTTTTGTTATACTGGTCACTTCTTTTCTAAAAGGTTCAGAATCTTAATCCAATAATATATTTTTATTGAAAATATAATTATCCATAAATATGGACATATTTTGTTCAAATATCAACATTTTTATTTATACTCGACAAAACAATTTAAGGCTCCTACAAAAGATGTAGGAAAATATACATGCATGAAACTGGAGACATGTAGGTAAGTCTGGACTTAATGATACTCGCTTGTATAATAAATAGGTAGGTAGAGTAAAAGCAAGTTTTCATGTTTCGTAAAATTATATTTGAGAACGATGAAAATCTTGTAACTTTTTCAAAATATTATCACTTTCATAAAAGTACCAAACCATTTTTGAGCAAATCCGATCTCCTTTGTTTGTTTTCAAGTTTAAAGTAGTTTCAAGTACCGAACCTAGACTTGCCAGGTACCTACCTAATTATAATCATCATGGCTTAGACTAAGTAGTATAACATATAATAGGTAATAACTCACTTTAAGGTCAGAGTGTATGTAGGGGGACACTGAGGAAAAATGACTTAGGTATTTTTTTATTTTTTTTTATGAAATAAATACGCAAACTATCATACGGCCCACCTGATGTGAAGTGGTCACCGTCACTTATAAACACCGGCAACACCCAAGGTATTGTCGATGCGCTGCCTACCCTGAAGGAATTTATGAACATTTTTCTTGAAGCGACACATGTCGTAACCAAGCGGGAAAACCTCAGATGGAAGCTCATTCCATAGTTTGTAGGTATGGGGAAGAAATGATCTCGAGAAACGAGTCGTTCGAGAAACCCAGGTATCTATGATGTGCGGATGAGCCTTGTCATTAGTAATAATGTTACTCTAAATCGCGGGTTATCATCTTAATTGTTACATGCACAGTATATTTAGTACAGTTACACAGTGTAGCGTCTTTTGCATCAGCAAGCAGTTAAAATTTTTATAAAAAAGACAAAACTCGGTATAAGTAACTATACTAAGGCACGGGGTTTCATCCCATACAAAAAATATATTGTTTTATTAAAGTTCAATAGATGGCGTTACAGGTATAGATTTAATGTTAAGTGTTTAAGTTTAAGTTTAAGTGTTGGAAAAGGGTTTGAATTTTGCCCCTACCACGAAACGCATCCCGTATGAAAAAGTGATCGGTAACGTAGAAGAAGTTATTCGTTATAATATGATACCTTTAGGTGACTCGGAGTGTCTAAGACGAGACATTGCTTTCATTCTACGTCATGCTAAACCACCTGAACCGAACATCACAGACGAAGAACTAGTCGCGTTAAGGGATTTGCGCCAGGATACAGACTTGATGATCCTGAAGGCGGATAAAGGGAATGCGACAGTGGTTATGGACGTCACACAATACGAGGAGAAAATCCTTAGTTTGTTGGAAGATGGCAGTATATACAAACCGGTGAACTACAACCCGACAGCCCGAACACATCGTAGTACCCAGAAAATTATAAAGGAGAGCCTACATGCTATCGGAGAGGAAGTAACAAAATACCTGTTGCGTCCTAGAAACATCCAGCCACCTAAACTATATGGTCTACCAAAAGTGCATAAGCAGCATGCTCCGGTGAGACCCATCGTGATCCAAATTGACTCACCGACTTATGAGTTAGCTAAGCATGTAGCAGGAGTACTGCAACAAACGGTGGGAAACACTTCTTCTTTCGTGAAGGATTCGCGTCACTTCATAGATATTCTGAAGCAGACAAAGGTGGATGACAGCGAGAAGATGGTGAGTTTCGATGTGGAATCCCTCTTCACAAACGTCCCCTTAGCTGACTGTATGAAGGTGATTGAGAAGAGCATACAGGAAAATGACATCCCTGCAGAGTACGCCAAGCTTGTGCATCATATACTCTCCACAAATTATTTTGTATACAAGGAAAATTACTATCTCCAAATAGATGGGGTAGCTATGGGAAGTCCAGTTGCTCCCGTAGTGGCAAATATTTGGATGGAGTATTTCGAGAATATGGCTATCTCGACTGCCCCCTTACCGATTAAATTGTGGAAGAGGTATGTTGATGACATTTTCTGTATTTTGGAAGGAAGGAATGAAGAAATAGAACTACTTTTGGCACATCTTAATGGAGTACATACGAAGATGAGGTTTACGTATGAGATGGAATGTGATCGACGTTTGGCTTTCCTAGACGTATTGGTACAGGTCCGAGAAGATGGTGGGTTAGGCCACTCTGTTTACAGAAAACCTACACACACGGACCGATATCTTCATGCTGATTCGCACCACCACCCTCGGCAGCTCAATTCAGTGGTAACATCTCTCACCAACCGAGCAGTTGACCTGTGTGATGAGAATCACATTGAAAGTGAGCTAGCTCATGTCCAGCATGTGTTGCGTAAGAATGGATATAAGCTTCGGTCATTACCATCCCGAACTAGGCCAAGACCCCGCAGATGTAGAGTAGAACGTAGGCCAGCGTTTCTGCCATATGTTAAGGGGGTGACCGACAAAATTGCGAAAGTCCTGCAAAAGTTTTCCGTAAAGACCATCTTCACTCCCTTAAAGAAGATATCGCACTACTTGCGTTCACCAAAAGACAGTTTTCCACTAGAAAAGCCAGGGGTGTATAAAATTGATTGTAGCTGTGGGAGTTCGTACATTGGCCAAACGAAACGTACGATAGCGTGTCGGGTTAAGGAGCACATACGAGCGGTCAAGAACAGGGACATACATAAGTCAGCCATAGCAGAACACCTTTTGGAATCTGGCTCAAATCATTGGATCGAGCTACACAGTCCGCAGGTAATCTCGACAGAGCGACATTACATACCGAGAATGGTACAAGAGGCAATTGAGATTACTAAGTACAGAAACTTCAATAGAGAAGATGGTTTTCAATTATCTGGAGTATGGAAGCCTGTGGTAAGAATGTGTAAGAATCAAAAAAGTGTGGTACCTGCTACGCGTCCGGACACCGTTAGTGTTGTGTGTCGAGTTGGTGTGAATTGTGACAATGAAACCGATGGTAGTGGTATCGTTCGTAATAAAAGAGTGAGAAAGAGGGTAGATCGATATATCTGCCAATAACATCTACTCGCAAAGACTTTAGTCAGTTCTCCCGTGATCATGGCGCATGCAACTGTGCCGAAATATCGGGAACATATAAAACTCAAAAATCATGGTAAATATCCCGTTTCTAGGGAAAATTATGTACATAACCATGATAGTTTCAAAAGTTATATAGGTATAGATTTGGTATTGAAGTATGTAAAAAAACAATATTAGGTCTTGAAAAAATATTTTCTGATATCAAAAAATACCCACAACACGGGAAAATTAAATAAATGTATCTACAATCAAGTTTAATAATTTTTACAAACATTTAATTTTGTCTTTTTTCTGATGGTAATAATTTGAACTAAATTGATGATGACACCAGTTTGTTTGTACCACAGGGAGAACTGACTTGATAGATGGCGTTATTTAAAAAAAAACAGGTGACACGCCTATGACGTCATGCCCGAAATGAAAGAGAAAACTAGTATTTCCTTTTTATTCTAAAATTTTCAAATAAAATGTCAGACATCATTTGGTATCATTGTGTCCAAAGACGAGTATATATATATATATATAAAAGACAATGTCCTGAATGACTGACTGACCGAGTGCCAACGCACAGCCTAAACCGCATAGAGACTTGAAATTTGGAGGGTGTGTTTGTCTTGATGCGAAGGGTTGTAACTAAGAAAGGAATTTTGAAAATTCATAAGCTAAATGATTCTAACGTAATACAAAAATGCTCTGTATTTCGGAAAGCATTAGCAGTAGATAGTCACTTGTAATTTCCGCTTCGGCTGTCAAAGAAACCGGCGTGTCGTAACTGGTTCATAGGTACTTTCCTCAAATAAAATTAACAAACATATATAAATTTGCAATATACGAAAAATGCCACGTGAACGAAATATGGCAGTGTATTTCGACGTAAAATATAGTTTCACGGTATAGGTAGTTGTTGGGATTAAAATATGTTCAGGAGTGGGACTCCTTAATTGAAATACTTGAATGTTCGTTCGTTTCAAAAGTCATGTCACGGTGTGGTTGTTAATGTTAAAGTTCTTTTCTGCACGCCGGGAAAGTATTCTGACTACGCGCGGACGAAGTCACGAGCGGGTCATCTGTTGAGTTTGCAAAATCATAATCGTCATACAGGGTGATTGGAAGATGGGTGTGAAGTGTCATACCGTACACCAAAATGTAAGTATTCCTGGTTCCTTAGTAGCGGCTTCGACAGATCCTCAATCTCAGCACATCACCGACTATTATCTTGGTATCGGGGCCATCACCGACTGGCTGTATACCATAGACTAATGTCTTGTTGTCCTTTTTACCGTCTACATAGAAACAGGCAATCTGTCAGCCCCAGAATGCCACAGACTCACAATATGAATCATAGGCACATACACTACAGGGTGCAAAGCTGTTAGGGGAAGGTTGTCTAGACTATTTAGAACTATTTCAGCCATAATAGTTATAAAACGAAGTCCGACTATTTCTTTTTTACCGTTTTTTTTTCGTAATACCCAGTAATTTTCAGTTAATTGGTAATAATTGCCAGTTTTATTGATTAATGTTTTCTTTTATTTTATTTTGTAATTTAAGTAATGTGTAAGCAATCTAAGAATACATGGTCTAAGCATCGGTGTCATCAGACATTTTCAGTACAGACACTTTAGTTCACAAAAAAATTAAAAGATTTAATGAATCAGGTTTTTGGAAACTTAGAAAAAACAAATGGTGCTTTTTTCTTCAAACTTTTTTGAATAGGTACATGAAAAGAAAGAATTAATTCAGCGTTTGAAACGATGAAGCTGGAGATGATGTTGAAAGTAACTACAACCGAAGTGAGAAGACGGGCCCTTGCTTGTGTTGTTGGGAATCGTGGCAATCATTTTGAGCACCAATAAATTAATAAATTGAATTAAAATGTTGTTTTATAAGAATGCCTAAAATTTTAAATTTTCTTCCTCAATCTGGTTTTTAGGTACCAATTTTAATAATTTGTAATATATCCGCGTAAATGATACCTCAAATAAAAGAGTATGAATATCAAGCATGTATTCAAAAAGGTTTGAACAAAAAAGCACCATCCGTTTTTTTAACTAGGTAAGTTTCAAAAACCTGATTCTCTAAATCTTTGCATTTTTTAGCTGATAGTCGCTGCATGATGCCGAGTTCTTGGAGTATAGACTGATTGGTACGAAACTCATTCCACGAAACCCCAAGCATTCTTCTGCAGCACTACATCTCAAGAGCATCTATGCTCTTTTGCTCGCTCTCCCTACGAGTCCATGTTTCTGCAGCATAGAGGAATATGGGAAACACCAACGCTCTAACGAGATGGATCTTAGTAGATTTCGTTATGCTACGATTTTTCCATATCTTCCTCAGCTTATCCATGGCGGACTTAGAAATCGCCATACGCCGCTTGATTTCGTCAACGCATCCACCATTGTTTGTGATCAAAGATCCGAGGTAAATGTATGATTGAATCACATCACAGTTTGCGATTTGCTTGACTTCCGGAAAGTTGTTATTGATACGGTCAACAATCATCACTTTCATTTTGCTGCGGTCGATCTTCAGTCCAAACTCGAGGCTGATGTTTTATATCTTGAAAAGACTAGTTTTCCCTTACAGCTTTGCACTCATCTTCCAAACATCCTGTGTACGTATCGTAAGTTTTTTTCACAAACGCCATCTATTGAGTGTGTGCGCGTTTTACGCGGTAATTACAGTTTCAGGAGCTAGGTGGCTCTAGTGAACTTCTGCAGGCTGATAATGTTGATGATGACTGTTGTATTAGTGTAAACGAGCCTTTATTTTCTGTTCAATTAAATGCCGACCAATGAAATGCGTCGCGGAATGTAGAGAAAAGAAGGTTATCATGTCAGTTACCGTATTGGCGCGGCAGTGAGGGCAGCGAAAACCGATGCGATGAAGCCAATAATCTCAGAAAGAATATCAAATATCTTCTGTTCTGTTGCAGCCTCGTAGTTGAGGTTTTGCTGGTCTAAGGCACTAATTATGCACTATTTTTTGAGCTATAGAAAAACATCGGAATTTAAGAAATTAATTTTGCCAGTTGCCGTATTGGCGCGTCAGTGAGGGCAGCGAAGACCGACGCCATGAAGCCAATAGTCTCAGAAAGAATATCAAATATCTTCTATTCTGTTGCAGCCTCGTTGCTGAGGTTTTGCAGGTCTTAGGCACTAATTAGGCACTATTTTTTGAGATATAAAGCTAAGTCGTACGTGCTGTGGTTGCCGAGTTATAGGTGGGGGTCGCTATCGTGACGTCAAGCTGGCGACCCCCCATTCTTTAGCTTATAACTTCTAAAGTATTGAGGCACTAATTATTTAACTAAAGGCACTATTTGGCATTATTTATGCACTATTTATTGGCCGGGAAGAAAACCCTGAATTCAATTTGGGGGTCGCTAGCTTGACGCACACCTATTATCCCTGTTTGAAAATGGCTGGCGGCAATCGATGATTGAATGATTTTATTGAATTGAACGAATGTATTGTCGAATTGCTAAGCACAATCGACCCCCACCTGTAACTCAGCAACCACAGCTCGTACGACTTAGCTTTATATCTCAAAAAATAGTGCCTAATTAGTGCCTAAGACCTGCAAATCCTCAGCAACGAGGCTGCAACAGAATAGAAGATATTTGATATTCTTTCTGAGACTATTGGCTTCATGGCGTCGGTCTTCGCTGCCCTCACTGCCGCGCCAATACGGCAACTGACAACATTAATTTCTTAAATTTCGACATTTTTCTATAGCTCAAAAAATAGTGCCTAAGACTGGCAAAACCTCAGCTACGAGGCTGCAACAGAACAGAAGATATTTGATATTCTTTCTGAGACTATTGGCTTCATCGCGTCGGTTTTCGCTGCCCTCACTGCCGCGCCAATACGGTAACTGACATGACAACATTCTTTCTTCTACTTTCCGCGACGCATTTCATTGGTCGGCAGGTAATTGAACTGAAAATAAAGGCTCGTTTACACTAATACAACAGTCATCATCAACATTATCAGCCTGCAGAAGTTCACTGCTAGACATGTATGTAAACTGTTGGGTGTTATGTTATGTTATGATAAAGGCCTCCCCCATAATATGATGCTACGAAGAACAGTCTTGGCCCGCTTGCATCTACCAGAAATCTAAATGTGAATTGAGGTAAACGCAAACTAAAATAGTACCAATCTATGGTTTATTTTTATTTCTGTCTCTCTGCCTGTATGTATCCTTGAAAAATCATCACGCTGAAACTACTTGACGGATTTTAATGATTCTTGGTATAGTTATACCATAATATACTACGGAATTAACGCCTAAAATATTTAAGTAAAACGAAAGGGTTCCTGTAGGATAGATAGTGTTGTCTGTGGGGGAAACTGGTAATTTTTAGGGTTCCGTATCCAAAGGGTAAAACGCGACCCTATTACTAAGACTCCGCTGTCCGTCCGTCTGTCTGCCTGTCTGTCTGTCAGGCTGTCACCAAGCTGTATCTCATGAACCGTGATAGTTAGACTGTTGAAATTTTCACAGATGATGTCGGTATTTCTGTTGTCGCTATAAAAACATATACGAAAAAACAGAATGAAATAAATATTTAAAGGGGCTCCCATATAAAAAACACGTGACTTTTTTGTTTGTTTTTGCTTGATATTGATAATGCGAGTCCGACTCGCACTTGGCCGGTTTTTATGAACTGTGTTTTTTTGGGTCTTAGAGGTGAAACTGTAAAAAACCGTTGGACTTTTAGTACCTAAAGTCAAATTTTTGTTGGTGAATTTAAGTGAATTAAGTAAGTACATTAAGTAGTAAGTAAATTATTTATTTATTTAGTACCCATCTACCTAGTGATTTGAGATCAAGACAATGGTTTCCGTCCATTTGAACATTTCTGAGCATGTTCCTATAAATTAAAAATTACCTTAGTATAGTTACTTACACCGAGTTTTGTCTTTTTTATAGAATTTTTAACTGCTTGCTGTTGCAAAAGACGCTACACTGTGTAACTGTACTAAATATACTGTGCGTGTAACAATTACGATGATAACCCGCGTTTTAGAGTAACATTATTACTAATGACAAGGCTCATCCGCACATCATAGATCCCTGGGTTTCTCGAACGACTCGTTTCTCAAGATCATTTCTTCCCCATACCTACAAACTATGGAATGAGCTTCCATCTGAGGTTTTCCCGCATGATTACTAAATGTGTCGCTTCAATAAAAATGTTCATAAATTCCTTCAGGGTAGGCAGCGCATCGACAATACCTTGGGTGTTGCCAGTGTTTATAAGCGACGGTGACCACTTCACATCAGGTGGTATGCTAGTGTGCCTATTTATTCCATAAAAAAAAAAAAACCCAAGTCTTTTTTCTTCAGTGTCCCCCTACATACACTCTGACCTTAAAGTGAGTTATAACCTATTATATGTTATACTACGTAGTCTAAGCCATGATGATTATAATTAGGTAGGTACCTGGCAAGTCTAGGTTCGGTAAATTTGTTAAGTAACTTTGTAGGTAGGTACTAAAAACTTGAAAACAAACAAAGGAGATCGGATTTGCTCAAAAATGGTCTGGTACTTTTATGAAAGTGATAATATTTTGAAAAAGTTACAAGATTTTCATCGTTCTCAAATAAAATTTTACCAAACATGAAAACTTGCTTTTGCTCTACCTACCTATTTACTATACAAGCTAGTATCATTAAGTCCAGACTTACCTACATGTCTCCAGTTTCATGCATGTATATTTTCCTACATCTTTTGTAGGAGCCTTAAATTGTTTTGTCGAGTATAAATAAAAATGTTGATAGTTGTACAAAATATGCCCATATTTATGGATAATTATATTTTCGATAAAAATATATTATTGGATTAAGATTCTGAACCTTTTAGAAAAGAAGTGACCAGTATAAGAAAAAAAAACTGGATTTTCATCGTTCTCATGTAAAATCTTAATATATTCAAAACATGTTTTTATCAAGTATATTTTCTTGTCTCATTTCTGTGGATACTCATACTAAATAAACACATGTGTCCCGACTTACCTACATGTCATGCAGTCTGATGCATGTATATTTTCCTACATCTTTTGTAGGAGCCTGAAATTGTTTTGTTGAGTATAAATAAAAATGTTGGTATTTGTAGAAAATATGGCTATATTTATGGATAATTTATTTACGATTCAAATATATGATTGGATATAGATTCCTAGGTGGACGTGACCTAGGAGGCCTTCCTCAATACAAAGGGATTCCATTCTCTGAATACATTAATGTAAGAAGTAAAAGACCTAAGTACCTACCTACCTATGCGTACTTATTCTTCTTCTAGCTTGTACTTATTATAATAAATTGTGTTTATATGCACAGGCACACATCAATAAGTGTGTTTTCAGTTTTTGTAAATAGCCGCCGCTTGATATTGGGCGCTAATTGATATTGTTATTGTTGTTGTTCTTTGTCGATATTGTTGACATGTTTGTATTATATTAAGTAAGTAGGACACAGCTTGTTAACATTTTGAAATTCGTGCTTGCTCTTCTTATAAACTTGCCGATCTGATTTATAAATTGGCCAATCTGACTTACCTGTCTAATGTTTGTACGCTGAAAAGCAGAATCTAGCGATCTTACCCATACCTAACAACCTAACATCTAATGCAATTGTATTTTACCTAGATTCATAGGCAATAAATGATTTATGGTCATTATCTGCTTATAGACCACACAAGAGTTCTATTTTGAAAGTAACTAGAGTTGCCAAAATAATATCTATAGACATTGATAGTCACTGAGCTAGAGCTTGGTGCAACAATGCAGCTTTCCCTTACGTAATCGCGATTAATAACAATCTTCGGTTACCCACTAGGGCTAGTGAACAACTATCATCAGTTAGTCACTGAAGACGAAAAAGATAGGGAATTGGGGGGCTGGTTGTAATTTTTCATGTAGTCATTGTCATTCACAGAAAGCTGTTGAAAGAGGGCCCCATGAACTACCGGTAGGGGTATTTCAAAAGTAAGTGAGATAAGTTAACCCAGGTAACTCAGATATCGATTTTCAAAGCAATCAATCCAAAATAAAAAAAACCGTACCGTGGGATTTCAACATACGGAACACTTATGGAATTTATGCATCGTTGCATTCACCCTAGATTATATTCATCCTGTTCTGATCATTATCAGACCTTGGAATCTGCAGGAGAAAGACACATTGTCATGTCAGTCTTAATGTAAAGTTAGAACTCAAAATTTGATGATTCGGCTTTTTTTTTTTTTTTTTTTTTTTAACATTGATAGACCTTTGTTTGACCACGATCTCACCTGTTGGTAAGTGACGATGTGGCCGAAGATGAAGCACAAAGGTCTAGAAGGCACCTATTCACTCTTGACTTGAAGAGACCCAGATTATAGTTTTCAGGAAAGACAGACGACGGTAGTGTATTCCACTCCTTAGCAGTTCGCATTATAAAGGTAGAACTGAAACGTTTTGTGCGAATAGAAGGTATACCAATGAGGTAAGGATGGTACTGAGCCGTACGCCTGCTCGTCCTATGATGAAAAGGAGATGGTGGGATCAGATCGTGCAGTTCCTGGGAGCATTCACCGAAATGTAACCTATAGAAGATCGCAAGGCATGCAACCTTACGGCGGTGCTCGAGACTCTGGATCTTAGTCTCCGCCATATGTTGCTCACCTATAAGCCTGAAAGCTCTACGTTCGATCGAGTCCAAGGCAGCAAGCTGGTGTTTGGCCGAGCCATCCCAAACATGGCAGCAGTACTCCATACCAGCCCGGACTTGTGCTTTATATAAACTGAGAAGCTGTCCTGGTGTGAAGTAACGCTTTACCTTATTCAGGATGCCTAGCTTCATGGCAGCTGTTTTTGCCTTAGACTCGATGTAGGAGCCAAAGTTGAGAGTAGGCGTGAGCGAAACACCTAAGAGCTCGAGGTGATCTCCTATAGCAACAGGTACATCTCGGAATACAGGAACTTGGAGAAACGGACTTTTTTTCGCCGAGAAGAGACAAGCCTGCGTTTTAGAGGCGTTGAACATGACTAAATTGGCATCGCCCCAGTCGGATACAGCCTTGAGAGTCAAATTCAGACGCTGCAGCATCTCATCTCTTAACTCCTGAATTTCATTCTGCCTAGCTCGCGCAGTGGAAACATATCTCTCCACAACTGTGCTGTCGTCTGCATACCCAATGATACCGGGCATTAGCAGATCATTAATGTGCAGCAGAAACAGTGTGGCAGATAGCACTGACCCCTGAGGTACCCCGGCGTTAATAGCCAATTGATCCGACGAGCAGCCGTCAATAACTACTCGAATGGATCTTTCCCTCAGAAAGTCTGCGAGCCAGGAGCAGAATTGAACTGGCAGTCCGTAGGCAGGAAGCTTGCCAATAAGGCTAGCGTGCCAAACCCTATCAAAAGCCTTCGAGACGTCTAATGAAACAGCCAGTGCTTCACCATATTTCTCGATGGCCTCGCTCCAAATGTGCGTGGCATACACAAGAAGGTCCCCAGTAGACCGGTTTTGGCGAAACCCGTATTGGCGATCACTGAGGAGGTCGTTACCTTCGAGGTATGCAAGGAGCTTCCTATTCAGTACACGCTCCATACATTTACAAAGTAGGGAGGTGACTGAAATAGGGCGATAGTTTGAAGGGTCAGCACGACTGCCTTTCTTGGGTACAGGCTGCACGTTAGCGAGCTTCCAAGATTTAGGGACTTCACCAGTTTTCAAAGAGAGGCGGAAAAGACGCGTTAATACTGGAGACAACTCAGGGGCACAGGTTTTCAACACTATGGCCGAGATACCATCCGGACCGCTAGCTTTATTCACGTCGAGACTACGTAGCGTTCTGAGCACTTCCTTTTGCTGGATGCGAATTTCCTGCATTGAAGCTTCGCACCGAGGAAGGCTGGGTGGAGTTTCGCCAGAGGTGTCAAGACGCGAAGCCTCCGCAAATTGAGTAGCAAATAAATTTGCTTTCTCAACCGCAGCGTGAGCTAGGGACCCGTCCGGTTTCAGTAGTGGAGGGAGTGAAGGGCGGCTGAAGTTCGCTTCCACCGACTTAGCCAGAGACCAGAAAGCTTTACTTCCCGCAGGGTATGCGGCAAGCTTAGCCCCCAGACGGCCAATCCGATCGAAGCGAGCCTTCCGTATCACCTTCTTGCAAGACTTGGCGGCTTTGTTAAAGGCTTTCTTCTTAATCCGTGCATCCGAGGTTTTACCGTTTCTTGCTTCGACCCAGGCTAGGTAAGCCGCATGTTTAAGCGCTTCTGCGCTAGCACACGCGGGACTAAACCATGGGCGAGCATTGCCTGAAGGTGAAGCATCGGAGAATGGAATAAAATACTCCATTGCTCTTTTGATCACCTCCGAAACGGCATCAGCACAGACCGTCGGGTCACAAGAAGAAAAGCAGGTTTGCCGCCAAGGATAAGAAGCGAAGAAATGTCGCATCTCATCCCAATCTGCCGACTTGTAACGCCACACTCGTCTACTACCTCTGGGCGAGGGATCGGGTGGCGAGTATGACGATACAGACCTCACCACACAGTGATCAGATGTACCCAAAGGAGGCAACACTGATACTGAGTGGTGATCCGGCACGTTCGTCAGCAGAAGGTCCAAGCAGTTGGCTGTGTGGTCCTCAACGTCTGGAATTCTGGTTGCCTCATTGACCAGCTGAGTGAGATTTAGCGTGAGTGCAAGTTTACACGCCTCTCTCCCAGCATGGTCGGTGAACTGGTATGGGAACAGCCACTGTTGGTGGTGGGCATTAAAGTCCCCCAGAATCACCAGTTGGGCACCAGGATAACGTTGTTGGGCCACATCCGCCGCTTCACAGATGTAGTTGAACAACCTGGTTGTCTCGTAGTCTCCAGAGTGAGACCGATATAAACCAGCATAGATAATTTTATCTAAGCCGGTGTCCACCAAAGTCCATAAAACGGAAAAATCGGGTTCTTCAAGGTCACGAAGACGCAGACAGCAAATGTCCTCGCGGACAAATAGACAAATACCAGCTTTGGGTTTAAAGTTGTGCTCCAGGGCATAGCCTGGGTATGTAAGGTAAGCTGTATCGGGAGGACATTGAATCTGCGTCTCCGTGAGGAATAATAAGTGTGGCTTAGTGGTCTCTAGGTGGTGGTGGACCGGATCGAGATTGGAGTGCAGTCCTCGAATATTGGAGGAGTGCACTTGAAGCGAGAGGAAGTGCTTCCGCTGTAAAGACAACTTATTATTTCTGGACTTTTTCATATAGGTTTTTGAGTGTTAGGTTTGTGGGAAAAACGGCTGTTGAGCGAGGCACTGACCAGCGAAAACTTAGAGACTTACAGCAGGCTCCTGCGCCAGTGGGAGACTAGACTGGAGACTGCGGGGACGCCCGAACCCCCCCAGGAATGGCCATCGGGTCCTCTCATCCGGTCGCCAACCGGCACGATGGAGCATTCTGGGATTTTTCGCGAGGCGGCGGGGCAGCCTTTCATGAGTGGCTAACTCACTAGTTGGGCCCCCTACAACCTGCGGTCGGCCAGCGGAGAACCGTGCTTCGGATCCCGCTACCCTCCAAGCCTAGCCTTCCGGCACACTTGCACCACTGCGGTCTCTAAACCGCACATGCTGAATCAAGTGCATGAACTGCTCAAACCCGTCACTTCCACGATGGCTACACTGGACATCAGTCCGAAACACGACAATGTCGCTTCACGGACTGGCTTTGTCCAGTGGGTGGTGACAAGCCACGGCCGAAGCCTACCACCAGAAATGTTGTTACCCGTTTGGCACCACCCAGAGATCACGTGTAGGGACGCAAGGGTATTTTCCTACGGACGCGGGTAACTTCGATCTCCAAAAGGCTCCAGGCTTTAGAAGTATCCTTGAACCTGTTCATTAGGATGCTGGTTCGTCAACATCAGATCTTGGAGCCTGATTAATATATCAAACACAGATTTTTAATTCTGACTACATCTTTGTGTTCTCTTACTCCAGGGACCTCCAGATATCGATTTTGAAAGCATTTGGATGGGAATAAAAAAAAAGTTCAAAATAGATTTTTTTTTCATTTCTGACAGCAAATTCTTGTTCAGTTATGACAGCAAACTTCAGATAACGATTTTGAAAACAACAAAAAAATCGTGGCCGGTTTTTCCAATTCTGACAATAGATTATAACATTCAAATATCATAACACACTATAAGGTATGCTTAAAACACGGATTTGAGTAGAACTACCAATAATACGAGCGCAGCCGCAGATGGAAGCTACTGAAATGTAGCACTTGGCGATAATATAGCTTCCTGTAAGTTAAATAGCTTTTGGAAATGTTTCGGTAGTTCCGGAGTACCGGAGTTTTCCCCTACAGACAACACTATCTATTCTATATCAAGAACTCTTTCGTTTTTTCTTAAATATTTTAGGCATTAACTTCATATATGGTATAACTATACCAAGAATCATTAAAATCTGTCAAGTAGTTTCAGCGTGATTATTTTTCAAAGATAGATACAGGCAGAGCGACAGAAATAAAAAAAAAAAAACATAGACAGGTACTATTTGAGTTTTTGTTTACCTCAATTCACATTTAGATTTCTGGTAGATGCAGGCGGGCCAAGACTGTTCTTCGTGTCATCATATTATGGGGGAGGCCTTTATCATAACAAAACATAACACCCAACAGTTACATACATGTCAAGCAGTGAACTTCTGCAGGCTGATAATGTTGATGATGACTGTTGTAATAGTGTAAACGAGCCTTTATTTTCTGTTTAATTACCTGCCGACCAATGAAATGCGTCGCGGAATGTAGAGAAAATAATGTTATCATGTCAGTTACCGTATTGGCGCGGCAGTGAGGGCAGCGAAAACCGACGCGATGAAGCCAATAATCTCAGAAAGAATATCAAATATCTTCTGTTCTGTTGCAGCCTCATAGCTGAGGTTTTGCTGGTCTAAGACACTAATTAGGCACTATTTTTTGAGCTATAGAAAAACGTCGGAATTTAAAAAAATAATTTTGTCAGTTGCCGTATTGGCGCGGCAGTGAGGGCAGCGAAGACCGACGCCATGAAGCCAATAGTCTCAGAAAGAATATCAAATATCTTCTATTCTGTTGCAGCCTCGTTGCTGAGTTTTTGCAGGTCTTAGGCACTAATTAGGCACTATTTTTTGAGATATAAAGCTAAGTCGTACGTGCTGTGGTTGCTGAGTTACAGGTGGGGGTCGCTATCGTGACGTCAAGCTGGCGACCCCCCATTCTTTAGCTTATAACTTCTAAAGTATTGAGGCACTAATTATTTAACTCAAGGCACTATTTGGCACTATTTATGCACTATTTATTGGCCGGGAAGAAAACCCTGAATTCGATTTGGGGGTCGCTAGCTTGACGCACACCGCTAGCTTGACGCACACCATTCTTTCGGTGCTCAAAATCGAATTGCCCAATTTCCCGGCTGTCGATTCGGTGTACGTGTGGAATCGGCATAAGGAATGCGAAGCCAACAAAAAAAAAGTATTTATATTATATATTCTTTGATTCTTTGTCTGTGACTGCTTCATGCTTGCTTGCTTTGATTTATCGAATATTTTTTTATAAATTGTTGTATGTTTGTTTGTTGTGCTTGTGTTCAATCAATTAGTTTATCATCGAAAATTTTACGAAATTTCTCCAAGATCCTGCAGTGAATTTATCTCCTACTGGGCTGGATCATGGGCAAGCCGTCTACTCAGCTATCCGTTAGTTGACATTATCTACTACGTTTTCTTCAAAAATCTTGTTTTTGTGTAACAGGTGAAACTTCTTGTGTATTTAGCATGTGCTGCTGTCAAGTTTGGATGCGGTTCTGTGTTTGAAGAGGCTTTACCCCTCGTTTTCACCAAGGTATAATACATGTATAATACAAGAATGCCTGTGGAAATGTGATGTATTATACATGTATATACCTTGGTGAAAACGAGGGGTTAGAAATGCTTGTTGTGAAACTAACTTTATCATGGTCATGGCACTGGAGCACCACATAATATACACTTCATGCTTCTCCCACCATTTTTGTTACTGCTATATAATCCAAATTCCAAGTCAACAACTGCCTTCATGGCTGGTTCATTGTTTGTTTTGCTTTCTTCCTGTTCAAGCAAACTCCATAGTGAGTTGGAATTGGTTCTATCCATACTTACAACACAGATTAATTAATCTATACAATGAAAATCACCGTGTTTATCCATGTCGGACTGTCGACCCGGATTTAAAACACTAGAGAAAAGATACACTTTTCAGACTTCATATCTCAAAAACGTTAAGTTGTACCTATGAACAAAATGCATTTAATATTAATTGATCGCCAAGAAAAACCCTACATGATAGGCTAAAAAAAGGCCTGTAGGCATCTATAATAGTTATTCATGTTAGTTTTGTAATGATTTAAAAACCCCAGACAATTTTCAGTGGGTCAAGACTAATTTTCATAAAAATTAAACTGCATTGTAATCGGAACACTCATTGCACCCTAGATCCTGTGCTGTTCATCGAACCCTAGTGTCTGCGGGCGAAGTGTCATGATGTTTTAATTTGATATCTGAGCTCTAAATTGAAGATTCAGCTTCCGTAGCACCCTAGATCTGTTCATATACTGGTCATCATTAGACCAGCTGTAGCTAGAAGTCTGGCCTGTTGTCAAAAATGAACATTTTGAGAACAAGCTGAAGGTTCTAGATGCATAACTGCTTGAGTTCCCTTAAAAAAAATACTGCAATCCTAATACTGTCCTAACTACAACTGAAAGTAATTGTTGTGAGCCTGATGATCCTGGAAATGGCTGCACCAATTTCCACCAAATGCTAAGAGTAAGAACCATCTCACAAACACCATCTCATTTTGTATTTATTTAGGTACAACACATTCAAATTGAAATTCATTTATTGCGATATATGGGTTAGTAACAGGTGTTTATTGCTACAGTTCGATGTTCAGCCGTAATTGGCGTTTATCACATGCAAAATATCAGTGTAGGTACTAAAAATTTTAACATTTTTATAAACTTAATTTACTCCTGTTCCAACGCAAGCAACCAAACCAAAAAGAATCAGGCAACAAACATGGCTTGGCCACAAAAACTAACCACTCATAAAAAATAACAGTTCCCATGACATTATTTTAAATACCTAATTTTAAAGATAGTAAGGATTAAAAGAGCTTGGCAGTATTATCTCAAACAGGTTTTAACATCTGGGCTACTTACCAAAATATGTTATATGCATATTTTTTTTTGGCTTCCAGTTTGTCAAATTCAGTTGTAGTTGATGTGATTGTTTCATTTGTAATTCTTTGATTATTGGTAACTTGGTCATAGAAATATTATTTATTTGGGTTGGTGTGCATTTGGAATTAAGAACAATCTAGTTTTTATTGTTCCGTACCCAAAGGGTAAAACGGGATCCTATTACTAAGGCTCGGCTTTCCGTCTGTCAGTAGGTATGTCATGAACGGTGATAGTTTGACAGTTGAAATATTCACTTATCATATGTGTTTCTGTTGCCTCTATAACAACAAATACAAAAAAACAATACAAACAAACGTGATTTTGTTGCCGTTTTTATAGATAATGGTATGGAACCCTTTGTGCCCCAGTCAGACTCGCACTTGGCCAGTTTTTTGTTTTATCCATGTTTGATAAAAGTAGGTATTCAAATTTAAATTCCACAAGTATTTTATTCATTGCAATCACAAGGACCATTTCCGTCTTATAATCTAAAATTACTGCACTGTTCTGCATGTTCTACCGTTTGTATAATGGGTTTTGTTCCGAGGAATTGTTTGACATGATGCATGCAGCAATCTTTTTTCACCACACCTCTCACCATCGACAGAGGATTCATCTGCATACCTTGGAGCCAGGGTGGTCCTGGACTGTGTGGTTTCAGAGGAAATTCCTCCCGCGGACACTCAGGTTGTGGAATGATCTCCTGCTGAGGTTTTCCCGAGTTACTACAGTATGGGGTTCTTCAAAAGGGGTGTTTGTAAATTTTTCAAAGGTTGGCAACGCGCGTGTCTTGTATTGCAGGCATCCATAGGCTACGGTAACCGCTTACCAAAAAGTAGGCCGTACGCTTATGATACAATGGTTGTATAAAAAAAAAAAAAAACTGAACCTAGGAAAATCAGGGAAAAAAACACTGCGGCAATACTATATACGCATCTAACATATTACATGAAGATCGGATAGTTATCCTCCGACGAACATTGGTTTGGATAAAATCAATAATTTTAATTATTTCTCAATCTCTACTTCCAGAGGCGGTCGTCAAACCAGTCATTGAACGCTAAGAGCAGCAAAAGTAACATGAACATCCCGCCAATAACATCTCAAAAGTCCTCCCGAGTGAAGCTGAAACGCCGTCAGAAAACAGATGAAACCATCAAGAAACTCTTCAGACAACTCCGCCGAGACAGCAAAAGCCAGCTGAACAGTAGCCGGCGTAGCAGTCCCGGCCAAAGCCGTCAGACCAGTATCATCGAATTAGATGACAGCAGCGTGCTTAATGTGTCCTCTGACGCTGTCAGGACAGTCGATGTCCCTATGACAGAACCCGGGACAGCAACTGGGACAGATACAACCAGAATTACAGGCAATAAAGCAGGCTACAGACGAAGTAAACCACTAAACACGATTGTTATAAAAGATGATGAGCCCGGCACATCGACACCACATAAAAGCGTTTACTCCCTACACCATTCTACACCGATTAAACAGAAGCCGTCCATCGATGAGATGATTTCATCGGTCAACAATAAGTTGTTGAATGTAGATAACAGTAACAATAATAAGACTAAAGAAATAAATGCTAGTTCGTTCTTAACAATAGATTTGACAACTGATAGTGGCTTTAATAATACCACCCAACCTACTGTTATCGACTTGGATGCCACAAATGATCAGCATGACTGTGTGTTGACTTCAGTCAGGTAAGTTACTTTTGAATTAATGATTTTATTTTTATTTACCTTTTTTGTGTATTAAGGAGAAACGTTTCGCTTGTGGCGCGAAATTCAAATTTTATTGCGTTTTTTGCTTTTTACTGCTCATCAATACATCTTGAGATGAAACTAGGATACCTAACACGCATTTATTTTGATTGAAAATGTCTCATAATTATCATTAGTTTAAAGATAAAACCAGCAAAGATGCAGTGATTTATCTAGGAAGATTATAGTGTCTAGAAATAACTTGTTAGCTCTTTTTTGATAATTACATGAATGATGGAACAAGCATATGGCCCACCTGATGTTAAGCGGTATCCTCTGCCTTTAACAATGCATTACCTCATAGGTCACGTCCACCTAGGACGCGCCCTATGTGGCATTGCACCGCGCCCGCCTCCCTGAGACAAAGATGAAAAGTCTCATGTGTATGTAATTTCACCGGCACCCATACCCTTCAAACCGGTACACAGCAATGCGAGCACTACTGTTTTGCGGCAGAAATAGGTAAGGAGGTACAGGTCTAGCGCTTAACTGAGTCAGTCCCTGAGGTATGGGAGCGGTGGTTTCGTCGATCCATTTTGTCGTAACGTAAACACCCCTCCCGTACCGCTCCCATCCGCTCCCATCTCCCGTGCTCGCATTGCTGTGTACCGGTTTGAAGGGTATGGGTGCCGGTGAAATTACAGGCACATGAGAGTTTTCATCTTTGTCTCAGGGTGGCGGGTGCGGTTAACCTGTAGAACTTCCCCGGACGAACTACTACTAAAAGTAACTCGGGTTCATTGCATTCTATGGGGACCCTCCTCGTGGACATCCATCGATGGATGATGATTTGCTTCAAAAAGCAACCTTAATGTTTTCAGTCAATGCAGTTCAATGAGCGGTGACTCTGAAGTGACAGTGCTCCGGGGGATTAACACGAAGAGAAGCATCACAAGCCAGTTCAAGAGTGGGCTCATCAACCTCAACGCTAGAGAGAAGGACAAGATACTCGCGTTCATCTCCGAGAACCTGTTCAACGGATGCAGCGTACCTTCCAAAGTTGAGGTGATTATATTTTACAGAGTCTCAATAGTTTCAACTATTACTAGAGATACAAAGGTGTCAAAATGGGATTAATAAAATGAAATGCTGCACGATTTGATACCCTCGTCTCCATTCCGCCCCCTGACGACGAGACGTGGAGAGGCGTTTCACCCTTTTGTTGTCGACATACCACCGTCGCGTACAAACCGTTTCTCAAACTCTTTCATCATGCGGACAGCAAAGGCCTGTGGAACTCTCTTCTGGCTTCTATATGCTCTTTATCATACAACTTAGGCATCTTCAAACGAAGAGTGAATAGGCATCTTCTAGGCGAGCGTGCTTAAATAGGCCTCATCGTCGCTTCCCATCAAGTGAGATTTGAGAAAACGCAAGCCTAAAACAGATAAAAAAAAGAAAATAAAATGGCATTGTTTGCCCATTTTTTCATCAACAAGTCCTTCGTCGTCGCCTTGTGGGTAGACAAATACAATCGGCGACAAACTACCGCAAACGCACGCAAACTTGCGCAAACCCCCTAACCACGCGTTTGTGTTTGTAGAGGTTTGCCTTGGTTTGCCAAACATGTGCAGGCACTTAATTCTCGCGTCACTTAACGGCTGAAAAATAAAAAACAATCTGTGATGAGCAAAAAACAAACAGCGATGAGCAAAAACAAATGAGATTATAAAAAAAAATGTGATCACCAAAAAACAATATAATTTGAATTTCGGGCCTCTAGCGAAACGTTCCACCTTAAAATCCGGTCCTCTAGCCGGAACCAGTCTGGTACTCACCATCTATCCAGTGAGCAGCACTTCCGAGCGGAGGTACCCACTACGCAGTAAGTGTCCCGCGTCTACTTCGACGTGAAGGCCGCAGAGGTGGTGGAGTACAGCATGAAGAAAGCCGGAGTGGGATTGAGGGTCATGAAGTTGGACTCTCGTCATAATGTGAGCTTTAGCTCGTTTATGGCGAGGGTCCATACGGAAAGTGTGAAGTCCTACTTGAGCCCTGACTTCTGGCCGAAAGGGGTGAAGTTCCAGCGGTTCAAAGGCCGCCTGTTGCGTGATCCCCGGGCCGCGACGCGTCGGCGATCACATGTGTTAGATTAAGTTATAAATAAAGTGTTTTTATACATATATTAGTTTCTAAGGTATTTATGTTTTCTATGGACTTATTGTTTAGGTTTAGTACAATTCTCAATAAGCCTGAAGTAAAGATTTTGAATTTGAATTTGAATTTAAATTCAATCTTTAATAACAATAACTGATTGTTCGTTTCAGCCGCGAGCCCCAGAGACCGCTGAGGACACCTACATCAAAGAAGTAATCGTAGGCAAGAAGCTATCGCGCAACAGTTTCGGTAGCAACGTCTATAACCCGGAGAAATACGTCAACAACACCGGATTGAGAATGGTTGTCATTGACGGCAGCAACGTTGCCATGGCGTAAGTAACAACATTGTGACGACGTCACGTTGCCATGGCGTAAGTAACAACATTGTGACGACTTCACGCTGCTATGGAGTAAGTAATAACATTGTGACGACTTCACGCTGCTATGGAGTAAGTAACAACATTGTGACGACGTCACGTTGCCATGGCGTAAGTAACAACATTGTGACGACTTCACGCTGCTATGGAGTAAGTAACAATATTGTACCGACGTACCATTGCTATGGTCTAATTAACAACATTGTAACGAAGTCACGTTCATTCGTATGGAGTAACAACATTCTTCCAACGTCACGTTGCTATGCAGTGAGTAATAATAACATTGTACCAACGTAACGTTGCTATGGACTAATTCATAATATTGTAACGACGACATGTTGCTATGGCGTATGTAACAACATTGTAAAGACGTCACGTTCGTTCGTATGGAGTAACAAACCAACGTCACGTTGCTATGGAGTAAGTAACAACATTGTACCGACGTACCGTGCTATCGAACCATGTCCATATGATACTGTACCATATCATAAAGATGAAAAGTCTCATGTGCCTGTAATTTCACCGGCACTCATACCCTTCAAACTGGAACACAGCAATGCGAGCACTACTGCTTTGCGGCAGAAATAGGTATGAAGGTAGTACTTCCCCGGACGAACTCCAAAAAAGTTCTACTACTACGGAATTAATGTACTTGATACGGTGAACCATCTAGGTGACGGTGAAATTACAGGCATGTGGAATTAACCAATGATCCAACGTTTGAAAAATATTGTGAGGAGATCCACCATTCGTATTGGTCTCGTGTGGTGGAATACAGCTCGCTCACTCTCAACACCCGGGAGTAGTTCCAGCTACATTTGTATGTCGATGTTTAAATGAGGATATCAGTAGTTTTTAAGGTAAGTATTTTGGGATGTACCAACTAACGCCTCTGGGTGACTCCAAAGGATGACGGTTTGAGCACCAGTGTTCTAGAACCAAACATTTGAAGGAATTTGAAAGTGAACCGTGTTGGGCCGTATGGTGGCTTTTTACTGCCACCCGAGAGTAAATAGTATAGGTTGTGTTATATACTGGGGGGTTACCATGAGCTCTTATAGCCAGGGTTCGAAGTGACAATTATCATTGATAGTTATAAAGATAATTATCATTGATAAAATTATAAAGATAATTATCATTGATAAAGTTATCAAGATGTTGATAAGTATCTTGGTAATAATAACGCAGATTTAAGTTGGATTTTGAATTTCGATTATTCAGATACCTCAACCTAGTAAGTATTATTTTATCTGTACCTCAACTGAGGTTGATGACGATGATATTCCACTCATCAATTTAATTAAGTAGTCTTTAGTTGATTAAAATCTCGTATTTTGGTTTGCAAGTTTTTATTCACGCAATTATAAACAAAAAAAAAGAAAGATTACCTTGATTCTAAAATGTGTATAATCTATTTACTAAACTACTTACTTCTAACATAAATGTTGATATTTAATATCAGTTATAAAAGGATTCCTAGGCTTAATATTGTTTGATAATTATCAAAGGGCATATTTATCTTGATAATTTCAAACCCTGCTTATAGCCATTCAGTTGAAAAACTATTCAGTACATAATATAGGTTCGTCGTTGACATTTCTCATTGTTCAATAACATTAATAGTAGTACTTTAATACCCTCTGCGACTGTGCCTTTAAATATAGTTGCGGACATAACGGAATCGATATTTAGCTCATACATGTATTACAGAAAGAATAATACAACTAATACAAGGTAAGTACTAAATAAAAATAAAACATGAATAGTTGTGCTACCTGAAGACCGCTGCTAACGGTCTAAAGGTAAGTCAACTGATCCAAATCACTACCAGACGGATGATCCCTAAGATGCTGACTCCATTGCCACGCTGAATGGCAATACTAATGCGTATTTTATACTAATGCGTACCGATATTTTGTACTGAATAGTTTTTGATTTGAATGGCTATAAGAGCTCATGGTAACCCAGCAGGTATACTGTATCCCCCGGTTGTACGACTTTTGAACCACACCGCAAGTGGTTGGAGGGTGCGGATTTGTATGAAAACGCTTGTTGAATCATATGGACCTCGCCACAAGTCGCCTGCAGTACTAAATGACCACGTCTAAAGCCGAGATTTAGAAAAAAAACTACTTGTCTAAAAGTTTTTGTAGTATATTCTACGAAGCGAACTAATGCTTTTTCCTCGCACTGAATGATTTCGTTTTGTGCAAACGTGCTCCGGGCGTTCTTTCGTTATGCTCTACCGCATTCGCGAACACTATAAATAAATTAATAATGCTGGACAGTTCGCACACAACATTATCTAGCCCCAAGCTAAGCAGAGATTGTGTTATGGGTACTAGATACTTAACTGATAATAATACTTAATACAATAAATTACATAGATATTTTTTATTATACATATAAAATACCCAGAACGCCCTGAACAAATATCTGCAGATCGTACAAGTATTTGTTCCGAGGCGGGAATTGAACCCGCAACCTCCTGCGTCGCAGGCGAACCTTCGCCCGCTGCGCCACAGAGGTCGTTAAGAGTTACAAGCACATTAGACTATAACATGTCTCAGGGTGGCGGGCGCCGTGCAAGGCCGCTTAGGGCGCGTCCTAGGCGTACATGGGCTAAGGTATTAAAGTTGCCCAGCAGTGGACTTGTAGCGATGATGGCCTATGATGACAGAAGCGATTTCATACAAATTAGCTTTTTGTGGATGTGGTGTGGTTACACTACTGCCGTTATAACTAGACCGCCTTGAAGTTAGCCGTTTGGTGTGCAGTGCTCCTAAGCGCAGCCAAACGGCCAACTTCAGAGCGGACAAGTTAAATCGCCAGTTCTGTTAAAGTGGTGTGTCTGGGGACTTGATAACCCCTTAAGGTGAATGCTCACGCTTGCGGCGCGAAATTCAATTTTTTTAGTGTATTTTGCCCATTACTGCTCATCGACACTTCTTCAGATAGCGAAAGTTGAGTTCGCGAGTACTAGGAGACTTAACACACATGTTTTAATTGATAGTATCTCATAAATATCATCAGTTTAGCTATGATAGTCAGATAGTCAGATAGTCATTTAATCATACAAAAGGTACACGTCAAACAAATAATTTTCACAAAATGAGTCATCAAGTACACACCGTACTTAAAACAAAAATCAAAATCAAAAAACAAATATACAATAAACTAAAAACATGTCACAACTAGGATTACCTAGGTAATTAGATTAATTTGAGGCTAGTGAACTCATCGAAAGTGTAGAAGGTCTGCTCAATAAGCCAGCGCTTCAACCTGGACTTGAATATGCTGATACTAGGAGCTTCAGTGACATTTTTAGGGATCCGGTTGTAAACTGCCGGACCCATGACATGCGTCAGTTTGTTGGATTTCGCCAACTTACGCGGGACCGCTTCCAGTTGACCCGCACGGCGCGTCCCATACGTGTGTGACTCACCAACTCTTTTAAACGCATCCTGGTTATTTCTCACGTGTACGGCCACCTGAAAAATCACCAAGGATGGTAACGTGAGGATTCCCAGCTCCCTGAAATGAGGTCGAGCGGAATTGTCTCTCGGGATTCGTACGATTGCTCGATGATACCCCTAAGCACATTTTTACAGTGTTTTTTTTTGTTTAGGGGTATCGTAGCTAAAACTGATGATATTTATGAGATACTATAAAAACATGTGTGTTAAGTCTCCTAGTTCTCGCGAACTCAACTTTCGCTATCTGAAGAAGTGTCGATGAGCAGTGATGGGCAAAAAACGCAAAAAAAAAGAATCTTGCGCCGCAAGCGTGAGCATTCACATTAATAATAAACGTATAGCTATGGATTAACTATTATAATATCCGGCTGTTGGTGGATCAGAGACGTGCCCGCTTTAGGGCACGATCCGGACAAAGCGAGCATTCGTTAAGGACCATTATTCGCTATGGCCAAACGTGACATAACGCGGACTCGTTACGATATCTGCGTGGAATCATCGTTCAGAAACATTGTGACGTCTCACAATATCGTCAAGTAATCTACTTAATGTCATAGCGAATAACTGCATTGGTTTCGTAATTAGTTTCATGCTTTGTATTTCAAAGATTTACTAGAAATATAAGAATGCTGTTTGAAACTACGATAAATTTAGCACCCGATAGCAGATAAAGTTGTTGGAAAATGACAATTCTAACATACTTTTTTTTAAGTTCCCTTAGCGTGCCCGGTTTGGACCTCGCACCCCTACAATCAAAGAAAGTTTTTTTTTACACCCAACAGTCACACACATAGTCCTGATCCCACACTAGGATTCCCTGTGTCGTGTGTATCAGAAACTACGAGTACTATGGTACCATATACACCCAGACCCGGAACAAATATTTGCAGACCATACAAACATTTGTCCCGCAGCGGGAATCGAACCCGCAAACTTTTGCATCTCAGCCGGCTACTCGCCCGACGCGCTACAGAGGTTGTCAAAAAGGTAGTTAAATAACAGCTTTGAAAAAAATGGGGGGAGGACGAGTTAACACCAAGCGGGCAGTATACTTTACAGTATACATGAGACTTTTCATCTTTATGTCTGAGGGTGGCGGGCGCATTGCAATGCTACATAGGGTGCGTCCTAGGTAGACGTGACCTATGTTTTTTTGAGTCATTTTGTGATATTTTGGTGGCACTTTAACCAATGTAGCTTGTTTAAAGACACAAGTGTAGTGAAATGGAAGTGAATTGCGTGACTATTGGCTTGCGAAAATCATCATGTGTCTGAATTCCGCGCCAAGCTCAGTGGCTCCATATCTGTCTTAACCGGATTGCTCGTATTCCATCCCTTCTCTATAACATTCTTTTTAATTCTACTTCTCCATCTTACTTAAAGGAGCGCTTTGAGTTTTGTTCGATGCACAGAATCTGCTTTCCTCCAAAACTCTGCTGCTTCAATCTCCTGGCCATTTACAGTACTTGCAGCAACGATCAAAACTTGCTATGCTAGCCTACCCCTTCGTTATATGTATGGAAATGTTGATCAAGTGGATCTGCGAAGTGCAGGTACGTTTATTTTATATTTTCTGATATATCCTTACATGTTTCAGACACGGAGATCATCAAGCCTTTTCAGTAAGAGGCCTCAAAATAGTGATAGATTACTTCCTGAGTCGCGGTCACGCGGTTAAAGCTTTCGTTCCTAGATTCAGGTACGGTCGGGGCCTATATTTTTCTAACAATTGCAAGACCGTATTGGGAGACCAAAGTGGCGCTGGGCGGGACACTTGGCCAGATTTGGTGACGGCAGATGGTGTAAGGCTCTGACCGAGTGGTGGCAGACAGGGAGCACTAGAGGCCGTGGCAGACCACCAGCCAGGTCGGCGGATGATATAGAGGCCGTAGAGGGATGCGAATCGCACAGAACCGACTGGAGTGGCGTTTGAGGGAGGAGGCTTATACCCAGCAGTGGGCTATTATTTAAGCTGCCCATGATGATGATGATGAATTGCAACCAATCTGAAGAGTATAGTTTTCAATAAGCACCAAGTCCCTCGGCCTATGGTGCTGAGATGTGGACACGGTAGGGCTAATCCACCAGTTTAAGGTTACACAGTGAGCTATGGAACAAACTATGCTCGGATTTTCAATATTATTCGAGATTAGAGTAATAAAGTCATCCATATAGCCCACAGGTAACCCTGAGCTATCCAAGCTAGTGGCAATGCGCTGGTCAATAATTCCGAAGAACCGACAACCGTTGGGGTAAGCGAGTTCTTGTGTGGAGGCAAATGTAGTCTGAGCATCCCCTGGCTAGGTGGAGCGATGATTTTACGATAGCTGAACACCGGGATCAATGGCGCGTATTGGGAGAGGCCTATAGCCAGCAGTGGACTACTGTGAGCTGATGATGAATTGCCCGCATAGCAACAGTGCGTGTAGCCAGTGATGACATACGGCACTGAGACTCAGACAAGCTCAGCGGACTTTGGAGATAATGCTAGATTTTGTCATATAATCCAAAATACAGATCCTTAGTAATCAAGGTCAACTTTGTAATCAGGGTTATTCGTAATATAACGATTAAAGTCAATTGACGGTTAAAAAAAAAAAAAAATGTTGTGTAAATATCTGTCATCTCACCCCCTTGCTCAAAAACGGCCTTTCAGTACACAATAAATAACACTTTGCTGCATCAATAAAAATCGCAAAGATAGGTATAAATTGATGGTGCAACCCACTGTGAAAAGTGGCCCATTGAGGCTCTGCCTACCCCCATTCGGGTAAAGAGGCATGTGTCTATGTATGTATGTATGTATTGGTGTTTTATTTGAGTTATATTCAGTTTTGGACGATGGAAACACTCGATAAAACTCATAACAAAATGAATGTAGAAAATGTAAGATCAAACGGCGGTTATAATGTGAATTTTGAAAAAGCCATCCCTCCCATTTCAAATCAAATGTTTTATGCCCTACGAACGTGCTTGCCTCGGATTCAGTCCCGAGCGGAACGTATTGGAGGCGCAACATGCCTAAAGTTCTTGAGTAGGAGGCAGTGGGCTGGCCAAATAGCTCGCAGAACCAACAAACGCTGGGCGAGTGGTGACCTCTAACTGGAAGATGCGGTGTAGGTGTGTCTTTTCTAAGATCGGACAGAGCATGTTGTATTTTTTTTTTAAATCTATTTTGTCCCACTGCTGGGCAATGGTCTCCCCCTAAATTTTACAGTCATCCCGGCCTTTGGCAGTTTCCCACCACTCCTTCTCGTAAGCCCCGAGAAGGAGTGTTAGGATTATGTTGTAAAAATAAAATAATTATTTAGTCTACATTTTGTACCACGCAATATTTCAGAAATAAATTTGGGAAGAGCACGGATCCGCAGATGTTGATGCAGCTCGAGAGGCAGGGCCACGTGATATTCACGCCCAGTCGCGAAGTACAGGGAAGATTCATCTGTTCGTACGACGATCGGTGAGTTCCTTCCAACAGCTGCTACACGTCCAACCACAAGGGTTCGAGCCTTAGGCGCGTTTCCACCAGAGATGAGCGAGGATGCGTAGCGAGGGATGTGTTTGTTAAGAACCAATAGAATCACTTCATTTACCTAGCCTCGCTCAGCGCAGCTCTGGTGGAAACGGCTTAGCAGAGCGAGGTTTTTGTACGTACAAAACAAGCGAGGGATGTGTGCGAGAGATGTGCGCGAGGGATGTGTGCGAGAGATGTGCGCGAGGGATGTGTGCGAGAGATATGTGCGAGGGATGTGTGCAAAGGATGGACGCGAGCTTTCGCGTTTGGAGTTTTCGCTCGCATCTGAACAGAGCCCGCTACACATTCTCGCACAGCTCATCTGCCTAGCACATCGCTGGTGGAAATGCAGCCTTAGTGGCATCGCTGCCAGCGGCCATTTTTATTATTTTTCAAATTGCCGTCGCTTTATGAAACCTTGAAAAGGAATCTGACGAATGTGTCCGAGATCGTACAAAGGACTCAGATACAAACAAAAAATATTCTATAACATAGTGTGTGTGCACGTTAAGCGTCGTTAAGGGTCACGTTACTGAGTTATTTGGAGGATAAGATAGCACATAAACACTAAGAAAATAAAAACAGCAGATCAACAGAAATTACTACAAGTAATATTGAAACTGGCAGAAGAAAGCTCTTGATTATTTTACAAAGGACATCACCTCAATGTTAAATAGATATTTCTTACCCTTGTTGCAAATGCACAAGCCGTGAGGCGACAATTATGAAGTTTTTTTAAAATTTCACATTGGTTTGCACCTTGTTGGAATATATAGACGTGACGAGTGGTGAGATCATCGCCGCCATTGCTTCCCACAACTGACTCTGCTAACGCTTTCTTCCAGTAATAACACATTGCTTAAATAAAAAAGCAGCCAGGACAAATCTTATACCAACGAATCTTACAAACAAGTCCGGGAAATCCCTTAATAGGCTTTTACGACATCCACGGGAGGAGATAGAGGGCTCTATTCCTGGGCCGGACACACCACGGCAATTTTTTAAAAATAAATAATGATTCATTTCGCTTTTGTAGAGTATGGGTCTAACAGATTGTTCCACAGGTACATCATCCAATGCGCGGCTGAGTTCGAAGGAGTGATCGTCAGCAATGACTGCTTCAGAGACCTGATGTCAGAGAACCCGCGCTGGGCGCAAGTCATCAACACCCGGATATTACAGTTCAACTGGGTTAATGGCATGATTATGTTCCCCAGGTAAGTATTACTTACTTTCAATTTTCTATAGGTTATAAGTCGCGCAACGAGTAATGAGCGCTGACCCTCAAAGCGCAGTTTTCGGTTCAAGAAAAATGATCATAAATTCCATCAGGGTAGGTAGCGCATCGACAATACCCCGGGGTTTGCCAGTGTCTATAAGCGACGGTGACCACTTCACATCAGGTGGGCCATATGCTAGATTGCCTATTTATTTCATTAGTATTTTTTTGTGTCTGTATAGGGAATGCGCGAATGTAAATATGCGCAATCAACCCCACCACTTTCGCCAAGCGCTCATTACTCGTTGCGCGACCTGTACATTTCGGGGAATGTGCCAAAGAGGTACACGATCTGATCCCACCATCTCCTTTTCATCACACGACAAGCAGGCGCACGGCTCAGTGCCATCCTTACCTCATCAGTATACCCGTAATTCGCACTAAGCGTTTCGGTTCCACCTTTGTAATGCGAACTGCTAAGGACTGGAACAAGTTGCCGTCGTCTGTCTTTCCTGGAAACTGTAATATGGGTCTCTTTAAGGTAAGAGTGAATAGGTGCCTTCTAGACCTTTCGTGCTCCAACGTGCTTCGTGCTCCGCATCGTCACTTACCGACAAGTGAGATCGCGGTCAACCGAGGGTCTATCATAGTTAAAAAATAAAAATAAAAACTCAACACTAATTTGACGACTTCGGGCGCGGCGGGCGAAGGTTCGCCTGCGACGCAGGAGGTTACGGGTTCGATTCCTGCCTCGTAAAAAATATTTGTATGATCTGCAGATAATTGTTCGGGGTGTTCTGGGTATTTTCTATGTATAATAAAAAATATCTATCTATGTAATGTTGTATTAAGTATATCAGTTATCTAGTACCCATAACACAAGCTCTGCTTAGCTTGGGGCTAGATAATGTTGTGTGAACTGTCCAGCATTATTTATTTTATTATATTTAAAGAAAGGCCTGAAGTTAATATTAAGGTCCCGATGGAGATGACGTTTCTTACATACCAGGGTGCATTTACTGTTCCTCTGAGTACTCTATTGTAAGTCAGTCGTGTTTTTTATATTTTTTATAGATTACTTGTTTCTTTTTTCTAGGGACCCCTTAGGGAAGGACGGACCGAAGCTAGAACAGTTCTTAAAAATGCCGCAGCGAAGACTTTAACTATGTGGTCAATATTATGTGACGCTAAAATAAAATTACATATTTTGCGGTCAGTGTCATCTGAATTTCAAAATTTTGAAAAGGAGCAATTGACAACAAAGTTTTATACTTTTGGTAAACTAGATTTAACCATAGATGCTTTCAATTTTATTTTCTATTCTTCCGTCACCGTTGGTCATTAAGCCCTTTTCGGGAGCTATCATCCAACCTGGTCTTCCCTATCTTGAAAGTCACTCGGTGACCAACGTTTTTACAAGTAAAATTACCATCAATTGACAATTCTTAATTCTATTTTTTTAAATTTTGGTTATTCTACTTGTGAAACGTTAGTCACCGAGTCACTATCAACTAGGGAAAACTATAACCAAAACAAAACCACAACCAAATTATCCCGGAATGTTCCCAGGAACTTCACGACCTGATCCCACCATCTCGACTGACTCAGTTAACGCTTTCCACCAGTTATAACACATTCCGGACAAATCTTATACCAAAGAATCTGACTAATAGTCTGGGTAAACCCTTAGTTGGCTTTTACAACATCCATCTACGGGTGGAGGCTGAGGGGTCATTTTTCGAACGTTTGAATCATTTTAAAATAGCGCGATAAGGGCCCAGTAAATAACCGATGGCACGAAGGCTAGATACGCAACTGCTATAGCATTCTAGAGGCCATGGCATTTTCAATCCTATTGTTAGCGGTGAAAGACTTCAATCCTACAAAACAATATTGTGCAAGACTCGTCTCTGTTTTTAGGGGTTCTTACACAAAGAGTACCAGGTGCCGGTTAAATTACAGGCACATGAGATCTTGACGACCTCTGTGGCGCAGCGGGCGAAGGTTAGCCTGCGACGCAGGAGGTTGCGGGTTCGATTCCCGCCTCGGAACAAATATTTGTGCGTTCGCAGATATTTGTTCAGGGTGTTCTGGGTATTTTCTATGTATAATAAAAAATATCTATCTATTTAATATATAGTATTAAGTATATCAGTTATCTAGTACCCATAACACAAGCTCTGGCTTACCTTGGGGTGTGAATGTTGTGTGAACTTTGTCCAGCATTATTTATTTATTTATTTATTTATTTATTTATTTATTTATTTATTTATGTCTCAGGGCGGGCGCAGTGCAATGCCACATAGGATGCGTCCTAGGTGGACGTGATCTACGAGGTAATGCATTGTTAAATACAGAGGTTACCGCTTAACATCAGATGGGCAATCTGCTTGTTCCGTCATTCACAAGGTTGTTATTTTCAAAATTAACACAGTAAGCAGACCTTTAGTGAAGGTAAGTTTTTGGTAAATTTATTTCTTGTTTTATATTGAATGATATTAAGGATTTCATGAAATATAAATACATAGGACATTAATATAGTCCTTAAAAAAATCCAAAAAAAATATGGTTATACAATTTTTTTACCTAAATCTTGTCTTCATTTGTGATGACGGCCGCGCCACAATGTCAGTTTTACCCAAAATATAAGTCCGATCGACTGTTTTCGTTTGCGCAGAAAAGCGCAGACTGATGTCCGACAGTAGCCGAACGTATAGTATAGCTCTGAACCGCTGTATAGCTCTGGCCCGCTCACATCTAAGAGTCGACTGAAAGAACAAGACGCCGCGAAATCGATTAACCAATAACCGCAAGATTTTAGCGCGCGATTGCTATTGGTAGAAAGAAGGTTCCCGCGCTTTAGAAATTGGTCTACGGCGCAGCAGGTACATCGGAGTGACTTATATTTTGAGTAAAACTGTACACCACTAGGCGGGAAGAGTCTTGCATGGTCATACTACTAGTCTTTTTCCGTGAACTTTTTTGTGAAGTGTATGTACTTTTTAAATTAATTAAAAAGTTCGGAAATTCTTTGTAAATAGGTATGTTACCAATACTTTAGATATTATACTTAAACTAGTTATAAATTAGAAAGTTAAATTACTGCCTATTTAGTACATAATTATATACAGGCTGTTGATTTGTAGGCGCGACTTTGGCCGAGATCAGTCAAGTAAAAAATCCATGTTTCAATAAATGTTGGTGAGCAGGCCGGTGTGTATTGGACCAAATTTGGAACATCGGTACATCCAAACCTCCCGCATTTATATAATATTAGTAGGCTCTAGATAGATACCCATATGATAATTTAGATAAACTATATTTGTCTATAATTTTGTTGTGCTCACATTTGTCGTATAATTTTATATTCTAAAGCTAAGGCTAAACCAACGCGTTCAGCCCGCGTCCGTGGTGGCGTGCACGGTGGCGACCCATTGTCTTACCATTAATCGCCAACGTGCACGCCACTGAGGAAACGGACTGAACGCGTTGGTTTGGCCTTAGCTTAACAGCAATATTACAAATGTTTTGGATTTGTATTGTAAATTAAAGTTGATTATATTTTCATAATTTTGTTTTTTTTCATACCTACTACTGTCCGCCCTAGTTCTACCGCCCATAGCACAGAATAAATGATGTACAGCTCTATCCAGGGAGTGTACTTGCCAAATGTAATCAACCCAGTTTCGGCGTGATTAAGTAACAAACATATTATACTTGAATCCTTATCCTATCATTAGGTAGGTTACCTATTTCTATTGAGCAAGTTTATTATCAAATGAGTTGAAATGAGATCAGAGGCAACTTAGAATTGAGTAAAGACATTGGGATTGTATTCCAAGATTTATATCTCGCGTGAGGTACCTATTCGAACCACAAATCAAAAATATTACTTAAGTAGGTACCTACCAACTAGTTTTTCAAACATCTAATCTTACTCTCCCAGTTGCCTTCATATTTCGTATTCTTTGTATGGATCAATTTAGCAGATTGGGGTGCAGCAACAACACGCAAGCATTGAATTGTAGTCTAATAATACTTGTACATAGATTCTTATATTTACAGTTTAGAAAAAGTAGTTGATTGAAGAAATGTTGGATATTAACAAATTCTGTACAGCGCCACCTAGTCCATTACTATAGTACTAATTAATACTTCGAAAATTAGAGCAGGTGGTTTAAGAAATGCGGCATACAAACAAATACTGTATAGCGCCACCTAGTCCATTACTATACTAATTAACACTTCGAAAATTAGACAAGATGCTTGAAGAAATGTTGCATACTAACAAACACTACAGCGCTACCTAGTCCATTACTATAGTACTAATTAACACTTCGAAAATTAGAGTACATATACTAGTATAGTATTCTTTTATCTGTGGTACATGCTTGAAGAAATATTGCATACTAACAAACACTGTACAGCGCTACCTAGTCCATTACTATAGTACTACATTAGTACTTCAACTACCTCGGTAGATGGAGCTATTTACAAGTGTAAACTTCAACCGCTTTAATACAAGTGTTGCATTCAACACGGCAGCACCAGTGAAACTTGCAGTTGCATCGCTCCTTCACGATTATTTTCTTGGTATTGTAGCCTCGTCCACAGCACAGAAGGGCACAACCGTCCAGTCCAGAGGATGTTCGGTTACATTCACGCCCAGTTGTGCCCATGGAACCCTGAAATTTGTATATATAAGGATAAAAACGGTTTGACCTACTAACAATATACCTATTATGAACGAAAATACGACAGAGTGTAGGTAGTTATTTATTAAGATTGTTTATGACCGGGATAAAAATCTTAATCCAGGTCATAATCTATATGTACCTATACGAAACTTCACCGAAATCAGTTCAGCCGTTTTGGCATGATTGAGTAACAAACATCCAAACATCGTAACATTCTTTGACCAAAATTAACAAAGGTAACATTGAAATTTACCTGTGATATTAGTGGGATAGGTACCTACATACCTACATTGGGACATTCGCTGAGACGACACTTATTTTTATAATTATTCATTTATTTCAGATCTTATTAATCCATAGAACTTTATAACACATTATTACACACACACTTAAAACTACCACATACCTACTTACCTGCAGCTTAATAAATCAGAAGTAGGTAGGTCAGTAGGTAGGTACTAAAATTAAATCAATGAATGTCACAGAAAATTTACAAATTAATATAAAATTACACAAAATGGACCACACGAAATTAAAATATGCATTGAAATTAGATCAGATAGAGCCCATCATTATTTGCGTCCACCTGTTTGAATGGGGCAGTCAGCCCGCGCTCAATCATCTTCAGGATGCCGTTGCCGCTGCCTCACGCACACTGGAGTAAGGAAGCGACTCTTTTGCGAATAATCGCTTGAGAGACGTCCGTGCGCGCCCGCGAACATCCCCGATGCGCTGCAAGCGAGGCAGCCGCATCACCATCCTGAATATATTGTTGTAAAGTCCACACCACGACTGAAGTCGAGACTGGAGCGCTAGTTTCTATGCGCAAAAGTGCAAAAGCGAAAATCTACCTCTGTTATCAGTTAGTTCCTCAAAAGGCCGTCGGAATTCAGTCGTGGCGCGGACTCTATTGGACTCGCAGCGAGTTGGCAGCCCGCCGGGTGTCCAGAGGCTGCTCGAGTAGAAGGACAAGTATCATTGCCCGGAAAGTGCATTACCAGGGGCCTTAGTACGATAATTTGATAGTAGGTATTCGAAACTACCTATTCGAAGTTACGTTTCCTTCAATACATGACAGCGTCCTTAGTTTTCTTCTCGTTTCCGCTAGGGGCGCTGCAAGTAAATGTGTGGTAGGAAACTAAACTTCATTAGTTTCTAAACTATCAAATTCTCGTACTAAGCCCCCTGAGCTCACTCCTAAAGGTATAAGAGGTCTGTAAAGGTCAGCTCTAAGTAAATAATAAAGTTATCCTTACCACAGTTTGGTTCTTGACGCAGTAGTTGGGTGACTCTTCCAGGTACAGCAGGTCCTGTGCCGTGGGGAGGCTGTAGGCAGGGTCACCGATGCGCAGCTTGCCGCGCCGCGACACGCGAACCTCAGTCGCGCCTTCATACTTATCCTTCAGGTAATCACCTGAAATTAAAGTTTCATCATCATCATCATCATCCACAGCCTGACTTCATCCACTGCTGAGTACCTATAGGCCTCTCTTTGCCTGTGCTATTCCGTACGGTCCCGTGCCAGCCTCATCCAGGTTCGGCCCGCGACGCATGCGATATCGTCTGCCCATCTCGCTGCTGGACGACTAAGGTTTCTGTACCCAGTTCTATGGGCGCCATTCAGTTAGCGCCTTACTCTACCTATCGTCACCTCGTCTTGCCAAATTAAAGTTTAGATAATATCAATTCTCCGAGATTAATGACTTCGCTTTTTTAGGGTTTTAGACCTCAAAGCGAACGGAAGAAAACGGAACCATTGGACATGCGGGCGAAGTTTATTCCGCAAACCAATCCCTCCTTGGTTATTGACGACCTTTGTAGTGCGGGGGGCTGAGATGCGAAAGGTTGCGGGTTCGATCCCGCTGCGGGACAAATGTTTGTATGATCTAGGTACATATATTGGTTTCGGGTCCGGGTGTTATAGTACCGTGGTTCTCGTAGTTCCTGATTGATACCCACGACAGGGAATCCTAGTGTAGGATCAAGACTATGTTATGCATTGACACTAGAGCATTTTTAGGGTTCCGTAATTTTGTTACGGATTATAGATTCATCATGTCTGTCTGTCTGTCCGTGTATGTCACAGCCACTTTTTTCCGAAACTATAAGAACTATGCTGTTGAAACTTGGTAAGTAGATAGATGTATTCTGTGAACCGCATTAAGATTTTCACACAAAAATAGAAATAGTCAATTTTTGGGGTACATACAACTGAAACTATTTTTTTTTTTCCGAAATAGAAAAATGTCCCCCCCGTAACTTCTAAAATAAGAGAATTATAAAACTATAAAAATATATGATGTACATTACCATGTAAACTTCCAACGAAAATTGGTTTGAACGAGATCTAGTAAGTAGTTTTTTTTGAATACGTCATAAATCTTAATCCATCCAAGAGTTTTTATATTATGTTAGTGCTTGCTGAAAAATATATGAATAAGTACCTATATAGATATGTAAGTACCTATAACAAACCACGTCTTCTCATAAAGGATCATTTTGTTGTCCGAATGTCTGACCATCTAGACTAGACCCTTTTCTGAGGACTAACGTTTCTGTGCCTTTTCCTTTTTAAAAGCTTTATATTAACTTGCAATGTATTTCCGGGTGGAATCTTGCAGTAGTTGTCTTCAACCGATTGAGATAATATTTTACATACCTACCAAGTTCCGATGACAATGCAATATTATGGTGACAGCGAGCTGATCTGATGATGGTGGACAAAGGAACTTACCGATGGATAATAGTAGACTGGCCGTGTTTAGACTCATTTTGATCAGCACACGGTTACGATCACTTATTTTGTAAAAGCTTGCATTGAACAATATATTTTTCACAAAAAACTTATTTTATTGTAATATGTTTTTGACATGACGTAATTCAGCAATAAATATACTTTGTCTTTGACTTTAATCGCATTGAAATTAATATCAAATACCTACAGTTTCATAATCCTGTTTTAAGTAAACGTTTATGTAATAATGTGTTTGGTGGTACGGCAAACCCCATGCGTGAATACGGTATCATTCTTTGGGTCAGAGCCACTTCTCACGTTATCCGTCGTTCCATTTAATTTACCGTGAAGCTCACAAACTGCCATAAAACAGAAAAGACCACCCATTGGGCCAAGCCAGAACTTATTAAAATAAATGGAACACACGCAATTAAATGGAACGGATAAAGACTATAAAAATAAAATTATTTAAATGGAGTAGACACATACAACCAAATGTGGCTTAGATCTTCGGACAAAGTTACTTTGGTCGAAGGCTTAGATAGAGATTTCCTTTTACTTTTAATTAGTAGCAGTAGAGCTTTTTTGTGAAAGAGTTCTTCCGGGGATGTACTACCACCACACCTATTTCTGCCGCAAAGCAGTAGTGCTCGCATTGCAGGCACATGAGACTTTTCATCTTTACTATGTCATAGTGACGGGCGCAGTGCAATGCCACATAGGGTGCGTCCTAGGTGGACGTGACCTACGGCAAAACGACGAAAACAACTTTTTTTTAACTTCGTGAATGACGGAACAAGCAAATGGCCCATCTGATGTTAAGCGGTAACCTCTGCCTTTAACAATGCATTACCGCATAGGTCACTTTCACCTAGGACGCACCGTATGCTTATTTTATTTGTTATTTATTTTGTTTGTTGTGTTGTTTATGTAATTAGATTGATTTAATGAAATAAATGATATGATGTAACTAAGTGTTCGTTGTGTGATCCTATGGTGAAAATAAATGAAATTGCACTCCGCCCGCCACCCTGAGTCATAAAAATAAAAGTCTCATGTGCCTGTAATTTCACCGGCACCCATACCCTTCAAACCGGAACACAGCAATGCGAGCGCTATTGCTTTGCGGCAGAAATAGCCCCAGCAGCAGTACTTCCCCGGACGAACTCTCACAAAAAAGCTCTACTGCTACTAAAAATACAGTGGTAGGTATTATTAGCTGTAAATCATTTTAAAATGATTAGGTACTTATATGTTGGTAGCTCTATTCATTTTATTTTACCTGATAAGTAAAAACGTTTTTAAGTAGCTCGTAAAATGTAGTTATGGTTAATATGCAGTTTCAAATATCCATAGAGGCTTCATTAGATGGTCCGTGTTGAAATTGTCTAAAACCGAATAACCGAATTCATTTGGAATTAAAACACCTTCAAAAAAAGCGCCCAAATACGTTTTGGAAAATCGTAGTCAGGTAGTAAGTTAGTTAAGTAATAATAATTATACCTACATTTATTTACAGAAAGAATAATACGAATAATAATACAAGTAGCTATGTAAAAAATATAAAAAAAACATATGAAACAGTTGTTGAAGACCGCTGCTAATGATCTAAAGTTAGCTCAGCTGATCCAAATCACTACTAGACGGAAGCGCTCCTAAGATGCTGGCTGCATCGCCACGCTGAATGGCAATACCAATGCGTTGAGCCAGATAAGAGCCAGCTCTCGGCTCACGCGTCGCTTCGACCAGACGCCCTGAAATAATTTTGAAAACGCGATGAGCCCCGGTACCCCACGGACCCAGAGTCTCGACCCCGAAAGGCTCAAATAAGCTCTGTCGAGACTTGCTTACTTGCGTCTTTTGAGGTCCTCAGCGGAATCTGCCACCGCACCGGCCCTAACTGATGTCCCGGACAGATGAGATGGCGCAAGGGTATCAACGCATGTAGCGTCCCACACCAAAGGCCTACCCTTCTCCCACGGAAAAAGAGTCATGCCGTCAGGCCGCATACCATCGTCACGTAGCAGACCATTTAGTTCTAGAATGGCTGGTAATAAAATAATATAGTTAGACAGAATTTTCGTACATTCGATAAACGTACCCGAAACTGAGAGAAAACAATACGAAATTATTAAAAACAATCAAGGAAAATACCAGGGTGACATGAACACGGAGGAGTAATCGGCGCCTATTAGCGGAGTAACTGTTGTTGATCTGTGGCATCAATCAGTTGCAGAACAATGCTTTTATTTAATTGTGCGTGAATTAACATTGTAAGCGAGATAGGAATGTTTTTGTAAGAGGCGTTCTAAGTTTAAATTTATTTAAAAGTGGAACGTTGATTTATTAAGAAAACACAATCTAGATTATTTCCGCCATTTTTGAAAAGAGACGTAGTCTACTTCTTTTTTATTTATTTTCCTATTTTTATTTTGTTGAGTTATTTATCTTACATTTTAACCAATGTAGCTCGTATAAAGAGCATAAGTGTAGTGAAATTAAATTGGTAAAAATGCTCTACCAAAGTTTTAGTAAAACGGCCACCGTTTTAGTTACTAAAACATGACTTGACTGTGACTATGACGACTTGGAAGAGAGTAACTTTGCAAATAATATTGAAAATACAATCATACTTGAAAATGGCAAATTCACAGTTATGATTCAAGTTGTCATAGATGGACAAAAAAGTTATCCTTTAAGGGTCCCATTTTATCCTGTACGGGACCATAAAAAAGATGAATTCTCAATTCAGGCTACCTACCAGTAGATAGGTAGGCTTACATTTTCTGCCTAGGGTAGGTAGGTGAGTAATTAAAGAGTCATGGCGATAGCGTACCCGCGCTTGCGAAACTACATAAAACGAATATCCTTGGATAGTACGAGTACAAGAATAGCTTAATAAATTCCCATCATTACATTACATATTCTATAAAACTACGTGGATAAATCTAATGATTTTTTGAAAATATCTATCGGGCCCAATAAAAACAGCCGGTCGATAGAGTTACTGAGCTTTTTAAAAAAATAATTTGAATTTTTCCCGTGTTTTTGTACAAAAACTGATGATGGACAACTATTAAGATAATTTAAAAGTGCCCGATGACCAGTGGAGTACTCTATTTCGAATTTTGGGTACACCAATGTTCTCTGTTTCGCCATGATTCTTTTCCATGTAATTAATTTTGTAAAAATTAAAAAACTCTCATCACAATGAAACGGCTGAACCGATTTTGATCAAACATAGCTAAGAACAGACCAGACAAAAATACCTATCCAAAAAAAAAAACTAAATCGGTTAATCCGTTCGGGAGCTACGATGCCACAGACAGACACACACATAGACACAAACACACACCCACACACAGTCTCACACACACACAGACACGTCAAACTTATAACACCCCGTCGTTTTTGCGTCGGGGGTGATGATGGACCACTATTAAGATAATCTAATAAAAGTGCCTGATGACCAGTGGAGTAGGTACTCTATTTCGAATTTTGGGTACACCAATGTTTATAAAAACCCGAATGCTGCCTTCCATATAGGTAGGGGTCAGTATAAAATAGGTACCTATATTTTATAGGTGCCTATAATTTTGACCAAACCCTTATCATTATGGTTTAGGGACCACCCAGGGGCGGATATGACATAATTATAGCATAATAGGGCGCAATTTACTCTTATAAGGGTAACGGTTTGTGTCACCACAGACATTATCAGAAGCTATCAGTGCATCGTGGGATTTATATCTAATGCGCAATAGGTTCACAGCATGTTTATAATGAGCTCTTAAATTTTAAATTTTTTGATAAGAGTTCTTAGAGATTTCAAGAGGAAAAAAATATAATGGTATTCTTAAGCCTTTTGTCTAGTGAAATCATTAATTCAATAAACAATTTGAATTACGTCACTCGAAAAAAAATATCAAAGATAGGTACCATAAGATACCTTTTTAAAATTTAAATACCATTTTAGACTTACTTCTTACAGGTTTTAATATTTGAAACATTCGGTACGTAACTTATTCATTAATATTTCAGTTAGTGAACTTCATCAACTTCAACAAAACTCTAGAGCATTTTTTTTATACAGTCACGGTATCAGAGCGTGCGCTCGACTTCAAGCCTCATACAAAAATGTTAGTTGAAACTGGTTGTCCTATAGCGCTATTATAGGTCTAGAGCTTAACTGAGTCAGTCCCTGAGGTATGGGAGCGGTACAGGAGGGATGTTTTCGTTATGTCAAAATGAAGCGTGGCTTCATGTCATCTGATAATTTAAAATACGAAAACACCCCTCCCGTACCGCTCCCATACTTCAGGGGCTGATTCAGTTAAGCGCTAGACCTGTAGTGGTTGGGCTACGATAAAAAAACTGCAAACCGATGTACATGATAGCCATTTGGTACACGGGTACGTTAGGTAGGTACGTTACAATCATTTTTAGAGGTACTTCTTAAAAATATTGCCATTGGGGAGGCAAAGAGGTTGAAGACAAGCCATATTCTGGACAACCTACTATAATGAGGGAAGAAGGTCTGATGAGTCCGGATCCCAAACGACAAGAAACCATCCACCTCATCCGCCTATAGTCCACGAACTAATTGCGGACAAAAACAAACAACAAAAAAACAACAAAAAAAATTGGGTAGGCAGTAATAATGACGTCATAGTTTTGTTGTATGGGAATTGTTTATTTTTGTTTTAGAAACCATTTGCGTGTGTTATCAAATGAAAGGGCTTCATGAGCCGGTTCTAAAAATATACTAGGTACAACATAACATTTCGGCCAGCTGTTTTCTAAAAATTCAAGAAATATTTTCAAAACATACCGAGTGCTACCTTACAAAACATGCTCTTGCAGGTAGGAAACGGCTTAGTAAATTTTTGTAAAATATACGTCAAATTATAACTTCAAAAAGGCTACTTGACAAAATTAACATATATTTATTTAATTCATAATTGTACAAAAAACACAAGGAAAGGGCAAGAGGGAGGTGAGGAAACGCACCCAAACAAATGGTGACTACGCATTTTTATTCATGCCGCTATGCGCGCACACATAACAACAAAAGACGCAAACATTAGCTTGAACTTTACACACAATTTCAGTCACACAGATAATAATGTACTATTGGTACACGCCAGTCGCATGGAAGGAGCAGTCACCTACTTAGTTGAGAGATCCCGGGAAAACGCGCTTCCCCCACATTGAATCTAACCAAATAACAAAAGAGAAAACGCTACATTTCGAAGGGAAAATCCCGATCCGCGTTCAGGTACCTTTACTTTTATATATTCTGTGGTTCAGGGAAGTTTTCCCGAAGCCGGGCATTCGCATCACCAGGGCGACATAAATCAAAGGCGATTGGAAACAATTTCAAGAATTCTCCCGGTATGTGGGAAAGCTTTGTTGACCTTGGCGAATTGGAAGTCTGTAAGAAAATTTATCGAAAATGCTGATTGTTCGGGACATCGAGCAACACGGAAACGGAGGCCTGCGTTGCTCGATGGTTCGGGACTTTCTTTGCCAATCAATTAAAAACTCCTTAATACGTTCTTTGGCAGTATAATTTTTCAGTACAATTAAAAAGTTTACTAGCAAGGAGTTTTTTTAGAATGTGAATAAAATGATGCCGACTATTATCTTAGAGCATTGCAGCCTCCGCACAAGAAGCTATCTTGCGTGGTTTCGGAAATATTTCATGATAAGTTAATAGCTTTCTTATATTGCTCATCAGTGTATTTAGACCGGTGTTGAGCGATGACTATTATAGACGAAGAAAAATGGATCTCGAAATAGGTACCTATTTGGCGGCTACTTATCTGTTTTCTCACAACTGTATTGAAAAACTTCGTATAAAAGGGGGCGTTATAGTACATTATGGTACAAATGTGTAATGTTGGTGATTACCGCTGAGGCGCCATTGAGACCCGAGCCGTTAGGTGAGGGTTTTAAGAGAGCCGAGGACGGTAATCATCAATACACACGTGTATCATACGACCTTTTTCAACACACTAGTGAAGAAAATATGAATAAAACAGCAATACACACTCTGTGTAAATGTTCAACGGTCTCTATAACTCACTTGTGAATAATAGCAATGAAAAAGTCACAGTTTGATTACAGGTGTCATTATATGCCTAATTGCGGTGAAATTAGAGCCACTTTATGAGCAAGTGTGTTGAAAAGGTTATTACAAACTCGTGATGATGGTAAACCCTCGCCATACGTTAACTCGATTTATGTACGAGCCATTAGCAATGACTAAGGAAACCAATGGACTTGGCACGTTGTGACGTCACGCTTGTGCCCACTTGTGGCCGTGCGGCCATGTTTAGCGCTTGTTGTTATGACAGCTAGAGATTGAAAATATATGAAAAATATAGATATTTTATGTATCGATATTTTTTTGGAAAAGGGAACTAGTTCATGATACCTTTCTAGCGAAGCAAGCGACTGGTTGAAACACGTAGAGTGCGGGTTCAATTCACGCTGTGTGATCATTGTTGTTGCGAGCGTTCGCAAATAACATTTGGCTACCAGTCTGGAAGTTGGTGCCATGTTAATGTAAATTCATTCAAATACAAATAACACAGTGGGGCCTGGGACTGTAAGTGAATATTGTGCGTGTAGAATTACAAATTAAATCAATCGTGCTAAGCAGTGTTTTACGCCGAGTCAGCGGCTGTTGCTTTACAAAGCACAATTTGGGCCGCACGTTGAGTGCTGTTCCCATCTATAAATAAATAAATAAATTATAAATAATGCTGGACAGTTCACACAACATTATCTAGCCCCAAGCTAAGCAGAGCTTATGTTATAGGTACTAGATAAAAAATATACTTAATACAATATATTACATAGATAGATATATTTTATTATACATAGGAAATACCCAGAACACCCTGAACAAATATCTGCGATCGCACAAATATTTGTTCCGAGGCGGGAATCGAACCCGCAACCTCCTGTGCTGTAGACGAACCTTGACCCGCCGTGCCACAGAGGTAGTCAATCTATGGCACGGGGCACCCAAGTACCAGCGCTTCGCTTTGACTCCCTAAGGAAAAGAGCTCTTAGAATCATCGGCTTTTCGATCTCGTCCCCGCTTCGGCATTTTGCCATCGCTCTTCCCGGCACCGTGACAGGGCTCATCCACACATCATGGATCCCTGGGTTTCTCGTACGACTCGTTTCTCGAGATCTTTTCTTCCCCATACCTGCAAACTATTGGTAATGAAAAGCCCTCATTGACCCTACGTTCTGTCTACCTACTCCCTAAGCCTGAAGACATGTACATTGTACATTATATTTTTATAGTTTTATCGATAACAAAATATCAATTGCTATACGGCCAGCACTATAACAATCCGCCATATTAGTTTCTCATGCAGTTTAGGTTTACACGTTTTTTCTGTAGGTATATCAAGTCCATAGGATTCTGTAGTCATTGCCCATTAGTAGGTACAAAATAGGTAGGTACCTACTATTGATCCTGTAATAAAGAAAGCTTAGATCTTCCCGCCATTTTCGAAAACAGACGTGGTCTACTTTTATTTAATTTCATTTCCTAGTGTTTTTTTGTGCAATTTTGGTGTCTTTTTAACCAATGTAGCTCGCCTATAGAGCACAAGTCTAGTGAAATAAAATGGAAGTGTAGACAAACGTGACGTGACTTTTCAAATTGGTGGTAATTGTCTACCAAAGTTTTTATAAAACGGCCACCGTTTTACTAAAACATGACATGCGAACTAGGTATATTGAAAATACAATAGTTATAATTGAAAATGGCAAATGCACAAGCCGTGCGACGCCCAAAGAAATAAACAGTTTACTTTTTCCGAAAGTGTGTGTTCGAATCCTGTTGCTTGTATAATATTTTTCCAAATCAATCAACCAACCAATCATTTATTTCTTGTAAGTGATTTACAAATATAGCAAAAGAGAGCAAAAGTAAATACACATTTTTACAATGTCACGAAGTTAACAATTTTATAACAAATAGACACAATAGTAGTGGTGCACAAATACACAATAAAATACAGAACCTACCTAGGTACACATCAAGAAGGATGTAATATACAGAACCTACCTAGGTACACATCAAGAAGGATGTAACATACAGAACCTACCTAGGTACACATCAAGAAGGATGTAAAATACAGAACCTACCTAGGTACACATCAAGAAGGATGTAAAATACAGAACCTACCTAGGTACACATCAAGAAGGATGTAAAATACAGAATCTACCTAGGTACACATCAAGAAGGATGTAAAATACAGAACCTACCTAGGTACACATCAAGAAGGATGTAAAATACAGAACCTACCTAGGTACACATCAAGAAGGATGTAAATTACAGAACCTACCTAGGTACACATCAAGAAGGATGTAAAATACAGAACCTACCTAGGTACACATCAAGAAGGATGTAAAATACAGAACCTACCTAGGTACACATCAAGAAGGATGTAAAATACAGAACCTACCTAGGTACACATCAAGAAGGATGTAAAATACAGAACCTACCTAGGTACACATCAAGAAGGATGTAAATTACAGAACCTACCTAGGTACACATCAAGAAGGATGTAAAATACGAACCTACCTAGGTACACATCAAGAAGGATGTAAAATACAGAACCTACCTAGGTACAAATCAAGAAGGATGTAAAATACAGAACCTACCTAGGTACACATCAAGAAGGATGTAAAATACAGAACCTACCTAGGTACACATCAAGAAGGATGTAAATTACAGAACCTACCTAGGTACACATCAAGAAGGATGTAAAATACAGAACCTACCTAGGTACACATCAAGAAGGATGTAAAATACAGAACCTACCTAGGTACACATCAAGAAGGATGTAAAATACAGAACCTACCTAGGTACACATCAAGAAGGATGTAAAATACAGAACCTACCTAGGTACACATCAAGAAGGATGTAAAATACAGAACCTACCTAGGTACACATCAAGAAGGATGTAAAATTAGAAAAAAAATAGCAGTCGTAACAGTCATGTGCTGAGCTCCCAGGCCCTTTGAATTGAATTGAGTATTCAACACAAATACTCTGATCACCAATCCGCCTGTCAAGCGTGGTAATTATGGTATTAAGTATAATTATGGGGGGGGGGCTTGTCCAGCAGTAGACTGCTGATGATGGTATCACATGTATGATGCTGATGGTGGAACTTACCAACTTCTCTGAAGGAAGCCAGCTGCTGCCAGCAAGTGATGAGGCTGCAAGACCCTGAGACCCCATGGCACTTGCAGGTAACCTTAGACTTCGCGATCACAGCCTGAACAAAGGAGTTTTACACTGTATCGCTAGGTGCAACATTAAGTGTGGCGCGAAATTTAAATTTGACTGTGTGTTTTGCTCTTCAACACAGTTCAACCCCAGCTCATCAACACATCTTCAGATAGCAAAACCTGATTTTGCGGAAACTATGGGAACTAACACATATTTTGATTGATAGTGTCTCATAAATATCATTAGTTTAACTCCGAATGTCATTCAATGATTTTTACAGTGTTTTTGTGTTCACTGACATTTTTAATAATGATATTTATGAAAGTCACTATATTAATCGCAGCGGGCGAAGGTTCACCTGCGCCGGAGGTTGCGGGTTCGATTCCCGCCTCGGAACAAATATTTGTGCGATTCGCAGATATTTGTTCAGGGTGTTCTGGGTATTTTCTATATATAATAAAAAATGCCTATCTATGTAATATATTGTATTAAGTATATTAATTGTCTAGTACCCATAACACAAGCTCGGCTTAGTTTGGGGTTAGATAATGTTGTGTGAACTGTCCAGAAATATTTATTTATTTATTTATTTAATCAAAATATGTGTGTTAGTTCCCATAGTTTGCACAAAATCAGGTTTTGCTATCTGATGATGTGTTGATGTGCTGTGGTCAGCAAAACACACAGTAAAAATTAAATTTCGCGCTGCATTCAAAACTTTGTATCCAAATGTCAAATTTATGATTTTATTTGTATTTGTAGTTATTTGTATTTATTTCAAAACATTACATACATTTCTACAGGTATAACCTAATACAATAGAGTAGTCAGCAAAAAAAACATAAGTCAAAAAGATGCAATATATTACTAAGCTATGCAAATTGTACACTTTAAACTAAAATAAATATATATAATTTACTCATTACACAAATATGATGTTTGTATGTTGGATGTTTGTATGTTTGTTACTCATTCACGTCGAAACGGCTAAACCGATTTCGATGATTTTGGTTCACGGATAGATTGACCTGTATTGAGCTACGAGTATAAAATAGACTACTTTTTATCAACCGATTTTTAATTTTTAATGATTGACATTATGCATACCTATATACTATATATATAAAATGAAATGTTCTGACTGACTAACTGTCTGACTAACTGTCTGATTGACTGACTGACTGACTGACCCAGTGACAACGCACAGCCTAAACCGCTGGTCGTAGAGACTTGTAATTGGGTGGGTGTGTTTGTCTCGATGCGAAGGGTTTACTGTATATATTTTGTGGTTATACTAAGAAAGGAATTGTGAAAACTCGCATCCTAAGGGGTACAAAATGGGGTTCTAATGTAAAACAAAACTGCTCTGTATTTCGGAAATCTAGTAGTACCTTTACACGGAGATTCCTCAAATCAAATTAACAAACGTGTTTCAGCGATACCTGAAATTTCCATGAAATAAGGCATGTTTCCTTTGTAAAAAAAACAAATAATCTACAATTTAGCCAGATTTCAGTGTAGACGTAGTAAAACTTGAGATTCACGATGAAGTTATTGAGATTGAAATATTTTCAGGACCTCAAGGTAAAAATGGGACCCGTCAATTGAAAAACTTGAGTGTGGTGTCGTTTCAAAGGTCGTTTCACGATGTGGTTGTTGAGATTAATATTTTCTACGCAGATGAAGTCGTGAGCGGGTCAGCTAGTTATGCATAGTTGTATACAAGCTTGTGCTCGCGATGTCTACTTTTTGCAGAACACTAGTTTTAGTACCCGCCCCAGCCTTTCACCCTTGACGAGGGCTAGCCTCAAATATTATAGGATGTGATTGTCAGTCGCGACTGTCGAAAGCGTCTGATGAATGTATCAGGCTTCTGGGTACCGCGGGCCGCCGCCAGAGGTCACTTACCCGCCTCCCTGCTTCGTTGTAACGCCGGTTCATCAGCTGTCGCCCCTGCTCTCGACTGCCGCCAGTGGTCGCTTACCCGCCTCCCTGCTTCGTTATTATGTCGGTTCATCAGCTGTCGCCCCTGCTCTCGACTACCGCCAGAGGTCGCTTACCCGCCTCCCTGCTTCGTTGTTATGTCGGTTCATTAGCTGTCGCCCCTGCTCTCGACTGCCGCCAGAGGTCGCTTACCCGCCTCCCTGCTTCGTTGTTATGCCGGTTCATCAGCTGTCGCCCCTGCTCTCGACTACCGCCAGAGGTTGCTTACCCGCCTCCCTGCTTCGTTGTTATGCCGGTTCATCAGCTGTCGCCCCTGCTCTCGACTGCCACCAGAGGTCGCTTACCCGCCTCCCTGCTTCGTTGTTATGCCGGTTCATCAGCTGTCGCCCCTGCTCCCGACTACCGCCAGAGGTTGCTTACCCGCCTCCCTGCTTCGTTGTTATGCCGGTTCATCAGCTGTCGCCCCTGCTCTCGACTACCGCCAGAGGTCACTTACCCGCCTCCCTGCTTCGTTGTTATGTCGGTTTATCAGCTGTCGCCCCTGCTCTCGAATACCGCCAGAGGTCACTTACCCGCCTCCCTGCTTCGTTGTTATGTCGGTTCATCAGCTGTCGCCCCTGCTCTCGACTGCCGCCAGAGGTCGCTTACCCGCCTCCCTGCTTCGTTGTTATGCCGGTTCATCAGCTGTCGCCCCTGCTCCCGACTACCTCTCTTCACTTTGCGCTCCCTCTCTCGGATATCCACAAAACTTTCTGTAAACCTGGAAAAAATTGTATTTGTTGTTACTAGGTCTGTGGTGGTCTCGGCCTATGAATAGGATTCCTCTGACTACTCCCATGGATGTCACGAAATACAACAGGTGAATAAAGGGGATTCCCACATTCACATTTCCTTAAAAACTTAAGGGATTCTAAAATGAAAAATTAATTTATTTTTTAAATAGTATGATTTCTTTTTGAAGTAGTGGTATGTTTTTAAAGTTTAGAGACCCTTCTAATAAACAGAGTATAGCGCTCTACGCTTTCTGTCGTAGACAGAGTATAGCGCTCTACGCTTTCAATCGTAGACAGAGTAAAGCGCTCTACGCTTTCTATCGAATTTGGAACTGCTTGTCAAAGCAAAAGACTAAACTCTTTGTAAGTATTCCAAAGAAAATTTGAATTTAATAGTAACACTTTTTTTATTTGTAGTATTTATTGTTTAAATGTTAAAATGCAACGTTGTTCTCATTCCAAGGCGTCGTCTAAGTCTCAGTCATGTTTTAAAAAAACGGAGGCTGTTTTACTAAAACGGTGGCTGTTTTACTAAAACTTTGGTAGACAATTTCAACTAAATCGAAAAGTCACTCAATACTCTTCCATTTCATTTCACTATACTAGTGCTCTTAGACGAGCTACATAGATTAAATGCCACCAAAATAACACAAAAAAACACTAGGAAATGAAATAAAATAAAAGTAGACGACGTCTCTTTACGAGCTACATCGGTAAAATACCACCAAAATGATAAAAAGTCCGGTAAAGCAGGCTTGACCCCAGACGGTAAAAGCCAATTAGAATAAGAAAAAATAAGCGGCCAAGTGCGAGTCAAACTCGCCCATGAAGGGTTCCGTAGCAGCAAGTAACATAATATTAAAGTTCTTGGATGGTAAACCATCCAAGAACTTACATCACAAACGATTTATGACGTACTAAAAAAATCTACTCACTAGATCTCGTTCAAACCAATTTTCGGTGGAAGTTTACATGCATGGTAATGTACATCATATATTTTGTTTAGTTTTATAATTATCTTATTTTAGAAGTTACGGGGGGCGGGGAAGGGGGGGGGGGGGGCATTTTACCACTTGGGAAGTGTCTTACGCGCAAACTATTCAGTTTAGAAAAAAATTATATTCGAAACCTCAATATAATTTTTGAAAACCTATCTATAGATACCACACACGTATGACGTATGGTTTGATGAAAAAAAATAATTGAGTTTCAGTTCTAAGTATGGGGACCCCCAAAAATTTATTGTTTTTTTTCTATTTTTGTGTGAAAATCTAAATGTGGTTCACAGAATACACCTACTTACCAAGTTTCAACAGCATAGCTCTTCTTCTTCTTTTTTTTGGCGGGTCTTATAGTTTCGGAAAAAAGTGGATGTGACAAACACGGACAGACATACAGAAAGACATATTGACATATAAGACTATTTTCGAAATTGGTGGAAAGAGCCTCCTAGGCCCACGAATCTATATCTAAACTATAGGTCCGTGCCTATAGGCCCTATTCGTGCGACGCTCTATAGTATAATAGCTCATAAACAGAGTCAAACTCTGTCATACTAAGTCCATGGTCTACGGTCCAACGAAAGATTGCTTTCATAGTCATAGATAGCTCTATACAGCTATATCCCTAGCTAGTTCTTCTTCTGAAACCTAGCTCATAGCTATACTCTATTATTGAATATCATTGAATATTGACACGCTACGGACCAATCGGACCAACGCTACGCCTGCTACGTCACTGCTACGAGGGGTTGTATGATAGCGGCGGCATACTATTGCGAATTAGACCTTATTTCCATGTGCTAAGGTGGTTTCGTAGAAGTAAAGCGGGCTGAATGTTCGTCAGTTTGCTGTGCTCCTGGTACTTCAGTTACGTGGGAAAGCCTTCCCACGTAACTGAAGTACCACAACCAACAGTACTGAATACCAAATATTGAAAAAAAAGGCTTTTTGAATCAATCTTTTTATTAAATATATGGTTCCCATGTATTTTTGCACCTGTTCTCTTTATTGCGGGTTCCTATAGACGTACGCTGCATTTATTATTTTGCACTGAAAATTCTTAAGGCCTGGATTTAATGTGAAATGTAGAATAGAAAATTAATTCTATTCTATTCTATAGAATAGAATTATTTTTATTTGTAACAAAACAGATAGGTAAACAAAAGAAAACATGAATAAAACACAAAATGATACTTAGATATGCTGTTACAAAAAGGTCTCTAACTCAGCATATGAATAAAACACAAAATGATAGTTAGATATGCTGTTACAAAAAGGTCTCTAACTCAGCATATGAATAAAACACAAAATGATAGTTAGATATGCTGTTACAAAAAGGTCTCTAACTCAGCATATGAATAAAACACAAAATGATAGTTAGATATGCTGTTACAAAAAGGTCTCTAACTCAGCATATGAATAAAACACAAAATGATAGTTAGATATGCTGTTACAAAAAGGTCTCTAACTCAGCATATGAATAAAACACAAAATGATAGTTAGATATGCTGTTACAAAAAGGTCTCTAACTCAGCATATGAATAAAACACAAAATGATAGTTAGATATGCTGTTACAAAAAGGTCTCTAACTCAGCATATGAATAAAACACAAAATGATAGTTAGATATGCTGTTACAAAAAGGTCTCTAACTCAGCATATGCAGGTTGTAAACAACCTGCGGTGGTCTTCCGTTAGAGCCAAAACCATGCATGTTTTATGTGGTGTATTAAACCTCGACGACCTGCATCAAAAACCTTGTCAACAATATTTACAGAAAAATCTACAAAAAAATATATGTTAATCTACATCATATAAAGCATTGATTTCAAAATTTGAAAAAATAACTTAAAATGTAAGAAATAAATTTGCAATTAGCCTCTGTTTTCGTAGTTACAACCGTTTTTGTCCTCTAAACAATTAATCGTAAGATATTTTTATTGCCTTCAGTATATTAAATAACACAAAGCCGAGAGAATCTTGGTTTTATTTTTGAAAATAACTATTTTAATGATTTTTAAATTATTAAAGAAATTATTTTCGCTCACTTTTCGTTTCGTAAGCGCTATTCTGTCACTTACTAACTTATGAGTTAGATAGTGACAAAATTTGACGTCCATCGACGCCTTAAGGGAAAATCTAAAAGTTTCTTCTGGTTGACACGATTTTTTTGTGATAGTGACAAATCTATGAAAGATATCCACATGCTCCTAATTTACATTCACCTACACGAAGAAAATGTAAGATCTACCCCATTCATAGCTATTGCCGCAGGGGTATAGTCGGGGTGGATACCAAACACCGGCTTACGGGGCGCAGGGGTGCAAAACCGGGTAAGACGGATTAACTACTACTTGCAGCCTATGCTTGCCTGGTAGCTTAACTCTGCAAAAACCACCCTTAAACCGAGTTAACCCGGGTTATCCGGGGAGAGATATGGTTTTAGTCGCAAGCGTCAGTCGTTTTTAAAAGCTTTTATTTAACTTATGTGTCCGTCAAATCTTGCAACTGAATTTTCCTTATTCGATTGAACTGAAAGCAGAGGTCTAAAACAAGTCAAGCTCCAATGATAATACAATATTACGGTGACAGGGAGCTGATCAGCTGATGGACACGGAAGGTAGACAACGGAACTCCTCGGTAGTTAATAGTAGGCTAGCCGTGATTGGGCTCATTTTGATCAGCTCACGGTTCTGGTAACTAATTTAATCATTATTATTATGTCAGATGCAAATTTTATAAAAGCTCGTATTGACAAATAGATTTTCCAGAAAATCTTGTACAGAAATTAAAAAAAGTTTAATATTTTTTTTTTTTTTTTAACTCTTTTATTTTAATTTAGCGACCGGATAATAATAATTTATAATTTTTCTAAGATGCTACCAGATGCTACTCAAATATTTTGATCAGTTAATTTTCTATTCGATCGTATGTGTTTTCGTTATGCGTCATAAGAATTCCTACATACCGGAAATATTTTGAATTCTTTCCAGACTTCTTTCTTTTATACCACCCTGGTGCCTCGAATGCTCGGATGGGGAAAATCTCCCCTAAGTACGGATAAGAACGTCTTTTCTATTTAAAAAAAAATGAGCGAGGCGTATTGGCGTGAAGTTATAAAATGAGCGAGCCGTATTGGCGTGAAGTTATAAAATGAGCGAGCCGTATTGGCATGAAGTTATAAAATGAGCGAGCCGTATTGGCATGAAGTTATAAAATGAGTGAGCCGTATTGGCGTGAAGTTATAAAATGAGCGAGCCGTATTGGCGTGAAGTTATAAAATGAGCGAGCCGTATTGGCGTGAAGTTATAAAATGAGCGAGCCGTATTGGCGTGAAGTTATAAAATGAGCGAGCCGTATTGGCGTGAAGTTATAAAATGAGCGAGCCGTATTGGCGTGAAGTTATAAAATGAGCGAGCCGTATTGGCGTGAAGTTATAAAATTCAAGCTTCTTGATCGTACTCGATGTCGCATAATAATGTCAACATCTGACATCTCACCTCCTTGGGCACCTCAACATGGCTGATAGTAACCTCTCTTCTTCTCTTCTTATAATGGCTTCTGAGGAGTGCTCCAAACATGAATGTATACTTCTTCAGTGGCTCCAAAAAAATTCGCCAACTTGAAGTGATATTATAGTCAAGTAGTCAAGAGTCTCCGTCAAGTCATTCATAACCCAGTTTAAATCAATGACTAAAGAATCCTAATCCTTTAGTCATTGGTTTAAATGGTGGCAAAAAACCGAGTTTTTACAGAGATAAATCCACCATTTTGAAAAGACACGCAATACACTTAAATTTGCCATTTTTGAAAGAAACGTCGTCACTTTTATTTAATTACATTTGAATGTGTTTTTCGTGTAATTTTGGTGGCATTTTAACCGGTGTAAGTTGGATAAATAGCACGTGTGTGGTGTAGTCCAATTTAAGCTTCGACCAAAGTAAAACAATACATATTGTGACACGCAATACGTACGTATTTACAAAAACTCGGTTTTCCTGCCATCATTTAAACTGGGTTATGACTTTACGGAGACTCGTGACTATAAAAAATATAATCATATCACTTGACATTGGCGAAATTATTTGGAGCACTCCCCTGAAGCCATTACAAGAAAGAAGAGATTTAATATATCTTCATGGTAATCAGCAACATTTCTGATAGTACCAACCTCTCGGGAAAATGCGCACTTTCGTCCCTTTTCACGAAATCCTTCCCAAAGATAAGATAAGATAAGATACATTTATTATTTAACTAAACACGGTTATAAATGACATCAATAAACATAGTTAGAATAGTACAATGAATAGGCATGTCCTTAATCTACTGTTTACAATAACGAATGTTTAATAACATCTACTACGTATCTAATGACATTCCATTGGGTCCCAAACTAGGCGAAGCCTGTATCTTGGTGGCCCAAAGCAGGAAGCAGATTGCAGGAAAGCGAGAGGAAAGATGTTACACATCAAAAATTTCATCCTGATTTTGTAATTTTTCACCCTCTTCCAGTTACAGACTCCTGGTTGAGAAAATTCAAAAGAGCGAGTAGTGGAAGTGAACGCGGTCTTGGGAATTTTCTCCACATTCCAGGCATTCTTAACTTGCTTGATCTCATGAACTCCTGGTAGAGAAAATTCAAAGAGACGTGTCGGAAAAGCTTTTTTAAAGTTCCCCTCGTAAAAAGCTTAAAAAGCTCCACCTACATTTTGCCTGTGTGGGTGGAAATTCAAGCCCCGCCCCTGTGTTGGTACACATTTTGTAACCCACACATGACTGGGGTAATTTCAAACGTATTTTAACCCACGCTTATGCTATATATTCCTGGTAGCCAAGGTTCTCATTTTTATAAAGCCTTCAAAATAACTTGAGGAAAATAACCTTTTCAAGGTATTTTTTGTAAAATTGTTTTCGCACGGCTTGCGTTTGCCATTTTCAAGTTTAATTGTATTTTCGTTACACAACTTTAAAGTCGTTATCACAGACAAGTCATGTTTTAGTAAAACGGTGTCCGTTTTACTAAAACTTTGGTAGACAATTTCCACCTAATTCACGCATTACACTTCCATTTCATTTCACTACACTTATGCTCTTAAACGAGCTACATTGGTTAACATGCCACCAAAATTACACAAAATAACTCTATAAAACACAAGGAAAACAAATAAAATTAAAGTTGACGACGTCTCTTTACGAAAATGGCGCCAAGAGTCTCTTTTTAAGGGTTGTTAATCACGAAACTGCGTTTTCCCAATTTTCGTATTTTTCTTTGGTTTATTTGTTCATATTCGAAATTCAAGAGTGTACAGTAAAAGCACCTCTCTCTTTTCACTGGGAGTACACAATTGTAGGAATTTACACGTTACAAGTGGTGAGCTCATCGCCGCCATTGCTTTCCCACGTCTGTGCTTTGAAAAGTCCATAATTTTAGTCCTGCCATATTTATTCTGTGGTCCTGCCCACATTACATACATACATACATACATAGACACACGCCTTTTTCCCAGAAGGGGTAGGCAGAGCCTCAATTGGCCTCTATTTACAGTTGGTTGCACCATCGTGGAATATAGACGTGACAAGTGGTGAGCTCATCGCCGCCATTGCTTTCCACGACTGACTCAGCTAACACTTTCTTCCAGTAATAACACATTCCATAATATGCTAGCAGCCAGGACAAATCTTATACCAACGAATCTTATCAACAAGTCCGGGTAATCCCTTAGTCGTCTTTTACGACATCCACGGGAGGAGACGGAGGGGTCTATTCTTAGGCCGGACACACCATAGAATCTATGTTAATAGACAGGCCACTAAGAAGGGAAAATATATAAGCAAAATCGACAACCGAGCGAAGCGTGCCAGTCTGCTAAGGTCGTCGAGTGCCAGGTCCAAAGTGGACCCTATTTGGAAAACAATAGTGAACTGGGCCTAATTAGGCTCATTTTTTATAAGCTTTTATTTTACTTGCAATGTATGTCATACAATGTGTGTATGTTTAATCAAATCTTGCAAAATCTTGCAACTGAATTTTAAAGCAGTTATCCTCAACCGATTGTGCTGAAATTTAGCATACCTGTCAAGTTCTGATGACAATGCAATATTATGGTGACAGTAGCGAGCTCATCTGATGATGGAGACGGACGGTGGACAACAGAACTCGTCGAAGGATAATAGTAGACTGGTCGTGTTTAGGCTCATTTTGATCAACACACGGTTACGATCACTAATTTTATAAAAGCTTGTATTGATAAATATTTTTTTTACAAAAAACTTATTCAAGAAATGATATAAATAAGTTTTTTGTTTTTCGAGGAGTTCCGTTGTCCACCTTCCGTCGCCATCATCATATCAGCTCGCTGATACCATAAAATTGCATTGTCATCAGAACTTGACCGGTATGCAAAATATCATCCCAATCGGTAGAGGATAACTGCTTTAAAATTCAGTTGCAAGATTCCACTCGGACAAACATTGCAAGTTAATATTAAGCTTGTAAAATGTCTGTCGTGAAAGAAGGCCTACTTTCCAAAAGTTGCTTCCTCCCTTATGAACTCTGGGCTCCTAGTACAAATGACGCGAAAGTATGACGCAAGCTCGTTAAGGGGCGCACCAACGTCCGTGTTCCAATCTCCTAGAAACTCTCATTTAGTTTTGCTACCCTGGTGACTTTTCCTCGAAATATGCAGAAAATTCCATGTTTTGTGAAAAATTATGAGCGTGGGAAAACCATCACTTTTTTATTGGATAACTTTCAGAACGTTTCCTGACTGACTCTTACGTTCTATGTTCTCCTGGTACTATTCCTATCAGATTGTTCCGGGTTTGGGAAACTTTCGAAAGTGGGATGTTAGGAAAAAAATGATTTTTCCCATTGAGTATTTTGTCGAAAATGATTATCGTCATCATAAAATAGATCAATTCTTCCTTTATTCATGGTTTTTTTTCTGAATATTTTAGATTGTTTGCTATCTTTTGTACAAACTCTCAAATTATTTTCAGTCTTCCTAACCCTTTCATTTTCAACCCTTTCAGTACGTGAAAACTCGCCAGGGTGGCATGACTTGGTAGGAGGTATGCTACGGTACGTACAGGGTGGCTAAACGAAGTGGGGGGTGGCGACAGAACGTAGAGTGTGGCTACATGGTAGGGGGCGGTGGGTGCTACGGTACGCTACGACGTAGAGAGGGGGGTATGACCCGGCTACAGAATGGATGAACCAAATACGTATCATCATCATATTATCATATCAGCATTTTGACGTCAATTCGATGAACGTCCTACGTTTAGTTCGGGGGTCATTCAAGAATAATAACGTCAGGAGAAACATGTACCTACATTCGAGAGCATCATATTGTGATAAAGTTTTAAAAGATAGAAGGGTAAACTTTTACCGCCGTGAAGAGAGTTTTGGAGCCCACAAAAAAATGCTAGATATTCCATTGAACTTTTCTGATTACCAAGAGATAGAATAAAATCAGTCCCGTTTGCCTGTAAAATGTAAATCTCTGCTTAAAAAAAAGGTATTTTTGATATTTTTTTCTCTGATATAAAAGTTAACAGATCCTTACTGGATCTGTTAACTTTTATATGAGAGAAAAAAATATTCCAAAAAAAAATGATTATGTATATTACTGTGTTTTTTGTAATAGCATTACATGATTGTACTGTAGGAATACTGTATTTAGGACTGTAGGGGCTTTGTAAAATTATCTAAATATTTCAAGATATTCAATAGGAAAAACTGCTTTTTCGAGCGGTTGAGGCGTTTTTTTGTATGAAGATTTCTGCCTGGGCTTAGCGCAGCTTTAATTTTAATTTACAGTAAGCTCAGTAAAAGTACTAGTATAGTATTCTTTTATCTATGGTAAAAGTAAGGTAGCATGCATATTGCACGTTAAAAATACATATCGCTGTTATTGGTAGCATCCTTTAATGTACCGAGTCATCAACGTAGACGAGCGACGGCCTTCTCTACCGGCTGTGTTTGCTAGGCTCTTGTTAATTTATGTTCGCCTGGTACCCGACCTGTCGTAAGCCATGGTTTGACAACCGTGAAGACCAACTGACAGCTGACTTAGGAAGAAAGAAGAAAATTAAAAGTTAGCAAATAATTTTATAAGTGTACCTTACCACTTTGAACGTACACATAATATGAAATTGCATGAGAGGTTACGGTTTATAACCTTTCGGCCGCCTAGAGATTAAATTATGTTTTGAAATTACGAATTTATTATCCTGCTCGAAATTTATCATTATTCATTTTCTTTAAGTTAAAATAAAAAAACAAACTGACGTTATTGTATTGATACCGACAAGGATTTTACTGTGAGACCAATATGGTCGAAAAAATACATTAAGAATACTGAAACACAATTAAAATATAACAAACGAAAATTAAAAGACAAAAAAACGAATGAACGTGAAATTCAAGTTGTTTTTAGGTGTTATTTTTCCTTCTGAAGAGTGCAGGTGGATTTTTCACCTGTCTTACTTCTCACCTGAGTACTAGGAGATAAGGAAACGCCAGGAGGATATTTACCTTTTCCACTGAAGCTAATATTCAGGTGCGAACTCACACATTGAAAGCACGCCGATTCATCATCACGCACATTCTCAAAGAAGCGATAATTTCACATCGAAGTCATGAATGGCTGAAACGAAACAAAAGTATCTCCTTCTCTTTTCTTCTACGTAGACAAAAAAAACATCCGCTATGAGTAAGAGGAAAATGTATTCTCTCTATTCACTTGCAGAGCACACAGAGACATGAATTTATATTTTCTATCTCGCTTTTAACGTAGCGTAAGAAAAGGAGGAATGAATACCAGGAAAAACAAGGAGAACATTTTATCTGCCTGAAAGAAGCACTTTGAAATAATAAGGGAAACCATTGTAACAGGCTTTGTTTCACCATCACCTATCATTTAGCATTAGTGTGAAAGGGATAGTTATAGGCACTCGCTTTATATTTGAAATAGTAAATTGTTGAGGCATGTCTCATGCACACACACAGCGATAGAGACACCTGAAACTTCACAAACGGTATTTTACCTGAGCCGTTCAAGGTAAAACAGGTAAAATAACTTCGTTATGCTCCTGTATTCCTAGTATACAGGTACGAGGTAAGGCAGGTGAGTCTTACTGAAACATTTCAGGGAAATTTCAGGAAACTTTAAGGTAAGCGTCAACAAGTAAGCATCGTATGCATCAGATGAAGCGCATTGCACGGCGGGCGTACTACATTGTATATGCCGACGACGACGCGACGATACGATGTGGCATGCGGATCAGTGGACGCACTTTAACATTCATTCAAAGAATATAAAATCAGTTTAATGCAGATCAGATGCATACGATGCAGATCTGTGGAAGCTTACCTTTAGACACCATGAAAATAAAATTCAGTTATATTTGTTAATTTTATAGGTAGAGTCCGCGCCATGACTGAAGTCCGACAGCCTTTTGAGGAACTAACGGATAACAGAGGTAGATTTTTGCTTTTGTACTTTTGCGCATAGAAACTAGCACTCCAATCACCGAACTTCAGTCGTGGCGCGGACTCTAGCCGAATTTTATGTCCATGGGATTTCTTCAGCCATTTGCTTATTTATTCATCTATGGTTTTTGTTGATTGTTGTCATGAAGTTATATAATTGTTGTATAGCTTCATTGCTCGACTATGAAGATCATAATAAAAGTAAATTAAAAGTTAAAAAAAGTTAAAAGTTTAAATTCTTTTTTGTGTGATCTTTATTGAAATATGGTAAATGAATTAGGACTTACTTGCCTTATTTGCGGGGAAATTTCGATAAAGTGGGGGAAAAGTACAAGGCGCCCATGAGTTGTGAAGCAGTCTTTTTGTTGCTAGGATACCGGCGCGTCATTACGCCAGGACGGGGAGAGAGCATTTAAATAAAATAATAATTTCTTCCTAGGAGAGCAGCAGTACATGGCGGTTACATAGACTTACAACTAGGATTTCTAGACTAGTTGTAGTAGAATATAGTTTGCAGTACCCGGCTATTATAAATACAGAGAGGTATGCTACATGAAATGAGTCCTAAGTTTATAACTTTAGGTCTTCGTAGCCACTGCTACGATACCGAACTGGCGTAGCCGTATGAGTTTTTTTAACACCCGGCTAATCTAGTGTACTACACTTACTAAACATAAGGTGGGGTATGCCGCAAAATTACCAATCTTAGATTTGATTTTTAACAGACTAAATCAAGTACAATATTCAAATTATAAATATGCATGGATACTACATTATATAATTCCGAGGGATTCCTGTACCAGAAACACGATAGGACAATATTTTCTCGATAGAAAAAAACCCCAAAGTTACCACTAACTTTTGACTAAACTAGATTGTTTATTAAACTGGAAAATATTATAGTGTAAAAAATTTAATAAATAAAATAATACAGCAAAGCCAATGGTGGGGTTTTGTAAAATTGACTATATTTTACGAGATGTTCAATAAAAACTGCTTTATCGTACGGCGTGAGACGTTTTTCTTTGTATGAAGATTTCTTGGCGCAACTTTAAGACGACATGACCTGTCTTTCTTCCGCAGACTCCTGGATCTAATGATGACCACTAGCATAGGATGAATAGGATCTAGGGTGTCACGAAGTGTTTCCTTATGTGTTCCATTTATAATGCAACATTGAAAATATTAGAATGTATTAAATTTTATAATATTAAAAATATAGAGATATAGAGTTTTAAGTTTTATAAAATAAAGCTGGTTTGAAATAATGGTCCCAAACAGCCCTAAAGGTGCAGAAGTAGGGTAATAAACACGTGACGTGATAACCACGTGGAAATTACGTCACAGTCACGACGTGTTTCTACCAGGGCACCATAATATACTAGGGGTTAAATTCATCCACATTGGAGGTGCTTTCGCCACCCACCCAGACAGACCCATAGACTTAGTATACAAACCTAAGTCCATGGACAGACCTATCAATGAGATTTAGAGCCATGAATGAGTTTTGTCTTCTTCTTCATATAATGGCTTCTGAGGAGTGCTCCAAACAATTTCGCCAATGTCAAGTCATATAATTATATTTTTATAGTCAAGACGTCGAGAGTTTCCATCAAGTCATAACCCAGTTAAAGATAATGATGTCAAAAGATCATGTAAACAAGGTCGTTCAATGATGTAAACAAGGCTGTGGTGTGTCCGGCCTAAGAAAATATCCCTACATCTCCTCCCGTGGAAGTCGTAAAAGCCGACTAAGGGATAACCCGGACTTGTTGATAATATTCGTTGGTATAAGATTTGTCCTGGCTGCTAGCTTTTGTTATGGAATGTGTTATTACTGGAAGAAAGCGTTAGCCGAGTCAGTCGTGGGAAGCAATGGCGATGAGCTCACCACTTGTCACGTCTATATTCCACGATGGTGCAACCCACTGCGAAAAGAGGCCCATTGAGCCTCTGCCTGCCCACCTTCGGGGAAAAAGGCGTGTGTCTATGTATGTATGTATAACTGACTAGGACTTCAGTTGCCATCCACTACAAACTCCCCCCCCCCCCCCCCCCCCCCCCCCCCCCCTCTCACATAGAGTGCAGGTGCCTTGCATCTGGACAAACTACTAGGAGATTATAACAGAGTAGGAGCTCACTTGTATCCATATTCAAGGTTGTCCCCGCATCCACCCCAGACCCACTCGGAATGCAGGTGCTTTGGCCTGGTCGCTCGACTGCAGCTGCAACTAGACAGGCTGCCGTCGCGACACGCGCGTGAGACGGAGAGAGATACGCCGGCTGAAGTTACCGCGTACGTAAACGCTGTTTCTCTTGAGGCTGTGGACAAGGAAACAAGATTAGACGGAAAGTACCGACAATAATACCTATAGCACAGAATACATAATAGTACAGATACAGAAGGTTGATTCCGCAAAATAATTTAAATAATAAGTTTTTTGTGAAAAATATATTTTTCAATACAAGCTTTTATAAAATTTGTGATCGTAACCGTGTGCTGATCACAATAAGCGTAAAGACGGCCGGTCTACTATTATCCATCGAGGAGTTCCGTTATCCACCTTCCGTCTTCATTATCAGATCAGCTCGCTGTCACCATCATATTGTATTGTCATCGGAACTTAAAAGGTATGTCAAATTTCAGCTCAATCGGTTGGGGATAGCTGCTTTAAAATTCAGTTGCAAGATTCCACCCGGATTCCAATCTGACAAACATACATTTCAAGTTATATAAAAGCTTGTAAATAGCTACTTTTGCCCACACACAATAAAGTGCTACCTACTGCTAAATAAACCTAGTTACCTCTCCTTCTATCGCGTAACTCTGATCTTGTCTTACTCACTGAAGTGAGCCCGCCGATCAGTAAGAGAAGCAAGCTGCGCTGAGTTATCCTTGCAATGCATAGACTATAAAGGCAAGAAAAGGGAGCCTTGATTTTTCTCTTGTATTTTTACAACGCTATGCCGACTTATTAATCCAACTTGTTGACCGAGGGAGTGAAGCGAGCTAAGTCTACATTTGTGAAAATTTGCTTTCATCTGTCCGGATCTATGTTATTATTATTATTATTTATTATTTAGCCTTTATTTCCATAACTTAATACTTATTTTTGTATACATCATTAAAACACACAAATTAGGTACACTAAAAGTCAGGCCCCATTTTGGCTATAGGCCTCCTCCAACTGTCTCCACTTGTCCCTTTGTTGAGCGCTTTCTATCCAGTCCTCGCCTGCCACTTTCCGGATCTCATCAGTCCATCTTTCTTTGGGCCTACCTCTAGATCTTCTGCCGTGTGGGCCCGCCCAAGTGGTAACGCGTTTCGTCCATCTATTGTCCGCAGTGCGAGCTATGTGCCCCGCCCATTTCCACTTCAGGCGCTTTGCATGTCGGAGAGCATCTATCAGTTCTGTTCGCTGTCGTATTTCCGAACTCTTTTGTTTGTCAATGAGCTTGATGCCCATGATGCTCCTCTCCATAGCACGTTGGCACGTTTGAATTTTGTTTTTTATATGTTCATTAAAAATCCAAGTTTGTGCGCCATAAGACAGACAAGGCAGGAGGCAGGAATCCATAACTTTTTTCTTAAGTTTTAGTGGCAGCTTGGATTTTAATACTTCTTTAAAACTCCAATACTTTCTCCAGGACATATTTATTCTTCGTTCCATTTCGTCTTGGTGTCTGAGTTCTTAAATGATATGTGTTTCCCGAGGTAGATATAGGTATCTACGTACTCTATCTGTGTTTGGTTTACAAATATTGGATTTTTAATACTATTTGTAGAAACTTTGGTTTTTGACGAATTTAACTTTAAACCAATACTTGCGCTAGCGGTGCTTATCTCTATCACCATTTCCTCCAGCTGTTTTGATGTGCTTGAAAAAATAACAATATCATCTGCAAATCTAAGGTTACTCAGGTATGATTCATTAATCTTAATTCCTTTCCTCTCCCAGTCTAGTTCTTTCATAATATTTTGCAGCACGGCTATGAAAATTTTTGGGGATATTGGATCTCCTTGCTTCACACCTCTGCGAATATTTATTTTTGCGCCAAGCCTGTCTAATTTCACCCGACTTGTACTCTTGCTGTAGATATCCATGATTATATTAATATATACTTTTGCTTTCATCTGTCCGGATGTATGTACTCGCGTACATTTTCAACTAATCTTGTCGAAACTTGATGTACGTACGGGTTCTACAATTCATAGTATTTGTATCGTCGGCGGTTTTTGATTCGAGGGCTATTTCCACTAAAAAGAGAGGTTTGCCATTACACCATTTACCGGCCGATTTTGATAATATTTGGCAAAAGCATTCGGTACCTACTCAATTCTAAAAAAGGATTTCGACTATGAGTAAAATCAGTCAAGAGGTTGAGCATTCACCGATTGTACAGCCCCGAAAAGAGGCCCGTTGAGGCTCTGCCTACCTCTTCGGGGGAAAAGGCGTGTATGTAACGTACGTTATTTTGTACCAGACTTCGAAAAACATCTCTAATTCAAGACTGTTTTAGTACAAATAAACCTAGTGTTGAGTTTCAGGCACTAAATCCATGTTACTGTCGGGCTCAGACGGCGACTGATTTATCGCGAGTTTTCAGTATTACTTTTAGGTGTTCTAGATAAAAGCTGGATCTCTGAAAGGCGATGAATTCCCCTTTCCTATGTCATGCAGGTAAATAAATAAATAATGCTGGACAGTTCACACAACATTATCTAGCCTCAAGCTAAGCAGAGTTTGTGTTATGAATACTAGACAACTGATATATAATAAATACAATATATTACATCGATAGATATTTTTTATTATACATAGAAAATACCTAGAACACCCAGAACAAATATCTGCAAATCGCACAAATAATTGGTCCGACGCGGGAATCGAACCCGCAACCTCCTGCGTCGCAGGCGAACGTTCGCCCGCCGTGCCACAGAGGTCGTCGAATTATTAAGTATTTCTAGTAACGGCTATGTACTTTTCCTTTTTAACCTTCTTCTTCATAAGTATAATGGCTCCTGAGGAGTGCTCCAAACAATTTTGCCAATGTCATATGATATTAATTTGTAATGTGTAGTGTATTAATATTAAATGTACAAAGGTCGGTCTTATCGCTAAGAAGCGATCCTTTCCAGACAACCTTTGTATGGAGAGGAGCTAAACTTATATTGAAGATTGGTTGGGGATATATTACTATATTAATACTTATTAACATAGGTTTCCCACAAAACAATACTCCTTCCTTTATTTGTTATGCCTCAAACAGCTTTACGATACGATATCTTTATGGCGCTGTGTCAGATCGTTTCGCGAAAATATCTTTATTTCATATTGTTGTCGTATTGTCTCGTCCTTGGAATAATATCGCAGAATTATTGTCATAGTTGCGAATATTGCTGAGGATATATAAAATGACAGATAACCAGCCATCACGTAGGGAGATATAGGTAGGGTTCCGTTTCAAGCCACAGTTTAACACACAAACAGTTTCATCAAAATCGGTCCAGTCGTTTTGGAGGAGCTTAGTGACATACACACGTACAAAGTTTGACATCTTTTCATCTTGAATCTACCCATGCGAAGCCGGGTGACTAGCTCCACCTCCTCGTGTCGTATTCCTCAATGCTGAGGGTCGTGACCCCCTCTATGGATCACCTTCTGCCGGACGATGTTGCGCCAATGAGTTCTGTTGCCATCGAGCTGCACGGCTACGTGGAGTTTTGAATCGAGAGTGGTGCGGAATCTGACCAACGTAACGGGCTACGGCCTCGTGGCTCGTAAATAAATAAATAATGAATAATGCATGCACACGACATTATCTAGCCCCAAGCTAAACAGAGCTTGTGTTATGGGTACTAGGTAACTGACATACTTAATACAATAGATTACTTAGATAGATATTTTTTGCTGTACATAGAAAATACCCAGAACACCCTGAACAAATATCTGCAGATTGCACAAATATTTGTTCCGAGGCGGGAATCAAACTCGCAACCACCTGAGTCGAAGGCGAACCTTCGCCCGCAGCGCCACAGAGGTCGTCAATTTACTAGTGACTTCCTAGTGACTGTGTAATTTCAAGACTTACCGATCAATGTAAGAGGTCCGAAGACAGTGCCGTCTTCGGTAACGGTACAGTTCCATCGTCTCGAGCTGAATTGGTACTGGCACTCCTCAATCCCTCTCCTGACTCCAGCACTAACCACCGGCATATGCTCCTTATGCCGTCGGCAGACCCTCCGCTGCCCAGGAGTAAGGCTCAATGAGGAGCAGAGCTGTGAGGACTCGGTGAAGAGGTCTGGTTGGTTGGACCATTTCTCGAACTCCAGTAGACCCATGTTGCTGTAACAAAGATATTGTAAATTATAAGGATATGAGGTACCAGCATAAAAACCAATGTATGAGGCCCATATAAAATACAAGCAGCGCCCCCCGTTTGTTTCATTTGTTTCACCCGCGCAAGTCTCGATCCCGTGGGAATATCGGCATAAAAATGTGCCTATGTATTATTCCGGGAGTCCAGTTATCATCATTCCAAATTTCACTCACATCCATCCAGTAGTTTTTACGTGAAAGAGTAACAAAGATACATCAATCCATTCAAACTTTCGCGTTTATAATATTAGTTGAATTTAAAAAAAAAATGCTAGACAAGTTCACACAACATTATCTAGCCCCAAGCTAAGCAGAGCTTGTGTTATGGGTACTGGATAACTGATAGGTATTAACTTAATACAATACATTACTTACATAGATAGATATTTGTATTATACATAGAAAATACCCAGAACACCCTGATCAAATATCTGCAGGTCGTACAAATATTTGTTCAGAGGCGGGAATCGAACCCGCAACTTCCTGCGTCGCAGGCGGGAAATAGCCGGGGTTTAACTTGTCAATGGATAATTTCCATGAGTGTAACCTATAGCACAGAATATAATTATAATAGTACTCTATAGCTACATAGGTACCTACTTCCTAAACGATGATCTCATTTTGTTTTGAGAAGTGTTTATTCATACGTAAGTGCGCATATAGGTAAGGAATGACTAATGACCATGAAATGTACATAGGACTTGTAGGTACCTGTATTTACTCTGTGCTATAGGTAATGTGTCTAGGAATGTGTTAGACTTGTCCAAGTGAAGATTCTAGCCTTCTAAACTTTTGATTTTTCTTGGTGAGGGTCAAGAAATATCCATATAGGTAATATAATATTTAGGTAGTGTTAGTTTATAAGAAAATTTTAATTATTTATCCATACACTGAATAAATAATAATACAAGACCTATGAGCTTAACCTGAGTGACTGACTAAATTGGTTCATCATCGCCGAGCCGAAACAGCTGGACCTAGAAAGCTGAAACTTGGAGCGTAGGTTCTTTTTATAGCAAAACTACCAAATAAGTAGGGATTTTTGTAAATTCAACCCCTAAGGGGGTGAAAAGTGGTGAAAACGATTGTATGTAAAACCGTATTTCTTGAACTTACAAACTTGAAACTTTGCATAAGTGTGTTTCAATACAAATCATAAAAAATAAAAAAATAAAACTACGAACTACTTCCAAAGGCGGGTGCGATGGGGTGTTAAAGTTTGTATGGGAACTTTTTATCGCACGGTGCCTTGCTTGAAACTTGGTTATAATAGAAAAAATATTACAGTATTTTTCAAAATAACCCTGAAAAGGGGTGAAAATGGGTGAAAAAGTTTTAGTTTCTTTTGTGATGTGATGCCTAGCAAAGCACGTTTATTCAGGTAGTTTGCATATATAGTAACGATACAAAGATACGCAGGTACAAAAGGTATCTACTAAAATGACGTATCTTACCAACCCAGTACCGGACACCAGTAAACTAACAGTCTCTAATTTTAGCCTACCTAATTATAGTACCATCGAATATAAATTTTTTGGCAAAGGAACCCGGAACTGATGAACTCTATTTATAAGGAAACATCGCACAAAACCTTCATTTTCATCTTGATGATCGAACGAAATCATCAAAATGTTATAACTAGTAATATTTTTAACGGTAAGTATTGCAACGTCCAACAGCATCTACCCCAGGTAGATGCTGTTGGACGTTCTCACACAGAGGACTCTGTAACCATCTACACTGCAAAAAAGGAAAAAGAGTCGTCATTATTTAAGAAAACTGATGAAATTTTCATCGAGGGACCGACGCGTGGTTGCTGTGTCATCAGTGGTGTGTTTGTCAACGACCTTCGAGTGGCTTAGGACGGCGGTCTGGGGAAGGAGAATGTGACCATAGTGCTAAAGAGTCCGTCTGCACTGAGAGGTTATGAGTTTGCGATAACAGTTTTAGCAAACCTTACAGCTGAGAGTAGAAGATATTATGAGACTACTGTAGCAATGCAATGCGCAGTGCAATGCGACATAGGGCGCGTCCTAGGTGGACGTGGCCTATGAGGTAATGTGTTGTTAAAGGCAGAGGTTATCGCTTAACATCAGGTGGGGCATCGGTTTGTTCCGTCATTCACGTCATTCACATTAATAAAAAAAAGCGGCCAAGTGTGAGTCGGACTCGCCCATGAAGGGTGCTGTACCAGCAAGTAACAAAAATAGCAAAGTTCTTGGATGGTTTACCATTTATGACGTATTAAAAAAAACTACTTACTAGATCTCGTTCAAACCAATTTTCGTTGGAAGTTTACATGGTAAATGTACATCATATATTTTTATTAGTTTTCATTCTCTTATTTTAGAAGTTACGGGACACACACACACATACACACACAAATTTTACCACATTGGAAGTGTATCTCGCGCAAACTATTCAGTTTAGTTTTTTTTTTTATTAGAATCTTCAATATTATTTTTAAAGACAAAGATAACCCACAAATATTGGTTTAATGAAAAAAAAAATTGAGTATCGGTTCTAAGTATGGTGAACCCCAAAAAATTATTGTTTTTATTATTTTTGTGTGAAATCTTAATGCGGTTTACAGAATACATCTACTTACCAAGTTTCAACAGCAAGCTCTTATAGTTTCGGAAAAAAGTGGCTGTGACATACACAGACAGACAGACAGACAGAGAGACATGACGAATATATAAGGGAACCTTGTCTTTTTGACTACGGAACCCTAAAAAAGTGTTAAATGTTAATAAAACAAATAGAATAAACTTAAAACAAATTTAATAAACAAATCAACAACACACTATCACAAAATAGTCACTTCTTTCCATGATTGTACAGAAAATTATTCATTTCTATAGCGTACACCTCCACCAAAAAGTTGTACCCTCTGAACACAGTTGGACTGTCTAGTTCGATAGTCACATGTTTCTCCCCAATCCCCCCCGATTTAAGGTAAGCGTCCCCCCACTTATCACGTCGTAGATCCAGGATCTTGATGGCATTGATGACTTCGTTCCTTGAGCAGTTCACCGTGAAGGTCTCCGAACGCACCCAAATTGCAGGGTTCTCTTGGTGTACTTCACTGTAGATCAACTTCGAAGAGACATCAGGATATCCCAAAAATAAGTCATTGCATTGCGTGTTTTGTATCAGGAATAATAGGGACAGTGAAAATAAAGCTGCAATGGATGACATTTTGTAAAAAATACGTCTAGGTTTTACAATTTCTGTGTTATAAATGTCTCAAATGTTATAAAAGTACGGAATAAGTATTTAATTTGCATAGTAGTGTTAAGTGCTGGTTCTCTGAATGGGCATCTAAATCAAGATATTATATGTATTCATCCTACGCTGTAATAATCATAATGTTTTCACTGAACAAGCATTTTACCGTGGTTTTACTTGATTAAAACTACCACTACCTAGTCACAACTAGTCTATAATCAGTGCGTTTTTCCAGTGATGACTTACGGCACGGCACTGTCTTGTTTCTACTACGAAACCAATTACGAACTGCAATGCGAACTGCTCAGAAGTGGAATACACGGTAGTGTATTCCACTCCTTAGCTTGTCGTCTATCTAAAACTATAATCTGGGTCTCTTCACGCCTAGAGTGAATGTGCCTTTTAGACGTACGTGCTCCATCTTCGGCCACATCGTCACTTTACTTACCAACAGATGAGATCGTGCTCAAACAAAGGTCTACGAAAATTAAAAAACAACCTCTTTCAGGATTCTACCCGGATTCGGATTATTTATTTTATTTCTATTATTCCGGACTAAATGCCAGGAGCGGATACAAATATCTTGCAATTACGTCAGAATTAATTTAATTTTTACTTCTGCTACTTCAACTGTTAGTATACGTGGGATATAATAGTATTATTTTATTTGTGACGTGGGTAAAATATTGCAACTGGATTTTAAACTAGTTTCAACTATTGCTCTGACATTTTGCATAGTACCTACCTGGGGCCCAGTTCTAACATTTTTAAACAAAAACCATTCTTATACTTTGCAATTACAATTCAAACATTTGTCATTAAAAGCATTCTTATAATAAGCAATTACAAATCAATTACAATTGTCATTAAAAGCATTCTTATAATAAGCAATTACAAATCAATTACAATTGTCATTAAAAGCATTCTTATAATAAGCAATTACAATTGTCATTAAAATTGATATTCTGTTAAATTTATGATTGTATCTCCATTGCATTGTATTGTTTATGGTCACAATTATAAATGCAATTGGAATGAGTTTCCATCTGACGTTTTCCCACTTACTTACGACATGTGTCGCTTCAAGAAAAATGATCATAAATTCCTTCAGGGTAGTCGGCGCGTCGACAATACCCCCGGTGTTGCCGGTGTCTATAAGCGACGGTGACCACTTTACATCAGGAGGACCGTATGCTAGTTTGTCTATACATTAAATAAAAATAAAATAAAAAACCTTTGAAGTTGTAGAATACCAAAAGTGACATTTATGAGACAATTCATTAACAATTTAAATACAATTGGTTTAGTAGTATTGGGCCGCAGTTAAGTTCCGATGACAATACAGTTATGGTGACAGCGATCTGATCTGATGATGGAAAAGGAAGAGAAGATGAAAATCGGAACGTTGAGTGTTTATGGTCTCATGTTAATCAGCTCACGATTGCGATCACTAATTTCATAAAATAATGTTTTGAAAAAAATACATATTTTTAGCAACGTATGCTATATTCCTTGAGTAACTTCATAGTACTTAGTACATTAAGAAACAAATACACAGACAGACATACAGATTAACATCGTTCAGATACGTACATAAGGTAAAGGTATGACGTGTCTTACCAACCCAAGTACCTAATATAGTTCCATCAATTAACAACTTTATGGCAAACGTACTAGGAACCGATGATCTAACAACACTAGCTCTATTTATAAGGAAACATCATACAAACGTACTAGGAACCGATGATCTAACAACACTAGCTCTATTTATAAGGAAACATCATACAAACACATTCATTGTAAACTTGACCATCCAAAGAATATCATCAAAATGACAAAACTAGTGTTAATTTTCACGTTTGCTCTGATAACCATCGCTAAATCCAACGACATAAAGGTGGGTTTCGCATCAGCGCAGTCGAGAAGGATCTACAGTGAAATAAAGCAAGCAGACCCAGCATTGTGGAAAAGAACTGATGACGTCGTCATCCAGGCACCGCAGAATGAAATCATCAGTGCTGTGTACGTCACCGACCTTCGGGATGATAAGGACGGTGAAGCCTTCATCGAGAGTGGGGGTGTCGGCATGAAGAGTGTGACCATAGGACTAAAGAGTCCCACTATACTAAGAGGGTACAAATTTGAGGTCGAAGTGTATGGAAACGATCCCAATTTGAACGGCAATGGAAGATATTTATCTAAAGGAGGATATCAGCAGTATGACGATGGACAATACGCAAGGAAGTATTAAATGTGATAATTGATTTGTGATGTTTTAAATAAAGTTTTTGTATGTTTTTTGTGTTTTTAACCGACTTCTCAAAAACAGGAGGAGGTTCTTAATTCGTGTGTTTTTTAGGGTTCCGTACCCTAAGGGTAAAACGGGACCCTATTACTAAGACTCCGCTGTCCGTTTTTCTGTCAGTCCGTCTGTCACCAGGCTGTATCTTATGAACCGTGATAGTTAGACAGTTAAAATTTTCACAGATGATGTCGTAGGTATTTAGTGTAATGACATTATAAAAAATTAATTTAAAAAAACTGTTGCCCCTCTCACAACAAAACTAAAAAAAGAATAAAATAAATATTTAAGGGGGCTCCCTACAAACGTGTTTTTTTTATAGATAATCTGAGTCCGATTCGCACTTGGCCGGTTTTTAACCGACTTCTCAAACAGTTGTCAGTAAACAGACAAGTACCTATATCATCGGTGAATATTTCAAAGTTCTGAGAATTCTCTCTTTCACTCCTTACAATTATTATATAGCACTGTGCTGTGGTGTGTCCGGCCTAAGGCCCTCCGACCCCTCCCGTAGATGTCATAAAAGCCGACTTAGGGATTACCCGGACTTGTTGATAAGATTTGTCCTGGCTGCTAGGTTATTATTGAATATGTTATTGCTGTTAAAAAGCGTTTGCCGAGTCAGTGGTGGGAGGCAATGGCAGCGATGAGCTCACCACGACTTGTTACGTCTACATATATTCCACGATGGTGCAACCCACTATGAAAAGAGGCTCATTGAGGCTCTGCCTATCCTTTCGGGGGAAAAGGCGTGTGTCAATGTATGTATGTATCCTACTCTAATATGGTCGTAAGAATCGAATGTAGATTATATAGTTGTTAGGAGGGAGCAAAATACCAATTTTTCAATCAATTCACAGTCAGTCTCGATTCGGTCGACTTGCAGTGTGCCTTTAAAATAAACTTTTAAATAAACTATACCTCATCTCTTCCCGGGTTCAAGTGAGTAATAACGCTGTCACTGTCTTGCAGCTATTGTTTTCTTGATAGACTCCGCCCATTTGATATTTTAACATATCGCCTTTACATTATAAAAAGTTTAGCAACTAAGTACGTATACATAGGTACAGCTCAGCTACATATTATCAATACTTATGATGTTATTATCTTCTGCCACTTCTTATTTAAGTACCTACTTTATCTATTAAGTTTTACTCAATATTAATAGCAAAGGCTATCACAGAAATTTGCTACTTTGGTAGACTACATCAAAGTAACTCCTAATTTGATTGAAACCAATATTGAACACTACACTGAAGAGGGAAAACCATTTCGATAATTACTACAAATATAAAGGCTCTTATCATAAGGGAATAGAGATTATTATTGTATAGTTTATTATAGTTATTTATGTAGTTAAGGGAGATGAAATGCTCTATTGCGTGGTTTAATTAAGTGATTGATGTTAACTGACCTCTGGCCAGCCTTGTTGACACATGATATGAATGTGTAATATCTTGGTATATTAAGAGCGAGTTTACATGGAACAGGAAAATATACAAGAAATACCCATTAAACTTATCAGAGTTTTTTTAATACTACCAAGGTAGCAAACAAGCAAACAGCCCACCTGTTGGTAAGCTGTTTCCGTAGCCTAATAGACGCCTGCAATACCAGAGGCATCAAAGGCACATTGATGCGATGACGATACCTTTTTAAAAAAAAAAAACACCCCTTTTGAAGAACCCCATACTGTAGTCACTTGGGATAACCTCAGCAGGGGAGATCATTCCACAACCTGAGTGTTTGCGGGAGGAAGTTCCTCTGAAACCGCACAGTCCGGGACCACCCTGGCTCTAAGGTGTGCGGATAAATCCTCTGCCGATGGCGAGCGGTGCGGTGAAAAAAGGTTTCGGTAGGCATCATATCAAACAATTCCTCGGAACAAAACACATTATACTTCCAAACGGTAGAACACGCAGAGAGAGGCAAAGTCTCTCCTCAGTCTTAAAGGCTCAGTAAACCACTATAAGGTACTATAAAAGTGTATAAAAGATGTGGCAGGTGTATAACGAGGCTGTCAAGAGCCAATAAGCTATTTTAAACATATTTTTAGCAAAATCTAGTCAGTTTAAGACAACAAAATATATATAGGTATTACTTGTTAATCTTCATCATATTTCTAAGGGCATGATCGAGCCCAAAACACGATTTCGATAAATTTTCTTAATAAAAATTTTTTGTAAACTTACCTCTACAATGCGCTTATAACGTAAATATCTCTATTACCCATCAGCGAATACTGATAAAATTAATAAGAGTAACTAATAATATTATTTTGGAGGGAACGGTTGATTTATATTTTCGATTACGCAGCAAATTTTTATTTAAATACCGTTTTTCGTGATTTTCGTTTACTTTTCGTATCGCGAGCGCTGTTCTGTCACTTTCTAACTTACCTGAGCTTTACTGAGTTTAATAGTGACGGAATTTAGCTGTTGTCTGCCTCTTAAAACACCTAAATCAAAATCTCAAGGCCTCCATACATAAAATAAAATATAAAATCTTGCTCCATATAAACCAATCCTAACCGGTAATCTGACCTCACACACACACACACCAGTCAGCACCAAGACCTCAGCATTAAAACGTAAACTCACCAACGAACGGACGCATCATGTTTAAAACAATATTAATAGTATGTGCTTTGTTATACGTAGTTAGTTGTAAAACTGTGATTGTTGGACAAACAAGCGACTACAATGGGCAAGTGAGAAAAGTCTTCGAGAAGAATATAGAAGCCACTGCCATCCCTTTTATTAAGAGAGAAGAAGAGATTTACTTCGAGTACCCACAAGGAGACCAGAGGATAAAAGGAATAGCTATAAAGGATTTAGAAGGAGGAGAAGCGGAACCTTCGATCAATAGAGGAGGATTAGGATTCAATTTCGTGAACGTAAAGGTGAAGAGTGCGAGAGGATCTGGCTATAAGATATTAGTTGAGGTCTACGCATAACATTCTTCTAAGTTGTGAAGATAATGAGTGTGTAAAATGACGGAGATCGACGTGCGTGAACTTTGAACTGTATCTCCGGCGAATAATGATTAAAATGTGATGTGAATTTCTTTGTTTTATTCTTTCGAAGAACAGACTTTTTGGAAAATAGCTCGATATACGTAGTTTACTCTTTTGGATAATCTAGAGATTAATATTTAGAACTGTGGTTTGTCAGTTTCCCATTTAATTAAGGGGGCTTTCATGGGTAGTGTCGAGACCCCCCTCCACTCCTACCCCTTCCTAACCCCCCACTATCCACACACCAATACCATCTGTAGTGTTTGTACCTATCATCAATGTAAGTCTGGCGGTGGAATATAACACCGTCAGATGCCTATTTCCGGGTAAGACGGTGAAGAAGGGAGACGATAGTCTGTGGAGCCGAGAGTGATGGCGCGAGACGGTCTGCTCTGTAAACGTGGTGAAAAGAGTGATGATCTACCATGAGCCGCTTACGAGGAACCAGGAATTACTTACTTACATTGTGGTGTACGATGCTACACCAACAAATTCTGCTAAAGCAGTTTCCCTATGTTACTCGCAGATATTTTTTTGACATATTTTGTGTAACCCTTTTTTGGCCTTATTGTTTTGTATATGCTATTTCGATAATACAGGTGGAATATTGTAATACCACCTGAAGGGAAAGTACTCTTAATACTGTAGATAGAATTTTTTACTCAAACAAAACATTTCTTTATTTTCGAAAAGAAAGAAAACTGCATTCATATATTTTCGAAAAATCACTTGTACACCCAGGAATCGAACCCACTAAAATCTGTAAAAATTACACCTTGTATATTATTTTGTAAATTTGTAACGCTGTTGTTTAACCTGAATTAAAAAAACGGTCTGTAGTTTTTGAGTTGATCCATTACAAACAAACAACCAAACAAACAAAGTTTACCTATTTATAATAGGTATTAGTGGATTTGTGAGAAATCGCAAAATCGCATTCTGGACGCCTCTATAGGTCACGTATTACAAATTTGTAAAAATGAAACGGCGGCAGGAGATGTCTCTTCAATAAATAGTAAAATTTGAACTTATTACTAAAGCAATCATAAAACTGGTTCTACCAATATAATCTTGATGAAATTTCCTATCATCATCATCATCTCAGCCCGGAATCACCCACTGCTGGGTAAAGGCCTCCTTTTTATTTTGCCAGCCTCCTCTGACCTGTGCGTCTCTCAACCATGTGTTGCCCACGACGGATACAATGTCGTCGACCCATCTCGCTTTCGGACGACCCGGATTTCTTCGGCCCGACTTTGGCCACCACTCCGTTTTCCTATAGGAATCATTTAATCATAAAATGTAATCTATTTATAACATCTTACAACACCAGTACTTTCGATAAAAATGCTAGTGCTCAGCTCGTACGTGATTATGAAGTTGTAACAATTTTTTTCGTCAGATGTTTTGAACAAATACCTATGTATCTTGAAGAATATAACTTTAGCTACGTAAATAAACTTTTTTTTTATACCACTTAATTCTGCATAAGCCTTCAAAAATCAGCTTATTTGCACAATTTTACCTGGACTTTGGATGACAAACTTGTAAGACTCTCGAAAAAACGTACGTGCTGGAACAAGTTTTAGAATATTTTGCGCGTTTATTGCCGGTTCGCAAGTAAGTAGCGGAATTTTCCGAATTCCAACCAAGGGATCTGGCACTAGCTCTCATTTTTCACAGTACCTCTCTCTCAAAAATTTAATTGTACGAACCTACAAGATTTTAGTTCAAATCGGGAGGGGCCCCCTTAAGGTGGTCGCTTTTCCATACAAACGTATTAGCACAAATATGGGCAAACAGAGTATAATTTTACACTGAAATGACTGTTGTTGGCTTTTATATTGGTCATTATTTGCGTCAACACATATTTGGTTGAAGAAAACAGTGGATTAATAGCGAAAATAACATCGAAATTTTAGTTCATTTATGTCAGTGTGTGGGTGTACACTGACAGTGTAACACACATAGCCGCAGATTAGACAACAGTTACAAGTCTCTTACACGCGACGTTGTCAGCTCGTGACTTACGCCGGCTAAGCGCTGTTGCCGCTTCGATCTGTCATATCATAATTAGCTCGGATAGAAAATATTAGAAAAACAAACATTTAGGATTGGACATGTGTATGCGAATCAGCCAGACAGCCGGAGGCCGCAATGCATTGCAAGGTCTCTACATATGAACTTTGTATAAATAATGGGAGAAAATTAAATTACAAACAACTAGACAGAAATTACAGACACATATAATATTATCTTAATTACGTAAAAATTAAATTAAATACTACTAGCTGATCATAATTACCTATATATTTACGCACAAGGTTTTTTGAACTGAGACCTCACGAATACACACGGTTTAGGAAGGTTACCTTATTTATTTCGAAAAAAATATCTATGTACATCCACATGTGGTTCGAAAAGTTAGACCTTCAACGTCGTTCAAATTCCTAGAAACGGGAGGTCAACAAAGAATGTTATACACTGGTTGTTATTTTATAGAGTATAGGTACCTACAAGTTTCAAGATTCATAAATTTTAGACTTTTCCCAGTATTTGTATCATAAAATCTACAAACGTAAAAAAAACAGCGTTGTAGGATTAGTGGAAGTACCCTAGAGGTTTTGTTTTTTTACATTTTTGATTTACCCTAACATCTCAAAAACTAAAAAAGTTTTGAAATGTCGAAGCGAGGAACTTTCATATGACACCACATTTGATCTGATATTCTCACTTTTTTTTACCTCCTCTTGGACCCCAATATCTCAACAACCCCCCGACCGATATAGCTCATAACCTTACCAACAAATTGTACCAATACTATCACCTCCCAATCAAATTTCATGAAGATCGGATTAACGGTTCGGAAGTTATGCTCGGACAAACATACATACATACATACATACAAATGCCAATTCTTCCAAGTTGAATCAGAGAACTCGCTTCGCTCATTCAATATTTAAAAAAAAAAAAAAAAATTGCCTTGTTTCAGTCGAAGTCAGTTCTGTGTAGGTAGGTGAAACTACAATCTTCAAACAAATTCGTTGAAATGATTCCTAGGGGTATTATTCATTATAATTGCGAGTTAGGGTCTTCGGAAGATTCAGATATGCAGGCCCAGGGTGGGTATTGAACATTTTGCCTCCTGCTTAGAAGACAAGAGTTCATCTTACTATGACATGTTATGTCTGTCCGTGTATGTCACAGCCGCTTTTTTCCGAAACTATAGGATCTATGCTGTTGAAACTTGGTAAGTAGATGTATTCTGAGAACCGCATTCAGATTTTCACAAAAAAAAATAAAAAAACAAAAAAAAATCATTTTTTTTTTCATCATTCCTGTTGGTGTGGGGTATCTATGTATAGGTCTTCAAAAATGATATTGAGGTTTCTAATATAACTTTTTTCTAAACTAAATAGTTTGCGCGACAGACACTTCCAAAGTGGTAAAAAGTCCCCCCCCCCAACCCCGTAACTTCTAAAATAAGAGAATGATTAAACTAAAAAAAAAATGTACATTACCATGTAAACTTCCAACGAAAATTGGTTTGAACGATATCTAGTTAGTAGTTTTTTTTAATACGTCATAAATCGTAAACCATCCAAGAACTTTGATATTATGTTACTTGCTGCTACGGAACCCTTCATGGGCGAGTCCGACTCGCACTTGGCCACTTTTTTTTTTTAATTTCCATAATATTATTTGCATGCAATGCATATCAGCCGCCCTAGCCAAATGACATTCGCTTCGAAGCGATTCCATTCCTTTCTAGGCGCTAGTCCAGATGGTACGTTCCTAAGCACTAATTTATTACTAGTAGGTAATTGTGTTTATACTGTACTAGCCATTTCACCGCAGCTTGGCAAACAAACAAACAAACAAAACAACAAAGTTTACATATTTACAGGGAATTAATTTTGTAAAAATTAAAAAAAACCCGAACGAAATAAAACGGCTGAACCGATTTTGATCCAACTAAGCTAAGAACACTCCCGACAAATACACCTATCAAACAAAAACAAAAAACGATTTCGGTTCATCCGTTCGGGAGCCACGTTGGGACATACAGACACACACACACACACACACAGACACGTCAAACTTATAACACCCCTTCGTTTTTCGTCGGGGGTTAAAAAATACAAAATAATAGTGAAGATAAATAAAAAAACATAAAAAAGATAAATATTTTATACATAGTGTAATACAAATTAACAATCTTTTTTTTAAGGAGAATTAGCCTTTTTGAAATACAATCCTTTCCCTCATTGTCTCGCAAGTCGCAAAGGCCTCGAAATTAAAAATAATATAATTAATTTTTATTGAATGGGTTATCCTCTTTTTTAACCCCCGACGAAAAACGAAGGGGTATTATAAGTTTGACGTGTCTGTGTGTGTGTGTGTGTGTCTGTCTGTCCCATCGTAGCTCCCAAACGGATGAACCGAAATCGTTTTTTTTTTGTTTGAAAGGTGTATTTTTCGGGAGTGTTCTTAGCTTTGTTTGATCAAAATCGGTTCAGCCGTTCAGCGTTGGGTTTATTTTTTTATTTTTACAAAATTAATTACTAACTCAACTATAATCTGGACCTCTTCAAGGCTAGAGTGAATAGGTGCCTTCTAGACCTTTGTGCTCCATCTTCGGCCGCATCGTCACTTACCAACAGGTGAGATCGTGCACAAACAAAGGTCTATAAATGTTTAAAAAAAAAAAAAAAAACTTGTTGAAAATAGGGTCAACTGCGGATTTCCTCAATGAAGAATTGTTACTTCGTCGGCTTTATTTCTCAAACTCAAGACATCACAATAATGGAAATGGAGCGCGACGAATTATTCCCATTTGTCACACTGATCTGTCCCCCCTAAGGTGACAGTTAGAACAAAAAAGTTGGATCTGTCCCCCTGTTGCGTGATTGGGTGATGGCTGGTACATTTGCGTGTAATTTTTATTTTTATTTTAGGTTATTGTATGGAACCCTTCGTGCTAGAGTCCGACTAGCACTTGGCAGTTTTTTTTTATTTTTTATGATACGAATTGGCAAACTAGCATACGGCCTGAAGCCCAATTCTCTTAATTATTTTATAACCACACTGCAAGTTGACCGAAACGAGATTGTATTGTAAATTGACTGAGAAATTGGTATTCTGCTCCCTCACAATAACAAGATAATCTACTTTCGGTTCTTGCGACCATATATTAGAGTAGGATAGTGCTATATAATAATTGTAAAGAGTGAAAGAGAGAATTCTCAGAACTTTGAAACATTCAAGTTACAGTCACATTTCGATATAATCACATTCCGTGTTGTATTGTCAGGTGAGCAGAATACCATTTTTGACGTTTGTGACATCGACACTCGATCGTAACATGATCCGAACTTTAATTTGACTATTTTTTATTACGAGAATTGGCTTTCTGATGTGAAGTGGTCACCGTCGCTTATAGACACCGGCAACACCGGGGGTAATTGTCGATGCGCTGCCTACCCTGAAGGAATTTATGACCATTTTTCATGAAATAAAACATGTCGTACGTAACCAAGCGTTAAAACCTCAGATGGAAGCTCATTCCATAGTTTGTAGGCACAGAATAAATAATAGTACTTTATGGGGAAGAAATGATCTCGAGAAACGACTCGTTCGAGAAACCCAGGGTTCTATGATGTGCGGATGAGCTTTGTCACGGTGCCGGGAAGAGCGATGGTAAAATCTCGATGCGAGGATGAGATCGGAAAGCTCGTCAGAACATTCCCCGTTGTAGAGGCGGTAGAACACGCAAAGAGATCCGATAGCTCTGCGTTGGCTAAGCGGTTCTAGAGTATCGGAGAGCTTGGGGTCACCGATGATGCTAATGGCTCTTCTCTGTAAGGAGTCAAAACGAAGCAGCTGGTACTTGGTTGCCCCGTGCCATAGATGGGAACAGTTTCTACGTGCGGCCTTACTTGTGCTTTGTAAAGCAATAGCCATTGATGCGGCGTAAAATAAAGTTTCTATGTGCATTATATTATGGGGGAGGCCTATGCCCAGCCGTGGACTTCAGTTGATGATCTATCAATAAAAGCTGAAAGTAACTAAATCTTTAGAAAAAAAAGCGGCCAAGTGCGAGTCGGACTCGCCCATGAAGGGTTCCGTAGCAGCAAGTAACATAACATAAAAGTTCTTGGATGGTTTACAACTTATGATATATTAAAAAAAACTACGTACTAGATCTCTTTCAAAACAATTTTCGTTGGAAGTTTACATGGTAATGTACACCATATTTTTTTTTTTAGTTTTATCATTCTCTCTCTCGCAAACTATTCAGTTTAGAAAAAAATGATATTAGAAACCTCAATATCATTTTTGAAGACCTATCCATTGATACCCCACACAGGTTTGATGAAAAAAAAATGTGTTTCAGTTTTAAGTATGGGGAACCCCAAAAACTTATTGTTTTTTTCTATTTTTGTGTGAAAATTAGTTTCGGAAAAAAGTGGCTGTGACATACACGGACAGACAGACATACATGACGAATCCATAAGGGTTCCGTATTTTTTTTTTCGGAACCCTGAAAAACGACTTCATAGCTAGGAGTTTATACCCAATACAACATAAATACATACATAGACACACGCCTTTTTCCCCGAAAGAGTAAGCAGAGCCTCTCATGTGCCTCTTTTCACTGTGGGTTGCACCATCGTGGGAAATACACGTGACAAGTGGTGAGCTCATCGCCGCCATTGCTTCCCACGACTGACTCTGCTAATGCTTTCTTCCAGTATAATACATTCCTGAAATAAGCTAGCAGTCAGGAACTACAAGCTAACTACAAGTCCGGGTATAAGACTTAATAAAATTAGTGTGCTGATGAAAATGAGCCTAAACACGGCCAGTCTACTATTATCCATCGAGGAGTTCCGCTGTCCACGTTCCGTCTCCATCATCAGATCAGCTCGCTTTCACCATAGTATTGTACTGTCATCGGAACTAGATAGGTACGAGTATGCCAAATTTCAGCTCAATCGGATATCGCAGGAGACACCATTGTTGCCACCCATGAAATATAGTAGTAGTAGAGCTTTTTTGTGTAAGAGTTCGTCCGGGGAAGTACTACCACCATACCTATTTCTGCCGCAAAGCAGTAGTCCTCGCATTGCTGTGTTCCGGTTTGAAGGGTAAGGGTGCCGGTGAAATTACAGGCACATGAGACGTTTCACCTTTATGTCTCAGGGTGGCGGGCGCAGTGCTATGCCACATAGGGCGCGTCCTAGGTGGACGTGACCTATGAGGTAATGCACTGTTCATAGGCAGAGGTTACCGCTTAACATCAGGTGGGCCATCAGCATGTTCCGTCATTCTAGTAGTATAAAAAAAAAAACATTCTGAATGCAAATGCTTGACTTGTTGCTGAAAATACCGAAATTGATATATGTGTGCCTATAATATTTGAGGAGTTCCCTCAATCTTCATGGATTCCATCATCAGAAAAACATTTTAATGAAAATGGCACCAATCTGGAAGTATATCATGTAATTTTTTTTCCTAATCGTTACGTAAATGGTATGAGGTAACAAACATAATAAAAAACTCTGGAATTGATAACCTCCTCCATTTTTTGAGGTCGGTTAAGAATCGAGTACCTACTTTTTGATTTGAAATAAGGACACACCACAACACTCACTTCACAAACATAATATTGGCTGAAGCAGAATCAGTGTATTTTGTAGATCATTACAAAAACATTTATAAAAAAAAATAGTCTGGTATCGAACCCAGTACTGTGGTTTTAGTGTCGAGAGATCTAGTCACTGGTTACAAAAAAAAAAGTAAAAAAAAAAATACAAAAAATAAAGGCAGTATAGAATCGAACGCAGTAACGTGGGTTCAGAAGTTCTGAGTCGACAGTCCAAGCCGCTAATCCAACTATTTTGAAATTCGCGCGCCGAAATTAGCTTATAGTTCTAATACAATAATATCCTTGACTGTGTGCGTGAGTAGGCTTTCATATTGCTCGGAATTTGCTCGGCACAAGTATGTTAAAACTAGAGACTAAAATAACCTGAAATATAGCTAGGTACATAGCAAATGAACCACCATTTGCGTGAACGTTAGTGTTATGACATAATATGCACATTTTAATTCATAAATACATAAAATACTTCAAAATTTGGCAACAGCGCCATCTATTGACGTTGTCGTGCCTAGCTGACCACGAGGAACAACCTTAATGGAAAATGACGATCGGTAACGAAAACCGACATCTTGTAACCTGTGATATTTGAAAGTGGAATCATATTTTACTGTATTGTCTTCATTGTGAACTAGTATCCTATATCAGAATTATCAGCTAGTTTACTCGCTAGAGCTAAAATAATTAGCTACTAAGCAACTAAAATCGAGATAACAACATCAAATAAAATAAAATAAAATGAAATTTATTTATTGCATAAAATGTGGTTAAATTAAAGATATTAAATAATTGAAGTGAAAATGTTTTTGTGTTATTTGTACTGAGACTTTTGGCCTGGAATTATAACTTTTCTAGTTAGAATATATATCAAACTATAAAGTTTAATAGCATTTTACTAACCTTCGTTTTGTTTTAGCGCAAAACATCAAAATTAATGGGTAACTGACAAATTACATAATGTACAGCCCGTTCACCACATGAAAAGCAGGTGCCATCTTACGGTGAACGAACTGTAGGTACATAGTTGGTATCAGAAATAGATTACCTATGTTATAAAAAAACTTACTTACAAATAAAGATCAAACTTAGTTTTATATAGACTTGTAATATAACAGGAATTCGGTGGAAGGTGGCGGCTCAAGAACGTTGAAATTCTTATTCTTTCTTTCTTAGCCTATGCTCAGCAGTGGACTTCTAAAGGCTGATGACGATTCATAGTCATGCGTACCCCCCGCCCCCCCCCTCTTAGTTTTTGTACGTTCATGTTTACCCCCCCCCCCCCCTAGGTGGGTATGTTTAGGTTAGGTATTTTTCCATTCGTCAAGAAATATACCGAAGTAAGTAAGTACGTAGGGCAGTTAGTGGGTTATTATTTCCCCAGACGAACTCTACACAAAGACTTCATAGACGTAGCAGCTTATTAATCTGTGCCTCTATAATCTATATCTAAAATCGACCTCTGTGGCGCAGCGGGTGAAGGCTCGCCTGCGACGCTGGAGTTTGCGGGGTCGATTCCCGCTTCGGAACAAATATTTGTACGATCTGCAGATATTTGTTCAGGGTGTTCTGGATATTTGCTATGTATAATAAAAAATAATCTATGTAATGTATTTTATTAAGTATATTGTTCAGGTTGGTGATGATGTGGACTGTAGATAGGATGGGGTGTTCAGGGTGGATACTCAGCGACGATGCTGCTAGGAAGTAGGTATGGGTAGGTATGAGTAGGTACGATGGCGCCGTGCTGTTGCTGGTCGTGCTGCGGTCGCTGGTGGTGCTACGGGCTGGGACGTGGTGGGGCGCGGTCTGCTAGCCTGGCTGCTCGGTGCGTCGCAGGTGCTGCTCGGGGGCACGCGCTGCTGCCTGCTGCTGCGTGCTCCGACGTCTCGACGTGCTGCGGCGCGGGGTGCTGAGCGGGGCGCGGTGCGGAGCGCGGGGAGCGTTGCGGGGCGCGGGGAGGGATGTCGGGAGGGGTGCTTGCCTACCACTGGGAATTACTGGGAAGAGGAAAACACCATTTCTTGCAGACTTCTTCTGTTTATTCTTTTCTTGACTTATAGGAAGGAACTTGCTGACTGACTGAATGCGCAGATTCGCCAAATATATATACTAAAATTGCTAGGATTGAAAACCGCTTGTCATTGGTCAACCAATGGCAAGGCCGGACTTTTAACCAATCACAGGGCCTCAATTTCATCATACATTTTCTTAGTTACGTGGCAGCGTTACCGTTGAGAAAGCGGCTCTTATCTGTTATACTACCTATAGTTCTATTTATTTTTGCTGCTTATTTTTAAGATGCTCCTATCTAGGCTTGTTGTGATTAGGTAAAATAATGTACGCCCTAACTACCTACTACATTTTTTTTTTGTTATTCTAACTTATGCTAATGCTTATGTCTTTATTTGCCTCATTAAATAACACTATTATCTGCGTGGTTGGTCTGCGGGGTTCGCCGTCGTGCACATATATCAGTTATCTAGTACCCATACCACAAGGTCTGCTTAGCGTGGGCACTGAATAAATATTAGTACAAGCTTGGTGCTAGATAATGTTGTGTGAACTGTCCAGCATTTTTTGTCGTAGTAAGCCTTTTTGAAGAAGACAGTATTCAGAGTTTTCTAAAAATTTATTTTCAGGAATATTACCAATTTGTTCAGGTAATTTATTTAAAAACTGAGAGCTTTGTCCTACGAACTCTGGCCAATCTAGATGTGGGACGAGCAATCTTATTAGTACTTTAACATCAACATCATTGGACGGGAGGGGGGGGATTTACCATAATCACCACGCATGGCAGGTAGATTCGTGATCGCAGTATTAGTTGTGAGTACTCAAGTGGATACTGCTGCCTATACCCTGGTGTAATCCCTCAGTCGACATCCACAGGAGGAGATGAAGAGGACTTTCTTAGGCCGGACACTTTTTTAGTACCTACTTAGTGCCTTGCAAATTCTAGTTAGCAATACGCTCCGAAGCCCAATTCTCGTAATAAAAAATAGTTAAAAAGTTCGGATCATGTCATCTACAGCTCGTTCACCGTAAGATGGCACCTGTAAATACTCCATGGCAGGCGCCAACTTACGGTGAGAATTCACTCTTTCAATTTTTTACAATTATTATATTCTTAGTACTATCCTACTCTAATATGTGGTCAGAAGAATCGGAAGTGGTTGTTGTGTGAACTGTGTCCAGCATTATTTATTTATATTTATTTATTTATTATAATCTTCTATTCTTCTGCATAGTAATTCGGAATATCCTATAGTTTATTCCGTCTAAATAATATTAATGTTGACCACGATCTAACATTTATGAATGACCAATAATAAGCACAGGTACACTATAGATCGAACACGATAAAATAAATAAAAAACATCAAATAAAAACTCATTTTATTAGAACACTATAAATCAAGTGGAGTACATTTGGATAAATTGTAGAGTAAGGTGTAGTCTATTGCTGCGGTCGAAACAGAGATAGTAGGTCTTGATTTGTTATGCCGTTTGTAGAAATATATAGAGATGTTGTAACCAGGTTGTAACCATCAAAATAACATGCGCTCAATTTTGTAGGACATTTTGCAATGACAAAAAATATTAGACTTGAAGACCTTTCCTTTCCTGATTTTTCTGGAAGAGAGTTCCTCAAGCGAATCGAAGTGTCCGTAAAAGAGTAATTTAAAAAGAGGGCTTATGGGCAGTGGTCATGAATAGAAGATGTTGAGAGCATCGAGATGGATGGTCATGGAGAAAACGGGGGGGGGGGGGGGGGGGGGGGGGGGGGGCAGATAACGTTCTTTTAAATAGCTGAGAAAGAGGATTGTGGAGGAAGTTGTAAAGCAGACCCCCGAGAAGTTGTAAAGAGTATCCCGACGGCTAACGGCTACGGTCAAACTCTGTCACTATCTAACTTATTAATGTTCAGGTAAGTTAGAAAGTGACAGAATAGAGCGCGCAATGAAAAGTGAGCGAAAATCACGTTATTTTATTTGAAAAGTTTTTGGAAAGTTATTTTGAAAAATAAAAAAAGGTCCTCTTGGCTTTGTGTTCTTTTATTCTGAAGGCAATAAAAACATCTCATGTTTGATGTTTTAGACGAAAAATGCTAGTAGGTATTACGATAACAAAGGATACTGCATTTTATTTCTTTAACATATTAGTTAAGCTGTTTTTAATATTTTTGTAAAGCACATTTTTTTGAAAGTGTAGATAGATAGATTAACTCTTTATTGTACACAAATAACACACAGAAATACAAAACATAACTTAATAACAAAAAATAACAGAAATGCACAATGAGCATCGCTTATAGCGATTTCTTCCAGACAACCTTAGGATGGAGAGGACTATATGGAAGAATGGGACAGTGGTGTTACCAACTTGACAAATACACATATCATTAAATCGATCATCACATATCACATATCATTTAATCGATGATTGATCATCGATAGGTTATACATATATACAAACCTACATTATAATACATAATAATATAAACACAACATAACAATAGACAAGAACAATGAAAACTCATCAGGACGAAGAAGACGGTTGGAGATAAAACAGTTTGACACGATCTTTAAAAGAATGCAACGACGGAGCAAGCCGAATCGACAACGGTAATGAATTCCACAGCCGAACAGCTAGCACCGTAAAAGAGTCAGTGTAGAAAGAGCTGTGATGAATTGGGAACTTTAGAGCTTTTTAGCTTTAGAGTAGGTGTTTTATGGAGATATATGCATATTTTTATATAAATATATATTTTTTGATAAAGATTGTGGAGAAAAAGGTTTGAATGCACCACATTTCACATACATCCACGCCTTAAGGCTGATAACAGGAAAAAATTACACAACTTTTTTTTCGTTGTCACGCTCCCGACAACTCTAGCAATTCCTTTTTCTACATCCATATCTCATAGGCGTGAATATAATGGCCTATAATAATGTTTAAGTAGCCCTAATGAGGGCCGAAAGGGGCTCTTTGTGTACCAACCGGTTTCAAGTTTTTGTTTAATTATTCAACTCAGTGGGGACTGGACGGTTAGTGAATTAAATAAAGTGGGTTTTCTGAAGTATTGGAAGGTCGGTTTGTCCAGAATAAGAATAGACCCCTCCGTCTCCTCCCATGGACGTCGTAAAAGCCGGCTGAGATAACACCATGGATGAGGTGCTTCGGACCAGGGGCCCAATACTTCATTTTTTTTAAGAAAAACCACGATTGTTTCTAAATGGCCTCATTTTTTTTATCTTCTTTAAGGGCGGAACAACCAGATGGCCCACCTTTATACTTTATACTTTATTTATTTAAAAAACACACACATCATACATATTACACATTCAAAAAAATTACAAGGACAAAATAAATTCTGATATGTACAACAATAATGGTGTTCTATAACATTTACCACAAACATTGTACACAAAGGGAAAATAAAATAAAATAACAGTAAGAAACACTAAACTAAGTGGCTCAAAATCTTATTTTTAAAGATTCGTAGGGGGTCGCAAAATATGTCTATGTCTGGGTTTTTGTTGTTCAAATCATTGTATTGGTTACACATTCGCGTGGTAGGTACTTGTAAGCCCATATTAGTTCTTGATCGAGGCGTATTAAATATATTCTGTATTGGTTGACGGGGATAGTTGAATGGCACGTATAGCGGGAACCGCTCTAATAGCTCACTGCAGTGTATTTTTCCATTGATAATACTATGTAACAAGCACAGGTCATGCTTATGTGGTATGTGGTAACCCCTGCTTTTAACAATGCATTACCACATAGGTCACGTCCACCTAGGACGCGCCCTATGTGGCATTGCACTGCGCCCGCCACCCTGAGACATAATGATGAAAAGTCACATATGCCTGGTAATTTCACCGGCGGCACCCAACCCTTCAAACCGGAACAACTCGAGTACTACTGCTTTGCGGCAAAAATATGTATGGAGGTAATAATACTTCCCCAGACGAACTCTTTCACAAAAAAGGCAGAGCTTTTCCGTCTGTTGAATTGAGGTATATAAAGAGGATTGTGTTTTTCTGTCTTTTTCTGGTGTCCATTGATTGATTGTGTAACATAATTGTGAATTTCGTATGCCTGTATTGGTAGAATTTTAGTGTTACGCCTATAAAATAAGAACTGTCTTGTACCTACCTAAAATTCTAACGAAATAAATATATTTGTATTTGTATTTTGTATTTGCTTGTTCCGTCTTTTCAAGTTGTGTAAAAATAAACGAAGCCACAGGCTTATCCGACTGAGAACTAAAGTCATTGACAGCCCACCGGATTAGCAAGCTGAAGTGGCAATGGGCTGGTCATAGGTATATGTATGTGCCGAAGAACCGACAACCGTTGGGGTCCTTGGGGTAATGGGGTAAGCGAGTTCTTGGGTGGAGACCGCGTCTTGGCAAACGTAGCGTGGGGCGCCCTCTGGCTAGGTGGAGCGATGACCTACGAAAGGCGGCGGCAGAAAGTGGATGAGAAGAGCCGGACACCGGGCTCAGTGGAGCGTATTGTGAGAGGCCTATGTCCAGCAGTGGACTAGTGTGTGCTGATGATGATGATGATGATGATGATGACAGGCTATTGCTAGTTAAAGTGTAAGGCGAACCAAAACCTTTATTGCAAATGCGTAATCTACAAATTCATAATTATATATATCGATATTATCTTACACGGCAATTATCCACAGCTTATCTAAAACTTATCACTATATCTCAAAGTAATTACATATTATAAATCTCATTTGTGCCCGGCCGCTGGCTAGTTTATTTTTTTCGTTATTATGAAAGGAGTTTTATACATCGCAATACTGTTTGGTTCTATTTGTTTTGTAAAGTGCGGTGATAGAATACTTTCAAGTGATGATGATGTGATTCGATTTAATGATGAAGTAAAGTCACCTAGTGAAATCAAAAATAAAGATCATGAGGAACCAGAAACGAATGATGATAGCCTTAGCGAGATAAATTCTAGAGCTGGTGATATTAGCAATGAAATAATTTCAACTGGTGATGTAAACGATGAAGTTCTCAATGAATTCACGGATGAAGAAGGAAGCAATGACATCGGCAAAGAAATATTTTCAAATGAGGATTTAAACAATGGTATTTACAATTCTACAGAATATATGAAACAAGGAATCCATAACAAAACAACCAAAAATGAAGAACTAAGCAACGAAAGATTAAGTGATGAGAAACCCAAAGAATTCTCTGATGAAGAAGGTGGAATTAAAGAGATATTCTCAAGTGAAGAAGGTGGAGTTAAAGAGATATTCTCAAGTGAAGAGGAGAGGAGTGGAATCAACCAGATACTTGCGAGTGACCAGGCACCTGTGAGTTTTGAAGACAGCCTAAATTCGACCATGTTTAACACTGTGAATCATTACTTCTGTATGGCTAAAGAAGCAAAAGGTATGCTATCATATAGTTTTAATGCCCGACTAAAAATAGGGGTGTTAATAGATTGACGTGTGTCTGTCTATCTGTGGCATAGTAGCTCCCATACCGATAAACCGATTTTGATTTAGTTTTTTTGTTTGAAAGGTAGGTACCTTTCAAACCTTGTTCGAGATTATTCTTAGCTATTATTATTATTATTAAGAGCCTGTGGTATCCCACTGCAGAACAAAGGCCTCCCTTCCTTCTCTCCAGTCCTCTCTATTTTGGGCCACTGTGGACCAATCCTTTAGATAGGTATCAATTTCGTCGCTAAATCTTCGCCGCGGTCTGCCACGAGATCTTTATCCGTTCAGAGGCGTCCACTCTGTTATGGTTTTAGCCCATAGCCCATCTGGCATGCGGCGGACGTGGCCCACTCAATCCCACTTCAATTTACCCGCTTTCTGTCCGAAATCCACGATTTAAGTTTTGGAGCGCAGTATACTGTTGCGAACGCGGTCTATCATTCTGACTCCTAGAGTACTGCGCTACATGGCTCCCTGGCAAACACCGAGTTTTGGGACTTTTGTTGATCGTTCAAAGCTTAGTTATGTTTGGTGGAAATTGGTGCAGCCGTCTCCAGGATCATCAGGAAAAAGAATGCACCAATCTGAGATATAATCCACGTGCCAAGCGTGGTGGTTATAGCAAATCCCCCCCATTGAATACGGGGAAGCCTCATCCCGCAGTGGATCTTTACTGATGTTGATGTTTTTGTGGGACTTATGTCCAGATGTGGACGTTTTCAGAATGATAAATAATTAAGTACGTTCATAATATTTTCGTATGACTGCTGTTATCACATAATGCGATTCGCTACTTGTTGTGATAAGGTTAAACGTGTTATAGCTATATCAGATAAATTTAGCCGAATGTTATGAATAATTTGATAAGACGACAAGTAGCAAACACGGCTTAAGATGCATGTCCCAAAATTCCAAAGCTTAGATTGGTTTTTTACCTGGTAAATCAAATAATTCAGATTATAAATTTGCATGTCATTCACGAAGTTTTTTTTAACATTGATGAATCTTTGTTTGACCACGATCTTACCTGTTGGTAAGTGACGATGTGGCCGAACATGGAGCACAAAGGTCTAGTAAGCACCTATTCACTCTAGCCTTGAAGAGACCCGAATATAGTTTTCAGGAAAGACAGACGGCGGTAGTGTATTCCACTCCTTAGCAGTTCGCATTATAAAGGTAGAACTGAAACGTTTAGTATGAATAGAAGGTATACTAATGAGGTAAGAATGGTACCGAGCCGTGCGTCTGCTTGTCCTTGATGAAAAGGAGATGGCGGGATCAGATCGTGAAGTTCCTGGGAGCATTCCAATTTGGAATTGGAATTGGCTGGGGGAATTTGGCGCTAGGTTAGCATTCAAGAGTACGAAATGACACTTATCCAATACCGATTGATCGGACTTGTGTTTAAGAGTAAACTTGCAGTTGTCATACTACTACTGTGTATAATACATTTTGTTTGTTTAGAAACGCAACTGATACTCTACGGAACGAAAGCCTGGACGTTCCCACTGCAAGATGTGAACTTGACGTTGACCTATCCCACGGCGAAGGTATATATTTCCCACTACTGGGGTTCAGCTCTGTGTGGGTTCTTAATTTTTTTTTTTGTTAAGAATGCGTGTTGGACATTTCTCACAACATTATCTAGCCGCGAGCTATGCGTTATGGGTACTAGATAACTGAAATACTTAATACAATACATTACATAGATATTTTTTATTAGGTACCTATACATAGAAAATGCCCAGAACACCCGGAACAAATAATCTGCAGATAGTACAAATATTTCTTCCGAGACGGGAATCAAACCCGTAACCACCTGCGTCGCAGGCGAAGATTCGCCCGCGCGTCACAGAGGTCGTCAAAAAATGATGTTCATGTATTTGGCCGACCAGATGTTGGATGGAGGCGGCTCAAGACCTATCATTATATCCTTCGACCCTTCGACCAAAGTAAAAAGGACTTTGGTCGAAGATTATTATATCATTAATGTCTATGTGCAATCATCATCATCATCACTGGCAGCTTAAATAATAGCCCACTGCTGGGTATAAGCCTCCTCTCTCAAACACCACTCCAGTCGGTTCTGTGCGATTCGCATCCAGGTCTCACCCTCTACGGCCTCTATATCATCCGCCCACCTGGCTGATGGTCTGCCACGGCTTGTAGTGCTCCCTCTCGGCCACCACTCGGTCAGGGCCTTACACCACCTGCTGTCACCAAATCTGGCCAAGTGTCCTGCCCAGCGCCACTTTAATCTCGCAATACGGTCTCCAATATCTGCCACTTTTGTCCTCCTTCGGATTTCCGTGTTGCGGACACGGTCCAGTAAAGATATTCCAAGCATGGTACGCTCCATAGCCCTTTGGGTGACTCTCATTCTATGCACAGCTTCCTTAGTGAGCGTCCATGCTTCGGCGCCGTACGTCATTATGGGCAGGACACATTGGTTTTACAGTTTGGTTTTCAAGCATGGACTATGTGCAATAGTGAACGTTTAGTAGTAGTAGAGCTTTTTTGTGAAAGAGTTCGTCCGGGGAAGTACTACCACCATACCTATTTCTGCCGCAAAGCAGTAGGGCTCGCATTGCTGTGTTCCGGTTTGAAGGGTATCGTTGCCGGTGAAATTACAGGCACATGAGACTTTTCATCTTTATGTCTCAGGGTGGCGGGTGCAGTGCAATGCAACGTAGGGTGCGTCCTAGGTGGACGTGACCTATGTTATAATGTCTGTTCATAGGCAGAGGGTACCGCTTAACATTAGGTGGGCCATCTGCTTGATCCGTCATTACAAGTAAATAATTTTGTAAAAATTAAAAACACCCTCAACGCAATGAAACGGCTGAACCGATTTTGATCAAACATAGCTAAAAACACTCCCGACAAATTCAACTTTCAAACAAAAAAAAAACTAAATTGGTTCATCCGTTCGGGAGCTACGACGCCACAGACAAGTCAGACACACACACACACACACAGAGACACGTCAAACTTATAACACCCCGTCGTTTTTGCGTCGGGGGTTAAAAAGACAACTGGCAGAACAAAAATCATGATGATGATGATGATGAATGTTTCCAGACAGAGGCGCAGTTGACCCTGGAAGCACCAGATGATGACTACATCATAACAGGCTTCAAGGTCGTGTTGTACATAGATGGAGTGGAGTCCCGAGGGTACATCACCAGGGGAGGAGTGTTACAAGTAGGTTCATCCTAGTTATCATACCCGCCACGTAACTTTGCGCCTGCTAAGGTGATTGGTTACCCCAAATTTGACTCAGTAAAGTTCAGGTAAGTAAGAACGGGGCAGAACAGAGCACGCGAAACCAATAGTGAACTAAAATCACTAAAAATCGCAACTGTCTCAAGTAATGACTAGGTATTTACAAAAATCTAAACTTATTGTATTGTCTGCCTTTAAGGTTGCTTTTCCTTACTGACATATTTTACCAAATATGGGCAAACATAGTATAATTTCATACTGAAATGACTGTTGTTGGCTTTTATATTGGTCATTATTTGCGGCAAACCATATTTGGACACTGGAAAGCGAAAATAACATCGAAATGACTTGTATGGACTACAATTTCGATGTTATTTTCGCTATTGCGGAGGTTGCGGGTTCGATTCCCGCCTCGGAACAAATATTTGTGCGATCGGTGTTCTGGGTATTTTCTATGTATAATAAAAATATCTATCTATGTAATATGTTGTATTAAGTATATCAGTTATCTAGTACCCATAACACAAGCTCTGCTTAGCTTGGGGCTAGATAATGTTGTGTGAATTGTCCAGCATTATTTATTTATTTATTTTATTTATTATTTTTTATTTTATTAATCCAGTGTTTTCTTTAACCAAATATGGTTTGCCGCAAATAATGACCAATATAAAAGCCAACAACAGTCATTTCAGTGTGAAATTATTCTCTGTTCGCCCATATTTGGTAAAATACGTTACTATGAAAAAGCAACCACCCTAATATTGGGAATTAATCATTTTAAGGTACCTAGGATAAGAAACCAACTAACACAATTATGATCCAATTGTTGATTCAGCTTCAGGTGTTTGGAAGCAGTAGGTAGGCCTTTTTTTGTGCAAACCTTAAAAAAATAGGAAACCTTGGATTGTTTTCCTGTGAAAGGGCTCTAAGGTTTTCCTAACACTTTTCTGTTAAAATAATAAGTTTGTCATGCTCTTGTTTTATTTATTTAAAGGTTTATTGAGGATATAATGTCGACCTCTGTGGCGCGGCGGGCGAAGGTTGGACTGCGACGCAGGAGGTTGCAGGTTCGATTCCCGCCTTGGAACAAATATTTGTGCGATCGCAGATATTTATTCAGGGTGTTCTGGGTATTTTCTATGTATAATAAAAAATATGTATCTATGTAATGTATTGTATTAAGTATATTAGTTATCTAGTACCCATAACATAAGCTCTGCTTAGCTTGGGACTAGATAATGTTGTGTGAACTGTCGGCATTTTTTTTTTCTCTTTTAATAAATGATGATAAATTACTTAATTATTAACTTCCAGGACCAAATTAGCCTGACGTTCATCAGTAGTCGCATCACGACTCTCCTCTACAAGTTCTGGCTGTACGGAACCCCGAGGCACTCGGCAGACGTCGTGGAACTGAACGCCTTGTACTTTCTGTGTAGTTAGCATACATTACACATTTGATAACAGACCTAGACTATTTTTTTCACACCACCTGCTTGACAATGTCCTGTTACATATCATGCAACCACAACGTAAATATGAAACTCCCTAGGGAATAAAGTGATTTGAATTTGGAAGGTCAAATTCGTGTGAAAACTCGTGAAAAACTCTAAGTAAAAAAATGACTATACGGCATTGTAAAGAGGTTTGTTCGAAAATCGAAAGGCCATAAGCAGAACTAAAAAAAAAGGTGCGATCACAAAGAATGTGAGACAAACGATGGTGTTCGGTGCAGTGATTTTAAGTGAATTTTAATTGTCTCGCAGAAGGTGTGAAAAGTAGAGTATGCCCCTCTGGGATAAAGCCTGTCTTCGTCTTGAGCAGCTTTACCCCTCGCTTCACTCAGGACTCTACATAGTCCCTTGTTACGCTCAGGGTTCAATATGCCGCCCGCGACGTAAGACACTGCTTTATTCCCTTAGAGCATAATCTACTATTTTCTTAATCTAATCAGCGCCACAACGGTCGTCAGATGTTATGGTGACAGCGAGCTGATCTGATGATGGAGACAGAAGGTGGACAACGGATCTCCTCGATGGATAATAGTAGAATGGCCGCGTTTAGGCTCATTTCGATCAGCACACGGTTCCAATCACTAATTTTGTAAAAACTTTTCTATTGTACTGTGTTATTCTATGTATTGTTGTATTGTGTGTTACTATTCTATCAAGTATAGAGCTTTATGAGTCGTCTAGACGCGGGGCGCAGGTGCTTTATGAGTCGTCTAGACGCGGGGCGCAGGTGCTTTATGAGTCGTCTAGACGCGGGGCGCAGGTGCTTTATGAGTCGTCTAGACGCGGGGCGCAGGTGCTTTATGAGTCGTCTAGACGCGGGGCGCAGGTGCTTTATGAGTCGTCTAGACGCGGGGCGCAGGTGCTTTATGAGTCGTCTAGACGCGGGGCGCAGGTGCTTTATGAGTCGTCTAGACGCGGGGCGCAGGTGCTTTATGAGTCGTCTAGACGCGGGGCGCAGGTGCTTTATGAGTCGTCTAGACGCGGGGCGCAGGTGCTTTATTGAGGGTACTAAAGCCTTTCTAACGAGATATAACATAAGTATGATCAAAAATTAATGACTGCACTCCCTTGTTTTGTAGGTACCTACAATATACTCACATAGGTAGGTACGTAGAACCCGCAACCTCCTGTAGGTAAGAAGTCTGTGGATGGAGGCGGTTTAAGACCGTTCGTCGTGGGAAGGCCTGGTGCCAGCCTAAGGCCAGCAGTGGACTTCTAAAGGCTAATAATACTCACAACCAGCTCCCATTAGTCCAAGGCTGTCTCCGACTGATGGAGCGAGCAGTCTCATCCCGTCGCGCCTTCAGATCTGGAGCCGACTCCTGAGCCAGGATCCACACCAGCGCAGCCAGGAGTATCAGGAACCGGAAGACTGAGCTCCACGTCATCTCTTGGTCCTTAGGGTTCCATGTTTAAGTTTCACTCATTTTATTTCTTTATTCCAGGTCCATTGAATCAATATTCAAGTGAAAGTTAATTTGTGTACACATTTTACGCGGATTGAACTGTGTTTAAAAAAAACAAAGACAGATTTGTGGAGCGAATGCAAAACTACGAATCAGAAGTTCAACACACAAACCCGGCTTGGCTTTATTTGATGATCCTTCTTACTACTAGGCGGGGAGCGCCTGTGTGGTGCTACGAGAGCAAATGGAAGCTGATTCAAAGAAAAGAGCAATACCAACTTAAAAAAGCCTCAAAGTAGGCAGTCAAAAGTAAGATGCTAGAGAGAATTCTCTCTTGAGAATTGCTCTGCGTTCAATCGAGTCCAAGGCAGCAAGCTGGTGCTTGGCCGAGCCATCCCAAACGTGGCAGCAGTACTCCATACCTGTCCGGACTTGTGCTTTGTACAGACTTAGAAGCTGTCCCGGTGTGAAGTAACGCTTTACCTTATTCAGGATACCCAGCTTCATGGAAGTAGTTTTTGCCTTAGACTCGATGTAGGAGCCAAAGTTGAGAGTAGGCGTGAGTGAAACGCCTATGAGCTCAAGGTGATCTCCTATAGCTACAGGTACATCTCGGAAGACAGGAACTTGGAGAAACTGTCTTTTTTTCGCCGAGAAGAGACAAGTCTGCGTTTTAGAGGCACTGAACTTGACTAGGTTGATATCGCCCCAGTCGGATACAGCCTTGAGAGTCAAATTCAGACGCTGCAGCATCTCATCTTTTAACTCCAGAATTTAATTCTGCCTAGCTCGCGCAGTGGAAACGTATCTCTCCACAACTGTGTTGTCGTCTGCATACCTAATGACACCGGGCATTAGCAGATCATATACATAACAGCATATTAGCAGATATACATTTGAAACGTATCTCTCCACAACTGTGTTGTCGTCTGCATACCTAATGACACCGGGCATTAGCAGATCATATACATAACAGCATATTAGCAGATATACATTTGAAACGTATCTCTCCACAACTGTGTTGTCGTCTGCATACCTAATGACACCGGGCATTAGCAGATCATATACATAACAGCATATTAGCAGATATACATTTGCATAGTGCAAATGTATACATAATATACATTGCATAATAATATATTGAAAAATGCATACTACACTTCTTGTGTTGGCTTTATTACTGTAAGCCTTTCTTATTATTATTAAGCTCGGATAGTAAAGGATTTAGTAAAAATAATTTCCCTCTCAGTCCCGCACAAATTATTTTTATCGGAGCTCTACGCGGATAAAACCAGATTTAACAACAAAACCAATAAGTTGCTGTTGTGAAGAAAAATAAGCTTGGCATTGTTGTGGAGGCTTTTACAACATACGATTTTCTTTAATAAGAATAAGTTTTTTATGAAAAATAATTTTCACAAGCTTTAACAAAATTAGTGATCGTAACCGTGTTCTGATCAAAATGAGCCTAAACACGGTCAGTCCCTCGAGGAGTTCCGTTATCCACCTTCCGTCTCCATCAACAGATCAGCTCGCTGTTACCATAATATTGCATTGCCATCGGAACTTGACAGGTATGCAAAATATCATCCCAATCGGTTGAGGATATATAACTGCTTTAAGACGCTATGTTAAAATTTTGGAGTCGTTTCGTTACATGCTCACTCATTATCAGTAAAGATTACAAACTTGATGTTAATACAGTAATTACTTGAGGATGTAATCTAAATAAATTATAGACTAGAAACACGATTCACGAAACTTTTCTCGATAGCTTTATTTTTTGAAATTGGCTCTTCTAAAGCCCTTTTTAGGTTCCTCCTTCGACTAGAGAAAGTATTAAGCATATTTTTTTATATTATTCAGTAGGTAATCACATTACTTACATTAATTATAGATAATTTATTTTTATATTTGCTACTTTAGAAGCTAAACGAAGTTTTATCATTTGTCGCTTAGGTCAGTTACTTCCGAGTGGCAAAAATCTATACCTCACCTTTTCCCGGGTTCAAGTGACCAATAGCGCTGTCACTGTCTTACAGCTATTGTTTTCTGGCTAGACTCCGCCCATTCGGTATTTTAACATATCGCCTTAAAGTCAGTTGCAAGATTCCACCCGGACCTGTCACCATAATATTGTATTGTCATCGGAACTTGACAGGTATGCCAAATACCTACTTATATTAGTTGTAGATATAATGTAACTCTTGTACTAACTCATCATCATCATCATCAGTCTATATCAGTCCACTGCTGGACATAGGCCTCTCCCAATGCGCGCCATTTAGACAGATTTCCAGCTCTTCCCATCCATTTTCTGCCAGCCGCCTTACGCAGATCGTCGCTCCACCTCGCCAGGGGGCGCCCCACACTACGTCTACCAAGACGTGGTCTCCACTCTAGAACACGTTTACCCCAACGGTTGTCGGTTCTTCGGCATATATGCCCAGCCCATCGCCATTTCAGAATGCTAATCGTTTAAGCTACGTCTTAGTTCTCTGTCGGATAACTTCATTGCTGATTTTATCCCTCAGAGAAACTCCGAGCATAGCTCGTTCCATAGCACGCTGAGCAACCTTGAACTGATGGACCAGGCGCACCGTGAGTGTCCACGTCTCGGCACCGTAGGTCATTACGTGTAGGACGCACTGATTGAAGACGAGAGCTTCAGGCATTGTTGTACTAACTAATAATTTTTTGTTACTCAAACATCCATTCCTGGGAAGCAATGGTGGCGATGAGGTCACCACTTATCACGTCTATATTCCCACGAAGGTGCAACCAACAGTGAAAAGAGGCCCAATGCGGCTCTGCCTTTCGGGGAAAAAGGCGTGTGTAAGTAAGTAGTCAAAATTGTAGAGGGCAAGTACTTTTTCGGTTTCGGTCGTGGTACCCAGATCGTGTCGTAAGCTATAAACGTATCATAATCCTAAGGTTGTCGCTGCCATTATTATAGAAATTAGTTACACTCTTGGATTTTCTATTGTGTTTTTAAATTATAATTATTCGGGGAGGCATGAAGGCACCTTCATAGCCTATCTGGTGAGGTGATGCATTGTAAAGATTTTACAATTATTTTTAATGTGAATAAAGTTGTTCATAGTTATTGCAATTGTTCGCCTGCATAGCGGTTCCTAGGTACCTAATTATTTTGTACCTTGTTTCATTAAATAATTTTAATAGCTTAACATTCTAAATTAATATCCACTCATTAGGTTAGTTTTATTTAATTCTTACATTGTTTTTGGGATTTGAAAAGTTTTAATAGTTTAAGATGGTGTGTCCGGCCTAAGAATATACTCCTCCATCTCCTCCTGTGGATGTCGTTTCTGAGGGATTACACCAGGGGATGGGCAGCAGCATCCACCTGATTACTCAACACATTACATTACATTTTAGTAGTAGTAGAGCTTTTTTGTGAAAGAGTTCATCCGGGGAAGTACTACCACCATACCTATTTCTGCCGCAAAGCAGTAGTGCTCGCATTGCTGTGTTCTGGTTTGAAGGGTAAGGGTGCCGGTGAAATTACAGGCACATGAGACTTTTCATCTTTATGCCTCAGGGTGGCGGGCGCAGTGCAATGCCACATAGGGTGCGTCCTAGGTGGACGTGACCAATGAGGTAATGCACTGTTCATAGGCTGAGGTTACCGCTTAACATCACGTGGGCCATCTGCTTGTTCCGTCATTCAGTAGCATAAAAAAAAACTCATTTACATTAAAGAATTCGGGTCAGCGCCCAAAGAGTGTCCGAACCAAAATAGAAACAAAACGCATAAAGAGGGACAATTCTCACAAGTTTATCCGTCCATTGCTGTTTGATTATTGAACACATTCGAAGGACTAGAGTGTGAACCGGCAGTGTATAGAACACATTTGTCAGCGTTCAGAATTTTCAAAGGTGCCATAATTTGGCGTTCATAGTGTATGGAATGCTAAATCCATCGTAGAGTTATTAAAAAGTCTTTGACTCAGTTCAGTCCCTAATCCGCGTCACTCTTGGTGATTATGGCTAATCCCCCAATTGCATTGAATCGGGGATTTGTCCAGCAGTGGACATGTAAAAGCTCAAATCAAACTGTTTTTATGCAAAAAACTTAGTTCAAAAAAGTTAAAGTTAAGTTCCCATCTAACTTGTGAAGTTTTTACTTCAATTATTGGTTATTGATTTACCTAATATCAACTAAATAGTATCTGAAGATTTCAGATTACTTATTCATCACTTAAAAAGCTTGCACTAACTTCGCTCCACAAACCAACCTTCAACTTTTTGCATTCCACTCTAAAACAAAACTAGAACTACACACTCAACTTAAACGGCACTTCAGTTGCGTAAGCACATGTTTATAAACACATTGATTTGTATGTCCAAGTTACGATTAAGTTATGTTTAAGTTGGGGGAGAGCGGCGTGCGGTCCTCTCGACTTGAGGAGTCAGACTGGCGAAGGTTGTAGATGGTATGGTATAGTTAGGGATGTAGGTTGTGGTGGGCATTCAAAGATATAATTACAGGTGAATTAGGATACCTACTGCATGGCATGGTGATGTGGAGATTCGCTACTTCAGAATTTGTTAATTTTAAAAAAAATGGAACCCCTTACTATGTGTATCAAGACCGCATTGAAATCAGAGCTCCAGTTGCACCATAGACCCTACGGTGTTTTTAGGGTTCCGTGGGCAAATGACAAAAAACGGACCCTTATGGATTCGTCATGTCTGTCTTTCTCTCTGTCTGTCTGTCTGGCCGTCCGTATGTCACAGTCACTTTTTTCCGAAACTATAAGAGCTATGCTGTTGGAACTTCGTAAGTAGATAGATGTAAGTATTCTGTGAAACGCATTAAGATTTTTACACAAAAATAGAAAAAAAAACAATAAATTTTCGGGATTATTTTTATGTATACTTAGAACAGAAACTCAAATATTTTTTTTCATTAAACCCATACGTGGATAGGAATGATAAAAAAATAAAATAAAAATGGTATTGATGTTTCTAATATATTTTTTTGAAGTGTCTCTCGCGCAAACTGAAAAGTTTGCGCGGGAGACACTTCCAAAGTGGTAAAATGTGTGTAACTTCTAAATTAAAAGAAAAAAACCCCGTAACTTCTAAAATAAGAGAATGATAAAACTAAAAAAATATATGATGTACATTACCATGTAAACTTCCAACGAAAATTGGTTTGAACGAGATCTAGTAAGTAGTTTTTTTTAATACGTTATAAATTGTAAACCAACCGAGAACTTTTATATTATGTTACTTGCTGCTACGGAACCCTTCATGGACGAGTCCAACTCGCACTTGGCCGCTCTTTTTTTTTAATATAGGCAAACTGGCATACGGACCACTTGATGTAAAGTAGTCACCGTCGCTTATTAACACCGGCAACATGTCGTAACCAAGCGGGAAAACCTCAGATGGAAGCTCTTCCATAGTTTGTAGGTATGGGGAAGATATGATGGTATGGGGAAGACATGATCTCGAGAAACGAGTCGTACGAGAAACCCAGGGCTCTATGATTTTGACGACCCCTGTGGCGAGGTGGGCGAACGTTCGCCTGCGACGCTGGAGGTTGCGGGTTCGATTCCCGCCTCGGAACAAATATTTGTGCGATATGCAGATATTTGTTCAGGGTGTTCTGGGTATTTTCTATGTATAATAAAAAATATCTATCTATGTTATATATTGTATTAAGTATATAAGTTATCTAGTACCCATAACACAAGCTCTGCTTAGCTTGGGGCTAGATAATGCTGTGTAAACTGTCCAGCATTATTTATTTATTTATTTTATGTGTGGATGAGCTTTGTCACGGTGCCGGGAAGAGCGATGGTAAAATCTCGATGCGGGGATGAGATCGAAAAGCTCGTCAGAGCATTCCCCGTTGTAGAGGCGGTAGAACACGCAAAGAGATCCAATGTATGTGCTGGTCATCATCAGGCCCTGGATCAGTTGAGCTACCTTTAGATCATTTGCAAGGGTCTTAATTAGTTAGTTATAATGAGAGGCTTCATACTGATAGCTCCCTATCTGTATAGAATCTTAAATACTATACCTTTACTAAGCTTCACTTAAAACTATGTCTATATACTGAGGAATGTTGCCTTGCTGACAAAAAAATGGGCTCAAAGTCAAAAGTCAAAATCAAAAGTATTTTATTCATTGAAATCAAAAGGATAATTTTGAATCGTCTTAAAAAATAAATTTACATTTACTCCTGTTCCAACGCAACCAGACCTAGAAGAATCAGGCAACAGGCTCAGTGTGACCTAGCCGTAGATTTTTGTGTGGGGTATACGTTAAATTGGCAATCTTAGATTAGATTTTTAACTGACTTAAATCAAGTACAATATTCAAATTATAAATATGCATGGATATAATTTGCATGCATTATAATTTCGAGGGCTGTACCAGAAAAACGATAGGACAATATTTTCTTGATAGAATTAAAAAAAACAACGTTACGTCTATTTTTTGTCCAGATTTGATTGTTTATGGAACTGGTGCATATTATTGGGTAAAAAGTGAGATAGGACTCTTCCCGCCACTTTCGAAAAGAGACGTTGTCTACTTTTATTTTATTTCTTTTCCTAGTGTTTTTTTTGAGTTATTTTGTGTTATTATGGTGGCATTTTAACGAATGTAGCTCGTTTAAAAAGCACAAGTGTAGTGAAATGAAATGGAAGTGAATTGCGTGACTTTTGAAATTGGTGGAAATTGTCTACCAATGTTTTAGTAAAATTGGCCACCGTTTTACTAAAACATGAGTCGATTGTGACTTTGACGACTTGGAAGGCGGGTAACGTTGCAAAATATATTGAAAATACAGAATACAGACAGATACTTGGAAGTGGCAAATGAACAAGCCGTGCGGCGCCAATTATAAAGAAAATAAAAAATAAAAAAGTGAGATAGACAAAATCAATACAACAAAGCCGAGGTTTTACTGTAGCGGTTTTGTAAAACTATTAAACTATTATTAACTATTATTTGTTTTGTAAACTATATTCAATAAAAAACACCAATTCAAGCGGCGCGCGGCGCGATTCGTTTTTTTTTTGTATGAAGATTTCTGCCTGGGATTGGCGCAGTCTTAAGGTGGGGTATAACGCAAAATTACCATTCTTGATTATATTTTTAACTGACTAAATCAAGTACCTACTATATTCAAATTAAAAATGAGTACATTATAATACCGAATGATCACCCAGACAGAAACACGATAGGACAACATTTTCTCGATAAAAAACTACCTCTAACTTTTGTCTAGATTCGATTGTTTGTCAAAATGGTACAAATTATTGGGTCAAAAATTGGATAATTAAGATCTATATAATCAAACGGAGGGATCAGCCACGGGGTTTTTTAAAATTATCTATATTTCACGAGATATTCCATAAAAACCGCTTTTTCGAGCGGCGCTTGGCGTTTTTTTGTATGATGATTTCTGCCTGGTGTTGGCGCAGTCGGTGGATGCTGTTGCATATAACATCTCCATTCCCTTGTGGGTAAAAATACATTTGTTTGCCACCCACCTTCGTTTCAACAGTAAGTACCTTTCTTATAACGACTTTCATAGTACATATTTAATAATTAATCCGTGGCCTAACGAGAAAATAATTACGCGTTCCTGACAGACGGACAAGTGGACACATTAGCATAGATCTCGCGTGTAATGCAACCATTATATCTACTGATACAGCTCTCGGATGTTGCTATGGCACATTGCGGAGAAGAGCGAGATGATTATATTATTAACTTTTGAAACTATTATAGTTATGTATACACTTTTCACTAGAAATGGGATATTTACCATGATTTTTGATTTTTGATTGTTCCCGATATTTTGGCACAGTTGCATGCGCCATGATCCAGGAGAACTAACTATCATGTGCCGAAATATCGAGAACAATCAAAACTCAAAAATCATGGTAAATATCCCGTTTCTAGAATAATGGATTATATATTATTATTTATTTCGATCACCAATTTTGTTCCACAGTTTCTTTCGTTCTAAAGATATTTTTTTTTGTCATTGGCGATCTTCGATATAAGGTAGTTCTTTTATCGAAGTCGTTGATATTTGATTGCAGTGTTATCTCCCCCAAAAAGGGGAAGTTTGGCGCCATTTACCGGCCGATTTTAATAATATTTGCCAGAAGCATTCAGTACTCATTTATTTCTAAAGAAGAACTTCGAATATACCTTTGACCTAAGCAACATCAGTCAAGAGGTTGACAAAATATAGATTATGGATTATCATGATACATTGAATAATTAAGTACCTACACTTATAATAAGTGCTAAGTATTGTATAAGGAGTGAAATACACTACCGTCGTCTGTCTTTCCTGAAAACTATAATCTGGGTCTCTTCAAGGCTAGAGTACTAATATTTATTCTGTGGCTAGAGTGAATAGGTGCCTTCTAGACCTTTGTGCTCCATTTTCGGCCGTATCGTCACTTAGTGAGATCGCGGTCAAACAAAGGTACTTAGTAAAAAAAAAACATCGTCTTAAGTTTTTCAATAGCTTTTTGTAACCAACCATTTGCAACCACGACGTTTTGTCTAATAAAACATTTTACAAATTACTTCAGTCATTTTGCAAACACGACGTTGTCTACTAAAAGATTTTACAAATACTCGAGTAATTTTGCAAACACGACGTTTTGCCTACTAAGACATTTTACAAATTACTGCAGTCATTCTGCAACCAATACGTTTTAGCTGTAGACTTTAGTCAACCCAGACATTTTGCTCACATAGACGTTCTTAAATCTAGGCTAGATGAACCCAACCCATCTATTTTGCAAAGGCTACTGTTCGCAGAATGACTAGTATAGATTGGTCCAGAATGTGCCACAGTAATAGGCGAGAAGTGTACATTCGTTATGTAGCCATGTCTGTTCTCTTTTATTTTGATTTAATAGATGGAGGAAAATGTTGTAAGTTCATTAGATTAACGTACCCATAAATAAATAGTGAGTGAGGTAGTTAAGTAATACTTAAGTTAAACATTCTCTACTTAATCATAAAGGTACCATAAAACGAATATTTGAATTTTTTTTTTTTAATTTTTGTATATCTGCTTTATTATGCTGTATGTAGTTGTTTTAAGTGTGTGTGTGTGTGTAATAATGTGTTATAATGTTCTATGGATTAATAATAATAATAATAGTTCGTCAACTATTAACGACCCATCGCATGCGACACCCTCGTTCGTCGGTTATGAGAATGTACATCCCGCGGAAGGATGGAGGTCGAGGCTTTTTAAATGCCAAGACTCTCCACAACCGCGAGGTGTGCAATCTCAGGGAGTACTTCCTCCATGCCGAGTACGGGATGCATCACGATGTCGTTGCAGTTGATAAGAACTTTACCCCGCTCTCCTTAGCAAAAGAGAACTGGCGTAAACTATCAGCCCTGAGCACTCAGGAACGCAAGACCATATGGGAGAGCAAGGAACTGCACGGGCGGTTTTACAAGGCCCTCACAGGGCCCGATGTAGATCTGCTCGCTTCAGTAAACTGGTTACGTTTCGGTGACCTCTTTGGGGAAACCGAGGGTTTTGTCTGTGCGATTATGGATGAGGTCATCAAGACGAACAACTATCGAAAGTACATCATGAAGGATGGGACGGTTGATATCTGTAGAGCATGTCACCGTCCCGGAGAATCCCTCAGGCATGTGCTTTCGGGTTGTTCGCATCTTGCTAACTCTGAGTATCTGCACAGACACAACCAAGTAGCCAGGATCATTCACCAGCAACTTGCCCTCCGATACGACCTTGTGGGACCTGAGGTGCCGTACTATAAGTACGTGCCTCAGCCGGTTCTTGAAAATGGCCGTGCCACGCTCTACTGGGACCGGTCTATCATCACGGATAGGACTATTGTTGCCAATAAGCCTGATATCGTGCTGGTGGACCGGTCGGAACGCCGGGCGATACTTGTTGATGTCACTATCCCGCATGATGCTAATCTCGTGAAGGCCGAGAAAGACAAGTTAAGCAAGTACCTTGACTTGGCTCACGAGATTGCCGCCATGTGGGATGTGGATTCAACGATTATCGTCCCGATAGTCGTTTCAGTGAATGGACTGATTGCGAAGAGCTTCGACCAGTACCTTAAGAAGGTCTCGCTAAATAGTTGGATCAAGGGTCAGATTCAGAAGGCGGTACTCCTGGACTCGGCACGCATAGTCAGGAGGTTCCTCTCTCTGCAGCCCTAGCCCCCGACCGTTTGGGCCTCGCTCCGCGGTCGGTGGTTCCCCGTTTTGATTTATATTTTTTACTATAATGTTTTTTACTATTTATTTTTTGTAGATAGTATTCCTTTATAGTGAAAAATATATTTTTTTACGAGATTTTTAATAAATGAGTGTTATAATAATAAAAGTACATAACATATTTTTACAAAAGTTGGGCTTGTATGTACCTATTTGAGCTCTAAAGATTTCGAAAAATAAAAACGGCAAAAAAACGATCTAGCTAGGTTTTATCTCCGATGGAAATGGTGGATTTTCCTGGTAAAAACTCGGTTTTTCTGCCACACAACACTTTTCTTCTGTTGTTCCTAATATGGGAATTGGTTATTTTTAATAAACGTCACGATTTCACCGGCTGCCATCTAGTGGCAGTATTGATAAGCACGTAGGAAGCTAGTTCATTAGTTACGCTCTACGGCGTAGCGGCTACGCCAGAGCCTTGCCGAACTACGAATGGAAATAACGCTACTACTCACCGCAAGATGGCGCATGCTGTGAAGCTGGAGTTTCATTTACGCGCCGATAGATGGCAAACTGAGTTTTCCGTTATAGAGCTCAGAATTTTTCTTTATTACCAGTTAGTTATAGCACAGAATAAATAATAGTACAAGTTATAGTACTAGTATAGTATTATTTTATCTGTGGTTATAGGTTGGTATTTTGCATGGAAGAAGAAATACATGTTTCGAGGTATTTTGCTACCTGACTCTACATCTCTAAAAAAAATCTTGAGTCTACCCAAATTACATTTTTGTGTGGGATTTTTGAAATTGGAACTCACATAAACCCGTTCTTACATGAGTTTGATTTATTGTTCTTATTTTGTTTGGAAATAAATGTTTAAAAAGATCTTTCGTAGTTAAAAAATAATACCACCACCGAACTGTACCAAGGAGTAGGTACCAACAAACAGACAGAGGAAAGCATTCACACGCCTCTTTCCCCGAAGGGAGCAGATCCTCAATGGGCCACTTTTCACAGAGGGTTGCACCATCGTGGAATATAGACGTGACAAGGGGTGAGCTCATCGCCGCCATTGCTTACCACTATTGACTCAGCTACAGCTAACAATTTCCTCCAGTACCTAATAACACATTCTAGCCAGGAGACGCTTCGCTCGCTCGGTCAAAAAGTAGGTATTGTTATTTTATTATTTGAATATTAATATAGTATGTTAAATAGAGGGATGTTATTTTGAGGCCACAGTGTGTTTATCTGTATGTCTTTGGCCTCATAGCTCTGGAATAGATGCTCTGATTTCAATGCGGTTGTTTTTCATGAGATATATGGTGTATGCGAGACCGTTCTATGTTTGGTGGAAATCGTTTTTTTTAACAATGATAGATCTTTGTTTGACCACGATCTCACCTGTTGGACATGATCCAGGAGGACTGGTCCGTTTCCAGCATCATCAGCTCGCAATACTTTTACTAAGGGAACTGGTGACTCGTTCCACTAATTATTACTGTGTTATGTATGTGTTTGTTGAGACTCTGAGAGCCTTCAGATTCGGCTCAAAATGTTAATTTCGACTTTCTATTTGTTAATCTAGACTTCATGATCCAGGGTCTATGATGACCAGCATAGGATGAACAGGATCTAGGGTACTACCTGAATAATATGAAGCTGAATCTTCAAGAATGAGCTTAAGGTGGCGTATGCCGAAAAAAACCTAAACTGAGATTTGTTTTTTAACAGACTAAATCAAGTAGGTACCTACAATGTTCAAATTATAAATATGCTTGGAAACTACATAATAATTCCGAGGGTCACTGTACCAGAAACACGATAGGACAATATTTTCTCGATAGACAAAAACTCAAAACTCTACCAAACTTAAGAACCTCTAAATTTTGGCTAGATTTGATTGTTTATTAAAATGGAGCATATTATTGGATACAAAACTTAAGGTAACTTTAGGTACCTAAATAAAATCAAGACAACTAAGCTGGGGGTTTACTGAAGGGGTTTTGTAAATTTATCTACCTATATTTTACGAGTTTTTTTTCTACCTGGGATGAAGATTTCTGCTAGTTGGCGCAGCTTTAATGCGTGGATATTATGTGAAATGTAGTGTTTTTTTTTTAAATTAATTTAATCATTCGAAAGAACATATTTTAGCTTTTATCCGTCGTATTAAAACATTTTATCTCCGTAAAAGTGATTTTCGTTCACTTTTAGTTTTGCGAGCGCTATTCTGTCACTTACTAACTTATCTGAACTTTAATGAGTTACCTACCTAGTGACAGCCAAATATTTAAATATGACAGCATTAAAATTTTACGTCCATAATAGTTTTCGTCTGCATAGTCGGGTCTGTACCCTTAGTACGAGAATTTGACAGTATTCGAAACTATATGAAGTTTCGTTTCCTTCATTTCCTTCAATACATTTTCTGACAGCGTCCTTAGTTTTCTCCTCGTTTTCGCTAGGGGCGCTACTAGTAAATGTATGGAAGGAAACGAAACTTCATATAGTTTCGAATACTGTCAAATTCTCGTACTAACCCCCCTGATGACCTGTAGACAACGAGCAGTATACGGAGGTCGTAATGCTCTAGGTAAGCCCGAAGATGTAAAGTCGGGGATTCTTTTTTTAAAATATCTTTTTAAATAGGTAGGTATCTATTAATTTCTAAACCGCCAACTCAAACCGCCTTCCATTCTGGAACACGTTATTCGAAATTCATATTTGGAACGCTCAACCGGTCGCCCTTGTAATAGTTGGCTGGTGTTATCAAAAACCCAGTTTATCTTGAGCCGTGTTATGGGTTCACTAAGTTTATGCGATGTCTTATCTCTTTGAGACAAAGGCTATGTTCTGAGTTGACAGGGGTCTTCGTAAAGTGGCAATGTCGACGGCAAGTGCAGCGCGAACGAAAATATACGGCGCGCCGAGTTGTTTTGCCGCCTTATCACTCTGGTCAAAGATCAAGCGGCTATGGAAAGATGGTTGATCATGAACTCTGGCTTGCCTTTACAATGTTACCTACCTATTTCGTCCTACATTGTCTATTGTTGACCGAGCGAAGCGAAGTCTCAGCAGAGTCTAATTGCAGGATAGGGAAGGAGCGTATTACGCGACCTGGGTTTTCCACCAGGTTTTTGCTTGCAAGTACGCTGACCTGGTGTGGACCCTAGACTTAAAAGTAAAAAATACTTGCAACTTGCAAGTAAAGTTGTTAGTTCCGCACGCAGAAACATTATCGCCCTGTGCAATCGAATTACTTGCAAGGTTTGGGTAGTACTTTTTCACAGATGCAATTACCTACTTATGCTCCTTATTTATTAAGATTAAGACGTATACATATTTATTTATTCCTTATTAAGACGGTTTGGTCCAATTTCCTATGCAAGTTTTTCCACTTCCTAGTATTTTTTCGACAAACTCGTTTGTTTTAAAGATAAATAAATTATTCACTTAGAAATAAACCTTGTTTGTTCCTTATTTATATTCCTGCACGGATCAATTTCCTATGCAAAAAAAATACCATAAGGGTTTATGCCTGAAATAAATGAATTTGAGTTTATGAGCCCTGGTTTTTGGCGCTGTTATCTTAAGGTGGAAGAACTTGGAAGCCCAGGTTCTCGATTTCGCAAGTAATGACCCATCCATATTGCAGGAGGCGGCGTTTTATGAATGTTTGTATGTGCGTTTGTCCGACAATAAATGCAGAACTGTTGATCCAATCTTGATGAAACTTGGATAAAGATATAGGGTTTAACTTAGTAGCCTCCTGAGGTATGGGAGCGGCACGGGAGGGTGGTGATTTTCTTATGTCAAATGTCGCGAGACGTCACTTGACGTCAGTCAACGTGTTATTTGGACCGGCCGCTTTAGACAAGACGCACACGAGATTAGCAACCGAAGATGGATCCTCGGATTAGAGCTCAAACTAAAGATGTTGTTTATAATGTATTTAATTTTTTCAAGGTTAGGAAATCTGATCCAAATTCTGCCGAGCATGAAAACGATATAAATCTACACAAAACTGTTGCTAAGGCAACCGGACTGCCAAAACAAAGCATACGACGCATTGTTAATGCTAAAAAAAATATGGAAAGTAATGCAAAGTTTTCATCACCAAGACAACCGAAACAGACAAGAAAAAAGAAGATAGAAATTGACGCTTTTAAAAGGTGTAGTAAGAAGAAAGATTGCAGAATTTTATACAGTACGAAAAGAAATTCCCACGATCAAAAAACTTTAGAGGAAGATGGTGTTATCAAATGTGGATATACATACATGCGTCTTTTATTGCATGAATTAGGTTTCCGATATAAAAAATGCCAATCAAAGAGAAAAATGTTGATAGAACGCCAGCAAATGGAGAGGCAAATATATTACAGCTATAAGAAAATATAGATCGGAAGAGAGGCCAATATTTTTTCAAGACGAAACTTATGTCAATGAATCCCAAAACGTGCCAGCGTCTTGGCAATCAGATACTGAAAGAGGTGCATTGGCTTCTATTGGTAAAGGAAATAGATTGGTCAATTGTTAATGGCACTTTAACCATTTTCAAACCAACTACAAAGACAGAAGACTATCATGGAAACATGAATTTACAACAATTTCGAAGAGTGGGTTCGCGAAAAACTTTTGCCTTCCCTACCATCTAATTTTGTAATAGTTATGGATAACGCGAATTATCATTACAACGAGGTGGATAAAGTAACCACAGTGTGCTCCTTGAAAACGGAAATGCAGGACTGGTTAAAGCGGCATATCGTTGAGTACACTGAAGTTATGAAAAGGAGGGATTTGTTAGAATTAATAAAACGAAATAAACCAGAAAAACAATTTAAAATTGATGTCATATTAAAAGAAAATGGTCATACGGTACTTTATTTGCCACCGTACCATCCGGATTTAAACCCGATCGAATTAATAAGGGGAGATATCAAGGGCGAGCTGGCACGAAAACAAATATAATTTCTCAGTTATATTTAGTTAACTCAAATATAATTGAGAAAAAGCGAGCACTAGAAGAGTTATTTGCTAATTTTTCAGTTGAGAAATGGCAAAAATGTGACGGTCACGTAAAGAAAGTTGAGGAAGAGTATTTCAAAAACGACCATCTTAGCGACGATATAATGGATCAATTTATAATAAGATTACGAGATGACGACTCAGATAACGGAAGTGATTCCAGTCTTACTGACAGTGATTCGAGTAGCGATATGGACATAAGCTAATAAATTGAAAGTTCAGTTGAAAATATTGGTATTAGTATTTAATATAATAATTATTTGAACAAGTATTTTACTCTCTTTCGCAATGATTTAGGTAGTTATTTCTAAATATCGTAAGATCTATCTTCACTAATTTTCATCACGTGTGTAGCCCGACAGTTCTTTACGTCACATGTCACCCCTCCCGTGCCGCTCCCATACCTCACGAGGCTACTGAGTTAAGCGCTATGCCTATAGTAGGTAGGTTATGCGAATATAATTTTAAAGTTTTTTACGAGCTTGATCCGGTGCTGGTGTTTTTGGTGTTGGTGTGCATTAGAAACGGGCCTCCCGATTTTGGGGGTGGATGAAGGGGGAGGAGAGGAGAGGGGAGTAGAAGGAGCTACCCCCCGGTACCACATCCCAAACTACGCAGCGTAAAGTTTTTGAGAAAAAATAATACATATCTTAGAAAAATTATGAAATTTTAAAAATTGAAGTATTGAAAACCTGCTGAGGGGGAGGGAGGGTGGTTTGAGGGGAGAGGACCCTCCCTGTGACCGGAGAAACACGGAAACTTTAAGCTTTTGGGAAAAAAAAAGTTTTTTTGTGGTTAATTTTGAAATTGTATCATTGGATTGGATGGCAGTAATTTTATTACGTATCCGCCCTTTTCTTACGCTAGTGTCTATAGTTAATTCCATCGAGCAACGCAGGCCTCCGTACCGGAGGTTAATTCTCTATAATAACAGCACTTGTTCATGCTCTATAATACTCGTAATGAAAATGATAGTAGCATGGACGAATAGTACCTACCTACCTACCTATTATTCGTCCATGTTAGTATGTAGGTGCTTATGAAAATGGTTCGTTACTAAATAAATGCATGTCACACAAAAACAGTAGAAAAACACAAGACTCATCTACTCAAGCCTCGTCCGAATAGTCTCTCGCGCGGGTGTAGGGCACAGCGCGGGGCGAAGGCGGGCTCTCGGGCCGCCAACTTAAAAATGCCGCCGCAGAGCCTTCGAATCGATACGAGGCGCGTCACGTGCCGCCGGCGCCGACCAATGGCAGCCCTCCGCCGCCGCCCGCGGGGAGGTGCCCTCTCTCCTCTCCGCACCCGCCACCGCCAGTGCACGAGGACGCGCCGAACACAGCGGACGTATGCCGCCCGCGCCCGCAACAAATACGAGTTTCTCCGAAAACCGGTCCGATGCATCGTGACATGTTATAGTGTGCAGTGCTCACAATGAGTGCGTGGACGGAGGAAGCGCTTTCCTGGCGCGATGAACGGCTTGGTTTGACCGAGCTACCGGCCACTACCAACAGGAGGAAACTACGCAGTGCCCCTTACAGACTTCACCGGCCCCATTTACCACCGACTCATGTGCCTGAAGTGCCGACGGAGACTTCGGGAACGCATATCTCGAGGCTGTACCCGGAGATCTTGGCGTTGATCTTCGAGAGGCTGCCTGTGAGGGACAGGGGACGCGCTGCACAAGTTTGCAGAACTTGGCGAGATGCAGCTGATCGCCGGTCGGTTTGGCGCGGAGTGGAAGCTTCGTTGCATCTCAGACGACCAGCCCCAGTGTTGTTCCAATCCCTAGCCAGACGGGGACTAAGGAAACTTCAAGTTTTATCACTAAGAAGAGGACTGAGAGATGCAGTATCATCGCTACCCGGACTGGAGTCGTTATCTCTCAGCGGATGCTACAGCGTCACAGACACGGCTTTGGCGAGTGCATTCGCGGCGGAAATGCCTTATTTGAGACGGTTAGACCTCTCGTTGTGTAAACAAGTCACAGACTCGTCGTTGGGACGAATAGCGCAATCATTGAAGAACTTGGAAGAATTGGAACTAGGTGGCTGTTGCAATATCACTGACACTGGACTGTTGTTGATCGCTTGGGGACTGAGGAAGTTGCGTCGGTTGAATCTGCGCTCATGCTGGCATGTGAATGATGCCGGTATAGCGCATTTATGCGGCGGAGGAGAAGCCAGAGGAACGCCAGAGCTGGAGCATCTGGGATTACAAGACTGCCAAAGGTTAACAGACGAAGCATTAAAACACACAGCGACAGGGCTTCCTAATCTAAAATCTATAAACTTATCATTCTGCGTTGCCTTTACTGATGCTGGACTGAGGCATCTATCTCGGCTGCAGTTATTAGAAGACGTGAATCTGCGGGCTTGCGACGGAGTGTCCGACACAGGAGTTGGGTATCTGGCTGAAAGCGGAAGGCTTTTGGCACTGGATGTTTCGTTCTGCGAGAAAGTTGGGGATGAAGCTCTATCACACGCGACTCTAGGCCTATCCGGGTTGCGGTCGCTATCTCTAAGCGCCTGCCGGCTTACAGACGAAGGGCTAGAGAGGGTCGCAAGGCTATCTGCGCTAGAGACGTTGAATATAGGGCAGTGTACGCGGGTCACAGATAGGGGGTTACGAGCTCTGGCGGAAGGGCTGCTCAATCTAAAAGCCATAGACTTGTACGGTTGCACGTGTATCACGCCACAGGGATTGGACCATATCGTGAAGTTGCCGAAGCTCAGTATACTCAACCTCGGCCTCTGGCATGTGCGGTGACCACACGTAGTGTCTGAGCGTGTGTCTGTGTGAGTGCGACGCCATGTTGAAGTGAACGAGCTCCAAGGTTGACTCGAGTGTCTAACTAAAGGAATTAACCAATTTTAAGATATTATTATTAGGATGGGGTGGCTTTCTTTTGGATTTGTTTTGGGAAGTTAAGTTTTTACTGTTGCTTGTGATTGAATTCATGTTTGGTTTCGTGATAATTTGTCTGTTTATTGTATTTTTGTAAGAAAGTTACTCCATTACCTAGTCGCGATGTTGAGCCAGACCTTTTTGATTATTTTTTGTTGTTTTGCGTAATTCTGTTGACAGTGATTCAGAACAAGTTTTTAATGTCGAAAAGGTCTGGTTGTTCAAAGTTATTGCTCCATTAGTTAGGTAGGTATTTAGACATTCTTGAAATTATAATTGTTTTTGATTCGACCTTAAGTGAACTGTTAGGAAACTATTCAGTGTTTAAGCGTTAGGTTTTATTATTTTCGTCTTCTGTTAGTTAAGTAAATTTATCAATTTTTAATCTATATTTTCTAAGCTATTTTTTATTTAATCTTAAACTACTTTGAACTTTACATTGAAAATCATCACCTATGCTTATATTAACTTGCATTTACATGTCTTCTCGATCAAATACGATGATGCCAAATTATATTATTTAGGTAAAATAAAGAAAAGTGCCTAATCTTACAAAGTTTACTTAATTTATCAAAACTTTGTAAAACAATTAGGTGTATTTTGGCTTATTTTTATTGAATTTGAGTGAATAAATGGATATTATTGTACATTCCATTTGAATACTGCGTCTTCCAAAGTTTGTGACATGATAAGGAGGTTTTTCAACAGCCAAGGACATTGATAAGTGTTGATTGCTGCATTTTCTAAAGTCAAACTAAACAGAGACAGCAATACCTTATTATCATTTTAAATTAAATCCTACTCCTACTAATATTATAAACGCGAAAGTTTGTAAGTATGGATGGATGGATGGATGTTTGTTACTCTTTCACATAAAAACTACTGGATGGATTTGGATGAAATTTGGAATGGAGATAACTGGACTCCCGGAATAACACAAAGGCACATCCCCGATATACCCACGGGATCGAGACTTACGAGGCTGAAACCGCGGGGCGCTGCTTGTCTATTATAAATGCGAAAGTTTGTGGATGTGTGCGTGTTTGTTACTTCTTCACGCGGAATCGGCTCAACAGATTTGGATGAAATTTGGAGTGGAGATAGCTTAACTCCCGGAATAACATTAGGCACATTTTTATTTCGATATGCCTACGGGATCATGACCCATGCGAGTAACACCGCGGGGCGCTGCTAGTGTGTTTTCTTCCAATATTTTTTTGTGTTGCTAGGTAGGTAGGTATATAGGTACCTACCTATTATGTAGGCGCACAGCATAATATGTTTTTTTTACTTTTATAATCCCAAATGTTCACGATCTCGGTTAATTATATACGTAATTTTTGATATTTTTAGAGTAATTGTTTTATTGTGATTTTACTTAAGGTCGAATAAGAAATAAATTACGTTGTATACTTCGCTGATACGTTGTTTTATACAAAACGAATGTATAACTAGGAGAAAATGTATTAAAAGTCATCGTTTAAGTTACAAATTATATTTGACATTTTATTTTACACCTTGCCCTTTGGTTTACAAACTTCTGGTTTATGATATAATTGTGGAGCTGCGGTTTCTCATTTACTACATCGTAATATAATAATATTATAAATATTTGCACGCGAAAGCTTTCTTTTGTGATTCCTAAAATAATAAAGTAGGCATTTTTTTTCTTTATAATTGGCATCGCACGGCTTGTGCATTTGCCATTTTCAAGTATAAATGTATTTTCAATATAATTTGCAGAAATAAAATAAAAGAAGACGACGTCTCTTTTCGAAAATTGCGGAAAGTCCCCTTTAGTCGGTTAGTCGGCCAAAAAATCTGATGAAGTTTTTAAATATATAGTAAGTTAGTAAATATATAGTTAAAAACAAAAAATAAGATAAGTAGATAGGTAGTACCTATGCACAGCAACGTCAAATGTTTTGCTTTTTATTAAAGATAAGATTATATTGAATGTGTTTTGTTAGCGGAAACGTACGAGAATAAAATTATTGTTTTTGTGCAAAAGAGCCGTATAATTACATACCTAACACATAAAATATAACTACGTAGTAGTTCTACAAACAGTAGACCTCGCGACCACAAACTATGCACTAATATAAACTTGGATAAAACTATGCATCATGTCGATCCAGCGTCCCAAGACTATGCGACATGAAGGGAAAGTAGTTTCCTTAAATATTGTAGATAGGATATTTATTAATTTTACGTTATTCCTTTGTTTTATTTGTTACTTAAGAGGAATTATTATATTTTGTCCATTATTTCGATTGGAATCATAAAAATACGGGGTGTTTATTTTTCAAATTTAAATCGGTTCGATTCCCAGACGAAGCAAAAATGTTGCTAGCATAAATGTTTAGAAAATCTTTGAACGCAGTATTACTAACTTTAAATTTTAATTTTATATTTAAGTTACTTTCTCTTCATGTCGCAATGCGCATAGTCTTGGGACGTCCTGTATAGGTACCCAAAACTGCAATATAGACCTATCTTAGAAAGCCTGCTTCTCCTAAACGGATGGACCAAATAATTTAAAAAGAAACATTTATAATAGGTATAATATAGTCAAGATTAGAAACATAAGTTTTTTTTTTAATTTGTTGTTGTTTTTGTCATTAAAAAAAAACAAAGTTTCCTATAGTTTACACAAAAAAGCCTATACTGCTTCGAAACGCCTGAAACGATTTCAATGATCCTTTCACAATATTAAAGGCAACTTATAGGTTTATAAAAACCTGAGTTTAGATTTTTGTAAATAATAATTTACTTGAGACAGTTGCAGTTTTTAGTGATTTTCGCTCACTATTTGTTTCGCGTGCTCTGTTCTACCCCGCTCTTACTTACCTGAACTTTACTGAGTTAGATAGTGACTGAATTTGGGATGACTAATCACCTTAATATATAATATATCTTGAAAACCTCTCGTAATATTTTCTTAAAATTGAGATCTAGGTGTATCCAAAGTAAGTATTCTTATATAAAATTTACTTAATTTTCGTTTCTAACTATGGAAGCTATGACTCCATGACAGACTCGGACGAACGATCAAATATTAAGGGTTCACTGACGGACGTAGAACCCTAAAAAACCGGTCAAGTGCGAGTCGGACCCACGCACGAAGGGTTCCGTACCATTATCTATAAAACTGGCAAAAAAAACACGTTTGTTATATATAGAGCCTTAAATATTTATTTTATTCTATTTTTAACCCCCGACGAAAAACGAAGGGGTGTTATAAGTTTGAAGTGTGTGTGTGTGTGTGTGTGTGTGTGTCTGTCTGTATGTCCCATCGTAGCTCACAAACGCATGAACCAATTAGTTTTTTTTTGTTTTGTTTGAAAGGTGTTTTTGTCGGGAGTGTTCTTAGCTTTGTTTGATCAAAATCAGTTCAGCCGTTTAGCATTGAGGGGTTTTTTAATTTTTACAAAATGAATTACTTGTTTAGTATTTGTTGCTATAGTAGCAACAGAAATACATCATCTGTGAAAATTTCAACTGTCTAACTATCACGGTTCATGAGATACAGCCTGGTGACTGGCGGACAGACAGACAGACAGACAGACAGACGGACAGCTGAACCTAAGTAATAGGGCCCCGTTTTACTCTTTGGGTACGGAAACCTTAAAAACAAAGCTTTAAAACGGCAGAATATTAGAAAAATAAACGTACGAAATTCCAATGCTTCAATAATTATCCCAAAGGCAATCTTCCACCGTGGGAGTGACAATACTCTCATACAATAAATAAGAAACAATCTTCCACCGTGGGAGTGACAATACTCTCATACAATAAATAAGAAACAATCTTCCACCGTGGGAGTGACAATACTCTCATACAATAAATAAGAAACAATCTTCCACCGTGGGAGTGACAATACTCTCATACAATAAATAAGAAACAATCTTCCACCGTGGGAGTGACAATACTCTCATACAATAAATAAGAAACAATCTTCCACCGTGGGAGTGACAATACTCTCATACAATAAATAAGAAACAATCTTCCACCGTGGGAGTGACAATACTCTCATACAATAAATAAGAAACAATCTTCCACCGTGGGAGTGACAATACTCTCATACAATAAATAAGAAACATCTAATAACACCAGTGTACGTAACCTTTTGTTGACAAATTCTCCTAATACAAGAGACTTTCAACATTTACTTTCATTTACAGCGCTATAAAGTTAGTATATGGTTACTAATACCGTCTATTTAGTAGTAGTAGAGCTTTTTTTGTGAAAGAGTTCATCCGGAGAAGTACTACCAGCATACCTATTTCTGCTGCAAAGCAGTACTTAGTGCTCGCATTGCTGTGTTCCGGTTTGAAGGGTATGTTTGCCGATGAAAACCCGAAATTACAGGCTCGTGAGACTTTTCATCTTTATGTCTCAGGGTGGCGGGCACCGTGCAATGCCACATTGGATGCGTCCTAGGTGGACGTGACCTATGTGGTAATGCACTGTTCATAGGCAGAGGGTACCGCTCAACATCAGGCGGGCCATCTGCTTGATCCGTCATTACTAGTAGTATAAATAATAAAAATTAAAAAACTCCCGAAGCTCGAAGTGGTGGTGGAGTACCTCAAGCAGAAGACAGGGCTAACCATGAGGGTCGAGCAGTTGGAGTCTCATCATGACTTCAATTTGATTTCCTTTATGGTGAGGGTGCCGACTGACCGTCTATCGAACTTCATGAATGGAGAGTTCTGGCCGAGAGCTGTCAAGTTCAGGAGGTTCTTCGGACGCCTGACACGATACACCACGCAGTTGCGTCATAGGTCATCGTCTATACCTGTGCATTAAAATAAATTGAAGTTTTGTTATATGGAAGTAAGTATGTTAGTTTTTAAGGTATTTATGTTGCTATTGGCTTAATGTTTAGGTTTGGTACGTTTCTCATTAAGCATGAAATAAAGATATTGATTGATTGACACTTCCCCCCTATTTGGGGTAAATATCCCTCCAATCAAAACCAATTGACTAAAAAAAAGGACTATGAAATTATAGAACCTGTATTATACATTTTCATTCAGATTATTTTTAAAATACGACCTGTACGCGAGTACCAACATACATCCGGACAGATGAAAAAACATTTTGCCAGATGTTGCAAAGCCTTGTATCACTTCGCTCGCTCAGTCAAACAAAAAATGAATTGGCAATGTCTACTGTAGCGACACAAGACAATAATGGTAATAGACCGAAACGGTTTAGTCGAAAGTGGCCCTGTTTGTAACCGCCTGCCCTTGCGCAGTTAAATTAACCTTCAGACTTTATGGTAGTTTAAAAATAAACAATTACTTCACTTTTACTGCTACACGTCGTAAAGGCAGCTATAAAGTACTTTGTCAAATAGTTTCTCTTATATATTTGTTTGTAGTGATATAGTTCTGTCACAAAAAAAACATTTTATTTTGCCGCCATTTATTATGGACAGTTAAGTACAATACAATTTTGTTTGAAGATAGTTTTTAGGGTACCGTGGTCAACAAGGAATCCTTATAAGTTGCTAAATAAAACCATCATAAAAAATTGTTTGTCGTGCCTGTTGTGTGCCTTCTCTACCCGTAACGTGGGGTGGGGGGGTTTGGTGGAGTGGCGTAGTTCCTGTTCCATCCCTTGGTTATGAACCTGTGGACTTTGATCGTCCTGTTCGATCCCTAATTGTTTTTACCGTTTACTTATTTGAGCCTTTCGGGGTCGAGACTCTGGGTCCGTGGGGTACCGGGGCCCATCACGTTTTCAAAATTCTTTTTCAGGGGGTCTGGTCGAAGCGACCCGGGTAACCCGAGTGCTGGCTCTTATCTGGCTCAACAAATTAGTATTGCCATTCAGCGTCACAATGCAGCCAGCATCTTAGGGACGCTTCCGTCCGGTTGTGATTTGGATCAGTTGAGCTACCTTTAGATCATTAGCAGCGGTCTGCAGGTAGGTCTGCAAAAGCCGACTAAGGGATTACCCGGACTTATTTGTAATTTTACTTTTTTGATTCGTTGGTTGGTATAAGATTTGTCCTGGGTGCTAGCTTATTTATGGAATGTGTTATTACTGGAAGAAAGCGTTAGCTGAGTCAGTCGTGGGAAGCAATAGCAGCGATGAGCTTACCACTCGTCCCTTCTATGTTCCACGATGGTGAAACCCACTGTAAAAAGAGGCCCATTGAGGTCCTGCCAACCCCTTTGGGGAAAAAGGCGTGTGTCTATGTATGTACCTATATTGTACATACCTACTTGTATTAGTTGTATTATTCTTTTTGTAAATGCGAAATATATAGGTAAGTTCAAAAACTGAACGTAATTTTCGTAGGCAAATTCTTTGCGCATCAAATAAACATTAACAAAATGACGCATCTGTCCTTGTAGAGATGATTGATGGTATCTTTGTTCAGATGATAGACGTAACAATAGCAACTACCTACTATTTTGTGGAACGAATCATCCTATGGACCTTGACCTCAATGCCACTAACGCGATTATAGACCCAAAACTGCAATATAGACCTATCTTAGAAAGCCTACCTCTCCTAAATAGATGGCCCAAATAAATGAAAAAAAAAAACATTGCAGCGGGGTGTTTAAGTTTGTGTGGAAAAACTCGACGTGAACGAAGTCACGGACGTGCCACTAGTGTATAAATAAAACTCGACGTGAACGAAGTCACGGACGTGCCACTAGTGTATAAATAAAACTCGACGTGAACGAAGTCACGGACGTGCCACTAGTGTATAAATAAAACTCGACGTGAACGAAGTCACGGACGTGCCACTAGTGTATAAATAAAACTCGACGTGAACGAAGTCACGGACGTGCCACTAGTGTATAAATAAAACTCGACGTGAACGAAGTCACGGACGTTCCACTAGTGTATGAATAAAACCTTTGTTAAATGCTTCATGTGCCGTAAACAAACGAAAGGTAATTAAATTTATGGTCGTCAGGAATCGAAAGTGACGTCGAGCGAGTAGCCGGCTGAGATGCGAGAGGTTGCGGGTTCGATACCCGCTGCGGGACAAATGTTTGTATGATCTGCAAATATTTGTTCCGGGTCTGGGTGTTAGGTAGCATGGTACTCGTAGTTTCTGATACCACAAGGAATCCTAGTGTGGGATGAGGGCTATGTTTGTGAGTGTTGGGTGTTATGTTGTTATTATGAAGCAGAATACAAATTTTCAGTATATTCACAATATAGTCACGGTACCAGTTTCATAGCTTTACAATTACAAAAAAACTTGCATCACCTAACTCTACATTTCTACAACTCTACATAAAATATAACTAAATTTGGTTGGATAATAAATTGAGGTGAATAAAGCTGCTTTTTCTTACAAATTCACATTTATAATTCAATATTTTTCTTGACTTCCCACATTATTAGACATAACATTAAACATTTCAATTTTAAACTCTATTTTGTAGTATATAAAGACCAATTTAATTTGAATTCGGTGACTGGTTTCACCTACAAGAGAAGTGATAAAGATAGTTGGTAGCTGTTTCGCAAGATAACTATAGATAATATAATTATTTTCGAATAAAAACAAAGTTCGAAGCTAGGAATTTGTCCCCAAGACAAGCTTTTATAATATTAGTGATCGAAACCATGTGCTGATCACAATGAGATATATACGGCCTGTCTACTATTATCCATCGAGGAGTTCCGTTGTCCACCTTCCGTCTCCATCATCAGATCAGCTCGCTGTCACCATCATATTGTATTGTCATCGGAACTTGACACGTATGCAACAGCTCAATCGAACGAAGCTAACTACTGTTGCAAGATTTGACCCGAACATACATACATAACGACGACCTCTGTGGCGCGGCGGGCGAAGGTTCGCCTGCGACGCAGGAGGTTGCGGGTTCAGCTTAATCGAACTAGTTCGAAATTCAGTTGCAAGATTTGACGGACACACATACAATACTATGCAAGTTAAATAAAAGCTTTTAAAAAAAAGCGCCCAAGTGCAAGTTAGACTCGCCTATGAAAGGTTCCGTAGCAGTTCTTGGATGGTTTACGATTTATGTCGTATTAAAAAAAAACTACTAACTAGATCTCGTTCACACTAATTTTCGTTGGAAGTTTACATGGTAATGTACAACATATTTTTTTTTTTAGTTTTTTCTTTCTCTTATTTTAGAAGTTATGGGTGTGGGGGGGGGGGGGGGGGGGGGACACACTTTTACCACTTTGGAAGTGCTCTCGCGCAAACTATTCAGTTTAGAAAAAAATAATATTAGAAACCTCAATATCATTTTTGAAGACCTATCCATAGATCCACGTATGGGTTTGATGTTTTTTTTTTGTAGTTTCAGTTCTGGGAACCACAAAAATTTACTGTTTTTTTTAAATTTTTTTGTGAAATTCTTAATGCTGTTTACAGAATACTTCTATTTACCAAGGTTCAACAGCCTAGCTTTTATAGTTTCGGAAAAAAGTGGCTGTGACATACACGGACTGACAGACAGACATAACGAATCTATAAGGGTTCCGTAATTTTTGGTTACGGAACCCTAAAAAGAACATTTAAAGGAGTAAAGTCATATAACTCCAAAAAAGTACAGTTAACTCCAAAACAAAGCTTTCCTATCACCAGCATTGTACTAGATAGATTCAAATCACTATTCACTCAAAGAACAGCGTTCTTAATCCCCGATCCCTAATCCAACACTATGTTAACCTGCTTTAAATACTTCCATAGAAACGCACAGGTAACCTAACGGGACTGTGGGCCTCCATATTCATGAGTCCCTCAGAACCTACACAGATTAACTATTAGTATTTACCATGTTTGAATACTCACATAACTACGGGACGGGAAAGGAACGGATCAGAGGCTTTTATAGTTACATGTTTACACTTACAGTCTTAATTTGGATAGGAGAAGGCGGGCCCCAGTAGATCACTCATAAGTCGACAAATAGTAAATTATGCACTGAGGGGTAAAGCGTTGTCTCACGTCGCGAGCGGCATACTGAACCCTGAGCGTATCGAGGGACTCTAGTCTAGAGTTATGTAGAGTCCGAAGCGAGGGGTTCTAGCTGCCTAAGACAAAGGCAGGCTTTATCCCAGAGGAGCATACTCTACTTTTCACATCATCTAATAAAAAAACACTGAAAATCACAGCACCAAACACCGTCTTTTATTCACATTCTTTGAAATTGAGTTCTGCTTTTGGTGGTGGTCAGTTCGATTTTGGAATGGCTTTTTTTATTTTAGCTAGACCAAGGATTACACAAGCATAATAATCTTATATAAACAGTGGAATAAATGCAGAAAAGGACGACTTATCCCCTAGGGACCTGTCTCGTTGGCATAACAATATCTCGAAGCCCGTAGGCCTCTTTGTCAAGCCGCAATTTTTTGTGAAATTCAAGCGTAAATATGGACCTGTTTTTGCGAAACGTTCACAGGACCGTGGCATTTCAGAATCTAGTTTTGGAAATTGCAAAATTGTAGGTTTGGTATTCTCTAATTGGTGGGTTTTGTTGAACAGGGTCAGCTCAGACGTAGCCGCAGGTATAAGACTCAGAGGATAAATATTTAGCTGCACTCTAAAATTCTAAAGCGCAGAAGAAAATAATATAAACTAACAGTAAAGCCATTTCCTCAACCTTCCTATTGCACCTATTGTATTTTATCATGTTAAGCTTTGAGTGCGAAACCTGATTTTGCGGAAACTATGAGAACCATCTCACATGTTTAGATTGATTAAACATCATTTATTAGCTTAGTCGCGTTTATATTATTCAATGTTTTTACAGTGATTTCGTTGTTTATTGACATTTGTTGCAAAAATAATGATATTAGACACTTTCAATCAAAACATGTAGGCAGGCATGTTTGGGTAGACAGCGCGTTTGCAATACCGTGGGTGTTGCAGATGTCCATGCGGTGACTGCTCTACTACATCAGGCGGGCCGTCTGCTTGTTTGTCACCTTATAATATTTAAAAAAAAAAGTATCTTACGCCTCCCAGTTTCAGCAAAATCAGGTTTCGCTATCTCAAGATTGTGTTGATGAGCTGTGATTAGCAAAAAACACAATAAACTTTGAAATTCGTGTTTCAAGCGATACGTTCGTTTGGTATACAATAAAATATTATACAATTCTATTCCATTCTTTTTATAATAGCCAATTGTCGCTTATTTTGACCAAGTCCTGATTCCATACCGGGAATCCCTGTATCGAATCAGAAAGTACGGTACTATGTACCCATCTCGGAAATGTATCCAGGAATAATTTGGGCTCGTTTATGATTGAACTGTGACTTTTTCCCATACGAAAGGATCGTGCATTTGCTAGTTTTCTCATAAAATGTGTTCTTAGTAGATATTACCTATGTCCAAGAGCTTGGCCCGAAAACGATTTAGTTAGATTAAAAGTATAATAAGTACATACTAATTAGTAAGCTCAACACACGAGAGGTCTAACATTTTAATATCGGTACCACTGCCTTTCAATTATTGGGCTGATACGCTATTAATTTGTTCACTTTGCCTTTAATTAATCAAACATCTTTCCTTTGAAGTTCAGTTAAAAAGATTCATCAATTTTCTTTTATAATTCCTCATTATTGTTCTAAACTTTGTACGAAATTGTTGTAAAATGTCAGAAAAGAAAAAATTTGATAACTCTTTAAAAATGATGCGCTTGAGCCTTCTTTATTCGGGTATAAAAACTAACTCAACTGCTTTTAATAAATTAATTGAAGTATTTGTAAACTCTTTTCTATATTATATAAACATGATAACATTATACACTGTGATTTTTGGTGAAATCGCCTGGTTGATTCAAGGGATACAAACTGGTCGTAATTTTAGCGAGCTTACGTTCGTTTTGCCGCTTATTACTATATCTGTGCTGTCTACTGTTAAATCTTTTAACCTATATTTAAACAGAGAAATTGTATGTGAGATTATAGACACACTCAGAGATATACATCCTGAAGAAGAATCAAATGATACTCTTGAACAAAATAGACAAAAACGTACAGAAGAAAAAATTACTAATGAGTCGGTGACAATTTTAAATACTGTTGTAAATCTACTAATAGGTATTAGTGGGTTGGTACTAATAATGTTTTGCTTGACGCCGCTTATAACGATGGGTTTCGATTATTTCACAAAAGGGGAAACAGGTATCTTATACCCGTTCGTGGTGGAATACTGGTTTGATGTACACAATACTAAGCTGTGGCCGGTTTTGTACCTACATCAGGTTATTGCAAGTAAGTATTATCTAGAATATAAAGGATTACTACATCAGGTTATTGCAAGTAAGTATTATATAGAATATAAAGGATTACTACATCAGGTTATTGCAAGTAAGTATTATATAGAATATAAAGGATTACTACATCAGGTTATTGCAAGTAAGTATTATATAGAATATAAAGGATTACTACATCAGGTTATTGCAAGTAAGTATTATATAGAATATAAAGGATTACTACATCAGGTTATTGCAAGTAAGTATTATATAGAATATAAAGGATTACTACATCAGGTTATTGCAAGTAAGTATTATATAGAATATAAAGGATTACTACATCAGGTTATTGCAAGTAAGTATTATATAGAATATAAAGGATTACTACATCAGGTTATTGCAAGTAAGTATTATATAGAATATAAAGGATTACTACATCAGGTTATTGCAAGTAAGTATTATATAGAATATAAAGGATTACTACATCAGGTTATTGCAAGTAAGTATTATATAGAATATAAAGGATTACTACATCAGGTTATTGCAAGTAAGTATTATATAGAATATAAAGGATTACTAAAGCTGATGAAAATTGAGAACATGGATTTTTGTCCGGAGTTTTTTTATGCAACTCAGTCCTGATTACGTAATCTGTTGATGAAATCTAACAACACCGACTTTATTAAGACATAAAATCGAAATCATATTATTTATATATTTATCTACCCATGCTATAGTATTGCCAATTTTGCCATTCAGCGTGGCAATGCAGCCAACATTCTGGGCACGCTGCCGTTGGGTGACGGCTTGATGATCTGATAGGTAGGTTTTTAGTTTAGTTTTGGTTTATTGTCTTATTTCAACCCCAATTCTAAATGTATATTTTTATTTCTAAGTAAGTATATATAAAATAAAATAGATTTAAGTATATCTTTTCAACATATTTGCTCATAAAGTGGCTCTAATTTCATCGCAATTGGGCACATAATGACACCTGTAATCAAACTGTGACTTTTTCATTGCTATTATTCACTAGTGAGTTATAGAGACAGTCGACCATTTACACAGAGTGTGTATATCTGTTTTATTATTATCTTCTTCACAATTGAGTTGAAAAACGTCGTAAGATACACGTGTGTATTGATGATTACCGACCTCGGCTCTCTTAAAACCCTCACCTAACGGCTCGGGTCTCAATGACGCCTCAGTGATAATCACCAACATTACACACTTATACCATAATGTACTATTACAATATAATATTTACATAGTTTTTTTATTTTATTATACATACAAAATACCCAGAACAGCCTGTATAAATATCTGCAGATCTTACAAATATTTGTTCCGAGGCGGGAATCGAACCCGCAATCTCCTGCGTCGCAGGCGAACCTTCGCCCGTCGTGCCACAGAGGTCGTCAATAACGTCTACGAGCTATCGATAAAAAACCTGACTTTAAGTAAATAAACGCATTTTACTCGGTAAGCTACGGTCATACAGACAGACAACACACATTATACCTCTCTTTTTACAAGCTTTATGTATGTTTGTCCGGGTGGAATCTTGCAACTGAATATTAAAGCAGTTATCCTCAACCGATTGAGCTGAAATTTGGAATACCTGTCAAGTTCCGATGACAATAGAAATGATGGTGACAGCGAGCTGATCTGATGATGGAGACGGAAGGTGGACAACGGAACTGCTCGATGGATAATCGAGTTAAAAAACTATTTTGTTTTCAGCCGTTGTAGTCTGTACGAACCTCCTTGCGTCAGAAATCTTCTTCTACGCTACATGCGCTTACATAGAAATGCATTTTCACATCCTGTGCCATCGGTTTGAGACCTTACAGCTGGTTTCTTCCAGACAACTGAGGAAGGATTTGGTATCGGCTGTATTGAAGCATCAGCAGCTGATTTTGTAAGTACTTGTTCATGATTATAAACTCTCTGTGGACTTTCAACGCATAGAAATTTGAACAAACACATTTAATATAATGTTTACAACATATTTTACTAACATAAGTCTACAAACATATTTTTCACACCACCTGCTCGACAATGTTCAATTACATATCATGCAACCTCAACGTAAAGTAAAGCATTATCTCTTAAAGGATATAAAGTTGCATGAAACTCCCTAGGGAATAAAGTGATTTTAATTTGGAACGTCAAATTCTTGAGGAAACTCGTGGACAATTTTTTAACTGCATCTCTGACGGAACAAGCATATGGCCCACCTGATGTTAAACGTTAACCTCTGTGATTAAAAATGCATTACCTCATAGGTCACGTCCACCTAGGACGCGCCCTATGTGGCATTGCACTGCGCCCACCCTGAGACATAAAGATGAAAAGTTTTATGTGCCTGTAATTTCACCGGCACATCTCAAATCGGAACAAAGCAAAAAAATTATTACAACGAAAAGAGCCACTGCTTCTAAAATAATTATTTCTTAAAGTTATAACAATTTGAACAAATTTCGAAGACAAAAATAATTTTAAAAACAAAGCGAGCACTACTGTTTTGTGGCAGAAATAGGTATGGTGGTAGTACTTCCCCGGACGAACTCACTCATAAAAAAGCTCTACTACTACTAAAATTGGAAATTGAGGAGTTGTCTTGGGATAACGCAAAGCGCATGTCTTTGATTTTTAATCTATTACTTGTCCTAGACACCTGATATTCGGAAGGTATATTCCTTTTGTGGTCTAGGGGCTAGGGGTGCACCAAGAAAGGAATTTCTAAAATTCACCCCCCTAACAACACCACGCTGCACCACGCGGACGAAGTTGCGGGCATTCCACTAGTATACCTATAATGTACAAAGTGAGTTTTCTCCTTCAGCATAGTCGATCAAGCCGAGATGCTGTTTTCCAAACCAGCTCTATTCCACATCGTCAGCAGTTCTCTACTCATCTGTCTCAGCGCCTTCAATATCACGGTAAACCATATTTTATTATTTAACGTAGATTACGGCTTCGTACGGATCAAGCATGTGACCAACCTGATGTTATGCGGTAACCTCTACCTCTAATTTTTTTTTTCGAAAAAAAAATAGTATAGGATTTTTTCCTCAATACAAGATTTTATAATATTAGTGATCGGAACCGTGTGCTGATCACAATGAGCCTAAACACAGCCAGTCTACTATTATCCATCGAGGAGTTTCGTTGTCATCATCAGATCAGCTCGCTGTCACCATCATATTGTATTGTCATCGGACTTGACAGGTATGCCAAATTTCAGTTTAATCGGATATCGGAAAGTCACCCTTATCGCCACCCATGAAATAGTTATCAATGAGTAATTGATGGCCATCTCTGTTCTTCCTCATCAGTTCCACTTCACCAAATGGCACTTTCTGAATGCTCATGCTTGACTTGTTGCTGAAAATACTGAAATGTGTGCCTATAATATTTGAATCGTCAATTCCTTTTTGTCCCCGACTGCAACTTCGGGGGCAAACAGGAATTGACAATTTCTGTCTGGAGACAGATTCGGGGACAGACAGGAACTACTCGTTGTTGTTTATGAGTCCTATCAAATTGTTTGTTTCAAGGTGAATGAAGATATGAAGACCCAGTTTGCGTTCGTGACGTTCCTACTCCTCAGCCTATCACAAGTGGCCTTGCTCTGCTTCTTTGGGGACAAGCTGATGAAATCGGTGAGAGATTATTGACAATCGCTGTGGGAATGAGTTATTCCCATCAGTACCCAGTGCCGTCTTTACCATAAGGGCACACGGGGCCCTTACCCAGGGCACGGCCCCATGAGGGCCCGTGAAGGGTCGCGGCCGTGACCTCATGGGGGTCAAAGTCAAATTCAAAAGTGTTTTATTCATTTAAATCACAAGGATAATTTAGAATTGTGTTATAAAATAAATTGACTCCTGTTCCAACCCGACCAAACCAAGAAGAATCAGGCAACAAACACGGCTCGGCTTTATTTGATGATCCTACTTACTACTAGGTGCGGGGAGTGCCTGTGAGGTGCTACTATTATATTTTATCCTGTGGTGGTGCCTCGAGAACAAGTGGAAGCTGATTCAAAGAAAGAAGCCCGGAAGGCCGATAAAACGCCTGCGCTCAATAGCACATTTTTTTCGAGCTTTACTCGCATTATTTTTCACGATACTTTTTTCTTCTTATTATTATTATTTTGAAATAGTAATATTAGATTTGCCCTGGATTCAAAAAAATTGTCTATCGCCAATATATAATCAAAGTTTTTGCTTAATAACTCAGTTTTTTTACGGTTCGCCGTTATAATTACAGATTTAAGTATCTACCTATCACTATTTACGAGCTGAAAGCACTGAATTACCCGGACTTGTTAATAAGATTCGTTGGTATAAGATTTGTCCTGGCTGCTAGCTTATTAAGTAATGTGTGGAAGCAAGTCGTGGGAAGCAATGGCGGCGATGAGCTCACCACTTGTCACGTCTTTTTTCCACTGTGAAAACACCCATTAAGGCTCGGCCTACTATAGGGGTTTTTTGTGATATTGAGCGCAAAGCGTTGTATCGGCCTTCCGGGCTTTTTCGGGGTTTTCCATAACCATAGGCGTATGTATGTAAATTAACAACGCATTATAAAAATACCCTTAACATGAAATTCAGTTTTAAGACGGTCTTACACTGTTTTTTATTAATTTTAGAGTACAGAGGTGAGCGGTGCCATTTACAAATGCCCCTGGTATAGTTTCGACGTTCAGACGAAGAAGGCCGTGCTTATTATTATAATGAGGTTTGTACACAAGGTTTTAGCTTATTTACTTTATTAGCATGTTCTGTAAGTATTTTAGGTGAGGGAAAAACTCTCGCAAGGTTAACTTCATTTAACTTCATACCTCAAAACTCCTAATCGTAGATTAGATTTTTAGCAGAAAAAAACAAATACAATATTTAAATTAATAGTAGATTATGTATGGCAATTAAGCAGTGTCTTATGTCGCAGGCGGCATATTGAACCCTGAGCGTAATGAGGGACTCTACAGTTAACTCTAAGTTATATAGAGTCCTGAGTGAAGCGAGGGGTTCAAGCTGCCTAAGACGAAGACAGGCTTTATTACAAAGGAGCTCTACTTTTCACATCATCTGCGAGACTTAGAGCATTGCAGGCCTCCGTATGTCTGCGAGACAATAAAAATTTACTGAAAATCACAGCACCAAACACCGTCTTTTGTTTCACATTCTTTGTAGTATACTCTTTGGTCTGTGTTCTTTGCTCAGACAGAGTATACTCTACGGTTCTTTGTAAACATATTTTTTTTGTTGAGTTCTTTATATGTTTCCCAGTTCGATTTTCGAACAAACCTCTTTACATTTCCATATGGGCCTTTTTTTACTTAGAGTTTTCCACGAGTTTTCACACGAATTTGACGCTCCAAATTCAAATCACTTTATTCCCTAGGGCGTTTCATACAACTTTATATCCCTTGGGAGATAATGCTTTACTTTACGTTAATGTTGCATGATATGTAATTGGACATTTTGGAGCAGGTGGTGTGAAAAAATATTTATGGATACTACATTATAATTCCGAGGGATCGCCGTACCAGAAACACGATAGGACAATATTTTTCTCGATAGAAAAAAACAAAGTTACGTATTTTTTATGCTGATTCGATTGTTTATTAAAATGGTGCATTGGGTAGGTAAACAGTTGGATAAATAAAATCAATTTTATAAAGCCGAGGGTTTACTGTAGGAGTTTTGTAAAAAAAAACCCGAACTCGTTAGTAAGATTCGTTGGTATGAGATTTGTCCAGGCTACGGAAAGTATTATTACTGGAAGAAAGCGTTAGCCGAGTCAATCGTGGAAGCAATGGCGGTGATGAGCTCACCACTTGTCACGTCTATATCCCACGATGGTGCAACCCACTGTGAAAAGAGGCCCATTTGAGGGTCTGCCTACCCTTTCGGGGAAAGAGGCGTTTGTCTATGTATGTATATAGTTAAAGCCCATTATCTCTAGCCAATACTTGTTAATATCTACAAAGGTATCTTTATTGAAAACAACTAAAAACCCGTATGCGTGAATAATTTTGATACACATAGAATCTAACAACACAATGTCAAGCTAAAATCCATCAAGCCGTGTAGGTTACAGAGCGTGCCAATGAAATATTCAATACAATTCAATTCATTTATTTATTTCAGGCAACAGTGAAAAATGTACATTGTACCTAGACAAATGCCCATAGTAATAAACAGCTAACATACATATAAAGATAAAGATATACTTAAAACTATCGCTTAACGTCAAGGGGATTTGGTTTCGAAAACGCTTCCCTATAGCGTCGGTAAACAATGCCAGCTGGCCAGAACTCCGGGTCTAGGAGCACATCCCTGTACTTCGCCTGGATCTGGAGAGCATATGACTTGAAGTCAGTGGCCCTGTTGGTCTGCAGGCGTTGAAGAGACAGTCGAATCTCCGCCCCCTGAATCTGGCCCTGGCACCTCTCCTTCACGAACCGGAGTACATCATCTCCTGATGTTCTCTCGCTTATTCGGGAGAGGATCTTGATAGTCGGCTCAACTGATCAGATACTGGCTGAGTCTGCCGACTCAGCCAGTATCTGACCTAATACTACATAATATTATAAGAATTTCTTGTAGTAGTAGTTAGATCTTTTTTGTGAAAGAGTTCTTCCGGGGAAGTACTACCACCATACATATTTCTGCCGCAAAGCAGTATAGTGCTCGCATTGCTATGGGTGCCGGTGAAACGTAATGATATATTTTCGTGGTATTTTGTTACTATCACACAGAAGCACAGACAACACATTTGTTAATTTTGACAACCATAGTTGGGTCAGCGCCATCTATCGAGCCAAATCGAACTACTGTCATTTTTATTCGAAAATGTAAAGCCCTCTTTTTCCTTCACAGGGCACGTAATCCGTGCAAGTTGACGGCAGCTAACTTCGCTGAATTGAACCTAATGACGTTCACTACGGTGAGTTGACCAATTGTTATCGAAATATAATAAATAATAACTAGCTGTGCCCGCGACTTCGTTCGTGCAGCAGGTACATTCAGATCAAATAGAACATAAATGCGATAATTTGGTAATCTTTTTCGGGATGAAATGACAGATTTCAGACCAATTGGCGGTTTTCAGGCTATTAAGCAGTCCTCCTCCTAGTTGGGGCAAAATGGGGTCGCGCCAAAAAATAAATACCTATCTCAACCAATTTATCAAAAACGTCAATTATTCTTGACGTTAACTATTACAGTTGTGGTCATATAATTAAGAACGATTTGAAGTTCTAGAAGTTTTTTATTTAAATCGTATCATACACAGAGATGTGTACCTTCTGAGAAGCAACTAGTTATGTTATATAATAGTCACATTAATAGAGCAACCTGACTTAAGAATAAAGTATGAAATCGCTAACTATTTTTTGCACATTTTATTGATTTTATCAAAGTAACACATTCAAATAGTACTGAAACTGGACAAATAATTAAGAACGATTTATTTAACTGCTCGGGAATTGTTTTGTATGACACTTAGATTTAAAAAATCACAATATTATGTAGCACAGGAAACATAAAAAGAAATTTAATAAATATTTAACTAAAATTAATAGTTAATAGCATATCCACGGCTTTTAATTACAGCTTTACACCGGCGAGGCATTGACTCTATTAATTTTTGACATTTCGCAAGAGAAATAGAGTTCCATTCTTCTAAAAAAACGTCATACAGCTCTCTTAAATTTCCACACTTTGTATTTGAAACCTTTTTCTTTACTTCAAACCACAGATTCTCTATTGGGTTTAGATCTGGACTGTTAGCAGGCCAGTCTAAGACAGAAACTATTTGCGCTGTAAGAAATTCCTTTACGGTGCGTGCAGTGTGCTTTGGATCATTGTCATGCTGGAATGTCCAAATGACCGGTAGAACGTCTTCAGCGTATGGTAACATTGTTTCTTCCAGTATATTTTTGTATTGGAACTGATCCATGTTACCTTCTATCAACTTTACAGGTCCTACACCATGTCCAGAAAAGCAACCCCAAATTTTCACATTTCCACCACCGTGCTTTAATGTAACTTTCGTGTACTTTGAGTCGAATGCTGTATTCGGGGGACGTCGTACATATCGTTTTCCATCAGAACATACTCTGTTTATTTTCGTCTCGTCAGAAAAAAGTACATTTTTCCACTGTTGCACAGTCCGGTTTCCATACTTTCTCGCAAATGCAAGCCGGGCTTGCCTGTGGCAAAGTTTTAACATGGGTACCTTTCTTGCTATCCTACCGTGCAATTTTTCTTCTACCAAACGTCTTCGAATAGTGCGTGCTGAGATTGCTGAAGGGTTGTTTTCACCAAAATATTATTTTCTAAGCTCATTGGACCCTTTAAAAGGATTTTGTTTTGCCATACGAACGATGTTTCGGTCATCTCGAGGAGTTGTTTTTCTCTGTTTAGGTACACGTGGAACATTCGAAGTAGTTTGATACGTAGAAAAATGCTTTACAGCGTGGAAAACCATCGTTTTTGAACATTGCAGATGGTCGGCTATCTTTTTATAAGACCAATTCTTCCGGCGAAGTTTTATTATTACTTCCCTTGTAGATTTATCACAACTTTTATTTTTTTCCATTGTTTTTTCTAAAGAAGCAATCACCTTTAATCTTTTACAGCACGTAATGGCGCCAAAATTATACAAACAGTAACAAATCGACTGAGTGTTCTGTATTTAAATTTGAATAAAGGTATAAACTACTTAGCGTTCTTAATTACGTGACCAGCCAGTAATAAGGAATACTTTGTTTAAAAGTAGTGTAAAAAGTTTGCCTATTGATTTTTAGCCAATCATGTGTATCAATGAATACAGTGGTAATATGGAAATGTTTTACGATACCGAGAGAAATAAAAACAAATGCATACAATTAGTTTTGAATCTTAGTTGGAAAAAATCTTCCCTTTATATCAGCGTTCTTAATTATATGGCCACCACTGTATATATTCTGTGATAACGTGGTTTGATTCGGGGTGAACATCTAGTTAAATTCTAGTTTTGTTATACAAATTCCTTTATAACCAGTCTTAGGTATTTCCAAGTCTTGTAACCTACTGCTCCGGTTTGACTGGAAGCCAAGCGAAATTTCAGCAGCATTAGTCATTCGAATCAACATCTCACAAGGCGGTATGGGACGATTTTGAATAATAGTGCACATCTATAAGCATAAATATGCAGTTTCGTAAACTAAAAATACATTTTGGCTATATTAGTAATTTTACCTTTACAGAAAGGGGACATTATAGTCCAGGAACTTTACACGAAAAATGGGCCAAACTTAGGAAAAAATCCAACCAAGCTGAAAAGTGTACCCGTACCTTTTAGCTCCACAAATAACCTCTGAAAAGTCCCACGAGTCCAGGGGTGGGCATAACTTTTGACAGCTAAAACACAGCTAAATTACCTTTTTTCGGTTTTTTGCCAATATCTCCGTTCCTGTCGATCTTACCGCTATGAGGTATCCATATAAAAAAGAAAGAATGGAAATAAACAAGCCCGGTAACGCAGTCATGACCCCAGGCGGTCAACTGCATTAAAATCCATTCGAAAACTAAACATTTTGAGTTGAGAATAATAATAATACGTCAGATTACAATGTCAATAATCTTACTATACTTATCATATGACAACATCGAGCAACACGGAGGAGAGTATGACAACATCGAGCAACACGGAGGAGAGTATGACAATAATCATATTTTCAATCAATACAATAATTCAATAATTATTATTATTGGCCGTAGTTTTCGGTTACATTTTGCGAATTGGTCGTTTTTCGCCTGCGATTTGGCGTCGTTTCGCTTCAACTAACGACATAGAACTTTATTATTTATGTATTTATTCATAAAAAGGAACGCCAACAGCATATAATAAAAACATCTTTAAAAAAAACACTTATTTTCGAGCATACATACACCAATTTATTACAGGCGACGACAACATTGACACTGTTATTATAATCTTGTGTTATATTTTTCAGATTTTGGGCCGCTCGTGGTCTTACTTCGCACTGCTGAGAACAGTCTACAAATAACTACAGACGCAGAACCAGACATTAGAGACTAGGATGATCTATAGTAACTATACGATACGAGTTATTGTTATTCCATTCAAAATTACTCAGATGTAGTTGGCAGTTGTGTTTTTTTTACATTGATAGACCTTTGTTTGACCACGATCTCACCTGTTGGTAAGTAACGATGTGGCCGAAGTGAAGCACAAAGCCTTCACTCTAGCCTTGAAGAGACCCAGATTATAGTATTCAGGAAAGACAGACAACGGCAGTTTATTCCACTCCTTAGCAGTTCGCACTATAAAGGTAGAACTGAAACGTTTAGTACGAATATACTAATGAGGTAAGGATGGTCCGAGCCTTGCGTCCGCTCGTCCTATGATGAAAAGGAGATGTTGGGATCAGATCGTGAAGTTTCTGCGAGTATTCCCCGCAATGTAACCTATAAAAGATCGAAATGCACGCGACCTTACGGCGGTGCTCGAGACTCTGGATCTTAGTCTCCGCCATAATATGTTGCTCACCTATAAGCCTGAAAGCTCTGCGTTCGATCAAGTCCAAGGCAGCAAGCTGGTGTTTGGCCGAGCCATCACAAACGTGGTAGCAGTACTCCATACCAGCTCGGACTCGTTCTTTGTATATACTCACAAGCTGTCCTGGTGTGAAGTAACGGTTTACCTTATTCAGGATGCCTAAGCTTCATGGCAGCTGAAAAACAACAATGCCGCCATCTTCGCATATTGTGAACCCTTCAATGCGCGTGGCTCAACATGCCCTAGGGTGTTTTTATTAATACAATACGTAGGTATCCAAGAAACACTGATACTCAAAAGGTAATATTACATGCTTCTTTAGCATACAATTTCATAAGGTAGATCATCATGGGCCTCATAGCATCTACGAAAGATGACTATTGAACTGTTCCGTTGGTTGGCTGGGCTGTGTGTGTCCGGCCTTAGAATAGACCCCTCCGTCTCCTCTTGTGGATGTCGTAAAAGCTGACTAAGGGATTACCCGGACTTGTTGATAAGATTCGTTGGTATAATAATTGTCCTGACTGCTAGCTTATTCATGGAATGTTTTAGTACTAGAAAAAAGCGTTAGAAAGAAAGAAAGAAAATTTATTTATTTTTCACCAAGAGGACACAACACACATACATAAACATAACACAAGAAAACAAAAAACATAAAATGAAATAAAAACAAAAACTGGCAGTAGAAAGTAGATTGGCATCAATGTGTGTTGTGTGGTGTCAAATAGGTCACTATGTACTATGTATTAATGTTAATGTTAGGTTAATGTTAGCTGAGGTAGTCGTGGGATGCAAAGGCGGCGATGAGCTCACCACTAGTCACGTCTATATTTCACGATGGTGCAACCTAGTGTGAAAAGAGGCCCATTGAGGCTCTGCCTACCCCCCTTTGGGGAAAAAGCCGTGTGTCTATGTATGTGTAAACTACAGAACGCTGTGAGTAATGTAAGACTATAAGCAATTTAATTTTCTTAGATCAAATTCTTACAGTTAGGTAGCTAGACTAATCTAGAGTGTAATAAAGTCCTGTGTACCTTATAGCTTGCGTTTATTTATCTAGAGCTCGTCACAGCTCCGCGTGGAATGCAGTGACGTGTTGCATCTTTGAGAAAGGAGAATGGAATTCCCGTCCAGTCCCCTGCTATCCTAAGGGTACCTATATGCCTGGACTTCAAGGTTGAAGTGAACGCCTGCACATTCCTTATTTCAAGGCTCCTTTATAGTGATCTGGGTTTTTAGTGATACAGTAGGTAAACCGCATTTAAGGCATCATATTTTTAATCCCCCTATATTAAAGAGGGGAGTTATAACTTCGAGGCCATTATCTGTGTCTGTCAATATGTCCGTGGTGTGTCCGACCTAAGAAAAGACCCCTCCGTCTCCTCCCGTGGATATCGTAAAGGCCGACTAAGCGATAACCCGAACTTGTTGATAAGATTCGTTGGTAAAAGATTTGTCCTGGCTGCTAGCTTATTATGGAATGTGTTATTACTGGAAGAAAGCGTAGTTAAGTTGGTCGTGGGAAGTAATGGTGGCGATGAGCTCACCACACGATGGTGCAACCAATGGTGAAAAGAGGCCCATTGAGGCTCTACCTACCTCATCGGGGAATAGGCGTGAATCCATAAGTAAGTAAATAAATTCGCGGGGGCGAAGGTTCGTCTGCAACGCAAGAAGTTGCGGGTTCGATTCCCGCCTCGGAACAAATATTTGTACGATCTGCAGATATTTGTTCAGTATTCTGGGTATTTTCTATGCATAACAAAAAATATCTACCTATCTATGTAATGTATTTTTTAAGTATATCAGTTATCTAGTACTCATAACAAGGCCCTGCTTAGCTTGGGGTCAGATAATGTTGTGTGAACTGCATTATTTATTTATTTTATTTTTATTTATAGTAAATCTAGGTATTTTGTAGAGGCCCATTGAGGCTCTACCTACCTCTTCGAGGAAAAGGCGTGAAACTATAAGTAAATAAAATACGTTTATTTAATTCGAGGTAAAGTAAGTGTTTATTAATAACATTCTAACATTTAAAAGTTTCCTAAATATTAAGCAAAAACATTCGCAAGTAAATTCAAACGACCAAAGAACGTTAACACAAGAATACTCAACCGGCGAGACATGCATGAGACCGTTTTCAAGTAGACAATGCATGTCTATCGCGGTAAAAAATCCAGGTAGATATCTCGATTTACCAACTTACATTCACATATATTTTGACTCTTATTAGAATAGTCATAGAACCTTAATTCCAATAATCAGAAAGAAAGCGACAGCCAGCACTCTTACAATCTTGTTACCGTTCGATTTAAAGCCTTATCTTCTCGTAGCAAGACACATCTCAGTCATTTATCAAACGATTACAGATGTTTACTTGACAGAATTAAGAAAGCAGTTCATTTAGATCTTACACCGATAGAATGAAAGCTGAGTTTACTTTGGTAGAGTTTAATGAAATCTTTGCGGGACGTTGGTATTCCGCAAGGAAATTAGTGCAGTTGCTTTAATTCATATGTGAAGGTGGTTATGAGTTACATTTGCTTGATTGAGGGATAAGGTAAGTTTGTTATAGTACACGACACTATAATGTAGGTAGGTACCCGTGTGCGACGGCATGCAACGATTGTTGATTGTCAGGTACAGAAGAATTGTGTCTCAGGGATAGAGTTCGTTCGATATATGCCATGAATCAAAAACAAAGCCACTAGACTTTTCATCTTTGTCTCAGGGCGCAGTACAATGCCGCCTAGGACGCGTCCTAGGTGGACATTACCGGTGAGGCATTGTCCGCAGAAGTAACCGCTTCACATCAGCTAGGTCACATGTTTGTACCGTCATTCATCAAAAAAAAACTTTGCCTATTTTTTTTAGGATCTTGTTGTTAACTATTTTAACATTTTTCAAGACCTGTTAAAAAAATACATGTCATGAATGTCATAGACATTTAATTTATTTTTCTTGAATATATATATCCTTAGAACATGGCATAGATCTAGAATGTCATTTGTTTCTAGAGATGTATCTATTTTGTTATCAAATTTAGCCTCACTTGTTGATATCCAAATAATTTCGAAAGTGGTTAGTCTCTGGATATTTTTGAGCTGAAACTTGTCAAACTAGCGATTGCTCGCGTTTTCAGTCAAGTTAGGTATTCTGTTATTCGAAAGGTATTCGAAAGAACTGCATTTCAGGATAAAACGTATTCTATGTTTGTTCTAGGTTTCTAGGTTTGAAGATCAAAATTGATCCAGCCAGGCGTTTTGAAGTGCAATAACAATAAACGTAAAAAAAGAAGTTTACTACAACAACTTGTAATTTTTAGACAAAGCGAAGCGAAGGTTTCGTATAATAAAGGTATAGGTATGTGAGTGCCTATCGTGTTATGGAACTTTGTTCTATGAGAACTTTTGAACCGTTGTTTCAATCGCCATGTTAGGTAGCTAGGTGAGGTGATACCAATAATAATAGAAGTAGTTTTTGAAAAACACAAGTAATTAATTATGTAAAAATTAAAAAACCCTCACCGCAATGAAACGGCTAAACCGATTTTACACACACACACACACACACACAGACACGTCAAACTTATAACACCCCGTCGTTTTTGCGTCGGGGGTTAAAAACGGGTGCATCCGTATTGATCGCATAGATTCATCCCACTTTGGCATGTTCGTACCTTTATAATTCGTCGAGCTAAGGGCGAAACAATACATCGCAAGATATCAGTTCGGGGAGAACTAATAGTTAGTGGGGATATTACAAAATATATCTCTAGAAACGTATATCGTCTGCTCTCTGTCCGTTTGACAAGAAGGCGGGTAGAACGCCGCCGGTATATCAGACTTTTTCATTTATTTTTTTAAAAGTTTTGTGTCGTGAAATCTGTATCGCACGATACACGAACTCTTTTTAGTTATTTCGATAAAAAATATCATGGCGAGAAAAAGTATGTGAATGCTGGGGTTCTTAGAATTTTCTTGCAAGGTGGAACGTTTCGCTTGAGGCACGAAATTAAAATTATATTGTGTTTTTTGCTCATTACAGCTCATCAACACATCTTAAAATAGCGAAACCAGATTTTACTAAAACTAGGAGACCTAACACGCATAGGTAGGTATATTGATTGAAAATGACTCATAAGTAATTATCATTAGTAGGTAGGTATATATAGCTATACCCGCACGCATGGTGCATCAGTTTCTTATAAAATTATGTGGTTACCAAATAATGTAAATAAAAAACTAATTCATAGACCTAACTACCTTTACATACCTACCTCCGGTACGGAGGCCTGCAATGCTCTAAGACAAGGACGTTAGTATATACTTTGGTCGAAGCTCTAAGATACCTATATACTATGGCCTAAAACTTGTAACCTCTTTTTATTAGCGGGTTAGTGACTTGACATAACATAACACCCAAGAGTCACACACATAGTCCAGACCCCACACTATCGTGTGTATCAGAAACTAAGAGTAACGTGGTACCATAACACCCAGACCAGGAACAAATATTTGCAGATCATACAAACCGGGAATCAAATACGCAACCTCTCGCACCTCAGCCGCTACGCGCGACGCGCTATCACTATTATTTATTCGGTGGTGCTACAGAGGTCGCCAATAAATCCAAAACGAAATGAAAACTTCTTTTACAACTAGGTACCTATGCGGTGAGCAAAAACCTTTAAAAGTTGGTCTTGTGGTCCAACTCACTTGATTCATGTCCTCCGTCAAATAGAGACATGACTTCTCAGCATGGGACGACTACCAACCAGAATGTTCCATTGATTTAGAAAAAATAAACTCAGTATTCTTGCAACAGTTTCGGACATTGACGTGAAAACGTCGTAATTTTTATTTTTTTGTTGAAAACTGGTTTACCTCGTCGCTACAATATTTGAATACTAAAGCCCATTTTCATTATCAATTTGACAGGCTTCTATAAAAATCTGCAATTGTGAGTTTACCCCAAAATGCAAATGAATCTTTAGACATAAGATGAGATAAACTATATTTACTAATATTCACACTAACCAATGACTTTGAAGCTGTCAAAGATAACAAAACTGTACGTAGGTACCTACCCATACTAATATGTGAAATGTGATATGTGGCTGATCCACATATGTTTTTTTAAAGAAAATCAAATATCTAAACATAAAAATAGGAAAATACATTGCAAAATAAGAACGCTGCCATGACTATACCAACATACAAATTTATCGCACCTAAAAACTTACATTAAACTAGTGGTTCGCTCCGAACTGAGACCTCGCGAATACGTGCGATGTAGGTAGATTACCTACTTTCTTTAACTTTCTAACCGACTCCTAAAAACATTTACACTAAACAGACTTAGTGTTATAAAAACCTAGCTCTACCTAACACGAAATTTTAAATTAAACACGTATTCACGTAAATACACTATTTCACACAAAACGACCGGTATCCAACCTTTCTCACTTCTCCAAATACAGAATCTAAGAACTCTCACCTAATAAAAAATATCTCAAATTCCTTTCTTACCCCATAAATTATAAGGTCTAAAATACATTTCGTCTAATCCACATTACAATTATCCAACTCTTACGATGTTATAAATAAGGTTCACATTTGGGGTGAATAGCAAAATAATTTATGTAAAATTCACTGACAAAGAACTACCCCGTAGCAGGTTCTTTTAATTTATGAGCTGTCAATTTGTGTGCGTGTGTGGGTTTGTTTGTATGTGTGTGTGTCCACTTGCCAGACGCGCCAGGGGGCTTGCGCTCTGCCATGGCAAGGGGGGTGAGACGGGTTAGTAGGGTTGGTACTTGGTACCTTTTAATTACAAGCTTTTAGTTTGTTTGTATGTGTGTGTGTCCACTTGCCAGACGCGCCAGGGGGCTTGCGCTCTGCCATGGCAAGGGGGGTGAGACGGGTTAGTAGGGTTGGTACTTGGTACCTTTTAATTACAAGCTTTTAGTTTGTTTGTATGTGTGTGTGTCCACTTGCCAGACGCGCCAGGGGGCTTGCGCTCTGCCATGGCAAGGGGGGTGAGACGGGTTAGTAGGGTTGGTACTTGGTACCTTTTAATTACAAGCTTTTAGTTTGTTTGTATGTGTGTGTGTCCACTTGCCAGACGCGCCAGGGGGCTTGCGCTCTGCCATGGCAAGGGGGGTGAGACGGGTTAGTAGGGTTGGTACTTGGTACCTTTTAATTACAAGCTTTTAGTTTGTTTGTATGTGTGTGTGTCCACTTGCCAGACGCGCCAGGGGGCTTGCGCTCTGCCATGGCAAGGGGGGTGAGACGGGTTAGTAGGGTTGGTACTTGGTACCTTTTAATTACAAGCTTTTAGTTTGTTTGTATGTGTGTGTGTCCACTTGCCAGACGCGCCAGGGGGCTTGCGCTCTGCCATGGCAAGGGGGGTGAGACGGGTTAGTAGGGTTGGTACTTGGTACCTTTTAATTACAAGCTTTTAGTTTACTTGCAATGTATGTTAGTCCGGGTGGAATCTTGCAACTGAATTTTAAAGCAGTTATCCTCAATCGATTGAGCTGAAATTTGGCATACCTGTCAAGTTCCAATGACAATACAATATGATGGTGACAGCGAGCTGATCTGATGATGGAGGCGGAAGGTAGATAACGGGACTCCTCGATGGATAATAGTATACTGGCCGTGTTTAGGTTAATTTTGATCAGCACACGGTTACAATCACTAATTTTATAAAAACTTGCATTGTAAAATATATTTTTCACAAAAAACTTATTTGAATGTAAAATAAATAAATAAATAAATAAATAATGCTGGACAAGTTTACACAACATTATCTAGCCCCAAGCTAAGCAGAGCTTGTAAAGTTTATTATCAAAAAAAAAGGTTTGTGAAATTATTCTCGATGCCTTAAGAAAATTCACACAACCACATACACACACAGACACGTCAAACTTATAACACCCCGTCGTTTTTGCGTCGGGGATTAAAAAGATAAAATATAAGAAAAATTATATATTATTTTAATTCTCTTCTATAACGCGCCCATGTTTACTTCCACAATCTTGTTATGCTACTGTCGTATACAAATATTTTGTAGAAAACATTATGAGCAACGCCGAACTTAGTCTTTTAATAATATTTATCAAATAACACTAAAACATTAAGTTACAAGGTAGCAATAACAAATGGTGCGCCGCGGCCCTGGTGATGACCGAGCAAGTTTTTATACGGTGACGTCACTGTGCCAACACGTTTTGAAGGTCTGATGAAGCATTGACTTCGGAGACAAATAAAATTATATAAGTAGGTACTGTTGTATATGGAACCCATTTTTTATACTACTTGAAGGATCAAGCAGATGGCCCACCTGATGTTAAGCGGTACCCTCTGCCTATGAATGAACAGTGCATTATCACATAGGTCACGTCCACCTAGGACGCACCCTATGTGGCATGGCACTCTGATACATAAAGATGAAAAGTCTCATGTGCCTGTAATTTCACCGGCACCCTTCGACCAAAGTAAAATATTTACGTCGATGCCGGCACCCATACCCTTCAAACCGGAACACAGCAATGCGAGCCCTACTGCTTTGCGGCAGAAATAGGTATGGTGGTAGTACTTCCCCGGATGAACTCTTTCACAAAAAAACCCTACTACTAAGTATTTATGTATGTTCGGGTCAAGTCTTGTAAATCCTCAACCGATTGATTTGCCATTTTGCATAACTGTCAAGTTCCGATGACAGATGATTCCGATGATTGGCCCCAATTCTACGATTTTATAAAGAAAAACCATTCCTATACTTTGCAATTACAATTACAATTGTCATTAAAAATGGTTGACTGCTAAATTTATAATTTTACGAATTTTTACGAAGAAAGATTCTACGATTGTTTCTAAGTTGTCATAATTGTAAAACCATTGAAGTTAGTAGAATACCAAAAGTGTCAAAAGTGAAAAGTATGAGACAATTCATTAACAATTTAAATACAATTGGTTTAGTAGAATTGGGCCCCTATTCTATTGATGGAGACGGAAGGTGGACAACGGAACTTCTCGATGGAAAATAGTAGACTGGCCGTGTTTAGGATCATTTTGATCAGCTCACGGTTCCGATTACATATATTAAAAGAATGTTTTTTTTAAATATAAAGAGATAGGAAGATATATAGATATATAGATTAACACTTCATTGTACACAAAAAACTCTATAGGATTAACTAAATCAAATTACAGTACAATGGGCAGCCTTATCGCTGAAAGCGATTTCTACCAGCTTTTTTATTGTCTGGTAAAATAAAATGTTTGTGCCAGAAATGCTTCTCATTAGGTTGGTAACTGAGTTTGTTTTGTACATCTCCAGGTTGAACGCGTGAGAAAACTTCACAAAATAATGCACAAAAATAAAATAAACAATATGGAGGTGACAGCCCTGCGTCGTCTAGGGTCACGCTACGGCGCGCACAGCAGGGGTGCCTCCATACGTCACAGATACACACACATGCACGCCCATACTATAAAATAGATAACTCACAAAGTATTTCCATGCGATAGGTATAGAAGCGTAACTCCTTCACAAATTCCCTATAACAGTTGTAGTATATGTACCAATGTCAATTTATTCCAAAAATAGGTAACAAAATAAAAGAAAACATAAAAATAACAACAAGAGAACATAAACACGTTAGTTTATCACTTAGATATCTTGTAATCTAGTCTAATTGAAATTAGTTAATTATGAAAGTATATGTTTTATGATGTGCAGAACCTAAACTAATATTTAAAACCTTATGTCGCAGGTTCTGCATACACATGCACAACCATACTATAAAATAGATAACTCACAAAATATAAATAGAAATAGAAGCGAAACTCCTTCACAAATTCCCTATACCCGTTGTAGTGTATGTACCAATGTAGTGTATGTATCATCAATAATAATTATAATTATAATGTTTTTTTTTCCAATATATGACATACATACATTTCAAATAGGTAACAAAATAAAAGAAAAGATCACAATAACGAAAAGAGAACATAAACACGTTAGTTTATTACTTAGATATCATGTAATCTAGTCTAATTGAAATTGAAATGAGTTAATTATGAATGTATATATTTTATGATGTGCAGAACCTACCCTAAGATTTAAAACTTTATGTCACAGGTTCTGCATAACGATCGGTTATCGCAACGTAGTCAAACAGTGTCTACTGGGTAATACAAGGCACGCTTCATTGAAATACGGTACGGCGGGTTCGATTCCCGCCTCGGAACAAATATTTGTACGATCTGCAGATATTTGTTCAGAGTGTTCTAGGTATTTTCAAAGTATAATAAAAAAAAACTATCTATGTAATGTATTGTATTAAGGTGCCCCATTTTGACTGACCGAAGTACATCGCAGGCGTGGTCTAAAAGCTTGTTGTTTCATCAAACTCAATGTTTGAAAAAGAGGCACTGCGAAAAGAGAGAGACCGCGCCAGAGCCGTCGGTTGGCATCGGTTGGCATTCGGAAAATTCCGCAGCTCACTCGTGGCACAGAATATATACAGTACTCATGGCCGCTCGGACTCATTCATGAATTGGAGTCTCACGCACGCATTACTTATATTTAGGTAGATAGTAGTATGTACCTAAGTACTATATACACGTGCCGCGCGCCGCTTGCTGATGTTCAAAAGATTATACTCGTAGGTACCTATCGCTACTCCACAAGTACCGTGCACATTTCCGAACTTATGACTATGAAAGAATAAATTACATCATAGGGAGGTAGGTACCTGCATACCTATCCTGTCTATATGTATTGTGAAAGTTGGCAAAGAATTAGATTTGTTTGTAGGCATAGACATAATTACCTATATGTTTGTAGGCAACCTACAAACATAATTATAACATATATGTTTGTTCGTGCAACCTACTTACCTGTATGTAGGTATATTATATGTAAGTAATAGAAGATAAGTAAGTACCTACTAATGTATTATAGGTACTTGCCTAATGGGTATCTATTTTATAGGTAGGTGCGTTAGTATATTTCGCAGTAACAGGAGTACAGGACAGTGGATATTTACATACATAATATAGGTATGGTAGGTACTTATTTGACGACCTCTGTAGCGCATCGGGCGAGTAGCCGGCTGAGATGCGAAAGGTTGCGGATTGGCATCCCGCTGCCGGAGAACTGTTCGAACGATCTGCAAATATTTGGTTCTGCGTGTTATATTACCATGGTAGGTATTCGTAGTTTCTGATACCCATGACATAGGGAATCCCAGTGTGGGATCAGGATTATGTAGGTACCTATGTGACTGTTGGGCGTCATGTTATGTAATATTATGTTATGTAATATTATGTTATGTTATATGATAAGGAGTTCAAAAATAGGTAGGAGTGAAACACAGTACCTTCATCTGTCTTTCCTGAAAACTATAATCTGGGTCTCTCCAAGGCTAGAGTACAGATAATATAATAGGTACTATACATTAGATAGAGTACAATAGGTGCCTTCTAGAATTTTGTGCTATTTTGTCGGCCACGTCGTCCGTCACTTATCAACAGGTGAGATCGTGGCAAAACAAAGGTGAAATCAATGTAAAAAAAAAAGTAAGTAATACGTAGTTTACCAAGTACCTATGGTTTATGAAGTAGGTAACAATATAGGTCCGTGGAAGTAAGTGAGAGCCCTCGGTTAGCGCAAAATCCGCGGCTCATTCGCACTCACACACGGCATGCGAGTCGATTTCCGCTGCGGGACAAATGTTTGTATGACTTGCAAAAAAAAAATGTGGGTTTGGGTGTTGTGGTAGGTACCATGGTACCACACCACTTCACTACTCGTACATACTTACACGATAGTACCTACTCGTAGTTCCTGATAACCACGACACCGGGAATTCTAGTATGGGATCAAAACTAAGTAGGCGTATGATTACAAAAAAATTACACTAATCCTAGGTAGGTGATATGAAGGGGAACGACGAGTGATCAAAAAACTTCCTCTGAAGCACATTGGACAGGAAAATGGGTATCAAATAATACAAGGAGTTCGAAAATAGGTATATACCTAGGTAGGTAGGTTTATTTTATAAACCCCGATTGTTGAGTAAATTCCGAACACACATAAGTAGGTACCTACCTGGGTAGATTCAAACAAGACAGTCAAAGTTGATTGTAGGTAGGTAGTCACGCCGTAATACGTATACAAACCTACCTACCTACCTGTTTTTGTGTTGTTATTTTGTCGTATTATAATCAGAGCAGATTATATTAGTCTGCTCACTTGCAATATATATTTTACTAGTGTGCGCCCGCGGCTTCGCTCGGGTTTCACCAAGATAAAAAGTAGTATAAATATAGCTCAATCCAGATCATATTCTATTTTCGCACAAAATTTAACCGAAATGGGTCCAGCTGATTCGGCGAGATTGAGTAACAAACATCCAAACATCATAACTTTGTCATTTATAATATTAGAGGGATTTTGTAGTGTGTCCGGCCTAAGAATAGAGCCCTCCGTCTCCTCCTGTGGATGTCCCTGACTAAGGGATTACCCGGATTTTTGATAAGATTTGTTGGTGTAAGATTTGTCCTGGCTGCTAGCTTATTATAATTAGAATGTGTTATTACTGGAAGAAAGCGTTAGCGGAGTCAGTCGTTGGAAGCAATAGCGGCAATGAGCTCACCACGTGTCACGTCTATAATCTACGATGGTGCAACCCAACAGTAAAAAGAGGCCCATTGAGGCTCTGCCTACCCCTTCGGGGAAAAAGGCGTGTGTCTATCTATGTATGTAGGTATATAGTACATTTCAAACTTTCACAAAGTAATTGTGAATTCACTATCCACCTAAATCTTATATATTTGTATACTTGTGGTAGGTAAGTAGCTACGCCCCGCGCGCCGCGGCGGTGAAATATCTTAGAACCTACCGACATACCTACGCGCCGATAGTCTTAGGGTTCCGTACTCAAAGTATCATCGAGCGGGACCCTATTACTAAGCCTACTCCGTCCGTCTGTCTATCTCTCTGTCTGTACCTATTTAGTCACACAGCACACTTGGCAGTATATCCATCCGGACAGATGAAAAAAAATACGAGCTGTTCGCGAGTAGGTACCTATTACACACGTATATACATCCGGACAGATGAAAAAATATACGAGCTGTTCGCGAGTACCTACTTACAAACGTATATACATCTATATAGGTACATATGACTATGACTATGACTACTTATGACTATGACTATGACTATGACTATGACCATGACTATGACTATGTCTATGACTATGACTATGACTACGACTATGACTTCTACTATGACTAGTACTATGAATATAACTACGACTATGACTACTATGACTAGTACTATGACTAGTACTATGACTATGACCATGACTCTATGAAACTATGACACTATGACACTATGACACTATGAAACTATGACACTATGACACTATGCCACTATGACACTGTGACACTATGACACTATGACGCTATGACACTATGACACTATGACACTATGACACTATGACACTATGACACTATGACACTATGACACTATGACACTATGACACTATGACACTATGACACTATGACACTATGACACTATGACACTATGACACTATGACACTATGACACTATGACACTATGACACTATGACACTATGACACTATGACACTATGACACTATGACACTATGACACTATGACACTATGACACTATGACACTATGACACTATGACACTATGACACTATGACACTATGACACTATGACACTATGACACTATGACACTATGACACTATGACACTATGACACTATGACACTATGACACTATGACACTATGACACTATGACACTATGGCACTATGACTATGACTCTTTGACACTATGACACTATGACTATGACTCTATGACACTATGACTATGACTCTATGACACTATGACTAGTTTCATATTCATAGTCATGGTGTCATAGTGTCATAGCGTCATAGTGTCATAGTGTCATAGTGTCATAGTGTCATAGTGTCATAGTGTCATAGTGTCATAGTGTCATAGTGTCATAGTGTCATAGTGTCATAGTGTCATAGTGTCATAGTGTCATAGTGTCATAGTGTCATAGTGTCATAGTGTCATAGTGTCATAGTGTCATAGTGTCATAGTGTCATAGTGTCATAGTGTCATAGTGTCATAGTGTCATAGTGTCATAGTGTCATAGTGTCATAGTGTCATAGTGTCATAGTGTCATAGTGTCATAGTGTCATAGTGTCATAGTGTCATGGTGTCATGGTGTCATAGTGTCATAGTGTCATAGTGTCATAGTGTCATAGTGTCATAGTTTCATAGATTCATAGCCATAGCCATAGTCATAGTGACACTATGACTATGACTATGACTTCGACTATGACTAGTACTATGACTATGACTATGACTATGACTATGCCTTGGACTATGACTATGACTATGACTATGACTATGACTATGACTATGACTATGACTATGACTATGACTATGACTATGACTATGACTATGACTATGACTATGACTATGACTATGACTATGACTATGACTATGACTATGACTATGACTATGACTATGACCATGACTCTATGACACTATGACACTACGACACTTTGGCACTACGACACTACGACACTACGACACTACGACACTATGACACTAGGACACTAGGACATAGTGACACTATGACACTTTGAAACTATGACACTATGACATTACCAGTGTCATAGTGTCATAGTGTCATAGTGTCATAAAGTCATAGTCATAGTCATAGTCATAGTCATTGTCATAGTTTCATTGTGTCATAGTTGCAAAATGTCATAGTTTCATAGAGTCATGGTCATAATCATAGTCCTAGTCATAATCATAGTCATAGTCTTAGTCATATTCATAGTCATAGTCATAGTCATAGTCATAGTCATGGTATCATAGTCATAGTGTCATAGTGTCATAGTGTCAATATGGCTATGACTATGAATCTATGAAACTATGACACTATGACACTAGGACACTATGACACTACCAGTGTCGTAGTCATAGTCATAGTGTCATAGTGTCAAAATGTCATAGTTTCTTATGAAACTACAATTTTTGCACAAAATTTCACTGAAATGGGTCCAGCTGATTCGGCGAGATTGAGTAACAAACATCCAAACATCATAACTTTGTCATTTATAATATTAGAGGGATTTTGTAGTGTGTCCGGCCTAAGAATAGAGCCCTCCGTCTCCTCCTGTGGATGTCCCTGACTAAGGGATTACCCGGATTTTTGATAAGATTTGTTGGTGTAAGATTTGTCCTGGCTGCTAGCTTATTATAATTAGAATGTGTTATTACTGGAAGAAAGCGTTAGCGGAGTCAGTCGTTGGAAGCAATAGCGGCAATGAGCTCACCACGTGTCACGTCTATAATCCACGATGGTGCAACCCAACAGTAAAAAGAGGCCCATTGAGGCTCTGCCTACCCCTTCGGGGAAAAAGGCGTGTGTCTATCTATGTATGTAGGTATATAGTACATTTCAAACTTTCACAAAGTAATTGTGAATTCACTATCCACGTAAATCTTGTATATTTGTATACTTGTAAGTAGCTACGCCCCGCGCGCCGCGGCGGTGAAATATCTTAGAACCTGCCGACATACCTACGCGCCGATAGTCTTAGGGTTCCATACTCAAAGTATCATCGAGCGGGACCCTATTACTAAGCCTACTCCGTCCGTCTGTCTATCTCTCTGTCTGTACCTTTTTAGTCACACAGCACACTTGGCAGTATATACATCCGGACAGATGAAAGAAAATACGAGCTGTTCGCAAGTACCTACTTACAAACGTATATACATCTATATGACTATGACTATGACTATGACTATGACTATGACTATGACTATGACTATAACAATGACTATGACTATGACTATGACTATGACTATGACTATGACTATGACTATGACTATGACTATGACCATGACTATGTCTATGTCTATGACTATGACTATGAATATGACTATGACTTCTACTATGACTAGTACTATGACTATGACTATGACCATTGAAACTATGACACTATGACACTATGACTCTATGACTCTATGACACTATGACACTATGACACTGGTAGTGTCAGAGTGTCCTATAGTGCCCTAGTGTCATAGTGTCATAGAATCATAGAATCATTGTGTCATAGTGTCATAGAATCATAGAATCATAGTGTCATAGTGTCACAGTTTCATAGATTCACAGTCAAAGCCATAGTCATAGTGACACTATGACACTATGACTATGACTTTGACTATGACTAGGATTATGACTATAACTATGACTATGACTATGACTATGACGGCGCGGCGTGGCGAGTTCAGACCGCACCGCTCCAAGCGGCGCGCGGGGGCCCGGGACCGCACCGCTCGGAGCAGCCAGCGCGGCGTGGTGAGTTGGGACCGCACCGCTCGGCCGCGCGCCGCTCGGAGCGGTGCGGTCCCAGCTCGCCACGCCGCGCCGGCTGCTCAGGGCGGTGCGGTCTCGGTCTCATCCCCGGCTTGTGGACAGCAACTCACCGAAATTACAGGCCATAGTAACTATCAACTAATCTCGACTAAGAAACATAATATATTTTTTTAGTAGTTAGATACCTACTCAATCAATTCGTAAAATTACGTTAGTTTCCATTAGCAAATATTTTATAATATTTATTTTTGATGACAACAAAACAAGCATAGCCACCATAGTGAGGCAAAGTGAAAAGTTTAGCTACTACATAGTATGTCTACTTATATGTATACCTAGAGCTCAGATATTTTTCGAGTGGAAAATCCATTACAAAACCGGCATTTGAACCTTCGACTTTATCCCTCCTGTATAAATAATAACCAGGTTTTCTACGCATAGAAAACCTGGTTGTTATTTATTCATATACAATTAAAAAAAAACTTTGATCGATCTATATAGGCTTCATGATAAAATGTTGGTAAGTACCTATACTTATTTATTTATTTCTATGTTCGATATACAATTCTAAATCATAATGATTTAGCGATGCAACTTTGGCGAGTTGTTCCTAAAAGTTTTTTGGAAAAAAACCGGGACCACGCGAATGAAATCGCGAGTGAGTCGTTAGTATTTATATTATAATAAAAACAATAGTAACGTACCTAGTAATACTCCGCAAAGAAACCCTATGCTAACTATCCAATCTTTTCATTCCAAACAAAACATTTATGTACCTACCTACCCAGATATCTAGGTACTTTACCTACTCGTACTTACTTATCTTTGAAATTAGTAGGTTCTTACTTATTTACTTTATTGCGTATCGTGATATAATCCGAAATGAGGAGATCGTAGTAGAACTAGTATCACCGACATAGCTCTCAGAATTAGCAAGTTGTGCAAGTGGCAATGAGCACGCCATAAAGCTCAGAACTGATAATCATTGTCGAATAAAATTTCTTGAGTGGCGACCGCGAACTGTACGACGCATCACGCAACACAATGCAGGAAGGCCGCCTCTCAATCGACCGAAGAAATTATAAAGGTACCTAGTAGAAAGTCTAGATGAGGCATCTCATTATTTATGTGAAATAAACATAGGTACATTTTACCCATTTTGTAAAACGCACGAGCTGACTAATTCAGTTGTTCTTCTCAAGTTTCGGATAGTAGGTACGCACGCGCAGCTAGGTAGGTATATATATTCTGAGGCGCAGCCAACAAATTCAACACTACCTAACCTTTCGTGTTTCGTCCGATTCGAGAGGCCCACAGCTTAGGCGCGGGAGCTCCATTCACCACCGTCTCACCCCGCCCCAACCCCACCGCACGACTCGTCCCCCGCGTACCTCACCGCCCGTAGACAAACAAGTAGGTGAGAAAGCGATAATATCGAATGAAATTGAGTGCGCCGAAATATCATAAAACAAGTTCCAGCACGTACGTTTTTTTGAAAAAGTCTTTCAAGTTTGTGAAAAAAATGTTTGTAATTTAGATTCTACACAACATGGGCTAGATACCTGATCAGTCTTTTTTTTCACTTTTACAGTTTGTAAGTACATTATGAACATACAAAGTTCAGGTAAAATTGTGCAAATAAGCTGATATTTGAAGGCTTATACAGAATTTAGAGGTAAACAAAAAAAAACAAAAAAAGATCACGTACGTAAATATATTCTTCAAGATACATATTTGTACAAAACATCTGACGAAAAAATTGTTACAACTTCATAATCACGTACGAGCTGAGCACCAGCGTTATTATCGAAAGTACTGGAATTGACTGCTCATGTATGTAGTTAATATGTATGTCAGTTATCTAGTACCCATAACACAAGCTCTGCTTAGCTTGGGGCTAGATAATGTTGTGTGAACTGTGTCCAGCATTATTTATTTATTTTTATTTAAATGTAATTTTACCTGCTATTTTACTTACTAATTTTGAAATAAATAATTTTTCAATTAATTTTCCGGGTAAGACGATGGAAGAAGGGAAAGTATAGTCTGTGGGTCCGTGAGTGATGGCTACAAACGGGGTCCTCTGTGAACGTGGAGATAACAGTGAGCATCTACCATAAGCCGCTTACGAGGAAACCAGGAATTAATTACTTACATTGTGGTGTACAACACTACACCGCCAACACAAACGAATTTTTTCAAGAAAGAATAATACTACTACTACAAGGTATGTACAAAATATATATAATGAAATAGTTGTGCTACCTAAACACCGCTGCTAACGATCTAAAGGTAGATCAACTGATCCAAATCACTACCAAACGGAAGCGTCCCTAAGATGCTGGCTGCATTGCATTGCATTTAATAAACCCATAGCAATATTTGCGTTAGTTTTGAATGAATGAATGCTGAATAACGCAGAATGACGCGTCAGCACTCAGAGCAGCACAAAAAGTCCTAGTTTTGCCTATTGCGGAGTTTCGCTTCTATTGGGATAGGGTTTGGGTATCAATACACTTTTAGTATACACACATAAGTAGGTATACCCATATTTTCATGCATAATCCTTGCAAGGGTGTGTAGGTGTGTAGGTGTGTGTGGGTGTGTGTGTGTGTGTGTGTGTGTGTGTGTGCATGTGTGTTTATGCGTAGGTCCAACGACCATGTGCTTAGTTTTTGACAAGTGGACAATGGAATGTGCTGATCTGCAAGAATAATTATTAGGTTGGCTTGGTCCGCCATTTTCAAAAAGAGACGTCGTCTACTTTTGTTTTATTTATATTCCTAATGTTTCTATGAGTTATTTTGTATTATTTTGGTGACATTTTAACAAATGTAGCTCGTTTAAAGGAGGTTTCATCTAAGGATCTCCTCATTTCTGATTCCATCACGTAAGAGCGAGACCCTGTAACACAGGTATTTTGCTTACTTAAAAGAGGGTCCCCACCAATGTTATTGTATACTAGATTAAGTTCTATGAAATAAAATATTTGTATTTGTATTTGTATTTGTATCACGTACTGAAGCTTGCGATCACAGCTCTCTACATAGCCCGCTGCGCAACTTTGAGTTTACATAAAGACATACTACACTCAAAGAATGCTATGGTTGAATTTACTAAAGTCCCGACGGTTGATAGAATTTACAAGAGTAATAGTAAGAGTTACTAAGGCTTAGCGGTTCAATTTACAAAACAACTAAGGTTGACGGCAATAAAAGTTGTCTAGTAAAAATGTCACATAGTTAAATACGAGAGTAAGTTATTAGTTATCTAGTAAAAATTGCCACAATTCATAATAAAATATACGACAGCAAATTAGGTATTTACAACAAAACTTTAAAGTAGATAACACAATAGTTTTTTAGTAAAAATTATCACAATTCCTTAGTTAAATATACGAGAGAAATTAGGTATTTAGTACAAAACCTTAAAGTAGATAACACAATAGTTGTCTGGTAAAAATTATCACAATTCATAGTTAAATAAACGAGAGCTATTAGGTAGATATTACAAAACCTTAAAGTAGATAGCACAAAAGTTGTCTCGTAAAAATTACTATAGTTAATGGTAAAATTACCAAATATACAACAGGAGTTAGGTAAATAATACAATTTAGTTCCAAATTTACCAATGTGGTTAATTGACTATCCTACCAGTAGTTTGATAAACAACTACAATAGTATTTAACTTGTTTAGTGAAAAATAACAAAGTTTATGGTAAAATCCACAATATGATATTTAATAAATTTTTACCGAAACTATAGTAGGTAGTAATCTACCAAAGCAGTTTGGTAACTATTCTACCAGCTACATTTGGTAACTTAAATATACCAAACTACTTTGGTGATCAGCCAACCGTCGCCGTTTGGTAAAATCAACTTAACTCAGCGGTAGGTCCTCTTCAAACGTTTAATTTGGTACATATAATCAGTAATCTGGTAAATTCAAACAAAGTATTCTTTCAGTGTAGAATGCGCGTCAGATAATATGGCTGCGCGTGACTGGTGGCGTACTAACGGCCGCAGAAGCCACAAATGCACAGTGCAAACAGGACCCTATTACCACTGGGTATAACAATCATTTTTAGTAGCAGTAGCGCTTTTTTGTGAAAGAGTTCGTCCGGGGAAGTACTACCACCATACCTATTTCTACCGCAAAGCAATAGTGCTCGCAATGCTGTGTTCCGGGTGCCGGTGAAATTACAGGCACTTGAGACTTTTCATCTTTATGTCTCAGGGTGGGTCAGTGCGCGTCCTAGGTGGACGTGACCTTACGGGGTATTGCATTGTTAAAGGCAGAGGTTACCGCTTAACATCAACTCAATACAATATTACATAGATAGATATTTTTATTATACATAGAAAATACCCAGAACACCCTGATCAAATATCTGCGATCGCACTAATATTTGTTCCGAGCCGAGAATCGAACCCGCAACCTCCTGCGTCGCAGGCCAAGCTTTGCCCGCCACGCCACAGAGGTCGTCACAGAGGTAAATTAAACTAAGTAAAAACTATTGTTTATTACCATGTTTGTTCATTAATTTAAATACTTAATTGCCACTTACTTAAACAATACATTTAAATACAATGGCCGCTGTTATTACGACCTAATTACAGAGTTAGTTTGTTTCAAAATATCGGAAGGAGCATAATTTTAAGGAATAGCTTACTAAGTAACGCCTAAGTAATGATTAACTTAATGTAGCCTCATTATAGATGTACCGGATGTATTTAAGTTGATACATTTATTAAACGATTTCATACATTTTAATAATGTTTATTTATATGGTGGTTCCGTTCTAAGAGATTACTCCAGGGGATGGGCAGCAGCCAAAACCGCGATAACACGACTGCAAGGACCTGATGTTAAGCTTAGATGTTATGCACTGTTCATAGGCAGAGGTTACCGCTTAATATCAGGTGGGCCATCAGCTTGTTCCGTCATTCAAGTAGTATAAAAAAAAAGTACCAGCGCATTGCCTCATCGGTCACGTCATCCTAGGACGTACCCTATGTGGCATTGCACTGCCACCCTGAGAGGCCATAATAATGAAAGTCTCATGTGCCTGTAATTTCATCAGCACCCATACCCTTCAAACCGGAACCCAGCAATGCGAGCACTACTGCTTTGCGGCAGAAATAGGTATGGAGGTAGTACTTCTCCGGACGAACTCTTTCACAAAAAAGCTCTACTATACTACTGAAAAGTAGTACTACTACTGGCTACTATTAGTAAACCCCTCGAGTTTGGGCTCAATGATTCGTTTGACGAGTCCTTTCGATGGCAATATACTTAATATACCTAATATTATGGTTGCTGCGATCTGATCTGAAGATGTAAGCGTAAGCAATTCTGTGGCGTAAGGTGGAAAATGGAACTGTAAATAGAGTTTTCGTAAATTGTTTTTCACACCACCTGCTCAACAATGTCCATTTAATGCAACCTCAACGTAAAGTAAAGCATTATCTCTTTAGGGATATAAAGTTGTATAAAACTCCCTAGGGAATAAAGTGATTTGAATTTGGAACGTCTTTGTGTGGAAACTCGTGGTAGCACTAAGTAACAAATGCCCATAGGCATTGTAAAGAGGTTTGTTCAAAAATCGAACTGGCCACCATAAGCATAACCCAAAAAAAACAAAAAGGTGCGTTTACAAGGAATGTGAAAGAATGAATGTGCGGTGTTTGGTGCTGTGATTTTCAGTGAATTTTAATTGTCTCGCAGAAGGTGTTAAAAGTAGAGTATGCTCCTCTGGAATAAAGCTCATCGTCACTTACCAACAGGTGGAGATGGTGGTCAAACAAAGGTCAACAATGTAAAAAAAAAACCTGTCTTCGTCTTGGGCAGCTTGAACCCCATTCTAGGGTCCCTCGATACCCTCAGGGCTCAATATGCCGCCCGCGACGTACCTAAGATACTGCTTTATTCCCTTAGTGCATATTCTACTATTGCTTCCCTAACGTAAAGCGAGATGGTTATCGAGCCAACACTCGAGAATGTAACCGATTCTAACTCAATAAACTCTCCAACCTGTTGATTTGTAAAAAAGATGTTCAGATGCATCCATTTATCATTCTCGCGCCGACACTTACGAGCTTCTAACAACGATCAAAAAGAGGTGGATGGTGCAAAACGGTTTCCTATATGTACTAACTTTGAGGAACCTATGTCGGTGATAGAATCGAATAATTTCATCACTAGTGTTTTATTTAGAGTAAAATTTTTATAATAGTACATTATGGTACTAGTGTGTAATGTTGGTGATTATCGCTGAGGCGCCATTGAGACCCGAGCCGTTTGGTGGAGAACCGAGGACGGTAATCATCAATACACACGTGTATCATTCGACATTTTTCAACACACTTGTGAAGAAAATAATAATTAAACAGAAATACACACTCTGTGTAAATGTTCAACTGTCTCTATAACTCTCTAGTGAATAATAGCAATGAAAAAGTCACAGTTTGATTACAGGTGTAAAACAGAAATACACAATCTGTGTAAATGTTCAACTGTATCTATAACTCACTAGTGAATAATAGCAATGAAAAAGTAACAGTTTGATTACATGTGTCATTATGTGCCTAATTGCGGTGAAATTAGAGCCACTTTATGAACAAGTGAGTTGAAAAAAAAAAACGTAGTACGCCACATCGATTCCAATTTCACAAAAACACGATATAGATAACACTTCTTCTTCTTCTACTTCTTCATATAATTGCTTCGGAGGAGTGCTCCAAACAATTCTGCCAATGTCAATGTCAAGTGATATTAATTTGTGTGTAGGTATGGAAATCTGCCATTTTTGAAAGAAACGTCGTCATTTTTATTTTATTACATTTTAATGTGTTTTTTCGAGTTATTTCGTGTAATTTTAGTGGCATTTTAACCGGTGTAACTTGGATAAATGGCACATGTGTGATGTAGTGAAATTTGAGTGTATTGCGAGTCTTTTCGAAATGGTGGATTTTTTCCTGTAAAAACTCAGTTTTTCTGCCACAATTTAAACTGGGTTAGGACTAGACGGAGACTCTTGACGACTTGACTATAAAACTATAATAAATATATCACTTGACATTGGCTAAATTGTTGCAAATAATGCACAGAAGCCATTAACTAAGCTAAGAAGATATTAATTTGTAATAAAATTAGTCAAGTCGTCAAGAGTCTCCGTCAAGTCATAACCTAGGTCATAACCCAGTTTAAATGGTGGCAGAATAACAGAGTTCTTTACTAGGAAAAATCCACCATACGAAAAGACACGCAATACACTTAAATTTCACTACATCACACATGTGCTATTTATCCCAGTTACAGCGGTTTTAAAATTACACTAAATAACTCGAAAAACACATTAAAATGTAATTAAATAAAAATGACGACGTGTCTTTCAAAAATGGCAGAATTAATCCCTATAGGTATAGCACGCATAGACTTAGAATTTTCGCTAAGCTACATCTATGGTAGCACGTTATACGTTGTCAAAGCTCGATCTAACCTATAACAAAGTGCCTCAAAGTGTTGTCTTTCAGTACGTGCATTTCGTAGAACCGCACAACGGAACGCATTGTCCCGTGAAGCAAGTCCAGTATGTCGGCTTACCTACGAGTGGACGTTATGTGGGAGTTCTGAGAATGGACGGATCGAATGGAGTTGAATTGTAAAGTCGGCCCTGGGTAACAATTTACATGAATTCTAGAGACCAACTGAGATTGTTTGAGGAATTCTTGAAATGGAATACCAGAGGCTCAAATATGAAATTACCGATTACCTACTGTAGAAAAATAATAATTTTGTGTTACGTAATTTCCACCGCGCGTCTTACGTGGCACGGGTCACCCCAAATTCTGTCACTATTTAAGGTGAATGCTCACGCTTGAGGCGCGAAGTTCAATTTTTTTAGTGTTTTTTGCACATTACTGCTTCTCATCTACACTTCTTCAGATAACAAAAGTTAATTTCGCGAGAACTAAGAGACACAACAAACATATTTTTATTCTCATAAATATCATCACTTTAGCTACGATAGGTACTCCGAAACACATTTTTTCTCCAAATAATTGAATTTCGCGCTTCAAGCGAGAGCATTCACCTTAACTCAGTAAAGTTCAGGTAAGGTACAACCAAGCGAGGGTATACTATGCATTTGAATACTAAGATAGGTAGTTAGTGTAGTAACATAGTTACATAGATACCTACTTATATCATAAAAGTTTTTTTTGTTAGTAATTTTTGTTGTTTATTCTTTTTACTAATTCTGGTGGTGCGTTTATTAAGTTTGGGATTATGAATTCTACGTCTGCCATAACAATTTGGGACCCTAGGTATTAAAAGTTTGTTTTGTGTGTTTTTTCTTGTGGTTATTTTGTGGGATACAGGTATTTGTATAGTTTTATTGTCAAATTGTAAAAAGTTATACAAGGGTATGGACTTTGTGGACACTCCAGTATTCCCGTACAGTTGCAGAGCAGACAGCAACAAGTGGATGGGGTGTGAGCGACGATCAACAGCGGAAACGCAGACTTTAGGAATTTAGCGAGTTGACTATTTGCAGGGAAATATTTAACACTAGCGACTCGTCCCGGCTTCGCACAGGTAATTGCAGTATGAAAAACAGCCCCCCCCCCCTACCCCCCCCCCCCCCCGGGTAGCCTATGTCACTCGGGGTGAAAGTACCTTTCCAATGGTGAAATAATTTTTGAAATCGGCAGTCGTTTTTGAGTTTATTCATTACAAACATACAAAAATACAAATCTTTCCTCTTTATAATAAGTATTAGTGTAGATGTAGATATAATTCTATTACTATCTATGAAAACTAAGTATAAAATGAAACACCTTGTAGAAATAATTTTTTTTCGAGGAAGAACAAATATTATAATTTAGAAAGGATTAATTGATGTAACTCACTAAAACATTCATTATCATTAAAAATTCAACAATATTTTTGGTATAAAATCACAGCGTTAAATAACAACTGTTCAGTAAACTGGTTGTGTTCGGAAAACAAAAGGCATAACAACTATTTTTGATGTGAAATTAATTGTATTTTGTAGGGAAGTTCTGCTCCGGAAGTTGATTCGTTAGCTCGGTACGGTAAAACATGTGTGTTATGTCTCCTAGTTCACGCGAAATCAACTTTCGCTATCTGAAGAAGTGTTCATGAGCAGTAATGGGCAAAAATCAACCAAAAATAATAATTTTGCGCCATTAGCCTGAGCACCTTAAGACCTTCTGGACCTTCTGGGCCCTTCAAGATATCGAAATAGAACACATGCTAAAACTTCATTTAATTCCTGTTTATATCCCTGTTATTTTCATTAAAATCTGTTAAGCCATTTAAGATCTGTTAACTAATTTATTTTGAGTCCTCAGACAGACACTTCAATTTGACTGTATTGGTATAAAACTATGAAATACCTACTAGTGACAAAAACAAATAGAGATTTTTCATGACAAGCTTTTATTAAATTAGTGATCGTAACCGTGTGCTGATCGAAATGAGCCTAAACACGACCAGTCTCCTATCCATCGAGGAGTTCCGTTATCCACCTTCCATCTCCATCATCAGATCAGCTAGCTGTCACCATCATATTGTATTGTCATCGGAACTTGACAGGTATGCAAAAGGAGGTGGGCAACCGCTGACCCAGGTCAAAAATATATGAACCAGGGCCCCTTCTTGGAGGTAATTAGTTCGGTTCTAAATGTTGTTTTTTCTCCAATTTTTCTAAAGAACTTTTAAATTTTAAGAAGTTAGGATGTATTTCTAAATAATTAGATAAATCAACTCACTACATTTGCGTGAAACAAAACGCAACAACCTTCATTACTTTCCCACAACTTCTAAGCAAGAAATTAAATTAGCTTCTTCAGTATCTTAACATATTTTATCAATAACCAAAAGTATCTCAACTGTAGATACGTAAAGTTAGTAAAAAAAGTTGCGTCAAACTATGTATGGGGAGTTGCCCATGTTCTTTCATCTCAATCGGCTGAGGATAACGAGTATAGTGCGCGTCATGTAAAAAGAACGCTGGCGGTCAAGCTTCTACAGGCGTTCCAGCGTTCTTTTTACATGACGCGTACTATAATTGTACATTATTTGTAGTAAACTAGGTAGGCACTCATTCAATGCATAGGTATACATCTCTTAAATAAGTAGAAAAGTAAGTAATCTTTAAAAAAGAACGCTGGAACGCCTGAAGAAGCTTGACCGCCAGCGTTCTTTTTACATGACGCGCATTATAGTTCCTGTTTGATCCCTTGAGATCCATCCATTGTCCTGTTCGATCCCTTGTACCTATAATTTTGTTCCTGTTCGATCCTATCTCCAAGGGATTAAATGCTTCAAAATTCAGTTGCAAGATGTTGTCCTGAACTAAATACAAACATAGAAGCTTGTAAAAGTGTTGGTCCCACGTTGATCTTCCCCAAAAGATTCAGCCAAACGGTGTATTCGCATTTTTGCACGCAATCCCGACGTTTGCCTAAATGAGGATAAAACAAACTTGCTTCGTTTTGTGTTCTGCTTATTGAGAATTATTGTAGAATAAACAGAAGCCAAATCGTCGCAAAAAAGTTTACTTAATCATTATTTTCGAAAAAAACCCGACGTGTGTTAATTTGATAAGTTATTAGTATTCTTGATACTCTGAGTTCCTTCTTACGTCTTCCTAGCCTTGATCTGAAGCCCAGTTATCGTAATAACTAATTATTTTCGAAAAAAAAAACTTCTTCGAAGCTGGGAATTTATCCCCAATACAAGATTTTATATAGTGATCAGAACCGTGCGCTGATCACAATGAACCTAAACACGGCCAGTCTACTATTATCCATCGAGGAGTTCCGATGTCCACCTTCCGTCTCCATCATCAGACCATCATATTGTGTTGTCATCGGAACTAAACAGGTATGCCAAATTTCAACTCAATCGGATATTGGAATGTCACCCTTATGCCACCAGTGAAATACTTATCATTTAGTAGGTACATAGTTCCAATGACCATCTCTGGTCTTCTTCATCAGTTCCACTTCACCAAATGACAATTTCCCATAATGACCACTTTCCTTAAAAAAACAACTTTCCCCTAAAGAACCTATGCCTTTTTTTGAAATCCGTTATTGTCACATTTTAAAGTCAGGTAAGTAATCAAAAATGCATCTTTTTATACATAAAAAGGTTAGTTACTAAGGAGAATCTGCAGTAGCTATAAATAGAGGTGACATTGAGGAAAACTTGTAATATACGGGGCTTGTACTTATATACAATTTATCTCTATTTTGTAATAATTGACACAAACTAATGTATTTATTACGAGCTAAGTTCTTGTTGTTAGTTATACAACAGATGTCACACGACAGAGAGAGATATTAACATTATTTAAAAATCGAGCAAGCAGTCGCATATGATGTGTAACTTCTGACATCTCTCCTCCTTGGTAATCAGCATGGAGGTATAATAGTTCTTAATCCGAGGTAATCAGCAACATGGCTGATAGTACCAACCTCTCGGAAGAATGCGCATTTCCTGTTACAAACTTCAGTGCCTTTTCACGAAATCACTCCCACAGATTGCAGGAAAGCGAGAGGAATTATGACTCCAAAAACAATATTTTAACTGAAAATTTATCAGCATTAACGCTATCTATCTTACCTTCTGCCGTTTCGGCTTTAAGAAAGATACAAACATAAAAACATTCAAACATCAAAACAACCAAACATCCACAAATACAGGAAAAAGTCTAAAACTGAAGAATTTAGAAACCCTTTAAGGCATTAGCAAATAGAACATCCATTAATGACCTCGCATTTCTAGGATTTTTTATAATAACGTTGTTCAGTTAGATTGGAGAAGTAGGCTTTCTAAGATAGGTCTATATTGCAGTTTTGGATCTATTATCGCCCTAAGTAACCTATATCGCGGTTAATCGGGTCGAACCACAAGTTTATGGGCTTTACAAAAATATTATTGTAATATAAATTCAGTGTTTTTAACACCCGACGCAAAAACGACTGGGTGTTATGAGTTTGACGTGTCTGTGTGTGTTTCGGTGTGTGTGTCTGTCTGGTAGCTCGTAGCTTCCGAAAGGATGAACCGTTTTTCTTTTTTTGTAAATGTGAATTATTCGGGAGTGTTCTTAGCTATGTTTGATCAAAATGGGTTCAGCCGTTTCATTGCATTGAGGGTTTTTTAAATATATATAAAATTAATTACTTGTTATTTGAATGGAAGACTGTCTTCATCTTTTTTAAACCCTTGAAAACAGGTTCTAAAGAACATTATTTGAAAATGGGAGACGAAATACTACTCTTCGACCAAACCATCAAAAAATTCGAGTTCATCCTCCACGTCGGTGGGTTCAACATAAATAGTGGCGAAAAAACATCATCAGACTATATCAAATCTCGAATAATATACATCATCAACTTCTTCTGGCTGAACGTAGACCTGGTTGGTGGAATATACTGGTTTATAGATAGAGTGAACACTGGCGAGGACTTTCTGGGTCTGACATACATCGCACCTTGCATATGTCTCAGCACTCTGGCCACAGTAAAAGGGCTACTCCTCGTTTTGAATGAGAAACATGCTCACAAACTAATGGAAAATTTGAGGAATTTGGAGAAAATAGAGAAAGAAAGACAACAATCACAAGAAAAGGATGATATTATTAAAAAGGAGAGAGATTTTCTGAACATAGTGATTAATATGGTCACCTGGTTGTATGTAATCGTGGATGTTACATTTGCGGTGGGTCCGATAGTCATAATAATGGTGAAATACTACAATACTGGGGAGGTGGAACTGATTCTCCCATTTCTGGTTGTATATCCGTTCGATCCGTTCAAGGTTACGGTTTGGCCGTTTGTGTATCTGCATCAGTTGTGGTCAGGTACGAGTTTGTTTTTCTTGAAGATTAAGGATGGCTCACGCTAGACCGTGTCGGGTCCGAACCGAGTGTCGGCCGCAGCACGGTCACCGAACCGGTCCCTTGCCTTATTACATTACAAAGAGGGGCCTCGACCGTTGGGCCGCACCGCGCTGTGCGTGATGCAGTAGGTATACACGCCCAACCAAAAATAGTATTGTTACTAGACTACATTTCCAAAGACTTCTATTAAAACTGTAGAAGTCTTCGCTAATGTTGAATTTTGACGGCCGAGTTGTTTCCGAGCGTTGTCCGTTGCTCGGCCGTCACTCGGTTGCCGCTCGGTATAGCCTTTTATTTATTCTGTGGTATAGCGTGAGTGTGTCCATACAAAATATATGTAATTATTAGTTGACCGTGCGACGGCCGACACTCGGCTCGAACCCGACGGTCTAGCGTGTATCATCCTTTATATGTTGTGTTGTGATTTAACTATGCTCCACAAAGACACCAAAACCACCCGTAGAAGTCCACTGCTTGACAAAATACTATTATTTATTCTATGACATAGGCCACCCCCGGATAATGCCTCGACGAACGGCTTTAGTCCGTCACCATCCGGTCCATTCCATCGATAGGAAGGTTTTTATATTCTATAACTTGTTTCATTTCAAACAATGATTTGCTGGTTTTGTTTTATCTATTTAGACTAAAACAATAAGCGTGGCTAGTTCCTGTTTGAAAAATAGCTTTCAATAAGTGTTTATATATTCAATTATTTTCTTCCTTTTTTATCTTCTTCAATTATATGGAAATATAATGTTAATTGTAATTGCATCATTATGTTATACCATACACAAATCCACGGTCTCTATTACCTTAATGAGTACAAATTGCTTTTACTATTTTCAGAATGTATAGTGAGCTTAGACCTCTGTTCAGCAGACCACTTTTTTTTCACCTGCTGCACCTACATACACATCCAGTTCAAGCTGCTCCAGCATAGCATTGAAAACATCATTCCTATGCAAAAGGACAGTACTAGAAAGTTCTTGGATGACGTCGAGTTCAAAGCTAAGTTCAGGGAAATGATAAGGTGGCATCAGGATTTGATTGAGTAAGTTTTTCTGGATCAGTAATTTAATATCCAAGTAACGTAGCTTTACGTTTATGCATATTATACTTACTATTATTTATTTTAGTACCTATGTACCCATATATTTATATAATACATTATTGTTTATTTTTATAATATTATATAATGTTACATATCTTGTATTGTTCATGTCTATGTTAAATATACCTACATAAAGTACTTTTTTTCATCTCCATATACGTTTTGGGCACCACCTACATAAACGTATCCACAATACACAAAGGTTCTTAGCATTAAGTTCGCCTATGTAAATGTTTTGTTATGTACAATAAAAAATATGCTGTTCTATTATATTCTATCAGTGATTTTCTTCTGAAGTTTTTTGTTATTTCTGTAGTAACAGATAAAAAATACAGAAATAAAAAAAAACTTCAGAAGAAATCACTGATATAATAGAATATAATAGAACAGCATTTTTTTTTTGCACAAAACAAAAAATTTACATAGGCATTTTTTTTTTGTAATACAAAGAATTATATTACAAAAAAAAATATTGATGTAACAAGCATATCAGAGGGTTAGGTAATAACCTCTGCCTATAATAATGCATTACATCACAGACCACGTCCATCGGAATAAACCCTACGTGGCATAACATTAGCATTAGTACCCTGAGACAGAGGTCAAAGTGGCATGTGCCTGTTATTTAAACCCTTCCAACTGAACACAGCTATACGAGCATTACTACTTTGAGGGATAAATAGATACGATGGTAGTACTTCCCCAGACGAATTATTTCACAAAAAAGCACGAAACCTACTAAAAGTTACTTTACCCCTACAAATTCATCTTTATGTACATATTGTGTTGTATAGATCAACAATTGTTTTTAAGTTTAAAATTTCTAGGTCAACTGTAATCCTTGAAACTATTTACTCCAAGTCAACTTTATTGAACTTTGTGTCCAGCTCCATGATCATTTGTCTGACTGGCTTTAATGTTACAGTAAGTTTTACATTAATGTTTTAATGTTGTGTGAACTGTCCAGCATTATTTATTTATTTATTTATATTGTAATAATAATGTATAATTCCTTGTGTTATTTCTTCATCTGCGTTGATATTTGCATTATTATCTTTCAGATGGTAAATGATTTAGCATTCATCATTACCTTCCTGAGCTTTCTCTTCTCGAGTCTGTTTCAAGTCTTCTTTCTTTGTTACTTTGCTGACCTTCTCATGACTGCTGTAAGTAACATTTATTATTCTGAAAGATTTTATTCATTTTTGTCCTTAACATTTATCTTCTGTTTGTTTTCCTACAGAGTATGGAAATCACAGACGCTGTTTACAAGAGCCAATGGTACATTGCAGAAGCTAGCGTTGGGAAGAAATTACTTATAATGCAAACCAGGTATGTACCTACCTAGTTTTTTTTACCCTACATTCGGCTATGTTTATCGTTAATGTTTTTATTTTATTTTTGCAGAGGACAAGTGCCCTGTAAGTTGACTGCATTTGGATTTGCAGATGTCAATCTCAACTCATTTATGAGGGTAAGATTTTACTGATGCGTTTGATTAGGTCAGTTAAGAATGTATTTCAAAATAGATGTTGTGATTTCCACATGAATCTATTTTCGATACTTTTCATTACGTATGTAATTTTAATTGTTTTGAATTTTTCAGGTACTAAGCACGGCGTGGTCTTATTTTGCCCTGTTGCAGACAATCTACAGAGACTAGAGAACACCTGTAGTTTAACTTGCTTGCTTTAGCTAGAGTATTAGAGAACCTAGTCTGCCTAAATAACATATTATGGAACATGCCAAGTAAAAATAGCTATTAAAAAATTTGGAGTACCTGAGTACACTTATATTAAATGCTTCGTTGGTAAAATTGTTTTGTCTAAATTATTAATTATTTTATCATCTAACATCAATTATTAGATTTATTAGGAAGATGGTGTGTTTAGACCTCACGCAAAAATGCACAGAATTGCAAAACTCTCTAGTGCACATAATGCTCAGGTAATTTCTCCCCAAATTGTATTATAATACTATTACTTGCGGCAGGCTTCTTAATCCTATTAGACTTTTCCCATTTCTCAAAGAACAATCAACAGTGTAATAAAAAATTAAGATTTACAACATACACGACTTCACCTTTAACTTCAGCTAAAAACAGAGGAAATAAGCGCTCTTGCATGTCTATAAGTTCTTCTGTTTGCTTATTCTGTTCTTCTTTTTATATTCCATTATCATCAGGTTGTAAGAGTCCACTGCTGGATAGAAAAGAATAAATAGTTGTAGGATGCTACGACGAGAAGTCTGAGTCACCATCCACTGACTTTCTTATAATGTATTCAATCCATCGAGAGGGGTTTTTAAACTAATATTAACTTATATCATCTGAAACATATGATTTGATTTGTTGTTTTTGTTTACCTAAACTTAACTAGCTTTATCGTATAGCCAGTTAGGTACTGTTTAAAAAAAACAAATGTTGTTTGGGTAGGGAATCTGACATTTCGCTTTATTATTTTTAGGTATTGTGACGTTTAAAAATTGGTTTTGCAATAAGAATGTGTAAGAATCTAAAATGTATCTACCCATTTAACAATAATATGAAATCATTATAATAACATGACATTTGCACATAGGGACACGATTGTTATGTAAAACCTTTTAGAAATAAGTGTTATTTTTCACCGGTACTCAATTATTCTTCAAACTGGAACAAAGCAATGCGAGTATTACTGCTTTGCTGCAAAAATAGGTATGGTGGTAGTAATTCCCCGCACGAATTATTTCACAAAAAAGCTCTAGGGTAACTTTTTTAACACTACAATAGTAGATTGTATCATAAGGGAGCAACATAATATTTTTACGGCGAGGGCGCTTTTTTGAATCCAGAGCGAAGTGAGGGATTCTACTCTAGAATCCTGAACGTAGCGAGGGATTCAAAGTACGTCACCCGAGCCAAAAATATATGTTGCGCCCGTGTGATACACTCTGCTTTTCATCACCCACTATGAGAAAATAAAAGGCGCCTCATATGTTATTGTAATATTATTATTTAATAAAACAAATGGTTGTTTTTTGTGTTTTTGTGTTTTTTTTGTTGTGTTTGTGTTTTTGTGTTTTTTGTGTTTTTTTGTGTTTTTTTGTGTTTTTTTGTGTTTTTTGTATGTATTGTGCTTTTTTGTGTTTTTTTTTTTGTATTGTGTTTTTTGTGTTGTGTTTTTTTGTGTGTTTTATGTTTTTTGTGTTTTTTTGTGTTTTTGTGTTTTTTTTGTGTTTTGTGTTTTTTGTGTTTTGTATTTCGTGTGTTTTTTTTGTGTTTTTGTGTTTTTTTGTTTTTTTTGTTTTTTGTGTGTATTGTGTTTTTTTTTGTGTTTTGTGTTTTTTTGTGTTTTTTTTTTTTTTTTTTTGTGTTTTGTGTTGTTTTGTGTATTGTGTTTTTTGTGTTTTGGGTTTTTTTGTTTTGGGTTTTGGGCCGTCGTACCAGCCAGTATTTATTCAAACAATATTTGCGTTCGAATTATTTGGCGCTGGTTCCAAATTCAATAAGTGCGCCGCAATTATCTTTGCCGCTCACTTTTTGAATTAGGAACTTAATAAGTGCGCCGCAAAACTCATTACTGCCCGCTAAAAGTTTCTCATAGAAAACACCACCGTTGGGTGCACTTAAAGGCGAACCCAGTCGTCCTTTTAAAATAGATGGGATGAAAAATATTTTTTCTCTATTATTTCGTGAGTCGTGATACGCTTACATCCTGGAAACAATTTACTCAAAGTCGTGTTTATTGAACTTTGTGCCCAGCTTGTGATCATTTGTCTAACTCTCTAAGCATTTAACGAATAATTAGCATTTTGGTCATTAAAAAAATCTCATGGTAAGTTCTCATACCTTTTTTAAAGAATGATAAAGAATTCGATTTCTACCTATGCACCTCATTAAAAACTTAGCTACATGAGAAGTTACTGTTGGCTATAATTGTAGGACAATTACGTGTACATAGACGACATTATCAAATTAAAAATTTATATCCTGCTGCAAAGGGCTATGTGACTGTTAATGATAGCTTTATTAAGTGTGGCGTATGTGTATTAGAAAATAGCGGTTGGTTAATGGAGCATACAATTTTTAGAAGTGGCATAATCTTAATATGCTTTCTCCAACATACGTAATGTACCTAACTGCTAGAACGAAATGCTCGTATGAATTCCTACAAGAGAATAATATCAAAAATAGCGAAACAGCAAAAACCGACTGAACATACACGTGATAAAACATTGAATAGTACTGACATCCGACAGCGAAATAAGTTACAAATATATTAGGAAGTTATGTCTAGTAGATTTAGAATTCTTGCTACTACCTTTGTTTGCACAGTGACGAAAATGTAAATGCAGACCAGCTTAAAAACGTATATTTATGAGTAATATTCATTTTCAGCTCATTGGTAATACTGGAAATTGACTCAAGTTGTGAAATATTGGTTGCACAAAATATACTAAATAGCTTCGCGAACCTTGTTGTAAAATATGGAACGAAAACCCTTACGTTTTGACCAATCACTGCAAAAGCTGAATGTTCTATTTAAATTCTCAGGAATGAACTTACAAAATGAAATAAAAACAACATCAGACACTATAAGATATAGATGGTTATTTACTTTCAATTTCTTGTGGAGCCTATCTGCAACTATTGCATCGTTTTACTATATTTTACAGGAAATAACTGAAGGAAAGAACTTTCTGGAACTTACCAGTATAGCGCCTTGCATTACCTTTACTATACTGTCCATGTTCAAGTCCCTATTACACCTCATCAATGAAACTGAGATCTCAAAGCTCATTGATAATATGAGGAAGCTAGAAAGAGATGAGAATAATAGACAGGCAACGATTGAGAAAGATAAAATTGTAACTGAAGAGAGACAATTCCTGAATCGAGTCCTGAATGTATTGTATATTCTGAGTTGTTCGATGATTGTCGTTTTTGACATGACACCATTAGTTTTGATGGCATTGAAGTTTTACAAGACGAATGAATTTGAGATGCTATTACCTTATTTGGATGTGTTCTCGTTCATTCCGTACGATTTTAAGTACTGGCTGTTTGCGTATGTTCATCAGATATGGTCAGGTAAGTGGATGCTATCATAAGTTTTGTAGAGGGATACTACTAAAGACAACAAATGGGAAAAGGGTCATAGGACTTAGATAAGTAAAAGTGTCAAAGCAATCAGTACACAGATAAGAATAATAAAGACTCATTTTTACATATTCAGTGTTTCAATCTCAGAAGTAATAAGTAGGTATTTTATATTGGATGACAAAAGACTCAAAAGTGCAGTTATTGAAGAAAGTATTAAAATTTAAGGAAATAATGCCCTCAAAAGTATTAGAAAACAGTGTACTAAGTACAGTTGACTGACATTGGTAACTAAACAATGTGATGAAAATTGTATTCCAGAATGCATAGTCCTTTTAGAGATTGGTGCAGCTGACTACCTGTTCTTCACATGTTGCACGTATCTCAGGACACAATTCAGACTTCTCCAGCATGATATTGAGAGAATTATACCTAATACATCTCATGTAATGTTGGATGAAGATTTTCAAGCGAAGTTTACTGAATTGGTGCAGTGGCATCAGGAGATTATTAAGTGAGTGTCATTTTAAAACCAACTCTGGTAGACTTGAATTCTTATCGACAGTAGATTTGCAGAACTTATAGGCAATATCAAATTTCGGTTTGTTTTGCAGATGTTTAATGAAGCATTTAACTCCATATTTTTTTACAGATCTTCAAAGACTCTTGAAACAATCTACTCCAAATCAAATCTTTTCAACTTTATGTCAAGCTCTTTGGTTATCTGTCTCACAGGATTCAACGTAACGGTAACATTTTATATTAGTGAGTCGGTGTACCTCAGGGCTCTACGCTAGGGCTGTTACTATTCAGTTTAATTATCGTCTGTTTTAAATAACATTGTCGCATGCCATTATATTGTTTTAATACGATTAAGTAGATATTATGTATTATACCGCAAAATTCCTAATCTTAGATTTGATTTATAACAGACTAAATCAAGTACAATAGTCAAATTAAAAATATGCATGGATATCATGGATATGCATATCATATATGCATATCATTGATGATGCCATGCATGTGATGATGCGGCCGACGTTGGATTGGAGCACGAAGGTCTAGAAGGCCCGATTAAAATTCACCCCATTTTATAGTTTTCAGGAAAGACAGACGACGGAAACTTTTATGCAACTTGTATGCAAAATTTCAGCACAATCGGTTGGATGGAAATGGTCTAAAATTCAGTTGAAAGATTGTCCCCCACAGACAGGAAATAAATAAAAGCATGTAAAATAGTAGATTGTATCATAAGGGAGCAACATAATATATTTACGGCGAGGGCGCTTTTTTGAATCCAGAGCGAAGTGAGGGATCCTAGAGTAGAATCCCGAGCGTAGCGAGGGATTCTTTAGTAGAATCCTGAACGTAGCGAGGGATTCAAAGTACGTCGCCCGAGCCAAAAATATATGTTGCGCCCGTGTGATACACTCCGCTTTTCATCACCCACTATGAGAAAATAAAAGGCGCCTCATATGTTATTGCAATATTATTATTTAATAAAACAAATGGTTGTTTTTTTGTTTTTTTGTGTTTCTGTGTTTTTTTTGTTGTGTTTGTGTTTTTTTGTGTTTTATGTTTTTTGTGTTTTTTTTGTTTGTTTTGTATTGTGTTTTTTGTGTGATTTGTGTTTATTGTGTGTTTTGTGTTTGTTTTTTTTTTTGTTTTTTTTGTGTTTTGTGTTTTTTGTGTGTATTGTGCTTTTTTTGTGTTTTTGTGTGTTGTGTGTTTTTGTGTTTTTTTTTTGTGTTTTGTGTTTTTTGTGTGTTTTGGGTTTTTTTGTTTTGGGTTTTGGGTTTTGGGCCGTCGTACCAGCCTGTATTTATTCAAACAATATTTGCGTTCGAATTATTTGGCGCTGGTTCCAAATTCAATAAGTGCGCCGCAATTATCTTTGCCGCGCACTTTTTGAATTAGGAACTTAATAAGTGCGCCGCAAAACTCATTACTGCCCGCTAAAAGTTTCTCATAGAAAACACCACCGTTGGGTGCACTTAAAGGCGAACCCAGTCGTCCTTTTCGATAGATGGGATGAAAACAATATTTCAGATCGTAGATGACGTCGCTGTTGTGGTCACTCACGTGACTTTTCTCTTAATGAGGCTCATGCAGGTGTTCTGTCTCTGCTTCTTCGCCGATATCATGATGAGAGCTGTAAGTAAACAAAGCATCCTCTATAGGATGGTTGCTTTTTCATACTAATGTATTATTCCAAATATGTGCGAACAGCGTATAATTTTACACTGAAATGACTGTTGTTGGCTTATATATTGGTCATTATTTGCGGAAAATCATATTTGGTTGAAGAAAACATTGGATTAATAGCGAAAATAACAACAATTTTTGTCCATACAAGTCATTTTGATGTCATTTTCGCTTTTAATCCACTGTTTTCTTCAACCAAATATGACTTTCCGCAAATAATGACCAATATAAAAGCCAACAACAGCCATTTCAGTGTAAAATTATACTCTGTTCGCACATATTTGGTAATAGAAATTAGTATGGATAAACTACCACCTAACTAGGTACATATGTAGGTACCTATCTAATATGGCAATATCAGTGCGGTTTATTTTTTTGGCCGTGTTGGTCTCGGCCTAATAATTTGCCTTCTCCAACTCTTCCCCTGGATGTCATAAAAGCGACTAAGGGATTAAGACCATGGTATGGGCAGCAGCATCCACCTAAGTAGGTACCTACAGCAATATTGCAATATAAAGCAGATAGAAAAATCGAAAATCATGGTAAATATCCTGTTTCTAGTGAAAAGTTTATAAGCTTAGGTACAATTTTAAACCTTAAGAAATATAATTTTCACTAGAAACGGGATAAATAAAAAATATGATAAATATGATCTTAAGAAATATGTTTTTTGAGCACTTGTTTTATTACAGAGTGTGGACGTAAGCTATGCAGTATACAAATGCCGATGGTACTTGGGCAGTGTTAAAGCTGGGAGTTCTCTACGCTTGATACAAATAAGGTAAAACATACAATTCACTAGAAACGGGATATTTACATACATGCATAGCCCCAAGGGGGGTAGGCAGAGCCTCAATGGGCCTCTTTTGACAGTCGCCCATCGTAGAATATAGACGTAACCAGTGGTATATATACCTTGATTAATTGAGTTTTGATTGTTCCCGATATTTCGGCACAGTTGCATGCGCCATGGCCCATGATCCCGGGAGAACTAACTAAAGTATTTGCGAGTAGCTGGTAAATATACCGTTTCTAGTGGTGTAACAATAGGGTGGCAGGGCTGGCAAAATGCCACGGGCCCCCAACCCAAGAGGGCCCCGGTCCAAGGAGCCGCGAGCTCATTTTTTTTTTTTTTTACTTTTTACCTGAGTTTTTTATTTTATGTGAAAAGTATATTTTTATAAGTTCTGCTTAAAATGCAAAGTGAGACAACAATTTTTTTTTAAATTTTCGAATTTAACTCGGGCTCACAACAAAAAAAAAAAAAAAAACGAATTTACCACGGGCCCCATGCATATGGTATAGTTACGCCACTGCGTTTCTAGTGAAAAGTATGTACAGTGGTGGAATGAAAATGTTCGTCACCTTAGGGCCTATTTTTGGTTGTTCAATGCAAAAAGCATAGTATTGCAATGGTACTGTTTTACCGACACAGTATTGTCAATATTACGAAAATAACCTTCAGTTACCATGACAACGGATAATAGCAGCGATTGAATAACAGATAGTCTACGAATAAAATGACAAAGCTTCTGGCTAACTCATTATAAAACTGGCCAAGTGCGCATCGGACCTCGCGCATTCAGGCTTCCGTCGTAGAAACTATTATATAATTTGTGGTTCCGTAACAAATGTAGAAGTTATAAATTGCCTAAGTTTAGTTAATCCACACGCAAAATTAAATCTGTTTGTAATAGAAATATGAGAAAATTCTCAAAATGTTTCTATTTTCTAAAATATTATAATTTTTTGGTAAAATATTCATACTAAGTATGCAGAATATTAAATAAAAACTAGTTCGTGGGTTAAATTAAAATTAAATTGAACTTAGTAACAAAAATACAGTATTATTCTACTTAATAGGCTCTAAAATTATACTCCACATGCTAGGGTACGACAGATTTATTTTTCCCTCCCCACTTTAACTTGTACGGGAAACATACTTCAAAATAATTTTTGGTTATCATTTTTGGGTTTGGGTCAGTAAGATACATATATAATACAAATATGAATAATTCAATGGTTTAGCCGCTATAGACCCGTGTGATAGAGAGACGGACAGACGGATGAGCGAGGGCAATAGGGCTTCGTTTGGCCTCTTTGGGTACGGGACCCTAAAAAAGTCGTTCCAAACTTAAACAAGCAACTGATCAAAGGTGTGCGAATTTGATCTTTATAATAAACATTTAAATTATGGTTTTCTATACAGCAGTCTGCTGCGTAGAATAGTTGGAAAAGGTAATATGTGCTCGCGACAAGCTAAGGGGATTCCTTTGAAAACTTACGAACGTTTTCATTCCGCCACTGTACCTACATAAACATGATTGTTTCAAAAGTTATAAGGTAAAACATGTCTAAGAACAATCACTAAAAACCAGATTTAAATTAAAAAAAAAACGCTTTAATCCGGCGATACGCTAATTCAATCTATTCACCCGGTGCCACACACATAGCAGTCAAGCCGATAACACCCGTTTTGCGTCGGGGGTTAAACATTACGTCGATGGTTAAACATATATATTTATGTTGGAATCCACCATTTTGAAAAATAAACGTCATCAGTTTTTAGTGTTTATTTTGAGTAACATCGTGTAATTTTGGTGGCAATTTAACCAGTGTTACAAGTTTACAACACACGCAATGAATTAGATACACGATATTGCTAAAAATATACAACTAATAAAATAATAGTAGTTTATGCATCTCTCATATAAAAAGGGGTATTAAAACACGAGAGTCCTGCATGAGGCGAAGCCGAATGCGATAATAGGTTGACTCGAGTGTTTTAATACCTAAGTTATATGCAGTTTCATACACTACTTTATCTTCACTCATAGGAAAAATTGAAATTGAACAAAGAAAAACACGATCGGCAAATTTTTTTATGGGAAGCGCGGGAAATTAAGTTCAAACTACGCATGCGTGCGCCATTTTTTCACAGTTCGAACTGCGCATGCGTGCGCCTTTTTTTTCATATTCAGGCTTTATCCATAGACTAGTTTAATTAATTAATAATAAAAAAGATAGCGGTACTATAATGAGTTTTTTGATACAGTTGGCGGTACTATAATGAGTTTTATTCTTAATTTTATGTATATGCATCTATAAAGTGCGTCTGTATAGAACCATCTTTGAATTCGTAATTCGAATTTTTCGATTTGAGTGTAGATAAAATGATATATAACTAAACGTTTGTCAACAAAACTGGCGGATGAGACACCGACATCGTTTTTTTTTTTTAATTTTGTGTCGCACTATTTATGGCTTTTGCATTTACCATTTTCGTGTTTTTTGTATTTTCAATATAATTTTATTGTACCTACTCGATATCATTTGCAAAGTTACACTCCTTCCAAGTCGTCAAAGTCATAGTCAAGTCATGTTTTAGCCGTGGCCGTTTTACTAAAACTTTGGTAGACGATTTCCACCAGTTTGAAAAGTCACGCAAATCACTTCTATTTCATTTCACTACACTTGTGCTCTTTATAAACGAACGACATTGGTTAAAATGCCACCAAAATAACTAATTTTTTTGCAGGTCTCAAAAACCTTGCAAGCTAACAGCAGCTGGCTTCGCTGACGTAAACCTGAATGCATTCATGAGGGTAAGGTCCATTAAGGTGATTAGTAGACTATACTCCATCTCCTCCCACGGATGTCGTAAAAGCCGACTAAGGGATTACCCGGTCTTGTTTGTAAGATTCGTAGGTCTAAGATTTGTCCTGGCTGCTAGATTATATAAGAAATGTGTTATTACAAAAAATGTGTTATGTGTTAGCAAAAACTGCACTGACTGCCAAATAACTTGAAATGAAATGAAATGAAATGAAATGAAATGAAATGAAATGAAATATTTATTGATTGTGAAACTAGGTATAAAATAGTGTTCAAATGTCATGCTAAAAGTCCTCTAGTTCCTACCATAAGGTGTACAAATCAAAATTAAAAATAGAAGTTAAAATCATTGAAAAATAGTTAAAAATAGAAGTTAAAATTTAAAACAAATAAGGACAAAAACATAATAATCTACTTATCAGTTAAAATTAAATTATAATGTCATGCAATTATCCTTCAAAAATTCGTCAACAGAGTAGTATGCCTTTTCAATCAGCAAGTTGTTGAGAGCATACTTGAACTCCGTATGGCTTTCCTTGGCACGTATTAACAACGGTATTTTATTATAAATAATTGGTGCCATACAAAATACACTAATACGCATAAGGCGAGTTTTACAAGAGCGCAGATGCAAGCAACCTTCACGCCGGCTGCCCGTGGGGTACATGACAAAAAGATTTAAATTACTCCTCACAAACATGGCAACCTCGCTTATATACAGCGAGGGTAGTGTAAGTATCTTTAGACTCGTAAAAAATTCCCTGCAAGAATCTGTTTGTCTTAAGTGTTTCATCGCTCTTATACAGCGCTTTTGAGCAATGAAAGCTTTCATTTTATCCGTGGAATTACCCCAAAATATTACACCGTAACGTAGCACCGATGCCACATGCCCATGGTAGGCGGTCATTAAAGCCGACTGGCTTACTATGCTACTCAATTTATAAAGTGCATAGGAGAATTGATGAAGTCTCTTACAAATGTCGCTAATATGTTCTTTCCATGTCAACTTTTTGTCAATCGTTAAACCTAAAAATCGCGTTGAGTCAATTTCATTAATATGAATACCTAAATAATTGATGTCCATTGGCACTAGATTTCTATCTCGTTGTTCAAATGTCATAATATTAGTTTTATCCAAATTTATTTTTAAATTATTGGATTTTAGCCATTGAATTAAAGATGTCAGAGTGGTGTCAATGTCATTATTAAGATTGTCAACATTTTCAATATCAAATAAAATTGTGCTGTCATCGGCGAATAGCGTCATTGAATGCCCAGTTACAGCTGGAAAATCATTTATATAGATCAGAAATAAAAGTGGACCTAGCACGCTGCCTTGTGGTACTCCATAACAGACATCTCTAGAACTCGATTTATATGTTTCTTCAATGTGTGACCTTGAGCTTATTCTTTTAATGTGCGTAATTTGCTTTCGGTTCGTTAGGTAGGATCTTAACAAACTATTAGCATTACCTCTTACTCCATAGGTTTCTAATTTGTAAAGAAGGGTTTCATGATCAACATGGTCGAAGGCTTTGGTCATGTCCATGAACATACCGATAGCAACCTTACGTCTATCGACATTCGGCATTACTTTTGATAAGAAGTCATAAATTGCCATATTAATGTTCATATTTTTTCTGAAGCCATATTGAAATGGTGAGAGAATACCATTTACATCGAGGAAGTCATACAATTTATTGTAGATTACCTTTTCAAACACCTTTGATAATATCGGTATTAGGGCCACTGGACGATAATTACTTAATATTTCCCTACTACCCTTTTTATAAAGTGGCACAATAATGTTTTTTTTTAAGTTGTCTGGAAATTCACCTTGCTCAATGCATTTATTCATCAAGTGGCTAAGTATAGGGGCTATTATGTGCGCTACTTCTTTCAGTATCTTTGTTGATATGCCATCCCAGCCCACACTATTAGTATTATTTAGTGATTTAATTATCATATAAATGTCAAATGGTAGTGTTGGTGTCAAGTAAAGAGAATTAGCTTTGTCATATCTTATTTTATAGTTTTTGTCAATTGGGCTATCAGATTGAACCACATTTATAAAATAGTTATTAAATGAATTTGCAATTTCAATTGGGTCTGATATTATGTTACCGTCTTTATTCAGTTTAGTAACATTTTCTGCAGGTAAGTTATTTTTGTTTTTATTTATAATTTTCCATGTTGCCTTTGCCTTACTTTTCGCACTATTAATAAAATTATTGTTTTGAGATTTTTGCGTCAAATTTATAATTTTTCTATATCTCTTTGCATAATTTTTAAATTTAGTTTTATTTTCTGAGTTAGGGTGCAATCTATAAGCCCATAATAGTTCCCTCTTTTTCTTTGAACACATTTTTATGCCTTTAGATAACCATTTAGGTCTTTTTTGAGTTGGGACCTTGACTTTAATCAGTGGAAAGCAAAGATCATATAATAGTAAAAACATGTCAAAAAACTTGTCAAATGCATCTTTCAGATTTTCCGTCTGGTAGGCATCTTGAAACGATAGTTTGCTAAGATTTTCTTTGAATTTGTTACAGTTACCAGGACTAAAATCACGTTTAACTATGTACCAAAACTTAAACCGGCATGATTGTTTCACAGGAACTCTCAGAAGCTGAGCTTTGTGATCTGACAGTGCAAGTTCCAGCATTTCTCCTTTGCTACCTCTAATGTTATGGAGGATATTATCAATTCCCGTTCCGCTGGATGGTCTAGTTACTTCTCTAAATTCGAATTTTAGGTTATAGCCTTGAGCGAAAGTTTCAAAATCTGTCGACAGTTTACTCCTTTTCAAAATGTCGATATTGAAATCACCACAAAGAATAACTTTGTAGACATTCTTGCAACAAACTCGCAACAAGATTTCTTGCAGAGCTGTGAAGAATGTATTTAATTTGTACGATATAATATGTGGTGGCCTATAAATGCATATAATGTAGATCTTATGATCTAATAATACCACTGCAGAGCATTCAATTACATTTGGAATGGAAAGATCCACTATATCTTTAACATTTTGTGAAGAGTGATCATTTTTAACCAATATGCATGATCCACCTCGTCGTTGATCCCTGCAGAAACAAGATACGAGTCTAAAGTTTGCTAAGCACAAGCGCTCTAAGTCATTTTGCATCATGTTGTGCTCCGTAATACACACAATATCTACATGTTTATTAAGGCTATTTATATTGTCTAGGCATACCATTAGCATATCTGATTTATTAATTAGTCCGTCAATATTTTGATGCAGTATATAGATATATTTATACACGAAAAAGATTATCATTAGTCTCATTCACATGATTACAGTCCGCAAGCATGTCATTGTTTTGTATAATTTCATTGCTCTCATCATGAGTACGATCTTCACCATTATTCTTGTAGTGCTAAACCGTGCTAAGCAGTACAGTATTTTACGCCGACTCAACGGCTGTTGCTTTACAAAGCACACGTTAGGCCGCACGTTTTTGTCATATGTACCTTTAGAAGATTATTTGTGTTTGATAATATGGGCTGACATGAACAACATGTTCAAAAGCCACTAAATAAAGAGAAAAAAAAAAGTTAGGCCGCACGTAAAATACTGTTCCCATCTATGGCATGGGGCACCCAAGTGCCAGCTTCTTCGCGTTGACACCCTACAGAGAAGAGCCATTAGAATCAACGGCGACCCTAAGCTCTCCAATACTCTAGAACCGCTTAGCCAACGCAGAGCCATCGGATCTCTTTGCGTGTTCTACCGCTTCAACAACGGGGAATGCTCTGACGAGCTTTTCGATCTCATCCCGCATCGAGATTTTACCATCGCTCTTCCCGGCAACGTGACAAAGTTCATCCACACATCATAGATCCTTGGATTTCTCGTACGACTCGTTTCTCGAGATAATTTCTTCCCCATACCTAGGTAACTAACTATGGAATGCGCTTCCATCTGAGATTTTCCCGCTTGGTTACGACATGTGTCGCTTCAAGAAAAATGTTCATAAATTCATTCAGTGTAGGCAGCGCATCGACAATACCCCCGTTGTTGCCGGTGTCTATAAGCGACGGTGACCACTTTACCATGTGGGGCGCCGGCGCCGTAAGATAGTTTGCCTATTAGTTTCATTTAAAAAAACTGGAAGTAAGCGTTATCAGAGTCAGTTGTGGAAAGCAATGGCGGTGATGAGCTTACCACTTGTCACGTCTATTTCCCACGATGGTGCCCAAACTGAAAAGAGGCCCATTACTGGATCTGCCTACCTTTTCGGGGAAAAAGGCGTGTGTATGTATGTTTGATGCAGCTTATTAGCTAAGGGATTATTAGCTATTTGACCCCACACAACACGCATCGATGCCAATCTACTTTCTACTGCCGGTTTTTATTTTTATTTTATTTTATGTTTTGTTTTCTTGTGTTATGTTTATGTGTGCGTGTGTTGTGTCCTCTTGGGGAAAAATAAAAAACTTTCCTTCTTTTTTTCTTTCGTAATATTTTGCATATTTTTCAGGTATTGAGCACAGCCTGGTCTTACTTCGCGCTACTTCAGACAATTTATGGAGGATCTGACAAATAGTGCATCTACCTATCTACTAGTTTTGTTTATGTAATTAAAAGTAGATCGTTTTAAAAAATGAGTAAAAAACTCCATAATGAGCCTTTTAATTTGATTTGGATGTAGGTACTTGACAGAAAGTTTTTTTTTTCTAGTTTTCCCCCTAAAATGATCTCCCATTAAATCAGAATTTGTTTTGTTTTATACTACGTTATCATTACCGTTGGTCGTGATCTCGGTGAAATCTGGTTTTGGCTGAAAATCAGCGCTGGATATTTTACTTATAAGTATCCAGCACAACGCTGAGCTAAACCAATTTTATTTTTTACTTTACTTATTTTATTTAGTGTTCATTTTCTCTTTTTTGTGTTAGGTGTAAGATACCTTGTCTACCTTTTGTGCCCCAGTGTTTTATGTAGCAAATAAATATTTGTATCTTTATCTTTATTATCTAATTCGTTTATTTACGCTACACGTACGTGATTGGGTCACCCAACTCTGTTTATGGACCAAATTTCAACTTTTTTCGTTCAGTAGTTTCGGAAAAAATAAGACTGTGACACACAGACAGACTCGAGAGTGATCCTATAATGATGTCGTTGGTTCCTTTTGAGCTACGGAACCCTAAACAATAAATTTCCAAAATTCATCCCCTAAAGCAGCTGATTGGTCTTAGTTGGAGGCTTTCTCCTCATAGACCAGTCAATGTTAGGTGCTGAAAAAACACACATGTCATTCATAGACCTTTTTTATCTGAAAAGTGAACGTACAACAATTAATTAAATTATTTCACGCATAATGTGGACCGCCCATAGAGTTCGAATTCGGAAAAGGGAGTTCTTTTACATTAAGTAGGTAATTAAATAAAAAAAAAATAAAAAAAACCCTCATCGCAATGAAACGGCTGAACCGATTTTGATCAAACATAGCTAAGAACACTCACGACAAATTCACCTCTCAAACAAACAAAAAAAAGAAATCGGTTCATCCGTTCAGGGGCTACGATGCCACAGACACACACACACACACACACACACAAACACGCAGACACGTCAAACTTATAACACCCCGTCGTTTTTGCGTCGGGGGTTAAACATGTTCTACCTGTTCATTAACCATGTAAAAAAAAAACCAAGTGCAGCTATTTTCGACTGAAAATTTTATTCAACTTCTAAACAACTTGGAACTTTCGTACTTTTTCTTTCACCTAAATGTCTACAAAGACTTTATCTTCAAGTTGAACGTATGATTTTCTGATGCGACGGATTTTCACGAGGCAAATAATAGTTTTTCGTGATTTTAACTTACTTTTCGTTCCGCGAGCGGTTTTATGTCACTTTCTAGCTGACCTAAACTTTAATGAGTTAGAAAGTGACAGAATTTGGCGCGCCCTGAGGAGGTGCAGCGGAGTGTTGAAGTTTGTAGGTACTTACGCAAAACTCCGTGGACGGAGTCGTAACTCGCAAGCACTGTTTGGTCATACAAATAATTAATAAAGTAAAAATTAAAAAAACCCTCAACTCAACGCAATGAAACGGCTGAACCGATTTTGATCAAACATAGCTAAGAACACTCACGACAAATTCGCCTCTCAAACAACCAAAAAAAAGAAATCGGTTCATCCGTTCGGGAGCTACGATGCCACAGACAGACACACACACATATACACACACACACACACATACACACACAAACACACACACACACAAACACATACACACAGACAAACAAACACTCAAACTTATAACACCCCGTCGTTTTTGCGTCAGTGCGTTAATATTAATTTAATTAATATTAGAATAATTTTAGGTACAATTATTATAGTTATTTACGGTCTATTCCCGATGTCCACGTTATTTCGTGGACAGCGGGAAGGCACAAAATCCCTTCCCGTTGTCCACGACTCACAAATAAATAATATTTACAATTAAAACTACAATTTTGACTATTTTTTTCGTCAATCCCTAACTACCAGCCCGCTGTGGTTAGTTTGTAGCGGCAGAATGTTTGAAACTCCTTTGCCGACTGCCAGGTAGATAAATTCAAAGTCAGCAAATAAGATCGTCTTCCTTTTTCTAAGAACTCGGGCTCTATTTATAAAAATAACCTTGTTTGTAGTTTACCGTTCTTTCATTCAAAATGGAGCTTGATTTATTAGGAAAGGACTATTTATTTTGAGAGCAATAAGTAGGTACACCTACCTAGGTACTTAGCTCATAGGTACTTTTTGTTTGAAATAACTAGTCATTAAAAATTTGCAAAATGAAACTTCTATTTCGTGGTGTGTCCGGCCCTAGAATAGACCCCTCCATCTCCTCCCGTGGATGTCGTAAAAGCCGACTAAGGGATTTCCCGGACATGTTTGAAAGATTCGTTGGTATAAGATTTGTCCTGGCTGCTTGCTTGTATAAGGAATGTGTTACTGGAAGAAAGCGTTAGCACAGTCAGTCGTGGGAAGCAATGGCGGCGCACTCACACTCACAAACTTACGCATTTATAATTGGCATTAAGAAGATATTCTCTAACGTTTTTTAATTAATATCCTGTCATTTTGTTGGGGTATTTTTTGTAACCGGTGAAGCTTATAGTTACCAGGTGCGTACATTGCGTGTCTTTTTGAACGGGACCATCTTAGTAATGCCATATATATTCTGTGGTAATGCTGCTACCGGTTTACTAGGACATGAATGACTTGACATTGACTTGACTTCAGTGGCGTAGCGTGAGTTTTCTCTCTACAAACATGGTAAAGAAAACCATGAATTCAAAACTTATTTTAATTTAACGGTAAAAACTAGTAGGTAGGTAGCTATTAAGAAATAATTTGTAAAAACAATCAAATGTAAATAACAAAAGACTATCGTTTCACGGCGCCCTATTTCCCTAGGTACCTATTCCATTTTCAAATTACCTACTTATACCTCACGCAGTTATGTCGCATCTATTATGGAGTCTGCATCAAAAACTACAATATATACTGGTCTGCATATCAAACACATGTAAAGATAAGTTGTTTGTTTTCCTAAGAAAATAAAATAAATATATAAAATAAATAAGTTGGTTGGTTGGTTGGTAAAATCTAAAATAATGGGAGGAGGAGGGGAGGGAACCGTCTAAAGTGATAGCTGCATTGGCAAAAAAACATGCAGGTGTATATGTACGAGTTACCTACTCACACGTCGTACCTACCGTTTCCGAAGTCTGATACCTAATCAAAACTTATTTCTGTAGAGTCTATCTTGGCTCTATCTCTACATTTAAAATAGCTTATAGCTGCCATCTGTTAGCACTGATTGGAAGCACAAAGTCGGTAAAGCAGTCCAAGAGAAAGTGGCGCCATTGCTCTGCTTTGCCGACGCAGCATTGAAGATCCGTCATGGCGTAAATGTGTACATTTTTGTATACAATAAAACAAAATATGTGTTTCGTACGTAATATACTATGTTGGTGTTTTAGAAATTGTTGTAAAAACTCAAAAATATCATGATAAATGTGTGTCAGTTATAAATAAGTGTTATTTAGTTTAAAATGGACAAGAAAAATGCCATTCGGAGAGCCAAGAGGCCGTCCAAAGTGCTTGAAGAAAATTATTGGGATTGTAGTGTTTGTACGTACCGAAATAATGCAGAAGCCTTCAAATGTTCCATGTGTGATGTCCGAAAAGGTATTTAACACCCTATTATTACAAAGGAGCTGTAGAAAATCATGACTTGGAAGTTCAGATCTCGTAGTTTTTAGGCCACGTACCAACTCATAAAAGGAACAAAACTCGTCTTAGAATCACTCTACCAACGAATACGAGTATAATATAGGTTAAATTATGAAGAAGTCATAATTTCCAATTAGTATCAGGACGTTTTGTGACATAACCTCTAAAGGACGACAAAAATATTGATTTACACTTAAGTATGCCAAGGGTCTGTGGAGCGCTCCCTGTTGCTAGGCTCAGGCTCAGATCTTATCGATTAGGTCTTCTCCACTTAAGTTTCGTCTCTCAACTGAAGAAAACAATGGGTATTTTTTAATTTGTCCTTAGCTGAGGTGACCTTACATTTAGAATACCTGTGCCTACGCTCAAAGGCATACAGATAACCAAATTGTACGTCCTATAAAATGATCTAACTAAATCCTGTATCCACTTTTAATATTTAATTTAATATTATTAGTCGTATTGGCGCCAGTTGCATAAAATTAATTCAATATTTTGCCGCAACTTTGTATAGCGTGATGATCGCTATAAGCCGGCCGAATGATATGCCACACAATCACGTAGACAGTTTAAGGCGTTAGTTGCTTCCGTAATTTTGTCGGGTTGTATCCATTGACCTCTAGTTACATCTACCTATCGTACCTACCTGTCTACAGCTTTCGTATGTATGTGGTAGGTATTTCAGTCAGACTTTAAAGAGACCAAAAGAAGATGGGCATCAACCTAGGTAGGTACCTATTTCAATAATAAATTCTTAGGCGTAAACTGCTTACCTACCTAACTAAGTTTCGCCCAACTAAGTACCTAGGCAGGTACCTACCTACCTACTGATGTTTGTTACACAAAAAAACGGAATTTTGTCCTACACAAAGTAGGTTGCCAATCCTGCACAATCTATAAGTAGATATAGGTGGGAATAGAATAGGTAAGTAGATAGGGTGTGAGTGTGATGGAATGCCCACGGGGTGAGTGACCTAATTATTCCGTGATGTGTAGGGAATAGGGAACGAAACGAAATTAGATGATAAATAATGTAGATTATCAGGATCTTACTATCGTATTAACGTCGCCTATTTTAACCCCCGATTAAAAAGAAGGGTGTTCTTGGTTTGAGGTTATAGGGATTTTGTGAAACTGGTGCTCTGATTTAAGGCTGCGCCAACACCAGGTAGAAAATTCATACAAAAAAAATTACTCGCGCCGCTCGAAAAAGCAGTTTTTATTGAATATCTCGTAAAATAAGATAATTTTACAAAACCCCTACAGTAACCCTCCCCTCGGTTGTGTTGTATTGATTTTATTTATCTTATTTTTTACCCAATAACATGCTCCATTTTAATTAAAAAGCAAATCTGGGCAAAAAGTTGAAGTAACTTTGTTTTTTTTTCTATGGAGAAAATATTTATAATAATATAAAAATTATCATGTTTCTGGTACAGTTATCCCTCTGAATTGTAATGTAGTATACCTACATGCATATTTTTTATTTGAATACCTATTGTACCTACTTGATTTAGTCTGTTAGAAATCGAATCTAAGATTAGGAATTTTGTGGCATGCCCCACCTTAATAGAGAGTAATTTAATAGAGAGTTTTTTTTTTAAATCTGTTCCATTTCTGTAGGCGCTCGCACAGATAAGTTGATAGTTACTACAGAATTCATGTAAGGTCGTCGTAATCGTTATCGACCTTTGTGGTTTGCGGGCGAGTAGCCGGCTGAGGTACGAGAGGTTGCGGGTTTGATTCCCGCTGCGGGGCAAATGTTTGTATGATCTGCAAATATTTGTTCCGGGTCTGTGTGTTGTTGTACCATGGTACTCGTTGCTTCTGATACCCACGACACACGGAATCCTAGTGTGGGAATAGGACTATGTATGTGTCTGTTAGGTTTTACGTGTATCGTTATGCAAATAGTTGCTGCGAAACTTGGACCACAGATCATAGAAAACTACACTATCTATGCCCCGGCCTTAGGGGTCCTAGTCTAAGTTTAGTTGTCGTCCGTGTATTACGTAGTATGTAAATAAAATACATACATACATTCATATACACACGCCTTTTTCCCTAAAGGGGTAGGCAGAGCCTCAATGGGCCTCTTTTCAACATGGTGAGCTCATGGCCGCCATTGCTTTCCACGACAGACTAAGCTAACGCTTTCTTCCAGTAATAACACATTCCATAATAAGCTAACAGCCAGGACAAATGTTATACCAACGAATTTTATCAACAAGTCCGGGTAATCCCTTAGTCGTCTTTTACGACATCCACAAGAGGTGATGGAGGGGTATTTTCTTAGGCTGGACACACCTTGTAAATAAAATAAATAAGATAGAAAGCATAGAATTGAAACTATCGTGGTTGGGAATCATATTAAAAGATAAACGGCTAATTACCACTATTATTCGTCACTTTGCTGACGTTTCGAGACTGAGTTCAGAAGCCTCTTCATCATGAGCACCGCCCGCAAAGGCCGCAATGACCTTAAACGTCAGCAAAGTGACGAATAATAGTGGTAATTAGCCGTTTATCTTTTAATAAGATAGAAAGCCTTTATTTCTACTAGTTACTAAAACATAAATCTAAACAAACATTTTCTTACTTAATTATTTTCCTTATATCTAATTTGTTTAATCTATAGTAGTCGCCTCAGCGGCTTAGGCCTCCCCTAAATCCCTCCACAGTTCCGTTTCCCTCGCCTCCTCATCCATTCCATTTTCCACAACGATGTGGACGTAGTATCTAATAAGCCTTCAATCACAGAAGTTACTATGTTATCTTGAGGGAGGTCTTTGCCCTGCCAGTGGGACAATAATCATCATCAGCCCACACTAGTCCACTGCTGGACACAGGCCTCTCCCTACCCAATACGCGCCACTGAGCCTGGTGTTCGGCTTTTCTCATCCACTTTCTGCCGTCGCCTTTCGTAGGTCATCGCTCCACCTAGCCAGAGGGCGGCCTCACGCTACGTTTGCCAAGACGCGGTCTCCACCCAAGCACTCGCTTACCCCAAGGACCCCAACGGTTGTTGGTTCTTTGGCATATATGACTAGCCCATTGCCACTTCAATTTGCTAATCCGGTGGGCTATGTCAATGACTTTAGTTCTCTCAGTGGGACAAAATGGACTGAAAATAAATAAATAAATTAATACTATGTTATCACATACTATCATCGGTTGCTCCAAAACTCAGACTAGGGCTTCTGGAGTTCTGTGACATGTCATGTGACAGATGGTGTATTGCGTGACTCCACTCAAGTCTGCCGTGTTAGGTATCATGCAATCTCGCATCTGTCGCCTAGCGTTTCTTGTATCGAGGGGTAAAAATCGATGTAAATAATACCTAGGTACTACATACTAGGTACCTATGTACATAACTAAGTGGCGTCACTCTTTAAATATTTTGTCAATAATATTCTAAAAAATACTGTTTCTTAAGACTGCGCCAACCCGAGGCAGATATCTTCATACAAAAAAAACGGCTCGTGCCGCACGAAGAAGCAGTTTTTATTGAATATCACGTAAAATTATATAATTTTACTAAACGCCTACAGTAAACCCTCGGCTTTGTGTTATTGATTTTATTTATCTAATTGTTACCCAATAATATGCTCCATTTTAATAAACAATCGAATCTAGCCAAAAGTTAGTTTTTTTTTTCTATCGTGAAAATATTGTCCTGTCGTGTTTCTGGTACAGTGATCCCTCAGCATTATAATGTATCCATGCATGTTTATAAATTCTATATTATAGGTACTTGATTTAGTTGGTTAAAAAACAAATCTAAGATTGGTAGGTAATTTTGCGTTATACGTTCCGCTTGAGGCGCGAAATTCAAATTTTATGTTGTTTTTTGCTGATCACAGCTCCTCATCACATCTTGAGGTAGCGAAACCTGATTTTGCGGAAACTGGGAGACGTAAAATTCATGTTTTGTTTGAAAGTGTCTCATAAATATCATAGCTAGTCCATAAACAAAACAAAAACAACTGTAAAAATCATTGAATGACATTCGTAGCTAAGCTAATGCTATATTTATGAGGCTAGTGTTAGGTCTCCTAGTTTCCGCACAGGTTTCGCTATCTTAAGATGTGTTGATGATGATTCATTTCCTATTAGGAACAACAATAAAATTTGTATTTCGCGCCACAAGCGACACGTTGCTTCTTAAACCAGGATTATTTTGGTTTTTTGTAATAAGGCCGAAAATTACCTCATTTTAGTTAGGGGTTAAGGCGATATGTATGATTATTTATTTATTATTTATTTTATTAATTAATCTAAGTAATATGATTACCTACATACTGAATAGTAAAAAATGTACACTATATTTTCTCAAGCCGAAGGAGGGAACTAAAAATAATAATTTCATTTCAATAATAAAGCTATGTCTAGGTCAAAAGTTTATGATTTATTTAGATTACATCCTCAAGTAATTATTGTATTAACATCAAGTTTGTAACCTTTACTGTTACTGAGTGAGCATGTAACGCAACGACTCCAAAATTTTAACATATCATCTTAAAAATGCGATTGTTCAACTAGATTCACGCTACGTTCTGTCCAGTGCGGCAATCGATAAGGCAGGTTTTTTTTCAACACCTTAAGGAAAAAAAAACTACCAGCAAATCCCAAACCGCCTACTTTTCCTTCTCACAGTAACCCTCTAGAAACCAGTGTTGTTAGAACAAAGAGCATTGCATCTGGCCCTAGGGGATGCGAAACCGTAGTATATACCTCCCCACGGCGAAACTCGACACAGAACATAATAGTACCTAGTTATTTATATATAACCTGTGCCACAGTGGTAGTTTATAAAATACGGCATAGAAAATGTACAGTACTCGTATAGAAACGAAACTCCACTGAGAAATGGTTTCAGGGTAGTTCCTGATACCCACGACACAGGGAATCCTAGTGTGGGATCAGGACTGTTTTTTTTTTCTTTATAATTGGCGTAGCACTGCTTGTGCATTTGCCATTTTCAAGTATAAATTTATTGTATTTTCAATATGATTTGCGAAGTTCTGCCTAGGGCAGCAGTTTCATTTCTATTAGCCAGGAAGGTAATGATATCGGAGTACAGATACCGACTTCAGCTAAACAAGGACTAATGACTCGGAGAAATGTTGCAGAACTATTTCTATTGAAATAATGTTTCGAACGGGATAGGAAAAGTTAAAGTAGGTTTTTGTCATAGCAAAAAGTGTGAACGGTATTACGGCGGGATGAGATACACCTTCGTAAAAAGGGCCCTTATTCAGGCTATGACCATAGGAGATTCCTTGCCAATGACGTGTGACGTCACAATGTATTCTATACGATGATTTCACGCAAATATCGTAACAAGCCCACGTTATGTTCTGTCACGTAAATTTGTCATTTTAGGAATTTTCCATTTTAGGAATTTGTCATTTCAGGAATTTGCCATTTCTTAAAATTTACGTGTTTAGAATACACGTTCTCGGAAATTGTCGTTTTCGGATGTTGTCATTCCAGGAAGTTGTCGTTGTCGCCCTGAGGGGTTTGGTCATTGCGAATAAGGAGGCAGGACGAATAATAATGAAAGAGCTACCTACGAGTATCCAGACTAGGGATGTAACGATACATAATTTTGCGGATGCGATTCCGATACCGATTATTGTAGTAAATAATCGGCGATACCGATATCGGTGGCTTAGTAGGAATAGGAATAAAAGCAAAAAGGTAAATAATTAATATATTTCTTTATTATGCATAGAAGTTACCAATATTCTCTGAACCACGAGAATGTTGAAAACAAAAAGGTGAAATCAAATTTCAAAGAATTTATATTTATATGAAATAATCAGAATATTATCAAGCAATCAAAAGTAATTATCATTACACAAAGTGGTAAAGTAAACCGATACAAAAGATACTGTCAGTATTTAAAGTTAACATTTGGTAGATTTTTGATAAGAAAATATAGTTTGTTCAAATTATTAGCAGATAATCTGTTACGCAAATCGGTTGTATATAATCGGTCAATATACCGGCCTGCCGATTATATCGGTATCGGTATCGGAATCGTGACATCCCTATTTAATACAATACTTTACATAGATACATATTTTATTATACATGGAAAATACCCAGAACACCCTGTACAAATATCTGCAGATCGTACAAATATTTGTTCCTAGATGGGAATCGAACCTGCAACGCCCTGCGTCACAGGCGAACCTTCGCCCGCCGCGCCACAGTGGTCGTCAAAATCACTGTTACTGCGATTACCGATTCACCTGCCAAGCGATATGGCAAATCTCCATTGCATTTTATTTTAATAGTACCTAGAGCTTTTTTGTAAAAGAGTTCGTCCGGGTAAGTACTACCACCATGCCTATTTCTGCTGCAAAGCAATAGTGCTCGCATTGCTGTATTCCGGTCTGAAGGGTATGGGTGCCGGTGAAATTACAGGCACATGATCTTTATCTCTCAGGGCGGGCGCAGTGCAATAGCACATAGGGCGCGTCCTAGGTCAACTATATGATAATGCTCTGTTTATAGGCAGAGGATACCGCTTAACATCAGATGGGCCATTTGCTTGTTTCGTCATACAAGTTAACAAACAACTATGGGGGTAGCACTCGCTAGTGGGACAAGTCAGTACAGTTCAGTGCCAGTTGTACCATCAATGGTACAATTGGGTCAAATCGTGCCAATTGTACCATCAATGGTACTGCCTAATGGTACAAGTGGTCCGGCGGCCCTCGTCCAGTTGACGTCGATGTCTGATGCAGATTGCGCTATTTGTAGGCACCTCGACCCGCAAGCCGCGCATCAACCCGGCATTGGTCGCGGCGCAGGCGGCCGGCACAGCCCCCACCAGCTCACAGAAGCGGCCCCGGTCGGCCAACTCGCTCAAGAAGAAGCGTCACGCGCCGAGACTCAGGAATGTTGATAGAAGCTCCGCGCAGACTAGGGAGGTAAGCTCATCTACTTGAGGCCATAGACCAAGGATCGCCAAATGGCGGGCCTCGGTCCACATCCGGACCGCCGCCGCCGACCCTATTTGTGCGGACCGCGAGAACACAGCAACTTGCACTACAGAGTACGTAATTTAATAAAAATGTGGATTTAATGTTTGACCAATTTTACTCCAAACTGCAGACAAATCGTCCGCAACAAAAATTTTAATTTTTCTTTTAATTATTTATTGTACACAGAAAAAACATTACAAATACAAGTACAAAAAAAAACCCCCAACGCTGAACGGCTGAACCGATTTTGATCAAACAAAGCTAAGAACACTCCCGACAAATATACATGGATCATTTCATTTCTTAAAACGGACCCCGAACGAAACTAATTGCTGACCCCTGCCATAGACGTTACTTAGCACGTGCACGCTTTGCACGCGTTGATAGCATTGTTTTTTTTAACTATGATAGACCCTCGTTTACCTCGATCTCACCTGTTGGTATGTTTTTTTTTTTTTTTTTTTTTTTTTTTAACATTGATAGACCTTTGTTTGACCACGATCTCACCTGTTGGTAAGTGACGATGTGGCCGAAGATGAAGCACAAAGGTCTAGAAGGCACCTATTCACTCTTGACTTGAAGAGACCCAGATTATAGTTTTCAGGAAAGACAGACGACGGTAGTGTATTCCACTCCTTAGCAGTTCGCATTATAAAGGTAGAACTGAAACGTTTTGTGCGAATAGAAGGTATACCAATGAGGTAAGGATGGTACTGAGCCGTACGCCTGCTCGTCCTATGATGAAAAGGAGATGGTGGGATCAGATCGTGCAGTTCCTGGGAGCATTCACCGAAATGTAACCTATAGAAGATCGCAAGGCATGCAACCTTACGGCGGTGCTCGAGACTCTGGATCTTAGTCTCCGCCATATGTTGCTCACCTATTAGCCTGAAAGCTCTACGTTCGATCGAGTCCAAGGCAGCAAGCTGGTGTTTGGCCGAGCCATCCCAAACATGGCAGCAGTACTCCATACCAGCCCGGACTTGTGCTTTATATAAACTGAGAAGCTGTCCTGGTGTGAAGTAACGCTTTACCTTATTCAGGATGGCTAGCTTCATGGCAGCTGTTTTTGCCTTAGACTCGATGTAGGAGCCAAAGTTGAGAGTAGGCGTGAGCGAAACACCTAAGAGCTCGAGGTGATCTCCTATAGCTACAGGTACATCTCGGAATACAGGAACTTGGAGAAACGGACTTTTTTTCGCCGAGAAGAGACAAGCCTGCGTTTTAGAGGCGTTGAACTTGACTAGATTGGCATCGCCCCAGTCGGATACAGCCTTGAGAGTCAAATTCAGACGCTGCAGCATCTCATCTCTTAACTCCTGAATTTCATTCTGCCTAGCTCGCGCAGTGGAAACATATCTCTCCACAACTGTGCTGTCGTCTGCATACCCAATGATACCGGGCATTAGCAGATCATTAATGTGCAGCAGAAACAGTGTGGCAGATAGCACTGACCCCTGAGGTACCCCGGCATTAATAGCCAATTGATCCGACGAGCAGCCGTCAATAACTACTCGAATGGATCTTTCCCTCAGAAAGTCTGCGAGCCAGGAGCAGAATTGAACTGGCAGTCCATAGGCAGGAAGCTTGCCAATAAGGCTAGCGTGCCAAACCCTATCAAAAGCCTTCGAGACGTCTAATGAAACAGCCAGTGCTTCACCATATTTCTCGATGGCCTCGCTCCAAATGTGCGTTGCATACACAAGAAGGTCCCCAGTAGACCGGTTTTGGCGAAACCCGTATTGGCGATCACTGAGGAGGTCGTTACCTTCGAGGTATGCAAGGAGCTTCCTATTCAGTACACGCTCCATACATTTACAAAGTAGGGAGGTGACTGAAATAGGGCGATAGTTAGAAGGGTCAGCACGACTGCCTTTCTTGGGTACAGGCTGCACGTTAGCGAGCTTCCAAGATTTAGGGACTTCACCAGTTTTCAAAGAAAGGCGGAAAAGTCGCGTTAATACTGGAGACAACTCAGGGGCACAGGTTTTCAACACTATGGCCGAGATACCATCCGGACCGCTAGCTTTATTCACGTCGAGACTACGTAGCGTTCTGAGCACTTCCTTTTGCTGGATGCGAATTTCCTGCATTGAAGCTTCGCACCGAGGAAGGCTGGGTGGAGTTTCGCCAGAGGTGTCAAGACGCGAAGCCTCTGCAAATTGAGTGGCAAATAAATTTGCTTTCTCAACCGCAGCGTGAGCTAGGGACCCATCCGGTTTCAGTAGTGGAGGGAGTGAAGGGCGGCTGAAGTTCGCTTCCACCGACTTAGCCAGAGACCAGAAAGCTTTACTTCCCGCAGGGTACGCGGCAAGTTTAGCCCCCAGACGGCCAATCCGATCAAAGCGAGCCTTCCGTATCACCTTCTTGCAAGACTTGGCGGCTTTGTTAAAGGCTTTCTTCTTAATCCGTGCATCCGAGGTTTTACCGTTTCTTGCTTCGACCCAGGCTAGGTAAGCCGCATGTTTAAGCGCTTCTGCGCTAGCACACGCGGGACTAAACCATGGGCGAGCATTGCCTGAAGGTGAAGCATCGGAGAATGGAATAAAATACTCCATTGCTCTTTTGATCACCTCCGAAACAGCATCAGCACAGACCGTCGGGTCACAAGAAGAAAAACAGGTTTGCCGCCAAGGATAAGAAGCGAAGAAATGTCGCATCTCATCCCAATCTGCCGACTTGTAACGCCACACTCGTCTACTACCTCTGGGCGAGGGATCGGGTGGCGAGTATGACGATACAGACCTCACCACACAGTGATCTGATGTACCCAAAGGAGGCAACACTGATACTGAGTGGTGATCCGGCCCGTTCGTCAGCAGAAGGTCCAAGCAGTTGGCTGTGTGGTCCTCAACGTCAGGAATTCTGGTTGCCTCATTGACCAGCTGAGTGAGATTTAGCGTGAGTGCAAGTTTACACGCCTCTCTCCCTGCATGGTCGGTGAACTGGTATGGGAACAGCCACTGTTGGTGGTGGGCGTTAAAGTCCCCCAGAATCACCAGTTGGGCACCAGGATAACGTTGTTGGGCCACATCCGCCGCTTCACAGATGTAGTTGAACAACCTGGTTGTCTCGGAGTCTCCAGAGTGAGACCGATATAAACCAGCATAGATAATTTTATCTAAGCCGGTGTCCACCAAAGTCCATAAAACGGAAAAATCGGGTTCTTCAAGGTCACGAAGACGCAGACAGCAAATGTCCTCCCGGACAAATAGACAAATACCAGCTTTGGGTTTAAAGTTGTGCTCCAGGGCATAGCCTGGGTATGTAAGGTAAGCTGTATCGGGAGGACATTGAATCTGTGTCTCCGTGAGGAATAATAAGTGTGGCTTAGTGGTCTCTAGGTGGTGGTGGACCGGATCGAGATTGGAGTGCAGTCCTCGAATATTGGAGAAGTGCACTTGAAGCGAGAGGAAGTGCTTCCGCTGTAAAGACAACTTATTATTTCTGGACTTTTTCATATTGTTTTTTGAGTGTTAGGTTTGTGGGAAAAACGGCTGTTGAGCGAGGCACTGACCAGCGAAAACTTAGAGACTTACAGCAGGCTCTTGCGCCAGTGGGAGACTAGACTGGAGACTGCGGGGACGCCCGAACCCCCCCAGGAATGGCCATCGGGTCCTCTCATCCGGTCGCCAACCGGCACGATGGAGCATTCTGGGATTTTTCGCGAGGCGGCGGGGCAGCCTTTCATGAGTGGCTAACTCACTAGTTGGGCCCCCTACAACCTGCGGTCGGCCAGCGGAGAACCGTGCTTCGGATCCCGCTACCCTCCAAGCCTAGCCTTCCGACACACTTGCACCACTGCGGTCTCTAAACCGCACATGCTGAATCAAGTGCACGAACTGCTCAAACCCGTCACTTCCACGATGGCTACACTGGACATCAGTCCGAAACACGACAATGTCGCTTCACGGACTGGCTTTGTCCAGTGGGTGGTGACAAGCCACGGCCGAAGCCTACCACCAGAAATGTTGTTACCCGTTTGGCACCACCCAGAGATCACGTGTAGGGACGCAAGGGTATTTTCCTACGGACGCGGGTAACTTCGATCTCCAAAACGATGTGACGATGCGGCTGATGTTGGAGATGGCATTTTATAACAAAAAATGACAATGTGCGAATATTTTGTGCTTGGGTGAGTTCCACATTTGCCGACCGGGCTAGATAATGTCATGCCGTAAATATACTGAGTACAATTCAGTCATATTTCAGTTTAATCTTAGACATGAGAACTATACATTTCACTTGCCACAGACGACAAATACGTGTGTTGGTCTGCTAGTGGAATAAATTGGTATTACCAACTATTATTTATTCTGTGGTATAACTCAATGGCCTGTACTGTCGTGTACAAATGATGTAACTCCTTTATTCACGGCAGTCTAAACTAGGACAGGAAAGGGAAACGCTGAGCTATATGAAGTGTCATAATGAAAAGATATAATTATCATTAAATTGAGAGCCAACATAGTCCAGTTAAGTTAAACATAAAAAGTGGGTCGTGGTTGCAAAAGTTCGGGACACGCTGATTTTTTTATATGTTGTTAGAACCTTAACCAACATTAAAAAACCAGATTTGCAATTTTCCAAGTATTGTGCATTCGGCGGTGTGCCCAAAAAAACATGAATTTTCGGGGTTTTTTTCAGTTTTTGCTCAATATCTTAGTGAAGGAAGGGTCTGACCGGTATAGTCACTCGGAATACTTTTAAAGTTAACTAAATTTGCTACAATTTTACACTAGCCCAAGCTCTACAGAGCCATTGGTTCCCAAGATACAGTTCTTCAAAAATAGCGGTTCTCTAAAAAACGGATCTTGTATCTTAGATGGCCCGGGCTTGGGCTCGCACGAAAATGGTATCTCGATGGCCGTTATGGACGCTGGGAGAGGCGTTCAATTCGTCGTCTGTAGTCGGTTCAATTTCATCGTACGAGCATTTCAGCTCCACATCTGGGACGTTAATTCACAATTTGCCACCGCATGGCCATCGAGATACCATTTTCGTGCGAGCCCAAGCCCGGGCCATCTAAGATTTTTGAGAGAACCGCTGTGCCTACAGGTACCAGTTAGGTCTTAAATGAAAGCTTATTAAATTTACTACAACTTAATTTTTATAATATTTGACTTGGGATGCGTATTTTAGAAGATATTTCACAAAATAAGTGAACATTTCGGAAAAAAATTACTATTTTTGAAGAACTGTATCTTGGGAACCAATGGCTCTGTAGAGCTCGCGACATTGTACGTTTAATTATATAGTTAAGTTTGTTTCTTTTTGTTTGTATTATTAGCTATTAAGGTGTACAATAAAGTATTTTCTATCTATCTATCTATCTAGTGTAAAATTGTAACAAATTTAGTCAACTTTAAAAGTATTCGCAGTCGTCGTCGTTTCGTCGTTTCGTATGAGGTAGTGCTGGCCTCTGGTGTCAGAGTTTGTCAAGCCGCCCGAGGGCCTCTAACATGGCTTATCGACTGCTGTTAATCAATAACAGCCGGGACCAACAGCTTAACGTGCCCTCCGAAGCACAAAGCGATGGAAATCCGCACATAACTTAGAAAAGTCATTGGTGCGGAGCCTAGGATCGAACCCGGTATCGTTGGATTCTGAGTTGCACTATTGAACCGTTAGGCTACCATCGCTCCCGTTAGGCTACCATCGCAGTATTAGTACCATGCAAGTATTCGCAGTGACTATACCGGTCAGACCCTTCCTTCACTAAGATATTGAGCAAAAACTGAAAAAAACCCCGAATTTTCTTGGTTTTTTGGGCACACCGCCGAACGCACAGCACTTGGAAAATTGCAAATCTAGTTTTTTAATGTTGGTTAAGGTCCTAACAACATATAAAAAAATCTGCTTGACCCGAACTTTTGCAAGCACGGATGTACATCTTGACTGGACTAACACTAGTATTATTGGTACCTAGATACATAAAGCAGCACGCATTATGTCCGCAGAGCTTTATAGGTGAGCAACATATGGCGGAGACTAAGATCCAGAGTCTCTAGCACTGCCGTAAAGTCGCATGCCTTTCGATCTTCTATAGGTTACATTTCGGGGAATGCTCCCAGGAACTTCACGATCTGATCCCACCATCTCCTTTTTATCATAGGACGAGCAGACGCACGGCTCGGTACCATCCTTACCTGATTCGGTTGGAAAACGGTCCGTACCCTTTTTCAGGAATATTTCAGGTACCACTGAAACACGTGTCTGTTAATTTTATTTGAGGAATCTTCATGGTTCTACTACCAAAGGTTTCCGATATACACAGCATTTTCGTTTTATCATTTTGAACTTAAGCTGCGAATTTTCAAAATTCCGTTCTTAGTACAACCCTTCGTATCGAGACAAACACACCCTCCAAATTTCAGGACTCTACGACCAGCGGCTTAGGCTGTCAGTCACTCGGTCAGTCAGTCAGGCAGGACATTGCCTTGTATATGTAAGATTCTTTGCGATTATGTACGTTGACGTAATATTGCCATTAGATTCGCTCTGATTGGCCTTAATAAGAGTAAACGAGCGTGCCGTTGCCTATATTCAGATTTGCACAACTGTTGAAGTAGCGCTGGGTCAGCTGAGAATATAAACGTGACAAGTGGTGAGCGCATCGCCGCCATTGCTTCCCACGACTGACTCGACTAACGCTTTCTTCCAGTAATAACACATTCCAAAATAAGCTAGCAGCCAGGACAAACCTTATACCAACGAATCTTAACAACAAGTTCGGGTTATCCCTTAGTCGGCTTTTACGACATCCACGGGAGGAGATGGAGGGGTCTATACTTAGGCCGGAGCCGGACAAACCACGGCAAGTGTGCATTAACTTTTCAAAAATTGCATGAGGTGCACTTTAACCCATCACAAATTGTCGGTCTAGATAGTGTTTTTTTTTTAGTTGACATGGTATAGTTCCATGATGGTCTCATTTTCATCAAAATCTGGTTCTGATGATGGGTTCCATGAGGAATTGAGGGAACTCCTGAAATATTATAGGCACACATATAGTATAGCGAGTTCGGTATTTTCAGCAACAAATCAAGCATGTGCATTCAGAAAGTGCCATTGGGTGAAATGGAACTGATGAAGAAGACCAGAGATGGCCATTGGAACTATTCAATGATAAGTATTTCATGGGTGGCCCGTGGCGATAAGGGTGACTTTCCGATATCCGATTGAGCTGAAACTTGGCATACCTGTCAAGTTCCGATGACAATACACTATGATGGTGACAGCGAGCTGATCTGATGATGGAGACGGAAGGTGGACAGCGGAACTCCTCGTTGGATAATAGTAGACTGGCCGTGTTTAGGCTTATTTTGTGATCAAAATCGGTTTTGATCGCTAATTTTATAAAAGATTGTATTGAAAAATATATTTTTCACAAAAAACTTATTAGGGTTAAGCTCGCCTTTGTACATGTCTTTTCATTATGCCTTTTGTATTTGTGTATTTTGTGTGTACAATAAAGAATAGTACCTAACAACTGTCTCTTTCCAACAGGTAACCGTGAGTGGCGTTACAGTGGTGATAACAGAGTACAAACCCAAGAAGTCAGTATCAAGCAGCTCAAGTGACGTGGAATCCTCTAACGACGCCCGCGTGTGACCACAGAAGAACTCACACTTGGTATGATCTCCTAGGCCGAGGCTTAGACGAGCTTAGACGTGACTAAGTCCATGCTCCGGCTTAGCACTGTGCTGTATACTGTGCTCAGCACTATCTCTGTCACACATAATGACACGTACTGGATTTCCCCGGCTAAGTTTGATTTGACATTAGTGTGACAGTTGTAGGGAGAGTGCTAAGCGCAGTACTAAGCTCACAGCTAAGTGTAAGCTTCGACCAAAATAAAAAAGTATGGACGGGCCTTACCCATACAAAACGTCCGTGAAAAATAAGCCACAATTAAAACACACGTACTCGTTACCGTCACAAAGACCGACTCAAGGGAAGTGAGTTAGCTCACTCACTTTATAAGCTTCAAAACTATCGTTCCCTAAGGCCCGGCCCGTCCATACTTTTGATTTTGGTCGAATAGTATAAGCACGGTCTCAGTACTGTGTACCTATCTCAGTCTGACTCTTATTTAGCTAATTTGTAATGATAAAAGGTATTACTTAAAATGATAGAATAAGCTTTTGTAAAAAAATTATGACAAAAAAGTAATTGAAGGATTTTGAGCGATGTTTTAAAAAGTTTGATTCGAGAAATCAGCGCTTTATAATGTTCCCGGGCAATTAGTACAAGTACTATTTCGTTCAATGGCGAAATGATATAATTACTCGTACGTATCATCAATTCGTAAAATATACCTTTCAACGGGAAAACAGTAATAAAAACCCTAACAACCTACAGGTCTAGCGCTTAACTGAGTCAGTCCCTGGGGTATGGGAGCGGTACGGGAGGGGTGTTTTCGTCTCTCAAATTATCAGATGACATGTGACATAATGTGACGAAAACTCCGCTCCCGTACCTCAGGGACTGACTCAGTTAAGCGCTAGACCTGTACCTAGTGACTTCTAGGAGTGAGACGCTGCCAAGAGTCAAATAGTCTTTTTTAAACTTATTCTTAGCAAAATCTACATAAGTTTAAGCCAACAAAAAAATATCTTAATCTTCATCATATTTCCAAGGGCATGATCGGGTCCAAAAGAAGATTCCGATAAATATCCTCTATAAAAAAAAAACGTGAAATTACCTCTATAATGCGCTTATAACATAATCATCTCTATTACCTATCAGCGTACATTGACTAAATTAATAATATTATTTTAGAGGGCATGGTCGATTTATATTTTTGATTACGCAGCAAATATTTGTTTTATAAAGTTTTTCGTGATTTTCGTTCACTTTTCGTAGCGTTCACTGTTCTGTCACTTTCTACCTTACCTGAACTTTACTGAGTTAGATAGTGACGGAATTCAGCTCTTGTTTGCCTCTTTATATTAAATAACCTAAACCAACAAGTACTCAGAGACAACGGGGAAATAACATATTGAACGAATTAAGGTTTTCAAAATCACTGAAGGAAATAATCATTGCACGAATTGCCCATCGATCGTGATTGTATAGGTTACGACACTTAGCTTACGTCAAATTGAGAGGTTTCCTTTAGGCAATTGATAAGTGTCTCGTAAGCTTTAGGTAAGCAGTTGGTGAAAGTTAATAGGTATATTTTTGCAGTACCATACCATTTAAAACAGTTTAAAGAAGGGCACAGGCCATAGCATTATGTAACAAGTATAAAGATTAGTAAAAAAATATCATTTTTGATATTAAATGTCGCCAAAAGTATTTTGAAAGCCCATCGTATTAGGGATGGGTCGTACTTGCAAAATCGTGTACCAGGGCTTCCAAGTACGCCCGCCTTAAGATACCAGAGCCAAAAACCAGGGTTCAAAATACCTTCAAGTACTCTTCCGCGTTGGAAATTGATCCGTGCACTGACAAAAAGGGAACAAAAGAGCGTTTGAAAAAAAAACATGTAAGTGGAAAAATTCTTGCATAGGAAATTGGACCACACCGTCTTATAAATAAGCATCATAAATGCATCTGCGAAAAAGTACCACGAAACCTTGCAAGTAATTCGATTGCACAGGGGGGGGGGGGCGATTCAGTTTCCGTGTGCGGAGACTAAGGAACTTTACTTGCAAGTCGCAAGTATTTTTTTACATTCAAGTCTTTAGGGTCCGCACCAGGGGTCGTATTGCGTAATAGACTGAAGTTCTATTTCGATGTCCATTTTGCTATTAATTGCGCTGCGTGTTTTAAATATTTCTGCATGCTCTTGTAAAAACACGCTGCGCAATGAACAGCAAACAGGTAATCGATATCGATTAGACAATATGACAGCTGGTCGGCGTACTTGCAAGCAAAAACCTGGTGGAAAAACCTGGTCGCGTAAATACGCTCCTTGCCTTCATCGTACACTGTATTTTATGTAGAACACGCCATCAACATGTCAGCGAGTATGTATGTTGTTCGGTTACAACATCGACCGATGAAAAACTAACAACATTTATAAATTATTAAAATGACTACAAATAAAAACATCATCACATTGTGATTTAATTTTATTTATGACTCTTATTTATTTCTCAATTTTAATTCTGACCGAAACTAAGCTTTATCTAATGCCATTTTATATTTTTCAAATAACTTATTTTAGGTGTAGGTATTTTATTTGATTTTAAATGTAAAGAGTAAAGCTAAGGGCAAACCAACGCGTTCAGCCGGCGTCCTCAGTGGCGTGCACGGTGGCGATCCATTGTCTTACCATTGATCGCCAATGTGCACGCCGCGCCACTGCGGACGCGGCCTGAACGCGTTGGTTTGGCCTTAGCTTTAATGTCGAGTAGCTTGTATATTAGGAATGAGACCGGCTGGTCACTGCCAAAACTATTGAAATTGTAAATAATTAATTGGTAACTGGAATGCATAATATTATTATTTACTAATGTAAAAAATGCGTGTAGGTATTGTTTTTAAATTGTTATAGGTAGTGCCACACTTGACAAAGTCAACAATGCAGCACATATCCTGCAGTAGGTTTTTTTTTTAAATCTTTGTGGTTGTCGGATCTATTTTATTGCCCACCTGATTTTAAGCGGCAAGTTCTGCCTTTAACATTGCATGACCTCATAGGTCACGTCCACTTAGGACGCGCCCTATGTGGTATTGCGCGCGCCACCCTGCGGCATAAAGATGAAGTCTAACGTGGCTGTAATTTCACCGGCAACCGTACCCTTCGATGTTAGGTCACGTCCACTTAGGACGCGCCCTATGTGGTATTGCGCGCGCCACCCTGCGGCATAAAGATGAAGTCTAACGTGGCTGTAATTTCACCGGCAACCGTACCCTTCGATGTAAGCACTACTGCTTTGCGGCAGAAATAGGTAACGTGGTAGTATTTCCCCGGACGAACTTTCACTAAAAAACTCTACTACTACTAAACTACTATGATAGCTATTTTGTCTCCAAGGAGGTTTTTACTAACCTTATCTACGACCAAATACCTATTTACCTCCCCTTTACCTTTTTTGGTACCCCCCATACCTATTTCTGCCGCAAAGCAGTAGTGCTCGCATTGCTTTGTTCCGGCTTGAAGGGTATGGGTACCGGTGAAATTACAGGCACATAAGACTTTTTATCTTTATGTCTGAGGGTGGCGGGCGCAGTGCAATGCCACAAAGGGTGCGTCCTAGGTGGACGTGACCTATGTGGTAATGCATTGTTATAGGCAGAGGTTACGGCGGGCTACATCAGGCGGGCCATCTGCTTGTTCCGTCATTCACGTAGTTAAAAAAAACATATTTGGTTCGTAAAAGCATAGACTAACTTAAACACAATAGACCGCTAACATAGAACAAAATTTTGTGACTCAAAAAAGGACAAATTCCAGGCTATTTCTAGATGGCGCTGGCAAATAGCCTGGGAATCATTCAACCAGCATTTTAAACCAACTACCTAATCTTCGTAAATTCATTAAAAATATACAATTAAACTTATATTTTATTTTTAATTATGAAACTATGGTCTATCGATCTACTAGAATACATGTAAAAAGCGTTTCAATCGTTTATAGCAGATTCGGCGACATCTAGCGTCATTGTAGGCCATCATTTAGCGATGCACGTTTTCTTGTAAAACATTGGCAGTCTATTGTGTTTAGTTAGTCTATGGTAAAAGTAAGGGTAGAATGTAAATGTTCGTTCTAAATGCGCACAGTATTTTAATTAGTACTAAATGAGCGATGGGTGAAGTTAGCGGCTGGTAGTAAATTATTATATATGTAAAATTTCCGGATAAAACACGTTGGTAAATGATCGCAGTAATACCTAAACATTTTGTTTGTAAGTTTAGGTTTTATTAACGGCGAAAGGTGTCTTGAACAATTAAATGTTACAATTTGGTTTGATGTTACGAAACGCACAACAAACGTCGAATGTCCGGATAGCGTAAATAGATTTTGTATAGATTTGTCGGGTTGCATAGCATTTATAACTAGGAATTAAATAGGTATTAATAATCAATGTTAACAGGGCCGAATAAAAATAATAATAATTAAAGACGGTCGAACAGATTATGTCAGACAATAATAGTTTGTTTATTATTTTTCAAGTGTAAACCACACTTTATGGATAAAGTAACATTTAAATGTGACCCTAAAATTCCGTTCCAGCGGGACTCGAACCCGCATCTTCGCCTTCGGCCATAGAACGAGCTATGACGCTGGAGACGAAATTTGTGGGCATTATCAGCTAGGTTATTTCGTCTCTAGTGTCATAGCTCGTTCTATGGCCGAACTGGTTAAGGCATCGCCGATTACAGGCGAAGATGCGGGTTTGAGTCCCGCTGGAACGGAATTTTTGGGTCACATTTAAATGTAATAATGTTTTGCTCAATCTTTTCTTACTTGTTCTGCATAAAATTCCAGTCGGTAATACATTTTGAAGCATTTGAAGCAAGCATAATCCGTCTGACCGTATGTCTGGGATCCTAATGTAGATGGCGTCCTATGTTGTTGAAAAACAACGAAAAATGTTGGTGTTATGGCCATTCATTTTTGTACAGCGTGTCGACGGCTTTAGGTATTATTTTAACTTTCGTATGAATAGATTCGTTTTGGAATAGTCAACTGACATAAGATGGTCTTTTAAGACGGTATGACAAAAAATTACCATGGCATTCCGTATTACCTTTAAATTTAATACCGATGTATAATAGTTTTATCCTAAAACTAATGCCGTGAATGTACTCGAATAACTTAGGTATAACTTAAGTATAAGTTAAGTATAACTTGAAAATAACTTAAGTTATACTTAAGTATAACATAGAAATTCGAGATATTTTGTAAAATCACATAACAGCAACCAACAGTTACATCATCATATTAACAGCCTTAGACATCCACTGCTGGACGAGTTGTATATGTTAAACGTAAGTACCACATACTTTGGGCCCTGTCTTTGTGTTCTCCAACCATCTTTTAAGTATTTATTTTAGCTTTAAGTTTAAATGTGTGTATTTTTGTAGGTTCTTTATTGTATAATTACTTTGGTTTTCATAATTAAGTACATTGTATGAATGTTGTGTACCTACGTTATATGCTTAGAACATTTTAAACGCAACGTGAACTTATCTAAGGCCAAAAGTTATAAAAAATTAAATTAATCTACTACCTTAACAAATTAAGGTAGTAATTTTATAGACAAAATAATGTATGATATCAAATTCTTTGAATGTATATAAATGTATTAATGTAATATAAATGTATTAATGTAATATGAATGTTATAATCACAAAGCATAAAAAAATATGTCTATTATTGCTTGATTTTGGTTTGTTGATTTTAGAAGAATATGATATCATACATTTAAATCCAATAAAATATAGTTGAGTGTAGAACAAACCTTAATTATTGTTTCAAATTTACCAGTTTTGTTAATATGTCAAAAAACTACAAAATAATTAAAAGCCAGTTTGTATAAAAAATCTATAACAGCAATTTTTTACAACGCAATAAAATATAGCTTTAGGTAAGCAATTTATATATAACGTAATAAAAGTAGAGTTCGATAATGGAATTTTTATACACCGTAATAAAAGTGTGGGTAATATTTTGTAAGAATTTTTAATGAATTTTATACTAAAATTGCAGTTTTCCATAAAACAATAAATTAATTTAATTTTTGTGAAAAAACATATCGTCCAAGATGACGTAATTCAAGTTTTTAATTTTCTTGTAAGTATTTATTTCTAATTTATTACAATATTTCTTAAGATAAAAATACAATACAATAATTGTGGCTGATATTTTTATCAGTCGGAGAAGTCGGTACTGTTAGTTTTTTTAAATGTTTTTTAAGTCTTTACGCAGCTAATAAATCATTGCATCATAAATAAAGGTTTATGATTGGGTTACGTCTGCTAAAAACATCTTATAAAATGAAATTACACATCATGATTGCCATATGAGACATCACTTTTGAAATGACCTATCTACACTTTACTCGTTTGTCATATAAATAGCCGCGTATTGTATCGCACTGGCATCCTTCCGGCTGCGCCAGTTCTAGGATTTTGTTTCTAGGAACAAAAGCTATTTTTGTAAGAAATATGTGCAGTTTCGCTTCTACTTGGCTAAACGTTAACTTAATTGTTACTGTAGTGTACGAAATGTTATTTATTTTTAAGTCTTATCTGTCTCTGTATATAAAGGATGTGGAAAGAATTTTGTCTTTTTATTACACGCTTTTTTAGGGTTCCGTACCCAATGGGTAAAACGGGACCCTATTACTAAGACTCCGCTGTCCGTACGTCCGTCTGTCACCAGGTTGTGTATCTCATGAACTGTGATAGTTAGACAGTTGAAATTTTTCACAGATGATGTATTTCTGTAGCCGCTATAACAGCAATATTTAAGGGGGCTCCCATACAACAAACGTGTTTTTTGTAGTTTTTATGGATAATGATACGGAACCCTTCGTGCGCCAGTCCGACTCGCACTTGGCCCGTTTTCTACCTATTCAGTGTAGAGTAGGTTTGTACCAAATGACCTAGGTATTCGACATTATCATCATCACCAGTCATCATAGCTCGAACAAATGATTTCTAGGTATTCGACATTATCATCATCACCAGTCATCATAGCTCGAATAAATGATTTATTCCCACTAGTCCCTTGTGGCAGTTCCTTCAAACGAGCTAATGGGACATTTTCGTCCCACTAGTCCCTTGTGGCATTATTAACAAAACAGTAAAATATATATTTACTTTCTCTTAGTAGGTATACGTGTTGGAATAACACTTTGGGTAACAGTTTGGAATACCGGGAAACGCAATAAAAGATACTTTTAGACCGGAAATCCCTCTAACCCAGAGTCAAATGAAAACTTGTAAAAATAAGCACACAGATCGTTTCGCGATCCGAGGAATGAGTCACGGGACGCAGTGACTGTTGGTTATCTGTGACACCGCTGCAAATAACCCGCTCACAGAGCTAGGAAAACTCTATGCTTATAGAGACGAACTTACCAATAAGACTTCGTCCTAATAAAATAAATAATACTGGACACAACATTATCTAGCCCCAAGCTAAGCAGAGCTTGTGTTATGGGTACTAGATAACTGATATACTTAATACAATACATTTCATAGATAGATATTTATTATTAATACATAGAAAATACCCAGAACACCCTGACAAAATATATGCAGTTCGCACAAATATTTGTTCCGAGGCGGGAATCGAACCCGCAACCTCCTTCGTCGCAGGCGAACCTTCACCCGCCGCGCCACAGATGAGGTCGTCAAATAACATAACCCTCAACATTCACACACATACTCCTGATCCCACACTGGGATTCCGTGTCGTGGGTATCAGAAACTACGAGTACCATGGTATCATAACACCTAGATCAGGAACACATATTTGCAGATCATACAAACATTTGCAGCGGGAATCGAACCCGCAACCTTTCGCATCTCAGCCGGCGGAACAGAAGTCGTCAAATAAAGGTATCGTGCGCCCGCGATCTGTCTGATCTTATTTATTTTACTGAGGGTGTGTGAAGCTTTTATTTTATGCTCCAAGTGCTTTACCTATATCTGAGCGCGCCACATGACGCTTTCTATGCCTTACACTTGTGCTCGTAGTTGCCTCTATATGCGCCCGCTGCTCAGCTTTCGTTGCTCTATGGTCCATCTCAGAGCAAATCGTAAACGGGACGTAAAAACACTCCAGTTAAGGACCCAGTTAACCGTGCAGGTAAGTTCGTAAATAATTTTATGGGGCAGTTAATGCTTTTCGCGGACGGTAGTAGGTACGTAGGTACCTACTGAAATAACTTTGGCAGGGAGTTTTTTTAAGGAATTATTTTTGGTTTGCTATGGAGGTTAGGTTAGGCTAGGAATTAGTCTTTCACTTTTTTTATACTACTTAAAATGACCGAACAAGCAGATAGCCCATCTGATGATAAGCGGTACCCTCTGCTTATGAACAGTGCATTATCACATAGGTCACGTCCACCTAGGACGCACCCTATGTGGCATTGCACTGCGCCCGCCACCCTCAGGCATAAATATGAAAAGTCTCGTGTGCCTGTAATTTCACCGGCAACCATACCATTCAAACCGGAACACAGCAATGCGAGCAGTAGGTACTGCTTTTCGGCAGTTTTTTTTTCTATTTAACTTTTTACAATGTCATTACAGTAAATAAACACCAAATCGACAAATAAAACTTAAAGATAAACCTACTTGCTAAGATATTTAACAGTTTCGATTGTGAATTTCGACAATGAAATAGTAAATAAATCAACATCGTCCTCCTTACATAATTCGTTGACTATCCGAAGAGCCTTTGTGAATGGTACATGTCCGAGGAGATTAGTTCTTGCAGTAGGCACTGAAAGAAGCATACGTCGGTGCGGCCGAGCGCTCATGTAGTTATCCGGTACATACAGACCCACACACATCAGCACTCGCGGATTGTACAACATACCTCTTAATACCTTAAATATATACAAAACTAGCGACGCCTCCCGTCTAACACCCAACTTAAAATAACCCACTAATAATAGGTGTGGTAGTACTTTTCCGGACGAACTCTTTCACAAAAAAGCTCTACTACCTACTACTTGCAAACGGGGAGGCGTTTCCTTCGTATCCTATAGTTGTACTCATAACTTAAGGGTTATCTGGAGGATACGACGGAGGGAAGGCGGGCGGTCTCTCTCCAGATCACTGCAACATCCATGCAGTGATAAGGAAAGAGACTGCAAACGGGATGGACTGTTGGGATTGGGGTGGTGGTTGGTTGGGTCTTCAACTTGCGAGGAGTTGGAGAGTGGGCCGACCATCATCCTGACCCCAACTAGCTTGGTTAACTTGTTGGTTAACAGGAAAGGGCTGTTTGTTCCCGCGTCTGGCCTTAATTTGAGAGTAAAAGGCGAAAAGGTAGATTGCCCTCTACCTTCCGGGCGTAGCCGGTGACACCCCTGCTGAGCTATGCTCAGAAGGTAGATGATGGCCAGGAAGGAAGTGAAATCTCTCTAACGCCGCGAATACATGGAGTTTTCTCGCGTTTTCGTGGTGGAAGAGAGAAATGTCGCTGGGCTCGCGTGGTGGTCGGAGTGAGGGCTCTGGCCACCCTCCTACGAGCCTATGGTTCGTGGCAGCACAGAGTGGACCCTGTGACAATACGGCAAGTAGCAGATTTCCACCTGGTCACCAAAAAAAAAGGCTACGATTTATGAAAAACTGCAATGGTCTCACGTAAAGAAATATTAAGGCGTTGAGGCGTTTGCAAACAGTAGGATGTTTTGGATTTTTTGCGTAAATCATAGGTTTTGCGTATGCATTACCTCACAGGTCACGTCAGCCTAGGACGCGTCCTACGCACTGCGCCCGCCACCCTGAGACGAAGATGAAAAGTCATGTAATTTCACCGGAACCTTTCAAACCGGAACACAGCAATACGAGCAATAGTTACCTACTGCTTTGCGGCAGACATGGGTATGGTGGTTGTAATCCCCGGACGAACTCTCTCATAAAAAGCTACTAAGGTAAGTGATACAAATAAGGCAGTAATATAGTGGTAATAAGCACCACTTATACTATATCCAGACGAGGCTAAAATATTTCAGACCGAAAATATTTTATCTCGGGCCGAAGAGAATGAGAACCATTGGTTAACCCGGAAACTGATAAGTGCTGGTTCAATAGGTAATATTGATGCTATGAATACCGAATAGTTTGGACATTAATATAATGCTGACGAAGAATAGTAGGTAAAGATACTGAGAATGGTAAGATAATCCCATTGATGACGAGGCTGTCCCGACATATCCCGATACATATATTTTACGAGATATTCAATAAAAACAGCATTTTCGAGCGGTGCGATTCGTTTTTTTACAACTTGCAATTAGTTGCAATGTATGTCCGGAATCTTGCAACTGAATTTTAAAGCAGTTATCCTCAACCGATGGAGATGATATTTTGCATACCTGTCAAGTTCCGATGACAATGCAATATTATGGTGACAGCGAGCTGAACTGATGATGAAGACGGAAGGTGGACAAAGGAACTATTCGATGGATAATAGTAGACTGGCCGTGTTTAGACTCATTTTGATCAGCACACGCGGTTACGATCACTAATTTTATAAAAGCTTGTAGGTACCTATTGAAACATTTATTTTTCACAAAAAACTTATTTTCTATGAAGATTTCTGCTTTCAGTGATCAAGCAATCCGGGATGATAAAAATAAAATAACTGTACTTTATCTCAGAAAACAATTCCAAGATTCATCAGAAAGTTCTGCGATGCAGGAATTTTGTAGTTTTTTAATAAATTCCTGGCTTCGCTGCGGCGACGGGCCATTTTTCATTCTCCTCATTACTTGCAACCCTTTGCAGTTCCACCCCTGCCTGTAGCGATGGAAAAACAGTACACCCTGCTGAAAAGAACAGCTATTTGACTGCGCCAACCCTAGGCAAAATCTTCATACAAAAAAAACTACTCGAAAAACAGTTTTTATTAGGCGGTTGTGTATATTCCTTATAAGATTATAACTAAATGGTCGAACTCGATCCAAAATAATTGATCCGTTTAGTAATGCTGCTCAGTATATAACTATTCGGATTTTTTTGTTCTATTTGTTATATCGTATAACTAGTAGCATAACTAGATGTACTAACCCTTTTTATGGAATATCTCGTTAAATATACATAATTTTACAAAAACACTAAAATTCTAATATTGGATTTCAATTTAAACTATTTTTAGGTATCATTATTTTTATCGAGTGAAGTAATTCTTATAGTACCTAATTTGAATTTATGATATAACTTTTGAAACTATCATGGTTATGTACATAATTTTCACTAGAAACGGGAATGATACCAACCACTAGATAAAACCAATAAGAATCTGTGTGAACTCCTAACAAAAACTCTCGTCATAATGTGAGCTTTAGCTAATATTTTATGGTGGCCCCTACGGAAAGTTTGAAGACCTATTTGAGCCCTGACTTCTGGCCGAAAGGGTTGAAGTTCCGGCGGTTCAAGGGCCGCCTGTCACGTGATCTCCCGGGCCGCGACGCGTCGGCGATCACACGCGTGTTAGATTAAGCTATAAATAAAGTGTTTTTATACGTATGTTAGTTTCTAAGGTATTTATGTTTCTATTGGCTTATTGTTTTGGTTTAGTGCAATTCTCAATAAGCCTGAAATAAACATTTTGTATTTAAATTTGAATTCGTAAAACATACAAATTTGATATAGCTCATTATAGACATTTCTTGAAATTAGGTATAACGCATAGGTAAAGCTTCAGATGTAACTTATAATCCACACAAAACGAAATATGAAATTTTTATTTTGCTATCGCTCCGCCATAGTTCACCCCGCACGGAGCCCGCGGGCATTTTTCATTCCGACTTGATTAAATCCTACTAATATATGGATCCGTATTGCAACTATTGTACGCTGTCGACCGTTTATTACCCCAGTGTTTTCATTTCCTTTGCTCTTATGATACCCTGGTACAAATCACCGTCACCGTCAGCATTTAGAAGTCCATTGTTGGACATAGGCCTTACCCTGATAATAAGTTTTTTTTTATACTACTTTAATGACGGAACAAGCAGATGGCCCACCCATCAGGTGGGCCATCTGCTTGTTCCGTCATTTGTTTCGCATTACCTCATAGGTCACGTCCACCTAGGACGCACCCTATGTGGCATTGCACTGCGCCCGCCACCCTGAGACATAAAGATGAAAAGTCTCATGTGCCTGTAATTTTATTTGCTCGAATATAGGTAACCTGTAGGTCACATTATATCTAAGACTGTATGTATTACATAATTATTAATCCGTGGTCTCTGCCTATCCCTCCGGGAAATAGACGTGAGTTTATGTACGTAAGTAGGTATGTATTTCTAAGCGGTATTACAATACAATTGTCTATATTCTACCATCTATATAGATGGCGTGCAAATGTCAGATATCATAACGTATGATTCGTATGATTACGTGTGTATTGGTGATTGATTACCGTCGTCGGCTCTCATAAGACCCTCACCTGACGGCTCGGCTAGCTTATTACGTATCTTGCGATAGCAATAATTGCTATTGCAAGATACGTAATAAGCTATCAGGTCTCAATGGCGCCTCAGCGGTAATCAACAACATTACACACTTGTACCATAATATACTATTATAAAAAACTCCTGTACGGAGGCCTGCATTGCTTTTAACCTAAGGCCAAACCAACGCGTTCAGCCCGCGTCCTTAGTGGCGTGCACGGTGGTGATCCATTGTCTTACTCACAGAAATAGTCTTACCATTGATACTTGTACTAATATTTATTCTGTGCCATTGATCGCTACCGTGCACGCCACTAAGGACGCGGGCTGAACGCGTTGGTTTGGCCTTAGGTTAAAAGCAATGCAGGCCTCCGTACAGGAGTTTTTTATAATAGTATATTATGGTACAAGTGTGTAATGTTGGTGATTACCGCTGAGGCGCCATTGAGACCTGCTAGCTTATTACGTATCTTGCATTAGCAATTATTGCTATCGCATTGCTATCGCAAGATACGTAATAAGCTAGCCGAGCCGTCAGGTGAGGGTCTTAGAGAGCCGACGACGGTAATCAATCACCAATACACACGTAATCATACGACGTTTTCAACACACAAGTTAAGAAAATAATTATATAACAGAAATACACACTCTGTGTAAATGTTCAACTGTCTCTATAACTCACTAGTGAATAAAAGCAATGAAAAAGACACAGTTTGATTACATGTGTCTTAATTGTGGTGAAATTATAGAGCCACTTTATGAGCAAGTGTGTTGAAAAAATACAAACTATGATATGATAATTATAATATGACTTGACGGAGACTGTTGACGACTTGACTATAAGAAATATAATTATATCACTTGACATTTGTTTGGAGCACTCCTCAGAAGCCATTATTATAAGAAGAGAAGAGAGATACAAAATGTCATGTCACAAATTATTGGAAAAGTTCATAAATTCATAAATATCATAAAAACAATAATCGGATTCAATCTGCTATTTTTGAAAGAAACGTCTTCATTTTTGTTTAGGTAAAATGGGACGCGCTGAAAATGGGCCACGTACCGTGGGCCAGGCTGTCAACATCCCGTTTTATATTCCTAGAGCAATCTTCACAACTTGGTTATGACTGATCAATGAGATGGTCCACCTGATGTTAAGTTACCTCTGCCTTTAGCAACGCATTACCATTTATCACATAGGTCACATAGGTAGGACGCACCCTATCTGGCATTGCACTGCGCCCGCCACCCTGAGATGTTAAGATGAAAAGTCACATGTGCCAGTAATTTCATGGGCACCCATACCCTTCAATCTGGAACACAGCAATGCGAGCACTACTGCTTTGCGGCAGAAATAGATATGGTGGTAGAACTTCCCCGGACGAACTCTTTCAGTAAAAAGCTCTGCTAAGTTACTAACAAAGTTACTTGCTTTCTAAGATCTAATATCTTATAATATCTTTCTATGTACCTACCTAGTTACTGGTCGTACCGTCTAGTTAGGTAGTTAGGTACTTATATTATAGTAGGTACCAACGACCGTATTTAGGTTTTACCCTCAATTTTTTCCAATGAATCATAGATAGTCATCTCGAAAAATATAATTTCCAAACCCTTTTCATTTTCATGGATAATTTCTAGTTATCAGCACAGCAAATCGGTGGAATACCTAAAAGCTGCTACTAAGACCGGTGTACGTTGAGCTCTCAAACCGATATTTTGAGGAGAATGGGAAAAGTCACGTATTGTCTTTTCTGTTCTTGTATTTATTTGTTTATTTGTTTATTTATTTATACAACTAGTACAGCCTGGGCCAGTTACACTAATTTATACATACTTATAAGAACTAAATACTTGATACATTGAAGGTTTAAATTGACACAGAGAAAAACAAAGTTCTTCTTGTTTCTACCCAATAATTTTCTATCCATTTAGGTATTGTATCGTTTCAACCCATTTTAATAAATTTCTATCCATTTAGGTATTGTATCGTTTCAACCCATTTTAATAAATTTCTATCCATTTAGGTATTGTATCGTTTCAACCCATTTTAATAAATTTCTATCCATTTAGGTATTGTATCGTTTCAACCCATTTTAATAATTTTCTATCCATTTAGGTATTGTATCGTTTCAACCCATTTTAATAAATTTCCGTTCTTGTTTCAATCCAATCCTAATATTTGAGTCACAGTGGAAATGGAGTGATACTAAATTCTTTTTTTTTATCTGAAGAAGTGTTGGACAAAAAACACTAAAAAAATTGAATTGCGCGCCACTAGCGAGAGCATCCACCTTAAGACCCACAAATGTCGATTTTGAAAGCAGTTTACTAAAAAAATGACTAAAAAGTAAAAAATGTCGGCCACTTTTTTTCAATTCTGTCAACAGATTCATGTTTGGTGATCAAATATACCCACAGATATTGATTTTGAAAGCAGTCGATCTATTAAGTAAAAAGTTCACTCTTTGTCAATTGTCGAAGAAGTTGAAAATTAAGGCTATATTTTTTTTACTCTGACAACAGATTCGTATTTGTTGATCTTAGGGACAATCCATATCAACAATCGACAAGGGTAGCTTTTAAGCATAGTTATTTTTAGTTTACTTCCTATATTTTATTTTTATTATATTTTTTTTTGTGCCCCCGTGTTTTTGTAGCAAATAAATATTTTTATCTTTAACTTTATCTCATCTTAAATGAGAATTTACTTTTGTAGCCTGAAATTGTTCTCACGACTTCTGATTTCGTTCCACAAAAGTCAACTACCCTCTGTGCTATTCAATAGTAAGATTGTCGTATCTCTCTGAGGTCATCATATCATATAACATCACCGCGACGGCACCGTTAGAGCTAACAATGGGACACCACAGACCATTCTCCTCGAAGTAGTACAGGGGTCAGATTACATCGGTTTTCGGTGGCGTGCTGAGATCGGCCGATAGCGACATATTATAAATTACGCTGTCCGTCTGTCTGTCTGTCACGAGACACGCGATGCAAAAAAGTTTGATACGTTGATGTAGGAAAGTTAGTGTGCACAGGTTTGGAGGTGGTAATTTTATATCGACCTACTATCTAAATCGCTAACATCATAGAGGTATGAAAGTGACTCTATATTAAATTTAAATAGGTCCATGGTTTCGAATTTGTCAAAACATTGCTGATTAGAGGCGTAGTAGGGCTTGAGTCCCGCTTGAACGGAATTTTGGGGTCCCATTTAAAGGACATTGCCAGGGTCCAGTCCAAATGCTGCCCAGAAATGAATCTACCTGCAATGGATACCTTGTATTATTTTATATCATCACCCCAAATATTTAAAAAACTATTTCAGGTGTATTAAGAAAAACATATAACGTTTTTATGAATTATATGGATGATATTTGTATTTTTTCAGTACATTGAATTAATTATACGTTACTGTTTGACGTGCTAAAGGTGTTTAAACCTACTACGGTCTTGGATTCTACTCTAATGTGATTAATCATCAGCTAAAAGTAAATAAATTCGTATGAGCTAATCGCAAACTCTGGTATCAGAGTTTATAGGCCGCCGGAAGCATTTACATTTCAGGGCAGCATGAACGTACAGCAAAGGAACACATGAAAGACTGACATACGAACGTATCGCAAAGACAGACTTAGAAACGTACCGTATCTTGCAATAGCAATGCGATAGCAAGAATTGCGCGATTATCGCATCCAAATTGTCCAATATATGGACTCATCGCTCATACGTAATACGAATTTGCAATTTAGATGCGATAATCGCGCAATTCTCGCGCAATTCTTGCTATCGCATTGCTATTGCAATATACGTAATAAGCCAACCTAAAAAAAAGCCAACCCCACACGGAAAGCCAGACCTAGCCGAAGTTGAAAAATTACCACATCCAAATTCACTAGGTACTCCTCGTCAATTCGACTATAACTACGTAAGTCACGTCAGCAGATATCGTAGTTTTAATTGTATTCGTTGGTGGAAAATACTGAAATATCTACCTTCAATGTAACTAAGTAATTACTGCGAAAAGGGTCTGACGCAACGATCGTGACGTCACCTGGGAGGTGCCTCTCATCATCATTATCATCAGTCTGCTCATAGACCTCTATAGAATTCTTGGACGACCAGTCTCGAGCCGCCCTCATCCACCGACTTACATCTACCTTTGAGAGAACACCTCTAACCCGCTCCGTACAAAACGAAGTTAGCTCCTAATTTTTATGAGGCCCTGTACAAGAAAAGAGGGGGCGTGAAGAAAAAAACCGGTTAAGTGCGAGCCGGACTCACGCACCAAGGGTTCCGTACCATTATCTATAAAAAAAAGCGGCCAAGTGCGAGTCGGCCTCGCCCATGAAGGGTTCCGTAGCAGCAAGTAACATAATATAAAACTTCTTGGATGGATTACGATTTATGACGTATTCAAAAAAACTACTAACTAGATCTCATTCAAACCAATTTTCGTTGGAAGTTTACATGGTAATGTACATCATATTTTTTTTTAGTTTTATTATTATCTTTTTTTAGAAGTATTATTCAAGTCGTAGAACGACGTGTCGTTTGTTGTTATAGTTAATGCACATTGGCGGCGGAGTCACGATCCAATTTTCAAATCCGGTAAATGACGGCCGCTAAATCCGGATAATTTGGATAGTGAAATTCTTCAAAATATTACGATAAGAATCTAAGATAACTGCTTTAAAATTCAGTTGCATGATTCCACCCGGACATGCATTCCCCTAGCCAGTTGGTAGGATATAATATGTAGTTTTAAAAATGTAACGAGTAAACGAGTATAGTTGCGTCTTACATTGTATAATTTTTATATCAACCTATTACCTACATACATACATACATAAACTCACGCCTGTTTCCCGGAGGGGTAGGCAGAGACCACGGATTTCCACTGGCTACGATCCTGACACACCTCTTTTGCTTCATTCACTCTCATCACATTCTTCATACATGCTCGTCGGTTAAGGGTACTCTTGACCTGGCCTTTTTTCAGTACCTATTATATACCTATTGATGTATTTTACAGTGTCCGTGCGTCAAGCGAGGTTCGTGCTGAAAATCAGCGCTGCAGTTTACTGCAGCATCATGCTGAGCACGGGCCTTTTTTGACGGCACTATACACGCAGCAACAAACGTGTTCTGTTTGTGTTATTATTGTATTGTGTTCCATTATTGTGTGTGTATTTGCTGTTCAAAATAAACTATTTCTATTCTATTCTATTCTATGTGCTTTCAGAAAATTTGTTGAAGTGGAACTGATGAAGAAGACCATGGCCGTTAGAACTACTCAATGATAAGTATTTCACGGGTGGCGATAAGAGTGACTTCCGATATCCGAATGAGCTGAAACTTGGCATACCTGTCTAGTTCCGAGGACAATACAATATGATGGTGACTGCAAGCTGACCTGATGATGGAGACGGAAGGTGGACAACGGAACTCCTCGATGGATAATAGTAGACTGGCCGTAGGCTCATTGTGATCTGCACACGGTTCCAATCAATAGTGACGACCTCTGTGGCGCGGCGGGCGAAGGTTGGCCTGCAACGCAGGAGGTTGCACGCAGATATTTCTTCAGGGTGCTCTGGGTATTTTCTATGTATAATAAAAAAAACTAACTATTTAAAATAATGTATTAAGTATATAAAATAAGTATAGGTATTTAAGCATATATAATAACTATCTAGTACCCAATAACACAAGCTCTGCTTAGCCTGGGGCTAGATAATGTTGTGTGAACTGTCCAGCATTGTTTATTTTTATTTTTATAGTATTATAAAATCTTGTAATCTCGTAATTCCTAGCTTCTAAGTTATTTTTTTTCTTCAAAGAGTTATTAGAACTTAATTTTCAATAGTGCCTAATGGAAACTATGTATAGTCATGAGAGGCCGTCAAATTCAGCTTTTTTCCAAAATTTTGTTACCAAGTTTTTTATTTTCTTCGATTTGACCTAGGAACTGGAAAACCTGTAAATGTGCTACTTATAATGTATATTTTACCAACAAATAATAATGGTTCAGAAAACTTGAATCATTTCGAGAGTTTTTTCGTACAATTCGTTCGGAATACGGAACCTTAAATGCGCGAGCCGATGCACACTTGGCCGGTTTCTTTAATAACATTAATAAAATCAAAAATACATAGGCATATTGGTCACAATTCCACAATATTATTCTTCATCGTCCAACTCCAAACAGCAACCTATACAATCGCAAACAAAATGTAATCAGTCATTCCCTGGGCGTTGTGCGCCCCACTGTACGCATACATAAACAGCATAAAGTAGGTAGGTGTGTTTGTTTCGCGCAAACATCCCCAGGCTATACAGCTAGAATAATGCACGAGTTACGTTTGGCCGAACCCTGCGTGGTACTGTGCCTTTTTGTACAAACACTTTAATAACTACTTTTTTTTAACTACGTGAATGACGGATCAAGCAGATGGCCCACCTGAAGTTAAGCGGTAACCTCAGCCTTTAACAACGCATTACCTCACAGGTCACGTCCACCTAGGACGCACCCTATGTGGTATTGCACCTCGCCCGCCACCCTGAGACATAAAGATGAAAAATCTTATGTTCCTTAATTTCACAGGCAGCCATACCCTGTAACTTCCCCCCTCTCATACACACTACCCCACTTACTGATTTCTCTTAACCCCTCATCTCTCGCAACCCTAAACCCCACGCAAATACTATAACTACTGACTGTTCTAAAACTTAACTCCCGCTTTCCAACTTTCTTAGTTACTTACATGAACGTATCTTTGATATGCTCATCATACTAGATATGGGTTAACTTGATTCATTATTTAATTATTATGGCCATGGTGATCGTCTAGTTTTTAGTGGTAGGACCGTACGTTGTGTAATTGTAGTAATTCAGGTAATTTTAAGTTATTTATGTCAAGACCTAACAATACCTAATGGAAACCTAACTAAACTTATCTATCGAATAATGAATAATATCTAAACTACTAAAATATAAATTCTATATTGATTAGTTTTAAAATATAATTTGACTGACCTAGTTTATCCCGACGTTATTAATTTTAGATTTTATCCTAATCTATAACTACAGTTCAAAGACTTCCTCTATACCATACTTATAAAATTTCCTAACTTTCCTAATATAATACCTATAAACAAATCTATTTAATGACTTTATCCTAAAGTTCACTGCAACATAATTTAATTAGTATGAACGCATCACAGAGTCAAAAGAGATGTGTTATCCTCATAACAACAGTAGGTAAGAATACTTCATAAATTATCAAGATTAAAAGCTATGGACTTAGCTAAGGTTTGTTAGTCAGTCTGTATAGTCTTGTACTGGGACACTTTAAGGGCCGCACAATTAAATTGTGCGGGACAGTTCATCCTACCTCCCCTCAACTGTCTTTCCGAACCTCGCCATAAATAAATATTATAAAATATAATGACGTTAAGGGACAAAGAAACATTCATAAAGGAAAGTTATTATTCCAGAATGTTTGTATAAAAATGTATTTCAGAATTTAAAATTATATTTAATATAAAAGTCTTAATTTTGAGACTCATATTAAAATATAGATCTTTATTTATCTTTATAGACTCATTTATGCTTTAAAAGAGGATCCACAAACTCCAATGGTCCATGACACGTTCAAACTTATAAATCCTTAGAGGCTAAAACCTCAGATAATGAAAGATTAGGTATATTTATAAATACCACTTAGTTAAGTGTCTAAGATTCAAACATGACTTAAGACTCATTTGGTCATCAAGCATTTTAGCCTAAATATTTATTTATTAGATGGAAATAACGGTTATAACGGTATTCATAAAATTTCTCGAATTAACCTAAACGAAAGTCTTACCTTAATACCTACAACATCTACGAATTCTCTTACTCGAACTACCTAAAGGTTTTATTGTTAATCTATTTTTATTCGAACTAGCAGTGAGGAGGGTAGCTCGCGATCTTCCATCAACTCTTCTAACTCCGGACTTGCCTTTACGGAAAGGCCCCTAATTTCTAATAATAACCTAAAATTCTACGGAATAAGAACTAGAACTACCTTGAAGTTAAATATTTTATTTTATTTTTAAACGAACTAACAGTGAGGTGGGTTAACTCGCGATCATCCAACACTCTTCTAACCCGGACTTGCCTTTACGGAAAGGCCCCTAAGTTCTAATAGTAACCTAACATTCTACGGAATAAGAACAAGAACTACCTTGAAGTTAAATATTTTATTTTATATTTAAACGAACTAACAGTGAGGTGGGTTAACTCGCGATCATCCAACACTCTTCTAACTCGGACTTGTCTTTACGGAAAGGCCCCTAAGTTCTCATAGTAACCTAACATTCTATGGAATAAGAACAAGAACTACCTTGAAGTTAAATATTTTATTTTATATTTAAACGAACTAACAGTGAGGTGGATTAACTCGCGATCATCCAACACTCTTCTAACCCGGACTTGCCTTCACGGAAAGGCCCCTAAGTTCTAATAATAATCCTACATTCTACAAAGCCTAGTAGAAAATAAACTAAACTTCAAATAAAGCTCGGTATAATAAAACTCTTCCGAATGATTTAAATAAATAAAATACAGTCAGAGTCTGTCTTTACCTTTACAAGAAACTAATTTCTGTTTTAAAGAATTCCCCAAATAAAACCTTGGAACATAATAAAATAGCATAGGAAAGAATTATTAATATTTGATATTTCAGATTAGGGACTTCAAGTTCCTCCTTCTATTCTAGTCAGGATTCACTTAGCACGGCTCTTGCTAGGCTGAGTATAATCAAGAATATCAAAACGATTTCTTCATTGCTTTTGGTAAAACCCCAGTTACCTATTTGTTTCAAACTTTATAATTTTGTCACAACAAAATAATCCAAAATCACAACTTTTACTTTTAACAAGTTTAGATTTACTAGCTTATTATTTCAAACAAGATAGTTTAAAAATAGAACTTCTGAATCCAATTCAAAATTCAAAACTATTCTTTGAATATAAATTATGATAGTAGATATCCTGGTTTGTTACATCAGGTCAGTGTCTCAAGAGTCACTCCCTTCTCTAGTAGAGATCATCTTCAGTACGGCTTTGCTAGACTGGAGTATAACCGTTAATAACAAAATTGAGTTATCTTTCATCTCAATAGATATCACTATGTAAAATTTGTGAATTATTTCTCTCCAATTAAACACAGAAGTTCACTATTTCAAAATAAGTTGGATTTTAGATTTAATCGATAAGTAAGATTCACATTAAGTAATGGATTGCAAATATGAAAAAGAATTTCTATCAAGATATAAACCCTAACTAAAGGTTACGTGAAAACTAAGAACAAGTTTCTAGATTCAATTTATCAAAGAAAGGGTAAAAACTATTAAGTAAAATCATTAAAGTAATTAAACTGCTCTGAAAGACTTCTTTATTAATTCAACCGAAAACGTAACCGCAAACGTAAATGCAAACACAACACAGACGCAACATAGACGTCAACGCAATCAAGCGTAACGTAAACGCAAACGTAAGTGTCAATGCAAACATAACGCAACATAAACGTAGTCGAAACAATGAACGTAAACGCAAACGTAAATGTAAACATAACACAAACGCAACATAAACGTCAACGCAATCAAGCGAAACGTAAACGCAAACGTAAGCGTCAATGCAAACATAACGCAACATAAACGTAGACGAAACAATGAACGTAAACGCAAACGTAAACGCAAACGTAAATGTAATCATAACACAAACGCAACATAAACGTCAACGCAATCAAGCGTAACATAAACGCAAACGTAAGCATAAATGTAAACACAAACGCAACATAAACGATACGTAAACATATAGTATTTTAATTACTTTAATTTAATTTATTTTATCTGTAAAGTACAAACAAGCCATCAATTTATGCAATAAGACACAACATTACAAAAGTTATAAAAACAATTGACTTACCAATGATTCTCCCAGCTCCGACTGTGTCCTTCTGGCCTCTCGAAATAAACTGCCTTTTTCACGTTAAATGTTCTCAATTTATACAAAACCTGCTATCGGCGTAACTATCGGTGCAGCTATCGGCGTCACATTCGACATAGCTATTGCGTCGCTATTGGCCGGCATCGCTATCGGCGTAACTATCAGCGCTGCTATTGGCCGGCATCGCTATCGGCGTCACTATCGGCGTAATATGATTCCAACAGCAAAGGTCATTCACTCCACTCAATTTCTATTGTTTTATTTGTTTCTTACAGGCATTTCAAATTCTCCTAACTTCAAGCTCTTTAAATCTATTGGAATATTATGTGTTTCCGCGAAACGGAACGATGTGGTGTAATGGGTTATTTTACGCTGGTTTGGTTTGGTTTCACAGTGCTTACAAATTTGTATGTTCCCGCCATTTCTTACGGAAAGCAGCACCTCCCGTGGCGAGTAGCGGAACGTCAGAAAAACGTTGCCAGTCGGCAGAAAAATTACATTTTGACAAGCAGGTGACAGTTGAGGTATGCAACACTGGAGAACGGAATGAAATTGTTTGCCGGAGGATTGTAACCTCAGAGGAGAAGGCCTTTAATATTGTTAACGCCGTAAAAAGCTTAGCTAAGGAAATTAGAAGGATCTAGAAGCAAATTAGTACTTTGCGAGGACGGAGGGGGTATCCGAGCTACGATTGAGTGCAAAGTTTAGGAAGTCTTTTGCGCCTGACTTCCAAGCCTGAAAGTTTGTGACGGGGAATCTGAGGCAGCCGGCGAAGGAAAGGAATTTGTTTGCAGCCGGTAAGCATTGCAATGGAGCCGGGTTCACAAGTTTGGGTTGTGGAGCTGATAATAATGAGTTCAAATTGTTTTAGAGGCGAGTCCTGCGCGCGTCGAAGGTGGACCCCCGGGTTAAGAAACCTGACGAACAGTGCTGTGTGCACGGAATTTAAAGTGAACTTCAGGCCGAGTTTGGAGGAACTAAAAAAAGGCCTGAAGAGTCAACAGGAGTTTGCGGGGATCCAGCATAAGGATCAGAAATAAGGCGTGGTGATTTAATAGGTATGTACCCAAGTAGAAGATCAGTAAATTGTGAAACAGGATGCCATGACTTCTACACGGCCTACCCCAAGGGGCTGTGATGATAGCAATCATACTAATGAGGTGTGATTTACAGGTGCGGAGAGCAGCCGAGTGCCACGGTACAGAGGGAACTAGGCTCCAGACAAGCGAGAAGAGAACGGAGGCAGCGAGTAGCGTGCAGTGTTCCCAGGAAGGTTTGTCGAGAGACACAGAAGATTCGTGGTTTAGAAAGTGTAGATTTAGTTAGGGATATAACGCGGACCAAAAGAGTGATTTTACAAGGTTGTTACGTAGCCCGTTTCGGTCAGTCCATAGTATTCAATATAAACGGGGATTGCGAAAGGAGGGATGAAAACATATGACGTTTGCTGGTTTCTCAAGTACTCATCGACCCACTAGTTTTTAGTTTCTACATTTGAGTGTTCGCAGTGACAAATTTAGTTTTGAAACATATGTGGAAAAGACACTGGTTCACTTTTAGTTTAGCATCATTTATGGAAGATGCTGGTTTACGTTTAGTTTTGAAACATATGTGGTAGAAAAATATAGGAATAAGGTGGGATCCACTTCGGTCAAAAGATCTACTGCTGTCGATAACCAGTGACGGAGAAACTAAGTTTCCCCAGTTTTGTTTTTGCATTATTTAAACTAGCGTGTAAGAAATAAAGGGTTAAGTTATAATCATCTTTACCTTACCAATTTAATACAAGTAATTAAAATTAACTCTGTGTTTGCTTGTTTTCCTGAAACCCCAAGAGCGAGAAGTGGATATTGTCACATCCACTAATCCACTAGACTGAGCTAACCGTGACAGCGGGTAGATTTCGGCGGCGGAGCGATTCTTGACAATTGCATTATGTATATAATTTTTAAATAACGAATAATTTCATGTTGTTTATTTATTTTGTTATTCCTAGCATGTTTTACTTGCTAGATTTCTTGAACTGTGCAACATTTTTATCCTTAAATATGTTTGTGAAGTAAACGAATCATCAGTCAGCACGTTTGATTAGTTACAACCCTTCAAACAGGAACACTGCAATGCGAACACTACTGCTATGCGGCAGAAATAGGTATGGTTGTAGTACTTCCCCGGACGAATTCTTTCACAAAAAAGCTCTACTACTACTAACTACTGACAGCTTTAACTATATATCCAGCCCCAGACAAAAAAAAACTCTAAGACTGACGGTTACTGTGCATGTTTGTGCAAACCCTATAATTCAGGGTAGGCGACATTTATGCATCAACGTGGCATTTTTTCTGAAAAATGTTTAATGGGGTCATTCAGTCAGTGACATAATTTGTATTACGGAACATTGGCTGAAAAGCTCCGAGCTCATGTTCAATTTCATTATTCATCACGTTGGTAGTTCTTTCTGTAGAGACCATGCTATACGGGGTGGCTCATTAATATTATTAAATAAACATATTCAATTTAAGGAACGCAAAGATATTGTCAACCTCTCGGTGGAAAGACACATTGAAATAGCATGTGTAGAGTTGGAGCAGTTCATTGTTATAAGCAGTTACAGTCCACCTTCTGCTTCATACGACATTTTTGAAAAAGTTATGGAAGAAGGATTGTATAAAATATCAAAATCGAATAAAAACATTATTGTACGCGGAGATTTTAATATAAATCTACTGGAAGTATACTCTCTTAGTATTAGAATAACTAGTTTATTTAAATCATTTGACCTTAAACCTTTATTTATGGAGCCTACTAGAATAACTGCTACTTCGTCCACATGCATAGATAATATTTTTACCAATGTTGGAATATTAAGTAAAACTATAGTGAGTAACATTAAATCTAACCATCTTGGTCAATTGGTAACAGTTGAGACCCAACTTAAAAGAAATGTAAAAAGCAAAATAACCATTGTACCTATGACTGTAGATCGATTTGAAAAATTAAAACTGAAGCTAATATCTAAACTTCCTTGTTTATATTATAGCAATTATCCAAATGATTTATATAATATGTTTTTTAAAGAATTTAGTAAAGAGTCCAATTCTATATTTACATCTAAATCGATCATGGTCTCTGACAGTTCAGCATTTTGTGAGTGGGCAACAGCGGGAATACATAAAAGCAGGCAAAAAATGTACGAACTTTATAGTGAAAAACAATACAAATTTAGCGAAGAGTTTCAGGAAAAAGTAAAAAATTACTCAAAAATTTTTAAGAATGTATGTCGCTTAGCAAAATCACTATATTTAAGTTCAAAGATTAAAAACAGCCAAGACAAAGTTAAAGCTACATGGAAAATGATTAATAGTGAGACTGGAAAAGACAAAAAACGTAACAATCAATTCAATTTAAAAATTAACGATACAACGATCAATCAAGATTATGATGTAGCAAAAGCATTCGAATGCTTTTTTACTGACATTCCAGTCTCTACCACAAAGTCCTTAAACTCTTCTCACATAATCGCAGAGTCACTGTTAAAAGATAATTTACCAGAATGCAACATACAGTTCAGGTTTACTTATGTTAATACTAACGACATCGTCAAAGCATTCAAATTAATTAATGTTAAAAAGACAACAGACCTCTGGGGCATTTCTGTTAGCGTCGTAAAACCAATGATTGATATCATTGCACCCGAACTAGCTTTAATATTTAACGAATGCGTTGACTGTGGTGTGTTCCCTGATTTAATGAAACACAGTAAAATAACACCTCTGTTTAAATCGGGCAGTAACTCTGATCCTACTAACTTTAGACCTATATCAGTACTGCCTACATTTAGTAAAAATTTTGAAAAGCTTATCCTAAATCAGTTGCAAAGTCATTTTAATGTGAATAACTTACTTCATGACAAGCAATTTGGATTTACAAGGGGTCGCTCAACTACTTATGCAGGTGTTGAGTTGATATCACATATTTTCGATGCCTGGGAGGAATCACATGACGCTTTGGGTGTTTTTTGTGATTTGTCTAAGGCATTTGATTGTGTTCATCATGAAACATTGATCAGGAAACTACATCACTATGGTATTAGGGGTGTTGCTCTTGACCTCCTCGCTTCTTATTTGTGTGACAGAATACAAAGAGTCGACATAAATGGAACGCGTTCTCCGGGGTCAATGGTTACAATGGGTGTACCATAAGGATCTATACTGGGACCATTCCTATTTTTAATTTATATTAATGATCTACCTCAGCTTGTAAGAGATGATCACGAGATCGTATTGTTTGCAGATGACACGTCTCTTTTATTTAAAATGAAGCGACGTCAGGCTGTTTTTGACGATGTTAACAATGCAATCTCTAAAGTTGTGAAATGGCTCAATGTCAACAACTTATTGCTGAACGAAAAGAAAACAAAGTGCATCAGATTTGTACTACCAAATGTTACACAAGTAAAAGCTAATGTTCAAATCAAAGACGAAGAAGTGGATCTTGTGAACACCGCTGTATTTTTAGGCATAACCTTAGATAATAAGCTTCAATGGGGCCCACACATAGATAAGTTGTCGAAGAGACTTAGTTTTGCGGCATACGCAGTTAAAAAGATCCGTTTCTTTACAGACGTAGATACAGCTAGACTGGTTTACTTCAGCTACTTTCACAGCATTATGTCTTACGGCATATTGTTGTGGGGGAGTGCTGCAGATATAAACACCATATTTGTGTTGCAGAAGAGGGCTGTTCGTGCAATTTATAATATGGGCCCCAGAGAATCACTTCGAGAAAAATTTAAAGAAATAAATATCTTGACATTTCCATGTCAATATATTTATGAGAACCTGATGTATGTTCGCAAAAATATAAACTTGTTTAGTAAAAAAAGCGACAATCATAATGTTAACACTAGGAACAAAGATAAACTCGCTGTTCCCACTATCAGGCTTCATAAAGTTAGTAAATCGTTTAAAGGACAATGTGTACGCTTCTATAACAAGATCCCAAGCGACGTGCTAAAGTTGTCGATAAACAAATTTAAAAACTTAAGTAAAAATAAACTTTCTAAAAAAGCGTACTATAAAATCTCAGATTATTTAGATGATAATAAAGCTTGGGCCTGAACTTGCTCCAACACAGCCAAAACAAATGTATATCTAATAATAAGACTGCACAATCTATAATTATTTTATAAAAAGTGACGTGTCAAAGAGATTTTTTTTAAAATCCTATTGAATAAATGTAGTTTGAATTTTGAATTTTGAATTTTGAATTGACGTGCCATCAAATAATTTTGACTTTCTGATTATTTGGAAAATAATAATAATAAATACTATCTATCAAAACTCTTTATAAACAAAAGAGGTATATTTTGGAATGTTTTTATTACATGCATAAATTAAATTAATAAAAAATACCTGCTACTTAACACATTTTTTACACATGTTTTATGATCGGCGACGTGCCCAAAATATTGTGTCGCGTGCCATCTATAGCACGCGTGCCATTGATTTGCCTACCCTGCTATAATTATAAGTTACCTTACTATACATTTATTTACAGATAGAATAATATATTACATGTAATACAAGTAGGTATCTACAAAGTTTATAAAATATAAATGATAGTGTTGTGCTACCTGAAGACCGCTGCAAACGATCTAAAAGTAGCTCAAGTGCTGATCCAAATCACTACCAGACGGAAGTCCCTAAGGTGCTGGCTGCTTTGCGACGCTGAATCAGTGTTGGCAGATGAGAATGTTTAAAAGGCGGGAACGGTGCTTCCAAAACGCGGATTTTCAATAAAAAAAACGGAGCATTTTAAACTTTTACATCGATAATCTCTCAATTCATACGCTTTATTTTATATTTTTATAATAAAAAAACACTCATGTCAGGAAATCTTATTAGGCTTTAGTTACAATAAAGTACCAGCAGGCACCTAATCCTAAGTCATGGAGGTATAATAGTCCTGAGTATAAACTCATATTTTTTTTTTTTTTTTATGTTCCTTTTCTTTTGCAGGTGCCATCTTACGGTGAACGGTCTGTACATATGAACTATGAACCATAGAGTAACAAGTTACTGGAAGCAAGTTGCAAGTTGTGCTTACAAGTAAGCATGGACTTGTAAGTCCGGAATCCGGTGGTATTCTCGACGCGACGTGTTACTAATGTAACGGGATGTTTTAGCCATAGATGAAGATTCTATGTCTATGGTTTTTGCATATTTCAGAAAAGCGGATCCGCATAGGTTATAAGCGGAACGCGGATCCATTGGCAAAAGGGCGGTGTAAAACGCGAAAAAGCGGTGTATCTGGCAACGCTGCGCTGAATGGCAATACTAATGCGTCGAGCCAGATAAGAGCCAGCTCTTGGGTCACGTCATGCGTCGCTACGACCAGACGCCCTGAAAGTATTTTGAAAACGCGAAGGGTCCCGGTACCCCACGGACCCAGAGTCTCGACCCCAAAGGCATAAGTAAGCTCTGTCAAGACTTGCTTATTTGCGTCTTTTGATGTCCCCAGCGGAATCTGATTGTTACCCTCAAATCATAATCATAATCTGTCGTGTGAAGTCCCTGCTAGACATAAGCCTCCAGGAAAATGCCACGGCTAACGCTCTTGAGCCGCATCCACCCACCGACTTCCTGTACATCAGAGCTGGCTTCCTAAACTTCGTTGTCCGGTTTCTGATCTAATTCTAATTCTAAATGGGGGAGAATATCTCTCTCTTCTAGGCTTCTGAGAAGTGCTCCAAACATTTTCGCCAATCCAAGTAACATGATAAATTATATTTTTATAGTCAAGTCTTCAAGAGTCTCCGTCAACTCCTAACCCAGTTTAAAACGTGTCAGAAAAACCGAGCTTTTACAGGGAAAAATCCACCATTTCGAAAAGACACGCAATACACTCTTTCACTATATCACACTTGACTATTTATCCAAGTTACACCGGCTAAAATGCCACCAAAATTACTCGAAAAAACACATTGAAAATTGATATCAAAATAAAGTTTTTTTCAAAAATGCCAAATTAATATCCACCTGTTCTATCTATTCTATATTCTATTCTATCTATTACGGGTTCATGAGATACCCGCTTACTGAAAGATGGACTGACGGACGGACAGCGGAGGCTTAGTAATAGGGTCCCGTTCTCACCCTTCGGGTACAGAACTCTAAAAAGCGTTGAGCTCATTCTACGTCAAATTCTGGCCACCACTATACAGCTATAAATTCAATATTAATTCGAATATAATATTTTGAAGACCACACGCATATAAACGTGCCGCCAAACATTTTCCGGCCATTCAACCAATCAACGCTGTGACAGTGACATTCCAAAAACAAAATGGCGAATGCACAATCGAATCGTAGTGATGGGACTATGAGTAGTTACTAGTAATAGATCCCTTGGCTTTGATTAATTGCACTAATAGATCTCGTATACCTCGACGACCTCTGTGGCGCAGCGGGCGAAGGTTCGCCTGCGATGCAGGAGGTTGCGGGTTCGATTCCCGTCTCGGAACAAATATTTGTACGATCTGCAGATATTTGTGCTGGGTATTTTCTATGTTTAATAAAAAAAAAAAACTATGTAATGTATTGTATTTAGTACTTATATCAGTTATCTAGCACCCATAACACAAGTTCTGCTTAGCATTGGGCTAGATATTGATGTGTGAACCGTCTAGAATTATTTATTGTATTACCTATAATTTTGTTACTACAAGATCCTGTCTCCACAGCATCAGTTTAAAATGTGTTTTTTTAATGATATCCTCTAGGATAATTTGAACGTTATAAATGCTCTAAGGTTTGAAATCAAGAATATACCATCATCACTAAGATCGTTGCATATTTAATTGATATAATATTATATGAAATTAATTATTAAATTAAATAAAAATAAATAATTAATTTTTTTTTTTTTTTTTAACATTGATAGACCTTTGTTTGAACACGATCTCACCTGTTGGTAAGTGACGATGTGGCCGAAGATGAAGCACAAAGGTCTAGAAGGCACCTATTCACTCTTGACTTGAAGAGACCCAGATTATAGTTTTCAGGAAAGACAGACGACGGTAGTGTATTCCACTCCTTAGCAGTTCGCATTATAAAGGTAGAACTGAAACGTTTTGTGCGAATAGAAGGTATACCAATGAGGTAAGGATGGTACTGAGCCGTACGCCTGCTCGTCCTATGATGAAAAGGAGATGGTGGGATCAGATCGTGCAGTTCCTGGGAGCATTCACCGAAATGTAACCTATAGAAGATCGCAAGGCATGCAACCTTACGGCGGTGCTCGAGACTCTGGATCTTAGTCTCCGTCATATGTTGCTCACCTATAAGCCTGAAAGCTCTACGTTCGATCGAGTCCAAGGCAGCAAGCTGGTGTTTGGCCGAGCCATCCCAAACATGGCAGCAGTACTCCATACCAGCCCGGACTTGTGCTTTATATAAACTGAGAAGCTGTCCTGGTGTGAAGTAACGCTTTACCTTATTCAGGATGCCTAGCTTCATGGCAGCTGTTTTTGCCTTAGACTCGATGTAGGAGCCAAAGTTGAGAGTAGGCGTGAGCGAAACACCTAAGAGCTCGAGGTGATCTCCTATAGCAACAGGTACATCTCGGAATACAGGAACTTGGAGAAACGGACTTTTTTTCGCCGAGAAGAGACAAGCCTGCGTTTTAGAGGCGTTGAACATGACTAAATTGGCATCGCCCCAGTCGGATACAGCCTTGAGAGTCAAATTCAGACGCTGCAGCATCTCATCTCTTAACTCCTGAATTTCATTCTGCCTAGCTCGCGCAGTGGAAACATATCTCTCCACAACTGTGCTGTCGTCTGCATACCCAATGATACCGGGCATTAGCAGATCATTAATGTGCAGCAGAAACAGTGTGGCAGATAGCACTGACCCCTGAGGTACCCCGGCGTTAATAGCCAATTGATCCGACGAGCAGCCGTCAATAACTACTCGAATGGATCTTTCCCTCAGAAAGTCTGCGAGCCAGGAGCAGAATTGAACTGGCACTCCGTAGGCAGGAAGCTTGCCAATAAGGCTAGCGTGCCAAACCCTATCAAAAGCCTTCGAGACGTCTAATGAAACAGCCAGTGCTTCACCATATTTCTCGATGGCCTCGCTCCAAATGTGCGTGGCATACACAAGAAGGTCCCCAGTAGACCGGTTTTGGCGAAACCCGTATTGGCGATCACTGAGGAGGTCGTTACCTTCGAGGTATGCAAGGAGCTTCCTATTTAGTACACGCTCCATACATTTACAAAGTAGGGAGGTGACTGAAATAGGGCGATAGTTTGAAGGGTCAGCACGACTGCCTTTCTTGGGTACAGGCTGCACGTTAGCGAGCTTCCAAGATTTAGGGACTTCACCAGTTTTCAAAGAGAGGCGGAAAAGACGCGTTAATACTGGAGACAACTCAGGGGCACAGGTTTTCAACACTATGGCCGAGATACCATCCGGACCGCTAGCTTTATTCACGTCGAGACTACGTAGCGTTCTGAGCACTTCCTTTTGCTGGATGCGAATTTCCTGCATTGAAGCTTCGCACCGAGGAAGGCTGGGTGGAGTTTCGCCAGAGGTGTCAAGACGCGAAGCCTCCGCAAATTGAGTGGCAAATAAATTTGCTTTCTCAACCGCAGCGTGAGCTAGGGACCCGTCCGGTTTCAGTAGTGGAGGGAGTGAAGGGCGGCTGAAGTTCGCTTCCACCGACTTAGCCAGAGACCAGAAAGCTTTACTTCCCGCAGGGTATGCGGCAAGCTTAGCCCCCAGACGGCCAATCCGATCGAAGCGAGCCTTCCGTATCACCTTCTTGCAAGACTTGGCGGCTTTGTTAAAGGCTTTCTTCTTAATCCGTGCATCCGAGGTTTTACCGTTTCTTGCTTCGACCCAGGCTAGGTAAGCCGCATGTTTAAGCGCTTCTGCGCTAGCACACGCGGGACTAAACCATGGGCGAGCATTGCCTGAAGGTGAAGCATCGGAGAATGGAATAAAATACTCCATTGCTCTTTTGATCACCTCCGAAACGGCATCAGCACAGACCGTCGGGTCAAAAGAAGAAAAGCAGGTTTGCCGCCAAGGATAAGAAGCGAAGAAATGTCGCATCTCATCCCAATCTGCCGACTTGTAACGCCACACTCGTCTACTACCTCTGGGCGAGGGATCGGGTGGCGAGTATGACGATACAGACCTCACCACACAGTGATCAGATGTACCCAAAGGAGGCAACACTGATACTGAGTGGTGATCCGGCACGTTCGTCAGCAGAAGGTCCAAGCAGTTGGCTGTGTGGTCCTCAACGTCTGGAATTCTGGTTGCCTCATTGACCAGCTGAGTGAGATTTAGCGTGAGTGCAAGTTTACACGCCTCTCTCCCAGCATGGTCGGTGAACTGGTATGGGAACAGCCACTGTTGGTGGTGGGCATTAAAGTCCCCCAGAATCACCAGTTGGGCACCAGGATAACGTTGTTGGGCCACATCCGCCGCTTCACAGATGTAGTTGAACAACCTGGTTGTCTCGTAGTCTCCAGAGTGAGACCGATATAAACCAGCATAGATAATTTTATCTAAGCCGGTGTCCACCAAAGTCCATAAAACGGAAAAATCGGGTTCTTCAAGGTCACGAAGACGCAGACAGCAAATGTCCTCGCGGACAAATAGACAAATACCAGCTTTGGGTTTAAAGTTGTGCTCCAGGGCATAGCCTGGGTATGTAAGGTAAGCTGTATCGGGAGGACATTGAATCTGCGTCTCCGTGAGGAATAATAAGTGTGGCTTAGTGGTCTCTAGGTGGTGGTGGACCGGATCGAGATTGGAGTGCAGTCCTCGAATATTGGAGGAGTGCACTTGAAGCGAGAGGAAGTGCTTCCGCTGTAAAGACAACTTATTATTTCTGGACTTTTTCATATAGGTTTTTGAGTGTTAGGTTTGTGGGAAAAACGGCTGTTGAGCGAGGCACTGACCAGCGAAAACTTAGAGACTTACAGCAGGCTCCTGCGCCAGTGGGAGACTAGACTGGAGACCGCGGGGACGCCCGAACCCCCCCAGGAATGGCCATCGGGTCCTCTCATCCGGTCGCCAACCGGCACGATGGAGCATTCTGGGATTTTTCGCGAGGCGGCGGGGCAGCCTTTCATGAGTGGCTAACTCACTAGTTGGGCCCCCTACAACCTGCGGTCGGCCAGCGGAGAACCGTGCTTCGGATCCCGCTACCCTCCAAGCCTAGCCTTCCGGCACACTTGCACCACTGCGGTCTCTAAACCGCACATGCTGAATCAAGTGCATGAACTGCTCAAACCCGTCACTTCCACGATGGCTACACTGGACATCAGTCCGAAACACGACAATGTCGCTTCACGGACTGGCTTTGTCCAGTGGGTGGTGACAAGCCACGGCCGAAGCCTACCACCAGAAATGTTGTTACCCGTTTGGCACCACCCAGAGATCACGTGTAGGGACGCAAGGGTATTTTCCTACGGACGCGGGTAACTTCGATCTCCAAAAAAAATTAATTTAAAATTAATAATTAAGTAAAAATTCAAATTAAGTATTAAATTATGAATTGTGTTTAGAATATAGGTGCCTACACTGTCTAGAAGTAGCATCACACAATAGACAACCCATAGAAAATGTGCCGATTTTTAACTGTCTTCAAAAAACAGCAGGAGGTTCAATTTTTTTTTTTAAATTGTTTTCTAATAATATCTTCGTGATTTACGAAACGATTTGTTTTTTTTAGTTGTCACGATATGCTTCCATGTTGGTCCCATTTTCATCAAAATCTGGTTCTGATGATGGGATCCATGAGGAATTGAGGGAACTCCTCAAATATTATAGGCACACATATAGCGATTTCTATATTTTCATCAACAAGTCAAGCATGTGCATTCAGACAGTGCCATTTTATAAAGGAGCTGATGAAGAAGACCAGAGGTGGCCATTGAAACTACTCAAGTAGGTACTCAGTATTTCACGGGCGATAAGGGTGACTTTCCGATATCCGATTGAGCTGAAAATTAGCATACCTGGTGTAGTTCCGATGACAAAACAATATGATGGTGACAGCGAGCTGATCTGATGATGGAGACGGAAGGTGGACAATATTAGACTGGCCGTGTTTAGGCTCGTTGTGATCAACACACGGTTCCGATCACTAATATTATAAAAAATTGTACCTACCTATTAGGGATAAATTCGTAACTTCGAAGTCCTATGTGTGATAGTGTGACTAAGAAATACAAACGTCGAACCTATACCTCTTGATGCTGTAATTCCCCAGTTCTCCAACAGTCATGTTACCCATGATCCCAAATACCTTAGTATCATTGAACATTCCAGACTGACTCACCCCATCACTAGCTACAATAACGGCCTACCCGCGATATGCAAAAAGCGAAAATTTAACGAAAATAAAACACAAAATAAGAGGGAATAAATAAAATAATAAAAATATAAATATAAATCCAGCCTTTTTGTTTTCCGTTCTTCGGATGGGCTCGCGGAAAAAGCGCCCGCTTCTAGACAGCCGTCACATGTCAGGCGGGGAAGGGCGTAAGCGCACTTTTATGACTTTTTCGGCAAAGTTACTATACCCTGGCTCAGAATTCGAGATATTTTTTGTAAACAAAGGGGATACCATAGCATAAAAATAGGTGCTCTGTGGTAGTTTATTAAATTAGGCCAATAAACAGGCTAAGTATGTTATTCTAACTCAGATCTGATAAACTATAAAGTAATCAATATTTTGTCGTGTACATTTTTGAGTTATTTCGGTTGTTAACAAAGTTATCAAGCAATAATATATTTGTTAATAGAAAATATTTCATGTTACTTGGAACACTGCAGAGATTCTAAACAATGGGCTTTGTTTTAAAAGCCGGTCCCCATTTTGTTAATTTCATTCGTTTTTCCTCATTTGACGAATACGAATGTGCTTTTCACACAGTTTTTAAATGGATTGGTCATACTGCATCAATAGGTAAGAGTTATATGTAACATTTTGCCGTTTACACATTGACTCGTCAGATAAACTTAGGTAGATAGTGGGTTGGTGTTTATTTACCGCAAATTGAAGGTACATACCGCGGGAGCGAACCCACTGGCGGATATTACAAAATGTTTGTACAATTGGTAAGACGTAGGAGAAGCCGCGGGTCACTACTAGTAAAACATGATCCACGCAAAAAAAAAATTAACCACTGGCTTGTCTCTTTGACGGTGACATTTGTTTGTTTATAAAAAATATCTCGAATTCTAAACCAGGGTATAATGTGTTAAAAGAGTATTTTTGAAAAAAAGAACTGTCAACGTATCATACTCTGTCACATACCTGTTGTCATTTAGCATTTTTTTTGTGAAATGATCTTCCACTGAATACATGCAGTGTTCTATCATTATATTATCATATCAGAATAACATTATATTATCAGACGACCTCTGTGGCGCGGCGGGCGAAGCTTGGCCTGCGACGCAGGAGGTTGCGAGTTCGATTCCCGCCTCGGAACAAATATTTGTGCGATCGCAGATATTTGTTCAGGGTGTTCTGGGTATTTTCTATGTATAATAAAAAATATCTATCTATGTTATATATTATATTAAGTATATCAGTTGTCTAGTACCCATAACACAAGCTCTGCTTAGCTTGGGGCTAGATAATGTTGTGTGAACTGTCCAGCACTATTGATTATTTATTTATTATTTATTCTACTAGCTTTTACCTACGGATTCGCTCGCGTTGATACACCTAGAAAAAAAAACATGACTATACTACTCTTAAAAATATGTGTACACAATTTAATGATGATCAGTTAAATAGTTTAGGTGTGAAATCGTAACAAACAAACAAACTCACTTTCGCATTTATAATATTCAAAGGTTAGGATAAGTATTTCTTACATTATTTGTGGCCGAATGATATTCAAGAACATAAACTCACGTCTCAGGCCAGCAAATCATTTCTAAAATACTTATTTCTTCGTTGTGATGTTAGAAGCTAAAAATATAAAATAAATAGACATTTTAAAATATGAACGTATATATTTACGTTTATCGTGCGATGAGATATTCCTCAGGTAAAAACATCACGGAAATCGCACGCAATAATATCTTTCATCATACCACCGTTACGCAAGTTACGTCCTTGTGTGCGACGGACGCTATATTTCAAAGTGGGCAAAAGTACATTTGCACCATTACTACGTAGGCGCGCACCGAACGGGACGACGCGGGCTTAATACCACACATCCACTGACAGATTATATTTCAAAATATTTAAAATAAATCTAAAAAGTTTAGTTTGTCGTTTTAAACGTATACCGTGGTGTGTCCGGCCTAGAATAGACCCCTCTGTCTCCTCCCATGGATGTCATAAAAGCTGACTAAGCGGCAGCGATCGCATTAGGTAGATATCTACCTATAATATGCCTAGCCTCATAATATAAGGGTATGCCGTAGCCATAATATGAGTAAGGACTACGGAAGGGGGGGGGGGCGCACCAGTACTGTTAGTGTTATAGAACTCCCTTTTCCGCATTCGAACTCTATGGGTGGTCCATTATGCGTGAGAGTTGTCTGACTAAGTAGTTAGCTAACTCTGTTCAGAAGCACACAAGCTTCCTGGGGTCTTCGCAGGCTTGGCAGAGTGACCTCGGGTTGTTGAGGATTTGTTTACGTTGAGCTACTACTCCCACACATTCCAGGACTATGTGGGCAGCCGATTCTTGTCAGACACCATATGCAGAGTGGGCTGTCTGTGGCTCCGATGTTGAAGAGGTGTTTGTTCAGGAGACAGTGTCCTGTGAGTGTCGCCATGATAGTGCGAAGGTCTATTCTTTGAAGGTTGAGCAGGCGACGTGTCAGTTGTGGTAAGGCAGCCGGTAGGGCTGCTCTTGACTGACTGCAGTTCGTAATCCGTGCCCAACGTTCTTTGTTTTGGTTAATGGTGCGGAGCCGCATCCATGTGCGTAGCTGAGAGAAGGGCAGAGGGAGGAATGGAGATGGACCCTCTGTAGTTGTTGCTGACCCTCTTCTAGCTAGCTCATCTGCGGCGTCGTTACTGCGATCACCAATCCGACTGCCAAGCGTACAATGGAGATTATGGTAACTCCCCCCATCGCATTATATGGGAGGCCTTCTCAAGCAGTGAACGTAAGTGACTAGCCGCACGGCCGACCACGGACAGACTGGGTGAAACTATTCTCATTACTAGTTTTCGTGGTGACCGTTTTTACGCGTGACACGGGTTCTGGTTTATTCTATACTAGTGACTCGCCCCGGCTTCGCACGGGTAGCCCCCGGTGAACCCCCCCCCCCTTCCTGCCCCTCCTCCTTATGTCAATCTCCTGGTTCTAAGCTACCTCCTCACCAATTTTCAGCCAAATTGGTTCACCCGTTCTTGAGTTATTATAGGTGGTGTAACTAATACGACTTTGTTTTATATTATACTTATAATAGATTATAGGGGTAAATGGTAAAACCATACAAAAATATCCAAAGCCACAAAATATCTTGCAGAGGGACACCAATCCTACACGTAGAGCAGCGCAGTCGACCGTCGCAAGACAAGGACGGAGAATAAGACGAAGGGTTGCTCCGAGACTGATCAAGTACCGAATTCCTATCGTCGACTCTGTCACCGTAGAAATACGGTTCAACATGAGCGCGCGCGTCTATAAAGTACCGCATTGAAATTCCACGCCAGAGAGATAAGGAATTTATTTTAGAACAACTATTTTCTCCATAAATATGCTTAGAATTTTGCGGAAATTTATACTGAAAAATTGCAAACTTTTTGCTTTGTAATACTGTGGTGGAAAATCTTGGGTTTATGCCGTAGTTTGGGAGATATAAGCGTTGGAAATGTAGACCAGAGATGGAAATATTCTCTACCTCGAATACCCTACTTTATGGGAGGTTCGTAACAATAGCAGCGAGGGGGGAGCGGCGCGCGCATCAAGTACCGAATACCGTTGTTCGAGAGCGTTGAGATAATAAACGGGGTACTTTATGTGCATTTCGCCTAGAGAGGATATGCCAAGATAACAGTAACTTTGGTGCGGCCCTGTGCGTTATACAGTAGGTATGTTTTTTTTCAGACGTCCGTCTTGATCCTAATTCTAAAATTAAAAAGAAAGAACGTAGTTTGAAATTAGAAGCGACGTCTGGATGGCTTGACGGAGACTGACGGCTTGACTCAGGCACAGTCTCAGGCCCAGGCCCGTAATGCCAATGATTTATAAAAGAAATATCTTAGTTTAAAATTAGAAGTGATGTCTGGAGATCTTTCCGCCATTATTGAAAAGAGACGTCTTCTTCTTTTATTTTGTTTCTTTCCCTAGTGTTTATTTGAAAACGGCCACCGTTTTACTAAAACATAACTTGACTGTGACCTTGACGACTTGGAAGGATTGTAACGTTGCAAAATACTTACTTGAAAATGGCAAATGGTGATTTTTTTGTATTCAATATATTCAATATAATTTTAGGTAGGTATTGTATTTTCAATATAATTTGCAACGTTTCACTCTTCGTCAGTCAGTCGTGGGAAGCAATGGCCGCGATGAACTCACCACTTCTCACGTTCATTTCCCACGATGGTGCAAACCACAGAGAAAAGAGGCCCATTTTAGGGTCTGCCTACCCTTTCGGGGAAAAAGCCGTGTGTCCATGCATGTACTTATGTAAGAAGTTAAAACAATATTTTTAATATGGTAAATTCATGTAACAATACATTTATTTACAGAAACAATAAGACAACTTATACAAGGTATGTCAAAAATTAAAAAAAAAAAACATTTGAAACAGTTGTGCACCCTGAAGACCGCTGCTAAAGGTGATGCGACGCGTGACCCGAGACGGCTCTTATCTGGCTCAACGCATTAGTATTTCTATTGCCATTCAGCGTGGCAATGCAGCCAGCATCTTAGGAACGCTTCCGTCTCGTAGTGATTTGGATCAGTTGTACTACCTTTAGATCGTAAATTCATTAATTTGATTTAACTATAACAGCTTTTTTTGCATCAAACTCAGAACAAATACATAGTTTCACGCAACACAGTTTCCTAAAGCATAAATTAACGTGTTCCCGTACAAACTACTAATAATTCTGCATCCCATCAGAATGCGGGCTGCGTATCTCTATGCACTTTGCATATCTATCGGTAAACGTTAATGTATACAAAAGTATATCTGTATAGTGAATATACATGTGGTAGGTATATAAAGCGCGGTGCACGCGTGCGTGTCGCGTAGAACCGTTAAAGGGAAGCAGACGTTTTGATACTTTTTTACAAGTTTTTATTTAACTTGCAATCTCTAGGAATATAATATTAAGTCTATATCTCACGTTGGTACAACCCACTATGAAAAGAGGCACATTTGAGACTCTGCCTATGTATGTTTTGAAAAATGATGCGTGCTGGTACCTCGATCTGTTTGTAGTGCAGTTCGAAGCTTGCAATGCACAATAACAACAATAACAAATAAAATAAAAATTGTCTTCAATACTTGCACTACTCACAGATAAATTGATACTATACCACTACTTAACATTCCATGTACCTAGAACTTAGATTAAATATACCTTCTTAATTTAACAATTTAATGCATAGCTTGAGGTAATCAGTTGTATGACTAATGTAGCTAGGTACTAGGTAGATACAAGTTGTGGTCACATTATGGTAATAAAAAAACGGGTACATGGCTGAGCCCTAACTCCTAACTAAGTTTCCCTGTGTTTAGGATATCAGTTCTCCTCCCAATGTAGTTATTTATGTTTGTCTGGAAGGAATCCGGGTGGAATCTTGCAACTGAATTTTAAAGCAGTTATCCTGAACCGATTGAGCTGAAATTTGGCATACCTGTCAAGTTCCAATGACTCTTATTAGCAAGCACTAGTTTGCACTACAATGCACTATAGTTTACACTACACTAACTCATACGGTTTAGTTCTTTGAGGTTTAGTACTATGTCCGTGTTGTCGAGAAGCTGGATTGCCTCGATGTTCACATGAGGATGAAGTATACGTTCGTGAGCTTCTGCATATTTTTGAATGACTTTATCGACGAACTCTATATTAAAGTCCCGGTGGAGATCGCGTCGTTTCTTGCGTACAATTTTTTTTAGAACTACGTGAATTGCGGAACAAGCTTATGGCCCAGCGGTAACCTCTGCTTTTAACAATGCATTACCACATAGGTCACGTCCACCTAGAACGCACCCTATGTAGCATTGCACTGCGCTTGCCTCCATGAGACTTAAAGATTAAATGTCTCATGTGCCTGTAATTTCACCGGCATCCATACCCTTCAAACCGAAACACAGCAATGCGAGCACTACTGTTTTGCGACAGAAATAGACATATCTATTTCTGTCGTAAAACAGTAGTGAGGTAGTATTTCCCCAGACTAACTCTCGAGAAAAAAGCTCTACTACTACTGCTACTACTACTACTACTACTACTATTCCTCTGATGATGATGATTGTATTTTTACAAGCTTTTATTTAACTTTCAAAGTATGTATGTTTGTCCGGGTGGAATCTTGCAACTGAATTTTGGAGGAGTTACCTATCCTCAACCGATTGAGATGATATTTTGTATACCTATCAAGTTCCGACAACAGTGACAGCGAGCTGATCGGATGACGGAGACAGAAGGTGGACAACGGAACTCCTTGAGGCAACTATGCCTCAAGGCATATGTATTTATGACAGTCTATGTAGTAGACTGACCCATTTCCATCAGCACGCTGTCCCGATCACTAACTTTATAAAAGCTTGTATTGAAAAATATATTATTCACAAAAAACTTATTTTATTAGGTAATGTTTTGTGTTGGTAATGAAAAGGTTTCCTAGGACCAAAACCTTTCACATCTCGTATCTATTCGTGTCCACTCTCCACGGTTCGGAGTCCGCACCGGCCACATATACATACTTATAATACCTATAAGTACGTATATTATACGTATTACGCGTCACGACAGATAAACTTGCATCGCGTATAATATAGGCACCTACCTATAGAAAGAGTACCTCTGGTATATATATGCTCCGTCTGATACAGTCCGGGCTGGTATGGAGTACTGCTGCCACGTTTGGGATGGCTCGGCCAAACACCAGCTTGCTGCCTTAGACTCGATCGAACGCAGAGCTTTCCGGCTTATATAGGTGAGCAACATATGGCGGACACTAAGATCCAGAGTATCGAGCCGTAAACTCGCATATCTTTCGATCTTCTACAGGATTCTATAGGTTACATTTCGGGGAATGCTCCCAGGAACTTCACGATCTGATCCCCCCATCTCCTTTTTATCATAGGACGAGCATAAATGCACACACTAACAACGTAGGTAAATATATTTCTGAATCCCTAACTTCAAATTATTAAGCTAACTTAACCTACATTAATTTATCTAAACTTATTTTAAAAACTTTTATTTTATGTTACTTTTGAAATCATCAAAATTCTGCGGAAGAGCGAGACCCTCTAACACAGGTATTTTTCTTACTTAAAAGAGGGTCCCCCCTACCTATGCTATTGTATCCTAGATTATGTTTAATGAAACAAAATATTTGCATTTTGTATTTTGTACGAGCAGACGCAGGACAATTTATTTTGACTTAAAAAAACATCTAAGTAGTGAATATAGAGTTTAATACTAGGTAATGATGAATTCTCAAAGATTTCAATATTTAATCAAAATTATAAAATCACTTTCGTTTTTTTGTCCAAAGTTTCCACAAACCAGTATAGCGACAGCCACAGCTGTCTCGTCACTTCCGACGGAAGTGCGTCGCCGGAAGCAGGTGCGAGCGCACTGCGCATGCACCGGTAATAAAACAAGTGAAACACATTAAATTAGTACGTACAACCATTTTATTTAGCACTTATATTTTTAAAGGACATTGTCAGTCTTTGCAAGGAATTTGGTACCCTGCTAGGTACAATGCTGCCCAGTAATGTAAATGCTTCCGGCGGCCTATAAACTCTGATAGCAGAGTTTGCCATTAGCTCATACGAATTTATTTACTTTTAGCTGATGATGCTGATGATTAATCATATTAGAGTAGAATCGAAGACCCACCCAAAGTGGTTGATTTCGCTTGTGGCGCGTTTTTTTTTTCTTTTTTTTTGATCAGCACTTCTTCAGATAGCGAAAACTATGTTGCCTGTAATTAAATGACCCATGACAAGTTTTAATTAAATTAAATTAAATTTAGTTAAATTAAAACTTGTGTGTAACTAATGATTTTTATGTGACACTTTAAAAGTTAGCTAGTTAGTTAGTTTGGCTATGAATGTGCTTGAAAAAAAAACACTGTAAAACCATTGAAGCACAATCGTAGCTAAATTAATCATATTTATGTGATACTATAAATTAAAACTTCTGTGTTTAGGTCATATAATTACCGGCAGCATAGATTTCGTTATCTGAAGAAGTATTGATGAGCTGTGATGAGAAAAAAAACATGAAATAAATGAATCTCACGCCACAAGCGAATTAACCACCTTAAACACCTTTAACACGTCAAACAGTAACGTATAATTAATAAAATGAACTGAAGAATTACAAATATCATCCATATAATTCATAAATATATATATGTATTTTATTTAGAAAACCCTGAAATAGATTTTTTAAATATTTGTGTTGATGATATTAAAATAATACAAGGTATCCATTGCAAGTACTTTTATTTCTGGGCAGCATTTGGACCGGACCCTGGCAATGTCCTTTCGATGCATATTTTGTTATATTGAGTATAAATCAATTAATAATAAATAAAGAAATAAATAATGCTGGACAGTTCACACAACATTATCTATTCCCAAACAAAGCAGAGCTTGCATTATGGGTCTTTGTATATATTTTGCAAATATGCAATTTGTTGGAAAAGGGGATTTTGCACGTAGGACTTTATTCAAATGAAAGGATGGATTTACTATAAAATACTAGTAATGTTTTTATAAAAAATAATAAAAAAAACATGAATGCACTAAACCTTAACAATAAGCCCATAGAAACATAAATAGGTACCTTAGAAACTAATAAAATGATGCTTTAAAAAGTTGTTCTCGCATGAACTACTTTATTCGGGTGGGCCGATGACGTAACACGAGCTAAAACTGCTGATTGGTGCATCCGTTTTGACCTACATTGTACAATAATGTGGCTAGGCATATTATAGGTAGATATCTACCTAATGCGATCGCTGCCGCTTAGTCAGCTTTTACGGCATCCATGGGAGGAGACGGAGGGACTATTCTTAGGCCGGGTACCGCCTCGCATACACAGTCCGAACACACCATGGCATGAAAATTTAGGAGTTAGAACAAACTATAATTGTAATAAGCTAGCATTTAGTTAGTAGTAGAGCTTTTTTGTGAAAGATTTAGTGCGGGGAAGTACTGCCTCCATACATATTTCTGCCGCAAAACAGTAGTGCTCACATTGCTGTGTTCCGGTTTGAAGGGTGCCGGTGAAATTACAGGCACATGAGACTTTTCATCTTTATTTCTCAGTGCAATGTCACATAGGGCGCATCCTAGGACAAACCTATGTGATAATGCCGGTTCATAGGCCGAGGGTACCGCTTAACATCAGGTGGGACAATGGCTTGATCAGTCAACACAAGTAGTAAAAAAAAAACACAGGTCGACGACAAACCAGGAATATATACTGACCGTCGAACTAGGTGGACAGCGTGGTTGGTCGGTTGGTAATAGACGGAACACACCATGGCATAAAAACTTAGGAGTTAGACCAAACTATTCTACCATAACATAATAACAATCATATAATCGTACGTCCAATCCCAATACATAATGATACGTTTGCCAATAATGATAACTGCCCCTTAATATAATTTTATGCAACGTACAGCCAAACCATTCATTATACAATTACTTCAAAACGACAATCGATCAAACCGTTCAACACAAAAAGATACTTTAATAGCCACTTGATCCACTGTTGGTAGAGTTGATAGACTTCCGGCCTTTCCAACCCTATGTCCGGCTAAATTTAGCTTGTTCGACCATTTCACTGTCTGGCTTAGGGCATGGATATATGTGAAATGTGCATTAAAACCTTTTTCTCCACAATCTTTAAAGAACTACAAAAAATATATATCTACATCATATAAAGCATTACCTATTTCTTTTCAAAATAAATAAAAAACAAGGTATATAATGTAAGAAATAAATTTGCAAAGTAGCCTCTCTGTTTTCGTATTCTAAACTATCGATCTTAAGGTGAATGCTTAATGAATGTGTTTTTTGCCTATAACAGCTCATCAACACTTCTTCAGGTAGCGATAGTTGAGTTCGCGAGAACTAGGAGACTTAACACACATGTTTTAATTGATAGTATCTCATAAATATCGTCAGTTCAGCTACGATACCCCTAAATAAAAAACAAACACTGTAAGAATGTGTTCTGCAGATCGCACAAATATTTGTTCTGAGGCGGGAATCGATCCCGCACCTGCGTCGAAGGTGAACCTTCGCCCGACGCTCCATAGAGGTCATCGTCTGTTCTCAAAATTTCCGGCTTTTTATCCAGACCGGCTTTATTGGCTTATACGTCACAGCTCTAATCAGTAATCATACAATACTAACCACCATCGATACTAACTAATAGATGTTCTGTGATTTTCAAATTTTATGATTTTCTTTATGGACGTCGTATTCAACGCTTATGAATTTAACGATGTGAAAATATGCGATAGTTGTAATGTAAAGGCTTAACTACCTACTTTTACCAGAAATTAAGCTGGGCTTACTAAAATCATGTAGATATAGGTACAAAAAGGTGAAGTAGTTACATAGGTACCTATGTAGTAGGTACCTAACTCTAGCTATATTATATAGGTACGAAAAATATCCTTTGAACATTTACACCGTGTTTTGTTTCTTTTGATAGAATATACAAGTAATTAATTTTGTAAAAATTAAAAACCCCTCAACGCAATGAAACGGCTGAACCGATTTTGATCAAATAGCTAAGAACAATCAAGACTAATTCACCGTTCAAACAAAAAAAAACGAAATCGGTTCATCATTTCGGGAGCTACGATGCCACAGACACACACACAAACACACACACAGACACGTCAAACTTATAACACCCCGTCGTTTTTGCGTCGGGGGCTAAAAACTAATTTCTAATGCAAAAGACAAAACACTGTGTACCTAGTACCTACCTATCCCAAGACTAATTCGAGTTTTATAGGAACACGGTATGTCTATACAATCTGAGTCACAGAATATAATTAATAGTCTACAACATTATTTATTGAAATAGTAAAAACCTGATTTAATAAGGCTAGTCCACACCCATTGATGGTTTATGAACAGACCAGGCCACCGGAAACCGGACAACGCAAAAGAGGACGGCTAAAGACATTCAAAAGTCGGTGGAAGGAGGCGTCTCAAGACTGTTAGTCGTGGCATTCTATGGGGCTAAAAGGGTACTTACCTCCCTACGGTATTCGTGTCAGCTTAAGGTACCTAAGTAACCATTAGTAACCATAGCCTTGTACTAATATTTATTCTCTGGCCGTACGCCTGCTCGTCCTATAATGAAAAGGAGATGGTGGGATCAGTTCGTGCAGTTCCTGGGAGCATTCCCCGAAATGTTTCTTATAGAATATCGAAAGGCATGCAACCTTACGGGCGGCGGTGCTCGAGACTCTGGATCTTAGTCTCCGCCATTGTTACTCACCTATAAGCCTGCAAGCTCTACGTTCGGATTTGTTCGGATTTGTTTCGGGTTGATATTAACTAAACTACTCTGGTAGTAATAAAAGTAGTACCACGGGCAATAAACGTTATTTTCTTCAAATGTGATGCTGAAAAACAAGAGGAGATGGGCCAAAATCTAATCTTACGATAGTAGGCGCGATCAAAGCAGGCAGAACTAAATAATCACCCTCAACCACACGAATACCTATATTGTAGATTGTTTTTTTTTGATACTAGGTACTTGGAACGACGAATCAGGTGCAAGCAAAAGGTGAAAATCGGTAGAATAACCTAATACTAATACCAACTACTACCAAATACTACTACCTAATACTATAGTGAGGAATTTGTGTTCAAATTTTTATAAATAAAGTTACTAACATCAAAAAACCTCTTTGGAACGTTGGTCACACGTTGCGTCCCTACAGTTTTAAAGACCTGACAATTTACAAAAATGGATAGTGATTAAATAAGCTTACTAACTTTTATTTTACCAGATAAAGACTTGGTAAACTCTAATACAATTCGTTCAAAAGCATATAGAACAACATTACAGTTCGTCACATTTTATAACTAGTCTTGCCATCTAGTGGCGAGTAGTAAAACTAAATAAAATGGCTAGTCGAGCAAAGGGTTGTAAGTCTCGTTCTGTAGATGGCGCTGAAAAGAACTTACTGAAAACTCCACCCATGACCACACATAAATTATTGCTATGTATATTCTGTGCCCATGACTAATATTGTTCTAGGAATTATTTCATTATTTTTATTATTTATAGCCTGCATCGTCCCTCTTCAGGGCAAAGACCTCATATCCTCTTTCAACTTTTCGTCATCCAGTGCTATTATTGAGCAACAGTGTTTTTTACATGTTTTCAACCTAAGTAGATAGGTAGATACCTGCTTGTAGCACAGAATAAATATTAGTACAAGCTTGTAGGTACTAACTATTATAATTTATTATGTGCCTGTGTCTACAACAGCTGTCGTTCGATTTGTCTTTATTGCGCATGTGCCAATAGACACTGCGTAGGTAGGTACCTATACTTAATTCGTTTTTTTAAATTAAAATTGGCGTCAAAATGTTGGACAACGAACTTAGTTATTATGTTTAAAAAAAATTGATACCTACTTATCATGTTTGGTATCAAATAAAGGTCTCGATGAGAAAAACTTTAATTTCTTAAATGGTGTCACTAGCGGTTGATGTAACAAATGCTTAAAAGGTTATATAATACAAACGCGGGAAAGCATTATTTAGTGATATTGAATTATATTTGTATTACAATAATGCAAAAACTACACTTAATGGGCCCCTGAGCCATAGTTACTACCCCGATAGAAACGCATTCTGCCCCGCCCATTCTGCCCCATGCTCAAGAAACTATTCATTCTACCATTTAGTTATGAACATTTTATATACCGATTAGAGTTAGAAACATCAATTTACCATTAAAACAATTATCTCGAATACAATCTCAATGATAATTGTAAAACTCGTTTAGTTTTGTGCAACGCCAAGAAATATTTTTGCGAGGTTGCTGGAGAAACGCTACACCCAACCAATTACCAGTTTGTATGTTACCGGCGGTCGAGTGACTAAGGCTAGATGCGTTGGTACGATTTGATGGATGCGATGGTACTAGGTATACCTACCCTTTTGCCGTTCTGCCCCGAGGGCTCATTTTGCCCCGGTGTCTTACTCCTGAAGGCAAATCTTAAAGTTTGAGTTTGGAAAAACACATTGTAATTAATGGATAACTATGTCTTGTGGTGTGTCCAGCCTAAGAATAAACATGTTTCTCTTCCCATGGATGTCGTAAAAGACGACTAAGGGATTACAGCAGGGGGTGGGCAGCAGCATCCATCTGAGTACTTAACACCAATATTGTAATCACCAATCCGGCTGCCATGCTTATTGATTATGGCAAATCCCCACATTGTTTTCTATGGGGGCCTCGTCCAGCAGTAAACGTCTAACGGATGATGATGATGATGATAATGATGATGAGTGTTTAAACCGACTTCAAAAAAAGGAGGAGATTTTCAAGTCGTGCGTATACCTAATACCTCCGTCATACTTTTATGAAGTTTTTTTTTTTAGTTGGCTCTATTTGCTTCCAGATTGGTCCCATTTTCATCAAAATCTGGTTCTGATGATGGGATCCAGGAGGAATTGAGGGAACTCTTCGAATATTATAGGCACACATAGAGCGGTTTTGGTATTTTCAGCAACAAGTCAGGCATGTGCATTCAGAAAGTGCCATTTGGTGACGTGGCGGTGGAACTGATGAAGTTGGTTTTTTTTCACGAAAATAATTATTTTTATGAAATTAACTTGAGTTTCTTTATCTGTTATTAAGTGAGGTTATAATGAAACAAACGCTACCGTTCAGTATATGAAGATATTATATTTTCAAAGAACATGTACTTTTATCTCCGCATAACTTCTGTCAATACAACGTGAGAAACAATACCATCCCATTAATAACAACTAATATTAATATAATTATTGTGATTTCATACAATTCATCTACACACTTTTAAAACGATACAAAAGTTCAGCTGCAACATTTCGTAAAATGGAACGTAAATAGAATTTTAAAATTCAAACTGGAAGGAATCAAGTGAAAAATATAAAGTTTTTTAAATTACGATACATTGCAGCATTGCAGCATTCTGCCTATAACATACATATACATTCTACATACCAGCGTCCGTACCAAGCCCTCGCTATCTCTATCAGTGATAAGATTAAAATAACATTAATAGGTAGAGAAGAGGTAGGTATAAATAGTACCTAAAGGACAATAGTTACAAAAATAATTTAAAACTATTGCCATCATATGTTTGAAAAATATTGTGTCCAAAATTTAATAAAATCCATTGTCCTTAGCAAATAGATCTTAGAGAAAAATACTTAACATTGGAAAGAATGAGATGTTTCGATGTTCGTTGGAGAGAAAGAGGTGTTTTAACTTTATAAAAAACAATTGCTTATAACAGCAACAAGCTTCATTCAATTCTTAATATTAACTTAACTATGTAAGTTAACTGTATGTATTTAGTTAGAGGATAACGACTCGAGACAAAGGAAACTAACGTATAAATCAGTATTATTTTGTATCAGTATCATTTTTTTATCACATAACAATACTGTTTGTAAATGCTTATTACAAAAAGCTCACAATATAAAATTTACAAGAACGTGGGTACTTTAAAATTAGCTGCCATGAATATGTATTGGCGCGACATTTCCGTTTTTCTCATTCGCACGTAACAGCCGAAGAGAGCGGACGTCTACACGAAGCACGAGTTAAAACACATAACAAAAAATATTTTACTTAGAATGTAAGGCAGTGCTTTGACTTGTACAAGCTTTATCTCACAAAATATTTATATATTTCTATCAGGTTTATGAACGTGAAGCTACAATCACATTTTTAAATAAATTTTAATGATATGCTGTCTGTCAGCTGTTTTTGTGCATGATATGTTAGGTTTAAACTGAAATGAAGGTACGGCAATAGAATAGCAAATAATTTGTCTAATTATGACGGTAACAATTAATTAAACATTTACATATCACCTACATCAGTGTCTAAGTTATCCTTAATAGATGTCTAATTTAACACCTAGCAGCACTAAGGTATTAAATGTAGGCCTTTAAGGTTCTTATCTACAGTGACAATCCTAGTGGAATAGGTATTTAAGCTACTGATATAATGCTCTATAACGAATAACAGAATACCCTCAAAGTTCCGTAGAGAGATGAATGTAAAGGCAACTTACAAGGATATTCTGCTAAACCTTATTTATATAACATGTTAAATATAAATTTATAAATAATTTGAAAGCATTAAAACTTTAGTATATTTGACTAGTTACAAGTTACAATAACTGTTTCTATAAGTAATCGATTATTGCTCTTAAACAAGGTATACATAATATCTTCACCATTTTAAATGATTGGTTCCTTTCCGTTACTTTAAAAATAAAACTCAAATATAAAAATAAAAATGTATTTATTTACAAATAAAAATAAATGAATCTTTGGTCGTAGCGCGATCGTAGGCAAGCGGGCGAAAGGGTAATAAGTTCAGTTTTAGATTTATTGGCAGTTGATAGTTTTGTGATAAGCGATGGTGATTGGTAAGGTAGCGAATGATGAGTGTCAAGTGCTGATGACGCTAACCACAAACAAGATTTGGACTTAGCTTTCGTAGTTACAACACCGTCGCTGGGAGGTCCTCATCCTGTTGGTTGGAAGTTAAATTATATTAAGTTGGAAATCAAAAGTAAATAAGCCTAATACCATTAGAGACTGAAGTAAGCTGACTGAGATAAATGAGCAAAGACAAGAACAAAAACGAGAGTTCGCTCGCAATATTATCGCATCAACTGGAGAAACGTGAAACTTATAATGGTTCCACTTTTGCTTAATTTACAAATTGAATGCTTCATTAATCAAATCAAATAACTATATTTACCAAAGCATAGTAATTATATGGTGATAAAATGTTCTGTGTTCTTAAACTATTGCTTAGTTTAAAGCGTGAAATTATTCCTTTAGCTTTATTAACTGCGGTACTGACTGAGCAGCCTCTCTCAGTCTCTGACCTCACAGATGCTCGGTCAGGTACACACGCGAGGCAAACACACGCTGCCGTGGCTGTGCAAAGCGTGAGTGTCTGCTGCCAACAAACGCCTCTGCACAAGGGTGCCTCTGTATCTTTGCCTCGCTCGCTCAGGATGTAGTTATAGACAGATTAACATCACTTGTTAGGTGGCTGTTTTCTCGCGCGGCAGCCTCTTGCATTGGTTTCCTCTTACCATCCAGTATTCATCATTTAGTGTGATTTTACAGTGACGGTTACTGTCCGCGCGGTGGTAAGCGTGGCCCTTAACGTAAGCACGGCGCGGCCGCATTTGTTGGTTAAACTATGTAACGATCCAAGAGACGCAAAGATCGTGGCTCGCGACGCTTACCAACCGCGCTGGCGAAAGCGTCACTGTAAAACCACAGACCTTAGGCGTCCTCTGCTGGACATAGGTATGCCACAACGAACAACCTTGGCTGACTCCATCCACCGTCTTCTTGCAACCGTTACAATATCATCCAGTCTATCAAGAGTTGGACGGTCCTACACTGCATCTCCAGGTTCGTACGCGGCTAATAATTATGTAGCCTGATTCACCGTTTTTTAAGGGATCGTAATATTTTCTTATAGATATAAACATGGGCCTAGACATCTGTAAAATCAAATATTATTAGGAATTAAGTCATTAGTGATGTTGTGGACAACATAACGCTAGATTTAATTACAAGAGCAATCCTGTGCTTTGCAAACGCAGTTACAAGAATGATGGATTATTTTGTTAATCAAAAGAAATGCCCATCATTACTTTGTGCTGCAGTCAATGCCATTTAAAATGAATTAGGTATTTGTGTCGATTTCAATGTTTGTGAATCAACCATGTTATGGTAATGCTCCGTGGAAATGAATGTTAAAATGAGAATGCTACCAGCAACAGCCTTAAAACGGTGCTTTCACTCCCATTCTCAATATATCCAATACAATACCCATATAATTACATTATCGTCGCACACTGATAGCAGTTCGTCAGCCAGCGTCAAGTCTGGGGTTGAAGACTCGACCGCTGGCTCCTCTGTCTCGTCTTTCTGAAGTTCCACTATGCGTGAGTTCTGGAATCATTTGTGAAGTCTTTTTAGGTACAGGAATAGGCTAGCAAGGAACACAAAAGAACTAGAAATGTTGCCAGTGAAATGGCGTGTAAGCACTTGTAATTTCTCCCCTTTTCTGCTACTCTCGCTTTTAGTAGCTAATACTAATTCGTGTCTCCGGTTCTTTTTTCTTCACCCTACTTCAGAGACCGCAGGCCTATTACAAACTCTTATTTCCAGATAGTTTACGGCGTAAACTGAACTGCCTTGTAATTTCGTATTATGAACGCATAATACCTACCAGCCAGTCAGCGGTCACGTGACATTTTGGTTGGCTATTCCGTAACATGAGCTTTTTTCATTAAGTGTGGTTTTACAGTGACGGTTACCGTCCGCGCGGGTGGTAACGCGGCCCGTAACGTAAGCACGGCGCGGCCGCGCGTGTTGGTTAAACTAGGTAACAATCCAAGAGATGCAAAGCTCGTGGCCCGCGACGCTTACCAACCGCGCTGGCGGAAGCGTCACTGTAAACCTACACTATAAGTTCCATGAAAACTATTCAACTGGCGGTGGGTCAGAGTAGCTTTTATTGTAATTGTTTTAGAAAAAACTTGTAACAAGTCTTTCGAAGTTTTGGTTCTAGGACATTCCGGTTTCCTCACGATTATTACTTTTGGTTGAATGGTACAAAGATGGGTAACCTTTTTGTCAACACAAATGATCGAGTGAAATGGTGAAATGATATGGCAGAAATCGCTGTTGGCAAAACGACTGCAACATCCCCATACCTTGTTTTATTATTTTGCTAATTTTAATAGTTTAATTAATCTATCTTTCCTCTTTACGCTACAAACATTGATTATGAGCATAATCGAGACATAGACCCCCATAGACATATTTATTACTAAATCGCGCCTTAATCAAGCTTGGACTTTTGGTTTCCTCAATAGTTATAAAAATAACTGAATTCCTTACCTCGGTCTTAAGCCTATTGAGCAGTTTATCCCTTTCGCTCTTGAGAGCGTCACAACGTAACATGTCATTCTCGTCCAACACTCCTTTCATCTCCAGCTCAGCTATCAGAGAGTCTTTTTCACTAATTGCTTCTTCTAAAACATCTTGTCTGAAAATAAATGGAAAATCTGATTAACATACCAACAGCGGTAAAACTCGGCTATTTAGTGCACCAATGTGATGTGTTTTTATCACATATTTGTGATAAAAAGATGTATGATGTTACCACAACACATAGGTAAATTTGTATGATGGTACTCGTAGTTCCTGATACATACGACACAGGGGATCCTAATGTGCAAGATTATTGCCACTTATTTTTGGAAATAATCTTATTTTGGTATAAATCTTAATTAGTGTGATAAGAGAGCATTGTGAAACTAAAGAAATAAAATATTAAAAATAAATAATGCTGGACAGTTCACATAACATTGTCTAGCCCCAAGCTAAGCAGAGCTTGTGTTATGGGTACTAGAAAACTGATATACTTAATACAATATATTACATAGATAGACATCGAAAAAGAAGACGTTTGACTAGGATTGAGAAAGGTATGCTTAGATAGTTTGGGCATTTAGAAAAGATGGACGATAGTAGATTGATGAAACGGGTATATAAGACGAGCGTGAATGGGACAGTCGGAAAGGCAAGACCTCGGCGAACGTATTCAGATTGGAGACGTTCTGAAAAAAGGACAGGTCAAGAGTACCCTTAACCGAAAAACATGTATGAAGAATGTGATGAGAGTGACTGAAGCAAAAGAGGAGTGTCAGGATCGTAGCAAGTGGAAATCTGTGGTCACTGCCTACCCCTCCGGGAAATAGGTGTGAGTTTATGTAAGTATGTATGTATTTCCAAAAATAAGACATACATCACATGTGATAATTGACGCAGCACCTCGCCCCGTTTGCTCTCTACAGCACGCAACGTCTCCTCCAGTCGCTTCAATCGCTTCAGAGCTGCGGAACATGTGGAGCAGTTCATTGCTGATGCGTTTTGGAGGGAACGTATGCGCTGCTCCATCTTTCTCATCTGAAATGAAAGAAACAAAATAAAATACTTACTTTTATTCTTCAAATGACAGGAGGAAAATTAAATGAAGCAGGTACAATCATTGACTATGACAATTATATTCGATAAAAATTTGCTATGAAATCAATTTGGAGAGCCCTATGCTAGGGATACGTTAAGTTTGGTGTTTTTTTATTTAAACCAAGATAATTTAAAGCTTCATGATTAATTTTGGGCTGGCATCTAGTTTCATCTTTACTATAATTGGGATCGGTGCTGACATCAACACTTATATTAATGTAAAGGCTTTGTTTCTAACAGTTGCAATGTTCAATGCTTACCTTGTGTAAAGTTTCAATTCTTCTCTGCTCTTCCTCATAGAAAACCTTTTCTCTCTCAGCTGCGACCATAAACGACTCTTTTAAGGCATCTTCTAGTTCCAATATCCTTTTATCCTTACAATCTGAGGTCAACCCAAATTTCTTACTCACAAACTTTTCTAGTTCATTGATTCTTTCATCTTTACTTCTTACAACAGCAAGAAGTTGTTCAAATTCTGCTATATTATTGTTCTCTCTCAAAGCTTCCTCCAATATAGATATACATCTTTGCTGTTCCATTATCTTTGAGTTCTTTATACCCATCTCTTGGGTCAGTTGAGCTATTTTTCGAGTCAGCTTACAAATATTAGGCGGTTCTTTCTCATAAAGCATTACGTCTAATTCGTTGTCGCTTCTGCTGTACCGGCATTTGTCTAATCTATTCGCTACCTTACCACTCTTTTGCAATTCAAAGAAGCTTTTACTCCTTTTAATGTTCGTCAGCTCTCTGCTTTCGGATATTTTAAGCAATTCAGATAGTATAAGTGAAGATTCGTTCAATTCAATTTCTAAATCAATTACTTTCATCTTCTTATTTTCAAGCCGTGCCTTTAAATCGTCCTTTTCCGCCAAAGTTTTGGTCAAATCATCTATAGCTGCCAATTCGTTTAGCCTCGCACGGGATATCTCCTAACGAAATGGGTTCAAAATAATGAAAAAACAAAAAGATAAAAGCAATACTAAGAAAAATGATAAATTTACTTTAACAACAAAATTCAACAATATAAAACAAAAAGATAAGATCAACATAGACTTTAGATATATTTATATTATGATATTTCGCATAACAAGTTTGAAAGCCGGATAACATTGACTAGTGGACAACTTATTTCTTCTATCTAGATACATGATTACTTAACAGTTTTACAATATTGTATTTTTTATGAATACTTAAAAAATAATTTCCACTGAACACGATTATTCTTTTAAACACTTAAAAATTATCGCTAAACTAATAATTATCGTATTGTGTGCAGGTTACAATGTACTGAGGAGAGTTGTTTATGGAAATATCAACAAGAATGTTATTATTATCTGAACACTTTCATTATACAAAATGCTTAATACGAAACTGCATAATGCTTAGTTGAGAGACGTGGAGAACGGAGATCGTCCGCGGAATGAAAACGACAGTTAAAAAAAGAGAATCGAAAGTAAAAAGAGCAAAGGAATGAATGACAGTCTTGGTGCGAAGGACTAACTTAGAAAAAGCTTTTGAGGAAGCCCGCGGGCCCGGCCTGTTTGCATGGAACAAGAAAGGTTAGTTATTGTTAGTACATTTTATGATAACATTTTATTATATAACACAAAATTAAATAAGTTATTTGTATTATTAACAATAGAAATGAATATATCAAAATTAATTAAAGAGCAAAGTTTAAAACCGCGTCATTCAGAAACAGCGCTTGTTTTTGCAAAGAAATCAACAATTTAATGCTTATAAAATAAAAAATATTGTCTACGAATTGCAGAACCATTTACAGACTGTTCAAAATTTGCTCATTGCAGAAATAATTGAATTTAAGAATTTATATAGTATGGGAATTAGTCACTTATATAATTATGAGCATTGGAATAAAACGTACCTCTTCTTTTTGTGCTTGTGCTTGTTGCTGACTTTTCAATTTGGCTTGGAGGTTTCTCAAAGATCTGAAAAGTAGAAGTATAAAATAACTAACTATACAACAGTCTGTCTTCCCTTTCCATCATGACGATGAACCGATTTGCCATTTTGATCGCTGTTCTAGCGACTGCATTGAAACTACCTATACTTTAAATCTATTGTTGAAAGACTGACTTTGAAAAAATCTAAATTTTTCTTTTTCTGCAATACTTATAAACGTTGATTTGCTAGCTGCTTTCTCGTTTCCATCTTTAAAATCTTCCATCATCATCAAACTACGTTCTCCATAGTTCAAGTTTAAAACAATAGAACTTACTGTGTCAAATCCATGATCTGTTTCTCCTTCTGCGCCTGTTCTTCCTGCGACATCTGCACCAATTGCAGCAATCTCTCCGTCTCTGTCGTGAGTCGCTTTGCTTCCTCTTTGCTCTGATCCATTTGTTGCTTCAGTTGATCAGCCTCCTTTTGCGATTCTGTCAGCTTGCGGTTCAGTTCGCCTGCAGCTGCTGTGCTTCCGCCAGCCTTAAAATATGTTTTTATTGCTTTAAAATTAGCAACTGTGCCAGTTTCTTGTCATTTTATAATGCTTAGATCGGACATGTCTGATTTGTTTAACTTTACTAGTTTTGCAGCATGGTATTTAGTACTGAATAGGTGTCATTGTCAAAATGCTTTAAGACATGTTGGAGTCAACTTTGTCTAGAACCCTATTTAACAAGATTTTGGGGGCATCAAACACTCTAATCTGATAAATCTATTATTGTAATAGATTTTTAATAGTTAGAAGTTTAAATCGCTTTTCAAATATATCTCTATAGAGCCTAGACACGATTTAGTTTAGGATTAAAGGTTTAATTGCAACAAATATTGTCTATTATTTTATAAAAACGGGAAATTTTCACGTACCGATCGGTTTTCGTTACATCGATATAACGGTACGTGAAAATTTACCGTTTATATAAAATAATTGATATGATTCACGAAAGTTTTTATAGTAAAATATTGTCTACTTTCGAAAATGTAATTGTTCTTACCTTCCTCAAAGATGCTTCCATTTGGTCCATTTGCTCTTTTCTCTTCTTTAACTGTCGATCCAATTCTGCTAACGCCTTCTCCCTCTCCTCGACGTCTTTCCGCTTGTTCTCCACAGTTCTCCTCTGTTCATCGAATTGTTTTCTTGCGTCATCTAGCTTCTTGAATTCTTCTTGGATCTGTCTTCTAGCTTGGGCTGAATCGTCTCCAGCTTTGGCGTTCTGAGCACCAACTGCCTGGAGTTTCTTGTTCGCTTCGTGCAGATCGAGCTGTGCGTAGATATTTAAATTTTTAATATAAGTAGCTCAAGATTGTTTTTGAAATGAGACCACGCACTTTCTTCTATGCTTCTTGATAATCTTATTTTATGTTTTTAATTTCATTAAAGACTGATGCTATAGTGCTGATGCAGATTGAGGAGTCGTTCAGGTAATTTTCTAATTTAAAGAATACAACTAATAAAAGTGAAGATAGTGTGCAGTCCCTATTCAAACGAAAAAATAACATAGCCCGTATAATCAGATATTGGAAAAGCTAGACGAATAAAAACTATTTTTTATTTAACAAAAGCTATTTATCTTTATACAGTAAAATAGAAAAATATAATCCTTGATTGAATTTGCAAATGTACACATAACAATAGCACACACTGCTGAAAAAAAGATTGAATTAAAATTAAGATAAATCACATAATGCAGATTTTGGAAAAACACTGCACATTTTGAATTGTCTTATTGGTTATATTATGTTCCAACATTGTAGGTGGTCTGAAAGTTAATTTTTTTATGGATATTTTTATATAAATAAAACTTAATAATAACATAATATAAAATAAAATTTAAAAAATGAAAACTAAAAAAAGAGTAGCTTCTATGGAATAAATGAACAAACTTAAAGGGTAAGAAAGAACTTGAAGGAGAAGCATGTGAAAGAAAGGGAAACAGTCAGACCGGACTTCAAAACTTTCCACATAAATGTACAAACAATGAAAACAGAATCTTATCACTACCACAATACAGTATATACTTCACATTGGGTTGCAAGACTTGGTGCGGATGAAGTGTAAGGTGTGGCGAGCACATTCCCGTACCACGTTTTTGAACAATGAATAAATACATAAATAAAATAATATTATGAGGGGTTGGAGGATGCCTAGCTGGCCGCGGTGACATGCTGCTATCTAATACATCGAGTCATGGCGCTTTCGGCATTCAGTTTAGTTTAGCTTAGAACGAGTTTCTAATAATAAGAATACTTCTCTCAAGAAATAAATGATCAAATGCTTCTATTTTTGAATATTTCCTGAGCTAGAGGATAAAGCTAAAGAAATCTCTGATAAGGATGATGATACAATTTAAAAAGTTTCGATTATTTAGAACCATAATAATTTGATTCTAGCAAAAGCGCTTCAGGTTTTGATAAAATAAAACAAGAACTCAACATAGGTAACTAGCATAGTATTTCCCGATCAAATCCGTGCATATGCAGAATTCCTTGCAAAGCAATCAATGGGTACTTGCTTATTATTATGAAACTTTTTACGGATCCACATTTGGAGCTTGATTTTGGATTCTAGACAACGTAGCGAAAACAATGATGAAAGATTCTGATCTTTAAAAATACAATAAAGCCAAAAGCGCAATCACTGGACGACATACAACAACAATAATGACCGGCGATGATGACCAACAAAAAATCATGAACATTAAATAACATCTACACGACACTGGTGCGCGATGCAATAATAAGCGTAACGCGAATATACTGAGGTTCAATCGAGTTCGTAATCACTACATCTTCATAAAATATTGTAGCTAGCAACGTCTCTTCAAAACACTTATAAATTGTCATAATTAGCATTTTCTATAACATCCAATAGTCTCATATACCTATAGTCCTGATCCCTCACTAAAATTCCGTGTCGTGGGTATCAGAAACTACCAGTACCACAACACCCAAGCCCGGAACAAATATTTGCAGATCATACATACATTTGTCACGCAGAGGGAATTGAACCTGCAACCATTCGCATCTCAGCAGGCTACTCTCCCGCCGCGCAACAGAGGACGTCTTCAGAACGTACTCATATAATATCTTTCAGTGTCTTTGCAGTCTTGATTAATATAGCAGGTACTTGGCAATGAAGGTATACTAATTATTGCGGCAATGCATATACAATATTCAAGATGCATTGATTAATTCCTTTTGTATAATAAGTGTAGTAAACATCAGTCAGATAATGATCCTTTATGTATCCCTGCCTGAATGTAGTATTTATTATTCTCTCTCTCGCTAAGCTCGCTTTTGTAGATATCTTTTGTTTTTATTTTATTTGTAATGTTTTTTTCTGTGTACAATAAACAAATATAAGAATTATTCCATGATATTGAAAATAATCTTTTCACACCACCTGCTCGACAATGACCAATTAGGTACATATTATCATGCCACCTCAACGTAAAGTAAAGCATTATCTCTTTAGGGAAAACTCACTAGGGAATAAAGTGATTTGAATTTGGAACGTCAAATTCGTGTAGAAACTCGTGGAAAACTATGAGTAAAAAAATGCCCATATGGCATTGTAAAGAGGTTTATTCGAAAATTTAACTGGCCACCATAAGAACTCAAAAATAAAAAGTTGCGTTTACAACAACGTGAAACAAAAGACGGTGTTTGGTGCTGTGGTCTTTAGTGAATTTTTATTGTCTCGCAGAAGGTGTGAAAAGTAGAGTATGCTCCTCTGGAATAAAGCCTGTCTTCGTCTTGGGCAGCTTGAACCCCTCGCTTCACCCAGGACTCTATATAACTCTGAGTCCCTCGTTACGCTCAGGGTTCAATATGCCGCCCGCGAAGTAAGACACTGCTTTATTCCCTTACAGCATTATCTACTATAATGTGATCAATTTTATCAATAAATGTGTGGTATTAAATGTGTTTGTCTAAAAGATTTCGTCACAAGCTTGTTTCATCTCACTCATCCTGTGCAGGACAATGCTTACTGGCTACAATTCATTGGCAAACAGAACTCAATTGAACCGTGCTATGTCACACCGACCATCCGCTGACGGGCGATCCTCCAACTGACCTGACTCTTCTCCAACTCTTGAACAAGCATCTCGAGTTGCGACTGGCATCGCTCCCTCTCCGTGGCCAAGGACCGAGATTCCGCTTGAGCTGCTTCAAGCTGCTTCTGCATTTCCCGAACGTCCGAACCCCCACGCGCTTGAAGCTGCTGCAACTGCTGATTTTGCTGTTGCATGTGTTTCTCCAAGCTCTGTAACCGTTGTTGGCATTCCGAAAGCGCTTTTTCTGCTGCAATTGCCTTGGTTTTTTCTTGTTCAACTGCTGCCCGCCATTTATCAATCTCTCCAACTCTTTGGGCGTCTTTCTCAGCTTTTTCCGCTCGTTGTCGTATCGTATCCCTTTCTTTGACTACGTTTTGGACTTGCTGTTGGAGCTTGGCAATTTCACGCTCTCGGTTTTCAATAACAGCTTTAGCCCCTCGCTCGGAATCTTGCGTCATTTTACCTTGCTCCTGTTTCAATCTACGCACTTCTTCTCTCTGCTTTTGTAGCTCTGTTTCCGAAGCATTCAGTTCTCTCTGGAAATTCACTAACATGTCTTGAGATTTTTCTAACTGAGCTACTAGTTGGTCGCGTTCTATTGTCAATTGCTTTGTGTCTGCCTCTAGTTTGACTATCTGCTTTTCTATCGCGTCCGCTTGTTTGTCCCTTTGTTCTAGTATCGAAGCCATCTTTTCTCGATCTCGCACTGATTGGGCTAACTCTTGCTGTAACTTTACTAACGTTTCTTGTGTTCTGTGATCTAGAGTCCTTTGTTGCTGCTCAATATTACGTCTCGTATTTTGTATTTCGGCTCGTAGTGCATCTCTTTCTTGTTCAATTTGCCGGCTTTCAAGTATTGTTCGTTCAAGACGCTCATGCATTCGACCTAACTCATTCGTCATCCGATCGTACTCTACACGAGTAGTTTCGTTCGTTTCCTGGTACTTCGCCAAGTGCATTTGTGACTTTTCTAGTTCCTTCGCCAACCTTCCTGCCTCCATTTCTGTGTTATCCCTCGCTTGAATAGCTTTCTCAAGTTTATCTCGTAAACGTTCAATTTCAAGTCTGTCTTCAGTACGCGCTTTGTCGCCGGCGACCGCCTGTAGCTTCATCCTTTCAATCTGTTGCAACTCTCCTTTGAGTCTTTCATTATCCTTATCCAACTGTTCCGATCGGAGCTTCATTTTCTCGCATCGATCCCGGAACTTTTCACATTCGATGTGAGCACGCTCCAACTCCGACCTTTGCTTTTCGAGCGCCGCAGCGAGCTTCGTTACTTCACTTTTCGAAATTTCAAGCTGTATATTCATTTCGTGTAATTTAGTCTCCGCTGCTTCCTTGTCGGTTACCATTCGTTGCACATCGCCCTGCGTTGCTTCGTAACGTTCACGGTGCTTGTCAAGTTCTGCCTGCAATCTTGCTACTTCGGTAGTCCACTTATCCTGTTCAAATTGATATTTACCTCGGACGCTCTCGACGCGTTCGAGTTCGGATCGAAGACGCGTGACTTCCTCTTCGGCCTTTCGTGCACGTTCCAAGTCGATCGTAGTCTTTTCTAGACGCACACGAAGTCTTTCCACCTCCAATTTGGTTCGTTCATGTTCTTCCTTCGTGTCGTGGTACTTGCCGTATCTTGCCGCATATCGTTCAGCTTCTTCTCTCGCGCCTGAAGCGTCTTGTTTGACCTTATCCAGCTCAGCTTGGACTTTTCTGAGTTCTGCTGAAACTTTGTCGTGCTTATCGTACATCTTTTCAAGCTCTACTTGAACTCTGGCCATTTCTTCTTGAGTCTTTTCGTTGGAAGCTTGCGCTTTGCCACACTGTGTCATCGCTCGGTCGTATTCGAATTGTAGTCTTTCACTATCAGCCACTAACTTTTCTTTCTCCGCTTGTAACCTTCTCAACTCAATCTGGCTCTTTTCGTATCTATCTCTGACCATTTCAATATCCACACAAAGTCTATCCATATCTTCTTTAGCTTTTTCTTCTTGTTCTTTAGTCCTACTCAGCTGCAATGATGCTCTGTCATACATTTCTTGCAATCTCGCTAGTTCATCTTGCATCTTCCTCTGTTCGTCTCTGGACTTTGTCGATACGTGTAAATGCTTTTCTAGTTCCAATTCAATACGATCTTTATCGGCTTCAAGGATTTCAATCTTGTTTTGCAGTCTGAAGATTTCGTTCTGAGACCTGTAACCAGAAAAAGTTTTTAGTACAATGGAGTAACATTCATTTTCTACATATTTTGCACATCGTCACCAACACAAGACGAGACGACACATATGATAAAGTACCTATCATACTTTTCGAGCATTTTCTCGTATTCTTTGTGCGCGGTTTCCTTTTCTTCGACAGTCTTTTGTGTGGAGTAGATTGCTTTGTCGAGCTTTTCTTTCACAATTTCGAGTTCTGTCAGCGCATCGTCCCGCTCCATCTGAAATCACCAAAATAAACACCACTTAGTATTGATCTCAAATGTAAATCACGTTTCGTTAACAGAGCTTTCTATTTTGCTTATAAACTGTTCAGGACTAGTGCCATCTAGTTCGGTATGAGGAACTAAAGTTTAATTATGAACCTGACACATACCGTTAGTTTCTGATGCTGCTGATGCGCCTTCTCCCATCGTTCTCTAAGGACGTCCAGCTCGGTCGCCGCACTGTCTCTGTCTCTCGCAGCTCGGTTGGCGGCAGCAGCGGCTGCCTCGACCCGTTCTCGGCAACTTGCTGCTTCGGCCAGTGCGCTGTCTCGCTCTTTCTGGATGCGTGCGACTTGAGCCTGAAAGAGACGGAAATAATTGTGAAATAGATATTCGTTCAAACTTCTATTCTAAACTAGCAGCCGCAGGGCATTGATCGCGTGCTAACAAGACAAAAAGAAGTCTATGTGTACTATTTCGTTAGTACATCGCTTAGTCGTTTCGGCGTAGGTAATCGAGTTACAAACAAAAACAGAAACTTTCGAGAAATTTTATAATATTAGTAAGAGCAGGAATTAACTATAAAAAAACAATTTAAAAAGCACATTATTCGCGGAAAATTCGATGACATGGCCAGGTTTGCATTCACAAGAAGCCTTATTATCGTGTGGTCTGTTGGGATTGGGACCACTCAATACCACTTTGAACTTGGTCCCAACGGACAAGATTAAAACGTTAAAAGCGATCGTTAGCAGTTAGACAAATCTATTGTGCGTTGGAAATTGAACAGGACTTGAAATAATATCTCAAAGATATCTAGGGCACAAATTGGCCCACTTAATATATTTTTGTTCCGAAAATTATTGACCTACCAAAGAGCTTCGAAGGCCCCATAAATATTTATGCTGTCGGATCTGAGCCTAAGACCCTAGCCGTTTGGCAGGATTCCAGGGATGTCGTCGTATAAGGCAAACTGACAAAAACATGGAAATATTTGCCAAATGGGAGGAAATAATAATAGGTAGGTACCTAAATTTATACTGACATTAAGAGAACGTAATACCTATTTTAGGCCTAATTCACATTTGAATTTTAGAAAACCTTCCTGCTTGTTCTATTAACTTATTAAAGAGTAGCTCAAAATTGAGCCTCAACGTTTCATTAGCTAATCTTAAAATCCTCAGGAACCTTTAGTCTTATAGTTGTTTTTGAATTTTATTTTTTACCTTTGATAGACCTTTGTTTGACCACGATCTCACCTGTTGGTAAGTGACGCTGTGGTCGAAGATGGAGTACTAAGGTCTAGAAGGCACCTATTCACTCTAGCCTTGAAGAGACCCAGATTATAGTTTTCAGGAAAGACAGGCGACGGTAGTTTAGACCACTCCTTAGCAGTTCGCATTATAAAGGTAGAACTGAAACGTTTAGTGCGAATAGAAGTTATACTAATGAGGTATGTTAAGTTTTATAGACTGATGACGATGATGTTAATGATGTTTCCAGTACGGGGAAAAACTCGAACAGGTTTAGCATAAATCCGCCCAAAATATATCCCGAAGCTTGACCGAAATACAGTGTATATAAATCAGTCCTCAGAAATTATTCACTCCACCGAGACCTACTAAAATAGCCAACCAATGGCCGGTATCGGAATGTTTTATCTGTCACCCCGATCTGACATTACATGTCGATTGCCTATTCCTGCCCGACACGGAATAACTAATAGGCCTACCAGTTCCTGGACTATTCTGGAATGGTTTCGGTAAACTTAGATTATGTCGGTATATCCAAGATACACTTTTATTAACCTACTCGTTTTGAGACTTATTTAACTTTGAGGGTTTTTATCTCTGTTTATTGTCTTGGTCACTAACCAACAGGGAGAAGTTCAGCCTCGGGCTATGGAGCGCAGTATCATAGGAGTCAAACTTATAGACCGTGTCAGAAATACGATACTACGCTCCCAAACACAAATAGCCGATGTAGCTCTGAAAGCTGGAAATCTAAAGTGGGACTGGGCTGGACACGTTAGCCGCATGCCCGGGGACCTCTGGGCTAAGATAACTACAGAGTGGGTTCTGAACGCGCGGCGGCCACGTGGTAGACCCAGACGGCGATGGCGGGATGAGCTAGACTCCCACAACAATGACTGGCCACAAACAGCTCAGGATACAAATGTTTGGAACGAGGGAAGGGAGGCCTTTGGTCCTACCATAGAGTACATTATATCTTTGTGCTACTTAAGGCACATAACAAGGATTTATTGCTTATTTTACTGCCTTGTTTAAGAATATGAAAATATAGCCTTTAATATTTCCACTGGGCACTTTACGTCCTGACTTTCTCCAATTAAAATTCTTAAAACATTTATGCCCGATTTACGTACTTCGTTTGGACTTCGCGTGACGTGGGCTGAGTTTATTTTTGTGGGCCATATCAACAAAGGCTCGCTATCGCTAAATAATAGGAATAATTTATTATTATTCCAAGCTTTCGTATTGATTTTGTGATTCTAAAGGCGATAGTTTTCTGTTAGTATCAATAGGCCCCGATACGTTGACTTTTGAATAATTGTCTTACAACAATATATAAGACCCAACCGGCCCTTTATATCTAACTTAGAATTTGGAACTGGTAGGTTCTGCTCTGTCACCGTTGCATTATCCAAATGGGAGAGAAAATGTTGGCTCCTTCTTACCTACTTCTAAATTAAAACCTAATGAAACTTAATGTTCAAAATTGATTCTATTCAGATTTTTCATGATTTCATTATTTTTCTTCGACCTCTGTTTCGGGTGAATAGCTGGCTGAGATGCGAGAGATTGTGTGTCGAATGTCGCTGCAGGACAAATGTTTGCATAATCTGTAGGTACATATTTGTTCTGTGTATGTGTTGTGGTACCATAGTACTCGTAGTTCCTGATATAGGTCGCGCAACGAGTAATGAGCGTTGACCTTCAATGCGCAGTAGTAATTTTTTTGGGTCTGTATAGCGAATGCTCGTATGTTAACATGCGCAATCAACCCCACCACTTTTGACAAGCGCTCATTACTCGTTGCGCCACCGGTACCAACGACACAGGGGATCCTAGTGTGGGATGTATGTGACTGTTGGGTTTTGTGAACTACGTAATCAAAGGACCTAACCAGCTATCTATAAACGAGTATCCAACTTGGAATTTTGAACTATAAGCAGTAGGTATGTCCTCGTTCATCCAAATTGGGGGCAAAATGTTTATACTTCAATTTGGATCCTTCTAAAATAGTGTAGGTACCCCTAAATTAAAACCACAAACGTCACACTCAAGATTGCTACCTCATGTTTTGCATAAATTAAAACTATACACCACTATGATGTTTTGACAGCAGAAAAGCTTGTGGCACAAATAATAGAGGTTACGCAGAATATATTACAATACATATAGGTAAGTAGGTATACCAGGTACCTTTCCGTCGCCGGTATAGTAAAGATATCGCAGTAAATAAGACCATAGTTCAATATGGCCCCAGTATTCACAAACGGTAAGCTATTTATGTGTACACCACATAAATATGACCACATAGCTGGCTGGAGCTTCAATATCTTCCGCATAATGGAGCATATCGATTGGTGGATGATTGCGGGCGTCGAGTCGTCTAGACGCCGCTTTGTATCATGTTTTTACTGGAGTATACGCGTAAATTCTCGTATAGTTAAAGTATAAAGTATAAAGTAAAGTATAAAGTTTATTTAGCTCTTCACAAAAGGTTTAATTGTCATCCAAGTAACATAACTTGTGTATAATATTACATTGTAGGAAAGCGTGATGAACCAAGAAAACCTGTTTTGCGAGAGCCTGGTGCCTGAGATAGGTTTTAGAAAAAACCTGTATTACAGGTCACCAGAGCCCCACTCCGCGGATTGTACAAGGAACGTCATTACAAATTTTAACAAGCAGACATATTTGGAAACAGAATTATAAATTAAATTAAACTAATCTTAATTTAGATAAAACTACATAATATGTACAAAATACTATCTGCGACAAAAACAAAAACGTTGCATTTGACTTATATGATGGACATGTTTGGTTTATGAGAGAGTGAGCGAGTTTATTTGACATTGGAAGTGTGTAGTGTGAAAGAACGGGTAAGTCAATAAAGATAATGTGCTTGATTGGAAGAGAGCATGTAGGAGTGAGCAGTACAAATTGGGGTTTAGGCTATAGGATATGAAAATGCAGAAGTAGTAGAACGTAGGAACCTAGTAGAACGTAGGTAACCAATTGTCATTTAGAAGGCCTTAACAAGTTTTCCGTTTCTTCATAGCTTAAAGTTTTAAGCCATTTACATACTGCCTTCTTGCAGTTTGATTTATGAAGTGGGTAGAAATGTAGACAATTGTTAAATTTATTGTATAAGTAGGGGCCGAGGAAGCAAAAGAAGTTATTGGAGAAGCTTGTACGAAAGGCTTGAGGTCGACATACAGCAGCTCTTCGTCTATCCCTTAATAAATCCGGAACATATTCTAACTGCGAGTGTTGCTTAAGCACAGTTTGAAGCAGGAAGGTTTGCCTGACAGTTAGAACATCCCAATCTTTGTAGAGGATAGAAGTTGGAAAGCGAAAGGGTAGACTCGCACTGACCTTCAAGATGGCCCGCTGTGCTCTTTCCAACTCGATCAAGTGAGTTTTGGCTGCACCTCCCCATGAGGAAATGCAGTACTCAACAATGGGCTGACACAAGGCAAAGTAAACCATTCTGATGGTCCCACGGTCCGCGACATGCCTCAAGGTCTTAAATATATAGATCAACTTGCGCAGCCTAGTGACCAAAACATCAATGTGAGGCTTGAAACTTAGTGTCTGGTCGATAGTAACACCAAGATACTTAATTGAGTTACTTCTGAGAAGAGAGGGACAGGAACAGTTGGTGGTTCCTGAACTACATGAGTGAGCTGTAAGGGACATAGAACTAGATGGAAGGAGATTGGAACGGAAGGCAAAAGTCAAGTATTTGGATTTTATAATATTCAGTGTCAAAACGTTACTCTGAAGCCAAGAGCCAACCCTATTGAAGCCAATTTGCGCCTTAACAAAAACGTCTTCCCAGCTACCACCGGAGAAGAACAGAACTGTATCGTCTGCAAAGGTTATTATTTTACCATTTTGGAGTTGCATGTTGCAAAGACCATTTATATAAATAAGAAAGAGCGTCGGACCGAGAATACTGCCCTGCGGCACTCCATAACAAACTGGTTGCTCTGTGCTTGTCCAATGGTCAATTTTGACAAGCTGTTTCCGGTGGCTGAGGTAATCCTCAAAAAGTTTTAGAGGCAGCCCTCTCACTCCCATTCTGTCTAGCTTTAATAACAGGTGAGGGATAGAGACCGTGTCAAATGCCTTTGCTAGATCGAGAAAAACTGCCAGACATTTCTTTCTACGATCAAGGTTATTTATAATAGAGTTTGTTAGCTCGTGGACAGCGTCATTAGTTGACCTGCCTGAGCGAAAACCATATTGAGACGTTGACAGAAGGTCATTCGTTTCTAAAAAGTGAATTAAACGTCTGTTCATCAGTCTTTCAAGGATCTTTGAGAGCGTGGGCAGAATTGAAATAGGCCTAAAGTTATTGACACAGGCTCGATCCCCACCCTTATGAATGGGTTTGATCAAGGCAGTCTTAAACGCGCGAGGGAAAACACCGCTTGCAAAGGCGAGATTGCATATATGAGTGATAGGCTCAATGAGTAATTGAGCATATCTCTTGATGACTTTACCAGATAATTGATCAAGACCTACAGCACAGTTATCCTTCAATCCTTTAATAATTTGGCCAACCTCTAACTTATCGGTATCAAGCAAACCAAACGAATTACAAGATGTTGAAGTGGAAGGGTCGCAAACGCTGCAATCGTTGGATATGAGATTTTTGTTGGTTTGCTCTGCTAGATTCTGTCCAATGGTTGCAAAGAAACAATTAACTTCATTGACACTTTTAACTGGATTAATAGGTGAAATTAATAAAGAGGAGTGGTCAACAGCTCTTTTTTGCGAGCTAATATTTTTTATGACATCCCACAGTTTCCTCTTATTATTCAAAGCATTGTGAATTTCTTGTTTCTCATAACTTCTTTTGGCCTTCTTTAAGAGAGACTTACAAAAATTTCTATACCTTCTAAATGTTGCCTTAAGTACTACGTTGTCAGGGTCCTTTTTTAACTTTTTATAGAGATTATCCCTGTTTAATATATATTAAATATATATATAGTTATGGGGTGGTTAAGCAATTTGCTTACTTGTTTATCGTCATAGGTATTGGAGCCTGATCGGTAAAGTTCTTACGTAAAGGGCATCTATTACTACGATGTTACAGCAGGCACTAAAGTACCTATTATATAAAAAACAACTTGCATTGACGGAACAACAAATGGCCCACCTTATGTCCAACCTTAGGACGAGTACTAGTTAATATACACTATGCGGGGGATAAAGGTTGGCATCTATAAACAACTCGAGAACGACTTCAATAGTCTCAATAGTAGTACCTACGTCTAATAATAATTATAATGACAGAATCCAGTTTGTAAGTAGAATGCGTGATTCCCGTGATGTCACGTGAGATATTAATCTCACATGATCTTCAAAAAAAAAACTCTAACCACATCATAGATTTTGTTCTTGCAAGAGTCATGCCCTAGGGGCTACCACGATGAGCTATGTCAAAACCTTTATCTGGTATTTTGCGATTGGTTATTGGCTTTAACGTACAAGGAACACAATATTCTTTTACTGAGTGATTGTTTGGTTACTAAGTCCATGGTGATTGCAATCATGTATCAGAATAGGGAAAGATCTACATAAACATGACCAGACTCAATCTGACATCAGCGTATCAAAACCACCAACAACCAATAACTACGACAAACACACACAACAAACTGAGATTGCAGAAATAGACTACGAAAAGCTGCGCGAAATCACAAAATCTATGCTTCCAAGACCTGACAAGAAAGTGATGAATACACTGCTCAAAATCTAACGCGAGGACCAATGCATGATTGGTGATCCAGCCGACAAAAATTTTTAATTCTCTAAGGCTACTCTTATGCTTCCGCACCCCCCTCTCTGCTATTCAGTGATTACGTCTCGTGGTGGCAACAACCATACTTAGAAGCCAGGAGTAGCCATTAGGACTGAGTACGAATATCAGCCACTTAGCGTGATATCGTTGCTCCATACAGCAGGCTCTGAAATTCAAAGGAAACTACTTACATTAGCCTTATCATGCTTATCCCTGAAGCGGTCAACGTCCAACTGCGCTGTGTCCCTTTCCTTCTGGAGTCTTGCTGCCTGGCCGAGGGCTTTGTCCAGCTGTGACTGAAGAGACTCAAAGTCGTAGGCTTGCTTCTCGCGATCGACTTGTAACTGTAAATAATATACACTTATTGTTGATATTGTCAAATGCAATTGAGTAAAACTATTGTTCTTGTATGAAAATTTGTAAGTCAGAATAATATAATTAAACTCTACATAGTGAAGAAGACTTTCTTCGAATATTTCTTCTTTGTCAATGGCGAGACTACCAAACATGCTTAAAAAGTACGCAACACACACTACTCGCTTAAATCGGATTCCCATTGACAACGCAAATAGTCTCAATGTGAGAATCATTTCGGTTTTGCTTGTTCGTGTCAGGTAAATAAACCTTTACATCAGCCCCCCTATTCCCTATCTTGAAAGTCACTCAGTGACCAACGTTTGACAAGTAAAATTACCATCAATTGACAATTCTTAATAGTATTTTTTTTTAATTGATGATCATTTTTCTTGTCAAACGTTAGTCACCGAGTGACTTTCAGTTAGGGAATAGGGGGGCAGATCTTATTAATACCTTACTGATCTCCAAATGCACTGCTTGTAACTTGTCTTGCCTATTATGCCCCGCCTGGTTTAGCGCGTGTTCTTTCCTACTTTTCTAGACTTTCTAATGCGCTGCTTTAGTGAATAATATCTAGATAATGTCTTACCTTTCTAACTTCAGTTGCTGCTTTGTCAAGCTTCTCCTGCAATTTGTCAATCTCGGAGTGCGCTTCATCGAGAGCTGCCTGCAACTTGTCTTGTTGTAGTTGCGCTTTGCCGAGCGTTGCTTGCGATCTTTCTAGTTCTTCTCTAGACTTGTCCAGCTCAGCCATTGCTTTGTCTCGTTCTGAGTGGAGACGGCTTATGGAAGACTGCAGCCTGTTGCAAAGATTGGAAATGTTTAACCGAGGGTATTAAAAAAAAATTAGAAAATTAACATAAAAGGTGCTTCTGCAAGGTACACCAAAAATAACCAGTTTGCTGTTCATTGCGCAGCGTGTTTTAGCTTTTTTACAAGAGCAGAAATATTTAAAACAATGAATGAATGAATGAATAGCAAACTGGAAATCGAAATCAACCGTCAGTCTTCTACGCAATAACCCCCCTGGTCCACGAGATAACCAGGTAGTATTTGGGTAGTAACTCTGCGGGTCCGGTGATTAGTGAAATAAGAAACGAAACAGGATAAGATACTGATTTGGGTGAGATCAACTGAAACTGATCTGACCCAATGATCATTTGGACAAAATTGGATTTGCATATTTGGATTTGGATTTGCTTCTCTTTATGTCCTATGACTTCTTCAAGAGAGGAAAGGGCTCCTTCGGAAGAACAGAGGTGTGCTTGCATTGCGTTTAGTAAGTGGGTGATTTCAGTAGTAATCATGCAGTAATGGGCTAAGACACATATTGCGCACAAAAAACATCGTAAGGCAACCGTAACGTACTTGAACAAAAATGTTAAATGCGGTGATATCAGTTAAATTAAATATAAAGAAATTGAAGATCTCGTCAGTCTTACCGGTCATATTCCTCCTTTAAGCTGTCCTGTTCAGTTTGTGCATTTTCAAGCTTGGCCTTTAGACGGTACACTTCACCCTGAGACTTCTCCAGTTTCTCTTGCAATGCTCCAGCCTCCACCCTGGCTCTTTCTGCATCAGCCTGAGTCACTCTCAACTCTGCCTGAGTACGTCTCAAGTCCTGAGCACTCTTATCAGCTTTCTCCTGCACTCTATCTAACTCTTGTGAAGTGGTCATAGTGCTTCTACCAAAAGTGGTCTGAGACCGCTCAAGTTCATGTTTGAGGCGCTCGTTTTCAAGCTCAAGTCTAGCCAATCGTTGTTTAGCTGCTTCCCAATCAGCCCCAGATCTACCAACTTCACTTGCAGCCTTGTCCAACTCCGCTTTAGATTTACCGAGCTCTGATTGTGAGCTTTCGAGCTTGGCTTCAAGGCGGTCTTTCTCAGCCTGCGCTCTTTCAAGCCTAGCTCCAAGTTTTTCAACCTCACTTTCTAGTGCGTGTAGCTTCATTTTGTATTCTGCTATCTCTCGTTCATGTAGTTCTCGTTCTTCGTTCTTTTCATGTTCAGCTCTGTCTCTCTGTTCTCGAAGCTGCTGGATTTGCTTCTCTTTGTCTCCTATGACTTCTTCAAGAGAGGAAAGGGCTCCTTCGGAAGAACAGTGGTGTGCTTGCATTGCGTTAAGTCTGGCGCGAGCCATATCTACTTGATTGTCTTTTTCCTTAAGCAGGTCTTCTAGGTTTTCAATCTGAAAACAGGTTGTAGCCTAAACATTTATTGGATAACATAACACCAAAACAAAGCCTATTGAATATATAGCAGCGCTCATTACTTACACATCATGATGAAAAATAACAAAAAAAATAAGTGAAACATACTATAAAACAAAATCAAACTTAAAATACGATAAAAACAAGCAAAAACGAAACAAAATATAAAATACTTACGATAAAAATAAATGATGAAACAAGCCTGCAAACATTCTACGTATTTCTGTAACACAACTTTACTTTGACCCAATTTTTGCAGCACGAGTAGCCCATACCAAGATATTTTTGCACAAAATTGCAGCGAGAGAGCCGAACATTAAACAGATAATATATTTAGCTGGAACGATGAGTCAGTTGATATATCGGCCAATTTATTTTTAAACTCTTTCAACACTTTATAGAAAGCTATCTATAAAAATAGACTAAACAAAATACTGTTTCGAAAATGTTGATGTTATGAAAATTTGTAGATAATTTTTTAGATCGAACACCGTACGTGTTCAACTTTAAAAATCTTCGACTCTATAATTATTCCTTTAGATATTTTAAAATTAATAGGTTGGATGCTGTTTATAGAGATCGACAAAGCTTGATTTGCATTGATGCATGATATAGAAGCATCGCCTACTTGCTCATTCAGCTGATTTTTTTGTATCAATGAGCTCGGTACTAGTTTATTTTCATCATAATAATGTTGCATAGTGTTGATGACATAAGTTCTATATTTGTTGATCTAATAACATGGCAGAACTAAAATAAACAACATAATAATACAACACATATTATTTATAACACATTCAAAAAAGAGATACTTAAATATAAAAGGAATGAAGAAAAATACTTGAGCTAGAATAGTCACAGTCATAATACCAATAAATTATACACATCTTTTACTTCTAACTTAAAATAAAATCGTATAAATTTTCCAAAAATCTGTTGCCTCTATTTTTGTATCTACCAAAAATAAGATCTTGTTTTTCTACATTGCTATATAGATATTCTACAATAACATTACCCAACCCCCTACTATTTTAAAAGGTTTAACTTGCTTCGTTCGTTCGTATTTCTGGTTGGTTCGTATGTCTGTCTTTCCGCTTCAAAAGTATACCATTTTTAAAACCCTTGCTATCAGATAGAGTTAAAATTTGGCATACCTACCTGTCATGTTCCGATGACAATAATATACAATGGTGACAGCGAGCTGATCTGATGATGGAGACGGAAAGTAAACTACAGAACTCCATGATGATTGATGTTTGGGCTCATTTTGATCAGTTCAGTTTGATCATCAATTTCATAAAAGCTTGTTTAGAAAAATACAGTTCTTAACTTATTTACAGATATTTGAAAACTATTAAAGTTAACTCATCTTGCTACAGCAGAAATATGGGCATGTTATCGTAAAATATCTCTACAAGCACCAAGTCTTCCTAAACTGTAACAAATTGCAATATTTTCTAGTTTGCCTACCAACAGCAAGACTTGCAATTCTTCCTCCCTACCTTCCGTTGCAGCACGTTGATCTTCCGATCCTTGATCTCCGAGTGGTCCCGCAGCTCAGCCAGCTCATGTGCCGCTCCCATTGCAGCCGCTGTCTTCTTGTCCACCATCCGACTCTTCTCGTCCAGGCGTGATTTCAATTCTTCCACCTGGTGGAGAAAAATTCAAACATTAATTTCTTCACCATTGATTTATATTTGGAAGGTAGCTGTTATAATTTAGTTGGTTGCTTTGGTCGAACGCCTTGTCAACTTCATACATTTCAGAGATACTTTTCTCTACACTTTTTGGTCCTCTGATTTTATTTATGAGCAGTTCTTAAAGGCTTTTAAGTATTTTCCAACAAACCTATACTGACCACGTAATTTTAATTTTCTACGTATCTACTAAATAATGTTTTATCTATATACTCAATATCGAGTCAAATAAGATCTAATTTAAATTTGGCTTCATGGAAGGCAAATTGAACACAATTGTTTATACAATCTCATATACGAGTACATACATTCTTGGTAAATCATACTACAGGACATACCTATGACACAACTTACGTCTGTCTGTAGCATACTGTAATGTTCTTCTTTCGCGCATAAAGACTCCTTCAACACTGCTATATGACGCTGGTAGTCCTGGTGCTGTTCCTCCAGAGCCTTCATCTTCGCAGCCATGGCCAGGATCTCCTGGTCTCGCCTCTGGATCTCCAGGCGGAACTCATCCAGCTGCTCATCATTCCACCATCCGAATATAAAATTAGATACAAACCCAAAACGGTTAGTAGAACAAGAAAACGGAAGACTCAAATATCAAAGAAATCTATCTACTAGGCAAAAGTGATGGAAATGATATCGATCTCAAAAATCACAATCTACTCAATAATACTGGTTCATGACTTATTATTAGTGTTAGTACCGAAGGATGAGCGACAAGCTTAATGTTAGTTAAACGAAATGTTCCCAGCACTTGCGTGAACACGAATACGGTGCCATGGAAGACATTTCAACAATTCATTCACATACGTTCTTATCATGCAATTCTTCAATCATAAAACGTCGTAATCGTAAGTATTAAATTATGGAAAAAAAACGTATCGAACTACCGTCAAATGGAATGGACATTGAGGTATCTGGAAAACTTTCTATACTATACACTAGAATGTGAAAAATCAGAAGCTTCGATGATGTAGAAAGCTTTCCAGTGATTAGTGATGAGTGTCAACGGACAGAGCACATCGGAAGATGCACGGGCGCCTAGATTGTGATACATTTATCTACCGTAGTGTGAGACAGACTGATGACATGACCACTACATGAGAGGTCGGGTCAGTGATGGACTAAACTAGTTGATGTTATGGCGGTGGCGCGGGACCAAGCTGTACTGGACGATGACTGGCGATCAACATCGAAAGCACAACATGATCAAATCAAAACGGATCGACGACTCCAAACAAACATACTCTAACATTACGTTCGATTCGTTCGACCTCGACAGTCTTTATTTTAACAGTCTATCTCTAATCGTCGGCTTCGGCGCGGCGACGCATCGACCTCACAAATCTAACCGTACAGTTACATCTAAATTCATATCTTAATCGATCTTTCTAAGGCCCTATTTAACAAAAATATTTAAATCGACATCTTTCAAGAATATAATTTCTCTTATTCCAATAAAAATAGCTTTAACAACGAACAAGATTACATAAAAATACGTCTCAACACATTCGGCGATTTCGGCTAATTACGGACTTAAAGCGATAAATTGACACGGTTAGTGTTTGCCGGCGGAGGCTGTCACAGCGTGGTGGCGCTATAGTAGCTCGCGAAGCACCGCGGTGGCGCCCGCAGGCCGAGGGCGGGCGGTGGGGGCGCGCTCGTGCGGCCGTCCTTCATCACGCGCACGTCGTTCAGCAGAAAACTTACTTGTCTCTTGAACGGCGGCTCGACCTTATCGTATAGCGAGGCGTGCGAGGGGGCCATCGTCAGCGACGGCGGCGGCGGGCTGCCGAGCGAGGCGAGCTCGCTCTCGAGCAGCGCCACCTGCCGCTCCAGCGTGGCGATGCGCGCCTCCTTGGTCTCCAGCACGGCCGTGAGCGTGGCGCCCGCGGAGCCGCCGGGCAGCCCCGCCGCGGCCAGCGCGCGTTCCAGCTGCAGCTGCAGCGCTCGCAGCGTGTCCGCCGTCGCCTTGAGCTCCTAGAGGACGCAGCCACATGAGCGGTCCGCCGCCGGCTGCGTCGCGCAAAGCGCGTCAAAGGAGGACGAGGACGGCGGCGTACTCGCCCTTACCTCGCGATCGACGCGGACGCTCGGCGCGACGTAGCCCCGACCACCGGCGAAATACAAATTTGGCTTCTAAGAACGATGACTCGATTGAATGTCGTTTAACTTTCACACGAGACGTCTTCTCTAAGGTTTATGTGATCGGGAATGAGCCGCTAAACATGCAATGTCGTGATTCGGTTGTGTTGTGTCTTCTTAAATTTTGGTGTTTTGGCCGAATTGAGTAACGTTTGATTCGAGATTTTGATTAAATTTTGTTTGTATCGTTGTGAGTGGCGGATCGGGATAAAGAAAACGATAGTGCTCTGGGATCAAGCTGACGGTGTCACAGAAAGGTATCGAAAGTACGTGGGAGAGTGGAAAGCGAGAGTTGGACAAAGAGTTATGAAGCTATCGAGTGTGGTCGATGTTGAACATAAAGAGGCTCGCGACAGACACAATCGGCTCAAGAGTCAACAAATGAATGAAATGAAAACTATCAAGAGCAACTCTAACAGAAACAGTGACGATGATAAAGGTATCACAAAATAAAACGCCCGCATGTGGTCAACAATACTAATCACAAGAAAAGCAGAAATGACGTGCAAACACAGCTAAGACATAGTGTAGGACACATTCACAGGATAGCACAATTTATAATCGGAGATAAACTACTAGCTCGATTAGAAGTTGTGCTATAATGACAGAGATCATGCAACACATAACACGTTCCACAAGGGTACGATAATCACCTGTTTTTGTGCCATAGCCTGCATTTGTTGGAACATTTGTCGCTCTTCCTCTTTGCCTGAAAGTTATACCATACTGTACACCTGGATTTTGGCCGTTAATAAAATTGTTTGAAACTTTTACGTACCCATGCCTTTGTTTTGAAGCATTTCGAGTAATTTTTTGATGCTCTCATCCCTGGCTTGTAATGTTTGCTTTTGTGTTTCGATTCTAAGTTCCAGTTCCTGTTGAAGAAAATTAAGAGGTTATTTTTCAGCGTAGTATATTAAATAACATCAGCAGCCTTAAGACAACCACTGTTGAGTAACTACTCAGGTGGATGCTGCTGCCCATCCCCTGGTGTAATTCCTTAGAATAGGTAATAATATAGTTAAGAATGCAATAATCATCATTATTTTAGATGTCCACTGTTGAACAAAGGCTATAGAAGCCACGACGAATGATCTTGAGTCGCCCGTGATGATCTTTAAAATGTCTCCTGGTCCATCGAATGGGGCCCTTCCTGTAATGCATCGTTTGGTTTGTGTCCCTACTTGAGAACCAATAAGAACGCAAATTACTGGTAAAGTTTTAGACATAACAAGTTTCATATATGTTTTGTAATATATGTTTTGAACAGTAACTTTCTTTAAATTCAACTAGTACACGTTCTAAAAACGGTTGTTTGTCAAAAGTAGCATACATTGTTTAGTTGGCTCTTACGATGTCTTCGGGAGGAGACGGAGGGCTCTATTCGTAAGCCAGACACACAACGGTTTGAAATAAACATGAGAAAATTAATAATATAAGCTTAAAACTTTAGCCCACACTAAGTCGCAGCAAGTCATAAAATGTACAAAGTATGAGCAAAACAATGAAATTATCTTTATTTAGCAACTAAATTGAGACAATTTCATCAGAAAACACAAGTCTAGGTATATAGATGACTATTGTATTGTATCAGAACCAACCATCACATCAGTTGTATATGCAAAGATTACCTCCATCAAAACGGCCCATGTTATTCTTGCCCAAATATATCTCACCCTAGCTGGACCTTCTGCACAAAGTGGTCCCAAATATATCCCTTTATTGTCAGCACAAACTGCCGTTTAATTTACCTTGATAGTGTCCCTTAAAATGGCGATTTCTCTCTGTAGATGCTCGTTCTCCGCAAATAGTGCCTCGAGTTGTCCCTGTAGCTCTGGGGCCGGTTGGCGCAGGCGCAGTCTTAGTTCCTCCTCCAGCTGACGGACTAGCATCGCTTGTTTCTGGAAAGAAAGGAAACACGGTTTTAAGGCGATATGATAAATACCGAATGGGTGGAGTCTAGCTAGAAAACAATAGCTGCAAGTGACAGCGCTATTGCTCACTTGAACCCGGGAAGAGATGAGGTATAGATTTCTTCAGCTTAATCTTAACGACATACGGAACCAATATCGACTAAGGCGGTTGTGTAGGATTGTAATATTAAACCTTACTACGCGAGACACGAAGATACAATAATGTTTGGGAACAGTTTGGCAAAAAGTCTAATTAATATTAACATATGTGGAAAATAGCGTTAGCAGAGTTGATTGTAGGAAAGCAAGGGCGACTGTGAGCTCACCACTAGTCACGCTGACGAGTATTCTCCCACGATTGCTCTGCCTACACTGATGGAATTTTGACACCGCGAAGGGCCCTTATACCCAGAGATATACTCAGAGCCTCGGCCCCAAAAGGCTCAATTATAAATAGATCATAATTCTCGGAAGGTCAGGGATGCACTTCTTGAAAAAAAAAACAATTTAAATGGCCGATTTATTACAGTATCCATTATTTATTCCTCTTCCCAGGCCATAAAATTGAAGATTCGACAATCTATCAGCGTTACAGCGAGCCATGAATCCTGTTTCAGGCCGTTTCAACTTGTGATACCAATTTTATGAAACATCCGCATCGTAAAATCAAGAGGGGCTCAGAATTGCGCACTGAAAAGTTCCCTTACTATGTATCGCTCGTTTGTATATCATTTTGATAACAAATAAAAACACATTTATTAACAACAACAACAACAACAATTGTCGGGGAGATGGGCCTCGTCAGCATTGGTCTGCAGCCTGTCTAGGAGAAGGAAAACTCCGAAATCAAACCCGGGGAGTTGGCCTCGTCAGCATTGGTCTGCAGCCTGTCTAGGAGAAGGAAAACTCCGAAATCAAACCACCACTCAGGGAGCATACCCGAAAAAAAACCCCGATCTAAGGTGTAAACCGACCCGTGCCGAGGGATTCGTAGCCAGAGGGCAGTCTGGTTGTTAACGGAGGGTGCCTGTGTTGGCGGTCACAGGGCACAGCGGAGATCTGCCTTACCCCCGTAAAGGGCTCTGCGGGGGTGGACCTTTAGATCCCTTCTACTCGTGGTAACGCAATGGAGATATATAATTATAATAATCATCCGCATGGCGGCGACGCGGTCCGCCACCCGTTACGTCTCGTTTCCCGCGGGGGCGAAAAGCGGTCTAAGGAGAGCCGTTTCGCTACGTTGAATGTTGATGGAGGAATGGAAGAAAAGTTGAATGAGGTGTGTCAGATGATGGATGAAAGAAAGATTGATGTTCTATGTGTAAACGAGACGAAGCGGAAAGGCTGTGACACCACCAAGCACGGAGCTTGAGTTATGTTTGGAATGGAACCTTTGTGTGACAAACAGCATGTTTAACCACAAAAGGATCCATATGTATACGCGAGAGGCGAAGAATGTGAGAAAAAGTATGATTGATTTTGTTATAGTGGATGAAAGAATCAGAAAGAAAGTTTTAGACACTAGGGTGTACCGTGGGACCAGCATTCATACAGACCACTTCCTGGTAATGAGCCGAATAAGTGGTCTGTTTCAAGGATGGCGACATCGGGTGCGTGAGCCTACAAGTGTTTTAGAAAGAATAAAAGTAGAAAACTTGCAAGAGGAAGAAGTGATAGATGAGTATAAAAATAAGTTAATTGAAAGGTTTGATAGGTTCGATGACATTTCTGAGATTGAAGAATTGTGGAACTCATTTAAAGAAGAAGTAGTGAGTGTTGCTATTGAAGTATGTGGGGTGATTAAGAGGAGGAAAGGAAAAAAGGTGAAGAATTTGTGGTGGGATAAAGATGTACAGAAGGTTGTAAGTGAGAAGAAGAAAGCGTGGATGGATTGGCTAGCTGTCAGAGCTAACGAAATAATGCAGAAGGCAACGAATGCGGATGTAGATGAAGTTAAGAAAGAGTTTAAGAGACTGAAAGGCAGAGTGAAAGAATTGGTTAAAAGAAAGAAGAATGCGCAGGAAGATGAGTTTGATAAAAGGTTATCTGAAGATTTCCGAACGAACATAAAGTTTTTCTGGAAATCTGTTCGTTCAGTTAGAGGTAAAACTCAAGGCTCTGAGCTGAACTCGATCAGAGATCAGAATGGAAGTATAGTGAAAGGAGAAGAATGCGTATTAAGTAGATGGAAAGAGTATTTTGAAAGTTTGTTTGAAAGAGAGGATCGTCAGGCACCTACCTCAGTTATGAATGTAAGCGATAACCATAATGAAAGTAGTATAAGCATGGATGAAATCGTGAATGCATTGCGAAGTATGAAATCAGGGAAGTCTGCAGGGTATGATAGGATAACAGTTGAGATGCTGAAGGCTGGACATGGTATCGTAGCGAGTCAGCTGTACCGCCTTTTCAATTTGTGCTGGAACACCGGTCAAGTACCAAGGGATTGGAGCAAAGCTGTCATCGTACCTCTTTACAAGGGAAAAGGTTCACAGCAAGACTGTAAGAACTACAGAGGTATTAGCCTACTCAGCATCGTCGGCAAACTGTATGCAAAGGTGTTGATTGAAAGAGTTGTGAAAGAAACCAATGAGAAAATATGGGACGTACAAGCGGGATTTCGAAAGGGTATGGGATGTACGGATCAGGTCATTTCCTTGCGATGCATAACCGAAAATTTTTTGGCTAAGGGTCGAAATAGTAGATTGTATCATAAGGGAGCAACATAATATTTTTACGGCGAGGGCGCTTTTTTGAATCCAGAGCGAAGTGAGGGATTCTAGAGTAGAATCCCGAGCGTAGCGAGGGATTCTTTAGTAGAATCCTGAACGTAGCGAGGGATTCAAAGTACGTCGCCCGAGCCAAAAATATATGTTGCGCCCGTGTGATACACTCTGCTTTTCATCACCCACTATGAGAAAATAAAAGGCGCCTCATATGTTATTGTAATATTATTATTTAATAAAACAAATGGTAGTTTTTTTGTGTTTTTGTGTTTTTTTTGTTGTGTTTTTGTGTTTTTTTGGGTGTTTTTTTGTGTTTTGTGCTTTTTTGTGTTTTTTTTATGTTTTTTTTTGTTTTGTGTTTTTGTGTTTTTTTTGTGTTTTGTGTTTTTTTGTGTTTTTTGTGTTTTTTTTGTGTTTTGTGATTTTTTGTGTTTTGTGTTTTTGTGTTTTGTTTTTTTGTTTTTTTTTGTGTTTTTGTGTTTTTTTTGTGTTTTGTGTTTTTTGTGTGTTTTGGTTTTTTTGTGTTTTTTTTTGTTTTTTTTTGTGTTTTGTTTTTTTTATGTGTATTGTGTTTTTTTGTGTTTTTTGTGTTTTGAGCTTTTTTTTCTTTTTTTTGTGTTTTTTTTTGTTTTGTGTTTTTTGTGTGTATTGTGCTTTTTTGTGTTTTTTTTGTATTTTTTGTTTGTGTGGTGTTTTTTGTTTTTTTTGTGTTTTTTTGTGTTTTGTGTTTTTTTGTGTTTTTGTGTTTTTTTTTGTGTTTTGTGATTTTTTGTGTTTTGTGTTTTGTGTTTTTGTGTTTTGTGTTTTTTTTGTGGTTTGTGTTTTTTGTGTTTTGGTTTTTTTGTGTTTTTTTTGTGTTTTTGTGTTTTTTTTTGTGTTTTGTGTTTTGTGTTTTTTGTGTGTATTGTGTTTTTTTGTGTTTTTTGTGTTTTGTGTTTTTTTGTGTTTTTTTTTGTGTTTTGTGTTTTTTGTGTGTTTTGGGTTTTATGTTTTGGGTTTTGGGCCGTCGTACCAGCCAGTATTTATTCAAACAATATTTGCATTCGAATTATTTGGCGCTGGTTCCAAATTCAATAAGTGCGCCGCAATTATCTTTGCCGCGCACTTTTTGAATTAGGAACTTAATAAGTGCGCCGGAAAACTCATTACTGCCCGCTAAAAGTTTCTCATAGAAAACACCACCGTTGGGTGCACTTAAAGGCGAACCCAGTCGTCCTTTTCGAATAGATGGGATGAAAAGTCTATTACTGTCGATGTATGGGGTAGACAGGAACCTCATTCGGGCTCTGAAATCTCTCTACGAGGATTCCAGTGCTTGCGTAAGAATACACGGGTCATACACTGAATGGTTTAGCATCGAAAAGGGTGTTAGACAGGGATGTGTAGCGTCACCGTGGCTGTTTAACCTATTCATGGACAGTTGTTTGCGAGATTTGAAAGATAGTGAATGTGGGTTAAGAATGAATGAGTTACTCGTCAAATGTCTTCTCTACGCCGACGACCAAGTAATACTTGCGCCGTCCGCGGATGAGTTACAAGAGATGGTAACAATTGCGCATGAATGTTTTGAGAGGAAAGGAATGAAAGTAAACGTAAGTAAGATGAAAGTAATGGTTTTTGAAAGAGATGAACTAATGACGAAATGTGATGTTTTGATTGGTGGAGAAAGAGTGGAACAAGTAAAAAAGTTTGTATATTTGGGAACTTTGTTCACACGAGACGGCAAGCATGAAGATGATATTGAAAGGAGAGTAAATGGTGGGAACCAAGTGAATGGGGCACTTCACGCCTTTATGAGCATTCGGAATGTGTCCAAGAAGGCACGACTGGCCGTGCATAGAGGGGTGTTAGTACCGACACTAATGTATGGTAGCGAAAGTTGGGTATGGCAGACGAAACATGAAAGTAGAATAAATGCAGTGGAGATGAGAGCTTTGAGAAGTATGTGTGGTGTGACTTTGAGAGATAGAATAAGGAATAGTGTGATAAGAGAGCGTTGTGAAATTAAAGAAGACGTAGTGACTAGGATTGAGAAAGGTATGCTTAGATGGTTTGGGCATTTAGAAAGGATGGACGATAGTAGATTGACGAAACGGGTACACAAGACGAGCGTGAATGGGACAGTGGGAAGGGGAAGACCTCGGCGAACGTATTCAGACCAGATCGGAGACGTTCTGGAAAAAGGCCAGGTCAAGAGTACCCTTAACCGACGAGCATGTATGAAGAATGTGATGAGAGTGAATGAAGCAAAAGAGGTGTGTCAGGATCGTAGCAAGTGGAAATCCGTGATCTCTGCCTACCTTTCCGGGAAACAGGCGTGAGTTTATGTATGTATGTATGTTATTAACAACTTTGTAAATAAATGAAACCGGACTTGTTTGTAATTTTAGTTGGTATAACATTTGTCCTAGCTGCGTTGCTGGCTGCTGGCTGGCTGCTTCGATTTTGGGCGCGCCATATATGGCTATTAGCGAAACTTCAACGACTCATAGTTACCAAGGTCCACTAAGGATTTTTAATTTATTATAACAATAGATTCACAAAAATTCATAAAAATGAAAAGTGAGTTCGACAACTGTTGGTACCGCGGATTACAATGATAAGCTTTATCAGTCGCTCCACAGACTATACAGGGAACTACCGTTATTCGTTCCACAATCGCGTCACGTCCGCATGCCAGTTTTATTAGTTTTCATCCGAATCTCCATGAATGTTGGCAATTTTATATATGAAAGAATTTGCAATACACGTTAAGGGACTGCTATTTTGGTACCTACATTGTAATCCAAATACACAATTGACCACGTCGTGCGGCGACAATTATAAAGAAAAAAAACAATATGACGAATGTTACAGATCCACCAACTTATCTGTAGAATGAAATGTATGTAGATGAAAGGGAGATCTGTGTTTTTTTGCTATTGTTTGGAGTGATAACAATTGTCGACTTCTTTGGCGCGGCGGGCGAGTAGCCGGCTGATTTGCGAGAGTTTGCTGTTTCGATTCCCGCTGCGGGACAAAAATGTTCACAATATTGTGTTCTCTCTCTTGCATCCTATCATCATCTCTTGCATCATTGAGGAACAGACAGCTCCGATATGTAATAATTAAAATAAATACTTTTCATCCCCCCATCTCGGAAAGAGTATTTTTGTTCTTCGATATCTGTGTGTAAAAGCCGTTTTTATCCGCTAGAGGATAAAGTAAAATTGAATTTAGAACATCGTGTGCAGTAAGTGTGTGAATTCAAAATATCATTAAACCTATTTACTTCTACCTCCATGGTGCCGAATTTATCATACAACCTTTTTTAATTTGTTAAAAACTCAGATTCGGAACCTTCTTGGTGTATTACTTTTTTTTTCCTAGCTGAGGTGGGATGAAAAGTTACGTGTTGCACTCGAGTGCTAAGATTTTTCACCTCGGGCTCTTTTGATTCCCTCGCTAACCACAAAATTTGGTTGCTACATTGGGGCTACAGTTTTTACAACTTTTTACTTGTTTTCGTAGTAAAATAAATCTAGAATAATATTCTCAACGTAAAAGTTTTTAAGAGTAGCCTTTTACAACCTGTACAATAGTGCTTCGCGTGTGCTACGATTTTACACCATGTACAATAGTGCTACGCTTGTGCTACGATTTTACACCATGTACAATAGAGCTACGCGTGTGCTACGATTTACACCATGTACAATAGTGCTACGCGTGTGCTACGATTTTACACCCTGTACAATAATGCTTCGCGTGTGCTACGATTTTACACAATTTACAATAGTGCTACGCGTGTGCTACGATTTTACACCCTGTACAATAGTGCTTCGCGTGTGCTACGATTTTACACCCTGTACAATAGTGCTTCGCGTGTGCTACGATTTTACACCCTGTACAATAGTGCTTCGCGTGTGCTACGATTTTACACCATTTACAATAGTGCTACGCGTGTGCTACGTTTTACAACCTGTACAATAGTGCTACGCGTGTTCTACGATTTTACACCCTGTAAAATAGTGCTTCGCGTGTGCTATGATTTTACACCCTGTACAATTAGTGCTACGCGGGTGCTACGATTTTACACCCTGTAAAATAGTGCTTCGCGTGTGCTACGATTTTACACCCTGTACAATAGTGCTACGCGAGTGCTACGATTTTACGTAGCTCTATCTGACTCAGTAGAAAATCATAGCTGGTTAGTTCGGCTAACCATCAGCGTAGCAACATAGGCAGAATCTTGCCGCAGATTATCATATTAGCATTTTCTCCCGCTTGCCTGTGTATTTGGCCTAAGAATAGACCCTTCCGTCTCCTCCCGTGGATGTCGTAAAAGCCGGCTAAGGGATTACCCGGACTTGTTGATAATATTCGTTGATATAAGATTTGACCTGGCTGCTAGCTTATTATGGAATGTGTTATGACTGGAATAAAGCGTTAGAAGAAAGCGTATGACGGCGATGTCACCACTTGCCACGTCTATATTCCACGATGGTGCAACCCACTGTAAGAGGCCCATTGAGGCTCTGCCTACCCCTTCGGGGACAAAGGCTTGTGTTCATGTATGTGCGTATGTATGTATGTATGCCTTAGCAAAAGCTAGTTAAGTATTGATTCCCGTAAGCAACAATGACATGAAAACTATTCGTTAGTAGACAAAGATTCGTAGAACAGAGTACATCAATCAAAAGCGTGACGACAATGCCACTGTCGGCGGGCAAAACATTTGCTATTGTGGCCAGTGCCAGCGGGGGGATGGTGACTCGACAACACTAGAGAGGGGGGAGGGGGAGGAGGGTATAGGTAGGTGAGCCTTAATAAAACAATGTATGGTACCTTCGATACACAACCACTTTTTGAACTTATTCTAGCTAGGTACTGTGTTTTACCCAAAAAATATTGTTAACAACATAAATCTGGGAATACATTTATTTACAGAAAGAATTATACAAAAGAAAAAACATATGAAACAGTTGTGCTACCTGAAGACCGCTGCTAGCGATCTAAAGGTAGCTCAACTGATCCAAATCACTACCAGACGGAAGCGTCTCTAAGATGCTGGCTGTATTGCCACGCTGAATGGCAATACTAATACAACATAAATTCAAAGAAATGAGTGATTTGGATCGGTTGAGCTATACTTAGATCGTTTGAAACTATTTTTAGATAGGTATCCTAACGAATACCTATTTTGATAAGTACCAGATTATTAATAGTTATTGAGAGGTTTGCGCTGGGTTTCTGTTTTTTGTTTTTAGTCCCCGAAACTTGAAGGGGCTAATTCAAGCTTTTTTTAGTCATTCACGCAGTTAAAAAAAAACGTATTTTCCTTCAGTAGTACAATTGGTCAACATAAAACAGATCAAAGTTCCTCTCCCTCGCTAATATCATTATCCGTTCGGGTTAAAATGTAACAGCAGTGCAAGTACGTAGGATTCGATAGGACTCGATTAGATAAATTTGACAGTTATTTTCGATAAAATCAGTTTTTATGAATCGAATCGATGTAAAAGCACAGAATAAATAATAGTACAAATAAACAAAACAAGTGTAAGTAAATAAATAATTGTAACTTATAATTTACCGGTCGGTGGATAAACTTTAAAATTTTAACGAATAGGAAAATGCAAGGACTTTTATACTAAACCAAATGGCAATATTGGTAAATACTGAAAGTTTCTCTGAAATAAAACCAAAGACGTTGTTTAGGTACAATGCTTAAAAACTATGAAACAAAGGATTTTACCAAAATCTCGGACATTAGTCGTGCCACAGAAATCCCACCTTAAATAAGGATTTCAAGGTGGGATTTCAGCCAAATAAAAAAACCTGGTGGGATTTTTGATTTCTTTAAGACGCGTCGATAAGGATTTTTGCACGACGCGTCGTACTTACTTACAAATTCGATAACAAGATCGATAAATATGCAAACCTTAGCGATATCGATGTCATATCGATGTAAAGTTCGTACTTGCACTGCTGATGTGTAACGACTTGACGAAAATACAGTTCTAATATGAAAGTAATAGGCCCCGGCAATCACTGGCTGTTCGAAAACCACGATCTCACCTGTTGGTAAGTGACGATGTGGCCGATGATGGAGCACAAACCATATATAACAGTGATCACCAAATGAGCTGCGAGCGAGCCGAAGGCAAGCGCTGCCCGCAGCAAACCAGAAACGACACCTGTACGCCAATACCCGCTGTTATTAGCCTTAAACCAATAAACCATACTTAACCACAGAATAAATTATAGTACAACCTTAACTTCTTAAAAAAAAACTATATTTTTTGTGGCAATGGAATATAACTTATGTTTTTCGCACAAAATTTTAGCACACGTTATTGGAAAATATACGCGATAAGAATAACCATGTATAGTTTCTAAAAATAGTTATGGTTAGACGACCTCTGTGGCGCGGCGGCCGAAGGTTGGCCTGCAACGCAGGAGGTTGAGGGTTCGATTCCCGACTCGGAACAAATATTTGTGCGATCGCACATATTTGTTCAAGGTGTTCTGGGTATTTACTATGTATAATAAAAATATATCTATCTATGTAATGTATAATACATAACACAAGCTCTGCTTAGCTTGGGACTAGATAATGTTGTGTGAACTGTCCAGCATTATTTATTTTATTTTATTTATTTTAATACAACTTGAAACTATACGCGGGCAGTCCCGACCTGTGCGTACTGGTCTTGTATACTTTCAATATACGCGAGCAGTCCCGACCTGTGCGTACTGGTTTTGTATACTTTCAATATACGCGAGCAGGCCCGACCTGTGCGTACTGGTCTTGTATACTATCAATATACGCGAGCAGTCCCGACCTGTGCGTACAGTTCTTAAACACTTTTAATATACGTGAGCAGTCCCGACCTGTGCGTACTGTTCTTGTATACTTTCAATGTACGCGAGCAGTCTCGACCTGTGCGTACTGTTCTTGTATACAATATACGCGAGCAGTCCCGACCTATGCGTACTGGTCTTGTATACTTTCAATATACGCGAGCAGTCCCGACCTGTGCGTACTGGTCTTGTATACTTTCAATATACGCGAGCAGTCCCGATCTGTGCGTACTGGTCTTGTACACTTTCAATATACGCGAGCAGTTCCGACCTGGACGTACTGGTCTTGTATACTTTCAATATACGCGAGCAGTCCCAACCTGTGCGTACTGGTCTTGTATACTTTCAATATACGCGACCGTGTATGGCCAGCTTCAAAGTTACAATCCAATTACACTCCGCTACCACGAGCGACCCTTCCCGTCCCAATTTCTTCCTTAATTCGGCCCGAATCGATACTTACAAGGCGCACAATCGCTTGCTATCAAATATTTATGTTCGCTACGTGTAGTTTGTACTGTCGCGGTTCTGATTTATATATCAGAAAGTTTTAGAACAAAGGTGTTGTATGTCATGCTATACGGCATAAGAATATACCTCTCCGTCTCCTCCCATGGATGTCGTATATGCCGAATAACACCAGGGATAGGCAACAGCATGCACCTGGTTACTCAACATCATACTGCGTTCACCAATCCGTCTGCCAAGCGTGATCATTGTTACAAATCCCCCCCTCCCCCCCATTGAATTATATGGAGGGGTCAGTGGACGTCTAATAAAGGCTGCTGATGAATAAGATATCCCGCTTACATCAAAAATTCAGATAACTCATTTAAATTATTTATAAAAGGACATAAATAATTAGCAAAAGTTTTTATAAGTTGAAAGAAGCTTTTGCTGATAAAACATTGTTTATGAAAATGTGACTAGCTAAGGACCAAAGGGAATAATATTATTATGTTTATTTTGCACCATTATTCCAAATATACCATAAAAAAGAACTGGATGTTAAGTATTCGCTACAAATTTAATCTGTGTATTCTTTGTTTTTTTTCGAATTGAATTAAAAAAGTTATTAATGTTTGATCATGACAAAATCCGAATAAAATGGACATAATACTCGTACTTGTACTATTATTTATTCTGTGCTCGTGGAAAAGTAACGCAAATTGTTTCATAAAAATTTTTTTAATGAAATGGTGGCGATTAGGCGAAAACACGACTACCATCGACTTCTCCACCGAATGTTTCACCATACTCGTTGAGCCAGTTACGTTAAAATACACAAATAAAAACAATTTAACTCCCATCAGCATGCACGTCAGATTACGTAAGTGACAGGGAGATTATTCCGGCAGCACGCGACCCCCTAAGCCCCTCCCCTCCTCTGGTACTACCCTCGTAGTGGCAGTGTTGTGGAGTCGACGAAATGAGCAGTTATGAACCATTGATTGATACATGATTTCTCAATCTAGTTTTTTTTTTTTTTTTTTTAAGTTTCTTTATTTCATTATGTAGGTGTACAGATTCAAGTGTAGTTATCCTAGAACTATGCAACAATAATTAAAAAGTAGGTATGTTTTTGAAGCTATATAGCTTATTAAAACTTATAAAATAAAATAAATAACAATAACATAGTCGTATATAACATGTAAGTAGGTACATAAAATGAGATTTTTATATGGTAGGAGCATGCAAGCTTTGCAAAGCTTACATTTGTGACAATCTAGCGAAGACAACTAGGAATAAGGAGTTTTCCAATGAGGGCTTTTCACTTTCGAATAAAAATAAAAATAGCTCGATTTGGCTCGACAGATGGCACTGACTTGACAGGTATATTAATACCTGTCAAAATAACAAATGCATTGTCTGTGCTTTTGTGTGATTATTACGTTGTTGACGTTGACATTTCACTTTATTTTGACAGAGCTACTTTAGCTTGTACAGAGCTAGTGCCATCTATTTTCAAGGCTATAAACATGATGTGAAACGGCCGTGAAAACCCCTCATTGTCATTGTCAGTTTAGTTCTTTCATCGTCAAGAGATGGCACTCGCGTAACTATTGGTATGTACCTACTTTTTACAAGCTTTTATTTAACTTGCAATATATGTATGTTTGTCTGGGTGGAATCCAGGTGGAATATTGCAACTGAATTTTAAAGCAGTTATCCTCAACCGATTGAGCTGAAATTTGGCATACCTGTCAAGTTCCGATGACACTACAATATGATGGTGACAGCGAGCTGATCTGATGATGGAGATGGAAGGTGGATAACGGAACTCGTAATAGTAGACTGGCCGTGTTTACGCTCATTTTGATCAGCACACGTTTAAGATCACTAATTTTATGAAAGCTTGTATTGAAAAATATATTTTTCACAAAAATCTTATTAAATTTTTTCATGGCAGTTGAGAACTTCTTTCAGCCAACGTAAATAGTTGAAAAAAATACAAAACCCTATAAAATTATATAATAATTATTATCTTTGTGTTAGTTACGTATTTTAATTATTTACTGTTACCAAAACTGTCACCAACGCCATCCAGCGAGAAATAAATAATGCTAAAATTGTACCCGTTTTGTTAATCTACTATAGTTCATCCATTCGAAATGCCCAAACCATTTAAGCATACCGTTCTCCACCCTAGTCACTACATCTTCTTTAATTTCACAACGGTCCCTTATCACACTATTCCTCATTCTATCTCTCAAACTCACACCATACTTCTCAAAGCTCTCATCTCCACTGCATTTATTGTACTACTAGTAGCGCCCCGCGGTTTCATCCGCGTAAGTCTCGATCCCGTGGGAATATCGGGATAAAAATGTGCCTATGTGTTATTCCGGGAGTCCAGTTATCTCTATTCCAAAGTTCATGCAAATCCATCTAGCCGTTTCAGCGTGAAGAAGTAACAAACACACTACACACACACACACACACACACAAACTTTCGCCTTTATAATATTAGTGTGATGTGATGTGATGTGATTAATTTAATCTATGAATGCACAATTTGATTCGTTCTAAACTCTTATTCCTCAAGACATAATTCCGCATCAAAAAACTTTCGGACTACGTAAAACTAGCTCCATTTACGTCTTCCTAAAGTTTTCTGGGACATTTTTAAGATTCTAGGAAAAGTTTTTTACGTCATTTTAATAAGTAACGTAAAGCCGTTACGTGAATAGCATCCTTAAGAAACGCTGAAAATAAGTCTTGCTTTGAACCGGGGCCGGATTAAGGGCCCTTCGCCCCAGATTTACCGGTCAGTGACCTCCGTTTTTTGAGTTGGTTTAAAAGCAATAAGTAGGTAGGTATTAATTCTTTTTAAACTTTTCTGATAGCGTGAAAGACACTGATATAGATATCTATACAGATAGACACCGCAAATGCACTTCTTTGCGTTTCACTTTGCCTGTAAAGTTGGCGCAATGTACAGTCTTTATCGTTTCTGCCTGACCATGCTAAGGGTGAATTTGGTGTGAAAAGTTGCTAGTCGTAGTGAAAACAGCCCGGCCTAACGCCTTTTCACACCAATAGGAGCTTAGTATTTCAGGCACTACCATATTTTTTTTTTTGGACAACACCAATAATAATCATAAATCAGGCGCTGTGCCTTTGTCGCAAGCGTCACACTGAAGTTCGAACTAATTGTGGATGTCATAAAAGAATAATATTTGTAAAAGTCATAAAACAAAGCATTTTCTTGTATGAAGGATACCTATCATATCTCAATGGTAAATACAAAAATTACCTAGTTTACGGTCATTGCTGCAAGCAAAAATGTTTTGAACCTGGTTGGTTAGGAACTTTCGTTGGTGACAGTTCATATTAGCAAACCTCAAATCAGTTCGCTCTCGGCTGTCTTCGTGATAGCACGTCGGATAGAAAAATGCCTAATTGTGCCATAGTGAACTATAAAAAATCTTCGATATCAGTTAGCCGTGAGAATGAAGATATTTCCTGGCAAAGTACTTGGTGACACGTAGAAAAATACAGAACTTGTTATAATAATAATAATTCATTTATTAAGTCAGACATTATAGGTTCATTATTTGTTATATATCTATGTTATAAATACATCAGTTACAGGTATAAGTTTAAGCTAAAACTCCCATCCGAATCCCGACCAAACAGACTCTAGCGAGACTACCTACGTGTTATGCCCCATCTTGAATATTCCTTAATCCTAACCCTGTTAGTAAGAAATGTTTTGCAAGAAAATGTTGAGTGCTTTGGAATCGCGAGGGAGCCACCGTGAACCGCTTACTGCGGTACCAGGAATACATAAATCAGCAGAAGTTGCTGGGTTATATCTTCAGTTGGGGAATCGGCGGTCACGTTCTCGTTAAATCATCTTTAGTGAAAATGAATCGATAAAACTTGCTCGTAACAAAGTTTAATACTCTGAAATTTTGTTCACTAACATTCATCTAGATTAAGTAATGTCTTGCTGTTTAATTATTTACAGGATAGCTGATTCAGAACTGTGTTGGAGCGTTTTGCCGAAGAATCACTCTATCCAACAATAAATAAATTGTTCAGAATAGTTTCAGTTATATAAAGCACAAGTCCGGGCTGGTATGGAGTACTGCTGCCACGTTTGGGATGGCTCGGCCAAACACCAGCTTGCAGCCTTGGACTCGATCGAACGCAGAGCTTTCAGGCTTATAGGTGAGCAACATATGGCGGAGACTAAGATCCAGAGTCACAAGAGTCCGAAGTAAAGTCGCAAGCCTTTCGATCTTCTATAGGTTACATTTCGGGGAATGTTCCCAGGAACTTCACGATCTGATCCCACCATATCCTTTTCATCATAGGACGAGCAGGCGCACGGCTCGGTACCATCCTTACCTCATTAGTATACCTTCTATTCGTACTAAACGTTTCAGCTCTACTTTTATAATGCATACTGCTAAGGAGTGGAATACACTACCGTTGTCTGTCTTTCCTAAAAACTACCTATAATCTGGGGTTTCTTCAAGGCTAGAGTGAATAGGTGCCTTCTAGACCTTCGTGCTCCATCTTCAGCCACATCGTCACTTACCAACACGTGAGATCGTGGTCAAACAAAGGTCTATCAATGATAAATAAAAATAAAAAATAAAAAACATGATAGAAACTCATTCAGTTATATTTTCAAAATTAATAATAACATTCTTTTAAAAGGAGGATTTTCTGAAAAAAAAACTATTTTATTGACTAGGTGTTATGGATCTACATGATGCATAGCGTCATATTCGTGGAAATCCGTGGTCTCTGCCTACCCCTCCGGGAAACAGGCGTGAGTTTATGTATGTATGTATTTATATATTCTGTGCTATAATCCCTACTCATAATAGGTACTCTAACTCATAGACGGCAGCATTGCTCTAAGCTCAAAGTCCATGAATCAATGATGGACTACAAGCGCCCAGATCCCGTCTCGGCTATTTATACTCACGAGGTTAAAAGGTCGTCGCCACCCGACAGATGGCGGCACGGTACAATTCATTGATCGCCGTACGAATAGTACCTACCGTTACGCAACACTCCATTCAAAGGTGTTCATAATTTCTCAAGATGGATGTTGAATGACTGGAGGGTGCTGGTAGGTACTTTTGAGGGTTTTGTAGAGGGATAAATGGTATTGACGAGAGCTTATGTAGGTACATGATTTTCCGGCTGACTGACAGGTCAGTCCGGGTATGTGTTTCGCGCGTATTTTTGTATGTATGTGCCAAAATAGTAGTTTAAGAAACTTACATAACAGGGGTTATTGAAACACTTTTAATAGTATCACACAACTTCAATCGAGTTTTTGAATACCTAGTTATGGGCAGTTTCATACACTACTTTATCTACACTCATGCCATAAAACTTGACTAACAAAGTACATGAAAAATAACAACATAAATAAATGGCGTCAAATGATTAATCGAAAGTAAAAACACGATTCTACGGCGCTAGTCCATCTTCCTAGTACCGCGCATAATGTAGAGCGCGTAACGCATGGACTACGTCCGTGGCGTAACGTAACCAGAGACAATTTCAAAAAATAATTCGAATAACACTAAAAATCATCCTTGGTCTGGCTGACTTGTATTATAATCATAGATCAAGCGAAAATTCTAAGTTTATGATTATAATGGAAATAAGTTATTTTATAACATTACTAGCGACTAGCCCCGGCTTCGAACAGGTAGCTCCCGGTGCCCCCCCCTCCTACTTCTCTCCTCTATGTCAATCTCCTGGTTCTAAGCTACCTCCCCACCAATTTTCAGCCTAATCGGTTCACCCGTTCTTGAGTTATAAGTGGTGTAACTAACACGACTTTGTTTTATATACGGAATGGATTGTTGAGACGGGACAGTCAGTGCAGGTACCTTAACCGTTATAGTTACAGGAAAACGTTCTTAGGAGACCATCCATAACTTTTTGAGATATTCAGATCTGCATTCACAGATTTTGGAAAAAATGTAAAGTGACACAAAAAAAAAAAATTTACACAAAAACTTTTTTTGATGCCAATCGATCCTGTTTCTTATAAGGATCAAAAGTCTCTATTGGATAAACTGAAATTTCTAGTGCTCACACTAGAAATTTCAGAAATCGCGATTATGTTTTCTTACATTTCGGTAAGAGAGTCACACTTCTACATTGGCCGAACTTTTTGCGCTCGGTAGATCCGCTATAATCCGCTATAAGGAAGACTGGCTGAAAAAAAGTAAGTAAAAAAATATTTAACTTTTAAACTTCGAATTCTATTCGAATTCTTATGTTTGCGCTGAGAAAATTCTAGATTGTAAGTTAGAATTTATGAAATTAATCATTATTAGCAATTTATTTCGTAGATCTCCTAAATGATACCAATCTTGTTACCTTGTCTGTCTTTAAAAATACATGTTGTTTTTTTATTTTTTATTTGTTTTAGTTCTAATGTTGTAGAAGATTATCGATGCAACTATGATTTTCCACTTAGGCACTTTGCTTCTAGGTACAGTTAGGTATGCCTCTACGCCCGCTTATCAAAAACTAAAATGTATCTTATGCCCCCTGCATATGTAACCTGCTTGTAAACCCGGTCTTGTGACTTACCGTAGTTTCTGTTCTCAAACTTCAGTTGGCCTCAAAGTCATCACACACATACACAGAAATAGACACACACACACACAGAGATCACAGTAAGAAATAGGATCGTTAGGCAAATAATTCAAATACAATCGAGTACAATCGAGTAGTATGTATGGTCTCCTAGGAACTTTTTCCTGTAACTATAACGATCAAGGTACCTGCGCTTACTGTCCCGTCTCGAAAATCCACCCTGAACATAGATTTTGTTAGAGAAAAAGGGTCTCTATGGCAAATGAACAAGACGTGCGAAGCCAAAAAAAATAGGGTACAACATATGATTCTATTTTTGAATTTCGGTATTCTTACATTCATCTGTGGTTTATAGGGTATGTAAATTGTCAATATAAAATCGTCTTGAAGTATATCATTCAAATATTACGATATGAGAATTGATATAAATCTTTAAAACCGCGTTGTTCCCAAACGGCTGGATGGATTTTGATGTATGAGGTATCAATAGAATTGTCTTGACTTGGACATGCTATAAAGTACTACAAATATTGAAACATCTATTGTAGCCAAATATAATAGGCCAAATGTCAAACTAGGTACCAATTACTACTACATTCATGGTACCAATCTAGGGAGATGTACATTCATGTTACCAATATTCAGGGTACGGAACGGAAAAACGACTGTCGTGTGAAAATATATTTGTTTCTCTCTAACATAGGATAGCAAGCTATCTTCTAGGATAAGAGTAAGAAGGAACACTCTATGCTATATTAGCACTCAATCCATACTATTATACCTCAATGCTTCGACCAAACCGAAGGTAGTAGTAGTTTGACATTTGGCCTGGTACGAGTTACACAAATAAGAACAGATAGATATATGCTTGTCTCATTCCAACACATGAATACATTCATATAAAAGAATGAGACTGGTATAATCGATACCGTTTCGTTTTTAGCCTTAGTTCCATGCCTTTAGTCCATCTTCCTTGGGTGGAAGACGTCAACGACGAGTTGCATGTAGGCACAGAATAAATAATAGTACATCATAAGTGATAAAAATATTTGTTGGTCGGTTTTAAAATACTCTATCGTTTAGTAAATTCCAAGAAAACACAGGTTATTTTGTGAATGTATACAGGCTTAAAAAAGGTCTACTCTTTAAAACACGAACAATAAAAACCTATCTTTAAAAATCTAACAAGAATATCGTGTTACCTTAAGAAAACAAAAAATCATTAAACCTCCAATTTTCTTGCGTAAAAAGTAAAGAATTTGACACCGGAAATATGCATACTAAAATATCTCGTAACAGCCATAATATTATTAGATGGCTTGGTTGTCATGTAGTTTTATAAATATAAAAGCTAATATTAGCGAGATGTTGGGATGACACAATTTTTTGTAGCATGTTTTACTGACTGCATGATTTCAAGTCATATGCTCTCCAGGTCCAGGCGAAGTATAAGGATGTGCTCCTTGATCCGGACTTAAGCTTGTACCTACTATTATTTATTCTAAAATTTTGGAGTCGTTGCGTTACATGCTCACTCAGTAACAGTAAAGGCTACAAACTTGATGTTAATACAGTAATTATCAGAGGATGTACAAAATAAACCATAGACAAGAAACACGATTGGTGAAAGACGCTATGTTAAAATGTTGGAGTCGTTGCGTTATATGCTCACTCAGTAACAGTAAAGGCTACAAATTTGATGTTAATACAGTAATTACTAGAGGATGTACAAAATAAACCATAGGCAAGAAACACGATTGGTAAAAGACGCTATGTTAAAATGTTGGAGTCGTTGCGTTATATGCTCACTCAGTAACAGTAAAGGCTACAAACTTGATGTTAATACAGTAATTACTAGAGAATGTACAAAATAAACCATAGACAAGAAACACGATTGGTGAAAGACGCTATGTTAAAATGTTGGAGTCGTTGCGTTATATGCTCACTCAGTAACAGTAAAGGCTACAAACTTGATGTTAATACAGTAATTACTAGAGGATGTACAAAATAAACCATAGACAAGAAACACGATTGGTGAAAGACGCTATGTTAAAATGTTGGAGTCGTTGCGAAACACGCCACTCAGTAACAGTAAAGGCTACAAACTTGATGTTAATACAGTAAATACTTGAGGATGTACAAAATAAATCATAGACAAGAAACACGATTGGTGAAACTTTTCCCGATAGCTTTATTTTTTGAAATTGATTGGCCCTCCTAAATCCTGTGTCAGGTCCCTCCTTCGATTGCACAAGGGAGGACCTTAACAAAGCCACAGACAATGCTGTAGAAGTGGCTACTTTTTACTCTAAAATAGTTAACAAAAAAAGGTAAACCGTTGATACGATAGAAGAAGAAGAAGAAGATAAAATATTAAGCGTAAATTTTAATACTATTCAGTAGGTAATCACATTATTTTATTGAAATTTTATCGTGTTTACTTCAGTTACTTCCTAGCGGCAAAAATCACCTCATCTCTTCTCGGGTTCAAGTGAGCAATAGCGCTGTCACTTTCTTGCAGCTATTGTTTTCTTACTAGACTCCGCCTATTCGATATTTTAACAGATCGCCTTAAGAAATTATAAAATAGCGCTAACCCGATAAGTCCATTGGTCCATTACCCATTGGGGTATGTGAGAAATGAAACGAACCTATGAAATGAAAGATACCTACCTTAGCTACGAAGAACTAACTTCCTTCGACGCGTTATGTATATTGTTATTGTTGATCGCCGCTATCCTTTGTGATGGGACCCGAGACCCAAGGGTCCTGACCCTTCCAGTCAGCCGTGACGGATGGCGAGCATTAGGTACGATGTTTATTGGAATTAATAGATTGGAACCAAAAAGATGTGAGGAATAAATGTAAATATTGAACATACTATTCACTAGAAACGGGATATTTACCATGATTTTAGAGTTTTGATTGTTCCCGATATTTCGGCACAGTTGCATGCGCCATGATCACGGGAGAACTATCTAAAGTCTATGCGAGTAGATTTTATTTGCAGATATATCGATCTACCCTCTTTCTCATCCTTTTATTACGAACGATATCATCGGTTTCATTGTCACACATCACTCCACCTCGACACACTACACTAACAGTATCCGGACGCGTAGCAGGTACCTAGCACACTTTTTTGATTCTTACACATTCTCACCACAGGCTTCCAATTAGAATAGGAAGCAAGTAATTTTTAGAAAATATTTGAATGCAGTAGTATGTAGTTATGTAGTTATGTATGTAGTATTATGTAGTTTCAAAAATAAATTACAGTTTCCTTTCAGGAAAATACCCTATCTACAATATTTAATGTACTTTCCCTTCATGTCTAATAGTACTGGGACGCCCTGTATATATAAAAAAAAAAAAACTAAATACATCATAATACCAATCGCATATATACGCAAGCCGTGGAATTAAGAAAAACATTTCAATTGTTGTACAATTGTATAAAAACTCCCTCAGCTACAAAAGTCCCAATATTAATTATGTTTTTCTAAGAAAGAAAACAGCATTTTTATGAGGCAATTAAGCTGTCTTACCGTCTATAGAGAACAGTAAATTTTATTGGAATAATAAAATATGTCGTCGAAAATGGCTATTTTCATCGTTTACTGTTTTTGGTGGTGTCTACTGAGGGTTTTCAACATAAAACCTTCCTAGATAAAATCGTAAGATCCGTAAGAAACGGTAAAAAATATATATTATGTTTTTGTCGGAACAATGATAGATGATGATTTTAGTAGTAGAGCTTTTTTGTGAAAGAGTTCGTCCGGGGAAGTACTACCACCAAACCTATTTCTACCGCAAAGCAGTAGTGCTCGCATTGCTGTGTTCCGGTTTGAAGGGTAAGGGTGCCGTTGAAATTACAGGCACATGAGACTTTTCATCTTTATGTCTCAGGATGGCGGGCGCAGTGCAGTGCCACATAGTGTTTTTATGTGTATGTTAGTTTCTAAGGTATTTATGTTGATATGGGCTTCCTGTTTAGGTTTAGTGCATTTCTCAGTAAGCCTGAAATAATGAATTTGAATTTGAATTTTAATAGAGTGCGTCCTAGTTGGACGTGACCTATGAGGTAATGCACTGTTCATAGGCAGAGGTTACCGCTTAACATCAGGTGTGCCATCTGCTTGATCCGTCATTAAAGTAGAATCACATCACATCACATCACATCACATCACATCACACTAATATTATAAAGGCGAAAGTTTGTGTGTGTGTGTGTAGTGTGTTTGTTACTTCTTCACGCTGAAACGGCTGGACGGATTTGCATGAAATTTGGAATGGAGATAACTGGACTCGAATGGTTGCGAAAGGTTGTGGGTTGGATTCCCGCCGCGGGACAAATGTTTGTATGATCTGTAAATATTTGTTCCGGGTCTGGGTGTTATGGTACCATGGTACTCGTAGTTTCTGATACCCACGACAAGTGTGGGGTCAGGACTAGGTATGTGTGTGACTGTTGGGTGTTATGTTATGTCACTTATGTCTATAGGTACCTGCAATGTTCCTTGTATTTCCTTTTATACAATAAGCCCTTCTGTAGCTATACTCCCTCTATGCTGTTACAATCTGCTATATTGAACATCAAAGATCGCCCACACGCATTGTTTTAATTAGCTGTCGATAACAGAGTTTAACTTTGAACACAGAATAAATATAAGCCCGTTGTTATCATATATTCTGAGCTCGCAGTAAAAGGAATGGTATTTGCTGAGCTTCAATTAAAAATAAAATAGATTAGAAACAGGATTAGATACAAAGCACACAGCGTTGCTTTGCTACTAAACCGTTTTATGAAAGTTCATGAGCTATTTGACGATCTCTGTGACGCGGTGGGCGAACGTTCGCCTGTGACGCAGGAGGTTGCGGGTTCGATTCCCGCCTCGGAACAAATATTTGTGCGATCTGCAGATATTTGTTCAGGGTGTTCTGGGTATTTTCTATATATATAATAAAAAATATCTATCTATGTAATATATTGTATTAAGTATATCAGTTGTCTAGTACCCATAACACAAGCTCTGCTTAGCTTGGGGCTAGACAATGTTGTGTGAACTGTCCAGCATTATTTATTTATTTATTTATTTATTTACATACTAAGCACTATTTGGGCTTGCCTAGTAGGTACTGAAAAATGTAGCACCTACTATCGAATCTTACATTAGTCATTTTTAACAACTAGTACCAAAAAGTCGCCTTTATTCACTGATTAGTCAGAAGAAAATTGAGTTTTAAGGAGTTTAGGAAATCATATTTTGACCTAATCTGGCACTTACCTATACTAATACTAATAATAAAGAGGAAAGATTTGTTTGTTTGTTTGTTTGCATTGAATAGGCTCCGAAACTACTGAACCGATTTGAAAAATTATTTCACTGTTGGGAAGCTACACTATCCCCGGGTGACATAGGCTATATTTTCGAAAAAATAAGGATCCTTACTAAAACTCCAATAATGTAACCCAAGGTGTAAAAATGTAACATAGGGGGTATAACTTTAGCAGGTTTTTGTATCTGATGTGTGGATAGATTGGGGGTTGGCAAGGGGGAGGGTTAAGGTGACGGGAGGGAGGGGGGATCCCGATACTACCCGTGCGAAGCCGGGGCGAGTTTCTTGTCTATCATATCGAGATGGCGACAGTCTTATGTGTAGTGGAAAGAAATGTGCTTCAAAACCATACATTTCCTCAAACGCTACTTCACAATATGACGTAAGAAAATCAACACGAGCTCCCGGGCTAATTAATCTTTACCACGTGATTCTATATTAGTTCAGCTTTGTTTTGAATACCAATCTTTAATACGTTGTATCCTTGAACTTGTTTGTCAAGCATTGTCAGCACGATTAACATTCGATAACCCACTTTGTATCGTAGAATTCAAGATGCTTTTTTGTACTACACTCAACGACGTCCCGGTTTTACTATCAAATGACAAAAAAACTACTCAATCTCCTAGGTAAAAAGGTTCTTTTTGTGATTCGGGATTAATGTCCTGGTTGTATCTTTTAACATGGACTCTATGTCCTAGGAAACAAGGTTAAATGTTAAAGTCCTGGTCGCATCTTGGATAGACGTTTCAATTAAGGCCGCCGCTGAGTTTTGCAGATGTGGCTCGTGTGCCGGGCATCCCAAGACTATGCGACATGAAGGAAAAGTACCTTAAATTTTGTAGATAGTATATTTTGCGGAAAGGAGACTTGAATTTATTTTTAAAAGTTAGTAATACTGCATTTAAATATATTCTAAAAATTACTTGCTTCGTCTGGGAGTCGAACCACTTAAATGTCGGTATACACGAAGTTTTTCATCGAAACTGTTATAATCTATACGTGAGTCTTGATCAAGTTTGAGCTTACTTCGTTAAAGTCTTCTGAATCCCAAAGGTGCGATAAAACGAAGTGATAAGAAGGTTTTCATCCATTGAACACTTCCCACTATTTTCCCTCACAAGAGGAGAAAACCATCCTCCCTAGAGTGCACAGTAAAAGGGGATTAACACAGGACGCTTTACTTAGTTGGTACGTACCTACTCTCTTAGGCTTAGGAACACTTCCCGGAGTTTATAGTTTCGACTTGTTTTAAGTGGTCACTGCTGTTTGCTGGCAGCTCAATGACCTGCATCATCATTGTTATGCCACAGAATAAATAATAGTACGTTCTGCTTCAAGTTATGCTAGTCAAAGATTTCAATATCGATGCTAGTCATGTCGCTGCATTTGTCGAACTTGTGTCGCTGTATTCTCTATGGCAAGCCGCGATATAAGACGTATTTGATGTCTTTTTTTTTGTAATTGGCGTCGCTCGGCTTGTGCCTTTGCCATTTTCGATCCTAGGCTCCGCACCAATGACTTTTCTAAGTTATGTGCGGATTTCCATCGCTCTGTGCTTCGGAGGGCACGTTAAGCTGTCGGTCCCGGCTGTTATTGATTAATAGCAGTCGATGACATTAATAGCATGTCAGAGGCCCTCGGGCGGCTTGACAAACTCCGACACCAGAGGCCAGCACTACCTCATACGAAACGAAACGAGTACCTAAGCTAGTAATAAATAAATAAATAAATAATGCTGGACAGTTCCCACAACATTATCTAGCCCCAAGCTAAGCAGAGCTTATGTAACTGATATACTTAATACAATACATTACATACATTAGATATTTTTTATTATACATAGAAAATACCCTGAACATCCTTAACAAATATCTGCAGATTGCACAAATATTTGTTCCAAGGCGGGAATCGAACCCGCAACCTCTGGCGCCGCAGGCGAATCTTCGCCCGCCGCGCCACATAGGTCGTCAATTAGTAATAATAGTTCAATGTTTTCAAGTAGGTATAATTATTGTATTTATAATAAGTTACAACGTTACTATCCTTCCAAGTCGTTAAAATCACAGTCAAGTCATGTTTTAGTAAAACGGTGGCCGTTTTACTAAAACTATGGTAGTCAATTTCTACTAATTTGAAAAGTCACGCAATACGTTGCCATGTCATTTCACTACACTTGTGATCTATAAACGAGCTACGCTGGTTAAAATGCCACCAAAATTACACAAAATAACTCAAAAAAACACTAGGAAATTCAAATAAATAAAAGTAGACAACGTCTCTTTTTGAAAATGGCACAAAGGTTCTTATTTGACGAAATATTTAACATAAGGTTTCCTTTTTAAGGTTTCGTACATCAACAGGAAAAAATTGGACCCTTATAAGATTACTTTGTTAGACGTGTATCTGTCTGTCTGTCAAGACCCATTGTTTCAGAACTTTTTTTTTACCATTTAAAAAGTTCTACGAGGTCTATGAGATTTGAATTAAAAAGAAATTGCAATAAATAAATTAAAAATACTTTATTACTTTGTGGTGATAGTACTTCCCCGGACAAGCTCTTTCACAAAAAAGCTCTACTACTACTACTACTAAAAACTAACTACTTCGTGAAACCTCACAAAATTCTGAAATTTTTAATAAAAGGAGGCTTTAACAAATAAAGAAAAATAAACTAAAATAGAGCACATCCTACTTTTCCCCCTAGAATGTGATGGTAAAGTTTGTAGAAAAAAGCTCTTACGAAATCGCTATATTTCGTCATGGTAGGAAGTTTTCCAAAACAACGGTACGGAAACCTCAGGGTACCAGTTCTACTCGCACTTGTCCAAATTTATTTTTAAATTTTCGGAAACGGTACCCAAAAAAGAACAATACTAGATTTTCTTATTAGCTGATAAGGAAATTGCAAATTAGCAATACATTCGTGGTCAAATATAGTTATTAGGAATTATTAGGTTTTACAAGTACGCAGTCAATTTAAATCGTAATAGAAACCTTGTAACGTATTTATTTATGGTTTCTAGGCAATTAGCTTAAACATTTCTCTTATAAAATTAAATGAAAATCACACTTTTCTTGAATATAAAAGGCGAATACTTTGCGTAATTTTATTAGACGAAAGGTGCAGCAACATGAAGGTTTTAATGATATTAGGTAAGTTCATATTTAAAAAAAAAAAATAAACAAAATAATCTGTATAAAAAAAGATTTTTTGTGAAAAATATATTACCAGTACAAGCTTTTAAAAAAATTGTGATAGTAGCCGCGTGCTGATTGAAATGAGCCTAAACACGGTCAGTCTACTATTAACCATCGAGGTCCGTTGTCCACCTTCCGTCTCCATCATCAGATCAGCTCGCTGTCACCATCATATTGTTTTGTCATCGGAACTTGACAGGTATGCAAAATTTCACCTGAATCGGTTGAGGATAACCGCTTTAAAATTCAGTTGCAAGAATTGACCCGAACATGCATACAAACAAACATTGCAAGTTAATAAATAACTCAGAGCTTACTTATTTGAGCCTTTCGGGGTCGAGACTCTGCGTCCGTAAGGTATCGGGGCCCTTCGCGTTTTCAAAATTATTTCAGGGCGTCTGGTCAAAGCGACGCGTGACCCGGGAGCTGGCTCTTATCTGGCTCAACGCATTAGTATTGCCATTCAGCGTGTCAATGCAGCCAGCATCTTAGGGACGCTTCCGTCTCGTAGTGATTTGAATCAGTTGAGCTACCTTTAGATCGTTAGCAGCGGTCTTCAAGTAGCACAACTGTTTCATATGTTTTTTTCTGTACATACTCGTACCTACTTGTATTAGTTATATTTTAATTTCTGTAAATAAATATATTCCACTATAAATAACAACAAAAGCTTGTATTAAATGCTTTTCTTTGATAAGCACATCACTTGATAGCGGCTGGACTACTTTGTGTATTTTTTTAAATGTATGCATTTCTAGCTGAATGTATGCGTTTCTAGCGTTTCTAGCTATGCGTTCTACCCTTGCTTTGCTACGCATCACACCATAAAAAAACTAAAACTTTGTCACCATTTTTACCCCTTTTTAAGGGTAATTTAGAAAAATCTAGAAATATGTGTTCAATTATTCTCTATTTTAAGTACTCATACCAAGTAAGCAAAAGGCACAACGCAATAAAAAGTTCCCTTACAAACTTTAATAATAGCACCCCCTGTTAGGGAGAATTCGGAGAAAAAATGTTTTACCCGTTTATGATTTGTATTGAAGCATACAAGCAAAGTTCCAAGTTTTTAAGTTCAAGAAATACTTACGATTTTTCATACAATGGTTTTCAGCTTTTTTCACCCCCTTCGGGGTTGAATTTACAAAAATCCCTTCTTAGTGTGTGGCTTTGGAAATACACCCTCCAAGTTTCAAGTCTACGTTCAGCGGTTTTGGCTCGGCGGTCAGGCAGGGCTCATATTATATACATTTTTATTTTTTATCTTATTTGCACGGGAGCAAGGTTCTCTTATTTTCATATACTTACGGACATCTTTATGTTTTGTTGTACCTATTCTAAGTGAAATAAACTTATCTTTATCTTTATCTTTCTATAAATTGTCCGTTTGTTGAATGCAAAATTTAATTGTCAAATTACGAGGAAACTTTGTCTTATAAGCGGGTTAGCGATACAACGGACTGTTCTTATTAATTCACAGCTTAAAGATTCAGTGTTTCGTGTTTTTACAGTTTCGATGGTAGCAGTAGCTTCAGCCCAAATATGTATCTGTATGCCCTCGCAACCGGTTTGTGCCAGCAACTACCAGACCTATGAGAGTGAATGTGCGATGAGCTGCACTACTGCACTACCCCGACTGACGAAACTCTACAAACTGTACGACGGACCTTGCCACCCCGTGGGGACACACTTCGGCCAGCAACGACGACTGGCCATGGCTGGTCTCCGGAAACATGATCAACATGAGCAATATCAGCATCAGCAGCCCATGCCTGGTTTCCGGACACATGATCAACACGAGCAATATCAGCATCAGCAGCCCATGCCTGGTCTCCGGACACATGATCAACACGAGCAATATCAGCATCAGCAGCCAATGCCTGGTCTCCGGACACATGATCAACACGAGCAATATCAGCATCAGCAGCCCATGCCCGGTCTCCGGACACATGATCAACACGAGCAATATCAGCATCAGCAGCCCATGCCTGGTCTCCGGACACATGATCAACACGAGCAATATCAGCATCAGCAGCCCATGCCTGGTCTCCGGACACATGATCAACACGAGCAATATCAGCATCAGCAGCCCATGCCTGGTCTCCGGACACATGATCAACACGAGCAATATCAGCATCAGCAGTCCATGCCTGGTCTCCGGACACATGATCAATACGAGCAATATCAGCATCAGCAGCCCATGCCTGGTCTCCGGACACATGATCAACACGAGCAATATCAGCATCAGCAGCCCATGCCTGGTCTCCGGACACATGATCAACACGAGCAATATCAGCAGTCTTAGAATTTAGAGGATTCCTCTAACATGTTCACTATCTCACTAATCTTTTAATCTCATGTCAGTTTCCTAATAAAACCTTGTGACCACGATATAACCAATGTGTATTATTTTTCAAGCGTAAACCACAGTTTATAGATAACGTAAAATTTAAATGTGACCCAAAAATTCCGTTCCAGCGGGACTCGAACCCGTATTTTCGCCTGTAATCGGCGATGCCTTCACCAGTTCGGCCATAGAACAAGCTATGAAGCTGGAGACGAAATTTGTGGCACATCAACTCGGCTATAGCGCCAACCAATGTGTTGGTACTGTATATATTATCTGGTGTTGGTTGAAAGGAATGTGTGCATCGTAGACTTCTGTCATGCGCAATATATTATTTAAATAATTTGATTTATTATTATTTTAATTTTCAATTCTAACTAGCTTATTGTCCGAGGACTCGTCCCCCACTTCGTGATTATTAATTATTTTATACCCACACTGAAAGTTGACCGAAACGAAACTATATTGTGAATTGATTGACTGAAAAATTGGTATCCTGCTTCCTCCTAACAACAACACAATCTACAAGAACCTCCTCTAAACGAGTTCAAGCAGAAGGTAAAAATATTCCTTAAAGGTCATCCATTTTACCATACTAACAACATTCAAGTTACATTTCAATATAACCACATTCCGCGTTGTATTGTCAGGTGAGCGGAATACCATTTTTGACGTCGAACTTTAATTTGACTATATTTTATTACGAGTATTGGGCTTCAGAGCACTCATTCTGAGGCCACGCGGCAATAAAAAAACATACATACATACAGACATACAGAAACTATGGCCTCAGAGTTTTATCACCCCTCTTTTGCGTCGTAGGTTAAAAAGATCAAGATCTCAGACTGTCGATAGATATACCCAAACAAGCACCCACTGAAGATGTTACACAACACAGCCACTTGACGGAATACTTCACTCGACTTGAGTAGGTATCTAATAGGTACCTAAAGCCATTGAGTTAAGCGAATATCAGAGCCAAAATTCGTCACTTTCTAACTCATTAAAGTTCGGCTAAGTTAGAAAGTGGCAGAAAAGCGCACGCAGAAAGAAAAGAAAGTAAAAATCACGAAAAAAAAAACCACAGAATCATACGTTCAACTTGAAGATCCCCAGTCAGCAAAGACTTGACTTTTTTTTATCTCTGTCAATGGCAGAATAATTAGTTGGCCCACCTGATGTTGAGCGGTAACCTCTGCCTTTAACAGTGCATTACCTCACAGGTCACACAGCAATGCGAGCATTACTGCTTTGCGGCAGAAGTAGGTATAGTGGTAGTACTTCCACGGACGAACTCTTTCACAAAAAAGCTCCACTACTTTCAACACTTTTGCTGACATTTAGAAAGAAAATCCAAAGTTACGTCTATTTTTTGCTTAGATTCGATTGTTTATTAAAATGGTGCATATTATTGGATAAAAAACTCGATAAATAAAATTAATACAACAAATCCGAGGGCTTACTGTAGGGGCTTTGTATATAAGGGTTTTGTAAAATTATCTATATTTAACTAGATATTCATTAAAAACCGCTTCTTGGAGTGGCACGATGCGTTTTTTTTGTATGAAGATTTCTGTTTGGCGTTGGCGCCATAGATTTAGTATTTAGCGTAGCGAAAAAATTCTACGTCTATGGTTGGCGCAGTCTTACATCACTTGCAATCATATAATCTGTTTCGAAAAGTTTTCGAAGTGGTACTAACGTATATCTAACTGAAGCCAATCTACCCTTCAAGTGATTATGACATTAATACACGAAATATAATGACGACAACTTGAATTCCATTACGTCTTGAGCATTTCTAAGATAGTGTTCAGATATTAAGGATAATCGTCTTGATTACTAAAAGCTCGGTTCACGGTAGATGGCGTGGAAACTTATTGTATTACTTTTTTATTTTTTGTGCTAAATTCGGGCGTCTTTCGTGTTTTATTTTATCGTTCGCGGCTAAGTTGTAGTTGTAAGAATTTAATTCAGTATGAATTTCCTTTAAACAGTCATTTGAAAGTTCAAATTACCTAGAAATAAGATCGTTCACTTTTCTGATGTAATTACACGCACGCACACATACATATTCACTGTTTTGGTTTTCATTAGATGGCGTTGTTATTGTCCAAGAGCATTGGCATGGACGTTAGATAGATGGCGTTAAATAAATAGCTTGGTATCTGTTTATAGATCGCGTTGAATAAAATTGTTAGAATGATAAAAGGTATTTCAGGGAAAAACTCGGAAAATTATTGTTTACAAGAATAAAACTTTTTTTTCTAATGTCCAAAATGTACACGAATGTAAGTAACTGACCTTCATCATTGCAGTAGGTAGGTAGGTACCCATAATTATCATAGTTTGCCCCGTGAACCCATGACGGTTTTTCATTATCATCAGCCTACAGAAGTCCACTGCTGGACAAGGACCTCCCCATAGAATGTCAAGACAAACGGTCTTGAGCAGCCTCCATCTACCGCCTTTCCGCAACCCCTTCTGTGGCGTGTCCGGCAAGATAGGATGTTGCATAAGAATGTTTCGTTTTACAGAAATGAACAAAAAAAAGAAAAAAAGATTATAAATTGTTTTAAATTACAACTTCTGCTTACACTAGAAATTTTAGGTATACAGTAAAAAAACATCATCAATAACTAAATACATTTTGCCTTCGTTTTTTGTATTCATTGCTCGAAGATTCTGTACCCGTACCTAAATCCGAAACATCCGTAAAAGAACCAGGATCATATAGCTTTATGTCTAGCCCATTGCCACTTCAACTTGCTAATTTAGAGACCTATGTCAGTGAGCCGGTGGACTTGGATCTACAGGCTGATGTTTGTACCACCATCCATTTAGAATGCGTAGTACGAATAGATGAGTAGGTACCTACTACCTATTCTACGCACGGACATTGTTCAGCTAGTCTAATATAAAACCATTTTACTGACTTCAAGCCAATGTAGACGGTTGATCATCATCATCATCAGTCTACAGAAGTCCACTGCTGGACAACGGTTTCCTCTCTAAAATGCCACGACGAACTCTCTTGAGCCTGCATCTACCAACTTTCTGCTGATTATAATATCTTTGGTGCATGGAAAGAGGGGTCTTCCTCTACCTTCATCAGGTTTGTAGGTACCACTCGAGAACCTTTATTCACATAATATGGTTGTTAGTTCTGCGAACTATAAAGCCATTTTTTTTATTTATTTTTTAACTTTGATAGACTTTTGTTTGACCACGATCTCACCTGTTGGTAAGTGACGATGTGGCCGAAGATGGAGCACAAAGGTCTAGAAGGAACCTATTCACTCTAGTCTTGAAGATACCCAGATTATAGTTTTCAGGAAAGACAGACGACGGTAGTGTATTCCACTCCTTAGCAGTTCGCATTATAAAGGTAGAATTGAAACGTTTAGTACGAAAAGAGGGTATACTAATGAGGTAAGGGTGGTACCAAGCCGTGCGCCTGCTCGTCCATGATGAAAAGGAGATAGTGGGATGAGATCATGAAGTTCCTGGGAGCATTCCCCAAAATGTAACCTATATATAGAAGATCGAAAGGCACGCAACCTTACGGCGGTGCTCGAGACTCTGGATCTTAGTCTCCGCCATATGTTGCTCACCTTTAAGCCTGAAAGCTCTACGTTTGATCGAGTCCAAGGCAGCAAGCTGGTGTTTGGCCGAGCCATCCCAAACATGGCAGCAGTACTCCATACCAGCCCGGACTTGTGCTTTATATAAACTGAGAAGCTGTCCTGGTGTGAAGTAACGCTTTACCTTATTCAGGATGCCTAGCTTCATGGCAGCTGTTTTTGCCTTAGACTCGATGTAGGAGCCAAAGTTGAGAGAAGGCGTGAGCGAAACACCTAAGAGCTCGAGGTGATCTCCTATAGCTACAGGTACATCTCGGAATACAGGAACTTGGAGAAACGGACTTTTTTTCGCCGAGAAGAGACAAGCCTGCGTTTTAGAGGCGTTGAACTTGACTAGATTGGCATCACCCCAGTCGGATACAGCCTTGAGAGTCAAATTCAGACGCTGCAGCATCTCATCTCTTAACTCCTGAATTTCATTCTGCCTAGCTCGCGCAGTGGAAACATATCTCTCCACAACTGTGCTGTCGTCTGCATACCCAATGATACCGGGCATTAGCAGATCATTAATGTGCAGCAGAAACAGTGTGGCAGATAGCACTGACCCCTGAGGTACCCCGGCGTTAATAGCCAATTGATCCGACGAGCAGCCGTCAATAACTACTCGAATGGATCTTTCCCTCAGAAAGTCTGCGAGCCAGGAGCAGAATTGAACTGGCAGTCCGTAGGCAGGAAGCTTGCCAATAAGGCTAGCGTGCCAAACCCTATCAAAAGCCTTCGAAACGTCTAATGAAACAGCCAGTGCTTCACCATATTTCTCGATGGCCTCGCTCCAAATGTGCGTTGCATACACAAGAAGGTCCCCAGTAGACCGGTTTTGGCGAAACCCGTATTGGCGATCACTGAGGAGGTCGTTACCTTCGAGGTATGCAAGGAGCTTCCTATTCAGTACACGCTCCATACATTTACAAAGTAGGGAGGTGACTGAAATAGGGCGATAGTTTGAAGGGTCAGCACGACTGCCTTTCTTGGGTACAGGCTGCACGTTAGCGAGCTTCCAAGATTTAGGGACTTCACCAGTTTTCAAAGAGAGGCGGAAAAGTCGCGTTAATACTGGAGACAACTCAGGGGCACAGGTTTTCAACACTATGGCCGAGATACCATCCGGACCGCTAGCTTTATTCACGTCGAGACTACGTAGCGTTCTGAGCACTTCCTTTTGCTGGATGCGAATTTCCTGCATTGAAGCTTCGCACCGAGGAAGGCTGGGTGGAGTTTCGCCAGAGGTGTCAAGACGCGAAGCCTCCGCAAATTGAGTGGCAAATAAATTTGCTTTCTCAACCGCAGCGTGAGCTAGGGACCCATCCGGTTTCAGTAGTGGAGGGAGTGAAGGGCGGCTGAAGTTCGCTTCCACCGACTTAGCCAGAGACCAGAAAGCTTTACTTCCCGCAGGGTACGCGGCAAGTTTAGCCCCCAGACGGCCAATCCGATCGAAGCGAGCCTTCCGTATCACCTTCTTGCAAGACTTGGCGGCTTTGTTAAAGGCTTTCTTCTTAATCCGTGCATCCGAGGTTTTACCGTTTCTTGCTTCGAGCCAGGCTAGGTAAGCCGCATGTTTAAGCACTTCTGCGCTAGCACACGCGGGACTAAACCATGGGCGAGCATTGCCTGAAGGTGAAGCATCGGACAATGGAATAAAATACTCCATTGCTCTTTTGATCACCTCCGAAACAGCATCAGCACAGACCGTCGGGTCACAAGAAGAAAAACAGGTTTGCCGCCAAGGATAAGAAGCGAAGAAATGTCGCATCTCATCCCAATCTGCCGACTTGTAACGCCACACTCGTCTACTACCTCTGGGCGAGGGATCGGGTGGCGAGTATGACGATACAGACCTCACCACACAGTGATCTGATGTACCCAAAGGAGGCAACACTGATACTGAGTGGTGATCCGGCCCGTTCGTCAGCAGAAGGTCCAAGCAGTTGGCTGTGTGGTCCTGAACGTCAGGAATTCTGGTTGCCTCATTGATCAGCTGAGTGAGATTCAGCGTGAGTGCAAGTGTACACGCCTCTCTCCCAGCATGGTCGGTGAACTGGTATGGGAACAGCCAGTGTTGGTGGTGGGCGTTAAAGTCCCCCCGAATCACCAGTTGGGCACCAGGATAACGTTGTTGGGCCACATCCGCCGCTTCACAGATGTAGTTGAACAACCTGGTTGTCTCGGAGTCTCCAGAGTGAGACCGATATAAACCACTTATTTTATTTGGTGCCTAGGCTTAGTCTTAAAAATATTTTTGGTGACCGTCTAAATTATACCCTTATAGAATTGTTAGGCATAAGCTACAGCTTCTGGTTCATCAGAAAAACAGTTTTTTATGCTCTGCTTCATAAAAACCGTCTCAGGAATCTATTTTAGTTAGTAAACAAGCCTGAAGTGGGCTACACGACGGTGCCAAGCCCATTAATCTAACACCCGTCTGCAGCAGATCACTAAAATTACAAACTTTAGCCAAAAATCCGTTTTGGCATTATTTAACACACGACAAAAATATGGTATGTGTCAGCTCTGACGCGCGATTGGAGTATACTCCAGTCCAGTATAAGATGCGCGAATATGTTGCGCGTACGGTTAGCGAAGCATGGGTTTTCAGCTAGTAGGCACTTAATTATGGAAAGCATTACCTACTTGCTCTGCAATAGGAATTCTCACTGAACCCAAAGAAAGCATCGTAGAGTTGAAATTCTTAAAACTACAGTAGAAGGTAGTTTTTTGAATTTCAACTCTACGCTGGTTCTGAAAACTACTTGAACTTTTAGGTGATGAGTCACCCCAACTTATGTCACTATCTAACTCAGTAAAGTTCAGGTAAGTAAGAACGGGGCAGAACAGAGCACGCAAAACACATAGTGAGCGAAAATCACGAAAAACCGAAAATATATTTATTTTTAATTTTTTAGTTCGATTTATCTCTGTCTCTCTCTCTCTCTCTCTCTCTCTCTCTCTCTCTCTCTCTCTCTCTCTCTCTCTCTCTCTCACTCTATGAAAAAGTCTAATTCAAATTAATCAGACTTCTGGAAATTGGTGAAAATTATGCTCAAAGATTCAGTTACATACATACATACATACATAGATACAACCCAAGCTAATAAAAGCGTGTTAAAAAGGAAATAGTTTTGACTATATTTAGACAAACATTGTAATTTTTTTATAGTATTTGGATAATTCGTTTGTGAGAAGTAGGCTTTCAAAGAGAGTAGTTTTAGAGCATTTTTGTGAAAGAGTTCGTCCGGGGAAGTTCAACCACCGTACCTATTTCTGCCGCAAAGCAGTACTGCTCGCATTGCTGTGTTCCAGTTTGAAGGGTATGTGCCGGTGAAATTACAGGCACATGAGACTTTTCATCTTTATGTCTCAGGGTGGCGGGTGCAGTGCAATGCCACATAGGGTGCGTTCTGGGTGGACGTGACCAATGATGGTAATGCACTGTTCATAGGCAGAGGGTACCGCTTAACATCAGGTGGGCCATCTGCTTGATCAGAAACACCAAGTTGTTTAAAAAAAGAAAGTCTTTACTGCAGTTTGGGGTCTATGATCGCCCTAAAGACTATCCACAACCGGGATATATATGTGTATTGTAATAGCCTAAATGATATCAGCCCGTCAACAGGTCTGGAGCCCCAGGCTGTCTGTCGCAACGCGCGCTGGCTTCGCGCCAACTGTGACAGCCGCCGCGCCGGTGGCGCCGTTTCTAATGTGACGTGTACTTATTGAAGTAATATTATAAAATCTTGTCTTGGGGATAAATTCATAATAGCTACGAAGTAGTTTTTTTTTTAAATAATTATAACTTATTTCTATAATATAATATAAAGATCCAGGTGTATTTGTATTTGAATTTATTTATTTAACTAGAAAGGCACAGGCTAATTGCACTAATCAATTTACAATGTATTTTCTATGCCCTCCAATCTCCGGTACGGAGGCCTGCAATGCTCTAAGCCTCTAATAGTTGGTAGAGCGCAAGATCAAGTCTAGAATATTTTATCATGACCTCTAGTTTCCCAGAAAGATTTCCCTCAGTTTTCACAATAAAATGTGCACTGCAGGTGGCAGTAATGATCTGTTCCCCGTGGCGCCTCCATTCAGCTCATTCAATTAGTGCTGATGAAAACCTCAAGTTTTTCAATTGTATTTTTACGCAAAATGAAATAATAATTGGATTGTGCAGTTGTTCATTTTTAATCGCGACGGAAGGAGACTGTATTAGTACTTGTACTATTATTTATTCCGTGGTATTAGGTTTTTTATCACCATCATCATCCGCCTATAGAAGTCCACTGCTAGATATGTCCAGCAGTGGACTTCTATAGGCGGATATTAACCACCACCCCACCACCCCACCACCCCTATATTATGCCTAGATGAACGGTATTAAACCTCCTCCATTCACCAACTTCCTGCGACCTTTATAATGTCTTTGTTCTATTGAAATGCTTTAATTTAAAGCATCTCAATCATCGGTCGCCACTCGATAACCTTTCTCTATCTCGTAGTAAAACTCCAAGCATAGCACTCTCCATAGCCCGCTGCGTGACTTTGAGCTTTTCTATAAGGCAAGTCCCTACAACACGCACTGATAGCGTTTCAGCTTGAGGCTCTGCAGCATCTGTGATATTATTTTTGGTTATTGTGTTTGGTAAGTTTTTTCCACTTATTTCCGAAACGGCTTAACCAATCGTAATTAGTTTTTTAAAATTACTTTGTAAGACTTCATGAATATTTTTTCTGTCTCTTGTTCTAGAGGAGTGCGGGGCATTTCTTACCTCTCTTTTATAGCTTTTGTTGCCTTACTTACGCATTGCTGTATAAAGTATATAAAGATTATTAGCTGTACCTAAGGTGTAAGATTATAATAACCATAGACATAGAATTTAGATCTAACAGAAATAACAGTGTAATAGTAGTAGAGCTTTTTTGTGGGATAGTAGTAGAGCTTTTTTGTGAAAGATTTCGTCCGGGGAAGTACTACCACCATACCTATTTCTGCCGCAAAGCAGTAGTGCTCGCATTGCTGTGTTTCGGTTTGAAGGGTAAGGGTGCCGGTGAAATTACAGGCACATAAAACTTTTCATCTTTATGTCTCTGGGTGGAGGGCGCAGTGCAATGCCACATAGGGCGCGTCCTAGGTGAACGTGACCTATGAGGTAATGCACTGTTCATAGGCAGAGGGTACCACTTAACATCAGGTGGGCCATCTGCTCTATACGTCATTCTAAGAAGTATACAAAAAAAAACACTCTAGGTGATTTTTAAATTCAAATTTTGAATTTTTAGGCCTTCATAACATAACACCCAACAGTCACATACCTAGTCCTGATGCCACACTAAGATCCCCTGTGTCGTGGGTATATGGAACTACGAGTACCATACGCGGAATATATTTTCAGATCATACAAACATTTGTCCCGCAGCGGGAATCGAACCCGCAATCTCTCGCATCGCATCTCAGCTGGGTACTCGCCCGCCTCGCGACCATCTTCGTGTAGTAGTTACAAAAACAACTTTAATTTTAGCTGAGTTTTCTAAAGTTGATCTCATCAGTATAATTTTGTTAGCAACAGCAGTTGGCTTGGCAATTTATGATGAAATCCCAAACATAAGCTAGTGTTTCATGCAAAAGTTCTTTATCAATATTTTAGGAACTAATACCGAACTTATTAGATTTTTTGTGAGTAAAGGTTACTATTGGATAGCTTTGAAACCTGCGACAGATTCCAATCTAAAACTTCAAACTCAGTCCAGTAAATTTAGCTATTTTATATTCAAGTTGGACCGCAGGGGATGAAAAATATACCAATGTATAGTATTATTTTATCTGTGCCCATGTCTAGGGAAAAATCCTCTTATTATCATTTAAAAATGTTGGAGCTGCACTTGGATCGCAAAAATTCTCATTAATTAAATACTAAATAACTAGTGGTTCGCCCCGAACTGAGAACTCGCGAATACATGCGATTTAGGTAGGTTACTTACCTTATTTCTTTCGAAAAATGTTATGTACTCGAGTATATCCACATAAAATGAACGTAGTTATCACGGTACTTCATATCCAAGCTTCAAAACGCATCGATAGCGCGATCTAACTTTCAGACATAATTAGCATTGCCATCTTATGTTGTGGATTTGCTACATAACCACCAAAGATTAAGTTTTTCATCGCAAAAAATTGGTACATATTACAAGGACAATCCTTAATTTTCGACTTCTCCCTGTAGTTTTGCACAAAATATTCAAATACCTTTCTAACCGTATTGACTGCCAGTTCAATTCTGCACCTGGCTTGTAGACTTTCTGAGGGAAAGATCCATTCGAGTAGTTATTGATGGCTGCTCGTCGGATCAATTGGCTATAAACGCCGGGGTACCTCAAGGGTCTGTTCTATCTACCACACTGTTTCTGCTGCACATTAATGATCTGCTACTGCCCGGTATCATTGGGTATGCAGACGACAGCACAGTTGTGGAGAGATATGTTTCCACTGCCCGAGCTAGGCATATTGAAATTCAGGAGCTAAGAGATGTGATGCTGCAGCGTATGAATTTGACTCTCAAGGTTGTATCCGACTGGGGTGATGCCAATCTAGTCAAGTTCAACGCCTCTAAAACGCAGGCTTGTCTCTTCTCGGCGAAAAAAAGTCCGTTTCTCCATGTTCCTGTATTCCGAGTTGTTTTTTTGATTTACCCTAATATCTGACAATATACATAATTTAAAAAATTATAAAAAATTTAGCGTTTTTATCCGCTAGAGGATAAAGTAAAATTGAATTTAGAACATAGTGTGCACTAAGTTTGTGAATTCAAAAGATCTTTTTTTTTCTTTTTTTTTTTATAATTGGCGCCGCACGGCTTGTTCATTTGCCATTTTCAAGTAAGTATCTGTATTTTCACTATAATGTATTTTCAATATATTTTGCAACGCTACACTCCTTCCAAGTCGTCAAAGTCACAGTAGAGTCATGTTTTAGTAAAACGGTGGCCAATTTTACTAAAACTTTGGTAGTCAATTTCCACCAATTTAAAGTACACAAGGTCAATTCAAAACACTAGGAAAAGAAATAAAATAAAAGTAGACAACGTCTCTTTTCGAAAATGGCGGGAAGAGTCCCAAAAGATCATTAAATCTATTGACTTCTACCTCCATGGTGCTGAATTTACCATGCAACATTTTTTAATTTGTTAAAAAATCAGACTCGGAACCTTCTTAGTGTATTACTTTTTTTGCATTTAGTCATTTCTTCGCTGAGGTGGGATAGAAAGTTACGTGCTGCACTCGAGTGCAAAGATTTTTCACCTCGTGCTCTTTTGATTATCGCTAGAGCTCAGGATTCTAATTTTTGAATCACGAGCGCGCCACCTGCTCTACGATGTCCAATTACAAATCATGCAACCTCAACGCAAAGTAAAGCATTATCTATTAAGGGATATAAAGTCTCTAAGGAATAAAGTCATTTAAATTAGGAACGTCAAATTCGTGTGGAAACTCGTGGAAAACAATGACCGGCATTGTAAAAATGTTTGTTCGAAAATCGAACAGGCCACCATAAGCAGAACTCAAAAAGAAAAAGGTGCGTTTACAAAGAATGTGAAACAAAAGACGGTGTAAGGTTTCTATTATTTTGTACAGCAAAATAAATATATTTTTCATTTTCATCTAATAATGGTTCCGTTGGTACATTTTGAGGTACGGAACCCTAAAATCCTAAAACGGGACCTTAAAAGTCCAAATTTGCAACAAAAAAATGCTGAAAATATTTTGCTGGGCCCGTAGACCCTACGTAGACCTTTCGTAGGCCCTTCGTAGAACCTTCGTCGAACCTTCGTAGACATAGACAGTTCGGCGTCTCGATATGTGCCAAAGAGGCTAGGGCCGAGTGGGCGCAAATATTCTGCCAAATAATAGGGCGCCAGAATTATTAAGCATGGTTGAACTCCTAGTTTTGTCAGGTTGCCAACCGTACTAATTTAGCTCTGGAAATTATGATAAAAACCGGTCAAGTATGAGTTGGTAATGCGTGTACAGAGTTCGGTAAAAGTATCCTACCATAGACAATACATACATAGACACACGCCTTTTTCCCCGAAGGGGTAGGCAGAGCCTCAAAGGCCGCTTCTCACAGTGGGTTGCACCATCGTGGAATATAGACGTGACAAGTGGTGAGCTCAACGCCTCCATTGCTTCCCACGACTGACTCGGCTCATGCTTTCTTCCAGTAATAACACATTCCATAATAAGCTAGCAGCCAGGACAAATCTTATACCAACAAATCTTACTAACAAGTCCGGGTTATCCCTTAGTCGGCTTTTACGACATCCATTGGAGGAGACGGAGGGGTATATTCTTAGGCCAGACATACCACGGCACAAGACAATACAATACAGTTATTACAATACATAATAGTTAGACAATACAGCTGGGTAAAACAACTTTGAGAAGAAGCCCAAGCGAAGAATTCAGCTGGGCTGGGCAGCTTTTGGTAAATTACGTCGAAACTTCTAACTTAAAACTTATATTCACATAACCTACCTACCTACCTGCTGTGGTGTGTCCGGCCTAAGAATAGACCCCTCCGTCTCCTCTCGTCAATGTCGTAAAAACCGACTAAGGGATTACCCGGACTTGTTAATATTCGTGTTTTTTTTTGAAAGGTAAATTAGTCGGGACTTTTCTTAGCTATTTATCAAAATCGGTTCAGCCATTTCATAGCGTTGAGAGTTTTTTTTTAATTTTTATAAAATTAATAGCTTGTAATGGAATGTGTTATTACTGGAAAATAATAACAAAAAATATGAGAAAATTAAAAGAAAATACAATAAATATAAGACAGCGTTAGCCGAGTCAGTCGTGGGCAGCAATGGCGGCGATGAGCTAACCACTTGTCACGTCTATATTCCACGATGGTGCAACCCACAGTGAAAAGAGGCCCATTGAAGCTCTGCCTACCCCTTCGGGGAAAAAGGCGTGTGTCTATGTATGCATGTACCTACCTACCAAGTTTCATCAAGATTGGATCAACGGTTCTTAGTTATCGTTGTACAAACACACAAACGAACGGTTGAGGAGAAATTTTGCCTCTCTGCGTGTTCTACCGTTAATGTTTAATGGGTTTTGTTCCGAGGATTTGTTTGACATGATGCCAGCAGCAACCTTTTTTCACCGCATCGCTCGCAATCGGCAGAGGATTCATCCGCACACCTTAGAGCCAGGGTGGTCCCGGACTGTGCGGTTTCCGAGTAACTCCCTACCGCGAACACTCAGGTTGTGGAATGATCTCCCTGCTGAGGGGTGTTTGGAAAATTCTTAAAGGGTCGGCAACGCGTGTGTGATACCTCTGGTATTGCAGGTGTCCATAGGCTACGGTAACCGCCTACAAAAAGGTGGGCGGTATGCTTGCTTGCTTGGTAGTATAAAAAAAAAACATACCTACAAGAATACAAACGCCGCATCATGCAATTAGACTCTGTGACCTCTCTTCGCACGATCAATATAATGAAATGTACATTGGGCGGTCTTATCGCCCTTCCAGACACCCATTTGAATTCTTAATGAAACATTATCAGCATACTGAGGTACTTAGCTCTTTATGAAAGATCCCACGGGATCTGCGTAGGGATCAAAACATAATCTCGTTTGCTTTTATGTATCATATTTTCATGCAAATTTTATAGCCTTTTTAGCTTTACATATAAAGTTACTATTCTACAGGGTCTTAGAATATGTACGTACCTATGCATTCCAAAAACGAGCATACACAATTAAGAACAACTTAGAACAAAGGTAGGGCGCCCTCTGGCCAGGTGAAGCGACGACTTGCGCGGGGTGGCTGGCAGAAACTGGATGAGGAGAGCCGAAGACCGCGCTCAGTGGCGCGCCATGGGAGATACCTTATATAATAATAGGAGTCTGGTCGCTCATTTTGATCAGCACATGGTTCCAATAACTAATTTTATGAAAGCTTGCTTTGAAATATCATTTTGTTAACAAAAAAAACTTATTGGTTTTCCATAACCAAAGGGTGTCATAATCATCACTAGCCTTTAGAAGTACACTGCTGGGCATAGCATATCTTAGCATAAATTAAAAAAAAAATGCGTTTTCAACGCAACGACCTTTGTGGCGCGGCGGGCGATGGGTACCCTGCGACGCAGGAGGTTGCGGGTTCGATTCCCGCCTCGGAATAGGGTTCCTTTGGGTACGGAACTCTAAAACACACGATAAAAGTGGCCAGTATCTTAAAGGTCAATAATAATATAATTACAAAATAATACAAAATGCAATACAAAAGAAGTTTGCATTGCATTATCTTGGACGTCGTTCAGGGTGTTCTGGGTATTTCCTACGTATAATAAAAAAAACTATGTAATGTATTGTATTAGGGTACCTATATCAGTTATCTAGTACCCATAACACAAGCTCTGCTTAGCTTGGGGGCTATAGATAATATTGTGTGAACTGTCATGCATTATTTATTTATTTGTAACCTCGTTTCGTATCTTATCCCTCAGAGAGACTACAATCAACTCCCTTTCCGGAGTTCACACTCAATTATTATTGTAAAGTTGTAATAGTAAGTAGAGCTTTTTTGTGAAAGAGTTCGTCCGGGGAAGTACTACGCCACCATACATATTTCTGCTTCATATTTTTGCTTTTTCTCGCATTGCTATGTTCCGGTTTGAAGGGTAAGAGTGCCGGTGAAATTACAGGCACATTAGACTTTTGATCTTTATGTCTCAGGGTGGCGGGTGCAGTGCAATGCCACATAGGGCGCGTCCTAGGTGGACGTAACCTATGAGGTAATGCACTGTTCATAAGCAGAGGTTACCGCTTAACATCAGGTGGGCCATCAGCTTGATCCGTCATTCAAGTAGTATAAAAAAAAAGTTTTAAAGCCATTTTCACAAAGTTTTCAACATGTCCTATAGTCATGACAGAGTATCGAGCCGCTGTCTACAACGGACGGACGTCCCATATAAAGTTTGCAACATGTCCTAGTCATGACAGAGAATCGAGCCGCTGTCTACAACGGACGGACGTCCCTTATAAAGTTTCCAACATGTCCTAGTCATGACAGAGTATCGAGCCGCTGTCTACAACGGACGGACGTCCCATATATAGTTTCCAACATGTCCTAGTCATGACAGAGTATCGAGCCGCTGTCTACAACGGACGGACGTCCCATATAAAGTTTCCAACATGTCCTAGTCATGACAGAGTATCGAGCCGCTGTCTACAACGGACGGACGTCCCATATAAAGTTTCCAACATGTCCTAGTCATGACAGAGTATTGAGCCGCTGTCTACAACGGACGGACGTCCCATATAAAGTTTCCAACATGTCCTTGTTAGACAGAGTATCGAGCCGCTGTCTACAACGGACGGACGTCCCTTATAAAGTTGTGTTCAATCCAGATAGGTACACGATGTGATCTTATTTTAGATAGTACTATCGATTACGACAGATTGATTTAGATTTATGTTCACAAAGTATCATTGTTTTTATATCTATTTCCTACAAACCCAGGCAGAAATACTTGCGGCGCTCGATAAAGCGGTTTTTTATTGAATATCTCTTAAAATATACTAAATTTTACAAAACACCTACAGTAAACTCTTGTATTATGGAATGTGTTATTACTTTAAGAAAGCGGTAGCAGAGTAAGTCGTGGGAGGCAATGGCGGCGATGAGCTCACCACTTGTCATGTCTATATTCCACGATGGTGCAACCCATTGCGAAAAGAGGCACATTTAAGTTCTGCCTACCCTTTCGGGGAAAAAGGCGTGTGTCTATGTATGTATGTATCCATACTAAATCATCATCATCAGCTTGTAGAACCTCCAGTGCCTTCCCAATGCCACGACAAACGGTATAGGGGGTGTCATAATCATCACCCTTGGCAAGCGGGTTGGTGTTAGTACTCCAGTGAATGGATGCTGCTGCCTACCCCCTGGTGTAATCCCTTAGTCGAATTTCACGACATCCACGGCTGTAGATGGATGGTTATATTCTAGGCAAAAAACCACGGCCCTACTCAATACTATACTACTAGTGGTTCGCCGCGAACTGAGACCTCGCGAATACACGCGACTTAGGTGGGCTACCGTATTTCTTTAGAAAAATAATCTATGTACGTGAGTATATCCAAGTATAAGATTTTTGTTAAAAATATATTTTTTTACAAGCTTTTATAAAATTAGTGATTGTAACCGTGTACTGATCAAAATGAGCCTAAACACGCCCAGTCTAATATTATCCCTCGAGGAGTTCCGTTGTCCACCTTCCGTCTCCATCATCAGATCAGTTCGCCGTCTCTATAATATTGCATTGTCATCGGAACTTGACAGGTATGCAAAATATCATCTCAATCGGTTGAGGATAACTGCTTTAAAATTCAGTTGCAAGATTCCACCCGGACAAACATACGTTCCGTTGTCCACCTTCCATCTCAATAATCAGATCAGCTCACTGTCACCATAATAATATTGCATTGTCATCGGAATTTGACAGGTATGCCAAATTTCAGCTCAATCGGTTGAGGACTACTGCTTTAAAATTCAGTTGCAAGATTCCACCTAGACGTTTTATTTTTTATTTTATTTTCATTAATCAATTACACTCATGTAGTCATTGTAGTCTTCGACCAAAGTAAAATTGTAGTACTAAAAATAGGACTAAACATAACAAGTTCTATAAGAGTAACCAGCCCCGTTGTCCACGAGTTAGGTATATGTTTACATTATAGGGAAAATAGAAAGAATAACTTATGTAGGACGACAAGGTACATGAGTAGGTCTAGGTAGGCACCTACTAATCAAATTATTGTGAACATTTACATCGCTCATGCATTGTATGTAATCGACATTAACATGTCGATCTGTAAAAAATATTATGAGTTCCCCAGTAATATATAACCCCCTCTTGGACCTCAATATCTCAACAACCCCCCAACCGATATAGCTCATTACCTTACCAACAAATTGTACCAATACAGACAGTATTCCCCCAATCAAATTTCATGAAGATCGGATACACGGTTCGGATGTTATGCTCGGACATACAAACATACATACATACATACATACAAACGCCGATTCTTCCAAGTTGACTAAGAGAACTCGCTAATAATATACACAAGTAATTAATTTTGTAAAAAATAAAAAACCCCTCAACGCAATGAAACGGCTGAACCGATTTTGATCAAACATAGCTAAGAAAACTCCAGACTAATTCACCTTTCAAACAAAAAAAACAATATCAAAATCGGTTCATCCGTTCGGGAGCTACGATGCCACAGACACACACACACACACAGACACGTCAAACTTATAACACCCCGTCGTTTTTTCGTCGGGGGTTAAAAAATGTTATAAATCAATACTGTACATAAGGTTATTTATTAATATAAACTGTAGTGGTTAAGTTTGTATATTATTAGAATATTATTAAAATGTTATGCTCTATATAATCTTAATATATTATTATATAATATTGTCCTATCGTGTTTCTGGTACAGTGATCCCTCGGAATTATAATGTAGTAAGTATCCATTTATATTTTTAAAATTGAATATTGTACTTGATTTATTCTGTTAAAAATCAAATCTAAGATTAGGAATTTTGCGGGTACAAAAGAACAACATGAACAAACTTAGGTAGGTACTGCTAAAATTATAACCCTCCTTGTGCTTTGCTAAAGTCGAGCAATAACTATGTTTTACAAAAAAAAAAACGGCCAAGTGCGAGTCGGACTCGCGCACCGAGGGTTCCGTACAAACCTGTAGGTATATAAGTAAAAGTTATGGTATTTTTATTGCTAAATGAAATCATCATCGGTCCCGACAGTTATCGATTAGCCATGTCAGAGGCCCTCGGGCGGCTTGACAAACTCCGACACTAGAGGCCAGCACTACCTCATACGAAACGACGACGATCATGAGGAAAGGGGTAGAATGTTTTTAATATGTGATGTAACCAAATATTTATGGTTTTCTCATTTTTTCTTTTATCTGTGTTGTAAGACGACATTTTGCGAAAGGGAAATTCCCGTCCGAATCCGTTGCTTCGTACCAAATTTCAAGATTCTGATTTTACGAAAAGTACCCTTAAGGTTTTGATTCCCTAGCGAGTGTCGAAAATTTGGCTGTATCTTTTGATTGCGTTAGCTGAGAAGTTTGATTTTGTCACAGCTCCAAGGGACAGTAGACTTGAGTATTTGATATGAATATCAGCTTGATACCTCTACGCGTTCTTGAGAAAAAGGGTCTTGACAGACAGACAGACGGATAACAAAGTGATCCCATATTGGTTCCATTTTTCCTCTTGAGGTACGGAACCCTAAAAAAACTAAGAATCATAACAATATCTGAAGACGAATCTTTGTAATAGTTTAAATCTTCGCAAAGATTCTGAACATTCCCTCATTTAGATTCGGGATCTGGAATCGTTTTAATTGGTAAAGTTTGACGTTTGCTCACTAAATTCTGTATTTAATTCCTGCTGCCTCGTAGAAGGGGAAATTCGTATTTTGATACTGAGGAGTAGCTGTGTTCCTCTATCTTGTACTTGTTAATTTTACTGAAGTTCAAAAAAATACAACATATTTAAAGCGACTTTAAAAAAAGGATGAGTTTCTCACTTTTTGTTTTTATATTTGTTACCTCAGATCTCCTACATCTTGTTTATTTTTAGATAATAGTTAGTCCAAGTTATTATCGTCTATATATATACCTATTATTTTGATCTATAATATGCCTTTTCTATAAGCAAAAGAAAGTATTTCTGTCTCCACATCTCAAAATCACTTAGCATCGGTATGATTTCTTGGTTGGGGAACTCTTTGTACGGCGATTTAGTTTTGGTATTTTTATTATTGGAATCTGTTACATTTTCAACTGTCTACGTCTTACAGCTGCCGAGATAAACCCCTGTGTATTATTTTATCTGTGCCCCTGTGACGTAATACAGACAGATAGACGGACGGACGGACGGCGTAGGCGTAGGGTCTCGTTTGGAATTCTTTGAGCACCTCTTTGGGAGCGGAAAAATGTAAGAGTGCATATATACCTATTATGATAACATCAACTTAGTGCTAAATACTGTCATCACGGCATGCGGCAGGGAGGAGAACTGATATCCTAAACACAGGGAAACTTAGTTAGGAGTTAGGGCTCAGACATGTACCCGATTTTTATTACCATATGATAACATCAACTTAGTGCTAAATACTGTCATCACGGCACGCGGCAGGGAGGAGAACTGATATCCTAAACACAGGGAAACTTAGTTAGGAGTTAGGGCTCAGACATGTACCCGATTTTTATTACCATATGATAACATCAACTTAGTGCTAAATACTGTCATCACGGCACGCGGCAGGGAGGAGAACTGATATCCTAAACACAGGGAAACTTAGTTAGGAGTTAGGGCTCAGACATGTACCCGATTTTTATTACCATATGATAACATCAACTTAGTGCTAAATACTGTCATCACGGCACGCGGCAGGGAGGAGAACTGATATCCTAAACACAGGGAAACTTAGTTAGGAGTTAGGGCTCAGACATGTACCCGATTTTTATTACCATATGATAACATCAACTTAGTGCTAAATACTGTCATCACGGCACGCGGCAGGGAGGAGAACTGATATCCTAAACACAGGGAAACTTAGTTAGGAGTTAGGGCTCAGACATGTACCCGATTTGTATTACCATATGATAACATCAACTTAGTGCTAAATACTGTCATCACGGCACGCGGCAGGGAGGAGAACTGATATCCTAAACACAGGGAAACTTAGTTAGGAGTTAGGGCTCAGACATGTACCCGATTTTTATTACCATATGATAACATCAACTTAGTGCTAAATACTGTCATCACGGCACGCGGCAGGGAGGAGAACTGATATCCTAAACACAGGGAAACTTAGTTAGGAGTTAGGGCTCAGACATGTACCCGATTTTTATTACCATAATGAGACCACAACATGTATCTACCTGGTACCTAGAACATTAGTCATATAACTGATTACCTCAAGCTATGCTTTAAATTGTTAAATTAAGTAGGTATATCTAATCTAAGTTCTAGGTACATGAAATGTTAAGTAGTGCAAGTTACTGAAGACAAATAAAGTTTTTATTATTATTAAGTTTATTATTATCAATATTACGTAAGTAGGTACTCTGAAATAACGGAGAAAAACATTCGTAGTGAAAAAACTGGCATGCTCTAGAATCAATTGTTCGAAGAACTTATAAATGAATGAATTAATGAATGAATTATGTATTTTTTTTTTTATTATTATATATGCTTAGAATTTAGGTATAGTTAAAACATAGATGATATATATAAATTGTAGTTCCCAGTACATTCTGCCGCTAAGCGGTAACATAATGTATCTTAAAATCTAGTTAGAACTAGGTTACATGCGAGGAAGAAAACAAAAATTCTCAAATTTATTACAAAATTTCAAATTGTTTAGGTTATATACAAAATTTAGGTTCAGAATACAAAATAACATAAGAAAACACAATTTCAATAAAAACTAATAATATTGTTCCGAGAGACGGAAAACCCCAGTTAGACAATGTTTTTGTAACTAAAATAAGTAGGTACTAATTTTTCGAATAAAAACACTTTGATATAGCCATTTAAGCATTTATGAATCAAAGAGTCCTCTGTGAGGCCATTCACCACACTGGATTCATAACTATCGGTCAAATAACCTTTTTGAGAGCCATTGCACCTTATCTCAAACAGGCTGGTCACCGAATTATCAGAAACTATAAACTCGCCCCGGCTTCGTAGGTCGGTTAGTGTCGGGATCCCCCCTCCCTCCCAACCCCCCTTACCCTTCCTCCTTCCCAACCCCTCATCTAGCCACACACCAGATACAACAATTTTAGGTAACATTTTTACACCTTGGGTTACATTAGGTAGGTACCTATTGGAGTTTTAGTAAAGATCCCTATTTTTTTTCTAATTTAGAATTTTTCAAATCGGTTTAGTATTTTCGGAGCCTGTTCAATGCAAACCAACAAACAATCAAATCTTTCCTCTTTAATGATTAGTATAAGTAGGTACTATAACGTAAAAAATGCTCCATTACTACTTATACTATTATATATTCTGTGCCATTACGTAGAGCAGTTTAGTCGGTCCATATTCCATAATGGTGCCAGCTTGCAAGTAGGACAGTGCAAGTAATAAGAAAATGGATGGCTCCATCCATTGACCTATCACCTCAATGAGAGTTTTCCAGGCATGCGTATTACGTATGACGTCAGCCACCTTCGGGATATTTCGGCAATTTTCGGGCAGACTCGGAACGAACATGATTGGTCTGTAGGTTACGTGCGATGATTTGTTTGGTTAGCGCGGTAGTAAAATTTTAAAGCTTAGGTAGGTACCTACCTATTTGCTTATTCGATTTTCGATTGATTGAGTTTTTGAATCGAATGTACCTATCCGCAGTTATAGCTATAGTATAGTATAGTATAGTTTTGTGACATTTGAATGAAAATCATATTATTAGAATCATCCAAGCAATTTTTTTAAATAATGGTTTTATATCAATTTTCGAACCATTGACCTTGACTATCAACAAAATAAGGAAAGAAACAACAGTCGGTCTATTTCTTAGGTAAGCGTGAATGTTGTCTCTTTCTAGCTTAGGGTTCGGATAACTGGAAAGAAAGAGTCAACCAAACGAAATGGTCTAAAATAGCAGTTTCAAAAAGTTTCACTCTTATCATTATTGTCTTGCCCTTTTCCCAATTTATTTGGGGTCGGCGCAGTAGGTACGTCGTTTTCTTCCACTCTACGCTGTCAGCCGTCACCTTATCATTCACTCCCTTCTTATTCATATCATCTTTCACGCAATCCATCCATCTTTTCTTAGGTCTACCGCTTCCTCTCCATCCACTAACATTCATATTCATAACTTTCTTAGTTTAATGCATTTAATCCCTCCTCATAACATGCCCATACCAAGCTAAACTATTTCCTTTCAACTTTTCTGTCACTGGTTCAATTGTTTTTGCTCTCTAAAAACAGGAATTCGGTAGGGTTAAAAGGCTCACCTGATTCTCTTGATTGAGCAGCTTCAATTGGTCATTGATGAGGCTGTACTTGGCGCTCTCCTCCTTCCTCAACGCGCGTTCCTTCTTCAGCTCCGGACTCCAGAAGGTCTTAATACTATGCATGCTGGAGCCCAGCTTCTGATTCGTCAGTTCCAACTCTTTCTTAAGGTTGCCCAGTTCGCGTTGGAGATCGGAATTCTGCGATTGCAGCTCTCCAAGGAAGAGGGGGGGTGGTTCCCGTCGGTAGTACTCATCTTCTGGGTGGTGGGTCGGTGGGGGGGCGTAGGAGCGGTCGTAGTCTCGCTCAAGGGACTGGTAGCGCATGGGGCGGGCGCGCGCGCGGTGGTGCGCGCCCGCTGAGGCGCTCCGGCCCCGTTCTTCAGGCGCCGGGGAGGGCTCATCTTCCCTCGCCAGGTAGGGGCTGCGGCGCGAGGGGCTGCGGTCTTGCGGCAGCCGCGCGCGCGTGCCGCCGGCCCACTCGCGCCCGCGCCACTCAGCCTCCCGCCGCTCCTCATCGCCCGCGTACTCCCGGAGATACAGCTTGGCAGCGGGCCGCCTCACTCGAGACACATCGCTCCGGACTCCGCGACCACCGCGCGACCACTGACGCGGCCCGCGCGCGGATCGATCGCCGCGCCTCGCGCGTGCGCGTCGGCTACAACTCAGCGCGCTCAGCGATTGATTCCCGGCGACACAGAGCAAATTGTACTACAGAAGTTTCACTCCGCTAGATAGGTGATCATCGAAAACAGAATGCGGACAAGTGCGAGTTGAACTCGCCTGAGGCTTCTGTACCGTTGTTTGGGCATACCTCCTCCAAACATGCCGAATTATAGTGATTTGGCTGTGGCGTGTCCGGCCTAAGAATATACCCATCCGTCTCCTCCCGTGGAAGTCGTAAAAGTCGACTAAGGGATTACCCGGGCTTGTTGATTAGATTCGTGGGTATAAGATTTGTCCTGGCTGCTAGCGTATTATGGAATGTGTTATTACTGGAAGAAAGCGTTAGTAGAGGCAGTTGTGGGAAGCAATGGCAGCGATGAGCTCACCACTTGTCACGGCTATATTCCACGATGGTGCAACTCACAGTGAAAAGAGGCCAATTGAGGCTCTGCCTATCCCCCTTCGGGGAAAAAGGGGTGTGTCTATGTATGTATGTAGAGCTTTTTCCTACAAACTTCACCATTCCATTCTAGGGGTAAATCCTCGAGTTTAGACATTTTAGTTTTTTTTGCCACATAGTTTCCTTTCAGAATTATAATGTTAGTGGAAGCACTACCCTAGAGGCTTTTCATTACCACGATTTCCAGAAAAAAAATAAACTTAAACTGCAATTAATTTTAAATGCATTAATTGACTTACTCATTTTTTGGCGCATTTATAAGCTCACAGACTTTTATATTTATTATAAATTTCAAGTTCATCCCTATAGCCATTTCTTAGAAAAAGGGTTTTGACAGACTATCAGAAAGACAGACAAAGTGTTTTTGAACTGATGACTGAACAGGCAGATGGCTCAGCGGTAACCTCTGCCTTTAACAATGCATTACCAGGTCACGTCCACCTAGGACGCATCCTATGTGGTATTGAACTGCGCCCGCCACTGAGACATAAAAATGAAATGACTCATGTGCCTGTAATTTCACCGACACAGCAATGCGAGCACTACTGAAAACTACTGTAATAAGTCAAAGTCAAAGTCAAAAAGTATTTTATTCATTGAAATCACAAGGATCATTTAGAATCGTCTTAAAAAATAAATTTACATTTACTCCTGTGCCAACGCAACCAGACCTAGAAGAATCAGGCAACAAACACGGTCTGTTTTTTTTGATGATCCTTTTACTACTAGGTGTGGAGCGCCTGTGTGGTGCCTCGAGAACAAGTGGAAGCTGTAATACCTAATGTAATGTACTAATATTAATTCTGTGGTAATACTATAATACTGTATGTGGATACTATAAAAGTTCAGTTTCTCCGTTGAGGTACAGAATCTTAATAACGACGTAGAATCCAGCTTACGTATTGGATACGTTGGCCGTCAGTGTTTGTTGAACGCTGTCATTGTCATTCATTTACGGAGCGTTTTTGTTTCGATTTCGATGGCCATTTGTCTACATTTAGAAACTATGTATAAATCAGTGGCACACATGCGAGCGATATTGATACTAAGTGAGCATCTGACTCTTATTTCCATTTGACACCTTAAATCCAGCGTGTTAAGGCTCAGTTCACATTGAGAGCCGACTGGGAGTGACACAGATACTGCGACTGTAGGAAACGGGGGCGGCACACTACCCACTACTCCACTAGCGGAGAGTAAATTGCACGGAGCTCAAGCACTTTTTGCGCTTTTTTTGTTATTTTCTTGTGGAAAGGTTACACTTACACACGTTGTGACATAGTTGGGTACCTAGTTATATATACAGGCTGTTCTAGGGAGGATTTACCAGCGAAATAGTTTGGTAGTTATATATACAGGCTGTCCTAGGAATGTTTAACAAGCGAAATAGTTTGGTAGTTATATATACAGGCTGTCCTAGGGAGGCTTTACCAGGGAAATAGTTTGATAGTTATATATACAGGATGTCCTAGAGAGGACATCCACTAGGGGCCCGCTCCTAGGGGGCTGTTTTAATAATAATACGTAAAATAATTAAATAAGTAATTTAATAATATATTATATTAGCTTTTTTTTAAAAACCTTTTCTTCTCGAGTCTTCTTTAAGACTCGGTGTTTCCAAGCACCCGCCCCGAGACCCTCAGGGAAAAGGTTGCTCAGACTCCTCATTTCTATTTGATCCCCCCCGATTGACAAAAACTGTATCCCCAAGAACTTTACTTATAATTGTTACTGTGTGAATGGCTGCTTGTTTCTGAATGATGTGAATATTGATGTGTGAATCTAACTTGTTACAATATCTATGTAAGCTTTTAGCTACAACGCCCGTGGCTCCAACTACAATAGTCTTCGGTTGGTGTTTTCCAAAGTCTGGTAATCTCTTGTTTTAAGGCATGGTATTTACTGAGTTTCTCTATTTCTTTTGCTCCTATATTGCAGTCGGACGGCACGGTGACATCAATTAGATATGTTTTATTTTCTTCTTTATTTATGTATATTATGTCTGGTCTATTGTGTACTATTGTAACATCTGTTTGAACTGGTATTTCCCACATAAGTTTTGCTGTATCATTTTCTTTAACCTGCGGTTGTGTTAAGTTTTCTTTCCACCAAAGATTCGAAACTTCAAACTTATGTTTTTTCGCCAACGTCCAATAAACATATTGCACGATGTTATTATGTCGCCTAGTGTAATAAGTGCCAGCTAGTTTTTCACAACCCGAGACAATATGTTGCGTGGTCTCGTCCTTTGTCAAGCATAATCGACACCTACCATCTACTGCTCTTTTCAAAATGTCTCTTTCATGTTGCCTAGTCATAACTGCCTGATCTTGTATCGCAAATACTGATGATTCTAGTCCCGATGTTACTGGTTGCTTTTTTATCCATTTAAATGAGTAAATTTTATCTATGTTTTCTTTTTCAATAACTTTTTTATAAAATTGTCCATAAAGTGGCTTGGTTTTCCATTTATTTATCTTAGTTTTTAGAACAGCACTTTTAATTTCTCCATCTGTATAGCTTTCATCATTTCCTAAACCTATTTCTATTAAATTTACTTGTGATTCTTTAGTGATTGAATATTTGACTTTATTTTTATCATGTTTAACTATCGCTTTTATTATACCATCTTGCTCTGCTTCTAAATATTTTCTGTATTTGATAATTTGTGTTTTGTATAGCATCTCTATATTAGTTAGCCCTCTTCCACCTTCCTCTACAGGTAAGTATAATCTTTCAACTTCTGCTTTTTGCTGATGTGCTTTGTTCATTGCTAATATTTTCCTAGTTTTTACATCTACTTTCTTTAAATCGCTAGTTTTATAATTTATGATACCAAATGTGTAAAGAAGGACAGGTACCGCGTATATATTAATCGATCTCAGCAGGTTCCTTGCATTTAGATGTGAGTTCGTGAGACATTTTACCCTACGGAAATATTATTTTTGTATTTGTTGTCTAGCTTCATTGTGATCTATTTTACCTGACTCTTGTACTCCTAAATATTTATATTGCTCGTCTGTCTTTAAATGTTCAAACTCGTCTTCACTCAGTAGAATATGACCTCTTCCTTCATGTTCTTGCCTCCTACCTTTTACCAAATGTAAAACATTGCATTTACTCAGCCCAAATTTCATCCCGATGTCTTCCGTAAATATTTCTGTGCAATCTATTAAAACTTTTAGATTATGTGTATTATTTGCGTATAACTTAAGGTCGTCCATGTATAATATATGATTGATTATGCTATTATCTTTTAATTTGTATCCTTTTGATTCATATTTATTCTGTACTTGTGAAAGTGGGTTTAAACTTAAGCAGAATAGGAGAGGTGATAGAAAGTCACCTTGAACAAATCCTCGACGTATGTAAATGGGATCGGTGGTCACACAGGCATTCACACCATAGGCTGTCATGATAACATTCCATGTAGGCATGACTATCTCGAGGAATCCTTTGATAGCAGGTAGGCATTTATATATATCAAGTACTTTGAGTAACCACTCGTGTGATATACCTACTATCAAAGGCTTTCTGATAATCAACCCATCCCATACTTAAGTTTTTTTTGCACTGATGTGCATCTTCAAGTATGGCTTTGTTAATCATGAGGTGATCTTTACAGCCCCTGGCCCGCCGCCTGCATCCCCTTTGTTCTGGTGCTAAAATATCATTTTTATCACAATGTAAGTAGAGTTCGTTAGCTATCACAGATGTCAGTAGTTTATACATTGTTGGTAGACATGCTATGGGGCGCCAGTTTTTAGGGTCTTCTGTGTTTTCATTTTTAGGTATTAAAACTACCATTCCTGTGGTAAACCACTGGTCTACGGGTTCGATCCCTTTCATGATCCTATCAAAAAGTTTAGCTATATATTTATGTGTGCTTGTTAAATATTTGAGGTAGTAATTTTGTATTTTATCTACTCCTGGCGCCTTCCAATTGTGAATCTTTCTTATAGCTACCTTTAATTTATCATATAATTTTTGAAGACCTATCCATAGATACACCATACGTATGGATTTGATGAAAAAAACTTTTGAGTTTCAGTTCTAAGTATGGGGAACTGATATGAATGATATTCTTTTTTCCAAATCTTAAAAATGAACACTCAAAAAGCCCTTATTTGTTCAAAGTGTATACAAACCTCCTTAGTATACACCTAATCTTACTCCTAATAATCTTACTATAGTATATCGGCTTCATCGCTTCAAAAACCTTGTTTTAGGTAGTCAGTTTAAGATCAAATATACCATTTAGATATCTTGTGGCATGCCCCACCTTAAGAGCTATTTTAGTGCCTACTCACATTCATTAGAAGATCTCATATTTAAAATCCTACGAACTCTACCAAGCGTTGAATCAGGAATTAGATTATATTATGCAAATCAGAAAACAAAATAAAGTTAAACATTTAAGTATTTTGTAATAAAAAAAACAATACAGGCTTTTATAAAATGAGTGATCGTAACCGTGTGCTGATCAAAATGAGCCTAAACACGGCCAGTTTACTATTATCCCTCGAGGAGTTCCGTTGTCCACCTTCCCTTTCCATCATCAGATCAGCTCGCTGTCACCATAATATTGCATTGTTATCGGAACTTGAAAGGTATGCAAAATATAATCTCAATCGGTTGAGGATAACTGCTTTAAAACTCCGTTTCAAGATTCCACCCGGACAAACGTAATAATAATACATTGCAAGTTAAATAAAAGCTAAAATTAAAGGAGGTCCACATATTATATAATAGGTACCTACTTAATAAACTTTTGTTTTTGTTCGATCTTAATAACGGAGACTAATAAATCGCAATGGCTGTAAGTACCTACTTACCTCCGGTACGGAGGCCTGCATGCAACGCTCTAAGGTACCTAGTTACCTCCGGTACGGAGACCTGCATGCAACGCTCTAAGGTACCTACTTACCTCCGGTACGGAGGCCTGCATGCAACGCTCTAAGGTACCTACTTACCTCCGGTACGGAGGCCTGCATGCAACGCTCTAAGGTACCTACTTACCTCCGGTACGGAGGCCTGCATGCAACGCTCTAAGGTACCTACTTACCTCCGGTACGGAGGCCTGCATGCAACGCTCTAAGGTACCTACCTACCTATCTTTTTAACATTTTCCAAGAAAATGACGTACCTACCTAACTATGAAAGCTAGGACACACTGAGCCCATTTTATAAATTCATATTTGTAGGTATGTAAATAGTAACGAACAAGCTTGAATTCAAGTAATTTAATAAAATAACCAATCAAAATCTGTCCCGTTTTCTTTTCTTCAGGGATTTCAGCGCTTCAAAGCATTTTCATCCCGTGACCTACTTAGGTCTCGCGTCTTTGTTGCTCATTTGTGACTTTTGTATTTCTGTCCCACTCATAGGGTAAGGTCGCCTACAATGTCGGTCAGACATGGTTAGTGATCGGGAAGAGAATAGTGTTGTGTAGTTTTATCGATACCACCGAATGCATGAGTTTTTACGATGTGTTGAGATAGTTGCCCAATTATTTTGAAATTATTATTGATATTATTTTAATTGAAAATACTGCGAAGTATATCGAGCGCCGGAATCACTGCAATAAGGTGTGTAGGGACGCACAACGCCGATATATCCATAATTCTGTTGAAAATGATGATCCTTCGAAAGTGTGGAAGTTTCTTAGAACACTAGGGGTTGGTAAATCTCGTCACGAATGCATTCCTAAGGATTTAGATATAAATCTTTTAAATAAACATTTCTCCTCTTCCTCTAATATTGACCAATTTAGTAAGTCAAATACTTTAAAAAGTCTTTCATCAACACCACCCCTTGGTTTTTCTCCATTTCTTCTTCGTCAATTTTCCGATTGTGATGTTAAGAGAAGTGTTATGTCCATAACTTCCAATGCAGTCGGCAATGACAGCATTAGTCGCAATATGTTACTGCCCATTATCGACGAGGTCATCCCTATCCAAGTCCACATCCTTAACTATTCCATTTCTAGTGGTTGTTTTCCTACTGCGTGGAAAGATGCACAAATTATTCCCCTGCCCAAAAAATCTCGTCCTTCCTCCTTTTCTGAATATCGTCCCATTTCCATTCTCCCATTCCTTTCCAAAGTTCTAGAGCGCCTTGTCCACAATCAATTGACCAGATTTCTTATTAGTAACTCCCTCATGAATCCTTTCCAATCTGGTTTTCGCTCTGGTCACAGCACCGTGACGGCCCTGTCCAAGATCATGGATGACATTCGCCAGGGTATGGACTGCGGACATGTGACTGTGCTGTCATTGTTGGATTTCAGTAGCGCCTTCAACAATGTGGATTTTGAAATTCTTCTGGGTGTACTTGGTTCTCTTAACATATCTCCAACGGTTATTGACTGGTTTCGTAGTTACCTGTTTGGTCGCCGGCAACGTATCCGTATTGATGACACATACTCATCTTGGTGTGATTTGACTGCCGGTGTGCCGCAGGGCGGCGTTTTATCTCCTCTTCTTTTTGCTGTCTTTATTAATTCTATCTCAAATACATTGTCTAGTTCCTACCACCTTTATGCAGATGACCTCCAAATTTATAAACGCGCACCAGTTAGTGAGCTGAATATAGCTATTCAAAGTGTTAACGGTGACCTTGCGCGGATTCTTGCCTGGAGTGAAGCGTATGGCCTTAAAGTGAATCCTAAAAAAACTCAAGTAATTATCGTTGGCAGCTCGAGGATGATTCGGAGGATTGATTGGTCTGTCCTGCCTCAAATATTTTTTGATAGTGTTCCTATACCTTTCAGTGACTCAGTTAAGAACTTGGGTATATTAATTGACAAAGAGTTGTCATGGGGACCGCAGTTGTCAGAGCTAAGCCGGAGAATGTTCGCATCGGCAGCTTCTTTGAGGCGTCTGCGAAACTTTCTTCCAATTGCCACCAAAGTTATGCTTGCTCAATCTCTCTTACTTCCTATTCTTGACTATGCTGACGTTTACTATCCGGATCTTACTGAAGACCAACTCGATAAGCTTGAGCGCCTTCAGAACTTTGGTATCAGGTTTATATTTGGCCTACGAAAATTTGACCACGTTTCCGAATACCGCACTAGGCTTAAGTGGCTTCCCATCCGCCTACGCAGGAGTACTCACATTCTTTCTCTCTTATATAGTATCTTATTCAATCCTTCCACTCCTACTTATCTCAAGGAGCGCTTTGAATTCCTTCATGTTTCCAATCCACGTTTGTTACGCTCCTCTAAAACATTGAAGCTAAATATACCTGTGCAGACTACTACATTCTAATATTCTTTCACTGCTCAAGCTGTACGACTGTGGAATGCTTTACCTGAGAATGTCAGGCGGGCGAAATCCCTTCCTATCTTTAAAAAACTGCTTCATAGTCACTTTCTGTCCTAGTTCCATATGTGATTATATTTATTTTATATTTATTTATTTTTATTTGGTAGGTATAGTATGTATAAATTTATGTATAGGTATTATATTTTATCAAGTTATGATATTCCTTTTTTTAGTTGCATATTTTAATAATATAAATTGTATAAATACTTAGGTAGGTATATATAAATTTGTGTAACCATAGTATAAATTTATAAATTAGGTACTAATTTGTTATATTTATTTATTTTTAATTTAAGAGATTGTATTCCAGATTTTAAGCCACCGTTCTATGTCGTGCAAATAATTCCAGTCCATCCCAAGGTTGTCTGGCAGAGATCGCTTATAGCGATAAGACCGCCCATTGTACTTCCGTGTTTAGTTTAATATTAATTCTTAATTAGCTTATTTTCTGTGTTGTGCAATAAAGTGTTTTCTATCTATTCTATCTATCTATCTATTTTTAAAACACTGCATTTAGTAAATATGGCGTTAAGCAGTGCGAATAAATTATAAATAAATAAAACATATACTTATTTGTGTAGGTACCTACACACCTACATATAGGGTAGGTACGTACCCCCTCCGTCTCTTCCCATGGATGTCGTAAACCCACGCCCACCATTGCATTCTATGGGATGGGGCTGGGATGGGATCTTCCAGCAGTGGATGTCTAACGGCTGCTGCTGATGATGATGATATAAGGTTAATCTATAGTTGGAAGGTACTTAGGTAAGTAGTTACGATTAAGTAGTTTTAATTCATTTCGATCCAATTGACTCAACTTAACCAAAAGGCTATGGAGCGTACCATGCTTGGAATATCTTTACTGGACCGAGTCCGCAACACGGAAATCCGAAGGAGGACAAAAGTGGCAGATATTGGAGACCGTATTGCGAAACTAAGGTGGAGCTGGGCAGGACACTTGGCCAGATTTGGTGATGGCAGGTGGTGTAAGGCCAGTAAGGCCCTGACCGAGTGGCAGACTATCAGCCAGGTGGGCAGATGATATTAGGCCGTAGAGGGATGCCTACCTGGATGCGAATCGCACAGAACCGACTGGAGTGACGTTTGAGGGGGATAACTCCACTTTGACAATTAGTAGGGTAGGTCAACTTATGAAGGATTGTTCAGACTATTTCTGCCATTTTCGAAAAGAGACGTGTCTACTTTTATTTTATATCTTATCCTAGTGTTTTTTTAGTTACTTTGTTTTATTTTGGTGGCATTTTAACCAATCTAGCTCGGTTAGAGAGCACAGTGTAGTGAAATGAAACGGAAGTGAACTGCGTCGCTTTTCAAATTGGTGGAAATTGTATAGGTACCAAAGTTTTAGTAAAACGGCCACCATTTTACTAAAACATGACTTGACGTTGTAAATTATATCGAAAATACAATAAAATATATTGAAAAAATTTAAAACTTGAATATGACATAGGTATAGACGTGCGATGCCAATTATATAAAAAAAAGGATTGTGCTATAGATTCGATAGGAATTTTCCTACCACATCCCTATTTTAGCTCGCACGATACGATGGATGAATGAAAAGCGTGGATTGCCGTGCTATAGGACAGACACCCGCGCGCTCCGGTCGTTAGAGCGTGGCGCCTCTCCGCCGCAACCTCTGGACGCTGTTTTAGTGAAACAATTGAGAGTACTATGGGTACCTACCTATTTCTTCAAGGACCCACGCGATTACATATCTCATAGGTACAGTTTGGTAGCACCGCGAGTTATTTATAAGTAGGTATCTTCTACGTAAAAACTATTTTGTAACGGAATTAGGTAAGTACCTACTAATACTAATACCTAACTTACCTACCTAGTTACTGAAGTTCAATAAGTAGATATTTTATATCTGGATGAGCACATGAAAGGTGTCTCTTTAATGGAGATAGAAGGAAGCTTACAGCATTGCTTGTAGCGATGGTAGACTAACGGTTCAATGTAGCGATGGTAGACTAACGGTTCAATAGTGCAACTCAGAATCCAACGATACCGGGTTCGATCCTAGGCTCCGCACCAATGACTTTTCTAAGTTATGTGCGGATTTCCATCGCTCTGTGCTTCGGAGGGCACGTTAAGCTGTCGGTCCCGGCTGTTATTGATTAATAGCAGTCGATAAGCCATGTCAGAGGCCCTCGGGCGGCTTGACAAACTCCGACACCAGAGGCCAGCAGCACTACCTCATACGAAACGAACGAAACAGCATTGCTGGCCTCAGAAGGAAGCACAAGAATAGTTTATATAAAATTTAAAATACTGGCACCTTGCACATTGTAGGTATATGTACCTACTACTATAATCTTCGACCAAAGTAAAATAAATGGACTGGCCTTACCCATAGAAAACGTCCGTGAAAAATAAGACAATTCGGATTTAGGGTACGGTCAACAAATAAACTATCTATCTATCTATCTATCTATCCAGCCACTGCTGAGTAAAGGCCTCTTCTCTATAGCGCCACTCCTGGCGGTCTTGTAAATAAACTAGGTGAAATTAAATTATTGAACTTCTTAAAAACTGTATTTTTTTAATACTTAATACTTTAACAGATGCAATGTGTTTACTAAAGTTATTTCAGTAGGTTTATAGTACAAAAAATCGCCGAAAAAAATGCAATTATTGAATGAAACTTTTACAAAAATACATGGTTCCCTTCTGTTTTATGTAGTTACGTATCTATTTTTCAGCTCTCAAACATACACAATATAAATCAATAGAAAAGTAAGTCCACCTAAGGTCTTCAGCTCAATCAATTAGTGAAAAATATATTTTTCATCACTCAATAAACTAAGAAAATATCATAAAAATCGTACGGAAACATAAATGTATAAAAATTCCAGTATTTAAGAAACTGCAGAGTGCAGTTTTAAGAATTTTGCACAATGAGTTTTTTTATACTACTTGGAATGACAGATCAAGAAGATGGCCCACCTGATGTTAAGTGGTACCCTCTGCCTATGAACAGTGCATTACCTCAGGTCACGTCCACCTAGGACGCGCCCTATGTGGCATTCCACTGCGCCCGCCACCCTGAAACATAAAGATGAAAAGTCCCATGTGGCCGTAATTTCATCGGCACCCTTACCCTTCAAACCGGAACACAGCAATGCGAGCACTACTGCTTTGCGGCAGAAACAGGTATGGTGGTAGTACTTTCCCGGACGAACTCTTTTACAAAAAAGCTCTACTACTACTAACCGTTTTTTGGCGTATAGAATTCATTGTGTAGAAAATGATCAGAGCAAATACGGGAAAATGTATTCCACTTCCAAAAGTCGTCTGTTCTTGCTCGTCTTATGACTTCTATCCATTTTTGTTTACCTTAGATTTTTTTTGGAAAGCTATAAGGTTAATTAACATGCCATTACATATTATATGCAATTACCTAAAGCGACGTGCTTAGCAATGTTTTGACGTAAATAATGCAAATTACAATTCTAAATCAATACGATACCCCTTAGGCATCAGATTTTTTTGCAGTCTGTACCGGACCATCCGTCATGCGTGAAGTCTTGTCAAATATTTCGTCGCTGTAGTTGGAAAACTAAATAAGTAATAACAACAACAAAACCAACATCGCGAGAAAAACGCGATTTACTGTTTTATTGCGTCAAAAATGGCAATAGCTTTTTTATCGTAACTAATTTTTCAGTCCGTGTTTTGATATGTTATAGATTGGTACTGTATCTATTTTCGAATTTAATGATAATACATTTTAGTTCTTTTGATTAAGAGAAAAAAATAAAAAAACGACTATGTATTTTTCCCTCGCCAAAGTTTTGAATAATTGAAATGATCTATTATTTACTTATTTGAATATGACAATCCTATCCATGGGTATAGATTTATATAATATTAAAATACATTTTAAAATAAAACCAACTTATAATCATTTCTTTTTATCAAGACTGAATATTAGAAAACTACTGAAACACCTACATTATTTTAGCAGACTTATAAATTCAAAGTAAGTGACATAACAAACTTATCATACGACTAATGCTTATAAAATCAACAAAATGAAAAAAAATTGTTGAACACAATAATTCTAAGTATCAAAAAGAAAAAGGTATGTCGACTAAAATTAAAACTATCTACGAGTATAAACTTGTGTCTGTTAACTTTCATTCAGAGTGGGGAACATTGAGATAGTGTCCTGGGGCGTAGTCCTCCTTGTCGCTCGTCCTCTAGTGCAAGACGTGTCCATCGACATGTATGGGCCATCATAACCATGCAATAAAGTCGATTTCGCAAAATGTGTTACTTATGTAGTTTTCCTACCACACGACGATTTATAAGTTTTTTATCAATTGGTGAAAATTATATTACAAAACCTTTACTTACGAATGAAATGCGATGCCTGAAGCTTTATTTGTATTTCTTGTGTTGTTTGCACTTGCAGAAAAGCACAGGAAGGCATTGTATTACCAAGGTATCTAATTTTGGTATTTTTCAGCATAGCTGTCACTCGTTGCCGTGACAAAGACTGACTGAAGCGAAGTATACTAGCTAGGTCTGTTTAGAAGCTTCAAAACTATCGTTCCCTAAGGCCCGTCCATTCATTTTATTTACGTCGATGACTATAATAGAAGGATGTACGCGCATTCTATCGTAATCGTCACAATGCCGCGGTGAAGTTTCTGTTTTAGAGTTTATCAGCGCCATCTGCTGACGAGTAGAACAACTGTTTGATTTCGTTCGGAAACCAACACTAAATATTCAGCGTTCCTGGCATTGCGCGGACATGGAATGTTATTTTAGATTTCGATTCTTTTCTTTCTGATTACCGAACGAAATTACTTTCGTAAAAAGAGGTTATTTTGTTTAGATTTTTTGTGATTTTCAGCGATTCCTCGACAAGGATGTCGATAGTGCTACCACCAGCCAGTGGAACAGGCAGATACTTCGCGAAAGCAGCGAAATCTATCCGTTTGGTACGCCAGGGATGCACAAACAGACCATTTTTTCACATCTCTGTTACTCACGTAAGTTCTCATCGATTCTGACAAAATTAAGCCTTATTTGATAAAAGATCAGCTTCCCAGCGCTTATTAGTGTAAGCTTTAGCATTTTGTTTGCTAGATAACCCTTTCTGGTTCCAAATTTAGCTTAAACAAAATTGGATTGTTTAGGTTATGTTTTGTTCATGGTATGAAGAGGTTTCTCCTGTTAACTCATCACCAATGAAGCCACGGCTGGGATCCAGGCGTACCCAACTTATTTGAGCCATTGTTTGGGTCGTAGGCAACAGGGCACTGAGGAAAAGAGACAAAATATATATGGTTGGGTTGTAGTTAACAGAGTTGTGTTTTATCGACACTCTGACCCAATTAATACCTGTTTTTATTATACCATCGGGTAGAGGATGTCAAGGGGTAAAACTTTTGTTAAGGTAACCACTGAGGTCAACTACTTTGTCCAGGGAAGTACTACCTCCATAACTATTTCTTTCGCAAAGCAGTAGTGCTCGCATTGCTGTGTTCGGTTTGAAGGGTATGTGTGCCGGTGAAATTACAGGCACATGAGACTTTTCATCTTGATTTCTCAGGGTAGCGGGCGCAGTGAAATAGGGCGCGTCCTAGGTGGACGTGATCTATGAGGCAATGCATTGCCTGATGCATAGGCTGATGTTACCGCTTAACATCAGGTGGGCCATAGGATTGCTCCGACATTCAGAAAAAAAAAAAAGTTGTTCCATTTACGAAACTAAGGAGGTTCTCTTAGTGCACGTAACTTTTTATGTGGGTCATCTTTTTATTTTTGGTGTGTCCGGCCTAAGAATAGACCCTTCCGTCTCCTCCCATGTAGGTCTTAAAATCCGACTAAGCGATTACCCAGACTTGGCAGAGGTTACTGCTTAACATCAGATGGGCCAACTGCTCGATGCGCCATTCAAGAAGTTGAATAAAAAAGTGTATGACAAAATGTACCTATCAACCACTACTACACCTAACAACCTACTGTCATCTATCATTATAGGTAGGTAGGTTATTATTTCTTTTAAGTCCTCAAGACTAATGATCTTGACATGTCATTGACCTAGGTCAGTATTTTTTTTCCTAATTGGCCCGGTTGGTGCACTCTGACCAAATCTTTTCAAAGATTACAAATATTTGTTCCGAGGCGGGAATCGAACCCGCAACCGAACGAACCTTCGCCCGCCGCGCCACAGAGGTCGTCAAATTGCCCCGTTTGGTTTTGGTACACTCTGAACAAAACTTTTCAAAGAATGTTTTTGTTTTGACAGAGAAAAAGGCCCAATCATCTACCTGTTATCGAGCAACTAGGATCGTTTGATCCGATGCCTAACATCAACAATGAGAAGCTAGTGGCACTGAACTTGGAGAGACTTAAGTATTGGCTCGGCAAGGGAGCTCATGTCACAAACCCAGTTGCTGAAGTACTAGGTAACTAATTTCATTACATTCATTTAATTTCATTACTTTTCGAAAAAAAAAAACGAATTCGAAGCTAGGAATTTATCACCAATACAAAAAAAAAAAATGGACTGTTCACACAACATTATCTAGCCCCAAGCTAAGCAGAGCTTCTTTTATGGGTACTAGATAACTGATATACTTAATACAATATATTACATAGATAGTTTTTTTTTTTAATATACATTGAAAATACCCAGAACACCCTGAACAAATATCTGCGATCGCACAAATATTTGTTCCGAGGCGGGAATCGAACCGGCAACATCCTGCATCGCAGGCCAAGCTTCGCCCGCCGCGCCACAGAGGTCGTCAATGAGATCAAGAGATCACAATGAGCCTAAACATGGCCAGTCTACTATTATCCATCAAGGAGTTTCATTGTCCACCTTCCATCTCCATCATCGGATCAGCTCGCTGTCACCATCATATTGTATTGTCATCGGAACTAGATAGGTTGCTAAATTCTGCTGTGCGACAGAAATAGGTATGGTGGTAGTACTTCTCCAGACAAACTCTTTCACAAGCTCTACTACTACTATTCATTACTGCTAGTCATTTATTTTTCCAGGTCTATCCGGCTTCTTCCCAATTCACCCTCGGTCCTACATGACCGCGTGGCGGAACAGAGAGAGTGAACGAGAAATGTTAGCCAAGCAGGCTGAAGAAGATGCCAAGAAAGAGGCTGCGGCTACCTCGTAAACTTTAGAATTACATTTAGATTAGAATAGTTATATTAAATTATGTAAGTATCTGTAACTCATTCTTTCTTGATTTGCCGCGGTTTGTCCTTCCTTAGACTCTTCCGTCTCCTCCCGCGGATGTCGTAAAAGCCGACATTGATTATCCGGACTTGCTAGTAAGGTTTGTTGGTATAAGAATTGTCCTAGCTACTAGCTTTTATTGCTGGAAGAAAGCGTTAGCCGAGTCAGTCGTGGGAAGGAAGGCGGCGATGAGCTCACCACTTATCACGTCTATATTCATACGATGGTGCAACTAAGTGAAAAGAGACCCATTGAGGCTCTGCCTACACTTTCGAAGAAAAAGGCGTGTGTCTATGTATGTATGAACAAAGAAAGAGGTCAACTTAAGAAGTCAAACCTAGGTTAAGATCCTGGACAGTTATCTATTTATTTCAAATACAATATCATCATCACCCTTCAAATGGCCAGCCCATAGAATGCCACGACTAACAGTCTTGAGCCACCTCCATGCACCGACTTCCTGCAAGCTGTCCGTTTGGTCCATCGAGAGGGGGGGGGCTTCCTGTTCTGCGACGTTCGGATTATGGTCACCACTCGAGAACATTTATTCCCCAATGGTTATGTCCTACAAACTTTAATTGTGGCGCTAAGGCGCTTAGACCTTTTGTATGCAAACGTTTGCTCCTATTTTTAATATTATCTCATCAAACTCCATGAAATGTTGTGATTACCGCTGAGGCGCCATAGGTGAGGGTCTTAAGAGAGCCGAGGACGGTAATCATCAATACACACGTACCTATCATACGTTTTTCAACACACTAGTGAAGAAAATAATAATAAAACAGAAATACACTCTGTATAAATGCTCAACTATCTCTGTAACTCACTAGTGAATAAAAGCAATGAAAAAATCACAGTTTGATTACAGGTGTCATTATGTGCCTAATTGCAATGAAATTAGAGCCACTTTATGAGCAAGTGTGTTGAAGATAATAATATCTACTGAAACTGACTAAATGTGGTTTGTCAGTTACCTTATAAAATAGTACCTACTTCTGTAATCTTATTTGACAAGCTTTTCTGGAGACACAAATTGCTTGTGTTCATTAAATAAAACAGCAAACTACACTGTGAATTCCTTTTATAGTAGGTAAGTGAAAAATACAATTTACAACATTACCTTCAGATTATGAAGCTGGCAGCAAACTGACAAGGCACACAAATTTGCTTCACAAGCGAACTAAGAAAAACATGATTATATGATGATAAAAACATGGGGTTTACCAATAACCACATATATAAGCCAATGCGTTACTGATAATTTATACTTCATTATATGCTAAAAACAACAGATTTTAATAGAATGGCCACATTTGAGTTTCTTTACGTGGGCAACACTTGCTAACAAACTAAACTAAAAAAATCTAAAATACAACATTCCTTGAGCAATCCTGTGTAGGTACCTACTGAAGAAATACATTGTTCCAAACGAGATCTTAAAGTATTAGGGAATTAAAAAAACACGACATATTCTTACAGCGCTAAGGATGTCAAATCCCTAAAGTTGCGTCCACACCAATAAGATATTCAACGTGTTTGGATCAAATATTTATGCCGAATATTTGATGAGAAATGTGTGCCGTAAATTCGGCGAAAGATACTTTATACATAACTTAGTGCTGTGAACGCCAAAATCAAAACCAGATAAACTAAGAATTTAACTGGAAGGATTATTAATATATAATTAGAAAACAACTAACATATAACCACAATGCAAGTCTACGATTTCGTATAATACAAGGCAAAAAATGCCCTTTACTCGTATGTTTAGTTAGCGACAAAGACTTGGAATAATCACAATTCATTCACACAAACATATATATGATAAGACCACAAAATTTGTCAATTGACAAAATGCAATCATACTTTTTAATTTTAAAGCATTTTAAAAGATAAGTTAAGCGTTAAGCTTGGCGTTGCTTGTACAAGCTGAGAGTATTTTTTATGTAGGTAACAAACATAGTTCGTGACTCAAAAAAGGCTAGAGTGTAATTCCAAGTGAAAGTCGCCACTATCGTATGTAATTTGATAAAACTGTCAGTGTCAGTGCGTGCAAGGCTGGTGATAAGACGGTGCTGTTTGTACTTCGCTCGCAAGTGCAGACATCGCTTATTTGTCCTTGTTCACGACGTCCGACACCACACGAGATGCTGTAAAGAGAAAACATTTTTGTTTAAATAATATACTAATAATATATAATCTGCTGCACGTCATTCTACCATAGATATCACCATGTGCATATGTGGTAGATATTATATCCACAAAATACATAGTACAGAATGTCAGCTCAGTACAACGAGCGATAACAAGCGCACCTACCTATACACATTACACGCGTATACACGACGATCTTGGTGAGACTCGGTCAAACGCCAGTCGCGAGTGCCCGCGCTTTGGCGATAGACGTGATTACTTAGGTACCTATATTTTTGTGTCTAGTGACTTAGGTATTGTTGTTGTTTTGTGACTGTGAATTGTGCAATGCATAAACGATCGTAAATTAATTGCTCTGTGTTGGGTTGTCTAAACACAACACTGAACACAAAAGAAGTGTATTTTTTTAGCCAGCCCTAGTTCTACGGTTGACCGTAGGTAATTAAAATCATAATCGTCCGGAGCTGAAATGTATTTTGTGACCGTCCAAATCGTTATTGACGTTCCAAAATCTAAACTTTGCCAGCCCTAGCGCTATGGCCGAGCGTAGGTTATTACAATCAAATTCGGCCAGAACTGACCTTCTGTACAGTGTATTTTGTGGATTATCGTTAAAAAAAACTATGGCTGGTGCTATAATTAGGGATGCAACGATTCATGGTTTAGTCGATACGACAATCATTATAGTTAAGTATCGATGATACCGTTAACAGATACAATCTAAAAGTGGGAGTGAGACGCGTTGTGCTGGCTGGCGGGTGCGGTGGACAGAAGAGTGTGTATGTCGCACGCAGCCAACTGGTTGAATCAGCCGTTTAATTGGACGGCTAGCCTTTTTCAGCCGATTAATTGAACTAGCCATTTCATTGAATAATTTTTATAAAATCTGTTTTTTTATGTAGAAAGGCTAATAAAATAGCTTGAAAAATCTAACAACCTAACTGGATTAATTGAACTAGCCATTTCATTGAATAATTTTTATAAAATCTGTTTTTTTATGTAGAAAGGCTAATAAAATAGCTTGAAAAATCTAACAACCTAACTGGGGACTATACAATGTCAAGAGATTCATGAATTTAACATTCTAGCTATTTTTTAAAGTTTGCAGGCTTTTTTAATTAGTGAATGGCGTTGGTAAATGAAAGGGCTGGCCGTCCAATTAAACGGCTGAATTCAACCAGTTGGCTGCGACATTTAATGACCGGCAACGTCGCCAATCCATACTTTCACGCGCTATTGCAGAAGCCTTTTCAAATCGGCGATTCGAATAATGGTGTCAATCTCTGGTGGTTCTCTGAACGAAATTTGAAAGCGCAAACAGTCCTTTTCTAATAAACCGATATTGAACAATTGAACCTAAACAAACATCTAACATACAAGAAACAAACATTGCAAGTTCTACAAATACAAACTCAGCCCATTCCGAGTTTGATTTAATTAACGGACGAATTTCGTTAAGATGTTCGGTTATTATTGATAGAGGGTTGATAGCGTGGTAACAGGAACACAAAGCGAGCGAGTGTTAGGAGCGTTTTTATATTCGATAACTGAGATATCAAAAACTCGGGAAACAGGAATATTAGGTAGGTAATCCAGAAGTATGGGTAAGTGGTAAGTAAATAAACAACAAAACTCATGTTAGTTTGTAAAACATTAATTTTCTTAAAATCACACGGGAAATTTAGATTATTGCGGAATAAGGAGTCTTCATTTCAAAATGGCGGCTGATGGATATTTAAATCTTAGATTTTAGTTTATTAAGGGCATAGAGGAATCGGTCAGTATGACAAAGCAGTTTTGCATAACTGTTTACTTACTTACCAATGTGTGTTTGTGCGATTACGGCCTTAATCGTGTTTACCTATAAAGTAGTAAATTGAGTGAGTGTAGGGAATCCTAGGTACTTATGTATTCCCAGATTTTACAAACACTTGTAATATCATGGAACACTACACAATAAAAAACAAAATTATACACATTAACAATACAGCACTACACTATACTATGGTAGTTTTTTATCCCAGACCGGCGTGGCACACTTATCTTTATTTACTTAAAGTATTGTAAAGCTATGAGTAGGTAGTACAAAATGAAGTGTGCTCATACTTTTGCTTATAAAGCGTGCAAATATTCCTTTACAGTATGAAGCTACAAGTACCCGGCGGGCTCGACTTGTCGAGTCAATTCAGTGAGTCAGACAAGATAAGAGTCACGCGATAGAAAGAGAGCCAACTACTAGGTGACTTTAGCTGTAGGGAATTAGAGCTGTGCCTTGTACTATTATTTATTCTGTGGCTGTGCGTACTACTGTAGAGTTACGCGATAGAAAGAGAGCTAACTACTAGGTGACTTTAGTTGTAGGTAATTAGGGCTGTGCCTTGTACTATTATTTATTCTGTGGCTGTGCATAATATTGTACTATTATGTATTCTGTGTCCCAGACCTATTTACACTAAGTTCAATTAGGAAATTATACAGTAAGTCAGTCAGTATCTAAACAATTTTTTTTTTTAAAACCTGACAAAATCCGAGACGAGGTGGTCTGAAGAGGATCGGAGAAACTAGTACATAGAAATGACAATGGTCAGGCCATACAGCTAACAGAACCGACAACCGCTGATAGGCTTGTGAGCGGAGCGCTCCGTACTAGTACAATCAATCAAGAACTAATCAATCAACTAGTTCAGTCTTTTAGCCATAGACGTAGAATTTTCCATACTAGATCTATGCTTATAGCTAAATTAGTACTGTTAGTTCAGTGGTAAAAGAGTCTTGGTTCGTGTTCGTTCGTTCGTTTGTACTTGGTCTTCGTCGGAGACGCATCGAGTGATCGGTCGGACGGTGTGCGTGCTCGCTCACTCTTGCGAAAGGAACTAATAGTACTATTGAAATAATAAGGATGATCTCGGGGAATAGTTCGTTCTCGTTCAATAGTGGGAAATAATTCCTAATCATTCTTCGTACGTGAACTACACAAGCCTAACCGCCGAGGAATAAAGGTTCACGAGTGGCGACCGTGAACCGGATGACTTTAAATGATTAAATGCCTATGTGGACTGTGGACGTCTACATGCTGATGATGATCTATCTAATTAGTTACTTGATTCAAATACAAGTATGGTACAATCTAAGAATGTAAAAGGACATACAGGCTTTGCAGAGTGCATGGTATGGACTTGATCTTGTTAAATTCAGTCGCTCAATTTTTTCATGGAATTCTCTATCTTTTTGCTAGCACCTTGGACCAGCCGTTGTAAATCTGCGTTTTCTGAAAATAGGTATACTAAATTTCAAGGGGTTTCTAGTGAACCGATGCGTTCACTGGGATCTCCTGGGGGATCAGGTTAGGGGATCCTGGTGGCCTCACCCAAAACTAGTGGTTCGCCCCGAAAAGACCTTCCGACCGCATATAACTAAATTATCATCATTATCATCAGAAGTCCACCGCTGGACATAGGCCTCTCCCATAGACGCTATTGAGCCGTCTCCATTCACCGCCTTTCTTCGATCACTTTTTTTTTGACCATATATTCTATACGAGCTATATGGCCTATACCCATTGCCACTTCCACTTGCTAATTCTGAGAGGTATGTCGTTTATCTCTGTTCTTCTTCGGATCTGCTCATTTCGTATTTTATCACTCCGGGCATAGTCCATAGTCCACTGCGCAACTTTGACTCTTCATAAAATACATTTTCATAAACAACCACAGGATGTTCTGGTTCAGATGTTCACGCCAGTTTTGAACAACCTTTAAATACCTATCATCATAAGCTCAAAGGCAACGTAGACTTTCGTCTAAGAGGCATTGCGGTATCCGTGACGAAAGCCGTAGTTTCCTGAACGGGCAGGGTACAGCTAGCGATGGATTTGCCATAGTTACAACACTTGGCAGGCGTTCTTCAAGAAACAGCTTCTTAAATGCGAATCTACCACTGGTCTACTTATTTTATTCCCAAACCAAACCTACATAAGACATCACTATCACAAACAACCACAAGAAGCCCACTCTTGAATACATAGTCCATATCCCAAAAACACATTATACACAAGTAGGTATATACCATCTTTAAAATATTATATTTCTTTTGAAGCTATCATGGTTGTGTTATGGTTACTTTTCACTAGAAACGGGATATTTACCATGATTTTTGAGTTTTAATTGTTCCCGATATTTCGGCACAGTTGGATACGCCATGATCACGGGAGAACTAACTAAAGTCTTTGCGAGTAGATGTTATAGGCAGATATATCAATAGTCAAAAATCATGGTAAATATCCCGTTTCTAGTGAAAAGTAAATATTATATTTACTGAAAGAATAATAAAACAAATACAAAATTTCAAAAATACAAATGACGACGCTTTACGCATACTACGCATCTAAAGAAAGCTCAACTGATCCAAATCACTACCAGACGGATGCTTGCCTAAGATGCTGGCTGCATTGCCACGCTGAATGGAAATTGATGAGAACCAACTCTCATGTGATCTCAACCACCATCTGCTAAAAATGTGGTCTGTGTCGCGGCTGTCTTTAAGACGAGGAGACAGTGGAGCATGAGACACTACACTGCACAGCCACAAATGAAACCAGAGAAAAAAACCGGACTCCAGGAGCTGATCAAGTCTTGTCTCACTTCATCTATAGCTCCCTCGGGGATACTGGAACAGTGGTGCCATCAGCCCAGAGTGCTTCTCCGCTATTTTAAGGAGGTGGACTGGCTGGGCTAGGATTTGAAAGGGGACAATGCACAATACACCCCAATGCGGGACTTAAGTGCAGATACATCAACTGGTTACGAACCCCTGGTTTCGTACGCGGCTGAAGGGATCTTATCTCCCTCATTTAGAATTAGAGCCAGCTCTCCGCAACGTTACGAGCAGACGCTGTGAAAGAATTTTGAAACGCGAAGTGCCTCCACGGACCCAATGTCTCGAACCCCGAAAGGCTCGAATACGTGGCGTATATCGAGACTAACATATTTGCGCATTTTGATATCCTCAGCCGAATCGGCCCTGATGTCCCGGACAGTGTCATCGGAATTACATACATTTGCAGAGTGGGTGAAATTTAGATTCATAGATTCCATTAAAAACAAACCCACATTCAGGGTGACGTATAGTATAAGTGTGTTATAACCAAAACCAATTTCTAACATATTGGTATACATAAGATTAAATAAATAAATAATGCTGGACAGTTTACACAACATTATCTAGCCCCAAGCTAAGCAGAGCTTGTGTTATGGGTACTTACTAGATAACTGATATACTTAATACAATATATAACATAGATAGATATTTTTATTATACATAGAAAATACCCAGAACACCCTGAACAAATATCTGCATATCTCAAAAATATTTGTTCCGAGGCGGGAATCGAACCCGCACCTCCGGCGTCGCAGGCGAACTTTCGCCCGCCATGCCCCAGAGGTCGTCAAATCGATTAAAAACATCATGTGATAATAAATAAATTAAATAGTGTTTTCTCTACGTTCCCCTTACATCACAAAAATAAGCACCTGCAAGCTCTCTGCCATGCAAAGCCCGCTCGATTTGACACTTTAAGTACCTGAAATAAGATCTAATCTTTGTGCAGCTCCTTAATAGTATTGCTAACTTTCTTAATGGTTTTGTCAATGGACTTTTCGACCCCCTTGACGAAATGTTTCAGATCTAGAATAACACAGAGCACTAAAAAGTGGAATGTTTTAGAATTTTGGTTTATGAAGCTTTACAAATACTTTACTGGGCTTTTCCCAGTTAAGTACCTACATTTAAGTTTTTCTACGGCAATATTAGGGGGCCAACGTTTTGATAATCACAGCTCATCAACACATCTTGAGATAGTGAAACCTGATTTTGCGGAGACTAGGAGATACACATGCTTTGATTGATAGTGTCTTATTAATATCTACGAATGTCATTCAATTATTTTATAGTGATTTTTTTGTTCATTGACATTCGTAGCTAAACTAATGATATTTATGAGAAACTATCAATCAAAACATGTATGCTAGATTCCCTAGTTTCCGCAAAATCAGGTTTCGCTATCTCAAGATGTGTTGATGAGCTGCGCTTAGCAAAAAACACAATAAAATTTGAATTTCGCGCTACTAGCGAAATGTTCCATCACGAAATACATAGCACAGAAGGTCAGCTCAGTATAACGAGCGATAAAAGGCGCACTTACCTATATATGCGTATACACGACGATATCGGTGAAACTCGGTCAAACGTCAGTCGCGCGCGTGTGCCCGCGCTTTGGCGATAGACGTGATTATTTAGGTAATTATATTTTGTGTCTTGTCACTTGGGTATTGTTGTTGTTTTGTGACTTGTTCTGCGTTTGTTTGTCTAAACACAACACTGAACACAAAATAAAGTTAGCCAGCCCTAGTGCTACGGTTGACCGTAGGTAATTAAAATCCCATTCGGCCGGAGCTGAAATGTCTTTTAATTGACGTTCCGAAATATAAACTTTTGTCTTTGTCAGCCCTAGCGCTACGGCCGAGCGTAGGTAATTAAAAACGAATTCGGCCAGAACTGACCTTCTGTACTATATATTTTGGTTAAAATCAGTTCATAGACGTCCTGATCGTCAATTACATACATAGGACATTTGATATACGGATCTGTTGGCAATTGGTCATACATTTCATACAGATATGACTATAGACGTCCTGACCGTCAATTACATACATAGGACATTTGATATACGGATCTGTTGGTAATTGGTCATACATTTCATACAGATATGACTATAGACGTCCTGACCGTCAATTACATACATAGGACATTTGATATACGGATCTGTTGGTAATTGGTCATACATTTCATACAGATATGACTATAGACGTCCTGACCGTCAATTACATACATAGGACATTTGATATACGGATCTGTTGGTAATTGGTCATACATTTCATACAGATATGACCATTAACAATTATTTGTAAAGGTTGTCAGACATACCTTATATAAAATCGTTGCGTGACTGACTGACTGACTGACTATCAACGCACAACCTAAACCATAAGTTCTAGAGACCTGAAATTTGTAGGGAACGTTCCTTTTGTGGCCTAGGGGTGCACTAAGAAAGGAACTCCAGAAATTCAACCCCTAAGGGGGTGCAGCGGGGTGTTTAAGTTTGTATGGAAATGTACACGCGGACGAAGTTGCGGGCATTCCACTATATATGATACACGAGACCAATATATGGTGGATAATTCTTTGAGTCCTGTATAGATAGTATATCTAACCTGCGTTGGCGATGTTATCGATGCGTCCATGATGCTTCTGGTAGTAGGGGCGGATAACGCGATTGTAGATGATCAGGGAGCCGTTGAACTCAGTCGGCATGAAGCACCAGATTACGAAGATGCACTGTGGAACAAAATATACCACACATTTATTTATTACTAGCAGCGCCCCGCGGTTTCACCATCGTAAGTCTCAATCCCGTGGGAATATCGGGATAAAAATGTGCCTATGTGTTATTTCGGGAGTCCAGTTATCTCCATTCCAAATTTCATGCAAATCCGTCCAGCAGTTCTAGCGTGAAGAAGTAACAAACACACACACAAACTTTCGCATTTATATATATTATATTATATTTATTTATATTAGTGGGATTTTTATTGACCAATAGGTACATTGGTTGGTACATATTTAATTTAATGTTGCACCCTGTAAACCTAAGAATGTTTGTCTGGGTACTCACAATCATACGTGAACTACATAGACCTTTTCCCCGAAGGGGTAGGCAGAGCCTCAATGGGCCACCATTCACAGTGAGTTGCACCATCGTGGAATATAGACGTGACAAGTGGTGAGCCCATCGCCGCCATTGCTTCACACGACTGACTCTGCTATCGCTTTCTTCAATAACACATTCCATAATAAACTAGCAGCCAAGACAAATATACCATAGTTGCTAAGTAACATACATAGACACACGCCTTTTTCCCCGAAGGGTGGGCAGAGCCTCAGGTGGGCCACTTTTCACCGTGGGTTGCACGGTTGCACCATCGTGGGATGTAGCCGTGACAAGTGGTGAGTTCATCGCCGTCATTGCTGCCCACGAATGACTCTGCTAACGCTTTCTTCCAGCAATAATACATTCCTCAAGTAAGCTAAGCCAGGACAAATCTTATACCATCGAATCTAAGTAAATTTCAGCTAAACTCAAATAACAGGGTAAATCATCATCATCAGCCTACAGAAGTCCACTGCTGGACATAGGCCTCCCCCATAGAATGCCAAGACGAACGTTCTTGATCCGCCTCCATCCACCGCCTTCCTGCGACCTCTATAATATCTTTGGTCTTTGGAAAAGCGGGCATTCCTTTTTTGCGTCGTCCGGTTTATGGTCGACAGTCGAGAACCTTTCTTCAACGGTGTCAGTTCTGCGAGCTATTATGGCCTGCCCATTGCCACTTCAACTTGCTAATTCTGAGAGCTACGTCGGTGATCTTGTTTCTTCAATGGATCTCCTCATTTAGGATTATATCACGTAATGAACTCCGAGCATAGCTCTCTCCATAGCCCGCTTAGCAACTTTGAGATTTCATAATTTGTTTTATTACCAACAGTATATTCAATAATACAACACAGAGGGAACCTAGCTCTTATTTTTGGAAAAAAAAAACTTTTTCTGCCGCAAAGCAGTTGTCCTCGCATTGCTGTGTTCCGGTTTGAAGGGCATGGTTGCCGGTGAAATTACAGTCACATGAGACTTTTCATCTTTATGTCTCAGGGTGGCGGGCGCAGCGCAATGCCACATAGGATGCGTCCTATGTGGTAATGCACTGTTCATAGGCAGAGGGTACCGCTTAACATCAGGTGGGCCATCTGCTTGATCCTTCATACCAAGTTGTATAAAAAAAACAAAAAAGTTGGCTAAACATTTTTCGTATTTTATAAGCAAACAGTGGATGAGAGTGAGTTACTCGTGGAGTGCAGGTTCTCGGGACGACGTAGCAGTCTACACACACACACACACATATTCCAACAAACTAAGTTATCTGATGCCACACACATACATACCTATAGGAACAATGGATTCATTAGCAAAGTACCATTACTGTTTAATTATAACAGTCCAAGGGCATTCTGTTTGATGTAGATACTACATATAATGACATAACCACTATGGGTTCCCACTAGTGTATTTAGCTAAGTGGATCTACAAGTTAAGGAGTAATAGTCGAATAAAATGTACTTGGAGAAGTAAACAGGACAATTTTGTACAAATTCCATTGAAGATTACTCAGAGGATGTTGTTAGTAATGTAAAATAGTATACCCACTATCTCAGTCCACATTTTTTTTTCCAACTTTATATGACGGAACAATCAGGTGGCCCACCTGATATTAAGTGGTAGGTACCCTCTGCCTTCATAGGCAGACCTACCCTATGAGATAATGAACTGTTCATACAGTTCATACATAATCTCATAGGTCACGTCCACCAAGTACGCGCCCTGTGTGGCATTGCACGGCGCCCGTCACCCTGAGACATAAAGGTGGAAAGTTTCATGTGCCTGTAATTGCACCGGCACCCATACCCTTCAAACCGGAACATAGTAATGCGAGCACTACTGCTTTGTGGCGTAAATAGGTATGGTGGACATATTGTGACGAGCAACCACGGGACACTACATTGCGCGTGGCCCGACACCCACTTGGGCGCTTTTATTTTTTTATTGACGGCCTCTTTGGCGCGGCGGGCGAAGGTTCGCCTGCGACATTTGTTGACGATATTTGTTCAGGATGTTCTGAGTATTTTCTATGTATAATAAAAATATGTATCTATGTAATGTATTGTATTATTATCAGTTATTTAGTATCCATAACACAAGCTCTGCTTAGTTGGGGCTAGATAATGTTGTGTGAACTGTCCAGCATTACTTATTTTATTCATTTGTTTCAAAATAATCATTTCAATGTCATGTTCTTCTTACCCATGATAGAGAATCATGACTCATGATTCATGAGGTCATACTGGTTTTCTGGTGGCAATTTTCGATGTTTTATGATTTGTCCAGTCTGCTGGCTTATTTAGGTTTATTCAAGGAGGAAGCTTTAGCCGAGTTGGTTGTGCAAAAGCAATGGCGCACACCAGGTCACGCCTATATCCCGGCTACAGTGTGACCTATAGGAAATTCATGCCCCTTGAGGCTGTGCCTACCATGTTGATGAAAAAGTTGTGTCTAAGAACGTAAACCTTCTTTTTATTTCAACAGAATTTAATGAATAGGATAAAATATAGAATTGAAACTATAGAGGTGGGGTTTTTTTTTTATAACTAGTTTGAATATATTCCTGAACTCAGTCTCGAAACATCAGTAAAACAACGAATAACAGTGGTAATAAGCCGTTTTTTTTTACATTGTTGATATACCTTTGTTTGACCACAATCTCACCTGTTGGTAAGTGACGATGTGGCCGAAGATGGAGCACAAAGGTCTAGAAGTCTCCTATTCACACTATTCATCAAGAGACCCAGATTATGGTTTTCAGGAAAGACAGCCGATGGTAGTGTTTTACACTCCTTAGCAGTTCACATTATAAAGGTAGAACTGAAATGTTTAGTACCAATAGAGGTTATTAATGAGGTAAGGATGGTACCGAGCCATGCTCTTCCTATGATGAAAACGAGATGGTGGGATCAGATCATAAAGCTTGATTGATCTGCAAATAATTCCGTGTCTCTGAGTTGCTGGTACAATGGCACTTGTCCTAGAGGGATCTGAAGCCCAGTTCACGTAATAAAAAATTGACAAATAAAAGTTCTAGGTAGCATTCCCCGAAATGTAACCTATAGAAGACATATTTTATCCTTTTTATTCATTTAAAATATTTAAATAAATAAATAAATAATGCTGGACAGTTCACACAACATTATTTAGCCCCAAGCTAAGCAGAGCTTGCGTTATGGGTACTAGATAACTGACATACTTAATACAATATATTACATAGATAGATATTTTTTATTATGCATAGAAAATACCCAGAACAAATATCTGCGATCGCACAAATATTTGTTCCGAGTGCGGGAATCGAACCCGCAACCTCGCAAATGGTTAAAATATATGCAACAATCACAAAATGGTAGTCATTAAGCTTTATTTCGTTTAGGACCCAAGATAAGAGCCAACTGATAACAATGATAAAGAGAAATTTACTGTACTAGCAGATAAATGGCTAGAATTTTAGATAGGGTGTGCGTGACAGCTTTATCTAAACTATTTGATACAATACTAAGAATTTTAACATAAATTATATTTTCCTGCTAAAATTGCATCGGCTTTACTAAATATTGATAAATGCTGGTATTGCTGGTTGGTAAATGCTGGTAAATGGTTGGTAAATTGGTAAATGCTGATTCATTCAGCAATGTAGGTAATTATGGAAAACGTCACCATGAACAGAGTCAATATAATTTTACAAGTTCAATAGTGTTATTTTATACATATTTTTTTGTAAATTAATTGAGCAATAGCAGAGTGGGGTTTTGGGAAATCAATGGCGGTGATGAACTCACCACCATTTACATCTATATTCCTGTGATTGTGTGACCCGTAAGACTGTGCCAGGGAACCAAGTGGATGCATAACTACATCTAATCAAGTCAAAGGAAATGTATTATTAGGTAGTAACTCAGTCAAACGGGTTCTCTAACGACTAAGATAAAAATCAAATCAGTTTTCTAACCCATCTCGAATGCAGTAGAGACATAGACAGTAGGTGCCAAGCCAACCTCAGTTACAGACTTGATAATGTAGATAAGAAAATTGCACCAATTTGAACTATGCTCTGATAATAATAATGCAGTTAACTTTATTTAGAGTTCAGGGTCATTATTATTATTACCTAGTGGGTGTCAGACAACTATGATAAGACATGAATCACAATAAACTAGAATAAACCTACGTAAAGCTACAGACTGATATATTCATGATTATTATACTACATATTACATTGATTTTTATACTTTTTTGTGATAGTTAGTCCAGGGAAGTACTACCCCCATACCTATTTCTGCCACAAAGCAATAGTGCTTGCATTGCTCTGTGTTCCGGTTTGAAGGGTGTGGGTGCCGGTGAAACTACAGGCACATGAGACTTTCATCTTTATGTCTCAGGGTGGTGAGCGCAGTGCAATGCCATATTACGACCTCTGTGGCGCGGCGGGCGAAGCTTGGCCTGCGACGCAGGAGGTTGCGGGTTCGATTCCCGCCTCGGAACAAATATTTGTGCGATCGCAGATATTTGTTCAGGGTGTTCTGGGTATTTTCTATGTATAATAAAAAATATCTATCTATGTAATATATTGTATTAAGTATATCAGTTATCTAGTACCCATAACACAAGCTCTGCTTAGCTTGGGGCTAGATAATGTTGTGTGAACTGTCCAGTATTATTTATTTATTTATTTATATAGGGTGTGTCCTAGGTGGATGTGACCTATGAGGTAATGCATTATTAAAGGCAGAGGTTACCGCATAACATCAGGTGGGCCATCTGCTAGTTCCTTCACTAAACAAGTAAAAAAAAAGAAACATTATGGTCTCAAGGCCCTTTTTAGTGCCACCATTTCAACATGGCCACTAACAAAGACCCAGAACGAATTGTAACGAAAAAACCACTGTATGTAGGTTAGTACCTAGTACCTGTGTGTATAATTGAACAGATAATAACTGAATGACCTTGTACCCACTGACCTTAATCAACCAGTAGAGAGGGAACCAACCAACTATGAAGTCTGAGAAGTATTCCACGATTGAGAAGCATGCGAAGACCACCCAGTACGTCAACCATTTCGAATCGTCATCTTTGACTGGGGACTCCAACGCCTTCATTGACATGTAAGCCGGATATACGAACCCGATCGTATTGCATATCAGCTCAGCGCCGAATCCAAACACTAAATATAAACCGGTGAACGCCACGAGACCTGCACAAGCAAAATTAACGTCAAATCCCGCTAAGGTTATAAATAAACGCGGACTTCAGCAAAACTCACCAACGAATAGGTACACTCGACTGACACCGGTTTTCTGTTCTGCGATTTCGAAGTATTTCGTCCAAGGCTTGCTTTTGTCGTTGAGGTTGTTTTCTATGGTGTCTTTATACTCGAGTAATTTGGCAGACATGGTGGCTGTTTTTGAGGGATTTTGATGAGTTAAATTGGCAGTCTTGCAACAAATCTAGACGCACGGCTCACCACGGAGGGTGACAGACAATGACAGCAGCAAACATGGCGGCCGGCTGCCTACCGTCAACGTGCGTCAAACCAACATGGCAGCTTTTTTTATCATATTTCAGGCTTTGGATACTGATGTGTTGGCCATTTTCATTATAAAATAATTTCAACAGCACCATCTAACTGTGAATAGAAAAGTGGCTCTGAACGGAAGAGTTGCGTAGCGCCATCTATCAACAAATAGATTGAGTTTGGTTATCAATTTAAAGTAACTTAGGTGGCATTGTGTGTGATACATCCAATGGATTCTTTAGTCATTGGATACATCCAATATGGAAAAAGGAACTCTACCCTAATATTTATTCTGTGCTCTTCCCGCGACTCTCCCCGCCATTTTCGAAAAGAGACGTCGTCTACTTTTATTTTATTTCTTTTCCTAGTGTTTTCTTGAGTTATTTTGGTGGCATTTTACCTATGTAGCTCGTTTAAAAAGCACAAGTGTAGTGAAATGAAATGGAAGTGAATTGCGTGACTTTTGAAATTGGTGGAAATTGTCTACCAAAGTTTTAGTAAAATTGGAGACAGGAGGTTGCGGGTTCGATTCCCGCCTCGGAAGAAATATTTGTGTGATCGCAGATATTTGTTAATCAGTTGTTACATAATAAGTAAGTTGTAATAGGTAGGTAGGGGCACGAGGTTCGTGTGTGGGTCAAAGACAGACTCTTGACGACTGACTAATTTATACCAACTTGACATTGGCGAAATTGTTTGGAGTAGGTAGGTAGGTAGGTACCCCAGGCGCAAGCCGGAGAAGCGGCGCAGCGCCATGAATGTAGTAGTACATCTTCTGTGCGCAGCGCACACCGGTTCCTCTCGCTAGAGAGTATTAGTGTTCCAGTGCACCGGTTACGCCCGTGCCACGCTCACGACGCGACGGGACAAAATTACTCTTGGATTCTCTATAATGGATTTTCTTTGGATGACGACCTCTGTGGCGCGGCGGGCGAAGCTTGGCCTGCGACGCAGGAGGTTGCGGGGTCAGTTATCTAGTACCCATAATACAAGCTCTGATTAGCTTATGGCTAGATAATGTTGTGTGAACTGTCCAGCGTTATTTATTTTTATTTATTTACATTACAAGCTTTTATTTAACTTGCAATGAATGTAAGTAAGTAAGTAAGTAAGTAAAAAGTTTATTTTGATACACCATACATAGTTTAGTTTTTTAGTTTTTTATGTGTTTTTTTTTAATGTATGTATGTATGTATGGTATGTTTGTCTGGGTGGAATCCGGGTGGAATCTTTCAACTGAATTTTAAAGCAGTTTACCTCAACTGATTGAGCTGAAATTTTGCCTAAGTGCCATACCTGTGAAGTTCCGATGACAATACAATATGATGGTGACAGAGAGCTGATCTGACGATTTAGAAAGCTTACGGCTTAAGCTTAAATTTACGGAAGGTGGACAACGGAACTCCTCGGTGGATAATACCGGTAGTTCGGGGTGACTATGTGACAGGCAGGTGACAATGTGCAATGGGGGTCATGACCAAGATTTTAATCGATTTATTTTTTAACTTTGACCTCAGCCTTTTTTTCATATTACTTACCGATTTTATAATTTTACAATTTTAGTCCGTTTCGCGAAACAGTCACCTGGCAATATTTCGTGTCATTCTGTGGGATGGAAGTTTTCAGCGCGGCTCTTTGAATTAGAGATCCAACTTTTAGTTGGTCAGATATATCTACAAAAGTTGTCGCAATAAGTAAGTAAGTAATTATTTATTCAGAAACAGGTACACAAAAAATATTTAGTTACAAAATATTTAGACGAGTGACAGCCCTCTGTACTAGTGTAAACTGTATGACAGCAGGGCAGTACTCTTCCAAACGAATTGCACAAATTGTGTTAGTTAGTAGACGAAACACATAGTTGTTAACCTGTTAAAGGGTTGTTCAAATACTAGATTGTAAATAATTAACACTAAAGAGTGCAGGATCTTAGACCCTACTAATTTAAATTAAACATTAGAATAGAAAGGAAAACAACAATATAAGAAATGTGGGTATAAATAAAGTAGACAATACTTTAACATGAGTAAAAAAAAACTATAACATTTAAAACAAACTATGAAAAACTATTACGTAGAAAAACAAAATTAAAAGATATACTTATAAGCAATTAATTAAAGTTAAACAAATTCTTAACAGATTTACTAAGACAAAGTTTAAGTATATTTAAAATAAGATAAACCAAAAAGAAAAATTTAAATACAATAAATAAACTATAATATTAGTGATTCAATTAACATCGATTGACGGTGCCTATGTAATACGGCTATAGAAAATAACATAACATAAGCATAATTATACTATTGTTTTGATAAGTTTTTCTGTGTCATCATAGTTGAGTGCTTTCAAATAGTTATACACTTTAATTTTACAGGAGTGGGCGGTCTCACTATCAATACTTATAGTTCTGTTGATTTTATTGTAAACCAGCGGTCCAAGGTAAGTGGAGAATCTTCGCGCAAAAGAAGTTCTACATTTTAACGTTTCATAGATAATATCACTGCGTCTTCTATTTAATTGGTTCGAATTACTGGGCAACTTGTGCTGATATGAAATAAGGGATCTTATGAATAATTGCCGAACTGTTAGGACTTTTGCAATTTGGTATAAATCAGTCGTCGGATATAAGTAGGGTTTGGAAAGCATTACTTTTAAAATTACTCTTTGAGCTCTTTCAAGAGCCAGCATTCGGGTTTTAGCGGCTCCACCCCAAGCAATAATACCATATGATATTATTGACTGACCTAGACTGTAGTAGACAGTTTTTAAAATGTCCGGATCACCTATATGTCTTAAATGCTTAAAAATATAGATGAGTTTGCGAACACGACTTCTCAATTGCACCAAATAATCATCCCAAGTTAGATTTTGGTCAATTAATATACCTAAATATTTAATGTTGCAAGTTTTAGTAAGAGTATAGCATCCACATGTGTTGACTCTGGTGCAAAGTATTGAATGAGCTTGGAGATGGAATGTACTGTTTGGCTGGGTCTTATTTTTCATTGTAAATGTGATATACTTCGTTTTTTCTAGGTTCAGTGTAAGCAGATTGAGGTCCAACCATTTAACAATTTCAGCCACTCCCTTTTCAGCGATTATTTTCACTTTATCCCATGACCTACCATGAAAAACAATGACAGTATCGTCAGCAAATGTTATAATTTTAGCATTCGTCAATTGTTTCCTACACAAGCCATCAATGTAGATGAGGAACAGTGTCGGGCCAAGAACACTGCCCTGTGGGACCCCATAGGAAACTGACTCTTCAGAGCTAACGTTGGAATCAATCTTTACTGATTGATATCTACCCAGAAGGTAGCTCTTGAAAAGTTCAAGTGTAATACCCCTAATGCCCATGCCCTCCATCTTTCTGAGTAGCAAGGGAACAGAGACAGTATCAAATGCTTTCGCAAGATCTAAGAATACACCCACGCACTTTTCTTTAAGATCCATATGCTTAGTGGTGTGCGTAACCAGATTTTCAATAGCGTCAGCAGTTGATCTTTTCCATCTAAATCCAAACTGGCTCTCTGACAGTAATTTGTGATGTTCCAGGAATTGTACAAGTCTTTTGTTGATTATCTTTTCAAATATCTTGGAGAGCGTGGGTAAGAGCGAAATAGGGCGGTAATTATTTAAAATGTCTCTACTCCCCGACTTAAATATTGGAACAACAATGGATTTCTTTAAGGCACACGGGAACACGCCTTCGGAAATGCACCGGTTGCAGAGCATAGCAATAGGTGCGGAGACAATGTCAACAGCATTCTTAAAAAATAACGATGACATCCCGTCCCATCCAGATGATGAGCTGCGACGAAGAGACATTATGACATTTTTAATTTCATCAGGGTCAGTGGGAAACAGTACCAAGGAATTTAAGGGGCTGTCATTATTATTAACAAATGTATCAACAAGTTCACTTTCACTTATTTTTAGCTTATCGAGTATGTTATCAGCAAGAGTTTTGCCCACCTTCAGAAAGTGTTTGTTTACATCAGATGTAGTGGTTCCATTTTGCAGTAATTCTGAGGGTGATGGTGATTTTATTTCAAGGTTACATATTTTCTTAATTGACTGCCATGTTTTTTTAAAATTGTTTTTGTTCTCCTGAATCATTTGTTTTTCGTAAGATTTTTTCAAATTCTTTAGTATTCGGTTACAATGATTTCTGTAACGTAAGTATGTAATGCGTAGTTTTGTCATATGGGGAACTCTTTGACTGTTGATGCAATTTGTCTCTAAACCTAATGCATCGTATTAGCCCGGGAGTGACCCATGGTTTGAGATTGCGCTTGCGCTTAGGTATTAATTTTAGTGTTGTGTGTTTGTCATAGATTTTAGACAAGGTCTGTAGAAATAAATTGGTTGATTCATTTACGTCATGGTGAGTTGATAATAATGTAAGCCAATCCACGGCGGATAGCTCCTCAAGTAGAGCTCTAAATTCAGTTGTAGGTTTTTTGACCATAATTCTTTTTTATTAATGAACTTGTTAGAAAAATTTGTTATCATAGTGTAATGGTCAGTAACTGTTGATTCACAAATTACAGTCGTCGACACATTACTGGTCTTAGCACAACAGTGGTCAAGGCATTTAGATAGTCTTGTAGGTGTAACGTGCGTTGGTATCAGTGCATGAGAAGCTAATAAGCTTAGGTATTCACTGGATCTTGGGTCTTCATTTCCATCTTTTATATCTATATTGATATCACCAACCAATATGACATTTCGGCATGCTTTGACATAAAATAAAACTTTGTCAAGAGAGTCTTGGAATCGATCGACCTTAGAGAAACATGGTGGTCTGTAAATACCCAATATTGCAGTATGATTACCTATTCTTATTAATAAGCAGTCAGCATCATTAATTAGTGGCTCACTCACTGAGATTTGCTTTAGGCTGTCTTTAACGTAGATAACCACACCATTGTTCTGATTTATTTTTTTAGTAGTAAAGTTTGTCGTATAGCCTGGAATTACTGGTATAGGAGCCTCGGTAGAAATCCAGCATTCAGTAAGTACAATTAAATCGGCATTTATATCTAAACGCGAGATAAGTATTTCAAAGTCATCCAAATTTGTATTGATGCTTCGTATATTCTGAGTCACTATTAAAAGAGTGGTTTTACTTATTTGAATGTGCCTTTTACATTGATTTGGATTATTTATCAGTATTGCCTTACCAGTAGTAAGCTTAGAATCAATATCAGGGAGAATATTATTAACATCATTCATCATAATGTTAATATTCACAGAAGGTTCCAGAACTTAATAATTAGTTCATACAAAGTAAATAATACAATAAGTTAGTTTCCATTGAATAATTAATAATATTTTTAAATATATTTTCAAGGTTAGGTACATAAACTATAGTTACATGAAATATATATAATATTGATTCAAATATAAACCCATTTTTTCTTTTTTTTTTCTTTTTTTTTCTATTTCAAATATTTAGGTTTACTAAAGTAAGAGTTAAGATAAAGTACCTACGCTAAATTAAACTGATACAAACTATTGCAGAGACAAAAATTTAATGACTAATTACACTAATCCATCCAAGTCACGCTCGCAGGCAACGCGAATACGCATCGAGCCTTCAGCTTTGCGCAGAAAAACACGTCCGTAAGAGATCCAGCAGAAAGCATATCCACTGCTCTTAGCGAAAGTCCGAGCAAGGGAGTAGAGCTTCCTGTCTTTCTGGGTAAGATTCTCACCAAAATAGACAGGAGTCACCGGTCCACCAATGCCCAGACTTCCCGTGTTAAACCTTTCCGACTGATGTTCTTTATTGAACGCTTTGAAAGAAGCCAAGAAACGATCCCTGGTAAGGACAGTGGTGAAATCGGCTATAATTGGTTTTGCCTGGGAATTAGTGTTAATACGATATACATCTTTAATATTGGAGGTGCAATCCAGCGGAATACCCAGAGCCTCAGCTGCTTTACGGACAATTTGCTTCAGACTATCTTTAGTCTCCTTTGAAGCTTGTAGAGGCACGCTTCTTATTTCAACACTACAAATACGCTCAAGTGTTTCTACCTTGTTTTCCAGGGATTGGATCTTTAGATCGCTATCACCTTATCCTGTTCAAGGAACACTATTTTTTCTTGGGCTGTCTCATATTTCTGTGGTAAGACTTCCAAAGCCGACCTAACTTCATTAATTGAGCTTAATATGACAGTAAATTTCTGATCCTGATCCTCCTTTAGCGCAGCAAATAAGTCCAGGATATCTGCCTTTGTAACATCTTCATTCTTCCACTTAGGAGGACGTGTTGTAATGTTGGGAAGAGAAGAAGCTTCAGCTAACGGACGTGGTGGCGGTGCAGATAGATTAGGGTCTGACCCGTGGAGACTTAACTGCATAGGCGATTTTAAGACGGCCGATGCTGGATTGAGTGGTGGGGACGGAGGTGGGGTGCGCTGCATTACTTTACTAGTTATGTAAAACACACAGGTGTAACAGCAAGGATTCACCTTATTCAGCACCGCCCGGGATCTTCCCACCAAGCCAACAAAAACAAATGAAGGCAATGAATTTATCTTGCAATTTAGTAAATCAAAGCGTACATGCACTAGGAATACAGCTAGCGCAAGGATAATGCAGGTACCATCCGAAGTGAATAAGTCGTAAGAGCGCACGATGTACAGCGATAAAGGTATGTTAGGCTTATTGTATTATTTATTGTTAAGTGAATGAATATAACTCATAAAGAGAATGTTTAGTTTTGACTAAATTACGGGATTTCTAACAAAATGGTGAAACTTTGCAGGTGAAAATGTGCCACGGTCAAAATATTAGTGTTGCTATGTTAGTCAGCTAGAATCCTACTACAATTACGATTTTTTGTCTCGTTTCAGCGTTTATAATGCCACGGCATAACAAAAAACAGATTGGAGACAAATCGTATAAAAACCCTTACCCATTTCAAAATTGGGCTTGTTTAGATTTTCAGAATTGGTGGAATTCTATTAGCAAACTTCTAAAATCTTTTTCGCGATTTTTTTTCATGGCATCATTCATGGTTTCAATTTTGTATGGACCCATATTTCATCATTTTCGACTTCAGCTAGGTGTCATTGTGCCATTCCAATTAATGAAGGAGTTATGAAGGAAATTGTGAGGTGGCACGTTCTCACCCCGAATGCCAGGTGTAAATGTGTTTCAGGTTTATATATGTATTTTTTTGTTCTAAAGTATGATAGTTTGGTTAATTGTAAGATACAGCACTTATAATAAAAAACTTATAGAACATGACGTGTATATTTTTTTACTGACGCAATTACTTGTTTTTTTAGCTAGTTTTGAAAAACCTTGATATGTGGCACATAGTCACCACGAACTACGATAGTAGCCTGGCCGTGTTAAGGCTCATTTTGATCAGCACACGGTTACGATCACTATATACTTAATAAAAGCGAGTAAATTGTTTTTTTTTTTTTTACAAAAAACTTCAAAATTATTCTTTCTTGAGGATTCTTCTATACAAAATGTAGGAGAGGGACGTGGTGCAAAACAGATAGAAGAGATGCGCTTAGGGTTGCCATCTCTAAAATTTGGCAACCAGGACAAGACGCGTGAAAACCCCGGATTTTGAAGCCCAATACCCGGATTTGGCAACAGTTTTTATTTTTAGTACTAGCGACTCGCCCCGGCTTCGCACGGGTAGCCCCGTTGAACCCCCTCCCCCTACTTTTACCCCTATGTCAATCTCCTGGTTCTAAGCTACCTCCCCACCAATTTTCATCCAAATCCGTCCAGCCGTTTCAGCGTGAAGAGGTAACAAACACTGAGAAAAATTTAAAGAATTGAACCTTTCCGGATATTTTGGATCTTTCTCGAACATTCTCGAATTCTTCTTCATGAATAAGAGGGTGAGATTGGGGCGGGCTACCGTACCGTAAAACTTTCAGGCTGAGTTAGATTATTTGCGAAAAAAATCCCGAAAGTTCTACAACTTTCTGGAATTTTTTGAAAGTCTTTCTTCGGTCTTTTCATGCTTTTCTAGAGGTTTTGAAATTTTGGAACTTTCTCGAAGTTTCTAGAAATTTTGGAAATTTCTCGAAGGTTCTAGAACATTTGGAAATTTCTCGAAAGTTCTCGAACTTTTTATAACCTTTCTGGAGATTCTTGAACCTTCTAGAATTGCCTTGAACTTTCCAGAACCTCCCCGAAGTTTTCGAACTTCCTCGAACCTTCTAGAAGTTTTGGTTGAGTTTCAGGTCAAGTTGACCTCATTCTAAACCGTTTTTCTCTAAACCTTAACCGCGCAGCCCAAAACCCAAACCACAGATTACTTAATAGTTACTACGCCCAAACCTTCTAAACCGTTTTTCTCTAAACCTTAACCGCGCAGCCCAAAACCCGAACCCTCTTGATGGATGGGAGGGCTGGGGCTACCCTACGGTTAAACCTTTTTTGGGCTGCATTGGTTCGTTTTTGAGTTTTATCGGGCCGCACAACTTAGTTTTATTATATATAATGATAATGATAATTAGTGGTTCACCCCGAACATCTAGTATCTGGTAGCAGATTTTCACCTCGTTACAAAAAAAAAGGATTATAATAGGAGGTAGGTAGAACGCAAGAAAAAATATTACATTATTCTTAAAATCTTTATTCTTTCAAATATAAAAGCGTTTAAAATTTTTACCTTGTGCATCGTATAAAATAAACTCTTTTCGATCGGATCGGATCATTTAATAGAAATGCTTGTAAATATAATTATACATAAATAAACCTATCTACAGAATTTATTATCAACAAAAATGATGATATTTAAACATAACATAGATGGTAGATAAAAACGTAACAAAGCAGACATGCGTCTCCTCTTTCCACGCAGTGTAGTTTCAAAGTTTACGCAATCGAAGACTAGATGCCGCTACCAGTACTTAGATTAGAACGTACTATCGGCTTTATTCCTTAGTTGGAGAACGTTTGTACGGGGACCCTTGGGATATGTGTTTTGCATTTTTATTATTTGCATAGCGTTCTGAATGCTAAGTAACACATATTCTGTGAAAATGACAACGGCTTCCTCTTACGGCTACCGAGATATTATGACAGAATACAAACTGACAGACGGACGGCAGCGTAAGCTTAGTAATAGGGTCACGTTGGCGTTAAATGAACATTTGCAAGGTTTCACTTATTTTATAAAACGTAGACTAAACTAAGTGACATCGTAGTTTTAAAATACAGGTCTAGCGCTTAACTGAGTCAGTCCCTGAGGTATGGGAGCGGTACGGTTAAGCCACGCTTCATTTTGACGTAACAAAAACACCCCTCCCGTACCGCACCCATCCTTCAGAGATTGACTTTTAAGGTGGCGCTGCGCGACGCAGCGAAGTACATCGTAGGCGTGGTCTAAAATCTTGTATACAAGATTTTAGACCGCGAATACTACTATATTACAGCAATAATAATAGCTACCTATTGCCATTTCAATAGGTTCGTCCAATTTAATGTTAGAAAGAGAGGCACTGTAAAAAATGAGAGCCAGTTCCAGATCCCTTGGTTGTAATTCGTAAAGTTCCGCTACTTACTTGCGAAACGGCAATAATGCGCAAAATATGAATAAAACTTGTTCCAGGACGTACGTATTTTTGAGTAAACCTCAAAAATGTCTAAAAAAACTAGTTTCTGACTTAAAGATCCGTCATTTAGAATCTACATAATATGGGCGAGGTCTCCCGGAAGCCTATTTTTAACTTTTACAGTTTATAAGGACCTGCATTATGAACATCCAAAGTTCAGGTAAAAATTGTGCAAATAAGCTGATTTTTGAAGGCTTATACTGAATTTGGTGGTAAAAATATTTTTTTTGTTTCCCCGTTAACCCAGATATATTCTTCAAGATACATATTTGCACAAAACATCTAACGAATAAATTGTTACAACTTCATAATCACGTACGAGCTGAACTCGAGCGTTTGTATGGAAAGTATGTCGTGCAGCCTGCTCATAAGCGCTAGACCTGACCTGTAGTTAGGTAGGTACTAAATTTGTGCTCAGCAGTGCGTAGCTTTACAAATTGAGAAGTGAACGCTTGTGCGATTAATATAATAACCTACATTAGGTACACCTAACTAGAAAGTAACTTATAGTTTTAAGTAAGTAAGCATTGACTAGAAGTTAATTTAGATTAGGCTTTGCAATGATAATGCATGAAGTTTGTTAAGTGATTTAGAATTATTATTATAAAATAGACAGAAAAGCGAAACATCTAATATAATAGTCAAAACATTAATATGAAAAATAGCAGAGTAAATAGACTCCTTATCTATGTAAGTAGGATCTTAACTGTGACCCAAAAATTTAAAATGACTCCCAATTATGATGAGAAATGGTCTCAGTCTTATTCTATGTTATTAACAATAATTATAGGTACCCTAAGTATGGAACATTAACATCACACTAGAAAATATTACAAAATGTAACAAAACTATAACAATTTTGTACAAAACGGCATTCAAAATCCTAGCTAAGGGTTAAAAATATATTATTAAAATCTGTTTAGTATAATTTGGAATAATAAATGTATCCATACCTACGTATAGCGATCTGTTTCAAAATAGCTGGCCTTTTATTTACACGTACCTACACGTGGTAGTACAAGGGCGGGCCGCAGTTAACCTTACATAGAGTAACAGGTTGGACCTGGCAAATAAAATAATAAAGTAAGTGGGTCTTTTTTGAGGAATTCTGTTCGGTTCTTATAATAATTTTCCAGAAAGTGCTTCTAAACTTTGCATTCGAAGATTTAAATCCTACATAAAGATATTATTACACTGTACATGTTAATGATAAAGCCGCGTGAACTCCCGAGTCCCGACAGATAATCAATAAAATACTTACTTTTGACTTTGAAATGCCCATCAAGAAGAGGACAAAATGACTAAGTTTCCTCGTCCTACCTTGGCATTTTCTGAAATCGGCCAGATTTTATACTGATGTAAAATTTGCAAAATTACGACATCGTCAAGAAGATGATAATAACACTATTATTAGTTCTAATAACCTGATAGGTACATTAAAAAATGTGGTTGCCTGGCCTCAGCTTAGAGCATTTACCAGCCACTTTTTTGTGAATGACGGAGGCAGATGGTCCGCCTAATGTTAAGCACTAAGCAGTGACCGCTACCTTTAACATAAAGATAAAAAGTCTCATGTGCCTATACCTAATAATTACCCATTAAACAAACCGCTCGCTTTGGCTCAGGCAACCCCATTTTAGAAGAAGGAGTTTTATTTCACGCTGCACCTCCTTTATGTGTTAGTTAGGTAGGTACTCGATGAGGTAAGGTTGGCTGCGGTCAGCGCTATTGCTATAGCATTACTACTAGCATAGTATTATTTTATCTGTGGCACTACTAACCATGAAATAATGAATGAGACGAATGATGTAAGCCCGATCCGCGTACAACGTGACAGAAATTGCTACTGCACAAGTCAGCCAACTTATTTGAGCTGTCTTCCATATTATTATGTACAATTTGTATCTTGTAGGTAGTTATAACTTTTTGAAACTATCATGTTACACTAGTAATGGGATATTTACCATGATTTTTGAGTTTTAATTGTTCCCGGTATTTCGGCACGATCGGCCGATATTTCGCCTTATTTTTGGCGGTTCTCCCGTGATCATGGCGCATGCAACTGTGCCGAAATATTGAGAACAATTAAACTCAACAATCATGGTAAATATCCCATTTCTAGTGAAAAGTTTGCAGGTAACTAGGTAATTAGGTAGGTATACAAAAACTACGTAGGTACTTATAACATGAAAGAAACTAGGTTCTAAAGTTACATCATCATTATCACCACCAGCTCGACATCCTCGACGAGCAAAACCCCCCCCCAGGATGACACGGTCTTGAATTCGCCGACTTAACAAAGACTTCGTGCTACAGACTTATTTAAAATGCCGTGGCGTCTCGGTCCAAAAAGTCAAGGGATGTTCAACACTTAGCGTTATCTGGTTTGTGGTTGCCCTTTGAAAATCTTTATTATTCATCATTAGTATCATGAGCAAAGACAAATATTGGTAGCTTAAAGGATTCGCTAGCTTATTCTAAGAAATGGAAAACACTGGAAGAGATATTTTCTTATTACTATGTAGGCATACCGGTTGAAAATGTGGCGGTACCTTACCTACATTATTATCTACTGACAATTACAATATGGTGTTTTCAAAGAGATTGGGTTTTTTGTCGAAACAAGCTTGTATGAAATTAGTAGGTAATCGGAACCGTGAGCTGATCAAAATAAGCATAAACAATGCCAAGCTACTATTATTCGATGAGTTACGTGGTCACCTTCCATCTCCATCATCAGATCAGCTCGCTGTCACCACAATATTGTATTGTCTACAGTTTTACAACATTGGTTGGGAGGAACTGGATTAAAATTCAGTTGCAAGATTTGACCACATAATAACACTTGTAAAAAATATGGGTCGTAAACTCTTGAAGACAGTATTATGCCCAAAACCAATAACCACAACAATAACCAAGCAGTACAATCTCAAGAACTTATTAGATTTGGAAACGGTATCTTCATTCTTCTCCTGTTTTAGATCAATCAAAATCACAGGAAGAAACAATATATCTAGTTTAGTATTATCACTAAAAATATTCCTTACAATGGACTTCACCACACAAATTGGTTTAAAAAAATGCTACCTACCTAAATTGCTGAATTTTGGCAAAGCCTATCGCCAAAGAGCGTATCTAAAATGGAAATAATAACTGAAGTTATCAGGAATTGATACAATTTAGTAATTTTTGGGGCAAAAACGTAGATCACATCTATTTTTTTACTAGATGTAATTTTTAAGGACTGAGTTTCTTACTTATGTCGAACACTGTAGGACCTTAGGTATATTATCTAAGTGACAAACACCGACGATAAGTCTAAAATTTTCAACTTGTCGTAACCGATAACTAGTGAGATAGATAAACTTGGAATGAGATTCTTAATAACTTTGGCAAGATCTCTTTTGTCATGTTCAATTTTAAAACTGTTTATAAACAGATATTTTACTCTATCGTTATGGATAGCACTAACTCTTGCTTGAAAATTATTGCTAGCAAGTGGAAGTCAGATGAGATTTAAAAATTATCTAGTTATTTACACTAGTTTATCTTTGTTGCTAAATCTTGAGAAGTATTTCTTCATTCGTTCCCGCACCGTTGGGGTCGTGTGTTACGAAGCTTTGTGCTTTTTTCGCGCGTCGCGTCTCTCACTCGGTGCGTGTGGCTTCAGTTCTCTGCAATCCAACTACAAACAGAAACTCGTCTTTAGTCCATATTTAGCGTTGTCGTCTTTGATTTACAGTTGTCATTACGCACTATCACACACTATTTACTCGTTTCAGTTCTTCCTTTATAATGCGAACTGCTAAGGAGTGGAATAAACTACCGTCGTCTGTCTTTCCTGAAAACTATAATCTGGGTATCTTCAAGGCTAGAGTGCATTCTAGACCTTTGTGCTCCATCTTCGGCCACATCATCGTCACTTACCAACAGGGGAGATAGTAGTCAAACTAAGGTATATCAATGTTTAAAAAAAACTATCTTTAGTTAGTTTATCGTTGTCATTACGCACAGTCTTTTATTTAACGTATATTTAAGATGAGACCCGGCTGCTAGCGCTTTTTTGCTAGCCGCTGTGTGTCCTGCCTAAGCAAAGACGTCTCCGTCTCCTCTCGTGGATGTCGTAAAAGCTGACTAAGAATTTGTTAGTAATATTCGATGGTATAAGATTTATCTTGGGTGTTAGCTTTAATAAGCTACATACATACATTCATACGTACATAGACACATGCCTTTTTCTCCGAAAAGGTAGGCAGAGCCTCAAACGGGCCTCTTTTCACTGTGGGTTGCACCATCGTGGGAAATAGACGTGATAAGTGGTGAGCTCATCGCCACCATTGCTTCCCACGACTGACTGCTAACGCTTTCTTACAGTAATAACACATTCCATAAATAAGCTAGCAGCCAGGACAAATCTTATACCAACGAATTTTACAAACAAGTCCGGGTAATCCCTTAGTCGGCTTTTACGAAATCCACGGGAGGAGACGGAGGGGTCTATTCTTGGTCCTGACACACCAAGCTAGTTCAATAGTAACAACAAATTCGCTATTACAATCGTTATAACAACAAAATCAAAAAATTAGTCGAGTCAGTCGTGGAAAGCAATGGCTGCAATGAGCTCACCACTTGTCACGTCTATATTCTCACGATGGTGCAACTCTCGGTGAAATGAGGCCCATTGCAGCTCTACCTTGCCTACGGAAAAAAGACGTGTGTCTATGTAAGCCACTCTCTTTTATGTTCCTGTTTGACTTACGCTGTCGTTCATCGTCACCATCAGCCTGTAGAAGTCCACTGCTGGACATAGGCTTCCCATAGAAAGCTATGATGGTCGTGAGTCCCCATCCACCGAATTCCTGCACCCCAACACTGCATCGTCCAGTTTGTGTTGCCATTCGATAATTCCCAGCGGTTATCGGTTCTACGACGTTTTTTTAACTCATGTATTTTGTTATTTCTCTATCTTGTGAAATGTTAAACCGAACTTACCAATATTTCATCATCTGGCACCCTCGACAGTAAGTCCAGCACCTCATTGTTTGGTATCGTGTGAGGTCGAAGTATTTTCCTTGTAAACTTATTTATTCCTAAAACGATATCCACATGTTAAAATATACCATCTTTTCAAATCACTTTAGTACTCGTATTTATGTATTTGAGAGTATCTTACCCCACGCCATCAGCAAGTATCTCAATGGAATCACATATAAAACCACCATGGCTCCAAACAGCATTATAATCGCTAAATAGCTCAAATATGGCACCGTGAAGTTCATGAGGCTGCAAAAACAAATGCATCACGTTACGCACCAACCTATGCATGCATACCTATAACGTTACCACAAACATACTAAATTAGGTATAGAAATTTATTTAGAAAAAAATGGGAGCACCGTCACAAAAAAAATATATTTGTTTATCTGGTTTTGGGTCAGTAAGATACATAAATAGTGCAAATATGAAAACTAGCTTCAAAAGTTTAGCCGCCAGACCCTTGTGACAGAGTACGAACGCACGTATGCGCGAGCGAGAGCAATACCCTTAATAAGAGAGTACCCTTTGGGTACAAAACCCTAAAAATGTACTCAGAATAGAACTCCCATGATGGATGTACCCCAATCTCTACTAACTTACTCTGTAAGCAAAGTACTACTATAGTATGTGTAGTAGTATGTGTATCTACTAGGGGATACTCGGAGGAAAAACTAAACATAAATATTTGCACATGCCCACATTTTCACAGTAGGTAGTTAGCATTTCGCTTGCATTTTAAGCCCTTCTCCAATTATAATTCCAACCGATGTCACATACCTTGATTTTTTGGTTCTATGATGTGATGTTTTACACACGATGTTTTCTTTAACCATTTTCAGTTCCTAAGTACCTACCTATAAATGCTAATATATTTTTTGTGCTAACAATGTAACTACTAACTTTTTTACAGCTTCTCCAAGAGAGGCGACGTAGCCTATAGCATTTTGTACAGTTTGTGTTACTTCCTGGATAGCTTGCAGTCTTTCCTTGAGAGATTTCTTTTCTTCCTGAAACAACACGCCATCTCATGTTACTAAAGCATCTTCGGTTCGTGATGTCACTGGCTTATTCTTGGTCTTTGAGAGGTCAGTAACTAGATTTTTTGTATATCTTTCAGTAAGTCGTTAGTTTCTTAACGTGTTATTTTGTATAATATGATATTAAATAACATGTTTTAAAATAAATACAAATAAATAAATAAATATTAATCACACTAACCTTGTCACCTTCCTCATCATCATCCTCTTCAGCTAATAAGTCTTCATCATCTACTGGTACTAATAATGGATTACCACCTAAAAGGTTAAAATCACACTTTAGCCCAAATGTTACAGTTGTTCCATCTCACGAAGACCGCTATTTTTTGTAATTGTTTTGCTTTCTTTGCGCTTGCCATGGTGATGGTACTCGCTGCTAAAATCTGACGTGAACACGATAAGCACTAGTGACCCGTTCCGCGTCACGGTCAAGACTAATTGCTCCTGAGCTTACACATACTAAGACAATGTGCATGTACATGCACTATTACATACATAGCCAAACGGACTTCGTGAAATAGAATATCAAAAAAAAAGAAAGTAACATTCAGTTTCACATCTTTACCCAAATACACCAAATACTCAGTGAATAAATTAAAAAATGCACGATCGTTATGAGCTAAGATTTAACAAAGCCCTTAAGTTTTTAACATAAACATGCAGACAACACACATTTTATGAACTTACTAGTGAACAATTTAGAAACAAACTCCCACGGACTACCATTGCAATTTCTTTTAATGACTTTCAACCGTACTATAAAACAGAAATAAAAACAACATTGAACAAAAACATAAATTAAAATAATAATGATAAAAAATAAAGAAATATTACTAAGAAACATATCATAATGATTTTAATACTCATTGAAGATTTCTTACTCAGAACAGTGAGGATCACTGTAGTAAACGTAAAACAAACTAAATGCATGGCATTTTACATGATAAATATTAATGCTTGATTTCACGTCTAGCAGACAAATAACTATACGGAATTACACAATTTTACTTAAAGTTTCAAATGGCAGTCAACACTAGAAGTGCAATTTTTACAAGTGAGTAGCCTTATAAGACTTAGGAGTCAAGTTTGATAAGGTGATTAAGATTGAAACTAAGATTGATGAGCTATTAAATACTACCAGTGAGCAAGAAATCAATAAGTTTGAAACGAATACCAACGATGTATCTAATCTTACCAGTAAGACGATAGATGAGCCAGTTCCGTAGAAAGAACACCAACAATAGGAACGGCATCATCCACATTTCGTAGTAGTAGCAGAACGCAAGCCACACCATTACACCAAAACCCGACAGTAATCTTGATTCCCATTCAAAGCAGTCTCTGGAATTGGAGAAAACTAACGTTCAAGATAACGTTCTCTGTATGAAGAGTAAACTAAACAGCTAAGTATTGGAAATAAAAACAGCTATCAATAAAATTCAACGATACCGAGTCTACGACTACTGTTCTAAATATTAATGTAATACTGTTTTCTCTCTGTTATCAATAAATTGAAAGTCAACAGTTACTAAATCATAGAAATGATATCCGATAATATCATCACATTATCTAACGTAGACCATAGGATTTTTCTGCTGTGAGCTTATCTGAAACCCAATTATCGTAATAAAATAGAGTCAAATTAAAGTTGGGATCATGTTACGATCTAGTATCGATGTCACAAGCGTCATGGTATTCTGTTCACCTGAGAATATACAACGCGGAATGTGATTATATCGAAATGTGACTGTAACTTGAATGTTTCAAAGTTCTGAGAATTCTCTCTTTCACTCTGTACAATTATTATATAGCACTATCCTACTCTAATATATGGCCGCAAGTATTGAAAGTAGATTTTGTTATGAGGGAGCAGAACACCAATTTTTAGTCAATTCACAATACTTGTTCTCATATTTATTCTGTGATACAGTATCGATTCGGTCAACTTGCAGTGTGCCTTTAAGTTGCAGTAAGCGGGTGAAACTTACTGTAAAATTTTCCCCACTTCTATAAACCACATGATGATCGCCTTGAGCCGCATTACATTCCTGATGAAGAGTTGCCTCTTGAACTTGGCCTCCTGGTGCATGTACTTTGGCTCTGCTGGGTTCACTGTTCTTATTGCACCTTTCAGCTACATAACATAAATAAATTGCTAACGTTTCATCATCATGCTCAATATCTAAATGTTCCCCGCTACAGGGACTCTCAAATAAGGTTAAATTATAATCCACCTCAGATTGGTTTTACTTATTTTACACATATTTTTTCTATTTCTAGATATATAAATAGGCATATATTTTAAACTAGCTGTGCTTGCGACTTCGTTCGGTACACATGCAAGATATCGAAATAACGAAAGTCAAAGCTAAAATTCCTGTTGAGCTGTTTCAAAGCCTATTCTAGTAAAATTTTCAGATGGACAGACATACAGTAAATATTCTAAAAACGGTGATTTATGATTAGGCGTCCTAAAAATAGCAGTTTTCACTAAAGTGTTGGCCTTTATTTGGAAATCACACTCGTAATTTTATTATATTTTATATAATATATTTTGTTATTATATTGCGCAAGTCCGGTCTGGTTTGGAGTACTGCTGCCATGTTTGGGATGGCTCGGCCAAACACCAGCTCGCTGTTTTAGACTCGATCGAAAGCAGAGCTTTCAGGCTTATAGAAGAGCAACATAATATGGCGGAGACTAGGATCCGGAGTCTCGAGCACCGCCGTAAAGTCGCATGCCTTTTCAATCTGCTATAGGTTACATTTCGGGGAATGTGCCCAGGAGCTACATGATCTGACCCCACCATCACCTTTTCATCATACGATAAGCAGGCGCACGGCTCAGCACCATCCTTGTCTCATCAGTACACCCGCAATTAGCACTAAGCGTTTCGGTTCCACCTTTGTAATACGAACTGCTAAGGAAAGCAAGTTGCCGTCGTCTGTCTTTCCTGAAAACTAGAATATACGTCATGAATAGGTGCCTTCTAGACCTTCGTGCTCCAACGTCGGCCACATCGTCACTTACAAACAGGTGACATCGCGGCCAATAGAGGGCCTATAGTAAAAAAAGGACGGATTTTAGTTACATACCGGGTTCCATATAACAGTCATCTCTAATAATATCTGCGGGTAGTTTCCTTTCGCACGCGCCCGCATTTTTTTATCCTTTAGCGCGTACCACCGCTTCTCTCCGTTCCGTATTGTCAGGAGTGGTATCGCCAGCTTCCCTAGGAACTCCACTTTATGGTCGTGATCCTCATCGTAGACTGTGGCTTCTAGTATAGAGCTTATATCTTTTACTGTACTGAAACATTTAACATTTAATACGTTATTAATAATCATGGCTTACTAGCTTTTTCGGGAAAGAGTTCTTCGGGGGATGTACTGCCACGATACGTATTCCTGCCGCTAAGAAATTAGTGCTCGCATTGCTGTGTTCCGATTTGAAGCGTAGCGGTGCCGGTAATTTATTTTTTGACTTATTTTTTAAGGTTTGGGGTAAATTAATCTCTATGTCTCGGTATTTTATGATATCGATATTCGATATTCTTTGTCTCGATATTCTATGTCTTGGTATTTTAATCTCTATGTCTCGGGATGGCAGTGCAATGCCACTTAGGGCGTGTCCCGAGTGGTTGTGATCTTTGAGGTAATGCATTGTTATATTGATAAAGGCAGAGGTTATTGCTTGACATAAAAAAAGCCGTCAGTAATTTAAATAAATAATTTTCGATAGCGTGAGTGACTATAGGGCGTAATGCTAATCCAAATCAGTCTGATGATAAACTAGTGGAATGCCCACGAATTCGTCCGCTAGAGTTTTTTCATACAAACTTCAACACCCCGCTGGAACACTTAGGGGGTGAATTTTCGAAATTAATTTCTTAGTGCACCCCTTAACCATAAAAGGAATGTACCTTCCAAATTTCAGGTCTCTAGGAATTACGGTTTAGGCTGTGCTTTGATATTCATTGAGTCAGTCAGTCACGCAACGATTTTATATGTAGGTATATTGATCAAGGGTATCGTATTATTTTATCTGTGGATCTATTGATTAATAGCATTCGATAAGCCATGTCAGAGACCCTCGGGCGGCTTGACAAACTCCGACACAAGAGGCCAGCAATACCTCATACGAAACGACGACGATATGTGGATCAAGGATATCACAGTTTTTGAACTTTGATTCTGTTTCTTGTTCATGTTTTCCCTCACTGTTATGGGCATATTTTAATGGCAAACGTAATAATACTAAAACGCAAAGCACATCTTTCACTAGATCCGAACCTCTGATCATAAAGTGGGACCAGGTTAAACCATGCTGCCACAGCTTCTTGAATATGAGTAGCTACATTGAAATGCCCAGTAGTAATATGCACTTAGATACTTACAACGTAAATATTTTCATCCAATTCGGAGCCAGCGTCTTGTATTCTGTATGGGTCTGAAGCCTTGCGTTCCCCAACTCAAGGACGCAGAATGGATCGGACTTGCCTCCAAGGTCTGCAGCTGCCAGGCCTTTAGCACCATATACCTTCACACAGAGCCAGCCAACACCAGCTGACTGCTCATTGAGGTGGAACCACGCCTACATAGGAAAGATATAAAGTTAATAGCTGCAGAGCTAAAACAGTTTTTACAGGCGTTGCAATGTATGTTTAATTAGGTCCAATCCGGGTGGAATCTTGACTGCATTTTAAGGCAGTTATCCTCAACCGATTGAGCTGATATTTTGTCATACCTCTACCTATACCAGCTATTATTGTGAAGAATATAGAGATCATCATCATCATCATCATCAGCCCACACTTAGTCCACTGCTGGACATAGGCCTCTCCCAATACGCGCCGCTGAGCCCGGTGTTCGGCTCTTCTCATCCACTTTCTACCGCCGCCGCCTTTCGTAGGTCATCGCTTCACTTAGCCAAAGGGCGCCCCACGCTAGTATGCCAAAACGCGGTCTCCACTCAAGAACTCGCTTCCCCAACGGTTGTCGGTTCTTCGGCATATATGACCAGCCCATTGCCACTTCAGCATGCTAATCCGGGGGCTATGTCAATGACTTTAGTTCTCTGTTAGATAATCTCATTTCATAAAGAAATGTAATAAATTTATTGAAACAAGTAATAAATTGAAGAAACTTACGTATCTCCTCTCAATAATCTCGATATCCCTCTTGTTCTCCTTATAACTGGTCAGGTCGGTGATGGTCTCCGACTGCGTGGTTCCACTGATCGTGAGGAGTAGGAATATGGAGCCGTTCCCGTCTTCCAGGTCCTTCCACATGCTGTGCGTCTTCTCTCTCTCTAGTGCGGATAGATCTATTGCACATCTGAAAACAAGGAAATAATTACAACATTTCTAAAGGGTAAAAGATTGGCTGGGGAAGTCAAGAAAGACTTGTATTTTGGGTACTATTAGATTAGAATAAATTTCGGGTTACATTTCGGGGAATGCTCCTAGGTACTTTCACAATCTTCTGATCCCACCATCTCCTTTCCATCATAGGACGAGCACGCGCACGGCTCGGTATCACCCTGACCTCATTAGTATACCCTCTATTGGTACTAAACTTTTCGGTTCTACCTTTATAATGCGAACTGATAAGGAATGGAATACACTAACATTTTTACGGAACCCTAAAAACACTGGACCGCGTCACGGTCGAGACTAATTGCGCCTGAGCTTACGTTTACTAAAACAATGTAAATGTGTTGTGTTGTGTAGTGTTTGTCATCCACTATGACAAACATAGCCAAACGGACTTCGTGCCATAGAATATCTGTTTGTACCTACATATAGAAAATGTGACTGCGGTTTTGAATGAAATGTGAATATTTACTGTCAGTAAATAAGAGGCGATAACATTGTTTTTAAATTCCTGCTTGATAACTATTAGCTAACATAAATTATAAGGTATCCCTACCTAGAGGTATCTTTATCGAATAGGTCAGTATGTTTGACCTCTGAGACTAAATTAGCTCTAGTGTCATACGCCTGTCAGATCGTTTAGGAATGATTTAGCTCCAATTTAGATCTCCGTTGTTGCATTAGAAGTCAGCTTGGAGCGAAGCCAACGGTATTATTGATAGCCACAGCAAACACAATAGGTATCTAGATTAATCTAGTAATAAACTATGCAAAATCTTTGTATGGATCTAACCTTGATTTGAATGAGCGTATGCTATTAACTAGAGATACAACGAATATTCGGGAACTATTAGGTATTCGGCCTATTCGGGCATTTTTGTAATATTCGGTTGAATACCGAATATTACAAAAATGCCCGAATAGGTATAGGTAGAATATTAGACAGTATTCGACCTAATAATGAAAATATACATACATTTTAATCAGAAAGTGTATATTTGGTAAGAAGGCAGAAAAACTTGATTTATTAACTTTTTTTTAACATTGATAGACCTTTGTTTTACCACGATCCCACCTGTTGGTAACTGACGATGTGGCCGAAGATGGAGCACAAACGTCTAGAAGACACCTATTCACTCTAGCCTTGAAGAGACCCAGATTATTAGTTTTCAGGAAAAACAGACGACGGTAGTTTATTCCATTCCTTTGCAGTCCGCATTATAAAAGTAGAACTGAAACGTTTAGTATGAATAGAAGGTATACTAATGAGGTAAGGATGGTACCGAGCCGTACGCCTGCTCGTCCTATGATGAAAAGGAGAAGGTGAGATCAGATCGTGAAATTCCTGGGAGCATTCCCCGAAATGTAACCTATAGAAGATCGAAAGGCATGCAACCTTACGGCGGTGCTCGAGACTCTGGATCTTAGTCTCCGAAAGATAAGCCTGAAAGCACTAGTAATGTAGTATCCACTACAATCTGCTATAAGCGCCCCCGTAACGGGCACGATGTGCTCGAAAATGAGCTTTCTTTCGCCGCCCATCACCCCCGCGTGCCCAAAGGGACAGGTCGTAATCGTAACCTGTACGAGTGTACGTGCGAAATGCACAGGTCACTCGCCAAATATTCAACCCCCGAATATCCGCTTCGGCCAAAAGCGCCTCCGTATATTCGGTATTCGGCCAAATCACTACTTATGCATTATCTACTATTAACCCCAAAAAAAAGGAGGAGGATAACCTCCATTATTAATGTTGGATTTATGTCCCATTATGAAAGTTTACGGTTGAATTGCGTGCGATGTTAACCTTTTTAACCCTGGATACAAAAAGAGGAATGTTATATTGTATCTGTGTGTGTCTGTCCATGGCGTGATGAACCAATTTTGATTTAGTTTTCTTTGTTTGACTTGATAGAGAGTTTTCTTACCTATATTCGGTGGAATTTGGTGCAGCCTGTTCCAGATAATCAGCTAGCAACAATTTTTTTTGAAGGAGGCCTGTATTAGGTCTCCGCGCTGTCTACGTTTTTTGTTATTGTATGAAAACTAAAGTTGAAACACTGGACATTGACGGGGATTTTTAAATTAATAAAACTTTAAGTATTGTCATAATGCTAATAACCCCAAAAAGGAGTAGCTGCATAACATCAATCATAAATATAGGTACGATTTATGCCCCTTTATGAAATTGTATGTCCCATTATGAAGTTTTATGTTTATAGTAGTACTGCGTGCTGTGTTTACCTTTTTGTTTGATAATTATAGCGTCTTTCATCTTGTACTTATGCTTTAGCAGATCTTATCGTATTGGGCCGGCCACGTCTGCCGTATATCGGAAGATCTTTGGGCAAATTCCACTACTGATTGGGTTCCTAACGCAAGACGCTTGCGCGGCAGACCACCACGGAGATGGCGTGACGAGTTGGATGTGCACCTACCGGACTGGCCCACTGCAGCAAGGGACGGAGAGAAATAGAAGAAGGGAGGGAGGCCTTTGCCCTGCAGTGGGACAATATGAGCTGAAAATAAAATAAAATAGCAGATCCCTCAAACATGAGGTTAAATAAGACTAAGTTGGTATCACTCTAGCCTCCTTTTATTAGTCTACTCGACGCATTTATCTCGTCACAGCACAACCACTCTACAAGTTTTTTATGTAAGGTGGAGAGTTTCGCTTGAGGCGCGAAATTCAAATATATGTTATTGTGTGTGTTCTTTGGTAATTACAGCTCATCAACACATCTTGACATAGCACAGCTTGATTTTGCGAAAACTTGGAGACCAAACACGCATGTTCTGATTGAAAGTGTCTCATAAATAGGTATCATTAGTTTAGCTACGAATGTCAATGAACAAAAAAATCACTGTAAAAATCGTTGAATGACATTCGTAGCTAAACTAATTATACTTATAAGACACTATCAATCAAAACATGCGTGTAAGCACAAAATAAATAATAGTAAAAGAGTAAGGTCTACTAGTTTCTGCAAAATCAGGTTTGCTATCTCAAGATTTGTTTTTTGAATGTATTAGTGTAAACCTGTGTTGGGTGTCCTATTTAATAAAATAAAAAATAAAATAAAATGAAAATAAAAAAATAGTAAAATAAGATGTGTTGATGAGCTGTGATTAGCAAAAACCACAATCAAATTTGAATTTCGCGCCTCAAGTGAAACGTTCTATGTGTACAGGGTTTCGTGCGATCGAGCAATGTTGCCTATTTTATGCGAGAAAGGGATAGCTGCGAAACACATAGGAACACTCCTTTTCATCATAGGACGAGCAGACGCACGGCTCGGTACTATCCTTACCTCATTAGTATACCCTCTATTCGTATCAAACGTTTCAGTTCTACCATTATCGTTGGTCGTCTGTCTTTCCTGAAAACTATAATCTGGGTCTCTTCAAGGCTAGAGTGAATAGGTGACTTCTTGACGTTTATGCTCCATCTTCGGCCACATCGTCACTTACCAACAGGTGAGACCGTGGTGACCGTGGTCAAACAAAAGGTCTATCAAAGTTTTTAAAAAAGGTACCTACATATAAACATGCAGTTTGTACCTACAGTTTGTACTTGCGCCAAAATTAAGTACAGGGTTTCGTGCGATCGGGCAATGTTGCATACTTTATGCGAGACAGGGATAGCTGCGCAACGCAAGCGCCCAGTGTCGTCGTACCAAATAAAACAAATAGACTAGACACCTACCTTCCCAAAAAGTCGTCCTTTGTCTGCTTGTCCTTGTCCCACACAGTGACCTCCAGGATCTGCTCCTGGTCGTCGTATAGATGCAGGTCGAACTGCTCCAGCCAGGATGGATGGAGTGATTTCCACACTACTTTACTCTTGTACTTCTCGTTTCCTAACCTGAAATAATATATTAATAGTAGATTACGCACTGAGGGGATAAAGCAGTGTCTTACGTCACGGGCGGCGTTTGAACCCTGAGCGTAGGTAACCAGGGACTCTATTATGTAGTTAATAAAGGACGGATTTAAGGTGAAGGCCATAGATGAATCACGAGCAAGTGAAGGATTCTAACGACTGAATCACCACCGTAGGGAGTGATAGCTCGTGATTCAAGTGGTAGAATCCTGCGTGTAATTCATGGTCCTCGATATAAATCCGTTTTATTTAAGAGTTGCATATTATAGGTAGGTACTTTTTACCATAACTACGAGAAAAATAAAGATTTAAGCGAAAATAGACATTTAATAAGAATAATCAGTCTACATCCATCGCAGAGTTCCGTTGTCCACCATCATCAGATCAGCTCGCTGTCTCCATAATATTGTATTGTCATAGGAACTTGACAGGTAGGTATGCCAAATTTCAGCTCAATCGGTTGAGGATAACTGCTTTAAAATTCAGTTGCATGATTACACTTGGATTCCACCCAGACAAACATACATACATTGCAAGTTAAATAAAAGCTTGTAATATTGAATCTCGTATATCCACCGTAAGAATAAAAATAAAAACTTGTTCCTCCATTTCATGGTTGGCTTGTAACGGTGCAATAATCAAACTCATCAGGGATTCCGTCAACTCACCTAAACTTACAATAAGGATCACTGGACCTAGTGTCCAGGTCCATAGCTGGCAGATTCTTCGCCTCCACCAGCACGATGGTCACCACTGAGCTCCAGATCTGCGCCTTTAGCCGCTTGTTCACGTCGCTCAGCTTTGTGTTCTTGAGCAGGTACTGGAACAGAGTCAAAGTCAAAGATAAAGTCATAAATATTTTTATCATTGAAATCATAAGGTTTTTTCGGAAGGATTTATATGCTGTTCACCGCCTGGGGTCATGAGTCATGACTGCTTTACCGGGCTTTTGGTGAGCGCAGATGGCGCTCAACCTGTAAAGTTAGGTTGGTACAACGAGTTCAAGGGCACCACTTAGGTACGAACCTCGGGTTGGGCTGTTGCCAGGTTAGGGAGGATAAGACAGAGATATCATAAGGATCATTTTGAACCGTCTTATAAACTAAATTTACTCCTGTTCCAACGCGACCAAACCTAAAAGAATCAGGCAACAAACACGGCTTGGCTTTATTTGATGATCCTTCCTAATAGGTAGTACCTGGAGAATATATAACAAATTTCTCTATGCTGGAGAACAAGGAGAAGCTGATTCAAAGAAAAAAGAGAACCTACTTAAAAACCAAGAAGGTAATTGAAAGTAAGATGTATGTAAAGAGAATCAGTAAAAAGATTGAGGTCCTTGTGAAAGAGTTCATTGGGAAAGTACTTTGAAACCTAGTTCTGCCGCCAACTTAGAGCATTGCAGGACTCCGTACCACAGAACAGCTCTACCTATATACATAGACTCCGTACCGTGCTCGATGGCCGCCAAGCAGTATTACTTATTTTCATGTATTCCGGTTTGAAGAGGATGGGCGCCAGTGAAATTTAATGCATAAGACTTTTCATTTTTATACCTCAGAGGATAAGACAGGTACGTACCTGGCCAAGAGTGTTCAAAATGAAATGCAGATAACCATAACATCACCTATTTCTTGAAGTTAGATTTAAATGTTGAGGTCAATGACTTTTAAGTTCAAGAATTAGCCGCTATCAATATTATCAAGTCTTGTGCTAATCTTGTTATTTCTTATAAATAAATCAGCAAAATTTTTAAGGAAAATGGACAAAAGTTCAAATTTTTTGGAGATAAACTAGCCAACTCCCAAAATTCGTACCAACTAAAGCTGCCTTCATGTGCAGAATGAGAGTTCTAATGACAATAACATATTCTACAATAACCTACAGAACAATTAACGTCACAATTAAACTTTTTGGAGAAAACATTGTCCGGACGACCACGCATGCAGCATTACCTTACAAGGATAATTCGTCAAAGATTCTTTCATTTAAAATAAGCAACGCAAGTACGGTTTTCCTCTTATTTACTTACTAGCTGATTACCCGTGCTTCGCTACAGTGTAAAGTTATTTTCTATGTAACTTCTAACAGTACAAAATTACATAACATTACATCATTAATTAGATTACATCCTCAACCCTTTACCATTACCTTTTACCAATGTAATGCAATAACCCCAATATTCTAACATATCGCCTTATATATTTCAAATACATGTAAATCAGGAAAAATTGTTAGTTTGTACAAGTCAGAAGGTTTCTTAAATAATACTATAATATAATAGGTTAGTCACATTATCAAACCCACCAAAAAGCATTTTATAGTTATTTGTTTATTTGTTATATTAAAACCAATCATGCTGTTATTCCGACACTAAACCGTCAGTACCCTATGAAACTTGTTCCCTTCGCTCTTCAATCTCGGAAACCTGTTCCCGATCCTCTCAATGATCTCCGTGCAGGTGTTGACGGCAGCTGGTAAGACTGCTTGTGGTCCTGGCAGGCTGCCGGCACGGGGTCTGAAGTCTACTGTTCTGTCGTTGTTAAAGTCAAAGAAACACATAATTAAAATAGCGCTAAATTAAACGATATTCCTTAAAACTTTTGAAACTATCATGGTTATGTAGGTACATACTTTTCACTAGAAACGGGATATTTACCATGATCATGGCGCATGCAACTGTGCCGAAATATTGGGACAATCAAAAATCAATAATCTTGGTAAATAGGTATCTAATTTCTAGTGAAAACTATGATATTCTTTAGTTTGGGTTGGATATCAACATTAGGATTCTGAATAAAAAGGTAGCACTTGGAAACTGTTTCACTTTATTATATGTGTAGTGTATGTACCTATATCTTAAATGTGAGTCTGGCAGTATGCAAAAGCCGCGAGTTCCTATATTTGATACGGACACTAGTATATGAGAAAAACGATGATGATGGCCCCAGGACTGGTTGGTTTGTACTCGTGGTTATGACAGTGATGATCTAACATATTATGCCGCTTACAAGGAGTTATTATTTACGTTATTGTGTACGAAACTACACTCTGCTACTCAATACTTTTCTAATAATACTATTTTTTTTAACTATGATAGTCCTCTGTTTGACCACAATCTCACCTGTTGGTAAGTGACGGTAAGTGGTAGTGGTATGAAGTAGCTTTTTTAAAGGTCTCATCTAATCCAGGTCATTATCTTTCTCTGTACAAAATTTAATCAAAATCGATTCAGACGCTACGGCGCGATTGACCCAGTAACAAACATATTAAAACGCTTCGTATTTTTTTTTTTTTTTTTTTTTTTTTTTTTAACATTGATAGACCTTTGTTTGACCACGATCTCACCTGTTGGTAAGTGACGATGTGGCCGAAGATGAAGCACAAAGGTCTAGAAGGCACCTATTCACTCTTGACTTGAAGAGACCCAGATTATAGTTTTCAGGAAAGACAGACGACGGTAGTGTATTCCACTCCTTAGCAGTTCGCATTATAAAGGTAGAACTGAAACGTTTTGTGCGAATAGAAGGTATACCAATGAGGTAAGGATGGTACTGAGCCGTACGCCTGCTCGTCCTATGATGAAAAGGAGATGGTGGGATCAGATCGTGCAGTTCCTGGGAGCATTCACCGAAAATGTAACCTATAGAAGATCGCAAGGCATGCAACCTTACGGCGGTGCTCGAGACTCTGGATCTTAGTCTCCGCCATATGTTGCTCACCTATAAGCCTGAAAGCTCTACGTTCGATCGAGTCCAAGGCAGCAAGCTGGTGTTTGGCCGAGCCATCCCAAACATGGCAGCAGTACTCCATACCAGCCCGGACTTGTGCTTTATATAAACTGAGAAGCTGTCCTGGTGTGAAGTAACGCTTTACCTTATTCAGGATGCCTAGCTTCATGGCAGCTGTTTTTGCCTTAGACTCGATGTAGGAGCCAAAGTTGAGAGTAGGCGTGAGCGAAACACCTAAGAGCTCGAGGTGATCTCCTATAGCAATAGGTACATCTCGGAATACAGGAACTTGGAGAAACGGACTTTTTTTCGCCGAGAAGAGACAAGCCTGCGTTTTAGAGGCGTTGAACATGACTAAATTGGCATCGCCCCAGTCGGATACAGCCTTGAGAGTCAAATTCAGACGCTGCAGCATCTCATCTCTTAACTCCTGAATTTCATTCTGCCTAGCTCGCGCAGTGGAAACATATCTCTCCACAACTGTGCTGTCGTCTGCATACCCAATGATACCGGGCATTAGCAGATCATTAATGTGCAGCAGAAACAGTGTGGCAGATAGCACTGACCCCTGAGGTACCCCGGCGTTAATAGCCAATTGATCCGACGAGCAGCCGTCAATAACTACTCGAATGGATCTTTCCCTCAGAAAGTCTGCGAGCCAGGAGCAGAATTGAACTGGCAGTCCGTAGGCAGGAAGCTTGCCAATAAGGCTAGCGTGCCAAACCCTATCAAAAGCCTTCGAGACGTCTAATGAAACAGCCAGTGCTTCACCATATTTCTCGATGGCCTCGCTCCAAATGTGCGTGGCATACACAAGAAGGTCCCCAGTAGACCGGTTTTGGCGAAACCCGTATTGGCGATCACTGAGGAGGTCGTTACCTTCGAGGTATGCAAGGAGCTTCCTATTCAGTACACGCTCCATACATTTACAAAGTAGGGAGGTGACTGAAATAGGGCGATAGTTTGAAGGGTCAGCACGACTGCCTTTCTTGGGTACAGGCTGCACGTTAGCGAGCTTCCAAGATTTAGGGACTTCACCAGTTTTCAAAGAGAGGCGGAAAAGACGCGTTAATACTGGAGACAACTCAGGGGCACAGGTTTTCAACACTATGGCCGAGATACCATCCGGACCGCTAGCTTTATTCACGTCGAGACTACGTAGCGTTCTGAGCACTTCCTTTTGCTGGATGCGAATTTCCTGCATTGAAGCTTCGCACCGAGGAAGGCTGGGTGGAGTTTCGCCAGAGGTGTCAAGACGCGAAGCCTCCGCAAATTGAGTGGCAAATAAATTTGCTTTCTCAACCGCAGCGTGAGCTAGGGACCCGTCCGGTTTCAGTAGTGGAGGGAGTGAAGGGCGGCTGAAGTTCGCTTCCACCGACTTAGCCAGAGACCAGAAAGCTTTACTTCCCGCAGGGTATGCGGCAAGCTTAGCCCCCAGACGGCCAATCCGATCGAAGCGAGCCTTCCGTATCACCTTCTTGCAAGACTTGGCGGCTTTGTTAAAGGCTTTCTTCTTAATCCGTGCATCCGAGGTTTTACCGTTTCTTGCTTCGACCCAGGCTAGGTAAGCCACATGTTTAAGCGCTTCGGCGCTAGCACACGCGGGACTAAACCATGGGCGAGCATTGCCTGAAGGTGAAGCATCGGAGAATGGAATAAAATACTCCATTGCTCTTTTGATCACCTCCGAAACGGCATCAGCACAGACCGTCGGGTCACAAGAAGAAAAGCAGGTTTGCCGCCAAGGATAAGAAGCGAAGAAATGTCGCATCTCATCCCAATCTGCCGACTTGTAACGCCACACTCGTCTACTACCTCTGGGCGAGGGATCAGGTGGCGAGTATGACGATACAGACCTCACCACACAGTGATCAGATGTACCCAAAGGAGGCAACACTGATACTGAGTGGTGATCCGGCACGTTCGTCAGCAGAAGGTCCAAGCAGTTGGCTGTGTGGACCTCAACGTCTGGAATTCTGGTTGCCTCATTGACCAGCTGAGTGAGATTTAGCGTGAGTGCAAGTTTACACGCCTCTCTCCCAGCATGGTCGGTGAACTGGTATGGGAACAGCCACTGTTGGTGGTGGGCATTAAAGTCCCCCAGAATCACCAGTTGGGCACCAGGATAACGTTGTTGGGCCACATCCGCCGCTTCACAGATGTAGTTGAACAACCTGGTTGTCTCGTAGTCTCCAGAGTGAGACCGATATAAACCAGCATAGATAATTTTATCTAAGCCGGTGTCCACCAAAGTCCATAAAACGGAAAAATCGGGTTCTTCAAGGTCACGAAGACGCAGACAGCAAATGTCCTCGCGGACAAATAGACAAATACCAGCTTTGGGTTTAAAGTTGTGCTCCAGGGCATAGCCTGGGTATGTAAGGTAAGCTGTATCGGGAGGACATTGAATCTGCGTCTCCGTGAGGAATAATAAGTGTGGCTTAGTGGTCTCTAGGTGGTGGTGGACCGGATCGAGATTGGAGTGCAGTCCTCGAATATTGGAGGAGTGCACTTGAAGCGAGAGGAAGTGCTTCCGCTGTAAAGACAACTTATTATTTCTGGACTTTTTCATATAGGTTTTTGAGTGTTAGGTTTGTGGGAAAAACGGCTGTTGAGCGAGGCACTGACCAGCGAAAACTTAGAGACTTACAGCAGGCTCCTGCGCCAGTGGGAGACTAGACTGGAGACTGCGGGGACGCCCGAACCCCCCCAGGAATGGCCAACGGGTCCTCTCATTCGGTCGCCAACCGGCACGATGGAGCATTCTGGGATTTTTCGCGAGGCGGCGGGGCAGCCTTTCATGAGTGGCTAACTCACTAGTTGGGCCCCCTACAACCTGCGGTCGGCCAGCGGAGAACCGTGCTTCGGATCCCGCTACCCTCCAAGCCTAGCCTTCCGGCACACTTGCACCACTGCGGTCTCTAAACCGCACATGCTGAATCAAGTGCATGAACTGCTCAAACCCGTCACTTCCACGATGGCTACACTGGACATCATGGACATTTTGTTGATTTTTCCGAGCACTTTGTTGACAGTAAAATATACTGAAATGATAAAGCTCTTACAAAGTTTTAGGTAAGTACCTACATTGTTTGGAAATGCAACAATAATAAAACTGTCGTTAAACTAAAACGCAGCGGATTTCATTCACATTGAAATCTTAATGATTAGTCTAACGCACAATCTAAAATTTTACGCGGTGCTGTTAAAAGATTAAAGAAAAGCTGCCCTTTGTATTTTACAGGGTTTTATGATAGCAGTAAAAAGGAATTTACTGTAAATAATAAACAGGCAGAAACGAAAACTATAGTAACTACATTAGACGTTTAACCTATAGTTAGCACGTCAATCAAGCCGTCTAACTTCAAGATTGGCTTGTAGAAAACTTGGAATGGTATTGACGAGAACGATAAAGGGCGGAGTATACCTACGCATACATACGGCGTAGTTACCTTAGAACAAATATATATATTTTACAATTTTATTACACTATCCTACTCAATAGATAAATATCTGATCATATTATTAGAATTAACTCAACCTCTTTGCGAGACGGACGAAAAGTTATAGAGTAGTTGCAGATATTCAACATTTTCAAGATAAAAAGCTATCTACTATTAAGCTTGCTGTATTTGAATTATGAATTTAACAATAAAACATTTAGATCTTATACAAAAATATGACCTGCTATAATGAGAAAAGAAGGACTGATGAGTCTGGATCCCAAACGCTAAGAAACTATCCACTTATCCGCCTATAGTCAACCAAATGATCGCAGCAAAATATAATAAAAAAAAAAAAACTAAAAAAAATTGTAAAAAATTACCTCTCATCACTGGAAGACAAGCAAGAGATGCACGAATCACTGGAGCTCCTCGTATCATCATAATCATCATTGTACGCCAAATTCGTCGCCGACAGACTCCTTCTAAACAACACACAGTTCTTCTCGATACTGATGAAATCCTTGCACAGTTCCTTTGGATCCATAGTATCAGGTTCATTAATAACAAACGATGGTATAACATTCTCTGTTAGTTTTAAAGAATCTACTGAGTTCGTATCGCTGTGTATAGAACTGTTGTTGTCTTCTACAGAACTTCGTTCCTCAGATAGATGGGAGATGAACCTTTTAGATTTTTGAATTTCCTCTTTGAATTTTGATTGGACTTGGTCTTGAATATCTTCCATCCGATCTTGTAGCTTTTCTTGCATTTTCATGAAACGATTTTTCAATCGGCCCATCTTGTTGTCCTTTTCTGACATTTTCTCTTTTGTTCTATTCAATTTATTTGTTATATTTCGCAATACTTTTGTTATTTATGATTTTGGACAGGAAACGTCCATCTTTATCGACAGAAAGGAACAAAACTGGTATTAGTTCAAATCCTAATTCAAATTTAGCTTCCTACTTACCTACTTCTACACCTACACTAATCTACACTAGTATTATAAAGAGGAAAGATTTGTATTTTTGTGTGTGTGTATGTTTGTATTGAATAAACTCAAAAACTACTTTGCCGATTTCAAAAATTCTTTCACCATTGGAAAGCTACATTCACCCTGAGTGACATAGGCTACCAGGGGGGGATACAAGGGGGGCTGTTTTTCATCCTGAAACTACCCGTGCGAAGCCGGGACGAGCCACTAGTATAATATAAAGAGCTAAACTTTGTTTTTTTGATTATTTGTTTATATTGGATAACATCAAAAACTAAAAAAAACTTTCACCTGTAGAAAGCTTATAGTGATCACATGCTATGATCAGATCAGCGAGTAACATGGGGAGGGGCAAACTGGGTTACCTTATTTTGATGGTGGTTTGGGGTTAGGGGGAGACTTTTTAATAAATAAAATAAAGCGAGTCACTGTTTTTTTATAGATGCCTACATTGTACAGTAAGCCTAAGGTAAAGTAAGGTAAGGTAAGGCTAAGGTCAGACCGACGCGATCAGCCGGCGTTCGGGGTGGCGCATGGCGTGCACGGTGGCGATCAATGGTACGACAATGGATCGCCACCGTGCCCGCCACCGCGGACGCGGGCTAAACGCTTTGGTTTGGCCTTAACTTTACTTCCAACACGTCAAAGACTTAACAATAAGTTCTGAGAATATTGGAACGGGCGATTAAACCCATTCGGTGAATTCAAGGCAGTCTAGCAAATTCAAATATTTCCTCCAGTTTGGTTAATTTCACAATTCACGAAGCTAAATGGTAACGGGGATATTTTTGGAAACAACAGTTCGACACTGAAATTCTCAGTATTCAAATTTCAACTCTATACTTCCGAGAAACGAATCAGAAACTGGTATCTTCTACTATATGGGCTTGTTTGATGAAAACCATTTGATCTATTTTAGATCTTATCCACAAGCTACTTTACAGCTGTGTTTTCTAGTGAGGAAGGTTTTGTTATGCTGTGTCACAGAATACATAATAGCTCCTACTACGTACAGTGGGTCAATTCTACTAAATCAATTGTATTTATATGTAAGTTGTTAATGAATTGTCTCATACCTGTCAGTTTTGACACTTGTTATTCTACTAACTTCAATAGTTTTTCATTTGCATTACAATTGTGACGAATTAGAAACAATAGTAAAATATTTCTTCGTAAAAATTCGTAAAATCATAAATCTAGCAGACTACCATTTTTAATGACAATTGTAATTTTGAATTGTAATTGAATAGTGAAATTTTGGTTTTTCTTTAAAAAATTAGTAGAATTGGGCCCCAGATGTCTCACTCCGATGATATGAAGGCTGTAATGAATGCCTGTTCACCTGAATGGCTCAATTTTCGAGATATTAAATGCTGATAACCATTGCCGAAGGTATTGAGTTTACAATCATTGCAATAAAGCTTATTTTACAGCGCAAGCTTATTAGAAGTGGCACACGCCTAGTATTGTTCCATAGGGGCACTGTCGTCCCGTTAGGGTATGTGTGTAGTGGGTACCACCATTAGCATAGTATTGATCCTGATCATGCCAACTATGTTGCCAAAGTCAATACACTTCACTAAAACAACAAATGTATGTAGCGATGGAATCGCAGGCTAAGACAGATAGATGAGATTAGACCAGTCCTAACTCAGACAGCCCAAGAAGAGAAGAGACACAATTTTACTTATATTTTTTTATTTGAAATAGATGTTAGGTATCGACACCTCCTAGCAGGTGAGTGAATGAACAACTACGAGTAGAAGCAGAAGGTCGTTTTTGGCCAAATGGCCAATTTTATTCTAAAAAAACAATTCGTTAGCATTAGCCACCGTGGTTTCCACGCGCATGTGACGGTACAAAATTAGTTGGATACCCAGGCAGCAATCCACAGTATCGGAAGCCCTGGGCACTATGATAATGGGGCCGCTATGGCTTTGTTGTGCATTGGCGTAGCAAAGTTAAGGTATTTTACTATCAGGGTATTAGGTCAAAAGGAGTGCAGCAAAAATTATGTTTAACGTCTCAATATGTAACGTAAAATTCAGTGATTTTAGCTCGTAAATAGTGCAGCTAAAACGAGCCGCAAAAATTATTCAAAAATAATATTACTACTTTAAAATAATAAATTATAATAAGAAGAAAAATGTACCGTGATACAATACGAGCGGAGCGAGTCGCGTACAATTATGTGACAACAGCTCGAAAAAATGCGCTATTGAACGCAAGCGTTGTATCGGCCTTCGGGGCCCCCGTGAGGCCACGGGCCCAGGCCACGGGCCCCGTGTGCCCTTATTGTAAAGACGCCATTGGCTCAGGGTTCATTACGACACTTTTGGTAATAAAATGTTGCAAAGGATATGATTATAACGGATAATAGACGGCCTGCCCTGAGCATATCTATTCTGAGATATCTGCACCAACATAAAGTAATTTATTATGTGATCATGGTGTTTGTAAAACTTATTATCTATGATAGAATAGCTTAGCGGGTAAGTCCCACTTAACGTAGGTAATTCTACTGCAAACACACTCAACTCATTTTAAAGTGTCTGAGTATGAGGTTACGTTAGTTCTTTCCTCACATAAAGTGCCGGTAATTTTGTCATTACAACATAGAAAAGATAGTGAACATGTACCAATGTATGTAGCTGGTTTTGTTTGTTGTACAATGACTGTACTTAAATTTGAAAAACACACGATGTTTCTTCAACATTTTCCTGCGACACATAAGGTTGCAGGTTCGATTCCCGCCTCGGAACAAATATTTGTACGAGCTGCAGATAACTGTTCAGAGTGTTCTGGGTATTTTCTATGTATAATAAAAATATCTATCTAGGTATAGTGCGCGTCATGTAAAAAGAACGCTGGCGGTCAAGCTTCTACAGGCGTTCCAGCTCTCTTTTTGTACATTGTTATACTATAATTGTACATTATTTGTAGTAAACTAGGTAGGCACTCATTCAATGCATAGGTATACATCTCTTAAATAAGTAGGTATAGTACGCGTCATGTAAAAATAACGCTGGAACGCCTGAAGAAGCTGGACCGCCAGCGTTCTTTTTACATGACGCGCATTATATGTAATATGTTTTTTTAGGGTTTCAGTAGTTCCATGAATTGTACTAATATTTATTTTGTGCTATATGGAACTACTGGGAACAATTGCCTAGAATTGAAATTACCGTGGCTTGGTATCATTTTTGAACAAATACGACGGGAACGCCGCGTTCCCGTCTCACGGCCTTCGAGCGTGGTCGCGGTCGGACGGCGCTGGTCAACGAAACGTCAGCAGAAGAATAGTAAAGTACGTGGTGTACCTATAGTCGTAATTTTTCTAAAACAATTGCCTACTTAGTTACATATATATGAATATTGCAGTTTTATCTATTTACCCCAGTTTTCTATATGCAACAGAATGTACCGTGTTCCGCGATATCAGCGCTAGTTACGAGATATTTCACTGGAGTGTGCTAATGCGCTGGCCTTGCTGGGCAGATAATGGACATGCTTTTGTAATTAGCCGTCTGGGGAATCATCAGTTAAGGTGCGGTATAACGCAAAATTACCAATCTTAGATTAGATTTTTAACTGACTAAATCGAGTACAATATTCAAATTAAAACTATGCATTATAATACCGAGGGATCACCCACACAGAAACACGATAGGAAACAAAAAAAACTAACTATATGCTTTTCTACTTCGAAAATAAGGAAGGAAGTAAGGGTAATTTCATGTTCCAATTCTGTTGTTAATGGACCTATGTGCCTTGTTACTATATTACCTAAGTGCATTGATATAGAGTCGGAATTACCATTGCAATGGATGGATCTCGTCTTGAAGATGCTCTTGCGTCGATAAGAATCAGAATTAATTATTGTTAAACTGTAAATATCTCATAAAAGTAATATGATTAAAGGCAGAACGATGATATCTCAAAGATCTCTGCATAGAGTTTTTTTTGATATATTGGATCTCTGTCACTTCACGTCTTCTTTCACTTCTTCTTCTTATAATGGCTTCTGAGGAATGTTCCAAACAATTTCGCAAATGTCAAGTCTAGTCGTCAAGAGTCTCCGTCAAGTAATCATAACCCAGTTTAAATGGTGGCAGTAAAACCGAGTTTTTACAGGGAAAAATCCACCATTATGAAAAGACAACACTTTTTAAATAAATAAATAATGCTGGATTGTTCACAAAACATTATCTAGCCCCAAGCTAAGCAGAGTATGAGAGTACCTACTTGTACTATTATTTATTCTGTGCTAATACAACCATTACAACCATTATTAAATTTTCTGCAAACAAATGTTAGCCTAAAGATGCCTACACTTAAGTGCCTTTTCTGAATCTATTCATATTTTATCTCATTGTTAGTAGAGACGTTCTAGGTAGCAACGTTAAATATTTGACAGATAGAAAGGGTTTATACCCCCGAAGTATAATTAAATACATACATAGATGACCTCTGTGGCGCGGCGGCCGCGGCGGGCGAAGGTTCGCCTGCGACGCAGGAGGTTACGGGTTCGATGCCCGCCTCGGAACAAATATTTATACGATCTGCAGATATTTGTTCATGATGATCTGGGTATTTTCTATGCATAATAAAAAATATCTATCTATGTAATGTATTGTATTAAGTATATCAGTTATCTAGTACCCATAACACAAGCTCTGCTTAGCTTGGGGCTAGATAATGTTGTGTGAACTGTGTCCAGCATTATTTCTTTATTATTATTTATTTATAGATAGACACACGCCTTTTTCCCAGAAGGGGTAGGCAGAACCTCAATGGGCCTATTTTCACAGTGGGTTGCATCATAGTAGAATATAAACGTGACTAGTGGTGAACTCATTGCCACCATTGCTTTCCACGATTCAATCGCTAACGCTTTCTTCCAGTAATAACACATTCCATAATAAGCTAGCCGCCAGGACAAATCTTATACCAAAGAATCTTGTCAACAAGTAATCCCTGAGTTGGCTTTTACGACATCCACGGGAAGAGACGGAGGGGTCTATTCTTAGGCCCGACACACCACGGCCTATTATATTAAGTATTTTGAGAATTACAGGCTTCTTATAAAACAACGAAACAAAGAAACGATTGCACAAAACAAGGGAACACAAAATAATTAAAAAAACACTTCACAAAGATTCCATCAAACAAGTTTGCACCATATCACTTCAGCGAAATTTCGTCCAATTGCCGAACAAAAACCGCACCAGCTACACCCAAAACCCATAAATTCACTCACAAAAGAACATACAATTACAAATTCCCTCGAATTCGTTCGAAAACAGGTTTGTACTCTATCTGTCGATATGTTTATTTTGTTTTCGCGATTCAAGGTTTATTTCTGAACGGTACGAAACGCGTGCGCAGCGCCGCGGCCGGTTGCAAACTAAAGAAACGGAAATATTAAGGTTAGTACAATAACAGTACGTACTTACGTACGTAATACCTACGTACGGTACAGCAGGCAAATGCAGGCATATTAGAGTCATGTTTTTACTTTTTGCAATAAATGGTTGGTTGGTAAACTTGGTTGGTAAACATGCATAGTGGTAAACATACATGGTACACCAATAAAGTCTGGGTTTGACCGGATAGATAAAAAAACCCCCAACGCATCGAAACGGCTGAACCGATTTTGATTAAACATGTCTAAGAACCATCGCTAGAAAACCTGCTTTACGACGTGGATGTGAAATGTGGTGCATTAAAACCTTTTTTCTCCGTGATCTTTATCGAAAAATATATACTTAAAAAAAATATATGTTAATCTACATCACATAAAGCATGTCCTCGTTTCCAAAAAATCTAAAAAATACCTTATCAGAAATAAATTTGCAAAGTAGCCTCTGTTTTCGTAGTTATAACCATTTTTCTCCTAAACTATCCAGTCATAAGATGTTGTTATTGCCTTCAGTAGGTAAGGTATATTAAATAACACAACGCCGGGCCTAGAGGACCTTGTTTTTTATTTTTGTTGTTAATTAGGTACTTTCCTAACGATTTTTAAATAAAAATAAGCGGCCAAGTGCGAGTCGGACTCGCCCATGAAGGGTTCCGTAGCAGCAAGTAACATAATATAAAAGTTCTTGGATGGATTACGATTTATGACGTATTAAAAAAAACTATTTACTAGATCTCGTTCAAACCAATTTTCGTTGGAAGTTTACATGTACATCATATTTTTTTTATAGTTTTATCCTTCTCTTATTTTAGAAGTTATGGGGGGGAGGAAACACTTTATACCACTTTGGAAGTGTCTCTCGCGCAAACTATTCAGTTTAGAAAAAAATGATATTAGAAACCTCAATATCATTTTTGAAGACCTATCCATAGATACCCCACACGTATTGTGATGTATTTTTTTTTTGAGTTACACTTCTGTAATTAAGTATGGGGAACCCCAAAAATTTTCTGTTTTTTTTCTATTTTTTTGTGAAATTCTTAATGTGGTTCACAGAATACATCTACTTACCAAGTTTCAACAGCCTAGCTCTTATAGTTTCGGAAAAAAGTGGCTGTGACATACACGGGCAGACAGACAGACATGACTAATCTATAAGGGTTCCGTAATTTTTGGTGGAACCCTAAAAACGTGATTTTCGCTCACTTCTCGTTTCGCGAGTGTTCTTCTATCACTTTCAAACTTAGGTACTTGAACTTTAATGAGTTCTTCTTCTTAGCTTCGGTAATGGCTTCTGTGCATTATTTGCAACAATTTAGCCAATGTCAAGTGATTTATTATTATAGTTTTATAGTCAAGTCGTCAAGAGTATCTGTCAAGTCCTAACCCAGTTTAAACGGTGGCAGAAAAACTGAGTTTTTACAGGAAAAAAACCACCATTTCGAAAAGACTCGCAATACACATAAATTTCACTACATCACACATGTGCCATTTATCCAAGTTACACCGGTTAAAATGCCACTAAAATTACACGAAATAACTCTAAAAAACACATTAAAATGTAATAAAATGAAAATGACGACGTTTCTTTCAAAAATGGCAGATTTAAACCGCCCTTTAATGAGTTAGTTAGATAGTGGCAGAATTTGGCATCACAAATTCCAACTGACGCAAAGTGCAAAAGCTGAACTTGTTTTAAAACATGACATTGGCGAAATTGTGGTCTATTCCGCAAGGGACACTTGTTCAAGAGCTGAAATGAATTTGTAAAAGTCATAAAACAAAGGATATCATGACGTCTCATTGGTAAACAAGAAAATTAGTTTACGGTGGTGTTTTTGGTTTTTGCTGCAAGCGAAATTCAGCGAAAATAATTTCAAATACAAATACAAATACAAATATATTTATTTCGTAGTCGCTTGTTTTTTTCGTGTTTTTTTTTAAATTTTTGAACTGGTCGGGACCTTAGATAATGTCTATAGATTATCTAAGTCGAGGACTTACGTTGTACATAAGTACAGAGTCCCGAAACACTATTCGTCACTATACCTATATAGGTATTCGTCAGCCGGGAAAAATTATTCACGTAGCTTCGGCGTAATAAATTGAAAAACCACATCAAATTACAAGCCTAACGATCTAAGTACCTAATTCACTTAACATGGACATGACAGTAGCTAACATGTGAGCTATTTATTATAAATTGTATGGAGAGTGGTGTAGACACGCTACCATTAGGCATGCATGTGCCATGTCATGTTATGGTAGAATTGGCAGTACCTAGGTAGTACTGTTTACAGAATACCTGACTTTTACGGAAACAGGACCTGAAATTTTCCCGACAACTGAGTCCAATTTGTTAGCAAAAAACACAGACCATAATATCAAGATAGACACCGCAAACACGTAAATTTGTATGAAACCAAGCGTGCCGTTTTATTATGTAGGTACCTACGATGCTATTAAATATATCTCGTGCGTGTGTCTGTTATTTCACCAAGACCCTTCAAACCTAGGGTTACCAGATTTAAAAATGGGATTTCCTGACAACCTCTTTCACTTTTTACTAAATTTCCTGACATTTTGACTCCATAAACATTTTGAGAAGTAAAGAAGGGCAATAAATTATTTTCCTAGGCTTCAGGCAGCTAAGCTCTGACATTTTTGATATTATGCCGCTAAAGCCATCCAAGCGTAGAGTGGCTGCCAGAACTGAACACCATTGTCATGTTTCGTTAGCAATCCAAGAACAAAATGCGACTCATTAGTGGTAATTATTAATTTAAATCTTTAAAATTCCTAAAAACTTCTAATTTTTCCTGTATCCCTGATAGAAGGCCTAAATTCCTGGTATGTCAGGATAATTCCTGTCGTCTGGTAATCCTATTCAAACCGGAACACAGCAATGCGAGCACTAAAGCTTTGCATCAGAAATATTTCACCTGTTATATTGCCCAAAAAGTCTTGCTTGCTGCTTGGATTGCTGTTCAAATATACATCAAGCCTTGCTACAACCATGGCTTGGTACTTACCAAAACCCGTTAAAAGATAAGAATTACATACATACATAGACACACGCCTTTTCCCCTGAAGGGGTAGGCAGAGCCTCAATGGGTCTCTATTCACAGTTAGTTGCACAATCGTGGAATATAGACGTGACAAGTGGCGTGAGCTCATCGCCGCCATTGCTTCCCACGACTCGGCTAACTCTTTCTTCCAGTAATAACACATTCTAGCATCCAGGACAAATCTTATACCAACCGAATCTTATCAATAAGTCCGGGTAATCCCTTAGTCGGCTTTTACGACATCCACGGGAGAAGACGGAGGGGTATATTCTTAGGCCAGACACACCAAAAATAAAAAGATGACCCATATAAGAAGTTATTTATGTACACTACTTGGAGAACCTCCTTGGTTTTGAACAATATTTACATCCTCGCACAAAACTGGAAATGGAATCGGTAATATGCAAAGAACAAATATTTTTCTTAATACAACCCGGTTCTGTGCGAAGAATATTTTTTCCTTGTACATTGCTGGTAATGTAACGTAACAAGGGAATTTGGAATGAGGGGTTTTCACGGCTGTTTCACATCATGTTTAAAATAGATGGCGCCAGTGAAAAGTGAAGTGAAATGTCAAAGTCAACAACATAGTGATCATGAATCTACTTTGTTCTTAATCCGAGGTAGTGATATACAGATTCATGTGATATACCTATTTTCATATTTTCATGGTATTTTGTTACTATCACTACTAGTAAGTATTATTTTATCTGTGCTATCACACAAAAGCACAGAGAATGCATTTGTTTACCACATGGCAACCACATTTGAGTCAGCGCCATCTATCGAGCCAAATTGAACTCGAAAATGAAATGCCCTCATTTTAAATTACCTGGTCTTTATCCTCCTGCGACTTGGGCCATAGCGTGACGTTCATCACGATCTCGCCCATGTCCTGGGTCGGCTTGTCGGGGTCGTGCAGACATAGCACCATGTCCTGGGTCCTTCCGAGCTCCAGCGCCGTCAAGTCGAGCTGGCATGACCCCATGAAGTCATCCTGGAGACCCCAGTCGTAGTCGAACACCTGGAAGTTGAGGATAATATCAATTTGGATTATGATCTTTGTTCTAGGGAATGACGTGGTGAGTCAGGCCTTTTTTAGGGGGGTAAAAAGGGACCCTATTACTAAAACTTCGCTGTCTGCCTGTCACCATAGGCTGTATGTATCTCATGAACAGTGATAGTTAGACAGTTGCAATTTTCACAGATGATGTAGGTTCTTACCTATTTCTTTTGTTGCTAGGTATATCAACAAATACTAAAAAATAGAATAAAATAAATATTAATGGCGGCTCCCATACATGCCGTTTTTATAGATAATGGTAAGAAACCTTGTGCGCGAGTCTGACTCGCACTTGACAGTTTTTTTTTAACTATGATAGACCCTCGATTGACCGCGGTCTCACCTGTTAGTAGGTAAGTGACGATGCGGCCGACGTTGGAGCACGAAGGTCTAGAAGACACCTATTCACTCGTACCTTAAAGAGACCCATGTTAAAGTTTTCAGGAAAGACAGACGACGGCAACTTATTTCATTCCTTAGCAGTTCGACAAATTACAAAGGTGGAACTGAAACGCTTGCAGTGCGTGGCCACCTAAGCCTGGCTCTAAGGTGGGGGATGAATCGTCTGCCAATGGCGAGCGGTGCGGTGAATAAAAGTTGTTGTATAGGCATCATGTCAAACAATTCCTCGGAACGAACGGTAGAACACGCACAGAGAGGCAAAGTTTCAACTCAGACTAAAGGGCTCAATACCGTTCGTGAGGTTGGGATTGTCGACAATTCTCATTGTACGCCTTTGAACTGAGTCAAAAGGGCTAAGCTGGTATCAGGTGCTCCTGCCCAGAGGTGACAGCAGTACTCTATGTGGGCTACTTTTATATGAGCGTATTTCTGCAGCGGACTAAAGTAGCCATAAAGGCACCTATCCAGTGCAAATACCTACTCGATTCACTATTGACCCGTCCTTGAAGCTCTATAAAGTAACCTTTATTAGAACACACATCCTATCATACGGTTGTGAGAAAATATCAGTCAATATACCAGTATAATTTATTCATATCGCAAAGGTTAGCGTAGGTTTCAAGTTTATTCATACCAAGAGGCATTATGAGGGGAGTTCTGAGCCGATGTAGGAGCGATGTTATAGGGTTTCATTATAACGTCGGGTTGACAGGCTGCATGAGATTCATGATTGATAATATTATTAAGATGATGTGTTAACATTTTGGAGTAGTTGCGTTACATGATCACCCAGTAGCAGTATAAACTTTATGTTAATACAGTACCTAATTACTTGATAAAAAAACGTCGAAACTTGAATCAATAAATCCTGATCATTCATCATTTTCTACCATGTGCTTAGCTTTATTCAAGTTTGGGCACATAATATAATGTTTGGGTCACATTACGATCTGTTCACATTTCTGCGCTGTATTGTCAGGTGAGAAGATACCATTTGTGATATATGATATTGAGATTAGATCGGAACATGATCATTTTTATAACCAGAATTGGCTTCAGGTTTCTCACGATTATTTTTCTTTATATTTCAATAGCTTTTATGTACAAAAACCATAAAACTTTATCAGACGAGTTTTCGAACTTCAAGCACAGAATAAATAATACTTCAAGGTAACTGGGGCTGTGCCAGTTTGGATCTATGCCCTTCACAAAGTGATTCTTCGCCCAACTCACCACAACTTTCGGCTGCTGCTTGCGGTAAAACAGTCTTACCTTTATCTGCACAGGTTGAAAAGGATCCTCAATCGGCACCGTGAAGCACTCGTCCCAGACGGGGTTCAGGTCCCGGTGGACTATCCTGGATTTATGCAGCAGACGCCCCCCGGCCTTGAACTTCACGTACGGATCGCTGGTTCCTGACAACAGACCTGGCGTTCGAACCCACGAACGTGTAGTTAGAAGAAGCGAAAATCATAAAAAATTGGAGCTAGAGGACAAATTATTAGGATGGATTAGGGCTTCTAAAATTTCTATGGGCCAAAGTTACACTCACTAACCAATTCTATGCAGCCTAAAATATATGGGATTAGTGATGTCTACGATTTCATGAGTAACTATAAGTTTTAGGTAGGGATAGTATTCGGACAAAGCATATTAAGGAAAAGACACCTAGAAGTTTTTTTTTACCTTTTTAGGCAAAATTTATGAGAATAATTAGTTGCTTTTATCTGACCAAATAAGAAAATAAAAAACCTAATAAAATATAATTAAAATAAAAACTGTCGTTGGAGATAGTGAAAGATTAATTTAAACAGCAACTTTTAGTTTTTTGGGGAGATTATAAAAAATATTATGGCCTACGAGAGACAACAAGATTTGGCTGTCATCAAAGAGGTAGATTGGTTCCATCGTCTTTCCACACGTGTCATGAGGACATTGCAAAACCTCTGAAGGAGGTGGGCAACCGCTGACCCAGGTCAAAAATAAATGAACCAGGGCCCCTTCATTGAAGTAATTAGTACGGTTCTAAATGTTGTTTTTTGTCCAATTTTTCTTAAGAATTTGTATATTTTTAAAAGTTGGGAAGGAAACGTTTTATTTCTTAATAATTCGATAAATCAACTCATTGCATTTGCGTGAAACAAAACGCAACAAGCTTCATTACTTTCCCACAACTTCTACGCAAGAAATTAAATTAGTTTTTTCATTATCTTAACATATATTATCAATAACCAAAATTATCTCAACTGTACGTTACGTTAGTCAAAACAGTTGGGTCAAACAATGTATGGGGAGTTGCCCATGTTCTTTGAACACGCCCTAAATTCAGGACTTGGAATCGCTCCTGCCTAGAAAACCCCAATATGATAATAATATGTAAAGTTCGCTTTTGCTCTTGCGAAGCGTGAAAGCTTGCAGTTTTAATGCATGCGTGTAGCACGGCGTAGCTTCAGCGGCGGATGCCTACGCCGTAGATAACTTCTAATCGATTTTCTTTTTGTAACTGTTTTGTGAAAATTTCCCCAAAAGGCTTGCTTGAACGATTGGATGCCACAGTTAGCAAAAGAGGAAACTGTGGTATACAGTAGATTCTGTATTTGATAGATTATTTGTCTTCAGGTCTATGAAATCAATTACAGAGACTTCAGTAAGCCTCCAACCCCCAATCCCCAACCCCCCCAACGTCAACCCCCAATCCCTATTGTATTTAATAAACTACGTGGATAGTATTTTTCTAACTAATAAAGGTGTCAGAAATAATACGATGGTGAGATTCAAGGAGGGTGTAACAGCATGGGTAAAAATAAAAAAAACATGCAAAAAAGGTGAACATCACTAGTTATCTAGTGGTATTAATTACCTAAAGTGTGTTACGTGTTCCGTTGAAGCAGCGAAATTAAAGTCGTGTTATTATATTTAACTTTTTAACCCCCGACGCAAAAACAACGGGGTGTTATAAGTTTGACGTGTCTGTGTGTGTGTGTGTGTGTGTGTGTGTGTGTGTGTGTGTGTCTGTGTGTGCATTGTAGCTTCCGAACGGATGAACCGATTTTGTTTTTGTTTGTTTGAAAGGTGAATTAGTCGGGAGTTTGCTTAGCTATATTTGATCAAAATGGGTTTAGCCGTTTCATTGCGTTGAGGTTTTTTTTTTATTTTTTACAAAATTAATTACTTGTTAATATTATAAATGCGAAAGTGAGTTTGTTTGCTTGTTACGCTTTCACACCTAAACTATTCAACCGATCATCATGTTATGTACACATATTTTTAGAGTATAGTGACATACGAGTTATATAAGACAAACAGACACACAAAGGTGCATAAGTGGTTGAATTCTTACAATCTGATTTTGACCTAGGTAGTTTCCGTTTTCCGAATTGAAAGTAAACTAATGACAATACAATATTATTGTGAAAGCGAGCAGATCCGATGAACGTCTTAGTAGCATTTGCGCTTATTTGATTGTTCGCGCTTCTGATTACTAATATCATAAAAGTCTGTTCAATTATATTTTCATCCCATCTATTCAAAAAGGACGACTGGGTTCGCCTTTAAGTGCACCCAACGGTGGTGTTTTCTATGAGAAACTTTTAGCGGGCAGTAATGAGTTTTCCGGCGCACTTATTAAGTTCCTAATTCAAAAAGTGCGCGGCAAAGATAATTGCGGCGCACTTATTGAATTTGGAACCAGCGCCAAATAATTCGAATGCAAATATTGTTTGAATAAATACTGGCTGGTACGAGGGCCCAAAACCCAAAACAAAAAAACCCAAAACACACAAAAAACACAAAACACAAAAAAAACACAAAAAAACACATAACACAAAAAACACAAAAAAACACAATACACACAAAAAACACAAAACACAAAACACAAAAACACAAAAAAAACACAAAAAAACCAAAACACACAAAAAACACAAAACACAAAAAAACACAAAAACACAAAAAAAAACACAAAAAAACACAAAACACAAAAACACAAAACACAAAAAATCACAAAACACAAAAAAAAACACAAAAAACACAAAAAAACACAAAACACAAAAAAAACACAAAAACACAAAAAACACAACACAAAAAAAAAATACAAAAAGAACACAAAAAAGCACAAAACAAAAAAAAACACAAACAAAACACAAAAAAGCACAAAACACAAAAAACACAAAAAAACACACAATACACACAAAAAAACACAAAACACAAAAAAAACACAAAAACACAAATAAAACACAAAAAAAACAAAACACAAAAAACACAAAACACAAAAAAAACACAAAAAAAAACACAAAAAAAAACACAAAAAAACACAAAACACAAAAACACAAAACACAAAAAATCACAAAACACAAAAAAAACACAAAAAACACAAAAAAAACACAAAAACACAAAAAAAAAAACAAAAACACAACAAAAAAAACACAAAAAAACAACCATTTGTTTTATTAAATAATAATATTACAATAACATATGAGGCGCCTTTTATTTTCTCATAGTGGGTGATGAAAAGCAGAGTGTATCACACGGGCGCAACATATATTTTTGGCTCGGGCGACGTACTTTGAATCTCTCGCTACGTTCAGGATTCTACTAAAGAATCCCTCGCTACGCTCGGGATTCTACTCTAGAATCCCTCACTTCGCTCTGGATTCAAAAAAGCGCCCTCGTCGTAAAAATATTATGTTGCTCCCTTATGATACAATCTACTATTTTCAACAAATATGGTATCACAACTTTCTTTATGAACTTGATAGCATTGTAAAAGTGTACTCAAGTTTTGTTTGTGATGGCACTCTCTGCTAATGTACAAGTTATATTGCAAAGTTCTATATATCTACGTGCGAGATAAAAAGTGTTCTAAATGTTTTCTGTTGTCGAGTGCTTGCGAGTTTGTGTGAACCTTGCAAGAAAAATAAAGTAGAGCGTGTAAACAATCAATTCCTTTCTCTCTCCCTCTCTCTCTCTCTCTCTCTCTCTCTCTCTCTCTTTCGGTATTAATGCTTTGCGGTATCTAGAGCACTGAATCGCTAACCCACTCCATCAAAACCAAAAGATGCCTCATTATGAGGCATGAAATTCCATTTTTTTGTGTTTTTTGCTCATCACAGCTCATCAACACTTCTTGAGATAGCGAAAATTCACTTTGCAGAAACTAGGAGACCTAGCACATAATTATGTTTTGAATGTTTTGATTGATAGTGTCTCAAAAATAACATTATCTACGAATGTCACTGGACAAAACAAAGCCGGCCAAGTGCGAGTCGGATTCGCGCACGAAGGGTTCCGTACCATTATCTATATAAACGGGAAAAAAATACGTTTGTTGTATGGGAGACCCAGTGTCCACAAAAAATCATGGAGATTGGGTTAAATATATATTTTATTCTATTTTTTAGTTGTTGTTGTTATAGCGGTAACAGAAATACCTACATCATCTGTGAAAATTTCAACTGTCTAACTACCACGGTCATGAGATACAGCCTGGTGACAGTCGGACAGACGGACAACGGAGCCTTAGTAATAGGGTCTCGTTTTACCGTTTGGGTAAGGAACCCTAAAAATCATTGTAAAAATAATTGAATGTGACATTCGTAGCCTAAACTATATAATAATATTTTTGAAACACTATCAATCTAAACATTCAAAACATATGTGCTAGGTCTCCTAGATTCTGCAAAATTTATTTTCGCTATCTCAAGAAGTGTTGATGAGCTGTGATTGAGCAAAAAACACAATAAAATTAGAGTTTCGCGCCACGATCGAAACGCTGCACTTAAAAAAACCAAGGTTTATTTAAAATTGTAAGCTGGCATTTCTATCACAAGATATGACACAGTGTCCACAAAAAAACATGGAGATTGGGTTAGTTATTATCGTTGGAATTCGTCCGGGGAAGTACTACCACCATACCTGTTTCTGCCGCAAAGCAGTAGTGTTCGCATTGCTGTGTTCCGGTTTGAAGGGTTATGGGTGCTGGTGAAATTATAGGCACATGAGACTTTTCATCTTTATGTCTCAGGGTGGGCGCAGTGCAATGACACATAGCGTGCGTCCTAGGTGGACGTGACCTATGATGCAATGCATTGTTTAAAGGCAGAGTTACCGCTTAACATCAGGTGGGCCATAATGCTTGTTCCGTCACTCACACAGTTAAAAGAAATGGAAGTAAAGTGTTTGTTAAATACGGGCGTTTTTTCTTTGATTGTGAGTGCAAATTTTGTGTTTTTTTGTGCCTACTTGTAAGTGTGCTTATTTCCTGAGGTTGAACTCACCGTTTTTATCCATAGCAACAAGGTTCTGCCCCCGTTTGAGGTGTATCCTCAGTTGGAAGAACGCGTGTTGTCTGAGCTGCTGTTCTCTGAGTCTTTGACCTTCATCTGGCTCCTGTAAGACACTTTCAATAAGTATCAAAAATACTTTTAGAAGTTTCAAATGAATAAAAACTTTTGACATAATTTTACAGATTAAGAACTAAGTAAAAAGTTTTTAAAGAACTAAGATAGTTGATTTACTCTTATTTAAGTATTTTAGACTTTTCGGAGTTTACTCCTTAAGATACACAGATATTATAAGGTATGAAGTAGATAGCAAATAGGCTCACGAGAGAATTGTATGAAACGCCGGATTACCCGGACTTATTTGTAAGATTCGTTGGTATAAGATTTGTCGTGGCTGCTAGCTTATTATGTAGTGTATAATAAGCTGGAAGAAAGAGTTAGCCGAGTCAGTCGTGGGAAGCAATGGCGGCGATGAGCTCACCACTTGTCACGTTTATATCCCACGATGGTGCAACCTACGGTGAAAAGAGGCCCATTTGAGGCTCTGCCTACCCTTTCGGGGAAAAAGGGGTGTCTCTATGTATTTATGAGTGGCGGAACATTTAGATGGCCCACCTGATGTTAAGCGGTAGCCTCTACGTATAACAATGCATTACCTCACAGATCACGTCCACCTAGGACGCGCCCTATACGTGGCATTGCACTGCGCCCGCTATCCTGAGACATAAAGATGTAAAGTCCTTTCACCTTTAGTTTTATCCACACAAACTTCATGCACCCCTTACGGGATTAATTTCGGAAATTCCGTACATAGATCACCCATAGACCTCAAAAGGAATGTACCTACCAAATTTCAGGGCTCTAGGACTTATGGTTTAGGCTGTGCGATGATAGCCAGTCAATGAGTCAGACACGCAACGATTTTATATAAATTGATAGATAGTATATTTAATGCTTTGGCAATTCAATACTCGTCGGCTTAGGTTAATTCATTCCTTTGATCATTTATAGATTCATTCATAGACGTACGCCTTTTTCCCCGAAAGGGTATCTAGGCAGAGCCTCAAATGGGCCTCTTTTCACCGTGGGTTGCACCATCGCGGGATATAGACGCGACAAGTGGTGAGCTCATCGCCGCCATTGCTTCCCACGATTGACTCAGCTAACGCTTTCTAAAATCTGTTTTAGAACATAAATTTACTTTGGAGACTTGAACTTCAAAAAACAGCTGAAAAGGGAAGTCAGGATCTCATTTTATAAAAAACCTTTATACATGTTGTAAACAAAATACTACACTTATTTAATAGGTAATTAGCCCAGTCTCTCTGTTTGTAAGTAATATAAACGCCTTGATGTAGTTGTAGAGCAATTTGAATTGTATGTTGCTTTGCTTTAGAACATTACGAAGGGTAGATTAAACGTTTTATTACAGTTTTAGTAAAAATATAAACCTAGGATACTCAGGAAACTCAAGCACAGAATACTGTAGTGTAATACACTATACAGTATTCTGTGCTTGAGTCTCCTGAGTATCCTAGGTTTTTTTATTTTTTTTTTTTTACTTTGATAGACCTTTGTTTGACCACGATCTCACCTGTTGGTAAGTGACGTTGTGGCCGAATATGAAGCACAAAGGTCTAGAAGGCACCTATTCACTCTAGCTTTGAAGAGACCCAGATTACAGTTTTCAGGAAAGACAGACGACGGCAGTGTATTCCACTCCTTAGCAGTTCGCATTATAAAGGTAGAACTGTAACGTTTACTACGAGTAGAGGGTGTACTAATAAGGTAAGGGCGGTACCGAGCCGTGCGTCTGCTCGTCCTATGATGAAAAGGAGATGGTGGGATCAGATCGTTCCTGGGAGCATTCCCCGAAATGTAACCTATAGAAGATTGAAAGGCATGCGACTTTACGGCGGTGCTCGAGACTCTGGATCTGGCTTATGATCCTTACCCAACCGTCTCCTCTGAAAGATAAAATCCGAAATGATTTTCCGACAGAGAACTAAAGTCATTGACATAGCCCACCGGATTAGCAAGCTGAAGTGGCAATGTGCTGATCATATATATGCCGAAGAACCGACAACCGTTGGGGAAGCGAGTTGTTGAGTGGAGACCGCGTCTTGGCAAACGTAGCGTGGGGCGCCCTCTGGCTAGGTGGAGCGATGACCTACGAAAGGCGGCGGCAGAAAGTGGATGAGAAGAGCCGAACACCGGGCTCAGCGGCGCGTATTGGGAGAGGCCTATGTCCAGCAGTGGACTAGTGTGGGCTGATGATGATAATGATGTCTACCAAACATAACTTGACTTTGATGACTTGGAATGAGTGTAATGTTGCAAATTATATTTAAAATACAATAAATATAGGTACATAGAAATGGCCAGCCGCAGATTATGTGGGATTTCAATGATGCTATAACGGCTTACTAATTGTAATAATTCTGCTGGCGGCCCTCGTGGGTAGTGCGCAGGAGTCCCAGATGTAGAAGGCGCGGGCTCGTTGGACGATTGACGAGTCATTGATAGATCTGTTGACAAAATTACAAATATTAAACGCTGGGTAAACCCTTTGTGTAATATTAGTGTTCGCCCGAGGCTCCGCTCGCGTTTTAGCGGGATAAAAAGTAGCCTATAGTTCAAACCAGGTCATAATCTAACTGTGTACCAAATTTCTCTGATATCGGTTCAGCTGTTTCGGCGTAATGAGGGGTTTTCACGGCCGTTTCAAATCATGCATACCTACACCCTTGAAAATAGATGGCACTGCTCTGTACCTACTTAACCGTCAAAATAAAGTGAAATGTCAACGTCAACAACGTAGAGATATATTTTCGTGGTATTTTGTTACTATCACACAAAAAAAACAAATCGCTTGTTAAAAATCATTCGTATAATCGAATAAATGATTACGAGCAAAGAATATACTACCTAACATAGGAATTAGGATCAATACGAGGAAGTAAGGTATAGGTATTTTACTACAAAAACTTTCGTGAATCATACCATTAATTTTATAAAAACGGGAATTTTTCACGTACCGTTAGTGGATTAGTGCTAAACGGGACGCGGAAGGAGTTCATCGTGTTCACTCACCTAGAAAATGACTCTCGAAACGGGTCGAAACAATGTCAGTGCTTACATCGATTTAACGGTACGTGAAAAATTCCCGTTTTTATAAAATTAAGGTATAGATACCTACGCGTACACCGCACAGATAATGCATTTGTTAATTTTTAAACCATCTATCGATCCAAATCGGACTCCTCTTTTTTAAATTCGAAATTGAAAAGCCCTCATTGAGTAACAATTTACAAACATCCAAATATCTACGGAGCGCGACAACTTCAACGTACCTACTTACACGACGGCATGGACCAATATAACCCATACTCTGTGATAACAGTTAGGTAGTCGATCGCCTCGAACGACAGTTAGGTACCACTCGTATTTATTTGTATTTGATGTGTAACATCTTTCCTCTTGCTCTCCTGCATTCTGTGAGAGTGATTTCGTGAAAAGGGTAAGGAAGTGCGCATTTGTGCACAAGCCGTGCGATGCAATTCTATAGAATACTATAGAAAATAATGTTTTAAAAATGTATGATGGAATTTTATTTTACTTTGCTTACAACCCTGACGCTCGAGCTGTGGTGTAGATAAATACTGAACACAAAGGAATTTCGCTCTTATGCGCGTGGCGGTAAGGTGCGACTTAGAATGCACGCGGAACCTTGCTAATTGTGTAGGCTAATAGAACGTCAGCATTCTTCAAGATCAAAGGAGTGCAACTTCTGTACATAGTGCTATTCTGTGGCTGTAGAAACGCCGTAGAATGGGGCGAATTTACACGACCATGAGATTTATCCATGATTTCGAAAAAGGAAGTCAAGATATTTGTAGCACGCGTAGCACGGCACAGATATCACCTTACTATTTAGGATACCGAGTCCATTCGCGTTTTCAAAATAAATTCAGGACGTCTACAGATCTTCACAAAAGCAAGGCACTTTTTCTTACATGCCAACTGCCGTGATGTTGGCTTCGTAAAGTAGGTACCTATGTATAAAACCAACTGTGTATCCCTTCCGAAGTGTAGTAATTTTCCATGATCTACTCACATTAGGGAAAGCTGGCGAAACCTTATGTATCAAAGAGCTTTGCAGGCCTCCGTACAAAGGGTGTTGGTGTTCAAAGGCGTAAACCAAGGAACACACTTTTCTCAAACGAGGGTTTAAACTCAATGAAGTGTACAAAATGGTACTTATAGCTACAAAGAAACATCGTTTACTTGTTTACACTGAAATGACTATTGCTGGCTTTTATATTGGTCATTATTTAAGGTAAATCATATCACTGGATTAATAGCGAAAATAACATAGAAATTTTAGTCCATTTAAGTAATTTATATGTATTTTCGCTATTAATTCAGTGTTTTCTTCAACCAAATATGATTTACCTATAGCAGATAATTACCAATATAAAAGCCAACGACAGTCATTTCAGTATAAAATTATAGCTCTCTTTGCCCATATTTGGAAAAATACATTAGTATGAATAAGTTTTTTGTGAAAAATATATTTATCAATACAAGCTTTTATAAAATTAGTGATCGTAACCGTGTGCTGATCAAAATGAGCCTAAACACGGCCAGTCTACTATTATCCATCGAGGAGTTCCGTTGTCCACCTTCCGTCTCCATCATCAGATCAGCTCGCTGTCACAATCATATTGTATTGTCATCGGAAGTTGACAGGTATGCCAAATTTCAGCTCAATCGGTTGAGGATAACTGCTTTAAAATTCAGTGCAAGATTCCACCCGGACAAACATATTCTGTAGATACCTACTTACCGTCTTTCTTTCGGAAGAGGCGCATTCTCCGCCACTTCCTAACAGCAGCCTTCAGCTTCTTCATCAGCTTCCATCAACACTGGTGAGTCCATCCGGTCAGGAAACACATCACTATAGCTTCCCATTTAAAGATCAATTTAGAAAAACTAGACTATTTCTCGTCTTGAAAAACGTCTTGGAAAATCAGTTTTGCATCTTAGTCAATCACAAAAGTGTTTCAATAAAATCTTCTTTTAGGAAATCCATCTTTTTTTTTTGTCGTAAATTTGTTTCACTTTGTATGTATAAAGTTTGTACTGCCTGGTGGTCAAAGATTCTTAGATCGTTGCCTCCAATAATAGGCCAGACATATCTTTAAAAAAAACGCTGAAATTGCAATAATTGCGGTAAACTTGCTTTTTTGGTATGTTGTTTGGGTCCACCTAGATAGTATTTATCCAGATTTGCAGCATTCTTAAATGTAAGCGCGCTTATTTATTGCTGAAAAACATCACTTCTAGAAACGTCAGCAAAGTGACGAAAAATAGAGGTAATTAGCTGTTTAGCTTTTAAAATGATTCCCAACCACGATAGTTTCAATTCTATAACATCACTTCTTTTAGTTTTGTGCAAAAAAACGACATAGAAAGGCTCTGACGAGAAAGGTCACTAATACTTTTTGAAAGTAATCAAAATTCCTGACAGTTTGTGCCCCAATACAATTTTCTAGGTCTAATAGCTCCCAAGATACAGGGTTCCGAATGTTCTCTATTTTTCGAGATCGAGAGTGCAGGCGAGGCATTTTTAATTGCTCTGTATGGCGGAGATTGCAAAGAAGCTCTCAACACTCTCTAATACCCTTTTCGTGAGGGCCTCTGCGAGCAATAACATAAATTTAGCTCACCTTCCATCTACCAAAGACGCAGCCAAGTTTTATTCATTCCATTCAAGTTAGATCGCAGATATTTGTTCAGGGTGTTCTGGGTATTTTTCTATGTATAATAAAAAATACCTATCTATGTAATATAATTGTATTAAGTATATCAGTTATCTAGTACACATAACACAAGCTCTGCTTAGCTTGGGGCTAGATAATGTTGTGTTAATTGTCCAGCATTATTTATTATTCATTTTTATTATTTATTCCGGACCTACCACCAGGCTCAAGAGTGGTTGGGGGTGCACCAGACCCCTACCGATTGGGGATGGCATCAATCACACTCGGGTTTGATGCCAACCACGAAATCCATGCCCCAAGCGCCCAACTACTTCTGAAAACCCTCTCCTGCAAGTGCAAGAAAAAGAAATTTTTCAAGATTTTGGGGTAAAATATAAAACATTGGGAACCCTGTATCTTGGGAGCTGTTAGACCTGAAAAAATTTAATTAGGGCTCAAACTGTCAGAAATTTTGATTACTTTAAAAAAGTAAAAGTGACCTTTCTATGTTTTTTTGCACAAACTAAACCAAGTGAAAAAAATGGTTTTCCAGCGCGCTTACATTTTAGAATGCTGCAAATCTGGATAAATACTATCTAGATGGACCCAAACAACATACCAAAAATGCAGGTTTACCGCAATTATTGCAATTTCGAATGTAACCTAATATGACTGGCCTATAACGCAATTCGCAAACTAGCACTCGAGATTATAATGTGTATCGGTGAATTAATTCGCATCCAAATCTATAACTTCAACAATTAGGTTCAACCACAGAATATATAATAGTGTTCAACGAAGATTTTCGTATGAGGATACAAGAAAAAAATATTAAAATGCTAAAAATATAGAAATCCGAGTGATGCGCGGCTTCGCTTATTCCAATTCTCTGGGGAGACACACTGCTTATTTATCACGCTAGGTAGCGCATAATCGCTGGTGTTGTTTCGTAGCCAAACAAAGGTCTATCAATGTTAAAAAAAAAACTGTCAAAAAGTGGACAGTATTGGTTATGTCTAAAATGGATAATTTTAATATGAGAAAAAGACAAGACCACTAAATGACAAGCACCAGCGATGGTGGCGCCATTTGAGATTAGTTTCGCCTGTGGCTCCCCCTATTCGAAGGCAGAAAATGTTTACTCTTGAGCCGAATAATGTTCCGAGATAAAACTCAGCGTATTTTTTTATTTTCTACCTAATTAAAATAACCTAATTAAAACTGAGCTCAAACACTGGCTAGCAAAGAGAAGAAAACCACAAGCGTCCCTGAGGTGCGCTAATATCCTTCACAAATGAAGTTTGCCAGAAAGTTAAAATTTCGCTTCGTTTAGACAAAATGTTTAAAGGGTCGGCAACGCGCGTATGATGCTTCTGGTATTGTAGGCGTCCATAAGCTACGGGAACCGCATACCAACAGGTGGGGCCGTATGTAAATAAAAAATGCATGTAATTAAATCGATATCTGTATATTCCGTTTTTTCGAACAAAATATTTCAAACTTAAACTAAAAATACTGACTTGCACACAAATTATGCACACTAAATAAATCAAATTAAATATACTGTTTAATGGTATTTGCAGAACTGTTTTACTTAAAACAGTTTTCGAGAGAAAAAAAAAATGAAATTTTAAAATAGGAAGTGTCGGACTTCGGTTTGGGCTGTCGCCAGGACTCCCTGAACAAATATCTGCGATCGCACAAATATTTGGTCCGAGGCGGGAATGGAACCAGCAACCTCCTGCGTTGCCAGCGTCGCAGGCCAACCTTCGCCCGCCGCGCCACAGAGTTCGTCAAATAAAACATTGTCCTATCGTGTTTCTGGTACAGTGATGTGTGTGTGTGATCGGCTGTGATCGAATTCCATCGGAATTGTAATTTAGTATCCAGGCATTTTTATCTTAGAGTATTGCATGCAGGCCTCCGTACCTGCTTATTTGTTCTTTGGTCGAAGCCTGCGATGATATTTATATAATTTGAATATTGTTCTTGATTTTGTCAGTTGAAAATCAAATCTAAGTTTGGTAATTTTGCGTTATACCCCACCTTAATGCATAGTTTATATAAATGGAGATGTTCAAATATCGCCGGTCCAACTTTATTCAATGGTTTTTGTTAGCACTTTATTTCAAAAGTATTAAAATTTGTTTCTCAATTGACAGTATGAAGAGCAGACCATATTTAAATGCGATAACGTTCAAACCGTCTAACTACAGTCCGATTACGTCTGAAGTTTCACAGCGTGGGCCCTATCGAAGTGTTATCGGCGAGTCCCGGATATCTGGTTTTGCAACTGCTGGTAGCACAGTTTTCTACAGATTTAGGTTTACTTTATTTTGTTAGCTTTTGTCAATCATGTTCAGTTCTAACTCTAGTTTTTATATTTAAGGGGGCTCCCATACAACAAGCGTAATTTTTCCCAATGTAGGTTAAGCAATGATCTGCGAGGTCAGTTTTTGGATGGGTGACCACTTTTTGAGAGCTATATTAATTTTTATTTTTTCAAACATGATTTTATTGTTGTTTTTGTAGATTATGGCACGGAACCCTTCGTGCGCGAGTCCGATTCGCACTTGGCCGGTTTTTATTAATAGTTGCTACAACTTTTTAATAGTAAACGTTTTGAAGAAAGCTGTAATTTGTCATGGGTATAGAAATTGCCCATCCAAAAAAAAACCTCCAAATTGTCTGTGGTGTATCCAGCCTAAAGACAATCCCTCCTTCTCCTCCGCGAGGATGTCGTAAAAGCCAACCAAGGAATTACCCAGACTTGTTGATAAGATTTGTTGGTATAAGATTTGCCCTGGCTGCTAGCTTATTATGGAATGTGTTATTACTGGGAAAAAAACTTTAGTCGAGTCAGTCGTGGGAAGCAATGGCGGCGATGAGCTCACCACTTGTCACGTCTATATTCCACGATGGTGCAACCCACTGTGAAAAGAGGCCCATTGAGGCTCTGCCTCGGGGAAAAAGGCGCGTGTCTATGTATGTATGTTAGGTTTACTTTATTTTGTTAGCTTTTGTTATTATAATTCAGTTTTATCTCTAGTTTTTATCAATAGTTACTACAACTTTTGAAAATTAAAGGTTTCTGAAAAAAGCTGTAATTATGGGCATGAGAAGTTAAAAAAGGATTTTTGAGTAGTGCATTGTTACAGTCAAGTGTGTGTGTGTGTGTGTGTGTGTGTGTGTGTGTATGTATGTGTGTCCTCCTGTCAGCTAAACAGTTGTTTTTGGATATGTGAACAATCACGGCAGTAGTAATAACGCGAGCGATATGGCCTGTCCATTGCCACTTCAACTTGCTTCGTCTACGGATCCTTGGTTCTTCTACGGATCTCCTCAATAAAAAACTAGTTATAAGCTTAGTTTGTACCTACTATGCTACGAAATATCTTAATTCGCACGGCTAGCTGAATTAGAAGAATTTTTATAGTTCACTATGGCGCAATTAGGGATTTTTCTACTGCGAAGACGGCCGAGAGCGAACTTGATTTGAGGTTTGCTAATAGTACATTGCACCTATATCGGACGCAAAGAAGGTGCACTTACGTTATCTTTTTTTTATTTTATTTTTATACTAGGTACTTGTAATGACGGTTCAAGCAGATGGCCCACCTGATGTTAAGTGGTACCCTCTGCCTATGAACAGTGCATTATCACATAGGTCACCTAGGACGCGCTCTACGTGGCATTGCACTGCGCCCGCACCCTGAGACATAAAGATGAAAATTCTCATGTGCCTGTAATTTCACCTGCAACCGTACCCTTCAAACCGGAACACAGCAATGCGAGCACTATACTGCTTTGCGGCAGAAATAGGTATGGTGGTAGTACTTCCCCGCACGAACTCTTTCACAAAAAAGCTCTAATACTACTAAAAGTAGGTGCACTTGCGTTATCTAGTGTAATATAGGTCTGTGGTTCTGGTTTTATCAAGAAATATACATTAAGGAGGCACTCCTATATAATATAAAAAAATATGTATAATCCACAAAATCCATGATCTACGGATCTTCCAAGTAAATGGTTAGTAAAAATGAATTCGAAGAAAAAGAAAAAACTTACTTTTAGGAGACTATCTTATAGCATTGAACAAATGCCAAAAATATCAAGGCTAACACAATAAAATAGATAATAAGACTGAAGTATAGAAGCGCAACTGGTAAATATCCCATGCCGACAGAAAAAATATTTTCACACCACCTGCTCGACAATGTCCAACATATCATGGAACCTCAACGTAAAGTAAAGCATCACCTCTTGAGAGAGATAAAGTTGTATGAAACTTTCAAGGGAGGTAAAGTGATTTGAATTTGGAACGTCAAATTCGTGTGGAAACTTGTGGAAAACTCAATAAATGCCCATAAATGGCATTGTAGATGTTTGTTCGAAAATCGAACTGGCCACCAGATAATCAGAACTCAATTTCAAAGAATGTGGAACAAAAAATGGTGTTTATTTCTATGATTTTCAGTTAATTTGTCTTGTCTCGCAGAAGGTGTGAAAAGTAGAGTATGCTCCTGTGGCATAAAGCCTGTCTTCGTCTTGGACAGCTTTAATTCCTCGTTTCAGTCAGGACTCTACATAGCTCTTCGTTACGCTCAGGGTTCAATATATCACCCGCGACGTAAGACTTTATCCCCTCAGTGCATAATCTTCTATTCTATCCTGTGTGCTGTATTTCTCTTTCCTTACATTCAAGTTCACATAAACTGTTGCATGGCAATGTAAACATTTCATAAGGGTGCCACTAGTCTAGGGGCGCTATTTACTTCTCGATACAAATAACTGTTTACGTGACCTTGTTAAGGCGTAGAGGGATGTGAATTGGGGTACATTAAAACCTTTTTTTCTATGTAATATTTACCAAAAAATCTTGGAAAAAAATATATGTTTATCTACATTATGTAGAACATGTCCTCTTGTTCTCAAATTATTGAGAAAACAATTTAAAATATCAGACATAAATGTGCCAATTCCCTTTGTTTTTGTGATTACAAACTTTTTTCTCCTAAACAATCAATCACAACATTTTTTGATTACCATCGGTATTATAAATCATACAACACCTTATTCTTATTTTAACGGTAATAAAGGTAAAATCATTCAGCACACTGGTCCGACTACCTGCCTATAGTTCAACTGGTAAGACTACTCGGTAAGACTAGGATTTGGCAAATTTTTTCACATAGTGAGTTTCACTTCTGTTATTATGTTTTCATAATAATATTGGAATTTATGATCTATTTTCTTCCGGGTTTGATGGGTCATTTTATATTTATTTCCCAGGAAGATAATGGATTTGTTATTACTTAGATTAGAGCTTAGGGTCAGATTTTATGGGTATGAGTGAAGAAGTCAATGAACGAAGAATTTGGAAACTTGTACCCTATAAAACATTAACCAATATAACATCCGTTGCTGACCTCCCATTTCAAGGCATTTGAACAACGATGTAGGTCTAATGTTTTAAGCACGAAACTTTACAATAATGCCTATGTTTTCTTGCAATACTGCCATCATGACACACTTGCTTTATATAATTTGCCAGCTACTTATACTAATAGGTGGGTATATTTACGCTCAGTTCAGCCGTTTCATTGCGTTGAGGGTTTTTTTATTATTACAAAATTAATTACTTGCATAGTCACTAAATATCATGGTATCAGAAGCCGTGTGGCACTGCTCATTAATAGTTAGTCATGGCGTAACGAATCTCTGTATAATTAATACTTACTATGCCGGAAAAAGCATTTCCATATAAACTCATCTTAGTCAATGAGATGCTCGCATGAGCTAGTTTGTAGAAAGGACGAATTTATAAAGCATAGTAAGCACGTAGTACCTACGTCGTTGAATCACGAAGGACGCGAGCAGAACAAACGCAATCTTTCTGTTGGCTCAAACGAGCCATACGCTGTGTACAGTCTGTCTAGAGCAGAGGCTCAAACGAGCCATACGCTGTGTACTGCAGTCTGTCTAGAGCAGAGGCTCAAACGAGCCATACGAGTCTGTGTACAGAGTCTGTTTAGAGCAAGGAGCCATGAAATAAATCTTACAAGTTGCGAATGAATACAAAAAATAAAGCCTCACTGATACATAGACACATGCCTTTTTCCCCAAAAGGGTAGGCAGAGCCTCTATGGGCTTCTTTTCAGGTGGGTTGAACCATCGTGGGAATATAGACGTGACAAGTAGTGAGCTTATCGCCGCCATTGCTACTCACGACTGACTCAGCTAACGCTTTCTTCCAGTATAAAACATTCCATAATAAGCTAGCAGCCAGGACAAATCTTATACCAAACAAATCTTATCATAACAAGTCCGGGTAATCCCTCAGTCGGCTTTTACGACATCCACGGGGAGGAGACGAAGAGGTCTTTTCTCAGGCCGGAAACACCAAACTTACTCTTTTTTAGGTTATATTATTAGAAATATAAATATTTATTCTACTAATCTTTTTCATGTGCAATGTGATTTTTACTATATTTAAGTATTAGGCCATTACAGGTTACATATTATTTTTAAAATTACGGGAATAAAAGAAGTATTTAATGAATAGCATACATAGATACTCATTCATGAACTAAAGTAATAAATATTCTGGAACAACTTACAAGTAGGTAAGTAAATACATTTCTGAAATAAGTTTTGAAAGGCCTGGTCTATTCAGATTAATCAAAACATGGTAACTTGCCTCTTAAAGCCTCAATCAACTCGACAGCTGGAAAGTACGAAGTTTCAACACAGAGTTATTACTAGGAACACGGTACATTGATAATTGAAAGTGTAAGTACTAAAGTAATTAGAAGTAAGGGATAGTATTATTTTATCTGTGGTTAGGGGAAGGCAAGAGATGATCCTCCAAGAGAGAGGGCTCAGAAGTCAAAGGCTATCTAATGTTATGTGAATCTAAAAGTGGGTTTTTAAGTTAGTTAATCTATCTTTATTATTTACTAGCGACTCGCCCCGGCTTCGCATGGGAGCCCCCGGTGTACCCCCCCCCCCCCTCCTACTCTCCCCCCTATGTCAATCTCCTGGTTCTAAGTTACCTCCTCACCAATTTTCACAAATGTTCACCCAAATGTTAACAAAGGTCTAACATTGTTAAAAAAAAAACTTTGTTTTATGTTATGTAGATTTTATTTATTATTTATTTATTTAAAATAATTTAACGACGGATTTAGTCACAGATTTAGTCGTTAATTTCATTAAAACCACGAAATACGACACAAACTAACAAAGATTTCAACTATTCTAATCCCAATTGTTAAATCTAATTTGCGTAGAAGCCAACCGGAAAGGGTAAACCCATTTTGTAATACAGTATTCATTTGAGACCTTTCAGGTCCAGTTATAACGTTTTGCTAGAGGTATTTGGTACCTTAGCTGACCTTGACCTTGGCCGAAAATGGCCGCCAATTTCAACTGTAGAATTTATTGTTGGTCAGTTATAATATATGTCGTGTGTTTATGAAATGGGTATAAAAATGCTCACGTCTATTATTTATTCTGTGCTCACGTGAACAAGTTTTACCCAAAATATAAGTCCGATCAACTGTTTTCGTTTGCGCAGAAAAGCGCAGACTGATATCCGACAGTAGCCGAACTTATAGTTGTACCATAGTTGTACTCACGTTGTACTATTATTTGTTCTGTGGTATAGTATAGCTCTAACCCGCTGTATAGCTATGTCCCGCTCACATCTAAGAGTCGGCCGGCTGCGATTTTGCCGCGAAATCGACAGCGCAAAATTTTAGCGCACGATGGCTTTTAGTAGAAAGAAAGGTTCCCGCGCTATAGAAATTGGTCTAAGGGCAGGTACATGGGGGCGACTTATATTTTAGGTAAAACTGTACCTACTTGGTTCTTCTATGCCATTGATTCAGGGATACTGCATTCATGTACGAGTACAAGTAATTTCATTCAAGTACGATAATTGATTTTTATATTATATCTTTATTGTAACTCCTTTTATAAATAAATATTTTTTTTAAATACAAATCAATTATTTGAAATGATAATTCTATTCAAAAAACAACTGACTTCACAGCTCGGATTTTTTCCCCAATACAAGATGTTATAATGTTAGTGATCGGAACCGTGTGCTGATCACAATGAGCCTAAACGCGGCTAGTCTACTATTATTCATCAAGGAGTTCCGTTGTTCACCTTCCGTCTCTACCATCATATCAGCTCGCTGTCACCATCATATTGTAATAATCACCGGGACTTGACAGGTATGCAAAACACCTCAATCGGATATCGAAAAGTCACCCTTATCGCCACCCGTGAAATACTTATCACCGATTGCATCTGCTTGAAAGTAGAATGCGTTTCTGCTACTACATCTCTATGACCTAATTGTAGATTTATTGGTCGCTGCGTGGGACGAATAACATTATATTGGAAGCCTCGATTCCTATATTGAAGGGCTTTTCTTTAGAGCTCTTTAGAAAAGGGCTCTTTAGCTGCTTGACTATAAAAGCTCTTCGTACGCATAGTGCATGCTTGAATGCTTGACATGGGGTGTAGTATTATTTTATCTGTGACATGGGTATTCTATTTCACGAAGCCTGCTTTGGTTTTTTACGTATATGGGTAAGACCTCAAAAAAAACCATGCACATGCACATTGTCTTAGAGTGCGTAAGCTCAGGAGCAATTAGTCTTAACCTTGACCCGGTCCGGGTCACTAGTGCTTATGGAATGTGTTATTACTGGAAGAAAGCGTTAGCCAGTCAGTCGTGGGAAGCAATGGCGGCGATGAGCTCACCGTCTCGTCTATATTCCACGACGGTGCAACCCACATTTCTGTTTTTTATACAACTTTCTATGACGGATCAATTAGATGGCACACCTGATGTTAAGCGGTACAATCTGCCTATGAACAGTGCATTACCACATAGGTCACGTCCACCTAGGACGCATCCTATGTGGCACTGCGCTGCGCCCGCCACCCTGTGACATAAAGATGAAAAGTCTCATGTGCCTGTAATTTCACCGGCAACCATACCCTTCAACCGGAACACAGCAATGCAAGCACTAGTGCTTTGCGGCAGAGTTAAATAGGTATGGTGGTAGTACTACCCCGAACGAACTCTTTCACAAAAAAGCTCTACTGCTACTGAAACCTACATATCTACCACCTACCCACCTACTACTAAAATCTACTACCACAGTGAAAAGAGGCCCATTGAGGCTCTGTCTACCACCGTTTGGGGAAAAAGGCGTGTGTCTATGTATGTTATGTATGTAAGCTTACAAAAATAAATTACCTAATAAGTAGTATATAATCTGTAAGAAAACTATAAAAAGTGTAAACTGTTTCTTAGATAAGCGTCTTCAACTAACCAAATTACCTTTGATAAGTAAATCCCAAGTTGAGGATAAATAGTTAAAAGTTTAATCTAGACTAATTTACAAAGTTGTGAAGTTACTATATCAAGTTCAACACTTCGTAACCATTTTGTTGATAAACTTAGTTTAAGATGGAACTATTAAATCGCCTATTGTTCCCAGATAAAAGTATCACCTAGTGTTAACTGTACTCTCGATTTAATAATCAGTTACTATTCAGGGCGTCCCAAGACTATGCAACATGAAGGGAAAGTATCTTAAATATTGTAGATAGGATATTTTGCTGAAAGGAGGCTTTTATTCGATTCTCAGACGAAGCAAATAATTTTTTAAACATCTTTGATTGCAGTATTACTAAGCTTTAAGGTGGTTGCTTTCGCTTGTGGTGCGAAATTAAAATTTTACGTGTTTTTTGCTCATCACAGCTCATCAACACTTCTTCAGACAGCGAAAATTATGTCGCCGGTAATTATATGATCCAACACACAAGTTTTAATTCATAGTATCACATAAATATCATTAGTTTAGCCACGATTGTGCTTCAATGGTATTTACAATGTTTTTTATTTTAAGCACATTCCAAACTAATGTTATTTATGTGATACTATAAATTATAATTTGTGTGTTAGGTCATATAATTACCGGCAACATAGTTTTCGCTATCTGAAGAAGAGTTGATGAGCAGTGATGAGCAAAAAACACGTAAAAAATTTAATTTTGCGTCATTAGCGATAGCAACCTCCCTTTTCAGCAAAATATCCTATCTACAGTATTAAGGTACTTTCCCTTCATGTTGCATAGTCTTGGGTTGCCCTGAATATAATGTTACGATTCTATGTATATGATAGGGATGTGATGGGATGGGATAGTATTCGATAGATGATGAAATTGCCAGTCTCTTCAATGATATACGTCTTTACCGCCGATCAATAAGCTATTAAATCCAGAATAACAATCCAATCTAGACACAATGCCGCGACGAACGCTCTGGATACAATCTAGACACAATGCCGCGACGAACGCTCGCGATACAAACGCCTTTCATTCGCTTTGTGGTTTCGCTTGATTGATAAAACACATTGTCATTTACAATGTCAAACACAATTATTCATTTGTTTTTATGGTTCCATGCTTCAAAAGATACCAATGGAACCATAATGAGATCACTGTCTGTCTGTCTGACACAGCCTATTTACCGGGTTGTAGGCCCTATTAGTCTGTAACATGTCTATCAGCCCTTGCTGATAAGACATGTATGTTAGATAACCTTAAATATGGCATCTAACTTTTCTGTTTTACTTCTACTAGCTATCAATTTTTTACATGGAATGAGTGTTGGCATACACAACGCCTCCTACTCCATATAATAATTGTAATCTTTGGCCCTCAATAGCGTCAAACCCTCGGGAAGAGCTCTAGATTCCCTTTGTGGTTATAATTGACTGCTCGACTCCCACGAACTTTAGGCCTCGATATGTCAGTGATCAAAGAGACCCTCAGGTATCGATTTTGAAAGCAATTGATACAGAGGCAAAAAAGTTCAAAATGGCGGCTATTTAATTGAACGAGCGAAGCGAGTTCTCTGAGTCAACTTGGAAGAATCGGCGTTTATATGTATGTATGTATGTATGTATGTCCCAGTATAACTTCAGAACCGTTAATCCGATCTTCATGAAATTTGATTGGCGGGTAAATAGTATTGGTACAATTTGTTGATAAGGTTATGAGCTATATCGGTTGGGGGGTTGTTGAGATATCGGGGTCCAACTGGGGGTAAACAAAAAAGTGAGAATATCAGATCAAAAGGGGTGTCATGTCATATGAAAGCCCCTTGTCTCAACATTTCAAAACAATTTTTTATAATTTTTAAAATGATGTTGTTTTTGAGATATTAGGGTAAATCGAAAATGTAAAAAAAAAAAAAAACCTCTAGGGTACTTCCAATAATCCTACAACGCTGAAATTTGGTATGTTTGTAGCTTTTATGACACAAATACTGGGAAAAGTTTAAAATTGAAGAGTTTCAAAACTTGTAGGTACTCTATATAACATAACCATTTTTGTTGACCTCCCGTTTCTAGGAATTTGAACGACGTTGTAGGTCTAGCTTATCAAACCACACGTACGTATTATGTTTTCGAAAGCGATATTGAAATCTTTGTTCGATAGAAATAAGGTAACCTACCTAAATCGCGTGCAAGCGTGTATTCGCGAGGTCTCATTTCGGGGCGAACCACTAGTTTATCTGAGAGTGACGAAGTTTTTTAATCACATGGACCTTCATATATCAACGTTAAAAGCTTTCAGACCTAAAATAACAGTAAGTAAAATATTGATTCAACATTTTTGTCTCGTTAGTAGTTATTCTTTATTGCACACAAGAAAACACAAAATAAACAGTAAAAGATAACGAAAATTTACAGAGGCGAGCTTAACCCTAAAAAGAGTTTTCTACCAGCAAACATTTGAGGCTAGAGAGAGGTGTTTGTAGAGGTAGGTTGGTGCAAAATGTGAAAAAAATAAGAAACAGATTTAGAAATAAAATCAGTTTCAAAGAGAAATAATAATTAAATTAAAATAACAATAAATACTTTAACCTAACGTGATACATAAATTAATTACATAAATAAATATAAAATACATACTTTAATACAGTTAAAGAGATAAATAGTGCTCTTTTGTTTTCCTCAAAAATTGAAACTGTACGTCTCCTCAGTGCGAATAAATTGGTCTCGTTGGAGACAATGAAACATTTTCTGTCACCGAGTGAAAAGTTGTAGTACAATACAACCATAGATTTATATATCAAGATGCAACTTATATACAAAATATGTATTTTGTCATAACAAAACACCAACGATCGCGTGCGAACTAAGTCAAAAACGGTTGTCGTTGTTCTACATATTTTGATTTACTCCGTGTTCTGTCTCATTCAATCTAATTTAAAATTGCTTGTCAATGCAAAAGACAAAACACTGTGTAACTGCTCCAATAATTGGAATTTTGTAGTAATATGAGTATAGCGGAATGAATTATCAAATAATGTAGGCCGTACACTTACTGTATGGTTATACGATAAAACGTAAGTATATACCAACTTACGTACAATTTATTTTCAGACCCTTTCTGTGGTTTATGGACGAGAGGTTTTTTACTCCCAAAGCGACTTAAAAAATTAACACAGCGGTCACACGTCCCATGTACACTTTCGTAATGGGAGACATGTATGTAACAAACAAATAAATTACTGCAACAAACAGGGATAACAAACAGGCATAGATAAATCATCATCATCATCTTTGATGTATAAATTCTAGTCCAGTTTTGAAGGGGAATACGATCATAAAAAATGTATGGAGAATAAATTAATATGTACCTATGGATAAAAAAAGGGCCAAGTGCGAGTGCATTATCTACAAAAACGGCAAAAAGATCATGACATATGGGAGCCCCCTTAAATATTTATTTTATTCTGTTTCTTAGTATTTTTTTCATCTGTGAAAATTGCAACTGTCTAACTATCACGGTTCGTAAGATACAGCCTGGTGGCAGACGGACGGACGGACAGCGAAGTCTTAGTAATAGGATCCCGTTTTACCATTTAAGTACGGAACTCTAAAAATTTATTAATAATAAATTAATATGTATGTATAAAAAACGCGATAATCAAATGTCGTAAAGGATAAGTCCGCCAAATCAACAAGTCCCGAATCTTACGAAGCCATCAAGACTTTGCAATGTTTTCAGACCATCAGAAAGTACCTACTCATAAAACTATGTAGGTTACAGAAATACAATTTATTCGTAAAACCAATTTACATGTCATAAAAATTCCAGTAAAATAAAAATCACAATTATAATGCATAAAATAATATAAAATCAAGGTTGTGTCAAGACAAAAAAATTACCTACACTAATATTGACTACACAAGTAACCTTGTTACGAGTAGTTCGCTCACAGAATATAAATTCTGCTCGATAAGCCAACGTTTCAGACGGAACTTAAAACTGGATAAACTGCCATCAGATGTGACAGAGTCTGGTAGTTTGTTGTACACTGCCGGATCCATTACGTGAGGTAACCTTGAGCACTTCGTGAGGGAGCGGCCGATAGTCGCGAGCTTCCCTGTGTCCCGAAGTCCCGAATCTTACCAAGCCATCAAGACCTAGTCATTGCAATGTTTTCAGACCATCAGAAAGTTCTAGGTACTCATAAAAGTATGTAGGTTACGTACCACTAGACATAGTGCGACCCGCCCTGTTCGATTACATCATAGTAAAGGGGTGCGAGAGCTACCCGTTTCCAGGCTTCGATGACCTCACTACTGTAATCTAGTCATTGAACTGTGGAATTAGACTTTCTGTTTGTCGTTTGAAATCAGTGTGAACGAATGTAAAGAAAAACTACCTAATTGGTTATCTTTCTCCAGTTTTTGTAGCCGGTTTAAACACTTCTTCTTCCTCACCTATTTTGGTTGCAGGCAAGGGCTGATAGCCATGTATTTTAGATAACCTTAAATACGGCCTCTACTTTTTAGGGCTCCGTAAAAAAAACGGAACCCTTATGGATTCGTCATGTCTGTCTGTCTGTCTGTCTGTCTGTCCGTGTATGTCACAGCCACTTATAAGAGCTATGCTGTTGAAACTTGGTAAGTAGATGTATTCTGTAAACCGCATTAAGATTTTAACACAAAAATATAAAAAAACAATAAATTTTGGGGTTTCCCATACATAGAACTGAAACTATTTTTTTTTTTCGAGAGACACTTCCAAAGTGGTAAAAAGTCTGTCCCCCCCCCTTAACTTCTAAAATAAGAGCATGATAAATCTAAAAAAAATATATGATGTACATTACCATGTAAACTTCCAACGAAAATTGGTTTTAACGAGATCTAGTAAGTAGTTTTTTTTTTAATACGTCGTATATCGTAAACCATCCAAGAGCTTTTATATTATGTTATTTGCTGCTACGGAACCCTTCATGGGCGAGTCCAACTCGCACTTGGCCGCTTTTTTCTGTTTTACTTCTTCTAGCTATTAAATTTGAACAATAAATTTTCAAACAAAATAAGAAGTATGGACGGGGCCTTAGGGAACGATAGTTTTGAAGCTTATAGAGTGACTGAGTCACTCAAGTCATCAAAACTTCTTCAGATAGCGAAAGATGATTTCGCGAGAACTAGGAGACATAACACACATGTTTTAATTGATAGTATCTCATAAATATCTCGTTGGAAAGATTTGGAGGAGGCCTATACCCGAAAGGGGCCGTAACTAAGGATTAAATTTATACAACAGGATAAAAATATATAATATTTTTTTATTTGTAACTTTGTTTATCTTGTTCTAAGGAAATAAAAGGCTTTTTATTTTTATTATTTATTTATCTCATAAATATCATCATCAGTTTAGCTACGATACTAAAAAAACACTGTATAAATGTGTTAGGGGATCGTAGATATTTATGAGATAGGTACTATCAATCAAAACATGTGTGTTAAGTCTCCTAGTTCTCGCGAAATCAACTTTCGCTATCTGAAGAAGTGTTGATGAGCTGTAATGTTAAGTCTCCTAGTTCTCGCGAAATCAACTTTCGCTATCTGAAGAAGTGTTGATGAGCTGTAATGTTAAGTCTCCTAGTTCTCGCGAAATCAACCTTCGCTATCTGAAGAAGTGTTGATGAGCTGTAATGTTAAGTCTCCTTGTTCTCGCGAAATCAACTTTCGCTATCTGAAGAAGTGTTGATGAGCTGTGATGTTAAGTCCCCTAGTTCTAGCGAAATCAACTTTCGCTATCTGAAGAAGTGTTGATGAGCCGTAAAGGACAAAAAACAGTTATGTAAAATTACACATCAATTTTATAATGTTATTTTACATAACATTTTCATGTATTTCATGTATTTATATAGTATTTCATTATTATGTGAAATTACGGATCTGTAATTTTACATACCGTAGTGTATATGGAAGTGTATACCGTAGTGTATAGTGTATACCGTAGTGTATAGGAAAAAGGCGTGTGTGTATATATACTCACACGCCTTTTTCCCCAAAAAGGTAGGCAAAGCTCCAAATGGGTCTCTTTTCTCCGTGGGTTGCACCATCGTGGGATATAGACATGACAAGTGTGGTGAGCTCATAATTAATCATTTGTATTTTTTAAATTTCGTACATACCTTTTTGTATTATTTTAGACTATTTTAATTATTTTTTATTATATTTATTATTATTTTATTTTATTTATTACTTGTATTAGTTGTTATTCTTTTAGTTTTTCACAAGTAGTTTGCTTCGAAATGAGAGCTCGCCTATCTCAACGAATCCATTATTGGCTCAGCTCATATCTGAACTTGCCAATGTACTGCTATCATAAACCAACCTACCAAACATGCCTATTACGTAGATCAACGGTTCCAAAGTTATCCCCGATCAAACTCCCATCAAACTATTATACTTATCCAGATAGATACCCATTCATATACATACGGAAGACAACCCTTTGAGTTTTACCCGACTACGAATAAAGGAGGGTTATGTTTTTGACAGTCTATGTATGACATCTTAACCGATGGTGTCTTTGGATTCGTGCCATCCATGGATTCTTCTTCTTTGGTGCCATCACTTCACGTGTCATAGGATATACAATGTATAGTCACAGATAAAATAATACTATGTATAGTATTTAAAAAAACAACATGGTGGATTTTATAGGTGAATGACAAAACTGAAAAAAAATTATAATCATTTCATGTTTGATATCAAGAGTATGGTCTTGATGAGCACATTCTAAATAGATAAATGTTTATACTACTGCATCATACTGATGGTACTACTATCAGCTTCTCCTTGTTCACGAGGAACTACGCAGGCATTTATGATCCCTGTGATTCAAATGTATATAAGTTTTTTATTAAAAAAATATTTTGTCAATACAAGCTTTATAAAAGTAGTGATCGTAACCGTGTGCTGATCAAAATGAGCCTAAACACGGCCAGTCTACCTACTATTATCCATCGAGGAGTTCCGTTGTCCACGTTCCATCTCGATCATCAGATCAACTCGCTGTTACCATCATATTGTATTGTCATCGGAACTTGACAGGTATGCCAAATTTCAGCTCAATCGGTTGAGGATAACTGCTTTGCAAGATTCCACCCGGACAAACATATTCCACCCGGACAAACATATTCCACCCGGACATACATGTAAAAATACTTTTGATTTTGACTGGTAAATAACGAAGACAAGCCAGGCCGAAAAGACTGGTAAAGGCGATACCTAAGTCACGTAACAATGCAATGGGTGATCTCTGGCCGAGATACTGAATAAAAGTAAAGAAAATTAAATAGATGACAGAATCGTGTGATTCCTAACTGATATAAAAGGCGCGGGTGGATGGAGGCGGGTCAAGACATGATATTCTATGGAGATACATCTTTCCAGTACGAAAAAATATAAAGAACTCTACTTTACAGAAAGGGTTGTACATGAAACATTAATATCGTTAGGTATATAAAGAATGTGTCCAATTTAAAACTTAGTTCACAAAATTAGTACTATTTTGCGTCCTGAATCAAAATTGTCCTCAGAAAATACTCCTCAGGGCTTTTGTTATCAACCCAACGCCTCGAATGGGCGAGTTTTGTTTAAGATTTGGATGTTTTTTTAAACTTTGGTGTATTTTCAAAACAAAATATGCTAAGAAATCGTTAAAGCCTTCGTATTCAAATCTTATCTAAATCGGAATCCGTAGATGCTCTGGCCCAATCTAAAAATATATTTTAACCATATTTTTCCAATCAACTCTTATCAACCTATATCATAATCTACATAGTCTACATTAGAACAATATTTGCTTTCCCATTAGCAGTCGCTGTACTCGTTTAAGTACAGCTGATTAGGGTTCCGTAAGAAAATTACGGAACCCTTATGGATTCGTCATGTCTGTCTGTCTGTCTGTCTATGTCACAGCCACTTTTTTCCGAAACTATAAGAGCTATGATGTTGGAACTTGGTAAGTAGATGTATTCTGTGAACCGCATTAAGATTTTCGCACAAAAATAGAAAAAAACAATAATTTTTCGGGGATTCCCATACTTAGAACTGAATCCAAAAAAAAAAACTTCATACCCATACGTGTGGCGTATGTATAGATAGGTCTTCAAAAATGATATTGAGGTTTGCGCAAAAGACACTTCCCCCCACCCCGTAACTTCTAAAATAAGAGAATGATAAAACTTATAAATATATATGATGTACATTACCATGTAAACTTCCAACGAAAATTGGTTTGAACGAGATCTAGTTAGTAGTTTTTTTTTTAATACGTCATATATCGTAAACCATCCAAGAACTTTTATATTATGTTCCTTGCTGATACGGACCCCTTCATGGGCGAGTCCGACTCGCACTTTGCCGCTTTATTTTATTTTATTTTATTTAAAGCGCTCCTAACCTAGAACTTTAGTTATTTTGCGCCCGCTCAGCCCCCGCGCTATGAGCGCGCGAAGTATTTAATTATTTGTTTGCTTTCTAGCGTAAAGCTAGCTTTGAAAACATTTTTGTACCTTTGTCGTTATTTTACAAAATTAATTACGCGCTGGGTCTGGCTGCCAAGGTGGCGGCCCGTCCAAAAACTGGCACACGTCCGACCTCCAATACATTCCATATAAATATCTTCTGTTTTAACACGCTTTTATTAGCTGGGGTTGTATCTATGTATGTATGTATGTATGTATGTAACGGAATCTTTGAGCATAATTTTCAACAATTTCCACAAGTCTGATTAATTTGAAACTTTGCATACGTGTATCAAGGACCTATGACAATGCAATAATTTGATAACAGTTTCCCGTTATCCTTATTAGGACCGCCAAGATTAATAAATTCTTTGATAGATCCTCTGTAGTAAATGATGACATTGCGAAATGATTTGTGTGAAATTTCAATACCACATGTCAACAAATAACTAATTGATAAATCGAACTAAAAAATGAAAATTAAATAATAGTTTAAAAAAACTAAAAAAAACACGCTTTTATAGGTAACCGAACTAAAAAATATACAACAATCAATCAGTTTTTTTTTTTTAAAGCCTTTGGTGCTTGATAAAGTAAATGTAACTATCATTATGTTGGCAACTATCTATGAGAGGAGAGTTATGAAAAGTAGTAAAATGCAAAACAAACTTTAAAAAAAAAAAACTGATTGATTGTTCGATCTTCTACTACTGTAAAATAAACTCTTTGAAATTGAAAATTATATCCTATTTTTTAGTTCGGTTAGCTATAAAAGCGTGTTTTTTCTAGTTTTTTTAAACTATTATTTATTTATATACTACTTAGAATGACGGAACAAGCAGATGTCCCACCTGATGATAAGCGGTACCCTCTGTCTATGAACAGTGCATGCATTAGCACATAGGTAAGTCCAAAGCTACGATCACCCTAAACAAAAAAAAACCTTTAAAATGTGTGAGGGAGTTCGTTAGCTAAACTGATGATATTTATGAGATACTATCAATTAAACCATGTGTGTTAAGTATCCTAGTTCTCGCGAAATCAACTTTCGCTATCCGAAGAAGTGTTGATGAGCTGTAACGGGCAAAAAACACCAAAATAATAGAATTTCATGCCTTAAGCGTGAAGACCTCAGATAATGGCTGTATACTCGTATATGAGAGATTCCTCGTGGTATCTACCAAACAACAGAATCCTCGTAGCTTTGTAGAACGTATGTGGTTTGCATGTTCTGTGTGCGACATGCCGAGAATTGGAACGTGGTGTCGCCATTGTATGGACGGTTTGATGAAATTCTGTCATATAACTACGTGACAATACGAAATTATATTACTGAGAAACAATAGAAATAAAAGCATACTTACCTACTTTTATTGGGTATCTATATGTCTTGAGCTCTTAGAGAAATAGGCTAGGAAAATTCTCGTTATCTTTTATTGTGGTTGCATAGTCCGAAAGAGAACCCACTACGCATTATCAGTCCATTGCTGAAATTTCTTGACGGAAGGTGGACAACGGAACTCCTCTATAGATAATAGTAGACTGGTCGTGTTCAGGCTCATTGTGATCAGCACACGGTTCCTATCACTAGTATTATAAAATCTTTTATTGGGGAGAAATTCCTAGCTACGAAGTCAGTTTTTACCGAAAAGAATTAAGTCACCCCTCGTGATTGTGTTTTTCATCAATATACCCTACCAAACTATTTCGCCACAACCTTTAGTTCTATCTAATCTTCTGAAGAGCCTATGTTTACGAAGCCAGTGTTGAATAATTCAGTAAGTAAACGACTTGTTTTGAACAAGTTGTCATGGCGGTGTTTGTCCTGTTTTTTCCTTTATAGGTCAGATATTCGAGCCCAGTGGCAAATGTATCGAAGGAAAATAATTTGGTAAGAGTGTAGACTAATTTAAAACTTAGTACTACCAAAGTGCCAATCATTTCAAAATAACACCGCTAGCCCGCTTCATATAAAATGAAGTTTCCTTACGAGTATTTGAATATTAGTGAATACAAGCCAATGAAATATTGTAGACCCAAACTAGGGAGACATTTGTCAGCTTTCAATTTAATTGAACGAGCGGAGCGAGTTCTCAGAGCCAACTTGGAAGAATCGGCGTTTGTATGTTTGTATGTTTGTCCGAGCATAACTTCCGAACCGTTAATCCGATCTTCATGAAATTTTATTGGGGGTTAGATAGTATTGGTACAATTTGTTGGTAAGGTTATGAGCTATATCGGTCGGGGGGTTGTTGAGACATTGGGGTCCAAGAGGGAGAAAAAAAAAGTGAGAATTTCAGACCAAATGGGGTGTCACATGAAAGCCTCTCGCTTCGACATTTCAATTATTTTTTTTTAACTTTTGTACATTTTGAGATATTAGGGTAAATCGAAAATATAAAAAACCAAAACCTACTAATCCTACATAGTACTACTAATCCTACAATCACGGTGTAACTAAGGCACACACTCAATCTGAGGAGCAAGTCCGAGTTTACACACACCATGGTAACGATGATCGTGGCGACGAGCGTACGTGTATTGCATTGTAACTAGCCATTAATCTGTGACGTTTTTGGCACAGATTAATAGGTAGTTTTTATGTTATACACGTACGATCATCGTTACGTTCATCGTTACAATGGTGTATGCAAAAGTCCGACTAGGGCCTCAGGTGGCGAACATTTTTGACGTTTTCCCCTGTTCATTGAACGAATTCGCAAAGGCCATATTATATTTTTCACACCACCTGCTCTACAATGTCCAATTATATATCATGCAACCTCAACGTAAAGTAAAGCATTATCCCCCAAGGGATATAAAGTTGTATAAAACTCCCTAGGGAATAAAGTGATTTAAATTTGGAACGACAAATTCGTGTGGAAACTTGTAGAAAACTCTAAGTAAATCAATGCCCATATGGTATTGTAAAGAGGTTTGTTCCAAAATCAAACTGGCCACCATAAGCAGGACTCAAAGAAAAAAGAAAAAGGTACGTTTACAGCTAGGAAGATGTACTACATATTCATGGTTTTAAAAAAACTTATTTATCATAAAAACTATGAAAACTAGTTTACCAGGTGTTTATACTGTTATTGTATTTGTTTATTACTATAAAATCGAATCTGTCTTAGAATATCGGTTTATTTACGTTTTCAGTAATTTATTGGCAAGTCCCGTCTGAAAAGGCACTCTATCGACACTTTAGCCATTGACATAATACCGTGATTAATTCACCAACACACGTCCCATCCCATCACTCATGTAAAAACACTCAAACAAAAACAATCAGATGTTGGCTGAATGTGGAAGAACATTGTGCCATAAAAAAGTAAAAAAGCGCGCTGAATTCGGAACGGGAAAATTCTGAACTGAATTTAGAACGCGACCTCCTTAGTCGGGGTGCCGGCGAATACTGATTGGTGAATCTAGTGATACTAGGGATGGCAATAATTATTGGAGACTGAACGAAATCAGTATTATCGAGAATTACTTAGCTTGTGGAATAAATTTCTGGGATAAATACGGATGCACCCGAAATATTAGCTCATAAAATGTAACATCAGTTAAGGTTATGTCGCAAAATTCATAGTCGTAGATTTAATTTCTAACCGCCTGCGACGCAGGAGGTTACTGTTTCGATTCCCGCCTCGGAACAAATATTTGTACGATCTGCAGATATTTGTTCAGAGTGTTCTGAGTATTTTCCATGTATAATAAAAAATATCTATGTACCTATGTAATGTATTGTATTACTAGTAGGTAGCGTTGGGGCTAGATAATGTGAGAACTGTCCAGCATTTTTTTTATTTGATTTTTATTTTAATTTACTAAATCATGTCCAATATTTAAATTAAAAATATGCATGGATACTACATTATAATACCGAGGGATCATTGTACCAGAAACACGATAGGACAATATTTTCTCGATAGAAAAAAAAACAATGTTACGTAAAATTTTTGCCTAGATTCGATTGTTTATTAAAATGGTGCATATTATTGGGTAACAATTTAGATTAAAAAAAAACAACACAACAAAAACGAGGCCGTGAGGGTTTACTTTAGGGAGTTTTGTAATAGTACATTATGGTACAAGTGTGTAATGTTGGTGATTACCGCTGAGGCGCCATTGAGACCCGAGCCGTTAGATGACAGTAATCATCAAAACATACGTGTATTGATGATTCATACACGATTCATTCATACATAATATTCATTATGTGCCTAATTGCGGTAAAATTAAAGCCACTTTATGAGCAAGTGTGTTGAAAAATTATTTATATATTTTACGAGATATTCAATTCGAGCGGCGCGAGGCGTTTTTTTGTATGAATATTTCTGCCTGGTGTTGGCGCATTCTAAGTACCTTCTAACCCTCCATTAGTCCACAGAAGCCTGCCAATATTCATGCTCAATAAACAGTCTTATCGCAAATAGAAATCTCCGTCAGACTTTACGTTAGAAACTTTCAAGGCTTCCATTTTAAAACGTCGATCCATTGCAGATTGCTTGCTTAAGTGACCTCAGAGTAGAGATAACAAGCTATCGGATTATGTTCGTGGAGGTATCGATCAATAACCAGTAAAAAGCAGAAAAAAGGGAAAGCAGTAGAAAGGGGCTATTTGATAGACGTCCCTTTAGCCCACAGGGGTCCCACAGACGCTTCCCACCTAGTAAAAAGGGAAAGCAGTAGAAAGGGGCTATTTGATAGACGTCCCTTTAGCCCACAGGGGTCCCACAGACGCTTCCCACCTAGTAAAAAGGGAAAGCAGTAGAAAGGGGCTATTTGGTAGACGTCCCTTTAGCCCACAGGGGTCCCACAGACGCTTCCCACCTAGTAAAAAGGGAAAGCAGTAGAAAGGGGCTATTTGATAGACGTCCCTTTAGCCCACAGGGGTCCCACAGACGCTTCCCACCTAGTAAAAAGGGAAAGCAGTAGAAAGGGGCTATTTGATAGACGTCCCTTTAGCCCACAGGGGTCCCACAGACGCTTCCCACCTAGTAAAAAGGGAAAGCAGTAGAAAGGGGCTATTTGATAGACGTCCTTTTAGCCCACAGGGGTCCCACAGACGCTTCCCACCTAGTAAAAAGGGAAAGCAGTAGAAAGGGGCTATTTGATAGACGTCCCTTTAGCCCACAGGGGTCCCACAGACGCTTCCCACCTAGTAAAAAGGGAAAGCAGTAGAAAGGGGCTATTTGATAGACGTCCCTTTAGCCCACAGGGGTCCCACAGACGCTTCCCACCTAGTAAAAAGGGAAAGCAGTAGAAAGGGGCTATTTGATAGACGTCCCTTTAGCCCACAGGGGTCCCACAGACGCTTCCCACCTAGTAAAAAGGGAAAGCAGTAGAAAGGGGCTATTTGATAGACGTCCCTTTAGCCCACAGGGGTCCCACAGACGCTTCCCACCTAGTAAAAAGGGAAAGCAGTAGAAAGGGGCTATTTGATAGACGTCCCTTTAGCCCACAGGGGTCCCACAGACGCTTCCCACCTAGTAAAAAGGGAAAGCAGTAGAAAGGGGCTATTTGATAGACGTCCCTTTAGCCCACAGGGGTCCCACAGACGCTTCCCACCTAGTAAAAAGGGAAAGCAGTAGAAAGGGGCTATTTGATAGACGTCCCTTTAGCCCACAGGGGTCCCACAGACGCTTCCCACCTAGTAAAAAGGGAAAGCAGTAGAAAGGGGCTATTTGATAGACGTCCCTTTAGCCCACAGGGGTCCCACAGACGCTTCCCACCTAGTAAAAAGGGAAAGCAGTAGAAAGGGGCTATTTGATAGACGTCCCTTTAGCCCACAGGGGTCCCACAGACGCTTCCCACCTAGTAATAAGAAGGATCATCAAATAAAGCTGAGCCGTGTTTGTTGCCTGATTCTTATAGGTTTGGTCGCGTTGGAACTATTTTATTTTATTAGACGATCCAAAATGATCCTTGTGATTTCAATGAATAAAATACTTTTGATTATGACTTTGAATTTATACCATGGGATACCACCAAAAAACGACTTAAGTACTTACAAGCTTTCAATAAAAAGCGAATGAAAGAAAGAAAGAAACGTTTATTCGTGACTATACAAACAAAGACACACACAAACAAAAAACGCTATTTTGCGCATTTTTGTCTGTTTTATTAAGTCTGAAATTTAGTATTATCTCCCTAACTTCTAATCGATAAGGAGTGCTGTGGCTTTTATCATCAGCTCACAAGTTCCCAGACGCAAACACCTGAATAACATTCATACATACTTGATTCCCTGTGTCGTGGGTATCAGAAACTACGAGTACCATGGTACCATAACACCCAGACCCGGAACAAATATTTGCTGATCATACAAACATTTGTTCAACAGCGGGAAAGAAACAGCAACCTTTCGCGTCTCAAGTCTCAGCCGGCTACTCGCCCGAAGAGCTACAGAGGTTGTCAAATATTCCTATAGCATCTGTGTAGCCTTAGCTCACCCTATTTAAAAATATCATTTTATCATGTTCGTGACTAAAATATAAACTCAATCAAGACTGACTGTATAAAAAATAAACAAAACCAAATAACCCTACATTGCCCTTGAAACTCATAAAATATTCAGCAGAAATCCGATGTAACAAGCCAGCAATCTCGTGTCGTCTGCAGCATGGAGCGGAAAATTGAGTCGTTAGCGAGAATCGGAGGTTTTACTATAGGTACTATAAAATGATATTATTGATCCAAAAGGTACCCGTTGCCATTTTCACGGCCCGGCTCACCATAGACTAATCCTAACGATAAATTTGCTTGATCTAAACCTAAGCCATTCCTTAGTCCACTTAGGCTAGGCTGTCTTAGGCTTAGGTGTATATTAACTAGGACAAGCCTAACTTATGCTTAGTGCAAACAGGCATAAAGGTTATAAACTTGATGTTGATCAGTAATTACTTGAGCATTTAATCTAAATAAATCATAGACAAGAAACACGATTGGAACTATTCTCGACAGCTTTGTTTTTAGAAATTGGTTAACCTACAACACTGTAGGTCCCTCCTTCGATTAGAGAAAATATTAAGCGTAAATTTATACTATTCAGTAGGTAATCACATTACTTACTTAGATCAATATAAGATAATTTATTTGTTACATTTAATTTTGCTACCTTATAAGCAAAACGAAGTTTTATCATAATGTCAGTTACTTCCGAGCTGAATAAATCTATACCTTATCTCTTCCCAGATTCAAGTGAGCAATAGCGCTGTCACTTTCTTGTAACTATTGTTTTCTTGCTAGTCTCCGCCCATTCGGTATTTTAACATATCGCCCGAAGCAAATGAGTGAGCTTGATTATAAACTAGTACCTACCTTCAGTCAAGTGGTTCGCCCGATACGTCACAGACTACTTGTACTTGTAATAATAGTACAAGGTTACGTTATTTACCGATCTAAAAGACTTCTAATAGTAGATTATGCACTAAGGGGAAAAAGCAGTGTCAATTTGTATTTTTTAATTTTTGAATACAATTTGGAATGACGGATCTAGCAGATGACCCACCTGATGTTAAGCGGTGCCTATTAACAGTGCATTACCACATAGGTCACGTCCACCTAAAACGCATCCTATGTGGCATTGCACGGTGCCCGCCACTCTGAGACATAAAGATGAAAAGTCTCATGTGCCTGTAATTTAACCGGCAACCATACCCTTCAAACCGGAACACAGCAATGCGAGCACTACTGCTTTGCGGCAGAAATAGGTAAGGTAGTACTACCCCGGACGAACTCTTTCACAAAAAAGCTCTGCTACTACTACGTTCTACGTCGCGGGCGGCATATTGAACCCTGAGCGTAACGAGGGACTCCTGAGTGAAGCCAGGGGTTCAAGCTGCCCAAGACGAAGACAGGCTAAATCAATATAGTGCTTAATCTACTATTAGAAGTTGGTTATTAATCTTCACACGAACACTTGTCTTTCGTTTATAAATGCATAAAAAAACCGGCCAAGTGCGAGTCAGACCATTATCTATAAAAACGACAAAAAAGTCACGTTTGTTGTATGGGAGCCCCCTTAGATATTTATTTTATTGTTTTTTAGTATTTGTTGTTATAGCGTTATAGCGGCAACAGAAATACAGAAATATATCGGTGAGCATTTCAACTGTTTGACTATCACGGTTCATTATAGCCTGGTGACAGACGGACGGACGGACAGCGAAGTCTTAGTAATAGGGTCCCTTTTTACCCTTTGGGTACAGAACCCTAAAAGTCACAACAATGAATCAATTAAACAACTTACCTTGATTACACAATAGTTCATTTGCCACTTGAACGACTTCTACTGTTTTTAGTAAACCTTTCAAAAAACCCATTTTTACTATATTTCACAAATAATTATATCTTGGCCTTATTTTTTTCACTAGGTACCTACCCAAAAAGACTACAAAATAAACGTGAAGTAAGTACCTAGGCAGGTAGGTACTCTTAGCTTATAAATCAGCTTAAACTGCACTGTGCATAATATTAACTTCAAAATAAGACGTTTATTCGCGAACACTGTTCAACACAACACGAAGTGACCTCTTATCACTTAAGTATTAGATAATTTACACAATTATGTAACATCTGCTACCTACCTACTACTGTATCAGCTAACTGCGAGAACTAAAATTGAATTAAAGAGCAAATATATAAATGTTTTTGGCAAAATCATAGCTTTTATCGTATGACTGCCCATACAGTTAAGTGATAAATATTAAACAAGAGAAATATTGAAATATTATATTAATTGCGTGACTTTTCAAATTGGTGGAAAGTCTCTGCCAAAGATTTTGTATATAATGACTTGACAGTGACTTGGAAGGATTGTAAAGTTGCAAATTATATTGAAAATACAATAATAAATTATACTTGAAAATTACAAAAGTACAAGGCCTGTGACGCCAATTATAGAGAAGAAAAAAATGGTTGTGTGATCAATGATGATGGAACCAATGTGATCGAAGAATGCAGTGCGCCTAGCAGTGCCTGTCATACATAATGACCAAAAAAGAGCCAGTGACACGAAGTAGTATAGTTATACTGTTAGCCTGAATCATCCCATGTTGGGCAAAGGTCTCCCCCCATATCCTCTAGTCACTACGATCCTGTGTTATAGCTTGCCATCATCATCAACCTATATCAGTCCACTGCTGGACATCATCCTCTCCCAATGCGCGCCATTTAGCCCGATTTCCAGCTCTTCCCATCCATTTTCTACCAGCCACCTTACGCAGATCGTCGCTCCACCTAGCCAGGGGGCGCCCAACACTACGTCTACCAAGACGTGGTCTCCACTGTAGAACACGTTTACCCCAGCGGTTGTCGGTTCTTCGGCATAAGTATATGCCCAGCCCATTGCCGTTTCAGCTTGCCAATTCACTGAGCTATGTCGATGAGCTTAGTTCTGGATAACTTCGTTGCGGATTTGCAACCAATTTTTGTTGCCAATCTTTGTTAAAACTGCCCATTTCATCGTATGTATCAATATTTATAAAGATTTATTAGTAACGATGGGGTACGAATAAAATTAATGGACTAATAAAGGTATCCCAAGCTCTATGTTTCTTCCATCCAATAAAATAAGTTTATAGCCCAATTAAATCCGGTGTTCAGCAATCTTGACTTTATTTAATGGCTCGACCTCAGCTCGGGACAGTTTTTACGATGGCTTGGTTCTAAATTACCAGAATGAAGTCTTTTGTTGCACCTTACAAGTAGGTAGATAAGTACCTACTATGGTACCTACCTACTTATTTTAGTACCTATACTTAGTATTATTTTATCTGTGGTAGGTATTGCTATGTAGAATGACAAGACTACCAATAAGTTGTGCCTGGGTAGGTATCTAAATGCAATGCTTAATGTGATTATGTAGTGTAATTAGGTAGGTACCTATATTATTTTAGAGCAGAATAAAAAGTTGCCCAGACCCAAAAATTCAACAGGTAGGTAAGTACCCACCTACCTACCTAACAGGTAGTTTATAACAACGAACGCCTCTGAGCCCTGTGTCTACGAGTGAGAACTACAACGAAATGTTTGCAATGCAAAAGTAAAACCCATCTGAAAAATCATTTTTTATAAATTAATAGATGGCAGTGTAAAAACCACAAAACCTCATTGCATACGAAAGCGGCGAAAACCAGACGACACTACGCTACGCGTTCCTTAATATTTATAAAAGTTTTCTTGTTTTATCCTAGATGGCAGTGATCTCAATCCCATTGTTTTAACAACCCTGCTACAGATGGCGCCACATGTATGATAACACGCAAAAATTGTTTATGAAATAAAATGGTGTGGTACTTCACGTCTAAAGTAGTTTGTGGTTGGCGTGGATGCGTGTCAGCCATTCATCGTATCGGTGAAGTCATCGTACACTTGTCACGCTTTAGGTAGGTAGGTATAATGCGCGTCATGTAAAAAGAACGCTGGCGGTCATACTTCCTCATACGTTCCAGCGTTCTTTTTACATGACGCGTACTCTACTTAGGTATTTATTTGCTTAGAGGGAGCGCTTTTGTCGTGAGTTTATTAGTAGGTTTTAGGGCTCTGTGCCTCAAACGGTACCAACGATGAACTATTAATGATCATATCCTGTCAAGTACTATTTGCTACGAATCAACTGGATGTTTTTTTTTGAAAAAATACAAATTTGGTAAACAGTAGCAATAGTAAAAAAAAAATTAAAAGATTTGGGTTTTGTGATTTTTTGTAAAAGAGTTCGTCCGGGGAAGTACTAGGTACCTACCACCATACTTATTTCTGCCACAAAGCAGTGGTGCTCGCATTGCTGTGTTCTACTGTATATATTCTGTGGTTCGGGTTTGAAGGGTATGGATGTCGGTGAAATTACAGGCCCGTGAGACTTTTCATCTTTATATCTCAGGGTGGCGGGCGCAGTGCAATGCCACATAGGGTGCGTCCTAGGTGGACGTGACCTATGATTGTATTGTTAAAGGCAGAGGCTGCCGTGGGCCATCTGCTTCTTCCGTAATTCACGACGATAACACAAAACAGACATAGGTGAGCCAATCGCGGAAGATTCTAATCCCTTTGAGCTATAATTTTACCTGTCAAGTACCTCATGTGGAATCGCAAGTTCATCATGGTTATAATGTTATCCATTTTTTTATTATTTTAATTTGCATTGTTTATGATATATTTATGAAAATATAGGAAAATTTATGTATGTTCACCAATATCTCCGTCAATGTGAACCAATTTAATTTAGGTATGTTCACCAATATCTCCGACAATGTGAACCAATTTAATTTAGGTATGTTGACCAATATCTCCGTCAATGTGAACCAATTTAATTTAGGTATGTTCACCAATATCTCCGACAATGTTTAATGGGTGTACTACTTCTGATCTGCCGGGGTATTGCGTATTAGACTGACGTTTGATGTCGATTACCAGTTTGCTGTTCATTGCGCAGCATGTTTTGGCTTTTTTACAAGAACAGAAATATTTAAAACACGCTGCGCAATTAATAGCAAACTGGACATCGATATCAAACGTCCAGTCTACTACGCAATAACTGGTCCCGTATTCACCAAGTCAGGATCTGATGATGGAATCTCAGAGAAATCGAAGGAAATCCTTAAAATTTATGACACTTAAAGCTTGTACTATTATTTATTCTGTGCCTAAAGTGTGTTTGTAATTTAATATAATTTATTCATGTGTTAGCGTCGGAGCCATCATCTCATGTTCGTGAGCTGATGATGAAAACCACAGCACTACTTATCGATTAGGAGTCAGGAGATAATACTGAAATTCAGATTTAATTAAACAGACAAAAATGCAAAGCTTTCAAACACTCTATATTCATAAACAACACCAAAAGGTTGTCTTTGGTAGAAATAAAATTGAATAGATTCAATAAAGTTCAAATTACCAACGTTTCAGTTCAGGCTTCTTTGTGAATTCCACTTGTTGTCTATGATTATTTTTTACAACAAAAAGCTATTAGACCACCCTTTGTTTTAATTATCATTCAAAACGCAGAGCGCAGATGAAAGGCTCCTTCTTAATTATAAAAATGGGTTGGAAACATAATTTATTAAATGAATCATCCTTAGTGAGATGATCGTAGTGGGAAGGGGAAAAAGCTATCCCTTTGAGAGGCGCTTATCTAGCGTTCACGCGTTTCTAACGCTATTTAATTACTTACTCATTTCACGCCATTTCAATCTACTTCTTCGAATTCTTCATTGCTGAAGTTCGTGCCCGTCTTAAATGGCTTTAAAAGGCTTTTGAAGATATTAACGAGCTGCTTCCATGACACTCTGTCTTCGGCGTATCTCGGGCGGTAGTGACTGGGAGTTCAGAAATCTTCATACAAAAAAAACGCGCCGCTCAATAAAGCTGTTTTTATTGAGTATCTAGTGAAATAAAGATAATTTTACAAAACCCTATATACAGTAAACCCTCGGCTTTGTTGTATTGATTTTATATATCTAAATTGTTACCCAATAATATGCACCATTTTATTATGCAAACGAATCTTGGCAAAAAAATAGACTTAAGTAACATTGTTTTTTTTTCTATCGAGGAAATATTGTCCTGTCGTGTTTCTGGTAAAGCGCATTGCTCTGCATTATAATGTAGTATCCATGCATATTTTTAATTTGGATATGGTACTGGATTAAGTTTGTTAAAATCAAATATTAGGCATTCCACAGCTAGCTCTTTACTCCTCTATGTTCCCTACTACGACCAGTTTTCAAAGCTATCTTCGAGCAGTATGACTAAAGTAACTTAGGACACGTTGGTAACAAACGATGGAGTCTAGTTTTTATGTTTAGTTTATCGAGAAGGTTTTGTTGGTTCACTTTGCTGTCCATAGGATCTTTTTCCAATTGCGTGAACCATCTATTTTATACCAGTGAGTGTTATTAAAGTGGATAATTTGCCTAAAAACGTCATAGCTCTTCTTAAATATGATCAATATTTGTTGGTATTTTTGCTCTCCCTCATATTTTTTCAACTTGAGAAAGTTGGCCTAATTTGTCAGCCTTACTTTGTTACTTTATGATCATAGCACCGAAACTCGACAAACTTTTCTCGATATAAATTTAAAATTACTTAATTACTTCTGCATATTAAAGCTCCAGATTTAAGATTTGTAAAGCTTCAAGTTAATCGGTAAGGCTTCTGTTCAAATACTTGAGTTTATAGTTGCTCGAGGCTTTTATACTTTTCATTGGACGATTGTGAAAAGTCAATAATGATCAGTAAAAGGAAATTAACATCCCTTTACAGACACATGCGTATACACTACAGCAGCTCAAAGAAAGTAAATAAGTTGAACTACTTCAAAAAGGCGTGCCTGATCCCATTGAAACTGGGGCCCGAACTGTTTAACTTCACAAAGGTTAATCGGAAACCTTAATTACGTAGTTTCCTCGTTCAAGTTTATAACGTATTCGGGGTGCTTACTACTTAATTACCCTATGGACGCCATTTCACATAAACTTTTATAGCTCCATTTGATTTTGCTAAGAAATAAAAGCTGCTGGTCTCTGAGTAGTTGTGAGGATTCCGTACCTGAAAAGGAACCAACGCATCACTTTGTAGTTCGTCTGTATGTCTGTCTGTCTGTCAAGATGACCCTTTTCCTCAAGACTAGCTAAAGGTATCAACTTCAAATTTATACCAAATACCTACCGGCTAATATTAGACTGGCCGAGTTTAGGCTCATTTTGATCAGCACACCATTCCGATCACTAGTTTTATAGCGAGCTGATCTGATGATGGAGACGGAAGGTGTACAACGGAACTCCTTGGTGGATAAAAGTCGACTGGTCATGTTTAGGCTCATTTTGATCAGCACACGGTACCGATCACTATTCTACAGCGAGCTGATCTGATGATGGCGACGCAAGGTGTACAACGGAACTCCTCGATGGATAATAGTAGACTGGCCGTGTATAGGCTCATTGTGATCAGCACACGGATAAGATTTATAATTTTATAAAACCCTGCCTTGAATTCGTTTTAAAGTATTATACTTCGATGAAGTTAGTTGAAGCTCAGTCACTAATTTCAAGCTTTTTTTTCGATATTTAAGGTGATAAACAAATAGAAGCAGTCAAGGCATATTACTTTTTAGACATCCATGCTAGGCATTTTGCAACAAAGACTAAAAGCGTTTTAGATGACCCGCTTATGTGGGTCACCGCCGCCTATGGACATCTCCAACACCCGCCGTGTTGCAACGCATTGCCTACCCATATTATAGCTGAGTCGGAAGACATTGAACGGGAGTACATTCCACACTCTGTAGGTGGGCGGGAGAAACAAGCGCTTGAAACACAGTGCGAGACCTCCACGCATCCACGTGCTTGCTCGCTGGTAAAAAAAGAAAAAAAGAAATTGGTTGTAAAATTGCGAGATCTGGAATCAGTTCAAAAGCTACTCAGAGCATCGTTTAAAATCTTATAAAAGACGCTAAGCGCACCAATATTATCTCAGCGTGTGCTTAAGACTGCGCCAACACAAAGCAGAAATCTTCATACAAAAAAAAACATAAAATATATAGATAATTTTTACAAAACCGCTACTGTAAATCCTCTGTTGCATTGATATTATTTATCTAATTTTTAACCCAGTAATAATAAACGTATTAAAACGTTTCTTATTAACAATCGAATCGAGCCAAAAGTTAGATGTAACTTTATGTTTTTTTTTTTCTATCGAGTAAATATTGTTTTATCGTGTTTTTGGTACAGTGATCCATTGGAATTATAATGCAGTATAAATGTATAATATAGTTATAATGTAGTTTTAGGAAAAAATACTTTTATTTACGGATCCAGAGACTCGACCCCGAAAGGCTCAAATAAGTAAGCTCTGTCGAGACTTGCATCATATTTGCTTTTTTTGAGGTCCTTAGCGGAATCTGCCACAGCACCGGCCCTAGCTGATGTCCTGGACAGATGAGATGGCGCAAGGGTATCAAATCAACGCATGTAGCGTCCCACACCAAAGCCCTACCCTTCTCCCACGGAACAAGAGTCACGTAGCAATGTATATTTTTAATTTGAATATTGCACTTGATTTAGCCAGTTAAAAATCAAATCAACGATTAGGAATTTTGCGGCTTGGGGCTCCTTGGTGATTTTGGGATGGTGAGAAGCCATTAATTCAGGGTGAGAGTCACATACTATCATATTTTAGTACTAATAGGCGTGAGTAGTATGTTCCTTGGATGAATCCTAACTCATTTTAGGCCGCTTCAAATTGAAGAACAGCTAGTCTTGCGAGCTGAATACAAAGATATAGGTACCACTATAGCTCATTATCAACAGTATTCACTTCAAAAATCTAAAGTGAAATAATAAACCCACAGAACTGTTAAAAAGTTGCAAACTTGTAGTTGAAAATTAAATAGGGACGGGGTCGTAACAACCTCAGGGACTTTTAGGTAATAGGGCGTAAATTCATTACGTCCCGGTCTGGGAGCTACGTGCCTTGGAGCATGTATTACATTATGCCTTACGTTAGTGCCTTATTGAATCAGTGTTAGGGTTCCATAAGTTGCATACCTAAAGGTCCTTCTCACCAAGCGAAAAACGCACTGATGGTGTAGAGGCTAGTGACCACTAGGTACGTGGTGGATGGTCAAATATATTTTACCATACAAACTTTGAGGAACCAATGTCGTTGATAGAATGTATATCATAATTATCATCTATTATTTTTGTTATAAGTAAACTCTTTAGGTACTTGTCAAAATATGTCTAAATATACAAAAATACAAAGCTGATAATAATAAACAAGGAAATACACAGTTGAAAAAAAAAAAAACACCTATAAACCTACCTAAAATATAGTAGGTACCTAAAATGGAAGGCAGTATAAATGGCTCATATGTTTGTGTGCCAAAATGGCGTTCAGCTCAGCATAAATGTTGGGTGTATCGCCGCCCAACGCTGATAATACGCAAGATATTGCTAAGATTGATTAAGATATTGTTAGCTTATTGTTGCGTAGGTACTTACTTCTCCGGCCGCGGTGTCTCGGTGAGTTTGCAGGCGTGCTGTGCTCCGAGCTCTGATACTCCATGCCGCTGCTGTCCGCCACAGCAGTCGCCAGCGAGAACTGGTTGAGGACTTACTTCTCCGGTCGCGGTGTCTCGGTGAGTTTGCAGGCGTGCTGTGCTCCGAGCTCTGATACTCCATGCCGCTGCTGTCCGCCACAGCAGTCGCCAGCGAGAACTGGTTGAGTACTTACTTCTCCGGCCGCGGTGTCTCGGTGAGTTTGCAGGCGTGTACTCCGAGCTCTGGTACTCCGTGCCGCTGCTGTCCGCCACAGCAGTCGCCTGCGAGAACTGGTTGAGTACTAACTTCTCCGGCCGCGGTGTCTCGGTGAGTTTGCAGGCGGGCTGTGCTCCGAGCTCTGATACTCCATGCCGCTGCTGTCCGCCACAGCAGTCGCCAGCGAGAACTGGTTGAGTACTTACTTCTCCGGCCGCGGTGTCTCGGTGAGTTTGCAGGCGTGTACTCCGAGCTCTGGTACTCCGTGCCGCTGCTGTCCGCCACAGCAGTCGCCTGCGAGAACTGGTTGAGTACTAACTTCTCCGGCCGCGGTGTCTCGGTGAGTTTGCAGGCGTGCTGTGCTCCGAGCTCTGGTACTCCGTGCCGCTGCTGTCCGCCACAGCAGTCGCCAGCGAGAACTGGTTGAGTACTAACTTCTCCGGCCGCGGTGTCTCGGTGAGTTTGCAGGCGTGTACTCCGAGCTCTGGTACTCCGTGCCGCTGCTGTCCGCCACAGCAGTCGCCAGCGAGAACTGGTTGAGTACTTACTTCTCCGGCCGCGGTGTCTCGGTGAGTTTGCAGGCGGGCTGTGCTCCGAGCTCTGATACTCCGTGCCGCTGCTGTCCGCCACAGCAGTCGCCAGCTAGAACTGGATGAGTACTTACTTCTCCGGCCGCGGTGTCTCGGTGAGTTTGCAGGCGTGCTGTGCTCCGAGCTCTGGTACTCCATGCTGCTGCTGTCCGCCACAGCAGTCGCATGCGAGAACTGGTTGAGTACTTACTTCTCCGGCCGCGGTGTCTCGGTGAGTTTGCAGGCGGGCTGTGCTCCGAGCTCTGATACTCCGTGCCGCTGCTGTCCGCCACAGCAGTCGCCAGCTAGAACTGGATGAGTACTTACTTCTACGGCCGCGGTGTCTCGGTGAGTTTGCAGGCGGGCTGTGCTCCGAGCTCTGATACTCTGTGCCACTGCTGTCCGCCACAGCAGTCGCCAGCGAGAACTGGTTGAGTACTTACTTCTCCGGCCGCGGTGTCTCGGTGAGTTTGCAGGCGTGTACTCCGAGCTCTGGTACTCCGGGCCGCTGCTGTCCGCCACAGCAGTCGCCTGCGAGAACTGGTTGAGTACTAACTTCTCCGGCCGCGGTGTCTCGGTGAGTTTGCAGGCGGGCTGTGCTCCGAGCTCTGATACTCCATGCCGCTGCTGTCCGCCACAGCAGTCGCCAGCGAGAACTGGTTGAGTACTTACTTCTCCGGCCGCGGTGTCTCGGTGAGTTTGCAGGCGTGTACTCCGAGCTCTGGTACTCCGTTCCGCTGCTGTCCGCCACAGCAGTCGCCTGCGAGAACTGGTTGAGTACTAACTTCTCCGGCCGCGGTGTCTCGGTGAGTTTGCAGGCGTGCTGTGCTCCGAGCTCTGGTACTCCGTGCCGCTGCTGTCCGCCACAGCAGTCGCCAGCGAGAACTGGTTGAGTACTAACTTCTCCGGCCGCGGTGTCTCGGTGAGTTTGCAGGCGTGTACTCCGAGCTCTGGTACTCCGTGCCGCTGCTGTCCGCCACAGCAGTCGCCAGCGAGAACTGGTTGAGTACTTACTTCTCCGGCCGCGGTGTCTCGGTGAGTTTGCAGGCGGGCTGTGCTCCGAGCTCTGATACTCCGTGCCGCTGTTGTCCGCCACAGCAGTCGCCAGCTAGAACTGGATGAGTACTTACTTCTCCGGCCGCGGTGTCTCGGTGAGTTTGCAGGCGTGCTGTGCTCCGAGCTCTGGTACTCCATGCTGCTGCTGTCCGCCACAGCAGTCGCATGCGAGAACTGGTTGAGTACTTACTTCTCCGGCCGCGGTGTCTCGGTGAGTTTGCAGGCGGGCTGTGCTCCGAGCTCTGATACTCCGTGCCGCTGCTGTCCGCCACAGCAGTCGCCAGCTAGAACTGGATGAGTACTTACTTCTACGGCCGCGGTGTCTCGGTGAGTTTGCAGGCGGGCTGTGCTCCGAGCTCTGATACTCTGTGCCACTGCTGTCCGCCACAGCAGTCGCCAGCGAGAACTGGTTGAGTACTTATTTCTCCGGCCGCGGTGTCTCGGTGAGTTTGCAGGCGTGCTGTGCTCCGAGCTCTGGTACTCCGTGGCGCTGCTGTCCGCCACAGCAGTCGCCAGCGAGAACTGATTGAGTACTTACTTCTCCGGCCGCGGTGTCTCGGTGAGTTTGCAGGCGTGCTGTGCTCCGAGCTCTGGTACTCCGTGCCGCTGCTGTCCGCCACAGCAGTCGCAAGCGAGAACTGGTTGCTCTGGTGACATCTCTCTCTGCTTCTGCTTCGCTGCCACCGGCTCTGTGACGTTACAAGGGTTCTTATGTAACAACCATCAGCATGCATTAAACTACTTGCGGTTGCCCCTAGTTTCACCCTCATTATTCTCTTGAGGTCTCCCACAAACACGGGAATAAAAAGTATCCTATATTTTGATCCAGATTTTGATCTATCCGTGTACTAAAAAACATGGGCAACTCCCTATAGGTACATTGTTTGACCAAACTTTTTTGACTAACGTAACGTACAGGGCCCGTATTCGCTATGTCCATAGGACATTCTTGCCAATAACGTGTGACGTTATAACGTGTTCTAAATGATGATTCCACGCAAATATCGTAACGAGCCCGCGTTATGTCACGTTTGGTCATAGCGCCACGGATCACGGTGATCACGGGAGAACTAACTAAAGTCTTTGCGAGTAGATGTTATTGGAACCGATGGTAGTGGTATCGTTCGTAATAAACTTCGATAAAATAACTACGTAATAAAAGAGTGAGAAAGAGGATAGATCGATATATCTGCCAATAACATCTACTCCTAAAGACTTTAGTTAGTTCTCCCGTGATCATGGCGCATGCAACTGTGCCGAAATATCGGGAACAATCAAAACTCAAAAATCATGGTACACCCGTTTCTAGTGAAAAGTATGATCTAAAGATAGTTCAACTGATCCAAATCAATACCAGAAGGGCTTCCTTCTGGTATTGATTTGGATCAGTACGAATTTAGTATTGCCAGAATATTATGGATGCTTATCCATAATATTCTGGCAATACTAAATGCGTTGAGCCAGATAAGAGGCAGCTCTCGGGTCTCGTGTTGCTTCGATCAGACGCCCTGAAATAATCTTAAAAACGCTCACGGTCCCAGATTTCCGACCCCGACGAAAGGCTTCGTGGGTCGAGACTTGTGATTTCTCTAATTAATTTAATCATGGGAGCTCGGTTTACCACGACCACAGTACCTATCTATTTAATGCAAATCAAAACAGATTCAGCTAATAGATACATAAGTAGGTATAATACAGTCCAAACCGCATTTTATTAATTTGGTGGCTGTTGGAATATAAATTGAAAATTTAGATGGATTTTGATAGCACTTTAATGAAGTAGGGACAATTTTACGAGGGAATAACGATCTTCTTCATCGTGTCGATGGTTCAACAATTGAGATATTAAATGAATCTAGCAGAGCCTCGTCAATAGCTTTGTCATTGGCATCGCACGGATCTTTAATTGTGCATGTGTTTGGGCATCGCGAGCAAGAAAGTAAATGAGGCATTGTCTGAGGCGTCGCTCCGCAGTCACATTGCATATTGTCAGAGTATCCCCATTGTACCTGCAGTGGCCCACCAGGCATCGTAATCGATTTAAGGATCTCCAGGTGGGTCAAGGTTGTTGGAGACCCTCTGGGAGCTGTTCCGCAGGCACAATGTAGTCAACTGGGGGATGATGTTTTTTCAGCCACAGATTAACATGAGGCTCTCTTGGGTTGTCATTTATTGTTTGGGCCGATTTTATGAAGTTGTTGCGGCTTTTGACCTTGCACCCGCTGGTTCCATAAAGTGAATGCTGGTGTCCGTCTCTTGTTTATGCTTTTCTACCGAGCCGGAGATCTCCCTACGAACCTCTGCAGGGACTATTCCTGCTAAAAGGGAAGAGTGCAGGCAGGTAATGGAGACGGTTTAAGACATCCGGCGCTATATCTACTTCTCGAGCGTGTTCTTGAGATACTCTGTACTAATTCGTAGTAAACGTTTCAGTTCTACCTTTATAATGCGAACTGCTAAGGAGTGGAATAAACTACCGTCGTCTGTCTTTCCTAAAAACTATAATCTGGGTATCTTCAAGGCTAGAGTGAATAGGTGCCTTCTAGACCTTTTTGCTTGATCTTCGGCCACAGCGTCACTTACCAACAGGTGAGATCGTGTGTCCATCAATGTTAAAATATGTGGTGGCATCTAGTTTTGACTTGCTTAAACTCTGGACCCCAACACAACGCGGGGGTCGAGAAGAGCTATATGCTTAGAGCATTGCAGGCCTCCGATGGCTGTATGCATGTTTTGTTTTAGTAAACTTTGACGTACTTTGAGGTTGGTGAAGAAGTGCTGGGTTCGATGCACGACGGACAGCGGCGCGTGGTGATGTGCCGACCTCGCTCGGGGCGGGGGCGACGTCGGTGCCGTACAAGACAGCTCCGACGCCGACTTGGAGAGACGTCCGCTCAGTGCATCTGACCGCTCTGTAACAAAAATGTCCGCTTAGTGTGCGACGGGATCGAAAAGTCACAAATGCATTGGTCTGCTTCTTTATTTTAACTGTGTGCATGACAGAACTAACGTTAGTCCACCCTATTCATGAGTCCACCTGATGTTAAGATTGCGCCAAATCCAGGCAGAAATTATCTTACAAAAAAAAACGAAAGATACGTTCAACCCATGGCTTTGTTGTATTGATTTTATTTATCAAAAAAATTACCCAGTTATTACTGGGTAATTATTTTTTTTTGGCTAAATACGATTGTTTATCTAGCCAAAAGTTAGAGGTAACTTTGTTGTTTTTTTCTATCGAGAAAATATTTTCCGATCATGTATCTGGTACAGTGATCCCTCGGAATTATAATGTAGTACTTTACTTTTAGAATTATTCTTATTATTAGTTTTCTTTATGTTAGTGTGTTGTTGTATAGTCGTTGTGAGTGGTTAGCCGTAACGCTATTCTAGTATCCATACATATTTACAATGTGAATATTTTACTTGATTTAGTCTGTTAAAAATCAAATCCAAGATTGATAATTTTGCGTTATACCCCAGCTTGGATCGACGCATTGTTTAAATTACGAATTAACAACGTGACAAGTCGCAACATGTCCCGACTCGCATGATAACCTAATCACCAAACGTGACAGCTCCATTTACCCTCATTATAAGAGATGCCGTTATTCACCCCTCATGGAATATCGTTAAAGAAAATTGAATATTTTCTCTGGAAAATGAAGCCATTTTCTGACGTTTTGAAGGAGCCTATAGTAGCCTAGCCTAGTACTATTATCCATCGAGAAATTCCACTGTCCACCTTCCGTCTCCATCATCAGATCAGCTCGCTGTCACTATAATATTGTGTTGTCATTGGAACTTGACAGATATGCCAAATTTCAGCTCAATCGGTTGTGGATAAACTGCTTTAAATTTCAGTTGCAAGATTCCACCTGGACAGACACATATATTGCAAGGTAAATAAAAGCTTGTAAAATAATAACCAACGCTTAAAATAACCCACCCTTATTATAATAACAACCCTTGGTCTTTTGCTATTCTTCCCCCACAGTAATAATAACTTTAACCACAAAAAAAATTGTTGAAACGTATTATGGGTCACAAGAACCTTTTCAGGTCAAACGTGACGGACTTAATCATAAGCATTACTAACACATTGCACGCACTACCACAGTGGAGAAGCGAATTAGTTTTAACAGCAATTGCACGCAAAAGTTTTAATGAATAATGAATTAATACGCACTTCATAAAAACTGAATGACAAGTTAATTTTATTATTTTTTCAGATTTTATAACAAACAAACCCAACTTCATTAAATAAAAAATATAATAGTCAAAGTCAAAGTCAAAGTATTTTTATTACTTGAAATACATGTTATAAAAGATGTCAAATATTATTATAAGTATCAATGTATTCCTACCTAAGGCATGCAATATTTTTATTAACAGTACAATCATTAAAAAAAATAAGCATTAATTAATAATTAAAATGTCAAAATCCAAATAAATAGCTAAATTATTAATATTAACAAATTGTAATAAGTTTGTCGCTCATAAATTCCTCTATAGTGTAATAACATTTATTTGTCAGTAGAGTTTTCAACTTTCGCCGAAACAACGAACAGGGTAGTTGTCTCAGTGACTCAGGTAAGTTATTGAATATAAAAAGAGCCATACAGAAGATACTTTTGCGCATCATGGCGGTCTTGGAGTTACGTAAGCATACTTTACTTTTATCGCGTCTGTTCCGATCGTCAACATCAGATAGCCAAATAAATATATCAGGATTATGCTTGACAAACATAGCAGTTTCAAAAATATACAGCGAGGGAATGGTCAAAATTTTATATTTATAGAAGAAAGGTTTACATGAATCAATCATTTTAAGGTGGAACATGGCTCTAATACATCGTTTCTGATGTTTAAATTTTTTTATGACATCCGTAGAGTTTCCCCAAAATATTATACCATATCTAATATTAGAAGCAATCAGACCATGGTATGCAATAACTAGAGTCTCTACGTCAACTATTGGTGAAATTTTATGTAAAATATATACTAAACTACTGATTTTCTTGCATAGATTTTCTATATGTGATTTCCAATTAAGTTTCTTGTCAATATTCAAACCTAAAAATTTCGTATTTTCCACTTCTTCAATTGTATTATTATTATATTTTATGTCAAGTTTGTTTGAAGCAACAGGTTCGCGTTGTCTAAACTGAATTATTTTAGTTTTATTTAAGGATAATCGTCTTGATTACTAAAAGCTCGGTTCACGGTAGATGGCGTGGAAACTTATTGTATTACTTTTTTATTTTTTGTGCTAAATTCGGGCGTCTTTCGTGTTTTATTTTATCGTTCGCGGCTAAGTTGTAGTTGTAAGAATTTAATTCAGTATGAATTTCCTTTAAACAGTCATTTGAAAGTTCAAATTACCTAGAAATAAGATCGTTCACTTTTCTGATGTAATTACACGCACGCACACATACATATTCACTGTTTTGGTTTTCATTAGATGGCGTTGTTATTGTCCAAGAGCATTGGCATGGACGTTAGATAGATGGCGTTAAATAAATAGCTTGGTATCTGTTTATAGATCGCGTTGAATAAAATTGTTAGAATGATAAAAGGTATTTCAGGGAAAAACTCGGAAAATTATTGTTTACAAGAATAAAACTTATTTTTCTAATGTCCAAAATGTACACGAATGTAAGTAACTGACCTGCATCATTGCAGTAGGTAGGTAGGTACCCATAATTATCATAGTTTGCCCCGTGAACCCATGACGGTTTTTCATTATCATCAGCCTACAGAAGTCCACTGCTGGACATGGACCTCCCCATAGAATGTCAAGACAAACGGTCTTGAGCAGCCTCCATCTACCGCCTTTCCGCAACCCCTTCTGTGGCGTGTCCGGCAAGATAGGATGTTGCATAAGAATGTTTCGTTTTACAGAAATGAACAAAAAAAAGAAAAAAAGATTATAAATTGTTTTATATTACAACTTCTGCTTACACTAGAAATATTAGGTATACAATAAAAAAACATCATCAATAACTAAATACATTTTGCCTTCGTTTTTTGTATTCATTGCTCGAAGATTCTGTACCCGTACCTAAATCCGAAACATCCGTAAAAGAACCAGGATCATATAGCTTTATGTCTAGCCCATTGCCACTTCAACTTGCTAATTTAGAGACCTATGTCAGTGAGCCGGTGGACTTGGATCTACAGGCTGATGTTTGTACCACCATCCATTTAGAATGCGTAGTACGAATAGATAGGTACCTACTCTAGGTAGGTACCTACTACCTATTCTACGCGCGGACATTGTTCAGCTAGTCTAATATAAAACCATTTTACTGACTTCAAGCCAATGTAGACGGTTGATCATCATCATCATCAGTCTACAGAAGTCCACTGCTGGACAACGGTTTCCTCTCTAAAATGCCACGACGAACTCTCTTGAGCCTGCATCTACCAACTTTCTGCTGATTATAATATCTTTGGTGCATGGAAAGAGGGGTCTTCCTCTACCTTCATCAGGTTTGTAGGTACCACTCGAGAACCTTTATTCACATAATATGGTTGTTAGTTCTGCGAACTATAAAGCCATTTTTTTTATTTATTTTTTAACTTTGATAGACTTTTATTTGACCACGATCTCACCTGTTGGTAAGTGACGATGTGGCCGAAGATTGAGCACAAAGGTCTAGAAGGAACCTATTCACTCTAGACTTTAGTCAGTTCTCCCGTGATCATGGCGCATGCAACTGTGCCGAAATATCGGGAACATATAAAACTCAAAAATCATGGTAAATATCCCGTTTCTAGTGAAAATTATATTCACTCTAGTCTTGAAGATACCCAGATTATAGTTTTCAGGAAAGACAGACGACGGTAGTGTATTCCACTCCTTAGCAGTTCGCATTATAAAGGTAGAATTGAAACGTTTAGTACGAAAAGAGGGTATACTAATGAGGTAAGGGTGGTACCAAGCCGTGCGCCTGCTCGTCCATGATGAAAAGGAGATAGTGGGATCAGATCATGAAGTTCCTGGGAGCATTCCCCAAAATGTAACCTATATATAGAAGATCGAAAGGCACGCAACCTTACGGCGGTGCTCGAGAGACTCTAGTCTCCGCCATATGTTGCCCACCTATAAGCCTGAACGCTCTGCTCTCTGAACGTTCGATCGAGTCCAAGGCAGCAAGCTGGTGTTTGGCCGAGCCAGCCATCCCAAACGTGGTAGGAGTACTTCATACCAGCCCGGACTTGTGCTTTGTACAGACTTAGAAGGCTTCATGGAGGCAGTTTTTGCCTTAGACTCGATGTAGGAGCCAAGTTGAGAGTAGGCGTGAGTGAAACGCCTAAGAGCTCGAGGTGATCTCCTATAGCTACAGGTATATCTCGGAAGACAGGAACTTGGAGAAACTTACTTTTTTCGCGGAGAAGAGACAAGCCTGCGTTTTAGAGGCGTTGAACTTGACTAGATTGGCATCACCCCAATCGGAAACAGCCTTGAGAATCAAATTCAGACGCTGCAGCATCTCATCTCTTAACTCCAGAATTTAATTCTGCCTAGCACGCGCATTGGAAACGTATCTCTCCACAACTGTGCTGTCGTCTGCATACCCAATGATACTGGGCAGTAGCAGATCATTTATATGCAGCAGAAACAGTGTGGCAGGTAGCACTGACCCCTGAGGTACCCCGGCGTTTATAGCCATTTGATCCGACGAGCACCCGTCAACAACTTACTCGAATGGATCTTTCCCTCAGAAAGTCTGCGAGGCAGGCCTTCGAGACGTCTAATGAAACAGCCAGTGCTTCACCATGATCTCGATGGCCTCTCTCCAAATGTGCGTGGCATACACAAGAAGGTCCCCAGTAGACCGATTTCGGCGAAATATCCTCGATCCGTCGAGGTATGCAAGGACCTTCCTATTCTGTACACGCTCCATACATTTACATAGTAGGGAGGTGACCTAGATAGGGCGGTAGTTCAAAGGGTCAGCACGACTGCCTTTCTTGGGCACAGGTTGCACGTTAGCGAGCTTCCAAGACTTGGGGACTTCACCAGTATTCAAAGAGAGGCGGAAAAGTTGCGTGTATATTGAAGACAACTCAGGTTCACAGGTTTTTAATACTACGGCCGAGATACCATCCGGACCGCTAGCTTTATTCACGTCGAGACTACGTAGCGTTTTGAGCACTTCCTTTTGCTGGATGCGAATTCTTGCATTGAAGCTTCGCACCGAGGAAGGCTGGGTGGAGTTTCGCCAGAGGCGTCAAGACGCGAAGCCTCCGCAAATTGAGTGGCAAATAAATTTGCTTTCTCAACCGCAGCGTGAGTTTGGGACCCGTCCGGTTTCAGTAGTTGGGTTTAGTGAAGGGCGGCTCAAGTTCGCTTCCACCGACTTAGCCAGAGACCAGAAAGCTTTACTTCCCGCAGGGTATGCGGCAAACTTAGCCCCCAGATAGCCAATCCGATTGAAGCGAGCCTTCTGTAACACCTTCTTGCAGGACTTGGTGGCTTTGTTATAGGCTTTCTTCATAATCCGTGCATCCGAGGTTTAACCGTTTCTTGCGTCAACGCAAGCTAGGTATGCAACACGTTTTTGCGCTTCCGCGCTAGCACACGCGGGACTAAACCATGGGCGAGCATTGCTTGCAGGTGAAGCATCGGAGAATGGAAAAAAATACTCCATTGCTCTATTTATCACCTCCGTAACGGCATCAGCACTGACCGTTGGATCACATGAAGAAAAGCAAGTTTGCCGCCAAGGATAAGAAGCGAAGAAGTGTCGCATCTCATCCCAATCTGCCGACTTGTAACACCACACTCGCCTACTACCTCTGGGCGAGGGATCGGGTGGCGAGTATGAAGATACAGACCTCACCACACAGTGATCTGATGTTCCCAAAGGAAGCATCACTGATACCGAGTGGCGATCCGGCTCGTTCGTCAGCAGAAGGTCCAGGCAGTTGGCTGTGTGGTCCTCAACGTCCAGAATTCTGGTTGCCGCATTGACGAGCTGAGTGAGATTAAAGTGAGTGCAAGTTTGCACGCCTCTCTCCCAGCATAGTCGGACAACTGGTAAGGGAACAGCCACTGTTGGTGGTGGGCGTTAAAGTCCCCCAGAATCACCAGTTGGGCATCAGGATAACGTTGCTGGGCCACATCCGCCGCTTCACTGATGTAGTTGAACAACCTGGTTGTCTCGTGGTCTTCAGAGTGACAATGATATAAACCAGCATAGATAATTTTATCTAAGCCGGTGTCCACCAAAGTACATAAAACTGAGAAATCGGGTTCATTGAATCTGCGTCTCCGTGAGGATTAAATAATAAGTGTGGCTTAGCTGTCCCTAGGTGGTGGTGGACCGGATCGATATTGGAGTGCAGTCCTCTAATGTTTCAGAGGTGCGCTTGAAGCGAGAGGAAAGAAAGAAAGAAAGAAAGAAAATTTATTTATTTTACCACACGCACAACACTCACATAAAACAAGAAGACAAAAACAAAAATCTACTAAGTATAGGTATAGGCTTCGACCAAAGTAAAATAAATGGACTGGCCTTACCCATACAAAACGTCCGTGAAAAATAAGACAATTCGGATTTAGGGTACGGTCAACAAATAAACTATCTATCTATCTATCTATCCAGCCACTTCTGAGTAAAGGCCTCTTCTCTATAGCGCCACTCCTGGCGGTCTTGTAAATAAACTAGGTGAAATTAAATTATTGAACTTCTTAAAAACTGTATTTTTTTAATACTTAATACTTTAACAGATGCAATGTGTTTTCTAAAGTTATTTCAGTAGGTTTATAGTACAAAAAATCGCCGAAAAAATGCAATTCTTGAATGAAACTTTTACAAAAATACATGGTTCCCTTCTGTTTTATGTAGGTACGTATTTATTTTTCAGCTCTCAAACATACACAATATAAATCAATAGAAAAGCAAGTCCACCTAAGGTCATCAGCTCAATCAATTTGTGAAAAATATATTTTTCATCACTCAATAAACTAAGAAAATATCATAAAAATCGTACAGAAACATAATAGTATAAAAATTCCAGTATTTAAGAAACTGCAGAGTGCAGTTTTAAGAATTTTGCACAGTGAGTTTTTTTATACTACTTGGAATGACAGATCAAGAAGATGGCCCACCTGATGTTAAGTGGTACCCTCTGCCTATGAACAGTGCATTACCTCAGGTCACGTCCACCTAGGACGCGCCCTATGTGGCATTCCACTGCGCCCGCCACCCTAAAACATAAAGATGAAAAGTCCCATGTGGCCGTAATTTCATCGGCACCCTTACCCTTCAAACCGGAACACAGCAATGCGAGCACTACTGCTTTGCGGCAGAAACAGGTATGGTGGTAGTACTTCCCCGGACGAACTCTTTCACAAAAAAGCTCTACTACTACTAACCGTTTTTTGGCGTATAGAATTCATTGTGTAGAAAATGATCAGAGCTAATACGGGAAAATTTATTCCACTTCCAAAAGTCGTCTGTTCTTGCTCGTCTTATGACTTCTATCCATTTTTGTTTACCTTAGATTTTTTTTGGAAAGCTATAAGGTTAATTAACATGCCATTACATATTATATGCAATTACCTAAAGCGACGTGCTTAGCAATGTTTTGACGTAAATAATGCAAATTACAATTCTAAATAAATACGATACCCCTTAGGCATCAGATTTTTTTGCAGTCTGTACCGGACCATCCGTCATGCGTGAAGTCTTGTCAAATATTTCGTCGCTGTAGTTGGAAAACTAAATAAGTAATAACAACAACAAAACCAACATCGAGAGAAAAACGCGATTTACTGTTTTATTGCGTCAAAAATGGCAATAACTTTTTTATCGTAACTAATTTTTCAGTCCGTGTTTTGATATGTTATAGATTGGTACTGTATCTATTTTCGAATTTAATGATAATACATTTTAGTTCTTTTGATTAAGAGAAAAAAATAAAAAAACGACTATGTATTTTTCCCTCGCCAAAGTTTTGAATAATTGAAATGATCTATTATTTACTTTAAAACCTTTCGTGAATCATATCAATTATATGTCGGTGCTTACATCGATTTAACGGTACGTGAAAATTTCCCGTTTTTATAATATAATTATTATTTACTTATTTGAATATGACAATCCTATCCATGGGTATAGATTTATATAATATTAAAATACATTTTAAAATAAAACCAACTTATAATCATTTCTTTTTATCAAGACTGAATATTAGAAAACTACTGAAACACCTACTTTATTTTAGCAGACTTATAAATTCAAAGTAAGTGACATAACAAACTTATCATACGACTAATGCTTATAAAATCAACAAAATGAAAAAAAATTGTGGAACACAATAATTCTAAGTATCAAAAAGAAAAAGGTATGTCGACTAAAATTAAAACTATCTACGAGTATAAACTTGTGTCTGTTAACTTTCATTCAGAGCGGGGAACATTGAGATAATGTCCTTGGGCGTAGTCCTCCTTGTCGCTCGTCCTCTAGAGCAAGACGTGTCCATCGACATGTATGGACATCATAACCATGCAATAAAGTCGATTTCGCAAAATGTGTTACTTATGTAGTTTTCCTACCACACGACGATTTATAAGTTTTTTATCAATTGATGAAAATTATATTACAAAACCTTTACTTACGAATTAAATGCTATGCCTGAAGCTTTATTTGTATTTCTTGTGTTGTTTGCACTTGCAGAAAAGCACAGGAAGGCATTGTATTACCAAGGTATCTAATTTTGGTATTTTTCAGCATAGCTGTCACTCGTTGCCGTGACAAAGACTGACTGAAGCGAAGTATACTAGCTAGGTCCATTTAGAAGCTTCAAAACTATCGTTCCCTAAGGCCCGTCCATTCATTTTATTTACGTCGATGGGTATAGGTACTACAAGATCTTAGAGAATTGAAAACAAAAATAAATAAAACTGTTATAACCGTTGGTAAGATGATAGGTTGTGTAGGAAGTGCTTCCGCTGTGAGCGCAACTTATTATATGTTGACTTTTTCATGGTTTGGTTTTTGGAGTGATTAGGTTTGTGGGAAAAACGGCTGTTGAGTGAGGCACTGGTCAGTGAAAGCCTAGAGACAAACAGCAGGCTCCTGCGCCAGTGGGAGACTAGACTGGAGACTGAGACCTCCCTCGAGGAATGGCCATCGGGTCCTCTAATCCGGTCGCCAACCGGCACGATGGAGCATTCTGGGATTTTTCGCAAGGCGGCGGGCTAGCTTACTAGTTGGGCCCCCTACAACCTGCAGTCAGCCAGCGGAGAACCGTGCTTCGGATCCTGCTACCTTCCAAGCCTAGCCAACCGGCACACTTGCACTGCTGCGGTCTCTAAAACGCACATGCTGAATCCAGTGCACGAACTGCCGTGGTATTCGGGGCCGCATGAAGCCTCACGTGAATATTCACGATTTGCGCAGTAAGAAATCTGCACTCTGTAAAGTTCGGCGTGTAACGCGTATCGCGCAACGCGTGAATTAGATGACACAAATAGGAAGTGAATTGGCTCAAATCACGGTACACAGTGGAACGATTTTGAAAAAAGGTGGACGTAGGAACAAGTTGCGACAAGTTGAACAAGGAACGTAATTTCTGTCTAAAAAAAATTGCAACTGATAGGAAATTGTATGGTGATTAAAAGATATTCTATTAAATTTTCAAAAAAAGACACTCCTTTATATGTTAAAATAATAGTTCAGAAAAAATGTATGGAAAGATTTATATTATATTGTTTTTCTCAGAAATAAGAAGTTTGTTCAAGAAAAAACCTATAATAGCTTAAAGTAGCTACCGTCTTCTACAAATGGGCATATAGGGTTCTGGACGGTTTAACCCTGCAGCATTGGCAGTTAAGGGGAATTAAACTCTTAAAAAATATTGTTTATTTTGATACGAGCATCTGATAGGAAATGTAGTGCTTGTTAAAAGTTATTCTATACAATTTTCCATAAAAATGAGTCTGTGATATTATAAAAATGTATTTCTGAAAAAATGCAATGAAATATAAATCAACATATTTTTTCTCGGAATTTTAAATCATAAGAAACTTACACTACTTAAGTTCTATACAACAACGAAATATTCGTTTTTGGCTAAACGCTGTTGCAGTGGTGTTTAAATGGGATCAAACTTTACAAATATATGATTTAATGTTAAATGTTAATGGAAAATGGTTCAATTTCTGTCATTCGCTCAGTCTTATCTAAGTAAAATGAATAAATCATAATAAAATCTAGTGTAAAAAACTTCTAAGTCTAACTATTGGCTTCGTAATTATCTCCAAATAATTTGACAATTTTTCCGATACTCGACATTTCTGACCTTATAGGTAGGTACCCGATACTTTTCATTGCTACAGTTCTTCCACTGAGCATTACATTCATAAAAGTAATAAATCAATATACAATCTAGTGTCAAAAAGTACAAAGATCTAAGAGATTAAGAGATTGTCTTATTAATTATCTCCAAATAACTTAAATAACTTGCCAATTGTGTTGTTATATCCAAAAGGACTTGTAACTTAATCTTTGCCTCCGTTATTTCAACACCTACTGTAGGGTAGTATCTTTTTTTGGCTTCTAATATCTTGTAGTAGAAGGGCAATACAGATATGCTGGAATCTGATAACATTGTCCTCAGGGATAAGTATTTTCATTTCGTTAGATTCAGCGAAGTTGAAAGAGCAAGAGCACTATCTTCATCAGAGAAATCATCGCATCCAATGAATAAAATCAGAGCATCACACCAAAACTTTACAGATCTGTTAATATGATTTACCCTCTTACCATTTTAAAATAGTCCGGAATTCCCAGCAGCCATTTTTCATAAAACATATGATAGATATTTTAGTATCGATGTAACTAAAATATTTCCCAAATAAAGTTAATAATGACAAAAATCCCCTTAAAACTACAAGCAACCTTCGTAAAACTAGTAATCACTTACTGGAAAGATCCACCAAATTATCAGTAGAACCATTTACCTACATTTTTCTATCATCTACATACATTAAATTCTACAGATAAGTTGGTGGGTCTCTAACAATGAAAGGAATCTAGTACCTTCCTACAAGGTCAGTCATTAGGCTCAAGTATCGGGACCATTATTAATAATACGTGGCAAATTATTTCAAGATAAGTAATAGGGGGCGTTCAAGTATTATGTAAGCGCTTGAGGGGGGCGGGGGGTCTTTGTTTTGCTTATTTTTGATGACATGGTCGATATCGTGATTACGTCAGCAGTTATTATTTACTTATTTTACACAAATGGCAACCCACAAATTGTCTATGCTTGAAAATAAAACTCACATGTCGGGGATTCCCACAAATAAAGAATACGTTATAGGTACTCGCCTAGAAGCGAGTGGGGATTACCGCGCGCACTTGTCACGTCTAAATTTCTTCCGTCAATCTATTGTTTCGTTTCGATTCGAATGACGATTTGACGTATTGTAAGCAAATCAAAGCAAGTTAATTTTTGTTTTAACCGGTGATCCTTTTTCGCCCAAGCTTAACTGTTTAACATGTCGTTTCAAATAAACAAATCCAAGTTATATCAAAAATTATTCGAAAGTTTTAAAAAATTTCATACAAATACAAAAGTACAAAATGTACAGAAGTTAGTTAAGCCTATTTGCTAACTACTGCTCACGAATCAATAAAAAAACAGAATACATTAAAAGAAAAATGCATATAGGTACCAATTATTAAGTAAGCATGGGAGGGGGGGAAGAGGTTTGCTTACTTTTGCTTACACAGCTTACACAGAAGGGGTGGGCATAGTGCGCGTCATGTAAAAAGAACGCTGGCGGTCAAGCTTCTACAGGCGTTCCAGCGTTCTTTTTACATGACGCGTACTATAATGGTACATTATTTGTAGTAAACTAGGCAGGCACTCATTCAATGTATAGGTATACATCTCTTAAATAAGTAGAAAAGTAAGTAATCTCTTAAAAAGAACGCTGGAACGCCTGAAGAAGCTTGACCGCCAGCGTTCTTTTTACATGACGCGCATTATAAATAGTTGTAAAAAATCTGCTTACGTAATACTTGAATGGCCCCATACGACAATCGCTAACTTTGTAGTTTTTGTCTCTAGTGACTCTAGAGTCTAGATGATATGGTGATTTACTTTTATGAAAGTAATACTCAGTGGAAGTACTGTAACAATGAAAGGTATCTGGTACTTAACCTACAAGGTCAGTCATTAGGCTCAGGTATCGGAAAAATTGGCAAGTTATTTGGAGATAATTATTAAGACTATAGCGATCTTTGTACTTTTTGACACAAGATTTTATTTTGATTTATTACTATTATGAACGTAATACTCAGTGAAAGTACTGTAGCAATGAAAAATATCTGGTACCTACCTACAAGGTCAGAAATGTCGAGTATCGGAAAAATTGGCAAGTTATTTGGAGATAATTACTAAGCCAGTAGTTAGACTTAGAAGTTTTTTACACTAGATTTTATTATGATTTATTCATTTTACTTAGATAAGACTGAGCGAATGACAGAAATTGAACCATTTTCCATTAACATTTAACATTAAATCATATATTTTTAAAGTTTGATCCCATTTAAATACCGCTGCAACAGCGTTAAGCCAAAAACGATTATTTATTTTTTGTAAAGAACTTAAGTAGTGTAAGTTTCTTATGAAAACCTTTTAAAATTCCGAGAAAAAATATGTTGATTTATATTTCATCGCATTTTTCAGAAATATGTTTTTATAATATCACAGACTCATTGTTATGGAAAATTGTATTGAATAACTTTTAACAAGCACTACATTTCCTATCAGATGCTCGTATCAAAATAAACATTTTTTTTCAAGAGGTTAACCCCCTTAACTGCCAATGCTGCAGGGTTAACAGAACCCTATATGACCCATTTGTAGAAGACGGCAGCTACTTTAAGCTATTGTTGTTTTTTTTTAACAAACTTCTTATTTTTGAGAAAAACAATATAATATAAATCTTTCCATACATTTTTTTCTAAACTATTTTTTTAACCCATGAAGAATCACCACCTTTTTTTGCAAATTGAATAGAATATGTTTCAATCACCATACAATTTCCTATCAGTTGCAATTTTTTCAGACCGAAATTACGAAATTTGTTCCTACGTCCACCTTTTTTCAAAATCGCCCCACTGTGCGGTACCCCGAATACCATAGCTGCTCAAACCCGTCACTTCCACGATGGCTACACTGGACATCAGTCCGAAACACGACAATGTCGCTTCACGGACTGGCTATGTCCATGGGGTGGTGATAAGCCACGGCCGAAGCCTACCACCAGAAATGTTGTTACCCGTTTGACACCACCCAGAGATCACGTGTAGGGACGCGAGGGTATTTTCCTATGGACGCGAGCAACTCCAATCTCCAAATTTCCGAGCGTACTCTTAGATGATCTATATACCTGCACACCAGTACCTTAGATGATGATGATAATGACGACGACGTTGTTAATGTTCATCACCACCGCCATCATCATCATCATCATCACCACCACCATCATCATCATCATCATCTAAGGTATTGTCGTGCATGTGATGATGATGATGATGATGATGTTGTTAATGTTCATCACCACCACCATCATCATCATCATCACCACCACCATCATCATCATCATCATCATCATCATAATCACCTGCACGCTAATATGCTAGATGATGATGATGATGATGATGATGATGGTGGTGGTGATGGTGATGATGATGGCGGTGGTGATGAATATTAACAACATTATGAAGATATATTATATTAACCACCATCACCATCATCATCATCATCACCTGCACGCCAATACTCTAGATGAAGATGATGATGATGTTAGTGGTGGTGATGGTGATGAAGGCGGTGGTGATGAACATTAAAAACATCATGATCATCATCATCATCATCACCTGCACGCGTATACCCTAGATGAGGATGATGATGGTGATGGTGATGATGATGGTGGTGGTGATGAACATTAACAACATCATCGTCATCATCATCATCATCATCATCTAGGGTATTGGCGTTCAGGTGTTGGTTCTGGTTCGCTGCGGGCCCTGCTGACTACTGAGCCACGCTCGCCTTCGGCTCGCTCGCAGCTTTCGTGGTGATCACTGTTCTCTAGTGTTTTAAATCCATGTTGTACTTTCACTCATTTTGAAATATAAGACTATTCAAAATTCGTAGAATCGTGCATCATACTATCATTGATTCTGGCCAAGTTTTCACGAATTCTTTCGTTGTTTTATTTTTAACACCTCACATAGTAACTTAAAACTTGGGTAGGCTACCTAAATTGAAATAAAGTATTTTCTAGCACTATAATGCTATTGCAAAGTTTAAAGAACGTAGTTGTAAAATAAATTAGAATACATTATTATAAGTACAGTTGGCAACCCTATCAGAACTAGCTCGCTATAGTAGAAGTTACGGCCAACTTATAAAAAGTATTGTGTGTTCACACTAGTAACGGTTTGGCAACGTCGCTTTTAAACTTTTGCTGACGGAGCGGCAACATATCAAAGTCAAAGTCAAAAAGTATTTTATTCATTGAAATCACAAGGATCATTTTGAATCGTCTTAAAAAATAAATTTACATTTACTCCTGTTCCAACGCAACCAGACCTAGAAGAATCAGGCAACAAACACGGTCTGTTTTTCTTTTGATGATCCTTATATGAGGACATATGAGGACGCCGTGATCATGGTGGTGGGGATGGGGTTGAGAAGAGAAGACTGCGTCCCTGCAGAAGACTGCTTCCACCCCCAATTAGTGGGATACAAGTTGACTTCCCGCCAGTTCAGCAATTGCTTGGAGGTAGCATATTGACGACCTCTGTGGCGCGGCGGGCGAAGGTTGGCCTGCGACGCAGGAGGTTGCGGGTGCGATTCCCGGAACATTTGTTCATTTTGTTCATAGGAACAAATATTTGTGCGATCGCAGATATTTGTTCAGGGTGTTCTGGGTATTTTCTATGCATAATAAAAAATATCTATCTATGTAATATGTTGTATTAAGTATATCAGTTATCTAGTATCCATAACACAAGCTCTGCTTAGCTTGGGGCTAGATAATGTTGTGTGAACTGTGAATACATCACTTTTATTATTTAGCGCCATCTCTATCATGTTTACTTACTATCTTACACAAAACTCTTGTGTTTGAAGGTCAATTTAGCGCCATCACTGTCATCTTTAATTAAACTGGGTGCTCTGCTGCTTAAAAGTATCTCACTACGATAATAGATGTCAGTGCAAAATAAACTCACACATTTGTAAAAATTGTCGTATTTCAAACCTGTTTTAAAAATTCCCTATTGTATATTTTTGTTTGGAACGACCATTCGCGATAACTATTATCATTAGGAAGTCTAAAAAATAAGTCAATTTATAAAATGACAATCTGTGGTTTGAGTAACGGCCTAAAGTATTTTGTATGGGCAAGGAAACTTGAACATTCACCTTAAATAGATTTTTAAATTATTATTATCTAACCATTGTATAATGGATGTCAATGTTATGTTTATGTCATTTTTGTACCTGTTAATATCCTTACATGTTATAGTTACAGTACTGTCATCCGCAAATAAAGACATAGGTTGTATAGTGGCTTTCGGTAAGTCATTTATGTATACTATGAAAAGCAATGGACCTAATACACTACCTTGGGGAACACCATATTTCATAGTACGCTCATCAGAGACATGGTATTCTTCAATTTTGGTTTTAAGATTAATATTTGTTATTTTAGTCAATTGTTTTCTGTTCTCTAGATATGAATTGATTAGTTGTAGAGCATTTCCTCTGACACCATAGGCTTCAAGTTTTTGTAATAAAATGTCATGTTGAACATAATCAAAGGCTTGTGTCATGTCACAGAAGATTGAACACACTGGCGTTTTTTTATCGACATTACTTGTAACACGGTACAGAAAGTCGTTTAAAGCCATATGTATTGTTTTTCTTTCTCTGAATCCTTTCTGTTCATTACATAAAATATTATTAGATTCAAAATAATTATTAATTGAATTATATAAGAACTTTTCAAATATTTTAGAAATAACTGGTATAAGCTAAATAGGCCTATAATTTTCCATGCATTCCTTGCTTTGTTTTTTATATAAAGGTTTATTAATGGAGATCTTTAATGCATCTGGAAAAACCCTGAACATACACTTAAATTAATAATATGACTAATCGGTACACATATGCTTCTAGCTACGAGTTTTAGTATTTTCGTAGATATATCATCGTATCCCACACTGTTCGTATTGTTAAAGGAACTTATTATTGTTAGGACATCAATCGGAACGCAAGGTTTTAAGTATAGAGAATCTCTTTGACTGATTAATAATGAGGTAATGCTTTTGCCTGAATTCTCGATTGGTAATATTTTGTCAACAAAAAAGTCATTGAACGCATTAGCTATGTCAATTGGATTTGTAATTATTTGTTTTTTTAAATTAATTTTATTGGGTATATGTGGGTAATTTCCGCTTTGCACTATTGAGTATAGTAGTCTTTGACTTGTTTTTAGAAGGTCTTATTTTAAAATTATTCTGAGATTTTTGAGTGAGATTTACAATTTTTTTCAGAATTTTTGTATATTTTTGGTATTCTTCTTTACTATTTTCAGAAGGTTTTTTTCTGTGTTGCCATAGAAGTTTTGGTTTTTTATGCAACACAATTTAATACCACGTGATACCCATCGTACGGGTTTTGTAGTCTTAATAGTGATTAATTTATACGGAAAACAGAGGTCGTAAAATAATGTAAAACTGTCAATAAACAAAATGTATGCAAAGTTAGGGTAATTTTCACCGTATATTTCAGAAAAAGATATAAAATAATAAATATAAACGGGATTCTACTTTCTGAATGCAAATTACACTTGTATAATCATGTGCCATGTGTCTTATCTTTGTATCAAATGACGAAGAGGATCATACGGTCGCCGCTCGTACTATTGTGAACTGCGATCACAGAACTACGTAATTTTCTGATGAAAATTAATTTATTGCTGAAAATACTAAAGTCGCTTTTTGTATGACATTCCTCGTGAATCCCATCATTAGAACTAGATTTTGACAAAAATGGGACCAATCTGCAAGTTTGAAATAACTTTTTAAATAAAATAAGAATTTTACAATACAAATTTTATAAATGACGGAGCTATACAAAAACTACAAACAAACTAAACAACTGAATTGAAAACCTCCTCCTTTTTTTTCAGTTGGTTATAAATGATCCATTAGATTTTGAATTATAATTTGAATTTCCAACTGTACTTGTTTGCCTTGGTATCTGTCAACATGATGAAATAATAAATTAATTAAATTAATCCATAGACTTATTTTTAACACGCTTTTATTAGCTTGGGTTGTATCTATGTAGTATGTATGTATGTATGTATGTAACTGAATCTTTGAGTTTTTTAATGTTCACCAATTTCCAGAAGTCTGATTAATTTGAAACTTTGCATAGAGAGAGAGAGAGAGAGAGAGAGAGAGGGAGAGAGAGTTAGAGTTAGAGTTAGAGTTAGAGTTAGAATTAGTGTTAGAGTTAGAGAGAGAGAGAGAGAGAGAGAGAGAGAAATCGAACTAAAAATTAAAAATAAATAATATTTTTAAAAAAAAACACGCTTTTATAGCTACCCGAACTAAAAAATAGAAAATAATTTTCAATTTCAAAGAGTTTATATTACAGTAGTAGAAGATCGAACAATCAATCAGTTTTTTTTTTTTTTTTTAAACCTTGGTGTGCATTTTGCTACTTTTCATAACTCTCCTGTCATAGATAGTTGCCAACAGAATGATTTTTATATTTACTTTATTAAGCTCCCCACGCTTTTAATAAAAAAAAAAACTGATTGATTGTTCGATCTTCTACTACTGTAATATAAACTCTTTGAAATTGAAAATTATTTTCTATTTTTTAGTTGGGTTAGCTATAAAAGCGTGTGTTTTTTTTTTTTTTAAATATTATTTATTTAAAGAGAGAAAAAGAAACTGGAGGTAATGGTGGCAGAAACCAAAATATACCAAGTTATAAGTTTTCCTTGAATCGTAATCATCTAAAATGAGGAATGAAGAACAAAGGTTTTTATTGCCTAAACAACCGAACATTAACTAAGCCATTCATATCCATAATACACACGTTTCTCCCTACGCGTGTAATGCACAGGATGTTTTTTTTTTAAATTAATTATACTAGACTATTTTCCTCATGTTTAGGTCGTAGTTAAGCGGGAAAATCTTAAATCCACAGCTCATTCCACAGCTTGTATGGGGACGAAACATCGAGCAACGCAGGCCTCCGTGTTGCTCGATGGGACGAAAAGATCTTGTGGAACCGTAATAGATTTTGTCCGTCAAACACTCTATTTAGCACACCTGAATATGTTGTGGCTCAATTTTTTCAACGCTGGCTCCTACACAGATTTTGGATGTACATACATACAAACATAGACACATGCCTTTTTTACCGAAGGGGGAAAGCAGAGCCTCAATGGCTCTCTTTTCACAGTGGATTGCACCATCGTGGAATATAGACATGACAAGTGGTGAGTTCATCTCTGCCATTGCTTTCCACGACTGACTCGGCTAACGTTTTCTACCAGTAATAACACATTCCTAACAGCCAGGACAAATCCTATACCAACGAATCTTATCAACAAGTCCGGATAATCCCTTAGTCGGCTCTTACGACATCCACGGGAGGAGATGGACGTGTCTATTCTTAGGCCGGACATATACGCAGCCGAGATTTTCAACACACTATCGACCTTATGTCAAAGATTATAAGCATAGCGCCGCGTGTCCCCTATTTTCCCCTATTTCTTTTAACGACCGACTTTTCTAAGGAAACTCTGGCTTAATCGCTCCTGAAAATATAATGATCGGAATCCTAGATTATAGAATAAACCAGAAGATGCGTACGATGCTATTAGTACGGGCGCTGTGTCGCCAAAACAGAATTTCTATCATACTTCCCACCAGTAGGGGGTAATGTTTTGGTGATGTTGGCAACAATGACATATTGGACGCTTGACTTTTATCCAAACAATGAATGGTACACAAAATTCATAGTACCAAAATGATATCTAAATGTAATATGTACTTACGTATGAAATGTGGCTCTATCCTTTTTGTTTTTACGCCTAGGAGAATTTTTATATGTGGGCGGCTTAGGTATACACAAGAAAATCTTTCTAGTTCGACACTACTAGCAACCACAAACATACTGGGTGAAACAATTCTCATTGAGACTAGTTTGTGTGGTGACAGTTTTTACGCGTGACGCGGGTGCTGGTTTATTCTATACTCTAAGGATGTGAATATAGAACAGTGAATTAAGTAGTTGATACAGTCATTACTTCAATTATTAACCTAATTAGATATAGTCAAATGTCTGTATTTACTTTGATGTTCAAATACTATACCAATTAATTGGTCTTAAATATTCGAGTAAGTCTCGACAGAGCTTACTTGTTTGATCCTTTCGGAGTCGAGACTCTAGGTTCGTGGTGTACAAAGGCCTTTCGCGTTTTCAAAATGATTAGAGGGCGTCTGGTCGAAGCGACGCGTGACCCGAGATCTGGCTCTTATCTGGCTCAACGTATTATTATTGCCATTCAGCGTGGCAATGCAGCCAGCATCATATGGACGTTTCCGTCTGGTATTGATTTGGATCGGTTTGAGCTACCTTTAGATCGTCAGCAGCAGTCTTCAGGTAGCACAACTGTTTCATTGTATTTTTGTAATTTTTTTACATACCTACTTGTATTTGTTGTATTATTATTTCTGTGAATAAATGTATATCATTTCAGTAAATATTAGATGATGCTAATATGCGTACGACATAAGCATTGTAGGCAATTATAAAAGAAGGTACCTAGGTATAGCATTTTATAAAAAACTATATCCATATATTACCGTGGTGTGTCCGGCCCAAGAATAGACCCCTCCATCTCCTCCCGTGGATGTCGTAAAAGCCGACTTAGGGATTACCCGGACTTGTTTGTAAGATTCGTTGGTATAGGATTTGTTCTGGCTGCTAGCTTATTTATGAAAAGTGATAATACTGGAAGAAAGCGTTAGCTGAGTCAGTCGTGGGAAGCAATGGCGGCGATGAGCTCACCACTCGTCACGTCTATATTCCACGATGGTGCAACCCACTGTGAAAAGAGGCCCATTGAGGCTCTGCCTACCCCTTCGGGGAAAGAGGCGTGTGTCTATGTATGTATGTATGTATATCCAATAACCTTCGACCAAAGTAAACTATATATAACTATTTTCGAAAAAAAAAATACTTTTTCAGTTCCTGTTCACCAAATGGCACTTTCTGAATGAACATGCTTGACTTGTTGCTGAAAATACCGAAATCGCTACATGTGTGCCAATAATATTTGAGGAGTTCCCTCAAATCCTCATGAAACACATTATCAGAACCAGATTTTGATGAAAAGGGGAACAATCTGGTATAATAACGAGTCAACTAAAAAAATCTGTTCATAAATGCCGGAGATTTATGACGTAACAAACATTTTTTTAAAACACTAATTCAGAACCTCCTCCTTTTTTACAAGCTTTTAATTATCTTTTAATGTATATCCAGGTGATATCTTGCCACTGAATTTTAAAGCAGTTATCCTCAACTGATTGATATGATATTTTGCATACCTGTCATGTTCCGATGACAATGCAATATTATGGTGACAGCGAGCTGATCTGATGATGGAGACGGAAGGTGGATAACGGAACTCCACGAGGCATAATAGTAGACTGGCCGTGTTTAGGCTCATTTTGATCAGCACACGGTTACCATCACTAATTTTATAAGAGATTGTATTGAAAAATATTTTTTTCACAAAAAACTTATTTTAAGTCTTTTAAAAAAAGAAACAAAACTTAGCTATTTAATCATAAGTACAATGGCCCGGTCTTATCGCTTAGAAGCAACTTTTTCCCGACAACCTTTGGACGGAAAGCAATATTGTAAAAAAAACAAGATAAATCTTATCTGGCTCAACGCATTAGTATTGCCATTCAGCGTGGCAATGCAGCCAGCATCTTAGGGACGCTTCCAACTGGTAGTGATTTGGATCAGTTGAGCTACCTTTAGATCGCTAGCAGCGGTCTTCAGGTAGCACAACTGTTTCATATGTAATTTGTACATACCTTGTATTAGATAAATTGTTGTTGAGAAATACTATACCTATATCAATATTATTTGAAATTATTTGCGATACATTTGCCCTTTTCATACTCCATCCTGTATAGGAGAATAGAGTGCTGTGAACTAATATAAAATATTGCCTAGGCTAAGCATGGCTTATTATAAAATGTGGATTTTTTAAACTTCGTTTTCTGCACGCTATGTCGCGTGTAGTCGAGTAAAACAGACAAGTGCGAGTGACACTCACACCCTGAGGAATTACTACTAGTAGGTCCCTAATCCACCATTTTCTAAGAGATGTCGTCTACTTTTACTTTCTTTATTTTTCTAGTGTTTTTTTTTGGAGTTATTTTGTGTTATTTTGGTAGAATTTTAACCAATGTAGCGCTTGTCTTTCTGAAATGGTGGATTGTTTCCTGCAAATTCTTGGTTTTTCTGTTACTATTTAAACATGATGGAGACTCTTGACGATTTGGCTAATTTTATATCAATTAATATTAAAATTCTTTGAAGCATTCATCGGAAGCCATTATATGAAGAAAAGTGTTTGAATGTTTGAGTTTTTGTTGAATTATCTTAGAATATTATGTAACAGTTGTGTAAAATATGACTTTAGGTACCTAGTGTACAATAATTGGTAACAAGACGGAATAAATACATTTGAATATGAGATCCCGTTATATTTCACTTATTAGGTATATTTGACAAGGGAAAAAACATTGGTGCACGACTGGGTTTCAACCCACGACCTTATGATTGGAAGTCAAAGTTCCTTTCACTAGACCATCAGTACTCCCTAGTCCCATACCTACATATCATAGTAAGTTTTTTTTTATGCTACTTGTAATGACTGATCAAGCAAACGGCCCAGATGTTAAGCAGTGCCACCTGCTTATGTACAGTGCAGTTAGTAGGTAACGTCCACCTAGGACGCGCCCTATGTGGCATTGTACTGCGCAAGCCACCCTGAGACATAAAGATGAAAAGTCACATGTGTCTCTAATTTCACCGGCAACCATACCCTCCAAACCGGAACAGAGCAATGCGAGCACTACTGCTTTGCGGCAGAAAAAGGTTTTTATATCCTTTGTTCGCATAAGGACAGATTCTCAAAAAGACAGATTCTCAAAAAGACTTACTTCCCCGGACGAACTCTTGCACAAAAAAGCTCTACTACTAGTAAAAGTAAGTAAGTAGTATCAAAGGCGATGTAAACTGGTAAAAGCTATCAGAGCCCCCTGTCGGTAAACAAGCTTACAACATAATGGAGTGCGTTATCTTGTATGTAAAATATTCTACTGAGTTTTATTTTTCGTGTGTAACGCTGATCCTATAAGCTCGTGTACACGTTTCTAAGATACCTAAACATACACTTTTTTTTTCACATGACAATGAACAGATATAATTTTTTTGTAAGTTCACTTTACAGATAAAAGGTCAATGACATATATTTTATTCAGCACATAATAGACTCCTCTATGAGGAGAAAGCCTCCAAATAATACCAATGTGATGTGGTGCATTAAAACATTTTTTCTCCACAGTATCGAAAAATCTACATAAAACTACAACAAATAAAGCATGTCTTCTTCTTTTCAAAAATTTCTTGTAATTTTCAGTGAATTTACAGTTACAATTTACAGTTACAATTTACAGTTACAATTTACAGTTACAATTTACAATTGTTAGGGAACTACTCCTATTTTGAATATAAGAAGTTTCAAACATGGGATTTAACCAGATTTTGACGACCTCTGTGGCGCGGCGGGCGAAGCTTGGCCTGCGACGCAGGAGGTTGCGGGTTCGATTCCTGCCTCGGAACAAATATTTGTGCGATCGCAGATATTAGTTCAGGGTGTTCTGGGTATTTTCTATGTATAATAAAAATATCTATCTATGTAATATATTGTATTAAGTATATCAGTTATCTAGTACCCATAACACAAGCTCTGCTTAGCTTGGGGCTAGATAATGTTGTGTGAACTGTCCAGCATTATTTATTTATTTATTTATTTATTTCAAATCTAATTATAGTGAAACTCTATGTAAAGTTGTTATCAAAATTATCAAAACAGTCAAATCAAAGGCTCTTTTAAAAGCCAAAGGTAATTAAGAAAGAACCAGTGACACGAGAGGAAGATCAAAACAATATTTATAATTGTATATTCATTTATATTTGGCATTTGCCAACATAAAACTCCCAGATATAATTAAGTCACGTGTTTTCCCAACGAAAACGTGAAAATATTTCATTTGCGTGCCCTTGGCTTGCGGAAAAATAAATGGCCATAACGTGACGACACAGGTACTGCCACCACAGCGGTCCCTGACCCTTATGACAAATTGAAAACAGCAAATTGAGGGTTTTAGAAGAGTTTAAGATCGGAGGCTTCACTAAATACTGAACTTTATTGTACTATATTGATTTAATTAACAAATATTTCTCGTTTAATAGTATTAGGACACACCGCATCTAAAGAAGGGTTGGGATGGCCAAGAACGCAATGAGTCAGCTGGGGGAATATGGAAGGATAGGAGAATCACCAATAGGAACAAAATTAGGGAGCCTAGTCTTTTCTATATTCCTGTACGGTGCAGAAACCTGGACTCTCAAAGCGAAGAATCGCAGACGTGTAGACGCTTTCGAGATGTGGTGGTGGAGACGGATGCTACAAATCCTGGACTACCCGTGGGATTAACGTGTCAATACTCAATAATGAAGATAACTACAAGGCTTTCCTTCATCTGCCTCCAGCGAGTCCTTGAGTATTTCGGTCATATAGCTAGGAAAAGCAGTGACATCTTAGAAAAGCAGATTATCACTGGCAAAATTGAGGGAAAGAAGCCACGAGGCCGTTGCCCGTTACGTTGGTCAGACCAGATCACCACCACTCTCGAAGCCGTGCAGCTCGCAGGCATCAGATCTCATTGGCGCAACATCGTCCGGCAGAAGGTGATCCATGGAGTGGGACATGACCCTCAGCATTGAGGAATACGACGCGAGGAGGAGTATTTTTTAAATCATGTCAATTGTATGCGCCCAAAGCATTACAAATGTTGCACTATAAATGCCTCTTATCACAATATATATTTTGAGATCTTCTCCTAGCCTCTGAGAACATACTCATGGAATTCTACCCAATGTCAATGTCTTTTTTTTAAACAGTCACACACTTTAGTTCTGATCCCACACTAGGATTCCCTGTGCCGTGGGTATCAGAAACTACGAGTACTATGGTACCATAACACCCAGACCCGGAACAAATACTTGCAGATCGATTTGGAATCGCACTCGCAACCTTTCGCATCTCAGCCGGCTACTCGCCCGACGCAATACAGAGGTCGTCAGAATGTAAATTTTCATCGGTGAGTGTAAAAAGCCCACTCAAAAGCATTAAAATTAAAGTACTGATTCTACATTAGCGGATTATACGCCATCTGAAAGCACTCTGTCGTATAACATACATTTTACAGTATAATGGTAATCTTGCAAATGATGGGTCTTTGTTTCATGAATATTTAACACCGAACTACAGTGACAGTCTCATAGTGTGGCACATCATTAGAAAGACGACTTCTGTGGCGCGGCGGACGAAGGTTCGCCTGCGATGCAGAAGGTTGCGGGTTTGATTCTCGCCTCAGAACAAATATTTGTACGATCTTTGATTTGTTCAGGGTATTCTGGGTATTTTCTATGTATAATCAGAAATATCTATGTAATGTATTGTATTAAGTATATCAGTTATTTAGTACCCATAACACAAGCTCTGCTTAGCTTGGGGCTAGATAATGTTGTGTGAACTACCCAGCATTATTGATTTATTTATTTATTTACTAATGAAGGTATTTAATTTGAGTAGTTCCTGTTCGATCCCTTGGCTATGCTCCTGTGGACTTCGATCGTCCTGTTCGATCCCTTAACATTTAATTTGTCCTTGGTTAGACCAATGTTGGAAATATCTTTCTTTTATTTCTCTTGTTGCCGTGGTGTATCCTGCCTAAGAATAGACCCCTCCATCTTCTCCCGTGGATGTTGTAAAAGCCGACTAAGGGGTTACCCGGACTTGGTTGTAAGATTCGTTGTTAAGATTTGTCCTAGCTGCTAGCTTATTGTTATTACTGGAAGAACGCGTTAGCTGAGTCAGTTGTGGGAAGCAATGGCGGCGATGAGCTCACCACTTGTCACGTCTCTTTTCCACGATGGTGCAACATACGGTGAAAAGAGGCCCATTTGAGGTTCTGCCTACCTTTTCTGGGATAAAGGAGTGTGTCTTTGTATTTTTCTCTTTAATTCGCAATATGCCACAGCAACAGTCAGGGATCTGTAATCTGTTTCATTTGAGTAATTAATGTAACTGCTATTTAGATGTTTAACATTTCAATTTTATTATTCGTCGTGGATTGACCGAGCGAGCGAAACAAGCGAAGTCCTTGCAACAACTGGCAAAATTGACTTTCATCTGTCCGGATTTATGTATGTTTGTACTCATATTTCATAAAAGTCGTATTTTTCAACGAATCTAGACAAATTTTGGTATATGTACGCGATCAAAAATGTCTTTTTTTTTGTCGTTGACGATTTTTTATTAGTTTTATTTTCCCCTAAAAGGGGGATGTTTGCTGTGACGCCATTTACTTGCCGATTTTGATAATATTTGGCACAAACAATATGTACTTAACTCTAAACAAGAATTTCAAATATGGGCAAAATCGGTCAAGAGGGTTTCTAGATATACAGACTGAGTTTTTTTTTAGTGTCACAGGCGATTTCTGAAACCGTGAGAGTTACAGAAAAGTGATGTTTGGCGTTGCACTCTACTTAGAAATTAATAAGTTCTTTATTAATTATTATTATTAATCAGTTTATTGCACAAAAATTCAAATCAATAGTGTTCAAAAAAACACATTAATACTCAATAAAGATCATCATACAATTACAGAGAAAAATTAATATAGTTGATATGAATTTTTAGTTATCTAAAAACTTTATAGTTTATTTATAAGTAAGTTTTATAAAAAAACATGCCTTTTTGGTTCCTTGTTTGATAATTATGGAAGGATAGACATAATGCATAGTATCATAATATGACAGAAGGCATGGTTCTTAAGTGGATAGAAGAATTCCTATCAGGTAGAACCTTCAGAGTTCGGGTCGGGGAAGCTCAGTCAGAGCCTCATAGAGTAAGCAGTGGTGTGCCACAAGGGCCTGGTTCTTAAGCCAATCCTTTTTGGAATATTTCTTACAGACTTGTATCAGCACATTGAATCTCAGCTATCACTTTTTGCTGATGACACTAAAATCATGGGAAGACCCGCTCCTCGCCCAAAACTTAATTCAACAAGACCTGGACAGAATATACCAATGGACACGAGACTGCTGGCTTCTCACCCTGCACGAGAAGAAGTGCACAGTGTTGCACATTAGAAGAAAAATCCTAAATGTTACACAGTTAATGGAAGTTCACTAGAGAAGGTGGACAGACAGAGAGATCTTGGAGTTTAGATCACATGTAACTTGAAATGGGATGAACATATAGTGGCGATTGTGAAAAGAGCAAACTCTATAATGTACATAATAAGGAAGGCTTTCACATGCATTAACAGGGAGTTGTTTATAAAACTTTACAAGACATATCTGAGGCCATTGTTAGAGTTTAGTAGTAGTAGAGCTTTTTTGTGAAAAAGTTCGTCCGGGGAAGTACTACCACCATACCTATTTATGCCGCAAAGCAGTAGTGCTCGCATTGCTGTGTTCCGGTTTGAAGGGTAAGGGTGCCGGTGAAATTACAGGCACATGAGACTTTTCATCTATGTCTCAGGGTGGCGGGCGCAGTGCAATCCCACATAGGATGCGTCCTAGGTGGACGTGACTTATGAGGTAATGCACTGTTCATAGGCAGAGGTTACCGCTTAACATCAGGTGGGCCTCTTGCTTGTTCCGTCATCCAAGTAGTATAAAAAAAAAAAAAAAAAAGTATGCATTCCAGATTTGGAGCCTGTACTACAAAAAAGATATTGACCTTCTCGAACGAGTACAACATAGGGCTACGAAAATGGTGCCTAGTCTTAAAGCACTTACATATGAGGAACGACTTCACGAACTTGGATTAACTACCCTTCAGCAACGTAGAGAGCTTGGAGACCTAATAGAGACCTACAAGATCCTAAACAACCACTAAAGTATACCCGATTTATCACAGACGGTATGAACAATAATATAGGACACAGAGGACACTCGCAGAAGCTGCAACGCGGGCCAAGTACCAGTAATCCGAGGATGCACATACTGCCTAATCGCGTCGTGCGCACTTGGAACCGGCTACCAGACTCAGTGATCAGTGCCCCCTCAGTGAATTCTTTCAAAAATAGACTTGACAAAGGACTAAGATATACACGCATCAGCTCCGAGAGCTGCCTGTGTATTATAAATAAATAGTTCATACAAGTTTGTGCGCGAAGTCTACTGTACGCATAACTACTATTAAAATAGTATTCCCATGCAAAATTTATATAATGCTGAAAAACGATAAGGCTTAAAGTAAGCCTCAAAACGACCCACATGTTCAATCATTCATTTATATTAAATCCTAAAAGTTATTCATTATTCTGGGTCAGTTGGTTTCGATCGAAACGTGGTTTTTCAATCAAGAACAATATACGTATTGGTAGGGCGCTTGAACCTTCTGCATACATATGAAGTTTGCTCCAATAATGAAGATTATGTCATAATATTACATGAAATATTATCAGCACGATCAATATACTAATATCTAGGCTCGTGGTTTGAAAGTTTCCTAAAAAAGTTATTTGGTTTCCAAATCACACAGTCTTAAAGCAAGCGATGACGAATTTACTTTACATTTTTTCGGTGACAAATTTACGCGATGACGACAAACATATTTTGAACAAGACTCTATACTGCATTTGTATATTTGTAGCCTATACTGTTACATACATACATACATACATAGACACACACCTTTTCCCCGAAAGGGTAGGCAGAGCCTCAAATAGGCCTCTTTTCACTGTGGGTTGTACCATCGTGGGAAATAGACGTGACAAGTAGTGAGCTCATCGCCGCCATTGCTTCCCACGACTGACTCTGCTAATGCTTTCTTCCAGTAATAACACATTCCTTAAATAAGCTTAGCATCCAGGACAAATCTTATACCAACGAATCTTACAAACAAGTCCGGGTAATCCCTATACGGGATTAGACCTACCGTGAGTGTCCATGTCTCGGTACCATAGGTCATTACTGTTCTTGAGTGGAGACCGCGTATTGGCAAACGTAGCGTGGGCCTCTGGCTAGGTGGAGCGATGACCTACGAAAGGCGGCGGCAGAAAGTGGATGAGAAGAGCCGAACACTGGGCTCAGTGGTGCGTATTGGGAGAGGCCTATGTCCAGCAATGGACTAGTTCGTTTCGTTTCGTTTCGTATGAGGTAGTGCTGGCCTCTGGTGTCGGAGTTTGTCAAGCCGCCCGAGGGCCTCTGACATGACAGTGGACTAGTGTGGGCTGATGATGATGATATATATTTGTAATCACGTTTTCGTTAACGGTTCGGTGGTTTTTTGGAGGCGAAAAATCCACCTAGCTAGTGCTCATCTCTGGTAAAAATAGTTTTCCAAGGAAACCGCATTTTTACAAGGTTAGGTTAATGATGTAGCCAAACTTTTTATTATTGAAAAAACCGGTACTAACTCATGCAGGTACTTGTTCCGAGTAATACCGGTTCAGTTAATACCGTTTACCGTGAGTGATTTTTCAATTATGAATATCATTCACGGAAGTTTTAATAAACTTTTTAATTTAATAAATTTTAGTAGTTAGCTGTTTTAGTTGTAGTACCTAAGTAAGAAACAAAGTTGCAGTTTAGTTGTTATTATCTAAGCGCCCGCAAAAATGTGCGGTGCCAGCAGAGGGCAAATAAGCGGTCACTAGATAGATAAACTCTTTATTGTACACCTAAGAAAAATAAAACAAAACAAAGTGACAAACAACAAACTAATTAACGACGTACAACGGGTGGTCTTATCGCTAAAGGCGATCTCTTCCAGACAACCTATCGATGCATACTAGTTTATAAGACCAAATTTTTTACACTTATTTATGCAAATAAATATCTAGAATCGTGATCTGCGAGTTCATTTTTTGGATGGGTGCCCACTTTTTGTGTGTTATTTTTATTTATTTCGAAAAACCGACCGAAGCTCAGTCGCTCCGGGCCCCGATCGCCTTTATTTTGAACGATATCTGTTTGACGTCTGATTGGTCAATTTTGGCAGCATCGCCACAGATTAAATAATAGCTACTACGCCATCGGTAATAGTTTGATTACTGCGATTGAGGCAAGCCTCAACACAGGTACCTAAATTGTAAATCTTATAACTTTGATTATATACAATTTAATGGGAAACTAACAATCAAGAGGCATAGGCATTAATCCCTATTTATCTATTATGATTAGTCCCTAGATTGATTCTACAAAAATGTATTGATTTTAATTAATTAATATTCAAAATAGAAGCGAACTTCTGTTTTTATGAAGCGGCTAGCGATACAGCTCTCTTAAGTTAGTGTTCTGTGCAATATTTCATCCGTACTTGCGTGTTGTGCGATCATAATCCTCGCTGTTCCTGTTTTCCATCACGCCACTGGGCAATTGAGAAATACCAGTTTCTTTCAGGCAAATTGCTACTCACACATAAAATGGGGATGTTTCTTTCAATATTGTTGTTTCCATCACAAAGCCACGAAACACATTATTTTTAAAATTTTCACTAAAAAAACGATATGTAAGTTTTTGCCATGATTTTTGAGTTTTGTTTTTTTCCCATATTTCGGCACAGTTGCATGCGCCATGATCACGGGAGAACAAACTAAAGCGTATAACGCAAAATTACCAATCTTAGATTCTATTTTTTACTGACTCAGGCAAGTACAATATTCAAATTAAAAATATGCATGTATACTATATTATAATACCGAGGGATCACCTAGAAAGAAACACGACAGGACAAAACTTTCTACAATAAAACAATACAATAAAACAGAGGGATCACCCTAGGGGTTTTTTTAAATTATCTTATTTCAATAAATATTTCGATATTCAATAAAATCCGCTTTTTCGAGCAACGCGTGGTGTTTTTGTTGTATGAAGATTTCTGCCTGGGGTTGGCGCAGTCTTAAGGCACAGAATAAATAATAGTACAAGTGGCATCATCGTTTCGATAGTTTCTGTGAAACCTAGACAGCATTATTTTATCTGTGCCTAGACTAAGACCACACAAAGTAATCAATCCATTAATCGTGTAATCTGTGCCATTTCTATCGAGCGCGCGCAGGTTAGTTGATATGGATAATATTATCAACTAACCTGCTAAGTTGATAGTTACTACGTAATTCACGGAAGATCATTGTAATCGTCGTGTTGGTTGCTTTAAACCCCAGACTAGGGCCTTATGGGCCCGTAATCATGTGCACTCACTGTTTTTCGGCTGCGGTGAGTGTTTCTTGGTGGACATGACGTTGTTCAGCTCATGTCAGCTGTCGCAGCGCACGCACGAGATCATCGAGCGCGCGCGCGGCAGCCTACGCCTGCGTGCGCGCAGCTCACTTCAACTCAGCTTATAAACCTGAAAACAAAGTTTCAAAGTAAATGCAGCCATTCAGGTCAGCGCTCAAAAAGGGCCCAAACAAAAAGAGAGACAAAACGAAAACTGTAGCTTGAGGCGCGAAATTCTTATTGTTTTACCTACCTACCTACTAACATAAATAAATAAATAATGCTGGACAGTTCACATAGCATTATCTAGCCCCAAGCTAAGCAGAGCTTGTGTTATGGGTACTAGATAACTGATATACTTAATACAACACATTACATAGTTTTTTTTTCATTATACATAGAAAATATCCAGAACACCCTGAACTAATATTTGCAGATCGTACAAATATTTGAACCCTCCTGCGTCACAGGCGTACCTGCGCCCTCCACGGCACAGAGGTTGGCAACATACATACAAACGCCGCAATTAGACTGTGAGACCGCGCTTCGGGTGGTCAAATACATAATGTATATGGTAAAGTTGAGGACTCATCATCATCATCATCATCATTATCAACAGCCTTTTAGACGTCCACTGCTGGACGAGGCCATAAAATGCAATCGGCAGATTTGTCATTATCACCAGCACGCTTGGCCGGCGGATTGGTGATCGCATTTTCCCAAAGCGGAAATCGAATGATCAACCTGTCGTTTCTCAACTAGTATCATGCCCAGGAGATCGTAAGTTTTGCTGAGGCTTGTTTATCGCTTTCGATTTTCTTCTACTCAGCGGTGTGTTTAGGCCACTGTTTCTAAGAAGAGACAAATATTTTATTTTATTTTCTTAGGAAAACTAACAGCTAGTTAGATAAAAAAACATTGGGTTATAAGTTATCGAAGGGCAATTAAAAGTTTTCACAAATATTTTGTAGGCAGGATAATAAAGAATAATAAGTAACTATGTAGATTGTGGTGTATCCGGCCCAAGAATAGATTAGATAGGTATGTATGTATGCATATACTATACGCATGGAATACGTCTAGCATATTATATTATGTAGATTGTGGTGTATCCGGCCCAAGAATAGATTAGATAGGTATGTATGTATGCATATACTATACGCATGGAATACGTCTAGCATATTATATTATGTAGATTGTGGTGTATCCGGCCCAAGAATAGATTAGATAGGTATGTATGTATGCATATACTATACGCATGGAATACGTCTAGCATATTATATTATGTAGATTGTGGTGTATCCGGCCCAAGAATAGATTAGATAGGTATGTATGTATGCATATACTATACGCATGGAATACGTCTAGCTTATTATATTATGTAGATTGTGGTGTATCCGGCCCAAGAATAGATTAGATAGGTATGTATGTATGCATATACTATACGCATGGAATACGTCTAGCATATTATATTATGTAGATTGTGGTGTATCCGGCCCAAGAATAGATTAGAAAGGTATGTATGTATGCATATACTATACGCATGGAATACGTCTAGCATATTATATTATGCCCAAATAAATTAAATTTTTAACCGACTTCATAAAAAAGGAGGTCGTTCTTAATTCGTGTATTTTTTTGTTTGTTGCCTCGTTATTCTGAGGATGCATGGGACCATGGGACGCATTCAAAATGTATCAATACGGCAGTGTAGCAATATATTATCGCAGACTGATTTTTCGTCGTACTACGGCTTAAACCTTACAATGACAATGATAATGGGCTTATACGGCTAAAGCTAGGGCCACACCGGCGCGCGATCAGCCCTCGTCCGCGGTGGCGTGCATGGTGGCGATCCATTGTCTTACTATTGATCGCCACAGTGCACGCCACCACGGACGCGGGATCGCGCTGGTTTGGCCTTACCTTTACAGAACATTGTTTTGGTTTTATACAGTATTGCGGTTCGATACTGAAACCGAATGCCAATTATAATGCAACACAACACGAGGCGCATAAAAAAGCGATTCGCCGCTCACAAAACTGCGCTCATATTGGCTCGGCCTCACTTACGAAACCCTGGCTTTAACTCTTTTAAGTCTACGTCTGATTCCGTCCACAGGAATACGAATTTATTTTGCAGAGTGAGATCCCGACCTCGCGTTTTTGTAACACTTTTTAAATTTCTGTTTATTTTGCAAACAATACTTGAAACAACGTTTTTCCTGAATAATCTGAGTTTGATAAGTATTTTTTCAGGCTATTGCAAGTATATGGCGACCTCTGTGGCCCGATGGGTGAAGGTTCGCCTGCGACGCAGGAGGTTGCGGGTACAATTCCCGCCTCGGAACAAATAATTTTGTACGATCTGCAGATAATTGTTCAGGGTGTACTGGGTATTTACTTTGTATAATAAAAAATATTTAACTTTGAAATGTATTGTATTAAGTATATATCAGTTATCCAGTATATACCCATAACACAAGCTCTGCTTAGCTTGGGGCTAGATAATGTTGTGTACAACACAGAAAATAAGTTAATATATAAACTAAACACGGAAGTACAATGAAAGGTCTTATCACTATAAGCGATCTCTGCCAGGCAACCTTGGGATGGAGCTTTTTTTTTTTACGTGCATATGTATGTTTTAGACTTTAATCCTAAAGAGGATATCCTCAGATCCTTTTCATAACATAAATGTTTATTTTATCTAAAGAAAAAGTTTTAATAGCTTTCTTTTTGAAGTGAGAATGTAGTAAATTTCGGTGTTATTTTCGCTATTAATCCACTGTTTTCTTCAACTAAATATGATTTTCCGCAAATATAAAAGCCAACAAGTCATTTTAGTGTAAAATTATACTCTGTTTGCCCATATTTGTGCAAATACGTTTGTATGAAAAAGCAACCACCTTAACTGTATAACATCACAGCCAATTTATACCGACCAGCAAAAAAAAACATAAAAAGCATTTATAAATATTTATTAAACCCCACGGAACCTTTTAACCCAGATTTTCCAATCCGATATGAAAATCAGACAGTCGAGTGCAAAAAAAACGATAATCGCTCCCGGTTCGCATTGGATAAGATTAATTTACACCAGAAGCAAGCCAAAGTCAATAGAATATAGTCAAAGTGTAAGCATGCAGGATGTGGGTATGAACACTCATGCCTAAGACATTTAAGCGTGGATATATGTGAAAATATTTATTTTTAACTGCATAAATGGTGGTACAAGCGAATGGCCCACCTGATGTTAAGCGGTATCCTTAGCCTTTACCACACAGGTCACGTCCACCTAGGACGCACCCTATGTGACATTGCACATGGCCGTCCACTCTGTGACATAAAGATGAAAGTTTTATGTGCCTGTACTGTACTTTCACCGGCACCCTAGATATCGATGCCGGCACCCATATCCTTCAAACCAGAACACGGCAATGCAAGCAATGCTTTGCGGCGTCCGGAGGTCTGCAATGCTCTAAGTTTGCGGCAGATATAGGTTTGGTTAGGTTAGGGTTTACTTCCCTGGAAAACACTTTCCCATAAAGATTACTACTACACAAAAAAAAATACATTAATACTTTTTTCCCAGAAACCTTTATAAAAAAATCTTAAAAAAATATGTGACAATCTACTTCATACAAAGCATCTCCTCTTCGATTCAAAATTATTAAAGAAAAACAATTTAAACTAGTGGTTCGCCCCGAACTTTGACATAATACTAAGTACAGAGTACATAATACAGAGTACATAATATGTTACTGAATCCATGTACTGTACTGTCTATGTACGTGTGGTTCGAAAAGTTAGACCTACAACGTCGTTAAAATTCCTAGAAACGGGATATCAACAATGGCTGTTATACTGGTTATTGTTTTATAGAATACAAGTTCCGAAATTCTTAAATTTTACACTTTTTCCAGTATTTGTGTCATAAAAGCTACAAACATACCAAATTTCAGCGTTGTAGGGTTAGTGAAAGTACCCTAGAGGTTTTGTTTTTTCACATTTTCGATTTACCCTAATATCTCAAAAACTATATAAGTAAAAATAAACAAAAAATATTTTGAAATGTCGAAGCGATAAGCTTTCATATGATACCCCACTTGATCTGATATTCTCACTTTTTTTTTACCCCCTCTTGGGCCCCATTATCTCAACAACCCCCCGTCTGATATAGCTCATAACCTTACCAACAAATTGTACCAATACTATCTACCCTTTTAACAAATTTCATCAAGATCGGATTAACGGTTCGCAAGTTTTTTTTTTTTAATGCTACTTTAATGACGGAACAGGCAAGATGGCCCACCTGATGTTAAGCGGTAACCTCTGCCAATGATCAGCGCATTACCTCATAGGTCACGTCCTCCTAGGACGCATCCTATGTGGCATTGCACTGCGCCCGCCACCCTGAGACATAAAGATGAAAAGTCTCATGTGCCTGTAATTTCACCGGCACCCTTACCCTTCAAACCGGAACACAGCAATGCGAGCACTACTGCTTTGCGGCAGAAATAGGTATGGTGGTAGTACTTCCCCGGACGAACTCTTACACAAAAAAGCTCTACTACTACTAAAGTTATGCTCGGACAAACATACATACATACAAACGCTGATTCTTCCAAGTTGACTCATAGAACTCGCTTCGCTCGTTCAATTACAAGTTTTTTTATTATTGACCTGTACCCGTCCGAATGGTTCATATTTTCATTGAACGTTCTATAGCTAATATATTATTTCTCTGACTAAGCCTTGACACGCTCACAAATTTTTTATAAATTTATTGCTTTCATTTATTTTCCATTTTTTTCATTTATCTGTTTATCTTTTAATTTAACTTGCAACGTAGCACTGTGTTCCAAAAAAAAGATTTTCACAAAACTTACAAAATAAATGCCAAACACATGTATCTTTTCTTTGAAGTTTCAAAAGAATATCTGTACATAACGCCTCAGGCTACGAGAGTCCCTATTGATGCTACCAGTCGTTAGACTGTTACGTCGTTAGATCCGTCGTTACAGGCTTTGATGGATGCCGGCAAAAAGATTTTGTATGATAAATAACGAGAAACTAGTTTCTTTAGTGAGAAATTTGATACAGCTATAGTGCTTTCGGATGCGAGGGGTTTTGTATTAACTTATTTTAAGCTTCGATAAATAATTATTTTTTGTTACTCCATGAATATGGTATATTAACCTTTTTTTAGGTTTCTGTGTCCATAGGGTGCCACAAACTATACTTTATTACTACGTCACGCCGCGGTCCATCCGACCTTCTGTCTGTCAGTCTAGTATTGTGTTACAGGAATATATCTCGGCTGCCGAGCTAAGGCCAAACCAACGCGTTCAGCCCGCGTCCGCAGTGGCGTGCACGGTGGCGATCCATTGTTTTACCATTGATCGCCACCGTGCACGCCAGCCACCGCGGTTGGGCTGAACGCGTTGGTTTGGCCTTAGGTTATGAGTTATGCTGCGTTTCCAGTGGATTCCACTCCTTAGCAGTTCGCATTATAAAGGTAGAACTGAAAGTTTAGTACGAATAGAGGGTATACTAATGAGGTAAGGGTGGTACCGAGCCGTGCACCTGCTCGTCCTATGATGAAAAGGAGATGGTGGGATCAGATCGTGCAGTTCCTGGGAGCATTCCCCGAAATGTAACCTATAGAAGATCGAAAGGCACGCGACCTATACTCGGAACAAATATTTGTTCAGAGGCGGGAATCGAACCCGCAACCTCCTGCGTCGCAGGCGAACATCGCCCGCCTTGCCACAGAGGTCGTCCCTTTAGAAAGGAGGAGGTAGAAAAGGAGGATAATGACGAGTTACTGTAAATGTTAATTATTTCATGTTTCCCAAAAACATTTGCACAGGATAAAGTTAATTAGACCTGGACACACCTCGCTATCTGCAAGTTAATTACTCCACACTGCTATTTGCCAACTTTGCTTACAATTAAATAGAACGCTGAACAAAATCTGCCAGTCATGTGTTTGTTTTGCAGCTAATTTGGCGTTATACGAGAAGAAAGTTATAAAAACTATAGCCAGACTCTGACGACCTCTGTGGCGTGGCGGGCGAAGGTTCGTCAGCGACGCAGGAAATTGCGGGTTCGATTCCTGGCTCAGAACAAATATTTATACGATCTGCAGGGGTTAGGGTTCTTTCGTCATCGGGTATATCCGTCACCGAAAAAATTTAGGGTAAATTCGTCATCGCTTGCTTTTGTACAGTCAGCTCGGTAATATGATACACGGACATCAGAATGAATGGAAAATCTCGAAAAAATACCCTCGAAATTAAAAATCTTGAATAGAAAATATCTAGTAAAAAACTCGAATAAAAATCTCGAACGAAAAATCTCAAATGAAAAATGTAGGATAAAAAATCTCAAATGAAAAATCTAGAATAAAAATCTCGAATTGAAAATCTTGAATGAAAAGTCTCGTGTACCTACACATTAAGTACAGTACAGTTAGGTACAGTATTAAGTACCCATAACACAAGCTCTGCTTATCTTGGGGCTAGATAATGTTGTGTGAACTGTGCAGCATTATTTATTTATAAATCGATTCAAAATTATCCTTAGGATTTAAATAAATTAAATATTTTTGACTTTGACTTTGATACCCCTCCCCCTCGCAGTGGGAACCGAACCCGCAACCTCTGGCATCTCAGCTCGCCCGCCGCGCCACAGTGGTCGTCAACAATCAGACGAAATAACAATCAGGAACAGTATACACAATCAATTTTGCCAGAAAATCAACCCCAGTTTTCTATTTCAATAAATTCGAAAGACCACTTCCTTATTCCACAGTTCCCCACAAATAAAAATAAAATGTTATTTTATTACAAAGCAATGAAACAGTTGGGAACAAGCGTTTGATATCTGAAGCCTTTCAACCACCCCGTTTGTATTAGGTACCGAGTACCTACGAACAAAGCTGTTTTATTGATGTAGGTAGGTACTTGGTGTAATTATTTACTCTCGGTAATGGAATTGGGTAATATAAATAACTTGTAATGTACCTACAGACGACTTTTGTAGGTTGTTCCTTCTAACTGTACAAGAATTCAGTTTCACTTGTGGCGCGAAATTCAAATTGTATTGTGTTTTGCACATCACAACTCATCAACACATCTTGAGATAGCGAAACCTGATTTTGCGGAACTAGGAGACCTAACACACATATTTTGCGGAACTAGGAGACCTAACACACATATTTTGATTGAAAGTATCTCATAATTATAATTAGTTTAGCTACAAATGGCATTCATTAATTTTTACAGTGATTTTTTTGTTCATTGACATTCGTAGACTATTGACTAGTGACTATTACACAGAATAAATAATTGTTCATAGTTCATTGACATTTTAATTTTATAAGTTTATAAAGAAGACGGAAGGCGACGACGGGGCTGGACGAGAAGTCAAAGTCAAAGTCAAAGTCAAAAGTATTTTATTCATTGAAATCACAAGGATCATTTTGAATCGTCTTAAAAAATAAATTTACAGTTACTCCTGTTCCAACGCAACCAGACCTAGAAGAATCAGGCAACAAACACGGTCTGTTTTTCTTTTGATGATCCTTCTTACTACTAGGTGGAGAGCGCCTGTGTGGTGCCTCGAGAACAAGTTGAAGCTGATTCAAGGAAAAAAGGAAAACCAAATTAAAAGCCTTACTTAGGTAGGCAGTCAAAAGTAAGATGATAGAGAGAATCAGCAAAAGTTCATAAGGCAGCACACACTTGATATACACATAAATAACACATCAGTAATAAATTATATGCAGGTACAGACATTGCAAATTGACAAATTAGGTGTCGAGGGGCAGAGCGACATCAGGCCACGCGGCTTTATCATTAACATAGTCATGTAGTGTGTAATACGCTTTCTTAATTAAATTATTCTTTATGTAAGATTTAAATCTTCGAATCGAAAGTTTAGAAGCACTTTCTGGAAGTTTATTATAGAACCGAACAGAATTCCCCATAAAAGACCCACTTGCTTTTTTTAATCTAAATTTGGGAATACTCAGTTTATTTTTATTTCTCGTGTTAAAACAATGCACGTCACTTTTTTTCATAAATCTATCTAAGTGTTTATGTGTATATAATAAGGTTTCGTAGATGTATTGCGATATTACGGTGAGAATGTTAATTTCCTTAAAACGCTCCCTCAAGGAGTCACGTGGCTTCATTTTATAAATGGCACGTATTGCCCGTTTTTGTAAAACAAATATTGCTTGGATGTCTGCTGCTTTCCCCCACAGAATGATGCCATATGACATAACACTATGGAAGTAGCCAAAATAAACTAGCCTAGCTGTAGCTTCATCAGTAAGCTGCCTTATCGTACGAACTGCATATGCAGTGGAACTAAGTCTACCCGCAAGTGCCTCAATTTGTGGTCCCCACTGCAAACTTGCATCAATATTAAGTCCTAAGAAAACAGTAGAGTTTACAAGATTGAGTGTCTCGCCATTTACTTTAATATTAGTTGGGTAATGTTTTACATTTGGCAAAGTGAATTTAATGCATTTAGTTTTTTTAGCATTAAGCAACAGATTATTTACTGTGAACCAATCAAGAACTCGCGATAGTGATTTATTTAGATCATCGTAATTAGCTTTTGACCTATCAACTTTGAAAATTAAAGACGTATCGTCAGCAAATAAAACTATATCACATATGTCTTTTACATAAAAAGGGAGATCGTTAATGTATACTAAAAATAGAAATGGGCCTAGTATTGAACCCTGGGGCACTCCCATAACAATAGACGATCCTGAAGACCTTTCACCACCAACGTCAACTTTTTGTACTCTATTGGATAAGTAAGAATTTACAAGGTTAATTGCCTGATTTTGGATGCCATAATGTTTTAACTTCAAAATTAGAGTAGCATGACTCACGCAGTCGAATGCTTTGGATAGGTCGCAGAATACTCCGATCGCGTCTTGCGAGTTTTCCCATGCTTGAAATATGTGTTCCAAAAGCAAGGTACCAGCATCAGCTGTTGATCGACCCTTGGTAAATCCAAATTGATGACTATGAAGTAGTCTGTGGAAGTTAAAGTGTGACAATAATTGAGTAAGAATAAGTTTTTCAAAGATTTTACTTAACGCAGGCAATATAGAAATCGGCCTATAATTAGCTGGATCTTTTGCATTTCCAGACTTGAACAAAGGAATTAATTTACTATGTTTCATAAGATCTGGAAAGATTCCGTCGTCAACACATCTATTAAAAATGTAGGCTAAGCATGGAGCAATATCAATAATTATAATACCTAACACCTTTGTGGATATTCCCCAAAGATCTTCAGTATTTTTTATATTAAGTGACTTAAATGTCTTAACAATACTATCGGCATTTACGTATCTAAAGCTAAACGCGATCTCACATTTAGCAACACTTAGTTCCAATAAAGTAGATGCTCCAGAGGCAGATGATTGTAATGACTGGGTTACAATAACTGGTATATTAGAGAAAAAAATTTCAAAGGCATTCGCGACATCAATCTTTTTTGTCAATATTGTATTGTTTATGTTTAATTTGATCTGCTTATTGCGTGGCTTAGATTTACCTGTTTCATTATTAATTAATTTCCAAGTTGCTTTAATTTTATTCGATGATTTTTCTATTTTTTTTCTCAAATGTAATGATTTAGCTGCACGACAAACTTTTTTAAAAGTATATGAATAGTTCTTTATATACAAAATAAACTTTGGGTCATGCAACATTGATTCCCTAGCCGCATAGAGATCATATAATTTATTCCTACTTCTATAGATACCGGGTGTTGCCCAATCAGCTAACCCGACATTAGATTTAGCTTTACATGTTTTTAACTGAAATATCTCAGTATGTTGCTCATTTATCAAATTAGACAAGGAGGTAAAAAGGTCATTTGGATCATCTACGCATGGTAAAAGGGGTATTTTAAGTTCAATACTGCTCTGAAACTTCATAATTCGACTTCCTGTGATAGGCCGATAAGTGAATTCCTTAGGTTCATCTACCAAATTACAAGTAAATATAGCACTGTGACCGTAATGATCCGAGGTGAAATGTTTAGTTACTGCTTTATCAATTGGAACACTACTGCAATATATATTATCCAAACAGGTGGCTGATGTAAGTGTCACCCTTGTAGGTTCTTCGAAAAGGTGACGTAAATTGAAACATTTAAATAAGTTAAGAATTCTCTCAGATAGAGGATTCACAGGAATATCTATATTGAAATCTCCGCAGACTATTAACATTTTACTACGTCCAAAAGTTTTAAGCAGTACTTCTTCCATAGTGGATTCAAATAACGCGAAGTCCGCGTCAGGGGGACGGTAAACACTCACAATGATATGCCGCTCAAGCTCAACACACGACAGCTCAATAGTCCTCTCAATAGTGAGATTTGCAACATCTTTACGTTCGACAGCAGCATTTACGATTTGCAGCATTTTAAATTATTTCGAGCAACAATTAAGGAACCGCCACGTATGGCGTTCTTGCGTTTGAAGGCGTTGGCGGGACGATCTCGAAGCTCACGAGGAGTGGTGGGAAACTGCGAAAGGCCGGGATGATTGGAAAATTTTGGGGGAGACCTTTGCCCAGCAATGGGACACAATAGGTTAAGAAAAAAAAAGGGGTTTATATTTCACAATTACTATTTCACACACCCGTATTTTAAATGTAAGTCTGTAAGATATATGTTCAAAAGTGATTGATAATGCTACTTTTGAGTTAGTTATATTGTCTGCATGTTTTCATTGTTAGTATTTTAGGGAATTGTTTGTTTTGACATGTCTAAGTGCATATAATGTGCCAAAAGATAAATAAATAAATGAAATAAAATGAAATGAAGTGATAACTATGAGACACTTTCAATCAAAATATGCGTGTTAGGTCTCCTAGTTCCGCAAAATCAGGTTTTGCCATCTCAAAATGTGTTGAGAAGCTGTGATTAGCAAAATACACAATATTTTAATTTCGTGCCTTAAGCGAAACGCACCATTTTTTGTTCGTATTGTGATTAGTCCCGGTAGACGAGACATAAATATGAAAATAAATTAATCAAGCTACTGGGACCGCAGTCCCAATTTCTCGTGGCCCCATCAAAGTTAAAATAAACTGGGATGAGTATACAGGCGGTATACTCGTCCCAGTTTATTTTAACTCAGGATGGTAAATTCAATGTATTGTATAAAGTAGCTATATCCTATATGAACATAAAAATATTGAGAAATATATTATATCTTGTGTGAAGCTTGGTTTAGTTCATAGTTCATTTATTGATAACAAAAATGTTACAGGTCAAAAATAATTATAATAAGAAAGAACATAATTAGTACATGATAACATAATTAGTAATTAGTGTTTAGAATGTACGTGTGTGATTGGAGATACAGATAAACGTTTACGTTTTATACCTAAAACATATTTTGTAGGAAAAAATATTAAAACTTTTATTCCAATCAGAACCGGACCGCTTTTGCAACTTTCCTTACATTACATTCGCAGAAGGGATTGCACAACTTTTGTTTGAATTTCAAAGTTTCATTGAGTCAAATCCAATCTCCTGCTTTTGACTTACAATTATGCCGGTTGGGTTGTAGATAAGGGGGCAATGAAGGAAAAAGTTTTTTTTACCCCCGACACAAAAACGACGTTTTGTTATAAGTTTGACGTGTCTGTGTGTGTGTATTTGTGTGTTTGTCTGTCGAGTTTTTTTTGTTTTTGTTTTATAGTTGAATTAGTCGGGAGTGTTCTTATCTATGTTTGATCAAAATCAGTTCAGCCGATTCATTGCGTAAAGGGATTTTTTAAATTTTTACAAAATTAATGATTTTGTTGCCTATCGTGTAGCGTTTTTCTTACCCTTCAGTTTATTTTAAATGCATTTTTTCCATACGACTTACCGTTTTTGAGATATGAAGTCTGAGAAATTTTGCTGTTTTCCAGTTTTTTAAATCTTTGTCGACAGCTGGATTTAAAACACTAGAGAACAGCGATCACCACGTGAACCGGAGCCGACACAATAGCCTATGTAAGGAGCCTATGTCATAGGAGTAAAAAAAAAAACAGATATTAAAACTATAACGTTTTTATATGCACATCGTACCGAATTTCTTTTCGTCGTAATTTTGTGAGTTATTACTTTTTTTCCGTACTTGAATTTTTATCATATATATCATAGTTCATATCTCAAAAACGGTAAGTTTATGTAAAAAATGCATAGAATATTAATGAAAGGCTACGCCTTAGAAAAACGCGACTAGACAAACGCTACAAGATAGGCAATATTTTTGCCTATCTTGTACCGTTTTTCTTACTTAGCCTTCAATTAATATTTTATGCATTTTTTCAATACATACGACCTACGTTTTTGAGATTTTATTTTTTTAGCCCGCAGCAGCCGCTGGGCTATGTCAATTACTTTAGTTGTCTGACGGATAATCTCATTTCGGATTTTATCTTTCAGAGAAACTCCGAGCGTAGCCCGTTCCATAGCTCGCTGTGCAGCCTTGAAATGGTGACACCCTGAATATAGTTATCAAGGTATGCCAAATATTCAATAAATAGGAGTGTTATATTATTACTGAATTAAATAAATAACTAGGTTTCGAATAAAGTAAAAAGTACTTTGGTCGAAGTAACTAGGTACCTACATGTTTTATTTCATAGGTATGTTCTGAATATTCGTACTCGAACTTTGTAATAAAACTTTTTCTAATGTAAATCATTAGTCATCCCTAAGAGGGACCCGGCCTCTTATCCGCAAAGTTTGTAACTTTTACGTTGGACTTCGGAAGTTCGATTGCGAGACTCAGAGACGGGAAATAGAAAACGTATGAATCTTAGAGGGTTTGCGCGACAGTTTTTCATTTTATTCCTCTCCTCTCTGGACTTTGGCTTATTTTTATTAGTTTAGGTACATATTTCAACATAGGCATATCGGTACGTTTTGTTTTTCATAAATATTAGGTACTTGGTGTAATGTAATGTTACAATGTTAAATGTTTGTGTAATGTTGGTGATTATCGCTGAGGCGCCATAGGTGAGGGTATTAAGAGAGCCGAGGAGGGTAATCATCAATACACACGTGTATCATACGACGTTTTTCAACACACTAGTGAAGAAAATAATGATAAAATTGAAATACACGCTCTGTGTAAATGTTCAACCGTCTCTATAACTCACTTTTGAATAATAGCAATGAAAAAGTCACAGTTTGATTACAGGTATCAATATGTGCCTAATTGCGGTGAAATTAGAGCCACTTTATGAGCAAGTGTGTTGAAAATAATATTATAATTCAAAAAGTCACGTCTTGTTGATATGCCTAAAATCTAAACTAATATTATAAAGATTTGAATTTTATATATATTTTTTTCAACTATAGTCTTCCTATAGCAACCTACATTATCCTTGAAAACTATAGGCTGAGCTATAATCTTCCCCCCTCGGCTACGTTCGCGATTTGTTTGTTTGTTCAATATTATTCAAATTATTACTCAGTCGTGGGAAGCAATGGCGGTGATAAGCTCACCACTAGTTATGTTGTTAATAGAAATAAATAAATAAAATAAATATTATTATTATTTTTTATTTTATTATTTTTATATTTATTATTGTTTTATTTATTTATTAGCCGTTTATCTTTTCATATGATTCCCAACCACGATAGTTTCACTTCTATAAATAAAATATATGTCTATATCCCCATGATGCTGCAACCCGTGGTAAAAAGAGGCCCGTTGAAGCTCAGCCTACCCTTTTACGGAAAAAAGCGAGTCTGTTTATTACTCAGCCTGAAAATCAGATATACAATTGCTTGAGGATTGAGGCTAATGATATAATACAATGTAATACAAATAAAATAAATAACAAATAAATAAATTAAACTGGACAGTTCACACAACATTATCTAGCCCCAAGCTAAGCAGAGCTTTTGTTATGGGTACTAGATAACAGATAAATATAATACAATACATTAAATAAATAGATATTTTTGATTATACATAGAAATTACCCAGAACACCCTGAACAAATATCTGCAGATCGTACAAATATTTGTTCCGAGGCGGGAATCGAGCCCGCAACCTCCTGTGTCGCAGGCGAACCACCGCCCGCCACGCCACAGTGGTCGTCAATAATCTATATATATATATAAAACAAAGTCGTGTTAGTTACACCACTTATAACTCAAGGTCGGCTGGACCGATGCTAGTTATCTCTTTTTTGGTGGATTCTTCTCCGCTCCGAATAGCAGAATAAGTAATCAAATATCGTTGGGGGGGGGGGGGGGGCTACCCGTGCGAAGCCGGGGCGAGTCGCTAGTATAACATAAATGCTTGAGACAGCAAACAAAGGTTGTTTATTCATTTTTAAAACTATAATTTCACAACCATTCAAAGCTTTCGTACTGAAAATCAATACAAAGGAGGAACCTGCTAATCTAATTTTCTCCAGCATTCAATCTTATGAATGCAACAAACGATGCTAATACCCATTTAAACCGAAGAGTCCTTTCACAGAACCATTCAACAAAGAACCATGGTTCTTACTATTATTTCGAACCACTGAACGTTTCCAGGATCTTGTAGTCTGGAAGCCAGTGATGATTAAGTACGCTTATTATCTTACCTCGACGCTCCCGTCGCGTATCAAGCTTAAGAGCTAGTGATTAGTTTCCTTCGTCATGCTGTTTATATACATTTGGAAACGGTTAACAAAAACATAACAACAAGTCATATACGACCTCTGTGGCGCGGCGGGCGAAGCTTCGCCTATGACACAGGAGGTAGCGGGTTCGATTCCCGCCTAGGAACAAATATTTTTTCGATCTGCAGATATTTGTTTAGGGTGTTCTGGGAATTTTCTATGTATTATTAAAAAATATCTGTCTATGTAATGTATTGTATCAAGCATAACACAAGCTCTGCTTAGCTTGGGGCTAGTTAATGTTGTGTGAACTCTCCAGTATTATTTATTTGTTGTTATTATATTGCTGTGTGTTCTGATTTGAAGGGTGCCGGTGAAATTACAGGCACATGAGACTTTTCATCTTCATGTCTCAGGGTGGCGGCCGCTGGACGTGACCTATGTGATAATACACTGTTCATAGGCAGAGGGTACCACTTAACATCAGGTGGGCCATCTGCATGATCGGTCATTCCAAGTAGTATAAAAAAACATCTGTGGCGCAGCGGATGAAGCTTCGCCTACGACACAGGAGTTTGATTCCCGCCTCGCAACAAATATTTGTATGAATCCTATTTTAATTCTGGGCAACAGAAATGCTTTTATTTTTAGCGTTAGTACCTATTCCTTGCCGCCTGAAACTGTACTTTGTGAAGCCAAAAACAATGTATCAGTTGTATGAGGTGAAAAAGTCACCGCTGGCTCTTATTCCAGGCGGAAAGAGGTCGGCTTTATATTTCGTTTTATTATTCGCGGATAGTCGAGAAAACAAAGGTTCCTTGGGGTTTAGGCTTCATCGGGCTTTTAAAATATACCTACGAAGGTAAGAAAAAACTTCAGGTATCCACAAATTAACTCAAGAAAATTAAACCTCCATGAAACATTGTAAGACTTAAAATCGTCAGTACAATAAACCAGCAGTGTCGAAAGTGACAGTGCCGTGGTGTGTCCGGCCAAAGAAAACACGCCTCCGTCTCCTTCCATGGATGTCGTAGAAGCTGACTAAGGGATTACCCGGACTTAAGTAAGATTCGTTTGCATAAAATTTGTCCTGGCTGCTAGCTTTTTAAGGAATGTGTTATTACTGGAAGAAAGTGTTAGCCTGTCAGTCACGGGAAGCAATGGCGGTGATAAGCTCACCACTTGTCACGTCTATATTCCCACAATGGTGCAACCCACAGTGAAAAGAGGCCTTTTGATGCTCTGCCTACCCTTTCGCGGAAAAAGGCGTGTGTCTATGGATGTATGTATGTAAGATTTGTTCTGGCTGCTACTCGTAGCTTAATAAGGAATGTGTTATTACTGGAAGAAAATGTTAGCCGAGTTAGCCATGGGCGGCGATATAAGCTCACCACTTGTCACGTCTATATTTGTATGATAGTGCAGTGCAACCCACGGGGAAAAGAGGGCCGGTTTTTTAATACGTTTTGTTTTTTCCTATCAATCAATGGTGCAAACATAACTAACTAGTAACGTCTGCACCATTAATGGTGCAAACGTGACCGGGGGGAATTTTGAGGCCCTGCCTACCCATTCGGGGAAAAGGCGTGTGAATGTATGTATGGGCTAGCCTTTTGAATAAGTGGCTGAATTCAACCATTTGTCTGCGTCTACTGTGACTGGAGACGGTATACTTATAAAGCACAAAAAGAAAACTTTTTTTAAATATTGATAGACTTTTGTTTGACGACGTGACGATGCGGCCGAAGATGAAGCAAAAAGTTCTAGAAGGCAACTATTCACTTTAGCCTTGAAAAGACCCAGATTATAGTTTTCAGGTAGTGTATTCCACTCCTTAGCAGTTCGCATTATACATACATACATACATAAACTCACGCCTGTTTCCCGGAGGGGTAGGCAGAGACCACGGATTTCCACTTGCTACGATCCTGACACACCTCTTTTGCTTCATTCACTCTCATCACATTCTTCATACATGCTCGTCGGTTAAGGGTACTCTTGACCTGGCCTTATTCCAGAACGTCTCCGATCTGGTCTGAATACGTTCGCCGAGGTCTTCCCCTTCCCACTGTCCCATTCACGCTCGTCTTGTGTACCCGTTTCGTCAATCTACTATCGTCCATCCTTTCTAAATGCCCAAACCATCTAAGCATACCATTCTCAATCCTAGTCACTACGTCTTCTTTAATTTCACAACGCTCTCTTAACACACTATTCCTTATTCTATCTCTCAAAGTCACACCACACATACTTCTCAAAGCTCTCATCTCCACTGCATTTATTCTACTTTCATGTTTCTTCTGCCATACCCAACTTTCGCTACCATACATTAGTGTCGGTACTAACACCCCTCTATGCACGGCCAGTCGTGCCTTCTTGGACACATTCCGACTGCTCATAAAGGCGTGAAGTGCCCCATTCACTTGGTTTCCAGCATTTACTCTCCTTTCAATATCATCTTCATGCTTGCCGTCTCTTGTGAACAAAGTTCCCAAATATACAAACTTATTTACTTGTTCCACTCTTTCTCCACCAATCAAAACATCACATTTCGTCATTAGTTCATCTCTTTCAAAAACCATTACTTTCGTCTTACTTACGTTTACTTTCATTCCTTTCCTCTCAAAACATTCATGCGCAATTGTTACCATCTCTTGTAACTCATCCGTGGACGGCGCAAGTATTACTTGGTCGTCGGCGTAGAGAAGACATTTGACGAGTAACTCATTCATTCTTAACCCACATTCACTATCTTTCAAATCTCTCAAACAACTGTCCATGAATAGGTTAAACAGCCACGGTGACGCTACACATCCCTGTCTAACACCCTTTTCGATGCTAAACCATTCAGTGTATGACCCGTGTATTCTTACGCAAGCACTGGAATCCTCGTAGAGAGATTTCAGAGCTCGAATGAGGTTCCTGTCTACCCCATACATCGACAGTACCGACCATAGTTCATTCCTCATCACTTTATCGTAGGCCTTTTCCAAATCCACGAAAGCGCAATAGACTTTTCGACCCTTAACCAAAAATTTTTCGGTTATGCATCGCAAGGAAAAGACCTGATCCGTACATCCCATACCCTTTCGAAATCCCGCTTGTACGTCCCATATTTTCTCATCGGTTTCATTCACAACTCTTTCAATCAACACCTTTGCATACAGTTTGCCGACGATGCTGAGTAGGCTAATACCTCTGTAGTTCTTACAGTCTTGCTGTGAACCTTTTCCCTTGTAAAGAGGTACGATGACAGCTTTGCTCCAATCCCTTGGTACTTGACCGGTGTTCCAGCACAAATTGAAAAGGCGGTACAGCTGACTCGCTACGATACCATGTCCAGCCTTCAGCATCTCAACTGTTATCCTATCATACCCTGCAGACTTCCCTGATTTCATACTTCGCAATGCATTCACGATTTCATCCATGCTTATACTACTTTCATTATGGTTATCGCTTACATTCATAACTGAGGTAGGTGCCTGACGATCCTCTCTTTCAAACAAACTTTAAAAATACTCTTTCCATCTACTTAATACGCATTCTTCTCCTTTCACTACTTCCATCCTGATCTCTGATTGAGTTCAGCTCAGAGCCTTCAGTTTTACCTCTAACTGAACGAACAGATTTCCAGAAAAACTTTATGTTCGTCCGAAAATCTTCAGATAACCTTTTATCAAACTCATCTTCCTGCGCATTCTTCTTTCTTTTAACCAATTCTTTCACTCTGCCTTTCAGTCTCTTAAACTCTTTCTTAGCTTCATCTACATCCGCATTCGTTGCCTTCTGCATTCTTTCGTTAGCTCTGACAGCTAGCCAATCCATCCACGCTTTCTTCTTCTCACTTACTACCTTCTGTACATCTTTATCCCACCACACATTCTTCACCTTTTTTCCTTTCCTCCTCTTAATCACCCCACATACTTCAATAGCAACACTCACTACTTCTTCTTTAAATGACTTCCACAATCCTTCAATCTCAGAAATGTCATCAAACCTATGAAACCTTTCAATCAACTTATTTTTATACTCATCTATCACTTCTTCCTCTTGCAAGTTTTCTACTTTTATTCTTTCTAAAACACTTGTAGGCTCACGCACCCGATGTCGACATCCTTGAAACAGACCACTTATTCGGCTCATTACCAGGAAGTGGTCTGTATGAATGCTGGTCCCACGGTACACCCTAGTGTCTAAAACTTTCTTTCTGATTCTTTCATCCACTATAACAAAATCAACCATACTTTTTCTCACATTCTTCGCCTCTCGCGTATACATATGGATCCTTTTGTGGTTAAACATGGTGTTTGTCACACAAAGGTTCCATTCCAAACATAACTCAAGCAAACTTTTACCATTCTCATTTACCCTTTCGTCACCAAACATTCCTAGAACACTATCAAACCCATCCCGCTTTACCCCCACCCAACTATTAAAATCACCTAACATTATTAACCTTTCATTATCCTTGCATATTCTCAGAACATCTCTCAAACTCTCCCAAAACTTTTCTCTTTCTCCCTGTGCACGCTGAGACCCACCTGTACCGTTGTCAACAGGAGCATATACCCCTACGACAAAGATACGAGTGAGGCCGACTTTCATTCTTAACCAAAGCAATCTCGCATTTACACATTCAAACTCATTCACACACTCAGCCATTCGCGCGAAAAGTATAACACCAACTCCCTGGCATTCGCATTATAAAGGTTACATTGTATTCTATTTTAAATTGGTTCAAAATTAATGGAGATATCGATGAACGTACATAAAAGAGACATTCATACGAACATACATACATACATACATACATAAACTCACGCCTGTTTCCCGGAGGGGTAGGCAGAGACCACGGATTTCCACTTGCTACGATCCTGACACACCTCTTTTGCTTCATTCACTCTCATCACATTTTTCATACATGCTCGTCGGTTAAGGGTACTCTTGACCTGGCCTTTTTCCAGAACGTCTCCGATCTGGTCTGAATACGTTCGCCGAGGTCTTCCCCTTCCCACTGTCCCATTCACGCTCGTCTTGTGTACCCGTTTCGTCAATCTACTATCGCCCATCCTTTCTAAATGCCCAAACCATCTAAGCATACCTTTCTCAATCCTAGTCACTACGTCTTCTTTAATTTCACAACGCTTTCTTATCACACTATTCCTTATTCTATCTCTCAAATTCACACCACACATACTTCTCAAAGCTCCCATCTCCACTGCATTTATTCTACTTTCATGTTTCTTCTGCCATACCCAACTTTCGCTACCATACATTAGTGTCGGTACTAACACCCCTCTATGCACGGTCAGTCGTGCCTTCTTGGACAAATTCCGACTGCTCATAAAGGCGTGAAGTGCCCCATTCACTTGGTTTCCAGCATTTACTCTCCTTTCAATATCATCTTCATGCTTGCCGTCTCTTGTTCATACGATTCATTGTTGTATTCATACGAACATAGCACCAATTATCCGAAACCGGTTAAAAAGTGCTCAAAATGTACGAATTTCATCCGAAGCGGCGATCATTACGCGTCGAACATCAAAGACTTGCGACACTACGCCCGCCATATGACGGACATCGCTTCATACGAAGCAAGAGCTAAAGTTTGGAGCCATAAGCAAGAATTAGTTCCATAATCTACGTTTAATTTGCGTAATTCCTGCTTTCAGCCGTAATCCGAGCTTAGGACGGGTTTTAATTAATGACAGATTGTAAATAAAGCTTTTCAGAAGTCCAGCTGTTTGTAGCAAGATATAATTATATTCGAAAAAGAACCGACTTCGAAGTTAGGAATTTATCTCAATACAAGATTTTATAATAAGTGATCGTAACCGTGTGCTGATCAAAATGAGCCTAAACACGGCCAGTCTACTTTTATCAGATGAGTTCCGTTGTCCACCTTCCGGCCCCATCATCAGATCAGCTCGTTGTTACCACAATATTGTATTGTCATGGGAACTTGACAGGTATGCCAAATTTCAGCTCAATCTGATATCGGAAAGTCACCCCTATCGCCACCCGTGAAATACTTATCATTGAGTAGTTCCAATGGCCATCTCTTGTCTTCGTCATCAGTTCCACTTCACCAAATGATACTAACTGAATGCACATGCTTGACTTGTTGCTGAAAATACTGAAATCGCTATATGTGTGCCTATAATATTTGAGGAGCTCTCTCAATTCCTCATGGATCATCATCAGATTTTGATGACAATGGGACCAATCTGGAAGTATGTCAAAAATACGAATGGAAGTATGTTAATATTTTAATTACCTATTCGATAAACTATTTTCATAAGTCTTTTAATATTTTTAATTATTTTGTAGAACACGCCTAAAATCCCTTGTAGCCCGCGCGTAAGTACCGGAATCTGCCAGTATACAGGCTACCTGCTTTCTACATGAATGAAACCAAAGGTTTCAAAGCGTCGTCATGTGAAAAGATTATCTTGAAAGCGTGTCGAGCAAAGGTTTTCACCCCTGAGGCAGTATGTAAGGGGTTTTATGAACCTTATGGGTTTCATAATGAGCTGAGCTTTTGAAAGGAAGGATCCTTGATGATGTGAATCAATATAATGTTTGCAGTAAAGTACCTGCTGGTTGGTACCTAGTATAGATAAACTATAGTAGTAACATGGTTTATTGACCGACCAAAGTGAGGGCTTAGAGTCCATTACATGCGATTTATGTTGTATGTTTCTAAGTTTTTTTTTAATGAATCTAATAGACTAACTAGGTTTCGGCCCACCTGATGTAAAGTGGTCACCGTCGCTTATAGACACCGGCAACACTGGGGGTATTGTCGATGCGCTGCCTACCCTGAAGGATTTTTTATTTTTCTTGAAGCGACACATGTCGTAATCAAGCGGGAAAGCCTAAGATGGAAGCTTTTTCCATAGTTTGTAGGTATGGGGAAGAAATGATCTCGAGAAACGAGTCGTACGAGAAACCCAGGGATCTATGACGTGTGGATGAGCTTTGTCACGATGCATGCCGGGAAGAGCGATGGTAAAATCTCGATGCGGGGATGAGATCGAAAAGCTCGTCAGAGCAGTCCCCGTTGTAGAGGCGGTGGAACACGCAAAGAGATCCAAGGGCTCTGCGTTGTGTTTAGTATGTGTGTTTGTCCGTCAATAACCACAAAACCATCTATCTAATCTTTATGAAACTTGATAAGGTAGGTTATATGAAAATATTTTTAATTTTGAAAATGAGCTTGATCATGTCCTGGGTTTTTGAGCAACGGTTTTTTTTTAAACTGTATATTAATTGCGGAACAAGGAAATGACCCACCTAAAGTTAAGCGGTAATCTCTGCCATTAAAAATGCATTACCACATAATAAATAAATAAATAAATAATGCTGAACAGGTCATACAATATTATCTAGCCTCAAGCTAAGCAAAGCTTGTGTTATAGGTACTAGATAACTGATATACTTAATACAATACATTACATTGATAGATATTTTTTTGTATAAAAAATACCTAGAACACTCTGAACAAATATCTGCAGATCGTACAAATATTTTTTCCGAGGTGGAAATCGAACCCGCAACCTCCTGCGTCGCAGGCAAACCATCGCCCGCCGCGCCACCGAGGTCGTCATTAAGATAACTATTTAGATTTTATTACAAATTCTTATTATTTTTCGTTAAAAGACGGATTCATGTATTTATCGTTGCAAGTAGGTACCTAAATAAGTACCTAGTTTTGTAATAGTAGATTGTATCATAAGGGAGCAACATAATATTTTTACGGCGAGGGCGCTTTTTTGAATCCAGAGCGAAGTGAGGGATTCTAGAGTAGAATCCCGAGCGTAGCGAGGGATCTTTAGTACAATCCTGAACGTAGCGAGGGATTCAAAGTACGTCGCCCGAGTCAAAAATATATGTTGCGCCCGTGTGATACACTCTGCTTTTCATCACCCACTATGAGAAAATAAAAGGCGCCTCATATGTTATTGTAATATTATTATTTAATAAAACAAATGGTTGTTTTTTTGTGTTTTTGTGTTTTTTTTTGTGTTTTTTTTTGTTTTGTGTTTTTTGTGTGTATTGTGCTTTTCTGTGTTTTTTTTGTATTGTTTTTTTTGTGTTGTGTTTTTATTTGTGTTTTTGTGTTTTTTTGGGGTTTTTTTTGTGTTTTTTTTGTGTTTTGTGTTTTGTGTTTTTGTGTGTTTTGTGTTTTTTGTGTGTATTGTGTTTTTTTTTGTGTTTTTGTGTTTTGTTTTTTTTTATGTTTTTTTTGTGTTTTGTGTTTTTTGTGTGTTTTGCGTTTTTTTGTTTTGGGTTTTGGGCCGTCGTACCAGCCAGTATTTATTCAAACAATATTTGCATTCGTATTATTTGGCGCTGGTTCCAAATTCAATAAGTGCGCCGCAATTATCTTTGCCGCGCACTTTTTGAATTAGGAACTTAATAAGTGCGCCGGAAAACTTATTACTGCCCGCTAAAAGTTTCTCATAGAAAACACCACCGTTGGGTGCACTTAAAGGCGAACCCAGTCGTCCTTTTCGAATAGATGGGATGAAAATACTTTTAAAATAAATAAACAACCGATCTCTGACTTCAAATCCGAGTCAGATATCAACTAATTCACCGAGTTCTTCTCTCATTTGCAATAACCCGTATGCCCACAATTTCCTGCCCTTATTACTCACCCCATCTCGTTCTCTCTACACTTTCCTGCAGTCTTCTCTTTCTTAAAAATGTTTATTGCTTTATCTCAGTCAGACAGAACACTTGCCAGAACTTGTAGGTCAACGAACTGTAATGCCTACGAGAGACCTACGAAAAGTGCTACGAAAAGTGCTACGGAACTAAATTTATGTTATTGGGGCACAAATTTATTTATGGTCGAAGTGCCTTTTAGAATTGGGTCAAGTGTGAATTAGTTTAGACAGTAGATAGAAAGGCCGTGACTGAAACTGTTATATTAGTTTAAAGCCTTTTTATAGAATCGTGGATATGGCCGCTACAACATTGTGATACATGTTTTCAGCTTTTGCGAAGTTTGGTTTCTGTTTTAATCTTCTGATAATATAGTGTGTTGTTTTTAATGTAGGTACTCATCAAATTCAATTAAACACTCAACGAGATTGAAAAACTGCTTTTAATTTCACCATATTGATGTGACGTCATTATAACATACCGGGGTAAAAAGTACCCTATTAAATCCAATCTATGTATACCAAATTTAAATGGTATAAAGTGGTTATTACACAAGGAGAGTTTCTCGCACGCGAGTGGCGAAAAACGTATTATTTCCTATGAAGTCGAAGCTCGCGTGCGAGAAACTCTCCTTGTGTTTGTGTAACAGCCGCTTTAGTGAAATTAGTAAGTTCATATTATTATGAATTGCCATGACGTTCCGCATTACGAGGGCGACACTGAAAGTTCATAGAAATTCAAAAACTGAACAAACTAGCAAGTTATTAGTTTTATTATAATTATTTTGGAAAAAAAAACGACGTCGCTCCACTAAATGGAACTTTCTGAATGCACATGCTTGACTTGTTGCTTAAAACACCGAAATCGCTATATGTGTGCCTATAATATTTGTGGAGCTCCCTCAATTCCTCATGGATCGCATCATCAGAAACAGATTTTGATAAGAGAGTTTCCTAAAAAAAAAACAAATCGGTTCATAAATTACGGAGACATGAGGTACTTTTTACGGTTACCAAAAAAAAAAAAAAACACTGCTTGAGAACCTCGTCCTTTTTAAGTCGTTAAAAAAAGATTCCATATACATCAATACATCGCTGCATCCGATGGAACCACTGAAAAATGCACTTTGCACACAATCAACACGACGGAGAATTTGGGTCAAATTATGAGGTATCCACCAGGCACAAAGCTTCCTGACTGCTACATGTTCATGAAGGATTTTGACTCATACCGATGCCTAAGCTTGTCCGAATCTGCTGATAGATCACTCTTTTGTCAGTCTCTATGATACGCCGCACAACACTGATGTTATCTTCAGTCGTCGCCGTAGAAGGCCGTCCTTCACGCAGATCATCGGTGAGATTAGTGCGACCACGTTAAAGGTGTAACAGTGACACGAGATAGGGCTTCATCGTGGAAGTCTATCATAACTTTCTTGCTTTGACTGGCGCCAGACAATTTTTTTAAATTCTCTAAGCTTTCTTGTTGACTTAAATGACATCGAAAGTCATAAAAAATAATTGCACGAAAATTTTCTTGCGTTAAATTCATTCTGATGTGACACAAAAAAAAACAATTTGCCGCCAAATCGTAAAACAAATGACAAATAAATTAATTACATACACAATCTTCAGTTGATATCATGTTGATATCATTTATGTTGCAAACGATTTCTATCGTCCGCTTGATGCTAACAAAATAATATTTCTATCGATGTTTTCCGATCAGCTATCTTTTCTTGCTCCGATTTCTATGGACTTCTATCGATGTGTTACAATCTGAAGTTTGTACGAATTGTGGATAACCCGACCACTTTACAAAGTACGATTACGCTATGAACCGTGTATTAACGTACTAACCATTTTTAATCAACCGTATAATACGACTCTTTTATGCTTTGTCTATGATAGAAACATATTTTTACTCTGTGCTGTGTGACTTGTGCGATGCGTAGTATCCTATTAGTCAATCCTTGTGAGAAAAGTTTGTTTACATTTTAACAAATATATGAATTATCAAATACTTAAGGTTTGGAAGGAAAGTAAATAGCCACATTGAAGTGAAATGTATATATACCTATAGACCCAAGTTGTGTTGATTCGTTCGACTCCAATTTAATATTTTTTAACAAAATAGCGCAATACCGCTAAATATTAGTACAAGTGTTTTGTACGTACTGAATGTTTTTATTTGATTTGGAATGTAAATAAACCATGTTTAAACAATTAAAAAAACCACTTTTATGGCTTGCCTGTTAGATTTCTATGGTTTGAAACAACCATTTACTTGTTTCTATTGCAATAGGTTGTGTTGCGATCAAATGCTGTCATTATTCATTGAAACAGCGGTACGTAATCGCTACTTCATACTATCGATAGAAACACTACATGTCAAAAGGCTTTTTGTTGCAATCAAGCTTTGTTAGCAACAGGGTGAGTTGCATGATCGCTAAAACGTCATTTTCAATAGAAACAGCATTGAAACAGCGCAATGCTGATAGAAACAGGAGATAGCTAATCGCTCGGCAGACGGGTAATTTCTCGTTCATTTTAGTCTTTCATTCGGCACCTGTCACTCGAAATGAAACGTTTGAACACAAAATGAAACAATAATGCCGAATGAATTCATTAATGAACCGATCCAACGATGTGGATATTTTCATTAGCATCTTTCACTCCCACTCCGAATGAACGAAAAATTAGCAATCTGTACACAGCATTTTGTCATGTTTTTTTTTATACTACTTGAATGGCGGAACAAGCAGAAGGCCCGGCCCACCTTGATGTTAAGCCGTAACCACTGCCTATAAACAGTGCATTACCTCATAGGTCACGTCCACCTAGGACGTGCCCTATATGGCATTGCACTGCGCCCGCCACCCTAAAACACAAAGATGAAAAGTCTCATGTGCCTATAATTTCACTAGCACCCTTACTCTTCAAACCGGAACACAGCAATGCGAGCACTACTACTTTGCGGCAGAAATAGGTATGGTGGTAGTACTTCCCCGGACGAACTCTTTCACAAAAAAGCTCTACTACTACTCACTCTACCACTATGTTCACTCGCATTCGGCTATTTTGTCTTGAGTCCTGTAGTAGACGAACGTCAGGCCGAACGTCGCGGAAAAATGGTGTTTAAGTGAACGAAAAGAGGAGGTGAATGTTATTTTCTAAGTCATTCCAGCTAAGCCGTGTGAACATGGAATGAAAGAAAAATGAAGCATTCACTCGATTGAACATTCATGCGAGTGACCCGTCTGAGCGTTGTAGGCCTCCGTAATAGTATATTTTTATCTGTGCCTCCGTATAATATTGGCAAAGAGTTCAATTTTCAAAATTGTAAAAATAAAATGAAATTGTTATTAGATATGGTTTAGCAATTCTATAATTCAAGATATACATGCATATGTTGATGATTGGAACCAATAAATTAAAATCGACTAAAAAACAATAATTTTCCGAAAGGAACGGATATAAGATTTTGAACGGATCACGTGAAATCAAGAAAACACAAAACAGGGGGCATAGAAGGCATGTTAAGTCATACGGAATACAGTTTTTCAATTCCCTATCGTGGCGTGTTTAGAAATCACGTTTGCGTTTAGGAAATGTTATGACGTCACCCGTTATTGGCAAGGAATCTCCTATGTCATAGCGAATAACCGTCCAGTGTCGTCCTCGAATCATAAATGTCAAAGTTACAATGTATTTTTGGAAGTTTGGATGTTTGTATGTTGGATACGCGGAACGTCACGGCATTTCATATGAACCTACTAATACCACTAATACCCTAAATTACAAAGTTACAATGTTTGTATGTTTGTTACTCAATCACGCCGAAACAGCTGAACTGATTTAGATGTACCTACACAGATAGGTAGATACACTTGGATTGAGCTATATACTACTTTTATCTTGTTGAAACGCGAGCCAAGCCGCAAGCAGACACTAGTATCGCATAATTGTCAAAATCAGTAGAGTTTCGGAGCTACGAGAACGAAAAACTCGTACAGCATTTTTTGCGTTGTCGAGTGTTACTTGTTGTTTTAAACCTGCGAGTTCTAAAAGCCTTATTGAAACGAGAAAGGCGCAGCTGGTCTTAATTGAACGCAGTTGTGCGACTCGATTCAATTAATTGTACTTTTTTATAGACTTTTGGATGTATATACAGGCTGTCCACGGGATATCACAACACAAAATAGGGGACAACTCCTCAAGCGTTTTGGAAACCATATTTTTTTTTTATTTTACTTATTTTCTGCTCGCTGTCACCATGATATTTTAATGTCATCGGAACCAGACAGGTTTGCCAAATTTCAGCTCAATCGGATATCGGAAAGCCACCTATCGCCACTCGTGAAATACTTATCATTGAGTAGTTCCAATGGCCATCTCTGGTCTTCTTCATCAGATCTACTTCAACTATACTACTATTCAACTTATAAGAAACTTTTTTTCAAGATACACAGCAGATTTCAGAGATTTACGTTATTTGCGGTGTTTTTTCATAAAGCGTTGAAATAAGTTGATATATATATTCAGTAAAAACCCCTTTTTGGGATAAAATATACCCTCGAAAGCCTTATTATTTTACAGGCACTAATTTTGGATGACTGAAGCCGTTATGTATCTTGTATGTTTAAACGTGTGGAGACTTTGTATTACCAACTTTATTATTTAAAAAAATGCAATGTTTGTATGTTCGCGTCATATCTTGCAACTGAATTAGAACCACTTCTTGACAACCGATTGAGCTGAAATTTAGCATACCTGGCAAGTTCCAATGACTACATGCTGATCTGATGATGAAGACGGAAGGTGGACAACGGAACTCCTCGATGGATAATAGTAGGCTGCCGTGTTTAGGCTCATTTTGATCAGCATACGGTTCTGCCTAATAACTTCATCACCATAATCAGTCACACACTAACATGAGACACACACACACAAACACACTTCCTAAAAGCTTGTTTTTAAAAAAAAACATTTTTCAGCAGAATATTTATGTTAGGTACTTTTGTTCAACTGTATTGATCATTTGGGAGTTTTGACAAAAGACTGTTAATACAGCTATAAAAAGTTTTTCTCGATTGATCGTAGCTCGGGTACAAGTTTGCACAGATTATTCACGAAGTAAAAAAAAACTGGGAAAAGGAAACGCCTCAAGTTCAAAATATAAGAATTTTCTTAGAGATTACACAAACATAAATTAAAACACTTAAAAAGTTCTTTGTTTATAGCGTCCTCATTTGTTCGGTTTTGTTTTACATGGAAGTAGGTACGCCAGATAATTTTTATAAAAGAATATTTCCTTAAATCGTAATCTTTGACAAGCTTTATTATAAACTTGCAATGTATGTCCGGGTGGAATCTTGAAAACTGAATTTTAAAGCAATTATCCTCACCGATTGAGCTGAAATTTGGCGTACCTGTCAAGTTCCGATGACAATGCAATATTATGGTGTCAGCGAGCTGATCTGATGATGGAGACAGAAGGTGGACAACGGAACTCCTTGAGGGATATTAGTAGACTGGCCGTGTTTAGGCTCATTTACAGTCACTTATTTTATTTAATTATTTAATTATTTAATATATTTATTTATTATTTTTACAAAAAACGTATTCTGCTGATTTTATAATTAGTCAACAGGCTTTTTTTTCACAAATGTGACAAAATAAAATACATAAGTGAGACGGGAATTCTCATTTTTATTATAATTCGATATTATTTGGGCATGTCCAGTGTGTCATCAGAATTTTCCATTCAGTGAGCAAAAGGTTTGCAACCCACATAAAAACCAGTGAAGCCAAAAGTTTCTGGAGTGTTTTGGACATGCGTTATGCTAAGTTGTTTGTTTGTTAGTATAAAAGTAGTAGTAGAGCTTTTTGTTCGTCCGTGGAAGTAGGTACTACCACCATACCTATTTCGGCCGCAAAGCAGTAGTGCTCGAATTGCTGTGTTGCCGGTGAAATTACAGGCACATGAGACTTTTCATCTTTATGTTTCAGGTGGCAGGCGCAGTGCAATGTCACATAGGGTGCGTCCTAGGTGGACGTGACCTATGTCATAATGCACTGTTCATAGGCAGAGTGTACCGCTTAACATCACTTAGAATGACGGATCTAGCAAGATCTAGCTAGATCCGTCATTCTAAGTAGTAAAGAAAAAAAAAGATTAGTTCTAAACAACCTTTTATGGGTTTTTTTGATCAGATCTCTACATCAGATCAGCTGGTTGTCACCATAATATTATATTGTCATCTTAATTACATTTATCCAACATGTCAGCTCAATCGGTCGGATGGAACTGGTTTCAAATTAAATTGCAAAATTTTAATATTGTAATAACGCGAATGATTTAAAAAAATACCAAAATTAATTCATATATTGGAGTTTCTATAATCTGGTAATAAAAAATAAATTAAAAACACCGGCTAAGTGCGAGTTGGACTCTTGCACAAAGCATTATCTATAAAAACGGCAACAAAATGTCATTTTTGTATGGGAACCTCCTTAAATACTATTTATTTTATCCTGGTTTAGTATTTTTTGTTATAACGGCAACAGAAATACATCATCTGTGAAAATTTCAACTGTCTAACTATCACGGTTCAAGAGATACAGCCTGGTGACAGACGGACAGACAGACGGACAGCGTAGTCTTAGTAATAGGGTCCCGTTTTACCCTTTGGGTACGGAACCCTAAAAAAAGGGCATTTATTCTTTACACTAGGTATCATTACTAACAAACAAATGTATAGAAGTATAGAATAAGATTATAAGTATAGAAATGATATTTAGGCTAGTGTAAGAGAAAAGGTCAAGGGCTCAGCCACGCTGTTTTTCAGCCTCTCCTTAAAAAGCGACAAAACTAAATTTAAAAAACCCCCTACGCAATGAAACTTTTGACTATATTTTTATAAAACATGTCTGAACCATCGCTAGAAAACCAGTTTTTAAATTTAAAAAAACCGCATTCAAATCGTTTCACTCGTTTCAGAGCTACGGTGCCACAGACAGACACACATAGCGGTCAAACTTATAAAACCTCTCTTTTGCGTCGAGCGTTAAAAATGACGTAGTTCCCGTTAATTTGACATCAATTAGTATTCAGCTCAGACGTAGGTATTTATACAGACTAGAGACACAATTCTCAGGGGAAATTCAATTTTGTCGCACAAACTGCAAACAAAGACCAATATCTACGTGACATGCCGAACTACAGGCGATAAGCTACACAGCTGGATCACTTACATTTTAGAAAAATTACTGTCCAATTACATATCATGCAACCTAAACGTAAGTTAGAGCATAATCTCTTAAGGGATAAAAAGTTGTATGAAACTCACTAGACCCTGGGGCTACCCTAGGGCCTAGGGAATAAAGTGACATGAATTTGGAACGACAAATTCATTTTTAAGCTCGTGAAAAACTGTAAAAAATGGCCATATGGCATTGTAAAGAGGTTTGTTCGAAAATAGAAAGGGCCACCATACGCAGAACTCAAAAAAGAAAATAATAAAGTTTGTTTTACAAAGAATGTTTATCAAAAGACGGTGTTTGGTGCTGTGATTTTCAGTGTAATTTAATTGTCTCGCAACAGGTGTAAAAAGTAGACAGTGCTCTTCTGGAATAAAGCCTAAACTTGGTCGTCTTGGGCAGCTTAAACTCCTAGCTTCACTCAGGACTCTATTATAACTCCCTCGCTACGCGTGGTTGTTTACTCTATAGAGTCCCTCGTTACGTTAAGGGTTCAATACACACCACACATCATCACACCACGGAAGACTCTGTTTTATTCCCATAGTGCATAATCTACTATTTTCTCTATTAATAGCTTAATATTTTCTAGTTTGTTCCTCTTCTAATATATATACACATAACTATGCTCATAGCAACCACCTTAAGGAGGGTGGGCGCTGATACTGCTTCACAGTTTTACGACTTTTGCAGTGTCATCGTTAAAATTTGTAATGTGCAAACCACATTCATGTAAACTTGTTCCGAATAAATGTTTTTTACTTTACTTTACTTTAATTTACTATTCTCCTGCTGAGGAATCCTACTACGCGACAGAATCCAAAACGAGGAGATCCAGAATATAAAGCACAAGTCCGGGCTGGTATGGAGTACTGCTGCCACGTTTGAGATGGCTCGGCCAAACACCAGCTCGCTGCCTTAGACTCTATCGAACGTAGAGCTTTCAGGCTTATAGGTGAGCAACATATGGTAGAGACTAAGCCCAGAGTCTCGAGCACCGCCTTAAAGTCATATGCCTTTCGATCTTCTATAGGTTACATTTGGGGGAATGCTCCCAGGAACTTTACGATCTGATCCCACCATCTCCTTTTCATTATAAGACGAGCATGCGCACGGCTCAGTACCATCCTTACCTCATTTGTATACCTTAGTAATATATTCGTACTAAACGTTTCAGTTCTACCTTTATAATGCGAAAACTGCTAAAGTGGAATACACTACCGTTGTCTGTCTTTCCTGAAAACTATTATCTGTGGGTCTCTTCAAGGCTAGAGTGAATAGGTGCCTTCTAGACCTTTGTGCTCCTTCTTCGGCAACATCGTCACTTAACAACACGTGAGATGGTGGTTAAAGGTCTACCGTTATTTACAATTCTACACAGGTCTACCATTCTGCACAGGTAAAATGGATCATACGATCAGACTGGACTGTTTCGTGTGATCAGAAAGAACAAGCCCACCCAAGATCACTGATATAGCGCTCAGAATGAGCAAGTTAAAGTGGCAATGGGCAGGCCTTATAGCTCGCTGAACCAACAAAAGCTGGATAATAAGGGTTCTGGAGTGGCGACCATGAACTGCACGACGCAGTGTTCAGAAGCTCACATACCTATGTGTGCGGGGCCCACTCAGTCACGTTCATCCATCAACGCCTGATTGAATCAATTATCACAATCAATTATTGCACGATCTGATCCCACCATCTCCTTTTCATCATAGGACGAGCAGGCGCATGGCTCAGTACCATCCTTACCTCATTAGTATACCTTCTATTCGCAAAAAACGTTTCAGTTCTACCTTTATAATGCAAACTGCTAAGGAGTGGAATACACTAGCGTCATCTATCTTTCCTGAAAACTATAATCTGGGTCTATTCAAGGCTAGAGTGAATAGGTGCCTTCTAGACCTATGTGCTCCATCTTCGGCCACAACGTCACTTACCAACAGGTGAGATCGTAGTCAAACAAAGGTCCATCGACGATAAAAAAATAAATAGCTAAAGTGATCTAGCTATTCTTCTATTTACCTTTGCCTGTACTTTCAAGGTAACTGCTCTCAAAAGAATCATTAAAAAGGGCCAGCGTTGAACGTAAATGGCCTATTTAGAAAGGGAGAGAAATATGGGACTGCTGTGGCGAGAGTGAGATAAAATGTTATGGTACCAGCTGCGAAAAGGGGAAGAGGATGTATGTTCTTACGCTGATTTATGTTTTAACTAGCATAGGCCCGCCGCTCTGCCTGGAAGGAGTCTGCGTAAATACTTGCAACAGTAGATTATGCACTGAGGGGATAAAGCAGTGTATTACGTCGCAGGCGGCATATTGAACGCTGAGTGTAACGAGGGACTCTAGAATTATGTAGATTCCTGAGTGAAGCGAGGTGTTTAAGCCGCCCAAGACGAAGACAGGCTTTATCCCAGAGGAGCATACTCTACTTTTCACATTTTCTGCAAGACAATAAAAATTCACAGCACCAAACACCTTCTTTTGTTTCACATTCTTTGAAATTGAGTTCTGCTTATGGTGACCAGTTCGAATTTCGAACAAACCTGTACAATGCCATATGGGCATTTTGCTTAGAGTTTTCCAAGAGTTTCCACACGAATTTGACGTTCCAAATTCAAATCACTTTACTCCATCGGGAGTTTCATGCAACTTTACCTCCCTTAAGAGGTAATGCTTTACTTTACGTTGAGGTTGGATGGCTTGTAACTGGACATTGTCGAGCAGGTGGTGTGAAAAGATATATTATTACTCTAAAGCTTACCAAAAAAATATCCTGCATAAAAAAAACCAGCCAAGTGTGTGTCGGACTCGCGCACGAAGGTTTCCGTACTATACTATACTATATTATCTATAAATAACACGTTTGTTGTATGGGAGCCCCCTTAAATATTTATTTAATTCTGTTTTTTAGTATTTATTGTTATAGCGGCAACAGAAATATATCAACTGTTAGAATTTAAACTGTTTAACTATCACGGTTCATGAGATACAGCCTGGTGACAGGCGGACAGACGGACAGCGGAGCCTTCGTAATAGGGTCCCGTTTTACCCTTTGAGTACGGAACCATAAAAAAAGACACTGCTTGACCCTCATGGTTAGCCCTGTTTTCTGCTTGAGGTACTCCACCACCGCTTCGGGCTTGACGGCGTAGTGAACCCGGGACACATACAGTTTAGATGTGTTCGTAAAGCCTGAGTCTTTATCTTGGCTCGGTTTCTAGACCTGGTTGTTTTTGCTATTGGTTTCTCATATAGCCCTCTAACATAAGACCTAGGACTGGCGTAAAGAAAAAATAAAACATGTCAATAGGTAGGTTTATATAAAAAAAACAACGCCTGGAAATATTGCAATAGCAATATATACTACTCTGTTTATCTTGGCTCGATTGCTGTTTATAGAACTGGTTGTTTTTGATATTGACTTCCAATATAGCCTTCTAACATATGACACAGTTTCAATTCAGGCAAAAACAAAAAAAAACATGCCAGCAATGTATGGCCCAAGTTGCATTCTCTTTTGCGCGCTGCGGGTTCATCTTTATCGACCATATTTATTGACCTTCAGGGGTTTACCTGTAGTGAAAATCAATTTATTAATGTTTCTTATCAAAGCAAACCAAATTCTGTTCACAGACTACTGAAGAGTACGTAAGCCAAAAAATCCTCCACTGCCTGCAAAATAGACACAAGAAGGCACTGAGCCAAAAAAAGATTTTACTACTGGTTCAATCGTTCCTGTGTGCCTCTCGGCTTCCCTTGGCAGATCGACAAATATTATATTTGGTATTCCACAACCGGTCTTTAGGGCTCCGTACTATATTAGTAACGCTGTCTGTCTGTATTTCTGTCACAAGGTTTTATTGCGGCAGTTTCAAGTGATAGCCAGTTGATTTTCACAGATTATGTGATGTTAGGACATAAATAAAATTAAATTTTTTTTTTTTTTTTTTGAAAAAAATATAATAACTAAATATTTTTTTCACCTTTCCCTATTCTCTAATCTGCGTCACTTACAGAATATTGAATAATTTACTATTCCTCGGCAAAGCCAATGAATTAGAATTTCTAAAATTAAAATGCTGAAGACGAACATTAGAGGTTAGACACTTACTAAATACGATATGGGTAGAGATTACATTAGGAACAAGATTTTAAAAAAGACGACGAGCGAAGTTCGTTCGCACCAGATACTATTCTCTATATAACCCAACCCAAATCTATGTGATTTTCATCAAAAATTCTCTGGGATATCCTGTGATGACTCAATACCTTCTTTTCGAGTTATAGTTATATATTCTGTGGTTATAGCAGGATAGTGACTTGACTTTTAAATCCTACACTATGCAGTAACTATTAAGTAATCTGTGACTATGCTTGTAGTACCATGGTACTCGTAGTTCCTGATACCCACGACACAGGGGACCCTAGTGCGGGGTCAGTACTATATATGTGACTGTTGGGTGTTATGTTATGGAGGTCGGTTTATTTATAGTTGGCTATTGATTTGTTATTGTCATTTATTGGAATTGTTAAGCAGTTTCCGTTCTAATAAGACGTGTACTGGCAGCTGGCTCATTTATTAAGAAATGCGTTATCACTGGAAGAAGGCGCTAGCCAAGTTAATCGTAGGAAAGCAATTGGCGGCGATAATCTCACCACTGGTCACGTATGTATTCCTATATACAATTGTACGACACATTGTGAAAAGGTGCCCATTTTGGCTTTGCGAAGGGGTCTTCGAGGAAAAAAGCGTGTGTCTATATAGTGTATTTTTTTTTAAAGTTTATTGCATTCATATAAGTACTCCTTATATTTATATTTCTAGCCCTTTGTGTCCTACTGCTGGGCAAAGGCCTCCCCCTACTCCTACCAGACATCAAGATCCTGAGCTATGTTTGCCCAGTCAGCCAGAAACTTATCAATTTCGTCTCGCCATCTCCGTTTTGGTGCTGGGTCGCCTTCTCGCCGACGCCTTCTCAGGACGCCACTCGATGGCTACCTTCGCCCACAGCTCGCTTGGCATGCGGCAGACATGACCAGCCTAATCCCACTTCAGCTTAGCAACTTTCGAAGCTACATCCACAATTTGTGTTTGTGAGCGCAACGCAGTGTTTTGAATCCTATCCATGAGCCTCACACCCAGGATGCTGCGCTCCATCGCACGCTGACAGACCTTGAGTTTGGACTTCTGAAGCTGCGTCAAGGGCCAAGTTTGCGCACAATACAAGTAAATATACCTAAAAAAAAACTGCGGTCTAATTTTTATAAGTAGTTTTACGTAGCGCAACAAAAGATCGTTTTCATGTAAAAGTTAGAAATACAAGTATAATGTAAATACTTTTGTAATTGTTAATAAAAGTAGATTCAAGGCCATCGTGTCGACAGTCACCTATTGTACGTAAAAATTAGGTATTATATAGGTACACGCGCCATTTTCTACATAAAACTATCCCTATGTAGGCTATTTTGGCATTTGATCCTTAGTTTTGTATTTTAATTCAGAATGCAAGATTAATTGATCTACCTACGATACATACATACATACACAGACACACGACTTTTTCCCCGAAAGGTTAGGCAGAGCCTCAATGGACCTCTTTTCACAGTAGGTTTGCACTATCGTGGGAATATAGACGTGACAAAGGGTGAGCTCATCGCCACCATTGCTTCCCACGACTGACTCAGCTAACTCTTTCCTCCAAAAATAACACATTCCTTAATAACCTAGCAGCCAGGACAAATCTTACACCAACGAATTTTACTAACAGTCCGGGTAATCCCTTAGTAGGCTTTCACGACATCCACGGGAGGAGACGGAGGGATCTATTCTTAGGCCGGACACAACAGATATTTCAAAAAATACCTATAACACGATTTAGTAAACAACAAATTAGCCCTCAATTTAAGCTGAATTTTGTATTATAATAACCAGTTATAGTTCCTATGATCGTTTAAATTTATCTCAAAGATGCAGTAGAATTTTAAATGATAGCCGTCTCTAGTTCTTCGTTTTTATTATAACAAGATTCCTCTACCCAGATCCTGAATCTACAAAGATCATATAATCATAGAAAATAACTTCATCTCTGCCCCATTCATTTTAACTCTCAACCAATGTAAACCATATTTTTGTAATAAGTGTCAAGCAAGCATACCAGTATTAGACAAATTACAAAATACTTACTTGTCATTGAAGGTCCATTCCGATCTCATTATAAATTCACACTACACAAAAACATGCCCGTGAAATAAAACCTGTTCTCACGATACGAATTAGCCCCAACCACTGGCTTTAACACTCAAATTACACAAAAATAACACACGTTTTCACGCAAATATTATACGCAAATATCTATCAATTTACAAGCGATAGATTTGTGAAGAAAAAAATTACAGTTTCATAAAGAAAATAGGATGAAGTACAACAAAAGGGTAGAAGATAAAAATTTCGTAGAGGCAGCCTCGCGCTACGAAAGCTGCTACGGACTGACGCTGACGTAGGCGCGTAGCCCAGCTACGACATTGGTTAGGTAATGCTACGTAGAACCGAAACTACCAGGTAGAAACTAATCACGTGCCTCTTGGCGTTTTTCAGATACTGCCTGATTCATCATGCAGGCGAGTGTAGGGGAAGGGACAGCATTACGAATTATTATAGTGACCAAAGACGTCGCCGCATTGATCATTTATTTTATTAAATATCAACAAAACGTCAACGTCATCAACGACCACAGCCAGACTTCACCCACTGCTGAGTATAAGCCTCTCTTCGTTTATGCTATCCACTATGATCCTGAGCTAGTCTCATCCATCTTCGGCCCGCGACTCTTACAATGTTGTCGATCACCTCGCTAGTGGACGGCTGATGCTTGCACATGATGTAGAAACGTCAATCAGAACCCAGTTTTTGCACTTTTTTGAGCTTCAGTGACGTGACGATTACGTCACGCCTCTGAAGATCAAGAAAGTGCAAATTTTAGGACCAAAAGTACCGAACCGGCAACGCTGGCTCATATTAAATAAATGTTACTTCACTGGCTTCCCTTTGTTTACAAAATCGTGACGTCACAAGCACACGCCATACCACCTACGAATGTTTTGACACAAAATTCAAAGTTTGTTTAAAAATGTTTTTTTTTCTTTCTAATATACGTTAGTTTTAAACAGAAATAAATGTTTTTTTGGCAATAGTGGAACCGCAAGTACATTAAAGAATAGCTTTTCAAAATCAGGCGTCATGTCTATTGGCAAATGTGGGAGTTTCGCGTCTATACGCCAATCCTCATTTATTTTGGAGATGGTTTGGAGGGAACCGGCGGCGCGGCGCAATGTTACGACTTTTCGGTTCGGGATAAAAAATGAGATATCGCCTTTATGTAAAACAATATTAGCCGGGCGATAAATATGGATTAGTCAGGTCATTGTTTTATTCATAAAACTGTCTAATGACACAGAATAAATATAAATGATGCTTTATTTATGGATTGATATAATATAGAATTATTCACACACTATGGACCAATCGAAGCCGCTGATGATATTGATCCCACTTGTGGGCAAATGCCTAAACGCCTAAACTAAATACTTACATGATGTAACAATAGCAAGTACAAAATGGTACTACCAAATATGTATAAATTGTATGATTGTTATTAAGGCGCGATAGGTTCTCAAATTTCTCTAGAATTTTAAAGTTTTTGATAAGAACTTTCATTGTTTTCTAAAAAGAAAAAAATATATGATAATCTTGAGCTTTTTATCTAGTGAAATCAATAATTCAATACAATATTTGAATTACTTCACTCGATAAAAAAAAATAACAAAGATACCTCCTTTTTAAAATTTAAATGCTATTTTTCACTCACTTCTCTCACGTTTTAATTTTTGAGACATTTGGTTACATTTTAGTTATTATTTGAGTTAGTGAATTCATCAACAAAATTAAACAAAACTTTGAACGACATTTTTATATAATTTGTTTATACATAAAAACACGGTATCAGAGCGTGCGCTCGCCTTCTTCGCCTTCAAAAAATTTCGTTTAACCTATAGCGCCTTAATTACGTAATGGCGGTGTGCCGGAGATAATAATATTGCGCACATAAATTTTTCGAGTGGTACATCCATTGTTCCTTCCGTGATTTGAACCCACAACCTTTGGGATCGAAATTCGGGGTCACTCCCACCAGATCATCAGTTCTCTCAAGATCACTCTCAAGAAAGTAGATCTTTGTGGTAGTTCAGTGATTTAAACCGTTAGCTCGCAGTATTTTTGAAGCTTAATTTATGCAGTGGGTAAATAGATAATGGCTAACGTATGATGTATGGCTTAATTAGTTTAACATCTAATTGTAAATAGGTCTATTATAGTCCTATCTATTTTTAACCTTACTGACGTGTAAGAATTTTTTTGATAAATAAAAAACAAACTGAACTGAAGCGGAGAGGTAACCCCTATGAATATTCAACAATTTTAGATAGTTAAGAATGAATGACTATCTACCTAATAAGGTTATTAAGTTGGTTCTCTTTTTATTTGAATCAGCTTCGCTTTGTTCTCGAGGCACCACACAGGCGCTCCCCACTTAGTAGTGAGAAGGAACATTTTGTTAGTAGTAGAGCTTTTTTGTGAAAGAGTTCGTCCGGGGAAGTACTACCACCATACCTATTTCTGCCGCAAAGCAGTAGTGCTCGCATTGCTGTGTTCCAGTTTGAAGGGTATGGGTGCCGGTGAAATTACAGGCACATGAGACTTTCCATCGTTATGTCTCAGGGTGGCGGGCGCAGGGCAATGCAACATAGGGTGCGTCCTAGGTGGACGTGACCTATGAGGTATTGCACTGTTCATAGGCAGAGGTTACCGCTTAACACCAGGTGGGCCGTCTGCTTGTTCCGTCATTCAGTAGTATAAAAAAAAAAAAAAAAAAAAAAAAAAAGCCAAGCCGTGTTTGCTGCCTGATTCTTCTAGGTGTGGTTGCGTTGGAAAAGAAGTAATTTTAGTATATAGGATGATTCAAAATGATTCTTTTGATTTCAATGAATAAAATACTTTTGATTTGGACTTTGATCAGTAAGAAGGATTTAACAACTGGAACAGGAGTAAAACGATTCATATTTTTCCGATATCATAGCCTAGAATAATAATTCGGACCAAGTAAAAACCAGTAGTTTTTTTTATTTCACTAGTGTGAATCCGTGAGCTTCTGATATTTTAAAATGCAGTGATCTTTTATTTAATCACACTGCTGACGATGATGATGATGACGTCATAGGCTGGTTTCAGCAACCTAATTTTATTGAGGACTTTTGTACTTATTCACGTATTCAATACTATTTGCACATTGAAAATACGAGGGCAAACAAAAGGTGGGTTTTGAATGTGCCGTGGTGTGTTCGGCCTAAGAATACACATCTCCGTCCGTTTTTGGGTGTCGTAAAAGTCGACTAAGGAATTACACCAGGTGATGGGCAATAGCATCTACCTGAGTACTGAAAGCCAATCCTGCGACCACTGATCTTCCTGTAATGGTAAGTATGACAAAACTCCCCATTGGATGCTATGGGGGAGGTCTTGTCCAGCTGTGTACCTCTAAGGGCTATTAATGATTGCTTGCTTTAATATTAGTAACGTTTTTTTTTCAGAATTAAACCCCCACCCTGTGACATGTTGACATAGCTTTTCCATATAAACTTAACCGTCCCATTTTAAGCGTAGCGAATATTAAATTTCTAAATTTTAGACATAGCATTATAGTTAAAATTCTTCACATAAAATATTCTACAATATTCGAAACAGTTTAACGCGAAGTTTAGGATGACTCACGCTAGACCGTGTCGGGTCCAAGCCGAGTGTCGGCCGTAGCACGGTCACCGAGCCGGTCCCGTACTTGATTCCATTAAAAAGACGTGCGTCGACCGAGCAATTACCATTGCGCTATAATGCAGTATACTCGCCTGAGCAAAAATACCGATGTAACCAAGCTTTGGTCGAAGGTTGTAACTAGACTACAATCATGTTGAATTTTGACGATCTGGAATTAGTGGCTATTGCGATCGCTCTGAACAAAGAAGAATCTGCCGGCAAAGTCAAGTGGCATTCGCTTCGAAACGATTCCATTTCTACAATCGTAATACAATACAATAGATCACGTGACATTTCGATAGCTTACGTCAATCTTATACTGTATTGGCTTTTCTACAAGCGACATCGCTAGTAGAATGTTACTTTGTCTACGGCCTCTCCTCTTTATCGACTACAAGGAAATGGAGTATGCATCCACTTTGGACCGAGTTGTTTCCGAGCGTTGTCCGTTGCTCGGCCGTCAGTCGGTTGCCGCTCGGTATAGCGTGAGTGTCTCCATACAAAATATATGTAATATTAGTTGACCGTGCTACGGCCGACACTCGGCTCGGAACCGACGCGGTCTAGTGTGAGTCATCCTTTATTCCGTTCACAGATGTTTCGTAGTCACGTATAGGGTCTACGGCGTCGGGTTACGGTGGGTCTACGGCTTTATCACTCCCGTCACTTAATACTTAAATTTTATAGTCGTGGCCTTAATAATAAATTTAATAAAGCCCCACAACTCCATAAGCGTTCTTATAGCGGTGAATGTTAAATGAAATATGAGCCTTGTCTCACTGGCTATAAGTTTCAATACCGTTTACATGCGTGTCAAGAATTTTTAGTATTATGTACAGTGGCGGAATGAAAACGTTCGTCAGTTTTCAAAGGAATCCCCTTATCTTGTCTCGAGCACATAATACCTTTTCCAACTATTCTACGTAGCAGATTGCTGTAAAGAACACCATAATTGTAATGTTTATTATAAAGATCAAAATCCCACACCTTTGATCAGTTGCTTGTTTAAGTTTTTACTTTACGACTTTTTTAGGGTCCCGTACCCAAAGGGGCCAAACGAAGCTCTATTGCCCTCGCTCATCCGTCTGTCCGTCTCTCTATCACACGGGTCTATAGCGGCTAAACCATAGTAGTATTCATATTTGTACTATTTATGTATCTTACTGACCCAAACCCAAAAATAATAACCAAAAAATTCTTTTGAAGTATGGCTCCCGTACAAGTTAAATTGGGGAGGGAAAAATAAATCTGTCGTATCCTAGCATGTGGAGTATAATTTTAAAACTTATTAAGTAGAATAAGACTGTATTTTTGTTACTAAGTTCAATTTAATTTCCATTTAACCCAGGAACTAGTTTTTTTTAAATATTTTACATACTTATTATGAACATTTTACCAAAAAATTCTAATATTTTAGAAAATATAAACATTTTGAGAATTTTCTCATATTTCTATTACAAACAGATTAAATTTTGCGTGTGGATTAACTAAACTTAGGCAATTTATAACTTCTACATTTGTTACGGAACCACAAATTATATTATAGTTTCTACGACGGAAACCTGAATGCGCGAGGTCCAATGCGCACTTGGCCAGTTTTTTATTGAGTTAGCCAGAAGTTTTGTCATTTTATTCGTAGACTATCTGTCATTCAATCGCTGCTAATATCCGTTGTCATGGTAACTGAAGGTTATTTTCGTAATATTGCAATATTGACAAATTGGCAGTTCCGATACGTAGCGCGAGAATAAGTTCCTGTGTCGGTAAAACAGTACCATTGCAATACTATGTCGGTAAAACAGTACCTATGCTTTTTGCATTGAACAACCAAAAATAGGCCCTAAGGTGACGAACATTTTCATTCCACCACTGTTCACGGGGAAAGACTAGTATAGGGCGGTCTCTCTTGCACAATTGTGAGTAAGCGAAAAGGATACCACTATAAGGGATTGTCATTACTATTTTATTTTTTAACTTCGTGAATGACGGAACAAGCAGATGGCCCACCTTAACAATGCATTACCTCATAGGTCAATTCCACCTAGTACGCACCCTATGTGGTATTGCACTGCGCCCGTCACGCAGAGACATAAATATGAAAGCCTCATGTGCCTGTAATTTCACCGGCACCCATACCCTTCAAACCGGAACACAGCAATGCGAGCACTACTGCTTTGCGGCAGAAATGGGTATGGAGGTAGTACTTCCCGGACGAACTCTTTCACAAAAAAGCTCTACTACTAAATAAATAAATAATGCTGGACAGTTCACACAACATTATCTAGCCCCAAGCTAAGCAGAGCTTGTGTTATGGGTACTAGATAGCTGATATCTATATATATATATATACAACAAAGTCGTGTTAGTTACACCACTTATAACTCAAGAACGGGTGAACCGATTTGGTTGAAAATTGGTGGGGAGGTAGCTTAGAACCAGGAGATTGAGATAGGGGGGAGGGATAGGAGAGGGGAGGGGTAGGAGGGGGGAGGGTCACCGGGGGCTACCCGTGCGAAGCCGGGGCGAGGCGCTAGTACTTAATACAATACATTACATAGATAGATATTTATAATTATACATAGAAAATACCCAGAACACTCTGAACAAATATCTGCAGATTGCACAAATATTTGTTCCGAGGCGGGAATCGAACCCGCAACCTCCGGCGTTGCAGGCGAACCTTCGCCCGCCGCGCCACACCAGAGAGGTCGTCAAAACTACTACTACTAATAACTACTAACAATAAATGTTCTATTTAATAATATAGCGACTCGCCCCGGCTTCGCGCCGGTAGTGTCGGGTTGAAAGCATAGTATCCCAGTATAGTATCGTTAGAGTGATACTTCTAAAAGGAAGTACTTTTATTCTGTGGCCACGTAGAGGGCCTACGACGTAGCGCCTCCAGGTTTTGTAGGCATGTGTAATTGGTTAAGGTGGATTCTCTCGCTTGTGGCGTGAAATTCGAATTGTTTGGTGTTTTACTCATTACAGCTCAACAACACTTCTTCAGACGAAAGTTGATTTCGCGAAAACTAGAAGACTTAACACACATGTTTTAATTGATACATACATACATACATAGACACACGCCTTTTCACCCCAAGGGGTAGGCAGAGCCTCAATGGTCTTCTTTTCACTGTGGGTTGCACCATCGTGGAATATAGACGTGACAAGTGGTGAACTCATCGCCCCCATCGCTTCCCACGACTGACTCGGCTAACGCTTTCTTTCAGTAATAACATATTCCTTAATAAGCTAGCAGCCAGGACAAATCTTATAGCAACAAAATCTTACTGACAAAGTCCGGTTTGATATTATCTAATAAAGTCTCATAAGTTTAGGGTGGTATTTATGAGATACTACTAATTACAACATGTGTGTTAATTCTCCTAGTTCTCGCAAAATCCACTTTCGTTATCTGAAGAAGTGTTGATGAGATGTAATGAGCAAAAAATACCAAAAAAAATTGAGTTTCGCGGAACAAGCGAGAACATCCACCTTAATGAAGGTATTTAGTCCGAGATTGTGTGCAAAGAATGTAATTATAATTCTTATAATTCTTTATTGTACACAGAAAAACACATTACAAATAAAAACCGATCCGGTCTGTGTAGACCTTTTTTGGCCATAATTTTGTTAATGTTAAACATAAAGTAATATTGTATAAATCGCTGTTGGTTTACCAAAATAAATAAAATAAAATAAAATAAAAACAAAAGGTATGTACAAAGGCGAGCTTAACCCTAGAGAGTTTTCTGACAGCAAACCTTTGAGGCAAGAGAGAGGTTATAAATATGGCAGGAAGTTTGTACAAATACAGGAAAAAACAGAAAAAAAACAACCTATAAACATACATATATATATACCAAGCTAACTTTTAAAACACACTAGTAAATATTAAAAGTAAAATATACTTACATAAAGTACCTACATCATTACTAAATATACCTACTTAAACAAATAAATAAATAAACCTACAATAAACTTAAATTACAAGGAATTATTAAGGGTAATTATGTTAATATGATTATTATAGCTACTGTGGGTAAAGGTTTTTTTTTAATTAAATACATTTGAATAAGTAGGGACAAGGGTAGTAATTTTGATTTATTTCGGAGATGTTGATAGAGTAATTAAAACGTGGACCTCTGTGGCTTGGAGGGCAAGTAGCCGTCTGAGATACGAGAGGTAGCGAGTTCAATTTCCGCTGCGCGTCAAATCTTTGTATGATCTGCAAATATTTGTTCAGGGTCTGGCTGTTGTGTTGTGGGTATGTCTGTACCAGCATGTCATTTATTATGGATGTGTTATTTAAGTGTATATCAAGCGTAGAGTGTGCTGCCTTATGAACTTTTGCTGATTTTCTCTATCATCTTACTTTTGACTGCCTACCTAAGTAAGGCTTTTAATTTGGTTTTCCTTTTTTATTTGAATCAGCTTCTCCTTGTCCTCGTGGCACAACACAGGCGCTCCCCACCTAGTAGTAAAAAGGATCATCAAATAAAGCAGAGCCGTTTTTTGGACCGTTTTCAGTTTCCTGTTTCTTCTAGGTTTGGTCGCGTTGGAACAGGAATAAATTTATATTGAGGCGATTCAAATTGATTCTTGTGATTTCAATGAATGAAATACTTTTGACTTTGACTTTGTGGTGTCGTCGTTACCCGTCGACTCGTAGTTCCCGATACCCGCAAAATACGGGATTCTATGTAGTTTGGGATCAGGACTATCGTCGTCGTTTCGTATGAGGTAGTGCTGGCCTCTGGTGTCAGAGTTTGTAAAGCCGCCCGAGGGCCTCTGACATGGCTTATCGACTGCTATTAATCAATAACAGCCGGGACCGACAGCTTAACGTGCCCTCCGAAGCACAGAGCGATGGAAATCCGCACATAACTTAGAAAAGTCATTGGTGCGGAGCCTAGGATCGATCATCAGGACTATGTATGTGACTGTTGGGTGATAAGTCAATAAAACACTAAGAAAATTAATGAATAATATATTGCAATAAATATCCAAAGGATACAATTTTGAATCGTTTATAAATGATAATCTTCTTCTTCTCTTCTTACAATGGCTTCTGAGGAGTGCTCCATACAATTTCGCCAATATAAAGTGATATTATTGTATTATTATAGTGACTATCAAAATATAATAATATCTCTTGACGACTTCGTCAAGAGTCTCCATAGGGGGGCATCATCGCATAAGCGAAAAAGCCATATTCCTTTGATGTGATTTAAAAAAAAAAAAGAGTCTCCATCTAGGACCCCAGAGACCCCATCCTGGTCACCCAGTTTAAATAGTGGCAGAGAAACCGAGTTTTTACAGGAAAAAATCCACCATTTCGAAAAGACACGCAATACACTTTTATTTAACTACATCACACATGTGCTATTGAGTTGAGTGAGAGGTGTAACTACACCGGTTAAAATGCCACCTAAAATACACAAATAACTCAAAAAACACATAAATAAAAATAACGACGTTTCTTTCAAAAATGGCAGATTGAATTTGCAATATAATCTTTATTTGTCCTCGATAAGATACTATCGTAATGTAAGGTTAAAAGTGTCACATTGAGCTAGAAGTCGTTTGTCTTATCTAAACACTTAGCAATGTATCTACCGATTACCAGCATGGGCCGTCTCTGCCATTCCTTTATAAAAGTGTCACATTGAGCTAGAAGTCGTTTGTCTTATCTAAACACTTAGCAATGTATCTACCGATTACCAGCATGGGCCGTCTCTGCCATTCCTTTATAAAAGTGTCACATTGAGCTAGAAGTCGTTTGTCTTATCTAAGCGTTTAGCAATGTATCTACCGACTACCAGCATGGCCCGTCTCTGCCATTCCTTTATAAAAGTGTCACATTGTGCTAGAAGTCGTTTGTCTTATCTAAACATTTAGCAATGTATCTACCGACAACCAGCATGGGCCGTCTCTGGCATTCCTTTATAAAAGTGTCACATTGAGCTAGAAGTCGTTTGTCTTATCTAAACACTTAGCAATGTATCTACCGACTACCAGCATGGGCCGTCTCTGGCATTCCTTTATAAAAGTGTCACATTGAGCTAGAAGTCGTTTGTCTTATCTAAACACTTAGCAATGTATCTACCGACTACCAGCATGGGCCGTCTCTGGCATTCCTTTATAAAAGTGTCACATTGAGCTAGAAGTCGTTTGTCTTATCTAAACACTTAGCAATGTATCTACCGACTACCAGCATGGGCCGTCTCTGGCATTCCTTTATAAAAGTGTCACATTGAGCTAGAAGTCGTTTGTCTTATCTAAACACTTAGCAATGTATCTACCGACTACCAGCATGGGCCGTCTCTGCCATTCCTTTATCGTCGCCTTGCTCGGGGTCACCTACAATGAAATACATCTCAACTGTAATAGCACATTATTTTACTAGTGTGTAATGTTGGTGATTACCGCTGAGGCGCCATTGAGACCCGAGCTGTTAGGTGAGGGTCTTAAGAGAGCCGAGGACGGTAATCAACAATACACACGTGTATCAAACGACGATTTTCAATACACTTGTGAAGAAAATAATAATAAAACGGAAATATATACTCTGTGTAAATGTTCAACTGTCTCCATAACTCACTAGTGAATAATAGCAATGAAAAAGTCACAGTTTGATTACAGGTGTCATTATGTGCCTAATTGCGGTGAAATTAGAGCCACTTTATGAGCACTTTATTATTGTGTTGAAAAACAATTACACCACGGGATGGGCAGCAGTATCCACTTGAGTAATCAACACCAACAGTGCGATCATCAATCCGCCTCCCAAGCGTGGTGATTATGAAAAATTCTGATATTAAATAAATAAATAAATAATGCTGGACAGTTCACACAACATAATCTAGCCCCAAGCTAAGCAGAGCTTGTGTTATGGGTACTAGATAACTGATAAAGGTACTTAATACAATACATTACAAAGATAGATATTTTTTATTATACATAGAAAATACCCAAAACACCCTGAACAAATATCTGCAGATCGTACAATATTTGTTCAAAGGCGAGAATCGAACTCGCAACCTCCTGCGTCGCAGGCGAACCATCGCCCACCGCGCCACAGAAGTCATTAATGCCAATACCGTGATCATCAATCTGTCAGCCAAGGGGTCTGATGATGATGATGAGGATAAAAATAATTATAAACCGCAGCTTTAACTTTATACGCCATCAGCAGCGCCCCGCGGTTTAACTTTATATGCCATCAGCAGCGCCCCGCGGTTTCACTTTATATGCCATCAGCAGCGCCCCGCGGTTTAACTTTATATGCCATCAGCAGCGCCCCGCGGTTTAACTTTATATGCCATCAGCAGCGCCCCGCGGTTTAACTTTATATGCCATCAGCAGCGCCCCGCGGTTTAACTTTATATGCCATCAGCAGCGCCCCGCGGTTTAACTTTATATGCCATCAGCAGCGCCCCGCGGTTTAACTTTATATGCCATCAGCAGCGCCCCGCGGTTTAACTTTATATGCCATCAGCAGCGCCCCGCGGTTTAACTTTATATGCCATCAGCAGCGCCCCGCGGTTTAACTTTATATGCCATCAGCAGCGCCCCGCGGTTTAACTTTATATGCCATCAGCAGCGCCCCGCGGTTTAACTTTATATGCCATCAGCAGCGCCCCGCGGTTTTACTTTATATGCCATCAGCAGCGCCCCGCGGTTTTACTTTATATGCCATCAGCAGCGCCCCGCGGTTTAACTTTATATGCCATCAGCAGCGCCCCGCGGTTTAACTTTATATGCCATCAGCAGCGCCCCGCGGTTTAACTTTATATGCCATCAGCAGCGCCCCGCGGTTTAACTTTATATGCCATCAGCAGCGCCCCGCGGTTTAACTTTATATGCCATCAGCAGCGCCCCGCGGTTTCACCCGCGTAAGTCTCGATCCCGTGGGAATATCGGGATAAAAATGTGCCTATGTGTTATTTCGGCTAACTATCGCCGAGATTCGATTGTTTATTAAAATAGTGCATATTATTGGGTAACAAATTAGATAAATAAAATCAATACAACAAAACCGAGGGTTTACTGTAGGGGTTTTGTAAAATTATTTTTTTTTTACGAGATATAAGTGCTGTGGTGTGTCTGGCCTAAGAATAGACCCCTCCGACTCCTCCCGTGGATGTCGTAAAAGCCGACTAAGGGATTACCCGGACTTGTTGATATAAGATTCGTTGGTATATGATTTAGCTATTATGGAATGTGTTATTACTGGAAGAAAGCGTTAGCCGAGTCAGTCATGGGAGGCAATGGCGGTGATGAGCTCACCACTTGTCACGTCTATAATATATTCCATGATGGTGCAACCCACTGTGAAAAGAGGCCTATTGAGGCTCTGCCTTCCCTTTCGGGGAAAAAAGCGTGTGTCTATGTATGTATGTATGTATTCAATAAAAACTGCTTTTCCGGGCGGTGCGAGACTTTTTTTTGTATGAAGATTTCTACCTGGGGTTGACCTGCTAGACAGTCAATAATCAGTTAAAAGTTGCACCAACCTGATCACCATGTAGTCTGTTCAGTAGCGTGACACAGACTATACCAGCTCTAATACCCGCTTCCTTGGTAAAGGCGGAGTATGCAGTTGCTTCCATTTCTATGTTCTTCACGCCTAGGTCCGTGAGCTTACTGAGGAACTCTACTTTATCTGCTTCTGTGTAGTCGCAGAAGGGGCCGTCTAGCCTTCCTTGACCTGAAATTATGTATTGATACTACATTTCACATGGAATCCTAGTGTGGGATCAGCCGGCCTAGCGAAGTGGCATTCGCTTAGAAGCGATTCCATATCTACAGTCGTAATACAATACAATAAATTGTAGCCCCCTCCCCCCCCCCTTCCACTTCCCCCTCCTTGTCCCATAAATCGATGGTCCTTAATGGAAATGTTTACCAGTAAAGGTCTTCGAGTGGCGACCACGAGCCGCATGACACGACATAGTACAGGAAGGCCCCCCTCTCGATTGACCCACGAAGGTCGGCGAACGGAGGCAGCTCAAGACCGTTCATCGAAGCATTCAATGGGGTCTATGTCCAGCAGTGGACTTCTATAGGCTGTTGATGATAACCTACCTCGATAAAAGTCATCAGCAGCCATGGTCCCCCCGAGGAACGTGGAGAAGTCATCAGATCCTGACGCCAAGGAGTGCACTTCGTGACTCACTCTGGTGTCGAGAAGCGATGGCAACTTTCGAATCGTTCCTAAAACTGGCTGAAAATAAAATAAAGTCAGGTATATACTCGTATTAAAATAAGTTTTTTGTGACAAATATATTTTGCTATACAAGCTTTTATAAAATTAGTGATCGTAACCGTGTGCTGATCAAAATGACCCTAAGCACGGCCAGTCTACTATTATCCATCGAGGAGTACCGTTGTCCACCTTCCGTCTTCATCATCAGATCAGCTCGCTGTCACCATCATATTGTATTGTCATCGGAACTTGACAGGTATGCAAAATTCCAACAAAATCAGTTGAGGATAACTGCTTTAAAATTCAGTTGCAAGATTCCACCCGGACAAACATATTACACCCGTCCGGGTGTAATATGTTTGTCCGGGTGCAAGCTTAGAGCATTGTAGGCCTCCGTACCGGATATTGCAAGTTAATATAAAGCTTGTTTTTAAAACGTACATCAATGTAGTGACGTCCAACATACGTTTTTTTTGTATACTACTTGAAAGACGGTACAAGCTGATGGCCCACCTGATGTTAGGCGGTAACCCTCTGCCTATGAACAGTGTCTTACCTCATAGGTCACGTCCACCTAGGACGCACCCTATGTGGCATTGTACTGCGCCCGCCACCCTGAGACATAAATATGAAAAGTCTCTTGTGCCTGTAATTTCACCGGCACCCTTACCCTTTAAACCGGAACACAGCAATGCAAGCACTACTGGTTTGCGGCAGAAATAGATATGGTGGTAGTACTTCCCCGGACGAACTCTTTCACAAAAAGCTCTACTACTACTAAAAGTGCGGTAAAACTTACAACATCATAAGTCTTCTCCAAAGTGCCGCTGAGTCCCCAAGTGGAGACCACCACAGACCCTGCGGGGATGCCCAGCCCCCCACTGGTGCCGATCCTGAAGAAGACGGGGTCTCTGGCCTTCGCGTAGTGCATCAGCTTGATCACCTCTTGGAGGAGAGTCGTCATCGAAGGTATGCCGATGCCATGCTGAATAAATAAATAAATAAATAATGCTGGACAGTTCACACAACATTATCTAGCCCCAAGCTAAGAAGAGCTTGTGTTATGGGTACTAGATAACTGATATACTTATTACAATATATTATATAGATAGATATTTTGTATTATACATAGAAAATACCCAGAACACCCTGTACAAATATCTGAAGACCGCACAAATATTTGTTCCGAGGCGGGAATCGAACCCGCAACGTCCTGCGTCGCAGGCGAACCATCGCCCGCCGCACCACAGAGGTCCCAGGTGCATTAGGTCTACTGGTCTGCTGTTCCGGCATTCACGTAGAGGAAGGGTAGAGGCAGGCCTACAAGAGATGGATGAACGAATGTGTAAGATGTTTTTTAAGTGGGCCATCAGCTTGTTCCGTCTTTCACGAAAGCAAAAAAAAAGTATAATAATTAGTTTTATTTAGTATGTTTTTTTAACCCCCGACTCAAAAGCGACGGGGTGTTATAAGTTTGACGTGTCTGTGTATGTTTGTGTGTGTGTCTGTCTGTGGCATCGTAGCTCCCAAACGGATAAACCGATCTAGTTTTTTTTGTTGTTTGAAAGGTGAATTAGTCTCGGGAGTGTTCTTAGCTATGTTTGAAAGGTGAATTAGTCTCGGGAGTGTTCTTAGCTATGTTTGAAAGGTGAATTAGTCTCGGGAGTGTTCTTAGCTATGTTTGAAAGGTGAATTAGTCTCGGGAGTGTTCTTAGCTATGTTTGAAAGGTGAATTAGTCTCGGGAGTGTTCTTAGCTATGTTTGAAAGGTGAATTAGTCTCGGGAGTGTTCTTAGCTATGTTTGAAAGGTGAATTAGTCTCGGGAGTGTTCTTAGCTATGTTTGAAAGGTGAATTAGTCTCGGGAGTGTTCTTAGCTATGTTTGAAAGGTGAATTAGTCTCGGGAGTGTTCTTAGCTATGTTTGAAAGGTGAATTAGTCTCGGGAGTGTTCTTAGCTATGTTTGAAAGGTGAATTAGTCTCGGGAGTGTTCTTAGCTATGTTTGAAAGGTGAATTAGTCTCGGGAGTGTTCTTAGCTATGTTTGAAAGGTGAATTAGTCTCGGGAGTGTTCTTAGCTATGTTTGAAAGGTGAATTAGTCTCGGGAGTGTTCTTAGCTATGTTTGAAAGGTGAATTAGTCTCGGGAGTGTTCTTAGCTATGTTTGAAAGGTGAATTAGTCTCGGGAGTATTCTTAGCTATGTTTGAAAGGTGAATTAGTCTCGGGAGTGTTCTTAGCTATGTTTGAAAGGTGAATTAGTCTCGGGAGTGTTCTTAGCTATGTTTGATCACAATCGGTTCACAATTCATTGGGTTGGGGGTTTTAGGGTTCCGAAAAAAAAATACGGAACCCTTATGGATTCGTCATGTATGTCTGTCTGTCTGTCCGTGTATGTCACAGCCACTTTTTTCCGAAACTATAAGAGCTATGCTGTTCAAACTTGGTAAGTAGATGTATTCTGTGAACCGCATTAAGATTTTCACACAAAAATAGAAAAAAACAATAAATTTTTGGGAATCCCCATACTTTGGACTGTAACACATTTTTTTTCTTCATCAAACCACTGTGGGGTATCTATGGATAGGTCTTTCAAAATGATGTTGAGGTTTCGAATATTTTTTTTTTGTAAACTGAATAGTTTGCGCGAGAGGCACTTCCAAAGTGGTAAAACGTGTGCCCCCCCCCCCCCCCCCCCCTTAACTTCTAAAATAAGAGAAGATACAATAAAAAAAAACATGATGTACCTACATTACCATGTAAACTTCCAACGAAAATTGGTTTGAACGAGATCTAATTAGTCGTTTTTTTTTAATACGTCAAATCGTAATCCATCCAAGAACTTTTATATTATGTTAATTGCTGCTACGGAACCCTTCATGGGCGAGTCCGACTCGCACTTGGCCGCTTTTTTTGAGAAAGAGTTTGTCCGGGAAAGTACTACGTCCATACTTATTTCTGCCGCAAAGCAGTAGTGCTCGCATTGCTGTGTTCCGGTTTGAAGGGTATGGGTGCCGGTGAAATTACAGGCACATGAGACTTTTCATCTTTATGTCTCAGGGTGGCGGGCGCAGTGCAATGCCACATAGTGTGCGTCGTAGGTGGACGTGACTATGTGGTAATGCATTGTTAAAGGCAGAGGTTACCGCTTAACATCAGGTGGGCCATCTGGTTTATTAGACTCAATTCACCTGGGTGTATCCAGTCTACAAATAGTATACTTAATGCACCTGCATTGGGTAAACCTGGGAAAACTGTTAAACGTCTCAATCTTTAGTAGACTCCCCAGGTGCATTAGGTCCACTGGTCTGCTTGTTCCGGCATTCACGTAGTTAAAACAAAAGCAGGAAGGGTAGAGGCAGGCCTACAAGAGATGGATGGACTGTGTGAAAGATATTTTTTAGGTGGGCCATCAGCTTGTTCCGTCTTTGTTGGTCAACCAACTCATGCTGAGGCAGAGCCATTTTGGTACTTGAGTTACACCTCGTACCTTTATATCTGTTTCTTCTTAGTTTAATACGTATTTTTGTGTAGCTCATGTATACAAATATATATATATTCTTTCTTTCTTTTCATTCACGAAGGCAATAAAAGTACAACTTTTAGTTTTTTTTTTTTGAGATCCTGTGTTTGATTATCTTCAGTATACTAGGACACATCTTGTAGAGATAGAGATACTTACGCTAACAGATAGTACAGGCCCAACTTTATACATGGCGTATCTTTGAGAGTGCTTGGTCAGGTTCACTAGCTTTACACCGTTGCTCTGCAGACCGAGGGCGTCAATCATGTACTCCGCAAACTCTCGCATCCTGTACTTAGTACCACCAATGCAGACGAACTGAAAAATGTCCAAAATAATTATGAAAAATATCTTTTCAAAATAAGCTTTTATGATATTAGTGATCAGAACCGTGAGCTGATCAAAATAAGCCCAAACCACAGATCTAGAATGGCGAAAAGTCTATGGCCCAAACACTGCCAGTCCACTATTAATTAGAGTTCCGTTGTCCACGAGATCGAATCAGCTCGCTGTCACCATAATATAAATTGATTTATTTATTTATTTATTCATAAAAAGGAACGCCTACAGCATGAATGATTTACAGAATGAATAATAAAAACAAGTTGGTACATTTAAAAAAACACATGAAACAGTTACATTCTTACATACATACTAGATACACGCCTTTTTCCCCGAAGTGGTAGGCAGAGCCTCAACGGGCCTCTTTTCACAGTAGGTTGGACCATCGTGGAATATAGACGTGACAAGTGGTGAGCTCATCGCCACAATTGCTTCCCACTACTGACTCGGCTAACGCTTTCTTCCAGTAATAACACATTCCATAATAAGCTAGCAGCCAGGACAAATCTTATACCAACGAATCTTATCACAATCTTAACCCTTAGTAGGCATTTACGACATCCACGGGATCTATTCTTAGGCCGGACACACCACAGCACATCTGACTAGCTCAAATAATGCCAGACTTATTACCCATCGAGGAGTTCCGTTGCCCACCTTCCGGCTCCATCATCAGATCAGCTCGCTGTCACCATCATATTGTGTTGTCATCGGTCCTTGATGATTATGCAAGTATGTTTCAATTTAATCCAACGTTTCAAAGTAGGTGAAAATAACTTTCAAAGATTTAACATGAAAATACAGTGAAATTACAGGCACATGAGACTTTCATCTTTGTCTCATGGTGGCGGGCGTAGTGCAATGCCACATAGGGCGCGTCCTAGGTGGATGTGACCTATGAGGTAAAGGCAGAGGTTACCGCTTAACGTCAGGAGGGCAAACTGCCTGTTCACGTTATTCACGAAGTTAAAAAAAAACACTTGACCAAGCTATTAGTTAATTTAACTTAACAAAAACAAAAGTTAATTTTATAAAAAAATTCAAGACTTTTCACCCGTTTTAGAGCTACGGTGCCACAGACAGACACACATCGCGGTCAAACTTATAACACCCCTCTTTTTGCGTCAGGGGTTAGAGGTTACTGCGCAGCCGTGGTCACCACGCCGTGCCTGTGCAGCCTGTAGCCCTTCCATGTGAAGATGATGAATGATTGATTGAGATGGCGGCTAAGGCCGCCCAGAATGAGAGGGATTACTAATATCGCCAGTCGGATCGCGGAAGGGTTTCGTTCCCGTGTCTGGCAAACATGGCGCGAGAGGAACACCGGAGTATTTTTAATGGGTATTCTGCCCTTTTCAGGGCGGCGAGTTCCACATAATTCCGGTCCTCCCCGGGCCGGTTTATTCGTAAACGAATTTTCTGCTCTGAAGACAAAAAGAAGAAAAAAAAGGGTTTAGAGTTTAAACCTTAGTACCTTAACATCTCCAAATAAGGCGGGCAGGTCATAGCTGACGGTATCCAATCCCAAGTGGTACAAAACATCCATTTCCAAGCTCCGTAGGTGCTCATTCGGTAATCGTAGGGTTCCATCCTTATTTCTATAAACAAAATAATATACCGAAACATGAACAAGTAACAGTTAAAGAAGCCGGCCAAGTGCTAGTCAGACTCGCGCACGAAGGGTTCCGTACCATTATCTATAAAAGCGGCAAAACAAAACATGTTTGTTCAATGGTAGCCTCCTTAAATATTTATTTTGTTCTGTTTTTTTAGTATTTGTTGTTATTGCGGCAACAGAAATACATCATCTGTGAAAATTTCAACCGTCTAACTATCACGGTTCATGAGATACAGCCTGGTGGCAGACGAACAGACGGACAGCAAAGTCTTAGTAATAGGGTCCCGTCTTACCCTTTGGGTACGGAACCCTCAAAAAGATTCCTTCAGGGCAGGTAACGCATTGGCAATTCATCAGATTTTGCAGATGTATAGGTGTTAAGTAGTAGTAGAGCTTTTTTGCGAAAGAGTTCGTCCGCGGGAAAGTACTATCACCATACCTATTACTGCCGCAAAGCAGTAGTGCTTGCATTGCTGTGTTCCGGTTTCAAGGGTATGGACAGCAGAGTCATTCGTGGGAAGTAATGGCGGCGATAAGCTCACCACTTGTCACGTCTATTTCCTACGATGGTGCAACCCACGGTGACAAGAGGCCCTTTGAGGCTCTGCCTACCCTCTCGGGGAAAAAGGCGTGTGTCTATATATATGTATGTATGACGACCTCTGTGGCGCGGCGGGTGAAGGTTCGCCTGCAACGCAGGAGGTTGCGGGTAATTCCCGCCTCGGAGCAAATATTTGTGCGATCGCAGATATTTGTTCAGGGTGTTCTGTGTATTTTCTTATGTATTATAAAAAATATATATCTATGTAATAAATTGTATTAAGTATATCAGTTATCTAGTACCCATAACACAAGCTCTGCTTAGCTTGGGGCTTGATAATGTTGTGTGAACTGTCCAGCATTATATATTCATTTATTTAAAAATGCCCTTTTTAAAACTAGACGAATATCTATATATATATAAAACAAAGTCGTGTTAGTTACACCACTTATAACTCAAGAACGGGTTAACCGATTTGGTCTGAAAATTGGTGGGGAGGTAGCTTAGAACCAGGAGATTGACATAGGGGGGAGGGTAGGAGAGGGGGGTTCACCGGGGGCTACCCGTGCCAAGCCGGGGCCAGTTGCTAGGTATGGATAAAAGGTAGGTACTCACTTTGGGCACGCTCTCCCTGGATGCTGTAAGTTCCACTTCAAGCTGCAGTTGTCGTAATGTTCTGGGAGATCATCAGCTTGTGATAGAATGTAGTCACAATCGCACTGCATTATTCCTTTTATTCCAAAAATACTGAAAAAAAATGGAATTTAAATTATTATTTTCATTATTCATCAAGTTTAAACCACACTTATGGATAATATTACATCTAAATATAACCCAAAAATTCCATCGCCATCATCAGGCATCGCCGATAACAGGCGAAGATGCGGGTTCGAGTCCCGCTGGAACGGAATTTCTGGGTCACATTTAAATATAAAAGTTGTGATCAGAAATATAAATAAAACTTCAAAGAAAACAAGAAAAAAATAATTAAATAAAAACCATCAAGTTTGCATACAATTATCTCATAGAAAACCCCCAATCTAACCTCTCGTGGATGTCGTAAAAGGCGACTAAGAGGTAACGCCAATGGGCACCTGTCAAGCGTGGTGACTATGGCTCATCCCCCCATTGCATTTTATGGGGGAGGTCTCGACCAGCAGTGGACGTCTAAAGGCTGATGATGATGATGATTAAAATAAAATAATCTTTATTTAAGTACACAAAGAATAAGGCTTATCATATTCCAGGATGCAAAAAAAATGGCGTCTTTTTGTATGCATCTAGTAAATTAGATTATAAATAATTACTAGACAACTAATATTAGGTATCGATACGATGAGTTATTTAAAAATATTTTTTAGGAATTTTGTACAAAAAAACCATAGGACTACGACAAAAAACGCTAATTTCAGACCATAATACTAAAAGTAGATAGATCTATAGTAGATAGTCCCTCGGTAGGTAAGGGTTGTTCTTAAAATTAAGAAATAAAGTTAATCACTCACTTAATAATTATGGTACCCACTTTAGTTATTTTGTCGCTCGTTTATAATTACATGCTAAAGAATAATACAACCAATTATAATAATTATAATTATAATAAGTAATTAATTTTGTAAAAATTTAAAAAAACCTTCGACGCAATGAAACGTCTGATCCGATTTTGATCAAACATAGCTAAGAACACTTCCGAAAAATTCACCTTTCAACAAAAAAAATATAATTAAATCGGTTCATCCGTTCGGGAGCTACGACGCCACAGACAGACACACACACACACACACACACACACGCGCGCGCGCGCGCTCACACACACAGACACGTCAAACTTATAACACCCCGTGGTTTTTGCGTCTTGGGTTAAAAATTAAAAAAGACAATTTAAACAGTAAAGCTGTGTAAAGACCGTTGCATTTGCATTAGGTACTTACGTATTCCAACAATATTAAACAGTTGGTTTACCGTCTGCGATCTCTGAAGGAGTAATATACATATGCACCAACTAAGCGAAACCAATTGAACGCAATTGCAAAATACCGACCTACTTAAGACTGCGTCCATCCCAGGTCAAAGTCAAAGTCAACAGTATTTTATTCATTGTAATCACAAGGATCATTCTGAATCGTCTAAACCTAGAAGGATCAGACAACAAACACGCCTCGGCTTTATTTGATGATCCTTCTTACTACTATGTGGAGAGCGCGCCTGCGAGGTGTGGTGCCTATGAAACTTCATACAAAAAAACACCTCACGCCGCCGCACGAAAAAGCGGTTTATTTATTGAATATTTCGTAAAATATAGATCATTTTACAAATCACTTACAGTAAACCCTCAGCTTTGTTGGAATTATTTTATTTATATATTTTTTTACCCAATAATATGCTCCAGTTTAATAAACAAACGCGTTAAGGTGGTCGCTTTTTCATACAAATGTATTAGCACAAATATGGGTGAACAGAGTATAATTTTACACTGAAATGACTGTTGTTGGCTTTTATATTGGTCATTATTTGCGGCAAATAATATTTGATTGAAGAAAACAGTGGACTAATAGCGAAAATAACATCGAAATTACTTGTATGGACTAAAATTTCGACAACCAAAAGTTAGAAGTAACTTTGTGTTTTTCTATCGAGAAAATATTGTCCTATCGTGTTTGTGGTACAGTGATCCCTCGGTATTATAATGTAGTATCCATGCATATTTTTAATTTAAATATTGTACTTGATTTATTGTGTTCAAAATCAAATCTAAGATTAGGATTTTTGCGGCATGCCCGCCTTAAGTGCACTCAATTAAGATGTTTATCTTATCATCTAGCTGAGTCACGATGATCGTCAGCGTCGGACGATCGGCGCGTTTCTATCAGCGACAGTCGTGCTTACCCCGACGGAACGAAGCTGGTATATGCGTTTAGGGTGAGTGAGAGGTGTGCAAACATGTTTTTATGTATATTTATAGACCTTTGTTTGACCACGATCTCACCTGTTGGTAAGTGACGATGTGGCCGAAGATGGAGCACAAAGGTCTAGAAGACACCTATTCACTCTAGCCTTGGAGAAATCCAGATTATAGTTTTCAGGAAAGACAGACGACGGTAGTGTATTCCACTCCTTAGCAGTTCGCATTATAAAGGTAGAACTGAAACGTTTAGTGCGAATAGAAGGTATATACCTACTAATGAGGTAAGGATGGTACCGAGCCGTGCGTCTGCTCGTCCTATGATGAAAAGGAGATGGTGGGATCAGATCGTGAAGTTCCTGGGAGCATTCCCCGAAATGTAACCTATAGAAGATCGAAAGGCATGCGACCTATACTCGGAACAAATATTTGTTCAGAGGCGGGAATCGAACCCGCAACCTCCTGCGTCGCAGGCGAACATCGCCCGCCATGCCACAGAGGTCGTCCCTTTCGCAAGGAGGAGGTAGAAAAGGATGATAATGACGAGTTACTGTAAATGTTAATTGTTGGTGCTCGAGACTCTGGATATATGCGTTTAGGAGAGGTTTTTTTTTTTTTCGATTGGAATTTAATGCAGTTGACCGCCTGGGGCCATGACTGCTTTACCGGGCTTTTGGTGAGCGCAGATGCCGCTCAACCTGTAAAGTTAGGTTGGGGCAACGAGCACAAGGGCACCACTAGGTACGAACCTTGGCTTGGGCTGTTGCCAGGTTGGGAGGATCGAACAGAACGCCGGAACATGCTTGTACCGGTTTAGGCGAAGGTACAGAAGGTACTTAGAAGGTTCTTCGACCTCGCCGGCGAGGTCGGTGTAAGGGTGTAGTGTTTTCTCTGTCTTGACTGGATGACGTCACTACCGCATTAGCGGCAGTGATAGGGTCATCGGGATCACCAAGAACGTGTCTTGGTCTACGGAGGGACTAAGAGGTTTAGGAGAGGTTTGCAAACGAATGTTCTATTTATCTCCAAAATTATGTAACCAATTTACATATGGGTTACTTTATATGAAAGACCAGCTGGCCATCAAGACCAGACTCTCCACCATCTGCTACCAGCGGGTTCTTAGTTATTTTGGACACATAGCCCGAAGACAGCCAGATAACCTTGAGAAACTGGTTGTTGTGGGAAAAGTGGATGGAAAAAGACCGCGCGGCCGATCACCTAGTCGCTGGTCTGATCAAGTCAAGGTACTTACTGGCCTCCCTATCACCGCTGCCCTGAGACAAGCCGAGGATAGAACAGCGTGGAAGAAGCTCGTCAGCATCTCTACTAAATCCTTTCAAGACGGGCACGACCTTCAGTAATGAAGAATACGACGAAGAAGAAGATATGAAAGACGGTATTTCCGAGATGGTTCTTATCTATGTTTGGTGAGAATTGGTGCAGCTGTTTCCTTACCAGGATCATTAGCTCGCAAAAATGCTTATGGGAGACATTTTTTTTTTCTGTATTATTGGCGTCGCACGGCTTGTGCATTTATAATTTTCAAGCATAATGAATTAGTGTATTTTCAACAATTTTCAATATAATTTGCAACGTTACAATCCTTCCAAGTCGTCAAAGTCACAGTCAAGTCATATTTTAGTAAAACGGTGGCCGTTTTACAAGTGGCGTGCACGGTGGCGATCAGTGGTAAGACAATGGATTGCCACCGTGCACGCCACCGCGGACGCGGCCTGAACGCGTTGGTTTGGCCTTAGCTTTAGACCGTGACATTGTACAAGGGTAGATAATTAGTATCCGTGTAATAAATACGTCAGTAATCATTCGATTTTAAATATTGCGACTTCGTGCTCTGTCGGTCAAGTTCGTTTTATCCATGGAGGTTTATACCTCCATGATGGAGGTATAGCTTTAATTCATGAGTAGTACAAGTCCATCTTCCTAGCTTTAGTTCTTGATCCGAGTTCTATCCAGTTCTATCCGAAAACGAACCCAGCCGAAAAAACACGAAGTTGCAATATTTCTCACTACGACCATAGATCTAGTCATAGACGTAAAATTTTCGCTACGTATCTAGTAAAATTCTATGTCTATGACTACGACTGTATGTTCGGGTCACGGAAGAATGTTCGGGTCAAATCTTGCAGCTAAATTAGAACAATAGATCTAGAAGGTCGAAAATTCTAAGTCATTATTAGAACCACTAGGTACTTGACATCCCTTGAGCTGAAATTTTGCGTATAGTACGAGCGGCGACGCGGCAACCGTATGATCTACTTCGTAATTTGATACAAAGATAAGACACATGGCACATGATTATTAAAGTAGGTACTTAGTACTTAGTACTTTTCAAGTTCCGAGTAGTAACTAATATTTAAATATCCAAACTTTCACATCTCGTTGACAAAAGAATGTTGCATTTATGATATTAACGGATATTCGCAAAAGGTCCAGCGGGTGAATAATGACTATTCGTAAAATGGCCAATAACAGTAGAGCCTCGATAATCCGAACTACCAAAAAACATTCCCTGTTCGAACTCACGGCACAGAATAAATATTAGTACGGAGCGTTCGGATTATTAATTAATTAATTATTTAAGAGCCTGTGGTGTCTCACTGCAGGGCAAAGAACTCCCTTCTTTCCATTCCTCTCTATTTTAGACTACTGTAGACCAATCCTTTAAATAGGTATCTATTTCGTCTCTACATCTAACCCGGATTTTAAAAAAATGCAAGTATATTTTGACAGAATATATTTATTGAGGTATCATATCTAAACCATAAAATACGTTTATTATACATAAAGTCATAAATTTTAGTTTTGTGGTTTCTTAAAAAACGGCGACACATTCCCAACTGAAGACAAAACATAATGCTAGCGGTCACTGTAAGAGGGAGAGAGAGAGGGGCAGTTGGCAGTTCGGATTACAGCGACGTTCGGATTAGCCAGAGTACGGATTATCGAGGCTCTACTGTATCGTGTTTTTTTTAAATTAAAGTATCTTGTTTACTGTGTCTGTAAGCATGTAAGCAGGTCCTTCCTGTTGTGAGTGCTTGCCACTCAAAAAGTTATGACTCTCTGACTTGGAGCTCTTACAAAAGAGGTCAGAGTAGAATAAAACGGGGCCGTTTTACTAAAACTTTGGTAGACAATTTCCAATTTTCCACCAATTTGAAAAGTCACGCAATTAACATCCATTTAATTTCACTACACTTGTGCTCTTTAAACGAGCTACATTGGTTAAAATGACACCAAATTATCACAAAATAACTCAAAAAAACACTAGGAATAGAAATAAAACAAAAATAGACAACGTCTCTTTTCGAAAATGGCGGGAAGAACGGTTTTACTCACAGCAAGAGGTATAAAAAACTTCATGGTTCAAACAAATTCAAAAAAGGAAGACGACCAACTTGTTTTATTTTTACCAAATGTCAATCAGAGTGACTTTATTTTATCAGAATCAGTAGTTTTTCTACAAATTTTATCGGAGATGTTTTTATAAATTTTATTCAGTTTTTTCATTTTAGATATAGTTTTTTTTATTAGTTACCTAAGTTTTCTTCAGTGTAGTCTTAAGCTGCAAAATCATGCCAGAGTAAGTATTTTACTTTTTCGAAACCAGGTAGATTTTTGGGGGGTGAAAAGAGACAACTAGACGCGGCAGTTGGAAAGGGGAAGCTATATCCCCTTCCCAGAATGACTGACAGGAGATGCATATCCCGGCAGTCAAACCAGTATGACAATATATACGCAGTGGAAGAACCCGCCCAATTCAATCCTCAGTCCGATTTGACGACCCCTGTGGCGCGGCGGGCGAAGGTTCGCCTGCGACGCAGGAGGTTGCGGGTTCTATTACCGCCTTGGAACAATATTTGTACGATCTGCAGATATTTGATCAGGGTGTTCTGGGTATTTTTTAATAAAAAATATCTATCTATGTAATGTATCGTATTAAGTATATCAGATTATCTAGTACCTACCGCTGTAATAACACAAGCTCTGCTTAGCTTGGGGCTAGATAATGTTGTGTGAACTGTTGAGCATTATTTATTTATTAATTAGTTATTTATGTATATCACTGGACTTACCCAGTCCTAAGTAGTCTAGTTTAATGCCATTTTTTCTACGCATAAGTTTTTGTTAAATACATAAAACATTTATTAGAAATGAAATTACAGGCACATGAGACTTTTCAACTTTATGTCCCAGGGTGGCGGGCGCAGTGAAATGCCACATAGGGCGCATCCTAGGTGGACGTGACCTATGAAAAAAGCCTAAGTAACATTCTAAGTAGTTCATTATGTATAGCTTACGTCTGAAATGATCTTAAAAGATGATTTCTTTTTTTTTAACACACATGATTTTAGTGATAGTAAAATAAAAGTGAAATATTAATAGGTGAGGGTAAATCAATTAATGATGAATTAATAATATTTATAATTGGGTGATTTTTTCGTGCATTAAGAAAAATAATTTCATATGTTTAAGATGATCGTAAAGGACCATAAAAAATATTTGTGATTTTTAGAATAGCAATTAAAGTAAGGTAAGTAAGGTGTTTTTCGCCCATTACAGCTCATGAACACTTCTTCAGACAGCGAAAGTTGATTGCGCGAGAACTAGGAGACTTAACACATATGTTTTAATTGATAGTATCTCATAAATATCATCAGTTTAGCGACGATAATACCAAAAAAAACACTGTAAAAATGTGTTAGGGGTATCGTAGCTAAACTGATGATATTTATGAGATACTATCAATTAAAACATATCTGTTAATTCTCCTAGTTCTCGCGCAATCAACTTTCGCTGCCTGAAGAAGTGTTCATGAGCTGTAATGGGCGAAAAACACCAAGCAAATTAATTTCGCGCCTCAAGGGAGTGCATTCACCTTAACTTCGACATTTTCTAGCTAAAGTATAGTTTCAATTTCTTTAGTTTCTATTGTGAAAATGGTAAAAAACTTACCTACGTTATTATTTTATTTAATTCTCAACACACTGCACTCCACAAAATACGCTCTAATATTGACAAAGATTTTAAATAAACATGACATGTGTTCGTTGATAGTATAAGTACCTATATGAGTCAAGGGCGTAGATAACATTTTTCTGAGTTGGATACGCAACGCAGTTTCGATGCAATAACAGTGTTTATGTTACGGCCAATGCGATAAGTGGCGTTATTATTAATAATTACCGGTTATTACATTACTGTATTATATTTTTTAACTAATGTGATTACCGGTTAACATTACTAATTCTCTAACAATTTTGGTAAAAGTAACAATAGTACAAAATATTAAGCCTGTCAGCGGCTCAGCAGAGACTTTTTCATAGTTTAGTTTGGTTTGTAACCGTACCTTAGTTAATTATGAAGGTATTTATGTTCTTCGTTACTGTTGACTAGTTTGATCTATTATGCTCTCTTCACGTGAAAACCTGTAAACCGCCTTTTTGTTTTTAACTCTGTTTTATATGTATTTATAGATAGCTGTTGGTTTTCCTACTAAATAAATATAAATATAAAATCATATATTAAAAATCATTTAATTATTATTGCTTATGAATCTAGGTAAAATACAAAAAAATATAAAATAGGTTTAGTCCCAAAATACACCATTTTGTCGTTGCGACTGAATCTCCCAATCACCACCCCCCCGTCGAGTAGTAGAGTTGAGTAGGTAAGTATTATTTTGTAGTTGCGACTGAATCTCCCAATCACCACCCCCCCGTCGAGTAGTAGAGTTGAGTAGGTAAGTATTATTTTGTCGTTGCGACTGAATCTCCCAATCACCACCCCCCCGTCGAATAGTAGAGTTGAGTAGGTAAGTATTATTTTGTCGTTGCGACTGAATCTCCCAATCACCACCCCCCCGTCGAGTAGTAGAGTTGAGTAGGTAAGTATTATTTTGTCGTTGCGACTGAATCTCCCAATCACCACCCCCCCGTCGAGTAGTAGAGTTGAGTAGGTAAGTATTATTTTGTCGTTGCGACTGAATCTCCCAATCACCACCCCCCCGTCGAGTAGTAGAGTTGAGTAGGTAAGTATTATTTTGTCGTTGCGACTGAATCTCCCAATCACCACCCCTCCGTCGAGTAGTAGAGTTGAGTAGGTAAGTATTATTTTTATCATCTCTCATCATCGTTCAAAACAAACCAAACGATGTTCCGTTTCAAGATTTTTCACATTTCCCTCGCGGGTGCCAGAATTACCTATTAAAAATAACCGGTTAAAGTGATTACTTGGTTAAAGCCAAGTTCATTGGTTTATTAGTAAATAGCGACGGGAAGTAATTTAGAAAAAAAGAAGTGAAGTTTCTGCCCGTGCGAAGCCGGGGCGTGTCGCTAGTTATATATATATATAAATAAACACCTACCGTGAAAAACGTTCTAACTGATGGTGAAACCGTATCAAAATCCGTTGCGTGGTTTAGGAGGAGTTAGCGGATATACATACAGACAAGACTAAGCGACTTTGTTTTATACTATGTAAGGATAATTATTATAAATTCTCAATTAATCGCATTGCTCGTAACATTTATATAATAAAAAGGTCATATGGAATTCAATTAGTAAACATTAGTAGGGTACCCAACTAATTAATGATTACCTAATAGTTGTCATTATGTTTCAATTTATGGGTTCATCGTAGCTCATAGGTCTTATAACCTCGGTTGACGCACGGACATGGCACAATCTAATTAGTACCACTGCTATCACACTACTACTTCGCGTCACTGGTCCTTTCCTGGTCACCCTGCGTCAGGTCCTGTGCCAACTAACACACTTATTGCCTATGCAGGTGTATACCCTGCCCGGCCGCTGCGCCCTGCGCGCGCTCTGCCGGCGTCAAGTCGGGTGATCAAGATGGCAAGCCGATGGACGGGAGGCAGGAGCATCCCTGTCCTTGTCGGACGTGTTGCTGCGGGAAGCCTCCTGTCGCCAAGCCAGTAAGTCACCACGTTTCTACTGCATGGTTCCAAGCAGCTCTGCTCTACCATGGACTTCAAAAGCGATGTGAAGGTTCGGTGGGGCTGCCTCGTTTCTGCATCGCCTCTGGCATGTTTGCGGAGAGTTGATGGCTTCCATAGCATCATGCGCAAGAGGTGTGTGTCAATGAGGGGAAGCCCGAACAGCATTGTGAACGCGTTGTCGGACAGGTGGGACTGTCCTATAGCAAACCCCTGGTGGTGCCTGCACGTTGGGTTTGCTAAAAATTATTTTATTTAATTATTTAATTGCAAATGTAATGGCACAGTAAAAGGGTAGAGCGGAACTCAAAGTATGATCAGGCACAGTAGGTACATTTGTGCTTTTTGTCCTCTATCGGAATCAAATCTCTTCTACGAGATGGTAAGTACTTTTCACTAGAAACTGGATATTTACCATAATTTTTGAGTTTTGACGCTTGTTTTCTCAAAACTCAAAAGTCATGGTAAATATCCCGTGAAAAGTATGTACAAAACCATGATGGTTTCAAAAGAGATTATGTTAATGGCCATTAATTCCCCAAACCGCTGTGTTTCTTTCAGTGCTACAAACAACCGAAGGTGCCTGAATCCTACGCTCCCCGGCGTTGCTACATGAAGCCAACAGCACAAGTGGATGCAAACACCACCTACAAAATGTCATACCTCCCGGTAGATGACTGCAAGAACCTGCGAGGAGTGGCGAGGAAACCCTTGCCTAACCTGGTGCCGAGCTGCGAGCCAATGGAGGGGTGTACTGTGCAGCAGGTCAGACTACATTTCAGTTGGTCGCGTGAAAGCAGCATTTTGCATGGGATTCCCTGATTCATTTTCTGCAACACTATTGCGTATGCCTATACTTCGATGTAATTTTGACATTGTCTTTGGAGCTAGGTACCGTTTTTTTTTTATTGGAATTTGTACACAGTTGACCTCATATGGTCGCTGCTGCTTCACCGAACCACTTCGGAGCGCAGAGGACTAGGTTGGGGCAATAAGCTTAAGGGCACCGCTTAACTACATAGTACCGCCTTTGGCTTGGGGCGTTGCCAGATTGGGAGGGATTGGAGAAAGACGCCCCGGAACATGGTAGTACCTGTTGTAAATAAATAATAAATAATGCTGGACAGTTCACACAACATTATCTAGCCCCAAGCTAAGCAGAGCTTGCGTTATGGGTACTAGTTAACTGATATACTTATACAGTACATTACATAGATAGATATTTTTTTATTATACATAGAATACACCCAGAACACCCTGAACAAATATCTGCAGATCGCACAAATATTTGTTCCGAGGTGGGAATCGAACTCGCAATCGCAACCTGATGCGTCGAGGCAAATCTTTAGGCGTGAGGTACTGGAGGTAGTAAAGAGACTAGTCGACACCGCCGACGTGGTCGATGTATTGATAGAGTGAAACGCGAGTACCGTCCATGGTCCCCTATCTTTATGCCTACGCAAAGAAGTGGCAAAGGAAGCGAGGACGCTCATATGCAGTGTGAGCGTATCGAGCAATAGTTGAAAGGTGCTAAAATGTTGTTTCCCAGATGTCATTCCTCCCTAACCCCGTGTGCGTGACGCAAGCGATCCGGCCGTGCAACCACGACATGTGGGGGCAGGGGCCCATGCAGAACCTGACCACGCAGCGACACGACTTCGTGCCCAAGCCCTGCGTGCTGCGCCAGAGCTTCAAGCCATCCCCTAAGTTCCATGCGGTGGAACAACCGTTTGAGAGTAAGAGCAAGCTCACATGACAAAATTCAAAATTCAAAATTCAAAATTTAAACTATGTATATGTATTCAATAGGATTTTATAAATAATCACTTTTTATAAAATAATTATAGTTTGCAATCTTATTACTAGATATACATTTGTTTTTGCGCGCTTAACGACAAGCGCTTAACGCGCGTTTAGATAACGCGTGTTTAGAAGTACATACATTTTATTCAGGCTGTACACATGCTAACAGGCGTTTTAATAAAGCGCGCGTTGAACGCTGCGCTAGCGCTCAACTGTTGTCAGCGCGCGTTGACGCGCGCTTTGAGATCATTGGTTTTCTAATAGGCTATGTTCAGATGGCTGAATTGTGACGCGCGTTTTCAAATCGTAGCTCATAGGTCATCGCGCTTAGACATCCTAATATATACCTAGCAACCGTTCACATGCGCGCGCGTTAACGCGCGTCAGCGAGTGTCAACGCGGCGCTCAGAGAAAAAGTTTCTAGACGCAGACAATCGCGCGTTAGTTCTACCGAACTAGACTGACGAGTACTCTCGCAACGCGCATTAGCGCTCATCATCTGAACTCTCTTCAAATTTGATCGCGCGAATAACGCGAATTAACGCGCGTTACATGTGAACATAGCCTTACCGTTCAGTTGAGCTGTTCAGATGTGAACACTATACACAAAAATTACGCGCGTTCAACGCGTGTTGAGCGCTTGTCATCTGAACGTACCCTTAGAGCGAATACACATTAGGCGTTTTGAAGCACGCGCTTTGGTAACGCGCGTTTTGAGAACCAGTAGTTATTATCAGGTGCACACATGCAAGCGCGCGTTTCTGATCAAACGCGCGTCAAACGCGCGCTTTGAGATTTTCGTTCAAACGCGCGTTGGTAGGGCGTCAGCCGCGCGCTTCGAGACACATGAGCCGCCATTCGGCCGAACCTACATCTGATCGCGCGCTTTTGTATGGAGTGATCGCTTTCTTCGACGTCAACTTTTGAACCAGTGTGCCATAATAACGCTCGTCAAACGCTTTGCTTAGCGCGCTGTGTACGCTACCAACGCGCGCCGAACGCAACGCCGAGCGCCCAGTGTGTACTAGCTCTTAGACCTGCGTGCATCTTGATGGGACTAGCGTCCACTGTTGCGCACGGGCCACCTCTCGCCTAGAGGGTGGTAATAAAGGGGCCGTAATTCACGCAGGAGTCAACATCATCACTAAAACGATGCACCACCAGCCTGACGTCCACTGCTAGACGAGGCCATATTTACCACGCTTGGGAGTTGGGTACTCCATTGCTGCTACCCATCCCCTTAGTACGGCAATTACTACATCCATATGAGGAGACGGAGGGTTAGATTTTTTGGCCAAACACACGTCGGACCACGTAGGAATACTGCATATTGATTGTAGCCTCTAGGACAAACCTACAATATATTTTTGTCTTGTTTTCATGCAGAGTTTTATTCTCATAGCTTCAGCAGTTCGATGTCCACTGCTGGACATAGGCCTCCCCCATAGAATGCCACGATGGAGTCCTAGCTGCCTTCATCCATCGACTTCCCGCGACCTTTACAATGTCGGGCATCGAGTAGGAGGGAATCTTACACTATTTCGTCCGGACTGGGTCGCCACTCGAGGTCCTTTATACATGGCTGACCAAAAATCCGACTTTTATTTTCAGGTTTTTAACATACCATTCCGTTTCCTCTTCAGATCGCACAACGAACAAGCTCTCGTACTTGCCTCCCGAGCGAATGGAACCCACCAAATCTTACGCCCCTGAAAGATGCTACGAAAAGCCGGCGGCCAAGATGGACGGCACCACAACTCACAAGATGAGCTTTATGCCTAACCAGGTCTGCATAGTACACTGGTTCTTTATTGACCCTTTTTAACCCCCGACTTAAAAACGAAGGGGTGTTATAAGTTTGACGTGTCTATGTGTGGGTGTGTGTGTGTGTGTGTGTGTGTGTGTGTGTGTGTGTGTTTGTGTGTGTGTCTGTCTGTCCCATCGTAGCTCCCGAACGCATGAACCGATTTTGTTTTTTTGTTTTGTTTGAAAGGTGTATCTGTCAGGAGCTTTGTTTGATCAAAATCGGTTTAGCCGTTTTCCGTTAGGGGTTTTTTAATTTTTACAAAATCAATTACTTGTTTTAACTTTGATAGACCTTTTGTTTGACCACGGTCTCCCCTGTTGGTAAGTGACGACGTGGCCGAAGATGAAGCACAAAGGTCTAGAAGGGACCTATTCACTCTAGCCTTGAAATGACCCAGATTATAGTTTTCAGGAAAGACACGATGACGGTAGTTTATTCCACTCCTTAGCAGTTCGCATTATAAAGGTAGAACTGAAACGTTTAGTACGAATAGGAGGGTTTACTAATGGGTAAGGATGGTACCGAGCCGTGCGTCTGCTCGTCCTATGATGAAAATGAGATGGTGGGATCAGATCGTGAAGTTCCTGGGAGCATTCCCCGGAATGTAACCGATAGAAATGCGACTTTACGGCGGTGCTCGAGACTCTGGATCTTAGTCTCCGCCATATGTTGCTCACCTATAAGCCGGAAAGCTCTGCGTTCGATCGAGTCCAAGGTAGCAAGCTGGTGTTTGGCCGAGCCATCCCAAACGTGGCAGCAGTACTCCATACCAGCCCGGACTTGTGCTTTATATAAACTGAGAAGCTGTCCTGGTGTGAAGTAACGCTATACCTTATTCAGGATGGCTAGCTTCATGGCAGCAGTTATTGCCTCAGACTCGATGTAGGAGCCAAAGTTGAGAGTAGGCGTGAGTGAAACACCTAAGAGCTCGAGGTGATCTCCTATAGCTACAGGTACCTACATCTGCGTTAGGTCAGTGACCAGATTAGATAACAATATTTCCTATTTCCGAACTTTCCGACCCTCAAAATGTCTTAGTCCCACAAACCCCCAGAATGAGTTTCACATCTTTTTAATAAATAATTCATTCAAATAAAATAAAAAAAACTCAATCCCAGTAGGTATGTCTCAAATCCATTGTGTTTCCTCCCCAGAATGTTTCGCTTCCAGGATGTTTATCCCAGAATGTTTAATTCCTATAATTTTGCATTCCCAGAATGTTTTTCCCATATTTGCTTAATCTTAAATGCATTCTCAGAATGTCAAATCCCTTTGAATCTAAGAAGTCGACTCCAACTTGAGTTCTCATTCTGCTACTCTAGTAGGACCTCGTCTGGCATTATCATCATCAGCAGGTAGATGTTCACTGATGGTCGAACACTGCTCCTCACGCAATGAAGTGATTTGTACTAAAGTAGGTAATCACCACGCTTGGCAGGCAGATTGGTGATTGCAGTGTTGGTGTTGGTTACTCGAGTGAATGCTGCTGCATGCTGGTATGAGTCGGCTTTTACGGGAGGCGACGGAGGGGTATCTGGTTGAGAAGAGAAATATCTTACTTACGGCATACATACATAAATCGTCTTCTTTTTCCCCGAAGGCAGTCTCAATGGACCTCTTTTCACAATAGGTTGCACCATCGTGGAATATAGACGTGACTAGTGGTAAACTCATCGCCGCCATTCCTTTCCACGAGTGACTCGGCTAACGCTTTGTTCCAGTAATGACTCATTCCATAATAAGCTAGCAGCCAGGACAATTCTTATAGGTACCAACGAATCTTATCAACAAGTGCGGGTAATCCCTCAGTCGGCTTTTACAACATCCACGGGAGGAGACGGGGGGGTCCTATTCCTAGGCTGGACACACCACGAATATATTACTTGACTGATACTTTACTGACTTAAATGATATAAATATTTCCAGATTCTACCCAAACAACCTGTGCCGTGGGCTTGCAAAGGCCAATATCAAAAGCCGTGCCAGAAAATCGATACCAACACAACCTACACGATGAGGTAAGTAACTATCCTGTGTGTGCGCCACACAGACCTATAACTAAACTAGATAACGATCTGCAGAGGGTGTCTGACCGAAGAAGAGGTATAAGTATAATTTTACTTAATAATATCCAAAGGACTATTCTATATGAGGTGAGAAGCATTGCCTTGCCGTAAAACAGTTTTTTAACTAGCACGGAAGGCAAAGTTCTCTTATTTCATATAGCTACTTACGAATATCTTTGAAATTAATGCAAATGTTAATTACGACTTGTTGTACCTATTCTAAGTGAAATAAACTTATCTTTATCTTGTCTCATTAGTACCAGCTCAACGTAAACTAATCCTTAACAACCCGAGGTCATTCCGCCAAGCCTGCGAAGACCCCAGGAAACTTCTGTGCTTCTGGACGGAGTTAGGCTAACTACCTAGTCGGACAACTCTCACGCATTTAATGGACCACCTTTTGATGGCTTTTCAAATTTCACATTACAAGGCATTTTTATCTCACATTTTCTATAACATTTATAAGTTTTGGTATAAGTTTTATCGTCCAAAACTGAACATAACTCAAAATAAAACACCAATTGCTATTTGGTTTGCTGCAAAAAATGTGAGTTAACTTATATTGAATGGCAGTTTTTAACATCAAGGAGTGCAAAATTACATACCTATAATAGGAACCTATTTTTTTTTTTTAAATTTAAACTTTTGTGGTTTCTTGACAAAACGCTATATCTTCAGACCGGGGTATTGCAATGAATGCCTAATTTTTGTATGAAAATCGCAAAAATTAAAAATCTCTAGGGTCCTTCCAGTAACCTCACAATTCTGAAATTTGGATTCTTTCTGACATAATGGAAAAAGTCTAACATTGAAGAATTTCGACTTTACATCCATAGAATGTAGAACAGGATGATTTTTGTAAGAAAAAGCTCTACAATACCACTATAATTCGGCATGGAAGGACAAGTTATGCCAAAACAACGGTACGGAAGCCTCAGGGCGCGAGTCCAACTTCAGTATTGCCATTGTCTCGTCACTATAGCGCGACTATCTTGACGGTTTTATTGAGAAGTCCCCTTGTTCCGCGTAGATAACTAAGATGAGATACGAGTTATCGGTGAAGATTTTTTCAATTGATATAGCTGCTTATCAAGGATTTTATTTTTCTTGTAGTTAACTGATATTATCTATCAAAGTTACGTAACTTTATGGATAACATTAAATTTAAATGCGACCCAAAAATTCCGTTCTAGCGGGACTCGAACCCGCATCTTTGCCTAATGTGCTATGAATGACACGAGGCTAGGGTACACGAGGAAGATTGCGCAGGACTCGAACCTTCGAAAGTTCGAAACACAATAGACTTTAGAGTGGCTTAACAATAGGGTGGCAGGGCTGGCAAAATGCCACGGGCCACCGACCGAAGAGGGCCCCGGCCCAAAACGCCCCGAGCTCAAAAATATTTTTTTAAGTTGTACCTGAATATTTTATTTTATTTGAAAAGTATATTTTTATAAGTTCTGCTTAAAATCCAAAGTGAGACAACTAAATTTTTTAACATTTTCGGTTTTTCCAAGGCCACAACGATTTTTTTTTAAATTTTCGTATTTGCCACGGTCCCCAGATGGTATAGTTACGCCACTGTTTAGTTACCAGAGCCAGCAAAGAACGAAAATCTTCTTCTGCTAACTAAAATGTTGTAATATTGTTTCAGTTACCTAGACGCGCAAAGTGACTGCCGGCGAAGGGCGATCATTCCCAACGCGGGTGCTAACCCGGTCACGGCGTCCAAGAGATTTGAGACTCAGACCGTTTATAAAAACAGGTAACACTTACTTTTCAATGAACACGGGATATTTACCATGAGTTTTTATTGTTCCCGACATTTCGGCGCAGTTGCAGGCGCCATGTTAAAAAATTAAAATTGTATGTACATAACCATGATAGTTTAATAAGTTTATTGTGAAAAATATATTTTTCAATAGGTACAAGCTTTTTTTTTTAAATTAGTGATCGTAACCATGTGCTGATCAAAATGAGTCTTAACATGGCCAGTCTACTATTATCCATCGAGTAGTTCCGTTGTCCACCTTCCGCAACCATCATCAGATCAGCTCGCTGTATTGAATTGTCATCGGAACTTGACAGGTACGCCTAATTTCATCTCAATCGGTTGAGGATAACTGCTTTAAAATTCAGTTGCAAGATTCCACCCGGACATACATACATACATTGCAAGTTACCTAAAAGCTTGTAAAAAGTTAGGTAACACTTAGACTACATTTTAGTCTTTTACATAAATAAATAAATAAATAAATAAATAATGCTGGACAGATCACACAACATTATCTAGCCCCAAGCTAAGCAGAGCTTGTGTTATGGGTACTAGATAACTGATATATCAAATATCTGCGATCGCACAAATATTTGTTCCGAGGCGGGAATCGAACCCGCAACCTCCTGCGTCGCAGGCGTACCTTCGCCTGCCGCACCACAGAGATCGTTATACTCGTAGTGGTTTTTAAGTAGGTGTAAAAAAGGGGGCGCTAAGAAATAATTTATTCTCAAAGAGGGCAGTAGACAACAAAAGTTTGGGAACCCCTGGTTTAATGAATGAAAAGTATTTACCTATATGAAATTTAATATATTATAAAATATATCTCGAGCGGCTTGTCTAAAAAATTCCTGTCCAGTTCTTCCTGAGATTAATATAAAAATAAAAATTACTTTTTACTTTTTTTAATAACCGTGATAGTTAGACTGATTAAATTTTCACAAAACGTGTTGTCTTTGCCGTTTTTATAGATAATGGTACGAAACCCTTCGTGCGCGAGTCTGACTCACACTTGGCCGGTTTTTTAATTTTTAACGAATCATAGTCTGGGCAGGAATTTTTTAGACAACCCGCTCGAGATATATTTTCTATTATATTAAATTTGATATAAAATACTTGTCATCCATTAAACAGATGGGTGAAGGTCGTTTCTAGTGCGCATCCTCTACTATAATGTCCTGTTTGTTCCTCAGCTACCTCCCAGCGACCGCTCCCATACCGCGGCCCGTGAAGCCGTTACCCAATCTGATGCCGTCCACGGCGCAGATGGAAGGAGACACTGTACAAAAGGTAATGAATAGATTCCATTTACCGCGTCATCCTACTAATAGTATAAACGCGAAAGTTTGGATGGATGGATGTTTGTTACTCTTTCACGTAAAAAACTGCTGGATGGATTTTGATGAAATTTGGAATAACTGGACTCCAGGAATAACACATAGGCACATTTTTATCCCGATATTCCCACGGGATCGAGACTTACGCTTGTAATTCATAATCGTAATCATTTACAAACATGGGTACACGTCAAACAGGTGACAAATAGTACCTATGGTAGATCCAGCCATGCTTTACCAACGTTGCCATGCAAATTAAATTTAGTCAATAACAAGTAATTAATTTTGTAAAATTTTAAAAACCCTCCACGCTTTGTAACGGCTTATCCGATTTTGATCAAACATAGGTAAGAACACTCCGACTAATTCCCCTTTCAAACAAAAAAACAAAATCAAAATCGGTTCATCCGTTCGGGAGCTACGATGCCACATACATACAGACACACACACAGACACACACAGACAGGTCAAACTTATAACACCCCGTAGTTTTTGCGTCGGGGGTTAAAAATAAAGTTTAGCATGCGCTTGACGAGTTTGGCTCATGTGACATGTGTGGGGGACAACGCACAATACACTCCAAAGCGGGACGTCATTGCCTTAACACCCCCCATTAAGAATCGGAGGCTTCTCCCATTACTTTGTTGCGAAACGAAATCTCATTGTAACTATCCACCCAAAATCCTTTGCATATCCATAGAACCTTCTCCAAAGAGCAATAAAGAACCCCAACGAAATACCCACTCCATACACTTCATTGAAAAGTTCCTTGCAACTATTTGACGACCTCTGCGACGCAGGAGGTTGCGGTTTCGATTCCCGCCTCGGAACAAATATTTGTACGATTCGCAGATATTTTTTCAGGGTTTTCTGGTTCATTTCTTTGTATAATCAAAAATATTAAGTATCTATCATACATATCAGTTATCTAGTACTCATAAGACAAGCTCTGCTTAGCTTAGGGCTAGATAATGTTGTGTGGATTATCCAGCATTATTTATTATTATTATTTATTTATTTTATTTCATAGCATTGTTGTATATGCAATGGATGAATGGATGTCCTGAGCCGTACCTCTCCCTTCCAGCTGTCCTTCCTCCCTAACCCAGTGTGCATGACGCAAGCTATCCGTCCGTGTCACCACGACATGTGGGGCCAAGGGCCCATGCAGAACCTGACGACACAGCGACACGACTATGTCCCTAAGCCGAGCGCGCTGAGGCAGTCCTTCAAACCGTCCAATAAGTACCACTGTGTGGAGCAACCGTTTGAGAGTAAGTAAAACGACCGAGATACAGTTTTCCCCAAAATATAAGTACCTGTAATAGATGTACCTGCGCCGTAGACCAATTTATATAGCGCGGGAACCTTGTTTCTATACAGCTCTGTCTTGTCTCTATATAGCTCTGTCCCGCTGTATAGCTCTGTCCCACTCACATCTAAGAGTCGACCGGCCACGTTTTTGCTGCGAAATCGATTAACCAATAACAGCGCAAGATTTTAGCGCGCGATTGCTATTGGTATAGAACTTCGATGAACAATATTGTGTATTTTGTTGATCGAAGGTATAGGTACTTCACAGTCTAATTGCAGGATGCGCCGTTTGTATGTATGTATGTTTGTAGTATGTGTGTTTTTCCGACGATAACTGCAGAACCAGTCTTGATTAAACTTGGTAGGTTGGTAGGATACTATGGGTGTAACATAATATCCCTATAAGCCCGGTGAGGGGGTATTCTACACATCATGGCGAATAGCTTTAATTCTACGACTTTTTAAATGTCGACGTTTTTCATTCATGAAGTGCCTCGTAAAAATCCTGAAATTCCTCTAAAATTCCTGAAATTCGTTCAGAAAATGTACATAACAGAACATGAGGCAGCCCCACGCAAGGTACCCTAGCGTACCGTACCGTAACGTACTCATGTGATTTTACGTACGTTTTTGGAGGAATTTCAGGATTCTTACGAGGCATTTCATGAATAAAAAACTTCGAAATTTAAAAAGTCGAAGGATTAAAGTTATTCACCATGATGTGTAGAATACCCCCTCCCCGGGCTTATAGGGATATTATGTTACACCCATAGTATCCTACCAACCTACCAAGTTTAATCAAGACTGGTTCTGCAGTTATCGTCGGAAAAACACACATACTACAAACATACATACATACAAACGGCGCATCCTGCAATTAGACTGTGAAGTACCTATACCTTCGATCAACAAAATACACAATATTGTTCATCGAAGTTCTATACCAATAGCAATCGCGCGCTAAAATCTTGCGCTGTTATTGGTTAATCGATTTCGCAGCAAAAACGTGGCCGGTCGACTCTTAGATGTGAGTGGGACAGAGCTATACAGCGGGACAGAGCTATACAGCGGGACAGAGCTATACAGCGGGACAGAGCTATACAGCGGGACAGAGCTATACCATACGTTCGGCTTCTGTCGGATATCAGTCTGCGCTTTTCTGCGCACACGAAAATAGTCGATCGGACTTATATTTTGGATAAAACTGTACTCAGTCGGCCTCTTGGCGAATGCCAACAGTCTGGAATCGGCTTTTTTGTGTGAATAACGGAGCAGCCTCTTGTTAAACGGTAACCTCTGCCTATAATAGTAGATTATGCACTGAGGGGATAAAGCAGTGTCTTACGTCGCGGGCGGCATATTGAACCATGAGGTTAAAGTCCTGAGTGGATCTTTAACTTGTGTAGTGTGACGTGTAGTGTCTCTGCACTATGGTGGTACCGCGGGGATATAGAAATACCCACGGTACCACTAGTGGTACGGGCGGTGGTACGGTGGGTCCGGAACGAACAATCAAATAGTCGATAAATATCCACATCCCCAGAGAGCCTAGAAATATGTATGGCGACCACAGACCACACAAGGACTGAGGACTGGTGGGGCTTTTAATATGGTCTGTAGAGACAACACCACGGTCAGTCAACAGGTTTATTCCCGATGTCCACGTTATCTTGTCCACTTCAACGTGGACAGCGGGAAGTCAAAAAATCCCTTCCCGTCATCAGATCCTCTTTTTTTATCTAAAGTAGGCTTGCGTTTTGATGCATCTCATCTCACCTGATGGGAAGCGATGATGCGGCCTATTTAAGCACGCTCGCCTAGAAGATGCCTGTTCACTCTTCGTTTGAAGATGCCCACGTTGTATGTTAAGGGAATAAAGAAGCCGGAAGCGAGTTCTAGGCCTCTGGTTTTCTTTAGCAAATGTATAATATTCTAATGTGCTTGATACGAGTACCTCTATTTCAGATCGCACGGTGAATCGTATGTCGTACTTGAACCCTGGTCGGTGTCCTATTGCCGAATCGTACGCGCCGCAGAAGTGCTACGAGAAACCTTCCGGTAAGTAAATTTTGGTTCAAGGGTATAGGGTAAACCAGACCCTACGGAGAGGTCTAATTTTGACCTGCCCCGGTCGCACTACCATCTGGCCAATGCGGACAATTTTTTTCGTGATGTACGGTGTTGTGTGACCCGATATAAGGTTGCCCAGACAGAAATCTTCATATAATAAGTATTTCGTAAAAAAAAAATTTTTATATGGACAAGATTTTATAACATTTGTGATCGTAACCGTGTTGCTGATGAAAATGAGCCTAAACACGGCCAGTCTACTATTATCCCTCGAGGAGTTCCGTTGTCTACCTTTCGTCTCCATCATTAGATCAGCTCGCTGTCACCAATCAATCAATCAAATTGTTTATTTGCTACAAATAGACAATGATGTTACAAAGATGTTATTTTTTTTTTAAAAGTACCAACTATTTCTGCCACTATAGGCATGCAAAAATTACATTTTAAAATATATTATTAAATTCCCAATAAATTACTTATTTAGTTATTTTACGAATTATTACTAAAATCTAAAGACAATATCAACAAATTAATAAGTATACAAACATTATTAAACAATATGACAAATGGATAATACAAGTCAAAATAAACTTACGCCTAGGTAATTAAAATTATCTGTCAAATATTCAGCTACGGAGTAATACGCTCTTTCAACCAAAAATATAGACAATTTTCTTTTAAATATATGGTAACATTCAATCCCTTTTATGGACGCGGGCATTTTATTATAAATTCTTGGTGCCATAGCTTGAATACTTTTATCAAATAGAGCTGTTTTATGCAATGGCATCGCAATTCTATTCCGTAACCTTGAACTCCCTAGTTTTGAGAAATGATTCTTGTTTTGTCTGACAAACAGTATAGTTTGTCAGACAAAACCATAATATTGCATTGTCATCGGAACTTGACAGGTATGCAAAATATTATCTCAATCGGTGGAGGACAACTGCTTTAAGGCGATATGTCAAAATACCGAATGGGTGGAGTCTAGCAAGAAAACAATAGCTGTAAGACAGTGACAGCGCTATTGCTCACTTGAACCCGGGAAAAGGTGAGGTATAGATTTTTGCCACTCGGAAGTAACTGACGTAAGCGACAAACATCGAGCAACGCAGGCCTCCTTACCGGAGGGGAGACGCCTTAGAGCTGTCAACCGATACATATTTATTCAGAAATTTTTGGGGGGGGCTTCACGCACTCACTTACAGTTTAATGCACACTTTTGTAACCAGTCGTTCTATCGCTATAAACGCACACATCTATAAACAGCAACACATCAAAAATCTTTATACACACATAGATGCTTTCTGTGTACAAACATCATGTTATGTCACAAAATTGACAGTAACACCCGTTCTAGGGACTTCCAGCACTCAAGTCGATAAATAAATAGTATCGATAACTTTTTGGTAGGAACTTACTTTGCCTACTGTATATATTCTGTGCTACCATCAAGGGTCATTGAAGGGATTTAAGGGCGGCTAGGTATGGGGGGAAGGGTTGAACGCTCTCTGTGAAGGAGGAGTTCCGGAGTTGTTATCGAGGATAACATACAGATCATTTTGTGGATCACTATGAAATTTTAGATTAGTAAAAGGTAGTAGTAGGCTGGACAGAGAGGGGGTAAACGCGGAAACTTAGAGTATAGAGAAAAAATCAAGAAAATTTTGAGTACCCCAGGTACAACCACTAGCTCATGGGATGATTAGTTCTTGGGAAAATTTAATTAGAATTTTGTTCAAAGCATACAATAATTTCATAAAACTATGGGTCGGCAAGTCAAAAGAGACGAAAGGAAAGGAAAGGAAAAAACGTTTTACTTAGCTGCCGTCATCCTTCTAACCTACATAATCCATGTCGGTTCTGGCCACGAAATATACGATGTATTATATCTGTCAGTCACTGTTATTGTCAAAAACCAAAAATCATGATCCTAAGTGCCAAAAAACTACATTAGTCATTAAAATGTAAAATAGTTTTTTTTTTACATTTCAGGCATAATTATCCCACGTCACATGGGATCCTAGTGTGGGATCACAACTATGTAGGTATGTGTTGGGTGTGTTAAGTTATGTTAATGTTAAACAATGGTAGGTAAAGTAATACTTAGCGCTTTACCTAGTGAACAGAATATCGCGTTGAAAAAATTATACCTAGCAATTTTTTTTTTAATTCTTTGGTCAAACAAAGAATAGGATTTGAATAGGAAAATCCCACAACACAGTACGGACACTCATGACACGACTTTTCTTGAAAATGAGTAAATGAGTTCAAACTGGGAAATGCTTTTGTTAATTTATCGTGATCACGTATCCCACAACCTAGGTAGGCATGCAACTTTTTACGAAAAACTATCACACCTCTAGATTTGTAATATCACATAGTAATTTAAATTCATGTCAAGATGTCGTTCCCCTCTGGCTATGCACAATTTCATTTGGGCATACGCGTTAGTAAAACTGTTTTCGCCCGATCATTAGGGCGAGCGAAGCGAGTCCTCTACTATCCCATGCAATTTTGTGGTACACTTAACGAAAAAATTATCCGTTGTAATTTAGCATAGTAATTTAAATTCATGTCTTTGTTTAAATATAAATAATCACGGAAAAAAAGCTTGCTAGCCCTCACCAAGCATGTTTTGCTTTTGCTAGTAATAAAATTGTATCATGATGGGCCGATTGCTCTGTCAGACTGAACCGATCGTGTGACGCATAGAGTAAAACAGTGTGACAGTGCTACAAATACTGAAATGTCGAATCGTTACATTTTCAGCTCTAAATCAAGGTCTGGAACATCGAATTTACGAAAAGATTGTGTTTTCTTTCACATTGTACCTAAGTGAATTTCATTATATATATAAGTATATTTATTTTTATTTTATTTTTTGATGCTGGACACAGTTCACACAAGATGATCCAGCCCCAAGCCAAGCACAGCTTGTGATATGGACTAGATAACTGATATCCCTAGTACAGTACATTACATAGATATTTATTTTGCATTAACATAGAAAATACCCAGAACACCCTGAAAAAATATCTGAAGATCGTACAAATATTTGTTCTGAGGCGGGAATCAAACCCGCAACCTCCTGCGTCACAGGCGAACCTTCGTCCACCGCGCCACAGAGGTCGTCAACTTATGGTATAAAATGAATAATTTCAAATTAAAATCATAACAGTTACCTACCTTGTTACATACCAATACCTTCATGGTGATTGGATTAACGGTTAGAAAGTTAGGTTAGGCTAGGCTATGGCTCCCGAATAATATAAATCAAATTTCAATAGCTTGTAAAACATATTAAACGATCATTTATTTTATCGATAAATAATCTACTTTATTATTGAGGCACATCACTAATTTAGTTGTATAAAAGAAAACACGGGCAACTCACATACAGAAATTTTTGGGAAATAAAAAAAACTGTTAAATGAGCACAAAGCTGTTTCAGTGTTGCTTATTTAATATAAAAAAAATTAGGTTTACCAACAGTCTACACATGTATGTCGGAGAGAGAAGTCATATGATGAATCTGGAGAATAGATCTACTGAGATTGAAGGCTTATAAACACCATGTGTACGGCTGCGAACAATCGTATTCTGTCGTGTCGCGCCACCCAAACGAATGCGCCCGAGTCTTGTTTACGCAAAGACGCAAAGCGATCGAAGCTCGGATATTATATTATATTATATTTATTATAAGGAAAACCAGCAGCACATGCATACAAAATAAATAAAAGAAGTTAAAGCAGAAGGCTATTAAAAGGTTTTCACGTTTAGAAATAATAATAGATACATAAAAAGAGAGAACAGGCTGAGTGGACTAAAAACTACTATAAACTACAATCTGGTATACAAAACACATAGCTGAAAAATAGAATAAAAAATAAAAAATGAGAGATACAAATGATGAATACATACAAAACAGAAAACAACAGTATAACTATAACAGTAAAAGTAAAACAAACAGTATAAATGAAGGAAACAGATATAAATAATAGTAAACAAAAAAAAAATAAGAACAAGAACCAAAAAAGTAAACCACACCTATCTCATGACGAAATTTCATCATCCTCCGCGGAGGGCGAGAAAAAGTCAGAACTGAGCCGCCGCCTCACGGAACCGACACTGGAGTAGAATAGGTCTAGACCTATTTGCTTAGATAATTTATTAAATTGGTTACCAACTCGCCATAAATAGGAGTTTTGGCGATAATTCGTTCTAACTATTGGTACATGAATAATCTCGTTATATCTAATTATTGTACGGGGAACAACAAGTGTTATTTTACTAAGAAGTTCGGGGCAATTAATATGATTATTAGTGATTTTGAGCAAGAAAAGCAAGTCACCAATTTCACGCCTTTTTTGAGTGGCAGAAGGTGGAATTTACGACAAAGGTCAACATAGTTAGCAGAATTATACGGAACCTTAAGGCGAAAGCAAATAAACTTAATAAATTTGGTTTGAATACGCTCAATTCTGTTGATATAGGTATCATAACGTGGACTCCAAATTTGAGAAGCATATTCAAGTATGCTGCGTACGTAAGTGCAATATAAAATTTTAAATGTTTTACATCTACTAAAACTAACGGAGCTTCTCATTATAAAGCCTAAAGCTTTGGACGCTTTAGCAATGATGGAATCGATATGAGAGTCAAAGAGAAGTTTAGAATCATGCAGCACGCCTAGATCTCTCGTAACCGTGCAATCCTGCAACCTCTGATTTTTTAATAGATAAACTGATTTGACTACAGTTTTTTTGCGAGTATATGTAATAGTAAAGCATTTAGACGGATTGAGATCTAGTTTATTACTAGCACAGTACGTGTCAAGTCGATATAATTCAGCCTGCAAGTCAAGCACATCCCGAGGAGTAACTATAGTCTTAAAAATCTTCATATCATCAGCAAATGAAAGCAGGTTACTGTTGACAAAACAGGAAGAGATATCATTAATAAATATCAGGAAGAGCAAGGGTCCGAGCAGTGATCCTTGGGGGACTCCACTAGGAATAAGAACCCAGCTGGACATATAATTATTAACAACAACATCCTGCGACCTACTGCAGATGTACGACGAGAACCAACGGAGCAGATCCCCTCTAATACCCATACTAAATAACTTAAGCAACAGAAGGCTATGGTCAATCCTATCAAAGGCCTTGCTGTAATCAGTATAGATTACGTCAACCTGACGACCATTATCCATTGACTCACTCAAGAACTCATTGAAAATAATAAGGTTAGACACAGTCGACCGCCCTTTAAGGAACCATTTTTTTTTTTTTTTTTTTTTTTTTTTTAACTTTGATAGACCTTTGTTTGACCACGATCTCACCTGTTGGAAAGTGACGATGTGGCCGAAGATGGAGCACAAAGGTCTAGAAGGCACCTATTCACTCTAGCCTTGAAGAGACCCAGATTATAGTTTTCAGGAAAGACAGACGACGGTAGTGTATTCCACTCCTTAGCAGTTCGCATTATAAAGGTGGAACTGAAACGTTTAGTACGAATAGCGGGTATACTAATCAGGTAAGGGTGGTACCGAGCCGTGCGCCTGCTCGTCCTATGATGAAAAGGAGATGGTGGGATCAGATCATGAAGTTCCTGGGAGCATTCCCCGAAATGTAACCTATAGAAGATCGAAAGGCATGCGACCTTACGGCGGTGCTCGAGACTCTGGACCTTAGTCTCCGCCATATGTTGCTCACCTATTAGCCTAAAAGCTCTGCGTTCAATCGAGTCCAAGGCAGCAAGCTGGTGTTTGGCCGAGCCATCCCAAACGTGGCAGCAATACTCCATACCAGCCCGGACTTGTGCTTTGTACAGACTTAGAAGCTGTCCTGGTGTGAAGTAACGCTTTACCTTATTCAGGATACCCAGCTTCATGGAAGCAGTTTTTGCCTTAGACTCGATGTAGGAGCCAAAGTTGAGAGTAGGCGTGAGTGAAACGCCTAAGAGCTCGAGGTGATCACCTATAGCTACAGGTACATCTCGGAAGACAGGAACTTGGAGAAACGGACTTTTTTTCGCCGAGAAGAGACAAGCCTGCGTTTTAGAGGCGTTGAACTTGACTAGATTGGCATCACCCCAATCGGATACAGCCTTGAGAGTCAAATTCAGACGCTGCAGCATCTCATCTCTTAACTCCAGAATTTCATTCTGCCTAGCACGCGCAGTGGAAACGTATCTCTCCACAACTGTGCTGTCGTCTGCATACCCAATGATACTGGGCATTAGCAGATCATTAATATGCAGCAGAAACAGTGTGGCAGATAGCACTGACCCCTGAGGTACCCCGGCATTTATAGCCATTTGATCCGACGAGCAGCCGTCAACAACTACTCGAATGGATCTTTCCCTCAGAAAGTCTGCGAGCCAGGAGCAGAATTGAACTGGCAGTCCGTAAGCAGGAAGCTTGCCAATAAGGCTAGCATGCCAAACCCTGTCAAAGGCCTTCGAGACGTCAAGTGAAACAGCCAGTGCTTCACCATGCTTCTCGATGGCCTCACTCCAAATGTGCGTGGCATACACAAGAAGGTCCCCAGTAGACCGATTTCGGCGAAATCCGTATTGGCGATCACTGAGGAGGTCGTTACCTTCGAGGTATGCAAGGAGTTTCCTATTCAGCACACGCTCCATACATTTACATAGCAGGGAGGTGACCGAGATAGGGCGGTAGTTCGAAGGGTCAGCACGACTGCCTTTCTTGGGCACTGGCCGCACGTTAGCGAGCTTCCAAGACTTGGGAACATCACCAGTTTTCAAAGAGAGGCGGAAAAGTCGCGTTAATATTGGAGACAACTCAGGGGCACAGGTTTTTAACACTACGGCCGAGATACCATCCGGACCGCTAGCTTTATTCACGTCGAGACTACGTAGCGTTTTGAGCACTTCCTTTTGCTGAATGCGAATTTCTTGCATAGAAGCCCCGCACCGAGAAAGGCTGGGTGGAATTTCGCCAGAGGTGTCAAGACGCGAAGCCTCCGCAAATTGATTGGCAAATAAATTTGCTTTCTCAACCGCAGCGTGAGCTAGGGACCCGTCTGGTTTCAGTAGTGGGGGGAGTGAAGGGCGGCAGAAGTTCGCTTCCACCGACTTAGCCAGAGACCAGAAAGCTTTACTTCCCGCAGGGTATGCGGCAAGCTTAGCCCCCAGACGGCCAATCCGATTGAAGCGAGCCTTCCGTATCACCTTCTTGCAGGACTTGGCGGCTTTGTTAAAGGCTTTCTTCTTAATCCGTGCATCCGAGGTTTTACCGTTTCTTGCGTCAACCCAGGCTAGGTATGCCGCACGTTTTTGCGCTTCCGCGCTAGCACACGCAGGACTGAACCATGGGCGAGCATTGCTTGAAGGTGAAGCATCAGAGAATGGAATAAAATACTCCATTGCTCTTTTGATCACCTCCGTAACGGCATTCGCACAGACCGTCGGGTCACAAGAAGAAAAGCAGGTTTGCCGCCAAGGATAAGAAGCGAAGAAGTGTCGCATCTCATCCCAACCATGCTGGAAGGGGGAGAAGTGCTGATGAAGCGCTGAATAAATCTGATTGTACACTATCCTTTCAAATAGCTTAGCAACTAAGCATAGCTTGGAGATAGGCCTATAGTTGATAATCTCACATTTAGAGCCCTTTTTATAAATTGGCGATACAAATGCTGCTTTCCAGAGCTTAGGTACGGCACTCAAAGATATTGATTTCTTAAATAAAAACGAAACAGGAATGTAAATTGACTTAGCACACGACTTGAGGAAGACAGGGCTAACGTGGTCTGGGCCAGCAGACTTGGATAAATCAAGGTTAGAGATCAATTTAAACACCTCATCAGGATCGATCTCAATACTGCCAATATCGCATTTCACAGCCTCTGAAGGGACTAATGAGTCAACATTATAAGAACAGATGCCAGAGGGGACAAGGAAAGTAGAATGAAAATACTTAGAGAATGCTTCGCAGATAGATTCACCTGTAGCTACTGAAGCGTCTAAATAATTTAGATGTGAAGGTACCTATACCATTTGATTTCGAGCGACTTTTTATGTAGGACCAAAACTTTTTTGGATTTTGTTCAATACTATTCTCAATGGATGACATATAATCGGCGAAGCATTTCTTTTCCAAGAGTTGGATTCGATTACGTAAAAGTTTGTAAGTGGCTAAGTCTGTAAGTCCACCATAAGTTTTATATTTCCTATAATGCCTATATTTTTCCTTAATTAATCTAATGAGTGCCCGGCTAAACCACTTAGGGTAAGAGCTGTCACTGACCAACCTAGACGGGACATATTGGTGTTTAAGCTGATCTAAAATCGAATAAAAAAACTATTCAGCATTCCAGTCCATGTCCGCGATCTTGTTGTTAATAGATAAATAATCACCTTTGTTATAAGAATATTTTAAATAGGACTGAGATTTAAGGCAAGATACATTCAGAAAAGAGGCTCTGAGAAGAAGAGGTTTGTGGTGTGGTTTGTGGATATAAAAGGAGCGTACGAAAGCGCCAGAGCTCATTATTACATCGGCGTTGGCAGAGTGCACACGATTTAATCAACAAAATACAAAATCAAGTTCAAAGTCAGTTTGAATAAAATCTTAGTGAAACCTCTTTTGAATTTTCCTCGTTTGCACGAGACCCACTGGAAAGCCCCTAAGTTGCCTTTTGCCGCTCGGAGGGATCTTGAGGATCCGACATGCATATATGAACTATATACCTATCTTTAGCTACAGAAGAAACCAATGGGGGCTTTTCATTTAAGTTTTTTTTTTAATTCAATTTGGCTCAATTGATGGCCCTGACTCAACTGTGGTTGTCAAAATCAACAAATCCATCGTACCTCTGTTATTTTGTGTGATAGTAACAAAATACCACGAAAATATATCACTTCGTTGTTGACTTTTACATTTCACTTTATTTTTACAGTTAAGTACACAGCAGCGACATCTATTTTCAAGGGTTTATAGATGATTTGGTATGGCCGTGAAAACCCCTCATTATAGGCAAACACAACGTGCAAAGATTGTACAGTAACCTCACAATGGGCGATCAACGATTTTTTTAAAGCATCTTTATTTACTTTTAGCTGAAAAGAGTAAAGTTATTTAAGTATGATCAATATTGCCGATTTTGATAAAATTAACCACGTAGTTTTATTCTTATTATAAACTAGAAGCAACTCGCGATTTCACTCGCATAAGTTTTGATCCTATGGGAACATCTAAATAAAATTTAAAACTATTCCAGTGGTCCAGCTATCGCCGTTCTAAATTTCATCCAATCCTTAGAAAATTTAGCATTTATAATATTACAAACATACACACTCACGCCTGTTTCCCAGAGAAGTAGGCAGAGACCATGAATTTCCACTTGCTACGATCCTGGCATACCTGTTTCGCTTCATTCACTCACATCACATTCTTCATATATGCTCATTGGTTAAGGGCGCTCTTAGCCTGGCCATTCTCCAGATCGACCCTGATCTTTTCTGAATACCTTCACCGAGGTCTCCCCCTTCCAACTGTCCCATTCATGCTCATCTTATGAACTAGTTTCGTCAATCTACTATCATTCATCCTTTAACCAATAACCCAAACCATCCAAGCATATTTTTCTCAATCCTTGTCACTATACACGTGCTCTTTCATTTTACAATGCTTTCTTAACACACAGTTTCTTATTCTATCTCTCAAAGTCCACCATACATACTTCTCAAACCTCTCATCTTCAGTGCATTTATTTTACTTTCATGTTTATTCTGCCTTAGCAACTTTCGCAACCACCATACATTAGTTTTGGCACTAACACTCCTCTATGCACATCCAGTCGTGCCTTTTTGAATACGTTCCGGCTGATAATAAGGCGTTAAGTTCACCTGGTTTCCAGAATTTACTCTCATTTAAATATCATCTTCATGCTTGCCATCTCTTGTAATCAAAGTTCCCAAATGTACAAACTTTTTCATGTTACACTTGTTGTTAATAGTAGTGTGATTTAATTCTATTTCTTTAAATATAGTTACACATGACATTTACGTTGACATATCATCATACACCTCTGCGAGGCACAATTAATCCTTTTACCATACTGGTTCTTTCACCATTGGTCACTAGGCCCCTTTCAGGGACACTATATCTCAAGCTGGTTAGTGAACCAAGAAAGAGCCCGTGACACGAAGTAGTAGTAGTTAGTAGTTACCGGTTAGTTAGTGGTTACATAGCCATCAAATACAAATACACGTTATTCCACATGTCACATTTTGTCGAACGTGTTTAATGAATTGTATTTAGAAATCTAGGATATTAAGTAATCATCCACATCTTGGCTTACTGACATTACACGTTATATACATGTTTACGTCAGCAGAATAAATCCTGAAATGCACATTGATGTATTATACACATTTATATCTACGCTTTTGGTCACTTTTATGTCGCCCCTGTGTCTCACGATTAAGTGGAGCTCGATTGACGAGCGAGCAGGGCAGTCGTAAGGGAATTGGCTTTCATTGCGAATAAATCACGTAACTTGGCAGTGATTTTAGAGTAATGAATGACCAGTGTACTGAAGTGCAGTCGCAGTGAAGAGTGAACCAGTGTTATTGAATAAAATATTCACGGTTTGTTTTGTTAAACCGTTCAGTTTTATTATTTTATCCCGAACACGAACTCAAAAATTACAAAATCTGAGATGGCCACTTTTGATTTTATACGGCTTAATTTTACTTGGTCAATTTTCATGCAATAAGTTATAATAATTTAATTGAAATTCAGGTACATGTGAAAGGAAACACTATCTTTTTGTAAATTTGATGATCCAATCATTTTTTTACAGCATAAAACTGAACAATTCGGCATTTTTCTTAGAGCACTATCTCCCACGCGAGTCGATTCAGTCTGACAGAGCGATCGACGACAGCTAGTTTTTTATAAGCTGTATGCCCTCGAGGGCATTCAATTTAGAGGGGAACTACAGCGGGGAATGCCTTTGATGGCGTCTCCATTCCGTGTTGCTCGATGGCGACAAATGATAAAACTTCGTTCAGCTTCTAAAGTAGCAAATATAAAAATAAATTATCTATAATTAATGTAAGTAATGTGATAACCTACTGAATAATATAAAAAAATATGCTTAATACTTTCTCTAGTCGAAGGAGGGACCTAAAAAGGGCTTTAGAAGAGCAAATTTCAAAAAATAAAGCTGTCGAGAAAAGTTTCGCGAATCGTGTTTCTAGTCCATAATTTATTTAGATTACATCCTTAAGTAATTACTGTATTAACCATAGATTTAGTATATGTACTAGATCTACAATCAGAGATCGAAGATGGAACCAAAAAAAATATGTGCACGTGTTGGTGAAAGTCTATGTCTGAGTTAAAAATAGTGTTGTCCTCGACCAACACTTTTACATTGTCGATAGAATTCATCATCCGTCCGTGATGTGTATGGTAGATAAATACATCTTAATGCAGATTAAGTCTTTCATGAAGAACACAGTTTGGCAGGTTTGACGTCATAAAGAGAATAAGGTTCTTATTCCAATTTTGAATACAGTTAATAAATATACCTTTATTATTTATTGACCCCTAAATATTAAGGTTTTATTTATAGGTGGGATCTTAGAGTTTCCCTTTTAAATTTAAACTTAAAATGTTTGCTGCATATACCTAGTGGAGTTCTTATTTGAGTCCATCCCACTCTTCTTATAACCGATAACCATTTTTCTCCTAGCAAAGGATTACTTGGAAATCTGAAAGCACAAAAACATTTTATATCAGCCGTGCTACGCCCATATAATTTTTCACTCTGTTACTTTATCTATAGACAATTTGTTACCCCAAAGTTTATTATTTTTCAAGTGTAAACCACGCTTTATGGATAACATTAAATTTAAATGTAACCCAAAAATTCCGTTCTAGCGGGACTCGAACCCGCACCCTCGCCTGTCATCGGCGATGCCTTAAACAATTTAGCCATAGATCGAGCTATGACGCTGGAGACGAAATTTGTGGGCACTATCAACTCGGCTATAGCGCCAAGTTGATAGTGCTGTATCTACAGGTGTTTCATTGGAAACCTTCTATTCAAAGTTCGAAAGTAAAGGCATCGCTGATCACAGGCGAGGGTGCAGGTTCGAGTCCCGCTGGAACGGAATTTTTGGGGTATATTTAAATTTAATTTGTTACCTATTATTTTATTAAGCAGAAATAAACAAAATAAATATACCCTTTCGGGGAAAAAGGCGTGTGTAATAATCAACAACGTAAATATTTACTCCAAAATATCTACTACACAAACTGCAATAAAAACACCCGTGGTGCTTTAAAGTTACCTTTTCAATAGTCAATACAAAAACACACACCTCAATGTCCACCTGGTTATTATAGATTTTAAAAAAACGGTAAAATGTTAACAGAGCACACAAATTTACTCCAAACAAAGTAAACCTCCATTCTAGGATGGACAAAAATTTAACTTGTATTGTTATTATTATTTTCTGTGGTACTTGTTTGTAAGGCACGCCTCACCATCTTTCTGCACGTCCAGGATGACTGGCAGATAATGCTGTTAGCATTAAGTCCTCCTTGCACTATTGTCTTGTGTGAAAGTTTTTAAATAAATAAATAAATAAGCTTCTACAGGCGTTCCAGCGTTCTTTTTACATGACGCGTACTATAATTGTACATTATTTGTAGTAAACTAGATAGGCACTCATTCAATGCATAGTTATACATCTCTCAAATAAGTAGAAAAGTAAGTAATCTCTTAAAAAGAACGCTGGAACGCCTGAAGAAGCTTGCCGCCAGCGTTCTTTTTACATGATGCGCATTATACAACGATATAGACTGCAACAGGACTATCGATATTTCTGACGTCATCACTTGGTCAAGCCCTATCGTAATCAAACATTTTTATATTTTATATAAAATATTGTTTATTTCTAGGTGCAGCAACGAAATATTATTAAAAAATATAAGGGAAAGTCCTAATCTACGAATGAAACTGGTTTTTAGGCCATTTACTAAAGCAGAATTGATAAAATAAGCAATACAATCGAACTACCAATAATCTCTTATTTACCTGTGAAACGTGTATTTTCCCGGATAATTACGTCTTGTATCTTCACAGTCACAAACTGAACACGACACCATTGTCATACAAAGTAATATTTGTTATTTAATAGTAAGATTACTAAAATAATAACAAAATTAGTTAAACTGCACAAGAGACCGTCCGGTATGCGCATGTCCTCAAGCAAAACATGTCACATTCAATACATTGTTGCTATCACTTTTCTTCTTGCACGGGGTACATTTAAAAATGACTTCTCTCTCCCACGCTTCGTTTGTCTATTTAGCGTAGCGAAAAAATTCTACGTCTATGGTATTAACATCAAGTTTGTAACCTTTACTGATAGTGAGTGAGCATGTAACGAAACGACTCCAAAATTTTAACATAGCGTCTTAAAATTCAGTTGCAAGATTCCACCATTGCAAGTTAAATAAAAGCTTGTAAAAAACGTCTTGCGCCGCACGGAAAAGCAGTTTTTATTGAATATCTCGTAAAATATAGATTATTTTACAAAACCCCCCTACAGTAAACTCTCGGCTTTGTTGAATTGATTTTATTTATTTAATTGTTTACCCAATAATATGCTCCATTTTAAAAAACAATCGAACTAGCCAAAAATTAGAGGTAAGTAACTTCTTAATCATCTATCGCGAATGCTTCATGTGTTATCCAGACAATATGAGCAGTGTGACAGAGAAGTCTCTAGCAAGCGGAAGGTATAGTGGCTCGTGGCGAACACCACTCAATAGTCCTAGAAACTTTTGAAGTAAAGTTTGGGTTTGAAATTTTTATCTTATTTAATTACCCACAGCCAAAATGGAGTGCAGTACAACGCAGAAGCTGTCCTTCCAGCCTGTGTGCACGCCGGCGCCGCAGCGACCGCCGTGGGCCTGTAAGGGACAGTACCAGAAGCCATGCCAGAAGGTAGTCATTAACTCGTCCACTAACTCACTGACTCGTTCTCTTCACTCACTGACTCGCCCTCTTCACTCACTGACTCGTCCACTAACTCACTGACTCGTTCTCTTCACTCACTGGCTCGTCTCTTCACTCATCGTCTCGTCCATTTCACACACCGTTTCATCGACTTCACTCACCGTCTCGTCCACTTCCCTTACCGTCTCGTCCTCGTCACTCATCGTCTCGTACTCTTCACTCACCGTCTCATCTCCTTCACTTACCGTCTCGTCCACTCCTCTCATCGTCTCGTTCTCTTCACTCACCGTCTCATCTACTTCACTCACCGTCAGTCTCGTCCACTTCCCTCACCGTCTCGATCTCTTCACTCACCGTCTCGTCCACTTCCCTCACCGTCTCGATCTCTTCACTCACCGTCTCGTCCACTTCCCTCACCGTCTCGATCTCTTCACTCACCGTCTCGTCCACTTCACTCACTGTCTCGTACACTTCACTAATTGACTCGTCCAGATTCCTTGTTGGGCGGATCCCGTTTAGAACAGATTCTTGTTTGGACAGATTCCTTTTTCACCGTAATGCAAAAAGTACAAAAAGTATGGGTGCTTATGTAATTAATTATTTGCATTACAAATTTAAAAATGATTTTCTTTGAAGAATTTTATGTTTTTGTTCATTTGTTCAAAACAGATGACAGCAATTTTTTTATATTTTTTCCATGTGTTTTGTAAATAAATTTGACACAGTCTGTTTAAACACTCTTACACGGTATGTTTTTGACATATATTTATATTTCTGTATGAAAAGGAATCTGTCCAAACAATAATCTGTTCAAAACGGGATCCGTCCAACAAGGAATCTGGCGAAAATGGCCTTTAATCGTCTATTGTATTTTTATTAAATTAGTGATTGTTATCGTATGCTGATCAAAATGAGCCTAAACACGGCCAGTATACTATTATCCATGAGGAGTTCCGTTGTCCACCTTCCGTCTCCATCATCAGCTCAGCTCGCTGTCACCATAATATTGCATTGTCATCGGAACTTGACAGGTATGCAAACTATCATATCAATCGGTTGAGGATAACTGCTTTAAAATTAAGTTTTAAGATTCCACCCGGACAAACATACCTACATACATTGCAAGCTAAATAAAAGCTTGTACAAAACAACAACTAATCGGTGTATAATCAGCCTATGTCGTAAGTGCCGAAATAAAGTGTAGTTTTACTTTTTCAATTTTACACATTATTATGTAATTCATAAAAGCGAGTGAGCGCTTTGATGAATTACATAATAATTCATCAATTTTCCGTTTCTTTCAGCTGGAAGCCACGACTGTGTACAAATCTTCGTTCTTGCCGCCCGGAGAGGATTGCACACAATACATGGACCCGTGCTCTTATGGAGATTGCAAACGTGAGTGCTCCACATCTGCGGAACATTATTGTTGTGACAAAGCAGTCCATCTGTGTCCTAGGTGGACGTGACCTATGAGGCAATGCGTTGTTAAAGCAGAGGTTACCACTTAACATCAGGTGGGTCATCTGCTTGTACCGTCATTCACACAGTTGTATTGGCCCAAGAGACGGCCAAAAAATATGGTCTATTCGCTATTTCCCATCTTTCTAATTTTGTCTTCAAGTTCTTAATTCCATACAAATGACAGATTTTCACCCCCCGTTTTCGGAATCATCTACGTTTTATTAGTACCTACTTCGCCCACATTTATTTATCTTTATGGAACCTAACTTCGCGTCCGACTCACTCTTGGCAATTTATCTGAAAGGCGCGTCTGACCGAGAACGCTTTCTGATTCCTTCACTGTGAAGACTGCTAGGGTGCTAGCCATATTATAAAACATAAAATGGCAATAAGCCACCTCCATCCACCGACTTCCTGCAGTTTTTGACGACCTTCGTGGCGAGTAGTAGGCTGAGATGCGAGAGGTTGCGGGTTCGATTCCCGCTTCGGGACTAATGTTTATATGATCGACAAATATTTGTTCTGGGTGTTGATACCCTGATACTCGTAGTTCCAGAGATTTGGTTCACTTATAACGCTTACGTCAAAATTATTATTGGGCTGTTGTTTTTCTGACGAACACGGAATTTCTTCTACGTCAGATTCCTTTTTTATTAGGTAGTTTCTTTTATTGGCTTATGGTAGTCCCGGGTTCGGATACTGGTAGAGGAATTCATTTATATGATAAATATGAACGTTTGTACGCGAGTCATTGATTTTGAAGTTAATTTTATTGGCAATTCTGTGCAAAAAGGAAAAATAAACTCAATTCTCATTCGTCAGAAAAATAACAGCCTGATATATATTTTGACGAAAGCGGAATCTGACCTAAGTGAACTAAATCGTTTCTGATACCCACGACACACAGAATCCTAGTGTGGGATCAATGTATATTTGAAGACCTTTGTGGCACGGCGGCGGGTTCGATTCCCCCTCGGAACAAATATTTTACGATCTGCAGATATTTGTTCAGGTGTTCTTGGTATTTTCTATGTACTATAAAATATATCTATTAATGTAATGTATTAAGTATATCAGTTATCTAGTACCCATAACACAAGCTCTGCTTAGCTTGGGGCTAGATAATGTTGTGTGAACTGTCCAGCATTATTTATTTATTATTTATTAATATTTGTTGTCCGTTTCAGCTTGCGACTGTATTTGTCCATCGGAATGCATAGCGACCGATCCTTGCGCTTGCAACTTCCCAAAAGCAGAATGCTGCGGATAGTGCCGGCATTTTGTAATGGTGTTCTAAATTCAAGTGTGAACAAGATGGCGTCTTGTCAAATCGTTCCTTATCGCGTCTAAGGGAAAATTATGCCGTGGACTCGTGCTATTGATCTAGTTATTATAAATTATGCTTTATTATAAATTATAGTAGTGACTGCTACTAATTCCTTAAAATATAATATGAATTATGGATAATATTAGACTAGTTTATATTAACGTAAATTAAATTTCATAGATTTATTTCAATAAAAAACTTTTTAGAACTTTGGTCCTTTTATTTGATAAATCTTAGAACAATATTTGTGTAGTTTAATCTAATATGTATAGGAATGGGTCTTAACTACCACAGTTAGGCAGAGATAAATAGATCTTACTTGGCTTAAAACTATCCCTGTCACTTTCACACACATGTCAAATCACGCGGGCTAGAGAAGGGTAGATACAATGTTAAGTAACTTCTATTTATCTCAGCCTAGTGTCGGACATTCTAGAAACTAGACATGTTAATAAAAAATGGCCCAATCCCAGTAGTCTTACCGAGTAGTCTTACCAGTTGAACTACTGGGTATTTCCTTCTCATTGGACTTACTGATAGATGAACCTTGTCCTTTCACGTTCTAGAAAACAGGCAACGCAAATTTATAACGTTTCCACAGTCACAGACTCGGATCCTATGAAAAGGTGGAATCGACCTTTTAGGAATTGGTCATTCAAGTTCTCGGTAATTCTGTATTCGTATCATTCGTCCTGGTAATCGAATCATCTCCCCCTTACACGAAACGTAATCATTTTCCTATCTTCCACCTCAGAACGTGAAGGTCCATTTACCCAGCTTGGGATGGCCATAATTCTCATGTAATTTTTAAATCCTAGAACACGTTGGTTCAATTCTCAGGACGTAGCGGTCTAATTCCCAGAACGTAATGGACTCAACTGCATTTTCTAGGCATAGGTAATTCTAAAAACATTAAACCAAACGCTCCGTATTGTATATAACGCGGATCTTTGTTGATTGAGCTGCCCAAGCGTTAGCGATCGGAAAGACGAGCATAGAACCCTCACAAGGGGATTCTGGTGAACTGATGAGTTCACTGGCATCCCCTGGGGGATCGGGTTAGGGGATCCTGGTGGCCTCACTCCAAATTCCAGAGCCTACGCGTTAGCTAACAAAGCCTATAAATTAAATGAATGAAAAACTATGGACTTTGCATATTTTATATTTCCATAGTAAACTATATTACAGTCCTACAATGACCGACGAAGAGCAACTTTTTATCACTTTTCTTTCTGTAACCAGCGAATAAAAACAAATTTATAAATGGCAGCCGTTAAACTATAATAATGTACACAGGTTTCTATAATCCAGAACTTGAAGGCACAAGAACTTTAATGATTAATTCTGATCAAGCAACCTCAAGCATCAAGGATCTCATCTTTTTATAATATGTGGTTCATGCTCAACATTGTCGATAAAAATCTATTTTTCTTGTTAAATTCTCATCTTGAACCAGCAACGTTTTTGTTCAAGAAAGTTGAGGACATAACACACTGCTAAAACAGTGAAAGAAAATATTGTAAGGAAGCCGATATGACCTAGAACTAATGATTCGAAGATATGTGAATGAAAGGAGCCTCTGCGAGACACTGAATTCTTTCACCATCGGTCTCCAGGACCTTGAGAGCCCCCATACCCATAGCTGACCACCGATATAATGCAGGGTGACCACAAAAGAAACAGTAGCGCGATGATCAAGCACATTGCTTAGGGTGTCAGACACTGGTGGTTTGATAACTAGAAAATAACGTCGCTTGCGCTGCTTCAAATTTTAAGTAATCGATAATTTATGATAACTTTTCGTTCAACTGTCGTTGAAATGTCTTAGTTCCACTTGCTGCACTGATTACACTTTAATGGCTTTAATTGGTAACAGTTTGTTCGTTCTCAACCAGTTATCCAATTTGTTCTTGAAATGTGTATCATTGATGCTTGAGATTGCTTGATGCAAGTGATAAGCTAACAATATTCAAGTAAAAACGATTGCATGATCAGTCCAGAAGAGACGGGCAAAACAATCGTTTACTGTCACTATGACCTCTGTGGCGCGGCGGGCGAGTAGCCGGCTGAGATACGAGAGGTTGCGGGTTCGATTCCCTCCCTCTGCGGGACAAATGTTTGCATGACAAGTATTTGTTCGTGTCTGTATGTTGTGCTACCATGTTACTCGTAGTTATTGATACCCACGACACAGGGGAACCTAGTATGCGAGCAGGACTATGCATGGGAATGTTGGGTGTTATACGTTATGTTGTTATGTGTCCAAAAGACCTCACCTCCCAGGAACTTCACGATCTGATCCCACCATCTCCTTTTCATCATAGGACGAGCAGACGCACGGCTCGGTACCATCCTTACCTCATTAGAATACCCTCTTTTCTTACTAAACGTTTAATACACTACCGTCGTCTTTCCTGAAAACTATAATCTGGGTCTCTTTCAAGGCAGAGTGAATAGGTGCCTTCTAGACCTTTGTGCTTCATCTTCGGCCGCATCGTCACTTACCAACATGTGAGATCGTGGTCAAACAAAGGCTTAACTAAGTTAAAAAAAAAAAAGTTATTACTCTAGTACCGACGCCATTTATAAACCATTTCTACACCGTCAGACCACTGATTTGCCGCCGTGCTACTCTCGCCCATTTGTTTGGGATACGATGTAGTTCGACCGCTCCTTACTCTCCCGCGTGTAATGGTGTTGTGGATAGAGTGCGGTGCGCTCGTGTCGCCGGTGAGCGCGGCTACTTGAGTCGCTGCAGCAGCGTGGAGTTGAGTAGATTGGCGGACGCGACCGTGGCCGCGCTTTCGGCAAGCTCGTGCGATGGGAATGACGTCAGTAGCGCGAATGACGTCATCTGAAACGTAATAAAACTTACTTAGTCACTATCGATCAAATCCCCGGACGAACTCTCACAAAAAAGCTCTACTACTACTACTAAATGGGCTGGCGGTACACTTCCATTAAAATACAAATATATTTATTTTGCCAATGACACAAAAACTTACAACTAAAACATTATCCAATTAATTAAATTAGCAAAAATGGTCGTCACTCAGCGTATGCTGCGACAGCGCAAACGCTGTGCAGCGCTGGTTTTACGTGAACTAGTCGGATGTGCTGTGGTGTGTTCGGCCTAAGAATAGAGCCCTCGGTCTCCTCCCGTGGATGTCGTAAAAGCCGACTTAGGGATTACCCAGACTTGTTGGTATAAGATTTGTCCTGGCTGCTAGCCTTATTATGGAATGTGTTATTACTGGAAGAAAGCGTTAGCCGAGTCAGTCGTGGGAAGCAACGGCAGCGATGAGCTAAGCACGTCTATATTCCACGGGGCTGCAATAAACGGTGAAAAGAGGCCCATTGAGGCTCTTTCTACCCCTTCGGGGAAAAGGCGTGTGTCTGTATATGTATGATGTAACATGCTGCATACCTGGTACATGGGCACGGCGCGCGCCACATACTGCCGCAGATCGGCCACCGTGTGAGAGTGGTTGAAGCGGCCCGTGATACGACTGCCGTCCGCGAGCCGGAACTACAAACAACACACAAATTAATAGGCAATCTAGCATACGGCCCACCTGATGTAAAGTGGTCACCGTTGCTTATAGACACCGGCAACACCGGGGAGCATTGTCGATGCGCTGCCTACCCCGAAGGAATAAATGTATATTTTTCTTGAAGCGACACATGTCGTAACCAAGCGGGAAAATCTCAGATGGAAGCTCATTCCATAGTTTGTAGGTATGATGCCACAGACTTGTGTCTCGGCGATAAGAACACATGAGTACATGCTCTAGGGTATTACTTTAGGGTAGCGAAAGTAATCCTGTCTCCATTCAAATTTACTGAAAAGGTAAGGAGGCATTTTGTCCGCCATAACACCAAAAACTAGGGTTAGCAAGGTGAAGTTTTTTACGAGCTTTCATTTTCAACACATTGGACGCATTGAAATAAGGTGTTACATGTTGGCGAGGCGGAATGTGAAAACAAAATCGTGCACAGGCTCGCAGGCACTTGCTGAATCAGTTTTTCAGTACGCCTCAACAGGCAAGACCCATACACCACATCACAATAATTTAATCTAGATAGGATTAAAGATTCACAAAAAGTGATTCGGACCTCTTCACTTAAATAGGGACGTGTTTTATACAGAAGTTTAAGGCGACAAAAACAATTACGCACACTCTCAGCTACATGGTATTCAAACGGAGATGGCTGTCCAAAACCATCCCAAGATTCCTAGCTTCTGCAACATACTCTACTCACCAGAATATTAATCTGGACATCAGCAAGCTTTTGCAGGCCAACTCTGGTACCAGTCAATATGTACTTAGATTTTTTTAGGATTAAGAACTAAATAATTTAATTTCAACCACTGATATGCATGATTTAACTTAAATACAGCCAGCAGCAGCGCAGTTCCAAGGAACGAAAGAGTGGTAGGTTCATCTGTATATAAATGGAACCGGCAGAAAGTGATGTCCTTGACTATGTCAGTACTATACAGGATGAACAGGATCGGCCCCAGTATGGATCCTTGAGGAACTCCCCGAGAAACACAGCGAAGAAGGAATTTCTTTTGGGCATCTTCAACACTAAAGTCAAATTATATTTATTGCTGAATTTGCTTCACTGTTGCCTGTGACTAAGGTAACCAGAGAACCAGTTTATTGTTTTTAAATCAAAATCTTAAAAAGCAAGCCTTGATAGAAGTAGAGGAATATTAATCGAGTCGAAAGCCCGTGGTGGGTTGCATCATACCTGTATAGTGGTGGTGGGCTGCGTCTCGTCCAGTTTGACCGCCTCCTGCGCCGCACGCTGGTTGGCCGCGCTGTCCTCCGTACTGGCCGCTATCGGGACCGTGGCGCCCACAATAGGGGGAGTTGGGCTGAAATAGCGAAAGGTATTCGTTGTAAAATAATATTAAGATGCATGGATGCTATAGAGACCACGGATTTGCACTAGTTACGATTCCGGCACACCCCTTTGGCCTTTCTATAGAATGTCTACAATTTAAGCAGAGTAAATTCGCTGAGCTCTCCCCTTCTAACATTTCACGCTTGCCTTATGCAGGTACTTGTTTCGCCAGCCCTCTTTCCTTCTTATCTGCATGCTCAAACCACGGAGTAGAATAACCTATAGAGATACAATTCCCAGAGCGACAATTATATGAGCCTATTCTTGTAGGGCTGTCACAAATTCATCAAGGCAATTCATTTTTCAATTCTGTCAAGGCAATTCATTTTTCAATTCTTTCGAGGCAATTCATGTTTCAAGGGTTTCAAGTGTGCAGAGGACTATACAATTATTCTAATTTAAATATAATCAGTTAATGATTGAGTTTAATGAGTGAGTTTAATATAATAAAATATTAATATGCCTTGGGGATGAACCTCAATAAATCTCCACTCACACCCTGAAATTAGGTGCCTTGTTACAAAACACAAGCAACAATTAATGATGACGATGGGATTGATGATGATGATGCGACACATACATCATAGTAGTTACTACTACTATGATGTATGTATCGCCAATAAAAAAGCTCTACTGAGCTTTATTGTGAAACAGTTCGTCCGGGGAAGTACTACCACCATACCTATTTCTGCCGCAAAGCAGCAGTGCTCGCATTGCTGTATTCCGATTCGAAGGGTATGGTTGCCGGTGAAATTACAGGCACATGAGACTCATCTTTATGTCTCAGGGTGGCGTGCGCAGTGCAATGCCACATAGGGTGCGTCCTAGTCGGACGTGACCTTTGTGATAATGCACTGTTAGGCAGACGGTATAAACGCCCTCTCCAGGGGCGGTATGTAACAAGTGACGATCACAATAGGCCTAATTGGTTGCAGTGATAAAAAAAATAAAAAATAGGCAGAGGGTACCGCTTAACATCAGGTGGGCCATCTGCTTGATCCGTCATTCCAAGTAGTATAAAAAACATACCTGCCCAGCATCTGTCCCTTGCCCGCAAAGGCAGCCGTCTTGGCCGCGTTCCTAGGGCACTCCTCATGCCGTCGGTCCTCCAGACTCACTCTCACTTCGCCCGTGCCTGCCAGCTCGGGCGGAATCTCCCTGAAATCATTACGAGGCCCATATTAATATACTACCTCAAACATACTTGGAATACATTATCTTAAAACACTACCGTCGTCAGTCTTTCCTGAAAACTATAATCTGGGTCTCTTCAAGGCTAGAGTGAGTAGGTGCCTTCTAGACCTTTGTGCTTCATCTTCGGCCACATCGTCACTTAGCAAGAGGTGAGATCGTGGTCAAACAAAGGTCACAAAAAATAGAGAGCCTTCTTCGAGATAAATGCCGGTCTAGGCCGGGAATATTAGTATGAAAATTCATACTTCGTGTTTATCAGAAAGGCTTTTTTCTCTATGAAAATCTTGAACAATCGTGCATAATAAATATAAATATAAATATAAGATAAATATATATATATAATTATTATTATTATTTAGAAATTAGTCTCAATGAGATCGAACGCAGACGTCTTTCCTCTAGGGTAGTGAGGCGTAATGCGCGGGGTCTCTCTGTGTGGGACATACAACGCAGGGCTTGTGGAAACTTGGTGACTTTTCGTTGTACGCTCTAAGTTAATATAATAGAGCCTTTTTTCGAGGGTATTTTGAGATAACATGTGTATTAGACCCCTGCGTCTCCTCCCGAAGATTTCGTAAATCGGACTGTTAGTAGTAGAGTCGTTTGTTAGTAGTAGAGCTTTTTCGTGAGAGAGTTCGTCCGGGGAAGTACTACCATCATACATATTTCTGCCGAAAAGCAGTAGTGCTCGCATTGCTGTGTTCCAGTTTGAAGGGTATGGGTGCCGGTGAAATTACAGGCACATGATACTTTTTATCTTTATGTATCATGGTGGCGGGCGCGGTGCAATGCCACATAGGGCGCGTCCTAGGTGGACGTGACCTATTAGGTAATGCACTGTTCATAGGCATACCGCTTAACATCACGAGGGCCATCTGCTTGATCCGTCATACCAAGTTGTATAAAAAAACTGAGGAATTACACCTGCGGATGGGCAGCAGCATCCCCCCGAGTACTCAACACTAATACTACAATCACCGATCCGTCTGCCGAGCGTGAAGAAAAAATCCCCCCCCCCCCCCCCCCCCCCCCCCATGGCATTCTATGGGGGAGGCCTCGTCCAGAAGTGGACGTCTAAACGCTGCTGCTGATGATGATGATGACGATGATAGAAATGGTGATGATGGTGAAGATGATGGTGTTGATGATGATGCTGGTGATGATGATGATGGTGATGGTGATGATGATGATGATGCTGGTTATAGTGAAGAGGATGATGATGCTGGTGATGGTGATGATGATGATGATGCTGGTGATGGTGGTGATGATGGTGATGATGATGCTAGTGATGCTGGTGATGATGATGATGATGATGATCGTGATGATGATGATGGTTGTGTTGGTTACGGTGTATACTCACCCTCGCCGTATGTAGTTGAGGAACTCTGAATGTTCTGGATCGGTGTAGGATCGCAGCGCGCCGTTATCCACAGAAAATCCTTCGCGGTACAAACGCAGGCGCACTGAACGCGGCTCATTCTGCACAGATAAATTAGCACTATGGTACCTATCAAAGTCAACATTATGCCGCGGTAAGCCAGTAATAATCTGAAGGAGTTCTAGAAAAGAAGCTACTACTCTGTACATGAATTTTGTGATGATAAACAATCATGATGTTGAATTATTAGTAATTTATGTGGTATCTAATTTAATTTGTCATTTTCTGCTTTGTGTTGATTAGGGAATGCCAAACCCGGCAAAATTTAAACTCGAGTTTATTTTCGAGTTCTATTTTTAAAAACCCGGTTTTCGGTGAAATCGGGTTTAAAACGAGTTTTTTTGTAAGTATTTTTTTATATAAACTACATGGAAATGAATAAAAAATCGTGATCAAAGGAAAATAACTTTAATTTATTTATTACGAAAACTAGGAAATAGTTAAGAATCAGTCTTACAGCCTTTTTCGTGTTTTCCACAAAGTCCCCCATAGTGACCAGAAACTGACAAAAATAACTAACAGACCTAAGCGATAAGAAATTTGTAACTACGTACATTTTTATACTAGATATCGGTCGAGCGATCGGCCGCAACGAACAATTTTGCACTTAAGCGTGAATTCATTCATGCCTTGTCAAATGAGTTTTAAGTGCCATTTTAAAAGTAACGCGTTTCTTAATGTGACCTTTGCATGAGCAAGTAAGACCGAGCATGTATGTTCTGTTCTATTTCCGATGCAAATATCATTCAAATGTAGCTAGCAATAGCATATAACAATAATCAACAACATAACACACACTTTAACTAATAATCGAATCATAATTTAGTCCATTATTAGTGTTATACAAAACAATTTGAAACCGCATACAAAACTAGTAAAATACTTACAAAAACACCTGTACTACTGCACGATGAACACTTGAATTGTACGATAAATTTACTTTAATTCTATATTTTATACTTTGAAAATAGCTAAAACTTATTAAATTATAGAAACAAACATCCCTTTTATGAAAATTATGATGACAATTGAAACGGTAGGCGGTTTTAAAGAGTTTCGTTTCACAAATGTCACTTTGACATTGCTATAGTGTTGCCATTAAAAAAAACCCGAAAACACCGAAAAACCGGAAACGTGGCAAAAAAAACCCGAGTTTTTTTATCGTTTAAAATATCACAAAAACCCGGGTTTTCGAATTACGGTAAAACCTATTTGCATTTCCTAGTGTTGATGTTATTTTTATGACTAGGTAGGTACTACTTATACTTTTATCTACACTCAAATCGAAAAATTCGAATTACAAATTCAAAGACGGTTCTATACAGACGCACTTTATAGACGCATATACTAAAAATTAAGTTTAAAACTCATTATAGTACCGCCAACTGTATCATAAAACTCATTATAGTACCGCTATCTTTTTTTTTATTAATTCATTAAACTAGTCTATGGTTATAGCCTGAATATGAAAAAAAATGCGCACGCATGCGCAGTTCGAACTTTGAAAAAATGGCGCACGCATGCGTAGTTTGAACTTAATTTCCCGCGCTTCCCATACATTTTTTTGCCGATCGTGTTTTTCTTTGTTTAATTTAAATTTTTCCAAAGTGAAGATAAAGTAGTGTATGAAACTGCATATAACTTAGGTATTAAAACACTCGAGTCAACCTATAAACAGGCTCTCGTGTTTTAATACCCCTTCTTATATGACAGTTGCATAAACTACTATTATCTGCTGTTGTATTTTTATTATATTGACATGTATTTTTAATGTTATCATGTAGGCTTATCTGATGCTAGTAGATGTGTATCTATATAATATTATTTGGCACCTATGTTGCTATATGTCCCGACAAAATTTTACATTCTATGCGAATAAAAAAATGAACGAAAATAAATGAATGAACTGAGCGGATTTTGTTGATATTTGGTGTGAATGGATGTGGGGGGGGGGGGCCTACTTTTAATATTTTTTAAGAAGTTTTTTGTGAAAAATATATTTTTCTATACAAGCTTTTATAAAATTAGTGATTGTTTGATTTTGTGGTGCTGATCTAAATGACCCTAAACACGGCCAGTCGACTATTATCCATCGAGGAGTTCCGTTGTCCACCTTCCGTCTCCATCATCAGATGAGCTCGCTGTCACCATCATATTGTATTGTCATCAGAACTTGACAGGTATGCCAAATTTCAGCTCAATCGTTTTAGGATAACTGCTTTTAAATTCAGTTGCAAGATTCCACCCGGACAAACATACATTTAAAGCTTGTAAAAAGGCTAGTCTACCAATAAACCAGTGTGGTGAGAACAGTGGGAGGACTCACTTGGGTTGGAGCCGCAGCGCCACCTGGAGTCACTGTTTCGTGGTCATCTGCCGTTTGACCTGCAAAATTAACAACGATATAGCTGTAGCTGTTCTGATACCAAACGCCACGCATGTCGTCGGACAATTCGGTCGTTGCTGCGTTACCGTGGCCCAGATATCATTTTGGTGTTCTCAAAGTAGTAAATATAATATATTACCTAGTCTGTATCCAGTGCCTCCGAAGACAACACCTCGTCCGCGACCGCTTGATGACGGCTCATCTTCGAACACAACCGCGCCGCGTCTATCACAGGAGATGGAAAAAAAGAATTATTTTTTTTGCCTTGTTAGTCAGAACATTTCAGCAATGCCTTGACTATTTCGGTTATAAACCGAGCTGACGTTACTACAATGAGCAAGATTCCGATCCAGCGGGACTCGAACCCATATCTTCGCCTCTATCGGTATCGGCCTTGATTCATATCGGTTTTGTTTACTTGCGGAGCGACGCAGCCACATTCCTGTTCCGACTATTGGTGGCTCAACTATTATAATCGTGCTAGCACAGTGTGCAGGCAAACTCACTCGCTGTGCCGTCGTGTTTGATGTGTAAGGTCTTTATTCTATACATAATAAGGTCTAGTTTCATGTGCTTCTTGCGAGAGGGAAACAGGCGGAACGCGAGGCGAGGCAATTTGTCACGCAGAACACACCACACACGTGCGTGTCAATGTCAACTCGCGAGCCACTCGGTCTCCTCCCTCAATGGGGAGACACACTGTATATTTATCACGCTAGGTGGCGCATAATCGCTGGTGTTGTTTCGTAGCAAAACAAAGGTCTATCAATGTCACAGAATATATAATAGTACATATAAAAAAAAAAGTCATAAGTGTCAAATACCAATGGATAATTTTAGTAAATAAACATTAAAATTAATAGTCTGGTATAAAACATGCCTCTGTGTAGTTCATTTCAGTGTAAAAATAAAGGTACACACCGTTTCCCTTCCGATGAGAAAAAGACAAGACCACTAAATGACAAGCACCAGCGATGGTGGCGCCATCTGAGATTAGTTTTGCCTGTGGCTCCCCATTGTGCTCGCGAGTTACGCCTCAATTGTGCTTGAGAGCCTCGCCTCAATTGTGCTTGAGAGCCTCGCCTCAATTGTGCTTGAGAGCCTCGCCTCAATTGTGCTTGAGAGCCTCGCCTCAATTGTGCTTGAGAGCCACGCCTCAATTGTGCTTGAGCGCCTCGCCTCAATTGTGCTAGCACAGTGTGCTGACACTTTTGAAAAAGAGGGCTCGCACGATACTCGAAAAAGTACGTACTACCCAACTCTAGTTCCGACCCGTAAGGAAGGTCCTCTAAATGGTCAACAAAAAAACAGTGCGATTAATAAAGTACAGGATAGGCTCGCAAGTTTTCAAAAATTGTACGAAGCCATAATCATTTCAACTCTAAGAGACATCGATGACACAAAGTAGTGGCACAGAATAAATATAAGTACAAAGTGGGGTGAGACCTTAGTGGATCATTTTGATTGAAGTAGAATCTACTTCAATCAAAATGATAAGTAGATAACAACTCACTCTTTGACACTCTTGAAGACCTCAGTGACGATATCCTTCCGTCCCTTGCCGGGTCCTATGATCTGCTGGCCGGAGCGTTCAGAACCACCCGCGTAGAAAGCCTGGCCTGGAATAGTAAGGTCATATATAGAGATGAATAACGTTTTTTTTTTAAAGGTATATTGTCGCCATGTTCTTTATATTTATCATATACTAGACTTTAACCTGTGGCACACGCAGTCCCCACGGGTGTGGATATCAGTAACTACGAGTATCATGGAACCACAACACACAGGCCCGGTACTAAACTTGCAGATGGGTGGATCAGGTCTGCCTTGAACAATATCCGGATAGTATAATTACCTAATGTTCTACTTCAATAAGTAAAAGACAGACCTGACCCACTTGCCTCTGTCTCACTCGGTCTCAGTCTTGCTATCTCATTCCTCAATACGCTATTCTCAGTGAGCAGTATTTCAATTTCTGCTTTTAATGCATTAATTTCATCCATATTTCGGTTAGATGTTGAATTATCGGTAATGACTTTCTGTTCAGAGCATCCCTCTCTATCGCATATGCATTCTTGGGCAATCGTTTTAACTGTAACGCCGATCCAAGTGATGTTTGATTCTATATCGAGAAAGAACTTTAGTTGGTATCTGATCTGGGAGTATCCATTCCAGAACAATACCCCAAAATGCATAGTACAGAAGGTCAGCTCAGTACAACGAGCGGTAACAGGCGCACCTCCCTATACACGCGTACACACGACGATCTCGGTGAGACTCGGTCAAACGGCAGTCGCGAGAGCCCGCGCTTTGGCGATGGACGAGATTATTTAGGTACCTATATATTTTGTGTTTTGTCACTCTTTGGCGATAGACGCGATTATTTAGGTACCTATATATTTTGTGTCTTGTCACTTAGGTATTGTTGTTGTTTTGGGACTGTGAATTTCGCAATGCACTATCGTAGGTACATGAATTGCTGTGTTTGGTTGTCTAAACAAAGCACTGAACACAAAAGAATTGACGGTTGACCGTAGGTACCTAATTAAAATCATAATCGGCCGAAGCTGAAATGTCTTTAATTGACGTTCCGAAATGTAAATTTTAGCCTTTAAAAGCTATAGCGATTCTTTTTTACCAAATCACCATTTTACGCAATATCAAATATTAAGGGTCTAAATAACAGTGTGCGGTTTTTTTATTTTGTATACATCTTGGAATGGGGAGCCACAGGCAAAACTAATCTCAGATGGCGCCACCATCGCTGGTGCTTGTCATTTAGTAGTCTTGTCTTTTTCTCATCAAAAGGGAAACTGTGTGTACCTTTATTTTTACACTGAAATGCACTACACAGAGGCATGTTTTATACCAGACTATTATTTAAAGTTTATTTACTAAAATTATCCAATGATATTTGTCACTTTTGTCAGTTTTTTTTTAACATTGATAGACCTTTGTTTTGCCACGAAACGACACCAGCGATTATGCGCCACCTAGCGTGATAAATATGCAGTGTGTCTCCCCATTGCGAATGAAGCCCTCCTGTTGGCAGACCCCTCTGCCTATGAACAGTGCATTATCTCATAGGTCACATCCACCTAGGACGCACCCTATGTGGCATTGCACTGTGCCTGCCACACTGAGACATAAAGATGAAAAGTATCATGTGCCTGTACTTTCACCGGCAATCATACCCTTCAAACCGGAACACAGTAATGCGAGCACTACTAGTTTGCGGCAGAAATAGGTATGGTGGTAGTACTTACCCCGGACAAACTCTTTCACAATAAAGTTCTACTACTACTAACTGCACTGTACAACCAAGCATAGATTTTTTGACAGATTTCAATACAAATCCCTAATCTAAAATAATCTATGCAATTATGAATTTTTGGACCTGCAATTGTGTGATTTTGATGTCAAATATTTCGTGACATTACGTAAAATTTAATTGACATGGTTCTTTATTAATTACTAGGTACATTGAACTACGTACAGACAAGGTACCTATTTTTATATTCAGTTAGTATCATTATAATAAGAATTGCATGCTAAGCTTAAGCGGAATGTGTCGGACATAATATAATTATTTAACATCTTTAATTTTACCACATTTTATGCAATAAATAAATTTCAATTTCAATTTACAGCAGTTCTGGAATATATGCCTGTCTTCATTCAGTTTGAGTTCAGTTCTAGAGACAGGTGTTAGTATCAAAGACTTTCTAATACCTCTACGATGGACTTGCCATTCCATACACTATAATTGCCAAAATATGACACTTTTGAAAATTCAAATGATGACAAATGAGATTGATACACTGCGATAGACAATGTATTTTACTAACACAATGATCCTTGTTGATTGAATAAATAAATAACATATATAATCGTTTTGTTTCGTGTGCGGTAGTGCTGGCCTCTGGTGTCAGAGTTTGTCAAGCCGCCCGAGGGCCTCTGACATGGCTTATCGACTGCTATTTATCAATAACAGCCGGGACCGACAGCTTAATGTGCCCCCCGAAGCACAGAGCGATGGAAATCCGCACATAAAAATAAAAAAATAAATAAATAATGCTGCACAGTTCACACAACATTATCTAGCCCCAAGCTAAGCAGAGCTTGTGTTATGGGTACTAGGTAACTGATATACTTAATACAATATATACATAGATAGATATTTTTTATTATACATACAAAATACCCAGAACACCCTGAACAAATATCTGCGATCGCACAAATATTACAAAACTTAGAAAAGTCATTGGTGCGGAGCCTAGGATCAAACCCGGTATCGTTGGATTCTGAGTTGCATTATTGAAATATATAATGCCGGTTCACACTCTAGTCCTTGAAATGTGGTCAATAGTCAAGCAGCAATGGACGGATAAAACTTGAAAATCTCGTCTTCTAGGATTGCAATGGCCAACAACACTTACTTCAATAAGCCATAAATGAATAAATAGCACCACAATCACATACATAGTCCTTACCCAGCATTAGAACTCCCTTTGTCATCGGTATTAGGAACTACACACAATTTATGCAAACACCAGGCACAAATATTTGCTGATGATGCTAATTTCTTCTCCAGTGGAAATTAAATCGGCACCTCTCGCGTCTTAGATTGTCTGCTTCACCACTGGAGTAGTGGATGTAGTGACTAAAGTTTTTAATTTTGTAGAAATTTTACCTCAATTTACCGAAATCTTCTATAGAAAATATGGGTTCTATTTTACTTTACATTATGCACAGTCACAGCCAAAGAAAATCTAGTAAACAAATTAAGTACCTTCTTCTTCATCACTTGACATCTCTTCGACTTGCAATGAGTCCAATGTAGCAAAATTTGAGTTAGGCTTCTTCTTTGCCTGCTGCCTTGTCTTCGGTGGGGAGTCCGGTGGAGATTCCATGTCACTATCAGAGAGATTTGGTACTGATGGAACGACAGGCGCTGCGGACAGAGGTTCGTCAACGTTCCCACCGTGCTCAAAGAAACTGGATATTGCTTCCTGCAAACGTATAAAATAAAATATAAGTGTTTTTCGAGAACTTACTTTAGATAAGTGGACAATTAAGTAATTTCTCGTTATAAATAAAGCGAAAACAGAAGAGTAACAGTGACATACTTCAAGTCTCCAATTGGAGGACTCCAAAAAGAATTTACTGCGTGTCTCATCAGCACCAGTCACATCACAAAAATGCCGTACGGTTTCTTCTCTATTTTCTGACATCTTCGCTATAATTTGTTTTACTCAACAAATTCCTTGGAAATACCGAATAATAGCCAAATTTGCCGATGACTTGCTTGCTTTTGCTTTTGTTTTGTGATTTTGGCAGCATTGATTGAATCTTGCCTGACTGCCAAAAGTGTCAAACGTCAAACGTCTCTTTTTTTTAAATAGTTAGGTAACTCTGCTTCTGGTTTCACTCCGACGCGCCGCGCGTCGCCGACCGGACCGACGCGGCGACACGGACGCCACAACCACGATTTAGGCTATGACCGCGATAGAACACTGGTAACTACTATAACTTCATGGGTAACTATGTATGTTGCATCTCGCTCTATCTGTAATTTCACTAATATTAGTGATTCAGGGTTCGAAGCGCGGCGTCACGTCGCGTCCGTCGGTGTGAAATCAATCAGCGTAACTGACGTTCCCTTGGAGGAAACTCCAAGAAAACAGACACACAGTGTACTACGCACAAGATTATATATAGCTCGATAATCATGCATGCTATACACCAAAATGAAAACCTTGTTGTCACTCTGACACTGACATAAGTTTTTTCATGTTGCAACAGTTGCAATTGGGGTGCGTTCAGTGGGTACACTCTGAGTGTTGGTTGTCACCAGAGTGTACGGTTGTTCCGTTCACAGGCTCGGTTCGAGCGTTCGGTTAGCGTCACGTGACCCTAACCGAACAACCACCTCTGACAATTCTGACGTTTGTCAAAGTCAAATCATGTGCTTGTCACCAAAGCGTATGGGTTCCGTTCCGTTCCGTTCCGTTGCTCCCTTAAGCCTGCGAAAGCAATATCTCTCGGATAGGTTTATTTATAAAATGGCTCAAAATTACAATCACCCCCTTCTCCCAAAATTAAAACATCTACTTAGATTATTTGGTCCTGCTGACAAAATTCCCTGTATACTCCGTAGCTTCAAAACGTTTTTAGAACTACCTAATCCCATTAAACAGTACCCAACATACCCAATATATCTCATCCCCTATGATGCCCTAGTTTTTCTACCCCATGTTATCTTAGATTTTGGTATAGCGAAGGATTCTGTAGATGCCAGAGGGATGTTTAATGCTGAATTGAATTTGAAATATTTAGGGTGGACTTCAATTTTCACCGATGCATCCAAACTATCAAAGGATAGTGAAGTTGGAGCTGCTGTGTGGATTCCCTTTACCAACATAAGTTTGACATTTAGATGTCCCTCATCTTCGTCAGTTTATACTGGCGAGGCTGTCGCACTCCTAGAAGCTGCCTGTTTTGTAAAATCTCATAACCTTAACAAATCCATCATCTTTTCGGACTCTAAAAGTTGCTTGCAATCTTTATTGTCCAATCCTTTCAGGTCTATATCTCGTCTTCCCATTATTCTTGAAATTAAACGTGTTCTTCATGAATGTCACAAACTAGGCATCAAAGTAATCCTTGTATGGATACCAGGTCACTCTGGTATTCCAGGCAATGAGACAGCAGACGCTTATGCAAAAGGTGCAGTCCAGTTAGGTTCTCTTGAGCACTATCATACATATTGCCACGACCTATGCCTTCTAACCAGATCCCAACTTGAAAAATCTTGGTCGGAGGTATGGAATGCCTCAAGACTTATTAAAGGCAAGTACTAATCAGACATCCAACCAGATATCCCGCCCTCACCATGGTTCTTTAAGTTTCGCAGGTCTAGCAAAGTTGTAACTTCAACTATCTGCCGTCTCAGACTAGGATTCACATGTACTCCAGTATTTCTAGCAAAACTAAGGATCCGGGATCACTCAATGTGTGAATGCGGGCTTGAAGAAGGAAATGTGGATCACATTTTCTTCAATTGCCCAAAATTGCAATGCTCCCTCTATGACCTCCTCCCCCCTGAAATCCTTCGTCCTACTTCTTTCAAAATTCTATTATCCCTAACCTTTTCCCCCTTAATAAACTTTTTACTCTGTAAATTTGTAAAAATTAATGGAATTAGGTTATAAAAATATGTATATATTCATGTAAACATATATTTGTATATAATATTTATTTTGCCATAGTCATTATGCTTTTCATATTGTTTTGTCTTTTTGTTTTAGCAAAATAATTTTGATGCTAAATCTAAAAGATTCAGCGTTTACAGAACCGATCATATTTTTAATTATTTAAATAATTTTTTGAAGTTTACGGCACTCCTTGACGTTGACACTGGCAGAGTCGTAGCAAAAAGCAAGCGCGGCGCCATAAAAACAAGAAGTTGAAGTTGAGGCTCGGTTAGAGCGTTGTGTTAGCGTCACGTGACCCTAACTGAACAACCACCGTTTTGGGTGGGTGTTCGGTTGTTATGATTTTGACGTTAGATTGCTGTCAAAGTCAAGTCGATCCCACCCTTCCTCCCCAAAAATCCTGTTCCATCCATAGATGGAGAAATATTTTATGTAAGCCCAACAAGTAATATAGTAACTGCGAAAGTTCCAGATTCCACGAGAAGATTTTTTTATAAAGTGAAACAGGACTTGTTATCAGCTCCTGAATTACTTTGCTATTAAATGCTCTAAAACTTTGTTAATCAATCACGCTGTACCGATATTAATGAAATTACATCCACAGATATGTTCAGATGTCCAGTAGCGGTTTATGTTGGCTGATTGATGATGATGTTGCAAACATCGCCAATATTTTTTCTGTGAAATATCAAGGCTAGCTTTTGACAAATTTGTCAGTCCTATCAAGGCTGGAAGGATGTTTGTTGTCAAGTGCACGTCGGATCACACGCATTCAGGGTTCCGTACCAAATGTACCAGAAAATTCTCGAAATGTTTCTAAAGTTTTTTGTATATATTGGTAAAATATAAATACACACTTAAATATGCTTTCAGCGATAATGCCGCACATTTTACTGTTTTTTTTTTATATTACGTTTAATTTTTGGTGTAGGTACAATATGGTGTTAGTAGTTATATCGATCTAAATACATAACAAGTACCATATTTACAAAACAAGTTCCTAGGTCAAATGCAAAATAAAAAAACTTGGTAACAAAATTTTGGAAAAAAACTGACCTTGGCGGCTTTATTTTCTATAACTATTGAAAATAAAAATAAACTCTACTTCATGAGATCTAAAAATGATAAACCACATGAAAAAAAAATGAAAAGCCAATGGGAAAAAAAAGAGTTCAAATAAGGCTAATTGTTTCAGTAAAGAGGAGCTAAATAAACAATGCAGGTAATAAGATTCAAAACATCATTCTAATTCACTACACAGATACAATAACAATAAGGCTTTGGTTTGGTCGTTCATTCATTCATACTATCTACTAACTTCTTTGAAAAAAAGTGGAGCTGAGCTGACAATGTTGAAATAGAGCTGAATTTAGCTCTAAAAGAGCTAAATTGGCAGCACCGGGTGAAAAAGCGTTTGTTTACATCAAAAATTTACAGTGGCATTGACATTCCGTGTCAATCCAAGTCGTTCAGAGCCTCAGAGCGTGGTTAAAAAAACAACTACACCCTTGGAATGTACCCATTGAACGCACCCTTCATCGCTGCATGCATGCAATGCAGTTGTTTGTTTTTTTTGCTACTGCAGTGTCGATGACCCAGCAGACGATATCCTAAATTTTAAATTTTACTCAGATTACTTGCGTAATTTATAATATTAGTGTTTTTACAACACCGTGTTTATAAGTAGGTAAGCTATAATGTCTAGTCCCATCCATCTATTAGCGTAAACCACATTGTCCCATCATTACGATTGGTTTCAGATGCCGGCGTAAATGAAGACACCCAGAAAAGCATCAGGGAGCATCATGAGAAAGTATTATCAGCTCATTCTCGTCATTGTATGCTTCGTGAGCATCGTCACGTTATTAATATACCGCCACGAGTATTATAGGCTTAGATATGTGCTTGAAGTGCTAAATTTCTTTGGTAAACCAGGTCTATCAGAGATAGAATTTTGTGGGCCCGGATTTAACGCCACTATGCTGTCAGAGATCGTACGAAATACCTCAATGGAAGTGAGAGAAACACCTCCCTTGTTCCAACAGATAGATGATAACTTCTACTCCTATTCATCTTTCTTGCGCTCTTATCAGAAATATGAAAAACTGTCTCCAATGCGCGCACATAATATTGACACAATTGTAGTTGGTAGAGCACACATTAAACCTAATTTCCGGTGTAATATCTGGCTAGAGGATACCGATAAACCCAAAGTAGGAAGATTTAGTTTTGAAGTAGTCTCCGAACCGATAAATGATTACTCTTTGTACGTATTCCAATGTTATTTGAACAAAGACTTGGGAAAACCTAAAGGAGTGAGCTTCTATGTCAATGATTACAATATTAATCCAATTCATGCTCCAATAATCAAAGTGATTCAAGTCAACACCAAAAGGAAACTGAGAGAAAGTACCAGCATACGATTTGTCAATAACATTGTTCCTGCGATTTGTGTTATACCGAACCAAGTACCATTGGTATCTAGAGATTCTTTCATAGAGTTCCTTGTGTTCCATCATATGATGGGGGTGAACCATTTCACCATATATGACAGCATGATCTCTGAAGACATCATAAGGAGGCTCAATCTATTGCCATCAGACATCACTCAGTGGGACATACAGTTTTTCCCGTTGAATTATCCCTATGTATTTGCAAAGTCTTACAGCATAGTACGGAATGCCATAGAATTGGACTGTCTATTCAGACACTTCAGGCTTGATAAAGAAGAAACAAACAAAGCCAGTCATGCCATGGTGTTGTCGTGGGATGAATTCCTCGTACCACGAGTACACAGCAATATCAAAGCAGTTATCGATGATTATGATCCAACAAGAAAGTTACGTACAATTGTAATAAAACCACTACTATTCTGTCTTAATCAGGAAATTGATTCAAACACAGAGATTGGATATCCAGATATTATGAGGAAATCACATTATTATATGACACCTCAAATTATGAAATCTGTGTATATAAGAAATTTAGACTCTATGTCTGTATTTGAAGATATTTACAACCTAACATCTGCAAGCAAAGTAGCTCCTTTAGAAATTATAGCAGCACAGAAGTATACCGAGTGTAGGGATCCTAAAGCTTATCATCCTAGTGGTTTAGGATACAATGAGACACAAATGCAGGTGTTCCAACACAAGTTTGAAGGTGCCATGTTGAGGTTTGGTCAAAGCTTGGTCAGTGATAAAATATACAGGCTGTATAGATCTGGACAGATTTGGGAGAAGACACATAACGAGTTTGTGAGAGATATGTTATGAATTTAACATTTGTTGTGATTTTTTAAATGTTTAGTAGCATAGCTTCACTAAGACTAATGTAGCACTTAAGTTCGTCTGCAAAACTGGTGGCATGTGATGTCAATAAAATGCTTCCAGCCAGATCAACAAGCCACTCAAATATGTGTAAAAATAATAAATACACGTTTGTTATTGCATACAATTATATACACAAGTATATTAATGTCATTCACTTTGTAGGTAGAGTACGCGTCATGTAAAAAGAACGCTGGAACGTATGAAGAGGTATGACCGCCAGCGTTCTTTTTACATGACGCGCATTATAATTTAAATAACAATAAAATCTGTAGGTAATCATATAAAATTAAATGAGTATTAGCATTCAGACCATAGTGCAGTACCATTACTATTATTGTTAAGTGCACAAGTTGTAATAAAGTTAACGCTTGCCGTCATTTAAAGTTGTATTCAAAAAACTTTAGCTAAACCGTGCATAAATTATCGCCAGGCGATTTAGCATTAAACCACATTAAATATTATCATTAAAGAATGATTATCTATATTTAATAATCCACATCACACTTGGTGAATATATTATATTCTTAGATGCTTAATAGCTTAATGCTCTAAGATAATATTATGTACATCTTAGGGTCGTTAAGAAAGCACTATATTAGGAAAAGAGAAGCACCTATTTCCTTCTCTTTCTCTAGTATGAAGTGCCTCAATAATCTATTATTATTATCTTCGCTGTGAGTGATGCGCTTTATGGCGGTGTATTTTGCTCGAGTCCACTTTAGTTGTAGAGTAATGTGCCTTGCTAACATAATAACAAATTGGCGAATATTTAGAAATATTTAAAAAACCTCTGAAGACACTAAAACTTTAATAAGTTAAAATGCATTAATAAGTTACTTTAGCTACCTATATTTGTTTAACTGGTGCCAAGTAGATGTACCTATGTTATTTATTGTGTTCTTTGCTCTTCATTACGTAAACCTATCGACTAGGACTAAGAATTTTTACTTCAAATAAAAGTTTGTAATACATGATAATTATTGTTAATAATTGGGTATTTCCTTGGCAAGGGTATTTCTGTGTCACGCCCGAGTCGGACCAGCGACCCGTGCACCCACTGGCTTCACCCACCGGTGGGTATAGTGGTAATTCCTGTTTACCCGTGTACCCACTGCGATATGGTTGGAATTAATTATCGATGAAAAAAATAAAAAAATAATACGATAAGTTCGATGTTAAAGAGAAAAATAATACAAAAAGTTTTAAACCTCATTATATACTATTAGGCCTATTTATACATATCTCATTTGCTACTTTTACGTCATAAAACTTCAGAATAAATAAATACGATAAAATGAAATGTCATCTGGGGTGTCATCTATATTTATTGCTGCAACTGATAGTGAGTGTAACCATGGAGGTATAATAGTAATGGAGTGAGTGCTAAAAATAGCATAGAGTGTTCCTTCTTACTCCTATCCTAGAAGATAGCTTGCTATCCTATGTTAGAGAGAAACAAATATATTGTCACACGACAGTCGTCTTTCCGTTCCGTACCCTGAATTCTGGTATCATGCATATACATCTCCCTAGATTGTTACCATGAATGTACTAGTACGACTAACACAAATAAGAACAGATAGGTTTATGCTTGTCTCATTCCAACACATGAATACATTCATATAAAAGAATGAGACTGGTATAATCGCTAACGTTTCGTTTTTAGCCTTAGTTCCATGCCTCTAGTCCATCTTCCTAGAGTGTAAGTAAAGCCACAGTAGCCACAAATAAAAGAAGAAGATAGTGAGTGCAATATTTTGTGCTTGAACTACATAATGAGCACGGAAATAAAATTTATACATCGCACACAAATTGACTTATCGTATTATTTTTTTATTTTTTTCATCGATAATTAATTCCAACCATATCGCAGTGGGTACACGGGTAAACAGGAATTACCCCTACACCCACCGGTGGGTGAAGCCAGTGGGTGCACGGGTCGCGGGTCCCGAGTCGTAGTGTCGACGATGACATCATCATCATCAGCAGCAGCAGCACTGCTGGACGAGGCCTCTCCCATAGAAATTAGAATGGGGGGATTTGCCATTATCACCACGCTTGAGAAGCTGAACTGCCATGGTCCATCTGGAAATCTCTGAACCGACTCCGGAGCCAGGTGGGCCGCTGCAGGTATAACTTGGTTAAATGGGGGTATTCCGACGAGGCACAATGTGACTGTGGGTTCACTCCACAAACGATGCCTCACTTGCTGTCTTGTCCACTGTGCACCAACACCTGCACCCTAAATGACATGTGCGAAGCCACTGAAAATGCAGTCGACGTGGCTAAATTTTGGTCTAAAACAATATAATTATCTATCATGGGAACCAACGACACGATGAATGAGTACTACTGGGGCTTAGGAAAAAGCTGCTGCCCATCCCCTGGTGTAATCCCTTTGTCTCCTTTTATGACATCCACGGGAGAAGATGGAGGGGTCTATTCTTAGGCCAGCCAAACCACAGCACACGTGAAGACATTTTAGCCTGGTACCGGTCAAACAAAAGCATCAAAAAATGTCTCTATGAAAAGCATTGTAGTATAAGTTTTTTAATTAACCCGCGTTCATTTCGATTCTAGCCACAGAATAAATAATAGTACTTGTCTTCGTTTCGTATGAGCACAGATAAAAGAATACTATACTAGTAGTATGAGGTAGTGCTGGCCTCTGGTGTCAGAGTTTGTCAAGCCGCCCGAGGGCCTCTGACATGGCTTATCGACTGCTATTAATCAATAACAGCCGGGACCGCTTAACGTGCCCTCCGAAGCACAGAGCGATGGAAATCCACACATAACTTAGAAAAGTCATTGGTGCGGAGCCTAGGATCGAACCCGGTATCCTTGGATTCTGAGTTGCACTATTGAACCGTTAGGCTACCATCGCTCGCTATAATAGTACTTGTACCAGAATACTCTGTGGTACTTGCTGAGTAGCATTCTTCTTCCGAGCTGAGTAGACAATAAATGTCACGTTATTCCTGCAAGCACGTCCATTTCTAGCGATTTCTAGCATGAAGTTATAGGAATAACTTCATGATTTCTAGCATTACTTCTATTATTTAACATCTGTGGTCGTACATGTCTGTCCGGTTATGTCAAAAACGTTTCATCGTCTCTTCATGTGCCAGATTAGAACATAAACAAGCGAGACAACAGATTCAAACTATATGTTAACAACAAGGATGGAGATTGCTAAAATTTGAAAGTGTTCCGTCCGTCATAATGACGTAAAAGTGAATAAAAACTTGGAACGCAATTTTAGTTTTTCAATCAAAGAAAATGAAAATAAATTTGTATTTACGGTAATTCAAAAGCTACAAATACTATAGTTCTCTAAAAAATATTTTAAAATTGTTAAGAAATGGCTTCGACCTCCAAAGATACTTCCACTTCTTCAAAAGTTCCAGACAATGTCTCCGATGACCTGGAACCAGGAGCCTGTCCTGAGAGTGTTCTCAACCCCACAGATTCTTTCGAAGAATTCGCCTACGAAATGAGCTCCAGTCTCCAAGAGAGGAACACATTGGCGGCAAAGAACAGCACTATCATTGAAATACAGAGCGAAATTTGTGATGCTAAGGAAGCTCAACTGAAGGCGACCAAATCGGCAGATGATTTGCAGAGTAAAGATGTGTGTTTTGTAGATAGAATCTGTGATCTGCGTATTCTGTTACGGACCTATATCATATTTATTAATTTTGCAACCATTTACTTCAATTTTGCGCTAGATCACTAATACCTATTCGGTTTAATCTATGAGTCATTACATCTGTTAAAAACTTACATATAGGTATGGGCTGGTTCAGTAAATTTGATGAGTGACTTGGGAAGAGTACGGTGGAACTGACATAGTAGTGGCATAGTAAAACCTGTCCTATTGGTGGCAGAACCAGTGTGTTAGGATTCAGGGCACGTCACAAAGAAGGTTTTTTCATTAACTATTCTTTATTTATGCACTTGTAAAAGATGCAGGCTGTGGTGTGTCTTAGAATAGACCCTTTCATCTCCCGGGTATCTAATAAAAGTGGACTAAGAGATCACACCGGGCAGCAGCGTCCACCTGAGTACCAATACTGTGATCACCTATCCACCTGCTAAATGTATAGATTAGGTCGAAGGTGGAGACCTCGTCCAGCAGTTGACATCTAACCATATATAATGATGTTAATAATGATGCCAGGTGATGATAGGTGCCTTGTAGACCTTTGTGCTCCATGTCGGCCACATTGTCACTTACCAATAGGTGAGATTGTGGTCAAACAAAGGTCTATCAATGTTAAATTAAAAAACGATGATGGTTTTAGGATGCATGTCTATGGCCCATAATGAGAAATTAACATCAATTCAAGCTCTTAACTCACCAAAAATTACATTTTTCAATGACATTTTTTTAATTTGATCTCTTTCTAGTAGTTTTTTAGAGTTGCCTTTGATTTATTTAGCAACTTTAACTGTAGCTTATGTTTCAGGAGTCGATGTCAGCATCACTGAGCAATGCAAACCTAACTGAACCCAACGGAGACGGTGATGATGATGATGAAAGAGATGATTATTTGCAATCACCTGAGCTGGTGAACAAGGAGAAACATGTGTTCATATTGAGCACAGCAGGAAAACCTATTTATTCAAGGTGAATATGAGCATGACTTGTGTAATACCTAAAACTAATAATTATTGTTGGCAAAACAGTTCTTGATATTTTAAGTGCTCCCCCCCCCCACACCCCACCCCCAGTAAAAATTGAATTGTTTGGCAGGAGGGGGGTACTCCCTTACCCCTGGTAACACCCCATCCCCCTACATCCAAACAAACTCGCTAACAAACTTACCTCATTATAATATTAGTATAGAATTGACTATTAGTAGATTGGTAAGAATATGGCCGGTGTGTCCGGCCTAAGAATAGACCCCTCCGTCTCCTCCCGTGGATGTCGTAAAAGCCGACTAAGGGTTACCTGGACTTTTTGATAAGATGCGTTGGTATAAGATTTGTCCTGCCTGCTAGCTTATTATTAGAATGTGTTATTACTGGAAGAAAGCCTTAGCTGAGTCAGTCGTAGGAAGCAATGGCGGCGATGAGATCACCACTTGTCACATCTATATCCCATGATGGTGCAACCCACTGTGAAAAGGGGCCCATTGAAGCTCTGCCTACCCCTTCGGGGAAAGAGGCGTATGTGTATATTGTGTATATGTATGTTTTTTTTTTTTTATACGACTTGTAAAGACGGAACAAGCAGTTGGCCCACCTGATGATAAGCGGTACCCTCTGCCTATGAACAGTACATTATTCACATAGGTCACGTCCACCTAGGACGCGCCCTATGTGGCATTGCACTGCGCCCACCACCCTGAGACAAAAAGATGAAAAGTCTCATGTGCCTGTAGTTTCACTGGCACCCATACCCTTCAAACTAGAATACAGCAATGCGAGCACTACTGCTTTGCGGCAGAAATAGGTATGGTGGTAGTAATTCCCCGGACAAACTCTTTAACCAAAAAACTCTACTACTGCTAAAATGTAATAAAGAATAATAAATACAGCTTCCTTCTAGATATGGTAATGAGGACAAACTGGCGGGTCTATGCGGAGTGATCCAAGCTCTGGTCTCCGTGGTGGAGGAGCAGAACCAGGATATCTTACGCTGCATCAGCACCAAGGACTGCAAGGCTGTGTTCCTGGTGAAAGGTCCCCTCATACTTGTTGCAGTGTCCAAGTCCAATGAGAATGAAACACAGCTAGTATTACAGCTAACGTGAGTATTCATATATACAAGCTATCATCTCCCTGCCCTTATCCCACTTAAAGCAGCGTACTGATTGCGCGTTCCAATGTACGCGTGTCAGGTACGCGTACACTGGAACGCGTTATCCGTACGTACAGCCACGCGTACACATTTAGACTACGCGTGCACATTTAGACTACGCGTGTCGCGCGAGTCGGGCTCTCGACGATCCATCGGCGGTCGGTTTTTGATGCCCTGCGAAGGGGACGTGTACGCTCTATTTGGACGGCAAAATTCATCACGCGTTCATACAATACTGGCCGACGCGCGAGTCGGAATGGATGGATTCACCTCGCGTTAAACCTCACCACAGTCCATACAGGTGCTGTACGCGTGTTCAACGTACCTTGATTACGCGTACATTGGAACGCACAATCCGTTGGCGGCTTAAGGTTGCTACTCTGTAAACTCGACGATGTGAGGCTCGAGCGCGGCGCCATAATATTTATTCTGTGGCGGCGCGGCAAATATTGTTTCTGTTTCACGTGGAGCAAGACGGGGCGCGTAAAGAGCGAGAGAGCGCATCTAGCCAGACAATAATATGCAAGAATAAGCAAGACAATGACAATTCAATTCAATATTTCAGCATACTTTGATAGTTTCTCGTACTTTTTAACCCCCGACGCAAAAACGACGGGGTGTTTTAAGTTTGACGTGTGTGTTTGTGTGTGTGTGTGTGTGTGTGTGTGTGTCTGTGTGTGGCATCGTAGCTCCCGAACGGATGAACCGAATTAGTTTTTTTTTGTTTGAAAGTTTTATTTGTCGGGAGTGTTCTTAGCTATGTTTGATCAAAATCGGTTCAGCCGTTCCATTGCGTAGAGTTTTTTAATTTTTCAAAATTAATTACTTGTTGATTTATTTCGAGTTTACGATATAGTTCTCTTAATTATTTTGGGTTATTATAAAAGTTGACTACATTACCGAGGCTTGTCATGTGCCAGTTTTTACATGCTTTTATTTTACTTGCAATGTATGTATGTTTATCTGGGCGGAATCTTGTAACTGAATTTTAAAGAAGTTATCCCAACCGATTGAGCTGAAATTTGGCATACCTGTCAAGTTCCGATAACAATACAATATTATGGTGACAGCAAGCTGATCTGATGATGGAGACGGAAGGTGGACCACGGAACTCCTCGATGGATAATAGTAGACTGGCCGTGTTTAGGCTCATTTTGATCAGACACGGTTACAATCACTAACTTTATAAAAGCTTGTTTTGTTTTTTTTTCCAAAAACTTATTTTGTTAAATGTTTTTATCATAAATAAAATGAGGAAATAGACTCGTTTTAGGTGGTGAAAATACTGAAAATTATCTTCGCTCTAATTAAATTTTGATTCGGATTTTTGAAGAAGTAATACAATGACAAGTTTTTTTTAGATCATATTTGTGGTTTCCTAAATAAGCGGCAACTCGTTTTGTATGGGAATGTACTACTATATGGCACAGTTCTTCCATTCTCCCGTGTGTTGATACTTAATAAAACATATTTTTGTCATAAGAAATTATTTTACTGACTGTACCTTCTCCAGTTTACCATAATCATTATTAGATCATCGTTAATAGACTCCTCCCGTGGATGTCGTAAAAGCCGACTAAGGCATTATCCGGAGTTGTTGATATGATTCGTTGGTATAAGATTTCTCCTGGCTGCTAGCTTATTATGGAATGTGTTATTACTGGAACAAAGCGATAGCCGTGTCAGTCGTGGGAGTCAATGGCGGCGATGAGCTCACCACTTGTCACGTCGTATATTATAGGACGGTGCAACCCACTGTGAAAAGGGGCCCATTGCGGCTCTGCGTACCCCTTCGGGGAAAAAGGTGTGTGTCTATGTATGTATGTATGTAATAATATGTTGATTTGTTCCAGATACGCCTTCAATCAGATAGTATCAGTACTAACACTGACGCAACTAAACAGGATATTTGAACAAAGACGGAACTACGATCTGAGGAGACTGCTCTCCGGCGCTGAGAGGCTGATCGATCACTTGCTGATATTCATGGAGAAGGATCCGGCGTTCTTATTAGGTAACTAGCTTGAAATTTGTTCGCCTGCGACGCAAGAGGTTGCAGGTTCGATTCCCGCCTTTGAACAAATATTTTTACGATGTGCAGATATTTGTTCAGGGTGTTCTGGGTATTTACTATGTATAATAACAAAAAAATTGTGTTGTATTAAGAGTATATCAGTTATCTAGTACCCATAACACAAGCTCAGCTTAGCTTGGGGTTAATACATTTAAAAAACAAAACTGCATACGGAGTTGGGTTGTTCCACTGCGTCTCACCTTCTGTGCATGCTCAATAGAGAAGTCAAAACAGGAAACCGTGAACCTGCTCGATCCCAACAGAAAAGCCGCAGGCGCAATAAACTGGCTCATGACAAGCCTCGGTAATATAGTCAACTTAAAAAATAACCAAAAATAATTGAAAGAACTATCGTAAAATCGAAATAAATCAACAAGAACGAGAAACTATCAAAATACGGTGAAATATTGAATAGTTTTTGTTGACATGGTCTTGCTTATTCTTGTATGTTAGTATCTAGCTAGATGCGCTCTCTCGCTCTTTACGCGCCCCGTCTTGCTCGACGTGACACAGAAACAATATTTGCCGCGCCGCGCTCGAGCCAACGTCGAGTTTACCGAGTACTACATCTGCCAGGCAGAAATCTTCATACAAAAAAAACGCCACGCGCCGCTGGACAAAGCGGTTTTTGTTGAATATCTCGTGAAATATAGATAATTTTAAAAAACCCCGTGGGTGAACCCTCCGTTATATGGTATTGATTTTATTTATCCAATTTTTAACCGAATAATATGGTACATATTGACAAACAATCGAATCTAGCCAGAAGTTAGAGGTAACTTTGTGTTTCTTTTTTTTATCGAGAAAAAATTGTCCTATCTTGTTTCTGTCTGGGTGATCCCTCGGTATTATAATGTAGTATCCATGCATATTTTTAATTTGAATATTGTACTTGATTTAGTTAGTTAACAATCTAATCTAAGATTGGTAATTTTGCGTTATACCCCACCTCAGCATCCAGTGACCATCCAACCGCAATTAAAATCAGTCTGTGGAAGGAGAAGCATCCACCACCGCCCGATTTTATACCTTCCAAAGAACATTTGCCCCCAGGACATGATCTCCCGCTCCCGTGGCCAGTCTGGAAGTCAACCAGCTGCACAAAGGACGACCTGAATAAAGCCACAGAGAACGCAATTACAGAGGCATATTCTAATACTGTCTAAAAAATAAAAAAGGTGTAACTTTGACATGAAAGATGACCCTTAATAACATGATGGTGACCATTCATAGCATGACTGAAGACCTGACTTAGGGGGAAGTGTACCGCTAGCCCGCTCCATACTAACCGAAATACAATATCAATTTGGATATTCATTCCAATCAATTTATTAATATTCTTATTTTAATATTATTTCCGCTATATATGGGCGTCATTATTTGTATAATACATATGTGTAATTAAAATAAAACCTAACAGAAATTACATGAATCAAAACTCAAAAATCATGGTAAATATCCCGTTTCTAGTGAAAAGCTCTTGATAAGTTTGTACACACATTACTAGAGGGCGCTGTAGTAGACAAATGTATATATTTAATGTAAGTTAATTTAATTTATAATTTCAGGTGCAGTACGATGCCTCCCCTTACCAGAAAAAGCTCGCGAAAACATAACGAACGCGATTATAACATCATGTAACAAAATACGGGATCTCGTGTTTGCAATCATGATAGCTGGCAACCAGCTGATCACCCTAGTTCGTATGAAGAAGTACACCCTGCATCCATCAGACATCCACCTGCTGTTCAACCTAGTCAGGAGTTCGGAATCATTCAAGACTGCGGAAAGTTGGACGCCCATTTGTTTACCGAAATTCGATGCTACGTAAGTTCTTTTATGCTTCATGTTTTATAACCTGAAAATGGCTCACGACATAACACACTTAAGTGGACCTCCATGGTAATGTTAATGAACTCCCTTTTTCGCATTCGAACTCTATGGGCAGTCCATTATGCGTAAGAGTTGTCCGACTAGGTAGTTAGCTAGCCTAACTCCGTCCAGAAGCACAGACCTCGGGTTGTTGAGGATTTGTTTACGTTGAGCTGCTACTCCCACACATTCCAGGACTACTTGGGCAGCCGATTCTTCTTCGATCAGACACCCTCTTCAGGCGGTCTGTGGCTCCTGTGAGTGTCGCCACGATGGTGCGAAGGTCTATTCTTTGAAGGTTGAGCAGGCGACGTGATAGTTGTGGTAAGGCAGCCGGTGGACCTCCGAGACACGCTAAAAAAGCCCATGCTGGCACATGAAGATTTTAAAATGGCCACTTGACAACTAGGCCAAATTAACACACTAAAATGGCACATGTCAATCTTATGGTGCAATCTATGGCCACATTGAAACCCGCTAAGACCCTAGTTCATATGAAAAAGTACACACTGCATCCATCAGATATCCACCTGCTTTTCAACCTAGTCAGGAGTTCGGAATCTTTCAAGACTGCGGAAAGTTGGACGCTCATTTGTTTACCGAAGTTCGATGCTACGTAAGTTCTTTTATACTTCATGTTTTATACCCTGAAAATGGCTCACGACATAACACACTTAAGTGGACCTCCATGTTAATGTTAATGTTAAAGAACGCCCTTTTCCGCATTCGAACTCTGTGGGCGGTCCATTATGCGTGAGAGTTGTCTGACTAGGCAGTTAGCCTAACTCCGTCCAGAAGCACAGAAGTTTCCTGGGGTCTTCGCAGGCTTGGCGGAGTGACCTCGGGTTGTTGAGGATTTATTTACGTTGAGCTGCTACTCCCACACATTCCAGGAATACGTGGGCAGCCAATTCTTCTTCAGTCAGACACCCACTGCAGGCTGTCTGTGGCTCCGATGTTGAAGAGGTGTTTGTTCAGGAGACAGTGTCCTGTGAGTGTCGCCACGATGGTGCGAAGGTCTATTCTTTGAAGTTTGAGCAGGCGACGTGACAGTTGTGGTAAGGCAGCCGGTGGACCTCCATGACACGCTAAAAAAGCCCATGATGGCCAATGAAGATTTTAAAATGGCCACTTGACAACTTGGCCAAATTAACACACTGAAAGGGCCCATGACAATCTTATGGTGCTATCTATGGCCACATTGAAACCCGCTAAGAACCCTAGTTCGTATGAAAAAGTACACACTACATCCATCAGATATCCAACTTATTTTTATATGTATAATTAAAAAAAAAAACTATGTAATATATTGTATTTAATTATACTAGTTAACAAGCTCTGCTTAGCTTGGGGCTAGATAATGTTATGTGAACTGTCCAACATTATTTATTTTATTTATTTATTAACTTTCTTTTTAACCCCCGACGAAAAACGAAGGGGTGTTATAAGTTTGACGTGTCTGTGTGTGTGTGTGTGTGTGTGTGTGTGTGTGGGTGTGTGTGTGGGTGTGTGTGTCTGTCTGTCCCAACGTAGCTCCCAAACGGCTGAACCGTTTTTTTTTTGTTTGTTTGAAAGGTGTATTTGTCGGGAGTTTTCTTAGCTTTGTTTGATCAAAATCAGTTCAGCCGTTCAGCGTTGGGGTTTTTTAATTTTTACAAAATTAATTACTTGTTATTAATAAAAATTATGTCTTCTTTTCTAGGGGTTTCCTCCACGGCCACGTATCCTACATCTCTGAAGACTGTCAGGCCTGCCTACTCCTACTAACAGTCCAAAGGGACGCATTTTTCCCTCTATCGCAAGCCAAACACAACATCGCAGATAAACTGCGGAAGATGAAGTGTCTGTCCGCTATCAACGACGCCTTGAACCGGAGCGAGGATCTACCGACCAGCAATATCCTGAAGCATATCGCCATACCGGAGATACGCCATTTTATGTACAAATGCAAATCAACAGCTCAGCTATTCACCTCAGATCCGATATGTCTGGACAAGTTACAAGATTACAGGATAAAGCATAAGGAAGGGGGTGATATTGTAGATAAGAAAGTGGAGAAGCTGAGTGATATAGATTATGTGAGGAAGTATCGCAAGTTTTGTAGTCAGATACATTGTACTTCGACGCCGGCGAAGCTGATATTCAGATCCAATTCCGATGATACCATTTTGGCTTGGGTAAGTTGTTTTTAGTGCTAACTTACGGCACTGATACTTGGTCTCTAACTAGACCTCGTACAAAGGGCTATGGAGAGAGCTATGCTTGGAGGAATAGAGATGGGCAGCAGTATCCACCTGAGTACTCAACATCAATGCTGCGATCACCAATTTGCTATCAAGCGTGGTGATTATGGCAAATCTTAGTCCAACAGTGGATCTCGGGCACATTCGTCAGATTCCTTTTTCGTCAGAATAAATTATAGGCTGTTTTGTACGTCTAAAGGCTTAGGACTAGAAAGTGCCAATGGACAGGCCATATAGCTCGCAGAACCAAACCGGAATAATGGTTCTACAGTGGCGATCAGGAACCGGATGACGGTTTAGGAAGCCCCCCCTCTCAATGGACCTACGACATTATAAATAAACAATGCTGGACAGTTCACACAATATTTTATCCATTCCGGACCCATGGCACCCCTGAACTAGCCCCAAGCTAAGCAGAGCTTGTGTTATGGGTACTAGATAACTCATAGATTGATATTTTTTATTATACATAGAAAATACCCAGAACAACCTGAAGAAATATCTGCAGATCGTACAAATATTTGTTTCGAGGCGGGAATCGAACCCGCAACCTCCTGCGTCGCAAGCAAACCTTCGCCCGCCGCGCCACAGAGGTCGTCAAATGGTGCTATGGTGCACTTTCCTAATTATATTTTTGTATTTAAGTATTTGTTTTTACATATATTTATTGCTATTCCCCCTGTAGTTTATTGATATTCGTGGCATCACCTATCTTTGCCCTGCCTAAATTTTTTTTTTTTAAACCACCTTTTTTTTTGATAGTGGCTTGTGGCTTTGGATTCCACAATTTTGTCAATGTTGGTCGGTCTTTGAAAAAGGGGAGACTCGTAAGTTTTAATAGGCACCTATACAGCGTATAGGTCCCGTTTGACGACTGTACAAAACAGCTGGACGAACAAAACCCTAAAAATGAACTTGTATTTTCCAGGTAACGAATGGCTTCGAACTCTACGTGACCTTCGACCCTCTCATGGAGAAGGATCAGACTATCCGCGCAGTGGACCGTCTCCTCCGATGGATTAAGAAAGAAGAGGAGAGGATATTCATCATGAACGCACCCACCTTCTAGCAGGCTGCATTACTACTCCAAGTCACCGGTTCCTCCTTGTTTCAGTCAGCTTGACGAATGGTGGCTCTGGGCCTGGTAACCAGCAGTGAAAGGACCAGTGAGGTGAAAGAACACCTTCCAGAAGCTTTCATACATACTCGTACATAACGTTGGTATAAGATGTGTCCTGGCTGCTAGCTTATTAAGGAATGTGTTATTACTTTAAGATGAATAATATCGCATGCGGCGCGAAATTAAAAAAAAAACGTGATTTTTGCTCTTGTATTTACATTTGTAGCTAAACTAATGATATTTATGTGATACTATAAATTAAAACTTGGGTGTTAGGTCATATAATTACCGGCAAATTGGTTTTTGCTATCTCAAGAAGTGTTGATTAGTTGCGACGACCAAAAAACACGAAAAAAAAAAGAATTTCGCGCCACAAGCGAGAGGAACCATCTTAAGAAAGCGTTAGCCGAGTTAGTCGTGGGAAGCAATGGCGGCGATGAGCTCACCACTCGTCACGTCTATAATCCACGATGGTGCAACCCACTGTAAAAAGAGGCCCATTGAGGCTCTGCCTACCCCTTCGGGGAAAAAGGCGTGTGTATGTATAACATGACACTCAACAGTCACATACACAGGCATGATACACAAGGATCCCTTTGTCGTGGGTATCAGGAACTACGAGTGCCATGGTACAAATATTTGCAGATCCTACAAACATTTGACGACCTCTGTGGCGCGGCGGGTGAAGGTTCTCCTGCGACGAACGAGGTTGCGGGTTCGATTACCGCCTCGGAACAAATATTTGTACGATCTGCAGATATTTGTTCAGGGTGTTCTGGGTATTTTTATGTATAATAAAAAATATTAATCTATGTAATGTATTGTATTAAGTATATCAGTTATCTAGTATATGGGTACTAGATAACTGATAGGTAAACTTAATACAATACATTACGTAGATAGATATTTTTCACAGAAGCTCTGCTTAGCTTGGGGCTAGATGATGTTGTGTGAACTGTCCAGTATTATTTATTTGAATCGAACCAGCAACCTCTCGCATCACAGCCGGCTAGTCGCCCGCCGCGCCACGGAAGTCATCTTACAAACAATACGACTAACAAAAGCCCAATACAAAACTAAAGTTCGTCCTCATTTGATATTAATTAATTCAAGTCATTGACACTTCTTAGACACAATCTAGACCTTGTTGTTAGTAGTAGAGCTTTTTTGTGAAAGAGTTCGTCCGGGGAAGCACTACCACCATACCTATTTCTGCCGCAAAGCTAGTTCTCGCATTGCTATGTTCCAGTTTGAAGGGTAAGGGTGCCGGTGAAATTACAGGCACATGAGACTTATCATCTTTATGTCTCAGGGTGGCGGGCGCAGTGCAATGCCACATAGCGCGCGTCCTAGGTGGACGTGACCTATGTGGTAATGCATTGTTAAAGGCAGAGGTTACAGCTTAAGATCAGGTGGACAACATGCTTGTATGAACCGTCAAAGAGATTTAAAAAAAACACTTTTTTTTGTCAGTACAAATCAAACTAACATGGGTTATAACTTATAAGAACTCTGAAACTATCATGGTTATGTACATACTTATAAGAGCTCTGAAACTATCATGGTTATGTACATACTTATAAGAGCTCTGAAACTATCATGGTTATGTACATACTTATAAGAGCTCTGAAACTATCATGGTTATGTACATACTTATAAGAGCTCTGAAACTATCATGGTTATGTACATACTTATAAGAGCTCTGAAACTATCATGGTTATGTACATACTTATAAGAGCTCTGAAACTATCATGGTTATGTACATACTTATAAGAGCTCTGAAACTATCATGGTTATGTACATACTTATAAGAGCTCTGAAACTATCATGGTTATGTACATACTTATAAGAGCTCTGAAACTATCATGGTTATGTACATACTTATAAGAGCTCTGAAACTATCATGGTTATGTACATACTTATAAGAGCTCTGAAACTATCATGGTTATGTACATACTTTTCACTAGAAACGGGATATTTACCATGATTTTTGAGTTTTGATTCCCCCGTTTTTGAGTTTTAGTTCTCCCGTGCTCATGACGCGATGCAGCTGCGCCGAATTATCGGGCACAATCGAAACTCAGAAATCAAGGTAAATATCCCGTTTCTAGTGAAAAGTATGGAATATAAGATTTTTATTCAAATAGTGTGTGTGATTAGGAAACCATATAATTTTATAAGAAACTGGAAAACCCAAAGGCGTAGCGAGGTACGGGTAGGGGGGGGGGGCAGTGGTCCCCCTCCCCCCCCCCCCCCCCCCCCCATACGAGAACGGTCGTTCGCTGGTAAACTGTAATTCTGACGAGCTTCCTAGCTTGCGACGCTTCTTATAAGACCCAAAAACGAACGGGCTTGAAGGCTGGCTTGTGAAATCCAACAATACGGGATACGATCCCTATTTTTTTGTGACCTTTTTCAGAGTAATAATTGTAATACTCTAAAATATGTCACTTATAAAAATAAAAATAAAAATTGATGGACAGTTCACACAACATTATCTAGCCCCAAGTTAAGCAGAGCTTGTGTTATGGTTACTAGACAACTGATATACTTAATACAATATATTACAATATAATACCCAGAACACCCTGAACAAATATCTGCGGATCGCACAAATATTTGTTCCGAGGCGGGAATCGAACCCGCAACCTCCTGCGTCGCGTTGCGTCCTTATAACGACAAGGGTAGCGTAAGAAAACGATCAAATCAATATAATCTAGGATTTCTTTGTCTGAACCCCAACCCCATTATACAATTCGTTTGGAAGAGCGCTGCCCTGCTGTCATACAGTTTACACTAGCACAGAGGGCAGTCACTCGTCTATATATTTTGTAATTAAATATTTTTTGTATACCTTTTTCTGAAATAAATAATTACTTACTTCATCATCATCAGCCTGTATCAGTCCACTGCTGGACATAGGCCTCTCCCAACGCTCGCCATTTAGACCGATTTCCAGCTCTTCCCATCCACTTTCTACCAGCCGCCTTAGATCGTCGCTCCACCTCGCCAGGGGGCACCCCACACTACGTCTACCAAGACGTGGTATCCACTCTAAAACACGTTTACCCCCAACGGTTGTCAGTTCTTCGGCATATATGCCCAGCCCATTGACATTTCAGCTTGCTAATTCTCCGAGCTATATCGATGACCTTAGTTCTCTGTCGGCTAACTTCGTTGCGGATTTTATCCCTCAGAGAAACTCCGGGCATAGCTCGTTCCATAGCACGCTGAGCGACCTTGAACTGATGGAGCAGGCGTACCGTGAGTGTCTACGTATCGGCACCGTAAGTCATTACGGGTAGGACACACTGATTGAAGACTTTCGTCATTACTTAGTTAGGTACTTACAATCCTGGCTACGCCCTTGGGAAGCCACTGGTCTAGATATGAGCGTATTGATCATGTGTACAAACTTACATGGAGTTTGATGAGGTGATATCAAAATAGGAGTTTACTCCCGCTTGTATGTAGAGAGCTCACCAATGCAAGTTTATTACTATTTATTATTTAAAACTAGCGACTCGCCCCGGCTTCGCACGGGTAGCCCCCGGTGACCCCCCCCCTCCTACCCTCCCCCCTATGTAAATCCCCTGGTTCTAAGCTACCTCCCCACCAATTTTCAACCAAATCGGTTCACCCGTTCTTGTGTTAGTAGTGTAACTAACACGACTTTGTTTTATATAAAGATTATAGACGAGCAGCTTTCGCTGTTGTGCCTATTTGAGAGTGTTGAAATGTCCTTGTTTCACTCGCTGCACTGATTACACCTTAATGTATTTTACATCTCTCATATTCGGTAAGTAGGTCCTTATTACCCCCAAATGGGGCTTGTAGGTGACCAATTAGCGCTCTAGGGTAATAATGTAGCTAGAAAAGCCCTAGGGCGGTAAGTAATTAAAAAAAAAATTCACTCCTTAAAAAAGTTCGCGTACATCTAACCATCATACTGGCAATAAACATCATGCATTCAGCCCAATGACAAAAGAGGTCGCTTCGCTATTCAGCCTTGTCGTCGTATGAGTATAATAGTCATCAATTTTAAATATCGAACGGCGAAGCTCAATTTCGTTTTTAAAAAAATAATTTAGAAAAAGATGAAAAAAGGCGGGAATAGAAAACTTTTACTTTAAATATTGTTTTTTTTTTTTTATATATAATTACGTGCTAATTAGGAAAAAAACATGAGTTCTGCAAGTGATGAAGATATAAGCTGCACTCCCGATTCAATGAAAATGGCAGCTGAAGCAGCAATTAACCTTATTTTGTCTGAAAGTTCTAAAGAGAGATATTTGAAAACTTACGACGAGTTCATGAAGTGGCGAAAATAAAAACGAGTAAAGTCTTTACCTGAGACTGTATTCTTAACATACTTTAGTGAGCTATCAAAAAAGCTGCAGCCATCTAGTTTGTGGTGCATTTATTCAATGTTATTCAATTTTCAAAATTATCATCTTTTCTAAAAAGACAATCAGCTGGGCACAAAAGCAAAAAGTCAAAGGTTTTTACAGCGCAAGACGTGAAAACATTTATAAATGAAGCCCCCCCTTTTGACACATATTTAGCTGTTAAGGTACGTAAAATGTTTTATTCTTGTAATGCCGGTTTTTTTCTACTTACCTCACAATCGAGATGTAAAGCAGAGTAGTTAGCTCGGGTGTAAGCATCAATGGCACCCTCGAACTATAGGCGCCCTCGCTGCGCTCGTGCGCCTAAATATCTCGGGCTGCTATTGATGCCTTACAGCCCTTGGCTACTAATCTACTATTAATGATAACAGTTTGTTTGTTCGCATCCAGTTATCCAATTTGTTTTTGAAAGCATTTATTGATGTGGCAGTAACAACATCTTCTGGTAAATCATTCCAATTATGAACCACTCTCTTACTAAAGAAGTGCTGTGCAGTGTTTGTGTTGTATGGTCCACGGGATATTTTACGACTATGCCCTCTCAACGACATAGAGCTTTCTTTTAAAATATAGATTACATGAAATTCAGGCAAATTGTAAGTGCCAGAGAGGATCTTGAAGGTCTCAATGAGGTCGCCATTTATTCGCGGTTATTAGGTCATTAGGCATTTATTAGGTCACAATTTATTTCGATGTTCCTAGATTAAAAGTCTACTAAACTCAACAAATATGATGTTAATCTTTAGTTTTACAAATTATGAATTAGATTATTACCTTTGCATTTATATCCATACTAGCCGACGAAGAAATTACCCGGAGTTGTTGATAAGATTTGTTGCTATAACATTTGTCCTGGCTGCCAGCTTATTATGGAATGTGTTATTACTTTAAGAAAGCGTTAGCAGAGTATGTCGTGGGAGGCAATGGCGGCGATGAGCTCACCACTTGTCACGTCTCTATTCCACGATGGTGCAACCCCCTGTGAAAAGTGGCCCATTAAAGTTCTGCCTACCCTTTCGGGGAAAAAGGCGTGTATCTATGTATGTATGTATCCATACTAAATCATCATCATCAGCTTGTAGAACCTCCAGTGCCTTCCCAATGCCACGACAAACGGTATAGGGGTGTCATAATCATCACCCTTGGCAAGCGGGTTGGTGTTAGTACTCCAGTGAATGGATGCTGCTGCCTACCCCCTGGTGTAATCCCTTAGTCGGCTTTCACGACATCCACGAGAGGAGATGGATGGGTATATTCTAGGCAAAACACCACGGCCTTACTCAATACTATATTACTAGTGGTTCGCCGCGAACTGAGACCTCGCGAATACATGCGATTTAGGTAGGTTACCTTTTTTTTTTTCGAAACATTATCTATGTACGTGAGTATAGAGTATATCCACGTATAAGACTTTTGTAAAAATATTTTCTTTTACAAGCTTTTATAAAATTAGTGATCGTAACCGTGTACTGATCAAAATGACTCTAAACACACGCCCAGTCTAATATTATCCCTCGAGGAGTTCCGTTGTCCACCTTCCGTCTCCATCATCATCATCAGCCTTAGCATGCTGCGTTCGATAACTGGCATTGCCGGTGTGGGGAGCAGAACAGCAAAGCTCAAGTGGGTATGGACTGGCCACGTCAGTCGCATGCACCCCAAGAAGTGGGCTAACGCAGTAACTCCTTGGGTGCCTGAAGACGGAAGGCGACGACGGGGCCGGCCGAGAAGGCATTGGCGGGACGATCTCGAAGCTCACGAGAAGGAGTGGTGGGAAACTGCCAAAGGCTGGGATGACTGGAAAATTTTGGGTGAGACCTTTTACCAGCAGTGGAAACAACAGGTTTAATTTATAAAAAAAAAAAAAAAAAATGTACTAAAAATAGGACTAAACATAACAAGTTCTATAAGAGTAACCAGCCCCGTTGTCCACGAGTTAGGTATATGTTTACACTATAGGGAAAATAGAAAGAATAACTTATTACAATAACTTAGTTTAGTGTGGACAAGATAGGTATTATATCTGCTGATTGACCCCTCGACAAAGCACTGCCCCTCACGCGATCCACTCACAACTACTGCTAGAAAGAGAGAGGACAGCACCTAGCCGAGGCGCCAGCCACAGACAGTATTTAGAGAGCTCAGTAATCAGTAAAAATGCTAAGTGTCAATGATAGTAATGTAGGACGACAAGGTACATAAGTAGGTCTAGGTAGGCACCTGCTAATCAAATTGTGAACATTTACATCGCTCATCCAGTGTAATCGACATTAGCGTGTCGATATGTAATGTCGCGTCCACACGCTTGACAAGCCTCCACAAATTCAAACGTGTGGATGAAGCATTTGGCTTGGCTTGTGAGTGCTTGTCGCCGATCCGACCGAGTGTCGGTTTTTTGTGCAAACATCACAGGAAGTTTGCGGCAAGCGTTTGCGAATCATCCACATGTTTGTGCCTCTTAAGTATCGCTGGAGCACTGGTGGCGAATAGAAGTTAAAAAAAAGTTTACGAAAATGAGTGGAGAAAGATGGTCGAACGACGATATTTTACGGTTTATAGAAGTTTTCCAAGGTGAACCCTGTATTTGCAACCCTAAAGATAAGGAGCATAAAGACAAAAAAAATAGCCGATGCAAGGAATCGAGTCAGTGAAATTTTAAAAATTTCTGTGAAAGATTTGAAAAATAAAAAAGAAATACTGATGGTCACATTCCTCAAACATCTAAAGAAGAAGCAAGAATCTATTCGTTCTGGCGCAGGTAGGCATTTTTTTTAATGTATTTCTGACAATTGCGGACAAAAGCTTGACGTCTGTCATGCTTGCTTCTTCCAACACAAAAACTTCCCCAGTAATATATTGTAGTTTTTGAAATACACTAGCAAGGCAAACTGGCAAGCATGTGGATGAATGAAGACCAAAGTTTGCCAAATGTTTGTAGAGGTTTGAAGTTTGCGGCAAGCGGCGAGCGTGTGGAGGCCGCATTTTTTTTTTTTTAATAAATATTTTGTATTGGTTGTGAAGTTAACGCTGTTAACGTGATGGTCACGGTACTTCATACCAAGCTTCAAAACGCATCGATAGCGCGATCTAACTTTCAAACATAATTAGCAGTGCCATCTAGTTGTGGATTTGCTACTTAACCATCAAAAATTAAGTTTTTTCTCGCAAAAAAGTTGTATTACAAGGACAATCCTCAATTTTCGACTTCTCCCTGTAGTTTTGCACAAAATATACAAATACCTTTCTAACTGACATTTCGATTTGTTAGACCTACAACGTCGTTTAAATTCCTAGAAACGAGAGGTCAACAATCTTGGAATATATAGGTACTGGTTATTGTTTTAGAGAGAACCATCGAGCAACACGGAATGGAGACGCCATCAAAGGCATTCCCCGCTGTAGTTCCCCTCTAAATTTAATGCCCTCGAGGGCATACAGCTTATAAAAAACTAGCTGTCGCCGATCGCTCTGTCAGACTGAATCGACTCGCGTGGGAGATAGTGCTCTAAGAAAAATGCCGAATTGTTCAGTTTTATGCTGTAAAAAAATGATTGGATCATCAAATTTACAAAAAGATAGTGTTTCCTTTCACATGTACCTGAATTTCAATTAAATTATTATAACTTATTGCATGAAAATTGACCAAGTAAAATTAAGCCGTATAAAACCAAAAGTGGCCATCTCAGATTTTGTAATTTTTAAGTTCGTGTTCGGGGTAAAATAATAAAACTGAACGGTTTAACAAAACAAACCGTGAATATTTTATTCAATAACACTGGTTCACTCTTCACTGCGCCTGCACTTCAGTACACTGGCCATTCATTTCTCTAAAATCACTGCCAAGTTACGTGATTTATTCGCAATGAAAGCCAATTCCCTTACGACTGCTCTGCTCGCTCTTCAATCGAGCTCCACTTAATCGTGTGACACAGGGGCGACATAAAAGTGACCAAAAGCGTAGATATAAATGTGTATAATACATCAATGTGCATTTCAGGATTTATTCTGCTGACGTAAACATGTATATAACGTGTAATGTCAGTAAGCCAAGATGTGGATGATTACTTAATATCCTTAATTACTAAATACTATTCATTAAGTACGTTCGACATCATGTGACATGTGGAATAACGTGTATTTGTATTTGATGGCTATGTAACCACTAACTAACCGGTAACTACTAACTACTACTACTTCGTGTCACGGGCTCTTTCTTGGTTCACTGACCAGCTTGAGATATAGTGTCCCTGAAAGGGGCCTAGTGACCAATGGTGAAAGAACCAGTATGGTAAAAGAATTAATTGTGCCTCGCAGAGGTTTATGATGATATGTCAACGTAAATGTCATGTGCAACTATATTTAAAGAAATAGAATAAAATCACACTACTATTAACAACAAGTGTAACATGAAAAAGTTTGTACATTTGGGAACTTTGATTACAAGAGATGGCAAGCATGAAGATGATATTTAAATGAGAGTAAATTCTGGAAACCAGGTGAACTTAACGCCTTATTATCAGCCGGAACGTATCCAAAAAGGCACGACTGGATGTGCATAGAGGAGTGTTAGTGCCAAAACTAATGTATGGTGGTAGCGAAAGTTGCTAAGGCAGAATAAACATGAAAGTAAAATAAATGCACTGAAGATGAGAGGTTTGAGAAGTATGTATGGTGGACTTTGAGAGATAGAATAAGAAACAGTGTAAAGAAAGCATTGTAAAATGAAAGAGCGCGTGTATAGTGACAAGGATTGAGAAAGGTATGCTTGGATGGTTTGGGTTATTGGTTAAAGGATGAATGATAGTAGATTGACGAAACTAGTTCATAAGATGAGCATGAATGGGACAGTTGGAAGGGGGAGACCTCGGTGAAGGTATTCAGACTAGATCAGGGTCGATCTGGAGCATGGCCAGGCCAAGAGCGCCCTTAACCAATGAGCATATATGAAGAATGTGATGTGAGTGAATCCAGCAAAACAGGTATGCCAGGATCGTAGCAAGTGGAAATACATGGTCTCTGCCTACTTCTCTGGGAAACAGGCGTGAGTTTACGTATGTGTGTATGTATGTAATATTATAAATGCAAAATTTTCTAAGGGTTGGATGAAATTTAAGAACGGCGATAGCTGGACCACTGGAATAGTTTTAAATTTTATTTAGATGTTCCCTCAGGATCAAGACTTATGCGAGTGAAACCGCGGGTTGCTTCTAGTTTATAATAAGAATAAAACTGCGTGGTTAATTTGATCAAAATCGGTTATAATGATCATACTTAAATAACTTTACTCTTTTCAGTTAAAAGTAAATAAAGATGCTTTAAAAAAATCGTTGATCGCCAATTGTTAGGTTACTGTACAATCTTCGCACGTTGTGTTTGCCTATAATGAGGGGTTTTCACGGCCATATGAAATCATCTATAAACCCTTGAAAATAGATGTCGCCGCTGTGTACTTAACTGTAAATAAAGTGACATATAAAAGTCAACAACGTAGTGATATATTTTTGTGGTATTTTGTTACTATCACACAAAATAACAGACGATGCATTTAATAATTTTGACAACCACAGTTGAGTCAGGGCCATCAATTGACCCAAATCAAACTACATTTTTTTTAATTGAAAATGAAAGGCCCTTATTGGTTTCTCCTGTAGCTAAAGATAGGTATATAGTTTGTACCTCATATATACATGTGTAGACCGTTGGTAACCATAATAAAAATAATTAAATAAGCAACTGCTAACAAGAACAATAACGTTAGCTGGAGTCAGTCGTGGGAAGCAATGGTAGGGATGAGCTCACTACTTGTCACGTCTATCTCCCACGATGGTGCAACCCACTGTGAAAAGAGGCCCATTAAGGCTCTGCCTACCCCTTCGGGGAAAGAGGCGTGTGTCTATGTATGTAACAATAACAGCCTCAATGCACACTGAAATAGCTTTGTGCTCATTTAACAGGTTTTTTGTATTTCTCAAAAATTCCTGAAAGTAAGTTGCCCGTGTTTTCTTATATACTACTAAATTAGTGATGTGCCTCAAGAATAAAGTATATTTTTTATCGATAAAATAAATGCTCGTTTATTATGTTTAACAAACTATTGAAATTTGATTTATATTATTCGGGAGACGCCATAGCCTAACCTAACCTAACTTTCTAACCGTTAATCCAATCACCATGAAGGTATTGGTATGTAACAAGGTAGGTAACTGTTATGATTTTAATTTGAAATTATTCATTTTATGCCATAAATTGACGCCCTCTGTGGCGCGGTGGACGAAGGTTCGCCTGTAACGCAGGAGGTTGCGGGTTTGATTCCCGCCTCAGAACAAATATTTGTACGATCTGCAGATATTTGTTCAGGGTGTTCTGGATATTTTCTATGTTAATACAAAATAAATATCTATGTAATGTACTGTATTAGGGATATCAGTTATCTAGTCCATAACACAAGCTCTGCTTGGCTTGGGGCTAGATAATAATGTGTAAACTGTGTCCAACATCAAAAAATAAAATAAATATAAATATATATTATTGAGAACTGGTGAAAACCAAGGTGAAAAGAAGCCCATTTAAGGCTCTGTCTACCCTTTCGGGGAAAAAGGCGTGTGTCTATGTATGTATGTATGTAAACGTCACTTAGGTACAATGTGAAAGAAAGCACCATCTTTTCGTAAATTCGATGTTCCAGACCTTGATTTACAGCAGAAAATGTAACGATTCGGCATTTTAGTACTTGTAGCACTGTCACACTTTTTACTCTATGCGTCACACGATCGATTCAGTCTGACAGAGCAATCGGCCCATCATGATACAATTTTATTACTAGCAAAAGCAAAACATGCTTGGTGAGGGCTAGCAAGCTTCTTTTCCTTGATTTTTTATATTTAAACACAGACTTGAATTTAAATTACTATGTTAAATTACAACGGATAGTTTTTAAAACAGTTAGTAAAACAGTTTTACTAACGCGTATGCCCAAATGAAATTGTGCATAGCCAGAGAGGAACGCCTTTACTTGATGTCGCCCCCCGCCGCGACCTCCTCGTGTCTCTCTCGTGTGTCCTCCAGCGGCGGCCGTGTTGCTCCAAGATATTACTAGCTAGGCTTGCAAGGGCTTCCAAGTTATTTTTACTAGTTTTTTCATGTGTGAACTTATCTAGACATGAATTTAATTTACTATGTGATATTACAAATCTAGAGGTGTGATAGTTTTTCGTAAAAAGTTGCATGCCTACCTAGGTTGTGGGATACGTGATCACGATAAATTAACAAAAGCATTTCCCAGTTTGAACTCGTTTACTCCTTTTCAAGAAAAGTCGTATCATGAGTGTCCGTCCTGTGTCGTGGGATTTTCCTATTGAAATCCTACTTGATTGACAAAAGAATGAAAAAAAATATATAGCTAGGTATATTTTTTCAACGCGATATTCTGTTCACTATATATAGCGCTAAGTATTACTTTACCTACCATCGTTTAGCATCAACATAACTTAACACACCCAACACATACCTACATAGTTCTGATCCCACACTAGGATCCCCTGTGTCGTGGGATAATCATGCCTGAAATAAAAAAAAAATATTTATAAATTTTAATGACTAATATAGTTTTTTGGCACTTAGGATCATGATTTTTGGTTTTTGACAATAACAGTGAATGACAGATATATATATAATACATTGTATATTTCGAGGCCAGAACCGTCATGGATTATGTAGGTTATTAGGAAGACGGGAGCTAAGTAAAGCATTTTTTCCTTTTCTTTCCTTTCGTCTCATTTGACTTGCCAGCCCATAGTTTTATGAAATTATTGTAAGCTTTGAACAAAATTCTAATTAAATTTTCCCAAGAACCAATCATCTCATGAGTTGTTGTAAAGTAAGGTTGTACCTGGGGTACTCAAAATTTTCTTGACTTTTCTCTATACTCTAAGTTTCCGCGTTTACCCCCTCTCTCTCCAGCTTACTACTACCTTTTACTGATCTAAAATATCATAGTTATCCACAAAATGATCTCTATGCTATCCTCGAAAAGTGGGGCGGTTCAGCAACTCCCCCTTCACAGAGAGCGTTCAACCCCTCCCCTCATCCCTAGCCTCCCTTAAATCCTTTAAATGACCCTTGGTGGTAGGCAAAGTAAGTTCTTACCAAAAAGTTATCGATACTATTCATTTATCGACTTGAGTGCTGGAAGTCCCTAGAACGGATGTTACTGTCAATTTTGTGACATAACATGATGTTTGTACACAGAAAGCATCTATGTGTGTATAAAGATTTTTGATGTGTTGCTGTTTATAGATGTGTGCGTTTGTAGCGATAGAACGACTGGTTATAAATGTGTGCATTAAAGTGTAAGTGAGTGCGTGAAGCCCCCCCCCCAAATATTTCTGAATAAATATGTATCGGTTGACAGCTCTATGGCGTCTCCCCTCCGGTACGGAGGCCTGCGTTGCTCGATGGAGAGAACCAGTTCCAAAATTCTTAAATTTTAGACTTTTCCCTGTATTTGTGTCATAAAAGCTACAAACCAGCGTTGTTTGATTAGTGGAAGTACCCTAGAGGTTTTGGTTTTTTACTTTTTCTATTTACCCTAATAACTCAAAAACTAAATAAGTTAAAAAATTAAAATAAATAGTTTTGAATTGTCGAAGCTAGGGGCTTTCATGTGACATCCCATTTGATCTGATATTCGCACTTTTATTTTTATTACCCCCTCTTGGACCCCAATATCTCAACAATCCTCCAACCGATATAGCTCATAACCTTACCAACAAATTTTACCAATACTATCTATCCCCAAATCAAATTTCATAAAGATCGGATAAACGGTTAAAGTTATGCTCGGACAAACATACATTCATATATACATTATACATACAAACGCCGATTCTTCCAAGTTGACTCTCTATTAATATAAGCAAGTAATTAACTTTGTAAAAATAAAAAAAACCACTCAACGCAATGAAACGGCTCAACCGATTTTGATCAAACATAGCTAAGAAAACTCGAGACTAATTCACCTTTCAAACAAAAAACAAAATCAAAATCGGTTCATTCGTTCGGGAGCTACGATGTCACAGACAGACACACACACAGAGACACGTCAAACTTATAAAACCCTAAAACTTGTTTTTTTTTATAGATCAATACTGTTCGTAATGTTAGGTATTTATTAATATAAACTGTAGTGGTATATTATTTATTTAGTTTCTCGTATATTATTAGAAAAATGTGTATTTAATATGTTATGCTCACTATAAACGCATTAGAAATGCACTATACCTATTGTAAAGGAAGTTAAGGGATGTCTGTCAATTTAGAAGCCTCACCATAGAATTTGATGGTGAATGAATGAATGAATGAATGAAAATACTTCATTGCAGAACTTTCAAACTAGTTAACAACAATTAAACAAAAACTGAATGTACAATGGGCGGTCTTATCGCTAAGAAGCGATCTCTTCCGGACAACCTTTGGATGGAGAGGAGCTAAACTTAGAGTTGGTTTCAGCTATAACAAAATAGTGATAGTTATTGACACTAGGAGATATTTAGATATTCACTGAGGCTTCTAACTTGACGTCTAGTTGAAAGCCTCGCCATGAACAACGGCACGTGATGATTTGTGTACCGAAAAACTGTGACGTTATAGTAGTTTATGCAACTGTCATATAAGAAGGGGTATTAAAACACGAGAGTCTGTTTATCGATAATAGGTTGACTCGAGTGTTTTAATACCTAAGTTATATGCAGTTTCATACACTACTTTATCTTCACTCATAGGAAAAATTGAAATTAAACAAAGAAAAACACGATTTGCAAAAAAATGTATGGGAAGCGCGGGAAATTAAGTTCAAACTACGCAAGCGTGCGCCATTTTTTCACAGTTCGAACTGCGCATGCGTGCGCCTTTTTTTTTCATATTCAGGCTATAACCATAGTCTAGTTTAATGAATTAATAAAAAAAAAGATAGCGGTACTATAATGAGTTTTATGATACAGTTGGCGGTACTATAATGAGTTTTATTCTTAATTTTATGTATATGCGTCTATAAAGTGCGTCTGTATAGAATCGTCTTTGAATTCGTAATTCGTTTTTTTCGATTTGAGTGTAGATTAAATTATTTATCTATCTATTCAGCTGGTAAAACCCACTGCCGAGTAAAGACCTTTTTATAACGCCACTCCTGGCGGTCTTGTGCCGGATCCACCGCTCTCCTACTGCCTGCACAATGTCGTCTGACCATCAGGCAGGTGGTCTGCCTCGAGGCCGTCGCATACCACTCCTGGCGGTCTTGTGCCGGATCCACCGCTCTCCTACTGCCTGCACAATGTCGTCTGACCATCGGGCAGGTGGTCTGCCTCGAGGCCGTCGCATACCACTCCTGGCGGTCTCGTGCCAGCCAGATCCACCGCTCTCCTACTGCCTGCACAATGTCGTCTGACCATTGGGCAGGTGGTCTGCCTCGAGGCCGCCGCATACCTCTCGCCTTGCCAAATAATTTATAGTGACTAATATTAAAAAAAGCGGCTAAGTGCGAGTCGGACTCGCCCATGAAGGGTTCCGTAGCAGCAAGTAACATAATATAAAAGTTCTTGGATGGTTTACGATTTATGACGTATTAAAAAAAACTACTTACTAGATCTCGTTCAAACCAATTTTCGTTGGAAGTTTACATGGTAATGTACATCATATTATTTTTTTAGTTTTATCATTCTCTTATTTTAGAAGTTACGGGGGGGGGGAGGGGGGACACATTTTACCACTTTGGAAGTGTCTCTCGCGCAAACTATTCACTTTAGAAAAAAATTATATTAGAAACCTCCATATAATTTTTGAAGACCTATCCATAGATACCCCAAACGTATGGGTTTGATGTTTTATTTGTAGAGTTTCAGTTCTAAGTATGGGGAACCCCAAAAATTAACTGTTTTTTTTCTATTTTTTTGTGAAATTCTTGATGCGGTTTACAGAATACATCTACTTGCCAAGTTTCAACAGCCTAGCTCTTATAGTTTCGGAAAAAAGTGGCTGTGACATACACGGACAGACAGACAGACATGACGAATCTATAAGGGTTCCGTAATTTTTAGTTACGGAACCCTAAAAAGTGGCTGTGACATACACGGACAGACAGACAGACAGACATGACGAATCCATAAGGGTTCCGTAATTTTGTTACGGAACCCTAAAAACATAGTTTGATTCATGCTTTCATTTACCCAGAAAATGTATGAAACTCATTCAACATAACAATTTGGCCAGTTTTTTTGTATATACGAGTAAATGAATACATTACGTAGAGCAGTTCTTGTTGAGGCTTCCATCTAGACGTCAAGTTAGAAGCCTCATAGTATAGGATCCGCACTAGAGACGACCTTCACCGATCTGTTTATTGGATGAAATGTATTTTATATGAAATTTAATCTATTAGAAAATATATCTCGAGTGGGTTGTCTAAAAAATTCCTGTCCAGACAATGATTCGTAAAAAAAAAAAACAGCCAAGTGCGAGTCGGACTCACGCACGAAGGGTTCCGTACCATTATCTATAAAAACCGGCCAAGTGCGAGTCGGACTCGTGCACGAAGGGTTCGGTAACATTATCTATAAAAACGGCAAAAAAACACGTTTTTTGTATGGGAGCCCCCTTAAATATTTATTTTATTCTGTGTATTTGTTGTTATAGCGGCAACAGAAATACATCATCTGTGAAAATTTCAACAGTCTAACTATCACGGTTATTAAAAAAAGGAAAGTCTTTTTTTTTTATTAATCATTTTCTGGACAGGATTTTTTTAGACAACCCACTCGAGATAATTATATTTTCTAATATATTAAATTTCATATAAAATACATTTCATCCAATAAACAGATCGGTGAAGGTCGTCTCTAGTGCGGATCTTAGACTATCAGTGAATATCTAAATATCTCCTAAATTAGTGTCACTTTTTATCTGCTTTGTGTTACTATTTCGTCCCGGTTTTTTGGCATAGTTGAAACCAAATTCCATGGTGAGGCTTCACGAAGTTTAATCCTCATTTGGATATTAATAATGAAAAAGCTAATTTAATTTCTTGCGTAGAAGTTGTGGGAAAGCTATGAAGCTTGTTGCGTTTTGTTTCACGCAAATGCAATGAGTTGATTTATCTAATTATTTAGAAATACAACTTTTGCTTCCCAACTTCTAAAAATATACAAATTGTTTAGTAAAATTGGACATAAAACAATATTTTAACCGTACTAATTACTTCCATAAAGGGAAGGTGGGTTCATTTATTTTTGACCTGGGTAGCTGTTGCCCACCTCCTATAGTTTGTATGCAGCGTTTTGTGCAGTTTGTTGTCAAGCGGCCTAGCAGAACAGAGCTTTGGGTTGATGGCAACACTGTTGTCCGAAGGCGTCGATGATGAAAAGCAGGATCCAAGTTGCTCCTGCAAACCCGTCTCGGCCCTAGCCTCTTTTGTGGCCACGCCTTTCTCTTCTTCCTGCAGCCCCAGGAAGCCTGTCCTGTGAGTAGGACTGTTATTAACTCCGGCACGCGATCTTGCGCGATTTATAACGATCTTGTCAGTGGCGGGTTTTTTAACCGTGTATAATAAAACAAATTTATCTGGATGCCTCTAAACTTCATTAATTATTCCACGAATTGCAAAGCGAGTTACATACATCAAAACCATAACAACCAGCCAATTGATTGTGTTTTTAATTACACAATTAAAATGTATTATACGAGTATCTGAATGGCATGCACCTCCTTTTTGGCTTTTTGCAGTCAGTTATGAACAAGATCTTATAATTTAGTAAATTTTCTATTCCATGTAAATATTTTTAATCATAATATAGGAAGTTCGTATTTACAGCATAAATTAGGTACTCTTTAAATTATTTTTAATGTTTATACTAAATTGTTATCCTGTTCAAGCAATATTATTTTAATAAACTTGTCAAATTGGATCTATATATGTTTTTCTTTCATTGGAGATTTACCTAGCCACTCATAACTATTAGTAAGTACCTCAGTTTCTACACGCATGTAGGTACAGCTCATGTAATGAAAAAGAGCGCTAGGTATACCTGCGCAGTAGGCAATTTATCGGTCTAACCTAACCGGATTGGTGGTATAGGGTGCAGTTTCAATAACAACACGCATGTAGGTACAGCTCACGTCATGTAAAAAGGTCCCTAGCGGTGAACCTGCGCAGTAGTTATTTATTCTGTGGCAGTAGGCAATCTACTCGGTAAGACTTCTAGGATTTGGCAACTTTTTCGGTCTAACCATAGATCTAGCGTAGCGAAAAAGTCTATGGGTCTAACCATAAGAATTACTTTTTTGTTAGCGTAAGGCGCGCGGGCGCGTTTCATGTCGAACGCGCGCGAAACACCTTACTGAATGGACCACACAAGTGAGGCGGCTCGGGTACTTGTAGCTTCATACCTAAACCGCGGAGTGTGCCACGTCTGCCCATGGAGAATGTCTCAGATCTGTGAGAATATTCTACCTACTAGAAGGTAGTCAGAGGCAAGTCCATTGCATACAATGTGTTTGAGTATTATCCTAGTAATATTATAAACGCGAAAGTTTGTATGGATGGATGTATCTTTGTTACTCTTTCACGTAAAAACTACTGGATGGATTTGGATGAAATTTGGAATGGAGATAACTGGACTCCCGGAATAACACATAGGCACATTTTTATCCCGATATTCCCACGGGATCGAGACTTATGCGGGTGAAACCGCGGGACGCTGCTTGTATAGTATATTTAGCTTTAGGACTCAGTTTATACTTTCTATGATTCAAATGAAAAGTTCAATGAGGTTTATATTTTTTTAATAAAAATACCTTATTTCTCTAATTCATACAAGTTACAAACCTATCCCTAATAACGTCCACCCCTCTCTCTCCTCCGTTCCAAATCATGTCTGTCCCTCCGTTCCTTTTCTCTTTCTCGCACACGGTCCCGCTCCCGCTCCTTCTCCCTCTCTCGTTCACGCTCACGTCTGCGTTCGCGATCCCTGCTTCTGGAGCGTTCTCGTTTACGGTCTTTGTCACGCCTTTCACGATCTCTTGATCTGGAAAATAATAAATAGATTGACTTACATACATATATAGACACACGTCTTTTTCCCCTAAGGGGGGTAGGCAGAGCCTCAATGGGCCTCTTTTCACAGTAGGTTGCACCATCGTGGAATATAGACGTGGCAAGTGGTGAGCTCATCGCCGCCATTGCTTCCCACGACTGACTCGGCTCACGCTTTCTTCCAGTAACAGTAAGCTAGCAGCCAGGACGAATCTTATCAACAAGTCCGGGTATTCCCTTAGTCGGCTTTTACGACATCCACGGGAGGAGACGGAGAGGTATATTCTTAGGCCGGACACATTTTACTTAGACTTTTAATAAACAGTTTAGAAGTTGGTTCACATGATCAGAATAAGGTCTACAAAGTATAACAAGAAGCTAATATAATAAAACAAGTAATAAATTTTGTAAAAATTAAAAAACCTCAACGCAATGAAACGGCTGAACCGATTTTGATCAAACATAGTTAAGAACACTCCCGACTAATTCACCTTCAAACAAAATCAAAATCGGTTCATCCTTTCGGGAGCTACGATGCCACAGACAGACACACACACACACACACACACACACACACACACACACACACACACACACAGACACGTCATACTTATAACATCCCGTAGTTTTTGCGTCGGGTGTTAAAAACAAAAACCCGACAGACTGAACTAACATATTGTTGTATTTTTTCAAATTAAAATTCATTTATTGCGATATATATGGTTTAGTAACTGGTGGTTCGTGCTACAGTTAAATGTTCGGCCATAATCGGCGTTTAACGCATGCAAAATATATATCAGTATTTACAATAATTATAAATTAAAAATCACCTAAGTAGTCCTATTTAGTCAAATCCTTCTGTTACTATACGTCCTATTACCCGAAATGTCAACTCAGTATTTCTCCGAACGTATTCCTAGTCATTGTCATTGTCATCACCTAGGAATTCTTGTATAGTAAACTTTTCCTGTTAGCATATTTTTCAGTCTTCCCTTGAACACATTAAGACAGGGAGCATCTAGTACAGATTTAGGAAGATGATTATAAACACGCACAGCCATACAAACTACACTCTTGCTATACAAAGATGTTTTGCTTAAAGGAAATCATATTTGATTGATGTACCATTTACTTTTACGCTTTATAAAAAGGTCCATATTATTTTTTACATATGTCGAAAATTCATAGATGGTAATGTAAGTATTTTAAGTTCAGTGAAGTAAAGATCCATATTATTTTTTACATATGTCGAAATTTCATAGATGGTAATGTCAGTATTTTAAGTTCAGTGAAGTATGGCCTACAAGCCCTACAACTATCAGTTTTCTTAATTTTACATATGGCTCTTATACACTTCTTTTGGCTGATAAATACTGGTTTTTTGTAAAGTGAATTTGCCCCAGAATATAATTCCATACCTCAAAACAGACTCTGCATATCTGTGATAGGCAGTGGTCACGGCAGAAATATTAACAGTTTTACGAAGCATGTAAAACGCATATGAAAATTGATTAACTTTCTACATAATATAGTGTCTGCATGTGCTTTCCAATTCAGTTTATAGTTTAGGTTTATTGTCTATAACTCCAAAATTGCTCAACTAATTTTGATTGTGTTTATTGATTTTATTGATATTTATCTCTAAAAAGTGCCTAACCGCTTTGGGTGCAGTTTTTTGTAAACCATTAGTACCTACAACCTCAAAGAAGGTTCTTACTATTATTTATTCGGTGGACATACACAGTGTGGCAAGATGATGGGGCTCCCTCAGGGTAAGTATAGGTCATAACACCATCACCGGCTCACCTGTCAGTCAGCAAAAATAGAGTCTTGCCATCCAAGCTGTCCCATGTTATGGCAAATGTCAATGGTATCATTATACCCCCCACCCCCCCATCATTCATGACCCCTGTGGCGCGGCTGGCGATGGTTCGCCTGCGACGCAGGAGGTTGCGGGTTCAATTCCCGCCTCGGAACAAATACCATTTGTGCTATCTGCAGATATTTGTTCAGGGTGTTCTGGGTGTTTTCTATGTATAATAAAAAATATCTATCTATATAATGTATTGTATTAAGCATATCAGTTAACTAGTACCCATAACACAAGCTCTGGCTTATCTTGGGGCTAGAACTTGTCCGGCATTATTTATTTATTTATTTATTATTACCTAGTTTGGGCCTAAGGGATCAATGTCGTCAGCGCCACTTCAGTGGTTAGGCTTTGAAAAAATCAACTTCACCATAGTTAAATGTTTGGTGTAGCAAGGTCTTCATGAAATGGGTTACTTATACTTACTTTACATAAAGCGCCCATGCTCAACCAAAAGACCTATTGATGTCATGAAAGGAGACTCCTAAAGCTTCGTTCTCGCGATCATAATGCACAACACTGTGGTATGCGTTGTCGGACACATGATTGTATGCATAATGTCTAGAATGGTATCTTGTTCTGTTCCTGTATGAGTCAGGGGTGGGGAGTAGGTCATGACGCTGCAGTGGAGGCGCGTACCGCCGCGTTGGGCGTTATGATCAAGAGACAGAAGCTTTACAGAGCATCTAATTCTTTCATCACACTAGTCTCTACCAACAACGGTGTAGTGTGTAATTTTTTGAATGCAGTTCTTGTATATGTACACTTACCGATCCCTTCTTTTGTCTCTGTCCCTCCTATCTTTGTCCCTTCTATTCTCTTTGGATTCACCATCAGCAATTTCGTCATCAGACGGCATATCCTCATCAATATCATCATCGAGAGCAGAAATTTTCTGCTCAATCTCATTATTTTCTTCTAATACAAATCGCTTTTGTATTCTCGGCAGAATAATGTCACAGAGACGTTCCTCTCTCAGCAGCTCATCAATGAACTCGTCCACATGCACTATTTCGAACTGACCCTCGCGGTTTTGTCGCCTCAACTTTCTGTTATCGTTGTAAAGCGGTTCAAGGTACTTGTAGCAATCTACCGATGTTCCCGTAAGTCTCATGTAGAAAGCGCCCAATGCACGCACGTATTTGAACTCCTCGTTCTTTATGAATTCAACCACAATATCCTTCTCAGGCTGAATTTGCAGCATTTTCAAAACTAAACACAGAAAAGGAGTCGGGTAAATAAAGCCACCGTGCACGCCACCGACGTAACGTAATTCCATGGCCTTGTCTACGAGCAACTCTGCTGTTAGGGCGAAACATTCTTCTTTCCAGAATTTGGAGTCGTAAATACGAGCCCTGATGATCTTTTCTATCAAATATTGAGGATTTGTTCCGCGAATTGATTTCGCGTCCTTCACCGTGCGGTTCGCCATTTTAACAATGACTCTTCTTCAACTTTTATTTGTGGCTACTGTATGGGAACCCTGACTTGACTGACAGTCACCGGGTGCAGTGTTGCCGTTTTTAGGGTTCCGTTTTTTGTCATTTGGTTATGGATTCGTCATGTCCTGTGGTCATGTCTGTCTGTCTGTCTGTATGTCTGTCCGTCTGTATGTCCGTGTATGTCACAGTCACTTTTTTCCGAAACTATAAGAGCTATGCTGTTGAAACTTGGTAAGTAGATGTATTCTGTGAACCGCATTATTATTTTCCCACAAAAATTGAAAAAAAAACAATAAATTTTCGGGGTTCCCCATACATAGAACTGAAAAAAAACATCATACCCATACGTGTGTTATATCTTTGGATAGGTCTTCAAAAATTACATTGAGGTTTCTAATATACCTAATTTTTTTCTAAATGTGGTGATATCAACCTTCTTGCATCTGTTAGTATTTCTATGTCTGAAATGACATCGGTGCCAATCTCATTGTGTCACTATTCAGCTAATACCTAGTACTCTTGCATGTCGAGTTTTTAACTAATAAAGCCATGTTTTGCTCTGAAATGGTTTGATATATTACAATTTATTCGTTAAAAAACTATGGATAAATATCTGAAGCCCGACAGGTTCGAAGCAGATCCAACAAACAACTCAGACCAAACTTCAACATGGACTCATTGGAAGCAAACATTTAGCAACTTCATTCACGCTATAGAAAGCAAAGATAAGACAGTAAGTGCAGAATATAAGTATCAATTGCTAGTGAATCATCTTTCGCCTCGCCTGTATATATACATCAAAGATTCCAACGAGTATCATACAGCTATACGAAAACTAGACGATCTGTTCATAAAGCCAGTAAACGAAGTATATTCGAGATATCGATTGGCCAAACGGCAACAACAACCTGGGGAGTCAATTGATCAATATATACAAACGCTAAAACTGTTATCCAAGAATTGTAATTTTAAATCAGTAAACGCCGAACAAAACGAGTCTGAATATGTTCGAGACGCCTTTATAGCTGGGCTATCGTCATCACAAATACGTCAACGACTCCTAGAAAATAGCAATCTTACTTTAGACAAAGCATATGAACAAGCGCGATCATTAGAAATAGCTCAGATTCAAAATGATAATTATCGAAAAGAACCAATGACGGTTGTGAATTATGCTAATGATGACAGCACTGCAGCTGTAGTTACTGGAGGAAGGCCCTTAAAATACGAAACATGCTATTTTTGCGGGAATAAAAGACACCCTCGCCTCGAGTGCCCAGCATTCAAGAACATTTGCTCAAATTGTGGTAAAAAAGGACACTTTCAAAAAGCGTGTCTTAGCAAAAGACCTCGGGTGGCTGCATGTGAGACAATAGATGATGTGCATGTCACTCATGCTCATGCCTCGTCTCATAACTTGTCTTGCATATTGTCGGCAGCAGATCTGAAACGAGCTACTATACCAGTTCTCATAAACGGGAAAACTACAGCACGGGCACTCATTGATACTGGCAGCACAGCAAGTTTTATTGATCGACGTCTTGTTAATCTGTGCAATTTAAAAATTATCTCCTGCAAGCAAAAGATTACAATGGCAACATCTAACCTATGCATGGATGTAAATGAAGCATGCACACTACAGATAACAATACAGAACCAAAATATTGACGTCACTCTCATGATTATGGACGAACTATGTTCAGACATCATACTTGGACACGACGTCTTGCAGAATCATGAAGCTTTGATAATGCGATTCGGGGGTTTTAAACCAACCCTCAAACTATGCGCACTCGCAGAAGCAAACATCGAACCGGTTAGCTTATTTACTAACGTATTACCATTTGATAAACCGATTGCTGTAAAGTCTAGAAGACACTCTGATTCCGATTCTCAATTTATTGAAGCTGAAATACGAAAACTTTTAAAGGACAAAATTATCGAACCAAGTTTTTCTCCATGGAGAGCTCAAGTTCTTGTGACATCAAGTGAACACCACAAGAAACGGATGGTTATCGATTACTCTCAGACAATCAATCGGTATACGGAACTTGACGCTTATCCTCTGCCATCAATGGATGAACTTATTTCCAAAGTAGCTAAGCATAAAATCTTCAGCAAAATTGATTTGCGCAGTGCATATCATCAAATTCCAATTTTAGAAGCCGAAAAACCGTATACAGCATTTGAAGCCTGCGGAAATCTATATCATTTTCGACGCATTCCGTTCGGTGTTACCAACGGTGTAGCAGCCTTTCAACGAGCTATCAATACTATCATAGAAAAAGAACGTTTACAAGGCGTGTATGCTTATCTAGATGACATCACAATATGTGGATATGATCGAGCTGACCATGACGAGAAGTTACACTCCTTCCAGGAAGTTGCTAATCGATACAACCTAACACTGAACTTACAGAAATGCGAATTTTCAAAAACAGAAATAAATTTGCTAGGTTATAATATTTGCAACAGCGTAATCAAACCAGATCCTGAACGTCTTCGTCCTCTTTTAGATATGCCAGTACTTGATGATCGGGCATCACTCCGCAGAACCATGGGTGTTTTTGCACATTATTCAAAATGGATCCCAAGATTCTCAGACAAAATAAAATTTCTCGCAAAATCAGAGAAATTCCCACTAACGCCCGAAGCTGTACAATCATTTAAATCGCTAAAAACAGAAATAAGCAATTCGGCAATTAATATCATTGACCCCAAAATACAACTCACCGTGGAGACAGATGCATCAGACCATTCGATAGCTGCTGCTCTTACACAAGAAGGGAGACCAGTAGCGTTTTTCTCAAGAACTTTAAGCATTCACGAACGTAATCATTCTGCAATCGAAAAGGAAGCCGCAGCTATTGTAGAAAGCATAAAGAAGTGGAGACAATTTCTTATGGGAAAAACATTCAGACTGATCACAGATCAGAAATCAGTATCTTTCATGCTCGATCAAAAACACAATTCAAAAATTAAAAATGATAAAATACAAAGGTGGCGATTGGAACTCTCAAATTATAACTTCGATATCATATATCGCTCGGGTAAAGACAACATAGTAGCTGATGCTCTTTCACGGGTCAATATAACAGCATCAACACAATCAGCCAGCGATAATCTTCTTGAACTACACAAGAATTTGTGTCATCCCGGCATAACTCGTATGGTACACTGGATTAGAGCTAAAAATTTACCATACTCAGTCGAGGATGTCAGACGAACTACTGGATCATGCACAGTCTGCGCTGAAATTAAACCCAGATTTCTTAAAACTAAGGGTACATTGATAAAAGCTACTGCTCCTTTTGAAAGAATATCAATAGATTTTAAGGGTCCTTTGCCTTTGGAAACTGGCAACCGATACATGCTAACAATAGTAGATGAATTCTCCAGATTTCCATTCGCATTCCCTTGCCCAGATCTTAGTTCAGACACTGTGAAAAAGAAATTAACTCAATTGTTTGCAATATTTGGCATGCCAACTTATGTGCATTCTGACAGAGGAACCGCTTTTGTATCGGCTGAACTGAAAAACTATTTACATGGGATGGGAATAGCCACTAGCTACACAACGCCATACAACCCTCAAGGGAATGGTCAAACTGAGCGTTACAATGGTATTATTTGGAAAACAATACAGCTTACACTGAAATCATTGAACTTGCCTATAAACCACTGGGAAACTGTTCTCGATCAGTCACTACACTCCATAAGATCGTTACTGTGCACAGCAACTGGATGTACACCTCATGAGCGAATGTTCACTCATCCTCGTAGATCTTCAAACGGGCAGTCGATGCCAACGTGGCTCGCAGAGGCCGAGAGAGCACTACTGAGGAATAATATCAGAAGAAGCAAATATGATCCACTCGTCGAGGAGGTAGAACTTGTTGAAGCCAATCCGCTACATTCTCACATAAGGCTTCAAAATGGAAGAGAGTTGGTCATTTCTAATCGGCACCTAGCGCCTACAGGAGATTCGTCCTCCGATACTGACGGGCGTGAAACAGAATCTGATTCAAGTTGGATTTCTGCTGATTCAAACGACCAGGAATCTTCTGAAGAGCTACTTACTAGAGCTCCAGATGGTTCTGATCCACAAAGTCCAGCGCCTCGCCACTCAACAAGAGAGCGACGCCCTCCATCTTATCTTCACGATTATGTGACTTCTTAACCACGGGAGAATGTGGTGATATCAACCTTCTTGCATCTGTTAGTATTTCTATGTCTGAAATGACATCGGTGCCAATCTCATTGTGTCACTATTCAGCTAATACCTAGTACTCTTGCATGTCGAGTTTTTAACTAATAAAGCCATGTTTTGCTCTGAAATGGTTTGATATATTACACTAAACTTAATAGTTTGCGCGACAGACACTTCTAAAGTGGTAAAATGTGTGGACAAAGCCAGTCCATGAAGCGACATTGTCGTTTTTCGGACTGATGTCCAGTGTAGCCATCGTGAAAGTGACGGGTTTGAGCAGTTCGTGCACTTGATTCAGCATATGTGGTTTAGAGACCGCAGTGGTGCAAGTGTGCCGGAAGGCTAGGCTTGGAGGGTAGCGGGATCCGAAGCACGGTTCTCCGCTGGCCGACCGCAGGTTGTAGGGGCACAGAATAAATATTATTATTAGCCCAACTAGTGAGTTAGCCACTCATGAAAGGCTGCCCCACCGCCTCGCGAAAAATCCCAGAATGCTCCATCGTGCCGGTTGGCGACCGGATGAGAGGACCCGATGGCCATTCCTGGGGGGGTTCGGGCGTCCCCGCAGTCTCCAGTCTAGTCTCCCACTAGCGCAGGAGCCTGCTGTAAGTCTCTAAGTTTCCGCTGGTCAGTCCCTAGTCTCACGTGCCTGTAATTTCACCGGCATCCATACCCTTCAAACCGGAACACAGCAATACGAACTACTGCTTTGCGGCAGAAATAGGTATGGTGGTAGTAGTTCTCCAGACGAACTCTTTCACAAAAAAGCTCTACTACTAACAAAACCACCAGAGTACCACTCAGGTGAACTGCTCATCCCCTGGTGTAATCCCTTAGGTATTAGTATTTTACGTCATCCGCGGGAGGAGATGGAAGGCTCATTTATCTTGCCATTGCAAACTCATTGAAGGCTCATTGCCTACCCTTTCGGGGAAAAGGCGTGTGTATATGTATGTATGCATACTAGAGCATAAAAATTTTTGCCTAATTAAATATTTTCTTAATTTGCAGATAAACATTCCTTGATCATGGCCAAAGATTTCAATATCGTAGATATGCCCAGACACCGAAAACTGTTGCATTGTATTTGAATGTGTGCGTTAACAAAGTGCTGACGCACACACACGTAGTGGATAGTAAAAATCGTGATTTTGTCTATAAACTTAACTCTTGATATTACCATTTCATGTGCAATCATATTGCACGCACTTTTGTGAAAAAATAAACCTGAAATTTAAAATATGTATTATTGTCTAAAAAGTGTGCAATCTATGTACGGTCAGCAAACTCATCAGATAGCAAGCAAAGTAATAATAATTAAACTGTAAAATGTTGTGGAGTGGGTAAGTAAATTAAAACACGTTATTTACAAAGAACGTCTATTAATTGGCAGAGAGATGGCGCTGCCATACGTGTAAACATTGAGCTACGTTATTTTCGTTAAAAAAATGAAAAATGTGTCTTTTTACCATAAAACTCATTATAATCATTATTTGACGACCTCTGTAGTGCGACGGGCGTAGGTTCGCCTGCGACGCAGTAGGTTGCGGGTTCAATTCCCGCCTCGGAACAAATATTTGTGCGATCGCAGATATTTGTTCAGGGTGTTCTGGGTATTTTCTATGTATAATAAAAAATATCTATCTATGTGTTATATTCTATTAAGTAGATATATCAGTTATCTAGTACCTATAACACAAGCTCTGCTTAACTTGGGGCTAGATAATGTTGTGTGAACTGTCCAGCATTACCTATTTATAAAAAAAAACTAGAAATAGTAACGTGTTTCGAGTGTACAAAAGTTATCTAATACTAAGTTTACTGATAAACAAATATTTTGTACAGATAAAACAGTGACAACAAAGTAATGTTGAACAGTGACAAAGTTATTTGATTACTGTCTACATAACTCAAAAGACAGTGAACTTAGTAAATAGTGTCCTAAATTTGACTAAACTTTATATCAGTGAAAAAGTGCATCAAATTAACAGATAACAATATTTTCGTTGTTTTTAAAAATACTGTTGACGGCGCCGTATTACCTACCTACATTAAAAAATAAATAATTGTACTTTGGACTTATAAACAACAATCTATCAGTGTATCACTAATTTCGCCTATGCATTCTAATCGCTGGCCGTGAGGTATTAGGACTTCGGCTGCCGATCTTGAGCCCCTAGTTCCAATCTCTAAGAAATTCAACTTTTTTCACTCAAAGAAAAAAAAATGAGAAAATAACAGTTACAATAAAAATGTAATAATATTTAAATTATTAATCTTCTAAAATAGGATGAGAAATATAATAAATTTTTAAAATGAAATACGCATTTATTCATTGGTATTAATATTATAATATTACATGAAATAAATTAAAACTCAATGACGCGGACGCGACGCGGACGCGGCGCGGCGCGGGCGGTGACTACGCTCTTGAATCGGCTGACGCTACCGAGCATATTTCTATATCCTTTGGTTGATGATCCCTTATAAAGCGCAGCCTCAGTAGACCCGCGTGTCTTTATATATTGGTTGTAGATCGCACCGACTCGGCTTTAGAATGTACCGAGAAAATAGTGTCATTTCTTTTTCTCCTGAAGTGGTCGTACACACTACTGTCTCTTTCGTGCAATTTGCGTGCAATCGCCATTTTAACTAGAATATTTAGCGCAACGGAAAGAAATATTAGTTATTTAATTAAATCACAATACTTAGGAGTGAAATGTTACACCTTTGGCTTTATTTGTGTTTTTGGAGTTGTTGTTGCACTTGCGAAATGCACACGATGGCATTTTGTGACACTTCTCATAGAAAATCGTCAACATTACAACACGACCAGCTGGCACTGTGTCTAGATGTGCACTGAGACCAAATGAGCGAGCTATCTTATTTCACGTGGAAACATTACGGCGCGGTCACTCAATGGTAAGGGCATATCTAATCATGGCAAGTCGCTGAAGACCACACGAAGTTACAAAGGATATTGTGTTCTATTTGGACACATTAAGATAGAGTATTCAACTTAGTGCTTTTCGACGTGCCTTCACCGGTTCCTAGGTGTATTTAGTGCAATAATGAGGGCCACCGGTCAAATCAGTATGAGTTGAGGTATCATATAACTATGTATTTACTATACCTACTTACTTATATAGTCACAAGAGTAGCTAGCACCTTCATTGATTACAAATCTTATTATGGTGGTGGTACCATGGAGGTATAAGGTGGTACCTGCCAACGGCTTTGACGATCTGGGCGGAGTCAGATATATTCCCCGCACCAGCCACATTTCCTCGTAACATATTTACGCGCGCAGAACTCGACTCGGCCCGCGCTCATAACGCAGCCGGCCGCGTCGCGCCGCGTCGCAAAACTTGATTCACAAATTTTAGATTTTTATTTTAGAGGAGTAGCGCTGGTTTCCCCACCTATGAACTAAGTTGCCTACAAGAATATACTTCTTTATTAGTGTGATTGGAGTGATAGGTAGGTATCTGTGGTACCTACATCACTAAACATATCTATCAAATGTTTGTAAACTGTATGTAAAAATAACTATGTGTTTAGTGTATCAAAATAAACTTTTTACTGACTAACTTACTTACTACATAGTATAAAACAAAGTCGCTTTCCGCTGTCTATCTGTCCCTATGTATGCTTAGATCTAACTGATTTTGATGCGGGTTTTTATAGATAGAGTGATTCAAGAGGAAAGTTTGTATGTATAACTAGCGACCCGCCCCGGCTTCGCACGGGCAGTAACTTCACATCCCGTGTGAAGCCGGGGCGGGTCGCTAGTCATAAATAAAACTGTGTGCCTTACAATTTTTAACAATAAAGCTCTTAAACAATATCCGTATTTTAAAAATGAATCAGGTGTCTTAACATATTTAAATTGTAATATATTCAATGTATTATAAGATTTGAATGTGCCTAAAAAAATATTTGTAGGTATTTATAACCAGCGTAGGTATCTGAAGTTACGAAGTAACTATTATTTAATCTGTGTCTGAAGTCTGAAGTTGGACATACTTAATTATCAAAATAGTTGAAGAAAGCTACCATGTTATGGATGCCAGCGTCGACTCAAGCATCCACAAGCAAAGGCTTGTTGAATTAACATTTAATTCAAAACATACTTTCAAAAACATCTGGATATGCACACGAAAATCAAAAATGCAATGAAAGAAAGAAAGAAAGAAAATTTATTTATTTTTCCCCACGACACAACACGCACATAAAACAAGAAAACAAAAACAAAAATATACTAGGTATGATAGGTAGGTACCTACCTACTACAAGATCTTAGAAAAACAAAACTAAAAAGAAATAAAAACTGTTATAAACTTCGGTAAGTTGATAGGTTGTGTGATTGTGTGGGGTCAAACAGGTCCCTGTCTCAGAATATGCTGCACCAGACCTAGATTTTGTGCAGCGCTGGTTTTCAGACAGGGCCTAATTAAATGATGCCACGAACATCAATAAACTACAGGGGGGGAGGATAAGCAATAATAGTAGATTGTATCATAAGGGAGCAACATAATATTTTTACGGCGAGGGCGCTTTTTTGAATCCAGAGCGAAGTGAGGGATTCTAGAGTAGAATCCCGAGCGTAGCGAGGGATTCTTTAGTAGAATCCTGAACGTAGCGAGAGATTCAAAGTACGTCGCCCGAGCCAAAAATATATGTTGCGCCCGTGTGATACACTCTGCTTTTCATCACCCACTATGAGAAAATAAAAGGCGCCTCATATGTTATTGTAATATTATTATTTAATAAAACAAATGGTTGTTTTTTTGTGTTTTTGTGTTTTTTTTGTTGTGTTTGTGTTTTTGTGTTTTTTTGTGTTTTGTGTTTTTTTGTGTTTTTTTTGTGTTTTGTGTTTTTTTTTGTGTTTTTTTTGCGTTTTTTTGTTTTTTTTGTATTGTGTTTTTTGTGTTGTGTTTTTTTGTGTGTTTTATGTTTTTTTGTTTTTTTTGTTTTTTTTTGTGTTTTATGTTTTTTGTGCGTTTTGTATTTTTTGTGTTTTTTTTTTGTATTTTGTGCTTTTTTGTGTTTTTTTTGTGTTTTTTTTGTGTTTTGTGCTTTTTTTGTGTTTTTTTTGTATTGTGTTTCTTGTGTTGTGTTTTTTTGTGTGTTTTATGTTTTTTGTGTTTTGTGTTTTTTGTGTTTTTTTTTGTGTTTGGGTTTTTTTGTGTTTTTTTTGTGTTTTGTGTTTTTTGTGTGTTTTGGGTTTTTTTGTTTTGGGTTTTGGGCCGTCGTACCAGCCAGTATTTATTCAAACAATATTTGCGTTCGAATTATTTGGCGCTGGTTCCAAATGCAATAAGTGCGCCGCAATTATCTTTGCCGCGCACTTTTTGAATTAGGAACTTATTAAGTGCGCCGCAAAACTCATTACTGCCCGCTAAAAGTTTCTCATAGAAAACACCACCGTTGGGTGCACTTAATGGCGAACCCAGTCGTCCTTTTCGAATAGATGGGATGAAAATATATTTGTTAGTGTGTAAAAACAAATAAATACTCAGGTACAAAAATATTATTAGGCAACTGCAATGCAAAATAATGAGGCAGGTTGGCACAGTAATTTAATTCATTGTCTGTGGGGTCTGGTACGGAGGCCTGCAATGCTCTAAGTCTGTGGCAATACATCGCAAATAACCGCAGTAACAGAATTCCGGACTCCCATTACTGCTATGCCCCCGTACTATGCTCCGTTCCCAGCTTTATCGGACGGGTCCGTCAGCCGCGGCTTAGCGGTGAGCACGGTAGTCGAAACGGCGTCTCCGGACGCCTCGCTTCGGTCAGGTTTGTCAATCGAGAAACATGACGAGCAGCGACAGCGAGGACGAATTTATAGAGATAGCGGCAGCTGCCTTATGTAGTCCTCCAAAAAAAAGGTCGCTTGTGACACTAGAAACGACGGCGGCCGCGTCCCGTGCCCCGTTCACACCGTCCGCGGACGCACAAACTGGCAAAAACATCCAGCCGGCTAGATTCAGTTCGGTCGGACGTCTGAATGCCAAGGGCGACTCAAAGCCGCGTCCACGTCCTACGACGACTGATAGTTTGCACAGTGTAGTATTAAATATACCTACTGAGGGGCAAGTCCGAGTTTACAGACACCATCGTAACGATGATCGGTAACGACGAACGTACGTGTATTGCGTAGTAACTAGCCATTAATCTGTGACGTTTTTGGCACAGATTAATAGCTAGTTATTATGTTATATATGTACGATCGTCGTTACGTTCATCGTTACGATGGTGTTTGCAAAACTCCGACTAGGGCCTCAGGGTACAGTCATCGTCATCATCATCAATAACCTGTAGAAGTCCGATGCTGGTATTAGGCCTCTCCTAATGAATGCCACGACAAACGGTAGGTTACTATACCTTGAGCCCCTGCCATCCAGCAACTTTCTGCTATACCTACCTTGAAATGAAATGTCGTTGGTCCATCGGTAAACAACAAGGTGTTTGAAAATATTTGGGTTTATTATTCATTTGAAATGGCATTGGCAATAAAACAATTAAGAAAACACATTATTATAATAGCAGGTATTGGTGTAGACCGCTTCGGCCGTCGAGGAAACCGGGGTTTCGCAACTGGTTTCCTAGCACATCCTGGTGGTTCCTGGTTTTCGTAACATTGCACAAGAAAAGGTCCTTCCTGCAAGGCCCACGCATAGGTATTCCTCTCATCACATTGGTTATTTCTACTAAAGGTCAAACAGCCATTACAATGTCCTTCGCAGGGTCATCATATTTCAGGCCAAGAGATAAAAAATAAGGTTGAATAATTGCGGATCGTTTGGAGTTGTGTAGTTCCACCGAGTTTTCTTCTACTGCAGCTGTTGACTATATAGGTAAATTACTCATAACATTGCTCCAAGAGCCATTCAGGTTCAGCATGGACCGCTGGCTCCTTCGGAACCCGAAAAAACAAGGTCCGTTATACAGTTTGTAAATGTTAGACAGAATGCTAGGGTATATATAGCATCTCATATGGCATTCACTCTGGTAGGTGTGGTAATCGCTTGCGCAAATCGGATGCGTTGCTCGGCAGAAGCATAATGGTTGTAATCGCGCTGATGCAAACGCTAACGTTGAAACTGTAAAAAACTAAAAAGATCAACACTCAACACGCTCTTATAATTGTTGGGAATTTAGCTGAGCCATAAATAGGTATAAATATATGGCAGAGCCACCTATTTTTAGGGTTCAGTTACCAATGCCGCCTTTAACCTTAGACTTTACCACAAGGGCGCATGGGGCTCGTGTCCCTCAAAAGGGCTCTACATCGTGGATTTTTTTAGAGCTAAAACAAAGACCCAGTGTATAATTTTGTAAGCGTTGAACGGAGTTTGTAACAACGGAGAATGCTTCAATCGACCCTCTATAATCCGACGAGAGTCAACATTTTCTATAAGGTAAGTTTTTTTATTAAAAACAAAAACATACCCAGCACTATAAAAAGCTTCATGTTTCCGATCGCTGCTCTTTGTCAAATAAAATTACAAAATTAATATGAATTTTCAAAAAATAATAATAGGTAACGAAGTAATTGCCTGCGTATTTATTTGCCGTTAATAATAAATACGTTACACAGTTTCCTTTTGAATCTAATTTATTGCGTGATTATGACAATGTTCGACAAGAAATTACAACACTGCTGCCTACATTTTACGACGTCAAATTATAATTTTTCCGTAGAAACCTAGCAATTTAATTATACGATAAAAACTATTGTGAATGACTCACCTACTTACTTAATTCACTTTGTAACAAGTAATTAATTTTGTAAAATCTAAAAAAAAACCCTCATCGCAATGAAACGGCTGAACCGATTTTGATCAAACATAGCTAAGAACACTCCCGACAAATTCACTTTCACATTCACAACAAACAAAAAACTAAATCTGTTCAGTTTCATCCATTCGGGAGCAACGATGCCACAGACAGACATACACACCCACACAGCCATACACACACACACACATACACACGCACAGACACGACAAACTTATAACACCCAGTAGTTTTTGCGGCGGAGGTTAAAAATGGGAATATCCACGACCCGATTTCTAACGAGGTTTGGGCGAGTGAGCTTGCATGGCACACTGCGCTTCCCGTTCATATTTTTTCTATGTTCCCGTTTAGCCATGAGCACATCACTATCTCCATCCATGACGTTTGAGGGAGTAAGGTGGATGACGTCCATGGGTGGATGCATGAACCCAAATTCAACCATAATAAGGACTTGCAACAGGAGCTATCAGAGTGTAGATATAAACTTGAACAATTTGAACTATCAGAATCAATACATGTGCCCTCAGTGAATAATTATAGGAGTCTAGATCTACAGACGGAACTCATGAACAGTGGGTCTAACTTTTCACTGATAGATCTTAGTACACCAAGTTGTAAAAGTAAATCTTAACAAATGAAAGGGAGTAACAGAATAAATAAATATGTAAAACTTAGTAGGTAATTTCATAAAAAAATCGGAGAAAAAGCTAAAGAAGCATAAAAATATCTTTAATTATGCAAAGCATATTAAGCAGAAATGTAATTTAAATGAGGAACTTAATTCCTGCTATAATTTAATTGGACGTAATTCAAAGGAATTAGATGATATGTCAGAAGAAATTAAGTGTTTAGAAACATCACTTCTTGATGTAACACATAAATATAAAAAAGCTGAACAATTTGCAGCTGACAATGTTCAGAAAATGAACAATATTGTAGAGATAGTGAATAATGATAGCATATAATGTACAAGTATGTAATAGTAGCTCACAGACTGACCATCCCGTGTCAGACCAGTTGGTTTCCATATCATCTTTGGATTCTTTGATACAGGTGGCACCACTTACATCACAGAGTCAAGCTACATCTACTTTACAGACTGAAGTAATTCATACACCTGGTGCGCAGTCTCCGGTTAGACAGGGAAAATCCTGTCGGCAGACCTGGAAGACTGTGGTGTATTCTGATAAGATAGGCGTTGGCATGGGTTTGCTACTAAGTGATCAGTTAGGGCAAGTTGTCACTAATAATTGCTTTGAAAATGCCCCCATTCATAAGTTTATAGATTGTATAAAGAGCGAAGATCGCTTTGACAATGACACCACTCTGATAGTTCAATTAGGTGAGAGTAGTGGTGTCATGCGACTAGATATAATTAAGCTAGTTGAGACTTTGCTACATAAGCTAGATTCAGGTTTGGGAAAATTAATTTTATGTGCATTCCCGTACTCAAAATCTTTGAGTTCCAAAGACAATCAAGCAATTTGGAATCTTAATTTAATATTGTATATTTGACTTGTCGTCATAGAGACGTTTTGTTTTTTGATACTAATAATTTTATTAGTAATTTTATTTTGACCAGAGATACTGTGCATCTTAGTAGACATAGTAAACTGATAATTACTAAATTGTTAGCATTTAATATTTTTGATCCCGTTATAAGTACTATAACGCAGTTAACCGACGAGCCTGTAGTTAGTAGTATTACTAATGGGGGCACACAAGCAGGAGGGTCAGCTGACAATATTTGTTTAAACTGACGTGTCCGACAATGAGAAAGCCTGGCACATTACATGTAGTACATCAAAATGTACAAGGCCTTCCCAGCAAAATATTAGAATTAGAATTATTTTTAAACATGTTTAATATAGATATCATGTGTGTTACTGAACACTGGTTATTACAATTTGATTTACTCCCTTATTATGAGAATTATAATATTGTAAGTTCATTCAAACGCAAGAACGCCATACGTGGCGGTTCCTTAATTGTTGCTCGAAATAATTTAAAATGCAAAGAACGTAAAGATGTTGCAAATCTCACTATTGAGAGGACTATTGAGCTGTCGTGTGTTGAGCTTGAGCGGCATATCATTGTGAGTGTTTACCGTCCTCCTGACGCGGACTTCGCGTTATTTGAATCCACTATGGAAGAAGTACTGCTTAAAACTTTTGGACGTAGTAAAATGTTAATAGTATGCGGAGATTTCAATATTGATATTCCTGTGAATCCTCTATCTGAGAGAATTCTTAACTTATTTAAATGTTTTAATTTACGTCACCTTTTCGAAGAACCTACAAGGGTGACACTTACATCAGCCACCTGTTTGGATAATATATATTGCAGTAGTGTTCCAATTGATAAAGCAGTAATTAAACATTTCACCTCGGATCATTACGGTCACAGTGCTATATTTACTTGTAATTTGGTAGATGAACCTAAGGAATTCACTTATCGGCCTATCACAGGGAGTCGAATTATGAAGTTTCAGAGCAGTATTGAACTTAAAATACCCCCTTTACCATGCGTAGATGATCCAAATGACCTTTTTACCTCCTTGTCTAATTTGATAAATGAGCAACATACTGAGATATTTCAGTTAAAAACATGTATAGCTAAATCTAATGTCGGGTTAGCTGATTGGGCGACACCCGGTATCTATAGAAGTAGGAATAAATTATATGATCTCTATGCGGCTAGGGAATCAATGTTACATGACCCAAAGTTTATTTTGTATATAAAGAACTATTCAAATACTTTTAAAAAAGTTTGTCGTGCAGCTAAATCATTACATTTGAGAAAAAAAATAGAAAAATCATCGAATAAAATTAAGGCAACTTGGAAATTAATTAATAATGAAACAGGTAAATCTAAGCCACGCAATAAGCAGATCAAATTAAACATAAACAATACAATATTGACAAAAAAGATTGAAAATTGATGTCGCGAATGCCTTTGACAATTTTTTCTCTAATATACCAGTTATTGTAACCCAGTCATTACAATCATCTGCCTCTGGAGCATCTACTTTATTGGAACTAAGTGTTGCTAAATGTGAGATCGCGTTTAGCTTTAGATACGTAAATGCCGATGGTATTGTTAAGACATTTAAGTCACTTAATATTAAAAATACTGAAGATCTTTGGGGAATATCCACAAAGGTGTTAGGTATTATAATTATTGATATTGCTCCATGCTTAGCCTACATTTAATAGATGTGTTGACGACGGAATCTTTCCAGATCTTATGAAACATAGTAAATTAATTCCTTTGTTCAAGTCTGGAAATGCAACAGATCCAGCTAATTATAGGCCGATTTCTATATTGCCCACGTTAAGTAAAATCATTGAAAAACTTAATCTTACTCAATTATTGTCACACTTTAACTTCCACATACTACTTCATAGTCATCAATTTGGATTTACCAAGGGTCGATCAACAGCTGATGCTGGTACCATGCTTTTGGAACACATATTTCAAGCATGGGAAAACTCGCAAGACGCGATCGGAGTATTCTGCGACCTATCCAAAGCATTCGACTGCGTGAGTCATGCTACTCTAATTTTGAAGTTAAAACATTATGGCATCCAAAATCAGGCAATTAACCTTGTAAATTCTTACTTATCCAATAGAGTACAAAAAGTTGACGTTGGTGGTGAAAGGTCTTCAGGATCGTCTATTGTTATGGGAGTGCCCCAGGGTTCAATACTAGGCCCATTTCTATTTTTAGTATACATTAACGATCTCCCTTTTTATGTAAAAGACATATGTGATATAGTTTTATTTGCTGACGATACGTCTTTAATTTTCAAAGTTGATAGGTCAAAAGCTAATTACGATGATGTAAATAAATCAATATCGCGAGTTCTTGATTGGTTCACTGTAAATAAACTGTTGCTTAATGCTAAAAAAACTAAATGCATTAAATTCACTTTGCCAAATGTAAAACATTACCCAACTAATATTAAAGTAAATGGCGAGACACTCAATCTTGTAAACTCTACTGTTTTCTTAGGACTTAATATTGATGCAAGTTTGCAGTGGGGACCACAAATTGAGGCACTTGCGGGTAGACTTAGTTCCGCTGCATATGCAGTTCGTACGATAAGGCAGCTTACTGATGAAGCTACAGCTAGGCTAGTTTATTTTGGCTACTTCCATAGTGTTATGTCATATGGCATCATTCTGTGGGGGAAAGCAGCAGACATCGAAGCAATATTTGTTTTACAAAAACGGGCAATACGTGCCATTTATAAAATGAAGCCACGTGACTCCTTGAGGGAACGTTTTAAGGAAATTAACATTCTCACGGTAATATCGCAATACATCTACGAAACCTTATTATATACACATAAACACTTAGATAGATTTATGAAAAAAAGTGACGTGCATTGTTTTAAAACGAGAAATAAAAATAAACTGAGTATTCCCAAATTTAGATTAAAAAAAGTAAGTGGGTCTTTTATGGGGAATTCTGTTCGGTTCTATAATAAACTTCCAGAAAGTGCTTCTAAACTTTCGATTCGAAGATTTATATCTTACATAAAGAATAATTTAATTAAGAAAGCGTATTACACACTACATGTTAATGATAAAGCCGCGTGGCCTGATGTCGCTCTGCCCCTCGACACCTAATTTGTCAATTTGCAATGTCTGTACCTGCATATAATTTATTACTGATGTGTTATTTATGAGTACCTATATCAAGCGTAGTGTGTTCTGCCTTATTAACTTTTGCTGATTCTCTCTATCATCTTACTTTTGACTGCCTACCTAAGTAAGGCTTTTAATTTGGTTTTACTTTTTTCCTTGAATCAGCTTCCACTTGTTCTCGAGGCACCACACAGGCGCTCCCCACCTAGTAGTAAGAAGGATCATCAAAAGAAAAACAGACCGTGTTTGTTGCCTGATTCTTCTAGGTCTGGTTGCGTTGGAACAGGAGTAAATGTAAATTTATTTTTTAAGACGATTCAAAATAGCGATGGGCAATTCGGTTTACGAAATCGGTTCAACCCGGTTTGAGCCTAAGTCGACTTGAGTCGACTTACATTTTGACCAAACCGAATCGTTCACGCAGACTCGGTGTGCTGTGTTCGCGTCGATCTACCGCGTCGCCGCTCGAGCCCGCAGCCCGTCTCCCGCCATTAGGAACGAACGAAACGTAACGTAGGTATGCTTGTTCCATAATAAATAAATGTAAAAAAAAATTTTTTTGGTACCTAGTTCCTTTCTAGTAGATTTCTTCCTAGTAGATTTTTTATATATTCAAAATATGTAGGTACCTACTTAAAAACAAAGCATTATTGTTACCTACTTACTGCACTTGAAGCGTAGGTATTTTGTTTCACTAAGTAATGTGTACTACCTATTTTAGTAATAGGTATTAATTTTAAAAACTATAGCAACAATTAAGCAAACAGTTAGCAAGTTGGTAATATTTATAAAGTACCTATAAGAATACTTTTGATTTAAGGATGGTTGTGATACTTACCTTAGTAACTAGTGGTTCGCCCCGAACTGAGACCTCGCGAATACACGTCATTTATGTAGGTTACCATTAGGTTATTTCTTTTGAAAAACTATACATAGGAACGTGGGGTCCGAAAAGTTAGACCTACAATGACGTTCAAATTCCTAGAAACGGGAGGTCAACAATATTGGTTATTGTTTTATAGAGTCAAAGTTTCTAAATTCTTCAATTTTAGACTATTCCCAGTATTTGTGTCATAAAAGCTACAAACATAACAAATTTCAGCGTTGTAGGATTAGTGGAAGTACCCTAGAGGTTTTGGTTTTTACATTTTCGATTTACCCTAATATCTCAAAACATACATAATAATAATTCATTTATTAAATCAGACATTATTAGGTCCATTATTTATTAGTTTTGTTAGTACTACCTAAGTAAGTTAAAAAATTATAAAAAAATAGTTTTGAAATGTCGAAGCGAGGGTCTTTTATATGACACCCCATTTGACCTGATATTCTCACCTTTTTTTACCCCCTTTGGACCCCAATAAAAATACTATCTAACCCCCAATCAAATTTCATGAAGATCGGATTAACGGTTCGGAAGTTATGCTCGGACAAACATACATACATACATTCATACAAACGCCGATTCTTCCAAGTTGACTCAGAGAACTCGCTTCGCTCGTTCAATTAGTGGTACGTACCTACTCAGTATTAGGTAGGTAGTTACCATAATGATTATAATTCACTGAATTAGGTACCTACTTCCTTATACTACACGTAGGTATGCGTTTATCGGATTAAACAACCAACGTGAAGTGACTTATAGATTATAGAAGTCAATCAAACTCTAAAGAGATGTTTCGTTTACTACCTACCTACTTCGTTTCCTTCGCGTCCCAGAATCAGTAAATCAACGGGTTGACTGACGCGAGTGACCTAAACCGTGAACGCAAGTCGAAAAATGCACACGCGCACTCGCTCGGGCTCGGTCGGACGGCTTCCTCCTGCCAGCCAATTCGGTTTGAGTAGCCCGGTTTCGCACCGGTTTGCGTATCAAGTCAAACCGTTCAAACCGGTTTGGAAAATTTACGGGTTGGCCCATCGCTAATTCAAAATGATCCTTGTGATTTCAATGAATAAAATACTTTTGACTTTGACTTTGACTTTGAAGCTGCTTGGATGGAAGCTAACGCTTGTGGCGCGAAATTCTTTTTTTTTTAGTTTTTTTGCCCTCAATACATCTCATCAACACCTCTTTAGATAACAAAAGTTGATTTCGCGAGAACTAGGAGACTTAACACACATGTTTTAATTGATAGTATCTAATAAATATCATCAGTTAAGCTACGATGCCCCTAAACACAAACAGGTCGCAAAATAACGTTGATAATTGCTGATAACCGTTGGGGAATAAAGATTCTCGAGTGGCGACTACTTACTACATTCATGAGTGGCGACCATAAACTGGACGACGCAGAGTAGAAAGCCTCCGTCTCCATGGACTAAGAACATTATAGAGGTCGCAGGAAGGCAGTGGATGGAGCATTATAGTAGTACATCTTCCTAGGGATGGAGGCAGCCATCTAGGCCACCCACCCAGGCCACCATTACGATTTACCCATAACTTCATGACCATTACCGAATTTGACATGGAGGAAATTCCGCCTAATAATTTGCAGTCGTGTGTATTACTGCTGTCACTGTCATGACTGTCAGTGTCATAAGTCACTAGCTTGACCGTGACGCCGCCCGCCGTTTTTGTAATTGGAAAATTCGAAAAACGGTTGTTTAGTTTATTTTACTTGTTTTCGAATAAAAGTGAAGTGAGTTTGCTGCAGTTACATATTTTAATTTATAATCTGGCTTTATACATTTCGAGCTTGCCTTCCACCGTCTCTTAGTTTGATATAATCCAAGTCATATCGAGAAAAATGCCGAAAGCCAAGAGGAGGAAGCAAGATTCTGCCGAGCCGATGGAAGTGGATGAACCTGTAGCGAGTGGCAGTGGAACTTCTGCTAAATCCAGAAACATTCCTATAGAAAGTGGTAGCGAATCGGGTGATGAATGTGATCACATATCTGACGATGAAGAAGGTGGAATCCGTATTGGAGACATCTACATCCCTCCTGCACCAAAGCCGGCCCTCACGTTTGATCCTACTGGACCACGGATGATTATAACGCATATTGTGAACGAAAACTTCAAGAGCTACGCTGGCAAGCAGTATCTGGGACCATTCCATAAGGTAAGTCTATAAAATAACATAAGTTTACTAACAAAAAACCTTGTTACCTACTAACAAAGACCTGGAAATAAATGGATTTCAGGGCAGCATTAAAAAAGTGTCAGTACCTAAAGAAAGAGAGAGAAAAATAAAGAGGAACAATTCTTGCAAGATTAATCCGTTAATTGCTGGTTGATTATTGACTGGCAATGTATCAAACTCTTGTCATCACTATGAATAATGGTAATGTTAAGAACTTGCTTTTCGCATTCAAACTTTATGGGTGATACATTGTGAGTGAGAGTTAGGTCCAACTAGGTAGTAAGCCAGCCTAACTCCATCCAGTAGCACAAACATTCCTGGGGTCATCACAGGTTTTGCGCATCACACTAAGATCACCCTGGGGTAGAGTCCCATAGAGTTGGGGATAAGGCCCAACTCAACCCAAATAAGACCCAAAGGTGATGTATCATATTATCTAAAAGAAAGGAAAGACAGGGGAGACCCCCCCTGTAAATAAAAAACAATGAAACTTATAGGATACTTGGATTATTTTGAGGTTAAGTATGGCTATATATTTATATTTAATACACCACCGTAGAGAGTTGGGGATGAAGGGAAAAGGAGGGAGGAGAAAGCCCTCCCCTCTCGACAGCTCACGTGGTGATCACTATTCCCTAGTGTTTTAAATCGATGTTGGACTGTCCATCATCTTGAAGTTGAGACTATGATACTACATAGGCTATTGGCGTGCAGGTGTCTGTTCTGGTTCGCTGCGGGCCCTGCTGGGCCACGCTCGCCGTCGGTTCCCTCGCAGCTCACGTGGTTGTCGCTATTCTCTAGTGGTTTACATCCATGTCGGACTGTCACTCATCTTGAAGTATGAGGCTATGATATTACACATTGGCGTGCAGTATCGTTAAAATACAAATAATTAAAAATGTACTTCAGTGCAGTTTTCCATACTTATTATTATAACACTCATTTATTAAAAATCTCGTAAAAAAATATATTTTTCACTATAAAGGAATACTATCTACAAAAAATAAATAGTAAAAAACATTATAGTAAAAAATATAAATCAAAACGGGGAACCACCGACCGCGGAGCGAGGCTATTATTATTATTATTATTATTATTTATTTATTGAGGAACAACAAACAGAGGCTTAAAAAAAATACAATAGAAAACGATGATAATCTGCAATAGTTATAAAAACTGTGTCGCAGACACCAACGCCCTCCCCCGTTACAAAAAGTTATGAGTTCCAAACAAGTTATAGGTATAAAGTACAATAGATTAGAAATTAGTTTAGTTAACAATTTCAAATTCAAAAGAAAATTTAATATATTACTAGTATGCGAGTCGAGTGTGTGTGTATCGGAGTGTAGGTGTGTGTGTGTGTGTGTGTGTGTGTGTGTGTGTGTGTGTGTGTGTGTGTGTGTGTGTGTGTGTGTGTGTGTGTGTGTGTGTGTGTGTGTGTGTGCATGAGAGAGTGCGTGTGTATGTGTGTGTTTGGAAGAACGAATAAGTGTAATGAGTAAGTGTAGTGTGTGTAAAGTAAAACACATATTACTACTTGACAACCCTTAGGAGATCCTCCGTATCTTCATAATTTAGGGATGTAAGCCACTCAAGACATTTTAATTTACATTTGTTGTGTGGAAGAGAACCTCAAACCTTTCTTTATTTTTTTTCTCAAAAACTATTTGTTTCGGCCTTTCCTTATCTTTAGGAGAGATAAGAGGTCTTCCCCTCCCTCTCACTCCTTTCCCCCCCGTACCTCAACTCCCTGTAATTTAAACTTTGTACCAGTTCAAATTAAGTTTGTGCAAGTTTCCATACTTCCTCAAAATTTTCCTAGATTTTTATTTATAGGGGAGGGTCTCCCTCCCATTCTTTTCCCAACTCTCTATGGTGGTGCATCATATCTATAGCCAACCCTCACCCTGGCCTGTGTCATGGATATCGGGAACTATGAGAGTACCGTGGTACCACAACACCCAGACCCGGAACAAATATTTGCAGATCATACAAACATTTGTCCCACAGCAGGATTCGAACCCGCAGCCTCAGCCGGCTACTCGCCTGCTGCGCCACAGAGGTCGTCAATAAACATGTATATACCTTTGTAGTACTATTTATTCTGTGATACTGAAGTACTGACTGATTGATAGTTTATATAACACTAAATTTTGAAAATTTTCAGAGCTTCACTGCTATAATCGGACCAAACGGCAGCGGGAAAAGCAATGTGATTGATTCCATGCTGTTTGTTTTTGGCTACCGAGCCACCAAGATCCGGTCCAAGAAGATATCGGTGCTGATCCATTCTTCTAGCAAATATCCAAATGTCCAGAGTGCATCGGTCTCTGTACATTTCTGCCAAATTATTGATGGGGTAAGTCTTTTTTAGGGTTCCGTAACCAAAAATAACGGAACCCTTATACATAATAGATTTGTCATGTCTGTCTGTCTGTCTGTCTGTCAGTGTATGCCACAGCCACTTTTTTCCGAAAGTATAAGAGCTAGGCGGTTGAAACTTGGTAAGTAGATGTATTCTGTGAACTGCATTAAGAATTTCACACAAAAATAGAAAAAAAAAAACAGTACATTTTTGGGTTTTTTACTTAGAACTAAACTAAAAAAAAAAAAAACACATTGAACCCATTTGTGTGGATAGGTTTTCAAAAATGATATTGAGGTTTCTAATATAATTTTTTTCTAAACTGAATAGTTTGCGCGAGAGGCACTTCTAAAGTGGTAAAATGAGTGTCCCCCCCCCCCCCCCCCCCCCCCGTAACTACTAAAATAAGAGAATTATAATACTAAAAAGAATATATGATGTACATTACCATGTAAACTTCTAACGAAAATTGGTTTGAATTTTTTAATACGTCAAATCGTAATCCATCCAATAATTTGTATATTATGTTACTTGCTGCTACGGAACCCTTCATGGGCGAGTCCGACTCGCACTTGGCCGCTTTTATTTATTAAAAGGAACAAAACAAAATTAAAAAAACCGGCCAAGTGCGAGTCCGACTCGCACACGAAGGGTTCTATGCCAATATCTATAAAAACGGCAAAAAAACACATTTATTGTATGCGAACCCCTTTAAATATTTGTTTTATTTTAATTTAATTATTTATGTTTAAAGTGAATTATAATTAAATATTCTGTGAATATTTCAAGCGTCTACTTGTAGCCGTTATCAATATAGAGCAAAAACGAGCAAAAAAAAACACGTTTGTTGTATGGGAGCCCTCTTAAATATTTGCTTTATTCTGTTTTTTAGTGTTTGTTGTTATAGCGGCAACACAAATACATCATCTGGGAAAATTTCAACAGTCTAACTATCACTGTCTAACTCATCGATATATTATGTCTAACTATCCTGGTGACAGATGGACGGACAGTGGAGTCTTAGGAATAGGGTCCCGTTTTACACTTTGGGTACGGAACCCTGAAAATCTCAAGAGATATGTAATTTACAATTGTACACAAGTAATTTAATTTTGTAAAAATTAAAAAAAACCCCAACTCTGAACGGCTGAACCGATTTTGATCAAACAAAGCTAAGAACACTCCCGACAAATACACCTTTCAAACAAAAAAAAACTAAATCGGTTCATGCGTTCGGGAGCTACGATGGGACGGACAGACACACACACACACACACACACACACACACACACACACACACACACACACACACACACACACACACACACACACACACACACCTACACTCCGATACACACACACTCGACTCGCATACTAGTAATATATTAAATTTTCTTTTGAATTTGAAATTGTTAACTAAACTAATTTCTAATCTATTGTACTTTATACCTATAAAATATTTCATGTCACTTGGAACACTGCAGAGATTATAAACAATTTGAAAGCCGTGTTAGAATAAAAAGAGTGTATGCTTTTGATATTGATCTTTTTGTTCGGTGTAAATTCATTTTTCTGTTTTTTGAGCGTGTGACAACTGTCATTGTGTGATTAAAAACGAAATACAAGCTCAAGCTTAGCTTTTATTTATATCTACGTTTTTTCCTACCTACCAACTTGTTTTCATCATATTACTGCATTCCACATTGTAAAGAGATGAATTCAGCGTGCTTTGAAGAATGGTTGACAAAAATTCTGCCTGATTTAAAACCAAATTCAATGTTGGTTATGGATAATGCCCCTTACCACAGCCGCAAAGTGGAGCTGATTCCAAATACCTCATGGAGAAAAGCCTCCATCCAAGAATGGCTTCATGCAAAAAACATTGCCTACAACATAAATATGATAAAAGCAAATTTATTAAAAATTGTAAAAGAAAATAAGACCCGATTTAATAAGAATATGGTGGATGAGTTGGCTGCCCAGAACGGCGTCACCATCTTGCGACTGCCCCCTTACCATTGTGAGCTCAACCCAATTGAGCTTGTGTGGGCTCAAGTAAAGGGGCATGTCGCAAGAAATAACAAAACCTTTAAAATTAATGATGTAAAGCTGTTATTAGAAGAAGGTTTAATATAATTTTTTATAAGGTACGTCATGCGATAAAAATAGAAGATGAAATGGTTAAATTAAATAACATAATTGATGGTGTTTCTGATAGATTTATTATTAACATCAATGATGAATCTGAGTCTGATACTGAATCTAACAGCTCAGATATGACAGAGTAGTTGTGATCTTTGATTGTTTATAGATTTGATTGTGCTTCACGTCACAAATGCGTCGAAAAATATACCGGCCAACTGTTGGCCGGTAAGTCGCTCGCCGCCTCTCAGTGTCAATTGTCTCGTCAAGGTGAACGGTCGCATCGTTGATTCTAATTTGTGTCTGCAATGACGAGGTGTTCCATAAAAGTATGCAGAAACTACAAAGGACGTCTAAAAACGACTGGTAAAGTAACCTACCATCAGTACGTATCCAGAATTCATAGTATTTTCGAAAGTATTTCATAAAAACAATCAACTTATTAGCTCCGATTTTTCAACTCAAGCTTGGCTCTTTTGTCTGTATTGCCAGTTTTTAAATGCTAAATTCTTCATGATCTATGAATAAATGATTAAAGTGAGAACGTCGATCGAGTTTTGAACTTTTTTGTTAACCAACCTCAAAGTGCTCAATTCGTGTTTTTTTTAATGTTTGGTATCTCCGTCATTTAATTTCTGATTAGGAACATTATTTTTTTATTTGTCACGATATACTTCCCGATTGGTCCCATTTTTATCAAAATCTGCTTCTAACGTGCGGCCGTGACGTTATCTAAAAGGGCAACAACTTGAACTTTTGATGTGAAACATCTTATTGCCATATGAATTAAGAAGTCTAAAACTAACATAGATGTTTCACATTAGCCGTGCGTCCCGTAACGATCACCATGATGATGATGATGATACATTGCCGCAAATTGAAGGTACATACCGCGCGAGCGAACCTGCTTGGCGGATATTACAAAAATTTAATACAATTGTTAAGACGTAGGAGAAGCCGCGGGTCACTACTAGTAAAACATGATCCACGCAAAAAAATGATTTTACCACTGTCTTGTCTATTTAACAGTGACATTTGTTTGTTTACAAAAAATATCTCGAATTCTGAACCAGGGTATAGGTCACCTTTGGAGGTTTTTAAGGTACAATATCTTAATTAACTTTGTAAGGTACATTGAAGAAAAAACAAATGAAAAAAAAAGAGCTACGGTTCCTTCCACAGACAGACACACATAGCGGTCCAACTTATAACACCCTTCTTTTTGCGTCGGGGGTTAAAATAGGATTCGCTCAATTATTTATTCAGATTCAGTTTATGAACGCTAAATAGTAGATTGTATCATAAGGGAGCAACATAATATTTTTACGGCGAGGGCGCTTTTTTGAATCCAGAGCGAAGTGAGGGATTCTAGAGTAGAATCCCGAGCGTAGCGAGGGATTCTTTAGTAGAATCCTGAACGTAGCGAGGGATTCAAAGTACGTCGCCCGAGCCAAAAATATATGTTGCGCCCGTGTGATACACTCTGCTTTTCATCACCCACTATGAGAAAATAAAAGGCGCCTCATATGTTATTGTAATATTATTATTTAATAAAACAAATGGTTGTTTTTTTGTGTTTTTGTGTTTTTTTTGTTGTGTTTGTGTTTTTGTGTTTTTTTTTGGGTGTTTTTATGTTTTGTGCTTTTTTGTGTTTTTTTTGTGTTTTTTTTTGTTTTGTGTTTTTTGTGTGTATTGTGCTTTTTTGTGTTTTTTTTGTTTTGTTTTTTTTGTGTTGTGTTTTTTTTTGTTTTTGTGTTTTTTTGGGGATTTTTTTGTGTTTTTGTGTGTTTTTTGTGTTTTTTTGTGTTTTTGTGTTTTTTTTTGTTTTTTTGTGTTTTGTGTTTTTGTGTTTTTTTTGTGTTTTGTGTTTTGTGTTTTTTGTATTTTGTGTTTTTTGTGTGTATTGTGTTTTTTTTTTGTGTTTTTGTGTTTTGTGTTTTTTTTGTGTTTTTTTGTGTTTTTGTGTTTTTTTTGTGTTTTTTGTGTGTTTTGTGTTTTTTGTGTGTATTGTGTTTTTTTTTGTGTTTTTGTGTTTTGTGTTTTTTTATGTTTTTTTTTTGTGTTTTGTGTTTTTTGTGTGTTTTGGGTTTTTTTGTTTTGGGTTTTGGGCCGTCGTACCAGCCAGTATTTATTCAAACAATATTTGCATTCGAATTATTTGGCGCTGGTTCCAAATATAATAAGTGCGCCGCAATTATCTTTGCCGCGCACTTTTTGAATTAGGAACTTAATAAGTGCGCCGGAAAACTCATTACTGCCCGCTAAAAGTTTCTCATAGAAAACACCACCGTTGGGTGCACTTAAAGGCGAACCCAGTCGTCCTTTTCGAATAGATGGGATGAAAAACTATTTATGCTCCAAGTGTCGCTTTATTGGTTATTAGTATCAATTTAGTATTTTTTACCTCTCAATATAGTATTAAAATATCGCTCAGTTGAAATTGAAATTGAAATTTAAAATTTAATTTATTTTACAACAAACATTACATATATGTATACACCAAAAGTACAATCTTATAAGTATAAATACTTATAAGATTGTACTTTTGGTGTATACATATATACACCAAACACCAATTTTTTACATGTTAAATTTGTTCTGTACTTATTGGATAAACATTAGTACCCAAACTAGGAATACCTGTGTTATGGCGTACTAATGCCCTCCGCCAAACGATGTAAATCATCATGTAGTCAGTTAAATAGCAGCCTTGAATAATTGCCCTGTAACCGTAAATAAATACGTTACACGGTTTTTAGGATTTATTTGATTACATACACATGCAATTTTCACCAACCAATTAAAAGAAGCATAGGCAACAACAAATATTTCCGAGACTCTTAACGCAGTGATAATATTTGGCAGTAACATTCTAAACAAGAATTTCAACATGTGCAAAATAGGTGACTTTTTTTAAGGGCCACTTAGGTGAACTCTATACATCGAAAAGTAATGTTAGGAGTTACTTGCTCGATTTTAAAAATAGTAAGTTCTTCATAAAAAAAGTTGCGAAATTTTTATATTTATGAAATAGTCGGTATTTATAATTAAAAAAATGCTTTTTGGGTCTCTTTGTTTGATCATTATGGATTGACATGAAGCATAGTTTTATACAAGTTTGTGCTCGCGAGGTCTACTGGTCGTAGAGCTACTAGTTTAACATAATTTCAGTCCCGTAAGTTAAGTATTGGTTGGTGAAAATGCTCAGCGTATAATGACTACTAATTAAGTAATTATTTTTACTACATAGTGCATTAATAATTTGTAATTTCCTTATTAACTCATAAATCTGGCATAGCGAGTTCTCCTAGTCAACTTGGAAGAATCGACGTTTGTAGGTATGCAGGTTAGTCTGAGGATAGCTTTCGAACCTAAGATCTGGTAGGTGGGTAGACAGTATTGGTGACAATTAAGTTAGGTTTGAGCTAAATCGGTCATTGTTCACGAGATATTATGCGGGGTCAAAGATTAAGAAATAGTGTAATAAACCTAAAGTATCCTGTATAGGGTCCTGCCTACTCTAACTTAAGCCGTGTCCGCTGCGCCATGTTTTGAACAGAACATTTTTCGAAAACATAAAATGTGGGCGTGGCCTAAATGTTTTGTCGAGCAAATACACTTGAACGTGTTTGCCAGAGTTTGTGGAAAACATCCCCCGCGTTCGTTTGCGGGCGGTGGAAATTGTTCATTTTATGTTAGATTTTGACACAGGAAGTCGGTTCGCGCGGAATATTATTGATATAGTTTTGATGTGACTATGGATATTAATGATAAAAGCTCTTCAAAATCACTACGAAAATATTTTTTTATTCCATATCTGTCTTCAATTTGTAGTTCTTGATATATTACCTATGTTGAAAGTGCGTTGTTGTAAGTAAGGTCTGACACGAAATCTATTTATTTTTCTTCTTCGCAGAACTAAATCCACCACAGCCAAAATAACGTTAAAGTCTTCCTCGTCGCTGCTCATTTTTTAAAATGTTTAGTCTTGAACTTTGTTTACTGAACATTGCTAAAGTAGCAGCGGACGGGAAAAATTTTGAACAAACAATGTTCAAGATAAATGATTGTTCAAAACATGGCGCAGCGGACACGCCTTTAGTGTCAAGATAGTGTGTGGATAATACACAGTTTAGCGCTAAAATGCGTTTATGCAACAACAAAAATTGCCTTTCGATATTATTAAGACCTAATGTCTACACTAAGTTTCTATGAGACGGACCGTTAGGATTTTCGTTTAGGTTTTCGTGTAAACTATGAGTGAGCGACGAAATTCTGGACTATTTTAAATAATTCTATTTCTAAAATAAATCTACCTAAGTGTAGCCACTTTTTACAATGCAACGTAACAGAGTTAAGCCTAGAGCTTGTGTTTCGTAAGGCTGAATATAAGCTCATTGCTAAACCACAGAATTAATAGTAGTAGCTAAACTAGCAATTAGAACAGGAATCAGAATAAAATATTAAAATAAATTTGAATCACATTTAATACATTTATTACCTATTAGCAAAAAAAAAAAAGTGTCTATTTATCATAGCTGCCTACATTTATGAATCTACGATCGCTCATTCCCAAGCCAAAGGGTATTTATGAATCTACGACTGCTCATTCCCAAGCCAAAGGGTACATTATCAATAGCCCTGGGAGTGCTGCCGACCGCATCAGAGCTGTCGAACCAACAGGGTCCATTGTAGACCTTGTGAATATCGGGATAGAGCTGACGATCGCAGTTCAACCAACATTCGCCGTCGTACGTCTTGTGGTTAGAAGCGCATACTTGAGGGCCTGCTTGGCAGCCACAATACAGCTGCACCTGTTGTGGTCGCGGGTTGTACTGTAATTGTTGCGGGTTGTACTTCAAATGTTGCGGTTGCGGGTTGTACTGCAACTGTTGCTGGTTGTTTTGCAACTGTTGCGGGTTGTACTGCAACTGCTGCTGGTTGTTTTGCAACTGTTGCGGGTTGTACTGTAACTTTTGCGGGTTGTACTTCAACTGTTGCCATTGCAGGTTGTACTGCAACTGTTGCGGTAGCGGGTTGTACTGCAACTGTTGTGGTAGCGGGTTGTACTGTACCAGTTGCGGTTGCGGGGTGATGTACGGCACTGACGACGCAAGCCCTAACACTGAAACTAAAAAAACATTACTGAGAAGAGCAGGAAATCGATTTTCAAAAAGCACAAACAAAACTTAGTTGTATGATTGTAAAATAGATGGCGTTGACAAATAATGAAGTCAGTGTGACCCTTCAAGCATTTAATTTAACCTATTCGGTACCTACCGAATAGGTTAAATAGGTTGAATAGGTAATAGGTTGAATAGGTAATAGGTTGAATAGGTTAGGTACATAGTTCAACAAAACAAAAATGCACTTCTTGCTAAAATTTATCCCAAAGTGGAAATCGAACCCGCAACCCCTCGCATTTCAGCCGGGTATATGCCTGCCGCGCCACAGAGGTCGTCGTGGGCGAGGATATAAAAAGATATTTACCCAAAACAATAAAAGTAGTCTTCATGATTGCGATCGCTGCGTTTCCTCCAATAATGTCCCACGAACTATTTCATCTTTTATATTCAAAACTATATGTAATATTATAATTAAATACTCGAAATTATATATGTTTTTAAATTCCGCGAAATCGTACATAAATGCGTTACAGAGTTTACGGTTGGACTACATCTGCCCGCGTTAAATCTCAGGTTCCCGTAGCTCACATCGCCGCTAGAGCGAGACGGAACCTTGCGACGATGCTCACGCGTACGGGCGTGCCCTAGCATTATTTCTGGCTCTGGTGACTGCGTTTCGGCAGGGGCAGGTGTAGCTTAACCCTTGTAGTACGGGATCCCGCCTAAGAGATGACTGCACTGATCTCGATTTTAATCATATTATCTTCAATGAAGGCTAGACGCTTTCTCTACAATATCTCTACAATTCTATATGATGTGATTGGGTTAAAGCGTAGATATAATGTGAAATGTGGTGCATTAAAACCTTTTTTCTCCACAATCTTTAACAAAAAACCTAAAAAAAAACTGCACCATATAAAGCACCTCCTCCTCGATTTAAAATTTGGTTAAATAACTTAAAATATATAAGAGATAAAGCAAAGTAGCCTCTGTTTTCGTAGTTACAACCATTTTTCTCCTAAACTATCGATCATAAGATGTTTTGATTGCTTTCAGTATATTAAATAACACAACGACGAGACGACCTTCTCCTTATTTCCAAAAATTACTTTCCTAATGATTTTGAAGTAAAAGAAAACGTGATTTTCGCTAACTTTTAGTTTCGCGTGCGCTATTCTGTCACTTTATAACTTACCTGAACTTTAATGAGTTAGATAGTGTCAGAATTTGGCGTCCATCCACGCCTCAATTGCTCAAAATTGCCTATACTTCGCAGCCAGCTGGCCAACTACATCGAGTAGTTCCTGTCTGTCCCCGAATCTGTCTCCATTCGGGGCAAACAGGATTGTCAATTCTGGTTTGTCCCCGAAGTTGCATTCGGGGACAAAAAGGAATAGTCAATTACTGTCTGTCCCCGAATTTGGATTTGGAGACACACAGGAACTAAAAATTCTCGTTTGTCGCCGAATTTCAATTGAAGGACAAACAATAATTAAAATTACCTTTTGCCATCGAATTAAAGTAACTACGATTTCAATAGTAGGTAACAGATCCTTCTGAATTTTGACCATCTTCATCAATCAATCGGGTCATGTGGAAGCTCCTCAGCTGGCTTGTGCTATTCGCCCTAGTTTCAACTCTAGTAGCAACTAAATTCTGGGTGTCGTGGTTTCGCTCAGGCGTTTTTTTTTTATTTACTTTGATAGGCCTTTGTTTGACCACGATCTCACCTCTTGGTAAGTGACGATGCGGCCGAAGATTGAGCACAAAGGTCTAGAAGGCACCTATTCACTCTAGCCTTGAAGAGACCCAGATTATAGTTTTCAGGAAAGACTGACGACGGTAGTGTATTCCACTCATAAATTGGCGTTCCACTAGTGGAAGATTTATCTGATCAAAATCCAGATGTGTGCATTCATCTCATAAGCGGGATCTAGTACTATAATTACAAATTGATATTAGGTACATATTATACGTTCAATAACGTCGGTTAATGTTCTTTGTTACCAGCTCTAACTTATCGTACCATTTTCTTATCGACTCTTTGAAGAAAATTACTTGTGCACTAACAGTAGCCTACGAGTTCATGCGCTCTTCAGGTCAACGAAAAAGCGCCTGTATACGCATGCTCACAGTCCACAGACCAAAAGTGGAAGGCACGAGTACGTTACAGGCTGTCAAGAGTCAGATAGGCTTTTTTAAACGTATTTTTAGCAAAATCTAGACAGTTTAGACAAAAAAAATAGATATATGGTAATCTTCATAATATTTCCAAGGGCATTATCGAGCCCAAAACACGATTTCGATAAATTTTCTCGATCAAAAGAAATCAAGAACTTACCTCTACAACGCGCTTATACGTAACGTAAATATCTCTATTATTACTTATCAACGAACATTGATAAAATTCATAAGACAAACAAATAATATTATTTTAGAGGGCATGGTCGATTTATACTTTCGATTACGCTGCAAATATTTGTTTAAATACTGTTTTTCGTGATTTTTCGTTCACTTTTCGTAGCGCGAGCGAGTTCTGTCAATATGTTCTGGCTGTTGTGTACACTCCGTTTTCCGTTTGGACCCCACCCAAAAAAAGTGATCTAAAGGTATTTAACAAGTAGTTGATACGGACTTATGGCCACAGAATATATAGTATGCATAGTAGTATGTAGTATAGTATCATGTAATCACTACTTTAGTGGATCACGGATTTTTGTATGGACACCTTGAGAATGTCATTTCGATACAAAGATATGTTACACTACACCATAGTCCGTATCTATGCTTGTCAAAAATGAAGGCTAGGTGACACTCATAACGAAATTTGAGGCTCCCTACATGATGTCATAGATTCAAATTTATTAACAAATACATTAAATTCAAATTTGACACAAAAAAAACCGTTCCAACGGGACTCAAACCACCTTCTTCGCCTGTAATCGGCGATGCCTTGCCTAGTTTGGCCATGGAACGTGCTATGACGCTGGAGACGAAATTTGTGGGCACTATTAACTCGGCTAAGCGCCGATGGGTTTTTGGTCACATTTAAAATGTTATCCATAAGTGTGGGAAAAAATAACAAAAATAACAAAAAAATAACAAACTTTTTTTGTATTTTTTTTAATGCTGGACTGTTTACACAACGTTATCTAGCCCCAAGCTAAGCAGAGCTTGTGTTATGGGTACTAGATAACTGATATACTTAAAACAATACATTACATAGATAGATATTTTTTATTATACATATAAAATACCCAGAACACCCTAACAAATATCTGCGATCGCACAAATATTTGTTCCGAGGCGGGAATCGAACCAGCAACCTCCTGCGTCGCAGGCCAACCTTCGCCCGCCGCGCCACAGAGGTAGTGTTTACGTCGTCGGACTTTGACAAATACATTGTTATTTTGTCTTCAGGAAGGGGACAGGTATACGATAGTACCAAACTCGGAGATCGTGGTCGCTCGCACGGCGTTCCGTGACAACTCGTCGCACTACACGCTGGGCGGGAGGAAGGTGCAGTTCAAGGAGGTGTCGAAGGTGCTGCGCAACTATGGCATCGATCTGGACCACAATAGATTCCTCATTCTGCAGGTTTGTATCAATTTACCGGCGAGCCACTTGATAGTGTGGTTTTGTCTCGCAGAGAAGTCTCTTCTCGGCGAAAACAAGACAGTTTCTCCAAGTTCTTGTCTTCCGAGATGTACCTATATCTATAGGAGATCACCTCGAGCTCTTAGGTCACTCACGTCTACTCTCAACTTTGGCTCCTACATCGAGTCTAAGGCCAAAACTGCTGCCATGAAGCTAGGCATCCTGAATAAGGTAAAGCGTTACTTCACACCAGGACAGCTTCTATGAGTCTATATAAAGCACAAGTCCGGGCTGGTATGGAGTACTGCTGCCACGTTTGGGATGGCTCGGCCAAACACCAGCTTGCTGCCTTAGACTCGATCGAACGCAGAGCTTTCAGGCTTATGGTGAGCAACATATGGCGGAGACTAATACCCAGAGTCTCGAGCCGTAAAGTAGCATACCTTTCGATCTTCTACAAGTTACATTTCGGGGAATGCTCCCAGGAACTTCACGATCTGATCCCACCATCTCATTTTCATCATAGGACGAGCAGACGCACGGCTCGGTACCATCCTTACCTCATAAGTATACCCTCTATTCGTGCTAAACGTTTCAGTTCTACCTTTATAATGCGAACTGCTAAGGAGTGGAATACACTACCGTCGTCTGTCTTTCCTGAATCTGCTAACGCTTTCTTCCAGTAATAATACATTCCTTAAATAAGCTAGCAGCCAGGACAAATCTTATACCAACGCATCTTAGAAACAAGTCCGGGTAATCCCTTAGTCGGCTTTAACGACATCCACGGAAGGAGTCAGGGCTCTATTCTAAGGCCGGACACGCCACGGACAAAAAAATACATAATAAGTTTGGGATCATGACTATGTATGTGATTGTCGGGCATTATGTTATTTTATGTATTTTTCTGTATGTGTTATTATGTACATCTGTGCTTTGTAATTTTACAGGGTGAAGTGGAGCAGATTGCGATGATGAAGCCCAAAGCAATGACGGAGCACGAATTTGGCATGCTCGAGTATTTGGAGGACATCATCGGAACATCCCGATACAAGGTACTTATACTTTACTAAAATAAATAAATAATAAATAATGCTGGACAGTTCACACAACATTATCCAACCCCAAGCTAAGCAGAGCTTGTATGTCTCAGGATGGCGGGCGCAGTGCAGTGCCACATAGGGCGCGTCCTAGGCGCACGTGACCTATGAGATAATGCATTGTTAACCGGCAGAGGTGACTGCCACCTGCTTGTTCCGCCATTCAAAAATAATAATAATAATGCAACAAACAGTTTTTTTTCATAATTTTTGTCATATCGTTTTTAAAGCGACGTCGTTCGATTACGATTCAATTACTGTTAGTTCGATTAATTGTTAGTTTACAACTTTCTATTAGCTGAACTTTATTGAAATCAGGCGTACAGTTTTACGAGGCGTGACTTTAATAACGCGTGAAGTACTGATAGAGTTATTATTCAATCTTTGGAATAATTATCAAAGTCAAAGTCAAAAGTATTTTATTCATTGAAATCACAAGGATCATTTTGAATCGTCTTAAAAAATAAATTTACATTTACTCCTGTTCCAACGCAACCAGACCTAGAAGAATCAGGCAACAAACACGGTCTGTTTTTTTTGATGATCCTTCTTACTACTAGGTGGGGAGCGCCTGTGTGGTGGCCCGATTTTGGTATACGGTCCACGAGGTACGGTATTAGTAGTAGTAGAGCTTTTTTGTGAAAGAGTTCGTCCGGGGAAGTACTACCACCATACCTATATCTGCCGCAAAGCAGTAGTGCGCGTATTGCTTAGTTCCGGTTTGAAGGGTAAGGGTGCCGGTGAAATTACAGGCACATGAGACTTTTCATTTTTATGTCTCAGGGTGGCGGGCTCAGTGCAATGCCACATGGGGTGCGTCCTAGGTGGACGTGGCCTATGAGTTAATGCACTGTTCACAGGCAGATAAATTGAATTGCGCGCCGCAAGCATCCACCTTTACTTAAAATATTTATTTTTCAACAGAATCCTATCGAAATGATATCCGAGAAGGTGGAGGTTCTCACGGAGTCCCGCAAAGAAAAGTTGAACCGCGTGCGGTTGGTGGAGGCCGAGAAGGCGAAGCTGGAACAGCCGATGCAAGAGGCCGTCGAACTGATGAACCTCACCAACCAGTCGCTGAGGACCAGGAATATGCTTCTGCAGAAATACATGTAAGTACTCACGTGCTATCTACAAAAGCCCCTGCCCAGTTTCAAAACATTTTCGCTTGCAGCGATGACCGTAAACTAACTCGGCCCCTTTTTAGGGTTCCGTAACAAAAATTACGGAACCCTTATGGATTCGTCATGACTGTCTGTCTGTCTGTACGTGTATGTCACAGCCACTTTTTTCCGAAACTATAAGAGCTATGCTGTTGAAACTTGGTAAGTTGATGTATTCTGTGAACCGCATTAAGATTTTCACACAAAAAGAGAAAAAAAAAACAATAAATTTTGGGGATTACTTAGAACGGAAACCCAAAAAAAAAAACTTCATTCCCATACGTGTATCTATGGATAGGTCTTCAAAAATGATATTCAGGTTTCTAATATAATTTTTTTCTAAACTGGTTTCCAAAATGGTAAAATGTGTCCCCCCCCCCACCCCTGTAACTTCTAAAATAAGAGAATGATAAAACTAAAAAAAAAGTATGATGTACATTACCATGTAAACTTCCACCGAAAATTGGTTTTAACGAGATCTAGTAAGTAGTTTTTTTAAATACATTATTATTAAAATATCGATCAAAGTTACAACGAACTACAAGAACTTTTATATTATGTTACTTGCTGCTACGGAACCCTTCATGGGCGAGTCCGACTCGCACTTGGCCGCTTTTTTGTTACTTGTTTTTGATCATGTGTCATTGTCTAAGAAAGTCCTTTGTTTTATGATTTTACAAATTCTATCAGATTGTTTGCGTCAGAATCTCTGCGAAACCCACGTAAAATGTATGCGCAGCCGGGGCGATGTTGTCATAAACGCTGGCGGTGCAATTACCAAATACTGTTTTGTTAATAGTTTTACTATAGCAAAACACCTAATATTATTACAAAAAAAATGATTTGCCCCGAAATAGTAAGTTTCTATTGGTGTTAAAAAAAAAAACCATTATGGCGGGGCTGACGTCACTACAACTAGTCAATTTTCTCACCAAATTCACCCTTAGCAGGGTCAGGGACTTTATTTACTGATAGTACATACACACACAAGCCGAAAACAAATATGTACTGTTTTACCCAATATACAGGATGTAACATAATATCCCTATAAGCCCGGGAGGGGGTATTCTACACATCATGGCGAATAACTTTAGTTCTGCACCTTTTTAAATTTCGAAGATTTTCATTCATGAAGTGCCTCGTAAAAATCCTGAAATTCCTCTACGAAGTCCAGAAATTCCTCCAGAAAATGTACCTAACAGAACATGAGGCAGCCCCACGCAAGGTACCCTAGCGTACCGTAACGTCCTCATGTTGTTTAACGTACGTTTTTGGAGGAATTTCAGGATTCTTACAAGGCATTTCATGAATGAAAAACTTCGAAATTTAAAAAGTCGTAGAATTAAAGTTATTCGCACTGATGTGTAGAATATCCCCTCCCCGGGCTTATAGGGATATTATGTTACACCCTGTATAAGTCGCCCCGATGTACCTGCACCGTAGACCAATTACTATAGCGCGGGAACTTTCTTTCTACCAATAGCAATAGCGCGCTAAAATCTTGCGCTGTTATTGGTTAATCGATTTCGCGGCAAAATCGCGGCCGGTTGCGCCATCTTGTTCATCAGTCGACTCTTGGATGTGAGCGGGACAAAGCTATGCTATACGTTCGGCTACTGTCGGATATCAGTCTGCGCTTTTCTGCGCAAACGAAAACAGTCGATCGGACTTATATTTTGGGTAAAACTGTAACTTTTTAAAGAGAAAGGCCAAATTCATGATTTTATCAGCTTTTGCGGAGTCTGTTTTTTAAAAGTTTTATACAAGTTTTTTTATACTAAAAATATACTATACTTTAGCTCTTATATGTATATCCTACTAATATTATAAACGCGAAAGTTTGTATGGATGGATGTATCTTTGTTCATGTAAAAACTACTGGATGGATTTGGATGAAATTTGGAATGGAGATAACTGGACTCCCGGATTAACAAATAGGCACATTTTTATCCCGATATTCCCACGGGATCGAGACTTACGCGGGTCAAACCGCGGGCGCTGCTTGTATAATATATATACGCAATATACGCAAACAACAATATCATATCGTTAGCAGCGGTCTTCAGGTAGCACAACAGTTTCAATATTTTCTTAAATTTTGTACATACCTACCTGTATTAGTTGTATTATTCTTTCTGTAAATAAATGTACATCATCTTTATCTTCTTTTCCAGCTACGAAATAAAGAAGATGATCGTGGTACGAGAACAGAAAAAGGCCGAGGTACAAGTGAAATTGGACGGAATCGACGAAAGATTGGGCGAAGTCGGCAGAGAATTGGACGAGAAATCGTCTGTACTCAAGGAAGGGACTAAGTAAGTTCACTTGTAATTACGGATCAAGCAGATGGCCTGCCTGATGCTATGCGGTACCCTCTGCCTATGAACAGTGCATTATCACATAGGTCACGTCCACCTAGGACGCGTCCTATGTGGCATTGCACTGCGCCCGCCAGACATAAAGATGAAATGTCTCATGTTCCATGTTGTCATTTGTTCCGGGTCTGGGAGCTATGGTATCATTGTACTCGTAGTTCCTGATACCCACCATACCATAAATTGTAAAAATAAAATAAAATACAGGGAATCCTAGTGTGGGATCAGGACTATGTATGTTACTGTTAGGTGTTTTACGATCTGGAGCCGCGTCCATCCACCGACTTCCTGCGACCGCCACAATGTTGAAGGTTTTGCGAGCTATGCCTAAGAACTAATTAATGTATTCGAAAATTACTCTTATTACAAGCTTTATATTAACTTGCAATGTATGTCCGGGTGGAATCTTGCAACCAAATTTTAAAGCAGTTATTCTCAACCGATTGAGCTGAAATTTGGCATACCTGTCAAGTTCCGATGACCATGCAATATTATGGTGACAGGTCCAGGTGAAATCTTGCTACTGAATTTTAAAGCAGTTATCCTCAACCGATTGGGATGATATTTTGCATACCTGACGAGTTCCGATGACAATACAATATTATGGTAACAGCGAGCTGATCTGATGATGGAGACGGAAGGTGGGCAACGGAACTCCTCGAGGGATAATAGTAGAGTGACCGTGTTTAGGCTCATTTTTATCAGCACACGGTTACGAGCACTAATTTTGTAAAAGCTTGTATTTATAAATATATTTTTCACAAAAAACTTATTTTTATAGAAAATACGACGTACTACAAAAACAGAAGGAGAGCGTCGCAGATCGCTTAAAGTCGTGCAAAACGAAGACGGTCTCGGTACAAGCAGATACCACTCAGTCTAACAAGAAGAAGAAGAACCTGGAGCAACTTCTAGAACAAGAGAGAGGGAAGCTTATTGACTTTGAACTGGTAAGTAATTTATTTTAACATTGATATACCTTTTACCCGGACTTGTTTGTAAGATTCGTTGGTATAAGATTTGTCCTGGCTGCCAGCTTTTTTAAGGAATATATTATTACTGGAAGAAAGCGTTAGCAGAGTCAGTTGTGGGAAGCAATGGCGGCGATGGGCTCACCACTTGTCACGTCTATATTCCACGATGGTGCAACCCACTGTGAAAAGAGGCCCATTGAGGCTCTGCCTACCCTTTCGGGGAAAAAGGCGTGTGTCTATGTATGTATGTATGATATACCTTTGTTTGACCACGATCTCCCCTGATGGTAAGTGACGATGTGGCCGAAGATGGAGCACAAAGGTCTGGAAGGCACCTATTCACTCTAGCCTTGAAGAGACCCAGATTATAGTTTTCAGGAAAGACAGACGACGGTAGTGTATTCCACTCCTTAGTAGTTCGCATTATAAAGGTAGAACTGAAACGTTTAGTACGAATAGGAGGGTATACTGATGAGGTAAGGATGGTACCAAGCAGTACGTCTGCTCCTGAGTTAGTTTCCATAAGCATAGGACGACTTCGGCCTGGGAGATGACTGATACATACATACATACATACATAGACACACGCCTAATTCCCCGAAAGGGTAGGCAGAGCTTCAATGGTACGAAATAAGTATGGAAGTACAATGGGCGGTCTTATCGCTGAGAGCGATCTCTTCCAGACAACCTTGGGATGGACTGAAATTGAACTATGTTAGTTTCAAAAGTTTTATACCTACTTTTGTTTTAGATCCCAAGCAAGAACACTCGCGAGATTGCGGACTGTGAGAAACTGCTCTTAAAGCACAATGAGAGTAAGCGGAAAGCTGATGAGGAGTTGCAGACTGTGGTGGCTGGAGTCAGGTGGGATAATTACCAACTGTTTTTATTTTTAATTCTACAACTTTACTTGACAAGTAGACGGCCCACCTGATGTTAAGCGGTATCCTCTGCCTATGAACAGTGCATTATCTCATGGTCAAGTTCACCAAGTACGCACCCTATGTGGCAGTGCATTACGCCCGTCACCCTGAGACATAAAGATGAAAAGCCTCATGTGCCTGTAATTTCACCGGCACCCATACCCTTCAAACAGGAACCGCAATACGGTTTCCAATATCTGGATATCCAATATCTATGTCTGGATATCAAATATGTATGTGAGCTTTTATTTATATGGGCTTAATGTTTGGGTATTATTTTACTCAATAATGTCCAGTATGGACCATTCTATACGGTGTGAGAAGAGTTACCTTGCCGTAACACAGTTTTTTAACTAGCACGGAAGGCAAAGTTCTCTTATTTCATATACTTACGAACATCTTTGAAATTAATGCAAATTTTAATTATGATCTGTTGTACCTATTCTAAGTGAAGTTAACTTATCTTACCTTATCTTATCTGGTCTCCAACAATGAAATTGGTGGTTAACATAAAGAACTTAACTTTTGCTGTCTTATTTCAGAGCGCAAACCCAAGGCCTCCAAGAAAACAAGGACCGTCTCCAAGCCAAGTTGATAGGACTCAAGCGAATAGTCGACGAAGCGAACAAATCCTTCAAGTTAGCCGAGTCCGAGCTCAAAATATATCTCAGCACAGAACAGAAGGAGACTGATAAACTAGAGAAAATGAAGGAGAGCTACGAAAAAGCTAACAAGGACTTGGGAGAGAAGAAACGGTAAGTTGGGGAAAATCAATGAGACCTATGAAAAAGGTTTTTTTTTGGGGTTTCATATCGATTTTCATATAGGGCCCACGGTACGCAAATTGGGACTAAAATAGTAAAAATCCTCTGCGCAAAATATTCACGCATCTTATACTGAACTGGACTGGAGTAATCTCCAGTATTACAGCTTGAAACGACGGATCCAGCAGATGACCCACCTGATGTTAAGCGGAACTGTCTGCCTATGGACAGTGCATTACCTCATAGGTCACGTCCACCTAGGACGCGCCCTGCACTGCGGCATTGCACTGCGCCCGCCACCCTGAGACATAAAGATGGCAAGTCTCGTGCCTGTAACTTCACCGGCACCCCATACCCTTCAAACCGGAACACAGCAATGCGAGCACTACTGCTTTGCGGCAGAAATATACCTATTTCGGGTAATTGAATTGAATAGAATAGAAAATGCTGTATGTTTTGTTTATTTTTTTATTGAATAAGGTGTACAACCTTATTCAATAAAAAAATAAACAAAACATAACTAGATAATTAACAGAACAATGGGCGGTCTTATCGCTCAGAAGCGATTGTTTCCAGACAACCTTTGGATGGAAAGAAATTTCTAAGTTAGGAAGAATGGCCGGGGGTGTATGTTAAAATATTATAGGATAAAATAAGAGAAAAAAAAAACAAATATCTATTAACTATCAACATAAACGTACTTAAAATATTACAATATACACATACATACAATAAATACATAAGATACCATAGATGATATTAGTTCCGGGTCTGTGGGTTGTACCATGGTACTTCTGTGACCATGGTACTTGTAGTTCCTGCTACCCACAACTCGGGAATCCTGGTGTGGGATTTAGGACTATGTATGTGACTGTTGGGTGTAATGTTATTTTTTACAAGCTTTTATTTTTTCTTGCAATGTATGTACGTTTTTGTCTGGGTGGAACCAGGGTGGAATCTTACAACTGAATTTTAAAGCAGTTATCCTCAACCGATTGAGCTGAAATTTGGCATACCTGTCCAGTTCAGATGACAATGCAATATTATGGTGACAGCGAGCTGTTCTGATGATGGAGACGAAAGGTGGACAACGGAACTCGTCGATGGATAATAGTAGACTGGCCGTGTTTAGGCTCATTTCGATCAGCACATGGTTACAATCACTAATTTTATAAAGCTTGTGTTGTATTGAAAAATATATTTTTCATAACAAACTTATTTGTTTCCAGCGTTCAACAACAGCTGTCGTCAACTTTACCTGATAGTGAAAGGGAATTGAGCCAGCTGCAGTCACAGTTACAAAACATCAAACGGGAGGAGACATCTGTACTGAATGAAAGTAGATCACTAAGGTAAGCGTACAACTCATTGTAAGAACTAAAGGTTGTACATAGAGAAAAGCACATTTTTTTTAACTTCTTGAACGACGGAAATAGGGGATGATCCACCTTATGTTAAGCAGTAACCTCTGCCTTTAACAAAGATGGCCAAAATGTACAATTAATCTTTGATGAAAATGGCCATAATATGCAATTTGTGTTTTAAGATGGCCAAAATGTACAATTTACCTTTGATGAAGATGGCCATAATATGCAATTTGTGTTTTAAGATGGCCATAATGTACAATTTACCTTTGATGAAGATGGCCGTAATATGCAATTTGTGTTTTAAGATGGCCATAATGTACAATTTACCTTTGATGAAGATGGCCATAATATGCAATTTGTGTTTTAAGATGGCCAAAATGTACAATTTACCTTTGATGAAGATGGCCATAATATGCAATTTGTGTTTTAAGATGGCCATAATGTACAATTTACCTTTGAGGAAGATGGCCATAATATGCAATTTGTGTTTTAAGATGGCCAAAATGTACAATTGACCTTTGTTGAAGATGGCCATAATATGCAATTTGTGTTTTAAGATGGCCATAATGTACAATTTACCTTTGATGAAGATGGCCATAATATGCAATTTGTGTTTTAAGATGGCCAAAATGTACAATTTACCTTTGACGAAGATGACCATAATATGCAATTTGTGTTTTAAGATGGCCAAAATGTACAATTTGTGTTCGATGAAGATAATGATAATATGCAATCCATTCACACTTTTCACTAGAAACGGGATATTTACCATGAGTTTGATTGTTCCCGATATTTCGGCACGCGCCATGATCACGGTATCGATAGTAATAAGAGTGAGAAAGAGGGTTGATCGATATATCTGCAAATAACATCTACCCGCAAAGACTTTAGGTACAGGTCTAGCGCTTAACTGAGTCAGTCCCTGAGGTATGGGATCGGTACGGGAGGGGTGTTTTCGTTACGTCAAAATGAAGCGCGGCTTCAGTTGTCAGAGAGTCCCCTCCCGTACCGCTCCCATACTGAGGTATTGGACTGACTCAGTTAAGCGCTATACCTGTAGTTCTCCCGTGATCATGGCGCATGCAACTGTGACGAAATATCGGGAACAATCAAACTCAAAAATCAAGGTAAATATCCCGATTCTAGAGAAAAGTATGCAATCTGTTCGATGAAGGAGACCTTAATATGCAATCTGGTGCTGGCATTGAATTATTCCTGTTTGTGCTTTGTCAAGGCCCACATAGGCAAACACGACAAACATTAAACATTATTTGTTTATCTGTAAAGGGTTAGTGTTGTCCTTTGAACAGGTCGCAGTTAGAAGAGTCACGACAGGCGATGAGCGCAAACAGATCGCGTGGCCGGGTGTTGGACTCGCTGATGAAGGAGAAGCGAAATGGGAATTTACCTGGGATATTTGGTAGACTGGTAAGCTCATACATAACTATACCCTGTTGTCTTGTTGAACTGACGTAGCTTTTTTGTAGGGGTTGAATGTTTTAATTTCTCGAATGTCGATGGTATTGTACTTCTCTAAGTACAATACCATCGACATTCGAGAAATTAAAACATCTTACACTCACATCTTATCTTACATCTTACGCCCGAATACTGAAACGCTACTTAAATAATTGAGATCGTCTCAACTGTTTGAGACGCCGTTATCCTAAAAATTCGTATACTGAAACGTCAAAATGATCATCACTTAAAAATTAAACATGACAGATTTGAGTATGATTGCAATCGCCACTTATGTTCAAAACGGTATTCTCAAAGGATGATTAGCATTTGACAGCTGCGTAAGTACGCCTCAAATTCTATAAGTAGCCATCAAATATAAGAGTACTCACGACCTCTCCTAAAATCCTAACCTAACAACGTAGGTGCATCTTTATTTTGTACTAAAAATGTCGGTATCTTTGCTATCCTCGTTGTCTGACGAAGAAGTGGTTTCCACCGGGCGGCGAAACGAAGATAAGCTAGATGCCTTTGCAAAATATGACGACCTGTGGTTTAAAATAAGGATCCGCCTCGATAAACAAACTGTGCTGAATTTGTGTTCTCTGTTTGGGGAACATATTCAGCCCCTGACCAGGCGAAACCGGGCGATACAGGCAGTGGACCAATTATTGATAGCGCTTCGGTTTTTTGCTACCGGCAGTTACCAGAGGGTCATTCGAGACATTTTACATGTTTTTTTTTATTCTACTTTGTATGACGGATCAAGCAGATGGCCCACCTGATGTTAAGCGGTACCGTCTGCCTATGAACAGTACATTACATAGCACATAGGTCACGTCCACGTAGGACGCACCCTATGTGGCATTGCACTGCGCCCGCCACCCTGAGACATAAAGATGTAAAGTCTCATGTGCCTGTTATTTCACCGGCAACCATACCCTTCAAACCAGAACACAGCAATGCTGCTCGCATTGCAACCGCTTCGCGGCAGAAATAGGTACGGTGGTAACGTACGTCCCCGGACTAACTCTTTCACAAAAAAGCTCTACTACTGCTGTAGAACAACCAACAGTTCACCTTATAGTCCATAGAGTGGCAACAGAAATAGCAAAGTTAAAGGGAACCTACATAAAAATGCCTACCACCAGTGAGCAACTCAGTATCGCTCATGAGTTTTATGGAAATGCTGGGATGCCTAGAATAATTGGTGCTGTGGACTGCACTCATATAAAAATCAAGTCACCTGGTAGGTATTATTTATACGTCTATGAAACTAGCGACCAGCCCGGGTGCCCGGGTATCCGAAACACTATAATAAATACATATTTTACAGCCTATAACTTGGTATTATTTACTCCTAACTAAATGGTAAGTGTTCAAATCAAACAACTGTATATTATCAGCTAGCATTTATTTTCTTTGAAGCATTCTATTAATTCTAAGTTTTAGTAGCTCTCATTCCAATTTTCGTCTTTGCGAATTCTTACCCTTTTACAATATCTACAATTATTTCTTTTTCTGAGGGTATTAATTACACCCCCAATAATCTCTCTTCTTTTTATTAGTTATCTCATTCATATTTTCACAAAATAATGAAATGAACGTACGAAGCACTCCTTTTGTTTGGGATAATTTTCACAACAAAACAAACTTTGCTTTTCTTGACTGACAATGACAAGACACATTTTACGTTTCGTTACCACTTAGTAGATACATTTTATTAAAAATTATCATGTTCACTGCGTAAAACGAAACTCTCAGTCCAAAATAACAAGAAATGTAATAGGGAACAAACTTTTTGAAATAAAATTGCCATATAAAGAAAATTTAACGGGCTCTCAGCGAATCATGGTCTCAATGCTACTAAAAGGCAGTTGAGTATGCCACTTATATTTAAGTGTACGTCATAATTAAATAGCCTTTAGCTAATTTGATCAGATGAGTAGCGTTTCAGTATTCGGGCGTAAGACGATCACTATTATCGGATAAAAATGAAATAAATAAAATAATAGGATAAATAAAAGTCGCGGGAGTTCTCTAGTTAAGACATGTTTTTTTTCACAATAATTACTATAAACTGTATACAATTCTAGATCGCTAGTGTAGGTGTGTATAGGGCTTTTGTGATCACAAGTTTCAGATTGGGCGGCAACTGTGCATCCTCATGCATATAAGGGCGCACTGACCAGCCCCACATAGTTTTAAAATAATTATTTTTGAAGTTTGCTGGTACTGGTAATTCAAAAATGGATGAAATTGTATATTCCTTCTAAAAATAATGAATAGGTTACCTACTTATTTTTAATCAAGAAGTTTTAATATCTACGCTAATTAATTTTAATATTGACATTGAGCAGAGATTTAAAAGGCAAACAAAAAAAACAATCGTATTGTTGCTTATTATAAACTAAACCTTGATTTTGATTGTAATCGTTTAGTCGTCTTTTACGACATCCGAGGGAGGAGACATAGAGGTATTTTCTTAGACCGGACACACGAAGCGCTTACGCTAAACGCTTATAATCGCATAAATGTTGTGTCATGGGTAAAAAAGGCATCTAATAAAAGCTTATTTTTTACGTTTTCCAGGGTGACCTAGGTGGCATAGATCTCAAATACGACGTGGCCGTGTCAACATGTTGCGGCGCCCTAGACAACATAGTCACGGACTCTGTGGAGACGGCGCAAGCTTGCGTGGAGTACCTGAAGAGACACGACGTCGGTCGCGCGACCTTCATAGCGCTCGACAAACAGCTGCATTTGAAGCAGGCGTACGAGAGACGGCAGACATTGTAAGTACTGCTAAGTACCTCCTAAAAACACACTTTCATTACTTATGATAATGAACCCAATGAGACAATTCGCCCACCTGGGCCAATCTCCTCGTAAATGGTCCAGAAAATTCGTATAAGGGTTCTCAAAGTACCAGGAGCTCATAACCCTGCAGGAGTTGTGTTGTTAGTAGTCAGACGGCGCAAGCTTGCGTCGAGTACCTGCGGTGCAAGTACGTAGGACACGATAGGCCTCGATTAGATAAATTTGACAGTTATTCTCGAAAAAATTTGTTTTTTACCGAATCGAATCGATGTCGAAAGTACTTTACCGTCGGTAAATAAACTCAAAAATTTTACCGAATTGGAAAATGCATGGACCAAACGTCATATTGGCAGTTGAAATCGATAGCGAATTCGATGGGATTGTCGGCCCAATCGAGTCAATAGGGCGCTTATTCGCTATGTACAGAACGCGGTCTCGTTACGATAACGGCGTGGAATCATCGTTTAATCGTATTCTGTACGCCAATGTCAGATTTCATAAACGCGACGAGGCGCGTTACAAGCGTGTTACGAACTGCCGAAATAACAAGCTTCAATCTACCACGTTTTGTAAAACATGGACGAAACGCGGTTTAGTTTTTTCATAAAAAAAGGTAAGTAATAACAATAAGCACCAAATTTGTGTTGTTATATCATATTTAATACTGTATCTCTACAATAAATATAGTACCTATGGACTATGACTATTAGTTTGGGTTGGGGTTCATTTGCTGTCATAGCTTAATGACAAAAAAAAACACATTTTTTAGCGCAAATATCTCTAATTTGCTGCAAATCCCCTGGACAGCCCGTACAACGAACGTGTCAATACTCAAGGAACTCATAAATCATAATCATTTCTTGCTTATGAATCTAGGTAAAATACAATTAAATAAATAAATAATGCTGGACAGTTCACACAACATTATCTAGCCCCAAGCTAAGCAGAGCTTGTGTTATGGGTACTAGATAACTGATATACTTAATACAATATATTACATAGATAGATATTTTTTATTATACATAGAAAATACCCAGAACACCCTGAAATTGCATCTAATTGCATTAGATGTTAGGTTGTTCGGTATAGGTATCACTAGATTCTACTACTCATTTTTTTTTTGCTATCTACTCGAGATAACTACTAGGCTTTCCTCCATCTGCCTCCTGCGAATCCATGAGTATTTTGCTCATATAGTACGGAAAGGTAGTGACAACTTAGAGAAGCTCATTATCACTGGCAAAATCTAGGGAAAGAGGCGACAAGGCCGTAGCCCTTTACGTTGGTCGATTCAAAACTCCACGAAGCCGTGCAGCTCGCTAGCGACAGATCTCATTGGCGAAACATCGTCCGGCAGAAAAAGATCCATGGAGGGGGTCACGACCCTCAGCATTGAGGAATATGACGCGATGAGGATCTCTAATTTAATTCCTAATAATAAGCTGAACAATTAATTCAGGGTATTCACAATATTCACAACTTCCTCTATGCAACGACTATAGAAGAAAATACTACGTATGCAGCGATATCGAGTCTGCTGGCTGAGCGCACAGAGTACGTTATATATTGGCTGAGCGCAGAGTACATTATATGTTGGCGCTAAGCAATCCTAATTTGATGATGTATTAAGATTAGTTCAGAAACTATTCGTGTGTGATTTGATTTATCTCACTTATATATCTTTTTACTCTAATTTATCAATCTATCAATCAATCAATACTTTTATTTCAGGCTTAATAGAAAATGTACTAAGCCCATAGCAATAAATACCTTAAAACTAACATACAATATAAAATACTTTATTTTAGTGCACACGTTTAGACGGCGACGTATAACGCAACTCCGCAGTGTCTCGTTTCAAGCGTCCGAAGAACCTCCTGAACTGATATGGTTGAGCAATTCTATAATTCAAAATAATCATACTTATGTTGAAGATTAGACACAAAAAATTTAAGTTTATTAAACCAATAATTTTCCGAAAGGAACGGATGTATGATTTCGAAACACGTGAAATTAAGTAAAGTCAAAGTATTTTGCTGGTGTAAATGTTAAAAAGATAACGATGATGGCCCCCATAGAATACAGATGGAGAAAACGAAACATGGGGCATAGACAACCTATCTTATGTCGTACGGAATACAATTTTTCAATTTCTTAACGTGGTGTATTTACAAACCACGTTTGCGTTTAGAACATGTTATGACGTCACACGTTATTGGCAAGGAATCTCTTAGGTCATAGCGAATAACCACCCTATCGCTTGTCAAATGACAACTCTGACGTCAATAGACAAAAACATTTAAGGCGCTATAGGTTCACTAAGTTTCAATGAACATTTTTGTATGAGGCGACGAAGGCGAGCTCACGCTCTGATACCGTGTTTTTGTGTATAAAATAAAACTGGCCAAGTGCGAGTCGGACTCGCGCATCGAGGGTACCGCACAAACCTGTAGGTTGGCATACAGGGTGGCACATTTAGATCGGTCAGTATGGGAAAGTCTGAAACTATACGACATACGAAGATCTCTTCTTAGGAACCATGTCATCGATTTTAGTAACAAGAAAAACTGCATTCATACATTTAAAAAAACTTGTACTCGGCAAGGGAATTGAACACGGACGTTTTGAAAAATAAAACTAACACTATTTATTAGATATCGATTGTGTAGGTCCTAAGCAGTAAATGTTAATATGAAACATGATGTCTAAAACGAATAAAATGCATTGTTTTCATATCCTTTAATTTAATTTAGTAAGTTTTCGAAATTACCACTATTTTTTTAATCCCCCGACGCAAAAACGACGGGGTGTTATAAGTTTGACGTGTCTCTGTGTGTGTGTGTGTGTGTGTGTGTGTGTGTGTGGGTGTGTTTGTGTGTATGTGTGTGAGTGTCTGTCTGTGGCATCGTAGCTCTCGAACGGATGAACCGATTTATTTTTTTGTTTGTTGAAAGGTGATTTTGTCGGGAGTGTTCTTTGCTATGTTTTATCAAAATCGGTTCAGCAGTTTCATTGCGTTGAGGGTTTTTTTTAATTTCTACAAAATTAATTACTTGTTAAATACAATATTCAACACGTTTAGGTAGCGATCTTACTATTGTGTTTTGTATCTTCAGGTGGTGAATTTGCGTCAAAATTGACTCTGGCTGCTTTTAGGACTTCAATGGTGTCGTAGCTTATTTTGTACACTTAATCCTTAACGTAACCCCATAAGAAATAGTCTAGTGGGGTTACACCGGGTTACCTCGCGGGCCATTTAAATAGGGCCGGCCATACCAATCCATTTTTGGGGAAAGTTCTCATTTAAAAAGTCTCTAGCTATGTGATTATTGTGAGCCGGTGCTCCGTTCTGTTGAAAATAAACTCGTTATTTTACTCCTCCTGACATTTCTCCTAGAGCCTCTAAAATATCTTCTAAGATTGCAAGGTTGCGACACCAGCAAAGAGCTACATACAACCATAGAGACAATTTTGATTATTGTGAGCCGGTGCTCCGTTCTGTTGAAAATAAACTCGTTATTTTACTCCTCCTGACATTTCTCCTAGAGCCTCTAAAATATCTTCTAAGATTGCAAGGTTGCGACACCAGCAAAGAGCTACATACAACCATAGAGACAATTTTAAGCACCTAAACGAGTTGAATGTTGTATAGAAAAAATGGAGGTTATTTTGAAAACTTACTAAAATTAATTAAAGGATATGAAAACAATGCATTTTATTAATTTAAGACATCATGTTTCGTAGTAACTTTAACTGCTTAAGACCTACAAGTTAGTCAAAAAATTCAAATCGTCCGGGTTCGATTCCCGAGCTGAGTACAGGTTTTTTTAAAATGTATGAATGCAGTTTTTTTGTTACTAAAATCGATGAAATAGTTCCTAAGAAGAGATCTTCCTATGTCTTATAGTTTCAGACTTTCCCATACTGACCGATCTAAATGTGCCACCCTGTTTAAGTAAAAGTTATGGTATTTTTATTGCTAAATGAAGTTATCATGAGGAAAGGGGTTGTAAGTTTAAATTATTACAATTATTTTTATTATATGATGTAACTAGAAATTTATGCTTTTCGCAATTTTTCCTTTATCTGTTTTTGTGTGTATGAGACGTTGCTTCGCACCAAATTTCATGATTTTGAGTTCACGGTAAGTATCCTGTAGGTTTTAATTCCCTTGCGAGTGTAAAAAATTTGCAGCATAAACGGCTGTATCTTTTGATTGCGTTGGCTTAGAAGTTTTATTTTTTCACAGCTCCAAGGGACAACAAATTTGAGTATTTGATATGAATTTCAGTCTGATACCTTTACGCGTTCCTGAGAAAAAGGGCCTTGACAGACAGAGGACAACAAAGTGATCCTAGTGTTTTGCCTTTTGAGGTACGGAACCCTAAAAATAATATAAAAATGCCCTATAGATATTTGTTAAATTTTGTTGGTGACTTCACTCACCTAATAATTAATATGTTGTAATGTTTTAAAAATTAAGACGTGTAAGAAGTAAGTCTAAAATAGAATTTTAATTTTAAAAAGGTAGTATTTCTGTTTTTTTTTATCGTGTGATGTAATTCAAATAGTTTATTGAATTTATGATTTCACTAGGTAAAAAGCATAAAAATACAATATATTTTTTCTTTTTGAAAACTGTAGGAACTCATAACAAAAACTTATAAATTCTGGAGATATGCTATGATATGCTGTATCTATTAAATATACTTGACATGCTGTGAACCTAATGCGCCTTAGGCTGCGTTTCCATTGACGCGGAGCTGGGCGGAGCGGAGCTTAGCGGTGCATGAATTGACCAATCACTATGGCGAGCGAGCAGCCAGCAGAGATTTCGAGCATAGTGATTGGTCAATTCATGCACCGCTAAGCTCCGCTCCGCTCCGCTCCGCGTCAATGGAAACGCAGCCTTAAGGTTGGAATGCCAAAGTTTTTTTGTTTGTCATGTTTTTTTTTTGACTGTCAGAGAATCGCGGTCAGACATGCGTCGTCTTGTTCTTCTTCTTTTCTACATAAAATGGCTTCTGAGGAGTGCTCCAAAATCAGATTACACCAATGACTAAAGGATTACACGCCGAGCAAATATTTGGGCGCGAGTCAAGGGTCATGTTAGAAAATTCAACGTCAGTATGAATCTTACGGAAGTTTGACGACTTGACTATATAGATATAATTAAATAAATCACTTGACATTGGCTAAATTGTTGCAAATAATGCACAGACGCCATTACCTGAGTTAAGAAGAAGAGACGACTTTTAGAGGAAAAATTGACATCTATCTCTTCAGAAAATTGGCGCAAAGATGTCAATTACGCCATATAATGTAAGAAGGAGTATTTAACGAGAGAAGAAGCAATTGACCGTCCTCTGGATGAGTTTATTATTAATACAAATGAGTCGTCATCATCATCGTCAATCGATTTAAATGACGACAGCACGAGCGACGGGGAAATGGAAGGCGTTCATCCTTAAAATTTATAGGTATACCTATTCTATTTGTGATTTCATTTTGTACGTTTCCTAATACTATTATTAATAGTCTGCGGTGTCATATAATAAAAATAATATAAATTTGTGAATGACTATAATTTTACTCTGAAATATAGTGTCCTTACTAAAACTGAAGAAAAAATTAAAAAATGTCCCCTCTGTGCCCGTTAAAATGTACGACAGTGTACGAATCATATGACGTTCGGCTACTGTCTGATATCAGTTGCGCTCTTCTGGGCAAACGAAAACAGTCGATCGGACCCCTTCTTAACCGTGGTCCGGTTGTGTAGTCCGGCCAGCCGGACTGTGGAAAATTTATTTTTTCTGTGATACGGTTAACCGCACCAAGGAAAGAAATAACATTTCAGCTGTCCGGTCAACCGGACCATTGAAAATCTTAACCACTTGTAATAAATGCAGAATGTAATCTTTTTGCTCGACTGTCACTTGTAGTGAAGTATGTATAATTATTCAAAGATAAAACACGAAACATTCATATTTTTTTAAATTTATTAATCCAGGATTTACATTTATCTTATAGTTAGTTATATGCTATTTATTATATGCTATGCTATAATACATATTTATTATATGCACTATATGCTATTCTGAAACTAATTTAAATCCACATTTTGTATACAGTTCGTTTAAAAAGCAGGTAGGTACGCATGCAAGGTCAACAAAAAACAAAAACGGCAGGAAAGCCGGATAAGGAATATCAGTTACATAGGTAAAGTCCATGATGCCAGAACATACATCATGCAACAATGACATGTCCTGCATAATTCTTCTGCCACGTAGTGACATCAGTTCGTGCTCACGGTGTGATGCACCACAGCTGCTCTGAATTGAATTTTTACGGAAGTTTAAGTGTTTTACAAACTTCCTTTGTATCGATTCTATAGAATCACACCACCACGCTACAGCCACGCCAGCCGCTTTCATGACCACGCTATAGCGTGGTCATAAGTGACATACTGTGGGTTCCAGACGGAGCTGCAGTATTCCAGCACACTACGTATGTAAGCATAATAAAGTACTTTTAAGCAAGCAATGTTTGTAAAAGGCTTTGTTACTATCAGAATATGATCTAGAAGTACACCTAAGTCTCAGACGCATTGCGTTTTATCAATTGAGTAGTTGCTAAGCTTATAATCATAATATATAGGGTTGCTACTTCGCGTAAAACAAATATGCATGCATTTACTCACGTTAACGCCAATTCGGTTATTCAGATAATAAACGGTAAGCCTATCTAAGTCCTCCTGCAGTCGCATGCATTCATTAACTGATGTCCTCCTGCAGTCGCATGCAATCATCAACTGATCGAACGTTATAGTAGACTTTTTTATCGTCAGCGAATAATGAAAAATTCGGATGCCTGAAGCAGGAACCAATGTCATACAAGTAAGCCAGGTAAAGAAGAGGTCCAAGCAAAGATCCTTGTGGGACACCCGAAGGTATAGATATGAAGTCAGATCTCGCTCCACCTATAACAACTGCCTGCATTCTATTGCTGATATAAGATTTGACCCAGCGTAAGAGATCACCCTGTATGCCAAGTTCATTAAGCTTGCGAATCAGGATGACGTGATCAACACGATCAAACGCTTTTTCAAAATCAGTGTAGATCATGTCAACCTCAACCGTCAACATCAATATTGACAGTGATCTGACTTTACTGTTTATCAAATCGCATTGCGTTGGTTGTATTAATTTTAAATCAATAGATAGATGGAGACATATTTATATGTATTGTGTCGTTTAGACGTCGAGACAATTTAACGGGGGATTTGTTCGCCAGCCGGACTATGGAAAATTTGTATTTTTCGATTGTTCGGTGGCGATATTACCGGACCAAGGTACAGTGTACAGATGTACAACCAACCAAACAGTATCGCCACCAGACAATCGAAAAAAGAAATTTTCCACGGTCCGGCTGGCCGGACTACACAACCGGACCACGGTTAAGAAGGGGATCGGACTTATATTTTGGGTAAAACTGTACCTACATAGATAGATATTATTTATTATACTTACCTACATATCAAAACCTCAGAACACCCTGAACAAATATCTGCAAATCGTAAATATATTTGCTCTGAGGCGGGAATCGAACCCGCAACCTCCTGTGTCGCAGGCGAACCTTCGCCCGCCGCGCCACAAAGGTCACCAAAATCGCAAAAATATGGGCTTTTTTTGTACGGGAGCCTATCTATTTATTCAAGTCCGAAGAAGTTGTCTCGTAAAGTTGCCAAGTGAAAACACGATGCGGTTGTCCAATATATTTTAATGGGATCACAGTACAAATTCCTCGTTAGATTCACGGGTTGTAATAAGAACTGTAATATTTTTTCATCTAGAACCTTCGTAGGGCTTGCTCAACTTCCGGGTGTGCTGGTTTCACACGATCGACGCTAACTTCGTGATTCCTGCCTGCCAAGGTTATGGTCGTGGGTCTTCTGGCCAAGATCTTATAGGGCCCAGTTTAAGGTGGTTGAAGGGAGCGTCTTACCGTGTTGTCTCTCAGGAATGCATGTATAGCCGTCGGCTAATAAAAAGATAGGTTCCCGTACAAGAAGAGCCCATATTGTTGACCCCGACGTGATATCGGGGTACTCAGCGAGCAGCTGCTCGAAACGTTAGTTCCCACAGGTAATTACCACGATATGGCTAGTGAATGGAGTCCTCCGTATATCTACCTCTAGCTCTTCTATTAAAATTACAGCCACTTCTCGAATCACACGAAAGAGACCAACAAAATCTTCTTCTGGAAGTTCCAGAGGACAGTTTGTGTCTCTGAGACGCCGCTTCCGAATACGCATCACATTGTGATGCTGTCGCCGTTCTTCCTCAACACCCAGCAATAAAATTATAAGTCCTAAATCCATTTTTGGTAATGATCGATAGGTTATCGGGCTTATTAGAGGTGTCGGTAAATAGATGAGCTCGACAGCGAAAATTGGCGATCTCAACTGTCAAAATTACGTTTCGTGCTTGCATATTTTTTTTTTGGCATCGGTCATTATGTTCATTCTTCCAACGGTTAAGGTGAAGTCACGTACTTGCGACATCGATTCAAAATTATCCTTGTGGTTTCAATGAATATAATATGAATATATGAATTCAATTAAATACTTTTGACTTTATTCAATCCGATATAAACTGATTTCATCGAGAATAATTCGATAATTCTTAATAGAGTTCTTTGGCTTGGTAGCGAAACTCATTGGTTACCTGCCGTTTTGATAAAATAAAAAGATGAACTGTCAATCTGTGAAATACTTATCAAAGAATATACTATCTATTACAGGAAAATATATTCTTTGGTTATTGTTTTTCAGAGGATGTAAGAAAAAAATGTAAGAAGAAAATTAGAAGAGGATATTTTTAATAGTAAAATCCGTTTGAGAACCAGATGCATACAGAAATTAATAGATATGAATTTACATTTTGTATTAAATATAAATTTATAAAATTTATTTACAGTAAGATTAATAGTTGTATTATTCTTTCTGTAAATAAAATATAAGTACTTTTTTTTACATTGATAGGCCTTTGTTTGACCACGATCTCACACGGTAAGTGACGATGTGGCCGAAGATGGAGCACAAAGGTCTAGAAGGCACCTATTCACTCTAGTCTTGAAGAGACCCAGATTATAGTTTTCAGGAAATACAGACGACGGTAGTGTATTCCACTCCTTAGCAGTTCGCATTATAAAGGTAGAACTGAAACGTTTTGTACGAATAGAAGGTATATACAGTTGTGGTCATATAATTAAGAACGATTTGAAGTTCTAGAAGTTTTTTATTTAAATCGTATCATACACAGAGATGTGTACCTTCTGAGAAGCAACTAGTTATGTTATATAATAGTCACATTAATAGAGCAACCTGACTTAAGAATAAAGTATGAAATCGCTAACTATTTTTTGCACATTTTATTGATTTTATCAAAGTAACACATTCAAATAGTACTGAAACTGGACAAATAATTAAGAACGATTTATTTAACTGCTCGGGAATTGTTTTGTATGTAACTTAGATTAAAAAAATCACAATATTATGTAGCACAGGAAACATAAAAATAAATTTAATAAATATTTAACAAAAATTAATAGTTAATAGCATATCCACTGCTTTTAATTACAGCTTTACACCGGCGAGGCATTGACTCTATTAATTTTTGACATTTCGCAAGAGAAATAGAGTTCCATTCTTCTAAAAAAACGTCATACAGCTCTCTTAAATTTCCACACTTTGTATTTGAAACCTTTTTCTTTACTTCAAACCACAGATTCTCTATTGGGTTTAGATCAGGACTGTTTGCAGGCCAGTCTAAGACAGAAACTAATTGCGCTGTAAGAAATTCCTTTACGGTGCGTGCAGTGTGCTTTGGATCATTGTCATGCTGGAATGTCCAAATGACCGGTAGAACGACTTCAGCGTATGGTAACATTGTTTCTTCCAGTATATTTTTGCATTGGAACTGATCCATGTTACCTTCTATCAACTTTACAGGTCCTACACCATGTCCAGAAAAGCAACCCCAAATTTTCACATTTCCACCACCGTGCTTTAATGTAACTTTCGTGTACTTTGGGTCGAATGCTGTATTCGGGGGACGTCGTACATATCGTTTTCCATCAGAACATACTCTGTTTATTTTCGTCTCGTCAGAAAAAAGTACATTTTTCCACTGTTGCACAGTCCAGTTTTCATACTTTCTCGCAAATGCAAGCCGGGCTTGCCTGTGGCAAAGTTTTAACATGGGTACCTTTCTTGCTATCCTACCGTGCAATTTTTCTTCTACCAAACGTCTTCGAATAGTGCGTGCTGAGATTGCTGAAGGGTTGTTTTCACCAAAATATTATTTTCTAAGCTCATTGGACCCTTTAAAAGGATTTTGTTTTGCCATACGAACGATGTTTCGGTCATCTCGAGGAGTTGTTTTTCTCTGTTTAGGTACACGTGGAACATTCGAAGTAGTTTGATACGTAGCAAAATGCTTTACAGCGTAGAAAACCATCGTTTTTGAACATTGCAGATGGTCGGCTATCTTTTTATAAGACCAATTCTTCCGGCGAAGTTTTATTATTACTTCCCTTGTAGATTTATCACAACTTTTATTTTTTCCCATTGTTTTTTCTAAAGAAGCAATCACCTTCAATCTTTTACAGCACGTAATGGCGCCAAAATTATACAAAAAGTAACAAATCGACTGAGTGTTCTCTATTTAAATTTGAATAAAGGTATAAACTACTTAGCGTTCTTAATTACGTGACCAGCCAGTAATAAGGAATACTTTGTTTAAAAGTAGTGTAAAAAGTTTGCCTATTGATTTTTAGCCAATCATGTGTATCAATGAAAACAGTGGTAATATGGAAATGTTTTACGATACCGAGAGAAATAAAAACAAATGCATACAATTAGTTTTGCATCTTAGTTGGAAAAAATCTTCCCTTTATATCAGCGTTCTTAATTATATGGCCACCACTGTATATACTAATGAGGTAAGAATGGTACTGAGCCGTCCGCCTGCTCGTCCTATGATGAAAAGGAGATGGTGGGATCAGATCGTGCAGTTCCTGGGAGCATTCCCCGAAATTTAACCTATAGAAGATCGAAAGGCACGCAACGTTACGGCGGTGCTCGAGACTCTGAATCTTAGTCTCCGCCATATGTTGCTCACCTATAAGCCTGAAAGCTCTACGTTCCATCGAAACCAAGGCAGCAAGCTGGTGTGTACAAAATTAAAAATTGTGCTATCTGAATACCGCTGCTAACGATCTAAAGGTAGTTCTACTGATCCAAATCATAACATAGAAGGACTACGTAAATTTTTAAAATTTCAAAAAAGGACAACTATTTTTTTTTGTCAAAGGTTAGTACAACGCTTTAGAATGATGGCATATATTTTCAATATGTTTACTAAAACAAATGGCAATATTGGTAAATACTGAAAGTACTGGTAATACGTTGTTTACAATGCTAAAAAACGATGAACAAAGGATTTTTCTAAATACCCCACTACAACTTCCCACTACGCAGATCCACGTGTCCCGCGTCTACTTCGACGTGAAGGCCGCCGAGGTGGTGGATCAGGAAGAAAGCCGGAGTGGGATTGAGGGTCATGAATTTGGACTTTCTTGTGAGATTTAGCTCATTTATGGTGAGGGTCCCTACGGAAAATGTGAAGACTTACTTAAGCCCTGACTTCTGGCAGAAAGTGGTGAAGTTCCAGCGGTTCAAGGGCCGCTTGTCACGTGATCCCCCGGGCCGCGACGCGTCGGCGATCACACGTGTGTTAGATTAAGTTATAAATAAAGTGTTTTTATGTGTATGTTAGTTTCTAAGGTATTTATGTTGATATGGGCTTACTGTTTAGGTTTAGTGCATTTCTCAGTAAGCCTGAAATAAAGCTTTTTTTTTATTTTGAATTTGAATTAAAACCTATATCGGGCATTAGTCGTGCCACAGAAATCCCACCTTAAATCCTTATCGAAGCAACTTACGTACTTCCAAATTCGTTAACAAGATCGATAATAATCGAAACCTTCGCGATCTCGATGTCGTATCGATGCAAAGTTCATACTTGCAGTGCTGAATAGATAAGACATCGGTCGCGCGACTTTTATAGCGCTCGATAAACAGCTGCATTTGAAGCAGGCGTACGAGAGACTGCAGACATTGTATGTACTTTTAAGGGCCCCATTAACTGCCCTAACCCAGCACACTAAACACATATAGTTTTGCTCATGAAAATGCTCCAGAAAATGCGTGCAAGGGTTCTCAAAGTACCAGGAGGCCATAACTAAAGTGCCCTCACCCACTGCATTAACTGACCTAACCCAGAGCACAGACAAAATTGCTCATGAAAATGGTCCAGAAAATGCGTATATGGGTTCTTAAAATACCAGGAACTCATAACTAAACTGCCCTAACCCAGTGCATTAACTGAACTAACGTAGAGCACAGACAAAATTGCTCATGAAAATTGTCCAGAAAATGCGTACAAGGGTTCTTAAAGTACTAGGAGCTCATAACTCTGCAGGTATTGTATTGTTAGCACATAGTCACAGAACTTTAAGTACCCATTAACTGACCTAACCCAGCGCACTAAAATACACACTGAAATTGCTCACGATGGTCCAGAAAATGCGTATTCTGATTCTTAAAGAACCAGGAGCTCGTAACTCTGCAGGAGTTTTATTGTAAGTAGTTACTGGACAGACATTGTAAGTACTTTTAAGTGCCCCATTGCCCATTAACTGACCTAACCCAGCACACTAAAATACACACTACAATTTCTCATGTGCATGTTCAAACAGTGCATTACCTCATAGGTCACGTCCACCTAGGAAGCACCCTATGTGGCATTGCACTGCGCCCGCCACCCTGAGACATAAAGATGAAAAGTCTCGTGTACCTGTAATTTCATCGGCACCCTTCAAACAGGAACACATCAATGCGAGCACTACTTCCCCGGACGAACTCTTTCACAAAAAAGCTCTACTACTACTATCAATCTTCTACTAGGTCTACCAATGCTAAAATTCTGTCCATGTTGGTTTCTAGCCCAGAGAACGTCCCGCGTCTGTTTGACCTGATCAAAGTGAAGGACGAGAGAGTGCTGCCGGCGTTCTACTACGCGCTACGCGACACACTCGTCGCCAGCGACTTGGACCAGGCTTCTAGGATCGCGTACGGAGCTACCAGATACCGGGTGGTCACTTTGAAGGGAGATGTCATCGAAATTGCAGGTCAGAAATGTTTATTACCTTCACTTGTAACTAACAAACAGCTTTTCGCCATTTACGAAAAGAGACGTCGTCTACTTTTATGTTATTTATTTTCCTTGTTCTTTCGAGTTATTTGGTGTTATGGCGCGTTTTTAACCCCCGACGCAAGAACGACGGGGTGTTATAAGTTTGACGTGTACGTGTGTGTGTGTCTGTCTGTGGCATCGTAGCTCCCGAACGGATGAACCGGTTTTGTTTATTTTGTTTTTTGTTTGAAAGGTGAATTAGTCGGGAGTGTTCTTAGCTATGTTTGATCAAAATCGGTTCAGCCGTATCATTGCGTTGAGGGTTTTTTTAATTTTTACAATATTAATTAGTTGTAACCAATGTAGCTTGTCTATAGAGCACAAATGTAGTGAAAATAAATGGAAGTGAATTACGTGACTTTTCAAATTGGTGTAATTTGTCTACGATACATAAATACATAAACACACGCCTTTTTCCCCGAATGGGTAAGCAGAGCCACAAATGGGCCTCTTTTCAGCGTTGGTTGCACCATCGTGGAATATAGACGTGACAAGTGGTGAGCTCATCGCCGCCATTGCTTCCCACGACTGACTCTGCTAACGCTTTCTTCCAGTAATAATACATTCCTTAAATAAGCTAGCAGCCAGGACAAATCTTATACCAACGAATCTTACAAACAAGTCCGGGTTAAATGTAATTAAATTTCCTAAGTAAGTATTTCGTAAGAAAAAGGAAGCCATGTAAGCTTTTATAAAATTAGTGATCGCTACCGTGTGCTGATCACAATGAGCCTAAACACGGCCAGTCTACCATCATCCATCGAGGAGTTCCGTTGTCCACCTTCCGTCTCCATCTTCAGATCAGCTCGCTGTCGCTATCATATTGCATTTTCATCGGATATTGACAGGTATGCCAAATTTCAGCTCAATCGGCTGAGGATAACTGCTTAAAAATTCAGTTGCAAGATTCCACCCCGATCCCACACAGACATACATACATACATTGCAAGTTGAATAAAAGCTTGTAATAATAATATTTCAGGAACGATGGCCGGCGGTGGAAGGTCCACCATGCGTGGCAGGATGTCCAGTTCAGTGCAACAAGACACCAGCGAGCAAGACCCTGCGGCGATACAAGCCAGCGAGAGGAAGTTGGCTTCACTGGAACAAAGGCGAGTTACTCCTAATAACAACCTATGTATAATAAAAATATCTATCTATGTAATATATTGTATTAAGTATATCAGTTATCTAGTACCCATAACACAAGCTCTGCTTAGCTTGGGGCTAGATAATGATGTGTGAACTGTCCAGCATTATTATTATTTTGTTTTTGATTTTTATCAACTCGGCTCAGCAGAACCGGAAATATAACTGAGTTGCACGGGCCTAAGCCAAGTGCACATCAGTAGTTCGGGTCGACATAACTTGGACACTAGTTGATTCGTTTGTAAGGTCAGTTTGTAAAAACTTCCTAACAATCCTACAAGTGTTTAAAATTACTGCTTTTTGCAATAAGGCAAATGTGTGTAGGGGCAAATCTAGAAGTGTGAGGGACTGAAATAACTGTTTGGGTATTATTCCTGTTGTGGACAAGACAATTGGGACTATCGACACCTTTTCCAAACGCCACATCCTAGCAATTTCGTCTTTTAGGTCTATGTACTTGGATAACTTCTCAGCAATTGTACTCTGTATGTTATGGGTGTTGGGGATGGCTATGTCAATTATAAGTGCAGTTTTGTTGGTTTTGTTGATGAGTGTTAAATCTGGTCTATTATAATGTATAGTTTTGTCAGTTAGGATGGCTCGATCAAAATAAAGTTTATGGGAGACGTTTTCCAGTACAGTTTCAGGTGTGTATTTGTAATATGGCGCTGGTCTTACAGATGCATCAATAAGCCCATACATAGCAGCTAGTCTTTGGTGTATGATGTTGGCCACCTGATCGTGTCTGAATTTGTAGTCGGTTTGGACTATTGCTCTACAGGCTCCTGTTATGTGTTGTATGGTTTCCGAGGAGCTGTTACACCTGCGGCATAAGTCTGTTGGTAGACTGCGTACTTTTATAATGTGCTTCTGATAATTGCGGGTTTCGATCACTTGGTCTTGTATCGCAATCATGAACCCTTCAGTCTCTGGGAAGAGTTCTCCTCGACTGAGCCATTCGTTCGACGCTTCTTTGTCGACGTTGGGCTGGCTCAGGTCGTGGCGATGTCTTCCATGTAGTGACTTTTGGGTCCATTCAGTTATTAATGTCTGTCTGTCTGTTTGTTCCTCATTCTTCTGTTTGTCCTGGTCTTGTAAGTTAAGTGGTGTTAGTTTTCTGTCTAATTTAACTATTGATTTGTGAACGGTGGATGTTTCTGCTTTGGTGTGAAAATATGTCCTTAGTGTAGATATTTGCCGGTTGTGTAGGTTATGTATGTCTACAATTCCCCTGCCGCCTTCTGTCCTTGGTAAGACTTGCCTCTGAATACCAGATCGCGGGTGGTGTTTCCTGTGTTTAGTCATGGTGACGTTTATTAGGCGTTGTAAGTTTTTAAGCTCCGTTTTGGACCAATTTATTATACCAAAGGAATAGGTCAGCACCGGAATGGCGTACGAGTTTATGGCCTTGGTTGTGTTTTTTGAGTGCAATTGTGTTTTTAAAATGGCGTTAAGTCTATGTTTAAAGTTTTGTCTCAGTTTTGTTTTGATTTCTTTGTAATGAATTTGTTTTGATTGGTGATATCCTAAATATTTGTACGCTTCGTGTTCATCTAAAGGATCTATTATCTCACCAGTTTGCATGTGATAGATGTGTTGGTAGGTTTGCCCTGCTTTTATTGAATTTATTTTACATTTGTCAATTCCGAATTGCATGGAGATATCGTTTGAGAATTGCTCGGTTATCAGCATTAAGTACTCCAAATCAGCCTGAGTAGCTGCATACATTTTGATATCGTCCATGTAAAGCAGGTGGTTGAGTTTACAAAACGGGTCGTCAGTCTGTCCGTCATGTTCTTGTGTTGTGTGTAACAAGTAACCTACATCGGCTGAGTTCAGACTATTGGAGAGGGGGTTGAGGGCAAGACAAAACCACAATGGGCTGAGCGCATCTCCTTGAAAAATACCCCTTTGTATTTTGATAGGTGTTGTCTCAATTACTCTGCTGGTGGTCTGTGCGTAGAGTCGAGTTATCCAGTTAGTCATAGCCTCATTTAGGAAGGAAACTAGCTGCGGGTGTATCTTATATATTTCTAAGATTTTGATGAGCCATGCATGTGGTACAGAGTCGTAAGCTTTTTTATAATCAATGTAAACCGTGTACAAATCTTCCTTCTTACGTTGCACCTGCTTCAGAACCACTGAATCTATAACCAGTTGCTCTTTGCATCCTTGGCTAAGCTTTCTACAGCCTTTTTGTTGCTCAGTAAGTATCTTATTTGCATCAATGTGGTTGTAGATCAGTTGAGACAAGCAGGCTGTAATAACTTTATAGAAGGTTTGAAGACAAGTAATTGGCCTGTATTTTGCTGGGTTTGCCATGTCGTTCTTGTCTTTAGGGATCATGTGGGTGGTTCCAGATGTCATATATAGAGGCATTGATTGCGGGTGTTTTATGAAATTATTGGCGTGGTTATAGAGATATGGATGTGTGGATGTAAATTTCTTATACCAGTAACTATGTATGTGATCAGATCCTGGCGCCTTCCAATTATGTGTAGATCGTAATACATTTTGGAATACGTCAACGGGTATGCTCTCGTAATCCATAGGCCTCATATCTGAAAAGTGTGTTTGCTCTCTCTTTATCCATTCAGCGTCTTCTTTGTACTCCACAGGATTCTCCCAAATATTAGCCCAAAATTGTCTCAACTCTACCGGGTCCGGTGTGTTAGAGTTGTTTTGATTATTAATACAACTGACCGGTGTAATGATGTTACTGGTAGTTTTAGACAAATTTTGGTAGAATCTCTTTTCGTTGCTGGTGAACTGGCTGTTTTGCGTTTTGCGGTGTGTGCATGTTTTATAACGCCTCAAACGGCTGCTTATAACTGTGAGCTTTTGTTTTAAGGTATCCATGAAGTGTGCTAGATCTGTGTTAGGTTCTTCGTGTGTGCTGTGTACTTTGTTCTGTTCTAAGATCTTATTTATTTGCCGAGTTAAGGCCCTACTTCTGTTTCCGTTCATATATTGCGTCAATCTACCTATCTTTTTACGCAATTCTCCTACTTTTCTTTCGAGCCGTATCTGCCATTTAGGTTTGAAGTCACCCTGTGTTCGTTTTTGTGAGCCTTCAGGTGGTAATTTGAGCTTTGTTCCATTAATCTTTGCAGCTGTCCATGCGGCACAGTAGATTGATGTTTGAAGGGTTCCAAAGTCTGTATCAATATTAACGCAAGTAGATAAGGTAATTTCGTTGAGATAATTGACAACTTTCGCGAGTTTCTTGGAGGCTCTTTGTTTAGGGATATAGGGCCTATCTGCCGGATGGGTGTTTTTAAAATACTCAAACGCATCGCTAAACGCTTGTTCTACTTCTTGCAACCTATCCAGAGTAGTTTGTGTGTTGTTATTATCTACACTAGTTTCAAGATTAATTGATAACTGTTGTGTTCCTTGTTCTCTGGTGTTACTTGGCGTATTGACATTATTGTATGGAGTTTCAGTGATGTAATCTATTTGTTCGTGTTGATTTGTAACTATGTTTGTCATTAAAAGCGTACCTAGGTCATCAGATACTTCCTGCCTGATGGTATTAAGCCTCTCGGTGGAAATAAATTTGTTGGCGATTATAACCCTCCTTTGGTCGGCGATTCTTTGCTCACTTATGTGAGCAAGATGAGGGAAAACACTGATAAAGCTTTGGTGTAAAGGTTTTCTGTACGCAGTTTTGTTTGTTTCCAGTTGTGTTATCTTGTAATATGCCCTAATTATAGCCTCGTTGTGCTCTGTCGTCCAGTGCATTCTTTGTGTGAGTGGTGTTTGGGTAAAGGGTTGTTGTGTTTGGTGTCGGTGTGCTGATAAGTAAACCTCAACTTCGGCTTTTATGTCATTGATCGTGTTTGCTGTCAGCAGATTGTTGCGGACGATTGCTCTGCGTTGGTCACCTACTCTTTGTTTGCTAACATCCATTTCAGGAAATTTGTCCGTAAATTGTTTGTGCAGTTCTGTTAGGAATGATCTTGTATCTAATTCTAACTTGGTGAGAATGAGATAAGTGCGCAGGATAAAAGTATTCATCTCTTCTGTCCATTTTTTTCGCGCACGTTGTTTTACCTTAGCGGGTGCAGGATCTTCGACAATTGTCGCCTGCACAACGTCTTCGGCTAATGATAATGAAGGAGAAGGGGAAGAAGTTTCAGAGTTGAAGTTAAGATAGGAAGGTGGAGAGGAAGGAATAGAAGAGAAGAGAGATTTAGGTGAGGATGAAAGTGATTGGGCTTCTTGGTCCTTTTCGGCCCAATCTGTTCGGCTCGGGCCTCGTTCCTCAATTGAGTTCAGCCGTGTTACTCCCACGTCAGCTGCACTCGTGCTGCTGAGACCTCCCGTGCCGGCTCGAGATGTGCTCCGGCTTGATCTTCTCAGTGGTCGTAGGTTGTACCTTCTGTTGGACTCACCTTGTTCGGGTTCCCCGGCAGAGGGCCGCCCATTACCCTCGCCACCGATGGCTTGCATGCTGTGACGTCCAGCATCGGCTCCAGACGTGCCCCGGCGATCACCCCCGGGAAGCGACCATATACGTACATTCTTACTTGGCTCCATCATGATGGGTTTGCCATTGCCCTTTTTAGTCACTTGCTTGGTTATTTTATTGCAAGTGTCCGCCCCTCACGTGGCATAGGTGGTCAGCACGGACGTAGGGTTGGGCTTGGAGGGGCTTATTATTATTATTATTATCTGATCCATCACAAACGATGGCACACCTTACCTTGCCCAATGTGCCCCAACACCAGACGCGTAGTAGTAGAGCTTTTTTGTGAGAGTTCGTCCGGGGAAGTACTACCACCGTATTCTATTTCTGGCGCAAAGCAATAGTGCTCGCATTGCTGTGTTCCGGTTTGAAAGGTAAGGGTGCCGGTGAAATTACAGGCACATGAGACTTTTCATCTTTATGTCTCAGGGTGGCGGGCGCTGTGCAATGCCACATAGGGTGCGTCCTAGGTGGCCGTGACCTATGAGGTAATGCACTGTTCATAGGCAGAGGTTACCGCTTAACATCAGGTGGGCCATCACTTGTTCCGTCATTCAAGTAGTATAAAAAAAAGGGCCTAGTCGGAGTTTTGCAAACACCATCGTAACGATGAACGTAACCCCGATCGTACGTGTATAACATAATAACTAGCTATTCATCTGTGGCAAAAACGTCACAGATTAATGGCTAGTTACTACGCAATACACGTACGCTCGTCGTTACGATCGTCGTCACGATGGTGTGTGTAAACTCGGACTTGCCCCTCTGTACCTTGAGTGACACATACACTGCATCTAGGGTTGCCACCTGCCGCTAGTTGATTAAAGGGTTACAGTATAAAAAATACGGGTTTTGGATATTTTTACGGGAGTCAATTAAAATAAATAAATAAATAATGCTGACACTTCCCACAATATTATCTAGCCCCAAGCTAAGTAGAGCTTGTCTTATGGGTACTAGATAACTGATATACTTAATACAATACATTCACAGTCCTGACCACACACTTAGGATTCTCTGTGGACTGGACCTACCCCCCTTCGGGGAAAAAAGCGTGTGTCTATGTATGTTCTAGATGTTTTTTAATATTGTCTATATCTGTATCTATCTATATACTAATTATAAAGAGAAAATATTTGAACCAATTTGAAAAATTATTTCACTGTTGGGAAGCTACACTATCCACGGGTGAAATAGGCAATATTTTTTTTTTTTTTTGGTTTTCTTTCTAAAACTCCAATAATGTAAACCAAGGTGTAAAAAAATTACCTAAAATATTATTTACATCTGGATAGATGGGGGGGGGTTGGGAAGGGGGGAGGGTTAGGGGGACGGGAGGGAGGGGGGATCATGACACTACCCGTGCGAAGTTGAAGCGAGTTTTTAGTTGCAAATAAATGTTTTCTATTGTATACTCATTCAAGGGCACATTTTGATTGCAGGCTCACTGAACTGCGCACGCAGCAGGGCAGCATGGAGGACTCGCTCAGCACGCTGCAGAGGACGGTGCGCGAGGGTAAGGTGACCCTCGACAAGGTCGCCCTCGAGCTGAGGAGTCTCACCGAAGAAGTGCCGCTTATAAAGGTATCTACTGTTACTAGTGTCTGCTCGCAGCTTTGCTCGCGTTTTAGCTGGATAACAAGTGGCCTATAGCTCAATCCAGGTCATAATCTAACTTCTGTGGCGTGGCGGGTGAAGGTTCGCCTGCGACGCAGGAGGTTACCGGTTCGATTCCCGCCTGTCGGAATAAATATTAATACGATCTGCAGATAATTGTTCAGGTGTTCTGGGTGTTATCTATGTATAATAAAAAATATCTATCTATTTAATGTATTGTATTAAGTATATCAGTTATCTAGTACCCATAACACAAGCTCTGGTTAGCTTAGGGCTAGATAATGTTGCGTGAACTGTCGAACATTATTCATTTACTAGGTGAATTTAGCTGTAGGTAATTAGCACTAAGCGACCTCAATTACACCTTATTGTGCGGGGCAAGAGTCTCTATTTATTTAAATGATTTTGCGGATTCTACCTTCTGTACCTGTACTGTATTCTGTGGTTGTTTGAATGTATGTTTGTTCTCAGAATCAAATCAGACAGCAAGAGGGGAAGGCGGCTGCCAGCAAGGTGGACGAGGCACGCAAGACGCAACTAGAGGCCGTAGTTGAGGAGGCGCGTGGGAGGCTGGACAACGCTAAACACAACGCTGGAGAGGTACTTGATGAACTTTGTTTAGGTACATGGACGATTCCGCGTCGTATGTATGTATGTACCTTTGCTCTTTTAAAAACAGTATACTATATGCGCTCTGCCAGTCGGTACTCGGCTACTGAACACCGCCTTCGCCCTGCGTAGCAACAAGCTCGCTCACGTGCTCGTCACGCCCGCGCACCGGTTGCGCAAGTCGGAGAGGTCCGTTTATATAATAGGTCCTTCGGTCTACAACAGGCTGCCGGACACGAATAAGGATGCACAATTGTTTTTAAAAATTGGCTGAAGGAATGGCTTCTAGACAGTAGTTTTTATTCTGTAGCAGAGTTCTACGAATTACTAATTACTAATTACTAATACTAATACTAATACTTTTTTTTATAATACTTGAATGACGGAACAAGCAGATGGCCCACCTGATGTTAAGCGGTAACCTCTGCCTATGAACAGTGCATTACCTCATAGGTCACGTCCACCTAGGACGCGCCCTATGTGGCATTGCACTGCGCCCGCCACCCTGAGACATAAAGATGAAAAGTCTCATGTGCCTGTAATTTCACCGGTACCCTTACCCTTCAAACCGGAACACAGCAATGCGAGCACTATTGCTTTGCGGCAGAAATAGGTACGGTGGTAGTACTGCCCCGGACGAACACTTTCACAAAAAAGCTCTACTACTACTACTAGATATTTGATGAACTTTGTGTTTAGGTACATGGACGATTCCGCGTCGTATGTATGTATGTTTACCTTTGCTCTTTTAAAAACAGTATACTATGCGCTCTGCCAGTCGGTACTCGGCTACTGTATATCTGTATGGGGTGGGGCGTGCTCAAACAACCTTATTGTTGAGCGCGTACAACGCTTTGTGCTTAAAGTTGTGAAGTTCAAGCATTTTCGATATCCTACCACGTCTCTCTACAATGAGTATTCTGTGAATATTTCAAGCGTCTACCTGTTGCCTTTATTAATATCGAGCAAAAACGAGAAAAAGACACGTTTTTGTATGGGAGCCTCCTTAGATATTTATTTTGTTCTGTTTTTACCCCTGACGCAAAAACGATGGGGTGTTATAAGTTTGACGTGACTGTGTGTCTGTCTGTGGCATCGTAGCAACCGAACGAATGAAAGGTATATTTTTTTTGAAAGGTGAATTAGTCGGCAGTTTTCTTAACTATATTTGATCAAAATCGGTTCAGCCGTTTCATTGAGTTGAGGGTTTTTTAAATTTTAATCTCTTGTTTTGTATTTGTAGCTATAGCGGCAACAGAAATTCATCATCTGTGAAAATTTCATCTGTCTAACTATCACGGTTTATGAGATACAGCCTGGTGATAGGCGGACAGACAGACAGACAGCGGAGTCATAATAATAGGGTCCCGTTTTATCCTTTGCGTTCGGAACCCTAATAAAACGAGATTATGAAATATTGTGCCAGCAAAGAGTTTTTAAACATCTATTTTTTATCTGGAAGTAGTCCACAGTTTCAGAAGCTAAATGTATGTATGTGATTTGTGGTTAATTGTACAGAGCTGATATGCCTGTAGTGTGCCATTTGAATGTATGACATTTTGAAAATCTGACCAACTGAAAAAAAAAGGAAATAAGTTTTTTGTGAAATATATATATTTTTTGCAACACAAGCTTTTATTAAAATTAGTGATTGTAACCGTGTGCTGATCAAAATGAGCCTAAACACGGCCAGTCTACTATCATCCATCTAGGAGTTTCGTTGTCCACCTTCCGTCTCCATCATCAGATCAGCTCGCTCTCATCGTCATATTGTATTGTCATCGGAACGATGACAGGTATCCCACATTTCAGCTCAATTGGTTGTGGATATCTGCTTTAAAATTCAGATGGAAGATTCCACCCAGATTCCACCCAGGCAAACATACATATATTGTGGGATTGAGGGTCATGAAGTTGGACTCTCGTCATAACGTGGGCTTTAGCTCATTTATGGTGAGGGTCCCTACGGAAGATCTACATCTACTACGGATCTACTTGAGCCCTGACTTCTGCCCGAAAGGGGTGAAGTTCCGGCGATTCAAGGGCCGTCGGTCACGTGATCCAACGGCCCACGACGCGTCGGCGATCACACGTGTGTTAGATTAATTTATAAATATCTTTATATGTATATTAGTTGTAAGGTATATATTACATGGGCCTCTATCTAGGTACAATGTACATTTTTCACTGTTGCCTGAAATAAATGTATTGAATTGAATTGAATTATCCATCGAGGAGTTCCGTTGTCCACCTTCCGTCTCCATCATCAGATCAGCTCGCTGTCATCATCATATTGTATTGTCATCGGAACTTGACAGGTATGCCAAATTTCAGCTCAATCGGTTGAGGTTGCTTTAAAATTAATTTGCAAGATTCCACCCGGACAGACATACATTGCAAGTTAAATAAAATCTTGTAATTCTGTTTGCAGGTAGAGAAAGAGGTGCACGGTGTAGACGCACAGATATCGGTGATCGCCGGCGGACGCGTCCGGGACATGCAGAAACACGTGAACGAGCTCGCCGCCAAGATCAGCAAGGTCACCACCGAGATGACCAAGCTGAAGGTCTCTATCAACACAAGCATAAGGTCCGTTATCGCCAAACAAAAATAGCTCGTCTCTATCATGATTACCTCTGCGGCACGGCGGGCGAAGGTTCGCCTGCGACGCAGGAGGTTGCGGGTTCGATTCCCGCCACGGAACAAATTTGTTCCGGGTGTTCTGGGTATTTTCTATGTATAATAAAAAATATCTATCTATGTAATGTATTGTATTAAGTATATCAGTTATCTAGTACCCATAACACAAGCTCTGCTTAGCTTGGGGCTAGATAATTTTGTGTGAACTGTCCAGCATTCTATATTAATATTATTAATAGAAGAGATTTTTTATTGTTTATTTGCTACATTAGAAGCAAAACGAAGTTTTATCATTTGTCGCTTACGTCAGTTACTTCTGAGCTGCAGAAATCTATACCTCATCTCTTCCCGGGTTCTAGTGAGTTATAGCGCTGTCACTTTCTTGCAGCTATTTTTTCTTGCTAGACTCCGTCCATTCGATATTTTAACATGTCGCATTAATCGGCCTGTGTTATATCTTTTATAGAAATGCAAAGAAATCCAAGGACAAGATCGCTCAAATGGAGGCGGACTTCTCAGAGACTGAGAAGAATCTAGAAAATTTGGCCGTACAGAAGAGACAGCTCACTTTGGACACCGCGCAGTTTCAGAAGGAATTGGAAGAAGTATGTAGAGTCTGGTGGCCTTGGTGGTCTTAACCTAAGAATAAACTAGTAAAATATTTGTAGATCTTTATTGTGAAAGAGATCGTCCGTGGAAGTACTACCACCATACTTATTTTTGTCGCAAAGCAGTAGTGCTCGCATTGCTGTGTTCCGGTTTGAAGGGTATGGGTGCTGGTGAAATTATAGGCACATGTGCCTTTCACTTTACACTTTAAACTGTTTAGTTTTAGGGTTCCGTACCCAAAGGGTGAAACGGGACCCTATTATTAAGGCTCCGCTGTCTGTCTGTCCGCCTGACACCAGGCTGTATCTCATGAACCGTGATAGTTAGACAGTTCAAATTTTTACAGATTATGTATTTCTGTAGCCGCTATAACAACAAATACTAAAAAACAAAATAAAATAAATATTTAAGGGGGCTCCCATACAACAAACGTGTTTTTTTGCCGTTTTTATAGATAATGGTGCGGAACCCTTCGTGCGCTAGTCCGACTCGCACTTGGCCGTATTTTTGTGCTTATGCGATGGCGATTATCGCATTAATAACCGTAGCTTTATCACAAGTGAAACTTATTGCATAGCTTTCTCCATAGCCCGCTGCGCAACTTTGAGGTTTCCTATGCGGCCAATAGCTAGCGGCCACGTCTCATATACCCGTCATTCCTGGTTACAGATCGAGGAGCAGATAAGCGAAGGCACCGGCGAGTTCTCCGGCCTCAAGAAGGAGATAGCCAAGCTACAGACAGCTCAGAACAAAATGAAGAGTGAGCGACTCGACGTGGTCAACGAAATAGCTAATGAGGAGAAAGCTATTAAAGACTATAAGAGCAAAACGCCCATTTGGGACAGAGAGGTAACAACATAACAGCTAATTCAAATTTAAAAAAAAAATATTGGCTTATTGAGTATTGCACTAAACCTAAACAATAAGCCCATAGAGCAATCTTAGAAACTAACATAACAACTAACAACAAACTAACTAACTAATTTCTAACACACGTGTGATCGCCGACGCGTCGCGTCCGCGTGACAGACGACCCTTGAACCGCCGGACCCCCCCCCCAGCCCCCAGCCCCCACCCCTTCACCCCTTTCGGCCAGAAGTCAGGGCTCAAGTAGGTCCTCACACTTTCCGTAGGGGCCCTCACCATAAATGAGCTAAAGCTCACATAATGACGAGAGTCCAACTTCATGACCCTAACAGTGTGACCTAACTGTCACATACATAGTCCTGATCCCACTAGAATACCCTGTGTCAGGAATTACGAGTAGTAAGACGTCTAACTCCACAGCTTGCTGGCTTGCGGCTCGAAGACGTGGGGGTGGATGAGACGGGCGCCACCGTGCCGGGGCTGGAGCCCCCCACGCCTCTCGCGACGCACTCCAGCGAGGAGCTGGAGGAATTCAACGTGGAGGAGCTGAGGAACAAGCTGAACATGCAGAAGCAGAGGATAGGCGACGCCAAGCCCAACACGCAGGCTATACTGGTACGTGCCAACTGTCAACTAAGAAGTCCCGGAAAATAAAAACCCCCGGTTATTTATCAAAACATAAGTTTTCATACAAATTACAAAGCCCCTCCGTTTCCTCCCGTGGTTGTCGTAAAAGCCGACTATGGACTTGTTAGTAAGATTTGTCCTGGCTTATATTAATTAATGTTTTATTAATGGAAGAAACTTGTAAAAAAAATTGAGCTCAAAAATGTGAATTTTCGATGACATCAGGCTATACATCACGCTCCAGGATCTGATGATGACCAGGCGCACTGCTCGGTACCATCCTTACCTCATTAGTACAAATACAAAAAATACAAATACAAAAAACTTTATTGACATAATACGATGTTCTATATGATAATGAATCCATAGGCTCCCAAACTAGTTCAAAACTGTATTTCAGGAGCCAGTGGCTTCTCCCACCTTATACAAAATATTAAATTATGTCCTAGTTAACTAAAAGCTATAAAACTAAAACTAAAACTAAAAACAAAACCTAAAACTAAAAATAAACAAAACCAAACAGAAACAAAACCAGCCCTCTAAAAATAGTATTAAGTAGATAAATAACAATGAAAGGAATGAATAATATAAACGTACTAAATTGTACTTATACGTAGGTAAATATAAATCGTTACAAAATATATATATAATTATATATATATATATAAGAGACTTAAAAAATATATATTTTATATAAAATAATGGCTATTTATGTAAATGTGTTAGAAGTAAAAATCGGCTATCATTGACTCAATGCCCTCGTAATCAAAGTCACTAATCCAGGTAAGTATTTGTTTTTTTATTTAATTGTTGCTCGTTTTTTTGACTCTGAGCGCTTTATTTAGTACAGTATAAAGATGCGGGGCAACAACATTAAACTGCTTTTGTCCAAACCTAGTCTTAGCTTTGAGAACAGGACAGCTGTCAACTCTTTTACTTAATTCAGGTAAGTAAGGAACTACTTTTTTGTGGTATCTACGCAAACTCTCATAAACAAATAGTTTTCTTACGCTTAGAACATTAGCTTTCTCATAGACAGCCGTGGTCGGATGCCTAAAAGGGAGGTACAGTAAAACTTTTAACACAGCACGCTGCGCACGTTCTGCAGTAATTAGATACGTTTTAGCAACCGTACCCCGAGCACAAATGCAGTATCTGATAATGCATTCACACAGTGCCTTATAGGTTTGGATAGATAAATTAAAATCAGCTACTGTACGGAGGGCTCTGAAAACGTATATAAGTTTTCTTATCCTCAAAGCCAACGACGCTATGTGGTTACTCCAGTTTAGTTTGTCATCTATCAATACACCAAGATATTTAATAAAAGAAACACGGTCCAAGATAGAGCCCATAGTATACCCTCTATTCGTACTAAACGTTTCAGTTCTACCTTTATAATGCGAACTGCTAAGGAGTAGAATACACTACCGTCGTCTGTCTTTCCTATACCCACCCAGGTCTCTTCAAGCCTAAAGTGAATAGGTGCCTTCTAGACCTTTGTGCTCCATTTTTGGCCACATCGTCACTTACCAACAGGTGAGATCGTGGTCAAATCGGTTTTTGTTTTTCAGAAAAAAGCTCTACTTACTATAATAAGAACCATTTGCAAACTATCTACTAACAAAATACGCACCGTTACAGGACTTCCGCACCAAAGAGGCTCTATACTTAAAGCGCGCGGCCGAGCTAGAGGAGATCACGAGCAAGCGGAATGAGATGAGGACACTGTACGACACGCTCAGGAGGAAGCGACAGACTGACTTCTTGTCGGGTAAGTCTGAGGGCGTATAAGGCGCTGACAACAGCCTAATTGAAGCCTAATTTAATTAAGCCCTTGAAGAAAGACGTTTTCGCGGTGATCTCATAGAGACATACAAAATTCTGCCAGACCTACATGGTATCATGTTTCTTTGTCAAGAAAGAAAGATCATCTCATGGCCACCAATTTAAACTGACTCGAGATCCTGCCAACGCACTTGTTGCACATCACTTATTCAGTAAACGTTACAGTGGAGTTGGTGTTAAGGTCTTAATGTGCATCTCTAGTGTGCCATGCCAGGCCTACAACATTTTAAACAACAAGTAAAAACAAAATTAATTAAGGAATGTCAAATAAATAACATTAAAATAGGTAGCAAATAAATGTTTAACATTTGACGACCACTGTGGCGCGGCGGGCGAAGGTTCGCCTGCGACGCAGGAGGTTACGGGTTAGATTCCCGCCTCGGAACAAATATTTGCACGATCTCCAGATATTTGTTCCAGGTGTTCTGGGTATTTTCTATGTATATGGAAAAAAACGATGTATTGTATTGTATTAAGTATCATATCAGTTATCTAGTACCCGTAACACAAACTCTGCTTAGCTTGAGGCTAGATAATGTTGAGTGAACTGTCCAGTATTTTTTTAAATTAAATGTTGTAATTTATAAAATTCATTAATCGAGAAATAAACCTTTTCTTCTAAAAGCTTCGTTAGTTTTATTTTTAAATAATAGTGCTATCACTTTCTTGAAGTTATAGTTTTCTAGCTGGACTCCATTCGATATGTTAACACCGTCTTAATAATAGTTGACGAGTCCGTTTGTTCGTTGCAGGTTTCAACACGATAACGAGTAAGCTGAAGGAGATGTATCAAATGATCACTTTGGGCGGCGACGCCGAGTTGGAACTCGTCGATTCCTTGGACCCCTTCACGGAGGGCATCATTTTCAGGTAATTATATCACACTAATTTAATTTAATTTATTCATTGTACATAGATAGATAGATAGATAAACACTTTATTACACACCAAATAGACAAATAAAAAGATAAATTGTAAAATGTTTATTTATAAAGGTAAATACACATTTTTACAATGTTATGAAGTTAACAATTTTATAAAAAATATACACAATAGTAGTAGTGCACAAATCACACTATAATATTATAAATGCGAAAGTTTGTGTGAGTGTGTTACTTCTTCACGCTGAAACGGCTGGTCGGAAATGGATGAAATTTGGAATGGAGATAAATGGACTCCCGGAATAACACATAGGTGCATTTTTATCCCGATATTCCCACGGGATCGAGACTTACGCGGGTGAAACCGCGGGGCGCTGCTAGTATATAATAAAATACAGAACCTATATAGGTACTCATCAAGTAGCTGAACAATAAAAAAAGCAGTCTTAACAATCATGTGCTGAGCTCCCAGGAATTTCGTCATCTATGTAATCTTTTACTTTGTAGTAAGCCTTTTTTTAATAAAACAGTCTTCAGAATTTTGTTAAATTTATTTTCAGATAGATTAACAATGTGGTCAGGTAATTTATTAAAAAACTTAGAGCTTTGTTCTACGAACGACTTACGAACTCTGGCCTATCTAGTTGTAGGATCTGTAATCACCGGACAAGACAAAGGCAAGCTTTTATAAAATTAGTGATTGTAACCGTGTGCTGATCAAAACGAGCCTAAACATGGGCAGGCCAGTATCCATCAAGGAGTTCCGTCGTCCACCTTCCGTCTCCATCATCAGATCAGCTCGCTGTCACCATCATACTGTATTGTCATCGAAACTTGACAGGTATGTCAAATTTCAGCTCAATCGGTTGAGGATAACTGCTTAAAAATTCAGTTGCAAGTTTCCACATACATACAAGAAACATACATTGCAAGTTAAATAAAAGCTTGTAAAAATGGGAATACTTTGTAAGGAGTAATGCGTGGCCGATTGTGTGATAAATCAAAATCAAAGTCAAAGTCAAAGTATTCTTATTGCTTCATCACAAATCATAAATCACGAATCATTTATTACTTATAAAATCGGTAAAATACAATTGCATTAGATGTTAGGTTGTGTTAGGTATAGGTGTGCTATAGGTAAGATATAATTTAAATTACCGTGGCTTGGTCTCTAAGACTCAGTGGCGTGGTAGGTAAGATCGCTAGATTCTGCTTTTCAGCGTACAAATATTAGACAGGTAAGTCAGATTGGCCAATTTATTACCACAGAACGGCAAGTTATTAAGTTATTTTTTAAATTCGTGCATGCTTATGCACGAATTAAAAAAAAATACAAGTTTCGGAGTGTCCTACTTACTAAAGATAAACAAACACGTCAACAATTAAAATAACTATTTAAAAATAAACTTTCTTTTCGTCATACATGTCGCGTCTTTTTATTTTTACTTTATTTTATATTTATGCTACTTGAATGACGGAACAAGCAGATGGGCCAGTTGGCCCACCCGATGTTAAGCGGTAACCTCTGCCTATGAACAGTGCATTCTCACAAAGGTCACGTCCACCTAGGACGCGCCCTATGTGACATTGCACTGCGCCCGCCACCCTGAGACATAAAGATGAAAAGTCTCATGTGCTTGAATTTCACCGGCACCCATACCCTTCAAACCGGAACACAGCAATGCGGGCACTACTGCTTTGCGGCAGAAATAGGTATGGTGGTAGTACTTCCACGGACGAACTCTTTCACAAAAAACTTCTACTACTACTCTAGTCTTATTGTACTCAGAATTTATTTGTAAAGTGCTTACCTACCTATAAACGTGTGTATTATCTCGTTTCAGCGTGCGCCCCCCGAACAAGTCGTGGAAGAACATATCGAACCTGTCGGGCGGCGAGAAGACGCTGTCGTCGCTCGCGCTCGTGTTCGCGCTCCACTACTACAAGCCGACCCCGCTCTACGTCATGGACGAGATAGACGCCGCGCTCGACTTCAAGAACGTCTCCATCGTCGCCAATTATATCAAGGTCACTGTTTACTGTACACATTGACTTGTTAGTAATGCATGCTGGCGTGTTCGCGCTCCACTACTACAAGCCGACCCCGCTCTACGTCATGGACGAGATAGACGCCGCGTTCGACTTCAAGAACGTCTCCATCGTCGCCAATTATATCAAGGTCACTGTTTACTGTACACATTGACTTGTTAGTAATGCATGCTGGCGTGTTCGCGCTCCACTACTACAAGCCGACCCCGCTCTACGTCATGGACGAGATAGACGCCGCGTTCGACTTCAAGAACGTGTCCATCGTCGCCAATTATATCAAGGTCACTGTTTACTGTACACATTGACTTGTTAGTAATGCATGCTGGCGTGTTCGCGCTCCACTACTACAAGCCGACCCCGCTCTACGTCATGGACGAGATAAACGCCGCGTTCGACTTCAAGAACGTCTCCATCGTCGCCAATTATATCAAGGTCACTGTTTACTGTACACATTGACTTGTTAGTAATGCATGCTGGCGTGTTCGCGCTCCACTACTACAAGCAGACCCCGCTCTACGTCATGGGCGAGATAGACGCCGCGCTCGACTTCAAGAACGTGTCCACCGTCGCCAATTATATCAAGGTCACTGTTTACTGTACACATTGACTTTTTAGTAATGCATGCTGGCTGGCGTGTTCGCGTTGCACTACTACAAGCCGACCCCGCTCTACGTCATAGACGAGATAGACGCCGCGCTCGACTTCAAGAACGTGTCCAGCGTCGCCAATTATATCAAGGTCACTTTGTTTACAAGCTTTTTCACTACTCTTGCTCAAAAAGAGCGTCATTGTGGCGTACCAGAGCGATGAATAAAATAGCATTTCAAACGCTAGGGGAAAAAGTTTTTTCTAAAATTTTTGTCTGTCAAATGACAATGAATATTTTCACATTATTCACGCAGCATATGGTGCGTCCTAGGTGGACGTGACGACGTGACCTCTGAGGTAATGCATTGTTAAAGGCAGAGGTTACCGCTCAACATCCGGTGGGCCATCAGCAAGTTCCGTCATTCAAGAAGTTAAATTAAAAAAACCGCGCACGAAGGGTTCCGTGTCCTTATCTATAAAAACGGCAAAAAACACGTTTGTTGTATGGGAGCCTTAAGTATTTATTTTATTCTGGTATTTAGTATTTGTTGTCTAGCGGCAACAGAAATACATCATCTGTGAAAATTTCAACTGTCTAGCTATCCACGGTTCATGAGATACAGCCTGGTGACACCACTATCTATAAAAACGGCAAAAAAGGCAATTTTTTGTATGGGAGCCCCCATAAAAATTTATTTTATTTTGTTTCTTTAGTATTTCTTGTTATAGCGGCAACGGAAATACATCGTCTGTGAAAATTTCAACTGTCTAACTATCACGGTTCATGAGACACAGCCTGGTAACGGACGGACGGACAGCAGAGTCTTAGTAATAGGGTCCCGTTTTACTCTTTGGGTACGGAACCCTAAAAAGATGGCGCTATGTGGCTTTAAATGTGTACGCGTCAGCCGGCGTAACAATAGTTGGATTCCTTCTAATATGCGTGTTGTTGTTAACAGGAACGCACCCGGAACGCGCAGTTCATAATAATATCCCTCCGCTACATAATGTTCGAGACCTCGAACCGGCTCGTCGGGATCTATAAGACTGAGGACTGCACGAGATGCGTCACCATCGAGAACAGGAACCCAGCGTCTGATATCCCCGCTAAAGGTCGCGAACTCACTATATGAGACGCACAACATCACCCAGAAGACGGCATACAAATCAGCAGGAAGACGACATAACTATCAGCCAGAAGATGAAATTATTACGAGCCGGTACTATGATTACCGTCAGCAAGAAAATGTAATAATTATATATGCAGGAAGACGTCATATTCATGAGCAGAATGACGTCATATTCATCAGCAGGAAGACGTTATATTCATCCAGCAAGACGTCATATTCATCATTATGAAGACGTAATATTCATCAGCATGAAGACGTTATAATCATCAGCAGGAAAACGTCATATTCATCAGCATGAAGACGTTATATTTATCAGCAGGAAGACGTCATATTCATCAGCATGAAGACGTTATAATCATCAGTAGGAAGACGTTATATTCATCCAGCAAGACGTCATATTCATCAGCATGAAGACGTTATATTCATCAGCAGGAAGACGTCATAATCATCAACATAAAGACGTCATATTCATCAGCAGGAAGACGTCATATTCATCAGCAGGAAGACGTCATATTCATCAACAGGATGACATCACATTCATTAGTATAGGCCGGAAGACGTCTTTATAAGAATCAACTGGTGGTGTAAACGTACACTGGACTAGGCCTTTTATTATGAGGCGCACAATATTATTAGCCGGAAGACGTCATAATAATAATAATCAACCAATAGACGCCCACTACTGGACTAGGCCTTACTTTACGAGACTGTTCATCGTGTCACTGTTTTTTCATGGTTACCCTGCGTTAGTGACACGGTGGCTCTGAGAAGGGCCTTTTGACTGATGTTGATAGAACCAGTGCGTGCAGTGCGTTCCTTTCATCCACGTATGAGTATAGTTAATTGTGTGAACATTGCTTAAGGATGGAGGAAAAACGTCATAGTTAGTAATATTAGTAATATTTTCTAAGACTTTGTAATTTCTAAATTGTGCACTTGTTATGCTGTGACCACACTACCGTGATATGGCAATAGTTATGGCTATAGTTAAGACAACACTACCATGGTATGGCAATAGTTAAGACAACACTACCGTGGTATGGCAATAGTTACGCCCATAATTAGTAGCCGACTGAGATGCGAGAGGTTGCGGGTTCAATTCCCGCCGTGGCACAAATGTTTGTACGATCTGCAGATATTTGTTCCGGGTCTGGATTTTGTGGTAACATCCGTACATGTTGCAATGGCTGCAGCGCTTTAATCCCACGACTTTAAGACAACACTAGCGTGATATGGCAATAGTTAAGACTACACTACCGTGATATGATGATACTTACGGCCATAATATGGCCATAATTAAAATAACACCTAGGTGAAGCCACGATTTATGGGCATAATTTTATAATGCTAACCAATAAGGCGTATGGCGGGAGGCAATAACTCGGCAATAACTCCTTTTCCCACATGTTCATTGTCATATCTTGGTAAACTGTAATGTAACCACGCCACTTCACGCGGTAATAATGTCTTAATGAATGCGGTAACGGCGGTAGACAGTGGAGGTAGTCTGGTCGCAGCATCACGTTACAACCCACACAGGGTAAAAGTGGTGCTATTTTGTATGGAATTTTTACTAATTAATTGGCAACATTTCATCCGGAACTTGTATTTTTTGCAAGAAACATTGAACACTAATTTAATATTATTTAATTTATAATTTTCTCTTTGTTTCTTTCAACTGTTAAGTCTAGGGTATAACGTCAATTTTGTTAAACGGCACAACAGCCTCATAGGATAGAAAACAGAGATGCAATGAATAGTGATTTGGCCGAATACCGAATATTTGGCGAGTGATCTATGCATGTCGCGCGTACACTCGTGCATGTGCTTTACGACCTGTCCCGGTGCAGGCGGGGGCGGAAGAAAGCTCATTTTAGACCATATCAGGCGTATAGTACGCGTCATTTAAAAAGAACGCTGGAACGCCTGAAGAAGATTGACCGCCAGCGTTCTTTTTACATGACGCGCACTATATCACGGGCGCGCTATATGGCAGAGTGTAGTGAATAAAAACAAGTTTTTCTGCCATCTTACCATATATATACTTAATAATAATCCCGCAGCGACTCGAGTACGCCGCTGCCGCTGCCGCTCGTGTATCAAAACCTGAGCGACAGCAAGTGCCTGCGGGCCCTTCTAGGAACATAGAGGGTTTCATCAACGTGGAACGAAGGAAGAGGAAGTCCACTTCTCGTAATCTGTGCGGAACTGCCGTATCGACTGAGCTGAACCAGCCATGCTTGCTGCGTGCGGAGGTACCCACAACTCCACTGTACGTGTTCACTACGCCGTGAAGCCCGAAGCGGTGGTGGAGTACCTCAAGCAGAACACAGGGATAACCGAGCAGTTGAGCAGCCGAAGGGTCGAGCAGTTGGCGTCTAACCATGATGTAAATTTTATTTACTTTATGGTGAGGGTGCCGACTGACCGTCTATCGACTTTCATGCATGGAGATTTCTGGCCCAGAGGTGTCAAGTTCAGGAGGTTCTTCGGACGCCTGACACGAGACACCGTGCAGGTGCGTCATGCGTCGCCGTCTAAACGTGTGAAAGTCTAAAGTGTTTTTTATATGTATGTTAGTTTTTAAGGTATTTATGTTGCTATGGGCTTATTGTTTAGGTTTTTGTACATTTTCCAATAAGCCTGTAATGAAGATATTTGATTTGATTTTGAATAATAATAATAACTTTAAGGTGGTTGCTTTCGCTAGAGACGCGAAATTCAAATTTTTTCGTGTTTTTTGCTCGTCACGTCTCATCAACACTTTTTCAGATAGCGAAAACTAATTTGACGGTAATTATTTGACCTAAGATATAAGTTTTAATTTATAGTGTCACATAAATATAATAAGTTTGGCTAAGAATCGGCAAAGACCCACCGTACCACCAGAGGTACGGCCAGGGGTACCGTGGGTCTGAAGTGTATACTTTCTGATTAAAATCTGTTTTTATTTTAAGGCCCATCTACTTGCGTACCGTGGGCCTTATATAGGAATCGGTTCCAGTATCCAAAAAATATTAATGTAAGTATATAAATGTATAAAATATACCTGAAATGTTGCCAATTTAATTTGTAAGTATAAATGCTTTAGTGCTAAGCATGTGAGTTATGTAACGGTAACTCTTAATTTTCGTGTGAAAGTAAATGTTTTTTTTTTGTTGATATTTGAGTCTTTACTTCGTCATCACCCTGTAGTGGTACTACTGAACGAGACCATAGTACTGTACCATTTGGGGGGGAGGGGAGGGTCCATAGTCACATGCGACTTGGTGGTATTGGTGTTGAGTAGTCAGATGGATGGAAGCTCTATTACTACTTGCTTCTTATACAATCATGAGCCTGTACAAGTCCACTGCTGGACATGCCTCCCCATAGCATGCTACGACGCACGGTCTTGAGCCGCCTCCACCCACCGCCTTCCTGCAACCTTTTAAAAATGGATATTGCTGATTGTGCGAAAAACAACTTTAACGTAGCGTCCTAAGACGATATGTTAAAATTTTGGAGTCGTTGCGTTACATGCTCTCTCAGTACCAGTAAAGGTTCCAAACTTGATGTTAATACAGTAATTACTTGAGGATGTTACCTAAATAAATCGACTGTTACTAGAAACGATTGGTAAAACTTTTCACAATAGCTTTATTTTTTGAAATTGGCCTTTCTAAAACCCGTTTAGGTCCCTCCTTCGCATAGAGAAAATATTAAGAGTAAATTATACTATACAGTAGGTAATCACATTACTTAGAAATTATAATAGATATTTTATTTTTATAATTGCTACTTTAGAAGCAAAACAAAGTTTTATCATTTGTCGCTTACGTCAGTTACTTCAGAGCGGCAGAAATCTATACCTCATCTCTTCCCGGGTTCAAGTGAGTAATAGCGCTCACTGTCTTGCAGAGACTCCGCCCATTCGATATTTTCGAATATGCGATATGCGCCTTAACTTCCTTCATGGTCGTAGTGGGATATAATTCCTAATCATTGTTCGTACGTGATCTACACAAGCCTAACAGCTACGTCGATACTCAGGAGGATGCGGCAGCCCATCCCCTGGTGTAAAAGATTTAAAAACGGATCAATAACAGTATTTAAATCGTTTATTCGAAGTATTCGAACATAATTGAAAATCTTGAATCACAATAAACAGATACATTAAAATTACAGTAATAATAAATTAAAAGTTACGGCCAAAACTACCGCTAAGCATAGCGTCAGGGTCAAGCTACACATCGTCTTCAGCACTGCGCGACCCATCTGATTAGGAGCGTGTTTCGTCTAGACGTCAAACTCGTCAAAGTCAAAGTACTTTATTAAATATATTAGTAAGTATTTATTCATTGAAATCACAATTATCATTTTGAATCGTCTTATAAAATAAATTTACTCCTGTTCCTACGCGACCAAACCTAAAAGAATCAGGCAACAAACACGGCTCGGCTGTATTTGATGATCCTTCTTACTACTAGGCGGGGAGCGCCTGTGTGGTGCCCCGAGGACAAGTGGAAGCAGATTCAAAGAAAAAATAAAAAACCAACTAAAAAGCCTCAGGTAGGCAGTCAAAAGTAAGATGCTAGAGAGAATCAGCCAAAGTTCATAAGGCAGCACACGCTACGCTTTATATACTCATAAATAACGCATCAATAATAAATTATATGTAGGTACAGACATTGCAAATTAGCTGTCGAGGGGCAGAGCGACATCAGGCCACGCGGCTTTATCATTAACAATGCAATCGAACACTTGGTGCTAATGACATTATATACTAAACACGCTCGCAGTATGGGCACGATGCTGAGACATACGATGTGTAGCTTGACCTTACGCTGATGCCCTGCGTCGGTTTGACCGCAGCATTAGCCTGAGAACGACTAGCTAAAACAAAGTATTACAATCACAATAAAAGTGCAACGTACAGTTCCGTGAATTACGAGTAATCTTGGCCGATCTGAAGTTAGCCGTTTAATTCTTCAGTGAGGTAGGGTACAGTTTAGCATCTATATTTGTATGGATTCAGAACTCTTAAAACCACTGAACCGGTTTTTATAAAATTAGGTGGGTCTTATTTGCACCATCGTGGAATATAGACGTGACAAGTGGTGAGCTCATCGCCACCATTGCTGTATATAAATATTTCAAAAAGTTGTGGTGTGTCCGGCCTAAGAATAGACCCCTCATATACCCCTCGTCTCCTCCCATAGATGTCGTAAAAGCCGACTAAGGGATTACCCGGACTTGTTGATAAGATTCGTTGGTATAAGATTTGTCCTGGCTGCTAGCTTATTATAGAATGTGTTATTACTGGAAGAAAGCGTTAGCCGAGTACCTCGTGGGAAGCACGGTGGGCGGGGATGAGCTCACCACTCGTCACGTTTATTTCCCGCGATGTGGCAACCCACGGTGAAAAGACGCACATTTGAGGCTCTGCCTACCCTTTCGGGGAAAATGGCGTTTGTCTATGTAGGTATGGATTTAAGAAAAATGGCGGCAGTGATCTTTTCTAAAATGAGCACAATTATTTAAACGTGAAATGTTTGTATGTTGTAATGTCGTTAGAATGGTTTCTTAAAATCAAAAGAGGTTTAAATGTTGTTCCAAATATTTCAGAAATTTAAAAAACAATCTGTTGTCAGTTGAAAAAGTGCCCATCATTTTCCTGATAATAGGTACTTATGATGTTATAGTTCACTGTAGTCGGGCTATAGTTGATATTAATTGGCCACTTGTTGACGGCTAACTTCAGCCCGCCAAGAAACATCGGCAAAACTGTACTTATACTAGGGAGACCCTAACAACTCCTTTTTGACAGTTGCATTATCAAGAACCTACAGTCAATAACATTCTTCTAACTCATAAATATATAAAAAAGACTACATAATACACTTTTATTTGACTGCAAATAAAATTGGGGCGCAGCTAAATTTATTAAAAAAAAATACAAAAAACCCAAGTGTGAGACGGACTCGCGCACGATTATCTATAAAACGTTAAAAAAAACACGTTTTTTTGTATGGAGCCGCCGCCTTAAATATTAATTTTATAGTTTTTTTGTATTTGTTGTTATAGCGACAAAACAGAAATACATCATCTGTGAAAATTTCAACTGCCTAACTATCACGGTTCATGAGATACAGCCTGGTGGCAGACAGACAGACAGACGGACGGACAGCGGAGTCTAAGTAATAGGGTCCCGATTTACCCTTTGGGTACGGAACCCTAAAAAAAAAGAAGTTTTTCACGGTTACTCTATGGAAACATCAATGTCAAAAAGGAGCTGTTAACGTGCTCTTGAATTGGGCATTTTAATTATTTTGAATATGTACCAAAGATAATATAAAACTAGAAAAAATGGACGCAACAATAATAGTAGGAAAGAAAGTGATAAAATAGGTGCATAATTTTAGTATCTTCCAATAGCTTGCTATGACAAACACCATCAAAAAGAGCTTAGTGCAAAATAGCTCATAATACAATCAATACACTGATATACTTTTCACTAGAAACGGGATATTTACCATGGGAACAATCAAAACTCAAAAATCATGGTAAATATCCCGTTTCCAGTAAAATGTATGTACATAACCATGATAGTTTCAAAAGTTAATACATTCATACATTCGTATTCACAAGCGATTACATCGCTTTAACCAGTCTTTAAAATTTAGTTGCAAGGTGACCACATTTACTTTCAGATGATATTAAATAAAACTTGTAAAAGGGATGACGCAGACCACAGCAATAAAAAAATACTCTACAAAAATAGACCTGGGTCTTTCACGTGCCTACCTCAAGTTGGCCACCAACCTGGCAGAGTGACCTAGAAAGAACCAGTAGTACGACGAATAACGGGGAAGTATCGACGAAGAGGATAATTATAATCTAGCAATCAAAATAATATTATCACACGTCATTTCTAGATTCGAAATTATACCAAAATAATGTACGCTTTGGTAATCAACGGCCTCAGTATGGTGCTGATAACGGTAACAAGGTGTAAAGTGACGCTAAAACCCTACGCATACTGCAGACTTTCTATCGGCCGAGAGTTCGCCGATAGATCAGACATTATCGGCCGATATCGAATCGATATAATGTGCGCACTTGCATACATTTTCTGACATTAAGACGCTATGTTAAAATGTTGGAGTCGTTGCGTTACATGCTCACTCAGTAACAGTAAAGGTTACAAACTTGATGTTAATACAGTAATTACTTGAGGATGTAATCTAAATAAATCATAGACTAGAAACACGATTGGGGAAACTTTAATCGATAGCTTTATTTTTTGAAATTGGCTCTCCTAAAACCCGTTTTATGTCCCTCCTTTTTAAGCGTAATTTTTTATACTATTCCGCTTTTTATTTGCTACTTAGTAGCAAACCGAAGTTTTATAATTTTTCGCTTACGTCAGTTCCTTCCGAACGGCAGAAATCTATACCTTATCTCTTCCCGGGTTCAAGTGAGTAATAACGCTGTCACTGTCTTGCAGCTATTGTTTTCTTGATAGACTCCCCCATTCGATATTTTAACATATCGCCTTATGTACCCGACTGAACTATCGGTACATAGAAAGTGCTCACATATCGTCCCACATCAGATCAGCATCAACTCATCAACCAATCAATCGGATCATCTACAAGCACATTCATAAGGTCATTTTGATTTCGTAGTAGTAGAGCTTTATTGCATCATAGGTCACGTCCACCCCTATGTGGCATTGCACTGCGCCAACACCTTGAGACAACGATGAAAGTCTAAACACAGCAGTACGAGCACTACTGCTTTGCGGCAAAAATAGGTATGGTGGATTGGTGGTAGTACTTCTCCGGACGAACTCTATCACAAAAAAGCTCTACTACTATCTCAATACTACTACTGAGGTGATACTGATCTGATTACGAGCTGATATGTGTGCGACAACCTTTAGCTTTAAGTTTTATTTTAAGTTATACAGATTATGCTCAATATTATAGTCGACCTTGGTGTCCTTTGTACAGCATTAATAAACTACGCTAAAATTATCGCGATTCCTTATATTTCTATTAAATAAATAAATAATGCCGGACACAGTTCACACAACATTATCTAGCCCCAAGCTAAGCAGAGCTTGTGTTATGGGTACTAGATAACTGATATACTTAATACAATACATTAAATAGATAGATATTTTTTATTATACATAGAAAATACCCAGAACACCCTGAAAAAATATCTGCGATCGCACACATATTTGTTCCGAGGCGGGAATCGAACCCGCAACCTCCTGCGTCGCAGGCCAACCTTCGCCCGCCGCGCCACAGAGGTCGTCTAAGAACTTTTATGTGCACTAGAAAGGGCTTGCGATAAGATTACCGCGATCTCTTTTATTACTATTAGAAAGAACTTATAATAAAATTATACCGATTCCTTTTATGTCAATTACAGCAAAAAAAAAACTTGCGATAAAATTATCGCGATCTCTTTTTTTGACCATTAGAAATGGCTTGCGACAAAATTATCTCGTGTCTTTTTATGTTTACTAGAAAGAACTTGCGATAAAATGATCCCAATTCCTTTTATGTCTATTAGTAAGAACTTGCGATCAAATTATCGCAATCTCTTTTTTTGTCCTTAGAAAGGGCTTGCGATAAAATTCTCGTGGTCTCTTTTATCTCAGTCTATTAGAAAGGGCCAGCGATAATTTTATTGCGGTTTAAATTAAGAGAATGCTGAACAGAATTACAGCTGTGACTTCACAAAGCTTTGATACAAAATTATATATCTAACAAATCTACAAACTTCAATATTTTCTTATATTTCTTTAACAAGGACCATAATCTCAGGTTTCAAATACATGTCTTTATTCGGACTGTCCTTTATGTCCTGGGCTACAGAGGCGTGCCAAGCAAAATTAAGCACTATAGTCGGTACTAATCGAAGGTCTACAAGGGTCTTATTGGCGTCATCGTCGATGGTCAACTTCTGGCCTGTAGGTGTGACTAGGACGAACGGGAATTCTGACAGTTCTAGACTATCGCGCACGAATTCGTGGATTTCAGTGTAGCGTTCGTACACGAAGAAGGTACCCTGTAATTAAAAAATATATATTAAAAGTATTTTGTGAAAGGTGCTATGGCTTATTCATGAATAGATTCCTATGTTCCTCTATGCCTTATTCATGAAATATTCCTATGTTCATAGATTGCTTATTCATGGAAACAACAGAATGTTCGATTCGACCCTGGTTTATTCGTAGAAACATCCATATATGTTCGCCATGGCTTATTCATGGAAACAACAGAATGTTCGATTCGACCCTGGTTTATTCGTAGAAACATCCATATATGTTCGCCATGGCTTATTCATGGAAACAACAGAATGTTCGATTCGACCCTGGTTTATTCGTAGAAACATCCATATATGTTCGCCATGGCTTATTCATGGAAACAACAGAATGTTCGATTCGACCCTGGTTTATTCGTAGAAACATCCATATATGTTCGCCATGGCTTATTCATGGAAACAACAGTATGTTCGATTCGACCCTGGTTTATTCGTAGAAACATCCATATATGTTCGCCATGGCTTATTCATGGAAACAACAGAATGTTCGATTCGACCCTGGTTTATTCGTAGAAACATCCATATATGTTCGCCATGGCTTATTCATGGAAACAACAGAATGTTCGATTCGACCCTGGTTTATTCGTAGAAACATCCATATATGTTCGCCATGGCTTATTCATGGAAACAACAGTATGTTCGATTCGACCATGGTTTATTTGTAGAAACATTCATATATGTTCGCCATGGCTTATTCATGGAAACAACAGTATGTTCGATTCGACCCTGGTTTATTCGTAGAAACATTCATATATGTTCGCCATGGTTTATTCATGGAAACAACAGAATGTTCGATTCGACCCTGGTTTATTCGTAGAAACATCCATATATGTTCGCCATGGCTTATTCATGGAAACAACAGTATGTTCGATTCGACCATGGTTTATTCGTAGAAACATTCATATATGTTCGCCATGGCTTATTCATGGAAACAACAGTATGTTCGATTAGACCCTGGTTTATTTGTAGAAACATTCATATATGTTCGCCATGGCTTATTCATGGAAACAACAGAATGTTCGATACGACCATGGTTTATTCGTAGAAACATCCATATATGTTTGCCATGGCTTATTCATGGAAACAACAGAATGTTCGATTCGACCCTGGTTTATTCGTAGAAACATCCATATATGTTCGCCATGGCTTATTCATGGAAAAAACAGTATGTTCGATTCGACCATGGATTATTCGCAGAAACATTCATATATGTTCGCCATGGCTTATTCATGGAAAAAACAGTATGTTCGATTCGACCATGGTTTATTCGTAGAAACATCCATATATGTTCGCCATGGCTTATTCATGGAAACAACAGTATGTTCGATTCGACCATGGTTTATTCGTAGAAACATTCATATATTTGCCATGGCTTATTCATGGAAATATTTGTTTGAAAATGGCATTAATGGAACATTCCTATGTTCGACTTTGGTTTATACATGGACACATTCATATATTGGACTGTGGAAAGAATCGTATGTTCGACTATGGCTTATTCATGGAAACAATCGTATGTTCGACTATGGCTTATTCATGGAAACAATCGTATGTTCGACTATGGCTTATTCATGGAAACAATCGTATGTTCGACTATGACTAATTTATGGAATCATTCCTTTGTTTGGATATGGCTTATTAATGGACACATATTCTATGTTCGACTATGGCTTATTCATAGAATCATTCCTATGCTCGGATATGGCTTATTAATAGAAACATATTCTAAGTTCAACTATGGCTTATTCATGGGAACATTCACATGTTCGACTATGGCTTACTGATGGAAACATTTTCTATGCTTGACTATGGGTTATTCATGGAAACATTGTCAATTCTAAGTCTCACTACAGGTACAGAGGAACAAAAACACATAATCCGTCTTATTTATAAACGAAGTTTCTCCTCAGAATAGCTCAGCTTTATTTCTCCCCGTCGTTTAGGAAAGACACAAACGATCTGCTTAACTATAATGAGGCCAGCCCACGTTTATAAATAAGACAGAACATATCACATACATTATGTATGTATTATTGGTCTATGTAGACTAGTCCACCATCTGCTACCAGCGAGTTCTCAGTTAATTTAGACACACAACCCGAAGACAGCCAGGTCACCTTGAAAAACTAGTTGTAGTGGGAAAAGTGGATGGAAAAAGATCGCGTGGTCGATCACCTAGCCGCTGGTCTGATCAAATCAAGGCTATCACCGCTGCCCTGAGACAAGCCGAGGATAATAATAATAATAAATAATAAATAATGCTGGACACAGTTCACACAACATTATCTAGCCCCAAGCTAAGCAGAGCTTGTGTTATGGGTACTAGATATCTGATATACTTAAAACAATACATTAAATAGATAGATATTTTTTATTATACATAGAAAATACCCAGAACACCCTGAACAAAGGATAGAAGCTCGTCTGCATCTCTACTAAATCCTTTTAAGACGGGCACGACCTTCATGAAGAATACGACACAGAAGATCTATGGCGCGTATTTACACACCTGTAACAGAATACGACACAGAAGATCTATGCCGCGTATTTACACACCTGTAACAGAATACGACACAGAAGATCTATGCCGCGTATTTACACACCTGTAACAGAATACGACACAGAAGATCTATGCCGCGTATTTACACACCTGTAACAGAATACGACACAGAAGATCTATGCCGCGTATTTACACACCTGTAACAGAATACGACACAGAAGATCTATGCCGCGTATTTACACACCTGTAACAGAATACGACACAGAAGATCTATGCCGCGTATTTACACACCTGTAACAGAATACGACACAGAAGATCTATGCCGCGTATTTACACACCTGTAACAGAATACGACACAGAAGATCTATACCGCGTATTTACACACCTGTAACAGAATCCCGTCTGGAAATCTAACTCTGATGAGTGCGTATTTGTATTTGCGCATCTCTCTTAGTTCTTCCTTCTCCCGCATCGCTTTCGTTCTGAGCATTTGACTTTTTTCTATCGCTTCAGTTCTGAAAAAAATAAAAGACAAGAAAAATTCTTTTGAATTTTAATTTGACAGCGTAGTCTTAGTTTAGGGGTTATCTATAGGCTTTGGGGGAGTGACACTAAAAACAAGTTTTATTAGAACTTGGGGGATACATCTTAGGTCAGGTTATATTATTATACAACTTGAAATCGTTTGCGAAGACGGTACAAGCAGATGACCTGAATGATGTTAAGCGGTAACCTCAGCCTATGAACAGTGCATTATCTCACAGACCACGCCCACCTAGGACGCGGCATTACACTGCGCCTCCACCCTGAGGCATAAAGATGGAAAGTCTCATGTGCCCGTAATTTCACTGGCACCCACACCCTTCAAACCGGAACACAGCAATACGAGTGCTCGCATTGCTTGTAGTGCAGCAGTGCTAGCTAAATTCACCTAGTAGTTACGTCTCTTTCTATCGCGTAACTCTTATCTTGTCTAACTCACTGAATTGACTCGACAAGTCGAGCCCGCCAGGTACCTGTAGCTTCATATCTAAAGTGCGGACCGTACATACAAACTGACATACATCTTTTGATCATCTTATATATATAAAACAAAGTCGTGTTAGTTACACCACTTATAACTCAAGATCGGCTGGACCGATGTTAGTTATCTCTTTTTTGGTTGATTCTTCTCCGCTCCGAATAGCACAATGTTTTTCACCGGGGGCTACCCGTGCGAAGCTGGGGCGAGTCGCTAGTCATATATAGAAGACACCCTCTCCGCCGCCTGCGAGGGTGAATATAGCTGTATGTAGTGCAGTAGCACTACTGCACTACAAGCAATGCGAGCTCTCGCATAGCTCTGTTCCGGATTGAAGGGTATGGTTGCCGGTGAAATTACAGGCACATGAGACTTTTCATCTTTATGCCTGCGGGTGGCGGGCGCAGTGCAATGCCACATAGGGCGCGTCCTAGGTAGACGTGACCTATGAGGTAATGCATTGTTAAAAGCAGAGGTTACCGTTTATTATCACGTGGGCAAAAACTTGTTCAGCCATTCCAATATGGGGGCCAGCTCCTAGTGATCACCTGCGCGTCTCGCACTTGTTCTTATACGTATACGCACCTCAGTAGTTGCTCCTTCTTGAGCTCGTCCGGCGAGAGTGCGTAGAAGGCGGGCGGGAGTTGCACCATCCCCGCCGCCTGCGAGGGTAGCAGCACCTGTAGGTTGCGGTCCAGCTCTAAGGGTATCACCTGCGCGTCACGCACTTGTTCTAACACCGTCTGGAAAACACACAGATTCTCTATTAAACATTACAAAATGTTGCACTATTGACTTGTATTTGGTATAGCGATTCGCAACTATGAACAAAAGTATTCGAATTTTTCGACTTGCAAATTGATTAAACTAGTGCGACTTAAGTCGGTAACACCGAATGAATTCAATCATTCATCCGTTAGCATAGCACTAAAGCACTATCATTCGTTACCTAACCGACTCGGGGTTTTCCGTCGCGAATTGGCTGCCTTCGCCTGCTCAGTGCTTGGCCCTCCATGTTGCGCGAAAGGGACGCTACTATCATCTGCGCTCGTTACACATGCCTTAGGATCTATCTGGAGTTGTGTTTTTATACTAAGTACCTACCTACATAAACTCATACAGTCAACCATATGCAAACCTAAGTTCATTAAAATATTCCTTGTTCACAATACACAAGGATCATTTTGAAACGCCGCGGTTCGTACAATAATTACTAAGTCGCGCATCGCTGATTTCGTATTTATTCGTGAGTAGCTTTTGGCCGCGGCAATTTCGTAGAACATTCTAGAACTATCCGTAGAGTTTAGGTGTATATGGGTCCCTGTCTAACACACAGTGCGTCTACTCGACAACAGATGGCGCTAGCAATTCTACAAAGCCTTAAGCGCATCCATTCGTCAGAAGATGGCAGTAAGAGGCTCTAAACGCGTTTACGTCAATTGGTTGGTGCAAAAATACATCATAAGTTCACGACTTCAATCATAAATGAAAATATCCTCAGATCCATAAGATCCTGCTAGGGTCAGAGGCAAGTCCAAATTGTTTATGTGATACATGCCTTTGATTAGTAGCATTCTATACGTGACACTGCAAGAACCCCTTATTGGAATACTATCCGTAAACCCAGTTGTCTAGCCAAAACCATTCTAACATATAAATTTTGCACCTGGTTTCTGGAGAGTATTTAAAGTGATTTTTAACCCCGACGCAAAAACGATGGGGTGTTATAAGTTTGACGTGTCTGTGTGTGTGTGTGTCTGTGTCATCGTAGCTCCCGAACGCATGAACCGATTTCGTTTTTGTTTTTTTTGAACGGTGATTTGATCAAAATCGGTTCAGCCGTTTCATTGCATTGAGGTTTTTTTAATTAATTACAAAATTAATTAATTGTTCCTAATTATTCTAGGTTAAGTCACCTAGTCATTAGTCATTTTAAGAAATACTATTTAAAATGATCCTTGTGATTTCAATGAATAAAATACTTTACACTTGGACTATAAATTCAAATTGATAATGTGGAAATGATGATAAATTAAATAAATAAATAAATAATAAATAAATAATGCTGGACAGATCACACAACATTATCTAGCCCCGTGCTAAGCAAAGCTTGTGTTATGGGTACTAGATAACTGATATACTTAATACAATATATTACATAGATAGATATTTTTTGTTATACATAGAAAATACCCAGAACACCCTGAAAAAATATCTGCGATCGCACAAATATTTGTTCCGAGGCGGGAATCGAACCCGCAACCTCCTGCGTCGTAGGCCGAGCTTCGCCCGCCGCGCCACAAAGGTCGTCAGCCTCCAGCTACACCTACAGCTACACGCTAAATTCATCTCAACTTGCCTTGAGATAATCCATAGATGATATATTGTCTCGATTGAACACCAGGAAGTTTGTCTGTCCGTCCTCGTATGGCAGCAGGTGCTCTCTATAGCCGGCTGCGTGCAGTATATCTAAGGACCCCTCTAAGCACAGGACTCGCTCCCCAAATACCCTGGAAAAAAAACAACAACTAGTGGCATAGAATACATAATATACACAGAACACAGACACATAATGTACATAGACACGAAGGTTGACTCCGCAAAATCATTTAAATAAATAGTGACTCTTGCCCCCACACAATAAAGTGCAATGCAGGTCGTACAGCGCTAATTACCTACAGCTAAATTCACCTCGTAGTTACCTCTTTTTCTATCGCGTAACTCTTATCTTGTCTGACTCACTGAAATGACTAGACAATGAGTATGAGTATGAGTTTTAGATTAGATGAGTTATGAGTATTGATTTATTGCGTATTTTTTACTTACTTGTTTGACATTCTGATCTTGTGGTATTTCTCTTCATTTGGGAATTCAATTAGGTTTTCTATGTACTTTGATAAGGTTTCAACGCACAAATCAATCTGAAAAAGGTTTTAAAAGTGCATTACGAGTTTGGCGTAGCAGTTAAACTAATATTAATCTTAAAGTGCTGCAGTATGTCCATGCTGTGGTGTCCGGCCCTGTCGCCTCCAGGGGATGAGCATCCGCCTGAGTGCTCAACACCAATATTGCGATCACTAATCCGCCTGCCAAGCATGGTGATTATGGAAAACCCCCCCCCATTGCATGCTATGGAGGAGGCCTCGTCCAGCAGTGTACGTCTGAAGGATGATGACAAACAATTACCAACCGGGCGGGGATCGAAACCGCGACCCTCTCCTAGATAGGGGGACACGCTAACCAACTGAGTCACCGGTCGGTATCACATCAGAAAATCACGTTTGTTGTATGGGAGTACATAATAACAATTATAATTAAATAATACTACACAGGGTGGGGCAAATTTTTGGCCCCTTAAGGGTAGCTACCTTTTCTTTTGTAGTTACAAGGTTTTGTTCTTGAAAACTTCTGTTTTATTTTGAAGAAAAAAATATTGCCATTTTTAGATTTTTTTAAAAAAAGTACGGTTCACTCAAAAAAATACATTTGTCAAAAAAAACAAGTTGGTCTTAATCGACTCTATTTCTATCTAACAAAACCTTCTAACTACAAAAGAAAAGGTAGCTACCCTTAGGGGGCCAAAAATTTGCCCCACCCTGTATATACAGGTACCTTTTCTTTTGTAGTTAGAAGGTTTTGTTCTTAGAAAACTTCTATTTTATTTTGAAGAAAAAAATATTGACATATTTAGATTTTTAAAAAAAGGTAAGGTTCACCCAAGAAAATATATTTGTCAAAAAAAACAAGTTGGTCTTAATCGACTCTATTTCCAACCAGGAACACTTTTCCCAAAGTAACTTACCAAATCAAATCGTAAGTTTTGGCAATAAATTAAAAAAACAATTTCCATACATTTTCTATGAAAAAACGAGTAAAATAGTTATATTTTTTCTTCAAAATAAAACAGAAGGTTCGTAAGAACAAAACCTTCTAACTACAAAAGAAAAGGTAGCTACCCTAAGGGGCCAAAAATTTGCCCCACCCTGTATATAAAATATATAACTAGTATAAAATATATAATTAAATAATACTAAATAACAACATCTGTGAAAATTTCAACTGTCTCACTATCACGGTTCATGAGATACAGCCTGGTGACAGACGGACAGGCAGACAGACGGACAGGCAGACAGACGGACAGGCAGACAGACGGACAGGCAGACAGACGGACAGGCAGACAGAAGGACAGTCAAGCCTTAGTAATAGGGTCCCGTTTTACCCGTTGGGTACTGAACCCTAAAAATATGTTTTCAATCTGATCGCAATATTTTTTTGATGTGTTTTGGTATATGGCCCTGTATTTTTATCAGATGTTAAAGTAGGTACCTTTTCTCTATTACTATTGCAAGTCTGCAGTATGAGCGCGCCCGCTCCAGCCAGGTCATGCCCCTTCATCTCCTCGAGGAACTCTCTAATCTTGGCGCGCCATTCCTCGCGGGGCAGTATGTCGTCCGTTAGCATTGGACATCTGAAATGTTTTAAACATGGTCCGTTAGCAGTGAACATCTGAAATGTTTTAAATGTCGTCCGTTAGCAGTGAACATCTGAAATGTTTTAAATGTCGTCCGTTAGCAGTGAACATCTGAAATGTTTTAAATGTCGTCCGTTAGCAGTGAACATCTGAAATGTTTTAAATGTCGTCCGTTAGCAGTGAACATCTGAAATGTTTTAAATGTCGTCCGTTAGCAGTGAACGTACTGTATTAAAAAACATCGTATGATACATGTGCGTAATAGTAGTTTATGAAACTGTTACATAACAGGGGTTATTAAGGTGGGGTATGCCGCAAAATTCCTAATCTTAGATTTGATTTTTAAATAACTAAATCAAGTACAATATTCAAATTAAAAATATGTATGGATACTACATTATAATTCCGAGGGATCACTGTACCAGAAAGACGATAGGGCAATATTTTCTATAAAAAAAAAAAAAACAAAGTTGCACCTATTTTCTAGATTCGATTGTTTTGGGTTAACAATTAGATAAGCAAAATCAATACAACAAAACAGAGGGATTACTGTAGGGGTTTTGTAAAATTATCTATATTTTACGAGTGCGTACGCGAGGCGTTTTGTTGTATTAAGATTTATGCCTGGTGTTGGTGTTGCCTTGGGGCGAGGTTTTTAATAGTATCACACAAGTGTTTTAATACCTAGTTATGTGCAGTTTCATACATACTTTATCTACACTCATGCAATAAAACTGTTACTTGACTAACAAAGTAAATGAAAAATAATAACGTAAATACTTCAATATCAGGTTAGGTGTCATGGTTGTAATTAGGTTGAATTTAGAACTGTATTAAAGCTTTTGTCTCGGTTCGTTAGAAAACAAATGTAGCTGTATAGATAAGTATATAAACTTGTATTGTTATTTATTCTGTGACGCGGACAACTTTTAGCTTTGATTTTGTATGTGACAATCAATCTAGTAGTTCTTTTATCGAAGCGTAAATAAATGGATTATCCTTTTACTCACTTGAAATAAACTCCCGATACAGCTAAGTTCTTGGGTAAGTCCAACTCGCCTTCAGAAGAAGTTGGCGTGGCCTTGGTCTCCCGAGGAGTTTCCTCAGCTGTGGACGATGATGCCTGCTCACTCTCAAGCTCCTTCTTCACTTGAGCCTGAAATGACATAGCACAATCAGTTAATAGGATAAGCTAATCCATATAGCACATAGACATTGGGAAACGCATCTCACAATTGAAGTGGCAATGGGCAGGACAACTCATGCACTGCTTGGATAACAGATGGAGCCGCAGTATAACCGAGTGGAGACATCGGGTAGGAGGCCGAAGACTAGGCAGGCGGAAGGCACGATGGACTGATTGATGACATTATAAAAGTAAGCTGGCCTGCCAGCGGAGTCGTAATAAACAAATAAACAAATAATGCTGGACAGTTCACACAACATTATTTAGCCCCAAGCTAAGCAGAGCTTGTCTTATGGTTACTAGATAACTGATATACTTAATACATTACATAGATAGATATTTTTTTATTATACGTAGATAATACCCAGAACACCCTACTATCTGCAGATGGTACAAATATTTGTTCCGAGCTGGGAATCGAACCCACAACCTCCTGCATCACAGGCGAACCTTCACCCGCCGCGCCACAGAGGTCGTCAAAAATACTCGAAACAGAGCCGACTGGAAACAATTAGGGGCGCCATATATCCCAAATATTGGATGGAAAGTTGCTGATTAATGATGATGAAGAATCCATATACCTAGTTCACAGAACCTACAATTGTCGAGGAATTAAGTTTCTTCTCCATTAACTGGACAATATGGTTTAATTACAATTGACAAACATTTAAAGTGCACTGATAAGGACTAAGATATACATACATGTAAATAAATAAAATAAATATGATGATGATGATATGGAGATGGAGGAGTTGTATCTAGTAATAATAAACAACAAAGATAACACATACCTGTATAAAAGCGTAAGATGTATTAAACAATGGGTTTTCTCTTTTCAAAGACAGTCTTGCCAGGGCTGCCTCAGCTGCCACTTTACTCTCTTCTGTCAGCCCTGATCTCTTCACCGTCCCTTCGTTCTTGGATTCCACTGAGCTCCTACTACTAGAGGCTGCATCACTTAACTTATGCCCCGGACCGGCTAGCTTAAACTTGGCCTCAACTTTCTTTTTCTGGAAGAATTGCTTGATTTTCTTCTCCATTTTAAGGTTCTTAGTTTCTTGGTGTATATTCTTTGGGTAGTTTTAACTTCGATACACTCTCTTTCAGTTGTTCTATTGTCGCCGAAGTTGCTGTCGAGATAATTTTGATAAGTTTATCAATGATTGTTTTGTATGAGAAATGTTTTTGTAACAAAAACAATGAATATTTACCCAACTACGACAAATCAAGTTAATGTATGATTTTATAATATTTCGTAAGAAAATGAAACACTAGAAAAACATGACGGTAAGGAAATTGCTATACTTTGGCATTTAACAAAATTTAATCAAGTGTACATGTAACAAAAGGTATTGTAAGAAAGTTATATAGTTGAATATTTCAATAGTTTCGCTGTTATTTGTCTTTGGCAAGGACGCATAGTAATAAATAACGCAGTAAGTGACTCACCGGGTTTCATGAACCGCTCCGAGATGCGTTTGCCGTACACTCTCCAAGAGATCAAAATCAACAACAATGTAAACAGCAGGATTAAGAAAAACGTCTTCAGAAGCAAGTACTGAAACTCGTTGAAGTAGAAAATCTCCGCTATCTCCTCGTAAAAAGATAATTCAGACAAATCAACGATAGATTTGGGAAAACTCGCGGCGGGCAGCGAGGAAACACACGACTCAAAGAAATCCCTCGCGAATGACAAAGTATCCCCAATTTGAAGATACAGAGCCTCGTATAGGGTGGAATTGAAAACAGCGGTGTCGAATAAAGACATTACACAAGTAATTTGCGCGTAAAAATTAAATTAGAGGGTAAAATTTGCAAATCATACTGGAAATAAATATTGAAAAAAATCAATGCAGCACAATAGTTAATGAAATGTCAAATTAATATGACACTGACAGCTAACGGCCGGGCATGACAATATATGATGGTTGAAATCTGCCATTTTTGAAAGAAACGTCGTCATTTTTATTTTATTACAATTTAATGTGTTTTTTCGAGTTATTTCGTGTAATTTTAGTGGCATTTTAACCGGTGTAACTTGGATTAATGGCACATGTGTGATGTAGTGAAATTTGAGTGTATTGCGAGTCTTTTCGAAATGGTGGATTTTTTCCTGTAAAAACTCAGTTTTTCAGCCACAATTTAAACTGGGTTAGGACTAGACGGAGACTCTTAACGACTTGACTATAAAACTATAATAATTATATCACTTGACATTGGCTAAATTGTTGCAAATAATGCACAGAAGCCATTACCTAAGATAAGAAGAAGACAATATATGATGACAATCGACATTATTTTAGGGCTTCCAGGGTAATATTAAGGTCTTTCCCTAGTTTTCGACTACAATATTTTTGTATGAACGTTTTTTATTTTTTTATTAAATTAAACTTGTAGGCAAACTAGCTTAGCAGGCCCGCCACCTGATGTTAAGTGGTACCGTCGCTTATAGACACCGGCAACACCGCACTGTTTCAGTACTGTGGTAATCTCAGGTTGTGCAAATCTCAGGACGTGTCAGTAATGCGCAACCATGTATTATTAAGTCCATTTGTACACAAATTACCGGGCTGCTGTATCCTGGCTGCACTTTCCATGGTTACAAATTCCCTGGCTGTGTATTCCTTGGTTAAGGTGGTTGCTTTCGCTTCAATTTGTATCGTGTTTTTGCTCATCACAGCTCATCAACACTTCTTTGGATAGCGAAACTAATTTACCGGTAATTGTAACAGCTGCAGCAGTCGGTCGGCAGGTCGCGCGATTTCGCTTGTATCTTATCCCTAGAGTCGCGGGGTGGTCACGACAAACAATGGTGGATGGGGGACCCATCACAATTGTTAATTGTGGCCTAATGAAAGGAGGGGTCATAAAACTGATACCACTACAAGAATTCTGATGAAATGTCCTATTGGTTTCTTATAAGCAACTATATTATAAAAACTTACCCATTAATTGAAAACATTTAAAAATTTACATTTTCCCCCTCTGCGTATACATAGTCACTGAACACTGACCACTAACTTGTAAATACCTAAACATATATAACTTGTGAAACTATCATGGTTATGTACATCATTTTCACTAGAAACGGGATATTTACCATGATTTTTGAGTTTTAAACGTTCCCGATATTTCGGCACAGTTGCATGCGCCATGATCACGGGAGAACTAACTAAAGTCTTTGCGAGTAGATGTTATTGGCAGATATATCGATCTACCCTCCTTCCGACCTTTCTTTCTTTACCTTCTGTGCCGAAATATCGGGAACATTTAAAACTCAAAAATCATGATAAATATCCCGTTTCTAGTGAAAATTATGCACAATAAACATCTTCACAAAGCACTTTCTAGTAGTTTATTGGCAATAACACAAAGTCTATACCCTAAAAAACATTATTCTTGCAGTCATTTACACTCAATTAACCAGAAAACACTCAATTTTCTTTATTTCATAAAACTGGTGAGCACTGGTTTCACACGGCAAAAAAAATGGCGGTCGATCTCGGTCGATGTTGTTTACAACCAAACTATAATCGCAGGAAGGGGAATTGCCAGTCTCGTGTATCTACTAATTATTCTCCCATGGTATAGTGCAATAACTAGCATTTGCTTCCTACCAATTGAATGATTGACAAAGTACTAAACCCTCTGTGGAAGCCATAGATTTAGTATATGTACCTACTAGATCTACAATCAGAGATCGAAGATGGAACCAAAAAAAATATGTGCACGTGTTGGTGAAAGTCTATGTCCGAGTTAAAAATAGTGTTGTCCTCGACCAACACTTTTACATTGTCGATAGAATTCATCATCCGTCCGTGATGTGTATGGTAGATAAATACATCTTAATGCAGATTAAGTCTTTCATGAATAACACAGTTTGGCAGATTTGACGTCATAAAGAGAATTTTGAATACAGTTAATAAATAAACCTTTATTATTTATTGACCCCTAATTATTACAGTTTTATTTATAGGTGGGATCTTAGAGTTTCCCTTTTAAATTTAAACTTAAAATGTTTGCTGCATATACCTAGTGGAGTTCTTATTTGAGTCCATCCCACTCTTCTTATAACCGATAACCATTTTTCTCGTAGCAAAGGATTACTTGGAAATCTGAAAGCACAAAAACATTTTATATCAGCCGTGCTACGCCCATATAATTTTTCACTCTGTTACTTTATCTATAGACAATTTGTTACCCCAAAGTTTATTATTTTTCAAGTGTAAACCACGCTTTATGGATAACATTAAATTTAAATGTAACCCAAAAATTCCGTTCCAGTGGGACTCGAACCCGCACCCTCGCCTGTCATCGGCGATGCCTTAAACAATTTAGCCATAGATCGAGCTATGACGCTGGAGACGAAATTTGTGGGCACTATCAACTCGGCTGTAGCGCCAAGTTGATAGTGCTGTATCTACAGGTGTTTCATTGGAAACCTTCTGTTCAAAGTTCGAAAGTAAAGGCATCGCTGATCACAGGCGAGGGTGCGGGTTCGAGTCCCGCTGGAACGGAATTTCTGGGGTATATTTAAATTTAATTTGTTACCTATTATTTTATTAAGCAGAAATAAACAATATTTATTTATAAAAAATAAAAAATAAATATACCCTTTCGGGAAAAAGGCGTGTGTACAACAACGTAAATATTTACTCCAAAATATCTACTACACAAACTGCAATAAAACACCCGTGGTGCTTTAAAGTTACCTTTTCAATAGTCAATACAAAAACACACACCTCAATGTCCACCTGGTTATTATAGATTTTTTTTAAAATGGTAAAATGTTAACAGAGCTAACATATTTACTCCAAACAAAGTAAACCTCCATTCTAGGATGGACAAAAATTTAATTTATAGTTAGGTATAGTGCGCTTCATGTAAAAAGTAGTAAACTAGGTAGGCACTCATTGAATGCATAGGTATACATCTCTTAAATAAGTAGAAAAGTAAGTAATCTCTTAAAACGAACGCTGGAACGCCTGAAGAAGCTTGACCGCCAGCGTTCTTTTTACATGATGCGCATTATACTACGATATAGACTGCAACAGGACTATCGATATTTCTGACGTCATCACTTGGTCAAGCCCTATCGTAATCAAACATTTTTATATTTTACATAAAATATTGTTTATTTCTAGGTGCAGCAACGAAATATTATTAAAAAATATAAGGGAAAGTCCTAATCTACGAATGAAACTGGTTTTTAGGCCATTTACTAAAGCAGAATTGATAAAATAAGCAATACAATCGAACTACCAATAATCTCTTATTTACCTGTGAAACGTGTATTTTCCCGGATAATTACGTCTTGTATATTCACAGTCACAAACTGAACATGACACCATTGTCATACAAAGTTATATTTGTTATTTAATAGTAAGATTACTAAAAAAATTACGAAATTAGTTAAACTGCACAAGAGACCGTCCGGTATGGGCATGAACTCAAGCAAAACAAGTCAAATTCAATACATTGTTGCTGTCACTTTTCTTCTTGCACGGGGTACATTTAAAAATGACTTCTCTCTCCCACGCTTCGTTTGTCTATTTAGCGTAGCGAAAAAATTCTACGTCTATGGTGGAAGCTGTCGCGCGACAGTGTCAGGCAGGACTTGAAGGTATGAGCAAAATCGACTGTCGCATCACATCGTTACGGCCCAACCGGTAACAGCTGCTTCAGTCAGGCTGCTGGTCTGCTACATACCTCTCCATACTTACTTACAAACTTAATAATACCTACTTACCTAAACGTCATGTTATCGCTGGGAGCGGGCTGAGGTCAGGTCCACCTGCTCATTTCACCTGGGTGGACCACGGGCAATGTTTCTTGCATGTGTCCCTTAGGAGTTAGGACTGTCTATCATGATGAACTTCCTGAGATAGGTATTACGCCTGCTCAAAATTGCTGAGCAAAAGTTAGTCGAAGCGTTTATGCATGCTTTTTGAAGGCTACTCTTCTTCTTCTTCATATAATGGCTTCTGATGAGTGTTCCAAACAATTTCGCCAATGTAAAGTGATAATACAGTCCTGTTTTTTTGTAACTGTTATAAAATTAGTCAAGTCGTCAAGAGCCTCCATCAAGTCATAATCCAGTTTAATTGGTGGCAGAAAAACTAAGTATTTGCGGGAAAAAATCCACCATTTCAAAAATACCTACACGCAATACCTACACTTATATTTTATTTATTTGTAACTACACCACACATGTGCTATTTATCTAAGTTACAGCGGTTAAAATACCACCTCAATTACACGAAATAACTCAAAAAAACACTTTAAAATGTAATAAAATAAAAATGACAAAGTTTCTTTCAAAAATGGGAGATTCAATCTCCTGAAGGCTACTTATTATTATTGACTAGCTGTAACCCACGACGTCGTGTGCGCAGCATTATTAAGCAGCGGAGTATTAATCTTGAGGGCCTACAAGTTGTAGTAGGTAGGTGATTGCGTTTTTCCTGCCTAGTTTCAGTTTCAGTTTCAGTTTTAGTTTCAGTTATTTATTTCATTAACAATTATTTAAATCGTGTTTGAAAACAAATTTGTAATATATACACACTACACAATATTAACACATAAAAATTGGAGAATAACATTTAAAAAAAAAAGACAACGAATAATGACGAAATCAAATAAACACCAGATACCTACCAAACTACATATCACAATAATCACATTTCATGAAATCGTCCACAGAGTAGAAACACCCTTTCAACAAAAGATTTCTTAGTTTAGATTTGAATATATTCGGACTATTTATAGTTTTAATGTCAATCGGTAAAGCGTTAAATAACCTAACAGCCTGGGGGGTTAGTACGAGAATTTGACAGTATTCGAAACTATATGAAGTTTCGTTTCCTTCCATACATTTACTAGTAGCGCCCCTAGCGAAAACGAGGAGAAAACTAAGGACGCTGTCAGAAAATGTATTGAAGAAAACGAAACTTCATATAGTTTCGAATACTGTCAAATTCTCGTACTAAGGGTACTGGTATCTGCAACACTGTTTAACGATATTAAGCCCTGGACGATATGACATCGCGATATCTTTTCGCCTCGTAGCGAGCCTGGCTAGTCTTTGCTCCGTTGTTTCAAACCTATACGGGTGCTTGACAACATCAACTAGTACCACCAAAATATACAGACTAGGAACTGTTAATATGCTTAGTTTCACAAAATGCTCTCTACAGGACTCCCACTGTGGTATTCTTACTATTGTACGAATGGCACGCTTTTGTATTATGAAAGCCTTATTCACGTTATACGCATAGCTTCCACCCCAGAATTTAATACTGTATCTAAGTTTCGATTCAACAAGCGCAAAATACACTAATTTGAGTTGTTCTACTTTGACCTCCTCTCGAAGACTTCTTAAGGCATAACAGGCTGAACTTATTGAGTTTTCAATCCCCTCCTGTTCTTTCTTCCAGTTTAAGTATTCGTCTATATGGACACCCAGGAATTTAACGCTATTTGAAAAATCAACCTTTACATCTTTGCAAAATATGTCAACTGCAGCGTTGTTACGAGCAGTTGTTTTAAAAAGTATGGCATTTGTTTTATTAATGTTAAGATTTAGTTTATTAACCTCGAACCATCTATTAAATGCTAATAGCGTAGTGTCATCAGCATAGACCACCACCCCAACAGTCGGAACAGTGATAGTAATGAAATTTATAAGGTCATTCAAGAACAGCACTAAAAATATGGGCCCTAATATAGAGCCTTGAGGTACCCTTCGTAGGATTGCCTTAGCCTTCGATTTTTTAATAACTTCTTGTCTGTTTACAACACTTCTAATTTCTACAAATTGCTTTCTATTGCTAAGGTATGATTTCATAAGACTTAGCACATTCCCTCTTACACCGTAATGCTCCAGTTTATCAAGTAGTATTTTGTGATCAATCGTATCAAAGGCAGCAGAGAGATCCAGGAATAAGCCTGCCACCTTCATATGCTTGTTCATATTAATTAAAACATCGCTAACCAAAGTGTCGATAGCATCAATAGTGCCCACATTCATTTGATAGCCAAACTGGCGTTTATTTAAAATATTGTATGAATTTAAATGCAAAACTAATCTATCTCTAATGAGTTTTTCAAATATCTTAGAAATTATAGGCAGTAAAGAGATAGGTCTATAATTTTTTGGGTCACTCCTTTTCCCTTTCTTATATATAGGAATAACTCTGGCTATTTTAAGTTGATCTGGAAATATGTTTAATTCTAGACAATTGTTAAGAAAGATGGCTAGTGGTTCAGCTAATAAATCAATGTTGTCTTTTATTAAAGATATTGGGATTTCATCATAACCATACGATTTCTTCACTTCCATCCTTTTTACAATAATTCTTATTTCATTTCTATTAGTTGTCATAAATTCCATGTCATTCGATACCCTATCTGTATAATCTCTCAATAATGTTAAAGCACGATTTTCATTTTCATTATCGTCAAAATCACCTAGTTCAATATCATATTGGTCAGAAAAGATGTCAGCAATTTTCTGCGCATCGTCAATAATTTTATTACTCAATTTCAAAACAAAATTGTTATTAAGTTTTACTTCCGTCTTATTTCTATGCTTGTTAATTACTTTCCAAATATATTTAGACTTATTTTTTGCTCTATCTAAATCCTTTCTTAATGCTAACCGTTTTGAAGAAGCCACAATTTTTTTATATAATTTAAAATATTTATGCATGTACTCAAGAATAGATTCGTGACAAGTAGGTTTGTGCATCGAATTAAGAAATCTTTTTGTTTTACTGGACACCTTGATACCTCTTGAGATCCAGTTTAATTTAATAACTTTACTCGCCCTTATCTTAATTTTCTTTTTTCTAAAACAATTCAGAAACAAATTTCTTAGACTATTGATAAAACCATTTACGTTTTGATAACATAGATCACTGTCCTGCAAACTTTTCCTGAAAATAGCTAGCTTTGACCCAGTAAAAATCCTACGATTAGATAAGTAGTTTGCACAGTTATTTTTAGTTTTATGAGAGTTCCTTAAAATGAGACTACACATTATAGCTGCGTGACCATCTCCAATTCCATTTCTATCTACCTTAACGGTCTTAATATTATCCTCGGGCAGATTTGTAATAATATTGTCAATACAAGACTCCACAACATTTTTCCAAAATGTTAGTAGGTAGGTAGGTAGGTATACAGACACTCGAGCTTTTCGTCCAAGAAAACCTTTGTCGGCTCTATGATTGTCTACGACGTAGCAACGAGCTGCGTAGCTGCGTGCGTATTCATAAAATAACCGACTGGTTTCCGCCCGCGGCTTCGCTTGTTTTATACTTGGTTTGTCGTTAAAATGATCTTTATTCCGTTCAATAATTTCGAAAAGCTTGGTTTGTAGATAGATAGAGAGAAAATTCTTTATTGCACATAAAACAAAGAAGTACAAAGGCGAACTTAATGCTAGAAAGCATTCTCTTCCAGATATATTTGTAGGATATATTTTTCAACAAAAAACTTGCTTATTCCTCTTTTTTTCTTTTTCTTTAACTACGTGAATGACGGAAGGCTGCGCCAACACCGGGCAGAAATCTTTATACAAAAAAAGCGTGTTTTATATCTCGTAAAATATAGATAATTTTACAAAACCCCCTACCTACAGGAAACCCTGTTTTGTTATATTGATTTTATATATAAAAAAATACCCAATAATATGCACAATTTTAATAAACAATCGAATCTAGACAACAACTTTGTTTTTTTTTCTTTAGAGAAAATATTTTGCTATCGTGTTTCTGGTACCTACAGTGATCCATCGAAATTATAATGCAGTACCGATTTTGGTGGGCAAAGTTACATATTAAGCCATACATACAAGCCTCTTAAGTAATTAAAATGAAAGTTCCTACATAATGGCAACTTCGCGTTACAAGGTTGCGGGCAAAACTTTGAACACGTTAAATGTAGGTATTGTGGGGGCCTTTATTTAGAATTTGTGACCGTAAAACTGTTGTTTACTGTCCTAACAGCTTCTCATAGTGGAGTTACCAGGGGTTTGAATTTATTCGGATTTTTAGGCTCTAACAAGAACCGCAGTATAAATAATAGTACAAGAAATAAGAAGTCCATTCACGACCAACTACAGATCATAACCAGGACTCTCCACTATTTGTTAACAGCGAGTATTGAGCTATTTCGGTCACATAGCTCGGAGGCAGCCGCACAACCTAGACAAACTGGTGGTGGTTGGGAAGATAGAGGGGAAAAGAGTCGTGGCCGATCCTAGCCGCTGGTCTGACTAAGTAAAGGCATTAACAGGCCTCCCTGTCACTATCGCCTCAAGACGAGACGAAGACAGGCTGGCATGGAAGCAGCTCGTCAATTCCTCTACCAGAGCATTACAAGACGGGCACGACCTTCAGTAATGAAGAAAACGACAAAGAAGAAGAGAAGTAAGGCTCTAAATCTGAGTTCATCAGTCGTAAGCACTCGCTCAACTGGAAAACAACACATACCTTCTTATATCCTGTTATCTTTCAATTACTGAAAAAATGCATATTTATTGCGAGCAAGTGACAGCTTTAATAAACTAAGTAAGCAAGTAGATTTTGACCTCCTTGTCACTAGTGTCTCCTCAGTGAGACTGCGGCTGAGCAGAGAATTCTTCGCAGCTGATGATGATGATGTTTAGCGACCGTATAATATAATGTACTTTATATCAAAGTCAAAGTCAAAAAGTATTTTATTCATTGAAATCACAAGGATCATATTGAATCGTCTTAAAAAATAAATTTACATTTACTTCTGTTCCAACGCAACCAGACCTAGAAGAATCAGGCAACAAACACGGTCTATCTTTCTTTTGTTGATCCTTCTTACTACTAGGTGGGGAGCGCCTGTGTGGTGCCTCGAAAACGAGTGGAAGCTGATTCAAAGAAAAAAGGAAAATCAACTTAAAAGCCTTACTTAGGTAGGCAGTCAAAAGTAAGATGATAGAGAGAATGAGCAAAAGTTCATAAGGCAGCACACTCTACGCTTGATATACTCATAAATAATCATAATCTATTATTATTATTATAATTTATTATTGATGGTATATCATTAATGATATACCATCAATAATAAATTATATGTAGGTACAGACATTGCAAATTGACAAATTAGGTGTCGAGGGGCAGAGCGACATCAGGCCACGCGGCTTTATCATTAACATAGTCATGTAGTGTGTTATACGCTTTCTTAATTAAACTATTCTTTATGTAGGATTTAAATCTTCGAATCGAAAGTTTAGAAGCACTTTCTGGAAATTTATTATAGAACCGAACAGAATTCCCCATAAAAGACCTACTTACTTTTTTTAATCTAAATTTGGGAATATTCTGTTTATTTTTATTTCTCGTGTTAAAAAAATGCACGTCACTTTTTTCATAAACCTATCTAAGTGTTTATGTGTATATAATAAGGTTTCGTAGATGTATTGCGATATTACCGTGAGATTGTTAATTTTCTTAAAACGCTCCCGCATGGAGTCTCTTGGCTTCACCGTGGCTGTTTTTCACCCAGGGCTACCCGAGTGTGCTGATCAAAATAAGCCTAAACACGGCCAGTCTACTATTATCCATCGAGGAGTTCCGTTGTCCACCTTCCGTCTCCACCATCAGATCAGCTCGCTGTCACCATCATATTGTATTGTCATCGGAACTTGACAGGTATGCCAAATTTCAGCTCAATCGGTTGAAGATAACTGCTTTAAAATTCAGTTGCAAGATTCCACCCGGACATACATACTATGCAAGTTAAATAAAAGCTTGTAAAGATGTCCGGCTGGATATTTGATGTGATAGTTGAAATTGATGGTTACCTCACAATCAATTTATAGTTTCTAAACTTGTCGTAATGGAAATTATTTCTAGTTCTTGTTTGGTTGTGACGTACATGAACAAGTGCGAATCACCCGCTTATACATACATAGGTATATAGACCCACGCCTTTTTACCCGAAGGGGTAGGCAGAGCCTCACTGGGCCTCTTTTCACCGTGGGTTGCACCATCGTAGAATATATAGACATGACGAGTGGTGAGCTCATTGCTGCCATTTATTCCCACGACTGGCTTAACTAACGCTTTCTTCCAGTAATAATACATTCCATAATAAGATCAGCCAGGACAAATGTTATACCAACGAATCATATCAACAAGTCCGGGTAATCCCTTAGTCAGCTTTTACGACATCCGCGGGAGGAGACGGAGAGGTATATTCTTTGACCGGACACACCACAGCGGTATATAACTGATCACATGTTTATGTAGAGCTCGTTCACCGTAAGATTGCACCTGCGTTATACTCTTAGTCTGTGTCCGTGCCTTGGGACGAGGCATTCTCCATATAATGATATAATGTTATGCCCCCCCCCCCCTCATAACATTATAAAGATATACAACGGAAGATATACAACGGCCAAATTCCGCCACTTTGTAATTCATTAAAGTTCAGGTAAGTTAGAAAGTGACAGAATAGCGCTGGCACCACGTGAAAAATCGTCTCATCACAAAATCATACATTCAACTTGAAGATAAAGTCTTTGCCGACATTTACATGAAAGAAAAACCGTCCATATGCGTGTCGGACTCGCGCACGAAGGGTTCCGTACCATTATATATAAAAAGGGCAAAAAAATCACGTCTGTTCTATGGGAGCCCCCTTTAATATTTATTTGTTGTTATAGCGGCAATATAAATACGTCATCGGTGAAAATTTCAACTGTCTAACTATCACGATTCATGATGATGCCTGGTGACAGACGGACATACAGACGGACGGACAGCGGAGTCTTAGTAATAGGGTCCCGTTTTGCTCTTTGGGTACGGAACCCTAAAAATTACAAAATTCTAAGTCGTTTAGAAGTTGAATAAAATTTTCCCCGCTCTCCACACAATAATGCTCGAATCCTTTGTCTAAGCCGTTTTGTCTGTGGTTTTGTCGTGATTGCATGACAAACATCCAGTCATCCTAGTCATTAATTTTACTATATTTGTCTACAAATATGGATTGTAGGGAGAAATTAAGGCTTTTCTAAGAATACTGAACTTACCTACTCCTTTAATAGGCTCTCCTATCTACCTTCTGCTACTCTATTATAGCTCCTATACAATTACAATAACGACGAGAATACGTAAATCACGAACAACATCTGTAGGCGGCTCACCGTCTAAGTGCACAATTAAATTATTGGAACAATCTACCACAGAACCTACGTAAGGACATCACATAAAGGGGTTAAAACCACAATATCATAAAATGTCTTCGTCAAACATTTTCGTCAAGTCACTTCCTCCCGCGAACACTCAGGTTGTGGAATGATCTCCATGCAGAGGTTTTCCTAAGTGACTACAATATGGTTCTTCAAAAGGGGTGTTTGGAAATGTTTAGAGGGTCAGCAACGCGCGTGTGATGCCTCTGGTATTGCAGGCGTCCATAGGCTACGGTAACCGCTTACCAACAGGTGAGCCGTATGCATGTTTTCTACATTGGTAGAATACAAATAAAAAAAAAAACAAGTCACAATAACGCAATGTATATTTTATTTTACAAGCTGATGGCCCACCTGATGTTAAGCGGTAACCTCTGCCTTTAACAATGCATTGCCTCATAGGTCACATCCACTTAGGACGCAACCTTTGTGGCATTGCACTGCGCCCGCCACCCAGAGAAACAAAGATGAAAAGTCTCATGTGCCTGTTATTTCACCGGCACCCATACCATACAAATCGGAATATCAATGCAGCACTACTGCTTTGCGGCAGAAATAGGTATGGTGGTAGTACTTCCCTGGACGAAATCTTTCATAAAAAAGAAATACTACTGCTAAATAAAAATTATTATTAAATAAATATTAAATAAACACACTATTAGAGAAAAAGACAAACATTCAGACTAACCAAAATATTTGATAGTACTACTAGTTTTTACAATCAAATTGTAGTAGAGCTTTTTTGGGAAAGAGTTCGTCCGGGGAAGTACTACCACCATACCTATTTCTGCCGCAAAGCAGTAGTGCTCGCATTGCTGTGTTCCGGTTTGAAGGGTAAGGGTGCCGGTGAAATTACAGGCACATTAGACTTTTCATCTTTATGCCTCAGGGTGGCGGGCGCAATGCAATGCCACATAGGGCGCTTCCTAGGTGGACGTGACCTATGAGGTAATACACTGTTCATATAGGCAGAGTGTACCACATCTTCAGGTGGGCCATCTGATTGATACGCCACTCCCAAGTAGTATTGAAAAATACTTGTAACAACGTGACAGAATTACTAATATTAGATAAGGGGAAAAATAATCTTGCGACAATGATAATGTTTATTTTGTTGTTTTATCTCCCGAGTTGGTAATAAATTATTTAAATATATATTATTATGTAATCTTACCTGTGTATACACATAACTAAAAGTCCTTGTTCCTATTTCCAAGTACGTAATTAACTACGATCTCGTTACGTCGTAATGCTTGTGATATTTGCATTATAATTACAAATATTTAACAAAACAATTAATTTATTATTTAAATTAGTTTGTTCAGAAAGAGAGCCGTCGTGGCCAAATTTTAAACTAACGTTTTCTTTAGTTGCTGCTTTACTGCTGCTTGTAGTTAAATAAACTACAAGCAGCGCCCCGCGGTTTCACCCGCGTAAGTCTCGATCCCGATAAAAATGTGCCTATTTTGTATTCCGGGAGGCCAGTTATCTCCATTCCAAATTTCATCCAAATCCGTCCAGTCGTTTCAGCGTGAAGAAGTAACAAACACACACACTCACAAACTTTCGCATTTATAATATTAGTGTGATTAGTTAGTTTACGATTCAAACTGTCGGCATTTATAATCATGAACTAAAGAAATAGCTACAGTTGTATAAGGATCAAATCGGAACAGACGCGCTATTGTGTTGCCCGCTAAACAAAAAAGATAAATAAGCATCAGCTGCGCCCTCAAATCCCACGACGGGTCTCTTTCCGAACAGACTCTAAATCTATTGCATTATTGACTCTTTGGCAATCAAATCTCTAAGAATTAGCCTAAATCATAAACTCTAGACTTCTAGAGGATCTATCTTACTTTTGTGATATAGGTGTACCTACTAACTTTATTTATATTATTAGCGTTAACTGGGGTAACAAAGTTTGTATGAAAAAAAACAGTACGCATTTCGCAGGCGTAGCGTTTTTTTCCATACAAACTTTGTCAGAGGATTTAACTAGTGGAAGATATAAGAATACTTTATTGACAGATGTCTACCTCCTTGGCGAGTTTCAGATAAGTTATCTAATATTTTTCGCTGATTTCCTTATTGCATTTGACAAGTAGACGAATGGTATTATGTTTTCCGTAGAATTACCTCAAACGGACAATTTTTTTATAACCTACATAAAGTATTTGCATATTGCATTACTCGAATTACTTATTCACAAATTGTGAGCTCAAAGAAAATACAGCAGGTATGTGTTTATGGAATGAAAAAAAAAAAAAAAAACTGATACAAAATGTTATTGTAGATTCCCACGTTTCGTCAAACTTTTCGACTGAATTAAGCTTCAACAAAATATACCTATTCACTTTTTCAAAAATCTAGCGTAGCTATGTACTACGAAATTTAGGCATTGGTTTTTTTTTGGGATCTATGTTTTGCTCAGCAATTACAAAACATAATGAAAGTGATTTTTTTTCTTTATAATTGGCGCTGCACTTCTTGTGCATTGCATTTGCCATTTTCAAGTTTAATAATGTATTTTCAACATATTTTGCAATGTTTCACTCCTTCCAAGTCGTCAAAGTCACAGTCAAGTCATGTTTTAGTAAAACATTGGCCGTTTTACAAAAACTTTGGTAAACAATTTCCATCAATTTGAAAAGTCACGCAATACTTCCATTTAATTTCACTACACTTGTGCTCTTAAACGAGCTACATTGGTAAAAATGCCACCAAAATTACACAAATAAACTATAAAAACAAATTAGCAGTAGGTAGACGACGTCTCTTTTCAAAAATGGCGGAAAGAGGCTCTGTAATCTTAGTTTTGTTTTTATTTATTAGTTGCCCGTGTGCAATAAACATCACGGATTGATCGACCCACTTACATAACTAAACGTAGGCCAGTTTATTTAGGCTTCAAACATAAATTATAAACTTCTTACATCAGAGTATAGTTTTGCAACTTTATGGTAGTTTGAAACTACCTTTTGTCCATTAGGAATTTGGGCGTCTTGTAGAGTTTCTTACACATCCCTAATTAGTAAACAATTTTCGAGGAATTATTTAACAAAAATAACTGCAACTTTCATTTTGTATGATCAAAATTCACAAATTATTACTAAACCTTGTGTCTAAGGCCCGTATTCCAAAACTGTGCTCAAGTGCAAATCGAGACTCAAGCATTGACTTTTTGGCATTTTTCAATGTAAAAACGTCAAAAAATCTATGTACGTACATACGTACGTACGTAAATAAAATGAATGGACGGGCCTTAGGGAACGATAGTTTTGAAGCTTCTAAACAGACCTAGCTAGTACACTTCGCTTCAGTCAGTCTTTGTCACGGCAACGAGTGACAGCTATGCTGAAAAATACCAAAATTAGATACCTTGGTGATACAATGCCTTCCTGTGCTTTTCTGCAAGTGCAAACAACACAAGAAATACAAATAAAGCTTCAGGCATCGCATTTCATTCGTAAGTAAAGGTTTTGTAATATAATTCTCATCAATTGATAAAAAACTTATAAATCCTCGTGTAGTAGGAAAACTACATAAGTAACAATTTTGCGAAATCGACTTTATTGCATGGTTATGATGGCCCATACATGTCGATGGACACGTCTTGCTCTAGAGGACGAGCGACAAGGAGGACTACGCCCCAGGACATTATCTCAATGTTCCCTTCTCTGAATGAAAGTAAACAGACACAAGTTTATACTCGTAGATAGTTTTAATTTTAGTCGACATACCTTTTTCTTTTTGATACTTAGAATTATTGTGTTCCACAAATTGATTTCATTTTGTTGATTTTATAAGCATTAGTCGTATGATAAGTTTGTTATGTCACTTACTTTGAATTTATAAGTCTGCTAAAATAATGTAGGTGTTTCAGTAGTTTTCTGATATTCAGTCTTGATAAAAAGAAATGATTATGAAGACGACCTCTGTGGCGCGGCGGGCGAACGTTCGCCTGCGACGCAGGAGGTTGCGGGTTCGATTTCCGCCTCGGAACAAATACTTGTGCGATCCGCAGATATTTGTTCAGGGTGTTCTGGGTATTTTCTATGTATAATAAAAAATATCTATCTATGTTAATATTGTATTAAGTGTATCAGTTGTCTAGTACCCATAACAAAACCTCTGCTTAGCTTGGGGCTAGATAATGTTAATGTTATGTTGTGTATGTTATAAATAAACTATAAACTAACTATAAAATATAAACTATGTTGTGTGAACTGTCCAGAAATATTTATTTATTTATTCATTTATTATAGTTGGTTTTATTTTAAAATGTATTTTAATATTATTTAAATCTATACCCATGGATAGGATTGTCATATTCAAATAAGTAAATAATAGATCATTTCATGATTTCACTATTATGGGAAAATTGAATAATAGAACTTATCATTAGCTTTTTGAACCTCAGTGGAGATCATTGACGAAGGAAAACTAAACAATTGACATGCAAAAATAAATAACTGCATCAATTATTCAAAACTTGGGCGAGGGAAAAATACATAGTCGTTTTTTTATTTTTTTCTCTTAATCAAAAGAACTAAAATATATTATCATTAAATTCAAAAATAGATACAGTACCAATCTATAACATAATATCAAAACACGGACTGCAAAATTAGTTACGATAAAAAAGTTATTGCCATTTTTGACGCAATAAAACAGTAAATCGCGTTTTTCTCGCGATTTTGGTTTAGTTGTTGTTATTTAGTTTTCCAACTACAGCGACGAAATGTTTGACAATACTTCACGCATGACGGATGGTGCGGTACAGACTGCAAAAAAATCTGATGCCTAAGGGGTATCGTATTGATTTAGAATTGTAATTTGCATTATTTACGTCAAAACATTGCTAAGCACGTCGCTTTAGGTAATTGCATATAATATGTAATGGCATGTTAATTAACCTTATAGCTTTCCAAAAGAAATCTAAGGTAAACAAAAATGGATAGAAGTCATAAGACGAGCAAGAACAGACGACTTTTGGAAGTGGAATACATTTTCCCGTATTTGCTCTGATAATTTTCTACACAATGAATTTTATACGCCAAAAAACGGTTAGTAGTAGTAGAGCTCTTTTGTGAAAGAGTTCGTCCGGGGAAGTACTACCACCATACCTGTTTCTGCCGCAAAGCAGTAGTGCTCGCATTGCTGTGTTCCGGTTTGAAGGGTAAGGGTGCCGATGAAATTACGGCCACATGGGACTTTTCATCTTTATGTTTCAGGGTGGCGGGCGCAGTGGAATGCCACATAGGGTGCGTCCTAGGTGGACGTGACCTGAGGTAATGCACTGTTCATAGGCAGAGGGTACCACTTAACATCAGGTGGGCCATCTTCTTGATCTGTCATTCCAAGTAGTATAAAAAAACTCATTGTGCAAAAGTCTTAAAACTGCACTCTGCAGTTTCTTAAATACTGGATTTTTTATACATTTATGTTTCCGTACGATTTTTATGATATTTTCTTAGTTTATTGAGTGATGAAAAATATATTTTTCACAAATTGATTGAGCTGAAGACCTTAGGTGGACTTGTTTTTCTATTGATTTATATTGTGTATGTTTGAGAGCTGAAAAATAGATACGTAACTACATAAAACAGAAGGGAACCATGTATTTTTGTAAAAGTTTCATTCAATAATTGCATTTTTTTCGGCGATTTTTTGTACTATAAACCTACTGAAATAACTTTAGAAAACACATTGCATCTGTTAAAGTATTAAGTATTAAAAAAATACAGTTTTTAAGAAGTTCAATAATTTAATTTCACCTAGTTTATTTACAAGATTGCCAGGAGTGGCGCTATAGAGAAGAGGCCTTTACTCAGCAGTGGCTGGTTAGATATATAGATAGATAGATAGTTTATTTGTTGACCGTACCCTAAATCCAAATTGTCTTATTTTTCACGGACGTTTTGTATGGGTAAGGCCAGTCCATTTATTTTACTTTGGTCGAAGTGTACGTACGGCCTCAGTGGTCAAAAATTACTGAAGTTCACAAGAATATTTAAAAAAAAAAACCGTCAACTTGACGACCTCTGTATCGCGGCGGGCAAGAGCCGGCTGAGATGTGAGAGGTTAGTGGTGCGATTCCCGCTGCAGGACAAATGTTTGAATGATCTACAAATATTTGTTCTAGACCCACGATGGTGCAACCCACGTTGAAAAGAGGCCTTTTGAGACTCTGCCTACCCCTTCGGTGAAAAAGGCGTGTGTCTATGTATGTATGTATGTTCTGGGTCTAGGTGTTGTGGTACTCATAGATTGTTAGAGATCAAGATGCAGTCGATCTAAAAGAATTGCAGTAATTAAGTAGTAGTAGAGATTTTTTGTGAATGAGTTCGTCCGGAGAAGTACTACCACCGTAGTAGTATTTCTGCCGCAAAACAGTAGTGCTCGCATTGCTTTGTTCCGGTTTGCAGGGTACGGGTGGCGATGAAATTACATATGAGACTTTTCATCTTTATGTCTCAGGGTGGCGGGCGCAGTGTTATACCACATTGGGCGCGTCCTAGGTGGACCTGACCTATGTGGTAATGCATTGTTAAAGACAGAGGTTACCGCTTAACATCAGGCGGGCAATCTGCTAGTTCCGTCATTCAAGTAGTTAAAAAAAAAACATTTTGTCATTACTCCAACCACGTCTCATGACGAGCGAACTAAGTCATAGACTAACTGTCGTTGGTGCCTCGCATCTGATTTTAACACCGAATTATTGGCAGTCATTATAGCATGTGATCCGCCCTGTCCTTGTGCTATTAGTAATATGTCTCTATAGGTTGGTACCTACTGGTGTTCCTAACGCGCACATTACGGGGATGCTATTAGTAATATGTCTCTATAGGTTGGTACCTACTGGTGTTCCTAACGCGCACATTACGGGGATGCTATTAGTAATATGTCTCTATAGGTTGGTACCTACTGGTGTTCCTAACGCGCACATTACGGGGATGCTATTAGTAATATGTCTCTATAGGTTGGTACCTACTGGTGTTCCTAACGCGCACATTACGGGGATGCTATTAGTAATATGTCTCTATAGGTTGGTACCTACTGGTGTTCCTAACGCGCACATTACGGGGATGCTATAATAGTGGGATGACTATGATGTGACTGTTGGGTGTTATGTTATGTAGGTATATTAACTCGTTAGACCCACTGTACAATTAGTTTTTATATAATTTTTTCGTGCAATTTTTATTTTAACTAGGTTTTTCTTCTTTATAATTGGCGTCGTACGGCTTGTGCATTTGCCATTTTCAAGTATTATTTATTATTGTGCAATGCAACGTTACAATCCTTCCAAGTCGTCAGTCACCATCAAGTCATGTTTTTGTAAAACGGTGGCCGTTTTACAAAAACTTTGGTAGACATTTTCCACTAATTTGATAAGTACGCACACTTCCATTTCATTTCACCACACTTGTGCTCTATAGACTAGCTACATTGGTTCAGTGGTAATTACATCGCTACAATAGCTACAAAGTAGACGACGTCTCTTTTCGAAAATGGCGGCTAGTTTGTAAGGTGTGCAATAAAGTATTTTCATTCATTTATTCATTCGTTAGGGAAGGTATTAATAATTCTATGTTATTTCCTTTGCGTCACATAGTATGTACACAGTGTGACATGCCATCCAGAGTATACCTATTGTACACAGAGGTCTTAAATAATAAGTCTGAATATTTGTCGAGTATCACGCTTGTTCGAGCGAGACGCTTGCTCAGTCTCGTACGAACCGCGTGGGCTCACCAGCTTACATCTCTACGCACCAATCAGACCATTAAACACTAATTTTCCAATAGAAATAAGTAATACACAGCTAAGGAACGTCAAAATAGGCACCACTTAACGGCTTCCGTATAGCCGCCATTTTTGTTAAGTGACGCACGGCCGGCGTTCTATTTTCGAATTTTGCCGCGAAAGTTTTTTTTCATTAATCAAACGATGCTCGGTACGGTTGGGTATTCAGCCAGTGGTTCGGATTAAAAAAAGTTCGGAAGTGACAAAGTTTTAATGTAAGCGTGACACCGTGACAGTGGATCCGTTTGTGAAGAGAAAGATGAAAATTTTCAAGAAGAAGCTACGGTTTTCGATAGAAGATAGCGTTTAGACTTAAGTTTAGAGTCTCGTGTTTAGTGACTATTTTTTAAAGTTACATTGAGCAGTGACAATTTTTATTGGTTGGAGAATTCCTGGTGCGTTGACTCAGGTAACTAAATATTTTGGCCCTTTATTTATATTGGAAGTTCTTGACTTTTTCTAATTTTTAGAATGCGAAATTCCTTATATTTCTTATAAGGTTCCGTGCGTTTGAGTGCCAAGGGGACCCTATTACCAATATGTGACTATATTCGGTGTTCTACTAAAATTTACAAAAAGTGGCTAATTGCTTGTCATGCCACGCTCATTGTAGGGTTCCGTATTAGTTGCCAGTCACAATATACGGAAAGTGATTTTTTATTTTATTTCGTGAATGAATGAACTTGCAGATGGCCCAACGGAAGTACTACCTCCATACCTATTTCTGCCACAAAGCAGTAGTGCTCGCATTGCTGTGTTTCGGTTTGAAAGGTATGGGTGCCGGTGAAATTACAGGCACAAGAGACTTGCCATCTTTATGTCTCAGGGTGGCGGGTGCAGTACATTGCCACATAGGGTGCGTCCTAGGTGGACGTGACCTATGAGGCAATGCATTGTTAAAGGCAGGTGGGCTATCTGCATGCTTGTTCCGTCATTCACGACAAAAACCTATTGAAATCCACTACTGTATAGTGCCACGATGAACGGTAGTGAGCCACCTCCAGACACCGACTTCTTGTGACCTTTAAAATGACGTCGGTCCACATACTAATCACTAAAACCTGCCAAATTTTAGATCCTTTTAGGAAGCTACCTCGAAATTTTCCTTCATCATGCCACAGAGTCTTTTTTGGTCACCTTCCGTGATTACAGCTTGAACGGGGCCTCAAAAATAATACTTAAGGTGGTTGCTTTTCCACACTAACGTATTTGCACAAATATGGGCGAACAGAGTATAAATTTACACTGAAATGACTGTTGTTGGCTTTTATATTAGTCATTATTTGCAGCAAATCATATTTGATTGAAGAAAACAGTGAATTGATAGCGAAAATAACATCGACAGAAATCGAAACATCCATAACAATTTACTGTTTTCTTCAACCAAATATGATTTGCCATAAATTATAACCAATATAAAAGCCAGCAACAGTGATTTCAGTGTAAAATTACACTCTGTACGCCCATATTTGTGCAAATACGTTAGTATGAAAAAGCAACCATCTTGAATATAAACCTTGATAAATGTATGTTACCTACATTAATTATGTAAGCTCTTAATTGTATTGGCTCTGAGCGAGATTAGATTGAGAAACCCGTGCGTCCTGTGAGAGCGAGCTAATAAAACAACCAGTGTGTCTGCTCTCCGGCGAGAATACTGCTCCAAGCTAACTAAACCTAATTACTTTATAGCCTTACCAACTCCAAACTCAAAAGTTCGTATGAAAAGAACTCTTTTAAGAGGTACCTAATCTAGCCTTTGTTACATATATTTGCGTTTGTCAGACAACAGAATTTCATCACTATCTAATTCAATATGGACACACATAAGTCAGCCATAGCAGACCACCTTTTGGAATCTGGTTCAAATCATTGGATTATACACGATCCGCAGTTAATCTCAACAGAGCGACATTACATACCAAGAATGGTACAAGATGCAATCGAGTTTACTAAGCACAGAAATTTCAATAGAGAAGATGGTTTCCAAATCTGGAGTATGGAAAGCTGTGGTGAGAATATGTAACAATCAAAATAGTGTAGTACCTGCTACGCGACCGGATACCGTTAGTGTTGTGTGTCGATGTGGAGTGAAGTGTGACAGTGAAACCGATGGTAGTGGTGTCGTTCGTAATAAAAGAGTGAGAAAGAGGGTAGATCGATATATCGATATAGCCAGGATAGTCAAATCTATGTCGAGAAGTTATGCATAAGTACTAACTTTTCACGCCACCTGCTCGACAATGTAACGACATATCATGCAACCTCAACGTAAAGTAAAGAAGTTGTATGAAACTCCCTAGGCAGTTAAGTGATTGGAATTTGGAACGTCAAATTCGTGTGGAAACTCGTAGAAAATAAGCATAAGCTTCTCGCTGTGTGTGAGTCGTATGTGGCTTCACATGGTCTCGTATATAATGTTAAGAAAACAGAGTTCATGGTTTTCAAGGCTGGTACCAAGTGTACCACTTTTATTCCACGTGTGACACTTAAAGGTATTCCTCTTCAGAGAGTGCACCAATTTAAATACCTGGGACACTTGGTAACTGATGATCTTACAGACGATGCTGATATGGAACGGGAACGCAGATCATTGTCAGTCCGGGCGAACATGCTGGCCCGCAAAAAGACGGCCTCACTGTTGAGCAGGCTTCGCACGAGCAGCAACAGCATCCTAAGCGCATTCTCTGATCGGTTCGATTGTCCTCTGGTTTGGAAGCTCGTCCGTTGTTTTACTAAAAAGTTGGAATTAGTTGTCTGAATAAAAAAATATTCTAGGTATTCTATTCTATTGTAAAGAGGTTTGTTCGAGAATAGAACAGGCTACCATAAGCAGAACTCAATTTCAAAGAATGTGAAACAATAGACAAAAACAATAGTGTTGTGCTGTGATTTTCAATAAGTGAATTTTTATTGTCTCGCAGAAGGTGTGAAAAGTAGAGTATGCTCCTCTGGGATAATACCTGTCTTCATTTTGGGCAGCTTGAATCCCTCGCTTGACTCAGGACTAGAGCACAGAATAGATAATAGTACTACGACTAGAGTCCCTCGTTACGCTCAGGGTTCAATATAAGCTTCAAGGCCCAAGACGTAAGGCCACAATCTACTATTACGAGAAATTAAACTTCTGTTTTTAACTAAGCAATTTATTTTATCTATCCTTCTGTATGTGACTTCCGACAGACAACATATTGACAGAGTTTCCGCAACTATGATAAAGAAAGAAAAACATGATAAAACATCACGTATTAAACTTTATATCTATGTAAATAACTTTATCTGTTTCTCAGTCATTTGGGTGTCTACCTATATCTAACGCTTACAATGTACTTAGAGCAAGGTTTAGTTGAAGCCAGTAACGCTGGCGCCAGTCCTTAGACAAGCCTGCGCTGGCCTGGCCCGTGTTGTTTAGATGAGGCGAATGGATTAATTTAATTCCTGGATTATTCTTGTGAACACGTTTTGTGTTTTAAAAAATGCATTCGGGACAAATGCGACGGCGGTCGAAAAAGATCTTTAACTCCATCGATAGTCAGTTCTTTATTCATTCCATCACGCAGGGCTTCTAGTGCCGAAGCGCGCATTTGCTTATTTCTGTGAGCATCGTAACGCTTATCCCACAAGTATTCGTGCTCTCTATACAGCTGAACAAATTTTAGTGTTTCGTCCTCATTCACTTTCCTTGCCATCGCGGAAAATCTTAACAAAAACCAACGTGTGAACATACACACATATAGACACACGCCTTTTTCCCCGAAAGGGTAGGCGGAGCCTCAATGGGCCTGCTTTCACAGTGGGTTAAACCATCGTGGAATATAGACGTAGTGAGCTCATCACCGCCATTGCTTCTCACGACTGACTCTGCTAACGCTTTCCTCCAGTAATAACACATTCCATAATAAGCTAGCAGCTAGGACAAATCTTATACCAACGAATCTTACAAACAAGTCCGGGTAATCCCTTTAGTCAACTTTTACGACATCCACGGGATGAGATGGAGGCGTCTATTCTTGGGACGGACACACCACAGTGAAACAGTCTACGGGTAAGCGCCAACGACTGGCGTGATGCGTCTACACGCGTCTATACGCGTCTTCATGCTGGCGCGGGGGTTGCGGTGCAGGGCACGCGGGCGGTGGTCACTGGCTTGAAAAATAGACCGGGGCGCTCTTTTCCCACCAGAGCTGGCAGCCAGCGCTGGCTTGTCTTGAAAAACTGTTTATACGAGGCCAATAACAAGCTAGCGCTGGATTCATCTACACCTTGCTTAAGTAGGTACTTGCTTCAGATAATTTTTAAGTGTTTTAACGTGATGACATCTTTCGAAACCACCTTACATTGTGTACGGATAATTTACACGTGTTTCGAAGTGGAGATAAACTCATTTGACTAAATAGCACCCAATAATCACATAGGTACCTATATCTAATGAAACTCACCACCCTACATAGGAATCCCTGTGTTACGGGTATCAGGAATTACGGATATAGTTTCTTCCTCATGAATATCAGGATGACTTTGCATACAACAATTAATATCGAAAAAAAACGACTTCGAAGCTAGGTTTTATCCCCAATACAAGATTTTATAATATTAGTTATCGGAACCGTGTGCCACAATGAGCCTAAACACGGCCAGTCTAATATGAACCATCGAGTTCTTTGTCCACCTTCCGTCTCCATCATCTGATCAGCTCGCTGTCATCATCATATTGTATTGTCATCGGAACTAGACAGGTAAGCCAAATTTCAGCTCAAACGGATATCGGAAAGTCACCCTTATCGCTTCCCGTGAAATACTTATCATTGGAGTTCCAATGGCCATCTCTCGTCTTCTTCATCAGTTCCACTTCACCAAGTGGCCCTTTATGAATGCACATGCTTGACTTGTTGCTGAAAATAGGCAACCGCTATATGTGTGCCTATAATATTTGAGGAGTTCCCTCAGTTCCTCATGGATCCCATCATCAGAACCAGATTTGGATGAAAATGGGACCAATCTGGAAGTATAATGTGTCAAATAACAAATAAAAAACAAATCGGTTAATAAATGACGGAGATATGAGGTAATAAACATTGAGAACCTACTCCTTTTTTGAAGTCGGTTTAAAATACGAAATACCTACCTAAGAAAATTAGCAAAATTAAACCTATCCTGTTTTCAAACTCACAAACTTTACCTGTTTATAATAACATCATGAACTTGTCAATAAACTCCATTTGTGATAACGGTTTTGGATTTGCATACTAACATTGCCGGCCTACATAAGGTTTTTTCCTTTTTCTTTGAATCAGCTTCCACTTGTTCTCGAGGCACCACACAGGCGCTCCCCACCTACTAGTAGGTACCTAAGAAGGATCATCAAATAAAGCCGAGCCGTGTTTGTAGCTAGATTCTTCTAGGTTTGGTCGCGTTGGAACAGGAGTTATTTTATGAGATCCTTGTGATTTCAATGAATAAAATACTTTTGACATTGTCTTTATCAGTTTATCTCGAAGAAAGGTTCTCTAAAATATGTATAAAGATCCAATCATGTGAGAACATTATTGTTAACAGATAAAAGATGGCAATCTACATCTGTTATGATATGTTAGTAGGTATGAGTGGTGCTGTAAGTTGTACAAATATTGCGTAAGAATGAGTATGGTATTGTATTGGGTATGGGTGCCGGTGAAATTACAGGCACATGACATGAGACTTTTCATCTTTGTATCAGGGCGACGGGCACAGTGCAATACCACATAGGATGCGTCCTAGGAGGACGTGACCTATGTGGTAAGGTTACCGCATAATGGCGAAATCTAGAAGCTATTACAATAAATGTTACCAAGACTTTATGACATGGAAAACGAATAAAAAAGCAACATCATTTTCTGAAAACGTGTTGTTAGCTTACTTTCAAGAGTTAGCTGACAAATATAAAGCGTCAACTTTATGGACTAAATACTCCATGATTAAAAGTACTCTAGGTATTTACTTAGAGAAATAATTAGTATATACGTAGAGAAGTATTTACGACAAAGTTGACATAAACTAATAGTAGATTATGCTCTATAAGGGAATTAAGCAGTGTCTTCCATCGCGGGCAGCATATTGAACCCTGAGACACAGAATATGAGCGTAGCGCTCAACTCAAGAGTTAACTCCCGAATTGTTCAAAAATAATAAATTTTTAACATATTTTTTGTATATATTTTTAATGAATTGAGTTAGACGCCTGAAATCTTTAGGGGACTAAATCACACATATATTTGGTATATATTTTATGTTGCAAGCTGTTTCTGTGAAATAAGATCTTTTCAGACCTAGGAAGATGTAGCACTTTATTCATGTGTGAGACGGACAGTTATATAGACATACAGACGGACGGAATACAAAAAGATCCTATAATGTTTCCCCTGGATCTTTTTAATTCCACATCTTTTTCTTAATTTATTTTTCTTTCTTTTTGTTTCTTTACTAAGGTAAATTAAAAAAGAAATTTAGAAGATGAGGTTGAATTAAAAAAAAAAGTACTTATACCTACTTGTGTCGCTGACTGCACTCACTATCTGCTTCCTCCAGGTAATTTATTTAGAGTTAGTCACAGTCTATAATTTACGGTAGTAAAACTAAGTTGCAAGGATGCCATTACGGACAGGGAAACTACTTGTACGCACATAATCAATACTTAATGGCACTAAATAAGACAGTACTTATGTAGATAGGAAATAAGGCCAAAGTAGCACATTTACCATCAAATACGCACCCAACAGTCACATACATAGTCCAGTAGTGCGATTACGTTAGCTCTGTTGCTATCGGTTTCAATCGATTTCAATGCTGTACATACATACGTAGACACACGCTATCGGTTTCAATCGATTTCAATGCTGTACATACATACAAAGACACACGCCTTTTTTCCCGGAGGGCAGAGCCTCAAATGGGCCTCTTTTCACGTGGGTAGCACCATCGTGGGAAATAGACGTGACGAGTGGTAAGCTCATCGCTGCCATTACTTCCCTCGACTGACTTTGCTAACGCTTTCTTCCAGTAATAATACATTCCTTAAATAAGCTGGTCGAACCACGTGGCCAGAAGCAAGCTAGCAGCCAGTACAAATCTTATACCAACGTATCTTATCAACAAGTCCGGGTTTCTTTCTTGCGATTAATGCATAATTAATAATTAATGCAGTCTAGTTCAATCAAGTTTTGTATGTAATTTGCGTAAATTGGGTAATCGAAAGAGCATCCTTTCGGATAGAAACAGCATTGAAACTGATTGAAACTGATAGCAACATAGTAACGTAATCCTGATCACGCTACGACCATTGTACCAACAACAGACAGAACAGACACGGAATTATTAATTATTTGCAGATCATTCAAGCTTGGTCATGCTGTGTCCAGCATATACCATCCGTCTCCTCCCGCGGATGTTGTAAAACTCGACTAGGGTATGGGTAGCAGCGTCTATCTGAGTATTCAACAATACTGCGATCACCAATCCGCCTGCCAAGCGTGGTGAGCGAGGGTATACTAATGAGGTAAGGATGGTACCGAGCCGTGCGTCTGCTCGTCCTATGATGATAAGAAGATGGTGAAGTGAAGATGGAGCGCAAAGGTCTAGAAGGCACCTATTCACTCTAGCCTTAAAGAGGCCCAGATTATAGTTTTCAGGAAAGACTGACGACGGTAGTGTATTCCACTTCTTAGCAGTTCACATTATAAAGGTAGAACTGAAACGTTTAGTACGAATAGAGGGTATACTAATGAGGTAAGGATGGTACCGAGCTGTGCGTCTGCTCGATCTATGGTGAAAAGGAGATGGTGGGATCAGCTCGTGAAGCGGTCAATAAAGCTACATTTGGAGAGCTTGAGTATTGAAAATGACTGTACCTACCTCCTAGGACCTAGGAGGTACCTACAGCCCATATAAATACCTACCTTATTATGTCTAGTCATTAAAGTTGTTATTACTAAAACGTGATTTGTCTTATAATTTCGATGGCAATAAAATATTGATTGAAAATACTTCGAAGCACGTCCTCATAAGGATATTGTTGAGATCTCACGTAGAAACGGAAGAAACGAAGATGTTATTAAAAAACCGGTTTTAGTGAAAAGATAAGTAATTTGACCATGAATTAAGGTGGTTTCTTTTTCATACTAACTTATTTTATCAGATACGGGCGAACACAGTATAATTTTACACTCAAAAGACTGTTGTTGGCTTTTATATTGGTCATTATTTGCGGCAAATTATATTTGGTTGGAAGAAAATACTATAGATTAATAGCGAAAATAACATCGAAATTTTAGTCCATACAAGTCATTTCGATGTTTTTTTCGCTATTAATCCGGTATTTTGTTCTACCAAATAAGATTTGCAGCAAATAATTACTATCTAACAACAGTCAAATCCATATGCAGTTTTGGGTCTATAATTATCGCCTTAAGGTGGGGTATAACGCAAAATTACCAATCATAGATTAGATTTTTAACTGATTAAATCAAGTACAATATTCAAATTATAAATATGACCATGCATAATCCAGTATCCATATACTACATTATAATACCGAGGGCTCACCCAGACAGAACCACGATAGGACAATATTTTCTTGATAAAAAAAAAACCACAAAGTTACCTCTAACTTTTGGCTAGATTCGATTGTTTGTCAAATATGATATAGATGCTTAAGATAGAGATATGGTACAGATTATTGGGTCAAAAATTGGATAAATAAAATTGATACAATAAAACGGAGGGTTCACCCACGGGGTTTTTTAGGGTTCCGTAGTCAAAGACAAGGAACCCTTATGGATTCGTCATATCTGTCTGTCTGTCTGTCTGTCTGTCCGTGTATGTCACAGCCTTTTTTTTCCGAAACTATAAGAGCTATACTGTTGAAACTTGGTAGGTAGATGTATTCTGTGAACCGCATTAAGATTTTTACACAAAAATAAAAAAAAAAACAATTATTTTTGGGGTTCCCCATACTTAGAACTGAAACTCAAAAAAAAATCTTTCATCAAACCTATACGTGTGAGGTATCTATGGATAGGTCTTCAAAAATGATGTTGAGGTTTTTAACATCATTTTTTTCTAAACTGAATAGTTTGCGCGAGAGACACTTCCAAAGTGGTAAAAAGTGTGCCCCCCCCCCCCCGTAACTTCTAAAATAAGAGAATGATAAAACTAAAAAAAATATATGATGTACATTACCATATAAACTTTCACTCAAAATTGGTTTGAACGAGATCTAGTAAGTAGTTTTTTATTTTTGGGGTTCCCCATACTTAGAACTGAAACTCAATTTTTTTTTTCATCAAACCTATACGTGTGGTGTATCTATGGATAGGTCTTCAAAAATGATATTGAGGTTTCTAACATCATTTTTTTCTAAACTGAATAGTTTGCGCGAGAGACACTTCCAAAGTGGTAAAAAGTGTGACCCCCCCCCCATAACTTCTAAAATAAGAGAATGATAAAACTAAAAAAAATATATAATGTACATTACCATGTAAACTTTCACTCAAAATTGGTTTGAACGAGATCTAGTATGTAGTTTTTTTTTAATACGTCATTAATCGTAATCCATCCAAGAACTTTTATATTATTGCTTTTTTTTATTGCTGCTACGGAACCCTTCATGGGCGAGTCCCACACGCACTTGGCCGCTTTTTTTTAAATTAACTATAAGTATATCACGAGATATTCAATAAAAACCGCTTTTTCGAGCGGCGCTAGGCGTTTTTTTTGTATGATGATTTCTGCCTGGCGGGAGCGCAGTCTTCAGAGACTATTACTAGTTATTTATTGAATCAGGATCAAACTCCAACACAAGGGATCACTGACGTCACAACACAAAACGATCTTTCATTGTAGGCATTCATCATTTCAAGCCTAACAATTCATAGTTCATAGTGAGTCGTCTCCCGACACCGTAGCATACCTAACAGTTAATACCACTATATACTTCCTTGCTCCATTCATCCGTACGAACACAAACCAGCTTAGATTTGCGCTCGGTGTATTATAATCTCAACTTTAAAGTCTTAAAAATAAGGATGATGTAGTTTAACGTGGTTATCAGGTGTGCGAAGGTGGACTGTAGGTTGGTGACAATGGTCCAATTGGCTGAGCTGTGATTGAATGACAATGCCAGCGTTTCTGATATGCATTAATGGTACGTTTTTTTATTGGTGGAAGGTTCAAGGTTACGGTGTCATAGCGTGGTGAGGGAAGGTTTTGTTGACGACATTGATCTTGGTAGGTATTTCTAAGGAGTTTTTTTTACTGGTACTAATACCAGTCACCAACCGATTAACGTCGATGCAAATAACAAAAATACCTGCCTATAGGTGACTAAACGGAGGAATTAAAAATAAACTAAAAGGCGACTAGAGGTTAAATAACAAATAACAAATAAACAAAATCATTAAAACGGTTAAAAATGGCAGAACAACATTTAATTTACCTAACTTATAATTAAATTGTTGCTTTAAGAAAAAGGTGACGACAGCATTTCAATTATGGATGTGGCGCCTTTGTGGCACCCACGCCACGCAACTCTCTAATTATGGAAGAAAGCCCGCTCAACCTATTTTACCCCTTTGATTTGTATTGAATCATTCTTAAGCAAAGTTTCAAGTTCGTAAGTTCAAGACATACGGTTTTTCATACAATGGTTTTCACCCCTTTTCACCCCCATAGGGTTTGAATACAACCTAGACAAACTGGTGGTGGTTGGGAAGATAGAGGGGAAAAGAGTCGTGGCCGATCACCTAGCCGCTGGTCTGACAAAGTCAAGGCATTAACAGGCCTCCCGGTCAGTACCGCCCTTATGCCGGCGCTTCACATGGGCTTATGACTTGGTTCCAACGTTGGCTACGAATAGAATGGCCAATAATTGCAACCAATGTTGCGGTCTCTTATGGGCTTCAATATAATTGGGCAAACACTCATGCCAAGAGCATTGAAAGGCTGGACGTTCGAGCAGGTATCATTTATTCATCAAATTTATTGCTGGCAAGTCATGTCGGACGGGACACTTTTCGCTCTGGCTACTTACACCCACGCATTGAGCACATATTATTATTATTTAATTAGTCAAAGGAAAAATAAGCCAAGGAAAAGGCGGTTTTGTGGTATTTATTAACTGGATTCCACAGTGCTTCTTCTGCTCGATATAATTCAATGAACTCCAACACTTGTTCATTCGTCCACTCGGCGTTCGGAGAAAACATATCGCAGCACGTCCAGCACTCACAACGGCAGAGCGCGTACCTACTGATGCAACCAATGTGTGGATCGAGAAGCGACGTTGGACCCAAGTTGCCTACACACTTCACTCCCCTCGCCTTTGAACTTATACAAAAAACCGACACAAGACGGGTTAACATTGGCTATTGGACGCAATGTTCAGTTTTTATCCAATAACGTGCCAAGATCGATCCTCACATAGGTGTGTTGGATCCAACGGTATAACTTGGACCCAACATAGCCCATATGAGGCGCCGGCATTAGACGAGCCGAAGACAGGCTGGCATGGAAGCAGCTCGTCAATTCCTCTACCAAAGCATTTCAAGACGGGCACGACCTTCAGTAATGAAGAAAACGACAAAGAAAAGAAAAAGGGTTGAATTTACAAAAAACCCTTAGAGGGTGATGGTTTTGCTATAAAAGGAACCTACGCTCCAAGTTTCTAGTCAAGTTTCAGCTTTCTTGGTCCAGCGGTTTCGGCGATGATGAATCAATAAGTCAGTCAGTTAGTCAGTCAGTTAGTCTATCAGGTTAAGCTCTTAATAGTATAAAATCTTGATAAGTCTTGATCTTAATAGATGATTAAATCTGCCTTCTCAAGGTGTTTACGAAAAACTGCTATATTTCAAGCTAGGTAAACCTGTCATGAACCGGTTCCAAAGCACGTCACGAGGGGAATTCCTTTCGACAGAAACCCATCGAAGACATCAGTGCGTGTTTTAATTATCTACATATTTTATGTTCTTGGGCTGTATAAGTACAAGCTTTTAAATGTAATTTTGTCCACCAAAATCGTCTTAGAACTTAGTATCTACGGGTTCTACGAGTCAAATGTTTTGGAATTTGAAAATTCGATATAGGTATTTTAATTGGTTCTGTAAGAATTAAACAAGTAATTAATTTTGTAAAAATTAAAAAAAACCTCAACGTAATAAAACGGCTGAACCAATTTTGATCAAATATAGCTAAGAACACTCACGACTAATTTACAGGTCAAAAAAAAAAAAAAAAAAAAAACAGTTCATCCTTTCGGTAGCTACGATGCCATACACACACAGACACACACACAGACACATAGACACAGACACACGCACAGACACATACAAACAGACACACACACAGAAACTTCAAACTTATAACACCCCGTCCGTTTTACGTGGGGGGTTAAAAAAGAACCTCGATAAAAAATTGATATGAAAAATCCTTGTTTCGCACACGTTTTCCTTTTTTCGATATTTGTTAGGAAATATCCAGACCTTTTTCTGAAAAAACAGACCAGTCGCCTCTTTATGAATACAGGCGTCAGCATCGACTGGAGCTACTAAAATTAGTTCAAAAGTAGTGCAAAAAATTGCTTCAAAATTAGTGATGCACAGTTCAAGACCGAACTCAATGTTTGCTAAAGTATACCTACATATAATATACCTAATACCGAACAATTTAAAGGATGTGAATGATAAAAAAAACAGAAAAATTATTAAAAAAGTATTAGTGGAAAATAGTAGATTATGCACTCAGGGAATAAAGTCTTACGTCGCGGATGGCATATTGAACCCTGATGAGCGTAACAAGGGACTCTAGAGTTATTCCTGAATGAAGCGAGGGGTTCAAGCTGCCCAAGACGAAGTCCAGGCTTTATTCCAGAGGAGCATACTCTACTTTACACACCTGCGAGACAACGAAAATTCACTGTGAAATCACAGCACCAAATATCGTCATTTGTTTCACATTCTTTGTAAATGCACCTTTTTTTTTGAGTTCTGCTTATGGTGGCCAGTTCGATTTTCGAACAAACCTTTTTACAATTACCTCAGGGCATTTTTTACTCAGAGTTTTCCACGAGTTTCTACACGAATTTGACGTTCCAAATTAAAATCACTTTATTCCCTAGGGAATTTCATACAACTTTATATCCCTAAAGAGATAATGCTTTACTTTAAGTTGAGGTTGCATGATATGTAATTGGACATTGTCGAGCAGGTGGTGCGAAAATGTTATTATAGCCTTGACGAGTTTTTCAATGATATTATTTTTGTTTGATAATGCATTCATGAAATAAAAATTCTAATAACTTTAAAATCTATTTGTTAAGTAATTAATTAGTTTTATCCTATTTGAACTATATTGAATTGTACCTAATTCATACCTACTACTAACAAAAACTAACCATGCAGCGCCCTTGAAGGGTGATGAAGGGGTACTTCACTTTGAGCACGTCGATGCATTGAGCCACGCAATTACATCCAAGCTTCATGAATAAATGAAATATGAAATACGTTTTGAACGAGACGTCAGGAACCCATGGACGTAGTATACTACGTCCATGCAGGAACCCTAAAATATTTCAAGATAAATTTTGAGGTAATTGAATAATTTGAGTTTTTTTTTTCAAACTCACGTTCGGTGACAGACATGAATTGTCAATTAGTTTTTGTCTCCGAATGCAACTGCGGGGACAAAAAGGAATTGTCAACTCCTGTCTGTCATGGGGACAAATTCTGGGCCAGACAGGAACTACTCAAATTAAACAGCTCGTTGCCATATTCGTAAACGGATTGGGCAGTTTTGCAGGGTTTTTTGTTCATAATTACCTATTGGGAACGGTTAATTGGCGTGGCGAAGCAGTTAAATGTATTGCCGTGTCATTGTTATGGTGCGCATTAACATTGCCTGCGTGCTTTTTAAGGGTGAGTTCTCCAAATAAAATGAAGACAATTAGATCGTATGATCAGAGCTTTTTCCTGAAAACAATTTATACAATCTGAAACAAGTAAATATTTATATTATATATAAAACAAAGTCGTGTTAGTTACACCACTTATAACTCAAGAACGGGTGAACCGATTTGGTTGGAAATTGGTGGGGAGGTAGCTTAGAACCAGGCGATTGACATAGGGGGAGGGGTAGGAGGGGGGGGGGGGTTCACCAGGGCTACCCCCGTGCGAAGCCGGGGCGAGTCGCTAGTGTAGTTATAAAAACTACAGCCCGACCACAGTGAATCACAACATTACCTTACATTACAGAAGACCTTTGCAGCGCTCTAAGAAGTGGTATAAGATTTGTCCTGGCTGCTATCTTATTATGGAATGTGTTATTACTGGAAGAAAGCGTTAGCAGTGTCAGTCGTGGGAAGCAATGGCGGCAATGAGCTCACCACTTGTCACGTCTATATTCCAATGGTGCATAACCCACTGTGAAAAGTGGCCCATTGAGGCTCTGCGTACCCTTTCAGGGAAAAAGGTGTGTGTTTTTGTATGTATGTACGTACGTATGTGTCGTTATCTGCTATTTATGTAGTGAAAACTAGTCCTTAAACGCTTAGTAGTGAGTTATACTATTCACGTGTCTACTTAAATAACAGCATTACTGTTCAGAGATCGCTCGCGGGCTGTTCGTATTGAGAAGAAAGTTTAACACTAAAAATCCAGGTGAGTTTAAAACCGTAAGATATTACATCACTGTGCGACTCTACAACTCTTGTTGATCTATGCCTAAACTGAAACTCAACAAGAAATTAAACAAAAAACGCGATATAACGACCGTTATAACGGCTGGTGAAAACTTCTTACAAGTTATTTATTTCAACACATCGGCGTTACAATTGGGCTTGTCTTAAATACTTTCTATTTACATAGAAAATTGTTATCACTGTTTTAATTATTTAACAGCTATATTTAGAATATGTAATAATTTTTCGAACGTTTTAACTTATAGTTAACAAAAATAACACGTGGAAACATATTGTTTATTTATGATAAAGGTAATGAATAAGTTGGTCTTGTTAAAAAATTATCAAAAAAATAAACTAACTTAAACTAGGCCTAGTTGGAAAACTTTCGTTGGTCTAAAATTGACCCTGGCCACAGAATAAATAATAGTACAAGAACCCTGGCTACTGGCATATTTAGGAATGTGTTATTACTGGAGGAATGCGGTAGCAGGGGTGGTCGTGGAAAAGCAAATTTATTTCTTACATTTTAAGATTCTTAAAAAAAAAGTTAACTATAGAACATGCTTTATATAATGTAATGTTTAGATTTTTCGATAAAGGTCTTTGAACATTTCACATACAGATACAATAATACTATACCCATAGCACGCATGGAAGAAGAAATGCAGTGGTACGGAAAGGAAAAACTACTGTTATGTGACAATGTATTTGTTTCTCTCTAACATAGTGCATTCTAGGATAGAAGGAAGAAGCAACACTATAAAAATTGGTGGATATTTTAGCATGGTTTCCATCTTAAATAAATAACGGCTTATTACCACTGTATTTCGTCGCTTTGCTGACGTTTCGAGACTGAATTCAGAAGCCTCTTTATCATGACGAAATACAGTGGTCATAAGCCGTTATTTATTTAAAATGATTCCCAACCACGATAGTTTAAATTCTATAGTTTCCATGTATTTCTTCCTCCATGATAGCACGTAAATATTAAAAGATAAGTAGGTAAAGTACTTACAATCACCCTTGAGACTTTGCGAAAACATTCAAAGTAGGTTACCTACTTCCTTACCTTTCTAACCTACTTCAAAAATAATTAAGATAACATTTTCACAGGCCTCGAGGTCATTTCACGTAAATGCCACATATCTAATAGAAGTAAATGATAACCAACAATTTTGAAGTCAGCTAACATATTAAAATAAGCTGGCAAGTGTATCATGCTGGCAATATTGCAGCAAAACTATGCAAACTATTGATAAGTTTAGTGCAATCAGGTTTTTGTTTTGAATTTACATAGTTTAAGACTTTGAGTTTGACACGAATAATAACACAACACACAACACGTTTGACACAAACGATAATAAACGTAAAATATACAGTTTTATTACTAAAACTCGTCCGAGCACTAAAATCAATCTCTAATGACGACTATTTGCAACAAGTGCTAAGTAGTTAAAACATTTTTAATTTGAACGGAATAAGCTGATGTCAAGCGGTAACCTATGAATTTAACAATGCATTAGTACCGATCACGTCCACCTAGGACGCGCCCTACGTGGCATTGCAACCGCCACCATGAGACGTAAATAGGAATGTCTCGTGTGCCTGTAATTTACCGTCCATACTCTTCAAACCGAACACAGCAATATGAGCGCTACTGCTTTGCGGGTATGATTTTATTTTATTTATTTCGGTAAACCAACAGCGATTTATACAGAGACATGATGTAATTTAATATATCGTTGGATTTATACAATATGAAATGTTTAATATTAACAAAATTATGGTAAAAAAAGGTCTATACAGCTTAAAATTAATAAAAAATTCATCATAGTTTTACGATTGGTTGGATGGTAGTACTTCTAAATACAAATATTTATTAATTATTAATAAAATACAGAATATTAATAAAATACAAAATTTCACGAGTAAATATTAGTGCATATTAATTAATTAAACATACATTCATAGAAACAGGCCTTTCTCCCCGAAGGGGTAGGCAGAGCCTCAATGGGCCGCTTTTCACAGTGGATTGCACCATCGTGGAATATAGACGTGACAAGAGGTGAGCTCATCGCCGCCATTGCTTCCCACGACTGACTCAACTAACGCTTTCTTCCAGTAATAACACATTCCATAATAAACTAGCAGCCAGGACAAATGTTATACCAACAAATCTTACTAACAAGTCCGGGTAATCCCTTAGTCGGCTTTTACGACATCCACGGGAGGAGATGGAGGGGTCTATTCTCAGGCCGGACACACTACGTAATTAAATATTACGACAAAATTCAAAAATTCAAAATTGAAACTTTATTTATTCAATAGGATTTTTATAAAAATCTCTTTGACTCGTCACTTTTTATAAAATAGTTATAGTTTGCAATCTTATTACTAGATATACATTTGTTTTAGCTGTGTTGGAGCAAGTTCAGTCCCAAGCTTTATTATCATATCTAAATAATCTGAGATTTTATAGTACGCTTTTTTAGAAAGTTTATTTTTAATTAAGTTTTTAATTTGTTTATCGAAAACTTTAGCACGTCGCTTGGGATCTTGTTATAGAAGCGTACACATTGTCCTTTAAACGATTTACTAACTTTATGAAACCTACTAGTTGGAACAGCGAGTTTATCTTTGTTCTTAGTATTTACATTATGATTGTCACTTTTTTTACTAAAAATGTTTGTATTTTTGCGAACATACATCAGGTTTTCATAATATTGACATGGAAATGTCAAGAAGTTTATTTCTTTAAATTTTTCTCGAAGTGATTCTCTGGGGCCCATATTATAAATTGCACGAACAGCCCTCAGACAAGAAATCTAAATTCCCTGGAACTCTTTTACAAAAAGCTTTAGGTAGGTACTAACTAATAACCAAACTTTTTGCAATACTTCTACGTAGATATATATTATAACCTATCTACCTACGTTCTGGTCTCGTGGTATTTCCAATATAATATTTTATTATTTTCAAAACAGGTTTTTGGATGTTTTACTCGTACCGCAATTCATCATCGCGGGGAATCCCTCTCACCTGTTGGTAAGTCACGATGTGGCCGAAGATGGAGCACAAAGGTCTAGAAGGCACCTATTCACTCTAGCCTTGAAGAGACCCCGATTATAGTTTTCAGGAAAGACAGACGACGGCATTATTCAATGACTGATAAGGCATATGTGTAAAAGTAGGTAACCTATTTATAGCCTTTGACCAATTCAAGAATAGTCTCAACATTGGTAAGAAACCTCCAGTTGTCATTAAAATATTTTCAGTCAGTACCTCACGTGTAATCTCCTGGTGTTGCGATGTTGCCGCTCGTGTGACCTTTCCTCCTCTTTCGTCTGTCCTTCGCTAAATGTTGGCTCTTCCGCTTGTCTCGTACCCTGACGAGATGGGCCCCACTATGAACGCCAAAATATAGCACCTTCCAAAACTCTAACGATGACAAATAAGTTCGGTACACTGCCGGTTAACACTTTAGCCTTTTATATGTGTTTAATAATCAAGCAGAAATGGAAGGATAAATGTGTTAAAATTGACCCTTTTTATGCGTTATGTCTATCCTTAGAGCATTGCAGCCCTCCGTATGCTCGATGTGTCTATCTTTTGGTACGGACACTTTCTGAGCGTTGACCCGAAGTCCATTTACTTAGGTCTCTTTATAGTCTCGATAAGAGATTAATGCAAAAGCAGGTAGGTTGTAAGGTAGAGGTGCCATACATCAAATCATAGTTACTACGGCAGAGTTCCAGAGCTGCTTTTGGTTCAACAAACTCTTATATCGACCCAAGGAGCCTCTGTGAGGCCCACAGAACTCTTTCACCACATTGGTTCTTTTAAAATTGGGCACTAGGTCATTTCCTTGGCCACCGAACATCAAGCTGGTGCCTAACGTAACACAGGGACCGTGGAAGAATCAGTGACCTGACGTAGAAGTACCTGATTTAAGTATAACTTTTGAAACTATCATGTTATGTACATAATTTTCACTAGAAACGGTATATTTACCCGATTTTGTTTCTGATTTAAGTATTTTGTATAAAATATATTTTTCAATACGAGGTTTTATAAAATTAATGATCGTAACCGTGTGCTGATCAAAATGAGCCTAATAAACACGGCCAGTCTACTATTATCCAACGAGGAGTTCCGTTGTCCACCTTCCGTCTCCACCATCAGATCAGCTAGCTGTCACCATCATCATTTTCATAATTGTGATTTATTAGATAATACTGTTTGTTTTTAAAATAAAATAAAATAAAAATAAATAAAATATTGTGTCGTCATCGGAAGTGACAGGTTTGCCAAATTTCAGCTCAATCGGTTGAGGATAACTGCTTTAAAATTCAGTTGCAAGATTCCATCTGGATTCCACCCAGAAAAACATACATGTAAAAGCTTGTAAAAAAACGAATATTAGGCATAAGGCCCGCAAACAGCAAGTCTAGACGGAGTCGAGACTGGATCCGAGGGGTAACGGCTTAAAAAAAAAAAAACAGGGCGTCTGTCTACTGGTCGAAGCTGCGCGTGACCCGAATGCTGGCTCGTTTTTGTTACTTTTATTATTATTTCAGTAAATAAATATATTGTGTCAAAATAGATCACACTAACATTATAAATGCAAAAGTTTGGTTGTTTGCATTTTTGTTGTTCAATCACGCCGAAGCAGCTCAACCGATTTCGGTGAAATTAGGTACACAGATAGATTGTGATCTGGATTGAGCTAGATATTTTTTATCAGGACACCAACCCCTAGAAGTGTGAAAATCCGGTTTGAATTATCCACGTATCCGGAAAAATCCGGTTTGAATTATCCACTCATCCGGAAAAATCCGGTTTGAATTATCCACGTATCCGGAATTTATCCATTATACCAGGCGAGCAGGCTACAGGAGTAGTTTGGTTTGTTAGTTAGTCTTGCTTTCATGTAAAACGACTTTACCAATAATGATTGTAAATTCACTTAGACCAGCGGTTCTCAATCTTTTTTGGTGACAGAACCCTTTTGGAAAGCGAAATCCTTGATAAAACAAATAAAACAATAGTTTTAAAAAGTGTATTCTTTATTAATTAAGCCTAATAAAAGTACCATGTAACAGTTACTAATTATTTACTCACATAACAAGTATAATAAGAAAAGATATTGAAAAAGAAAAAAAAACTAACTAATGAGAGGTATTATTATTATTATTCGTATGGCCTTGTACAATCGTACAAGAGACTATATCTCTTGTGTACGATTGAGGTGCTGTGAGGTTAAAGTAACAGGTACAGCAGCCAAAATGAGAGGTATGAAACTGTATTTTAGGTTTCATATCAGGTTTGGCGTCCAGTGTATTGCGGTATTTTGTTTTCGTGGCTGCATAGGTTGAGAACCCTGTTTCGCACAAATATGTTGTTGAGAACGGGAGAAGAATATTCAGAGCCATTTTGGCAAGCATTAGGTATTCATCACGGATTCTGCACCAAAAATATAAAAATAGGCATAGTTAAATTGTTTGAGGCGACTAAGTTCGGCTGCGCCTCGTGAATCGTGAATTTATTTTTCTAAATTCTTGCGGAACCCCCCCCCTACAAGGGTATTATATAGCGGAACCCTAGTTCACTCTGGCTGACCTATAGACGATAAGAGACGATTCAAAATGATTCTTGAGACTTCCATGAGTATTTTTATTTTGACTTTTATTTTGGCATACTTAATTTTACCTTATGTTAAAATACCGAATGGACGGAGTCTAGCAAGCTGCAACAATAGCTGCAAGAAAGTGTCAGCGCTATTTCTCACTTGGACCCGGGAAGAGATGAGGTATAGATTTCTTCAGCTCGGAAGTAACTGACGTAAAAGCGACAAATGATAAAACTTCGTTTTGCTTCTAAAGTAGAAAATATAAAAAATAAATTATCTTATATTAATCTAAGTAATGTGATTATCTACTGAATAGTATAAAAAATTACGCTTAATTTTTTCTCTAATCGAAGGAGGGATCTAAAACGGGTTTTAGGAGAGCCAATTTCGAAAAATAAAGCTATCGATTGAAGTTCACCAATCGTGTTTCTAGTCTATGATTTATTTAGATTATATCCTCAAGTAATTACTGTAACATCAAGTTTGTAACCTTTACTGTTACTGAGAGAGCATGTAATGCAACGACTCCAAAATTTTAACATATCGTCATAAATTGTGTCTATTAAAAAATAAACGCCGTTTGTTTTATGTAAAAATTAAATAAATAGAATAATATAATTAAAATAATACATTAAATAAGTACCTACAAAATTTTATTGTAAATTAGCCACTTTTGTCGTTGACTATTATACGTATTACGTAAATACAAGTAGTACAAGTAGTAAGTGGTAGTAGGTAGTACGTAATACTGTTGACTTTTGGAGCAAACAATGGACATGTTATAGACGGGAATACAACGAACCTTAGAGAATTAAAATGAAAGCAACCTATAGTATTATTTTATCTGTGAAGCAACGAACATATTATTATTATGAAAATTGAAATTGAATTCAAATTTGTACCGAATTTATTTTCGGACAAGCAGAAATTACTCAAAATGTTTGTGCTGTATTTTAGTGTGTATTTTAGTGAAGAAGAACGGGCTTCCTCTCACAGATGAACCCCTGTTTTATACTATTAGTGAGCGCGTAGACTGTGCCGCGTCTGGTCATGAAACCGTAGTTATATCCGGTAGTTGGTGCACCGGAGTTCCACGTAGAATACCCAGCCTGCTCAATGGTCTGACCTGGAGGTAGATATAAGAGTAGTTAACCACTGTTCAGGTTTATTTTTTTATATTATAAGGTGACAATCATGGTCACCTGATGTAAATTAGTCACCGCTGCCTATATGCATGGACATCTGCAACACCCACGGTATTGCCAACGCGTTGCCTACCATTAAGAGCCCTATTCATATTTCTCTTGAATTTACCTATATTGTAGCCCTGTGGGAACATAGATAGATAGATAGATAGATTAACACTTTATAGACTACCACTCAAAAATACCAATAAAAAAAAACAGACAAATCAATGGGCTTCCTTAACGCTGAGAGCGATCTCTTCCAGGCAACCCTTGGATGGAACGAACTGAGCATAATGGATGGCGGTGTACCTACAAAGCTATTCAAAAAATAATCACACTAATATTATTGGCGAAAGTTTGTGTGTGTGTGTGTGTAGTGTGTTTGTTACTTGTTCACGCTGAAACGGCTGGACGGATTTGGATGAAATTTGGAATGGAGATAACTGGAATCCCGGAATAACACATAGTCACCTTTTTATCCTGATATTCCCACGGGATCGAGACTTATGAGGGTGAAACCGGGCGTTGCGTGACTGACTCACTGACTATCAACGTACAGCCTAAACTGTAAGTCCTAGAGACCTGAAATTTGGAGGCTATGTTCGTTTTATGGTCTAGGGATGCACTAAGAAAGTAATTTTAGATATTAGCTCCCTAAGGGGTCCAAAATGGGCTTTTAATATACAACAAAAAACTCTGTATTTCGGAAACCATCGGTAGTAGTACCTTGCAAATTTAAAAGAAGATTCCTCAAATAAAATAAACAAATAGGTATATCAGCGGTAGGGAAACGTTTACTTTGAAAAAGAACACTTTAGTTTTTACAACGCATAGCCTAAGCCACTGGTCGTAGAAACTTGAAATTTGGAGAGTATTTATTTTAAGGTGTAAAGATGTAGGTACTTAGAAAGGAATTTGGAAAAAAAATCCTCTTTAAAAAAAGGACTTCTAACGATCTTAGCGTTTTGCAACGCACAGCCTAAACTGCTGGACCTAGACACATGAAATTTGGAGGATGTATTTCTTTTCGGGTGTAGGATTGTACCACAGTTAAAATAATACTACACGTTGCCCTAAAAAAGTATTCCGGAAAATTCACACTGTAAGGGGTCCAAAACGGCTTTTAATATAAAACTAAAATGCTTCGTATTTCGGAAACAGTTGGTAGTAGATACAACGAAAAAAAAAAAAAAAAAAACTTTATGTGTCAGACAGTACCTGAAATTTTACTAAAAAAAGGTATGAGAACGTTTTCTTTGTAAATAAATACACTTTACGTTTTAGCCAGATTTCAGCGTATTTTGACAATTTAAAATTTAGTATCTTGGTTGAGATCTAAATATTTTCAGGACCTCAAGGTTAAAATGGAACCCCTAAATTGAAAACCTTGAGTATAGTGTCGTTTCAAAGGTCGTGTCACGGTGTGGTGGTTGAGATTAAAACATTTTCATGATTATAATGTGACCCCTAAATTGAAAAACTTGAGTATAGTGTCGTTTCAAAGGACTTTACACGGTATAGTTGTTGGGATTAAAATATTTTCAGGAAATCAAGGTTAAAATGGAACCTCTAAATTTAAAAACTTGAGTATGGTGTCGTTTCACGGTGTAGCCGTGACGTTGTATTGACATACAAAATATAAGAGACACACACTTATGTATTAAAAGTAAAACAAAAAAAAAACAGTTCAAAAAATCCTGCTACCGCAGCGACTGGCATGCACGCAAATTGACGCATAAAGTTAAATTAGAAACACATAATAACACCCACACTAAAATCAAGCAAAAAACCAGCAAAAAAACCAGCTACCGCAGCAACTGCTATGCACGCTATAAATTTTGATATTAAAAAATATTTGAGACACATAAAAGCACACATACTTATGTCAAGCCAAAAAATCAGTTAGTAAAATCCAGCTACCGCAGCGACTGATATGCACGCTATAAACATTGACACATAAAGTTAAATTAGAAATCCCTAAAAACACACACTTAAGTCAAGCAAAAAACAAGTTAAAAAATCCAGCTACCGCAGCGACTGCTATGCACGCTATAAATATTGACATTCAAAACATTTGAGACACATAAAAACACACACATTTATGTCAAGCCAAGAAACCAGTTAAAAATATCCAGCTACCGTAGCGACTGCTATGCTCGCCATAAATATTGACACATACAGTTGAATTAGAGATACCTAAAAACACACAGTTAAGTAAAGCAAAAAACCAGTTATAAAAATCCAGCTATCGCAGCGAATGCTATGCACGCTATAAATATTGTCTATAAAAAACATAAGAGATACATAGGAACACCCACACTTAAGTCAAGCAAAAAACCAGTTAAAAAATGCAGCTACCGCAGCGACTGCTATGCACGCCATAAATATTGAAACATACAGTTCAATTAGAGATACCTAAAATGACACAGATAAGTCAAGCAAAAATTCAATTAAAAAAATCCAGCTACCGCAGCGACTACTATGCACGCTACAAATATTGACATTCAAAACACATAAAAACACACACTTTTGTCAAGCCAAGAAACCAGTTTAAAATATCCCGTTACCGTAGCAACTGCTATGTTCGCTATAAATTTTGACACAAAGTTAAATAAGAGACACATAAAAACACACACACTTAAGTCAAGCAAAAACCTTCTCCATCACTATAAATAAGAGTCAAGGACAAACCTCAAAAGTGGCAGGTATTCATCTGGGCAGCCTCATGAATGCAGTAGATTTCTGATTCTCCTTACACCCCGAGACATTTTTGATCTTATCTGTGCTAAGCATGTCGCAAACAGCTTATTCTAATGACCTTTTCCAATAATGTTTTCCATGTTTTAAAAAGAGAGTTGTGAGCGACGAGTTCTGTCATCTAGGATCCACCAGAAACAACTCATTCTCATCGTCTTAAAACTTGGTGCGTTTTTGTTCGGTGTCGCGTAGTTGTCTGGATCGCATGTGGCTAACAATACGCTGATACGCGTGGATAGTGAATTTAAGAATTGTATTTTTTCTATAAATCACTGTTTAACCACAGGTGAAACCGCGGGGCTCAGCTAGTAAGAGATAAAAGATTTAAAAAACTAAAAACTTACATACCTATTATGTAAAAAACACTAATACTTGTATACTTATAAAATAAAAAACAAATATAATATACCAACCAACATAACCAACATAACCAACATAACTCTAGCAATAACTATGAATGAACACTATCAATTATAACGCTAGGTAGATGTGACCGATAGGTAGTGCTGTTTCACCTTCATCTTGAAAGTGTACTGTGAGGATGCCCGTCGAATTTCAAGAGGCAAAGCGTTCCACAGCCGCACATCTTGGACTGTGAAATAATTACTATAGAATGAACTGCGGTGCAGTGGAGTTCCAAGTAAAAAGGTTTCTGATGACCTAAGAAAAAAGTTGTGTAAGGAGAGAAGATATTCGAGTCTGTCCTTAAGATAACGAGGAGAGAATGGATTGAAAAGGATAGAATAGAGAAGAGAGAGAATATGCAAATAGCGGCGAAGACGAATAGGAAGCCACTTGAGCATTGAGCGGAAGGGAGACACATGGTTATATTTTCGGAGGCCAAAAATAAACCGAATACAAAAGTTTTGCAGACGCTCCAGCTTGTCAAGCTGGTCCTGGGTGAGGCCCAGATAACAAGCATCAGCGTAATCCAATACAGGAAGTAACAGGGATTCTGCGAGCGCAGCTTTGGTGGCAGCTTAGGTAAAAAGTTGCGCAGTCTCCTAAGAGAACTGGCCGATGCAAACAGCTTACAGCTGGTTGCCTCCAGCTGAACCTTCCAAGAGAGGCTGCGGTCAATTGTATCCCCCAGATTCCTGACAGACTCGCTGTATGGTACTATTATATATTAACAACAAAAACAAATATAAAAAAACAAATATTTGTGCGATCGCAGATATTTTTTCAGGGTGTTCTGTGTATTTTCTATGTATAATAAAAAAATATCTATCTATTTAATGTATTGTATTAATTATATCAGTTATCTAGTACCCATAACACAAGCTCTGCTTAGCTTGGGGCTAGATGATGTTGTGTGAACTATGTCCGGCATTATTTATTTTTATTTATTTATTTACTATTATATATTCTGTGCTGTAAGGGACTGCAACCCCATCAAAAACAACGTGTGGAAGTGCAGACCAGTCAACTGTAGAAAGTGTTCTCGAGCTGCCTATGATAATGGTTTGCGTTTTGGTAGGGTTAACCTTCAACCCATGGACCTTGCTCCACTCAGCGATACGGCGTAAATCTAAATTGGTTACCTCAACAGCATCAGCAATACTGGTGAGAGGAGCCTGTGTATAAATCTGAAGATCTTCTGCATAGAGATGATAGGACGAAGAAAGATTCAGAGAAATAGAGTTTATGAAAATAGCAAAAAGAAGAGGAGATAAAACACCACCTTGAGGAACACCAGCAGACGTGTTGCACTATGAGGAGAAAGACTCCTCGAGGCGAACCCGCTGATGGCGCCCATGCAAGTAACTGAAAAACCTGTCAACCACGGCTGAAGAGATCTTAAGAGAGCGAAGTAATGCAAGGAGAATGTCGAAATTGACGGTTTTGAAGACATTACAGAAGTCAAGCAAAGTATGGTAAGTTGCCTATTTTCCATACCCCAACGTATGTCGTCCGGGAAGATATCCAACGGGAGCTCATTCCATGACTTGAAGGTGCGCTTGAGAAACGAGCGCGTGAACCGTACTGTGCGAGACCTCCACGCATCCAAAATGTGCGGATGAGCTCGCTGACGGTGGCGGGATGTGCGGTTATAAAAGTGCGAAGCTACTAATTTTAATCAATGTGAATTTTGCGGAAGATACGAACATAATAATAACCATCGGCCTGTAAAAGTCCACTGCTGGACTCTCCCATGTAATGCCACGATTAACGGCCTTGGCTGCCTCCATCCAACAACATCCAGATACCTTAAAATATAACATAGCATAACATAACACCCACAGTCATTATACTCGTACATAGTCCAGATCCCACACTAGGATCCCCTGTATCGTGGGTATGAGGAACTAATAGCCATGGTACCAGAACACCCAGATACCAAACAAATATTTGCAGATAATATAAACATTTATCCCGCAGCAGGAATCGATTCCGCAACCTCTCGCATCTCAGCCGGCTACACGCCCGCCGCACTACACACGTCGTCAAAAATAAAGTGACATTGGACCTTGTCGAACAACGAATTCAACTCGGATATGCAGCGTTCTGGAAACAATGCCTTATCCTCTCATCACGATACAAGTCTATCAGTAACTCACCATGAACCGTCCACCAGGTACCCGATAGAGGCCAATAGTAAATGCCGATATTCACAATGTTTGAGTAGGTGGCATCGTCTATCTGATATTTCTCAAACAATTCCCTAAGGGCTGCTGCTTCGACGTCACTGTTGATGACAGCGAGGTATGCGCCCTCTTCCTGGCAGGTCCTCAACGCGGCAGTCCAGTTCCTTGTCTGCGTGTGGAGTTTGTAGCAGTGCCCGGTTTCGTTGATGAACCCATATTCTGCACATGAGAAACGATACTTAGCTGCAACAAAATAGCAGTCGGGGTCACATTATATTGGATGAAATCTAGACGTGCTGTGTCCGGCCTAAGCATAGAGCCCTCCGCCCCTCCCGTGGGTGTCGTAAAAGCCTACTAAGGGGTTACCCAGACTTATTAGTAAGATTCGTTGGAGTTTGTCCTGGCTGCAAGCTTATTAAGGAATATTTTAACTATTACTAGAAGAAAGCGATAGCTGAGTTATTGGTGGGAAGCAATGGTGGCGATGAGATCACCCCTTATCACGTCTATATTCCCACGATGGTGCAACCCACGGTGAAAAGAGGCCCATTGAGGCTTTGCCTACCCTTTCGCCTACCTACCTACCTACCTACCTATGAATTTATGAAAATAGTATTCGCCTACCATAAAACCCCTGGGGCTATTGATCAGATCATGTACCGATTATTTCAACTGCTTATCAGCGCTTGAAAAAAACATTATAACATGAAATTAAAGAATTGACGCAGCTTTCTTCCAAAAAATGGCGCATGGGCAAGAACAGAAAGTTGTGAATCGTTCAAGCGAAATAATCCTGAAGTTTGAACATAATAATATACTAGTGGTTCACCCCGAATTGAGACCTCGCGAATTCACGCGATTTAGGTAGGTTACCCACTTTATTTACCTTTCTTACCGACTTCTACAAGCACACATAAGGCAACTGTTGTTCACAGCCAGCATTACCCGTGGTACCATTTTCTAAGAAGACAACGCAAAGCTCCAAGCCCACGAAATCACTTGGATCCAGCGATAGAACCGGCTCCCCTGCAACAAATTCACAATCAGTGAGAGACTTCCATCTACCTTCCTTTTAATTTATCTAATTTCCCCTTTCTGGGGTTTTCGGTACGGGGCTCAGTTGGACTTCTTTGACCTGACGTATGGGTGGCCACCCATACGATTGCCCCTCTGTGTTTCACAGCTGGTGTAGTGGTACGCTGCCTGCTTGGATTTTCTGAAGGTGATCAAGTTTATGCGCTTTGCATCTTTCGCATAATGCAGAGTCAGTTGCACACAGGAGCTCCCTTGGTAGGGCTTTCCATGGTTCTTGATGGTCTGGGGAGAACGGGTGCTATAGACGAGGACATTCAGGTGGCTGTGGCGGAAATTGGCAGCGCTGTCGTATGTCAGATGCGCAAACATCACCACGAAGTTCATGACGCTCTCAATATCAACGTCGTGTTCGAAGTGTCGAGCAACTTTTTAGGTGGATTCAGAGTTCTGCAACCCCGATTTAAAATTATTTTTTTAGTTGTACCTGAAAATGTAAGTAAATGTGCAGCGCCTTATTAAACTGCATCATCGTCATCAGCCTATGGATGTACACTGCTTTATATAGATTTTTCCCATAGAATGCCACGACGAACAGTCTTGAGCCAGTCAGTTTTGGGTACTGGCTTGCTGCGGCCTTTAAGTCGTTGGACCATCGATCAAGTGGTCTGCCTTTAACAATGCATTTCCTCATAGGTTACGTCCACCTAGGACGCGCCCTATGTAGCATTGCACTGCGCCCGCTACCCTGAGACATAAAGAAGAAAAGTATAATGTGCCTGTTTTTTCACCGGCACCTAACCCTTCAAACCGGAACTCAGCAATGCGAGCACTACCTACTGCTTTGCGGCAGAAATAGATATGGAGGTAGAACTTCCCCGGAAGATCTCTTTCACAAAAAAACAGTATATTATAAAATACTATAATAAATAAATCCATGAATTTTGCGTAACTCACCATCACTGCCCGTTAAACATAAGATGAAAAAAAAAAAAATATTTGATAAACATTTTCAAACTTAAATAATATTTATATGAATAAGCAAATTTTATTAAAAACGGATAGTCTATACAATGAGTGTTCTCCGTCCTAGGCACTGGGTTTTATTGAAAACAAGTAGGCATAAACTAAGTATTATTAACAATAGTATCAATTGTTTAATACAATGAATACATTGAATATATTATAAAACTCCGGGAATAAGTCCGGTTTGGTGGGTGGTCAGATCGGATAACATTATCACTGTTCGTCCCACATTGGTGCATTTCTGCGAACTACCGAATCTTCAATGTAGGAATGAGTGCCACAAGTGTGCGCTGTACCAAGGGGCCAATACAACGTAGCTTCGATAATTATAGTAATTATATACAGCACTAGGTATTCCAAATATTCCTTTTAAAAAAACTGGATTTTAAGTATTCGGTATAAATACAAACCATGTAATATTTTTTTTATTTAGAAATGAAAAAAAAAGTTATTTACATTTGATTTCTTGACAAAATCCGAATTTGTGCTTGAGACGCACCGCTCTGACACACGATTGTCAGAGCGGTGTCATAATAACTTGGTAGCATGGACTTAGTATACAAACACCTATATTAAGTCCATGCTTGGTAGTAATTAATCTATGGAGCATGCACTTAATATGGTTTTGACCAATTGTTCCCATTTTTTATGAATATTCCTGGAAATTTTTATTTGGTTACTTTTTTGTGTAGATTGAATCTTTATCGAATACTGATTATCCAGTTTTTTATGTTATATTTGGAATAGTGGTGTATACTAGCAATTGCTCCAACCACGTTGGATCTTCTAGATACTAAAATCTTCCTCGCTAAATTCATGGCAGTGAAAATCGCATTAAAATACGTCCAGTAAAAAGTTTCAAAAAAATAAGAAAAACAAAAAAGGTTTTTTTTTGCACAAGTGGTACATCTTGCACTTGGCTTTTTCTTTAATTTAAGTCAGAAAATGTTTGGTTGCACACCTAAATTGAAAAAAAACCCTTGACTCTCACCTCTTTTACGAAATAAAACACAGTTCTCATGATAAATATAACACCCCGCAGTATGCCGTGGTTCATCTGCCTAGTGTGCTTTCAATTAGTTCCTACTAAAACTAAATAAATAGGATATGGGCCCATACAAATTAAAACTAGTGCAACAGATCTGTTGTTTGTTGGGAATTATGACAAAATAATATATTACAGAAAACGATATTTCCTAAACAGGCGTTAACAGTTAAGTCCTCGTTGATATTAAAATATGATTGCACGGCATTGTATCCAAGATGGCAGCTTATCTTTATTGTCTAGTCTTAAACAGGTAATTACAGTTGTGAAATGCGACAACTGAGTTATGAATACGCGTAAAATATTTATGTTGATAATTGTTTTGAGTTCAATTTATCAAGCGCTAGAGAGTAAACTGACATACTTAGATTAACAAAAATTTAAACACATCTAGGGAAGGTTCGCCTAGATGGCGCTCTCTGCAGAACTGCCGAGTCTGTCAAGACTCAAATAGGCTTCTCTTAAAAGTATTTTTAGCAAAATATACACAGTTTATGACAAAAAAAATATAATATGTTATGTTTAAATGTATAATAAAAAAAAACGATGTAATATATTGTATTAAGTACATGAGTTATCTAGTACCCATAACACAAGTTCTGCTTAGCTTGGTGCTAGATAATGTTGTGTGAACTGTCCAGCATAATTTTTTATTTTTTTTATTTTTGTAATCTGCATCATATTTCCAAGGGCATGATTGAGACCAAAAAAGGATTTCTAGAAAGGTGTCAATAAAAAAAAGTCTTGAACAAACCCCTACAATGTGCTTATAGCGTAGTAAAATATATATGTTACCTTTCAACGTACACATTGATAACATACTTAATAAATAATATTATTGTGGAGGGCATAGTAGATTTATATTTTGGAGTTTATTATCACAGTGGTGACAATAAACTCTAAAAAAAATGCACTTTTAAGCTTAATATTTCGCAAACGGATCCTTGAATCGAAATTGGTATGTAATCGAAACTGTAATATTTTTAAAAGACCTGTCCAACGGCACAACATATGGGTTATACGAGAAAAAAAAAATATTAAGTGTAGGAGAGCATCCAAAAAAAAAACCGGCCAAGTGCGAGTCAAACTTGAGCACGAAGGGTTCCGTACAAAAAAAAAAAAAAAACTATAAAAAATAAAAGATATAATTATCTATATTTTATTCTGTTTTTTCTAAACAACAAATTTTAAATATCTATAGCGGCAACAGAAGTACACCATCTGTGGAAATTTCAACTGTCTAACTATCACAGTTCATGATATGACAGACAGACAGATAGATAGACAGACAGACAGACAGACAGACAGACGAGCCTTAGTAATAAGCTCCCGTTTCACCCTTTGGGTACGGAACCCTAAAAACAGTACAATGTATGATAGCCTCTGGATCGTGCAGTACCTAAGTACTCTCAGAAACAGCCATTAGTTGTTAATGAATCAACCATCATTAGACACCACCGAGAACCATTCAAACTATTCAAAAGGATAGGTCACCTTAGGACCCGGAGTTGTGGTGAATGGGAAATACCGATTAAGTCATCCAGATCACTCTGAACTGAGATATCCGGTAGACAACTTGTTGAACAAACAACAAGCAATCACCATGTACTGATTTCCGTGTTGCTAGCTGACTCATTCAATTAATTTTGTTCATTTTCTTCTTTTTTTTTTAACTGATGTCCGTGGTGTTTCTGTCTGAAGAATAGACCCCTCCGTCTCCACCCGCAGATGTCGTAAAAGCCGACTAAGGGATTACCCGGACTGTTAAGAAGACTGTCTAAGATTCGTTGGTATAAAATTTGTCCTGGCTGCTAGCTTAATATGGAATGTGTTGTTACTGAAAGAAAGTGTTAGCTGAGTCAGTTGTGGGAGCAATGGCGCCGATGAGCTCACCACTTGTCACGTCTATTTCCCATAATGGTGCAACCCATAGAGAAAAGAGGCCCATTGAGGCTCTGCCTACCCTTTCGGGGAAAAAAGGTGAATGTCTATGCATGTATGTATGAATGACGGAACAAGCAGATGGCACAGCGGTAACCTCTGCCTTTACCTCATAGGTCACGTCTACCTAGGACGCGCCCTATGTGGCATTAAAATTGCATTATTACTGTAATTACAATAATATAAATATACAAAAATTGTGTTATTATTTAAAGTTTGAATTCTGCGCTGAGACCCTTTATATCGGTTTTTATTTTGTAATGTTATGTTGTAATTGTGGCTTTGGCGCTAAATATCACCAAATGTCTCGAGCAAGGACGCGAATAGAAGGTCACTACTATCTATTGTAGTTTTGTCATACACTCTCATACATTTTTATAACTCGATGCTCCTCGATGCATCTAAATATAGAATGAGTCACGAGTAGAGTTGCAAAAAAATTTTTTTTCTAGAGCTTGTTTGTTTTCAAGGGAATTCAAAATAATAAGGCAGTTTCCGTAAAAGATTAATCCTTAACAGTTAATATTAGAGTTTTTTATTTATTTATAACATCGTACCTTTTTAACCCCGACGCAAAAACGACGGGGTGTTATAAGTTTGACGTGTCTGTGTGTCGTGTGTGTCTGTGTGTGTGTCTGTGTGTGTGCCTGTCTGTGGCATCGTAGCTCCCGAACGGATGAACCAATTTAGTTTTTTTTGTTTGAAAGGTGAATTAGTCAGGCGTGTTCTTAGCTATGGTTGATCAAAATCAGTTCAGCAGTATCATTGCGTTGAAGGTTTTTTTAATTTTTACAAAATTTATTACTTGTTGGTTGAATAGTACCAAGTTTACATAAATATATGGGAAAGAAATCCCCGTTCCGTTTATGTGTTGGCGGAGCGTAGTTGCAGCATGACTCTCCTTGAGTGACACAGAGAGAGTAATTAACAGGTTTTATATACTGTTTTTATGTATAATTTAATTACATTTACTTTCCTATACTTAGATTATATTTCTGATAAAAAACAAAGTTAAAAAAAAACAAGGGTCCTAAGTCTTTTTTCATGTGTTTTTTCAACATTATGAAAAAAAACAAAGTCTTTCTTTTTCATGTAACATCACTAGTCATGAGACTCCTCTTTATCCTAAACAAGTATAAAGTTATGGTAAGTTATATGTGAAAACAATATTTTTCAATAAAAGCTTTTATAAAATTTGTGATCGGAACCGTGTGCTGATCAAAATGAGCCTAAAAACGGCCAGTCTACTATTATCCATCGAGGAGTTCCGTTGGAATATTTTGGGTTTGGGTGCGCGTGAAATTACAGGCACATGAGACTTTTCATCCTATATAATATGTCTCAGGGTGGCGAGCGCAGTGCAATGCCGCATAGGGTGCGTGACCTATGAGGTAATGCATTGTTAAATATAATATGTCTCAGGGTGGCGAGCGCAGTGCAATGCCGCATAGGGTGCGTGACCTATGAGGTAATGCATTGTTAAATATAATATGTCTCAGGGTGGCGAGCGCAGTGCAATGCCGCATAGGGTGCGTGACCTATGAGGTAATGCATTGTTAAATATAATATGTCTCAGGGTGGCGAGCGCAGTGCAATGCCGCATAGGGTGCGTGACCTATGAGGTAATGCATTGTTAAATATAATATGTCTCAGGGTGGCGAGCGCAGTGCAATGCCGCATAGGGTGCGTGACCTATGAGGTAATGCATTGTTAAATATAATATGTCTCAGGGTGGCGAGCGCAGTGCAATGCCGCATAGGGTGCGTGACCTATGAGGTAATGCATTGTTAAATATAATATGTCTCAGGGTGGCGAGCGCAGTGCAATGCCGCATAGGGTGCGTGACCTATGAGGTAATGCATTGTTAAATATAATATGTCTCAGGGTGGCGAGCGCAGTGCAATGCCGCATAGGGTGCGTGACCTATGAGGTAATGCATTGTTAAATATAATATGTCTCAGGGTGGCGAGCGCAGTGCAATGCCGCATAGGGTGCGTGACCTATGAGGTAATGCATTGTTAAATATAATATGTCTCAGGGTGGCGAGCGCAGTGCAATGCCGCATAGGGTGCGTGACCTATGAGGTAATGCATTGTTAAATATAATATGTCTCAGGGTGGCGAGCGCAGTGCAATGCCGCATAGGGTGCGTGACCTATGAGGTAATGCATTGTTAAATATAATATGTCTCAGGGTGGCGAGCGCAGTGCAATGCCGCATAGGGTGCGTGACCTATGAGGTAATGCATTGTTAAATATGTGAAGGCAAGTGGGTCATCTGCTTGTTCCGTCATTTACATAGTTAAAAAAACAACTTTGAATTTCCACGGAAAACGGAACATATTCGTGAAGAGATAATGCGTATAAACGCATTTATATTTTAACAAAGTGAGTGACGGAACAAGCGGTAACCTCTGCCTTTAACAGTGCATTACCTCATAGGTCACGTCCGCCTAAGACGCGCCCGCCACCCTGAGACATAAAGATGAATAGTCTCGTGTGCTGTAATTTCACCGGCACCCGTACCCTTCAAACCGGAACACAGCAATGCGAGAATTGCTTTGCGGCAGAAATAGGTATGGAGTAGGACTTCCCCGGACGAACTCTTTCACAAAAAAGCTCTACTATTACTTCTGTCTATAATCTGGGTATCTTCAAGGTTAGAGTGAATAAGTGTCTTCTAGACCTTTTGCTCCATCTTCGGCCACATCGTCACTTACCAACAGGTGAGATCGAGCTCAAGCAAAAAGCAAAGGACTAAAAGTGTTAAAAAAAAACTTGCCCGGGTTTTCTTGCTTTATTGGCCAGAACAAATTCAATCAACAATACATTTGATTTCGTTTGAAATTTTAATAATATTGTGTCAAATACTCCATTGAAGTGCTACTCTGACAGCATCAAAAGATATGATAATCCCCCGCGGCCATCAATATCAGATAAGTACGACAGGCCCTTGATCTTGATCATTGATCAGAAGTCGTGGGCTCAGAAAAAAGTTGCTATGTAAACGAGATTACAAAAAACCGGCCAAGTGCGAGTCGGACTCGCGCACGAAGGGTTCCGTACCTTTATATATTCATTGAATAGGTACCTACTGTACATGATATTATAATTATTATTTATGTTTAATTTGTACTAACAATTTAATATCGCCTCTTTTTATTTTAATTTATTTTATTTTGATTTCTCATTAGAATATTAATATTAATAATATAGTTAATAACAATAAGCTTAACATTTAAATGAATTAAATTAATGAAGTAAGTAGATATACCACAGCTTGTAAAAATAATTGACGAGCCATAGTTCGTTACGCTTAGCACAAGTATATGTGTTGATGTGTATCATCTATGATAATAAATGAACTCAATTCAATTCTATAAAAACGGCAAAAAAAACACGTTTGTCGTATGGCGTTTGTTAATTATTTATTTTTAAAGTGAATATACTAAAGAGGGACGTTTCCGTCTGGTAGTGATTTGGATCAGTTGAGCTACCTTTAGATCGCTTGCAGCGGTCTTCAGGTAGCACAACTGTTTCATATGTATTTTGTACATACCTTGTATTATTCATTCTGTAAATAAAAATACTTGTAATATTCTGTGAATATTTCAAGCGTCTACCTGTTACCGTTATCAATATCGAGCAAAAACGAGCAAAAAAGTTCACGTTTGTTGTATGTGAGCCCCCTAAAATATTTATTTTAGTCTGTTTTTTAGTATTTGTTGTTATAGCGGCAACAGAAATACATCATCTGTTATTCTGTGAAAATTTCAGTTGTCTATCTATCACGGTTCATGAGATACAGCCTGGTGACAGACGAACAGACAGACAGACAGACGGACGGACAGCGGAGTCTTAGTAATAGGGTCTCGTTTTACCCTTTGGGTACGGAACCCTAACAAGAGTTGTGCATCCTTAAGATGCGGACAGGTGGCACCGGTATGGTCATTTAACGTCTACCATCCACATGAGGTGATCGTGCAATCTGTGCTAATTCGAATTGATGTTCGGAATTTAAATTTGATAGTTGACAATTTAGTGACATGAGAGTGACAGAGTGAATTTAAAAGGATTGTTTTGTTTTATTTTGTGAGTATTTTTATATTTTTTGAATAATATTTTTTCTTAATTAATTTTTGAATGTTTCCGTGTAACAATTATTGGTACCGTGTTTTTTAGAGACGAATAAATTGAACAATATGACGACTTTGTAGCGCGTCAGGCGAGTAGCCGGCTGAGATGCGAAAGGTTGCGGGTTCGATTCCCGCTGCGGGACAAATGTTTGTATGATCTGCAAATCTTTGTTCCGGTTCTGGGTATTATGGTACCATATACTCATAGTTTCTGATACCCACGACACAGGGAATCCTAGTGTGGGATCAGGACTATGTTTGTGACATAGTGTTATGTTATGTTATATACTATAACAAATACATCTTAAAACAATTCCGTAATACTTATGCCTACTGCTTAGATCTATATACCTATTCTATTTTATCATCATGTTTGCTCACATTAGCATAAGATAATACAATATCAGCCAAAAGTTATGTTTGTAGAACTCTATTTAATTTAATTTACTTTATAATAAGTCTGTAGCCCAGCCAACACAACAAAATAACTGTTTATCTCCAAAAATATAAAATAAAAATAAACCTTAATTAAATCAACGTTATAAAACTCTCACTTTTAACAAAAATATAATTTGCATATCGCATTCCCATGAATGGACCATGTCGCCGTCACTCTGTCAATCCAAGCACCGCTTGATATGCCCATAATTCTTTTAGCCGAACGCTATAAAGCCGTGGCAACTTGCCGAATATGCGGTTTCGCGAAAACAATATGAATTTTAATATAACTGACGGTTTTTGAAGCTATTTAACTTAAATAGCTTTCCTCTGTAACTGTGTGAATTTTTGTGAATTATCGTATCAAACATATATTTTTCAAAGCATCTGTTGGTAATAAATTTTAACTAAGCAACTTGCCTACGTGACTTAAAGAAAAATAAATTTGAATTTCTTATATCATTTTTAAATGGGAGGTATCATTTTCACAAAATCTTGCTGTGTATCAAATGTAACTAGGTGAAAATGAAATGTGTTCGGTACTGAATAATTTTTGAGGCTCTAATAGTAACGCAATAACTAATAGCATCCCGTAAATTACCAACCAACCAAGATAACCAGCGGATAATTTTTGGGACATTATTATATCCCATAAGTATGGGTTAGCACTATAATAAACAAAACAACTAACTTTGTTCTTGTTGTTTTAAGGGACGCTTCCGTCTAGTTGGATCACTTGTGCTACCTTTAGATCGTTAGCAGCGGTCTTCAGGTAGCACAACTGATTCATATGTTTTTTTTACAATTACCTTTTATTCGTTGTATTATTATATCTCTAAATAAATATATTTTATTAACATTACACAATTAAAACACAATATTTCTAATTGAATTAACTGCATATTTTGCATGGTCATTTTCGTCTATTATTGTGTAAATATGTGAGTTTTATCGTATTAAACTTATTATATATTTCAAAGCATCTCTAGGTAATACATTTTAATTAAACAACTTGCCTACGTGATCATAATCTTATTATTTCAACGATATTTCCTTATTAAATTACGTGATACCTACTTGAATTATCCTCATTTCGCTAGGAGTTTCATAAAAGAGCCAAATTATTAACAATCCAGTGACAAACGTACATGTTTATGCCTACATAGTACGTACATTACATACGACCGGTTTGCGATTACCCAACTTCTAAGCCGAGAGCCTTGACAACTTCGCCTTATGTGTAACAAGATAAAATGAGCGAAATTTGGTTGCTTCTATACATCATTATCATCAGACGGTAGATATCAACTGCGAGACTTGGCTTCCCCCCAAGAATGCAATGGGGGAATTTGCAATAATCACTACGCTTGGCAGGCGGATTAGTGATAGCAGTAAGGGACATGCCGCAAAAAACCAAATTTTAGATTTGATTTTTAACTGACTAAATCAAGTACCATATTCAAATTAAAAATATGAGTGGATACTAAATTATAATTACGAGGGATCACTGTACTAGAAACACGATAGGACAATATTGTCTCGATAGAAAAAAAAACAAAGTTACCTCTGACTTTTGTCTAGATTCGATAATGGTGCAAATTTTATTCGAAAAATAAAATCAATACAACAAAGCCGAGGGTTTACTGTAGGGGTTTTCTAAAGTTATCTATATTTTACGAGGTAATCCCTTAGCCAGCTTTTACGGTATCTAATGGAGGGACGGAGGGGTTTATTTTATTTAGTTTCACTTGTCCCGGTGTTTATAATCTCATCGTTAAATATGATCCGATTCCCGGCGAGCTGAAATTTGGCATACATGTCAAGTTCCGATGGCAATACAATATGATGGTGATAGCGAGCTGATCTGATGATGGAGGCAGAAGGTGGACAACGGAACTCCTCGATGGATAGAAGTAGACTGGCCGTGTTTGAGCTCATTTTGATCAGCACGCGGCAGTATGGTGATAGTTATTCCCCGGACGAACTCTTTGAATGCCCTTTCTGAAGGCAGCCACGCCCGTATGTCTACGTATCCGTAGATAGGTATATTTTAGTCGCTCATAGATAGGCGTCATTATGACGAAGCATCCATTAGGAGGTAGGTACTATTAATTATTCTTTGGTGTCACGGCAAAAAACACTAACGAGCCCATCATTTAATAAAACCATTTAGTTATGAAGTTGGTAAAGTACCGAGTAAACATATTTATGACGTAAGTAAGGTATTGGAAATGTAATTGATTATCCTACTAAGATTATTTGCCTACATCCGTCATGAATTATCAATTATTATTATTATTAATTATTATGATCTGAACATTTGTAATTCAACTAAAAGTTTATCATTATAAGGTGTGTCTGGCCTAAGAATATACCCTCCGTCTCCTCCCGTGGATGTCGTAAAAGGCGATAAGGGATTACCCAGACTTGTTTTGGCGCGCCTAGCGAAGTTCGGTCGCATTAGGTACTACAGGTCTAGCGCTTAACGGAGTCAGTCTCTGAGGTATGGGAGCGGTACGGGAGGGGTGTTTTCGTTACGACAAAATGAAGCATCACATACATCTATCACATGTCATCTAATAATTTGGGAGACGAAAACACCCCTCCCGTACCGCTCCCAAACCTCAGGGACTGACTCAGTTAAGCGCTAGACCTGTAGATATTTTATAGGTATCAGCATATTTTATTAAAGCATTCCACCAGGTCTGATAATTCCCGCAATATCACTATAATCAAGGTGCCTAAAGGACCGAAATGAACTCGCGGAGCAGAATACAAATTATAGGTAATTCCGCGACCAAACAATACGGCATACCTTCATCCGCCTACGTTCAGAGCGTGATAGAAATGAAATGGACTTTTTATTATTTCTCAGAGCAAATATAAGTTGGTAATCTGCCCCAGTTAATTCTGGTAATTTCAGCCTTCTTTTACCCGGACTTGTTGATAAGATTCGTTGGTATAAGATTTGTCCTGGCTGCTAGCTTATTGTGGAATGTGTTATTAGTGGAAGAAAGCGGTAGCCGAGTCAGTCGTGGGAAGCAATGGCGACGATGAGCTCACCACTTGTCACGTGTATATTTCACAATGGTGCAACCCACTGTGAAAAGAAGCCCTTTGAGGCTCTGCCTATCCCTTCAGGGAAAAAGGCGAGTGTCTTTGTATGTATTTAGAATATTTGTATTTTTATTTAAAGTTTTTTTTAACACGGTTTTTTTTATTAGTAATCGGAACTGTGAACTGGAAAATGATTTTTTTAACCAAAATATATGCACGATTTTAATGAATAATCGAATCTAGGCAAAAGATAAACCAAGTTGGTAGCTTTGTATTTATTTCAGAAGTAGGTACCGTTTTTCTGATGTCGGTTAAAAATAAATAGGTATATATTCGTCAAGCGCGTCTGCTTGTATTAAAGTTTGTCCTATTGCGTGCCAATGTAGCTAGGTATATCAAAGTAAGATAAACAATTCCAGTCTAGGTCATTGCTAAAATTAGACCAGGATCAGTAAATTCCCAACCGACTCACATCCTGATTTAAATCAAGTCGTGGTTTACCAGATCGTGTTGGATTAAATCAGTATTTATTTATTTATAATACACAGGCAGCTCTCGGAGCTGATGCGTGTGTATCTTAGTCCTTAGCATGTTTGTCAAGTCTATTTTTGAAAGAATTCACTGCACTGATCACTGAGTAACCGGTTCCAAGTGCACACGACGCGAGTGGGCAATATGTGCATCCTGGGATTACTGGTACTTGGCCCGCGTTGCAGCTTCAGCGAGTGTCCTCTGAGCCCTATATTGTTGTTCATGTTGTGTCTGTGATAATCTGGTATACTGTAGTGGTTGTTTAGGATCTTGTATAGGTCTCTATTAGGTCTCCACGCTCTCTACGTTGCTGATGGGTAGTTAATCCAAGTTCGTGAAGTCTTTCCTCATTTAAATAAAACAATAAATATAAATAATGCTGGACAGTTCACACAACATTATCTATAGCCCCCAGCTAAGCAGAGCTTGTGTTATGGGTACTAGATAACTGATATACTTAATACAATATATTACATAGATAGTTTTTTTTTTTACTATACATAGAAAATACCCAGAACACCCTGAATAAATATCTGCGATCGCACAAATATTTGTTCTGAGGCGAGAATCGAACCCGCAACCTCCTGCGTCGCAGGCGAACCTTCGCCCGCCGCGCCACACAGGGGTCGTAGAGACTACTTCAAAATGTAAAGGTATTAATCGGCATATCCTTGAACCAGAAATCCGAATGTCACTAAATTTGAAGGTAAAATCTAATGTGGCACCTTCATGAAAGGGTCCGTAGCGCACTAAAGCTAAGGCCAAACCAACGCGTTCAGCCCGCGTCCGCGGTGGTGTGCGCGGTGGCTATACATTGACTTACCATTGATCGCCACCGTGCACGCTACTGAGGAAGCGGGCTGAACGCGTTGGTTTGGCCTAAGCTTTAATTCTTCAATACTCGTTTTGGACAAGGTCACATCAAAGGCTCTATCAGAAGCATATCCAGGGTGACCGATAAACAGCCGGTGAAATGACAGGCACTTATACCCTTCAAACCGGAACACACAACGCGAGCGACTGCTTTACGGCAGAAATACGTTTGAAAAGAAAGAAAAGAAAGAAAAACATTTATTTGCGTCAACAACATGGATGTAGTAGTAACAGTCAACAAACAATATTCCACACAAAAAGACACACACAGAAACAAAGAACACAACAACACACAAACTTAATTTGTGCCTCTTAGTACCAGCCACGCATCATTGACACATTTGGTGGTAGTACTTCCCCGGACAAATTCTAAAAAAGCCATATCACTACTAAAAACTGCCTCGTTTCGTTCAGCCTCATGAGGCGCACGGTATAGTGTGAATTAAGTGTCTCCCCTATCATTCTCAGTGTGTTTGAACTCTGTAACCGGATCAATGTAATGCTAAAATATTCCTAACATACCACCACTACATAACCTAGCAACCAATCTAAAATTCTTACGTTGTCTAGATAGTTGTCACTGCATACTAATCCCAGCCGGATCTGGGCATACCTACAACTGATTTGAATCAGGATGTGATGTAATGGGACTGGTCCTACAATAGTGGGTACAGTCAACGTTAAGACTGCGCCAACGACAGGCAGAAATCTTCCTACAAAAAAACGCCACGCGCCGCTCGCAAAAGCGGTTGTTATTTTTTTTTTTTTTTTTTTTTTTTAATGCTGGACAGTTCACACAACATTATCTAGCCCCAAGCTAAGCAGAGCTTGTGTTATGGGTACTAGATAACTGATATACTTAATATAATATATTTTTATTATACATAGAAAATACCCAGAACACCCTGAACAAATATCTGCGATCGCACAAATATTTGTTCCGAGGCGGGAATCGAACCCGCAACCTTCTGCGTCGCAGGCCAAGCTTCGCCCGCCGCGCCACAGAGGTCGAATTATTGAATATCTCGTGAAATATCGATAATTTAAAAAAAACCCCGTGTGTAATCCCTCTGTTTTATTATATTGATCTTATTTATCCAATTTTTGACTCAATAAACTGTAATATATTGACAAACAATCGAATCTAGCCAAAAGTTAGAGGTAATTTTGTGGGGTTTTTTTTATCAAGACATTTTTGTACTATCTTGTTTCTGTCTAGGTGATCCCTCGGTATTATAAAGTAGTATCCCTGCATATTTTTAATTTGAATATTGTACTTGATTTAGTCAGTTAAAAAACTAATCTAAGATTGGTAATTTTGCGTTATGCCCCACCTTAAGAGTAGTTTATAGGTAGGTCTGATCCTCGCGAATTCGGGGACTAGGGACGGCGATTTTAGTCGTCTGGTGACCTAGCTTTTGGGTTCAAAGTGAGAGCTACGCGCAATCGCCAAAACATTCTTCTCGCAGTTTAATTTTGCAAAATATGGTTTTTATCCCCACACGCAAAAACGACGGGGTGTTATAAGTTTGACGTGTCTGTGTGTGTGTGTGTGTCTGTCTGTGGCATCGTAGCTCCTGAAAGGACGAACCGTTTTTTTTTGTTTGAAAGTTTAATTTTTCGGGATTTTTCTTAGCTATGTTTGATCAAAATCGGTTCAGCCGTATCATTGCGTTAAGGGTTTTTTATATTTTTTACAAAATTAATTACTTGTTCAGTTAGTATTAAAATAAGCAAAAACAAAACACAACAAATGAAAATTCTCAATGCAGTAGTGTTCGCATTGCTGTGTTCCGGTTTGAAGAATATAAGGTGCCGGTGAAATTACAGGTACATGACACTTTTCATCTTTACGTCTCAGGGTGGCGGGCGTAGTGCAATGTCGTATATGGCGCGTCCTAGGTGGACGTGACCTGTTTATAGGCAGAGGGTACCACTAAACATCAGGTGGGCCATCTGCTTGTTCTGCAATTCCGAGTTGATAAAAAATAAAGTGCGAGTCGGACTCGCCCATGAAGGGTTCCATAGCAGCAAGTAAAATAATATAAAAGTTCTTGGATGGTTTACGATTTATGACGTATTAAAAAAAACTACTTACTAGATCTCGTTCAAACCAATTTTCGGTGGATGTTTACACGGACCACTTTGGAAGTGTCTCTCGCGCAAACTATTAAGCTTTGAAAAAAATTATATAAGAAACCTTTGTATCATTTTTGTACACCTATCCAGAGAGACATGACACGTATGGGTTTGATGAAAAAATTTTGTTGAGTTTCAGTTCTAAGTATAAGGAGCCCCCAAAACTTTATTGTTATTTTTCTATTTTTGTATGAAAATCTTAATGCAGTTCACAGAATACATCTACTTACCAAGTTTCAACAGCATAGCTCTTATAGTTTCGGAATAAAGTGGCTGTGACATACACGGACAGACAGAGAGACAGACATGACGAATCCATAAGGGTTTCGTTTTTTGCACTTTTTCTACGGAACCCTAAAAACTTGGTACTGACCGACGCATGGTAGAATTTGCTCACGGATCTGAGTCTGAGTGTATGAGGATATGGGAAACATGTAGTCGTTATAAAGGCCAGACATGCTAATTATGTAGCTTGCCCTATGATATACAGTTTTGATGACAGCTTTAACTCGTCTTCTCCAAGGTCTGATGGAATATCTATAAAGATGACGACGAAGTTGAGCTGAGATCACTCTTGGATTGATTGATTTATTATCCTCAAAGCAATACATTATACTCATAAATACTCAAATAATTATGGAATGTATTTAATTATATACATTCTCCCAAGACTATATGTGACATGAAGGGAAACTACCTTAAATATTGCAGTCTAGTGACTCGTCCCGGCTTCGCACGGGTAGTTTTAGGCTGAAAAACAGCCCCCCCCCCCCCTACCCCACCTGGTAGCCTATGTCACTCAGGGTGAATGTAGATTTCCAATGGTGAAACAATTTTTGAAATCCGCACAGTAGTTTTTAGTTAATTCATTACAAACACACACACACACAAGTTGTGTTACTATTGTGTGTTGTTATATTATAATCTACACCGAGAATGCCTGTAAAACAAAATACCGTGAAAATTTTTATGTGTATAATTCGAGTTATGAACCAAATAAAAAAATAAAAATCGCTGGAATTCTGTGGACGGACTCAAGATTCAACATATAGATAAAGGTATCAAAATAAATATAAACTAAATTATATTTTGATGCAAAGGAAAATTAATTATATTAAAATCTATAATTATAATAAGTCTAAATAATAAAATTAAAGCTAATCTAACCTCATATCATCGTGCCATTCTATGGGGAAGGCCTAAGACCAGCAGTGGACTGCTGTGGGCTGATGATGATGATGATGGCGGGTAAAACTTATCACACAAACAGTAATTCTCCTGCACCTCATAACTATGCACAATTGCTATGCACTCACTCTAATTATCCAGAACTACGGAACCCTCATACAGTCGACTGCGCATGCGCGTATCTATCAAACGTTTTTCTTTTAGTTTTTACTCCGACAACAGAGTAAGTAATATAAAACTAGACACGCGCCATTCAAAAGTTTGGGTATGATCAATTGAATACTGTCAGATAAGTGCGACTAGACGAAACCGATACACATAAAGCCCAATTTATATTATTAAGAGCAGGCTGCACGACATACTTTCCATACAAACGCTCGTGCTCAGCTCGTACGTGATCATAAAGTTGTAACAATTTATTCATTAGATGTTTTGAACAAATATGTATATTGAAGAATATTTGTAGGTTCGTGGAGAAACAAATTTTTTTTACCACTAAATTCAGTATATTCCTTCAAAAATCAGAATATTTGCACATTTTTTACCTGAACTTTGGATGTTCTTATTGTACTTATAAACAGTAAAAGTAAAATAAAAAAACCTGTACACCTCGCCCATATTAGATCAATTCTAAATAGGTTTGTTGTCACTAACTAGTAAGGTTTTCTCAAAAACACGTATATAATATTTTGCGCATTTATTGACGTTTCGCAAGTAAGTAGCGGAATTTTCCGAATTCCTACCAAGGGATCTGGCACTGGCTCTCATTTTTCATAGTACCTCTCTTTCAGACATTGAATTTGATAAAACAACCAGCTTTTAGACCACACCTGCGATGTACTTAGGTGTGTCACACAGCGCGTCAGGGTTCCTTTTTCATTCAAACGTATTTTACCAAATATGCTCGAACTGAGTATAATTTTACACTGAAATTACTGTTAGCTTTTATATTGGTCATTATTTGCGGTAAATCGTATTTGGTTCAAGAAAATAATGAATTAGTAGCGAACACTGAAACAATGAACACAGAAAATAACATCGAAATTACTTATATGGACTTTGATAAGATAGATAGGCGGGAATCAAACCCGCAACCTCCTGCGTCACAGGGGAACCTTCGCCCGCTGCGCCACAGAGGTCGTCTACAAGTTATTCTGTGTATAAGAGTATAGTTTGCCCTTTTTTCGTACGCCGTGTTCTACGTGAACTTTCTCTGAGCCAATGGGGTTCAAAGAGGGATCCAAATGGACTGATAGCATATACGAATAGTGTCCATCACTCACGCTCTGTAGCTACATATTTATTACTCTCAGCGAACTCTGGTACAGTTAGTTTCACGGGTGAACTATCTTGCATCTTAGATTGATGTGTGCATATCAGTATATTAGAAGAAATAGCTTAGTGATAATTTAAACTTATTTGTAAATATAGAGCTTTAAGATATAGTTTTGTTTGAAATGTATTTTGTAGAGAAAACACTTATAAACTTCAATGAATTGTTGATGTAACTTCGCGGACTTTGTAACACATACATAAAAATAAAATTCAAGCTGCTGATTAATTCACCACGGCAGAATTCAATTTGTCTGATTAAATAAGTTAAAAATCAACAAACACACTGTTTGTGCCATTAATTTTTGAGGATTTCGCTCGATTTATGTGAGATTCCACCATCAGAACTTATGTATAATGGACCACCCCGGGAGTTAACTAACAAAACATACACAAATAATACATACATTCGAAAAAAACAACTTCTTCCTTATCTGAAGTCGGTTAACAATTCAATATTTTATCACAAGGGCTGGCTTATTTATTGCACAGCTTCTTAGAATATTGCTTGATAAACAAAATAAGCTGTAGAAATCGTATTTTACAAGCTCTTATTTTTATATTTGTATGCTCGGGTCAAATCTTGCAACTTAATTTTAAAGCTATCCTCGACCGAATGAGATCTTTGCATACCTGTCAAGTTCCGATTATTAACCCCCGACGCAAAAACGACGGGGTGTTATAAGTTTGACGTGTATGTGTGTCTGTGTCTGTCTGTAGCATCGTAGCTCCCGAACGGATGAACAGATTTCGTTTTTTTTTTGTTTGAATGGTGGATTTGTCGGGAGTGTTCTTAGCTATGTTTGATCCAAATCGGTTCAGCCGTTTCATTGCGTTGAGGGTTTTTTTAATTTATACAAAATTCATTACTTTTATCAGGAGAAATGACGTGTACGTAACCATTTCTTGTGACTTGTATCTTTTAGAAATAAGCCCCAAGTTTGTGCGCCGTAGGTGAGGACATTGGACGATAATGACACGACACGATATCATGTCGTATTATCTTCTAAAACGTGTCTAATTGGATGTTTTCATGTGATAATTTATAATGCGGCATTTATTTGCTAAACTGAGAGATGCGTGCAATCTTCTAATTTTTCTAAAGACAATTTTTGTCAGTTCGTATATTTTAAATTTGATATGGTATTTTTGATATTGTTCTTATTTTTAACAAGTATAACAAAAGGAGTGATCCTTGTAATTTTTGGTGAATAAATATAGCTATTGTTAGTGTAATTATGTGATTGGCATATCTGTTGCCCATTGCTAATAAGTTCCAGCTGTCAGTTCCCTGTGCACTGAACTTAATGGTGCTTCCACATGTATGCCGTTTGCATAAATGAAGTGAGACAAACAACGTCACCATTTGCCATTTGTTGCAAACGCAAACCTTCTGTGGAATGACGCCTTGGAAGGAGTGTAACGTTGCAAAATATATTGAATTTCATTAAAGTGAAAATACAGATACTTACTTGAAAATGGCAAATGCACAAGTCGTGCGGCGCCAATTATAAAGAAAAAAAGTCCTTCAAGTCTGTAGGCAAACAAAGTCGATATAACAAACCTCATTGGTAAAGATGAAACGCAAAGACCTACGGATGATGGTGGGCATCATCACGGGACACTGTGATCTCAACCACCATCTGCTGAATACAGGGGCCACGGACTGTCGTCTATGTCGCAGCTATCTTCAAGACGAGGAGACAGTGGAGCATACTACACTGCACAGCCACAAATGAAGCCAGATAAAAACCGGACTCCTGGAGTTGATCAAGTCTTGTTTCACTTCATCTATAGCTCCCTCGGGGACACTGGAACAGTGCTGCCATCAGCTCAGTGTTCTTCTCCGCTCTTTTAAGGAGTCGTGCTGGCTGGGCTAGGATTAGCAGGGGAAAATGCACAATACACCCCAATGCGGCACGTCAGTGCAGATATTATCTCCCGCATTTAGAATTCGCATTAGAAGTGTTTCAAGTTCCAAATGCAGGGTTTTCCTTGTTGGCTTTCCAAAATTTGAGATTTTTTTCACCAATATTAGTTTCACGCGCCACAACACAACACAACCTACTAATGTGAATCTAATGTCATCTACACTAATATTATAAAGAGGAAAGATTTGTACCTATTTTTGTATGTTTGTATGTTTGTAATGAATAGGCTAAAAAAGTACTGGGCCGATTTAAAAAATTCTTTCACCAATAGAATGCTACATTCTTCCAATTTGACATAGGCTACATTTCATTTTGAAAACAATTAGGGATCCTTGGTAAAATTTGTAATATATAAAAATAAGTCGGGTTTTCCTTCCTGACGCTATAACTCCAGAACGCACGAACCGATTTGGCTGAAAATTGGTGGGGAGGTAGCTTAGAACCAGGAGATTGTCTTAGGGGGGAGGGGTTTCACCGGGTGCTACCCGTGCGAAGCCGGGGCGAGTCGCTAGTAGGTAATAAACGTAACCGATTGCGTTCTGGCACGCCACGGCACACCCCGACACAACAATATGAACCTAGCAATCTACGCAAAAACCCCATCCACACGTTTGTGCTTGTAGAGTTTTGCGTTGCTTTGCCAAACATGTGGAGGCACCTTTATAAACTTATTATTTGTCCCACCTTAACTTTGAAACTATCGTTGACAGCCATGACGAAACATGTCGTTAATTATTTATTTTATTGTTTATGTATTGTTATTACTTAATTATGCAAAGTATCTTAGGTCTCTTGTTCATTTTATTACTCGACTACGAAAAGCCCAAAGGAAGGGTTATGTTTTTATGCGTACTATTTATGTACGAGTATGTTTGTATTTACGTATGTTCCACCGTTATATATTTGAGCGTAAAAAATCCAGAAAAAAAAACAGAAAAAATTAAAACCCTGAGTAGTTTAGCAGTAGGCTTTTTGTGAAAGAGTTCGTCCGAGGAAGTACTACGGTTATACTTATTTCTGCCGCAAAGCAGTAAGTGAGTAAGTAAAAAGTTTATTTTGATACACCATAATATAGTTTTTTTTACATAAATACAGTTTAATTATAATACGTGTATATTATGATAGATATGTATAGTGAGGTCAAAAAAGGTCCGTGCTCAGCATAATGCTGCAGTGACCTGCAGCGCTGATATTCAGCACGGACCTCGGTTGACGCACGGAAATGCCACGAAAGTTAACATTAAGAAAGTATTAAGTAAGGAGGATGCTTAACCTGAAAATTAACAGGACATATGACACTAGGCGAATTATAAAACAAATAAAAAGGTCTCAAAGGAATACAAGTTCATGGTAGGTAGGTAGGTTTGTTAATAGTAGTATAGTAGTGTACGTATAGTAGTGGTATCAGTACCTAGTTCTCGCATTGCTGTGCTCCGGCTTGAAGGGTGCCGGTGAAATTACAGGCACATGAGACACAACTTTATGTCTTAGGCTGGCGGGCACAGTGCAATGCCATATATAGGGTGCGTCCTAGGTGGACGTGACCTATGAGGCAATGCATTGTTGAAGGCAGAGGCTTAACATCAGGTGGCTATTAATTGATACTTCACGCAAACAGTGAAAAAAAAAGTCCCAGTTGAGGGCACGTTTTACTATCCAGAAACCAAACGTGTGTGCTGCGGGAAAAGGCTAGTAATAATTATTTATTTCTTTTAACGGCAGCAGGAAAACAATTGGACTGAAGGTCTCTGCCGTGGCCTTGTGTGAAAGGATGGGGCGGTGGAGCGTGGAGTGATTCATTGTTTGCCCAAAAAGCCTTCGATTCCATTACATAATTACATCATTGACATTGACGGCTTGAAGTACCGCTGTCGTGACTCGCGTTTTATATCGATACTATTACGAAATAATGGTGACGGATTACTACGGTGCCATACAATCCGCGAGCACGACACGCACTTGGCCGCTTTTTGTTGTTAAATGGCGTCCATTCACCTACTTCCTGCGGCCGTAACAACGTCATCGATTCATCCGTTTTGCTTGAGCCGCGAAATTACAATTTTATTGTGTTTTTTGCTCATCACAGCTCATCAACACATCTTGAGATAGCAAAACCTGTTTTTGCAGAAACAATGAGGCGTAAGATGCATGTTTTGATTGAAAGTGTCTCATAAATATAATTAGTTTAGCTACGAATGTCATTCAATGATTTTTACTGTTTTTTTATCATTAACTTTCGTAGCTAAACTAATGTTATTTATGAGACACTATTAATCAAAACATGTGTGTTAGATCTCCTATTTTTCGCAAAATTACTTAATTTTTTTAACTTACGGATCGGAACCACAAAATACATAGTAAAGAAGGTCAGTTCCGGCCGAATTTGAAATCGCGCGCGGCCCCGGCCGTAGCGCTAGGGCTGGCAAAGGCTAAAGTTTACATGTCAGAACGTCATTTAAAGGCATTTCAGCTCCGTCCGATTATGATTTTATTTACCTATGGTCAACCGTAGCACTAGGATTGGCTAAAAAAAGAGAATTCTTTTGTGTTCAGGGTTGTGTTTAGATAACCAAACACAGAGCAATTCATGCACGATTCACAGTCACAAAACAAGTCACAAAACAACAACAATACCTAAGTTACAAGACACAAAATATATAGGTATAGAGGTACCTAAATAATCACGTCTAACTCGCCAAAGCGTGGGCACTCGCAACGGGCGTTTGACCGAGTTTCACCGAGATCGTCGTGTATACGCGTATATAGGTAAGTGCGCCTGTTATCGCTCGTTGTACTGAGCTGACCTTCTGTACTATGTATTTTGTGTCGGAACCCTCAGGGCGTGAGCCTCGCTCGCACTTGTCCCTAGTTTTTTTATAAATTGACTAAAAACTTTATAATCACTTATATAAGCTCGTTTGGATATATAAACAAATAAAGTTATTAAGTGTTATATAATAACAAGTATAATGCAGATAGCCATCTAAATTATTATACTGACGTCATAGGCACAAGTACATTGGTTTTTTGCAAGATTTACACATGGCTCTAATTAGTTAAGTGTACCTATAGTATTGTAATGCGAGCACAGACCATATATAAATATAGACACCGCAAACACGTAAATTTGTATGAAACCAAGCGTGACATTGTATTTTTACCTACTACCCGTACGAATTAACTTGAGACTCCGCTGAATAAGAACCCCTTCCCGAAAGACGTCCACTGCTGGACAAATGCCTCCCCTTTCTTATTAATAATCTCATGCAAATCTCAAAAATTTCATATAAAAAAAATACTACGACACATCATTTTGCCCACCGTACATTAAAAATGACGTCATCGGCCTAGGTCTGAAGTTAATTCGTACGGGTAGTACTTTGCTACGAAATATCTCCATTCGCATGGCTAGCTGATTTCGAAGAATATTTACAGTTCACTATGGCGCAATTAGACATTTTTCTAATAACATCCGACGTGCTATCCCGAAGACGGCCGAGAGCGAACTGATTAGAGGTTTGCAAATATGGACATTGCGCAAACTTTCGGACAGGTAAAGTGACACGCAAGGTTTACTTGCGGTGTCTATCTTGATATATGGTCTGTAAGTTGGAGCATGATAGACACGTTTTTTACAAGTTTTTAATTCAAAAGTAATGTAGTTACTGAGAATTAAAACTGGTTTAAAATTGTTGTTTTTCATTGGAAAATAGCCAACGAACGATGACCATACAATATTAGTTTGAAAATTGAAAGCATGTGACCTGACCTTTTATTATTAGATTCATTTTGCTTTTTTTTGTATAATTTCTTACTGCTTTTTGTAATAATATGTTATTTTATTATGTTTTCAAACACAATTGTAAATTGTTAATGAATAAGTGAATTATAAAATTATAACCACAGACCTATATTACACTAGATAACGCAAGTGCACGTACTTTGCGTGTCGCTTTGCCTGTCCGAAGTAGGTGCAATGCACCTATTTTAGCAAACCTCAAATCAGTTCGCTCTCGGCTGTCTTCGCGATAGCACATCGCATGTTAATAGAAAAATGAACATAGTGAACTGTCAAAATTCTTTGAAATTAGTAACCGTGTGAATGGAGATGTTTCGTAGCATAGTAGGTACATAGCATACTAGCTTATTTAAGGTGGGGTATAACGCAAAATTACCAATCTTAGATTTGACTTATAACTAGATAAATAAAGAAGCTACAGTATTCAAGGTATAAATAAGTCTGGATAGAATAAAACAAATAAAATAAAATGAGCCTTTATTTCTACTACTGTAATAATACTTATACTAATCTCCTTTTATTAATTCTTCAGTAATAGTCGCCTCCTTGGCGTAGGCCTCCCCATTTCCCTTCACATTTCTCTGTTTCTAGCCTTTGACATCCAGCCTGATCCGGCTATGTCTATGAAAATATCTTCCCATCTCTTTTCTGGTCTACCTCTACCTCTTGTTTCGTCCCTTGATATCCACTCTGATATTCGTTTAGCCCATCGACTGCTATCCATCCGACATGCATGTCCTGCCCATTTCCATTTATGGGATCTTATAATTTTTACTATGTCTTTTATTTTAGTTATTTTCCTGATTGTTTTATTTTTGACTCTATCTTTTTGACTTATCCGCAGCATGCTTCTCTCCATTTTTCTTTGACAAATGGCTAACTTGTTTTCGTTCTCCTTCTTCAATGACCAGCTTTGACACCCGTATGTTAGAGTTGAAAGTACTGATATTTTGTGGAGTTTGTTCTTAATACTTATATTTATCTGCTTGTTTTTCATTACTTCCTTCAAACTCCAATACTTTTTCCATGCAATGGCTATTCTTCGTTGAACTTCATTGCTAGTGTACTTATTAAATGAAACCATTTGACCCAGATATATGTAATAATTTACATATTCTATGTTTTTATTCCCTACTGATATAGTTTCAATTTTTCCGTTTGTTATCACCTTTGTCTTTGCGGCATTCAGTTCTAAACCAACCTTTCCGCTTTCATTAGCTATTTCGTTCACCATTTCCTCTAGTGCTGTAGAGCTCTCTGCGAAAACGACTATATGACGTTCTCCATTTATTTGTAGGCCTTTTTCTCCCCAGTCTAGGTTTCTGAACACCGATTCAAGCACGGCCGAAAAGATTTTCGGTAAGAGAGGGCCCCCCTGCCTGACGCCTTTCTCAATAGAAAATTGCGTTCCTTCCCTTTATAATCTGATTTTCGCATTCATGTTGGAATATATGTACTCAAAAAGATCAATGTATGGTTTTTCCACGCCTTGCTGTGCAAGTGATTTCCAAATTGCGTTATGGTTTAAGGAGTCAAAAGCCTTTGTGTAGTCAATAAAGCACAGGTAGAGAGTTTTTCTGTACTCTTTGACCCTTTCTACAACTTGTGTCATCACATGAATATGTCTGGATACTACATTATAATTCCGAGGGATTACTGTACCAGAAACATGATAGGACAATATTTTCTCGATAGAAAAAAAAACCCAAAGTTACCTCTAACTTTTGGCTAGATTTGATTATTTTCAGCCCATATTGTCCCGCTGCAGGGCAAAGGCCTCCCTCCCTTTTTTCCAGGTATTCTGCTAGATTCGATTGTTTATGTTTCCGGTACAGTGATCCCACGGAATTATAATGTAGTATCGATGCATACTTATAATTTGAATATTGTACATGATTTAGTCAGTTAAAAATCAAATTTAAGATTAATAATTTTGCGTTTTACCCTGCCTTAAGTATATCAGTTATCTAGTACCCACATAAGCTCTGCTTAGCTTGGGGCTAGATAATGTTCTGTGAACTGTCCAGCATTATTGAATTATTTTATTTAATCATTGTTTATTTTACGAATGGAACGTAGATGTAAACTTGTTAAAATTACGCTAATTCTATTCAATGTCGTATAAATCACTTTCTAATGGCTCGCACACAAACCATAGTTGTATTGTGGTTGTATAGTAGTTGATGAAACGTCATTGACACACATTCGGTTGAGGTAATGTACTAATGATGTATCTTTGTTGTTATGGTATTCTGGAGACTTCACGAGAGTAAAGCGAGGGCAACACGATCGTGGAGCGAGAATTAAGTACCAAGTAAAAAGTTTCACGACACGAAAACGTACTAGACTCTAGTAATTAGAGCATTTTTGAATTGCTATGCCAGCGGGGAAAATTAGTAAAAAAATAAGATTTTAGTTTTGGTGTTTTTTTATATGAATCTAATATGCAAACTAGCATAGGACCCGCCTGATGTAAAGTGGTCACCGTCGCTTATAGACACCGGCAACACCGTATGTCGATGCGCTGCCTTGTAGAAAGCATTTAAATTCTGTCCGTTCATTCTATATTCCTCCTTGAGGGATAATAGTAGACTGGCCATGTTTGGGATCATATTGATCAGGTTAGGATCGCATATATAAAATATTATATATATTTTTTTTTTGTAAAAAACTTATTTAAACTTCACATAGCAATTCGATGATATAATTATAGGAGTTCATGTGTCTATTACAGAAGGTACTTACTTTCGATATAAGAATCGTCCGCGACCTTGTTTCGAAATCGTCCTCACATCGCGCTTAGCATTCGAAGTGCGTCCGCAGAGGTCATTCAACGGAGCGGATGGTTATCTACGTCATTATATACCTGCGTGAACTATTCATTTAGTCTGTGTCTATGTCATGTGACTTATTATTGCATGTTTTGGCATTGGTATGCTATATTTTCACATAAATTAGCGGGTCAAATGTGAAGGATTTTATTATTGAAATTAGATTAGAGTTAGATGACTAAAATAATTAGGTACAGAGATAACATTTTACGGCAAATGCACCATGACGAATATTTATATTAAAAGTTTGTTATACTCTTTCCGCCATTTTCGAAAAGCGACGTCGTCTACTTTTATTGTATTTCCAAGTGTTTTTTTGAGAAATTTTGTGTAATTTTGGTGGCATTTTAACCAATGTAGCTCGTCTATAGAGCACGAGTGTAGTGAAATGAAATGGAAGAAGCCTATTGCGTGACTTTTCAAATTGGTGTAAATTTTCTACCAAAGTTTTTGTAAAACGGGCACCGTTTTACTAAAACATGAGTTGACCGTGACTTTAACGTCTTGTAAGGATTGTACGTTGCAAATTATATTGAAAATACAATTATACTTGAAAATGCCAAATGCACAAGCCGTGCGAAGAAAAAAAAGAAAAAGAAGAAAAGAGAAAAGAAAAAAAACCCTGTCAAGAGTCAAATATACGCTTCTCTTCTTTCACCATTGGTCAAAATACCTCAAGCGGTCACTGACTAACGCAGGGTGACGGACAGGACATGTGACACGAAGTATTAGTACCTAGTAGTAAGTAGGTACCTATACCCCGTTTCGCGATTCTATTTTTTTTTACTTTGTGAATGACTAATCAAGCAGGTGAACCACCTGATGCTAACCGGTAACCTCTGCCTTTAACAATGCATTACACATGCACATAGGTCACGTCCACCTAGGACGCACCCTATGTGGCATTGCACTGCGCCCGCCACACTGAGACATAAAGATTAAAGTCTCAAGTGCCTGTAATTTCACCGCCACCCATATCCTTCAAACCGGAACACAATAATGTGAGCACTAATGTATTGCGGTAGAAATAGGTATGGTGGATAGGTACCCTATATGCTGGAGGGAGGATATGCATCAGTAGTAGTCTATGACCTAATACGCATAAGATGATGCGCATATTATTTCATTGAAGATAATGTTTCCTGCATGTCCCTAAGTGGTAGTGCCTTATATGCTATGAAGAACACCAATTACTACACCAAAGCTATTTCGCTTAGCACCAATTTAAACAGCACCAAACCTGTCTTTCAAAAGCATCTATCGATATTTTGGCTTTGTTGCTATTCGTGAAGTTGTCTCTAGTAATGGGGTGTTTGTGATTAAAACAACAAAGCCCGAATTACGAATTTGTTGCTTTTTCAACTTTTTAACCCCTTTCGCAAAAACGACAGAGTGTTATACGTTTGACGTGTCTGTGTGTGTGTGTGTGTCTGTCTGTGGTATCGAGTGTTCTTAGCTATGTTTGATCAAAATCGGTTCAACCGTTTCATTGCGATGAGGGTTTTTAATTTTTACAAAATTAATTACTTGTTCATTAAAAGAAATGTAGCAAAGCTACCTCGAATAAATCACAATGCATTTTGAGTCACAACATAACATAACACCCAACCGTCACGCACAGTCCTGATCCCACACTAGGATTCCCTGTGTCGTGGGTATCAGGAACTACGAGTACCATGGTACCATAACAACCAAACCCGGAACAACTATTTGCAGGTCGTACAAACATCTGAAGACCGCTGCTAACGATCTAAAGGTACATCAACTGATCCAAATCACTAGTGTCGCTAAGATGCTGGCTGCATTGGAACGCTGAATGGCAATACTAATGCGTTGAGCCAGATAAGAGCCAGCTCTTGGGTCACGCGTCATAAAAATACTGTACAGAGTTGCTCAATGATTGCGTACGAGAACTCACAACGATATTTAAGTTATAACGAGGTCCTATTACCGTGTTTCTGATATTATTTCGTAATGAGTTTGTATTTTCTGGACGAGTGTTGGCTAACTTTGTTACGAGTTCTTATTATTCATTTATTACGGTAATTATTATAATTTAATTGGACTCGGTGACATAATTTTGGCGTATATTATAGGTACTAATATTCGTATTTAAGACAGCGCGAAAACCAGGCAGAAATCTTCATTAAAAAAAAACGCCACGCGCCGCTCTAAAAAGCAGTTTTTATTGAATATCTCGTCAAATATAGATAATTTTACAAAACCCCTACAGTGAACAGTGTCTTTGTTGTATTGATTTTATTTATCTAATTTTTTACCCAATAATATGCTCCATTTTAACAAACAATCGTATCTAGCCAAAAGTTAGAGGTAACTTTGGGTTTTTTTTCTATCGAGAAAATATTATCCTGTCGTGTTTCTGGTACAGTGATCCCTCGGAATTATATACAATGAGTATCCATGCATATTTATAATTTGAATATTGTACTTGATTTACACTTGCACTTATAGTTGGGGACCATCGTGGAATATAAACGTATATTTTTAAAAAAACCATTGCGTACTATGTACATTTAGAATATGCTCATCCAGACCTTCCTTTTGAAACAAACATGAAAACATTATCTAATAAAAAAAACCGTCAGCCGTTTAGTAGTTACGAGGGAACATAGGGACGGACATACATATGGGTTAAACACATAACCCTCCTTTGTTGGCTCCGCCGCAGTCGGATAAAACGTGAAGTGCATCTATTGATGACCTCTGTGACGCGGCGGGCGAACGTTCGTCTGCGACGCAGGAGGTTGCGGGTTCGATTCCCGTCTCGGAACAAATATTTGTGCGATTTGCAGATATTTGTTCAGGGTGTTCTGGGTATTTTCTATATATAATAAAAAATATCTATCTATGTAATATATTGTATTAAGTATATCAGTTGTCTAGTACCCATAACACAAGCTCTGCTTAGCTTGGGGCTAGACAATGTTGTGTGAACTGTCCAGCATTATTTAATTATTTATTTATTTAAAAGTGTTTAGAGCCTTGACCTTTAGTGAACTCACTAAAAATAATAAAAACTCTAGACTACAATTAAAAACAAAATAAAAACCTGAAATTTTTTACAAACTGTTTTTTAATCTGTTTGTTAAAACCTGCACGTTGTATTAGGGTTCCGAGTCTGAGAAGGAATCCTAATGTGATCGTTTTTGCCATCTGTGTCTGTCCCACTCTGTCACAGCGTCCTAGTATTCACAGTTATGAAACAAAAATACATGAATATTAAGTAAAGGGATACTTTATATAGGTTGCTTTTGAAACTATCATGGTTATGTAATGTACAAACTTTTCACTAGAAACGGGATATTTACCATGATTTTTCAGTTTTGATTGTTCCCGATATTTCGGCACAGTTGCATGTGCCATGATGGGAGAACTAACTACCAGATAAATTCCTAACTTCGAAGTTGTTTGTTTTTTCAAAACGAATTACATAATACTTATTTATTCTCTTGTTTCAGATTAAAAAATGCATCCATCAAGAAGTACGTACGTCGCCTGGACGGTAGCGCTGGCTCTTTTAAGTAAGTATGATCCACACTAGGATTCGCTGTGTCTTGCTTATCAAGAACTAAGTAACATGGTACCACAACACCCAGACCCGGAACAAATATATTTTCACACCACCTGCTCGACAATGTCTAATTACATAATGCTGCAACCTCAACGTCAAGTAAAGCATTATCTCCATAGGGATATAAAGTTGTATGAAACTCCCTATCTACATCTACACTAATCTACACTAATATTGTAAAGAGGAAAGATTTATATTTTTGTGTGTGTGTATGTTTGAAATGAATAAACACAAAAACTACTGTGTCGATTTCAAAAATTCTTTCACCATTGGAAAGCTACTTTCACCCTGAGTGACATAGGTTACCAGGGGAGGGGGAGGATAGTTGGGGGGGGGGGGGGGGGGGGCTGTTTTTCATCCTGAAACTACCCGTGCGAACCCGGGACGAGTCGCTAGTAGGGAATAAAGTGATTTAAATTAGGAACGACAAATTCGTGAAAACTTGTGGAAAACTCTAAGTCAAAAAATGCCCATACTTATGGCATTGTAAAGAGGTTTGTTCAAAAATCGAACTGGCCACCATAAGCAGGACTCAAAGAAAAAAGAAAAGGTACGTTTACAAAGAACACAGACAACAGTGTACTACAAAGAATGTGAAACAAAAGACGGTGTTTGGTGCTGTGGTTTTCAGTGTACTTTTATTGTCTCGCAGAAGATGTGAAAAGTAGAGTATGCACCTCTGGAATAAAGCCTGTCTTCGTCTTGGGCAGTTTGAACCCCTTGCTTCACTCAGGACTCAATATAACTCCCTCGCTATATATTTCTTTCAAAATACTCCCAAAAACACTTCAAAATCACAAAATCGAACGGCTACAACACGTAAATAAACGCAACGAACAAAGAGAGTAGGTAAAGCAGTGCAGGAAAACCTCAATGAAAAAATTCAATTGATTGACCACAAAATTAATTTTACTGTCATACGGTTGCTTGTTTCTTTTTTGTTTATTTTTATCTCCTATAGGGAAAAATTTAGTATAGAATCCAATCCGGCCGGATCTGACCGGAGCCGGGCGGATTGGCGTCAGTCTGGCCGGGTCCGGCCGGATTGAAAATCTGACCGGATGATTGCAATCCCTATATACCTTTTTTAGAAAAAAAACAACACCACTAATTATTATTCCATTATCCATTTTTCACGTTACATCACTATACAGGCTTAGTAATAAGGTTTCGTTGTGCTCTTTGGGAAAGGAACCCTAAAAATGAATGCCCAATGTTTGTTTCTTGATTCTTAGAATACCGAAATCGTGACTAATATTATAATAATCTTGAGTAATGTGGCCTTAATATTTGGCTTATAAATACTATGATTATTTAGACCTTCACCTTTGTATAATAGCTGCTTGAATCAAAGTACTCGCTATGATTATGATGAGTACTAAAAGCAATAGGTAGCTACTAATATAAAGCAACTTGGCCGCCACAGACAGCGGGATGGCAAGGATGCCTTGTAATATACCTACCTCTAAAGCGCGCTCCACACTCACGCGAGATCCTTGCCGAGAACCTCGGCAAGAATCTCAGCGACAATCTCGGCGAGAGCTTCTTTGGGTAAACACTCGCAAGGTTCTCAATACAGTTCTCACGCAAGATGACGATGGACGCAGAAGTAACTGCTGCGACAAGATGATTGCTATGCGCATTTGCATATTATAATTACGCTTGTATTCCACAAAATCTTGAACATATTCATTGAAAAATTGGAACTATCGTTGTTGGGAATCATTTTAAAATAACAGCTTATTACCACCGTATTTCGTCGCTTTGCTGACGTTTTGAGACTGAATTCAAAAGCCTCTTCATCATGAGCTCTTCATCAATTCTAGTTCTTTCGTCCATATCCGGCTCATATTGATGCTCGGTAATTACCTCGCACAACTGTTCTAATCAGCGAGTCGCTTGCTATTGAGAAACCTGCGAGTGTGGAGTCAATACAAGTTCTCGTCTGTTCTCGCGTTCTTAGCTCTAAACACAGTAAACAATCCAACAGGAGAGATTGTGGTCAAACAAAAGTCTATCAAATAAAAAAAAACGAGAATCTGCGAAGATTTTGTGAATCGGTTCCACATTCACTTTTCTCGTGTTTTTTTCGCATTCTCGCGAGATTCTCGCGTGAATGTGGAGCGCCCTTAACAATATATTATTGACTCCTTGAGTCCATGTTCCACAAACAACTCTGAACAAATATCGTACTAATATTAGCTTTGTCCGTTCAGAGTTTCGTACATTTGCATAGGACCCAACAGAACCCAACCCAAAAATACATGTTATTGCAACAGTTTTGAATAACGTCTGTTTACATAAAGGTATTGAATTGAGTCAGGAACTTCTATTTTTTTTTTTTTTTTTTTAACACTGATTGAGTTTTGTTTGACCAAGATCTCACCTGTACGATCACGATCCACTCACGATTTTATTATTATTAGCTTGAGGTGTCCCACTGCAGGGCAAAGGCCTCCCTTCCCTCCTTCCATTCGAACTCTATTGTTGGCTATTTGGGACCAATCCATCAAGTAGGAGTCTAGCTCATCCCGCCATCTCCGTCTGGGCCTTCCACGTGGCCGTCCTCTGTTTGGGATCCATTCTGTCGTGCTCTTCGCCCATAGTTCTTTTGAACATTAAGAACCAAAGTATCTAGTACTTATCTAAATATTTAGTAGTGGTAGAGCTTTAATGTGAATAAGTTCGTCCGGGGAAGTACTACCTCCATACCTATTTCTGCTGCAAAGCAGTAGTGCTCGCATTACTGTGTTCCAGTTTGAAAGGTGGTGCCGGTGAAATTACAGGCACATGAGACTTTTCATCTTTATGTCTCAGGGTGGCGGGCACAGTGCAATGCCACATAGGGCGCGTCCTAGATGGATGTGTCCTATGTGGTAATGCGTTCTTAAAGGTAGAGGTTACCGCTTAAATCAGGTGGGCCATCAGCTTGATCAGTCATTCAAATATTTAAAAAAAAAAATGTTCTGAATTCTCTCCAGAAATGCTTTTCTCTGAAGATCCCAATGCTTAATTGTAATTATTTACGATTTTTTTCTTATTATCCTATCATTCATTACCCGCACATGTTTGTGAGATTCGTTGGTATAAGATTTGTCCCGGCTGCTAGCTTATTAAGGAATGTGTTATTTACTGGAAGAAAGTGTTAGCCGAGTCAGTCATGGGAAACAATGGCGGCGATGGGCTCACCACTTGTCACTTCTATATTCCCAAGATGGTGCACCCACGGATAAGAGGCCTTTTGTGGCTCTGCCTACCCCTTAGGGGAAAAAAGCGCGTGTCTATGTTGTCTTGTACTTATACGATTAAATGGTTAACTAAAAAAAAACTTAAGGATACCCAACTTTTCATAATTACACCAGGTGCTTAACCTCTGCTTTTTATATTAACTAAAAATACCTAAAACTAAAAGAAGGATTTAAGAATTCAGATTACTGGGGATATTAAAATACATTATTTTTATTAGAAGTTACAATTAAAGATAATAGTTACAAGTTACATTACAATAAAAGACACGTTTAAAATAAAATAAATGGTATCTCATAACATTATCCAGCAGATGACACTGAACTTAACGCAAAAAATAATACTTAATGTTAAGAGGGCCCCTCCCGATTTGAACTAAAATCTTCGTCCAATTCAATGTCCGAAATAGAGGCACTGTGAAAAATGTGAGAGCCAGTGCCAGATCCCTTGGTTGGAATTCAGAAAATTCCGCTACCCTACTTGCGAAACGGCAATAAATAGGCAAAATATTCATAAAACTTGCTCCAGGACGTGTTTTTGAGAAAGCCTTACTAGTTTGTGACAAAACTGTTCATCATTTAGAATATACATAGCATGGGCAAGATTTCTTGGTAATTTTTTTGTTAATTTTACAGTTTAGTACATTAGGAACATCCAAAGTTCGGGTTAAATTGTGCAAATAAGCTGATTTTTGAAGGCGTATACTGATAGGTAACAAATATTTTAATAAAATCTCCATTATCTTAGAATATTCTTCAAGATACATATTTGTATAAAACATCTAACGAAGAAATTGTTACGACTTCATAATCACGTACGAGCTGAGCACGAGCGTTTGTATGGAAAGTATTAGCGGTTGGCCGCTTTTAATACAAAGAATTACATTAGTAATGTGACTAGTTTTTTTTATCTTTGAGAATGGCGGAACAATGCATTACCTCATAGGTCACGCACCCTATGTGGCATTGCACCGCGCCCGCCACCCTGAGACATAAAGACAAAAAGTCTCATGTGCCTGTAATTTCACCGGCACCCATACCCTTCAAACTGGAACACAGAAATGCGAGCACTACAGCTTTGCGGCAGAAATAGGTATAGAGGTAGTACTTCCACGGACGAACTCTTATAAAAAAAAGCTCTACTACTACTAAAAATATACAATCGAACATACATAGATAGAATGTCAAAAACATAACCCTCCTTTTTCGTAGTAGGGTAATATGAATGACAAATTTTATTGCATAAGTCTGTTTTTTTGGTTGTAAAGTTATATAGCAAAAACTCACCATAACGAACTTTATGGTAAAGATTAATTATGCCTACGGTAAAAAATAAAAAATAACCAGGTTTTTCCGTATGGCTTGCCAGGAATGCTTGAGTTAAGGCGGGGTATAACGCAAAATAACCAATCTTAGATTTATTTTTTAACTTACTAAATCAAGTACAAAATTCAAATAATAAATATGCATGGATACTAAGTTATAATTCCGAGGGATCACTGTAGCAGAAGCACGATAGGACAATGTTTTCTAGATAGAAAAAAAACCCAAAGTTACCTCTAACTTTTGGCTAGATTAGATTGTTTATTAAAATACATACATAGGTACATACATAAACTCACGCCTGTTTCCCGGAGGGGTAGGCAGAGACCACAGATTTCCACTTGCTACGATCCTGACACACCTCTTTTGCTTCATTCACTCTCATCACATTCTTCATACATGCTCATCGGTTAAGGGTACTCTTGACCTGGCCTTTTTCCAGAACGTCTCCGATCTGGTCTGAATACGTTCGCCGAGGTCTTCCCCTTCCCACTGTCCCATTCACGCTCGTCTTATGTACCTGTTTCGTCAATCTACTATCGTCCATCCTTTCTAAATGCCCAAACCATCCAAGCATACCTTTCTCAATCCTAGTCACTAGGTCTTCTTTAATTTGACAATGGTCTCTTAGAGCATACATATTATTGGGTAAAAAATTAGATAAATAAAGCCAATACAACAAACCCGAGGGTTTAGTGGGGGTTTTGTAGAATTATGCATAATTTACGAGTTATTCAATAAAAGATGCTTTTTTTTTGGGCGCGAGTCGTTTTTTTTGTATGAAGATTTCTGCCTGGTTTTGGCGCAACCTTACGAGACAGCTTCAACATATAGAACGTGGCATCTTCATGTGCTAGAAACTTAATATAACTCCACAGCAGCATATGATATGAAGTTACAGAAAAGGATTCCCCGACGCATGACTGGAGTTTACTCCAGTTCAGTATAAGATGCGCGAATATGTTGCGCAAAGGGAAAACATAACGTGTTGCGACGGAGCTTCGCTCGGTGTTTTCATTTTTAAGTCGTGTATCGCTACACTTATCGTGTAGTAAGTGTCTATATACCCTAAAATCTCTAATGCCTACCGTCATTTGAATTTTCAAAATTCTAATTCGTTCGCTCCTTCAAACTAGATAAAACTATTCAATATTCTTTGACTGACACAGTTTAGCCATAATGAAAATGATTTTTGCGGGAAAATTAATTTTCCCGGATATGTGACCTAGCTAGATCGAATTTTCGCTCTGCCTACCCCCCTACGGGGAAAAATTCGTGTGTCTATGTAATAAAGCATGTCTAACTTCCCCTTAAGATCATCAAGACCTTTTTATTCTCGTGAAGTCATTTTCTCCTTAAAAAAGTTAGTGTGTAGGTTGCTAAGTGGATATAATACTCATTTGGAGAAGCATTCAACTTTGGTTATAATAAAAACTTTAAGGATATTAAAGCAAGATCCGCAAACGAAATGAGCCAGACTACTCATCGAAATGGTCACTACCTACCTACTACTATTATTGATGGTGTTTTCAGTAATCAAATTGTTGACCGAGCGAGCGGAGCGAGTTATCCTTGCAACTACTGGAAAAAATTGGTAATGGAGATATTTACGTTATAAGCGCATTGTTGAGGTTATATATTTTTTACCCAAATTTTTATCTATTATGGATTTGGGTTCTGTCAAAGGTACCCTTGGAAATATGATGAAGGTTTTTATTTTTTTTGTTGCCATAAACTGTGTATATTTTGATACAAATACGTTTAAGGCGCTCCTATTCAAGAACTTCAGTCATGTTGTGCCTCCAATACGTTCTGTTCGGGACTGAATCCACTGCAAGCACGTTTGTGGGGCATAATAGTAGATTATGCACTATGGGAATAAAGCAGTGTCCTACGTCGTGGGCGGCATAAAACCCTGAGCGTAACGAGGGATTCTAGTAGCGAGGGAGTTATATAGAGTCCTGAGTGAAGCGAGGGGTTCAAGCTGCCCAAGACGAAGACAGGCTTTATTCCAAAAGAGCATACGCTACTTTTCACACTTTCTGCGAGGTTTGTTCGATTTTCGAAGTTTCCACACGAATTTGACGTTCCAAATTCAAATAACTTAATTCCCTAGGGGAATCATGCAACTTTATATCCCTCAAGAGATAATGCTTTACTTTACGTTGAGATTGCATGGTATGTAATTGGACATTGTCGAGCAGGTGGTGTGAAAAAACATTTAATTCTGAAATGGTAGGGATGGCTTTTTTTAAATTCCCTTTATAACCGCCGTTTTATCTCACATTTTCTACAACATTTATTTTTATCGTCCTATACTGAATATAACTCAAATAAAACACCAATTAAATTGCAATTTAGATCCACCTTTGCGTTTTTTTTATGCAGAAAAATGTTAGTAATCATGTGTTGAAAGGCTGTTTTTTTAATATCAAAGAGTGCAATTTACATAAATTAAAAAAAAAAACATATGATTTACGAATTAAACGCAAGACAAAACGCTGTTTCTTCAGCCAGTGTCGCCTTAAGAGAAGCCTATTTTGCTCTTGACGGCCTAAAAGTCTAAAAAGCCTAAAATTGAGGAATTTAGACTTTATTACCCCTAGAATAGGATGGTGAAGTGCAGGAAAACGTTCAAGTACCTACGCTTTTACAGTCCGGAACCCTCAGGCACCAGCCTCGTTCGCACTTGTCCGTTTATTGTATGGGTAACATCAGTGGTGTAAGTAGGTTAATAAAATACCATAAATTTAATTTAATTTTTCAATCAAAATCTTAGGAGGTTTCGTCTCTCATCTTCGTTCCAAATGAGAAAGCTTTTATATGATATTAGTGTGACTAGCAGCGCCCCGCTGTGTTACCCGCATAGGTCTCGATCCCTTGGGAATATCGGGATCAAAATGTGCCTGTGTTTTATTCCGGGAGTCAAGCTATCTCCATTCCAAATTTTACCCAAATCCGTCCAGCCGTTTCAGCATGAAGAAGTAACAAACACACGCACACACTCACAAACTCACAAACTTGTGCTTTTATAACATTACTAGCTGTGCCCCGCGGTGTTACCCGCCGCATAGGTGTCGATCCCGTGGGAATATCGGGATAAAAAATAACTTATGTGTTATTCCAGGAGTCCAGCTATCTCTATTCCAATTTTCATCCAAATCCGTCTAGCCGTTTCAGCGTGAAGAAGTAACAAACACACTCACATACAAACCTTCGTATTTATAATATTAGTGTGAATGTAGGATTTTCTGACCTACATTTTTTGATATCAATTTGCTCCGATTTCCCGGAATGTTAGTCTCCAGAAAATTAACAAACACTGAATTGAATGTTAATTCCGCGTGGAAAAACACTTTCTTTAAATAATTTCCTAAACAAAATACAACTTATTGTCTGAGACGAGTCTCAAAATCCTGTTCTGATTCTAAACTTTACAATCTTTCACCCGAGACTGTAAACTTTACAATGTAAAGGCTGGTTGAACTATGCCGGGCCGGATCCGTGCCGAGCGAGCCTCAATCTGAGGCACAGTAACGCCGGCGCGGTAGGAGCATTAAAATTACAACTATCTAACTATCATGGTTCATGAGATACAGCCTGGTCTATAAAAACCAGCCAAGTGCGAGTCAGACTCACGCACGAAGGGTTCCATGCCATTATCTATAAAAACGGCAAAAAAACACGTTTGTTGTATGGGAGCCCCGTAAATATTTATTTTATTCTATTTTTTTGTAGTTTTTGTTATAGTGGAAACAGAAATACATCGTCTGTAAAAATTACAACTGTCTAACTATCACGGTTCATGAGATACAGCCTGGTGACAGACGGACGAACGGACAGCGGAGTCGTAATAGGGTCCCGCTTTACCCTTTAGGTACGGAACCCTACAAAACGAGATCGATGGTAGGTACAACATTATAGTATTGTAATCGGAATTGCATGCATACATTTGCAAAATTTCAAATGGATACGGCCACTACAAAAGGGTGAAAAATATGGATTCATGCTAGTCAACCAAACGTGCGTAGGTACTTGCATCCGACTTTTGTCACGGCCCGGTGCCGTCACGGCCTTGTGTTATATAAAAGATCCTTTAAAATTTGGAAAACTTTGCGCCATATAATCCAATTAAAATCAGAACAAGTTTTCAAGAATTGTTAGCGAGCTGTAGAATTCTTGAATAGCGTACTACATCTGTGTTTAAAATAAATACATACATACATAGACACACGCCTTCTATAACCCTTATATTAACTTGCAATGTATGTCCGGGTGGAATATGTTTGTCTGGGTGGAATCTTGCAACTGCATTTTAAAGTAGTTATCCTCAACCGAGTTATATAATATATATAACTCGGTTGAGGGTACTGTATATAGTTATATCTTGCACACTCGTCAAGTTCCGATGACAATGCAATATTATGGTGACATCGAGCTGATCTGATGATGGAGACGGAAGGTAAAAAACGGAACTCTTCATGGGATTATAGTGTAGACTGGCCGTGTTTAGGCTCATTTTGATCAGCACACGGTTACGATCACTACTTTTATTAAAGCTTGTACTGAAATATACATTTTTCACAAAAGACTTATGACAAAAATAACCAGCAATATCGGGTGTCCAGGTTCATCCCAGGAATTGACTTCACAAGCTAAGGGTAATATTAATTATTCCGGATTCATACAATTGATATACTCTGAAATAAAATATCATATAGCAGGAGCAAATGTGTTGCTAAAATACCTGCTAATCTTTTTCTAAAATGCGCTTCATGCATGCTAAACCACATTTTTATTTTATGCTAAAAGGGCGATTTTTTTATTACATACATACATACATAGACAAACGTCTCTTCCTACGAAGGGGTAGGCAGAGCCTCAATGGGTCTCTTCACACAGTGGGTAGCACCATCGTGGAATATAGACGTGAACAGTAACGAACTCATCGCCGCCATTGCTTCCCACGACTGACTCAGCTAACGCTTTCTTCCAGTCATAACACATTCTATAATAAGCTAGCAGCCAGGACAAAACTATACCAACGAATCTTATCAACAAGTCCGTGTAACCCTTTAGTCAGCTTAATCAATAATCAATAATCATTTATTTGGTAAGAGTATTACACGAGTATTAATCAATAATCAATAATCATTTATTTGGTAAGAGTATTACACGTACACATTCATATATTAACTATACTGCAGTATGCTTTTACGACATCCACGTGAGGAGATGTAGGGGTGTATTCTGAGGTCGGACATACTACGGTATTATTACATACACCACGGAAGGTATGTTATTACCTAGGTTATTTCATTTAATAATTGACTAAGTAGGTCGTTGTATATTCCCTTGAATACCTTTTCTTAGCTTATTTTCTAGACAAGCTTATAACGGTTGATAAAAAGGACTCCACTGACAGATTCCGAATTTACAATTCAAATATATGTAATGATACCCTGAAGATCGTTCTGGAGATTTTGGATGTTTTATGTCAATTTATGCAGGAAATCTCGATTAGGGTTTATTTTAGTAAGACATTCAAAACAAGGAAGGTAATTTGTTCTATAATAGTTAGCCTGTTTTATAATAAGTGTGGTGTATTAAAACCTTTTTTCTCCACAATATTTATCGAAAGATCTATAAAAAGTATATAATATGTTAATCTACATCATACTCAATGGCAATGGCGGCGATGAGCTCACCACTTGTCACGTCTATATTCCGCGATGGTGCCACCCATTGTGAAAAGAGGCCCATTGAGGCTCTGCCTACCCTTTCGGGGAAAAAGGCATGTGTCTATGTATGTATGTATGTACATCATACTAGATTTTTACAGGAAAGTTAAGCCACGGATTTTGGTATTAAGTTCGTTTAAAATGTGGTGGAAATTACTTCCAAATGAAGAAAGACATAATGTCAATAAGTGAATTCACTATGAGAATAATTGTTTTCGAAAACAAAATGACTTCGAAGCTAGGAATTTATACCCAATACAAGATTTAATAATATTAGTGATCAGAACCGTGCGCTGATCACAATGAGCCTAAACACGGCCAGTCTACTATTATCTATCGAGCACAGCCGGACGGACAGACAGCAGAGGCTTACTAATAGGGTTCCCTTGGCACTCTTTGGGTACGGAATTCTAAAAATTAGACTTTCATATCTTGGAGCTACTAGCCAACTAAGTACAGTAAATAATAACAAAAGTAATTTGTATGCGCTTGTTTCAGATATCAATGTAATTAACACACAAGAAACGTCCAGTATTGAGGCAACTACAGAAGAACTTCTGGATGCAGCATCTGTTAACAATGAAAAACCAGAGAGCCCACTCACATCAGCAATCGGCTTTAATGAGTTTAAGGCTGCTCGACCAGGCAGAAGTCAAAACTCAAGCGTTGATGAGGTCAATTTACAAACAGAAACAGTTAATCCTAATGAAACTCCTTCAATCACACATCATATTACCAAACCTTTAGAAAGCGCTTCTAGAGTAATAATGCCTATAAACGCCAATCCAGTGAATGAAATCATGACGCCAAACAAAAGCAAACCGGAATCTACAAAACATAGAGTAAAGGAACTCAAAGTTGAAGATATAAAAACACTTATAGAAAGAAATGCTCATAATATGAATAACATGAGAGCACATGTACAATACGATGAAGTTACAGGAGCATTGATAGGAGGCGAACACCCTTGTCATAGAGAATGTAGGGAGGGTGAACTGCCAATGATATGTTACTATCATTTCAACCTAGAATGGTACCAAACGATGAGCAAAGCGTGTTATAATTGCCCGTACAATGAAACGGATTGCTCGAGGCCGGACTGTATTCCCGCTGACGGAATGAACAGACCACTTAATGTTGTCAATAGAAAAATGCCCGGACCGAAAATTGAGGTTAGTAGCAATCTTTTTGTTTTAAACTACATACACACGCCATTTTCCCAGGGGTAGGCAGAGCCTCAATAGGCTTCTTTTCACAGTGGGTTGCACCTGGAATATAGACGTGACAAGTGGCAAGCTCATCGCCGCCATTGCTTCCCACGACTGACTCGGCTAACGCTTTCTTCGAGTTATAACACATTCTATTATAGGCTAGCAACCAGGACAAATCTTATACCGACGAATCTTATCAACAAGTCCGGGTAATCCCTTAGTCCGGATTTCACGACATCCACAGGAGGAAACGGATCTATTCTTAGGCCGGACACACCATAGACAATGATGATGATGAATGTACTTCATCATCATCATTATCATCATCATCATTGTCTTGCCCTTCTCCCAATTTAATTAAGGTCAGCGCAGTATGTCCATTTCTTCCACTCTCCCCTGTCAGTCGTCACCTCATCATTCACTCTCTTCATAGTGAATTCACTTAATGACATCATGTTGTTCTTCATCTGGAAGAACATTTCACCCAATTTTAAAGGAACTTAACGCATCTAAAGATGGAACATCATTGAACCACAAAAACCTGTGGTCCCACTTATCTGTAAAAATCCTTAACTATCCTGTTAAAATCTAGATTGAGGTTTAAAAACAATGTTGTGCTACAAAGTAAAATATATCTACGTTGTTTTAGCTCCGTGTTGTTTTTATATGACCTCAAAGCTTTCCGTTAAATTAAGAATGTTAATGGACTTTTTTGGTGTATTTCCTAAAATAAACTTTAGTCCTTTCGTTAATTTAATATTTGAGACAAACACTTCGCTTTTTGTAATGAGTCCTTTTTATATTTGAAAATCGTTATTTTCAACTCGTTATGTAATTTTTCTCTCAGTTTTTCCTTTTGCTTATTCCAATTAAGGCGCGTCGCCTGCCAGTCCTCAGCCGGCACTTAGCACTTGTTTCATCTGTTGTCCTGTATCAAACCGTTGTCACCTTGTCATATTGCCATAGTGCCATATTTCTCTTTATTGTCATTACCATGCATAGCTGTATTCTGTCAAGGTATACTAAGAAATGCGTCGGACGTCCGCAAGCGAGATTGGATGACTATATGATAAACGTCTCTGTATTCCACGATGGTGCAACCCACAGTTAAAAGAGGCCCATTGAGGCTCTGCCTACCTTTTCAGGGAAAAAGGCGTATGCGTATTTATGCATATGTGTGATAAAATAATATATAATATAATTTTAAAATAAGTAATAAGAAACTGCTTGAGGATAAATTCATATCTTTCAAGTTTCATTGTACAGATATTTCACGAAATCTGTTTGGCTGTTTGTATTGAGATACAGCCTGGTGACATCATTATCTATAAACTGGCAAAAAAACTGTCTTAATATCACGGTTCATGAGATACAGTCTGGTGACAGACGTATAGACGGACAGCGGAGTCTTTGTAATAGGGTCCCGTTTGACCCTCTGGGTACGGAACTCTAAAAAGGCAAATTAATCAGACTTTGTGAGGTACGCAACATAACATTATTTTTGAAATTTATCAGGTCTGCCAACACGACAGAGTAATCGTGGACGTTGAGAACGACTTGATGACGGAAGGTACCACGGTGCACTGGCACGGGCAGCATCAGAGAGGGACTCCTTTTATGGACGGGACGCCGTATGTGACTCAGTGTCCCATACTACCTGAGACCACTTTCAGGTAAACATAAATTGAGTGCGTTTTGTACTACGGTTCACTGGCACGGGCAGCATCAGAGAGGGACTCCTTTTATGGACGGGACGCCGTATGTGACTCAGTGTCCCATACTACCTGAGACCACTTTCAGGTAAACATAAATTGAGTGCGTTTTGTACTACGGTTCACTGGCACGGGCAGCATCAGAGAGGGACTCCTTTTATGGACGGGACGCCGTATGTGACTCAGTGTCCCATACTACCTGAGACCACTTTCAGGTAAACATAAATTGAGTGCGTTTTGTACTACGGTTCACTGGCACGGGCAGCATCAGAGAGGGACTCCTTTTATGGACGGGACGCCGTATGTGACTCAGTGTCCCATACTACCAGAGACCACTTTCAGGTAAACATACATGTAGTGCGTTTTATTAATATGATTGTATAGGTTAATAGGTTCACAGCATGTCTATAATGAGCTCTAGAATTTTAAAGTTATTGATAAGAGTACTTACAGTTTTCAAGAAGAAAAAATATTTGCTATTCTTAAGCTTTTTATCTTGCAAAAACATAAATTCAATAGACTATTTGAATTACTCCAATCGATATTTTTTTTATTTTAAAATTAAAATACCATTTTAGACTTACTTCTTACAGGTTTTAATTTCTGAAACATTTAGATATTCATTCATTTAAGTACACGTTTTAATTTTTGAAACATTTGGTAACTTAATAATTATTATTATTCGAGTTAGTCATCAACATCTATATATGTATATATAAAACAAAGTCGTGTTAGTTACACCACTTATAACTCAAGATCGGCTGGACCGATGTTAGTTATCTCTTTTTTGGTGGATTCTTCAATGCTCCGAATAGCAGAATAAGTAATAAGGAGGAGGGGGGGGTCACCGGGGGCAACCCGTGCCAAGCCGGGGCGAGTCGCTAGTATTTCATAAAAAACTAAATGGCATTTTTATATTATTGTTTTATACACTAAAACACGGTATCAGAGCGTGCGCTCGCCTTCTCGCCTCATATAATACAAAAATGTTCGTTGAAACTGGTTGAACCTACAGAGCCTTAAGGCGACGTATTGATGAACTAGTATTTCAATTGGTTTCGTGTAGGTTTTCGTATAGGTCGTATACGCTTAAAATGTTAAACGAGGATTAATTTAAAAAAATCCTACCACAATATTGAAGCGTGTGCTTGGATGAATCTACCTAGAAAACTTAGAGGCTAAAATCGGTCCCGTATGCCTGTAAAATGCAAATATATGTTTTATAAGAGGTTTTTAAAAAACATTAATGAAATGCTACTACAAAAAAAAAGTCAGTGATATGAAGAATCAGGTCACCAAATATCACTTTCAAATGTTGTGTAATGAATAAGAAAAATCTAGATCCTTGAAACCAAAATTTCCGATTCATCATCCTAATACCAGTGCCCTTACAACAAGTTTCTGACGTTATCGAATCGCTAGCGAGACGATAGTCAATGTCAAATATTAACCAATCAATTTATTAAGATTTCTAGTCACCCCGATGTCATTAGCCAATATTTGACAGTGACTATCTTTTCGCTAGCAATTTTATAACGTCAGAAACTTGTGGTAAGGGTACAGTCCATTGAACCATAAATAAATGTAAGGTGGTATAAGGAAAACAAAACAAGGATGTTTTCTCTAACGTCATCGATGTATGATTCGAATTGTACAGGTTCATGTTTGATTGTAATGTCATGAAGTTTATGCATGGATGTACATACATCGATGGTAGTACATTTATGTTTATGTTAAGTAGTAGTAGAGCTTATTTTGTGAAAGAGCTCGTCCGGGGAAGTACTACCATCATTTCTTTTTCTGCCGTTAAGCAGTAGTACTCGCATTGCTGTGTTCCGGATTGAAAGGTATGGTTGCCGGTGAAATTACAGGCACGTGAGACTTTTCATCTTTATCTCTCAAGGTGGCGGGCGCAGTGCAGTGCCACATAGGGTGCGTCCTAGGTGGACGTGACCTATGTGATAATGCACTGTTCATAGGCAGAGGGTACCGCTTAACATTAGGAGTGCATCTGCTTGAACCGTAATTCAAAATAAAAAAAAAACAAAAATTGTGATCCAGTCAATGGATCTTAGATAATTACACTCGTGAACTAAACCCTTAGAAGACTCTCGAATGGGGTGAAACTCGTCGGCGATAGGAAGGTGAGTGAATAGACGATATCTAATTATTATTTTTTGAAAATTGCCGTTGATATAAAATGAATGTACCAAGCATTATACATTTTTATTCCAATCCCACTAATATCATACGACTCAAGCCTTAGAAATAATTATACTTAGGTTTTCTATAATTTGTGTGTAATTTTGTAACCTGTAGCGCCATCTGTTGCCAACATTTTAGTATTAATAAAATAAAGATCGATTTTGAGGATGGGTTCAGACCTTAATTTATTGTATCGATCGGGATGATTAGTCGTGAACAAACGGAGAGACTCGGCGGGACTCCGTAATAGTAAAAATTCAAAAAGTTTTCAAAACTGGCCCAGTACTACTTGTACTAATATGTATTCTGTTCCATACTGCTCTATACGCACCCCCCCAACTTCCTTCTTCTCTCGCTTGAGGCGCAAAATGCATTTTTTGGTGTTTTCTGCTCATTAGCACTTCTTCAAATAGCGAAAGTTGATTTCGCGAGAACTAGGAGACTATACACACATGTTTTAATTGGTAGTATCTCATAAATATCATCAGTTAAGCTACGATACCCCTAAATAAATAAACACTGTACAAATGTGTTAGGGATATCAAAGCTAAACTGATGATATATATGAGATACTATTTTCGCTATCCAAAAAAGTGTTGATGAGCTGTAATGGACAAAAAACACCAAAAAATAATAATTTCGCGTCACTAGTGAGAGCATCCACCATAAAAACTGCAGTTTGATTCTATCATCTACAGGATGTTTCTTTGTTTGTTAGAGAATAACGCCGAAAGGGCTGAACCGATTACGGTGGAATTTTTTATACAGAAAGATTAATGACCTGGATTGAGTTATTTGGTACTCTTTATCCCGGTAAAACGCGGGCCAAGCGATAATATTTCATAATTTAATTGTTATTTTATAATTAAAGACAGTTTTTATAGTAAACTTGAAACAAAATAATATTTTCATCATTCGCAGGTATCAATTCAACGCGACCCATTCTGGAACCCACTTCTGGCATTCCCACTCTGGGATGCAGCGAGCTGATGGCGCGGCGGGAGCCTTCATCATCAGGAAACCCAAGTCTCAGGATCCCCATGGAAGGCTGTTCGATTATGATAGGTAAGCAGTCTCATTGTTTTTATTTTAGTAGCAGTAGATCTTTTTTGTGAAAGAGTTCGTCCGGGGAAGTACTACCACCATACCTATTTCTGCCGCAAAGCAGTAGTGCTCGCATTGCTGTGTTCCAGTTTGAAGGGTAAGGGTGCCGGTGAAACTACAGGCACATGAGACTTTTCATCTTTATGTCTCAGGGTGGCGGGCGCAGTGCAATGCCACATAGGGCTCGTCCTAGGTGGACGTGACCTATGTGGTAATGCACTGTTCATAGGCAAAGGTTACCGCTTAACATCAGGTGGGCCTTCTGCTTGTTCAGTGATTCAAGTAGTATAAAAAAAAAACTTGTTTGAGATCGTCAATTTTACTTAATAGTCCGTGTTCATACTTAATGCTTACAATGTTTTTAATAAGAAGCATAGACTTAGAATTTTCGCTACGTAATTTTAGATCTATGGTATGAAGACACAGTGATAAGCAAACCGTAACATAGACGGACCAATGGTGGGCGATGCACAAACATGCCTTCGCACTCAAAACGGTCAAAGTACGCGCACTCAAAACGGTCAAAGTACGCGCACTCAAAACGGTCAAAGTACGCACTCAACGGGCGACCTCCGTAGCGCGGCGGGCGAAGGTTGGCCTGCGACGCAGGAGGTTGCGGGTTCGATTCCCGCCTCGGAACAAATATTTGTACATGGTGTTCTGGGTATTTTCTATGTATTATTTATTTATTCATTTGGGTATTATTTATTTATTTCTATTTATAAAAGTGTTTTTTCATCTGTACAACCGAAGTATTCAAAACGTTAGTTATTTTAGATGTAATACCTGTAAGTAAGAAAGAAGTACCGTGTAAGTAAGAAACTAAGTCGTTGTAAAGCCCTCAAAAAAATTTACGATGCCTGCAGAAGGCAAATAAATCATAAGTGCTCACTAGTACCCTGTTACACTAGCTCATTGTTACACTTATTTATGCAAATAAATATCTTGAATCTTAAATATTTGATGTGTATGTTGCAATCTATGTGTACGTGAAATATTGCAACTAAATTTTCAACCAGTTAGCCTCGTGTGATTGAGCTGAAATTTTGCATGCCTACCTCTCAAGTTTCAATGACAATACAATATTATAGTAACAGCGAGCTGATCTGATGATGGAGACGGAAGGTGGACAACGGAACTCCGCGATAGTTTATAGTAGACTAGCCGTGTTTAGGCTCATTTTGATCAGTTTACGGGTCTGCTTACTAATTTCGTCATCATTAGTGAGATGTACATTTTATAAAAGATATTATTAAAAAATATTTTTTCACAAAAAAACATATTTCATAGCAGTGCTCAAAATAGCCATAGGTTACTCAAAAGTTTAACGTTTTGAGTAATTTTGAACCCGCACAGATAAACACGATAAGCAAGATACACAAATAAATAAAATAAATAATGCTGGACAGTTCACACAACAATAACTAGCCCAAAGCTAAGCAGAGCTTGTGTTATGGGTGCTAGATAACTGATAAACTTAATAATACAATACATTACATAAATAGATATTTTTTATTAGGTATACAAAGAAAATACCCAGAACACCCTGAAAAAATATCTGCGATCGCACAAATATTTATTCCAAGGCGGTATTCGAACCCGCAACCTCCTGCGTTGCAGGCCAACCTTCGCCCGCCGCGCCACAGAGGTCGTCAAACATAACCCACTATAATTGTGGACAATAACTAAGATAGATAGATAGATATCTCATTATTGTGCATTAACATTAAATAACATACAGAAATAAAAAATACAACTAAATAACAAAAAAATAAATGCACAATGGGCGGTCTTAACACTTATAGCGATTTCGTCCAGACAACCAAGATAGCCGACTTAGCCATAGGTTCTTCATAACTAGTCATACTAAAGCTAGGTTCATATTATTGTGTCGGGGGTGTGGCGTGGCGCGCCAGAACGCAATCGGTTACGTTTATTACCTATGACTACATTCACGTTAGTAGGTTGTGTTGTGGCGCATCAATGTAACCGGTTGTGTTCAGGCGCGCCACGACACACCCCGCCACAATAATATGAACCCAGCTCAAGAATTAGCGAGTGCATTACACTGGGGGTTCTCCATGACTTGGTCATACGTAACAATTTCTATTATGTTTGTTCTCAGATCAGACCACGTGATGATAGTGACGGATTGGATCCACGAGTTGTCAGTTAGCATGTTCTCCGACCATCACCACTCCCGAGGCGACAACAAGCCGCCCACTCTGCTCATCAACGGCGTGGGTCGGTTCCGGGTGTTCAACAACGACACGGCGCGCCCCAAGTACATGAAGGCGGCTCGGTTCAATGTTGAACAGGTGGGTTGAACACTGCTCATCAACGGCGTGGGCCGGTTCCGGGTGTTCAACAACGACACGGCGCGCCCCAAGTACATGAAGGCGGCTCGGTTCAATGTTGAACAGGTGGGTTAAACACTGCTCATCAACGGCTTGGGCCGGTTCCGCGTGTTCAACAACGACACGACGCGCCCCAAGCACATGAAGGCGGCTCGGTTCAATGTTGAACAGGTGGGTTAAACACTGCTCATCAACGGCTTGGGCCGGTTCCGGGTGTTCAACAACGACACGGCGCGCCCCAAGTACATGAAGGCGGCTCGGTTCAATGTTGAACAGGTGGGTTAAACACTATTGATCAACGGCGTGGACCGTTTCCGGGTGTTCAACAACGACACGGAGCGACCCAAGTACATGAGGGCGGCTCGGTTCAATGTTGAACAGGTGGGCTATACAGAGTGTTATATTGATGCAGAAAATGGAGTGCTATGATCAAACCTTAGGAACCTTTCCTTTTTTATGTGATGTACATACACATAGGTCGTCCACCTAGGACGCACCCTATGTGGCTTTTCACTGCGCGCGCCACCTTAAGACATAAAGATGAAAGTCTCATGTGCCTGTAATTTCACCGGCAACCATACCCTTCAAATCGGAACACAGCAATGCGAGAACTACTGCTTTGCGGCAGAAATAGGCATGGTAGTAGTACTTCCCCGGACGAACTCTTTCACAAAAAATTACTAAAAAGGTTGAAACAATATTATAAATGCGAAAGTTTGTGAGTTAGTGTGTTTGTTACTTCTTCACGCTGAAACGGCTGATCGGATTTGGATGAAATTTGTAATGGAGATTGCTGGACTCCCGGAATAAAACACAGGCATTTTGATCCCGGTATTCACACGGGATCGCGACTGACGCGGGTGAAACCGCGGGGCGCTGCTAGTATGAAATAAACAATAAAGTTTCTTGCACTACTGAAGTTTCAATCTTATGTCCAGGGTTATAAGTACCGTTTCCGCGTGATCAACGCAGAGTTCCTCAACTGCCCCATTGAGCTATCGGTGGATGGACACAACATCACCGTCATCGCGTCTGATGGATACGACTTGGAGCCTATTACTGGTAAGATCATCACCATTAACCATTCCCCATTGCTGTAACACAGTTTTTTTAACTAGCACGGAAGGCAGACTTATCATATTTCATATAGGTACTTACGAACATCTTTGAAATTAATGCAAATGCTAATTATGATTTGTTGTAGCTATTCTAAGTGAAATAAACTTATCTTTATCTTATCTTATCTTATTAACACTCTCAGTATTTTAGTCTGGTACCATCATAGTCATTTTACCATCTGATTTGTGTACAATTGGTGTTTTTTATTGGATCAAGTATATATATTTTTTGTTTTATTTTTTCTATTGAGTAAATATTGTCTGTTGTGTTTCTGATACAGTGATCCCTCGGAAGTATAATGTAGTATCCATGCATATTTTAGTTTGAATATTGTACTTGCATTGTCTGTTAAAAATCAAATCTGAGATTAGGAATTTTGCTAGGTAATTGATTTTGATTAGCTAATTGCTAGAAATAGCAAAAAACCACCTTGCGATAAAACTTTTTATAGCACCACGCGATAAAAAAATCTCACACAAACTTTATCACCCCATTGCACCCGATTTTGGGGGAAGTTCGGGGAAAAAATATTTTGTACTTTTATGATTTGTATTGCAGCATACTTATGCAAAGTTTCAAGTTTGTAAGTAATACGATTTTTCATGCAATGTGTTTCACACCCTATTCACCTCCTTAGCGGTTGAATTTATAAAAATCCCATCTTAGTTGGCGGTTTTGCTATAAAAGGAACCTACGCTCCAAGTTTCAGCTTTCTAGGTCCAGCGGTGTCGGCTCGGCGATGATGAATCAATATGTCAGTCAGTCAGGTTAAGCTCTTATAAAGATACCTATAGATTTACCTATAGAAGATGGCACAAAAACAAAAGTATGAAGTAGTAATTGTTTTTTTTCAAGGCTTGCACTACGCATAACGTTCCTCTCTCCAATTAAAATAACTTGCAGAGAGCTCTCGAAAATAAAAATAGCAAACGTTAATTGAAACTCTTGTCTCGATAGGAATAACAATATAATTATTCGTCGACTCCCATGGGTTTGTCGTTTGCTATTTGCTTGACTCAGGAGCTAACAATAATAGTGATCAATATTGTTTACGTTAATTTAGATAGATATGTTAAAATATGAAATTAAAAATAAACGAGAGTTCAACTGTATACAGCCCCCTTATTTGATATGACCAAACGTGACATAACGCGGGCTCGTTAAGATATCTGCGTGGAATCATCGTTCAGAATACATTGTGACGTCACACGTTATTGTCAAGTAATCTCCTATGGTCATTGCGAATAACAGCCCAGGTTGTTTAACAAGTTCTGCTTGAGGCACGTTTTTTTTTTGTTTTTGTTTGTTGCTAAGCTCATCAACACATCTTGAGATAGTGAAACTTGATTTTGCGATTTGCCGTAAGTTAGTCAATGAGAAGGTTGTTATTGCATGTGTTCGATAATGTAACGCGCATGTCTTTGACGAATCTATTGCGTTTGTTACAGCAACATCACTGGTAACGTACGCAGGAGAGCGTTACGACTTCGTACTGGAGGCGACCGCCGAGATAGACAACTACTGGATCAGATTCCGAGGGCTAATGGATTGTGATGAACTGTGAGTTGGTAGTTTCTATATCATCGCATTTGACCGGTTTTTTATTGTTTTGTATTGTATGTTTGGTATTTTGTTCGATCGAACTACCCACGTAGTTTTTACCTTATTTTTAATTTGTTTAATGTTTGTCCATATTTAAGTGAACTGCTTAAGATTTTTAAACCGAATTGGTTCGGGATATGAATACCTAACGGAGTATTTGACTACCTCAGTGGCGCGGCAGGCGCAGGTTCACCTGCGACGCAGGAGGTTGCGGGTTCGATTCCTGCCTCGGAACAAATATTTGTGCGATTGCAGATATTTGTTCAGGGTGTTCTGGGTATTTTCTATGTATAATAAAAAAAAAAACTATGTAATACATTATGTATTAAGTATATCAGTTATCTAGTACCCATAACACAAGCTCTGCTTAGCTTGGGGCTAGATAATGTTGTGTGAACTGTCCAGCATTATTTAATTATTTATTTATTTTGCTTGCAGATTTACAAAAGCAAAGCAAGTTGGAGTACTCCACTACGAAGGGGCTATGGAGTCCGAGCCTCCGGGCGACCCCACCTGGGAGGAGCTGCACAACGAGGGATTGGTGAGTCTGAGTCTACGTCACCTCCAGGACACTGCTCACAACGTTGATAAGCTGTGACCTATTATAAGACCATTGCGCGACTGACTATCGACGCACAGCTTAAGACGCTATGTTAAAATTTTGGAGTCGTTGTGTTACATGCTCACTCACTATCAGTAAAAGTTACAAACTTGATGTTAATACAGTAATTACTTGAGGATGTAATCTAAATAAATTATGGACTAGAAACAACTTTCTTAGAAACTTTTCTCGGTAGCTTTATTTTTTGAAATTGGCCCTTTTAAAGTCCGTTTTAGGTCCCTCCTTCGACTAGAGAAAATATTAAGCATTCTAAAATATAAAAATTATAAAATATTATTCAGTAGTTAATCACATTACTACGATTAATTATAGATCATTTATTTTTATATTTGCTACTTTAGAAGCAAAACGAAGTTTTATTATTTGTCGCTTACGTCAGTTACTTCCGAGCGGCAAAAATCTATACCTCACCTCTTCCCGGTTTCAAGTGAGCAATAGCGCTGTCACTGTCTTGCAGCTATTGTTTTCTTGCTAGATTCCGCCCATTCGGTATTTTGACATATTGCCTTAAAGCGCATACCAGAGCCGAATTCCGTCACTTTCTAACTCATTAAAGATAACTCGTTCAGATAAGTTCAGGTTAATATTACGATATTATATTTATCTTCCAGCAACTAAACGCGCTGAACAAAGGCGAGGAGGAAGACGAGACGATCTCTGTAGCTGAGATGAAGTCTCTCGAGGGATGGGACGAGAGTCTGAAGGAGGTGGCTGATTATCAGTTCTACGTGGCTTACGACTTCTATGCGAAGAACAACTCCCATTTCCATCGGTCGCCTTACTACGCGTACTATCAAGGTACGGAACGTATAGAAAGGAGCCTCTGAGAGGCGCATTGTATTCATTCACAAGCTGATTCTTTCACAATCAGTCACAAGGCTTTCAGGGCCATTATCCAGGTCATTGACTGTAATGTGACCGATAAATGACCGCCACACGTGTGCCCAGTGACACGACGAATCAGGCATAGGTATTACTTTTTAGACATTCATGTTAGGCATTTTGCTACAAAGGCTAAAAGTGTTTTAGATGACTCGCTCATGAGGATCAATTACATATTATAACACGTAACACCCAATAGTCACATACAAGTTCTGATTCCACACTAGTATTTACGAGCACCATTATACCACAAGTGCACTGCACCCAGACGCAAACCAAAAAAGTTTCGCAGCGGGAATTCAATCCGCAATCTGCCAGAAGATCTTACAAATCTATCTGGAAAAATGTTTGACATTAAATAAAAAATTTGCCTGATGGGTAGATGCTATTATTATTTAAATGAATACTTACATTACAGGGATTTTCAAATATATTTTTTGTTGATTAAGCAAATTATTGGCATTTTATTTTATTTTATTACTCGATCTCAATTATTTTAAAACGTTTTTATTGTTCTGATATTATTGTTATGTGAAAATTTGCATGCTTAGTAATAAGGTAGAACATAAGTGGACTTCATCTAGTTTAAGACCTTTATACAATGTTCTGGCAAATAATATTATCTTATCTTATCTTATCAAGCTCTCGCATCACAAGGGTTTTTTTTCTTATTTTTTTTTCTACCATATAAAATCTTTTATCTACAATCATATCGAAAAATTCGAATTACGAATTCAAAGACGGTTCTATGCAGACGCACTTTATAGACGCATATACATAAAATTATGAATAAAACTCATTATAGTACCGCCAACTGTATCATAAAACTCATTATAGTACCGCTATATTTTTTTTTATTAATTCATTAAACTAGTCCATGGTTATAGCCTGAATATGAAAAAAAAGTCGCACGCATGCGCAGTTCGAACTGTGAAAAAATGGCGCACGCATGCGTAGTTTGAACTTAATTTCCCGCGCTTCCCATATTACTATACCAAATAAATTACTTCCTTGTAACCTACCTACTTTGTTTAATTTCAATTTTTCCTATGAGTGAAGATAAAGTAGTGTATGAAACTGCATATAACTTAGGTATTAAAACACTCGAGTCAACCTATTATCGCATTCGGCTTCGCCTCATGCGATAAACAGACTCTCGTGTTTTAATACCCCTTCTTATATGACAGTTGCATAAACTACTATTTTCATAATGTTTGCCATCGAATAGCACCTAAAATCCACAAAGGTTTAAACTGGTGCTACCTTGAGTCTATACATCAATTAGGTATATAAAGCAGGAACCAAATTTTTTTTTCAATCATTATTGCAATTTTCCATACGTGTACGTGATGTTTATGCGCCTGCCATATCACAGAGGTCGTCAAATTAATTGCAATAATTTTATTTTCAGTTCCTGAAAAACTTAACCGCCTGTACACTCCTCAACTGAATCACATCAGTATGAAGATGCCGTCCAGCCCGCTCCTGGTCGCTCGACCCTCACCAGATAACTTCTGCAACTCCTCAAGCATCGACGACGACTGCCGCGCCGGCTACTGCGAGTGTTCTCACGTCTTATCCGTCAAATTGAACTCAGTCGTCGAGGTCATAATAGTTGACGAGGGAGTGACGTTTGACGCTAATCACCCCTTCCATTTACACGGCCATTCCTTCAGAGTAGTCGGCCTCAGAAGGCTTGCCACAGAAACGACTATAGAGGAAATCAAAGAGTTCGACAGAGCGGGACTTTTGAAGAGGAATCTTAAGAATGCTCCAATAAAAGATACCGTTACGGTACCGGATGGAGGGTACACAGTTATCAGATTCAAAGCTGATAACCCAGGTTACTGGTTATTCCATTGCCACATAGAGTTTCATGTAGAAATAGGCATGGCGTTAGTGTTTAAAGTAGGGGAACACAAAGATATGGCGCCGATACCAAAGGATTTCCCCAGATGTGGCAGCTATATGCCCGATAACATGCTAGAGTTGGCTACTACAGAGAAGCCTAAGACGGACTCGCAAATTTCTATATCACATTGGTGGCCCGTTGTCGTTGTAAACAATAGTTCTACGTCTTCAGCTGCAAGTTTAACTATTTCAGGTTTTGTTATCCTATGTAGTATTTGTATATTGAAATTGAATGGAACGTAGTATACTTTTCTTAGTTATGCTATTTCATAAGAAATAGTGACGTCATTATGTCTTATGACGGACACTGCTTCTTATGAAACTAGGGCCTTAAGTTAAACGTATAAAATACGAATTTGTACTTACTATATTAATTTATATCTACTTTGGTTTATATTAGATGTCTAAATAATTGTTTGGAAAACATATTTGTTCAGGGCAGCTTTTTAATATATTTTTTAAACATTAATAAAACCCAATGCTATATTTAATAAAACGGTATTGTATAATCAATTCACAAATTATTCCGACTTATATTGTAAACTAGTCATAATACCACGCGCTTCCGTTACACACTCCAGGTTACTCGCTAACTAACAACGCCGCTTGATTCCTCGGCAGTACAACGTGTAGTCGACTCTAGGGCGTCTGCGTAAGATAAGTTTTAGCGCGCACGAACGCTTGTCCCTACTATTAATTAATCTGTGATTATAAACATAAAATGCGATTGACTCAGTAGTCAGTCATGTTTTAAAATTTCCCTGATTGGTAAAAAACAAACACCATCATTCAAATTTACAACCATATTTCCCATAAGTATTTTCCTCTATATTGTCGTCACTCTAATACGTCACTATCGAGTGTTATAGTAGGTATTTTCATTGACGAAAATGGTATCACTCACTACCGACCTCACTTGTGACGTCTCGGGGAGAATGTAAAACCACAATAGGTACCTAAACGTGCAATCGTTCAAAGCAATGACCAGCGCTATGGCACTAACTCTGCCATAGCACATGCTGAGTGGTTGCCTTTTTTGTAACTTTGATTTGAACGCCTGCTTTAAATATTCGATTTTGTTGTATTTGGTTACGAAATAAATATATTTTTATCTTTATCTTTATCTTATCAATGCTAAAAGCATTACGGTTGCGCCAACCCAGGCAGAAATCTTCATACAAATAAAACGCCTCGCGCCGCACTGAAAAGCAGTTTTTATTGAATATCTCGTAAACTATTGATAGTTTTACAAAACCCCTACAGTAAATCCTCGGCTTTGTTATATTGACTTTATTTATCGATTTTGTTACCCATTAATATGCTCCATTTTAATAAACAATCGAATCTAGGCAAAATTTAGAGGTAATTTTTTTTTTCTATTGAGATAATATTGTCCTGTCGGGTTTCTGGTGAAGTGATCCCTCGGAATTATAATGTAGTAAAACTTAACCGCTTAGAGACTCCCTCTACTTTACTTGTAACTTTTTAAAATTAAAACTATTGTCCTGACTTGTCTCAAATTAGTTATTCTTAAATAAAAATTTGCTAGTTTGTTTAGGAGTGTCTTTGATATGGAATCATATGATTGTTACTCATTTAAAAATACAAGTAATGTTTCTTTTAAAGTATTATTACTTGCTGCTATTCTTGAGATTGTATAACTGTGATCCATTTATTCGCCAAATTAAATGACATTTTCAAAAAATGATTCCTTTTACGCGAATTTATGATATTTGAAATGTCGCTGATGATTGTGATATTACTAAGTTAAGTTATGTTATTCTAGAGTTTATTGTAATGCAATAAGAATTTCCTGAATGCAATGTAAAACTGTTGTTTTATTTTTCCACTATTTTCACAAATATATAGTAAAACCTTTTTCATATTTTAATGATAGCTTCTAAATCAAGTGTGAATAGGTGCTTTCTAGACCTTTGTGCTTCATCTTCAGCCACATCGTCACTTACCAACACATGAGATCGTGGTCAAACAAAGGTCCATCAAAGTAAAAAAAAAAAAGTGTGCTCAATCTGCCAGTCAAGTATCCTATACTATTAAACGAGCAAGGATTTGTTTATATATATAATATTTTAGTATTTTTTTTAACTTCTTTTATGACGGAACAAGCAGATGGCCCACCTGATGTTAAGCGGTACCCTCTGCCTTTAACAATGCATTACCTCATAGGTCACGTCCACCTAGGATGCGCCCTTATGTGTAATTGCACTGCGCCCACCACCCTGAGACATAAAGATGAAAAGTCTCATATGCCTGTAATTTCACCGGCATCCATACCCTTAACTAAGAAGTGAAGTACAGAATCTACGTATAAAAGAAGAAGAAGAAGTCAGTGAAGGAAGAAAGTTAAACAAGTTGATTCAAAGTTGGATTAATAGAAAAATAATAATAAATAAATATGGGCGAGTCTAGTGACGAAGTCAGCTATTTCCGGAAGAATTGAAGCAGCGTGGAACAAATTCAGACTTAAGTTTCCTGCCTAAAAAGTCTTTTTAGTTTCTCGCTCCTAAGGTGAAAAGTTGTACCTACTATGTGTCAAACGAGACAAAAGTTATTTACTTCTCGTGTCTTTTCTAACCTAGAATCTCTCGCTAAGAATCCTTCGCTTGCTCGGAAAAACATGAAAATCATGATTTGAAGCAAATACCAACTTTGCTCTCTATTTCCACAAAATATTTTGTTTCATCGTTAGCTACTCGCTAATCGTTAGCTAATCCGTGTCAGTCACAGAATATTGACTAGTATTTTATTACTCTGAGAAGCTAACGAATTCAAATTTCGAAAATTAAAATGACCATACTTGTAGATGGACATTAGAGTTTTATTTTATTTTGAAGCATGACATCAAGTTACAAAAGAACTTACTTTTTAGGGTTCCGTTCCCAAAGAGTAAAACGGGACCCTATTATTAAGGCTCGGCCGTCCGTCTGTCTGTCCGTCTGAATCCTCATGAATCTGTAGTAGGCAGTATGTAGTAATGTAGGCTGTATCTCATGAATCGTGATAGTTAGACCGTTGAAATTTTCGTTCTGACGCATAATGACCAACACGCTCTTTGGCTAATTTTAAATACGAATCCTGTCACACATGATGTATTTCTGTTGCTAGCGGCAAACAAAATAACAAAAATACTGGAAAACAGAATAAAATAAATAATTAAGGGCGCTCCCATACACCAAACGTAATTTTTTTGCTCGTTTTGCTCGATATTGATATCGGAAACAGGTAGACGCTTGAAATATTCACAGAATACTTATTTATACATTCACTTTAAAAATAAATAATTAAATTAAAATTAAACAAATATTTAAGGGGGGCTTTATTTTGTCTTACATTTACGGCAAAAAAAAAAAACACGTTTGTACAAACGTGTTTTTTTTGTTGGTTTTTATTTATGGTACGGAACCTTTCGTGCGCGAGTCCGATTCGCACTTGGCCAGTTTTTTACTTTCATAGCCAGTAGGTATCACTGCTTACTCAACAGCCCAGCGTAATTAGCAGTGTGGTCTAGAAAAGTCCAACCTACAACTACTTTATTGACCATAATTTCCTTATTTTTCAGGTATTATCGTCAGTTACGTGACGAGGTTTGAAAAAGATGATACATAGCTACCTATGGGTAGCCATAAATATGACATATAAATACTAGGTAAAATAAGAGAGTTTCAGTTGTATTTCGACACTTACGTGAATAAGTTCTAGTGTAAATTAATATTTAATATAATTAATAACTAAAAAGTGTACATTTTCGTGGTTTAATTATCAAGTAAGTGTTTTTAAATCATATTCTTAAGGTGGATGCTCTCGCTTGAGGTGCGAAATTATTATTTTTTTGTGTTTTTTTGCTCATTTGCAGCTCATGAACACTTCTTCAGATAGCGAAAGTCGCGAGAACTAGGAGACTTAACACATACATGTTTTAATTGATAGTATCTCATCAATATGATCAGTTTAGCTACAATCCCCATGAACACATTTTTACAATGTTATTTTTGTTTAGGGGATCGTTGCTTATCTGATGATAGTTAAGAGATACTATCAATAAAAACATGTGTATTAAGTCTCCTAGTTCATGAGCTAGAGTAATGAGCAAAAAACACCAAAAAATTTGATTTCGCGCCTCAAGCGAAATCATCCGCCTTGTGTACTGCTAGGGCGCTGGGCCCTTTTGTACACGAACAAAGTTCTTGTTTGATTATATCTTTTTAACCAACTTCAAAAAAAAGAGGAGGTTCTCAGGTCTTGTGTTTTTTTATGTTTGTTACCTCATATCTCCGTCATATGTGAACCGACTAAGTATTTTTTTTAAGTTTACACTATACTTCCAGATTGGTCCCATTTTTATCAAAATCTGGTTCTGATGATGGTATCTATGAGAAATTGAGGGAACTCCTCAAATATTATAGGCACACACATAGGTGGAGCGATGACCTATCTATGAGAAATTGAGGGAACTCCTCAAATATTATAGGCATACACATAGGTGGAGCGATGACCTAAGAAAGACGGCGGCAGAAAGTGGATGAGAAGAGCCGAACACCGGCTCAGTGGCGTGTATTGGGAGAGGCCTATGTGCAGCAGTGGACTCGTGTGGGCTGATGATTATGATGATCTTTTTGTCATCAGTGATTTCTAGTTATCGATCCCCAGAACGCTGTTAATATATACTGTCCTTTTATTACAGATCCGCCAGAATGAGTGCTACAAGATACACAATCTTCATACTTTCTCTATGTGAGTACCTATTTTTTAGGGTTCCATAGTGAACAAGACAAAGAGCCCTTATAGTTTCACCATGTCCTCGCAACAACGCAAACGCTGCTGCAGCGCTGGTTTTATGCTGTCAATTCAACTGTGTGTGAGGTATTGTGTGTCTCAACTGTCCGGAGCTACGCTGCATGTCCGGTAATGGGACACCCGACCGGTATTAAACCATTTACATGAAACGGACACCTGCCCGGTATTAGACCATCTACGTGAATGGGACACCTGCTCGGTATTAGACCATCTACGTGGATGGGACACCTGTCCGGTATTAGACCATCTACCTGTAAGGACACACGACCGGTATTAGACTATATACGTGAATGGGACTCCTGACCAGTATTAGAACATGTACATGTATAGACACACGACCGGTATTAGACCATCTACCTGAATGGGACCCTCTGCCAGGATTATACCCCCTGCCGAAGTCAGGCCATTTGCTGGAGCCTTCCAGTTCATAGATTCTACTTTTAAGCTTCTTAGATTATACCTATAACCCCCTATAATAAATTGTGGCTTGCGGTTCATCTTGAAATCACATGACGGGCGAGCCGTAACGCAACAGTAAAAAAAAATATAAGTCAATGTACTCATATATTCATTATTTATTTCAGGTATAACTGGCTATGAGCAGTACCATTTCCGAGTTCTACATAAAGGCTGGCGCCTCAGAAATAAAATCCCTCCCAGCAATAACCAACCGAAGTACACTCCAACAAAAACAACACAGTTTAAGCCAACTAATCCAAGCTTTGAAGATCCTGGTCTAGATAGCATAGGCATGCCGAGAGATGGCAAGAATCATCCATGCTACCGAGAATGCAACGCCGCGGCGGCTATGACTTGTTACTATCGGTTTCACGTAGAATGGTATTACTCTATGAGTAAGGCGTGTAAGGAGTGCCCCTACAACGCGACGCACTGCGGGTACCCGGACTGTGTGCCAGCCAACGGCATCGGGAGACCCATCACCGTCGTCAATAGGAAGATGCCAGGGCCGTCTATACAGGTAAGCGTTCTAACATCTACTAAGCTAATATTTATTTATTTTATTTTACTCTGACGGAATGAAATAAAGAGGAATATAATATACTAGATGACCCGCGCGCGACTTCGTCCGCGCGGAGTTTGAAAACATCCCCGAAGCGGCGTGCAGACAACAACTTAAACATCAACAACCACCCCGTAAAACGACTTTTGAAACAACACCACACTCAAGTTTTTCGATTTAGGGGTCACATTTTACCCTTTATTTCCTGAAAATATTTTAATCTTAACAACAACACTGTGAAACGACCTTTGAAACGACACCGAACTCAAGTTTTTCAATTTAGGGGTCCCATTTAACCTTGAGGTCCTGTAAATATTTGAATCTCAACAACGACACCGTGAAACGACCTTTGAAACGACACCATACTCAAGTTTTTCAATTTAGGGGTCCCATTTAACCCTGAGGTCCTGAAATTATTTTGATTTCAACAACGACACCGTGAAACGGCCTTTGAAACGACACCATACTCAAGTTTTTCAATTTAGGGGTCCCATTTGAACCTTGAAGTCCTGAAAATATTTTGATCTCAATGACTACACTGTGAAACTAACTTTTAAATAGTCAAAATACGCTGAAATCTGGCTAAAACGTAAAGTATATTTATTTACAAACAAAACGTTCCCGTGGCTTTTTTCAGCAAAATTTCAGGTACTGCTGAAACATATTTTTACTATTTTTATAAAAGGAATCTACCTGTGAATTTTCAAGTCAACTACCAACGGTTTCCGAAATACGAAGCATTATAGTTTTACATTAAAAGCCGTTTTGGACCCCTTACAGGGTGAATTTTCCAAAATCCTTTCTTAATACACCCTTATACCCAAAAATGAATACATCCTCCACATTTCATGTATCTAGGTCCAGCGGTTCAGGCTGTGCGCTGCAAAACGCAAAGTGAATACATTAAAAGCCCTTTATGGACCCCTAAGGGAGCGAATTTTCCATATTCCTTTTTAAGTACACTTTTACACCCTAAAAGGACTACACTCTCCAAATTTCAAGTCTCTACGACCAGCGGTTTAGGCTGTGCGTTGTAAAATCTAAAGTTTTTATATTTTTTTACAAAGTCAACGTTCCCCTGTCATTTTTCTGGAAAATTTCAGGAATCGCTGAAATATGTGTTTGTTAATTTTATTTGAGGAATCTCCATGTAAAATTTCATGGTTCTACTGCTAACGGTTTCCGAAATACAGAGCCTTTTTGTTTTACGTTAGAACCGCATTTGGAACCACTTAGCATGCGAATTTTCAAAATTCCTTTCTTAGTACAACCCTACGCATTGAGACGAACACACCCTCCAAATTTCAAGTCTCTACGACCAGCGGTTTAGGCTGTGCGTTGGACCTCGTTCAGTCAGTCAGTCAGGAGATTGCCTTTTATATATTAGATTTGCCCTATAGTGGGAAAAATTGCCACAATTTTTTTGTTCACTTCACATGCTCTAAATGTGTGTCGTTTTAGCTAGGAGTAGGCAAACTAAAGTGTATTTAACAAAGATAACATAATACCCACAAGGTATAGGTACGTATTAGTTAGCCTCGGGCACTATAGTATTTATTTTTATTTTTGTCGTTTTGCCAGCCGACAAATTAATGAATAAATCTCGACTTTTCGATGTTCCATTTCAAGGCCTAGAGTTTCCACCCCAAACGGCTCACATTACATACCATCTGTCGAGTAATAATTTTAATGATATTTACGTTTTCTAATCTAGTCCGCGCGCGTGAGTAAAACTTAGAAACAATGTAACTATATTTTTTTTTATGATTTATAAAAAAGGTATTGTTTAATTATCTAGGGTTATCACAAAATCACACTTGTGATTGCGCAAAATCAATTGTGATTTTCAATGTCACAGCAGTTGTTCAATAAAGCTGGAATTTCGGACTTGACTGTTGTAATAATGATATTCTTTGACAGGTCTGCAAGGGCGACAAAATCATCGTGGACGTGGAAAACAGCCTAATGGCATCAGCGACTTCCATCCATTGGCATGGTCTCCACCAGAAGGAGACACCTTTTATGGACGGAACTCCATTCGTGACACAGTGCCCGATCCAGCCTGAGTCTACTTTCAGGTACGTTACCATCATCATTCTACTGCTGGGAATCATAATACTCTCAGGGTCTGGGCACCTAATTCAGGCATATTAGTTTCAAATGCATCTAAATTTTCTTAATATTTTTTTCTTGTAAATGTTTGAGCACCTAAGTAGCAAATACGTATTTAATTCTAAAGTGGTCACCCGCAGCTAATATTCACATATTTAAGGCGTAGTGGTACCGCATTAGGCTAGCACAAGAAGTGTTGTGGAAGACCGTCCACTAGTGGAGATAGATAGACCTTCTACATACGAAGAATGGTCTTGAGCCGCTTTCGTCCACCATCAGCCTAACCTTTATAATGTCATCAGCCCATCGTGTAGGATGCGTTGTACACAGCGTCTTCTAGTTCAATTCAGTGTTCAGTTTCATATCTCACGGCAATTAATGTTCTTTTCCTTACAGATATGAGTTCAGCATTCCCCAGTCTGGTTCTTTCTTCTGGCACTCCCACATCGGCCTGCAGCGTGGTGATGGGACTACTGGGGCCCTAATCGTCCGGGAACCAAAGCGGAACAGCCCTCACAGATTGTTGTACGACACTGACATGTAAGATACCTGCTATATCGGCTATAAGATTATAAATGCGAAAGGCGGACGGAGTGATTCATGTACAAGACTAGGCGAGTCAGCGATTTTGTTGAAGTAGCTTGCGTCATGAAGTGGTTTGCAGGCGTATCTTGTGGGAAGAAGTTATGTCCTGGCTGTTCAATCTTTGCTCATAGAAAATGGAGGGTAGATAAATTTCGTTTGCGCCTGTTTTTTTGGCAACTACCTTCGCTTCAAAAATGAGTGGATGGAAGCTTATGGAACTGCCGCTGCCCGCCAGTTGTCTTGTGCGATAGTTACTACACGGTCGCGTCCAAACGTTTTGGACAAAAGCTGTTCCGTGAACAGCCAAGATTAACTCTTTTTCGTGTGAAGACGTTCTTCTCCTGTGCTGTGCAATTTTTGATTGTGTTTTGAAACTTTTGAACAATAGAAGGAGATATACATGCTCGAAAACACCGGTGCTGAGTGAATCCACTAGAAGAGAGGCACGAGTAGGTGTGAAAGAGGTAGGTACAGACTTAATTTATCTGCCTTTTTCATGAGCAAAGATCTTCCTCCAAATTCAGATTAATTGTTATTTTTTCTATATATTTATAATTTAAAAGGTCCTTCGATATTTCATAAAACTAAATTACCAGCGCCATACACCCCACATTTTGGCCTACGAGCCGGATTTAAATTCCTTAATTTAAACATTTTTCTACTGTCCTAACCAGTAAAACTTTCCACGTTGGTTAGTGGTTAGGAACATAGGACGCCATTTTGAAGAAATTACGTTGCCGTGCAACTTATTTATTCAAAGTGTGCATGCAAGCCGTACTTGCTTCTTATTGAATTTCGTAAATTCAATCATATTTATACATATTTCGGTTATTAAAATAACCTTCCCGTCAAAATGTCTAATTCAGATGACAAAGCTCCATCCAAAAAGGAGTTACAAACTGAGCGAAATATAACTAAATGCCTTGCTAAAAAGCAACGTATTTATTCGCAAATGCAACAAATATATGATCTTTCAAATAAAATAGATCCCTCAGTAAAAGATATGTTCCTTTTGCGTGCCTCAGAGATAACCACACTACGTGAATCATTCGAATGTATTTGCATGGAAATCTATGAATTGCAATTAACGTTAGATGCCGATACGCAGTTCTCAGATAACGATCTCAAAAGCTTCGATGAATTATTCTTTCGCGTGAAATTGTGTGCTTCAAAATACATTTCCAACATGGCGGACGTTCTTCCATGCACAAAAGATAAAAATCTTAGCTTTGATAGTCGACCGCGATTACCTAAACTCGAGTTGTTCACATTTGATGGGAATATTGAGAATTTCACAACGTTTTACGAAACATTTTGCTCTTTGGTGCACAATCATACGGGTATCTCAAACATAGACAAATTTCATTATTTGTTGTCATGCACAAAAGGTTCCGCACTCAGTATTATTAAAAGTGTGCCCATAACTTCAAGTAACTACGAAGTAGTATGGCAGTCATTGCTTGATAAATATCAAGACAATAGAATGCTTGTAGGTAAATACCTAGATAGGATGCTTAACTTTCCCGCGCTCAAATCGGAGTCTTCTGCCAATTTAAATCAATTTATTGAGACTTTCGATCATTCATATCGCGCAATAAACGCGTTAAATATCGAGCACCTATCTAGCTATGTAATGTGTCATATAGCATTGCGGGGACTAGACCCCAACACAAGAAAGTCGTTCGAACAAGGTGTCGATCAAACTACCATACCTACCTATGATCAGTTAATGTCCCACGTACATAATCAAATAAAGATTCTGGAACATTCGCAGTCACAAGCTAGTTCTACCGTTTCGCAAGTAAGGAATCCTACACCTTACAACTCTAACAAAAAGACGAATGAAAATAACAATAGGAAGGCATTTTCCTCACAGACACAATCGAAGAGTCATAGTAATTCTTCTAGCAACTTTACTTGTTTACATTGTGCCAAAAATCATATGATTTTTCGTTGTGTACAATTCCGTGAATTGACTCCTGCACAACGAGTCAGCCGTGCTGACCATTTGAAATTATGCCACAACTGTCTCAAACAAAATCACTCGACTGTCGATTGTCGAAGTGAATTTAAATGCTTTACTTGTAATCAGCGACATCATGCGTTATTGCACCTAGACTCTGAAATAAAACCTGCTACGCGAGCCGTGCCCGCGCACAATAGCAGTGCAGAGCCGATAGCTATAGGTGTCACTACGCACGCTAATACATCGCATTCGTCGAGCGTAAACAACTTTAAGAACCATGTCGTTTTAATAGGTACAGCTATAGTCAATGTGATTGACTCGTTCGGTAATTCGCAAGCTTGCCGTGTTCTTATCGACTCAGGCGCTCAATCAAACTTCATAACTTTGAATTGCTTAGAACGCCTAGGGTTGTCGCGTCGAAAATGTCCTTTTAATATTTTCGGTTTAGCCGGAAATAGTGTAAAGAACTTTGGCATGACGTCATGCACTATTACACCAAGACATTGCGATAATCCAACATTCAAAATAGATGCTATTATTTTGCAAAAGATTACTTCCGATTTACCTACTGTAGAAATTCCCGTAGAAGTTGCCATGCAGTATAAAAACCTATTATTAGCGGATCCTTACTTTTATAAAAAATCCCCTGTGGACATCATTCTTGCAGGTGACATATTCCCTGATATTTACGACGGGAATAAAATTATTGTGAGCCCCACACTACCCGCTGCGCTCAGTAGTGTTTTCGGGTTCGTATTGTGTGGGAAGATAGAAGTACCGTGTACTTCCGATGATGTCACTAACATTGCAACGTCTTGCAATTTGGTGTCGTACACCAATGATAGTGACACCATCAACACTTACCTCAAATCATTTTGGGAAATAGAGGAGTCGCCGTGCGACAACCCTAACCTCAGCCCACATGATAAGCTTGCCGAGGAGATTTATTCCGAGCAGCACTATAGGGACGATAGCGGTAGGTATGTATCACCTATCTTACTGGACCCTAATCGCGCCGTCCTCGGCCAGTCTTATAGCCACGCCGTGCGTAGGTTACATCACCTGGAGCGACGCTTCGCTCGTTCACCTGAGTTACGAACGCCGTATGTAGATTTCATGCACGAGTATGAACAGCTAGGTCATATGCAACCCTACGTCGGCTCAGAACCGAGCAAAAATGTCATCCCACACCATTGTGTAGTGAAAGCGTCCAGCACTACTACACCTATGCGTGTCGTATTTGACGGCTCAGCTGCCACTTCGAATGGCGTGTCACTGAATGACACATTGCTTACAGGTAGAAAGCTCCATCATGATATTTTGAAAATAATTTTCAACTTTCGCCTGTATGACATATGCTTTACAGCTGACATCGCCAAATTTTATAGAATGGTACATATACATCCTGAAGACCGCTGTTATCAGCACATACTTTGGAGGGACTCACCTTCGGACGAAATAAAAACCTACGAACTTATCACAAATACCTACGGGTTACGTTCGTCAGGTTTCGTAGCTGTTCGCACGTTGCAACAGTTAGCGAGTGACGAAGGCAAGCAATACCCTCGTGCTTCTGACAACCTTACTCAGGGATTTTTTGTAGATGACCTGTTATGGTCTACACAGGACCTAGCAGAAGCCTGTACGTTACAGGACGAGCTCGTAGCTCTATTGAAACTTGGCGGCTTTGATCTCCGTAAATGGGCGAGTAATTCCCCTGAGTTACTCTCCAGGATCGGTGCCGACCAAGCAGTCGCTATCAATTTCAGTGATGACACCGTGTGTTCATCACTGAAGGTTCTTGGTTTAAAGTGGCTGCCCACTGACGATTGTTTTTCGTTTGATTACAACATGACGGACAATACCTACACTAAACGGTCAGTGCTAAAACTGCTTGCTAGCATTTTTGACCCCGTCGGATTCTTATCTCCGTGCACATTTCTTGCAAAGTGTATAATGCAGGACCTGTGGAAGCTCAGTCTCGGCTGGGACGAGCCAATTCCAGCTGATTTGCGTGACAAATGGTCGACATTCATCAGGTCATTGTCGAGTCTGTCGTCAATTAAAATTGACCGACACCTGCTTATACCTAAATTCTGCGGGATACATTTAATTGCATTTTGTGACGCATCAACCCGTGGTTATGCGGCATGCATTTATGCCCGCAGTGTCGACTCAAACAATGACGTGAAGACCCGGCTGCTTATCAGTAAAAGCAAGGTCGCACCAATCAAGCCTCTTTCGATCCCGAGACTCGAGCTTATGGCCGCCGTGTTGTTATCCAAACTGGTTGATTTTATACAAAAATCTATAAATCTAAAATATCAATTAACTGCCCTGACGGATTCCAGTGTCGCGCTCGCCTGGTTGCAAACCCCTCCATACAAACTTAAAACTTTTGTATCGAGTCGAGTCGCTCAGGTTGTAGAAGTGGTTCCGTCAAATAGCTGGTACCACGTGAGAAGCGAAAACAACGCCGCCGATGTGTGTTCTCGCGGCGCCCTGCCTACTCAGCTCGTAGCAGAGTATGAGCGCTGGCTTCACGGGCCAGTTTGGTTATCTGATGACGTTCATCAGTCGCCAATTAGTACGTTTTACGTAAACGATAAGACGGATATCCTGGAATTAAAAACAAATGTAGATACATTTTCCTTTCCGTCTCAAAATATAAAGGACGATTTTTCAGAAACGTTTTTTGAAAAATACTCGTCTTTTAAGAAACTGCAGCGCATTATCGCATGGTGTCTGCGATTTTCAAAAAACTGTAGGCTTCCGAAACACGAGCGTTCGATTGGTCCGATCTCAACTCACGAATTAAACACGTCCCATGACGTTGTACTTAAGAGTACACAAAATACCTACTTTGGTAGTGAAATAGGTCAGATTAAAACTAATAAATTTGTCCCGTCATTACGGAAACTGTCACCCTTCGTAGACCCCCAAGGTTTCCTCAGGGTGGGGGGTAGAATCTCCCAAACGTTTTGGAAGAAGTGGTCTGATGACTACCTGCATACCCTGCAGCAAAGAGCAAAATGGTTCACATCACCACCTAATATTAAGGTCGGTGACTTAGTTCTCATCAAGTCTGAGCTAACTCGTTCACTTAACTGGGTCCGGGCCAAGGTGGAACGTCTTCATGAAGGCCCCGATAAAATTGTTCGTGTGGTTACCTTGAGGACGCAAAGAGGAACAGTAAAGAGGCCAGTGAATAAGCTGAGCCCTCTTCCTTATACTATTTAAATAATCGCTCTAGTTATCATAAATTAAACTTCCTTATAACTTAACTTATTATTAAACTTAGTATATCTATTAGGTATACCTAATTTTCTTGCATTATGCATTATTTTTCTAATGACTTTACTTGAAATTATCATAATAATTTCGGTGGGCGGTATGTTCAATCTTTGCTCATAGAAAATGGAGGGTAGATAAATTTCGTTTGCGCCTGTTTTTTTGGCAACTACCTTCGCTTCAAAAATGAGTGGATGGAAGCTTATGGAACTGCCGCTGCCCGCCAGTTGTCTTGTGCGATAGTTACTACACGGTCGCGTCCAAACGTTTTGGACAAAAGCTGTTCCGTGAACAGCCAAGATTAACTCTTTTTCGTGTGAAGACGTTCTTCTCCTGTGCTGTGCAATTTTTGATTGTGTTTTGAAACTTTTGAACAATAGAAGGAGATATACATGCTCGAAAACACCGGTGCTGAGTGAATCCACTAGAAGAGAGGCACGAGTAGGTGTGAAAGAGGTAGGTACAGACTTAATTTATCTGCCTTTTTCATGAGCAAAGATCTTCCTCCAAATTCAGATTAATTGTTATTTTTTCTATATATTTATAATTTAAAAGGTCCTTCGATATTTCATAAAACTAAATTACCAGCGCCATACACCCCACAACGGTAACAGCCGCTTTAGTCGGCTTTTACAACATTCACGGGAGAAGACGTAGGGGTCTATTCTTAGGCCGTGACATATAGTACAGGCAAATTAGGTGATTTTTAGCAAAAGTGTGGAAGTAATTAGATGTAGTCACAAAACCTTTTCTAATTGTTTTGTTTGGCTTGAAAATCACCTCTAATATAACTTTCAGCAAATTCACCCCCCCGGAACAGGGTGAAATAGGGTGAAAACCTTATAATACCCGTAACTTAATGGGGAAAATACATGTAGTCGGTGCAATTTGGCATACACTTAAGACCGTTATGATCTACATTTGCACCAAGTATTTTTTAATCCGACTTACGGAACATACGAAAAAAAAAACATTTCTAAAAAAATCTTTTTTTCTGTATTGCGGCTCGGGGGAAATTGAAGTAGTCGGTGCAAATTGACAGAATTACCAGAAAAATGGGCCAAATAAATTACCAGGTTTGCACCTTTGTACCTCACACGGAAGTCACTTTTTCCATATTTTATTGTCGCTCTACTTCGGGGAAATTTCAGGCAATTCTGGAATTTCACTTAAACTTATTCATTTGATTAGTACTACATTCGCCAGCCATTTAATACTGGAATTTATATACGGAAAATGCATTTTTTAAGTATTATATATGTAAGTTCAGTGCGGTGCTATGAAACTAATATATATACTGTGGCGCTACACTGCTAACACTGTCCCCCGACCGCGGGGTGCATCCGTATTGATCCCAGAAAATCACCCCACGAGCTGAAAGTAATAATAATTATTCCGGATTCATACAATTAATATTCATTTCATTTTTAGATTCCGTATTTATCCCATCTAGAAATACCTACATCTAAAACGAGTGAAAGTAACGTCAGCAAAGCAATATGTTATTATGAAACATCTATTTATTTCATATAATTGTTGGTATAAAATAATCAACAAAGTAATAATAAATACAGTGTGTCTCAAAAAGTAGTGTCAAGCCGAAGTCCAAAGAAAGGTTACCCCCAGAGATACCCGAATCACCCCCATTTCGCGATTTTTAGTAGTTTTCGAGCTATGTGTTTTTAAGACAATCGGAGCTCTTACACTTTTTTGGCCATTGTGACTCGATTCGTTGAGGTAGAGGCCTGTTTTTTTGTTGTAAGTAAGCTAAATACTAGGGCTACTTTGTCTGATAGCATTTACATCAATAGAACCTACTGTTGCATTAGAATAAAAATAATAATATGAAGATATATTTTTTTTGCCTTAACTCTTACTTTCAATGAACGTTTAAAAAAAAAGTCACTTAATATTTTTCATCCAAACCTATCTTAAAAACATGGCTGATGTGACAGTTATTAGTCATGTAACCTTGTTCCAGATTCTTGCACAGGATCATAAAAACACTCAATTTAATAAAAGTTAGTTCAAAAAAGAGTTTTTGAAAATGTTCTGCAAGTCGGAATTAAAAAGAAATGTGACAGTCTGAAGATTGTATTGCACATAAGCAATAGTAAAACAACCCATCTTTGTTGTTCAAGGACATTATTTTCTACATACGAGGCAAAAACCTGCGACAGATGGTGGGCCCATTCCAACTGCCAGATCGCCTGAATGGCGAGTCATACTTGAACTTTTTAAGAGAAGATTTAAATGGATAATCCACAGACATCATTTTACTAATACGCCAAAACATGACTTTTTAAAACGACGGCGCACCATGTCACTTTGCATCAAAAGTTAGACAATATCTTAATGACAGGTTTTTTTTAATACTACTTAGAATGACTGAACAAGCAGATGGTCCACCTGATGATAAGCGGTACTCTCTTCCTATGAATAGTGCATTATCACATAGGTCACGCCCTCCTAGGACGCGCCCTATGTGACATTGCACTGCGCCCGCCACCCTGAGACATAAAGATGAAAAGTCTCATGTGACTGTAATTTCACCGGCACCCATACCCTTCAAACCGGAACAAAGCAATGCGAGCACTACTGCTTTGCGGCAGAAATAGGTATGGTGGTAGTACTTTCCCGGACGAAGTATTTCACAAAAAAGCTCTACTACTACTAACAAAATGCGATACTTGGTGATAAATGGATTGGCCGAGGCGGGCCTATCGCATGGCCCCCACGATCCCTCGACTTAAACCCCATTAACATTTTTGTTTGGGGATATTATAAAGAGATTGTTTACTCTCGAGAGTGCCGAAATGTGGCAGAATTGCGAAAAAGGTTGACCCAGGCAGAAGCAACAATTCAAAAGCAACAGAATCGCTTTTCTACGCTTTAAAGATAATTTTTTTTAGACGATGCTGATTATGTATTGAGCAAGAAGGTCGCCATTTCGAAAATTTATTGTGATGATTCACTGAATACATGCATTGCTGAAAGTTATTATTTAGTTTTATTTAAGATTTCACTTAATCTTAAAAACCAGAATTTCGCATTCAACTGTTTAAATTGAATATCATGAATGATCCCGTAAAAGAATCTCAATCAAATTTACATGATAAATAGCTGACATAATGAACAAGGTTTTAAGATAGGTTTAGATGAAAAAGTTTATGCGACTTTATTTTTAAAATGTCCTTAGAATGTAAGGGACTAAACAGAATTTTTAATTTTTCCATATTTTTAATTTTATTTCAATGCAATGGTTCGTGCTGTGGATGTAAATGCTTTTGTTTGTTACTGTTTCGATTACTTTAAAAACCGATATCTGAGGTTTACTGTCATCACAAACAAAAATTAGTATAAAATATTTTAAAAAAAAGTGGAAGCCATTTTTAAAATATTTTTTCAGGAAAATCACGGACTAGTTTAGAAATCGTTTCAGAGAATCAGAATTTTACAATTATTTATAACATAAGCTTTTAGATAACATGTGCAAATAAAATAAATAAATTACACACACATAAAATAAAATTATAAATAAAATGTGCGATTTCTAAATAAATAACGAAATTTCGATATTAATATCGGAATGCCAATATTGAGATTTAATATCGGAAATCAGTATAGGAATTGAAAACCTTCCGATATTACATGCCCTAAACGTGACAAACAAGCAGACGGCACGCCTGATGTAAAGCAGTCACCGCCGCCTATGGACAACACCCACGGTATTGCAAACGCGCTGCTACCATTAAGAGCCCTATTAATATTTCTCTTGAATTTACCCATATTGTATAATTTATAAATATTTGTATTATCTGCAGATATTTGTTCAGGATGTTATTAATGTTATGTTACATGTTTTCGTTGGGTATTTTCTATGTATAATAAAAAATATCTATCTATGTAATGTATTGTATTAAAGTATATCAGTTATCTAGAACCTATAACACAAGCTCTGCTTAGCTTGGGGCTAGATAATGTTGTGTGAACTGTCCAGCATTATTTATCAAATATTTATTTATGATGGTGACAGCGAGCTGATCTGATGATGGAGACGGAAGGTGAACAACGGAACTCCTCGATGGATGATAGTAGATTACTGGAAAAACTGTAGAGGTTTTTTATTTTTACTTCTTTGCTTATATCCCAAAAGTTACACAGTCTAAAATAAAATTAAAACTAGTTTTGAAACGTCTATGATTGTTTCACTTTTTTACCCTTTCTTTGGCCCCAATATCTTCTACAACCCCCGAACCAATTTAGCTCATAACCTTAATTGTACTAATACTATATACCCATCTACCAAATTCTATAAAGAATACTAGTTTTATAAAGAATATATCAACAGTTCGCAAGTTATCTTTAGACAAAAAAACAAACATACGAACGCCAATTATTAATAATTTGCATCCAACAAAAATACATGAAAATGATAGTAAGGCATTTTTCTGTCTGACCGTACTAATATCCATTGATAAAGGCCGTGGCGCGGTATGAATCCGGACTACATTTTGCGATTAATATGGTCAAATATACAACTTTATTATTCGTGGGATGAATACGGCCTACATTTTGGTATGAATCTGCACCCCGTCCACGCCGTTGATTTCTTATTAAGATCTATTATTAAGAAGTACTTCCGGTACGAAATTTGTGTTTTTTTTTTACGTGCGTATAAACTGATAGTTTATACCATAATAAAATTTGCACGACTACATAAGTTTCCCCCGAAGTACAATTTACAAAAAAATAAAAAAACTATGTTCCGTAATTCGCTGAGGTGTGCAAAACTAATATAGTGTTTATAATACTTATAGAAACCTTATGTAAGTTTGCACCGAGTACATAAATTTCCCCCGAGCCGCAAACTAAAAAAAAAACAAATTCACAGTGTTTCCCACTATGCACGTAGTTTTAATTAAAATCCATAACGCACTAAGACTGTCTGTAAAAGTAATTGAACTTGTACTTAACACTTTTTTGTTTTTTCAAAAGTTAAGATTTTGCAAAGTTTGTACCTAATATTTAAAAGCCTTCCGTATGCGCCAGAAACGGTGCAAACCTGGGATAAGCTTCTATTCGTGTCATCTATCGATTCCATAAGAATCCACGACTACTCGACTTAGGGCCACACTTTTTGCTAATTTGCCTGTACTAATAGTAGCACTTTACAGATAATAAGTAAATAACATGATTGGCTATTAATAAAAACTTTTTTTTAGTTCGGAACACGTTATTCTTGTGACTGATTGGCTCAGCAACGGTTCCATCAACCTCTTCACCAGCCACCACCATCACGCCGGTGACAACCGACCGGAGTCCCTCCTCATCAACGGCCGCGGCAGATTCAGGGTCTCTGATGGTAACAGAACCACCAGGATGAAGACACCTATTTTTGAAGTTGAACAAGTAAGTCTCTATGAAGTACATTTATTTACAGAAAGAATAACACAACTAATACAAGTAAAGGTATGCACAAAATTAAAAAAAATAGAATGAAACAGCTGTACTGCCTGAAGACCGCTGCTAACGATCTAAAAGTAGCTCAACTAATCCAAATCACCACCAGATGGAAGTGCCCTTTACGATGCTGGCTGCATTGCCACGCTGAACGGCAATACTAATGCGTTGAGCCAGATAAGATTCAGCTCTCGGGTCACGCGTCACTTAGACCAGACACCCTGAAAGAATTTTGAAAACTTTAGGTGCCCCGGTACCCCACGGACCCAGAGTCTGGACCCCGAAAGGCTCTAATAAGTAAATAAGTAAATGATGCGTTTTATTTGTGCTCTGAGGATGTAAACTTATGTGGTTAATTACTCAAAAGTGTGCTTTATTTTCAGGGTCAAAGGCATCGTTTCCGCCTGATCAACGCAGAGTTCCTCAATTGTCCGGTGGAATTGTCGGTGGATGGACATAACATCACAGTCATTGCCTCTGATGCATACGACCTGGTCCCTATTACTGGTGAGTGATTTGTTACCATCGTAGAACTGATTCCATGCCGCTCCGTCATCATCAGGCCACGTTAGACATAGGCCTCTCCCAATAAGCCACTGAGCCCGGTGTTTGGATCTTCTTTTAGCCGGCTTTCCGTAGGTCATCGCTCCACCTCGCTGGCGGGTGTACTCGCTACGTTTGCCAAGACGCAGTCTCCACTCAAGAACTCGCTTACCCCAAGGCAGCTCATTGCCAGTTTAGCTTGCTAACCGCTGAACGTTAAATGACGCGTCAATGCGGCCCATTAACTTTGCGGCTATGTAACAGAAGGCACAGTTAGAAATTACTCTTCGGGTTCTGGCAAGGGTACACAAGGCCAAATATTGCTGCCGTATTGAAGCAGCGGCGGCTCCGTTGGTTAGGACACGTGCAACCGATGGATTATTCCCGCTTGCCAAGAAAAACTCTCTTAGGTGAAGTTTCAAACGCAAAGTGACTTGTTGGGCGCCCTTTGTTAAGGTTTAAAGATGTTAAACGCAAAAAGGGACATGCTATCTTTTATTTTATTTTTAAACAGACGACCGTGATCTTTGGAGGCAAGCTATTCCCGATGGGGTTGTCGTTCACGACTACGCTTGGTTCGATTTACTGTCTCATAAGCGCAAACTACGTGCGATGCTCATCCTCCATCTTCACTAGGAACTCAATTTGTCTGTATATTATTTAGTAGTATCTGTCTTTCCCATATCGGCCTTACTAGTCACTACGTAAGTGCCGTAGAGTCCGCGCCACGATTGAAGTCCGACGGCCTTTTGAGGAACTAACGGATAACAGAGGGAAATTTTCGCTTTTGCACTTTTGCGCATAGAAACTAGCGCTCCAGTCACCGGATAGTTGTGGCGCGGACTCTACCTCGATAACGGTTTTTTTTTTAAATCATCTTTTATAGATCTTTTTATAATTTTCAAGAAAAAAATTCATAAATTCCTTCAGGGTAGGCAGCGCATCGACAATACCCCCGGTGTTGCCGGTGTCTATAAGCGACGGTGACCACTTTACATCAGGTGGGCCGTAAGCCAGTTTGCCTATTAGTTTCATAAAAAAAAAAATGCAAAGGGCCTATGATGACACAAGGCCTTTTTAAGGTCCACCATAGTTATTGACCTCTTTACTTGGTCACTGAATGCTTGGTGACTAACAAAGACAAACCATGGTCTTAAGAATTTGATTATCATTACAGCATCAGCCCTGGTGAGCTACGCAGGAGAACGGTACGACTTTGTCATCAACGCAGACAAACCAGTTGGCACCTACTGGGTCAGAGTGCGCGGGCTGCTGGGGTGTGATGTGTAAGTGACTATTAGAAATATGTTTTTTGCTTAAAATATATTTTCCAATAAAAGTTTTTATAAAATTATTGATCGTAACCGTGTGCTGATCAAAATGAGCCTAAACACGGCCAGTCTACTATTATCCATCGAGGAGTTCCGTTGTCCACCTTCCGTCTCCATCATCAAATCAGCTCGCTGTCACCATCATATTGTATTGTCGTCGGAACTTGACAGGTATGCCAAGCTTCAGCTCAATCACTTGAGGATAACTGCTTTAAAACTCAGTTGCAAGATTCCACCCGGACAAAAGTAGTCCACGCGGACATACATTGCAAGTTAATATTTAAAAAAAAACTTGTGACATATCAAATGTTTGTATTATATAGGTTTAATTCAGATACATGGTTTAGAAGATACTTGTATTAAAGAAAATATATGAAAATTTACCATTCCCACTTAATCTTCGAAAATTTTAAATGTAATACCAAACACAGGCCCTTTACAGGCAAATCTAAAAGAAAATCCTACGTCTTTAAATTCCCACTTTACCCTTTCTTTTGGATTTACCGTAGTTAGGTAAAAATAGGTTGGAAGTTCCTGAAAATATTGAGCTTAAAAACCTGTGTATTTTAGTCATGAACAATCATCCCAAATACTGGACCCCCTTCACTATGCATGGTTTGACACGCACTTTTCTGCTTTAATAATTTCCATTTTTCACCCACAGTAACGAAACCAAAATAAGACAAGTAGCGGTACTACGGTATAAGGGTGCCAAAGCTGATGAGCCTGCGTCTCTGAATTGGAACACTACTCGAACTGGATTGGTAAGTTATCTAACTTTTCCTATAAGATTCTAACTTATGTTATACGGTAACCGCTTACCAACAGGTGTGATTGCTTGCTACCTTGGTAGAAAAGAAAAAAACTCACTTTATACAGTTTAAGGCGTCGATAGACGTCAAATTCTTTCACTATCTAACTCATTAGAGTTCAGATAAGTTATCAAGTGATAGAATAGCAGTCGCGAAACGAAAAGTGAGCAAAAATCAAGATTTTTTTTAATTTAGGAAAAATGAGGAATTTATTTTTCTAAAAATAAAACAATCGTTCCCTCGGCGTTGTGTTATTTTATACTGAAGGCAATAAAAACATCTAATGATTGATAGTTTAGGAGAAAAATGGTTGTAACTACGAAAACAGAGTAACTAATTATTGATTTCTTACAATTTAATTTATTTTTACTTATTTACTATTTATTAATTTACTATATTAATATTATTTTACTATATTATTATTATTTTACTATATTATTATTATTTTACTATATTATATTAATATTACTTATTTACTTTCAATAGGGTTTGCTTTATGTAGTTTTTTTTTTTTTTAAGTTTTTCTAAAATGATCGTGAAGAAAAAAGGTTTTAAAGCACCACATTTCACATCTATAATCCTTCCCTTAATCATAACGGCCAAAATTGGTTCCCCAGACCAAATTTTGACGAGCTACCACGAATTAAAGGATGCATTAGGACTCCATCTGATTGAATGAAGACATTGTAATTGTATTGTTTAAAACACTACTGTTTGTTTAAAGCAAATGAAGAGCTTGTAAAGGTATTTTTTTCAGCTGCGTATTTTTTGTTTTTCTCGTCTAAAAAACTTTTCTGTCATTTACAGGTACTGAACGCTTTACAACAAGGTGAAGAACAAAACGTAACAATACCTGTCTCCAGGATGACATCCCTCGTGGCTGATGATGCCAGCTCGAAGCTAGTCCCTGATCACAAGTTCTTCATTGCCTATGACATGCATCTTAAGAACAATACTCGCTACCATCGACTGCCTTACTACGGGATCAATATCAATGATAGAGGTGAGTTTTCATTCAATAATAGTACATTATGATACTATTGTGTAATCTTGGTGATTACCGCTGAGGCGCCAAGTGAGGGTTATCATCAATACACACGTGTATCATACGACGTTTTTCAACACACTTGTGAAGAAAATAATAATAAAACAGAAATACACACACACACTGTGTATATGTTCAACAGTCTCTATAACTCACTAGTGAATAATAGCAATGTTAAAGTCACAGTTTGATTACATGTGTAAAACAGAAACACACAGTCTGTGTAAATGTCCAACTGTCTCTATAACTCACTAGTGAATAATAGCAATTAAAAAGTCACAGTTTGATTACACGTGTCATCATGTGCCTAATTGCGGTGAAATTAGAGCCTGTTTATGAGCAAGTGTGTTGAAAAAGACTATACAGTGTTTTTTTGACATGGACAGTATGGGCATATCCGAATCTTAAGGGATATGGGAAAACTGTATTTGGAACCATTTACTCTTTTAGTATGAAAACGATTTTGGCGTAGATATTTATTTGTTCAAGCGTGAGTTCTCCATAAAAATGAGTTGTTTTGATCAAGTTTTTTTTAATGCGTATCTACTCAGTTTCATGTAAGGTTTTTTTGTTGATTTATACGCATTAAAAAAAACTTGTTTTTTTATATTAAATTAACATTATATTAATTAACATGTTTTTTATATTAGGTACACCTGCTGAAAATTTCTGGCTCTACACACCACAACTGAACCACATCAGCATGAAGCTACCAAAGAGTCCTCTCCTCGTCTCCCGACCCTCATCTGCCAGCTTCTGCAACGAATCAACAGTCAACGCCTCCTGCCAACGAGGATACTGCGAGTGCTCCCACGTGTTGAACGTCAAACTGAACTCCTTAGTCGAAGTTATCCTGATCGATGAAGGGAATGCTAACACCAACCATCCCTTCCACTTGCACGGTCACAGTTTTAGAGTGGTGGCCCAGAAAAAGTTAGGTCAGAACACTACTACTGCTATAGTTAAAGCGCAAGATAAAGATGGTAAAATTAATAGAAAACTATCACACGCTCCATTAAAAGACACAGTGACTATCCCCAATGGAGGGTACACAATTATAAGGTTTATCGCTAACAACCCTGGTTACTGGCTGTTCCATTGCCATATCGAGTTCCACGCTGAGATAGGTATGGCTTTAGTCTTTAAAGTCGGGGAGCATGCAGATATGAAGCCGGTACCTACAGGCTTTCCACAATGCGGTGATTATAAGCCAACTAACTAGGTATACGTTGCCTGACTTTTACACCAACAAATGTTAAAGATTACGATTTCTTGAATGGTATTTCGCTGCAGAAGTTCCCATTTAAAAGTTTCGTACTACGAATACTCTCAAAATGACTGACATGGGTATATTTTACAAGCTTTTATTTAACTTGCAATGTATGTAATGTTTGTCTGGGTGGAATCCGGATGGAATCTTGCAACTGATTTTTAAAGCAGTTATCCTCAACCGATTGAGCTGAAATTTGGCATACCTGTCAAGTTCCGATGACAATATAATACAGCGAGCTGATCTGATGATGAAGACGGAAGGTGGACAACGGAACTCCTCGATGGATGATGGTAGACTGGCCGTGTTTAGGCTCATTTTGATCTGCACACGATTACGATCATCAATTTTATAATATTGTATTGAAAAATATATGTTTTACAAAAAACTTATTATGTACTGTAGATAGACTGTTGAGCTGGCTGGTCCCTCATATTTTTTAATGATCTGATAATCGCTTTTGATGACGTTTGTACGGTACATTGCGCTTTATGCTTTGAATATTTCTGTTCTTGAAAACAAGCTAGAGAATGTGGCGCAATGTACTGCGTAATCGCAGGTAATCGTAAGTGATTCCTAGTTCGTTAGTTAGACTTATATTTAGATACTAAGACAAAGTAAAAATGTATTAATTTTAAGTAGACCAATCAAGATTACTCAAACCGTAACCAGTATGATAATGCTAACCAAATTATGCTATTTAGTTTTAACTAATTAAATACCTAATGACGAAAGAAAGAAAGTTCATTTATTTTCCCGCACATTTAAGAAAAACCATTGAACAAGAAGGTTTTTTTTAACAGTTTAAATAACATTGATCATTTAAAATAATAAGTGTTAAAATAAAACAATAAGCCAAAACTAAACTAAAAACCTACCTATCATATAAGCAAACCGTCACCCGACGGTAGCGTGTCTAGAATACTGGCTGCATTGCCAAGCTGAATGGCAAAGCTTATTCGTTGATCAAAATAAAAGCCAGTATTCCGGTCACGCGTGGATTCAAAAATCGCTCCGCAAGTTCTTTGAAAATTGTATGTGTCCCTAGTCCCCTCGAGCCTAGTATATAATAGAAGGATATAATAGGTACATAAGTAGAGAAATGATTAAAATAAAACAGTAGGCATTGATAGTGTTGTGTGGGCTCACGCTTTATGTGTAGTTCCACTGAACTCCGTAACGACTGAGCGGATTTTTATGGTATTTGGTGTGTTCATACCAACACCACGCATTTGAAGCCACGTGCAAAAGGCTAGTATTATATAAACTGAAACTTTCGGAACTTTATCACGGTATCCAGATCACCTGGTACAACCGTCAGCAAAAACCGCCGACGGCTATATGGCTATTTTACTTTGGTCGAAGTATATGGCAATAAATACATATATACAAGACTATGCGATATGAAGGGAAAGTACCTTAAATATTGTAGATAAGATACTTTACTGAAAGGAGACTTTATTTTATTTTTAAAACACTTGCCAAACGAAATAAAAGAACTCCCAGAATGTAAATCACAGATAAAAATTTATAATTGGTTAGTTATAACTTGTTTTTATAATTTAAAATAACCCCGTTAAAATGGTGGCAGAAAAACTGAGTTTTTACAGGAAAAAATCCATCATTTCTAATAGCCACGCAATACACTTAAATTTCACTACATCACACATGTGCTCTTTATACAAATTACACCGGAAAAAATGCCACTAAAATAACTCGAAAAAACACATTAAAATGTAATTAAATAAAAATAACGACGTTTCTTTCAAAAATGGCAGATTGAATCTCCAATTATATCCTTATTTCCAACCACATAAACTGAAAATTAGAAAACAAACTCTCGATTCCAACCTTTTCGAACGAAGGAGTTGTAAAAACAATTTTCCTTTTGATATTTTCATTTTGTGTTTTTAATTCAAATCTCCTGGATCCTTTTGTCCGTTGACCCGTGACGTTAGTATTTTCCCTCCATTATCTTTGTACATTGCAGTGCTGTGCTTGACTTCCGTATCCGTAGATATCTGTAAAAATTATAGTGCAACTCGAGTCACTTGACACACATTACTTTCCACATTTCCCTATTATGGCTTTTTTAACTCGCGTTTGTATGAAGTTGATTAAAGCTAATTCTTTCCTAAAATTTGGTATGATCACAAAGTAAGTAAGGTTAGCAGTAGTAGTAGAGCTTTTTTGTGAAAGAGTTCGTCCGGGGAAGTACTACCGCCATACTTATTTCTGCCGCAAAGCAGTAGTGCTCGCACTGCTGTGTTCCGGATTGAAGGGTATGGTTGCAGGCAAATTACAGGCACATGAGACTTTTCATCTTTATATCTCAGCTAGGGTGGCGGAAGCGGTGCAGTGCCACGTAGGGTGCGTCCTAGGCGGACGTGACCTATGTAATAATGCACTATTCATAGGCAGAGGGTAACGCTTAACATCAGGTGGGTCATCTGCTAAGACACGTCATTAAAAGTTGTTTAAAAAAAAAAGGTTGCGCGTCGCCAGATTTTGTGTTATGATTGAATGAACTAATGGTTTGAATGAACTATATTGATAAAAGAAAAGAGCATTTATTCCTTATACTATCATTACTAACAAAGGTTATAAGTATAGTTATAATATTTAGGCTAGTGTAAGAGAACAGCAGGCAGAGGGGCAGGAGAACCTTCGCCTGTCGTGTCACAGAGGTCGTCAAAATTAACCTAAGTACCTAGTAAGCTTAGGTATCCACATAGGCTTATATTCAAAAGATGATCCGTATCAGTATCTGAACATGAGGATATTGAGATATATAGTATATTGACATCCCTAGTACCTTATTTCTGATGATGCAATATCTATGTACTTCCCGTCTCCCGGGTTTGGGGATATAACTTGGTGAATTCTTTGAATTTTTGCTGTTTTTAATCTCTTGTTTTGCCGTCGAACCTTACAAATTACTTCGTAACGCGTTATCTTAATTTTGAATACGTGCAGAAATAAGGTTTAGAATTTCTGAAAAATGGCGTATAAAATGCCTCTATTACATACATAAATAGACACACGCCTTTTTACAAGTTTTTTTTCAACTTGCAATAAATCTATGTTTATCTGGGTGGAATCCAGGTGGAATCTTGTAACTGAATTTTAAAGCTGTTATCCTCAACCGATTGAGCTGAAATTTGGCATACCTGCATCAATACAATATGATGGTAACAGCGAGTTGATCTGTTGATGGAGACGGAAGGTGGACAACGGAACTCCTCGATGGCTAGTAGAATGTCCGTGTTTAGGCTCATTTTTATCAGCACACGGTTACGATTACTAATTTTATAAAAGCTTTTATGGTTAAATATATTTTTCACAAAAAACTTATTCCCAGAGAGTCACGTTTACTTCAGACTCTAATATGGCTCAATACGGAAATACATTATGAATGTTGTTAAAAATACTCCAACGTTTCGTTTATAAGTATTATTGTAAAACTAAACTATACATGTTTACATGTTGTACAGGTTAATGAACTAGAAGGTAGAGCTCCCATTTCAAAGCAACAGCCGAAACAATATCTTGTTAAGGCCCTTTTGATCTTCGCTCGAATCGCTAGTTTTTTTGAATACCTACGAGTACAGCGCGAATTTGAGAAAAACATTTATGATGTAAATGGATCTAAGTGAAAGTCGCAAATAGTGCTTGGATTTCTTTGTATGTCACTAACATAGCTATTAGTTTACAAGTTCTCTAAGGAATTGAGTTGTAGGAAAAGTGTAACAGTAAGTTACTGTTAGTTGATGTGTTAAAATAAATCTATATTCATGCGTTTTATTTTAAACAATGATAGACCCTTGATTGACCGCTATCTCACCTGTTGGTAAGTGACGACGCGGCCGATGTTGGAGCACAAAGGTCTAGAAGGCACCTATTCACTTTAGCCTTAAAGAGACCCAGATCTTCAGCAAAGACAGACGACGGCAACTTGTTCCATTCCTTAGCAGTTCGCATTACAAAGGTGGAACCGAAACACATAGTGTGAATTGCGGGTATACTGATGAGGTCAGGATGGTACTGAGCCATGCGCCTGCTTGTCGTATAATGAAAAGGAGATGGTGGGATCAGATCATGAAGCTCCTGGGCACATTCCCCGAAATGTAACCTATAGAAGATCGAAAGGCCATGCGACTTTAAAGCGGTGCTCGAGACTCTGGATCCTAGATAATGAGTTAATTACCCTATGAAAATTGTTATGAATTTAAACATTAGCCCATAAGGTAAACTAAGGGGTGGGGGGGTTTTGGAGGGAACTTTATTAACTTTTCTTTATTTACTTTGATAAAATGAATTCACGTGCCTGGCGGAAAAATCAGTACACAAATAGTAGTTTTTAATAAATTATTCTTAGAACTAGTTTATGATCACTGGGTAACAAGATCAACTATAGCCTACTTTAGTTCTAAGACCATCCTGGTTTCATTTCCGTAAGTAATTTGTAATTAGTTTTGATGAAAGGACTTTTGCGGTTCACACCTGAATCGCAAGGGCCTGTCCTATCAATAGTTACTTTGACAAAGGTTTAAAGGTTGCTCAGAATTTGTTGCCCGATGATTAGGTACACGGCTTTACTGTAGAACTCTACAAAGCATCTTGGATCGACAAATCCAAGGCAAAGTTTTTCTTGTTGTTTTCTGTCAGATCTTGACCTAGTTTTTAGGGTTCCGTACCCAAAGGGTAAAACGGGACACTATTACTAAGACTCCGCTGTCTTTCCATCTGTCTGTCTGTCTGTTCGTCTGTCCGTCTGTCACCAGGCTGTATCTCATGACCCGTGATAGTTAGACAGTATAAATTTTCACAGATATGTATTTCTGTTGCCGCTATAACAACAAATACTAAAAAATAGAATAAAATATATATTTAAGGGGGCTCCCATACAACAAACGTGATTTTTTTGCTTTTTTGTTTTGCTCGATATTGATAACGGCAACAGGTAGACGCTTGATATATTCACAGAATATTTAATTATATATTCACTTAAAAAATAAATAATTAAATTAAAATAAAACAAATATTTAAATATTAATAGTAAATATTTGTTTCCCATGCAACAAACGTAATTTTTTGATGTTTTTTTGCTAAAACTTTGCCTGAACTTTCACAAATATTTCATGAAATATTTAGCCAAAATCAGTCCGGCCAGTCTCGAGTTTTAGCGAGACAAACGTACAGCAATTGTTTTTTATATTAGATGGTACGGAACCCTTCGAGCGAGAGTACGACTACCACTTGGCCGGGTTTTTTCAGAGTTGAACTGAACAAAACATCAAAGTGTCTGCACCATTCATCTGGCGTGTCTCCTGACAGCACTCTGTGTACATTGTCCTCAGAACAAATATGGCCTCGCACCCTCCCTCCCCTCTTCCCTAAAAGCCCTCGCATCGTCAGGATTACAAAACGTGTTTGCGGAAAAAACGCTTGTTGGAGACATGTCTACAGTATCGGATAGTCGACAATGAAACCCATGGAATAAAGTTAAGGCGGTATGTTTAACATACCGCCTTAACTTTATTACCGAAATACCGAATGGGCGGAGTCTAGCAAGGAAACAATAGCGGCAAGAAAGTGACAGCGCGCTATTGCTCACGAAGATTGCCCGGGAAGAGATGAGGTATCGATTTCTTCAGCTTGGAAGTAACTGACGTAAGCGGCAAATGATAAAACTTCGGTTTGCTTCAAAAGAAGCAAATATAAAAAAAAAAACTATTAAATTAATCTAAGTAAATAATGTGATTACTTCTGAATAGTATAAAAATTTACGCTTAATATTTGGCCTTCGAGAGGACCAATTTAAAAAATATAGATTTCGAGAAAATTTTCACTAATCGTGTTTCTTGTCTATGATTTATTTAGATTACATCCTCAAGTAATTACTGTATTCACATCAAGTTTGTAACCTTTACTGTTACTGAGTGAGCAAGTAACGCAACGACTCCAAAATTTTAATATATAAATAAATAAATAAATAATGCTGGACAGTTCAAACAACATTATCTTGCCCCAAGCTAAACAGAACTTGTGTTATGGGTACTACATATATAACTGATATACTTAATACAATAACATACATACACACATACATTACATAGTTTTTTTTTTTATTATACATAGAAAATACCCAGAACACCCTGAACAAATATCTGCAGATCGCACAAATATTTGTTCCAAGGCGGGAATCGAACCCGCAACCTCCTGCGTCGCAGGCGAACCTTCGCCACAGAGGTCGTCAAACATAAATATTATCGTCCTAAAGACAAGTGTAGTATTTTTTTTTGCTTTTTAAAATATTTGTTATAAAAGACGGTACTTTATACACCGTTGACTGTACAGAGTTTGTGTTGATGAGATACAGAGTAATAATTTTCATTGTTAGTTCTACGATAGCTACGGTCATGCTACGCCGTAGGTGCTACGGCCGCCTTTGCGCTATGACAATGTTGAATTTTCTCGTGAAAGGTATTAATGAGATTCAAACAATAAGTGCAACAGTAAAAAAAAAATTGGAGCTACAATAACAGCTATACTCACGCTACGCCGTAGCATAGGTGCTACGGCCGTCTTTTCGCTGTGACAATGTTGAATTTTCTAGTGAATGTGACTATGTTTTCCCTGACCACACTAAAACGTAAAATTGCTTCATCTTGTATAATTTTATTCACTGAAATAACAAGGATAATTTTGAATCGTCTTATAAACGAATTTTACTCCTGTTCCAACGCGACCAAACCTAGAAGAATCAGGCAACAAACACGGCTCGCCTTTATTTGATGATCCTTCTTACTACTAGGTGGGGAGCGCCTGTGTGGTGCCTCGAGAACAATTGGAAGCTGGTCCAAAGAAAAAAGGAAAACCAACTTAAAAGCCTCAAGTAGGCCAGTCAAAAGTAAGATGCTAGAGAATCAGCAAAAGTTCATGAGACAGCGCACGCTAACACATCAATAATAAATTATAAGAAGGTAAAAATATTGCAAATTGACAAATTAGCTGTCGAGGGGCAGAACGACATCAGGCCACGCGGCTTTATCATTAACATTTATGTCGAGTCTAAAATGCTTTCTTACTTTCATTATTCTTTATGTAGGATTTAAATCTTCGAATCGAAACATTAAAAGCACTTTCTGGAAGTTTATTATAGAACAGAATTCCCCATACAAGACCCCACTTATACTTCACTTCGAGGACACAGGATGTCGGTGGATGGAGGTGGTTGAAAACCGGTCGTCGTTGCATTCTTTGGGGAGGCCTCTGTCCAGCAGTGGACTTCTGTAGGCTGATAATGATGACTTTTTGTAAGCTCACGAGTATTGAAACCCCTGTTTATAAAATATATCATCTAGAAATCCCAAATGTTTATCACCAAGTCAAAAGTAATTAATTCTGAACCTTTTTGTGGCCCCTAAAGGGCAGTTTATGTCTAAGAGATAAGAACACCTTTGTGGCTAAACTGGCTAGACTTCTTTTGTTTTCTTATTGATCGTGGTTACGTAGATTTTGCAACCATTATTTCTACCATTTCTCTCTGTACCTGTTTATGAAATTAAATGAAGAGATAATTTCAACCAAAGTTGTCTGACGAAAATTCTAAAATGTTGCCACCTCAATGCGCAAAATAAATAATTCTTGTTTTTTTTTTATTTCAAGATTGATTGGTTTTGTCGCCCATTTTGTAAATTCGTGAATTTATTCAAAAATTTTAATCGAAAAAAGAAACTCCGTACACGTATTCTACTCATAAACGTATAATTTTCTCTACGCTGAATAACAAACGAAGCGTGGGAGAGAGAAGTCATTTTTAAATGTACCCCCCCGTTCAAGAACAAAAAGGACAGCAACAATTGTATTGAATGTGACATGTTTTTGCTTCAGTAGATGCCCTTAGGGTCCGGTCTCTTGTGCAGTTTAACTAATCTTGTAATTTTTTTAGTAATCTTACTATTAATAACAAATATTACTTTGTATGACAATGGTGTCGTGTTCAGTTTGTGACTGTGACAAGACACACTGTGACAGACTGTGTTATTACAAGACGTAATAATCCGGGAAAATACACGTTTCACAGGTAAATAAGAGATTATTGGTAGTTCGGTTGTATTGCTTATTTTATCAATTCTGCTTTAGTAAATGGCCTAAAAAGCAGTTTCGTTCGTAGATTAGGACTTTCCCTTATATTTTTTAATAGTATTTCGTTGCTGCACCTAGAAATAAACAATATTATAAGTAAAATATAAAAATGTTTGATTACAATAAGGCTTGACCAAGTGATAGCGTCAGAAATATCGATAGTCCTGTTACAGTCTATATCGTAGTACCTACCTATAAATTAAATTTTTGTCCATCCTAGAATGGAGCTTTAATTTTGTTTGGAGTAAATGACGTGTGCTCTGTTAACATTTTACCGTTTTAAAAAAACTAAAATAACTAAGTGGACATTGAGGTGTGTGTTTTTGTATTGACTATTGAAAAGGTAAGTTTAAAGCACCAGGGGTGTTTTTATTGCAGTTTGTCTAGTAGATATTTTGGAGTAAATATTTACGTTGTAGATTATTACACACGCCTTTTTCCCCGAAAGGGTATTCTTTTTTAAATATAAATATTGTTTATTTCTGCTTAATAAAGTAATAGGAAACAAATTAAATTTAAATATACCCCAAAAATTCCATTCCAGTGGGAATCGAACACGCACCCTCGCTTATGATCGGCGATGCCTTTACTTTCGGACTTTGAACCGAAGGTTTCCAATGAAACACCTGTAGATGCAGCACTATCAACTTGGCGCTATAGCCGATTTGATAGTGCCCACAAATTTCATCTCCAGCGTCATAGCTCGATCTATGCTAAATTGGTAAAGGCATCGCCGATGACAGGCGAGGGTGCGGGTTCGAGTCCCGCTAGAACGGAATTTTTGGGTTACATTTAAATTTAATATTATCCTCAAAGTGTGGGTCACACTTGAAAAATAATAAACTTTGAGGTAACAAATTGTCTATAGATAAAGTAACAGAGTGAAAAATTATATGGGCGTAGCACGGCTAATATAAAATGTTTTTGTGCTTTCAGATTTCCAAGTAATCCTTTGCTACGAGAAAAATGGTTATCGGTTATAAGAAGGATGGACTCAAATAAAAACTCTAGGTATCTGCAGCAAACATTTTGAGTTTAAATTTAATAGGGAAACTCTAAGATCCCACCTATATAAAACCATAATATTTAGGGGTCAATAAATAATAAAGGTTTATTTATTAACTTCCTATTTCTCGAAACGATCCCTTAAAAATAAGAATAAAAATAAGTTTATTCAAAATTGGAATAAGAACCTTATTTTATTTATGACGTCGCATCTGCCAAACTGTGTTATTCATGAAAGACTTAATCTGCATTAAGAAGTATTTATCTACCATACACATCACGGACGGATGATGAATTCTATCGACAATGTAAAAGTGTTGCTCGAGGACAACACTATTTTTAAAACACACATAGACTTTCACCAACACGTGCACATATTTTTTTTGGTTTCATCTTTGATCTCTCCTTGTTTATCTTGTACATACTAGATCTATGGAAAAAAGAGACTGCGGGCAACACCGGAGCCGGAAACCTTTTTCAATGGATTTACTACAGCAACATAACAGTTAGCAGCTCGCGTACGACCGACCCACTAGTCTATTTAACTTATAAGATTTGATTTAGTACATCGGGACAGTTGAAACCAAATACATGCTTGTAATAAGTTTTTATGAAAAATATATTTTTCAATACAAGATTTTATAAAATTAGTGATCGTAACTGTTTGCTGATCTAAATGAGCCTAAACACGGCCAGTCTACTATTATCCATCGAGGAGTTTCGTTGTCCACCGTTCCTTTCCGTCTCCATCATCAAATCAGCTCGCTGTAACCAAAATATTGCATTGTCATCGGAACTTGACAGTTATGCAAAATATCATTTCAATCGGTTGAGGATAACTGCTTTAAAATTCAGTTACAAGATTCCACCTGGACAAACATACATTCTGTTGGCCACCTTCCGTCTCCAACATCAGATCAGCTCGCTGTCACCATTATATTGCATTGTCATCGGAACTTGACAGGCATGCAAAATATCATCTGAATTGGTTGAGGATAACTGATCTAAAATTCAGATGTGAGATTCCACCCGGACAAACATACATTCCGCCTCCATCATCAGATCAGCTCGCTGTCAACATAATATTGAATTGTCATCGGATATTGACAGGTTTGCCAAATTTCAGCTCAATCGGTTGAGGATAACTGCTTTAAAATTCAGTTGCAAGATTCCACGAAGGACAAGGACATACATTGCAAGTTAATATAAAGCTTGTAAGTAATTGTAATAAAAAGAAGTGCATAGAAATCCAGAAAAACATTAAAAAACACTTATTTATAAACATAACTGCGCTAAAAGACTAATACCTATCCAAGAACAAATCCGATAAAAATTTCGTCAGGAAATTGGAAAAGTTTTCGTACTGCACACGAGTTCGGGTGGCTCTAGTTACTCTATTACGAAATGCGAACAGTCTTTGGGTTTAAATTACTAAATTTATCGCAGTTTCCTCTGTGTCACTGTAATTAAATTAAACTTAAGGTGATGCTCTCGCTTGTGGCGTGAAATTCAATGTTTTTGGTGTTTAAAAAAAAAACACTGTAAAAATGGGTTAAGGGGTATTGTTGCTAAACTGATGATATTTATTAGATACTATCAATTAAAACATGTGTGTTAAGCTTGCGAAATCCACTTTCGCTATCTGAAGAAGTGTTGATGAGCTATGATGGGCAAAAAACACCAAAAACATTGAATTTCTTGCCTCAAGCGAGAGCATCCACCTTAATGTATTTCCTTAAATCCTCGCTCTATGAAACGGCGTAGGTACGTACACACACAAAAATTAAACTTTTGGGTACCTACTCAATTTGCCATATTAAATTCCTCTTCCGAAATTGAAGTTTCACCAGAGAACCCATAGTTGCCGAATTCTATGCATAAATCCTAAAATTTGCTCAAAAACAAACCGTTTCTACTAAACTAATATTAGAATTTGAATCAACACTAAACTCTGTAACGTACCGTTGTCGACATGCACATAGAAAGCAGGTAACCGGTACCCGCCGATAGTCAATAACGAGTTGATACGATATGAAAGTGGGGTTCTCTGTTGAATTATAATTTACTTAAACGGGCAAAACCACATTAATTTGCAGACAAAACCAAATATCTCTGCTTTTATGAGTAATATTACAAATAAGATTTTAGTGAAAATCTATACACGCTTTTATAAAATTTGTGATCGTAACCGTGTGCTAATGAAAATGAGCCTAAATACGCAGCTGGAATCAAACCCGCAACCTTTCGCATCTCAGCTGGCTACTCGCCCGACGCGATACAGAGGTCAACGGCAATTCGACCGCGAGCAATTCAAGGCGGTCGAAATATTGGTTGCCATCACATAAATTATAACATTTCTATTTCACCATCCACACATTTTCACAAACATCAACACACACCACAATTCCCAGCCAAGTGCCTACGCTGAGATAACGTGCTCAGGATGAGAATCGGCAGCTACCTGCTTTCTCCGTGAATGTGTGTTAGTGGCCGGTCAGTACATGCGATTTACATATTCAAATGATCTGTTGGGATCAAAGAGCTGCCGTATGTACGCTGGACTGACGTTTACTGAACGTACGGATACGCTCGGCTCGTGTACGGCTTGTGAGATGGGTCTTATGCGCAGAGTATATCATATAAATAAACGACTTATTCGTTGAGCTTATTCGTTGAAAATTTCCGGGCGTTCACGCATTCTAGTTTGATGTTTAAATTGTTATATCATGCTTCTCTTTGTGCCACTAGTTATTTGTTGGTCACCATACCATAGTCGTCCTTGGTCGTCGCTCAATGGAGTCAGGGTTCCGTCTAGAGAGACGTGTCCAGTTTGAACTAGATCGGATAGAAGCTGCTTAAGACTGGCCAAATACTTTCCATACAAACGCTCGTGCTCAGCTCGTACTTGATTATGAAGTCGTAACGATTTCTTCGTAAGATATTTTGTACAAATATGTATCTTGAAGAATATCAAGATACATTTTTTTTTTACCACAAAATTCAGTATAAGCCTTCATTAATCAGTTTATTTGCACAATTTTAACCTGAACTTTGGATGTTCATAATGTACTTATAAACTGTAAAAGTACAAAAAAACACATCCGAGACACATCACCCATGTTATTTTTTTTTGTCACAAACTAGTAAGGCTTTCTCAAAAACACGTACGTCCTGTAACAAGTTTTATGAATATTTTGCGCATTTATTGCCGTATCGCAAGTTAGGTAAGTAACGGAATTTTCTGAATTCCAACCTGGTGCTGGCTCTCATTTTTCACAGTGCCTCTCTTTCAAACATTGAATTGGACGAACCTATCAGATTTTAGTTCAAATCGGGAGGGGCCTCTTTAATGCCAAGTTCTTGAAGTACCTATCGACACATTGGTACGAACACTCTGTCCATGACATAAGCAATGATAGGCATGCAAGCATTTGCTAAGCTACAAACCACTAGGTACATCAAGTAATTGATAGTAATAGCACCACAGCATCATGCTCACAGTGCAGTTAAAATTCAGAGAATCCGAGTCCGAAGTCATAATGACCGCATATTTAATTAAATAAATCCGTACGAAAATTTGCAAAATAATATTTTTGCACATTTCACTGTTGGAAATTGTGCTTGGAAAATGAAATAGGAGTTTGCCTTAAATTTACCTCATGGTGAAAATTACTACAGACATTTGTACTATAACTTGAGCATCGCCGAATACAAAGGATGGCTCCGAAGGCAGGTAGAACCGTGTTCTACTTGGCTAAAAGACAAGACGACAATTTCTTCTTAGGTAACTTGTTACAAAAAACACATTTTATCTTTCTTTCGAGAAGCAACAACCAAGTCTGTCAATGCAACCCTTTCGGCTGCCAAAGGGCTGCAATGATAAAATAAAACTTTGCATCAATTCTGTAAAAAAAACATAAATCGGTTCTTTATACTCTCATTTCGCTTTTGTTATAATACGTGTAAATTTTATACAATTGAAAGAACATGGGCAACTCCCCATACATTGTTTGACACAACTTTTTCGACTAACGTAACGTACAGTTGAGATACTTTGGTTATTGATAATATATTATGTTAAGATAATTATATTTATTATTTATTTAAACACAATTTTTTTATGAAAAAGTTAATTTAATTTCTTATGTTGAAGTTGTGGGAAAGTAATGAAGCTTGTTGCATTTTGTTTCACGCAAATGCAACGAGTTGATTTATCTAATTATTTAGAAACACAACTTTTGCTTCTCAACTTCTAAAAATACACAAATTCTTTAGAACAATTGGTCAAAATACAACATTTAGAACTGTACTAATTACTTCTATGAAGGGGCCCTGGTTCATTTATTTTTGACCTGGGTCAACAGTTTTCCACCTCCTTTAAAACTTTACTTAATCACCGTTACTAAATCGGTATTAACAAAGGTATAACAGTTAACAAAGGTGTAGAATCGGTATGGTATTTCGAAAGGTAAAATCAAATGGTTCAAATCGTTTGCCAATAGTTCGCTTTGGTCTCCAATTGATTAGTAATTGGATGTTAGGTGACTGTTATTGCTTCCAGCCCGTAACGGGTTTCGGAATGTGCAATTTAATTTTATACTAGTGTCTGTGGTAGTTTTATAGCATGTACAGTCACTAACATTTCCGCCTTACCGTGCTAAGGGTAGATTTGGTGTGAAAAGTGGCTAGTTGTAGTGACGACAGCCCGCCCTAATGCCTTTTTAACAGAAATAGAAGCTTAGCATTTGGAGACACTACCACCCCTTCTTATCTTATCTGAATATATTTGTCTAAATACCTACAACTTACCATTTTGTATTTAAATATAAGCTTGTGTGGGTACCTAAGCTTATAAGTTACCTAGTATCTATCTGTAACGAGTTCTCGGTGGTTGTCCTGCTGTTCCTTGTTTTTTCAATCATTATTACATAGTTTCACTTTTGTTTGGGAACAGCGGATAGCTACCGAGTATCATGGCTGCTGTGACGACAGCAGCATTGTAAGGCGAGGCTGAAAAACAGCGTGGCTGCGCCCTCGACCTTTTCTCTTACACTAGACTTAATATCTTATTTTTATACTTATATCCTTTGTTAATTAGTACAGTGTAAAGAATAAATGCCCTTTTATTTTATTTATTTTATAATTTTATTTTAATTTTTTGGATAACGGCGACCATACAATTGGACTCCAAAATTTTTTAATAAATTTCCTCTCTCTATTCGTTACATATTCAGCAGAAGCACTATCTCAAGGCCGTATTGAAACACCAGAAGAGTATCAGTATCTTACATATTTGTATTGGGGGATGTACAAAGTACGCACACAGCGCTCGTAAAAAATGTGACGTTGTCTTGTGAGGGTGAAGCTGAGACAAAAAATACTATGTTAACATATTTTTCATTGACTAAACCTCACGATGTTTTCCTTCACCAATTGAAAGCACTTCATAATACATACAGAGACACATGCTTTTTCCCCGAAAGGGTAGGCAGAGCCTCAAATGAGCTTCTTTTCACCGTGAGTTTGCACCATCGTGGGAAACAGACGTGACAAGTGGTGAGCTCATCGCCGCCATCACGTCCCACGACTGACTCTGCTAACGCTTTCTTCCAGTAATAACATATTCCTTAAATAAGCTAGCAGCCAGGATAAATATTATACCAACGAATCTTACAAACAAGTCCGGGTAATCGTTTAGTTGGCTTTTACGACATCCACTGGAGGAGATGGAGGGGTCTATTCTTAGGCCGTACACACCATTTTGATATAAGTGGAAAGTGTGATTTTCTCGGCTTCAATTTCTCGCATAGGACTCAGTGTAATATTCTGTGATGTATTAGGTATCTACACCGAGACGTCGGCTTACATCTTATCAAAGGCATAAAGAAAATGATAAAATATATACACAAATAGGTTCACTTTGATGTATACGAAAAACTTCGAACAAAAAATCGTTAATGGGCTTTATAAAATACTAGTGATTTGCCCACGGCTTTGACGTGGTGTCGAGATAAACAGCAGTTCTCCCATCCCAACATCCATTCACACACCAAATCAGCAGTAGTAGAGCTTTTTTAGTGAAAGAGTTCGTCCGGGGAAGTACTACCTCCATACCTATTTCTACCGTATAGCAGTAGTGCTCGCATTGCTGTGTTCCGGTTTGAAGGGTATGTGTGCCGGTGTAATTACAGGCACATAAGACTTTTCATCTTTATGTCTCATTGTGGCGGCGCAGTGAAATGCCACATAGAGCGCGTCCCAGGTGGACGTGATCTATGAGGTAATGCATTGTTATAGGCAGAGTTCCGTCGTTAACGTAGTAAAAAAAAAAGCATTGGTGGCGATGAGCTCACCACTTGTCACGTCTATTTCCCACGATGGTGCAACCCACGGTGAAAAGAGGCCCATTTGAGGCTCTGTCTACCCTTTCGGGGAAAAAATCGTGTGTCTATGTTTGTATGAATATGCTAGAATTTTTTGAGTTCATCCATTATATCAAATCGTTTCTCTTTGTAATACTGGTATAGATAAAGTTTTCGTGGTAGAAAAGGATGTTGCAGAAGGCGAAAGTTGTAAATACGCGAAGCCTGCTTATACAAGCTTTTATTTAACTTGCAATGTATGTATGTTTGTCCAGGTGGAATATTGCAACTGAATTTTAAAGCAGCTATCCTCAACCGATTAAGATTATAATTTCCATACCTTTCAAGTTCCGATGCCAATGCAATATTATGGTGACAGCGAGCTGATCTGACGATGGATCTGATGGAAGGTGGACAACGGAACTCCACGATGGATAATATGTAGTAGACAGGCCGTGTTTAGGCTCATTTTGATCAGCACACGGTTACTATCCCTAATTTGAGAAAAGCTTGTATTAAAAAATATACATACATACATACATAGACACACGCCTCTTTCCCCGAAGGTGTAGGCAGAGCTTAAAAGGGCCTCTTTTCACAGTGGATTGCACCATCGTGGAAAGTAGACATGACGAGTGGTGAGCTCATCGCCGCCATTGCTTTCAACGACTGACTTAGCTAACGCTTTCTTCCAGTAACACATTTTATAATGAGCCAGCAACCAGGACAAATCTTATACCAACGAATCTTATCAACAAGTCCGGGTAATCCCTTAGTCAGCTTTTACGAAATCCAAAATATATTTTTCACATAACACTTATTAAGTAACAAATTAAATCTCAAAATATATTTACTTATAAATAAAAAAATAACACACAGATACAACATTAAAAAAAAACTTGCTTTGAAACTTAGAAATTATAGACTTAAATTGCCTTTCTGAACATAATCGCATAAAACCTCAACTTGAATCAAGTTACAAAATCACCTTTATTGGCTTAAATTAAGTTAGAGCACTAAGATTTCAAATAAACTTAAAATTTCTTAAGCCCTTACAATCGAAAGAAAAACGAAAACTCTAAGTACCTTTGTCTTTTGTGCAGGTTTTTGTGAAAACCTCTTTAATTTGATGAGTAAATGAGCCTCGAAAGAAAATCCACGTTCATTATCCAAGTATTCAGCGCTTATCTGTTTCTTGATACCGTCATTAAGTAAATAACCCGAAAATGATGGCCATGGAGATCCCAAACGATGGAGTAATGAGTTTCAACTCAATTACTTTGCTGACTTGAAAATGTGTGAGAATTTATCGTCTTTGATTTACTAGTTTTCTGAAAAGGGTTCGTTGTGCATACCTTAATAAGTTTTTTGAGAAAAATATGTTTTTCAATACAAGCTTTTATAAAATTTGTGATCGGTACCGCGTGCTGATCAAAATGTGCCTAAACACGGCCAGTCTACTATTATCCATCGAGGAGCTCCGTTGTCCACCTTCCATCTCCATCATCAGATCAGCTCGCTGTCACCATGATATTGTTTTAAAATGGGATTTAAAGTAGAACGGAGGCTCTGATTTAATGTGGTTTTATTTGAATGAAAACTAGTGTTAGAACACTGAAAACAGTCAAATATTTTTTAATTTTTATGGTATTATTGTAAAAACATACATAGACACACGCCTTTTCCCCCGAAGGGGTGGGCAGAGCCTCAATGGGCCTCTTTTCACAGCGGGTTGCACCATCGTAAAATATAGGTAGGTATCGTGTTTTAATAAATTCAGAAATATGCACTTAGTTATTAACTTGTGATGCTGTCACTTAAACAAATACAATAAAATTAATCACAAAAAACAAGACAAGTAATAAATACTTAAAAATCATATAAAAAAGATTCCATACAATATCCTTACGAAGCAGATGTGTCACAGATCCCTGGCATGTTACCGAAATAGTATTCCATTACCAACTTATGAATAAAAAACACTACCCTGCCGCATAGGAAAGGGGCAAAAACTACCCTCTTATCGGATAACGGGCGCATTACGGAGGTCGCAAAATCAAATAGCTAGCAATGCGGAACTGACGGAGATATCGTTTGAAGAAGAATGCCTATCACAATAATAATAAGGCTGGACAAAATTCACACAACATTATCTAGCCCCAAGCTTAGCAGAGCTTGTGTTATGGGTACTAGATAACTGATATACTTAATACAATACATTACATAGATAGATATATTTTATTATACATAGAAAATACTCAGAATACCCTGAACAAATATCTGCGATCGCACAAATATTTGTTCCGAGGCGGGAATCGAACCCGCAACCTACTGCGTCGCAGGCCTTTTGCCGATTGCCAGCCGCGCCACAGAGGTCGTCAAACCTTAATATGCATTTATAGTTCACTTAAATAGAATTTTCTCGGACGATAACATATATTTGATGATTAATAGCAAACGGTATCAACGAACATTAAGTATGTAGAATTTTCTGACTTTTTTCCTTTCCGTGTGCTGCAAATTTCTGCTACTTATGAGGTGGGCAACAGCTGACCCAGGTCAAAAATAAATGAACCAGAAAAAAAAGTCAAGTAATTAGTACGGGTCTAATAGTTGTTTTTTATAAAAAAAAAACTAAAGAACTTGGATAATTTTTGAAGTTGGGAAGCAAAAGTTGTATTTCTAAATAATTAGATACATCAACTTATTGCACTTGCGTGAAACAAACCGCAACAAGCATCATTACTTTCCCACAACTTCTACGCAAGAATTTAAATTAGCTTTTTCATTATCTAAACATCATGAAAATCCAAAGAATCACGGAGAGACTGAGAACCAATATCAATAACCAAAAGCATCTCAACTGTACGTTACGTTAGTCAAAAAACATATGTCAAACAATGTATGGGGAGTTGCACATATTCTTTCAATTCCATTGCATCCATTGTTCCGGTTTGAAGGGTATGGGTGTCGGTGAAATTACGCAGGCACATGAGACTTTTCATATTTTTGTCTCAGAGTGGCGGGCGCAGTGTAATGCCACATAGGGTGCGTCCTAGGTGGACGTGACCTATGAGGTAATGCACTGTTAAAGGCAGAGGTTAGCGTTCAAAATCAGGTGGACCATCTGCTTGTTCTTACATTCACATAGTTTGACGACCTCTGTGGCACGGCGGGCAAAGTTTCGCTTGCGACGCAGGAGGTTGCGGGTTCGATTCCTGCCTCAGAACAAATATTTATGCGAACTGCCGATATTTGTTCAGGGCGTTCTGGGTATTTTCTGTGTATAATAAAAAAATCCTATCTATGTAATGTATTGTATAAAGTATATCAGTTGCCTAGTACCCATAACACAAGCCGTGCTTACCTTGGGGCTAGATGATGTTGTGTGAACATTATTTATTTATTTATTTAATTTATATATTCTTCCAATAAACTTGGCTATTCTACATTATTTCCTCGTATGCTTTTTAGTAATACGAGCTCACAGACCATTCTGCCTCGTTAAACACCTCCTGACGGCATTATCCGTTGGGCCGTAGAATTGGTCTCTGGCCTAATGCCAGCAGCTTCGGAAGGCTTTGCATAGGAAGATTAGAATAATGTGTTAGTGACCTAAAATATTACAGTCTAATACATTAGGTGAGAGGATCTGAGCAGCAAGATAAAACAAGTAAATTTTTTAAACAATTATCTTATAGGTACTTAATGGATTACGTCAGCTGACGGAAAGCAGCATATACAACATTCAACACCAATCTGCGATCACCGATCCCGCCCGCCAAGCGTGTTAATTATGGCAAAAACATTTGGCGGCGACTAAGATCCAGAGTCACGAGCACCGCCGTAAGGTCGCATGCCGTTCTATCTTCTTTAGGTTACATTTCTGGGAATGCTCCCAGGAACTTCGTGATCTGATCCCACCATCTCCTTTTCATCATAGGACGAGCAGACGCACGGCTCGGTACCATCCTTACCTTATTAGTAAACCCTCTATTAGTACAAAAGTTTTCAGTTCTACCTTTATAATGCGAACTGCTAAGGAGTGGAATACACTACCGTCGTCTGTCTTTCCTGAAAACTATATTGTGGTATCTTCAAGGCTAGGAATAATCAAGGAATAATCAATTTATTAGTAAATACAAATTTACAGGTCAGATAATTTTAAAACAAATAAATTAAATAAAATTTCTTACGAAAAATTATGATAAAAAACATTCTAAACAATAAAAATTCAAATTGTAAACATAAACTAGGGTGAATAGGTGCCTTCTAGACCTTTGTGCTTCATCTTCGGCCACATCGTCACTTACCAACAGGTGAGATCGTGGTCAAACAAAGGTGTATCAATGTAAAAAAAAACCTCTCATTGCATTCTATGACGAGGCCTCGTTCAGCGGTGGACGTCACAAGACAGCTGATGATGATGATCATTTTTCTTAAGCAAATTCTACACTATATTAAAAACTCGCAAAATAATATCATAAGTTTAATATAGCTCTGAATTAGTATAAAAACAGTTTTATCGTCATTTTTAATAAATTTTCTCATAAAATAATCAATCTATATAAAAATCCAAGAAAAGAAACTTGTGCTAAAAATGTTCTATATACATTTTTAGCACAAGTTTTTTTTACAAGCTTTTATTTAACTTGCAATGTATTTATGTTTGTCCCCCTTCCGTCTCCATCATCAGAACAGCTAGCTGTCACCATAATATTGCATTTTCATCGGAACTTGACAGGTATGCAAAATATCATCTCAATCGGTGGCCGCGGCCCGGCTCACCACATTTCCGACTGGACACTTGTTGAGGATAACTGCTTTAAAATTAAGTTGCAAGATTCCACCCATACGTAAATTGCAAGTTAAATAAAAGTTTGTAATAATAATACCCCTCTTTTTGGTAGGCATTTAAAAATGGCTTCAGTTATCAAACAATAATTACTACAATTCCTCAGAGAAACATCTTTAATTATCTTTTAACTAAAAACTTATTTAGTACTTTGGCCTGCAAAGATACACGCTATTATTATAATTAACTTCAAAACCTAATAATAGCTATAAACATTATTTGGTTCTAATTATCACACTGGTTTATATTATTAACCTTTATGTCTACTTAAAACTATAGTAAGTACATTACTGCCGCGGCCGGCAAGTTAGGTGTTGAAGAGAATGCGGGGTCCACACTCATAAATAAGTCCATCTACGCAACTGCGGCCAAGGCTTGTAAGGCCGAACCCGATTTCAAGCCAACTAATTGGTCCTGACACGCGTAGTTTAAACCGGTTTAGCCTGAAATCGGGCCTAGCCGGTCACTATAAATATTTTTTCTCAAACAATATGAGGATATCCTGGTTCTTGATAATTTACAGATGTTCTTAGTGTAATTGCCTTCGACGACAGATGTGGACTTTCATACTGATTGATGGCCTAGACCGGCAAAGTAAATTAATTTAGAAAAAGAATATCGTCGAAATAATATGTTTAAGAAAATATATTTTTACTCTCGCCTTAGTAGGTATCTAAGCGGCCCAGTATCCTTATCGACAACTAAATTGTATTCTTATTTTATAACTTTGCACATTGCTATTGCTGGATAGCTATTTATGTTTGTTTTAAAATATTTAATTTATGTAATTCCTATGGAATAAAAACCCGTGATTAGCGTCCCGATAACCAATACGCAAATTATGCGATTCATAATAAAAAATTGTCCTCGATCAGGGTCCAGCTCAAGAGTTAAAATTGACTACATTACCTAATACATCAAAAGCATGATACCCATGCCTGTAGTTATGGGTACCTACCTCTCATTCGAGATTCCTCGATGTCCAAATTGGGGAATCTTCTTGACAAAAATTTCAGGACTTTAGCTTTTTAAAAATTTTAAACAGCGCAGAAATTTGAAAACTTAATTTCAAGATATTTTACGGATACAAGTACATTCTTGCTAAATTTAAATTTAACATGTATTCTAAACGCGTTGTTAAAATGGCTGGAAACTCGAAGAAAATTCAAAGAAATATAAAGTCAAAAGCACCATTAAAATTTGATAAATACAACAGTCAAACATTGCTTTTAGATCTTATCATCGCCAGCCATAGTGAAAATTGTGTGTAAGCTCCTACAATAGACTCAATTGGAGATGAGAATTGTAAGCAAATCTTATAGATTTGTAGTATAAAACTCGTTAAACAATCGTATAATTACTCGACTTATAATCACCGCATTGTGGGAAGCCTGCAGGTACCGGCTTCATATCTGCATGCTCCCCGACTTTAAATACTAAATCCATACCTATCTCAGCGTGGAACTCGATATGGCAATGGAACAACCAGTAACCAGGGTTATTAGCGATAAACCTTATAACCGTGTACCCTCCATCGGGGATAGTTACTGTGTCTTTCAATGGAGCTCGAGACAGTTTTCTATTAATCCCACCAGCTTGATCAAGCGCTCTTATTGCTGCATCAGTAGTGGTTGCACCTAACCTTCTCTGGCCGACGACTCTGAAACTGTGACCGTGCAAGTGTAAGGGATGGTTGGTGTCGTAATTCCCTTTGTCGTACATGATAAGTTCGACTATGGAGTTCACTTTGACGTTCAAAACGTGGGTGCATTCACAGTATTCTCGTTGGCAGGTGGCGTTGACTGTTGATTCGTTGCAGAAACCAGCTGATGAGGGTCGGGAGACGAGGAGAGGACTCTTTGGTAGCTTCATACTGATGTGGTTCAGTTGTGGTGTGTAGAGCCAGAAAATATCCGAAACTGTAATTAAAAAATATTTTTATTTATTTATCCTTTAATAGTGGCCTCTCATAATAGAGATTAGAAAAAAAAACAGTTTTTATAACAAACTGTTCGGGTGTTGTGGTTATCGCTCTTTCAGTTGCATTGCATAAGATATTTGATATTTTTTACGGTCTCAAAAGTGTATCCAGTACATTCACAAAACATTAAAAACTTAAACTACAGAAAGCACGGGTAAGGTCCCACAAAGTCTGTACGCTGGGTCTCAGTGATTAGCCACGGTCTCTCATACGATATTTTACCTTCAGTGTTTTACATTGCATTTAAAAAATATAGGATAAGAAAATTATCAACTAAATTACCTCCAGACAAATTTACTTTTAACTATAGAAAACTCACCATTATTGGTTCCATAGTAAGGCACTCTATGGTAGTGAGTGTTGTTAAGGAGATACATATCATAGCCAACGTAGAACTTGTGGTCAGGGACTGGCTTTAAGCTGGCATCATCAGCAACGAGGGATGTCATCCTGGAGACAGGTATTGTTACGTTTTGTTCTTCACCTTCTTGTACTGCATTCAGTACCTGTAAATGACAGAAATTGCTTCTTAACACGAGTCAAACAAAGAAAACTACACAGCAGAAAAAATCATTGAACATAATCCTTATGTACCACAGTATTTATGTATCACAATCACACTTATCCTCACAGACCTGTAATACATGTCTGTGAGTACTGCCTAACGCGTCAGCAGCGCAAGTAAAGTAGTACTGTACTGATAATGTGGGCATTGGTTTTTGAAAATCAGATTTTCTAATTGAAAACATTCATCAATAAATGTATGCATGAGTACTAAGACCGCGTTAAAAATACGATACTGCGCTCCCAAATACAAATAGCCGACGTAGCTCTGAAAGCCGGAAATCTAAAGTGGGACTGGGCTGGACACGTTAGCCGCATGCCCGGGGACCTCTGGGCTAAGATAACTACAGAGTGGGTTCCGAACGCGCGGCGGCCACGTGGTAGACCCAGACGGCGATAGCGGGATGAGCTTGACTCCCACAACAAGGACTGGCCACAAATAGCTCAGGATATAAATGATTGGAAAGAGGGAAGGGAGGCCTTTGCCCTGCAGTGGGAAACTTCCGGCTTATAAATAAATAATAAGTACTGCTCCACGTTTGGGATGGCTGGGCCAGACAACAAACGATTGAACACAGAGCTTTCAGGCTTATAGAAAAACCCCATATGACGGAGACTAAGATCCAGGGTCTATTGAGTACCGCCGTCTTCTATAGGTTACATTTTGGGGAATGTGCCCTGGAACTTCGATCCCATCATTTTCTTTTCAACATCATAGGAGAAGTAGGCGCACGGCTTCGTTCCCATAATTAACTCACCCCTACCCCTACTCCCTACCCCTTGACATACCCTTATTAACTCTTAGCGTTTTGGTTCTACCTTTATAATACTCACTGTGAGAAGAACTAGCTGCCGACGTCTATCCTGAAAACTGTGTTCTAGGTATTTTTAAGGCAAGAGTGAACAAGTGACTTCTAGACCGTCATAGTCCATCGACGACCACATCACCACTTAATTTACCGGTGAGAATGCGGTCAAACGAAGTTCTACGAAAGTTAAAAGAGACCTTGATTTAATTGAGGTTTGTTCTATGCTGCGTCTTCTGATTAGTGGTGACCTCGCCAGAACGGTTTCCTAGTATTTTACAGTTCTACACGCTAAACCAAGACAGTATAAACTTGGATAACTTACCAATCCAGATCGAGTTGTGTTCCAATTCAGAGACGCGGGCTCATCAGCTGTGGCGCCCTTGTATCGCAATACCGCTACTTGTCTTATTAACGACCCGTTAAATCTGGGGGTAAATAAAAATAAATTAGCCGTGGTGTGTCCGGTCTAAGAATATAAATAAGCCTATAAATATACAAGTAATAATTTAGTAAAAATTAAAAAAAAAACCCTCAACGCTATGACACGGCTGAACCGATTTTGATCAAACATAGTTAAGACCACTCCCGACTAATTCACCTTTCAAATAAAACAAAAAAATCAAAATCGGTTCATCCGTCCGGGAGCTAAGACACACACACACAGACACGTCAAACTTATAACACCCCGTCGCTTTTGCGTCGGGGGTTAAAAATATAGTACTATGAAAATGTATCATGGTTCTATTTGAAATGTTACTTACTCAGCACACGCCAGCAGCCCGCGCACTCTGACCCAGTAGGTGCCAACCGGTCGGCTGGCGTTTAAGATAAAGTCGAATCGTTCTCCTGCGTAGCTCACCAGGTATGATGCTGCAACGATATTAAACATTCTCATTACCATTTTTTTTTCACGGCGGGTGAAGGTTCGCCTGCGATGCAGGAGGTTGCGGGTTCGATTCCGGCCTCGGAACAATGACCAGAGATGGCCATTGGAACTGCTCAATGATAAGTATTTCTCGGGTGGCGCCAATACGGTCATTTTATTGTTCATATTCACCAAATGACTTAGAGATTTTCACGTAAATACGTCACGGTTCTTTCTTGGTCACCCTGTGTTAAGTCAGTGATAAAGGTCAAGTATGGTAGACCTAAAAAGGATCTTATATTAAAGATATTATTAAAGGACCAACGTGGACCGCACTTGTAATTTTTACTGTGACGTCTTCTGCTGTACAGCTGCAAAGTTGATTGGCGCGCAGTGAATCTTCCTTGAATCAGTTGCAGGATTGTGTAATTAATCACTCACCAGTAATAGGCACCAGGTCATACCCATCAGAGGCAATGACTGTGATGTTATGTCCATCCACCGAAAATTCCACCGGACAATTGAGGAAATTTGCGTTGATCAGGCGAAAACGATACCTTTTACCCTGAAAATAGAGCACACTTTTGAGCCATGGGAGGACTGTTAATAAAAGTTCTCTGTTATTATTCTCTATGGTAGTAATCCTCAGAGCACGGATAAAACATTTTACTTTGAACAAAAGGAAATTACGCTTTTGTCCCGTCATTGTATGAAATGTGCCCTAACTTTGAAAAATTACTTCACTCTTATTTTTATTCTGTAGGACAATTCATAGACCTTTCTTCATCAAGACATAATTCAATCGTAGCGTTACTGACTGACTGACTAACTGGCTGATGATAGTCAGTGAGTCACAGCCTAAGCCGGAGTGGGATTGAAGGTCATGAAGTTTGACTTTCGTCATAATGTGAGCTTTAGCTACGGTCCCTACGGAAAGTGTGAAGACCTACTTGAGCCCTGACTTCTGGCCGAAAGGGGTGAAGTTCCGGCGGTTTAAGGCCGCCTATCACGTGATCCCCCGGGCCGCGACGCGTCGGCGATCAGACGTGTGTTAGATTAATACGATTAGTAATTTATATTAATATATTAAATGTTAGGTATATATAATGTTAGGTGTTAGGTATATATTACTATGGGCCATTGTATAAAAAGTACGTGGCGATTGATGTACCTAGGTCACAGATAAAATAATACTATACCCTAGGTACAATGTACATTTTTCACTGATGTCGGAAATAAATAAATGAATTGAATTGAATTGAAATAAGCCGTAAGTCCAATACATAATCTTTTTTTTTAGCATTTGCTAGGCACCGGGTTGAGCTGAAATTTGGCAAAGTTCCAATGAAAATACAATATTATGGTGAGAGCGAGCTGTTCTGATGATGTAGATGGAAGGTGGAACTCTTGGATGATTAATAGTAGTCTGGCAGTGTTTGGGCTCATTTTGATCAGCTCACGGTCCCAACCACTACAAGAAGGTACCACCTCACCTAGACCCACAACAAATATTTGCAGATCATGCCAACATTTGTTCCGTAGCGAAAGAAACCTACACAACACATATTTGGAACTAATTTAATTCTCAATATGTGTTTTGTACTTGTGTAGTGTTGTGTTGTTGTGTTTAATTTTAGTAGTAGTGGAGCTTTCCCGTGAGAAGGTTCGTCCGAGGAAGGAACCACCATACCTATTTCTGCCGCAATGTAGTAGTACTCGCATTGCTGTGTTCCGGGTTGAAGGGTGCCGTTGAAATTACAGGCACATGAGACTTTTCACCCTTATGTCTCAGGGTGGCGGGTGCAGTGCAATGCCACATAGGGTGCTTTGTAGGTGGATGTAACCCATGTGGTAATGCATTGTTAAAGGCAGAGGTTACCGGTTAACATCAGGTCCAACAGCATGTTCCACTCAAGAAATAATAAAAAAATTAAAAAATTGTCGCTAGACTTACTTGTTCAACTTCAAAAATAGGTGCCTTCATCGTGGTGGTTCTGTTACCATCAGAGACCCTGAATCTGCCGCGGCCGTTGATGAGGAGAGCCTCCGGGCTGTTCCCGCCGGAGGAATGGTGATGATCGGTGAAGAGATTGATAGCACCGTTGTTGAGCCAGTCGGATACCATAATGACTTGTTCCGAACTAAAATTAAAAAAGGTTATAAATTTTAAAACAATGATGGTTATGTACGTACGTTGAATCAGTTCCAGGATAAAAACCTAGATTAACTATTAGTTTATTATCACTCAGGTCATAACTATTTTATGCCAAATATCATTGAAATCAGAAAGTGATTAAAGTAGAAACACAATAATATGGTGCGGCGGTAGATTCTGCTGAGGACTTTAAAAGACACAAATATGCATGTCTCTACAGAGCTTACTTATTTGAGCCTTTCGGGGTCGAGAATCTGGGTCCGAGGGGTACCGGGGCCCTTCGCTCTTTCAAAATTATTTCAGGGCACCTGGTCGAAGCGATGCATGACCCGAGAGCTGGCTCTTATCCGGCTCAACGTATTAGTATTGCCATTCAGCGTGGCAATGCAGCTAGCATCTTAGGGACGCTTCTGTCTGGTAGTGATTTGGATAGATGAGCTACCTTTAAGTCGTTAGAAGCGGTTTTCAGGTAGCACAGCTGTTTCATATTACAAATTTTCCCATTTATAACCTAATAGCAGGATTCTTACCTGTCAATGTCGTACAGCAATCCATGAGAGCTGTTCAGCTTTGGTTCCCTGATAATAAGGGCTCCATTGGTCCCATCACCACGCTGCAGGCCAATGTGGGAGTGCCAGAAGAAAGTGCCAGACTGGGGGGTGCTGAACTCATATCTGTAAGGAAAAGACCACTCATTGCTGTGACATTTGAAACTGAAAATCGACGCAGTGAAAGACCCCCCCTCGATAAGCTGATGACATTGTAAAGGTCAGAGTTAAATGGTGGAAAGAAGTGACTCAAGTGAGCAGTGCATAGATAAACTGACATCTCAAAATAACAAGACTTTAGTAATCTGTGGTGATTTCAATGTTAATTTATTAAGTGACAACATTACTTGTAAAGGTGTAACTGATGTAATGGATAGTTTTTTTACTGAAGCAGCAAGTATATGATTACACCAGGGTGACTTCTTCAACCATGTCATGCTTGGACAATATTTTCACAGACTCATGTTGTACCAAAAATGTTAGAGCTTTGCCTTGTGTTTTATCAGATCACTATGCGCAAACTATCGCTACAAAGCTAAATGTTGACATAATAAAGCCTTCTAAAGTAAAGTGCAGAAAAATAATAATCTTAAATTGGAAAAATTTAAAGTTATTTTACAGAAATCCTTGTCTAATTCTTCACTCTACACAGACTATGATACTTACTTTAACCATTTTTTGGAAAACTTGTATGAGCACATGCCTGTTGTAGAAATAGGTAAATCCGAGTCCAACTATTTTTATAAATGGGCCACAAAAGGAATTTTTGTGTCGAGAAAAAGACTATTTGATTTATATGCACTGAGCAACATTGACGAAATTCCTGTTTTGAAATCATATGTAAGTAGATATAGTAAAGTTTTTAAGAATGTATGTCTAATTGCAAAGAAAATGCACATAGCGGAAAAGATTGGAAAATCGGAAAATAAAATTAAATGTGTGTGGCAAATAATAAAAGAGGAGACTGGGAAAAGTAGTAGCAACTATGAAAATATCTGTGGTAAAATATGTAGTGATAGTGACAATAGAATTATTCTTGCCAAATTTGACAATTCCAACTGTTTCAATGAATACTTTGTAAATATAGCTAATGACCTGACATGTGATCTTAAATGCTCGATTGATAATTTAGGTATAATGACTATGACATGTGAATTTATTTACCAAAACATGGTATATGTACGAGAAAACTTAAGTCACATGACTCTAAAAAGGACTGTCATTGCTACAACACGAGGCACAGCAAAAAAAATTTAGCGCCCTGTTTACGACTAGCAAAAACTAAAAAAAGTTTCATTTTTGTATCTATTACATTGTATAATAGTATTCCAAGTGATATAAGAAATAAAAGTGACATTGAGTTTTTTAATTACGTAAAAAAAACATTATTATTTAAAAGTTATTATAAAATTGACGAAGCCCTGGCTGATAAATCCATATTTTGTGATGTTCTTAAGATTTAAGCAAATTACTATTTCGTAATGAATACTGTTATTTTCATAAAAATATTTTATGTTTCTAGAATTTATTATTAATTAATTAATGAAATTAATGTAATCAATGTAATTTATTTATTAATACATATTTTATTTAATTTTGTATCATATAACAGATATGATTACTTATATAAATTGTTAAATGACGTACCTAAGTACATGTATGGTGTCAAAAGGGAAATAAAGATTATTATTATCATTATCATTATCATTATCATTATCATTTGCATAATTATATTTTCCCTCATAGAATAACATGAAGAAATTTAGTAGATTTTTTCGCTTCTTGTGTTAGCCAAATTGGAACCACTTCCTGATCAAAAGTTTGTGGATAAATCAAGCTTGGGAGTAAATTTTAGATTTCAATACGCATAAGCTGGTCATTTGTTCAAACAGTGAAGAAAATCATGTTGAGGAAATTTAAAGGCACCATTAACCAACACAATGACCGCTGGGCACGGATCACGGACTGCAGACAGTCAAGAGCAGCCCTACCGGCTGCCTTGCCACAACTCTGACACGTCACCTGCTCAACCTTCAAAGAATAGACCTTCGCACCATCGTAGGGACACTCAAAGGGCACTGTCTCCTGAACAAACACCTCTGCAACATCGGAGCAACAGACAGCCCTCTCTGCAGAGGGTATCTGGGTATATGAAACGACTGCGTGAGTCCTGGAATGCGTGGGAGTAGCAGCTCAACGTAAACAAATCCTCAACAACCCGAGGCCACTCCGCCAAGCCTGCAAAGACCCCAGGAAACTTGTGAGCTTCTGGACGGAGTTAGGCTAACTACCTAGTCAGACAATTTTCACGCATAATGGACTACCCATAGAGTTCGAATGTCGAAAAGAGAGTTCTTTAACATTAGGGGTAGTAGGTACTTATATCAAAATTTCTAGATGCATTGGCCGGGCTGTGCCCTGAGTATAGATAACTCCCAGCAGTATGAGAGATGATATCAGGCTGATGATGGTAACGCACCTGAAAGTAGACTCAGGCTGGATCGGGCATTGTGTTACAAATGGAGCTCCGTCCATAAAAGGTGTCTCCTTCTGGTGGAGACCATGCCAATGGATGGTAGTGCCTGACGCCATTAGGCTGTTTTCCACGTCCACGATGATTGTGTCGCCCTTGCAGACCTGTCAAAGAATTTAAAGATAAATAAATAAATAAATAAATAATGCTGGACAGTTCACACAACATTATCAAGTCCCAAGCTAAGCAGAGCTTGTGTTATGGGTACTAGATAAACGATATACTTAATACAAAATATTACATAGATAGATATTTTTTATTATACATAGAAAATACCCAGAACACCCTGTACTAATATCTGCGATCGCATAAATATTTGTTCCGAGGCAGGAATCGAACCCGCAACCTCCTGCCTCGCATGCCAAGCTTCGCCCGCCGCGCCACAGAGGTCGTCAATATGAGATAAGATAATCAAGATAATCATTATAATGACGGCTAAGATCGAAATTATCAAGTCCGGAAGGCAACGTTACCATAGTCACAAGCCTTTTTCCCCGAATGGATAGGTAGAGCTTCAATGGGTCTGTTTTCATGGTGGATTGCACCATGGTGGGAATATAAACGTATTTTTTTAAAATCTATTATGTGATAGACTCTCGATTGACCTCGATCTCGCCTGTTGGTATGTGACGATGCGGCCGACGTTGGAGAACGAAGTTCTAGAAATTGAAAATAACAATCGAACCAAGTCGCTATTAGCGTTTAACTCTTTCAATAAACATTAAGAGTAGTAGCCTCGATAAAATCAGCTTTTACCCACGATGGTGGAAAAAAGATAAAAAGAGGCCTTTTGAGGCTCTGTCACCTGTTCCCCTTCGGGGAAAAAGGTGTGTGTCTATGTATATATTAAATATAAACTACACGCATTTTAGTGGCCTACAATTAAACAAAGCGATTAACATAACTGTAACAAAGTTTTTAAACACTGGACATTTTTTTTATGGCTATTTGGAATTTTACTTTGTCCGTAACAGTACTGTTGAAACAAATACAATTTACCTTGTTTAAAACAGGGACAATGTTGTTGTGGAAAATGTTGCTGTTTTCAATTTGCATCGGTTTATTCGTTCTTATTAAAAGTTAAACGTTTTAGAGTATTTGTTAGGGTTCCGTACCCAAAGGGTAAAACGGAACCCTATTACTAAGGCTATCCGTCCGTCTGTCACCGGCTGTATATCATGAACCGTGATAGTTAGACAGTTGAAATTTACACAGATGATGTAGGTATTTATGTTGCCGCTATAACAACCAATACTAAAAAACTGAATAAAATAAATATTTTAGGGGCCTTCTATGCAAAAAACGTGTTTTCTTTTACCGTTTTTATAGATAATGGTACGGAACCCTTCGTGCGCGAGTCTGACTCGCACTTGGCCAGTGTTTTTTTATACTTTTCTTTGGATATTGGCAAACTGATTTGGATGCATAACATGTGTAGCCTCTCAACATTTTAAGAACACTTTGGACAAGCCGTGCTTGTTTGAGTCGTAAAGAATTAGTTAGTATGTACGTACATGCACTTAGAATTTACAGCTTCTGGGACCGCAATCTCGCTGAGTGGAGTATTGAACAACATTTGGTTTATTGGTCATAGTGATCGTTTTCTTTAATTTATTAAACTATAGTTCTATTTAAAATAATAATACCTAACTATAATAATAACCAATATGAGACTAATATAATACTATAACTAGTGGTTCGCCCCGAACTCAGACCTCGCGAATACACGCGATTTAGGAAGGTTAACTTATTTCTTTCGAAAAAATATCTATGTACAACCATCCCTTCGACCAATATACCTTACCACCAAATTGTACCAATACTATCTACCCACCAATCAAATTTAATAAAGATCGGGTTGAAGGTTCGGAAGTTATGCTCGGACAAACATACATACATACATACAAACGCCGATTCTTCCAAGTTGACTCAGAGAACTCGCTTCGCTCGTTCAATAATAACTAATAACTGATATTAGAAAACGCTTCTAATATCAACTCAGAAAATGATACTCATAAATACATAATACAATTCATAAATACCGAAATTAATATTTCGTGAAATAAAAAACACTATTAAAATAGTAATAAAAATAAAAGCTTTTAATAAGTAGATATTAGCTAAGTAGATGTTAGTACGCTTACCTGTATAGACGGCCCAGGCATCTTCCTATTGACGACGGTGATGGGTCTCCCGATGCCGTTGGCTGGCACACAGTCCGGGTACCCGCAGTGCGTCGCGTTGTAGGGGCACTCCTTACACGCCTTACTCATAGAGTAATACCATTCTACGTGAAACCTGTAGTAACATGCCTTAACCGGCGTCGTAGCGTTGCATTCTCGGTAGCATGGATGGTTCTTGCCATCTCTCGGCATGCCTATGCTATCTAGACCAGGATCTACAATAGTGGCAAACAGGCTGGGATTGGATATTTCGAACTGAGGCGTTTTTATTGGTTTGTACTTTGGTTGGTTATAATTTGGGAGGTAATACGGTGGCGCTTGGAAAATGTGCAGCTCGAAGCCGGCGATACCTGAAACAATTGAAATAAGTATTGGTTTGTATCGAGAATAATTTAATGTTGCGTTCAGACGCTCGCGTTCAAAGCTCATTCAACAGTTTCAGTTTTTTATTTATAGGAAATACTTTTACTCGTCATATGGTAAAAAATAGATAGGACTATTATAGATCTATTTACAATTCAATATTAGATATTACAGCGCGTGCAACGGGCACGGGCACGGGCGCAAGCATGTGAACGGGGTTTGTGCACGCGCCCGTGTTCGTGCTCGTGAATGCCGCAGATCGGGCCGATTGTCGGTTTTTCGACACACTTCATAGGATGAATGTGTATGCGCTCGTGTGGCTGTTCACACGTGCTCGGTCGGTTAGTATCACATGCGACTTTGTGGCGAACGGGCCTCCCGTATCAATTTATTTTGCGACTTGTACTAACCAAACTAAATTGAGACATAAGTAGGTAAGTCAGACTGGTCAAGCAAACAAATTCTTTTGTTCCTAGAATGTTACCAGGCAGAGCCTATAATATGGGACTGGCGCGCCGAGCGCGCCAGGCTGCACGCCAGGCTGCTTGCCGCGCGTCTGACGGCGACATTAAATAGAGAACAGAGGGTAGTACGTGAAGTTTATGGTATTCAAAATTGTATGAAGTTCTGTTTCCTTCAATATATTTACTGACAGCGTCCTTAGTTTTCTCCTCGTTTCCGCTAGGGGCGCTGCAAGTTAATGTATAGAAGAAAACTAAACTTCATATATACATACATAGACACACGCCTCTTTCCCCGAATGGGTAGGCAAAGACTCAATGGGCCTCTTTGCACAGTGGGTTGCACCATAGTGGAATAGAGACGTGACGAATTGTGAGCTCATCGCCGCCATTGCTTCCCACGTCTGACTCGGCTAACGCTTCTTTCCAGTAATAACTCATTCTATAATAAGCTAGTACAAATAGCCAGGACAAATCTTATACCAACGAATCTTATAACCTGTCCTGGTAATTAGGTATATGGTTTAGAATACTATTAAATTCTCGTACTAAGCCCCCAGAAGATCTCGCGAGCACAAACTTGATAAAACATGCATCATGTCGATCCGTAATCTACATCTTGACAACCTCTTGACCGATTTTGATCATATTCAATGTTCTTGTTTAGAATTGAATACCGAATGTACGTATCAGGCAAATATTATATAAAAATCGGCCCGTTAATGGCAACGCAGCCAACTTCTCACCTTTTGGGGGAAATACCACTCTAATCAAAAATCACCGACACAGCTGATATGGTAATCTACTCAATGTGTTGGAGAGCGGAGCGAGTTCGGAAAATTATGTTCTTTTAGAAACGAAAACAATCCAAATTGTAGTAGACTCAAAGATCAGAGGCCCAATACTACTAAACCAATTGAATTAAAATTGTTAATGAATTGTCTCATACTTGTCACTTTTTTTTTTTTTTTATTCTACTGAATGACGGAACAAGCTGATGGCCCACCTGGTGTTAAGCGGTAACCTCTGCCTATGAACAGTGCATTACCTCATAGGTCACGTCCACCTAGGACGCACCCTATGTGGCATTGCACTTCATCTTTATGTCTCATATTCTACTAACTTCAATTGTTTTTCAATTGCATTATAATTGTGAACATTTGATACAATCGTAAAATCTTTCTTCGTTAATATTCGTAAAATCATAAATTTTGCAGACTACCATTTTTAATGGCAATTGTAATTGAATTGTAATTGCATAGTAATAAATGGTTCTTCTTTAAAAATAAGTAGAATTGGGCGCTCCGCTCGGAGTGAGCTGCAAAAATGTAGTCATTTTAGAAGCGAGAGTAACCAAAATGGCTCTAAACCATTTTTTTTATACAACTTTAGATGACAGAACGAGCAGATGGCCCACCTGATGTTAAGCGGTACCCACTGCCTATGAACAGTGCATTTTCTCATAGGTCACGTCCACCTAGGACGCGCCCTATATGGCATTGCACTGCGCCCGTCACCCTGAGGCATAAAGATGGAAAGTCTCATGTGCCTGTAAATTCACCGGCACCCATAACCTTCACACCGGAACATAGTAATGTGAGCACTACTGCTTTGCGGCAGGAATAGCTATGGTGGTAGTACTTCCCCGGATGAACCTTTTCACATAAAAGCTCTGCTACTAACATAAAAAGGCTGCCATTAGTGGCAGCCTGTGCATGCTCAGTGTCATTTTGTTCAATGTACGGACACCCTCCTCCCGGCACCCATGTGTACAGGATAGCCATTATTCTCTATATCTGAAGTTAGTCTATGCCCTGCGGTAACAGGTCCAGTATGAAATCACCATCAACCGATCCCGTAACTCGATCGCCTACAATCGCCCGCCACCAATCAAGGATGTACTGGCTTGCTGAACTAATCGCACCATTCATCTAGACGTCTGTACTTGGCTAGATAGTTTTGATACTTGAAAAAGATTCATCAGTTTGATGTACATTCCTGATGTATAAGCAAATGAATATTTCAAGTCCAAATAGATTTTTATCAATGTTATTTACGCAAGTGATTTTACTATAATAACTTTAAGTTATTTTTTTGTTAATCATCATATTATTATTATTGTTATTATTTATATATGTCTAAAATAAAATTTATATAATTGTTATATAAATAAGATTGATACACGATTTATATAAGAGATAGGCCAGGGTCATACAAAGCACGTAGAAATCCATCTCTGCCAACCTCTTTGGGAAACGGATGTTACCTACTTCATTTATGTTGATTCATCTTAATGTGCGAGTCATGTGATTGTACTAACAAAGTTATAAGACTTGTTAAAAAACAAGTCTTTACAATCTTTTATTTAACTTACAATGTATGTATGTTTGTCTGGATGGAATCCGGGTGGAATCTTGCAACTGAATTTGAAAGCAGTTGTCCTCAACCGATTGTGCTGAAATTTGGCATACCTGTCAGGTTTCGATGATAATACAATATGACGGTGCCAGCGAGCTGATCTGATGATGGACACGGAAGGTGGACAACGGAACTCCTCGATGGATAATAGTAGACTGGCCGTGTTTAGGCTCATTTTGATCAACACACTGTTATAATCACTAAATTTATAAAAGCTTGTATCTATTGAAAAATAAATTTTTCACAAAAGACTTATAAACAGATTATTTGTATTTTTATTTGATTTTGTCAGCAGTTCGGCAGCAGCAGTGTAATGCTATTAGCTGTTACTTTAATAACAACTGTGGATTGTGGTTAATACGCTGGGAAAAATAATATTAATACTCTCGGGTAATTTACGGAAAAAACACAATACCTAAGTTATTACGTAGAAGGGATGCCCCTCCGCTAGCAAGAGTTTTTTACAAGGAAACTTTATTTATATTTAAATGTGACGTTTTAATAAGAACATAATACTTCCCGCCTTTATTTACCTTTTACTAACCCAGCTAAAAAAACTAGAGCAAGATACACGTATGTTCTGTGATCGCAGCACGTATGGTTTTATTTACAACTAGCGACTCGTCCCGGCTTCGCACGGGTAGTTTCAGGATGAAAAACAGACCCCCATCTTATCCCCCCCCTCTGGTAGCCTATGTCACTCAGGGTGAATGTAGGTTTCCAATGGTGAAAGAGTTTTTGAAATCGGCACAGTAGTTTTTGAGTGTCATTACAAACATACACAAACACAAAAATACAAATCTTTCCTCTTTATACATAATATTAGTGTAGTAGATATTGTAGATGTAGATTATATTAAAATACGACGTTTTAATAGGAACATAAATACTTCCCGCCTTTATTTACCATTTACTAAGCAAACTAAAAAATGTAGTGCTTGAAACACGTATGTTCTGTGATCGCAGCACGTATTTACAATAGATACTACGTCTAATTTTGTACCCACTATGTAACAGGAAATGTTTGCAGCTGTATCACAGGTGCAACCTAACACAGAGGCGTATACAGAATCTATACGTTCACACAACTCATGACGTCATAGACCGTGTTGCCGCCGGGTATGTATTCAAATCCAGATTTATGATTTCGCGCGACCACAACGAAGCAATCTTTGGTATTCTTTTGCCACGTAGTGTTAAAGTGGCATTATCAATTGCAAACCCCCCTCAAATTCAATTTATTATATAGTCCCTAAATAAGGGATTGCTGATAATAAATTAGTAATAACTTAGTAAACAATACTAAGTCCATGGTTAGTACATGTCATGTATTTACTTTTCAATAGAAACGGTATATTTACGATGATTTTCGAGTTTTTATTGTTCCCATGTGAAAATCATGGTAAATATTCCGTTACTACTGAAAAGTATGAACATGATAGTTTCATTATATATGTATTGTTTGGTCTTTGTTTTTTTAAAATGAGTGACCGTCTGACATGGTTTTAAAACACAAGAGAACCTGGGATCACCACGTGAGATGCTGGCGAACCGCGAACCGAGGGTAGCCGGCAGGGCCCGCAGCGAACCAGAACAAACACCTGCACGCCAATGCCCAATAGTATATGTAATATAGGAGTCTCACACTTCTAAATGAGTGATAGTCTGACATGGATTTCAAAGTACTAGAGAACAGTGGTCACCACGCTTATTTATTATATTATAGCAAAATAGATACATGAAAGTACACCCCAGAAAAATGTTGCGGTCGGGAATATTTTGAAAGCCTTAGCACGGCGTATATACTTTTATTACACGCGTATACCTGAATTCAACACTATAGAGCGTTGGCTGAAGGTATAGATTCCATGTATGCCACACAGAACAACAGGAGTGTAAAAAACTACCGTCGTCTGTCTTTCCTGAAAACTAATCTGGGTCTCTTCAAGGCTAGAATGATTAGGTGCCTTCTAGACTATCGTGCTCCATCGTCGGCCGCATCGTCACTTACCAACAGGAGACATCGCGGTCAAAATAAAAAGAATATCTACCAATGTTAAAACCAAGTTTTTTGTAAAAAAAAATGTGTCAATACAAGCTTTTATAAAATTAGTGATCGTAACCGTGTGCTGATCAAAATGAGCCTAAACACGGCCAGTCTACTATTATCCATCGAGGATTTCCTTTGTCCACCTTCAGTCTCCATCATCGTATCAGCTTGCTGTCACCATCATATTGTATTGTCATCGGAACTTGACAGGTATGCCAAATTTAAGCTCAATCGGTTGAGGATAACTGCTTTAAAGTTCAGTTGCATGATTCCACACGGATTCCACCCCGACAAACATAACATTACATTGCATTTATATTGCCTCTTAATCTAAGAATGGTTTTTCTTTAAAATTGGTAGAATTGGGCTCGATAAAAATGTATTACTTGACTATTTGAAAGCGGTCCCGTTAAAAATAATAATAATTACAAGACATCTATCAACAAATCGGGCACTTCCTCAAGTCTGCCACTTCGCAGAACGTCAGCTAATTTATCGATAAGCTGAATACCTAAGACTCTTCTACATAAGTGAGGTCGCCCCTTAACCCGTAAGAGGGCTACTTCAGTAATTTGAGGGGTTAACATGCTTTTCAGAATACTTTTTTATATTTCAATACAAATTTTCCTTTTAATTTATTGTAAAATATTTTTTTGCAGAAAAAATACTGTATATTCCTTGTTGCTTCTTAAAGGTTTTTTTTTATACATATTATTAAAGATGTTGCTAATTTGGGATTTTACTGACAGGGTATTATGTCATTAGTTATGGTAATTATAGCGAAATAGCCACAAAGTCGTTACTATAATCCTTGTCTTACAATTACATACATACATAGACACACCCTAATTAACCCTAAAGAGTCTCTTTTCACCGTGGGCTACACCATCGTGAGAATAAAGAAGTGACAACTGGTGAGCTCATAAGTTAAGTTTATCCAACTAGTGCGATAGTGCAATATTTTCTTTATTCCAGTTCAATTAAAAGGTTAAGGTCACGCTTGCGGCGCGAGATTCATATTTTTTAGTGTTTTTGCCCAAAAAACACAACAACACTTCTTCAGATAGCGAAAGTTGAGTTCGCGAGAACTAGAAGACTAATCACACATGTTTTAATTGATAGTATCTCATATATAATATCATCAGTTTAGGTACAACAAACAACAAAAAACACTGTAAAAATGTGTATCGTAGCCAAACTGATGATATTTATGATATGATACTAACGAGTACATGGGTGTTTCATTTTCCGATTTGCATGCGCAAAAGGAAGTACCTAGGTAAAAGTATCTAGGTACTGTAAGTTTATATGTTAACAGTAAGTATTTTATAGTTAGGTATTTTCATGTTATTTTTATTGTTTCGTAGTGTGATTTTGATTTTTATTCTTATTTTATATTCTTTAATTGTGTGTTAATGATGTATATCAAGTTTTGACATGCCAATGTTATGTAATATAACATGGTTAAATAAATGAATATCTGAAGAACTCACTTGCAATTTCATGGTTTCAAAAATCAATTTAATAATTGTATTTTGGCTAGATAACACTGGCTTATGTACTGCGTCCTATTATCATGAACCTCTAGGAATTGCTTTAATAGGGTCGAAATAAATCCGTACGGCGATAAGAGATAGTTTAACGGTTTATCCGAGGCTTCCTACCCTTAATTTGGGTGTAACTTAATCCAGGAATAGGCCCAGTGGGACCTTTATATCTGTATGAACATTGTGTGGACGTCCAATAGAATATTTCAAATACGAATGCTTAAGTCTGAATGGTTCTATGTGAAAGAAACAGAAATGTGAGAAATTTACAGCTGTATTTGAATATAAAATAAAATAAGAAGAAGAAGAAGAATATGTACTTATTTGTATACAAGAGTTACACAGAAACATATAATAAACTTAAACTAAGAGGAAACAGATTTGAAGGTACGAGGTGTAATTCAAGTAACAAAATGGCTCTGCCTCAGCATGAGTTGGTTGACTAGCAAGCTACAACCCAACGCTGGTCTTCCGACAGAAGCACTTGTTGTCGTTACGGCTAACTACTCACGACGACTAAACAACAAAAACCACAGTAACATAAGAAAACTGTTAGTAAAATCTACTCACACAGAGAAATGATGAAGATAACAGAACTGAAAGCACTCATCTTGACAGATCTGTAAACAAAAACAGTAAATTTAACAATGTTCCTTGATTTTATAATAACGTGGAAATTTCGGCCGCGGCTCGCACCACAGTTCCCAAATAAACAAATAATATTAAACAAACTAGCTTCTATGGACTTTTGTAAAATTAACTATATCTATAGGTTTAACGGAAATATAATGAACAACGAACCAACTCTCTTACGCTTAATGCGCTTGGGAATAGCCTGATTTGTTAACTGTCTGCTGAGCTGTAGTTAAAATTGACAAAAATGGAATTCAAAGCAAAACTGTGTATATTATTTTTGCTATCTATCTTTCATGATTGAATATCTACTGAATACACTCAAGTTAAGTACAATTGATACTAATAGATACCAATGCAATATAACTTAGACCGCTAAGACGCCTTGAATTAAGTCAGCTGTTAATAAATGCGCGAATTTTTCCGTAACTAAAATGTTTATTCCCATACGCCTGACTTCAGGGCGGTATAGTTATTTCAGGTGAACTGTACATTCTTCATTTACTCTACACAGTATGATTAAATCTTGGGGCCTGCCAAGTTGAGCGGTTAAAACTTCTTACAAAGTAAAAATACACAATAAATTGTATAAATTTAAGCATGAGAAGTTTTATCTAAGGGTATTTGATTTAAAACTAATTAAAAACAAGAATTTCTAAAGATAAATTGTATAGCAAAGTTCCACTTGTAAATTACCTGGTATATCAGACACCATAGAATTAATATTTTTACACAGACTTAAACTTCACGGTAGACTTTAACACGAATTCAATAATAACAGAAATAAAAAGACCATATCTAGGTAAATCTTATAAGGAAACAATATATCATAATGATTCAGAGCAGACCTGACTTATGTTATATAGTATTTATCAAGAATTTCAGTAATGATTTCAAATAGTATAATCGAGGAAGTCCTTTGTTTATTTAGTTTTCTTATCTTATCAATCCCTTATAATCTGTTGAGATTATTGTAAGAGCTATTGACATTTAATCAATACTACACCTTACTTATAAGATAAAGTTCGAACGCATATTAATTGCAACACTAGATACTAATATAGATAATAATATATGTTGTAATTGTTTTTTATCATCATTACACATAGTTGATTCTAGCGTGACTTTACAAAAATACAATCAAAAATATTGTATTGACATACATATATAAACTCACGCCTGTTTCCTAGGGGTAGGCAGAGACCACGAATTTCCACTTGCTAGGATCCTGACATACTTCGTTCGCTTCATTCACTCTCATCACATTCTTCATACATGCTCTTCAAGATTTCAATGAAATATGCTAAATGGGGTTTTTGGAGGTGAAAAATTAATCTAGCGTGATCTCATTTATTTATTTATTTTACTTTGTATTTTACACCGTAGCTGAAATCTATACTAACATAATAAAATGTAAGTGTCTGTCTGTGATTTCAAAACAAATTCAAAACGGTCAGTGAAAACCGCTATTTAAACGATGCCTCATGGTAAATGATCGTTTTTAGAATTGTTGTTTGTCTATCTGTAAGTTTGTTTCGAATAGGCACCGAGAAGGCTCAAAGGTTGGTGCAACCCACGGTGAAAAGAGACCCATTGAGGCTCTGCCTACTTTCTAGGGAAAAAGGCATATGTATGTATGGAACTATGTTAGCTAAAATTTTCGTGTATTCATTTCGATATCATGCATAGGGTTCAGAAGGTATGAATTTACGGAACGAAGTCGCGGCTATTAAAAATAAATAAAAAAACACTTTCACTTCCAACGTTTTCACCACATTTTATGAATCGCAAATAGTTCAAATTAACCTAATGAATATGAATTACTGAAATTATGAACTTACTTGGTTTTTGTTAAAATTTTAACTACCAAAATATAGCACACTTTTTCGGATTAATATTTATTTTTAAATTTATTAATTTACTCTTGAACTAATTCACATAAGCACTGAATCTTAAATGATTAACTCTCACATTTTACCAGCTATTTAAGTGTCATAGTATATACTTATAACAACCTACACAGGTATGCATCATCTCTTTTAAACCTAGGTCAATAAATACGTGTGACTCGTACCTTTGACGTAGAGATTATTAACTGAATAATTGTTTTCGAAAAAAAACTGACGTCGAAACTATAAGACTTTTTCCCCGATACAGATTCAAATTCAATATTTAAAAAAAAAACTGGACTTGTTGATATGATTCGTTGGTATTAGATTTTTTCTGGTTGCTAGTTTATTATGGAATGTGTTATTACTCGAAGAAAGCGTTAGCTGAGTCAGTCGTGGGAAGCAACGGCGGCGATGAGTTTACCATTTGTCAAGTCTATATTACACCACCCATCTGTAAAAAGTGGCCCATAGAGGCACTGCCTACCCCTTCGGGGAAAGAGGCATGTGCCTATATACATGTATGTATAAGATTTGATAATATTAGTGATCGGAACCGTTTGCTGATCACAATGAGCCTAAACACGGCCAGTCTACTATTATCTATCGAGGAGTTCCGTTGTCCATCTTCCGTCATCAGATCAGCTCACTGTCACCTTCATATTGTATTGTCATCGGAACTAGACTGGTATGCCAAATTTTAGCTCAATCGGGTATCGGAAAGTCACCCATAAAGCCACCCGTGAAATACTTATCATTGAGTAGTTCCAATGGCCATCTCTGGTCTTCTTAATCAGTTCAACTTCACCAAATAGTACATTCTTAATACACATGCTTGAATTGTTGCTGAAAATACCGAAATCGCTATAATATTTAAGGAGTTCCCTCAATTCCTCATGGATCCCATGTTCAGCACCAGATTTTGATGAAAATGGGACTAATCTGGAAGTAGGTATATCGTGTCAAATATAAAAAAAAACATAAATGAAGGAGATATGAGGTAACAAACATAAAAAAATACACGCGAACTGAGAACCTCCTCCGTTTTTTGAAGTCGGTTAAAAATAAGGAAATTATGGTCAGTAAAGTAGTCGTCTGTAGTGGTCGTAGGTTTTAGTGGGGCTTTTCTAGACCGCATTGATACCTACATTATGACGTTGAGTGACGTTATAAATTATTATGAAAGTCAAAGTTATTTTTTGAATGACGTATATCCACTGTAACTTGACGTAACAGAGTTCCCGCTATACTTTCGTTTGTATTATAGTGTACTTTTCATACGATTCTGTGCTTATTTTATACTATCATTCTGTTTTTAACACCCGACGCAAAAACGACGGGATGTTATAAGTTTGACGTGTCTCTCTCTCTCTGTGTGTGTGTGTGCGCGTGTGTGTCTGTCTGTGGCATCTTAGCTCCCGAACGGATGAACCGATTTCAATTATTTATTTTGTGTTTGAAAGGTGTATTAGTCGGGAGTGTTCTTTGCTATGTTTGATCAAATTCGGTTCAGCCGTTTCATTGCATTGAGGGTATCTTAATTTTTACAAATTTTTTTACTTGTTAGAAAATCATCTTAGTTTTTAGAATTCTGGTCGATCCTTTTTTGTTTTTTAAACTGATCATATTCTTTTTGACACTTCTCCAATAAGGTTTATTAAACTATCTTGGTACGGTACGGACTTAGAATTTTCGCTACATAGATCTATGGTACGGAGACTGGCAGAATTGTAACAGCTGGCCACAGATGCCATAAACTAAGAAGAAAAGTGAAGTGAAGTGATAGTATCTACAGACCGTTCACCGTAAGATGGCACCTGCGTTACACTCTTAGTCTGTGTACCCTACCTTAGGAATAGTTCCAACCATAGAAGAAATAAATACTCTACAGCAGGGGACATCTTACGGTTTGTACACTAATTATAAAGAGGTACATAAACTTGGTTTGTTTGATTGTTTGTTTGTAATCATCGAGCACTCCAGTACGGAGGCCTGCAATGCTCTAAGTTTGTAATGGATAAACTCAAAAACTAATGGACCAATTTTAAAAATTCTACCATTTATAGAAAGTTAAATTATCAGCGAGTAACATAAGGGAGGGGGAGGAGTTGGATATATTTAAATATATATTTTTATAATTATATGGCTAATTATAGTAATTTACATATATAACAACCATATTAAAAAGCCCCTGACTACGTGAGCATGTATGTAAAATCCAGGTTTTGTTATATCCCCGTAGCTTACTAAGAAATGACGTTTAAAGCGACGGGGATAATTTAAACTTGGGTTTTTAAACTTTCCGTGATACAATAAATGTCTTTTGAATTGACAGGCATTTTCAAATCCGTTCGAATGAGACAAAACACGGTGTAACAATTCCAAGGATGGATAATTAAGGTTGGTTACTTATTCAGTCGTAGTTACTGAGTCACTGAGTCAGTCGTGGGAAGCAATGACTGCGAAGAGCTCACCACTGTTCACGTTTATATTCCACAATGGTGCAACCCATTGTGAAAAGAGGCCCATTGAGGCCTTCATAAATTATAGAAGAAGATGTATATATTTATTTATATACAAGATCTACACAGAAACACATAATAAACTTAGACTACGAGGAAACAGATTTGAAGGTACGAAGTGTAACTCTAGTAACAAAATGGCTCTGCCTCAGCATGAGTTGGTTGACAGCAAGCTAGCGACAACGCTGGTCTTCCGGCAGAACCACTTGTTGGCGTTACGGCTAACCACTCACAACGACTATACAAACAAAAAACACACTCACATAAATAAAACTATTAACAAGAATAAGGTATGCTCGCAATTCAATAATTATGCTTGGCAAAATTTTAAAAGAAAATAAGTTTTTTGTGTAAAATATATTTTTAATTACAAGCTTTTATAAAATTAGTAATTAAAACCTTGTGCTGATCACAATGAGCCAAAACATGGCCAATCTACTAATCCATCGAAGAATTCCGTTGTCCACCTTCCGTCTCCATCATCAGATCAGCTCGCTATCACCATCATATTGTATTGTCATCGCAACTTGTCAGGTATACCGAATTTCAGCTCATTCGGTTGAGGATAACTGCTTTAACTGCTTGCTGCTTTTGCTTTTTTTTTCCATTTTGTGACTCAATGCAATTTTTTTATTATGTCTTCTATTTTATTTTAGTTTAGTTTTAGTTGAGTTACAAATAAAATAATTTATTTCTTCTTTCTTTCTTTCTTTAAAATTCCCTACCTTTATAATGCAAACTGCTAAGGAGTGGAATACACTACTGTTGTCTGTCTTTCCAGAAAACTATAATCTGGGTCTCTTCAAGGCTGAGTGAATTGATGCCTTCTAGACCTTTGTGCTTACATCTTCGGTCATATCGTCACTTACCAACAGGTGAAATCGTGGTCAAACAAAGGTCAACCAATGATTAAAAAAAAAGGGTTGAGTACTCAGGTGGATGCTGCTGCCCATCCCCTGGTGTAATCCTTTAGTCAGCGTTTACGACATCCACGTGAGAATACGCAATATTCACACCACAAAAAGAAAACACACGCAGAAATAAAATGACTTTTATGAAAAGATTTAAAATAAATCATGCCTTTATGCCTCAGCAAAATGAATCCAAATTGAAAGCGTTACCTTTCCAAAGCAATTTCCGCTCACCTTGCTATGTAAAAACAGATCTTATCTCAAAAATAGATCACAACAAAAACATCTCCAGGGAACTTAACCAATTAAGATAGCAGCGCCTTAAATCAAGTCGCAGAAAGAAAAGGGAGTGATAAATAGAACGATGGTTTCGGGTGAATGGGAGAAAAATAGGCGCAGTCACCTCAGAGTAAGGATAGCAAGCTGTATACCACGCTGGTATGAACCGTAGGCTAAGGTGATGGTGGCCTGATAAATGGTTCAAGAAATCAGTGCTAAAAAGTAATACCACGTGACTAGCATGGCAAAAATATTTTAAAATATAATTTTACGAGAGCTTCGTAACAAAACACTGGTCATACTAGTGGTTCGCTCCGAACTGAGACCTCGTGAATACACACGATTTAGGTAGGTTACCGGTTACCTTATTTCTTTCGAAAAAACATCTATTTTATGTACATGAGTACCACATAAAATGAACGTTGTTATCATGGTACTTCATATCCAAGCTTCGAAACGCATCGATACCGCGATCTTACTTTCAGACATAATTAGAATTGCCATCTAGTTGTGGATTTGCTACTTAACCACCAAAGATTAAGTTTTTCATCGCAAAAAATTGGTATTACAAGGAAAATCCTCAATTTTCGACTTCTTCCAGTAGTTTTGCACAAAATATACAAATACCTTTCTAACCGTATTGACTGCCAGTTCAATTCTGCAATTTCTGCTTGCAGACTTTCTGAGGGAAACATCCATTAGAGTAGTAATTGATTGTTGCTCGTCGGATCAATTGGCTATAAACGCCAGGGTAACTCAGGGGTCTGTGCTATCTGCCACACTTTTTCTGCTGCACATAATACCCGGTAATGCCCGGTATCATTGGGTATGCAATTTGTGATTAATTAATTATTAATTAATTAGCACAGTTTGTGACAGATATGTTTCCACTGCCCGAGCTAGGCAGAATGAAATTCAGGAGCTAAGAGATGAGATGCTGTACCGTCTGAATTTGACTCTCAAGGCCGTATCCGACTGGGGCGATGCCAATCTAGTCAAGTTCAACTGTTCAACGCCTCTAAACGCAGGCTTGTCTCTTCTCGACGAAAAAAAGAGTTCGTTCCAAGATGTACCTGTGGCTATAGGGCTCTTGGGTGTTTCACTTACGCCTACTCTCAAATTTGGCTCCTACATCGAGTCTAAGGCTAAAACAGCTGCCATGAAGCTAGGCATCCTGAATAAGGTAAAGCCTTACTTCACGTCAGGACAGCTTCTGCGTCTATATAAAGCTCAAGTCCGGGCTGGTATGGAATAGGTATTGCTGCCATGTTTGGGATGGCTCTGCCAAACATCAGCTTGCTGGGTTGGACTCGATTAAACGCAGAGCTTTCAGGCTTATTGGTGAGCTACATATGGCGGAGACTAAGACAGTCACGAGCGTAAAGTCGCATGCCTTTCGATTTTCTATAGGTTATATTTCGGGGAATGCTCCCAGGAACTTCACGATCTGATCCCACCATCTCCTTTTCATCATAGAACGAGCAGACGCACAGCTCGGTACCATCTTTACCTCATTAGTATACCCTCTATTCGTACTAAACGATTCAGTTCTACCTTTATAATGCGAACTGCTAAGGAGTGGAATACACTACCGTCGTCTGTCTTTCCTGAAAACTATAATCTGGGTATCTTCAAGGCTAGAGTGAATAGATGCCTTCTAGAAAAATAAAGAATATCATATTTTTATTTTTATTTAAAACTGTAAGAACTCTTGGTATAAACTTTAAAATTCTAGAGCTCATTATAGACATGCTGTCTAATCAAATCAAATCATTTATTTGTTAAATAGGGTTGAAGAGGTTCTTAAAACATTTATACACAGCACCATTCTATTTCACCATTCTAGGTTAAGAAAATTACAGGTTACAAACACATTATTGATTAAAAGATTATTAATTAATTAAACACAAACAATTAAAATCAAACAATTAATTAAACACACACATTAGGAAAACTTACACATGTCAACAATAACAATATACAAAAACTATGTGTACGCTTACCTACTCTAATAATTTATCAGTCAAGAAATCATTTATGGAATGATATGCCTTTAGGCTTTTATATATATTATTGTTTTCGATTTCTGCAATTGATATTGACGTTTTATTGAACAGTTTTGGTGCCATACCCGGAATACTTTTGTGGAACATAGATGTTTTATGTGAGGGCATAGCGATTTTATTCTTTAATCTCCTACTACTTAATGGAGTAAACTAATTCCTGTTTAATCGTACAAACATAATTAATTCAAATCTAAATAAAGACGGAAATGTCAAAATGCGCAGATTTTCAAAATAGGGCTTACATGAGTCAGTTTAATGTAATTTACACACGGATCTTAGGCACTTTTTTTGTGCTTTAAACACTCTTTCTCTTTCAGTACAGTTACCCCAAAATATTATGCCGTATCGAAGAGTGGACGTTACGTACGCATGATAAGCCGTCAAAACTGTTTTACCTATTTACTATTTTTGAAAGCATGTATAGGGCATAGGAGAAGCGACTTTATTTAGAGCACACTACTTCCACGTGATTTTTCCATGACAAATTAGAGTCAATGTGAAGACCTAGAAATTTTGTATTTGGAATGTCTTTTATATTATTACCTAAATATTTTATATTTAATGTCAGCGGTTTATTATTAATGCTGTTTGCAATTATTGCTGTGAACTTATTGCGCCTTAAATTCCGTGGCTATAAGCTGATTGCTTAGGAGGATAGCTTCAAACAGCTTGCTTACGCCATAGTTGAGATAGCTATCATATCGCACGCCTACATTGTAACTTCCTTATTACTCTGAGATAAGAACGAAGGGAGCTTTGGGTTAAATGGGAGAAAAATAGGCTGCATTACCACCTATCTGAGATCTCTTGCGTATATAATGGGATAGGGCTTTTGTAACACCCGCTGGTAATATGTAAATGTGTTGTACCTTCATCATACCTACTATAGTATTATTTTATCTGTGATCATACGTAACATCATCATTTAATCTCCATCATGAGTGCGTCGAAAATACTTTTGAAATGTCGAAGCAAGGGACTTTCATATGACACCTCATTTGATCTGATATTCTCACTTTTATTTTTATTTCCCCCCACTTCGATCCCAATGTCTCAACAACCCCTCGACCGATATAGCTCATAATCTTACCAACAAATTGTACTAATACTATCTACCCCCAATCAAATTTCATGAAGATCGGATAAACGGTTCGGAAGTTATGCTCAGACAAACATACATACATACATACATACAAACGCTGATTCTTCCAAGTTGACTCAGAGAACTCGCTTCACTGGTTCAATAATATCTACGCTACGAATGTAGTATCTGCTAAATTCAATGAAACTTAAAAAGCCTCTGACGACCTCTGTAGAGCGTCGGGCCAGTAGCCGGCTGAGATGCGAAAGGTTACTGGTTCTTTTCCCTCTGCAGGACAAATGTTTCTATGATCTGTAAATATTTGTTCTGGGTCTGGGTGTTATGGTACCATAGTACTCGTAGTGTTTCTGATACCGACATAGGCAATCATAGTGTGGGGTCAGGACTATGTATATGTGAGTGTTGGGAGTTATGTTAAGAGTTTCACTAAGAGATAGAATCCGAACCAAGGAGATCTGTACACATAAATCAAGATCACTGACGTGCCAATGAGCTCATATAGATCGGAGAACTGACAACCGTTGGGGAATGTTCTCGAGTGGCGACCACAAATTGGGTGACGCATTTAAGGAAAGCTCAATCGGTTGATGTTATTTTAAAGATGGCAGGATTCCGGTGGATGAAGGGAAGTGAACTGCTAGCCCGCTTCGTACACAATGAAGTTTGATTTTTATTTGGATATAAATTCATACAAATCAGTGAAACTGTACCTATAGATACGATTACAGTCTAGAGAGTATTATCTAGACCTGTGGTTTGTTACTTTTCCATTAAATTATATAGAATCTGCTGGACAGTTCAAACAGCATTATCTAGCCCCAAGCTAAGCAGAGCTTGTGTTATGGGTAGTTACTAGATAACTGATATACTTAATAAAATCAGTTGAGCTACCTTTAGATCGCTAGCAGCGGTTTTCAGGTAGCACAACTGTTTAAAATTTATTTTGTGCATATCTTGTATCAGTTATGTTATTCTTTCTTAATAAGATAGATATTTTTTATTATACATACAAAATACTCGAACACCCTGAACAAATATCTGCAGATCGCACATATATTTGTTCCGAGGTGGGAATCGAACCCGCACCCCCCTGCGTCGCAGGCGAACCTTCACCCGCCGCGCCACAGAGGTCGTTAAAACTTCAAACTTCTTTTGTATGTAGGACCCTAGCGGTACCACGACCTTTTGTCGTGGCCTTCTATGGCGGAGGCCTATGTCTAGCAGTGGACTTCAGTGAGTTGACGATGATAAAGGTGCCGCTTTGTTCGCAAGATCAGCAAAAAGTACCCCGTTCTCAAAATTACACTACAGTGTGACCTTTTTCCTTAACACCCGAAGATTCAACACCAAATGCGTATTAACGCCGAACGATATTGATTTCTAATCCTACAAAAGCCTTTATTAAGAAATCATGTCTAACGCTCTGTGTATAAATCGAATCGTGCAAGATTTCGGATAGTCATCATCATCATCAGCCTATGGAAGTACACTACCAACTATAAGTCTAGTCCAAGCTCAAGTGAGGTCGCGCATGGAATACTGCAGCCACCTATGGGATGGTTCAGCAATATATCAGCTTGTTGCTTTGGACTCAATAGAGCGCCGTGCTAAAAAACGCACTAATGACGAGGCACTGATTGCGAAAAGGATGCAGAGCTTAGAACATCGTCTAAGAGTTGCGTGTTTGTGTATCTTCTACCGCATACATTTCGGTGAGTGTGCTCAGGAGCTGCACGATTAAATCCCCTCGTCTCCATTCCGCCACCTGACGACCAGACGTGGAGAGTAGTTTCAACCTTTTGTTGTCGACATACCACCGTCGCGTACAAACAGTTTCTCGAGCTCTTTCATCATGTGGACAGCAAAGGCCTGGAACTCTCTTCCGGCTTCTTTATTCCCTTTATCATGCAACTTGGGCATCCTCAAACGAAGAGTGAATAGGCATCTTCTAGGCGAGCGAGCTTAAATAGCCCATAAGGGCTAGTATTAATGACGAGGCACTGGTAGTCATAGTTCGTCTATATTTCCACCTGATGGAGATAACTTCATCAGGTGGAAATATAAACGTGACAAGTGTTTTTTTTAATGAAACAATGAGGCATTCTAGCACACGCCCCACCTGATGTAAAGTGGTCACCGTCGCTTACAGACACCGGCAACACAAAGAGTATTGTCGACGCGCTGCCTACCCTGAAGGAATTTATGATCATTTTTCTTGAAGCGACACATGAGCTCATCGCCGCCATTGCTTCCCACGACTGACTCTGCTGACGCTTTCTTCCAGTAATAACACATTCCATAATAAGCTAGCAGCCAGGACAAATCTTATACCAACGAATCTTACTAAAAAGTCCAGATAATTCCTTAGCCGGATTTTATGATATCCACGGGAGGAGACGAAGGGGTCCATTCTTAGGCCGGACACACCACGGACTAACCACCTCTGACTTTAATGACGTATTTGGCTTTATCGACGTCATCTGGTTTGAAGTCACCTCACCAGTCGAGACCTCCAACTTTTATCAATTCTGCGAGTTATATATGGCGTGCCAATTTCCACTACAGCTAGTAAATTCTGAGCCCTATATGTGACATGATCTTAGTTCTTCGAATCTCCTCATTTCCAGATTTTTTTAGGGTTCCGTACTTTTGTTACGGAACCCTAAAAAAATCTGGGTCTTATGGATTCGTCATGTCTGTATATCTGTCTGTCTGTCTGTCCGTGGATGTCACAGCCACTTTTTTCCGAAACTATAAGAGCTATGCTGTTGAAACTTGGTAAGTAGATGCATTCTGTGAACCGAATTTAGATTTTCACACAAAAATATAAAAAAAACAGAAATTTTTGGGGTTCCTCATACTTAGAACTGAAACTCAACAATTTTTTTTTCATCAAACCCGTACGTGTGGCTTTAGGTCTATGGGTAGGTCTTCAAAAATGATATTGAGGTATTTAATACCTGAATAGTTTGCGTGATGTGACCCCCCCCACCGCCCCCCCTTAACCCGTAACTTCTAAAATAAGAAAATGATAAAACTAAAAAAAATATGATGTACATTACCTAGTATAATATATCGATGTACATTACATATTATTAACTTCCAACGAAAATTGGTTTGAACGAGATCTAGCAAGTAGTTTTATTTTAAAACGTCATAAATCGTTAACCATCCAAGAACATTTATATTATGTTACTTGCTGCTACGGAACCCTTCATGGGCGAGTCTGACTCGCACTTGGCCGCTTTTTAACTACTTGATTGACGGTACAAACAGATTGCTCACCTGCCGGTAAGACTGGTACTGAGTCGTGCGCCTGCTTGTCCTGTGATGAAAAGGAGATGGTGAGATCAGATCATGTAGCTCATCGTCGTGGCATACTATGGGCAGGCCTATGTCTAGCAATGTTAGTAGAAATAGTAAGTAGTAGTAGAGCTTCTTTGTGAAAGAGTTCGTCCGGGGAAGTACTATCACCATAACTATTTCTGCCGCAAAGCAGTAGCGCTCGCACTGCTGTGTTCCGGTTTGAAGGGTAGGTGCCGGTGAAATTACAGGCACATGAGACTTTTCATCTTTATTTCTCAGGGTGGCGGGCGCAGTGCAATGCAATATAAGGTGCGTCCTAGGTGGGCGTGACCTGTGAGGTAATGCACTGTTCATAGGCAGAGGGTACCACTTAACATCAGGTGGGCTATCTGCCTGAACCGTCATTCCAAGGTGTAACTATAAAAAAAAAACTATCACACTCTGCTAATGATGATGATGAATAAAATGTCGCAGCATCTTGCAAAAGTTAAGCTTCAGAAGTGCCACTAAAAAGTAAATCAATGTCAGTTGCTCTGCACATTTTCTATTCGCAAAATCTCGCTGTAACGAGGATAATTAATTTGCCAGTTATTTATCGCTGGAAGTCTGGAAGTAGTCAGAGCTTATGAAGGGGATTTATTAAGTGCTTTTTTGTAAAAGAAAATGGAATCACTTGAGTTGTTTTAATGAGAAGCCGGAACGAGCCCGGAGTGGATGCCTGGGAATTGCGTCAAGGAACACACACTACAATATCACGGAGAAAAAACAGAGGGCCTAGTACAGGTTTGTCTAAGTTTTGCATTCGGTATCCCGACTGTGCGAGTGGATATTTGACGCTGACCGAGCGACAGGAACGCGCTGACCGTCGCGGCGGTCGGTGGAGCACTAGGTAAATCAAGCCTTAAATATGCCTAGAAAGAAGAAAACCATCCAAACAACCAAGATCATATATTTGGTATATACCAATTTGTAAGTCTGTTAATTTTAAGTCTTTGGAGGGAAAACCCTCAAATAAATATAAATATAAATACTATAAATATAAATAATAATTATAAATATAAATATTTGTCGTTTTTGCTGGTTGCCAAAGATGATTTTAATAAAACTTATAGGGTATAACCGTAAAAATCTGTGGTATTACCGTCGTGGCTCCGTGTCGTTCCCGTCCCAGTGTAAATGAAGTTGGGTTTGAACGAAACTTCAGTTTTATGAAAAGATTTTAGTATTATTTCAAACGTGTCGTTATTCAACTCTTTCGTTTGTTATTTGAGCCAATAATTATATTTGAATGTTGAGAGCGAATTTTTTATTTTCCCATATAATCTGGATTAGAATGAATTTCATAAAGTTTAAAATAGAGAATTAATTAATTTCAGTAACTTTGGTAACTGTGTTATGTCCGGCTTAAGAAAACCCCTCCGTCTCCTCACGTGGATGTCGTAAAAGCCAACTAAGGGATTACCAGAACTTGTGGACAAGATTCGTTGGTATAAGATTTGTCCTGGCTGCTAGCTTATTATGGAATGTGTTATTACTGGAAAAAAGCGTTAGCCGAGTTAGTCGTGGGAGGCAATGGCGGCAATGATCTTACCACTTGTCACGTCTATATTCCACGATGGTGCAACCCACTGTAAAAAGAGGCCCATTGAGTCTCTGCCTACCCTTTAGGAACCCCCTTATGAATGTATAATAGAGAAGTTGCCCTAGCCTTTGTTATAACTTTAAATTAGAAAAGATTAAAGTAATAATCATACAAGACCACGGCCAGAAAGCAGTATATAAATGCTAACCTTTGACCAAAAGGCCATCTTAATAACAAAAGGATGACCTTTCATAAAGAACTTATAAAGGCACAATGGAGTGGAGATATTCTTTTGTAATATCAAACTGGAGCTACGTACCATTTATGTACCTATAGGAAGCTACGTACCATTTATGTACCTAGAGGCAGTGGTTTATAGACAACTCACATGGCAACATTTAAGGACGCATTTAAGGTGGGGTGTAACGCAAAATTACCAATCATAGATTAGATTTTTAACTGACTAAATGAAGTACAATATTCAAATTAAAAATATGCATGGATACCGAGGGATTGCTCAGACAAAAACACGAAAGGACAAAATTTTCTCGATAAAAAATAATCACAAAGTTACCTCTAACTTTTGGCTAGATTCGATTGTTTGTCAATATGGTACAGATTATTGGGTTAAAAATGGGATAAATAAGATCAATACAATAAAACGGAGGGTTCACACACGGGTTTTTTTTTAAATTATCTATATTTCACGAGATATTCAATAAAAACCGCCTTTTCGAACGGCGTTTGTAGTTTTTTTGTATGAAGATTTCTGCTTGGCGGTTGCGCAGTTTTAAGGTTGAAGAAATCTTCATACAAAAAAACGCCACGTGCTGCACGAAAAAACAGTTTTTATTGAATATTTCGTACAATATAGATACACAACCCCTATTAGTAAACCCTCGGCTTTACATACATACCTACATAAATAGACACACACCTTTTTCCCCGAAGGGGTAGGCAGAGCCTAAATGGGCCTCTTTTCACAGTGGGTTGCACCAGCGTGGAATATAGCCACCATACCTATTTCTGCCGCAAAGCAGTAGAGCTCGCATTGTTGTGTTCCGGTTTGAAGGGTAAGGGTGCCGGTGAAATTGCAGGCACATGAGACTTTTCATCTTTATGTCTCAGGGTGGCGGGCGCAGTGCAATGCCACATAGAGCGCGACCTAGGTGGACGTGACCTATGAGGTAATGCACTGTTCATAGGCAGAGGTTACCGCTTAACATCAGGTGGGCCATCTGCTTGTTCCGTCATTCCAGTAGTATTAAAAAAAAAAGGCTCGACTAGTTGTGAGCTGATTGCCACCATTGCTTCCCACGGCTGACTCGGCTAATACTTTCTTCCAGTAAAAACACATTCCATAATGAGCTAGCAGTCAGGACAAATCTTATACCAACGAATCTTATCAAAAAGTCCCGGTAATCCCTTAGTTGGCTTTTACGACATCCACGGGAGGAGATGGAGGGGTCTATGTTGTATTGATTTATTTAGATAATTTTTTACCCATTAATATGCTCCATTTTAATAAACAATCGAATCTAGCCAAAGTTTGGAGTTAACTTTGGGTTTTTTCGATCGAGAAAACATTGTCCTATCGTGTTTCTGGTACAGTGATCCCTCGGAATTTTAGTGTAGTATCCTTGCATATTTATAACTTGATTATTGTTCTTCATTTAGTCAGTTATAAATCAAATCTAAGATTGATAATTTTAGAACAAACGTCGTTATGTTTTTACCGCCCGGGTCAGCTGTGCGTGTCTGTAGTAAATTTAGGTTGTCCAGACGTTTTACACGGCCGCGGCCGCGGCCGGCCCGAATATGTGTGTATGTGTACTTTTTGATTCCCACAACACAGCGAATCCTAGTGTGGCATCAGGACTATATTGTCACTTTTGGGTGTTATGTATGTTATGTAATGCTATTTTTTGTTTTAACAACCTCTGTGGCGCGGCGGGCGAAAGTTCGCCTGCGACGCAGGAGGTTGCGGGTTCGATTCCCGCCTCGAAACAAATATTTGTGCGATCTGCAGATATATGTTCAGGGTGTTCTGGGTATTTTCATGTATAGTAAAAAATATCTATCTATTTAGTGTATTGTATTAAGTATATACACACTAAATTACCCAAAAAACTACCCCCAAAATTATCACTACATTACCCAAGCTAAGCACCCATAACACAAGCTCTGCTTAGATTGGGGCTACATAATGTTGTGTGGACTGTGCAGCATTATTAATTTATTTATTTTATTTTTATTTGAGATTGAACAACAATCATGAATATCTTGTACCTAAATAAATAAATAAATAAATAATGCTGGACAGTTCACATAACATTATCTAGCCCCAAGCTAAGCAGAGCTTATGTTATGGGTATTATATTTATTATATTATAATATAATATAACTGATATATTTAATACAATATATTACATAGATAGATATTTTTTATTATACATAGAAAATACCCAGAACACCCTGAACAATTATCTGCGTTCGCACAAATATTTATTCAGAGGCGGGAATCGAACCCGCAACCTGCTGCGTCGCAGGCCAAGCTTCGCCCGCCGCGCCACAGAGGTCGGCACTTAACGCACTCTCAGTGTGCAATTCCCCCTTCAAAGCTAATTAAAAAATAATGAGCTGTTGTAATTTATACGTATTAAAGATTCAAAATGAATTGGAGTGTTCCCAGCACTTTAATATAGAAAATGATTAATGTGCAAATTGGTTGAGGTGGGGACGAAATTTCGTTTAATAAGAATCTCTAAGAATATAATGCTGCTGATCAAGTACGAATCTAGTGCTTGTTAACATAACGATTATCTTGTTGTTTTTGTACTACTTGAATGACGGAACAAGTTGATGGCCCACCTGATGTTAAGCGGTAACCTCCGCCTATCAACAGTGAATTACCTCATAGGTCACGTCCACCTAGGACGCACCCTATGTGACATTGCACTGCGCCCGCCACCCTGAGACATAAATATGAAAAGTCTCATGTGCCTGTGATTTCACCGGCACCCTTACCATTCAAACTGGAACACAGCAATGCGAGCACTACTACTTTGCGGCAGAAATAGTTATGGTGGTAGTACTTCCCCGGACGTACTCTTTCACAAAAAAGCTCTACTACTACTAAATGTTTACTAAAATCAATCAATCCACCAATCATTTATTTTGCGAAGAATGGGTACATAAGATGATAATAAAGATAACATGTAATTAATTTTATAAAAAAATTAAAAACCCTCAACGCAATGAAACGGCTGAACCGATTTTGACCAAACATAGCTAAGAACACTCCAGACTAATTCACCTTTCAAACAAAAACAAAAAAATCTAAATCAGTTCACCCGTTCGGGAGCTACGATGCCACAGACACATAGATACACACTTAAAAAGGTACAGGTCATGATCAGGTTTACAGCATGCAAAGTTAAAGTAAGTACATTGTTACAATGCATATGTAAATTATTTTGTGTTGTTGTGTAGGTAATGTAAACTGATATATTTTGAATGTAACCTACTTATTGAAAATTATTATATTAAATTAAATTAGGCTAGTTTTTTTCCAAATGTTTTTGCGCCGAAAGGCAAAATCTAGCGATCTAACTATAAATAAATATACCTAACACTTGTACCTAGATTTACAGATAATAAATAGATTAGTCACAGATTCATTATAATAAATCAGGCGGGAATCGAACCCGCTACCTCCTGCGTTGCAGGCGAACCTTCGCCCGAGACGCCACAGATGTCGTCAAAATACTTGTGATTCTCAACTTACACCGTAAACTTAAAACAGTCGATTTCTAGTTTACTCACTGTAACATAATAATATTGTTTCTGGCACTCATGAAAATATTAAATTCTGAAGAAGTTGATTTATTTTGGGGTGACATTAGCATTGAATATTTTTTTGAAGAATGCTCGTTGACATCATATTACCAAATAAATAATTTGATGTAATGTGAAACTAGGAGGTTTTTGTTCTATTATCTCCACGGATTTTTCGGCAAAAATAATGGGAAATGGATTGTCAATACATTTATTTACAGAAAGAAAAATACAACGAATACAAAGAATGCACAAAATAAACAAAATAACACATGAAACCAGTTGTGCTATATACCTGAAGACCACTGCTAACGATCTAAAAGTAACACAACTGATTCAAATCACGACCAGACGGAAGCGATTGTCAATTGTTATTTGTTAATTGATTATATATTATCCTTTTTTTATTTTGATTAACTATCTAATAACCTTTTCTTTTGTTATATGGTTATCTATTCATATAAGTTAGAAGTATGTGTGTTATAGGTATATATTTGTTATATGGTTATCTATTCATATAAGTTAGAAGTATGTGTGTTATAGGTATGTATTTATTTTAAGGCAAGTTAGTTTATAAGCTATATAATTATTTTGATCTCTATTTTGAACTACTAACACGAAAATGCTGTTTTTTTTGTGACATAGATAGACCCTCGTTTGACCGCGATCTCACCTGTTGGTAAGTGACGATGCGGCCGACGATGGAGCACAAAGGTCTATGTGATGGACCCGTGTCCCAAAACATCTGTTTAATATTTTTTTTTTATATCACAGCAAGATTTCGTTTCTTATTGTCCGAAGTGAAACAAAGGGAGTTGATTGCTTCCTGTATATTCAATAGAATTTAAAGTTCCCAGGATATTAAAATTCTATGTGTCCAATATAGAAAGCTGTTATTTTAGGATTCTTGGATGAGCGACAATGGTTTTAGGATTTCTTCACAGTCACAGATGGGGCAAGCAGATGTCCTGACAATGGGTGATGGAGAAAAAAACCTTCCTTGCATAAAATGCGTGTGCTTGGGGAATTTTGGTACCTTGGTTATAACTGATCTGTAGAAATCTCGAGTAATTAGTTGAGATAAGTTATTTCGTCATGAAAGGAGACGTCTAGACATGACTAGATCACTTATCGAATAACACCTTACGAACCTAGGAAATAACTAGATTCTGCATTTCAGTTATAACTAGATATGAGTCTAATTTGTGTAGCGTTTCAGCGAATGGACACTGAAATCTGCGGATACACATACACTGTACTTTGTTTTTCATGTTGGGAGACCGAGATTGAAACAATGGACTATATCTCAACCTGAAATGCGCGCGAACGCGACAGTTGGCGCCAAAAAGCGGAGCGACATCATGCGAGGCTTGCGAGCCCGCACGCTGAGTTTGAATTTGGCGCGAAAAGTTGCGTCTCTTACGCAATGGTGACGACAAGATGTACAATGGACCAATGGCGTAACAGCAGTGGGGCGTGTTACGCTACGAAGAGGAAATGCCGTTAGAATGAAGGAATAGTGTTGCGACGGGGAGCGCGATTCATTGAGTTTTGAACTGCGGAATGAGGGAGTTTAGTTTCGCTGAGCACGGTGGAGTGTATTAGAAATCAGTTTCGTTTGACGGGGTCGTAACTAAAGAAGTGTTTAAGTCTCAGAGAAGACAGTGTTTATAATAATAGAATCAAGTGGCTAGCCTTCAAGAACATTAAAAAGCTAAGTTTTACTGTCCAACTCTGAAATCCAAATGACCTAATGACCTATTAAATCTCAGTAAATATTGGCATCATATATGTGCCCTGATTAACTTCCATATAAAAATGTGATCAGATCATTTGGGTTAGTAATATATCTCAATTTGTGCGTGTATTTCAGACATATATATACCTCTATATTGCAGATTTCGTCTATAAAGACGTGTCCTTTTGTTCAGAGCCTAATTTATTAAGGGCCGTAGCAAAAATAGCTACTTAACGCTAAAGATTCTCCCACCAGTAAAATCCGGTTAGTAGTGGTAGGGTAATTAATGGCATATTGGTGTCCTTAGTTACCTGAGGCGAGTAATCTGTTTTCAGTTGAGGGAAAGCTGGATATGTTAGCTATTTCGCGTAATGCTAGGTATTATGAAAGATAACTAACATATCGCATCAGCGGTGGTATTATTAACCGCATTTTAATAATGCAATATAGAGGCTTGTCTTAGATTTAATTTCCTACAAGCCAAACCTGTATGCGGGATTGACTCGTCTTACTGTATTTCATTGATTTGTGTGTGTGTGCTTGAATGATTAAAATATTCCAATACTGAATTTAATATCACATGGTTTGATTTTGCTCAGATAAAACCCTAAATACTTAGGCAGGCTTATCAAATACATTTAGCACTCAGATAGTGCATACAACAGCTAAGAATAAGTAATTTTAGCCTGGATCCCGAGAGAGCAGATGCTGAACGTAAGTCATGAATATGCTAATTAATTAACAATATATTTAATCCTTAAATAGGCTCTGATTGTTTGCACAACGAACTCCCGCTATAAGCGAAGGTGGTTACAAGCGCTATATAAATATCTAAGCGATCTAATATCGGAGGCCTCCGTTTTACAACAACATCAAGATCAGCTACTGCAGACACGAGTTGTCTTAACCACGCATAGGACCAGGAACAAGCTTGTCCTGAAGAATCCACAGATGCTGACTTAGGACCTGGTGCCATGTCGAACCGTTCACCATAGAGGTCATCAGGCGGAGGAGTCGATCACACAGAACTGATAGCGGTCCATAGAAACCTGGCTGAGGTACAGCTCGATAATCACCAGCAAGTATCCATAAAAGTCAAGTCTAGAACCCTGGGGGCCCGATATTGATCGATCTAGCTCTCAAAGGTTCATAGACTTTCGTTAGAGTGCATATACAGCAGAAGTCCGGTTCTAATCTCTAGAAGGATGGGTTTTTTATAAAGATCAACAATTCACAAAACCAATTACGGACTCAAAAGACTCAATCCGGACAGAATTGAACCTTGTTACTAAACACATGACTAGCGGACACACACTGCCTTAAACATATCAATTTCAAGTAATACCAGACTGGTCCAAATACAGAGAAATATATATATCCGTTTCTATTCTAAGCTAAAAAGCAAGTTGTAAGTAAACCGTTCTGTTCAGGCCAATTCATGACCAGCTCTGTTCTGGTGAGCTAAGGTCAGCAGTCTACTGAGAGAGAGAGAGAGGGGAGGAACGTTCAATTGCTCCACTAGGGTCTAGATGGTATCTAGACCGATACTAGGTAAGGAGGGGGAAACGTCACATCTAGAAGGCACATATGCAAGAGGCGCATATTCAAGTTTTCAGGAAAGACAGACGACGGCAACCTTGGTCTACCATGAAGCGAAAATCCGAAGTTTCGGACCGAAATTTCGGGCAATTCGTACCATGAAACACACTCATTGCGAAATCGGGCCCGATGACGGCCCGTGACGTTTCGTTCGTCCCAAACTCTACCATGAAGTGGTCCGACAAACGAAGTTACGGTACTTTGACAGCACGTTCTTCGTGATTTTAACCTCAAATTACACGAAAGCTCAAGAGGTAACTTTTTACTTTCGTAAATACTAATTTTATTGTTAAAATGGTTTCAATGCATCTAAAAGTGGTTGATTAATGATTGTGATGATGTTTTGAAGTTATAACTGTGTTAAAAGTGAACTTATTTGGTGTAAATGCACTTTTTTTAATATAGACATACGATTTAACATAGCTTGCTTTGCTTTATATTTTAGTTATATTTTAGGCTATAATGGAAAGATTAGCAGCTTTGATTCTTGAGGCAATCTAAGAAGGAAATGTTGAACGTCGCAGAAACTGACGCTAAATGAGTCTTAGGTACATTCTTCGAGAAACACACCCATTTAGGTACTAATATTATTACATGAGCTTAAAGAAAATTATTCCCAAAAAAACATATTTGTACACATTTGTATCAAGCAAGCAGCAAGCCACAAGGTAAAGGTTAAAGAAGGTATAGCCACTATTTACTGAGTTTTTGTTTCATATCTTGAACACCATGATAGATTAAGAGGAGAAAAAATTAAAATGTATTTAATAGGTAGGTACCTATCTAAAATTTATTTCAAAAGTTACCTAGGTACTAACAAAAATTGTATTATTTATTAGGTACACTATCTACGCCAAGTTCTAACTTCCGCCAACATTTCTTGTAAGCCGGCTTGTACAACCCTACACAGTTCCTGATGATGACGGTGATGCAGGTGATGGTGGTCCAGGGGATGTGAGCTGCGTGCTTCCACCTCTTGAAAATATTCTTGGAGAGTAGGGTTCTAAAAAAGTAAAATGTATGTTTAACTTACATAGACAGTCACTAAACTAATGTATTATTTAAGTAGCACTATACCTGTGGGAATGCAGATAGATACACGAGCATCTGACTGGTTCACCGTAACCCTCTCCCATCACCGATATGATCGTAGATCCTGTGCTGACAGTAGCCCGGCAGTAGACGGTCCTCCCTCGGTGGCCGAGGCAGATCGTCGAGCAGCGGGAGCAGCTTTTTTGGCTAAGTTCTTGTTATCGCAGCCCAAACCTAAAATGTTAAAAGTTAGATAAACACCTATTTTACATATAGTTACTAATAATAGACACAAACTAATGAAATACATGAAATTTGCTTACTTTCTGCCATTGCTTAACATTTTGTATGCATCCGCCTAGTGCATTCAGCTCGTCTGTGAGCCGAGCCTACAAGCTCTTTGAACGGCTGCGCCCTTCTGTATTGCGTAAGTGAACGCGAGCTAACTCCCGGTGCTCTACGAGGAATGTCAGGAGGGCATCCATTTAAGCTGTGGTGGGAATGATACTCATCTAATATATTAAATACATAAAATGTTGTGAGTTGGATTTATTGGTCTCTGCAGATTTATGCAACTTATTAACAAAGCAATTACTTACCATAAGAGTTTTCCTTCAATAGACATTTTCACAGTGTTATACCGAACATAATAAGTAACTTTGTGGACGAGGAAGAAAAATACAATAAAATTGTTTGTATCTCGCGCCAAAGATACCATACTGAGAATACGCCATGTCTACGTCAGTGTGGTAAACATTTTTATGCGACATATTTCAGTGGTTTATAAATGCTACAGTGTACTTCACAAACGAATGTATTTTTAATTTATTCGTTTTATACAAATTCATTTTTAGCAGAGTTAGATTGTAAGCGAAAACAGACTTGTCATCCTTCATTCACTCACGAACATACGTTATGGTTCCCGAACGAAAGAAATAAATCCGATGATGTTTGATGGTAGCAAAAGCTACGTCTTTCGTTCGTGCTTCGTTTCGTTCCGAAGTTGCGGATTGTCATCTTCATGGTAGACTAGCAGTTCCATTAAGCGTTAAGTCCTCCATTTGTACAATTTCCTTGTGTTTTTTGTGCAATAAAGAATTCAATTAATAATTATTTCTTCGTTGCAGTGGTTTTTAGGGTTCCGCGGTCAACATACAACCTAGGATAAAACTGCCGTATACAATGTACATCATAGGCAAAGTACGTTTATCTAATTTATCAGTTATCATTTGGATGTTACTACTTATGAACCGATTTCCATATAAGGCTTACGGCACACAAATAGATAAGGCGTAAAATCGTAAACACGAGCGTTAACAAAAATGAAGTTCGTTATATTTTCCTTTTTTGAACTGGACTGGAGTAAACTCCAGTCGCGCGTCGGTGGTGACGCATCATTTATTATTATTTTTTCTGTTTTCGGGTTGTTATTACACGCCTGCATGAAAATGAATTTGAAATGTATTTTATTTATTGCATAAACTGTGGTTAAGTTAAAGATATTAAATAATTATATTATGTTCACATTTCAGGCTCTGCCTACACTTTCAGGGAAAAAGGCGTGTGTCTATGTATGCATATTATGTTCGACACATTCCGCTTTAGCATGCAATTAACTGAATATATTATAAGTACCTAGTTCAATCACATTATTTAAAGCTGTGAACAAATTAGTAATTAATAAAGTACCATGTCAAATAAATTTTACTTAATGTCACGAAATATTTGACATTAAAATCACACCGTGGCAAATCCATTTTTTTAAAATTTTTAATTAATAATAACAACCAAATAATTAATTTATAACTAACTAATTATGTTTTTTTTTGGAATTTACTTTCCGGGCTTTCTTTTATTTCGTTTGGCACGTGATTAAATATTTGTATTGCGTTAAAGTAATAAATGAGTGAGAGGGTAGATCGATATATCTGCCAATAACATCTACTCGCCTTAGAGTTAGTTCTCCCGTGGTCATGGCGCCTGCAACTGTGCCGAAATATCAGGAATCAAAACTCAAAAATCATGGTAAATATCCCGTTTCTAGTAAAAAGTACATTAGTTGAAAACCATAACAAATAAATTTATCGAAATTAACCCACAACGATTTTTTCAAAAGGAAAAAGGGATACATACACTTATATCAGGCAAAATCGACAATCATCCCCAAATAAATTGCTAAATAACCTTCGTGACCCTGGGGCCTACCGGGCAACTCTGAGATGTAATGTCCAACCTTTATGGAACTGTACAGGTGATAAGCATATGGCTGAGACTACGGGCGCTTGCAATTTGTAGATCACTCAAATCAGTATCTAGGCATCTTCATACTAAATCATACTAAATCTTCATACTAATTTGACGACCTCTGTGGTGCGGCGGCGGGCGAACGTTCGCCTGCGACGCAGGAGGTTGCGGGTTCGATTCCCACCTCGGAACAAATATTTGTGCGGTCTGCAGATATTTTTTCAGGGTGTTCTGGGTATTTTCTGGGTATTGAATGAATACAAAATATCTATTCATTATTTCATAATTCATTATTGTATTAAGTACATCAGTTGTCTAGTACCCATAACACAAGCTCTGCTTAGCTTAGCTTGGGGCTAGACAATGTTGTTTGAACTATCCAGCATTATTTATTTATTTAAATAAAAATCTTCAGAGAAATTTCTGCGATCATGTTTTTTTACATGTGGTGTTTTTTTATAGGTATTTGTATGACGTTACAAGCAGATGGCTTAGCGGTAACCTCTGCCTTTAACAACACATTACCTTATAGGTCACGTCCATGTAGGACGCACCCTATGTGGCATTGCACTGCGCCCGCCACCCTGAGACATAAAGATGAAAAGTCTCATGTGCCTGTAATTTTACCAAATAAGTTTCAGTGCGTCGTGTCGGCGATATCGTGTCGTGTTGTTATCGTCCAATAAGAATGCGCTTTATAACAAACTCGGCGCATTGCCGACAGTTTTGTTTATATATTTTACTCAAACATATTATAAAAGTAGTACTTTTGCGAACTGTAGACCTGGCGAGCACAAGCTTGTATAATTTAATACTAAGCATCAAGTCTATTCTTACTAATCAAACAAGGTTTTTTTTTTTATATAAAACTTAATTTTTCTGCAAATCTATAAATGAATTTAAATCCTATCCCGTAATTACAATATACATAATGATATATTGTGTATTTTATATACCGGTATAATGCAAGTGAAGGCACCGACAACGAAATTACAGGCGTACAAAAGTATTTACGCTTGCAAATGCTGGGGTTTACCATGTTTTACAGATCAGAAGGCACCCTCGCTCAACCAAGATACGACGAACGAACGAAGGTATCAGAAAGTCAGTGAATGGAGGTGGCTCAACACTGTTCCTTGTAGAATTCTATGAGGAAGCCTATGTTCAACAGTGGACTTTATAGACTGATTATGTATGAATAAAACATTCTAAGCTATTCCATTAAGACGCTACAATATTGGAGTCGTTGCGTTACATGCTCACTAGTAACAGTAAAGATTACAAACTTGATGTTAATACAGTAATTACATTAGGATAAAATCTAAATAAATCATAGACTAGAAACACGATTGGTAAACCTTTTCTTTATAGGTTTATTTTTGAATTAGGCCCTCGTATATCCCGTTATTGGTCCCTCCTTTGATTAAAAAGAAAGAAAAGAAAAAAATAAAGTAAATTGAAGCAAAACGACGTTAAATCATTTGTCGCTTGCGTCAGTTACTTCCGAGCGGCAGAAATCTATACCTGCTCTCGTTCCGGGTTCAACTGAGCAATAGCGCTGTCACTTTCTTGCCGCTATTGTAATTTTAACATATCGTCTTAAATAACGCTTTTTCTTATGTCTTGCATGTGAACTCAATATAGCAAGTCATGTGACCCTTGCGGTGGCTTTTACTCACAACCTCTGCATTAAACCTGCCGTGGGAGAATGAAATCTGCCCTTAATGACCTACTCCTTACGATTAATGTACACAAGACTGGTTCCGGCTCTTTCAAATTAAGTTTATTATAATCTTGGATATAAGATCTTTTAAAAGATGACAAAAGTAATGCTAAATGAAAAATATTAAATTAAATGAACTTGAGGTGGATGCTCACGCTTGTGGTGCGATATTCCTTTTTATTTTGTTTTTTGCCCATTACAGCTCATCAACACATATTCAGGTAGCAAAAGTTGAGTTCGCGAGGACTAGGAGACTTAACACACATGTTTTAATTGATATTACCTCATAAATATCATCAGCTATGATACCCCCAAATACATTGTTACAGTGTTTGTTTTGTTTAGGGGTATCGTAGCTAAACTGATGATTTTTATGAGATACTATCAATTAAAACATGTGTGTTAAGTCTCCTAGTTCTCGCGAAATAAACTTTCGCTATCTGAAGAAGTGTTAATGAGCGGTAATGAGAAAAAAATACCAGTAAAATTTAATTTCGTACCTCAAACGAGAGCGTCCACCTTAAAGCGATAGGATCAACCTTTTGTATGAGGCGAAGAAGGCGAGCGCACGCTCTGATACCGTGTTTTTGTGTATACAAAAATAATATAAAAAATATCCTTTTGAGTTTTGTTAAATTTTGTTGATGACTTCACTAACTCAAATAATAATAAATATGAGTTACCAAATGTTTCAAAAATTAAAACGTGTAAGAAGTGTTTTCCAATTTTAAAAAAGTTGATATATTTTTTAACCCCCGACGCAAAAACGACGGTGTGTTATAAGTTTGACGTGTCTCTGTGTGTGTGTGTCTGTCTGTCCGCTCGTAGCTCCCGAACAAATGAACCGATTTTGTTTTTTTTTGTTTGAAAGGTGAATTTGTCGGGAGTGTTCTTGGCTATGTTTGATCAAAATCGTTTCAGCCGTTTCATTGCGTTGATGTTTTTTTTAATTATTACAAAATTAATTACTTGTTTACTGAGTGAATTCAATTCAAATTGTGTATTGAATTTATGATTTCACTAGATATTTTTTTTCCTGAAAACTGTAAGATCTCAAGGCAAAAACTTAAAAATTCTAGAGCTCATTATATACAACAGTGAACCTATTGCACTTTAATTACCCGGACTTGTTTGTAAGATTCGTTGGTATAAGATTTGTCCTGGCTGCTAGCTTATTTAAGGAATGTGTTATTACTGGAAGAAAGCGTTAGCAGAGTCAGTCGTGGGAAGCAATGACGGCGATGAGCTCACCACTTGTCACGTCTATATTCCACGATGGTGCAACCCACTGTGAAAAGAGGCTCATTGAGGCCCGCCTACGCCTTCGGGGAAAAAGGCGTGTCTCTATGTTTGTATGTATATGTTATTTCTGCAAGAAAGCGTTAGCCGATTCAGTCGTGGGAAGCAATGGCGGCGATGAGCTCACCACTTGTCACGTCTATATTCCACGATGGTGCAACCCACTGTGAAAAGAGGTCCATTGAGGCTCTGCCTACTCCTTCGGGAAAAAGGCGTATGTCTAGGTATGTATGTAAATTAACTTAAATAAATATAAATACATACAAGCGCCGATAATTCCAAGTTCACTCGGAGAACTCGCTTATTTTATTTTGTTAATTTATTTTATCTAACACTAACGACTCGCCCCGGCTTCGCACTTGTAGTTTCTGGATGAAAAACAGCCCCCCCTTTCTAGCCCCCCTTCTAGTCCTTCCCCCCCCCCCCCCCCCTGGTAGCCTTTGTCACTCTGGGTGAATGAAGCTTTCCAAAGGTTAAATAATTTTTGAAATCGGCACATTATTTTTTGAGTTAATTCATTACAAACATACACACGCACAAAAATACAAATCTTTCCTCTTTATAATATTAGTGTTGATGTAGATTCATATTCAGTTCTATAACTAACATTATTAATAAATCCAAAAAGTTATATTTTACCAAAAAACCTTGCCGGTCACATTCTTTCAATAGGTTCACGGAATTTTCCAATTACTTAGGACCTTACTGGTGCTTAGAGCATATAAGAGCCGGCTATAAGGCCTCATAGAAGGCGCTATGACTTTATTTTACCAGCTTTTATTTAACTTGCAATGCATGTATGTTTGTCCGGGTGGAATATTGCAACTGAATTTTAAAGCAGTTATCCTCAATCAATTGAGATGATATTTTGCATAACTGTCAAGTTCAGATGACAATGCAATATTATGGTGACAGCGAGCTGATCTGATGATGGAGACAGAAAGTGAACAACGGAACTCCTCGAGGGATAATTGTAGACTGGCCGTGTTTAGGCTCATTTTGACACGGTTACGACACTAATTTTATAACAGGTTGTATTGAAACATATATTTTCACAAAAACCTTATTTATCCAACTACCCAGAAGAAGTGTCCTTTTCAAGCACAGCCAGAAACTGAAGATAAATAAAAGAAATAAACCTACCTACAAGTCCGGGTGTAAGATGTCCATACCTATTTCTGCCGCAAAGCAGTCATGCTGGCATTACTGTTTTCCGGTTTGAAGGGTAGGTATGAGTCGCGGTCCCGGTGAAATTACAGGCACATGGGACTTTTCATCTTTATATCTCAGCGTGGCGGACGCATTGAAATGCCACATAGGGGCTAGGGCGCGTCCTAGGTGGACGTGACCTATGAGGTACTGCATTGTTAGAGGCAGAGGTTACCGCCTAACATCAGGTGGGCCATCTGCTTGTTCCGCCATTCACGCAGTTAATTACACTGGTAGAAAAGATCTCCGTCTCAATTCTCATTGGCGATGTCGTAGGCTGGTGTTTCCCACGTGACCATCGTTTCTCGGAATAGCGGTTAGCAACGGGCAAACTGGGCGAAGTATATTTTTTCACACCACCTGCTCGACAATGTCCAATTACATATCATGCAACCTCCTTGAAAGTAAAGCATTACCTGTTTAGGGGGGTAAAGTTGTAAGAAACTCCCTAGGGAGTAAAGTAATTTGTATATGGAACGTCACATTTGTGTGGAAACACGTGGAAAACTCTAAGTAAAAAAATTACCATATGGCATTGTAGAGGTTTGTTCGAAAATCGAACTGGCCACCATAAGCAGAACTCAATTTCAAAGAATGTGAAACAAAAGACGGTGTTTGGTGCTGTGATTTTTAGTGTTTCGTTATTGTCTCGCAGGTGTGAAAAGTAGAGTAGACAGGCTTCGTCTTCGGCAGCGTGAACCCCTCGCTTCACTCAGGCCTCTACATAGTCCTTCGTTACGCTCAGGGTTCAATATGCCACCAGCGATTTGACACACTGCTTTACCCCCTCGAGTGCATAATCTACTATTACCATGGATATATCAAGAGGGGGTATTCGTACGCGTCGTTCGGTTCGCGTTATTATTCTAATGTCGTGACTTAGCAATAAAACAAGGTCCAGTCACGGTGCCCTTAGCAATATTTTTCACACCCTCTATCCTATTGCTTCTATTGAATTACAAGGTGTGCAAATGTTGCAAGCTCAGCACTTTTTGTACATGACCTAGTGACATGTAGACAGATTGATGGACAAAATTGAAACAGTAATAAAAAACGGCCAAGTGTGAGTTGTAAGCACGTCGAGCGGGTTACCCTTGTACCTTGTTAAGTGTTACAATTGTAACACTAAACAGTTGAATTTATTAAGTTCTTGGTGAAATTGTAACACATTTTATACGAATTTTCTCTTTATGAATATATTTCCGTTTCCCGCAGAAAAGGACTTAGGATTTTCGCTTAGGTTTTCCTGAATGATGAGTAGAGCCTATCGGTTTTTTTTATTTAAGGCTTTGTGGTGTAGACAAATGTGGGACGGAATGGTCTATAAATTACCTTTTTTATCTTTTTTCTTTGGATCAGCTTCCACTTGTTCTCGAGGCACCACACAGGCGCTCCCCACCTAGCAGTGCGAAGGATCATCAAAAAAAAAACTGACCGTGTTTGTTGCCTGATTTTTCTAGGTCTGGTTGCGTTGGAACAGGAGTAAATGTACATTTATTTTTTAAGACATTTAAAATGATCCTTGTGATTTCATTGAATAAAATACTTCTTTACTTTGACTTTGATTAATTGCAATATACGTGATCAGATCACCTATCCGTAAAGTACAAAAATTAGGCTGTTTTAGACAGACAGACAAACAGATATAAGAGTGATCCTATAATTGTTACATACATATATACATAACAACCAAGAGTCACATACATAGTCGTGGCTCCACACTAGGATACCCTGTGCCGTGGGTATCAGAAACTACGAGTACCATGGTACCATAACACCCAGACCCGGAACAAATATTTGCAGATCATACAATCATTTGTCCCGCATCGGAATCGAACCCGCAACCTTTCGCATCTTAGCCGGCTATTTGCCTGACGCGCTACAGAGGTCGTCGTTATAAAAATAAGAATACGAATAAAATTATTTTGGCAAAAACTAAAAAACAGTTATGTTGTTAACTTTGAAATCGGAACCCTAAAAATGCAAAAGAATAACCAAATTCCTTATTTGGTTATTCTTTTGCATTTTTAGGGTATTTTTAAGCGCTAGCAGGATTGAGATAAGCCCAATTTGCAAAAGTTATTGTTAGGCCTTTTTTTCATGAATTAAAAAATATTGAAAAAGTTTTAATTCAACTGTATATAGGAACCATAGAAATCTAAAGTAAATAGAATTGGTATGGACGCGTGGTGTGAGCAAATAGCTCATTCACTTGCGGTCTAGTTGGTTTATTGACAAGTATTTACCACTTTAGTAGCACTAATAAATGCGGAATATCCTTGGAATACTCACACCGTGGTTTGTGTCTTTCGAAAGAATTTAAAACTGTCTGGCAATGTATAAGACGAAACACTGTGTAGGTACCCCAAGGATTAATCAATTATTAAAATTAAATTTTAAAATCACTTAGATACGTGGGGACTTTTTGGTTATTTTTCACTTCTTTTATTGAACGAGGAGAAAGCGAAACGCTGAAAACCGGCCAAGTGCGAGACGGACTCGCGCACGAATGGTTCCATACCATTAATTACAATAACGGTAAAAAAACAGGTTTAAAAAAAATGCACGCGGGATTTGGTCTCCCATCCAAAAACTGACCCCGCAGAGCATCACTTAACCTACATTTGGAAAAATCACGTTTGTTGTATGGGAGACCCCTTAAATATTTATTTAATTCTGTTTTTTAGTATTTGTTGTTATAGCGGCAACAGAAATACATCATCTGTGAAAATTTCAACTGTCTTAACTATCACGGTTCATGAGATACAGCCTGGTGACAGACGGATGGCCAGACAGACAGACAGACGGCCAGACAGACAGATAGACAGACGAACAGCCAAGCCTTAGTAATAGGGTCCCGTTTTACTCTTTGGGTACGGAACCTTAAAAACGGGAAACACATATTGATGCCGCTATTTCTCTAGTTACCGGCTTCATTGCAGTCTTGTACCGTGAGACTTTGCAAAAATCAAAGTAAAAAGATAAGAAAGGATGACCTCTGTGGCGTGGCCGGCTAAGGTGCGCCTGCGACGCATGAGGTTGCGGGTTTGATTCCTGCCTCGGAACAAATATTTGTACGATCTGCAGATATTTGTTCAGGGTGTTCTGGGTATTTTCTATGTATAATAAAAAAATATATATCTATGTAATGTATCTGTTATCTAGTACCCATAACACAAAGCGCTGCTTAGCTTGGGGCTAGATAATGTTGCGTGAACTTTTTTTTTTCGGAAGGATTTGTATGCAGTTGACCTCCTGGGGCCATTACTGCTTTACCGGGCTTTTAGTGAGCGCAGACGGCGCTCAACCTGTAAAGTTAGGTTGGGGCAACGAGCACAAGGGCACCACTTAGGTACGAACCTCGGCTTGGGCTGTTGCCGGTTGGGGAGGATCGTACAGAATACCCAGGAACATGCTTGGACCGGTTTAGGCGAAGGTACAGAAGGTACTTAGAAGGTTCTTTGACCTCGCCGGTGAGGTCGGTGCAAAGGTGGAGTGTTTTGTCTGTCTTGACGGGATGACGGCACTACCGCATTAGCGGCAGTGATAGGGTCATCGGGATCACCAAGAACGTGTTTTGGTCTACGGAGGGACTAGCGTGTGAACTGTCCAGCATTATTTAATTATATATATAATCAATGAGCCCCCTGATAACACTTCTCTTTACTTCAGATATCTATGATAGAGCCAACACAGTTTGGCAGAACACAGTTTCAGAATAATAAGCTACTCTTGCCCCAGCGATTCAATTAACTCAGTCAGCTGGCTAATCGAACCAGCAGGATAAATTCCAAGAAATCCTGGATGTTCCTACAAACATAATTGAATTTTTATTGGCAAATATTTTATCAAAATCATGTCGTAATCTCAATTTCAATGTATACTAATAAATAAGTTAGTTATCCTAAAATTTTAATATCTCCGGGAAAACAAACATTTAAACAACATTTTACTTAGGCCTTGACCACACGCGGGGTAGGCGCGTGTCTGGTTCAAAACAAAGGCGGGTGTTATTCGGTTTTGGAACGAGCTAGTGTGTGAGTGAATATTGCACAAACACTCTAATGAAAAAACAATAGGGTTAGGGAAGAATGTGCTTCGATTAAGGTGGGGTATAACGCAAAATTACCAATCTTAGATTTGATTTTTAACTGACTAAATCAATTACGATATTCAAATTAAAAAATATGCATGGATACTACATTACAATCCAGAGGGATCACTGTACCAGAAACACGATAGGACAATATTTTATCGCTAGAAAAAAACCCAAAGTAACCTCCAATTTTTGCGTAGATTAGATTGTTTATTAAAACGGTGCAAATTATTGTGTTAAAAGTTAGATAAATAAAACCAACACAACAAAGCCGGGGTTTACTGTAGGGGTTTTGTAAAAGGATCTATATTTTACAAGATATTCAATAAAAACGGCTTTTTCGAACGACGTGATGTGTTTTTTTTTGTATGAAGTTTTCTGCCTGGGGTTGGCGCAGATTTAAGTTTCCTAGTTTTCGTGAAATCAACTTTCGCTATATGAAGACGTGTTGAAAAAAATTGAATATCGCTCCACAAGCGAGAACAAACTAAAAGTAACTACTTTTTTTTTTTTTATTTTTTTTTTATACTACTTGGATGACGGAACAAGCAAGAGGCCCACCTGATGTTAAGCGGTAACCTCTGCCTATGAACAGTGCATTACCTCAAAGGTCACGTCCACCTAGGACGCACCCTATGTGGCATTGCACCGCGCCCGCCACCCTGAGACATAAAGATGAAAAGTCTCATGTGCCTGTAATTTCACCGGCACCCTTACCCTTCAAACCGGAACACAGCAATTCGAGCACTACTGCTTTGCGGCAGAAATAGGTATGGTGGTAGTACTTCCCCGGACGAGCTCTTTCACAAAAAAGCTCTACTACTACTTTACTTTACTTTAGTAAACTCTAAAAGTAAAATAAAAAATAATGTGTCTTAGCTTCGACGCGTGACTGGAATTTACTCTAAACGAGAACAGTTCTTTTTAAAAAAACATACCGATTTCACTTTTTGTGAACGTTATATTTTACCACTTTACTCCCCATCTATTTGTGTACCCGTGGGCCTCCGCGGCGGGCCTTCTTTATTGAGTTTTTACATGTCTGTAGGGCGCTCGTACTGTCTCGCCCGAAGTATGATTGGCCAAGGCTTTAGGGTTATTAAAATTGGCATTTTTCATAAAGATTACATCGAAAGGTTTGCTAAGCGTGCCATTATCATCCCTTCTTACGGGATTAACAGATTTTAATCTTAATATTGCTTAAGTATAATTTTAGTAGGAGTGTTTAAGAAAAGTTCGTCGCAAAAAAGTTAGAATCAGGTAATTTTTATTCAGGGTCTGTGTATTCGTTATTTTATGTTTCAGAGTTTGGAACCCTTGTTAACAGGTGCGTATAATGTGTTGGATTTCTAAACTCTTTCTATGAAGGTTATGTTTAAGTGGTAGTTTTTAGGGTTCCATATCCAAAGGGTAAAACGAGACCCTATTACTAAGGCTCCACTATCCGTCTATCTGTCTGTCCGCCAGTCACCAGGCTGTATCTATTGAACCGTGATAGTTAGACAGAGACAGGTGACACTTTCATAAATGATGTATTTCTGTTACCGATATAACAACAAATACTAAATAACAGAATAAAATAAATATTTATTGAGCTAAGAATGAAAGTCTCATGTATACCTATACAATTTCATCGGCACAGATACCCATCAACTGACACAGCAATTGTTTGCGGCAGGAATATAAATATTAGTAGTATATTTTCCCCGACAAAGTCTTTCACTCAAAAGCTCTACAACTACTCCCCCTCTAAAATCGTCGCTTTACGAATTTGCCTTAAACGTAAGTAACTTCACAAGCCTAACACCTACCCACTAAACCGGAACAGGTTAAACCCACAACTTATTCGAACAAGCGGTACATTTTCAAGTGTTTCATAGCCAACCGACCTTATCCTACAATTTGTCCCAACCCGCTGGCAATTGTAAATAGGGGCCTTGCACACGATGGCCCAAATGGACACGTTGAACCAACTATTGGGCCAGTGGCTGGGCCAAACGTTGGCTAAATATTTGAAACACCTGCCATATTACACCATAATTACACAATAGTATTTCCTTTTTAATTACAAAATATCCAAAAAATATATCAAGTGAACTAAAAACTAAAAGCATTTAACTATTTAAATACCTAACTTTGTCATGATACTTTTTTATTTTGGACGTGTTTGTAAGATTCGTTGGTGTAAGATTTGTCCTGGCTGCTAGCTTATTTATGGAATGTGTTATTACTGGAAGAAAGCGTTAGCGGAGTCAGTCGTGGGAAGCAATGCCGGCGATGAGCTCACCACTTGTCACGTCTATATTCCACGATGGTGCAACCCACTGTGAAAAGAGGCCCATCGAGGTACTGCCACCCCTTCGGGGAAAAAAGCGTGTGTATATGTACTTATGTATGTATTATTTTATAAAAACGGGAAATTTTCACGTACCGTTAAATCGATGTAAGCACCAACATTGTTTCGACCCGTTTCGAGAGTCTTTTTCAAGGTGAGTGAACGCGACGCACTCCACCCGCGTCTCGCTTAGCACTAATCCGCTCAGTGCGAGCTGCAGCCTGCTCGGCTCGTGTAGTGGGGCGCGCGGGTAGGAATATAGCTTGTGTTCGTTTCGTCATCGTCGTCGGCGCAGTGGATTGTGGTGTCTCATCGCTGTCACTACTACTACCATCAACACCGTATGGCATTCCAGAGAGACAGGCAACACTCACTGTGTCTCTGTCAGCTTCATCTCTCGCACTAACGTGAGCACCATGCAGACATGATTTCCAGGCAGGTGGTAGAGCCCATCCCCGGTCCCTGTTAAAATTCGGCAGACGACCAATCTCGATTGGCCAAGACCCGGGCCTTGTCGAACCGAACGTAGTGCGTCAAGCCGGCAATCAACGAATGTTCTGCTATTGCAGAACTATCCACATCGACATTCTTCACGGCGCGTATATGCTCCTTAAGCCTAGTAGAGACATTCCTCTTCGTCTCGCCAACGTAACATTTGCCGCACTCGCAGGGAATTTATGTATGTATGTTATTTTGGCTCATACCATATTACAACCCAGCAAAGTTTCAGTGACTGAGGAAGCTACTGCAAAAAACCGCTTCCTTTTCCGACAATTTGTACCCTTTGAGGCACGGAACCCTAAAAATGGAGTGAGATTTTATAGTTATGATGGTTCATAGCTGTATAATAACTCTAGTTTTACGAGTTTTTAATTTCAACAACTGTACGCTTTCAACCAGAGCACGCTGAGCGTCCTACAAGTCATTCCAAAATAATTCCGGATACAATGTCAAATATTTAATAAGCGGGCCTTTTCCTACAATTTGTACCATTTGTAGGCACGGAACCCTAAAAATGGAGTGAGATTGTATAGTCTTGATGGGCACTGCCCACTGTATATTAACTCTAGTTTCACAAGCTTTTAATTTCAACAACTGTACGCTGTCAACCAGAGCACGCTGAGCGTCCTACAAAACATTCCGAAATCATTCCTGATACAATGTCAAATGTTTAGTAAGCGGCCCTTTTCCTACAATTTGTACATTTTGAGGCACGGAACCCTAAAAATGGAGCGAGATTTTATAGTTCTGATGGTCTATAACTCTAGTTTCACGAGTTTGTAATTTCAACAACTGTACGCTTTCAACCAGAGCACGCTAACCGTCCTACAACTTTCCGAACAATGTCAAGTATTTTGTAAACGGTCCTTTTCCTACAATTTGTCACACACCACCCGCTGGCCATTGCAAATAGATTGTCGATGCAAGGGCTAAGATAAATAATACTAGTGTATAGAAGAGAAACTCATTGTATGCAAATAATTGCATCCACCCTTCATTTGCCACTAAAGTGTAGTTAGTTCCTATAGGTAAGCGACCGCAACGCGATGCAAAAAAAACTATTATCCCCATTCCAGTGCTCAACTTACTTGTTTCCCCCAATCTATTAATGACGTAGGTGGGTCACGGGATTTTTATTGAACCACTCCCTTTCATTCGTAGTACGTGAGTTTGTGCCATGACGGGACACTCGTTCTAGTAGTGCAAATATAGTACTATTGCTCCTTATAGTAGTAAATTTAGTGTTAATTTTGAGAAAAAATCCCGTGTTAATTTTGCGAAGTGGTCATTTTGAGATAACGTATAGTGTACATTTTGCGAAGTGGACGTTTTGCGAAGTGGTCATATTGAGAAAAAGTTTGGTGTACATTAATGAGAAGTGGACGTTTTGCGAATGAGTTATTTTAAACCATACTTCGCGTGTTGTCTTTCATGTCACCTGATTTAGACAAAGCAAAAATCGGGACAACCGTGGGAACTTCGCTTCTTTACGGTAGTATTATTTCATGTTATATGACACGGGGCTAGGGTAACTTCGAGACTAATAGGGTACATTAGACACTCAACATTGGAAGTAGTCGGTTCAACTACTTGTCTCAGAAACTAATAACGGATAGGTTTATTTTCCAACCGTAAGCCACCAGCCATATTCAGGATGGTAGTCAGCGATGTAGAGACAGAGAAAAATATGGCCTCTTATACAACGGGGAATGCTCTGACATTCTTTTCAATCTCATCCCTGCATCGAGATTTTACTATCGCTCTTCCCGGCACCGTGACAAAGCTCATCCACAATCATAGAACCCTGGGTTACTCGTACGACTCGTTTCTCGAGATCATTTCTTCCCCATACGTACAAAACTATGGAATGAGCTTCCATCTGAGGTTTTCCCGCTTGGTTACGACATGTGTCGCTTCAAGAAATAAAATCATAAATTCCTTCAAGGTAGGCAATTCATCGACTTGGTGTTGCCGGTGTCTATAAGCGACGGTGACCACTTTACATTAGGTGGGCCGTAAGACAGTTTGTCTAAAGGTTTTAAAAAAAAAATGGGTGGACTTAGGTGAATCCTCCGTTTTTCGATGACCTCCGTGGCGTGGCAAGTGAGTTGTGATGTGAGAGGTGTGGTTTCAATTCCCGCTATGGGACAAATAATAACATAATGCAGAAATGTTTGTTAGTCTTGGTGGTGTGGTACCATGGTACGCGTAGTTCCTGATACCCACACCACAGGTGTAGGTCTGTTCGAACCATGTACATATGCCATGTGGCTGTCGGGTGCCATGTGATATTATGTTGTGTATGTGTCGTATCAGTCATGGTAACGTGAAAAGTTGCCAATGCGAGGGAGTGGGGGAGGGGAGGGAGGGGGTGGGTGGAGGGGGGAGATCCCAACACTACCCTTGTGAAGCCGGGGCGAGTTGCTAGTATACGAATATTGTGCAATTCCAACAATATTATTAACCTACCCTACAGGTCAAACTGAAAATCTCAAGCGATATGTTAAAATACCGAATGGGCCGAGTCTAGCAAGAAAACAATAGCTGCAAGAAAGTGACAGCGATATTACTCACTTGAACCAGGGAAGAGGTGAGGTATAGATTTCTGCCTCTCGGAAGTAACTGACGTAAGCGAAAAATGATAAAACTTCGTTTTGCATCTAAAGTAGCAAATATACAAAATAAATTTTCTACTATTAATCTAAGTAATCAATCCCTATTGATATTAATAGTAGGTATTAAAGTAATCCACTATTAATATCAATAGGTCTCTTAATGGTAGGCAGCGCGTTTGCAATACCGTGGGTGTTGCAGATGTCCATAGGCGGCGGTGACTGCTTTACATCAGGCGGGCCGTCTGCTTGTTTGTCACCTTATAACGTATATAAAAAAAAAAAGTGGTTACCTACTGCATACTATAAAATTGTACGCTTAAATTATTTTTTCTAATCGAAGGAGGGAACCTAAATGGGTTTTGATAGGGCCAATTTAAAAAATAAAGGTATCCAGAAAAGTTACACCAATCGTGTTTCTTGTCTATGATTTATTTAGATAACATACTCAAGTAATTACTAATTAACATCAAGTTTGTAACTTTTACTGTTACTGAGAGAGCATGTAACGCAACGACGCCAAAATTTTAACATGTCGTCTAACATTCCGACACACATTACTAATACCTATGTAAGTTTGTGTGAGCGAGCATATCGTACAAATAACCCTTTTGGTTCATCAATTCCTTAAATGCCACCTGACCAGCCGGACTGTAATAAAAGATGGTATCAGCTCCATAACTCCTCATGGCTATTTCCCACATTTTACTTACGATTATGGAAGCCACATTCCCAATCTGCCCTCGCTTCTTACTACGAGTATAAAGCATTACGACGCTTGGACAGTAACGGGAATCACGTTCAATAAAGTCCAGTCGATTTTTATTGGCCATTGCTATTGTATAATACTAACGACGTTGTGTTTATCTCTCTCTCTCTCTCTCTCTGTAATTCTGAATCCAAATCTCTCGTTCACAAAATTAAATAAATTTACTTTGGGTCAGCCTCAAAAAGAGGCCGAACCAAAAGAGAGACAAAACGCATAAAGCCAAGTTTTATCCATCCATTGCTGCTTGATTATTGAACATATTTGAAGGACTAAAGTGTGAACCAGTAGTGTATCGAACTCATTTGTTAGGTTCGAATTTTCAAAGGTGCCCAATTTTGGCATGCAATGTGTATGGAATGCTAAGTCCACCATAGAGTTATCAGAAAGTCTTTGTCTACCACTATTAAAACCTGCGTTTTTCACTCTTAAGCTTTGGTGGAGTTATTATAAAGTTTCAGTAAGTGACAACACTAAAAAAAAACAATGCAAAAGTCACAGGTTGTAGCTAGTAGGGCATCCAATCTCGGTATACCGAGATCTCGAAATACCGAAATCCCGCGTCATTTTCCAGTCCCGCAAGGATACGATACAGATATATAACACAGATACAGATACTTATAGGATATCGATTACGAGCGCGGAATCTGTGGGATTAGATATAGATTACGAGCGCGGGATCTGCGGGATTAGATATAGATTTCGAGCGCGGGATCTGCGGGATTAGATATAGATTAGGAGCGCGGGATCTGCGGTATTAGATATAGATTACGAGCGTGGGATCTGCGGGATTAGCGTAGCGGAACTGGAAAGTAGCTAGCATAGAAACAGAACGTCCTCTCGCAAGCGCTGGCACGTGAGTACCGAGTACTCAATGACTGATGGCGATCGCGCGCGGCTCGTGGCGCTTGTCGTAAAGGTCTACAGCCGTAAGATGGCACCTGCCTTGGTTGCAAGGCAGGTGGCATCTTACGGTGCCATCATTAAATACTTAAAACAACAACTACGTCAACAAAAGGATCGCTGCGGGATCCCGCAAATACCGAGATCCCGCGGGATCGTAAATCATCGGTCCCACAAATACCGAGATCCCGCGGGATCGTAAATCATCGATCCCGCAAATACCGAGAACCCGCGGGATTGTAAATCATCGGTCCCTCAAATACCAAGAACCCGCGGGATCGTAAATCATCGGTCCCGCAAATACCAAGAACCCGGGGGATCGTAAATCATCGGTCCCGCAAATACCGAGAACCCGCGGGATCGTAATTCATCGGTCCCGCGAATACCGAGATCACAAAATACATGCGAGATTGGATGTAGTAGCACAGAATAAATATTAGTACAAGTAGTAGTAGCTAGTGTGTTCAATAAAGTAAGAGTTTTATTGACCGTAACAATACCGTATAAATCCGTTCGCGCGCTCGCCGGCTGCACTGCGGCGCGGCGTCTGTCTTTGCCACAATTTGTAAGAATTAAGACCATGTCTTCCTCGAGCTTGGTTGGCCATAGAAGATAAAAAGAAGTTTTTTTGTTGAAAAATGCTTATTCAATACAAGCTTTTATGAAATTAGTGATCGGAACCCTGTGCTGATTAAATTGAGCCCAAACACGGCCAGTTTACTATTATTATATACAGGCCGTCGCAAGAAGAAGCAAGTAGTTAAAAAAAAAATTGAATGTAGTGTTGCTAAGTTTAAAAAATAAAATTTAGTCTCCTTTCAGCAAAATATCCTATCCACAATATTTAAGGTACTTTCCCTTCATGTCGCATAGTCTTGGGACGCCCTGTCTATAGGAGTGCTGTTGTCCACCTTCCATCATGATCAGCTCACTGTCACCATGTTATCACTTTCGATTATAATTTTACAATACATTGCGCAGTATGTTTTGAATTTTAACTGTTCTTGAACAGACGCTAAAATAAGCTACGCAATGTATAGCGATATCGTGATCGAAAGCTATTGTCAGTTCGTTGGAAAATAGGACGGCTGGTTTGCTGGTTGAGGGGTTCGTGAGATAGTGGAATGCCTTTCTTTCTTTTCTTTCTCCAATAGTACATTTGAATCATTCGCGAAATTTTCGAATTTGACATTATATGTTACATGTTTGATGAACAGGTAAACTTTTGTCATGGAATCCATATGGTATCCTATTATACAAAAGTTTACCTATTCCACAAAATAAATATCTATTCATCTAATTATTGCTCAAAATAATTTGCACACCAATGTTTAACGTGATTAGTCACCCCCAGGTAAGTAAGAACGGGGCAGAACAGAGCACACGAAACAAATAGTGAGCGTAAAACTAAAAAAAACGCAACTGTCTCAAGTTAGATATTTGGAAATAGAACTTGAGACAGTTGCGTTTTTTTTAGATTTACGCTCACTATTTGTTACGCGTGCTCTGTTCTGCCCCGTTCTTACTTACCTGACCCACAGATAAAATAATACTACACTACCTGAACATTAATGAGTTACATAGTGACAGAATAAATTGCCTGTAATATTGTGAAAAAATCTCGTGAGGTGTTTGGAAGCAGTAGGCTTTTTTTGTGTAAACCATTTGGTTTTTTCCTGTCATATTTTGACTTTTTAAATAGCAATTTAAAATGTTTTTTTTTTGCAAAATTTCATATCAATCGGTTGAGGATACCTAACTGCTTTAAAATTCAGTTGCAAGATTCCTTTGACGACCTCTGTGGCGCGGCGGGCGAAGCTTGGCCTGCGACGCAGGAGGTTGCGGGTTCGATTCCCGCCTCGGAACAAATATTTGTGCGATCGCAGATATTTGTTCAGGGTGTTCTGGGTATTTTCTATGTATAATAAAAAATATATATCTATGTAATATATTGTATTAAGTATATCAGTTATCTAGTACCTATAACACAAGCTTTGCTTAGGTTGGGGCTAGATAATGTTGTGTGAACTGTCCAGCATTATTTATTTATTTATTTATTCCACCCAGACAAACATACATACATTGCAAGTTACATAAAAGCTTGTAAAAAGTAGCTAAACTTATTTTTCTATTCATGACTATATTATAACTAATAAATGTTTTTTTTTTTAATTATTTGGGCCATCCTTATAAAAGATGTAGGCTTTCTAAGATAGGTCTAAATTACAGTTTTGGGTAATTTATCGCCTTAAAGTTGTTTTTTTCCTCACTTCGTCAACCAAAGAAGAAATTGCAAACCATGACGCATGCGGCTTGAGGGCAGGTGCGGGGCTGGCGCGGGGCGGGAGCGTGGCGTGGCGCGGACGACGTGCGTTTCAACTAGCTACCTAGGAGGGCGCTGTTGCTTGGCCAGTAAGATAAAGTTCTACAGTATCTTATCTACCTACATTTACCTCAGCTTTATCTACGTTTCTTCTTCTTCGTGTTCTTTGGTACACGTCCACTGCTTGACGAGGTGTCCCCTTAGAATAGGGGGGTTTTGCCATATCACAGCCATACGTGAAATTTGTTTTATCACCCGTAGGCCTCACGTAAAAATCTTGTACCTACGTAAACTTATTACTTACTCATATTATGAGGTAAGCAAGTAAAGTAAAAAAAAAAATTACCTAACCAAACTAGTTGTCCTGAACTATTTCTAAAATAACAATGTAGTACCTACTTAGAGCGAGATGCAAAATAAGCAGGTGTGCACACAAAACAAAGACGACAACCCTACAAGCAAGAAAGCACGCTGTGACGCGTTCCCACGGCTCGCTCGCACTCGCACGCCAGTCAGGCGTGGTCACGCCACCCGAACAGACCTCCACTCCACGCCCGTTCTCACCGCGCATCGCCACTAAATAAAACAATCTATTACACCTCCAACCATGATAATGTCGGAACAATCAAGCGCCTCCGTCCTCAAAATCAGCGACGCCAAAACCATGCAACTAATAGATCTGTATTCCAACGAAGATTGTCTATTCAACACGAAGTCTGAAGACTATAAGAACAGAGAGAAACGGACCATAGCGGCCGAGAAAATAGCAACCATTTTAGATCTTCCTAATTTTACCGCCAAGCATGTGTTGATGAAGTTCAAAAATCTACGCAACTCGTACAGTCAGGAACTAAAGAAGATTAATAATAGTATAAAGGATGGCGCTACGGGAGAGGACATTTACGCGCCGAGGGTCTTCTGGTATTCCAAGATGGATGCCTTCATCAAGCCACATCTTCAGGGAAAGGGAGCTAAAGACGAAGCGTTGGTAAGTTGAATTGTAGCTCTGACAGTGTTATTGTGTGACGTCACTATCAGGCTTGTTGTTGCCTAGCCTTGACTTTGTGATTCATATCTACTTAGCCACGTGACTAAGGTCACCTACACCAAAGATAAAAACCGGCCAAGTGCGAGTCGGACACGCGCACGAAGGGTTCTTTTTTTTTTTTTTGAAGTAGGTCTCTATTGACTGTACTAGCTGATGGCCCACCTGATGTTAAGCGGTAACCTCTGCCTTTAACAATGTGATACCTAATAGGTCACGTCCACCTAGGACGTGCCCTATGTGGCATTGCACTGCGCCTGCCACGCTGAGACATAAAGATGAAAAGTCTCATGTGCCACCAAAGACAGGAAAGTCTCATGTTTTTTTCTCTGTAATTTCCGTACCATTATCTATAAAAACGACAAAAATACACGTTTGTTGTTTGGGGGCCACCTTAAAAATTTATTGTATTCTGTTTTTTAGTATTTGTTGTTGTAGCGGCAACAGAAATATACCATCTGTGAAAATTTCAACTGTCTAACTATAACGGTTCATGAGATACAGCCAGGTGACAGACGGACAGACAGACATGCAGATGGATGGACAGCGGATTCTTAGTAATAGGGTCCCGTTTTACCCTTTGGATACGGAACCCTAAAAAAACAGTTTCAGACAATTGAACTATTATTACTAGAGTAGTAGTAATATTATTAATAGATACATTACAACTCACTGTTTCGGACTAAACTTTCTCTATAAACAGGCGTTCCAAAACTATGCAAAATGAAGAGTCTGTTTTTTTTTAATATAACTTTTAATGAGGTATCAAGCAGATGGCCCACTTGATGTTAAGCGGTACCCTCTGCCTATGAACAGTGCATTATCACATAAGTCACGTCCACTTAGGACGCGCCCTATGTGCATTGCACCGCGCCCGCCACCCTGAGACATAAAGATGGAAAGTCTCATGTGCCTGTGATTTCACCGGCATCCATACCCTTCAAACCGGAACACAGCAATGCGAGCACTACTGCTTTACGGCAGAAATAGGTATGGTACTTCACCGGACGAACTCTTTCACATAAAAGCTCTACTAGGTACTAAAACCTTAATATACTTAAATATTGTAGATAGGATAATTTGCTGAAAGGAGACTTTATTTTATTTTTAAAACTAAGTAATACTGCATTCAAAGATTTTCTAAAAGTTACTGGCTTCTTCTGGAATCAAAATTTCCAATTGAAATTTATGTTATAACAGAATTTTTGCCAGTGCCATCAGTCGAGCAAGTAGGAACTAATTTAAAAAAAAACCCTCATTGCCTTTTCCGCTATTTTCGGAAAGAGATGTCGTTACTTGATTTCATTTCCTAGTGTTTTTTTAAGTTATTTTGTGTAATTTTGTATTTTGTGTAACCAATGTAGCTCGTCTATAGAGCACAAGTGTAGTGAAATTAAATGGTGTGTATGGGCGTGACTTTTCAGATTGGTGGAAATTGTTCACCAAATTTTTAGTAAAATGGCTACCGTTTTACCAAAATGGCAGCAGAGCAGATCTTATAATGGAGACGTAAGTTCTGTATATATGAGGTAATGCACTGTTCATAGGCAGAGGTTACCGCTTAACATCAGGTGGGCCTACTAATTGTTCCGTCATACAAGTAGTATAAAAAATTAACTGTGACGTAATGTGGATAACGAAACTCCTCGAGGGATAACAGTAGACAGGCCGTGTTTAGGTTACGATCACTAATTTTATAAAAGCTTGTATAGAAAAATATATTTTTCACAAAAAACTTATTTAATTTGTTACAGATCTACCGACTAGACGATACGACAGACGAGTGGGTGCAAGTTGGCAACGCGGAACAAGTCCTCACTCCAGATATCAGCTTAGCAGAACAGCAATCAGCCAGCGAGGACGACCAACCCAACGTTTCTTCTAGAAAGCGAAAACGGCTCATTGCGAAGAAGTCTAAAGTTGAGGTTACGGAACAAAAATCTGTATTTCAAAGCTTAAAAGACATTGAGTCGCATCTTCACGTCTTAGTATCCCATAACGATGATTACCACGACACGTTTGGGAAGTACGTGGCATCATTGCTGAGGTCTCTACCCCCTCAAACGGCTCTGTCCCTCCAGCCGAAGATAGTGAGCCTGATCACCAGCTCGGGGATAGATTGTGAGGGTCCGGCAGTGGCTGACCAGAGCAGCTACATCGAAGAGATGATCATTAAAATTGACCGTGATGATTCTGATTAGGTGGAATTAAGCTCCCATTTTAATCTTGTATAGCATTCCAATAAATAGTAAAATAATAATGTTTTTTTAGTCTAGGTAATATCCGGTACGACAAAGCCTGGCTAGAAAAAAAGAATTGAAAAAAAAATACGCATGCTCTAGTTCTGTTCGGTTCTATAGTAAACTCTAGAGAAAGTGCTTCTAAACTTTCGATTCAAAGATTTAAATCCTACATAAGGAATACGTATTACACTCTATATGACTCTGTTAATGATAAATCCGCGTGGCCTGATGTCGATCTGCCTTTCGACAGCAAATGTTTCAATATGCAATTTCTGTACCTACCAGCATATATAATTAATTATTGATGTGTTATTTATAGCGTAGCGTGTGCTGTCTTATGAAATTTTGCTGATTCTTTCTAGCATGTTACTTTTGACTGCCTACCTGAAGCTTTTAAGTTAGCGTTTTTTTTAATGAAGATTTCTGCGTGGTTTTGGCTCAGTCATAACATGAACAATTTTTTCTTTAGGCATGTTACGGTGAATGCTTATTATTATTATTTTTGTGTTTTATGCCCATTACAGCTTATCAACACTTAACACATTGTTTTAATTGACAGTATCTCATAAATATCATCAGTCTAGCTACGATACCCTTAAACAAAAAAAAAACACTGTAAATATATGTTTATCATATTATGTGGGATCATAGCTGATGATATTTATGAGATACTATCAATTAAAACATGTGTGTAGTCTCCTAGTTCTCGCGAACTCAACTTTCGCTATCTGAAGAAGTGTTGAAGAGCTGTACCTAATGGGCAAAAAACAAAATTTGAATTTCGCGCTTCAAGCGTGAGTGCCACCTTAACTTGGTTATGGTGGTTACAGTAACTTTGACGTGTTTAAAGTTCTAATTTTTTAGTTATTTTGTATCAATCGTCAACCCGCTCAAGGCCGCGCCGGCGCCGCGCCACTGTTACTTGTCGGTTGTTGACCCGGTCAGCTGATTACGCGCGCGCATTCAATGACGTTTTGTCAACGATTTAGTATTGCTTTCCTCTGATGTATAATAATATAAAGAGACTATTGATAGAAACACGCGCCACACGATTTTAATTTTGATTATGATCTATGCCCTAGATTGATCAGGCAAAATTAGCAATCTTAGGGTCCCCGAAACGATCAAGTGCACTTGACAAGTCTACGTGCTTGACGATTTTACTTGACGAGGGACTAGGCGTGACTTGAAGGTGCCGTCAAGTCCACGTGCCGCAGTCGTTTACTGCCCTGTGCCCAGAAAAGTGGTCGTCGCAAAAATTATGTTCAGAAAATTCGATGTTCCGCCGCAAATGAATAAAAACTTGTCAAGTCGCCTCAGGTCGCATCAAGCGCAAGGTGGTTCAAGTGCCGTCAATCAATTTTTTTGTCAAGTATGGTCCAGCCCGTAGATACTTGACGGGACTTGTCAAGTCAACGCTGTAAATGATCAATATTCACTTCAAGCACGTAGACTTGTCAAGTGCACTTGATCGTTTCGGGGAACCATTAATTTTTAACTGACTAAATCAAGTACAATATTCAAATTTCAAATAATGCATGGAAACTACATAATAATTCCGAGGTACAGAAACGATAGATAGATTTTTTTATATTTTTATTTTTAATAATACAAAAAAAAAGTTACCTCATTAAAATGGAGCATATTACATATTGGGTATTTTTTTTATAAATAAAATCAATACAACAAAGCCGAGGGTTTTCTGTAGGGGTTTTGTAAAATTATCTATGTTTTACGAGATATTCAATAAAAAATGCTTTTTCGTGCGGCGCGAAATGTTTTTTTTGTATGAAGATTTCTATTATTTACAACGCGTGTGCTGCGAAAAGTATTGATGATAGAATAAAATAATAATGGATAAACAGAAAATACACTACATTATCGCTGATTGCTATAGGATATGGTTTATTAGCTAACGCCCGCGGCTACGCTCGCGTTATTTGTGGTTCCACTCCGTGGCATTTGGTATGTGGATGGATGCAGGGGGTAGGATGGGGTGTGGATTGGGTGTGGGGGTGGATGGGGGGGGGGGGGGGGGGGCTGTTTTTCATCCTGAAACTACCCGTGTGAAGCCGGGTCGAGTCGCTAGTCTATCATAAAGTGACCTTCGACTTCTACCGCAAAAATGTCTACACGCCCATCATCTATCTCCTCAACAAAACGAATCAAAACTCTGTTCTATGAACGAGGAAAAATTGCGTGTCAAGATTTGTCTACGTGACTGCCAGCGATCGAACGAGACAGAGATAGGGGGTAGCCTAGGTGTGAGTAAGCCGGTAAGAGGGGAAGGACCGACTACCTGTGTTGAGTTATGAGTTTGATGCATTGCATTGTGTTCTTCTTTTGGCGTGGAACAGGTTTTTAGGGTTCCGTAGCCAAATGGCAAAAAACGGAACCCTTATGGATTCGTCAAGTTTGTCTGTCTGTATGTCTGTCCGCATGTCACAGCAACTTTTTTCCAAAACTATAAAAACTTTGCTGTTGAAACTTGGTAAGTAGATGTATTCTGTGAACCGCATTAAGATTTTCACACAAACATAGAGAAAAAAACTAATTTTGGGGGTTACTTAGAACTGAAATTCAAAAATTATTTTCATCAAATCCATGCGTGTAGGGGATATAGATAGGTCTTCAAAAATGCTTTTGAGGTTTCTAATATACATTTTTTCTAAACTGAATAGTTTGCGCAAGAGATACTTCCAAAGTGGTAAAATGTGTGTAACTGTAAATTCTGTTTTCCCCATGTAACTTCTAAAATAAGAGAATGATAAAACTTAAAAAAAAAAATGACGTACTTACCATGTAAACTTCCACCGAAAATTGGTTTGAACGAGGTCTAGTAAGTAATTTTTTGAAGACGTCATAAATCGTAAACCGCTATTTACCTTTCATTCAATGTTACTTGCTGCTACGGAACCCCTTCATGGGCGAGTCCGACTCGCACTTGGCCGCTTTTTTAATTTCATTATGGTCGGTTGAATATAGTTTAGACGTGAAAACGTAACAAACAAACAAACTCACTTTCGCATTTATAATTATAAAAGAGTTAGGATTACAACTCACTAATTACCTAAAATGGTAAAATTACACATAAGTAATCACAGAATATATAATATATCGTTACCGACATAGAGGAACAAATTTTGCTTGCAAATAAAATTTGTTTGAGTAAAAGAAATCATGAGTGGTTTTATGTGGTTTAAATTTGCTAGTTCACAGCATGTATCTGCAAAATTGGAAGAACACTAGATCTTATAGGTAGGTACCTACCATGGGTACCTATTTATTTTGTTCTGCTTTATTCACACTTTGGCGAGCTCTTTGAAACTGGTAATAGCAGTAGGTACGGTAAGATGACTCTCCTTCACTCGCTCCACGATATTACTGTAGAGTTTGATTAATTTAGCTCTTCGAGGGTTTAATAAAACTCTTTGTTTTAGCTGACATTTTCCGGGCCGTGTTAAATGGCTTCAATGCTCTCTTAGCACTGTTTATTTTAACTGAAATTCGTTGTGATCTTTTGAAATGGCAACATTTTCACGCTTGAAAAATTGGACTTTTGTAGCGCCTTTTGTATATGGAGGTTTATATATTTTCAATAAATCGAGTGATTTTGTTTAAGCACCCACACGATTTCGCTGAATATTGTATATGGTTCGTTATTTTAGTAATAAACACATAATACTGAGTAGTTATTTATTTATATATAGATTTCTACATGTAAAAATTCAACTACATAAGATAGAAGAATATGAGCTGTTGGTCCATGAAGGTGCTCATAGGAGTCAAACTTATCTAGACCGCGTTAGAAATACGATACTGCGCTCCCAAACACAAATAGCCGGTGTAGCTCTGAAAGCTGGAAACCTAAAGTGGGACTGGGCTGGACACGTTAGCCGCATGCCCGGGGACCTCTGGGCTAAGATAACTACATAGTGGGTTCCGAACGCGGGGCGGCCACGTGGTAGACCCAGACGGCGATAGCGGGATGAGCTTGACTCCCACAACAAGGACTGACCACTAATAACTCAGGATATAAATGATTGGAAAGAGGGGAGGGAGGCATTTGCCCTGCAGTGGAAAACTTCCGGCTTATAAATAAATTATAACAAATAATTAATTTTGTAAAAATTAAAAAAACCTCAACGCAATGTAACGGCTGAACCGATTTTTATCAAACATAGTTAAGAACACTACCGACAAATTCAACTTTCCAACAAAACAAAAAAACTAAGTCGGTTGATCCGTTCGATAGCTACGATGCCACAACAGACACACACACACAAACACACACACACACACACACACACACACACACAGACACGTCAAACTTATAACATCCGTCGTTTTTGCGTCGTGGGTTAATAAATAAATAGATAGAAGACTGTTCAGATAACCAACCACAGGGCTGGTGGGTGAAGTTACCTCTTTGGATGACTGATGATGGTGATGAATGTGAATTACATTAGAATAACTACCTTCTTGCAATGCAAATTTTATTTTCTGACCAATGTAAGCATTCGTAGGGTTCCGTACCCAAAGGGTAAAACGGGACCCTATTACTAAGGCTCGGCTGTCCGTCTGTCTGTCTGTCTGTCCATCCGTCTGTCACCAGGCTGTATCTCATGAACCGTGACAGTTAGACAGTTGAAATTTTCACAGATGATAAATTTCTGTTGCTGCTATAACAACAAATACTAAAAAACTAAATTAAATAAATATTTAAGGGGGCTCCCATACAACAAACGTGATTTCTACAAATTTAGGTTAAGGGATGCTCTGCGGGGTCAGTTTTTGGATGGGTGACCGCTTTTAGCGTGCAATTTTTTTTTCTTACCTTTTTTTTGGCGTTTTTGTAGTTGATGGTACGGAACCTTTCGAGCGCGAATCCAACTCGCACTTGGCCGGTTTTTATATAATAAAATTGTACCTATTGTAATTTTTCGAGTTATATCTAGAAACTTATAGAAACTTGTTTTTTCTGCCACCATTTAAACTGGGACACAGCTGCGCCACAGCTAGCCTATGTTCAGTCTGGCGAATCCTTAAATTGATCCACCAACTTCAAAAATACTTCTGTGCAAACTTACATTTTGGTACGGTTAAAAATATTTTGTTTGCAATGTCTCTCGTTAAAACATTCGTACCTACTCCAAGCAAAAGTTTTATAAAACCACAGTATTTCTGCGCGCGTCGTGATAATTAACGGCCTGCAGACACCCGAGTAAAATATTAAGTTTTTACACACATTAATTGCAAATATATCTCGCTCGCATGGCGGCGAGCCAAGATGTCGGATAATTGCAAACATTACCAATTAAATGTTTCGTAGACTTATACCGACGAGTACCTACATAGGTAGGTATCTTATTTGTTATTTGGATATTATTCGGATAAGGTGAATCAGTGAAGGTCACGCAGTTTTTTTTCACCATGATGGTGAATTTCACTAAACCAAAATCCCCAAAAATTCAATAAACAATGCCCATGCATATAATTCTACTACTAGGTAGGTACTAGCCATACTATCCCATTGTTGGGAAAAGGCCTCCCCCCATTTCCGCCAGTCACCACGGTCCTGTGCAACCGTTTCCCATTCCCTCTCATAGGCGTCCAGTTCATCCCGCCACCTCATGCGTGGTCTGCCGCGACGCCGCCTGGCTGTATTAGGGCTCCATGCCGTGGTAATTTTGGCCCAAAGTTCGTCGGGCATGCGGCAAATGTGACCGGCCCAATCCCACTTCAGCCGCGCGGCCTTCTCTCCCACATCGGCGACTTTGGTTTTGGAATTCTTCTACCAAGGAAAATTAAGTTGTAAGCTTTGTAATCTTAGAATATAGAATAAACCAGAAGGTGCGTACGATGCTATTAGTACGGGGTGCTGTGTCGCCAAAACACAATGCCTCCCCGCGCCTATCATACTTCCCACGAGTTGGGGTAATGTTTTGGTCTTTCCGGACCGTACCACCAAACGTTGGTAACAATGACAATATGGACGCTTGACTTTTTTCCAAAGAATGAATGATAAACAACATTCATTATTTAAAGCAAAAAGATATTTAAATTTTACTATAAAAAAAAACTTATGCAAAAAAGAAAAATAAATACAATACTTATGAATGAAATGTTATTCTATCCTTTTTATTTTTACGCCTAGCAGAATTTTTACATGTGGGGACGACACACGATGGCATACTCACAAGAACATCTTTCGAGTTCGACACGACTAGCCGCACGGCCGACCACAGACAGACTGGGTGAAACTATTCTCATTGAGATTAGTTTTCGTGGTGACAGTATTTACGCGTGACACGGGTTCTGGTTTATTCTATATTCTAAGGTTGTAATTAAACCAAGTAATGATAGCGGTAGCGCGTTCTATTCTACTAGTGGCGACACCTAGTTTTGACTTGAGTAAACATCGGAACCACAATAAGCGAATAGTTTGAGAGGAGCTCGGCATGTCTGGTTTATTAGATTATTGTTTAAGTTGAATTTTGGAGGATCTCAATGGAGAAGTGCGTAAACTAAACGTAATTCGTATTTCCTGTGTCACAGAGTTCAATTTGCGCTGCCCAGTCCATTGACGCAGCGCCGTACAGTCGCAGTTTGAATCAATGAGTATATTAGAAATTAATGGTCACAAATAAAAATAAGCCAACTGAGGTTTTTCCGCTTGGTTACGACATGTGTCGCTTAAAGTTTTTTTTATAAATTCCTTGAGGGTAGGCAGCGCATCTACAATACGTCCGGTGTTAACGGCGACGGTAACCACTTCACATCAGGTGGACCCGTAAGCTAGTTTGACTATCGGTTTCATAAAAAAAAGTCGTACACTATCTGGTGAAAAATTAAGACTCGCCAACTATTGGATTTGAACCTGGCCTTTGTATGAGAAGGTGGGTTTGATCCCCTCTAAGGCTTTAATAAAAGTACCTAATCTACTATGAAAATAATAACCTTTTTTAACTCCTAAATTCTTGGAAACAAAATGAATTATCGAGCACAATAAAACTCTTATTACAAAACTTTTCAATGTTCGCACAATAAAATCTTTATGAAACCCATTCGAAAAGAGTTAGACGTGTTAATTCGAAAAAATAAAAATTCCAACTGTAAAATGAATGTGAGCAATTATCAAGAACTCTGGTAAAGTTTCTGGGAAAATAAATGATATTTTTGTAATCGCTACTGTGTTAGCATGACATACAAGTATACTTACCTAATAATATGTATTAAAAGTTATGAAGTAGCGAAGAACGAATAAATAAGTTTTTTGTAAAAAAAAAACAATACAAGCTTTTATAAAATTAGTGATCGTAACCGTGTGCTGTTCAAAATGAGCCTAAACACGGCCAGTCTACTTTTATCCCTCGAAGAGTTCCGTTGTCCACCTTCCGTATCCATCATCAGATCAGCTCGTTGTCGCCATCATATTGTATTGTCATCAGAACTTGACAGGTATGCCAAATTTCAGCTCAATCAGTTGAGGATAACTGCTTTAAAATTCAGTTGCAAGATTCCACCCGGATTCCACCCAGAGAAACATACATAGCAAGTTAAATAAAAGCTTGTAAAAAATTACATATATAATATTTATTTCGGTTCTTATTTCAAATTACAAAACATGAAAAGAGATGGCATTATGATGTTGTTTTAGTTGGGTAGACGGGTAGATCCCAGAGAGATAGTAAATTTAAATGTAGACCGCATACTTAAAAAGTTTGGCCACCGCTGATGTAGATAGACAACGAGATTGTAACAAGTTAATTTTATAACATTTTATAGACACCCTACTGTTTTCAGTGTTCTTACACCAGTTTTCATACTAATAAAACCACATTGAAATCGGAACAGCTGTTTCGGAGCTATGAAGCCACAGACAAACAAACACACTATAGCCTCAAACTTATAATATAATGCGCGTCATGTAAAAATAACGCTGGCGGTCAAGCTTCTACAGGCGTTCCAGCGTTCTTTTTACATGACGCGTACTATAATTGTACATTATTTGTAGTAAACTAGGTAGGCACTCATTGAATGCATAGGTATACATCTCTTAAATAAGTAGAAAAGTAAGTAATCTCTTAAAAAGAACGCTGGAACGCCTGAAGAAGCTTGACTGCCAGCGTTATTTTTACATGACGCGCATTATACCCCTCTTTTTAGAAAATCTTCATACAAAAAAAAATGCCTCGCACCGCACGAAAAAGTAGTTTTTATTGAATATCTCGTAAAATAAAGATAACTTTACAAAACCCCTACAGTAAACTCTCGGCTTTGTTGCTTTGTTGTATTGATTTTACATATGCTTGTCTAATTTTTTACCCAATAATATGCTCCATTTTATTAAACAATCTAATCTAGCCAAAAGTTAGATGTTAGTAAATTTTACAGAGAGCTTACTTATTTGAGCCTTTCGGGGTCGAGACTCTGGGTCCGTCGGGTACCGGGGCCCTTCGCGTTTTCAAAATTCTTTCAGGGCATCTGGTCGAAGCGACGCGTGACCCGAGAGCTGGCTCTTATCTGGCTCAACGCATTAGTATTGCCATTCAGCGTGGCAATGCAGCTAGCATCTTAGGGACGCTTCCGTCTGGTAGTGATTTGGATCAGTTGAGCTACCTTTAGATCGCTTGCAGCGGTCTTCAGGTAGCACAACTGTTTCATATGTATTTTGTACATACCTTGTATTATTCTTTAATGTATTTTATTCATAATAAATGTATTTTATTTGAATACTTATTGTACATGATTAGTGAGTTAAAAAATCTAATCTAAGATTGGTAATTTATTTTGGTGGGCGTTATACCCCACTTGAGTCGGTGAATGGAGGCAACTCTAACCCGTTCATCGTGTTACTCAATGGGGGAGGCCTTGTGTCCAGCAGTGGACGCTTAGCAGCTGAAATATTGATGATAAATAAATTATTAGGCTTTTAAACGGTATTTATGTACATTTTAAAATAAACAAGAATAAAAATAAACCTTCAAACTGGGTAGGGTTTTATAACGATACGTTTATGGGATCAAAGGAAACGAAAAATATTTTGCAGAAGCTTTTAGAGATAGCCTCTTTCAAAGAAAATTATCTGTAAGACACCTTGAAGTTTCATTAAAAGTATTTATTGGAAGAATCTTTGGTTTCAAGTGTTATAAGATACCGGGGGCTATAATATGGGCAAAGAATGATAGGCAATTTGTTTGGAACAAGTAAAATTACAACATTGGGACATAAATAAGTACAATATTTTTATAAAGTAATTGCGTATATCTTGCGTAAGTAATATCATGGCTAACCGAATTTCAACAAGAATTTCAAATATGAGCAAAATCGGTTGAACGAATGAGTTGAATGAGTGAAAACGATGAGTTTTTTTTTCAGGAAAAACTTAGGCGTAGTCTGAAACCGTGAGAGTTATCGAAAAGTGATGTTAGGAGATGGAACCTTTAGAGGCTCGATTTTGAAAGTATCTACGAAAACAGAGGCTACTTTGCAAATTTATTTCTTACATTTTAAGTTAGTTTTTAATTTAAATGAAAACAAGAGAACATGCTTTATATGATGTAGATTACATTTTTTTTACACATATTTACATTTATGTGCTAAGCTGATTGGATTATCTATTACAAGGTTTAATTTAACTTGCAATGCATGTTTGTCTGGGTGGAATTCGAATGGAATCTTGCAACTGAATTTTAATGCAGTTATCCTCAACCGATTAAGCTGAAATTTGGCATACCTATCAAGTTCCAATGACAATACAATATGATGGTGACAACGAGCTGATCTGATGATGGAGACGGAATGTGGACAACGGAACTCCTCGATGAATAATAGTAGACTGGGCCGTGTTTAGGCTCATTTTGATCAGCACACGCTTACGATCACTAATTTTATAAAAGCTTGCATTGAAAAATATATATTTCACAACAAACTTATTCATTACATTAATACACATTCTCTAAAGTTTTAGCCTCAGTATCCATCGTAGGATCAGCCCGTAATATGCAAAGGTTCATTTATCAACCCAATAACTCAGAAGATTACCATTTCTGAAGTTTTTTACTCCCGGGGTCGCCACTGACCTGCTAGTAATATATCCGGGTTGACGATAGACCTCTACCACAGAAAAAGTAATAGTAGTTAGTACACGTTTCACTCTGACGACAAAAACTTGAATTTCATCAAAACATACTAACCACATACTAGTAATAAACATTCATTCATACAATTAAAACACGTATAAATACAAAACTTTCATACAAAAACACGATTACACAAACCCCCCCCCCCCCCCACATACACACACACACACACACACAAATTCACGCATAGGTAGGTTTACCTATCAACTTGCCTACATCTTTCACACACCAACTACAAAAATTTCAATGTACAATGTGATTATTTGCTATTATATATTCTGTGCCATTTGCAAAATATACAAATTTAGTGTTAGTAGACAAGATAATTTATATTACATATTTGTTAACAAGCAGGATCAGAATTTTCGACCATGGCCCGATATCATTTAACTGAATTGTACTGAAATTTGGCATACCTACCTGTCAAGTTCCGATGGCAATACAATGATAAGGTGGCAACAAGTTGATCTGATGATGGAAATGGAAGGTGGACAACGGAACTCCTCGACGGATAATACTAGACTGGCCGTGTTTAGGCTCATTGTGATCAGCTCAAGGTTCCTATTACTAAATTTAGAAAAGCGTGTTTAAAAAAAAGACAAAACACTGTGTAACTATTCCAAGGATTAATAAGAGAGGTATAGTTACACAGTGACAATTCAATCGAATTTGGCAAAGGAGGTGGGCAGCCGCTGACCCAAGTCACAAATAAATGAACCAGGGCCCCTTCATGGAAGTAATTAGTACGGTTCTAAATGTTGTTTTTCGTCCAATTTTTATAAAGAACTTGTATATGTTTAGAAGTTGGGAAGCAAAAGTTGTATTTCTAAATAAATAAATAAATCAACTCATTGCATTTGCGTGAAACAAAACTCAACGAATTGCACAATGAAACACCCGAAGTTATTGAATTCTGGATAGGTTGCAGTACAGCGATATTGAATCTAAGCTAAGCGTAATAAAGCTGAAATTGCACTGCAAGTTGATATGAAGTGAAACACGCCTCTCCTTTATATTTTGTGAGGTCCTTCAATTGTGAAAACCATAAATCTTTGGTTAATTATGAGCTTGACGGATTCCTTTCTGTAGATTATTTGTTGCTGCATAACTTATGAATGGAACCATTCAACTTGGCGAGGCCACTGCTGCACCCTCAGGTGACTCCTGAGTCTTGATGGATCAAAGGTTTTTTGATAACAGTCGATAAGCCATGTCAGAGGCCCTCGGGCGGCTTGACAAACTCTGACACCAGAGGCCAGCACTACCTCATACGAAACGAAACGAAAGGTTTTTTTTATACTACTTTATGTAAGCTTGCAGGAAGTTGCGGATGGAGGCGGCTTAAGACCGGCTACAGGCTGATGATGATAAAAATACTTATTAAACACTAGCAACTCGCCCTGGTGTACGTAATCGCCCTTAGTAATATTTTGTTCCCAAAAGATAACGCATAATATTTATATTCCCAACGTTCTCCGTGTTCCCAACATCGAGATACGAAGTCGAACGAAGCTCAAAGATGTTGGGAATCGTATAACGGAATTAAAATGGTCGTCAATGACCCTTAGCTATCCAGTTCTCTAGAGCCTGCGTCGATACATCGGCTCGCTCTGTGTGTTCTGTCAACTCTATAATGGGGAGTGCTCTGAGGAGCTGTTCAATCTCATACCCGCATCCAGTTTCTCCCATCACACTTCTCGACAACGCACGGGAGCTCATCCACACATCATCGACACGTGGGTATCTCGTACTGCTCGCTTTACGAGATCTTTTCTCCCCTATACGTGTAAGTTGTGGAATGAGCTTTCTCCTGAGGTGTTTCCGCAAAACTAGAACAGGAGCCGCTTCTAAAAATATTGAAAAAGAGTCCTTCAGGGCAGGCAACGCATTGGCAATGCCATTGGTGTTGCAGATGTCAATAGGCGACGGTAACCGCTTACCATCAGGCGGGCCGTAAGCTAGATTGTCGAGCAAATAAATAAAATAAAAAAAATAAAAAAATGGAGTTGGTCTGGACATCTGGCCAAGCGAGGTGACGATAGGAGGAGTAAGGCGCTAACTGAATGGCGCCCAAGAACTGGGTACAGAAACGTTTGTCGTCCAGTAGCGAGATGGGTAGACGATATCGCATGCGTCGCGGCCGAACCTGGATGAGACTGGCACGGGACCGTGAGGTGTGGCACAGGCGAAGAGAGGCCTATACTCAGCAGTGAGTAAAGTCAGGCTGTGGATGATGATGATGACGTAATCTTTTGATATTTATTCCGGGTCTGGGTGTTGTGGTACCATGGTAGGTACTCGTATTTCCTGAAACCCACGACACAGTGAATCCTAGATCGGAATCAGGACTAACTATGTATGTGACTTGTGGGTGTTATGTTTTGTTATAAACCTTTGTTATAATTTATACTACAAGTAATGACATCAAGATGATAAACCAACTATACTCGTAGATATTTGTGCTATTAGTAAGACATTCTCAAATGTACAACCTTCGAACTAGAGAAATATATTTCAACTGATACATCGATATCAGGAATACAAGCGAAATTGGCATACCATCTCATAGCAGAGGTCTCCTATTCTCACGCATTCGAGAAATAGTCAGCGCCTTATCATCATATCAAAATTTAGTATTAAATTTAAATGCTTTGCAAATTTTGTCATAATTTGAATTATCATATTTTTTGATACATCAGAGGCTGTGTCTGGCCTATGAATGTACCCCTTCGTCTCCTCCCGTGGATGTAGTAAAAGCCGACTAAGGATTACCCAGACTTGTTAGTAAGATTCAATGTTAAAAAAAAAAAAAAAAAAAAAGATTCATTGGTATAAGATTTGTCCTGGCTGATTGCTTAGTTATTACTATGGTAGAAAGTGTTAGCCGAGTCGTGGTGCAACCAACGGTGAAAAGAGGCCCATCGAGGGTCTGCCTACCCTTTCGGGGAAAAAAGGTGCTACCTGAAGACCACTGCTAACGATCTAAAGGTAGCTCATCAAATTGATAGTTGACATGAGGTTGACAATCTGCCATTTTTGAAAGAAATGTCGTCATTTTTATCTAATTACATTGAAATGTGTTTTTTTTTCGAGTTATTTCATGTAATTTTGGTGGCATTTTAAATGGTCTAACTTGGTTTGCGCGTCTTTTCGAAATGGTGGTTTTTTTCTTAAAAAACCTGTTTTTTCAGCCACCAGTTAAACTGGGTTATTATGTCTTGACGGAGACTCTTGACGACTTGACTATTTATTATTACAGACCGTTCACCGTAAGTTGGCACCTGCCATGGAGTATTTACAGGTGCCGTCTTACGGCGAACGAGCTGTACTTGTTATTCATGAAAAATTTAATGACTTACTAATACTGACACTGGCTAAATTGTTTTTTGTTAATGCGCAGAAACCATTTACAAAAAAAAACTTGTATTTAATATTTGCTTGGCTACCATACCAACCCAATCATGCAGACGTCAAAAACGTCAAACTCAAAGAAGCTCCATCTCGTACGCGTCATCAAACTTGACCGTGATAATAACACCCCTGGCGGGTAGTTCTCTGATCGCAGCCTGGCGGTGTTCCAAATATTACGATGGCGAAAAAGAGTAAAAGTCATGTCTTGAAGGCTCTGGCTATCTTGTGGAAAGTTTAAGATGAGTAGGTACATGAAACATAATATGCTGCATTTCATATTGATTTCCAAGTGAATAGCATAATTTGAAAAATGACATTGATTTGCTTAATGTGAGAGTATGTTATCACCTGGCAACTTGACGTTTGCCACTGGAGGTAGTCATTTAGGGAAAGTAGTAATTCTGGGAAAATTGTAATTTTGCGCCTGAGCCCGCCCACCTTTCACAGTTCATAACTAATTTTCCATTATGACTTTCCCAAAATGGCTACATTTACAAAATGACTACTTTTCAAAATGACTAAGTTCCAAAATGACAAGGTGCAGGAAAGCTATGAAAGTTCATCGAAAAAAGAGTGCTACAAAAATAATAGTGCTTCGTAGAGCATAATGTGCTACGTGCTATAAATGCTACGAAGTTCTATAGCTTCGCAAATATCTAAAAGATACTCGTTTTTTATACATCTTAGAATGATAGAACAAGCAGATGTTAAGCGGTACATTTTGAATACCTTTTTGTACGGTTCAATTTTAAGCCGCATTGTGCTTGAAAAATAAGTAAAAGGTTGCCAGTAGCACACCATTGACAGGAGTGTATAGCGACGCGCTTGAGACAAACGAACTTTGCTCCTATTTTGGATATTAACTCATCAAACTCGATAAAATGTCATTAACATGATATTTTCACTAATATCTAAGAATGTAGTTTGCCAGTTACTTAAAAAAACATGTTTTCTAAATCACACCAAAAGATTTGTATGGAAATCTTATAACCGATGCTAATTTGAGTTTATAAATTAATCCTAAGTTTTTTTGTAAATATATGTGAGAACTTGTAATTAGCCCTCAGTAACATATATCATGTATGTATCATGCATGTTATCATAAGCAAAGACTTTTTTATAAATTCATAGCTATAAGTTTTTATAGCTATAAATTTGAAAAATTAAATAAAATATATCCATATGGGTAAATGAAAAAACCCAGGCCTAGGTATTGGTCTTAAGATACCGTCTACAAAGTTTCATTATAATTGATTAATTCATGTCCAATTGAGGGGCAAACTTCGGTTCTTATGGAACGGGCAAGCGGTAGAGTTCACTTAAGGCTCCGCCAGGCAGAAAGCTTCATAAAAAAAGCAACCAAGTGCAAGTCGGACTCGCCCATGAAGGGTTCCGTAGCAACAAGTAACATAAATACAAGTTCTTGGATGGTTTACGATTTATGACGTAAAAAACTACTAACTAGATCTCGTTCAAACCAATTTTCGTTGGACGTTTACATGGTAATGTACATCATTTTTTTTTTTTAGTTTTACCTTAGAAGAATTCTTATTTAAGAAGTTACGGGTTGCACACATTTTACCACCTTGGAAGTGTATCTCGCGCAAACTATTCAGTTTAGAAAAAAATTATGTTAGAAACCTCTATATCAGTTTTGAAGACCTATCCAAAAATATACAAAAGTTATGGGTTTGATGAAAAAAAAAATGAGTTTTTTTCTAAGTTTGCAAAAAATTCATTGTTTTATTCTATTTTTGTGTGAAAATCTTAATGCGGTTCACAGAATACATCTACTTACCAAGTTTCAACAGCATAGCTCTTATAGTTTCGGAAAAAAGTGGCTGTGACTTACGGACGGACAGACAGACACACAGACATGACAAATCCATAAGGGTTCCGTATTTTGCCATTTGGCTACGGAACCCTAAAAAAATAGCTGGGCCACGCGAAAAAGCGGTTTTTATCGAATATCTCGTATAATATAGATAATTTTACAAAACTCCTACCTACCTGTAAACCCTCGGCGTTGTTCTATTGATTTTATTTATCAAATTGTTTACCCAATAAAATGCACCATTTTAAAAAACAATCGAATCTAGGCAAAAATATTGCGTAACTTTGTTTTTATTTTCTATAGAGAAATTATTTTCCTATCATGTTTCTGGTACAGTGATCCCTCGGAATTATAATGTAGTAGGTATCCATAAATATTTATAATTTGAATATTTTACTTGGTTTAGTCAATTAAAATCAAATCTTAAATTTGTAATTTTGTGTTATACCCCACCTTAAGACCAATACAGAATTAAAAGTTTTCCATTATTGTACTCCATCTAAAGTTGGTAAACTTAAGTTTCAATTTAACTCATCACAACTTCTTTAATGAATTTATCACATTATCTTGTTGCATTTTAACAGAATAACATTAAACTTTCACCGCAAATTAATAACTTCGCAAGAAATCGAGTTTCTCTAAAGAGCGCTTTGTAAACAAATGTATAATGTATAGAGTATTGTCGGAATAATACAAGAAATTAATTTTGTAAAAATTAAAAAACCCCCAACGCAATGAAACGGTTGAACCGATTTTGATGAAACATAGCTAAGAACACTCCCGACAAATTCAACTTTCAAACAAAAAACAAATCGAAATCGGTTCATCCTTTCCGGAGCTACGATGGGACAGACACACACACACAGAGACACGTCAAACTTATAACATCCCCTTCGTTTTTACGTCGGGGGTTAAAAAACAGTTGTTTCAAAGTCCTTTTATAATTTTCTAGGGTAATTTGAATTTTAGCTGAGAAAATTCAACTTGCGTAGTCGGAAAGTAACGCTCAAATGCCTTCTCTGCAAAATTTGAGCTATGGCTACACCGTTTCCTTTATTTTCCATGGTTTATAATGATCCCTTCAATGTTACGTAACCCAAACCTTCGCACGCAGGGCCGTAGTAAGACGCACACGAAATGGGGCAAATCACTTTAAAGCCTTAGAATATAGAATAAACCAGAACCCGTGTCTCGCGTTAAAACTGTGACCACGCAAACTAGTCTCAATGAGAATAGTTTTACCTACTTTAGAGCATGAAATAAGTACAGTAAAAACAAAAGGAATACAAGAGTAGAGTCATAAGATTCTTATGGCACGGTAGATTGACCCCGTTCGATGGACCGACAATGTTTTTAAGTTCAAAGGAAGAAAACAAGCAACATGCGAAGCAAAACCATACTCGTTAGTCTGTCACCGCACTGTTAACATAGCGAAAAAATATCTACTTCATTCCTTGTTGTGTCGTGTGTCGTGAACACAATATTTAAAAAGTAACAGCAAGGTATTCAAGTTTTAATCAGCAGAATATTAAAAAAACACGACTGCCATGATTTTAAAGTCGACTTTAAACTAAATCATGGTCACCATAGTTTTTCTTTTTAATTTCATGCAGCAGTATACTTCTCCCTTTTTAGTTGAAAACCGATCAAACCAAAAATCGCCGACGACTAAAAAAATATATGAAATTTTAGAACTTGTTGAACGAGCTAAGCGAGTTCTCTGAGTCAACTTGGAAGAATGGGCGTTTGTATGTATGACTGTTTGTCCGAGCATAACTTTCGAACCGTTAATCCGATCTTCATTAAATTTGATTGCGGGATAGATAGTATTGGTAAAATTTGTTGGTATGGTTATGAGCTATATCGGTCGAGGGCTGTTGGTATATTGGGGAAAAAGTGAGAACATTACATTAAATGGGGTGTCATATGAAAGCCTCTCGCGTTGCATTTTAAAACTATATTTTTTTTTTACTTAATATAGTTTTTGAGATATTAGGGTAAATAGAAAAAAAATTAAAAAACCAAAATCTCTAGGGTGCTTCCACTAATCCTACAATGCTGAAATTTTGTATGTTTGTAGCTTTTATGACACAAATATTGGGAAAAGTCTAAAATGTAAGAGTATCGAAACTTGTACTCTATAAATCAATAACCAGTTAACATCCATTGTTGTTGACCTTCCGTTTCTAGGAATTTGAACGACGTTGTAGGTCTAACATTTCGACCCACACGTACGTTTATTTTTTCGAATGAAATTAGTTAGCCTACCTACATCGCGTGTATTCGCAAGGTCTCAGTTCGGGGTGAACCACTAGTATATCAAGTTTCGTCAAGATTCGTTGAAAAATACGACCTGTACACGAGCACCAACGGACATAACATCTGGGCAGATGAAAGCAAATTTTACCAGTTGTTGAAGGAACTGCAAATTGCAAAGGACTGGAATACACTACTGTCGTCTATCTTTCCTGAAAAATGTAATCTGGGTCTCTTCAAGGCTAGAGTAAATAGGTGCCTTCTAGACCTTTGTGCTTCATCTTCGGCCACATCGTCACTTACCAACAGGTGAGATCGTGGTCATACAAAGGTCTGACAAATCTATAAATAAAAAACAATCGCTTCTGGCACATTTGCAGCGTGCAATCTTGCCTTGGGGACACAATCGGTCTGGGCACACTGAGTACAACCCTGGCCATGATTTCGCCGTGTTCAATAGCACCCGCGTGAACTCGTTTTAATCTCGGGGTCACGTTGCTTTCATTTGAATACATTTGAGCGGGTTATTTTAATGAATTTTGGTGCGCACTCTCTTAAGCAATTTCCCAGAAGCCTGACCTCATACCTCATGTTATTTAAAGAATAATAATATAATCGTAAAAAAACTATAACATTTTTAAATAAAATTCAGTGCTACCTTAGTGTACTGAAGATACGCTACTCTTGATATATGAAAAATCAGCACACTGAATGTACTTTGGTATAGTTATATCATAAACTATGATTTAACACTTTGTTAATCTCCGTTAAGGAGGGGTATGCCGCAAAATTCCTCACCTTAGATTTGATTTTTAGCATACTAAATCAAGTACCTTATTCAAATTAAAAATATTCATGGAAACTACATTATAATTCCGAGGGATCACTGTACCACAAAAACGATAGGACAATATTTTCTCGATAGAAAAAAAACACAAAGTTACGTTTATATTTTGCCTAGATTCGACTGTTTATTAAAATGGTGCATATTATTGCTGCTTAGCATGGGGCTAGTTAATGTTGTGTGAACTGTCCAGCATTATTTATTTATCATTTAGTTTTTATTTATTCGGTGTAAAATTAGATAAATAAAATAAATACAACAAATCCAAGGGTTTACTGTAGGGATTTTGGAAAATTAAACATGTTTTACAAGATATTTATAAAAACACTTTTTCGAGTGGCGGGAGGCGTTTTTTTTGTATGAAGATTTCTGCCTGGGGTTGGCGCTACCTTAATAGGTAATCTCCGGAACTATCAATACGATTTCACTTACAGGAAGCTACATTATCGCTGAGGGCTATTACAGGCTTTTATTAAATTCCGCCCACGGCTACGCTCGTGATATGTGTAGTTCCCTCAACTCCGTAATGGTTTAGCGTATTTTGATAGTACTTGGAGTGTAGATAGATGCTATCCATGGGGAGTGATTTTTATCTCAACACCTCGCTTGCAAAGCCACGGTCAAAAGATAGTATAATTATCATAATAGGTAATAATTGAATTTATACCTATTGCTTTTTTTACTTGTGTACTGATAATTCGAAGCAATATTGGCCGATTAAGTATACTGAAATCGAATTATCATCATTAGCTGCTGCTTCTGGAGATAGATCATCGCCATAGAATGACTCGAACGGTCCAAATCCGTCTCGTTCCACTGACTTTCAGCGATCGTTTCAATAATATGTCATCTTCGGTAGGTTTCATTAATTGCTAATAAATTTGACTTTATTTTCAAAGTTCATCAATATGCACGATATATTTTGAATAACATCTCGAGCAGTTCAAAGCATCCGATATTTATCTCAATCCATTGAATTGGCTTCTCTTTTGAATGATAGTTCGATAACAGAGACAGGCCATTTATAATAAAAACCTTGACGCAATGCAAACACAAGATGTTATGACATGATTATATACGTTTATTACGGGTACTTCATTAAATAGTAACAAGAAGAAATTAAAAAAAAAACCGACGCTATGGAACGGCTGAACGGATTTTGATTAAACATATCTAAGAACCGTCGCTAGAAAACCTGTATTCTAATCATGGACTTAGTATACAAAAGGACTGAGCGCACGCAGCTGAAAAACAAGCCAAGCAAGATATGAACTATAGAGTTAGTGTGGCTACTTCTAATACGGTGATCATAAAATAAAGTCATGTCCAGGAGACTTTTTCCATAGACACTTATGAACGAGGAGTGGAACAAACATTATTTAAATCTAATTATTTATCACAGTTATTTATGCAGCCAGATTCATACTTGAGGCTTGGTAAGTGATCAGTATCACGAATCGATAACACATTTTGTTAATTTGGTAAAATAAAATGTTGACCACACGTTTTTTTTCTAATATCACAGAAAGTGTTATCGAACCTTGTTACTGATTACTTACCGAGTGTTCAGTGTCAGCAAACGGCATGAAGCAGCTATGCCGTGATGTTTCTCGTCTGCCGGGCGTCCCGCGACGGCCAACTTTTTGATTTGTAGTATCGATGACCTCTTAGTATTTACCTATACAATGGTCATGGTCACCCTTGCTATCATAAAGCTATAATTTCAAGTGTTAGAAAGGGACTCTATTCTACCTATCTCTCTTGGCTTGTTTTTCCTCGGTAATCTAAATTGAGTCTTAACCTAATAGAATAAGGTCTTGTTTCGGTATTATAATTTTTAAGAGTGCTCAGTCCTTTTGTATACTAAGTCCATGATTCTAATTAAGAAAACCGTCAAATCTGTTACAAAACTATATTTAACAATCCGCAATTTTTGTTAGAAACTTCTTCTTTTTTATCTAATTTCATTGTTTTTTTAGGTTCGCCTGCGATGCAGGAGGTTGCGGGTTCGATTCTCGTCTCGAAACAAATATTTGTATGATCTGAAGATAATTTTTCAGGGTGTTCTGTGTATTTTCTATGCATAATAAAAATATATATCAATACAATGTATTAAGTAATCAGTTATCTAGTACCTACCCATAACACAAGCTCTGCTTAGCTTGGAGCTAGATAATGTTGTGTGAACTGTCCAGCATTATTTATTTATTTAGTTTGAGCTCAAAATGTTCGTTTTCGACGACATCAGTCTCCAGAGTTGATGATGACCAGTACAAGATAAATAGGATCTAGGGAGCAACGGGTGCTCCGATTTCAATGCGGTTTAATTTCTATGGAAGGTTTTTTTCATAATTTTACAAACTTAACTTGTATCTATAGTTATCTTCGATCAAGAATACAACTAGATTTCGGGTCGCGTACAAAATCAAAGCTAAATACCGTCCGCGTGGGTATATATACTTATCCAGCTATATTTGTTTGCTAACAAACTGAAACAAAAGTTTTAAAACAGTTCTAAGGTCAACTTAATTACAACCATGACACCTAGCAATAAAGTAGGAAATCTTCAAAATATTATCTTACGAATGATCGTAACATTCGTCACAAAAAACGAGCAATGCAATAAATTACTCCTGTCACTTATAAATGAAAAGAAATAGGTTAAGGTGGTTGCTTTTTCATACAAACGTATTTGCACAAATATGGGCGAACAGAGTATAATTTTACAATGAAATGACTGTTGTTGGCTTTTATATTGGTCATTATTTGTGGCAAATCTTATTTGGTTGAAGAAAACAGTGGATTAATAGCGAAAACAACATCGATATTTTAGTCCATACAAGTCATTTCGATGTCATTTTCGCTATTAATCCAGTGTTTTCTTCAATCAAATATGATTTGCCGCAAATAATGACCAATATAAAAGCCAACAACAGTCATTTCAGTGTAAAATTATACTCTGTTCGCCCATATTTGTGCAAATATGTTTGTATGAAAAAGCAACCACCTTAAATAACATTTAGTGTGAAATCAACCTTAAAGAGCTTAAAATAAAATTATCACAAATTCAAATTAAAAAAAGAGCTCACTTTTAATGTGAGCTTTATTCACCGAGACGTATTTTTGCGTCGACCTGACATCTAATTTTATTCTTGATCGAAGATAGTTATGGAATTTTAATTTTGACTTGACTTATCTGAGTAAAAGTAAATAAAACAATCAGAAAGACAATTTTGTGTGTTGTCTGCGACTGACTGAATTGAGTTTATAACTGAGTCAATTTCCTAAACTTGATCAAAGTATAAAAGCTGCTTGAATCTCACGATCAAAAGTGATGAAATATCTTTGAAGATTCTGCTCCTTGTCTGTAAGAGACTACACTAGTAATGGGGCTGTCCATTATACCTCTTGTTATTGCCACCTTGGCTTTAGTATACAGTGTGATTATACACAAGCTCAAAGACACGCCGTGGACTATTGCTCCATTTTCAGCTATTATCTCAGCAAACACTAAAATTTCCCCCTAAAAATCCCTAAATTTATCTATTTTGGAGCCTATTCGAGACTAGGCAACATTTCTACAGTTAAAAAGGTAATTTATGATAATGCATTGGATAAATGGCAGGAAGACTTTGACATTTATTTTGAAATCACAGACATACACTTCAATCTATACCGAGCCGAAACCGCTGGACCTAGAAAGCTGAAACTTATAGCGTAGCAAAACCACCCATTAAGAAGGGATTATTGTAAATTTAACCCCTAATAGGAGGTGAAAAGGGGTGAAACCCGTATTTCATGAACTTAAAAATTATAAAATAGTAAACTGTAAAATATTTTTTCTCCGAACTACCCCCAAAAGCGGGTGCAATGGGTGCTAGAGTTTGTAAGGGTTTTTTTTATAGCGTGGTGCGTTTTCCTTAAAACTTGGTTTGGGTAGGTACTTAAAATACAGAATAATTGAACACTATTTCAGGATTTTTCAAATAGCCCTTAAAAAGCGGTAAAAAGGGGTGACAACGTTTTAGTTTTTTTATGATGTGATGCGTAGCAAAGCATGGGTACTCGTATTCAGCTAGTTTTATGATGTGATGCGTAGGAAAGCATGGGTACTCGTATTCAGCTAGTTTTATGATGTGATGTGTAGCAAAGCATGGGTACTCGTATTCAGCTAGTTTTATGATGTGATGCGTAGCAAAGCATGGGTACTCGTATTCAGCTAGTTTTATGATGTGATGCGTAGCAAAGCATGGGTACTCGTATTCAGCTAGTTTTATGATGTGATGCGTAGCAAAGCATGGGTACTCGTATTCAGCTAGTTTTATGATGTGATGCGTAGCAAAGCATGGGTACTCGTATTCAGCTAGTTTTATGATGTGATGCGTAGCAAAGCATGGGTACTCGTATTCAGCTAGTTTTATGATGTGATGCGTAGCAAAGCATGGGTACTCGTATTCAGCTAGTTTTATGATGTGATGCGTAGCAAAGCATGGGTACTCGTATTCAGCTAGTTTTACTATATTGGCATAGATAGATAAAGAAAAGCGATAGATGAAAAGATGAAAGAAACAATTCAAATACTGACTTGGTTTTTCAGATATTTTAGCTCCAAAGAGTATGTTCGAAGAATAGAGAGGTTTCCAAGAATAACTGTACAATCTTCACTCTGCCGTATGGTTAACATGAATTCTGTAGTTTTTTTAAATGACATAACTTTTTCTGTGATCTAAAATATGTTCAGTAAATTACAAAAGTAGACTTAAGTTCATTCCAGAACAGGGGCATATATTTTATACCTCCATCACCACTTTGATAACCTTTTTCCTGAGTTTGAATTGGCCATTAAAAGTCCAATTTCGTAAGAAACTCATACGAACTTTGAAACTTCGCGTAATAGACAAACAGTCGATTTGATGAGGAAAGTTTCGGATTAACTATCAAGTTTGGATTACCCTCATGTTAATGAATAAATTTATGTCAATGTGCTCGTTGACATACCCACTTTATTTTAAATGGAGCAGTTTTACGTGATTAAGTGGCTGTCAAGAGTCAAATAGGCTTCTTTTAAACGTATTTTTAGTAGAATCTAAAACAAAAATAAAATGTCAATCTTCATCATATTTCCAAGGGCATGATAGATCTCAGTTTTTTTTTTTTTTTTTATTTGTGTACTTCTTGAATGACGGAACTACTGATGACCACTGTACTACTGACCCACAAATCTATTTCGGTAAATTTTCTCGATAAAAAAATCATGAAAGAACCTCCACAATGCGCTTATAACGTTAATATCTCTATTACCTATCAGCAAACAATCATAAAATGAGTAAGAGAGACGATAGAACAATTCATATTATTTTAGAGGGCATAGTAGATAGGTACCTATATATTTTAAATTGTAGCGATTTTCGGTCACTTTCCGTTGCGCGTCGTGGTAAGTTTTCTTATAAATACCTATTTTCTTTAATAGGTATCTTTTAAACTATGTACCTATTTTAAAACTGTACAAAAAAAATTGTGTGCCCCATAACAACCCCCTACATTGGGTAAGTCACATGATGAATTTAACGGCTTAGGTACATAATGCTTACCTCAAAAGTTTGTAGTTTTCTTGTTTCCCCCAACACACACACATCTGAATTAAATAATTACGCTAATCCTACGTGACTAACCCTGTCTAAGCAAATTTTAACTTTATTTTTGTCCAGTAGTTTTGGATACAAGAAGAAATTTACTAGTTTAAAAAATAGCCTAAGCGATGAAACAGATAGACCGATTTTGATAAAAAATGTCTGTGAACCATCGCTATAGAAAATGCTTTCAAATATTAAAAAAAACCATTAATATCGGTTCACCCGTTCCACAGACACCCACACAGTGATTAAACTTATAAAAACTTGCGTCGGGGGTTGGGCTGTGACAGACAGACAGACAGACACAAGAGTGATCCTATGCTGATACTGTTGGTTCCTTTTATGAAACGGAACCCTAAGAACATAGTTGAGATCACCTACTTCATGCTGGGTGCCCAAAAGGCTGGTGACGTTACCTCGTTGGATGGCAATACTGATTATCTGAGCGAGATAAGCGCCAGCTCTTTGGTCATTGCTCTCGTCTATTAGCAGCCTTTTATTAGGATTCCTTGATTACAAAATTACTTATCACAAATCATAACGGCTTCAAATAATTTGCTTTTATTACATGCTGTTTTCCATGGCAATATTGTCTTCAATTAATCTTGAACTAGGATAATTATACCATGAAATGTTAAGGCCCAACGAATAATTAGATGCATGATACTCGAAATAAGAGGTAATTACTAGTCACGACAATGCATAAATATTTTGATTAATTATGATAAGTACAAGCAAGAGTTTCCACTTAATAAAACTTGGGAAAAGTTGTGTCGTTAGGGATCTATGTGCATAGTGCGTTCTGGTAAAAAACGGTAAAGCCGGAAAAATACACAATGATGAAAAATTCATCAGGTTGTCTGGAAGACATCGCTTTTTAGCAATAAGACCGCCCATTGAACATTTAGTTTTTTGTTTAATTGTGTTGATTTTAACTAGTATGTTAACTAGGTGTGCAATAAAGTATTTTCATTCATTCATTCATTCAACATCAGCCTTTGCATTTCCCTCCCCATGGAGGGGGGGGGGGGATTTTACCATAAGCACCACGCTTGGCAAGCGTATTGGTGATAGCATTATTCGTGGTGGTGCTCAGGATGTACTGTCTATCCCCTAATGTTATCCCTTAGTTAACTTTAACGTCATCCACGGGAGGAGACGTAGGGTCTATAATTAGGCCCGAAACACCATGACACGATGCTAAAGATCAATAAATGCAAAAAATTACGGCTATCCTAATGTAAAAGTCGTTTGGCTTTCTGAATTCATGCTCTCAGAAAAATATACACTTCCAAAAATAAATGCATTATTGTGAGAAAAACATTCAACCGTGAAAACGGCTTTAGATGTTCTACGTCTCGGAATCCCAACATAAGTAGGTGCGCGTCGTGGGTTTGTCATCCCAGTGTGCAGATACAGTTAGTGGGGTGTGTCAGAGTATGAACGTGTATATTTATAATTCTGAAGACCAAGAGTTAGTTCCTGCGACTGCCACCGCTTCTCGATGGTGCGGTAGCTCCATCTATATACTCCTGTCAGCCTGCGGCCATGATTGTTGTAACACAGTCGAAATGTTGGGAAAATAAATAATAAGGTAATATACTCGATAAATACATACATACATACATAGACACACGCCTTTTTCCCCGAAGGGTTAGGCAGAGCCTCAATGGGCCACTTTTTACAGTGGGTTGCACCATCGTGGAATATAGACGTGACGAGTGGTGAGCTCATCGCCGCCATTGCTTCCCACGACTGACTCAGCTAACGCTTTCTTCCACTACTCGATAAATACCCGTGACAGTACCAATAAATATGTTAAGGAGATCACGAAAGTTTTAAAAATACTTAGAATGCCAGAGCTCAGAGAATTTTGTCCGGACAGCAATCATAAAAGTCGGACAACACCCATCTCTGGCGACCCTGCATGAGACAGAGAAAGTTGTTGAACTTTTTATGGAAGAACTTGGCGAGCTTTCAGGATTTGAACAAATTAATATAACAATATTACGTAGGAGATACCTAAGTTGATAATTCTTTCTTTACTGTTTTCCAAATTGGAGGGGATATTTACAAAAAAAAGGAAATTGAGTCTTTCAGCAATTTGTTTTATATTTGTTATCGTATTGTTGTCAAATCATTGGTTTATTTCATGGTCTACCTTCTTGGTGATTCAGGTCGAGTTAAGTAGGATATGATATAACTGATGATGAACAATCCAGTGTGAAAAGCTTTTTTTCAGTTATTTTTACTTCTCGTAATTACTTCTGAGGAAAGACTTGTTCATTTTCACCAAGATCAAGTATATGTATAAGTATTTTAGTAGTAGTAGAGTTTTTTTGTGAACAACTTCTTCCGGGGTAGTAACTACCACCTTACCTACTTCTGTTTGACTGAATACAATACATTACATAGATAGGTATTTTTTATTATATATAGAAAATACCCAGAACACCCTGAACAAATATCTGGTGATCGTACAAATATTTGTTCTAAGGCGGGAATCGAACCGGCAACCTCCTGCGTCGCAGGCGAGCCTTCGCCTGCCGCGCCACAGAGGTGCATTGTCCATAACATAACATAACAGCCAACAGTCACATACATAATCCAGATCCCACACTAGGAATCCCTGTGTCGTGGGTATCAGAAACTACGAGTAGGTACCATGGTACCATTACACCCAGACCTGGAACAAATATTTCCAGATCATACAAACATATTTTGTCCCGCAGCGGGAATCGAAACCGCGACCTTTTGCGTCTCAGCCGGCTACTCTCCCGACGCGCTACGGAAGTCGTAAAAGTTCATAGGCAGAGTGTACCGTTTAACATCAGTAGGTCATCTGCTTGTTCCGTCATTTAAAGTTGTATAAAAAAAACAAATACTCCGCTCGCTTATTGGCCATTATTCTATTCAATGTTTATGACACAGGACATTTATTCGGTTCTTATTTAATATCGACGACGTACAATCTTTTGAAAGTACGAAAAACGAGTTTCTTAGAAAGATAAGATTACGTATCCATCTATTTTACAAGCTTTATATTAACTTGCAATGTATGTCCGGGTGGAATCTTGCAACTGAATTATAAAGCAGTTATCCTCAACCGATTGAGCTGAAATTTGGCATACCTGTCAAGTTCCGATGACAATGCAATATTATAGTAACAGCGAGCTGATCTGATGATGGAGACGAGAGGTGGATAACGGAACTCCTCGAGGGATAATAGTAGGCAGATCGTGTTTAGGCTCATTTTGATCAGCACACGGTTACGATAACTAATATTATAAAAGCTTGCAACTGAATTTTAAAGCAGTTATCATCAACCTATTGGGATGATATTTGGCACACCTGTCAAGTTCTGATGACAATGCAATATTATAGTAACAGCGAGCTGATCTGATGATGGAGACGAGAGGTGGATAACGGAACTCCTCGAGGGATAATAGTAGGCAGATCGTGTTTAGGCTCATTTTGATCAGCACACGGTTACGATAACTAATATTATAAAAGCTTGCATTGAAAAATATATTTTTCAGTAAAAACTTATTAAAGACAAAATTCAATTATCGCACTCAATGAATACACAAATCATCTCGTCACGATAAAGTCTATTTCAAAGTTGACTCTAGGTGAATCTTCAGATGGTTTCGTTAGATGAATCTTCAGTGTAATTCCACAGTAATGGTTATCAGTTAGGGTGCGTAGATAAGTTTGTCGGTTGATCCTAATATTACCCGCAATGGAAAAAGCCGGTATTATGTTGTGTTCACAAGTTTATCTGCTACGTATCTCAAAAACAGCTTCACTAATTGCAATGCAGTTTTTTGCAATAGTTTTGTATTATTTTTAACCCCCAATGCAAAAAGAGGGATGTACGCTATTGTGTTTGTGGCACCGTAGCTCTTAACGCTTTTTACTTGGAAGCATGTTTTCATTCTAGCAATGGTTTCTAAAAATGTAATGTCAAAATCGGAACCTCAGTTTCATTGGGTAATTTAAAAAAAAACACTAAATGAGCTGTATTGTATTGAAGAACCTTTTGTATGTACGTGCCAGAAAGAGAAAGACATCTACTTTTATAAAATATTTACGTAGTATAATGTAAACTGTGACTTGAAAACAGAACCTACTCTAATGTGTTCGCATACGCATTAGGCATTTACGGTTATTTACGGAAACCCATGCTAAAGTATTATTTTATCTGTGCCCATGCACATCATACAATACTTAACTGACTGAGCGAGCGAAACGTCCTTGTAAAAACTGGCAAAATTTTCTTTCATCTGTCCGGAAAACACTTATTCACTATTCACTTTATTTCGTACGTCTGGATTGAGGGAACCTTGTTTTGAATTGAGCTGTAATTTCAATATAAAGCATCTATACAAATGAATAGAGTATCTAAGAATAGACCCCTCCGTCTCCTCCCGTGGATTTCATAAAAGGGATTACCCGGACTTGTTAGTAAGATTCGTTGGTATAAGATTTGTCCTGGCTGCTAGCTTATTATGCATAATAAGTGTTATTACTAGAAGAAAGCGTAAGCCGAGTCAGTCGTAGGAGGCAATGGCGGCGATGAGCTCTCACCGCTTGTCACGTCTTTATTCTACGATGGTGCAAACCACTGAGAAAAGAAGCACACTGAGGCTCTGCCTACCCCTCCGGGGAAAAAGACGTGTGTCTATGCTATGCTATGCTATACTACAAATGAATAAAGTTAGGTATTCCACTTAGTTTCAGGCACAATTCAAGAAAGGACCTTTTCGCGGTTAGATGTTTGTTGTACTTGCACGCCAGTTTTATTGGGCCAATTTCGATGAAATTTGGTATTCACAGATTGATATAAACTTCAATTATATAGATAGATAGATAGACAAACTCTTTATTGTACACCTAAGAAAAATAAAACAAAGTGACAAACAACATACTAATTAACAACATACTAATTAACAACGTACAATTGGCTAAGCCAAAGCGAACTTTCTATTCCGAATTGTGATTACCTTAGGAGAATAAAGCGATGAAACCACGGTGCGACCGCTAGTTTAAACAAAAACGGTATGCATTTGAGAAAAATCTCAAGAGAAGACAAAAACGAATCAGTTATTTATAAAACGTATTAAAATCTGATTGCAAGCCTACGATTTCTTTCTTTTTCATAGCCTGCTGATTCTGCATAAATACATTTATATGTACATATTCAATTTTTTACCTACTTGATTTATTCAGGTTGTATTTAAATCTGCGATTTCCAATTTTACAAGGTTTTATTTAACTTGACCTGTGTGGGATAAAACATGAAACTTAATTGTAGACCAGTTAAGCACGATTGATTGAGCCGAAATTTTGCATATACCTCTCAAGTTCCGATGACAACCAGATCTGATGATGGAGGCAAAAAACGGCACTGTCGATGGATTAGTAGACTGGCAATGTTGGGCTCATTTTGACCAGCACACGGTTCCGATCACTAATTAAAAAAAAACATACATACATACATAAACTCACGCCTGCATCCCGGAGGGGTAGGCAGAGACCACGGATTTCCACTTGCTACGATCCTGAGACACCTCTTTTGCTTCATTCACTCTCATCACATTCTTCATACATGCTCGTCGGTATACTACTACAGGGTACTCTTGACCTGCCCTTTTCCCAGAACGTCTCCGATCAGCCTAGGTATTCAGGGTACAAGTGAGGTGGTTAAGTGAAGTGAAGTGTCATCCATAGATAATGCTGTCATCGAGACAGCCGTGAATTTTTGACACACCGAACTTTACTTAAAAGTCAAATGTTATCTTACTGCGCAACGCGTGACTTCACCCCGTGCCTCGCTCAGCGAGTTCATCGCGCCCCGAATACCACTGCTGGTCTGAATACGTTCGCCGAGGTCTTCCCCTTCCCACTGTCCCATTCACGCTTGTCTCATGTACCCGTTTCGTCAATCTACTATCGTCCATCCTTTCTAAATGCCCAAATCATTTAAGCATACCTTTCTCAATCCCAGTCACTACGCCTTATTTAATTTCACAACGCTCTCTTATCACACTATTCCTTATACCACACAACCACACATACTTCTCAAAGCTCTCATCTCCACTGCATTTATTCTACTTTCATGTTTCTTCTGCCATACCCAACTTTCGCTACCATACATTAGTGTCGATACTAACACCCCTCTATGCACGGCCAGTCGTGCTTTTTTGGACACATTCCGACTGCTCATGAAGGAGTGAAATGCACAATTTACTTTTAAAAAAAACTGGTTTTTAATAAGTTATTTGTTACTAGGGGCCAAGGTAATAATTTGCTCCTCGAGGGCGTTATTTTGAATTCAGAGCGAAGCGAAGGATTCTAAAGTAGGATCCTGAGCGTAGCGAGGATTTCAATATACGCCACCCGAGAACAAAAGATTTTGGCCCCGAGTGATACACATTATTTTACAAGCTTTTATTTAACTTGCAATGTATGTCCGGGTGGAATCTTGCAACTGAATTTTAAATTAGTTATCCTCAACCGGTTGAGCTGAAATTTGGCATACCTGTCAAGTTCTGATGACAATACAATATGATAGTAACAGCAAACTGATCAGATGATGGAGACCGAAGGTGGACAACGGAACTCCTCTATGGATAATAGTAGTATGGATATAGTAGATGGCCGTGTTTAGGCTCATTTTGATCAGCCCACGGTGAAGATCTCTAATTATACAAAAGCTTGTATTGAAATATATATTTTTCACAAAAAACTTATTACATTCTAGTATTTGTTTTTCTTGTTGTGTGTGTGTGTGTGTGTGTGTGTGTGTGTGTGTGTGTGTGTGTGTGTGTATGTGTGTGTGTGTGATACAAATCTAAAAATAAATCTTTATTCTTCTTCTTTCATATACCTCGAACTCGTTTCATAACGACGTCGGACGAAGGTTCGCCAGCGATGCAGGAGGTTGCGGGTTCGATTCCTGCCTCGGAATAAATATTTGTGCGGTCGCAGATATTTGTTCAGGGTGTTCTGGGTATTTTCTATGTGTAATAAAAAATATCTATCTGTGTAATGTATAGCATATCTGTTATCTAATACCCATAACACAAGCTCTGCTTAGCTTGGGGCTAGATAATGTTGTGGGAACTGTCCAACATTATTTATTTATTTATTTATTAGACCTCTTTCATAGAGTGCCACAAATTACGGTCTAACGCCATCTCCATCCACCCAATCTCTCTGCCACCAGTACAGTACGAAGTTGCTTTTTGAGGATCTTTGTCGGTTCTGCGGTCTAGAGGGTGTAAACCGCCACTGTAGAAATCACAGTAAGTACAAAACACAGCAATTGAAACGAAAAAAAAAATCCTATTTAAATCAACCGTCAGGCAAACAGAGTCTCATTTCAAGATGCGGAGTTGGTATGTATGTATGTTCGTGAGTATGAATGTTTGTCCGACGATAGCTGCAGAACCGTTTAGTTAGGTTATGTTTACTTTGAATATGAGCTTGATCAGTTGGTACAAGGGTTTTGAGCTACGGGGGTAATAGACGGCCCCCCAAAATAGGTGCCATGAAACAAGGTCATGTTATAATACTACATAGTTTACGATCGGGGCGAAATACTAGTATTGGCTTCGACCAAAGTTCTTTTTACTTCGGTCGAAAAGTATTGGAATGTTATTGATAGCTTTACCTGTACCTTTAGTATCCGGAAGCTTTCATTTTACACCCGTTAGGCGTTACCCGTTATATATGGCCAGCCCATTGCCACTTCAACTTGCTAAATCTGGGAGCTATGTTAGTGATCTTGGTTCTTCTATGGATCGAACATAAAATAAATAAATAAAATACAGACCTTGCACCACAGAAATTAACTTAAATGGTACTATATACATTGTTAATTTTTTATAACTTAAGTATATGGTTTGTTTGTTAGTTGTTTTAAGTAGAATTTATTAAATAACGAGTAAGTGTTATTTTTATTTCGTTAGTATTACTTAATATTACTAGTTTTCTGTGCACGGACCGCTTTTAGCGGTAAAAGCCTCCTCCAGCTCTTTCCACCTCTCTCTGTCTCTAGCGGCTCTACTACATTCATTGCCTGCTACTTCTACTATGTCGTCGCTCCATCTCTTGTAAGGCCTACCTGGCTTACGTTTCTTGTGGATTGGGTACCAGTTTGTTACGGTTATGGACCATCTTTCATCTTTAACTCGCTGGACGTGTCCAGCCCATTTCCACTTCAATTGCGAAACTCTTTTTGGATCGAACTTAGCTCTGTTCGTACTGGGCTGCGTTTAGGATTTCCTACCTACCTACTTGTCACGTTTGCATAGTTAACTCTATATTGGTACATACCACTAGAGTTCTAGCATCTGAATCTGTTCTGATATGTATATCTTCCAAGAATTTCATCTACATAACAGTATTGTATTGCATTGTATTGTACTTGTTTTAGCTACATAACAGTGATGTCATTAACCCATGACTTAATCGAATCTCTCCTCCAACAAAATTCCATCTCGTGTTTGTTTATAATTAAATATAGCTAATCCGATTTGCTGGGATTATGGCGTATTTTGATAGGCTGTGACACAGTTTTAATAACTCAAAAACCGGGCAAGTACGTGTCGGACTACTTATAATGTATGGTTTCGGAATCACAGTTCTCACATTGTTCTCACATTGGTGCGCTTTCACATTGAACGATAACGACACGACACGATATCGTGACCTAATTTAATGTTAAAGCGCCCAATAAATTGCAAAGATGTTATCACAATATGTACTTTTTTTTATAATACTTGATTGACGGAATCAGCAGATGGCCCACCTGATGTTAAGCGGTAACCTCTGCCTATGAACAGTGCATTACCTCATAGGTCACGTCGACCTAGGACGCACCCTATGCGGCACTGCACTGCGCCCGCCACCCTGAGATATAAAGAAGAAATTCTCATGTGCCTGTAATTTCACCGGCACCCTTACCCTTCAAACCGGAACACTGCAATGCGAGCACTACTGCTTTGCGGCAGAAACATATATGGTGGTAGTACTTCTCCGGACGAACTCTTTCACAAAAAAGCTCTACTATTACATAATTACATAATTACTACATAATATCTACCTATTCGTATACACACAAACATTCTCAAATACCATGGTATATCTCGCCATTCTCATTCATTATTTTACAAGCTTCTATTTAACTTGCAATGTATATTTGTCTGGGTGGAATCTTGCAACTTAATTTTAAAGCAGTTATTCTCAACCGATTAAGCTGAAATTTGGCATACCTGACAATTCCGATGACAATACAATATGATGGTGACAGCGAGCCATCGAGCAACGCAGGCTTGCTCGATGCAGCGAGCTGATCTAATGATGGAGACGGAAGGTGAACAAAGGAACTCCTCGATGGATAATAGCAGAGCCGTGTTCAGGCTCATTTTGATCAGTACACGGTTACGATCACTAATTTTATAAAAGCTTGTTTGAAAAAATATATTTTTCTTAAAAACTTATTTTTCTCGATAAGCACATTATTACGGTTTTTTGGAAGCTCAACTGTTTAATTTGTAATTTTGTGAATGTTGTGAATGTTTTATTGTAATATGTATTATTCTTTCTTAAAATTAATTTTATCAAAATAGCGTTAATGCCATACGGACCAAAACATGGTTCTCATGTACGCATTCCACTTAAGTGAGTGGAAATCAAAGCTAAACAATTTCACTCTCCGAAACACTCGATTAAGAACCCGAAAGATTCAATTAGCGATAGTCTGCTCAGTGACCTAGAATTGACGCTCCCTGAGCAATTCTCGATAGAACAATACTTACCTACGTAAAGGGTTTAGTAGAATACTTAGACTATTTATAGACGACACTCTATCCAGTCTATAAATAATCAAAGGTAGAATATTGTTCCTGAGTGTGGACTATTAACAATACAGTGGCTGTTTTTAGGGTTCCGTTCCCAAAGGGTAAAACGGAACCCTATTACTAAAGCTCAGCTGTCCGTCTGTCTGTCTGTCTGTCCGTCTGTCACCAGGCTGTATCTCATGAACCGTGATAGTTAGACAGTTGAATTTTTCATACTTATATCATGTATTTCTGTTGCCGCTATCACAACAAATACTAAAAACTAGAATAAAATAAATATTTAAGAGTGCTCCCATACAACAAACGTGATTTTTACAAATGTAGGGCAAGCAATGACCTGCGAGGTCAGTTTTTGGATGGGTGACCATTTTATGCGTGCAATTTTAATTTTATTTTTTTACAAATGTGTTTATTTGCCGTTTATATAGATAATGGTACGGAACCCTTCGTGCGCGAGTCTGACTAGCACTTGGCCGGTAATGGCACAGATAAAATAATACTATTCGTAATGGTAATTAATTAGCTATACATATATGAAAATTTATTTATTTTATTTTATTTATTTATACATTGGTATTAAATACAAATGTCATTTTGTGGTAGATGGTGACTGACCCCTCCGTCTCCTCCCATGGATTTCGTAAAAGCCGACTAAGGGTTTACACAGACTTGTTTGCAAGATTAATTATAAGATTTGTCCTGGCTGGCTAGCTTATTTAAGGAATGTGTTATACTGGAAGAAAGCGTTGGCAGAGTCAGTCGTGGGAAGCAATAACGGCGATGAGCTCACCACTTGTCACTTCTATTTTCCACAATGGTGCAACCCACGATGAAAAGAGCCTCATTTGAGGCTCTGTCTACCCTTTCGGGGAAAAAGGCGTGTGTATATGCACGTATGTTGGATATCAGGGCATTTTTACTCTTTTCCAATCGAAGAGTCGGTGAAGCTTGAGCATGCATTGCAAAAAACTACAATGAAAGTGCGTCCCACTTCTTACTGCTGCAGTTTAAAACTACAATGAAAGTGCGTCCCACTTCTTACTGCTGCAGTTTAAAACTACAATGAAAGTGCGTCCCACTTCTTACTGCTGCAGTTTAAAACTACAATGAAAGTGCGTCCCACTTCTTACTGCTGCAGTTTAAAACTACAATGAAAGTGCGTCCCACTTCTTACTGCTGCAGTTTAAAACTACAATGAAAGTGCGTCCCACTTCTTACTGCTGCAGTTTAAAACTACAATGAAAGTGCGTCCCACTTCTTACTGCTGCAGTTTAAAACTACAATGAAAGTGCGTCCCACTTCTTACTGCTGCAGTTTAAAACTACAATGAAAGTGCGTCCCACTTCTTACTGCTGCAGTTTAAAACTACAATGAAAGTGCGTCCCACTTCTTACTGCTGCAGTTTAAAACTACAATGAAAGTGCGTCCCACTTCTTACTGCTGCAGTTTAAAACTACAATGAAAGTGCGTCCCACTTCTTACTGCTGCAGTTTAAAACTACAATGAAAGTGCGTCCCACTTCTTACTGCTGCAGTTTAAAACTACAATGAAAGTGCGTCCCACTTCTTACTGCTGCAGTTTAAAACTACAATGAAAGTGCGTCCCACTTCTTACTGCTGCAGTTTCCATCGGCTGAGCGCAAAACGAAGGGTAAAACACTTTTCAATAGGTATATAGGTTACGTAAATGTTCGGATCGTTACATAGATACATAGATAGATTACCTATGAAGTGAGGTATCAATTATGTAATTTTAAAGCTTTAGAATTACGATTATGGCAGGCAATATTAAAACTAGTGGTTCGCCGCGAACTGAGACCTCGCGAATACACGCGACTTAGGTAGGTTACCTTATTTATTTCCAAAAATTATCTATGTACCTGAGTATATCCACGTATAAGATTTTTGTTAAAAATATTTTTTTACAAGCTTTACTGTACAACCGTGTACTGATCAAAATAAGCCTAAACACGTCCAGTCTAATATTATCCCTCGATGAGTTCCGTTGTCCACCATCCGTCTCTATCACCAGATCAGTTCGCCGTCACCATAATATTGCATTGTCATCGGAACTTGACAGGTATGCAACTCACTGTCACCATAATAATATTGCATTGTCATCGGAATTTGACAGGTATGCCAAATTTCAGCTCAATCGGTTGAGGATAACTGCTTTAAAATTCAGTTGCAAGATTCCCCCTGGACATTTTATTTTTTATTTAATTTCCTTTATTAAGGACAAAAAACAATTACACTCATGTAGTACTAAAAATAGGAATAAACATAACAAGTTCTATAAGAGTAACCAGCCCCGTTGTCCACGAGTTAGGCTGCGTTTCCATTGACGCGGAGTTGGGCGGAGCGGTGCTTAGCGGTGCATGATTTGACCAATCACTATGCTCGAAATCTCTGCTCCGCTTCAATGGAAACAGCACGAGCGGAGCGGGGCAGAGCTGAACGGATATTCATATAAAATAAGCGAGGTGATGCGGAGCGGAGGACAGCGGGGCGGTGCGTTGCGGAGGGTAGCTAGGAGAGCGAAGCGGCGAGGTGCGGACCGGGGTGCGGGGGATGGTGTGACGCCACGACTCGCGCGCAGTGCGTCGTAGTAGTTATCAACGTTACGTCATAGGTGCAATACGTATCAAAATGGATGAGAAGTTCATTGAAAGTGTTAAACAAATGATGGAGACAAACTGAGCTCAAAATTGCGCTCCGCTCCGCTCCTCTCCTCTCCTCTCCTCTCCGCTCCGCTCCTCTCCTTTCTGCTTCAGTGGAAACACTTACCACTTTTCACCGCTATTCTCCGCCCATCTCCGCACAGCTCCGCGTCAATGGAAACGCAGCCTTAGGTATATGTTTACATTATAGGGCAAATAGAAAGAATAACTTATTACAATAACTTAGTTTAGTGTGGACAAGATAGTTATTATATCTGCCTGTCCTGATTGACCCCTCGACAAAACACTGTCCCCTCACGCGATCCACCCACAACTACTGCTAGAAAGAGAGGACAGCACCGAGCCGAGGCGCCAGCCACAGACAGTATTTAAAGAGCTCAGTATTCAGTAAATGCTAAGACTGCTAAGCAAAGAGGATTTAAATACCTGCTGCTAAGTGTCAATGCATAGTAATGTAGGACGACAAGACACATGAGTAGGTCTAGGTAGGCATCTACTTAACAAATTATAGTGAACATAGCTCATCCAGTGTAAACGACATTAACGTGTCGATATGTAAAAATTTGTATTAAAAATAGACATTTTGTATGATTTGTGAAGTTAATGTGATTGCCACGGTACTTCATACCAAGCTTCAAAACGCATCGATAGCGCGATCTAACTTTCAAACATAATTAGCAGTGCCATCTAGTTCTGCATTTGATACTTAACCATCAAAGATTACGTTTTTCATCGCAGAAAAATTGTATTACAAGGACAATCCTCGATTTTCGACTTCTCCCTGTAGTGTTGCACAAAATATACAGATACCTTTCTTGCCGACATTTCGATTAGTTAGACCTACAACGTCGTTCAAATTCCTAGAAACGGGAGGTCAACAATCTTGGATGTTATAGGTACTGGTTATTGTTTTATAGAGTACCAATTCCTAAATTCTTAAATTTTAGATTTTTCCCTGTGTTTGTGTAATAGAAGCTACAAACTTACCAAATTTCAGCGTTGTATGATTAGTGGAAGTACCCTAGAGGTTTTGGTTTTTTACATTTTCTATATACCCTAATATCTCAAAAACTACATAAGTTAAAAAAATAAAAAATAGTTTTGAAATGTCGAAGCTAGGTGCTTTCATATGACATCCCATTTGATCTGATATTCTCACTTTTATTTTTATTACCCCCTCTTGGACCCCACTATCTCAACAACCCCCCAACTGATATAGCTCATAACCTTACCAACAAATTGTACCAATACTGTCTATCCCCAAATCGAATTTCATGATGATCGGATAAACGGTTCGGAAGTTGTGCTCGGACAAACATAAATACATACATACATACATACAAACGCCGATTCTTCCAAGTTGACTCAGAGAACTCGCTTCGCTTGTTCAAATATTTAGCATATTAATGTAACATTATACCTTAATTTTCTTTTGAATTCAATTAAGCTTTGGAACATGTGTTATTTTTACAAACGCTTATTTGCTTTCTAGCTAGACTAGCTGACCCGCTCGCGACTTCGTCTGCGCGTAGATTAGGTAGTACCTACCTACCTACTCGTACTATGCATTCTGTAAATAGTTGCTAGTACAAACGTTAGCCTGTAGGGTAGAGTCCACTGCTGGCCATAGGCCTCCGCCATAGAATGCCACAATAAAACGTCCTAAGCCGCCTCCAAGCAACGACTTCCTGCGACTTGTTACATGTCGTCGGCCCATCGAGGGGGCTTTCTACTCGTCTGGTTCAAGGTTACTCGAGAGCAATTATTCCTCAACGGTTGTTGGTTCTGCGAGCTATATGACCTGACCATTGCCACTTCAAATTGCTAATTTTGAGAGCCATGTATGTGGTCCCGATGCTTCTACGGATCTCTTCGTTTCGGATTCAGGTAAAAGTTCGGAATCTCCGAGCACAGCTCTTTGCATAGCCCGCTGCGTGATTTTGAGCTTGTGTATGATGCAAATAGTTGGTGATCACGTCTCAGTACCGTAAGTCATCACTGGCAACATGTACCTATAGCAGACTTTCATCTTGAGGCTCTCCAGTGTTTGTGATGTGAAGATTGTAGCGTAGTTTCCTAAAAGCTGCTCATCTGAGTTGGATTCGTTGGCTAACCATAGAAGGTCCAACACCTTCCTGGTTGAATCGTTTATCCAAGTAGAGTGGTCTAAACCATCATAGCAGAATCGCAAATGAACATGGGCAAGAAACGAACAAACACCCAAAAAATACAGATCCTCAATAATAAACTAATAACCCACCCCCCCTTAAAAACTATCACAACCTAAGAGGCCCTACAAACCTCTAAAAAGCCATTCAAACTCCTAAACACACTGGGTTTATTTATACCCTACCCTACCTCCTTGCAGTTCGTATACAAGGTTTTAAGAATTTCTCAGAGTTTACTCTGAGATATTCTTAAAACCTCGTACAAACCCATACAACCCCATTACGACGGACCTTGCTCATGAGAATTTTCAGATAAGTCGGGATTTTTACCAGCTGAGGCAGGACCAAAGTTAGATTGTTTTCTCTGCCTTTAAACTCCTTGTAATACTCCTATTTTTATACAATTCCTACAAACCCTATGCTCAGGAGAATTTCTTGGGAGTCGCGATTTTTACCAGCTGAGGCAGGACCCAAGTTAGAATGTTTTCTCTGCCTTTAAACTCCTTGTAATACTCCTATTTTTATACAATTCCTACAAACCCTATGCTCAGGAGAATTTCTTAGAAGTCTCGATTTTTACCAGCTGAGGCAGGACCCAAGTTAGATTGTTTTCTCTGCCTGAGACTCCTATTTTTTTACAACTCCTTCAAACCCTTTGCTTATGAGAATTTCTTGGGAGTCGGGATTTTTACCAGCTGAGGCAGGAACCATATTAGATTGTTTTCTCTGCCATTAAACTCCCTGTGAGACGCCTATTTTTTTACAACTCCTACAAACCCTTGAAACCCTCACAATCCCATACAACCTCATTTTAGATGGTATAGAATAAAGGACTTTGGAATTTGGATTCAGGATTTGGGATTTTTATTTTTCCTAGCTGTGGGACTAAGTTAGAACGGTTCTACCCTATCCTATTTCGTCAAAATCGTAAGAGCAGTTTTTCTAGATAATTTGCACCAACAGACAGACAAAGAAACAAATAAACTATACAGAAGTACCTAAGTTGCTCGAAACCATTAATTCTACCCTATCCTATTTCGTCAATATCTTACAAGCAGTTTTTTGAGATAATTTATACTAACAGACAGACAAAGAAACAAATAAATTATACATAAGTACCTAAGTTGCTCGAAACCATTAAACTTTTTTCAAAAAACTTCTTTTGTAGAATGAAACATACTGGCCCTCTAGAAATTCGCAAAAAAAATCTGTAATGACGACGTGAACCTGAAGGAACTTTTCTAACATGTATGGCTTCCAAATTATAATTTCGATGTAAAATATGCATTTACTCTTAGTCGTAAGATTCAATTTGATTTTTGATGGGTTTCCAAATTATAATTTTAATGTAAAATATGCAATAACGCGTTGCGGTAAGATTCAATTTGGATTCTTTCACATTTTTCATACAAACATTAAATACCTCCTTTTATACCCTTAAGGGCTGAATTTCGTAAAACCCTTTCTAAGGGAGTACCCAGAAGCCAAAAGGAACATGCATGCCAAAATTCACGTCTCTAAGTTTAAAAACCTGGGACTTTCATACAAACTTTAACACCCTTTTTCAACCCCTTAGGGTAGGAATTTTCAAAAATCCTTTCTAAGTGCGCGCCTGCACCCTTCAATGAGTGCTTGTGCCAAATTTCAGACCTCTCGGCCCAGTAGTTTCCGAGCTTTCGTGATGAGTGGTCAGTGAGTGAGTGATAAGTGAGTGTGTGGACTTCTCTTTTATATATATAGATTATAGGTTCGTAGTTATGTACAGTGAAGAAACTATTTAGATCCCTGAGAAACGTTATCATACTTACTTGTATTGTAATAAAATATACGAATGCAAACACAGCTCACAATATTTTCCCCAGAGAGATCCAAGTAAATCGGGGACATTACTACAAATCTCACGGGGACATCGGGACGGAACTAAACGGGCCAAATAAATGGGGCATTCCTATCTATGTTCCCGTCTTTCCCGGGTTTGAGTTGAGTTGTATTCACTTTGGTTAAAATGTTGAACTTTCTGTTACTATTCATTTTACGAGGCTGTGTTTGGGAAAGTTTTAACTTACTCGGAACGGGCCCATTTTGTGGGATACGGCCCTGACTGACTATCAACGCACAGGCTACACCGTATGTTTGAGTGATCTGAAATTTTAAAGGTACGTTCTTTATTCGGTCTAAGGGTTCACTGAGAAAGGAATTTCCAAAATTTACCCTTTAAGGGGGTACAGCGGGATTTTGAAATTTGTATAGAAACAAGTCCACATGGACTAAGTCGCAGGCATTCCACTAGTAATAAACATCCCACTTAAATAAATAAATAATGTTGGACAGTTCACACAACATTATCTAGCCCCAAGCTAAACAGAGATTGTGTTATGGGTACTAGATAACTGATATACTTAATAAAATACATTACAAATAGGTATATCTTAAACCCAGTTTATCACTCGTAAAACTATCTAGTTCTTTACTCTACTGCAGTTTAATTGACTTACAAACAATGAAAAAATACGCTGTGAAATATCTGGAGGATTGCGTCAGATGTCTGATAAAGTTACGTACGTATCATTTATCTTACAATAATAGTCATATTATCTTATCTTTCGCCGGTCCTTACAAGCATCCACGTTCCAGCCATTCTCAAGTCTGCTACGTGACGGTGCTAAGCGGTCTGACGGCATGATTCTTGTCCCGTGGGGGTGTGGGACTTTCGTGTAGGACACTAACGTACGTTGACCCTTGCGCCATCTTATACTCAATACTCAACAATACATCAGTTAAAACCAGTGCAGCGGTCAATTTGGCCGAGGATATCAAAGTCACAAATGTGCAAGTCGAGTTGCACAAAGCTGGGCAAAGGCCTCATATAATGCCACGACAAGCGGTCTTGAGTAGTTTGCACCCACTGACCTGCGACCTTAAACATGTTAGCTATTTAACAGCCCCATATGTCCACTACTGTATTTTTTTGGTCTGTTCATAAATCCAGATAGCAGCAACTAACGCAAGTCCAAGAAATAAGAGCTCATTTAGTTGCACGGCGCGTGTACCTTCAATACTTTTTGAGGTTTCAAAAACTGATTTTGCTGTAACTAGGAGGCCTAACACACATGTTTTAATTGATAGTTAATGATTAAACGAACTTACCTAATAGTCAAGTTCTATCACAATTATATGAACTAGTCCGAAGGTTTGATGGCAACGGGTGATAAGAGGGCTGTCTTGCTACGTTTAACAAAAGTAATTAAAAAAAAAGGAAATTATTTGATTTATTTAAAAATAAATGAAGGACATTCATAGCATAACTAATGATATGTAAAAGACATCGAATCAAAACTTGTGTGTTAGGTTAGGTTGCTCTTCGTTTCCGCAAAATCAGTTATCGCTATCTCAAAAATCTTAATGAGCTGTGATGAGCAAAAAATAAAAAAATAATGCTGGACAGTTTACACAACATTATCTAGCCCCAAGCTAAGCAGAGCTTGTGTTATGGGTATTAGGTAACTGATATACTTAATACAATATATAACATAGATAGATATTTTTTATTATACATAGAAAATACCCAGAACACTCTGAACAAATATCTGAATATCGCACAAATATTTGTTCCGAGGCGGGAATCGAACCCGCAACCTCCGGCGTCGCTGGCGAACGTTCGCCCGCCCCGCCACAGAGGTCATCAAATAAAACAATAAAATTTGATTTTCCGCTGCAAGCAAAACGTTGCCCTTTAAAACCTAAATGTACATTATCCAAACCGATTCTTACGCACAATTTTCTCAATTCAAAACGCTCATTTTAGTTGCCTATGCTTCTGCGAGCATTTAATCCCTAATACCATTTTATGACAGAATGCCTAATTCTGTTTTATGACATAATGCCTAATTGCCTTCTTGAAAATTTGGGCAATTAACTTTTACGCGATTCCAAAGTTTTCGCCGTAATTATACCTACTTTGTCGGAAAATTTGAATGTTGCAGGATATTTAGGTAAAAGTTTTTTTTACCCGGACTTTGGAAACTTTTCGCATACATGGTCTAAGTGATAATAACACTTTAGATATCAAACATAGTTCCCGAGTGTGTAGTGGGTAATGGCGGCATTGAGCTCACCACTGGTCATGTCTAATATTCCTTCGATTAGGCCTATACCTTCCCTTTCAAGGACAAAGGCGTTTGTCTTCTGTGTATATGTATATAAAGAGCTAACTACTTGTAGATAAGACTTTGACTTTGACTATGATAGTAATATTACAGGTCTAGCGCTTAACTGAGGCAGAGGTATGGGAGCGGTACGTGAGAGGTGTTTCCGTCCCTCAAATTACATGAAATGTACCAGATGACATGCGACGAAAACACCCCTCCCGTACCGCTACCATACCTCAAGGACTGCGCTAGACCTGTAGTTTATATTAGAATTCTTAAAATATTATATAAATTTTACTCTTGTTGAATAACATTAAAATAATTACTATATATACGTTATCTGTACATTTAGCTGATGTGATATTATCATAGAAACCTGAAGGAAATAGAAGTGTTAACAAAACAGCCCGGTGTGTTGGATTGAAACCCTTGTCTTAATTTTTTGCCCACTACTTTTTACACTCACAAACTGAAACACTACAATTATTTTACAGTACAGCTACGAAATAAATGTGCCTCGGCAGCCTTCATGTTTTCGAATCAGAAAGATGATTGCAAGCATATATTATCAAGATATGATTGATCTAAAAATTATACATTTTGTCATAACACCACCGATCGAAACGAACTAAGTCATAGTCTGGTTGTCGTTGGTGTCTTGCATCTAATTTTTACACCGAAAAATTGCGCAATGCGATGGTAGCCTAACGGTTCAATAGTGTAACTCAGAATCCAACGATACCGGGTTCGATCCTAGGCTCCGCACCAATGACTTTTCTAAGTTTTGTGCGGATTTCCATCGCTCTGTGCTTCGGAGGGCACGTTAAGCTGTCGGTCCCGGCTGTTATTGATTAGTAGCAGTCAGAGCATGTCAGAGGCCCTCGGGCGGCTTGACAAACTCTGACACCAGAGGCCAGCACTACCTCATACGACAAGAAGAAGAAGAAGACCGAAAAATTGACAGTTTGTCCTTATGCTAGCAATAATGTCTATGGTTGAAGTGAGTGAAAAAGTGACTGTCAGTCAAGAACAAAGATTGCCTAGGCGCATTACTTTCCTAGTGAAAAGTAGGTACCTACGTGTGGTTTGTGATTGCAAGTGACCTGTAGTATGTGTTTTCACTTCGATATTTGCAAGTCATCATGGCACAAGACGTCATTAACTAGAACGCGACTGAAAAAGTTTGTACAATTTGCTCAAACGTTGGCGACATGCGTCACGCCTCCATATCAATTCTCCTTTCTTCAGATTTCTATAGGTTTTACCGTAAAGTAAAACTAAAATAGTTCTCACCTGGGCACGCCCCTTCTATTTCGACCTCTGCCCTTCCATTAGACCACCGAACCCGAGGGTCACTGTCATTCAAATACAGCCTCTGAAAACCCGAGTGCGCATCCGTTTGAGGGGGGAGCATTTGCACCATAAGGTAACACCAACCCAAGAAAAATATTTCAGCCGTATTGTTTATCTTTATATATATATATATATATATATATATATATATATATATATATATATATATTAATTGCTAAAGAATAATTTAGGAACTATGACGAAAATTTATATAAATTCAACAATGCGGTTCATTTTGAATACATGGTAATTCGCACATTTTTTCGAGTTTTTTTTGGAACTAATTTTGGTAACTGGTATACAAGTAATATTAAATAATCTCCAAGTGGAATGGAAGAAGCCCTTCCGTAATTTTTTCAACAATCTGTTTCGTGTAGGTATCTATATTTATTAGAGTTCAAGTAAAGTTTCATGTGATAAGTGCAATGTCAACGTAAATGCAATACGGAGGCAGCATTGCCAAGACTGGTAGACAAAATCCACCTATTCGAATAACACCAAAATTAAACGATATTAATAAAAAAGAACAGTAGAAATTGTCATTTAATAAAAAAGCGAGCCTTACAGTAGTCGCATAATATGATGTGTAATATCTGACATCTCACCTCCTTGGTAATAAGCAGCATGGCTGATAGTACCAAACTCTCGGAAAAATGCGCGCTTCCTGTTACACACATTCGTTTCTTTTCACGAAATCACCCCACAGATTGAAGGAAAGTGAGAGGAAAGATGTTACATATCAATTTGTTTTTAAATGACGGAAGAAATCCTACCATTAATAATACGGAATAATAAATAACTGATTCAGTTACGTATCCTTATCGAGCTGACTATAGATCAGAGGGCGTAATGCAGCTTTAATAGTAGTACCTTTTAGAGCTTTTTTGTGAAAGATTTCATCCAGGGAAGTACTACCATAATATATATCTACTTCTGCTGCAAAGCAGTATTGCTCAGTGTTCCAGTCTGAAGGGTAGATGCCGGTGAAATTACAGGGACATGAGACTTTTCATCTTTATATTTCAGGATGGCGGGCGCAGGCAATGCCACATAGGGCGCGTCCTAGGAAGACGTAACCTATGAGATAATGTACTGTTCATATGCAGAGGGTATCGCTTAACATCAGGTCCATATGCTTGTTCCGTCATTTCATATTGTTTAAAAAATATAGTATTAAGGCGTCGTTGGACGCTAAATTCTGTCACTATCTTTAGATAGTGACAGAATTTAGCGTCCAAAAATAATAATGATTTATGTTTTTTTTTTTTTTTTTTTTTTTTTTTTTTTTAGTAATGATTTATCATTACAGTTCAGGTAAGTTAGAAAGTGATAGATTATCACTCGCGAACCGACAAGTGAGTGAAAATCACGATTTTTTATATTAAAAAATCATTAAAAAATTATTTTTCAAAAACAAAAACAAGGTCCTCTTGGCTTTGTGGTATTTAATATACTGAAGGCAATAGAAACATCTTAGCAATTACATTCCTGGATCCGCGCTTTAGGACGAAAATGGTTGTAACTACGAAAACGATTACTTTGTGATATCTTACATTTTCAGTTCTTTTTTTAAAAAAAAAAACAACGTGTAATTGTTTTTTTGATATTGATTAACATACATTTTATGTAGATTGTTCGATAAAGATCGTGGAGAAAAATGGTTTTTAATGCACCACATTTCATATATATCCACGCCTTAAAAAGTTTTGCTGTTAGAATGTTTCAGAACGGTGTAGACTCCGTCAACAGATATTCATACGTAACTATCTACTCCTTATGCTGGAAATCCTTTAACCTTTCCGCGTTTGAACCTTTTTGACCTTTTTTCTAAGGTCAATACGTAATGGGTATGGACGTGCTTTGCGAAAACCGTTTCCAAAATCGGTCCATCAATTATCTAAGGTACAAACTTCCTAGCTAGATACCATGTTTTATGGTGGGCTATTGATTCTGTAGCGTTACTAGCCTAAGAATCGACCCTTCTGTTCAAGTACGTACCATTCTGTGGTTTTTCGATATGCAGCTTCTCGGTGAATTCCTTACTTCGTACATTAAGAAGTTTCATTTATGCCTATTGGGGGGGACACACCATGCCGCAAAATTTCTAGTCGTAGATTTGATTTTTAACTGACTAAATCAAGTACAATATTCTAATTAAAAATATGAATGGATACTACATTATACTATTATAATTCAGAGGGATCACTGCACCAGTGGTCAGAAAGCACGCACCTGAAGTCAGCTGGATTAGCTGAACGCACCTGGTCAGACTCAAAAAGATCTAATTCAGGAAAATCATCTCATTAGCTCGCTATCACCATAATTTTTTAGTGTCATCACAACTTGGCAGGTATTATATCAGCTCAATTGGATGTAAGACGCTGCGTCAAAATCATCTAGTAAGGTTTTATATACGAACAGTATATAGCAAGGGAAAACATTGTAAAATGGTTAAAAATTTAAAACTAAAGCTATTGTACATCCATGCAAGTAATTCTGGGCTTATTAATAAGGCAGAGAGGGTGTGAAGGGAATTCATGTATCGGGGTAAGGACATGAATAACACATAAGGGCTGGAGGGTGGTACAAGAGAATCATTAAAGGTGCATACCTATATTATAGAGTACGCATTGTGAACGTGTTTTGTCGTGATAAGCCTTTTTTAGATCTTATTATATTGTAAGCAGTAATTAAGGCGCTATAGCGTAATAGTACATTATTGCAAAGGCCGTAAAAAGGGCAATTGCAGTTCGAGTATGAGTTCACTAATACGAGACAGGCAATTGCCATTTCCAGCGAGGAATATAAATATTGCTGTTCTCAATAGAATGCAGGGAAATAAAACATACATTTTATCGAACGAGGGAAGCAGATTCTTCAATTTGGAAGAATCGGCGTTTGTATGTATGAATGTATGTTTGTCCGAGCATAACTTCAGAACCGTTAATCCGATCTTCATGAAATTTGATTGGGGGTTAGATAGTATTGGTACAATTTGTTATGAGCTATATCGGTAGGGGGGTTGTTGAGATGTTGGGGTGGAAGAGGGGTTAAAAAAAAAGTGAGAATAAAATATCAAATGGGGTGTCATATGAAAGCCCATTGTTTCGAAATTTCAAAACTATTTTTTATAATTTTTACCTTATGTTGTTTTTAAAATATTAGTGTAAATCGAAAATGTCAAAAACCAAAACATCTAGGGCTACTTCCACTAATCCTACAACGGTAAAATTTAGTATGTTTGTAGCTTTTATGACACAAATACTGTGAAAAGTCTAAAATTTAAGAATTTCGGAACTTGTATTCTATAAAACAATAACCAAATTGGTTGACCTTCCGTTTCTAGGAATTTGAACGACGTTGTAGGCCTAACTTTTCGAACCACACGTACGTATATTATGTTATCGAAAGAAATAAGGTAACCTACCTAAATCGCGTGTATTCGCGAGGTCTCAGTTCGGCGCGAACCACTTATACAAGTATTCATTTAATTTAACGAATATTAAAAGTTACATCAGTCATATTGGGGCAATTACTAAAAGAAAATTTAATTGATTTCCACGGTACATTTATGTTTCTTTGTTGCACATCTGACGAGGTTTGCAGGTGGACATTGGATGTAGTGGTAGATGGCTGAATATGCTGTTTTGAGGTGGATGGCTGTGGACTTAGATGTTGGCAAGTGGCCAGCGGGTGAGATTATGTTTCCAAATTAGGTCGCAAAGGATTTTTTTTTTGTCTGTAAATACGATACTTCGCATGTTCTTTTATGGAAAATAATGACAATATTTCCATGCATGTTTGAGAAAAAGTAATTTTTGTATGAGACGAAGAAGGCGAGCTCACGCTCAGCAACCGTGTTTTAGTGTATATTAAAAAAAAAAGTTTTGTTGATGAATTGACTAACTCAATTAATAATTAAATAAATAAATAATGCTAGACAGTTCACACATCATTATCTAGCCCCAAGCTAAGTAGAGCTTGTGTTATGGGTACCTACTAGATAACTGATAGGTATACATAATACAATACATTACATATATAGATACAACTCATATACATAACATATTTAAAACTCAAAAATCATGGTAAATATCCCGTTTCTAGTGAAAATTATATAGATTTTATTTATAATATATAGAAAATACCCAGAACACCCTGAACAAATATCTGCTGATCGTACAAATATTTGTGGCAGAATCGAACCACCAATCGTTTTTTTTTATAATTAATTATAGTTACCAAATGTTTCAAAATTAAAACGTGTAAGAAGTAAGTCTAAAAGTGGATATCAATTTCAGAAAATATGTTTATTTTATTTACTGAAATAATTCAAATAGTGTAAGTATTGAATTTATGATGGCACTAGATTAAAAGCTTAAGAATATCATATTATAGGCCTAGAATAAATCTATCGGCTGATGATGATGATGATAATAATGCCGAAAAAAGGTGACCTTAGCATAGACCTATATCAGTTATTCATATAGATCTTAGTATATGGTAATAATTTAAACAAATACCTTTTACCTTTCCAGAGAAAAGGGTCTTGACACACAGACAGACTAAAAATAAAAGGGTCTTGACACACAGACAGACTAAAAATAAAAGGGTCTTGACACACAGACAGACTAAAAATAAAATTATCCTAGATCAATTGTACTTACTTTATTAATTGTCTATAAAATTGATAGACATTTGTTCGACCACGATCTCATCTGTTGGTAAGTGACGACGTGGCCGAAGATGGACCACAAAGGTCTAGAGACTCAGATTATATATTTCAGAAAAGACACACTAGGTAGTTATCGCACTACTTAGCATTTCGCATTATAAAGGTAGAACTGAAATGTTTACTACGAATAGAGGTTATACTAATGAGGTAAGGATGGCTTCGAGCAGTGCGTCAGCTCATCCTATGACGAAATGGAGATGGTGCGATCAGATCGTGAAGTTCCTGGGAGCATTCCCCGAAATGTAACCTATAGAAGATCGAGAGGCATGCACAACCTTACGGCGGTGCTCTAGAGTCTGGATCTTAGTCTCCGCCATAAATAATCACCACGTGTTGCTTACCAATAAGCCTGAAAGCTCTGCGTTCGATCGAGTTCAAGGCAGCAAGCTGGTGTTTGGCAGAGCCATCCCAAACGTGGCATCAGTACTCCATACAAGCCCGGAATTGTGCTTTATATAGACTCAGAAATACTTAAGAAACTGTTAAAATGCCTACTGGCCAGTACCTTACTCAGGGAATGAGGCAGAATTAGGTAACATACCCTATTCTACACTGTAACAACATAATAATTCCTCAAACCTTTTCACAGCAGTTTTCGACGTCTTCAGAATTAATTAAAAGAGAACGCATTTAAAACAGCCTTAAGACTGCGCCAACACCAGGCAGAAATCTTCGTACAAAAAAAACGCCTCGCTCTACTCGTAAAAACGTTTTTAACTGAAAAAAATATATATATAATTTTACAAAAACCCTAAAGTAAACCCTCGGATTTGTAGTATTGATTTTATTTATATAATTTTTTACCACACCATTTTCACATTTTATGAACCATTTGTTAATAAACAATGGAATCTTGGCAAAAGTAGACGTAACTTGTTTTTTTTATCGATACAATTGTCCAATCGTGTTTCTGGTACACTGATCCCTCGGAATTATAATGTAGTATCTATGCAAATTTTTTATTTACTTCATTTAGTCAGTTAAAAATCAAATCTAAGATAAGAAATTTTGCGGCATTGCCTACCTTAACGAAACAGAATCAGATTGTTATATGAAGCGGTCTCAACAAAACAGCGCCGTCGTGGTATAAATAAGTTTGTTCACTATTCATAACTCATTCTAAACCGCTGGTAGCACCCTTCACGGAACAGGCGGACCTTCGGGGTGTGATCAAAGTAATTAGCGTAAGCGATTTACAAAAAATAAAAAGTTATTCAAAAATGCTGATAAAACCATGATTAAACTCAATTCACGTCGAGGTTCATCTTGAAATCATCATTTTGACATTTTTAAAGTTGTCACACCATAGAAAGCCATTTTTTCTTTTTTTACAATGGATAAATGCATTACGCATGTCAGCTCGGGGAGAGCTGAGGGGATCTGTCGGGCTCTCCGTTGGCTAGCACCCAACGGCATACCGACTAAAAACCCATAAATATTCCTTCCTTCACCTTAATGCTAGTGCATCATCAAACCACTCACCATCTGACGAGTGGTTTAGAGATGCACTAACACTTGACAGGGTCACGGGGTCCCGATTGGATTCTACCGCGGCCCTGTCGGTACACCATCGAAGGCCTGCAATGCTCTAAGTCAAACGCACATTTGAAATGTACGATGCTTGTACATGTTTTTTTTTGTTATAGAACTTGGTATGACGGATCAAGCGGATGGCCCACCTGATGTTAAGCAGTACCAAATAAAGTACCAGTACCAGCCTATGAACAGTGCATTACCAAACAGGTCACATCCACCTAGGACGCATCCTATGTGGCATTGCACTGCTCCCGCTACCCTGAGACATATAGATGAAAAGTCTCATGTGCCTGTAATTTCACCGGCAATCATAACCCTTCTAACCGGAACACAGCAATGCGAGCATTACTGCTTTGCGGCAGAAATAGGTATGGTGGTAGTACTTCCCTGAACGAACTCTTTCACAAAAAAACTCTCTTACTACTGGTGCGGGTAACATGCGCATGTTGAGTGAGATACCTACTTGCGCAGCGCGCAACAGCACGTTTACCGTAAGATGGCACCTGTCTTAAGTGGCGTCCATCCAAGGCAGGTGCCATCTTACGGTGAACGAGCTGTACATGCGTCGTGTAAACAACCGTGAAAAAAAGTAGCTTGCGCACCCCATCATAACAAATTAATCAAGTAACTCGTGCGAGTCACCAGCGCAAACCACCCGCGCATGTAGCCGCTCACTGTGGACAAACACTAAGAAGATTCCGAGTTTTTGAGAGTGCTAATACTGTTTCAGAACAGCAAACTATCTAACGTCACTTTTACTTATAGACACCGCCAACACCGGGGGCATCGGATACTCTCAAAATTATCCTCATTTGTTGCGTTCTTCATTGCCATTTACTAGGGCCTATGAGGGGCAGTTTGTATCATCTAAAACGCGAGTATCTAAAACAAGCAGACAATTCGCGGGGGTGTAGCTTGTCTCGCTTATGCAGATGACGTAATTTAGCAAAGATTTTCGAGAAGACACGTTTCTTGCGTTTCTTGCGTTTTTGTTTTTTTAACATTGATAGACCTTTGCTTGATCACGATCTCATCTGTTGATAAGCGATGATGTGGCCGAATTGTGTAATACACAAGTTTAAAACTTGCAAATTGCTTATGTCATAACAAGCTATAGTAGGCGATAGGCCGATGCCCACTTTACTCAGCACTAAGACCATGATGCACTCAGTTATGGCCAAATATACATAGGTACCTACTACTTGAGCGCATTTTGGCCAAGTTAGTTAAAATAACAAAATAAAGCTGTTTTAGTAGTAGGTTTACTAAGAATATTATCTGTTGGTCTGAAATATTCTGATTATTTTAATTTTATTTTCTTGTCTGTATGTTCCCGCTACGCCCTGACACTTAGACCCGACACCGGCTAGGTATACATTCGTCACATTTAGGTCACATGTTATGACTGGAGGTATGTTTAAGTTCAAGCGAAACTAATACCCCATTATTGTCAAATGAATAACAAGCTCAATTTCTCACTTACTGAGTGAGATACGAGTGGTGCTGTTTCGATTCCTGTGGCGGGATAAATGTTTATATGATCTGCAAATATGTGTTCCTGGTCTGGGTGTTGTAGTACGGTAATTGTAGGTCCTGTACCCACGACACAAGGAATCCTCGTGTGGAATCAAGACTAAGTATGTGACTGTGTTACGAGTATGTGCTAAGCAATATTGAATTCATAAAGGAAGGAAGTTAAGACGGCACCAACCCTAGGCAGAAATCTTAATAAAAAAATACGTCTCTCGCAGCACAAAAAAGCGGTTTTTATTGAATATCTCGTAAAATATAGATAATTTTACAAAACCCCTATAGTAAATCCCTCGGCTTTCTTGTATTGACTTTATTTCTCTAATTTTTTACTGAATAATATGCATCATTTTAATAAACAATTGAATAAAGGCAGAAAATAAACGAAACATTGTTTTTTTTATCTATGAGTAAATTTTGTCCTATCGTGTTTCTGGTAGAGTGATCCGTTGGAATTATAATGTAGTATCTATGCATATTTTTAATTTGAATATTGTACTTGATTTAGTCAGTTAAAAATCAAATCAAGGATTAGGAATTTTGCGATATACCCGTCCCTCATCTTTATCCCTCAACCTCCTCAGTCTGCATATTGCCGCATATACCGCTTTTTACTTTTCATGCTATTCCCAACCATATGGAAAACCTCGTATTGCTTTTTTTGCACAAAAATGAGTTACCTGTAAACGTTTGCGCTGCATCCATCGTCGATAATATTTATCCATCAACCAGTCGACGATAAAGGACGTGTTCATGGAAAAAAAAACAAATAATGTTATTTTTGGATTTTAAGGAACCCTGCATATGGAACCCGAAACACTTATTCCACAGGGGGTTTTCGTTTGCGACAAACAGCAAACAAGAGGCAATATTCATACATACATACATAGACACGCGCCTTTTTCCCCGAAAGGGTAGGCCTCAAATGTGACCCTTTTCATTATGGGTTGCACCATCGTGGAAAATAGACGTGACAAGTGGTGAGTTCATCGCCGCCATTGCATTTATTTATTGCTTCCAGTAATAATACATTCTTTAAATAAGCTAGCAGCCAGGACAAATCTTATACCAACGAATCTTACAAACAAGTCCGGACCATAGACGTAGAATTTTTTCGCTACGCTAAATAGACAAACGAAGCGTGGGAGAGAGAAGTCATTTTTAAATGTACCCCGTGCAAGAAGAAAAGTGACAGCAACAATGTATTGAATATGACATGTTTTGCTTGAGTACATGCCCATACCGGACGGTCTCTTGTGCAGTTTAACTAATTTCGTATTTTTTTTAGTAATCTTACTATTAAATAACAAATATTACTTTGTATGACAATGGTGTCATGTTCAGTTTGTGACTGTGAATATACAAGACGTAATTATCCGGGAAAATACACGTTTCACAGGTAAATAAGAGATTATTGGTAGTTCGATTGTATTGCTTATTTTATCAATTCTGCTTTAGTAAATGGCATAAAAACCAGTTTCATTCGTAGATTAGGACTTTCCCTTATATTTTTTAATAATATTTCGTTGCTGCACCTAGAAATAAACAATATTTTATGTAAAATATAAAAATGTTTGATTACGATAGGGCTTGACCAAGTGATGACGTCAGAAATATCGATAGTCCTGTTGCAGTCTATATCGTAGTATAATGCGCATCATGTAAAAAGAACGCTGGCGGTCAAGCTTCTTCAGGCGTTCCAGCGTTCGTTTTAAGAGATTACTTACTTTTCTACTTATTTAAGAGATGTATACCTATGCATTCAATGAGTGCCTACATAGTTTACTACTTTTTACATGACGCGCACTATACCTACCTATAAATTATATTTTTGTCCATCCTAGAATGGAGGTTTACTTTGTTTGGAGTAAATATGTGTGCTCTGTTAACATTTTACCGTTTTAAAAAAAATCTATAATAACCAGGTGGACATTGAGGTGTGTGTTTTTGTATTGACTATTGAAAAGGTAACTTTAAAGCACCACGGGTGTTTTTATTGCAGTTTGTGTAGTAGATATTTTGGAGTAAATATTTACGTTGTTGTACACACGCCTTTTTCCCGAACTGTATATTTATTTTTTATTTTTTATAAATAAATATTGTTTATTTCTGCTTAATAAAATAATAGGTAACAAATTAAATTTAAATATACCCCAGAAATTCCGTTCCAGCGGGACTCGAACCTGCACCCTCGCCTGTGATCAGCGATGCCTTTACTTTCGAACTTTGAACAGAAGGTTTCCAATGAAACACCTGTAGATACAGCACTATCAACTTGGCGCTACAGCCGAGTTGATAGTGCCCACAAATTTCGTCTCCAGCGTCATAGCTCGATCTATGGCTAAATTGTTTAGGGCATCGCCGATGACAGGCGAGGGTGCGGGTTCGAGTCCCACTGGAACGGAATTTTTGGGTTACATTTAAATTTAATGTTATCCATAAAGCGTGGTTTACACTTGAAAAATAATAAACTTTGGGGTAACAAATTGTCTATAGATAAAGTAACAGAGTGAAAAATTATATGGGCGTAGCACGGCTGATATAAAATGTTTTTGTGCTTTCAGATTTCCAAGTCAAAGTCAAAAGTATTTTATTCATTGAAATCACAAGGATCATTTTAAATCGTCTTAAAAAATAAATTTACAGTTACTCCTGTTCCAACGCAACCAGACCTAGAAGAATCAGGCAACAAACACGGTCTGTTTCAAGTAATCCTTTGCTACGAGAAAAATGGTTATCGGTTATAAGAAGAGTGGGATAGACTCAAATAAGAACTCCACTAGGTATATGCAGCAAACAATTTAAAGTTTAAATTTAAAAGGGAAACTCTAAGATCCCACCTATAAATAAAACTGTAATATTTAGGGGTCAATAAATAATAAAGGTTTATTTATTAACTGTATTCAAAATTGGAATAAGTAATTACCTTTATGACGTCAAATCTGCCAAGACTTAATCTGCATTTAGATGTATTTATCTACCATACACCTCACGGACGGATGATGAATTCTATCGACAATGTAAAAGTGTTGGTCGAGGACAACACTATTTTTAACTCGCACATAGACTTTCACCAACACGTACACATATTTTTTTTTGTTCCATCTTCGATCTCTGATTGTAGATCTAGTACATATACTAAATCTATGGTCCGGACACTATTCAATATACCAAAAATACCTACTGTTACTACAATAATTAATAATCAAAGTAACCGAATCGAAGCCTCTACTCCAAGTAGTCGACGAAACCAAATATTTTTAATATCAATATGATTGAGCCACGAATATTTGAAAAACTCGATTACATTTCCATTACAAGCTTTCTATTCAACTTTTTCACAGAAAATATAAAATTAATCGAATAATACTTTTCAAAGATATTAAGGAGGGCCTTCAATTGGCGACGTTTTGGATATAATGTCTTAAGAACTTGTCAATTTGGCTGTATGTACGAGATTTGGCAGAGGCGTTTACAGGTTACAAAAAATATCTGTGGGTACGAAAAAATGTTTGCTATAAATTTGAGGCCTTAGCGTGTTTGTCTGTATGTGTGCTAGAGTTATAAGTACCTCCGGCACGAGTGCTCTGTTTTTTAAGCATTTTTTTGTATGAAAGATATTGTTTCGGACAAACTCTTTCTCAAAAAAGCTCTGATTCTAACATAACCTTGGAGAAGGTCCTTGAATGTGGTTTAATCACAGACCATAAATCAAGGTAGAAACCGCAATTTCGTGAATTTTTATAAAACCAAGCGAATCTTTTATTTTTCGCCTACTATGCTACGAAATATCTCAATTCGCACGGCTAGCTGATTTCCAAGTACAGTTCACTATGGCGCAATAAGACATTTTACTCCTAACGTCCGATGAGCTATTGCGAACACGGCCGAGAGCGAACTGATTTAAGATTTGCAAGAAAAGAAGAAAGAAAGAAAATTTATTTATTTCCCCCAAGACACAATGTACACATAACACATAATTCACATAAAACAAAAAACAAAATCTAGTACTAAGCAACTAGGTAGTGCCTATAAAAAAAAACTAATATTAACTAAAAGTTGATAGGGTGATAAGTTGATAAATAGAAAGTTATCGATGTGTGTTGTTAGGGTCAAACAGGACGCATAGGTGCATTTTGGCCTAGTTGTTAGAATAAAAATCAAACTGTGTTACTGTAGGTATTAAGAATATTTTCATAAGTGCTTTATTTTGTGTACTAACCTGTTTATGGATCTGTGAGTCTGAAGTAACGTCTTTTTTTTTATGCATCTTCTTCGGATGGCAATGTGACACGCAAATGAGGTGCACTTGTGTTATCTAGTGTAATTATAGATCTGTGGATTTTATTAATAACCTGCATATTTTACAAAATTAAAACCTCTAAGTCTAAATAATGGTTCCCGATTTCTAAAAACGCTCGTTTGTAAAACCCCAGAAGTCCCGTCCTCATCAAAGAAACCAGAGTGTATTTAAGAAACTCGCTAAAACAAAGATAAATTCAAATCGAAGTCCATGATTAATGTACTAAGTTTGGATGGACCGCGCTCTGATGGAGGCGTATTAACTTTCATAATGTTATTGATGAATGACGTCACGTATTACCATCTGTGTTATTACTAACGATATTGAACTCTATGACAACCCACTAAGGACTATCTACCTTCCGTCCACTTACTTTATTACTAGAAGTCGTCTAGCCTACCTCCATCGCTTATACATGGCACTTGACACATGCTCGTTTCAAAATGATCCTTGTTGTTACGGAATAAGGATTATTTTATTTTGACGTAATTAAATAGTGGCATGTTCAGTTTTAGACTGGATTTACGTTATCTGTGTTTCACTTATTACCCGACTGCGGTGAAGCCAAAATAGGGTTATCTGTTTGACCCATAAGTATGTATGTCCTATGATTCATGTTCCTATGATCCCGCGTAAATGACGGATCCGATTTTGTTGAATGATATGTCAATAGATTCATCTTTATTTCGCCAGTGTCACTGTATATTACAATTATACAAAATAAAAATGGAGGATTTTTGGTGCCCAAAAAGAATGAATAAAAAGAAAATGTATAATCATATAATAATATGTTTGTATTACACATGTGTGTGTCTGTATGTTTGTCTGTGTGTCTGTCTGTGGCACCGTAGCTCTTAAACGGGTGAACCGATTTCAATGCGTTTTGTTATTTGATAGCTTATTTTTAGGGATGGTTTTTAGACATGTTTTGTCAAAATCAGTTCAGCCGTTTCAATGCGCAGATTGGGGTTATTTGGTGCGTTTCGATTTTTAACCCCTGACGAAAAACGAAGGGTTGTTATAAGTTTGACGTGTCTCTGTGTGTGTGTGTGTGTGTGTGTGTGTGTGTGTGTGTGTGTGTGTGTGTGTGTGGTGTGTCTGTGTGTCAGTCTGTCCCATCGTAGCTCCCGAACGGATGAACTGATTTCGTTTTTTTTTTGTTTGGAAGTGTTATTTGGCATGAGTGTTCTTAGCTTTGTTTGATCAAAATCTGTTCAGCCGTTCAGCGTTGGGGGTTTTTTAAATTTTTACAAAATTAATTACTTGTATACTGCAGGTATGTTTCCCAAAGAAATAAGTATAAGGCCCTTCTCCTATTACGATACGCACATGCGATTCAAGTAGGTATCCTGAAGGTATCCTGCATGTCTCGGATACTAGTCGCCGCCAAGTATCTCACATACATTTGAATGCAGGCTCGCACACTAGCCTGCATTCAAATGTATGTGAGATACTTGGTGGCTCCTAGTCTCGGAAACTTGTAGGATACTTGAATCGCCTGTGCGTATCGTAATGAGAGAAGGGCTTAATTAAGGGTCTGAAGACAACTTCATATTTCAACTTTTTGTCCTTTTACGACTTGGTTACCGTAAAGTCGATGATAGGCCAAGTTTTGTTGGACATTTTGCAATGACAAAAAGTATTGGTACATCAGTTTGGACTTGAAGACTCCCATGGAAGCGGCGTTCCTGACTTCTACTGGAAGATAGTTCCACAAGCGGATCGAAGTGACCGTAAAGAGAGGATGTAAAAACAGGAGAAGCATCGCTTATGAGTACATACATTGTTTGTTTTGTGCAATAAAGAATATTCTCTTCTATTCTAACAATAAACGTTTACTAAATATATTTCTACCATCTCAGTCATATTTTTACCAATATGTCGATGGTACCCCTTCCTCAATAAAATACTGGTCATAAATTTCCCGCGTGAAACCAAAAAAGTGATAACCTAATAAAATATCCGCCATTTTGTGCAGTCGATCAAAGGAAAAAATTTTTTATGAGGTTTTTATGGGCAAGCCCACGGTGATATAATACCTACTCTAATAGATATTTATAGATAGATGACAGTACAAAATGATATACAGATCAACCAACTTATCTGTATAATAAATAAAATAATAAATGAATGATAAATAATGCTGGACAGTTCACATAACATTATCTATATCTAGCCCCAACCTAAGCAGAGCTTGTGTTATGGGTACTAGATAACTGATATACACAATACAATATAATACATGGGTAGATATTTTTTATTATACATAGAAAATACCCAGAACACCCTGAACAAATTTCTGCGATCGCACAAATATTTGTTCCGAGGCGGGAATCGAACCCGCAACCTTCTACGTCGCAGACCAACCTACGCCCGCCGCGCCACAGAGGAATGAAATGTATGTAGTTTTCTATCATCTACATACATTTCATTCTACAGATAAGTTGGTGGGTTTGTTTTCATTACGATCATTATAGCAAGAGTAGGGGGTGATCAAAACTGTGCTGCAAGTAGTAGACCTCGCGAGCACAATCTTGTATAAAACAATGCATCATGTCGAATCATAATCTGACAATCTCTTGACTCTTTTTTCACGTATTCAAAATTCTTGTTTTAAATGTTTCTGCTAATTATTATCAAAGCGGGCGGTAAATGGCGCCGCAGCAAACTCCCTCTCCAATCATGAGTGAAAGAGTTCGTCCAGGGAAGTACTAGCACCATACCTATTTCTGCCGCAAAGCAGTAAAGCTCGCATTGCTGTCACTTTCATCTTTATGTCTCGGGGTGGCGGGTGCAGTGCAATGCCATATAGGGCGCATCCTAAGTGGACGTGGCGTATATGGTAATGCGTTGTTAAATCAGAGGTTACCGCTTAACATCAGGTGGGACATCTGCTAGTTCCGTCTTGTTCTGCTTATCAGGATTTTACATTTTATTTTATTGTTTGATTTAAACTTAAATTGCGTTAATTTTAAAGCCAAAATATATTTTAGAAAATGCAACAAGAAATAAAACGTTTTCTATAGGTATGTTTCCGAACTAGCAAGAACCAACTATATTAACTATACTAGTAGTTCGCCCCAAACTGAGACCTCGCGAATACACGCGATTTAGATAGGTTACCTTATTTTTTTCGAAAAAAAACTATGTTATGTACGTGAGTATACCTATCCCAATATATTGTAGTTTTTGACCTATCCACATAAAATGAACGTAGTTATAACGGTCCTTCATTTTCAAGCTTCAAAACGCATCGATAGCGCGATCTTACTTTCAGACATAATTAGTATTGCCATCTAGTTCTGGATTTGCTATTTAACCACCAAAGATTACGTTTTTCATCGCAAAAACTTGGTATTACAAGGAAAATCCTCAATTTTCGACTTGACCCTGTAGTTTTGCACAAAATATACAAATACCTTTCTACCCGTATTGACTGCCAGTTCAATTCTGCACCTGGTTTGCAGACTTTCTAAGGGAAAGATCCATTCGAGTAGTTATTGATGGCTGCTCGTCGGGTCAATTGGCTATAAACGCCGGGGTACCTCAGGGGTCTGTTCTATCTGCCACACTGCTGCACATTAATGATCTGCTAATGCCCGGTGTCATTGGGTATGCAGACGAAGCTCAGTTGTGGAGAGATATGTTTCCACTGCCCGAGCTACGCAGATTGAAATTCAGGAGCTAAGAGATGAGATGCTACAGCGTCTGAATTTGACCCTCAAGGCCGTATCCGACTGGGGCCGATGCTAATCTAGTCAAGTTCATCGCCTCTAAAACGCAGGCTCATCTCTTCTCGGCGAAAAAAAGTCAGTTTCTCCAAGTTCCTGTATTCCGAGATGTACCTGTAGCTATAGGGGATAACCTCGAGCTCTTGGGTGTTTCACTTAAGCCTACTCTCAACTTTGGCTCTAACATCGAGTCTAAGGCAAAAACAGCTGCCATGAAGCTAGGCATCCTGAATAAGGTAAAGCGTTACTTCACGCCAGGACAGCTTCTGAGTCTTTAAAAAGCTCAAGTCCGAGCTTGTATGGAGTAGGTACTGCTGCCATGTTTCAGATGGCTCTGACAAACACCAGCTTGCTGCCTTGGACTCGATTGAACGCAGAGTTTTCAGGCTTATTGGTGATTAACATATGGCGGAGAATCAGATCCAGAGTCACGAGCACCGCCTAAAAATTACATGCCTTTCAATCTTCAATAGGTTACATTTCGGGGAATGCTTCCAGGAACTTCACGATCTGATCCAACCATCTCCTTTCATCATAGGACGAGCAGACGCACGGCTCTGTACCATCCTTACCTCATTAGTACACCCTCTATTCGTACTAAACGATTCAGTTCTACCATTATAATGCGAACTGCTAAGGAGTGGAATACCCTACCGTCGTCTGTATTTCCTGAAAACTATAATCTGGGTCTCTTCAAGGCTAGAGTGAATAGGTGCCTTCTAGACATTTGTGCTTCATCTTCGGGCACATCGTCACTTACCAACAGGTGAGATCGTGGTCAAACAGAGGTCTATAATAGTTAAAAAAAAACGACTCCTAAAAACATTTACTGAGATAAATTAGCAAAGTGATTTGAAAAGTTAGACCTACAACGTCGTTCAAATTCCTAGAAAAGGGAGGTCAACAATTTTGGAAATTGTTTTTTTTGGTACAAGTTTCGAAATTCTTCAATTTTAGACTTTTCCCAGTATTTGTATCATAAAAGCTACAAACATACCAAATTTCAGCGTTGTAGGATTAGTGGAAGTAAGTAGAGGTTTTGGTTTTTTCTTTTTACTATTTACCCTAATATCTCAAAAACTAAGTAAGTTCAAAAATTATAAAAAATTGTTTTGAAATGTCGAAGTGAGGGGCTTTCATATGACACCCCATTTGATCTGATATTCTTACTTTTTTGTTACCCTCTTGTGGGCCCCTATATCTCAATAACCCCCTGACCGATATAGCTCATAACACTACCAACAAATTGTACCATTACTATTTAGCCCCCGATCAAATTTCATGAAGATCGGATTAACGGTTCGGAAGTTATGCTTGGACAAACATACATACATACATACATACATACATACATACAAACACCGATTCTTCCAAGTTGACTCAGAGAACTTGCTTCGCTCGTTCAACTATATTATTAGACCGCCCATTGTACATTTCTGTTATTTTTGTTTTTTAATTATGTTTTGTATTTCTGTGTGTTATTTTGTCATAAATGTACAATAAAGAGTTAATCTATCTATCTATCTATCTATGGATAAGATTGCTGCAAGCGATAAGACCGCCCATTGTGCATTTCTGTTATTTTTTGTTATTTTGTTATGTTCTGTATTATATTATATTTATGTGTGTTCTTTACTCGTTAATGTAAAATGATAAGTTAATCCTTCTATATATCTATCTTCTTCAGTTTAAAATGTTTATTTTCATAAACACAGTTCACTTAAATTACATTTATTTACAGAAAGAATAATACAAGGTATGTACAAAATACATATGAAACAGTTGTGCCACCTGAAGACCGCTGCAAGCGATCTAAAGGTAGCTCAACTGATCCAAATCACTACCAGACGGAAGCGTCCCTAAGATGCTGGCTGCATTGCCACGCTGAATGGCAATACTAATGCGTTGAGCCAGATAAGAGCCAGCTCTCGGGTCACGCGTCGCTTCGACCAGATGCCCTGAAAGAATTTTGAAAACGCGAAGGGCCCCGGAACCCCACGGACCCAGAGTCTCGACCCCGAAAGGTTATATGAGTGATAGATAGCTTTTTTCTCATAGCGAAAATATATTTTCTGATATGGAATTTACCTACATTTTCTCTAAGCACTCAAAAAGAGTATGTATGCTCAGAAAACATAAATTGTGGAGACTAAACGAAAAAGTGTCTGAAAAAGATTTTATGTGTAATGAAAAAGCATTTATTGCAGTCATAAATACTATGTCAGAAATAGTTTTATGGAGCACATAGAGAAGAATGTAATATTTTTCATAGCGTAAGGTCAAAGTCAATGAACAAAGTTAGGTTAGAGGTCGAAACGGTTAAAGTTTTCATGAGGTCAGGGCAAAGGTTAAACGAGGGAGTGACCCAGAGTTAGTTATTACACACACGAGATTGTTAATTTAAAAGTTTAAGGAGTATAGCAGGTGTCGAAGGGCGAACGGTGGTCAAAACGGGTTTAACCAAGCAAATTACATATGAGAGACTTACATGCAATGCATGGCACAAATTAGTTTGGTACTTTTCATGAGTTTTAAATGAATATCGTAAATATATTCAAGCAGGCGCACGGCTCAATACCATCCATACCTCGTCAGTGTACCCGCAATTCGCACTAAAGCGTTTCGGTTCCACCTTTCTAATGTGAACAGCTAAGGAATGGAACTCGTTGCCGTCGTCTGTCTTTCCTTATAACTATAATATAGGTATCTTTAAGGCAAGAGTGAATAGGTGCCTTCTAGATCTTCATGCTCCAACGTCGGCCACAACGTCACTTACCAACAGGTGAGATCGTCGTTAATCGAGGGCTAATCATAGATTTAAAAAAAAACAGTAAATATTCATCAATAATATTATATCAAAAAATCGTTGTGTCTAACTGACTGTCTATCAACGGAAAGCCTACGCCGTGAATCTTCGAGACCTGAAATTTTGAAGGGGTATCCCACTAGTTGAGATATAAACTATGTCGGTAATGTGCATTGTGCAGTAGTGGCGTAACGGTTGCGTACTTAGAGCATTGCAGGCGTATGGTTGCGTAGCGTTGGCGTAGCGGTGGCAAAGTGGTGGCGTAGCTACGGCGTAGCATTGGCATATTGGTGGCGTGGCACTGACCTTGCGGTAGCATTACAGTGACGTGGCGGGGGTTTAGTGGTGGCGTAGCAGTGGCTTAGTGGTGGAATGGTTCAAATAAGCCATACAACACACCTATCTGAAATTGAATGGTTAATATTCCATGTATGTTGCGTACATGTTTGTTGTTGTACAACTAATGTTGCATTTAATTGTTGTTGTCGCTCTCTAGCACGCGTTTTTTACAAGCTTTTATTTAACTTGCAATGTATTTATGTATGTCCGGGTGGAATCTTGCAACTGAATTTTAAAGCAGTTATCTTCAACCGATTGAGCTGAAAATAGGCATACCTGTCAAGTTCCAAAAACAATACAATATTATGGTGATTGGTGTCAGCGAGCTAATCTGATGATGGAGACGGAAGGTGGAAAACGGAACTCCTCGATGGATAATAGTAGACTGGCCGTATATAGGCTCATTTTGATCAGCACACGGTTACGAACACAAATTTTATAAAAGCTTGTATTGAAACATATATATTTCACAAAAAACTTATTTAACATTTCTGTGACAGTAACAGAAAGTGAGCTAGAACGTGCTACGTCACGTATGGTGGTGATTTATGGTGGTTGCTTTCGCTTGTGGCGCAAAATTCAATATTCTTCGTGTTTTTTGCTCATCACAGCTCCTCAACACTTCTTCAGACAGCGAAAACTATGTTGCCGGTAATTATATGACCTAACACACAAGTTTTAATTTATAGTATCACTTAAATTCATCATTATCATTAAATATACGATTTTGGTTTATAGAAGCCTATTTTTCCCTGTACCGTATTTCCAAAACAGGCAGTAGTATCGTACATCTTGTCTCTTTTGTTCCCAGCATCCGTAATTAGGTGGCGTCTAAGACGTGGCACAAAGCTAGTGCTCTAGACAATTTGCGATTGTGTAGTGAGGATGTGGGGCCTGATCACAAGTGACATATTGCGCTATTTTGAGTTGTGTGGTTGAATTTGGGATTGTGGAATCTGTTTGCGATTGAACAGGATAAGAACTGTAGTGCAGTTGTGAAACTGATTGCTCAAAGGTACCTACTATTATTTTAGGTGTAATCACGAATTTTGGCATCTGATTATGTGACATGTATTATAATGGGGTTAGCCTTTGGAGGGAAGACTTAAGGGGGTGATCCATTGGCGATCCGGCGAGTTAACGGTATAAACTTTTCGATTGTCGGGTTGTCGACTCGCGTTAGTGATCCATTGGCATACCAAACAGTTTATTACACCGGTTATTATACCGCAGTCATAGGATTTCAAGCAAGCATGAAGAGCCAACGAGGTTTTGTAGGTGCTCCTTTGACGGCCTATACCTCTGGCTCGCAGGCTCGCTGGCGTACCAGCGGTTTTACCCGCCAATGGATCACCCGCTTAAGTCTGGTATAATACAAATTGTTAATTGCGTTTCCAAAACATACATAACTATGATGACCCACTAGTGACTTCGTCCGCGCATAGTTAGAAAACTTCCCCGGCGTTCAGTCTTTCGTCTTTCTTTCGCGTTTTGAAACGACGCACGGAAGCCCTCGTGCGCGAGTCTGACTCGCACTTGGCCGGTTTTACTTATATTAGATTCTTACTTGCCCTACTGCCTCTATCTAATTTGCTTCTGTTTGTTCTGTTTCGTGTCCCACAAACTAAAAATTGAATATTAGTAGACGGTCAAATTTAAATTCGAGTGGCACCTCAGATTGAGTCTTCGATACATATTCAAGCTCCATTCATCTATACCTTAATCCAGCGTTACCATTGGTACGTAAACGGTCGTCCGTCACTACGAGACGCAGACAAATCGCTGGGTTACCCAGATAAATGCGAGAAGACGAACTCCGTGACGGCTCTAGAAATATTGTCTTTGTGATGATAATCGGAGGCCCATTGTTACGGCCCGAGCGAAAGCTTTAATTTATGATAGGGAATGGTTGTAATTAAAAGATTGATTAAGATTTCGCTAGATTAAATAATATAAAATAAGATAAAGATAAGATAAGATCAGTTTATTTCACTTAGAATTGGTACAACAAGTCATAATTAACATTTGCATTCATTTAAAAGATGTTCGTAAGTATATGATGAGACTGCAGCTATTCTGCACTTTATGTGCTAATAGTATTATTATTTATTGACTTTATTATATCACTCCTACTTCGTATATTATTATTTATTGACTATATTATATCACTCCTACTTCGTATATTATTATTTATTTACTATATTATATCACTCCTACTTCGTATATTATTATTTATTGACTTTATTATATCACTCCTACTTCGTATATTATTATTTATTGACTATATTATATCACTCCTACTTCGTATATTATTATTTATTTACTATATTATATCACTCCTACTTCGTATATTATTATTTATTTACTATATTATATCACTCCTACTTCGTATATTTTTCTGGAGTTTTCCAATTTAAGTCATTTATTATTTAATACAAATCAAATATAGTTATATAGTCTGGAAGCTCCTTAGATTCTACCCCTCTATGAACTACCTCTCTCACCCATACACATACAACTTGCACACCAGAAAAACATCTATATTTGCTCATAAACATAATCCCTTAAAATAAAAAACACAATATTATAAATACAATAGTTAATATTAATATTAAAACAATATATACTGTATCAGTGAAAAAAATAGCCTACCTACATAATAATTATTAATAATTTGTATTACCTGTTACCTACTCTGATTATTTGATTTAGATAATAATAAGTTTATCTGGGGCCCTTCGCGTTTTCAAAATTATTTCAGGGCATCTGGTCGAAACGACGCGTTTCCCGAGAGCTGGCTCTTATCTGGCTCAACGCATTAGTATTGCCATTCAGCGTGGCAATGCAGCCAGCATCTAAGGGACGCTTCCGTCTGGTAGTGATTTGGATCAGTTGAGCTACCTTTAGATCGCTTGCAGCGGTCTTCAGGTAGCACAACTGTTTCACATGTATTTTGTACATACTTTGTATTATTCTTTCTGTAAATGAATGTTTATCTAGTTGCATTGTACATTTATATATTCACAATGTTAATAAGTTTAGTTTAGTTTTATCTAACATGCATGTTTCTATGCAATTATGGTAGTTATGTGTTAAAATTGTATAGTAGTATCTCTTAGTATCTAATAGTAGGTATATCATTGTACCTACTTACTAATCTAATGTTCTATTCTATATGGGGTGAGAAACGTTACCTTGCCGTAATACAGTTTTGAAGGCAACGTTCTCTTATTTCATATGGAAAAAGAAAAAAATAGAAAATTATTTATTTCTGTAACAGGTTTACACTTGTTTTAAATATGGTTGGAAACTTCTTGTAAGTAACAAAATACTTGTGTTAGAAGGTCCCGATCTTCCATAGCATAAGTATGGTTACAACTGTAACCATACCTAGAAGAGCAGGACCTCCATAGCAGCGGGATAATTTTCTATTTTTTTCTTTTTCTATGTCAAATAAGAGAACTTTGCCTTCAAAACTGTGTTACGGCAAGGTAACGCTTCTTAGAATTGCTTAGCTTTTATAGAATAGAAAATAAAATCAATAATGCTGGACAGTTCCCACAACATTATCTAGGGCTTATCATCATTAGCTTATTATCATTAGCTTGGGGCTAAGTAGAGTGTGTGTTATAGGTACTTGATAACTGATATACTTAATACAATATATTACATAGATAGTAATTTTTATTATACATAGAAAATACGCAGAACACCCAGAACAAATATCTGCAGATCGTTAAAATATTTTTTCCGAGGCGATAATCAAACCCGCAACCTCCTGCGTCCCAGGCGAACCTTCGACCGCGGCGCCACGGATGTCGTCTACTACACACACACACAGAGGTCGTACATTTTTACTAAATCAAATAATGTTCTTTGACAAAACGCGAGCGAAGCCACGTGTGGACACTAGTAACGGATAATTACAGGTGGCAGCCTGTTATTTCATAAACTGGACGAAAACGAAATGAGTTTTTCGTGAAAAATATATTTTTCAATCCAAGGTTTCATAAAACTAGTGATCGTAACCGTGTTCTGATCAAAATGTGTCCTTACCAAATATCATCTCAATCGGTTGAGGATAGTTATCCTAACAAAACCTATTCGTGTGACTACAACTGCTTTAAAATGCTGTTGCAAGTTTCCACCAGGACAGACATATACTCGGACATTGCAAGTTAAATAAAAGCTTGTTATTTATAAAATTTGTGATCGTAACCGTGTTCTGTTCAAAATGAGCCTAAAAACGGCCATCAGTCTACTATTATCCATCGAGGAATTCCGCTGTCCACCTTCCGTCTCCATCATCAGATCAGCTCGCTGTCACCATCATATTGTATTGTCATCAGAACTTGACAGGTATGCCAAATTTCAGCTCAATCAGATGAGGATCCGGACATACATTGCAAGTTAATATATAACTTGTATAAATAATATACATAAACAACATTGCAGTCCTTCTAACCTCAACATTTATGTTCAAAGCGAAGAACAAAGCACAAAGGAGCGGAAAATGGAACACTTTACGAAATGTTTATTTCCTCTTTGTCTGACGGACAGTGGTTATTTAGCTCTTTAAGCATTTTTTATTTGCTTAATTACGGTATATACGAGAATGGATGAGAACAGCACAGGACCGGAGAGAGTGGCGTAATAGAGAAGAGCATATATAAAAAAAAGTAAGTAAGTAAGTGTAAGTGTTATAAGTAATAAATAAATTGTTTTTTTTTTTATGTGTATGTTAGTTTCTATGGTATTTATGTTGATATGGGCTTACTGTTTAGGTTTAGAGCATTTCTCAGTAAGCCTGAAATAAAGATTTTGAATTTGAATTTGAATTTGATATACCAGAGAATAAATAATAGTACAACTTATACCACAAAATACATACCTACATAATATATGAGAAAATAAGTCTTTTGTTCTATTTTCCTTTTTAACCCCCGACGCAAAAACGACGGGTGTTATAAGTTTGAAGGTGTTAGTGTCTGTGTGTGTCTGTGATGTGTCTGTGATGTGTCTGTGTGTGTGTGTCTGTCTGTGGTATCGTAACTCCCGAACCAATGAAATGTTTTTTTTTTTTGTTTGAAAGGTGAATTAGTCGGGATTGTACGTGTACGAGTGTGTTGCTATGTTTGATTATAATCGGTTCGTTCATTGTTCATCGTTTCATTGCGTTTAGGGTTATTTTTAATTATAACAAAATTTATTACTTGTTATTAAAAACTACACGTAATTCGTTCATTTTTTGTACGATGATATAATCGAATCAGATTTAATTATAGTAAGAGGTGGTCTAGATAATTTGAAAAAATCAACGAGGTGTGTGTCTGCGCTATATTTATCTACCACCATACCTATTTCTGCCACGAAGCAGTAGTGCTCGCATTGCTGTGTTCCGGTTTGAAGGGTAAGGGTGCCGGTGAAATTACAGGCACATGAGACTTTACATCTTTATGTCTCAGGGTGGCGGGCGCAGTGCAATGCCACATAGGGCGCGTCCTAGGTGGACGTGACCTATGAGGTAATGCACTGTTCATAGGCAGAGGTTACCGCTTAACATCAGGTGGGCCATCAGATTGTTCCGTCATTCAAGTAGTATAAAAAAATTTAAAAATAAAAACTCCCGTCGCAATAAGAGGGGTTGTTATACGAGGGGAGTTTGACCGCTATGTGTGTGTTTTGTCTGTCTGGCTGTGTACGTCTGCGGCACCGTAGCCCTTAAACGGGTGAACCAATTTGAATGCGTTTTATTTTATTTGAAAGCTTGTTTTCTAGCGATGGTTCTCAGGCATATTTTATCAAAATGGGTACAGACGTTTTTTTGAGTTAGGGTTTTTTACATTTTTAAATAACTTCTTGTTCGAGTTACGTAGTACGGTATCCTGAAACCAAGCTTTATAGTAGGGGAGCCCAAGATAGGATTTCGGGATTCACTCGAGCGCATCAGATTAACATATAGAGGGATACGTTTCACCCTGTTGAGTACCAACACTGTATGTCTGTGGCGCTGCGGGCAACGGCTTGCCTGCGACGACGGAGGTTGCGGGTTCGATTCTTGCCTCGGAACAAATATTTGTGCGATCTGAAGATATTTGTTCAGGGTGTTCTGGATATTTTCTATGTATAATAAAAAATATCTATCTAAGTAATGTATTGTATGAAGTATATGAGTTATCTGGTACCCATAACACAAGCTCTGCTTAGCTTGGGGCTAGGATAATGTTGTGTGAACTGTTCAGCATTATTTATTCATAATTTTTATTTATATAAGCCCTTAATATAGAACCCTCGTCCAGGGCAGCCGATCAGAATAGTAACAAAAAAATCGATCATTAGAAATACTCGAGCGCGTCAGATTAAGGTAAGGTGGCTTAATAACATGCTTAAGCATTTCAATAATCTGACAATCTGAGCGTGACGAAAGAAAGTAGGATACAAACTTGCAAAAATAAAACGTCGAGTAAATCTTCCTACGACGCTCGAGTAAAACCCCATTTAGCCTTTAGGCTACCCTACTATTATAATTAAAAGGAAAAGTTGGATAAAAATGTCTACTGCCATGTCAGATTAAGTTCTCAAATGTTTGGCTTGTTCAACACCATGCCGTTATATAACTTTAATAGACCTTGTAATTTCATAAACTCTTAAAGTGGATGCAAGAAAAAGTTGCTATAATGAAAAGTTTTAAAACTGTAAAACTTTCTAGACTTGGATATTAGTCTAGTTAACCAAGAAAAAGCCTTTTTTGTTCTTAGTTAATAACGTATCGAATAAAGACTGATATAAACAAAAAGTACTTGGTGCGTGCTAGCATCGCTCGGTGTTTTCTTTTTTACAAGCTTTTATATGTATTTTTGTCTGGGAGGAAATCCGGGTGGAATCTTGCAACTGAATTTTAAAACAGTTATCCTCAACCGATTGAGCTGAAATTTGGCATACCTGTCAAGTTCCGATGACAATACAATATGATAGTGACAGCGAGCTGATCTGATGATGGAGACGGAAGGTGGACAACAGAACTTCTCGAGGGATAATAGAAGACTGGCCGTGTTTAGGCTCATTGTGATCAGCACACGGTTACGATCACAAATGTTATAAAAGCTTGTATTGAAAAATATATTTTTCATAAAAAACTTATTTCGACTATCCTTACGCATAATCAGAAGAGCTGATTTTCACGATTGTCCTTCACATTATAAGTAAAGTTAGGCCTGACGGGCCGTAATGTCGCAACTTAATGAGACAACACGCCGGCGCATGCCCCGGAATACATTATAGCGTATTTGAACGGGGCATTTATGACAGATATTATATAACTGATTTTTCAGTCATTTTTGGCTTTTCTCAGAGATCAAGGGTCATCTATCAAGTGAATTTTCAATTACTCTACAACGAGCGATGAAGTTACTGTGTCTTCTCTGGTGTTGTTTTTTTTTATTTCACTTCGTGATTGATGGGACAAGCAGACGGGCCCACCTGATGTAAAGCGGTACCCTCTGCCTATGAATACTACAAGTGTCCATCATCAATCAGACGTGAAGGTGGACAACGGAACTCCTCGATGGATAATAGTAGACTGGTCGTTTTTAGTTCACTAGTTTCATAAAAGCTTGTATTGAAATGTATATTTTACAACAAATAACTTTGTTTATACATTTATTTACAGAAAGAATAATACAAGGTATGTAAAAAATAAATATGAATTAGTTGTGCTACCTGAAGACCGCTGCAAGCGATCTAAAAGTAGCTCAACTGATCCAAATCACTACCAGACGGAAGCGTCCCTAAGATGCTGGCAAATAACTTGTATATATAAAAGTGAAGAGAATGTAGATTTTCAGTACTTATAAACAGTTCTAAAAACACAAATTTGATATATAGAAATATTTACAAATCGTATGTCAAAAGCAGAAAAACAAAATTGCAGAAATAAATGTTGCTAGCCTGCTAAGCGGTAAATCGTACATTGAACAGCAATATCCTAGAATATAAATAACGTAGTATTGCGCTGCATCCGTCACTGAATCTAATATCCTGTATCGCTCTAAATAGAAACACATAAATAAATAGGATGCTGTAATTGAACACAGAACCACAATGACTGCCATGCCAGTATACATACTACGCAAACGCAGGCAGAAATCTTCATACAAAAATAACGCATCGCACCGCTAGCCGTTTTTATTGAATATTTCGTAAAATATAGGTAGATAATTTTACTAAACCCTTACTTAGTAAAACCTTGGATTTGTTGTTTTGATTTTATTTATCTAACTTGTTCCCTATATGTTACCCTATTGTATGCTCCATTTTAATAAACAATCGAATCTAGGCAAGAAATAGACGTACTTAACTTAATATTTTTTTCTATGGAGAAAATATTGCCCTATCGTGTTTCTGGTAGGTACAGTGATCCCTCGGAATTATAATGTACAGACCGTTCACCGTAAGGTCTAGGTCTATGTGCCTAGGGAATAGTGCTAACCACGGCCTAGTATAGTATTCTTTTATCTGTGCCACGGCATAGGTGTCATCTTACGGTGAACGGTCTAGCAGTAGGTTATCCATGCATACATATATTTAATTTATTTAAAATAAATAAATAAATGTATAATGCTGGACAGTTCACACAACATTACAAGTACATTATTTGAATATTTTACTTGATTTAGTGTGTTAAAAACTGCGATCTGTGATCGAAGGTTAAAAATCAAATTTTTTTCGACTTATTTTACGGCATATATCAAAATGGAGTTCTCAACATGCCCACACATAATTCAAATACATAACAGACCTGAAAACTCTGTTACAGATTAACATATATAATATTACTACGTAACCTCTAGAAATATCTACGTAATTAATTAACGTTAAGTATTAATTAAAAATTATTCATTTACGTTAGTAATTTTTTTCCTAGAAATACCTAATAATTTTGATGTCATATCACCTTTGCTACTAAAACCAATTAAGTAGATGTTAAACGGTATTTTAAAAAAATTTACGTAGCATAAACAAAACGTTGTTCCTTTTAAAACCAGCATATCAAGTGCTGTGTACACATGTGTGCCACTGTACACCACAAAAGCAGTAAATCCATACGTGTTCAAAGCAGATTGAATGCTGATCCACAAAAGGGTTCCTAAGCCGCCGGAATAACGCAACATGGGACAGCAATGTACTCAGGTTGGAAAAATAATACGAGCAATTTCCCTGTTTTGTGATAAGTTTAAGTTTTCATTTTTAATTCATGTTTTGTATTCTGTGGCCCGACTGCGTTGTATATCAATTCATTGTTTTTTGTGATGTGAAAACTTGTTGTAAGTTTTTGAGATTAGGTATTTTTATTGATTGGACTAATTTCTGTCGTGTTTTTTACAGTTCGTTGTCACTATTTGCATAAATGCTTAGGACACGCACGTTTTTTAGAGAAAAGGTTATTTAAATAAGAATGTATTTTTTTTACATATTAGCTAATTAAAATAACACCGGCTAAGTGCGAGTCAAACTTGTGCATGAAGGACCCCTTAAATATTTATTTTATTCTGGTTTTTAGTATTTCTTGTCATAGCAGGTGGATGGACAGCGGAGTCTTAGTAATAGGGTCTCTTTTTGTACCCTTTGGGTACAACAGGACCCTAAAAACGATTCAGCCTTACAGATATTTCGCATACTTAGAGCATTGCAGGCCTCCGTACCGGAGTTCGCATAAATGATGTGTAACATCTGACATCTCATACCTCCTTGGTACTAAGCAACATGATTGATAGTACTAACCTCTCGGAAAAATGAGTGCTTCATGTTTTACACTTCCGCCTCTTTTCACGAAATCACTCCCACAGATTGCAGGAAAGTGAGTAGGAAAAATTTTACACATAAAAAATTGAGATGTTCAATCCAATTTGTATTTCATATCCCAACACATGAAAAAATGACCCAGTTTTGAACAAATAAATAATGCTGCACAGCAAGCTAAGCAGAGCTTGTGTTATGGGTAGGTACCTGATCTACTTAATACAATACATTACATACATAGATATATTTTTATTAAACGTAGAAAATACCCAGAACACCCTGAACAAATATCTGCGGATCGCACAAATATTTGTTCCAAGGCGGGAATCGAACCCGCAACCTCCTGCGTCCTAGGCGAACCTTCGCCCGCCGCGCCACTGAGGTCGTTAAATTTCTTGCTTCTCTAACCTCAAGCCCCAAAGCCCTTTAACCTTGATACACCCCTGATAACGAGTAGGTAACACATTCATCCGATTTCCATACTCAGAGTTTTATTTATTCACCCAGGATATTATGAATTTTTAAAGCGAATCCTGTAAAAAAGAAATGTAAGACAAAAGGCCATTCTGAATTTACTTAATGTAAAAAGTAATTATGGAACGAAATTGTTTGCTGAGTGAGAGATTTGTTGGTTTTTTAATTTTGTATATATTTTATACGTTTTTGTATTTAACATGGTATTAACAGAGCTTGATAATTTTAATATCTGACGGGAACCATATTTCTAAGCCTTATCATTTATCTTTAACAAGCAGTGCCCCGCGATTTCACCCGCGTAAGTCTCGACCCCGTGGGAATATCGGGATAAAAATGTGCCTATGAGTTATTCCGGGAGTCCAGTTATTTCCATTCCAAATTTTATGCAAATCCATCTAGTAGTTGTTACGTGAAAGAGTAACAAACATACATACATCCACCCATCCATATTTACAAACTTTCGCGTTTATAATATTAGTAGGATTACTTGTATTGCGTGACTTTTAAAATTGTCTACCAAAGTTTTTGTTGTGTTTTATTAATGCTATATTGAAAATACAATAATTATTACTTTTTTTTAAATATTTATGTATTTAAGAGTGTTTAATCACTGGATTAGGCCAGGAATGGCACTCAGATACTTGAAATGGCAAATGCAAAAGCCGTGCAACGGCAATTATAAATTTTAAATAACTTCCTAGTGTGAGCCGGACTCGCGTACGAAGGATTCCGTACCATTAGCTATAAAAACGACAAAAAAACACGTTTGTTGTATGGGAGCTAAATATTTATTTTATTTTGTTCTTTAGTATTTGTTGTTATAGCGGCAACAGAAATCTGACTATCACGGTTCATGCGATACAGCCTGGTGACAGACGGACGGACAGCGAAGACTTAGTAATAGGGTCCCGTTTTACCCTTTGGGTACGGAACCCTAAAAAAGTAGTCCAGAAGTTATATTCTCTATGATCCTCTTTCTGTTTATTTTACTAAAATTGTAACATTGTAAAAAAACTCTCTTTATACTTTGTCTCTGCAATTATATAAAAGCTCTGAAATACCTTCGGTCTAAGCGGCCATTTGTTTGAGTACTGTTTGTTTATTCTCTTTTTATAGAAATTCCCAGCTATTTGAGAAGAAACCGGTATTCTCATCATCAGCTGGGGTCAACGGGCTTAGATCTCTAAGGTTGAAGAGAAATATGAGACTATAGAAAGGTTTTGAGTGGGTGTTACTTTAATGAGGTTTTTTTTTATAGCAAAACGTTAGTATGAGAAGATTGGTTACATAACCTACCGACCAAGACTTAGAATATAAAATAAACCAGAGCCCGTGTTACGCGTAAAAACGGTCACCACGCAAACTAGTCCGTCAATGAAACTAGTTTCACGCAGTCTGTATTTGGTTGGCCGTGCCGGCTAGTAGTGACGAACTCGAAAGATTTTGTTGTGATTATGCTATCGTGAGCCCACATGTAAAAATTATCCGAAAAATTGGTAAACCATTTCCTGTATGATAGGCGCGGGGAAGGCATTGTGTTTTGGCCACACAGCGCCCCGTACTGATCCCGTACCGAGTATCGTACATACCTTCTAGTTTATTCTATATTCTAAGACTACCTACTACCAAAACCCTAAGGCTGCGTCCCCATTAGGCAAACTGTTCGCCGCCGACGAGTTAGCGCCGTATCGGTTTAGTACGCCCTTCCATATATTTGAAATGGAGTGTTCACAGTTTGCTAGTTTTGCGCTCACTCTACGCTTGCGTTACGCGCGCCCTCTGTCTCAGTGGGCCTTAGAGCATTGCAGGATGGTGGGCGGCCACGTACCATAGTTTGCCTGCTGGGGACGCAGGGGAGCATTGCAGGCCTCCGTACCAAAATCCAATCACAGTTTAGGCTTGACTAGGAAATAGGATCAAAATAACAAAACTGCTAACCGCAGACTATTGAACAAGCACCCTCAATATCTATTAAAACCTATATAGCAAGTTATTTTTTCATACCTATGACAAAAGTATCGTATGCTTCGCTGTCCATTGCGGGCTACGAATAGTATTACGTAAGTCGTAAAGTAAAGCCGCAATGGCTGAAATCATTGGGAAATACACTGTTTACAATTATTTTAGTAACAACGACACAACACCACTCCATATTGAAAATAATTGACTATAAATTAAACTCTACTACTAACGCTTGACATCGGGTGGGTCATCTGCTTGTTCCGTCAACAATGCAGTAGAAAAAAAAGTAATATCAGTTCTATTTTATGTTGTTCTTGTGAACTCCTTCCACGAAGGTCTTAATCTCGACACAAGTATCCATTCACTGCATCACATGATCGGTTTGTACCCGCGATGGGGATGTATGGTAATAGCTTAAAACGAATAAAAACACTAGTGTATAGATGCGAAACTCTCATTGTGCTCCTATGAAATAAGTAACTGCTTGACTTGGCGGAGGGCACGGCACCCCATATTTAGAACGGAACTGAGCAAACAACTCGGTACTGCTGGCGTCTCCACGTTTCTAAGAGTTAGAACCAAAAATGTTACTAACAAGCTTTTATTTAACTTGCTATGTTTGTATGTAAGTATGTATGTTCAGGTCAAATCTTGCAACTGAATTTTAGAGCAGTTATCCTTAACCGATTGAGAATAAATGATGCAAAACTGTCAAGTTCCGATGACAATACAATATTATGTTAACAAATAGTTGATCTGATGATGGAGACGGAAGGTTGACAATGGAACTCCTCGATGGATAATAGTAGACAGGCCGTGTTTAGGCTCATTTTGATCAGCACACAGTGCTGATCACAAATTTTATAAAAGCTTGTTATGATAAATATATTTTTCACAAAAAGTTTATTATAGACGCAATAGGTTTAAGTGTAACATACAGAAACCTTTTATCAATTACGACCTTTGTGGCGCGGTTGGCAGGTAGCCGGCTGATATGCGAGTGATTGCGGATTCAAATCCCGCTGCGGGACAAAATATTTGCATGATCTGCTAATATTTGTTCCGGATCTGTGTGTTATGGTATACCACTCGTAGTTCCTCATACCCCCGATATAGGGAATCCTAGTGTAGGGATCAGGACTGTATGTGACTGTTGGATGTTAGGTTTTGTGACTTAGATATAAAGTTTCTTGTGATGGCAACAACACAGTCAACTGTTCCTCACAACTTATTACTTCACTTATTACTTAGTCACGCGCGTGCGCCGCGCCAACCGCCGTGTCCGTGCGTCTATCAAGGTTCACGCTGAAAAATTTTGGAAGCAAATATGCTATTAATAAGTAAATGAAGAAATTACTACTGGCCATTTCTTAGAATGAATAAGGTATAGTTGTATTTATTTTTCCTACTTGTTCTATCGTTAAATATTACTTCAATTGTGCTGTTGTTAAATATTACTACACTTATATAACAAATTCGAAATATTTTTCCTAGATGTTCTATTGGTAGAAAAAATAGTAGAATAGATGGTAAGGACCCTTTTGACTCAACACATCTACGTACCATAGTGTGTGCGTTATTTTTATGAAACCCGACGCAAAAACGACGGGGTATTATAAGTTTGACGTGTCTGTTTGTGTGTCTGTATGTGTGTGTGTGTCTGTCTGTGGCATCGTAGCTCCCGAACGGATGAACCGATTTAGTTTTTTTTTTGTTTGAAAGGTGAATTTGTCGTGTGTGTTCTTAGCTATGTTTGATCAAAATCGGTTCAACAGTTTCATTGCGATGAGGGTTTTTTTTAATTTTTACAAAATTAATAACTTGTTGATACTGTGCCATGCACAGTTTTAGTCAAATAATATTTTTCTTTCTCTTTCTTTCCCAAACTATCAACCATAAGCTCGTAAGCTCAATTTTGAATGTCGTTTCTACACGTCAGTATTATTATTTATTCGAAAGTACTAGTATATTATGTACCAGGGTTTACAATCTTTACAACATGAAGTATCCATTTATTTTACGTTCTGTCGATATTACTAAAGTGAGCGGTCAAAAAAGCGAATAGAGTGTATATTTTATGTGTGTTCAGTCATGAGTTAAAATATGTATATAAAAATCAACTTCATTAGCCAGTAAACATCCATTTGATGTTGATATATAGGTCACTGAACTCCGTCATACTCTGCGTCTTTGGTCGTGTCGCGTCCGTGGTCGCCACTCGAGTCGAGACCCGCTTTCTATCAGAAATTTATTTTAGACACATTCTAACGTACGCCGGAAGGTACTTTGACCCAGCACGCTGGTTGGTACTCTGACCCCGCACGCCGGATGGTACTCTGACCCCGCACGCCAGAAGGTACTCTGACCCCGCACGCCGGATGATACTATGACCCCGCACGCCGGAAGGTACTCTGACCACGCACGCCAGAAGGTACTCTGACCCCGCACGCCAGATGGCATTCTGACCCCGCACGCCGGAAGGTACTCTGACCCCGTACGCTGGATAGTACTCTGACCCCGCACGCCGGAAGGTACTCTGACCCCGTACGCCGGATGGCACTCTGACCCCGCACGCCGGCAGGTACTCTGACCCCGTACGCCGGATGGTACTCTGACCCCGCACGCCAGAAGGTACTCTGACCCCGCACGCTGGAAGGTACTCTGACCCCGCACGCCGGAAGGTAATCTGACCCCGCACGCCAGATGGTGCTCTGACCCCTCACGTCAGATGGTACTCTGACCCCGCACGCTGGAAGGTACTCTGACTTCGCACGCCGGATGGTACTCTGACCCCGCACGCCAGCCACTGTACTGTCCAGCTATAAAAAAAAACCCTGTACGTACACTCTCATGGAAGTGTCAAAATGTGTGCTCTCAATTGTTTTTTTTTTTCTATTAACAATTACTAACTAATTATTTTTAACTATTTTGTACTAGACCCCGCATAGAATCAGATATTTACATCACTGTCTAGCGAGTGCCCGTGTGCTATGCACGTTATGTACGGATAGGTATATGTTAGTAGAATCGCCTGAACTAAATTTTTTATAGTTCGTTCAGCGCGCTTTAGAAATTTTATATTTGTGACTTGCCTTATACCCCAGCTAATTCCTAGTGAAACAACCAAAATGTATTTGTGTTACATCCTTGCGCAGAGTGTATCTTAATAGGCCTATGATCAGCTTACGAACCAGTTAGTACCAACATCAAAGCTTTTCATCAAAATCAGTCATCGACCCAATCAGCTCATAACTCTCCTCAAGTCCTTGACAATCCGGAACCACGGTTCCGGCCCGACCAGTTCCAGCCTATTAATTCCATTGATTCAGAATTATGCCCACAATCTATTGGAAACTACGGTCACATTATAAATAGATTTAACAATCAGTAATAACACTTGCTTTAAAAACTTGAAATTAAATTAAATTTATTTTTTGCAGATATTAAATAATTACATTATGTCCGACACATTCCGTTTAAGCTTAACATGCAACTATTATTATAATGATATTAACTAAATATAAAAATAGGTACCTAGTTTAAGTCACATTATTAAACGATGTGAACAAATTAGTAATTAATAAAGCACCATGTAATATTATTTATTCTGTGGCACCATGTCAAATAAATTTTAATGTCGCGAAATATTTGATATTAAATATTTGATATTAAAATCACACAATTGCAGCCAGCAGGTCCAAAAAACTCATTTAAATTATAAAAACAACCTATAACTAACCTTTTTTTTTGGAATTTACTTTCCGGGATTTCTTTTATTTCGTTTGGCACGTTATTAAATATTTGTATTGCCATATAGTAACAATTTCTCTTTCGTAAAGCGGTTTTTACTAGCGTTTGTAGCAGGCGATCTGAATAGCGTGATTCATATCTGCTCTTCAGATCTCTATTCATGCTAAACCTTTGATTATATAAACAGCCAAAAAAAAAAAAAACTATAGTTCTTTGTTATATAAATTTTATTTATCTAATTTTTTACCCAATAATATGTACCGATTTAATAAACAATCGAATCTAGACAAAAGTTAGAGGTAACTTCGGGTTTTTTTCCATCGAGCAAATATTGTCCTATCGTTTTTCTGGTATAGTGATCCCTCTGAATTATAATGTAGTACGAGTATCCATGAATATTTATAATTTGAATATTGTACTTGATTTAGTCAGATAAAATCACCGCCGGTATTTTTCTGCCATAAAGCAGTAGTGCTCGCATTGCTGTGTTCCGGTTTGATGGGTAAGGGTGCCGGTGAAATTAAAGGCACATGAGACTTTTCATCTTTATGTCTCAGGGTGGCGGGCGCAGTGCAATGCCACATAGGGTGCGTCCCAATGGACGTGACCTATGAGGTAATGCACTGTTCATAGGCAGAGGTAACCGCTTAACATCAGGTGGACCATCTGCTGGTTCCGTCATTCAAGAAGAATAAAAAAAAAAAACTTTGCGGCATACCCCCGAAGACAGAGTGGCGTGGTAACAGCTTTTTAATTTATATACCAAGGCCTTTCAAGTCGGGCACGACCTACACTAATGAAGAGTACGACGAAGAAGATATTCTTTAATATGAATATTCAATAGAGTAACGGTATGGCTTCGTATCATCTAGACACGGCGAAGGCACTGCCGCACTCCCAAATTAACAGTCCACTATTTTTTGTAATGATAAGTAGTTATCGTTACCTAAAAAATAGTGGTCCCCTCCCGATTTGAACTTAAATCTTGTAGGTTCGTCCAATTCAATGTTTGAGAGAAAGACACTGTGAAAACTGAGAGCCAGTACCAGATCCCTTGGTTGGAATTCGGATAATTCCGCTACTTACTTGCGAAACGGCAATAAATGCGCAAAATATTCATAAAACTTGTTCCATGTACGTGTTTTTGTTTGTGGCTAGGGCCCTAGGACGCTTTTTTTACTTTTACAGTTTATAAGTACATTATGAACATCCAAAGTTCAGGTTAAAATTGTGCAAATAAGCTAATTTATGAAGGCTTTTATTGAATATATAAATATTCAAATTTATTTATTCAACCAACATGGGGTCATTAGAATTACACATTACACAATTACACATTACACAGGTTACACACAATAATAACTTATATACCTAATACAATCTTACATTTATTTTTATCCACAGTACATACAACTTCATACAAGCCTACCTAGATTTGATTGTCAATAAATGCACCATACAGCAATGATTCAGATACTGACAATCAAACCTAGCAGAAAACATCTTCAGAATGTTGTTAGAGCTGGCATCAGGGATGTGCAGCGCTTACGCATTATTGTAGGTATAGAAACAGTTGACTCGCGCATCAGCAAACATCCTCGATGCGCTGCAGAACCGGGGCAGCCCCAACAACACCCTGAAGGCATTATTATACTGAACTCGCAGAGCGTTGTACTGCTTTTGCGTGTGATTCACCCATAGGCTGCTCGTGTAGAAGTTAGTCCAATAAGCTCGGAATAAAGTAACTTTTACTTCAGCGGAACAACGAGCAAACCTGCGGGCTATCATGTTCGCCCTTACAGACAACGCTCTGCGCTCCCTCTCCATGTCTGCATCATCTTTCAGGTCAGAAGTTACCCAGTGCCCGAGGTATTTAAACTTGTCCACATGTTTAAGTGGCTTCCCATACAGTTTCATGGGTGGGATGTTGGGCAGGCTTTTCCCTCTGACCTGAAAGACCAAGCATTCACTCTTATCCACGTTATATTTTAACCCATGTTTGTTGGTATATTTTTCACATATACCTAACAGTTTCGTTATACCACAGATAGACGCGCTCAGCTACACCATGTCATCAGCATAACTAATGTTATTGACAGATACTCCGTCAATATGACAACCGACACGAGTGCTGCTGAGCTCCTCTATCAATGCATTCACATAAACATTAAAAAGTTTTGGTGAGGTCAACCCCCCCTGCCTCACCCCGCACTCCAGCCTGTATGGCCCGGAAAAGGCCTCCGACCATCTCACAACATTGGCCTGGTTCTTATAACAAAACTTAAAGATGTTAATAAGTTCTGGCGGCAATCTGATGTCATTCAACTTCCTCCAGATGATATCATAAGAAACCAGGTCAAATGCCTTCGACAGGTCAAGAAAACAAGCATAGATTGGCGTTCGACGGTCCGTGTAATGCTTCACAGTTTGCTTTAGGCTCAAAATAGCTGAATCTGTTGAAAGGCCCCGTCTAAAGCCAAATTGGTTATTATGAAGATTTAGATAACCATCTAGCTGAGTATTAAGCAAACTGTCAAGCACTTTAGCTATAATGGTGGCCAGCGATATAGGTCTGTAGTTGTATTTATCGCACATGTCACCTGTTTTATTCTTCACTATCGGAACCACCACAGTTTTCATCATATCAGTAGGTTGATACGAATGCCTCACACAAAATGTATAAAACATTGCCAGCACTCTAAATAGGTGTGGACCAGCACTTCTTAAATGCTCAACGCTGAGTCCGTCGTGGCCCGGCGATTTGCCGCGGGACATAGATTGTATAGTTTTCCTTACATCTTTAGCTACAAATACTGTACCTATCTCCTGACACCACGGCCCCGCGTCAATTAGCGACTGCGATGGTCCCAACGGTGACGTAATAGTAAAGTGGTTTTTGAACAAGTTCGCTATACCCTCCCGACTACTGATCCCGTCGACACTCACAGGAAGGCTCGGTTTACTATTCAACTTATTGGGTGGCTTTCCAGAAGTTACGAAAATCATGTATTGCATGATGTGACGTTAAAATATCCATTTTCAGCTGTTCATTATGATTTTGGCACCACTTTAAGCGGGATTTAAAAAAAATCCTACTTGTACACATATCTTCATAAACACGACCTGATGGAGGTTTACCAAACAAGACCCATGATTACATTTGGACTTGGCCTCCCTGTGAGCCACGCTCACATGCCTATTCCAGCCTACAACTGGTTTTTTCCTTTTAGTTTTATTTAAGTTCAAACCACGACATTCTGCAGCCGCCTTACTTAAAATATTCACTAATTCATTGTACATCCTGTCAATAACTAATCTATGGTCAAAATTATTACATATATTATGGTCACAACAATACGTAAATTCTTCAGGAAAATCTAATAATCTTAATTTATCATTACATAATTTATTATAAAAGTCAACTTGTTCGGGCCTACGCTCGCCCCATATTAATTTACTATTAATATTATTTTTATTTGGAACTATTTTAGGCATTATTCAATTCAATATGTTTATTTCAGACAACAATACACTATAATAAAAATAAGTTAGTGTCCACATTTCGAGTAAAATCATAATCTATTATATAAAAATAAGTCGGGTTTTCCTTCCTGACGCTATAACTCCAGAACGGACGAACCGATTTCCACGGTTTTGCATTCGTTGGAAAGGTCTCGGGCTCCGTGAGGTTTATACGTTTATATTTTTTTTTTCAAATCGTGTTTGTTACACCACTTATAACTCAAGAATGGGTGAACCGATTTGGCTGAAAATTGGTAGGGAGGTAGCTTAGAACCAGGAGATAGGACATAGTGGGAGGGGTAGGACGGGGGGGTTCACCGGGGGCTACCCGTGCGAAGCTGGGCGAGTCGCTAGTTAAAAATAAAATTCACAATCAATTCAAAATCAAAAATTAACATAAATTAGAAATATCAAAAATTAAAATAAATTAGAAAAATTAAAATTAAATTGAAAATTTCAAAATTAAAATTAAAATTAAAAATAAAAATTCAGAATATTTAAATTTTAAAATATTTATCAAACACTGGTCAAGAGAACACAATATACGCTCTTGTCCAGTGTTCCATAAATAGACAGTCAGTGTCCAGCTTCTGTGCAATGGTCCGACCACAGAACGTCATAATCGATGGATACGTTTTGAATCGATTTTACAGCAGATTTAATGGTAAAACCAAATTGTTTCTCCACGAACCTAGATATATTCTTCAAGATACATATTCGTACAAAACATGTAAGGAAAAAATAATACCACTTTATAATCACGAACGAGCTAAGCACGAGCGTTTATATGGAAAGTATTTAGGGTTGGCGGTTCTAAGTAATCCTCGCCTAGCATAGCAATAAACATGACATCCAAGTGTCTGTACTGATTAAAAGCTATCTGTTTTCGGCTTGGGCCTATGGTTTCAGCCGGATGCCTTTGATTGAAGGCTTTAATGGCTCGTTGGAGGTTTCAAAGGCAGCTCCCGGTAATAAGTAACGGGCTATTTGACTATAATTATGTTATTTTGATGAACCAGTCACGTTGTTGATATTCCATCATCAAATAATCAACATTTTAGGAAGTATTCCTTCGAGGTGCTCTGAATACTTTAGACACTACGTTATGCCAATGGTGGCAAATAGCTCTCCTCAAGGCCACCTTTCAGGTGACCAAGGAAGTATACCTATAGTAATAAGCAAAGACTATTTAACCATAAAGTAAATTTTTTTAAGACTTTCTCACTATCTCCTTTTTATCATGCGACAAGCAGCCGCACGGCTCCGTACCATCCGTACCTCATCAGTTTACTCGCAATACGCACTAAGCGTTTCGGTTTCATCTTTCTAATGCAAACAGCTAAGGAAGGGAACAAGTAGCCGTCGTCTGGTTTTCCTGAAAACTATACTATAATATCTTTAAACAAAAGTGAATAGGTGCCTTCTAGACCTTCGTGCTCCAACGTCTGCCACATCGTCACTTACCAACAGGTGAGATCGCCGTCAACCGAGGGTCTACAATTGCTAATACAAAAACCATTAACAATTAATTAATTTTGTAAAAATTTAAAAAAAACCCTACACTCAATGAAACGGCTAAACCAATTTTGATCAAACATAGCTAACAACACACCCGACAAGTTCACCTATCAAACAAACAAAAAAACGAAATCGGTTCAACACACAGACACGTCAAACTTATAATTCCTCGTCGTTTTTGCGTAGGGGGTTAATAATGCTACGATGTGCCTGTAATTTCACTGGCACCCATACCCTTCAAACAGGAACACAGTAATGTCAGCAATACTGCTTTGCGGCAGAAATAGGTATGGTGGTAGTACTTCCCCGGACGAACTCTTTTACAAAAAAGCTCTACTACTAACAAACCATACATGAAATACACGAACTACACAAGCCTTCATTTGTTTCTCTTTTGGTTAGGACTCTTTTTAACTCGTAGTCCATTTACTTTTTACGAAGCTTGAAAGCAATTTATTGTATCTACCGGGTCAAACCGACGCTTGTTCAACTCGTCGGTTCACCCGCTATAATCTGGGTTACGTAAACTGGCCTCCATTAGGCCTAATTGAGCCCACCTTTATGATAACCGGTCCGAAGAATGACAGTCGATGCACAGTTTAGATTAATCAGAGCCTCTAGTCTGCAAAGACCAACTACAATTTTAGTATTTATACACTACAAGTATTTTAACTTTTGAAATACTTTTTACTAGAAAATGACCTGGAGTATGGAAGCGTGTGGTGAGAATGTGTAAGAATCGAAAAAGTGTAGTACCTGCTACGCGTCCGGATACCGTTACTGTTGTGTGTCGAGGTGGAGTGAAGAGTGACAATTAAACCGATGGTAGTGGTATCGTTCTTAATAAAAGAGTGAGAGGGTAGATCGATATATCGGCCAACAACATCTACTCGTAAAGACTTTAGTTAGTTTTCCCGTGATCATGGCGCATGCAACTGTGCTGAAATATCGAGAAATATCGAAACAATCAAAACTCAAAAATCATGGTAAATATCCCGTTTCTAGTGAAATGTATGGATTTTAGTATGGATAAACAGAAGAGTGCACTTAGCGGGCATCTTGAGAACCTCAAATTTCATACGCAAATCCATGTAGTGTACACACGGCGTTGTAAGTTGCTTGTTACGTTAGGTTGACGCCTGGTTGATGGCGAGGCCAAGGCGATACGGTTACGATCCTATTCCGAGTTGATATATTATGTGCTATAACAAAAAAAAATACCTTTAGGTCCCTCATTTGAGTCGATCGGAAGCGTGTTTACTCACGTAGAGGGCTAGGAACTTAAAAACGTAAATTTCGTAGTCGGCGCTGAACACATCGGTCAATCTCATTCCAGCTTGTATGATTTTCTGGGGCTATTTTTAAGGTTCCATACCCAAAGGGTAAAACGGGACTCTATCACTAAGACTCCGCTGTCTGTCCGTCTGTCTGTCTGTCTGTCCGTCTGTCACCAGGCTGTATCTCATCATGAACCATGATAGTTAAACAGAGTGAAATTTTCACAAATGATGTACATTTGTGGCCGCCATATCAACAAATACTAAAAATAGAATAAAATAAATATTAAGGGGGCTTTCATACAACAAATGGGATTTGTTTGCTCGTTTTTGGTTGATATTGATATAATGGCAATAGGTATACCTACGCTTGAAATATTCAAAGAATATATAGTTATACATACAATTAAAAAAAAAAAAAAAAGTGGTGCTCCCATATGACAAACGTAATTTTGTTGCCTTTTTATAGATTATGGTACGGAAATCTTCGTGCTCGAGTCCAACTCGCACTTGGCTGGTTTTATTGCTACTTTTTCTTACCCTAGAGGCAATCCGTTTTATACAATTTTTAAATTGAGTCATTTTGGTGAGTAGTTAAAAGACTGGACTAATTATAACCAACCAACCACAAAATGCAAACCCTAGAGGCGCTATTGGGCAAAGCCACTAGAAAAGGTCTGAACAAAAACATTGACGCTTTCAAAAGTTTTTACGATAATACTAACAAAACATAAAATGCAAAAGACCTTTCGATAGTTGTACCTCGTCTATACAGTCAAGTACGGTGTTTTACCGCTCATAAAATCATGTTCAAAGGTTGGATGGACATTTTATTAACTACTAGCTACTCGCCCCGGCTTTCCCCCTCTTCCTAACCCCCCATCTATCCACATACCAAATACCATCAAAATCTGCGAAAGCAGTTCAACTTCCCCTAGTTACTCGCTGATAACACAAAATACATAGTTCAGAAGGTCAGTTCTTTCAATTACCTACGCTCGACCGTAGCTCTAGGGCTGAAAGGCTAATGTTTAGATTTCGGAACGTCAATGAAAGGCATTTCAGCTCCGGCCGATTATGATTTGAAGTACCTGCAGTCAACCGTAGCACTAGGGCTGGCTAAAAATAGACAATTATTTTCTGTCCAGTGTTGTGTTTAGACAACCAAACACACAGCAATTCATGTACCTACGACCGTTTATACATTTTGTACGATTCACAGTAACAAAACAACAACATTACACAACACAGTCAGTTTACGCGTATATAGGTAGGTGAGCCTGTTATCGCTCGCTGTGCTGAGCTGACCTTCTGTACTATGTATTTTGTGCTGATAATTTAGTTCTCAATAGGTGAATGAAATTTTTAAATTGGTTTTGTTATTTTTGAGTTTATCCATTACAAACAAACAAAGTTTACTTCTTTATAATATTAGTGTATACACCACTAAATACTGTAAGTTGGCCATAACTGACAAGACTTGGAGCAAGCAGACATTTATTTTGATGAGAAAATAAAATCGAGACTCCATCACGGGTTTTATTGGTGATTTTATTTGTTGGTGAGTAAAGTGGTGATTTTTGGTCGTAGAACTATCGTACAGAGCAGCAGTAATAGCTGGTGCTACTAATACTATTTCATGCTACTAGTTCTATCTTGGTCACTTTACAGACTAGCTTGAATTCAAATCAAATTCAAAATATTGTATTCTTTGACATCACAAGAATCATTTTAATCGTTTTATAACAAAAATTTACTCGTGTTCCATTGCAACTGAGCCTGGAAGAAGCATTGGGGCTAGCTGAATATCTAACGCTAGCCACGCTTGGCCAATCATATCGTGGCTTGAAAGGTAACCCAAAATTAGCAGGTCACTGCGTTTTGAAAGAAACATAGATCTTAACTAGGTAGATTTCATGACCTATTTAGTTCGAACTTCAGTGTGACGTTTGTAACAACGGCACTGAGCCTGTTTTCAGATTTTTATTGGTTTTTAGGGTTCCGTTCCAAAGGGTAAAACAGAAATCTATTACTAAGACTCCGCTGTCCGTCCGTCTGTCACCAGGCTATATCTCATGAACCGTGACAGTTAGAAAGTTGATATTTTCACAGATTATGTATTTATGTTGCCACTATAACAAAAATACTAAAAAAGATAATAAAATAAATATTTAAAGGGGCTCCCATACAACAAACATGATTTATACATAGTTTCCGCAATAAACAGGTTTCGCTATCTCAAGGTGTGTTGATGATGTGATTAGCAAAATACACAATAAAATTTGAATTTCGCGCCTCTAGCGAAATGTTCCACCTTAAAACTTAGATTCTCGGCAAATTGTTCGCCTGCACTTATCGGCAAATTATTTATCTAGTGGGGCTGTAGCATTATTAACTGCAGAAGAAACTTTAAAGTATTCATGCCTTCATAGCCATTGCAGTCTGAAAATATATATAAATTGCAGAAACTTTGAGAGCCTTGCAATATTTTGCTGTGGACTTTAAATGCACGGTATTTAACGTGACAATTTCACTGCTCTTAAGGACTCCAGATGATAGTGTCTGTATAATTTAATATATAATCTACTTGAAGCATCGTCATCATCATCATCATCAGCCTGTATCAGGTCACTGCTGGACATAGGCCTCTCCCAATGCTCGCCGTTTAGACCGATTTCCAGCTCTTCCCATCCACTTTCTACCAGCTGCCTTACGCAGATCGTCACTCCACCTAGCCAGGGGGCGCCCCACACAACGTTTACCAAGACGTGGTCTCCACCCTAGAACACGTTTACCCCAGCGATTGTCGGTTCTTCGGCATACATGCCCAGCCCATTGCCATTTCAGCTTGCTAATTCTCTGAGCTATGTCAATGACCATAGTTCTCTGTCGGATAAGTTCGTTGCGGATTTTATCCCTCAGAGGAACTCTGAGCATAGCTCGTTCCATTGCACGCTGAGCGACTTTGAACTGATGGAGCAGGCGTACCGTGAGTGTCCACGTCTCGGCACCGTATGTCATTACGGGTAGGGCACACTGATTGAAGACTTTCGTCTTCAGGCATTGTGGTATAGGGGATGCAAAAACTCGACGCATGAAGCATGAGCATGATGGTAAGTATCTATTGTTTGTTGCTTTATATTTAAATGTACCCAAACAACAAGGATAGAGTTGAGGGCATACGAGCACAGGGCAGATCGCTCATGAGATGGACTGACCAAATCATGGCAGCTTTGGACGGTCCACCGCATGAATTTACAGGAAAACTGCGGTGCGAGATGAGTGGCGAAGGGTTGTGAACCGAGCCACAGACCATGATGTGACGACCACGACCACTCTGCTAAGAGTGTAACGACGAAGAAAAATAGATAACAAGTCTATTTTATTTAAAAAAAACCCTGTTAATTTTCAGAGTTCCTATATAATTGGAATAAGGAACACTTATAGACGCACATCGGTGTCTAGCACACATAATAATAGGGCCCCGAAGCTAATTACCTAGTATTATAAAGTAGTATGCATGCATATTTTGAATTTGAATATTGTGCTTGATATAGTCTGTTAAGAATCATATCTAAGTATTTATTTTTCACTAGAAACGGGATATTTACCATGATTCATGAGTTTTATTTAATTTTGTCCCGATATTTCGACACAGTTGCATGCGCCATGATCACGGGAGAACTAACTAAAGTCTTTGCGAGTAGATATTATTAGCAGATATATCGATCTACCCTCTTTCTCACTCTTTTATTACGAACGATACCACTACCATCGGTTTCATTGTCTCACTTCACCCCAACTCGACACACATCACTAACGGTATTTGTTCGGTATCGGGAACAAATCAAACTCAAGAATCATGGTAAATATCCCGTTTCTGGTTAAAAATATGTACATAACCATGATAGTTTCAAAAGTTATCAAATCTATAGTTTTGTTTTTTAACTTTTTTCATAACTTACTGCGTGGCATTTATTCAAATACACATCTCTTGAGGCATAAATCCATCATACGTCGGGCTGATGACGATAGTGGTAATGAACCTTCCTATGTAGCTACGACAGACTAAGTACACATGTGCCAAAGTTCGTACAAAACATCTGGTTAGCTCAACTCTCGAGATTGGCAAACTTGTCAAATTGCTCCACTTCCCTAGAGTTCAGATAACTTGTATCAGTATTATGAAAAGTCAACCGATATGTAAACAGTTGTTGGGCTACTTTGATTAGTTCTCTTTGATTGTTTAGGTATTGGAAGATTTTATCGAGCGCTTTCTACAGGGAATAAATCGTAAGGAAAACAGCATCTCCTAAAATTGTAAGAGTATTGCGTCCTAAAATTGCATTGCGCATGAGTCTCGTTCCTTAGCCTTTCACCACAATATGACTACTATTTACCAATAATCTGAATCAATTGCTTTTTAGTCGTTGGTCGGTGTCATGAGTTAGGTCACCGTTCCAATCACAGTAACGGACGTTTAAACATATATTTAATAAAAAAACTACTTTTCGTTGCAGCGTGAGGCGTTTTTTTTGGATGAAGATTTCTGCCTAGTGTTGGTACAACCATTTTTTTCTTTGTCTTTTTTATCATTGATAGAACTTTGTTTGACCATTATCTCACCTGTTGGTAAGTGACGATGTGGCCGAAGATGGAGCACAAAGGTCTAGAAGGCACCTATTCACACTAACCTTGAAGAGACCCAGATTATAGTTTTCAGGAAAGACAGACGACGGTAATTTATTCCACTCCTTAGCACTTTGCATTATACAGGTAGAACTGAAACGTTTTGTGCTAATAGAAGGTATACTAATGAGGTTAGGATGGTACTGAGCCGTACGCTTGCTCGTCCTAATGATGAAAAGGAGATGGTCGGATCAGATCGTGCAGTTTCTGGGAGAATTCCCTGAAATGTAACCTATAGAAGATCGCAAGGCATGCAACCTTACGGTGGTGCTCGAGACTCTGGATCTTAGTCTCCGACATATGTTGCCCACCTATAAGCCTGAAAGCGCTACGTTCGATCGAGTCCAAGGCAGCAAGCTGGTGTTTGGCCGAGCCATTCCAAACATGGCAGCAGTACTCCATATCAGCCCGGACTTGTGCTTTATTTAAACTGAGAAGCTGTCCTGGTGTGAAGTAATGCTTTACCTTATTCAGGATGCCTAGCTTAATTGATTATAAAACAATGAAAAATAGTTCCTCTATCGTAGCTGGTTACGAAACTCAATTACCAAAATGGACCAAACGAAGATTTTCACTATAAAAGTTGATTATCCCATGTGTGTATCAAACCAGTAATATGTCACGCACGGCTCAAATTGCAATCTCACGTCCTGTCATGTCCGCACGAACATCAATCATATTTCCGTCATAATAAAAGGACCTGCATTTTGGCAACAGGTGGACCATGGACCATTTTACAAATTGGAAGGGTGACAAGAATTTGATTTAACCGTATTTGAGATAACAAGCATACCTAAAAACAAGACTTTAAACATATTTTTTGCCGTGGTGTATCTGGCCTAAGAAAAGACCCCCCATCTCCTCCCGTGGATGTTGAAAAAGCCGAATATGAGATTGCCTGGTCTTGTGGGTAGGATTTGTTGGTATAAGATTTATCCTGGCGGAATATTACTGGAGGACGCGTTAACCGAGTCAGTCGTGGGAAGCAATGGCAGCGATGGCTCACCCCTTGTCACGTCTATATTCCCTCGATGGTGCAACCCACGGTAAAAAGAGGCCTACTGAGGCTCTGCCTACCCTTTCGGGGATTTTCATTGTCCAGCTTCCGCCTCCATCATCAGATCAGCTCGCTGTTACCATCATATTGTATTGTTATCGGAACTTGACATGTAGGCCATATTTCAGCTCAATCGGTTGAGGATAACTGCTTTAAAATTCAGTTGCAAGATTCCACCATACATACCCAGACATACATTGCAAGTTAATATAAATCTTGTAAAAATACGTAATCTTGGTATACATGTAGGACATATCTACCTGTCTTCTAATTGTAAAAACGAGTAACGGAAAATTCAGAATTGTATAAGACTTACTTGGTGCTGTAATTACAACTACAATACCACCTAGGTTGCAACCTACCTGGAGTATCTGAATGAGAACTGACTTATTTTCGGTTCATTGATTTGTTATCTATATATATATATATATATATGTATATATTTATAAGTTCGAAAATAGGTAGTTATCCCCAATTCAAGATTTTACCATCTGTGGTCTTCTTCTTCAGTTGCACTTCACTAACTGGCACTTTCTGAATGCACATGCCTGACTTGTTGCTGAAAATACCGAAATCGCTATATGTGTGCCTATAATATTTGAGGAGTTCCCTCAATTCCTCATGGATCCCATCATCAGAACCATTTTCAGATTTTGATGAAAATGGGACCAATCTGGAACAATATAGTCAACTTAAAAAAAACTAATCGGTTCAAAAATTAGATACGAGGTAAAAAAAAACACGAATTGAGTCGGTAGGTTAAAAAACAACAGTAGGCAATGCTTAAAATTACGTTTAATATACGCTGGTAAAGTTTAATATTCAACACATACTAAAAATAATATGAAAATTAAGGATAACGATCAAAAGTGCTCATAAAGAAGTAAGCCGTAAACTTAATACGTAGGTTACTGTTACCGAGACACTTATACTTGTAACTCAGAGTAAGTATAAGACAGTTATAGAGCATGCCTACAGAGGCATGAACCTTTAGTTAATGGCTAAGTATACAATGTATCCACTGTAAGTATCCAGTGACCTCTACACCATAATTGACACGAATTACCATCTAATAAGTTTATCTTAGGTATGTTTTTTCTGTAAAATGATTTTTTCAATAAAAGCTTTTATAGAATGTATTATGACTGATGATGATGATGATGATGATGATCATGATGATGAGATTAGTAAGTAGAACCGTGAGCTGATCAAAATTAGCCCAAACACGGCTAGTCTATTAACTATCGAGGAGTTCTGTTGTGCACCTTCCGTCTCCATCAGCATATCAGCTCGCTGTCACCATAATATTGTATTGTCATCAAAACTTGACATGTATGCGAAACAGCTCAATCGAGCGAGGCTAAAGCTAAGGCCAGACCAAAGCGTTCAGCCCGCGTCCGCGGTGGCGTGCACGATGACGATCCATTGTCTTACCATTTGGCCTTAGCTTAACTGGTTCAAAATTCAGATGCAAGATTTCACGGACACACATACATTAATAAAAGTGAATAGGTGCCTTCTAGACCTTTGTGCTCCATCTTCGGCCACATCGTCACTTACCAACAGGTGAGATCGTGGTCAAAGAAAGGCCTATTAATGTTAAAAAAAAAAAAAAAAAAAAAAACATTTTAACTTTTTAAAAGCTTTTAAAAATGTAGTGTTGTACGAGGTCTATGGCCTTTCATAGACCATTTTCAGCAGATTTTTGAAATCGCGAAGTCTCATGTTTTATCGGACTACGCTGTCTAAGCTGCACTACGATTCAAGAGCACTTGAAATCTGAATTGCCGATCGATACGATAAAATTCTACAAATGAAATTCTTCGCTTTCAGAGCAAATTATTTGTTGTATTAAGGTCATAACACATAATATATCAACTGGGAAAAGGATCGTAATCGTATCGCCAGGAGTCAACCTAACGTAAGCACGTAACCAAAGCAGATGCATCTCCAATACGTTGACTCGGCTACGGTTAGGCGACGCCGCGCTTACGGCTCGCTGACCGCTGGACAAGGCAAGGCAAGGGCAAGCGTGGACGAAGAGACGTAAGCACGGAAACTGCAAGTTGAGCACGCATCGCACCGCATTTCGTGAGCTTGTCCCGAGGAGAGGCGATAACGTTAAGATTCCGATTAGTGTGCGTTGCAGTAGGTAGTTTCATACAAAGAATAGTGAACGGCTCGAGTTGATACGGTTACGATCCCTTTCCGAGTTGATATGGTACTTTTGTCTTTGAGTCAGTAAGAATATAGTCCTTCACCCTACAGTTTATAAAATACACGTTGTATGATATTACTGTTGATCACTACTCTCTCAGCCGCTAAATAAGTGAGGTGATGGTATCGCTGAAATCGCTGGCTTGTGTAACACCCCCCCTACTACCTTCTCTCTATTGTACCTAATAATCTAACTACCTATTATACCGCGCGCACTCACCGACTTCCTACTTTACTCTGTGAAGTTACGATAACTTTAATCTTACCTACTTCTTTAAACACTATAAATTGGCCATATGATCGTCTAGATATATACCTACGTTGTGTCTTGTAATAACTCGAGTTCTTTATTTGTTAATATTGTCGAGTCTTAACGTATCCTAACTACATAAAATATTTTACCTTTTTATCGATATTCTCGTAATAGTTGCTACTAATTCTAATAGGAAAGATACCTATTTAAATTTTATTTTACTTCAGTACACATCGGAACAATTAATTAAAAGATTACTCCAGAGATTTATTTCCATTATAGTTTGTTATTCCTTTGTAAAAGAATAAGCTACAATTAAAGTTCCTAGTAATATTTTGAACATTCTGATTTTACAATTTCTGAGGTTTATTGATTTTGACTCTAGGGCTTCAATACAGACATGTTTGTATTGTGCTATTTCAAGATACTTTTACGTGACAGGTTTGCATCTGTAAAAGATCCATTAGGGAAATGACAAGGAAATTACTTGTATAAATTATTTGCTTCTCAGATATAATTTTTAAGTTATTTCTTTAATTATTTGAAGGATGAACCAAATTTGATAAGGTTCATATCCAGAGATAAGCGACTTTTGGAGAACAGCCCCGTCCGCGCTGCCCTCGGTGGATTTCTTCCAAAGCTTTTGGTCAATCCTCCCTCGCTTGGACATAGGTAGATTACCTAATATTGTCCGAGAATTTTATCCAAATGATATTCTAATTCAAATCAATTCATTTTTACTTTAATACAAGGGATTTTAGAGGATCGCGAACCTATTTCCGTCGGAGTAAGTTTGTTAGTTATTTTCAAACATTCCAGGGAATTTTACATTTAATCAATACGCAAAATCAACCACATACAACCTTCACCTTTGGTTAACTTTGGGATTTATCTAGGCTTCCTGAAGCCTAGGAAAATCCCTACTTGATTCATACCCCTACTTACAAATAATTCTAAATATTCTCTGTAGGATAAATAGAATTCCTAGTTGGATTATCCAGGTAGGAATAATCGCTTGTGAAAATTCTAGACTATATTTAAATGAAATTTTCCTTCCGAGAATGATAATATTCAATTACAAGATTCTCTTTTTTATCTAGTATTTTAAAACGTTTGAATAATATTTTACCCGGTCCTCTATGAAAGAATAATAAAAAACTAAATTAAAACTCTGATTAAATTTTAGAAAATGCCAATTTGTAAGGTTGGTCTACGTACGCACTAGTACAATGCCTACGTGAGTGTGCCTAATTACCTGGCTAAATTGGGTGTGTGTAATTCAACTTTGAGAAAACCGTTCTCATTTTGATTTAAATGTGCAGTTAAATGTGTATGTCTTCTGACGAGGTGCAAGGTCAGAATACCTAGATTGAACTACTAAGGATAGGATATCTATCGCTGTGTAACCTAAAGCGACAGACGGAGCCTAGGGGTTAGGATTAAGGTTTAAGGAGGGATGAGATTTTGCCTTTCTAGCGGACTCACTAGAAAACCTTTTCAGGCGGATAGAGGATTCCTGTCCAGCAAAAAATGGAGTCCTGAAACATTAAAATAGAAGATATTTTATAGACTACGACAGTCTAACAAATATCTTCCCTCGAAGATCGTTCACTTTTTCACTAGCTAAACATGACATTGACTTTAAATACCCAAGAACACTTGAAAAACATCACCAAAAAGAAACTAGTTAATTTCTTTTATTTTGGACGGCTTTTCAAATTAATTTTATATTTCACAAAAATTTAAACTTTCACTAAATTATATTCAATTTCACTTATTATGGTCTACTTCCCAGAATCAATCCTAATATTTCAAAGTATAAATTTCTAGCTTTTAAATATTTAGTATTAGATATCATCGTCATCATCAGGAGCCTTTAGATGCCAAGACAAGACCTCCCTTCTGCTACTGCCCGGTATCATTGGGTATGCAGGCGACAGCACAGTTGTGGAGAGATATGTTTCCACTGCTCGAGCTAGTCAGCTTGAAATTAAGGAGCTACGAGACGAGATGCTGCAGCGTTAGAATTTGACTCTCAAGGCTGTGTCCGACTGAGGCTATCATCCGGTACCATCATCTCAACAGATACCCGCAATACGCACTAAGCGTATCAGATCCATCTTTGAAATGCGAACTGCTAAGGAATGGAACAAGTTGCCGTCGTCTGTCTTTACTGAAAACTATAATATGGGTCTCTGTAAGGTAAGAGTGAATAGGTGCCTTCTAGAACTTCGTGCTCTAACGTCGGCCGCATCGTCACTTACCAACAGGTGAGATCGAGGTCAAACAAGGGTCTATGATTAAAAATAAAAACAGGTAGTATGCAAAGAGGGATTTGTCATAATTAACACGGTTGACGGATTGGCAATCGCAGTATTGTTGTGGAGTACTCCAATGGATGCTGCTACCCATCCCCTAGTGTAATCCCTTAGTCGACTTGTATGACATCTACGCGAGGAGACAGAGTGGTTTATTATCAGGCTGGGCACACCACGGTATTTTACGTCCGTTAGTGCCAACGGCCCCCATTTCTTAGGAAACCTAGGGCTTAAACCCCCTGCAATATGAGAACATGGGGGTTAATAGCGACCAGACACGGCACGATCGAAACAAGCTGTTACAACCACAGTAATATTACGTGGGAGACACACACACATAATATTCGGTGAGCTTGTTTGCAAGCTTACGACGAGCCACGGCAAGAATGAAAATTTGATTTGATTTAGTTACTGGTTTTCAACAACATCATTTTTTTTGGACTTTATGTTGGTTCTTGGGTTCAGTAACTCAAACTAGAATATTTTGTAAACGAGATGGTATGGCACGATGTCATATCATCCCGTCATAATTATTATTATATAATTTATTTCGGTTTTTTATACCATATTAGGTTAGTAAAGAATTGTTAGTATTGTCACAAAGTATTTCTAAAATTACAATTCACAATTATTAAATTAAATTATTTGCCACACCGCATTGAGTGGCATGGCAGCACATGAGATTTGGTCCAGTGATTGAGGATCGTACCTTCCACCCGCAATCCCCATTATGAGGTATTTTATAATTGCACGTTTATAATAAATTTGTTCATCTTTCATAGCTTCCGTGTGTCAGATCCTCAGCAGCAGAATTGCCATCCCGCTATTGCAAAGTCATAATTTGACTGCAAATTGTGCTATTTTGTTGAGCTTTGTTTGTTGGTCGTACAGCGTTGCATTACTCGCATGGCCGCCCATGGGCTTACGAGCAACTTATTCTGCGTACATTATGTACGTATGTATGCATTAAGTACAATTCTTTATGAGTTGGGTTGTTGTTTGTTAGCTTAAGAATAGATCCCTGCGTCTCCTCCCATGGATGTCGTAAAAGGCAACATAAAGATTACATAATTGGCAGCACCATCCACCTGAGTACTAAGCACCAATATTGTGATCACCAGTCCACCTGTCAAGCGTAGTGATTATGGAAAATCTCCCACTAAATTCAGTGGGACATCAACTGGCTTAAAAAATAAATAAATAAGTAATGCACAGTTAACACAACATTAACTAGAGGTTTCGTGGACTGAGTTTCGTACCAATCAGTCCATACTCCAAGAACTCGGCATCAAGCAGCGACTATCAGCTACTGTGCAATCTCGCATCCTCACTTTCTTCGGGCACGTATCGCGACGCGAAGAGGTGTCCATTGAACGCCTTGTTTACAGGGTAGAGTTGAAGGCACACGAGCACGGGGCAGATCGCCCATGAGATGGACTGACCAAATCAAGGCAGCTTTGGACGGTCTACTGCATGAATGCACCAGGAAAGCTGCGGTGCGAGATGAGTGGCGACGGATTGTGAATCGAACCACAGAACCTGAAGTGACGACTACGACCACTCTGCCAAGAGTGTAACGACGAAGAAGACTAGCCCCAAGCTAAGCAGAGCTTGTGTTATGGGTACCAGATAACTGATATACTTAATACAATACATTACATCGATATATATTTTGTATTAATAGAAAATACTCGGAACACCCTGAACAAATATCTGCAGATCGTTCAAATATTTGTTCCGAGGCAGGAATTGAACGCAAACCCTCCTACGCCGCAGGTGAATCTTCACTCGCCACGAAACAGAGGTCGTCAAAATCATCGTCGTTATGATGGTGATGATGAATTTACGGTGGATGCAGGCGGTTCAAGACTGTTTGTCATAGTATGCAGGAATCCTTTTATCTAAAATTTAACATCCACCGGCTGATAATAATACTGATGAAGACGACGAGACTATAACATTTTTGCAACAATTTAATCCTTTGGATGAAGACGACGAGACTATAAAATTTTTTGCAACAATTTAATCCATTGGATGAAGACGACGAGACTATAAACATTTTTGCAACAATTTAATCCATTGGATGAAGACGACGAGACTATAAACATTTTTGCAACAATTTAATCCTTTGGATGAAGACGACGAGACTATAAACATTTTTGCAACAATTTAATCCTTTGACATACAAAACCTCGGGTAGAATGTTCCAAAATGGAGTATATAATCGCGGAAATTATAACACATTTTGGCAACCCGCAACCACTAACCAGAAACTGAGCTTCAATATTCAGCATTATTACCAGCAATTATTGGTTTGTAAAGTGGTAAACCACATCGGTGTAGTGGACTGGTGGCACAGGCTAACGCATCCCCGTATGGAAATGTCACAGATTCAATCCAAGCCCTTTGGTTAATAATTAGTGTTACAGAGCACCACAACAATTTTTATAAGGCGATATGTTAAAATATCGATTGAACTGAGTCTATCAAGAAAACAATAGCTGCAAGACAGTGACAGCGTTATTACTCACTTGAACCCGGGAAGAGATGAGGTATAGGTTTCAGCCGCTCGGAAGTAACTGACGTAAAAATTAGGTTGTACGAGGTTCCTCATCCTCACATACGGTGCGCAAACCTGGTCACTAACGAATATTAAAAAGTCCCTTCTTAAAGTCTTAAGTCTTTATTAAAGGGGTTTCCCAACGAGCTATGGAGTTTAGTATCCTAGGAGTGAAACTCACGTATCGAATAAGGAACTCGAGAATACGCTTATAACTGACGTCGCTCAAAAAGCTGCTAAACTTAAGTTGGACTGGGCTGGACATGTGTGCCGTATATCAGAAGAACTATGGGCAAAAACCACGACAGAATGGGTCCCAAACAGACCACGGCAACGTGGAAGGTCCAGACGGAGATGGCGGGATGAGCTAGACTCCTACTTGAAGGATTGGTCCAAAATAGCTAACAATAGAGACGAATGGAAGGAGAGAAGGAAGGCATTTGCCCTGCTGTGGGACACCACAGGCTCATAATAATAATAACGAGTATTTGGACAAAGTAATCGGTACATCACTGCATTTCTGTACTACATATTATTATACTTCAGTGAGCACCGCGTATGCACACGCGAATGTCCCAGAAGACGTAGATATCCCACTTAATCCCGCATCCTTTGATATTCAGATTCGATTTAAATTCACGACGCAGCTACTTTGGGAATTGTTTAATGTAATCGTCTAGTTTGTAGCTAGTAAATCTGATAATTTATATTTATGAAAATAATTAGAAATTTTGATTTACAGAAACAAGTACCTATAATATATACTTGAAGTCAAGTGCGAGTTTTACTCGTGTGGAGTTGGTTCTTATCATAAGTTTCAGTTCTAAGTATCTCCAAAAATGTATTGTTTTTTTTCTATTTTTGTTTGAAAATCTTATTGCGGTTTACAGAATACATCTACTTACCAAGTTTCAACAGAGCTCTTAAGTTTCGGAAAAAAGTGGCTATGACATACGTCCGTATGTCATAGCCACTTTTTTAACTAACAGACAGACAGACAGACATTACGAATCCTTTAGGGTTCCGTTTTTTGCCACTTGGCTGCGGAACCCTAAAAACCACTTGCCTTTGAATTACTTGAAGTATTTTTTGAGGTATCTTCTTTGCTAGAAGTTCGTGGCAATTTTTTTAATTTGATTTCTATCATTTTACTAAATCTCTGCCCATAACAATGCATTCACTCTAGGGTCCCATCTTCCAAGGACGCGCCCTTTGCGGCATTTCACTGCGCCCGCAATCCTGAGATATGAAGATGAAAGTCTCATGTGCCTGTAATTTCACTGGCACAACATACCCTCCAAACCGGAACACAGCAATGCGAGCACTACTGCTTTGCGGCAGAAATAAGTACTGTAGCACAGAATATACAAGGTGTAACATAATATCCCTATAAGCCCGGGGAGGGGGTATTCTACACATCAAGGCGAATAAATTTAGTTCTACGACTTTTTAAATTTCGCAGTTATTAAATCATGAAATGTCACGTAAACATCCTGAAATTCCTCATGAAATTTTCCTAACACAGCATGAGGATGTTACGGTACGATATGGTACCTTACGTAGGGCTGCCTCACGTTGTGTTAGGAACATTTCTGGAGGAGTTTCAGGAATTTATCGCGGAATTTCAGGATTTTTACAAGGCATTTCATGAATTAAAAACTTCGAATTTTAGAAAGTCCTAAAACAAAAGTTATTCGCCATGATGTGTAGAATACCCCCTCCCCGGGCTTATAGGGATATTATGTTACACCCTGTATAATAAGTACAAGTGACTGTAGTACTTCCCCGACTAAGTAATTAACAAAAAAGTTCATACTAACAAGGAAAGGTACCCAACTACTGTAAAATAACCAAAGTGTATCTTCAACGGTGAGAAATATCACATCACACTAATATTATAAATGCGAAAGTTTGTTAGTGTGTTTGTTACTTCTTCACACTGAAACGGCTGAACGGATTTGGATGAAATTTGGAATGGAGATAACTGCACTCCCGGTATAACACTTAAACACATTTTTATCCCGATATTCCTACGGAATCGAGACTAACGCGGGTGAAACCGTGGGGCGCTGCTAGTAATAAATACAGTTATATGCTTGAACAAGGCTCTCTACAGAAGTTAGAGGGTTTAATCACATTTTAGTACTTTAGGGGACAATTTCTCCCCATAGGTAGAGATTGGGCAGCTAACAAAAAATACGTGTCTGTTATTTTAGACTACTCTCTAACATATATCAAAATAAATCTAATCAGAACCGGACAGTTGGGTAACTTTCCTTGTAAGTTCTTGTAGAAGAGATTTTAGGTGTATTGTTCGCCAAACGCATCTCTATCGTATATAAATCTGATCACAGCATCTTGTTCATGTTTTCAAACATAAATTCAAAATTACTTCGATAAAATAACGCAGCCATTTTATGAAGATACACCATCAGATTCAAAGTAAATCGAGTTGAGCTCGTAAATAACATTCACACCTCAGAGAAGTGAGATACTAGCTACGGAGCCATTACGGAGCCTTACGCAGCAGCTGATTGCTCTTATTTGGAGGCTTTCACCTCTTCTTCTTATCTTAGGTAATGGCTTCTGTGCATTATTTGCAACAATTTAGCCCATGTCAAGTTATATAATTATTTTTATAGTCAAGTCGTCAAGAGTCTCCGTCAAGTCATAATCCAGTTTAAATAGTGGCAGAAAAACTGAGTTTTTAAAGGGAAAAATCCACCATTTACAAAAGACACGCAATACACTTAAATTTCACTACATTTATCCAAGTTACACCGGTTAAAATGCCACTAAAATTACACGAAATAACTCGAAAAAACACGACGAAGTTTCTTTCAAAAATGGCAGATTTCCCCCCGGCTTTCTCCACATAGAGGAGTCAAAGTTACGATGAAAAAAAGATGTAATTTATTGACATTTTATCTGTAAAGTAAACGGACAAAAATGTTCTACATGTTCACTATGCATTTGAAAAAAAAATAACAAAGTGCAGATGTTTATGACTATGATTGAAAATTTGATTCAACTTATAAATGACGCAGAATTTTGTACTTTTTATTTCTCCTAAATGTCGGCAAAGACTTTATCTTCAAGTTGAACGTATGATTCTGCGATGCGAGGGTTTTTCACGTGGCAAATAATTGTTTATCTTGATTTTTACTTACTTTTCGTTCCGCGAGCGCTATTCTATCACTTTCTAACTTACCTGGACTTTAATGAGTTAGAAAGTGCGGAATTTGCCTGTTGTATGCGCCTTAAATAAAGATCATGATCTATTGGACTGAACACTTATTTGATGTGTTGACGACCTCTGTGGCACGGCGGGCGAGTAGCAACTAAGATGCGAGAGATTGCGAGTTCGATTGCTGTATGATTTGTAAATATTTGTTTCGGGTCTGTGTGTTGTGATCTGTGGTCCCAAGATGCTCGTAGTTCCTGATACCCACCACACTGAATCCTAGTGTGGGATCGACCGCTTGTTCGGTGTAAGACAGGTTCTGGATTGGCCAGATTAGTAATTAGGCAGATTCACTACTCGATATGTATGCGACCGTTGGTTGTTATGTTATGTTATTGTTATTGTATTGCCAGGTGCATAAAAGTATCAAATTACAATTTCGGAGCTTACCTACCGTAGTTGAGTAGCAAGACATCACTTAGGTAAGAAAGATTAAAAAACCACATCTAAAAAGTGTAAATAAAATTGTAATACTAATAACGAATAAATAATAATAATAAAAATAATAATATTAAAACTAATAAAAATAATAAAAATAATAATATTAAAACTAATACTGATAACTTAGTTTGTTCATAATAATGAACAAACTAAGCTCTGTATTGTGCTCTATACCATGCTTAACACACTCCGAGACCCACACTCTTTATTCAGGCAAGTGTATGTTGATAATAGATGGAGTCCGTATTATGCACATAAATCAAACTGTAGTGCTGGGACCCATTGTTGTAAATTATTTTTCATGGGTTAGAAGGTGGAACAAGGACTGGACGGGGAATGGTACCGACTTTTTTACATACATACACAGGCATAGCCTCAAATGGTCCTCTATTCACTGTGGGTTGCACCATCTTTGGAAATAGACGTGGTGATAAATAATAGTGGTGAGCTGGTGATGTGTGTAAAATTGCAATAAAATAAAATTATAGCAAGGAATTATTTCAAAATTACTTCTCTTTTAATCCATGGCTTCTGCTGATTTAAAATTTAATCTCCACACATTATAAACCGAATTTAAAAGAGGAGGAAGTTATATTAATGTTGTGCTCCCGTTACTCTGTGATGGCTGATCGGATTTGAATTGTAGTTTCTTTGGTGTCCAGTTGTTTCCTACATGGCACAATAGACGAACGCTGTAACAGTTTTTTTTAATTTGGCAGGTACTGGCCCTTAGTTCTTGCTACCTTCATAAAAAACCTTTCTATCAATAGTTTAATTCAAAGGTATTTACTATATGGCAGTAAACTAGCGCCTGGCACCGCTGTAATGAATTTACAGCTCCGACCCTGACCGTGAAAATTTGATTGAGTTTATTTGTTCAATTAACAACTTTGTAGGAGTGAATCAGTGTGCTGATAATGACTTTCAGAGACGAATTTATTTTAAACTAGCAGTGCCCTGCGGTTTCACCCGCTTAAGTCTCGATCCCGTGGGAATATCTGCAATATCTGTTATTATTTGTTCTTCTACGGATCTCCTCATTTGGATACTATCTCGAAGTGAAACTACGAGCATAGCTTTCTGATTTTTCAGCCATGCATTCAAATAAACACGAAAAAAGAAGACATCGTTCCCACGACTTTCAGACTTAACGTCCTTAAAGGTTTTTTAATTACGCAATGGGCCCCGTTACTCCTTGTACCTTCTTAGTTTTAAAGTTGTTTTTTTTTTCTTTGTACCAGCTTCTCCTTGTTCTCTAGGCACCACACAGAGGCACTTCCCACCTAGTAGTAGCAAATAAAGTTAAGGCGTGTTGTTGCCTGATTGTTCTAGGTTTGGACGCGTTGGAACAGGAGTAAATTTAGTTTATACGACGATTCAAAACGATCCTTGTGATTTCAATGAATAAAGTATTTTTGACTTTGACTTTGACTTTGACTAAACAAACTGACAGGTCTGTCTGTTTTGTCGATCTCTTATTTATGTTTTCTATCATTATCACCTGTAAGATATCTACTGAGAAAATTTTCACACAGTAATGCTAATTTTCCACTAAATATAATTTGGTCTCTCTCCAAAACGAACTGTGGCCCACTTAGAACGAATTAATTTGGGACGAAATTTAATTGGTATTTCGTCGTCTACCTGTACAAGTACACTTTGATGCATTAAATGGTTGAAATGCTTTTAGGTAGTTAGTAAATTGAATTCAACATAAATAAAATGGCTGGTCATAAACAAATATTTTGACTATGAGAATATTTAAATAATAAAACTGCCTTTTATGCTATATGTCAACGTCTTGGTCTTGGTAGTGACCAAGACCAAGACGTTGACATGTAGCATAAAAGGCAGTTTCATTCATTTCAGTTTCAGTTGTTTTCGTTCGTTTTTTTAACTAAGATAAAAATATAATGCCGATTTGTTAAGAGTGCTAACAAATCGGCATTATATTTTTATCTTAGCGCATTGCAGGCCTCCGTACCGTTGCTCGATGGTTTCTATAGAATAGAATATAATTTTATTTATTGCACAAAACAAACAATGCACATTAACTTAAACTAAGCGCGAAGTAATGCTAAGAAGCATTTTCTACCCGCTAACCTTTGTGTATTGCGGATACATTTATGAAGGTGGTGCACAAAACGAATATAGAGGATAATAGTACTATATGTACGTATATTTAAAAAAAAGGACTAGTCACATGTTCTGTAGGAAATCCAAAGAGATTTTGAATTATTTTACTCTCGATAATTACTCGCGAAACACATATCCGGCCTGCCCTGTGTTAATTCTCCCATTACGATACGCATAGGCGATTCAAGTATCCTGCAAGTCTCGGAGACTAGTCGCCGCCAAGTATCTCACATACATTTTTGAATGCAGGCTAGTGTGCGAGCCTGCATTCAAATGTATGAGAGGATACTTGGCGGCGACTAGTATCCTGCAAGTCTCCGAGACTTGCAGGATACTTGAATTGCCTGTGCGTATCGTAATAGGAGAAGGGCCTGTCAGTTAGCCGGGAATAGGAGAAGAGAACGAAGTACCTAAAATAAATTAGTAGCCAACTAAACTACGCCTTCAACAGCTCGATATTGTACGTAGCACGTTTAGAAACCGACGTAGCACATTTCAGCACCTAATTCCTTGCACCTGGTCACGATACAGTAAACGCTCGTGACCAGCTTACTAAGTGGAAAACCACAGCTTTGCAATTGCAGGTGAATTGACTTGAACTGGTTTCAAGGTACTGATTTTACAAGCTTTTATTTAACTTGCAATGTATGTATGTTTGTCCGGGTGGAAGCTTGCAACTGGATTTTAAAGCAGTTATCCTCAACAGATTGAGATGATATTTTGCATATCGGAAAATCTTGCATATTGCAAAATTTTCGGCAATGAAACATGGCAGTGACTCATCTTGAATCGGAGATCCTAGGAGGCGAAGCGAAGATTTGTCAAAAGTTTTTATGAATGGAGCTGCTTTTTCGAAAAGGTCTATAATTTCGCGATGAGATGGGATGGAGTCCGGAATTAAAAGTTCACATTTTGAAAAGTTTAGTTGAAGGCCAATCTGTTTGAATTCTTCGATGAGAAGCCTCAAGTCCTTTATAACAGTGCTCATTTCGCATCATCTAAATACCAAACATTAAATTTTGACTCTAACATTTTGATAATGGGATGAATAGCAAGACTGAAAATAGCCGGCCCCCAGGGTTCGCCTTGTTGACAACGCCTTGCTACTTAATAAAATATTATAGTAGTTATAAGTACAAAGAAAACTTAGTAATAATGCAGCCCACAACGCTGTTATCAGGTTACTATAATATATTAACAAAACTGCTGACGTAGAAAATACCTAGGCTAAGGGTGTTTTCTTTTTAAAAGCTTTTACGAGGCAATGTAAGTGTGTCCATCAAATCTTGTAACTGAATTTTCAACCAGTTAGCCTCGATCGAATGAGGTGTTATATTGTATATTCCTGTCAAGTTTCGATGACAATACGGTTAGGTATGTTATGTATATGCGCAGGAGCAATTCAATTCAATCATTTATTTCTTGTAAGTTATTTGTGATTTACAAATATAGCAAACTTGTAATTTAGCACTAGTTATATTGCATGCTGTGAAGCGGATTATGGTGGATCTTTATTTTAATTTGACGACTATTCTTGTACCCATTTTCGCAATAAATAAATGAATCTGAATCTGAATCCGAATCTAAAAAGTGATGAGAAGTAGGAGAGTCTCGTCCCCCCGTCGTATCTTCAGTCAAACTTCTGATATGAACACGATTGATTAGATTAATTAATTTGACGTGATACAGCAGGGGCTTATATCCCGAAGTATACAAGGTACAAGTTACGAGGAAATATCCATAGTTACGCATGTTTTGCCTCCAAATTAATTGAATTACAACATAGTAGTAATTTGTACGTTATAAGCTTCGAGACTATAGGCCCCGGGCGTACTTATTTAAGGAGTAAACAAGTCAAGTGCCTACATCGATTACAATTACAGGCAGTTAAAGTTCAAAAATTCAGAATAAAATGCGTAAAATCTTACAAAAAAGTTTTGCGACGGCATCACATAAAAATAATTTCCCTGAGCGGCTTATGTTTTTCGAGTTTCAAGTGCTGAAGAGTTTTTAAATGTTGGAGAACTTTTTGTTTTTTCTTATTTGTTTGCAACTTTCGATATTACAAATACCCTAGCTAAACCTGTTCCGTGCAAGATTTGTGACGAGATTTTTAAAGTTAGGTACCTTGTTCTTTGCTTTTTTGGAATTTATTTGGTTAGGAGAGTTTGGGGCATTAATAAACTATTATATCGAATGGTTTTCGTATAAGTTCGTATACGCTAAAATCGTTTTTTCTGTTAAATTAAAACGACGATTAATATAAAAAAAAACTACTACAATATAGAAGTTTGTGTTTGGATGAATCTACCTAGATTATTTAGTGGATTAAATCGGTCCAGGTAAAATGAAAATCTCAGTTTTATAAGACGTTTCTTTGGTAATGTTTTCTCTGCTATAAAAATAAACAAATCGAAAAAAAATCACGAAACAAAGATTTTCACGTAAAAAGTCAGTGATATGAAAAATCAGGTCACCAAATATCACTATCAAAAGTTTTCTAATTGCTAAGCAAAATCACCAAAACTTCTTAATTTTTTGCTTGTTTAATGTATTCCTCTATGATACGTGAAAAATTATCAAGTTAATTTTAACTAAAAATAGATGTTTAATGCAAACGTTTTTAATGATGAGACCACCACTGTTAAAAAAAAACGTAAAATGATAGATTATGACATAATTCAACTTTAGACCAACTTCTCAGCATCCCACGAGTAAAGCCGTGGGTGGGTGATTGTAAACAACACACACATACATACATACTTACATAGACGCACGCCCTGAAAGGGTAGGCAGAGCTTCACAGTCGGTTGAATCATCGCGGGGATATAGACGTGACAATTGGTGAGGTCATCGCCGCCATTGCTTACCACGACTGACTCTGCTAACACTTTCTTCCAGCAATAACACATTCCTTAATAAGCTAGCAGCCAAGACAAATCTTATACCAACGAATCCTTACTAACAAGTCCGGGCAATTCCATGGTCGGCTTTTATGACATCCATGGAAGGAGACGGAGGGGTCTATTCTAAGACAAAATACACTACATAAACAACACACAGTTTCCAATAAAGCAATACAAAGATATCGACGTTCGCCTGCGACCCAGGAGGTCGCAGGTTCGATTCCCGACTCGGAACAAATATTCGTGTAATCTGCAGATATTTATTCTGGGTATTTTCTATGTATAATAAAAAATATCTATTTATGTAATGTATTAAGTATATCAGTTGCCTAGTACCCATAACACAAGCTCTGCTTAGCTTGGGACTAGACAATGTTGTGTGAACTGTCCAGCATTATTTATTATTTAGTTTTATTTCTTTATGTTATCAAGCCAAACAAAATGGCGGTGAACCTCATCCGGCCGGTCTTGTACCTACTGGCTAATGATTCATTTATATCCTCCGGGCAGAAGGAATTATAGCAGGTAGATAAACTAACGTACAGATAGTTTCACTCAGGTTTTTTATATGGCGGAGACTAGTATCCAGGGTCTCGAACACAACCGTAAAGTTGCATGCCTTTCGATCTTCTATAGGTTACATTACAGGGAATGAGCCCAGGAGCTTCATGATCCCACCATCTCCTTTTCATCATACGCCTAGCAGGCGCACGGCTCAGTACCATCCTTACCTCATCAGTATACCCGCAATTTGCACTAAGAGTTTCAGTTCCACCTTTGTAATGCGAGCAGCTAAAGAATGGAAACAAGTTGCCGTCGTCTGTCGTTCCTGAAAACTATAATATAGGTCTGTCTAAGGCAAGAGTGAATAGGTGCCTTCTAGACCTTCGAATTCCAACTTCGGTCGCATCGTCACTTAGCAACAGGTGAAATAAAGATCAAACGAGGGTCTACCACAGTTAAAAAAAAAACTGTCTCGCTAAGTGTCGTGACACATCTGCGGAACGTACGGCGCCGATCGTTCGGTTCAATACGCTTGCAGTGTTTTTCAAGTTCCCTATGACGCATCAGCCGAAATTACGTCGCGTTCAGCGTAGCACCGAACCTCCCTTCGAGCGATTATTTCAGCCAAAACGCATTCAATGTATTTTGCATAGCAAGTGACACATCATGCGACGCGTTACGCGACTGAAAGTTCGAACCAGACGCCGCGTAATTCCGACTGCTCGGCGCGTTTGGTGTGTCATACCAACCGAATACTACGACCGATAATTCAGTCGCTGAAGTGTCGGCGCCGTACCTTGCAGGTGTGGCGCTACACTAATACAGGCACACTAATATTATAGAAAGTTTGGATGTTTGCATGTTTGTTAGGCAGTCACGCCAAAACGGCTGAACAGATTATGGTGAAATTTGGTACACATTAAGCTGGCTTATTTATATAATAAATGATTTTGTCATAACATGCTTTTATGAAATTAGTCCTCTGTTTAATTAATAATAATGATTATTAGATTCAGATACTACTCGTACGAAGCCGTGCGAGTAACTAGTCTAGAATAAATAAATGACTCAGGCCTGCCTCAGGGACATTCTCGCTCGAACTTGTTTCCTCATACATACATACCTGCAAACACACCTTATTTATAGCTGCCTACATGTCTTTATTAGCACCTCGGTGTATAATGAAGAGTGAATAAGTAACAGCGCTTGCGGAAAAATTAGCAATAAATAAAAACTGGCCAAGTGCGAGTCGGACTCGTGCACGAAGGGTTCTGTACTATTTTATATATAAAAACAGCAAAAAAACAAGTTTGTTGTATGGAAGTCCCCTTAAATATTTATTTTATTCTATTTTTTAGTATTTGTTGTTATAGCGCCAACATAAATACATAATCTGTGAATTTTTCAACTATCTAACTATCACGGTTCATGAGATACAGCCTGGTGACAGACGGACAGACGGACGAACAGCAGAGTCTTAGTAATAGGGTCCCGTTTTACTCTTTGGCTACGGAACCCTAAAAATGGAACCACGAAGAATATTCTTGATTACTTTTAAGCTTTTAGTTCTTACCAGGTTTTTCAGTTGATTCCATACATCCAGAAGCCCAATTCACTTAATATTTTATAACCATAAGTTGCAAGTTGAACAAATTCCACCGGTGCATATGAAAATACCTAAATTAATCAGTCTGTCTACCCTACCTTTCCAGGGTGAAATTAACCGCTGACCCTGCAAAGTCCTTCGTTATCCAATTTGTAGGGACTTGTGAAATCTTGTTTCCCTTCGAAAAGTTCCCAAATATATTAAAGTACCTGGTTACTGCTTAGAAAGAGAGCAATCAGGTCATTTTAGATTCATGGAGGTCAAATTGTCACACTTAATAAAAATAACAACGTCGAGATACTACGTCGCACCATGATATACGTTCGTTATAGTTTGTATGTGGTTTAAATGTTTATTTTAGTGCACTGTCTTGTTTTTGTGTATGACTGTTTTATTATCTAGTTTTTAGTGCACTGTTTTTAATTTATTTTGAATGTACGTGTGTGATTGGTGATACAAATAAACGTTTTATCTATCTATCTATCTATCACCATGCTTCGAAATGCCTACGAGTAGCTACGACTTCCTTATTCCCCTTGTAAAAAAGGGATAGTTTTTGAGGCAAAATATAATAAGCGCGGTAAAGAGTGGAACTAGCACTGTTTTTGCACTGGGGAGCAAACACAGCCATAAAAGATTTTATCGCCTTCTATAGAAGTGTGAGCTATGATGAACAAAAAACAACATTAAGGTGAGGTATAATGAAAAATTACCAATCTTAGATTAGATTTTTAACTGACTAAATTAAGTACAATATTCAAATTATAAATATGCATGGATACTACATTATAATTCCGAGGGATTACTGTACCAGAAACAAAAATGGACAATATTTTCTCGATAGAAAAATAACCCAAAGTTACCTCTAACTTTTGGCTGGATTCGATTGTTTGTTAAAATGGAGCATATTATGGGGTAGAATATTATAGAAATAAAATCAATACAACAAAGCTGAGGGTTTACTTAAGTGTTTTATATTAATGATCTATATTTTATGTGATATTCATTAAAAACTGTTGTTTAGTGCAGCGCGAGGCTCTTTTAACACGCTTTTATTAGCTTGGGTTGTATCTATGTATGTATGTATGTATGTATGTATCTGAATCTTTGATCATAATTTTCACCAATTTCCAGAAGTCTGATTAATTTGAAACTTTGCATAGAGAGAGAGAGAGTGTGAGAGAGAGAGAGAGAGAGAGAGAGAGAGAGTGAGAGAGAGAGAGTTAGAGTTAGAGTTAGAGTTAGTGTTAGAGAGAGAGAGAGAGAGGCAGATATAAATCGAACTAAAAAATGAAAAATAAATAATATTTAAAAAAAGAAAAAAAAACACGCTTTTATAGCAAACCGAACTAAAAAATAGAAAAAAAAATTAAATTTCAAAGATTTTATATTTCAGTAGTAGAAGATCGAACAATCAACCAGTTTTTTTTTTTTTAAAAAGCTTGGGGTGCATTTTTCTACTTTTCATAACTCTCCTCTCATAGATAGTTGCCAACAGAATGATTGTTACATACACTTTAAAAGGACCCCACACTTTAAAAAAAAAACTGATTGATTGTTCGATCTTCTACTACTGTAATATAAACTCTTTGAAATTGTAAATTATTCGTATGAAGATTTCTGCCTTGGGTTGGCGCAACCGTTAAAATGTTGGAATCGTTGCGTTACACGCTCACTCAATAATGGTTAAGGTTACAACTTGATATTAATACAGAAAGGAACTTGAGGATGTAATCTAAAATAATCGAGAACAGAAACACGATAGGTTAACCTTTTCTTGTTTTTTAATTGGCCCTCCTGTAACCCGTTTAAGGTCCCTCCTTCGATTAGAGAAAATATAAAGCGTTAATTTTATACTATTCAGTAGGTAAATATATAAATATATAGCATCGACACGATAAGAAGAAGAAGTAGGTAATCACGTTACTTAGGTAAGAGTAAGAAGATTTGTATATAAGCTACTTTAGAAGCAAAACGAAGGTTTAACATTTGTCGCTTACGTCAGTTACTTCCGAGTGGCAGAAATCTATACCTCATATCTTCCAGTGTTCAAGTGAGTAATAGCGCTGTCACTTTCTTGTAACTATTATTTTTTTGCTAGACTCTGCCCACTCGTTATTTTAACATGTCGCCTAAGTTTTTATTTCACGCCTTGCGAAACGTTCTACCTCATCTACTCAAGATACTGGCCTTCTAAAATTTATCTTAAGTGTTGTTTGAGAATACAGGTAACAAATAAATTATCTTGTTCCTGTTGGAAACGAGGTAAGACCAAGTTATGTGTTTGGTTTTCGAATCGAAGCATTTTGGAACCTACCTTTTGGAACATTAAATTCGACCAACTGGGCATATTGTAGCTACTTTCGATATATTTAAGGTACTACTTGTACTATGTATCACACTAGTTATTTCTTGGTCACCTTAGTTACCTTAATTAGCTTGTGATATAGTGATCTGAAAGGCTAGCGAGCAGATTTAAAGTAATAATAGATTTAGGAAAATGTACAAACGTACATACATACATAGAGACACACCTCTTTCCTCGAAGAGGTAAGCAGAGCCTCAATGGGCCACTTTTCACAGTAGTTTGCACTACCGTTGGAAATATGGTTCATATAAATATATTTTACAGTTTTTTTTATTATTTTATTAATTAACTTGCTATGTTTGTATGTTTATATTGTTTGTTTAGGTAAAATCTTCCAAGTTGAACTATACCCACTTCTTGACATCCTATTGAGCTGAAATGTTGCATACCTATCAAGTTCTGATGACAATAAAATACTATGGTGACAGCGAGCTGATCTGATAATGGAGACGGTGGACAATGAAAGATTGTTTGTTTATGTCAAATATTGCAAGCTGAATTGGAACCACTTCTTGACATATCAAGTTCCTCTGAAAATACAATGTTATTGTGACAGCAAGCTCTGATGATGGTGACGAAAGGTGTACAACGGAACTCCTCGATGGATAATAGTAGACTGGCCTTATTAGGCTCATTTTGATCAGCACATGGTTCCGATCACTAATTTTATAAAAGATTGTGATTAAAAAAATATTTTTCAACATTAACTTAACATTTTACCTAATTATATAAGCTGGACAATTAATTAGGGGATAGTTATAGATAGGGATACTCATACTCGTTATTTATTAAATCAAGAATTGTTATTTTGTGGTGTGTCCGGCCTAAGAATTAACCCTTTCTTCTCCTCCCATGGATGTCGTAAAAGCCGACTAAGGGATTACCCGGACTTGTTTATAAGATTTATAAGATTTGGCCTGGCTGCTAGCTTATTATAGAATGTGTTATTACTGGAAGAAAGCGGTTACAGATCTGTGAAATGCATAATCTGAAAAAAACAAAATGTGTGTGGAACATAATTACAATGTATGAAATTTCGGGCTTTTTGAATTAATAATATGAATAAATATATGATAAATTCAGAGAGATGTACCGGCTGTATGAGGCCAGCCTTAGAATGGCCGCAAATAAAAAATAAAATAAAAAAATAATGCTGGACAGTTCACACAACATTATCTAGCCCCAAGTTAAGCAGAGCTTGTGTTATGGGTACTAGACAACTGATATACTTAATACAATAATTACATAGATAGATATTTTTTATTATACATAGAAAATACCCAGAACACCCTGAACAAATATCTGCAGATCCCACAAATATTTGTTCCGAACCGGGAATAGAACCCGCAACCATCTGCGTCGCAGGGGAACGTTCGCCCGCCGAGCCACAGAGATCGTCATTGTATGGTTCCTGATGATTTTTTCAGATCAGGAATTCATATTCGGAATTCCGTGACAAGCGCAGACTTTCGGTTTTATGCAACCCGAATGCGCGGCTTATTTTCGAAAAAACACGATTTTTTCAGTTCTGAAAATATTGGAACGTGTGTATCTTTTTTTATATGTAAGCCAAGCATTCAGGTCTCCGAATCAGAATTCCTGATTTGAAAACCTAATCAGGAAACCGTACATCTGCGGCGTTGGGTCGTCCGGTTCGAAGTCACCACTCGACAATTATTCCCCAAATATATATATATATTCATTTTTTATTTTTTTGCAAATAATTAATTCATTCATTCATTCATTCAAGGGTTGTCAGTTCTGCGAGCTATGGCTTTCAGCCACTTCAATTTGCTAAAGATCAAACTGTTACACTATTTTATAAGCTTTTATTTAACTTGCAATGCATGTATGTTTGTCCGGGTGATGGAATCGTTTGTCCGGGTGGAATCTTACAACTGAATTTTAAAGCAGTTATCCTCAACCGATTGAGATGATATTTTGCATACCTGTCAAGTTCCGATGACTATGGAATATTATGGTGACATCGAGCTGATCTGATGATGGAGACGAAAGGTGGACAACGGAACTCCTCGAGGGATAATAGTAGACTGGCCGTGCGTTGGCTCATTTTGATCAGCACACGGTTACGATCACTAATTTAAAAAAAGCTTGTATTGAAAAAAATACTTATCACAAAAAACTTATTCCTAACAAATTAGCAGCTAAAAGCCTTGCAGATTCTCCAATAAACATCATAAAAAATTTAGATTCCTAATAATTGGCTCCGAATCAAGTTCACGACTTTTAATGTCTCTTCTGTTACGGAGGTCCATGAAAATAAATAATTTAAAGTATAAAAGTTTCTGAACTCGAGAAAATTATGAATCACATCAATTTCCTCAAAGATCATCTGACAATGACAATCCCGAAGAAAAATAAGCCATTTCGGCCAAACGGTCACCTAGTTTAATAGATTTTGCCTCAGAGTAATAAATTTGATGCATACCTACACTCTAGAACATGCAGCCGAATGTACCCATCAAACTGCTCGCACGGGTACGAACACACTCTTCTGATAAAAATATCCGATACAATAATAGATTTGGAGTAGGACTACCTACGCCCATACGCCATATTAGTATCTGCTTGAACAGTAAAGTATGTATGTATGGTGTCATCGCGCTATTTAGAACAAGTATCATACTAATTGAAAAAACCGGTATTAACTCACGTAGGTACATATAAGTATCATACTTATATATGAATACATACGCCTTTCTCTCCGAAGGGATATTAACATAAGTATCAGTAAATCAAAGGAATATTAATAAATCGCTCAAAGGAACAAACAAGTCTACAGCCTACAGATTTGAAACTACGATCTACATAGCACCCAACATGGTCCTGATCCTACACTAGGAATCCCTATGTTATGGTTTCAGGAATTACGAGTATCATGGTACAAAAATACTCAGATCGGGTAAAAATATTTGCAAATCCTGCCAGAATTTGTCCCGCAGTGGGATTCGGCCTCTCACGTCTCAACTCGCCCGCTACTCCACGTAGGCTGTTTACGTACGCTTCGAATTAGATAGATTGATAGACAATTATTTATTACACAACTTAAAAAGTATTGTACATAGGCGAACTTAATGCTACATAGCATTCTCTTCCAGCTAAGCTTTGTGTATTGTAGAAAACAACATGTAGGTAAGTGCACAAATAAATTATTCAAGGATAGATTAAGTTCTGGTTTAAGAATGTATTCTCACAAAAAAAATTAAAACATTTAACATGAGAATGACTTATTATTAACTAAATGTAATGCGCGTATACGAGCGTACTATAGGTAGGTACATATACATAGAAAAACATCTTAAAATAAACTTAGGTCTACATGACAAATACAAAACAAATAACGAAAATATTCATAATCGCAGATGTTTTTATTTAAAACTTAGTGAGTAGATTTGAAAAAAACACTATGAATGTAAGAGCGAAATGCTCAGTGTACAATTAGGTACAGAATTAGGCTGAGTTAGAATCACTACCTTTACCTATCTATACCAACTCTGTATTCTTGTTCTTGGTCAATAGCTTGCTTATTTTCTCTCCAAGGACTTTACACTTGAAGGCACCCCAGGACCAAATCTAGAAGACCTCCGTCAGACCTCGTATTTTCCTCTCTCTAATCATAAATCAGTAGCGGTGAGGGAGGACAGAGATGCCAATTTATACTGGTAATCGTTATTAACGACTGCAAGACTGTCGGTCTGCGTATAATGGGTGAAGTTGGTTAAAGTTGAGCCATCAATAACCGATGACACAACTGTGTGTTTTATAGTTATGGGGTCGATTTTAATTTATTTTATTACTTTAGTCGTTGTTAGTTGTTTACTGGTAAAGAATTTAGAGTGCCTAGACAAAGTGAATATGCATTAGTTTGCGTTGGATAAGTCTAGAACTTAGAATATAGAATAAACCAGAAGGTGCGTACGATGCTACTAGTACGGGGCGCTGTGTCGCCAAAACACAATGCCTCTCCCCGCGCCTATCATACTTCCCACTAGTAGGGGTAAATTTTTTGTGATGTTGGCAACAATGACAAAATGGACACTTGACTTTTTTCCAAAGAATGAATGGTAAACAAAATTCATTATTTAAACCAAAAAGATGTTTAAATGTAATACTTACGTATGACATGTGATTCTATCTGTTTTCTTCTTACGCCTAGCAGAATTGTTACATGTGGGAACGACACACGGTGGCACATTCACATGAATTTTTTCGAGTTCGAAACGACTAGTCGCACGGCCGACCACAGACAGACTGGGTGAAACTATTCTCATTGAGACTAGTTTTCGTGGTGACAGTTTTTAAACGTGACACGGGTTGTGGTTTTTTCTATATTCTAAGGTCTAAAAATGCCGCAAACCGTTCCTTTCTTTCGCATACAAGCAGTCCCTTATTCCGCAAGTTGAGTGGCTGTCAAGAGTCTAACAGGCTTTTTTAAATGTAGTGCTCATCGCTGTGTTCCAGTTTGAAGGGTATTGGTGCTGGTGAAATTACAGCCACATGAGACTATTCATCTTTATGTCTCAGGGTGGCGGGCGCAGTGTAATGCCACGAACGCAGGCCACGTTTTAAGTAGACGGGATCTGTGAGGTAATGCATTGTTATAGGCGTAGGGTACTGTTTTACATCAGATGGTTCATCAGGCTTTTTCAGTAATTCATCATCATCAACATTGGCAGCTTAAATAAAAGCCCACTGCTGGGTATTGGGTATAAGCCTCCTCCCTCAAACGCCACTCCAGTCAGTTCTGTGCGATTCGCATCCAGGTCTCTCCCTCTACTGCTTCTATATATCATGCGACTTGGCTGATGGTCTGCCACGGCCTCTAGTGCTCCCTCTCGGCCACCCTCGGTCAGTGCCTTACACCAACTGCCGTCACCAAATCTGGCCAAGTGTCCTGCCCAGCGCCACTTTAGTCTCGTAATACGGTATCCAATCCAGTAACTCTTAAAAATAAAAAATAAAAAGGAAGGCTTAGCTCTGTCTTAAGCTGAAATAGAGTGGCTATTATTCAATAAATAGGTACCATCTTAATGCTTGCAGATACTTGGAGAGCCTAGCTCATAAATTGTGGTTACTATCTCAATTCGTTACTGACAGGCTAAGTCAACCATGTCTGTTGTTTAGATACTATAAGCTTCTGTCTGCGGCTTTGGTCAGATACTACCGAGATAAAAGTAGCATATTTTAGAAAAATTACTACTATACACCACGTACTTTACTATTATCCTGCTGACAACGTCCTGTTGACAATTTAGAGGTCCTTCTGTATGAGCAATTTTTAAACCGAATTTTTCTAAGATTATACCATGTCAAAGTACATCTCTACAAAGTTTCATCAAAATTGGAACAGGCAATCAAAATTGGCATGTTTGTGTTAAAAGAAATAACGGTGGTAAAGATTTCCTGTTACATTATTTTCTTTCGCTCGTAAACTATAAGCTTGGTTTTTCATTTGACCTTCAAAAATGCCATTCAATAATAATTAATAAATACTGCTGGACAGTTCAACACAAAATTATGTAGCCCCAAGCTAATCAAAGCTTGAGTTATCGGTACTAGATAACTGATATACTTACATTACATAGATAGATATTTTTTATTATGCATAGAAAATACCCAGAACACCCTGAACAATTCATTTCATTCCATTTATTTATTCACTAACAATAAAAAATACTTGTTTGAAATTAGGTACAATTAAAAATACACAAGAGCATTAAAATACTTGTAAAAAAATATATAATGTCAGTTGAAATAAACTTATATATCCCTATTTAAAATTATCACATGTCAAGAATTCATCAACCGTGTAGAAACACCCTTTCAACAGCAGCTTTGTAAGACTTACTAATTTTAATTATGAATTATCTACAGATCACACAAATATTTTTTCCGAGGCGGGAATCGAACCCGCAACCTCCTGCGTCGCAGGCGAACCATCGCCCGCCGCGCCACAGAGGTTGTCAAAACGACGTAACGAAAACACATCGATACTAAGGATTTCCACTTGAATTATTTTCTATCACTCGGTAAACATTAGCTTAGTTTTTCATTTGACCTTCCAAATCGCCTAATGTCCACTAAGCTATTCCCTGCCTTCTCGTCTTTGTTTCCAAGAACAAACTCAAGAAGTTAGGCACACAAAGCACAAAAAGCCCTCGTACAACTTCACATCAGTGTTCTTTGTCCCGAAATAATAGATGGAAGTAAAAAAGATTCGCACATAAAACAAATAGCAGGTTTCACGGGCCAATTGTTAAGGAAGTTTCTTTTTGTCAATGTGTCAGAGGAACTAAGGACTTTGCGGGGCAGAACAGAGTATTGACGCGATGCGGAACGGGCACAGTCATCATCATCGTCATCGGACGTAGACATCCATTGTTGGACGAGACCTTGCCTTATGAAAGCAATTGGCGATTTCCCATAATCACCACGCTTCCTAGGCGGATTGGTGGTCGCGGCATTGGTATTGAGTACTCAGGCTGCTTATGTAATCCCCTGATACTGTAATACCTTAGTCAGCTTTTTTAGTGGATTTACGCTATTACTTTTGATGTTTTTAGGGTTCCGTAGCCAAATGGCAAAAAACGGAACGCTTATGGATTCGTCATGTCTGTCTGTGTGTCTGTCTGTCCGTGTATGTCACAGCCACTTTTTTCCGAAACTATAAGACCTATGCTGTTGAAACTTGGTAAGTAGATGTATTCTGTGAACCGCAGTAAGATTTTCACACAAAAATAGAAAAAAAGAACAATAAATTTTTGGGGTCAGAAAAAAAAAAATATTTTCATTTCTAAGTATGAACCTAGAAATGAAAATCAAAAATTTTTTTTTTCTTCAAACCTATACATTTTTACATCCATACTCTATCTATTGATATGTCTTCAAACCGATATTGAGGTTTCTAATATAATTTTTTACCTTAATTTTTTAAACTAATGAGTTTGCGCGAGAGACAATTCCACAGTGGTAAAATGTCTATATATGGTATAACTTCTAAAATAAGAGAATGATAAAACTAAAAAAAAATATGATGTACATAACCATGTAAACTTCCACCGAAAATTGGTTTGAACGTGGTCTAGTAAGTAGTTTTTTTTAATACACTATTATTATTAAACGTTAGATGCTTTGTCAGACAACGCGCAAATAAAACTTGTGAACGTCTGATCCGCATCCACGCCGCATTGCGTAGCCAAGCCTTAAGGGTCGAGACCCCGATATATCAATGCAGTCACCGATTGGAGCCAAAATCCCTTTATTTCGCCGTTGTAAATAATAGAAAGGAAAGTTTGTTTTCTTTAGGTGTGAGTTGTTGGAGTACTTATGGGTAATAGATTTTGCTGAAACATTTTAATTCGTTCATGGTCGTATCACGGGTGGTATAGCAGTCATCTGGGATTAGATAGATAGATACATAGAAATGGTTAAAGAAATGTAATACTCATGAAGAACATGGTTTACTTATATAAAGATAGATAAACTCTTTATTGTACACCAAAGAAAAGTAAAAAACACAAACAACAATCAACGTACAATGGGTGGTCTTATCTCTATAAGCGATCTCTTCCAGACAACCTTTGGATAGGCAGGATAAAACAAGAAAGTAAGACGGCGGTTTATAGGTAACAAATACATAATTTAACAGACATACATACTTTAAAAATAATATAAATATAGCCAAAAATAAAAGAATATAAAGGTTACAAATTTGATAATTAATACAATAATAACTTGAGGATGTAATCTAAATAAATCATAGACAAGAAAAACAATTGCTGAAACTTTTCTAGATAGCTTTATTTTTTTAAATTGGCCCTTCTAAAACTCCTTTTAGACCCCTCCTTCGATATGAGAAAATATTAAGCGTAATTTTTATACTATTCAGTAGGTAATCACATAAATCAGATTAATAGTAGAGAATTTATTTTATATATTTGCTTCATTAGAAGCAATACGAAGTTTTATAATTTGTCGCTTACGTCAGTTCCTTCCGAGCTGAACAAATCTATACTTCATCTCTTCCCGGGTTTAAGTGAGCAATAGCGCTGTCACTTTCTTGCATCTATTGTTTTCTTGCTAGACTCCACTCGGTGTTTTAAACACACTATAACGATACATAAATACGTGCCATAGTGACATGACGATAACTAGCAATTGATAGACAAGGAAGAAAGAGAGAATTTTTTTAGCACACACAATCATACTTAATAGAAATAACATATAAAAATTACAAAGGAACAAAGACAAGTCATGATCATAATAATATCTTTGTTTTAAAAATATATACAGATTTAGATGTTTTATAATGGAGAATGGCAAAGTGTTCCATAATACAGCCTGTACGGAGAAGGACTAGGTCAGTCAATGTTGAGTTAGTGGCCCTAGAAGGTACATGATATGGATGGTTAAAGAAATAGTGTAGTGAAAGGATACATCATGATTTTATTTCGTATATAATATTGCTTACCAATCAAAATATAACCTGACTTTTCTTACTGAACTCCAAAGTAGCTAATGAAAAAACTTTATTCTCCGAGCGTGATCTGGCCACATTTATTTTGAAAGCGCCTGACCAAGGCAGGTGTTGATTATTGATTATTCCCAATAACCATGTTGATAGCACTCATAAAATAAAATAAAATAAAATATACAAAAAAAATATTTTTAAACAAAAAAATATATAATAAAAAAACGTTAAAAATTTAACTACTTTTTAAGCATATACTGCCCTTGGCAGTATATGCCTCCTCCAAGGATCGCCAATCTTCTCTAACTCTTGCTCTATACAAGATAGCACCATAGTTATTATTATTATACCTGCGTTATCTGTGGTTTTACAGAGTGAGCACAGGGAACGCATCCAATTAGTTGATTCTATTTTTAAGTTATGTTTATTACTCATTGGAAATCCTAATAAATAAAATAAATAAATAAAATAAATAAATAAATAGTGGTGAAATGACGAAAAAAAAAATGAAAAATGAATGATGTGTGAACCTTCGACGAAAGTACTTTGGTCGAAGCCACTAACAACAACAACGATGCGACGCGTGCTCTTTAAAATTTCTGCCAAATTCTCCTTACTTTCCATTACACACCGGCACCGTGGCGAAAAAGCGTCTCGCTGCCAGAAAAATAAGATCAAACCTGCGAAGCGAGTTATCTGAGTAAACTTTGAAGAATCAGCGTTTTGTATGTATGTATGTTTGCCTGAGGCTAACTTGCTAACCCTTCATCGGATCTCCATTAGATTTGGTAGGAATGGTACAATTTGAATTTTGTTCATAAAAGTCTCATGCGCCTGGAGTTCCAATGATACACTTACTGCGATAATAATATGTTAATATACTGAATAGGCGGATTATAGCAAGAAAACAATAGCTGCAATAAAGTGACAGCGCTATGGCTCACTTGAACCCGGGAAGAGATGAGGTATAGATTTCTGCAGCTCGGAAGTAACTGACGTAAGCCACAAATTATAAAACTTCGTTTTGCTTTCAAAGTAGCAAATATTACAAATAATTTTTATTCTATTAATCTAAGTAATTTGATTAAGTAGTGAATAGTATAAAAAATATGTTTTATATTTTCTCTAATTGAAGAAGACGAGTATTAGGAGTGCCAATTTCAAAAGATAAAGCTATCAAGGAAAGGTTTACCAATCGTGTTTCTTGTGGTACGATTTATTTAGATTACATCCTCAAGTAATTACTGTATTAACATCAAGATTTATTTGACGATTTGATTTTGATTTTTTCAAGATCAAGATTTTGTAACCTTTACTGATACTGAGTGAGCGTGTAACGCAACGACTCCAACATTTTAAAATATTCGTCTTAACCGTACGTAATATGAAAATGTGGCTTCTTGGCATAAATCAGGATGTTATACCTTTCCCATGCGAGCTTTTTGATGAAGATCCTTACAACTCCGGTACTCTACTATGTTGTATTCTATGTTCGTCCCGTAAGCATCAGATAATAAGCGCCGGCTATCTGATTTCAACGTGAATGAAGCTCTGAGAGATCAAATGAAATCATAATCCAGAGATATAAGAATCACTAAGAATATACATTTATTTATTTCTGTATCTTTTGTCTGTATCAATTATTTGTTTCTGAGTTCTATACGTTCATGGAGGTTTATTATACGCCTACTTCTAAGTGTTGCTAGACTTGATTTTGTAATTATAATAAAGGAGTTTTTATTGTACTTGGTAGTGAGTGATTCATTAGATGAATGCTAATAAATAGTTTATCTACACTCATATAGTGAAATCTGAATAAGAACTCAAAAACAGTTTTATAATGACATGTTCTAAATAACTGCGACTCTAATAAGAAAAAATATTAATATAGTACTGTTTTTGCTAGAAAATACAGTATTTTAACTATCTTTTTTCCATTAAAGTACACTACAGCCCATTCCAGGTGGTTTTATTCAATTTTTACTCGTTCTATTTTTTTTTAGTCTTTGGTATATAGGGTCAAGTGCTGGTCTCAAGTGGGTATGGGCCGGCCAAGTTTGCCGCATATCAGAAGATATATGGGCAAAATCCACTACTGATTGGGTTAATAAATATATTAAATACTAGCTGTATTTAATATTTTTATGGTTGTGGTTTTGAATAAATTATTTTCTACTAGTGTCAGCCCGCGACTTCGCTAACGTTTTACCAGCATGAAAAGTAGCTTATAGTTTAATCCAGGTCACAATATATCTATGTACCAAATTTCATCGAAATAGGTTCAGCTGTTTTGGCATGATTGATTAATAAACATTTAAACATACAAATAACCAAATTTTGATATATATGAAATTAGTGGGATATAATAAACCTACTACTCTTATTTTGTGAGCATTTTTTGCATAATGCGGAGGTTTATTGTAAATTTTAGTGCAAAGCGGACCGGTCAAATATGTCGTACTTTCGGCCCATATTGACATTATTAGGGCAAAAGGGTCTTACCCCTTCGCTTTGCCATAACTCTGTTCACTTTTAGTTACGACCAATTTTCTCTTTTTAAGATTGCTCGATGCAATTTCAGATTCTGTTCAAACTGATAAGTTGATAGAATTATCTATTAAGCACTCATTTCAGATTACTATTTTAGCGCTTGTTTCTATTTGATTGAATTTAGGTTTATAAGAGGATCAATAATTATATATGAAAAAATAAGATTTCATTTTAAGAGCAATAGTTATAAAAAAATAATGCTGGACAGTTCACACAACATTATTTAGCCCCAAACTAAGCAGAGCTTGTGTTATGGGTTCTAGATAACTGATATACTAAATACAATACATTACATAGATAGATATTTTTACTAAACATAGAAAATACCCAGAACACCCGGAACAAATATATGCAGATCGTACAAATATTTGTTCCCGATGCGGGAATCGAACCCGCAACCTCCTGTGTCGCAGGCGAACCTTCGCCTGCTGCACCAAAGAGGTCGTCAAAATGTAATGTTTGTCTATTTCTATCGTGTATCTATCTATTTATCTATTCTAAACATCTTATAAAACAGTATAACCTGATGGTGTTTCTGTACATTGATGAAAAGTAATAAAATTAAGTAATTCCGCTGAAGACCTCAAAAGACGCAAATATGCAGGTCTCGTCAGAGCTTGCTTATTTGAGCCTTTCGGGGTCGAGACTCTGGGTCCGTCGGGTACCGAGACCCTTCGCGTTTTCGTAATTCTTTTAGGGCGTCTGGTCGAAGCGACGCGTGTCACGAGAGCTGGCTCTTATTTGGCTCAACGCATTAGTATTGCCATTCAGCGTGGCAATGCAGCCAGCATCTTAGGGATGCTTCCGTCTGGTAGTGATTTGGATCAGTTGAGCTACTTTTAGATCGTTAGCAGCGGTCTTCAGATAACACATCTTTTTCGTATGTATTTTGTATATACCTTATTAGTTGTATTATTATTTCTGTAAATAAAATAAAAATTCACTGAATATCATAGTATACTAAGTCCATGTATCATAGCACCAAACACCGTTTTTTTTTCACATTCGTTGCAAAAGCACTTTTTTTTGAGTTCTGCTTATGGTGGCCAGTTCGACTTTCGAACGTTACCTCTTTACAATGCCACATGTAAATTTTTTACTTAGAGTTTTCCACGAGTTTCCTTACGAATTTGATGTTCCAAATTCAAATAAAATCACTTTATTCCCTAGGGAGTTTCATACAACATTATATCCTTTAAGAAATAATGCTTTACTTTACGTTGAGGTTGCATGATATGTAACTGGACATTGTCGAGCAGGTTGAAATATATTTGAAATAAATGTGAAAATATATTTTTAAATACAAGCTTTTATAAAATTAGTTATCGTAACCATGTATTAAAATACAAAAAAACTGTATTAGCATTTAAATCATAGATCAAGATAGAAAATTACTACAACTGTCTAGATGTAGATGTCTGTTGTGTAGATTACAATATTCTATATTATTCTATTATTATTACGCCTCTCTACAGCGGACATTTTGGTGGTGTGAGGGGTTTGGTGCTGTGATATTCAGTGATTTTTTATAGTCTCGCAGAAGCTGTGAAAAGTAGAGTATGCTCCTCTGGAATCAAGCCTGTCTTCGTCTTGGGCAGCTTAAACCCCTCGCTCCACTCAGCAGGGCTCTGTATAAATCCCTCGTTACGCTCAGGGTTCAATATGCTGCCCGCGACGTAAGACACTGCCTTATTCCCTTAGTGCATAATCTACTATTTTCACTAAAACTTATTAAGGTGGATGCTCCGCTAGAGGCGCGAAGTTCAAATTTGTTGGTGTTTTTTGCTCATTACAGCACTTCAAGACTTCTTCAGAAAGCAAATGTTAATTTCGCGAGAACTAAGAGACTTAACACATATATTTCAATTGTTAGTATCTCATAAATATCATCAGTTCAACTACGATACCCCTAAACAAAAAAAAACACTGTAAAAATGTGTTAGGGGTATCGTAGCTAAACTGATGATATTTATGAAATACCATCAATTAAAACATGTTTTTTTTTATTTATTTATTTATATTATAAACTTACTATTACAACATATAACATAGATAAAGCACTTTAAAAACCACAAAGGTTTGCAAAAAACATAATGATATAAGCGAGTCTTACTGAACCGATACAATAAAACGGGTAAAGTAAAGTATGTGTGTTAGTCTCTTAGTCCTCGCGAAATCAACTTTTGCTATCTGAATTGAATTTCGCGCCACAAACGAGAGCACCCACCTGAAAAATACAGTTTCCTTGGCATAATAATGCCGGTGAAACCCACGGGCGACCGCTTGTATCTAATATGACAGGACACTCAACCCTTGCCTTCTAAACAAACACAGACGTCATCCAACACAAACAACAACGACACAACAGTCACAAGCAATTAAAATCATAATCAAAACTTGTTAACACGAGTTCCGCCACTCACACTGTCGGGAGTCTAATGAGTTATGACGTCACTCATCCTACGAGGCCTGTGGAATTACATGGATACAAATTCAAGCATCTCTGACATAATATAATGTGTGCGAGGTACTTACATTATAAATACAGTCAGAGACAACTATTTGACTATTATAGTCTTCGACCAAAGTAAAATAAATGGACTGGCCTTACCCATACAAAACGTCCGTGAAAAATAAGACAATTCGGATTTAGGGTACGGTCAACAAATAAACTATCTATCTATCTATCTATCTATCCAGCCACTGCTGAGTAAAGGCCTCTTCTCTATAGCGCCACTCCTGGCGGTCTTGTAAATAAACTAGGTGAAATTAAATTATTGAACTTCTTAAAAACTGTATTTTTTTTAATACTTAATACTTTAACAGATGCAATGTGTTTTCTAAAGTTATTTCAGTAGGTTTATAGTACAAAAAATCGCCGAAAAAATTCAATTATTGAATGAAGCTTTTACAAAAATACATGGTTCCCATCTGTTTTATGTAGTTACGTATCTATTTTTCAGCTCTCAAACATACACAATATAAATCAATAGAAAAGCAAGTCCACCTAAGGTCTTCAGCTCAATCAATTTGTGAAAAATATATTTTTCATCACTCAATAAACTAAGAAAATATCATAAAAATCGTACGGAAACATAAATGTATAAAAATTCCAGTATTTAAGAAACTGCAGAGTGCAGTTTTAAGACTTTTGCACAATGAGTTTTTTTATACTACTTGGAATGACAGATCAAGAAGATGGCCCACCTGATGTTAAGTGGTACCCTCTGCCTATGAACAGTGCATTACCTCAGGTCACGTCCACCTAGGACGCGCCCTATATGGCATTCCACTGCGCCCGCCACCCTGAAACATAAAGATGAAAAGTCCCATGTGGCCGTAATTTCATCGGCACCCTTACCCTTCAAACCGGAACACAGCTATGCGAGCACTACTGCTTTGCGGCAGAAACAGGTATGGTGGTAGTACTTCCCCGGACGAACTCTTTCACAAAAAAGCTCTACTACTACTAACCGTTTTTTGGCGTATTAAATTCATTGTGTAGAAAATTATCAGAGCAAATACGGGAAAATGTATTCCACTTCCAAAAGTCGTCTGTTCTTGCTCGTCTTATGACTTCTATCCATTTTTGTTTACCTTAGATTTCTTTTGGAAAGCTATAAGGTTAATTAACATGCCATTACATATTATATGCAATTACCTAAAGCGACGTGCTTAGCAATGTTTTGACGTAAATAATGCAAATTACAATTCTAAATCAATACGATACCCCTTAGGCATCAGATTTTTTTGCAGTCTGTACCGGACCATCCGTCATGCGTGAAGTCTTGTCAAATATTTCGTCGCTGTAGTTGGAAAACTAAATAAGTAATAACAACAACAGAACCAAAATCGCGAGAAAAACGCGATTTACTGTTTTATTGCGTCAAAAATGGCAATAACTTTTTTATCGTAACTAATTTTGCAGTCCGTGTTTTGATAAGTTATAGATTGGTACTGTATCTATTTTTGAATTTAATGATAATACATTTTAGTTCTTTTGATTAAGAGAAAAAAAAAAACGACTATGTATTTTTCCCTCGCTAAAGTTTTGAATAATTGATGCAGTTATTTATTTTTGCATGTCAATTGTTTAGTTTTCCTTCGTCAATGATCTCCACTGAGGTTCAAAAAGCTAATGATAAGTGCCATTATTTAATTTTCCCATAATAGTGAAATCATGAAATGATCTATTATTTACTTATTTTAATATGACAATCCTATCCATGGGTATAGATTAAAAATAATATTAAAATACATTTTAAAATAAAACCAACTTATATTAATAAATAAATATATCTGGACAGTTCACACAACATTATCTAGCCCCAAGCTAAGCAGAGCTTGTGTTATGGGTACTAGACAACTGATACACTTAATACAATATTAACATAGATAGATATTTTTTATTATATATAGAAAATACCCAGAACACCCTGAACAAATATCTGCGGATCGCACAAGTATTTGTTCCGAGGCGGGAATCGAACCCGCAACCTCCTGCGTCGCAGGCGAACGTTCGCCCGCCGCGCCACAGAGGTCGTCTTCATAATCATTTTTTTTTATCAAGACTGAATATTGGAAAAATACTGAAACACCTACATTATTTTAGCAGACTTTTAAATTCAAAGTAAGTGACATAACAAACTTATCATACGACTATTGCTTATAAAATCAACAAAATGAAATCAATTTGTGGAACACAATAATTCTAAGTATCAAAAAGAAAAAGGTATGTCGACTAAAATTAAAACTATCTACGAGTATAAACTTGTGTCTGTTAACTTTCATTCGGGAACATTGAGATAATGTCCTGGGGCGTAGTCCTCCTTGTCGCTCGTCCTCTAGAGCAAGACGTGTCCATCGACATGTATGGGCCATCATAACCATGCAATAAAGTCTATTTCGCAAAATATGTTACTTATGTAGTTTTCCTACTACACGACAATTTATAAGTTTTTTATCAATTGATGAAAATTATATTACAAAACCTTTACTTACGAATGAAATGCGATGCCTGAAGCTTTATTTGTATTTCTTGTGTTGTTTGCACTTGCAGAAAAGCACAGGAAGGCATTGTATCACCAAGGTATCTAATTTTGGTATTTTTCAGCATAGCTGTCACTCGTTGCCGTGACAAAGACTGACTAAAGCGAAGTATACTAGCTAGGTCTGTTTAGAAGCTTCAAAACTATCGTTCCCTAAGGCCCGTCCATTCATTTTATTTACGTCGATGATTATAGTAGATTATGCACTAAGGCAGGGCTTCCCAAACTTATTTTAACTGTGCCGGTCTTGGGAAGTTGCCATATTTTTGCAACGCTCTGGCCTTCTTGCCATACATTTATATACTAGTTGTAGTTCTAACCTAATAACAATTTGTCAGAAAAACTCCAAATAGCATCTTCTTTTTAGGGTCCCGTAGCTAAATGGCAAAAAACGGAACCCTTATGGATTCGTCATGTCTGTCTGTCTGCTTGTCTGTCTGTCTGTCCGTGTATGTCACAGCCACTTTTTTCCGAAACTATAAGAGCTATGCTATTGAAAATTGGTAAGTAGATGTATTCTTTGAACCGCATTAGGATTTTCAAACAAAAATAGAAAAAAAAACAATAAATTTTTGGGGTTCCGAATACTAAGAATAGAAAATCAAAAAACAAAATTCATCAAACCCTTACGTTTGGGTTATTTATGGATAGGTCTTCAAAAATATTATTGAGGTGTCTAATATCATTTTTTTCTAAACTGAATAGTTTGCGCGTGAGATACTTCCAAAGTGGTAAAATGTGTGATCCCCCCCCCCCCCCCCCCCCCCCACCTCCGTTACTTCTTAAATAAGAGAATGATAAAAAAAAAAAAAAAAAAAATGTACATTACCATGTAAACTTCCACCGAAAATTAGTTTGAATGAGATCTAGTACGAAGTTTTTTTTTAAATACGTCATAAATCGTAAACCATCCAAGAACTTTTATATTATGTTACTTGCTGCTGCAAAACCCTTCATGGGCGTGTCCGACTCGTAAATGGCCGCTTTTTTATTAGAAAATAAAGAACAAAATATACAAACATAAATGAAATCACACAAAAATTATAAAAAGCAAGCACACGCTCTTTTATCTCTTTTCGTTTGGTATTATCAGATAACCATTATTTGGATACTCGATCCGTTTGCGAAATATTATTAAAAATTAAGTGCATTGTTAGCTTTGCTTAGATTATGCCACGGTACTGTACGAGTTAAATTGTCCCCAATTCATCTACTCGTAACTACAAAATTATGTGTTCAATAAGTAAAATTAGAACGCCCACTCCATTTATTAGAAACCAAAACGAAATACCCGCAAAGTTGAAACAATGGAGCTAAAGGTGAGGTAGTAGGTAAATTATGAGGTTAGTTGTTATTTGCAAATTGTTTCCGATTTTGCGTCGAAAATTTGCCCCAACTTTAGGAAATCTGAACTGAACAGAGATTAATGCACAGAGTTTGCTTCGATATATATCTCTCTCACTCTGCTTTGGGCAAGTTAGGAGCTGTCGCGTTATGAGTGACCTAGTTATTTGTTTTGACTGACCTAGTTATTTGTTTTGACTGACCTAGTTCTTTGTTTTGATTGACCTAGTTATTTGTTTTCACTGACTTAGTTATTTGTTTTGACTGTGTTAGTATCTTATCAACCCATGCCAATCCTTCCTTTATACCCAATCAAGCAAATCTCTCAAGCCGACTGACTTGAACGAATCAAGCTGACACCAGTCATCGACTCATTCAACACTCCAGAGAATGAACGACGCTTCCGTTAAAAAGCTGTCAAAAATCACCACTGACTTCAAAGCCGTTGACCCGAGCAGAGCACAGAAACAAGACAGATTTTAGACCACGGGGGCCCCCATCGAAATTGAAGAAAATATCAGCATACCAGCATCCTCAGTTAAGTCTCTTCAGCGCATCAAAATTGTGAGTCACAAAAAACCTTTCCATCTAATTTCCATATTCAAGGTACTAACATGTAATAATCAAAACATAAATTATACAGTCCAAACAGCTAACAAAATCATTAATGGCCCCTTCGAGCCGGATTTCTAAATTTAAACCATAATAGCGCCATGTTCATTACAGCCAAATACTTACTTTCACAATAGGTAATCAATTTGTGGTGTTTTCGTTGTACGCGTTGCCGGCCGCCATTACGGGTGATAAGTCATTTTCAAGGTCGACCATATCACAATAAATCAACTTTATTCATGCCCATCGCGGGTTTTGTTTTGTATTAACGTGAGCATTTGTGTTAACAGCCGCCCATGAGCCGTAAAGTTTGTTTCGTTTGGGAACAAAACATCGGGCATATTTTTTATTCTTTGTATTCGGTGTAACATTTGGCATCCAATTTTCGAGTGTCATAATTATACTTTGTCTTTAGAAAAAGTGCGATTCCGTAACATTTTAACGTTCCGTAACATTTAGCGTAACTTTTAACGTCTATGTAAGGTGATCCCTTTTGTCTTAAAAACAGCTGCATATGAGCTTTACATAAGCTCGAGTCTGTAACATTTGGATTATTTTGGAGTGCATAAGCGTAACATATAACGTTTATGCGAGGGGATCCCAGTTTTGTTGTGTCGTGAATCGTGATTATCATAATTTTGTAGTTTTGGTGAATTTTATCAAATAAGACGGTGATTGGTGATTGTGATCATTCGTGTGTGTTTGTGTCCGCCGTTGTGTGATAAAATCAGAATCATGGTGGTAATCAGAATATGATAGGTTATTTATTGTAACAAAGAAGTGCATTAACAAACATAGTAGTTTTGCGAAGTGTGATTATCCATACTGTAAAAATCTAAGTGGTAAGTAATAGTACATAAGCATACATCAATAGTGTTGCAAGTGGGTCAGTATTGTGCAACAAAATAGTGTTTTTTCTTCAAACAAATCTCAGTATACGATCAAATCATGGCAGAATCTACTATTGCTCATCTCAAATCAAAGCGGAACATTTCTCATAAACGCCTTTCCGATGCCGTTAGCTGCGCTCGAAAGTGTACAAGCGATTCGGGCCCACTTGAACGATTATTAACATATTGCTCTCGTCTTGACCACATAATGGAATCTTTCAATGACGCTCATGCACAGTTGCTAAGTGAGCTGCTGAAAGCTAAGTCAGACAAAACAAATGATCAATTGGCTGAGGCGGTGCGTTACCAAGAGGAAGCGGATGACATGTATTTTATAGTACTGGAAGCGAAGCGTTCGCTCGTTCCAGACCCTCCACCTGTGTTGCCAGTGGAGTCGACCCCTCCGTCTAAACATAAAGCTAGTAGGCTTCCGCCAATCAAACTGCCCATCTTCAATGGGCAACTTAAAGATTTTCCTGGGTTCATTGACCTGTTTAACACATTAGTGCATGACAGGAGAGACATCAGTGGTGTGGAAAAGTTTCAATATTTAATTACCTCTCTCTCCGGAGAACCGATCAATGTCATACGGGCATATCCCGTCTCGGAGGCTAATTACAGTAGTGCCTATCAATCATTAGTAGACAGGTATAGCAACAAGCGATATTTAGCTTTTGTGTGTTGGGAGCAAATCATTAATTTAAAACAAATGAACTCTGGGTCTGCTCCGAATTTGCGGCTTTTACTTGACACTTATAGTGAGAACATATCAATGCTCAGCTCGTTGGGGTTGCCCACAAACAACTGGGATTTTGTGCTTTTTCACTCCCTTCTAACAAAACTAGATAAATCATCGCGTGAAGCCTTTGAGCTTGACTGTACCACAACAGAGTTTCCAAGTTTTGAAAAGTTAAAATGTTTCCTTAAGGAAAGGTGCAATGCTTTGGAGCGCTCTTCGCTCACCTCAGGGGTTCACAGCAGCACATCAAACCAAACCAATACACCCATTCAACCAAATCATAATCAACCCAAGCGGGTAAATCAAAAAGCACGTCCCTCTCCAACAATGTTGTTGGCTCAAGGCCCGGGCACTAGTGTACCGTTATCATGTACAATGTGTAAGGGTAATCATGCAATTTTCTCTTGTGATAGCTTTTTATCAAAGTCTCCCAAGGAGCGCTTTGATATAGTGAAACAACATAGGCTGTGCTTCAATTGCTTGAGAAGTAATCATCAAACTCTTCAATGTAAATCACAATTCAAGTGTAGAACTTGTAACCAACCTCACAACAGCCTGCTGCATTTCCCTACGACCAGGCCTAGCGACAGCACCAATGGGAGTCAACCCTCCACCAATCAAACATCATCATCATCATCAGCTAGGGCCAATGTCCCAGGGCCAGATGAGAATATTGTGACACCAGTGACTTCTCTATCAAACACATTCTCCGGAACTAGCAATGCATCAACCTTTGTGCTTCTCGCCACTGCGGAAGTGGAAGTCAAGACTGGATGGGGAACGTTCCAAAGGGTTCGGGCGCTTTTGGACCCGGGCAGTCAAAGCCATGTTATCACTAGTAGCTGCGCTCGACGTCTTGGCCTAACCTTTCACAGGACCGATCAACCCATGTTGGGTATTGGTGGGATGCCATCTCAACCCGCAGGCAAGGTGTTTGTTGTGGTCCGCCCCATCGGTACAACAGAGCCAATATTCACTACAGAGGCCTTGGCTTTGGACAAGATATGCGGTAACATGCCTACTCATCCAGTGAACATAGAGAACTTCGAACACATTGCCAACCTGAAATTGGCAGACAAAGACTATCACAAACCAAGACCCATCGACATTCTTATCGGTGGTGAAATATTCCCTCACATTTTACTACCTAGTAGTAAGATCGAAGGAGGGAGCCAAGCCGCAACGGCCATCAACACCATATTTGGATACATCCTAATGGGACGCACAGAATCAACATCAACATCATCATCATCATCATCATCATCATCCCATGCGGTGGTCATCAATCATATATCAATGGATTCAAACTTGGATCTTGCGGTTCAAAAATTTTGGGAAATTGACAACGTACCCTCGCATGACCCTAAGGAGGACCCATCATCAGATGACCTTCGCTGTGAGGAAGTATTTCAAGACACACATCAACGTGATACAGATGGAAGGTACATTGTCCATCTGCCGTTCCGGGATCCAACAGTGCCGGTCTTTGATGATTCATACTCCATTGCGCTTCGGCGTTTCAAGCAATCGGAGAAGCGGATGCTTCAGAATCCTTCATTTTACGATGAGTACAAGCAGCATATCATGGAATATTTGTCAAGCGGGCACATGGAAGCAGTTCCCATCAGCGAATATCAATCTCCTACTGCCTACTACATCCCTCACCATGCGGTTGTAAAACCTGGGAAGATGCGTGTGGTATATGATGCGTCCTGCAAAGACAAACAAGGACGGTCCTTGAATGACACCCTCTTAACAGGAGCCAAACTACAAGCAGACATTGGGGATGTTCTTCTACGCTTTCGACTCCATGCAGTCGTGTTTACAGCAGATGTTCGCCAGATGTACCTTCAAATTGCCATCATCAAAAAGCACCAGGACTGCCAGAGGATCCTTTTTAGATGCTCTACCGAGCAACCCATTCAAGAATTTCGGCTGACGAGAGTCACCTTCGGTGTATCAGCAGCACCATTTCTGGCAATCAGAATCATGCATCAATTAGCCCATGATCATCAGGATTCATACCCGGCTGCTACAAAGCTAGTACTCGTTGACCGGTACGTTGATGATATAGTAACAGGTTGTGATTCAGTAGAGCAAGCGGTAGAGCATCAACAGCAACTTGTTCATCTCATGGCAGAGGGGGGTTTCGAGTTGAGGAAGTGGGCCAGCAACCATGCCGATGTACTACTGCATGTCCCAGAGAGTCATCAAGCTATTCCTGGAGTCACCTTTGATAGTGAAAACCTATTCATGAAAGTCCTCGGGTTGGCCTGGAATTCACAAGAGGATATTTTCACTTATCAAGTAAACCAAATCACTCGGGAGTGTACCAAACGCTCCATGCTATCAGAGTTGGCACGGATCTATGACCCGATAGGGCTTCTTACTCCATTAACATTTCAAGCAAAACAACTCATTCAGCGCTTATGGCTGTTGGGTACCTCTTGGGACCAACCAGTTCCAGACGAAATCAAGCAAAAGTGGGTCAAGCACACTCAACAATTACCAAACCTGGCCAAGCTTCAGATACCAAGGCGCATCACGCGAAGCGAGGCTATCAGCTATCAGCTTCACGGCTTCTCAGATGCGAGCGAAGTTGGCTATGCTGCCGTGGTATATCTTCGGTCCCATGATTGTGACAACCATCATCAAGCCGCACTTGTAAGCGCAAGGTCACGCGTCGCTCCCACCAAACGTAGAACTCTACCCAGGCTCGAGCTCTGTGGTGCACTATTGTTAGTGGAGCTGATGCAGCATATCAACAACATTTACTCAAACATTATCACAATTGAAAAGGTCTTTGCGTGGTCTGATTCTACGATCACCCTGGCGTGGATTAGATCAAACTCTACCAAATATAAAGCCTTTGTGGGCAATCGAATATCAAGCATTCAAAGAAAACTCCCCCAGGCGATTTGGGGGCACGTCCCTGGAAAACAAAACCCGGCGGACTGTGCAAGTCGCGGTTTAACACCCAATGAACTCATGGAACATGACCTATGGTGGACAGGTCCCGAATGGTTGATCCAGGATCAGACTAGTTGGCCCAACGTTCCAACAGAACAAGCTAACCCCGAGGTTTCTGAAGAGGAACGCAGCTGTGTTCTTATCAATACAACTTCTAATGTTGAACATTTTTTAGATAGACTCATAAACAGGTTTTCGTCTCTGCGGAAAATACAGCGTATATTGGCATATTGTAAGCGATTTATCGACGCCGCGCGGAAAAACAAACGCTTTGATAATTTCACCAATGCCGAGCTTCAAGTATCGCTTATGTCACTTGTCAAACATGTACAACATTCAGCATTCCGAGATGAAGTCTCGCGTATACGATTAGGCCAAGGTCTACCCAAATCATTGAAGACGCTTAGCCCGTTTTTAGATCAGGATGACGTGCTTAGAGTAGGAGGTAGGCTCATCAGGTCGGACTTAAGCTTCGAGACAAAACATCCCGCTCTACTCCCTCGTAAGCATCGCCTCACTCAGCTGATCATTCAGAGCGTACACAATGAGAATTTACATCCAGGCTTGCAAACCTTACAATACCTTTTGCTCCAACAGTTTTGGATTTTATCACCTCGGCGCGCTATTCGTCAGGTCATATCAAATTGCTATAGATGTTTTCGGGTAAAACCACAGCATGTTCAGCCACAGATGGCCGACCTGCCGCGGTCCCGTATCACTCAACTCAAGGCGTTTCAATCCGTGGGATGTGACTACGCTGGTCCGTTCAACATTACTTTCCAACGTCATCGCGGTTCACGCTCTATGAAGGCCTACTTGTGCCTGTTCGTGTGCTTCGCCACGAAAGCATTACACTTAGAGTTGGCCTCAGACCTTTCGACGGAATCCTTTTTAGGAGCACTACGTAGATTCATTGCCCGCCGCGGTAGATGCAATACCATCCACAGCGATTGTGGAACAAATTTCAAGGGTGCACAAACCCAGTTATCAGAGCTTATGCGTTCAGCCTGTGAAGCAGAGCGCCTGGAATTCAAGTTCAATCCCGCAGGGGCCCCGCATTTCGGAGGCCTATGGGAGGCCGGAGTAAAATCCGTCAAAACACATCTTTATCGCGTTATCGGAGCCCAAATACTAACTTATGAGGAACTCAATACACTCCTCTCCCAGATAGAAGCAATACTAAACTCAAGGCCCCTATGTCCCTTGAGTACCGACCCTAATGATGTGGCAGTGCTCACACCGGGTCATTTTTTAACTTTGGCCCCTCTCACAACGATACCCACACCAGACTACACCAACACCAATATCAATAGACTTACACGATGGCAAATGTTGCAACGAATGCATCAGGATTTTTGGTCTCGTTGGCACAACGAATACTTAACAACTCTATCGCAACGGCTAAAATGGACCAAGTCCTCACGTTCTGTAGAAATCGGTCAAGTGGTTATAATTAAAGATGAATCGACTCATCCCTTGCGTTGGCGATACGGCAAAATCATTGAGCTACACCCAGGACGAGATGGTGTGTCCCGTTCTGCCTTGGTCAAAACCTCGCAAGGTAACGTCCTTCATCGGCCTCTGGTAAAACTATGTCCCATCCCTGATGGCTCTGACCATCAGGTACAATAGTCATACACATCAATTTCAAACATCCCCTTTATTTTTATCTTTCTCTTGTAATTTTAGCATATATTCATAGAGTTATTGGTTGTAATGAACATCATAACATAAGGGGAGCATAAATCTATACCATAATAATTTTTTTTTTAACATTTTTAGTATGACTGGCTCATTCATATTTGCCAGCGGGGGGGAATTAAATGTTAGTATCTTATCAACCCATGCCAATCCTTCCTTTATACCCAATCAAGCAAATCTCTCAAGCCGACTGACTTGAACGAATCAAGCTGACACCAGTCATCGACTCATTCAACACTCCAGAGAATGAACGACGCTTCCGTTAAAAAGCTGTCAAAAATCACCACTGACTTCAAAGCCGTTGACCCGAGCAGAGCACAGAAACAAGACAGATTTTAGACCACGGGGGCCCCCATCGAAATTGAAGAAAATATCAGCATACCAGCATCCTCAGTTAAGTCTCTTCAGCGCATCAAAATTGTGAGTCACAAAAAACCTTTCCATCTAATTTCCATATTCAAGGTACTAACATGTAATAATCAAAACATAAATTATACAGTCCAAACAGCTAACAAAAACAGACTGTCCTAGTTATTTGTTTTGACTGACCTAGTTATTTGTTTTGACTGACCTAGTTCTTTGTTTTGACTGAACTAGTTATTTGTTTTGACAGAACTATTTATTTGTTTTGACTGACCTAGTTATTTGTTTTGACTGACTTAGTTATTTGTTTTGACTGTCCTAGTTATTTGTTTTAACTGACCAAGTTATTTGTTTTGACTGACCAAGTTAATTGTTTTGACTGATCTAGTTCTTTATTTTACGATAAACAAATACTTCGAAAGGGTTTTTTATCCCCCACGGAACGGAGAAGGCTTTTAGGGTGAGGGGTTATGTGTTTCTGTGTTTTGTGTAAAAAAAATAACTGGTATAGAAATGATATAAAAAAGCACATTAAGGTGGATGCTCACGCTTGCGGTGCGAAATAATTTTTTTTTTGGTGTTTTTTGCCCATTACAGCTCATCAACACTTCTTCAGGTAGCGAAAGTTGAGTTCGCGAGAACTAGGAGACTTAACACACATGTTTTAACTGATAGTTTCTCATAAATATCATCAGTTTAGCTATGATACCCCTAAACAACCCCTTTTTACAGTGTTTTTTTTTATTTAGGGGTATCGTAGCTAAACTGATGATATTTATGAGATACTATCAAATAAAACATGTGTGTTAAGTCTCCTAGTTCTCGCAAACTCATTATTCGCTACCTGAAGAAGTGTTGATGAGCTGCAATGGGCAAAATACACCAAAAATTTGAATTGCGCGCTGCAAGCGTGAGCATTCACCTTAAGGTGGATGCGCACGCTTGCGCTTTATTTCTTTTAGTTCTATATTTAAATATAGAATGGGTAGTGTCTAGCAAGAAAACAATAGCTGCAAGAAAGTAACAGCGATATAACTTACTTGAACCCGGGAAGAGAGGAGGTATAGATTTCTCGAAAGTAACTGACGTAAGCGACAAATGATAAAACTTCGCTCTGCTTCTAAAGTAGCAAATATAAAAATGAATCATTATACATTAATCTAAGTATGTGATTACCTACTGAATAGTTTACAAATTAACGCTTATTTTTTCTCTAATCGAAGGAAGCGGGTCCTAAAACGGGTATTACGTGGGCCTATTTCAAAAGATAAATCTTTGGAGGAAAGTTTCACCAATCGTGTTTCTTGTCTATGATTTATTTAGATTACATCCTCAAGTAATTACTGTGTTAGTATCAATTTTTCTAACCTTTATTTCAATTATTCATACTTAATGTACATAGTTTCAAGCTTAGATGTAGTTAATTGCGTAGCTCAATGTAAAGTACATCACCCTGCAAGGGCACTACATGTTTAGTTTTTATTCAAATTTTCAAAATTTTAACATAGCGCCTTACAATGACCAATCAGTTTCAATTTGGCTGATACGCTATCGTCTTGCTAATAAATAAAGTGAATAGTATATTTCTCATACCTTGCACCGCACAGTACGAAACTTGTACGAGTTGTACCGCTGTGGGCACGGTCAAAACCGAGTTTAATGTATACTTTCCATTAATAAGCTGCTTAATTAACAGGACGTGTTTCGGCCAGATAATTAAAAACATGCCCATGATGGTATGAAAACGTTAAGTTTTTATACTCTTTCATTATCCGTTCGTTCTGTCGTTTTTTGGTATGAATGAATGAATTAAAATAATTTATTGCAAACCTGAAAAACTAGTTAAAACAACACATAACAATTAAATAAAAACTAAATGTACAATGGGCGGTCTTATCGCTAAGAAGCGGACAACATTTGGATGGAGAGGAGCTAAGCTTATATGGAAGATTGGTTGGGGTGTAATTAAATGTTGAAGAAAAATTTACAACATATAAACTTATATTACATATTATACAAAATATTACAGAACTTGGACTGCGTTATGTGGTTTTTTCTGTGCATTGGATAAATGTATCCTACTTCCCTACAAATGTGCATATAAGATGGTTGTTTGTCATTCAATCACGCGGTCTAGAGACCAGCCAACTAAAGGACCAACAAGTAGAAATTTAAAAAAACCCCGTTTCGTTGAAATGGCTTAACCTATTTTGATAAAACACGTCTAAGAACCACCGCTAGAAAACCTGCTTAAAACCACATTCAAATCGCTTCACCCGTTTTAGAGCTACGGTGCCACAGACAGACACACATAGCGGTCAAACTTATAACACCCAGCTTTTTGCGTCGGGGGTTAAAAGGGGGTGTAGAGTGCGTGAGCAAGTAGGTAGGTACGAGTACCTAAGAGGTAAGAAATTCAAAAAAGTCTATAGAATAAAAGTTGTAGAAAATGTCATGTGCTTTCATTTAGTAACAGAACATTTTTCCCTAGTATGTACCGTTTTCGAGATACAAGCGCAAAACCCAAGAGTGGGAACTTCTTCGTGCCAATCCGGGTCACCTCTTAAATGTCAGGACTTTTAGTATGTTCACTAAGCACCCTGAACAAGTTTCTGAAAGAGTCGCTTAGCTACCTGATCACATCAACAGCTCCTATTGACTGAACTTCTATGAAAAAAAATATTTTTCGTTCCAGAACTACGCATTAGCCCACGCACGCACGCATGCTAGATTTTTAAAACATACTTTTCTCCAGAAATTTGTTATTTACCATGATTTTTGAGTTTTGATTGTTCCTGATGTTGATTGTTAAAAGTGTGGTGCTACGCGTCCGTAATAATTAGTGTTGTGTTTCGAGGTGCAGTTAAGCGTGACGTATTAAATGTACCATAGTAGAAACTCCCAAAAATCGACCAAGAACTCCAAATACTTCCATAGGTACTCTTTTACGAATGCAAATCCCACGACGACGGAAGCTATTTGAGTGAAGTCGTGCCGAATCGTTTCCCCTAATCATTGCCGTACCATTACGGTAATCGCGTTTGGGGGATGACAGAGATTATCATCTTACGGGCCGTTGGCTTCATTTCAGCTTAAATAAGCGGAGATATGCCTCTCATTTTAATATTTACGGATGAGAGGTTTTATGAAGTCGTGTGAGGCGATTAGGTGTGTGAAGACTTTTTGCTGGTTCAATGCGAATTCTTGATGCAGTGAGCGAGGAAAGTTTCATCTCTCAGTAATTATGGACGCGTTTTTGAAACTATCTTGGATAAGTTTTTTTTATTTTTATTTTTTATAGTACTTGAATGACGGAACAAGCAGATGGCCCTCCTGATGTTAAGCGGTAACCTCTGCCTATGAACAGTGCATTACCTCATAGGTCACGTCCACCTAGGGCGCACCCTATGTGGCATTGCACATAGGGTACATACTTTTCACTAGAAAAGGGGTTAAATACCATGATTTTTGAGTTTTGCTTGTTCCCGATATTTCGGCACAGGTGCATGCGCCATGATCACGGGAGAACTAACTAAAATATTTGCGGGTATATGTTATTGGCAGAAATTTTATTTTACAATATTTTATTTTACCAATTTTTCTGCGTGATTAATTTATAGCCATGCCAAATTACAGCTTTCTAGTACTAAGCTAAGCCGCGGACAGACAGACGGACGGACATGGCGAAACTGTAAGGGTTCCTTGTTGACTACAGGACCCTAAAAAGGACAGCAGTTCTCGAAATGTCAAACTTGATATCTTCTTACAAGATCTATCAGTTAACAGAAACTAACCTATGCGGATTGTAGATATGTGGCGAATCAACATTTTAAACAAGTCCTTACAAAAAATTACCTATAATATGTTTATTGTTACAAACAATATCACTTACTTATCTTCTAGTGGAGCTTTTTTCTTTTCTTGTAAATTTTATCTCGTCTAATGCTGTAAGCTACTATTCAAATAAATAATTAAAATAAATAAATAATGCTGGACAGTTCACACAACATTATCTAGCTCCAAACTAAGAAGAGCTTGTGTTATGGGTACTTGATAACTGATATACTTAATACAATATATTACATTGATTTACAGAAAGAATAATACAAGGTATGTACAAAATAAATATGAAACAGTTGTGCTACCTGAAGACCGCTGCAAGCGATCTAAAGGTAGCTGAACTGATCCAAATCACTACCAAACGGAAGCGTCCCTAAGATGATGGCTGCATTGCCTGCATTGATTGCCACGCTGAATGGCAATACTAATGCGTTAAGCCAGATAAGAGCCAGCTCTCGGGTCACGCGTCGCTTCGACCAGATGCCCTGAAATAATTTTGAAAACGCAAAGGGCCCCGGAACCCCACGGACCCAGAGTCTCGACCCCGAAAGGCTCAAATAAGTAAGCTCTGTCGAGACTTACATATTATTTGCGTCTTTTGAGGTCCTCAGCGGAATCTGCCGCCGCATCGGCCCTAACTGATGTCCCGGTCAGATGAGATGACGCAAGGGTATCAACGCTTGTAGCAAAGACAAAGGCCTACCCTTCTCCCACGGAGCAAGAGTACAAATATGTATATTACATAGTTTTTTTTTATTATACATATAAAAATACCCAGAACACCCTGAACAAATATCTGCGATCGCACGTATATTTGTTCCGAGGCGGGAATCGAACCCGCAACCTCCTGCGTCGCAGGCGAACCTTCGCCTTCCGCGCCACCGAGGTCGATAATAGATGGATAATGCATTGGGCTACAATATTGTTATATTTGTGTTACTTAACTATTTCATATCCTAAGATTTATATTGTAGCTGTTTATTGTCCTTGAATAAATAAAATGAAATCTTATTTCTATCAAAACCAACAATATTGTATGATAGATTGACTTATACAGGGTTGACCCCTTGAGTTAACTCTGTAAAGGAGTGATGATAATGCTAACAGTAAAGTTATACAGAAGTTCATACATCAGCCCTACCAGCATCATTTCTACAATATTCAAGAATCAGTAACCTAAAGACGAATAATCTAAAGGAACAAAATACCTTATTGAAGATTAAATACGATGTGAATTCCCTCTTGTTAGTTATAATCACGGTAATCGAAGCTAAGTGATGTGTTAAAGTGAAACAAATAACGGCAAGTGAGGATATCGGTTGGGTAAGGGCGTGATATCCTGAAAATACACGTTATATACATACTGAGCTACCTCGTGTTGATGTTGCTTGTCTAACCTTTTTTTACTACATGCTTTTAATTAAATTGCAATGCATGTATGTTTGTCCGGGTGGAATCGTATGTCCGGGTGGAATCTTGCAACTGAATTTTGAAGCAGTTATCCTTAACCGATTGAGATTATATTTGGCATACCTGTCAAGTTCCGATGACTGCAACATTATAGTGATAGCGAGCTGATCTGATGAAGTAGACTGATGTAGGTTGTAACATTTGCCTTTGGGGGATGCTACGTTTTTAGCTATCAATACTTTCGATTTATGTAGACTTGCTTTATTCATGAATTTGGACATATTGTTTAGTTCCATTAGCCTGTACCTAGGTCTTTTCACGCCAAAAACCATGTTTTTGTATCCTTTTATTGTAGCAGTATCTGTAGTAGTCTAGTGGCTTGAAGATTTATTTATACTCCCTAGCAACTAAATTAGGTGCTACAACGAATCTAGGCCGATCGAAGCGTATCTACGTAGAATAAGGAGGTCTTATCTTCATAAATCTATATTCTCTTAAATTCACTTGTGGCTTGCGGTTCGTCTTAGAATAACATTCTAAACGAACCGTAACGCTACAAGGTGGACAACGGAACTCGTTGAGGGAAATTAGTAGACTGGCCGTGTTTAGGCTCATTTCGACCAGCACACGGTAACGAACGCTAATTTTATAAAAGCTTTTATTGAAAAAATAATAATCTCGCAAATAACTTATAGATTCATAGCAATCAATTGGTTCTATTAATGACGATTCAACCCTAATGATGTTACAATGTCCTAATGAAGCGGTGAACTTATAAAATAGAAATCACAGGCAGGCAGGCTTATTGAGAAGTGCACTAAACCTAAACAATAAACCCATATAAACAAAATACCTTAGAAACTAACATAAATATAAAAAACACTTTATTTACAACTTAATCTAACACACGTGTGATCCCCGACGCGTCGCGGCTCGGGGGATCACGTGACAGGCAGCCCTTGAACCGCCGGAATTTCACACCTTTCGGCCAGAACTAAGGGCACATCGAAATAACGTCGTTACGCAACTTAGTAATTACTACAGTTCAATATCATCATCCATCATTAGATTTTCAACGTTATTCCGTTGATGTCGGTTAATTAATTAAAGGCTGATAATTAATATTAATGTAAAAGCTAGTAATAATTTTAAAAACATTTTCATTATATGATTCAGAAAAATATTCCTAAGGAATGACGATAAATAAGCGAGTATCAGGACGTGATTTTGAGGTATTTTACAGTTAAAATACGTTTGAAAGAATCTCAACCTAACATAAAATAAATAGAATGCCTTAAGCTCAAATACAACATTTGTAAACGATATAAAAGATCTCATCAGATTTTCGTTTACAGCCTACACACATCACACGGTAGTTCAGACCTTAAACCCAAGTCTGCCTATTTGGACAGAATATTTGCCTGTGTCGTAAAAAATCTCAGTCACCTACGTACGTTCCACGGAAAAAATAATTATCAAGCAGTAACGCCACTAGAGTCTGTTCAGAAAGAGATCCGCCGTGACCAAAATGTGAACTAACGTTTTCATTAGTTTATAAATAAAATGCTGGAGGGTTCACACAGCTTGTGTTATGGGCATATAGGTACTAGATAACTGGTATACTTAATAAAATATAATTCCATACATAGATGTTTTTGATTATACATAGAAGATACCCATAACACCCTGAACCATTATCTGCAGATCCTACAAATATTTGTTCCAAGGAGGGAATCGAATCCGCAACCTCCTGCGTCGCAGGCGGACCTTCGCCCGCAGCGCCACAGAGGTCCTCAACTATTAATACTCAAAATGTCGGCATTTTGAATCATAAACTAAAGAAATAGTTACAGTTGTAAAAGGATGAAATCGGAACATACCCGCATTGTATTGCCCGCTAAACGAAAGAGTTAAAAAAGCACAGCTGTGCCCTCAGTTCCCACGACAGTTCTCTTTCTGAACAGGCTCTATCAGCTTTTGTACACGGAGATTTTTTACCTACGACTGAATGGAGAAATAGTATCTACCTATACGTTTAGGGCGACAGGATGTTCGTAAAAACGAACGAATCCATTTATCTCCAAAACGGTTTGACCGACTTAGATGCTGTAACAATATTACCGAACGCAGAGCTTTCAGGCTTATAAGGTGAGCAACATTGGCGAAGACTAAGATCCAGAGTCTCGAGCCCCGCCGTAAAGTCTTCGACCAAAGTAAACACGAAGCGTAAAGTTGCATGCCTTTCGATCTTCTATAGATTACATTTCGGGGAATGCTCCCAGGAACTTCACGATCTGATCCCACCATCTATCTCCTTTTCATCATAGGACGATAGTATACCCTCAATTCGGTACTAGACATTTCATTTCTACCTTTATAATGCGAATTGCTTAGGAGTGGAATACACTACCGTCGTCTGTCTTTCCTGAAAACGCTAATCTGGGTATCTGCAAGGCTAGAGTGAATTAGCCTTCTAGACCTTTGTGCTCCATCTTCGGCCACATCGTCACTTACCAACAGGTGAGATCGTGGTCAAACAATGGTCCATAAATGTAAAAAAAAACCTGTAGCGGGCTCGCTTCTTGCCAGGCAAAATAACACTGAACCACTAAGTCTTATTACCCATGTGTCGTTACTGGATTTTAAGCGATATATTTTCTGTGTACATAGGTAAGCCTGAAAAAACGCGTCTCTTTCCGTATCAGTGAGAATGAATTGACAATAAAGCCGGCTTTACGATCCTAGGCTACTACACACATGGCATCGGCATTGGCTGGATTTGCAGGGTATGTAACATGGCAGGTCAATACTAAAGGAACTCAAGATAACTACTAAGCTTTCTTCCATCTGACTCCAGCGAGTCCTTGAGTATTTTGGTCATATAGCACGGGAAGGCAGTGATAACTTAGAGAAGCTGATTATCACTGGCAAAATTGAGGGAAAGAGGCCACGAGGCCGTAGCCTGTTACGTTGGTCAGACCAGATCCACACCACTCTCGATTTGAAATTCCACGAAGCCGTGCAGCTCACTGGCAACAGATCTCACTGGCGCAACATCGTCCGGCAGAAAGTGATCCATGGAGGAGGGTTACGACTCTCAGCGTTGAGGAATACGACGTGAGGAGGAGGAGCATGGTGGGTGCCGCATAGGTACGTGAAAGCTCCTAAGGCTATAAAAGCTGACGGCCAATGCCAGTGGCCTTGCGGACACCAGCCCGAAGCGCCAGCGGGATGTGCCATCGCGCGGTGGCTTCGGTATGTAGGTAGCTCTGCAAGTACATTCAGGTAAATTTATATGCGCCACCGCGGTTTTTTCTTTTTGTTGTTAATCATCATGTCCGGCCTTAGAATAGACCCCTCCGTCTCCTCCCGTGGATGTCGTAAAAGCTGTCTAAGGGATTGCCTACACCTGTTGATAAGATTCGTTGATATAAGATTTGACTAATACCTTATTATGGTTTTTTTTATTACTGGAAGAAAGCGTTAGTTGAGTCGGTCGTTGGAAGTAATGGCAGCGATGAGTTCACCACTTTTTACGTCAATTTCCCACGATGGTACAACCCACAGTGAAAAGAGGCCCATTTGAGGCTCGGCCTACACTTTCGGGGGAAAAGGCGTGTGTATGTATGAATGTAAGTATGTATGTCTCAGTCTCATTACAGGATGTGGCGCACCCTATGTGGCATTGCACTGCACCCGTCACATCTGTCCCGGCACCCTAACACATCGCTTCAAAAAATTCAAAACAATGTGGAAATTTAAGTCTAGTGCTTTCAATAAAATGTAGGCATCATTGTAATACCGCTACTAAACCTGAAAATCAAGTCTGACCTTACGAAAAATGAAACACAGTATTCATATACAAATATTATAGGCCGCCTATGAATGGCGCACTTTTCCGCCTAAAATGACTTCTTTTGTCGCCTACAACAATACATGATTTATTATAGGACTCCAATGGTCTAGTGGATGGCACCCGACTTTTGATCCTCTATTTAGGTTCTATCCTGGTATGGCATCGGCACAGAATATATAATAGTAGCATCAGTGGATAAATTAATGTGTCCAAATCATGCTCTGAAGCAGTGAAGGCTGTCCTCCGTCTCCTCCCGTAGATGTCACTAAGATATTGCAGCAGGGGATGGGCAGCAGCATCCACTTAAGTACTCAACACTAATACTGCAATCACCAATCCGCCAAGCGTGTTGATTATGGCAAATGGGGGGCCAGTGCATTCTTCACCCAACAGTGGACATCTTAGACCTGGTTGCTGTTGCAGATGACGTCGATGATCTAGCGGAAGAAAACCGGCATTCTTTAAACAAGAAACAAAAGATACGTGTACGTATATAATTTTTGTAGTACTGGTTACTTTCGGCACACTGGTTTTCTAAGCAGCAGGCACCAGGTGCCTGAAACTGGGCCTTAAGACTGCGCCAACACCAGGCAGAAATCTTCATACAAAAAAAACGCCTCGTTTCGCTCAAAAAAGCGGTTTTTATTGAATACCTCGTAATATATAAATAATTTTACAAAAACCTAAGGCTAAGGTTCGACCAACGCGTTCAGCCCGCGTCTGCAATGGCATGCACGGGCGATCCATTGTCTTAACATTGATCGCCACCATGCACGCCACTAAGGACGCGTGCACGCGTTGGTCTGGCCTTAGCTTTAGCAGTAAACCCTCGGCTTTGTTGTATTGATTTGATTTTTATAATCTTTTACCCAATAATATGCACCATTATAATAAACAATCGAAACAAGGCAAAAAATAGACGTTACTTTGCTTTTTTTTCTATAGAGAAAATATAAATAAATAAATAAATAATGCTGGATAGTTCACACAACATTATCTAGCCCCAAGCTAAGCAGAGCTTGTGTTATGGGTACTAGATAACAGATATATTTAATACAATTATATTACATAGATAGATATTTTTTATTACACATAGAAAATACCCAGAACACCCTAAACAAATATCTGCGATCGCACAAATATTTAATTTTGTTCGAAACGCGGGCGGGAAACGAAACCGCAACCTCCTGCGTCGCAGGCCAAGCTTCGCCCGCCACGCCACAGAGGTCGTCAATCCAAAAAAATAATAATAACCATTTCACCAAAATAAACGAAATACATAACAGAAACACTCGTCACAAAGACAGACTTTTTCTGCCATATTCTAGAATAAGTATGCTAAACAAAAGTCCTTATTATATGGCAGTAAAAATTTTTAACAAGCTACCAATTAATATAAAAAATGAAACTAAAATAAGGTTGTTTATCGGAAAGCTAAAACATTCCTTATTCAAAGGTGTTTCTATACTGTTGACGAATATTTAATAGAATAAAAATGACCATTTGCCAACTTTAGCTACCTAAATTACCTTTTATACCTATTCTTAAATTTCCAAATTGATGAATGTACCTAATAACTCTGTAATGTTAGTAACTTTGGATGTTTTATTTGTTGTATTAGTTAACATTTTAGTAGTTAGTTGTTTTACCTATAGGTAAAACAAAGGTAAACTAGATATACTTAGTAAACTAAGTAGCAGTTTACGCCCTCGAAAAATTTGCGATGCCTGCAGAGGGCAAATAAGTCATAAGTGCTCACTATTTTATAAGACCAAATTGTAAAACTTATTTATGCAAATAAATATCTTGTATCTTGTATCTTGTATCCAATATAGTCCAATCGATTTTTTGATACAGTGATCCCTCGGAATTTTAATGTAGTATCCATACATATTATTGTACTTTTTTGTTTTTTTTTGTTTATACTACTAGAATGACGGAACAAGCAGATGGCCCACCTGATGTTAAGCGATAACCTCTGCCTATGAACAGTGCATTACCTCATAGGTCACGTCCACTTAGGACGCGCCCTATGTGTCATTGCACTGCGCCCGCCACCCTGAGATATAAAGATGAAAAGTCTCATGTGCCTGTTATTTCACCGGCACCCTTACCCTTCAAACCGGAACACAGCAATGCGACACTTGATTTAGTCTGTTAATAATAAAATCTTAGATGAACAAACCCATAAGGGTCTTTTGAGTGTATAATACAATATTTGTGTTAATTTTTAAGATATTAAAAAAAAAATGCTGCGCACCCTACCAAGCAAGTTTACCAAGAAAGAACAAGTGATATGAACAATAAGAAGACCTGCCTGAATACGGCACTTTTCCGGCAAAAATTCCTTTGTCGCCCTCAACAATACATGATTTATTATCAAGCAGCGCCGTGCATAGTGACCTCAAATTGTATTCATAGTAGGTACCTACCTGGTCGATAAGGTAGTTCATGCCAAGCCAATGTTAACTGTGTTGAAGAAACTACATGTTCATGAACTAACGGTAGTACCAACAAACCTTGTGTTACGCATACACAATACGGGGTGGGGTATAACGCAAAATTACCATTAGATTTTTAAATGACTAAATCAAGTACAATATTTAAATTAAAAATATGCATGGATACATTATAATACCGAGGAATAAACCAGATAGAAACACGATAGGACAAAAATTTACAGATAAAAAAAACAAAGTTACCTTTAACTTTTGGCTGGATTCGATTGTTTGTCAATATGGTACAGATTATTGTGTCAAAAATTGGATAAATAAAATCAATACAATAAAACGGAGAGTTCACCCACGGGGTTTTAAAAGTTATTTATATTTACGAGATATTAAATGAAAACCGCTTTTTCGAGCGGCGCGTGGCGTCGAACGTGACGTTATGCAAACGGGACATTTCGTGCACGGGGCGTTATGCGAGCAAGACATTTTGCGCACGGGACGTTATGCGAACGGGACGTTATGCGAACAAGGCTTATTTTTAAGCGCGGGACATTTTGCGAAAGGGAAATTACCGTCCGAATCTGTTTTTTTTGTATGAAGATTTCGGCCTGGCAGAGTTCAGTCTTAAGAAAAAAAATGTATGCAAACGCGAAACCGTAGCGCCTCTGAAGCGTATGTTTTACGCAGCAGCTATTATCTAATCTGTGGTATTTTCGAAATATTTAGGAAAAAACTTCGATGGATAAATAACCAGTTCAGATCAAGTTACTAAGTACTAAGTATGTACTATGTACATACTTAGTACAAACCGAAGAGAAATGTTGTCCTCTGAGTGAAACTTATTTACTAGAACAACTGTTTTGTCTTCTGTGCTTCAAGGACGCAAATAAATGCAAAGAGCCGAAAGGTTTAAGGGATTACAGAGGCTTATGTCCAAGAACGGACGATAAACTTATAATATGGGTAACCGTTTGGGAATATTCACGGCTTATGGCCGCGTTATATCGTGAATGGGTCACGCACGAATGAAATTCTAAGGCGGACTTATAAGATCAGGCTAACAGCTTTTAAGTAACCTTCAATTATATGGGTGTCAAACCTTATTCACTACATCACCAAAATGTATTCTCGCCGACTTTTGCCTGTTTTTCAGCTCATAAATTGGAATCAACTGAATGGTTTTGAATACAGTGTTCATTAACGAAGTTAGGAAAGCCGCTTCCATGGGAGTCTTCAAGTCCAAACTGTACCAATACTTTTTGTCATTGCAAAATGTCCAACAAAATTGAGCTTATGTTATTTATTGAATTATTTATATATATTATATTATGTTAGGTATTTATATAGCTAGTTATTTAGAGTAGGTATTTAGTTATGTTATCATTTAATCTCAACCTATAATTAATTTTAATAGCACTATCACCCACTCTACATTACACAAAGGTTAGCTGGAAGAAAATGCTAATTAGCATTAAGTTCGCCTATGTACTGCTTTTTGTCTTGTGCAATAAAGAATTTTCTATCTATCTATCATTAACGGATGTAAGTATTTTTATGAAGTTTTTTCATAATAATTATTATTTATTTATTTCAAGAACACAACGTAGAAATGATAATAAATAAAATGTTGCCTTTCGTTATATATTAGTCACTAATGGAAAATTAATTTGATTTTAAAAGACCTCTCAAACGACATACCACAAAGTGTGAATTAATTTCTTTAATTAATAGAATTGTTATATCTATTTTATTAGATTGGATATCCTTATTATTTATAATATTTATTTGTTTAACTTCTTCGGGTGTTATTTAATAAAGAAAAAGTTGCTTGTTGAATCTGAAGTTTGTTTAAAATCAATGATTTTGATTCAAAACAATCACTTGATTACGTTAATGAGACGATTCAACCCTAATGATGTTACAATGTTCTAATGATGCTGTGACGCTTTTAAGACGAACAAACAAACATTCATATTTATATATTCGTTATTCTACAAAATAACTGGGTACCACTATCTATTTTTAGCCATTCATACCAAAATCAGATCATACGATAATTCACTCTTCGGGAATATTAAGGAATTCTAATTGCAATATAAAAAAAAAAACTAAAAACAATCAGAATAAGCAAGTTGAAGTGGCATGGGGCAGGCCATAATAATTATGAGTTTTACACAGAACTGTATAAGTGGGTATGGTGTGTCCAATAGACCCCTCCATCTCCTCCTGTGGATGTCGTAAAAGCTGACTAAGGGATTACACGGACTTGTTGACAAGAATCGTTGGTATAAGATTTGTCCTGGCTGCTGGCTTATAATGAAATGTGTTATTACTGGAATAAAGCGTTAGCTAATTCAGTCGCTGGAAGCAATAGCTTTAATAATCTCACCACTCGTCACGTCTATATGCCATGATGTGAAAAGAGCCACTGTGAAAAGAGGCTCATTGAGGCTTTGCCTACCCCTTCGGGGAAAAAGGCGTGTAGCTATGTATGTGTATGGTATTGAGAAAATAATGTTATTGAACAAAATAAAAGGTCATCAAATTATTTTAAAACAATTTGCGTTCAAAAATATATTGTATAACTGGTTGCGAACGAACAAACTGTTACCATTAATATACTTTAAAACTTCGACCAAAGTAAAATTTTACTTTGGTCGAAGCTTTAAAGTGTAATCAGTGCAGCAAGTGATACTAAGATTTCAACACTCTGAAATAGGACAGCGAAAGCTGCTCGTCTATAATTTTTAACCCCTGACGCAAAAACGACAGGGTGCATATAAGTTTGACGTGTCTGTGTGTGTGTGTGTGTTTGTGTCTGTCTGTGGCATCGTAGCTCCCGAACGGATGAAACGATTTCGTTTTTTTTGTTTGAAATGTGTATTTGTCGCGAGTTTTCTTAGATATGTTTGATCAAAATCGGTTCAGCCGTTTCATTACGTTGAGAGTTTTTTTAATTTTTACAAAATAATTACATGTAAATAATAAAAATAATAAATTACAGTGGGTGTAATAATAAGTAGTGTCTTATAACTTTGTCCCACCCCGGTTGTCTTATAATAGCTAAAATGTCCTTAATACGATTTAAATGCCCCATCTGTTAACTTATTCTGGGCCTATTGTCAAAAGCTTAGAGGTCCAAGCGTTAAATTGTAGTTGTACCTTTGATTATTAATTTATAGTCTAAAGTCCTTTAGCGAATGAGAAGTTATGTAAGGCCACCTGAGATGTTGGTTAGTGGCGATTGTGCTCGATGTATAGCTCATATGAATGCAGCTGATTAACTTATACAGTACTACAAAATGATAAGACTGGCTATTTGTACAACGTTGTTAGTTCTAGTCTTATATTTATTAGAAAATTGTTAATATCTTTATTTACAGAAAGGTCAATACAACCAATTAAAATAAGTATGTACAGAAACTAAAAAAAAAAAAAACAAATTAAACCCTATGAATGTTGATTTACCTAAAGGTTATTGCAAATGAGCTAGAGGTAGCTCAACTGATCCAAATCACTACAAGACGGAAGCGTCCCTAAGATGCTGGCTGCTTTGCCACGCTGAATGGCAATACTAATGCGTTATACAATGAAGTAATTCGTCGGGGGAAGTACTACACTTTACTAATTTCTGCCGCAAAGCAATAGTGCTTGCATTGCTGTATTCCGGTTTCAAGGGTGTGGATGCTGGTGAAATTACAGGCACATGAGACTTTCATCTTTATATCTCAGAGTGGCGGGCGCAGTGCAATGACGCATAGTGTGGCGTCCTAGGTGTACCTACTTAGGCAGAGGTTACCGCCTAACATCAGGTAGGCCATCAGCTTGTTTCATCTTTATATCTCAGAGTGGCGGGCGCAGTGCAATGACGCATAGTGTGGCGTCCTAGGTGTACCTACTTAGGAAGAGGTTACCGCCTAACATCAGGTAGGCCATCAGCTTGTTTCATCTTTATATCTCAGAGTGGCGGGCGCAGTGCAATGACGCATAGTGTGGCGTCCTAGGTGTACCTACTTAGGCAGAGGTTACCGCCTAACATCAGGTAGGCCATCAGCTTGTTTCATCTTTATATCTCAGAGTGGCGGACGCAGTGCAATGACGCATAGTGTGGCGTCCTAGGTGTACCTACTTAGGCAGAGGTTACCGCCTAACATCAGGTAGGCCATCAGCTTGTTTAATCTTTATATCTCAGAGTGGCGGGCGCAGTGCAATGACGCATAGTGTGGCGTCCTAGGTGTACCTACTTAGGCAGAGGTTACCGCCTAACATCAGGTAGGCCATCAGCTTGTTTCATCTTTATATCTCAGAGTGGCGGGCGCAGTGCAATGACGCATAGTGTGGCGTCCTAGGTGTACCTACTTAGGCAGAGGTTACCGCCTAACATCAGGTAGGCCATCAGCTTGTTTCATCTTTATATCTCAGAGTGGCGGGCGCAGTGCAATGACGCATAGTGTGGCGTCCTAGGTGTACCTACTTAGGCAGAGGTTACCGCCTAACATCAGGTAGGCCATCAGCTTGTTTCATCTTTATATCTCAGAGTGGCGGGCGCAGTGCAATGACGCATAGTGTGGCGTCCTAGGTGTACCTACTTAGGCAGAGGTTACCGCCTAACATCAGGTAGGCCATCAGCTTGTTTCATCTTTATATCTCAGAGTGGCGGGCGCAGTGCAATGACGCATAGTGTGGCGTCCTAGGTGTACCTACTTAGGCAGAGGTTACCGCCTAACATCAGGTAGGCCATCAGCTTGTTTCATCTTTATATCTCAGAGTGGCGGGCGCAGTGCAATGACGCATAGTGTGGCGTCCTAGGTGTACCTACTTAGGCAGAGGTTACCGCCTAACATCAGGTAGGCCATCAGCTTGTTTCGTCATTCAAATTGTCGTTTTGATGACCTCTGTGACGCAGCGAGCAAAGGTTCGCCTGCGACAAAGGAGGTTGCGGTTTCGATTCCCGCCTCGGAACAAATATCTGTTCGATCTGCAGATATTTGCTCAGGGTGTTCTGGTAATTTTCTTAAAACCTATAATAAAAAAATATCTATGTATGTAATGTATTGTATTAAGTATATCAGTTATCCATCCACAACACAAGCTCTGCTTAGCTTGGGGCTAGATAATGTTGTTTGAACAGTCAAGCATTATTTATTTATTTATTTCAATTAAAAAACAAATGTACTGTGTGTAGCCGTGGGAGAATAAGCTAGTCCATTGCTCAGCTATGGTTGAGCCCAAATTCTCAAAGGAAATAACTAACATGTAAATTTATTCCAACCTAATTAATGCTCGGTCGGGTAAACCTTCGGACTGACAGGGTTTGATAATTAAATGGATAATTTTCTTGGCAGGGTAAGCAAATATCAAATTTTGAATTGTAAATTACAATGGTAGCTGTAAGTACTCAGGCTCAAACGGAAGCTGCAGGACTTCACTCGATAGATAGCTGATATTCTAAGGGTAGCAGGAAGTCTGTGGATGGAGGTGGCTCAACACCTTACCAACGTTAACTGTGGATGGGTGTGGTGGTTTACAACTGTCAATGGCGAAGTTCCTCAATTCTTAACTTTTTCCTTTATTTGTCTCAAAAAACCTCCCAGCATTCTAAATTTTAGAATTATGAGGTTAGTGGAAACGCCCAATTTTTTTATTTTTGCGATTTCCATTCAAATAAGGCGATAATATATCCAAAACTGCAATAAAGGCCTATCTTAGAAAGCTTACTTCTAAACAGATGGACCAAATAATTAAAGAAAAACATTATAATATACTGCATCCAAACGCCTGACGCGATTTTAATGATTCTTTAACAATATTAAAGGTAATTTATAAAAAAAATAGTTTATAAAAAAATAAGTTAAGTTATTTGAAAATATTCTGTTACTTGAGTCAGTTACGGTTTTTCGTGATAGTCGTTCACTATTTCTTTGGCGTGCTTTATTCGGCACTTTTTTTTGTCTTTCTTCCTTACTTATCTTACTTATCTGAACTTTACTGAGTTAGACTGACATAATTTGGGGTGACTAAATCTTTTTTTAGGGAATTTATTTCTAATCTTGATTTTTTCATTCATGTCATTATATTGTATTGATATTTGGTATCAAGTTGATATCTTCGTTCGCCGTTCCTGAGAAAAGGGTCTTAACAAACTGACAGACAGACAAACGGACAACAAAATGATCCTATATGGGATCATAAATATATAGCTAATTAATAAAACGTAATAATTAACTACTTTTTTACTCAACGAAGCCGCAAAATCCAGTTAGTTCTATAATATAAAAGTGTGTGGGAACCAGAACATATGCTTTTGACGCGATTTAGTAGTTTAGTGGGACGTTGGCATAAAGATATTTTAATACAATATTTACCAAGCAATATATAAGGGTAGGAATCGATAGTAGTAAATAGAGTGGGGTTAGGTGAAACCTTTTTGTGTAAGAGCTCTTAAAACATGTTTGAAGAGAACTAAGTGCTATCGTGCCGTCCGGTATAAGAACAGACCTCTCCGTCTCCTTCCGTGGATAGCTCGAATGCTGACTAAGGGGTTATACCAGGGGTTGAAGAGGAAACATGAGTTTAAAACTGAAATAATGTTTTACAATATTTAAAAAATTATGTGGGTTAACACAATTTTGAATTGAAGGCAAACCCAAACAAAGGTAAAAAATAAAAATACCAGGACCGGTTCATGGAAGTAATTAGTACGGTTTTATATGTTATTTTTTGTCAATTTTTCTAAAGAATTTTTAGAAGTTGGGAAGCAAAATTTGTATTTCTAAATAATTAGATAAATCAACTCTTTGCATTTGCGTGAAACAAAACGCAACAAGCTTCATTACTTTCCCACAACTTCTACGCAAGAAATTAAATTAACTTTTTAATTATCTTAACATATATTATCAATAACCAAAAGTATCTCAATTGTACGTTAAATTAGTCAAAAAAGTTGGGTCAAACAATGTATTGCCATTTTTATTTTTGTATTTTCAAAATTATTTCAGGGCATATGGTCGAAGCGACGCGTGACCCAAGAGCTGACTCTTATCTGGCTCAACGCATTAGTATTGCCATTCAGCGTGGCAATGCAGCCAGCATCTTAGGGACGTTTCCGTCTGGTAGTGATTTGGATCAGTTGAGCTACCTTTAGATCGCTAGCAGCGGTCTTCAGGTAGCACAACTGTTTCATATGTATTTTGTACATCTTGTATTATTATTTCTGTAAATAAATGTACCGTTTTATTTTTGTAGTTGCCCGTGTTCTTTAGCGTATTCAATGCGCCGCCATTAAATACACATCTCTGGGGTATTTCTCCAAAATGTAGAGCGCCATTATCAAAAGGATGAGTCCCTGCAATCCGCTTTGTGGACCGCACACCAATGGGACATTTAAGTTTCGCAAAGTTCTTGCTAGTTGAACGAATTATAGGAAGTTGTTCATATAGTTAAAAAGTAGTTACTTGGAAATGGTATTTCTATAGAATTCCTAACAGGAAATAATATAGCATAAACGAGTATTTTTAGGGTTCCGTACCTAAAGGATAAAACAGGACCCTATTACTAAGGCTCGGCTGTCCGTCTGTCACCGGGCTGTATCTCATGAACCGTGATAGTTAGACAGTTGAAATTTTCACATGTGATGTATTTCTGTTGCCGCTATCAGATCGCTGTCAAAAAACAGAATAAAATAAATATTTAAAGGAACAACGAAAAACGAACTTGTTTTTTTTGCCGTTTTTATAGATAATGGTACGGAACCCTTCGTGCGCGAGTCCAACTCGCACTTGACCCGGTTTTTTTTTAATGGCCCGACGATCTGACATTCCTACAACCCGCCTGATGGGTAAGCGGTTACCGTCGCCTGACATCTGCAACACCAGAGGCACTGCCAATGCCGTTGCCTGCCTTGAATGACTGTTTTTATTTATTTTTTCTAAGCGGCTCATGTTGTATTTTTCATGAAGCACCTCAGGAGGGAGCCCATTCCCAGCTATTAATTATCTGGTATATATTAAGTACACATTTGGTGCTGAAGGCAATACAATGTAATATCTTAAGTATGCAAATCCGTTGGAAGGGGAAGACCTCGGCGTACGTATTCAGACCAGTCTGAGACGTTCTGGAAAAAGGCCAGGTCAAGAGTACCCTTAACCAACGAGCATATATGAAGAATGTGATGAGAGTGAATGAAGCAAAAGTATGTCAAGAACGTAGCAAGTGGAAATCCGTTGTCTCTGCCTACCCCTCCGGGAAATAGGCGTGAGTTTATGTACTTATGTATTTGACAAAGCCTCGATACAGCTGTATTTTTCATTCTGTGTACCAAACTGAACTTTTTTATTATTTATTACAATTTGGTCGAGCCCTGTGTTCCTAACGTATGACTATGTAGTTCTGCGAACAATAAGTAGACCTTGCAAGCACAAACTTTTTTGCAACACTTGTATTCAGTAACATAATGCACACCGCCTTCGTACATTGTGGTGCAGTTTACATCCAAAATTAAATCAAATCAAAATGATCATCATAATTTTGGTAATTAAAAAGTTTTCTATATAAAAACCAACTTGAAAAAACCCGGCCAAGTGCGAGTCGGACTCGCGCACGAAGGGTTCCGTACCATTATATCTAAAAACGACAAAAAAAAACAGGTTTGTTGTATGGGGGCCTCCTTAAATATTTATTGTATACTATTTTTTTTGTATTTTTTGATCTAGTTCCAAAAAAATTGTGAAAATGTTAACTGCCTAACTATCACGCATCGAGCAATACGGAAATATGTATCGGTTGACAGCTCTATGGTGTCTCCCCTCCGGAACGGAGGCCTGCAATGCTCGAAGCTATCACGGTTCATGAGATACAGCCTGGTGGCAGACGGACAGGCACACAGATAGACAGATGGACAGCCGAAACTTAGTAATAGGGTCCCGTTTTACCCTTTGGGTATGGAACCCTAAAAACTTCAAGAGGTATGTACAATGGATTTTAAAGTCCTGCTTTTAAAAGGTACCTGAATAATATCTCTTGACCTTCGATTATTTTGATCGAAGCTCTCGCTGACAACCTCAAGAACCATTTTCCATAATAGAAGTTCTAAATGTTTCTGCCAAATATTACCAAAATCGGCTGGTAAATGGCGTAGCAGCCAATTTCCCTCTTTTTTGAGGAAAATACCTCAGCAATCGAAAATCACCGTCGTTAAAAAAGTTGTATGAAATTATATTAACCCTATATATGTATCAAGTTTCGTCAAGACTAGTTGAATATGACCTGTACGCGAGTACCAACATACCTACCTACATCCGAACAGATGAAAGCAAAGTATGTCAGTTGTTCGCTGCGCTCACTAAGTCAAATGAATATGAGAACATGAATATGATTGCAAACTTCTTCAGAAACTGAAAAACTTCCTCAAAACATAATATATTGGTGGCTTTCTCGAATAAATAGCGCATTTACAGTTCTGTTTCTACAAAAATTGACCGCTAACCGATTCCCGTTTAACGTCGGAATAAAACCAACCATTCTCTTTATTAGGTCGAGAACAAATTTATAGCTGCACCAGCTTAGACCGCGGTTTTGTTTGCACACAGGGTATAAGTGCTATGAGAAATGGCTTGAATTATGAAACTGTGTAATTTTATTTTACACATTTATTTTGGACTTGTTAGTTGACGTGGGAAGCAATGGCGGCGATGAGCTCACAACTTGTCACGTCTATATTCCACGTTGGTGCAACCCACTGTGAAAAGAGACACATAGAGGGATTATTTGTGATGAACTCCTTTTTCAAGGAGCGGCCGTCCAGGAAATAGCCGTAATATAATCAGCGGTCATGATGGTTTGATGATGACCAGCACACGATGATCTAGGTATTTTTTAACGACTTGAATGATGGAACATGCACATAGCCCACCTGATGTTAAGCGGTAACTTTTGCCTTTAACAACGCATTACCTCATAGGTCACGCCCATCTAGGACGCACCCTATGCGGCATTGCACTGCGCCCACCACACTGAGACATAGAAATGAAAAGTCTCATGTGCCTGTAATTTCAGCGACACCTTCAAACCGGAACACAACAATGCGAGTACTCTCTATACTACTTTGCGCCAGAAATATATGGAGGTAGTTACATCCCCAGACGAACTCTTTCACAAAAAAGCTCTACTGCTACTAAACAGGGTATAGCAGGTGCTCCGATTTCAAAGCAGTTTTATTTATATCAAAACTGGTAATCTCTGAAAATAGTTGGTGGTTTTTAATTTTTATAAATTTTTTTTTTTTTTGCTTTTCAGGGTTATTGTCGCTTGGATGTTGCGCACCTCAGATACATTACACACTCATGATCTTGTATCTTACGTACAATGTCACTTGGATGTTGCGCACCTCAGATACATTACACACTCATGATCTTGTATCTTACGTACAATGTCACTTGGATGTTGCGCACCTCAGATACATTACACACTCATGATCTTGTATCTTACGTACAATGTCACTTGGATGTTGCGCACCTCAGATACATTACACACTCATGATCTTGTATCTTACGTACAATGTCACTTGGATGTTGCGCACCTCAGATACATTACACACTCATGATCTTGTATCTTACGTACAATGTCACTTGGATGTTGCGCACCTCAGATACATTACACACTCATGATCTTGTATCTTACGTACAATGTCACTTGGATGTTGCGCACCTCAGATACATTACACACTCATGATCTTGTATCTTACGTACAATGTCACTTGGATGTTGCGCACCTCAGATACATTACACACTCATGATCTTGTATCTTACGTACAGTTACTAGTATAGTATTATTTTATCTGTGGTATTATTTTATTCATGGCGAGATTTTCTCCACCTCCTCCTCGCATCGATATTCTCATTGCTGAGGGTCATGAAATTTATGAAGGACTTTTGTCTGCATTTTTTCTTTCGTGTTGAAGTCTTACTCAAAGCCATTTTGACCAATATGTTGCCACATCTACGGCTTTATCGGAGTAGGTCGTTAATCTCCCATCGTGCGGGAGTCAGGGCAGGATGGGCATACAAAGACGTGTGGCATGGTTTGGGACTGGGCACCACAAACGCCCAGAGGATCAGCAAGCTGAAGTGGCAGAGGGCCGGTCATGTCTGCAGAAGAACCGATAACCGGAGTAAACTAGTTCTTGAGTGGAGACCGCGTCTTGGCAAACGTAGTGTTGCACATTCTGGCTAGGTGGAGTGACAACATGTGCAGGGGGCTGGTAGAAACTCGATGAGGAGAGCTGAAGACTACGCTAAATGGAGCGCCATTGGAGAGACCTATGTTCAGCACTGCACTGCATTGATGATGATCACAGTCACATTGTGTCGCGGAGACTGCCACACTTGCTGAGGTTACACCTGCAATGGGTGACATGAAAGCGCAGTCTGTTAAAGGTCTTCCACACTGGCCAGGGTAGTTGGTGACCAGGGCGTAATTCCTCTGCAGGTGTTATATAGCCATTTGGAGGGGCTTTTTTCAACGGATTTTTAGGGTTCCGTAGCCAAATGGCAAAAAACGGAACCCTTCTGGATTCGTCATGTCTGTCTGTCTATTTATCCGTGTATGTCACAGCCACTTTTGTCCGAAACTATAAGAGCTATGCTGTTGAAACTTGGTAAGTAGATGTTTTCTGTAAGCCGCATTAAGATTTTTACACAAAACTAGAAAAAAAAAACAATAAAATGGGGTTCCCTATACTTAGAACTGACACTCAATTCTTTTTTTATCAAACCCATACGTGTAGGATATATATTGATAGGTCTTCAAAAATGATATTGAGGTTTGTTATATAATTTTTTTGTAAACTTAATAGTTTGCGCGAGAGACACGTCCAAAGTGGTAAAATGTGTACGTCCCCCCTCCCCCCCGTACCTTCTAAAATAAGAGAACGATAAAACTAAAAAAAATATATGATGTACATTATACCATGTGAACTTCTACGGAAAATTGGTTTGAACGAGATCTAGTAAGTAGTTTTTTTTTAATAAGTCACAAATCGTAAACCATCCAAGAACTTTTATATTATGTTACTTGCTGCTACGGAACCCTTCATGGGCGAGTCCGACTCGCACTTGGCCATTTTTTTATTTCTCTTTTATGTACTTTTCAAAAAGGCATATACCTATCACGATTCGAAACATTTTCCCTAATGAGAGCTAACGAAAGTTTTTCGGACCGACACTCCAATTTGCTTATCCTATAGCCAGCGATGCTCCATTACGGCCTTTTGAGTGCAATCCTCAAACTTTTTTACTACTTAATCGTCGGAGGGTAGATTTTTATTGCAAAATCGTAAAAAGACAAGAAGTTGGCCGATTTGGTTGATTTAATTTGATGGTTCGTAGATAAAAGGAATTGCTCTATTGTGGGAGATGGATGTTTTATTGATAAAAAAGTTTTTTCGACGAATTGATATAAAACATTGAATTCCGGTTTAACAAAAAAAATACGTTTAAGGTGGATGCTCTCGCTTAAGCATTTTTTTTTGTGTTTTTTTTTTTGGCCTTTACCGCTCATTAACTTCACACAGCGAAAAATGAGTTCGCGAGAACTAATGTTTCAATTGATAGTAACTCATAAATATCATCAGTTTGGCTACGATACTCCTAAACAAAAAAACACTTTAAAAATGAGATTAAACTGAAATCATAGCTAAACTGATGATATTTATCAGATAATATCAATCAAAACATGTGTGTAAAGTCTCGCGAAATTAACTTTCACTATATGAAGGAGTATTCATGAGCGGTAATGGGCAAAACACACCAAAAAATAATAATTTCGCGCCTCAAGTGAGAGCACCCACCTTAATAAAATTATCAAAAACACCAAATCACTATGTAAAGTATGTTTATACACTACAACGCTTCACTGAGTCACAGATAATATAATACTATACTAGTAACTGAGTCAGTCAATGAGAAATGGGAGCGGTACGGGAGGGGTGTTTTCGTCTCGCAAATTATTAGATGAAATGTGACATAATGTGACATTTGACTCTGAAAACACCCCTCCCGTACCGCTCCAATACCTCGGACTCTAGTTAAGCGCTAGATGTAGTTTAGGGCTTGGTGAATATCCAAGTCATGCAACTCCGTTGTCCATGGCTTTGTTTCTGCATGTAGCTTAGCTTCCTTAGTATAAGTTTAGCTTAAAAACGATTGTCTGCAAGAAACCTCTGCCTGCGATAAGACCGCCGATTGTAGGACATTAACTGTAGTTTTATCCTTAGTTTACGTATATCTTATATTGCGTCCTCAATAAAGTTTTATTATTATTAGTTATTATCAATAAAAAAAGAACTGCGACTTCTTTTTACATTGATAGACCTTTGAGCACGATCTCACCTGTTGGTAAGTGACGATGTGGCCGAAGATGGAGCACAAAGGTCTAGAAGGCACCTATTCACTCTAGCCTTGAAGAGACCCAGATTATAGTTTTCAGGAAAGACAGACGACGGTAGTGTATACATGCGACTAATACGTCACTTACACTATTTACTAATTTTGCGCAAGGGACATTCCCGTCCGAATCCATTATTTCAATAAAATCACACATATTTATAGTAAGTTTATGAACTAGGATTATTTTAATTCTAATAGTCCAGATGGTTAAGCCCGCCACCATAAGACGATGAAGAAAGTCTCATGTGCCTGTAACTTCGCCAACACCCGTAGTTTAGTAGTAGTAGAGCTTTTTTGTAAAAGAGTTCGTCCGGGGAAGTACTACCACCATATCAATTTCTAACGCAAAGCATTAGTGCTCGCATTGGTGTGTTCCGATTTGAAGGGTATGGTTGCTGGTGAAATTACAGGCACATGAGACTTTTGATCTTTATGTCTCAGAGTAGCGGGCGCAGTCCAATGTCACATAGGATGCGTCCTAGGTGGACGTGACCTGTGTGATGCACTGTTCATATGAACAGTGCATCACACAGGATTATTATTATTTATTATCACGCATTACTATATTCAGAGTTGAAGGGCATGTGTTTTTTTTTATACAACTTGGAATCATCAGATCACCTGATGTTAAGCGGTACCTTCTGCAATCAGGTGAGCCATCTGCTTGATCGAAGATCTGATGAGTCCAAGTTGTATAAAAAAAAACACATGCCCTTCAACTCTGAATATAGTAATGCGTGATAATAAATAATAATAATCCTGTGTGATGCACTGTTCATATGAACAGTGCATCACACAGGTCACGTCCACCTAGGACGCATCCTATGTGACATTGGACTGCGCCCGCTACTCTGAGACATAACTAAAGATCAAAAGTCTCATGTGCCTGTAATTTCACCGGCAACCATACCCTTCAAATCGGAACACACCAATGCGAGCACTAATGCTTTGCGTTAGAAATTGATATGGTGGTTGTACTTCCCCGGACGAACTCTTTTACAAAAAAGCTGAATATATTCAACCCTGAATATAGTAATGCGAGCATTTGCTTGGCACCAGCAGGTATGCTACGGTAATAGTAATTCCCGGGCGAACTCTTTCACAAAAATCTCATCATCTAATATGCTATAACAACAAATACTAAAAAACAGAATAAAACAAATATTTAAGGGGGTTCCCATACAAAAAACGTTTTTATAGATAATGGTGTCGCCAGGCTGTATCTCCATAAACCGTGATAATAAGACAGTTGAAATGTTCACAGATCATGTATTTCTGTTGCCGCTATAACAATAAATACTAATAGAATAAAATAAATATTTAAAGGGGCTCCCATACAATAAACGTGATTTTTCGAAATGTAGGTTAAGCCTTCGACCAAATGCTCAGCGAGGTCAGTTTTGTCATGTCACTTTTTGCGTTCAATTGAATTTTTTATTGTTTTACAAAGGTTTTTTTACTGTTTTTATAGATTATGGTACGGAACCCTTCGTGCGCGAGTCCGACTCGCACTTGGCCGGTTTTTTTATCACTTGTTTTGTTTATTTTAAACATACACCTTTTACTAAAAAACTACAGGGCCATCTCGCTCCTGAATCACGCCTATAAGCTGTTCTCAAGAGTCATTACAAATCGTCTCGCACGAAGACTCGACGAATTTCAGCCCCCGGAACAGGCTGGGTTTCGAGGAGGATACAGCACCATAGACCACATACACACAGTGTAGCAGATTATACATCAATCTGAAGAGTATAATCGGCCCCTGTGTCTGGCATTTGTGGATTATGAGAAAGCCTTTGACTCTGTTGTTATCTGGGCTATTCTGGAATCCTTGCAGCGATGCCCATTGGACTATTGTTACATCGAAGTGTTGAGATTTCTTTATGATGCTGCAACTATGAGTGTCCGAGTACAGGATCGGCAGTCTAAACCCTTCCAATTGCGACGCGGAGTGAGACAGGGGGATGTCATATCCCCGAAACTGTTCACTAACGTATTGTAGGATATGTTTAAGCCGCTGGACTGGAATAGTATGGGCATAAACATAAACTGCGAGAACATCTCACACCTACGATTCGCGGGTGACATAGTTCTAGTGGCGGAGTCGCTGCAGGAATTGCAACAGATGTTGGACAGCCTTGCTGCATCCTCGCGACATTGGACAATTGGTCTCGGCATGAACTTAGATAAAACTAAAATCATGATCAATGACCATATAAACCCGGGATCCGTCGCCGTTAACGGCCTTCCTCTCGAAGTCGTTCGAGAGTACGTTTACCTCGGGCAAACAAAACAGTTGGGTAAAAACAACTTTGAGAAGGAGGCCAAGCGAAGGATTCAGCTAGGCTGGGCAGCTTTTGGTAAATTACGTCGAGTCTTTGCATCCCCTATACCACAATGCCTGAAGACGAAAGTCTTCAATCAGTGTGTCCTACCCGTAATAACTTACGGTGCCGAGACGTAGACACTCACAGTGCGCCTGGTCCCATCAGTTCAAGGTCGCTCAGCGTGCTACGGAACGAGCTATGCTCGGAGTTTCTCTGAAGGATAAAATCCGCAATGAAGTTATCTGACAGAGAACTAAGGTCATCGACATAGCTCAGAGAATTAACAAGCTGAAATGGCAATGGGCTGGGCATATATGCCGAAGAACCAACAACCGCTGGGGTAAACGTGTTTTAGAGTGGAGACCACGTCTTTGTAAACGTGGTGTGGGGCGTCCCCTGGCTAGGTGGAGCGACGATCTGCGTAAGGCGGCTGCTAGAAAGTGGATGGGAAGATCTAGAAAACGGGTTTAAATGGCGCGCATTGGAAGAGGCCTATGTCCAGCAGTGGACTGATACAGGCTGATGATGATGATGATGATGAAATATACACCCTCGGCCATTCTTCCGAACTTATAAGTTTCTCTCCATCCAAAGGTTGTCTGGAAGAAATAGCTTCTAAGCAATAAGACCGCCCATTGTACCTATAGATAGATAGAACATTCTTTATTGCACATAAAACAAAGAAGTACAAAGGCGAACTTAATGCTAGAAAGCATTCTCTTCCAGATAACCTTGGTGTATTGCGGAAATAATATGTATCGGTAGTGCACAAGAAGGGAAATATTGGATAAGTCTAAGAAAATTAAAAAATAATAATATAAGTACTTAAATTACTGCCTAAAATATAAAATAAACAAATACACCTACCTAACTAATATACCTATAAGTATGTAGTTTTTTTTTTGCTGTCAATATTAAGATGTAAGTTCAATAAAGTATTTTCTATTCTATTCTATTCTATCTCAACTACCACTAAAATGTAAGAGCGACACCATGAAAGCCCCTCTGATCGATCTTGTGGTTCCGCCTGCCGGCAAAATAAGCAACCATTTAATTACGAACCCTGCTCTAAAGTCCTGTGCCGTTGTCAGATCAAAGTCCAACCACGGAGTGAATTAATCTGCACTGATCCTTACCCCCGTCCCTTTCCCAGTCCTTGATCAATCCGTCTCCTCCCATGGATGTTGTAAAAGCCGACTAAAGGATTACCCGGACTTTCTTAGTAAGATTTGTTCTGGCCGCTAGCTTATTAAGGCATGTGTTATTACTAACTGGAGGAAAGCGTTATCAGAGTCAGTCGTTGAAAGCAATGGCGGCGATGAGCTCACCACTTGTCACGTCTTTATTCCCACGATGGTGCAATCCACGGTGAAATGAGGTCCATTGAGGTTCTGCCTACCCTTTCAGAGAAAAAGGACTATATGTTAACCTCCAACTAAAAATAGGGGTCAATTACGATTATTAGAGCCTAGCAACGTTTTAAAAAAAAAAACAATCGCTAATTGCGCCGGATAATTGATCCTTAACTGAGCGCAATAAAGCTCATTATCCGCTGCAAGCTAGGATTTGAAATACACAGCTGGTATTGTATTGTATTAAGCATAGGCATAATGTGGATTAGCGCCAACGTAAGCTCACCACAACCTGATTGTTTCGGTAGGTTACCAGTGATGTGTCTATGAGTAACGGATACGGAATATTGTTAACATCCGTCAATATGGATACGGAAATAGAAGTTAAACTTTGTTAAGGAGCACATGTTTGGTATATATATGTCTTTTCTAATGGGAGGATTTAGTCCTGCAAGATCATAGTATTGCTGCCATATTTTACAAGGATATGACTTGACTTGTTTTTATCAACTAAAATCATTAACATTGTCAACAATTTAAGGACACTTTCCATTAATTCAAAGAAGAAGTCACCTGATGCAGTGTAACGAAGAAAGAACCAATGACAACGAACTTTACTCGTTGACTCTCAAAACTGGCTTCTGACTGTATTGTTCCGTATCCGTATGAACAAATGACACCGTCACATCCCTAGTAGCTACACCGGTATAGCACGGGTATAACCGTTTGTACCGTCGCCGATTACCGTTCCGTGTTGTGGTTTTAATATACTCTGGTGAGCAGGGTGACGTGTATGAGGGTATTATGGAGTTATTTTTATCAGTTGAAATCGTCGAAACAAAGGAAAAACAGTTGTCCGGAAGTTTTTAGAATGTATTTTCCCTAAAAAGCTAATTTCATGGGAGATGCGCCCGTTAGAATAGGTCAGCAGCCTGTCAAAGAGAATCAAAGTTGCTTAATTAAACCAATTTGATACGGAGCCATCAGTACAGTTTTACCCAAAATACAAGTCCGATAGACGGTTTTCGTTTGCGCAGAAAAGCGCAGACTGAGATCCGACAGTAGCCGAACGTATAGTCTGACCCGTTGTATAGCTCTGACCCGCTCACATCTAAGAGTCGACCAGCCGCGATTTTGCCGCGAAATCAATTAACAACTAACAGCGCAAGATTTTAGCACGCGATTGCTACTGGTAACAACTAATTAATTTTGTATAAAATAAAAATAAACCCTCAACGCAATGAAACGGCTGAACCGATTTCGATCAAAAATAACTAAGAACACGTCAAATTAAACTTTCAAACAAAAAAAATACTAAATTGGTTCATCCGTTCAGGAGCTACGATGCCACAGACAGACACACACATAGACACATACACAGACACGTCAAACTTATAACACCCCGTCGTTTTTGCGTTGGGGGTTAAAAAGAAGGTTCCCGCGCTATAGAAATTGGTCTACGACGCAGGTACATCGCGGCGACTTATATTTTGGGTGAAACTGTACGCGGCAGTTGGTATAATCATCATCATCAAACTGGACCGTGTCAGCAACACGGAAATCCGAAGGAGGACAAAAGTGGCAGATTAGAGACCGTATTGCGACACTAAAGTGGCGCTGCGCAGGACACTTGGCCAGATTTGGTGACGGCAGGTGGTGTAAGGCTCTGACCGAGTGGTGGCCGAGAGAGGAAGCACTAGAGGCCATGGCAGACCATCAGCCAGGTCGGTTGATATAGAGGCCGTAGAGGGAGAGACTTGGATGCGAATCGCACAGAACTGGCTGGAGTGGCGTTTGAGGGAGGAGGCTTATACCGAGTAGTGGGCTATTATTTAAGTGCCAATGATGATGATGATCATCATCATTTGCTAGTAGACTAAATCTAGATGTTGCTAGTAACTCGCACTTTATCCATCTTATTCTATCTATTGTCTTATTTTATTCGTCTCAATCAAATTTACATGATAAATAGCTGACATAATGACCAAGTTTTAAAGATAGGTTTGGATGAAAGAGTTTTTATGTTTTTTTTAAATATACTTAGAATGTTAGGAATTAAACAGAATTTGAAATTTTTCCATATTTTTAATTTTATTTCAATGCAATGGTTAGTGCTATTGATGTAAATGCTATGAGGCCAGGTAGCCCTAGTATTCAGCTTACTTACTAAATAAAAACAAGCCTCTACCTCAACTTATCGAGTCACAGTAGCCAAAAAAGTGAAGGAGCTCCGATTGTCTTAAAAAAAAACAAAAAAAAAACATAAGTCGTAAACTACTAATAATCGCGCAACATACATAGGGGTGTTTCGGTTACCTCTGGGGGTAACCTTTCTTTGGGCTTCGGCATGACACAACTTTTAAAAGACACTCCGTATAAAGCTTGTAATAAAAAAAGTAATATTGCATTTTCATTGTCCAGTCAAGATGTACATCCATCCGTGCTCGCAAAAGTTCGGGTCACGCTGTTTTTAAAAGTTCACTGCTACCGATGAGGTGCTGCTACACTGCTGGACAACAAAGTGCTCCCCCATACAATGCCACAGTGAACGTGGTATGTATCTCTTGAGCCGCCTCCATCCAATGACTTCCTGCAATCTTTACAATCGTCGTATTTCCGAGAGTCAGAGAAGGTGGCCTTCCTACAATGAGTATTTCGGTATCGCTAAAAAAACACTTCACATTCAGTGTCATACCTACTACAAATTCACTTCACATCACAGTGCAGCATTGAAAACTCGCCTCTATCCCACGTTGATAAGGTCCCATCGATTATTGAGCTGATAGACGCCCGTGTGAATAGTCATCGAAGAGAAACAAAGAGAAACGGTATTGGATCACAGCTTGATAAAGATTGAGCTAGGTCACTTTGTGAATGACAATCTATTCTGCAATATACATTATATTTAATCAAATAAAATTTAATTAACCTGTTGAATATGATTTCAAAAAACACAGTTATGCGTCAGAAAAAAAACCGCCTAAGTGCGAGTCAGACTCGCACACGAAGTGTTCCGTACCATTATCTATAAAAAGCGGCCAAGTGCGAGTCGGACTCGCCCATGAAGGGTTCCGTAGCAGCAAGTAACATAATATAAAAGTTCTTGGATGGATTACGATTTAAAACGTATTAAAAAAAAACTACTTGCTAGATCTCGTTCAAACTAATTTTGGTTGGAAGTTTACATGGTAATGTACATCATATTTTTTTTTAGTTTTATAATTATCTTATTTTAGAAGTTATGGGGGGGGGGGGGGGGACACACTTTTTACCAGTTTGGAAGTGTCTCTCGCGCAAACTATACAGTTTAGAAAAAAATTATATTAGAAAACGTCAATATCATTTTTAAAGACCTATCCACAGATGTTTTTTTTTATGAGTTTCAGTTCTAAGTATGGGGAACCCCAAAAATAAAAAACTACTTGCTAGATCCCGTTCAAACCAATTTTCAGTGGAAGTTTACATGGTAATGTACATCATATATTTTTTTAGTTTTATCATTCTCTTATTTTAGAAGTTACGGGGGGGGGGGGGGGGGGGGGGGGCACACTTTTTACCACTTTGGAAGTGTCTCTCGCGCAAACTATTCAGTTTAGAAAAAAATGATAGTATGAAACTCACTATAATTTTTGAAGACCTATCCATAGATACCCCACACACGTTTGGGTTTGATGTTTTTTTTTGAGTTTCAGTTCAAAGTATGGGGAACCCCAAAAATAAAAAACTACTTACTAGATCTCGTTCCAAACAATTTTCAGTGGAAGTTTACATGGTAATGTACATCATATTTTTTTTTTAGTTTTATATTTCTCTTATTTTAGAAGTTACGGGGGGGAGGGAGGGGGACACACTTTTTACCACTTTGGAAGTGTCTCTCACGCAAACTATGCAGTTTAGAAAAAAATTATATTAGAAACCTCAATATCATTTTTGAAGACCTATCCATAGATACGCCACACGTATAGGTTTGATGAAAAAAAAAAATGAGTTTCTGTTCTAAGTATGGGGAACCCCAAAAATAATAGTTTTTTTTTCAAGTTTTGTGTAAAAACCTTGATGCGGTTCACAGAATACATCTATCTACCAAGTTTCAACAGTATAGCTCTAATAGTTTCGGGAAAAAAAGGCTGTGACATACACGGACAGACAGACAGACAGAGATAACGAATACATAAGGGTTCCTTGTCTTTGACTACGGAACCCTAAAAACGGCAAAATAAACACGTTTGTTTTATGGGAGCCCCCTTAAATATTTATTTTATTCTGTTTTTTATTATTTGTTGTTATTGCGGAAACAGAAATACATCATCTGTGAAAATTTCAACTGTCTAACTATCACGGTTCTTGAGATACAGCTTGGTGACCGACGGACGAACTGAGAAGTCTTAGTAATAGGGTCCCGTTTTACCCGTTGGGTACGGAACCCTAAAAATGAGAGGCAGACAACAGCTAAATTCCGTCACTATCGAACTCAGTAAAGTTCACGTAAGTTAGCAAGTGACAAGATAGAGCAAGTTTTTTTTTTTTTGAATGTAAGCTTTTATATAATTATTGATCGGACCCGTGTGCTGATAGAAATGAGCCTAAACACGGCCAGTCTACTATTATCCATCGAGGAGTTCCGTTGTCCACCTTCATCATGAAGGTAAAGTCATGTTTAGCTCTAACTAAAACTCAAAAGCTAGCCAACATAAAAGGTGCATTAAAAAAATACTGGAAAGTTCACATAACGTTATTTAGCCCCAAGCTAAGCACAGCTTGTGATATTTTAATTTTATTTTTCAAATTTTAAGAAAACTTACACCTATGTATTTACAAAAAGGTATTTGCTTAAGATTGCATGCATGATACATACATGATATGCTACTGAGGGCTAATTACAAGTTCCTACACATATGGATAGTTGATATACTTAATAAAATACATTACATGCTTAGTTTTTTTTTTTTTCGTAGAAAATACCCAGAATACCCTGCAAATCGTACAAATATTTTTTCCGAGGCGGGAATCAAATCCGCATCCTCCTGAGTCGCAGGCGAACCTTTGCTCGTCACGCCACAGAAGTCATCAAAGTCATTACCTCTCATTAGTCATTATTACGACGACTTCTGTGGCGCGGCGGTTGATGTTTCGCCTGCGACGTAGTAGGTTCCGGGTTTGATTCCCGCCTAGGAACAAATATTTAAGCGACCTGCAGATATTTTTTTAGGGTGTTCTGGGTATTTTCTATGTATAATAAAAAAAAAATATCTATGTAATGTATTGTATTAAAGTATATCAATGATCTAGTACCCATAACACAAGCTCTGCTTAGCTTGGCGCTAGATAATGTTGTGTGAACTGTCCAGCATTATTTATTTATTTAATTTAATTTATTTAATACACAAATAGTTTACTTAATGTACCTGGGTGATTTACGCCACGTGAATTAAGTCTACCGACTCATTCGTTTCGTTTCGTTTCGTATGAGGTAGTGCTGGCCTCTGGTGTCAGAGTTTGTCAAGCCGCCCGAGGGCCTCTGACATGTCTTATCGACTGCTATTAATCAATAATACCGACCCATAATAACCTGTATGCAGTGATAACGCCGTCTTCTATAGGCTGTAGCTGAAGTGCCTGCGTCAGACAGCCCCTTACGTCACGTCATCATGGAGCTAGAATTCGGACATTTTTCAACGAACACGGATGTTCCGTGAAATGTATAGACAATGCTTTGAAAGACTAAAAAGATAATTAAAACAACGGGGTCGTTTAACTAGCTTTTAGAAACTGAATTTTATTAAGTTTTAGAGAGAAAGTGATCGGTAGCTTTATTGTTTTTCAGGCGCCAAAACACAGGCAGGATCGTCGCGGCAGGCTACGGCTCGCCTGCGCCGCAGGAAGTTGCGGGATCGATTCCCGCCTCGGAACAAATATATGTGCGATCTGAAGATATTTGTTCAGGGTGTTCTGGGTATTTTCTATGCATAACACAAAATATCTATCTATGTAATATACTAGTGGTTCGCCTCGAACTGAGACCTCGCGAATACACGAGATTTAGGTAGGTTACCTTATTTCTTTCGATAAAATATCTATGTACATGAGTACATCCCAATAAAATTAATAATCTTGTTGCTTCGAAAAGTTAGACCTACAACGTCGTTCGAATTCCTAGAAACGGGAGGTCAACAGTGGATGTTATACGGTTATCGTTTTATAGAGTACAAGTTTTTAAATTCTACAATTTTTGACTTTTCCCAGTATTTGTGTCATAAAAGCTACAAACATACCTTGCAGCGTTGTGGGATTAGTGGAAGTACCCTTGGTAAGTTTTGGTTTTTTACATTTTCGATTTACCCTAATAATATGTCAAAAACTACATAAGTTAAAAAATTCTAAAAAATAGTTTTGAAATGTCGAAGCAAGGAGCTTTTATATGCTACCCCAGTTGATCTGACATTCTCACTTTTATTTTTTTTACCCACATTTAGACCCCAATTTCTCAACATCGACATCGACAACGACCGATATAGATCATAACCTTACCAAGAAATTTTACTAATACTGTCCACTTCCAAATTCATGAAGATAGGATTAACGGTTATAAAGTTATGCTCGGAAAAACATACATACATAAATACATACATACAAACGCCGATTCTTCCAAGTTGACTCAGAGAACTGGCTTCGTTCGTTCAATTATATTAATTCAGTTATCTAGTACCCATAACACAAGCTCTGCTTAGCTTGGGGCTAGATAATGTTAAGTGAACTGTCCAGCATTATTTATTTATATTTATTTATTTATTTAATCCGCCGAGTCAAGTTATTCAACTGCTCTTTCCAACTATATTTATTTTTCCACTAAGCCGGCTATCTCTAAAAATCACAGTATGATTAGGTCAAAACTATTTGAGAAGTTAGCCAGTGTTTGAATAAACAAAGCAGCTCAATTGATTAAAAACGAACTGGACACCATGCCTTTTTGTCTAACTGAGACTATCAGGCAAATCTGTCATAATGATATTGGACTTGGCTATATTCTGCCATCAGGCAGTTTAAATCCCTCGCAATGTGAATAGGTTCGTCACATCAGCCAGTAGACGTCCACTGCTGGACAAGGCCAGCCTCCTCCATATCATCATCATCATCATCATCATCATCAGCCTTCAGATGGCTGCTGGACAAGGCCTCCTCCATAAAAAAACAATGGAGGGTTTTGCCGTAATCACTCGCTTGACGGGCGGAATTGTGATCGCAGTATTGGTGTTAAGTCCTCAGCTGGATGCTGCTGCCCAATCTCTATGTGTAATCAAGTTTATTTTTTAACATTGATAGACCCTCGTTTGACCTCGATCTCACCTGTTGGTAAGTGACGATTCGGCCGGCGATGGAGCACGAAGGTCTAGAAGGCACCTAGCCACTCTTGCCTTAAATATACCCATATAGTTTTCAGGAAAGACACACGACGATAGTGTATTCCACTCCTTAGCAGTGGTAACCTGGTGGTATTCACTTGTTTGTAAGTGACAATGCGACTGAAGATGGGGCACAAGGTCTAGAAGGCACCAGGCTATCCACTCTTGCCTTAAAGAGACCCATATTATAGTTTTCAAAGCTAAGGCCAAGCCAACGCGATCAGCCCGCATCCGCGTCATATGTCTTTCCTGAATGCTATAATAATGGAATATTGGACTGACATTATCAATAAAGCTAAGGCCAAGCCAACGCGATCAGCCCGCGTCCGCGGTGGCATACACGGTGGCGATCCATTATCTGACCATTGATCGCCACCATGCACGCCACCGCGGACGCGGGCTGATCGCGTTGGCTTGGCCTTAGCTTTATTGATAATGTCAGTCCAATATTCCATTATTATAGTATTCAGGAAAGACATACGACGGTAACAAGCTCCATTGCTAGTCCAATTAGTAGTCGGCTTTTATGACATCCACGAGAGGAGATGTTGTAATGTATTCTTAGGCCGGACAGGTTAAAGGTTGTCTGGAAGAAATAGCTATCAGCGATACGGCCGCCCATTGTACTATACTTTGATTTAGTTAAACCTAGGTTTGGTGCAGCTTATCGGAGACAGGGACCTATTTGACCCCACACAACACACATCAATGCCAATCTACTTTCTACTACCGGTTTTTATTTTTATTTCATTTTATGTTTTGTTTTCTTGTGTTATATTTATGTGTGTTGTGCCCCCTTGGGGAAAAATAAATAAATTTTCTTTCTTTTTCTTTTCTTTCTTTTGTGTGTTGATTTTTTTGTGTTAGTCTATCTAATCTATCTATCTAGGTACCTACTAGTATAGTTTTATTTTATCTGTGGTACCTATGACTTTCTTATTGATAATGCCAGTCTAATATTTTATAAGATAATTTCACCAATGAACTACAGACACAACTATTCACTTTATCACACCCATTTAATAGGTACCACAAAATCACAAAAGCATTGAACTCCATTGAATTTCATTACGTGTAAGATTCCCCATTTTGTGGCTGACAAAATGTAGGACGCCTTTTGACAATTAATTAAGACCGTGATCGAACCGTCGCCATATTGCCACAGAGTACAACGGAAAAGCTGAATCACTGTATAATAATTTTACAATTTTAATTGTGAGTATGGTCGATAATATGTATCACGGCGCGGTTGATGACCTCTGTGGCACGGCGGGCGTAGGTTAGCCTGCGAGGCAGGAGGTTGCGGGTTTGATTCCTGCCTCGGAACAAATATTTGTGCGATCGCATATATTTGTTTAGGGTGTTCTGCGTATTTTCTATGTATGATAAAAAATATCTATCTATGTATTTTACTGTATTAAGTATATCAGTTATCTTGTACCCATAACAAGCTCTGCTTAGCTTGGGGCTAGATAATGTTGTGTGCACTGTCCAGCATTATTATAATCAGTCGTGGGAAGCAATGGTGGCGATGAGCTCACCACTTGTCACGCCTTTTTCCCACGATGGTGCAACCTACTGTGAAATAAGGCCCATATTGAAGCCCTGCCTACCCCTTCGGGGAAAAAGGCGTGTGTCTATGTATTGTATGAATGTAATATTAGTACGTTCTGTAATATATTCACATTGTTAGTAGTAGAGCTTTTTTGTGAGAGTGCGTCCATTGAAGTACTACAACCATACCTATTTCTACCGCAAAGTGTTGTGCTCTGATTGCTGTGTTCCGGTTTGAAGAGTAAGGGTGCCGGTGAAATTACAGGCACATGAGACTTTTCATCTTTATGTCTCAGGGTGATGGTTGCAGTGCAATGCCACATAGGGCACGTACTTGGTATGGATAATGTACTGTTCAGTACTGCTTAACATCAGGTGGGCCATCTGCTTGTTCAGTCATCCAAAGGTGTATAAAAAAAAACATTAATTTTCACCAGTCAGCTCGATAATAACCGACCATTTAGATAGTTTTATTTTTCTGGCAGGTACTCACTTATTTGGAGTTACCATACAGTTTAGTTTATAAGCTGTGTAATCGGGCACAATGTCAGGTAAAAGGTCTCTTCGTATATTACAAACCGCTGACACAGCAACCCACAGCTCGTATATTATATAACTATGCATAGGGGAACATAAGATAGGTTTCAGTAGTAGATGGCATGAAAATAGAGAGGTTTTTTGTGATTATAGAGACGATCATTTACTATACTTACTTATACATCGTTATTTCTACAAACAAGGTAAGTGGTTGAGTTGAATAAAGTAAGACTGTTTTTTTATAATTAGCTTCGCACTGCGTCTGCATTTGGCATTATCAAGTATTTGTTTAATTTTCAATCGTAACATTCCTTCGAAGTCGACAAAATCTCAGTCAAGTTATGTTTTAGTAAATGGGTGGCAGTTTTACTAAAACTTTGGCAGACAACTTTCACCAATTTGACGCAGTACACTTCCATTTAATTTCACTACACTTGTGCTCTTAAACCGAGCTACATTGGTTAAAATACCACCAAAATAACACAAATTATCTCAATACCACCAAAATAACACAAATTATCTCAAAATAACACTGGTAAAAGAAATAAAATAAAAGTAGACGACGTCTTTTTTACAAATGACGGAAAGAGTCAAGGCATAGCTTAATTTCTTTGAGTTGTTCTTTTGATCATGTTCATACTTTGACTGTCGGCTGGATATAATATCCAGCTGACTTTTTTTGAAATTCTCTTGACTTTTTGAAACTTGTGACAGACCAAGTAAATGTTTCCTTCCTGACCTAGTCATTCCATTTTCATGTTTCAAAAGTGTTGGAATAGCAGCGTTTAGTAAGAATGTCAAAATCATAAAAATAACATCTGTCATAGGAACCAAGCTTTGCTTTATAAACTAAAGGCCACGGTCCGAATCAGGCCATAATCGATATTAGCGCGCTCATAAACTTTATTTCATAAGCTTTCGCTGAATCGGACCGCGCTATAATCTATTATGGCTGATTATGGCCTAATTCGGACCGTGGCCAAAGTGTGCCACGGCTTGCCTAGCCGTATAACATAGGAGACGGCGAGGCGTCTCCTCCCGAGGATACCATTATATAAAAAAGGTGAAATAAAACAATAAGACTTGGCACGTTAAATTCAAAATGTTATTTATTTTTAAATTCAAAACAGATAATTACAGTTACTTTACACATCACTTAACTTAGAATATATTTCACAAATAATTAATTAATATGTACATTTATCATTATTGTACTCATTGGTATACTTTTATTTCAACCATTAATTTCAACATTGTAAAATATCGTTTATTCAGCGAGAAAAAGGTTACATTTTACGTAACTTATTTACGCATCGTTGGGTTTCAGCGAGGAGTAAATAAAAATTACGCTTTATTTACAACCCATTGTGAATTTAATTTCTCTGGAATTGACGATAATGCGTAAATTGTTGAATTTTTTATTTGTTTTTGATGGATGGTTCGAGAAGGTTATACGGAATCCTTGATCGTTATTATAGAAAATCAGTTGTGAATCTTAGTTCCTACATTACGTACCTACTGGTTCTTTCATGTTTTAGGTCAGAGACAAGTGAATAATAAAGTATCGCGTCATGTTAATATTACTTTATGTTATTTAAAGTGCTGACCCACAAAACGCTCATCTACACATCATAGATCCCGGCGTTTCTCATACGACTCGTTTCTCGAGATGATTTCATCCCTAAAATATATATATATCTACAAACTATGGAATGAGCTTCTTGGAATGAACCTGAGGTTTTCCCACTTGGTTACGACATGTGTCACTTCAAGTTTTTTTTTCATAAATTTCTTCAGCGTAGGCTTCGCATCGACAATACCCCCGGTGTTGCCGGTGTCTATAAGCGACGGTGGCCACTTTACATCAGGTGGGTCGTAAGCTAGTTTGTCTATTAATTTCATTTAAAAAAATACCTGAGATAGATATATTAAGATTTTAAACAACTGATTAAGAAGGAGTTGAAATGACAATCGCGGGTTCAATCTCTGCTAATTGGTAAATTATAATGTAAATATGCTTTTACTATGTTTTTGATTTGTAACATCATTCTTCTCGCCTGCTATCTGTGGGAGTAATTTCGTGAAAAGGGACGGAAGCGCGCTTTTTTTCCAAGAGGTTGGTACTATCGGCCATGTTGCAAATTACTAAGGAGTTTAGATAAGATGTTACACATCATCGACTACTGTGAGGCTAACTCGTTTTTTTACATTATATTTAAAAACTATGCAGGTTTATAAAATAAGTGTGATCGGTACCGTGAGCTACTCGAAATGCCATAATATTGTATTGACATTAGAACATGACAGGGTAATGCATTTCAGTTTATTAAAATTCATTGCACCGTACTCAGTTACAAGATTTGAACACTAACATTTGTATTTGTTTTGCTACTTACTAACATGTCAAGTTAGGAAAAAAAAACTAAGAACAAAATCTTTTAATATTAAATATGATACTTCTTATTAACTGCAAAAGCTACCTGTTATCAACTCCGCGAAACTCTGAAAAATACCATGAAAATACATGACGTCATTCCAAAGGAATGAAAATTCTTATAAAGATACCTTTCTTGATCGTAGAATCCAATGTGCTAGAAAACTGCTTTCAAAGGCCCTACATTTCGCGTCGCGCGTCGCCCTGTCAAGAACCATTTACTAACTGGACGAGAAAGATACGGGAAAGTATCGAATAACTTTTGTACGAGCAGATATTAACGACAAACTTTATTGAAACCAACCGTTTATGTGTAGACGTGTGTGTTCTTTTTACGCAAATTAAGAGGCCTTACAGTCATTGTATTGTGTCACAAAGTAACTTGAAGTGCCAGGATTCAAGAATAAATTATAGGTCACAAAAAAGTGTTATTGAAAGTATTAACAATCTATTTTTTGTGTTTCATAAACAGGAACCCCCCCCCCCCCCCCCCCCCCCTAAACCTAGATTGGCCTAGATTCAATTGTTTATAAAAATGGTGCATATTATTTAATAAAAAATTAGATAAATAAAATCATTAAAACAAAAACTGTAACAAATTACGAGTTTTGTCAAATTATCTATATTTTAAGAGATAGTCAATAAAAACCGCATTTCGAGCGGTGCAAGGCGTTTTTTTTGTATGAAGATTTCTGCCAGGGATCGGCGCAGTCTTAATGCCGTAAAAATACAAGCTTCTTATTCAGTGACCTTACAAATCATAGCTAAAACGTTAACGTTCAAATGATTAGCGCGATGCGAAATGTACATGACACTTTCGTAGCGTTGTTGGCACAGACCTATAATTAAACTAGATAACGCAAGTGCACCTACTTTACCTGTCCGAAGTAAGTGCAATGCACCAACTATCAAACCTTAAATCAGTTCGCCCTCGGCCGTCTTCGCGATACCACATCGGATGTTATTGGAAATATGCCTAATTGCGCCATAGTAAGCTGTCACAATTCTTTGAAATCAGCTAGCCGTGCAAATGAAGAAATATCGTAGCATAGTAGATAAAAAATTGACGAGTTGAGGTTCTTTGGTTGAGGGCTTTTGTTGTGGTTTTGTTTTGGTATTGTTCAAAATGAGCGCGATTTAGGATCAAAAATGGTAAACTGACCGTCTCGTAGCAAACCCGTCCTCGGTATCGTCCCACCTTTACGTGTTCAGCCGTTCTGTCAACTTAATGTATTAAAAACTTCCGGAGCCCATTTCTGGCAACGACTTCGACTTTGCAATTTTCTAAACGATTACTTATTTTCAATTTAAGTTTGAAGGGATTTTATTCACAGACAATGTCGAGGGTATTCGAAATGGAAATTGATTTGAAGGCGTTTCAATGTTTCAATTTCGAGTAGTTTATTTAAGGCTTTTGTTTCAAACATTATTTGAGTAGCTCTGAAACAATGAGAACTCATTAAACGCTTTTTCAAGGTTTTTATCTAAAAACAGGATTTAATAGACATGCTAGCTTGAAATATCGAAAAATCGAGCAAATCTCGGTTGCACCTATTACTGCTTATATTATCTCACCACCGGAATCCCAACCTTTTATGATTACACCATTTTCCTGTAGAATTATCTGAACAAAGACTAATTTTGGCCATTCATTCACATTGTCCCCTACTTTTTCATCTTCCTTGACTATTCTCCATGGAGACTTGTTTTGTTAGTAGTTAGTAGAGCTTTTTTGTGAAAGAGTTCGTCCGGGGAAGTACTACCACCATACCTATTTCTGCCGAAAAGCAGTATTGCTCGCATTGCTGTGTTCCGGTTTGAAGGGTGTGGGTGCCGGTGAAATTACAGGCATATGAGACTTTTCATCTTTATGTCTCAGGATGGTGGGCGCAGTGCAATGCCACATAGGGCGCGTCCTAGGTAAACAAAAGTTGTAAAAAAAAAGAGCATTGTGATGTGAACTAGCCTGGGGTCAAAATGGTCCAATAGGGATCAACGCCACAGTTTTTATTTACCTGACTACGGTAAAGCTATCGTTTTTAGATATCAATATGACGGACATAAAACGCATAAGTTTGAGTAAATTACATTAATTATATGTCACGCGAATATTATTAATAGTGAAATCTTTAGATGGTTTATTTATAAGCAAGGCGGTAATTATCAAATTTGGTTATTATCGGTTATTATAAAACCTAACACGATTTATGGACTTTTGCAGAGTTAAGATTGACTCACGCTAGACCGTGTCGGGTCCGAGCAACGGACAACGCTCGGAAATAACTCGGTCCCGCCTCGGCTTTACCACGGCCCGTTGTATGAATACATTGCCATCGAAGATTCATCAGATTCTTCATCGTCCAGATTAATCGCAAAATCCGCTAATGCCAGATTGCCAAAATTCAACATGATTGTAGTCTAGGTACTACAGTATTTTTGGTCGGGCGAGTACACTGCATCACGGCGCAACGGTAACTGGTCGGTTGAGGCCCGTCTTTGTAATGTAATCAGGCAAGGGACCGGCTCGGTGACCGTGCTACGGCCGACACTCGGCTCGGACCCGACACGGTCTAGCGTGAGTCATCCTTACGGCTTTGGTTAAATGTTTAAGTAGTTACTCAGTGAATTAACTACTTACAGGTTAAATCTTTTCGTTAACTTTTAACTCACTGAGCAGATAAAATGATGATTAACACTACTGAGGGATTGTGAAACGCAAATACTTGTTTACTGAGCAGTTATATTTGAATTAGCTTACTTTGTACTTTACTTATTGATTGTGAAAAGAACCGACTAATTGTCACATTACGTAAACTATTCTTGACACATAAGAACATTAAAGAACAAAACAGACTTTACTCGCTGATCTGGCAAATAGAGCAGCCATTTGTACCACCGCATGCACTCCGGAAAATGTGCTCTGAATTACACAAGATAATTGGTTCGTTCCATTCCATCTGACGGACGAAACTGGCAGTATTCCTTTATTTTAGTGTACAGAAACAAGCGTTTTTATAAGAGTTGGTTTTATTTTCATTAGATAGGTTTGCCTAATTAGCTATTTAATTTGCCTGTTTTTACCCATGACTAAACTTGCAGAATTGTCATCATTACCATCAGTAGATGGCTATGCTAGATTATGTCTCCCCCATAGAATGCAGTGGCCCCCCATTTGCCACGCTTACCAGGCAGATTAGTGATCGAATGGTGATAAATCAGGTGGACCATCTGCTTATTCCATCATTTATTGACGCAAAACAAAATACATACACGATAACAAGTGTTTTTTTTTATCTTGGACGTATTGGCAATGGCAATGGGCTGTGCATATATGCCGAAGAACCGACAACTGCTGGGGTAAACGTGTTCTAGAGTGGAGACCACGTCTTAATATGCGAATTAGTGTGGGGCGCCTAGTGGCAAAGTGGAGCGATGATCTGCGTAAGGCGGCAGAAAGTGGATGGGAAGAGCTGGACAACGGTCTAAATGGCGCGCATTGGGAGAGGCTTATGTCCAGCAGTGGACTGATATACTGATGATGATGATGATGATGATGTAATGATGAGATCCGATCCGTGAGGTAATCCTATTATGGAATGGTCAGAGGCAAATCCACTGGCGTCACGTAAAACCAGCGCTGCACAGCGTTTGCGCTGTCGCAGCATACGCTGAGTGACGACCATTTTTGCTAATTTAATTAATTGGATAATGTTTTAGTTGTAAGTTTTTGTGTCATTAGCAAAATAAATATATTTGTATTTGTATTTGGAATAGTAATTCGGTTTTGTTTTGCCTTTTTGAACGTGTGAATCAAGTTCTCTGAGTTATAGTGATCGAATCGACGTCTGAGGATACATTTATCCGATCTTTATGAATTTTGGTGAAGTGAATAAACTGTACTAATAGGTGTACAATTTGTAGGTGAGGCTAGTAGCTAAATCGGTCACGGGTTATTGAACAATCGGAGTACAGAAGAAGTGGTAATAAAGTGAGGCTTTCAGGTAAAATGGGGTGTCATTTGAAAGAACTCTGCTTATGTTTTTTTTTTGGGTTTTTGCAGATATTATCAAAGTGTAGTAACTTCCAGTAATCCCTAGTTGCTTTTGTGACGCAACGTTACGTTAGATACGAAATAGGTATAGCTCCATACTGTAGGTATAAGGTAATTTATTATCAAGCTACATCAACACAAATCTATATTTCTTTAATCTACCTATTTTCTCGCTGAAAAACATTAAAATAAAACTATACAATACATAGAACTTTACACCTTAACTCAAGTGAATAGGTAACAGAGCCCGTTATCCAAACTCCTGGTGGGTCTGTATGAGTAGCGTCCTCAGCGCCGTCACAGTGATGAGGAAGTGTATGAGGCTATGTGTGTGTTGCGTCGAGGCGGGTGAGTTGTTGCCGTGTTGCATGGCCGCTGGGGTTTCACCTGGGAGGAGAAAATAGTAAAATAAGTAAAATATATAGGCAGAAGTAGATTAAATAAATACACTTGAAATGGCACTGGTGCTAGCGCTGTGTCGCTTTCAAAGCAGCACTAAACACCTACTCACGAGCACTTGTCTTGACAAATGTAACGTGGGGTGCCATCTGTCTAGGTGGAGCGAAGACCTACGAAAGGCGGCAGCAGAAAGTGGATGAGTAGAGCCGAACACCGGACTCAGTGGCGCGTATTGGGAGAGGCCTATGTCCAGCAGTGGACTAGTGTGGGCTGATGATGAGCACCGGCTAAGCCTTTTATAAGCGTAGTCAAGACAGGAGCACGCGTTGCACCGCGATGTCCACTAATTACTGTTTGGTTTACATAAAACATAGTAGGAGCTTTGAGGTGATGCAACTTAAAATAATACTCCTAAAAAAACAGGGTTCCCGTTCCAAACTTGGAGCGTTTTGTGTAGTGGGTAAATTAAAGTGCTTATTTTTTGGTTCATTTTTACCTCATCGTATAACAACTTGAGACCTAGCATATTATTTGAAGGCCATCAAGAATTACAAAAAAAACTAGATTACCTCATCACTAGATTACCTTGGGACTTTCAAAAATCTGCTAAATTTGTGTCAGGTCTAAACTTGTTACTCGATGAGGGTTTTCGGAGCACTTTAAATTACATACAACACAAAACGCTCCAGGTTTGGCTCAGGCAACCCTGTTTTTTTAGGAGTTTTATTTTTAGGTAACTAGACGCATTTATTTTTTTACTTATTAGTCTAATTGCTTTTGACAACTATTTTCATATAGTATTATCTGCTATGACCGGTTACAGTTTTTTTTATAGCTTCTTGAATGACGGAAGTAGAAGATGTTAAGTGGTAACCTCTGCCTCTAAAAATGCATTACCTCATAGGTTACGTCCACCTAGGACGCACACCCTATGTGAGTTTTGCACTGCGCCCGTCATCCTGAGACATAAAGATGAAAAGTCTCATGTGCCTGTAATTTCGCCGGCACCCATATACCCTTCAAACCGGAACACAGCAATGCGAACATTACTGCTATGCGGCAGAAATATGTGTGGAGTTAGTACTTCCCCGGACGAACTCGTTCACAAAAAAGCTGAACTAAGTTCTAGTTACCGTCTTTTTAAATTTTAGTGAACTTAGACTTCAGTGTCCACAGCTGTCTGTTTTTTATTTTATTAAGGGGCTTAAACTTGCAAATAAAAGTTGAATCAGCTATCCTTCGACGTTGTTTGTCGAATCCATGGTTTTTCCAGCGACAAGCCAATTTCACTGTGTTTAATAAAATGTCTCAACAACCAAATTATGTCAAAGATGGCCCCCTCAACTTGTGCCCGCAAAATGAAATTATATAATTTGTCTTTTGTTTTCTGTTTATAACATTATACTCATTAGCTTTTGGCGAAACCCCGAGTTTGAGAAAACGGGGCTCAAAATTAATTACGTCTTGGAAAATTAGGTTTTGGGTTTCGGCAATGTTTACGTAAAATTGTGAAGTTGTCTAAAACACAAGATTTGTTGGTGGAAAGTAATCATTTAGTTAAAGAATTTATAATGCCATTTTCAATATCTGGTTCATATTTGAAAATGAAAGTTTAAAACAAAACCAATAAAGAGAAATAGCAACGACAGTATAGAAAATACAAGGTCACAGCGTTTTCCCGTAGATACTGAATTTAGGGGTAAAAATTACCCATTAAAAAACCATAATTATTTACTTTTATAAGGAACTGACAAATCAAGTTTCTAATAGAAGGTCGAGGCGACGCGTGACCCGAGAGCTGGCTCTTATCTGGCTCAACGCATTTGTATAATATTGCCCTTCAGCGTTGCAATGCAGCCAGCATCTTAGGTCCCTAATATGCGTGTTAAGTATCCTAGTTTTAGCAAAACCAGGTTTTGATATCTCAAAATGTGTTGATTAGCTGTGATGAGCAAAAAAACAAAAAATAAGTGATTCAGAAATAAGTACGTACTCTGTATGACATGTACAGTCACAGAAGCTGCCTTAGCATTGGCAGGGACACACGTGTAGTTGCCTGCGTGCCGAGGTTCTGCTTTGCCGATCACCAGCTCACTGGTCTGACGTCCGTTGTGGACGCTGACACCATCTGTGAAGAATAAATAAGTTAGCTTGTAAAGATTCTTGTGAAAAATATTTTTTTCAATACAAGCTTTTATAAAATTAGTGATCGTAACCGTGTGCTGATCAAAATGAGCCTAAACACGGCCAGTCTACTATTATCCATCCAGGAGTTCCGTTGTCTACCTTCCGTCTCCATCATCAGATCAGCTCGCCGCTACCACTATATTGTATTGTTGTCCAAACTTGACAAGTATTCCAAATTTCAGCTCAATCGTTTGAGGATAACTGTTTTAAAATTCAGTTGCAAGATTGACAAACATACATACATTGCAATTTAAATAAAAGCTTGTAAAAACCACCGACTATGTTCAGTGTTTACGACCTCTGTAGCGCGTCGGGCGAGTAACCGGCTGAGATGCGAAAGGTTGCGTTTTCGATTCCCGCTGTGGGACAAATCTGTATGATCTGCACTTATTTGTTCCGGGTCTGGGTGTTACGGTACCTCGGTAATCGTAGTTTTTGATACCCACGACACAGGGAATCCTAGTGTGGGATCAGGACTATATAAATAAATAAATAAATAATGCTGGAAAAGTTCACACAATATTATCTAGCCCCAAGCTAAGCCAGAGCTTGTGTTATGGGTACTAGATAACTGATATACCAATACACAGATAGATATTTTTTATTATACATAGAAAACACCCAGAACACCCTGAACAAATATCTGCAGAACGCACAAATTTGTTCCGAGGCGGGAATCAACCCCGCAACCTCCTGCGTCGCAGGCGAACCATCGCCAGCCGCGCCACAGAGGTCGTCCTATATTTTATTTATTTATCTTTATACAAATGAAACACATAAAAAACTTAGACTTAAAGGAAAAAGATTTGAAGGTTTGAAGTGCAATTCAAGTAACAAAATGGCTCTGCCTGAGTTTGTTGACTAGCAAGCTAGCGACCAACTCTGGTCTTCCGTCAGATCCACTTGTTGGCGTTACGGCCAACTACTCACAACGACTACTTATACCATATTACATAATATATATATTATACATATATAATATACATACATGTAGCATAATGCATATTTTTTGCTTAAAAGGAGACTCCAAACCCTGTTAAATTGTAGACCTTAAGTTAATGAAATAAACATTTGTATTTGTATTTATACCAACAAAAAACACACTTACATAAATAAAACTATTAATTACTTTTATTATATACCTCTTACTATGCTCAAATTTCAATAATATGCTTGACACAATTTAAAAAAAGGTAAGTCAAAAAGAATAAAAAAATTAGTTTAAAAATTAATATTCCAAAAAAGGTCCTATTTTATGCTTTTTATTATGAACCGTAAAAAAATACCCACCATTAACCCTCACTGAGTATTACTATACTAATTGTTTTATTAAATTTTGTTAAATTTTCTTTGTGTACAATAAATTGTTCATCTATCTATCTGTTTATCGGTGTCCTGCACTCATTGAACCTTGGACCTTGGAAGTTGGACCCGTGTGGCCCGAAGCGAATTACTCTATTCACGGCAAGACAATCACCACAGGAAAAATAGAATACGCTATGTCATACCATACAAATGCCTGGAGTTCTCTTCAAAAAAGTTATTGTGAGCTAAAGATTTTGGTAACGGCTGCACAAAGTTCGACCAAAATAACTAAGAAAACTCTCGATAAAGTAAGTGATTCAAGTGATTCAAGTGATTTCAATGAATAAATTGTTATTGACTTTGACTTTTTTGACTTTGACATACTTCGTGAACGGGGACACACCTATCGACGTATCTTTCATCATCATCAGTCTGAAGACGTCCACTGCTAGACATAGGCCTCACTCATACAATGCTACGACGGACTGTCTCTGTCTACCCTTTCGGGAAAAAAAAGCATGTGTATATAATGTACGTACAGACCAGTAAAATGTCTCTATTTCCAATATTATAGATATGTAAGCCCTCCGGCCTAGAAGAGTGGGGGCACTTCTCGAAGTCGGGGTGCGAAAACATATTTCGATAGCGTCTGTTTCCTCAATAAAACCATATAAAACGTAATAATGTTCACAAAACAAACGAAACAAGGAAAATCAATATTGCGCCACTCACTTTACTATTGATAGAATCTTCTAAGAAAACAATACTGGTAATTTATTGTGTTTACTAGTTGGTGAGGTTATCAATATATATAAAATATTTGCGTGACTGACTGAATGACTGACAATCAACGCACAAACTAAACCGTAATTCCTAGAGACCTGAAAAGTGGTGGGCAGCCGCTGACCCAGGTCAAAAATAAATAAGCCGGGTCCGCTTCATGAAGTAATTAGTATGGTTCTAAATGTAGTTTTTTGTCCGATTTTTTTAAACAACTTGTATATTTTTAGAAGTTGGGAAGCAAAAGATTCCCAACTTTTTGTTTATCTTAACATATATTATCAATAACCAAAAGTATCTCAAATGTACGTTACGTTAGTCAAAAAAGTTAGATCAAACAATGTATGGGGAGTTGCCCATGTTCTTTGGAGAGTACGTTCCTTTCGTGGTCTAGGGGTGCACTAAGAAAGGAATTCCAATAATTCAACCCCTAAGAGGGCGCAGCGGGGTATTGAAGTTTGTATGGAAATGTACACATGGACGAAGTCGCGGGCATTCCACCAGCTTTTACACGTTCACTTCTCATGTCCACTCTCGAGGCCATAATCACGACACATGGCAGGCGGATTGTGTTACCCATTCCCTCGTGTGATCCTTTAGTCGGCTTTTAGTACATCCACGGGAGGGTATGTCACCGCCATACATCACAGAGTCAGGCTACATCTACTGTATAGGCGAAGTAATTCCCGCACTTGGTGCGCAGTCTCCAGTTAGACAGGGAAAATCCTGTCGGCAGGCCTGAAAACTGTGATGTGTTCAGATAAGACAAATAAATAATAAATATATAAAATAATAATGCTGGACAGTTCACACAACATTATCTAGCCCCAAGCTAAGCAGAGCAGAGATCGGCATGGGTTTGCTACTTAGTGATGAGTTAGGGAATGTTTTATTTTACATACATACATACATACATATATAGGCACACGCCCACACGACCATATCGCGAAGGCACGAAAATATATATATGGCGATCATATACGCGCAGAACTCAGGAAAACATTAAATTTAGTAGAAAAAAAAACGATTGCTGGTTTTGAGCAACCAGGGCCATAAATGCCATCTATATATATATCCATAAGAAAATAATTTACACATGCCAAATGACCTTACAGTTGGTACAAACAAATAACAACAACAGAAGCTTATTTCAGGAACTCCAACTATAAAGGAGCGTCCTGCAAAAAGAGTCTACTTTTATTTACAAAAACTTTCCACTTCCACTTCTGAGTTTTAAGGAAACTTACTTTTTTCTTAGCTTTCAATGGCTAGTCTAAGACATGAACTTGGAAAAACAGCTAGATCAGTATTTCAGTATTATGGCGCTAAATTTCTTAGGAATCAGTTATCAAAATGGAACTTAAAGTTGCGTCCGGTCAAGCCGCGCGATTTCGCTCGTGTCTTATCCTTTGAGTCGCGAGGGAGTCACTATAAAATATGGGGGATGGAGGACTCATCACTAAATCGTTAATTGTGGGCTAATGAATGGAGGGGTCATAAAACTAATACCACTACAAGAATCCTCTTGAAATTTCCTATTGGTTTCTTTATAAGCAACTATTTTATAAAAACTTAAAGTTATGTTGAAAAAAAAAAAAACATTTCCTTACTACGGCTACACAGTCAGTGAAAACTGACTACTAACTTTGAGATCACAATAAACATCTTCACAAAGCACTTTCTAGTAGTTTATTGGCAAAAACACATGGTCTATATCCTAAAAACATTATTTTTGCACTCATTTACACTCAAATTACCAGAAAACACACAATTTTGTATATTTAGTACAAACTGCTGAGCTCGCTCACCACACAGCAAAAACATGGCGACCTAACAATATTTCTTTTCACCGAAACTCAACTCACAGGAAGTGTATTTTTGCTTTGTTTCGTTCCTATAACTATTTCTCTATGCATGGGATAGTGTTACAATATCTAAAATCCGGTTGCTAATAATTGAATGATAGACAAAGTACTAAAACCTCTGCGCGACAGAACGCGCGACAGTTGCAGTACTTGACCTTATGAGCAAAATCGTAAGTCGCGCGACAAGTGCACGACGCGACTGGTTAAAAAGCAATATAGCTTGCATTCTACTCCAAGGTGTTCATAAATTGGTAGGTTGAACGAGAGGCCAACCTAAACTGAGGCTTTGTTTCACAATCAATGAGTAAAGGTTTAAGTTAGTTACTCAGCGAGTTAACTACTTTGAGGATAAATCCTTTTGTTAACTTTATCATACTGAGCAGATAAAGCGGTTATTAACACTACTGAGGGATTGTGAAATGCAAATACTTGTTTACTGAGCAGTTATATTAGACATAGAACTTAACTTAGTGATTGTGAAACAAAGCCTTAGTCTTCCGATTTTGAATAATGTTACTATAATAGACGAATGTTTCTGTGACGAATAGAAAAAAACAACCGTATTTTATTATCTACATAGCTTGGAGACAGCAGCTAAGATTTAACAGTTTTTATAAACATCAGTTTAGACTAAAATGACTGTTGTTGGCTTTTAATTGGTCTTTATTTGCGGTAAATCATTTTTGGTTGAAGAAAACACTGGATTAATGGTGTAAATAACATCGAAATAACTTATACGGACTAAAATGACGATGTTATTTTCGCTATTTATCCACTATTATCTACAACCAAATATGATTTACCGCAAATAATGACGAATATAAAAGCCTAAAATAGTAATTTCAGTGTAAAATTATACTCTCTTTGCCCGTATTTGGAAAAATACATAAGTATGACTACCAGCCAAGTGCGAGTCGGACTCGCACACGAAGGGTACCATTATCTATAAAAACGGCAAAAAAACACTTTTATTTTATGGGAGCCCCCTTGAACATTTATTTTATACTGACTTTTAGTTTTTGTTGTTATAGCGGCAACAGAAATACCTCATCTGTGAAAATTTAGACTGTCTAACTATCACGGTTCATGAGATACAGCCTGGTGACAGACAGACAGACAAACATACAGACGGACGGACAACGGAACCATAGTCATAGGGTCTCGTTTTACCCTTTGGGTACGGAACCAACAAAAAGCAACCACCAGAATAAAGAGAGATATTTGACAATAAATTTGACGGTATATGACACAAAGTTATATCTAAGGACCAAGTTAGTTCCTAAATATAAGGCTGAAATATTAATAGTAAAGTCACGTATATTGTATTTTCAGCCACTGAGTAAAATCAATAGTTCCCTAACTTTTGATTGCAAGGATTGAGCCAGCTAATCTATTTTTATCCAGCACGTGTTTGAGCGAACGGAAAATTGAGAGGCAAAAGTTTGTACGATCTGTTAGGTGAGGTACTTTACACTATGGAAGTTTTTCATGATTGAACTTTATAGATTGGGTTGTGAATAGGGAGAGAAAGTTCACAGGATATTGATTTCGAACGCTGGCTAGGAGTTACATGCAAGTAGAGATCGTGCTAACAAAACAAGCCTCTAAAGTACGTAGTTTTTAACCGACTCCAAATATAAACACCGATTACGCGATGGCCGATTTAATTTCAATATTGTTCTTTGCTCTACATACATACATACATAAACTCACACCTGTTTCCCGCAAGGGTTGGCAGAGACCACGGATTTCCACTTACTACGATACACACCTACCTGCTCACACACCTCCTTTGCTCCATTCACTCTCATCAAATTCTTCATACATGCTCGTCGGTTAAGGGTACTTTTTCTAGAACGTCTCCGATCTGGTCGGAATACGTTCGCAGAGGTCTTCCCTGTCCCACTGTCGCATTCACGCTCGTCTTATGCACCCGTTTCGTCAATCTACTATCGTCCATCCTTTCTAAATGCCTAAACCATCTAAACATATCTTTCTCAATCCCAGTCACTACGTCTTCTTTAATTTCACAACGGTCTCTTATCACACTATTCCTCATTCTATCTCTCAAAGTCACACTACACATACGAGTAGTTCCTGTTTGATCTATTGAGATTGATCCATTGACCTGTTTGATCCACTATGCCTATAATTTTGTTCCTGACTGATCCATTGTCCAATGGATCAATTTAAAATGATTATTTTAATTAGTTTTTTATTCCTGAATGATCCATTCATGATTTTTCAAAGAACTTTGGTACAGTCAAGCAACAAATATCTACTTGTATACAGTGTTATTATTAAGTATTTAAACAAAACAAACATTGATTCATTGATTTCGAATGAAAAATCTCAAATGAATACCACTCAAATTAAAAATCTCGAATGAATAATTGCGAACCAAAAATCTCGACTAAAAAATTTCGAATGAAAAATCTCGAATAAAAAATCTCAAACGAAAAAACTCGACGAAAAATCTCGTATGACAAATCTCACATGAAAAATATCTAATGAAAAGTCTCTAATTAATGAAAAATCTCGAACGATATATATCGAATGAAAAATCTCAAACAAAAAACCTCAATAAAAATCTTAAATGAAAAATCTCGAATGAAAAATCTCAAATGAATACCACTCGAATGAAAAATCTCGAACGAAAAATCTCGAATAAAAAATCTCAAACGAAACTTTAAAACGAGTTTTAAAGATACTACTTGGTAGAGTTGATTGGGACCTGAAATATCGATAAATAATACATGTCCAAAGTAAAAGTAAGCTAATATAGATGTTTGTAAAAGATAATGTAGATGCTTATATGATACATAGCCAACACAATATTAGGGTTGTTACTGTTGGGTTACTTTGAGTGACTGATTTTGTTTTGTTTTCAAAGATTTAACGTGTTTAGCCATAAGGAGTTTTAAAGATACTACTTGGTAGAGTTGATTGGGACCTGAAATATCGATAAATAATACATGTCCAAAGTAAAAGTAAGCTAATATAGATGTTTGTAAAAGATAATGTAGATGCTTATATGATACATAGCCAACACAATATTAGGGTTGTTACTGTTGGGTTACTTTGAGTGACTGATTTTGTTTTGTTTTCAAAGATTTAACGTGTTTAGCCATAAGGAGTTTTAAAGATACTACTTGGTAGAGTTGATTGGGACCTGAAATATCGATAAATAATACATGTCCAAAGTAAAAGTAAGCTAATATAGATGTTTGTAAAAGATAATGTAGATGCTTATATGATACATAGCCAACACAATATTAGGGTTGTTACTGTTGGGTTACTTTGAGTGACTGATTTTGTTTTGTTTTCAAAGATTTAACGTGTTTAGCCATAAGGAGTTTTAAAGATACTACTTGGTAGAGTTGATTGGGACCTGAAATATCGATAAATAATACATGTCCAAAGTAAAAGTAAGCTAATATAGATGTTTGTAAAAGATAATGTAGATGCTTATATGATACATAACCAACACAATATTAGGGTTATTACTGTTGGGACTTACTTTGAGTGACTGACTTTGTTTTGTTTTTAAAGATTTAACGTTTTTAGTCATAAGTAGTTGTAAAGATACTTGTTATAAGAGTTGATTGGGACCTGAAATATCAATAAATATTTTATCTTATGGACATAAATATTGTACAACCTGTGATTTAATGAGTGAGAGTAGTTACGTTATTAAGGTATTTAATTACAGTATTATATGTTGATTTTGACCAGGTATACTTAATATATGGTGAATATTTTTAGATTTATAATGGGTCTATCCCACCTGATCACGCGCAACAAATCTCGTCCCGTCTGATGACGCTAAAATGTCCAACTTGGCCCCAATTGCGCTAATTTTGAAGGATAATACTAAAACAAAACAATAACCAAATTTGTTACGTTGTGCACATTTTTGAATCGTGCTCATATTTTTTATTTTTAAACGGTTTACTTTTTTTGTAGAAAATACGTTAGTGCAGCAATCTATGTACGATAGATTGCTGCTAAGCTAACTAAGTATGGATTGAGAGATCCTTGCTTGAATTGGTCTAAAACTCAGGCTATTCGAAAATTTCGGGAATGAGGACGAGGATGATGATAATGATAATGATGATGATCCCAACTACATATCCCTTTACTCTGCGTGGTGCGACATGCACTTAGGTGATTTGTATTACTTTGAAATGCATAGTTGTAAATATTTTATAGGCAAAATTACGAAAATAGAGCATTTTCTTTCATTTTCTTTGTTTTCTTTCTAAATGATCTCCCTAGTTAGGGTTATTATTGAACGAGTAAAGCGTGTTCTCTGAGTCAACTTAGAAGAATCGGCATATGTATGTATGTATGTATGTATGTATTTATGTATGTTTGTCCAAGCATAACTTCCAAACCGTTAATCCGATCTTCATGAAATTTGATTGAGGGGTAGATATTATTCTCTCATAGTTACAAAATTGCACGTATCACAGAAACATCTTGCAAGGAGTAAGACCTAAGATTTTTAATTCGAGAAATTTCGTTTGAGATTTTTTAGTCTAGATTTATTATTTGAGATTTTTAATTCAAGATTTTTCATTATAGATTTGAAGATCGAGATTTTTTTATTAGAGAAATTTCGTTCGAGATTTTTCATGCTGATAAATCACTCGAGATTTTTCGATCGACATTAATCATTCGAGATTTTACATTATCGAGATTTTCCAATCGAGATATTTCATTATTGAAATATCTCTTTCATTTATTGTTATTATTTTTCTATTTATTTGAAATTTGTTATTCCAGTTATATCATTCGATTTTTCATTCGAGATTTTTCATTAGAGATTTTTCATTCGACATTTTAAATTAATTTTTCATTCACGATTTTTTATTCGAGATTTGTCTTTCTAGATATATCATTCGAGATTTTTCATTCGAGATTTTTTATTCGAGATTTTTCGTTGGACTTTTTTCATTCTATGTTTTTCAATAAAGATTTTTCGTTAGAGATTTTTCACTAGAGGTTTTTCGTTCGACATTTTTAATTAATTTTACATTCACGATTTTTTATTCGAGACATATCATTCGAGATTTTTCTTTCGAGATTTTCCGTTCGAGATTTTTCGTTCGAGATTTTTCATTCAAGATTTTTTGTTAGGCATTTTTCATTAAAGATTAATCGTTCGAGATTTTTCATTCGATATTTTTCGTCCGACATTTTTCACTCTAGATTTTTCATTTAAGATTTTTCGTTCGATATTTTTAATTCGAGATTTTTCGTTCAACGTTATTCATTCTAGATTTTTCATAAAATATTTTTCATTAAAGATTTTTCGGTCAAGATTTTTCATTCGAGATTAATCGTTCGACATTTTTCATTAAAGATTTTTCAATCGAGATATTTAATTCGAGATTTTTCAATCGAGAGTTTTCGTTCTTGAATTTTTGCTCGCGATTTTTCATCAAAACAATTTCATCAAAGTTTTTATTGGCCTACCTATATTTCGGAGTGAGGTATGAAATCAGAGAGTAAGACGGGAGAAAGCGGACCTTTATTATCACCGTCTTCATGATTACCGTATGGTTAGGATTTCTTATCCATAACTCACAAATAATCAGTGTTTAGAATCATTAATGAATTTATAACAACAAGAATAAAACTAGATATAAAGTGATTCAGTTGTGATCGATGTCACATTTAAAGCGATGCGCTCTGGACCGACGCCTCGACTGAAGTGAATGGCTATAATGCACGCCGCGCTTATAAAGGCTGGCTGCTACCCGTTCGCCGTGCTTCGTACTTCGTCGGTGCCCGTCGGCCCGATCGTCCGCTACTGATTCACTGAGCGAGCCATTACGGATGATGTCACTCGATTGCAATAAACACGGCTTGCACCGACCCATCGGACCGGCTGCCTGCTACCTGCTAATGGTCGACGTCACTTGATCGTATAAATAAGGCAATTATGCTAGCTCGCGCCAACATATAGATATTTATTATTTTTACGCCGACTGTACTTCACTAACAAAATCGACAAGGGATTCAACAGGAATTTGAAAACTGATTACAAATGTTAATGGATCAAACAGGACGATCAAGCTCCAATGGATCAATCTCAATGGATCATACAGGAACTACTCACACATACTTCTAAAAGCTCTCATCTCCACTGCATTTATTCTACTTTCATGTTGTACCCAACTTTCGCTACCATAAATTAGTGTCGGTACCTTAGTTTATTTGCTGTGTATGAAATAATCCCGGGGTAGTCCCAAAAAAAAAGGATGCAAGTCAGATAAGTCCTTTTTGAAACAAATCTGTGAGAATCAATACCCTCGATTAGATAAAGCAACGATGGCGTCGTAGGTATTAAAGTTGTTGGGTTACTCTTGAATAGAGCCCTACACTGCTTGGTAAGTACTTAACAATGTTTTTAAGCCACAAGTCGTACCAAAAAATGTTTACTAATTCCAAAACAAGATGGCTCCACTAGCAAAATCATCTATCATCATGGTATCATGGTTACTTGTTTGGACTCTATAATTTCAGCAGGGCTAACCGCCCCCATATTATAAGCATTATTTGTTTGGGATAAAAACTGGATTCTAACGCTCGCGTGGTGTCGTAACATCCCATATAAAGCACGCTTGCTGTAAAATGGGCATGCCGCAGACGCATTTATAACCCCCCGCGTTAAAAGAGGAATGTTATAAGTTTGACAGCTATATGTGTGTGTGTTACTGTCTGCCTGTGGCACCGTAGCTCTTAAACGGGTGAACCGTTTACAATGCGGTTATATTTTTAGCAGGTTTTCTAGCGATAGTTCTTAGACATGTTTTAACAAAATCAGTTCAGCGATGGTAGCCTAACGGTTCAATAGTGCAACTCAGAATCCAACGATACCGGGTTCGATCCTAGGCCCCGCACCAATGACTTTTCTAAGTTATGTGCGGATTTCCATCGCTCTGTGCTTCGGAGGGCACGTTAAGCTGTCGGTCCCGGCTGTTATTGATTAATAGCAGTCGATAAGCCATGTCAGAGGCCCTCGGGCGGCTTGACAAACTCCGACACCAGAGGCCAGCAGCACTACCTCATACGAAACGAAACGAAACGAGTTCAGCCGTTTCAATGCGTTGGGGTTTTTTTATTTTTTTTTATTTCTTCTTGTCGACTAATTTGTCTTAATCCACGCAGCATAGCCTAGACACGGGACAAATAACATAACATAACATAACATCCAACAGTCACATAACATAGTACTGATCCCACACTAGGATTCCCTATGTCGTGGGTATCAGAAACTACGAGTACCATCATACCATAACACTCAGACCCGGAACAAATATTTGCAGATCATAAACACATTTGTCCCGCAGCGGGAATCGAACCCGCATCCTTTCGCATCTCAGCCGGCTACTCGCCCGACGCGCTACAGAGGTCATCAAATATTAATCTTGATATAAGTTATGAGACTTAACAACTTACTGAGGTCATAGTTGATCATCCTGTTCTCAAAGTACCAGAAGACATACGACGGTGGTTCCGTAGACCTCTTCACCACGCAGACTAGTCGCAGCATGGAGCCTTCGTGGATAATCTTCTCCGATTCTCCCACTATTTCCGCGTAGGCCGCTGTTACAATAAAAATACATAGTTTATAAAGAGTATATAATATATGCCCTAAAGCTAAACGTGTACAGATGCGTCCGCGGACGCTGACAGATACATCAGCAGATGTATCACCACGAGCCGTCCACACGTCTGTAGGTCGATCAGACATGTTCAGTCTCGACAGACGCAACTCGCACGTAATGGGTATTAAGACCGTAGCTACCGCAGCTATTTATTTATTTAGTACTTTTAACTACTACTTGAGTTTGCATTGCAGTAGAGTTATTGAAAAGAAATGGAAAAAAAGAAGGTGGTGGATGCTGGCTATAAATAGAAACAGAACAAAGTAATAACAAACTGATGTGGACAGACGCCGGTCGTTCGGCGCCAAAACCCTTTGATCCGTGCCACAAAAACCGACTACAATTGGATTCGAGGTGGACGCATCCACCGTCGTTAAATGCCTACAACAGATGCGCTAATTACCCCCTCTGTACTTCAGCGGACGCATCCGAAGTTGACGTCTGCAGATGCGAACGAATCTTATCAACTAGTCCGGATAATGCCATATCCATATCCAAGCATGTTTGAGAAAAATTATAAAAAAACTGCTATGATATACATAGTAACATTACAGGAAAAAAGTAAGATGTAACTATATAAAACCATTTGGTGCCTCAAAGCAAAAACTTTCAACTTCAAATCTATCTACATTGATCAATTTATTTCAAAAGTTAAACAACCCGACCCTTTGATTCGAACACCGTAAATTGGCTATGCGTAAAAAGGTAAATTGTGAAATGGACCGAAAAATCTTGAACTCTTCGATAATCTTTATTTCTGAATGCGATTTCCTGTTCGATAATTTCTAAAAATCTTTGTTATATAATTTCATGCTACAAGATAAATTTATCGTCGGCTACACGAGTATATTGGTACACGCTTCTACACGTAGCATTTCTCGTAGCTAATAAAAATAGGCATAGTTTGCTATACAGGTCTAACGCTTAATTCAGTCAGTCCCTGAGGTATGGAAGCGGGTACGGGAGGGGTGACGTGCTTTATTACTATCCAACATGTTTTTTACATGAAGATGTAACATCTCCCTTTAACAATGCATTAACCTCAAAGGTCACGTCCGCTTAGGACACATAATGTTATCTAGCCCCAAGCTAAGCAGAGCTTGGGTCCTAGATAACTTATATCTATATATATATATATATAACAAAGTCGTGTTAGTTACACCACTTATAACTCAAGATCGGCTGGACCGATGTTAGTTATCTCTTTTTTGGTGGATTCTTCTCCGCTCCGAATAGCAGAATAAGTAATAAAAATTCGGGGGGGGGGGGGGGGGGCTGTTTTTAACCGGGGGCTACCCGTGCGAAGCCGAGGCAAGTCGCTAGTACTTAATACAATACATTACAAAGACAAATATATTTTTTATACATAGAAAATATCCAGAACACCCAGAACAAATATCTGCAGATCGTACAAATATTTGTTGCGAGGCGGAATCTGAATCCGCAACCTTCTGCATCACAAGCGAACCTTTGCCCTCCGCGCCACAGAGGTCGGAGAAATATGCCGCGTTGAGTATACTATTCTTAATAAAACATAAAAAAAAAATTGTTCAATACAAACTTTTATAAAATTAGTGATCGTTACCGTGTTCTGATCAAAATGAACCTTAACACGGCCAGTCTACTTCTATCCCTCGCGAAGTTTGGCTGTCCACCTTCGGTCTCCATCACTAGATCAGCTCGATGTCACCATCATATTATGTAGTCATCGGAACTTGACAGGTATGCCAAATTTCAGTTCAATCCGTTGAGGATAACTGCTTTAAAATTCAGTTGCCAGATTCCACCCGGACAAACATACATTGCCAGTTAAATAAAAGCTTGTAAAAATTGCGTGACGCAAAGCTTACTATACTCACCAACTAATACAAGTTTGAAGAATATACTCGTAGGGGGGTGCGTGGGGACCTGACACTCGTAGTACCCCCCATCCGCTGACGTTGCGAAGCGTATGTGTAGCGCCCAGTCCTGGGAAACAATGACATAGTTTTATTGGGCTCCCTGTTGTTTGTGTTGATATTAAACAGGATTTTTTAAAACATTTGGGTGTTTTTAGGGTTCCGTACCCAAAGGGTAAAACGGGACCCTATTACTAAAACTTCGCTGTCCATCTGTACGTCAGTCACGAGGCCTATCGTGACACGAAGGGGGGAAGTGGCGAGCAAAGCGAGCCACTGATCCTCTGAGTGGAATGCATGAACTGTTAGACAGTGGAAATTTTCACAGATGATGTATTTTTGTTGCTGCTATAACAACAAATACTAAAATACAGAATTTATACAACAACAGTGAGTTTTTGCACGTTTTTGCTCGATACTGATAACGGCACCAGGTAGACGTTTGAAATATTCACAGAATATTTAGTTATATATTCACTTTAACAATCAATAATAAAATGAAAATAAACAAAAATAAGGGAGGCCTCCCATACAAAAAACGTGTTTTTTTGCCGTTTTTATAGATAATGGCAGGGAACCCTTCGTGCACGAGTTCGACTCGCACTTGGGTGGTTTTTCTAAACAGATTCATACTGTAGGCTAAATAAATTCTTTATTATATACAGAAAAAACATTACAAATAAAATATAACTAGTTCAAAATGTTTATGTGTTTACGAGTATAAGCCGAAGCCTCATCATGGAATATTGATTAAAACTTGACCTGAAACTCTCAGGTATCATTCCTTATTGAATATTTTTCCCGATTCACCTCTCGAATAACATTAAATTATTTGTTGCTTCAGATAACATTTGACAGAGATTTAGTATCTACAAATTCTATCATAAGCATTATCTCTTTGCCATTTTGTAGCTGGACTTTTTGGTTAGATTCGTTGGCATACATCGAGCAACGCAGGCCTCCGTACCGTTGGCATAAGATCAACTGCTAGCTTATTAGGGAATGATATGTTATTATAGGAAGAAAGCATTAGCCGAGTCAGTCGTAGGAAACAATGGCGGCGATGAGCTCACCAGTTGTCAGGTTTATATTCCTACGATGGTGCAACCGCCGGTTTAAAGAGGCCCATTGAGGCTCTACCTACTCTTTCGGGCAAAAAGGCGTGTGTCATGTATGTATGTATATTCACCAGCTCTAAAAGCCTTCTCTTTTTTTTACTACTTAGAATGACGGAACAAGCAGATGACCCACCTGATGATAAGTGGTACCTTCTGCCTATGAACAGTGCATTATCACATAAGTCACGTCCACCTAGGTCGCGCCTTATGTGACATTGCACTGCGCCCGTCACCCTGAGACATAAAGATGAAAAGTCTTATGTGCCTGTAATTACATCGGCAACCATACCCTTCAAACCGGAACAAAGCAATGCGAGCTGCTTTGCGGCAGAAATAAGTATGGTGGTAAAACTTCCCCGGACGAACTCTTTCACAAAAAAGCTCTTCTACTACTCAGGTTTCAGTCTTGTAAGCCAATTTTAAAACAGTCACGTATTCTGACTGTGTCATACAAGGCATACAAGGAAGGGCATACAAGGCCGTGTGGCATAGTTTGGAACTGGGCACTACAGTTGCATTGCGTCGCGGAGTCTGCGATCATACTCCACTTGCTGAGATTACACCTGCAGCGGCTGACTTGAGGGCGCAGTCTGTTAAGGGTCTTCCACATAGGCCAGGGTAGCTGGTGACGACGGGATAATTCCTCTGCAGGTGTTATAAAGCCATGTGGAGGGTTTTTTTAGGGTTCCGTATCCAAAGGGTAAAAACTGGACCCTATTACTAAGACTCCGCTGTCCGTCTGTTACCAGGCTGTATTTCATGAACCATGATAGTTTAAGACAATTGGAATTTTTACAGATGATTTATTTATGTTGCCGCTATAACAACATACACAAAAAATACAGAATAAAATAAATATTAAATATACAACAAACGTGTTTATTTGACGTTTTTTTTATAATGGTACGGATTCCTTCGTGCGCGAGTCCGACTCGCACTTGGCCGATTTTTTTATTTGACATAGACACATCATAACATCCATAGGTCGAGACGAACATCACTTACTCACATGATCGCTTCGATCAAGAATACATGATCTTGATAAAGCACAACATCCAAAACCAACAGTGTTGCCAACTTAAATAACGGCAATGTTCCATTTAATAAAATTTAAATTCATTATAAGTTATTTATTTCAATTCATGGAAGTGTTGGCTGATTGCCAATGTTTATCGGAACTACTGGTTCCAATAAGCAAGCGGGTGATCGATATAAGGTGAGGTTGATATTAAACGTAGGACACGACTATATGAAGTAAATTATACCCACGGAAGTTGTGGAGGGATATTTAAGTGTAGTAATTTCGTGTCTTCATTGTAAACAACTCCATGGCCACTTTGGCGACCTAGCTGTAATAATTTTACAAGTTTTTACAAGCTTTTAATGAGTTTCACCTGTCCCTGTGTTTGTCATCAAATCTTACATGTTATATTTGACCTTCGATTGAGCTGAAATTTGGCATACCTGTCAAGTTCCGATGATTATACAATATTATTATTTTAAAAGTGCCTAGGTAAGTTCTACTAACGAGAAGAACCAAGATCATAGCTCTAGAATAAGCAAATTGAAGTGGGCAGGCCATTAATCTCGCAGAACTGGAAACCGTTGTTGAATGAAGGATCTTTTTGAGTGGCGTCCACAAACCAGAACTACGTGAATCAAGGAACAAGCAGATGGCCCACCTGATGTTAAGCGTTAACCTCTGCCTTTAACAATGTGCACTGCGCCCGCCACCCTGAGACATAAAGATGAAAAGTCTCATGTGCCTGTAATTTCACCAGCACCCTCGTTTAAACCGGAACACAACAATACGAGTACTACTGCTTTGCAGCAGATATAGGTATTGCGGTACGAGTAGTACTTCCCGGACGAACTTTTTCACAAAAGAACTCTATTACTACCATAACGACGACTATTGTGATTTAGTAGAGGAAAGCCAAAAAAAAAAAAAAAAAACTTTGAGAAGAAAGAAGAAGAAGTGGGAAACCCCCGCTCGATGGACTAAAGAGACATTCTATAAGAGTCAGTTTTTGCGTCGGTTCCTCTACAGGTCGGTGGTGAGGATCCCTATGGAAAATGTGAAGACTTACTTGAGCCCTGACTTCTGGCCGAAAGAGGTGAAGTTCCGGCAGTTCAATGGACGCCTGTCACGTGATCCCCCGGGCCGCGACGCGTCGGCGATCACACGTGTGTTAGATTAAGTAATAAAGTGTTTTTTATGTGTATGTTAGTTTCTAAGGTATTTATGTTGATATGGGCTTACTGTTTAGGTTTAGTGCATTTCTCAGTAAGCCTGAAATAAAGATTTTGAATTTTGAATTTGAATTTGAATTTATTACTCGAAAACTATTGAACCAATTTTGACAAATTATGGGTTAATTGCATTGTCTTTCCAATGAAGTGAATATTGTAAAAAAAACTCAAAATTACAGCCATGACGTTATCTTTAAGAGGCACGAAAATATTTTTATGCGTACCTTGTCATGCAATATGTCCTTTGAAAGGTATTTTACACTTCAAATTAAGTTTCATTTGGTGATATGGCAATTAAAATATATGAAAAAGCGGCCAAGTGCGAGTCGGACTCGCCCATGAAGGGTTCCGTAGCAGCAAGTAACATAATATAAAAGTTCTTGGATGGTTTACGATTTATGACCTATTAAAAAAAAACTACTAACTAGATCTCGATTAGATATGTACTAACTACATTTTAACACTTTAAAAAAAGTTTCTGTTTGTTTCTTTTGTCTTTAGTTTCTATACTTGGTAACTCTATCTTGTTATTTTTTTATATGGTGTCTAGTTGTATAAAATAGAAAGTAAAACTAATACATTAAAATAACTTGTATAATATACTCAAAACCCAATAAAACCGACAGATTTAAGAATTTATAAATCAGCTTGAAGCCAGACGCTCATGTGGCAATAGGAGATTCTGCAACGAAACGAATTCACAAGACTGGCATGAAGCGAAGGAAGCGAGCGCAGCGAGCCACTGACCTCTGAGTAGAACGATGGTCGAGTGAGTGAGTAGCGAAGAGGCAACTCGCGAGTCTAACAGCGAAATTACAAAAACATACGTATTTTTACTTGACTGATTGGTTTCAATCATGATATCTGTGTGTCTAGTTGGACAGAGAACTAGAATCTGTTAACAGGAAAGTGGCTACCATTTTGAACCATTTTGTTGCTTTCAAAATCGATGTTTGATGATGATCAGAGCAAATTGAACAAATTGGCCACCATTTTGGTCTTTTTTTACATGGTCTGCATGCCTGCAGGAGTAAGGTCACAGAAGTCTGAACTCACCTTTACATGCCTCCCATGCGCTGAGAAGAACCTGCTATCAGCGCTATACGTGACAAGCCCCACTGATAGTCTGAACTCACCTTTACATGCCTCCCATGCGCTGAGAAGAACCTGCTATCAGCGCTATACGTGACAAGCCCCACTGATAGCAGAGAGTAGTCTTTTTTCCTTATCCACGTCACCTGGCAGAACAAAATAATCTTTATTAAAATTAATTAGTCCTGCCAATTCAAAACATTAAAAGATTGTTTTTTTTTGTTTTTTTCACTTATTGTGCGTTTTCCGCAAGCCGGCATGGCACCGGCACGGCGGCGGCGTCAGCACCAAAAACATGCCATATATTACGGCTAACGGAAACGGCTAGTGGAAAAACGCATTTTTTTTATGAAAGTATGATGAAAATAGGTTAGGCGACCTACCCCTAACACATTCGTCTACTCGTTTGTAATAACCAACTTTCACCCTAGTATCATAAATAACTATTACCTTAAGAGAAAAAATATACTCGTATTATTGAACTGCTTGTATTACTTAAAATAAGATAATTGTTTATTTTCAGACTTCACACATTAAAAAATTTAGATGTCATCCAATATTTTAATAAATTCAATCTTATAATTAATGTTAGTTAATAACCGTTGTGAAACAAGTGGAAGCCTTCCAAATGACTTCATTAAAACACAAAGTTAAAATTATTAAATTCAGTCATCATAAAATTTATTATATATGTAAATTTTGTGACATTCATTTATTTAATTTTGTAGTATTTCTGATTTATTTCTGACTTTACTTATTAGTTTTTTTTTCTTAACTTGGATAAGATTTACTTCAGAATAAAATTACTCGACGAATACATTTTGCTTCTTCAGTTTTAATAATAATGGCTCCTCTTCCAAAATCACTGAAGTATCTAAACTAATTGTTTATTTAGTTGAATAATATATTAGAACTAGGTAAGTCGGTAATATTCAAAGTGTTTAAGATTAGAAAATATCAGATGATATACAGCGGAGATACAAAGAAAAAGTGACGCAAACTGGTTTATTCCATCCAGTCCTACCAGTAGTTCGATAGTCGAACTGTTTGGATGTTTTTTTTCCAAATTGTTATACTGACGGATCGAACTATTTGGAAACAAGGATTTTATTCCAAATAGATTTACTATGATTATAATGGTACAGTCAGAAATGGTACTTCAAATGCATTTGTATCTTGAGAGGAAATTGTCCTTTTTGTTATGATATAATAAATCCTTTCTCGATATATCCTCTTTGAGGGATCACTTAAAACAAATTATGAAGTATACTTATAATATACTTGTCACTTATTTTATTTGTCATGTAAATTAATGATTTGTGTTGAGGTGAATAAGTAATACGTGGACTCTTCCCGCCATTTTCGAAAAGAGACGTTGTCTACTATTATATAATTTCTTTTTCTAGTGTTTTCTTGAGTTATTTTGTGTTATTTTGGTGGCATTTTAACTAATGTAGCTCATTTAAAAAGCACAAGTGTAGTGAAATGAAATAGAAGTAAATTGCGTTACTTTTGAAATTGGTGGAATTTGTCTACCAAAGTTTTAGTAAAATTGGCCACCGTTTTACTAAAACATGACTCGACTGTGACTTTGATGACTTGGAAGGAGTGTAACGTTGCAAAATATATTGTAAACACAATATATTGAAAATACAGATACTTACTTGAAAATGGCAAATGCACAAGCCGTGAGGAGCCAAATATAAATTAAAAAAAAAAAAAAAGTAATACGTGTGGAGCGAAAATGGAAGAAAATGATGAAGAATCGAGTGTTGTGTTTTTAAAGAGAGGAAGGGGTACGGTGCTGCTATATGCAGGACACCAATATTACAAAAACAAAACATATTAAAATAGTACAGCTATCTGGAAATGTGCTTCAAGCAAAATTAGCAGATGCGTTGGTTCAGTTACACTGCAGGTAAAATCTTACTAATATTATAATAAGCGGGAAAGGTTTACAGATGTTTTGATGTTTTAATGTTCTAAAAATATATTTGCTACTACGTTAATCGATGACTGTACTTCGGAGTTAGTAAATCTTTTTGGAATAAAATCCATGTTTCCAAATAGTGCGATCCGTCAGTATAACAATTTGGAAAAAAAACATCCAAACAGTTCGACTATCGAACTACTGGTAGGACTGGATGGAATAAACGCGCAAACTGACTTCCGAATTCTTATTTTATCGACTCATTATTTTTACTTCAGCTTTTCGTAGCCTTGAAAAGAGCCAAATGTGAACGTTCGAAGAAACAACCACTGAAATAACCCAGTGATTCAGACTTGTAAATGATCTGTAAGAAAGATATACAAAATAATACTGTTGTTACGTTCTTTGGAAATGAAGTCATTTGGAAGGGTTCCACTTGTTTCACAACGGTTATTACTAAACAAATTTTTGTAATATACAACAAAACAAACATTGGAGGAGTTTCCCCAAGTCATTTACGTTTAAAAGTTACGGGGAAAGTTCGAGAATGTGTGTTAATTTTGCGGTCTGTTTTTGTATGATGTTTTCTTTGATTGTAGGAATGAATATAGGTTAGCCCTTAACTTTGTTATACAGTTTGTAATTAAACAGAGTACTTATGGGTCCAACTTTTCGAATAGAACAATATTAAATCATCTAATGTTACTTTGGTACGTATACAATCCTTGTTATTCGTGCTAGATCGTTAGCAGCTGTCTTCAGTTAGCACAACTGTTTAATTTTTATTTTTGTAAAGTTTGTACATACCTACCTACTAGTATTAGTTTTGTTATTATTTCTGTAAACAAAGGTATTGCATCTTTGTTTGTTTGAGGATCGCTACCATAAATTACTTTTAATATATTTATTGTTTTAAACAATGTTGCTTAAAAGCCTCCAGTGGAGCTTTTTTTTATTTTATTATATTTTGGTATCTTTTCCAATACTGTAAACTACTATGTGGATAATACAGTGGGCTACAATATTGTTATATTTGTTTTACTTAAATGTTTAATATCCCTATATTGATATTTTCCCTGAATAATTAATAATTAAAATTTTATTTATTTATACATTTCGTGTGATATGAATAGTCATTTCAGTTGATATCGCTTTGTTAAAAATCTAATGACATTACTCACCGTATTTTCTGTGATGTCGCTGACTTCACAGTGAAGGATTGCCGTCGTGCCTATTTGAGCTATAACTGTGGTACAGTTTTCAGTTAAAAAAATACCGCCTCTCCCTTTAGCACTAATCTTATTTACATTAGCCCCAGTGGAGTCTCTATACATTTTCTTAGTTCTACTCATGGTTGTCGCAAGTGAACTCTCTTCTAAATATTCAGCTGTTTCTTTATGTATATGTCGTCTAACGAATTTTTCTTCTAGAATGTTTTCTAAATTTACATCTTCATAGTCTAATTCTGTTGACAGACGTAGTGCTTTAGGTAGTTTTGGGTAGGGGGTTTCACTGTACAGTTCTGTTGTTCGGTATGCTTCAGTTGTTTCCTCACTTGCTACGGTGACTGTAGATTGTGTTGATGTGGTTGTTGTAGATGTTCTTCGCCTGTGACCTGTAAATATATGTTACCTTAACAACATTTAAAGAAATATTGTGGATAAATATACAAATTGTTTTACCTACTGGTGGATATCATATGCAAGTAACATGCCTAACGTAAACATAACATAACACCCAGAGGTCATATACATTTAGTACTGATTCCACACTAGGATTACCTGTGTCGTGGGTATCAGAAACTACGAGTACCACGGTGCCATAACAACCAGACCAGGAACAAATATTTGCAGACCGTACAAACATTTGTCCCGCAGCAGGAATTGAACCCGCAACCTAAAGGTAAAAGTACCTATTTTAACAAAATTTTACCTATTTTAATTTTGTTTTATCAAACGTAATAATCTATAAATTTATTGAGGTAAGTTTTCGGTGCGTTGTCGACTTAGGTTAACGCTGCGGACAGACCACGGAGAATAAACGTCAATATTGGCACCCCTTAAAAAGGTCTAAAAATATCAAAATTATATTCCAATTAAGAACTAATTGGTAACCTGATTACTTCCAGGAAACATTTACTTGTAGCTAAAATTAAGGTTATGAATTCGCTCAGACGAAATAAAATATTACTTAGCGAACAGAAAACAGTTTTAATTTCTCATAAATTAAAAGATTTGTTAGTTTAGGCTAGGTCTTGCAAGGAAGGTGTGATTTACTGTGATATTAAAATGGTCTTAAGTTCTTTCATCTTCAAGCGATAATTTTTATCACCTTGAGACATCGTATATCTGTTTTTTTTGTTTTGTTTTGCAATATTCAAATATAAGTATTTCGTATGTATTCTATTCTAACACTGGTACAAGCGTCAACTCTCTTACACAAATTGGGTGTTAGGTTACTAACAGTGATCTCGTTTAATATTTTAGCTAAGCAAGATTTTGTTTTGTTTAAAATGTCTTTCAATCACGCTGTAATGACTGAACCGATTTCAACAAAATTTGCTACCCAGATAAACTTTAACCTGAAATGAAACAAAGGCTAGATGGATGTGCAAAGGTGAACACAAATTAAACTGCCAAAACTGATTTTAAGGTGGATGCTCCCACTTTAGGCACGAAATTCATTTTTGTAATTTGAATGCTTTGAGCTGTAATGGACAAAAAACACCAAAATAAATTTATTTCGCGCCTAAAGCGAGAGCATCCACCTTAAGTTGTATTGTCCTTTTATACAGTGCTTTTGGGATAATTTGTGTGCGGGAACTATATGTTTATCCCAGTGTAACGAGAGAGAAGCTGCGTGTGGGCACAAGTAAATAATAACCAGACACCTGACGACAAGACGTGGAGAGGTGTTTCACCCTCTTGCAATCGACATACCACCGTCGTGTACAAACCGTTTCTAGAGCTCTTTCATCATGCGGACAGCAAAGTCCTGGAAATCTCTTCCGGCTTCTTTATTTCCTTTATCATACAACTTGAGCATCTTCAAACGAAGAGTGAATAAGCATCTTCTAGACGAGTGTGCTTAAATAGGCCTCATCGTCACTTCCCACCGGGGGAAAAGTAGCCAAACGTATTTTAGTAAAAATCAAATAATAATATCTTACCTTTTTTATGATGCCTTGTGAAATTACCGAAAACACTGCCCAGCCTCTGCTGATTTCTCGTCGTGCAAAGCTCCAACGACTTCAAATCGTCTGCGTTCTGCGCCACTAGTATGGAAGACCGCTTAGTCTCCATAGCACCACCCAGCAACTCAACTTCAAGTATAAGAACAATAGTTGCGTAGAGTACTTTGAGTTCTCTACAGCAATACATTGTTTTGGCACAGTAATGGTCACATTGGTTCACTATTGCCGCTTAAATTGATAGTCATTTTTACTGCTACCTCCTGGTGAGTTGTGTTGAGTGGCGATGCATTCTGAAAAAAAAGGATTATATTACAAATAAGTATTTTATGAAAAAAATATTTTTCAATATACATGCTTTTATAAAATTAGTGATCGTAACCGTGTGCTGATCAAAATGAGACTTAACACGGCCAGTCTACTATTATCCATCGAGGAGTTCCGTTGTCCACCTTCCGTATCCATCATCAGATCAGCTCGTTGTCACCATAATATTGCATTGTCATCGGAACTTGACAAGTATGCAAAATTTAAGCTCAATCGGTTGAGAATAACTGCTATAAAATTCAGTTGCAAGATTCCACCCGGATTCCACGCAGACAAACATACCTGCAAGTTATATAAAAGCTTGTAATAAAAACTTTTTAAAACAAGCTCAAAAGTATTGCTGATTGGAATCATGAGCTGATCAAAATAAGAGCATACACTGCCCGGCTACTATTAATCATCGAGGAATTGTCCCCCATCATCAGTTTTTTTTTAAATCAAGCCCTTATGAAATTTCTGATTGGAACAGTAAGCTGATCAAAATGAGCCAGAATGCTATTAGGCTACAATTTATTAATCATCGAGTAGTTGCCCTCCTGTCTTCATCGTCAGAACAGCCTGCGGTCACCACAATATTGCATTGTTATTGGAAATTGGCAGGTATGCCAAATTACATCTCGATCGGATGCCAACAAGTGCTTGAAAAATGTATTATCAATTTTGTACCGGAAATTAGAAACGAACCAGAAACATACGTTTAGTTTCCGTGGTAGTAGTACCAGTTGCACTACCAGTGGTACCACGGTTACTTTTTCATAATCTTGGTGCCTCCGTGGAACTACCGTTAGTTTTTGAACCACAGAACTTGTGCATGTTAGTCATAAACAAGTTAGATAATCTTTGAAAAACATTTAAATCTTTCATTAGTGAAATGTGAAGGAATCGATAATTTTATAAAACTATCACTTTTTAAATGATTTTTATAGGGGGCTCAATAAGGTTCTGATATATGAACATTTATTCAAAGAGAGGAGAGGATAATACGTTTACAGTAGCAAGTGAAATTTCATAATTATACTAGTACGAGTCATGCAAAGTTTATCAAAAATAAATGATCCAGTCAAAAAGTATTAAAAGCAATTCTCGTCGATTAAGGCTCCACACAGGTAACGCAAAATTATGCAGATCAATGCGTTTTGAAAGAAACACCGATTTTAAAACCAAATTCCCTTAGCATAGAATTCAACCAATTCAGAAGTTTCAGAATAAGCTATTCAGACCAAGACCACCATAAGACCATCAAGGATTAAAACACCTTTCAAAATAAAGACACACGGTAGTGTGTCAGCCAGTATAGATTTTTAATTATATCCCAAAAAAAGATTCAAAGATATTTAAAGATTCAAAGATATTTATTTGCAGAAAACATGTGTAAAAAAAGATGACAAAAGTATAATAGTGAAACAACATGCTTGACCGGTTACGGTATGCAAATTAGGTAGAGAGGTGGCATGCGTATAATCTAAACATGCAAAAATTTAACAATTAATTATAATTTATCATTTAAAAATTCGTCAAGACTATAATAACACTTTGTATTTAACATTTTTTTAAGTTTTTATTTAAACATTTGTACATTCATTTCTCTATATAGTCTAGGTAATTTATTATAGATTTTGGTAGCAACACCAACAATACTTTTCTGCATTAGTGCTGTTTTTACAGGTTGTGTTCTTAACCTAGTATTATCTCGCCTGTTTCGACTAACAAAATCAGATAGCCGGGGGAACAGATGGGGATTGTTTTTTACAAATAGAGCTACTTCTAATATGTAGAGGGACGCAGGTGTCAGAATTTTGTGCTTTGAAAATAATGGTCTACAGCTATCAGTGATTTTTATTCTATACATGGCTCTTAAACATCTTTTTTGCAGCCTAAAAATAATATCTTTATTGGTAGAGTTGCCCCAAAATATTAATCCATATCGTAGGACAGGCTCTACCATACCGTAATATGCAGTCAATAAGGCATCTGTATTAACTGTTGATGACAGTTTATGCAGGGCAAATGCTAGACTACTAACACGCTTACTTAGACCTTCCAAATGTGTTTTCCAATTGAGTTTTTTGTCAATGATTAGTCCTAAGAATCGTGCAGTATCCACTTGATTAATTATATTATTATTAAATCTTATATTCATGTCAGATGGGTTTAGGGATCTTTGGTCAAAATGCATAATCATAGTCTTACTTAAATTAATTTTTAAATTATTATTATCAAGCCATTTTATAACTGATTCAATTGATTTATTTACGTCGGTTTCATAAGAATTAATGTCATTGCAAGAAATTGTTATTGTGCTATCATCAGCAAATAATGTCATGGGATTAGTTGTTGCTCTTGGCAGATCATTAATATATATAATAAATAGCAGCGGACCCAGCACACTGCCTTGTGGTACGCCGTATTTAGCATATCGTATTTTTGATTTGTGTATAACTTCAAGTTTGGTTTTAGTCTCTATTCTCGATATCTCTGTGATTTGCTTTCTGTCACTAAGATAGGGTTTAAGTAAGTCTAACACGTTTCCTCTAATTCCATAACTTTCAAGTTTTATTAGTAGGATATTATGATCCACATAGTCAAAAGCCTGTGTCATGTCACAAAATATACTACAGACAGGAGTTTTCGTGTCAACTTTAGAAATTACATGGTAAAAGAAGTCATAGATAGCCATGTTTATTGTTTTCTTTTCACGAAAACCTTTTTGCTCTTCACACAGAATATTGTTTTTTCAAAGTATGTGTTTATTTCGGCGTAGTAATATTTTTCAAATATTTTTGAAAATATGGAAATGTGAGCAATGGGCCTATAAAACTCCATCAGTTCTCTGTTATCTTTTTTAAAAACTGATTTGACTATCGTTGTTTTAGGTCATCTGGGTATTGCCCTGTTTCTATACTAAGATTTATTAAGTAACTAAGATGAGGGCTTATAGCTTCATTAACTGTTTTAATTATTTTAGTATTAACACCATCAAATCCTGAACTGTTAGTATTTTTCAGAGTTTTTATTATTTTATAAACATGTTGTGGCAGACAGGGTGCTAAGAACATGGATTTTTCTTGCCTATTAATGTTCGCTGTCACGTTCTTACCTATCCCTGGTATCGGTTTTACCTTATCTATAAAGTAATCGTTAAAGATATTTGCAATATCTTGTGGATTTGTTATGTCTATATTATTATGCTTTATTTTTGTTATAGGGTCTTTCGGTATATTAGGTCGACATTTATTGATAAGTTGCCAAGTTTTTTTAGATTTGTTGTTTGATGTCAATATTCTGTGGTTATTATGGGCTTGTTTTGTAAGTGAAATATTTTTTTTAAACCTTTTTGTATAATTAATATATATTAATCTATTGGATTTTGTAGGCTTAGACCTGTAATTCCAAAGAAGATTCCTTTTTCGTTTACTACAACTTCAAATACCGCGTGATACCCATTTCGGTTGTCTAAATACTTTAATTAATATATACTTTTTCGGGAAGCATAACTCATAAAACAACGTAAATGTTTCGATAAACTCCCGGTATGCTACAGAGGAGCTTTGGGCGCCGTACATGCAAGAAAATGAGAGACCGTTACAATGTTCATATAGGATGAACTCCTATAATAGAATTTACATCTAACTTGTTCCAATAGTTATATTTCAAACAATTCAAGATAAAACAAGTTATTTTTCCATATGAAGTTCGAATGTGTAATAGAAAATCTTATTTGGGGTTAGGTTCAGTAATACAATAGAAGAACTAGTTGTAAGTTAATATAAGTATGCTGTTATTTTATTTTTAAGGTGATTACAATAAAGAGTTTTCTATCTATCTATCTATCTACAATACAACAGGTATAACTTTTACAGAAAAAGACCTATCTGAGCATTATGCACATTCGATAATTATTCATAGCTTCCGACTGGTAGTGATTTGGATCTGTTGAGCTACCTTTAGATCGTTAGCAGTGGTGAAGACCGCTGCTAATACAATAGTTTAATATTATGTTTCTTTAAGTAATTATGTACAAAATAAAATGTACATAATTACTTGTATTAGTTTATATTATTATTTATTTAAATAAATGTCTTTAATTCTTATCTATTAGAAGTGTTGATATTTTCCCTTTGATATGTTTCGTATTGTTTTGCTTTGCCGTTTCATATAGGTACCTCAAAATCTTTTAAATAATTCAGATTTCAATTCTTGAGATTGCGTAGTATATCTGAAGGTTGGTTGTATTCTACGAATTACCAAAAACATCTTAAAGTTCCAAGGTCATCTGTAAAGGTATTGCCTTTTCTTCTGTTTACATTTCTCCACTTGAAGTCCGCAGCCAGACATGAGCCTTGACAACCATTCTTGAGCTGCTTCCATCCATCAACTTCCTGTGACCTTTAAAATACCCTGGGCCCATGATTGGCCCATCGTTGGCCTTCATACACAGCGTCGTCTGGTTTGTGGTCGCTACTAGAGAAATAAATAATGCTGGTCACAGTTCACACAACATTATCTAGCCCCAAGCTAAGCGGAGCTTGTGTTATGGGTACTAGATAACTGATATACTTAATACAATAGATTACATAGATAGATATTTTTTATTATGCATAGAAAAATACCCAGAACACCCTGAACAAATATCTGCAATCGCACAAATATTTGTTCCGAGGCGGGAATCGAACCCGCAACCTCCTGCGTCGCAGGCCAACCTTCGCCCGCTGCGCCACAGAAGTCGTCAGAACGTTGACCGACAATAGTTAGAGATAACGGTTGTCGGTCCTGCAAGCTACTTAAACTGGCTATTGCCACTTCACTTTAAAAAAATAATTTTATTTTTATTTTTATTTCTTAGGGACAACTAACAAACACCACTATCAACAACTTGCAGTAAAAAAAGCTTAAAGAAAAAGAGATGTTGCACAAAATGTGAGATCTAAAAATAACTACATTACATATTGTATAAACATAAATTCTAAGACCGCCCATTGTACATTTAGTTTTTGTTTAATTGTTGTGTGTAATTTTTAATTTTAACTAGTTTGTAAGGTGTGCAATATTCAGGTAAAAATAAGGTTGGTTGTGTAGGTGTGTATTTTCATTAATTTATTCATTCTAATGAATTCTTGGTTCTTGTAGTCATTTCGGATTCTATTACATAGTGAAACTCCGAATATAGCTCTCTTCATAGCCAGCGTGACTTTGAGCTTGCATCAAAGCATTTTAAGCGAGTATTATATTCAAGCATATTAAAGATATTTAATAGTTTATCAAATACCTATCTTTCAGGTAGCTTAGCTACAGACTACAAACCATTACCATACCAAACTGTGCCATATGAAGCTAGATTTATGTATATCAATTATCTTAGATTTATCCTCACATCTATAGCACCTTCATTTTATTAGAACTGCGTACAATACGAAATAAGCCTCCGGGTATAATTTAGCTCCATTACCCTGGACTGTAGGCCGAGTCATTATACTATTAACAAAGCAGGCCTGTATCACTACAATTTTTGTCATGTAAAATAAGCTCTATCGTGCTTAATTTAAATTCAAAGGAGCTAAATTTGATAAATTCTAATGGCCAAAAAACCAGGGTGTGACTTGACATAGTTGAAACCCAAACCTCTCGGTTACTTGACCAAATTGAGTAGAAACGGGGTTTTCATATTAATTTTAAGCTCAACTTTGTGACACCCACTCCAGCCCGTATTTGAGAACTGCCAATAACTGTCAAATGAAGGGAATTCGCGAGAGGTGGCGACTTATGGATTACAAAAAAAGTTTTACCCAAACCATAATTCCAATCGACTATTTTCTTTTGCGTAGAAAAGAGCAGACTGATATCCGACAGTAGCTGAACGTATAGTAGAGCTCTGTCCCACTGTATAGCTCTGTCCCGCTCACATCTAAGAGTCGACTGATGAACAAGATGGTGCACGACCAGCCACAATTTTGCTTTGAAATCGATTAACCAATAACAGCGCAATATTTTAGCGCGCGATTGCTATTAGTAATTGGTTAGAAATTGGTCTACGGCGCAAGTACATCGGGGCGACTTATATTTTGGGTAAAACTGTACCGTTCTACTCATGTCTCCCAACCTATACAATTCAGTTACGCCTCAGTATGTCGGTCGTAAGCCAGCTGGTGTCTGCCAACGCTACCCAACTATAGTGATTATAGTGTCCAGGAAAGACAGACGACGGTAGTCTATTCCACTCCTTAGCAGTTCGCATTATAAAGGTAGACCTGAAACGTTTAATACGAATAGAGGGTATAGGTACTAATGAGGTAAGGATGGTACCGAGCCGTGCGTCTACTCGTTCTATGATGAAAAGGAGATGGTGGAATCAGATCCTGAAGTTCCTGGGAGCATTCCCCTGAAATTTAACCTATAGAAGATCGAAAAGCATGCGACTTTACGGCGGTGCTCTGTACCTTGTTGCTCTGGATCTTAATCTCAGCCATAATGTTGCTCACCAATAAGCCTGAAAGCTCTGCGTTCAATTAAGTCCAAGGCAGCAAGCTGGTGTTTGGTCGAGCCATGGCAGCAGTACTCCATACCAGCCCGGACTTGTGCTTTATATAGACTCAGAAGCTGTCCTGGTGTGAAGTAACGCTTTACCTTATTCAGGATGCCTAGCTTCATGGAAACTATTGGCAGGTGCAGTGCCAATTCATAGCAGTAATTCTCAGAAGAGCCAGGTTCTATAATATTTTGATAAATGTATTGCCCAGTGCTCGGATTGAAACTGTGTACGTAGTACTATTATTTATTCTGGCAGAAGCTCGGGGCAGAATTAAAGTGGTACAATTATTGCTCCGATTGCCCTGTTTGATTTGACTAAGTGGCTACTGGATGTTAGATTAGTAGATGGAACATTTAACTTATATTGCGAGTAACGCCCGTGTTCAAAAAGTGTATTTATTGGTATCGCTAGTATCTCTACATACGTGCCGTGAGTAAAAATGAGTAAAGGTGTCAACACGATGTCTAGTTATTATTTGCATAGGGTTCATACTCAAATAAACAATATCTGTGAAAATTTCAACTGGCTACCTCTTTCGGCTGCCGAGATACATACATGGTCGTAACGACCTCTGTGGCGCGGCGGGCTAAGGTTCGCCTGCGACGCAATAGGTTGCGGATCCGATACCCGCCTCGAAACAAATATTTGTACGATCTGCAGATATTTGTTTAGGGTGTTCTAGGTATTTTATATGCATAATTGTTTATTGTTTATTGTTTATTGTTTATTGTTTATTGACAAAAAACGTACAACGTTAACACAATGCATACGTAAAATTAAAATTATTAGGTAGATTATACAATGGAAACAAAGGTGGTACACTCAAAAAACAAAAAAACAGAAATGGGGCCATGGCTCAAAAAAAAGGAAAACAAGCAAAAAAAAAAACTAGTATTTTAGGAGCCAGTGTGTCTTTATAAGTGTCGGTTATGTACCTACAAACTAAATTATAATGCAATCTATCCTGGTAAAACTTGTTAGATGATAAAATATAATAGATAAAATTTGTTAGATGCATTTCTTGTGAATGAACATACAAAATAGTGATAGTAATAGGTAGGTAGGTACGCAATTATCATGAGTGTTTTGGTTAGTAATTACCTATTTGTGGTTGAATTGAATTCGCCCTACCCGCCGAACTAGTTAAAAAACTGTATCTCGGCGAGCAGTGTTTGTCCTCCTCGCACGCACAAAGCTGTTATCGCTATTATGACTACATTTTTGCTTCACTCAGTTTGAATATAGTATAAGCAAAAATCCCAGAAAAATAAACAAAAATTTACCTGAGACTAAATTAACATACTAGGTACCTATATAGATTAATTTATATACTTAACTTATGAAATAGGACTTATATTTAAGTAAACAGTTACAAAGTAGGTTCCATAATGATTATAAGTGATGTTTAGTGTCGATGTATGTGCTAGATAATGTGTGGGTTGTGTGCAGATAATGTAACGCGTGTGTAAGTGTAGGTAATGTAAATAATAATATAAATAACTAGACCGTTTCGATGATTACTTTGGTAGTATCTAACTTAGGTTATTGTAAGTGGTAACGTGGAGATACATGTTAATATACCTACTCGTACCTATGAATTAAATTGTACAAAGTTAATAGTATTTATTAGTAAACAAATATTTTAATGCATTGGTTTAATATTCATCTTAAAGTAGTAATTAGTGATTCCGTGTCATCGTACGAAAATGTTTTAAGAATTTCCGTAACGGCTTCCTTACATGAATATTTTGATTTAGCTTTTAGTTCAATTTTGTTACTTAATTTATTGTAAAGGTACGGTCCAAGAAAGTGCATAAAGTGCTGTGCAAACTTGGTTTTGCAGGAAGGTGCTAAGTACACTCTGTCCTCTCGTCGGTTATTTAACATATTATCAGATATAGGTGTTTTGTGTTGTTCCAAAACGACCGCCTTAATAAAGCACTGCCTTACAGTAAGGACCGAGGTTTCCTTATAAAGTTTTGCTGTTGGAAAACGAAACCTTTTGAAGCACATCACTTTTAATAGCGCTCTTTGAGCTCTTTCTAAAGTAATTAGAGTAGTCTTGGGACATCCACCCCAAGAAGTGATGCAGTAAGTTGTCACCGATTGGCTTAAAGCATAGTAGATGGATATTAATAGTCTATTATCACAAACGTTCCTTAGTGTTTTAAAAATGTAGATCAATTTCCTAGTGCGTCCCGAAAGTGCTCTAGTATTAGTTTGCCAATTTAAGTGACAATCAATATGCACTCCTAGGTATTTTATGTTAGTAGCAGATGTTAATTCTGAGCAACTGCAATTTTCACATTGTGTACCGTGATGTGCTAGTATTTTAATTGATGAAGGGGATGGTTGACTATTGCTTCTGATACTAAAAGTAATATACTTCGTTTTAGATACATTAAGCGTAAGCAAGTTATTATTCAACCAGTTAGTGATAATCTGAAACCCCTCATTAGCATAAAGGTTGCTCTCACTCCAGTTTTTGCCAGTGAATAATAGGACCGTGTCATCTGCGAACGTAATAATATGACCATTTCTTAATTTTAGATTACATAATTCGTTTATGTATATTAAAAATAAGGTAGGCCCCAAGATACTACCTTGAGGGACTCCGAATTTAATACATTCTTCGTCACTAACATGTTCACCAATTTGCACTGATTGTTTCCGATTTGACAAATAGTCTACAAATAATTTATGTTGTGTACCACGAATACCAATATTTTCAAGTTTGTTTAATAGTAAGGGAGCAGAAACGGTATCAAAGGCTTTTGCCAAGTCTAAAAATATAGCCAAACATTTTTCCTTCTTATCTAAAGTATGGACAATTGTTGAAGTTAATTTGTTGACTGCATCAGCTGTGGATATATTATTGCGAAATCCATATTGATTTTCTGACAAAAGGTTAGTTTTATGTAGAAATTTTTTGACCCGTTTATTGATTAATTTTTCTAAAATTTTTGATAAAGTTGGTAGAAGTGAAATTGGACGGTAGTTGGAAATATCGTTTCTGTCCCCTGACTTGTATATTGGTATAACTATAGACTTTTTAAGGGCTTCGGGAAATGAACCCTCTTCAAAACATTGATTGCAAATTCTAGCTATAGGAGTAGCTAAGACGTCAGAGCCTAATTTATACAGAATTGACGGAATTCCATCCCAACCCGTACTGCCACTGTTCTTGAGGCTTGTGATTGTTTGTATAACTTCATTTTCGTCAGTTTCCAGTAGCACGAACGAGCGCGAATTCGTACGACATTGTGTTGTAGGTTTGTTGCCATAGTTTTCACCTAGCTTTTTTATTATGTTGTCTGCCAATTCAGTGCCTATGTTAGAGAAATACTTATTGATATGATTTATCGATTGTCTTGGGGTGTGTTTTAAACATAAAAGATCATCATTAGGTGTTTTATCTTTATCCATGTAACATATATTTTTGATGCTATTCCATTGTTTTTTTAAATCATATTTATATTTATTTATTTGTGATCGAAAATATGCATTTTTTAGATTTTTAAGAGTTCTGTTGCATGTATTACGGTATCTCTGGTATGTTATCTTAAGAATTATGTTATCAGCATCTTTTTTAATAAAACATATCCATCTTCGTAATGTCTTTGTATTAAGTATATCAGTCATCTAGTATCCATAACACAAGCTCTTCTTAGTTTGGTGCTAGATTATGTTGTGTGAACTGTCCAGCAAAAACAAAACATTGACTGAATACAATATGTACGGACGGCGTAGGCATAGTTGGATCGCGTTTGGAACCCTTTGCGTAATGAAATTCTAAAAAAAAGATAAGTACTTTTTATGAATTATTCAGACCGATCGTTAAATTATCTGAAAATATAAACTTAAATAGTTGAAATCCTAAATTCACAAGTATTTTAAAGCTTACTATTGGTACTTGATCGTCCATGAAAACTGTTTGACGCACTGTGGCTTGATCATACAATTTAGCACATATCCACATTAAAATAAGGCATGAAATCGCCAGTATCACAATTTTGGCTCTCTGCTGTCGAGATATTCATCAAATATTTTATTCAGAGAGTCTGCAGTAGGCTTTTTCAGTCTAGGCCTTAAACTCACGAGTCTTCCACTTGTCTACATTTCCTTTGATGCTACGACATTTATTTATTCACCAAACCTCATGCCTCTCGCGGATATCACGAAAAATTCTCCATTTCAGCTCAAGTGTACTTTGTACCACGCACGGCACGGCAAGGCACACAATCACAGATTGAACATTACAGCTGCTTCATAGCAGTTACTTTCGAAGAAGGTTGGTATCACTCAGTCGTAATATAATCGTACTAAATGAATAGAAAGAAAGGTTTGCTTAGATGGTTTGGGCATTTAGAAAGGATGGACGATAGTAGATTGACGAAACGGGTACATAAGACGAGCGCGAATGGGACAGTGGGAAGGGGAAGACCGCGGCGTACGTATTCAGACCAGATCTGAGACCAGGTCAAGAGTACCCTTAACGGACGAGCATGTATGATGAATGTGATGAGAGTTAATGAAGCGAAAGAAGTATGTCAGGATCGTAGCAAGTGGAAATCCGTGGAATCTGCTTACCCCTCCGGGAAACAGGCGTATGATGTATGTATGTAAGTATGTGTATGAATAGTTGGCGTCGTTACTGATACTGGCAGCCTCAACTATTCCTTTGTTGGGCAAATGTCTCTCCCCATTTCCTTCAATCACTCCGATCAAGTGTTATTGCTTGCCAGTCTTTGTTAAAAGTGTTAATTTCACCGTGCTATCTCCTGCGTGGTCTGCCGCGACGCCCTCTCGCTGTGTCAGGGCTCCACACAGTGGTTAATATAGGCGCACCGTATGCGACAGACATGTCCAGCCTAATTCCACTTCAGCTGGGCGGCTTTTTTTCCTACGTCAGTGATTTAAGTTTTGGAGCGCAGTATGGTGCTTTGAATCCGGTTGGTTACAATTAACTTTCAGAGAATACTGCGCTCCAACACCCGTTAGTGACCCTTGAGTATGATAAATTTACATCGTTTTAAAACCCTATAATGCTATCATTTTCGATAAAAAAGCACTGTCAATCAAAGAAGTATTTTATCGTGTCAACGCTGTAGAACATCTAAAGGCATAGATTTTTAGAGATACTCTTTTGTCGCACTGTGATTGCGTATTACTTGTGTTGCCGTAGCATACGACTCTTACGAAAAAACAGTAGCATGATTACGGCTTAACTTCTACAGCTACAACAGAACCAGCTGTGAAATCCTCCTCGCTGTGAAAGTATTCCCTCATCTGACTGACTTTATGAATAAAACATGGAAATGTTCCAGCACGAATTTTTTGTACAAAGATGTTTTTCCAGCCTTGATACGGAGCAATTGCGTAGCGTGTTTGTTGAGGCCAATTTACATTGTTATTGGCTGTAAGTTTGCTTAAAACTGTTTTTTGTTGTTGTTTATTATGTTTTTTTTAGAAGGACAAGTTAACGATTTTTTAAAATAAATGTCACAGGATACTACCAAAAAATTAGCTGATTGTGCTAACTTGGCTTGGTTCACTGACTAGTTTCATCATGAAACTACCAGGAATTTGTTGTAAGCTTTATTTTAGACAAACTAAATTGCCATGAATACCTAAAAACGTATGTACAATTCAGTAGATTAATATCGACGGCCAAGTGCGTGTCAGGCCACGCGCATTGTAGGGTTCCGTAGTAGTCCGTCACAATATGCGGACTTAGAAGGGGGCTTTCCAGTTTTACACAACTAACAACTTTATCTAAGTAATTTTCAATGGAATTTGTACCATATTTTCCTTATGATTTCTCCAAGTACATTGTATATGCAATAAAACAAATCTCAAGGGGTTCCTGATTAATGAGTTCTCCAATCGAGGAATGACACTAATAACGAGTTTTATTCTACCAGGGGCGTCATCTAGTTTTGAATGGATTAAACTTCGGAACCCTATTATGCGTGGTTTTAAAGGAGCTATACGCATGTCTGGTTTATTAAACGTTTATTACCATCAGTTTATAACTTGCAACAAAGGCACAATAACACAATAATAAAAACTACAGCCTAAATTGATGTTTTTCCTCTCCCGGCTAGCAATGTGCCTTTTTGGGCAAGAAGCTGAATTGCGTAGAGGATTTATTTTAAGGATAAGTATTATATTCAGGAAAATATACAATTTATTCCGTTCAAAGAGTATTTTATTTAAGCAACAACATGTTCTACGGAGTACCCTTTACCTGTTTGCGAGGTTTATCAAGAGTTTGTGTAGTTTTTTAGCCCACGTTTGTTACACAAGAACTTCAATTTTACCTGCGTAACTTTGAGGTTGTATTATAACTAGTGGAATGCCCGAAACTTCGCCCGCATGTAGTTTTTTCGAAACAATCTTCAACACCTCGCTATAAAACCAATAGAGGGCAAATTTTGAGAATTGTTTTCTACTTGCATCTCTAGATCATATAAAAAAGTATGTACAGTCAGAATTGCAGGTCTCTATGACTTATGGAAAAAGGTCATAGCACATAATTATATCATCTAGGAAAGGGATCGACACCGTATCGCCTTTCGCCTCGCCATCAACCAGGCGTCAACCTAACGTAAGCACGTAACCAAAGCGGGTCAGCAGCTCCGGTACGTGGCTTCGGCTAGCAAGTTGCAAGTTGAGCACGCACCGCACCGCGGTTCGTGGGCTTGTCCCGAGGTGAGGCGATTACGTTACGGTTACGATTAGTGTGCGTTGCAGGAGGGAGTTTCATACCAAGAATACTGAACGGCTGGAGTTGATACGGTGACGAACCCTTTGCGAGTTGATATGTGTGCTATGACCTATACCTATCTGCGTTGATAGTCAGTCAGTCAGTCACGCAACGATTTTATATCTATTAATACCCTCCAGCCTAAATTTATCTTTTTGGATCACTACTATCCCGTAAAATATGTACGCTATTTTAGTCTAGAATAATATATTTTGTCTTATAGTGACACAAACTATATACGTGAAGATAAGTATACTTATTTGTACCTATCTAGGAGCTTAAACTGACTGACTGACTGACTGACTTATTGATTCATCATCGCCGAGCCAAAACAGCTAGACCTATATAAAAAAAAATGCTGGACATTTCACACAATATTATCTAGCCCCAAGGTAAGCAGAGCTTGGGTACTAGATCACTGACGTACTTAAACAATAGATTACATAGTTTATTTTTATTATACATAGAAAATACCCAGAACACCCTGAACAAATATCTGCATATCGTACAAATATTTGTTCCGAGGTGGGAATCGAACCCGCGTTTTTTTTATAGCAAAACTTACTAAGAAAAGATTTTAGTAAATTCAACCCCTAAGCGGGTGAAAAGGGGTGAAAATAATTGTATGAAAAATCGTATTTCATGAACTTAAGAACTTAAAACTTTGCATAAGTATGCTTCAATACAAATCATAAAAGGGTAAGTATAATATTATTCCTCCCAAAAACGGGTGCAATGGGGTGTTAAATTATGAATGGGAACTTTTTATTGCGTGGTGCGTTTTGCTTGAAACTTGGTATGGTACCTTCTTACTTAATAATTGAACACATATTTAAGGATTTTGAGTAACCCTTTAAAAGGGGTGACAAAGCGTTAGTTTTTTTGTGATGTTATGCGTAGCAAAGCACGGGTATTAAGCAACTTTCGAAACGGATGACATGAAGTAGGTAGGTACAAAGGCCTCAGGTGAAACCAAAATGGCTCCCCATATGATGATAAATTTAATATATCTTTTCTATGAGCCCTGATGAACGAAATATAATATATTCAGAAGCCTTTCTGGGATCTTACGTCTTGGTATAATATGAGATATTAATGAGGTACTGATTACCTCCACACAGATTATAATTATCCTGGAAAACCATAACACTCATTTGAAAAGTGGTAATCAGAAATGTAGTATACTGTAGAGTCCAAAAACTAGGTTTTAACGTCTTGTTCCAGTAGTACGGAATAATTGTTAAAAAAAAGTACAAAATTTACGGGCTAGACGTGGATTTGGAACACTTGGGTGCCGAGAACCATTCTTTCAAGTAAAATCATAAAAATACAGGTTGTTTTTTTTACATTTAAGTCGGTTCGATTCCCAGAAAACACAAGTATTTTTTAGAAAATCGTTGAATGCAGTATTACTAAGTTTACAAAGTAAAATAAAGTCACCTTTCAGCTAAATATCCCATCTACAATATTTAAGGTACTTTCCCTTCATGTCGCATAGTCCTGGGACGCCCTGTATATGCTATGCAAATTAATATTCGATGAAAGAATTTGAGCGATTAAAAACGTTACTCTCATAAATTATTTTACGTCTCGCTGTCCTTACGGTACCAAAATATTATAACAATTCCTTGGAACAAGCTTAACGATTCCGCTTATTCCCAGTAGTTACGTGCTGTACTTCTAGCAACTAAACTCAATTATCTTGTTACACAGAAAAATAAAATATAATGCCCCATATATTATCTTTTGATATCAATTCAATTAAAACTTTTTTCAGATTTTCCTGCGCAATCTTCCTACTTTCCTGTGTGATTATTTAGTGGATTCCAATAGAACCCAAATCTTGGTGAGTTACAATTGAAGCTAAAACCAAGGCTACCTTTTGTGTCGTTTTCAATGACGCTTTGTTTAACTCTAGAAGGGTTTTATCCCTCTCTGCGTAATCCAGTCAGAGGTCCCATTCTAAGAAATCGTGTATATTGTGTCAAACTGTACCTAAATAAAGCTTAACGAGTATTTTATCTAAACATTTACAACATTGGTAAATTGTCTATTTACTCTTAATATTAGCCTATACTGTCCCATTGTTGGGCAAAGGCCTCCCCCCATATCCACCAGTCTAAACAGTCATGTGCAATACTTTCCCACTCTTCTTTTTCTCTTTTCTTTCTCTTACGCGTCGAGTTCGTCCCGCTACCTCATGCGTGGTCTTCACAATGTCACCTGACTGTATCAGGGTTCCATGCCGTGGTAATTTTGGCACACAGTTCGTCGGGAATTCAGCAAACGTGGCCGGCCTAATACCACTTCCGCCTCGCGGCTTTTGCTCCCGCATCGGCAATTTAGGTTCTGGAGCGTACTATGGTGTTTCCGATGCGGTCAGTTAACTTTAATCCCAGTTCGTCGGGCATGCGGTAAACGTGGCCGGCCCAATCCCACTTCAGCCTTGCGGCTTTCTCTCCCGCATCGGCAATTTTGGTTCTGGAGCGTACTATGGTGTTTCCGATGCGGTCAGTTAACTTTAATCCCAGAATACTGCGCATCATCGCCCTTTGACAAACATTGGGTTTGGATTTCAAAACGGTAAGTCAAAACTCATAACTTCATACATAAATTTCATAACTTTGCGTTTTAGTACCACTGGATGGTTACACTTTAGCAGCTCCTTCATCGACCAATAGCTCATCTAGGCGTTCTCAGGACGTCTCACAATTCCCTTTTCCTACATTCCTGCCTGGAGGGAAACCATTTTGCCGAGATAGATGTAATCTTGGACATAGTGCATCGCTTCACCATTGGTCATTACTTTGGTAATTTTTATCTTCAATCCAACCTCAGTGCTTGCATTGCTCAGTTCTTCAAGCATAAGTATATTGGAGTTCCAGTGCTGTTGAGGACAAGAGAACAATATCGTCAGCGAAGCGAAGGTTAGTCAAACTTACTCCACCGACTTCAATGCCTCTTTCACCCTATTGTAATGTCAGCTTTCTAAAAAGCTCTTCAAGAGTGCTATTGAAGAGTTTAGGGGTTAATGGGTGACCCTGTTTAACCCCCTTTTCTATATGAATTGTAGTTAAACCAACAACATTACACATCCATATCAATAAATTACAACTCTTGTATTATTAGTATTGTAGAAAGGATTACAACACATTTTTTTTTACTATTTGCGAATTGGCTTTAAGTTGCCGTTTTATTTCTAATTAAATTTTTGTACATGCAAGACAATTAAATTATCAACTATGAATTTTCCACTTACATTAATGCACTTTTAAAGAAACCACAAAACCACACTGAATCCAAATCTCAGCATATCCAGAGTAGGTAGACTCAGCATCGAACGCTGACATAAAAAATAAGCGTAAAATCTCTTTCCAATTCGATTTCTATATTCATTGATGCAAAAGTTCCTTGTTCCGCTCAGCAAACTTGCGGACGGTACAGTAATATTTTATATAGATATATCTTAATGGTAGCTTAGGCTTGCACTTTGTAGATTGAAAATTCTTGGATGGGATAGAATTTTATTTCAAAGTTTTGGATCGTTTTGAAGTTGATATTGGAGTTCAATTTTAGGAATGACTAAAGTTTCTCATTTAGAAGTTGCAAATAGGAACAATTTTATATTGAAGGTCCGTGGAATTCAAAAGAACGTTGTGGTATTGGCCACTTGGAAAAGGCCATGTGTTAGAGGTCCTTTGAAGGTCATAGGGAAACTTAATATTGGGGGCATTAATTCTCTTCCTCAGCAAACAACAATACGCAATCAAACTCTCTGCTTTTGAGCTTTATAACCGATTTAAAAAAATATGTGTTTATTTTAATGTTTGTTATTAAATACAAACATTTGTTTGTTCTCCGTCATTTATGAACCGATTTGTTTGTTCTCCGTCATTTATGAACCGATTTGTTTTTTTTTTTGTTGACTCGATATGCTTCGTTATTGGTCTCATTTTCATCAAAATCTGGTTCTAATGATGGGATCCATGAGGAATTGAGGGAACTTCTCAAATAATATAGGCACACATATAGCGATTTCGGTATTTTCAGCAACAAGTCAAGCATGTGCATTCAGAAAATTCCATTTGGTGAAGCGAAGTCGGTTTTTTTTCAAAAATATTTTTTAATAACATAATTTAACACAAAACAGTCACATACATCTACTATGACACTTACACGGGTATCAGGAATTACGAGCCATGGTACCACAACACCCAGGAACCGAAACAAAAATTTTCAGATCGTACAAACAGTTGTTCCACAGCGGGAATCGAAACCGCAACTTCTCGCATTGCTTCTCGTTTAAAGAATAATACTAACAAATAATGGACCTAATAATGTCTGAATTAATAAATGAATTATATTACATTATATTGCAGCCGGCTACCTGCCCTCCACGCCACTGAGGTCGTCAACTGCTAAACAAGTTTTATTTCAGATAAGATTACTAAACTAATTGCCACTGATCCCATTCAACGGTTCATTTAATTAAAACATTCAAAACATTTTGCTAGCGGTTCATTTAATGACCATTATATTATATCTGGTGTTCAGAATTTTGACGAGCATATTTAAATGTATAGGTACACTAACTATTTTAAAATTAAAAGCTTTTAAAAATTATCCTGTAGTGAATGGCTCGACCTTTTAGCATCGTGAAGGCTACTCATCACTTATTATCATTCATCATCATCATCATCATCATCACCCCACAGAAGTCCACTACTGCCTACCCCGTATAATACAATGACAACCGGTCTTGAGTCGCCTCCATCCACCGTTTTCTTACAACCTTTATAATTTATTTGGTCCAACGATGGAAGGTAGAGGAGTAGGTATTATTTGAAGCCATCATTAGTATACAACATCACCAGTTTTTAACACCCCGACGCAAAAAGAGGGGTGTAATAAGTTTGACCCCTTTATGAGCCTGTCTGTCTGTCAGTACGTGTCTGTTTGTGGTACCGTAGCTTTTAAACGGCTGTATCGATTTGAATGCGAGTTTTATCGTTTGAAAGCAGGTTTTCTAGCAATGGTTCAGATACATGTTTTATCAAAATTAGCAGTGTCAATGAGTCAGGGTTCTCATTTTTTTTTAAATTATTTACTCACATTCTTTAATACAAATATAATAATTTACTGGCTAAATACTCCCTATGCCGTAATTATAAATTAAACAGTCTTGCCAACCAAACCTTTTAGCTTCTTAGTAAATAGATACTAATGATAGAAAGTAGAATTAAGATATTTTACCAATGAATTTGTAAAGTTAACACTATTTGCTTACAAAAGATTAACACATATTAGCACCAGAACAACATCCGTCGCATTTTCCACTGCCTTCTTGAGCACAGGAGTTAGCTCCGGTGCAAGACCCTCTGCCCGCTCCGCTGAACGCACCACTACAGGAGTCAGCACCGACACAAGACCCTCTGCCCGCTCCGCTGAAGGAACCGCCGCAGGAGTCAGCACCAATGCAAGATCGATCGCTTGCTCCACTGTTCTGTCCAGTACAGGAGTCAGGTCCTACGCAACTTCTATCGCCTCCCCCACTGTTTCGTCCGCTACAGGAATTCGCTCCACTGCAACTTCCACTCCCTTTGCCAGATCCCACTCCCCGGCACGAACCGTCACCCTTACAGGCGTCAGGTCCAGCTGCCATGATCTGGGTTATCGTCAGATACATCACAATAAGGCAAAATGTTTTAGCCATGTTGGTTGGTTTGATTTTATTTGGTGAGTTGGTTTGATGACTGTTCGCAATCGGAGAAGTAAGCATGTGAGAATCGTTCTATAAGCCCCTATATATATAAGGAAACTTTGAAGGTCGTCTTGGTGTGACGTTAGTTGTCAGAGCTGAATGTCAATGGACATGTTATTGTGGGTCAGGCTCTCACAGATAGAAGCTATGATATATATTATAGTATCAACAGTGCAAGCAAGTAGGTCTCGACTAGATAAATTGTCAATTTTAACGATTTTTAAAAAATAAAATGCAACACTTATGCGACCTAGCTTTCCACGTCGTATTTTTTTATATCGTGTTTATTTAGTCTATCGCTACCGTTATCGTGTTTAATAAGTTTTCCCAAACTCTAATGTTCGTCTTCAGTCAGTACCATTTGAATTTTTGAAATTCTAATTCATTCGCACCGCCGAGGAATAGCAAACTATTCAATAATCTGTAACTGACACAGATTAGCGAATAGTGAAAGGGTAATTTTTTTTTTGTTGATAATCTAGTTTTCCCAGAAATTATATCTAGATCTATTTTTCAGCCCGGAAACCCCCATATAGCAAATTTCATCGAAATCGTTTGAGCCGTTTTCGAGAACATGATTTTTACAAATACAAGTATAAAAATATTGCTCGTATTACACTCCGACCGTAAATACCACTCACATAGCAAGTATCGTGACGTCAGACGCAAGTACCTTCTGTAAGTACATAGGCTGTTTAAAGAAACTTAAGCAAGTAAGAAACTTGGCATAAATGATTTACTAGAAATTTCATCAAAAGATGATTCTAAATGTGAATTTAATACTTATCCGATTTACAGCGACAAACATTTCAAGTTTTTTATTGTACCTAGCGTACCTACATGCGATCTACTTTGCTGGCGAACCTTCGCCCGCCGCGCCACATAGGTCGTTGAGTTACGGAGCTATCATTCAAGTAGGTAGGTTAGGTTCAAAATAAGTTGCAGAATTAAACTAGGAAATTTTTACCTATATTACCACTGAAACTTAATTGCAAGAAGAAATGAACATGTATTTCATTAACTCGAGGTTTACATTAATCGTAAAACTCCTTTTTGATTTTCGATTTTTGGAATGACATGATTCCATGTATTATACAAAAGGTTATGTACTATCTCAAATACCTACATACATCGAGCAACGCAGGCCTCCGATGCCTACATAAAACAAAATGTTGACGTCAATCCTACCTATCTCGGTAAGTCCTACTCGTAATAATGGGCTTTGCGGTCAAAGGTTTTAAGTACCCTTGAGGCGTCAGGAAACTCTTTGTTGTTTGTTATTTGATATTGTATTTTGTGATAGAGCCATTAAAATAAGTATTGAAACGACAATCATAATACATGGTCGATTTTTAGGATGATTCTGAAACTGTTTGCTGATTTTTCCTGACAATAATAATGCAACTAATTATTTTATGATTTTCCGCCTCTTAAAAACTTATAATCATCTCCTTAAAACGCAGACAACAGCCAGATTCCGTCACTATCTGACTCAGTAAAGTTCAGGTAAGTTAGAAATTGACAGAATAGCGCAACAAAAAGCAGGTAAATTAATATTTAAACAAATATTTGCTGAGTAGGTAATATAAAATATGAATCCTCCAAAATAATTTTATTTGTTACTCTTATTAATTTTAACAATTTACGTTGATAGGCAAAAGAGATGTTTAAGTTATAAGCGCATCGGAGAGCGTAAGTTCACGATTTTTATTTATTACGAAAGTTTATCTAAATTGTGTTTCGGGCTCAATGAAAATATGATGAAGATTAACATATTTATTTTTGTTGTCTTAAACTGTGTATATTTTGCTAAAAACGTCCTATTTGAATCTTGGCAAGCTCTTAATTATAGCTGTAAAATCACATTCAACGTTGAAAATGATGAATTACTTGCCTTTAAGGAAATAGGAACGTAACCCTGATTGCTATTTCATCAAACAAAAGGCAGTTGACCACAATACAGCCTTTGAACGTTAGCACGTTGATTGTACTCGCAAGGGCCTGCCAACCCAAGCGTTTATAGTTTGAGGCGGCGTAGAACCACCGGTACATAATAATAATAAAATCGCCTAGTTTGTAGAAAGGTATAAAGGATGTCTTTACGTACTTTGTGCGAGACAATTAAATTCACAGAAAATCACAGCACCAAACTCCGTCTTTTGTTTCACATACTTTGTAAATGCACCTTTTTAGGGTTCCGTAACCAAAAATTACGGAACCCTTATAGATTCGTCATGTCTGTCTGTCTGTCTGTCCGTGTATTTTCCGTGTGTACAGCCAGTTTTTTCCGAAACGATAAGAGCTAGGCTGTTGAAACTTGGTAAGTAGATGTATTCTGTGAACCGCATTAAGAATTTCATACAACAAAAGAAAAAAAACAGTAAATTTTTGGGGTTCCCCATACTTAGTATTTGTAACTGAAACTATTTTTTTTTCTAAACTGAATAGTTTGCGCGAGAGACACTTCCAAAGTAGTAAAATGTGTTGTTTGAAAATGGAACTGGCCTACATAAGCAGAACTTAAAAATAATAAAAAGCGGCCAAGTGCGAGTCAGACTCGCCCATGAAGGGTTCCGTAGCAGCAAGTAACATTATATAAAAGTTCTTGGATGGATTACGATTTGACGTATTACAAAAAAAACTACTTACTAGATCTCGTTCAAACCAATTTTTGTTGAAAGTTTACATGGTAATGTACATTTTTTTTTTTAGTTTTATCATTCTCTTATTTTAGAAGTTACGGGGGGGAAACACATTTTACCACTTAACACATTTTTACATTTTAACTATTCAGTTTAGAAAAAAATGATATTAAAAACCTCAATATCATTTTTGAAGATATCTATATTTTTCTATCCATAGACACAACACACACATGCGTTTGATGAAAAAAAAAGTGAGTTTCAGTTCTAAGTATGGGGAACCCCAAAAATTTACTGTTTTTTTTATCTATTTTTGTGTAAAATTCTTAATGGTATTCACAGAATACATCTACTTACCAAGTTTCAACAGCCTTGCTCTTATAGTTTCGGAAAAAAGTGGCTGTGACATACACGGACAGACAGACAGACAGACAGACATGACGAATCTATAAGGGTTCCGTAATTCTGGTTACGGAACCCTAAAAAACTGTGTCATGTCTTACGCTATAACGGGAATAAAATCTCGGGCGATAGCTAGTGGTATAGAATACTTTATTTTTTAGTGTCAGGAGTATTCTTAGCCCAACTAAAACTACACAATACAGCGTGAATATTTCGTAAGCTGGATTTCGGTAGCACTTTGTCAATAAAAGGACCGTTGGCCCCAAGTATCCTTTTCATTTGTGAAATAAGGATCGTGTGACCGCAATTTCGTGGATAAAGAGATGTGTAGAATACCTTTTCACTCTGATGATCTGGAAAAAGATACCTACATAGTCGAGTAAGGCTTTGTCACATACATTTGTAAGCGATAACGCTGCATTGTTAAAACTGGCATTAGAGTTTTATGCTTTTGTTACGAAACAACACAACAGCACAGAATACATAATAGTACAGGTACAGAAGGTTGACTCCGCAGAATCATTTAAATAAATAGCGACTCTTGCTTACACTCGATAAAGTGCAATTCAGGACGCTCAGCTCTAATTATCTTGAACTTTTACGTATGTTATATTGGTGTCCGCCCGCGGTTTCGCTCGCGATTTACCAGGGTAAAAAGTAGCATTTAGCTTAATGCAGGTCTTAATTAAATATATCTGTGTACAAAATTTTATTGAAATCAGTTCAGCTATTTCGACGTGATTGAATAACAAACATTCAAACGTCGTAACTTTGACATTTATGATATCAGTGGGATATAATATATGTTTAGTGCGTGCCCATCAAGATATTAGACATTAGACAATAGATATTTATTTATTTAAATTGATAGGTAGCTTAGGTGCGGGCCAGACAGAAAAGACGTAAGACGCAGACGGGGCATGGACATTTGTCTCTTCCACGTCCCTTTCATACAAAATGTATAGAAGCGACGCGACGCAAAACATACAGAGGAGAGTGAGGGGACGAGAAGGGGGCGCGGGGTGGCATGCCTGCCGGGCGGGTCTCGCTCGCTCGTCCAGTCCACGTGTACCGTCGCGTCCGCGCCCCGTCTCTTCTATATAATTTCAAAAGTCGCGTCCGTGTATCGTCTCCGCCCTGTCCGCGACGCATCCTCGCCTTACTTCTCTTCTATCTGGCTTGCGCCTTACAGTTAAAATACCAAAACCTTTATATTGATTACAAACATGATATTACTTTTTTTGAAAGCATAAATTTTGACTCCAAGCATCCGCCATTTTGTTTTATTCTAATTTCAATATACACGAATATACCGATATATTATTCATCAAAATCTGTTCAGCCGTTTAGTAGTTACGAGAGAACATAAGGATGTACATAGATACATACAGGTCAAACACATAACCATAATTTTTTGGCTTCACCGCAGTCGGTTAAAAAATATACGTTTGTATTTTTTTTGCGTCGGTTTTTAGGTTAAATATTAATTCGTGGTGATATTTTATGTTAAGGTGCTACATTTATAACCTCCAAGGTCCAGGCGACCTCTTTGGCGCGGTGGGCGAAGGTTCGCCTGCGACGCAGGAGGTTGCGGGTTCGATTCCCGCCTCGGAACATTTTTTTTTACAAAAACAAGTATTTTCTATGTATACCTAACTAAAAAATATCCATCTATGTGTTGTATAGTATTAAGTAGGTATATCAGTTATTTAATACCCATTACACAAGCTCTGCTTAGCCTGGGGACAGAATATGTTATGTGAACTGTCCAGCATTATTTATTTATTATTTATTTATAACAGTTATGCCGGGGTTGCAGGCTGCAGCAATTACGAATTGGAAGACGCAGTGTAAGACAACTCCCTACTCGATGGACTTAAAATAATAAAAACGCAGTAAGTTGGTGGATGAATGTGGTTCAAGACCTATTCTATGCAAGGTATCCTATGCAAGGTATCCTATGCAAGGTATCCTATGCAAGGTATCCTATGCAAGGTATCCTATGCAAGGTATCCTATGCAAGGTTTCCTATGCAAGGTATCCTATGCAAGGTATCCTATGCAAGGTATCCTATGCAGGAGGCCTGTGCGTGCGTACATGTATCCGGTGTTGAGGGTAAAGTATTATAATCTATTTTACAAACTGCCACTGTTTTCAAGAGACACAATATTTATAGTTAAATTTACCATCATTAGGATTAAAATAAAAATAGACAATTAACATAGTCGTTTTATTCAACCAAGCATACTTCGTTTCTGTCCATAAACCAACAGGCTTTGAACATTAAACCACTAGGAGTGTCATCCTGTAACGGCTGTGAAAAATGCGTGCCATCTTTTTTAGTCTTGTGTGCGTGACAACATGGTGACAGCTCGTCTGTACACTCACATCTTGATATTTTAGTTGTGTCTGTGTTTGTGAAAGGGATACCTACCAACGGCACCATATTCGCTATCAGACCAACTCAAAAGTTGTACCGTTAAGAAAAACAAATAGGTGATCCGTTTTAAATTGTGTGGATGGGGATAAATTTGAATTAAAAAAATATTCCTATCAGACCAACCAAAAAGTTGTATCGTTGAGAAAGAAAAATAGTTGATCCGTTTCAGTTGGTCAGTTTAGTTGGTCAGAGTGGAAGAACAGACTGAACACTGTGCGCTGGCTTTGTGTGAAAATTGGTCGCAATTGTTCGCCTATTCCGTTCTCGGAACCATTGGATAGTCGTTAGGGCTGCATCGGCTTTAGATCTTCGCTTTAGATTCTGGCGTTCAGCAGAATTCAGCGTCGTTTTTGGTTTATCGGTTTTGGGTGATGTATGGTTTCGGGAACACACTGAAAACAAGTAATTAATATGGCAAAAATTTTAAAAAACTCAACGCTCGATGAAACGGCTGAGCCGATTTTGATCAAACATAGCTAAGAACCCTCCCAACAAAATAAAATTTCTAACAAAAAATAAACCAAATTTGTTCATCCGTTCGGGAGCTACGATGCCACAGACACACACACACACACACACACACACACAAACACACACACGCACACACACACACGTCAAACTTATAAAAACCCGTCGTTTTTGCGTCAGGGATTAAATAAACGTGTTTATGACTCCTTGATTTTAGGTGCCAATAAAACCAATAAATACTTGTACTAATATTTATTCTGTGATAAAACGTACTCAAATAAATATACATACATACATAGACACACACCTTTTTCCCCGAAAGGGTAGACAGAGCCTCAATGGGCCTCTTTTCACAGTGGGTTGCCCAATCGTTGAATTTGGACGAGACAAGTGGTGAGCTCATCGCCGCCATTGCCACCCACGACTGACTCGGCTAACGCTGTCTTCCAGTAATAACACATTCCATAATAAGCTAGCAGCCAGGACAAATCTTATACCAACGAATCTTTTCAACAAGTCCGGGTAATCCCTTAGTCAGCTTTTATTACATAAGAGTACTAAGCAAGTATAAATGTATCTTTTTTTATTTAAGCTACTTATTACACAAAACCATGTCCTATCGTTTGTCACTTACATCAGTTACTTCTGAGCAGCACAAATCTATACCTCATCTCTTCCCGGGATCAAGTGAGTAATAGCACTATCACTTTCTTGAAGTTACAGTTTTCTTGTTAGACTCCGCCCATTCGTTATTTTATTCAGTTCGCAAATGGTGATATATAAACGAGACAATGTAGACTGAGGCACACATACGTGAGTCCATCACCGCCTAATTCCCCCCATGGCAGCTTTTTTTTTTTAGTTGACACGATATACTTCCGCTTTGGTCCCATTTTAATCTAAATCTGTTTTTTATTATGGGATTCATGAGGAATTCAAGGAACTCCTCAATTATTACAGGCATTATGTGTAATTTTGGGTACCGCAGTTCAGTGTGATAATGTTACCCTCGTAACACTACCCACACTACACTACTCGTTTCACCCACACAGATGCACACACACACACACGCACACACACCTATACGTGTCCTGACGTCCTTAAGAGGACTATAGTGAAATGTCACCAACCGAGGACCCTCTGAAAAACTAGGTTAGCGACCTCTTAGGGAACTGTGAGTGCGCCAGAAAGAGAAAGAAAAAAAAAACATGACTGATGAGCCAAGTCTTATAGCTCTATCTCAACATTTTTTCGTTTGAATTTCTGTGAACAACGTCGGGTCTTAATTACACGCGAAAACGTTTATAGCGACATCCTTTCGAGGACTTTTGTGTGAGCCAAGCGAGGACCATATCATTTGACCAGGGATGACCATCTGAGGACTCAGTTTAACACGTTTTTTCTTGATCCTTGTACAAAGTGAGGACGTTGTGCTAGATTTTACATGAACAAACTGAGGACGTTTTTCCGGGTAGGGCGTGTACAAAACGAGGACCTTGTAATTTTATTTTAGTTTTTCTTCCTACACTGTTCATAAACAATGTACCTTGCGAGGACGTTTCTTTTTTAAATTCCAACGTCCAATTTAAGTTTGTTTTTACTATTAACCCAATAATCAATTAACCAATTTTTTCAAAAACAATTTACCGGTTAAACTAAAAACAAAGGTTATGGAAATGTGTTTGTTGCCGTGCCTCACGTATGCATGTCAGACATGGCCACTCACGAAGAAGACACTGGAAAAATAAGAGCATGCCAAAGACTCGAGAGAAGCTACACCTGGTCATAAGCTGAAGGAAAAAAAACAAAAATGCCGTAATTAGAAAAAAAGATAAAGTTTGCCTTTATCTTTTTTCTGACGCTGTGAAAAAAGTTCTTCAGCTAAAGTGGAAATGGGCTGGACATGTACAGCGAGCGACAGACGATAGGTGGTCGAGAACTATAACTAACTGGTACCCCATGGACAAAAAGAGACGGCCTGGAAGACAGCATAAACGTTGGAGCGATGACATCGCTAAAGTGGCAGGCATTACCTGGAGCAGAGCAGCTAGAGATAGAGAGAGATGGGGGCAGATGGTGGAGGCTTTTACCGCTCAAAGTGATATTTGCACTGGTTGAGAAACCCGAAAAACGGATTAACTAATTATTTACAACATATTAAGATAAGTCAATAAATTGTTATATTTAAATATTAGAGTGTAAGAGTAATTAAAGCTTATATTATATTATATTATATATTAACTCAATACACATAATGTACAATACCTCGTCTAGGTTACGAGGTAAAATGATGCTTTATTATATCATCTTAATTATTATTTATAGATGCCCTACCTAAAATGATGTGTTACCTAATACACATCATTTTAGGTAAAATGATGTGTTACCTAATACACATCATTTTAGGTAGGGCATCTTTGCAACCCTACCTACCTAAAATGATGTGTTACCTAATACGCATCATTTTAGGTAGGGCATCTTTGCAACCCTACCTACCTAAAATGATGTGTCACCTAATACACATCATTTTAGGTAGGGCATCTTTATTATACTTTCAGCCACTTGACGACATAGGCCTTCCCCATAGAATTCCACGATTAATGGGCTTGTGCCACCCCCATCCACTGAATTCCCGCAAAGTTATCAGTGTCAAAGATTCATCGAGTGGGGTCTATTAGTAAAACTAAACAATAATACAAATAAGTTGGTTACAAAATATTTACAATATATTTATTAACCAAAGTTATTCACAAATATGAGGCACTATTTCCTCACTTTCAATATTGTCACAAGAAAGACAAAAATCTGTCTATCTGTCACATCGTTTTTTTTTCTTTATATTTGGCGTCGCACGTCTTATACATTTACCATTTACTCACAGGGAATAATCAAGGAATAATCAATTTATTTGTAAATATAAATTTAAAGGTCAGACAAATAAAATTTCATACGAAAAATCATGAAAAAAATAACTAAAAATGTAGTCAATAATTCAAATTGTAAACATAAACTAATTAATTATTACTCATTGCAGATGCCATGTTAAAATTAAATATACTAAGTAGCAATTACCTTAGATTTTATTAAATCTAATCTAATTTTAAATTATTTAATTTTGCCCGATGTTTGCTCGCTTCAGTGAACCGGCTACGTTTCGGTGACCTCTTTGGGGCAACCGATGGTTTTGTCTGTGTGATTATGGATGAGGTTATCAAGACGAACAACTATCGAAAGTATATCATGAAGGATGGGACGGTTGATATCTGTAGAGCATGTCACCGTCCCGGAGAGTCCCTCAGGCATGTGCTTTCGGTACGCATAGTCAGGAGGTTCCTCTCTCTGCAGCCCTAGCCTACGACCGTTTGAGCCTCCCTCCGCGGTCGGTGGTTCCCCGTTTACATTTATATTTTTACTATAATGTTTCTATACTATTTATTTTTTGTGGATAGTATTCCTTTATAGTGAAAAATATATTTTTTTACGAGTATTTTGTATAAATGAGTGAGATAATAATAACATAGCCTTATTATTTCCTAAACTAACTATTTACATAAATAACTAAACAACTATATAGTAGACTTTTTTTAATATAGCTAAGGCCCCTTTCGGGTATAGGTCTCTTTGTGTTTCTTTGTTATTATTGCCTCACTTCTTTGATTATTTTACAACTTGATATTAAATAGGCTTTTTTCCACTGAGCGCAGTTTGTTTGTATTTTTTGCCTCGTGGTATCGTTAAAAATCGGAGTAGACATAACCAGGACCTTATTTTTACTTCATACACATTTCAAGTTATGTGGAGAGAAGCAAAGACACTTTAACATAATACCTCTACAACAAGTAAATCCCTTGTCCAAAGAGAGAACGGTTTATTCCCGATGTCCATGTTATCTTGCCCACGTCAACGTGGACAGCGGGAAGTCAAAAATCGTTGTCCACGTTAGCTGTCCCCGCTAACGTGGACAGCGGGAAGTCACTAAATCCCTTCCCGTTGTCCATCTTATGTAAAGCGCTATCTCCATAGGTTTCAACTACACAAAACTTAAATAAGACATACAAAACATACAAATCAATTACTGAATCAAATTCAATAACATTGATTAGTACGGTAAAAAGTAAAAAAAAAAACGTTAATTGCAGTATTCAAGTTATTTTCTCTCATAATTATGTTACAAAATTGCACGTATCACAGAATCATCTTGCAAGGAGTAAGTTCTTTAGTCTCATAGTATTACATTATCAGCAGTCAGTCTAATTGTAATAATGTAATGTATCAATATTGTAAGCAGTCTAAAATTCAGACAACACAGGAGCACATGTTTTTAATACTACAGCTGAGATGCCGTCTGGCCCGCTATTTTATCCACATCCAGGCTATGTAGCCGCTACATAGAACATACAACTACACACGCTACATACTTTTTGCTGTATGCTTTCCTGCATTGAAACTTCGCAACGAGGACAGCTGAATGGAGTTTCGCCAGAAGTGTTCAGACGCGAGGTTTCCGCAAATTGAGTTGCAAATTTGCTTTATCAACGGCGGCGTGAGCTAGGGTTCCATTTGCTATCAGCAGTGGGGGAGTGAAGTACGGCTGAAATTAGCTTCAACCGATTTAGCCAGAGTCCAGAGTGCTTTACTTCCCAGAGGATATGCGGCAAGCTTAGCCCCCAAACGGCCAATCCGATCGAAGCGACCCTTTTGTTTCACCTTCTTGCAGGACTTGGCGGCTATGTTAGGCCTTCTTCTAATCCCATGCATCCGAGGCTTTTATGTTTCTTGCGTCAACCTAGGCTAGATATGCCACATGTTTTTGCGCTTCTGCGCTGGCACACGCGGGACTGAACCATGGGCAAGCATAACCTGAAGGTTAATCATCGGAGAATGGCATAAAGTATTCCATTGTTCTTTTGATCACCTCTGTAATGGCATCAGCACAGACCGTTGGGTCACAAGAAGAAAAGCTGGTTTGGCGCCATGGATAAGAAGCGAAGAAGTGTCACATCTCATTCCAATCTGCCTACACGTAACGCCACACTCACCTACTTCCTTTGTGGAAGGAATCGGGTGGCGAGTATGACGATGCAGACCACAGTGATCTGGGGAGGCAGCACTGAGTGGCGGTCCGGTGCGTTGCCAGCAGAAGTTCCAAAGTTGACTGTGTGGTCCTCTACGTTTGGAATTCTTGTTGATTAAGCAAAATTGCAAGTTTCCACAGCTCTCTCCGATCATGGTCCGTGATCTGGTATGGGAACAGCCACTTTTGGTGAGCGTTAAAGTCCTCCAAAAGCACTAGTTGTGCATCAGGGTACCGTTGTTGGGTCACATCCGCCGCATGTAGTTAAATAACCTGGTTGTCACGTGATCTCTAGAGTGTGAACGATATAGACTGGCATAGATGATGTTATTTGAGACTTTATCCACCAAAATCCACAAAGATAATAAATCGGGATCTTCAAGATCATGCAGGCGCACAAAACAAATGTCGTCCCAGGCATAAATACAGATACCAGCTTTTTGTTTCAAATTGTGCTCCAGAGCATAGCCTGGGTATGTCAGGTATGCTGTATCGGGAGGATATTGAATCTGCGTCTCCGTGAGCGTCACTTATTAAAGTATGGCTTAGTGGGCTCTAGATTCGAGCAGTCGTTGGCGGCTGCTCGACTGGGACGATGCTAATCTGGTTAAATCCAACGCGTTACTTCACACAGCACTAAGGGAAAGCTTTACTTCACACAGGGACAGCTGCTCAGTTTGTACAAAGCGCAAGTCCGGTATGGTATGGAGTACTGCGGCCATGTTTGGGATGGCTCAGCCAAACACCAGCTCGCTGCCTTAGACTCGATCTAACGCAGAGCTTTCAGGCTTATAGGAGAGCAACATATGGCGGAGCCTAGGATCCAGAGTTTCGAGCACCGCCGCAAAGTAGCATGCCTTTCGATCTTCTATTATAGGTTACATTTCGGGGAATGTGGCCAGGAGCTACATGATCTGATCCCACCATCTCGTTTTCATCATACGACAAGCAGGCGCCCGGCTCAGTTACATCATTATACCCGCAATTCGCACTAAGCGTTTCGGTTCCACCTTTGTAATGCGTACAGCTAAGGAACAGATAGAACAAGTTGCCGTCGTCTGTCTTTCCTGAAAACTATAATATGGGTATATTATGGTGAATAGGTGCCTTCTAGACCTTCGTGCTACAACGTAGGCCGCATCGTCACTTACCAACAGGTGAGATCGCGGTCAATCGAGGGTCTATCACAGTTAAACAAAAACAATCACAGTTAAATTCATATTTTTCCTGTTCGTTTAGTTTTGAGATTTGAGTGATTTGAGTGGTTTGTGGGAAGACGAAAGTTGAGCGTGGCACTGGACAGCGAGCCAAAAGACATACGGCAGGCTGCTGTGCCAGTAGGGGACTAGATTGGAGACTGCAGGGACTCCCGAACCCCCAAGCATGGCCATCGGGTCTTCTCATACATTATCCAGCCCAAAGTCCTTTATTTCCGAGAATGTTGCATTAAAGGCTGTCGGAATGCAGGGGACATCGCTTGTAATTTTTTTTAAATTACATTTTTACATGAAATAGTATATTATAGGAGGAGGTATACATAGGTGGTTTTGATTAATATTTTGTATACAAATGATTCGGTCTATGCTATCATAATATATGATAACGTGGACATCGGGAACGTTTTTTAATTATTTTATTTTATTCCCGTTGTCAACGTTAACGTGGAAAAGCTGAACGTGAACAACAGGAATAAACCGAGAGAACGTGTGTCAGACTTTTTCAATTAGTTTTACTAACCGAGGACCTTATATTTTCTTCATACCTATGTCAAGTTATGTAGGAACTAAGCGTGGACTTTTTTGAACACGGTACACATCACCCTACAGCAGGCTTGTCCGAAGTGAGGACATTAGACTTTATGGAGTTGATAAGAATAAATAGTTGAACCAAAACCCTGTACTATTATTTATTCTGTGCCAAAACGTTATATTTTCTTCATACACAGTTCAAGTTACGTGAATACAAGCGAGGACATTTTAACATTGCCCTACAACAGACAAATCTATGTTAAGAAATCACGTACGCACATTATAATGTGGGTCTGGGTACCCATGTATATGTAATTTACCTTCTACCGGCTCCAGAGACAGAATTTAATTTAATTATTTTTGATTTTTATTTTAAGCTCATTTATTTGTATAGGATGGGCAGCGTTCAGGAAACAACCCCATATTGACGAACTCTGTAGTGCGTCGGGCGAGTAGCTGGCTGAGATGCGAGAGGTTGCGGGTTCGATTCCCGCTGCGATACAAATGTATGTATGATCTACAAATATTTGCTCCAGGTCTGGGTGTTATGGTGATACTCGTAGTTCCTGATACTTACACACGACACAGGAAATCCTAGTGTGGGATCAGCCTAGGTATTCGGGGTACAGTGAGGTGGTTAAGTGACGTGAAGTGTCAACTTGCGCGCGTCGATGCCAAAGGCCGGTCATCATCGGGATAAGAATACCAGAAATAGTAGTTGCATAGAAGAATGAAGCCAAAGAGAAATACTTATTTTTAGCTTTCGTTTCTTGACCGTGTTTATTTAATGTGGATCACACAAGCGTAGGAATATAGACGTGAGCTGACTCGGCTTACGCTTTTTATATCGAATGTTAGCCCAGGTGAAAAAAAAAGAATTTAAAATTCCTACAATAAAATTCACAGCTTTTGACAAACAGATCAAATCACCCATAGATAATGCTGTCATCATAGACGTAGAATTTTTGCTACGCTGAATAGACAAACGAAGCGTGGGAGAGAGAAGTCATTTTTAAATGTACCCCGTGCAAGAAGAAATGATACAGCAACAATTGTATTGAATTTGACATGTTTTTGCTTGAGTAGATGCCCATAGCGTCCGGTCTCTTGTGCAGTTTAACTAATTTTGTAATTTTTTTAGTAATCTTACTATTAAATAACAAATATTACTTTGTATGACAATGGTGTCGTGTTCAGTTTGTGACTGTGAAGATACAAGACGTAAAATCCGGGAAAATACAAGTTTCTCAGGTAAATAAGAGATTATTGGTAGTTTGGTTGTATTGCTTATTTTATCAATTCTGCTTTAGTGAATGACCTAAAAACTAGTTTCTTTCGTAGATTAGGACTTTCCCTTATATTTTTTAATAATATTTCGTTGCTGCACCTAGAAATAAACAATATTATAAGTAAAATATAAAAATGTTTGATTACGATAGGGCTTGGCTAAGTGATGACGTCAGAAATATCGATAGTCCTGTTGCAGTCTATATCGTAGTACCTACCTATAAATTAAATTTTTGTCCATCCTCGAATGGAGGTTTAATTTTGTTTGGAGTAAATATGTGTGCTCTGTTAACATTTTACCGTTTTTTTTTTAAATCTAAAATAACCAGGTGGACATTGAGGTGTGTGATTTTGTATTGACTATTGAAAAGGTAACTTAAAGCACCACGTTTTTAGGGTTCCGTAGTCAAAGACAAGGAACCCTTATAGATTCGTCATGTCTGTCTGTCTGTCTGTCTGTCTGTCCGTGTATGTCACAGCCTTTTTTTTCCGAAACTATAAGAGCTATACTGTTGAAACTTGGTAGGTAGATGTATTCTGTAAACCGCATTAAGATTTATACACAAAAATTGAGAAAAAAAAACAATTATTTTTGGGGTTCACAATAATTTTTTTTTTCATCAAACCTATACGTGTGGGATATCTATGGATAGGTCTTCAAAAATGATGTTGAGGTTTCTAATATCATTTTTTTCTAAACTGAATAGTTTGCGCGAGAGACACTTCCAAAGTGGTAAAAAGTGTACCCCCGCCCCCCCCCGTAACTTCTAAAATAAGAGAATGATAAAACTAAAAAAAATATATGATGTACATTACCATATAAACTTTCACTCAAAATTGGTTTGAACGAGATCTAGTAAGTAGTTTTTTATTTTTGGGGTTCCCCATACTTAGAACTGAAACTCAACATTTTTTTCATTTTTTTTTTATTAAACCTATACGTGTGAGGTATCTATGGATAGGTCTTCAAAAATGATGTTGAGGTTTCTAATATCATTTTTTTCTAAACTTAATAGTTTGCGCGAGAGACACTCCCAAAGTGGTAAAAAGTGTCCCCCCCCCCCCCCCCCCCCGTAACTTCTAAAATAAGAGAATGATAAAACTAAAAAAAAATATTATATACATTACCATATAAACTTTCACTCAAAATTGGTATGAACGAGATCTAGTAAGTAGTTTTTTATTTTTGGGGTTCCCCAAACTTAGAACTGAAACTCAAAATTTTTTTTTTCGTCATACCCATACGTGTGTGATGTCTATGGATAGGTCTTCAAAAATGATTTTGAGGTTTTTTATGTAATTTTTTTCTAAACTGAATAGTTTGCACGAGAGACGCTTCCAAGTGGTAAAAAGTGTGCCCCCCCCGCCCATAACTTCTAAAATAAGAGAATGGTAAAACTAAAAAAAAAATATGATGCACATTACCATGTAAACTTTCACTCAAAATTGGTTTGAACGAGATCTAGTAAGTAGTTTTTTTTTAATACGTCATTAATCGTAATCCATCCAAGAACTTTTATATTATGTTACTTGCTGCTACGGAACCCTTCATGGGCGAGTCCGACTCGCACTTGGCCGCTTTTTTATTTTTTATTGCAGTTTGTGTAGTAGATATTTTGGAGTAAATATTTACGTTGTAGATTATTAAACACGCCTTTTTCCCCAAAAGGGTTTTTTTTTTAACAAAAAATATTGTTTCTTTCTCCTTGATAAAGTAATAGGTAACTAATTACATTTAAATATACCCCAAAAATTCCGTTCCAGCGGGACTCAAACCTGCACCTTCGAAAAAAGTTATTATCTATTATAAGAAGAGTGGGATGGACTCAAATAAGAACTCCACTAGGTATCTGCAGCAAAGATTTTGAGTTTAAATTTAATAGGGAAATTCTAAGATCCCACCTAAATAAAACCATAATATTTAGGGGTCAATAAATAATGAAGGTTTATTTATTAACTGTTTTATTTCTCCAAACGATCCCTTTAAAATAAGAATAAAAATTAGTTTATTCAAAATTGGAATAAGAACCTTATTCTCTTTATGACGTCATATCTGCCAAACTGTGTTATTCATGAAAGACTTAATCTGCATTAAGATGTATTTATCTACTATACACATCACGGACGGATGATGAATTCTATCGACAATGTAAAAGTGTTGATCGAGGACAACACTATTTATAACTTACACATAGACTTTCACCAACACGTGCACATATTTTTTGTTTCTTCTTCGATCTCTCATTGTTTATCTTGTACATACTAGATCTATGACTGTCATCGAGACAGCCATTAATTTTTGACACACCTAACATTACCGAAGTCAAATATTATCTTACTGCGCAACGCGTGACTTCACCCCGTGACTCGCTCAGCAAGTTCACCGAGCCCCGAATACGAGGGCAGGACTATGTATGTGACTGTTGGGTGTGTGTTTATGTTTATATCTTCACGTCACAGATACTGCAGAGCCATAAAATTAAAGTTTGAATGTTGGAAGTGATAACTCACGGGACTAAAACTTTTTTTTTTAATACTGGATACTTAAAATGACGGAACAAGCAGATGGCCAACCTGATGATAAGGGGTACCCTTTGCCTATGAACAGTGCATTTTTATATAGGTCACGTCCACCTGGGACGCGCCCTATGTGGTCATTGCACTGCGCCCGCGCACACTGGGACATGTAGATGAAAAGTCTCATTTGCCTGTAATTTCACCGGCAACCCTTCAAACCAGAACACAGCAATGCGAATACTACTGCTTTGCGGCAGAAATAGGTATGGTGGTAGTACTCCCCAGACAAAGTCTTTCACAAAAAAACTCCACTACTACTTAAACGTCAACCTCAACACAAGCCCTAATACGCGCAACGGGCTTTGGAGAGAGCTATGCACACAGATTCTGTATCCGTACCGTAAACGATCCGTAGATCCGTAGAAGAACCGAGATCCCTGACATAGGTCTCAAAATTAGCAAGTTTAAATTGTAATGGGCAGGTCGTATATATAGCTCGCAGAACCAACAACCATAACATAAAATAACACCCAACAGTCACATACATAGTCCTGATCCCACACTAGGATTCCTAGGGTCGTGGGTATAAGGAACTACGAGTACCATGGTACCTTAGCACTCAGAACAAACATTTGCAGATCATACAAACATTTGTCCCGCAGCGGGAATCGAACCCGCAACCTCTCGCATCTCAGCCGGCTACTCGCCCGACGCGCTAAAGTGGTCGTCAACCACTGGGGAATAATGGTTCTCGAATGGCCAACCTCGAACCGGAATACGCACAGTAGAAAGCCTATCCCTTTTCAATGGGCCAACGATATTTTAAAAGTCACATGAAATCGTTGCATGCAGGCAACTCAGGACATTCATTGAGGCATTCTTATTTTAATAGCCAATAGTCTGATATTTATACCACCATCCATTTAGAATGCGTATTACGAGTAGGTGTACTCTATGTAAATATAGACGAAGCCGAGAGCGGGTCAGCTAGTAATACAATAAAAGAGCGAATGAGGATCTGATGATTGACCTGGACGGTAGATTACGGAACCCTTGAATGCCTACTTTGTGCTTATCAAATTTGTCTAAATGGGGCAAGATAATCGACCTGGAAGGCGGTATTCGATCACCTCCCAAGCAAAGGTAGGAAGCGTGCAATGCGAAGTTTCAGCACAAAGGTATGGGAAACTTATTTCTATAACTTTTTATTTATGTAGTGAAATAGTAATTTGTTTTAAAGTTTTAATTTTAACCTTAAAATCATATATTTTCAGAGACGTATCAATAGAGCCGGAGGTTACCTACTTTCAAACTCACAAAGTTTATAAACCTACTTTAACCTAGGTATAATACAAAAAGTGTGCGTTAGCCAAACGAGGACAGAAAATTTATATAACACACTTGGAAAATTCACTGTTGTAATATTACTGATCAAAGCGAGGTCGTTAATACACATTGTCCGGAAAAGCTACCATTACGAGGTCTTGTGTGTTAAATTCACACATAAGGCCTCGGAAGGTACAAAGAACATGACAGAGTGTGAAATGGAGTGTATAGAAGGCGATAGTGGCGCCGCCTGGTGGTCACACACTGTCGGGGTGTGAGCATGACTTATCGTGAACAAAACGAGGTTAGGCCAATATTTCCGTTTCAAATATACAATAAGACTCAAAATCGCGCATAAAATACGATGCAATGGTCCGATCGATACGAGGACCCATGAAAAAGACCTCGCTTTGAAAATGTCCTCGGGTGTGCCTTGTGTATTCAATAGCAAGTCCTCGCTTGGTACTTAAGGTCAACACACACACACACACATACATACTCACACACACGCAAACACACACACACACACACACAGTTTTAAGGGAATTGTATAGTGACAAAAAGTAAATAGTTAGTAATTATTAAACAGTTGAAAGTCTTTATTTACGGAAATAATAATGCAACTAATACAAGTAAATCTCGTAGCAATATCATCTTTCAAATTTATAAAATTTATAGAGAGTCCGAAACGAGTCACTATGACCCTACAATTACAGGCTCAAATGGAGACCTAGTGTGGGAAATAAAGCTTAAATTGGAACAAACTTAATCTTTGTTATTAACGCTGTATGAAATGTAAAGCTACTTAATTAAGCTATTTGTATTTGTGTTTATGTAAACCATAATAATGTACCGCCAACTATTTGAGCAAATAAACATTACTGTACTTTACTTTACTATTATACTCATACAGACAAAAACTTCTCCACGAAGACTTCTTCGAGTTTCTCTAAATACTAGAACGAAGTATAAGATTTGTCCTGGCTGCTATTATTACTGGAGGAAAGCGTTAGCCGAGTCAGTCGTGGGAAGAAATGGCAGCGATGACCTCACCACTTGTCACTTCTATATATTTTATTTATTTTATTTATATTTATATTTCCACGATGGTGTAACCCACGGTGAAAAGAAACCCATTGAGACTCTGCCTACCCTTTCACGGAAAAAAGCATGTGTCTGTCTGTCTGTCTGTTCAACGATACTCAAAAGATGGTGATGTTTGTTTGAAAAAAAGTTGTTATTTTATTGTTTTACGTAAAATATAAACTAAAAAGCTAGATATAGTTAAAGTATTCGCAAAATTTTATTTCACAATCTACTCGAGTTTTAAGGGATGAATAATTCCACTTCTCGTCTAGACGCAAGAAATATTATTTTATTTTCAATGATCCCTAAATTTAGTAGGTACTTAAACTAAATAAGTAAACAAAAGTGAACAGTTTTGTGATTTGTGAGGATTCAAAGTTCTATATCTTACGAATTAGTTGTCTACTTACCATTTGTTATTTTTGCATCGTAACATCTACATCTCGTTCACCGTGAGATGGCACCTGTAAATACTCCATGGCAGGTGTTAACTCACGGTGAACGGTCCGGCTCGTTCACCGTAAGATGGCACCTGTAAATACTCCATAGCAGGTGCCAACTTACGGTGAACGGTCTGTAAGTACCTACTTAGATGAGCACCTATTAGCATAAGTAACCAAAACAAACCAAAATAAATTTTGGTCGAAGGTAAAAACGGTATCCAGTTTGTGGGAACTGTCTTATTCACATACCTATGTGTCAAAAATTGAGTTTTGGTGACTCTGTATAAAAAACACCCTGTATAAAAATTTACATCTAGTTTTCGGGAGTTTACTTCCCCATTTATTATAAATCTTTTTTTTTTATACTGCTTGGAATGTCTGTTCAATCAGATGGCCCACCTGATGTTAAGTGGTACCCTCTGCCTATGAACAGTGCAGCTCATAGTGTGCTCATAGGTCACGTCCACCTAGGACGTACCCTATGTTGCATTTCACTGCGCCCGCCACCCTGAGACATAAAGATCAAAAGTCTCATGTGCCTGTAATTTCACCGGCACCCTTACCCTTCAAACCGGAGCACTGCAATGCGAGCACTACTTTACAGCTCACATAGACACATAGGACACTTTATTTCCTTTATTAGTACGTTCTACTTCGCAAAATATCGTCAGTGACTTGTACATTCCACGTTTGTCTCATTTTCTCCATCAAAAGAGCTGTAAATATAAAACATAATCAATCATTTTGCAGTGAAATTCTCAGCCCAGAAGAATTCAACCATCGAATTAAAGCTAGGCTGATTGATGTATGAGCGAGTAGGTAACAGAGTTTCCACGATATTGCCTCTGGTTTTAGCGAGAGCGTTTCATCATATCGTCAATGTGTACCTCGCTTTATACAGAATACGAATGGGCTTGGTGTAAGGTAAAAACTTCGACATGAGAAAAGGAACTAGTCCGTCATGAGAAGCTTTACATTTTGTCACCACACATTATGGTTTCATCATCATCTCATCCCGGAATCACCCACTGCTGGGTATAGGCCTCCCTTCTCTTTTGCCAGCCTCCCCTGTCCTGTGCGTCTCTCAACCAGGTATTACCCGCGATGAATACGATGTCTTCGACCCATTTCATTTTCAGACGACCTGGATTTCTTTGGCCTGACTTCGGCCACTACTCCGTTGAGGCTTTACTCCACCGGCCGTCACCACGTTTGGCCAGGTGTACCGCCCAGCTCCATTTGAGGTTTATCGCTCTGTTTCCGACGTCAGACTTTCGTCCGACGGCGGATCTCAGTGTTTCAGACTCGGTCTAAATGTGTAAATTCAGGAGTTAGCAATAACATACACTACAACCTAATGTACGAAAAGAACACAAATAAACTGAGACGCATTCGTAACTAGAATGACAGCATTGACAACGTCAGTGTGAACTTACTTTTAAGGTCTTTGCTTACTTTAGAATTGCGGCCCAAATGTTTACGTTCCATGAGTTGTGGTACTCCACAAAACGCTTTTATATCGCTAAAATCTAACCCAACCAAGTTAAATTGCTCCCTAGTTTCCTATTACACGTATGTTACTTTGAGTTTATTGAATTTGGGATGATTTCTTGTTGATTGTCGCTACATTTCTTTATTTATTTAGGTTACCTGTGATTATTAATACTCCATTAAAACTAATGATTAAAATATTTTTGATCAAATTTTGTGATTGAACCGCAATACACTAGGGATGGTCTGATACCTCGGTGAAAAGCTTAATTATCGGTGGTACTCATTATTTGAAAAATAAGTATTTCATTATTTAATAAATATATTTGTCAACATTAGTCAGATAACTATTGTTGTTTGTTTATTAAATAATCAGCCCAAATGAGCCAAATATAACAGTTTGTCCAATTATAGGGATCTAAATACATTAATATACGTAAAGCCTAACAGTAAACACTGATGAAACCTTATTGAAGTGTGTATGTAGGCTTTGAATATGAAATTGACTGTAATATTATTTGCACGAAATAATTTGAAATAGAACAATATAACTGTGGGTATTGTTTGAACGAAATAGGTTAAACACGAAGTACCTATCACTAGTAATACAATATTGGTGATTTGATTGTACTTTCTTATTAGCATTAGCAAGTGAAAACAGATTTATCCCACATATACATTTATTTTGTTATTCCTGAGGTTTAGAATGCGTCGCAGCTTCCATAGTCGCAGGTACACTATATAAATAAATAAAGGCAGGATACAGGCTTGGCCTAGTGCGGAAGCCAAAAATAACTCTTTCTAGATATTAAATTCTCAGCATAACAATGTGTTTCCTTATGATTAGCTTAAGATGTTATGTTCCATTTAAAACCTGATACTTTGTTTTGGCTGTTTTTTTTTTTTTTTTTCAAATTAATAAATATTTCTGTACAGTTCACAGAACATTATCTAGCCCCAAGCTAAGCAGAGCTTGTGTTATGGGTACTAGACAACTGATACACCAAATACAATATTAACATAGATAGATATTTTTTATTATACATAGAAAATACCCAGAACACCCTGAACAAATATCTGCGGATCGCGCAAGTATTTTTTCCGGGGCGAGAATCGAACCCGCAACCTCCTGCGTCGCAGGCGAACGTTCGACCGCCGCGCCACAGAGGTCGTCGTTTCACTAGGTGAAAGTCTGAACAGTAGTACTACTGTCCAATATTGTAACAACCCCCCCCCCCCCCCCCCCCCCCCCTCATAAACCGTATTTCCCTAGGGAGATTATGTGATATGAACTAAGTGCATTGGCCGGCGTGATCAACTTTATGGGAAAGACTCTACGTTGTGAAACCTTAGCAGTAACTCAGTTCTTCATGGAAAATCTTCGAAATGGAACATAATAATTTGGTTTTGCAGTAAAGAGGGCGCACCTCCTACGCGCTTCTCAGTGATCCTCAGCACATATGTGCTTGAAATTCCCTTATAATGCAGAGGAGATATCATCATCATCATTATTAAGAAAGAACTTAATATTAAATGAAATTCCCTTATAATGCGGAGGAGACCTGTCCAAGTATATACTTGGACAGATCTCCTCTGCATTATAAGGGAATTTCATTTAATATTAAGTTCTATAGTAAGTCTGTACGTAAAATCTCTTTCTTCAACGAGAGATAAGAGGAAAGCTTTTCTAAGTTCTCCCCAAGGATCTCAGAATACCCTCTGAATGTCCTAATACTGTAAAATACGTGAACTTTGATCTCACTGGAGAGAAGTAGTAAAGAATAAATGTTTTTAAAGAAATTTAAGGTTAATTCGAAGATCAGGTGTTATTCCTGCAAATCCCCGCTCGTAAGAGTCGCACTGAATCCTCAAAGAATAATTAAAGCGGGGAATCTCCCAAACAAAGTCAAGAAGCCATTCCCATAAGGCCCTAGGACTTTCGTCCTTTAGGTTCAAGGTCCCAAGTTTTCAGGAAGTCCTGCATATCTCAACAGGAGGGTTCCACAGCACTGCTCAGCATGGCTGGTATGGGTTTGAACCTGCGATAGCCGAATTAGAATAGCCTTTCGACTATGGTTTGAAGACTCAATTGACGCCCGTAGAGCCAGATTTCACAGGAATTCCTCCCGAGTTAATAGTACAGCATAAAAGATTTCAGTTCTTAGTATATTTAGGTTATGAAGATATATTATTTGTTATTTAAGGCAGGGAATCTCCCAAATAAAGTCAAGAAACTGTTCTCATAAAGCTCTAGGACTTTTGCCCTATAGGTCCAAGATCCCAAGTTTAAAGGAAGTCCTGCATATCTCAACAGGAGGGTTCCACAGCACTGCTCAGCATGGCTGGTATGGGTTTGAACTTACGATAGCCGAATTTGAACCAGCCTCTCGGCTCTAACTTGGAGACTCAAATTTAATTCTTTTGGTTTAATTCAAAGCAGTTTCGCGCCCGGTAATGTAGCTTAGCTAATTTTCCTAGCTAGAAGTGTTTTTATTTGCCAAGCTTACATTTGCTTGTCTTATTAGTTATTTGTGCTTGTATTGTGTGAATGTCAGAGTACTAGCTTATTCCCTAGGGTTATAAGATGTGCCAAGCAGTATCCTGGTCGAAGAAACGCACTAATACTGATGAAGACCTATAGTGTAGGTACCTTATATACCTATCTATTCTGGGTGTGTAAGTGGCAAAATCTAGAGCACACGAGCTCACATTTAGGTGCAAGGAAATTGTGTTTGTCTCTCAGCGAAGTGCAATGCTGAGATACCTATTCTAGAGAAACTAGGGGGGACATGGCCATAGGCCATGGCCAGGGATGTCAGGCCTGGACGGAGAGCCTATGACATGTACCAAGAACCACCGACTTAGGTGAAGCACGGGTCCGGACTCATTACATCACTATTAATCGGTGGTACCGTTTAACTTTAAAAGACCTACGGTACCGCCAGGGGTATGGCCAGGGGTACCGTGGGTCTGAAATGCCGGGAACGATATCACTTTCACTAGAGGCAGATAATTATGAGTGTCGTGATGACGTGATGGGCTTGCTGAATTACATCCTCACCTCCGCCACCAGCGAAAGCAAAGTCGTGGGCTACTGCAGGCCTTTAAAACGGAAGCCATATTACAGCCTAGGATGCCCAATCTAATCTAGGTACGCGATTATATCTTCTGAGGTCCGCCATGTCACCATTCGCATGACTTCGTCAGCGACGCAAACGGCAAAGTTTGCGACTTCCATTTGAAACAGCTCTCTCGTCCTGATAGAGAGCTGCTCAAGGCGCAATCAAACGTTTCACTATCTCCTGGTTTAATCACTTTTTCAGGCTTGTCCGGCAGCGCTTCCGCGAGAAACTTTACCCCTCGGGCTTACAAATCTGACTGCCCACCTGACCTTTTGTTTTCCTACCGTTCCTTCAATATTCAAATTCAAAATAAAGTCTCTATTCTAAAATAGTACTTGTGTTTTAATTCCTGAAACAACCGAAGAGGTTCTTGTAAGTCAGACTAATAAGGCTGAATCATTACAATATGTTTAATCGAAATGGCCTTACCTATTTTATTTTTATTTTTTACGTAATATATTTAAAATAAACTTTTTATCTATTGATATTATGTTGATATTTTATCATTTAAATGAACGACTATACTAGTAATAAAGGTGTCGAGGATGATTTGGAGAGTTCTTGTTGATAAAATCCGTTGGTATAAGATTTGTCCTGGCTGCTAGCTTATTTATGGAATGTGTTATTGCTGAAAAAAAGCGTCAGCTGAGTCAGTCGTGGCAAGCAATGGCGGCGTTGAGCTCACCGCGTCTATATTTCACGATGGTGCAACCCACTGTGAAAAGAGGCCTATTGAGGCTCTTCTTACCCCTTCGGGGAATAAGTCGTGTGTCTGTGTGTATGTATTATATTGCCATCAATCATCCTTAGTAGGCCTTTGGAAAGTTTATTAACATATCAAAAGCATTTAACGCAGTCTTTGTATGGTTTAATCCTGGTATTATGTAGAAAACATTACTGTAGCCTAGGTATTATTTTCGCTATGCTTACACATTTTCGTCTGTATTATTTTTTTGCGTTTATGCGCTGTATAGGCCTATATTTTAAAGCCCTTTCCAGAGCCACTAGACCTCAACCAGGTTACTGAAGTAACGCAGGGTGACCTAAAAAGAACCAGTGCCACGACGAACATACAAACATACATAAGCACATTAAGGAACTTTTACTATCCAGCAATGAACCATCTGTACTTTTAGTATTCCCCAGGGTAATGTCCTTGGTACCATACTATTTATTATTATTTTTTATTTTTTTATTTCTTTAAAAAACTGCTTCATAGTCACTTTCTGTCCTAGTTCCATATATGATTATATTTATTTTATATTTATTTATTTTTATTTGGTAGGTATAGTATGTATAAATTTATGTATAAGTATTATATTTTATCAAGTTATGATATTCCTTTTTTTAGTTGTATATTTTAATAATATAAATTGTATAAATACTTAGGTAGGTATATATAAATTTGTGTAGACATAGTTTAAATTTATAAATTAGGTAGTAATTTGTTATATTTATTTATTTTTAATTTAAGAGATTGTATTCCAGATTTTAAGCCACCATTCTATGTCGTGCAAATAATTCCAGTCCATCCCAAGGTTGTCTGGCAGAGATCGCTTATAGCGATAAGACCGCCCATTGTACTTCCGTGTTTAGTTTAATATTAATTCTTAATTAGCTTATTTTCTGTGTTGTGCAATAAAGTGTTTTCTATCTATCTATCTATTTATAATCTACACTAATTATTTCTATGAAAAAGCTTGAGAATTGTACCAAACTCTGACTTCCACTTAACCAGAACGTCTGATCAAACGGTCCCATGCCGGAGGGGAATCGTGTGTTTTAACAGAATTGGACTACCAACAGGCAAATCTTATTTTACATCAAAACGTTATCTCAGTTTTGACCTTGAAAAGCCAAAACATCTTTTTGAAACATTAATTCGTTAAATTCAAAGCTCAAATTATTTTTCAATGTGTTCACGGTCATTGACAGAGGCGCTTGTTGGTTTCCTCGAAACAGGTGACAAGGTTATATGAAACTAGCGACTCGCCCCGGCTTCGTACGGGTAGTTTCAGGATGAAAAACTGCCCCCCCCCTCAGGTATTATTAGTAATCAGTAGTAATCTTACACCCACATCCATCCCCAAACCAAGGTTATCTGGAAGAAAATGCCTTGTAGCATTAAGCCCGCCTTTGTACTTCTTTGTTTTATGTGCAATAAATAATGTTAAGTCCATCTATCTATCCCCGCATCCATCCACATACCTAATGCCATCAACATCCGCTTAGCCGTTACGGAGTGGAACCACAAACAACGCGAGCGTAGCCCGGGTATTAGCTAATAAGCCATATCCTATGTAGCACTCAGCGATATTGTAGTGTATTTTTTGTTGATCCATTATTATTTTATTCTATCATCAACACTTTTCGCAGCGCATGCGATGTAAATAATATTTTAGATATTCTTTTTACTCTTTGTGTTTCATTATTGGAGTTTTTGTAAGGATCAAGCAGCGACCCCTCCGTCTCCTCCCGTGGATGTCGTAACCCCTCCGTCTCCTCCCGTGGATGTCGTAAATGCTGTGGTGTGTCCGGCCTAAGAATAGACCCCTCCGTCTCCTCCCGTGGATGTCGTAAAAGCCGACTAAGGGATTACCCGGACTTGCTGATAAGATTCTTTGGTATAAGATTTGTCCTGGCTGCTAGCTTATTATGGAATGTGTTATTACTGGAAGAAAGCGTTAGCCGAGTCAGTCGTGGAAAGCAATGGCGGCGATGAGCTCACCACTTGTCACGTCTATATTCCACGATGGTGCAACCCACTGTGAAAAGAGGCCCATTGAGGCTCTGCCTACCCCCCTTCGGGGAAAAAGGCGTGTGTCTATGTATGTATGTATGCAAGCAGCGACTATCAGCTACTGTGCAATCTCGCATCCTCAATTTCTTCGGGCACGTATGGCGACGCGGAGAGGTTTCCATTGAACGCCTTGTTGTACAGGGTTGTACAGGGTTAGAGATGACGGCACACGAGCACGGGGCAGATCGCCCATGAGATTGACTGACCACAGCTATGGACGGTCCACTGCATGAATGCACCAGGAAAACTGCGGTGCGAGATGAGTGGCGTAGGATTTTGAAGCGAGCCACAGACCCTGAAGTGACGACCACGACCAGTCTGCCAAGAGTGTAACGACGAAGTGAGTAAAGATCCCTAATTTTTTGAAAATATAATATAGCCTTTGTCACCCGGGGATAGTGTAGCTTCCCAACAGTGATATTAATAGAGTATTATTTTGAAATCGGTTCGGTAGTTTCAGAGCCTATTCAACGCAAATAAAAAAACAATCAAATCTTTACTTTTTATAATATTAGTATAGATACTAATAGCACAGATTACTTGATAGTTACTACGTAACCTTACCTTACCGTAAGGCTTACCACTTGAATCGCCAAGGACGAAATCCTAATATATTCCTCAAATCCACGAGGGAAATTCTACCAGCAGCGGGTAGTCGATAGTAGGATATATCCTTATAATTTTATTAATTTAAGCAGATTTATTTGTATGTATACCTTTGGTTTGTTATTTGTTGTTTTTTTAAGATAAAAAATCATAAATCATCACTTTTAGGACCATAAAGCATAATATTATGAATTTCCCAAACCATGCTCATAATTTGTTATTTGTTTTTACGGAATATCAAGCTGTTGTCTGACCTAACGCAGGATGACAAAGAAATAACCTGTGGTAGTAGTTGTAATAGTAGTAATAATACTAGTAGTCCCTAGTAGTTGAAATATTAGTACAGAGAAATTAAAATACACATGAAAAATACCAGTTTCGGTTCTAAAACATTAAAACCGAATGAAATTATTAATTAGAGATGTAATGAAAAATATTACAATATTTTAGATGAAGAAATTAATTGCTTACTTCAGTTTGTTGGTCTTTAATTGAGTGGTCTCTTTCTGTTTACTTGTTCTATCATAATTTTAATATAACTTAGGCGCTACAAAAAAAAGCTAAATTTTGACATTTTTAGGGTTCCGTAACAAAAGTTACGGAATTATGTTAGTTATGGATTCGTCATGTCTGTCTGTCTGTCTGTCTGTCTGTCTATGTCACAGCCACTTTTTTCTGAAACTATAAGAGTTATGCTGTTGAAACTTGGTAAGTAGATGTATTCTGTGAACCGCAATAAGATTTTCAAACAAAAATAAAAAAAAACAATAAATTTTTGGGGTTCCCCATACTTAGAACAAAAAACTCAAAAAACTTTTTTTCATCATACCCATACGTATCTATGGATAGGTCTTCAAAAATGATATTAAGGTTTAATATACTTAATATTGTTGAAGAATTTGTGTTTACACGAGTGTTAATTTCAAAAGACGTTCTTTTATTTTATTTTATACTACTGATTGACGGAACAAGCTGATGGCCCACCTGGTGTTAAGCGGTAACCTCTGCCTATGAACAGTGCATTACCTCATAGGTCACGTCAACATAGGACGCACCCTATGTTGCATTGCCCTGCGCCCGCCACCCTGAGACATAAAGATGTAAAATCTTATTTGCCTGTAATTTCACCGGCACCCTTACCCTTCAAACCAGAACACAGCAATGCGAGCACTACTGCCTTGCGGAAGAAATAGGTACAAAGGTAGACATGGGCGATAACGATACTATTTAAAAAAAAGCGGCCAAGTGCGAGTCGGACTCGCCCATGAAGGGTTCCGTAGCAGCAAGTAACATAATATAAAAGTTCTTGGATGGATTACGATTAATGGCGTATTAAAAAAAAACTACTTACTAGATCTCGATCAAACCAATTTTGAGTGAAAGTTTACATGGTAATGTACATCATATATATTTTTTAGTTTTATCATTCTCTTATTTTAGAAGTTACGGCGGACACACACACTTTTTACCACTTTGGAAGTGTCTCTCACGCAAACTATTAAGTTTAGAAAAAAATATATATTAGAAACCTCAACATCATTTTTGAAGACCTATCCATAGATAACCCACAAGTATAGGTTTAATGAAAAAAAAATTAAGTTTCAGTTCTAAGTATGGGGAAACCCAAAAATAATTGTTTTTTTTATAATTTTTGTGTAAAAATCTTAATGCGGTTCTCAGAATACATCTACCTACCAAGTTTCAACAGTATAGCTCTTATAGTTTCGGAAAAAAAAGGCTGTGACATACACGGACAGACAGACAGACAGACAGACAGACATGACGAATCTATAAGGGTTCCTTGTCTTTGACTACGGAACCCTAAAAACACGTGCATGCTCGCTGTCAGATGTGGAACAGAGACTTATTTATATCTAAAAAACACGTGCGCGAGCGTGAAAGTAACATAGATTGTCGTCATAACGCATCCTGATCAGAAATTCTAATTTCCAAAATGCCTAGGAAGTAAAATGCCTAAAATGTAAATGATTATTTTGCATAAAAACTAAACAGAAAAATGACTAAAGTTCCATTGTGCCTAAAATATAAAAGGTCTAAAATGCGTGATGCCATAACTGCCAAAAGCCTAAAGGGATATACCTAAAAATATTTTTGCCAAACTTACTATACCTACCTAAAAAGCCAATTGCCTAAACTGTCAAAGCTCTCTCTATTACAGAAGTAGGTATATTAACGCCTACATTTTTTTTACGCATGGTTTATTAATTTTTCTTTGTAGTTGTATTGCATTTTAGACTATTTGCTTCTTAGGAAGTTTCACATTTTCTTCAATTTTCATTTCAGGCATACTACCGCTTTAGGTATCCTGAATCTTAGGCATTTTGCTTTTTAGACATGACATTTAGGCATTTTACTTCTTAGGCAACTTAAAAATTAGACTTTCTGATCAGGAAGCGTCATAACGTTGTATTGTCTGCCGGTGGGCGATATCATCGTCAAGATGGTGGCAATATTGCGAAATAATGGACGATAATGTTGTCGTAATGCTGCGACATTGTTGACACATTGCCGGGAAAATGATACTTGTTTCGGTAACCCTATTGAGTATAAAATTTTCAGAATTAAAAGTTGTCCGACTTTTTGAAGAATTTATGTTTATTTATGTTGTTCAATTCGACGAGCATCTTATTGGCTAGCTTCAATAGGCTTATTTTTACCGCAAGATTGTACCATCCCAGAAATATATACGTGACTAGTACTGAAGTCGCCACTATCATTCCTTTGCCACGACCAACTTGGATAACGCTTTCTCCCTGTTAACTCTTATACATGCTAGAAGGAAAAACCTTATATCGACGAGAACTGTCCAAAAAAAACCAATAATTCATTCATTCATTCATTAATTCATTCAAAAACTTTGGGAATATTGAATTATTTTAAATGAGCTCAGAGAATTAAAAAATGTTGTCTGGCACAAATGAGACATAAAATTAAACACTTCAAGAAAATACTGACAATAATATAATTAAAGCACCGTACAACGTTCACAAGCTATTTACAAAGCTAAGTGTTAATTAAGCCTTTAACGTCATGTTTAAGCGGGAGCAAACAGAGTTTAATTGAGTTTTTAGGCAAAACAGGACTATTTTTAAGTCTTTGTAGATAACTTATGAAGAGAAGAAGAATATAATATAAGAAACTTTACTAAAATGTATAAACTCAATTTTTAAATGTCTTTGAGTTTCAAATAACAAGTTAAGGTTAAAGTTTTTTTAGTTAGGCTTTAGAAATAAAATTAAATATTCAATCAATAAGCAAAATATAGATTTTCCCTTTTTATGTTAATGTGCAACTCCCATCCTGTACACAGACTCCTGCGTGCGCGTCCATGTCTCGGCACCGTAAGTCATGGTAGGCAGAACACCATGGAAAGCGCCATGCTCGGAATCAAGCTTATATAGACCGTGTTCCCAACATCGAGATACGAAGTCGAACGAAGCTCAATGATTTTGGGAATCGTATAACGGAACTAAAATGGAGTTGGGCAGGACACCTGGCAAGACGAGGTGACGACAGGTGGAGTAAGGCGCTAACTGAAGGGCGCCCAGGAACTGGGTACAGAAACGTTGGTCGTCCAGCAGCGAGATGGGCAGACGACATCGCATGCGTCGTGCGCCGAATCTGGATGAGACTGGCACGGGACCGTAAGGAATGGAACAGGCAAAGAAAGGCCTATACTCAGCAGTGAGTGAAGTCAGGCTATGAATGATGACGATGATGATATTACTAGTTAGTCTGCGAATAGTAGACCTTGCGAGTACAAACTTATAAAAACGGGTTCTACTCAGTAGTGAGATGGATGGTCAGAATAGTCCTAGTCAGCGGAGTTTGTTTTACAAAATCTATGCATCACTTCATTCTATAATCTATATCATGACAACCTCGTTGACTGATTTTGCTCATATTCGGAATACTTATTTCAAAATGAGTACCAAATATTACTAAAATATTTTTGGGGGAAACACCTCCAATAAAAAATCGCCAACGACAAAAATAAACTATGAAATTTTAGGACCTGAATATCTAATTTCAACATGATTAGTTAAAAAATAAGACCTGTATCGAGTACCAACACATGTCATCCGTACACTGCATCTGGACAGAAATAAGCTTGCAAGTTGTTCTAAAAACTTCGCTCGCTCGGTTAGCACCTTAGAGCATTGCAGGCCTCCGTAATGGTTAGCACCCATTTTTTCGACACGACACACCACAAGCAAGTTCACTGATCTATTTCCATTCCGCAGAAGCGCGTATAGTTTTTGCTATGTAGACGCTGTCACATTTTGAATGCGTCACATCACACAACACACACACATTTTCCACGACCGAGTCCGAGCGCGGAATGACAAGCCGAGCCACTTTTCTATAGAAAAATGTATAGAGAAGTTATAGTGTGATTTATACTGTCTATTCTTTCTCATAAATGAAAAAGCAGTTTATTTGGGCACAAGATAATAAACTAGACGTATAGAAGAATATAAATGCAACAATTTTTATTATTTTCACATTAAAATATGCAGTGGATTCAGTTATACTGGTACATAAACAGACTCCATTTTTCGTCATTTTGAGCGATTCTTGCGATCTTAAAAACGTATTTATGTGAAATTTTTGTACTAAACTATCTAGTTTTTATTAGCTACCTCGAAAGACGAATATATTATTCATAATTATGTACCATAATATCATCACAATGTGATTCCTTGTTAATTATTATGGTATATAAAACAACTTTAATTTTTGAATACGCTGGATCGTAAGTTCCGCCACGTAACAACAGCCGCGTAATTTCGGCTAAGTATGTTCGTGAACTTAAATTCTCCCTGCAAGTTAATGTTTAACCCAAACACTACAATAGTATTATGTTTACCCGAGCGAAGCCGGGTTCGCAGCTAGTAAATCATGTTTTCATGAGGGATTAATAAATTAACACTGTTATTCAATAGCAACGAGTATATAATATATGCCAACTTGTTAAATATAATATTTTCGCCTTGACATTGAGTACCCTTCGAAACAGAATAAATAACCGTAAACTCGTAAAATGATATTCGTTTTAGATTTGGAAACTGGAATTGGTCTCACTGGAGTACTCGTGAAGCATTAAATCAAAACTTTTTTAAATTTATCAATTTGAATACATAAAAATATTCGTGCCTAAGTCAGGTTTTGCAAGACATTGCCGTTCATCGTGCAAGTCATTGGTCGTTGCTTTTATTTTACTTGCAATGTATGTTCGGGTGGATTCTTGCAACTGAATTTTAAAGTAGTTATCCTCAACCTATTGAGCTGAAATTTGACATACCTGTCAAGTCCCAATGACAATACAAAATGGTGGTGACAGCGAGCTGATCTGATAATGGAGACGAAAGGTGGACAACGGAACTCTTCGATGGATAATAGTAGACTGGCCGTGTTTAGGCTCATTTTGATCAGCACACGGCTAATTTTATAAAAGGTTGAATTGAAAAAAATATTTTTCACATTAAACTTATGTAGTACGATCTGACGTCTGACTATCCCACTAATATCATAAGTCAAAGTTACAATTTATGGATGATTGTATGTTCGAATGTTTGCATGTTTGTTCATCACGCCGAAACGGCTGAACCCATTTCGAAGAAATTTGGTACACAGTTAAATAACGGCTGCTGATTCAGATGCTATATCTCTATCAAATTCTATTAAAATCTGTTTTGCCGTTACAGCCTGATTGAATCGCAAACAAACATCTAGTAGGATTTATTCCTGTTTGCTCAAACGAAATGCTTATCGAGATACCACTCTTTTTTGAGGATTCCAGTGTATATCTTTAGTTACAACCATTAATTTAAATATCAAGAAGCGGTCGATCTACATACAACCAATTTTCATGAAACGTCTTCGAACTGTCTTGCAAAACAGCTTACAAATAAGACACTGATTGGTTTATCCGTTTTGTTATATGTATTATTATATCAAACAACACCATATTATCACGAGTATAGTGGGAGTATTAGGTTTCCCCCACCCTAATACTCCCACATCCCCCGCTCCCGATAATATGTATTGGCGTATTTTTTTGTCCAAAAATTGTTAGTCCTATTTTTGCTTGCGTCCCGTTATCTACACACGACCATAGTTCCACCCAAACCAAATCCTTAACGTTGAAATACGGCTAAAACATAAAGTGTATTTTTTTACAAAGAAAACAATCCCGTGACCTTTTTTAAAAAAACAAACAGATATTGCTGAAACCTCGTACTATACATTTTGTCATAACACCAAACACGACCGCTCACATGTGAACCAAGCCATAGACTGGCTGTCATTGGTGTCTTCTATCCGATTTTGGCACCGAAAAAGTCATTTTATCATACCATCCACCTTACGCTAGCAATATAGTTATGTCTAGGATAACCGGTACATTTATTATGAAATAGGTTTGCCTATTTACCAACAACATTGCTAGAAACATTAGTTAGAATGTAACTAGTACGTACATAACAAGACGCAAATATCAAACATAAATATGTAAGCAGGTAGGTATTATCTAATTAAAGTTAAGGAATTATATGTGTGGGTACTAACCTCTTTAGATTCAGTCTAATCCCAGTTAATACCTGTACTTGAAAACTAAACCAATTTTGCAGTGAACTATTGATTTAAAACAAAGCTATGAGTCCCAGGTGAAATTAATTTGTAGCCATTATCACCCTAACTTAAGGGATCCAACAATGACAATGTTGAAGTCAATCCCAGTGGGAAAACTTTAGGCCGCATTTACCTAAAGCAGGTTACCGAAATGTACCGGCACGAAACCACACACTCGTCAACGAAAAAATATTTTATTCAAATCACAAGGATTATTTTAAATCATCTTAGAAACAGAATGTCATCGTCTCATGGATGACCACGGTCGTTTTTAAAGCTGCGTTGAAGTGCAGAGTTTTAAGACTTTCAGTCCCTTCAACTGCTACCAGTTTTGCTCAACGTTTTGGCCTGTACTTAAAAACCCAGCCAAGCATTGCAACATTAGTGATAAACTAATTAGTGATAATCTCCTGGGAAACTAAAATTCACGGTTAGAAAGTGGCTGCTGTCACTGTCATATTCAGAAACTGATGAAATTTTTGCTCGTCTTATTGGAGACAGGATCGATCAGGAACAAAATTATAGGTAGGTCCAATGGATCGAACAGGACAATAGATCGACCTCAATGGATCGAACAGGAACTACTCGTCTAGTATAGTTTAGTTTATTATACTTTTTCAATTTTCACATAATTTAAGAAGTACCTACCTAACATGTTGTGACTCAGTAACTATTTATTGTAACAAGAGACAAAAAAAAAAAAAAAAAAAATGTTTTCTGTAAACCGGTAACAAATCTCCACGATACAGGCGTACCTAGTGTGGGATCACTAGAAAGAGATTTAATTGGACTACTACCTCTGTATTCATACACAATTTTTTTTTTCACGCTTATTTTTATTTTGTAACCTAAGTGTTCTAGAATGTTTGTACAGCGAATAAACATATTTTTTTTTTAATTACGTTTACTCCAGTTCCAATGCCATCAAAACTAGAAGAATCAGTGCAACAAACACGGCGCACGCTTTATATGATGATCCTTCTTACTACTAGGCTGGAAGCACCTGTGTGGTGCCTCGAGAACAAGGCGAAGCTGATTGAAAAGAGAACCAACTTAAAAACCAAGTAAGAAGTTAAAAGTAAAATGTAAAGAAAATCAGCACGTTTCATAAGACAGCACACGCTATGCTTGATATACTTATAAATAACAACCTGATAGTATGTAGGAACACAAATTGCTATGTTAGCTGTCGAGGGGCTGAGCGATATCAGACCACGCGACTTTATCATTTATACAAGACATGTAGCTGGAGTGTAATATGCTTTGTTTATGATTTTTTGAGTTATTTTGTGTAATTTTAAATACATTTTAACCAATGTAGCTCGTCTATAGAGCACAGGTGTAGTGAAATGAAAAAGAAGTATATTGCGTGACTTTTAAATTTGGTGGAAATTGACTACCAAAGTTTTTGTAAAACGGCCATCGTTTTACTAAAACATGACTTAACTGTGACTTTGACGACTTGGAAGGATTGTAGCGTTGCAAATTATATTGAAAATACAATATTATTACTTGAAAATGGTAAATGCACAAGCCGTGCGACGACGCTATCGCAGGCGCAGCTTAGCCAGACCGCGGTTGGTATTACCACAGATAAAATAATACTATGCATGACGAAGCCTTGAGCTCCGCTTTGTACCACTAAGCACTGGTAAGTAAACAGTCTGCGTCAACCTGCTGTACACGTAAATTCGCCTTTGAAATTACCTGGCAAAGTAAACGATTAATAACCTCATTGTGCAAATGCCTTTGGTTTGACGAGCTTTGGAAGAATCTGGGTCTCAAGACTTGTGAATTCTAATAGTACTTAAACATTTTGATGAACTTGCGTAACTAGAGAGATTAAGAACTTTCTATAAAGTTTCTGAGACAGTATTTAACTTTTATTTTGGTTAAAATTACCGTATTTAAAGCGTATTGCCTAAGCATGTATACAGTCAGCTCTGGTTGAAATATAAGAGAAAATCGTATAGTACCTACTATAAGAGTGCAATACAATACGCTTATCGCATCCTTATGAAAAAGCCACGATTCTGTAGCGCGTCGGACATGATCGCTGATGTACGGGTTCTGGATTTCATCTTCATCATAAGATCACGAAAAGCGTTCTTCTGGAGTGGGTTGAGGACACAGGTTCAGGAGTTCCAAAAACGGCATTCTGCACTGCGTAGCTGGAGGCCATAGCCAGATACAGATTTTGAATCTCTGTGCACAAGAGCGGGAACCGAAAATAATAGGCATTTTTATTTTATTTATGTTATTTACTTGTTTATGTACTATTTCAACTGTTTTTTTTTTTTGCAAATTATGTTGTTTTTGCCTGAAATAAAGAAAACATTATATTATTATATTACGACCTAGTAACTTGTCACCTACTTGATAAGTGACAACAAAACCTAAGAGTTCGAATTCAACGATACTTTTTACATTGAAAACAGTTAAACAACATAAACAAGGCAGTAACGTTCAAACTATCAATAAAGTTTCGATGTCACCAAGAACGCTAAATAGGCCACAGGGGAAATACCTAGGTTTCGTGACATGAAGTCGTAAAGACAGAAATTATTATGCGTGTCTGTCACGATATTTTAAAAGTTAAGTTTACTTTCATTTAATTAAGTCTTACGTAATTGATATAAAATGGCGACGGGGACGACGTGTCGTTTCCTTATCTCACCCCAGTTATTTACGTAAACGTGGTTCCACGATTTTTTCATTATTTAACTTTGGTTAAGCATTCTTTCTTCTTATTTTACAATAGAAACGGGATATTTACGATGATTTTTGAGTTTTGATTGTTCCCAATATTTCGGCACAGTTGCATGGTCACGGGAAAACTAACTAAAGTCTTCGCAAGTAGATGTTGGCAGATATATCGATCTACCTTCTTTCTCACTCTTTTATTACGAACGATACCACTACCACCGGTTTCATTGTCACACTTAACTCCACCTCAACACACAACACTAATATGGTATCCGGACGCGTAGCAGTTACCACACTTTTTGATTCTTACACATTCTCACCACAGGCTTCCATGCTCCAGATAACTGAAAACAAGATTTTCTATTAAAATGTATGTACTTAGTAACTTCGACCAAAATAAAGCTTAGTAATAACAATTGCCCCTTGTATATACCATTCTTGGTATGTAATGTCACTCTGTTGAGATTACCTGCTGATTGTGTAGCTCGATCCAATGATTTGAGCTAGATTACAAACGGTATTCTGCTCTGACTTATGTGCGTCGATGTTCTTGACCGCTCGTATGTACATAAACATGATAGTTTCAAAAGTTATATTCTCTCTTCTTGTCTAAGATGAAAAAAGGGGAAGTAAAATCGTAGTGGTCTATGAGTCTCATATAACTCCTCCCGTGGATATTGCAAAAGCCGACAACAGGATTACGCGAAGCGATGGACATCAGCATCCTCCTACACTGTGATCACCAATCCACCTACCAAACGTGGTGATTATGGCAAATCCCACATTGCAGTCTATGGGGCAGACCTCGTCTAGCAGTGAACGACTGATGAAGAACAAAAGGGAGAAAGGCTTTGCCATACAGAACCTACAGCACGTGTAAAATATAATACCAAATCATCAACCTATACAAGTACTACTGGACAAAAGATTCCATGGAATCAGCAGTTTGGAATCATCACCAAACTGTCTTGGCCAATTAATTTATTTTTTATTTTTCTTGGTATGACGAATTAAGCAGATGGCCCACCTAATGTTAAGCGGTACCCTCTGCCTATGAACAGTACATTATCACATAGGTAACGTACACGTAGGACGCACCCTATATGGCATTGCATTGCGGCCGCCACCCTGAGACATAAAGATGAAAAGTCTCATGTGCCTGTAATTTTACCGGCACCCATACCCTTCAAACCGGAACAAAGCAATGCGAGCACTACTACTTTGCGGCAGAAATACGTATGGTGATAGTACTTTCCCGGATGAACTATTTCACAAAACAGCTCTACTGCTACTAAATTATGGACTACTACTAATTATCTACTGTATTATAGAGTTTATTAAAGTGCAACCTCTACGCTTTTTAATATTCATTGATGGTTGAATCTGCCATACTTTCAATCTATTTGAGCTAGTGATTCTAGCGACACAGCTTAAAAATGTATGACGTCAGCTGAACCGTATTTAGGCTACCATTTGTCAGGTTGGTGTCGCTAAATGCAAACAGAAATACAATACGAACCTGATAAATGTGACCTAGATTGAGTCTATAGACTAGATTCAATGCAGTTTGTATGTGGTTTTAGGTTTAACGGCAGGTCCATTTACCATAGCTCAAAAACACTATACACAACAAAATAAATATACTAAATTAGTCTTAGTTTATTTTATATTTTTTTAAGTGTAAACCACACTTTATGGATAACATCAAATTTAAATGTAACCCAAAAATGATATGCCCGAATTGGTAAAGGCATCGCCGATCACAGGCGAGGTTGCGGGTTCGAGTCCCGCTGGAACGAAATTTTTGGGTTACATTTAAATTTGTAATAGTCTTCTTATGGTAGTTCTTCCCGCACGAACTCATTCACGTGAAGCTCTCGTCATCAGCAGAAGTCCTTTAGAATCATTTTATCTTGTTCTTAAACTACAAGCAAAGTGCTTTCCATATCCTGTTGTTCGATTTTCTACTACTTTCACTAAACTGCGACTTCAACGGTAGAAACACACGTTCTTATTTTCAAGTGTAGTACAGAGTAACGGCCTGCCTCTGGTATCCATTTTGTGAAATAACCCAAACTTGAACGTAAACACAAGAGTTTTAAATGTTACCCATAAACTTTCGGTAAATTACAATGTTATACTTTATAGGTAGGAAAAATACGTGTAGTAAAACGTTGTAACAGCGTTATGGTAAGACGTCTCGCTACATTGGAGTCGTTTCATTACAGCCATGTAAAACACGGCTCGCATAAACCACAAGCTTCCTCAAATTGCTTGTATTTATACGCGTCCGTTTGTTGCGTAACAGAGAAAAAAACAAAATATAAGATGTGTCCACACAAACTTTTTGATGTGTAACATCTTTCCTTTGGGTTTCCTACAATCTGTGGTAGTGATTTGGAGTGATTTCGTGAAAAGGGACGGAAGTGCCGCAAAAAAGCAGTTTTTATTATATCTCGTAAAACATAAATAATTTTACAAAACCCCTTTTTTAAACCCTCGGCTTTGTTGTATTGATTATCATCACATTTATTACCCAATAATATGCTCTATTTGAATAAACAATCTTATCTAGCCTAAAAATAGAGTTATATTAGTTTTTTTTTCTATTGATAAAATATTGTCTTATCCTGTTTCTTGTACAATGATCCCTCGGAATTATGATGTTAGTGCATGTTAGTACATATTTATAATTTGAATATATATTTCGTATTTATCTTATATTTAGTTAACAACAAGTAATTAATTTTGACAAAATTTTAAAAAACCCTCTTCGTAATGAAATGGCTGCATCGATTTTGATCAAACATAGCTAAGAACACTCCAAACAAATTCACCTTTTAAACAAAACAAAAAAACGAAATCGGTTCATCCGTTCGGGAGCTGCGATGCCACCTCAGAATAAGAACTAAAGCATGGAACTAAGGCTAAAAACGAAACGGTATCGATTATACCAGTCTCATTCTTTTATATGAATGTATTCATGTGTTGGAATGAGACAAGCATAAATCTATCTGTTCTTATTAGTGTTAGTCGTACCAGGCCAAATGTCAAATTACTAGTACATTCATGGTAACAATGTAGGGAGATGTATATGCATGATACCAAAATTCAGGGTACGGAACGGAAAAACGCCTGTCGTGTGACAATATATTTGTTTCTCTCTAACATAGGATAGCAAGCTATCTTCTAGGATAGGAGTAAGAAGGAACACTCTATGCTATTTTAGCACTCAATCCATGTACTACTACATTCATGGATGCCACAGACAGACTCACACAGAGACAGTCACACACACACACACACACACCCACACTCACAGACACGTCAAACTTGTAACGTTTTTACGTCGGGGGTTAAAAATCAAACAATACTGATAATTTTGCGTTATCCCCTTACTTAGTGGAACCTCCAAAAGTGAAGTCGTATTTTTTTCTGAACTGTACTGGATGAAACTCTATTCGTGCAACGAGCTGATAAACACCGTTTTTTCAAACTAAAAGGAAGACTATAGACGTATAGTAATGATGTAATTGAGTAAGAAATCATCCAGAAAACGTTTCTGTATGTATTAGTGCAGACGCATCTTAAAAGAGAAAAAACAAAAAATAAGGAAGACTGGAATGTCGATAAGAAAAACTGCGGGCAAGGGACGGGATTACGTTCGCTACACGTACGGTATCCTGCTACGTAACCGTATAGGGTGGCCATGGTCTCAAACATTTATAGGATATTTTTAGGTATTCACTCAGGTGAAGTTTTTGAAAAGAAAATGATGTCTATATAGAGCCAGGGCGGCCTGGCCTGGCTTATAATAAGATATTTGTAGTTATTTTTATTTAGAACTAAAATATATTTTTAGTACTCAATGATATACTAATTTTAATGAAATTTAGAATAAACATTAATTATGAACGTATGAATTGACAATTATTTGTTTGAACACTTTCCTTTCCGGACAAGGAACAAGAATTAAGCCATATAAAATTTAATTTATGTATGTTTGCTAGATTTTTTTGAAGTATTTTTTTAATGATGTCGTGCAACTACTTTATTTTTAAACTAATATTACTCAACCTATTACGAATAGTGTAAACTTTTAATCGGTCTTGTTCTTTGTCAGTATATAAAATAAAATATGTAAGTATTTTCAACAAAGTAAATTTTGGCGTTTTTAAAAATTTCATCCGGCATCATGGTCCCTCTAAGGTCTGCATAACCTAGTACCTATCTCCATGCCTCCTTGTGGGTCGCAACACGTTTCTGAGGTAAAGAATTTCGGTACAATTCGATGTGGATATTTATAATTGGATCAGAAAGTTTATCGTTATCCAAATTGCTTTTTTGTTTTACGTAGTTTCAGAGGAATAAAAATATTGAAAACATTTGGATTTACAGATTATATTTTAAAAGTTTGTACCCAGCTGCTTCTTCTTCTTCTTCTTCTTCATCGTGTCATTGGTTACCATATTAGATAATTATATTGTTTTAGACCAAAATTTAGCCACGTCGACAGCATTTTCAATGGCTTCGCACAGGTCATTTAGGGTGCAGGTGTTGGTGCACAGTGGACAAGACAGCAAGTGAGGCATCGTCTGTGGAGTGAACCCACAGTCACATTGTGCCTCGTCGGAATACCCCCGTTTAACCAAGTTATACCTGCAGCGGCCCACCTGGCTCCAGAGTCTGTTCAGAGATTTCCAGGTGGACCATGGCAGTTCATGTCCCGAAGGGAGCTTCTCTGCAGGTACAACGTGGTCAGCAGGTGGTCAGGGCTGCGCGCTGTGAGTGCTTCGGTCGACATAAGGAAGCTGTTGCGGCTCTTAAGTCTACTTCAGCACTTCTTGGTGCCATAAAGTGAGTGTCTGCTGTCGTTTTCCTGTTTGGATTTCTTAACTGAACAGACGATAGCTCTGCGGATCTCCGGAGGGGCTATACCTGCAAGTGGGTATAGTGCAGCGAGTGGAGTGGGTTTCAGACAGCCAGTTATTATTCTGCACGTTTCGTTTAGTGCTACGTCCACTTCTTGGGCGTGTGCGGATCGATGCCACACTGGGCATGCGAATTCGCCAGCCGAGAAGCAGAGAGCTAGGCCAGATGTTCGGAGAACTTGTGGAGAAGCACTCCAGGCTGTGGATGTTAAACGGCGTAGCAAGTTGTTTCGCGTAGCAACTTTGAGCTTTGTGTTGGTGCAGTGACTTTTGTAGGTAAGGGAACGGTCAAGTGTAACTCCTAGATATGTCGGGTGTACTTTGTGTTCAATAATTGCACCATCCATGCGATGTTTAGCTTGCGGTTTGCCTGACGGTTTCGGAGATGAAAAACACAGGACAACGTTTTAGAAGGATTAGGTCTCAGAGAATTACTGTCATTACACAAGCTGAGGTTGGTCAGTGCTCTTTTGGGTTGACCTCAGCGTCTTCAAAACTTGATGTCCGTGTTGCTAGTGCTAATTAAGTCATCTGCGTAAATAAACCTTTCTGTATTATCCGAGCTCGGTTGGTCATTGGTATAAACGTTAAATAGGATAGGAGCTAGGACGCTACTTTGTGGTAGTCCGTTCTTCGAGAGGCGCCATCTGCTTTTGTCCGTTTCCAGATGGACTTGGAAACGTCGGTTCCGGAGCATTTCACCCAATACGTTCACAAAAGCTTGGTCATCTGTTAGGGATGTGATTTTGGAGAGCAATCTTTTAATATTTACCGTATCTTATGGTGCTGACAGATCCGAAACGACTCCAGTTATTTTATTGGCTTCATACCCGTCCTCAATGTACTGGGTAAGACGAAGGATTTGCCCTATACATGACTTTCCCGGTCTGAATCCAGCCTGCTCTGGGATAAGTTTAGGGTACATTAAGGGTATGAGTCGGTTAAGGATTAGCCTTTCGAATAACTTGTAAGTGTGGCATAGAAGGGATACTCGTATTGGGCGATAACTATTTGGATCTTCTTGTGACTTGCCAGGTTTGAGGAGTGCTATGACCTTGGCATTCCTCCATTGCTTGGGTAGTTTGGGATTGGCCAGGCACGAGTTGTACAGTGCAAGAACCCAAGATACAGCTACTGGACCCAAGTGTTTATGTTGCTCTACAGTTAGATCGTCAACTCCTGCCGCTTTTCCATTTTTCAACTCTTTGGTAGCGGGGATAATTTCAGATAGCGTGAATGGCTTACTGATTTCAGTGGAACATTCTGTCGGTTTTGTAAGTTTTGGTAATGTAGGCAATCTGTGAGGTGGTTTTCCATTAAGCAGTAGTTAATGAGCTATCTGATTGGCAGTGACTTTCGGTGGGGTTTTGGGTCGGGAAGGATCATCTGTCAGTTTCCGAAGCGTAGACCAGGCTTTTTTGCTATTTTTGGTGAAGTCTATTTTTTCGACGATGTTGATCCACTTTTCTCTTCGATTTTCACTAACCATCCTCATGAGTTCCTCACCAGCATCAATTGTTTCCTGGGAGATAGGGTCATCAGAGTAAAGTGCCTTGTAGGTTTCTAGAAGCTTCGATGACTCAGGATTTAAGCCAGGTGTATATTGAGAGCGGCAACCTCTAGGAATACATTGGCATGAGACAGTCCTGATAGTATTAATAAACAAATCGTAATTATCTTAATTGTCAATGTTAAGCAACTTTACATCGATTTCCTTGGAGATACGGTCCCAGTCTGCTTTAGAAAAATTTCATCTACGTCAAAACGGAACTTGGGTAGGCTTGAGAGCCGCTTGAACTTTGCATGTAATGGATCTATGCTGAGTACGTGGAATCGGTGTTCCCACCGTTTTCAGACATAGGCGGCTGATGTTTGCACTGACAAATATAAGGTCCGGGTTATAACCACGTCTCCAGCTGCCGCTGTTGAAAGATTTTTTAAGCTTTGCATCATGAATCAGTGATAGATTCTCAGTTTCCGCCCATTGTTCGACTGCCGTTCCATCGTTTTTTGTGTTTTGGTAGCCCCACATAGTATTATGACTGTTACCTATAGTATTCTTTTATCTGTGCTGTTACCAAACAGGGTTTGGTAACAGTCCAGTAACAGTTTGGGGTTTGGGCTGATTATGGTCCCGGTGAGTTTCTTGGACGCATAAGTCGTCACAGTGTGTATCTCGGCATAGATATACATATATTTATGATGATTATTGTGCTGTAAGTCTTCCTAAAATAAAATAAATAAATAAATAGTACCGAAAGAATATGCTCTTTTTCTGCAGAGAAACCCTCGATATTCACCGAGAGCACGCTGAGAGCAGGCTCGGAGAGTGGGCGTTGGTATTGGCTTCGGGAGCCGTCAGAGGTGGCACTTACAAGTGCCGATTGTGGTGGCCCTGATAAGAGACGTTGTTTGGGGTCTTGGGGAGGACCTTGAGGGGGAACCATCGTGGTGTGAAGATTAGCCGGCTAGACTCAGCGTTACCGAGTGCTAGCCGTTGACTGGGCGCGCTGGGTGTTATCGCAATTAATGGCAATTCAGATCAACGCTCGAGGAGGCTCTTCACATGTACCCAGCTAGTAATGGCACACTTACCTCTGCAGGTCAAAATACCAACCTAGTAGCAGGGTATGCATAGATAATCTCTCAAATAGAATAATGTGTTAATTTTGGTGGCTTTTTAAACGATGTAACTTAAGGTGGTTGCTTTTTCATACACACGTATTTGCGCAAATATGGGCGAATACAGTATAATTTTACACTGAAATGAGTGAAATGTTGTTGGCTTTTATATCAGTCATTATCTGCGGCAAATCATATTTGGTTGAAGAAAACAGTGGACTAATAGTGAAAATAACATCGACATTACTTGTATGGACTAAAATGTTAACGTATTTGTGCAAATACGTTTGTATGAAAAAGTAACCACCTTAAAATAAAGGGCTCGTGTAAATGTATTGTGGATATTGTCCACCAAAAACTTGGTTTTTCACCTTCACCAGGCTTTTAAGCAAAATCTAAACAGTTTATGACAGCATTAAAAAAACCATTTCCAACATCAATACTGCAAACCGCCCGCTAAGTTACGGCAAATTCACCACGGGATTCCCCCCATGGGGGTGGTTCTATGTGGGAGGCCTCGTCCAGCAGTGGACACCTAAATGCTGCTGCTGATACATTGAAGACCGATTTAAAGTGACACAAGCATGGTCACAGATTACTTAATAGTTACTACAGCATGGTTGCATCAAAAACTGTACAGAATATTGAAATTCGTAACGAAATCCCACAATTCGATTACGGTTTTCCCTTCGGCGAGTTCGAAACAATGCGTTTTGCATACGAAAGCCAGTCAAAGGATAGGAAGTAGTTAAAATTCAGCCTATAATGGCCGAGGGGTATGGTAGACTCGACTGAAACTAAAATTATTGACCCTACAATAAGTAGGTATATCTATAACATTACATCCCAACAGCCACGCACATAGTCCTGACCCCACACTAGGATCCCTTGTGTCGTGGGTATCAGAAACTACGAGTTCCATGGTACCATAACACTCATAGACCCGGAATAAATATTTGCAGATCATACAGACATTTGTCTCGCAGCGGGAATCGAACCCGCAACCTTTCGCATCTCAGCCGGCTAATCGCCCGACGCGCTACAGATGTCGTCAATCTATGTACCCTATAACTGCAATATCTCAGTAACGGTTGCTTACTGTGTGCCCAAAGCGCATGTAATTTCACCGGCACCCCATATCCTCCAAACCCAAACCCAAAAAAAGGCTCGCTTTACTACTTTGCGGCAGAAATAGATGCTAGTTTTCCCCGGCCGAACTCTTTTACACAACATTTTTTTTTTCTTCTAGGATTAGACCACAACTATGCATTATGCCTACACATATTAACGCACCCATAAAATTGTGTTATTTACGGTAAGTACGAGTATAATGATTATATAAATACCATCGTATACCATTTTTAGTAGTAGGTGGTAGTAGTAGAGCTTAACCGTGAAAGAGTTCATCCGCGGAAGTTTATAATAATGATAACCTCCATACCTATTTCTGCCGCAAAGCAGTAGTGCTCGCATCTTTATATCTAAGGGTGGCGGGCGCAGTGGAATGCCACATAAGGCGCGTCCTAGGTAGAGGTGACCTATGAGGAATTGCATTGTAAAAGCAGAGGTGGCCCACGTAACAAGTACCGACATTCACGTAGTTAAAAAAAAACTGTATACGATACATCGGAGTAAACTGCTAGATACTCAAAGATTTCTTAATTTTTGAAAAGTGTTTCAAGTATTATTCACAAAAAAAACAGGTAAATAAACTTTGAAACTAGACATATTAATACGCGTTATTTTTTTTAAAACAGTCGCAACAAAAAGTACTTGATACTCGTATAAAATAATAACTCACATGTTCGTAACGGTCATACATTGAACGAGTCGACATTTGCGCGGCTCAGTGGTTATCCAGAGTAACAAAACAAACTATAAAGTGCCGGTACGTAAGCAAAAAATATTTTCCTTTTGAGTAAAATTGCAGTGGATGTTAGAACACCTTTATTATTTTACACTATGACCCGCTCGCGACTTCGTCCGCGCGTAGTAAGAAAACTTCCCCGGCGTTCAGTCATTCGTCTTTCTTTCGCGTTTCAACCTTTGAAAAGACACCACATTCAAGTTTTTCAAATAAGGGGTCCAATTTTGAGTGATTTCTTGAAAAGAGACGGAAGTGTGTTATAGGATGCGTTCATTTTTCTGGGAGGTTGGTTCCATCAGCCATGTTGCTTAGTACCAAGGAGTTGAGATGTCAGAAAGCGCGTATTTTTCCGAGAGGTTGGTACTATCAGCCATGTTGCTTATTACCAAGGAGGTGAGATGTCAGAAAGCGCGTATTTTTCCGAGAGGTTGGTACTATCAGCCATGTTGCTTATTACTAAGGAGGATAGATGTCAGAAAGCGCGTATTTTTCCGCGAGGTTGGTACTTTCAGCCATGTTGCTTATTACCAAGGAGGTGAAATGTCAGAAAGCGCGTATTTTTCCGCGATGTTGGTACTATTTGCCATGTTGCTTATTACCAAAGAGGTGAGATGTCTGAAAGCACGTATTTTTCCGAGATGTTGGTACTATCAGCCATGTTGCTTATTACCAAGGAGGTGAGATGTCAGAAAGAGCGTATTTTTCCGCGAGTTTGGTACTATCAGCCATGTTGCTTATTACCTAGGAGGTGAGATGTCAGAAAGCGCGTATTTTTCCGAGATGTTGGTACTATCAGCCATGTTGCTTATTACCAAGGAGGTGAGATGTCAGAAAGCGCGTATTTTTCCTCGAGGTTGGTACTATCGGCCATGTTGCTTATTACCAAGGAGGTGAGATGTCAGAAAGCGCGTATTTTTCCGCGAGGTTGGTACTATCAGTCATGTTGCTTGTTACCAAGGAGGTGAGATGTCAGAAAGCGCGTATTTTTCCGCGATGTTGGTACTATTTGCCATGTTGCTTATTACCAAAGAGGTGAGATGTCTGAAAGCACGTATTTTTCCGAGATGTTGGTACTATCAGCCATGTTGCTTATTACCAAGGAGATGAGATGTCAAAAAGCGCGTATTTTTCCTCGAGGTTGGTACTATCAGCCATGTTGCTTATTACCAAGGAGGTGAGATGTCAGAAAGCGCGTATTTTTCCGCGAGGTATCAGCCATGTTGCTAATAACAAGAGTAGGGTGAGATGACAGTTGTTACACATCTTATGCAACTACTGTATGCCTCGCTCGATTTGTTTTATGCGTTATACTTATGTATGGTGAGTGTGTTATATATTAAATAAAAAAGATATGAACAGGTCCATCATGTAGCACTGATAAGGGCTAGTGTCCAATGTGGAAAGTACCAGAGTAGTGAAAGTTAGGTGGCCCTAAAAATGAATGATTGATGTGTGATTAAATATTATTGATTTATTGAATATAAAACTCATATTGATCGCAGTCTATAGCCATGCTTTTTTACTCTGAAGGCTTTCTACTTTTTTCAATTTATCCAAGCCCATCCAATTTCGCTTTTGTTCGGAATTATTCCCATTGTTGTCTAAATACGGCTGTGTTCGGGCTTTTATAGTAATTTGGAAGTTTGATCAATTTACAGTAAAGTGCATTCGAGAGGAAGAACTTTTTACAATAACATCAACATTTTGTTCGGTCCTAAACTATACTTGCTACGGCGTACTAGAGGCACATCGTAGCACCATGTCTACGGCGTAGAAGTCTATCGTAGAAACCATGTCTATGGCATAGAGGTCCATAGTAGACACCATAATAATTTGTAATTATAATTAATTTATAATATATAATTAATATAATTTTATTTCAGCTGACATTATGAATTTTTTGTAAATGTATTTTAATGTTCTTGTATATTTTATAATTGTACCTAATTTCAAACACGATTTTTTATTTGCTATTTCATCAAGCGGAAAGCAAAGGCCTGAAACTCTCTTCCGGCTTCTTTATTCCCTTTATCATACCTTTATCCTTACAACTTGCATGGACATCTTCAAACGAAGAGTTAATGGGCATCTTCTAGGCGAGCGTGCTTAAATAGGCCTCATCGTCGCTTCCCATCAGGTGAGATGTAGCCAAACGCAAGCCTATCTTATTTTTTTTTTTAAATTTCTACTTCGTAGATGTCCATCGCAGACACCATGTCTACGGCGTAGAGGTCCGTCGTAGACACCATGTCTACGAATTTACTGTAATTTGGAATCAGAATTTTGGGGATTTGAAAACGACCAACGCAAATAACCATTAATTAACGTGGTGTCATTTATATTTTCTAAACAAATCAACATGTTTAAAAGATTGTAAGAAATAGAAGAAGAAGAAATGAGAAGATAATTCTAGCTACCACCTATAATACAGCTCATATCTTATCTGGCTCAACGCATTGGTATTGCCATTCAGCGTGGCATCTTTAGATCCTTGGCAGTGGTCTTCAAGTAGCACAGCTGATTCTTAAGTATTTTTAAAAAAATTGTACATACTTGTATAAAATGTATTATTCTTTCTGTTTGTAGTTCGTAAAATTCTTTTCTAACTTTCTGAAACTTTGAAAAAGTATATGACGTGAGTTTGTTTTGACTATATTTAGAAGTCTGTCTTGAAAGAATAGAGCAGTTATTTTATGCAAGTAACATTGCAGTAGCTTAGAAAAGTTTCCAAGAAAAGCCCAGATTTTAGGTTCGAAAACCGGCGATAGATATTTTTAGAGTTCTTACTCCAAACGGAGTAATACTGTACTGTAATACTGAAGGGAAACGGAAAATATACGTGACTATAAATGGCTATAAATGCCAAGGTACCTCAGGCGTCTATGCTATCTGCCACGCTGTCTCTGCTACACATAAATGTCTGCTCGTGCCGGTATCTTTGCGTATGCAGACGACAGCACAGTTGTGGAGAGATACGCACCCACTGCGCGTGCTAGGCAGAATGAAATTCTTAATTTAAGAGATGAAATTAATTGTGTTAATTTCTATAACGAATATTTTCCTTCTTGTCCTTCTTTCTTCTTTCACTACCGATACATACTTTTTCCGCAATACACCAAGGTTATCTGGAAGAGAATGCTTTCTAGCATTAATTTCGCTTTTGTACTTCTTTGTTTTATGTGCAATCAATAATTAACTTTCTATCTATCCATGAAATGATGCAGCGTATGAATTAGACTCTCAAGGCTGTATCCGATTGGGGCGATGCCAAACTAGTCATGTTCAAAGCCTCTTAAACGCAGGCTTGTCTCTTTTCGGCGGAAAAAAGTCAGTTTCTCCAAGTTCCTGTCTTCAGAGATGTACTTGTAGCTATAGCAGATCACTTTGAGCTCTAAGCGTTTCACTCACGCCTACTCTCAACTTTGGCTCGTACAGAGTGAGACAAAAACTGCTTTCATGAAGCTGGGTATCCCGAATAAGGTAAAGCGTTACTTCACACCAGGACAGCTTCTAAGTCTGTACAAAACACAAGTCCAAGCTGGTATGGAGTACTGCTGCCACGTTTGGGATGGCTCGGCCAAACACCAGCTTCCTGCCTTGGACTTGATCGAACGCAAAGCTTTCAGGCTTATAGGTGAGCAACATATGGCGGAGCCTAAGATCCAGAGTCTCGAGCACCGCCGTAAAGTAGCATGCCTTTCGATCTTCTATAGGTTACAATTCGGGGAATGCTCCCAGGAACTTCATGATCTGATCCCAACATCTCCTTTTCATCAAAGGACGAGCAGGTGCACGGCTTGGTACCATCATACTCATTACTCATACTCATTAGTATACCCTCTATTCGTACTAAACTTTTCAGTTCTACCTTTATAATGCGAAGAGTTAAGGAGTGGAATACACTACCGTCGTCTGTTTTCCCTGAAAACTATAATCTAGGTCACTTCAAGGCTAGAGTGAATAAGTGCCTTCTAGACCTTTGTGCTCCATCTTCGGCCATATCGTCACTTACCAACAGGTGCGATCGTGGTCAAACAAAGGTAAAAAAAGAGAACGTAAGTGTTTTTTTTTAAATAGTGGTTACAATATGGTTGCCTACATGCATACAAAAATACATAGACACACGCCATTTTCCCCGAAGTGGTAGGCAGAGCCTCTCTTGTTCTCTTTTCACAGTGGGTTGCACGATTGTGGAATATAGACGTGACGAGTGGTAAGTCATCGCCGCCATTGCTTCTCACGTCTGATTGGCTAACGATTTCTTCCAGTAATAACACATTCCATAATAAGCCAGGACAAATCTTATACCAACGAATCTTATCAACAAGCCTACACTTGTACTAAAACCTCTCAACGCGAACCTAACATGCACTTGTGAGGTTTTTTTCTATTAATATCTATATAAGACAATTTTTTATGGAATGCTCGTTGACAAATATATCAAATTGGTGTTTTTAAATAGGAAAATGATGATAGCACACTCATTTCGTAGGAAGTTTCATTTATTTCCTCATTGCTATTTTCCGGAAGAAGCCTTTCTTATGCCAGAACACCAAGTATAAATTATAACAGTCTCATCGTTTTTTAACCACTTGCAAAAAAGGAGGAGTTTCTATGTTTGTCTGTATGTATTTTTAGGGTGCCGTACCCAAACGGTAAAACAGGACCCTATTACTAAGGGTCCGCTATCCGTCCGTACGTCTGTGCGCATGTACCAGACTGTATCTCATGAACCGTGATAGTTAGACAGTTGAAATTTTCACACATGATGAATTTTTGTTGTTGCTATCACAAAAAATACTAAAAAATTTAATAAAATAAATATTTAAGAGGGCTCCTATACAACAAACCTGTTTTTTTTTTTACTGTTTTTATAGATAAGGGTACGGAACCCTTCGTGCGCGAGTCCGACTAGCACTTGGCCGGTCTTTTGTTTTAAAGAAACGTCATCATTCATAAATAATTACATAAGTATGTGGTTCGCTTTTCCTATTAGTGGATTTTGTCCTCAAAAAACTTGATCTTTCTGTCACTATTTAAACTGGTTTATGACTTGATGGAGACTCTTGATGACTTGACAAATTTTATTACAATTATATCACTTGACATTGGCGTTGTTTGGAGTATTCGACAGAAGCAATAATAAAAAATAAGGTGTAGGTACTTATTATGAAAAGTTACATTGTGGAATTAAACTTAATTAAACAAGTTTAGTACCAAGAAAACTATAAGGAATTATTGAGCTAGTCTCAAATTAGCTCAAATCCAACTTAAAAATGTATAGCTTAATGTCGGCGTCACTAAACTTTAAATTATTAATTTTAGAGCCTTGAAGTGTACCTAAGTCCTATTTACAAAGTTTTGTTCGAAATATTAATAGGTCTTAAAGAGACAGTTTAGACCATGCGTGTTCTAGTTTCAATTCATTTAAAAGTGTTTTCAATCAATCAATCAACATAAAATAATACCTTTATCAGATGTTATTAGATTGATGAACGATTCTACAAAATTGATTCTACCTTAACCTTGGAATATTTTACTGTATGCCGGTTTCGAGGGGTAAGTTTTTTCGATCAAATTTTGCCCATGGCTAGTGTTTTGGGGCGAGTAACAATGCTTGCTGTGGTTAACACAAATAACATTACATAACACCCAACAGTCACATACATAGCCCTGACGTCCTGATCCCACACTAGGATTCCCTGTGTATTAGGTATCAGGAACTACGAGTACCACACAATACTTCTAGTAATCTATTGCAGATCATGTAAACATTTGTACTGCAGTGAGAAAATTCCCTGGTAAGTCGTGTGACTACCAGTAGACAAAACAAACTACGGAATGAGCTTCCATCTGAGGTTTTCCCGCTTGGTTACCATGCTGTTGGAACATCGATCGGAGTATTCTGCGACCTATCCAAAGCATTCGACTGCGTGAGTCATGCTACTCTAATTTTGAAGTTAAAACATTATGCCATCCAAAATCAGGCAATTAACCTTGTAAATTCTTACTTATCCAATGGAGTACAAAAAGTTGACGTTGGTGGTGAATGGTCTTCAGGATCGTCTATTGTTATGGGAGTGCCCCAGGGTTCAATACTAGGTCCATGTCTATTTTTAGTATACATTAACGATCTCCCTTTTTATGTAAAAGACATATGTGATATAGTTTTATTTGCTGACGATACGTCTTTAATTTTCAAAGTTGATAGGTCAAAAGCTAATTACGATGATGTAAATAAATCACTATCGCGAGTTCTTGATTGGTTCACTGTAAATATTCTGTTGCTTAATGCTAAAAAAACGAAATGCATTAAATTCAATTTGCCAAATGTAAAACATTACCCAACTAATATTAAAGTAAATGGCGAGACACTCAATCTTGTGAACTCTATTGTTTTCTTAGGACTTAATATTGATGCAAGTTTGCAGTGGGGACCACAAATTGAGGCACTTGCGGGTAGGCTTAGTTCCGCTGCATATGCAGTTCGTACGATAAGGCAGCTTACTGATGAATCTACAGCTAGGCTAGTTTATTTTGGCTACTTCCATAGTGTTATGTCATATGGCATCATACTGTGGGGGAAAGCAGCAGACATCCAAGCAATATTTGTTTTACAAAAACGGGCAATACGTGCCATTTATAAAATAAAGCCACGTGACTCCTTAAGGGAGCGTTTTAAGGAAATTAACATTCTCACGGTAATATCGCAATACATCTACGAAACCTTATTATATACACATAAACACTTAGATAGATTTATTAAAAAAAGTGACGTGCATTGTTTTAACACGAGAAATAAAAATAAACTGGGTATTCCCAAATTTAGATTTAAAAAAAGTAAGTGGGTCTTTTATGGGGAATTCTGTTCGGTTCTATAATAAACTTCCAGAAAGTGCTTCTAAACTTTCGATTCGAAGATTTAAATCTTACATTAAGAATAATTTAATTAAGAAAGCGTATTACACACTACATGACTATGTTAATGATAAAGCCGCGTGGCCTGATGTCGCTCTGCCCCTCGACACCTAATTTGTCAATTTGCAATGTCTGTACCTGCATATAATTTATTACTGATGTGTTATTTATGAGTATATCAAGCGTAGTGTGTGCTGCCTTATGAACTTTTGCTGATTCTCTCTATCATCTTACTTTTGACTGCCTACCTAAGTAAGGCTTTTAATTTGGTTTTCCTTTTTTCCTTGAATCAGCTTCCACTTGTTCTCGAGGCACCACACAGGCGCTCCCCACCTAGTAGTAAGAAGGATCATCAAAAGAAAAACAGACAGTGTTTGTTGCCTGATACTTCTAGGTCTAGTTGCGTTGGAACAGGATTAAACGTAAATTTATTTTTTAAGACGATTCAAAATGTTCCTTGTGATTTCAATGAATAAAATACTTTTGACTTTGACTTTGACTTTGTTACGACAAGTGTCGCTTCAAGTTTTTTTTTTATAAATTCCTTCAGGGTAGGCAGCGCATCGACAATACCCTTCGTGTCGCCGTTGTCTATTAGCGACGGTGACCACTTTGCATCAGGTGGGCCGTAAGATTTGCCTATTCGTTTCATAAAAAAAAGCCATTTAATCATGGACAGACTTGTGCTTTGGGAAGGAATGGAGGGTTGACGGGGTTTCTTCAATCTTCAAGTGGTTGGCATTTTCTAAGGTCTCGGTCGATTTCTTAGATTTTAGTCTCAAACGATATGCCTGTTGACGATCTAAATAGTGTTTGCCGGTTTTTGGTTTGAAACTTTTGGTTCTAGTTTAGTTGCAAATTTATTTGCGCCGAGTTATTTGACCAAATGACACAAAGTTTGCTGTGATTGATTGAGTAGCTCGTGAGGTAGTAGTATGCCAAAAGTATACTGAAACATAACGGTTTATGTAAAACATGCGTGTAAGATAATTAACATGCCGATGGGTTCTATGTCGAAACCAGCACCTCTTGTCTTCCAGCCTACCCAACCCTCACTCCAGAGAGTTCGACCAATATAAAAAATATTTTGGTCGAAGCGTCAGAGGATGGAGTTATGGAACGAATTGAAGCGTCTCGTAAATGAGTATATTCTTCATTACCTAGTCTCATAAATATTATATACATTTGTGAGTTCGTAACAAAAACTTTTCAAACGACTGATGCCACTTAGTACGTGTCCTAGGTAGTATTGGGACCAATACCCCCTTTGTTGATGAAAATTATGTTGAAAAATCTTAATTACGCGCCTGTAATTTCACCGTCAGCCTATCTTTATAAATGCCGTAAAATGCCCACTTAAAATTAAACAAAAAGTATATTTCAGGTAAAATTATTGCTTCCCAGCCCGTTAACGGTGGCGTGAGAATTATAATATCGTTCAGCCTATTAATATCGTTCAAGTGTTATAATCGTTATTGAAGTTATAAAATGGCGCCATATTTTAATTACCCGACTCTGTTGACTAGATAACTAAGTTATGTATTTAGGAGATCAGAAATAAATTCGTTTCACTACATAAACCCTTTCTTGATCTAACTAGGTACCTCTGACAAACAGAGAAAAGCCTAGATGGCAAAGTTATACCTGACTCCCATTTTAGGGTTCCGCCACCAAAGGGTACCAACGGAACCCCATTACTAAGGCCGGGACTCCACCAAAGCGGAGACGAGACGAGCGGAGAGGAGATGTTTTTTAAACAACCAATAGAATTGTGTTATTGACACATCTCCTCTTCGCTCAGCTTCAGTGGAGATCGCTGTTCGGAGATGTGTAATATTTGTATAGCGCGATGGAAGCGGAGATGTGAGTTGTGCCTGGACGACTCGCAGTGGAGACGAGAGATGTCGCACACATCTCCGCTTTGGTGGAGTCCCCCGAGCTGAAAAACATCTCTTCTCGCACAGCACACAGCACACCGCACACATCTCTGCTTTGGTGGAGCCCCGGCCTTAGTCTCCGCTGTCCGTATGCCCGTCCGTCTATCAGCGGGCTGTATCTCAAGAACCATAATAGGTTTGTCGCAGCCAACTGGTTGAATCAGCCGTTTAATTGGACGGCTAGCTCGTTCATTAAAGAACGGCACTCAACTACATGTCTGTATATCGATAAGCCGTATGGTTGTACACAGCATTCAACAGTACAGCTGTTTGAATTCTCCTGTTTAATCAAATAGCTAGCTTTAATTTCGGCAAATAGGTTTAGATCTGCGATCTAAAACTCATCATTGATAAATTTCGGCAAATAGGTTTAGATCAAAATTTTTCTAAGTGCAAACTTTTTGTTTCCGACACTTGTATCCACACAGATAGAAATTCAGACATTGAAAAATTTCAAAGTTTGGCCTCAAGCATTACAGTTGTAGATGAATGTTCGCTTCGCCTCCTTGGTTCACCTATTCTTGACGAGTCTTTTCCGGCATTTGTAGACAAGAAAATTCAAAATTATATGAGAACTTCCGACCGATTGCTCAAAATTAACGCCCATTCGCGGCTTTTACAATTATAAAATTTTGCCTTTTTGTGCCAAAGTTTACATATGCTTTAAGATGTTGACAACTGTGGAAACACAGTGAGCTGGTAGAAGGCTTGGACAACATAATAAAGAACACGTTATCGTCGGTTTTGAATATCGATTTAGATGACAGGGCGTGGTCGCAAGCCTCCTTGCCTGTTAAATTAGGAGGCTTAGGTATTCGTAAAATTTCAAGTGTAAGCCCTACCAGCGTTCTTGTCTTCCGTCTATAGCGCTTGTTCTTTGGTTAACAAAATTCTATCTCCTTCTCTTGTGGCTCTTTCTGGCAACACTCTTGAAATTTCATACTTAGACGAGGCTCGAAATGCTTGGCATAGTGCTTACCCCAATACTACTCTCCCCAAATCTCTTTCGTCTCAACGGCAATGGGACGGGCTGACGCGGAATTGTCTGATACAAACGTGCTCAAGCTCCACAGATCGTGCTCGTTTCCTGGCCGTTTCCAAATGGGAATCAGGGTTTTGGTTGCAAGCACTTCCATCACACAATACTGGTACTTTAATGGATCCAGTTTCTTTTCGTATTGCAACTTCTTTACGGTTGGGTGCAGGGTGCTGTGCCCCTCATCATTGCCAGTGCGGTACTGCTGTTGATCAGCTTGGTCACCACGGATTATCGTGCACCAGGGCTGTCGGTAGGATTTCCCGCCACGCTAGCCTTAATGATATCATTCGCCGGGCCCTTACCAGCGTTAACATTCCAGCCATTCTAGAACCGAATGGTCTGCTACGTGACGATGTTGAGCGGCCTGACGGCATGACTCTTGTTCCGTGGGAGAAGGGTAGGCCTTTGGTGTGGTACGCTACATGCGTTGATACCCTTGCGCCATCTCATCTGTCCGGGACATCAGTTAGGGCCGGTGCGGCGGCAGATTCCGCTGAGGACCTCAAAAGACGTAAATAAGCAAGTCTCGACAGATCTTACTTATTTGAGCTTTTCGGGGTCGAGACTCTGGATCCGTGGGGTACCGGGGCCCTTCGCGTTTTCAAAACTCTTTCAGGGCATCTGGTCGAAGCGACGCGTGACCCGAGAGCTGGCTCTTATCTGGCTCAACGCATAAGTATTGCCATTCAGCGTGGCAATGCAGCCAGCATCTTAGGGACGCTTCCATCTGGTAGTGATTTGGATAAGTTGAGCTACCTTTAGATCCCTTGCAGTGGTTTTCAGGTAGCACAACTGTTTCATATGTATTTTGTACATACCTTGTATTATTCTTTCTGTAAATAAATGTATTTTATCTCAAAAAAAATAGCTAGCCCTTTAATTAAGGGGCTAGTCTGTGAAAACCCTTGAAAAGTGGTGTTTTGAAAAGCCTAGAACTTTCCAAATTTAGCTTTATTCTTAACAATATTTAGATCAGAAGAAAGAACACTTCAGGCTGAATAAAAATACGCTGGGGTTTTCTAAAGTTATTTCTAGATTTTGTGTAAATTGAAAAACTACCTACCCATTTTCACGAAATTGATCAAAATAGAGCATCTACATATGAGCCTAAATCTACGGAATTACAGCTATTTCTGAGAAATAAAACACTTTAGTATCATGTCTATACACATAGTTTTAAAAGTATGTTGGGGTTTTTAATCTTTTCATATAAAAGATGTGTAAAAACACGAAAACATTTTCAATTCGCCGTATCTACACGATTTCTACGCCATTTTCTGTCATTCCGTGGTTATCCACGGCGCTGGAAGGAAGGCCCTCGTTCACTTTTTTATTCACAGGTGAAAACGGACAACCGGTTACTTCGATATATCATTACAAAAACTTGTATTATTTTACTGAAAATTGTTGGGTTTCGTTGTTATAATTGTAATTCGGGTAATAAGAAACCAATGCAAATTCTTATTTATTTGAGGTTTGTGAAAATTTACCGGACTGACATGGTTTGACAGTTTAATCATACAGTCGTGAACACAAACCAATTCTAGAGATCCACCAACTTATCTGCAGAATGAAATGTATGTAGCTGATAGAAAAATGTAGGTAAATGGTTCTAGAGATAAGTTGGTGGATCTATACTTATAACATTGCAGGCCTCCGTAGTCGCTCGATGCAATTATACGGTAGCATACTCACGAAGGAGTTTATATTGTGACCAAAAGAGTTTCGCTTAGCGATTTTCCTTAGAATATGCCTAGCTCTTTATACTAAGTGATTATCGTTTTTTTACAAAAATGTACTTGCTTATTTCCCGACTTACTAGTGAGAAACGGTATGTTTTTTTATTTTTTATTTATACTATCATTCAATTTTTATCTATGTTTGACTGTTTGTTACTAATAATAATACTGGTACTTCAAATTTTGATATCGAAAAAATAAATAAATAAATAATGCTGGACAGTTCGCACAACATTATCTAGCCCCAAGCTAAGCAGAGCTTGTGTTATGGGTACTAGATAACTGATATACTAAATACAATATATTACATAGATAGATACTTTGCTGATACAATGCTGCTATTCAAAAAATCTCCATTAAAGTCCATGCTTTATTGGAGGCGGAAGATGAATAAACTGGTCAAGTGCGAGTCGGACTCGCGTGTAGAGTGCTCCGTACAAGTATGCTACCATATAAATAACTCTGTCAACATAGTAACAACTAGACCAATGGAACTTAGTATAGTCCTCGATAAGTCCTCGGTGAAACGTAGCCACACATTTTGTACATATTTTCTCTTCACGAATATTTTCGTTTCCCGTCGGAATTTAAAAACGTATAGCACAAAGTAATTAATTTTGTAAAAATTTAAATAACCTCCAACGTTGAACGGCTGGACTGATTTTGATCAAACAAAGCTAAGAAAACTCCCCACAAAAACAATTAAAAAAAAAAAAAACGGTTGATCCTTTCGGGAGCTACGATGGGACAGACACACAGACACGCCAAACTTATAACACCCTCTTCGTTTTTCGTCAGGGGTTAAAAATAAACGAATTCAGATTTTGGGTACCTACTAATTTTGGACGAAATTTATAATATAAAATACAAGCTAGGTATAGGTACCTACTGTCACCAGCGACTTAATTTGGACGCGTTATATTATTTGTAGTAGGTACAACTATAATAACTGGGTTATCTGTGACATACTAGTTCCTCATAGATAATCCAGTTGATCAATATTAATTTTATTGTAAGTTAGGTATGAGGTATGAGGTTGACGTGTTTGTATGAGCTTGATCATGTAACAAAAATGTATCCTAAATATAATCACCGTAACATATTATACGGTGGATATCTGAACAATTTTTTTTTATTATGTGGTACTAAATACTACACATATGAATAGTAACATCATACATTACATATACGGTGCTTAAGACTAGTGTTGATATTCTTTATTGCACTTAACTACTTCTGAAAACAAAGGAATCGAATCTTATCATCGTCGCTTCTTATCGTCGTGCTTGTACTATTATTTATTCTGTGTCATCGTCTTGCTTAGTAAACGAAAACTGTACGAAAAAGTAATCGTAGACATTACAATCGCATTATATCGTAGTTTAGGAGTAGTAGAGTTTTTTTTTGTGAAAGAGTTCGTTCGGGAATGTACTACCAACCACAACTACTACCAGTAGTATTTCTGCCGCAAAGCACTAGTGCTTGTATTACTGTGTTTTAGTATGAAAGGTATAGTTGCCGGTAAATGCAGTGCAATGCCACAAGGGGTGGACGTGACATATGAGGTAATGGATTATTAAAGGCAGACGTTACCGCTCAAGATCAGGTGGGCCATCTGATTGTTCCACGTCATTCACGAAGATAAAAAGTGGGGGATTGGTGCAAGTCAGTCAGTGGGAGCTCAACAAACAGTGACTCACCAAAGCTGAAAAGTGGGTAGGTCGTGTGTGGCGAGTTATGCAAAGGCGATACTCGCGACGAAAAGTACGCATGTGAACGCTCTAGAAAATTCAAAATGGCTAATACAAAGTAAATAAGTACCCAAAAGAAAAGTTTCTTCCAACTACTTAGTTATACCTAGTAATTTTGAACAAACTGAGGTGTGTATAACCTTTTTCCTTACAAATATTAGCTGTTAACCTACAAACGACACATAGGCCAGTCATCTTAAACATTCCAGGTCGTAAAAAAATTGCAAAGTTCGCACAGCTCTATCGAAGTTGCAAACTTGGTTTTACACAATTGGTATTTATCCTAACAACATCCCAAAAAAACAGAACCATGCAACTTTTTGCGATCTTACACGATTTTAGTGTCTACGGTGACTGGCCTAACAAGACTGAAGGGGATTCTGAAAAAAAGGACTGGTTGCCTACAAGATAACAAAATCAGCAAATCAAATCTATGATTTTCAGGATTTTATAAATTGTGTCAATTCAAACAATACCTGTGTAAAGGTTCTGGAAACATGGGATTTTTATAATTATCGAGATCACGAATCACACACATGCTCCAGTTTTTTTACATCAAACGTACCTGAGAGAGATTTTGCTGTAAAAGTAGATAGGGAGGATTGAACCCCAAAATATAAACTAGTCACGGTGTTGAGTTAAAATCACAATATATTAACTAGTTTTTTTTAACAAATTGTTTTCTAGAAGCCGTACCAAAAGTTATGGCAAGATGTATAACTGCAGAAATAAAAGAAGAAATCATAATTAGTGCTATTTATACCAGAAAGTAGTAGTAGTAGAGCTTTTTTGTGAAAGAGTTCGTCCGGGGAAGTACTACCACCATACCTATTTCTGCCGCAAAGTAGTAGTGCTCGCATTGCTGTGTTCCGGTTTGAAGGTGCCGGTGAAATTACAGGCACATGAGACTTTTCATCTTTATGTCGCAGGGTGGCGGGCGCATTGCAATGCCACATAGGGTGCGTCCTAGGTGAACGTGTCCTATGAGGTAATGCACTGTTCATAGGCAGAGGTTACCGCTTAACATCAGGTGGGCCATCTGCTTGTTCCGTCATTCATTAGTATAAAAAAAAAAAAAAAAAAAAAAATAAGAGATACTTGTAGCAATATTTACCAACTTATAACTTCATCGTTAGGATGATTTAACTGACTGGTATAAAATAAGGTATACACCACTATTCCAAATACAACAAAAAAAACATGGATAGTCAGTATTCTATAAAGATTGACTCTATGCAAAAAAAAGGTACAAAATAACAATTTCCAAAAATAACCATAAAAAAAGCGGCCAAGTGTGAGTCAGACTCGCCCATGAAGGGTTCCGTAGCAGCAAGTAACATAATATAAAAGTTCTTGGATGGATTACGATTAATGACGTATTAAAAAAAAACTACTTACTAGATCTCATTCAAACCAATTTTGAGTGAATGTTTACATGGTAATGTACATCATATATTTTCTTAAGTTTTATAATTCTCTTATTTTAGAAGTTATGGGGGGGGGGGGCACACTTTTTACCACTTTGGAAGTGTCTCTCGCGCAAACTATTCAGTTTAGAAAAAATATATATTAGAAACCTCAACATCATTTTTGAAGACCTATCCACAGATAACCCACATTGATGAAAAAATAAATTTGAGTTTCAGTTCTAAGAACCCCAAAAATAATTGTTTTTTTTAAATTTTTGTGTAAAATTCTAAATGCGGTTCACAGAATACATCTACCTACCAAGTTTCAACAGTATAGCTCTTATAGTTTCGGAAAAAAAAGGCTGTGACATACACGGACAGACAGACAGACAGACAGACAGACATGACGAAAGATTAAAGATAAAGATAAAGATAAAGATCAAGATAATTTATTTGCTTAAACATATGTACAAATTGATGGTATAAATATTAGTAGGACACAATATGAAAATCCAAAGGGAATCCATAAGGGTTCCTTGTCTTTGAGTATGGAACCACAAAAATGGGAACATTTGGTCAAAACAATTTAATAGTGCATGCGCCATGGAAAGCTACCAAGTTATTATTTCGACGCGTCACGTGTCATCGTACAAAGTCAAAAACAAGTATTATATCCATAAATTTATTCGGATTTTGTCAAGAAAACAAAAGTTTAAATCTTTTTAATTCCATTCGAAAAAAAAACACTACGCAGATTAAATTTGTACCGAATATACTTGGAATAGTCATTTAATTTAAATTTAATTTGTGTTTAAAATTCAAAAATACAAAGAATGTTAAAAGGTATCTTACTAATATTAGGAACGTGAAAGTTTGTAAGTATGGATGGATGGAAGGATGGATGGATGGATGGATGTATCTTTGTAACTCTTTCACGTAAAAATTGCTTGATGGATTTGGATGAATCTTGGAACGGAGATAACTGGACTCCCGGAATAACATATAGGCACATTTTTATCCCGATATTCCCACGGAATCGAGACCTATGCGGAAAACACCGCAGGGCGCAGCAGCAATGCGAATACTTTTCATCCAATGTTTTATTTATCTTTGTTTCTGTGTGTGTGTGTGTGTGTGTGTGTGTGTGTGTATTTTTGTGTGGAATATTGTTTGTTGACTGTTACTACTACATCCATGTTGGTGACACAAATAAATGTTTTTCTTTCTTTCTTTCTTTCTTTTCAATGTACCAGGCGAGCAGCAGAATGCAGGAGTAATTTGGTAACCGAATATCCTATCCTAATTACTCTTTCACGTAAAAACTACGGGATGGATTTGGATGAAATTTGGAATAAAGATAACTAGACTCGCGAAATAACACAGGCACATTTTTATCCCGATATTCCCACGGGATCGAGACTTACGCGGGTGAAACTTACTTCACCAGCCTAAGTCTAATAATACTAGCTTTATAATACTCCGCTACTTAATAATCCTGCGCAGACGAAGTCGCAGGTTACAGCTAGTAAAATTATAAATTGAGTACTAAACAAAAATATAATACACAAATAAAAAGATTCAAACATTTACAAGAGAGCGCCAATGTTTAGGTGAATAAGGGTGGTGGGTGTTTAGGGTGTTAAGGTGGTTTTGGCGCTAGGCACTAAGCACTTATGCGAACTGAAATGCACTTTGTTGCGTCCCAGCAAGGTTCGTTATTTTTTTTTCACGATGTGAACCTTTTGTTCTTGCTATTATTTATTCTGTGGTCTTACTTACAGTTTTTTTTTCTCCCAGCTCAATAAAGTGTATAACTGAGTTAGTAGTTATGTTACCGCACATAAGATTAGTAAATCTTGAGCATATTCCGTTTGTTGAACACCATAACAAAATCCCTAGACATGCGAACAGTAACTATGTTACATACGGCGCACATGCTTAGGTAAAGCACGTTCTAAAATAATGTTACACTAAACAAGTATTATTTACTAAATAATAAAAAAGCATTAATGTTATCACGATATAATAAACACAGTTTTAAAGGGAATGGTCGTAGCGATCGTACAGATCAAAATCATAACAGATAAATATTTACAAAGACATTGATCACTAATATAAGATAAAAAACTTTAGGCGCGAATATCTCGTAACAATATTTCTTGTAGTTACGGTTGTCGCAGACTACGTATTTGTACACTGATGGTAATAGCATAGCTCTCTCCATGCATAGCCCGCTGTGATACTTTGAGCTTTTGTGTGTGTGATAGTTAGCGATCACGTCTCAGTCACGTAAGTCATCTCTGGCAACACGCACTTATTAAGATGACTGAAATAAAGTCCTCGAGTGGCGACCAACAACCGGACGACGCAGTGTGGGAGGGGAACTTCCAATGTACCAAACTTTATAAAGGTCGCGGGAAGTCTGTGGACGGAGGCGGCTCAAGACCAGTCGTCGTGGCATTCTATGGAAATGTTATATTTCCAGCTGGGCAGAAGATGATAATTAATAAAAATAAGGCAAGTAAATATAAACATGTTTGTTTTCCCCTAGGTAGGTACATACCTACTTATAACTCACTTTTTTATTTATTTTTGTGTCTAGCTGTTGCGGATCAAGAGATACAGCGTTTGTCAAAATCACTTTTTTTGTATGGGGGCCCGCTTTAATTTTTAATATTAATAGAATAACAAACAATACTTCCAAACTTTATGACCCTAATTAATAATAAATAATAATAATAATGTTGGACATTTCATTATCTAGCCCCAAGCTAAGCAGAGCTTGTGTTATGGGTACTAGATAATTGATATACTTAATACAATATAATACATAGATAGATATTTTTTATTATACACAGAAAATACCCAGAACACCTGAACAAATATCTGCGATCGCACAAATATTTGTTACGAGGCGGGAATCGAACCCGCAACCTCCTGCGTCGCAGGCCAACCTTCGCCCGCCGCGCTACAGAGGTCTTCAACACAATTGATTTTAGGGTTTGAATTTCCTATAATCCTTTCATAAAGACGCCAAACCAATTCATGGCATGTTTCAAGAAGTAGGTACTATTATTTATTCTGTGGTTGTACATGGAAATTAGAATTTAGAAGCCGATAAATGTTTGAAAATGTCTTACTAGTCATGTCAAATGCAACGTCCTCGCCGCGCCGTTTTTTTATGCCAATTTGTGGTCAGTATGTTTCAATTACGTGAATTTCTTCCAACATAGTTTGTAGGTACCTATATAATTTATTTGTTTCTTTATCCGTCTTTCTGTACAAAATAACTCGAAAAACTGTTACTATTTTGACGAAATAGGATTAAATAATGTTACGAGTATAATATAATAACTTTTTTTTTTTTTTAATTAATAAATGGAATTAAAACAAGGTATGTACAAAAATACTTAAATATAGAAAAGAAAAGAAAAAAAGAAGCTAACACAATAAATTTGGTTCATAGGGCAAGGTGGCAAGAGCACTGGCTGCATTCCCACGTTGAATGGCCAAAGAAATTCTTTGCGCCAGGAAGGAGCCAGCCCTCTTGTCACCAGCGGCGTCGATGAGCATCGGTGATATTTTTTTAAAAAAGGTCTTAGTACTAGGGCCCCGTGGTCCCAAAGTCTCTACACCAAGCGGCGCAAAAATGTAGTCATCGGAGAGGACTACATATTTGCGCCGCTTAGCATTTTCTGCTGCCTCCGCCGCGGCTCCAGCCTTGGTGATTGTTCCACTGAGATAGGGTTACCAGATGAAAAAATCAAAAGTCCGGAGAAAAGGCCTGATTTCCATGAAAAAGTCCTGAGATTTTCTACAGCTTGAGAATTTTCTCTCAAAAACGTATTATTATCTTGCGCAGGCGTTTTACGCGACGCGTTGCAAGCTTGTATGTACATCGCACTCAAAACAGCGGGGTGGAGGGAGGAGGGGGCGCCAACAGGAAGAAGCATTTTTTGACGTAATGCTTCATGAGTTGTGGGCAAACATTTTCAAGACAATAGGTATTTCACGATTGGCAGAGATACTGCGTATTTGTCAATATATATTTGCAATAACAGCTCAGAATGCAAACGTAGAAAGAGTTTTTTCTATCATGGGAGCTCAATGGTCGAAACAAAGAAACCGACTATACGTGTCTTCAGTTCGAGCTCTACTTTTAGTTCAATATAACTTGAAGAGTTTAACTTGTGAGGCATTTTATAAATCAATAATCAAACAAAAGAACTTACTTAAAAAAGTTTCTTCAAATATTAAATACGACAAAACTAATTAAGTACCTATTTGGATAAATAAGTATTGATTTTACCTGCAATTTTTACCAGAAAATGATTATTTTTAGTTTGTTTTTCTTTGATAAATAAGGATTGATTTTAACTTCAACTGCAATTGTTACAAAAAGAAGATTATTTTTAGTTTGTTTCACTTTAATAAATAAGTATTTATTTTAACTGCAATTGTTACCAAAAGAAGATTATTTTTAGTTCGTTTTACTTCGATAAATATGCATTGATTTTAACTGCAGTTGTTACCAAAAGAAGATTATTTTAAGTTTGTTTTAAATTAATACATAAGTATTGATTTTAACTGCAATTGTTACCAAAAGAAGATTGTTTTTAGTATGTTTTACTTTGATAAATAAGTATTGATTTGAACTGTTCAATCGTTACCAAAAGAAAATTATTTTTAGTAGTTTAATAAGAGAGATCTTTAAAATGTAACCTGTGTTTTATTGAAAATCCTGAGCTATCACTAGATTTGCTAAATCCGGCCGGAATCCTGAGAAGAGTCGAAAAATCCTGAAATCTCAGGACAAATCCTGAGATATGGTAACCCTACACTGAGATGAGAGGGGGCCAATGTGTCAACGCAAGTGACGTCCCACACTAGGGCTCGCCCCCGCTCCCGGGGAACCAAGGTCATACCGTCGGGCCTTTTGCCATCATTACGAAAATCAAATCACTGTATGAGCGTTTTTTTAAACAGCCCTACACGTGTAGGTTTTTTTTGTTTTTTATTTATTTCATACGCAATATATTTTACACATTTAATTAGGTATAATATTGTACCTTAAAAACCTCCAAAGGTTGACTAGGTACAATCGCCAAAAAGTAGGCGCACATACACATTCAAATTAATATAAACAAACAAGGTAGGTATATTAGTGGATGAAAGTTAATGGAAAAAAAAAACATCAGCAGGAAGTTTGGCAGAATAGTGAGTTTTGAGGCCGAGAAAATGATCTAATTTGGGCTGGGAAAAATCCTGATTCCCAAGTTATTTTTCTGAGCAAGGTCCGTCGTTCAATACCGGTTTAAATTGGGTTGTATGGGTTTGTACGAGGTTTTAATTGATTCTTAAAGTTTAAGACTTGTATGCACTCTAGGGAGGTAGGGTAGGCTAAACCCTCTGTTTTTAGGAGTTGGAAGGGTTTTTTTAAAGGTTTGTAGGGCTTCTTAGGTTGTGAGAGTTTTCAGGGCGTTTTTGATTTAATTTTGTTTTTTTTGGTCCTGTATTTTTTGGTTATTTTTGTGGGTTTGTTCATTTCTTGCCCATGTTCATTTGCGATTCGGTTATGATGGTTTTTATATACTAACTTTGCACCCATATTGGTACAGTTATTGAAGTTGTTGACCACTTTGTCTATTTGGGGTAAAATAAAACGAATAAAACTGTTATAAAATATAACGAAACCTGAAGCACACAGCATAATATGTAAAACACAACATGTGCACAGAGATTTCTCAAGTATCCAGTAGTGGAACGCCTGGGACTTCGCCCGCGTGCAGTTTTTGCTATACAAACTTCAACATCCCGCTGCACCACTTTAGGGTGTGTATTTAGGAAATTCCTTTCTTAGTGCACCGCTATACCACAAAAGAAATGTACCTATGTGAATTTCAGGTCCTATGACCTAGGGTTTAGACTTCGCGTTGATAGTCAGTGACTGAGTCAGTCAGTCACGCAACGATTGTATAGGTGGTATACATTGATTTTATTTTCACATTTATCTGATTACGTACAGAACAAAAATTCAATGAAGTAATTGACAAAACAAGTAATGTGTTTTCTACACAATTGTACGGTTGAGAGGTTTGTTTACCTAATTAGTTCCAAATCCCACCGCAAGGTGGAGGTCACAGGTAATGGAATAGTGTCAAAACTCGATGTGTCATTTTCACAGACCACTCTCTTAAACTGCTTCCACTTGAAAATGAATTGCCGATTCATTGTCAATCTGCTAGGGTAACCACGGTAACCAGCTTGCTATTGTCATGTTATGTCGCAGCCAAGTGGTTGAATTCGGCCGTTTAATCAAAGAGCTAGGCCCCCTTATGAAACAACGCTCTCGGTGTTCAATGAATGGGCTAGCCGTTTGATTAAGCGGCTGAACTCAACCATTTGTCTGCATCTACTGTGACTTACTAATACTAATAAAAAAATATTTTGAAGATTGAAGATGATATTGAGCAAAACATTTTTTTACAATTTTACCTATGTTCCTTGAGGAAGTTGTTTAGTACCATGGGCAGAATCTGACCCTGAAACATTATCCAGATAGAAAAAAAACAAACAAAAAACATTAAAATATTTCCAAAAATCTTAGAATATACTAAGTTAAATTAGTCCCCCTACTATTTGCAGTGTTCCAAGACCTTGAAATCGGAGCAACATTTACACCTTAGATCCTGTTCCTTGTGTGCTTTTTTACGACAAAACAACTCTCAACGGTCAAAAACATAATTATCAAAAACATCAGCAGTTGACGCCATCTTGATAAAAATGCCCGCAAGCGCTGCGGTGGTGGAGAAACGAATTAGTTCAATGTTATGGCGGCTTTTCAATCAGCCGTTATATTGAACGTTTTACACGTTTTATTGGTTTAACTACAAAACTAGACATGTAGTTGAGTATCGTTGTTCAATGAAAGATCTAGCCGTTCAACTAGTCAGCTGTTTGAACCAGTTGGCTGCGACAGGTACACCGTTTAAATTTTTACTGACTTTGGATTTCTATTGCCACTATAATAACAAATATTAAAAACAAATAATATAAAAAAGGGGTATAAAACCCCATACCAGTAGACTCTGGCTGTATCTCCCTCCGTAGACCAAGACACGTTCTTGGTGATCCCGATGACCCTATCACTGCCGCTAATGCGGTAGTGACGTCATCCAGTCAAGACAGAGAAAACACTACACCCTTACACCGACCTCGCCGGCGAGGTCGAAGAACCTTCTAAGTACCTTCTGTACCTTCGCCTAAACCGGTACAAGCATGTTCCGGGGCGTTCTGTTCGATCCTCCCAACCTGGCAACAGCCCAAGCCGAGGTTCGTACCTAGTGGTGCCCTTGTGCTCGTTGCCCCAACCTAACTTTACAGGTTGAGCGCCATCTGCGCTCACCAAAAGCCCGGTAAAGCAGTCATGGCCCCAGGCGGTCAATTGCATTAAAATCCATTCGAAAAAAAAAAAAAATTGGCTGTATCGTCACGCTGAATAGCAATATGAGTTCACCCAGATAAGGGCCAGCTCTCGGGTCACGCGTTGCTACACTTAATGGCAATATGCGTTCAGCCAGATAAGAGCGCTGTCTCGGGTCACGCGTCGCTATGCTTAATGGCAATATGCGTTCAGCCAGATAAGGGCCAGCTCTCGGGTCACGCGTTGCTACACTTAATGGCAATATGCGTTCAGCCAGATAAGAGCGCTGTCTCGGGTTACGCATTGCTATGCTTAATGGCAATATGCTTTCAGCCAGATAAGAGCCAGCCCTCAGGTCACGCGTCACTACGCTGAATGGCAATATGCGTTCAGCCAGACAGAACCAGCTCTCGGGTCACGCGTCGCTACGCTTAATGGCAATATGCGTTCAGCTAGATAAGAGCCAGCTCTCGGGTCACGCGTCGCTACGCTTAATAGCAATATGCGTTCAGCCAGATAAGAGCCAGCTCTCAGGTTACGCGTCACTACGCTGAACGGCAATATGCGTTCAGCCAGATAAGAGCCAGCTCTCGGGTCACGCGTTGCTACACTTAATGGCAATATGCGTTCAGCCAGATAAGAGCCAGCTCTCAGGTCACGCGTCACTACGCTGAATGGCAATATGCGTTCAGCCAGATAGAGCCAGTACTCAACCCAAAAAAAAGTCATGCTTTATAAAATTATCTTGTAATTATATTTCTGTACACTTAATTATAAGGTGTGAAGGCCTGTCTTCATACCTTGTAAAAACCTTTTAAAAACTTTGATACGCATTTAGCCCGCAATTATTTAATTAATTATTAATACAAATTACCAGTTTTATTAATATACTTACTTTAAGGAAACTCTAATTAAAACTGACCAAATATTTATTATTATGTAACGGAACTGTTAAGTCACGCAAAAAAATATTTTCAGTTTCATTAAATTCGTTACGTATTATTAAAAAAAAATTAGTAAGCATGGCTTTTTATTTTTTGTGAACATTGTGGAAATAATATTCTTATACTATTTGATAAAAAATATATATAATATTTATGACATTAATTTTTCACAATTCTATTAAATGGAGGTACTTTGAGAACAGGTAAGTCAGGTCCAAAACAGACAGACAGTCTGGAAAGTAAGTTAAATAAAAACTTAAAATCATTTCTAAGAATTCAATATAAAATAATTTTACCCGGACTTGTTGATAATATTCGTTGGTATAAGATTTGTCCTGGCTGCTAGAATGTGTTATTAGTATTATGGAATGTGTTATTACTGGAAGAAAACGTTAGCTGAGTCAGTCGTAGGAAGCAATGGCGGCGATGAGCTCACCACCTATCACGTCTATATTCCACGATGGTGTTATCCACTGTGAAAAGAGGCCCATTGTGGCTCTGCCTACCCCTTTGGATAAAAATTTGTGTGTATGTATGCTTTGCTTTTTTATCACAGCCTTTATCATAACCCACATTTTTTCGATCAATATTTCAATAATGTATTGTGTCTATTTCGGTCTCTAGCTCAGCTACTTTATCACCGGGACATGTATATTAATTGTAACATGATAATAATGCTCACGACGCCTCTATTTACTGGTAATTTACCCGGCGACAGAAATACTTACAAGGCTATGTATGACGTAAACTGCTTTAGTATAGTCTTTGTTCCACAATCAATAAGTAAAGTTCTAATTAGATTAGACAGATAAGTTTTTTATTTTTATTTGTAACAACATAGGTATAAACAAAATAAAACATGCAAATATACAAAATATTAGCTGGAATTGCTGATATAAAAAGGTCTCTAAGTCAGCATATGCAGGTTGTAAACAACCTGCGCTGGTCTTTCGTTAGACCCTTTTTCTAACATAGTCTTTTTCTAAGTAAGCTACTTCAAATATAAATGCGCAGTAAACAAGTATTTGCTTTTCACAATCCCTCAGTAGCGTTAATCATCTCTTTAAATGCTCAGTTACTTAAAAGTTAATGAAAGAATTTAGCCTCTGAGTAGTTAACTAGCTGAGGCTTTGAAGGCGATACAAGTGAGGTAAAGTCGTGATTAATTAACAATACTGATATTGTGAAACGCAAATAATTGTTTTCTGAGCAGTTGTATTTGTAGTAACATACGTAGAACTTACAAACAATATGAAATAATCTTATTGAAAATAACTTATCAATTCAATACAAACTTAAAGTAATTAATGTAAACCTGGTGCAACGGTGCTTGGCCCGGTTTTTTTAAATAAATAAATAATGCTGGACAAGTTCTCACAACATTATCTAGCCCCAAACTAAGCCAGAGCTTTTTTTTAAATAAATAAATAATGCTGGACAAGTTCTCACAACATTATCTAGCCCCAAACTAAGCCAGAGCTTGTGTTATATGTACTAGATAACTGATATACTTATTATTATAATAACTTACATAGATAGATATTTTTTTATTATACATAGAAAACACCCAGAACACCCTGAACAAATATCTGCAGAACGCACAAATATTTGTTCCGAGGCGGGAATCGAACCCGCAACCTCCTGCGTCACAGGCGAACCATCGCCAGCCGCGCCACAGAGGTCGTCAAATAAAATAAAAATACACGCAAAAACTGGTCTCCCATCCAAAAGCTGACCTCGCAGATCATTGCTTAACCTAAATTTGGATAAACGTTTTTTTCGAGGAAAAACCTAGAAGAATTAGGGCAAAAAACATATCTATTTGATGATCCTTCTTACTTGCACTGCTATGTGGGAAGCGCCTGTGTACACAATGCTGGACAATTCACACAATATTATCTGGCCCCAAGCTAAGCAGAGCTTGTGTTATGGGTACTAGATAACAGATATACCTACTTAACAATACATTACATAGGTAGATATTTTTACTATACATAGAAAATACCCATACGTAGAAAAAGCTGAAGGGTAGAACATAAATCTTACATTTTTAAAATATACACAAAATTCTAAGTCAGTAATGAAAGCTGGATTTCTTGTAAATATTAATTGGAAATTAAAATTTCAAGACCACTCTAAATTTATAAAACCTTTAGTGCCTAGGTAGCCCTAGGTACGTCTGTAGCTCCGCACTCCGATCGTGTATAATATATTATGTATGCTTACACCGTGACGATCACGGCCGATGCTGAAACCTTCTAGAAACCTATTCAACGAAACACACGTTAAAAGAAAACAAGTACATGGTATAGCTTTTTTGAGGATCGTCACCAAAAATGTTAACTTTTTTTTAATACAACTTGGGATGACGGATCCAGCAGATGCCCCACCTGATGTGAAGCGGTACCCTCTGCCTATGAGCAGTGCATTATGGTCACGTCCACGTAGGACGCGCCCTATATATGGCATTGCACCGCGCCTGCCACCCTGAGTACACGCAAATGTCTTCACTGAGCAATTTGTAGATAAGCCTGGAAAACTCATCAACTCTCTTATAACTGGTAGGTATTAGATTCCGTCTTCCCGTTACGTACCGCTCAACACTTTAATCTCGCAGACAGCGCTTCGTCCTGAGGGATTCTTGACATCTGAAGTTTCGATTACTAGGTATTTCATAAAGCTATCCAGAGCTACCAGATATAAATGGTTAATCAACTATCCGGAAGATTTTCTTCTTATAGAACTTGGCTTTTTTGCAAAAGTGTATTTTCGAATTATTTGATTCGTCGTGTCCCAAGAATAGACCCCTCTATCTCCACCCGTGGATGTCGTAAGAGCCAACTAAGGGATAACCCGGACTTGTTTGTAATATTCGTTGGTATAAGATTTGTCCTGGCTGCTAGCTTATTTAATTTGTTATTACTGGAAGAAAGCGTTAGCAAAGTCCTGGGAAGCTATGGCGGCGATGACCTCACCCCTTGTCACGTCTATTTTCCACGATGGTGCAACCCACAGTGAAAAGAGGCCCACTTGAGGCTCTACCTACCCTTTCGTGGTAAAAGCTGTGTCCGTGTATGTATGTCATAAAAAAAATATAGTTTTCTCTATCTCACAGTAACGCTACGTCTGAAAAACACTCATTATTATTAGTTTCTGTTTTTTTCTGAAAGAACTCATTTTAGTTTTGGATTATTTTAAGCAGAATGTAAGACAGGATTTACTTTAGCATAAAATAAATCCAATCTCATTTCCTGCAAAGCCTTCGATTTTGGGAATACGTTACAAAAACGGAAGCCGATAATGATAATGATACAAACGCTTATCCCGAAATAAAATTGAATCCGGGAGTTTAAACCTCTCAATAAAGATACTCCGAATTTCGTCAACGACACTTTGAGATATGGTTTGATGAAATAAATGTTTTTTGTTTAATTCATTCTCATTGAACCTAGTAGTTCCTGTTTGTTCCCGAATGCTAATTCGGGGACAGATAGAACCGGCCATACCCTTCGTATGGTATATGTACAATCTCTTAAACATGACCGCCCATTGTGCATTTCTATTATTTTTTGTTGTTTAGTTAAGTTTTGAAGTTTCAGTTTTTTTTATGATGCTGGAAAAGTTCACACAGCATTATCTAGCCACAAGCTAAGCCAGATGTATATATGTTACGTACCCACAATAAAGTTTTTTTATTTATTATAATTGGCGCCGCACGGTTTGTAACTTTGCCATTTTCAAGTTATTTTTAAGTGACATTAGTGTATTTTCAATATGATTTGCAAAGGTACACTCCTTTTAAGACGTCAAAGTCAAATTCGTTTCATGTTTTACTTAAAAGGTGGCCGTTTTACTATAAACTTTGGTAAACAATTTCCACCAATAGGAAAAGTCACACAATTCACTTCCATTTCATTTCACTTCACTTGTGCTCTCAGAAGCTACATTGGTTAAAATGCCACCAAAAAACACAAAATAACTCAAAAAACACTAGGAAAAGACATAAAATAAAAGTAGATACCGTCTCTGTTCGAAAAAGGCCGGAAGAGTCAATAAAAATTTAATCTATCTACCTATTCAAAGTTTAATTAAAAAAGTGTATATCTAACCTGGCAATGATTTACGACGGACCGAATACATCATAAAGGTAGCAGGAAGTCAGTGTATTGAGGCGGCTTAAGACCGTTCCTCGTGGCATTCTGTGCCTATGTCCAGCAGTGGACTTCTAAAGGTGATGATCATCATAATTATCTATAACGAATGCTTTAAGCCAACTGTCTTTCCTCTATCACAATACAAAATACTAAAATATCCGAAGAAATATCCTTAACAATTCAGGTAAACGACTTGAAAAACATCAAATATACTATTAATGGTTCGGAAAAACGCTCTGTTGGTATAATTTCCCATAAGACTACGATGTATACAAAATGCGTATTTTCGTGTTACAAGGAAAAACTGATTGTAGGTACTCGGAGCTTCCTTTACAAAATGTTTTATATCATGAAACGTGGACGCTTTCGTTATTTTTACACTCATTATATATTTCTATAAAAATATTTCTCTGACCTCAAACAGAGGATGATATAAAATGTAAAAATATTTAAACCTTCATGGAAATAATATATGAAAAACGTTACCGCTGCGTAAAATATAAATTTCATCGGAACTAAGTAATTAAATGAATATCTGTCAAGATATTTTATAAAAACTTTTTGAAAAACAGCACTTTTCTCTTAAAAACAATGTATTTAATAATGGATTTATTGAGTATTTAGCAATGTCTACCAATCTCATAAAACTAATACATATTATAGATTATGCTTTTTAACACAATATTATCTAATTAAACATAATAATAAGTCACTATAAATAAATTATTGATCGATATATCTGCTGAAGTATTACATAATCACGACATTGATAAAACATAAGATTATTTGTACTTTAAAATAATCATCAGTTCACGTCACTTTAAAAAACATATCCATAATTCTAATGTACTCAAATCGTATTTAAAAACTTATTAAATCATTTCAATGAACGGCATAAATTTATTTAAAAAAAAACCTTTGTAGAAAGCGGAGATGCTCAGAGAAGTGAAAAATCTTAGGTAAAATAGTAGTTCACTCTATAAGACTCGCGTGATCATTATTTTTACAAACCTGTGTGGTTTTTAAGATGCTTGTTTTCTATTTTTTCTAGGTAATATTTTTTAATATAAGTTTAACTGGTAAAAAAAATTTAAAATATTGACAAAAAAAATAACTTTTAAAATTTTAATTTACCATTTAAACTTTAATAAAAAAAATATGTTAATCCATTTTTTTGTATTGATTGTAATTTTTATTGATTTTAAAATGTTAGATTTATTTTTTAATGAATCTCGATTAAATTGATAATATCATTATTATATGCCGTTTATAATTATATTCGACGAACTATTTATGTCAGTAAGACCTTTAAAAAATAATGCGGTATAAATTAAATAAATATTCCAATGACATACCTTTATATCCTGAATTAATCGCACACAATTAGTCACTAAAATTCTGACACCGATATTCACAAAAATATTATTATTTTATTAATCTCTTAACAATTTTTCAAGTTTCCAATCCCATCACTGTCACTATTCACCACATCTCACTTCAAATAATAATAAAATCACTTCGCATACGAATTTCAGAATTGACGCGAACTCGATCCGCCCTCGCCATGCGTCCAACTCTCAAGACCAACAAAAACGTACTGGTTTGCGTATACTATGGTGCGAGGGAGACAAAAAACCAGGGGTGAAATCTATAAGCTTATGACTGAATGTGCTGCAAGACTTGCAAGCTCCAATAGTTAAAAAGTTATGTGTGACCTTTGTTGAAAATGTTTAGTTCACCTGTCGTCTTACAAATCAATATTGGCTGACCGATATCCGGTGGGGTTGCAACATTCTAGAAATATTTTTTAACCGAACTCTTGGATAGATAGCAAGCTTTGTTTTATTATTGGCTTTTATTTAACTTCAGTTAAGGTATTTATTAAAATAGACATGAAATAATAACAAAATAACGCATGTGTTGTCACAATTTGCAAATTAATTTTAAACCAGGTCTAAAACAAACTACTTACATTTTTGAAAAAAATAACAATTCTTGAAAGTAACGTGGGCAGTCTTATCGCTAACAGTGATCTCTTGGAATGGTGTGGAATTATTCGAACAATATAGAACAGTGGCTAAAAATTGGAGTATACAATCTCGTCATAAAAATATATAAGTTTTTTGTGAAAAATATTATTTTTCAATACAAGCTTTTATTAAATTAGTGATCGTAACCGTATGCTGATCAAAATTAGCCTAAACACGGCCATTCTTCTATTATCTCTCGAGAAGTTCCGTTGTCCACCTTCCGTCTCCATCATCAGATCAGCTCACTGTCACCATAATATTGCATCGTCATCGGAACTTGACAGGTATGCAAAATATCATCTCAATAGGTTGAGGATAACTGCTTTAAAATTCAGTTGCATGATTCCACCTGGACATACATTGCCAGTTAAATAAAAGCTTGTAATATTAATACTAATATCTCAATAAATAATATTTCTATTGTAAGACTTACTTGTTTTTAATATTATACCTTAGATTCTTGAGTGGCGACCGCAAATGACACTGTATCGGAAGATGGACCAAAGACAAGGACATACGGACGAAGGAAGTCAGTGTCAAGACTGTTTATCGTAGCATAATATGGGAGAGGCTTATATCCAGCAGTTGACATCTACAAGCTGATGATGAAGACGATTGTCCAAAGTTCAGATGGCACGTGATCATTTGGAAATGCCCTTAAGGTTGAATATTTCCCTCAATTTCCAAAAAAAAAACTTCGTGACTTTCACCCTTACAAATTATTATTTTCCTTCTCTCAAAAAGTTGAGAACTTCTGGCAAAGGAGGTGGGGTAAGTTAGAGTGAGCCATGAGCTCTACCAGAGATATCGTAATGCTTACCTCTTATTTATTTTATTTTAAATATCATGCTCTAAAAGTGTTTCATTTTGAAGTAAAGCTAAGCGGAGGCGAACTGAAGTGTAGAGTCCGCGCCACGACTGAAGTCCGACGGACTTTTGAGGAACTGACGGATAACAAGGTAGATTTTCGCTTTTGCAGTTTTGCGCATAGAAACTAGCGCTCCAGTAACCGGACTTCAGTCGTGGCGCGGACTGTATTTGGTACTCAGGACAAAAGTTTTTTTTTAAAATTTGTCTTTGTTATCTACAGCCTACAAAATTAATGAATGGAAACACGAAAAGTCGAGTGTTAGTGTTTAACTAGACTTTTCGATTTTCCTTTATTTAATATTTTTATTTGCTTTTGAATATGGAACTCAAAGCGACCTATACTGCTTATAGCATTTCTATATAATATGCTCTGCCTTACCCCTTCGAGGAAAGAGGTGTATGTCTGTGTATGTAGTATGCATAGCATTTCTTGGCAATCGTCAGTGCGTTTTTATGTGTCGGCGCGCCAGTGCGTTTGTCAACAAGAGGAAATTCGTTTCGGAACTCTCCGTTTTATTGTATTGATCTTATTTATCTAATTTTTGACCCAATAATCTTTACCATTTTGACAAACAATCGATCTTAGCCAAAAGTTAGAGGTAGCTTTGTTTATATTTATCGATAAAATTTTGTCCTATCGTGTTGTGGTCTGGGTGATCCCTCAGTATCTATGGTTTTTTATTTGAATATTGTACTTGATTTTGTTAGTTAAAAAACTAATCTATGATTAGTAATTTTGCTTTATACCCCACGTTAAATTTTCGGCGGTGCTGTGGGACAGGAAACTAATGAATACACTCAATTTCTATCGGTATTACAAACTTTTGTGACATTAACCTTGGTAATAAAGTTTTCCCGCACCCTCGTGTGAGGCTGCGACAAATCGCTGAAAATCTCGATAATACGTTTACCTTCTAGTTTGGAAAGTAACTTGCTCAGACGTGTTCCGCTGATTACATTTTCCTTTAGGTAAAGTGTTGTAATTTCGACTACAGAAAATAACGAAATGTAATAAGTACGTATATACCTGCTCCGCTCCGTAGCAACTGCACAGATTCTAAGCTAGATAGATTCTCAACTGAACAGATGCTCAACTAGACAGATTCGAAATTTGTCAGATTCTCAACTGGACAGATTCGAAATTGGACAGATTTGTACCTATCTAGACAGATTCGCAACTAGATGGTTTCGAAATTGGACAGATATGTAACTAGACAGATTCTGAACTAGATGGATTCTCAACTGGAGAGATTCTCAACTAGACATTCAAAATTGGACAGATTCTTAACTAGATGGATTCTCAACTGGACAGATTCTCAATTACACAGATTCGCAATTGCACAGAGTACAGTCTTGACTATAACTATTATAATGACTAAGGCGAAAAAGTTTAATTAAAGTCGATTATGAGGCATCTTTGTTCAGAAAGAAAAATATAACTAATGAAAGTATAATAGGTAGATATAATACAAATCTACGAGCAGTCCACGAGTTGTATCCCGTGGCGCCAGAACCGTCTATATATTATGACACTAATCACAGGTCACGTCCACCTAAGACGCGCCGCGCCCTATGCGGTATTGCAAAGCACCCGCCATTCTGAGACATATAGATGAAAGTCTCATGTGCCAGTAATTTAAAACCCTTCAAACCGGAAGACGGCAATGCGAGCACTACTGCTTTGCGGCAGAAATAGGTATGTGGTAGTACTTCCCAGACAAACTCTTTCACGAAAAAACTCTGCTACTAACAAGGCCACGTCTATTCCCACTTGTTTTGTTGAGTAATTCTGTCGACAGAACTAGTAGTGTTTTTTTTAGCTACAACCAGGCCCTCCTTTTTTCACGAAGCAAGTTTTTATTATTTTTTCATTATTCAATCGTATTCTAAACTTCCAAGTTGTAAGTTACCCGTAGTAGATATTGAAATAATTATAACTAGTAAGATTCAATATTATGGAGACGGTCCAGAACAAAAGCTTACATTAAACGCTCGTTTTCCGCCGCCCACGGCGCGTTATCCACGCCTTAAAATAGGATGTAAAATATTGTGCATTACCTTTTTTCTCCAAAATATTTATTAAAAAATCTTCAAAACAAAATATGTATGCTTAGTATGCTTAGACATTTTGTTTAAAAAATTTAAAAAACTACTTAAAGTTAGAAATAAATTCGCAAAGTAAATTGTTTTCGAAGTTACAGCTTTTCTTCTTCTAAACTATCAATCATAAGATGTTTTATTGCCTCCAGTATATTAAATAACACAACGCCGAGGGAACCTTCTGTTTATTTTTGAAAATTACTTTCCTACCGATTTTTAAACATTTTGTTTGTTATTTTAGCTCTCTTTTCGTTTCGCGTACGCTATTCGGTCACTTTCTAACATACCTGAACTTAAATGAGTTAGATAATGACTGAATTTGGCGTCCATCGACGCCTTTATATGATACAACAAGCCATAACTTCAAAACTACCTTAAAAGCTCACAAAGGACTCACTACAGTGTAATAGAGATGAAATTGCCGACTTCTCTTGATATATGAGTACCATCTTGAGCTACAAGCCTTTATGTTAGTTTATTTAGTAACATGTGTCTCAAGACTCAGATCGTAAGATTGTGTCAATAATTAAATTTAGATGAAGACGTTATTATCATCGTCAGTTGGTAGAGGTCTTGTGGAAGACATAATCGCTTTCACATATCGTCTTGACATCGGCGACGTCACGGTGCGGGGTGGAGGGGAGCAGCGCCACAGAAAATATACTTAATAGTACATGTACAGAAGGTTGACTCTGCAAAATCATTGAAATAATTAGCGACTCTTGCCCCCACACAATAAAGTGCAATTCAGATCACACAGCACTAATTACCTACATCTAAAGTCACTTATAAGTTATCATTCTTTCTATCGCGTAACTATTATCTTATCTGACTCACTGAATTGAGTCGACAAGTCGACACGTGAGTCGAAGTACCTAAGTGTGACGCGCAACACACAGCACATCTATAGTCTGTGCACCGCACATTGTTGAAATTATTTTGTTTTCTATTACACCTTTCTTCGATACAAAAAAAGAAAACGGATAGACATTATGACAAGTGATACATATCAGCTAAATATTTATTGCTTTAATTAAAGTTCTTTATGCTTCAAATGTTAACAAAAAGATAAATATATTACAGTTACAATCGATTTCATTCATTATGTCAATAAACTAAACAACACAATTATACACCTATAACAAAAAGATAATATGCTTTCGCTTGTTGCGCGAAATTCAATTTTTTTCGTGCTTTTTGCTCATCACAGCTCGTCAACACTTCTTCAGATAGCGAAAACTATGTTGACGGTAATTATATGACTTAACACACAAGTTTTAATTCATTAATATCATTAGATTGGCTATGAATGTGCTAGAAATAAAAAAAACACTGTAAATACCATTGAAGTTGTACCACGTAGCTAAACTAATGATATTTATTTGATGCTATAAATTAAAACTTGTGTATTAAGTCATATAATTACCGTCAACATAGTTTTCGTTATCTGAAGAAGTGTTGACGAGCTGTGATAAGCAAAAAACATGATAATAATCAAACATGAAAATACTTATAATGTCAAAATTATAAAGTATGGCATTGTTGTAAGGGCCGTAGTTTATAATTTACACTAATACAATTTAATGGGAAAATGATAAACGGTCTAGATATTAGATTGGTTTTTGGCTATATAGATAGGATATCTTACTGAAAGAAGAAAGAATATATATTTATATGTATAGATGAGCTACGCAGAAACACGTATTAAACTAAGAAGAAACAGATATGAAGGTACGAGGTGTAACTCAAGTAACAAAATGGCTCTGCCTCAGCATGAGTTGGTTGACAGCTAGCTAGCAACCAACGCTGGTCTTCCGGCAGAACCACTTGTTGGCGTTACGGCTAACCACTCACAACGACTATACAAAGTATGGTATGCTCAAATTTCAAAAATCTACTTGACATAATATGTATCAGAATTTAAAGTTTAACTTACAATCGATCTTATCTTGATCGTTTTCTTAATTTCAAGTTTTAATTTATAGCATCACATACTCGTAAATATCATTAGTTTAGCTACGTGGTACAACTTCAAAGGTATTTACAGTGTTTTTTTTTGTTTCAAGCACATTCATAGCCAAACAAATTATATTATTGAATGGTTTAAATACCACAAAATGTTTACTGACAGTTATTATCAAACATCGTCTGCAGCTTTCCACCAGGTGGTCCCCAAATCGTTACCAGAATAAAAGATACATTTATGTTTATTTACACAGACGCGAAAACCCCTCAATCCTCTTTATTACCTCTTAAACCAATCAATAAACTCAAAACATTCCTAAGCTTTTTGGGCATTTAAGTATGAAACACATGGCCAAATAACATTTAAGAGCATCATTAAAAGATTTTATTACTAACCATTTTCTTCGTGGTCAAAATGTGTAAAAATAGATAGTTGACGAAGATTAAGATCAAGATAGAACACCCTCATATTAAGCCGCAATTAGACCAGGCAAGCCGATGCTCATTCTTTTCCAATTTCGTTTTAGTTAAGACAAACAAAACAGTGCACAAACAATTGACTTTCATTTTATTGCATATCTTGTTAAATATAGATAATTTTACAAAACACCCTCGGCTTTCTTGTATCGATTTCATTTATCAAATTTTTTACCCAGTAATATGCACCATATTATAGCTACGTCTATATTCCACGATGGTGCAACTCACAGTGAAAAGAGGCCCATTGATGTTCTGCCTACCCCTCCGGGGATAGAAGCGTGTGTCTATGTATGTATGTGTAATATGCACCATTTTAAGAAACAATCGAATCTAGGGAAAAAAAAGACGTAACTTTTTCTGATCTTTTGAGAAAATATTGTCCCATCGTGTTCAGGTACAGTGATCTCTCGGAATTAATGTAGTACCTATCCATGCATCGACGTAAATAAAATGAATGGACGGGCCTTAGGGAACGATAGTTTTGAAGCTTCTAAACAGACCTAGCTAGTACACTTCGCTTCAGTCAGTCTTTGTCACGGCAACGGCTATGCTGAAAAATACCAAAATTAGATACCTTAGTAATACAATGCCTTCCTGTGCTTTTCTGCAAGTGCAAACAACACAAGAAATACAAATAAAGCTTCAGGCATCGCATTTAATTCGTAAGTAACGGTTTTGTAATATAATTTTCATCAATTGATAAAAAACTTATAAATCGTCGTGTGGTAGGAAAACTACATAACTAACACATTTTGCGAAATCGACTTTATTGCATGGTTATGATGGCCCATACATGTCGATGGACACGTCTTGCTCTAGAGGACGAACGACAAGGAGGACTACGCCCCAGGACATTATCTCAATGTTCCCCACTCTGAATGAAAGTTAACAGACACAAGTTTATACTCGTAGATAGTTTTAATTTTAGTCGACATACCTTTTTCTTTTTGATACTTAGAATTATTGTGTTCCACATTTTTTTTTCATTTTGTTGATTTTATAAGCTTTAGTCGTATGATAAGTTTTTTGTCACTTACTTTGAATTTATAAGTCTGCTAAAATAATGTAGGTGTTTCAGTAGTTTTCTAATATTCAGTCTTGATAAAAAGAAATGATTATAAGTTGGTTTTATTTTAAAATGTATTTTAATATTATATAAATCTATACCCATGGATAGGATTGTCATATTCAAATAAGTAAATAATAGATCATTTCAATTATTCAAAACTTTGGCGAGTGAAAAATACATAGTAGTTTTTTTATTCTTTTCTCTTAATCAAAAGAACTAAAATGTATTATCATTAAATTCGAAAATAGATACAGTACCAATCTATAACATATCAAAACACGGACTGAAAAATTAGTTACGATAAAAAAGTTATTGCCATTTTTGACGCAAGAAAACAGTAAAACCCCTTTTTTCTCGCGATGTTGGTTTTGTTGTTGTTATTACTTATTTAGTTTTCCAACTACAGCGACGAAATATTTGACAAGACTTCACGCATGACGGATGGTCCGGTACAGACTGCAAAAAAATCTGATGCCTAAGGGGTATCGTATTGATTTAGAATTGTAATTCGCATTATTTACGTCAAAACATTGCTAAGCACGTCGCTTTAGGTAATTGCATATAATATGTAATGGCATGTTAATTAACCTTATAGCTTTCAAAAAAAAAACTAAGGTAAACAAAAATGGATAGAAGTCATAAGACGAGCAAGAACAGACGACTTTTGGAAGTGGAATACATTTTCCCGTATTTGCTCTGATCATTTTCTACACAATGAATTCTATACGCCAAAAAACGGTTAGTAGTAGTAGAGCTTTTTTGTGAAAGAGTTCGTCCGGGGAAGTACTACCACCATACCTGTTTCTGCCGCAAAGCAGTAGTGCTCGCATTGCTGTGTTCCGGTTTGAAGGGTAAGGGTGCCGATGAAATTACGGCCACATGGGACTTTTCATTTTTATGTTTCAGGGTGGCGGGCGCAGTGGAATGCCACATAGGGCGCGTCCTAGGTGGACGTGACCTGAGGTAATGCACTGTTCATAGGCAGAGGGTACCACTTAACATCAGGTGGGCCATCTTCTTGATCTGTCATTCCACGTAGTATAAAAAAACTCATTGTGCAAAATTCTTAAAACTGCACTCTGCAGTTTCTTAAATACTGGAATTTTATACATTTATGTTTCCGTACGATTTTTATGATATTTTCTTAGTTTATTGAGTGATAAAAAATATATTTTTCACAAATTGATTGAGCTGAAGACCTTAGGTGGATTTGCTTTTCTATTGATTTATATTGTGTATGTTTGAGAGCTGAAAAATAGATACGTAACTACATAAAACAGAAGGGAACCATGTATTTTTGTAAAAGTTTCATTCAATAATTGCATTTTTTTCGGCGATTTTTTGTACTATAAACCTACTGAAATAACTTTAGAAAAAACATTGCATCTGTTAAAGTATTAAGTATTAAAAAAATACAGTTTTTAAGAAGTTCAATAATTTAATTTCACCTAGTTTATTTAAAAGACCGCCAGGAGTGGCGCTATAAAGAAGAGGCCTTTACTCAGCAGTGGCTGGATAGATAGATAGATAGATAGATAGTTTATTTGTTGACCGTACCCTAAATCCGAATTTTCTTATTTTTCACGGACGTTTTGTATGGGTAAGGCCAGTCCATTTATTTTACTTTGGTCGAAGTATCCATGCATATTTTTTATTTGAATGTTGTACTTGGTTTAGTCAGTTAAAAAACAAATATAAGATTGCTAATTTTGCGTTATACCTTTCTTTGCACTACCGCATACGTGGCAAATGTGTGGAATGCTCGAAGAATGCTCGGAGAATGCTCGAAGAATGCTCGGAGAATATTACAATTCTTCATCTGCGACACAACAAGCATCCGCTCGCGTACTGCTTGAAGGACGAACAAGTATTTGTTTAGAATAAACTGTGATAGTTCTTATGAGTTTTAACAGTAGAGCAATAATGTTCTTTTTCTAAACCTTGCTCGGAAATATAACAGTCATTATGTTACAAAAAATACGACAAATAGGATATTCTGTGCACGGAACAAATATAAATAAATAAATAATAATAAATAATGCTGGACAGTTCACAAAACATTATCTAGCCCCAAGCTAAGCCAGAGCTTGTGTTATGGGTACTAGATAACTGATATACTTAATATAATATATTACATAGATAGATATTTTTATTATGCATAGAAAACACCCAGAACACCCTGAACAAATATCTGCAGAACGCACAAATTATTTGTTCCGAGGCGGGAATCGAACCCGCAACCTCCTGCGTCGCAGGCGAACCATCGCCAGCCGCGCCACAGAGGTCGTCAACAAATGTCTTCAACCAATCGCTAGCATTCATATTAAATAGTGTATCTCTTCTCAGTCGTTTCACTCTTGACAGAGCGGTCGTGGTCGTCATGTTGTACTATTATTAGGGGCTGATGTTACTCGCCCCACGACGAAGTGTATAGCAGGCAGTAATAGAAATTGTCGTCTTAAACATTATTGGCCTGTCAGCACAGCAGGTATTAATAAATATTAAAAAATCACCATAATATTAATCTGGCTAAATTAACTTATTTTCCACTGTCAAATTGCTGCGAGTGGAAAAAAGATTTAAAGGCCTCGTTAAGTTAAAAAGGACTCGGCTGACGTCTCTAAGGACCAGACTACGCCTCGTCCTTCCAATACTTTTCGGCCGTAAATTACTTAGTTTCAGGCCTCATCAGCAATGTATTATTTTTAACTCGGTGCTTGTTTGATCGAAATCCACCTTTAGAACTCGCGTGCTGAAAATAACGATGTGTATTTATTACTGTTGACATTATTATTACGTCACGATAAGGTATGGCATCAGAATAGTGGTTTTAGTCCTGTGTAATTAGGAGTGTTTTGTTGGAGCTGTTCAATAGTGCTTTTAGTCCTGTGTAATTAGGAGTGTTTTGTTGGAGCTGTTCAATAGTGCTTTTAGTCCTGTGTAATTAGGAGTGTTTTGTTGGAGCTGTTCAATAGTGCTTTTAGTCCTGTGTAATTAGGAGTGTTTTGCTGGAGCTGTTCAATAGTGCTTTTAGTCCTGTGTAATTAGGAGTGTTTTGTTGGAGCTGTTCAATAGTGCTTTTAGTCCTGCGTAATTAGGAGTGTTTTGTTGGAGCTGTTCAATAGTGCTTTTAGTCCTGTGTAATTAGGAGTGTTTTGTTGGAGCTGTTCAATAGTGCTTTTAGTCCTGTGTAATTAGGAGTGTTTTGTTGGAGCTGTTCAATAGTGCTTTTAGTCCTGTGTAATTAGGAGTGTTTTGCTGGAGCTGTTCAATAGTGCTTTTAGTCCTGTGTAATTAGGAGTGTTTTGCTGGAGCTGTTCAATAGTGCTTTTAGTCCTGTGTAATTAGGAGTGTTTTGTTGGAGCTGTTCAATAGTGCTTTTAGTCCTGTGTAATTAGGAGTGTTTTGTTGGAGCTGTTCAATAGTGCTTTTAGTCCTGTGTAATTAGGAGTGTTTTGTTGGAGCTGTTCAATAGTGCTTTTAGTCCTGTGTAATTAGGAGTGTTTTGTTGGAGCTGTTCAATAGTGCTTTTAGTCCTGTGTAATTAGGAGTGTTTTGTTGGAGCTGTTCAATAGTGCTTTTAGTCCTGTGTAATTAGGAGTGTTTTGTTGGAGCTGTTCAATAGTGCTTTTAGTCCTGCGTAATTAGGAGTGTTTTGTTGGAGCTGTTCAATAGTGCTTTTAGTCCTGTGTAATTAGGAGTGTTTTGTTGGAGCTGTTCAATAGTGCTTTTAGTCCTGTGTAATTAGGAGTGTTTTGTTGGAGCTGTTCAATAGTGCTTTTAGTCCTGTGTAATTAGGAGTGTTTTGTTGGAGCTGTTCAATAGTGCTTTTAGTCCTGTGTAATTAGGAGTGTTTTGTTGGAGCTGTTCAATAGTGCTTTTAGTCCTGTGTAATTAGGAGTGTTTTGTTGGAGCTGTTCAATAGTGCTTTTAGTCCTGTGTAATTAGGAGTGTTTTGTTGGAGCTGTTCAATAGTGCTTTTAGTCCTGTGTAATTAGGAGTGTTTTGTTGGAGCTGTTCAATAGTGCTTTTAGTCCTGTGTAATTAGGAGTGTTTTGTTGGAGCTGTTCAATAGTGCTTTTAGTCCTGTGTAATTAGGAGTGTTTTGTTGGAGCTGTTCAATAGTGCTTTTAGTCCTGTGTAATTAGGAGTGTTTTGTTGGAGCTGTTCAATAGTGCTTTTAGTCCTGTGTAATTAGGAGTGTTTTGTTGGAGCTGTTCAATAGGGTTTTTTATATAAATCTTCTTTTAATGTTTCAAACGACATCTAAGTTAATCGAGCGGACTATGCTGTCGGAACACGCGTTCACAGTTTATAAAAATCGTGAAATTGGGCGTTAAACATAAAGCTCAGTTTTTTATATAAAAAGAAAACATTCAAAAAACCTCTGGATATTTTTATTTTTGTATACTACTTATAATGATGGATCAAGCAGATGGCCCATCTGATGATAAACGGTACCCTCTGCCTATGAAAAGTGCACTATCACATAGGTCACGTCCACCTAAGAAGCACTCTATGTGGCATTGCAGTGCGCCCACCACCCTGAGACATAAAGTTGAAAAGTCTCATATGCCTTAATTTCACCGGCAACCATACCCTTCAAACCGGACACAGCATTGCGATCACTACTGCTTTGCGGCAGAAATAGTTATAGGCGAAAAAAATAAAATTATTATCAGTTAAAATTAGGCTATTAGCAGTTCTACCTTGACATTACAACCGCGGTCTTCTTTACCTTTTTGGCCTAGAATTCCCAAAACAACGTTCTGGGTCGTAACGCATAAATAACTGGTAATCTTACCACAAATAACGCTTTAGAAGAAACGGCGGACACCCTTGCAATAACAGTAACAGATATACGGATTAAGTGGGACATTAAACTGGAGTTTGGACCTTATTTTTCGGTTGATAAAGCAGAGTTTGCTTAGAAGGGGGCGGAAGTGACGAAATATAACATTGTTGCAGCTGATAAGCTATGTTTTTATAGGGAGGCAAAAAATGCTGAGAAAACTTTGAGTATTACGTACATGCATGGTGACTTATTTTTAAAAACTATTCTATAATGTCTGCTCTCTGATTATATATCCAGGCAAAATTTTATATTCTCTATGTGCCAAAAATTATCTTATTTCTGTTTAAAACAGTTTTATTATTTTTAATATATTCTGTTTTATAGCAAAATTTTGCATTTTAATCCGAAGGCGTAGCCAAAAAAAGAGGGTTTGACCTGTATTTATTTATGTACTAATTTTGATCGTTAGAATTCGTCTATATTGCGCGAGTCTCACAGGTTTTTTAAATTTTTTTTTTGTTAATTTAACAAATTTTCTGTTCCTAAGCTATTTTTGAAATAACATAAACAAATATGTTATTTCAAAACTAGATTCATAAACAAAAGTACTTGTTTCCTAAAATAAACATAGAATGTGAGTATTGTAAGACATACGCTCTCCAAATAAATGTACCTAACAGGCTTGTAATTCAACATGGATCTCGTATCATCAAGAGGTAGCAGGCAGCCTCTGTAACACGGTAACACTGTATTGTTAGCAAGTCCTTTGCGAGTTTACTCAGTTTTGTAGTAATGGCTTGTAGTTTCATATTTCTTTACAACATTTAGGCACAAAATTTTATATAAACTTCGAGAATCACCATCGTTCTTCCTGGCACCGTGACAACCACTACGAAAATCTTTAAGGATCTATCAGGAATTTGAAAGTTGCCTGAAAATTTTAAGGGATTTGCCGTGGTGTGTCCTGCCTAAGAATAGAACCCTCCATCTCCTCCTGTGGGTGTCCTAAAAGCCGACATAGGGATTACCCGGACTTGTTGATAAGATTAGTTGGTATAAGATTAGTCCTGGCTGATAACTTATTATGGAATGTGTTATTACTGGAAGAAAGCGTTAGCCGAGTCAGTCGTGGGTAGCACTGGCGGCAATGAGCTGACCACTGGTCACGTCTATATTCCACGATGGTGCGACCCACTGTGAAAAGAGGCCCATTGAGGCTCTGCCTACCCTTTCGGGGAAAAAGGCGTGTGTCTATGTATGTTTGTATGTATGTATGAACAGAGGGCTTACCACAAGTTTGTTCTAAGTTTTACATTCGGTATCCCAACTACCGAATTCCGAGTCGATATATGTTTTTATGAATGGTTACAGCTAGGGGCGCTCATCATTTTCTCCATACAAAAATGACGTTTCTAGTCGCGATTCGGTTTTCGCTATTCCGAGTTGTAACAAATTACAAACCTGTGGTAGGCCCTCTGGATGATCAAAGTCCTCAGGATCATAGCCAAGGGATCTATCAGGAACTACTCATCCACACATCATAGAACCCTGGGTTTCTCGCACGACGATCGTTTCTCGAGATCTTTTCTTCCCCATACCTACAAACTATGGAATAAGCATCCATCTGAGGTTTTCCTGCTTGGTTACGACATGTGCTGCCTCAATAATTAAATGTTCATAAATTTGTTCAGGGTAGGCAGCGCATCTACTATACCCCCCGGTGTTGCCGGGGTCTATAAGCGACGGTAATATACTTTCCATAGGGGAGGCCTATGCTCAGCAGTGGACTTCTATAGACTGATGATGTTGTTGATGATGGGGCTGATAATGTAAATGTTACTCCAGTAAGCCACAAAAAACGGTAATACCCGGAAATTACAGCAGAAATGTACACAAACGTATGTAAATATAATTTTAACGTTTGTTGGAATATGAATCAGAAATTCTCTCATATTAAGGGTTCGAACAGTGATATATGTATATTAAGGGTTCGAACAGTGATATATGTATATTAAGGGTTCGAACAGTGATATATGTATATTAAGCTTTAGATGCGTTTCCTTTCTTCAGATTATTTTAAGTTTTATGTGAAAAATGTATATTTCAATAAAAAAAAAATAAAAAATGTACTTCTGACTGAAACTGAAGATATAAGCAAGCAAGTAAGAATACAATTGCATGATGAAACATCTGCATAATTTGCAAAAAAAATTGTTAAATGTCTAAAAGAAAGAATAAAACAAAAAAATGCTGCACTGTTTTATTTCTACAAATTGGGATTTATTCAAATAAGGGAAAGATGGTGTACAAAGTACTATCAGCCTCCATGTATGCTTCAATGTAGTAATTTGCACCGTCGCTTGGACGTACTTGCCGGTTGTTTTGTACATGAGAAAAGTTGAACTGTAACGTACTGTCACCCGATTCGTTCTCCATGATAACATGTCCCTTGTAACCTGCGGAATTAGGAGCAGGCTTTCCACTAACACAAACACGTAGAGGATTTTCGTTAGTAGCCAGCGAACCTGTGGGGCTTGATGCTGGTTCGAAGTCGTTGGGTCCCTTGTCCCATTTTCCCAGCTCCAATAATGCAGATTTGGCAATCAGTCTTATCGTCGACTTAGGATGTATGACAAAACAGTAATGGGTCCCTTCATAGCGTGTTTGTTCCTTGTCCTTGTCTGCTGGTTGTCCTTCAGCCACGCAGCACCAGCACAGTAATAGTATAAACAACAAACGATACATGTTCGCTTGACTACCGCACAATCCAATTGCTGGTAAATGGATAAGGACCGGCGAATTTATACGGGAGATATTATGAAAATAACAATAACAAGTGCATGCCCTCAGAAAGACAACGTGATAGTGATAACATTGTTTTGTATAACTTGTCATTTCTACGACATTCAACGTCCGAGCGATAACGACAAACGACATTTGAATTTATAACTCTTAATACGACCTCTGTGGCGCGTGTGTCTGTGTTTGTTTTCGCGGCGGGCGAAGCTTGGCCTGTGACGCAGCAGGTTGCGGGTTCAATTCCTGCCTCGGAACAAATATTTGTGCGATCGCAGATATTTGTTCAGGGTGTTCTGGGTATTTTCTATGTATAATAAAAAAATTCTATCTATGTAATATATTGTATTAAGTATATTAGTTATCTAGTACCCATAACACAAGCTCTGCTTAGCTTGGGGCTAGATAATGTTGTGTGAACTGTCCAGCATTATTTATTTATTTATTTAATATAGAAGGCTGGTGTATGGGGCGATTCATCATTGGCCAAGTTTCTTTAAATATATGAGTATTCACTAGAGCATTTACTTGTAACAGAACATTGAGCCGCTCTAATGTGTCACTCTTCTACGAAACGAACATTTCGACGCTTTGTTTCAACTTAAGAGCTAATTTGTGTAATATTTAATCTAGCAAAGACAACGTGCTACGCGGTATGAGGTGCGCGAGCGAGATGTAAAATAGAAAGGAATGTTACAGGTAAATGCTCACCTTGAAAAACCACCTTCACCTTGTAAATGCTTGCTTTGAGCATTACGTCGAACACAGCGTCGAGCATTCGCAGGAATGATCCATTACATGGAAATGCTCAGGAAAATGCTCTAGTGTATACTCACCTTTAGTGGTTTTCGATATATTATGGAACTGGCATAACTAACTTTACCAGGATAAAATAAGCATAAAGCTCAATCCAGGTTATAATCTATCTGTAGATCTAATTTCATCGAAATTGGTTCAGCCGTTTAGACGTGATTGACCAACAAACATACACAAACATCCAAGCGTTTGAACAACTACCACTTCCGAATACTAACAACGTTACTTTGTCATTTATGAAATGGGTAAGAGAAATACTTAGTAGTACTTAGTTAGTAGTAGTAGAGCTTTTTTGTGAAAGAGTTCATCCGGGGAAGTACTACCACTATACCTATTTCTGCCGCACAGCAGTAGTGCTCGCATTGCTGTGTCCTGGTTTGAAGGGTAAGGGTGCCGGTGAAATTACAGGCAAATGAGACTTGTTATCTTTATGTCTCAGGGTGGCGGGCACAGTGCAATGCCACATAGGGTGCGTCCTAGGTGGACGTGACCTATGAGGTAATGCACTGTTCATAGGTAGAGGTTACCGCTTAACATCAGGTGGGCCATCTGCTTGTTCCGTCATTCAAGTAGTATAAAAAATAAAAATAAACTTAGCTTAGAAATTATTAAGTTGGATGAAAGGAGCCTTTGCAAGGCTCATTGAATCCGAAACGAAGAAATACGTAGAATATTCAAAATCACCGACATGCACTCGCTGAATTAGCAAGTTGAAGTGAAGTGTGCAGGTAGCTCGCAGAACTGACAACCGTTGGGGATTAAACGTTCTAGAGTGGTGACAATGAACCCGAAACGCAGAGTAGAAAGCCCGGATTTCAATGCACCATTTTTTTTTTTTTTGCAACATATGGCAACCTAGTATTATGTTGATCTAAATAATCCAATGAACACACAGACACACACACACATACACTACATCCACACTACATCCCATATACACTACAGACACTCCTATGCGATTATGAATACCTTATATATATTTTACCTAAGTTTTTATTTGTTTTTTTTTTGTTTTAATGTGTTTGTATTTTCTCAGATTTAAGTACGTACTTAAGTACTTATATTGTTTTTGTAAGAATAATTTCTGCTTTATTCAAAGTAATGCAGGCACTTAACTTAATTTACTTAATTTACCTATGTAACTGATATAACTTATCCGGCTTTCCTGCCATTTTTTTTTTGTTGACCTTGCATGCGTACCTACCTTCTTTTTAAACGAATTGTATACAAAATGTGGATTTAAATTGGTTTAAGAATAGCATAATACTTGGTGTATAGCTTATAACTAACTATGAGATAACTGTAAATCCTGGATTAATAAAATAAAATAAAATAATTTGTAGTTTGCAGTTTAGTTGATACCATTTTTTAATATGTTCGGATAAAAAAAAACGGCTTTATATACCTATCATAGAACGTGACTTATTAAATACTAGGGACTCGCCCCGGCTTCGTACGGGTAGCCCCAGGTGAACCCCCCCCCCCCCCCCCCCATGTGCTTCTCCTGGTTCTAAGCTACCTCCCCGCCAATTTTCAGCCAAATCGGTTCAACCGTTCTTGAGTTATAAGTGGTGTAACTAACACGACTTTATTTTATACATATAGATGACGATGTCCTATGTGTGGCGGGTGAGTAGCCGGCTGAGAAGCGATAGGTCTGGGTTTGATTTCCGCTGTAGGACAAATGATTACAAATGATCTGCAAATATTTATTCTGGGTCTATGTTTTGAGGTACCATGGTTCTCGTAGTTCCCGGTACCAACGACTCAGGGAATCTTAGTATAGATCGGGTCTATGTACGTGACGGTTGGGTGTTGTCTTGCTTGGTAATTTTGACACTGGTATCCGAAGACCTAAAGGTAAATGTAGTTCCGTTCAACGTTCAAAAAGTGCCTGAACCAAAAAAGAGACAAAACGCATTAGAAGGGACAATTCTGACAAGTTTTATCCGTCCATTGCTGCTTATATTGAATACATTTGAAGGATGAGTGTATAAACAGGGAGTGTATCAAACTCATTTGTCAATGCTCGAATTTTTAAAGGTGCCATATTTTGGCGTTCACAGTGATGGAGTGCTAAATCTATCAAAGATTTATTTGAATGTCTTTACTGGTATCAGGTATTCTTGAATAAAAATATAAAAAATCCTTTCCTAGAATATTATACGTTCAAAACTACGAACCATTGAATTTGAATACAAAGCGAGTGTAAAGATTGAATTAAGTACGTGAAAATTTATTCCAATGGAGAATTTATCGGAATTCTAACATCTCTGCTTTTTCGCTCGAATATAGTTTTTTCCGCAACTGAATGTCTTTTGCTCAAAAGTAGACATCGTTGTCAAATCCTTTTGAAAAGGGTGACTTTTTAGTATTGTCTGGTATAGTATTATTTTATCTGTGGTATTGTAAAAACAAGCCAATTTTATGTGACACCACGCATAGCGTAGAGTTCCTTGGTGTGGTTTTCTTTGAACAACTTGAAAATCTTTCATCACACGATATTCTAAATAGTATTTCAATCATTATCCACGAACATGATTGTAATGTATGTGCATACATCATAAATGTGAGTCTGGCGGTATGCTTCGGTCTGTTCCTTTTTCCCTGTAGACTAATAAATAATAATAAATAAATGATAAATATTTCTGGACAGTTCACACAATATTATCTAGTCCCAAGCTAAGCAGAGCTTGTGTTAGACTATATTGTATGTAGAGTCTATATTGTATGTGGAGTCTATATTGTATGTAGAGTCTATATTATATATAGAGTCTATATTCTTCTTCTTCTTCATCGTGTCGTTGGTTCCCATAATAGATAATTATAATTGTTTTAGACCAAAATTTAGCCACGTCGACAGCATTTTCAGTGGCTTCGCACAGGTCATTTAGGGTGCAGGTCTTTGTGCACAGTGGACAGGACAGCAAGTGAAGCATCGTCTGTGGAGTGAACCCACAGTCACATTGTGCCTCGTTGGAATACCCCCATTTAACCAAGTTATACCTGCAGCGGCCCACCTGGCTCCGGAGTTGGTTCAGAGATTTCCAGGTGGACCATGGCAGTTCATGTCCCGAAGGGAGCTTCTCTGCAGGTACAACTTGGTCAGCAAGGGTAGGGTGTCTTTCCAACCCATTTCCAACCACAGTTTTATTCGCGCCTCGCTAGGGCTGTCCAGTCTATATTGGTAGGCAGTCAGTCGGTGATGGTTGCCGCGCCAAGACAATGGTCTGTGTTTATGGTTAGATTATGGTTCTACCGCGGGCTTCTAATAACCATGATTATTATTATTATCCAAATTTCATGAACTTTCATGCATTTTGGTTGATAACAATGAAAGTTTGATACGCTAGAGACTGGCACTAAGTAGACGCTGTGATAGACTGGGACGGACGGACAGACTAAAGGTCGTACATATCAACTCGGAAAGGGATCGTAACAGTATCAACTCGAGCCGTTCAGTATTATTTTTATGAAACTTCCTACTGCAACGCACACTAATCGGAATCGTCACGTGATCGCCTCGCTTCGGGACAAGCTCACGAACCGTGGTGCGGTGCGTGCTCAACGTGCTCGTTTACGTCTCCTCGTCCACGCTTGCCCTTGCCTTGCCTTGTCCAAAGGTCGGCGAGCCGTGGCCGAGGTCGACGTTCCGGAGCTGGCTGATCCGCTTTAGTTACGTGCTTACGTTAGGTTGACGCCTGTTCACGGTGAGGCGAAGGGCGTTACGGTTACGATCCCTTTCCGAGTCGACATATTATGTGCATATGGCATCTTCATCTTTATCTTATCTTTCCTTGTTGGAAAGCGGAACCCTAAAATGAAAGTTATTCTGGAATACAGCGGGAATTTCTTTGTTGAACAAAGGACTCCGTGTGATCTTTCAGGCATTTCTTTGATAAAACTTTTCTTTGTGAAATGAGTGTCCGTCCCAGCTTTACTCGCGTTACTCCAGTATATAAAGTTTTTAACTCAATACATACCTATCTGTGTACGAAAATTCAACAAAATCAATTAAATCTAGATTATAAATTTGTGTACCATCTTGAGATTTAACTGTATTACTTTGTAGCATGGACCCGTCCTTTGTGTTATTAAAATCTAACGACGAAATGAGTCATTTTCTAAATCAGAGGCAAGGGAGAATCAGAATCAGAATAGTCTTTATCAACCCCCGACGCAAAAACGACGGGGGGTTAAAAGTTTGACGTGTCTGTATGTGTGTGTCTGTGGCATCGTAGCTCCCGAACGGATGAACCGATTTAGTTTTTTTTGTTTGAAAGTTGAATTAGTCGGGAGTGTTCTTAGCTATGTTTGATCAAAATCGGTTCAGCCATTTCATTGCGATGAGGGTTTTTTTTTAATTTTTACAAAATTTGTTACATGTTGTAAACTTGTTCTACTGGTAAGATTACTCAGTAAGACTACTGGGATTTGGCGAAACTGTTTCAACTACGAAAATTACGGGTTGATAGTCTAAAAACAATTGTGGTTAAAAATAGTGGAGAGTGGTCAATACTAGCTGCTGGCATAGCTATATTATGCTTTATGAAGACGTCCTTCAGTATTTAAATTTAAATTTGTTAGTAAATATTACTGCTGCCTATAAGTACTTGCTTGATATGCTCGGCAGTCATGGATTACTTTTTCTTGCGTACTTACATAAGTCTTTAGAGCCTTCCTTTCTTTTTCATCCCATCTATTCGAAAAGGACGACTGGGTTCGCCTTTAAGTGCACCCAACGGTGGTGTTTTCTATGAGAAACTTTTAACGGGCAGTAATGAGTTTTGCGGCGCACTTATTAAGTTCCTAATTCAAAAAGTGCGCGTCAAAGATAATTGCGGCGCACTTATTGAATTTGGAACCAGCGCCAAATAATTCGAACGCAAATATTATTTGAATAAATACAGGCTGGTACGACGGCCCAAAACCCATAACAAAAAAACCCAAAACACACAAAAAACACAAAACACAAAAAAAAAAACACAAAAACACAAAAAAAACACAAAACACAAAAACACAAAAAAAAACACAATACACACAAAAAACACAAAACACAAAAAAAAAACAAAAAATACAAAACACACAAAAAACACAAAAAAAAAAACAAAAAAAAACACAAAAAACATAAAACACACAATAAAACACAACACAAAAAACACAATGCAAAAAACACAAAAAACCACAATACACACAAAAAAAAACACAAAAAAACACAAAAAAGCACAAAAATCAAAAAACACCCAAAAAAAAACACAAAAAAACAACCATTTGTTTTATTAAATAATAATATTACAGTAACATATGAGGCGCCTTTTATTTTCTCATAGTGGGTGATGAAAAGCAGAGTGTATCACACGGGCGCAACATATATTTTTGGCTCGGGCGACGTACTTTGAATCCCTTGCTACGTTCAGGATTCTACTAAAGAATCCCTCACTTCGCTCTGGATTCAAAAAAGCGCCCTCGCCGTAAAAATATTATGTTGCTCCCTTATGATACAATCTACTATTAAAGCCTATTTTTTTATACTACTTGAATGACGGAACAAGCAGATGGCCCACCTGATGTTAAGCTGTAACCTCTGCTTATAAACAGTGCATTACCTCATAGGTCACGTCCACCTAGGACACACCCCATGTGGCATTGAACTGCGCCCGCCACCCTGAGACATAAAGATGACAAAACAAACTCACTATTCACATGTAAACCTCACCTTGTTTTCATTCCGCCTTGGCCTAGCTGATTGTAGTCGAGTTACTGTATGATCCTAGGCTTTCTTCTGAAACACCCTTGTGCTTAGGGATCGTAATGCCTGAGTGTTTGCGATTCCAGGAACACCCTCGGCATCTTGGATCTTGGCAGCGTTGTACGAACTGTACCTACCTACTCCTGGAAGCGGACTGACGCGACCAGAACGCACGGCAGAGGGGGACGCAGACTGACGACCGAACAGCACGGCAGAGGGCTGTGGACTAGATTGCCACGAGAGTGCGGTATTTCTCCGACCGTAACGATGTGAAAAATTACTGTGGCCTGATCCTATGCCCTAACTTATTTCTTGTTATTATTGTATGTATATAAAACTCTCTATCAATCATCTCTTTTAGCTTCTTTCCTAATCTAACCTTTGTCATGTTCTTAGGGCATTAGAGCAAGACGGCCTCCGTATGGACACTTACGGTCATTTACGCGACGCATAGTCATGATCCCAAATTAGATTGTCAATTGTTGGATAGTAGGACATAGACGACTAGAAGAACATTAGAAGTATAGTGTAACATTTGTAAGATAGTAGAAGGAAAATTGGCCCTTTTTCACCGCACTGGTTCTTTCATAGTTGATAACTAGACCTTTTTCGGGGATACCATACCTCAAGCTGCGTAGGGTGACCAGGACACGAAGTAGTAGTAATAGGGACAGTTTAAGGATGGAGGACATTAGTAGGATAGGATTGAAAGTGGCTGAGAAACTTGGTTGAAACAGATAAAGATGGCCGATAAGTTAGCATTCTAATGAGCAAAACGAGTAAAGCTATATCTGAACAACAGAGCAGCTATGTGCTTGTAGTGCAAAGTTAGCTGACTGCAAACAAGTGTAAAAGCCCATTAGACGCAAACTTAGCCTGTTTGCATAGCTTGGTGATAGAAATTGGTGCTAATAACAGTGTCAAAGAGAACATCTGCATATCTTAGGACGCTTATTACCTCGAGCTTAGAGTTCCAATTCTCTAAGATATTTGGATTTTCTGTGAACAGGTTTAGAATTTTGTTAACTTGGGACGTTAAGAATGAAATTATTTTGTTGAATCATCTTATGATCTTTGCTAAATGTCTTGTAATGCAAAAGTGCGTTGTAATGACAAAACCATGAGAAAACTTTAGAGACCATCTATGAAACTATGTAGTTACTTATATACTTACTATTTTTAACCCTCAACGCAAAAATAGGAGTGTTATAAGTTAGACCACATTTAAAAATTTATTCATGTGTGGTAACTCTTAAATTAGGCAATTCTAAATTGTTTTTTTTTAAAAACCCCTGCTCAATAGCTCACTTAGTGCTCAAACTTAAAAAAACCCTTTTTTTGCGTCGCAGGTTAAAAATAAATAGGCTCAGTTTATCCAAGCCATAGATTTTATTGTTTTATACGTCATTTTGCTTGCATCCGTTGCATGAAATCTTAGAGCATTGCAGGCCTCCTGCTCGATGCATCAAATATATTGACAATCTCGAAATTACCACAGAAATTACAGACGTTTAAAATGTCAAAAATAAATATTATTAAATAATAAAAAAAAATAGTCCAAATAATAAATAATTATAAAAGTAAAATAAAAATAAATAAATCAAAACGTTTATTTTCTCTCAACTATTTTCTAGATCCAAAATGCTCGCATTCCTAACCAAATTGAGGCTAAACCCGCAAGTCTAAAGCTCATTTTAGATTGCAGTTGACTAGAAATGACACGTGTTAGTAAATTAGTATTCTTTGCGTGCTTTCGCCGGAAATGATGCTATTCAAAATGCTACTCACACTACAATTCGAGATTCGCACTTACAGCCTCTGACATAATGACGACGTTTGTGCGAAATTATAGATATTTTTTTGGGATATTGATAAGAAAAGCAATGTTACTTAATCCCTTTCTATTATATAAAAGCTAAAGGCTGTGAAGAGTAAATTATGCCTCGCTTAAGCGTATATTACCTACGAAAGGCGGCGGGCAGAAAGTGGATGAGAAGAGCCGAACACCGGGCTCAGCGGCGCGTATTGGGAGAGGCCTATGTCCAGCAGTGGACTAATGTGGGCTCATGATGAAGCATATATTTAGCAAAATCTACACAGTTTATTACAATAAAATAAATATATGTTAATCTTCATCGTACTTCCAAGGGCATGATAGAAACCAAAACAAGATTCCTATAAATTTTGACAATTAAAAACAATCGTGAACTCACCTCTAAAATGCACAATTATAACGTAAATATCGAATGCCAGTAAGTAATGTCATAGATTGATTGCAGTATCTTCCAAGGCCACTTCCTCTGCAATATAATTTTATAACACACGAGTGGGTACATAAGTCTTACCCCAAGAAATTGTTTTTAGTTCTTGTTTTTCCCTTCAAAATTGAAGCTAATAATAAGAACTTATCGTATTTTCTTGGCAAAATACCTCGACGAGCTCTGCGGCTGTTATGACGTATCACCGGAACCGGAAGACTATAATTCACAATAATGCTGTCATCAATCGGACTATAGGGAAATGCTCACTATTTTACTACCTGAAAGTTATGTACGAAAATTGAAACAATAGTTCGGGGCCAATCAGACCGAAAAGAAAACTTATGGTGATTGGATCCAAGATAAATTGTAGATATACTATATTTGCTGCAGGTTATGCTGCAAAATTCCTAATCTTAGATATTATTTTTAACAGACTAAATTAAGTACAATATTTAAATAAAAAATATGCATGGATACTAATAATTCCGAGGGATCACTGTACCAGAAACACAATAGGACAATATTTCCTCGATATAAAAATAAAAGCGAAGTTACGTCTATTCTTTGCCAAGATTCGATTTTTTATAAAATGGTGCATACTATTGTGTATAAGAAGTGAGATATATAAAATCAATATAACAAAGCCGAGCGATACAGTAAAGCCGCCGCTTTACAAACATTGCATATACAATGTAAAACTTTTATTCGGCCACTGTAATTAATTCTGTATGTATAATACCCAATTTACATAATCGCATACTCAGAGAAGTAATAATCAAACTATAGACTATGAATGGTAGAATATTATAGAAAAGCTGTAACTTGATTGCAGTTGGGTATCAGAGGGCTTAGTACACGTTTGTAGCTTGAGAAATGTTGGCCCTGAAAAGGGCGTAATCACCAACAGTGAAAGAACGAGTGTGGTGAAAGAACCAGTGCGCATCGCAGAGGCTCCTTTTTTGTTTAATTCTCTGCTGTCGTCTGCATACCCAATGATACCGAGCATTAGCAGATCATTAATGTGCAGCAGAAACAGTGTGGCATATAGCACTGACCCCTGAGGTACCCCGGTGTTCATAGCCATTTGATCCGACGAGTAGCCATCAATAACTTCTCGAATAGATCTTTCCCTTAGAAAGTCTGCGAGCCAGGAGCCGAATTGAACTGGCAGTCCGTAGGCAGGAAGCTTGCCAATATGGCTAGTGTGCCAAACCCTATCAAAGGCCTTCGATATGTCTAATGAAACAGCCAGTGCTTCACCATGATTCTCGATGGCTTCGCTCCAAATGAGCGTATCATACACAAGAAAGTCCCCAGTAGACCGGTTTCGGCAAAATCCGTATTGGCAATCACTGAGGAGATCGTTACGAGTACCTTCGAGGTACGCAAGGAGCATCCTGTTCCAATATAGGTGACCGAAATAGGGAGGTAGTTTGAAGGGTCAGCACAACTGCCTTTCTTGGGCACAGGTTGCACGTTAGCGAGCTTCCAAGATTTAGGGACTTCACCAGTTTTCAAAGAAAGGCGGAAAAGTCACGCTAATACTGGAGACAACTCAAGGGCACAGGTTTTCAATACAATGGCCGAGGAACTATACGTACCGCTAGCTTTATTCACGTCAGACTACGTAGCGTTTTGAGCACTTCCTTTTGCTGGATGCGAATTTCCTGCATTGAAGCTTCACACAGAGGAAGGCTGGGTGGAGTTTCGCCAAAAGTTTTAAGACGCGAAGCCTCCGCAAATTGAGTGGCAAATAAATTTGCTTTTTCAACCGCACCGTGAGATAGGGTCCCATCCGGTTTCAGTATTGGAGGGAGTAAAGGGCGGCTGAAGTTCGCTTCCACCGACACCAAAAAGCTTAACTTCCCGCAGTGTATGCGGCAAGCTTAGCCCCCAGACTGCCAATCCGATCGAAGCAAGCCTTCGTAGTATCTTCTTGCAAAACTTCCCCGGATGAACTTTAAAAAAAATGTTTTTTTTTTATTTCATACTACTTGAATGTCGGAACAAGCAGATGGTCCACCTGATGTTAAGCGGTAACCTCTGGCTATGATCAGAGCTCTACTACTAACATGCAGAAGTGACATGTCTTCGAATTTTTGGGTCTAGGACATGCTGGTTTGGTCACGATGTATCCATGAATCATTCTTATTACTCTGAAATCCGATGCAATGTTATACGGTATTTAATATTTTTGGCTGCTCAAAATAACTCTCTATTGAATTATTCAGGTATATGTAGATTTGTTGTACACATCTTTATTTTAAACGTTTTAACAACCGACTTATAATAAAAGGAGGAGGTTCTCTATGTCTGTTAAGTATATCCGTCATATATGAACTGATTGGTTTTTTTTTCTAGTTCACACGTTAGTTTACTTTCGGATTGGACGCATTTTTATCAAAATCTGGTTCTGATGATGGGATCTATGAGGAATTGAGGGATCTCCACAAATATTATAGGCACATTACAGTATTTTCAGCAACAAGTCAAGCATGTGCATTAAGAAAGTCCCATTTGGTGAAGTGGAACTGATGAAGAAGACCAGAGATGGCCATTGGAACTACTCTATGATAATTATTTCACGGGTGGCGATAAGGGTGACTTTCCGATAAAAAATCGTCCCCGATTTTGAAAGAAAGGTGGTGCTCGAAAAAATAAATATCTTCTTGTTTTTTTATTTCTAGTTTTGGATTAGCCTCACACGTCTGCATGATTTATGGACGGCGGTCTGTAAAGGTGCTTCTAAACGGGCAATAGTTTCAATGCAATATGTGGCAGCAACAAAGTGGCTGGCAATTTTTCAATCCACTGTATTGCATTGCATTTTTTTGACGACCTCTGTAGCGCATCGGTCAAGTAATCCGGCTGACATGCCATAGGCTGCGCGTACGATTCCCGCTGCGGGAAAAATGTTTGTATGATCTCCAAATATTTATATATTATGTTATCTATTATATAAAAATAAGTCGGGTTTTCCTTCCTGACGGTATAACTCCAGAACGAACGAACCTATTTCCACGGTTTTGCATTCGTTCGAAAGGTCTCGGGCTCTGTGAGGTTTACAATTTTTTTTTTTTTTTTTTTTTTTTTTTCAAGTCGTTTTAGTTACATCAATTATAACTCAAGAATGGGTGAACCGATTTGGCTGAAAATTGGTAGGGAGGTAGCTTAGAACCAGGAGATAAGACATAGTGGGAGGGGTAGGACGGGGGGGGGGGGGGGGGTTACCGGGGGCTACCCGTGCGAAGCCGAGGCGAGTCGCTAGTGTTATATAGACTTTGACTTTGAAGACTTGGAAGGAGTGTAACGTTGCAAATTACACTGCAAATACACTAATGAAAATGAAAAATAACTTGAAAATGGCAAACGCACAAGCCGTGCGGCACCAATTAAAATGAAAAAAAAGTGTTCCGTTTCCTTTTCCGTTTTGCTTCGGAAACTAAACTACTTACTACATACGGATGATTTATTCATTGAATATGTGAACTTGCATTCCTCCCAGCTCAGCACATCAAACTTAATTCAAAGATAATAACCAAATCTTGCAGCTGACTCTATCAGTCTTCAAGTCGTCTAGACATTGAAATTAGGGTTTCTGACACGTTTCTTTTAGGACTCAGCATAAAATTGGCGTTTAGAACTGTCATCCTGCAGAATTTGAGATTTAAACATACGTTCTACGAATAGCATGCAAACGAAGTCACGGGGGTTCAGCTAGTGGTGTATTTATGGAGGATGCTGGATTAAGCATCGCGTACGTCATTTCTCGTATGAAAAACAATGTACATATAAATATTGTTATATAAGATATAACAACATTTATACAAAAACCAATAAACCCTGTTTTTCTGTCACCAATAGTGTAATATTAAGGTAAAAGCGGGATATCTCGACACGGCGACATCTTGTCACGATATAATCTCACCTTGACGCGGGTGCGAATCAACGCACAAATGTACTTAGCGGAACAAGGGTTCGGGTCTTAATGTTTGAGTGATCGGGAGTAAATTTATACAGGACTTTTTGAGGAAATGTTTTATCATTACATGTATTTCCACTTTTTCTTATTTATGGTTCCGTACTTTGTCTAGTGGAAAGATTCACAGAGAAAGATTAAGAGATCACTCACTAGGCGCATCTCTCTCCGTACAACACAAACAACGGATCGAATCGGACGGCAAATTGGATTATTGTTATACTAAAACAGATCACCAAGAAGCTGCATACAAAAAAAAACTGACTAAAATGGTGTCAAAGAGAACCTATTACGATGCTTACCTCCTGTCCATCCGTCTATCTATCTGTCTATATTCGGGTACATATCGGCAGCCGCTAGACTTTACACTGGCAAAATTGTTTGGAGCACTCCTCAGATGCCATTATAAAAATATATAAGAAGAAGCAAACTGCGAACGTTTGTAATGCGAACTGCTAAAGAGTCGAAAACACTACCGTCGTCTGTCTTTCCTGAAAACTATATTCTGGGTCTCTTCAAGGCTAGAGTGAATAGGTGCCTACTAGACCTTTGAGCTCCATCTTCGGCCACATCGTCACTTGCCAACAGGTGAGATCGTAGTCAAAAGTCTATCAAAGTTACAAAAAAATGAAAAAATGTTAGGTAGTTGAATTTTTTACATAAATTATGTGTTGTTTAGGCTAAGTTTGGCCTCACAAGAGGTATCTCTGTACCTACAAAGAGTTCTCCAAATAGGTCATAAAACGATAGCATAGATTAATTAATGGTAGGAACAGATACTTCACTTCCATAGAAAAATATAATAATAATCTTTAGTTACCTACAAAACCATTACAGGCGTTCGTGCGTGCTAAAACGTATACTACGTGGATGCCCAAGAGTATGTTTCTGTTTCTTCTACTATGAAAGCTGTCAACCCCGTGCGTAACGCACGCAACGGTGCTTTAATTTGGGAGTTTAAAACTTATAGTTAGTTGCCATATCATGCCGGAGAGGTGTCAATTGAACGCCTTGTTATACAGGGTTGAGTTGAGGGCACACGAACACGGGGCAGATCGCCCATGAGATGGGCTGACCAAATCAAGGCAAAAGATTGTGGCGAAGGATTGTGAAGCGAGCCACAGACCCTGAAGTGACGACCACGAGTGTAACGACGAAGGTAGACCTTATTTTCCCAAAAATTTACGACTAATATTCTTGAGCCGCCTTCATTCACCGTCTGCCCGCAACAATTACATTGTCATCGGTATCGGAATATCAGGTGTGGTAGATTTTAGTAATAAAATGAATGCCATGTTGCTAAAAGTACTAGTATAGTATTATTTTATCTGTGCTAAAAGCTAGATTTTTACGGGTGATACATTATCTATTTATGACGCACATTTCACGTTGTATTTCTAGTATACACAAACCTATTATACCCACTCAAAGAGTCTCCTTCATCTGATTTACATTGATATTCCTCATCATCATCAGCCTGTACAAGTCCACAGCTGGACATAGGCCTCCCCTTAGAATGCCGTGACGAAGTCTTGAGCTGCCTTCATTCTCCGACTTCCTACTACCTTTAGAATGTCTTTGGGGCTTTTCGCAGGGGTTTTCTTGTCATCGGTTTGAGAACCTATGTTCCCCAATGGTTTCTTAAAAGCCTTAGGTAGGCAGTCAAAAGTAATATGCTAGAGAGAATCAGCCTTTGTATGAAAAGGAATCTGTCCAAACAAGAATATGTTCAAAACGGAATCCATCCAACAAGGAATCTGGCGAAAAAGGCTTTAATCAGCAAAAGTTTCCAAGACAGCACACACTACGCTTGATATTGACATTTTGAATACAATACTTAATTATCTACAAGTCTTGTTAGATTCATATTTGCTATTTATTGTATAATTTCTTACTGTTATTTTAATTATATTATATTTTAAAATGTTTTACAGTTTCAAACACGATTGTAAAACTGTTTCTGAATAAATCAATTGAATTTAATAAATAACTCATAAATTTGGAACATTCTAGTTGAAATCGTGCTGTGCTAAAAATAAATTAAAGTGAACTGCCCTATTAATAACGCAAAGACTCACAAATTTGTCTGATTTATAGATAAGTTGATTGATCTCACAGCCCCAGAAATTCAGCAAGTGATTAAAGTAATAGAACACCTATTAATATCTCAAAGATTAACCCACGGGCATTCGTCCGAGCATCTTAATTCATCCCACAAAGGCCGGACTGAACAAAAGCTTCCTCTGAAATATCGAAAGGCCTATTGTCCAATTGATATATAGACTCGAAGAGGGAATGAGTTATGATCTCTCCGGGCCAAGTTACTTGGAAATCTATTCAATAACTTTTCTGTCGGATTTTTCGAAGACGTGATTTTGAAAGATTGAAACGTTTAATTGTTAGGCCATTTATACAAGGAGACATTTGATACAATTTATACAAGGCGACATTTGATACAATTTATACAAGGCGACATTTGATACAATTTATACAAGGCGACATTTGATACAATTTATACAAGGCGACATTTGATACAATTTATACAAGGCGACATTTGATACAATTTATACAAGGTGACATTTGATACAATTTCTGTACAAATGCGATGCAGTCGCAATTTCGTGTATTTTTGGTCTCAAAGTGTAATAATTGCAGGATGCGGCATTTGTATATATATGTATACAATTTGTTTTCGTGGGTATTTGTCCGAGGTTATTTCATTTCAATTACAATTGTGATGCGATAACAGAAAGCGTGCGTTTTTAAAACTTAAAAGTAGGTACTTGAAAGTCGTTATGAGCTAACGCCCTTTTATGTCTTATTTTTAAGTTTAGCTAGGAATACCCTAAAAATTTTTTTTTGGTTAGGCTCATAATATTTATGAGATACTATCAATTAAATAGTCAGTTAAATAATTATATAAATAAATATCAGTTAAATAATCAATTTAAGATAGTCGGATGTGCTGTGTTGTGTCCGGCCTAAGAAACATAACAATCAAAACTATTTATGCGTTTTCCCAAACCTTTGATTTTGTTGGTTAATGACTTCTAACAATAAGCCGACAATATATTGTAAACTAGCAGCACCCCGCGGTTTCACCCGCGTAAGTCTCGATCCCGTGAGAATATCGGGTTAAAAATGTGCCTAATGTGTTATTTCGGGAGTCCAGTTATCGCCATTCCAAATTTCATGTGAATCCGTCCAGCCGTTTCAGGGTGAAGAAGTAACAAACACACTCATACACAGACACAAATTTTCGCATTTATAATATCAGTGGGATTATGTAGGTATGTTTGATAAAACGAAAACAAACACAAACGATACCCTGCCCTCAGAGAGTCGGCATCAACTTAAATATTAACTTAGTATCTTCGAGCAAACAACAATAGAAACTCCACTGTTTGTGATCACGTATGAAGTTTGTCTTTTCTATGAGATCACTTACGATCCTTTTACCACAAAGGTTGTTTCTCCATTAGTCACAGGACTGCGCCAAGACCAGGCAGAAAACTTCATACCAAAAACCCCTCACGCCGCTCGAAAAAGCTGTTTTTATAGAAAATCTTTATAAAACACTAGCGACTCGTCCCGGCTTCGCACGTGTAGTATTAGGATGAAAATAGCCCCCCCCCCCCCCCTTACTTCCCTGGTAGCCTATATCACTCAAGGTGAATGTAGCTTTCCAATGGTAAAAGAATTTGTGAAATCGGCACATTAGGTTTTGAGCTTATTCATTACAAACACACACTCAAAAATACAAATCTTTCCTCCTTATAATATTAGTGTAGATAGATGTAGATAGATGTAGATAGTGCAGATGGATAATTTTACTAAAGCCTTACTGTTAATCCTTGGCTTTGTTGTATTATTTTATTTATCTATTTTTACACAATAATATAATATTAATAAACATTTTAATAAACAATCTAAATAAAAAATATAAATAAAATATTGCCTTATCGTGTTTCTGGTACAGTGATCCCTCGGAATTATAATGAAGTATCCATGCATATTTATAATTTGAATACTGATTACTTGATTTAGTAAGCAAGATAGACGGGTTCTTTCTGGATTTAGAGGCGAGACGAACCAACGAACTTTGATAACACACAAAAGTCAGAGTTTGTTCTCATTGTGGCCTATATAAATATAATTATTGGTCATATAACTTTTGAAACTATCATGGTTATGTACATAATTATTATTGGTCATATCTACATTCAGCCAGATACAATTTCTTCTTGCACTTTTTTTTATGTGAATGTGGTTTTCTACATTAAAACATTTTTTCTCCACGATCTTTATCGAAAAACTATTAAAAAAAAATATGTCAATTTACATCATAAAGCATGTTATGTTTTAAAGAAATCGAACAAAAATAAATTTGCAAAGTATTAAGTGTTTTCGTAGTTACAACAATTTTTCTCCTAAACTATCAAATCAAAAGATGTTTTTTTTTCTTCAGTATATTAAATAACACAAAGCGGAGAGGAACTTGTTTTTATTTTTGAAAATTATTTTCCTAATGATTTTAAAACGAAAAAAAACTTGAATTTCGCTTACTTTTCGTTTCGCTAGTGCTATGCTGTCACTTTCTAACCTAGATAGTGACAGGATTTGGCGTCTGTTCGTTTTTCTCGGGCAAATCAAATTCGGTCGGGTCGTCGATGTACTCGTAATGGAATGGGCCACATAGTCAACTAAAAACTACTTATTTTGCTATTAATATCCTGACCCAGCTTCGTGGGCCAGGTCGTCAACGAAAACAATGAAAAAATGGGACAGCGTGTCCCATTTTTTGCGTGGGCCAGGCTGTCAACATCCCTACATCTCGTTAGGTACTATCTAAATTCCTAAACACTAAAGACTGCATTTTAATGAATACATTTTTAATTTGTCTACACTGCATAATTGCCCGAACATAATCTTCTCGCCTCACAGATTGGATTCTTTGAACCTCTGACAACTAGGTCATCCGTTTTTAGAACTCCGTACTCAAAATGTGTCAACAGGATGCTGCTACTAAGCCTACGCCTTCCGTCCGTCCGTCTGTTTGTCTGTATTCTGTCACATGTATTTCGGTAGCTGTATATAAGGGTATAGGTAGTTCCACTAACTTATCTGGGCCTCGATCGCCTTAATTTTAAACGGCTCAAACGTTTACCTAACTTTACTTACGTATTTTTTTTAAAAATCATTTTCTTATTCTTAATGTTTGTAATTAATTAATTTACAAACATGGGTACATATCAGACAAATAGTATGGTAGATCCAGCCATGCTTTTCTAACGTTGGCATGCAAAATAGTTACACATTTTATTAAAATTTAGTCAAACTTATATTAAACATAATAAATTTAGCACAAAATAAACATCAAATTAGAACACGAACAGATGTCAAATTAAACCTTAAAATATCATTACTTTACATATACAGTCAGACAAGAACTCATCTATTGTATAATATTACTTCTTGGCCACTAAATTGTTTAATTTTCTTTTAAAAGGCATTTAAATTTGGTAACGTTCGAACACAAGCCGGTATCTTATTGAAAATGATTGGTCAATTTTGGCAGTTGCGTTGTCTAGTGTAATTATAGTTCTGTGGTATTATTAATACGCCAGTATTGTAGTGTATTATTAATACGCCATTAAAACTGTCTGTGACTTGACTTAGGGATCCCACACAACGCGTGGTTGGAGAGAAGACGCATGTCTATCTAGTCAAGCGTGTAGGCGGCTGGAAGAACTTTGCCCACTCTGATAAGCTGCTGTCTTAATTAGCAATGGCCTATTTAGGACGCACGTAGGAGGGGAAATATTACGTTTTCATACAGTGACAATAATAAACACAATCAAATAAAACAATTGTAATAATATAAAGATTTACCTGGTAACAACATGTTTACTTAGATTATTGCTGATTTTATTATTGACATTATTTTAGGAATTACATTACTGGTGACATGATATTAGAAAGCGTGGTGTATCCGGCCTGAGAATATACCCCTCCGTCTCCTCCCGTGGATGTTGTAAAAGCCGAGAGATGGGCAGCATCAACCTGAGTATTTAACACAAATACTGCGATCACCAATCGGCCTGCCAAGCGTTGTGGTTATAGCAAATCCCCCCAACATATTTTGTTATATAAATAGTATTTTATAATATAGAGTATTTTTTACATATTTTTTTTTTATTTTTTTTATACTACCAAGGTAGCAAACAAGCTTACGGCCCACCTGTTGGTAAGCAGTTACCGTAGCCTATGAACGCCTGCAATACCAAAGGCATCACACGCGCGTTGCTGACCCTTTAAAAATTTCCAAACACCCCTTTTGAAGAACCCCACATGCCTATGTATACCAATACCAAGAAAAAAAAAGCAGCCAAGTGCAAGTGGGACTCACCCATGAAGAGTTCCGTAGCAGCAAGTAACATAATATAAAAGTTCTTGGATGGTTTACGATTTATGACGTATTAAAAAACAACTACTCGTTCTCGTTCAAACCAATTTTTGGTGGAAGTTTACATAACATCATAATATATTTGTTTTAGTTTTATCGTTCTAATTTTAGAAGTTACAGGGGTGGGGGGGGGGGGGGGACGACATTTGAACACTTTGGAAGGGTCCATGGCGCAAACTGTTCAATTTAGAAAAAAATTATATTTGAAACCTCAATATCATTTTTGAAGACCTATCCACAGATAACCCCACAAGAATGGGTTTGATGAAAAAAAAAAAAAAAATTCAGTTGGGGAACCCCATAAATTTATTGTTTTTTTTCTTTTTTTAACCCCCATTGCAAAAACAACGGGGTGTTATAAGTTTGACGTGTCTGTGTGTATGTGTGTGTGTGTGTGTGTGTGTCTGCCTATCCCATCGTAGCTCCCGAACGGATGAACCGATATCGTTTTATTTTTTGTTTGAAAGGTGAATTAGTCCGGAGTGTTCTTAGCTATGTTTGATTAAAATTCGGTTCACAGAATACATCTACTTACCAAGTTTCAACAGAATAGCTCTTATAGTTTCGGTAAAAAGTGGTTGTGACATACGGACGGACAGACAGACAGACAGACAGACAGACATACAGACAGACAGACAGACAGACAGACAGACAGACAGACAAACAGACAGACAGACAGACAATTAGACAGACATACAGACAGACAGACAGACATGACGAATCCATAAGGGTTCCGTTTTATGCGATTAGGACGGAAACCTAAAAAGAAAAAAATTAAGTGTCTGTACAATATAGTACTTTCTATTCTATTCTATTTTATTCTATTTTATTCTAATCTAGGTCACACTTTATATCTAGACCAAAATTCGCGGTAATGAGAAATAAAACAGTCGTACGCATTCATAATATTGGTAGGATATAAATGCTGATGCCAAGTATGAATGGACGTTCGATAAAACTCCAGCCAACTCGGCGGAAATTTATTAGGGTGTCAAAACCAGTCGATTCAAGGAAAGCTATACGTTATCATACACTTTTATTAGTATCTGGTTGCGTCAGCCATAGATAAAGCAAACGAACCATAAATTGTAATGTCTCCCATCCTATTTATCAGGGTGAATTGTTATTGAATCCAACTTGGGGTGGACAGACGGGCGATTTGACGTGACTGTAAAATAAACTACTTCCAAACTGTTGCCCACATATTAAACGGGTACATATCAAAATGCATAAAATCAAAATACATACGTTTCAAATACATAAGTTCAAAATCCATAAATTTAAAAATCCTAATGGTGAAAATAAATAAGTTTTATAATCGATAAAGTTCTATATGTATAATGGTCGAAATGCCTAAAACCATAATCTCAAACAAATATGCATTCCAAATTTCAAGTTTGTAGCTGGGTCCATCAAATTGACACTTTTTATGTATTTCAAACATTATGAAAACCGTACAATAGGGATATTGAATTTATTTATTTGAACCATACGGTATTTTGATTTTCGGTATTTTAAACGTATACAGTTAGGGTACGTATCAAAAAATATAAATTCAAAACACATAAATTTAAAAAACCTAATAGTGAAAATAAATAAATTTAAAACCCTTAAAGTTTTTTATTTATAATGGTCGAAATGCCTGAAATCAAAATACAGAATGATTACAATGTATACGTCTAAAATACCGAAAGTAAATTCAATATCCTTATTGCACGGTTTTTGAAAGTGGGTGAGACAAATTGGAGGGAGGATATTTTATTCATATCAGAAGTAGGTGAACAATGCAGGTTGTATTCAAACTGTGTCAGAGGTGAGGTTCCAAAATCAACCTTTCGATGGATCAAAGACAAGGAACGCCGTGGATGGATGCGGCTAGAGATGCCAATGAACGCGAATGACGTGGAATGAACGCGTCGTGGCAACTATTATGCTAATTAGCCATTACTAATTACAGCTGTTATGTGTTGTTGACATTATGTTTTTCAAACTTCGGTATTTCGAACTTCGTTATTCAATACTTATATCAAATGAAATTATAAATTTTTAACCATTAGGTTTTTTAAATTTATGTGTTTTGTACTTATGAATTCTGAACGTATGTGTTTTGAATTTATACATTTTGATACGTACCCCATATTAAACATATAAGATGGTCTCTTTGATGCTGGTCCCTAAAAAAAACATCGAGAACAGAATTATTTTAATTCTCTACTCGCATAATTATGACGTGAACATAATATCTGACATCTCATCTCCTTAGTAATAAGCAATATGTCTGATAGAACCAATCTCTTGGAAAAATGCGCGCTTCCTGGTACGTACTCCTATGTATGTTTTAGTACATTAAACATGCGGCAAAGTTTGTGTAGCAGCATTCAGAACTGTTCAGAAAACAAAGAATTTAGACTAGTAAAACTAAGGGATAGAAGATAGAGCTGACAACAGGAATAAACAACCCAAAAAATAATTTAAAATTACACAAAATAAGGCCTTATGACGACGATGACGATTAAAATTTTCAACAATCTGCCAGAAGATCTTACTAATCTATCTGGAAATTTGCTTGTTTGTGTGCTAGATAGGTAGATGATATTATTCTTTAAATAAATACTTACATTACAAGGATTTTAAATTATAATTTTTATTGATTAATTAGTAATAATATTATTTTTTTTTTTTTTTTACTCAATATCAATTATTTTAATGCGTTTTTATTGTTCTTGTTTTATTATTATGTGAAAATTTGCATGCCTAGTAATAAGGTAGATAATAAGTGGACTTAATCTAGTTTAAGACCTGGACACAATGTTCTGGCATATAAAATTATCTTATCTTATCACTTCCGTCTCTTATCTCTAACTCACCCCAACAGATTGCAGTAGAGTGAGAGACTAGATTTTACACTTGAAAAACATTGATAAAGATTGATATACCTAAAGATATTAATATAGTTCGAATCGCCCGTCTGCCCGGCACCGAGATAATCCAACACGAGTCGTCAGCCGCGTCCAGAGTACCACAACTATACCATAAAGTGTTAGTAATTCGGATACAGACGATATTTTTATCTTGAAATAAAGTACGTAACAGAGGAAGCGTTCATATCGATTTTGTATGGTTTTGTTAGCGTGAGACAATCTTTGCTTCTACGGAAAGAGAAAATCTAGTAAAACTCACTTTTTGTTTAACTTGAATAGACATTTGTTTGACCACGATCTCACCTGTTGGTATTAAGTGACGATGTGCCAACTATGGAGCACAAAGGTCTAGAAGGCACCTATTCACCTCTTTTTTACATTGATAGACCTTTGTTTGACTACGGTCTCACCTGTTGAAAAGTGTCGATGTGGCCGAAGATGAAGCACAAAGATCTAGAAGGCACGTATACACTCTAGCTTTGAAAAAACCCAGGTTATAGTTTTCAGGAAAGACATACGACGGTAGTGTTTCTTCTCCTTAGCAGTTCGCAGTATAAAGGTAGAACTGAAACGTACGTTTAGTACGACTAGAGGGTATACTAATGAGGTAAGGATGGTACTGAGCCGTGCGTGTTCGTCTTGTGATGAACAGGAGATGGTAGGATCAGATCGTGAAGTTCCTGGGAGCATTCCCCGAAATGTAACCTATAGAAGATCGAAAGGCACGCGACTTTAAGGCAGTTCTCCAGACTCTGGATCTTAGTCTCCGACACTTTTTATTATTGTGATGATTGTTCATTCGAATCTTTTCACCTCACTGGTAATATAGCCACAAAAGCAAGCAAAAAGACAAAAAAAAGCTGCCCAAGTGCGCATCAGACCTCGCGCATTCAGGGTTCCTTACCAAATGTTACGAGAAAATTATCTAAATGTTTAGTAACACATTCAATAATAAGCTAGCAGCAAGGAAAAATCTTAAACCAACGAATCTTATCAACAAGTCCGGGTAATCCCTTAGTCGGTTTTTACGACATCCATGTGAGGAGACGGAGGGGTCTACTCTCAGACCGGACACACCACAGCCTCTAATAATCGCTTTTATAGAACTGCCAGTGCGTATCCTATTAATATTTACACCCTTGAATAGCGACTTTTCGCCCCAACACCCCCATGCCAGAGGGGTAAACTAACTCAAAGCGACAAGCGAGGGTAGCCCGATCATATCCCCATGGATTCCATTGCATATTGTATCAAAAATCACCATTTTATCCAGACCCTTTATTTTAAGAGCCGATTTGCCATAAAACCCAAGCACATGTCTCTAAATAGTTTGGTTTTCATACCCCTATAAGATGCTCCGAATCATATTACTTATCGAAGTAAGTAAGAATCACGAATGTAGATTTTTGTCGAATATGTTTAGCTGCCAATATTCGGGGGAAAATGAAATTGTGTATTGATATTTTATTCACGAATGTAACGTAGTTTTTGCAGCTGCTTTGGAATACTATAAATGTTTGAGATTTTCGGAGTAACGGCGCGGCGCCGGCTTGTCGATCAAGAACGTAGAAAGGTTTTATTAGTAAACACGATGACCCGCTAGCGACTTCGTCCGCGCGTAGTCAGGCAACTTCCCCGGTGATCAGACAACAACTTTAACAACAACAACCACGCTGTGAAACGACCTATGAAACGACACCATACTCAAATTTTTCAAATTAGGGGACCCATTTTAATCTCAAGGTCCTGAAAATATTTTAATATTTACAAGTATACCGTAAAACTAACTTTTAGAACGTCGAAATACGTTGAAATCTGGCTAAAACGTAAAGTATATTTTTTGCCAAAGAAAATGGTCTCGTGCCCTTTTTCAGGAAATTTTGAGGTACCGCTGAAACAAGTGTATGTTAATTTTATTTGAGGAATCTCCATGTAAAATTTCAAGGTTCTACTATCAATGGTTTCCAACATATACAGAGCATTTTTGTTTTACGTGAAAACCCCACACTTTAGGATGCGCATTTTCAAAATTCCGTTCTTACGTTCTTAGTACAACCCTACGTATTGAGACATCTTCAACACACCCTCCAAATTCCGTTCTTACGTTCTTAGTACAACCCTACGCATTGAGACATCTTCAACACACCCTCCAAATTTCAAGACTGACTATTGACCAAGACCTGCTATTTGGGCTGTGCGTTGTCACACGGTCAGTCAGTCGGTCAGTCAGTCAGTCAGTCAGTCAGTCAGTCAGTCAGTCAGTCAGTCAGTCAGTCAGTCAGTCAGTTAGTCAGTCTAAATCAGTCAGTCAGTCAGTCAGTCAGTCAGTCAGTCAGTCAGTCAGGACATTGCCTTTTATATAAGAGATATTGGAAGTTTCGTAAAGCAGGCTCAATGCGCAAAAATGGCTCAAAGATGAATGAGAGACCTTTATATTCACAACTTCAAAACAAACATTCAAACAGTGATTTTCCTAAATCCTCAAACAACAGACTCATAATGTGTGTTACGACACACGTTGTGGAAATAAAACCTTGCACATGTTACCCGCACTGAGTGATGGATCGAAGATATGAGATGTTTCGGTTTGTGGCAAGAATCGATTAGATTTTTCCGGTTTTCTTTCGAAATAAAACAGAGGTGAATAATATCTGGATGTTTTTTCTATCCATCAGTAAGTTTACTTGGTTATGCTATGGACAGGCTTTATTTAAATAATAATAAATATATAAATAATTCAGACGTCTACCGGCTGATGATGATGTATATTATTATTATCAGTTGAAAAACTGTAGTGGTACATTTTTTTAAACAAAATTATAAAAAGCGGCCAAGTGCAAGTTGGACTCGCCGATGAAGGGATCCGTAGCAGCAAGTAACATAATATAAAAGTTCATAATAATATATAATTGCGCTTTACTATTTAAGACGTATTAAAAAAAAAACTTACTAGATCTCGTTCAAATCAATTTTCTGTGGAAGTTTACAGGTTCAACAGCATAATAGTTCTTATAATTTCAGAAAAAAGTGAAAAGACGGACTAACAGACGAACCATGACGAATCCGGGTCATGGGTTCCGTTTTTACCATTTGGCTACGGAACCATAAAAAGTTGTACATATTTAATTTAAAAAAACTTTATAAATATTTTTCTTTCTTTTCTTTCTTTCTTTTATAATTTGACTCTTTTAAAATAACAACACTCAAAACTACTGATACTTTCCTTAACAAACTATTTCTAAAGGATTCCCACTACTTTTATACTAACGACGGCTACTACGGCAAGCCCAGCCAATTTGTAAAGCATTACTGAGACTATTCATTACATGCATTTGCAAATTTTTCTACCGTTTCCAATTACGGCCGCACACAGAGTCCCCAATTAGATTAAGGCACAGAATAAATAATAGTACAAGAACTTAAGGCGTGTGGATATATATATATATTTTAGAGAAAAAAAGTTTGAATGTACCACATTTTACATATTATGTAAAATGTGGTACATTAAAATCTTTTTTCTCCAAGATCTTCATCGAAAAATCAACAAAAACAAATATTATGTTAATCTAAATCAAATAAAGCATGTACTCTTGGTTAAAAAAAAACATCATCATCATCATCATCCACAGCCAGACTTCACCCACTGCTGAGTATAGGCCTCTCTTTGCCTGTGCCATTCCTTACGGTCCCATGCCAATCTCATCCAGGTAAACAAAAACATATTATTTAATAAATAAATTTGCAAAGTAGTCTCTGGTTTCGTAGTTTCAACCATATTTCTCCTAAACTATCAATCATAAAATGTTTTTATCTACAATCAAATAGAAAAATTTGAATTACGAATTCAAAGACGGTTCTATACAGACGCACTTTATAGACGCATATACATAAAATTAAGAATAAAACTCATTATAGTACCGCCAACTGTATCATAAAACTCATTATAGTACCGCTATCTTTTTTTAAATTAATTCATTTAACTATTCTATGGTTATAGCCTGAATATGAAAAAAAAGGCGCACGCATGCGCAGTTCGTACTCTGAAAAAATGGCGCACGCATACGTTTGAAGTTTGAACTTAATTTCCCGCGCTTCCCATACATTTTTTTTCCGATCGTGTTTTTCTTTGTTTAATTTAATTTTTTTCTATGAGTATAGATAAAGTAGTGTATGAAACTGCATATAACTTAGGTATTAAAACACTCGAGTCAACCTATTATCGCATTCGGCTTCGCCTCATGCGATAAACAGACTCTCGTGTTTTAATACCCCTTCTTATATGACAGTTGCATAAACTACTATTATTGCCTTATGTTGTATTAACACGTTGGCTGCGGATTTAATTATCAATATAAATTATTATAGTAACAGTCCATTTTATACGAAAAAAAACGCCGAGAGGACCTTCATTTTACTTTTGAAAATTAAATTCCAATTTTTAAATTAAAAAGAAATTTGATTTCGCACACTTTTCGTTTCGCGTATGCTATTCTGTAATTTTCTAACTTACCTGAACTTTATTGAGTTAGTTACAGAATAGTTACAGAATATGGCGTCCATAGAAGCCTTAAGCGTTCACGTAATTAATCCATTTTTAAAACTTTTCTTGCAAAATGTTTAGTAATAATTGTAATGATAATTTTATGTGACGTCTCTGAATATGATATTTAGAGCCGAGCCCTTTTGCCGTTGTAAATAACCCGGAGTTGTAACAAGCCGTAGAAATCACAAATTGGTATTTATCGCCTAAGCGCGAATAGGTGAGAATTGTGCAAAATAATAATATGTGGAGTGAGGAAGGAAATCTCCTTGCACTTCTATAGAGGCAAAAGTTGGTTACTGTGTTTGACAATTAAATTAAGTTTGACTGGAATACATCCGAGGTTACTGTTGTCGCGTCAGTCGGTCGCGTTGAAATAGGAGTAACTACAGATGATTCAAAATTATCTTATATGATTACAATAAAATACCTACTTTTGATATAGACTTTGTATATTCCTGCACGGACTAAACGTACGTTTGCATGGTTCGAAGAAGGATTGGCATGGCAAAGAATATCATGTCGCAGCTGGATAAGATTTGGACAGATAGAAGCATTTCCACCAAAACAAAACGAAAACTGATCACCACGTTGGTTTTCTCCATGTTTCAGTACGAGGCGGAGACTTGGACGTTGAAAAAGGCGTACCGATTGCGTATCGATACATTTGAAATGTGGTGCTGTCGGAAAATGCTCCGAATCCCATGGACGACTCATCACACCAACGCTTCAATCCCCCACAAACTCAACATTAAGACCAGACTTTCGTCCACATGTCTCCGCAGGGTCGACGAGTTTTACGGCCACATTGCCAGGAAGGAAGGTGGCAATCTTGAATAACTGGTGGTCACTGATAAATTGGAAGGAAAGAGAGCGCGGGGACGAAGCCCCATACGCTGGAGCGATCAAATTAGCTCTGCGCTCGATTCTAGCGTGAGCGACGCCACCCGCTCCGCTAAGGATAGAAGCCAGTGGAGACAGATCATCAAGTCCAAGGGCCTACATAAAGATCACGACCCTCAGCAGTGTGGTTACCGACGTAAGGGAACACGGACTAGTTCGTACCCAAAACATTATAAAACTAGTGGTTCACCCCGAACTTGGACCTTGCGAATCATCAACATCTCTATGAGCGTTAAATGTTATTCTTATACTCTATGGCAAGTATAACGTGAAATAAAATTCAAACATGAAGCTTATTTATCGTCGGGAATGGGGTACATTGAAATATAAATCCTCGTTTAGAATTTGTTAAGTAGCTCGAATGTTTAATTGTTATTTTGTGGAATTTATTATGGGAAGTTTAGGGTTGGAGTTTTAAAGATAAAATTAAATGTGGATCATTTTAAAATAAAATAAAGTAAAACGGCATTTATTCCTTACACTATCATTACTAACAAACAAAGGTTATAAAGTATAGAAATAATATTTAGGCTAGTGTAAGAGAAAAGGTGGAGGGCTCAGCCACGCTGTTTTTAAAGAATAAAGTAGTTACTTTTAATGAAAGACGACACACATTAAATGTTTATATGGAAGAGATAAGCTCCACAGCTGATTTTTTTGTTCTGGTTCATTCAGTTATTACAGTCTAGCTGTTAGGCTGCCGAATAGTTAATTTAAAACTGGCCTGGATTTATATCGCTTACTTAGGTATACCTTTAGATCGCTAGCAGTGGTCTTCAGGAAGCACAACTGTTTCATATGTATTTTGTTCATTCCTTGTATTAGTTGTATTATTCTCTCTGTGAAATAAATATATATTAAAAAAAAAAAATTACCTATATCTATGAATGTCCATTAACACTTTTATTACCGTCTATGTTTGAGAGAAGGACACTTTATTATTGTATTCTTATTAGCTAGCACTAGTTTGTACACACTACATTACACTATTATTTACATTACATTTACTCATAAGGTTTAGTTTTTCGGAGTGTTCTCACTATGTCCGTGTTGTCGATAACCTGGATTGCTTCGACGTTCACATGATGATGTAGTCTACGTTCGTGATATTCTGCATATTTTTAAATATGTTATCGACTAACTGTATACTAATATCTCACTGAAGAGCGTCGTTTCGTACGTACCAGGGTAAAAATCAAGTAAAAGGATCAAAAACAGAAACTGATGAAACTACAGACGGACTGATGAAATTACAGGCACATGAGACTTTTCATCTTTATGTCTCAGGGTGGCGGGCGCAGTGCAATGCCACAAAGGGCGCGTCCTAGGTGGACGTGACCTATGAGGTAATGCACTGTTCATAGGCAGAGATTACCGCTTAACATCAGGTGGGCCATCTGCTTGCTCCGCCATTCCAGTAGTATAAAATAAAAAAAATAAAATAAAAAAACTCATTTACATTTTGTAATCATAATCTGAATATCTATACATCAGCTCTAAGAGTTTATGATCATAGACCACGCAGATAGATATCAAAAAGTTAAAATATCAAATTAAAAAGCACAGTTCTTTGCAACTTAATTTCTTCAAAGCTCTTACGGTCACGTTTAGTCCGAACTAATCCTATAGTGATAACACTAAGCTTATCTATTAAATACAGTCCTAAACGGTAACGCCTATCTGTATTTATGTTTGTACGTACATATATTATAACGCGGGTTCCTGCAGAACAGATTTAATTGCGATTTTTACTGCCGTGCAGGGTAATTTTTTAGGCTTAAGTCTGATTCAGTCCATGAGGTATGAGAGCGGTACGGGAGGGGAGTTTTCATCGTCATCGTCGTCGTCTTTATGTCACATGTCATCTGATAATTTGAGAGACGAAAACACCCCTCCCGTACCGCTCCCATACTTCAGGGACTGACTCAGTTAAGCGCTAGACCTGTTGATATATGAACTTTTTTTGTTATACTACTTGAATGACGGAACATGCAGATGGCCCACCTGATGTTAAGCGGTAACCTCTGCCTATAAACAGTGCATTACCTCATAGGTCACGTCCACCTAGGGCGCGCCCTATGTGACATTGCACTGCGCCCGCCACCCTGAGACATAAAGATAAAAAGTCACTTGTGCCTGTATTTTCACCGGCACCCTTTACCCTTCAAACCGGAACACAGCAATGCGAGCACTACTTTGGGACAGAAATAAGTATGGTGGTAGTACTTCCTCGGACAAACTCTTTCACAAAAAAACTCTGAAACCCTTCGGTGAAGCCAGAACTTGATGGATGCTCGGATGGGTTACTGCTAAAATCAATAACTGTTTGCGAGTATTGTTTTTAAACTCCTGTTCTATGGAGGGATTTTTATGGAGTTTTAATTATCGTAGTGACTAGAATTGAGAGAGGTATGCTTAGATGGTTTGGGCATTTAGAAAGGATGGACGATAGTAGATTGACGAAACGGGTACAATACGAGCGTGAATGGGACAGTGGGAGGGGAAGACCTCCGCGAAAGTATTCAGCCCAGATTAAAGACGTTCTGGAAAAAGGCCAGGTCAAGAGTAACGACTAGCATGTATGAAGAATGTGATGAGAATGAATGATGCAAAACAGTTGTGTCAGGATCGTAGCAAGTGTAAATCCGTGGTCTCTGCCTACCCCTCTGGGAAACAGGCGTGAGATTATGTATGTATGTATGTTTAATTGTAGTATAAGAAATTGTAGTGTCCAGAATATCTTGTGAGTTTCTACGTTCCTAAGACGCGGACGAAGCCACAGGTAAATGCTAGTTGCTTATAAATCTCCTTAGTACAACAATTGTGTGGAATCAAGACGAATGGCTTTGTTCTAGATCTAGATTAACAGACGCACAGTGACTTTGCGAACTGTTTCATTACTTGTAATGACCTAAAGGAAGGTAAATTTTGCTTGTGTTTCGATTACAGAGAAAACAAAAATCGTACGATTAGCGAGTTCCATGATATTAAAAGCGCTATAATTTGCAATAATGCTACCAAGCTACACAATGATAGCCTGTCCCAAAAGAAAATTAAATTGCTCTTTGGCCAAGGTTATCTAGCCGCTTAGGCTAGATAACTTTAATGATGTCTGTCTTTGTGTGTTAGATAAAAACTAACAACAAAAAATATATGCGCCGACATTGTTAGAAAGGTTATTTTTATTTAACTGCTCTAACATTACTTTTTAGGATTATTTACACTGTTTCTGACTTTTACTTTAAGTATGCGGGCTTGTTGCGATCAGATAAAATAGTTTTAAAGCATGATTTGACTGCGCCAAGCCGAAATATAAGTTTTCTTTAAAAAAACAGCCTCGCACCGCTCTAACAAGCGGTTTTTATTGATTTTCTCGTAACTAGTTGTACTTTAGTAGTAATAGAGCTTTTTTGTGAAAGTGTTCGTCCGGGGAAGTACTACCACCATGCCTATTTCTGCCGCAAAGCAGTAGTGCTTGCATTGCTGTGCTCCGGTTTGAAGGGTATGGGTGCCGGTGAAATTACAGGCACATGAGACTTTTCATCTTGATGTCTCAGGGTGGCGGGCGCAGTGCAATGCCACATAGGGCGCGTCCTAGGTGGACGTGACCTATGTGAGAATGCACTGTTCATAGGCAGAGGTTACCGCTTAACATCAGGTGGGCTATCTGCTTGTTCCCTCAGTCAAGTAGTATAAAAAATAATAATAATAAAAAATAATCTAGTAAAAAATAGACGTAACTTTGTTTTTTTTTTGTTCTATCGAGAAAATATTGTTATTATATCGTGTTTCTGGTACAGTGATCCCTCAGAATTATAATGTAGTATCCATGCATATTATTAATTTGAATATTGTACTTGATGTAGTCGCTAAAAATCAAATCTATGATTGGTAATTTTGCGTTATACCTTACCTTAATAAGATTGATTGTCTTTTAATCGATTTGAAGAAAGTGCATGGCTAGAATTGCTACTCATATTATGGGTAGTGACTGGTACTTTATATTTATGGACTAGCGTATGGCCCACAAAGTAATCACCAACGCTTAGTAAACGTAGTAGACACTGACAACTGTCGATGCGTTGCCTATCCTGACGATTTTCGTAATATTTCTTGAAGCAGACCATTAATAGACTAAGTGGTAACCCTATTCCTAATGAATAGGGAAAGTCTCAGATGATAGCACAAAGCACAGCTCCACAGCTTGGTATGGGGAAGAAAAGAGCTTGAGAAACTAGTTATTCAAGAAACCTTGGATTCGGATATTTGTAGATGAACTTTGTGACTATAAATAACTTATATACAGGATGTAACATAATATCCCTATAGGCCCGGGGAGGAGGTATTCTACCCATCATGGCGAATAACTTTAGTTCTACGACTTTTTAAATTTCGCAGTTTTTAATTCAAAAAATGCCTCGTAAAAATCCTGTATTATGTTACACCCTATATGATTATGTTTGTTTTATATGTTCTCCTTTTGTCGTCAGACTAGTTAGGTTTTAACTAAACTGGATATTTTATAGAAATAACTACAGTATTGACATTTGGTCACTAACTAGCTGTTGGCCTCATAAACAAGCTCAAAATGGTGTACGGGCTATGGAGATGGCTGTGGTTGCAGTGCTAGGATCCAAAAAATAGAAATTCATAAAGATCACTGTCATAGTTCATAGTTCATTTATTCATAACAGATAATTGATACATATCATATACTTTACATAAGTACCTATACTAAATTAGTTTTTTATGAAAAAAAAACATAATAGTAATAACGAGATTTTAAATAACCTATTGACATAATCATTAAAATATAAATACCTACTTACGCAAGTAGTTGGTAGTTAAAGTGAATACAAGAATAATTATGATATAAAGGAAGAAAGAAACGTTTATTTATGACGAAACAATCAAAGACACACACATGCAACACGCAAAAGCAAACATCATAAAATAAAATAACATTTAATTAAAACAATGTCATCAAAAATATACTTAATAGTTTGAAAAATAATACTACATTCAATTAGGTACATTCAAATCAATTAGTCATAGCTTATAGAATTAAGAAGTAAAAGTGGCAATGGGTAGGTACCATAAGTATAATCGCAGAAGCGCCGGCCATTCGGGAATGGATTCTCGATTGGCGATCACGAAACGGAATACCGAATCAGTGTAAAGATCGCGAGAAGTCAGTGGATAGATGTCACCAAACCCCGTTCATTGTGGCATTCTCCTAGTAGTCTGTGCATTCTATTGGGGAGGTATATGAACGGTGAGCGTGAATTGGCTGAAATGGTGATGATTATAAACGAGTTATGTAGGCATAAATTTCAAAACTCTCAAAACTATCAGTTTTCACCAATAAGTCATCCATTTTGATTATAAACTTGAAACAGCATAATTTGCTACAATGATTTGCTATTTGACCGAAGCTCCCAACATCAAATTCCATTATTCAATTCCACACGCGCGTATTGTAATTTGATTTATTCAATTTATCCGACGACACGTTTGAATCTAATAACATAAACACCCCATGACTTGTGATTGTATTCCAACATGGCGTTCGCAACTGTCTGTGAATTACAGGCAATTTTGATATGCGATAGATTTAGAATGCACGTTTTTTGTTTGTAAACGATTATACTATTGTGTCCGAGATGTTAAACCATTTGAGAATTTAGAAACATAAGCGTTTGGCAGTGACTTTGATAACGTGGCAGCTAATGCACAGAAGATATAAAAGATTTGGATGTGTCGATGGTTGTTTTTGGGTTCGATTCCCGCTGCGGGACCAATGTTTGTATGATCTGCAAATATTTGCTCCGGTTCTGGGTGATAAGATAGATAGATAGATAAGCTCTTTATTTACGTACACCTTAGAAAAATAAAACAAAACAAAGTATCAAACAACAAACTAATTAACAACGTATAATGGGCGGCCTTATCGCTAAAAGCGATCTTTCCAGACAACCTTTGGGTGGACAGGATGAAACAATAACATAAGACGGCCATATAAGGTACCAAATTACTCGTAGTTCCTGATACCCGCGCGCCACAGGGAATCCTAGTGTAGGATCAGGACTATGTATGTAACTATTGGGTGTTATGTTATGTTACCTACTCAATCACGCGGAAAAGTTTTAATCGATTTTGATTGGTACACACATGGATTATAACCTTCTTCTTAACCCGGTAAAAAGCGAGCAAAGGCTAGTAATAATCAAGGAATAATCAAGGAATAATCAAGGAATAATCAATTTATTAGTAAATACAAATTTACAGGTCAGATAATTTTAATACAAATAAATTAAATAAAATTTCTTACGAAAAATTATGATAAAAAACATTCTAAACAATAAAAATTCAAATTGTAAACATAAACTTATTAATTATAATTCATTGCAGATGTCATGTTAAAACTAAATAGTTATACTAAGTAGCAATTACGTAAGATTTTATTCAATCAAATCTTATTCAATCAATCTTATTAATCAATATTTAGTAATGTGTTATAGCTATTATTTTATCTGTGGTCATAGTTAAATAAGTCCGTGTGTATTTTGTATTGTCTGTGTGACATGTCTTATTATTTTGATTGATTTTTAGTTTGCAACTTTTTAAAATTAGATTTTTTTTATTTTTAAAATGAAAAATCCTGAAATTCTTCCAGAAATGTATGAACCTAACACAACACGATGACGTTACTGTCGTTTAGGCACCTTACGTAGGGCTGTCTTTTGTCGTGTAAGGTACAATTTCTGGATTATTATGAGGTATCTCATGAATGAAAAACTAAGAATTTAAAAAGTCATAGAACTAAATTTGTTTTGCTTGATTTGTAGAATACAAATCCAGGGCTTATAGGGATATTATGATACACCCTGTATTATATCGTAAGAATACTTGTTAAAACTCTTTTTTAAAAGTGTTTTTTTTTTAAATAAAGTTTTCATGAGTTTAAAAAGTGCATGAAAGTAAATAAGAATGTGTGCTTCGAAAGCAATGAGTAGGTACTTGTCAAATTGCAACATTTATATATTTCGTTCGATCGTATCGGCTCATTTAAAGGAGACTCAAGTGTAGTAGGACAAAGATTTAAATTACAAACTTCGATCATACCGTGCATTCAACCAAATATGCGCATTGTAACTATAGGCAGTTGTTCAACTTTAATAAATAATAAAATAAATAAATAATGCTGGACAGTTCACACAACATTATCTAGCCACAAGCTAAGCAGAGCTTGTGTTGAGTACTAGACAACTGATATACTTAATACAATATATTACATGGATAGATATTTTTTAATTATATATAGAAAAAACCCAGAACAAATATCTGCAGATCGCACAAATATTTGTTCCGAGGCGGGAATCGAACCCGCAACCTCCTGCGTCGCAGGCGAACGTTCGCCCGCCGCGCCACGGAGGTCGTCATAATATAGGTCATCGAATAATATAGGTATTTAACGTTGCTAATTATATGCGCGGCAACTAAATAGGATTTTGAGCGGTGAACAAAACCAGTGAAATGAGCCCAAGTTCATTTTTCTTTAGTTAATTAATTTTATGTGGTTTTCTGAATTTGTAATCTAACAATAAACAAATACAATAATAAAATCATTAAAAACGGGCAGGAATTAAGAGGTAAAAACTTCCGACAATGTCTAATACGGATAAGTTCAGGTAAGTTAGAAAGTGACATAATAGCGCTCCCGCAACGAAAAGTGAACGAAAATCACGAAAATTTGTATTTCAACAAAGGTTTGCCGCGTAATCGAAAATATACATTTACTATATGCCCTAATATATGCCCTCTAAAATAACATTGTTTGTTATTCTTATTAATTTTACAGATATACGCTGATAATAAGTTATTACTTATTATCAGTATCTTAAAGATATTTACGTTATAAGCGCATTGCAGTAGTTAGATCACGTTATTTTTATCGAGAAAATTTATCGAAATCTTTTTTTGGGCTCTATCATGGCCTTGGAAATATGATAAGGATTAGAAAAATGCTTTTGTCTGTCCGGTTGTATGTATAAGTAAGTGAGTACTCATGTACAGGTCGTATTTTTCAACGAAATCTTGACGAAATGTACACAATGTTGTACAATTTCAAAGTTTTTTGTTGTTGTCGGCGGCGGTTTTTGTTTTGAGGGTTATTGCGGTTATATTAAAATAGGGGAAAAGCTAATAAAAATATAAGATGATGTTTAGATGTAAATTGAACACTATTGTTGTAAACTGCAAGGTCTACTGCTCGCAGAACTACTGTTTCAACCACACCTTTACTTTGCTATATTAATAATTGCCAGCACCCTGCTTATTACCGTGTGGTAATTACATGGTAATTTGTAAACAGCAATTTGTTACAAAAATACCGTTTTCTTGTGTCGCCACACGTGCTAAACGTTTTTACCCTCATAAATAAAAGGGTTAGGTAATTATGTAGGGGAGAAATTGTTACTTTTTAAATACGTTGTTTCTGTAAATGAATGTTCCCTACACCTTTATCGTTATTAATGGATGCTATTTGATAATTACATTTACCAGACAACGGCAAAGAAAGAGTTATGATAAGCCTCCTGCTAATATCATAAACTATGTAAAAGTTACGACGTTTGGATGTTTGTAAGACATGCCTACTTTGTAACAATATGATTTTTTAAATTATCATATTTATGGAATTAGCAATAAGTAATATTTTAATTATTTATGACAGATGGACATTATTTAATTGTATACTCGTAGTTATTTTATTATCAATGTTTTGTTTTTAACACTCTTTTATTAGCTTGGGTTGTATCTATGTATGTATGTATGTATGTAACTGAAGCTTTGAGCATAATTTTCACCAATTTTCAGAAGTCTGATTAATTTGAAACTTTGCATAGAAAGAGAGAGAGAGAGAGAGAGAGAGAGAGAGAGAGAGAGAGAGAGAGAGATAGAGTTACAGTTAGAGTTAGAGTTAGAGTTAGAGTTAGAGTTAGAGTTAGAGAGAGAGAGAGAGAGACAGAGATAAATCAAACTAAAAAATGAAAACTAAATAATATTCAATTTCAAAGAGTTTATATTACAGTAGTAGACGATCGAACAATCAATCAGTTTTTTTTTTTTTTAAAGCGTGGGTTGCATTTTACTACTTTTCATAACTCTCCTCTCATAGATAGTCGCCAACAGAATATGGAATACAGGGCTTTCTGAATTAATAATATGAATTCAGATCATTAATTCAGAGAGACATTCCGGCTGTATGAGGCCAGCTTAATAGTAAAGGATGAATCAGAGTTTCGTACAATCTGTCTGGACTTGGTTCACGCCTAAGTAAAGAACTAATTTACGACATGACAAACGAAGGCAATGGTTCATACTAAAATCTATCATCGTGTGTCACTTGTTCTTATGAGGCTCATTCGAAGAAAGTTTACATCAAGTGTAAAGACAATAAGGCGGCTTGACAAACTCTGACACCAGAGGCCAGCACTACCTCATACGAAACGACGACGATCAAGCGTAGAGGTCGGCTTTCTTTTAAACTTCATTTGAAGTTCTTCTTATCTTAGGTAATGGCTTCCGTGCGTTATTTGCAATAATTTAGCCAATGTCAAGTGATATAATTATTATAGTTTTATAGTCAAGTCGTCAGTCAAGTCCTAACCCAGTTTAAATGGTGGCCTAAAAACTGAGTTTTTACAGGAAAAATCCACCATTTCGAAAAGACTCGCAATACACTTAAATTTCACTACATCTCACATGTGCCATTTATCCAAGTTACAACGGTTAAAATGCCACTAAAATTACACGAAATAACTCGAAAAAACACATTAAATGTAATAAAATAAAAAAGAAGACGTTTCTTTCAAAAATGGCAGATTTCAACCCCTGAAGTTTAATCTATTGCATGTTGTGTGATCTATGACTTTGACATACGTAACACATGACATATATGATTCGATTCATTCAACAATTTGAAAAAGTACCTAATTACCTACCTACCTACTGTAGTTTTAACTGCAGATTTGCAAAGACGTTTTTCTAACGAGGCCCTTGTCTGACCTCGTAATTAATGCAAGTCGCTAACAGTTCTATTTCGATGGTGTTATGGTCTTCATCAATCATTATGATTGATTAGTAAGATGGCGGATATGAGCTCTCTTCTACATTTTCGTATTTCGGAGGGGCAGTGTAATCAATATTTAATTTTAGAATATAATTGTTTTGGTAATTACTAACCAGCTAATAATAGGCCCGTCACTAACTTTGAAGTTCAAACAGTCAATGTATTGTACTACCCAACTCTTGTTACCTATTAATAGTTGTTTGAAACCAACATGATTATATACTCAAATATTTCTCTTGGTTTACACGTAAAGTTACAGATAATTAAGCGACGCATTTTTTTATACTACTTGGAATGACGTTTCTATCAGATGACCCGCCTTAATGTTAAGCGGTACCCTCTACCTATGAACAGAACATTTTCACATAGGTCACGTCCAGCTTGGACGCACCCTATGTGGCATTGCACTGCGCCCGCCACCCTGAGACATAAAGATGAAAAGTCTCATATGCCTGTAATATCACCGGCACCCATACCCTTCAAACCGAAACACAGCAATGTGAGCACTACTGCTTTGCGGCAGAAATGGATATATGGTGGTAGAACTTCCACGGACGAACTCTTTCACAAAAAAGCTCTGCTACTAACAAAATGATTGTCACGCATTTATATCAGGAGCACAAAACACCTGTAACTCAAAACGATAAGAACGCAAAACGTTGTATGAAACACGTTGCAGGAACGCTAAATGATAACAATCTGGAACGTCGAATGAACGCATAAAATAACTTCGAGATCAAACCATAGCATGAATTCAAAATTATGATAATCCAAAAACTCACAGCAACCAAGTGCTGAATCAAAATGAGCCTAAATACTATTATCCATTGAGGAGTTCCGATGACCACCTTCCGTCTCCATCATCAGATCAGCTCATTGTCACCATCATATTGTATTGTCATCGGAACTTGACAGGTATGCCAAATTTCAGCTCAATTGGTTGAGGATAACTGCTTTAAAATTCAGTTGCAAGATTCCACCCGGATTCCACCCAGACAAACATAACTACAAACATTGCAAGTTAAATATTAAATTGTAAAAACTGCAGCACTGTGAAGATAACAATGACGCGAGTCTTATCAGTTTAAAAGATATGACATTTGACATTGATAAATAGGTATTGTTATCATCGCAGTACAATATGTTAACCAGCGGTTGAATTTTACCAAACATTCTATTAAACAAGCACGATTCCCTCTTTTGATGTTTACTTTACAGTCAGCTTAACGAAATAATACTTAAAGATATCGCGACTAAGTTCAATTGATCCACATGAAATATGACCATGTTTATGAATATTTTGTGTGATATGCGACTGATACGAAAATTGTCGCACGCACGCGTTCTTCATATATCATTCGTACGTAGCTGAACGCGGTCATAAATTATGGAGAAGGATTTTAATTTGACGTGTTTATGGATTACTAACGTTTGGCTTAACAAGTTCACAGCATGTCTATAATAAGCTCTAGAATTTTAAGTTTTTGATAAGAGTTCTCATAGTTTTAAAGAAGAAAAAAATATATGGTATTCTTAAGCATTTTATCTAGTGAAATCATAAACTAGGTATTCTATGAGTACCTAATAGAATACCTGGTACATAATTTTATAGGAGACTAAATTTTTCTAAATCAGATCAATGGCAGGAATTGGGGTTTTTTCCACACCCTTGAGAACCTTTTTAATAATTTACCTGTTATCGAGATGAAAGCAATCCTTCTCTATCTCATCAGGCTACATACAAGCTGTAACACCCATTACACATAGTTGTAAACGAAAATCTACACAGTTCGCCGAATATTTTTGCTTCACTTACAAGTTTCATAGAAGCGATGACCTATCTAAATATTGACAAACCCTAGCCACAGTACAAAATACTTTACAAACAGAAGTGACAATACATGATAACGACCTCTGTGGAGCGGCGGGTGCGAGGGCCCGACTGGGATCAACGTGTCAAAAAGGTTTTGAAAACCGGCCAAGTGCGAGTCGGTTATAAAAACCGGCCAAGTGCGAGTCGGACTCGCTTGATTGATTTGAATCATCCATCAACAATAGCATTGAAGTGTTTTTTTATTTACGGCCTGGAATGAAACTGTGCTTATAAGGAGAGCGCAGGGCCTGTTTTTTGATGTGTAACATCTTTCCTCGCGCTTTCTGCAATCAGTGGGAGTGATTTCGTGAAAAGGGACGGAAGTGTTTCCGACTTCCGAAACAGAATTTCGAGTTGAGTTTGTTTCCTGTATTTGTACACTTTTCTACCATCTTTAACACCTCTCTCTAGACTAAAAGGCATGCTGGAAGAAAACTCTTTAGGGTTAAGCTTGCCTTTGTATACATAAATATATTGTGTATACTTATCTTTTGTTACATGTTGTTTTTTACAAGCTTTTATTTAACTTGCAACGTATGTCTCAACGTATGTCTGGGTGGAATCTTGCAACTGAATTGTAAAGCAGTTATCCCCGATTGAGCTTAAATTGGGCATACCTGTCAAGTTCCGATGACAATACAATATGATAGTGACAGCGAGCTGATCTGATGATGTAGACGGAAGGTGGACAACGGAACTCCTCGATGGATAATAGTAGACTGGCCGTGTTTAGGCTCATTTTGATCTGCACACGGTTACGATCACAAATTTTATAAAAGCTTGCATTGAATTTTTTTTTTACATAAAAAAACTTATTTCCGTGCACAACAAAGAATTAAGTATAAGAATAAGTGTGTAACAGAAAGTGCGCATTTTTCCGAGAGGTTGGTACTTTTAGCCATGTTGCCAACCAAGGAGGTGAGATGTCAGATGTTACACATCATATGCGACTATTGTAAGGCTCTGTTATACTATCTACTAATTGCTTTACTGTAAGGCTTGCTAGTTTTTTATTATTATCTACCTACTGCTTGTACCGAAAACGCTTGGAGGAGATATGGGTCGATGAAACATCTAATGAAAGGCGAACATCCTCTATGCCTTTAACGCAAACTCATGGACATGTGCGTTTTCCCCATCCTCACATACTGTGCACAGACTTGGTCTTTGGCAATTCAGCAAAGGTCCAGACTCGAGGTGTGCCAGCGGGCTATGGAGCGCAGTATTTTATGTGTCCGACTAACAGACGGAATTAGAAATTAAATTCTGTGCTCGCAAACAAATTATAACAATAAATAATAAAATGATCATAAGAACAAATTAGAATAAAATAAATAAATAAATAATGCTGGATAGGTCACACAACAGTATCTAGCCCCAAGCTAAGCAGTGCTTGTGTTATGGGTACTAGATAACTGATATACTTAATAAAGATTTACATGTCAGCAAAAAATCAGCCCAGCTCAAGTTGGATTGGACCGGCCACTTCTGCCGCATGTCGGAAGATCTATGGAGAAAATACACTACTGATTGGGTTCCTAACGCAAGACGCCCACGCGGCAGACCACCACGGAGATGGCGTGACGAGTTGGATGTGCACCTACCAGACTGGCCCCATGCAGCAAGGGACTGAGAGAACTGGAAAAAAGGGAGGAAGGCCTTTGCCCTGCTGTGGGACACAATGGGCTGATAATAAAAATAAATACTGCTTATGAAAGTATACCTATTCTGTGCCTTAGCGAAAGTAAGTTGCTAACTGGTCGGTTTGTTTAGGGCCTGAGTTAATTGCGACCTTCGGACAAAGGTCTAAATAGTTTTAAGCCTTTTATTGACTTCTGTTGAGTAACTGCGCAGACACGACCAAATTTTTCAAGAAGAATTTAATGTTCGTTTTTAGTTTCAAATAACGATGTTTTAGACAAATTACTTTTAAAGTTTAAAAGATGAATACATACATCATAGACACTTGCCTTTTTCCCCGAAGGGGCCTCAATGGGCCTCTTTTCACTGTGGGTTGCACCATCGTGGAATATAGACTTGACAAGTGGTGAGCTTATCGCTGCTATTGCTTCACACGACTGACTCGGCTAACGCTTTCTTCCAGTAATAACACATTCCATAAGCTAGCAGCCAGGACAAACCTATACCAACGAATCTTACTAACAGGGCGGGTAATCCGGCTTTAATACATCCACGGGAGACGGAGACGGAGGGATCTATTCTTAGGCCGGACACAACACAACGTTGAATATCCCACTAATATTATAAATGACAAAGCTATGATGTTTGTATGTTTGTAACTCAATATACGCCACGCCGACACGGCTGAACACATCGCTGATATTTGGTATGCTTCTTTGTATCCTGGTAAAACGTGAGCGTAGCCGAAGGTGGAGACGAGTGAATAATTAATATTTTAATAACATGAAGAACGATATATCCAAGTTCTCCATATTCTAGGAAGTGCATATTTTTGTAATCTTTGAAAGCTATATAACTGATTAGTTTCTGGACTTCTTGGACCTCCTTCAAACTTAGGGCCATATCGATACTAGGTTTTAAATGAAGGCATTATCAATAAATCAAGAATTCGGGCCACATCAAGAACAATCCAGGTTAGGCATGAATGAACAAATTATTAGTCGGCCTTTGTCAAAGGGACCAAGCTGTGCCATTTCCTGCTAAAACAATACGCGAATCCACATCACAATAGTTCAGCTCATCTAGTGACGTCACAGTAAATTGTGATTTCGTCATTGAAATATTGCCAGATATATACATCGTAGGGTGCCAGAAGTCCGAGAGCTAGTGAACATTTTCATACTTCACATTCCTCCAATCATTGGGATGCTTTCAACGCAACCAGGGTTTGTTTACACAACTGCATCAAAGCCAAAAGGAATGGTTATGGTTTTAGCAGTTTATATATGTATGTTCCACCGTAGCGCCAAAACTACTCACTACATTATATACTTCTTCACGCTGAAATGGGTAGACGGATTTGGATGAAATTTGGAACAGAGATAGCAGGACACATGAAATAACAGATAAGCTATTTACCCCGATATTCCCACGGGTTCGAGACTTATGCGGGTAAAGCCGCGGGGTGCAGGTAGTACCTACATAAGTCAATGCCTCGGGATCAAATCACCTACTGCCTCTTGCGCTATCATTCACTGGATTAACGGATTCCATCTTCAATGTTTCGGAACAACCCCCTTTGTTTCATCCACATTCATTCCGAGAGGAATTTAATAATTAAGCTGCTGAATTGTGTTTTATTGTAATGGGGCTTCCACACATGCTGACAAAAAATTAGATTTTGTATGGGTTGATGGCTCTGCCAACCGTCAAACTCAGCATTGCACATTGTCAAGTTGACAAATGTTACAAAGGATTCAATCTGTTATAGGACCGCCTTCTGAATCTGACCCTTGATCACTTTTATTATTATAACTTTTCTGGTTATGAGCAATTTCATCTCGGCTTTAAGAATCCGGTAATAATGAGCACTTGCGGGCCTAGGCTAAGTGATTATCATGGGTTGTTTGTCGTTGTTCCTGTTGAGACGTGGCGTAAAGTTGGTCGGTTTGCAAGAATCTCCTAGTTATGCGGCATGCATTTAAAACGACTGCTTTTTTGTAGGCTATAGTAGGTAAGTCTTAGAAAGTTTAGGGTGCAATGAAGACTGAAGAAATTACTGGGGTACTATCTCTACTACACTAATCTCTAATCACTATCTACAATAGACTCCTGTTGTAGACAATACTATGGTTATGATGGTTATTTTTTGCAGTTTTTATGAAACGAATAGACAAACTAGCATACGGCCCACATGATGTAAAGTGATCACCGTCGCTTATAGACACCGGCAACACCGGGGGGTATTGTCGATGCGTTGCCTACCCTGAAGAAATTTATGAACATTTTTCTTGAAGCGACACATGTCGTAACCAAGCGGGAAAACCTCAGATGGAAGCTTATTCCATAGTTTGTAGGTATGGGGAAGAAATGATCTCGAGAAATGAGTCGTACGAGAAACCCAGGGAGCTATGATGTGTGGATGAGCTTTGTGACGTGCTTGTTATTTTGTCTTTCAAGTTTACTATTATTATGTTTGCCTCCACCAATTTGCTAAATACGGTAGGTACCTGACAAAACAAAAACGTAATAAAACCAGCAATTACCTGGAACCTAGCTTGAAACGAGAAGTTGAAATGGTTATTTGTTCCGATTGCAGTAGATAATGGTGTTTAATTTCGTTTGTTGATGTTTGAAAATCTACTGCAGCAGAAATCTAATTCCGAGGTAAAAAGTTACAGCGGACAGTTCGCTAAACATGTTACTAGGTTTTATTCAACTTTACCTGTGCGTCCGGAATTTAATCTCGCCAGTCCATTTACCCTATTTCCTCGCTAAAGTAGTTGTTCGTTTGTTTGGTCAAGCTATGCCAATTCACAACAGAACAAAATATATTATAACCTACCACTATCTACAATTATTTTTGTTCCATAAAACAATAGTGCTACGCTAACCAACTGGCATCACCGAATTTAGAGCCTCTTAGCGCCATCTGTTGATGCGCTATAGCAAATGTAGAATTGCTGAAGCAATCTGTTGAAGAGTAGATAAAATGTTTTTTTTTTCTTTTTTTTTTCTGTATACACATCTGTATTGACATCTGTTTTTATTTTGTACACTAAGTTCATGGTTTTTATATATGCATTTGATTTACCTATCTTTGTAACTTTTTAATTTGTACAAAAACTTTAACATTGGTACTTTTTTGATTAAACTATTATACATAGGTATTGTTTATATTTAAACAATCAAGTGACTTAAGAGTGATTTCAGAAGAACAGTGTTAGTTAAGTACAGTCGTAGTAAAGAGTGAATTGTTGCTTTTATAGTTTTATTAAAAGTGTATTTTTGGTGAAACCGGAATTCAATATTTTTATCATCATCAGACTACAGAATTCCACTTTTGGACATACAACTCCCCCGCCCCCCCCCCCCATAGAATGCCATGATGAACGCTTCCTTGCGACCTCTACAATTTGGTCCATCGAAAGGGGACATCCCTCTTTTTGCTTTGTCCGACTTGTGGTCACCACTCGAGAACCTTCTAACACAACGGTTATCAGTTCGAGCTATATGGCCTGCGCATTGCCACTTCAACTTGCTAATCAGAATGTATTTATTTTAACCTAAATCCTAGCTTGTAACAATAGGAAATATTCTCTTTTTGCTACCGCACAAAACGCATCAATTTGTAGCAAAAAACAGCCCTCTAGCGTTCTCGTACAATTTATCTATCTCTGATTTCGGTATGGTTAGGGCACGTGTCGTATCTATTGTCGGTATCTCGTTGAAAGATATAGTGCTTTGTGGAGGCGTGGTATTGGCGTGGAATTCTACAATAAATCTATGTGACAAAATTAGTTCGGCATTGTATTGTTGATAAGTCCATTTAAGACTTGATATATCATTTATCAAAAGAAATATCCCGGTATATTGCCTTATTATAATTAACAATGGTGGTGATGAGCTCACCCCTGGTCACGTATATATTACCATGATGGTGCAACCCATAGTAAAAAGAGATCCATTGAGGAGCTGCCTACCCTTCCGGTGAAAAAAGCGTGTGTCTATTGTATATGTAATCAGCTAATGACTTCACGAATGAACCTATGAAGCCAAAGTTTTTTTTTTAAATTTTGACAATTGTTATTGTTATCCATTACTTTAAAGACAAAATACTGTAACCAAAAAGTCCTATTTTTTTTTTAAATACATTATTATACTATACAATTACAATTCAATTATAATTGTCATTAAAAATGGTATTCTACTAAAATATTCTGCTACATTATCATAAATTGACAGAGACGTGGACGCTGCGAGAAGTCGAGAAGAAAAAGATAGATGCTCTGGAAATGTGGTGCTGGAGGAGACTGCTTGGGGTATCGTGGACAGAGTTTCGTACTAATGTGTCGATACTTCAAGAACTTGGCATTAAGCAGCGTCAATCCGATCTAGTTCAAACTCGCATCCTTAAGTTTTTCGGACACGTCTCGAGATGGAACACTGACTCCATTGAGCGTCTTGTCGTACAAGGACGAGTAGAGGGCACCAGACCACGCGGAAGGTCGCCCATGCGTTGGACCGACCAGATCAAGTCTGCAGTGGGTGGCAACCTGTATGAATGCACAAGGATGTCCACGAATAGGCATAAATGGTGAGATATCGTGAGGCGAGCAACATCAGCCCCTAATAATAGTACAACATGACGACCACGACCGCTCTGTCAAGAGTGCAACGACTGAGAAGAATATCATAAATTGTGTGTAGATTTTACGATTGTTTATAAATGGTCACAATTATAATGCAATTGAAAAACCATTGAAGTTAGTAGAATACTAAAAGTGTCAAAAGTTTCAATTATGAGACAATTAATTAACAATTAAGAGGCCCCAGTTATGAAATACGGAGCTGAAAAGCGGGCAATCAAGGTAGGTCACACAACCTTAAAGTCGCTCCTCGAGCTATGGCTTTGCATGAAGTCTCTCTGGGGATAAGATCCAAAACTAGGATATCCGACCGAGAACTAAAGTTCTCGACATAGCCCAGAAGCAATCTATAACGGCAGTGGACCAGTCATGTCTGCCGTAGAACTGATAACCGTTGCAGACAAACTAGCTTACGGCCCACCTGATGTAAAGTGGTTACCGTCGCTTATAGACACTGGCAAAACCGGGGGTATTGTCGACGCGCTGCCTGAAATAATTCATGAACATCTTTCTTGAGGCGCCACATGTCGTAACCAAGCGGAAAAACCTCAGATGGAAGCTCATTCATAGTTTGTAGCTATGGGGAAGAAAAGATCTCGAGAAACGAGTCGTTCGAGAAACCCAGGGTTCTATGATGTGCCGATGAGCTTGAGACTGAGACTGAGATAGGTTTGAGACTGTCTGTAAGCAGACGAAGTGTAGGGCACCCTCCGGCTAGATGTAGTGAGTTGCTGGTCTTGGTATCTTGGTGGCTGGCAGCAACTGGATGGGGAGTGTCTCAGACCAGCCCCCCTATTCCCTATCTTGAAAGTCACTCAGTGACCAACGTTTGACAAGTAAAATTACCATCAATTGACAATTCTTAATAGTATTTTTTTTTAATTGATGATCATTCTTCTTGTCAAACGTTTCACCGAGTGAGTTTCAGTTAGGGAATAGGGGGGCTGGAGGGCAATTCTCGGAGTTTAGATAATGTGGTGAACAAGATGGCGAATGTCGAAATTGTATTCAACATTCGCCATCTTGTTACGACATATCTCTATTTGACATCAATGTCTGCAATCCGAGAATCGCCATTGGCTCAGTGGCGCGCCATGGGAGATACTGATGTCCAACAGTAGACTGCAATAGGTTGATGATGATGATGAATCAAGTGATGTTTGCACTGTTGGGAATCATCTTCAATCTACTAGAGTGTGTTGCAAGCCCAATATCAATACTTTACGCCACCTCAAGGCAACACTGCACATGAGAGTCACCAAGACAGGGCCAGTGGCACGAGAAACTAACGAATGAACTTCAATTCGTCAAAGAGCCATTGTTTCAACTACATAACGTAGAGTAGGTTTGCTTCAAAACGGGCGCGTTGTCTCGCCTATGACGTTAGGGTTGTCAGAGTGTACCGCTTGCCCGCTTTATACAATTCAAAAGATCCTCCTTTGGATATTAAAGTTAGGTTTCACTATCGCCAAATTAAAATTTTGTTATGTTTTTGTTCAATACAGTTCATCAATACTTCAAAAATAGCGTTATCTATGTTTCAGTGACTTATAAAATCAGATGCAATCTTCCATTATTTTTTGTTTATTTTTTTTGTTCATTGACATTCGTAGCTAAAAAATGATATTTAAGAGACACGATAAATCAAAACGTGTGTGTTAGATATCCTAGTTTCCGAAAAGTTATATAATTATATATCTAAATGTGTTAATGAGCTGTGATAATTAAAATCGAATTAAAAATGCCACGGTACCTTTTAAATAAATTTTGGGAGCTGACACTCCTGAAAACGGCTACATTTATTTCCACCAAACATAGATAAGAACCATCACGAAAAAAAACATCTTTCATATTAAAAAAAAACCATACATTAATCATAGCATCCGCTCCAAATACATGGCAATAAAGAAACGTGTCATGCAGTCAGACACACTATGGCCTCAAACATGTAACACTCCTCTTTTTAGTCGGGGGCTAAAAAGTAACTGTTCAATCTTAACCTGAAGCCAATTCTCTTATTTATTTTAAAGGCACTCTGCAAGTCGACCGAATCAAGATAGTATTGAGAGTTGACTGAAAAATTGGTATTCTGCACCCTCATAACAACAATAAAATCTGCTTTCGATTCTAGCGACCTTATATTAGAGTAGGATAGTGCTATAAAATAACAGTCACATTTCGATATAATCACATTCCGTGTTGTGTTGTCATGTGAGCAGAAATCCATTTTTGTCGTTTGTGACATCGACACTAGATCGTTACTTTAATTTGACTATTTTGTATTACCAGAATTGGGCTTCTGTGTGTAGTGGCAACCCTACGCTTAATCCACAGAGCGCAGATCATTATCACAAGTGGATTGCTGTGTTGAAGTAGACGCGAGTCTAGTGTAATAATCATCCAAACATGGAGTTTCCAAATTGGTATGTTTTCAATCGAAATGTTTTATTTCGAATATGTTTCACTAATAAGGCTCTTACAACAATGTGTAGGTAACAACCAAAGCCGATATTACATTTACAAACTCTGCGAAAACAACGTCGCGACAGTTGCATCTTATCTTCTTCTTCTTCTCTTTTTATAATGGTTTCTGTGGAGTACTCCAAACAATTTCGCCAATGTCAAGTGATAGGTATAATCATATTTTTTATAATCAAGTCGTCAAGAGTCTCCGTGGAGATACAATCTGCCATTTTTGAAATAAATGCTTTCAGTTTTATTTAATTAGGTACATTAATGTGCTTTTTCTACTTTTTCGTGTAATTTTGGTGGCATTTTAACCAGCGTAACTTACTTACTTATAGTCATAAGTCATAAGAAGAGAAGTCAGACCGCTTACCGATATATAGATATATACCGTGTTCCCATAAAATTCTAATTATATCTTTTGCATTGACAAGCAGTTTCAAATTCGATCGAAAGAGACAAAACCTGGAGTAAATACACGAATGTTTTTTTTTTTCATCTAAAATGGCCATTTCCAAACTTTGCATGCTGTGTTCACTAAAAATATAATTTACACCAGTAATGCCTGTAAAACAAAATACCGTAAAAATATATTATCTGTCTTATTCGAGTTGTGAAAATATATATATTAGGTTATAGTAGCACGGTTATATAGATGTTTTTGTTGGGATTATTCATTAAGGTAGGCTGCTCGTAACACAAAAAAAACCATTCAATATTTGGAATACCTTATACCTATTCATCATAATTTTCTTAATAAATCTCATTAGAATGAAATTCCATTTCATTAATCTAGCTTTACATGTGTTAAATTGTACGGCAAAATACCCCATTATTAAATTCATTCACAATGTGTAAAGTCCAGTTGTTCGAAATCCATAGACAATACTCGGCTTACCACCACAGAGGGGCGGACTCAGACAAAAGAACAGAGTTGGTTGTCGTTAGTAGACACAGGGACGGAGTTTTAGGAGCACAGCAAAATAATTTTCACTATGGCATGATTAGCTGTTTTCTTACGGTTCTAAGATTTGTTTGTACGCAAGTAGAGATTTGTAAATTTATAAAATCCCCAACGCAATGAAACGGTTGAACTAATTTTGATGAAACATGTCCACGAACCATCGCTAGAAAACCTACTTTCAAATAAAAAAAACATGAAAAAACGCATTCAAATCGAGAGCGGTGCCACATACTGACACACTCACATAGCGGCCAATTTTATAATATTCCTCTTTTTGCGTCGGAGGTTAACAATTCCTCTGAAAGAAAAAAAAAAAAAAAAAACAAGCATTTTGTTTAGTTTCGTATGAGGTAGTGCTGGCCTCTGGTGTCGGAGTTTGTCAAGTCTCTGACATGCATTTAAACAGCTATACCAATTTTGATAAAACATGTATGAGAACCATCGCTAGAAAACCTGCTTTCAAATAAAAAACGCATTCAAATCAGTTCACCCATAAAGGAAATAAAATCGACATCATGGCTAGATTCCAACTGCTCGACCCTCATGGTTAGCCCTGTTTTCTGCTTGAGGTACGCATGGGTAGTTTACTAGATATTTATTTGGTTTACTATGTTTTTTATGGTTATTTTATTGTTGCCTGGAAAATACAAGCCCAAATAAAATACTTCAGTTTTTAATCCTGAGTACATCCACATATTTATTCAATGTGTAGTAATAGTTTAAATGGATGAAACGCGGCGAGCCGCGGCTGGCGTGGATTTGTTCACTCTTAACACGTGTTGGCTTTTTGCTTTCATTGAAATAATAGTGAGTTATTATCTGCATTAAAATGGCACTGCAACTAATCTACTTGTGTGTTATTGGGAGTGTTTTACAATGTAGTAACACACACTAAATTATTTGAAGAGGATTCAGATTTAACAACCCATTTTCACTCTCAATTTACCCTTACAATTCATTTTATTTACGTCGATGCTTACAATATTAATTTTGAATCTATCATGGTTTTTACTAGAAACGGTACTTGTATTAAACTATCATGGTTATGTACTGTTATGTACATTGTTTTGACTAGAAACGGAATATTTACCATGATTTTTGAGTTTTGTTTGTTTCCGACATTTCGGCACAGTTACATGCGCTATGATCATACTCTTAGGAGAACTAACTAAGCTGTCGAATTGGGTCGAGTTTTATTACAGTGCCGAAATATCAGGAACAATCAAAACTCAACCCCCTTACCATTCGGGAAAAAAGGCATGTGGCTATGTACGCATGTATATTTTCACAAAAATCTTATTTCTGTTCTATCAAACATTCCGCAGATGATGTGCATTCCGATCACTGAACACGTCACAACCAATAAAACTAATTAGCCATGTCATAATTAGACCAATAGAATAACTTCGTTAACGTTGCAATTCAATACCTTGTTGTCTTACACTTACACCATGGTACCTAGCACGAACCTTTTCCCATCTGTATTGGCCTATGCAAACTTATAAACGGAAAATCAACAGTACCTAACCACTACTTCCTTGCGTGTTAACTTGATTACCTCCCTTCTTATAATTAAGCAAATGAAGAGGTTCCCAGCTGCTCCGGGATAAATTACCTACGCTCGGGTTTAAGGAGCTTATTTGGGAATTCTTAGGATTTAAAATATGAGGATATAGCCAGGTGTTTGTGAAGGTTCTCTATACGTTACGTTTTAGGTTGATCTAGATAATTTAACAGCGTATATTCTACACATACAAGGTAACACGCATTTTTACCACCACAAGGTAGCACAATCATTGACATAGACGTGACTAGTGAGCTGGAAAATCAACCAGCGACAACCACTACACCAACAAGTAGTAGAGCTTCTTTACAAGCTTTTATTCAACTTATTTAATGTTTGTCTGGGTGGAATCCGGGTGGAATCTTGCAACTGAATTCTAACAGTTATCCACAACCGATTGAGCTGAAATTTATCATACCTGTCAAGTTCCGTTGTCAATACAATATAATGGTGATAGCGAGCTGATCTGATGATGGAGACGGAAGGTGGACAACGGAACTCCTCGATGGATAATAGTAGACTGGCCGTGTTTAGGCTCATTTTTGCGTAAAAACGTGTATTGGTAAATATACTTTTCACAAAAAACTTACTGTGAAAGAGTTCGTCCGGGGAAGTACTACCACTATTTACAGGCTTTCCATTTTTGTCTCAGAATTGAGGGCACAGTGCAATGCCACATAGTTGTTGACCTCTGTAGTGCATCGGGCGAGTAGCCGGCTGGGATGCTACAGGTTGCGGGTTTGATTCCCGCTGCGGGACAAATGTTATTATGACCTGCAATTATTTGTACTGGGTCTGGGTGTTATGGTACCGTAGTACTCTTCGTTTCTGATACTCACGACACAGGGAACCCTCGTGTGGGTCAGGAATATGTGTGTAACTGTTGGGTGTTGTGTTATGTTATAGTGCGCCTCCAAGGTGGACGTGACCTATGAGATAAATACACTGTTCATAGGCAGAGGGTACTGTTTAACATCAGGTGTTGAATATCCCGCTTGGTTGCGAAAAGTTTCACTTCAAGAAAAATGTTCATAAATTCCTTCAGGGAAGGCAGCGCATTGACAATTCCCCTGGTGTTGCTGGTGTTTATAAGCGACGGTGACCACTTTATATCAGATGGGTATGATACAGGTCTAAGCCCTAGACCTGAGTCAGTTCCTAAGGTATGGGAGCGGTACGGGCGGGGAGTTTTCGTTACGTCAAAATGAAGCGTGGCTTCATGTCATCTGAAGCCCAATTCTCGTAATAAAAAAAAGTCAAATTAAAGTTCGGATCATGTTACGATCTAGTGTCGATGTCACAAACGTCAAATATGGTATTCTGCTCACCTGACAATACAGTGCGGAATGTGATTATATCTAAATGTGACTGTAACTTGAATGTTTCAAAGTTCTGAGAATTCTCTCTTTCACTCTTTACAATTATTATATAGCACTAGCCTACTCTAATTTGTGGTCGCAAGAACTGAAAGTAGATTATATTGTTGTTACAATACAGCAGAATACAAATTTCTCAGTCAATTTACAATACAATCTCGTTTCGGTCAACTTGCAGTGTGGTTATAAAATAATTAAGAGAATTGGGCTTCAGATAATGAGACGAAAACTACCCTCCCGTACCGTTCCCATACCTCAGGGACTGAATTAGTTAAGCCCTAGACCTGTAGTTTGCCTATTTCTATCATAAAAAACAAGCCACAGCTATGGAGAAGTACTTCTCCATAACTCAACACACACCCATCTGCTTAATTCAACGAAAATATTTTACGCAATGCTGTTAAGTACAAAGAACCAACAGGACGTGACATAACAGGCGCTTCATGGATCCTGAAATAACATTCGAAAAAACAACGTAAATTTTCTTGCCCTATTTTCATTTAATTTCCAAAAAACAACTTTCGCAATTACCGGAGAAACGTGTTCGCAAACACGTTCAACAATATACTCATTAATGTTATTCAACAAATTCGAAACAAGTTAGGGGAAGTCTCGCGTTGTGACAAAACATCTTTAATACCCCAACTGTGCCTGATGGAGAGTCGAGGAGTGTGGTAAGACGGAAAACACGATTTTTATAGTAACTTATCCGCTTGTGCCGCAATTCTATATCCAGAGCGCGTTTTCAGTGATAACTTACAGCACAGAGGCGTGAGTCTTAAGACCAACGCCAGGCAGAAATGTTCATACAAAAAAAAAACTAAACGCGCCGCTCGAAAAAGCTGTTTTTATTGAATATCTCGTGAAATATATATAATTTTATAAAACCCCGTGGGTGAGACCTCCGTTTTTATCTTATTTTTGATCCAATAATCTGTACCATATTGACAAACAATCGAATCTAGCCAAAAGTTAGAGGTAACTTTGTGTTTTTTTTAATCGAGATATTCTTGTCCTATCGTGTTTTTCTCTGGGTGATCCCTCGGTAGTATAATGTTGTTTCCATTTATTTTCTTAATTTGAATATTTTACTTGATTTAGTTAGTTAAAAATCTAATCTAAGATCTAATTAACTCACTAGTTCAAAGTGCATGAAGAGAGCTATGCTTGGAGTTTCACCACGTGATAGAATCCTAAACAAGGAGATACGAACAAGAACCAAGAGCAACGACAACAAGCAAGTGTAGATTACTCTTGTTACCAAAATTAACAATAGTAATCTACACTTTAGGTGTACTGCTGCCTTTGTAAATACAATTCAATTCTTGATGAATAGCTTGGGGTGGTGTTGCCACTAATTCGTCAATGTCACGTAGTAAGGCTTGCAAACGGAGGAGAATGATCGGTATTCGTTTTAAAAAACGGTGAAAGTGTCACTGGGAAGTTAAATGCATGTCATGTCATGTGCCTGTAATTACACCGGCACCTGCCAGCTTTTTGTTATTTTCATCTAGCTCTATATCGCGTCCGTATAACTTTTAGCCCATTAGCATAACTTAACGTAGCGCGTTGATTTAAAATTAAAATAAGCCCCCGACACTCCCTGTGTTCGCGACATTATAGGGGTGTTGTTCGCTACCCTCCGTGGTACCCTCTATTAATTTATTAATGTGTATTCGACCTAGACGACACGGTTTCATAAAAGTATCAAATCATATTTTCGTCTTTATTGTTCACTCTTCAAAGTTCAGATTGCATTTGGTATAGTTACAGATAGAGCTTGTATAGAGATTAACAATTGATCAGTTTGCCATATGGGATAACAAATGCGCCATTGTTGGTGGTTTGCATATCAAACACGCATGGAACTACGTGTTCCCAGATTGCTGTTCTTATAAGTAGCTGGTAAGTTCAACAAAATAGCGGTTAATTTAATTAGTAAGGTAAGTATCCGTTGTAACATCCATACATACATAGACAAACGCCTTTGTCCCCGAAGGGGTAAGCAGAGCCTCAATGGGCCGCTTTTCACAGTGGGTTGCACCATCGTGATAATATAGACGTGACAAGAAGATCGTATAGGATTCGGACAGATTATTTTTCCTGAACTAATAATAGCCAAACAAAGCATTGCATCACCCTCATTCCGAAAACATTAAGCAATCACGCTGAACAAAGAGTGGATGTGGGTAACAGCGGAATAAAGTGAAACGATTCCGAAAATCTGGAATACCGCGGCAATACACATGCACCCTACCCGCTCCTAATCACTTCGCTTACGTCAAATCTTACAGCTTACCCTAGATACAGTTACATCATTATCGGGTCAGTAAATATTACGTTTGAATTATTTCATCTCTCTGTAATGTCATCTTGAACGTATTTTAAGTGTGATAGTGTTTTGATAACTGACGCAATGTTATCCTACCATAACAACATAATTGTTAATATAGCCACCCCTTCTTATCTTATCTGAATAGACTTGCCTAAAAACCTACAATTTGGCCCTTTTTTATTAGGGTTCCGTAACCAAAAATTACGGAACCCTTATAGATTCGTCATGTCTGTCTGTCTGTCTGTCCGTGTATGTCACAGCCACTTTTTTCCGAAACTATAAGAGATAGGCTGTTGAAATTTGGTAAGTAAATGTATTCTGTGAACCGCATTAAGAATTTCACAAAAAAATCGAAAATAAAACAGTAAATTTTTGGGGTTCCCCATACCTAGAACTGAAACTCAAAAAAAAAAACATGAAACCCATACGTGTATTTATGGATAGGTCTTCAAAAATGATATTGAGGTTTCTAATATCATTTATTTCTTAACTGAATAGTTTGCGCGAGAGACACTACCAAAGTGGTAAACAGTGTGTGTGTGTCCCCCCCCCCCATAACTTCAAAAATAAGAGAATGAAAAAACTAAGAAAAAAATATGATGTACATTACCATGTAAACTTCCAACGAAAATTGGTTTGAACGAGATCTAGAAAGTAGTTTTTTGTATTTGGGGTTCCCCATACTTAGAACTGAAACTCAAAAAAAAAACATCAAACCCATACATGTCATATCTAAAGATAGGTCTTCAAAAATGAAATTGAAGTTTCTATTATATTTTTTTTCGAAACTGAATAGTTTGCGCGAGAGACACTTCCGAAGTGGTAAAAAGTGTGTCCCCCCCCCCCCCATTACTTCTAAAAAAAGGGAATGATAAAACTAAAAAAAAAATATGATGTACATTACCATGTAAACTTCCAACGAAAATTGGTTTGAACGAGATCGAGTAAGTAGTTTTTTTTTTAATACGTCATAAATCGTAATCCATCCAAGAACTTTTATATTATGTTACTTGCTGCTACGGAACCCTTCGTGGGCGAGTCCGACTCGCACTAGGCCGTTTTTTTTTAATATAAGCCTGTGTGGGCATCCAATGACAATACAATATGATGCTGATAGCCAGCTTATATGATGATGGAGACGGAAGGTGGACAGCGGAACTCCTCGATGGATAATAGTAGATTGGCCGTATTTAGGCTCATTGTGATCAGCACAGGGTTCCGTTCATTAATATTATACAATCTTGTATTGGAGATAAATTCCTAGCTTCGAAGTCAGTTTTTTCGAAAAGAATTATACCATATGATCAACACAGATTATACAACTGATTTTGTTTTAGGAAATACTTTCATTACAGCAGTTTGGCATTGCATGTATAATGTTTGTGTATCAAAGATTTAAGGATAAAAGAAAACAAGGATTGTGTTTAACAAATGTGTCAAATGCCCCGGATACCCATGACACAGGGATTCCAAGTGTGCAATCAGGACTATGTATATCAATGTTGAAAGTTTATAAAAAATGCAGAGTTTATTCACGCTTGAGCGTAGTTCTGGAATATGGAACTGAGTCCACAGTTACAACATCTACGGGAGGATACAGAGAGGCCTTAGGCCTGCACAAAATAAATTATAGTACACTATATTTTTAACTGAAACTCGGACTGCCAAAACACAGCCATTTGCACGACTGTTCTAGCCGTTCCCCAACCTGTGACACCACTCACCGTATAAAATCGATTCGCGACTTCCACGCTAGTTTGACAACGAAAAAATATGTCGCGCGTAACGAAAGTTCACTGGAAGGGACTTGCAAACTTTCGAAAGTTTGTAAGGAGTCAGCAAAAAAGTTAACAGCTAATATGGGACGAAATCGAATTTACTTTCCAGAAAATAATTTCTGGTTTAGATGGTTTTGGATGGTTTTATGTTTTTTCCAGTAACCTTTTGCTAGTTTTCTGGTCAAGGTTTTATTTCGAGTCAAATCATCATCATCATTATTGGCAGCTTAAATAATAGCCCACTGCTGGGTATAAGCCTCCACTCTCAAACGCCACTCCAAACGATTCTGTGCGATTTGCATCCAGGTATTTCCCTCTACGGCCTCTATATCAACCGCCCATCTGGCTGATGGTCTGCCACGGCCTCTAGTGCTCCTTCTCGGCCACCACTCGGTCAAGGCTTTACACCACCTGCCATCACCAAATCTGGCCAAGTGACTCTAATAGACCCCATTATTTATTTATTTATTTATTTATTTATTTATTTATTTAAATTTTGAATATCAGGATTCGACTTGGTTTTTAGTCTTGATAGCTGAGAGACTACCAGAAAAAGGCCAGAGCAGCATTACACAAATATTTAGAGATACTGCTATATATTAGTAGTTCTATGAACAGTACGTAGACCTCGCCAGCACATTTTTTTTTCATTGGGTATATGCTAAAAGCTATCCAAAAAATTAAGATTATGTTTGGATGTAATATGTGTAATTTCCCGCGTTTTAGTTTTTTTTGTGCAAGGTGTTTCAGCTTTTGTGGCTATTTTCAACCGAGTAAACAAAAAGGAGAAGGTTCTCAATTCATGTGTTTTTTTATGTTTATACCTCATGTCTCCGTCATTTATGAACCGATTTGGAAAAATCTTTTTTTATTTGGCAGGACGTACTTCCAGATTGTTCCCATTTTCATCAAAATCTGGTTCTGATAATGGGATCCAAGAGGAATTGAAGGATCTCCTCAAATATTATAGGCACACATATAGCGATGTCGGTATTTGCAGCAACAATCAGAAAGCATCATTTGGTGAATAAAACTGATAAAGAAAACCAGAGATGGCCATTGGAACTCCTCAATGATAAGTACATGTGCCTTTGTCGCAAGCACCATACTTAAGTTTGAACCGAATCGGTCTTTAAATCTACGTCTTTAAGATCGATGATTCTTTCTTAACGCATTGAACTACTAATTTTGGGTTACCATTCACCTTGGTTCAAAATTAGTTCTGGAATTCGTATCCAGTCCTTTGAGTTCCCTGGTCCACATATCACCGCTACCCCTAGGTATTCCCGGTTCATAAATTATGAATCTCGCAACTCGATACAATCTCGCCCGATGGGAATATTATACCGATCCTATCACGGCTGTATTTTAAATTTTAGCTTATGTTTTCTTGTGCGGTAATTGTAGGGCTGTTTTTTGTCATTTATAGGATCGACGAGCAAGATCCATATTTTATTTTAACTATTTTTTATATTTAACCACAGAATAAATAATAGTTGATTTAACTTGCAATGTATGTTTGGCTGCGTGGAATCCGGGTGGAATCTTGCAACTGAATTTTAAAGCATTTATCCTCAACCGATTGAGCTGAAATTTGGCATAACTGACAAGTTCCAATGACAATACATTATAAAAGTTTCCAGCGAGCTGATCTGATGATGGAAACGGAAGGTGGACAACGAAACTCTTCAATCGATAATAGTAGACTGACCTTGTTTAGGCTCATTTTAATCAGGAAACGGTTACGACAACTAATTTTATAAAAGCTTGTATTGAAAAATATACGTTTCACAAAAAACTTATTATTAACAAAATCAGTTTTTGATGTGAAGAACAAAAGCCATTGATTTAGATAAATATATATCGACCTCTTTGGGGCAAATAGCCGACTGAGAAGCGAGAGGCTACGGGTTCGACTACAGCTATAGGACAAATTTTTATATGATCTAAAACATTTGTTCCGAATCTGGCTGTTGTGGTACCATGGTACTCGTAGTTTTTGATACCCATGACACAGGGAGGTCCCAGGAATGTGGTATCGGGGCTATTTATGTGACTGTTGTATGCATAATATTTGTATTATATGATGTAACTAAATATTTATGATTTTCACAATTTTTCCTTTATTTGTGCTATAAGACGTTGCTTCGTACCAAATTTCAAGTTCACGGGAAGTACCCTGTAGGTTTTGATTCCCTTGCTAGTGTCGAAAATTCGCAGCATAATCGGCTGTATCTTTTGATTGCATTGGCTTAGAATTTTGATTTTTTTACAGCTTCAAGGGACAGTAAACTTGAGTATTTGATATGAATTTCAGCTTGATACCACCACGCGTTCCTGAGAAAAAGGTTCTTGACAGACAGACGGACAACAAAGTGATCATAGAATGGTTCCGTTTTACCTTTTGAGGTACACAACCCTAAAAACACTCCACAAAATGCCATACATCTTTAAATTAAATGTAATCTTGTATCTCTATAAAATAATCACGCTCGGCTTCGTATTATTCCGATTCATCTATTGCACCCCTGGCTCTGATTACGCTGATTAGTCCACTTTGCTTACCTATAAATACCACCTAACCAGAGGCACCTTACACACAGTCATTACCTAAGCCATGACTTCTCGTTAGGGTAATGGGCGATGTCATTTGTTTTACGAGGCCATTAGTCAATACTACAAATGATGCTAATTTTCAGAAAACCACGCGAATGTATGAAAGATCGATGAATGGTAACGGTGCGGCGCGGCGGGGGATAAATATTAGTACCTACTACCATGTCTTTTATTTTTGAAGCCTCATATAATACAAAAAAAACAGAAATGGGTAAGCTAAAATAGCAGTGATTAAATATTCAATACAGAAATACAAGATAAATATTTTGTTTTATAAGTACTAAATAAAAAAAAACTATTTATTATCCAACGAATACATTTTTACGTATACATAGACACACGCCTTTTTCCCCTAAAAGGTAGGCAGAGTCTCAAATGGGCCTCTTTTCACGGTGGGTTGCACCATCTTGGGAAATAGACGTGACAAGTGGTGAGCTCATCCCCGCCGTTGCTTGCCAGGACTGACTCTGCTAACGCTTTCTACACATTACCAAATCAAAACCAGAACCGTGCACGTTAATTTTGTACGTCATTGAGGGATTATGCGCGACCCAACTTCACCGACGAAAAACGTTAATAAGACATTATAATTTGTGAAATGTATTGTTAAAATAAAGTAATTATTTTTGATCTCCTAAAGTAGAGCTTGTAAAATCTAACAAAGGTTTTGACATCAATGTATGGAAGTTTTTTTTTTTTAGGCTTGAACTAGGTACTGAACTCATTTGGTACTTCGGTCGAATTTCACCGCATTTCTACATCCCTACAAATATTATTTATTGATAGACGTTATTTTTATTTGTTTGGACGTTTATAGCTAAACGGCTAGGCAAATTTTTTAATGTTTTGTAAACAGATTAAAACCTGCAAGCAAGGATTCTTTGTCCAGCCACTTCAACTTGCTAATTCAATAATACGAACAATATTAAAGTACAAGTCGACATGAACATGACATTCTAATTGGCATCCCTGTCAAAGCAGACTTCCTGGCATACCAGTATATCAAATATCAAAAGGTTTGGAATTACACGTCCAATAACATTTCTGTATATTTATTAAGAGGAACGTCTTTCTGTACATCACCATCATCATCATCATCATCATCATCATCATCGGCCTGTAGAAGTTTTTTCTTTAATATTAATAGACCTTTGTTTGACCACGGTCTCACTGTTGGTAACGGTGTGGCCGAAGATGGAGCACAAAGGTCTAGAAGGCATTAATTCACTATAGCCTTGAAGAAACCCAGATTATAGTTTTCAGGAAAGACATTGCTGGACTAAGGCCATAGAATGCCACAGCGAACGATCAACTTCATCCGACATGGGGCCGACTTCATCCACCGACTTTCTGCGCCTTTAAAAATGTCGGGGGCCTTCGGGACACTGCTTTGTCCAGTTTGTGTAGTTAAATATTTTAAGTGTATTGCGTGTCTTTTCGGATTGGTGGATTTTGTCCTTCAAAAGCATGGTTTTTCTGCTACCATTAAACTGGGTAAACCTTGACGACTTGACATTTACATTTATATTACTATTTTGCATTTACATTTTGTATTACATTTATATTACTTGACATTGGGTATGGTATTATTTTATCTGTGACATTGGTGAAACTATTTTGAGTGTTTCTCAAAAGCCATAGAGAAGGAAGGAACTAGGATGGGTGACAGTTTTATTACGTGTCACATTTTTGCGGGTTGATTTACTAAGGCAAAGATTTCTGGAAGCAATCGCTTCGGGGCAATAAAACCATCCGCTGTTTCAATATTAATTATGTTTTATTTTATTTTTTATGTTTATTTGATAGGTGTACATTATTAGGTAATGTATATTCCATTATTTTTATTACCTATCCGTATTAATTTCACACCAAGTGCCAATTTTGATGAAATTTGTCAACACCGGAATTAAAATATATGTATAGGACACTTTTAATCCCTAAATTAAATTCCCTTCGATAATAACCAGAGTAAAACCCGCGGGCAATCGCTGATACAATATAAATAATTTAATATACCACACATCAAAGAGGAGATGGAAAGCAGAAATACTTTCATGTTTACAAAACATCTAAAAAGGTACAGTCGTAAACGCTTCCCACTAATGGACTAAATGATACTTTAAATAGCTGAAGTACAGAACGATCTTTCGAGCCATAAATTTGTTGGTTTAAGTGACATTCAAAAATCTATTTACTATAGAACGGGACGAGGACAAGACGAGCATAAGAATGCATCAAAAATCTCTCTAACAGAGAGTTCCATGTCGTGTGAAAGATTGGTGGTAAAAAGAAAAAAAACATGCAGTTATCTCAAAAAAATAACATAACATATCACTCAACAGTCACATAGGTACATAGCCCTGATCCCACACTAGGATTCCCTGTGTCGTGGGAATCAGGAACTACGAGTACTATGGTACCATAACACCCAGACCCGGAACAAATATTTTCAGATCATACAAACATTTGACCAGCAGCGGGAATTGAACCCGCAACCTCTCGCATCTCAGGTGGTTACACGCCCGACGCGCTACAGAGGTCGTGTAACATAGATAACTAGCGCAACGCCTGCGACTTCGTCTGCGTGGAGTTGCAGCCATGTAAGAAGTGAATTTCGGGAATTACTTTCTAAGTGCACCCTTAGGGTACGGAATAAGATCTCGTTGCCCATTTAGGTACGAAATCCTAAACTACTAACCCAGGAACAAAAACATATATTCTGAAGCTTTTAACAGCTGAAATCGGGCGGACAACGCAGGAGACGGCAACGGAATGGCGACGTAATCAATTATTACCTTATACCATTACGTACGTTCCGCTGTGACATAAATAAGACCGGATGAGACGTGTGGATATAAAAGTCAATGCTAAAACGTTTGATAGTCTTGTGACGTGCGTTTGCTATTAAGCACGTCCTGTGGTCTTTCTGCCATCTGCACTATTCTGATGCTTTCATTTAGATGCTACTTCATCGGATTTGGTGCACATTTCTGTGAGTTCGTGATTTCTTGTGGTTTTAGGAAATGTTCAATTATATGGTATTTTTGACAAACGCGAGGTGTTTAAAAAAAGCGCCTCTTTGTTTAAGACATTTTTGACCATATAAAAACATGCAAAATTGCTTTCATCTATCCGAAAGTATGTATGTTGTTATTCGCATACAACGTGTTCACTAGTGTCACCCTTGTAGATTGGGGCAGAAAGTTCTTCATCAGTTTCAGAGAATGCAAGCTTCCATACATTCTCTACTGATCTGTAGCGCGATCACGTAACTGTTGCTATCGGTTTCAATCGATTTTAATGTTGTTTCTGTTTGGAATAATGTCCTTGCGATTACCTAGTTTATGAAGTCTAGTTGCAACCAAGCTTTGTAGGTAAACTGCGTAAATTGGGTAAGCGCAAGAGCAACCTATCGGATAGAAACAGCTTTAAAACTAATTGAAATTGATAGTAACAGAGTTACGTAATCCGCTAGCTGAGCAATATGATGGTAGATTGTGTTGGTGATGTATAGACCCAAGTTTTTGATCTCAGTGCAGAACTGTAGTGGGAAGTTATAGGTCGTATTTTTCAACTAATCTTGACGAAACTTGATACACAGGTTCTATTCATAGATTTTTTTCTCGTCGGAGGTTTTAATTGGTGGGGTATTTCCCCCAAACAGGGGGGAAGTTTGCTGCGTTGCATCAGAAACGTTGTCCTGGCTACCAACTCAAATGACAGACTTTTAAAACGTCAAATATTTCATCGTGCATCTTTCTTGTGAGCTGGTTTCTTTTGCAAGATCCGCTTACAATACATTAAGATTAAATGATGTTATTGCTAGTAACTTACTGAAAGCTAGTTTATGTTTAACCGACTTCAAAAATAGAAGGAGGTTCTCAATTAGTAAGTTTTTTAAAATGTTTGTTACCTACCTCATATCTCTGTTATTTATGAACCGATTTGGCAAATTCTTTTTTTATTTGACATGGTATACTTCCAGATTAATCCCATTTTCATCAAAATCTGTTTATAATGATGGGATTCATGAAGAATTATAGATATTATAGCGATTTCGGTATTTTCAGCAACAAGTTAAGCATGTGCATTCAGAAAATGGTGAAGTGAAACTGATGAAGAACACCAGAGACGGCCATTGTAACTCCTCAATGATAAGTATTTCACGGGTGACTTTCTGATATCCAAGTGAGCTGAAATTTGCATACGTGTCTAGTTCTGATGATGACAAACAAGATAATGGTGACAGCGAGCTGATCTGATGATGGAGCCAGAAGGTGGACAACGGAACTTCTCGATGGATAATAGTAGACTGGCCGTGTTTATGCTCATTGTGATCAGCACACGGTACCAATCACTAATATTTTAAAATCTTGGATAAATTCCTTCTCTCGAAAATAATTAATAAATAAAGCTGGACACAGTTCACACAACATTATCCAGCCCCAAGCTAAGCAGAGCTTGTTTTATTGGTACTGGATAACTGATATACTTAATATAATACATTACATAGATAGATGTTTTTTATTATAAATAGAAAATACCCAGAAAACCCAGATCTGCAGATCGATTATATGAAATTATTATTTATAAGGTTTTTTATTCAAAAATAATTATTTTAGAATAGCTTTAAGTTTCAAAGCGATGAATAGGTAAACTATTATTGAATCATTATTAATTGCTAGTTTTACTTCCACGCCAAAACGACTAAGCCAATTTTGATGAAATTTCTATCTATAGAAATAGATTGAAACCTTGCTTTAAATATAGAATAGTTTTAATTCTGAAATTGTCTTCCCTCGGGAGATTTACGCGAGTGAAACCGTCGGCGATCGCTAGTTATGAATAAAGTTCAGTAATAAAAAAAAAACAAAAAAAAACTAATTTGACAAGGTCTATTTATCATCTCAGTCATTAATCTCCGTCAGTTTACAGTCTCGGTCGCTACAGAAGTATAGTTCCCGGCTGTTGCTATGGGACATTCTGGAAAAGGGAAGGTTAACAAAGACAGTAAACTTAAGAGCGGCCAACCCCAATATAGTATTTCAGTAGTAGTAGAGTTTTTTTGTGAAAGAGTTCGTCCGGGGAAGTACTACCACCATACCTATTTCTGCCGCAAAGCAGTAGTGCTCGCATTGCTGTGTTCCGGTTTGAAGGGGATGATTGACGGTGATATTACAGGCACATGAGACTTTCATCTTTATGTCTCAGGGTGGCGGGCGCAGTGCAATGCCACATAGGGTGCGTCCTAGGTGGACGTGACCTATGAGGTAATACACTGTTCATAGGCAGAGGTTACCGCTTAACATCAGGTGGGCCATCTGCTCTTTCCGTCATTCAAGTAGTATAAAAAAAGAAAACTTACCATACCAACGCTTGTGCTCAGCTCGTACGTGATTATGAAGTTGTAACATTTATTTATGTAACATATATTTATGTAACATATATTCTGTGATCATTGGTTTGTAGAAAAGAACAGAACATTTTCTTTTAACTTAATGCATGGCGGGCCTAACATGCAGATGGCCAACCAGACCCTTATTCGCTATGACCAAACGTAACATAACGAGGGCTCGTTACGATATCAGCGTGGAAACATCGTTTAGAACACGCTTTTTGACGTCACACGTTATTGGCAAGGAATCTCCTATATGGTAATAGCGAATAAGGGCCCTGATATTAAGCGGTAACTTCTGCCTTTAACGATGCATTACCGGTCATGTCCATCTGGGAAGCACCCTGTGTGGAATTGCATTGCGCCCGACACCCTGAGTAGTTAGGAGACCATATTAGTCGCCAAGTCATTATTTATGGAATTTTTCCGTTCAGTGCACAACTGAACCCACTACTCGTCCAGCCCGCGGGCTCGGCACTATATGCTTAATATAAGTCCCCGTTTAGTTATTTTTGCCTCCTGAAAAATATTAACTTCCATAAATTGAAACACGATCGTTAGTTTGTGATGCCATGCAATTTAAAACTTTATTGGACCCATTAATTATATAAAGTGACTAGTCAATTATCTAATAATTGATTAAACCGATTTTAGCAGAAACGCAAAATTGTAATCAAATTGAGAGGAATCAATTGAAGTTAGTATATTGATAGGAGTCATAGTATTTCAAATTATATTTTCAGACTCAAACAAAATGATTTTAGGTTCTTCTTATCTTAGGTAATAACTTTTGTGCATTATTTGCAACAATTTAGCCAATGTCAAGTGATATAATTATTAAATTTGTATAGTCAAGTCGTCAAGAGTCTCCGTCAAGTCATAACCCAGTTTAAATGGTGGCAGAAAAACTGAGTTTTTACGGGGAAAAATACACCGTTTCGAAAAGACACGCAATACACTTAAATTTCACTACATCTCACATGTGCCATTTATCCAAGTTACACCGAATAAAATGCCACTTAAATTACACGAAATAACCCAAACACTATTAAGTGTAATTAAATAAAAATTATAAAGTTTCTTTCAAAAATGGCAGATTGAATCTGATTTTAGGTTACATTATGCTGAAATTAGGACACCTGATTACTTTCAAAGCATGCACGGAAAAAGAAATTATACGAAGAACTAAAAATACTTGGAATAAGTACTGGAGCATGAAAGAGATTTTCAAAAACAATTTGCCAGTTAAACTAAAAACAAAAGCTATGGAAATGTGTTTGTTGCCATGCCTCACGTATGCATGTCAGACATGGCCACTCACGAAGAAGACACTGGAAAAAATAAGAGTATGTCAAAGAGGACTCGAGAGAAGCTACACAGGTCACAAGCTGAAGGACAAAATCAAAAATACCGTAATTAGGAAAAAGACAAAGGCAAAAGACGCTGTGAAAAAAGTTCTTCAGCTAAAGTGGAAATGGGCTGGACATTTACAGCGAGCGACAGACGATAGGTGGTCGAAAACAATAACTAACTGGTACCCCATGGACAAAAAGAGACGGCCTGGAAGACCGCATAAACGTTGGAGCGATGACATCGCTAAAACGGCAGGCATTACCTGGAGCAGAGCAGCTAGAGATAGAGAGAGATGGAGGCAGATGGAGGAGGCTTTTGCCGCTCAAAGTGGTACTTACACTGGTTGAGATATCCGAAAAACTGAAAAACTAATTATATTTAAGATTAGGATAAGTAAAAATAAATTGTTAATAGTTAAATATTAGAAGTGTAAGAGAAATAAAAGCTTTTATATATTATATATATATATATATATATGCTGAAATCATGACGTGTCGGGCGAGCTTGCCAACTCAGCTGCTATGCGAGGGTTTTTGCCCGCTGCAGAACGAATGTTAATAAGTGTCGAAATGTATGATCGACAAACGTATTGTACAGACCGTATACCGCAAGATGGCACCGGCCAAGGAGTATTTATTTTTCTATGGTAGGCACTATTCCCAAGGCAGGGGGACACAGACTAAGAGTTTAACGCAGGGGACATTTTACGGTGGACGGTCTGTACATCTGTATACTGTCTACTCGAGTTACTCGGACGTCAGAACGGTTTTGGATCAAGCGAGTATGGTGAATCGTGAATCTTGTACATCACAAAAATAAACCACAGACTTGCTAAAGCTGTAGAGTAGATTTGAATTAATCTAATAATAGTCAGAGGAGTTATGTTCGCCAATAAAAGTCCTCAAATCACATAAAGCGTTGAATCTAATTTCTATTTCTGCCGTTGCAAATAAAAGACATAAAAAGGGATCAACTATTTATAAAAACACTCAAGTCCTTCTTTTTGGATAAATGCTATTATAATATTAAAGATTTTTTAGAGTAGGCGGGCTAGGCACATATATTATACATTATGTAAATAAATATAAACCAACTGACGTTAAAAATTATAAAATGAATTATAAATAATCAGCTGACATTAATAATACCAATAAATATAACTTGATACAAATAATAATAATAATACTTACCTACTTACTTACCTATGAAAGGGGCCCGAGAACCTCGGTCTACCTCTCCATTGCTATGCCCTAAAAACAGGGTTCATGTGCGAGTCTACCTAAGTATATGTAAGAACTATTATGTTAACCATGTGAAAGCAATAAATATATTGAGTATTGAGTATTGAGTATTGATAGGAGTCCTGCAACACAAAATTACTTGGGATATTGATGAAATGGTTATAATGTCAGTTTGTAGATTATTTATGTATGGAAATCTTGGTTTTGATAAACAGCCGTTTAACCTTCCGATTATGTGTTGGTAAATCTGGGCCTACGTAAAGTCTATGCATATGTATACTAGTATTTTATGCATCAATGCATCAGAGCAGTGTAGTCTTATAACACCGTTAATATAAAAAATAAATAAAAAATAAAAAGTTGCGTCTACAAGGGTTATCTGTTTTACTGCCCAACTTTTTAAATTTCTGATTCAGTAACATTTTATTGAACCTTGGACGGGCCTTACCCATACAAAGCGACCGTGAAAAATAAGACAAATACAACACCGTACGTTACTGACTGAAGCGAAGTGAGTGAGCTCACAAGCACTCAAGCTTATAGCTTCAAAACTATCGTTCCCTAAGGCCATACTTTTTATTTAGGTCGAAGTATTGAACTATTATTTTACTCTATAGGTATATATAAATAAATAAATAAATGAATAATGCTGGACAGTAAACACATTATTATCTAGCCCCAAGCTAAGCGCTTATGTTATGGGTACTAGATAACCGATATACTTAATACAATACATTACATAGATAGTTATACATAGAAAATACCCAGAACACCCTGGACTTATATCTGCAGATCGTACAAATATTTGTTCCGAGGCGGGAATCGAACCCGCAACCTTCTGCGTCGCAGGTGAACCTGCGCCCGCCTTATATACCTATAGAGCATAAAATAGATATCTTAATATAATACATCTCATGTGCTTTTTTTTTTGATGAAGACCCGGGAACATTTTTTTTACAAGCTAGTTCTTGAGTGGAGACCGACCGACCGGTGGACCCGAAGTAGGGCTACTCCCGTAGGTGGAGTAATGGCTTACGAAAGATGCATAAAGTGGATGAGAAGAGTCGAACACTGGGCTCAGTTGCGCGTGTTGGGACAGGCCTGTCCAACAGCGCTTCAATCCTCCACGTATACAACATTAAGACCAGACTTTCCTCCATATGTATCCGCAGGGTACTCGAGTTTTTCGGCCACATTGCCAGGAAGGAATCTTTAAAAGCTGGGTCACTGGTATATTGGAAGGAAAGAGACCGCGGGGACGGAACCCCATGCGCTGGAGCGATCAAATTCGCTCTGCGCTCGATTCCAGCGTGAGCGACGCAATGAGAATAGAAGCCAGTGGAGACACATCATCGAAACCAAGGTCCTACATAAAGGTGTGAGGTTACCAACGCAAGAAGGTGGAACGGGATGTCCAGCAGTGGACTGATGATGATTTACGCTCTAGTTAGGTAAGCTCAGACAGAGACCCCAACCATCAGGTGGGTCGTCCGTAACTTCATTCGGTACCTGTTCAGGGTACGCTATAAATATAAGATCGCGAAAAGCTTGGGTCAGTCTCGTAAATATAAAGTTATGGCTGTAAGTAGTAGGAAATTACTGGAAACAAATTATGGGAAAGTAGAACCTTGGAATTGAGACAATTTAATTTACTAGTTCAATATTCATAAAGTTGAATTAAGCACAGTTACCGTGGGTTTAAAAAAATATGCATGGCCCATCATGTAGCATATCGTTAAATTAGTATTTTATCAACACAGTTGCTCAAAAAGTGGCTCTAATTACACCGTAATTAGGCACATAATGACACCTGCACCGCTGTAAGGTTGCATGCCTTGCGATCTTCTATACGTTACATTTCGGGGAATGCTCCCAGGAACTGCACGATCTGATCCCATCATCTCCTTTTCACCATAGAATGAGCAGGCGTACGGCTCGGTACCATCCTTACCTCATTAGTATACCTTCTATTCACACAAAACGTTTCAGTTCTACCTTTATAATGCGAACTGCTAAGGAGTGGAATACACTACCGTCGTCTATCTTTCCTGAAAACTACAATCTGGGTCTCTTCAAGGCTAGAGTGAATAGGGTGAATAGGTGCCTTCTAGACCTTTGTGCTCCGTCTTCGGCCACATCGTCACTTACCAACAGGTGAGATCGTGGCCAAACAAAGGTCTATCAATGTTTAAAAAAAACCTGTAAAAAACTGTGACTTTTTCATTGCTATTATTCACCAGTGAATTATAGACACAGTTGAACATTTACACAGAGTGTGTATTTCTGTTTTACACCTGTAATCAAACTGTGACTTTTTCATTGCTATTATTCACGAGTGAGTTATAGAGATAGTTGAACATTTACACATCAGAGTGTGTGTTTCTGTTTTATTATTATAGTCTTCAAACGTCGTATTTGAAACGTCGTATGATTATATTGATGATTACCGTCCTCGGCTCTCTTAAGACCCTTTCGAATGTAACATATGACTGGTCTAAGGTTTCATGGACGATTTGAGATTGACGAAACGGGTACATTATGCAAGCATGTATGGTGATGTAAGAAAGGGGAAACTTGAGATCAGAGACGTACTGGGAAAAGTCCAGGTCTACGTACCCGTATGAAGAATATAATGCGAGTCAATGAAGTAAAGGAGGTATGTCAGGATAGGAGCAAGTGGAAATCTGTGGTCTCTGCCCATCCCTCCGGGAAACACGTATGAGTTTATGTATGTACTAGCTGTTACCCGCGACTTCGTACGCGTAATATTATTTTATCCATATCTCTGCACAGACTATATTATGTTTTTAGTTGTTGTAGTAGTCGAATGTTTAGTCTAGTCTATAGGTCTTTACTTGAGGACTAAATCTACCATAGCGTAGCAGTCACAGCAGTAGCTGAATTTTTTCTATGATTTTATGCTTGACTGGTTAAGCATTACGTGTGTGTTTCGAATGTAATTTTTTGTGCATTGCAGCCGCTGCGGTAGTTGTATTTTTGGTAATGGTTTTTGCTTGACTTAAGTGTGTGTGTTTTTATGTATTTCTAAATTTTTTGACAATATTTGTAACGTGCATAGCAGTCGCTGCGCAAGCTGGATTTTATAACTGGTTTTTTGCATGACTTAAATGTGTGTGTTCTTATGTGTCTCTAATTTAATTTTATGTGTCACTATTTATATCGTGCAGAGCAGTCGCTCCGGTAGCTGGATTTTTTTAACTGATTATTTGCTTGACTTAAGTGTGTGTGTTTTTTTGTGTCTCTAATTTAACTTTATGTGTCAATATTTATAGCGTGCATAGTAGTCGCTGCAGTAGCTGGATTTTTTTAACTGGTTATTTGCTTCCCTTAAGTGTGTGTGTGTTTTTATGAGTCTCTAAATTAACTTTTTGTGTAACTGTTTATAGCGTGCATAGCAGTCGCTGCGGTAGATTGATTTTTTTAAACTGGTTTTTTGTTTGCCTTAAGTGTGTGTGTTTTTATGTGTCTCTTATTTCACAAATTACTCAAAACATGAGTTCTTTTAAATTTGCCAGGAAGGAAAGTAGCAATCTTGAAAAGCTGGTGGCCACTGGTAAAGTGGAAGGAAAGAGACCGCTGCGGTAGCTGGATTTTTTTAACTTGTTATTTGCTTGACTTAAGTTTGTATGTTTTTATGTGTCTCTAATTTAACGTTACGTGTCAATATTTAGTAGTAGTCAATATTGACTAGTGAAATAGGAATCGCTGATTTCCTTTTCAAATTTCAAGGTTCTAACTGCTAACGGTTTCTGAAATACAGAGCTTTTTTGTTGTATATTAAAAGCCCATTGTAGACCCCTTAGCATGCGAATTTTCAAAATTCCTTTCTTATTTCACCCCTAGACCACAAAAGGAACGTACCCTCCAAATTTCAGATCTCTAAGACATACGGTTTAGGCTGTGCGTTGATTGTCAGTCAGTCAGTCAGTCAGTCAGTCAGTCAGTCAGCTACTAACTACTTACTGTCTAGGTACAGGTAGGTGTCTGTCTGTTGATTTACATGATCTCATGCTGGCACACTTTACTGATTCCAACTTTAAGGCTTTACAAACCTAAATAATTTAAACAATAATAAGCTCCATATGTCCCGAGTGCTGTCACACAATATTAATGCGAACAGATGTCTCCGTCATATCGTGCGCTTCGTGGAATCCAGGAATTTCAGTAGGTTTTATTTTAGGTCCAGTTTTGTTAATGTCAACTTTGTTTGACGAATGTCCTTTGGATGCATGTATAATATTTTGTTTTTGTTATCATTAACTAACACAAATCTGAAATGGAAAAAAATGCTGCACAATCACACTAGTATATCTACTTAGATTACTAAATAAAACAAGGTATTACGAAAAATTTAGTGTGAATAAAGAGGTTCTATGGTAAAATTAAATCTATTTCTACCAAACTCCACACTAATGCCGTATCGTGGAGTTACCGGTTTACATAAGATATTTTGGTAGGAATTTGAATTGTCTGATTATAAATACATGAGTTGCAATAGACATAAATTACGAAAAAATTTAAGAAGTAAAATATACTATAAATATACGTCGAAGCAACGCGTGACCCGAGAGCCGGCTCTTATCTGACTCAACGCATTAGTATTGCCATTCAGCGTGGCAATGCAGCCAGAATCTTAGGTACGCTTCCGTCTGGTAGTGATTTGAATCAGTTGAGCTACCTTTAGATCGCTTGCAGCGGTCTTCAGGTAGCACAACTGTTTCATATATGTGACGACCTCTGTGGCGCGGCTGGCGAACGTTCGCCTCCGACGCAGGAGGTTGCGGGTTCGATTCCCGCCTCGGAACAAATATTTGTGCGTTCAGCAGATATTTGTTCAGGGTGTTCTGGGTGTTTTCTATGTATAATAAAAAATATCTATCTATGTAATGTATTATATTAAGTATATCAGTTACCCATAACACAAGCTCTGGCTTAGCTTGGGGCTAGATAATGTTGTGTGAACTTGTCCAGCATTATTTATTTATTTATTTATTTATATGTATTTTGTACATACCTTGTATTATTCTTTCTGTAAATAAATGTAAATATACTAAACTATATTAGACGAGCAACAATGTCCTCAATTTCTGAATATGACAGTGACAGTAGACACTTTTTAACCATTTTAGTTCATTATGAGATTTATCACAGTGCTTGGCAACAGTGTTAAAGATATGGGTTTTCAACTGTATGTAGGTACATGCCAAAACGTTGAGCAAAACTGGTAGCAGTAGACGGGACTGGAAGTCTTAGAACTCTGCGCTTCAACAACTAACAGCTGTCTGCGCGTAAAATATTTTTAGTACGAATAACTGAATAACACTATTTGTAAATAAACTCGTACACATATTCTATTTTACGATGTCCGTGTGGCAATGTAGTGCATTTTGAGCGAAATCCCTCGCGTTATGTATTATAGTTCCACTCAACTCCGTAATGGATAAGCGGGTTTTGATGGTATTTGATGTGTGGATGGATGTGTGAATGATGTATGGATGGATGCGGGACTGCTTTTCATCCCGACACTACCCGTGTGAAGATGGGTCAAGTCGCTAGTTTTTGAGTTTCCGTACGCAAAGAGAAAAACGGTACTATATTACTAAGGCTCCGCTGTCCGTCTGTCTGTCTGTCCGCCTGTCACCAGCCTGTATCTCATGAACCGTGATAGATAGACAGTTGAAATTTTCACAGATGATGTATTTCTGTTGCCGCTATAACAATAAATACGAAAAAACAGAATTAAGTAAATATTTAAGGGGGCTCCCATACCACAAACGTGATTTTTTTGCCGTTTATATAGATAATGGTACGGAAAATTTCGTGCGCGAGTCCGACTCGCACTTGACCGGTTTTATTTATATCTCGTTTTTTTCGCGGTTTTGAATTGTGGTTTGAAGGATTTCTTATTGAGGATGGTTTTAGAGTATAATCACAGAATAAATAATAGTAAAGTATAATTGAACGTGTATATTGACGTTAATCGTATAGACGTTTTAATCTATTTTTGTCTAACCAAATGGCCTATCCTATAACTTATAACACTTGTTTACTCTGGTTGTGTGCTACATTAAGTTACCCACTAAGTTATTATTGCATCTATCTATTGTACCAACTCAATAATGTCCAATATGGACCTTTCTATATGGGGTGTGAAGCGTTGCCTTGCCGTAACACAGTTCTTTAACTAGCACGGAAGGCAAAGTTCTCTTAATTTCATATATACTTATGACCATCTTTAAAAATTAATGCTAAAAATACTGTAACACATTTTGCTTTTCATATAATAGTAAGTTGCATCTGTTTTGTTAATTATTATTTGTTGTACCTATTCTAAGTGAATAAATAAACTTATCTTATCTTATCTTAAGTGATAGTTTCAAGTATAAAATATGTATGTTAGCTAGTAAGGTATATATTTATATGAGCTTAATGCCTAACATTCATAATTTTACCCAATAATGTACAGTATGGACCATTTAATATGCGGTGAGAAGCGTTAGCTTGCCGTAACACAGTTTTTTAACTAGCACGGAAGGCAATTCCTCTTTATTTCATATAATATGTACTTACGAACATCTTTGAAATAAATGCAAATGTTAATTATGATTTGCTGTACCTATTCTCTTATCTTATCTTATCCTTATCTTATCTGTGCAAGTACTTTATGTTCCACGAGGTTGGATCTACAGATATAAGCTAGTCTTCAATAAATAAAGTGCACTAATCAATCCCATAATATATCATACTCAATCACCTGTCTCCTAACTTCTCTCCGTCAAATCCCGTATTTCCTGTGGGATTCTCACGTTTGTTTACTAGTTCCCGCCAATATTTGGGCATCTCCGCTGCTCATACAATAACTGTCGGGAGCTAGTATTAATATTCTTACACTATGTGCTGTACGCAGCGTGATTCTGCTGTAATTTCAATTCTTTAATTCTTCTTTTAATGCTTCTTTTGTAATTTCGATCAGTAATTGCTTTTGTAATTGTATCAGGGGCCCATTTCTCAAAACGACATTTCTCATTTTTTATAACGAGTGTGTTGCTATGGTAACGTCGTTATTTTGATATTTTTTCAAAGAAAATCACGCGCTAACATATTTTGAGAAATAGGCCATGGGTATGGATTCTACGTAGCTCTTTTTGTGATAGCCACTATTACTATAACTGTGTGTTGCGTCCATTACATGTTTTTATTTTTATTATACCACTTGAATGACGGAATAAGCAAATGGCCCACCTGATGTTAAGCGGTAACCTCTGCCTATGGACAGTGCATTAACTCATAGGTCACGCCCACCTAGGACGCACCCTATGTGGCATTGTTCTGCGCCTGCCACCCTGAGACATAAAGATGAAAAGTTTCATGTGCCTGTAATTTCACCGGCACCCTTACCCTTCAAACTGGAACACATCAATGCGAGCACTGCTGCTTTGCGGCAGAAATAGATATGGTATTAGTACTTCCCCGGAAGAAGTCTTTCACAAAAAAGCTCTACTACTACTAATTGTTAGTACTGTATTGTTAGTACTATGCAAATATTGCCTATTTTTACAATAATCTACTTTTACGAACTTCACTCAATCAGTCGCTAATAAGCTACACTTACGTACGGTCCATAGGCTCCAATATAAAGTATACCCTAACGAAACCACCACTGTGATTTGTACGTTTGCTAGATTCGGAGTGAACTGTAGGCAGAACCACTGCAAAAAAGACCCAGAAGATTTAGTACTGTTAGCTGACTTTCTCAGTATACCTACCGTTCAAACCGACCAACGGTACAGACTTGTAAATTTTTTTGAAGTGCATCTTGCCTCTCTCTTTACTGCAATCTGTAAGCGTAATTTCAGAAAAACAGAAAAACAGGAAGAAACTGGAAGGATGACGTAGCATAATACACATTTGTACCATCAAATCATGCAACTCTAAAAAGTGAAAGGAATATAATATCCTGTAATAGTCACAGATAAAAATAAATGGTTCTGAAGGTTTTATGAACGTGAAATCAATAACATAACATAACATAACACCCAACAGTCACATACATAGTCCTGATCCCATACTAGGATTCCCCGTGTCGTGCGTTTCAGAAACTACGAGTACTATGGTATTACACACAGACCCGCAACAAATATTTGCAGAACATACAAAAATATTTGTCCCGCAGCGGGAATTGAACCCGCAACCTTTCGCGTCTCAACCAGCTACTCGCCCGACGCGCTACACAGGTCGTCAAATAGCTGACGACCCATCTTAAAAACTCCTATTGATATTAGTCGACATTTCCTCAGTCGAGAGGTCATGTAACTTTCTTGACTCTTGATTTCTTATCAAAGGCAGCTTCAGAATTATTATATAACAAGCCATAATCTTAAGGCAAATTCCCTTACCTCCTAGTCTATGATCTAAGTCTATTGATTCCGTTGAAGATAGCAGCGGCAAGATTAAACAGTCCGTGCTCCTTGATTTGGGATTGGATGAACGTATTAACTGAATTGAGTTCATTATATTGATGACTTGGCACAAAGTTATAGCAACTAGTTATTAGATGCTAATGAAATGTATGCAGTAAGTTTGTCATCGATACGCCAAATGCCTTGACAACCTCAGTAAGAATTTGTGTTTTTTACAAGCTTTTATTTAACTTGCAATGTATCTCCGGGTGGAATCTTGCAACTGAATTTTAAAGCAGTTATCCTCAACCGATTGAGCTGAAATTTAGCATACCTATCAAGTTCTAATGACAACATGATGCAATATGATTGTGACAGCGAGCTGATATGATGATGGAGACGGAAGGTGGACAACGGAACTCCTCGATGGATAATAGTAGACTGGTCGTGTATAGGCTCATTTTGATCAGCACACGGTTACGATCACTAATTTTATAAAAGCTTATATTACAAAAACACCATAGAAAACTTATTTAATGTGAATTCGATAAACGTTGTACTAGCGGGAATTCCAGATTAAGAAGAAGTAAGAAGAAAGAAGATTAAGTGTAACTGGCATGTCTGTGCACTCGCACCAGTTGGAAGTAGTCCCGAGTCCTAATACTGGAAACTTTTATTATTATTTATTTATTTATTAAGAAACAAGTACAACACCATAATAAAAATCCAAAGCGATGTTGCATGCATAAAATTATATAAAAATAAAAAACAACCAAACTTAAAAATAAGTAGGTAATACCTACTGAGGATATACCATCGAGCAACGCAGGCGCAGGATATACCTACAATAATACTAACACTAGGTACCTACTTACATTAAATATTATCTAAAACCAGCTGCGCTAACTGCATGAGTTTCGGCAGGAGTTGAGTTTGTATAAGCCTGATGATGATTGGGTCTTATAAAATCATCATCATCGGCCGTAAGACGTTCACTGCTGAACGAAGCCTAATTGCATTATATTAGGGAATTTGCTATAATCACCACGCGGCAGGCGGAGGATACAGCTGCATCTCCTGGATTAAACACTTATTTAAAAAAAACTATCTATGATATTTATATTGTATTAAGTATATTATCAGTTATCTAGTACCCTTAACACAAGCTCTGATTAGCTTGGGACTAGGTAATGTTGTATGAACTGTGTCCAGTATTATTTATTTATTTTATTTTTTATTTAGTTAGACGGCTATTACGACATCCAAAGAAGGAGATGGAAGGGAAACGGAATTAAATAATACTACGGAATTAAATAATGTCTTCAAATAATACCTTTTTTTCATTAAATGTAAGTTTAATATAGGCTTAATTACTATGAAAAAATAGCTACAACAATTTATAATCAAAATTAAATTATCATTAAACAATGAAAATTCTTGCAAACCTATTTAATAATAATTGAACTTTAATAATATTAAAGATACCTACAAATTAGCCTCGATGACGTCCTTAGCAACGATTTCAAGAAGCTCGTTGATTTCTTTGGAATACTCCGTGAGAACGCCAGGAATGATTTCTCCCAAGAATCTGTTGATAGGTTCTGAGAAGTCCTTACCGTGAGTCATGATCTTCAGTTCAGACTCGATGCCGCCCAGACTGAAGTCTAGATCGATGCTCCTGATAGAGATACCGGTGATAATACCGATGCTGACGCGAACGTTACCCGTCAAACGGATGCCAACAACAGCGAGCCTTCCACTGGCATACGACTCAACCCTGCTTCCAAACACAGTGACGTCTTTGACGGCCTTACCAAGACTTAATTCGATGAGAGGAAGGCGGATGTCGAAAGTCAGACGGTTGGTGATGATACTGTAGTTGATGTTATGCACTACAATATTACTGAGTCCAGTGAAGAGAAATTCTTCCAAATCACCAGATAAATTGAAGAGAACAGGCACCGGGAGAGCGTATTCAGTGGCTTCCTTTTCTACGTAGAGAGGATCCAGTCCGGCATCTTTTATAGCTTGACTTGCATCTTCAATGGCTTCCACGATGGATCCAGTGACCAGCCGTTCGTTGTGCAGGTTGATCCCGGCAATAATCTGTCTCTGAGGAAGACTGGTAATGCCCACGATCAGAAGAGACAAAGCGATTAAAGTCTGCATTTTGCGTTTTCTGAAGAAGTAGTTCTAGTGGCAAGAGTGTTTAGTATTAAGTAATTATATTTGGAGGTGAACCTTTTTATACTCAATTGAAATTAACGATTAGAATCTGACCCTTATAATTGGTAATCTTTGAAGATATAAGTCCAGTGTAAATTCTGGGTCAATTTGTCTAGATTTGTGTAATACGTTTCAACACTTATCAGTGCATTTTTATCAGTCTCTAATCAATAATAGCAATTGGTGTTATTGCCATGCCAAAAAAAACATATCACACTCTTACGCAATCAAAAGTAATAAGTAACTCAACAGAAATATCCCATTGCAGTGGTGTTGCAATGGAACCTTATTCCTATTTTCAAAGCATCTTACAATTATCTTCAAATTAATTCTTTCAATTATCTTGAAATTACAGGCACATGAGACTTTTCATCTTTATGTCTCAGGGTGGCGGGCGCAGTGCAATGCCACATAGGTTGCGTCCTAGGTGGACGTGATCTATGAGGTAATGCACTGTTCATAGGCAGAGGTTACCGCTTAACATCAGGTGGGCCTCTTGCTTGTCCCGTCAACCAAGTAGTATAAAAAAAAAAAAAAAAAAAAAAAAATATAATTATCAAGAAAATTATATCTATAACGGGTGAACCATTGCAAAAAAATTGGAATCAATGTACAAAATATTCAAGGGATTAGGAGTTATAAGACTCGAAACACAAGAATAAGGTACTTAAAAGTTTTAAAAACTGTTATCAACTATCTTGCACCACCGTAATGTTGCATGCCTTTCGATCTTCTATGTTACATTTCGGGGAATGCCCAGGAACAACATGATCTGATCCCATCATCTCCTTTTTAAACTATGACAAGCAGGCGTACGGCTCAGTAGCATCATTACCTCATTAACCCTCTTTTCGTATTAAACATTCCGGTTCCACCCTTATAATGCAAACTGCTTAGGAGACAAACTTGCTGCTGTCGTCTGTCTTTCCTGAAAACTATAATATGGGTATCCTTAGGGCAAGAGTGATTAGGTGACTTCTAGACCCCCATACTCCATCGTGACCCTCACCTTCACTTTAAAACAGAAGAGATCGCAGTCAAATGAAGGTCAATCATAGTTCAAAAAATAACCTTTATTTCTATAAAATCAAACTTCTGCTATTAGTTATACAATATACAATACAATAAGCATTTTTTTAAAGTCCATCATTGAAGTGGATTGACCGATTGTGCAGTTGTGATTTGTTTTGCAAAGGACCTGATCAGTTTATGACTGTCTAGACTGAAATATCGTAGAAAGATTCTTTAGTGCATTTGAAGTATATATTATAGATGACGCTCAGAAGCCCTACAGAATGGTATAAACTGAAACCTGTCAAGGCTACTTTCGTAGAAGTTATTTAAATAGTAAAGAGCATCGCAGTCCATTGAGACCAGTCCCTTTAGACTTTGATTCGTATTGGAGTTCAATTTATTTGCACTTTTACTGCTTCCACGTCTACCTCGATCAGTGAACGCAGATAAATCAATTATGATTGATCGTCTGCGTATATTCAAAGTTACTCGTTTATGTGTAGATCCCTATCTATCAGTACAATGGATCAAAGCCAAGGGAATAATTAGTAACTACTCGATTGTTTTAGAGTGGACTTCGAATTATTTAAGTAGATCAGATTATTTAGTTACAGTCAACACCGAGTTGCGTCTGAATAAAAGAATATTCATACTCGACAATCGGTATCAACTTTCCGTTTAATAGTAGTCGTCATTTCAATACAACGCGGATCGTCAATACCAGTCGACGGATAGATTATGGATGTTAGTGGGCCAGATAAAACGGTTCGAGGGTTGGAGTTCGCCCGCAAGCCGTACTTTGCCCATCACTGAACTAATAATACAATAAGAACTTACTTTTAAAGCACACTTTACAAGCGATCATGGGTGAGATACCTACTGGATACAGAAACAGAGCTCAGTTCTTCTGTTGGCAAGTAGCAATGCTCGCATTGCTGTATTCAGGTTTGAAAGGTCGTTGAAATTGCAGGTAACCTAATTGACTGAAACAAATTTGTCTTGAGGGGGCATTTCAAAGTCAAACGATTGTTGCAGCTGAAGAGGGACAAAAAATCAAATAGTCACTTAACTTTTATAAAATTATGTGATCGGAACCGTGTGCTGATCAAACTAAGCCTAAACACTTATCCAACGAGGAGTTCCGTTGTCCGCCTTCCGTCTCTATCATCAGATCAGCTCGCTATCACCATAATATTTTATTGTCATCGGAACTTGACAGGCTTGCAAACATTTCAGCTCAATCGATCGAGGGTCAAATGTGCTCGGTGCGTCCCAGCCGTAGGTTTTTCGTTTTAAACTTAATTTCCATTGTAATTTCCTTGCAACAGTTGCATCAAAAAAAAAACTAGGTATCAATTCAAAATTACAGATGTTTAACGTCAAAAACTGTGCTATTCACACCTGCTTCCCAAGATATCTACACAACTATAGCGTGCGGTCGCTCTAAATTACCCTGAGATGCTGTATGTAACGGATTCCGAGCATCCGACAGGTAAATCACAATAACCCCGAGGCGTACTAACCGCAACCCTAATGGGGTTAAGAGGATTGCGAAGATTTAGTAGATAGGTGTACTACATTGTAAAGTGGATGGGTATTTTAGTAAATAATCTTTAGTTTGATATCCGAGAGTTATGTGAAAATAATGATAGTATTTGGTAATTACTGAAGTTTCCTGTGTTTTATGAAATCAACATTCATCGGCCATAAATTATAGATAATCTTAACTTAAATTTTACTTATTTTATAAATGCGAAAATGAGTTTGTTTTTTTGTTACGATTTCACGCAACCGATTATTCAACAGATCACGTGACATTTTGAACACATATATATATATGAGTATAATCATGACTATAAGTTACTTTTTTTTCCTATGGAAATCAACGCGTGTGAATCCGCGGGTGAAAGCTAGTATTGAATAAAATCCAAAACCGTATCCTACTTCCTTTTCCTTTTCTAGACTACCAGTGGCTAAGAACTTTAGTCCTGCCACTTTGGATGTGGAATGACTTGTACAAATATATATCAATATGGGTGGTGCTCATGATGAAGACGCTTCTGAACTCAGGCTCAAAACGTCAGCAATACGACGAAAAACAATGGTAATAAGCAGTTTATTCATTTAAAAAATGATTGCCAACCACGATATTTACAATTCAAATATTCAAAAATAAAACAGTTTAGTCACAATAGTATACAATGCATGATGGTTTGTTTATGTTTAGTCTACATCAAGTTTGGATAGAGTAAATACATCGAAACAAATGGCCGATAAAATTAAACAGATCAACAAAGGACATTAAATTATCTGTCATTGCTTTTTTAGTAGGCACCCTATATCTTTAAAATTGATACCAAATAAAAGGGTCGATCATATCAACAAACACAAGTTAGTATAAAAAGGTGTACTTTTAATTAAAACAGCATAGTACTACAACACTGTTTAGTCACTACAACTACTTCTAAATAACAACAAAATGAAGACCTTTATCGCTTTCTCTCTTCTCATCGTGGCAATCTACTGTCTACCTCAAGATGAGATAGTTGATGGTATCAACCTGAGCAACGAGCGACTGGTCACTCGCCCCATCGTGGAAGCCATTGAAGATACAAGCCAATCTATCAGAGATGCTGGACTGGATCCTTTCTACATAAAAAGGAAAGAGTTTAAATACGCCCTCCCTGTGCCTGTTCTCTTCAACATACATTGCTTTGTGGAAGAGCTTCTCTTCACTGGACTGAGTAACATTGTAGTGCATAGCATCAGCTACAACATCATCACAAACCGTCTGACTTTCGACATCCGCATTCCTCTCATTGAATTTAGTCTTGGCAAAGCCGTCAAAGATGTCACTGTCTTAGGAAGCAGGGTTGTGTCTTACGCCAGTGGAAGGATTGCTATCGTTGGGATTCGTCTGATGGGTAACATTCGCTTCAGACACGGCATTATCAGTGGTACTTCTATCAGGAGCATGGACATGGTTTTAAGTCTCGGTGATATCCAGTCCCATCTGAAGATCGTTGCTCATGGCACGGACTACTCAAAAATCGTCAACAGATTCTTTGGATGCAAACTTACAAAAACTCTCAAGCAATACTCCAACGAAATCAACGAGCTTGTTGAAATCATAGCCAGGGAGTTCATTGAAGCTAAATTGTAAAACACAGTATTACTTCGTGTCTCCTGTTTTTCCTGGTCACCTGCTTTATTTCAGATGTGATGACCTTGAAAAGGGTCTAGAGACCACAACCACAAGAACGAGAGGAAAAAAATGGTGAAAGAACCAGCGGGGTGAATGGATTCACTGCATATCGCTGAGGCTTCTTTCTAGCACATTATACCATAAATAAGCACGTTCGCTGCTGGAAAACACACACGTAGTTATATGTTATACGTTTTGTATTGAAAAATTATTCAGCAGCGAACGTCTATTAAGCTTAAGTATTATATATATAATTGTATAGTTTAGGTTACCTTATAAGTTTGTTTACCTAATTGTTTCTTGCATTTAACAAATCATTTTTTAAACTTATCTTTGTTTGTCGTTGACATAAGGTAAATCCAAAATAGCGAACCACATAAAAATTAGGGTAAGCACAATAATAAAGTCATTACACACCATTTGACGACAGAAAACAGCAAGATTGTAACAGGAAGGACTCAAAGCTACCATAAAATACTTATCACTCTCATGAACCAGCTTCGTAGCATTGTCATCACAAAGAATCATTTTACTACCAACCATAAAAGCACCTTTGAATTCACAAAAACCTCTTGCAAATAGACATTTCTTAGCAATTACCTTTCACGTCTTTACTGTGGCATCAAAGCAGGCGTAAACAGAGAGTTCTTGACCTACATTACGGCGAAAATATTTTTCTTTCAGAAAAAACACTTTCCGAGTGTCTTCCTAAAGTTCTATTCATTTTATATGGGGTCGTTACGGAACGGTGACTATAGGCCAAAGCAGACTAGCAACTTTCAGCATCAAGCGATCGTCAATTTAGTTGCTTTTTAGAAGATTTGATGCTTTGTTCGAACGTTCCTACTATAGGTACATACAAACGTCAGTCATAGCGATAGAGTCACTTTTTGGAAGCTCGATGCAGACTGACCGCTTCCCTCTCGCTTCACTTCACCGCCAGCCGATGTAGCAAAAGCTAGATTTTGTCGCAACGATCAAACGCGGCAAGTCGCCAAAACACGATACAGTATCAAAATTTTGATACAACAATCAAACACGGACTGACGTCGAAACACGATGCAGCATCAAAACAATAGCTAAGACGCGTGATTTCAATACACCAATCGAACAAACAATGTCGCCAAAACACGATGCAATATTAAAACAATAGCTAAGACGTGCGATTTCGATACACCAATCGAACAAATAATGTCGCCAAAACACGATGCAATATTAAAACAATAGCTAAGACACGCGATTTCGATACACCAATCGAACAAATAATGTCGCCAAAACACGATGCAATATTAAAACAATAGCTAAGACACGCGATTTCGATACACCAACCGAACAAATAATGTCGCCAAAACACGATGCAATATTAAAACAATAGCTAAGACATGCGATTTCGATACACCAATCGAACAAATAATGTCGCTAAAACACGATGCAATGCTAAAACAATAGCTAAGACACGCGATTTCGATACACCAATCGAACAAATAATGTCGCCAAAACACGATGCAATATTAAAACAATAGCTAAGACACGCGATTTCGATACACCAATCGAACAAATAATGTCGCCAAAACACGATGCAATATTAAAACAATAGCTAAGACACGCGATTTCGATACACCAATCGAACAAATAATGTCGCCAAAACACGATGCAATATTAAAACAAAGCTAAGACGCGTTATTTCGATACACCAATCGAACAAATCATGTCGCCAAAACACGATACAATATTAAAACAATAGCTAAGACGGACGATTTCGATACACCAATCGAACAAATAATATCGCCAAAACACGATGCAATATTAAAACAATAGCTAAGACGCGCGATTTCGATACACCAATCGAACAAATAATGTCACCAAAAACACAATGCAGTCGTGTTAGCCGATGCTAAAAGTAGCTAGTCTGCAGACAATTTTATGTTTAGCTTGGATTACGAGCTATGAAAAATATATGTATAAAAACTATTGAATCATAACAAGAAGACTTTTTTATATGATTGGAATAGTCCATGCTTTCAAATCATTGAAATAATCTGTTATTAATAATGGCAATATGAACTATAAACTATACAATTCTAGTTATAAAGAAAGTCGAGAAATCTTCTATGAGATTTCATCATTGTTTTTAAATGATGTATCTTTTAGAAACGAAATATACATTTTTATTTGTATTTGTATAAAGGGATTTATCACTATATGATTTTCAAGTAGTCGCTGACAGCAGCTGTTTACTGGTACACGGGTACACGCATATATACAGGCGGCCCAAGACTATGCGACATGAAGAGAAAGCCTTAAATATTGTAGATAGGATATTTTGCTGAAAGGAGACTTTATTTTATTTTTAAAACTTAGTAATACTGCATTCAAAGATTTTCTAAAACCTACTTTGCTCTAGCCTTGAAGATACCCAGAAGACAGACCACGGTAGTGTGTTCCACTCCTTAGCAGTTCGCATTATGAAGGTTCGCATATTGAAGAACCAACTGAGTACTCTACAAAATAATGCTACAAAAACCTCAGGGCATGAGTTTTACTCGCACTTGTCCGTATTTTTATCGCAATCTTTAATTACCAATCGAATTAGGTTTGTATTGATTTCAACTCTGTTCTACAATAAGATAGTACGAATTAAATGACCGGCCCAAACAAAGTGCATTAAAATATACAAAACACGACTCACTCCCACAAATATTCTTATCTCTAGACGATTTTATCACTCTAGTATTGTCTAGATATTATAGTTAGTTACTATAGTAGACATAAAACAATGGGTCATTAAATTAATGGTCAGGCATAGAACAAAACAATAGTAGGTACTTACTTAGAATACCTAGATTAGTAATACTATGCAGCCATGGAAAGGAGTATCCTCAAGATTCGAAAATTACACAAGGCAAAAGCAGCTTAATTAGAGAAAAGACCAAGCTAACTGAAGCGCTTACACAAATTCGAATTTGGGCTGGCCATGTTTCACGACGCTCAGACAAAAGGTGGATCATACAGACTATATGGACAGGACTATTTGTCAAAAGGAATGTTGGCAGACCGTATAGATGGTGTGGGCTGATGATGTTATCCAAATCGCTGGGAAAGACAACGACAAAGCAAACGACAGAGACTCGTTGAAGAAGATGGAAACTTATCCCAAGAAAGGATCCATTTCTTATAACATACATACATACATACATAAACTCACGCCTGTTTCCCGGAGGGGTAGGCAGACACCACGGATTTCCACTTGCTACGATCCTGGCACACCTCTTTTTTTCTTCATTCGCTCTCATCACATTATTCATACATGCTCGTCGGTTAAGGGTACTCTTGACCTACCTTTTTCCAGAACGTCTCCGATCTGGTCAGAATACGTTCGTCGAGGTCTTCTCCTTCCCACTGTTCCATTCTTTAACATAAGTTTAACATATTTCTTATAAAAATATATCAAATTAGATTATTACTAAACAGTTACTAACAAGTTCTCTATAGATTTGGAATAAAAAGGTTTTATTATTATTATTTATTATTATTCCAGACCTGCAATGTTTACGCAAAGATGTGTTTAAAACATAAGTTTTGGTTAAAATATTTTTTCTTTTGCAGTTAGTTTTGATGCGAGAACTAAGAAATAAGTTTTTTGTTTCTAAACTGGCTTTTCCGAATTTGTGATCGGAACCGTGATCAAAAACAGCCCAAACACTGCCAGGCATAGATACACAGGCATAGATATTAAACATTCAGGAGTTTCGTTGTCTACCTTCCGCCTCCACCATCAGATCAGCTCGTTGTCATCATAATATGGTAATCTCACCGGAATTCGACAGGTATACCAAATTTTAGCTCAATCGGATATCGGGAAATGGTCAAAAATTCGGATCGCCAAAATGTCCCCCACAGACAGATTACTTACTGCTAAGAGGTATTCTAATAAAACTGGAGTTAAGTTTAAGTTCATACTAACCTATAATATCAGATATTTATAAGGCTTTGTTTCACAATCAATAAGTAAAGTTCTACGTAAGATACTTCAAATATAACTGCTCAGTAAACAAGTATTTGCGTTTCACAATCCCTCAGTAGTGTTAATAACCGCTTAACTGTTAATAGTAGTTAACTCGCTCAGAAAGTACTTAAACCTTTACTATTGATTGTGAAACATACTTTAATCTATTTTCATTGGTTTATGATGTTAATTCCATCTTTCAACACCAGTGATTGCGTTATAAAAAACTTCATTAGACCCCTGTGATGCTGTCAAAGGAGGAATAATGAATACTGATCCTGAAAATATATTCCAATCTAGGTATTATAATTAAGGACTTTGGATTTGCAAACAAGGTTCTGGTAGACATACTTTCAGATATATTTTGTCGCAATTCTTAGGGTTCCAAGGGGACCCTATTGCTCTAACTCAGTTGTTCGGACAACCATTCGTCCGAACGCCCGTTAAACGTCATTCACCGTAACATCACCTTTCCATTAACCGGTGCTTCAAAAATGTTGGTCTGAATATCAAACTGAATTTACAGACGATGAAAACGTCAAATAATAAACCTAGCTCCTTTCGAATCACGCATTATGTAGGGTTCACAAGTTTAATCAAGTCAAAAGTAGAAAAAAAAAAAAAAAAAAAAAAAAAAAAACGCGCTATCGCTGTCATTCCTTGGTTGGATAACTCTTCATACCTTATTTTTTGTCTTCAGATTGGGAATTTCGTTTACGAATCAACTGGTTCGGGGAGAACCAGAATTATGTGGGACTCGCCCCCCTGAAAAGGGCAGAATACCCTCTAAAACCACTCCGGTGTTCCTCTCGCGCCATGTTTACCAGACCACGGGAACGAACCCCTTCAGCGATCCGACTGGCGATATAAGTACTCCCTCACATTCTGGGCAGCCTTAGCCACCATTTCAATCAATCATTCATCATCTTACCCTCACCCTGGAAGGGTTACAACCAGCACAGGCACGGCGTGGTGACCGCGGCTGCAACCCTGACAGCGGGACCTTCCAAATGTTAAATTTAAATGTGACCCGAAAACTCCGTTCCAGCGGGACTTGAACCCGCATCTTCAGTGGTGCCGTAACCAGTTTGGCCGTAGAACGAGCTATGACGCTGGAGACGAAATTTGTGGACACTATTAACTCGGCTATAGCGCCAATTGTTGCCATTTACAGGTGTTTAAGAGTAAGTATAGAACCTTCCGTCTCCTCCCATAGATTTCGTAAAAGTTGACAAAGGGATTACCCGGCCTCATTAGTAAGATTTGTTGGCATAAGATTTGTCCTGTTTGGAATGTGCTATTTTCTGGAAGAAAGTGTTAGCCGAGTCAGTCATGGAAAGCAATGGCGGTGATTAGCTCACCACTTGTCACGTCTATATTGCCACAATGGTGCAAGCCACGGTGAAAAGAGGCCTTTTGAGGTTCTGCTTATCCCTTCAGGAAAAAAGCGTGTATCTATGTTATGTAAGATTTATTTTGATCACTACAAGCTTTTTCCTAATCATTATTTCGGCATTTGTGTCGAGGTGATCTTCCAATGATGATGGAGCGGTCTGAGAATCAATTCATATAATTCCCGTGAGGTAGCTCATGCATAATCTAGTTTACTATAAACTAAGCATAGCCAGGTAAATCTCCAGAGCACCTATTGTATCCCTAATCAAATTGCGTTGGAGCTGTGGTTACTATATAGAAATTGTGTTTAGAGTTGGTCTGGGGTCAGAAAAACCGACCAAATCTGATAATATTGCCAAAAAGACGGCTAGGCATCCTGAATAAAAGCGTTACTTCTCACCAGCGCTTCTGAGTATATATAAAGCACAAGTCCGGGCTGGTATGGAATACTGCTGCCACGTTCGGGATGGCTCGGCCAAACACCAGCTTGCTGCCTTGGACTCGATGAAACGCAGAGCTTTCAGGCTTATTGGTGAGCACCATATGAGCTAAGATCCAGAGTCTCTAGCATCGCCGTAAAGTCGCATACCTTTCGATCTTCTTTATATTACATTTCCGGGAATGCTCCCAGGAATTTCACGATCTGATCTCATCTCCATTTCCATCTGTGACGAGAAGATTGTGGCGTAGTTTCCCAAACGCTGCGCATGCACGTTGGGTGACTTCTTTTATGAAGTTGGACCTACCTAGTTGAATCGCTTGGCTCAAATAGACATGGTGGTCAACAACTTCGATAATATCGACAATGTTTTCCTTCTCCGTTTGAGACCAGGTGATATTGCTCACATACATTTTTGAGTGGAAAAATCCATTCATCCAAACATCAGTATGTTCATAGGTTCAAATCCCAGTTGCGCACTAATACATAATGATTTTGCTCTCTCATACATATGGTAAGATTATTAGATAGGTTAATATGAAAATGTGTCAAATTGGACATTATTTTGGTTGATTAGAACGTTTCGCTTGAGGCGCGAAATTCTATTTTATTTTTTGCTGATCACAGTGCCCTTCAACACATTTTGAGATAGCAAAACCTAATTTTGCGAAATCTAGGAGACAACGAAAATTGTGTGACATACGTCAGGGTGTACCAGAGAGAACCAGTTACTCGAAAGAAACTGATTTTGTGACATTAGCAGAAAACAGGACTAACCATGAGGGTCGAGCAGTTTACATGATCTCAATTTTATTTCCTTTATGGCTATGGTGCCAACTGAGCGTCATCGACCTTCATGAATGGAGAGTTCTGGCCGAAAGGTGTCAAGTTCAGAGGGATCTTCGGACGCTGATACAAGACACCGCCCAGATGCGTCATACGTCGCCGTCTACACATTTCACCAAAATAAAATAAAGTGGTTTTATATGTATGTTAGTTTTTAAGGTATTTATTAGTTATGGGCTTATTGTTTCGGTCTAGTACATTTATTATTAAGCCTGAAATAAATATATTGATTGATTTATTGAGTGATAAAATAAATCCTTCAACTTTTCCAGCTGACATTACTCGACTTGATATTCAATAATGTCCATAATTGCAGCTAAATTCGGACGAGTTGGGACAAAAATATATATTTATTTTAAAGTTTCCATTGGGACCATTTCGGACGTGATAACTTCGGTCGAGTTAAATACTCGAGTCAAGATATCCGGACGATTAGCCGGATAAAATTTGACAAAACAGGTGGTGCGCCTCCCTATCTGCCTGAGGGCAAATCAAATAGGGATGATAAAGGGCTTTTCTCCAAGGACCTACCCTCGGAATAACATGATAGGTATATATGCAAATAGTATTGTAGTTTGTGTTGGATTGGCTCTTTTGTTTGTTACCTATTAACTTTTTATCATAAAAAGCTGGAGTATTGTTTGAGCAGCAGTTGTGCTTCGATCAGGCGAGGAGAGAACCGTAAAACAGCTTGAGCCATCTTCATACAAATGAAACTTGCTCCTGTTGTCAGTAACTGACCCAAGTAAATGATTATTTTAAATAACCTTTTTTTTTGTCCTTAATTTTGTTAGTATCATAAAAATAGCTGCAGGCGTTTAGTTTTATTTTACGTAAATCATAGGATTCTTTGTATTATATCCTCACAAAGCAACAATAACTTTTAAAAAAAACCTGGTCGGTAGACGTCGCGTTACCATGTCGTTAGCAGAAGAGATTTATTGGGAAAGAGTTCGCTCGGGGAAGTAATACCACCACCATACCTATTTCTGCCACAAAGCTGTGTTCCATTCCTGTGTTCCAATTTGAAGGGTATATGGGTGCCGGTGAAATTACATGCACATAAGACTTTTCATCTTTGTGTCTCGGGGTGGCGGACGTTACCCATGAGGCAATGCATTGTTACAGGCTGAGGTTACCGCTTAACATCAGGTGGGCCTGCTAGTTCCGTCAATCAAAAAGTAAACATTAAAACAAACAGTTATTTTATGATGCGTTTGCGGACTGACTGATGGATTCCCTGGATTCAGAGCTCAGGGCTGCCCTTGGTAAGTTCATTAAACTGTCACAAGGATGCCCTGAACCTTATCTTCGTGTCTTTCATTTACCTGTGCGGCTTGCTTAACATAGATTATTTTGTGTACTAACTACAGAGCTCGTTAAACGGATCTGTTCATCGCGTGACGGGCATCACCTTCACCTTGAGCGTCCTAGGACGAGATCAAAGAACCTTAGCAACTAGATCTAGTTAGCAGAGAGTGTACCGCGCGCCCTTGTTTCTTAGGAAGCGGGACCGTCATATGACGACCGTAATACAGTTTTACCCAAAATATAAGTCGCACCGATGTACTGGCGCCGTAGACCAATTTCTATTGTGCGGGACCTTCTTTCTACCAATAGCAATAGCTCGCTAAAATCTTGCGCTGTTATTGATTAATCAAATTTTCGGCAAAATCGCGGCTGGTCGATTCTTAGATTTGAGCGGGTCAGAGCTATAATGCACGTTTGGCTACTGTCGGGTATCAGTATGTGCTTTTCTGCGCAAACGAAAACAGTCGATTGGACTTATATTTTAAGTAAAACTGTACATGATGTGCTAGACTTACGTTTGAATTCCCAGAAGGCGTAATTTAACACAAAGTTTTTTAGGGCACCGTACTCAAAGGGTAAAACGGGACCCTATTACTAAGGTTCGGTTGTAAGTCTGTCTGTCTGTCCACCTGTCACCAGGCTGTATCTCATGAACCGTGATAGTTTGACAGTTGAAATTTTCACAAATGATGTACCTAATTCTGTTGCCGCTATAACAATAAATACCGAAAAAACAGAATAAAATAAATATTTAAGGGGGCTCCCCGACAACAAACGTGTTTTTTTGCCGTTTTTAGTGATAATGTTACGGAACCCTTCGTGCGCGTCTTCGACCCACACTTGCCCGTTTTTTTATAACCGCGTGAATGACGCAGCAAGCTGGTGGCTTTGCCTGATGTTAAACGGTAACATCTGTCTTTAATAATACATTACCTCATAGGTCACGTCCACCTAGGACGCACCCTATGTGACATTGGCCTGAGACATAAACATGAAAAGTCTCATGTGCCTGTAATTTCACCGGCACCCATACCCTTCAAACCGGAATACAGCAATGCGAGCACTACTGCTTTGCGGCAGAAATAGGTATGGAGGTAATAGGTACTTCCCTGGACGAACTCATTCACCAAAAAACTGTACTACCTCTGGAGTGACCTCTGGTCCAAAATATGGGACACTTACGATCATCATATGATGGTCGCCGCTTTATATGAAACAATACCTCAAAAGAATAAGAATCACGATGATCTATCTTGCTATCAACCTGCATCGTACTCCCAGGGGTAAAAACTTTGTTTCGCAAGAAAACTATTAATTATTTTTGTTAATCACAATCTTTGTAAAAATCTTGATGATAATAATACACATGGAACGATTTCAAGCCTGTTTTGAAAAAAAGCTTACGAATATAGTAAGTAGTACCTACACGAGTACAATCTGCTGTTTTCGTTTATTTTATCAATAAAGAATGAAAATTATTCAAGCCGTGGTGTGTCCGGTCTAAGAATAGTCCCCTCCATCTCCTCCCGTGGATGTCGTAAAAACCGACTAAGGGATTAGTTAGTAAGATTCGTTGGTATATGATTTGCCCTAGCTGCTGGAATGTGTTATTACAGCTAGAAAGCGTTAGCAGAGTCAGTCGTGGGAAGCAATGGCGGCGATGAGCTCACCACTTGTCACGTATATTTCCCGCAATGTTGCAACCCACAGTGAAAAGAGGCACATTTGAGGCTCTGCCTACCCTTTCGGGGAAAAAGGCCTAATGTAAGGAATTAAGATAGCGCTATAAAATTTTATTCGTTTATTCTCTCACAAAAGCTAAAACTGTTTTTTGTTTTTTGAAAATATGTACAATAACCAACCGGTCTGTCTGTCTGTATGTGATTTCACTCGTTTATTTGAATGCATTTTACGATTTTCGGGACATCCATGTAGGTGACAATTAAAAAAGATGATGATCAGTAGCCGTAGTGCGACTTATTGCTACAGGTTTACGCGCTCTACCAAGACCGTATTTTACGCGCAGTTTGTATGAAGAAATGTACAGAGCCCCTAGCGGCGAGTTAATGAATCATTTTGTGTGAGAGTTAAGCTAGGTTCATATTGTTGTGTCGGGGTGTGGCGTGGCGCGCCAGAATGCAATCGGTTACGTTGACGCGCCACAACACAACTCAACTTACTAATGTATCACACACCCCCCGCGGCGAGTTAATGAATCATTTTGCAGTGTTTTGCGAGTGTAATTGTCATTTTTGGCAGTTCACGTCAGGTATTGTTGTAAAGTATACTTGTTGTATACCTTAGTTTTGCCGTAATTTTGCCTTAATTTGCGCGTAAACGCGTTTTAACTGCGATGCCCACACTAGGCCTACAGATGTTTTATAGTTCGCCTGAGTCGGTAAGGAGGCCGCATTGCTCTCAGGCCTGAGTGGACGAGGTAGGTACGTAGAGGCTGAACATTTTGTCACTATCGAGCTCATTAACGTTTAGGTAAGTTAGAAATTGACAGAATGGCTCTCTCAAAACGAATTTAAAAGTACGAAAAAATTAAAATCACACAAAATAATATTTAAACAAATATTTGCTACGTAATTGAAAATATAAATCTGTTCTGCAGCTACTTAAGGTTTACTTCTACGGCCCTTTAAGAAATATTATTTTTGTTATACTCTTATTAATTTTATCAAAGTACATAGATAACGAATAGAGATATTTACGTTAACGCATTGTAAAATCTAGATCACGTCTATTTTCATCAAAGCAATTTGTCGAAATCTTGTTTATAATTCTCAGGCCCTAACATACAAGATAAAGATATTTTATTTTTTCGTTGCCATAAACTGCGTAGATTTTGCTAAATGTATGTTTAAGTGAAGCCAATTTAACTCTTGTCAGCGTCTCAAGCGAGCCAATCTGCGGGAAAGTGCTAGTATAAAAAGTTTTTTGAATAAAATATATTTTTCAACACAAGCTTAGTGAAAAATTAAAAAGGTTAAATTAAAATTTGTTATCGTAACCGTGTGCTCATCAAAATGAGCCTAAACACGGCCGGTCTACTACTATCCATCGAGGAGTTCCATTGTCCACCTTCTATCTCCATCATCAGATCAGCTCGCTGTTACCATCATATTGTATTGTCATCGGCACTTGACAGGTGTGCTAAATTTCAGATCAATCGGTTGAGGATAACTGCTTTAAAATTCAGTTGCAAGATTCCAACCGGATTCCACCCAGACAAACAAACATTGCAAGTTAAATAAAAGCTTGTAAAATTAAATAGGGCCGTGGTGTTTCCGGCCTAAGAATAGACCCTTCCGTGTCCTCGTTGATATAAGAGTTCTCCTGGTTGCTAGGTATGTGTTATAACTGGAAGAAAGCGTTAGCCGAGTCAGTCGTGGGAAGCAATGGCGGCGATGAGTTCACCACTTATCACGTCTATTTTGCAGTATGGTGCATGCAACCCCCTGTGAAATAAGTTTTTTGTGAAAAATATGTTTTTCATTACAAGCTTTTACAAAATTAGTGATCGTAACCGTGGGCTGATCAAAATGAGCCTAAACACGGTCAGTCTATACTATTATCCCTCGAGGAGTTCCGTTGTCCACCTTGCGTCTCCCTCATCAGATCAACTCGTTGTTGCCATAATATTGCATTGTCATCAGAACTTGACAGGTATGCAAAATTTCAGCTCAATCGGTTGAGGATAACTGCTTTAAAATTTAGTTGCAAGATTCCACCCGGACATACATTGCAAGTTAATATAAAACTTGTGAAAAATAGCCCATTGAGGCTCTGCCTACCTCTTCGGGGAAAAATGCGTGTGTATGTTATATATACATACGTCTATGTATGAATGTATTTATAACATAAATACCCCACACTAACATACATAGTCCTGAGCCCACACTAGGATGCCCTGTGTCGTCGGTATCTGGAACTACGAGCACCATGGAACCACAACACGCAGACACGGAACAAATATTTGTAGATTCAAACATCTGTCCCACAGCGGGAATCACACCCGCAATCTTTCTCATTTTAGCTGGCTGCTCGCCCGCTGCGCGACAGAGGTCGTCAAAGCAGGTATCTAGGTAATTTCTGTGACCTAATTACTTTCCTAATCTTAGCCCCGATTATTAATTTATTATCTGTAGATTTTTGCATTTAGATAGGAGAGGTGAATAAACTCAGCAATACGGATTTGCAATGATTTATTCCTGAGCCCTAATTGGCGATTCGAGTGGCGCTCGGAAGGATCCTTTATTTGGGTTAATTTGGGGTTCCGTACCTGTTTCGATCCGTGTTCAATTTCTGGGAGTTGAAGACAAGTGTTTCATTAGTAGGATTTTGTTGCTACTTTTGTGATTAAGGGACCTAACTCACCGAGATGCCATGGCGACGTCGCCGGCTACTTATCCAAACATTGCATATTGAAAAATATGGCATTTAACTATAATTTATCGAAGCAGTTAACTTACTTGGCAACAGTTTGGCAACGTCGCCAATTTGGAAGCGTAGCCACAACCAACGGCTCACTTTGTGGAAACTGGATACCTGGCACGCTGTCGACGTAGATTGGAAGGCCCGGCCACCTATAAAACAATAAGTTTCTCATATAGTGGGTAGGTACGTACTAGGAGAGTAGGTATGCAATTAGAACAAGCAAGATCCCATGTTCAGATGCACTCTGCGTAGGTATGCACGAATCCATCTGGGATATCTACTTCAAGTAAAGTCAACGGTAACATGAAGATTCAATTATTAAATTAGTAGACATATTCATCACACTTCAGATCAACATATAGGCACCTAAAAGGCTATGTGTACTTACGTACTTATTGCTGTTATTAAGGCGATTATAGGGTTTCGAATAAGGACGTATACGCTAAAAACGGGGTTTTGCCACTAAAAAACAATGATTAATTCAAAAAAACACTCTAATATTGAAGTGTGCCCTTGGATAAACCTACCTAGAAAATAAAGAGGCTTTAATTGGTCCCGTTTGCCTGTAAAATCATGTTAAATGCAAATCTCTCTTTAAAAAGAGGTATCTTGATATTTTTTTCTCTGCTATAAAAGTTAACAAACGTGAAATGCTACAAAAAAAATGACAGTGATATATGAAGTATAAGGTCACCAAATAGGTCACTTTCAGAATGTTTTGTAATTGAAAAGAAATATGTTTATTTTTCTAAATATATTTTTCAATACAAGCTTTTATAAAATTAGTGATCGTAACCGTGTGCTAATCAAAATGAGCCTAAACACGGCTAGTCTACTATTATCCCTCGAGTAGTTCCATTTTCCACCTTCCATCTACATCATCCAATCAGCTCGCTATCACGATCATATTGCATTGCCATCGGAACTTGACAGGTATGCCAAATATTATCTCAATCGGTTGAGAATAACTGCTTTATAATTCAGTTGCAAGATTCTACCTGGACAAACATACATACATTGCAAGTTAAATAAAAGCTTTAACTTGTAAATAATTGTGTAAAAATTAAAAATACCCTTAACGCAATGAACCGGCTGAACCGATTTTGATCAAACAAACTCCAGGCAAATTCACATTTCAAACAAAAAAAATTGAAATCGTTTCATCCGTTTGGACGATGCCACAGACAGACACAGACACATCAAACTTATAACCCCGTCGTTTTTGCGTCGGGGTTTAAAAATGAAGATCCCTGCCACCAAAATTTTTAAAGCGTCATCTTAAAACAGGTTATTTGTTTGGAGTAGGTTAATATTCTCTGCTCAAATCTTTAGTTTATAATTTGCAACTAGTAGTTCTGATGAACTTAAAAGTATTCTGCAAAAAACTCTAAATTGAATGGATACACGCTCAAGGTAGTTAAGGAAACTTCTACCTATTTCCGTGAAAACTCAGCGGTGAGAGCGTGAAAAGTGGCGATCGTAAGAAATATAATACCGTGCGTTTACCGTGTAAGATGGAACGTTTCAGCAACGGGACTAGAAAATAAATCACTAATGCAGTAGAAGCGCAATCATTTTCGCAATAAATACACACACATCTTTTTTCCTCCGAAGGGGTGTAGACAGAGCCTCAATGGGCCTCTTTTCACAGTAGGTTGGACCATCGTGGAATATACAAGTGCCAAGTCGTGAGCTCATTGCCGCCATTGCTTCCCACGACTGACTCGGCTTTCTTCCATTAATAACACATTCCATAATAAGCTAGCAGTCAGGACAAATCTTATACGAGCGAATTTTATAAACAAGTCCGGGTAATCCCTTAGTCGGCTTTTACGACACCCATGGAAGAAGACGGAGGGGGAATAGTCTTAGGCCAGACACACTACGGCTTCGCGGCATTCGACCTCTTTGGTTAACTTCACATACTAATCACCAAAGAGTAATACAAACTCCTTACTAACCAATCATATTTTTTTACATTCAACCTTCACGCGAGCGCCTCCTATCTAACTTAGCTAATCTATCAGAAGCACGGATGTTGACCAATCAGAAGAGAGAAAACTCAAACTCCCTAAAGGAAGTAAAATTGAACTTAGCTCCCGCTGTCCTCTATAGCCAATTTTCGTTTTTCGAATAGGTGTGATGATAAATAACTTGGTGAGCTTAGCATCCAGTTGCTAAACAACACAGTGTAGTGTAGGTAATATCTCGAGAACACTTTGTACGCTACGGACTATGATAAATGGACATCTTACACGAATCTCTAGTTTTATTCTCGCAGCGTTGTGTTGTTGAATTTCCTCGTGTACTGATTTTTATTTTTACCTGACTGCGGAGGTTTATTATGTGTAGTTTGTGACATTAAATAAGTGGTGGTTTTAGTAGTAGTAGAGCTTTTTTGTGAAAGAGTTCGTCCGGGGAAGTACTACCACCGTACCTATTTCTGCCGCAAAGCAGTAGTGCTCGCATTGCTGTGTTCCGGTTTAAAGGGTGAGGGTGCCGGTGAAATTACAGGCACATGAGACTTTTCATCTTTATGTCTCAGGGTGGCGGGCGCAGTGCAATGCCACATAGGGTGCGTCCTAGGTGGACGTGACCTATGAGGTAATGCACTGTTCATAGGCAGAGGTTACCGCTTAATATCAGGTGGGCCATCTGCTTGCTCCGCCATAACAGTAGTATAAAAAAAAAAGAAAAAAAAAAGAAAATAAAAGTGGTTTAGGGAGTTTGGTAGTAGTAAGAATACCTATAGTATACTATTGTAGATTCTATCATTACTCTTCTTATCTACATACATACATAAACTCACGCCTGTTTCCCGGAGGGGTAGGCAGAGACCTCGGATTTCCACTTGCTACGATCCTGACACACCCCTTTTGCTTCTTTCACTCTCATCACATTCTTCACACATGCTCGTCGGTTAAGGATACTCTTTACCTGGCCTTTTTCCAGAACGTCTCCGATCTGGTCTAAATACGTACGCCGAGGTCTTCTTATCTAGTCACTCCAGAATACTTTAAATGCTAATACTTTCTTAAGGTAGTCCCCCCCTCCCCCCCCCCCCCCCCCCCGCCACTAACACCCTTTTCAAGGGGCTGAGCCTCTCCATGTCCAAAGACCATTATTACGATCACCTAAAACATTAAAACCGTACATTTTCTCCCATAATAATTGACATCCCTGACCTCAGAGACAGTGTTACCAACGAATCAAAACATTATCTGGTGACATAATTTTTACTGGAAATGTTGCATATTTTTGGTGGCGTTTTTAAGCTATAGTCAAAATTTACGTCACTTCCGTCGTTCCACTGCAGGGCAAAGGCCTTCCTAACCTTTTCCATTTATCTCTATCTTGCGCGTAAATTGCCTAATCCTACTTGTAAGACAAGATTTAATAATTTAATTTATATTTCATTGATTTACTGTTTTTGATGTAAGTGAATTAAAATTGTTTACCTATCTTAGTTTACTCAGAAGTCATCTGAATTTATATTTATTTTCAATAATTTAATTGATTTTACTAGGTTAAATTTATACATAATTTATTTAATAGGTTTTCTTTTGAATCACGTGATAAGATTCTCAAAAGAGTTGTAACTTATCTTCACATCTTTCTAACTAAGTAATTCAGCCAAATAAATAAATATTAAAATTTGAATTTAAAATGTATCTTTCTAAATCTGTCAAAGAGTACATTGTGGCGGCTCGATCTTTCAAAATTACCTACAGCTCGTTCACCGTAGGATGACACGTTTAAATACTCCATACGGTGAACGGTCTGTAGTGGCGTATAGATCAATCAAAAGTACATTTTGGTGGCTAGATCTGTCTAAAAAGCTTATTAGTTGGCAGCCTACCTCAGGCGCCCGACCGTTGTAAAATTCGAGTTCACCCTTCAAAGGGTTTATCGCGTCATAAAATTAATAACAATAAATCCGTCCTTGTCACTGTCATATCGAGAGAGGGAGACATCACGCCTGGTTATAAATCCCGTAATGTCAGTAGCAGGTGTGACCTACTGATGGCTTGCGGAAGATTACCTTGGGATTGTATAATGCAGATAAAATGGCCGTTAATGGTGACAAAGGTTAATTTATTTATATTTTTTTTGTTATAGGTACATTAAATACTAAGCGTGAGCTATTATTAAATCCTTGTTATATCTATACCTATAACCTAACTGACTGACTTATTGATTCATCATCGCCGAGCCGAAACCGCTGGATCTAGGAAGCTAAAACTAGGAGCGTAGGTTCCCTTTATAGCAAAACTACCCACTAAGAAGTTAATTTTGTAAATTCAACTCCTAAGAAGGTGAAAAGGTGTGAACAACATTGTGTAAAAAACCGTATTTCTTGAACTTACAAACTTGAAATTTTGAATAGGTATGCTTCAATAAAGTTGTAAAATATTCCATGTCATTTGTTATCGCTCGTGTGTTGTATTGTAATAGAGAACCTAGTATTTAGACAAACCTAAAATAGGTTTTAAGATACTACTAACCAAAATATATTTAAATCAGTTTGTATGATAAATAAATAAATAATAATAAATAATAATATAAATCATAAAATTGGTAAAATATTTTACCCCGAATTACCCCCAAAAGCAGGTGTATGTAAATTAATTAAAGTTTGTATGGGAACTTTTTATCGCGTGGTTTCTTTTGCTTTTGTGTCTTTTTTTTTTGAACACATATATCAGGATTTTTCATAATAACCCTTAAAAAGGGGTAAAAAGAGGTGACAAAGTTTTATTTTGATGTGATGTGATGCGTAGCAAAGCACGTGTATTCAGCTAATTTATATATAAAGCCGCGTGGTCAGTTGTCGCTCTTCTCCTTGATAAGCTTGGCAGCTTGACAATTTGCGATAGTTTTTTTTTTTTTAAAGAAACTAATTTCATTACATTTCTGTTTTTCAATGCTCCTTTTCTCTTTTTACACAAAATCTTCAAGGCATTCCTTGCGTGGATGTAGAACGAATTAAATATTGAATGTTGTACGTGACTGTACCTACTGGCAGCGTCTCTTTTACAGCTCATTCAGAATTCAAGTCCGTAAATAACTAATGACTGAATTTTGTTCCTGAATATACCTACCAAACACAATAGATTATTTACTAGTTGGTAGTTTGCCCCACAAACTGAGACCTCACAACGAATCCTTTATCGATAACGCTCTTATGAACTTGCAAGTTGTATCGGTATCAAACCTATATACCCAATTTCAAGGCTATTGCATCAACGATTGTTAAGTTTCATCGAACCCTTATTGATAACAACAATAGTGCTGGACAGTGCACACAACATTATTTAGCCCCAAGCTAAGCAGAGCTTGTGTTATGCATACTACATAATTGATATACTTAATACATTACATAACATCGATAGATATTTTCTATTATACATATAAAATACCCCGAACACCCTGAACAAATATCTGCAGATCGTACAAATATTTTCACGGAGGCGGGAATCGGACCGCAACCTCCTGGGTCGCAGGCGAACTTTCGCCTGCCGCGCCACAGAGGTCGTCAATAGAAACCTCAGTCTCCTTCCATGGATGTCGTAGGTAAAAGCCGACTAAGGGATTACCCGGACTTGTTGTTTGTTAGATTCGTTGGTATAAGGTTTGTCCCGGCTGCTAGCTTATTTAGGAAAGTGTTATTTACTGGAAGAAAGTGTTAGCAATGTCAGACACGGGTAGCAATGGCGGCGATGGGCTCACCACTGGTCACTTCTATATTCCCACGATGAAGATGACAGAAGACTTGAACTTGATTTAAAGCGCGACGATCCGAATAGTAGACCGCCTGCTAACAAAGTGTACCATTATGAAAATAATACCCTCACGTGTAACTACTGCAAACGCACGTTTACAGACAAAATAGCGTATGTAAGTCATATAAGAGCACACCAGCGAAGCTCTTCCGTATGAAGCAGATAAACAGTCGCCGTGGCCGAAATCGGCCTGGATGACATCATCATCATCAACAGATAAGTAACTAGGTACATATGTAGATTGAAAGTAAAGATAGATAGACAGATAGTTAAATTCTTTATTAATCACTACACAGAAACAATAATTATAAAATTCATTCATTGTATTAAACAAAGTCGCTTTCCGCGTCTGTTTGTGTGTCCGCTATATCCTCCTAAACCACGCAATGGTTTTGGATGCAGTTTTCACCATCAGTTAGATAATATTACACGGAAGGTTTAAATGCATAACTAGTGAACTGCCCCGGCTTCGCACGGCAGTAATTTCCCTCCTTCCATTCGTCTCTATTGTTGGCTATTTGGGACCAATCCTTCGAATAGGAGTCTAGCTCATCCCACCATCTCCATCTGGGCCTTCCAAGTAGCCATCGTCAGTTTGGGATCCATTCTGTCGTGGTCTTCGCCCATATTTTTTCTGATATACGGCACACAAGTCCAGCTCAGTCCCACATAAGCTTAGCAGCTTTTTTAATGATATCAGCTATCTGTGTTATCGGTCCGTAAGCTCCATAGCTCGTTGGCATACCTCGAGAGAAGACTTTTAAATATTCGTTAGCGACCAGGTTTGCGCACCGTAGGTGAGGATGGGGAGAATGCACATGTTCATGAGTTTCCGCTATAAAGATGGGAAGCGGTCCCTTCATTCGATCTTTCATGGACCAATAGTTCATCCAGGCGTTTTCTGTGCGTCGAGCAACCTCTTAGCAATACAATGCAGCTTTATTTATACCGAATAACACGAGTAAGGCCGCGAGTAGACACTAGTAAAATATACATGATACAAGTATGTAACGAATGTTATTCCCTCCGAAACAAAGATTCTGAAGACTGATTGAGCGAGCACCCTTAGAACTAAGCGTTTGAAAGGAAAAGCTCCCCAAAGTATTTTCGGATAAAGTCACGTTTCTTGCCGTTCAATGATAAGATAAGTCTTCACATAACTTTATATAGAAGAGTCTACCGATAGGGCGCTGACGCTGTTTTGATGCTGTTTTAACGCCCACTTGCACGCGAAACAAGTTTGCTTCTATTTTTACTATCATCTCATCACATAGGTCACGTCCACCTAGGACGCGCCCTAATGTGGCATTGCACTGAGCCCGCCACCCTGAGACAAAGATGAAAAGTCTCATGTGCCAGTAATTTCACCGGCAACCATACCCTTCAAACCGAAACTGTGCTAATATTAATTCTGTGCCGAAACACAGCAATGTGAGCACTACTGCTTTGTGGCAGAAGTAGCTATGGTGGTAGTACTTCCCCGGACAAACTCGTTCACAAGAAAGTTCTACTACTACTATACATATATTTTATGAGTACACTAATATCTAGACACGTGGTGCGAAAGTTTCTTATAAAATATTTAAACCATCGTAAAATAAACGTACCTACTTATTTGTATTTGATTATTACAAAATGGGTTTCTTTCTAAGCCTTAAATCTGTTATGCCCGGGATACACGAGGCTAGCTTTTCGAAACTAAGATAGTAAGATAGTAAGCTAGAACCTAGGTATACTATCCTGGCTTGCTGTCCTCTCTTGGAACATGCTACATGCTAGTGCTGTTTACATGATACCAGATAATTTTAAGTCGGTACCATTCTATCGTGAAGTAAAATAAATTGAATTTTTAAAAAAACACTAGCTTCGCCGGCTCCATGAAGCTAGTACACAAGTACGCAAGGACGCAGGAGGTTGCGGGTTCGATTTCCGCCTCGGAACAAATATTTGTACGTACTGCAGGTATTTTTTCAGGGTGTTCTGTGTATTTTCTATGTATATTATAAAATATCTATCTATGTAATGTATTGTATTAATTATATCAGTTATCTAGTATCCATAACACAAGCTCTGCTTAGCTTTGGGCTAGATAATGTTGTGTGAACTGTCCAGCATTATATAGCAGGGACAGTAATTTTACATGCCGTGCGAAGCCGGGCGGGTCACTAGTAGTATTATATAACAGTATTATGTTAGAGGTCACGTACCCTGACTTTATAAATACAACTATTTGAAGGGCAACACATTATTTGCGCAAGTATGAATAGCCATTTTAAGTTTTTTAATTTGTATTCATCTAAAGAAATGTAGAATGATTTTAATTATTTAGTAAACTTAAAACCATAGAAACATTCAAGGCATTCAGCATTTTGCGTCTACGAGTACTAAAATATTCCTTTGAAAAGCATTGCCTTTTAAAGCATAGGCAGTTTTCTTGACCTTTCAACTCGGGTTCAAATGTAAAAGAAGTTTGGTTATGAAAGCGTATGATGTATGTATGTTACCACAGAATAGGTGAACTTTTCTGTATGAATATCTAACGTTTATTTTATCTTCCCAAAATCTTTATTTATCACGTACAACTTCTACGAAAACTATATAAACCTACATACCCCAAATATTTAAAATTAATTTACAGATAAATAAGTTTTTTATTGTTTTTTTTAATAACACTCTTTTATTAAATTAGCAGTCAGAACTGTGCGGTGTGCTGATCTAAATGAGCCCAAACACTGCCAAGCTACTGTTATCCATCGAGGAGTTTCGTTATCCACCTTACATCTTCATCATCAGATCAGCTTGCTGTCACCATAATCACAGATCAAATAATACTAGTACCATAATATTTTATTTTCATTGGTCCCTGATGAGTACCTATGCAAAGTTTTAATTTAATCCGACGTTTTGAAGAGGGTGAATATCACGTTCAAAGATTCAGTTACATACAAATATGGTACAGATAGACCATGCTTTTTTGAGTTCAGGTCACCAACTGCAGGCTGTGTGCCCAGAAGACTGGCCGCGTTACCTCGTTGGAGGGCAATACTGATTTTCTGACCGAGATGAGCGCCAGCCCTAAAAAGCCTATAAAGTTCAAAATATCGTCTACTTCTTAAACAACAACATGTTCTTGACAACATAATCGTATTCAGTGAACACATTAACATTAAGATACAAATAAAATAATATTATAATACCCCTTAAATTGAACTTATTGTAATTTTCAGGCCAAAGAGTTAACTACATTTTGAAGTTGAAAAAATTGGAGAAAAGTTATACATTATGTTCAACTGGTTGAACAGATAGTTGAATATATTGAATATATTGAATATATTGGAGTAGAGGGTTATGCAAAACTTTCATAAACCACTATTTTAAACCTAGAACTTATAAATAAGCAGGCGCTCCTAAATATCTCCTCACCTGACCTATAAAGTAGCACAAAAAGTCCAAAAGCGTTTTATTTTATTCCTGACAGTCCCTACAAAGCAAACAGACATGGGTACCCCTGTCTAGTCCAACCATTACAGTTCATCGCTAAATTAGGTTTCGTATTGTAAAGTTACTTTTAGGGTTCCGTACCCAAAGGTTAAAACGGGACTTTTGTAACGGGGTTTTTCTATGTTTGCCATATACAGTTACATGGAGGACATGCACCTTTTGAAGTTAGGAAGTTTTACTTATTGGATGGAGTTTTCCTTTATTATTAAAACAGTAATACTGCATTCAAGTATATGAAAAAAGTAACTTGCTGGGACATGAACATGCTAAATTATTAAAATAAACGATCACACATTAGATACACAGATAAATACATTCAACTTCTTCTGCGTCGGGGTTAGAAATAGCACCTCTAAGTGATTAATTAATTAGTCTTCGCTCCAACTTCTTTCCTTTCGTGTTTTAAGTTCTTTATTCAGCTTCCAAATTCAATTAGAAAACTACAAAAACCTAATTTATCAGAAAATCGGATCACGTTCCAACATTTGAAAGTCAGATCCATTCATTTAATACGTGTCTATTAACTTATACATATTATTGCTTTTATAACGTTTTTATTGAGAAAGGTTCTTGATTTGTGAATGTTCAATACATGAGTGAGCTTTAACCTTCGCGACCAAGGCCGATCCTAAGCCACGCTTTCATGGATATATAACAGAACATAACAGAACACCCAACAGTTACATACATAGTCCTGATTCACTAGGATGCCCTGTGTCGTAGGTATCAAAAACTTCGAGTACTATGGTACCATAACACCCAGATCCGGAAAAAGTATTTGCAGATTATACAAACATTTGTCCCGCAGCCGGAATCGACCCCGCATCCTTTCTCAGCCGGCTACTCTTTCGCTGTGTCGTATGACATCCCACTACAACGCTGCAAACGTCAAGAAGATGCAGTGTAGGACGGCCCCTATTTGATGGTACAATTACTAGTGGAGGTTGGATGAAGACGGCCCATGATCGTCGTGATATTCAATAGGTCCAGCAGTGGTGTACCGGCTGATAAACAAATATATGCTAGAACATGAAATCAAAACGTAACAATCTTCCAACAACGTACAGATCCTACTACGACGTAGCCCGGGATCCTGACATGGCCTATACACTACGCCGTAGAAACTTTATGCTACGGCGTAGCTTATAAGCATAAACTACGCCGTAGTACCGTTGTAAACTTTCGATAACTCCTGTGTGTTTCTTCCCTAGAAACACATTGGACTGAACATTATTGTAGCAGACTCGGCCAGCGACGGGAGTGAGCCATTCGCTCGCTTGCAGTCAAACCACACCTGAACAAATGTAAGTAAAATGAATTCAAAAATTTCCGTTTCAATTTGATAGCAGAGCGTATTAGCATTTCAGCTTCGCGTTGATTTCATATGAAATTTAAAATACATACGAGAAATGAAATAACTTTAGTGGTCACTCCGCGAAAACTCCTGGTATTGGGTGAGTGGGAGCATTTGCTATTACAATTTTAAATAATGTCCAGTCCGCAATAAGGAAAAGTTTTTTTTTTTATATACTACTTATAATGACAGAACAAGCAGATGGCCCACGTGATGATAAGCGGTACCCTCTGCCTATGAACAGTGCATTATCGCATAGGTCACGTCCACCTAGGACGCGCCCTATGTGGAATTGTACTGCGCCCGCCATTCTGAGACATAAACATGAAAAGTTTCATATGCCTGTCTGTAATTTCACCGGAAACCATACCCTTCAAACCGGAACACAGAAATGCGAGCACTACTGCTTTGCGGCAGAAATAGGTATGGTGGTAGTACTACCCCGGACGAATTTTTTCACAAAAAAGCTCTACTACTCCTAAAAAGCTAGTTTACACATTCCTCTTGAAATATACCTAAACCACAAATAAAATAATACTATACTAGTACTTAAATATAGGTACTTCCGGTGGGCTATGTCAATAACTTTAGTTCTCTGTCAGATAACCTTATTTCTGAATTTATCTCTCAGAGAAACTCCGAACAGAGCCCGTTCCATAGCTCGCTGTGCAACCTTGAACTGGTGGATACCGTGAGTATCCACGACCATGTTCCGGATTAGCAGGCTGAAGTGGCAATGGGCTGGTCATATATGCCGAAGAACCGAAATCCGTTCTTGAGTGGATACCGCGTCTTGGCAAACGTAGCGTGGGGCGCCCTCTAGCTAGGTGGAGCGATGACCTACAAAAGGCGGCGGGCAGGAAGTGGATGAGAAGAGCCGAACACCGGGCTCAGTGGCGCGTATTGGGAGAGGCCTATGTCCAGCAGTGCACTGGTGTGGGCTGATGATCATACTATGTAAGCATATATAATAAACAGCATCATAAGCCGGCAGAAATCCACGCGGCATATGTGTCATGAGGATGGCCTTGAGCCGCCTTCGTCCAGTATAGCTGCAGCAGTACTGCCCGTATTGCTGTGTGCCGATTAGATCCTATGGGTGCCAGTCAAACTATAGGCCCTTGAGACTTTTCATCTTTGTGTCGGGTGCAGTGCAATGTCGCATAGGGCGCGACCAAGGAGGACGAGGCATATTAGGTAATGCATTGTTATTGGGTTGCTTCTTCGATCAGTCCTGTATTATTTAGCAAAGGGTCGCTTGTTCTATCCTTGTTCCATCCCTATTTTAAACCTCCGACGCAAAAACGACGGGGTGTTATAAGTTTGACGTGTCTGTATGTGTGTGTATGTGTGTGTGTGTGTAGGTGTGTGTATGTGTGTGTGTGTCTGTGGCATCGTAGCTCCCGAACGGATGAACCGATTACGTTTTTTTTTTGTTTGAAATGTGAATATGTCGGGATTTTTCTTAGCTATGTTTGATCAAAATCGGTTCAGCCGTTTCATTGAGATAGGGTTTTTTGAATTTTAACAAAATTAATTATACTTGTTATTAGACCGCTTGTTTTTCGCACCCGATACGATTTTTTTGGTCCATAGGGTATGCTTCAATGGAATATCATGACGAAATATCTTGAGCCACCTCCATCCACTTACTTTATGCAACACTTGCAATGTCACTGGATCCATCTTGGAGGGCCGGCCATCGTTGCATCTATAGGTCGCATCTCGAGAAAGATTCCCAAATGATCACCAGCATAATTTTCAAGATCTAAGACTCATCTATCTGCATAAATTAGGCACAGCAACTACTTATACATAGAGCCTTTACAAGTGCTTAGACGAATTAATTAGAGGTAAATTTACCCCAGTTTCCGAAATAATTAAATGTACATAATTCTGAAGGCTTTACTTGGAATATATTAGAGGAAGATAGTGGTGGATCTATACAAAATACTGGTGTGATCTATGTTATAGCTTCAAAACAAATAGCTAGTGTTACATAACATAACAAACGATAGCAGGATAGAGACTTAAGAGGTAGACCTGATACCACATAGAAAGATGAGATAGGCTTTTATTAAGATGCCTGCACAACGCGATGCGAGAGCAGATGTGCACTTTGTTTATTCTTTGCAGCAAATGAGAAGGATTGGAAAAGGGCAGACCATTGCTTAACTGTGGAATCAAATACAGTTAATTGTAAATACCAGATAATAATAATAATTGACGACCTCTGTGAGGCGGCGGGCGAAGCTTGGCCTGCAACACAGGAGGTTGCGGGTTCGATTCCCGCCTCGGAACAAATATTTGTGCGATCGCAGATATTTGTTCAGGGTGTTCTGTGTATTTTCTATATATAATAAAAATTATCTATCTATGTAATATGTTGCATTAAGTATATCAATTATCTAGTACCCATAACACAAGCTCTGCTTAGCTTGGGGCTAGATAATGTTGTGTGAAATGTGCAGCATTATTTATTTATTTATTTATTTATTTAATAGACCAGTTTTATTTGATGGAACCTTGCGAGAACTCAATTAAACGATCAAGGGTCCTCCTTATTCTCGCGGTAATAGACAAAATGTTGAAAGCATACATTCTCACACTAAAATTTAACTTTGTTGGAATTTCTTATAGATTTCGTATGAAAATCATGTCATATTTAAAATTTATTTTTAACCACGAGATTTTGACCCCTGGATAAAATCTCACAACCCCCAAAACTCGCGACAAATAGCCTTAATCAACATGGTTTACAAGACAATTCAAAATTTTCCTCGAGAATATCTCGAACATAAATGCTGAAATTCGATCACATTTAGGTAAATATCGTAACGTAACTACTACGAAAAAAATGGGCCTCGGCAACCATCGGCTTTTCGAAACAGATTGAGATTGTAATTGAAAAATGGGCCTCGGCAACCATCGGCTTTTCGAAACAGATTGAGATTGTAATTGAAAAATGGGCATCGGCAACCATCGGCTTTTCGAAACAGGTTGAGATTGTAATTGAAAAATGGGCCTCGGCAACCATCGGCTTTTCGAAACAGATTGAGATTGTAATTGAAAAATGGGCCTCAGCAATCATCGGCTTTTCGAAACAGATTGAGTTTGTAATTGAAAAATGGGCCTTGGCAACCATCGGCTTTTCGAAACAGATTGAGATTGTAATTGAAAAAGGGACAGTTAGCCACGAACAACGATTGCCGAAACTCATTTTACTAGTACAGTTTTACCCAAAATATAAGTCGCCCCGATGTACCTGCGCCGAAGACCTATTTCTATAGCGCGGGAACTTTCATTCTTTTCTTCTTTCTTCATTCTTTCTTTCTACCAATATAAATCTTGCGCTGTTATTGATTAATCCATTTTGCGGCAAAATCGCGGCATGTTGTTCATCCAGTCGACTCTTAGATGTAAGCGGGACAGAGCTATACAGCGGGACAAAGCTATACTATACGTTCGACTACTGTCGGATATCAGTCTGCGCTTTTCTGCGCAAACGAAAACAGTCGATCGGACTTATATTTTGAGTAAAACTGTACTACTTGTACAGGCAACATAACAATGCGATTTAACATTAGATAACCTAGATTCTATATATTAAACTCGTGTGTGTCACGAAAGCTCCAAGTTTAGCAATTCATTCCGGATATATCTAGCTATCGGTTTTATCAGCTGTGTTTGTGTTGAAATACCATCTGTTACAGCTTAATATACATACCTACAGCACAGACTAACTCATAGTAAGAGGCACAGAATCATATTGCCAAGAGTGCGTAAAGCTTCTGCCTATAGTTGATATCTGAGTCTTAGAGCAGGGCGGCCTCCGTACGGTCTAAGGCAATGTGCTCCTCAGGGCAACATTCTATAAAGCTTAAATTTACAATATTATGAAAATATATTATCTTCAATAACATTCGAATTTGACAACCTCTGTTGCGCGGCGGGCGAAGGTTCGCCTGCAACGCAGGAGGTTGCGGGTTCGATTCCCGCCTCGGAACAAAATTTGTGCGATCTGCAGATATTTGTTCAGGTGTTCTGGATATGTATCTATGTATATTAAAAAATATCTATCTATGTAATGTATTGTATTAACTATATTAGTTGTGTAGTACCCATAATACAAACTCTGCTTAGCTTGGCGCTAGATAATATTCTGTGAACAGTCCGGTATTAATTATTTGTTATTTCTTTATTGTACTCCTTAGCATTTCGCATTATAAAGATATGATCGAAACGTTTGCCGACCACCATCATAGTGAGACCAGACTTAAACAGTGGTTAGAAAAACATCCTCCTTCACCAGAATATGTTGTACCTGCACAAGAGCTTCCAGCAGGCCAACTTCTACCTCGATCAACCTGGAAATCACTCAACCGACTTCGTATCCAGGTTGGCCGCTTCAAGTACAATTTGAGCAAGTGGGGATACACAAATGACAGAGTGCGATTGCGGAGTCTCATCACAAACAATGTTGCACCTGCTTTCGCGCACGCAGTGCCCTCGCACCTGCACACTCGTAGCCAGATAATGCCATAACCGTTGCGAACACTGATCCAAAATAATTATACAGAGAACCATAGACACGAAAGAAGAAGAAGAACGAAACGTTACGAATAGATAGTATTCTAATGCGGTAAGGATGGTACTAAGTCGTACGGCTGTTCGTCCGATGATGAAAAAGAGATGGTGCATTAGGACATAGACTACTGTTTATCCCCGTATAACATAAGTGAAGCCACGGACGGAAACTAGTAAGGTTGTTCCAACATCTATCTTCAGGTACGTGCCCTACAAAGTCCGCGTCCGTATCTCCAAAGGCGGGTCCTGTCGAGTTTAACGCTTCGCTGGACCGAGGAATTACCGTGTTCCACTCATTCCGTGTTTTATTTCTTCGCTGACACTGTGTGGGCTATATGACAGACTCGGTTAGTCAACTGTCAGTTAACGTCATTTATTGACTTGACAACTACTTGTGAGTGGTTCTTTGCAGTTCATCCTGAGTAAGGTACGGCTATAAAATAATGATTGGTGGTAAAAATAACCAGGGCAGTGCTCCACAGGTAAGATAACCACGTAGAAAAACTTTTATTTTTAACCAGCGAAAGAAAGGAGGTATTTTTGGACGCGTATTTTTTGATGTATGAGGCATTTCATTGCTTAGCTAGAGTGCAGAGTGGTACGATTTTGATGACTTTTTTGTTATTGGATAGGTGGTGACATTAAATAAACGGTGATGGTGGTGGTGGTGGTGGTGACTTAACGGATTTAAGTTGCGTTATGTTATTTTTAACCACCGACGCAAAAACGACGGTTGTTATAAGTTTGACGTGTCTGTGTGTGTGTGTGTGTGTGTGTGTGTGTGTGTGTATGTGTGTGTAAGTGTGTGTGGGTGTGTGTCTGTATGTGGCATTGTAGCACCTGAATGGATGAACTGATTTAGTTTTTTTTTTGTATGAAAGGTGATTGTTCGGTAGTATTCTTAGCTATGTTTGATAATAAGACCCACTCTTTGGCGTTCAACTACCGAAGCAATGCGTAAAAAGCTGCCACAGGTTCTTAAAATCCACAGTTGCTATTGACCCATCGAATGACCCATCTCAAGCCCGAGCCCGACGCGAACTATGGTTGGACAAACACTCTACCCCCTAAACTATATCGAGTCTGCAGAAAAACTCCCGCCAGGAAAAGACCTCCCCTGGCGCACGTGGAAGTCACTTAACCAACTTCGGACACAGGTGGGCCGCTGCAGGCTCAATATGAGCAAATGGGGCTACTCAAAAGAGACAGCGACAACTTGTCCTTACGGAACAGATCCTTAAACAATAGCACACTAAATGACTTGCCCAATGTGCCCCAACACCTGTACCGTGAGTGACAGATACACACTACATCTGACAACGCCGTAGAAGTGGCAAAATTCTGGCAAAACAACATATAAAAATAGAAAAAAACAATGATCGACCATCGACACGACGAAGAAGAAGAATGACAGCTGTCACAGGAATCAAGCTATGTTTATATACATAAAATAAAATATACATAAAACAAATAAATAAAATTTTAATAAACTCATTAGACTAAACAGTTCGAAAGCTCGTTTATCCTGAACCTTACAATGACAGAAGGAGTGATTAATTATTTTGTAAACTGACTGGGGTCTTATTGGGTAGTTTAGTTTCCTTGGGTATCTTTGTTAATCAGCTTGAAGTGTTTAATTTGGGTCTAAACTGCGTTTCTATGATAATGAGAGTTTCCTTGCGAGGGTGTTCAAAGATTCAGTTGATTCAGGGGTTGACGACCTCCAACCAACCTCGTCCAACCTCAACAAAGTCTTATGAACTTTTGCTGATTCTCTCTAGCATCTTACTTTTGACTGCCTATCTAAGGTTTTTAAAATGGTTTTCCTTTTTTCTTTCAATCAGCTTTCAATTGTTCTCGAGGCACCACACAGGCGCTCCTCACCTAGTAGTAAGAAGGATCATATAATAAAGCCGAGCCGTGTTTGTTGCCTGATTCTTCTAGGGTTGGTGGCGTTGGAACAGGAGTAAATTTATTTTATAAGACGATTCAATATTAGCCTTGTGATTTAACTTAAGAATTAAGAAATTTTGGCTGGATATATAATCAAAGGATTTCAATGAATAAAATGCTTTTGACTTGGATTTTTTTGACTTCCTTGGCGCCACTCAGAGGCCACTTAAACAAATTAAAACGATTCAAATGTTCGAAAGTAGCGGTTTTGGTTTAAATTTTGTTTGGTTGATGAGAACGTAACGCGCTTTTTTCGGTTCGTTTAAACCGTTGCTTAAAAAGGATTTTATTAATTGATAGTACTTAGATATTACTATTACTTACTTTAGAAGCAAAACGAAGTTTTATCATTTGTCACCTACATCAGTTACTTCCGAGTGGCAGAAATGTATACCTCATCTCTTCCCGGGTTCATGTGATTCATAGCGCTGTCACATAATTGCAGCTATTGTTTTCTTGGTAGACTCCGCCCATTCGATATTTTAACATATCGTCTTATAAGTTCGATCAATCCTGATCAATCGCTATACCATCGTATCATTAAAAAAAAAAAAAACTTTTACGTTTAAATGCTTAGCTTGCTACGAAATGTGCATAGCTAACGGTTTTGGGTGTGGTTTTGCATTGGTATTATAACCTGAACTTATGTAGGTAGCTAAGTGAATGTTGGGTTATATTATGAACAACCAATTACCGTAGAAATACCAAACAAAAAAATAGAAATAAACTGTGTTCATATTATAACGATTTCAAATATACTAGTTTATTCAAAAAACGCATAGTTTTCCAAAGCAAAACGTACTTAGCCAATTATTCTTTCAATTCAATTCCAATTCGTACGAGCGCCCTCTGGCGGATGCATAAAAAACCAATTGCAACTTGGGAGATAAATTACATCCGCGCTACTCAGCTGTTCTAATCGGAACTTTTATTTATTCCTTTCTGAAAGCTTGGTAGTACAATTTATAAGAGGTTTTTGAGGAAATGTAGTTGAGTCTATATATTTTTAATAGGAGACAGAGAAAACACCACTTTGAGGCAGGTTACATACAATGTCTCGATTATAATTTTAGCTTTCTGAATTAAATAGATAAGGTAGGTAAATGAAAATATTATGGGATAACTAACAGCTTTTTCAATAAAGTTGCTCGTAAATTTACTTACAAGGCTAATAAACATAGCTTACAAGGTTATTTTACTATACTGGTGCGATTTCTTTAAAATTGTTTTCTTTATTCATGTCCAATAAAAAGTTTACCAGCGTATAGTTTTATAAACAAGTAATTAATTATGTAAAAATTAAAAAAAACCCTCAACGCAATGAAACGGCTGAACCGATTTTGATCAAACATAGCTAAGAACACTCCCGTAAAATAAACCTTTCAAACAAAACAAAAACGCAATCGTTTCATCCGTTCGGGAGCTACGAGGGGACAGACAGACACACATACACAGACACGTCAAACTTATAACACCCCGTCGTTTTTGCGTCGGGGGTTAAAAATTGACTCAAATGATGTTGACTTTATTCAAAGAAAAATAAATAAATTAGTAGAAATGCTGAATGTTGTAGTCTCTCTTTGCCAATTTTCGTTTAAAAAGTATTTTGCAGTATAATTTTTGATTCCATTAAAAAGCTTAATAGCAAGGACTTTTTTTAAAATGAAAATAAAATGAGTTCGACTAGAGAATGAGAATGATGTATAGAGAGATAGATCTCGTTCAAACGAAGTTCGGTGGAAGTTGACATGGTAATGTACAACATATTTTATTTTTAGTTTTATTATTCTCTTATTTTAGCGATATGGGGGGGGGGGGGGGTACACATTTTACCACTTTGGAAGTGTCTCTTGCGCACAATATTCAGTTTAATATCATTTTTGAAGACCTATCCATTGAAACCCCACAAGTACGGGCTAGATGATAAAAAAAAAATGATTTTTTTTTCAATTTTTGTGTGAAAATCTTAAGGCGGTTCACGGAATACATCTACCTAATAAGTTTCAATAGTATAGCTCTTATAGTTTCGGAAAAAAGTGGCTGGGCTGTGACATACACGGACAGACAGACAGACATGACGAATCCATAAGGTTGACTACGGAACCCTGATAATGAAAAACGTCGAATACACGGACGTAAAAGTATTATCAATTTTTTTTAATTCTCTTAGGGTATTACAAACTCGTAACAACGGATGGCTCGGGTTTACAAAACATCAACTCGTTTGTAATAACCTAAAAAAACCAAAAACTAACCGACGATTCGATATTTGTAGGTACGATCTGCAGATACTTGTTCAGGGTGTTCTGGGTATTTTATAAGTATAGTATTGTTCTGACTAACGACGTTCGTAAATGTGATCCTATTATTTAACATGCTTTCTTTTCGAGGGATGGGTTTCCGTCCGAATCCGAATTTTCAACCACTATCCGATATCGGATCATGCAGAAATTTTGCATACTCCTTTGGTTCTGAACACAATTCAATTTTATATTACATTCAATAAAACATTCAACAGCTTATTTTGAAACTGATATTTTCCTGTTATTTTAGATCACATATTTTTTAATATAATGCCTTGAAAAACAAGTTTACTCCCCGTCTGATGGTTACCGTCGGCATCGTCTATTGGCATTCACTTTGTATTTACTAGACTTTGCAGTTTACGTTACGGTAGTTCCTCAGAGCATTCACAAATCAAATCGTGTAAAAAACTGCAAATTAAACGCTAGTTTAACAAATCCTATGTTGAAGAGTGAGTTTATAACTTGGACCAGCTTCCAAGATCTGTTCGGATTCCTTCGTATCGCATAAAGCCGGGATTCGTAGGAATTCTTTTGCAATTGAAATAATGGTAAATGCTTTTGATAAGAGTATACGCTAGATATATCCCCCATATAATATCTCCGGGATTACTAACGCACATTAATTTGAGGTAATACAAATCATATTTGATTAGTCTTTGCTAGAGTAGAAACAAAATATGACCCACCCTCATACCACTGGTGTGTTCAACCAGTTCAGCGGTAAGTCAAGGGCTATCATTTTATTGCATCGAGTAAGAAGCTACAAACCAGTTATTTGGTAGATTGACATACTTTAAATTTAAAAGAGACACAAAAATTCGATTCCAGCGTGACTCAAACCTGCACCTTTGCCTTTAATCGGCGATGCTTTGACTAGTTAACATGAACAACAAGGCCATGGAAGATGCTTTTTTTTATTAAAAGATGACAGACAAATAGACGGCCCGCCTGATGTAGAGCAGTCACCGCCGCCTACGGACATCTGCAACATCCACGGTATTGAGTCGCGCTGGAACGGAATTTTTAGGTCTCATTTTAAGGTCTAATGCTCCATAAAAGAGGCTTACACCTATGCTTACCACTTGAATAAATATATTATATATTTATTAATTTCAAATAATACATGTTCTGACAGACTGACAGACAGACTCAAAGTAATCCTACAAAGGTTCCTTTTTTCCTTTGAGCCTCAAGAACATTTATAGCTGTGTAAATTTTTCACTCATTATAATAAATTGTTTCTTGTCTGTAAGTCTTACAAACAAGAGCTATAAACTTATTTAATAGTTCCGGAGGATGAACCTTAAGCCACTAGCTATTCCCTTATCTGTGTCTTAAGTTTCATTGTTACATTTCAAAGTTTAAGTACAAGCAAGACGTCATGCAAATTACTGTTTTGCAAAGTTACGAAAGATGCTGCAGGAATGATTTATCAATGTTTGAAACTTCTTTATTATGTGCAAATTATGTTTTGTTGTTTCTTTAGCATGGTGTTTTTTAAATGAGAGTTTATGGGTGTAAATGTTATAGGAGCTTAACTATGTCAGCCCGTTTAAATTTCAAATATGTTAACATTTTGGAGTCGTTGCGTTACATTCTCACTCAGTAACAGTATAGGTTACAAACTTGATGTTAACACAGTAATTACTTGAGGATGTAATCTAAATAAATCATAGACAAGAAACACGATTGGTGAAACTTTTCTCGATAGCTTTATTTTTTTATATTGTTCTAAAACCTTAAATCCGTTGTAGGTCCCTCCTGCGATTACTGAAAATGTTAAACGTAATTTTGTATACTATTCAGTAGGTAATCACATTTATTATATTAACTATAGATAATTTATTTATATATTTGCTACTTTAGAAGCAAACCGAAGTTTTATCATTTGTCGCTTACGTCAGTTACTTCCTAGCGGCAAAAATCTATACCTCTTCCTGGTTTCAAGTGAGCAATAGCGCTGTCACGTTTATACAAATATTATTTTCATGCTAGACTCCGCCCATTCGGTATTTTAATGTAAACAAGAAGCAAATATCCTAAATTCGTAGTACCTGGCGTCTATCCGATCTAGTTAAAATCGCATCCTTAAGTTTTTCTGACACGTCTCGAGACGGGACACAGAGCATCTTATCATACAAGGACGAGTAGAAGGCACCAGACCGCGTGGAAGGTCGCCCATGCTTTGGAACGACCAGATCAAGTCTGCAGTATGCGGCAACCTGCATGAATGCACTAGGATGTCCACGAATAGGGATAAATGGCGAGATACCATGAGGCAAGCAACATCAGCCCCTAATAACAGTACAACATGACCACCACTCTGTCAAGAGTGCAACGACTGAGAAGAGAAGTTTATTTTTACAATTATTTTTACACAACTTGATATGACGAAACAATCCTGATGTTAAGCGGTACCCTCTGCCTATGAACAGTGAATTATCACATAGGTCACGCCCACCTGGGACGCGCCCTATGTGGCATTGCACTGCACCCGCCACCCTGAGACATAAAGATGAAAAGTCTATAATTTCACCGGCACCCATACCCTTCAAATAGGAACACAGCAATGTGAGCTCATTCTGCTTTGCGGCAGAAATAGGTATGGTGGTAGTATTTCCCCGAAAAAACTCTTTCACAAAAAAGCTCTACTACTAACTTTCTTCTAGTTTGTTTGCTGTGTCACACGGTACTTACTCTGATAACAAATACTTATTGATACTTTGTTGGTAACAAAGTAGCCAACGGAGAGACCAACTTTCCCTTTTACTTTCCTCAGGGCATACGAAAATCCAAAGGAAAAAAAAACATATTTTGTTACGTATAGTAGACCCGGAAAGGTAGGTACCACGATAAATATTGACTGTCGCTGAAAAAGCCAGAGTTTGAAAGAAAATAAAAAATAATATAAAAACATCGATACCTTAGTTTACTAGGTATACTTCCTAAAACTTTAACATATCGTCAAGCGAGATAGCTTACTGTGACAACAAGAGCGGCAACTACAAGTCTTAATGTTAATTCCCAGTAGATTAGACAGAGACTAGTTTGTAGGTCCAAAGTTTCCGAGTAACTTGCCAACTTCTAACAGGGGCTAGGTACGGAGCACTACTTGCCTATTAGATATGCATTGTTGTGGCTATGTATCTCTGGTTAGGAACACTAATTACTTTAGTGTTAGTACTCTTACTAGGTTATTAACTAACTTGGCGGACCTTTTAGGGTTCCGCAGTCAACAAGACCAGTCAGTCTTACCGAGTAGTCTTACCAGTTGAACTATCCTTCCTAATAGTAGAACTTTGCTGATGTTATTTTTCCCATTAGTATTACTTTACCAAAATACAAAAAGCGCCCCGCGGTTTCACCCGCATTAGTCTCGATCCCGTGGGAATAACGGGATAAAAATGTGCCTATGTGTTATTCCGGGAGTCCAGTTATCTCCATTCCAAATTTCATCCAAATCCATTTAGTAGTTTTTACGTGAATGAGTAACAAACATCCATCCATCCATCCATCCATCCATACTTGCAAACTTTCGCGTTTATAATATTGGTAGGATTTAATAGACCTCGTTATTGATAGACAGTTCAAAAATATAAATAATTGCATTACAAATTACAACTATTAACTTATATTATTTGTGATTTGATAATTATGTGACAAGATGTCAGTCAAGCAAAAGTTTTATCTTGAGTCATAGATTCATGATCACTATGTAGGTTGTTCATACATCACATTGGTAGGTATAAATAAGAGTAGGACTATTGGGAGTTTTGTTTTACTGGTAAGTCTACTGGGTACAAAGTACCCAGTGGTCTTACTAGTAAGTCCATTGGTAAGGAAATACCCAGTAGTTCAACTGGTGAGACTACTTGGTAAGACTACTGGGATTTGGCGGTTTCGTTACGTCACTAAAACTATTTTCACAACGAATTAAAGGCGACAAAAGCTAGTTGAATTCGCAGACCGTGTTTCGGAACTTATGCAGCTAATAGCCAGCTAATAACCAGCTCTCTGTACCTTGCTGTGTAATTGAGCCTTTAATTCAACTCTCAAAGTTCGGAACCAGGGATCGGACAAAGCGTCAACTTCGGACTCCGGAAGTTCAAAAAGTCTGGTTCTAATTCTTCCAGCGAACTTTTCAAAATGAAAAAGATTCGTTACTCGTTGGAAAATAAATATATTATTCAAATCATGCTAATGCGAAACTAGTCTTTCTGCCGATGATTATAAAGATGAAGTTAGTAGTTAGAACCGTGAGCTGATCAAAGAGAATCCAACAAAAGCTAATTTTGCTTCTCATTTGGATATTAATTAACAGTCTATACTACCTCACATTCCTTAGCATGATCCTATATTATATAAAAAATACTGCAGTATTCATTTTGTTATAAATATAACAAAACAAAAACTTGCGGAGCGACTTTTCAAGTCCACAGATGACCGGAATGCTGGCTTTTGTATTTGGTTGCATCCGTATTTATCCCAGGGCTTTGTTCAACGAATAAGCACTGCCATTCAGCATGGCAATGCAGCCAGTATTCTGGGCAGACTGATCTGGTAGGTAGGTTTTTAGTTTAGTTTTAGATTTACCTTAGGGATGCTCACGCTTGCGGCACGAAATTCATATTTTGTGGTGTTTTTTGCCCATTACAACTCATCAAAACTTCATAAGATAGCGAAAGTTAATTTGACGAGAACTAGGAGACTTAACATACATGTTTTAATTGATAGTATCTCATAAAAATCTATAATACACCTAACACATTTTTACAGTGTTTTTTTTTTGTTTAGGTGTATCGTAGTTAAACTGATGATATTTATGAGATACTATCAATTAAAACATGTCTGTTAAGTCTCCTAGTTCTCGCAAAATCAACTTTCGCTATCTGAAGAAGTTTTGAGGAGCTGTAATGGGCAAAAAACACCAAAAATAATAATTTCGCGCCGCAAGCGAGAGTCCACCATAAGGCACGTTGTTTTTTTTTAATTCTTACTACTGTATCTGATTACATCAATACACTAAGGTTTTGAGTAGTCGTAGAGCTTTTTTTTGTAAGAGTTCGTCCGGGGAAGTACTACCTCCATACCTATTACTGCCGCAAAGCAGTAGTGCTCGCATTTCTGTGTTCCGGTTTGAAGGGTATGGGGTCCCGGTGAAATTACAGGCACATGAGACTTTTCATCTTTACGTCTCAGGGTGGCAGGCGCAGTGCAATGCCACATAGGGTGCGTCCTAGGTGGACGCGACCTATGAGGCATTTCTAAAAGCAGAAGTTACCGCTCAACCTCAGGTGGGCCATTAGCTTGTTCCGTCGTTCAAGAAGGCGTCAATAACATGCAATAATGTGTAGCTTGTAGGGGTCAGTGGTATTAGTCTAAATATCAAAACAGCATTCAACTGGGTTCTCTCCAGAACTGTTATATTGCATACAGATGTAAACAAAGTATGTAGGTAAGGTACTCAATTAAAATAATCTATTAAGGAATCTACTTGGTAAGCAGCAAGCAACTTAACAGGAAATAATTTTCACATGATTGTTCTACACAAGATTTCAATAACATAAATGAGCTCGACTAATGAACTTAAACGAGCGCGGAATCACGATGCAACTACCAATCCCTCAGAGGAATTAAGCCCTTATAGTCTGCCGGCTTGAGCTCATTTTGTATCAAACAGTTTGTAAGGCCTCGTCTTAGTTAATAAGTCCTATGCTAAGATGCAGATTACAAGCTTGCTTAGTGAGTCGTGTGTGACGTCATTAGTTTGTTGAGATTGAAACTGTATCTCTACGAGTAGGTATGTGAATATTGTTTGCAAAGGAGTCTGGTAAGAATTATAAAGATTTCCTGTGATGATGACAACCCGTAGTAGCCGGCTGAGATGAGAGGTAGCGGGTTCAATTTCCACTGCGGGACAAAGTAGTTTGTATGATCTGTGAAAAGAGGCCTCGCATGATTGTAGTAAAATAGGTCCTCAATGTTTAAAAAAAAAACGATCTTTGCGATAAAAAATGCGTGCAACACTAGTCTAAAGGCTGATGTTGATGGTGTCCCAACTTCCTCCAGAGCTTTCAAAGATAGCATTCTTAATTGCAGCTCGCTGTAGGAACCCAATAAGCTGCTAACGAGGCTACCTGCAAGCTCATTATCCTTATGAAGCTAAACAGCCACTTACAAAGGCTCTCTATGAGGACACAGTGCTATTTAGTTAGCGTAACACAAGAATAAAAACAAGGATGAACATGAGCACCATCAATCCCTATTATATAGTCGATGGAAAATGGATAGAAAGATAGACAATTATTTACTTTTCACTAGAAACGGGAGACATGATTCTGAATTTTGATTATTCCCAAAATTTTGGCACAATATCGGGAAGAATCAAAAATCAAAAATCATGGTTCTAGTAAAAAGTATATACATAACCATGATAGTTTCAAAAGTAAGATAATTATTTATTACAACGTAATGCTAGATAGCATTCTCTTCCAGCTAACCTGTAAATGTAAATATAAATAAAAAACCTAAAAAATGTAAATGTGTGTGTATTGCGAAAAATTATTTATAGGCAGTGCACAACAATTGGATTCATGAATAGATTAACTACGATCTAAAAAGATAAACACATTAAAGATAAACTTAAAACCTTTATTACTAGAATAGTTACAAATTTAATAAATACACATAGGCACAGATATAATAATACTTCACACATATTTCATAGACTAATTCATTTATTTAAATAAAAATGAAAATAGCAATAGGTACATAGGTATAATAATTATAGGTAGGTACCTACTTGGACATTAAATGTCACGGACCCATTGGGGTGATAAATTATCCGTAGGATTCGATCATTAGAGTGATTTATCTCACTCTGGACTTTGGATCTGAATACATCAACTGAGGATACTGCACGATATTGGTGAGGAACACTATTCCATAGTCGACAATGACAGGATTGTAGGTAGATAAGTAAGTAGTAGTAGAGTTTTTTTCTGAAAGAGTTCGTCCGGGGAAGTACTACCACCATACCTATTTCTGCCGCAAAGCAGTAGTGCTCGCATTGCTGTGTTCTGGTTTGAAGGGTATGGGTGCCGGTGAAATTGCAGGCACATGAGACTTTTCATCTTTAAGTCTCAGGGTGGCGGGCGCAGTGCAATGCCACATAGATCGCGTCCTAGGTGGACGTGACCTATGAGGTAATGCGTTGTTAAAGGCAGAGGTTACCGTTTAACATCAGGTGAGCCATATGCTTGTTCCGTAATTCACGTAGTCAAAAAAAAATTAAAGGTAAGTATTTTCAACTAGGAATGTTCCACGACATAGAATGTAATTTGCATCGCATTCGCCACCCTGAGGCGCTAGAACATAAATCTACTGCACTGCATTCTTTTAAAATCTAAGGAATTTTAAGCGACTTTTAAACGCCTCGCGAATGTCTTTTTGAACACGTAAGCTCAACGAGCTACATTTGCATAGTCTCTTTTTTGTCTTCTCATTTTACCCGATTGCCCAGATATGGTTGTTTTATAAAGGCTACGTCTATCTGTCTGTATAGTATGTGTGTTTATATCGCAGGGAGACAAGAACACACAAAATAAATATAAGTACAAGTACAGAAGACTCACTTTGCGAAAAAAATATATTAATAGCAACCCTTGCTGGGACTAAGTGCAATTAAGCTTGCACAAGCGCCTAGTGCCTAACGCAATATTCACCTAAGCATTGCCGCTCTCTTCTAACGCGTAAATCTGTCACTGCGTGGCGCGGAGTGTATCGGCTCACTTGTCGCATACGACTAATAGCGCGCGACCTTGATTCCACGAAATTCTTAGGGATACCACGAAATCACGGTAGATGTCGAGTATTCTTGTTGATTACGTCTCCTTGGGTACTATTTTTTTTTAGTGATATGACATTTCACTAAACTAAATCTAGTAAAATGAGAAAAGTGCCAATACCACGTGAGCTATGTGCAAGCAGGTGATCGTGGCCTAGTAGGGCCCGCAGCGAACCAGAACTGACACCTGCACGCCAATGCCCAATAGCCTATATACTCGTAATATCGGAGTGTCATACTTCAAAATGAGTTAGAGACTGGCATGGATTTTAAACAACAGAGTACCTATATTTTGTACTAGTTTTGATGCTGTATTCACTGTGTATGTTAGTTCCAAGCAGGCAGAGCTGTAAACAAATGTTAATTGAAAGCGAACAAAGGTCTCTGCTTCAAGTTCAATTTGCTTTCCTCTGTCAGTTTGTACTCCTCTATAGGTCATATTTTGCAACCAATCTGGACGAAACTGAGCATACGGGTTCGAAAGTTCATTGTTTTTTTTTTGTCGTCGGCTACCTTTTTTTTATCCAAAAAAGGAATCCTTAATAATTATGTTTACATAACCTACCTACATAGTTTCATCATGATTAGATCAACTATTCTGCAGTTATCGTCGGACAAACACACTTACTTTTTTTTTACATACTTATAAATGCCGCATCCTGCAATTAGATCCTGAGACTTCGATTCGCTCGGTCTAATAATTTATTTTAATCCTCATTTTCAAAGTTATTTGCGTTATTAACTGCACCGAAATAAAAGTTTTAACAATATGAAAACTTAGTTCGGCTAACTAACTAAAGTTTGTTATGTTGAACAGCAGCTGTAGTGCCGTTGTTAACGTTGTGCAACTGGGAATTAATTAAAATATTGAAGCAAATTGTCAAATGAGTTTCAGGAAGTTGCTGCACCGTGTATTCCTGAAAAGTATTTATGTGTCTGTATAATTACTGTTCAGTGATAATTTCAAAAAGAACGAAAAACTGTATAATATACATAGTGTCCCTATAAGCCTGGGGAGGGGGTATTCTACACATTAAGGCGAATAACTTTAGTTCTATGACTGTGTAGAATACCCCCTCCCCGGGCTTATAGGGATATTATGTTACATCCTGTATATGTACTTAAAAGCACGACATACTTTCCATACAAACGCTCGTGCTCAGCTCGTACGTGATTATGAAGTTGTAACAATTTCTTCGTTAGATGTTTTGAACAAATATGTATCTTGAAGAATAATCTAAGTTCGTGGAAAATCAATTTTTTTTTACCATCAAATTTTGTATAACCCTTAAAAAATCAGCTTATTTGCACAATTTTTACCAGAACTTTAAATTATATTTATGAGATACTATAAATTAAAACTTGTGTGTTACGTCATATAATTACAGGTAACATAGTTTTCGCTATCTGAAGAAGTGTTGATGAGCTGTAGCGAGCAAAAAACAAGTAAAAAATTCGCGCCACAAGCGAAGGCAACCACCTTAATCTTACATGATTGGTTCGTGTCTACCTTCGGCCAAAGTATTTTACTTTGGTCGAAGGTGTCTACGCTGTTTTTTCCAAATAAATAGCCCATCGTCTTTTCTGTTTTACATTGTGTAGTACAAAGTTTTAATCAATTGCGCTGCACCATCATGACGCAAAAGCGATAAGAACACTAATAGCAACGAATTCTTCAGATAGTTCCGTAGACTTTATTCCGTTCACAGAGCAACAAAATGTTACGTCGCTGCTTCGTCGTTACCATGATCCAAGAAGACAAGGTATTCAACTCAGTACCAGATGAGAGATGATGTCACTATCCAGTTGCCACTTCATTGGACAATAACGGGGAAAAGCAAGCGAGCCTTACTCACACAACTGTTAATAAGATGTACTAGCAGCGCCCCGCGGTTTCACCCGCGTAAGTCTCGATCCCGTGGGAATATCGGAATAAAAATGTACCTATGTGTTATTCCGGGAGTCCAGTTATCTCCATTCCAAATTTCATGCAAATCCGTCAGCCGTTTCAGCGTGAAGAAGTAACAAACACACACACAAACTTTCGCATTTATAATATTTAGTAGGATAACATCTGACATCACACCTCCTTGGTATTATGCAACATGGCTGATAGTACCAACCTCTCGAAAAAATGCGCGCTTCCTGTTACACACTTCCGTCCCGTTTTACGAAATCACTCCCACATATAGCAGGAAAGCGAGAGGAAAGGTGTTACTCATCAAAAACTGTGATTATTAAATAATAGTTATTTATGATACTAGGGTGAAAAGTTGGTTATTACAAACGAGTAGACGAATGTAACCATAGTCACGAATTTGTAGAAACCAATTTTCGCGCGTGTATCATACAACGTTTTTCAACACATTTGCGAGAAAACAGTACAATAAATAATGATTGAGTATTTCTGCGAGTCTTCCATGATATAAAATTATTGTAAATAATTAAATAGCGCTCCCCTTATTACGGCGGCCACATAACTTTTTCTGCAATTTGCGCCTCATTCAAGTAGATTCCATATTAATATAGGATTCCTCGCTTGAACTCATATTATTATTTTGATTATAAATATCAGTCGGAAAGTAGCAACAATCTTTGACGTTTCTAATATGAAAATGGCGTGAATTTTCAAAAGGAGCCACGTACTACATCTTGTGTCTCCTTTTCTCTAGTGAGACAACCTCCTTGAAAGCGCTTTTGCTAAATCAATACGTATTGATCAAAAGTGCTTCCAAGGAGGTTCGATTATTCAGCTTGAGAAATAATCGAACCTCGAATCGAATTGAGGAGATTGAAACTCCTTCGTGCAATTCTTACCTATACCTATATTTTTAATACGAAAATTTTAAAAAAACGTAATGGATACGCACGGCCCTATACAACGAAGCGTGCGGTAAAATAGGTACTGTCACCTAAGTACCTATTTTACCGCACGTTCCGTTGTATGGTTTGTAATTTGTAACTTTCGAACAATTTATACATGTTTCGTAAAGGGAGTTTTTGAGCAAATGTGTTGAAAAATATATTTTTCAATAAAAGCTTATATAAAATTAGTGATCGTAACCGTGTGCAGATAAAAATGAGCCTAAACACGGCCAGTCAATCGCTTGAGGATAAATGCTTTAAAATTCAGTTGCAAGATTCCACCCGGACATACATTGCAAGTTAATTAAAAGCTTGTAAAAAATTATTCTTTTCAAATCAAATTAAACATCAAGTTATTGATTAGTTTGTTTAATTGAGATACCGTTAGATCGTTTGCAACGCTCTTATAGGTATACTGTTTCAATTGTATTTTTAAAATTATATGTATATACGTACTTGTATTAAGTTGTTGTATTATTCTTTCTGTAAAGTTTTTAGATTATGATAGAACGTAATTTTTTTGTAAAAACCTCGTGGTTTTATCGAATCAAACAGGTAATAAGTAATGGGGTAATGGGGTTATGATGGGGTCGGAGAGTTAGATTAGGTACTTGTTAAGTATATTTTACCAACATTATAATATAATAATATTTTAGAAAACTTGAACGATCAAGAATTTGCTCCTTTTTCTATTACCAACAAAATTATTTTGCATATGAAATAACTAATCCTATGCAATTTATAACTTCAACATTTGGTAAGAACCCAGAATGCGCGAGGTCCGACGCTCAATTTGCCGTTTTTTCATTAAGAAGGCAGGCAGCCTTTTTGTAGATTTAGCCACGCTTTGTTGCCTCTTGCCCATTTCACTTGCTCAATCTGGGAGTTTTATATTATACCTGTAAAGAAACAGCGTTCATGAGCTCTAAGATACATTCCTGTCCTTATCCTATTTTCCACGCTTTCATTGCTCTAAGTATATTTTGTAAGTAAAGAGACTGTCAACGTTTGTGGGGCTCAAACACCCTTCTGTGTAGATAGCATCGCAAACAGATTAGAGGAGTTAAGGCACTCCAAGGGCGTTCCAAGTCGCTAAAACCAAGACAGAAACGGTCTAGAGAGTTGATAACATCAAGACATAGGTGGCGTAGCATGGCGTAAATATTTGTTGCACTATGTATGCGTTATTCTGTGCCGTACCGCCGCGCCTGTCGCAGCGCGTCCTTATTTATGTAGAAATTGGACTAAGTATTATTTATTCTGTGGTATTTTTATTTTTTATTTTATTTTAGTTTTGCTTTATTGTCTTAGTTTTAGTATTACATTTAATGTTAATTCCTTGTTGATTAAATAAATAGAGAACATTTCTGTGGTAGAATCTACAATCTATTATAGCTTGAAGGCACTATCTGACAAGTACTTACACGTGGCCTGTGAACTATGAACTTGCTAAATAAATTATCTGATTGTACGGATAGCGAAAAATTTACTAGCAATGGGTGACTTTGCTATGCTTAAAAGCTTTGTAATGTTTTTATTGGTTATTGACTGAGTGCCTTATATCAAAAGTAAAGTAAGAAAATGGTAGGTACTACCTTCTTCCTTTTTTCTTTTTTTTTTTTTCTTTTTCTTTTCTTGATAAGTTCAGCTCCTCTCCATCCAAAGGTTGTCTGGAAGAGATCGCTCTTTAGCGATAAGACCGCCCATTGTTTTTTTTTTTTTTTTTTGTTTAATTGTTATGTCTTGTTTTCAACTAGTTTGTAAGGTGTACAATAAAGTATTTTCATTCATTCATTCATTCATTCTTCCGTGGAATGATGAGAACCGTAGAACGTGGCAACTTGACCAAACCCTTGGCAAATTTACCATTATATGGTCGGTAAATTTATCTTTTAAACCCGTTCATAAACAAGCTTGGTTATAGTGATAGTTTTTTTTTAGTAGTTTTGGGTAGCATGTGTACGTTTCTCCAACTAACAACATTGATCGTTATCTCAATATGGCTGTTATTAGTGCATGCTGAGAAAACGTGTGCAATTATTTTTTGAAAAATTGTGGTCACAGAACGTATGTCTCAGATGAGTGAAATTTTGTTAATGCATGTAGAAAACGGTTAGAACCATAGCTGTAGACGTCATAGCTGGCTATTGCTATTTCCTCATTTTATTGAAATTAGGTTAAGTTAGGTACCACGGGGGTTTCGCGGAAGAATGCGAAAGCGTCCCCGTGTTCCCGCCACCAAGCGGCAGTGGTGGAACCCGTGGAGTTTTAGTGGGTTGGAGTCCCACATAACCTTGTTGTCTCCTCGTGGCAGCAAGGTATGCGTGCGCATTTCTCCACGTAAAAAAAAAAAAAAAAAAAAAAAAAAAAAAAAAAAAAAAAAAAAAAAAGGTACCACGGGGGTGGCCGTCGTCATTAACTTGACGCGCGGTTTTCCCGCGTGTCGGATATAGCTGAGTTTGGGCCCTAACAGTGGCAAATGCCGCCGTGGCTTCGGAAGAATGCGCAAGTGTACCCGAAGTCATAGCACTAAAGGCGTTAAGAAGGAACATAGTGGTGGTTTTAGCCGGTAGGAGTCCGGCATAACCCTACTGTCACCCCCGTGACAGTAGAGTACCCATGATGGATTTCCCCACTTAAAAAAAAAAGGTAGGATTGAGGTTAGGTAAAGTTGCCACTGACTGGTTTGTAGAAACTTTACCTGCGGCTAGGGTTGGCATGAAATTAAAATACATACATAAGGAAGTTTATTTCTCGTTTGTGTGAGAGTGTTTTGTTTTCGTTATATTTTGTACTTTGCGGTAATGTTAGTAAATAAACACAACAAAAACGCCAATTAGGTAGTTTATAGTAAAAAATAAGTAAAAAATGCAATGCATAAAATGGCATGCAACCTGGTACTTAAATTATTTTTACTACAACGCTTATAATGCACTTATATGACTTGACTTGATTTTAGCATGACATGTTTTTTCATATAAATATATATTTTAATTAAAACACTTCCCGGCTTTGTTTTAGACAAACCTGTGCGTAAAAAAAATATTTTCATGAAAATTGCAATGAATCTTTGGCAACTTTACCTGCTGTTAGTGTAGCCATCTTCTTTTGTTATTTCTCCTATATTCTACTTTTTAACCCCCGACGAAAAACGAAGGGGTGTTATTAGTTTGACGTGTCTGTGTGTGTGTCTGTCTGTCCAAACGTAGCTCCCGAATGGATGAACCGATTAAGTTTATTTTGTTTTATTTGAAAGGTGTATTAGTCGGGAGTGTTCTTAGCTTTGTTTGATCAAAATAGGTTCAGCCGTTCAGCATTGGGGTTTTTATTTTATTTTTACAAAATTAATTACTTGTCGTTACAAAATAGTCATCGGTATCTACGTTATCTTTATTACCTCACGTACAATCTAGATGCAATATTAATGAAATACTGTGCGTAGGTAATGTTGTTCTTTATTACCTCACGTACAATCTAGATGCAATATTAATGAAATACTGTGCGTAGGTAATGTTGTTCTTTATTACCTCACGTACAATCTAGATGCAATATTAATGAAATACTGTGCGTAGGTAATGTTGTTCTTTATTACCTCACGTACAATCTAGATGCAATATTAATGAAATACTGTGCGTAGGTAATGTTGTTCTTTATTACCTCACGTACAATCTAGATGCAATATTAATGAAATACTGTGTGTAGGTAATGTTGTTCTTTATTACCTCACGTACAATCTAGATGCAATATTAATGAAATACTGTGCGTAGGTAATGTTGTTCTTTATTACCTCACGTACAATCTAGATGCAATATTAATGAAATACTGTGCGTAGGTAATGTTGTTCTTTATTACCTCACGTACAATCTAGATGCAATATTAATGAAATACTGTGCGTAGGTAATGTTGTTCTTTATTACCTCACGTACAATCTAGATGCAATATTAATGAAATACTGTGCGAAGGTAATGTTGTTCTTTATTACCTCACGTACAATCTAGATGCAATATTAATGAAATACTGTGCGTAGGTAATGTTGTTCTTTATTACCTCACGTACAATCTAGATGCAATATTAATGAAATACTGTGCGTAGGTAATGTTGTTCTTTATTACCTCACGTACAATCTAGATGCAATATTAATGAAATACTGTGCGTAGGTAATGTTGTTCTTTATTACCTCACGTACAATCTAGATGCAATATTAATGAAATACTGTGCGTAGGTAATGTTGCCAAAAATGTGTTAACTCTGCCCATGTTCTTTAATACTCTTTACAGTTTCAATTATTAGGTTCTAAACAATAGCAAATTCAAGAAACGTTAGCAAAATCTATAATAAGTTGAATTCAAAAAGTTATATTTTCATGCATTTGATAGTTATGGATATATTTAGATTTTTGACAAAAAATATGGTGAAGTTGCCACGTTCTACGGAACTTTTAACGTTACTGATAAAAATCGATTTAAGATAATTACTTGAATTAAAAATGAAATAAGTTTTTAGTAAAAAACATAAAAATAAAAAAAATATAAAATTAGTGATCGTAACCGTCCTGATCAAAATGAGCATAAACACGGCTAGTCTCCTATTATCCCTCGAGAAGTTCTGTTGTCTACCACCATCCAACGCTCATCCAACGTTGTTGTCTCCATCACCAGATCAGCTCGCTGTAACCATAATTTGCATTGTCGTCGGAACTTGACAGGTATGCAAAATATCATCTCAATCAGTTGAAGACAACTGCTTTAAAATTCAGTTGCAAGATTCCACCCGGACAGACATACATACATTGCAAGTTAAATAAAAGCTTGTAATAAAATACCTATTTCTGCTGCAAAGCAGTAGTGTTCGCATTCATGTGTTCCGGAATTAAAAAAAACTTGATCAAAACAGCTAATTTCTATGGAGAACTCACGCTTGACCAAAAAAATAACAAGGCCAAAATAGTTTTCATACAAAATGAGTAAATGGTTTCAAAGACAGTTTTCCCGTATCTCTTAAGGATTCAGATATGCCCATACTGTCCAAGTAAAAAAAAACACACTGTATAATCAAATTTATATTGATATTGCATGAATTTAATTGATTATTTATTACAATCAAAAATTTTTTTTGTGTAATTACAGGCACATGAGACTTTTCCACTTTATGCCTCGGGGTGGCGGGCGCAGTGCAATGCCACATAGGGCGCGTCCTAGGTGGACGTGACCTATGTGATAATGCACTGTTCATAGGCAGAGGGTACCGCTTATCAACAAGAGGGCCATCTGCTTGTTCCATCATTCTAAGTAGTCACACTAATATTATAAAGGCGAAAGTTTTTGTGTGTGTGTGTAGTTTGTTTGTTACTTCTTCACGCTGAAACGGCTAGACGGATTTGGATGAAATTTGGAATGGAGATAACTGGGCTCTCGGAATAACACATAGGCACATTTTTATCCTGATATTCCCACAGGATCGATACCTGTGCAAGTAGCACTGCGGGAAGCTGCTAGTATAAAAATAAACTTATCTTATGTGTGATCATGGTAAAAACAGTCCCACTGACCCGAGGCACAAGTTCCATGAAATAGTAGTTCAGAATTGAACTCCAAACTAACTTTTACTATCACTCGACCGATCCTCTATTTATACTCCATAGCCGATTGATAAAAAGTGAAGTAGCTATACTACGCAGCGTAGCGTCGAAATGGTTGTGAAATACATTTTCATAGCACGCTTTTGATTAGTAAAGCGATACCTATGTTCTGTGAATAAGGATATAAAACTGGACACAGGTTTCTAGAACGTGTGTGTGTATAGTGTGTGGTTCGATAGGGAGAAGGAGGCACATTAGGACACTTTTTACATAATAGGTCATAGTTTAATTGTTTTTAAGTTTTTGTTGCATTTTATACAGTAAAACCTATATTTGTATTTTATCTTTAGAATACAATAATAAAATAAACATATTTATTGAGTAGAATAGGTAAAGTTTTAATTTTAGTAACCCATTGACAATGTCCCAAACTGCCCCCCTTGGGAGCCAGCTTATGACTTGTGATTTAAATGAATAATAAAAACTTTTCATTTTTCAAACATGCTTAGTATTATTAAATTGTATTTGTTTTGAGCAACTGAAATAAATAAAAACACCTAAAGTGACACAAAGTTTTTTAAATGGTGCCTTGGGGTAGGTTAGAACACATACAAAATAAACTATTTCTATTCTTTCTATTCTATTCTATTCTATACATAGATCACATACATCACACATATGCATCATTCAGAATACACACACACACTCACACGCACACACTCACACACACACACTCTCACACACACACACTCTCTCACACACACACACACACACACACACACACACACACACATACCTAAATACACACCCTCAAACACAATAACAATACGGGTTTCTCCTGTGTAACCCAGACTCTTAAGAGACTGGTGTTATCAGGAGAACCCGCATACTCACACACATACGCACTTTTACTAACCATATTTTCTTGTTATGTATGTACCCTGTATTTTGTAACGTAAATTTATTTTACCACAGAAAATGGGAATGAACTGACTCCTGACACACAGCTAACGCTAGTTCAGGAGCCAGGGCTTCAACCTGCACTGTATTATGTGAATAATTCCAATAAAACATTATGATTATGATTATGATTATACATAGACAGGACATATCCTAAATTGCCCCATAGTATGTGTCCCAACCTACTCCGAGGCGCCATTTAAAAAATCTGGTGTCATAAAACAATTGTTATTTAATTTGAAACTAATTCGTTTAGCTCTATCCATGCATAGATACCCAAACTTAACAGAAACTATAAAAAACATATAATTTATGCTCATAATGAGCAAATAAACACGCACGTAGTCCAGATGAAAAATTTACACCAGCTACCGAAAATCCCGACCTGTTAAATAAGTCAGTTTGACAACTGACAGCGTGCCGAATGGCATGTGACGATTTGTAGTAGTAGTTTTGCCATTCTAAAAATGCATTTTCTGCCAACAAAATGTCTACGGTTTTGGAGAAATCTCCAATGTGTAAAGGTGCCCCTGTCCTAAGCTACCTCCTTCTCCCCTACTTAACTTTTAAGCTGTTCGCACGAAAGCAAGACTCGCCGCAGCTGTAGGAGTCCAAAATATTTTGATGGAAAAACAGTTCTTCAATACACTGGTGCACTAAGACACCAGCACTATTTGATAGTTTACACTTTTTTACAGTTCATAAGACGCGCAAGCAGTCTCCGTCGGAGACAGTGTCGTCTCTCGCGGCAGCGAGAAGAATTACAGGACCATAGCAGGAGGGAATAGACGTAGTGTCGGACGAGCATCGTTGGCGGGAAAGAGTTTGCGTTTCAAACAGGCCTTTAAAACAGGCATTTCAAATCAAGATAGCTTGACGTAAACTAGAACTTGGATTCACAAGACATAAATAAATCTATAAATAAATAATGCTGGACAGTTCACACAACATTATCTAACAGAGCTTGTGTTATGGGTACTAGATAACTAATATACTTAATACAATACATTACATAGTCATTTTTTTTATACATAAAATTACCCAGAACATCCTGAACAAATATCTGAAGATCGTACAAATATTTGTTCCGAAACGGGAATCGAACCCGCAACATATCGAATATCGATCCTGCGTCGCAGTTGAACTTTTGCCCGCCGCGCCACCAGAGGTCGTCATAATATGAGAACAACATAGAACGTTATTATTTTATCAAGATATTTTTGCATTTGTCGTTCTTAGGGTTCCGTACCCAAAGGGTAAAACGGGACCCTATTACTAAGGCTCTGCTGTCCGTCTGTCCGTCACCAGGCTGTATCTCATGAACTGCGACAGTTGTAATTTTCACAGATGATGTATTTGACTACCATTGTGGCGCGGCGGGCGAAGCTTGGGTTACGACGCAGGAGGTTGCGGGTTCGATTCCCGCCTCGGAACAAATATTTGTGCGATCGCAGATATTTGTTCAGGGTATTCTGGGTATTTTCTATGTATAATAAAAAATATCTTTCTATATATTAAGTATATCAATATATATCAGTATATATATTGTATTAAGTATATCAGTTATCTAGTACCCATAACACAAGCTCTGCTTAGCTTGGGGCTAGATAATGTTGCGTGAACTGTCCAGCATTATTTATTTATTTATTTATTTTATTTCAGTTGCTGCTATATATAACAACATTACAAAAATCTGAATAAAATAAATATTTAAGGGGGCTCCCATACAACAAACGTGTTATTTTTGCCGTTTTCATAGATAATGAAAACGGAATGGTACGGAACCCTTCGTGCGCGAGTCCGACTCACACTTAGGCTTATTTTTTTCAAAGCGGTTTTCGCGGCCTGTAATGTTCTAACTCTGTGGCCGCCACTAGCCGCGCGCTGGCTCACACACGCGCGGTTGCCGCCGCTAGCCGCTGTAAAATTATCTATATTCAAAGTTATTTATATTTTCTCCAATAAAAACGAGGTGTATTTTCTGTATGAAGATTTCTGCCTGGGGTAAGCGCGACCTTGACGTCAGGTGGGTCTGCTTGATTCATTACTTCATCATCATTAGCCGTTAGACGTCTACTGGTTAGACAAGGCTTCCTCCATAGAGTGCAATGGGGGGATTTGTCATAATCACCACACTTAGCGGGCGGATTGGTGTTTTTTTTTAAGAATAAGAATAAAAAATCTTTATTCATCAGTTGTGTACATGGTGATGTTTAAAAGTAAATAGTTTCAACAGCCTGCCCATTTCGAGCGTACAGCATTATGTGCAAAGTTTATATATAACAATTATTGGCTAAAGTTATAATCTTACAGATTTAGCTCACAGTATTGGTGGTGAGTACTCAGGCGCTGATGCCCATCCCCTGGTGTAATTGCTTAGTCGGCTTTTAAGATATCCACGGGAGAAGACGGAAGGATTTCTCAGGCTGCACACACGATAGCTAGAAAACGTTTTTTGTGCTTGGTTTGTTAGCGACAAGTGCACGGTCAGTTCCTGACGGTCCAGTTGTTCAACAATCCTGGGCACTAACGAATAAATAAACGAAAATTCCACAACCGCCAGCTTTTTGCGGAATATACGCAGCCATAAAGGTTATTTGTTTGACTCCAGAGCTGGCAGGTGGCCAATGTGGATAGTATTGCATTTCTAGTACATTTGTTTAGAATATTTTTTTAAATTAACCCGAAAATTTCCTAATCGTAGACATTTAACTATGGAAAGTTTTCATATACTACCCGGACTTGTTGATAAGATTCGTTGGTATAAGATTTGTCCTGGCTACTAGCTTATTATGGAATGTGTAATTACTGGAAGAAAACGATAGCCGAGGCAGTCGTGGGAAGCGATGGCGGAGATGAGCTCACCACTTGTCACATCTATATTCCAGTAGTGCGTGCAACCCACTGTGATAAGAGCCTCATCTCTGCCTACCCCTTGGGGAAAAAAGGCGTTTGTCTATGTATGTTTGTGTGTATTAGTCAGTGACTGGAGCCAGTGTACTTGCACGCCAGCGGTGGCTAGATAGAAAATTGATAGTATTGCGTTACTGTACTAGTAAAGAATTATCCCAAATCGTCTAGACTTTGATGGAAAGTTTGGCTACACTGAGTCAGTGACTGGTACTAGTCCATTAGCAAGCAAGTGGTGGATAAAGGGTAAATTTACGAGCAAGCCAGAATGTTAATATAGTACCTAATATTGTGGAAAAAACAAAACATAAGAACAGTGCAAAGCAGTTGCTAAAGAAAGTACGATCAAAAAAATTGCCTCTGGTGTGATTATCATTGTGTCTAGGGCCAAGGACTAAGACTGCCCATAAAACTGCTATAGTGCTACACAATTATCTTTGTAACTTTCATATTCGTAAAAAATTACAAAAGTAAATTTTTAACTTTTTTAATAACAACATAATATATAACTTTAGAAGCAATTTGCTACAAAAATACCTATTGGCGTAGTTTATTTGTTCTAGCAACTTCGCAACATTTTTGGGTGAATGCGCTCGAAACAACGGTTTCTTGGAAAAATAGTAACCCAATAACAATCAAAGTTGTATTTCAAACACAGCTCTTTTGAAATTTATGTTTTCATATCGCAAGCCGTATTTACATTCAAAATTAATTTATATTCTTGCCAAATTCTTTTACTTGCGAAATTCTTACAAATCGGTGGGCGTCAGACAATTTCCGTTATGAGATTTTTAACCGCAATTTTGTTTTTATAACTCTTTTTATGATACTGTTTCATTCACTTGGACTGGAGTGTTTTTAAAAATGTTTACGATTGAATTATTTTATTTTTAAATTACATTAAACATCGATATATTATACTAGTATAATGTAGATATAACTAGTAGATGACAATAAACAAAACCTGACAGGTAGACTGCCAAACAAAATGATAAAATTCAGATATATACAAAAACCATAAGTAGAACATTTGGATTAGTTTCCAAGAAACCCAATCAAGCACCGGCAAAATGCTTAGTAACTGTTGGAGACAAAGATAATCTGAAGAAATCCTGAGAATTGTACGCGTGAAGAATTGCTAACTGTATTATGTAGGCGGAAATACGTGACCCATATTTCATAACACTAACTTAGGTATTTGCTTTACCTGACGAAATTAAAATATTAACTTGTAATTTACCAATTTTGGAATGACACACGCCCCGACCATGTCGGGTCCGAGCTGAGTGTCGGCCGTAGCACGGTCACCGAGCAGAGGGACAAATTTGACAGGCAACTAACACGGCCGTGTGGTGTACACTACACGCATTTTAGTATGGAGAAATCGAAGAGCGCCCCTAGCGGGCACCATGAGAACCGCAAATCCCGTATAAAAATCCATGAAGTGTACACCACACGGCCGTGTAAGTTGCTTGTCAAATTTGCAGACTAGCCCCTCCAGTCCTGTGCCTGATTACCGCTAGACCGTGTCAGGACGTGCACGGTCTAGCGTGTGTCATCTTTTATCCGTTTTTCTAGCCGATTAATACTAAGTGTGCTTACGCAGAAAATTATGGGTACCTACGTATCAAAATTTATAAATTCAAAATACATACGTTAAGAATTCATAAGTTCAAAACACATAAATTTAAAAAACCTAATGGTTTAAAATTTATAATTTCATTTGATATAAGTTTAGAATAACGAAGTTCGAAATACCGAAGTTTGAAAAACATAATGTCAACAACACATAACAGCTGTAATTAATAATGGCTACATTTTTTTATATAAATAAGGCTGGATAATAATTTTTTATATACTTTTGGAATGACGGAACATGTAGATTAACCTGATGTTAAGCGGTAACCTCTGCCTATGAACAGTGCATTACCTCATAGGTCACGTCCACCTAGAACGTGCCCTATGTGGCATTGCACTGCGCCCGCCAAACCTGAGACATAAAGATGAAAATCTCATGTGCCTGTAATTTCACCGGCACCCCTACCCTTCAAACCGGAACACAGCAATGCGAGCACTAATGCTTTGCGGCAGAAATAGGTGTGATAATAGTACTTCCCCGTATGAAATCTTTCATAAAAAGCTCTATTACTATATGAGGAGTAGGAATGAATGTGCCTGTTTGAATTGTCCATTGTCTTGGGTAAGTGACTTTGCTGGTGGGTCATTTGCTTTTTTCGTCTTTAAAACAGTTAAAAAAACATATACTACCTGCATAAACATATACATAAACATAAAAACATATAGTACTTCCCCGGACGAACTCTTTCTCAAAAAAGCTCTACTACTGCTACATAGCTTCATAGTCAAATACTTGAAGTTCAAAATGTATAACGGTAAAAAAGCATTAAGCCCATCACAGATGTAGCTTTAATTATATCCCACTAATATCATACATCATGACAAAGTTACGATATTTGGATGTTTGTAACTTAATCACGCCAAAACGGCTGAACGGATTCCCATGAAATTTGGTATAAATAAATATTGCTGGACAGTTCACACAACATTATCCAGCCCCAAGCTAGCAGAGCTTTTCTTTCTCTCTTTATAATAAAATACTTACATTACATGGATAGATATTTTGTATTATACATAGAAAATACCCAGAACACCCTGAAAATATCTGCAGATCGTACAAATATTTATTCCGAGGCGGGAATCGAACCCGCAACCTCCTACGTCGCAGGCAAACCTTTGCCCGCCGCGCCACAGACATCGTCAAATACACTGATAGATTATGATCTGGGTTGAGTTATAAGTTATTTTTACATTGGTATTTTAAACGTATACATTGTAATCATTATGTATTTTGATATCAGGTATTTCGACTATTATAAATAAAAATCTTTTAAGGGCTTTCAATTTATTTATTTTCAGTAATAGGTTTTTTAAATTTATGAATTTTGAGTTTATGTATTTTGATCCGTACCCTAACTGTATACGTTTAAAATACCGAAAATCAAAATACCGTATGGTTCAAATAAATAAATTCAATATCCATATTGTACGGTTTTTATAATGTTTGAAATACATAAAAAGTGCCAATTTTATGGCTCCAGCCATCGACGTAAATAAAATGAATGGACGGGCCTTAGGGAACGATAGTTTTGAAGCTTCTAAACAGACCTAGCTAGTATACTTCGCTTCAGTCAGTCTTTGTCACGGCAACGAGTGACAGCTATGCTGAAAAATACCAAAATTAGATACCTTGGTAATACAATGCCTTCCTGTGCTTTTCTGCAAGTGCAAACAACACAAGAAATACAAATAAAGCTTCAGGCATCGCATTTAATTCGTAAGTAAAGGTTTTGTAATATAATTTTCATCAATTGATAAAAAACTTATAAATCGTCGTGTGGTAGGAAAACTACATAACTAACACATTTTGCGAAATCGACTTTATTGCATGGTTATGATGGCCCATACATGTCGATGGACACGTCTTGCACTAGAGGACGAGCGACAAGGAGGACTACGCCCCAGGACATTATCTCAATGTTCCCCACTCTGAATGAAAGTTAACAGACACAAGTTTATACTCGTAGATAGTTTTAATTTTAGTCGACATACCTTTTTCTTTTTGATACTTAGAATTATTTTGTTCCACAATTTTTTTTCATTTTGTTGATTTTATTAACATTAGTCGTATGATAAGTTTGTTATGTCACTTACTTTGAATTTATAAGTCTGCTAAAATAATGTAGGTGTTTCAGTAGTTTTCTAATATTCAGTCTTGATAAAAGAAATGATTATAAGTTGGTTTTATTTTAAAATGTATTTTAATATTATATAAATCTATACCCATGGATAGGATTGTCATATTCAAATAAGTAAATAATAGATTATTTCAATTATTCAAAACTTTGGCGAGGGAAAAATACATAGTCGTTTTTTTATTTTTTTCTCTTAATCAAAAGAACTAAAATGTATTATCATTAAATTCGAAAATAGGTACAGTACCAATCAATAACATATCAAAACACGGACTGAAAAATTAGTTACGATAAAAAAGTTATTGCCATTTTTGACGCAATAAAACAGTAAATCGCGTTTTTCTCGCGATGTTGGTTTTGTTGTTGTTATTACTTATTTAGTTTTCCAACTACAGCGACGAAATATTTGACAAGACTTCACGCATGACGGATGGTCCGGTACAGACTGCAAAAAAATCTGATGCCTAAGAGGTATCGTATTGATTTAGAATTGTAATTTGCATTATTTACGTCAAAACATTGCTAAGCACGTCTTTTTAGGTAATTGCATATAATATGTAATGGCATGTTAATTAACCTTATAGCTTTCCAAAAAAAATCTAAGGTAAACAAAAATGGATAGAAGTCATAAAACGAGCAAGAACAGACGACTTTTGGAAGTGGAATACATTTTCCCGTATTTGCTCTGATCATTTTCTACACAATGAATTCTATACGCCAAAAAACGGTTAGTAGTAGTAGAGCTTTTTTGTAAAAGAGTTCGTCCGGGGAAGTACTACCACCATACCTGTTTCTGCCGCAAAGCAGTAGTGCTCGCATTGCTGTGTTCCGGTTTGAAGGGTAAGGGTGCCGATGAAATTACGGCCACATGGGACTTTTCATCTTTATGTTTCAGGGTGGCGGGCGCAGTGGAATGCCACATAGGGCGCGTCCTAGGTGGACGTGACCTGAGGTAATGTACTGTTCATAGGCAGAGGGTACCACTTAACATCAGGTGGGCCATCTTCTTGATCTGTCATTCCAAGTAGTATAAAAAAACTCATTGTGCAAAATTCTTAAAACTGCACTCTGCAGTTTCTTAAATACTGGAATTTTGATACATTTATGTTTCCGTACGATTTTTATGATATTTTCTTAGTTTATTGACTGATGAAAAACATATTTTTCACAAATTGATTGAGCTGAAGACCTTAGGTGGACTTGCTTTTCTATTGATTTATATTGTGTATGTTTGAGAGCTGAAAAATAGATATGTAACTACATAAAACAGAAGGGAACCATGTATTTTTGTAAAAGTTTCATTCAATAATTGCATTTTTTTCGGCGATTTTTTGTACTATAAACCTACTGAAATAACTTTAGAAAACACATTGCATCTGTTAAAGTATTAAGTATTAAAAAAATACAGTTTTTAAGAAGTTCAATAATTTAATTTCACCTAGTTTATTTACAAGACCGCCAGGAGTGGCGCTATAGAGAAGAGGCCTTTACTCAGCAGTGGCTGGATAGATAGATAGATAGTTTATTTGTTGACCGTACCCTAAATCCGAATTGTCTTATTTTTCACGGACGTTTTGTATGGGTAAGGCCAGTCCATTTATTTTACTTTGGTCGAAGGCTCCAGCTACAAACTTGAAATTTGGCATTTCGACCATTATACATATAGAACTTTATCGATTATAAAACTTATTTATTTTCACCATTAGGTTTTTAAATTTATGGATTTTGAACTTATGTATTTTAAACGTATGTATTTTGAATTTATGCATTTTGATTTTTACCCGAAAATTATAGATCCATCAACTTTATAGCAATGCCCGCCAAGCATGAAATATTTAAATAAAACCGTCACGCGCCTCTTTAAAATACGTTTTATATGAATACCTCATAAATGTTAGATAATTTTACAACATCCCCAGAGAGAACTAGCAATCATTTAGAAGTGTTTTTATATAAATAACCCTTTAAACGAAATTAACCAAAGGAAAAGTGGTTAGTAGGTAAAGTGTATTTTTTATATCAATAATGTAGTGTCGTATTTTGTTTTTAGTTAAATTCAGCTCTCGGAATTATAATTTAGTATCTATGACGAACTCTGTGGCGCAGCGGGCGAGTAGTCGGCTGAGACGCAAAAGGTTGCAAATTCGATTCCCGCTGCGGAACAAATGTTTGTATGATCTGCATATATTTGTTCCGGGTCTGGGTGCTGTGGTACCATGGTACTCGTAGTTCGTGATACCTACGATACTGGGGATCCTAGTGTGGGATCAGGACTATGTTTATGACTTGTCGAGTGTTATGCATATTTTTAATCTGAATTATTATACTTGACTTAGCTACTTTTGTTAAATTCAAATCTATGATTGAAATTTTGTTATAGCAACAATTTAGTAAGATAACACAAACATATAAATAAATAAGGCTTGCAGTAACCATTAAGTATGGCGCTTTTAAAAATTATCCAGGAATGTCTACCTTAATGGCTATATATTATTATACACCAAAGGAAAAATATTTGTTGTATATAAATTATCGTAATTTCAACATTTAAGCCATCCTTAATTTAATTTAATTTAAGACACGGGTTTCCCAATTACCATCTGCTTCACTTTGACTCCCTACAGAGAAGAGTCATTAGAATCATCGGTGACCCTAAGTTCTCCGATAATCTAGAACCACTTAGCCAACGCAGAGCCATTAGATCTTATTGCGTGTTCTACCGCCTCTACAACGGGGAATGCTCTGAAGAGCTTTTCGATCTCATCCCCGCATCCAGATTATACCATCGCTCTTCCTGGCACCATGACAAAGCACATCCACACATCATAGATCCCTGGGTTTCTCGTACGACTCGTTTCTCGAGATAATTTCTTCCCCATACCTACAAACTATGAAATGAGCTTCCATCTGAGGTTTTTCTGCATGGTTACAACATGCGCCGCTTCAAGAAAAATGATCATTAATTCCTTTAGGATAGGCAGTGCATTGACAATACCCAGGTGTTGCCGGTATCTATATGCAACGGTGACCACTTTACATCAGGTGGGCTGTCAGGCTAGTTTGCCTATTTGTTTCAAAAATAAAATAAAAAATAAGCTATATTGATTCACATTTTTTCCAGGACAATCGTATTTTTGAGCACCTTGTTTAGAAAAGTAAATAATACGTACATATACGCCTATTCACAGACTAAGATGCTGCTCCCATTCAGTAAGTCTAAATGGCCGTCACACGTCCAAAGCACAAACCGTAAACATTTAGCAAACCCAGCGCAGCACTCTGATTGTAGTTTACGTTAGAAATAGAAAAAGCGTTCCTCGTAACGAGAAGCCCCGTTGGCTTTCAAAACAACTATTGTTACTCGATTTTAAATCTTATTAGTTCGGAAACTGGAGCCAAAATGATGAATTGGAGGATGTCTTGTCTTGACATGCAGCCATGCTTATTTGCGGAACTGAACTTGTTTATTGTATTGTCAGTTGTCTGGTATAAACATCGAGCTGAACCTAGAGCGTACCATGTACTATTATTTATTGTATTGTCAGTTGTCTGGTATAAACATCGAGCTGTACCTAGAGCTGTACCATGTACTATTATTTATTGTATTGTCAGTTGTCTGGTATAAACATCGAGCTGTACCTAGAGCTGTACCATGTACTATTATTTATTGTATTGTCAGTTGTCTGGTATAAACATCGAGCTGTACCTAGAGCTGTACCATGTACTATTATTTATTGTATTGTCAGTTGTCTGGTATAAACATCGAGCTGTACCTAGAGCTGTACCATGTACTATTATTTATTGTATTGTCAGTTGTCTGGTATAAACATCGAGCTGTACCTAGAGCTGTACCATGTACTATTATTTATTGTATTGTCAGTTGTCTGGTATAAACATCGAGCTGTACCTAGAGCTTTACCATGTACTATTATTTATTCTGTGGCTGTACGGAGGCCTGCATTAGGGTACCAGTATAGTATTATTTTATCTGAAAATAGGGTACAAAAAATGTTGACTGTAAGGGTGTGTCGAAGACAATGTATGCGGTGCACATTTTCATCAATTAGTATTATCTTCAGGGTGAAATCACGTACAACAAGACTGCAGAAAAAGCGTTTTTTTATATATACCTACTTACTCACAAGATGAAATTTATGTCTTAGACTGAACTTTACATATTTATACAATCTTTCAGAATGAAATAATGAATGAATGAATAAATGAATTATTTGCTTAGAATGTAGGTATAGTAAATAGCATAGATGGTATTTATAAATTGTAGTTCCCAAAGCGGTCAGCGTGCAAAATTGTATCATAAAAGCTAGTTATAGTTAGGTTACTCGCCACACATGTAACCTACTTACATCTATCTCCAATAGGCTATAGTACACGCTAACCTGACCAACCAGCGGAGATGAACGCCCAAATTCCGGTTTTATATCACTTGAATTATATCGTGCTGCAGTATTTTTCCAGATTTTCTCACTTGAATACGCCGCATTTTTAACAACATGCACGGGGGGCATCCGCTTCCTACTAGTAGGGGAGGCAACCAAAACCTATGCCACCTACCGTTAGGTGTCATCAAAACAGAAACGTCCTTGTATGTGACAAATTGCATGCACCGTGTGACATACGTTCATACGTAACCTGGCTTCTCCTAGGACTGCTTAGTTTCGTGACGTTAAAATATTACCAGGATCACATCAGAGTAACTGCCCTCTACGGCGTAGACCGTCTACGTCGCTAGCTACTGTAGACGTCTACGGTTGTTTTAGAAACAATACGACGAATATTTAATGACTTGTATAAAACATGAAATATGTATATTTTAACGAAAAAAGAGTAGTGACAGGTAGTCGAACAGGTTAAAATTAATACTTAATATAATAAATAAAAAATAAGCTGACATTAATAATACCAAAAAAATACTAAATAAAATTAACTAATTTGAATCTACTAAATCTAAGACAAGAATGTACATATTAGGCAAAATTACCTGCATACCTACTTACCTTACGGAATGCCTACATAGCATTTACCTGCTAATGATACCTACAGAAAACCAAATGCGATTGTGACCTATCATCGAAAGGGTCCTGAGAACCTCGGTCTGCCTCTCTGTTGCTACACCCTACACACAGGGCTAATGTAAGATGCTACCTATTATTATGAAATAACTAATTGTAACCATGTGAAAGCAATGTATTGAGTATTGAGGTTCTAAGGCTAGAGCTCAGTCTCCATTTTTCAGCCACTCGAATCTATTATTACTATTGTCCGCCAGCGGCTGCGCTCACGTTCTACTGGGATAAAAAGTTACCTATAGCTTAATCCGGGTCATAATCTATCTGTGTATATGCCGCTTCCTAGAGCCGTAGTGGTGGACAACGGAACTCGTCGATGGATAATAGTAGACTGGCCGTGTTTAGGATCATTTTGATCAGCACACGGTTACGATCACTAATTTTATAAAAGCTTGTATTGAAAAATATATTTTTCACAAAAAACTTATTGTCTCTCTTTCCTTTGGACACTTTTTGAGCGCTAGCTTTACTTAGTCTTTGGGTAGGAACGTAATATACAGACTTGAACATAAAATTATCTACTCCAGCTCCAAAGCTTTTAACCATCCCAGAAGGTTTCACATCAAACAATGTGTTTTTTTTATCCTATATACATGCATATTTCTATATATATTTTAAATTATACTGCAACACCCGACGGTATTGCAAACGCCCCGCCCACCACTAAGCGCCCTATTGATATTTCTCTTGAATTAACCCATCAATCAATTATTAATTTTGCGAAACCTGGGTACATAAGATGATAGTAAAGATAAAAAGGTACATGCCATGATCAGCTTTACAGCATGCAAAGTCCATATTGTAGCCCTGTGGGAAGACATCCAACGGGAGCTCATTCCACGCCTTGCAAGTCTTTTATGTGCTCATTAGCATAACAGGAGATAAAAATAAATAAATAAATATAAATATTGCTGGACAGTTTTCACAACATTATCTAGCCCCAAGCTAAGCAGAGCTTATGTTATGGGTACTAGACAACTGATATACTTAATACAATATATTACATAGATAGATATTGTTTATTATATATAGAAAATACCCAGAACACCCTGAACAAATATCTGCAGATCGCACAAATATTTGTTCCGAGGCGGGAATCGAACCCGCAACCTCCCGCGTTGCAGGCTAACGATCACCCGCCGCGCCACAGAGGTCGTAAAATTACCCTAAAAAATATTTTTATAAATTTATTAATAAATTATTAGTATCCTTTATCGGAGATAAATTATCCTTGGCTGTATGACAAACATCCTAGATAATTTGGTGTCCAAGACCCTCTAGCTCCGCGGCTGATAGCTCTCAGCTAAATTTAACAGTTTCGACTGCACAAAAATATCTTCGATCCAATGTTTTGCTCCCAGGATACAATAAAATATTTCAGTATGATTGGAGTTGTGTATTTATTCCGTTTTTACCACCAAATAAACTATATATGTTGTGTCTGTCTGTATGTAGGTATGTATGTATGTTTGCCACGTAACTCAGGAACGGTTCTTTGATTTAAATGTCGACCAATCAAAGAAATCAATCAAAGTCAATGTTGATTTTGACGACCTCTGTGGCGCGGCGGGTGAAGGTTCGCCTGGGACGCAGGAGGTTGCGGGTTCGTTTCCCGCCTTGGATCAAATATTTGTACGATCTGCCGCTATTTATTCAGGGTTTTCTGAGTATTTTCTATGTATAAGAAAAAATATCTATCTATTTATTGTACGGTATTAAGTATATCAGTTATCTGGTACCCATAACACAAGCTCTGCTTAGCTTGGGGCTGGATAATGTTGTGTGTCCTGTGTTATTTATTTATTTATTTTTAGCTACAAACATCAGTTTGAGCTCAAAGTAATCTTTTTCGACAAAATCTGGTTCTAGGGTCTGATGATGAGCAGCATAGGATGAACAGGATCTAACAACGGGTGCAACGGGTGGTCCGATTTCAATGCGGTTTTATTTCTATAAAAACATGTGTTGTACAACTGAAAATAGTCGATGGGTTTTAAATGTTTATACAACTAACTATTGTACCACAGACCTATACCAAGAAAGACACCGCAAGTCCTAATTTACATGTCACTCTGCCTGTCGGAAAGCTTGCGAATGTACCTATTAGCAAACCTCAAATCACTTCCATGCCATGGAATGTCACACCTGTACCCTTAGTACGAGAATTTGTCAGTATTTGAAACTATATGAAGTTTCGTTTCCTTCAATACATTTTGTGACAGCGTCCTTAGTTTTCTACTCGTTTTCGCTAGGGGCGCTGCTAGTAAATGTATGGAAGGAAACGAAACTTCATGTAGTTTCGAATACTGTCAAATTCTCGTACTAACCCCCCTGATCACCTGATCATAGACGATATATCAAGATAGACACCACAACCACGTTTTGTATGAAAGTAAGTGTCCTGTTTTATTTTGTACCTACTATGCTACGATCTCTATTCGCACGAAGATTTTTCGATCTCGAAGATTTTTTACAGTTCACTATGTCCCAATTAGGCATTTTTCTATGAAGATCCGACATGCTATCGCTAAGACGGCCGAGAGCGACTGATTGAGGTTTGCTAATAGGCACATTGCGCAAGCTTTCGGACAGGCAAAGTGACACACAAAGTAGGTGCACTTGCCTTATCTAGTGCAATTATAGGTCTGTGGGCCTGATCCAGATACAATAACAACAAGATAAACAGGTTACCCTTGATCAATGGGTGTTTAACTTTACGAATGTACGTATTTATTCTACTTTGTGTGATAAATGTTACCTAAACTACAGACAAACAAAATAGTCGAAAACCCTTTAACAAACTTCATCTTATCTCTAAATAAATGTTGAAAATATTCAGTGTGTAAACTTTCGACCAGTCAATATATCAGGACCGTATTTAGAGGAAGACAACAAGAGCAAGACTGGGTCCAAACCAGCAATGAAAGCCGCATAGATCAAGTCATCTCAGGACCGTAGTGAGAAGGTAAGGCTCAATTCACACCAGCAGCGGTGCCGCGCGAGCCGAAGGAGGCCGCGTGAATTAGCCTTTATGAATCGGTACATTCAATACACTGGATTAGCAAGCTGAAGTGGCAATAGGCTGGTCATATATGCCGAAGAACCGACAACCGTTTGGGTAAGCGAGGTCTAGAGTGGAGACCGTGTGGCGAACGTAGCGTGGGGCACCCTCTGGCTAGGTGGAGCGATGAACTACGAAAGGCGGCGGGCAGAAAGTGGATGAGAAGAGCTGAACACCGGGCTCAGTCGCACGTATTGGGAGAGGCTTATGTCCAGCAGTGGACAATGTGGGCAATATTTGATACTCGAGGCGCTACAAGCTGCTGCCAGCGGCCGCACGAAATTTTCGAGTCAAGCAATACTATGTATTTTAGCAATGAAGATAAACTTAAAAATGCTGTGTATCTGAGATTGCGCGCGCCGCTTTCTCATACTAAAGTATTTTACCAAATATGGGCGAACAGAGTACAATTTTACACCGAAATTACTGTTTTTGGCTTTTATATTTGGCAGTAAATCATATTTGGTTGAAGAAAACAGTTGATTAATAGCGAAAATAACATCGAAATTCATTCGTCATTCGATATAAGTCATTTCGATATTATTTTCACTATTAATCCAGTGTTTACTTCAATTAAATATGATTTGCCACAAATAATGACCAATATAAAAGCCAACAACAGCCATTGTCATTTCGGTTTAAAATTATACTCTGTTTAAATATTTGTTGTTTAAATATTTGGTTAAATACGTTAGTATGAAAAAGCAACCACCTTAAACTGGGTTTTTCTTAGTTCTACTTAGTTCTTATGTAAATTAGAGTACTTAGAAGTACTAGAGCTTTTTTGTGAAAGACTTTGTCCGTGGAAGTACCTTTATACCTTTCTGCCGTAAAACATTAGTGCTCGCATTGCTGTGTTGCGGCAACTATTTATTCTGTGGTTGCGGTTTGAAGTTGCGTGTGCCAGTGAAATTACAGGCACATAAGACTTTCATCTTTATGTCTCAGGGTGGCGGGTGCAGGGCAATGTCACTTAGGGCGCGTCCTAGGTGGACGTGACCTTTGAAGTGATGCATTGTTAAAGGCAGAGGTTACCGCTTAACATCAGGTGGGCCATCATCAAGTTCCGCCAATCAAGCAGTAAAAAAAAAAACCTTCCTCATTAGATTAAGAAATCCATGTTAAGCGGACCAAATGTAAGATTTTTTTAATTAAGGAATTACTAGCTAAAACTCCAAAATCATGTATTATTTAAGGTTAAATCATTTTAACCTTACAGTCCGCCCCTGAGCGCCATCTATCAAGATAGACCTCAAAACTCGCTGGGGTAGGTGCATAAATCAGTGCGAGAACTGATTTTGTGCTCGGCGAAGTATGAATATTTCCATTTAGGTCAATACTCCACTATGTGTGGGATATCTGAAGATATCTTGCGCTATCGCTAAAAGATAAGAGAAAGTAGCTAATCATTTAGATTTTAGACGAAGGAAGCCTTTTTATAAAAATAGTGAGTTTCGATAGTGAAGACTGCTGTTTCCATAGATCTAGTAGCGAAAATACTACTATGGCTGTTTCTCAGTAGTAGTAGAGCTTTATTGTGAAAGAGTTCGTCCGGGGAAGTACTACTACCATACCTATTTCTGCCGCAAAGCAGTAGTGCTCGCATTGCTTTCTTCCGGTTTGAAGGGTACGGATGCCGGTGAATTTACAGGCACATGAGGCTTTTCATCTTTATGTTTTAGGGTGACGGGCGCAGTGCAATGCCACATAGGGTGCGTCCTAGGTGGACGTGACTTATGAGGTAATACACTGGTCATAGACAGAGGGTACCACTTAACATCAGGTTGGTCACCATCTGCTTGGTCCGTCATTCCAAGTAGTATAAAAAATAATAAAACAAACTGTGTCAATATTATTTTCCCACAGTTCAAAAAAGGAAAATACTAAAAAGCCTATTTCTGCAAAAAAAAATACTTACCTTGGAATAGTTACACCGTGTTTTGTCTCTTTCGATTGAATTTGAAAATGGCTGACAATGCAAATGAAAAAACCCTGTTTTGTGAGTTCATGTTCATGTTCATGTTTGCTAAATCTGCAAATATTTGTTCCGGGTCTGGGTATTGTGGGACCATGGTACTCGTAGTTCCTGATATCCACGACAAAAGGAATCCTAGTGTGGGGTCAAGACTGTGTGATTGTTAAGTGTTATGTTAAGTTACCAGATAGGGTTCGAATGAACTTTCTAAAGGCAACAACAGTCTAAAGATTCTTTCGATATTCAACTAAGTAATTAAAAGACGTAAATATGCAAATCTCGACAGTGGTTACTTATTTGAGCCTTTCGGGGTCGAGAATCTGGGTCTGTGGGGTACCGGGCCCTTCGCGTTTTCAAAATTCTTTCAGGGCATCTGGTCGAAGCGTCGCGTGACCCGAGAGCTAGATCTTATCTGGCTCAACGCATTAGTATTGCCATTCAGCGTGGCAATGCAGCCAGCATCTTAGGGACGTATCCGTCTGGTAGTGATTTGGATCAGTTGAGCTACCTTTAGATCACTAGCAGCGGTCTTCAGGTAGCACAACTGTTTCATATGTATTGTGTACAAACCTTGTATTAGTTGTATTATTATTTCTGTAAATAAACAAGTAATTAAATAGGTTACAAGGTTATATAGAGTTATCCATATTGAACGATTAGGGTGGTGGCATCCATCATAAATCTTAATTAAACTTGTCAGTTGTTATTGTAATAAATTGGTTGCTTCGAAGCTTTGTTATATCCGTAGAGGGTTCACTGAGAATACAATTCACGTATTTTGAACTTACAAATTATCCTAGGACATAACAATGTAGATATACATACAGGTAATATTTAATACAGTTGTTGTAGCGGAAATTGGCCGGGTTGTATCATATCATAGCAATGACAGACAGACAGACACGTTGCCAAATCATAACATAACACCCAACAGTCACATACATAGTCGATCCCACACTAGGATTCCCTGTGTCCTGGATATCAGAAACTACGAGTACCTACCATGCTACCATAACACCCAGACCCGGAACAAGTATTTGCAGATCATACAAACATTTGTCCCGCAGTGGGGATCGAACCCGCAACCTTTCGCATCTCAGCAAGCTACTCGCCCGTCGCGCTACAGAGGTCGCCTAATAAGTGGACTAAATAATTTAAAAAAAAAAAAGAAAAAAATAAGGTAAAGTTACTACTTTTTAGTCAAAACTTTCACAATAATTTTGCTATATTCATACCGCAAAACCGAAGGTGTCTTTTTATCACCCGCTCGTAAACGCATACGCTATAAACATTTGATGACACCGTCGAATGACGAAAATATTATGATGTACGGTAAAAATACTTTTATATCTTCCCGATGTGGGACACGAATAAAATGTGGGTAAAAAATATTGTACTTATTCCTGCCACTGACTTCCTACGTAATTTAATTAGTAAGTGCATTATTATGGTAATGAGCGTGACCGATGTTACGCCCTTTGATTATTAATCAAAGGTTACGCCAACCTATTGACGTGAGCGCAATATTGAGCGTATTTTGATAATTTCTAGTATTTTTTGGGGTTCCGTAGCCAAATGGAAAAAACGGAACCCTTATGGATTCGTTATGTCTGTCTGTCTGTCTGGCCATGTATGTGTCACAGCCACTTTTTTCCGAAACTATAAGAATTATGCTGTTGAAATTTGGTAAGTAGATGTTTTCTGTGAACCGCATTAAGATTTTCACACAAAAATAGAAAAAAGAAACAATAAATTTTTGGGGTTCTCCATACATAGAACTGAAACTCAAATATATTTTTTCATCGAACCCATACGTGTGGGAAATCTGTGGATAGGTCTTCTAATATTTATTTTTCCTAAACTGAATAATTAGCGCGAAAGAAACTTCCAAAGTGGTAAAATCTGCCCCCTTCCCCCCCCCCCCCCCTCCTAAACTTCCACCTCACATTGGTTTGAACGAGATCTATTTTTTTTTTTTTTTAATACACTTATTAAAACATCGATCAAAGTTACAACGAACCACGAGAACTTTTATATTATGTTACTTGCTGCTACCGAACCCTTCATGGGCGAGTCCTACTCGCACTTGGCCGCCTTTTTTTGTTTTATTTCAAGTTAATGGAAGTTCTTTTAGTTATTTTTGGTTATTTTAAAAGTTGTCTATTAGCTTGGCTTGTCATGTGCCAGGTTTTTGATAAGTGTTTATCATATAAGTAAATAGAATGAGGTGAAATAACCTCGTGTTAGGGAGAAAATACTGAAATGAAACTTTGTTCTAATTCAATTTTGAATCAGTTTTTCGAAAAAGTAAAACGTGACAAGCCTAGATACTAGCTATCCATTTATAGTTACTGTAATGTCGTACTCCCAATGTAAGTAAGTAGCTTCTGGTTCTCCTTGTAAGCGGTATATGGCAGACCAACACTGTTCACCATGTTACAGAACACTCCCGTCTGGGCAGCTATTCCACAATGCCCCACAGACTAACGTATATCTGTTGTCACACCGTCTTACCGAGAAACATGGCACCGGACGGCTTAATCATTCCGCCCAGACCTACACTTAATATAGTACATACACTACAGTTACCAAGTTTTTTTTTAGATCAGACTTGTGGTTTCCAATATAACCGGCAACTTCGTCTTATATGGGAACTAGCAGCGCCCCGCGGTTTCACCCGCGTAAGTCTCGATCCCGTGGGAATATCGGGATAAAAATGCGCATATGTGTTATTCCGGGAGTCCAGATATCTCCATTCCAAATTTCATCCAAATTCGTCCAGCCGTTTCAGCGTGAAGAAGTAACAAACACACACACTCACAAACTTTCACATTTATAATATTAGTGTGAGTGTGATGTAGATGGGGCTCTTAATAAACCACATTACAGACGAGCCAACATATTTCATCGCATCCCGCGCCAATGCATCCCAGCCTATCTCTGGCAAGTTCATATCTTCACACTTCACGTCTCACGAACTAACTTAACTCCAGCGTGGTGTGGCTCTATTTGCTGAGGACATAGTTTGGGATGTTATTGTTAGATATAGTTTGTAGATTTAGCTGGAATAGGTTAATTCAGTAAGTTCATTTTGGGGTTAACTTGCGAACTATCACTGGTACGATGGTTGTTCCCTAACTGTAGGTACATACATACATACATAGACGCATGCCTCTTTCCCCGAAGGGGTAGACAGAGCCTCAATGGAACTCCTTTCATAGTGGGTTGCACCATCGTGGAATATAGACGTGACGTGAGGTGAGCTCATCGCCGCCATTGCTTCCCGTGACTGCCTCAACTAACGCTTTCTTCAGTAATAACACATTCTATAATAAGCTAGCAACCAGGACAAATCTTAATACCAACGAATCTTATCAACAAGTCCGGGTAATCAGTCGGCTTTTACGACATCCACGGGAGGAGACGGAGGGGTCTATTCTTAGGCCGGACGCACCACGGATAAACGGACACAAATGGACTGAAGTAGGGCAATGATTATCGCGCGTATGTATGTTGCTATGTGTAAATGTATTTACTTTACATAACATAACATTTTATTTAACATAACACCCAACAGTCACATACATACATATTACATCCAAATTACTACCAGATTGAAGCGTCCCTAAGATTTTGGCTGCATTGCATTTCTCCTTGTCATCGAGCTCGGTACGGAGGCCTGCGTTGCTCGATGCTCCTTGTTTATGGTTTTTCCAGTCATTACGTTTTCTGGAAAAACTGATCATATTGTAGTTATTACTCGTATACCTCGTACAGTTGATGTCCTCTGTTGCGCAGCGGGCGACTAGCCAGCTGACACACAAGAGGTTGCAGGTTCGATTCCCGATGCTGGAAAATTTTGTATGGCCTTGTTCCGGGCCTAGGTGTTGTGGTACCATGAATGCCATGGTACTCGCATTTCCTGATACCCACAACACTGGTGATCCTAGTGTGGAATATTGGCTTTGAGTGTGAATAAATCTGGTGCCTTGTTAGTGGTAAATTGTGAACAGTGCAGTGAATTTGTGAGTGTGTATGTGCACCTACTTTTTGGCGGTTGTGATTACCTAGTCACACCTTTGAAGGTTTTTATAGGTACAATACTATAATTAACTGTATAAAACATTATTTGTAAGAAAAATTAAAAAAAAAAAAACAGTTAAAGTGATTAGTATTTTTTTGGTAATTTTACGAAGTGTTGTTTTCGTAACCGGTGTTTAGTTTAATTATTTTATCCCGGACCCTATCTCGTAACAGTAAACACAAAACAGATATTTAAACAGGTATTTCCTACAAATTAGTCCAATTAACTTGCAAAATTATCGTCCAACTGGGCTTTGCCATTAATCCAGATTTGTTCACTAATACACCTAATTGTTGGAAGTTTCTGATAATATGAAATTTCGTATTTTCTAAAACACACACATAAACACGCCTTTATCCCCTCAGGGATAGGCAGAGCACCAAATCACCTCTTTTCACTGTGGGTCACACAATCACGGGAATATAGACGTCACCAGTGGTGAGCTCATCGCCGCCATTGCTTTCCCATTACCAACACATGAGGCACATGATACTTTTCATCTTTATGTCTCAGGATGGCGGGCGCAGTGCAATGCCACATAGGGTGCGTCCTAGGTGGACGTGCCCTATGAGGTAATGCATTGCATTTTTAAAGACAGATGTTACCGCTTAACATCCGGTGGGCCATCAGCTGGTTTCGTCATTCCCGTAGTTAAGAAAAATAAAATAAACATTATTTAGTAAAATATATAAAAATACATAAAAACTTTTTGTATTAGATGTATTATTATTTCTGTAAATAAAAGTATATTTAATATAAAAAGGTACTAATTTATTTTGAATTTCTATTTCAATGAAAATTATATTGAAATCCTATAAAAAAAAAATACATTCATCATTATTATCATTTCAATACCAATTACCTAGTATTAAGAAAAACCTAATGTATCGAGAGAATAAATGAATATAATATAATATAATTGGACACAATTTGGTTCCTTCTTGGTAATTACCTAAAGCCAACAAGGAAACTATACGCTCATATTTTTGCAAAGGAATTTATTATCAAAGACAATGATACGGTCAGTATAAAACCTAATTAATTCTAATACATTTTATCCCTCTGATACAAATCACAATTACACACAACATTTGGTACCAGACACAGAGCGAGGAAAGCTTCATGTGACCGTCGGTAGAGGAGAAAGTATTACTGAATGGCATTCGCTTCGAAGCGATTCCATTTCTACACTCGTAATACAATAGGTTACGTGACATTTCGATAGTTTACTTCAATCTCATACATTTTTGGCTTTTCTACTAGCGTCATAGCTATTAGAATGTTACTTTGTCTAAGGCCTTATCAGTACCTGCAATTTTGCGAATAGCGATCAACTATTTTCTCAATCAAGAAACGTACAATTTATTTATGATTCCGTATAAATACAAGCGTAAACACTAAAGCGTCAACTCATCGACGTGGATGCTCTGGACAACCTCTGTGGTGCAGCGGGCGAAGGTTCGCCTGTGACGCAGGAAGTGGCGGGTTCGATTCCCGCCTCGGAACAAATATTTGTATGATCTGCAGATATTTGTTCAGGGTGTTCTGGGTATTTTCTATGTATAATAAAAAATATCTATCTATGTAATGTATTGTATTAAGTATATCAGTTGGGTATCTAGTACCCATAACACAAGCTCTGCTTAGCTTGGGGCTAGATAGCGTTGTAAGAATTGACCAGAATTATTTTTAAAAAATAGGCATATATTATTATTTATAATATCAAAATTGCACAAATCATTCAATTCAATTACCATGGTTGCAGTCATTTGTGGAATCTCGTCATGATCTTATCGCCTCTTTAAATGGCCAGAGCTTGTCTAGCAGCGGCAAGTTGCAACATTTTCCAAGTTCTTTCAGTAGTTTCTGATTTAAATGCGCCAAGGGGGCGACAGATGGCGGTAGCTTGGCAAATCACTGCTTTTATTAAAGAGGGTAGATGATTAGTGCAACATGTCATTAGAGGGGATGTTCAGGGGCTTTTAGGAGTCATTTCTGGGGTACTTTAATGAATGACATTGTGGCTTTAGGAAGACTCGTTATTTAAGACTAATGTAATTGGGTTTTGTTTTGATGATGAGATGTTTTTGAGGTAGATAACACATGCAGGAATAATTTCCCAATCTACCATTAAGACGATATGGTAAAATTTTGGAGTCGAGGCTTTACATGCTCGCTCAGTACAGTAAAGTTACAAACTTGATGTTAATACAGTAATTACTTGAGGATGTAATCTAAATAAATTTGAGACAAGAAACACGATTGGTGAAACTTTTCTCGCTAGCTTTATTTTTATAAATTGGCCCTTCCAAAACCCATTTTAGGTCCCTCCTTCGATTAGAGAAAATGTTAAGTGTCAGTTTACTTTACATAACATATTAGCCTGGCTCACGCCCGGCTCACAGTCGGTAATTAGCGGTGCTCAAAGGGCGCTCAGTTTGAGCTGCTCCGTTGCATGCAAGCGACGCATGTTTATTGCCTCGCACTCTCGCGACCATGGTCACGTATAGGGGAGGAGTTTCATTAGGACACTTTTTACATAATTGGTCTTATTTTTAGTTTTTTGTGCGTTTATCCAGTAAAACCTATATTTGTTCTCTACCTTTAGAATACAATAATGAAATAAACATATTTATTGAGAAGAATAGGTAACATTTTAATTTTAGTAAGCCATTGACAAGCCCCTTGGGAGGCAGTTTGAGACTTGTGATTTAAATGGCCATAATAGTAATACACACTTTTTATTTTTCAAATATGCTTATTATTATTAAAATGTATTTGTTTAAGCATCTGAAATAATTGAAAAGTCCTAAAGTGACACAAAGTTTTTAAATGGTTCCTTGGGGTAGGTTAGGACACATACATAGACAGGAAATATCCTAAAGTGCCCCAAGATATATGTCCTAACTTACCCCAAGGCGCCATTTAAAAAACTTTGTGTCATAATACAATTTTTATCTATTTTGAAACTAATACGTTTAGCTTTATCCATGCATAGATACCCAAACTTAACAGAAACTATAAATACATATAATTTATGCTCATAATGAGCAAATAAACACGTAGTCCAGATGAAAAGTTTACACCAGCTACCGACAGCGTGGCCAATGACATGTGATGGTTTGTAGTAGTAGTATCTATCTATATTATATAAAGCTAGACAACGGTGACTGACTCACTGACTGATTGACATGGTTGTTCTCCCAGAAGGAGTCGTTTTAGTGATGGGACATGTTCTAGAAATGTGTTAATGTCGTCAATTCGACCAGGAATTAGGGATTGACATTTTGAAAAATCCAAGATGGCGGCGGTGACAAAAACCATTTTTCGAAAGTTTGTCCGATCGGATCCGTTTAAACGGCGCATCCTATTGCTTTTACGGCGGGATTTACAAAAAAAGTAATAAAAAAAAAAAAAACAAGATGGCGGATCCAAAATGGCGTCTTTAATTTTTGCACTTTTGACGACTTGACTTTGGCGAGTTTTGTCTTTTACCAAAGTTGCCACTCGAAAATTGTGTTTATGCAGAAATGTTGCCAGCATCCTGGTGTATATGGGAAAATCCCAACTTTTTTAAAATCCAAGATGGCGGATGGTGTGGCGGCCATTTTGTAAAATCGACAAATTTTGCCAATTTTTCAAATCGATAAAAGGTACTGTTGGCAACTCCTGAGCCGGATGACTTGTATGGGTCGGTCGTGTGATAGGACAATTGGTGTTGCCTGGTGTAATAAAATTTCCCCATGTATAGGGTAATTTGCAAAGTTTTCCCCAAAAATATGAAAAATTTAAATTATTACATTTTGAATCAAATTTTGATGAGGTATTGTAGAAATGCTCCATTCTAATGACATTTGGCCATTTTGGAGTTTTTAAGCTGGCAACCCCGGGAGGAATCGTTGCTTGTATTTTTGGATTTTGACTCCTTATTTTGACGAATAACTTTCTTCTACCAAAGTTGTCGGACGAAAATTTTGTCAGAATAGAAAAGATTGCCAGTGTCCTAAGGTGTTGCCTGAAGAAATAAATTTTCCCCATTTCATGGGAAATTTTCAAGATTTTTCCCCAAAAACCTGAAAAATAGAAATAAATACATTTTGGATCAAATTTTGATGAAATATTGTAGACAAGCTCCATACTAATGACATTTGACCATTTTGGTTTCTCTTAGCTGGCAACCCTGACTGAGGGCGGAGTTTGAATTTTAGGGTTAGACTCTACTTTGTCGAACGACTTTCTTCCACCAAAGTTGACAGATGGAAAATCTTTTTTCACAGACTTGTTGCCAATATCCTACAGTATTGCATGTGAAATAAATTCTCCCCATTATTAGGGTAATTCTCCCAATTTTTCAACATTTTGTAATATTGGTGTCGTTTTCGATTAATATGGAGGTGCTGAGTACGAATATTACGTCAGTTTTTCGGTTGTATGGTCGGGTCGGGTCTGTCACTCGGCTCAACCAAAGTCAAAGTCGAAGTCGAAGTCAAAGTCAAAGTCAAAGTCAAAGTCAAAGTCAAAGTCAAAGTCAAAGTCAAAGTCAAAGTCAAAGTCAAAGTCAAAGTCAAAGTCAAAGTCAAAGTCAAAGTCAAAGTCAAAGTCAAAGTCAAAGTCAAAGTCAAAGTCAAAGTCAAAGTCAAAGTCAAAGTCAAAGTCAAAGTCAAAGTCAAAGTCAAAGTCAAAGTCAAAGTCAAAGTCAAAGTCAAAGTCAAAGTCAAAGTCAAAGTCAAAGTCAAAGTCAAAGTCAAAGTCAAAGTCAAAGTCAAAGTCAAAGTCAAAGTCAAAGTCAAAGTCAAAGTCAAAGTCAAAGTCAAAGTCAAAGTCAAAGTCAAAGTCAAAGTCAAAGTCAAAGTCAAAGTCAAAGTCAAAGTCAAAGTCAAAGTCAAAGTCAAAGTCAAAGTCAAAGTCAAAGTCAAAGTCAAAGTCAAAGTCAGTGTCAGTGTCAGTGTCAGTGTCAGTGTCAGTGTCAGTGTCAGTGTCAGTGTCAGTGTCAGTGTCAGTGTCAGTGTCAGTGTCAGTGTCAGTGTCAGTGTCAGTGTCAGTGTCAGTGTCAGTGTCAGTGTCAGTGTCAGTGTCAGTGTCAGTGTCAGTGTCAGTGTCAGTGTCAGTGTCAGTGTCAGTGTCAGTGTCAGTGTCAGTGTCAGTGTCAGTGTCAGTGTCAGTGTCAGTGTCAGTGTCAGTGTCAGTGTCAGTGTCAGTGTCAGTGTCAGTGTCAGTGTCAGTGTTCAGTGTGTTTTCTCTCTTAAAATTAGCTTTGTTGTAGCTTACCGAGCTAACGAGACTGACTATTCAATGTCAAGACGAGTGACTGAGAAGGGGCGACGTTTTAATAGTATTAATTAGTTAGAATTTACTGATTACGAATGTTACGTTAGTTTTCTATCTTCAAACTTACTTTGCTGCAGGTTATCGAGCTATCGAGACCATCGTGACGATGACATCGTGTGATGGTCGAGCGACTGAGTTTAACGAAGAGGCGACGTATTTATCGTATTAATTAGTTTGAGGGTACTGATTACGAATGTTACGTTAGTTTTCTATTTTCAAATTAACTTTGCTGCGGGTCATCGAGCTATCGAGACCATCGTGACACGAAGGGGGGAAGTGGCGAGCGAAGCGAGCCACTGACCCCCTGAGTGGAATGATGGTCGAGCGACTGAGTTTTAACGAAGAGGCGACGTATTTATCGCTTTAATTAGTTTGAGTGTACTGATTACGAATGTTACGTTAGTTTTCTATTTTCAAATTAACTTTGCTGCGGGTCATCGAGCTATCGAGACCATCGTGACACGAAGGGGGGAAGTGGCGAGCGAAGCGAGCCACTGACCCCCTGAGTGGAATGATGGTCGAGCGACTGAGTTTAACGAAGAGGCGACGTATTTATCGTATTAATTAGTTTGGGTGTACTGATTACGAATGTTACGTTAGTTTTCTATTTTCAAATTAACTTTGCTGCGGGTCATCGAGCTATCGAGACCATCGTGAGACGAAGGGGGGAAGTGGCGAGCGAAGCGAGCCACTGACCCCCTGAGTGGAATGATGGTCGAGCGACTGAGTTTAACGAAGAGGCGACGTATTTATCGTATTAATTAGTTTGAGTGTACTGATTACGAATGTTACGTTAGTTTTCTATCTTCAAATTAACTTTGCTGCGGGTCATCGAGCTATCGAGACCATCGTGACACGAAGGGGGGAAGTGGCGAGCGAAGCGAGCCACTGACCCCCTGAGGTGAATGATGGTCGAGCGACTGAGTTTAACGAAGAGGCGACGTATTTATCGCTTTAATTAGTTTGAGTGTACTGATTACGAATGTTACGTTAGTTTTCTATCTTCAAATTAACTTTGCTGCGGGTCATCGAGCTATCGAGACCATCGTGACACGAAGGGGGGAAGTGGCGAGCGAAGCGAGCCACTGACCCCCTGAGTGGAATGATGGTCGAGCGACTGAGTTTAACGAAGAGGCGATGTATTTATCGCTTTAATTAGTTTGAGTGTACTGATTACGAATGTTACGTTAGTTTTCTATCTTCAAATTAACTTTGCTGCGGGTCATCGAGCTATCGAGACCATCGTGACACGAAGGGGGGAAGTGGCGAGCGAAGCGAGCCACTGACCCCCTGAGTGGAATGATGGTCGAGCGACTGAGTTTAACGAAGAGGCGACGTATTTATCGCTTTAATTACTTTGAGTGTACTGATTACGAATGTTACGTTAGTTTTCTATCTTCAAATTAACTTTGCTGCGGGTCATCGAGCTATCGAGACCATCGTGACACGAAGGGGGGAAGTGGCGAGCGAAGCGAGCCACTGACCCCCTGAGTGGAATGATGGTCGAGCGACTGAGTTTAACGAAGAGGCGACGTATTTATCGCTTTAATTAGTTTGATTACGAATGTTACGTTAGTTTTCTATCTTCAAATTAACTTTGCTGCGGGTCATCGTGCTATCGAGACCATCGTGACACGAAGGGGGGAAGTGGCGAGCGAAGCGAGCCACTGAACCCCTGAGTGGAATGATGGTCGAGCGACTGAGTTTAATGAAGAGGCGACGTATTTATCGTATTAATTAATTTGAGTGTATTGATTACGAATGTTACGTTAGTTTTCTATTTTCAAATTAACTTTGCTGCGGGTCATCGAGCTATCGAGACCAATCGTGACACGAAGGGGGGAAGTGGCGAGCGAAGCGAGCCACTGACCCCCTGAGTGGAATGATGGTCGAGCGACTGAGTTTAACGAAGAGGCGACGTATTTATCGCTTTAATTACTTTGAGTGTACTGATTACGAATGTTGCGTTAGTTTTTTATCTTCAAATTAACTTTGCTGCCGGTCATCGAGCTATCGAGACCATCGTGACACGAAGAGGGGAAGTGGCGAGCGAAGCGAGCCACTGACCCCCTGAGTGGAATGATGGTCGAGCGACTGAGTTTAACGAAGAGGCGACGTATTTATCGTTTTAATTAGTTTGAGTGTACTGATTACGAATGTTACGTTAGTTTTCTATCTTCAAATTAACTTTGCTGCGGGTCATCGAGCTATCGAGACCATCGTGACACGAAGGGGGGAAGTGGCGAGCGAAGCGAGCCACTGACCCCCTGAGTGGAATGATGGTCGAGCGACTGAGTTTAACGAAGAGGCGACGTATTTATCGTATTAATTAGTTTGAGTGTACTGATTACGAATGTTACGTTAGTTTTCTATTTTCAAATTAACTTTGCTGCGGGTCATCGAGCTATCGAGACCACCGTGACACGAAGGGGGGAAGTGGCGAGCGAAGCGAGCCACTGACCCCCTGAGTGGAATGATGGTCGAGCGACTGAGTTTAACGAAGAGGCGACGTATTTATCGTATTAATTAGTTTGAGTGTACTGATTACGAATGTTACGTTAGTTTTCTATCTTCATATTTACTTTGCTGCGGGTCATCGAGCTATCGAGACCATCGTGACACGAAGGGGGGAAGTGGCGAGCGAAGCGAGCCACTGACCCCCTGAGTGGAATGATGGTCGAGCGACTGAGTTTAACGAAGAGGCGACGTATTTATCGTATTAATTAGTTTGAGTGTACTGATTACGAATGTTACGTTAGTTTTCTATCTTCATATTTACTTTGCTGCGGGTCATCGAGCTATCGAGACCATCGTGACACGAAGGGGGGAAGTGGCGAGCGAAGCGAGCCACTGACCCCCTGAGTGGAATGATGGTCGAGCGACTGAGTTTAACGAAGAGGCGACGTATTTATCGTATTAATTAGTTTGAGTGTACTGATTACGAATGTTACGTTAGTTTTCTATCTTCATATTTACTTTGCTGCGGGTCATCGAGCTATCGAGACCATCGTGACACGAAGGGGGGAAGTGGCGAGCGAAGCGAGCCACTGACCCCCTGAGTGGAATGATGGTCGAGCGACTGAGTTTAACGAAGAGGCGACGTATTTATCGTATTAATTAGTTTGAGTGTACTGATTACGAATGTTACGTTATTCTATCTTCATATTTACTTTGCTGCGGGTTATCGAGCTATCGAGACCATCGTGACACGAAGGGGGGAAGTGGCGAGCGAAGCGAGCCACTGACCCCCTGAGTGGAATGATGGTCGAGCGACTGAGTTTAACGAAGAGGCGACGTATTTATCGTATTAATTAGTTTGAGTGTACTGATTACGAATGTTACGTTTGTTTTCTAAATTCAAATTAACTTTGCTGCGGGTTATCGAGCTATCGAGACCATCGTGACACGAAGGGGGGAAGTGGCGAGCGAAGCGAGCCACTGACCCCCTGAGTGGAATGATGGTCGAGTGACTGAGATTAACGAAGAGGTGACATATTTATCGTTTTAATTGTATCCTATTAGTTGTTGGCAACTCCTTAGCAGGATGACTAAATGGTTCGGTCGTGTGATAGAACAGTGTTGCCTGGTTTAGTAAAATTTCCCCATTTTTAGGGTAATTTCTAAAACATCCCGAAAACCATTTTCAATGAAACAACTAGAGCAACAAAACGGTCACGCGAGCTGCTTGCAGCTCGCGCACCACCGACCCACTAGTTGAAATAGTAAAACTGCATTTTCTGCTAAAAAAATAACTACAGTTTTGGAGAAATCTCCAATGTCTAAAGGTGCCCCTGTCCTAAGCTACCTCCTTCTCGCCTACTGACGCGTCGCAGGCACGGCGTGGCTCGTGGTAACTGCGAAGACGTTGACTGAGCGCACCGTGAGGCTGCCTCTCAACTGCCTGCTCAAGCGAGCACCAGATAAGCAGCTTCGCGAGCCAGCCTCGTGATATCGATACCCGCCTTAAGTAAGTGAGATAAACATTTACACACATACATACACACGCCTTTTTCCCCGAAAAGTTAAGCAGAGCCTCAATATGGGGCTCTTTTCACAGTGGGTTGCACCATCGTGGAATATAATAATAATAATAATTAATTAATTGGCCCGGGTAATTCTCCCACCCCCTTGAATAGATCTGAATACTCGTGTAACCCATAGCTTATTGCTTCGACTCTCTTAATGAATCCCAATTTTACACAGTCTTCCCTACCTAAAATATTCTGAACTTTCATGTCTACCACTGCATATTTAAGTTCATGATGCTTATTTCCGTGAAATATAGACAAAACTGCTTCGCCAATTATTGGTAATTCATTTCTTGTATATGAGAGCACCTTCGAGTTATAAGGTTTTAAATCACAATTCTTAAATCCAAGTTGATAAAAATCTATTTTTGTTACAATATTTAAATCCGCGCCACAGTCTAATTTGAAATCGACACGCTTACCGTTAATGCATAATGTTTCTATCCACTGTGTGTCCCAACGTACAGGCTTTGTCTTCAAAACGTTCACATACAGAACGTCTTCGTCCTCCGAATCATCCGACTCAAGATGACTCATATTGATTTCGTGCACCTTTTTACCTACTATTTTATTAGTACACTTTCTCGCGAAATGACCACGATTTTTACACACAAAACACGTAGCATCACTCGCCGGGCACCACCCGCGCCCCTCACACATCACACTTCCACAACGTAAACACTGATCGCGCGAGGCCTGGCGCTCCACTGCCGGCCGCCCGGCGCCAGCGCCGGCGTCGCGGCGAGGCTCTCCGCGGGCGCTGCCGCCGCGCTGCTTCCGCTGCGCTCCGCGCGCGCGCTGCCACGACAGCGCGTCCACTAGGCCGCTCGTCCTATTTGCCTCCTCTATCTGCCGCCCCTCTGTTCTGGACAGCTCATCTGCTTCGCAAATCTGCACCGCCTTCGCCAATGTCAACTCATCCGTACGTAGTAAACGATCTCGTACGACGTGGTTAGAAACTCCGCATACTACACGATCACGTATCAGACCGTCAACGAGATGCTCGAACTCACAGTTTTGGCTCAATACCTTCAACGCCGTGACAAATTGACTAATTGATTCCCCGGCGTTCTGATTACGAGTGAAAAACTTGAATCGGAACATAGCCACATTACATTTTGTTCCGAAATGTTCGTCAAACTTCTTTTTCAAGCACTGGAGATCCTCGGCTGACTGCTCCGTGGTATATGTAAATGTTGAAAATATCTCGTAACCCTCCGCCCCAATGAGGTTCACCAGCAAGCTCGCCTGTACTTCTTTGGGCTCCTTGTTAACTCCGGATGCCTTCAGAAAAACATCGAACTGTTTCCACCATTTTTGCCACGCATCCGCGCGCTCGGCTGGACTGCCTGCTATCTGCAGTTCTGGTGGAGGTCGAGCGTGTTCCATATTTCTCCACACTTAGAAAACAAAACTCGATAAGATTTATCGATAAACTTTCCAAAAACTCTCAATTTTTACATTAAATTCAAGACACCGCTGTCACCATGTAATGAAACATAGCTTGCTGATTGAACACTGGTTTATTGACATAAGTAGGTAGACCAACACTTGTCCTAAAACTACCCACATTATTAAATATACTACATCTTTCCTTTATAAAACTATTAGCATAAGAACATCGAAATCTGATAAGTGCTATTAAAATAAACATTTCACAAAATCCTTAGAACCAAAATGAACCTAAAATATCTTACTGTTTGTTTGTTTTAATTCATACATTTTCGCTACAAACAATAGTATCATTAAGTTCTTACTACTTTTCTTTTTATATAAACTTAAGTAGGTTATTACAATAGTTCATGATTTTGTATTTTTTAGCGCGCGGAGAACTATCCAACTTTTTAGCCATACTTCTGGTTATAGGTGGACCCCAAGAACGTTCAAACTGCTGAATGTCTTTAGTAGCTCCTACCCCAGAATTAGTATCTTTCTCCGTTAGTACTTCTGACGATGTGTCAGATGCAGAAGAAGATGGTCCCGCGCTAGTAGATCGCGCACCTACCGCCTGCGTCGCCGGCGCCGGCGCCGTAGCTATAGGTATGTCGCTGCTATCGGCTAATCTACGAACTATATTCCTACGATTGCGGCGGTACTTGCGACCTGCGTCATCCTGCACTATGTATGACCTAGGCTCAGCAGCTTTCTGAACAACCTTCATACTCTTTCGCTGGTTACCATCCGCTAATACTACATTTTGATTTTCATGTAATATAGGGAGCTTTCTAGAGGACCTATCATATGTCAGTTTTTGTTTATTTTGCTGCACTAAAATGGCCTCATAATTCTTTTTCCTATCGACATTTTCCTCTAATAACCGTTTATGAATAGGTAAACGCGTATTTAGCCTTCTTCCCATTAAAATCTGTGCCGGTGAGTCTACATGGTCCCTCGGCGTAGAACGGAAGTTTAATAAACTCACATAATAATCATGTCCAGAATCCATACATTTCTTAAGCAGCATTTTTACTGTACTAACTGCTCGTTCGCTCTTTCCGTTTGACTGGGCATACAGTGGCGATGACGTAATTTGTCTTATCTCCCAATTAACTACAAACTTTTTAAACTCATTTGAAGAGTAGGCCGGCCCATTATCAGTAATTAATTCGCTGGGTATACCATACCTCGCAAACTGTTCTTTCATAGCTTTAATGACTGATTTGCTAGTTATAGAATTAATTTCATTAACTTCCACAAAATTGGAAAAATAGTCCACCAATATCAAATAATATTTCTTCCTGTATTCAAAAATATCCGAGCCTACTTTGGCCCATGGAAGATCTGGAATGTGATGCGGCATCATGGGCTCGCGGGGCGGCGCGGACGCGTGCAGCGTGCACGTGCTACAGCGCTGCACCACGCTCTCCACGTCACGTGACATGCCCGGCCAGAACAACACTCCCCGCGCGCGCCGTTTACACCTATCTATCCCCAAGTGCCCCTCGTGAATGCGAATTAACATTTCACTTCTTAGCGATTGCGGTATGAAAACAGAAGTTTCTTGAAAAATTATGCCTTCGACATACTGTAACCCTTCGCGGTATGACCAATACGCGCGAATATTTTCCTCAACTTCGTATTTACACCTGGGCCAACCCTCCCTTATCAACCTTACCAACGATTGCGCCTCCTTATCTTTAGCCGTATGCTCTCTGACTAAAACTAACTTTTCATCGCTGAACGGTACTTTTTGAACGGGACCATTAATGGGCTGCACTGACTTATCTATAACGATTATATGTACACCCGGTAACTCTCCGACATCTTTGAACAGATTTGAATACTCCTGTAACCCGTAGCTTATTGCTTCGTCTCTTTTAATGAATCCCAATTTTACACAGTCTTCCCTACCTAAAATATTCTGAACTTTCATGTCTACCACTGCACACTTAAGTTCATAATAATTATTTCCGTGAAATACAGACAAAAATGCTTCACCTATAATTGGTAATTCATTTCTTGTATATGAGAGCACCTTAGAATTATAAGGTTTTAAATCATGATCCTTAAATCCAAGTTGACATAAATCTACTTTTGTTACAATATTTAAATCCGCGCCACAGTCTAATTTGAAATCGACACGCTTACCGTTAATGCATAATGTTTCTATCCACTGTGTGTCCCAACGTCTACTGTTTGTCTTCAAAACGTTCACATACAGAACGTCTTCGTCCTCCGACTCATCTGAAAGATGACTCATATTGATTTCGTGCACCTTTTTACCTACTATTTTATCAGTACACTTTCTCGCGAAATGACCACGATTTTTACACACAAAACACGTAGCATCACTCGCCGGGCACCACCCGCGCCCCTCACACCACGCACTTCCACAACGTAGACACTGATCACGCGAGGCCTGGCGCTCCGCCGTTGGCCGCCCGGCGTCAGCGCCGCCGTCATGGCGAGGCTCCCCGCGGGCGCTGCCACCGCGCTGCTGCCGCCAAGCTTCACGCGCGCGCTGTCCTGTCAGCGCGTCCACTAGGCCGCTCGTCCTATTTGCCTCCTCTATCTGCTGCCCCTCTGTTTTGGACAGCTCATCTGCTTCGCAAATCTGCACCGCCTTCGCCAAAGTCAACTCATCCGTTCGTAGTAAACGATCTCGCACGACGTGGGTAGAAACTCCGCATACTACTCGATCACGTATCAGACCGTCAACGAGATGCTCGAACTCACAGTTTTGGCTCAATACCTTCAACGCCGTGACGAATTGACTAATTGATTCCCCGGCGTTCTGGTTACGAGTGAAAAACTTGAAACGGAACATAGCCACATTACATTTAGTTCCGAAATGTTCGTCAAACTTATTTTTCAAACACTGGAGATCCTCGGCTGACTGCTCTTTGGTATATGTAAATGTTGAAAATATCTCGTATCCCTCCGCCCCAATGAGGTTCACCAGCAAGCTCGCCTGCACTTCTTTGGGCTCCTTGCTAACTCCGGATGCCTTCAGAAAAACTTCGAATTGTTTCCACCATTTTTGCCACGCACCCGCGCGCTCGGCTGGACTGCCTGCTATCTGCAGTTCTGGTGGAGGTCGAGCGTGTTCCATATTTCCCCACAATTAGAAAACGAAACTTGATAAGATTTGTCGGAAAACTTTCCAAAAACTAGCAATTTTCACATTAAATTCAAGACACCGCTGTCACCATGTAATGAAACATAGCTTGCTGATTGAACACTGGTTTATTGACATAAGTAGGTAGACCAACACTTGTCCTAAAACTACCCACATTATTAAATATACTACAGACGTGACAAGTGGTAACCTCAGCGCTGCCATTTCTTCTCACGACTGACTCGGCTAACGCTTTCTTCCAGTAATAACACATTCCAAAGTAAGCTAGCAGCCAGGACAAATCTTATACTAACGAATCTTATCAACAAGTCCCGGTAATCCCTTAGTTGGCTTTTACAACATCCACAGGAGGAGATGGAGGGATCTATTCTTAGGCCGATCACACCACAGCGAGATAAACATTGATATTTTTATAATTATTTATTATTTGTAACGGCCTACAAAAACTCTTGCTGATTGAGACACCGGATATAGGCGCTTATATATGCCTTTGTTAGAACTGAAACTTTTATCCAACTTGAATACGAATACGGAATAAATAATCCCAATCATTCCAATACTGTCAGTCATAAGACACGCTTTCCACAGCTGATAGAACTATAGCCAACTCACTGTCACCACGTGAGGATAGCATCTATCAATAAAAAAATAAGAACCATTTTTTATTGACTGATGCATGGGTGAAAATATTTTTTTCATACTAGCTACGAGACGTTTTAGGGTTCCCTAGCCAAATGGCAAAAAACGGAACCCTTATAGATTCGTCATGTCTGTCTGTCTGTCTGTCCGTGTATGTCACAGCCACTTTTTTCCGAAACTATAAGAGCTATGCTGTTGAAACTTGGTAAGTAGATGTATTCTGTGAACGGCATTAAGATTTTCACACAAAAATAGAAAAAAAAACGATAAATTTTTGGGGTTAAAACTTAGAACTGAAACTCAATTTAATTTTTTTCATCAAACCCATACTTGTGGTGTATCTATGGACAGGTTTTCAAAAAAGATATTGAGGTTTCTAAAATATTTTTTTTCTAAAATCATTTTAGTTTGCGAGAGAGACACTTCCAATGTGGTAAAATGTGCCCCCCCCCCCCCCCCCCCCTCCCGTAACTTCTAAAATAAGAGAAAGATAAAACTAAAAAAAAAAGTATTACCATATAAACTTTGACCGAAAATAGGTTTGGATGAGATCTAGTAAGTAGTTTTTTTTATACGTCGTTAATATTAAACCATCCAAGAACTTTTATATTATGTTACTTGCTGCTACGGAATCCTTCATGGGCGAGTTCGACTAGCACTTGGCCGGTTTTTTCTGTTTACTAATGGGATTTGCATAGGTTTGTGTCCAGACCGGTCAGTGTATTTGAAGGGGATTGTTAAACAAAGCGGAGTGGAGCGGAAATTTGGAAACCCGAGTAAATAGTACGTATGACTTGATGTTCATCTAAAGCGTTCAACTGGTTGATAACACCACTGTGTATTCTTATCACACTCTAATCTCGTGCACCTCATGATCTATCTAATTAGGCCTCCTCTCTAAAACGCCACTCTCTCCACTGTGCTGTTCTCATCCATTCTCGTCCAACTACTATAACGATGTCATCCGACCATCGGGCGGGTGGTCTGCCTCTTGGCCGCCGAGCATCTCTTGGCCACCATTACGTAATAGCCGTAGTCCATCTTCCGTCATTCTTTCTAGCCAAGTGCCCCGCCCATCGCCACTTAAGAGTTGTGATCCGCATACCTACATCTACGACTTTCGTACGTCGTCGTATCTTGACGTTGGGTATGTGATCAAGGAGGGATATACCGAGCATGGCGCGCTCCATTGCCCTTTGTGCTACTCTTATCTCATGCATGGACTTCTTTGTGAGTGGCCACGTTTCGGTTGCGTATGTTAGTATGGACACATTGGTTATAAACCTTGGTCTTTGTGGAATTTTTGAGTTGAAGACGTCTTCCAGCTTTCTGAATGCAGGCTGGATGCGACTAGCGATCTCCTTTACCTGAGAGATGGCGCTAGGAATTCCAAACTTCCTTTGGCTCTGCCAAACACCAGCGTACTGCCTTGGACTCGATCGAACGCAGAGCTTTTAGGCTTATAGGTGAGCAACATGGCGGAGACTAAGATCCAGAGTCTCGAGCACCGCCTTCGATCCCGTGCCTTTCATCGCGTTACATTTCGGAGAATGCTCCAGGAACTTAATGATCTGATCCCACCATCTCCTTTTCATCATAGGAAGAGCAGGTACACGGCTCGGTACCACCCTTACCTCATTAGTATACCCTATTTTCGTACTAAACGTTTCAGATCTACCTTTATAATGCAAACTGCTAAGGAGTGGAATACACTACCGTCGTCTATCTTTCCTGAAAACTATAATCTGGGTCTCTTCAAGGCTAGAGTCAATAGGTGCCTTCTAGACCTTTGTGCTCCATCTTCGGCCACATCGTCACTTACCAACAGGTGGAATCGTGGTCAAACAAAGGTAAATCAAAGATTAAAAAAAAAAACTTCCCGTTGCGCGTCCTCTCGTCAACAGATGGCACTAAGGTGCTCTGAATACGTTTACAATAATAATACAGGCAAATTAGCAAAAAGTGTGGACCTAAGTCGAGTAGTGCTGTGTTGCGGTTTGAAGGGTAAGGGTGCCGGTGAAATTACAGACACATGAGACTTTTCATCTTTATGTCTCAGGGTGGCGGGCGCAGTGCAATGCCACATAGGGTGCGTCCTAGGTGGACGTGACCTATGAGGTAATGCACTCTTCATAGGCAGCGGTTACCGCTTAACATCAGGTGGGCCATCTGCTCGTTCCGTCATTCAAGTAGTATAAAAAAAAATAAAGTCGTGGATTAATAACAAAACAGCAACATCCATAAAAAAAAATTATTTGCAAATGTAGATCATAACGGTCTTTTAAGTGTATGCCAAATTGCACCAGCTACATCTATTTTCCCCATTAAGTTACGGGTATTATAATGTTTTCACCCTATTTCACCCCTTTCCGGGGGGGTGTGAATTTGCTAAAAGTTATATTAGAGGTGATTTTAAAGCCAAACAAAACAATTAGAAAAGGTTTTGTGACTACATCTAATTACTTCCACACTTTTGCTAAAAATCACCTAATAATTTGCCTGTACTTTAAACGGTCGGCGTAGCATTAGCTTGAAAAAAGTTGTCTAGCTATTCTCTAAGCCCTACAAGTAAAGGCACGTACACCAGACAATTGAGACGAACCGTCATATTTGAATAATGATGTCTTATGAATAGTCTTTCTCAAACTTTGGGGTACTGGCCCAAAAGTTATATTTGAAAGCTTGTAATCCGGTCAATTTGTGAGTTGGATTAAGTCTGTTTCCTAATCTTTTTAGCGCGCATTTTTACAATTCCATATTTTGAACTTCATCAAGACATTCTATTTTTTTAACCACCGAATATAGTGAGGGCTATATACTTATAAGTTTGAGGTCATAGTGTGATTGTCTGTCTGTCTGTTCGTTGGTGGCCTCATAGCTCTGGAACGGCTGCTCTGATTTAAATGCAGTTTTTTTTAGTAGGTATTAAATCTGGTGTTTGTAAAATAATTCTTAGCTAGTATATAATAGTTGCTTTTATCCCGACACCACGAGTGTAATAATTACTAGTAAGAACTAAAATACTAACTCATATAAGTGTACACCAGCGAGGGTAAGTATTGTAACAACGCGATACAAGCTCACGGTGACGTACTTCAAGAAGTGTACTTATAAGTGTAACTAGGTAGACGAAACTACTTCAAGCTAAGTAAGTTTCAAGTTGTCAAAGTAAGTTGTGCTTAGTTCGTTGAGTCGTTAGTTTCGGAAACAAAGCTGCTGAGGTTTAAGTAGGAAGATACTGTTTAGCTACTTTGCTATTAATTAAGAATAATGCTATACACGGATACTTTAAATAACAGATTGAATAATACAACAAGGAGACATCTATAATATCAAGAAAATTATGTTGAAAAAATATTTTTCTAAATGAGTTTTTATTAAATTAGATATCGGAGCAAAATGAGCCCAAGCACAGCCAGTCAACTATTAACCGTCAAGGAGATCCGTTTTCCACCTTCAATCCTCATCATCAGATCAGCTCGCTGTCACCATGATATTGTATTGTCATAGGAACTTGACAGGTATGCCATACAGCACAAACGAACAGAAAAAATAAAAAATAAAAATCCGGACATAAGATTTAGATTTCCTACAACCGTGTAAGAGGAAGTCGGTTGACGGGGCCGGTTCCTATAAAGGTTAGTATACACTAGAGCATTTACTTGTAACATAACATCGAGCCGCTCTAACGTGTCACCCTTACACGAAACGATCATTTTGTTACAACTTGATTTTACAAACCAAAGAGTGAATTTGTGTAACATTCATTTCATCTAGCAAAGACAACGTGCTAAGCGGTATGAGGTGCGCAAGCGAGACGTAAAATAAAAAGGAATGTTACAGGTAAATGCTCGCCTAGAGCATTACGTCGAACACAGCGTCGAGCATTTGCAGGAACGTTACATTACATGGAAATGCTTGGGAAAATGCTCTAGTGTGTACTCACCTTAAGCCATTTTATTTGGAAGCCTATGTCCAGCAGTGGACTTCTACCAGCTAATGATGATGATGATGAAACAGCCAATTTGACTACCTAAAAACCCAGTAGTTCTGTCTACAGAATTACTCAACAAAGCAGGTGGAAATAGACGTATATAACTTAGGTACCAACCTACTTATCTATCCTAGAAACTATCTACAAGAAATAATGACCTGTATCGTTCTGACCCTTAATCATGGAAACAAAATAATATAGAGCTCTCATAGCAGACACATATGTACATACAAAGACACGCCTTTTTCCCCGAAACGGTAGGCAGAGCCTCAAATATGCCTCTTTTCACTGTGGGGTACACCATCGTGGGAAATAGACGTGACAACTGGTGAGCTCATCGCCGCCATTGCTTCCCACGACTGACTCTGCTGACGCTTTCTTCCAGTAATAACAATTCCTTAAGTAAGCTAGCAGCCAGGACAAATCACATGTGTTAATTAAAACCTTAACGTTTCAGTTGTACCTTTGTAATGCGAACTGTTAAGGAGTGGAATACACTACCATCGTCAGTCTTTCCTGAAAACTAATCTGGGTCTCTTCAAGGCTGGAGTGCCTTCTAGATCTTTGTGCTCCATCTTCGGCCACATCGTCACTTACCAACAGGTGAGATCGTGGTCAATCAAAGGTCTATCAATGCAAAAAAAAAAATGCTCGACTGTAGAACTTTGCACACTATTTGGAGATTAGGCTCCGTGGATTACGACAGCTGATACTCGTATCGTAACGGCAAATTTTGGAGGAAATGTTTTTTTTTTTTTTTAACTACGATAAACCTTTGTTTGACCACGATCTCACCTGTTGGTAAGGCGATACCCAATGAGGAGTTTTCCAAGTGTCATTGTGGTTTAGTTCTTCCATCGCCAAGAGATGGCGCTCCCGTAACTTTTGGAATTTACTTTTTAAACTTTATCATGGCAGTGGAGAACTTCGTTCAGCCAACGTAAATAGTTTAAGAAAATACAAAATCCTGAAAATTTTACGTATTTTGAAACAAAACTTTTCATTCAGTCGTACTTTAAAAAAAACGAATGACATAAATATGTCTGTCGTGTCACGTCATGGAAAATTTAAAGAAAGTGGATGAGAACATTGAGAGCTCTGTATGCCTCTGTTAAGGTGGACGCTCACGCTTGCGGCGCGAAATTCAAATTTTTCGGTGTTTTTTGCCCATTACAGCTCATCAACACTTCTTCAGATAGCGAAAGTTGATTTCGCGAAAACTAGGAGACTTAACACACATGTTTTAATTGATAGTATCTCATAAATATCATAAGTTTAGCTACGATAACCCTACAAAAAAAACACTGTAAAAATGTGTTTAGGGGTATCTTAGCTAGCCTGATGATATAATGAGATACTATCAATTAAAACATGTGTGTTAAGTCTTCTAGTTCTCTCAAAATCAACTTTCGCTATCTGAAGAAGTGTTGATGAGATTAATGGGCAAAAAAACAATATAAAAAAATTTGAAAGGACAATTCGTGGTTTAAAGAAGCGTGGAGTTCTAGAACTTCCGTTCATACTCGTATGTATCAAGTCACGCGCTCTTTATTATTATTATCCTAACTCATCGGTCCATAAACCCAGGTTATAAAGGTCGACCTGTGGGTATCCTTTGGGACTAGAATAAACATGTCGGGAAATGTCTACGGAGTTAGAGAGAATTTAATGGTATTTTAACCTTTGTTGCGTGTCTAAGTAGATAGATGGGTTCAGCGAACACATGTAATCTTTCATATACATAATAACAGGTAACACGTAAATTAAAAAAAAAAAACTTTTTCAATAAAACGGCTGAACCGATAGTTATAAAGCATGTCTAAGAACCATTGCTAGAAAACAAGCTCTCAAATAAAAAAACTGCATTCAAATCGGTTCACACTGTTAAGAGGTAGGTGCCTGCCACAGACAGACACACAGACACACATAGCAGTCAAACTTATAAAACCCCTCTTTTTACGTCGGGGGTTAAAAAAGATACATGTTATCAAAATCCAGATATGTATACTCATCTCTCAGGCAGGCTCTTAACTATAGCTAATCTCCTTCTCTATCACTTAGTCCAAACAGACTCTCCGAGACTTAATATACTTATTATCAATTAAGAGGAAAATAAAATGCAGGTTACAATTGTGCGATAAAAGTTTATCGCAAAATTTGAACCTGTATTTTATTTTCCAAATAATTAAGTAGTTTTTAATCAATATTAAAAGATTTTTTTGAAATGCCAGATGATTTATTACAATTTTGGCTTCGTTGCGTTACATGCTCACTACTAAGTGAGCATGTAACGCAATAAACTTTACTGTTACTGAACAGTAAAGGTTACAAACATGATTTTAATGCAGTATTTAATTGAGGATGTAATCTAATTAAATCATAGACAAGAACAAATGTGTACCGCTAGCCCGCTCTATTTAGAACAAAGTCTGATCCTCATTTGGATTCATTTAAATTCTGGAGACACAATCTAAAGAGTAATACCTAGTCCTGTGGTTTATCAGTTTCCCATTAAATTGTATAGAATTCAACTGAAATGGATCGGAAGATTTCGAAACATGTAGTTTTATAAGAAACCAAAGACCTAAAAAAAATACGGACGTAAATGTTGCAGCGAAAGTGTGTGAAGCCACAGAATAAATGTATGTGAAGCCTACTAGGTCCTAAAATTTCGGTCTTCAGTACCTACACGCGGAGGCCTGCAATGCTCTAAGCTACACGCGAACTACACGCACGCAAATACATCAAGGTCTTATAATTGGCGAGAGTTACCTCCGGTACGGAGGCCGCAATGCTCTAAGACAGTTACCAATACAAATTCTGTAGACGAACCTGGAGACTAATATCTAGTAGATTTGAGATTGATAGAGGACATTTTGCAGTCTTCACCCATGGATTAGACGAGGTTACGATGTACGTATTATTTTAGGTCCGTGTACTACTACTTATTTAAATTTATAATAATTCAGACCAACATTTTTTAAGAAATGGTGCAAAGTTGATTTTGGTGAATAACGTTTAAAACAAAAAGTCCTACGGCTAGGACACGACGTACTACTTTTTTATCAAATCTAGGTACACAAACAGGCGTTCGGACGGATGGTTTTACGAACAACTAGGTCCCCTTGGAACCCTAAAAATTGCGACTAAATATTTCTGAAAGTATATCTACCAGAATGTTATTTGCAAATTCAAAGTCTTTAATTTTAATACCTAGATTGGAATAGATTTTCAGGATTAGTATTCATTATTCCTCCTTTGACAGCTTCACAGGGGTCTAATGAAGTTTTTTATGACGCAATCACGGAGTTTAAAGATGGAATTATAATCATAAAACAATGTTTTAGGATTTGTTTCACAATCAATAACTAAAGGTTTAAGTAGTTACTCAGCGAGTTAACTACTTTGAGGCTATCCTTTCGTTAACTTTGAACTTACTGAGCAGATAAAGCGGTTATTAGCACTACTGAGGGAATGTGAAACGTTATATTTGATATTTGAAGTAGCTAACTTAGAACTTTACTTATTGATTGTGAAATAGAGCCTCAGTCATCTTCTTTTTTTTACGATGTGCCGTAGACTCATAATGAGTCCGATCGTGATATGCGTCAGGAAAAGATTCCGACCCTTCACTCAAAGGGCTGAGCCTCTACAAACTACTCTAGGATAAATTAATTAACTTTTCATCCCACAAACAATCACTCCAGTATTCTAAACATCTTAACTGAGTGTCAGTTTAACTATCTAGTTTCTGAAGAGAAAATTAGTGTTGGACCGACTTGTGTTATCGATAATTTATATTTTCGATGTTTATCTACTATGTTTGCCGAGGTTTGTCGGCCTATCCGTCTCCTTCAGTGGATGTCGTAAAAATCGACAAAGGGATTTCACCAAGGGATGGGCAACAGAATCCACCTGAGTACTTAACACCAGTACTGTGATCATCAGTTTTACCTGAGTGCTGGGCCAGAATGGCGCTAATGTTTAACGAATTTAACCAAAGCCGTTGGCGTAATAATAATTATTTAATATTTGGTGACACCGGCGCCGCCAAGATTGACCAGTCAGACGTAGGTAAAGTCCGAACGTTAGGAGGTTTTAAAAAAATATATATAAATAAAAATTGCTTTATTATTCCTATACACCAACACATCAACAAAAGTTTAAAGTAAACGAGATACAACAACCCAAAAATAGATTATTATTACGTAATGTGTACGGACCGTCCGTGGCGGTGAAGTGGGGGGAGGCGGTGAAGTGGGGGAGGCGGTGAAGTGGGGGGGGGCGGTGAAGTGGGGAGAGGCGGGAAAGCCTCCTTCAACTGCTTCCATTCATCTCTTTCTTTTGCTAATCTTGGCCAGAGATCCCCGGCCACAGCTAGCACAACATCGTCACTCCATCGTTTAAGTGGTCGCACTCGTCTACGCTTTTGATCTCGGACGTTTAAGCAGTTCAAAATTAAGGCGATTGGAGCCCTGATGCTGTCAAAGTAATCTCTCAGATAAAAGTGATACTTTTTTTTCTCGTTCATGTAGTAGTAATTAATTAATACGGTAATTAGCGCGTCTGTTGTAGGTATTAAACGTCCGCAGATGCGTCCGCCTCGAATCAGATTGATGTCGGTTTTTAGTAGTAGTAGAGCTTTTTTGTGAAAGAGTTCGTCCGGGGAAGTACTACCACCATAACTATTTCTGCCGCAAAGCAGTAGTGCTCGCATTGCTGAAGAGTATGGTTGCCGGTGAAATTACAGGCACATGAGACTTTTCATCTTTATGTCTCAGGGTGGCGGGCGCAGTGCAGTGCGACATAGGGCGCGTCCTAGGTGGACGTGATATATGTGATAATGCACTGTTCATAGGTAGAGCGTACCGCTTATCATCAGGTGGGCCATCTGCTAGTTCCGTCATTATAAGTAGTATAAAAAATAAAATAAAAAAGTATTTAGAATAAGATTTTTATAACGTTGACCTTTCAAGGGAAAGTCATTATAAGATAATATTAAGATATTTACTTGTTATATCAAAAATAAAGAGTATGCAGGTCTAGACAACGCAATGTTCATAAAATCTGGACCTAAATATATCTTTGACAGTCAATTGTAACTACTTGATCTGTAGACTTGCTCTTTCATCGATAGCATATTCAGAGACACCCACCCATCCCTACAATAAATTAGTTAATCCCGGAACTTCACACTATTCCCGGCACAATTGAATCCGGCTAATCTTATTGGTTTGCTAATCAATTAACAGTTTCCACTTTGGAACTAGATGACGGGCTGCTAAGCGATCCGTGGTTTATCGAAGCACTATGGATTTACTATTGTTAATATGAGAGCTATGATGGCTAGATCGGAATGTGTTCCGAGTTTAGGTTCAAATTCCTAAAGCAGCAGAAATTTTCGCATCTGAACACTGCTTGGTGGAAAATGGCGCAGTCGTTTCGAAGATCATAGCGCAGTATTTTAACTTGCCATGTTGTGTCCGTCAAATCTTGCAACTGAATTTTGAACCAGTCAGCCTCGTTCGATTAAACTGAAATTTTTCATACTTGTAAAGTTTTATTAACAATACAATATTATGGTGACATCAAACTGATCTGATGATGGAGACGGAGAGTGGACAATGGAACTCCTCGATAGTTAATAGTAGACTAGAAGTGTTTGGGCTCATTTTGATTAATTTACGGTTCTGCTTACTATTTTCATCATCATCATCATCATGAGTCAGATGTAAATTTTAAAAAGGCTTTTATTGAAAAATATTTTTTTCACGAAGAATCTTCCCAAGCATTTGCATGGAGTGACAGCTGATAGCACTTTCTGTTTTTTCGTGTGTCGACACCTAGGCGTGAATAGAGTGTGAATAGGCCCTACATCATGCGTGCTAAACACCGATATTGCATCCATATGTGTTCCGTTTTTCAAAATTAAATGGAAAACTGAAAGTAGACGGGTAATTTTAAATTATTTTAAAGTTGACTTGTCTGCATAAGCGAATGTGTCCAGCAATTTCATTTAATGTGGTAATACAATTTGCGCGTTGACACTTTGTAGTAAATAACGAACCTCGATCTTTTCCCGTAAAGTGCCGCAGCGTGTACAACAAGATCCATGAGTCTCGAGCACAACCGTAAAGACGCATGCCTTTCGATGTTCTATGGGTTAAATATTTCGGGGAATGCTCCTAGGACCTTAACGATCCGATCCCACCATCTCCTTTCCATCATAGGACGAGCAGACGTACGGCTCGGTACCATCCTTACCTCATTAGTATACCCTCTATTCATACTAAAGGTTTCAGTTCTACCTTTATAATGCGAACTGTTAAGGCGCGATAGGTTATCAAATGTCTCTAGAATTTTAAAGTTTTTGATAAGAATTTTCATAGTTTTCTATGAAGAAAAAAATATATGATATTCTTGAGCTTTTTATCTAGTGAAATCAATAATTCAATACTATATTTGAATTACTTCACTCGATAAAAAAAAATAACAAAGATACCTCCTTTTTAAAATTTAAATGCTATTTTTCACTCACTTCTCTCACGTTTTAATTTTTCAAACATTTGGTTACATGTTAGTTATTATTTGAGTTAGTGAATTCATCAACAAAATTAAACAAAACTTTGAACGACATTTTTATATAATTTTTTATACATAAAAACACGGTATCAGAGCGTGCGCTCGCCTTCTTCGCCTCATACAAAAATGTTCGTTGAACCTATAGCGCCTTAAGGAGTGGAATACACTACCGTCGTCTGTCTTTCTTGAAAACTATAATCTGGGTCTCTTCGAGGCTAGAGTGAATAGTTGCCTTCTAGACCTTTGTGCTCCATCATCGGCCACATCGTCACTTACCAACAGATGAGACCGTGGTCAAACAAAGGTCTAACAATGTAAAAAAAAGACAATTCTACTAACACCAATACGCCTGCCGTGCAATGCGTGGTGATTAGTCAAATCCCCCCATTACATTTTAAGGCCTCTTCTAGCAGTGGCATACAATGAGTGGTTACTGTTACCAATAGAAATATATGATAAAAACAATGGGCTAATCTAATCAGCTGTAAACTGCCCGTTTATAGTGTTGGTGAACATTAGTCTAATCAAATTATAACAAGTGTGCGTAGACAAACAATCAAGGCCAGTGTAATATACATATTACTTCAAAGTAACTAATTAGCAATTACCGAACCAAAGCGTTTCAATCTAAGGAAACAGACACAATTTTTTTTTTTTTTATACTACTTGGATGACGGATCAAGCAAGAGGCCCACCTGATGTTAAGCGGTAACCTCTGCCTATGAACAGTGCATTACCTCATAGATCACGTCCACCTAGGACGCAACCTATGTGGCATTGCACTGCGCCCGCCACCCTGAGACATAAAGATGAAAAGTCTCATGTGCCTGTAATTTCACCGGCACCCTTACCCTTCAAACCGGAACACAGCAATGCGAGCACTACTGCCTTGCGGAAGAAATAGGTATGGTGGTAGTACTTCCCCGAACGAACTCTTTCACAAAAAAGCTCTACTACTACAAAATCAATACAATTCAATGTTCACGGCATTCAGTGTACATTACGGCAAAGGAAAAATCAATCTTACGAAATGGGTAAATGTGTGGTGAAAGAGAGCAATTTTCAATCACAAAAAGAATCAAAAATATGCCTGGTTAAGATTCAAAAGTAAGAATATAGTTTTTACAATTGTAAAAAATACAAAAAGACTTTCAAGAAAAAACAAGAAGGTTTTTGCCGTATTTCTGCAGCAAAGCAATAGTGCTCACATTACTGTGTTCCGGTTTGAAGGGTATGAGTGCCGGTGAAATTACAGGCACATGAGACTTTAATCTTTATGTCTCAGGGTGGCGGGCACAGTGCAAGCCGCATAGGATGCGTCATATGTGGACGTGACCTATGACCTATGAGGTAATGCATTATTAAAGTGGGCCATCTGCTTGTTCCGCCATACACGCAGTTTTTTTTTATAATTTGTTGGGCAACACAGAAATTTTAACCACAAATAACATTGCCGTCTCATCAAACCGATGTCATGCGCGAAGAAGTGTAATGGAGTAAGAGAGTTATACGCATGTTTAATATCAAAATGATTGCTACAGGTCTAGCGCTTAACTGAGTCCGTCCCTGAGGTAAGGGAGCAGTACGGGAGGGGAGTTTTTGTTACGTCAAAATGAAGCGTGGCTTCATGTCATCTGATAATTTGAGAGACGAAAACACCCCTCCCGTACCGCTCCCATACCTCGGGGACTGACTCAGTTAAGCGATAGACCTGTAGTTTCACAAGCACAATATTGACAAGTGATGTATAATATTTGTATCTCTAGTAGTTTAGTGCCAGGATCAATCGAACAAACAGCCAACATAGCAACTAATATTTTTATATCTAAACATTGATAAAATGAAACCCCATCGTTATCTTCAATATTCGGTTACTGACCTCCAAATTTAAGCAAACCTTTTACACTTATCACTGACGCAAAACATTTTTAGGGATACCCAACATTTTGTACAGAGCGGTCTTACTCCGAAAGTCAATGCTACAGCTCTCGACATTATACAACTCATTTTAGAATCGCACTAAAATCATATCAATGTTACGATGTTTGGATATTTGTATATTAGTCAATGAATCACGCCAAAACGATCGATTCGTTGAAATTTGAATCGATCTACCTGTATACCAAATTTCATCGAAATAGGTTCAGCCGTTTCCCCGTGAATGATTTATTTGCTAGAATTTTATCATAAAAGACACGTCTTTCTTCACTCCTTTTAATTATATATAATACTACTTTAATTATATATAACGACCTGTAGAAAAATATACAGTGTTGTTGGTAGTTTGAAAAATACGCAGTGTTAAGGAAAGCGTGACAAATTACCAGTACCTATTAAGAAAAGGTTAATAAATAATATACATACAAACATAGACACACGTCTTTTTCCCCGAAAGGGTAGGCAGAGCCTCAAAAGGACCTCTTTTCACCGTGGGTTGCACCATGATGGGATATAGACGTGACAAGTGGTGACCTCATCGCTGGCATTGCTTTCCACTACTGACTCAGCTAACGGTTTCTTCCAGTAATAATACATTCCATAAATAAGCTAGCAGCCAGGACAAATCTTAGACCAACGAATCTCACAAACAAGTCCGGGTAATCCCTTAGTCGGATTTGACGACATCCACGGGAGGAGATGGAAGGGTCTATTCTTCGGCCGGACACACCATTACGTTAATAATATTAACTAAATAAAAGATAAACTTGTATTATATTGTTTTTTTAAGGCTTGACGAGTGTGCAGTGACAACACTTACACTTACACAACTAAGTGACCAGTGTGTCAATCTACCAATGGTAGCCGTAATTCTTCTGCCATGATTATCCCACTGCAGGGCAAAGAAAAATCGAAAAAGTATAGACTAAATTATTTGAGGAACCGGAATAAGTACCAATTTTCAGTCATTTCACACATCGGTCCCGATTCGGTCAACTTTCGGTGTGATTATAAAATAATAAACAGATATAACGTCATCATCATCATCATCATCTCAGCACTGCTGGGTATAGGCCTCCTTTTTCTTTTGCCAGCCTCCTCTGTCCTGTGCGTCTCTCAACCAGGCCCGTGACGGATACGATGTGTTCGACCCATCTCGCTTTCTGACGACCCTGATTTCTTTGGCCCGACTTCGGCCACCACTCCGTTGAGGCTTTACTACACCGGCTATCACCACGTCTGGCAAGGAGTTCTGCCCAGCTCCACTTGAGGTTTATCGCTCTGTCTCCAACGTCATAAACTTTCGTCCGACGACGGATCTCAGTGTAGCGGACTCGGTCTAAAAGTGTAATGCCAAGCATAGCTCGCTCCATGGCCCGTTGTGCAACCCGTACTTGGTGCACAGTCTCCTTAGTGAGCGTCCATTTCTCGGCACGAATAACGTACTGAGGGGCTAGTCTGCAAATATAACAAGCAACTTACGCGAGCGTGCGGTGTACACTACACGGATTTTAGTATGGAATTTGAGGTTCTCAAGGGGTGCTATTCAGTTTCTCCATACTAAAATCCGTCTAGTGTACACAACACGTCCGTGTAGCTTTCTTGTCAAAGCAGACTCGAGGCTCCGTTCACAAAATGATTATAATATTCAACTCGGTCTTATCATTTCGGAGTAACCCTGCTGATACCTAAATGTCTGTAGGTCGGACCCACGTCAATGCTAACAAATACTGGACTAAGCTTTATGGTTTGCTCAATTTTGTGAAATACACGAAAGAATATATTTTTGTTATCAGTTCAAAGTTGTACAAAAATCTTCCAAGTTATATTTTTCTCAATTTCAAATATACTCGTACGATACTCACTTGAATTTAAGATTATTGACAATGCAATAATGTCCCACCAGAAAATAAGTCACCAGTCTTTTTTTTATACTTACCTACCTGTTGTCCAAAGTAGTACTTATTACTTATTAATTTTTTGTTTTCATGTGTTATGTGTGTGTTGTGTCGTTTGGGGGAAAACAAAACAATTTTTTTACTTTATTTCCTTCTAGAAATTAGGATCATTTTAACTTTAAAAAAAAATGATAATTCACTGAAAAGTTAATCACTATTTTGGTGTTTGAATTTAGAACACAGTAATATATTCAACCTCCATCACAATGCTAAAAACCCTGCATGGACTCCACGCCATTGAACGTCCAAAGATGCTACAGAGTTTTCTCCAAAGTTATGACCCTCGACAGGAAATAAAGGATTTGGTACATAATGTTTACTTTACCAAAATGACTACTTCCCCAAATGTCTACTATTCTAAAATATCGCTTCACAAATGGACCATCCTAATAATAATAATAAGAAAATTACTCACAATTTTAGTAAATGTTACATTTTTTATTTGCATTTTAATTAATTTAACCTTCCTTGTATCTCAATTAAATGTCTATGTCAATTTTCTTGTAGTCATGATATAAGGTATAGTATTTAACTCTTAAATAAAACGGATTTATATCATCAATCACCCGCGTCGTTCAGGATTCTAACAATTTAATTCCTCGGTCGTAATTCAGTCGTTAGAATCCTTCACTTGCTCGTGCTTCAACCGTGCCCTGCGTTCGTGCGTGGTCCTGGCTTTAAATCCGTCCTTTATTCATTAATTGCATGATATACTATTTTGGCATCTTTATTTGATATTTATACTGTGCTCGTGAGGTCCACTGTGTATGTATGAAGTCACGGCTTTTCCCAATCGCTAGTATATTTACAAGTAATTAATTCTGTAAAAATTAAAAAACCCTCAACGCAATGAAACGGCTGAATCGATTTTGATCAAGCATAGCTAAGAACACTCCCGACCAATTCACCTTTCAAACAAAACAAAAACAAAATCGGTTCACCCGTTCGAGAGCTACGATGCCACAGCCAGACACACACACACACACACACACACACACGTCAAACTTATAATACCCCGTCGTTTTTACGTCGGGGGTTAAAAATAGCAGGTAACATTTTTGCAACACGACTGGCAATCCCAACAACAGCACACCCGTACCATTTATGATAAGCCACTATGAATTTGAAAAATCCTTTTCCCTCAACTTTGCAACGTCGAGAAAATCTGAAAATTGCCACTGCAGGAAAAATCCTAATGAAAATCTCCCATGGGTTTCCTCTACGAGGCTTATTTACACAGCAACTTGTTATCGGCTCGGAACTTGCCGCTAGTTTACATGTACATCCTGTTATGAAAGTTTACATCGAGCTGTGTAAGTTATTTACATTATGTGATGTTATTTGAATAGAACAACTTGTTATCGGCTCGGAACTTGCTGCTAGTTTACATGTACATCCTGTTATGAAAGTTTACATCGAGCTGTGTAAGTTATTTACATTATGTGATGTTATTTGAATAGAACAACTTGTTATCGCCTCGGAACTTGCCGCTAGTTTACATATACATCCTGTTATGAAAGTTTACATCGAGCTGTGTAAGTTATTTACATTATGTGATGTTATTTGAATAGAACAACTTGTTATCGGCTCGGAACTTGCCGCTAGTTTACATGTACATCCTGTTATGAAAGTTTACATCGAGCTGTGTAAGTTATTTACATTATGTGATGTTATTTGAATAGAACAACTTGTTATCGGCTCGGAACTTGCCGCTAGTTTACATGTACATCCTGTTATGAAAGTTTACATCGAGCTGTGTAAGTTATTTACATTATGTGATGTTATTTGAATAGAACAACTTGTTATCGGCTCGGAACTTGCCGCTAGTTTACATGTACATCCTGTTATGAAAGTTTACATCGAGCTGTGTAAGTTATTTACATTATGTGATGTTATTTGAATAGAACAACCGTTTGTGTGACATACTGGCCTCAGTAAACAGGACGCGGAGAAAGTATTTCAATCGAATATTGGACAAAGAGTACTCAGTGAAATACAGATGGTGACAATTCTGACGAGCGAGTGCTCATTTAGCTAACAATCAGAATAAAATGTAAAACTACAGAATAAATAATATTTGGTAAAACTGATATAATATATAATATAATATAATATAAACTTTATTTCAGGCTACCTGGAAAATGTACAATCAAATTATACCTAAACATTAAGCCCATATCAATATATACCTTATAGGCTAACATACATATTTTATACTTAAAACTAACACTTTAAACCGATTTAAAAAAGTATTACGATTGGTTAACTTTTATAGCAGAGAAAAAAACATAAATGGCACCTCTTATAAAACAGAGATTTTCATTTTACAGGCAAACTGTACCTATTTAAGCCTCAAAAATTTCTAAGTTTATTTATCCAAACACACACTTCAATATTATAGTAGAAGTTTTTTAAATTAATCGTAGTTTTTAATTTAAATGCAAAAAACCGTGCTCAGTATACCACAGAATAAATAATAGTACAAGTATTTATACGAAATCCTATGCATTCGTATAGGATATCGTTCGAAATAATAGATTATCAATGCATTGCCTTAAATAATGGTTAAAAATATTTAACTGATTTAAAAAAAACACCTAAGTACGAGTATACAAAGCTATATTAATCCTTAAAAGATATAGGATACGTTTTATTAAATCTATGGTAAAAAATCTAATCAACGAATGCCATATTGTAGATCAAATATTGACTCTTCTGTGCTATCTATCTACTATATGCTATGATGACATCCACCGACCTTGGCTAGGAAGTGAGACTCGCATCCAGCTTCCTGCAGGAAATGAGCATCGTTTGAAGTCCGTCGGCACGCCGGCAGTGCTATGGACGAAGCAACCATTGGATTTATATTTGAACACCTCCTATTAAGTCGTGGGAAGCAATGGCGGCGATGAGCTCACCACTTGTCACGTCTATATTCCACGATGGTGCAACCCACGGTGAAAAGAGGCCCCAGGGAAAAAGTAATGTGTGTCTATGTATGTATGTTTATTCCTCCTATTACCTCACATTGATCACAAACTATTCTTTACTTTGCGTTTATTGAAAATTAATGCCGTCGCATAAATATTTTCTTTTATTTTCTCTGACAAAAGTCAGAGCTAGTAATTCTACGTCTACTCGTCAACAGATGGCGGTAACAACTATACATTTCCTGTAGCGCCACCGCTCGTTAACAGACGGCGCTAACAGTCTCTAAATGCGTTTACACAAATCGGTCGGCGTAACACATCGAGTGCGGAGGCCTGCAATGCTCTAAGGCTTAACATAACTATTATCGTACAGAATAAAGCCACACGTAAAATCAAGACTCCCAAATGCTTCATCATCATCATCATCAGCCGGAACTAGATATCCACTTCTAAGCGAGGCATCTCCTATTAAATACAATGAAGGGATCTGCCATAATCAATACGCTTGGAAGATGGTGATCGTAGTATTGGTATTAGTACTCAGGTGGATGCTGCTGCTCATCCCTTAATCGGATATTACTACCTTCATGGGAGGAGATGGAGGGGATTCAAGATTCAGGATATTTATTTGCATAAATAAGTGTAACAATTTGGTCTTATAAACTAGTGAGCACTTAGGCGCTGTCTCCACGAGCGAGAGAATCGCGGCGATATTAACGTCGTGCCATGTATTTCTATGAACGCGTCTCCACACGGCGATGTTATCGCGGCGATAATTTGTATGGGCGAGCGCGGACTCGTCGCGATTCTCTAGCTCGTGGAGACAGCGCCTCAGGTATGACTTATTTGCCCTCTGCAGGCATCGCACATTGAGGGCGCTTAATTACTAATAACTAAACTGCAACTAAGAGAGGGGTATATTAATAGCTCGGACACACCACGGTGTCTGCCATATCTTCTTAGTCGTTAAACTCTTGGCAGAGTGGTCGTGGTCGTCACTTCAGGGTCTGTGGCTCGCTTCACAATCCTACGCCACTCATCTCGCACCGCAGCTTTCCTGGTGCATTCATTCAGTTCACCGTCCATAGCGGCCTTGATTTGGTCAGTCCATCTCATGGGCGATCTGTCCCGTGCTCGTGTGCCCTCAACTCTACCCTGTACAAGGCGTTCAATCGACACCTCTCCGCGTCGCGACACGTGTCCGAAGAAAGTGAGAATACGATATTGCACAGTAGTTGATAGACGCTGCTTGATTCCGAGTTCTTAGAGTAGGTATACTGCCATATATGAGTAGGTAATGCTCTTAAGACAGCGATGTCCAGTAGTTGATACTCAGGGGCTGTTAAATAATCGGTGACAACACAGGGAAATGGTTTAGTAAATCATAGTCGTTTAGTAAATCATAATAGTTTTGTGAATGTTATTAACCGCATCTTGGCTACATTATAACTATTACTTGTACTATTATTTATTATGTATACTAGTAGCTCTGAGAACGTAGCCCTCGAGAACACAAACTTGTAAATAACTATGCATCATACATACATACATGTATCTCCATGGAATATCATGGCGAACGGTCTTGACCCGCCTCCATCCACCCGTGCCATTTATTTCAGGAATCACATGATTCTACTTACATACGCCTTTTTCCCCGAAAGGATAGACAAAGCCTCAATGGGCCTCTTTTCACAGTGGGTTGCACCAACGTGGAATATAGACATGACAAGTAGTGAGCTCATCGCCGCTGTTACTTCCCACGACTGACTCGGCTAACGCTTTCTTCCAGTAATAACACATTCGATATTATGCTAGCAGCCACGACAAGTCTTATACCAACACATCTTAACAACAAGTCCAGGTTATTTCGATCCATAATGATCAAACAAAGATCCCAAAAGGCATTTTTTTATAATAATTCTTTTCGAACAAAAACCGACTTCGCAGTTAGGATTTTTTCCCCAATAAGTACAAGATTTTATAATATTAGTGATCGGAACTGTTTGCTGATCACAATAAGCCTAAACACGGCCAGTCTACTTGTTATCCATCGAGGAGTTCCGTTGTTGTTTTGTCTCTGTCATCACATCAGCTCGTTGTCACCATTATATTGTATTGTCATCGGAACTTGACAGGTATGCCAAATTCACCTCAATCGGATATCAGAAAGTCACCCTTATCGACTTTGGTCGAAGCTTATCGCCACCCGTGAATTACTTATCATTGAGTAGTATAATTATAGTAGTATTATTAGTAGTAGTATAATTTATGTTATAAATCTAGGTCAATGTTAAATTACTTATTAGCCTGCTTTATGGCTAGATTGTAATGGTATTGTACATTTATTATGTACACTAATAAAATAAAAAAATAAAATTGAGTAGTTCCATGGCCATCTCTGGTCTTCTTCATCAGTTCCAACTTCACCAAATGGAACTTTCTGAATGCAATGCACACACGTATGCAATGCCGTACACTGCGTGATTCGACACGCACTTGGCCTGTTATTGAATTCTCAACTATTTAAAATTACATAAGGACAAGTTTCCCTAAAGAACATCGCTCGAACTGTCGGAAAAACTACGATATTCAAAATTATAAACGAGGTTAAAAAGGTTCTCAAGTTATCGCAATATCTTTAATAGAGCACGATGCTTTCATTTCAGGGTAAATGTAATCGCTTCTAAATCGCCGGTTTATATCTCGCAGTCGTAAACAGGCTTTAAAAAGTCGTTAATAAGTTTTTAGTGTGCCCTCAGCTTTATCTCCGTAATCCACAAATTTTGCGTTTCGTTTGATATCGTAAAACTAGTGGTATACAGAAATTTTATTTGTAAAGCTTTTAGTCCCAAATTAATCTATATATATAAAACAAAGTCGTGTTAGTTACACCACTTAAAACTCAAGAACGGGTGAACCGATTTGGCTGACAATTGGTGGGGAGGTGGCTTAGAACCAGGAGATTTACAAGGGGTAGGAGGGGGGGGGGGGAGTTTACCGGGGGCTAGCCGTGCGAAGCCGGGGCGAGTTGCTAGTATTTTCATAATTACAGGCACATGAGACTTTTCATCTTTATGTCTCAGGGTGGTGGGCGCAGTGCAATGCCACATAGATTGCGTCCTAGGTGGACGTGATCTATGAGGTAATGCACTGTTCATAGGCAGAGGTTACCGCTTCACATCAGGTGGGCCTCTTGCTTGATGCGTCATCCAAGTAGAAAAAAAAAAAAAAAAAACAAGTGTGAACACTTGAAACTTTACTTGTAAGGTGGTTGCTTTTTAGGGTTCCGTACCCAAAGGGTAAAACGGGGCCCTAATACTAAGGCTCCGCTGTTCGTCTGCCTGTCTGTCCGCCTATCATCAGGCTGTATCTGTATTTCATGAACCGTGATAGTTAGACAGTTGAAATTTTCAGAGATGATGTATTTTCATTGCAATAAGCAATAAAATAAATATTTAAGCAGGCTCCCATACAACAAACGTGATTATTTTGCCATTTTTATAGATAATGGCCGGTTTGTATTTATAAAATTAACTTGTATCAGTAATAGGAACATATTACGAAATAAATAAATACATGTATATAATAAAAATTGCATTGTGTTTTTTATTGCATCTCAAGCACGAAGGGTCGCTCCTGCAGATGCCTGCTAATCATTAATTCATTTCTAATTAATCACTCATTTTTAACTCATTCATTTATCAATATCCTCAATGATCGATAAACTTTTTACCAGTGTGTCACGACGCCAAACACTTCGAATTACGTCGTACAAAAGGTAATTGATTGATGTATTCGATTGACACAGATATTAATCGATTTGATTCAATTATCGACTCGTTTTAACCCTGTCTCGATTTGTTAATCGGTTCTGCGCAATTTGGATCTTTTATCTAGATTTTCATTGGAAAGAAATGTTCAATTATTCATTTTATTCGCTGTTATGGCAAAGCTTACTATTTAAACCCATTACAAAGCATTTTAGGGCGGTTATCAGCTTAAAATACCTAGATAAATTTACTATGCTTTTAGCTCCAAGCAAGCCCACCTTTTTAAGATGTGCAAAAAAGTGATAACAATACACTATTTACTTCGCAGAGTTTGGAGAATAACGACGGTTCTCTAGTGGCGAACATAAACTGGACGACGCCACGCAATGTGCAAGAATGCCCCCTCTAGATGGAAAGACGACACATTGGAGGAAGAATGAACACTGTGGATGGAGGCGGATCAAGACCGGTTGGCGTAGATTCTATGGAGGAAATCTTTGTTCAGCAGTGGACTTCTACATACTGATGGTGATGATGATGATGATGACAGTATAAATAAACTTATTACCCATGATATTGAGAATCCAAAATGGTATCGGAAATCTTAATGAATATGAAATCATAGTATTTGCCGTGGCGTGTCTGGTCCAAGAAAAGACCTCTCCGTCTTTTCCCGTGAATGTCGTAAAAGCCAGGAATTACTCCAGGCAATAGGCAGGAGCTTCACCGGAGTTGGTAATCAACACCAACGCTGCGATCACCAATCCGGCTCCCTATCATGGTGATTATGCTCTAATCACCATGATAGGGAGCCGGATTGGTTGGTGGTTGAATACAACATTGCAGCATTCATGTTTCCAATCAAATACAATAGTACATTGTGACACGAGGATCGTACATAGGTTATTGCCCGGCCAAAGATTACCATCGTCACGAGTTTGCAAAAACCCTTACGTCCGTGTATTAAACGACGTTTTTCAATACAATTGTAAGAAAACAGATACCTAACAACTTTTATGTTTTTTTTTTGTGGAACATCAACAGAATTAACTTGGTTGGATGCTAACTGTTGCTAGTTTAAGATCTAATTTACATGCAATTCCAATTACAGATGAACACATCGTGCACTAAACATTTTACATAAACACAGGTAATTCAAAAAGACGACATAATGACATAATACCCTGACGACCTCTGTGGCGGGGCGGGCGAACATTCGCAACAAATATTTGTGCGGTCTGCAGATATTTGTTCAGGGTGTTCTGGGTATTTTCTATGTATAATAAAAAATATCTATCTATGTCATATATTGTATTAAGTATATCAGTTATCTAGTACCCATAACACAAGCTCTGCTTAGCTTGGGGCTAGATAATGTTGTGTAAACTGTCCAGCATTATTTATTTATTATTTATATGATGGCAGACAATACAACATGCTTACATAATTTCAATCAAACGCTAAACATGAAATTGTAGAAAAAAAAACATTAACACAGTTGACATCATCAGTCGAGTCTTATTCTCATTTTGCAAGTAGGTCAAGTTTTGGTTGAACAGGAATAAAGACAAAATTTTAAAGAGATTGTACTAGTTCAGTAAATCTAACTTTCAAGGTATGTTTACTGGCCTTACACTTGTAAGTAAACTTTTCAAACAAATAAATTGTAAAAATATTGTCTAGATAACACAAATAAAATAATACTATACTGGTATCTTTAATTATGATGACTCAAACAAGCTTATTAAACAAAATACAAAAAATGTTCGGATCATGTTCCGATCTAGTGTCGAAGTCATAAATTTCACAAAAAAGGTATTCTAAAAAACTGACAGTATTGACACGGAAATGTGATTATACAGAAATGTAACCGAAGTTTTTGTTAGACTTTGAGCTTCTCTATCTATAACATAATTAGCATGGACTTCAATCCGCCATTTTTTTAAAGAAACGTCTTTTAATTTTAATATTATTTCACTTTGTGTTTTTTATGTCCAGAAATTTTGGTGGCATTTTAAACGGTGTAACATATATATAAAGAGCACATAATGATGTGGTGTAGATAGATAGAAATGTGTTGCGTTACTGTTCTGTTTTTTTATACAACTTGTAATGCCGGATGAAGCAGACGGCCCACCTGATGTTAAGCGGTACCCTCTGCCTATGAACAGTGCATTATCACATAGGTCACGTCCACCTAGGACTATGTGGCATTTCACTGCGCCCGCCAAAGATTTAAATCATTTGGCCACCCTGAGACATAAAGATGAAAACTCTCATGTGCCTGTAGTTTCATCGGCAACCATCTTCAAACCGGAACACAGCAATGCGAGCACTACTGCTTTGCGGCAGAAATAGGTAGTACTTCCCCGGGAAAACTATTTAAAAAAAACCTCTACTACTACTACTAAATTTTGTCCTCCAAAACCTTGGTTTCTCTGCCACTATTTTATCCTGGGTTATGACTTGACGGGGTCTCTTGACGACTTTTGGACGGCCTCAGAATCTAAGGTTAAAACAAAGACTATCTAATAACTCTACGATGGCATTCCATGAGCATTACAAACGCCAAAATATGGCATCTTTTAAAATTGAAACGATGACAAATAAGTTCGAAACACTGCCGGTTCACACTCAAGTCCTATAAATGTGTTCAACAATCATGCAGCAATGGACGGATAAAATTTGACAGTATTGTTTATTTGTACGCGTTGTGTTTCTCTTTTGGTTCGGACACTTTGAGCGCTGACCCAAAGTCCAGTGGGTTTTAACCAATTACATTACTTGTTTTCTTCTCGCTATAAAATGAGATCGCAAGTAACACGGGCGCCCGTTGATGTTGAGCTATCGTTACAAAGCCACACGTTCTATCCACATTCCGCACGCGCCTGATTAATGGACACGCGCGCCGAGATTCGTGGCCATTTTTTCTGCGTCCGCTCGTCGGAAATATTACCACTGTATAGAGATTCGAAAGTGTGAAAGTTGCTAGAGACGCTTTATAGAAAATGATGGATCCGTTGTTTTTTTTTTAACTATGTGAATAACAGGACAAGCTAAATAAATAAATAAATAATGCTGGACATTTCACACAACATTATCTAGCCCCAGTGAACTAGGTACTAGACAACTGATATACTTAATACAATATATTACATAGATAGATATTTTTTATTATACAGAGAAAATACCCAGAACACCCTGAAAAAATATCTGCAAATCGCACAAATATTTCTTCCGAGGCGGGAATCGAACCCGCAACCTCCAGCGTCGCAGGCGAACGTTCGCCAGGCGCGCCACAGAGGTCGTCAAGCTGATGGCCCACCTGATGTTAAGCGGTAACACAACGCATTACATAGCTCACGCCCACCTAGGACGCACACTATGCGGCATTGCACTGCGCCAGCCACCCTGAGACAAAGATGAAATACCCAGTTATTTGTTTAGCATGGCGCCATAGAAATATTTAGTACTTTGAGGGCGTTCTCTTTCATTCAGAGCGAAGCGAAGGATTCTAAAGTAGAATCCTGAGTGTAATGATGAATTCAATATGCGCCGCCCGAGAACAAAATACTTTGGCCCCGAGTGATACACATCATTTTTCATGACTCAGAAAATCATCATCAGAAAAAGAAAAAGAGACGAGCACCTTTCAGAAAGCATTGCCGCCAAAGCCTAACCGGCCAATAACTTCTTCATACATTATATGCGTTCGACCTCTTTGGTTAACTTCACATACTAATCAACAAACAGTTAGTATTTAAAACAAACTTCTTGCTAACCAATCACAAAAATGAGTTTATCACCATAGAGAATTGGATGCCAGTTAGTGATATTTTTTCATTCAACCATCACCCGAGCACCTCCTGTCTAACTTCACTAATCTATCAGAAGCAAAGATGTTGACCAATCAGAAGAGAGAAACCTCAAACTCCCTGAAAATACTTTTCATCACACCTATTCGTTTTTCGAATAGGTGTGATTAAAAGTATTTTTGTACGCCACCACTGAGCGTGGTCTCTGTGGCCTGAAATAATATAAACCCCCATCTGGTTCCTCACTCTTTATTATTTATAGCGTAGTCACTTTAGCAGGATTTACGCGTATTTGTATAAGCTGGGCATTTCTGAAATATGCATATTGAAATCGGTTTATTTGATACATGGTCGTCGGATACATAATATGTAGGTACCAAATTGATGGATTTTTAAGGTGGTTTGTTTCTATGGTACTCGTGTATGAACTCAAGGACAGGAGAAAATGCGGATGGATGCTGGGCCTGCAGGCAGAAGGAGAGGCGAGGAGAAGGAGCAGGTATGGGACAGGAGGAGTGACTGCTTTTTCTCCCAACACTACGCATGCAAAGCCACGGGCGAAAGGCTAGTGTGAAATAAAAAAAAACCTTTTACCACATTTTTTTTTGTATATGGTTTTATTGTACTATGGTACTCGTATTTTCTGATACCCACGATACAAGGAATCCTAGTGTAGAGTCAGGACTATGTGTGTGACTGTTGTATGTTATGTTATGTTATGTTACCTAAGTTTAGAAAACTTGACTCATGGTACGAAACAAAATAGTACTTAGTCTATTTTTATTTTACGTAAAATCTGTGGGTAGGGTTAGATAGGTTATTCTGAATGTTTTCTGTGTTATAAAATTTGCGTGGTCTGAAATAGTTTATTATGCTTTAATTTTGTTTTAAGAACTTAATTATTACTAAAAATAATGTGCCCAAAAATATTAAGATTACTTTTGCTTAAAAGTAAGTAATTCGGCTATTAGGGCCTATGAACACGAGGCGGTTTCTCGCCGGAGCTAATGCCGGCGTGAAACCGGGTCTACGTCCGGTCGTCCGTCTTATATGGGACGCTATGACGCCAATCACACGACGCTAGCGCCGGCTCACCGCGTAACTGGGCACGGTACCTACTAACATGGGATGTACCCAATATCGTCTTTGTATTTTTTTATCGTCTTTTTAATTAGCGACTCAAGAATGACGGGGCGTTATAAGTTTGTCATGTCTGTGTATGTGTGTGTCTGTCTGTGGCATCGTAGCTCCCGAAAGGATGAACCTATTTTGTTTTTTTTTGTTTGAAAGATGAATTTATCAGGGTTTTCTTAGTTATGTTTGATCAAAATCGGTTCATCCGTTTCATTGCGTTGAGGGTTTTTTTTTATTTTTACAAAATTAATTACTTGTAATTCGGCTATTAGGGCCTATGCACACGAGGCGGTTTCTCGCCGGAGCTAATCCCGGCGTGAAACCGGGTCTACGTCCGGTCGTCAGTCTTATATGGGACACTATGAAGCCAATCACACGACGCTAGCGCCGGCTCTAAGCTTTTTATACATGCAATAATACATTTTCTCTTTTTAACACTCAGCATTTTGTGCGTCCACAATTCACGGAATGAAAAAAACGAATGAAGGCTGTGCACCTCCATGAAACCGGGTCGCGTACAAACCATCTTGTGTGCAAGCACGGACGGTTTCTACCCGGCGCTGGCAAAAAACCGGGCCGTGTTAAAACCGTCTCGTGTACATAGGCCCTAAGTCAGCCTATAAACAACCGAACGTCACTTAAATTAAGTGATCATCTACATATGTAATACACCTCTTCTTTGCGTGTCAACCAAAATGTTTCACAATGACAGAATAAAATAATTTGGCGTGAAATGTTAATTTATCAAACAAACAAACATTCCCCGAGGCCACGTCGCCATCGCAGACAACTCACAGATGTTCAACGCCTCGTAAATATGGCAGCTATTTATCAAACAGTTAATTTATATATTGAAATGAAGATGCTATCTGTTTTTTGTTGAGTTGATGGAATCTTTAGAATAATTGCGAGAAATAATGGACTCAAATAAGAGAGACTGAGTGATTGCAAGTTTTAATTAAGAGATAACAGTATCCATTAATAAATTGACTTGTTTACTATTTTTACCAACGACGGAACGGTGAAGGTTTGTGTGAGAGGTATGTATTTTAATGTGTGCAAACGCAAGGCCTCTTTTACCGTGAGACAAACAAACGCAGGAATACAGACGTGACAAGTGTTGAGCTTACCGCCACTATTATATTCCCAAGGAATACAACAATTTCCTTGTAAACCACTTTCTTTCATCAATAATATAAGTAGGTACCTACTCTTGGGGCTAGTCTGTGAAAACCCTTGAAAAGTGGTGTTTTGAAAAGCCTAGAACTTTCCAAATTTAGCTTTATTCTTAACAATATTTAGATCAGAAGAAAGAACACTTCAGGCTGAATAAAAATACGTTGGGGTTTTCTAAAGTTATTTCTAGATTTTGTGTAAATTGAAAAACTACCTACCCATTTTCACGAAATTGATCAAAATAGAGCATCTACATATGAGCCTAAATCTACGGAATTACAGCTATTTCTGAGAAATAAAACACTTTAGTATCATGTCTATACACATAGTTTTAAAAGTATGTTGGGGTTTTTAATCTTTTCATATAAAAGATGTGTAAAAACACGAAAACATTTTCAATTCGCCGTATCTACACGATTTCTACGCCATTTTCTGTCATTCCGTGGTTATCCACGGCGCTGGAAGGAAGGCCCTCGTTCACTTTTTTATTCACAGGTGAAAACGGACAACCGGTTACTTCGATATATCATTACAAAACTTGTATTATTTTACTGAAAATTGTTGGTTTTCGTTGTTATAATTGTAATTCGGGTAATAAGAAACCAATGCAAATTCTTATTTATTTGAGGTTTGTGAAAATTTACCGGACTGACATGGTTTGACAGTTTAATCATACAGTCGTGAACACAAACCAATTCTAGAGATCCACCAACTTATCTGCAGAATGAAATGTATGTAGCTGATAGAAAAATGTAGGTAAATGGTTCTAGAGATAAGTTGGTGGATCTATACTTATAACATTGCAGGCCTCCGTAGTCGCTCGATGCAATTCTACGGTAGCATACTCACGAAGGAGTTTATATTGTGACCAAAAGAGTTTCGCTTAGCGATTTTCCTTAGAATATGCCTAGCTCTTAAGATAAGACCGCCCATTGTACGTTTAATTATATAGTTAAGTTTGTTTCTTTTTGTTTGTATTTTTAGCTATTAAGGTGTACAATAAAGTATTTTCTATCTTCTATCTTTCTCTCTTTATACTAAGTGATTATCGTTTTTTTACAAAAATGTACTTGCTTATTTCCCGACTTACTAGTGAGAAACGATATGTTTTTTTTATTTTATTTATACTATCATTCAATTTTTATCTATGTTTGACTGTTTGTTACTAATAATAATACTGGTACTTCAAATTTTGATATCGAAACAATAAATAAATAAATAATGCTGGACAGTTCGCACAACATTATCTAGCCCCAAGCTAAGCAGAGCTTGTGTTATGGGTACTAGATAACTGATATACTAAATACAACATATTACATAGATAGATACTTTGCTGATACAATGCTGCTATTCAAAAAATCTCCATTAAAGTCCATGCTTTATTGGAGGCGGAAGATGAATAAACTGGTCAAGTGCGAGTCGGACTCGCGTGTAGAGTGCTCCGTACAAGTATGCTACCATATAAATAACTCTGTCAACATAGTAACAACTAGACCAATGGAACTTAGTATAGTCCTCGATAAGTCCTCGGTGAAACGTAGCCACACATTTTGTACATATTTTCGTTTCCCGTCGGAATTTAAAAACGTATAGCACAAAGTAATTAATTTTGTAAAAATTTAAATAACCTCCAACGTTGAACGGCTGGACTGATTTTGATCAAACAAAGCTAAGAAAACTCCCCACAAAAACAATAAAAAAAAAAAAAAAAACGGTTGATCCTTTCGGGAGCTACGATGGGACAGACACACAGACACGCCAAACTTATAACACCCTCTTCGTTTTTCGTCAGGGGTTAAAAATAAACGAATTCAGATTTTGGGTACCTACTAATTTTGGACGAAATTTATAATATAAAATACAAGCTAGGTATAGGTACCTACTGTCACCCGCGACTTAATTTGGACGCGTTATGTTATTTGTAGTAGGTACAACTATAATAACTGGGTTATCTGTGACATACTAGTTCCTCATAGATAATCCAGTTGATCAATATTAATTTTATTGTAAGTTAGGTATGAGGTATGAGGTTGACGTGTTTGTATGAGCTTGATCATGTAACAAAAATGTATCCTAAATATAATCACCGTAACATATTATACGGTGGATATCTGAACAATTTTTTTTTATTATGTGGTACTAAATACTACACATATGAATAGTAACATCATACATTACATATACGGTGCTTAAGACTAGTGTTGATATTCTTTATTGCACTTAACTACTTCTGAAAACAAAGCAATCGAATCTTATCATCGTCGCTTCTTATCGTCGTGCTTGTACTATTATTTATTCTGTGTCATCGTCTTGCTTAGTAAACGAAAACTGTACGAAAAAGTAATCCTAGACATTACAATCGCATTATATCGTAGTTTAGTAGTAGTAGAGTTTTTTTTTGTGAAAGAGTTCGTTCAGGAATTTACTACCAACCACAACTACTACCAGTAGTATTTCTGCCGCAAAGCACTAGTGCTTGTATTACTGTGTTTTAGTATGAAAGGTATAGTTGCCGGTGAATGCAGTGCAATGCCACAAGGGGTGGACGTGACATATGAGGTAATGGATTATTAAAGGCAGACGTTACCGCTCATGATCAGGTGGGCCATCTGATTGTTCCACGTCATTCACGAAGATAAAAAGTGGGGGATTGGTGCCAGTCAGTCAGTGGGAGCTCAACAAACAGTGACTCACCAAAGCTGAAAAGTGGGTAGGTCGTGTGTGGCGAGTTATGCAAAGGCGATACTCGCGACGAAAAGTACGCATGTGAACGCTCTAGAAAATGCAAAATGGCTAAAACAAAGTAAATAAGTACCCAAAAGAAAAGTTTCTTCCAACTACTTAGTTATACCTAGTAATTTTGAACAAACTGAGGTGTGTATAACCTCTTTCCTTACAAATATTAGCTGTTAACCTACAAACGACACATAGGCCAGTCATCTTAAACATTCCAGGTCGTAAAAAAATTGCAAAGTTCGCACAGCTCTATCGAAGTTGCAAACTTGGTTTTACACAATTGGTATTTATCCTAACAACATCCCAAAAAAACAGAACCTTGCAACTTTTTGCGATCTTACACGATTTTTGTGTCTACGGTGACTGGCCTAACAAGACTGAAGGGGATTCTGAAAAAAAGGACTGGTTGCCTACAAGATAACAAAATCAGCAAATCAAATCTATGATTTTCAGGATTTTATAAATTGTGTCAATTCAAACAATACCTGTGTAAAGGTTCTGGAAACATGGGATTTTTATAATTATCGAGATCACGAATCACACACATGCTCCAGTTTTTTTACATCAAACGTACCTGAGAGAGATTTTGCTGTAAAAGTAGATAGGGAGGATTGAACCCCAAAATATAAACTAGTCACGGTGTTCAGTTAAAATCACAATATATTAACTAGTTTTTTTTAACACAAACATTGTTTTCTAGAAGCCGTACCAAAAGTTATGGCAAGATGTATAACTGCAGAAATAAAAGAAGAAATCATAATTAGTGCTATTTATACCAGAAAGTAGTAGTAGTAGAGCTTTTTTGTGAAAGAGTTCGTCCGGGGAAGTACTACCACCATACCTATTTCTGCCGCAAAGTAGTAGTGCTCGCATTGCTGTGTTCCGGTTTGAAGGTGCCGGTGAAATTACAGGCACATGAGACTTTTCATCTTTATGTCGCAGGGTGGCGGGCGCATTGCAATGCCACATAGGGTGCGTCCTAGGTGAACGTGTCCTATGAGGTAATGCACTGTTCATAGGCAGAGGTTACCGCTTAACATCAGGTGGGCCGCCATCTGCTTGTTCCGTCATTCATTAGTTAAAAAAAAAAAAAAAAAAAAAATAGGAGATACTTGTAGCAATATTTACCAACGTATAACTTCATCGTTAGGATGATTTAACTGACTGCTATAAAATAAGGTATACACCACTATTCCAAATACAACAAAAAAAACATGGATAGTCAGTATTCTATAAAGATTGACTCTATGCAAAAAAAAGGTACAAAATAACAATTTCCAAAAATAACCATAAAAAAAGCGGCCAAGTGCGAGTCGGACTCGCCCATGAAGGGTTCCGTAGCAGCAAGTAACATAATATAAAAGTTCTTGGATGGATTACGATTAATGACGTATTCAAAAAAAACTACTTACTAGATCTCATTTAAACCAATTTTGAGTGAATGTTTACATGGTAATGTACATCATATATTTTCTTTAGTTTTATAATTATCTTATTTTAGAAGTTATGGGGGGGGGGGGGGGCACACTTTTTACCACTTTGGAAGTGTCTCTCGCGCAAACTATTCAGTTTAGAAAAATTTATATTAGAAACCTCAACATCATTTTTGAAGACCTATCCACAGATAACCCACATTGATGAAAAAATAAATTTGAGTTTCAGTTCTAAGTATGGGGAACCCCAAAAATAATTGTTTTTTTTTAAATTTTTGTGTAAAATTCTAAATGCGGTTCACTGAATAAATAAATAAATAAATAAATAAATAAATATTGCTGGACAATTCACACCACATTATCTAGCCCCAAGCTAAGCAGAGCTTGTGTTATGGGTACTAGACAACTGATAAACTTAATACAATATATTACATAGATAGATATTTTTATTATATATAGAAAATACCCAGAACACCCTGAACAAATATCTGCGGATCGCACAAATATTTGTTCCGAGGCGGGAATCGAACCCGCAACCTCCTGCGTCGCAGGCGAACGTTCGCCCGCCGTGCCACAGAGGTCGTCCATACGTCGTGAATACATCTACCTACCAAGTTTCAACAGTATAGCTCTTATAGTTTCGGAAAAAAAGGCTGTGACATACACGGACAGACAGACAGACAGACAGACATGACGAAAAATAAAAGATAAAGATAAAGATAAAGATAATTTATTTCCTTAAACATATGTACAAATTTATGGTATAAATATTAGTAGGACACAATATGAAAATCCAAAGGGAATCCATAAGGGTTCCTTGTCTTTGAGTATGGAACCCTAAAAATGGGAACATTTGGTCAAAACAATTTAATAGTGCATGCGCCATGGAAAGCTACCAAGTTATTATTTCTACGCGTCACGTGTCATCGTACAAAGTCAAAAACAAGTATTATATCCATAAATTTATTCGGATTTTGTCAAGAAAACAAAAGTTTAAATCTTTTTAAATCCATTCGAAAAAAAAAACACTACGCAGATTAAATTTGTACCGAATATACTTGGAATAGTCATTTAATTTAAATTTTATTTGTGTTTAAATTCAAAAATACAAAGAATGTTAAAAGGTATCTTACTAATATTATAAACGTGAAAGTTTGTAAGTATGGATGGATGGAAGGATGGATGGATGGATGGATGTATCTTTGTTACTCTTTCACGTAAAAATTGCTTGATGGATTTGGATGAATCTTGGAACGGAGATAACTGGACTCCCGGAATAACATATAGGCACATTTTTATCCCGATATTCCCACGGAATCGAGACCTATGCGGAAAACACCGCAGGGCGCAGCAGCAATGCGAATACTTTTCATCCAATGTTTTATTTATCTTTGTTTCTGTGTGTGTGTGTGTGTGTGTGTGTGTGTATTTTTGTGTGGAATATTGTTTGTTGACTGTTACTACTACATCCATGTTGGTGACACAAATAAATGTTTTTCTTTCTTTATTTCTTTCTTTTCAATGTACCAGGCGAGCAGCAGAATGCAGGAGTAATTTGGTAACCGAATATCCTATCCTAATTACTCTTTCACGTAAAAACTACGGGATGGATTTGGATGAAATTTGGAATAAAGATAACTAGACTCGCGGAATAACACAGGCACATTTTTATCCCGATATTCCCACGGGATCGAGACTTACGCGGGTGAAACTTACTTCACCAGCGTAAGTCTAATAATACTAGCTTTATAATACTCCGCTACTTAATAATCCTGCGCAGACGAAGTCGCAGGTTACAGCTAGTAAAATTATAAATTGAGTACTAAAGAAAAATATAATACACAAATAAAAAGATTCAAACATTTACAAGAGAGCGCCAATGTTTAGGTGAATAAAGGTGGTGGGTGTTTAGGGTGTTAAGGTGGTTTTGGCGCTAGGCACTAAGCACTTATGCGAACTGAAATGCACTTTGTTGCGTCCCAGCAAGGTTCGTTATTTTTTTTTCACGATGTGAGCCTTTTGTTCTTGCTATTATTTATTCTGTGGTCTTACTTACAGTTTTTTTTTTCTCCCAGCTCAATAAAGTGTATAACTGAGTTAGTAGTTATGTTACCGCACATAAGATTAGTAAATCTTGAGCATATTCCGTTTGTTGAACACCATAACAAAATCCCTAGACATGCGAACAGTAACTATGTTACATACGGCGCACATGCTTAGGTAAAGCACGTTCTAAAATAATGTTACACTAAACAAGTATTATTTACTAAATAATAAAAAAGCATTAATGTTATCACGATATAATAAACACAGTTTTAAAGGGAATGATCGTAGCGATCGTACAGATCAAAATCATAACAGATAAATATTTACAAAGACATTGATCACTAATATAAGATAAAAAACTTTAGGCGCGAATATCTCGTAACAATATTTCTTGTAGTTACGGTTGTCGCAGACTACGTATTTGTACACTGATGGTAATAGCATAGCTCTCTCCATGCATAGCCCGCTGTGATACTTTGAGCTTTTGTGTGTGTGATAGTTAGCGATCACGTCTCAGTCACGTAAGTCATCTCTGGCAACACGCACTTATTAAGATGACTGAAATAAAGTCCTCGAGTGGCGACCAACAACCGGACGACGCAGTGTGGGAGGGGAACTTCCAATGTACCAAACTTTATAAAGGTCGCGGGAAGTCTGTGGACGGAGGCGGCTCAAGACCAGTCGTCGTGGCATTCTATGGAAATGTTATATTTCCAGCTGGGCGGATGATTATAATTAATAAAAATAAGGCAAGTAAATATAAACATGTTTGTTTTCCCCTAGGTAGGTACATACCTACTTATAACTCACTTTTTTTATTTTTTGTTGTGTCTAGCTATTGCGGATCAAGAGATACAGCGTTTGTCAAAATCACTTTTTTTGTATGGGGGCCCGCTTTAATTTTTAATATTAATAGAATAACAAACAATACTTCCAAACTTTATGACCCTAATTAATAATAAATAATAATAATAATGTTGGACATTTCATTATCTAGCCCCAAGCTAAGCAGAGCTTGTGTTATGGGTACTAGATAATTGATATACTTAATACAATATAATACATAGATAGATATTTTTTATTATACACAGAAAATACCCAGAACACCTGAACAAATATCTGCGATCGCACAAATATTTGTTCCGAGGCGGGAATCGAACCCGCAACCTCCTGCGTCGCAGGCCAACCTTCGCCCGCCGCGCTACAGAGGTCTTCAACACAATTGATTTTAGGGTTTGAATTTCCTATAATCCTTTCATAAAGACGCCAAACCAATTCATGGCATGTTTCAAGAAGGAGGTACTATTATTTATTCTGTGGTTGTACATGGAAATTAGAATTTAGAAGCCGATAAATGTTTGAAAATGTCTCACTAGTCATGTCAAATGCAACGTCCTCGCCGCGCCGTTTTTTTATGCCAATTTGTGGTCAGTATGTTTCAATTACGTGAATTTCTTCCAACATAGTTTGTAGGTACCTATATAATTTATTTGTTTCTTTATCCGTCTTTCTGTACAAAATAACTCGAAAAACTGTTACTATTTTGACGAAATAGGATTAAATTAATAGTTTTAAATAATAAAATCACTGTATGAGCGTTTTTTTAAACAGCCCTACACGTGTAGGTTTTTTTTGTTTTTTATTTATTTCATACACAATATATTTTACACATTTAATTAGGTATAATATTGTACCTTAAAAACCTCCAAAGGTTGACTAGGTACAATCGCCAAAAAGTAGGCGCACATACACATTCAAATTAATATAAACAAACAAGGTAGGTATATTAGTGGATGAAAGTTAATGGAAAAAAAAACATCAGCAGGAAGTTTGGCAGAATAGTGAGTTTTGAGGCGGAGAAAATGATCTAATTTGGGCCCTGCTGGGAAAAATCCTGATTCCCAAGATATTTTTCTGAGCAAGGTCCGTCGTTCAATACCGGTTTAAATTGGGTTGTATGGGTTTGTACGAGGTTTTAATTGATTCTTAAAGTTTAAGACTTGTATGAACTCTAGGGAGGTAGGGTAGGCTAAACCCTCTGTTTTTAGGAGTTGGAAGGGTTTTTTTAAAGGTTTGTAGGGCTTCTTAGGTTGTGAGAGTTTTTAGGGCGTTTTTGATTTAATTTTGTTTTTTTTGGTCCTGTATTTTTTGGTTATTTTTGTGGGTTTGTTCATTTCTTGCCCATGTTCATTTGCGATTCGGTTATGATGGTTTTTATATACTAACTTTGCACCCATATTGGTACAGTTATTGAAGTTGTTGACCACTTTGTCTATTTGGGGTAAAATAAAACGAATAAAACTGTTATAAAATATAACGAAACCTGAAGCACACAGCATAATATGTAAAACACAACATGTGCACAGAGATTTCTCAAGTATCCAGTAGTGGAACGCCTGGGACTTCGCCCGCGTGCAGTTTTTGCTATACAAACTTCAACATCCCGCTGCACCAATTTAGGGTGTGTATTTAGGAAATTCCTTTCTTAGTGCACCGCTATACCACAAAAGAAATGTACCTATGTGAATTTCAGGTCCTATGACCTAGGGTTTAGACTTCGCGTTGATAGTCAGTGACTGAGTCAGTCAGTCACGCAACGATTGTATAGGTGGTATACATTGATTTTATTTTCACATTTATCTGATTACGTACAGAACAAAAATTCAATGAAGTAATTGACAAAACAAGTAATGTGTTTTCTACACAATTATACGGTTGAGAGGTTTGTTTACCTAATTAGTTCCAAATCCCACCGCAAGGTGGAGGTCACAGGTAATGGAATAGTGTCAAAACTCGATGTGTCATTTTCACAGACCACTCTCTTAAAAAAGCCAGTTGTCAGAAACAATCTCGCCTCCACGCAGAAGTTGACTTTTAAAAAATAGTCATAACTTAAGTCACGAGCAGCTGATTGGTCTTATTTGGAGCTATATCCCACATATGTCATTCATTGCCTTTTTATTTATAAGGTGAACATACAAAAATGTTCTTCGTGTTCATTAGCCATGTGAAAAAAATAACAAAATGCAGCTGTTTTCGACTGAAAATTTGATTCAACTTAAACCACTTAGAATTGTGTACTGTTTATTTCACCTAAATGTTGGCAAACACTTTATCGAAAGCGCCTTAAAAAATTACCTATTATGGCAATAGCATTTATTTTTCAACAAACGCACTATGTTTGGTCTCCTCCGTGGACGTCTGACGGAGCCTTGAGTCTGCAAATTTGGCAAACAAACTACACGGGCGTGTTGTGAACACTACATGGATTTTAGTATGGAGAATCCGAATAGCACCCCTAGCGGGCACCTTGAGAACTTTTAAATTACATACTAAAATCCGTGTAGTGTACACCTCACGCCCGTGTAAGTTGTTGCATTTGCAGACTAGCCCCTCTGATGACGATGAGTCGACAGTTACAATTCAGATTCCATCTCTTGAATATTTGAAAACATTTCTGTATAAAACAAGCATGAAAACCGATTATTTCAAAACCATTCACAGAAATACCTCCAATATTTAGATTAGCCAGAAACTCCCAAAGGTCACGCGTTGAAATTTCAAATCGTATGGAATTGTTCAATTCTCTTTCGAATTAAACGCGTCACCAAACGCGTTCTGCCTCAATCCAATTTTAAAAAGCAATAGAATAATTCCACAGTCTCATGAGAACAGCCGTGTACCATGGTGTCTCCAGCCTTGAGTAGAATTCTCCATTTCTTCCAGTAGATATAATTAACGCGCATACAACCTTTGGCATACAATAGCTAAATTCTGTATAGCGCTTGCCGAACAAAAAGTAAGTGAAAATCACGAAAAACAATTATTTGCCACGTGAAAAACCGTCGTATTACAGGATCATAATGTTCAACTTGAAGATAAAGTCTTTGCCGACATTTAGGTGAAAGAAACAGTACACAATTCTAAGTCATTTAAGTTGAATAATTTTTTTAGTTGAAAACAGCTGCATTTTTTTTTCACATGGTTAATGAACAGGTAGTACAGTTTTGTACGTTCACTTTACAAATAAAAGGTAAATGAATGACATATTTTTTTCAGCATTGACTCTTCTATGAGGAATAAGCGTCCAAATAAAACCAATCAGCTGCTGTATACGCCTTAAAGCCACGTAAGAGATTACATCAGATAGCATCCACCTGGGTAATTATCACGAACACGATCACCAATCCGCCTGTAAAGCGTGGTGATTATGGCAAATCTGGAGGTCTCGTCCAACAGTGGACGTCTAAGACCTGCGGCTGATGATGATGATGATAATCAGAACAGCTAATCTATGGGAACTACTAAGATTTTGTAGTATCCTAAAATTGTTGATGCAACAGATGCAACGAAATTATGTCCAAGATATTATTATCTTAAACGTAAGGCATAAGGATTTTTTTCTTTAATTTCTTACAGAAAAAAATCCTTATGCCTCCATAAGCTCCTTATGCTCCAGTCTTTAACATTGCTACTACAAAACCAACTAAGAACAGCCATGTTATACCTTTATTTTTGGTAACGAGGGGCAAATCTGCTGCTGCTGGGTTATTTGAGGTTCACGGACTCATGGACTCACTAAGGCAGGCACTCGCTGGCTGGCCTCGATGCATGTCAAGGGGCTCCGGAATCTCCATGCGGAACGCACCGGTGCCCCTCTTGCATTTGCCTATGGAGCCCTATCCCGGGCATGACACCCATAGTCACGCCCGGCACGTATATAGGTGCTCACGGCGACAACTTGCCACAAGTTGCTATACGTATACACGCAGTCAGAGCCCTCACTCCGACCAACCACGGACCCAAAAATACCCCTACTCGGCAGCGGCTACCGCACACCCCCTTCACTAGGGTACGAGCCAAGTTATACCTATAGTAACATATTCAAAGAAGTTACAGCTCAGCATTTGCCAACAAAAGATACGATTGCCTTTGCAAATTATAAAGAATAGCTACTCTCTCTGCACAAAACGAAAGTGTCCCAGCTATTCTATAAAACCTTTAGCTTATTCTCGTTGAACACCGGTCTAACAAACATTTATGCATAGAGTTGGAACTAACGTAGTGGAGGGATTCGACGTGACAGTTTCCTATTACTTCGGGCGATACAGCTACAGGTATGTACGCTGTATCGGCGGAATATTAACAGCGTATCTATCGGTATCCAACCGATAAGAGGTCGGATATCAAACTGTTCCAAGGCCTTCATCATCATCATCAGCCTTTAGAAGTATTATAATTATTATTATCATCATTTAAAATTATAGACGAGCAGCTTTCGCTGATGTGTCTATTTCAGAGTGTTGACATGTCTTAGTTTCACTCGCTGCACTGATTACACTTTAATGATTTATATGCAACCAGTTATCCAATTTATTTTTAAAAGCATTTATTGATGTGGTAGTAACAACATCTTCTGGTAAAAGATTCCAATTATGGACCACTCTGTTACTATAAGGAAGTGCTGTGCAGTGTTTGTATTGGATGGTCCACGGGGTATTTTATAACTATGCCCTCTGTATATAACATACAAGAACATTGCTAGTTACTACATACTGATCATCGCCTAGTATTTTTCCTTAGTCGGCTTATACGACGTCCACGGGAGGAAACGGAGGGGTATATTCTTAGGCCAGGCACCAGGGCACTGCTAATTTGTTAGAGTAATAAACGGGTAATAATAAAACTTATATCAATATATCTTATACTTATGTGTACTTGTTTATTTGTTTCTTTCTTTCGTACGTAACGTCGCGTAGCACCCGGCACCCATTAAAACCTCGTAGTACTACGCCTCGTAGCTCGAGAGTGCTATACGATGTCTACGCACGACAATTTCTTTGAAATTGGTTCACGTTAGTTTGGAAGTTAATTGTATTTCATCCTTAAATACAAATACTAATGCTTAGTTTTGATATTCCAAACAGCAAATACTATTAATATAACCCTACGCTGCCTGCGCCCATGCTGTCACTCAGCGCACAGATTGCATTTCATGACATTTCATATATCATTTCCGTCTGACTGACGTTATTTCTTATTTATTGTAAAGGAGTTTTGAGACGCTCTGCTTTCTACAAAACGGTTATGTGTGTGCAAAGCTTTATTGAATGTTAAAAACATTTTTTCTACCATGGAAGTAGAAATTGTTCCATGGTTTCTAGAATATAGTCTTTCACGATTGTAAAACATAGACTATATTAATACATAGAATAATAAATTCATAGACACACGCCTTTTTCCCCGAGAAAATATACTGATATAAAATATAGAAAATATTTTCATGGTGGAAATATAGACGTGACAAGTGGTGAGCTCATCGCCGTCATTGCTTCCCACGACTGACTCGGATAACACAGTTTTCCAGTAATAAGCTAGCAGCCAGGACAAATCTTTTACCAACGAATCTTACGAACAAGTCCGAGTAATCCCTTAGTCGGCTTTTTCGACATCCACGAGAGGAGATGAAGCGTGGATTGACAAATACGCTACTTTATACTTCGGTACCATATGAGCGTGCCGGATGCTTTTAGTGAGTGCCTTCAGTTTTCAGGAGCTGTCATTTTACATATTGTATTAAAAAAACATGACAGAATCCGAAATGAGGAGATCTGTAGAAGAACCAGATCACTGTCATAGCTCTGAGAATCAGCAATTTGAAGTGGCAATGGGCAGGCCATGTAGCTCGCAGAACTGATAACCATTGGGGAAGAGAGGTTCTCGAATGGCGACCACAAACCGGACGTACCAAAACAGGAATACCCCCCTTTCGATGGACCAATAGTAGATTGTATCATAAGGGAGCAACATAATATTTTTACGGCGAGGGCGCTTTTTTGAATCCAGAGCGAAGTGAGGGATTCTAGAGTAGAATCCCGAGCGTAGCGAGGGATTCTTTAGTAGAATCCTGAACGTAGCGAGGGTTTCAAAGTACGTCGCCCGAGCCAAAAATATATGTTGCGCCCGTGTGATACACTCTGCTTTTCATCACCCACTATGAGAAAATAAAAGGCGCCTCATATGTTATTGTAATATTATTATTTAATAAAACAAATGGTTGTTTTTTGGTGTTTTTTTGTGTTTTGTGTTTTTTGTGTTTTGTGCTTTTTTGTGTTTTTTTGTTTTTTTTGTGTTTTTTTTGTGTTTTGTGTTTTTGTGTTTTTTTTGTATTGTGTTTTTTGTGTTGTGTTTTTTTGTGTTTTTTATGTTTTTTGTGTTTTTTTTGTGTTTTTGTGTTTTTTTGTGTTTTGTGTTTTTTGTGTGTTTTGTATTGGTTGTTTTTTTTTGTGTTTTTGTGTTTTTTTTTTGTGTTTTGTATTTTGTGTTTTTTGTGTGTTTTGTGTTTTTTTTGTTTTTGTGTTTTTTTTGTGTTTTGTGTTTTTTGTGTGTTTTGGGTTTTTTTGTTTTGGGTTTTGGGCCGTCGTACCAGCCAGTATTTATTCAAACAATATTTGCGTTCGAATTATTTGGCGCTGGTTCCAAATTCAATAAGTGCGCCGCAATTATCTTAGCCGCGCACTTTTTGAATTAGGAACTTAATAAGTGCGCTGCAAAACTCATTACTGCCCGCTAAAAGTTTCTCATAGAAAACACCACCGTTGGGTGCACTAAAAGGCGAACCCAGTCGTCCTTTTCGAATAGATGGGATGAAAAGATATTTTAAAAGTCACTGGAAGGCGGTGGAAGGAGGCTGCTAAAGAGAGTTCATTATTGCATTTTATGGGGGATGTCTATGTCCACGAGTGGACTTCTGTAGGTAATTGATTAAAAACTATGATTTTTGCAATTTCGGAATAACTTTCATGAGTCGCTTAAAAATTCTTACATCAACTTGCTCGTTTCATTCTTCCATCAACGTTATTTGTCATGAGGCATCGCATTGTTCCTTAATAATCAAATTCCTCAGCTAAATCTGCTGTACCATTAAATGTCAGTAATAAAAAGGAAGTTACTGCATTGTAATCATGGTTGTGAACAACATAGAAAGGCTTTATAATGGGGCATGCCGCATAATTCCAGATCGAAGATTTAATTTTTAACTAACTAAGGGTTAATTTTTCAATCTCTAGATAAAATTATACGTCAGTTAAAAATATCACCATCTTTTTCTTATGCATGGACTTAGTATACAAAAGGACTGTGCGCTGGCAGCTAAAAAACGAGCCGAGCAAGATATGAACTATAGAGTTAGTGTGTCTACTTCTAATACGGTGACCATAAAATAAAGTCATGTCCAGGAGACTTTTTCCATAGACACTTATGAACGTGGAGTGGAACAAACATTATTGAAATCTAATTATTTATCACAGTTATTTATGCAGCCAGATTTACACTGAACGCTTAGTAAGTGTCACGAATCGATAACACTTTTTGTTAATTTCGTAATAGTAGATTGTATCATAAGGGAGCAACATAATATTTTTACGGTGAGGGCGTTTTTTTGAATCCAGAGCGAAGTGAGGGATTCTAGAGTAGAATCCCGAGCGTAGCGAGGGATTCTTTTGTAGTATCCTGAACGTAGCGAGGGATTCAAAGTACGTCGCCCGAGCCAAAAATATATGTTGCGCCCGTGTGATACACTCTGCTTTTCATCACTCACTATGAGAAAATAAAAGGCGCCTCATATGTTATTGTAATATTATTATTTAATAAAGTAAATGGTTGTTTTTTGTGTTTTTATGTTTTTTTTGTTGTGTTTGTGTTTTTGTGTTTTTTTTTGGGTGTTTTTTTGTGTTTTTTGTTTTTTGTGCTTTTTTTTTTTTTTTGTATTGTGTTTTTTGTGTTGTGTTTTTTTGTGTTTTGTTTTTTGTTTTTTTTTTGTTTTTTTTGTTTATTTTGTGTTTTGTGTTTTTTGTGTTTTGTATTTTTTGTGTTTTTTTTTGTGTTTTGTGTTTTTTGTGTGTTTTGTATTTTTTGTGTTTTTTTGTGTTTTTGTGTTTTTGTGTTTTGTGTTTTGTGTTTTTTGTGTGTATTGTGTTTTTTTTTGTGTTTTTGTGTTTTGTGTGTTTTTATGTTTTTTTTTTGTGTTTTGTATTTTTTTTGTGTTTTGTGTTTTTTGTGTTTTGGGTTTTTTTGTTTTGGGTTTTGGGCCGTCGTACCAGCCAGTATTTATTCAAACAATAGTTGCGTTCGAATTATTTGGCGCTGGTTCCAAATTCAATAAGTGCGCCGCAATTATCTTTGCCACGCACTTTTTGAATTAGGAACTTAATAAGTGCGCCGCAAAACTCATTACTGCCCGCTAAAAGTTTCTCATAGAAAACACCACCGTTGGGTGCACTTAAAGGCGAACCCAGTCGTCCTTTTCGAATAGATGGGATGAAAAATAAAATGTTGACCTCCCCTAATAGATGACTCGGGACTGGGCTTGCGTTAGTAGGAAACACGTTTTTTTTCCTAACATCACAGAAAGTGTTATCGAACCTTGTTACTGATTACTTACCGAGTGTTCAGTGTCGGCAAACGGCGTGACTCGTGACGCAGCCATGCCGTGATGTTTCTCGTCTGCCGGGCGTCCCTTGACGGCCAACTTTTAGATTTGTAGCAACGATGACCTCTTAGTATTTACCTATACAATGGTCATGGTCAAACTTATAGCAAGTTTGACTAAGCATTCATAAAGCTATCATTTCAAATGAAAGGGACAAACTGACTCTATTCTATCTATCTCTCTTGGCTCGTTTTTCCTCTATCTATGACGGTGATCTAAATTGAGTCTTAACCTAATGAAATAAGGTCTTGTTTTGGTATTATAATTTTTTAGAGAGCTCAGTCCTTTAGTAAACTAAGTCCATGGCAATATGAAATAAAATGACAGCGCTAACATTTAACTGACAGATAATTTTATCTAGGAATTGAAAAATCAGCCCTAAATGAAGTAAGGTATTCGAATATAATATATGCATGGATACTTCATTAAATTTCTGAGGGATCACTGTACCAAAAACATGATGGGACAATATTTTCTCGATAGAAAATAAACACCAAAATTACTCTTACTTTTGCTAAATTCGATTGTTTCTTAATTTGGTGCATATATTGTGTCAAAAATTACCTAAATAAAATCAATGCAATAAAGCAGACAGGAATTGTGGAGTTTTGTAAAATTATCTATATTTTACGAGATATTCAATTAAAACGTGGAACGGACGGAGATAGTGGGATGAGCTAGACTCCTACTTGAAGGATTGGTCCCAAATAGCCAACAATAGAGACGAATGGAAGAAGGGAAGGGAGGCCTTTGCCCTGCAGTGGGACACCACAGGCTCATAATAATATAAATAACTGAATTAAAGCGGCTGTTTCGAGTGGTGAGAGAGCAACAGAGGTTTTATGAACATTTCTGCCTGTGGTCTGTGAGGGCTCAAACACAAAACTGCCATACAACGTCGCATCAGAGAAACAGAAACATGATAGGTATCTTTCTTAAAAACACATTCTATAAGATTTGACTTCCTTGAGCGCAATTGTATTCGTCATAAAATTAAGTCTTTTGTTGGAAGTTACCCAATTTTGAGTAACGCCTTACAGAACATTACTTCTGCATTACTTTGTAACAGCTTAGGCTGTAAACGCTTTTAGTGCCAGCTTACATGCTGTGGTGGAATTCGTTTTAACTTTTGTCCATTTCACGTTAACAGTTTAAAAATTTCTTTACGTGATTTTTGTTTGAGGGAAGTGTAATCTATCATTCGCTGCCACTGCCATAAAAAATCAACGATTAATAACTCGGTGACGAAGGTTTCTAAAAGCAAATTATAACATGCTTTTAGAAAAATTCCAGCATTACTCAATACCAGACCCGATTTGTGCTTTGTATAAAGTAAGAAGTATCCCTTTACCTTACTCTGGATTATATTATTTTTTAGGGCATACCAAAAAAATAAGGCTGGACCCTATTACCAAGACTTCGCTGTCCGTCCGTCTGTCACCGGGCTGTATCTCATGAACAGTGATAGACAATTAAAATTTTCACTGATGATGTGTTTCTGTTGCCGCTATAAAAACAAATACTATAAAACAGAATGCAATAAATATTTGGGGGGGCTCCCATACAACAAACGTGATTTTAATACCGTTTTTATAGATGATGTTACGGAACCCTTCGTGCGTGAGTCCGACTCGCACTCGGCTTGGCGTTTTTAGGGTTCCGTAAAAAAACTACGGAACCCTTATAGATTCGTCATGTCTGTCTGTCTGTCTGTCCGTGTATGTCACAGCCTTTTTTTTCCGAAACTATAAGACCTATACTGTTGAAACTTAGTAGGTAGATGTATTCTGTGAACTGCATTAAGATTTTTACACAAAAATTAAAAAAAAAACAATTATTTTTGGGGTTCCCCATACTTAGAACTGAAACTCAATTTTTTTTTTCATTAAACCTATACGTGTGCGTTATCTATGGATAGGTCTTCAAAAATTATGTTGAGGTTTCTAATATAAATTTTTTCTAAACTTAATAGTTTGCGCGAGAGACACTTCCATAGTGGTAAAAAGTGTGTCCCCCCCCGTAACTTCTAAAATAAGAGAATGATAAAACTAAAAAAAATATATAATGTACATTACCATGTAAACTTTCACTCAAAATTGGTTTGAACGAGATCTAGTAAGTAGTTTTTTATTTTTGGGGTTCCCCATACTTAGAACTGAAACTCAAAAATTTTTTTTCATCAAACCTATACGTTTCGAGTATCTATGGATAGGTCTTCAAAAATGATGTTGAGGTTTCAAATACAATTTTTTTCTAAACTGAATAATTTGCGCGAGGGACACTTCCAAAGTGGTAAAAAGTGTGTACCCCCATAACTTCTAAAATAACAGAATGATAAAACTAAAAAAAAAAATAATGTACATTACCATGTAAACTTTCACTCAAAATTGGTTTGAACGAGATCTAGTAAGTAGTTTTTTTTTTAATACGTCATTAATCGTAATCCATCCAAGAACTTTTATATTATGTTACTTGCTGCTACGGAACTCTTCATGGGCGAGTCCGACACGCACTTGGCCGCTTTTTTATGATTGGAGCCGCACGGCTTTAGCTTTTGCCATTTTCAGGTTTAATTTTATTGTATTTTCTATATTTTGCAACGTTACACTCCTTCCAAGTCTTCAAAGTCACAGTCAAGTCATGTTTTAGTAAAACGGCCACCATTTTACTAACTTACCGTTTTACTTTGGTAGGCAACTTCCACAAATTTTAAAAGTCACGCAATTCTCTTCCATTTCATTTCACTACACTTGTGCTCTTTGAACTACCTACATTGGTTAAAATACCACTAAAATAACAGAAAATAACTCAAAAAAACACTAGGAAAAGAAATAAAATAAAAGTAGATAACTTCTCTTCGAAAATGGCGAAAAGAGGATGCTATTCAGGATACTAGCTTCATGACAGCTGTTTTTGTCATATACTCGATGTATGAGCCGAAGTTGAGAGTTGAGCTCACTCCGCAAATACCCCATGAAACTTCTGTGCTTCTGGACGGAGTAAGGCTGGCTCAGCTACCAATATAGCCAGACGACTCTGACGCACTAAGGACCAACCATGTGTTCCAATGCCAAAAAAGGGAGTTATTATACGATACATTAAATTCATTGGCTGATTTTACCCTTCTAACTAAACAACAACTACACACCTACCTACTTAAATTATGGTTATTACAGATTCATTTACATTTAGAATTCATAAATTAATGCAACAATCAAACCAAAATTTAAGTCACAAATTATGTTGAGACTTGATTTAGGTGTTTCCTCTAGCTAAATCCCCAGTAATCAGAAGCGTCTTGGACAGTCCATCGAGACTAATGTAAGTCACATTATGTAGTCTACGCTACACTGATGTGTATCTATATAGCATCTCCTTAGTGAATAGCAAGTAAATTATTCAAGGAGTTAATTAAGGTAAGATTAATTACTTCAATTTAATAATCATTAATTAAATATAATGCATCACCTGAGGCCCGATATTAATTCTGCTGTTTCAATCGTTTTCAAAGCTGTTTCAGTTTGAAATTATTTTTTGCGGTTACCTAACTTATGCAGTCTAATTGCAATCAAGCTTTGTTAGCAAACAGCGTAAATTGGTTAGAAATAGAATTGAAACCTTGCAGGAAAAAATTTAAACTGATAGCAACAGAGTTATGTAACTTTTGAAACTACCATGGTTATGTACATAATTTTCACTACAAACGGGATATTTACCATGATTTTTGAGGTTTAAATGTTCCCGATATTTCGGCACAGTTGCATGCGCCATGATCACGGGAGAACTAACTAAAGTCTTTGCGAGTAGATGTTATTGGCAGATATATCGATCTACCCTCTTTCTCATTCTTTTATAACGAACGATACCACTACCATCGAAAACTAAAAAATCATGGTAAATATCCCATTTCTAGTGAAAATTAGAGTTATGTAATCCGTAAACTGTTAAGCTTTAACATAAGTCATGCTGATACCGCGGTAAAGAAACAAAGAAAGAATATATATTTATTTGTATACATGAGCTACACAAAAATACGTATAGAAGAAACAGATATGAAGGTACGAGGTGTAACTCAAGTAACAAAATGGCTCTGCCTCAGTATGATTTGGTTGACAGCAAGCTAGCAACCAACGCTGGTCTTCCAACGGTACAGCATGATCTATGTTAAAACCTTCCACGCGCCTTCTAACCGGCGTAGTGTCCATTTCACGAAGGAAGTCCCACGGCTATTTGAGGATATAACGATTAGCAGATAGAAAAATTTCGCTTTGCGAATAGAAACTAGCGCCTAGCCTCATACTTCAAAATCCATACAGGCGTTTGGGAACAAGGAGTTTTTTTTAGCCACTTACATGCAAGCATATACATACAAAGATACGCGCGAAACACATACAAGAACACTTCCCGGCTGACACACAGGTCAGCTTGGAAGAAACAGCATTTCAATCGGTTTAGCTGTTTTGAGTTCCATAACCTATTACAGCACCCCCTAGTTTCTTAAATATTTGTTTTATCTCTGGAACATGAGTATGAACTTACGTTTACAGAAAAATGCTTTGAAAAATCCTTCGTTTAATTTTATTATAACGAAAACTTGCATACAGTCACATAATAAATAATAGTACAAACAGTGCAAAATAAAACGCCGGTAAAAAAAGCCTTAGATAATTTTTTTTTAACAGAAAATTGCATAGGTCAAAATAAAATTCAGGTAAAAAATACCCCCTCGTTTAATTTCCTTAGAACGGAAACTTGCATACAGTGCAAAATAAAATGCAGGTCATATACGATGCGCCTAGCCACATAAAACTTTACCAGCGCTCGTAAGTCGTAACACTAAATATAATAAGTTGGGTCACAGTGAAACAGAGTAAGAAAGCCAACCTTAATACCATGACAAAAGAAACATTACAAAATCTTAATCTTAACAACTAATATTGGTGTTTTCTCTTCTAGTTAAAATTAGATGGATATAATTGTGTTCTACTGTGTACGACAGTAAACCCAACACTAGTTATAGTATTATATTATCTGTGGCCAACAGAACCTTTGCTCTGACAACTGGCATTATCATTAGAGACAATGAGGAGTTTTCCTAGTGTCATTTTAGCATTATTTATCACTCGCTAGATGGCATTGACTACAGTTTTGGTAACAGTAAATATTTCAAAATACGTAACTATCACAAAGATATTAATTATTACATAATTTTACAGGATTTTGTATTTTTTTAAACTATTTACTTTGGCTGAATGAAGTTTCCACTACCATCATAAAATTTAAAAAGTAAGTAAAACCCAATATCCTTGGTGCCATCTCTTGACGATGAAAGAACTAAACTGACAATGACAATTGGCACCGTCAAAAGGTTGCATGCCTTTTGATCTTCTATAGGTTACATTTCGGGTAATGCTCCCAGGAACTGCACGATCTGATCCCACCATCTCCTTTTCATCACAGGATGAGCAGGCGTACGGCTCAGTACCATCCTTACCTCATTAGTATACCTGCTATTCGCACAAAACGTTTCAGTTCTACCTTTATAATGCGAACTGCTAAGGAGTGGAATACACTGCCGTCGTCTGTCTTTCCGGAAAACTATAATCTGGGTCTCTTCAAGGCTAGAATGAATAGGTGCCTTCTAGACCTTTGTGCTCCATCTTCGGCCACATCGTCACTTACCAACAGGTGAGATCGTGGTCAAACAAAGGTCTATCAATGATTTCAAAAAAAAACATTAGAAGCAATCACAGAACGGACACGACAACATGATTTATGATTTTTTAGGGTGCCGTACCCAAAGTGTAAAATGGGACTCTATTACTAAGACTCTGCTATCCGTCCGTCTATCTGTCTGTCCTTCTGTCACCAGGCTGTATCTCATGAACCGTGATAGTTAGACAGTTGAAATTTTCACAGACGATGTATTTCTGTTGCCTCTACAACAACAAATACTAAAAAACAGGGTAAAATAAATATTTAAGGGGCTCCCATACAACAATTGTTTTTTTTGCCGTTTTTTGGATAATGGTACGGAACCCTTCATGCGCCAGTCAGACTAGTGCTTGGCCAGTTTCAATTATTATTTTTACTACTATTTTTCGTGATAAGCAGGTAGTATATGTTTTTTTAACTGTTTTAAAGACGAAACAAGCAAATGACCCACCAGCAAAGTCACTTATCCAAGACAATGGACAATTCAAACAGGCACATTCATTCCTACTCCTCATATAGTAATAGAGCTTTTTATGAAAGATTTCATACGGGGAAGTACTATCATCACACCTATTTCTGCCGCAGAGCAGAAGTGCTCGCATTGCTGTGTTCTGGCTTGAAGGGTATGGGTGTCGGTGAAATCCCCCGGTTACGTTTGCACCATTGATTTGCCCCATTAATGGTGTAGACGTAACTGGTTAGATATGTTTGCACCATTCAATTTGATACAAATTAATAGCCTTGCTTTCCTCGCCATAAAAAATTTGTTTGTTTAGTTTGTTTTTGAGATGGTTTTTTGGATAGAATATAGATCAAAACCATAGACGTAGAATTTTTTCGCTACGCTAAATAGACAAACGAAGCGTGGGAGAGAGAAGTCATTTTTAAATGTACCCCGTGCAAGAAGAAAAGTGACAGCAACAATGTATTGAATTGGACATGTTTTGCTTGAGTACATGCCCATACCGGACGGTCTCTTGTGCAGTTTAACTAATTTCGTAATTTTTTTAGTAATCTTACTATTAAATAACAAATATTACTTTGTATGACAATCAATGGTGTCATGTTCAGTTTGTGACTGTGAATATACAAGACGTAATTATCCGGGAAAATACACGTTTCACAGGTAAATAAGAGATTATTGGTAGTTCGATTGTATTGCTTATTTTATCAATTCTGCTTTAGTAAATGGCCTAAAAACCAGTTTCATTCGTAGATTAGGACTTTCCCTTATATTTTTTAATAATATTTCGTTGCTGCACCTAGAAATAAACAATATTTTATGTAAAATATAAAAATGTTTGATTACGATAGGGCTTGACCAAGTGATGACGTCAGAAATATCGATAGTCCTGTTGCAGTCTATATCGTAGTATAATGCGCATCATGTAAAAAGAACGCTGGCGGTCAAGCTTCTTCAGGCGTTCCAGCGTTCGTTTTAAGAGATTGCTTACTTTTCTACTTATTTAAGAGATGTATACCTATGCATTCAATGAGTGCCTACATAGTTTACTACTTTTTACATGACGCGCACTATACCTACCTATAAATTAAATTTTTGTCCATCCTAGAATGGAGGTTTACTTTGTTTGGAGTAAATATGTGTGCTCTGTTAACATTTTACCGTTTTTTTAAAAATCTATAATAACCAGGTGGACATTGAGGTGTGTGTTTTTGTATTGACTATTGAAAAGGTAACTTTAAAGCACCACGGGTGTTTTTATTGCAGTTTGTGTAGTAGATATTTTGGAGTAAATATTTACGTTGTTGTACACACGCCTTTTTCCCGAAAGGGTATATTTATTTTTATTTTTTTATAAATAAATATTGTTTATTTCTGCTTAATAAAATAATAGGTAACAAATTAAATTTAAATATACCCCAGAAATTCCGTTCCAGCGGGACTCGAACCTGCACCATCGCCTGTGATCAGCGATGCCTTTACTTTCGAACTTTGAACAGAAGGTTTCCAATGAAACACCTGTAGATACAGCACTATCAACTTGGCGCTATAGCCGAGTTGATAGTGCCCACAAATTTCGTCTCCAGCGTCATAGCTCGATCTATGGCTAAATTGTTTAAGGCATCGCCGATGACAGGCGAGGGTGCGGGTTCGAGTCCCACTGGAACGGAATTTTTGGGTTACATTTAAATTTAATGTTATCCATAAAGCGTGGTTTACACTTGAAAAATAATAAACTTTGGGGTAACAAATTGTCTATAGATAAAGTAACAGAGTGAAAAATTATATGGGCGTAGCACGGCTGATATAAAATGTTTTTGTGCTTTCAGATTTCCAAGTAATCCTTTGCTACGAGAAAAATGGTTATCGGTTATAAGAAGAGTGGGATGGACTCAAATAAGAACTCCACTAGGTATATGCAGCAAACATTTTAAGTTTAAATTTAAAAGGGAAACTCTAAGATCCCACCTATAAATAAAACTGTAATATTTAGGGGTCAATAAATAATAAAGGTTTATTTATTAACTGTATTCAAAATTCTCTTTATGACGTCAAATCTGCCAAACTGTGTTATTCATGAAAGACTTAATCTGCATTAAGATGTATTTATCTACCATACACATCACGGACGGATGATGAATTCTATCGACAATGTAAAAGTGTTGGTCGAGGACAACACTATTTTTAACTCGGACATAGACTTTCACCAACACGTGCACATATTTTTTTTGGTTCCATCTTCGATCTCTGATTGTAGATCTAGTACATATACTAAATCTATGATCAAAACATAAGTTTTTGTGTACTTTCCAACCAGCAAAACGCAACTAAAGCCGTTTTTTTGGATGACAGCTGTCAAAATTGAATCAGTCATATTTCGGAAACTACTCGTTTTAGAGTTTCGTTGTTTGGCTCAAATGAAAGGTGATGACAAAATCTACATTTTGGATGACAGCTGTCAAAATTGAATCAGTCATATTTCGGAAACTACTCTTGCTAGAGTTTCGTTGTTTGGCTTAAATGAAAGGTGATGACAAAATCTACATTTTGGATGACAGCTGTCAAAATTCGTTTTGTGGCTCAACTAAGGCGCTCTGAACTCGTTGCAATTTTGAGCTCTCAGTTACGGCAACCGGCAAATAGCAACAAGCTGTTTTTACGATATTCTCTTAAAATTTTGAGAAATTGCGCAGACGTAGCAAACTCTAGTTGCGATTTTCGGTGGTCGCAACTGTTTTCACTTGCAGCAATCGGTGACAACAAAACGATTTCACTCCCTCCATGTACAGTCAACACTAACTGTTGACCATATGGAACTGAAAAGTTTAAAATAACAAATATAAAAACACAATAAAATATTTATTTAAGGGGGCTTCTATACAACAAACGTGTTTTTTTTTACCGTTTTTATAGATTATGGTACTAACCTTTCACGCGCGAGTCCGACTCGCACTTAGCCGATTTTTTAATACGGTCTGTTTTTCCTATCAATCAATGGTGCAAACATAAGTAACTAGTAACGTCTGCACCATTAATGGGGCAAGTCAATGGTGCAAACGTAACCGGGGGGGGTGAAATTACAGGCACACAACACTTCATCTTTATGTCTCTGGGTGGCGGGCGCAGTGCAATGACACAAAGAGTGCGTCCTAGGTGGAAGTGACCTATGAGGTAATGCATTGTTAAAGGCAGAGGTTACCGCTTAACATCAGGTGGGCCATCCGTTAGTTACGTAGCTATGAAAAAGATTACAAATAGCGAAAGGTTTCAAAGATTGACTCGTAAGATTGGCCTGTATAGTACGTCAGATGAGTCACTGTGTTTAGTTATACTATGGCCCGAAGCTTGGACATAAAACTTCACAACACAAAACAATGAACCTAAGAAAATGTAACTTTGAAATAAAGTGTACTTTACCTTTAGGGCTCTCGGGTGGCGTTACTTCTTATTTGCGTTCAGAAATTGTGTATCCGTTGCAAGAGGACTCACAATGACATAATCAGTGACTCCTTCCGCCATTTTTGAAAAGAGACGTCGTCTACTTTTGTTTTGTTTCTTCTCCTATTGTTTTTTGAGTTATTTTGTGTTATTTTGGTGGCATTTTAACCAATGTATAGCTCGTTTAAAGATCACAAGTGTAGGGAAATGAAATGGAAGTGTACTGCGTGACTTTTCGAATTGGTGGAAATTGTCTACTAAAGTTTTATTAAAACGGCCACCGTTTTACTAACGATTTTTACATTTGAATCTTACACTCTACATGACTATGTTAGTGACAAAGCCGCGTGGCCTGATGTCACTCTACCCATCGACAGCTAATTTGTCAATTTGCAAAAGCCTACATATAAATAATTTATTATTAATGTCTTATTTATGAGTATATCAAGCGTAGCGTGTGCTGTCTTATGAACTTTTGCTGATTCTCTCTAGCATCTTACTTTTGACTGCCTACCCTGAGGCTTTAAAGTTGATTTTCCTTTTTTCTTTGAATCAGCTGCCACTTGTTCTCGAGGCACCACACAGGCGCTCCCCACCTAGTAGTAAGAAGAATCATCAAGTAAAGCCGAGCCGTGTTTGTTGCCTGATTCTTCTAGATTTGGTTGCGTTGGAACAGGAGTAAATTTATTTTATTAGATCATTCAAAATGGTCATTTTGATTTCAATTAATAAAATACTTTTGACTTTGACTTGACTTTGACTGTGAACTGATAAAAATGAGCCCAAATACGACCCGTTTACTATTTTCGATCGAGGAGTTCCGTTGTCGACCTTATACGTCTCAATCATCAGATCAGTTCGCTGTCATCATAATATTGCATTATCAATTGCCATCAAAATTTCAGCTCAATCGATTGGTTGAACCTGGTGTAAGATTTGACCTCATACAAACAAGTGATGTTAAATTAAATTTTGTAAAAAAGAATTCATGCTGAACCGGAAAATAAGCTCACCGAACATTTTATAGGAAAATGGGGTCAGTAACATTACGCCACTTTGGGAGTATACCCATTAGAAACAACAAACTTTTTCTTATAGGTTCCCAATTGACGTACATATCAGTGAACATACATAAAAAATTCATACGCAGCCAAACCACAGAATATATAATAGTTGGCAAAACATAGAACCTCCTCCTTCTGAAGTTGGTTAATAAAAGTTACATCAATTCCCTGAGACTCGGTTCTGTCTCCAAATCTATTTTAGCACTGCATTTCATGTCATAGATTTTATAAACAACATTTTACTCCCCCGAGTATTAGAAAACTTGAAGCTTGTTGAAAGTCTGCGGGAAACTTGGCAGAATTGGCTGGACCAAGTTGGGGCGAGTGTAGCATACGAATTGAGAGAAAATGTGACGCTGCGCTGTAAGAACTAAACTTCTTAATTGCATTTGGACCTTTTTTGGAGAAACAGAATTAAGATGAACGGGTTACTTCGAACTTTTGATAAGGAAAAGGTTGAGAAACTCCTTTTAACTTGATTTGATCGGACATAGACGTTTGATGGGGGAAATGTGAGATAAGAGAGAAAAGTTTAGTTTTTCAACTTGTTCTTGGAATCCGTAAGTTTTTTAAGTTTAAGCTGAAGTTTATACTTAAGTTAGTTGTTTTTTGCTACACTAAAGTAGTTTATGTACATCCGGGACGAAGCCGGGAGCCGTGTTCCGTCCGGAGTGTAAGCCCCCATCCCAAATGTAACATAAAAAAAAAAAACAATCAAAGCCAGAACATTAAAAATAAGACGTAATATTATGCAGGTACGGTATACATACCAATACAAAAAAAATATATAAAAACTCACTTAAACATAAACTTAACACTTTTAGAAAAAATAGTACCTACCCATATTAGAGATCAGAACCGTGTGCTGATCCAATGAGCCTCAATACGGCCCGTCATTTTTTGAAGTCTGTGAAAAAAAATAGTGTATGTCAGTTTGGACGTGCGAATGGAGTTTACGATGCGCTTATAAATAGTGTGTGTCAGTTTGGACGTGCGAATGGAGTTTACGATGCGCTTATAAATAGTGTGTGTCAGTTTGGACGTGCGAATGGAGTTTACGATGCGCTTATACAGTTGTGGTCATATAATTAAGAACGATTTGAAGTTCTAGAAGTTTTTTATTTAAATCGTATCATACACAAAGATGTGTACCTTCTGAGAAGCAACTAGTTATGTTATATAATAGTCACATTAATAGAGCAACCTAACTTAAGAATAAAGTATGAAATCGCTAACTATTTTTTGCACATTTTATTGATTTTATCAAAGTAACACATTCAAATAGTACTGAAACTGGACAAATAATTAAGAACGATTTATTTAACTGCTCGGGAATTGTTTTGTATGACACTAAGATTTAAAAAATCACAATATTATGTAGCACAGGAAACATAAAAAGAAATTTAATAAATATTTAACTAAAATTAATAGTTAATAGCATATCCACGGCTTTTAATTACAGCTTTACACCGGCGAGGCATTGACTCTATTAATTTTTGACATTTCGCAAGAGAAATAGAGTTCCATTCTTCTAAAAAAACGTCATACAGCTCTCTTAAATTTTCACACTTTGTATTTGAAACCTTTTTCTTTACTTCAAACCACAGATTCCCTATTGGGTTTAGATCTGGACTGTTAGCAGGCCAGTCTAAGACAGAAAGTAATTGCGCTGTAAGAAATTCCTTTACGGTGCGTGCAGTGTGCTTTGGATCATTGTCATGCTGGAATGTCCAAATGACCGGTAGAACGTCTTCAGCGTATGGTAACATTGTATCTTCCAGTATATTTTTGTATTGGAACTGATCCATGTTACCTTCTATCAACTTTACAGGTCCTACACCATGTCCAGAAAAGCAACCCCAAATTTTCTTATTTCCACCACCGTGCTTTAATGTAACTTTCGTGTACTTTGGGTCGAATGCTGTATTCGGGGGACGTCGTACATATCGTTTTCCATTAGAACATACTCTGTTTATTTTCGTCTCGTCAGAAAAAAGTACATTTTTCCACTGTTGCACAGTCCAGTTTTCATACTTTCTCGCAAATGCAAGCCGGGCTTGCCTGTGGCAAAGTTTTAATATGGGTACCTTTCTTGCTATCCTACCGTGCAATTTTTCTTCTACCAAACGTCTTCGAATAGTGCGTGCTGAGATTGCTGAAGGGTTGTTTTCACCAATATATTCTTTTCTAAGCTCATTGGACCCTTTAAAAGGATTTTGTTTTGCCATACGAACGATGTTTCGGTCATCTCGAGGAGTTGTTTTTCTCTGTTTAGGTACACGTGGAACATTCGAAGTAGTTTGATACGTAGCAAAATGCTTTACAGCGTGGAAAACCATCGTTTTAGAACATTGCAGATGGTCGGCTATCTTTTTATAAGACCAATTCTTCCGGCGAAGTTTTATTATCACTTCTCTTGTAGATTTATCACAACTTTTATTTTTTCCCATTGTTTTTTCTAAAGAATTAATCACCTTTAATCTTTTACAGCACGTAATGGCGCCAAAATTATACAAACAGTAACAAATCGACTGAGTGTTCTCTATTTAAATTTGAATAAAGGTATAAACTACTTAGCGTTCTTAATTTCGTGACCAGCCAGTAATAAGGAATACTTTGTTTAAAAGTAGTGTAAAAAGTTTGCCTATTGATTTTTAGCCAATCATGTGTATCAATGAATACAGTGGTAATATGGAAATGTTTTACGATACCGAGAGAAATAAAAACAAATGCATACAATTAGTTTTGCATCTTAGTTGGAAAAAATCTTCCCTTTATATCAGCGTTCTTAATTATATGGCCACCACTGTATATTGCGCAGGGGGAAAAGAAAACACTTTTCTCCAGAGTTTTGGATAAAAAATTCCGTTTGTATCGTAAGTTCGTCGTAGATTATCCAAAGCCTACATTTCATTTTATTTCAGGTTTTTGGGATTCAAATTAAGATACCTACACTATATGGATACAACTTATCTAAGAACAAACATAAATATCGTATTTTTTCCTGAAAATGAGGCATTTATCTAGTGATTTATCGTTATTTCGAATGTAGGTGGTGCGATCGAGATGGTTCACGGTTATCTAGAATATTTTATGAAGCCTTTTTTACCAAGATTCTTATTTATTTATTCTAAACCAGTGTTAACCCACGCCTTAGCTCGCGTTTTACCAGGTACCTACACACACAGCTCAACACACTATTATTATATACGGTACCAAATTCCATCGAAATCTGTTCTGCCGTTTCAGCGTGATTGAGAACAAACATACAAACATCCAAGCATCAAAACTTTGAGATTTATGGTATTGGTGAGAAATGAATATATCGCTGGACAGTTCACACAACAGAATAGGTTTTTATTCGAAAAACGTATCTTAAAAGATCTTTTATAAAATGTTTTTTGACCGATGATGATGACATTAGTAATAAGAACTGTGAACTCATAAAAATGTGTCCAAACACGACCAGTCTACTATTTTCCATCAAGGAGTTCCGTTGTAACCAAGGAGTTACATCTCCATCATCAGATCAGTTCGCGGACACCATAATATTGTATTGTCATCGGAATTTGATAGTTACGCAAAATTTCAGGTCAATCGATTGGGTGAACCTGGTGTAAGATTAGACCTCTTACTAACAAGTGAAGTTAAATTAAAGCTTGTAAAAAACAATTCATGCTGAACCGGGAAATAAAGCTCACCAAATATTTTATAGGAAAATGGTCACTAGACATTGCACCACCAGTCATTGCACTACCAGTCATTGCACTACCAGTCATTGCACTACCAGTCATTGCACTACCAGTCATTGCACTACCAGTCATTGCACCACCAGTCATTGCACTACCAGTCATTGCACTACCAGTCATTGCACTACCAGTCATTGCACTACCAGTGGCCAGTGTTCTATGTGCAGTGGACTGCAAAATTAATTAGCTTTTTTGCACATTTTTAAGCATAATGACCAGCAGTGGACTTATTGACCAGCAGTGGACTTCTACAGGCTGGTAAGCTAATTACTAATCATGGGCGTACCAACGTACGCTAACGGTTTATTCTAATTATCTAACTTATTTTTTTTTTACACTGCTGCATTACCCTCTCCACTCTGGTTTCAGCTGAAAATCAGCGTTGGGTGGTAATGCACCCAACATATGCTGAGCTGAACGCCATTTTGGCACACATACCTACACATGAGCCGATTTCTGGGTACAATGTTCCCAGTGGTCTTAATAGTAAGTCTGTTGGGAAGAAAACTACCAGTAGTTCAACTGGTAAGACTACTCGGTAAAGCTACTGGGAATAGCCCATTTATACTGCCTACTTTAGGTACTATATTAATTTTGTTAGTTGCTTGTTTTTCTCTTTTTAATGTTGTGTTTCCTTTTATTGTTTTTTCGGCTTTGTGTTTTTGTATTCATGTGTTTTTTTGTGTAATTTAAACGTAACGTACGTTTTTAACGTTTTCTATTATATTTTGTTCTATTTCTATTTATCCGTGGAGCAAGCCGCACCCTGGTTCCTGACTCAAGAGCTCAATACCTAAAAATAAAAGCAAGCAATACTTTATGTTTCAGCTGAAAATGCATCCCCATTGAAAATTGGGTGCAAAAACGTTTAAATCCAACAGCCATTTACAAAAACCAGATCTTCTGCCAAAGCTGTTACAGTCACTAAAGCAGTTTTAACTAAAAACCAGCCGACGGAATCAATTCCAACTGCAATGGCTCTAAAAACAAACTGGTTCTTCCGGGAGCGACAGCTGCTGAATGAATACAACCATGCCATTGGGCTACTTACATTTTTGTTTATATTTCATAGAATTAAATTTACCCGGACTTGTTGAAGATACGTTGGTATAAGATTTGTCCTAATGTGTTATTTACTGGAAGAAAGTGTTACATAGATAGATATTTTTTATTATACATAAAAAATACACAGAACACCCTGAACAAATATCTGCAGATCATAAAAATATTTGTTCCTAGGCGGGAATCGAATTCGCAACCTCCTGCGTCGCAGGCGAATCATCGCCCGCCGCGCCGCAGAGGTTATATAGGTACGTGTTGACATGATGCTTGTCGGACTGAATGTCTATTGGACCAAATGCGCGCAGAAGTAATTATTGGACCAACAACAGCTAACAAATCTTAAGAATAGGAATATCTTAATTAGGGGAAATATATATATATACCACTTTATTGGCGTAATTACATGTGAAATTACAGCTTTTTAGTTACTAAGAGTCACTGAGCTAAGCCGCGGAACGACAGACTGACATGGCGAAACTATAAGGGTTCATTGTCTCGATTGACTGTGAAACCCTAAAAATGTAACGCATCGCCACTGTTAATTTGACCTTGTTAAAATACTTCCAAAGACCAGTATAAAAAAAATGCAGCGTAAGTGTTAAAGCTGAAATAAACAGTTATTTTTCCTCGCAATTAACAAATTATCCGTTGCTCTGTTGATTCTAACGAGTTTTTGATTAATCTATTACCAGGTAATGCCAAAATGTTTAAAAGTGCATAGAAATGAAACTCCTTTCACGTATTGTTACGTGTAATCACGTGCCTAGTGCAAGTTTTCTATTTCTGACTTCGTCAAGGTATTTAATGGTGTTTTGAAGTACCAATCACCTCTAGGGATTTTTATAAAAAAATAGTCGTGTATATTTCTTTTGAAAAGACAGGGCGGATGACGTAACTAATAATTTGTTGGTGTCAAAATCGAATACAAGATCAAACGACAACCACACTATAACATAGTTTGCATGCGATCGGCGGTGTTTTGTAGATCGACCGCATCTTGTTTTATTCTTTCCATATTGTTGAACACTTTGAAAATATTTGACCAAGCAAATCGAATCTGATTACAGGATGTGGCGTTTGTAAGTAAGTATATGTATGTTTGTAAGTATTTGTGTTTTTCCGACGAAAAATGCTGAACCGTTGAGCCAATATTAACCGCTTGGCGTGCACCCGTGACGGCCGACACACTATTTTCTGCATACCTTGGAAGCATTGGCCGACACAGTCCATAGAGGGTTTATTATATTGTCTATCATTCAATTGTTAGCAACCGGATGTTAGATATTGTAACACTATGCCGTAGAGAAATAGTTATAGGAACGAAACAAAGCAAAAATACACTTCCTGTGCGTTGAGTTTCGGTGAAAATAAATAATGTTAGGTCGCCATGTTTTTGCTGTGTTGTGAGCGCGCTCAGCAGTTTGTACAAAATATAAAAAATTGTGTGTTTTCTGGAAATTTGAGTGTAAGTGACTGCAAAAATAGTGTTTTTTTAGGATTTTTTTATGTAACAACAACTGGCAACACCAGCTGAAGCAAGTTAAAAACAGCTGCTCGTATTTATTTTAGATAAAATTGAGTTTTATTGGTGTTTTACATTAAGATTACGTGTAATTAAATTCAAGTTAGTGTAATTCACACGTATGAGTGTTTTTTCTTATCTAAAAACAGTGTACAGTGTACTTTTTTTGGACTTGAACAATGGATGGCGCGGTGATCACTACTAAAGCGAACCGGTTGAGTTTGTTGAAGCTGATCCAGTGAATTCAACACCAAACTGCCGATTGGAGTTCATATAAACCAGGGGAGTTAATTCTGTTCTAATACCCAACAACATTTCTAACCGCACACACATTTTGCTTACACATTGAATTCCAGTCACCGTTATTGGTGACTCACGTCATATCACAATACGAATAGGCCTAGTTTTAACTCTCTCTGCTTGACTTATTTATAGTGGAAGCTGAGTTGTAGTTATAACACAGTTTGCCTCACACAGATATAACTACAAAAACACGACAAATTCCTATTACTAATATTGTTCCTTATTTCATGTTTACACAGAAACATCACACAGTAAATGTAAATACTGTTGCACTTTTCTACAATATAACTATATATAAGTGCATAAAAAGTAGTATTTAATATAAATACATGAACTTGGTTGTTTATTGAACTAATTTGTAGTTCCCAGAGTAGGTAATCCTACTTTTTATTTTAAAATGTTTCTTGTTGCTTGATTTGTTTTCATGAACTTTAGGGGGAAATTGCATCAAGCAATTTGTAAATTGAACTGTTATTAATGTTAAAGCTAAAGCAAGTGTACATTTTATTTTCCAATTTATTTTCGTTCCCTAGATTCTAATTACTTTCTACGACTCATCTGTACTCTATTTTTTTTCTATTCAATTCAATTTTCTACCTTGTATTCTACACTCACCTGTCACTATCCTTTTATAGATACCAACTCACTTGCCTTGTTGTGTTTCAGAATACCATCTACAACAGCCATGATGACTCGGAGGGCATGTGACTTGGAAGCCCAGTACAAGGTGGCTGCCGCGGAGCTCAAAGAATCCAATGAGATTCGAAGGCAGCTTCTACTAGAACGTGATGAGAGTGAGGCTGAAATGTTGGTGATTCTTGGCAAGAATACAGCCCTCAAGAAACAACTTGCCGAACTTCACACTCGGTATGAAGAGGTACTCGAGCAGATGGACCGTTTACAGTCAATGTTGCTTTCCGTGGACAGCTGCCATAAAACCTACGAGGAGATGCTTCAGCATAATAAGGACTTGCAACAGGAGCTATCTGAGTGTAGATATAAACTTGAACAATTTGAACTATCAGAATCAATACATGTGCCCTCAGTGAATAATTATAGGAGTTTAGATCTACAGACGGAACTCATGAACAGTGGGTCTAACTTTTCACTGATAGATCTTAGTACACCAAGTTGTAAAAGTAAATCTAAACAAATGAAAGGGAGTAACAGAATAAAAAAATATGTAAAACTTAGTAATTTCATAAAAAACTCGGAGAAAAAGCTAAAGAAGCATAAAAATGTCTTTAATTATGCAAAGCATATTAAGCAGAAATGTAATTTAAATGAGGAACTTAATTCCTGCTATAATTTAATTGGACTTATTTCAAAGGAATTAGATGATATGTCAAAAGAAATTAACTGTTTAGAAACATCACTTCTTGATGTAACACATAAATATAAAAAAGCTGAACAATTTGCAGCTGACAATGTTCAGAAAATGAACAATATTGTAGAGATAGTGAATAATGATAGCATATGTGTACAAGTATGTAATAGTAGCTCACAGACTGACCATCCCGTGTCAGACCAGTTGGTTTCCATATCATCTTTGGATTCTTTGATACAGATGGCACCACTTACATCACAGAGTCAAGCTACATCTACTTTACAGACTGAAGTAATTCATACACCTGGTGCAAAGTCTCCGGATAGACAGGGAAAATCCTGTCGGCAGACCCGGAAGACTGTGGTGTATTCTGATAAGATAGGCGTTGGCATGGGTTTGCTACTAAGTGATCAGTTAGGGCAAGTTGTCACTAATAATTGCTTTGAAAATGCCCCAATTCATAAGTTTATAGATTGTATAAAGAGCGAAGATCGCTTTGACAATGACACCACACTGATAGTTCAATTAGGTGAGAGTAGTGGTGTCATGCGACTAGATATAATTAAGCTAGTTGAGACTTTGCTACATAAGCTAGATTCAGGTTTGGGAAAATTAATTTTATGTGCATTCCCGTACTCAAAATCTTTGAGTTCCAAAGACAATCAAGCAATTTGGAATCTTAATTTAATATTGTATAATTTGACTTGTCGTCATAGAGACGTTTTGTTTTTTGATACTAATAATTTTATTAGTAATTTTATTTTGACCAGAGATACTGTGCTTCTTGAAGGAAATACCAATATTGTTTCATAACTTCTTTAATATTGTATTCCATTCTGTTATATATGAAGACTGACAACTGTCACAGATGCCTTATGTTTTACTACCAAAGAGTACACAAACACTTCACCTCCACCCTTGCCACATACTTCTCCCCCTACTCCTGGAAATCAAACAATATCTTCTAATAACCTGCGAGGCGGGTGTCGTTCCCTTGCGGGGTAACGACGCTCCACTGCAGTTGATACAGGCAACGTTGGTGAGTTTGGCGTATGCCAAACCTCCCGATCTATTTCGCCACCCCCAGCACTCGCCCCGCTTCCCGTGTCAACGGACACTTCCGCCCCCGTGTCCACTGGCCAAACAAACGGATACCTACGCCTATCTGGATCAATAAACCCATGTTCACGATCACGAGTAACCCGTACTTTAATTTGATCCACATGTCTGTGAATTCCCGTACCCTCCGATGATTTGATCTCATAGTCGGTACTACCTAACCTCTGGACTATTACACCCTCAACCCATCTACGAGAACCCTGAAAAGAACGGAACCAAACCGGATCCCCCTCCTGAAACCACCTTTGAGAACCCCTGGTTGCCACTTGCTGTCGACATTGTGCAGTTATAACTTTCTCTTCACACAGTGGTTTCAAACGATCCAATCTAGTACTCAGAGACCTACCTTGTAGAAGTTGAGCTGGGCTCTGACCTGTCGTACTGTGTGCTGTATTCCTATACATCAACAAATACCTCTGCAAAGCTTCTTCCACATTACACTTCTGAGTTATCGCCTTTTTAATAACCCGCTTACAAATTCTAACAGCATTTTCTGCTGCCCCGTTTGAGGACGGTTTGTATGGTGCCGAATATAAATGCTCTACACCATTATCCCGTAAAAATTTATTAAATTCCTCGCTACTAAAGGGTGGTCCATTGTCGCTAACAATCTGACGTGGAATACCAAACCTGGAACATATCTCCCGAAGACTACTAATGACTGACCCCGCTGTAGTGGATTTCATCTTACAAATCTCGATCCATTTGGAACATGCGTCAACTACGACCAAATACTTATTCCCCAAGATAGGCCCTAAAAAATCAATATGCAGCCTAGACCAAACCCGTGCGGGCCAAGGCCAGGGCACAGGCATGTGGTGTGGAGGCGCATCGCTCACCTCGACGCACACGCGGCACGCACGGCATATCATCTCGATGGCCTCGTCGATTCCTGGCCACCATACGTAACTCCGAGCAATACTCTTAGTTTTCACTATGCCCATATGACTATCGTGGAGTTCCCTCAAAACTTTCTCTCGGCAAGTACTCGGAACGACCAATCGATGCCCCCACATTACACAATCTAACTCCGCATATAACTCGGCTCGTCTGTTTTGATATGGTTTTAGTTCCTTAATTTCCACCTCACCCGGCCAACCATCTTTTAAATAGCTCAAGACTCTACCCAAAACCGGATCTTTCCTAGTCTCATTTTTAATATCTTCATAACTCAACAATAAAGCTTCCGAAGCGAAATGAAGATAGGTCTGTTCGGGCTCTACTTCCTCTTTACTCTTTGCACTCGATGTTTTATAACTTCCTATTAAACGCGATAGTGCATCAGCAGTATTCGCATCGGTGCGAATATATTCAATTTCAAAATCATAAGCGGCCAATAACAACGCCCACCGCTGTAACCTACTCGCGGTCATATTAGGAACCCCTAACTCCGGCCCAAAAATACTCACCAACGGTTTGTGATCTGTGCGCAATACAAAATGCCGGCCGTACAAATACTGATGAAACTTTTTAACCGCGAATACTATAGCCAGAGCCTCCCTATGTATTTGACTATAGTTCGCCTCCGCAGAAGTGAGCGCCCGCGACGCATAGGCGACGGCACGTTCCGCGCCGCTGTCATCGGGCTGCGCAAGTATCGCACCCACGCCACGCGCGCTGGCATCGCACGTCAGCACCAACGGGCGTGACTGCGAATAGTGCACCAATACATCCGACCGCATTAGCACCCGTTTCACCTCATTAAAAGCGCGATCCTGCTCAAGCCCCCAGAACCAGTGTTTACCCTTTTTCAATAAACTATACAAAGGAGCTAGTTTATAGCTTAAATTCCTTACAAACTTGCCATAAAAGTTAACCATTCCTATGAAAGATCTCAATTCCGAAACGCTACTTGGCGATGCTATTTCCAAGATTGGGCTCACCTTCTCAGGGTCCGCTTTTACCCCTTCCCTACTAATAACAAAACCTAAATATTTCACTTGATCGGCCAGAAATTCACATTTACTTTTTTTAATTCTAAGCCCTTTCTCCCTTAAAATCTGCATTACTCTATCCACTGTGTTTAAATGGTCATCTAATGTGGTGGATGTACTGATCAAAATATCATCCAAGAACACCGTGACATCAGGGACCTTATCAAACAATTGAGACATAATTCTTTGAAAAATTCCCGGCGATGATGCCAAACCAAACACTAATCTAGAATATTTAAATAAGCCCTTATGAGTATTGATGACTGTTAAATCCCTCGTATCATCCAGTACAATTTGATTATATGCTTGAGACAAGTCTAATTTTGTAAAGAATTTACTTCCCCCTAACTTTGAAAGCAAATCATCGATCTTTGGTACGGGATATTTGTCAACATGTAACACTTTGTTCAAAGTTACCTTGTAATCCGCACATAAGCGTAGAGATCCGTCAGGTTTGTACACGATAACCAGTGGTGTGGCCCAGTCGGAACAATCGACGGGTTCAATAACACCGGCGCTAAGCATAGCATCCAACTCCTTGTCCACTCGTTCCCGTAGGGAGTACGGCAGTGGTCGTGCCCTACAAAACACCGGAGTGGCCCCCTCCCGCAGACGCAACGTTGCCCGACCACCGGTGAAACACCCCAGGGTTCCATCAAAAATCTCCTTATGCCTGGAAATTAAATCATTTACAATTTTTTCTTTTTGCTCATTGTTAAGATTTCCAGGGATTGCTAAATTGTTCAGGCTTAGCATTGGTACTTCTATCTGAAGTTCAACCAACCATTGTCTACCTAAAAGGCTAGTTGCTCCCTTCCTGAACACATACAAGTCTAATTTCTTTGTGTTATTCAGATGACAAACATCCACCTCTAGCCGACCCAACGCCTTATCTCTACACAGATTATAAAAATTCACTGCTAAATCTGTTTCTAACAAAGGACATGTCTTAAAATATTTTACATAAGTATCGTAGTTTATGCAAGATAGCGGTGATCCCGTGTCTATTTCCATGGGTAAAATCACACTGTTAACATTCATCAAGATTCTCACCGGTTTATAATGGCTCAGCGATAAGTTGTGACAAAATTGTTCCATTACATCACCTTCATCCCCTTCCCTTTCGTCCTTAACGAGCCAATTTGACCGGGCATCCTCACGCCTCTGCCCGGCGCTTACCGTCTGCCACTTATCATAGGCACCTCTTCCAATACCGCGGGCGGAGCTCAGCCCGCCTCGTGCCTGTCCCGAGCCTTGCCCCCGGCCGCGCACACTACCGCTCCGTACGCCCGATGCCATAGCAGCACCCTTCTGTGGACATACTCTTCTCAAATGACCCACTTTCCCACACTGACTACATTGGTACGTACGGAATTTGCATTCCACGGCTCTGTGTCCAAAGCCCCCGCAAGACAAGCAGCTACTTCGTACACTGCAGATAGTCTCACTCTGTCGGATCGCCGCAACCGATGTCGGCGAATAGCCACCCACCATCTGGCCCGATGCAGCCGCTGGTTCAACTGCCGCAGCATCCCTCTCTGCCCCCTCGAGTGCCGCAGCTAAAGTCACCGATTTCGACCACGTGACTTCTTTGTTGGCGAACAATTGCTGACGAATAAATTCCGACCGAATTCCGCAAACAAATTGGTCTCTTAGGTTTTCATCCAAACTTTGACCAAACTCACAGAAGCGTGCCAGCTTTTTTAACCCCGCCACGTACTCTTGTACCTTCTCTGATGGTTCCTGTCGACGTTGCCGGAACCGATAACGCTCAGCCAACAGTGACGGCTTTGGGTCTAAATGGTTCAACATCATTTCCATTACCAGTTCATATTCCAGCGCCGATGGCTTCTTGGGGCTGGCAAGATCAGAAAGCAACTCATAAGCTGCGTCACCCATAGACGCTATCAGAATTGGCAATTTCAATTCCTCCTTTACCGCGTTGGCCTTAAAATACATTTCCATGCGATCGCCGTACGCTCTCCAGTTCCCTTCCGACATGTCAAATTCTTTTATTTTTCCAACCGACATTTTCAAAGGTTACATTTACCCTCCAATCCGATCAAACAATACCCGCAGACCAGCAGGAAAAACAGCTCTTGATATGCCCGTTTTATACTCGTCGCCACTGAAGGAAATACCAATATTGTTTCATAACTTCTTTAATATTGTATTCCATTCTGTTATATATGAAGACTGACAACTGTCACAGATGCCTTATGTTTTACTACCAAAGAGTACACAAACACTTCACTTCTTAGTAGACATAGTAAACTGATAATTGCTAAATTGTTAGCATTTAATATTTTTGATCCCGTTATAAGTAATATAACGCAGTTAACCGACGAGCCTGTAGTTAGTAGTATTACTAATGGGGGCACACAAGCAGGAGGGTCAGCTGACAATATTTGTTTAAACTGACGAGTCCGACAATGAGAAAGCCTGGCACATTACATGTAGTACATCAAAATGTGCAAGGCCTTCCCAACAAAATATTAGAATTAGAATTATTTTTAAACATGTTTAATATAGATATCATGTGTGTTACTGAACACTGGTTATTACAATTTGATTTACTCCCTTATTATGAGAATTATAATATTGTAAGTTCATTCAAACGCAAGAACGCCATACGTGGCGGTTCCTTAATTGTTGCTCGAAATAATTTAAAATGCAAAGAACGTAAAGATGTTGCAAATCTCACTATTGAGAGGACTATTGAGCTGTCGTGTGTTGAGCTTGAGCGGCATATCATTGTGAGTGTTTACCGTCCCCCTGACGCGGACTTCGCGTTATTTGAATCAACTATGGAAGAAGTACTGCTTAAAACTTTTGGACGTAGTAAAATGTTAATAGTCTGCGGAGATTTCAATATAGATATTCCCGTGAATCCTCTATCTGAGAGAATTCTTAACTTATTTAAATGTTTTAATTTACGTCACCTTTTCGAAGAACCTACAAGGGTGACACTTACATCAGCCACCTGTTTGGATAATATATATTGCAGTAGTGTTCCAATTGATAAAGCAGTAATTAAACATTTCACCTCGGATCATTACGGTCACAGTGCTATATTTACTTGTAATTTGGTAGATGAACCTAAGGAATTCACTTATCGGCCTATCACAGGGAGTCGAATTATGAAGTTTCAGAGCAGTATTGAACTTAAAATACCCCTTTTACCGTGCGTAGATGATCCAAATGAACTTTTTACCTCCTTGTCTAATTTGATAAATGAGCAACATACTGAGATATTTCAGTTAAAAACATGTATAGCTAAATCTAATGTCGGGTTAGCTGATTGGGTGACACCCGGTATCTATAGAAGTAGGAATAAATTATATGATCTCTATGCGGCTAGGGAATCAATGTTGCATGACCCAAAGTTTATTTTGTATATAAAGAACTATTCAAATACTTTTAAAAAAGTATGTCGTGCAGCTAAATCATTACATTTGAGAAAAAAAATAGAAAAATCATCGAATAAAATTAAGGCAACTTGGAAATTAATTAATAATGAAACAGGTAAATCGAAGACACGCAATAAGCAGATCAAATTAAACATAAACAATACAACATTGACAAAAAAGATTGATGTCGCGAATGCCTTTGACAATTTTTTCTCTAATATACCAGTTATTGTAACCCAGTCATTACAATCATCTGCCTCTGGAGCATCTACTTTATTGGAACTAAGTGTTGCTAAATGTGAGATCGCGTTTAGCTTTAGATACGTAAATGCCGATAGTATTGTTAAGACATTTAAGTCACTTAATATTAAAAATACTGAAGATCTTTGGGGAATATCCACAAAGGTGTTAGGTATTATAATTATTGATATTGCTCCATGCTTAGCCTACATTTTTAATAGATGTGTTGACGACGGAATCTTTCCAGATCTTATGAAACATAGTAAATTAATTCCTTTGTTCAAGTCTGGAAATGCAAAAGATCCAGCTAATTATAGGCCGATTTCTATATTGCCCGCGTTAAGTAAAATCTTTGAAAAACTTATTCTTACTCAATTATTGTCACACTTTAACTTCCACAGACTACTTCATAGTCATCAATTTGGATTTACCAAGGGTCGATCAACAGCTGATGCTGGTACCATGCTTTTGGAACACATATTTCAAGCATGGGAAAACTCGCAAGACGCGATCGGAGTATTCTGCGACCTATCCAAAGCATTCGACTGCGTAAGTCATGCTACTCTAATTTTGAAGTTAAAACATTATGGCATCCAAAATCAGGCAATTAACCTTGTAAATTCTTACTTATCCAATAGAGTACAAAAAGTTGACGTTGGTTGTGAAAGGTCTTCAGGATCGTCTATTGTTATGGGAGTGCCCCAGGGTTCAATACTAGGCCCATTTCTATTTTTAGTATACATTAACGATCTCCCTTTTTATGTAAAAGACATATGTGATATAGTTTTAATTGCTGACGATACGTCTTTAATTTTCAAAGTTGATAGGTCAAAAGCTAATTACGATGATCTAAATAAATCACTATCGCGAGTTCTTGATTGGTTCACAGTAAATAATCTGTTGCTTAATGCTAAAAAAACTAAATGCATTAAATTCACTTTGCCAAATGTAAAACATTACCCAACTAATATTAAAGTAAATGGCGAGACACTCAATCTTGTAAACTCTACTGTTTTCTTAGGACTTAATATTGATGCAAGATTGCAGTGGGGACCACAAATTGTGGCACTTGCGGGTAGACTTAGTTCCGCTGCATATGCAGTTCGTACGATAAGGCAGCTTACTGATGAAGCTACAGCTAGGCTAGTTTATTTTGGCTACTTCCATAGTGTTATGTCATATGGCATCATTCTGTGGGGGAAAGCAGCAGACATCCAAGCAATATTTGTTTTACAAAAACGGGCAATACGTGCCATTTATAAAATGAAGCCACGTGACTCCTTGAGGGAGCGTTTTAAGGAAATTAACATTCTCACCGTAATATCGCAATACATCTACGAAACCTTATTATATACACATAAACACTTAGATAGATTTATGAAAAAAAGTGACGTGCATTGTTTTAACACGAGAAATAAAAATAAACTGAGTATTCCCAAATTTAGATTAAAAAAAGTAAGTGGGTCTTTTATGGGGAATTCTGTTCGGTTCTATAATAAACTTCCAGAAAGTGCTTCTAAACTTTCGATTCGAAGATTTAAATCTTACATAAAGAATAATTTAATTAAGAAAGCGTATTACACACTACATGACTATGTTAATGATAAAGCCGCGTGGCCTGATGTCGCTCTGCCCCTCGACACCTAATTTGTCAATTTGCAATGTCTGTACCTGCATATAATTTATTACTGATGTGTTATTTATGTGTATATCAAGTATATCAAGTGTGCTGCCTTATGAACTTTTGCTGATTCTCTCTATCATCTTACTTTTGACTGCCTACCTAAGTAAGGCTTTTAATTTGGTTTTCCTTTTTTCCTTGAATCAGCTTCAACTTGTTCTCGAGGCACCATACAGGCGCTCTCCACCTAGTAGTAAGAAGGATCATCAAAAGAAAAATAGACCGTGTTTGTTGCCTGATTCTTCTAGGTCTGGTTGCGTTGGAACAGGAGTAACTGTAAATTTATTTTTTAAGACGATTCAAAATGATCCTTGTGATTTCAATGAATAAATACTTTTGACTTTATATAGACCATGTGTTATTGCCAATAAACTACTATAAAGTGATTTGTGAAGATTTTTATTGTGATCTCAAAGTTAGTGGTCAGTTTTCGCTGACAAAGTAACCGTAGTGAGAAAATGTTTTTTTTTTTTTTTTTTCAACAAAACGGTAAGTTTTTATAAAATAGTTGCTTATAAAGAAACCAATAGGAAATTGCAAGAGGATTCTTGTAGTGGTATTAGTTTTATGACCTCTCCATACATTAGGCCACAATTATCGATTTAGTGGTGAGTCCTCCATCCCCCATTCGTTATATAGAGACTCAAAGGATAGGACACAAGCGAAATCGCGCGACTTGACCGGAGAAACTTGCTAGGTAGATTGGATATGTAAACAATTTTTAAGTTCGAAAATGACCTTGATCGGTACTGGGGTTTTGTGTGCGAATGATGTGAACCTTTGATTTTAATTCATTGTCTGTCTGAGGGCGTGTATTTACTTGTATTACCAATAGTTATTTTGTGTTATGAATAAGCTTGGTTTTCTTGTATCGTGCGCGGTGTTTCGTCTTTACTTTCTTTAGTTGTCTGAGTTTTCAACTATATGATTTTATAAGTTAGTTAAACGATAAATCATTTTTTTTGTGCACCACCTACATAAATGTATCCACAATACACAAAGGTTAGCTGGTAGAGAATGCTTCTTAGCATTAAGTTCGCCTATGTACATTGTTTGTTTTGTGCAATAAAGAATATTCTATTCTATTCTATTCTAAATCACTTCGAATTTAAAATGAAATTACCATAGGAATTTACCCACTTACCAAATGAATCAGTTGGTACTATTTTTTCACAAAGACGATGCAAATTAGTAGTAGTAGAGGTTTTTTGTGAAAGAGTTCGTCCAGGAAAGTACTACCACCATACATACCTATTTCTGCCGCAAAGCAGTAGTGCTCGCATTGCTGTGATCTGGTTTGAAGGGGATGATTGCCGGTGAAATTACAGGCACATGAGACTTTTTATCTTTGTGCTCAGGGTGGTGGGCGCAGTGCAATGCCACATAGGGCGCATCCTAGGTGGACGTGACCTATGTGATAATGCACTGTTCATAGTCAGAGGGTACCGATTATCATCAGGTGGACCATCTGCTTGTTCGTTTTTTTTTTTTTTTTACATTTTGTAATGATTTACTGTTTCTAAGTGAATAATTCTATGCTTTAATGATTGACTGTAAAATACATATAGGTATAAAGCAACAATTACCGTGTAATTAAATACGGAATGCCCCGTATACAATAGCGTTTTTACTAAAATAAGTTAATTTAAAATATAAAGAGGCAAAAGGTAATGACATGTTATGAACGTGGTGACGTACCTGATATCGTTTCCTACTTGTCTATTTAATACATGATAATAAGTTAATGTATGATGGGATGGATAGCGCTCAACAAAGAGACAAATGGAGACAGTTGGAGGAGGCTTATACCCAAAACGGGGCCTGACTTTTAGTGTACCTAATTTAATCTGTGTTTTAATTATGTATAAAAGAAAAAAGTTATGGAAATAAAGGCTAAATAATAAAAATAATAATGATTGTTATGACAATCATAATAAACGTAACTTAATCAATATATATAAAATCGTTGCGTGAGTGACTGACTGACTGACTGACTGACTGACTGACTGACTGACTATCAACGCACAGCCTAACCATTAATCCTAGAGACCTGACATTTGGAGGGTACATTCCTTTTATAGTCTAGGGGAGCAGTAAGAAAGGAATTCCTGAAATTCAACCCTTAAGCGTGCAGCGGGGTGTTTAAGTTTGTATGAAAAAGTACCTATACGCGGACGAAGTCGTGGGCATTCCACTAGTTTATCATATAAATATACTAAGTTTGAAACAAATATTAAACTGTTGTAATATTTAAAATGTTCTTTGTGAATTACTTCTATGAATGGAAGGGAATGCTGGTGGCGCCAATCACGTCAATTGGCGAAAAAAGGAGAACTAGAATGAGCGACAGACGGGTGGATTTTCTGTGCTCTGGGAGAGGAATAACGGCCTATTGGTTGGTTGGAATGGCGAGCACTCCCGTGCGGACATTGAAAATATAGGTTATAAAAAATATTATGTGATTACAGTTTGAAGTGCCTAGTAGAAGGTCTTTTATTTTCTAACAATGAGGTGTTTTCACGGCCGTTTCACAACATGTATATAGCCTTAAAAATAGATGGCGCCAGCTCTGTACAAGCTAAAGTAGCTCTGTCAAAATAAAGTGAAATGTCAACGTCAACAACGTAGTGATATATTTTCTTGATATTCACACAAAAGCACAGACAATGCATTTGTTATTTTGACAAGTATACTTGAGTCAGCGCCATCTATCGAGCAAAATCGAACTACTTTTTTTGTTATTCGTTAGTGATAAGGCCTCATTGTAGAAACGGGAAGTATGCGGTTTCGGTTCTGTTATTATTTATTTTATGGTAATGCCTCGATTTTCAAGTTTGGACAGGTTCGCGTAATCGGCGTTTATTTTAAATCATAATTAAATGGCAATTAGGGTTTTCCCTTGCGTAATTATTTATACTTACCCTTTGGCTAATTGGCCGTGGGGCTGAATTTCGCAAAAATTGGGCAAAACTTCGATTACAAGCAACAGACTATGCTGTGTGGCTTTAGAAGTAGGTTAGACCACGTCATAATTATGCCCTATCATATAGTTACAAAACTTTAAATAAATCTTCTTCCTCGACCTATATTGTCCCATTGCTGGGCAAAGGTCTCCCCCAACTTCTTCCACTTCTCCCTGTCTTTGGCAGTCTCCCACTACTCCATCTCAATATTAACTAGTGTGGGATAATTATGATATGTCTGAGAGTCTAAGCAGAACTGTTTTCCAAGATACAGCAGTAATCCCAAGCTTTAAAGTTACTCCCGCCTTTGTACACAAGATTTTAAGCATTATGCTTCATATTTTTAAAGTTTCATCTTAATGCACTTCCTTCCAAAACAACTCGAACATTCTTAACTCTAGGTTAGTCTCAGGGGTGAGTTTAACTCAAAATTATGTCCTTTTTATCCATAAAAGTAATGTGTGGTCCACATGGCATAGTTCCGCTCGCTGAACTCGGTAGCATCTGAAAATTGAGCTGTCAGTTCCAGGGTTGGCTTGGATCCAACCGGCCAATGGAGATTAGATATAGATACCCACCGCATATAATATAATTTAATGGTATCTATTGATAGCTGCTTTCAAATTATGCACAGTAAATATGTGCTATCAACGTACTTTTTCAAGCTTCACTTGGTTACTAGCGATGGTAGCCTAACGGTTCAATAGTGCAACTCAGAATCCAATGATACCGGGTTCGATCCTAGGCTCCGCACCAATGACTTTTCTAAGTTATGTGCGGATTTATATCGCTCTGTGCTTCGGAGGGCACGTTAAGCTGTCGGTCCCGGCTGTTATTGATTAATAGCAGTCGATCAGCCATGTCAGAGGCCCTCGGGCGGCTTGGCAAACTCTGACACCAGAGGCCAGCTCTACCTCATACGAAACGAAACTTGGTTACTATTCATTTAATCTGTAGCAAATATAAATAAATAAATAATTAATGCTGGACAGTTCACACAACAAGTAAGTCCAAGCTAAGCAGAGCTTGTGGCTAGATAACTGATATACTTAATACAATACATTACATACCTAGATAGATACTTTTTACTATAGCTACATAGAAAATACCCAGAACACCCTAAACAAATATCTGCAGATCGTACAAATAATTGTTCCGAGGCGGGAATCAAAACCACAACCTCCTACGTCGCAGGCGAACCTTCGCCCGCCGCGCCACAGATAGTACCTATTCAGATTCCGATTTTAAAAATAAGTCAATAATATGAATAATCAGGACACCAAATACCAATTTCATATATTTTGTAATCGCTGAGAAAAATCTAGGCCACCAAAATTTCCAATACGTCATCACGCTTGTATTCTGTATACACTATATACAGTATACAATATACACTATTCCTTACTATTATTTACCCGCGTTTTGAACAGTCCACTTCTGCCTTTGTGTCCATTTCCATCTTCACAATAATTCAGCTTCTATGAACTTTCTTCGGGCTTCAACTCTCTTCTGGATCAGGCCTTTTACACCAGTTATACTTTTTTCTTAGCAAGTAAAATGATAAAGTGATTACAACTGTGAGAGAAATTATGGCGGACGTTAAAGCAGCCGCATTCGGATCCATCTTTAAAAAAATCCCTGTTTTAAATTTTAAAGACGATAGGTTTTGGTAATGCTGACAACTTTATCTTCTTAGTTGATATCATATCTTTAAAAAAATCCAATTTATTTTATATCTTTTCGTGGGTCACTTGGTTCATTGCAAACGTTATATTTCGAACGTATAAAACGGCATATCAAAATTAAAACAAATACTGTGATAATTATTGTTCCAACATAATCCATCAAATTCACCTCCAAACTTACATAATCATCAGGAATTTTATTAAAATAAAATTAACAGAGAACTTTGTTAAAAAAGGGAAAAAATTACAAAGTTGTAAACAAAGATGACAAAGAGTAGTTCTTCTTCTTCTCTTCTTATAATGGCTTCTGAGGAATGCTCGAAACAATTTAGCCAATGTCAAGTGATATATTATATTTTTATAGTCAAGTCGTCCAGACTCTCCTCCTAGTCAACGCATGCATACTGCGTTATGACTAGGAGGTGGTATAAAAACCTAGTTTTTACAGGAAAAAAATCCACTATATCGAAAAAACACGATACAATTAAATTTAACTACATCACACATCTGCTATTTATCCTAGTTACACTGGTTAAATGCCACCAAAATTACACGAAATAACTCGAAATTAAACACATTAAAATGTAATGAGGGGCTTTCACGGACGTTTCAAATCATGCGCTAATAGTTTTTTTTTTTTTTTTTTTTGCTAAAACATGGTAGGATACATGGAAGGCCTAAGGCTGCGTTTCCATTGACGCGGAGCTGTGCGGAGATGAGCGGAGAATAGCGGTGAAAAGTGGTAAGTGTTTCCACTGAAGCAGAGAGGAGCGGAGCGGAGCGGAGAGGAGAGGAGAGGAGCGGAGCGGAGTGGAGCTAACTTTGGAATTGCGCAATTTTGAGCTCAGTTTGTCTCCATCTTTCAGAAAGAGCATATGTCATGTTGTCGCTTAAAAAGAAAAAAGCAATCCTTTTATATCTTTCGTTACTTGACGACGAAGATAACGAATCAGATGAAGTAGCATTGACTGTTGCAACTTTTTTGGATATGAAGAGAAAACATAGATTCTGGATTCGACAACATATAAAATATCGTTCTGTGCATGGAGAATTTTCAACTTATTCGCCGCTTCGCTCTCCTAGCTACCCTCCGCAACGCACCGCCCCGCTGTCCTCCGCTCCGCATCACCTCGCTACGCACCGCCCCGCTGTCCTCCGCTCCGCATCACCTCGCAACGCACCGCCCCGCTGTCCTCCGCTCCGCATCACCTCGCTTATTTTATATGAATATCCGTTCAGCTCTGCCCCGCTCCGCTCGTGCTGTTTCCATTGAAGCGGAGCAGAGATTTCGAGCATAGTGATTGGTCAATTCATGCACCGCTAAGCACCGCTCCGCCCAACTCCGCGTCAATGGAAACGCAGCCTTATAGTATACCTATTGTTTATTGTTTATTGTTTATTGACAAAAAACGTACAACGTTAACACAATGCATACGTAAAATTAAAATTTAAATTATTAGGTAGATTATACAATGGAAACAAAGGTGGTACACTCAAAAAACAAAAAAACAGAAATGGGGCCATGGCTCAAAAAAAAGGAAAACAAGCAAAAAAAACTAGTATTTTAGGAGCCAGTGTACCTTTATAAGTGTCGGTTATGTACCTACAAACTAAATTATAATGCAATCTATCCTGGTAAAACTTGTTAGATGATAAAATATAATAGATAAAATTTGTTAGATGCATTTCTTGTGAATGAACATACAAAATAGTGATAGTAATAGGTAGGTAGGTACGCAATTATCATGAGTGTTTTGGTTAGTAATTACCTATTTGTGGTTGAATTGAATTCGCCCTACCCGCCGAACTAGTTAAAAAACTGTATCTCGGCGAGCAGTGTTTGTCCTCCTCGCACGCACAAAGCTGTTATCGCTATTATGACTACATTTTTGCTTCACTCAGTCTGAATATAGTATAAGCAAAAATCCCAGAAAAATAAACAAAAATTTACCTGAGACTACATTAACATACTAGGTACCTATATAGATTATTTTATATACTTAACTTATGAAATAGGACTTATATTTAAGTAAACAGTTACAAAGTAGGTTCCATAATGATTATAAGTGATGTTTAGTGTCGATGTATGTACTAGATAATGTGTGGGTTGTGTGCAGATAATGTAACGCGTGTGTAAGTGTAGGTAATGTAAATAATAATATAAATAACTAGACCGTTTCGATGATTACTTTGGTAGTATCTAACTTAGGTTATTGTAAGTGGTAACGTGGAGATACATGTTAATATACCTACTCGTACCTATGAATTAAATTGTACAAAGTTAATAGTATTTATTAGTTAACAAATATTTTAATGCATTGGTTTAATATTCATCTTAAAGTAGTAATTAGTGATTCCGTGTCATCGTACGAAAATGTTTTAAGAATTTCCGTAACGGCTTCCTTACATGAATATTTAGATTAAGTAAGACTCGCTTATAGCATTATTTGTTTGCAAACCTTTGTGGTTTTTAAAGTGCTATATCTATGTTATAAGTTGTAATAGTAAGTCTAAATGATAAATAAATTAAAAAAAAAAAAAAAAAGATGACGCTGCTTTGAACCTACCTAGCTTTCAAAATAAATTCTTCTTCTTCTTACGATAGAAGAAGAAAATAAATTGAAATGTAAAAGTCAACAAGAAGTGTTTTTTTTTTTGGCGTCGCACGGCTTGTGCATTTTCCGTATTAGTGGGATACTTATAGCCACTCAATGTATGGGAACCAACATTTTTGACATTAAAGAATGAGACTTGGCTCACTTATTCCTAAGGTGGCCCAGAGTGGAAAACGCCCGGGAGACAGCGGGAGCCACCCTACTGGGGGGAGGGGGAGGGGATGAAATTTTCTTACGCCGCGCGTACTGTTGGTTGTTATAACGGCTAATTTAAAGCTACTATGACAAGTGAGATATCATTTTCGGATAAATTTAAGATGGCGAATCATTATCTGAAACAAAAAAAAAACACCTTTACATACAAAAAAATTGAATTACCACCAAAAATAAAAAAAAATATGGCCAATTTTTTTTTCAAGTTACGATAAATTTCGATCAAGCATAGATATCGGTTTAATGAAAATATGATTGGAAGCCACATTTATGAAGATTTTAAAAATATAAGATTTAATTTATTGTTAAAGTGAATTAACCAAATATTCTGTGAATATTTCAAGCATCTACCTATTGCTGATATCAATATAAAGCAAAAACGAGCAAACTTAAAAATTACGTTTGTTATATGGGAGCCCCCTTAAATATTTATTTTATTCTTTTTTTTGTATTTGCTGTTATAACGGCAACAGAAATACATCATCTGTGAAAATTTAAACTGTCTTACTGTCACAGTTCATGAGATATAGCATGGTGACACCATTATCCATAAAAATAATGGTGACCCGATAAATAGATTGCTTGAAATACTGTTCGCAGGAAATGATGATGCAGTACTCCTTTTGTGGGTGGTATGTTTTCCAGCAAGTTTGAAGATGGGTTGGGATGGACTAGAATGCAATGAGTCAGCTGGGGGGAATATGGAAGGATAGGAGAATCACCAATAGGACCAAAATTAGACTCATCCGGAGCCTAGTCTTTTCTATATTCCTGCACGGTGCAGAAACCAAACTCTCATAGCGAAGGATCGCAGACGCGTAGATGCTTTCGAAATGTGGTGTTAGAGACGGATGCTGCAAATCCTCTGGACAGCCCATAGGATGAAGGTGTCAATACTCAAGGAACTCAAGATAACTACTTTGCTTTCCTCCATCTGTCTCCAGCGAGTCCTTGAGTATTTTTGTCACATAGCACGGAAAAGCAGTGACAACTTGGAGAAACTGATCATCACTGGCAAAATTGAAGGAAAGAAGCCACGAGGCCGAAGCAAACGAAAAAATTTTTTTTTTATAAAAATTCTGATTTTCGGTGGTATTTCAATTGATTTGTATGTTAAGGTGTTTTTTGTTTGTTTCAGAAAATGATTAACTATCTTTAATTTATTCAAAAATGATACCTCACTTGTCAAAGTAGCTATAAATCAGCCGTTATAACAACCAACAGTAGGTACGCGCGGCGTAAGAAAACTTTACCCCCTCCCCCACCCCTCCACCAGAGTGCCTCCCGCTGTCTCCTGAGCGTTTTCCACTCTGGTCCACCTAAAGAACAAGTGTGCCAAGCCTCATCCTTAAATGTCAAAAATATTGGTGTTGTCCTATAAGTATCCCACTATAAATAGTGATATATTTTCGTGGTATTTTGTTACCATCACACAAAAGCACAGACAATGCATTTGTTAATTTTGACAAGCATACTTGAGTCAGCGCCATCTATCGAGCCAAATTGAACTCCTTTTTTTTCAATACGAAAATGAGAAGCCCACATTAAATAAAAAAGGTGACGTTTCTTTCAAAAATGGCAGATTGAATCCCACGGTACGGAGGCCTGCAATGCTCTAAGAATCCCAGAATACTTTTTTGGGATGAACTGTCTGCAGTTATTTTTTTTTGTATAGTAAGTACAATAACTAAACAACAGTATTACAATATTATTTGTCAAAGAAGATTGCATTTTTAACCAACTGCACAAAAAGGAAGTCCTAATTAGACACTATTTTAAGATTACCTATATTATGTACCTACCTATGTACTAACCACTGAAATTCGCCCACAACACTAAAATAAAAGCACCCACAAGATATTACCGGCGCGTGCTCGTATAACACGCAATAACCACCAACTGCTGACATTATCTTCCAAAAAACATGCACCACAATCCCACACACATATCTCTGTAGTTTCCTAATGTTGTACCAAATTATTATCAGTAAATTTTCATTTTACCGAAAGCAATTACTACTTTTCATGTGGTTGAATGGAAATTAGGCAAGGTATGAGAACAGGAGTTTATCGAGTGGCTACCGGGACAATCAGGTACTACTGAAAACGACCAGAAGCAAAGTATTGGTCAAAAAAACCTAGTCAAAAATATGTTTCGAATCATGCCTCGACCTAGTGTCGGTGTCACAAATGGTATTTTACTCAACTGATACCGTTCAGTGGTCAACTGAGGGCCTAGTACAGGTTTGTCATGTTTTGAATTTGGTATCCCGACTATCGAATTGAGAATCGATATTTGTTTTTATGTGTGGTTCTAATGAGTTTCTCAACAAGTCTGCTAGGGGCTTTTCATTTTCTGCATACAAAAACGGCATTTGACTCGCAATTCGGTTTTCGTTATTCCAAGTGGATCCAAATTACAAACCTATACTAAGCCCTCTGCACCCACCTTCGAACAAATATACCTTTTATTAATTAATAGTAACTCGATTATTGTAAGCATTTCTAGTTGCACAAATCGGTAAAAAAAAAACATCGTACAATTTTCCGAACGTTCTTTAAATCTTGAGAAGTTTAAAAGAGAAATCCTTAATGTAGAAATGCTGCACCCTCTTGAGACATCTCAAGCGCAGCCTCTCAAACCTGCAGTTCTATAATTTGAAACTGCGTCGACTTATGATAGTTTTCCTCAGTTAAATGCAGTTGCAAGTTGAGTTCGTAATTAAAGTGCAAAGGGGTAAAGTTAACTCTGGGATACTCTGCTTTTTCATAGATTTGTTGAATACACAGATAAATTCAACATAGAATTGATGCATTTATCACTAGTAGTTCGCCTCGAACTGAGAGACCTCACCTATCTCAACTATCTTAAACACGAACTAGCCAATGATGAACAAAAATCATGGTAAATATATCCCGATGATCCATGATTTTTGAGTTTTGATTGTTCCAAAAAATCATAGTAAATATCCCGTTTCTAGTGAAAAGTATGTACCTAACATAACCATGATTGTTTCAAATGGAGGTATGTTCTTAATCCGAGTAGTTTCAAAAGTTTAATCTATGCCTATAATATTATGTCCTCGTTTTACAACAGGCTGCAGGATATACGAGTATTGACAATTGTTTTTAAAAATCGACTGAAGAAAAGGCTTCTGGAAAGTATTTGTTATTCTGTAGCAGAGTTCGGATCTCACACCTGATGGTAAATGACAATATTTTTTTGTGTAATGGCTACACAAGCTGGCTTACGGCCCGCCTGATGGTAAGCTGTTACCGTCGCCTATTGACATCTGCAACACGAGAGGTAATCGAGTACCCACTCCGGTACGGAGGCTGCAATGGTCTAATACCAGAGGCATTGCTAATGCGTCGCCTGCCCTGAAGGACTCTTTTTTTTTAAAGCTGCTTTTGTTGTAGTTTAGCGGAAACACCTCGGAAGGGAGCCCATTCCACAACTTGCACGTATGGGGGAGAAAAGATCTCGTAAAGCGAGCTGTACGAGATACCCACGTGTCGATGATGTGTGTATGAGCTCCCTTGCGTTGTCGAGAAGTACGATGATAGAACCTGGATGCGGGTATGAGATTGAACAACTTCTCAGATGTGCCAAGGATGAAGCACAAAGGTCTAGAAGGCACCTAGCCTATTGACTATAGCCTTAACATACCCACTACTTCCATCTAGTATTTATTATTAATAGTCAATTACAAATAATAAGCCGTATATGATGTGTAACATCTGATATCTCACCTCCTTGGTAATAAGCAACATGGCTGATAGTACCACCCTCTCGGAAAAATGCGCCCTTCACCGCGCGTTACAACACATTCCGTCCATTTTCACGAAATCATTCACAGATTGCATGAAAGCGAGAGGAAAGGCACATCAAAAAACGAGGTAAGTAGAAGTCGGGCTACTGCTGCTATTTTCTGGTATGCCTGTTAGACGTTCTTTAATTTCACGTCAAAATCTAGGCTCCAAGAGCAAGAGTAATTTCTTGGCAGCTTGCAAGAAACAAAAACGATCATAAAAACAAATTACTCGTAACAACAAATAAAAAATGTCTGTGTGCTGTGGTATGTCCGGCCCCCGTAAGAAAATACAAGAAGAAAATAAGAAAGAAAAATACCCCTAAGAACCCCCTAGTATTATTTCGTTGGTTGGTTGGAACATTAACGCTCACTTGGCAAAATTGCACACACGATAAGTTTGCGGGCATTTTAATACTTAGCACAAGTTGCTCGTAGCAAAGGTACATTAGTATTAGAACAAATCTACCTGAGATGAGAATTAATGGCACCTAGGCCAGAATGATAACTTCATAGCCTTCATATAACCCTGTCGGTATTCTCTTCAAATGATACGGCACATTACTTTGTGTGGGTTAGATATAAAGAAAATAGCGAAAAGTTCTAGGTTCACGAAATTAAATCTCAAGAGAAAATATTAAATGCTCGGCTTGTTGGTTTTTGGTACAAGAAATCTAAATAATCTGCTTGATTACAATATTCGCAGAAAAACCGTCGCGCGGCACGAAATAGGGTAACGAGTGTTTACGAATATGGTTTTTATTTGTAGGTAGTAGATACTGTTAGGACGGATCTAGCTATACCACTTATTTACCATTATAAAATAAATAACTAAATAATACGGACAGTTCACACAGCCTTATCTAGCCCCAAGCTAAGCAGAGCTTGTGTTATGGGTACTAAATAACCGATATCTATACTCTACTAAAAATAAAGAGGAAAGATTTGATTGCTTATTTGTTTGAAAAAAAAAAACATTCTTGGGAAGCTACACCGGGAGACATAGGCTATATTATATTTTAAAAAATATATAAATCCTTACTAAAACTCCAATAGTGTAACCCAAGGTGTAAAAAAACGTAACATAGGTGGAATAACTTTAGCAGGTTTTGTTTCTGGTGTGTGGATATATGGGGGTTTGGGAAGGGAGGAGGGTTAGGGGGGATGGGAGGGAGGGGGATCCCGACACTACCCGTGTGAAGCCGGGGCGAGTTTCTATAGTACTTAATAAATCAAGTCAACAGTTATAGCGAGTGAATTAGTATTTTAATAATTTAATTATAATTGTAAAAATAGTAAAGCTGCGTTCATTGTCATTATTTTGTCCCAAACCCAAGCTCGTAACAATACTTATGATTTAACAAAAACTTGTAACTTAAACCATCTAACTTATTCCAGACACGCATTCTACAAACGACACTAGCCATTAGTGTTAGTCTCGCTTTTATCTAATTAGTACTGACTACTGAGTAATTAGTTCAGCTATGTTACAAAGAGTTTAAATTAAACTCTTTTTTGAAATAGTTATAAGGAGACAACATGCTTTTAAAATACGAAGACTGTTTTTAATGAGAAAATGTTGATAACTTTGTAAAGGTTAATTAAATCAGCTGGAAAGTGACGCTGAGTCAATGTGGGCGTTGAATCTATAAAAGGTTTTTTAACGGCTTTATATTCGTCAACGAATTAACCTAAGGCACTCCGACATGAGTTGGTTAAATTAACAAGTAATAAATTTGCTAAAAATTCAAAAAAACCCTCAACGCAATGAAACGGCTGAACCGATTTTGATCAAACATAGCTAAGAACTCCACATAGGATGTTAGTAGTAGTAGAGTTTTTTTGTGAAAGAGTTCGTTTGGGGAAGTACTACCACCATACCTATTTCTGCCGCAAACCAGTAGTGCTCGCATTGCTGTGTTCCGGTTTGAAGGGTAAGGGTGCCGGTGAAATTACTGGCACATGAGACTTATCATCTTTATGTCTCAGGGTGGTAGGCGCAGGGCAATGCAACATAGGGTGCATCCTAGGTGGACGTGACCTATGAGGTAAAGCACTGTTCATAGGCAGAGGTTACCGCTTAACATCAGGTGGGCCATCTGCTTGTTCCGTCATTCAGTAGTATAAAAAAAAGAAAAAAAAAGAACACTCCAGACAAATTCACCTTTCAAACAAACAAAAAAACGGTTCATTTTGTCGGGAGCTACGATGCCACAGACCGACAGAGACACACACACACACACACACAAACAAACAAGGCAAACTTATAACACCCCGTCGTTTTTGCGTCGGGGGATAAAAATTAGTGATCTGTCACTCATTTTTTTTTTTTTTTTTCATTCTGATGAACGTGGAGCTCCCTGACTCCACGTGGTCTTTTGTGTCATGCTCCTAGAGTGTATATAAAAGCGCGGAGCCAGTAGCTTGCGTGGGAGATCCTGAGTGGAGCAAGCAGCATATAAATTCATTTTATGATTTGGTAACCATATAACTTAGCTAATTCATTGTCATAGCCCACTGGATCAGCAAGCTGAAGTGGCAATGGGCTGATCATATACGTATGCCGAAGAACCGACAACCGTTGGGGTAAGCGAGTTCATGAGTGGAGACCGCGTCTTGGCAAACGTAGCGTGGGGCGCCCTCTGGCTAGGTGGAGCGATGACCTACGACGGACTGGACAGTTCACACAGCATTAACTAGCCCCAAGCTAAGCAGAGCTTGTGTTATGGGTAACTGATATACTTAACTTAACTTATATATTAACTGATAACTGATATACTTAATACAATACATTACATAGATAGATATTTTTTAATATACATAGAAAATACCCAGAACACCCTGAACAAATATCTGCAGATCGCACAAATATTCTTATTCAACGTGCTTCGGAGGGCACGTTAAGCTGTCGGTCCCGGCTGTTATTGATTAATAGCAGTTGATAAGCCATGTCAGAGGCCCTCGGGCGGCTTGACAAACTCCGACACCAGAGGCCAGCACTACCTCAAACGAAACGAAACGAAACGAATGGTTGAAAATAAAATCTGTAAGCCTTAGATATTTATTTGTCCAGGAACTTTAGCCGAAAAATGGGCCAAACTTCGTAAATATTCCAACCAAGCTGACCCCAATAACCAGCTAAAAAACGGTGAAAAACACAAATTTTCAGCTTGGTTGGAATTTTTCCGAAGTGAAATGCTATAAAGTTCCTGGACTTACTCATATTAGCAGTAACCGGTTAAAAACATAATAATTAATAATCAGCTTTAATTCAATTAATTCAACCTGTTGACCATTGACGATAATAGTTAAATGACCGTCAATATATTTTCAAAAATGGGCGTCCATTTCCAAAATGTGCGAACAAAGAAAACACGCGTGACTTTTAACGACGCAGCCACATCGCCATGAAACGAGTCATTACTAGGGAAAACAATATTCTGCCAGCTCTGTGGATAAACGCTGGAGGAGACGGACTAAGGGTACCTAATATGGGAGCAGAGGGGCAACAATAAGATACTGTAGGAATTCCGAAAGTTATGAAAGAAATCTCCCGATGGACAAACGATGATTTAAAGGTCGCAGGAAGTCCGTTTGTTTTCCCCCAAGAGGACACAACACACATATAAATACACACATGAAAACAAAAACAAAAAATAGAATTTTTAGAACAAGTGAACCAAAGACATTATAGAGGTCGCAGGAAGGCGGTGGATGAAGGTTCGTCGTGGCATTCTATAAATACCTAACTAATGCTGGACAGTTCACACAACATTATCTAGCCCCATGCTAGGCAGAGCTTGTGTTATGGGTACTAGATAACTGATATACTTAATACAATACATTACATAGATAGATATTTTTAATTATACATAGAAAATACCCAGAACACCCCGAACAAAAATCGAACTCGCAACCTCCTGTGTCGCAAGCGAACCTTCGCCCACCGCCACAGAGGGAGGGGGATGGGGGAGGCCTATGTCCAGCAGTGGACTTCTGTGTACTGATGATGATGATGTAAAAAGTGATACATCTGCCCCTCCACTGAGTCCATCCTCACCTACCGGGGGGGAATTCGGGCGTAACACAGTTACCAGCCACAGCTTCATTAGCGCTGGAGCCATTAATACGCAACCGTGTTGCCATATCTAATGATGTGATACGAATACGAGATTACATTTAAAATAGCCCAGGAATCATTATAATAGTTTTCGTAAGATATGTGACTCTTTAAAACCGGCCAAGTGCGAGTCGGACTCGCGCACGAAGGGTTCCGTACCATTATCTATAAAAACGGCAATAAAATCACGTTTACTGCTTTTATTTTATTCTGTTTTTTAGTATTTTTTGTTATAGCTGCAACAGAAATATATCATCTGTGAAAATTTTAACTGTCTACCTATCTCGATTCATGTGATACTGCCTGGTGACAGGCGGACAGACAGACGGACTGCGGAGCCTTCGTAATAGGGTCCCGTTTTACCCCTTGGGTACGAAACCCTAAAAAGACTTTTCCTTTATCTATTGGTAAGGAAAGCAAGTGTGGTGACAGGCAGCTACGCCTCGCAGGATTTTTCTTACATGCATAAAACTACGTGAGCTGATGGACTAAAATATATTCACGAGTTAAAAATTCAGCTTTGCACCTCCCAAATTCTCTCCGCGTATTATTGTGAACACATGTCATGTCCCACAAACATCTGCAAACATACTGAACGAGGGACGAAAAGCTAGACTATTTGAATCTGCTTTGGAAAGTCGCCGCAGAATGCAGCCATAAATTGTACATGTTAAGCATCGGTTTCCGTGTGAGCTTTATATCAGTGGGAATAAATATTGTGAGACTAGATCTAGATAAAAGAGGCGGCAGTCTTTTCGTTTCATTTTTAACCCCCGACCCAAAAACGACGGGGTGTTATAAGTTTGACGTGTCTGTGTGTGTGTGTGTGTCTGTCTGTCCCATCTTAGCTCCCGAACGGATGAACCGATTTAGTTTTTTTATTTTTGTTTGAAAAGTGAATTTGGCGGGAGTGTTCTTAGCTGTGTTTGATCAAAATCGGTTCAGCCGTTTCATTGCGATGAGGGTGTTATTATTATTTTTGCTAGCTGATGATCCCGGAAACGGCTGCACCAATTTCCAACAAGCATAGCTAAGAACCATCTCGCAAACACCTTTCATATGAAGAAAACTGTATCTAAACCGGACAAATCATTTTGGAGATAAATGGGAACACTCATTTGCGGTTGCACACACAAAAAACCTCCCACCCAAAACCTATTATTTATTCAAAAGTATGCTAAAAAAGCTCTTGCTGGAAGGGTGCTATTATTCTTTAGATGAACTCATTCTAACTAATGTCACAGAATAAATCTAACATACTGATAACACCAGGCATTACATTTTAATTATTATTCTGACTTTTACTGTATGTGAACCTAAATAATATTTTGAATACAATATTAATTATCCTTGAAAATTAATTATATAAAGTTTTGTTAGATTCATAAATGCTATTCATTATATAATTTCTTACTGTAATTTTAATTACTTGTTTTTATTATGTTTAACCGTTACAAACACGATAATGAAATGAATGAAATGATAATAAATAAATGAATTATTAAATTATTATGAATTATTCTGTGACTGAGCACATAGGTACACTCTCCGTTTTTGGGAGGTAAAAACAAATTACTTTATAATCTTAAAAAATTACAAAACTTACACTGTAAATTAAAGTACAATTGCCGGTCTTAGCACTTAAACGCGATTTCTGACTAGTACTAAGGTGTGGTATAACGCAAAATTCCTAAACTTCCATTTGATTTTTAACAGACTAAATTAAGTACAATATTCGAATTAAAAATATGCATGAATACTTCATTATAATTCCGAGGGACTACTGTTCCAGAAACACGATAGGACAATATTTTCTTAATAGAAAAAAAAACCAAAGATACGTCTAATTTTTGGCTAGATTCAATTAATTATTAACGTGGTCCTTATTACTGGGAAAAAAATTGATTAATAAAATCAATTGAGAAAAGCCGAGGGTTTACTGTAGGGGTTTTGTAAAATTATCTATATTTTACGAGATATTCAATAATAACCGCATTTTGAAGCGGTGCGAAGGGTTTTTTTTTGTATGAAGGTTTCTGCTGGAGTCTTCGGCGATGTCTTAAGTTATTTTCTCATCTGTAAATATAAGTAAAAGCTTTATAGTCTGCTCACGTCTGTAGCAAAAACGTTGACCTATTTTCCATCACTGCGCAATTTCACAAAACAACCTCTAAGAACTTTCCGTAACTTGATCAATACCCTAAACCAAATGAACAACATTTTGCATTTTTAATCGGTATCCATTTGAGGGCAATTTTGCTGAGTGCAGAACAAGACACGCCAAGGACGATCTTATGATGGATATGGCAATCTTATACCAGCTTAAATACCGTCGTGACTCGCTGGAGAGAGAGAGGATCAATGTGGGTTAGTGAATTTTGATTTTAGAGGAACTAGTGGTCCGCTCATCATAGACTTAGAATTTTCGCTACGCTGGGGGGCAATTCTCGTGCTTTAGAGATTAAGTCGAATTCGACATATGTCGAAAAAAGATGGCGAATGTCGAATAAAATCTTAATTTGCTATTCTCGTGATGTCGCAAATAGACATAAGTCGACCAATATCATTCAAATCGAATACAATTTGATGGTTATTGTGACATTATCGTGACATTTTTTGTAGACATTCATGCTTCGACTTTATCTTTAATTTAGAGATAATCATCAAATCGTATTCGATTTGAATAATTTTGGTCGACTTATGTCTATTTGCGACATCACGGGAATAGCAAATTAAGATTTTATTCGACATTCACCATCTTTTTTCGACATATGTCGAATTCGACTAAATCTCTACAATCCGAGAATTCCCCTCTTGAATAGACAAACGAAGCGTGAGAGAGAGAAGTCATTTTGAAACCCCGTGCATGCTCCGTGCAAAGAGAAAAGTGACAGCAACAATTGCATTGAATGTGCCATGTTTTTGCGTGAGTAAGAGGCCATAGCAGCGTTCCGATATCTTGTGCTCGAAGATCATAGCAAGATACATACATACAAATTGTAACAATACTATAATTGACCAAAGTAAAAAGTACGAAGATCTAACCCGTACTACTGTATATATTTTGTGCCCCTACGAAATTTTGATTTAAGATCGGATTAACGTTACGGAAGTATTAATCGGACAAACATACATAGATAAATAGATAGATAGAAAATACTTTATTGCACACCATGATATAAAAACAATTTACAAATATTAAAAATAAAACTAACAATGTCGTACAATGGGCAATGTACAAAGTCGTACATAAATACATACATATAAACGTCGATTCTTTCAAGTTTACTCAGAAAACTCGCTTCGCTCGTTCAACAATTTTAAGCTTATAGGTACTGTAGAAAGAAGGAAGTGGCTTGTCTTAGGACTGCTATGGTGAATCTAGACCACTCCTCCTTCTTTCGGTATATGGTTTGGTTGTATTAAAAAGTCTTGTTTATGATGGTAAATGGTTTGTATTAAGAAAGCCTGTACAATATTACTTAACTCACTAATAATGGTATAACTATGAATCTATGGTATATTATTGGTATGGTTTTATGAGAGTACGCGATGCCTGTAAGGCTGGTGATCGCTAACTGGCTCGGTTTTGGCAAATGCGTATTAAAAGCAGACGTTGCTTAATACACATTTGCTGTGTTCGGTTAAAACCTGAACAGGTACCATAACATTGTTCTGACCTGATTTTGCTCCACTTCTCGGATTAAGCCTCCTCAAAATTCTTCCATCATAAATGCGTAACATTGCAATTTTCTGCAGAATTATCCAGTAATGTCGTCTCATATTTTAGTTAAAGGTGAAACGGTAACTCATCGGCAAAAATATACACATAAAGCTTCAGCGGAAATGCTACCCACGTGTTAGGGAGAGCACCGATTCATAAACTGAGCTGTGAACTAGTACGCAGCTCCCGAATACTACTACTAGTAGCTCGCCCCGAACTGAAACCTCACCTATCTCAATACTACTACTACCTATAGTAGCTCGCCCCAAACTGAGAACTCGCCTATCACAATACTACTGCTATAGTAGTTCGCCCCGAAGTGAGACCTCGCCCATGTTTTACAAAAAGGTAGTCGAAAGCGGATTACAAGTTTGATATCGAATAGGGGTTGTTATTAAAAAAACTGTTATATATACATGATGTGAGATAGTTACAGATAGATAGACTTATTCAAACGGTCAATAAAAACTTGTTGTAGTATCTTATGACGTTTTTCTTCATCATCGAAGACAAACCATCGACTCCAGAAATTCAGCAATCCACACTATGTTGGCTTTCCCTACTACACAAGATATCAGAGGGGCAAGTCCGAGTTTACACACACCATCGTAACGATGAACGTAACGACGAGCGTACGTGTATTGCGTAGTAACTAGCCATTAATCTGTGTCGTTTTTGGCACAGATTAGTAACTAATTATTATGTTATACACGTACGATCGTCGTTACGTTCATCGATACGAAGGTGTTTGCAAAAGTCCGACTAGGGCCTCTGTGGTGGCAAAAACCTGTACAAACCTCTTCTCAGGACGAAGACGGATCTCACGGGTGAATCAAAGCCTTTAGCAATATCGCTATCTCCTTCACCCCTGCCCTACCCTTAGCTTCAAAATAAATACGCATCATTGTGCCCGTCTCGCATAATGTGTCCATACACAGTAGATATTTAATAATAAAATTATAAACACATGTCCCCCCTTTTATGACGGACCTCACCGAAAGTGGAGTACTGTTAGCTATTCTGTGCCGAAAGGATACCTCATAAACTGGCGGCTCGTAAAAAAACTTCCATTGTTTTATGTTGTCCTGAGCTCTTGTGATAGAATGGTGTGTTTTGATGGCTGTGTTATAGGAGCTTTGATTTGTTACGAAGATGTAGGCTAACATAATATCTTGATGGAGTGTGTTTTGAACGAAACATGTAAGATACCATGTTTAGGTAGGAACAGGGGCCATATTGCGTAATAGACTGAAGTTCGATTTCGATATGTCCAGTATGCTATTCCTTGAGCTGCGTCTTTTAAATATTTCTGCTCTTGAAAAAAAGCTAAACCACGCAGCGCAATGAACAGCAAACTGGTAATCGACATGGATTAGACAATATGACAGCAGTGAACACATTGGCCTCTTGAATAGTATTTTAGCTTGTCCGTCATCAGAAGAAGCAAAAATATTGTACAAACTAGCTCATTTAGCGTTAGCTAAGAGTAGATTTTCATTGTGTTTTGTTTTTCGCCAGTTTAGATTTTCTTTTATTAAAATAAAATAAATATATAAATAATGCTGGACAGTTCACATAACAATATCTAGCCCCAAGCCAAGCAGAGCTTGTGTTATGGGTACTAGATAACTGATATACTTAATACAATACATTACATAGATAGATATTTTTATTATGCATAGAAAATACCCAGAACAAATATCTGCAGATCTTCGTACAAAGATTTGTTCCGAGGCGGGAATCGAACTCGCAACCTCCTGCGTTGCAGGCGAACTTTCGCCCGCTGCGCCACAGGGTCGTCATTGGTGTATTGTATTTACGGGACGGTGTTGTAGCTCAGCGACAAAACCCTTTTCTTTTTTTTTTAAACGAATATGTAGTCATATTCGTTATATATGTAGAATAGTTAGTCTTGCATAAATTTTACACCGACTTCAAAAAAAAAAGGAGGGTTCAACTCAATTCTGTTGTTTTTTTCTTGTTAGTTATATAGAAACCGTTCTGAATTTAGTTGAAGGATATACTTCCGGGTTCGTCCCATTTGTATCAAAATCCAGTTCTGATGATAGGATCCATAATTGAGGGAACTCCTCAAATATTATAGTTACTCATAATAGAGATTTTGCTATTTTCAGCAACTAGTCAAGCATTTGCATTTAAAAAGTATCATTTGGTTAAGTGAACTGTAATTTCCCACCAACTTGTTATCACGAACGAATCAAAGACAGAATACAGAAGAAGAAAATCTACTTGATTGAAAAACATAGACACTACAGAAGGAGCTGTTTGACGCAAGCCGATAGGAATCACTGGGTCACTTCAGCTGTAAGGAAGCGCCCAATATGGCTTTGCACTACGCCCGTTACCCTGCGACATAAAGATGAAAGTCTCATGTGATGAATATAGGGCGCTATAGGTTCAACCAGTTAAAACTATCATTTTTGTATGAGGCGAAGAAGGCATGCGCGCGCTCTGATACCGTGTTTTTGTGTATAAAAAAATAAAATAAAAATGCCCTTTGAGTTTGGTTAAATTTTTATTGATGACTTCACTAACTCAAATAATAATTAAAAAGGTGCAAATGTTTCAAAAATTATAACTTCAATTTTAAAAAGGTCGTATCTTTTATTTTAAAAAAATTTTTTAGCGGCCTGACGGCATGACGGTATGACTCTTGTTCCGTGGGAGAAGGGTAGGCCTTTGGTGTGGGACGCTACATGCGTGAGTATCAACGCATGTAGCGCCATCTCATCTGTCTGGGACATCAGTTAGGGCCGGTGCGGCGGCAGATTCTGCTGAGGAAGTCTCGACAGAGCTTACTTATTTGAGCCTTTCGGGGTCGAGACTCTGGGTCCGTGGGGATCCGGCGCCCTTCGCGTTTTCAAAATTCTTTCAGGGCATCTGGTCAAAGCGACGCGTGACCCGAGAGCTGGCTCTTATCTGGCTCAACGCATTAGTATTGCCATTCAGCGTGGCAATGCAGTCAGCATCTTAGGGACGCTTCCGTCTGGTAGTGATTTGGATCAGTTGAGCTACCTTTAGATCGCTTGCAGCGGTCTTCAGGTAGCACAACTGTTTCATATGTATTTTGTACATACCTTGGTAAATATCCCGTTTCTAGTGAAAATTATACCTTGTATTGTTCTTTCTGTAAATAAATGTTTTTTTTTTTTTTTTAAAACGATTGAAGTAATTCAAATAGTGTTGGTTAAATTTATGATTTCACTAATTTAAATAGTGGTTAATAACTAGGTTAAATTTATGACTTAAATAGTGTATGTTAAATTTATGATTTCACTAGATAAAAAAATTATATTTTAGTCTTCTTGAAAACTGTAAGAACACATCAAAAACGTAAAAATATAGAGCTCATCAAAGACATGCTGTGAACCTATTGCGCTTTAATTAGATACGGTACCTATTTAAGGCGCTCCTACAAGAACTTTAGTTATTTTGCACTATAGCTCAGCCCCCGTGCTATGAGCGCGCGACGTGTTTATTTACGACACAAGGCTTACGTAGTAACTATTATCTAATCTGTGACAAATACACACCTCCGACCTCAAATACGTTCCGCTCGGGACTGAATCTGCGGCAAGCACGTTCGTATGGCATAAAAGCACTTAATTTTGGAATGGGAGGGATGGCTTTTTCAAAATTCACATTATAAGGGCCCTTTTATCTCACATTTTCTTTAACATTTATTTTGGTATAAGTTTTATCGTCCAAAACTGAATATAACTCAAAACTCCAATTAAATAGCAATTTCGACCTACCCTACACGTTTTTGTTGATGCAGCAAAATGATAGAAATCGGGTAATGAATGGCTGCTTTTTTAACATCAAATAGTGCAAAATTACATATATTTTTAGAAAAATGTAAACCCTTGTAATTTACGAATAAAACACAAGACAAAACACAGTCTCGCCTTAAGGTTTTTATTTTGCTTTTTACATACACAGCACGAATTATTTAATGTGTAATTACCTACCACCGCACTCATGCGTACCGTATAAAATGTATTTTGGGCTACCTACCTTAGCATCAGCATAGCAAAGATATTCTCAGTTGAACTAGCCGTTGTCTTATGGAGCTGTGTCCCGCTGCCATCCCTTTATCCCAGAAAACTTCTATGCTTTGTTCCAAGATCTGTTTGGTCTATTTTATCTGTGAGACAATAAAAATAAAGTTTTCTTTGTGGAGCAAACAGTATACGAACTTAGTCCAAGTAAGGGTGTGTTTACACTGTATATATTGTGTGATCTATATGAATGAGTGAAGTAAGTCCTCTGAGGTACATAATAAACAATAGTACCTACAAGTCTGAGGTTACTGTGGAATGATAGACCAATCTCAAATTACTAATAGTTTTTTTATTTTCATCACAGATCTTCAACTCTTCTTGAGATATCAAAAACTAATTTTGCGGTAACTTAGAGACCAAACACAAGTTTTTAGCCAACTTCAGGAAATGAGTTGGTTCTATGTCCATCTGCATGTTTTTTATGTAGGTATATTTACCGACATCTCCTTCAACAGTGAACCGATTTGTTTTTGTTTTTTTTTGTTTGGATAGGTATACTCCCGAGGTGGTTTTACGGTAAGTACAAAAAAAACACAAATATACCTCTGAGTTTTGTCTTGCTTAGATTGTTTCTG